>JALGBA010004216.1:0-5271955 GCA_023970755.1 Azemiops feae | reverse complement strand
TTCCAGCAACCGTTCCTTATATGTTTTAGCCTCCAGTCCCCTAATCGTTTTTGTTGCCCTTCTCTGCACTCTTTCTAGAGTCTTAACATCTTTTTTACATCGTGGTGACCAAAACTGGATGCAGTATTCCAAGTGTGGCCTTACCAAGGCATTGTAAAGTGGTATTAATACTTCACGTGATCTTGATTCTATCCCTCTGTTAATGCAGCCCAGCACTGTGTTGGCTTTTTTGGCAGCTGCAGCACACTGCTGGCTCATATTTAAGTGATTGTCCACTAGGACTCCGAGATCCCTCTCACAGTTACTACTATTGAGCAAGGTACCCCCTATACTATACCTGTACATTTGGTTTTTCTTGCCTAAATGTAGAACCTTTAGGCAAGAAAAACCAAATTTGAGAGTAAATAAGTTGATAAGACTAGGCCACATATTTCAGAGGTCATCTCAAACGAAAGCTGCAAAACCAAGGTATCACAGGCATTTATTTTATGTTCATCTCTTACCCTTCCACACTCTAGACTGAGAAATAAATTTGAATCTCAAATGTTACCCACATGTTTTAGGTTTAATAACTGACTAGTTTGAATTAATTTAAGAAGATAATAGGTGACCAATTCCCACTATTTTATAGTGAGTTTCTTATAATTTCTTTCATTGGTTTGAATTCGGACATTCAATGTTTAGAGTAGAACAATGCCCAACTTATTTCTCAACAGGTTTCAAGATGGAATCTGGGTCAGTCACCAGGACCAGAGATTTACTTTTCTGAGTTTTCGGACTCATGCTGTAGCCCATCTTAAGGGAACTTCTCCCTACTGGAATACATGCTTTGGCATAAGTCCGAAAGCTCGGAAGAGTAAACTTCTCGTCCTGGTGGCTGACCCAGATTCAATCTTGCAACATTATCCTGGGACACGTATATTTGCCTTCATTCAACAAGTTTCCTTCAAAATAGTCTTTGCAACACTGCATAGAAAATCTTCTGTTATCTTTGTGCCCTCCAAATATATTAGTACAATAGTTCTCAAATATTAGCTAATGGTCCTGCTGGCTAGAAGTTCTCGGAATTGCAAATTCAAGCATTTGCAACAGCAACAAGCTAGGAATAGTTGCCATATAGCATTTATTTTAAAAGAAAAAGTAAAGTCATTTTTGTTGCTAAGTAGCACTTTGGAAAACAAATGGTGTTTTGGGGGTTGATTGTCAATTTTTAAATTTCTCCACCTGATACAGGAACATAGAACACAGAATAATAGGGTTGGAAAGGACCTTGGAAGTCTTCTAATCCAACCCATTGCTCAAGCAATGCAAAAGTTTAGGCGTGCCTGGTCACACTGTATATTTCAGTGAATCCCTAAGTCAAAAGAAGCTCACCCAACATCTGCCTGATACAAAACACAACATCTTTCCAATAGTTGGAATGTCTGTCTGCTTACTTTTTTATGTGCAGTTGTTTATAGATTCGAAATAAGAAAATAGTGAATATATCAAATGCAGAAGCTTGGGCAATCTTCCAGGTGATTTGGTGTTTCTTTTTTTACTCTAGTATTTTTAATGATATCCAAGAAGGGGATTGAATTATCTACAGTTAACCAGATAAAAACAATTCCCTGGGTGAACAAATAGACTGTGACAATTGTTTTGTCTGCCATCAACAAGTATGGGGTTTGCTAAACAGCTGTCTCAGCATTTGAAAGCAAAGATAATTCTATATACAAAATCTCTAACTGTTTCCAGCCAGCAATTTCAACTGTGAGAAGCATTGTTAAGAAAAGGAAGTTACATGGAATTGTTGAAGTCTGAAATACGAAGAAAAACTGCTAGAGCAGCCTGCAAAATGGTTAGTAGTGAAAAACAGAATCTACAGATCACTATATAATGAGCTGTTGAAAAATTTAGTTGACAATGGAGGAGTTGTCCAGAGATTTGCTATATGCCATTGCTTATATAACAATAATATGCATACAAGAGATATGAAGAGGAAACGTTTTCTTCAACTTCACCAAAATTTACATAAAATAAAACCCTGATTAAATCCCAAACTCTTTGGAACAAATTTGCATGTAACAATTGAGCAACAATTCAATCAGAAGGGTATACAGGTAGTCCTTGACTTATGACTACAATTGAGCCCAAAATTTCTGTTGCTAAGTGAGACATTTGTTAAGTGAGTTTTGCCCCATTTTATGACTTTTCTTTCCACAATTGTTAAGTGAATCACTGCAGTTGTTAATTTAGTAACATGGGTTGTTAAGTGAATCTGGCTTCCCTATTGACTCTGCTTATCAGAAAGTTGCAAAAGGATCATCATATGACCCCGGGACACTGCGACCGTCATAAATATGAGACAGTTGTCAAGCATCTGGATTTTGATCACGTGACCATGGGGATGCTGCAATGGGCGTAAGTGTGAAAAATGGTCATAAGTCACTTTTTTCAGTGCCGTGATGACTTTGAACGATCACTAAATGAACTGTTGTAAATTGAGGACTACCTGTACAAAGTTTGGTACCTGCTATGTTCTCTGTTTCCTTATGTTGAATCTATAAGCAACTGCACATCAATAGTAACCATTCATTCAAATTTTCAGAAAGGTGTTATGTTTAATTATAACTTTAAAAAAATCAACATTTTGTAGAACATAGTATCAGAACATTTTACCAGAGTATTTACACTCTATATTAAGACTCTGAAATCATTTAAAGATTTTGTTGGCTTTCTTACTTTTCACAGGCTTACCCATGGAAGTGAGATAAGGTGTACATTGCAAGGCTAGCTTCTCCTTAGATAAATATATTTTCAGAAATGTTAGAGCAGGGGTCCCCAACCCCCAGTCCGTGGACCAGTACCGGGCCACGGCATGCCAGCAACCAGTCCATACAAACAAACAAAGCCCCATCCATGGGATGCAGGCAGCACACAAAACCACACACTCTCCGGTCCGTGGAAAAACCTTTCCCCACGGAACCGGTCCCTGGTGCCCAAAAGGTTGGGGACCTCTGTATTAGAGGCCCTAAAAGAAAAGGAATGAGGTTCCCTGTATGTATCAATAAGCTAAGAGGTAGAATAACCACATTTTAAATAGGCATCTTCTTCACCTTTTTTTCTTCCAAATCCTCCTGCAACCCAACTCTAATTGCTATGGGAATTGTCCCTGGGAGAGGTTTCCATTGCAGCAGCATCACCACCAAACCTTTAAAAGGAATACATTTATTTTGATACACTCTTCATCTACTTCAGATGATAAGTGTTATGTTGGCTTTAACCCTGTGCTGAAAATTTCTGCAACTTCTTCTCTTATTTACTCTGATGGAAGAGGAATTGCTTTCAGAATTCATTGCAAAACATCAGTGAAATTCTTTTAGGTGTGGTGTGACTTTTTACATTTGTTAAGTTGCAAGGTAGCCAAGCGGTCGACTCTTTCCTTGTATAATGATTCCCAGCATCTCCAAATGATCGCACTACAATGAAATCCTAAGGGCAAACTTCACGAAGAGGCTCCTCTGGTTGGCTTTTTAAAACGTAGAAGTCCAAGCACCCACAAAAAATTTACAATTATGAAAAGTTGTTCTTAAGAAACCCTTTTCCAATAATCAAATGAGTGCAGAAGAATCACACACACAAAAAAAATAGAATGAAATTCTCTCATATCCAGAGAATAAGATTGTGATACTAAAACTATTTTTTTTATAACAAGAAAAGAGAAATTAGGAGAAATTGCAAGGTTGATTGCATTCCAATCTTAGGTGGGTTACAACCTTGTGTTGGTGATGGGTTGGTAGTTGGTTGTTTAAGTTATAAACACTAAGATCAGTGCGAAGCAAACTGCCAAAAGTCCGGAAAGGTTATCTATCTAAATGATATGTGTAGCATACTTTCTTTTATGCATACCTTCTGTACTGTACATGGTAGTGTGACATAATGGAAGTTCTGTATATATCTCTAATAACTTAAGGGAGGGTGGGCTGTATACAGGTAGTCCTCAACTTACGACCACAATTGAGTCCAGAATTTATGTTGCTAAGCGAGACATTTGTTAAGTGAGTTTTGTCCCATTTTATGACCTTTCTTGCCACAGTTGTTAAGCGAATCACTGCAGTTGTTAAGTGAGTAACACAGTTATTAAGTGAACCGGGTTTTCCCTTTGACTTTCCTTGTAGGATGGTTGCAAAAGGTGATCACATAATATCGGGATACTATAACGATATATATAATAAATATATAAATATGAACCAAATTTTGATCAGGTGACCATGGGGATGCTGCAATGGTCATGATTGTGAAAAACGGTCATAAGTCATTTTTTTCAGTGCTGCTGTAAATTTGAATGGTCACTAAATGGACGGTTGTAAATTGAGGACCATCTGTATGCCATCTGGAGAATTTCTACCATCCCTTCTTGTGCCACCACTCAGCACTAGGACCTGCGTGTTATGTAGAGCTAATATACTGTACATGGTCATCTAAACTGTAATGGTCCATGAGTTCAGACAGGGTAGATATTTATTTATTTCATTCTTTTTTTTATCCAGTTGGCTTTCATGACTAAGGCGGGATTAGAACTCACCGTCTCCTAGTTTCTAGCCTGGTACCTTAACTACTAGGTCAGCCTGACTATGTAATCATTTTCTGTAAGAATGAAAAGTGCCATAATAAGAAAACAAAGTATAATTTATTAGAAACATCTATAATTCTGGATATGAGATATCAAATAATAACTACACATATATGCAAAACGTCTCCTGTAATCTGCTACTTTTGTAATTAATTTGGCAGACTTTCAAGGGATCGTGTGTTGTTACCTTGCTATTTCCACCTCTACGGTTTTTAAAACCAGGCAAAGCTGCAATATAAAATGTGGTTTCATTTTGTGCACATAGTGCACTCACTGGAACCTGCATCCATTTTTTCTTGCATATGTGTTTTGTTGCTGACTGTCATGCTCTATGTCAGAAATACAGTGCAGGAGTTTCAAGAGTGGATTGGGTTTCTTTTATTATTATTTTTTTATTTTTTTTTAGGCAAAGCCACCTGTTTCAAAAGTTTGACAGCTCTCCAGGAAAAGGTGCCATGTTTTAAAATAGGAATATCGGAGAGTGAGAGCATTGCTTTATAATTCTAATTGGCATTGCTTTATAATTCTAATTCCCACTTTTTTCCTAGAGTCCTTTCCAGTGCTACTGGAATGACCAGGGGTTAGAAATTGGACCTTCTGCCTACAAGGCACCAGTTCAGCCAGTAAGCTACTGCCCTTTTCTTCATCTCAGAAATGTTGGTGAATAGTGCCTGGAGAGCAGACACGGAGTTTGTGGGAATGAAAAGAAATGGTTATATAAGGTTTTGTAATTCACTACATTTTCCCATTGGCAGAACTCTTATCAATTTCTCAAGGAAGGAAGGAAGGAAGGAAGGAAGGAAGGAAGGAAGGAAGGAAGGAAGGAAGGAAGGAAGGAAGGAAGGAAGGAAGGAAGGAAGGAAGGAAGGAAGGAGCCAGTATTTCACAGTTCTTCTGAACCTGCTAAAAAAAATGGCCAGAATTTAAGAGTTTCACTATTGTATGATTTTTATATCATGGTAGCTGTCCAGTACAAAAAGGCTGTTGAAGCCAAAGAGCCAGGAGAAGGATGGGGGTGAGTGAGGGGCAGTACCGGCCAAAATACACATCAACTCATTGGGAAAAAAGACATGTGCAGTCAGACTAGACTTCCTTTACCTGCATGAGGGAAGAGGAAAAATGCTACCTTTAATGAGGAGGCAGACAGTTTGGATGGATATCACCATCCCAGCAGGGGTTGGCTGGGGATGGCTTCATCTCTTACTGCCATCACAAAATGGTAAGTAGCCCATCCTTGCACTGGGGCAAGCAAGATGTTCAGATTAGCCCTAGTTACAACCCACTTGATGTGTTGTATATTAAGCTGGCTTGTTTGCAAAGAGTTTGAAAACTTTAGCTGGTTTACACTGCTTATATGTGGAGCTTCCTTCTTAAAATATTTTCACCAGTCAGAAACACCATTGAGAAAGTTGCTTTCCATTTTGATCTTGCAAAAACAAGTGGGTTTTTAAACTATCTCTTAAAAATATAGAAGATGTATGTTAGAAATCAGTTCCTCATATTGTCCTTCTTTAAGCTCATATAAATTGACCCTAGATACTCATTGACCTTAGAGTTTTATACCATGTACCTGTGTTTCATTTACTTGTCAAGTTTCTGCTTCAAAAATTATTTATTCATCCTGAGACATAAATTTTCTTGATAGCTTCTGAACAGCTGTCAGATAACATTTTATTATTTGATATCTGCTTTGTGTCCCGTATCAACTGTTGATTCCCATCTCAGGGGACAAAAGCTTTGGGATTTCTCAAACTTGGATCAACAAAGTAATTTGGCTGTCTGGTTCCACTGGATACTAAGGAGGAACTGAAGCCTAGTACTAGGCTTATTCAACTCAAGTTGGCAGAGATGATCAGACTGGATGACAGAAGGGTATCACACTATGATATTAAATTTAATGATGAACTGGGAGGGGAAAAATCTTTTGGCAGTTGGAACCAACAAAATTGCTGTACAATGCATCAGCTTAAAGAACTGTCGCTTGTGGAAGAAAGGAAAGTGTCTATAAACAATAGGGAGTGACTCAAGTCAAAAAGACAAACTATACATGGGGTGAAGGCCACTGAGCAATTGTTTTATAGGCATATCATCATGTTGCAGGCTTAATTCATAATGGCAATACAATACCAATGCAAAAATATCAGCTGCTGCAGGAAATTACGGCATTGAGCTCTTTGTAGCAGGGTGCACAAAGAATGGAGATGTACCAGTTTTTGAAAAAGTGAATTATCTGGTAAAGATCTTTGCCTCTCCCTTTCCACCCTTTCCCTTTCCCTTTCCCTTTCCCTTTCCTTTCCCTCCCCTCACACCCCACCCCTCACACCCCACCCCATCCCATCCCATCCCATCATCTGTGGACAATTGTAGTTGTAGAGAAAAGATTAACTGCATCCACACTAATGCTGAGAAATGTTTCCTCCATCTAGGTCACCTAGGATGTTGGAAAATTGAAGGCATCTACAGAAATGGAAGCCCTGGCTGCTCCCAGTGATAGAAGGCTGGGCCATTTAGACCCATCTAGTCAGTTCCCAGTTTGCCTGTCATGGATCCTGCCTCCCCATTAGGGATAAGACCTTTGGATTTCATCCATTAGGAAGTTAACCTATGGTGCTGCGCGGCCTGTAGAGAGATAAATACGTACATAACCGCTGAACTGAAGTTGATCTTAATTTATGTAGTTCATTGATTTGTTTAACTCATTTTGCCTGCTTAATTGGGTCAGTTTGTTAATTTGAAGAGGACCATCTGCTAATGCTTGGTAGATAAATTTATTTGGAAAAAAATGTTTTCAAAACTCACATATTTAAATAAATAAAAGATTAATGGAGAAATGGAGAGATTAAATCTTTTTTGTTTTGCTTTGTTTTCAAAGAGTTTATTTGTTGGTCCTCAGAATGCTGAGGAACTAGAACTCAACAGTGTGTGGGGGGGAGGAGGGCTGACCCTTTTGTTACTTGCTGGCCTTCCTTTTATTAGTTTAAGGAGTGCTCTCACATGGGAAACTTCCTTGACTGTGGCAATACAACACAAAAGGCCTTTTAGTTTGTGTCATAAGAAATAATACAGCTGCCAGAGTTTTCAGTTTTAACTTTTGTACTTGTGCTATCTGAGTGCTATTCATATTTACCAGGCAGCAAACTTTATTGATAGCTGTGGGATTTTCTTCCAAGGTGTGGGAAGAAAAGTCTTCATCCTGGTTCATCCAAGCCGGGGATAAATAAACAACATGGCGGCTGCTTTGGGAAGAAGGTTGCAGTTTATTGAAGAACCAGACTGAAAGATGGTTCTGGCAGGAAGGAGGAGAGAAATCAAGGGCTGAGCACATGTGGAGTAGGTTTTTATACCCTCTGAAAGCCTTTTGTTTGGAATAGTTTCCTTTCCTGTGGCATGAACTTTGAGGCTATTTCCTGTGTCACGTATTCTGACCTGAGTCTGGGTGTGCCCTTTGGCCTTTGTGAGTTAATCCTACCATGTCCTGTCACAGGTGGGGTATGCAGATTTTAGGTCTTTGTCTTCTTGAGTTTCTGGCTCCAACTTTCTGATGGTTACATCTGCATTTGTATAGGGCTGGCTCCTGCTTGGGGCAGAGAGACTTGGGGGCAGGGTTGGTTTCTGTTTTTAAAAATCCTTTTGAGGAAATATATTTTTCTGCCCTTTTAATATTTCCTTCTCTGAGGGGCTGACTTCCCACAAAGGAATACAGATAAGAATGCACTATTGGGTAAAGCAATGGAGACAAGCTAGAAATATATGCAGCAAGATCCTGTAGCCATTCAATAAGGAAAGCCCACGGAAGCCAATGGGATTGGTAAATGTGCATCGAATTACAGCCTCAAGGCTCATCATAACACCCCACTAACCATGAAGATATCTCACTAAATATTTTTAAAAAGAGCTGTAGTGGCGCAGTGGTTAGAGTGCAGTTTTGCAGGCTAACTCTGCCCACAGCCAGCAGTTTGAAGATGGCCAGCTCAAGGTTGACTCAGCCTTCCATCCATCCAAGGTCAGTAAAATGAGGACCCAGATTGTTGGGGGCAATTATGTTGATGCTGTAAACTGCTTAGGGGGGGCTACAAAGCACTGTGGAGCGGTATATAAGTCTAAGTCCCATTGCTATTGCTATTAAGAGGGTAGGTCTTGTGAGGCAGCCTTTCTCCCCTAGCCCATAAGAGGAGCAGTGCAATTAATCTGTAACTTCCTTAATTAATTTATATTAGCTAGAGTATTATTTTAAATCTTCCCCTGAGGTAAAAATGATCCTTCACAATCTTGGTGATCATAAATCAGGGATTAGAATAGTTCAGGGGGGGCACCAAATTCTCCTTTCAGAGGCTTCCCTCTTGCATTTGTATTTAGTGTTTCTCTTCTAATTGGTGATTCTGCCCTAGCTTCCGAGATTACTAGACATAAATTCCTAATAGCTATATAGTTTACTGGTACAAAAAGAAGGAGAATTAATGAAGATAATAATGAAGATAATAATGTAGCAACTTGCAACCGAGTGGGATGAAGTAGGATGGGGAAGATCAGAAGTTTACAAAGAACTCCAACGACAACATAATTAACTATAGGCTTTCTGTCAAGTGTTAATATATCATGAAAGGTAATGTGAAAAGATCCCAAAGAGTTGTCATTAGTAGCTAAAAGGTGCTTAGATTCCAGTGCTTGCACAAGGTGTGCTCTCTTTCTTTCTTATTCTCTTTCTTATTTTTTTCTCTTTCTCCTCCTTCTCTTTCTTTCTCTTTCTCTCATATTCCAAATTAAATAAGGAATAAAAATCAAGATTTTTGGGGCACTGTTTTGATCAAAGAAATGCCTATACTGTATGCTGGAGTGCATTCTATAAGCATCACCAAAACCTGAGAAAATTTATGAGCAGCCAAGGACAAACGTTTTGGGTTTCTTTTCCTCCTTGTCTTCTCATGTAAACTCAAATATGGTCTCTACTACTCCGTCCCAGACTGTGTATCTAAAATCATTCTATTTCATGCGTGCTGCCCATTTTTATGCTACTTTGCTTTCTTCAAAATATGTTAATGAAGGACTTGTGTGTTGAAGAGTTTGAAGCATTGGCCATAGAATTATACAAATTGCAGTTTCACCTCATTTAATTTTCTGACAGTCATGCAATAAATCAGATTTATTTATTTATTTATTTATTTATATATTTGGAGCCATATAAATAATTCAGCTGCTTTGTTTCAGTAATTGCCTGCAAATATTCTTCACATATGAAAGCTGTTTGTGTGTGACTTGATAAATACACGACACTTCTGAGGGGCAAAATTGAGGGGGAGAATTTCCTTCAGTCCATATGTTTGAAACAAAGCAACCTATTTCTTATTTCCTGGATGAAATCTACAAAGTAGGACATAGCTGTCCTTTGCTTTGCACAATGCTCTATATTTTCCTAGTGAATTCTTTGCTTAATAATGCAATGAAAAATATGAGAATTGTGCATTGCTTGGTTGGGAGAAATAAGATACAGAAATAAAAGTGAGTTTTCACACTTTTATTACTCAAATCACTAAACTAATTTACAGACTGAAATCACTAGACACATTTAGAGACTAGATGAAATGGACTTAAGACTGAATTATTATTACTGACTTCTTAGTGTAAACATTCTTATTTGTCCCTATCAGACATTATAACATATTCTGACACTATGAAGTCCTTGGTGCTCTCTGAGCGTGGTTGCTTGTTTGCAGATGTTTCATTACCCAACTAGGTAACATCTTCAGTGTTGGTGAGTGTGGGGTTTGCTCCCTGTTTATATACGGTCTTGCCCTGCTGGGATTGGTAGGATGTGGTTTTCTCCTTGGTAAGTCCTTGATTATGGTATTGTTTTCTGCTTGAGTGTTGACTTGTTAATAATCCTTATTTATACAGGTGTTGGTGGCTGTTCTGGTTTTGTTGTTGTTGTTTCCTTCTTAAATTTTTATTGTCTCTCTTGAACGATGTGTAAATGTGATTTATCTCTATGGCTGATTTCTCTGAGTGCCAAGCTTCCAGGAATTCCTTTGCATTTTGGGATTTAGCTTTGTCTAGGATACTCATAGTTTTTGATTTGAGTCTGTCCATGTATGGTGAGATTAAAGAGTTTTTATTGGGTCTTTTCACTGCTAGTTGGTGTTCATGGATATGTTCTGCTAGTGTTCTGCTTACCTGTCCAACATAGTGGCTGTTGCAGTCCTTATACTGTATGTTGTAGATGACTCCTATTTTTTCTTCTTGGGCTACTGAGTCCTTTGATTTACTTTAAACCTTTTGGAGGGATTTAGTTGGTTTGTGTGCTACAGTGAGGCCCATGGTTTTAATAGTCTGCTAGTTGTTTCTGTGATGTTTTCTGATGTAAAAATCAGATGAGATCTGATAGGAGGTAAGCATTAACTGGGCTGGAAATACCCTATAACGGTATTTTACTTTTTGCAGTTAGCTCTTTATTACATAAGCTTTGAAAGATTTAAACAAATCTCACGAGAAAGATACAAAAAGCAAAGTAGAAGATGGACAACTACTAATAAATGTATAAGTAAAAACATTATGATGGAAAATATATGATAATGCATATTCCCCTATTTTCCCCTTCATTTCCCCAGCTGCTAACCAAATTTTCAGCTTTTCCCTTTCTTAGCTTTTTCAATTAAAATTAGTTTTTAAAGCCATAATTTATATGCTCTCAGATTAAGTATTATTCTTATTTGAAATAACATAGAATTAATATTAATCTATTAATATTAATAATTGCTAGTAACAATTTTTAATGCCTTGGTAAGACCACACTTGGAATATTGCAACCAGTTTTGTTTGCCACAATATAAAAAAAAAGTATTGAGACTCTAGAAACAGTGCAGAGAAGAGCAACAAAGATGATTAGGGGACTGGAGGATAGAACATACGGAGAACCAATGCAGGAATTGAATATGTCTAGTTTAGTGAAAAGAAGGGCTAGAGTGACATGATAGCAGGCTGCCACTAGGAAGAGGGAGTCAAGCTATTCTCCAAAGCACCTGAAGGCAGGACAAGAAGCAACGGATAGAAACTAATCAAGGAGAGAAGCAACCTAGAACTAAGGAGAAACTTCCTGACAGTTAGAACAATTAATCGACTTGTGTCCAGAAGTTGTGGATGTTCCAACACTGGAAGTTTTTAAGAGATTGGACAATCATTTGTCTGAAATGATATAGGGTCTCTTGTTTGAGCAGGGGTTGGACTAGAAGATCTCCAAGGTCCCTTCCAACTCTGTTATTCTGTCATTCTCTTAATATCTTAATCTAATCTGGTATTGTTAAATTTTAATTAAATCTAGTATTTTTATAGATTTTACAGTCCCTCTAATATAGCTATTTTTTAAGTTATAGCTGACAACTGTATGGACATTTTTGTAGACTTGTTATTATGGCTTATGCTTATCAGTTGGTTTTAGCAATTGGTTTTTAAAAAAATAGATTTTTTACAAAAGTATAAATGGAATGAACTTTTTGAATATTCTTAACTCCTGCATGTCTCTCTTCTTCTCAATCTCTTTGAGTAATCAGCCCAGGTAATTAAGCCCCTTCACACCTAACATCGTCAAATTCTCTATTTTTCATTGAGAAATCATACGGAAAAGGATGTGATTAATTAAAATTGCTGAGGCCCGTGCAGTAAGTTCTTTTAGGTAAGTTTAAAAAAAGAAAAAGGGATTATAAGTTCCATAGAGCCTATTCAGAATCATCTTCATAATGAGACTTTGTCAGCTCGGGGATTAGGTTTTCCACTCTGGGATTTCCATAACATTCTCTCTGTTTAAACAATCATATTTATTGTTTAGGCTTTTATTGTTTTTATTGTGTGAAATAAAAGCAAAACCGTCAAACATTGTTTGGAAAGCTGCCTGAAGGCTCATCTAATTCCCTGAGGCATCTGAATATCTCCTCCCTATGTTGCTCCCCAATCCTTTTTCAAAATTCATTTTGATTACTCAGAAAATGAAACAAACGTTTCTTTCTTAACCTTCTGAAATGCAAAATTCGTTTCCACGATGGTTTCAAAACCCTGCGGGGGCAGGAGGAAGGGATGAAAACCACTGATGTCATCAAAATAGGAAACAAAATTAGGAAGACCTGTCCACTTTCTCTATAGCATCATATGGTCACAAATTTGAATTAGCTGGGATCGCCTACAGGAGTGAAGGTGGTCAATAAAATATGCATCCACTATGTATGATCTTATCTTTCTGTGTATTGCCTTTTCCTGGAAACCCCCCCCCCCCACCCTGACTCCATGTAAGAAAAAAACTAAGAAGAGACTCAAGGTGAACATTTATTATTGAATGATGGGTTCAAAGTGCAGCCCAGTTCTATTAAAATCAACAGAATGTAGGTTGCCTCCTTACATTCCTTAGCACTCTCATTAATTTAGATCGAACCAGGTAATTCCACATAGGAATTATCCTAAGCTTTCTGCCTTTTTTATGGGTTTGAACAGATTTCTCTGAGTCTGTTTAGTTTAAATACTAGGAAATAATAGGTAAAGAAATGAATGCATCAATGGATGATAAATCTTCAATCAAGGTCACTGGTTACATAAACTGCATTATGCTGTTGATATTATAGATGCTGCATGCACTTGTCACTAGATCTTACAACATCCTGGAATATAAACTGGTCTGACAGCAAAAGTGAGCCCCAGCTAAACTAAACAAAGACAAGAGTTTCCAGAATAACAATCAACTCCACACTACTGAATTTTAGTTCATCAACATCAAGAAACCAAGTACTATTATTCATGCAGCTAGCTTGAATCTCCAGTAATATATGGAAGGGCCATCTGTTCTTCACATCTGGATGAGCTGAATCCATCAGTGTTGGTTGCAGGTATTTGAGTAGCATATGATCACATTTACACTATACACTGGAGCAGTCTCAAAGAGCTGATTTCAGTAAATACTTTAGGTGGACGTTCCTTTCCTCTAACAATGAAAGTGGCTTAAGAATGAAGATGAACACATTTCCATATTTCCCCTGCCCTCTCCTCCACCTTCCTCAATTAGAAGAACAGGTCTCTGCCATATTCATAAGTCACCCATTCAATTTATACTCCTGGAAATCTGCATTTTTCTCCCTGTCTTTATCACAAAGCATGCAGCTGACCCTCTTTCTATCTTTATTCTAGAGAAAACAAGTGAAATTCTGATCATGCACAGGCTGTACACAGGTTGAAAAGATTTAAATCCTCCCCAACCAGCTCATTCATTGTTGGAATTACTTCTCCTGATATCAACTTTGAGGTAGCCCAGGGAGGAAACAAAAACCATGAGTACTAATGCTACCTGTATTGTAATGTTATAGTAACAGAATCTTGCAAGTCTGAGAGCACTTCTCCCCTCCTCTACCTTTACTTTCCAGAGAACTAGAGAGGGTCCCTTCTGAGCTACTTTCTCCACCCTCCTTTGGACTCAGATTTCATTTCTCAGACTGTTGTCTAAGCTGTGGCTCTTCCTTCTGTCTCCCAAGGATATTCTCATAATCCATTGCGCCTGGGAAGCAGGTGTACTGCACACATTTCCAGTTGCAAATCCCAACACAAAGTGCCAACTGAAGCTCATGAAACCAACCTATAGATAATTTCTAAGACATGCCAATTCTGCCAGCCTTGCTAATTATTGTTGAGTTCTTTTGTTGAATGAGATGAATCCCATTTAGGAGCAGAATGGTCCTAAACCATGATTTAAAAAATTAAAAAAACGTTCCTAATGAAGTGAAGGACTAGGGGCGATATGATAGCAGTCTTCAAATATTTGAGAGGCTGTCACAAAGAAGAGGGGGTCAATCTATTCTTCAAAGCACCCGAAGACAGGACAAAAAACAATGGATGGAAACTAATCAATGAGAGAAGCAGCTTAGAAGTAAGGAGAAATTTCCTGACAAAACAATTAATCAGTGGAAAGGCTTGCCTTCAGAAATTGTGGATGCTTCATCCCTGCAGGTTTTAAAGAAGAAATTGGACAACCATTTGTCTGGAATGGTATAGGGTCTCCTGCTTGAGCAGAGGGTTGGACTAGAAGATCTCCAATGTCCCTTCCAACTCTGTTATTCTGTATGAGCCACGATGGCACAATGGTTAGAATGTAGTATTGTAGGCTAACTCACTGCTGACTTTGAGCAGTTCAATCCTGATCAGCTCAAGGTTGACTCAGCCTTCCATCCTTCCAAGGTTGGTAAAATGAGGACCCAGATTGTTGGGGGCAATAGGCTGACATTCGTAAACCCCTTAGAGAGTGCTATAAAGCACTGTGAAGCAGTATATAAGTCTAAGTGCTATTCCTATTGCTATTCAGTACTCTGCTGAAGCTAAGAGAAAAGAATAGCCTGGTTTGCTATCCTTAGACCTTCCGATCACTTGCCTCTAAGACCATATTCCTCACATCTCTGAAAGCTTCTCCTGCATTCCCAGAGTGACTTCATAAAGGTTGCCATGGTTCCTGTTAGAGACACATTCCCTGTGACTTTTCTTTTGGTTTGCAATCACAAAGCATCCTAATCAGGCCCTGCCAAAGCCTGCATCTCAGTAGCAAGCTCCTGGCTGATTGTCAGCCTTCGGAGTTTCCCGGTGTGCTCTTCATTCCTGCCACTGTTGTCTTCATGCTTGCTCTCTCTGAGCTCAGACAGAAGGTTACAAACTGAGGAGGAACAACAGCCTCTGCTGTGCTTTTCCGTCTGTGCGAATGCAATTAAAGAGACAGAAAACACACGGACAGGCAACAAAGAGATCATGGACCCACAGAGACTGGGTTGACCCTCAGGCAGAGGTAACCTCTGATTATGAAAGAAAAGACAAATGTCTGTGACCCAGACTGTTTTGACTCTTTTTCCTCAGCATAGTGAAGAGCAGTATTTGTGTGTGTGCATGCATGTGTGTACATATCTAAAAATATTTAAGTTAACATTTTATACTGAAGCTTCTAAGCTTATCACTCTAAAATAATAATGTTAGAAATATTGGTGTCCTCAGGACCAGCTTCTTACACATTTGTCACAAAATAAAGACCCACTTACTTAATCTAGTAAATTATTCTTTGGATGAACCTCACATTCATCAGCATGCTTTACAAATTTATATTATTAGCTTTTAGATCTCTTTATGGAGATACTTGGCAATGTCTCCTAATAAGTGATAGCATACAGACTCATGTTTCATTCACACCTGGGAGACCTGGGCTTGCTTAAAAAAAATATGAATAAAAGCCCTTTGTCTCGCTCATGCTAATAAATTCCTTGGCAAACATTGCAGCAGACGTTCTTGTAAGGTTTAGAATTCTTGAAGCAGAAATGGATGAATATTGATAAGTATTTCTCACTTACAACTAATCTCTCGAAAGGCAAAAGAGAATTTTTTTGGTGCTGGAAAAAAAAACACCCATCTGGTGAGATTTTTTGTTTTAAGGTACAGATAAAACAACCATAAGCAAATGGCTAAACAATTCCTAATGCAGTTTCGCATAAGTGCAATGGGCTGAGATGCCACAGTTCTCATTTCCCACAAAAGAAATCTGTCTGCACTAACTTCTAGCTCTCCCCCCACCCCCTGAACTTAACTGGTCACGCTGCAGGAAGCCATATTAGGAGAGCTTGACTGTTAGTTTCCTGTCAGAATCTCATTGCTGAAAAATCATTCTTAGTCATGCTTCAGGCTTTTGTCACGGCCACCTGAGCTCAGGATAGTCTGGAGAAAATTCCTCCGTTAGCAGCTTTTCTTCTCTCTTGAGATGTTGTATAGTTTGGAGGAAGTTAGGATTAGCTAATTCAGTGGACAGACGCTATGTTTGGTTACATAGCTGGGAGGTAGACTTAAGGCCTTAGACTGTTATTACCTACTTAGGAGCTAAATTCTTTGGGGATAAGTTGGATTTAGTGAAGATCAAGGCCAAGGAGGAGGGAGTGGAAAGCTTGCCCGTGGGATAGAAAAAAGAAATGCGAGACAAAATCCTTTACTGCTCTTCATTTTTAGAAATGTTCATCGCAAAAATATTATTCCATCGTTCTATTATGTTTTGACTCTGATAATTCTTCAACTAAAACTGGGAGATAATACAGCCAATCAGTCCTCTGCCATAACTACTTTGGAAACGAACTGGATAAAAAACTCTTCTATGCAATGCTAGAAAAAAATTAAATAGTAGTGTAAGGTGTTTTTTTTCAAGCCAGTCCCAAAAGGAGTAAGAAACACATAGAATCAGATAGTGACCTTCAGATTGCTCTGTTTGTTGGGATGGGCTCAAATACTTCCTTTTCTCCACATTATCCAGTTTCTCACCGAAATAATAGAGTTAGTTCCACAGCCTCAGAATATGTCAGGAGTATATTCAGTCTTGGTTTTAATCACCCCAAATAATTATAGTACTAAGGCAGTGCCAGATTTGATATGGTTCCGCAAGCATCTCCAAAAACATCCTTTCCAGATGGAGACCTCTAAATCTACTCTAGAAGCCACTGAGAAAAATACTTCAGGGGCTCAACTGACCCATCAGAAACTTACCTAGGGATTTTTATTCAGCAAGTCATTACAGGATTTCCAAGACTCTTATTGCCACCTGTACAAAGTCATAGAGATGGCTTTATGGAAATATTTAAAAGCCATTGCAGAAACAAAAAAAGGTGAGAAGCATTCTTTGAACCCTAGAAAAGGAGGAAGGAGTATTAGGAAGACATCAAGTTGGCTTCTCCATTATAGGGGTATAAGAAGGAGGGGAGGAGAGATGCACTCAGACTTGCAAGATTCTGGTATAGTAGCTTATCTCAATATCTAAATAATATGTATCAACCTAGCAGTTATGCTCACAATGCATACAGTGGTCCCCAGGAAGAAATAGGATAATATGTGATTCAAGTCCTGGAGGGTTGTTCTTTCAAGTACATATTTTAAATATCTAAGTCTAAAAGAGGCATACAGTTGCCAAACTAGACATGAGCCTATCTTTGATTGCTGGAGCATCACATACACATGTCCTCTCATGATATAGCAAGTGTCAGAAAGAGACTGGCTAAGCCAGGGGGAGGAATCAAGTGGGGAATTAGTTTAGAGTCTTTACATAGGCACAAGAGGGCAAGGTCCTACCACCCCACCACCCCGCCTGAATCCCGTTGAACATTATCTATGGCCAGTCTGGGAAGATTCCTGTGAAATTGGTATGAGCAATAAAGTTGCTAACTGAACTTTTCACATGTGGATCCGATTGTTTGCACCCGACAGCAAGTAATAGAAGCACCTATATATGGCTATGCAATCCATCAATTTTCTCTAAAATAGGCCCTTATTAGGAATTTCATCAAAGTCACTAATAAGTACTTTTTGTGTGGAAAGACAAGAGCATTTTTTTTTTGCCAATGACTCAATGTCTCCAGATCTCTGTTTAAAAATGTCCTCTGCCTGAAAGGCAGTTGAGTGGAAGCATTGAATGGAAAACCCATTCTATAAAATAACTTTGGTAAGTCAGCTTACCCAGGAGGTGGACTGAGCCATACTTATCTGTTCAAATAAACTGTTAGTGAATAATTCCTCAGAAATCTTTATAAGCATTGCAAAGATTTGTTCAGTGTAAGGAAATGTGGATTTAAATGAATTTTTATTGACCAATTTTATTCAGAAGGCTAATAACTATAGATTTTGCAATTTTAATATATTTATTTATATTTTTAATATCATTGATGTACTCTGTATTCTGTGAAATTTGGTTCTGTAAACATAAAAAAAAAACACTTACTCCTTCTGAAAACACTCTAGGAAACAATAATAATTACATAACATTGGTTACCCGTTTGCTTCTGGATCCAATTCAAGGGGTTGGTTGTCACCTTTAAAGCCTTACATGGGAGGGGTCCAAGGAATCTGAGGAGATACCTCTCCCCAATGGAACAAGCCCAACCCACTTCCTTCTGCTATGGAACCTGTCTGCTAAGGAATTGAAGCAGGCAGGATCAAGGAAAAGAGCCTTTTCTTCTGTGGCCCCATCCCTGTAAAACATTCTACCACTGGAGGTGAGAACTGCCCCCTCCCTTTTGGCCTTCCGGAAGAGTATAAAAAAACTAGGTTTGCTGGTTGGCCTGGAGCCCCGAGAGGAACACTTACTACTGGAGGTGGATGACAGGCTAAGAAGACCTCATCCCTGTCCCATCTGGCTCTTGATTCTCTTAGTTTTGATTTTAATACAGTTTTTAATATTTTAATCTGTGTACTTTTAGTGTTTTAATTATTTTTGTACTTGTTTTATGAGTTGTAAGCCATCCAGAGTCATCTTGTAGGGGAGATGGGTGGCATAAACATAATAAAATAAATAAAATAAATAAAATAAATAAAATAAATAAAATAAATAAAATAAATAAAATAAATAAAATAAATAAAATAAATAAAAAAATAAATAAAATAAAATAAAATAAAATAAAATAAAATAAAATAAAATAAAATAAAATAAAATAAAATAAATAAATAAAATAAATAAAATAAATAAAATAAATAAAATAAATAAAATAAATAAAATAAATAAATAAAATAAAATAAATAAAATAAATAAAATAAATAAAATAAATAAAATATATAAAATAAATAAAATATATAAAATAAATAAAATAAATAAAATAAATAAAATAAATAAAATAAATAAAATAAATAAAATAAATAAAATAAATAAAATAAATAAAATAAATAAAATAAATAAAATAAATAAAATAAATAAAATAAAATAAAAACATACATACTCTTTCCTGTTCTGTCCCAGATGTCACTAGAGAACAAGCAGGAGTTGCAGTAGTGGCTGTCCCCAAATACCCTATCATTGGACAATTGTACTGTTTTGATCAAGTAGACAATGCATCAACAAAAGCTTACATCAACCATTAAAGTGGAATGAAGTCCAGTTCTTTACACAAGGAAGTCCAACCTATTGAAGTGAATAGAAGGTCCCTTCCTGTCCATCCATGTGAAACATCTGGTTGAGAAATTGAATATGATGGTAAGCAAGATGGCTATCCAGGAGTGAAATTGGAAACTGAATCCAACCATATTTTTAAAGACCACAAACTATTTTGGACTCTTGATGGTGAATCATTTAGTGTAAAACAAACAGGTTTTAGTCTTTCTACTGAAATTCCTATTAGAGAAAACTCTGATTATCAATGTTTGGCTGAAAGGATTTGTATGCCCTTCTTCATACAACCACAGGTTCTATATGAGGGTTGAAAGTGATAATAGAAATCATTTAGTGGCCTTCTGACCACTACTACAGATTCCTTGAAAGATGGCCACCCAGCTTTTGTTTAAATAATTCCAGGAAAGAGGAATTGATACCCTCTATTAATAGAATAAAAGAGTTGGAAGGGATCTTGGAGGTCTTCTAGTCCAACCCCCTGCTCAAGCAGGAGACCCTATACCATTTCAGACAAATGGCTGTCCAATTTTTATTAAAAACCTCCAGTGTTGGAGCACCCACAACTTCTGGAGGCTAGCCGTTCCATTGATTAAATGTTCTCATTGTCAGGAAATTTCTCCTTAGTTCTAGGTTGCTTCTCTCTTTGATTGGTTTTCATCTATTGCTTCTTGCCCTGCCTTCAGGTGCTTTGGAGAATAGGTTGACCCCCCCCCTCTTTCTTGTGGCAACCCTAGTCCTTCTTTTCACTAGACTAGACATACTCAATTCCTGCAACCATTCTTCATATGTTTTAACCTCCAATCCCCTGATTATCTGTGTTGCTCTTCTCTGTATTCTTTCTAGAATCTCAATATCTTTTTTATATCATGGCAACAGAACTGGATGCAATACTCCAAGTCTGGTCTTATGAAGGCATTATAAAGTGGCATTAACACTTCATGTGATCTTGATTCTATCCATCTAGTAATGCAGCCTAGGATTGTGTTGGCTTTTTTGGCAGCTGCAGCACACTCTTGGGTCATATTTAAGTGATTGTCCACTAGGACTCCAAGATCCCTCTTGCAGTTACTACCATTGAGCCAGGTATGAATAAGAGATTCTGAACAAACTCTGAATATGTCTGTTCCACTGTTAAACACTGAAGAACTTTCCATTTTTCCTGATTCCATCTGGAGAGCAAAATTAGCTATATCATTTATGAGATTATTATCTCCTGAAGAAAGTGATGATATATGGCAGGGAACAGGGAACCCTGACATGAAAAAAAAACCTCCCCCCCCATTTTTCCATAATTAAACCTGCAGAAATATAATGGAGCCATTTAATTTGAGATGTTTGCAATTTTATAATTGGATTAAAGGGAGGGGAAGTCCTGGGATCAATCAAAAAATTGTGAATAAATGAAGCATGCTCAAGAATTGTAGGAAGGCTGTGAACAAATTCTGGATTGATTTTTATTTTAGCTTCCCAGATTTAGTGGTATTCTGTTTTAGGTGTTTAAAAGAATCTGATCCTGAATCTTATGGCACACCTTGCTAATACACTGTTGCATTATTTATGTCATCCATTAGGAACTTAGCATTAAAATCTATTATTAATGCATTCCATTACAAATTTAGGAGTAAATATGCACCCCATCCTGCCATTTATTTGGTTGTAAATGACTGGCATCCCCTGGTCCATTATTTATGAAGGCATTTTTGCATTTCCTGAGAAGGGCCTTTTCATAAAGAATTTTTTTAGTCTTTGCACACTAGCTCACTTAGCAGATTTGTTGGTGATGTACTAAATGTTGCACACATTTTTAAAAAGTTCTAAAAAACAAACTACACCCTCTGGATAAAAATTGGATATTCATCCCTTTCGGTATTCTGTTCTGCAGGTCAGCACTAATTCATCCAAAGTTGCTGTTAATCCTGTGGCCAGAGAAAATTTCTCTCCCTCTTTTTTTTCTAATGTGAGAAACAATAGTTTTGGTTAAAGAGATTCTAGCTCGCCAAAAAAAAAAAAAAAAAACCTAAGAAAAAAAACACTGCCCTTTCATTTTACTGATTTAGTTCCATCTATATCATCAGTTTCCTTGTTAATTTTTTTGCTCTTGGATTTATGAGTTTAATCTGCACAACGCACAGCTTAAGGCCTGAAATTACGACTTACAACAGTTTGCTTAGTGACCATTCAAAGTGACAACGGCACTAACAAAAAGTGACTTATGCTCATTTTTCACACTTACAACCATTGCAGCATCCTCATGGTCAAGTGATTTCCATTCAGATGCTTGACGACTGACTTGCATTTATGACGGTTGCAGTGTTCCGGGGTCATCTGATTACCTTTTGCAATCGTCTAACAGGCAAAGTCAATGGGGAAACCAGATTCAATACATACAATATATCACATTGTTTAACCATGTCCGAGGAACTCACACTTTTGTGTAATGTGTGAACCAGCCTCTCTTTGGTAGAGTGTATTTTTAACTTTACAGCTTTAAAGGCTTGCAACATAGAAAGTATTTGGGGTGCACATTTTATATGCTCTCATTTGACTTATTTTTATGGTGCCACAGAATGCCTCACTTACAATGCATACAATAAAAAGGAGCATGGAACAGCATAGTCTGAAGATTATGGATATCAAAGGGACAGTATAAATTTTATGGGGAAAAATGTTTTTAAGCCACACAAAATCCACAGTATCGATAGCTTTTTAGAGTCGCAAGTGAGTTTGTTATTTATATCGCCTCATTTTTCTTTTGTTTTGTTTTTAATACAGCTTCAAAAAAAATATCCTTTGCTGGATGACATTTTGTGCAAGGTCACAGAACTGGAGAAAATCCTAAAACTTTTACATTGATACTTTTACATATACAATAGATCAAACATATGGTATTAGTTTCAAAAGCTTTGCCTTTGACGTAGATGCATTTTCTTAACCGTTGAACAGATTTACCTGTCAAACGCAGAATAATAGGCCTTCATTATTCACCAAAATAATTTTGTCCACAATTCCATGCAAGGAACAACTTAGCAAAGCATTCTCATATGTTCTGGCTTTTTTCTGTTTTGTCTTAAAGATTACCTTCATCTCCTGCAGTTCAAGGAGTACTTTATATTGTAGTAGCTTGGCAACCCACACCGGTTTTTATTACTAGAGAAAACTATGTGGGTCTCTAATTCTTCCCTAAGTTAAAAGGATTTATAGGATGTGGGGGGAGAGGGCTCCTGTTTTACCAGAGCAGGGAACATGACACATGAACAAAAATTCAAAGTTGGTAGTGATTTAGAAATTTAAGCTTGGAGCATAGGGTTCTTGTGGTTGTTTTTTAGGTGAACTTATAGAAAAGGAGAAAAGGCAAGCAAATGCGATGTGATGTAGCAATTGTTTATTAGAAGATGGTTGTCATACACAGCAAACCCAATGATGAAGATTCCCAATATACTGCACATTCCACTGGAGAAAATCTTTCCACGCATGTATTCTTGTGTGCATGCAGACAAACCCTTTGCAAAATATTTATCCATCCATCCATTCGTTACATTTATGTGCCAAGAAGACCTGCACCACCCAATTTTATTGTCACAATAATTCTGTGAGTTAAGTTAGACTGACACAGTAGCTTTCACAGTTTAATGGGGATTAAAACCAGAGCTGTTTCCGTTCTAACTGAACACTCTAAGTACCATGGGGATAACAGGGGATCTGGGTCTGGGCCAATAATGCTGCAGTACATGTGTACAATACTTCATCAGTGCAAAATTGCAGCATCGTAGGTACAAGCAGTTGGATTAGCTGAGCAAGAGACGTAGAGGTAGTCCTCGACTTACAAAGTTCATTTAGTGACTGGTAGAAGTTGCAACAGCACTGAAAAAAGTGACTTATGACCGGTGCTTTTTTTGTCATAGAATGCACAGGAACGGAGTTCCGGCACCTTTTTCTCAACGGATTTTCTAAGTTTTAAAAGTAACTTTTGAAAATTTGATGTTTGGTCCACGTGGATTTGAGTCGCCCTGTCAAGCGTAGCAGGTTGGCGGTAAAATCATTAAAACGGTGCATGCGGGCTGCTTGTGTGTTGAGTCTCATGCATGCGTACTTCGTCTGCGCTGGTTGTGATGGTGCTGCTTGGCTTGTGGCACTGCTCGGCTTGTGATTGGTCACGTGGTTGCGCGCTGAGTGCTTACTGCGGACGGCAACTGTTATGTTTCGTTACACACAACTGATTAACAAGATGTGAGTTCCGGCACCTTTTTTCTTACAAAAAAAGCACTGCTTATGACTATTTTTCACACTTACAATCATTGCAGCATCCCCATAGTCAAGTGATCAAAATTCAGATGCTTGGCAATTGACTCATATTTATGACGGTTGCAGTGTCCCGAGCTCATGTGTTCATCTTTTGCGACCTTCTGACAAGCAAAGTCAATGGGAAGGCAGATTCACTTAACAACTGTGTTACTAACTTAGCATCTGCAGCGATTCAGTTAACAGCTGCGGCAAGAAAGGTCGTAAAATGGGGTAAAATTCACTTAACAACTGTCTTGCTTAGCAACAGAAATTTTGGGCTCCACTGAGGTCCTAAGGCAAAGACTATCTGTACTAAGAATTTCATTGGTGAAAATGATTCCCAAAAGAGCATTTTTGGAAGACGCCATAGGTTGGAAATAATCAAGACTTTTGCAAGGCTTGAGTGTCTGATCTTGCCTACCAGTGTGAGCATTTCAGTTGAGCACTGGATACAATCCTTTGAATTTTGCAACCATCCAGACAGCTAACAGCAAAGTGTAGTCAATGGCCTTCTGAGTTTTGCAGCCCTGATTGAATAGCCATGGAAGCACCCTGTTCTGTGAAGGGATTCAACTCACTGCTCCCATTGTCTCCAAGAGATTATGGAATATGCAAAGTTGTTTTGATTTAATAAAGTCAGAATATTGGGAACAATACAGACTATTACAATGGTATACGAAGATAATAATAACAATAATAAAGTTGGAAGGGACCTTGGAGGTCATCGAGTCCAACCCCCTGCTCAGGCAGGAAACCCTACACCATTTCGGACAAATGGCTGTCCAGTCTCTTCTTAAAAACCTCCAGTGTTGGAGCATTCACCGCTTCTGGAGGCAGGTTGTTCCATTGGTTAATTGTTCTAACTGTCAGGAAGTTTCTCCTTAGTTCTAGGTTGCTTCTCTCCTTGATTAGTTTCCATCCGTTGCTTCTTGTCCTGCCTTTAGGTGCTTTGGAGAATAGTTTGACTCCCTCTTCTTTGTGGCAGCCCCTGAGATATTGGAACACTGCTATCATGTCCCCCCTCGTCCTTCTCTTCATTAAACTAGACATACCCAATTCCAGCAACCGTTCCTTATATGTTTTAGCCTCCAGTCCCCTAATCATCTTTGTTGCTCTTCTCTGTACTCTTTCTAGAGTCTCAGCATCTTTTTTACATCGTGGTGACCAAAACTGGATGCAGTATTCCAAGTGTGGCCTTACCAAGGCATTGTAAAGTGGTATTAATACTTCACGTGATCTTGATTCTATCCCTTTGTTAATGCAGCCCAGCACTGTGTTGGCTTTTTTGGCAGCTGCAGCACACTGCTGGCTCATATTTAAATGATTGTCCACTAGGACTCTGAGATCCCTCTCACAGTTACTGCTATTGAGCAAGGTACCCCCTATACTATACCTGTACATTTGGTTTTTCTTGCCTAAATGTAGAACCTTACTTTTTTCACCATTGAATTTCATTTTGTTAGATAGCGCCCAGGGTTCTCTGGGTTTCCATCTTTTCATAAAGCCAATTAGAGTAGTATAATTAAAAGTAATAGTTATCCTCCTGTTGCATTGTAGGAGGAGTTGTAGCAAGTGAGTTGTGGTAGAATGCAGTCCAGCTTCCCAGGATGGAAGGCAGCATTCCAGAAGAGCAAAAGACAAGTTTAGATAATTTGAGTGGGAGGAAAAGAGTCAGAACAGCTCCTTCCTAGAAGTGAGGAACAATAAAGGAAACTACTTAGAAGAATCTCTGTGCATCCTGCTTGGTTTTTGATGACTGACAGAAGTCCAATGCATAAAACCTTCATATCTGAAAATAGTCAATACTGGAGATTACTGGAGATTTGAAAACTACTTTTTTGTATCAAAATAGCCACCCCCACCTTTATAGCCTGGTGGCATGCTCAAAGTGAGAGAACCGATTGATTATAGCACTTCGTTTTAGCAATGGAAGGAACTCATCACCCCAAGGACTTTGTTATTTTTTTAATATCCTGCCTTCATCGTTTCAAAGGTGCTTTTTTCACTGGACTTTCTTGTTTTTTCTTTGAAGACATTTCGCTTCTCATCCAAAAAGCTTCTTCAGCTCTGACTGGATGGTGGGGAATGGCAGGATTTATAGTCCTTGCAGACAGCTGGTCATTTGCATTCTTTTAAGCAAGTCCTTGAAGCCCCTGGAGATTTATCTGTGTCGTTAGGGCCACCTGAGTAGTGCAAATGGGTGTGGAGCCTTCTTGGAACTGCTGAAAGGACTGTGTTGTAGACTGAAGATAGATGATGTTGTATCCCCCCCCTCTGTTGAGAGAGGGCTGTTCAATTTTGACATAGATGGCCTCTTTGACCCCTCTTTCAAACTAGCAGTCCTCTCTGTCCAAAATGTGGACTTTGCTGTCTTTGAAAGAGTGGCCTTTGTCTTTTAAATGCAGATGGTCTGCTGAATCTTGTCCTAATGGGTTTGTTCTCCTATGTTGTGCCTTGCGTTTATGAAGTGGTTGTTTTGTTTCCCCAATGTACAGATCTGCACATGGCTCACTGCATTGTACTGCACATACCACGTTGCTCGGTTTGTGTCTGGGTGTTTTATCCTTGGGATGGACAAGCTTCTGCCTTAGTGTATTCTTGGGTTTGAAGTGTGCATGTATGATGAAGATCTTCCTGAGCTTTTCTGATATTCCTGCAATGTATGGAATGACTACATTGCTTCATTTTGTTGTTTTCTTCATTGTCTGTTATGGAGGAGCTCCTGCTGGGTCGTCTTTGGGATTTGATGATCAGCTGTCTGCACGGAGTATAAATCCTGCCATTCCCCACCATCCAGTCAGAGCTGAAGAAGCTTCTTGGATGAGAAGCAAAACGTCTTCAAAGAAAAACAAGAAAGTCCAGTTGTGTCATGAAAAAAGCACATTTGGGACAACCATGACCTGGATGACTGAGAATCTCCATGGACATTCTGCCTTTATTATTTTTACAAATAACTCAAGACAGCAAACATATCCAACACACCTTTCTCCTCCTATTTTCCCCACAATACCCCCATGAGGTGGAATGGACCAAGAGAGAGTGACTGGCCCAAGGTCACTCAGCTGGCTTCCATGGATAAAGCAGGACTAGAACTCGCAGTCTCCCAGTTCCTAGCCTGATGCCTTAACCACTGGGCAAACTGGCTCTTGTGGAGTATTTCTGCCAGGAGTATGAGTCCCCTATATTTTTATAGGAGATTTTGAGTGAAAATGACTAGTTTTTAGAATCTGTTCCCCACTCCCACTGTACCACCAATGCTCACACTTAAAATACTTGATTTTAGGGCTTAGCAGCTAATAGATATATTGCAGCAAAGCCAGCTCGTGTCTAATTCATTTTGATGGTGATCATAAGCTGTGCAACATAAAATGCAAATAATGAAGATTTATTATACTGCTCCCTTTCATGCCTATGATTTTAATCACCAAAGAGATTTTAGACATAAAAGTAAACATTTACTGTTTTCCACTATTTTTGGTTCCTTTTTTTTTAAGGTATTAGAAAAACTTAATGCTCCAAACTTCAGATTTATAAAATTGATTCAAACCCTTCTGGAGGGTTTATAAAACTCGGGTAGGATTAATAATAAACCTGCCTAAACTAACAAGCCAAGACCATTTGTCAAACTTACTATTTCTTGACACTTAGCATTTCAAAGCCATGCTGGCTATTAATGCCAAGCATTTATGGTTTGTAAAACTGTGTGAAAGCCTGATAGGCTCCCAATACATTTCCTTGCATAGCAAACACAATTTTCATATTCATGTGTTACCTGTTTACTCTGCTTTTTTTAAAAAAGGAAGGGTCTTCTTAGCACAATAGTGTAACCCTTAAATCTGATTGAGAAGGGAGAAAGCTCCTCATTGGGAACTGCTCTGTCAGCAGGAATATAGATGAAAGTTGTTCTTATATAAGAAATATAATAGATTGCTTTACAACCTCTTGTGGTTTCATGGAAAAGTTATCTTAATAAATCCAACTGTACTCACAGCAGGTATGCTTTATTAATTGCAACAAGATGCAATTTCCCTAACCCCAAGGGTGGGGTTAGGGAAATCCCCTCAAGCTCTAGGGAGATGCAAATAATACAGGCTACCCCCAAGGTTACTGACTATATTTTCATACCAGTGTAATGGAATCCTCTCTGATGTGATGGGCCAAGTAAGCCATGAGTTAATATATCTTTCTGTGGGAGAATTAGGATGTTTCCATCTTCAAATAAATACAGCAAATCTACTCATGATCAGAGGGTAGGATGTGAATTGGAGAAGAGGAAGGATGAGGTTTTTCTCCTTTGTAGAAATAACACTGCCACTTTTAATATTCTTCAAGTTGCATTGCCATACAATGATCAGCAAAGAGAAACATACACAGTATTTGTTTAGATGCTATTTTTCGATATGTGATTGTTTATTAGAAATATTGAATTGGAAATATTTTTGTTCTGCAGTTTTATTCTTCTAGGACTATCACATCTGGGTTGCCAAAATGCAGGTCACCTCTGCCTACATGGCAGCAAAGAGATAACTAACATCTGGATTGCTTCAGCCCAGAAGTGTTTGCCCTAGATATTCCTACTTTACTATTACTATTTATTATTCTTTCCTGGGTTTTCAAGGAAAAAGTTGCCTCCATCCAAGGTAAGTTAAATTCTAGTCCCCACAACCAAAGTTCTCAGAAACAGGACCAGCTTTGTTTTGTGTACATTAAATTTCAGTTTGTTTATTGGACTTCAGTTTTCCTTTCAGCAACAAGTTTTAACAGGTTTTTAAAATGTGATGTAAAAGAAGAGAATATAGGTCAGGAGTGTCCAACCTTGGCAACTTTAAGACTTGGTTGGGGAGTTCTGGGAACTGAAGTCCATCATTCTTAAAGTTGCCAAGGTTGGAAATACCTAATATAGATAGATAGTGTTACAAAGGAAAACTATTCTTCAAATAAAATAACATGAGGAGAACCTTCTTGGCATGATCTATATATATATGTTTTCTGAGGTTTTCACGGATGTTTGTATGTAGGTCTTTGGTAATTTGGGTTTTCTCCCGTGTAAAATTGGAAGTGTCTTGGTGACGTTTCGACGAAGTCCCATTCGTCATCTTCAGGCTGGCATCTTCGGCCTCGTGCTTCTAGGAGCAAAGACTTTATATATATAAACATATCTTAGAAAAGTTTGCATTTGCTTTTATCTCAGTGAGAAGGATTTTGACAGTTCCTTGAAGTCATATTCCCTATTTTTTTAAAAAATGGATAAAAGGAATTCCCTCCCATTTTAATCAGCACTGATTTTCAGCTTTTCTATCAAAGCTTATCCTGTATCAGTAAGCAGAGAATTAGCAAATTAATGAAAGCATTTATTAAATTGTAAATAACCTACCTGGCATCACATATAAATGTATTAACTGTGAATTATGTTTCCCTGAGATACCAGAGATAATAGAAATTTTCCTTTAGAGTATTGCAATGATAGAGGGCAGCTGGCTATCTCTCTGCAATACAATTTCAATTGACTCTAGAGAGCTCATTCAGAAGCAATCACAGTAGTTTTGTCAGACTAACAATAAAGCGGTAGCAACTAAGAAAATGCTTGACACCCATCCTGAGTGAAGAACAGATGTCAGATAATTATCTCAAAGGGAACAGGCTAGCCATGTTCCATCCAAGTTCTACTGTATGAATTTCTACATACTCTGAAGGACTTTTTTCTCTTGTTCTGGCATGCTCAGTTTTCATTACTTTTATTGACTGAAAATACAAGTCAGGTTCCATTCACAAGTGAAAGTAACTTTTGTATTAATATTGGGATTAAACTAAGGGTGGAAAAAGAAAGCATTCAGACTTCAATGAAATGAAATTTGCCTAATCCATTACAGTGGTATCTTGGTACTCATAATTAATTGGTTCTGGGAGGCATGATAAGTACCAAAAATGATGAGTGCCAAACAAATTTGTCCCATAAGGAATAATATAGTGAGTCATAAGGCAGCTGACACTGACAAATTCTAGCTTATGCATTGAGTACTAAACCAACAATGAGTACTGGGACAAAAATTTTGCATCAAGATGCTTTGAGTACCAAATTTGATGAGTTTCAAAGCAGTTGAGTACCAAGTTACCATTATACTTCCTAACCTTCTAAGGAAAGCACACATACACACACAAAAATATCAGTTCAGTCAACCTACTCATTTTTCTAGATTTTGTATATCAGATTTGAAAACAGACCTTCATGCTCTCATCATTCTCAGTTTACTTACAGATATGCTCTGCATGTGGTTGCCTTTGAAAGTATGCCTTTGAAACACGGAAATTATAATCAGTGCAAAAAGTAGGAGTCCAGTGACTGATGGGTGTTGCTCACCAGAGAGCACATTTTACCTGCATTTCAGGCCTGAAATCAGTTACTGGCAGGTGAATTCTCCTACCTGAATTGGCTGTGCTTCACTGAAGAAATGTTTAGTCATAACCCACTTTTATGAAGAAAGGAGAATGGAAATTAGGAACTTGCTACTCCAAAATGTGGACTATCTTCCCCTCAGAATTAGGGCTTGTTCCACCCCTTTGAACATTATGGAAACAATTGAAGACAAATTTTCCAAAGAGCATTTGCTAGAATTGTTTGTTATTCCCATATTTAAATTATTCCACTTAGACCTGTTAATATTTATTTATTTGGTTACATTTTGTTGTATAGTATTTTTACATGGTCATTATTATAATGTATTCTTGCACTGTAGCATTGATTAGTTGTTTCATTATTTTAATTATGTTTATTGCAGATATTTTAATTATGATAGATAGTTTTGTCAACTGTTTTGTAAACTTTCACAAATCTCTAATGATTCATCAGAATACAGATAAAATTAATGAATAAATGAAAAAAATATCCCTATCATATGAAGGGCACGACAATTAATTGGTTAGATAGTGTCATTGATGCAATGAACATGAATTTGGGCAAACTCCAGGAGACAGTGGAGGACAGGGGGGCATGGCATGCTATGGTTCATGGAGTCACAAAGAGTTGGGCATGACTTAGTGACTGAACAACACAAATGGCAATTAATTGTAAAGATGATTTTTCCCTTAATATGAAGCACATTCTGCATTAACTGATTACAGACTACCTTGGTTTGCATGAGTGATGACAGCTTTAAATGTAGGTTTGCTTCCATCCCATGTGGGAATGGGGAATCTTATTTTAAGGTGCAAAAGCTTCTGGTGAGGCATTTAGCACTTTGGTCCACATTACCTTAAATCAAATGTTCCTTTTTCCAGAAATCATGCAAATGCTACAGCCCTGGCAATCATGCCTAGGTATATACAAATTATTATAAGGTGCTCTAGTGGTGCAGTGGGTTAGAATGCAGTTAGTGCAGGCAAACTCTGCCCAGAGCCTGGAGTTTGATCCTGATGGGGCTCAAGGTTGACTCAGCCTTCCATTCTTCTGAGATCGGTAAAATGAGGACCCAGATTGTTGGGGGCAATATGCAAATAATGCTTTACATTATAAAACTCCCAGAGGGCTGTAAAGCACTATGAGGTGGTATATATGTCTAAGTACCATTGACATTGCTATTCATTCCTCTTATGCCTTTTCATGCAGTCCCCAGAGAAAGGAGACATTTTTTGAAGTTCCATTCATGCTCATTGTTTTTCAAAACTCATTCCATCTCCTATAAGCCTGAAGTCAAGCTTGAGGACCCTGATGAATGGAAGCCAAGGTGTTCAATGAAATTAAGATTATTTTTAGAATCCATGCACTTCAGCATGTCTGGGTAAATATTTGACTATATGGAGAGATTAACCGAAGTTCCACAATGGTGCCTGCTCTTGTGTAACAGGATATTTTGGTGTTGTGAATTTGTTTTCTGTTATTGCATGTACTAGTTTCTAATTACGTATATCTCCATCCACAGGACATCTGGTCTAGAAAGAATATGTTCTTAGATTTAAGGGGCCAAAAGATCTTAGCAGTGCAGCCACTATTAGGCTTGAGAGGAGAACGGCGGATCTGACTGCTAGAGGAAGAGGAAGGTAGAAGAGTTAGTTCTGATTTTGAATACTATGCCAATTTTTCCTCTTATCTGTTACTGCTTGTATTGAGTGATGGGAAAAGTACTGATCTGCAATATAATAGTGGATAAAAGGACTGATTTGGTTGGGTTCAGGCCTGACTGGACCAGATGTTTCTGACTGAAGAGTCATCTCCCAAAATAGGAAGATGACACACTGAGAAAATGGAAAAGTAAGCATTAGGATCCTCAACTCCTTTTAGGATCCTCAGCTCCTGATCCAAAACTCCTCAGCTTTTGATTCAGATCTTGAACTGGTGTCATTTTCATGTGAAAAGGCAGAGGTTTTCTTATGAATTGGGAATGTCTGGATTAATGAAAAGTAGGACTAGGGATGACAAGATAGCAGTGTTCCAATATTTGAAGGGCTGCCACAAAGAAGAGAGAGTCAACCTATTTTCCAAATCACCTGAAGACAGGACAAGATGCAATGGATGAAAACTAATCAAGGAGAGAAACAACCTAGAACTAAGGAGAAATTTCCTGACAGTTAGAATAATCAACTTGCCTCCAGAAGTTGTGGATGTTCCAACACTGGAATTTTTTAAAGAAGAGATTGGACAACCATTTGTCTGAAATGGTATAGGGTTTCCTGCTTGAGCAAGGGGTTCAACTAGAAGACTTCCAAGGAGATCCCTTCCAACTCTGTTATTCTGTTATTACTGAGCAACCTTAGAGAATATCGCTCCCTTTGATGGTAGCTGAGTAGTGATTGATTCATTTTTGTGTTTTGAGGTCATTGCTGTCCATTAGCAATGTGGAAGACCAATGGTAATGCTTTATCAAATATTTCTATTGGAAAGCAATTGTCTACCATAAAGAAGAGAAATAGCAAAAATATAACACTCTTTCTAACAGTGACTGGAACATATGGATCAAGAAAGACATAACTTCAATTTAGAAATGTGACACCCAATTGCATGCTGCAAAAAGCACAATGAATGAAAAAAAATAAGAACAAGTCTACAAAAGGAGTCTGAGACAGCTGAAAAATTAGTAACAGAGTTGAGACTAAGGAGTAAGTCTTTTGACTCTGGTTCATTGGTACACTGAATGAATCTTTTATCAATTTATCAAAGAGAGTACAAGAATGGTCACACAGAGAAATGAATTCACCTCTAAAAACCACTATTGATATACGCTAAGTGACAGAAACAGTTCATTCGTAAAGGAAAGTTGTGAGCTATAATGATAACACTCCTGTGATAAAGACTGATGGAATAAAAGACCAGCAAACTTTAGCCATAAACCTGGCTTTGACCCTAACAAAGGAACAAGCAGCAGACAAAAAGCTTGAAAACAGGGACAGACAGTATACAATGCAGCTGATACAATATGAAGCATGCCTATAAATAATGTTTATATGGAAAGAAAAGTCACAACTGTGGAAAGTAAACTACCTCACAGAAATGTGCAAAATTACATGCACAGAAGCATCAAAAAAGTATGATTCTGAAGAAGATTATTTCTTCATAGATTGAATCAGTATGGATGGGGCTAGACATGAGAAAGAAGAGTGGCCTGGTTTATCCATACATCAAAAGCATCTCAAAAATCAGCAACAGATTATTATAACCACATGGCATCACTGTAGCACACAAACCAACTAAAGTTCTCCAAAACACCCTAAATAAACCAAAAGATCCAGTAACCTAAGAAGAAAAATACAGGAGTCATCTACCACATACATTGTAAGGACTAACACCCACTATGTAGCACAAACAGACAGAAGGCTAGGAGAATGCATCCATGAACACCAACCAGCAGTAGAAGACATGATGAAAACCTTAATTGCATAACACATGGCCAGACTAAACCATAGTTTCAACTGTGAAATTGTGAACATCCTAGACCAAGCCAAGTCCAAAAATACTAGAAAATTCCTGGAAGCCTGATATTCAGACCAATTAGCCATTAATAGGCATATAAAGACAAATAACATCTATATACCATTTAAAAAGCTAAAAAATAAAAAGTCCAAAACAATACCTCACTGGCAATCAATACCAGAAAAGCAGAGATTGACACCTTTGAATAGAATAGAGCTGGAAGGGACCTTGGAGGCCTTCTAGTCCAGCCCCCCACTCAAGCAGGAAAACCTATACCATCTCACACAAGTGACTGTCCAGCCTCCTCTTAAAAATCTCCAGTGATGGAGCGCCCACGATTTCTGAAGGCAAGCTGTTCCACTGGTTAATTGTCCTCACTGTCAGGAAGTTTCTCCTTAATCCCAGGTTGCTTCTCTCTTTGTTCAGTTTTTTGTCGTGCCCTCTGGTGCTTTGGTGAATAATGTGACCCCCCTCTTCTTTGTGGCAGCCCCTCAAGTACTGGAATACTGCTATCATGTCTCCCCTATTTCTTCTCTTCTTTAGACTAGCTAGACCCAAGTCCTGCAGCCTTTCTTTATATGTTTTAGTCTCCAGGCCTTTGATCATTTTAGTTGCTCTTCTCTGATTTTTTTTCAGACTCTCAACATCTTTTTTGTGATATGGTGACCAAAATTGGCTGCAGAATTCTAGGTGTGGTCTTACTAGGGTTTTATAAAGCGGTACTAATACCTCACATGATCTTGATTCTATGCCTCTGTTTATACAACCCAGGATTGTATTAGCTTTTTGGCGGCGGCTGCACACTGCTGGCTCATGATCAAGTGAGCAATAATAAGCAGTAAACAATGCCCCAAATAAGGAACTACCAACACAGACAAACAAGCTAACAGTAAACAACAGCTTAGTCATGGAACCACCAAGAACATACTCTCTAACACTGACAGGGCAAGCCACTAGTATATAAACAGAGAGCAAAACCCACTCCCTTCTAGCACTGATGATGTTACCTAGTTGGGTAGTGAAATGTCTGCAAGAAAACAACCAAGCTCAGAGAGCACCACGGTTGCTCTCAGTTCAACACTGAGCTACTGATAGTCTCTTCTATTGGTAACATTGGAATGATTACAAATAGTCAATCATATAGCTTCAGTCAATATAGAATTATCACAGGAAAAATACTGCAATGATTAAGCAGATATAAAAATGTGTTTCGTGGTGTTGTAACTTATCACATTGTTGTTGTTGTTAGTTGCAAAGTCATGTCCGACCCATCGCGACCCCATGGACAATGTTCCTCCAGGCCTTCCTGTCCTCTACCATCTTCTGGAGCCCATTTAAGTTCGCACCTACTGCTTCAGTGACTCCATCCAGCCACCTCATTCTCTGTCATCCCCTTCTTCTATTGCCTTCAATCTTTCCCAGCATTAGACTCTTCTCCAGTGAGTCCTTCCTTCTCATTAGGTGGCCAAAGTATTTGAGTTTCAACTTCAGGATCTGGCCTTCTAAAGAGCAGTCAGGGTTGATCTCCTCTAGGACTGACCGGTTTGATCACCTTGCAGTCCAGGGGACTTGCAAGAGTCTTCTCCAGCACCATAGTTCAAAGGCATCAATTCTTTAGTGCTCAGCCTTTCTTATGGTCCAACTTTCATAGCCATACATTGCAACTGGGAAAACCATGGCCTTGACTATACGTACTTTTGTTGGCAGGGTGATGTCTCTGCTTTTTAGTATGCTGTCTAGATTTGCCATAGCTTTCCTCCCCAGGAGCAAGCGTCTTTTAATTTCTTGGCTGCAGTCCCCATCTGCGGTGATCTTGGAGCCCAGGAAGTCCACATTATAGTACTATTAATAAAGATTTACAACCAAAGTACACATTATAGGAAATGTACCAGTAGCATTGAGAACAAACTCAAAATTAAATCCAAACAAATTCTTCAACAAGCTCAAATGCATCTCTTTCCAGTTCCATCTGAAAATAAAGGCACACTTATAACAAGGAACTCTATGGGGTTCAAGGGCAATTAAATCCCAATATTTGGTTTTTGACACATATCTTTGTAGTGCAGATATGGAGATGCCTGTCAAACAAGTACAGTTTCAAAGTAGAATAAATCATTCTTTCTCACATTTATACACTACAGATGCTACACACATGATGCTCTCAGGTTCAGCATATAGTCACTCACTCACACACTCACAGGCCTGGAAAATTGTCACACTCAATCACTTTCAACTGAACACTGAGGTACAAACGGTTCTTTAAAATACACAGAGACCCAGTGAATTTAAAATAACAGCAAACTTTTACTGATTATAAAGTATATTTGCTCTTACACAGACACAGACACTCCCTCATCCACACATCCTTGACTAGGCTGCCAGGCACTAGCCAAAGGGATGGAAACCACAAAGTCTGGGATCCAAAAATGACTCAAAGAGTGGGCTGGGTTCAGGACCACTTTTTATTCCCCGAAGTCCTTGCTTTGTTGGTGGGGAGGGGCTTCCCATGCAGGCCCAACTCCTTTGTTGGTGAGACTTGGGGAGGGGCTTGCCATGTGTTCAGGCCCAACTTTATCCTTTTGTTTCTTTAACAACTTGGTTCCTTTCCTCTAAGAGCTTTTCCTGGCTTTTGACCGCCCTGCTTTACGTGCCTTCAACCACTTAAGTAGGGTGGCTTCAGCCTAGTCTCACACAGGAAATATGTAACACAATTTAATCTAGGTCCCCTGTAGAATAGAATTTAAAAAGAAGGGAATTTGGATCCTACGTTGTTAAAGATATACAGTATGATGTGTCTGTTGAAGATTGCCCTCTCCCCTTACCATTTTATGAGGTTTATATAACAATCATTTTTTAAAATGGGAAAGAACCCTACCATTTCTGCAACTTATTGCCCAATATGTTGTGCAAAGATTCTAACTCAGCTGTAGCATGAAGGTTGCCAAAGGCATTACTGTTAAAAATGGATCTTGTACAATCTGCCATTATGAAAGGATGCCAAGTACCTAACAATATTAGATTATTGATAATTATTTTAGTAATATACTCTGAGAATTATGAAATGCCTCTAGGGGCTTAGTTGGATACAGCAGAAGTATTTTAATATAATATACATTACTTTTGGGGAAGAAGTTATGAAAAAATGGATTTCTATCAAATATTACTGCTTGGGTTAAAATTTATTATATTTGGCCTTTTGTTGGAGTAGTAACTAATAAGATTATTTCCTCCCCAATTGTGATATAGAAATTGTTGAGGGGGAGTTTTGATTTCTCTTATTAGACAATGCTATGATATTCAAGGTATGCTTGTGGGAAGAATCTAACATAAGTTGTTATTTGTAGATTATATTTTAAACTTTTTAACAGTTATCAATTTTTTAAGTAAGAATGCAATAAATTGGAATAAATAAAACATTACCTTGGCAACTATATTTCTATGGAATCAAGTTTTAAAATAGGGAGTTTGTCTTTGTGTATATTCTATTAAACAGCTTTAATTAATTATGTTAGGATAGGATAGGATAGGATAGGATAGGATAGGATAGGATAGGATAGGATAGGATAGGATAGGATAGGATAGGATGGGATGGGATGGGATGGGATGGGATGGGATGGGATGGGATGGGATGGGAGGGCAGGGGAGGGCAGGAGAGGGCAGGGGAGGGAAGAATTATTCATAAAAGAATATTTTTACATAACCTGAATATTTCAAATTGTATGACACAGATTAATGGTGACATTACTACATTATTAAAAATGTCTATAATATGTACAAACATACATATATAATATGTATATGTCTGTGTCTGTGTGTATCAATTGTAAGGGTAATATTAAGTTTTGCATTGATTTATTGATATATATCGATATATATTCTAAGGTGGATAGCTGTGATAATTTTACTTAGATATTTTAAACAAATGGATAAATTAATAAATTCTTTCTCTCAAAGTTACCACTTTCATATATATACATATTCCTCCAGCTTTTCTGATTTGCAATTATATCATTTGGCATATTTGTTCACTTCAGCACTGTAATTGGAATAAAAATGACATTGCTTATAGACCATTGTAGGATTAATTAGAATGCTATTGTTTTGCATCTTTGAAATCTTTGCAAGTACTAAGTATTATATTTTGTATTTTCAGCATGAAGTTGATTAGGCATCTTTGGATGATACTGCGCAAGAAAATAAATTAATCTCTGTTCTTATGAGAAACTGACCCGTTGGAATAATTCTTAGCTAAAAGTGGAGTTTGATATACATATATCAACCCTGAGAATGGGGTGATTTCCCTTAATCAGCTAACTCTTAATTATATTTTTAAAACTTTTGAAAGGTGACAAAAAGAATAGAATTTGCCAAAAATATTTAAAAGGCAATATAGTTAATTTTAAAAACATCATTTGCTCTGCTCTTTGTTTGAACAAGACATTTGGCTGCTTTGGAGATTCCTCTGGTACTTACTATATTAGGGAACAAATATTCTTGAAGGCATGCAGGAGGACAACCAAATTAGAAGATGGAGGAGAAACTTAATGGAACAAAGAGTAATCCCAAGGGAGAACATGGCTGAGGGATCTGATCTCCCCTATGTTACTTGGAGAACATTGAATAAATTAAAGGTGGGAATGCCTAAGTGTAAAACCAATATGCTCAAGTGGGGATTGTTGGTGGATAACAACACGCTGTGCAAATGTGGAAAGACAGATAGTCTGGCCCATTTGTTGGTCTGCCAATTACTACCACTAGAATGCACTGAAAGTGATTTGTTTCTGGCCAACAATAAAGCCAAAAAGGTGGCCTCATTTTAGCAGTTTAAGATTTGATATGGACATGAAATAAATAAATTTTAGGGAATATATTTTGAGGTTAAACCATCAATTATGTTGAAATGCTAATATTATAGAATGTATTGAATTAAATGTGTTCAATATGCAAGTAATGTGTAATAGAGGCTAATAGAAGAATATGACAAAATGAATGGTTCCAAGCGTTGAGAATAGGTTCCCTTATCTAATGGTGATTGGGGAGGAGAGATCCCATCCTCAGCTTCAGCTATGTAGGGTCAGTGCTCTCCCTTCTCCTACTCAACATCTACATGAGATCACTGGGTAAGCTTATCCGTCATCATGGGGTGAACTATCATCAGTATGCTGATGGTACTCAATTGTACATCTCTGTCCCTGGTGAATTAAGCAGTGTTGTGGACCTCTTATCTCAGTGTTTGGAGGCTGGGGGGATCTCAAGGAGCATGTGGCACTCTTGGATGGGATGACTTTTGCACAGTTTTGTCTAGTGTGCCAGATGTGCTCATTCCTGGATTGGCATGTCCTACTTACAGTCACTCATGCCCTGGTCACCTTTAGACTGGACTTATTGCAATGGCCTTTACATGGGGCTGCCCTTGAAGAGTGTCAGAAAGCTTCAGCTGGTACAGAATGCAGTGGCACTGATAGTTATGTGTGCTCATAGAACATCACGTATTACGCTTGTTCTCTGGGAGTTGCATTGGTTGCAGTTTGCTTCCTGGTCCAATTCAAGGTTCTGGTTTAACTTTCCAAACTGGTTCATGGCATGGGACTGAGCTATTTGAGGGCTGCCTTTCCTGGATATATCATCTCACTCCATTGGATCTGGCAGAGTTGGCATGTTGCAGGTATCATCAGCTAGGAATGTTCCATTGATAGGTCCCTGGAGACGTGCCTTCTCTGTCATGACACTTGCCTTATGGAATATTTCCCCCCTCCCCTAAGATTAGATTAGCTCCATTCCTTTCGACTTTCTGAAAGGGCTTTCTTAGATGGTTCAATTGTTGAAGCCATTTTTCCTCTCATTCCTATGTTTTATATGTTTTTCTTTTATCATATTTGATAACATAGATTTTTATCATTTATTTATTTATATCCTGCTTTCATTATTTTTACAAATAACTCAGACCGGCGAATATATCCAACACACCTTCCTCCTCCTCTTTCCCACAACAATAACCTTGTGAAGAGTGACTGGCCGAAAGTCACCCAGCCGGCTTTCATGCCCGAATCAGGATTAGAACTCAGGGTCTCCTGATGATTGGCTCAAACTCATCCAACTGGCTTTCTTGACTAAGGTGAGACTAGAACTCACAGTCCCCTAGTTTCTAGCTTGGTTCTTTAACTAATAGACCAAACTGGCTTTATTTCTGACATATATTTTCCAAAGATGTGCATGTGACAGGGAAGAGGGTGGCGTAGACACCATGCTTTGCAACTACAGCTACTAAATTTCTGCGTATAAAGAACTGACAGAGACTAAAAATTTTGCTCTTAGACCCAGTAGAAGAGGAAATTGGAATCTAATGCTTCCCCAAAGGGAATGATTTACAACATTGTGGGTATAATAAAGTCAAGGAAAGTTCTTATCCTACCCATCCAGAACTTCCTGTCTCAACACACTGAATGTTTTACTAGCTTTCTCAAACTAGTGATATTTCTACAATCAAAGCAGATAGAATTGGGTCAATCACTTCATTATATTTCTCAGAAAATAATGGTTAAACCAGAGGTGGGCAACTATGACAACTTTATGACCTGTGGACCTCAATTCCCAGAATTCTTGTCAGCTATGCTGGCTCAGGAATTTTAGGAATTGAAGTCCACAGTTCATAAAGTTGTCATAGTTGTCCACCCCAGGTTAGATTTTTGGGACAGAGGTAGTCAAACCTTTACAGGAAGAGATCAAAGCAATCAATTCTAAATTACTGCAGGCAGAGAATTTACAGCCAGTCAAAGCAATTCAGATAAAATTGCTAACCTAAAAAGAGAACCAAATGCAATTCTGAAGAATCAAATCAAGAGGTTAAATTAATGCTTTTATGAATGGATTTTATGAAAGGATAAATACATCTAGCTTCAAATTAAATTTTACCAAACAAACCATTAAATTCCTGAACTACATCTTCAGATGAAGATAATAAATCTCCACATACATTATTGAGCCCAAAGCCAATAAGATTCATCCATGGAACATTATTGCTCATTTAACCAAGTACTGAAAAATAACCAAGGACTTTGTCAAGATGAATACAAGCTAATTTGGCTGCAATTGGTAGTGTTAAACACTTTTTTGAACCGTTCATTAGAAACTCTTCACAAGAAATTTTGATTCTTTACAAAACATTTGCAGAAAGCTGGAATAAAACATAAAGAATGCTTCCTAGTGAAGATAGTTTTTTAAAGATGTAACTACAACAGTAGCATTGCCATACGAAGTACCAATGTTTTTTTTTGGGTAGAATACAGAAATTCTACAGCGATAAAATACATAGACTTTTTGCCTGACAAAGAAGGAAGAAAAGATTATTTTAATCAAAAATGAAAGCAAGCAAAGCAGAAAACATTATTCTTTTAAAATGAGTTTAGAAAAAGGCTTTTGTACCAGGGACAATATCACCTATAAAATTGCATTTCAAATTTCCAAGCTGCTGACTGTTATTGCATCATCTTTTCTATTTGCATTAATCCAAATATATGACCAATTAAGAGTCATATTTCCATAGGTGTCCAGGGAGGGTAATGATACAAACTCTACCCAAAACGTATTGGCATGCAACTTCACAGCAAAGATCTAAAAAAAAGTGAGGCTTGTGCCATTATGTCGAGAGGCACATTTGGACATTTGGACATCATTATTGTATACTTATGTAAGTTTGTGGTCTAGTTTGCAAGTTATTAAATAATTATTTTGCAAGACCAATTTCTCTGGAAATTTCTGAACAAATAACACATTCTTATTTGAAGTTACCCCAAAGACATACATACACATCCTATTGAATGAACACACAAATGCACACACCACACATGGAAATGTTTATAAGAGACAACAAACGTGTAGTGTTTTGCCCTTTACAAAGAAAAATATATCAAACTCAATTTAGAAAATAATATTTCAAGAGTTATGTTCCCAGCATGGGGGGGGGGACCTCACTTTAAATGGGATGATTCTCTGTTGACCCATTTCTAACTCTTTCCTTATTTCAAAATAAAAATATATGGTTTCCAAATGACCAAAATTTGGTTGTTAAGAGATTCTTCTGCAAAATCCAATCTCGGAATTTTGAAAAACAGCAGTGAAACTCAAATTCGATTGATTGCAAAGGGCAAATCCATGGCAGCTGTGATTTACCTGCCAGCAACTGGCACCCCCACCTTCTCCCCAGTGCATTTTTATGATTCCTACCCCCCCTCCCTAATTTTTCATTTTTGGCATTTATCTAATTCACTTATATAAATGTGTCAACCCTGGGCACAATTAAACTCCACTTTTACAGTTCCCTATAGTTAAAACCTAAGGACTTTGCCTTTGAATGTCTCTTTAGTGAATAGTATAGAATTCCAGCAAAATCTATCTATCTATCTATCTATCTATCTATCTATCTATCTATCTATCTATCTATCTATCTATCTATCTATCTATCTATCTATCTATCTATCTATCTATCTATCTATCTATCTATCTATCTATCTATCTATCTATCATCCATACATCCATACATTTATCTATCAAATTTATTTGCTGCCCATCTCACAATTCAGGTGACTCTGTAATTTTAATGATTACCACTAGACTTTGACATGGAAATTAAAGAAGAGTTGAAGATAGCATATGAAATGTAAGGCACTGATTTTCACTCTGGGAGAGGAATAAATAAGGAAATAAATATCTCTAAAATATATATTTCAAAGCTATTGAAACTCTTCTTGGGAAAGTATTTTCTATTCCACATTTCTGACCTATTTGAAACATCCACTTAAAATATACACAATCTGCAGATGATGTATGGAAATTAAAACTGATGGAAATTGATGGAAATATTAGGGCTGGTTGACAATCCAGGTTCAAAAGGAAAAAGGGTACAGAGGCACCGATGTTGCCCCTTTCAACAACTTTAAAAGCTTCCAGGAAATGACACAATTTATTTTAAGAGGGGTCAACCAGCACATTCACTCAAGCTTTAATTCATTATTTCCCTTTTGGATCCAGATCACTTCACCATCCTAATAAATATTTACATACGCTTCCAAAAATAATGACTAGATAATAAATTCACAGAGTCAATCAGTGGCATGAAATGATATATTTAGATTCATTCCATTTCTGGAAATTAGTTTTCTCTCTGCTAGAATTTACACCTATTAAGAATCTAAAAAAAAGCATTGTTTAGAGTAGACAATAAAATAAAATGACAAAATTATTCTACATTAAATTGGGTACCAGTAGACTTCTGGGTGCAATTCAAGATGCTAGTTACCATCTATAAAGCCCTTCATAGTATGAGATTACTTTTCTTCAATTGTTTCTACCTAGTGCAATAGATCCAGCAGAGAGGGCATGCTCCAGATCCCATCTATTAACCAGCATTATTTGATTAGACTTAGGAAGAAGATCTTCTCTATCATAGCGCCTGCCCTTTGGACCACTATATCCCAAGAGATTCATTTGTCCCTGACTCTGTGGCTATTTGTAAACCTTTGAAGACTTGAAGGTTGAATAACTCTGACCTGTAAATAACTTCTGAGGTCATTTTACTGACCTCGGAAGGCTGGAAAGCTGAATCAATCTTCAGCCAGTCAGGATCGAACTCCAGATTGTGGGCAGAGTTTGCCTCCAATATTGCATTCTAACCATTGTGTCACCAGGGCTCCTTTTCCCTGTTATTTGGTGGAATTGATTGCCCTTGGCACCATTGAGGCCAATCCTGTAGGCACCATTGTTTATGTTCTTATTCATTATTTTTGTTTTGTTGGTTTTATCTCCTATGTCTGCCACCTACAGCTTCAGTTGTGAAACAGGCAGCTACATAAATCGAATTAAATCATTTCATGGTAGTTGATAATGCGTATTCTCATATTCTATTCAAATTGAGAGAAAAAAACCCAAAGCTCACCTGGCCAACATTGAATTCAAGTTCTTTATGCCATTATCAGGATTTTCTAGGCTATATAGAGCTGAAGTAGCATATAATCTAATTGTTTCTTTTAAAAAGTTTTCTTAAACTTAAAGAAGCCATAATGAACTGTAATTTTTTTGTACACAATAGAATTCCTGGATTCAGAATAAAGCAAAATTAAAAATATTGCAGTAAAATTGGTATAATCAAACTAAACATACCAGATTAGCTGGATGATCAGTGGAGGCCATTTTTTAAGATGTTCCCACAGCTAGAAGCTTCTGCGTTGCTCTCAGCTCTGGAACATTTGGTCCCACTTTCTCAACTTATGGAAAAATGGCAAAAAACCACCTCTCTTTGCCAAACTTTTTACTTTAAATGGTTTTAATTATATAGTTTCACTTTGATTTTAATTGTACTAATTGTACCATTACACTTTAGATTCTGCATTCTGTTTTATTTTTGTAAAAGATTTTGCTGCTTACAAAAGTATAAAGATAAATGTAAATTTGATAATAAATCAAAATCAAATCAAATGCTGCCAGGACTCTAACTGTGGAGTACATCTCATAAAACCAGGTGAAACATATTAATAATTAGAAAGTTATTCCATTTTCCGGTCCAGCAGATGGTGTTTAGTTCCAATAATAGCGTAGAATTTGGCCAGAGATGCTCTTATGTTAATCTGTTAAAATATAGCACATTCACTCTCTTTGTCAAAAGATTATTTAAAATAATTAAAATAATCAATAATCTAATTGAGACGTGAGTCCCTGTAAAAAGACAATAGAGAGTTAGATGCCACTCACATTCCCCTTTACCTTGATTGCAGGGGCAACTTCCTTGGGAGAAGGAGATATACTCTCACGTATACATTTAAACTTTCTCTCTCTCTCTCTCTCTCTCACACACACATACACACTTTTTAATCTATCTACTTCCACCCCTTTTTAATTCTGAGTGCTGAACATAGTGCCGATGCAGAAAAGCACAGAAAAGTTAAGACAGGAGACTTAATTTAAAAAAAAAAAAAAAAAAAGGAATTCTTTTAAGCTATTAAGAATTGGGGGAAAAGTGTTTGTACACTCTTGTAAAAATTGTGTTACGGATTTATGGATAAAAGAAAAATACTGGAGGGATGGCAGAATTCCAGCTGTTGGCAGCATTAAGAGCTGGTGGGCAACATAAAGTTAAAAAAAAATACAGTAAAACGTCTTCTGTCTGGACGCCAGAGGTCAGCTGCAATGAGGGAAAGGCAGCAATACTTGGATAATAAAGAAGACATGGAATAGAGATGGTGTCAATTTTCTGACTGTTCACAGCAAAAGAGGGAAAATTATACTTTCGGAAACACAGCTCTTTTTAGTTCAGTTAAGTATTACATTTCTTTCCATTATATTATAAAAGAAATATAAAAAGTAAGACCAAATTGTCATAGTATCTGAACGCATTGGAATGTTTATAAAGTACTAAACTCTTTTTTTTTTGCCATGATTAAAGGTATCTTTTGAAGTTTAATCCAGTCCAGTGATTTTTTTTTTTTAGGGAAAAGAAGCAAGCAATTAAGAACAAAATGCAGCCCAAGACCCTTCTTTCTACAGATTTTGATATATAGCATGTTATGTAGAAAACTTATATACTGTACAACTTTGAGGTACTATGACCTTCTAAACTGATCATGAATTTCTGTAATTCCTTCTCCCCCCCCCCCTCTTCTTCTAAGGAATGAAACTATGATTTCATTGGATTTAGAGTTGGTCATGAAATAAATATACCATTTAATAATTTTAATAATTGTTTTTTAATCTTTATATCATAGTGCTTTATGGTTCTGCAGTAGGAGCTGTAGAAAGAAAAATCTTCATCAGGGTCCAGTCCAAGCCGGGAATAAACAAAATGGAGACTGCTTTAGAAAGAAGGTTGTAGTGTGTTGAAGAGCAGAACCACAAGACATGAGGCTCAGGAGCAGCTGACCACATGTAGCTGGGAGTGGTGAGTTTTTATACTTTCTTGGGCTTTTGTGTTTGGTGTTCCTGTGGCATGAACTTTGACCTGAGGTTTTTTTGAGTGTGTCCTTTTTGGTATTGGTGGGTTAATCCTATTATGTCCTAAAGGTCATGTTTCCTGTCCTTAGAGTTTGGGTGGGGGAAGTAGATTTTAGGGGTCTTTGTCTTTCTATTCTCATCAGCTCCAAGCTTCCTGACTCCAATCTTTCTGAAAGGATTATCATATCTGCATTTCTAAAAGGTGATTTCCTGAGTTTCTACTAGGAGCTCTAAGAAAACTGGGCCTGCTTTTCTGCCTTTAAGATGCTTTGGGGAAATATAATATTTCGCCTTTTTAATATTTCCTTCTCTCGGGCGGGGTGACTTCCCACAGAGCAAAGGCCAGAATGAGTTCTGACAGGCTTCCCACTTGGCCTGAAAAAGCCTCTAAATTATTCTGTGTTTGTTCATGTGTGTGTGTGTGTCTGAGCATCCTGCCCACTTTGAGAAACTGCATTGCAAGATCAGCCCCATGAGACAGAGCATGCTCCACAAATGATGGAAAGAATCAGTGTAAAGAAGGAGATTTATATAAAAACTCACTTGGTCTTTTTGCATAAGTGGATAAAAGCCTCAAAAGGGTGCTTTTCGTGCATAAAATATATTCATCTTCTAGATATCGTGCAAATAACAGCCTAGAGGTTAGTAAATATTTGACCTATTTTCTCCCTTATTTCTTTCCATGCTGGAGAAAATCAACTTAGTGTCATACAAGGCCTGCTGTTGCTTTCTGAGAAAGCAATCCTGTCCTTTCCTGAAAGTTCATTTTTTTAAGACCCTGAGGGAAAGATCTTTTCCTCCCATCAAAGGACAAGCTGCTTCATGGAAATAATTCATGCAATCAATCTTATTTTCTCTTTCCTCCTCACCATTCTGACATTATGAGGAATTTCATTTTGCTAGACCATCTCCCAACGCCTTCTTAAATGGCTCAAGGCAGTTTACATTAAAAGTTAAAACATTTAAATATGGTGAGATAAAATAGAAAATAACATTAAAATCAACATAAAACCCATATTTATAAGTATTAAATATTAAAAGGAAGGCTGAAGAGAGGATATCTTAGGATGTCTTAAAGGCCTCTACAGAAGGTTCATCTACAGTGAGCGTGTTCAGGTAGTGAAAAAGTTGGCTAGCTTTTGAAAGCTTTTGTTTACACCCAACAAACTCCCCTTCAGTGGTTCTTCCCCCCCTGAAGATTTGGTCAGCCTCTAAACAGCTTGTGTTGTGTTGATAGCAGATGCTCCGTGTGTACATGTGGATATGGAATTGCAAATGAGTTTTGAAGATTTCCTGTTTGTGATGTGGGTTGTGTGTGTGGCTGTGTATGATTACACTCTTGTCACCTGCCTGACAAGGAAGTTAGATTAGGTAGGAAAAGGAATGCCCGTGTGACTGCCCAGAATATAGGGGGAGGGAGTTGCAAAGGGAGGGGGAACACTTTTATGAATTTGTCCGGTCTGGGACCAACTGTGATATGGGTTTTTCTGGAATCTGCCCACAAGCAGTCTGGACAAACCATAGAGAGACATGGCTCAAAATGACACAAGCAAATCATCCCACAAGCATTTGCATTGCAGGACCAATGAGATGTAGAATAAAAAAGTGAGCAGAACACACAGTGTTCTCAAGAGCTGTAGAAACGCAAATGAGAAAGCATGGTAGACATGCCTCATTAATTCAATTCACCTACAAGCTAAATAGACTCAAACTAATGGCTGATTATGAACAAGTCATGAGCAAAAGGTAGATTGCTTTTCTCTGTAAACCGTTTGAAGGAAACTTATGAAGAGATGAGATAGTCTAATAATGGCACATAAGTGGCACAGGTGACATTTTTTGGGCCAAACATTCTGTACCTTAATGTAACCGAGACATGAAAGCCCAATCTTTTAAAATCACTAGACTAGACTAGACTAGACTAGACTAGACTAGACTAGACTAGACTAGACTAGACTAGAATAGAATAGAATAGAATAGAATAGAATAGAATAGAATAGAATAGAATAGAATAGAATAGAATAGAATAGAATAGAATAGAATAGAATAGAATAGAGCTGGAAGGGACCTTGGAGGTCTTCTAGTGCAGCCCCCTGCTCAAGCAGGAGAACCTATACCATTTCAGACAAGTGACTGTCTAGTCTCTTCTTTAAAACCTCAAGTGATAGAGTACCCACAATTTCCACTGGTTAATTGTCCTCACTGTTAGGAAGTTTCCCCTTAATTCCAGGTTGTTTCTCTATTTGGTCAGTTTCCAACCATTGTTTCTTGTCCTGTCCTCTGGTGCTTTGGAGAATAGGTTGATGCCCTCTTCTTTGTGGCCGCCCCTCAAATACTGGAATACTGCTATCATGTCACAACTGTTTCTTTTCCTTAGGCTAGCCAAACCCAATCCTGCAGCCGTTCTTCATATGTTTTAGTCTCCAGGCCTTTGATCATTTTAGTTGCTCTTCTCTGAACTTTTTCCAAAGTCTCAATATCTTTTTTGTAGTATGGTGACTAAAATTGGATGCAGTATTCCAGGTGTGGTCTTACTAGGGTTTTATAAAGCGGTACTAATACTTCGCGTGATCTTGATTCTATGGCTCTGTTTATACAGCCCAGGATTGTATTAGTTTTTTTGGCTGCTGCTGCACACTGCTGGCTCATAGTCAAGTGATCGTCCACTAGGACCCCAAGGTCCCTTACACTGTTACTGTCCTTGAGCCAGGTCTCACCTAATCTGTACTTATACCTTTGATTTTTCCTGCCTAAATGTAAAACTTTGCTTTTATCCACATTAAAATTCATTTTGTTGGCAAGGGCTCATTGTTCAAGTTTGTCAAGATCTTTTTGGATCCTGAGCTTGTCTTCTGGGATGTTGGCTATTCCTACCAGTTTAGTGTCATTTGCAAATTTGATGAGTTCTCCTTCTATTCCCTCATCTAAGTCACTTATGAAGATATTAAAGAGTACCGGGCCTAAGACGGAGGCTTGTGGTACCCCACTGCTTATATATCTCCATGTGGATGTAAGTACCATTGAGGACTACTCGCTGAGTATGGTTTGTCAATCAGCTACAGATCCATCTCGTGGTGATGTTATCTATTCCACCTTTTTCTAGCTTACCAAGCAGCAGGTTGTAGTCTACTTTGTCAAATGCCTTACTGAAATCAAAGTCACTGTCCACAGTGTTTCGCTAGTCTATTAATTTAGTCACTTTATCAAAGAATGAAACAAGATTGGTTTGGCATGAACTGTTTTTAACAAACCCATGCTGGCTGCTAGTTATAACTTTGTTTGCTTCTAGTTGTTTGCAGATCTGTTTTTTGATTATTTTTCCCAGGATCTTCCCAGGTATTGATGTTAGACTGATTGGTCTGTAGTTTCCTGGGTCTGGTTTTTTTTCCTTTTCTTGAAGATGGGAACCACATCAGCCCTTTTCCAATACTCAGGTACTTCCCCTGTGCTCCAGGATTTTTGAAAGCACAATGGTTCTGAGATAACATCTGCCAGCTCCTTCAGAACTCTGGGATGTAATCTGTCGGGTCCCAGTGATTTATATTTGTCAAGGTCAGATAGGTGTTCTCTTACCATTTTCTTGCTTATTTAAATTTTTGTTTCCAGTTTGTCTTTTGCAGTAGGTTTTTTTTTTTTTTTTGGTATGTTGGGCTATAACTTTTTTTGTGTGAAGACTGATGCAAAGAATGAGTTAAGCAGCTCTGCTTTCTCCGCTGCATATCTACCAAGGTGAAAGCAGTGGTATACCTTGTGAAACTTAATGGAAGCTAAAACTGAATGCTGAAGAAGCAGGAGAGAAAGAGAATTGATGCTTTTAAGCTTTGGTGTTGTTGAAGACACCTGAGAACACAATGAACAGCCAGACATGAAGGATCTTACGCTAGACACATTATGCAAAGACCAGACTCTTTATAGAAGACTTTCATGTTGGTAGAAGAGGTTGAACATCTGGAACATGAAGGGACTCATTTGCAGCATGATGGGTGCACTATTGGAAGAACCAGATTAGGGACAAATTGTCATGGAGAAAATCAGTCTATGTGGATGGCAGATAATCAAATGGACTTGGTTAAGTGCCCAGTGCTATGTTTTTACAATTCAGGAAATGTTTTCTTATTTGTATCGTGCATTATAAACTAATTACTTTTCCATATGCATTTCTTAACAGTCCAGATGAACTTCAAGGTAAGTAACATGCAGGTGGGCTATAAGCAGCATGCAATTCATTGAAACTGTTTTTCTATTGATTAAATTAATACCATGAGAGAATGTGCAATGCATTTAAATTGCTTTGATAAACCAAAACTGATAGTAAGGATGAGCACTCTAATCAGTGGTGCAATAAAGATTATTACTATTAAAGTATAACTGAGTTTTAAAAGTAGGAGATTTTTTTAAGAGAGCAATCCAAACAAATTAAACAATGACCTTTAACAAATTATACCTATCATGTTTTTATTATTTTGTCAAAAATATTTCTGGATATTGAAGTAAAACTGAATCTAATTATGTTATTGCTTATCAATGTTTCTGCTCAAAGTTACATCAAAACCTATATATAAAAAGGGAGTCCCTACAGATTTTACTCCACTAATCATTGCCAACTATAGGGGGCTCATCTCCATTTCAAGGCTATTGACCCAGCGCTATCCAAAGACATTTCCATATTCATGTGCCCAGCATCATATCAGGGAGCGCTGTTATCTTCCTACTGAAGTGGTACCTATTTATCCAGTCACATTTACATACTTTTGAACTGCTAGGTTGTCAGGAGATTGAGCGAGGACAGGAGCTCACCCCATCGCATGGTATTTGGGTCTCAAACCTGAGCTGCTGGCTTTCCAGCCGATAAGCCCAGCCTCTTAACCACTGAGCCACGGCAGTTGTAGCATAAATCACAACTGTAAGAAATCCTGAAACATAAAGTCCTCAGTTAACACTAGTAATTGAAATCAAAATTTCCATCACTAGCAATGTGGTCACAGAGTGTGATGTCATGTGACTGCATCATTTAATGACCGCAGTTCTAGCAATTCCTGTTACCGTCATTAAGTGAGGACTCTATGGTTCATTAACTGAGGACCTCATTCATGATTTCCAGCTTCCTGTTAGCTTCTGCATTAACTTTGCTTGTGCAAAGCTGGCAGGAAAGGCCATAAATCATGATCGTACACATAACAAGCAACACTATGGCAATTGGAAATCCAGTTTGTTTGTTGCCGAACACCTGGATTATGCTAATATGGCTGTGACAGCTGGAACTTTGAGGACTAAGTACTCTCAAGCACCACTCTTTCAGCACTATTGCAAGTTTGAATAGTTGCTGAACATTAAACAAAAACCACCTTCACTCAAATTTTTGTTTTGTTTTGTTGATTGTGGCATAAGCAGCTATAACACTGTTAAGATTGTCAGGATCTCTAGTAATTTAATGTCTCTTGGAACTTAGTTGAGCATTCTAACCCAAAGTAGTCAGAAACTAGATTAATTATAGTAGATCATTACATCACCTAATAGCAGAAGGGAGAGGACAGATGACCCATACAATGGAATGATATGCATATACAAATACAGATCTATACCTGAGTCTCTGCAGCGGGTTTGGAAATTCACACAATCTAATTTAGACAAAAAAAAAAAGGTTTGTAACTGGAACTTGAAGATCCTACTGCAAGTCATCCAGACACCTAGCAATAGACTCAGTTATTGTCTTCCCCTTTGCCCTCAGCTTCTGCAATATTTTAGAAAAATATAGAACTAGACATACCTTCCCTGTGTTTATAAGACTATTATTTTTAGCTCAGACAATAGGTTACAGTCAAAATAATCCAACACTGATGATAGACATTTTTGAAGATTTCTTGAGTTTATTTTTACTTGATTTTTAGATGTTATAATTATAAATCAAAATGTTAAAAGTGTAATTGAAACCCATTAATAATGAATGGATTTTAGCTTGTTACAAAAGCCTATGTGCCTAGTGATGTAAATAAATCCAACTTAAAGGGACAAAAATTACAGAAAATGCAAAAGAAATAGAAAAGAAAAACCAGAAAGGGGCTGGGGGAAGAGTGTAGGAGATACACCACAGCTGGAGAACACGTGGATCTCCACTTATTGTTGGAGGCCAACAATTATACTGAGAATCAGAGTTCCTACTCCACTTTAGACACTGAAACCTTGCTCTATCCACCATGTGGATTTCATTGTCACAAGACTAGGTGATGGTCATTGGATGGCTTTAGATAAGGATTGGATAAAGACATGCCTGTGAGGAGCTATTAATCTTAAAACTCAATGTTATCTCCAGCATTTCCAGGCTCCAAATATCAGTTTCTAGGGAATAATAATCAGGTGATGTTTCTCCTAACATCATTTAACAATGGAAATTCTAGTCTCAGTTAGGTTTGCTGATCAAGGACTAGCTGTATGCTGTAACTGAGGTTGCAAGAGATAGGGAGACTCAGTACTTTGCATTACCTTCCATTCGTTTGCAAATTTTACCCTACCAGACTTGGATGCAAGAGGAACTGAAAATGACTAGTTCATTTTCAAAGAGTAATTGTTCCCCTTTAGGCACTTACATATATTATGCATCTTCCTTTATTAATTCACCATTAATAATTGGGAGTTGCTCATATTAATGCTAATTTGGGTAAATCTTCCATTTCTTTCACTAAATTTGGTATTCAATCTTGCTCTGCATAATTTCTTACATTGCTTAGCTTCTTGGACTCACTTTGCTAAAAAAAAAAAAAAAAAAAAAAGGCCTTCCATTATATTTATGGTAAAAGCCTTTGGCTGCTCCTCAAGTTATATGGTAGGTATATCCACTGAACACAAATTTGGTTCAATCCTGATATTGGCAGCTTTAAAAAAAGAGCAAATTCAATAAAGAAGCTTCCAAATTCAAATTGGCTGAAAGTAAGATTTATCCTTGTCATTGATTAGCAGGGGAAAGCAAAAAGGTTTCTCCTTTTTAACAGAATGGGGTGAAATTTGTGGTCACCATAAAGACTTCTAAGTCCAATATTAAGACTCCCTAACTTCAAAAAATATGTGTAGAAATAGATATGTATGTATATACTATAAAATTTATTTGGAACTGATAGGTATTTGATGTGGAGGTTAGTAAGACACTTTGTTGTATTCTCCTCCCTTCCCCTCTTCTTACTTTATAAACAATAGCTAAATTACTGTCACAATGGCTCAGCAGTTAAATATGCTGAGCTTGTTAGGTGTACAGCTGACATCCCGGGCTGAAGACCCAAGTGTCATACAATGGAATGAGCTCCCGTTACTTGCCCAGTTTCTGACCACCTAGCAGCTCAAAAGTATTCAAATGTGAATAGATAAATAGGTACCATTTCAGTGGGAAGATAACAGCGTTCCATGAACCTTGGTGTATGCTGGCCACATGACCACAGAAATGTCTTTGGACAATGCTGGCTCCCTTGGCTAAGAAACAGAGATGAGAATTGGATTCAGGTGGATAGAGGAAAACTTTACCTTTATGTATTTTGATATGGAGGTTTGTAAGCAACTTGGTTGCATTCTCCTCCGTCTCCCTTAACCTCTTCTTACTTTATAAACCATAGTTAAATTACTGCCCCGTTTTAGTCAGAGAGTTGTGCTCTTTGATCTCTCAACAACTTTTCATGCCATCATCACAGTATTGTTTTGGACCCGATGAGGGAATCAAGAATGGGAGGCTTGGGGCTATGGTTAGTTCATCTCAGCGTTGATAGGGTGAAAGGCTAAGTCAATGGACTCCTCACTTATAGGATGCCATAGGACTTAATGCTTTCTCTCTTCTGTTCAACATGCATCTGAGACTACTGGTTGAGATTATCTGTCAACTTGGGCTGTGGTATTATCAATATCCTAATAACATCCAATTGTACATCTCAGCCTGACCCGTCCAAGTGTTGTTGTTATTGTCTTCTCCTTGTGTCTGGTGGCTCTGTGGGTCTGGAAGGGGATGAAGAGATTTAGGCTCAATCCTGACAGACCAAGTGGCCATGGATATTTGCTCACTTCTGTGTGTCCTAGTCCTGAAGAACTTCTGGCTTGAGTCTTGGGTGGGGTAGCACTTCAAGAGTAGGGTACTATCTGGGGATATCAAAGAGCTGTAGCAGTTGTGGTAAAGAAAGCTTTTACTTGATCAATCTCATGCACTAGGTATGCCCATTTCTGGATTGGGAAACCCTTGAGATGGCCACTCATGTCCTAGTTGCCTCATGCATAGACTATTGAACTGTGATGTGTCCAGGATTGCTGTTGAAAACCACTCAGAAGGTACAGCTGGTTCAGAATGTAGTGGCAGAGATAGTAATGATATGCCTCAGAATGTCCAGGGATTGTCAGGAGGCTTTCAGATGCAATTCAAGATCTGGGCCACCACTATAAAGCCATATGTGGCATGAAGCCAGGTCAGTTGTGGACTACCTTTCTTCATTTGGTGTTACCCATCCTTATACTGTACATTATGGCAAAGTTGGTCCTCCCAATTAATCAATGTCATCTTTTGAGGTCTCAGAGCCATGCCATCACTGTTGAGGGGCCTGCCCTTTGGAGCAATAATTCCTCAGGGATCTATATAGCATTTCCCCTGATGATGTTCCAAAAAGCACTGAAAAACTTTTGCAAAATGCAGGCCTTCTAGCAGGGGGTGGGTAAGATTTTGTTCTATTTGTATGGTTTTTTTTCCCTGGACACATAAAGGTAGTCCTTGACTTACAACCATTCCTTTAGCAAAGTTACAATAGCCCTAAAAAAGGTGACTTACCACCAGGCCTTGCACTTATGCCCATCACAGCATCCTAATAGTCACATGATCAAAATTCAAACACTTGGCAACAGGAATGTATTTATGATGATGTTGCAGCATCCTGGGATCATTTGATCACCATTTGTGATCTTCCTAACCTGCTTCCAACAGACAAAGTCAATGAGGGAAGTCAAATTCTTTTAACAACTGCAGTGATTTGCTTAACCACCATGGCAAGAAAGGTCCTGAAATTGGGCCTGACTCATGTAACAACTACCTTGCTTAGTAACAGAAATTCTGGTCCCAATGCAGTTGTAAGTCGAAGACAAAACTGTATGTCTTTCTTAGTTTATTGTTCAGGATTTTTATTATGTAAATCACGTAGAGTGGGTTAGACTTGGGCATTCTGGAAGTTGGTATAAATAAACAAACAATGATTTATAGATCACAGCAGCTAAGTTCATGGAACATACTTAAGCCAAAGTCTAACCAACCACAGAATAGCAATAGCAATAGCACTTAGACTTATATACCACTTCACAGTGCTTTATGGCCCTCTCTAAGTGGTTTACAGAGTCACCATAATTGCCTCCAACAATCTGGGTACTCATTTTACTGACCTCGGAAGGATGGAAGGCTGAATCAATTTTGAACCAGTGAGAATTGAACTACTGGCAGTGGACAGAATTAGCTTGTAGTACTGCATTCTAACCACTGCGCCACCACACAGTGGTTATGACAACTAATATGTGAATACAGTTAGAATTTATTGTTTTTTTCACTGCTCAGACATATTCTTGTTTAGATTATTTTAGAAGTAATCTCGTCAGTTTCTGCTTTGCCTTGTAGCATCACAAGAGCCTAGTGAGAGTTGCAATTTAGGGCTTGAGTTGCATCCTCCATCACTGGGATTCCTCTGGAGCTGAGCAGGTGTCTCCTAAGCGAGGCCATCTGGTGCTGACAAATTAGACCCCCTTTTATAACACCAAACATAATCATTCAGGCAGCTTTCAATTCTCACCCACCCCCCGGGCAATACCAGTCTGGGTTCCCAATGGGAAATGTCTCCTCAGAGAATGACTGGAGAACAAATGTACAAACTTGGAGCAACCACAGTTGATACTGTTTGCTTTGCACAAAACCCAACATTTGTACTAGCAGCCTCCATGTCTCCAGTTAAATAAACAAACAATATTGCCATATTCCCACAAGTAATGTTCTCATTGGAGGAAACCCTGCAGCAATGGGCTGGGAGTATTTGACTGGCAAAAAGATGCCCATGAAAAATTGCAGTTTAGACTTCCAGATTTGCACTCGTAGCACATGGCCGCATGAGAGCAGACCTCCGCTCCCCATGGCTAGTTTCGTCCTGCCAGGGGGGACCCTAGATGGGTCCGAAGTTGCCCCGAAGAGGTGACCATGAAGGAGGGGCGCCCCGTTGATCACAAAGTGATGGCAGTCACTTCATTTGATCTGGGGGAAGCCCTCTGAACCTGACAGGAGAAAGGCTAGCATGAGATCAGCGTCTAGCCCAAACTACTTGCAGCCAAAGTCCCAGAGCATGAACCTGAACATCGGTGAACAGCGTGCTTGGAATTGTTGAGAGTACTGATCTTTCTTCTATCTACTAATTGAATCCTTGAGAAAGATCCCCAAAGCAAGAAAACCTAAAGAGTTTTTGATAGAATTATAAAAATATATAACAAAAATAACTTTTTGATTGAAAAAAAAACTGAAAAAAGAAATAACTGCTGACATCTAGTGGAGAATCAGAGCATAGAATACTAACAATAAGGACTCAGAAATTGGCAGAATGCCTAGAAATAAAGAAAAAGCTGTTCCTTTGAATTGTAAATAACCTTGAAGACAGTTGGGAACAAAGGAAGAGCCAGCTATAAGATTAAAAAGTGTCTGAAAGAAAAAAAAAACACCTGGACTGTTGCTTAAATCTAAGAACTGTATGGAAAAGAAAAACTTTGGCGTTTGGTTAATCTTTTAGAGTACAATCTACAGGAAGGATTTAAAGTGGCTTAACACACTGAACTATAATTTTGACTGACTGATAAATTGACTTTTGAATTAAAACATTAATGAAAGATACACCACATTCAATATTTTCTCCTGAAGGACTTAGCCTGGAAAATCAAGAGCCTCCAGAAGTAATACTTCAAGGCAAGATAAATACTTTCCAGGAGGAAATATATGTAATGTTAGGACAAATATAAATGACAATAGACTCAAATCACAAGGAAATTCAAAACAAGTTTGATGATTTAAATAAGCATATTTCCAATCTAAATCTACAATTAAAAAACACCCAGGATCTAACAATGAATGAACAAATAAATCAGATAACAGACTACAAATTAGAAGAATATGATCAAATTGATGAAATAACAGATGAAAAGAATTACAATTTAACACAAACAGGAAAATGGAATGGACTATAGAATTACCAGGAGAACCATCAAAGTTTGGGAGACAGAAAGTATTCATCTTACTTACTTCATCTTTTGTATTCCCAACAACATTTGTAAAAATACAGGAACCGCCGGGTAAGCGGATTATATCAACTTGGAAAAGTACTCGGCAAAAGAAGAAGACCAGAGACAGATACAAGAGATTTAACTTGACCTACCAGATGGACTATTATGTGAACAAACATTTGTTTGAATATGGCTAAAAGAATAGAAAACTTTGAACATAAAGGGGCCCTATAACAAGAGGGATAAGAGATTTAAGTAATATAGTATATTCCATAATATATGAAATGTAAAAATAACAGGTTGATGTTACTTTTATTAATATAAGTGAAATATAAACTGATTAAAAAGGATATCTAGATACTATAAGATAGATAAAAAGTATAATATTTTTATAATGCATGACATAAAATATTGGGATGATGTACTTAAATGGGAAAATTTGGACAGTTAGATGACTAACATATGAAGAAATTATGACTGATAAGAATTGGATCGAATATAAGGGAAATTAAGCGTAAACAAAAATTACGAAAATAGGATGCATGCTGAACTATTGAGATGATGGTTATAAGAATAATATAAGCTGAAAAAAATGTCATACATTGAGATTATTACTATTTGTATAAATATAAAAAATGTCTATATCTACATTTATATATTGAAAATATTAAGAATTATATTTTGGTTAAAGTTGAAGAAGGAGAATATAAATGGGAGAAGGGAAGATCAAAGAAATATATCATTAATTAATATACTAATTATGGAATTATCAAACTTAATCATTATTGACTGTTAATTAATTATTATTGTCCTTTTTTTCCTTGTTAAAATATAAACCAAGACAACACGCTGTACACCAGGCACTGCAGATTGTTATAGTTAAAAACCAATAAAATATTTATTAAAAAAGAAAGAAAGAAAAATTGCAGTTTAATTAGGATTATAGAGAGCAACATTATATCAGTTGGTCACATTCATGAATATGGGACTCTGACTGAGATATTTGTAGCTATTATTCTAGGGCTCTTGCGAACCTGTCTTTTTAAAGAGATATAAAGGCACTGCATCATAGATGGCATAATTGGAAGATGTAGAGTTATTACTCTAACCTTCACTAGATGTCATTGGTGGCACTTAAGACCATGGCCTTTTCAACACTGGCACAAGTCACTTGAGGGGGCAGTAATATGAATGGATGCCTTGGAGAGCAATTTTTCTCTGCTTGCAGCACAGCCAGCAACAAGCTACATGACAATGATCGGTTCTTTATTTTATAGCAACATACAATGGAAACCAAACCCATCTTTGGTTAGCAGGACACTCAGCCCGGCATGCATTAGAATGCATAATACACCCCTAGGAGTATATCAGATAGACAGATAGAGAGGCAGAGCTATTTTTCTGCTAAATTTTGATAAATTATTTTTTAAAGCAGGCAAATCCAGCTATGCAACCCTAATACAGCACTGTGTGTTGTGAACATTATAATCAACACAATATGTATGCAAGTATCTTTAGCCTGCTGTCTTCAATACCCAACTTTTATAATATATATATTTATTATACACCCTCCACCTCCAATATCCCATTTTTTTTGTATTCAAAGTCCCTAAATAGCTGTTTTTGGTATACATCCTTTCTAAATAAATGCTCCTGCACCTTTTAGGTGGGAAGAATGGTGCCAGCAGCTATGGATGTATCAGTTACTTCTTTTTGAAAACCATCTATGATGTATCTCTCTTCTGTCCATCTTAGAGTTCTCCTGGTCATGCCTGCGGACACACTCAAGCTATCATAGTTCATTAATCCCACAATTAAAAGGTAAAGGTTTCCTTGTCAGTTGTGTCTGACTCTAGGGCACAGTGCTCATCTCCATTTCTTGGCTGAAGGAGCCAGCATTGTCCGAAGATAATTTCCATGGTCATGTGGCCAGCATGGGTATATGCCAAAGGCTCACAAAATGCTGTTACTTTCCAATTGAAGTGGTACCTATTAATCTACTTGCATTTGCATACTTTTGAATGCACAATTATCTAGATACAATTATCCAAGCTGGTGCTGAAGCGCAGCATTGTTCCATTATTCTATCCTAATAACCATGATATGCAACTGATTGTGATGCTGATCCTTCACATACTTAATAGGTGGGTGAATGCCAAATTGTTGTGTTACAATATTATGCTAACAAGATGCCAAATCAGTAATACTGATCTCAGGCATTTATCACAGCCACTCATCAACTTTTCCTAATTCACATTCACCCTTCTCAGTGGTACATCAAGTCAGTATATTTGTGATGGGAATCTGAAGTTGGGAATGGATTTCTAAAAGCCCAGTATGGATTTCCAGCTTGATTCTAGTTTCCTTGTTAAAACACTTAAAGCTTGACTTCTACACTCTTCAGTCTGAAATAATGTTTACTGGTCTAGTAAAGCAAATATTTTCTTTCAAACAGCTTCATGCTTCAATTGCTATCCTTTTTTTTCCATTTCAAAACTGCAGTCTTCTATTTACTGCTTATTTACAGGTTTCGACTTTGTAGTTTTGACAGACTATTTCATCTTCAGCTATAATTAGGCAATTTATTGTTGATTCAGAGTTTAATATCTCATTAGCATTGTCTATTTCCAATTGGTTATAAATGATGACATTAATTGTGGTTGAACCGATACTGCCTTATTCATGTTGTCCTGCCAACTGGGAAGAATACAATTTGCATCTGTATATTCCCTTTTAATAGGTTGCAAATATGTACCATTGCAAGACAAGATAGAGAACATCCTTTTCATTGGGAAAAAAATAATTCCTTCGACAGAAGGCTTTTGTGAACAGACAAGTGCCAAATGCCCTTGCATTCTGGCGTGTAACCCAAAAGATAAAACAGAGAATGTACATACTTGTTCTATTCTTCTTCCTCTTCCCCTAGACTTTATTTCAGTTTTGCAGAAGGGCTTAGATATATAAAAGCCACATGTTTCAGCATTATGGTTTCAAATTGCTGCAAAGTTGGGTGTGAGCTGATAGCAATAAACGTGTTAACAACTTGCCTCCAGAAGTTTTATCCTGCCTAAGCAGGGGGTTGGACTAGATTTAGAAGACCTCCAAGGTCCCTTCCAGCTCTGCTATTCTATTCTATTCTATTCTATTCTATTCTATTCTATTCTATTCTATTCTATTCTATTCTATTCTATTCTATTCTATTCTATTCTATTCTATTCTGTAGTATTTTATCTCCTATGTCATCATTTCATGCATATGCAGGGAGCAGGAAGGCAAACTGGGGAGTGGCCAATTCCCATTGATATGCAATTCTGCATTTTATCTTGTAATTTGAAAAAAAAACACCTAGTTTTCCCTTTTACTCTGTGTTGTAATGTCTTTATGGAAGCTTTTAGTTAATGGTAGCAAAAACAATACAGAAAGCACAATCAGATATGATGCACACATTACTTAAAGCAGTAAAATGTGAAAATCAGAGCTGAACCATCAATTTGGAGCTTGCTAAATTCAGATGATAATCAATCACTGTGTATTCTTCATGTCTTTCTAAGTGGCAGAAATCTTCACAGCAGGATCATTTGATCTTAGATGAGAAGTTACAGCCTTCCATTCTTCAATGATAGGGATACTGTGACATTTTAGATCAATCTGTACCCAGCTTCGTACAATCAAACCTACATGTTGGAAATAATGAGATTGTAAAGATTGGAATGAAAGACTGTTTTACTTAGGCAAGAAATGCTCCTCCAACACATTCTTATTCTGTTGAAAATGAATATACCGAGGAGAAAACTTCACTCATCTGGTTTATAGATGACTAAGTAAAATTGTTGGCATTCTACACCACACTAAGACATAAACTATGCTTTATAAACAGTTCCTACATTCATACAACTCAATAACCTAAGCAAAACACACTACTGGCAGTGTGAGTTGTGAATTCATTTAAGTGTCTCACTGTTCCAGCTCTTCCTTAGGCATAGAAGTCAGCTCTCATTTTCTCTCAGCCCTCGATAGGAAGTGTTTTGGAACTGGAGGCTTCCAGTTTTGCGCAGTTAGTGCGACAGCTGAGGGTTTGCGGAGCTCCACACCCTACGGCTGATTTCTCTCTGCTAGGAGACCCTAAATGGACCTGAAGTTGTCCCGGAGAAGAAGGAGGAGTGCCCCATCGACCATGGAGAGATGGCAGTCAGCGGTTGGCTGGGAAAAGCCCTCCAGAAACCAGCAGAAGAAAGGCTAGCTTCATTTCAGAGTCTAGCCCAAGCTACAAGCAGCTGAAGCCAAAAAGCACTAATTTAAGCTTGATCATAAACAACATGATTGGAACTGGGTAAGAACATCAATTTTCTCTCTTCTACTTGATAATTGATTTCCTGGGGGGGAAAAACCCAAGAAGCAAAATTCTCCGAAAGTGAGAAGGGGGGGGAGCTTTGTCCCACCCTCCTACAGAAGGTAGCAGCAAATTAAACTTTTATGGGGGACAGAAATATATTGAAATGAAATGAATATAAGACTTAAATCTGGATAAGTTTGAAATTGGTGGAATTTGTTAAGATTTTCTTTTCAAAAGATTATTGAAAACAGAAGAAAGTAATTGTTTGTTTTGAAAATTGAAAAAATGAACTGGTGCTGACATCTAGTGGTGGAGGAAAATATACAACTGTAGTTGCTCTAATACAGGAACTGACAGAAATCCCAGTAAAAGATATCTTGTTTTTGTGACTTTCAAAGTCTTAACAGAGAACTGCTGTAACAACAACAACAACAACAACAACAACAACAACAACAAAACATTTTGGGCTATTTACAAGCCAAGAACTATAAACCTTAGGAGAAAAAAATTGACCTTCCTGGATTATAAATATTTATAGAATTGTGACTTTAAAGCTGTTTGCAGAGAAAGGAAAACTTTGATTCTTGGCTCTCATGGAACATCAGAGACCTGCTGAAAGAACATATCAAGAAAAAAACAAATACTTTTCAGGAGAAAATGTATGCTATGTTGCAACTAATTCAAATGACAATTATTTGAAACCATGAGGAAATTAAAAACAACTTTGAAAATTTAAATGAACACATCTTCAATTTAATCTTACAACAAAAAAACTCTCCGAAAATATAAATAGAGAGCGATCAGATAAAGCAGACAACTGAATATAAACCAGAGGAAAGAGATTTAAAGATGGAACTCAACAATGGAAGGAATTATGATTTAACCATGCAGAGAAAAAATTGCAGGAAATATTGGACATGGCAAAGATAACCTACACTTCAAGATTGCAAAATAAGTCTGAGGACAAGAAAAAAGATTTGACAAAATGGATTACAGAGCTATCAGGAGAACTACAAGAACTTGAGAGACAAAAAAATGATAAGAGAAATTAAGAGAGAGAGAAAGAAAAAGATTTTCAATGAATACAAAGGGGTGAAACCCTCCCACAAAAACATTTTCCTGGATTTGTCTTTTGTACGTACGACAACATCTACAAGACTATGGGAAGACTTTTTGGTCCAGCGAAGCATACTGATTAGGAAAGATGTTGGCAAAAAAAAAAAAAAAGGCTAAAGTTAATGTTTTTCAATATATTATTTTCAATATATTAAGTAATATATTATTTCCTTCTTTTTTTCTCGCTCTCTTTTTTCTCTCTTTTTTGTTTTTGTTTTTGTTTTTCTTTATTTAATAATATTTTATTAATTTTCCAATTTTACATTTAACTATTTAAAAAGCAACATGGTGACTGGGTTAATCAATAGTTTGATAACAAAACCTTTAGTACAAATTTCAAGTTACAACATCAAATATTTCTTTTCTTTTTCCCTTAACATTTACTGTCTCGTATTCAAGCTACTACAGTTATTATATCAACTCAGTAAAAACATCATTATTACATTTATCAATAAATTTTTAGCTTATACGTATCTTAATTACATTCAATCTTCATAAACAATCTATATCCTCTTATTAATTTTTACCCAATTTTTACTTTCTCATCAATATTCCAATTTAACCTTTGATATTTATAATTTTCAGGTTTTAGGTAACCAAGATTTCCCTTGTCTCAATTCATAACAAAATCTAATATCCAAAATACACATTTGAATGTAATCTTGTTCTAGTTCCTAAGAGTTATTTATTTCCCACCATGTTAAATCATCTACTTAATAATACAATATCCCCTTTAATAAATCAAACCCATTATGTATATTACCTGGTTTAATCAATAAATCAAACATATTCATAATAATTAACTTTCTTTTTCCTTTTAGGTATGAGGAAAAAGATTTAATATTTAAGTGTAATTAACTCTGAGAAAATCTTAACTGGTAAGAATGTTTTGAACATTGCGGGGAAAACAAATCTAAATAAGAACTTTGAAAACAGGATTTATGATGAAGTAATTAAGATGATTACTTAGAAAAGAAGCTTTATATTGATGTAGTTGTTAAATACTAGAACAATGTTTATATTCAATTGTTATCTATCAGAATATTAAGAAATGTACTAATTTAAGGTTGGAAAAAGAATATTATTGGAAGAAGAGAAAATCAAAGAAAGCTACTATGTGGATTATGGAATTATAGAAATTAATTCTTATGGATTGTTTTTAAATGTAAACACAGACAACACGCTGTTTACCAAATATTAAGGTGACTAGGTTAAAAAAATCAATAAAATATATATTTTTTAAAAGGAAGTGTTTTGGAACTGGCTGGTTCTCACCAGCATCAGAAGGATGTGATATTAATTTCTTGTTTGTCAACTCCGGCTTTTCAGAAATACAGAATAAGTAGAAAAACATTTGCTTGGCTAATAAAGTCTAACATACATTGAGGTTCCACCATACAATTAACCTTCACTGAAGAAACAGTGTGAGACTACACAAAGCAGAAAACATGCTAACAACACACTAAAGGGCCAGTTTAAGATATAGAACCCAAATTAACCATTAGTCACAAATAGGCTTTTAAGAGGCCTTCTTAAAACCTTATGTTCACTCCATACAAACTCATTAGAATTTAATAAGCATTTGTTTGACTCACAGAGTAATAACGGAATGGATGATAAAGTCCCTTCTTGTTTTCAACATGTTCTTTCTTGAAAACAACATTTCAGAAGTGATCCTGGGTTAAGAAATGCATGGAAGTGTCCTATCTTTGTACAAAGGTTTCATTGTAATAACAGAATAACAGAGTTGAAAGGGACCTTGGAGGTCTTTTAGTCCAATCCCTTGCTCAGGCAGGAAACCCTATACCATTTCAGACAAATGGTTGTCCAATCCCTTCTTACAAACCTCCAGTGATGGGGCACCCACAACTCCTAGAGGCAAGTCATTCCACTGATTAATTGTTCTCACTGTCAGGAAATTTCTCCTTAGTTCTAGGTTGCTTCTCTCCTTGATTAGTTTCCATATATTGCTTCTTGTCCTGCCTTCAAGTGATTTGGAAAATAAATTGACCCCCTCCTCCTTGTGGCAGCCCTTTAGATACTGGAACACTGCTATCATATCATTCCTAGTCCTTTTTATTAAACTACCAGTTCATGCATCCGTTATTCATATGTTTTAGCCTTCAGTCCCCTAATCATCTTTGTTGCTCTTCTCTGTACTCTTTCTAAAGTCTCAGTTTTAATTTTTCTAGTGACTTCCCCAGCATTACATAGATCATTCAAATCCCAAGGAAAGACAACAGAAGGAATATCTACCATTATTATTTTTAAAGTAGTAAATACGGCCAGTTAAGGAAGCCACAGAGTAATATGTGTTAACAGAAAAACTAGCATATTACCCTCCTTACCTACCTTGCAGCTGTAGATTAAAGACCCTGAGAATTAAGAAGATTTTTTTTAAAAAAAAAACCTTTTTCAGGAAAATATTTTTTTTACAATATTGGAGGATAGATCCAACTAAGTATTCTGAACCTTCAAGGACAAACTTGCATTAGATTACCTGATTACTTCTATTAAGTTTGAAGGGCTATATAGATATATCATTTGGAATACTAAGGGTGGATTTAAAAAAAAGAAAAGAAATTTTCACGATTTTGTTATTTAAAAGAGGGAAAAAAGGCCAAGAAACTGCTCATTAGAATTCGGAAGAGAAAAAGTTCCAATTGGCTATTTGATTGGACATTTTATAAGCAGGACCAATGGGAAATAATAAGCTATCAGTAATAGAAAAAGAAGAATGGTATGCTACACAGATACTATGAAAATCACTCAAGAGTGCTTTGTAGATCCAAACAGGATTTGAAGGTTAAACTAAAATATTGTCTTGATTCTGGAAGGACATTTGGGGTATGGGGATACTGAGTGCCAGAAGCCTTGAAAATTAACAATTTAGGAGAAATATTATCTATAAATGATATATAAAGTGTGAATCGAGTATGGAAAGGCTAATAGAGAACTAGTCATAATCTACAGGAATTAGTTCTTAGTTTTGAAACTGTCACTTAACCATGTTCCATGATAAACATTTTGTTCCTCTTTAAAGCATGGCTAGCTGGGGAATTCTGGGAGTTGAAGTCCTCAAGTCTTAAAATCAACAAGGTTGGACACCCCTGCTTTACTTTTAAGAAACAAAAAATAGAAATAAACCCCCAGACGTCAGCAAGGAAATTTTGAAATGGGTCTCTATTGTTCTCTATTTCTCCCTCATCATTTAAAAATAAAATCTTTTGAGGATTATTTCTGGTGAGTTCTAAAATGATAAGTTCAAAACAGAGAGATAGGTAGACAGCATTTTCCTTGACAGAAAGCCAAGCTGTCAGTTCATTGTGCTATAGCCGCTGTCACACAGCAGCACAATCATCCTGCCACAGGAAAATTGCCTAATAGAAAGTAGTCACAGAAAGAGAAAAATAGGCTTGTGACCTTTTCAATTATTTTCTCATGGGCCTTTATGTCACTGTTATGTATAACCCTCTAAACAATGAGGGCTTATGCAAAATGAATGCAGATAGGACTGTCTCCTAGCAATGTGTCCAATTTAGGTACCAGTAAGAAAAAGCCTGATTAAGTTTGTCAATGAAGTGTGCTTTTCCATCTTGTTGATAAAATATTCAACACAATGCGGTCCTGAGAGTTTTGTTAAAGTCAGATTATTTCCCCCCAAAAAAGATTATTTCAAAATCTAAGAGTGATGCCTGTATTTCTAGCTTTTAGATACATGTCTTAATTCTCTCTGGTTTGTATCCCAGATGTGATTTCAGTAATGAAGATCCACATTTACTGGGATTCCAGACAAATGGGCAGTTCTTAAATATGATAAACATATAAAAATAAATAATCCATTACATCTCTTCAGAGGGCTTCAGCTTTGTCCATGTCTTCACAAAATTTAAGAGCTAGTGTTATAAATTCCATCATTTTTAAAGGATAAAAATAATTGGAAGGAATTGTAGTGGCAAAAACTCACACTCTGTGCTCATAAAGTTCCAAATTCAAATCCAACATCTTTATGCCTGGTAAGCAACTGCTTTTTGTAAAAGGGGAACAGATGGCCTAATCATCTGACCTGGTCCAAATCGGTTTTCCTAAACTCATGGCCCCAGTATCAAGCTACAAAATTAAAAGAACACATCTCTCAATAAAACAGAAAAGTTCTTAAGCACTTGGGACACATTGTGGAGAATGTGTAGTGAATATGAATAGATTAAGTCTATACCCACAAAGGGAGGAATCCTCAGGCCCAACTCTAAACACACATGCCAAGGATTAAAGCTTTAAAGTTTAAATGAATGATATCATAATCAGGGGAAAGGATTTGTTCTTCAGATCAAGCTAAAGCTTGATAAATGACAGTATGTTGTCTTTTAAAACATAATAAATATTTATGTATGGCTTCCTTGCAGCTATAGCTATGCAGTGGGAATTATTCCCAAGAGTGAGAAAGTCCTACTTAGTGAATTAATGAACAGTGTAGGAAATACTACATCAAGCTAAAGACAGAAGCAAAAACTTTAAGATAGTTCTTTCAGGAACGGAAGTCCTACAAGTTAAGTAGATCTTCTTAAAGTATATATTGTTCATGAGGGCTTTCCCCCCTCATTATAACTCTATTGGAGAAGAAGCCATGTTCATGCGATGCCAAAACAGGTACTACACTTTCAACAATGAGCAATCCTGTCCTTCTGGCAGTCATGTAACAGTGGGGGGAAAGAGATATTTGTTTGCACAGTGTGACCTATTATAATTATACTGTCTTTGGCTTTGCAGACACTGAATGCAATTGCAAAAAGATGTCATGAAAATGCAAAACATCAAGTACAAGTCTTCTGCTTTCTTTCTAATATTGTGTTTCTGCCTTTGTAACAATTAGGGCTACCAAATTGGGTGGCAATGCTCCATAGACCTACTAGATAGCACCAAAGAGGTACTCATGTAAGGCCTTGTCCAATTGTTCATATCAATACATTGATAGCAAAAGAAAATTAAATGACGCAGTTCCCCTCATTCTGAGGGGATTTAAACCAAGCCTAGATTTATTCCTGATGTGAGTCCAGATAAAATGGGAAACCACTGGTGTTGTACATTGTCTCTTATTATGAAAAATTATTTAAAAGACACAAAATGTCTCACATTTAAGGAAACCTGAACTCACTGTGCAGTAGCTTTATATAAGAATCAATGAAATCTTATCTAAAGTATATGCAATTGAACTCACACAAGTAGATTTAGAGTGGTGACCGAGATAAAGTGAATATAAAGACACAATATGTCTAGTTGCCCTCCCAACATTCCCCAGAATGACCAATGACTATATACTTCTTTTTACTTTTCCATACATAGAAAATGTAAGAATGTAGAGAAAGGGATCAGAGAAGAGTTTGTCTTAAAGAGAGTGAAGAATTGTAGCTCCTGTTAGAGAAGCAAATACTTCTAAGAACAGAACCAGCTGGAGAAGAGGAGTTAGGAGAAATAACGTCTTAGGAAACAAAACTATAGGTAGAACTCAGTTGACGACCATAGGTGAGCCTGGAAAGACAGTCATAAGTCATGGCAGTCATTAAATGGGTTACCATGTAACCATGTGGCCATTAAGTGAATGCCCCAATCATTAAGCAAATGCCCATAAAGCAAACACAGCAATCGTTAAAGGAATACTGTCAATGGGCACTTTTTTGCTAGAAACCAGAAGCAAATGTCAGAAACCAGCAAAGAACACTGAAAATCACAGTTATGTGACAAACAAATGTTAATGTAAGCTGATTGCCAAGCACCAAAAATACAGTTAAGTGATTGTGGCTGCTGGAACTTTGAAACTGGGTCATAAGTAGCTCTGGGGACAACCATCATAACTTTGAACTAAGTTGCTAGTGACTTAGTTTACAAAGTTCCTAAGCTAAGCCACTAAGCAGTCATTTGTTAAGCAAGGACTACCTGTATTAAGTCTCCTGGCATTGGTGGGCAGCTGTGGCCCTTTTATAACCTGTGGACTATATCTCCCCTAGTTGGGGTCCATAGGGCCCATAGTTGCCCATCCCTGTCTCCCAGGATTAAGTCATAGTGAGTAGTTGAGTGGAAGAACTACAGGTAGTCCTCAATTTACAGCACTTCATTAATGGCACTGGAAAAAAAACGGTTCTAAGTATGAACATTTTTCACACAATCATTGCAACATCCCCATGGTCACCTGATCAAAATTCAGACGCTTAGCAACTGACTCATATTTATGATGGTTGTGGTGTTCCAGGGTCATGTGATCCCTTTTTGTGACCTTCTGACAAGCAAAGTTAATGGGAAAGCCAGATTTACTTAACAACTATGTTACTAACTTAACAAATGCAGTGATGCACTTAACAACTGTGGCAAGAAAGGTCATAGAATGGAGCAAAACTCACTTAACAACTATCTTGCTTAGCAACATAAATTTTGGGCTCAGTTGTAGTCGTAAGTTGAGGACTATCTTTAACAGGAACAGCATTGCCCTGGCTGTTTCAACAAGACATTTTTGGAAATCAAGATTATTCTAGAGGAATGTGCTTTGTCTGGAAGCATATCTTTCCAAAAGTTAAATAAGTAAGTAATAAGCCCAAAAATTAATGTAGAGGTGACCAATGAATTTAAGTTGATTTTTTCATTCTAAGCCATGGAGAAAATACGTATATAGAATGGGTACTCTTTCAGCATTGCCTATAAAATAGCAGCTCTTTGTTGGTAACTCATTTGGAATAATACTATGGTGTACATATGAAAGCTAGAATATTTTGTATTACCATAAAGCATGAAAGCTACAGAAGAAGAAAAGGCATGTCTGAATGAATTAAGATGTTCTACACTAAATGCCTTACAGCTCTTGGTGGATTCCAGCAGATACTTGGTGGATAAATAGCAGATACTAGATAGTTTGGCTGGTTGTCAGCTATTGACAACAGGAAGTGACCCAAGCTGTTGAAATGATAACTCCTGATCAGTCTCTTTCTGTTAATTGATTCTGCATCACTCCTTGGTTTACTGAGAAGATCTGGAGTGAAACAGCAGAAGAGAGGCTTCTGTGCCAGTGGGAAAATTGAATCTGAATTTGACCGAGCATAGATTTGGGCCTACAGAATGGCAATAAGAGACCAAGTTATAACATTTCTCCTCTCTTATTATGTTAATTGGGTTAATGGTGCTAGTGTTGTCTGGGGAAACTGGGTAAGTAAATCTCCTGACTACTATGTTTTTGCAAAATATGTTGCTGACAAAGTTGCTCAGATTTGCCTCAATCTTTACTATTTTTTTTTTAAAAAAAGTTTGCTCCTTTAATATTGTTTTATATTCCCATAGGTTTATTTATATTTATATGTTTCATTTACTGTTTATACTGCTTTATTGTCTCTGCATCTATATTGCAATGTGGATATTTTAAATTTCTTTTTGTCAGCCACATTGACTCTTGAAGGAGGTTGATGTCACATAAAGTTGATTGGCTAGGTAGATAATTTAACATGTATAAAATTTCTTCCAGGCCTGAAGACTGGTTTCTTTGAAAACAAGGAAAGGAGAGGAAGACCACAGTATCTTAAGGAGACATTATACAATAGAATACAAACCACAGTTCAGCTCTGAATTCACAAGTAATTATTTCTCAGCCTAATATAACAGTTCTACATAGAGCAAAGTATCAAGTTTGAAATACGTTATTCTTGTGGGGTCCTTGTTGCTCTCTGAGCTTGGTAGTTTTCTTACAGACATTTCATTACCAAACTAGTACATCAATGCCCTTAGTTTAGTAATGATACATCTGCGAGAAACCAACCAAGCTTAAAGAGCACCCAGGACCCATAGTTCAACTTTGAGCTGCAAATATTCTCTTCCATCAGCAACAGTATTCCTAACTGGATTTTGAATGCCTACCTAAATTGAAATCCTGTTTGCACTGATGTTATTACTATCACCAAATTTATTATACACCACCTGGTTATTTGAGGAATTGCCTATTTACTATCGTATTGAAGGCCAAATATGGCTCTTTTAGGCTCATGCCTTGGCATGCATATTTTTCCAATGAGACAAACCGAGACAGGAAGATCATTTTATTACAATTTATCAGAATATTCAGACAAAAGGGATTCCTCTCATTCAAAGAGGGAACTCTGATCTTTAGCTTACAACACCTTTTATAGTTAGCATAACAAAGAAGCATCCAGGAGGAAAGTTGATTGGACAGGATAAAAGTAACCTCCCCTTTGCATATGAAATCAGTTACATGTGGTCAAGCATGTTACACATTTGCATCCCATAATATTACACATGTTCATTAAAATGAGGTCTGACATCAGAAAAGGCGTAAATGTAAAGAAAACGATTGTTTAGGATTCACTAAAGAGATAAACCAGACCCCAATTTGTACTAACAAACTTTTTCTTATCTTCAGACAATCTTCAGCCTGTTTATCTCTTCAATTTAGGAATGTTTAAAGCTATTCCTAAATTCCTATCTGTATTGTACCTGAACAGAGAAAATAATCAATCTGAAGATTTATCTTTTCAGTTTAGGAATGTTAAAAGCTATCTAATCAATCCATTCAACTATCCTATATTCCAATCTGTAATGAACCAACATTATTTTGAAAGAGAGAAAATATATCAAATTAAAATACAAAATAACTGTGTTAGTTAACAAATTACAAAATCCATGTATTTTGCCCCTCAGTATCTACCTGCTTGATTCAATTTGGTGTGCTCCAGGTTCCTTCAATTAAACAATATCATCTATAAGGACCCCAGAAGACATATGTCAATGAAAACTCAATCATCCGGGCCAAAAATATCTAAAAAAGATTAAACCATGGCAATTGGACCAATGTTTGTTAATCTGAGATGTTTTGTTACTCATCCAAGTAACTTCATCAGTCAAAATATAAAAATTAATTAGTCAGAGAGTCATTGGAATATACCAACTCTTGCCAATAGGATAACTCAAGGCAAGAGTTGGTACTTTCCAACAACTCTGATTCTCTGCCTAACTAATTTTTTAATTTTGACTGAAGGTACTTGGATGAGTAACAAAAGGTCTCAGATTAACAAACATTGGTCCAGTTGCCATGGTTTAACCTTTATAGACCCTAGAAGACCTGCAGCACCTGCCCTCTAGAATGAGGCTCCCCACAAAATCCAGAGGGCCCTTACCCTGCTGGTATTTTGGAAAGCCTTGAAGTTCCCTGGGCTTTTGGCAAGGGTGATTAAAACTTTTCTCTGAATAATGTGGGTTTTGATTTTTCTTCCAGTTTGTGCCTGTTCTCTGTCTTTTTATCTGTGAACCAGCCAGAATCACTGGCAGTTGGGCAGTGTAAAAAAGTAATAAATAAATAAACACTTTACATTTTGCATGGAAACCTTCAGCCTTATTTTTCTTCTAGTCGTTTTTTCTACATATAAAATAGTGTTTCTTATGATCTCCCTATTGATTCCAGAGAAGTGTATTGGAAAGATAATATACTTTGTAATTACAGAGGCAATTGTTTATGAAGGTGTAACCAAAAAGGCAACTGCCCTTCATGACAAGCCTTTTAAGTATATTTAATGCATTTAAAGGCAAGGCAAAGTGTGGATTTTCTTTTAACCTGATAACACATCTTGTTTATTTTCTATCGATAGATGCACAAAATGCTCATTTTAGAAAATAAATACATACTAAGGATAATACATTATACTTATTTTTCTCCTCAAGAAAAAATAATGTTAGCTCATTAGTAAAGTAATTCACCTTCCTTTTTTAATGATCACTCATTATTAAAAATAAATAAATTCTGTTTCCATAAACTTGTATCCTCACAAACTGGCTTGTACTTACTAACTTCTATCTATGTGTTATCCCTTTCTCAGCTGAATTTACACCCATAACTGTTCTTCTAATGGGCTACATGCAAATCTTGTCAAAAAATAATTGAAGATCCATCATAAATCCAAATTTTTAGAGGATCCTAAGGATTAGCTTCATATTTCTTTTGCAATGCTATTAGTAATTATGGAACAAAGTGCAGAATTAGAGTGGGTCTACAAACTGTTACAGAGGAGATTGCACTAATAAAACAAGTAGATTCCCAATAAAAACAAAGCAGGTAATAATTTAAAATAGCTCAGGAAAGTTTACACATATATTAATATTTCTTTCCATAGCATGTTAAAAACCGCAGCATATATCTGCTACATAGAGTGCTTTGTAAACAAATCATTGCCACGATAAACTAAATGGAATGAATTTAAAGATATCTTAAATTATAATACAGAATAATGCTTGTACTGAAAATGTTCGGTGGATAAAAATAAGAAAGGAAAGTTGTATGCAGCAAGTTTGCCATCTACTGATCAATAGAATATTTTGAGTCTTTAAAAAAATGCGTTTCTATGCAGGTAGTAAAGGAGGCTACCTTGAAAACTCACTTGCTGGTGTATCTTTGACACAGCCAAACTTTTCTATTCAGCTGGTTCTTCGGAATCTATCTAAATATTCAGTTGAGAAGCACAGAGAAAACCAGTATTGATTTTAAGAATAATACGGTATAGACCCTGGCAAGCTGACTTTATGATCTACTGAAAAATGTTGACATGCAACATTTTAGGAAGCTTTTGCCAAGTCCTGAAAGAAGCAAGAATTCACAATCAAGAAGAAATGGATGACTGGACATGAAGATGTTCACTTGATTCAACAGAGAGGGCTGAAGCAGGAGACTGAATCCTGCCCCTGCCCTACCAACTCTCTTTAAAACTTTAACTAATGAAACTGTGACTAAGTTTTTTGTTTGCTTGTATCCCGCCTTTATTAAGGCAGCAACCATACCCAATGCATCTTCCACCTATTTTCCCCACCGTGACAACACCGCGACTGTGTGTGTGTGTGTGTGTGTGTGTGTGTGTGTGTGTGAGAGAGAGAGAGAGAGAGAGAGAGAGAGAGAGAGAGAGAGAGAGAGAGAGAGAGAGAGAGAGAGAGAGAGAGAGACTTGGCCCAAAGTCACTCATGGCTAAGGCAGAATTTGAACTCAAAATCTCCTGCTTTCTAGCCTGGTACCTTAACCACTAGGTCAAATTCTTGGTTCTTTTCCCCCCATCAATTTGAATTCAGTATATCAAGACTAGAAGTTATCACTTACCAAGACTGTCTCTCATTTGCCTTGATTCCATGACTGCTGTCATAGCAACCCTAGTGAAAAAGCTTACCATCACTATCAAGGGATATCTATGGGGGTGGATTCATATCTGATCCAAAATAGATTTTGTGTGAATGACAGCATTAAATGGAATCTCCTGGTGTCTTTTTTTTCCACTCAGAAAGCATCTGCTTGGAAATGGCTAATTATATGAAAGAATTTACTACCAGACATTTATCTTTGAAAATGTTTATTGAGGAAACATACCTGAAAACTATTAGTCTTTATAAAATATTTTATAATGTGGGTTTTTTTTTGCCAAATCTGGGCCAGGACGATGGATAAATCCATCTGCTGGGTAAGGATGTATATGATTGGTGAGCCCTGGCTGTTGTGGTAATTTTGCTTTATGGATTTTGTTGTTGTTGACTTAGTATGGTTAGAGTTTTTGTTGACACTGTATGTTTTTAATTTGCAGTGTTGGAGTTATTTTGGAGGAGGAATCTGATTATACAGCCCAGAGTATATTTAGGTGAATTAATGGCTATATAAATCCGATCAATAAATGAATAAATGTCTCCGAGGGAATCATTATAAGAAAGGTTATGATGCATTGCTTAACATTAAAAAAGTGAATACATTGCAAAGAATACATTACAAACAATATGCCCATCATATTGTTGAAAATTCTGAACAACTAGATAGAAAAAAATAAAATGACATAAATAGAATGCTGCTTTATTACAAGTTAAAACAGTTAAAACAAACTGGATTTCTACCAATCCATAAATTCCTGCTCCCTTCTGCTAAATGCTTATTCAGGATTCCTCACCATATGAAATATAAAATCAGGTGGAACATGCTGCCTTTGACATAAGGATATATATTGGGTTCATTCTGTCTAATCAGGGCTAGCAGTACTTGCACATTTTAGACCACGGGTGTCAAACTCGCCATGTCATGTGACGTGTTGTGATGTATTGTGACTTTTTTTGCATTGCCGGAGCTGGGGTGGGGGCATGGCCTCCGTATGATGCAACTGGCCCGCGGGCCAGCACTTTGACACCCCTGTATTAGACTGTAAGCAAACCCAATGCTTTCTAAAACTAAACCATGGAACAACATATTAACCTTCCTGTTAATAATCTTCAGACAAACTTGGATCTACCGTGTTTCCTCAAAAATAAAACCTGGTCTGGCTTCCGGTTTGCCATCATGGCTGCTGCGGATGCTGGAAGGCGAGCTCCATCTTCCGCGTTTGGTTTCGCTCTGCTGGGGGACCCTGGAAAGGGTCAAAAGTCACCCTGTAGGGGCGACGAGCAAGGAGGGGACCCCCGCTTGATCGCGGGAGAATGGCAGCCCATCCGCTCAATCCGGGGCAGCCCTCCAAACCGGCAGAGGAAAGACCGGCCATAGTAATATGGCCCGTCACTAGGCTGCAGACAGCCGAAGTCAAACTTACCACCAAGCACTTCGAAAGCAACGCAGATGAAACTGGGTGAGATCTGATCTACTTTCTTTTCCTGTAAAATCTGCCTGAAGTATCTTTCCCCTTGTGAGGAGAGAGGGAATGGAATTTCTATCCCACCCTCTAACAATAGCGGTGACTGACTACCCAGGGAAATTAAAGCATTAAAAGAACAACTTTAATCTAATTGGATTTATATGTTCCTGAAACTTGGGGACCAAAATTTTTCCTATTTTTATTGGAGACTCTTGCTTTTATCTACAAAAAAAAATGGAAAAAGGATTATAAAAATTTTGGACTTAAAAAACCTTAAACGGCATCGGTGACATAAGATAAGATAAGATAAGATAAGATAAGATAGATAAGATAAGATAAGATAAGATAAGATAAGGTAAGGTAAGGTAAGGTAAGATAAGATAAGATAAGATAAGATAAGATAAGATAAGATAAGATAAGATAAGATAAGATAAGATAAGATAAGATAAGATAAGATAAAACTTTATTGTCATTTTTATATTGTGGGCACAACGGCACACATAAAAAATGAAATTTAGTTGCTCGCTCTCAAAGTGAAACACATACATGACACACACCTAAACATACTATGAACAACATATATATAGACCCACATCCCTACATATACATAGCAAATAAATATTAAATACTGTCCATCTTGAATATATAACGGAAGGAGGAAGCTTGAGAGTTTGCAAGGTTAATGCTGTATGGAATGAAACTATGGCTGAATCTGGATGTTCTGCTACGGATACCACGAAGCCTCCTCCCAGAAGGTAACAAGGAAAACAGGTCATGAAGATGATGTGTAGTGTCCCAGATAATCTTACGGACCCTGCTCAAGCAACGCTTCTGTGCTATGTCCTGGATAGAAGGGAGGGAACTGCCAATGATCTTTTCAGCCATTCTCACCACTCTCTGCACCGCCTTCCTGTCTGAAGCAGTGATGCCTCCAAACCAGACTGTGATGCTGTATGACAGGACGCTCTCGATTGTCCCCCTGTAGAAAGTGGTCAGGACAGGGGAAGGAAGATGTGCTTTTCTCATGCGGCACAGAAAATGCAGGCGCTGCTGTGCCCGCTTCACCAGTTTCTCACTGTTGAGCGACTAAGTCAGCCTACCCGTTAGCTGCACACCCAGGAATTTGATGCTGGTAACCATCTCCACAGATGAATCATTAATGCACAGAGAAGTGTGGCTGTGCCTGCCTTTTCTGAAATCAACAATGATCTCTTTGGTTTTTCCAGTATTTAAAACTAGGCTGTTTTCCTTACACCAGTTCACCAATCCCTCAACCTCCTTGCAGTAAGCTTCCACCTTGTCATCCTGAATAAGGCCCACTACTGTTGTATCATCTGCGAACTTCACAATATGGTTGGTGGCAAACCTAGAACAACAGTCATGGGTCAACAGGGTGAACAGCAACAGACTTAAGACGCAGCCGTGAGGAGAACCTGTGCTCAAGAAAATGGTATTAGAGGTATTTGTTCCAACTTGCACATATTGGGGCCTGTTGGTAAGAAAATCAAGAATCCAGTTGCACAAAGGAGTGTTTAAGCCTAAAAGGCCCAGTTTGTCTACTAGATGCTGGGGAATGATTGTGTTAAACGCTGAACTGAAGTCGACAAACAGCAAACACACATGAGTATTTCTTTCCTCTAAGTGCTTCAGGCTCAGATGGAGAACAGAATAAATAGTATCCTCCGTAGACTGATTTGGTCGGTAGGCAAACTGAAGCGGGTCAAATGCTGGTGGGAGGCTAGATACAATAGTGTCCTTTATCAGCTTCTCAAAGCATTTCATGATGGTGGATGTCAGTGCAACCGGATGGTAATCATTGAGGCCTGTAATTCTGGACTTTTTTGGCACTGGCAAGATGATGGCCATCTTAAAACACGATGGGACCGCCACCTGCTGCAATGAGAGGTTGAAAATATCTGTGAGAACACAAGCCAGCTCCTCTGCGCATTCCCTGAGGACACATCCAGGGATGTTATCTGGGCCTGCTGCTTTCTGAATGTTAACTGTCTGCAGTGTTTTCCGGACAGAGGTGACATCAAAGCTTGGCACTTGCTCATCAGGATGGGGCACAGCTTTCCTAGCAGGAGTGCTATTTGATGCCTCAAATCTACCAAAAAATGCATTCAGTTTGTTTAGGAAGTCTGTGTCATCCTTACATCTCGATGGAGCCACCTTGTAATCCATAATGGCCTGGATCCCTTGCCACATTCGCCTGGTGTTTGTTGGGTCCTAAAAAAAAGTTCTGAATTTTCTGGCAATGGGCTTGTTTTGCACCTTTTATGGCACTTTTCAGATTTGCTCTGGCTGTTCTAAGTGCCAGCATGTCACCAGATTTAAAAGCCACATTCTGTGCTTTTAGCATCTTGTGGACCTCATAAGTCAGCCACGGTTTTTCATTCACCCTCACAACAATGCTTTTCAGGACACAGACATCTTCTATGCACTTTTGGATATATGCAGACACCGTGGTGGCATACTCCTCAACATTTGTATGTTGGTTATCAGTAGCTGCTTCCTTAAACATGCCCCAATCTGTGCACTCAAATCAGTCTTGTAATGCTTCTATAGCTCCCTCTGTCCAAACCCTCACCTGCTTTACTGTAGATCTCACTCTGACTAATAAAGGTTTATATGCTGGAATAAGCAGCACTGAGAGATGGTCAGAGGAGCCCAGGTGAGGGTGGGGGATAGCTTTGAAAGCCTTCTTGATGTTGGAATAAGCAAGATCCAGTGTATTTGCCTCTCTGGTTGCAAAGTCCACGTATTGATGGAAATGTGGCAGGGTAGTTTTCAAATCCACTTGGTTAAAGTCTCCCACTGCAATAAGTGCACCCTCTGGGTGAGTAGTTTGTAAGTCACTGATGATATGGTGGAGAACCTTCAGGGCCTCTTCTCTGTTTGCATCAGGGGGGATATACACAGCTGTGATAATGGTAACAGAGAATTCTCTAGGCAGATAGAAGGGTCTGCATTTAATGGTCAGAAGCTCCACATCTGGGGAGCACAGACTTGAAACCACCGTGGCATTATTACATAATGTTGCGAGGTTTGGTATTACAACTTGTTATTTCCTAAAAGAGACTTGGCTCGAAGCCCAGACCTTAGATAAGACTCTTTTGACCTTGGCACTACCTGTGAGAAACTCAGCTGTGAGAGGACAGCTGGGCGACTTAACTGGCCTACTTGAATTGTGAATGTAAACCTTTACTGACTCTCAGAGTTATATGTGGGGAATTGCCTTCCTATCTCTTTATTTGAGGAATATTGGTTACTATATGAGATGATAAAATACCTTGGACTATAAAATCTTGCTTGATAAATGACTTCTACTATAAAGACTATTTATAAACACGTGAAAGAGATGTATGGAGACCAGGAAAAGATACTTTCCATGTTGAAAGCAATACATGAAACCATTCTTTCAGCTTGTGATAAAATAAGACCTTACATAAAAGATCAAGACACCAGATTAGATACACAAACCCAAACTTTGACTACAACCAAAGAACTAACAACGCAGAAGATAACAGAAGAAGTGGAACAATCAAATATTAAGACAGAGGACTCAATTGACCAACAAATACAGTTAATGGAAAATCCAGAAAAGGGAGTGGCAACACTGAAAATGGAAAAGACTTTCTATATAAATCAGAAGAAATTTGAGAAAGAAGAAGAACAGATTGAATGGAAGACAAACATATCAGGGCAATCATGGGGAATTGGAATAATAGGGAGACAACTTTATGAATACAAATGGGCTAGTCCTTCCAAAAAAATGGCAATTAAATGGTCTCCCTTATTTCAAATAACATATATAATAATAGAGGGAGATCTATTTGACGATCTGAAAGCACTGATATGGAAGCCTAGTTGGCAAAGGAAGAAAGCCAGAATAAGGTTGAAGAAAATTGGGTTTTGATTTATTAGAGGGGATTTCATATTATTAATTAGAAGGTTAAAGGGAGAAGTTGAGATAAGGGGAATTCTGGTCATTAGATTTAAAATATTTGGAAATTAGTTGAAAATAAGGATTTTATCTGTTTAATATTTAAAAATTAGACCTAAAAGGAAAAATATATATAATGAATATGTTTGATTTATTGATTAACCCAGATAATACATACAATGGATTTGATTTATTAAAGGGGATATTGTATTATTAAGTAGATGATTTAATATGGTGGGAAATAGATAACTTTTAGGAAATAGAACAAGATTATATTCAAATAGATAAAATGTGTATTTCGGATATTAGATTCTGTTATGAATTGAGATAAGGGAAATCTTGGTTACCTAAAACCTGAAAATTATAAATATCAAAGGTTAAATTGGAATATTGATGGGAAACTAAAAATTGGTAAAAAATTAATAACAGGATATGGATTGTTTATGAAGATTGAATGTAACAAATAATTAAGATACGTATAAGCTAAAAATTTATTGATAAATGTAATAATGATGTTTTTACTGAGTTGATATAATAAGAACCGTATTAGTTTAAATACGAGACAGTAAATGTTAAGGGGAAAAGAAATATTTGATGTTGTAACTTGAGATTTGTACTAAAGATTTTGTTATTGAACTATTGATTAACCCAGCCACCACGTTGCTTTTTAAATACTTAAATGTAAAATTGGAAAATTAATAAAATATTATAAAAATAATAATAATAAGACCCGGTCTTATATTTTTTTTGCCTCCAAAAGTTGCACCAGGTCTTATTTTCAGGGGATATCTTACCCGCTTACCTCAGAACCACTGCAGCCAGACCTCCCATGCCCCACATGTCACACCACCGCCCGACTTCTTCTGTGGCCACTCATGGCAGGAGGCCACATGGTACATTGTGCTGATGCCGCTGCTCATGGCAGGATGCCATGTGGTGTGTTGTGCCATGGCGCTCATGAGCAGCAGCACCAGCGCCATGCAGTTTCCTGCCGCAAGTGGCAGCACTGGCACCATGCATCGCATGGCCTCCTGCCACAAGCAGCAGCACTGGCGCAATGTGCCACATGGCCTCCTGCCACAAGCAGCAGCACCAGCATGACGCACCATGTGGTATCCTACCGCGATTGGCCACAAGTGGCCGCAGAAGAAATTGGGCCATAGCGTGACAGGTGTCAGGGTGTGGGAGACCTGGCTGCAGCAGTCCTGAGGTAAGCAGGTGCAAGGCACATGGGGCAGTTCCACCCCACCACCCCCATCCTAGCATGCGCCTCACCCCACCTCGTACAGCCAGATGGCGGAACAGAGTGGGCAGTGTCTTAACTAGGGCTTATTTTGGGGGTAGGGCTTATATTAGGTGCACACATAAAAATCAAGCTCAGGGTTATTTTCGGGATAGGTCTTATTTTCAGGAAAATATGGTAGAGGGAATGATTAGTTCAGTTTATTTAGTCTGGCCATAACATTTTACAGCTTCTACCCACCTCTATGTTAATAATTATTATTTTTCATTTACCTGGCTTCTCAGTTGCAGGACTTGCCATGTGGAAGAGATTCTCCTTAGATATCCAGGTGATTCTGATCCTGTCATGCTTCTGAAAGACTGGAAAAACTTGGATTATCCCATAGGCCAGGGGTGTCAAACTGCCAGCACGCGGGCCAGATGTGTCACCAGGAAACCACGCCTACCCCATTGCCGGCAATGGAGAAAAAGCTCCGATACGTTGTGCGATATTACATGACGTCGTGAGTTTGACATGTCTGCCATAGGCCAATTTGTTAGTGGAACCTGATATTGGTGAATGCAAATAACTGAGAATTAGATATAAGAAGATACCTTCCATCATTGCAACTGCAGCAGAAGCAGCACCAGCAGAAATTAGGTGTAGACTATTAGGCAATTATTTATAATCTGTTCAAAAGCTCACCATCCATGTAATTAGAATTGTATTGGTCCTATCTGCACTTTTATACCTATCTCTATGTTCTTTCATATATTGGAAGGAAAAAGAGCAGAGAACGAAGTTAAGAAGCTGATTAGACTGTATAACGGGTGGGCAACTATGGAAACTTTACGACCTGTGGACTTCTACTCCCAGAATTACTGAACCAGCCATGACTGGCTCAGGAATTCTGTGAGTTGAAGTCCACAGGTCGTAAAATTGTCATAATCACCCACCTCTATTGTATACAGTGAATAAAAATAGCTTAACTTTTCTCTCTGCATTGCATCATGATCAAACCATTCCCAGAAAAGATGGTTGTATATTTCGTTCAATTTCCATTGTATAAGTATCCTCAACAATATAAAGAATGGGACACAGTATATATTAAAACTATAAATTAACTGCATTCCATGTCCATTCAAACTGTAAGAAAACATTCCTACATTACATACACAATGAATTGATATATTTAGTAAATGAAAATTGGGTCTGATCACTAAACAAAAGAGAGAGATGAACTGTAGTTTGCCTGTGTTTTGCATTTTTATGCTATGAAGGATGGATATATGATTTTTATTGAAAAATTTAATGGCTCTCTTGTGAAGGGTTATTGTTCAAGTTACCTCTTTTTTAGGAAAAAAGGCCAAAACCAAATTCTTTCCAGTTCTAAAAATTCAGGGGGGAAATTCAGAGAAGAGCAACTAAGATGATCAAAGGCCTGGAGACTAAAACATACGAAGAACGGTTGCAGGACTTGGGTTTGGCTAGTCTAAAGAAAAGAAGAAATAGGGGAGACATGATAGCAGTGTTCCAGTATCTGAGGGGCTGCCACAAGGCAGAGGGTGTCACATTATTCACCAAAGCACCAGATGGAAGGAGAAACAATGGTTGGAAACTGATCAAAGTGAGAAGCAACCTGGAATTAAGGAGAAACTTCCTGACAGTGAGGACAATCAACCAGTGGAACAGCTTACCCCCAGAAATTGTGGGTGCTCCATCACTGGAGATTTTTAAGAAGAGACTAGACATTCATCTCTCTGAGATGGTATAGGTTCTCCTGCTTGAGCAGGGGGCTGGACTAGAAGACCTCCAAGGTCCCTTCCAGCTCTACTCTACTCTACTCTACTCTACTCTACTCTACTCTACTCTACTCTACTCTACTCTACTCTACTCTACTCTACTCTAGCCTAGCCTAGCCTAGCCTAGCCTAGCCTAGCCTAGCTTAGCTTAGCCTAGTCTATTGATATTGTTATTGATATTGATATTGATATTGATATTGATATTGATATTGATATTGATATTGATATTGATATTGATATTGATATTGATATTGAGCCAGTGAGGTTGAATTCCAATTGTTACCATTTGAAAAGCAAAACCAAAAATCCCCAATTGTTTTTTACAAATAACTCATGGTGGTAAACATATCCAACACACCTTTCTATTATTTTTCCCACAACAAGAAGCCTGTGTGGTGGGTTGGGCCGAGAGAGAGTTAACAGGACCAAATTCACCCAGCTGACTTTCATGGCTAAGGCGGAACTAGAATTCACAGTTTCCTGTTTTCTGGCCTGATGCCTTCACCACTAGACCAAACCGTATATTTATATTGGGAATCTCAGATTCAAGGGGGAGGGGAGCCAGTTCTTCTAAAAAAAAGTATACAGAAACTCAGGAATAGTGAGAAAGGAAGAACTGAGCTTTGATTCTGCTACTAAACAGACATTAGCCATATCAGTCAAATGGAAGAAGGCCTATTAATCACAAGCAAAGCTAAGGCGAGCATCATCGAGAAGAATTCTGCCAGGAAGGATCTATTCCAACAAAAGCAAGATACCCTTTGGCCATCGCCAGAAAGGAATGACCTCTATTGTGATGAGAAATGAAGCTCAAGTTCGAAAAGGATTTTTGAGAAATTTTCCAGTGAAGGGAAATTCCAAGCACATAATCAAAAAAATCCCTGCATCCCTTGAGAATGCCAGATGAGATAATAAGACTAATACATTTTATAAGCTTTCAGGAGCTGGACTGGAAAGTGTATGAGGTAGAAAAAAACGTTTTGTCCAACCAGATGCTCTGTTGCAGCACTGTTCCAATTCTCTTCTATAATCTAGCACTTCCATTCCGGTCCTCCCCTTCTATCATCAAGCCTCATGTCTGCTCTCAATGATGAAACGGCCTGCTGAACTCTGTATCATCATTTCAAACCCCCGTTTTCTGATTTTCCTTCTATTTCAATAAAGGAAATAGAAGTAAAAACCTAGCTCTAATTTCTATAGGTTTAACTGTAATTCTGATGTAAACCTGTACACTACATGGTACACTTGGTCACCACGATGTAAAAAAGATGTTGAGACTCTAGAAAGAGTACAGAGAAAAGCAACAAAGATGATCAGGGGACTGGAGGCTAGAACATATAAGGAACAGTTGCTGGAATAGGGTATGTCTAGTTTAAAGAAGAGAAGGACTAGCGGGGACATAATAGCAGTCTTCCAATATCTCAGGGGCTGCCACTAAGAAGAGAGAGTGAAGCTATTTTCCAAAGTGCCTGAAGGCAGGACAAGAAGCAATGGATGGAAACTAACCAAGGAGAGAAGCAACCTAGAACTAAGGAGAAATTTCCTGACAGTTAGAACAATTAACCAGTGGAACAATCTGCCTCCAGAAGCTGTGAATGCTCCAACACTGGAAGTCTTTAAGAAGAGACTGGACAGCCATTTGTCTGAAATGGTATAAGGTTTCCTGCCTGAGCAAAGGGTTGGACTAGAAGACCTCCAAGGTCTCTTCCAACAGTATTATTATTATTATTAATTATTATTATATTATATTATTATTATTATTTACTACTAAACTTTTAGAATACCTTAATGTGAAGCGTGTTTTCATATTTATATTTTATTTTGATTGAATAAAATGGGTCCCCTGCCATAGGATTGGGACTTTCCTCAAATGCATCACACTGAAACAACTGTTGTTGTTTTTTTGTCTCATGACTTCTCATCACCAGTATATACCTGAGGGCAGCCTCAAATCATCCTTAGCTGCTCCAGAGTTAAAGGAGTATTTTCCTTCTTGCTGCTGCAAATGCAATTAGATATTACACCGTGCAGTTAGCATTGCAGTCAGGTGACTCTCTGAAATCCTGATAAAAGAGAATGCCAACACTAATGATGTTACCTAGTTTGGTAATGAAAGGTCTGCAAGAAAACAGCCAAGCTCAGAGAGCAGCAAGGACTTCACAGTCTCTAAACTCCACCAGCCCATTGCCTATTGGCATATCTTTTCCCCTTAGGTTCCTATGTACTGTCATCAGGACTAGCAGTTGGAGATCAAGAGAAGCTAAATCTTCAAAACAGCTTCTGTCCCTCTATCCATCAGGCTTCCAATCTGATCTCCTGCTTGCATGGGTTTGCCCATTCACTACAACAACATTTTTTTTTCCTCGTCTCCTTGCTTGCAGAGATACAACACATGTCCAGCATGTGCCTTAAACATATGGCTTTCCCACATTTTGGTGCTTCAGGTTAGAGTGCATAAAAATGTCAATGCAGCTCCGGTCTCGACCTCTTTAAAGCAGACATGTCTTTTCCTAAGATAACATGGCAAGTGCATGATCTTAGCCAAAGATGCGGCTACTTTAAAAAATTGCCAAGAGTGTCTACATTTGTGTTCCCTCAAATTCAAAAGCACTTTTTCTTTTTCTTTTTAAATATATTTTATTGATTTTTTTACAATGACAATCTTTAGTGCTTAGTAAACAGCATGTTATCTGGGTTCATATATTTAAAAAACAATCAATAATAATTTCTATAATTCCATAATCAACATATTAATTGTTTGTTTCCTTGATCTTCCCTTCTTCCAATAATATGCTCCTTTATTAGCATTAGACAGATATAATTCTTAACATTTTCAATGCATACAAAGTTGGATATAGACATTTTTTTGTATTTGTACAAGTAACATATATACATGTCCATATATAACATTTTTTCTGATTAACTTATATTTCAATTGTATTTGTAAAAGTCATCTTATTAAATCGCTATACATCCTGTTTTTAGAATTCTTATTTATATTTAATTTCCCCTCAATATTTAGACCATTCTTATGAGTCATAATTTTCTCAAAATTGAATTACCTTTAAATATCCAAACTTTTCATTTATTTATACCATCCCAATATTTTCATATTTCATATATTATAAAGATACTATACTACTTATATATCTTATAACATCCACATATAACATCTTTTCTAGTCGGCTTATGTTTCAATTATATTTGTAAAAATCATCTTGTTAAGTCACTATATGTCCTGTTTTCAAAATTCTTATTTAAGCTTACTTTTCCCTTAGTATTCAAATCATTCTTCTCAGTCATACTTCTCTCAAGGTTAATTACCTTTAAATGTCCTAACTTTTCATTCACATACATCATCCCAATATTTTTTACATTTCATATATTATAAAAAGTACTATATTATTTACATCTCTTATCCCTCTTATAGCTCCTTTGTATCCAAAATTATCTATTCTTTTAACCATATTCAAACAAGTGTTTAATCATGTAGTACTCCATCTGGTAATTCGAATCAGGTCTCTTGAATCTATCTCTAGCCTTCTTCTTTTGCCAAGTACCTTTCCAAGTTAGTGTATTCCACTTGCCAACCTGTCTTTCTTACTCCCAACAATATTGATCAAAAGTACTTTTTCCTAAAGCACTGCATAACCCTGCTATTTGGTATTTCCATTCTCTACACAAGTTCTACATTTTTAATTGTATTATTAATAATCAGTGCAATTAATTTTAAGCTAATCATTTTTTAAATCCATAACAGATTATTTTTCCTCGGATAAAACTGAAAATGACTAAATGATACCCCAGGGCTAAGGAGCAATCTATTAGTTAAAAAAAAAAAAGTAAGCTGTTATTTTCAGTTCTTGACTTTAATGCAGTAGATTAGAAGCACCACCTAATTAGATGATCCATGAGCAAATTTTTAGAAGACATGTTGCCTAGCAAACCGACATCCTATTTAAGAATTCACAGTCCTTTCAGAAGACATTTATGGGAGCATTGAATATTTTGAAGTTGGTTGATTGGAATAAATTTAGGAGCCCCAGAAGACTCTTCTAATACTTCTTCTGTAAATTGGGTCTCTAAAGCATTGGGCTAGAAAGTCTATATTTGTTTGTTTGTTGTATCAAATTTATAGAACTGCCAATTCAATTGACTCTGGATAGCTTACAAAAAGAAATCCAATCAATTTAAAATACCCGATAAGGTGATATATCCTGATAAAGCTAATACAAACCCCAAAAGAATAAGGCCTCATAATACAAGACAACTAGAGATAGTTACTCTTCATCTCAGTCTGGGGAAAGAGACATAAAAGGTCAGAGCAACACAACCTCTGGGACATAGTATTCTAGAGGACAGAGACGATGATGAAGAAAGCATGCTTCCTGGGACCCATTAGAACATAGAATAACAGAGCGGGAAGGGACTTTGGAGGTCATCTAGTCCAACTCCTTGCTCAAGCAGGAGACCCTATACCATTTCAGACAAATGAATGTCCAGTCCCTTTTTGAAAACCTCCAGTGATGGAGCACCCACAACTTCTGAACGTAAGCCATTAGAGCAGGGGTCCCCAACCCCCAGTCCCTGGACTGGCACCGGGCCGTGGCATGCCAGAAACCGGTCCAGCAAACAAGCAAAGCCCCATCCACAGGATGCAGGCAGTACATGAAACCATGTCTCCTCTGGTCTGCAGAAAAACCTCTCTCCATGGAACCGGTCCCTGGTGCCCAAAAGGGTGGGGATCTCTGCATTAGAGGACATTGATTCAAGGATGAGACCTGGAGGATGTCCACTCTGCTGGATCTTACAGGATAAGCAGGGGGGAAAAGGAGAATCATCATCCTTCTGGCAACTGAATCCTATGCCCTGGAGGGTTTTATAAGTCACAAGCAGAACCTTGAATTGCACCCAGTTTGGTCTAGTGGCTAAGGTGCTGGCTTAGAAACCAGGAGAGGGTGAGTTCTAATCCCATTTTAGGCATGAAAGCTGGCTGGGTGATTTTGGGCCAGTCACTCACTCTCTCTCAGCCCAACGCACCTCACAGGGTTGTTATTGTAGGGAAAATAGGAGGAGGAAGGAATATTATGCATGTTCACCGTCTTAAGTTATTTATAAAAAATAATATAGGTGAGATAAAAATCTAATAAAGAAATAATCAGTCCAGCAGAGGGCTCAAAGGAGCATACCAGAGTATCCTCACAACTGCCCACAGAGCCATGTTCATTCCAAATAGTCTTCAAGGGCAGTCCATATCAAGATATTATAATAGCATGAAGTGACTGAGGCATGAATGGTTGTGAAAAGGGAATTCTAGTACAGGTAAGGGTACAAATGATGCTAAAGGCCACCAGTTCCTTATGCAAAGACCTTCAGATTGGTATCAGTTCTGTCTGGAGAAGAACTACCCCATCCAGGAGTAAAGATGAAAAAACCCTGACACTGGAAGACCTGCAAACCCATAGCCACTCTGCATTGTCATGCTTGAATTTAAGCTTATACCTTCCCATCCAGATCTTCAATCAGAATAGAGCTGGAAGAGACCTTGGAGGTCTTCTAGTCCAACCCCCTCCTCAAGCAGGAGACTCTATACCATTTTAGACAAGCAGCTGTCCAGTCTCTTCTTAAAAACCTCCAGTGATGAAGCATCTACAACTTCTGAAGGCAAGCTGATCTTCACAGTCTCTACAGACTGGAATCTTCACAGTCTCCAGGCACTGAGACACTGATAAAATTGCTTTCAAGCTTCCCCTTATTTAAAAACAATTGCCACTGCATTTCATTTTGTGTCTTTCCAGTTCCAATAAGAAATGAAAAAGGAAAGGCAATTTTAAAAGTAACTTGTAAATATAGATGCAAGCCATATTTTTGATTCAGTGGGGAAACGTGACTGTAATAAATGGTTCTCCTCAAATATTAAAGAACTGTACCGAGTTCAAGCAGGATTGTAGAAACCTCTTCCTTAACAAATGCAATTTGATCTATTACGTTTACATCCCACTTAGATTTGTTGCTTTGCTACTTATTGAGGGATGAAGAACTCTCTGAAGCTCTTTTCGCTGAAGGTCAGCAAGATTTGTTTGGCTGTTTAAATCAACAGAGATGTAAAGTCGAAGAGAGTCATTTTAAATAATACAAGGCATCATCTCTTTCCTGTCATCAAAGAAAATGGATGCTCCTCAAAGTGTTATTATCTCTTTTAGAACAGGCAAAGTAACAACCTCTTTGGCATAATAATGAAAGCTTTAGATTTGATGTCTATTGGATAAAAATAGATGTGTTTAAGCCAACGGATTTTCACAGGCTTCACTGTATTAAATTAGGGCTGGGTAAGCCCTAATTCCTAATGACCAGAAGGCAGGCCTTGAATCTATTATATCTATTTTTGAAAAACTCATGCAATGTTGTGAGTTGACTAGAAGACATTTAACACAAACTTGGTAGAAAGCCTAGTGGTTTTTGCTGCACAAAAAATACTGTAAATCTAATTAGACTAATCTTGCAGATGATGGGGCCATATGAAAATTCAAAATTCTACTTTCAACATTGAATCAAAACTCTCTTACACGTGGATTAAAAAAAATAGGCTTTAATTACAAGTGCATTTTAATAGCATTGGTCTGTATCTGAATAGGAAGATATCTCAGTTCAGGCAAATACAAGCCTATTTTCAAATAGATTAGGTCAGAGTTTCCCAACCTTCCCGGCTTGATGGCCAAAAGGAAAAGGAGCAGCAGGGAAATGTGCGTGCGCTTGGCTCCGTGCACACATGACAGCGGCACTAGCATGCGTGCACATGGGCACATGAGCCACGCATACCCATGGTGCATGAGCTGACACCCGCACACATGCGCAAACAGGCCGCTGGCATTGGCGGCGGTGCTAGCATCCCTGCGCATGCCGTGGACCATAGGTTGGGGACCCCTGGGTTAGGTGCAAAGAAATCAAAGTAATAAATCACCACATGTTTGGGATAATCAGAGTTTTAAAAGACTCTGTAGGAAACAATGTCTCTTTTGGTGTGCAAAAATATAAAGTTTAACCATGCACGACACAATTCTACATTGCACCAATGAGAAACGGATACACTGTGGTATGCATCTTTATGAGTAATGGAACCACAGTTCAGAAAATTAGCAACACATTACAACAAAAGTCAATGGCACTTTGTTTTAAAATTCTGGAATTGGGAGAATTGCAATGCATGCGGGTCTCTTGCCTTGTAACAACTTCCCTTCCTTACAGCACTTTAATAAATAGCAATAGCCCTTAGACTTATACACCACTCCACAGTGCTTTACAGCCCTCTCTGAGCGGTTTACAGAGTCAACACATTGCCCCCAACAATCTGGGTCCTCATTTTACCGACCTTGGAAGGATGGAAGGCTGAGTCAACCTTGAGCCAGTCAGGATCGAACTCCAGTCTGTGGGCAGATTCAGCCTGCACTACTGCATTCAAACCACTGTGTCTGCACAGCTCCTTAAAGTCTTAAAGTCAATTGAAACAAAGGAGAGGAAATTGTTTATATGATGTTTATGGTTATGGCTAGGTACATACATGTGCATTCCTAGCACATAAAAAGAATCTTAGTCATTGTCCTCTACAGACCCATGAGCACTGAGAAAACATTTCAAATAAATAAACAAGATCTAAACTGTTGTGTATGAGGTTACCGAGGAGCTACTTTTTATGTACGTAGCTTTTATATACACGACCAGGTTGTCTCAGTGGAGGGAGAAAGGAGGCCAAGGATGGAAGGGAAAGGATACAAAAAAAATATTCGTGGCAAGAACGGCCAACAGAAGAAGTGATTTGAAGGCAGCTGCAGATCAACTATTACTGGGTAAGAATTAAAAAAAAAGAAGAAGAGTATGATATGAAAAAAGAAGGAGAAACCTACAGGACAAAGGGGGAAAGGAACATTGCTTCTAAAAGCAATGAGTGACAGATAGGATGCCAACAACCAAATAAAAACCCCTTCCATTAACTGAACCCTTCTCTGTCAGCTTACTTCCTTTCTTGGATATTCACCTATTCATTTTTAATGGAGTTTCATTTTTATTCATTTATGTCCTTGAATTATTTTTCTATTTGTACAGTGTCCCAGGGTATGATTGAAGCGGGCCCTTTAGCTGAAGCTTTAATTCTGACCATAAATGGACCTTCTAACTGCCTCCAAGGTACAGACACTTGGGCAGGAAGACAGGCAGACACGTTTCAAGCTAAACCATTCAGCTGGGAGCTTTCTAGCTAGATCTGATTGGGGTCAAGTGCCTAGGGGATGACCTGACCTGATTATTTCTTTTAGTATTTTTGTTATATTCCAGTACACATTACTTTATCTTATATTATTTGATATTAGTCATGACTAATCATTAAACAATAAACTAAACTAACCAATTTTCCTATTTGTACTAAATGTTTAATTCCAAGATGGGAGAGGAGAACCCAGGAATGATATCGAGGAAATTAGCCATGAAAGTCAGCAGGGTGATCTTGGGCCACTCCCTCTCAACCCAACCCACCTCACAGAGTTGTTGTTGTGGGGAAAAAAGGAGGAGGAAGGAATGCTTGATATGTTCTTCACCTTGAGTTGTTTATAAACTAATAAAGGCAGGATAAAAATCTAATAAATAAATACACTTCATTAGAACCATAGCCATATTTTAGAGGCCACACCTTAACACTTGTATAATACACTTGTATAATATTATACTGGCCGGAAATTAGGGAGAGACCGAGCTCATAGACAAAATCCCTGCTTTGCATGCAGAAAGTTGAACACCGCTACCTGCACATATGCACAACTACTTTGCTTCCCTAGTAGTCTATGGAAGACACAAGCCACTTAGAACACCCACAGGAAGTACAAACAGAATAATAAGAATAATAAGAACCAATGTGGTGCAGCAATTGGGGGGGGGTAGTTGGAGTGGGAGCAGGGTGTCTAGATTCAACTTCAAACCCAGTTTTAAAAAATCACTTTCACTTCCCATTTGTTCACTTGCTAAGTCATGTCCAACTCTTTGCGACCCCATGGACCATAGCACAGCAGGGTCCTCTGTCCTCCACTGTCTCCCAGAGTTTGCCCAAATTCATTTTCATTGTGTCGATGACACTCTCTAACCATCTCATTCTCTGCCATCCCCTTCTCCTTTTGCTTTCAGTCTTTCCCAACGTCAGGGCCTTTTCCAATGAATCCTCTCTTCTCGTTAGCTGGCCAAAGTATTTGAGCTTCAGCTTCAGTATCTGTGCTTCCAAAGAAAGGGTTGATTTCCAATCAGTTGATTGACAGATTTGATCTCCTTGCAGTCCAAGGGATTGTCAGGTGTCTTCTCAACACCACAGTTCGAAAGCATCACTTCTTCAGCGCTCAGCCTCCCTTATGGTCAAACTCTCACAGCCATATGGAAGAAGACATATTAAGTACACCAATTTCAACTCCTAGAAAGAAGGCAAAGGTTTTAAGAACCTCTTCCTATTTGCAGGCCATAAGAAGGTGGATACAGGAAACTGAAACTGATCTCCTACAAAAGGACATTCCTGGTGATTCCAGGCCAGGAGCTGGGCTTCATGATCTGGGTAATCCATGTGAAATAAAGTACAAGTATGAAACTTGGGAATTTTAGAACTGCCACTACTGATGGCCAGCTACTTATCTCAGGAAAGGAGAGAAACATTGGATTGTTATACTCATTGCATCTGCCTAAAGTAATTAGCAAAATACCTGCAGGACTGTCTACTCCAACTGTTACCAGCTTGATCAACCAGATCAACCAAGGAGAAACTCTTATTGATCAACCAGGAGAAACTGTTCTTGAGAGATACAGCAGTTCCAACAAGACGCCAATTCTATAAAATTAGCTTCCTGGGGGAAATGAGGCCAGCCCCCTTCCTTAAAGAAGCTATTAAAGATGAAGATAGTTTGGAAAATGTTTATTTGATGGTATCATACCATCTTTAACTTCTATTTTGATTGCCTTTCATTCTATTTCTATGGTTTGCATTCTCTTTGACTGTCACTATTTTTATTGTGTTTAAGGAAGTTTGTACTTCCTGTGGGTGTTCTAAGCAGCTTGTGTCTTCTATGGAAGCTACCAAGAGACTACATGGGAAGCAAAGTAGTTGCACTTTTGCACATATGTGCAGACAGTGGTGTTCAACTTTCAGAGTAGCTATCTCAAGAATCAGGCTCCTTATAAGCCTATTATTATGGTTGTTATTGTGATTGTGCCCATCTTGCAACGACTGGTGTTTTTTTTAGATAAAAGCATCACTGGTATATACTTTGTTCTATCCTTTCTGCTTAAATTGTCCCTCGGAAGCATGATTTCATACAGCTTAACTAATCAGCACAAAATCAGCTATGGAAAGCTGTTATTCACACCAGAAGCCAAGTTATTTTACCCCATACTGAGTACAGCTGAGATCTCGGCCTCCTTATATTTTTGTCTGAATTCTATAAGTGCCTTTGGCTCCATCACAAAGCTGATTGCAAGGCCAATGCACACACAAGCCTTTTGTTAAGGGTAATGTATTGATTTTCCCAGAGATAGCTTGGAATGCTATCTATTTCTCATGTTTTCCTATTATCACTATCTGCCTCCGCAGGCCAAACTATCCTCTGCTTTTCTTGTGCTGTTTTACAGCCTTTGTGTACTTAGTGCCAACCTGCAGTGAAACAACAGCCAGGCAAGTGATTTTGTCAAACTGCTGCCAGAATCTGATTGCCGGAAATACCCAAAGGACCTCCACATTAAAAACATTTAAGCAGAAGTTTTTGCAAGTCACTCAGAGATACAAGATAGCCATCCCTCACTTTGGAAACGGTTGGCATGATTCCTGCTTAACATTCTTGTAGCATTTGGGGAGTATGGCCTTGCTCATTACGTAGCCTGATTTCCTTTCATTGTCTCAATTTACTTGCTACACTGTAAGGTACATTTCCAGGAAAGACATTACTTTCCTTTTTTTAAACTATAAACTAAACTTTGACTATATTTTATGGATTGTGGGGTTCAAGGGAATCCTAGAATTAGTTGGATCTTGCATGGGAACAAAGACGGTGACCAGTGGTGGGATTCAAATATGTGAACACCGGTTCTCTGTGTGGATGCCACTTCCAAAAATCTGTTCTGGGCCTGGGCAAAAAAAAAATTAGCTACTGGTTCTGCCAAACTGGTGCAAACCGGCTGAATCCCACCACTGATGGTAACCTGTAATTGATTGTCTCATTGAACATTAGCACTCAGAAGCTTTAGAAGGTGGGGCACAAAGCTAACAATCTAAACATGGTATTTTTCTTTCCTTTTATCCTGACCCAGGTATTTATATCCATATAGCTTCAAAATCTATTAGTCGCCCATTGTATGCTTCACCATAAGACAGCCACACTGGTGAAGGTTAAAGTTGAGGCTGTAGAAACAGGACCACAAGCTTAGTCCTACCTTAGGGATGAAAGAAAGAAGCTGAGTGGCCTTGAGCCAGTCATTCAGTCCTAGGAAGAAGGAGGCCAGTTCCAAAACCTTGCCAAGAAAACTGTAGGGACTTCTCCAGACAGTCTCCAGGACTGAAGACTGATTAAAAGGCATCATCTCTCCCCCCCCCCCCAAAGTAAAATGTTCTACCTCTGCAGTTCAAGATGTTGAAGTTTTCAGCTAATCTTTCCCCATAACACTTCACTTCACTTCCACCTTTTTCTCCACTGTCCTTGGTCACTCTAATATTAGGATAAACATAAATGCTAAACCGAAAATATTTTTTCCATATTTATTCACCATCAATCACCTTGATATATTTTTTCCACTTTGTTCGTGTTTATTGTGCTGTTTACCACATGTCTCTCTTGCCTCTTCAGCAGATCCAAATATCCCCATGTCATTTAAGTAAACAGGTACAGATGTGTATTTGCATATACATGGCTTTGAAAATACGCAGTAAGAGTATGCATTAATGCCGTTGCAGTAATACACACATCTTTTGACCACTTTTCAGGGAATTTGAGCTGTTGAAGGAAACAGAAGATTATTTTCAAGCAAAGATCTATAACAGACAAAATGAAATCTAATATTTCCTTGCATTTCCATGGTTCAGCAGTATTTTAGAGCAATTCTGATATGCCAAAAATTGTTACACGTTGGTTCACTAAAGCGGATCAAGTTTGGTTGGAATAATCCAGATACATAGATGGTAGATAGATGGTAGATGATAGACAGACAGACAGATAGATAGATATTAAGTTTTCAAATACCAAAAATTGTATTAAAACAATCAAAATGCAAAATGAAATGAAAACATTTCCCTACCTTTTAGTTGACATCAGTTTGGCATTGCCACATCCCAAGACATCTTTGAAGACTGACAAAACAATTTTAAATGATTCCTGACAACTAAAACATCACCTGGGAGTTAATCATTTCCAAAAAGAGGTATTTACTTCTCCATTCATAGGAAATCATTTGAATGAAACACAGCATAGAGATGGTTTACCTCTAAATAATTCAGCATAGCCACCATCTTTTATATATATATGAAAAAGCACCTTTGTTTCTCCTTTCTATTACTTTTAGGGAGAATACAATTACTATAAGTCAACTAAAACTCAGAAAGAGAATACTGTGAAAGAAATCTCAGTCTTTTAGAAAGTTCGGTGCTGGACTACTGAATAATAGTGAAGTGAATTCGCGGGGAAGGTTGTTGTGGGCATAGGCAAGTCAACCAGCATCTAAGGCAGAAAAAGGACATTGAGACAGAAGCCATGGTGGATGGAAAGCAGAATGAAACAATGAAAAGAGAAAACCATCCACTTTTGCTAAATAAACACCAGTGACATGGTGTCCTAGACCCGAGAAACTTCACACAAACATTTGATCTTCTCAGTAGCAAAGTTCTGCAATTGATACTTTCAATATCTCTTCCCAAAGAATCCTGACAAAATCATGTTCTACGATTAGAAACCAGTCTTAGAGCTTTAATCACAGAGCTATATTCTCAGTTATGCCTTCCTCATCCTCCCATTTTCCTTTTGTACTGACCTTGGGTTGCAACATTTTCATTTGTCTACCTGCCTCTGAATCATTAATGAGAGGGTTCAGCTTTGAACTGAATCAGCGGCAGAGGCGTCCGGCTTTCCAAATTAGCACAATCTGACACCATATTTAGAATAATCAGATCCGTAAGAATGATGTCCGTTTGATCATATTTGATACTATTACCTTCAACAATTCCAATAGACCCATTTTGCTGAAATAACACAGAGCATCAATGAGAAACTTCTTGATAGGAAGTGTTCACTCATTCACAGGGAAGCTAGATAATTTTTGAAGAGAAAATGACTTGGACAGCTAGGAAAAAAAATAGATTATCTACAACGGTCAGAATGCTCCTTCATCTTAAAGAACAGATTTATTTCACCTATCTCTTAGGCAGTCTTTTTTAAAAAAAAATGCACTTTACTGACACACCATTAATATGATGCTAGACTTCGGGCTGCATGAAAACAGATAGGCGGTTAAGAAAAATTTTTTAAAAAGAGAAGAGACTTTTATCAGCATTCTATATCTGTTCTTCTAGACATAGGGAAAGTCTCTTTGATTTCTCCGAGATGTATTTCCTAGTTAATGTACTTCATGTATAGATTTTAAACTCAGGTTTTATCAATTGTATCTAAGAGTTGCTTTGCTCAACTCCATGGCTAAGGTCAAGGGCATCCTTAAAAAAATCAGGGTAAAATGCAGTTCTTTCTGGGCTTGATATTCATACTATCTACTCTGGCATAATGAAGATAAAATACCCCCCCCCAACCCATCAATTCTTCCCAAGTTTGCTGAAAGAAAACTGATTGATTACATGATGGTTTCTTCTATATCTATAAGATACAGCTTGACCAAATCACGGCATCACTGTGTTCAGACCATTACAGTTCTTAGATTTAGACTCCTGCAGTCCTTCTTGTGGCATGCTTTATCCTGGCCTGTAATTATGCCATGGAAGAAGGGCAGTTTGAAAACCATCAATAAAGCAGAGCTATCACTGCACATCCCTTAATATAAGATAGGAAGCACAAAACAGGTAGTCCTCAATTTATGACCACAACTGGAACCAGGATTTCCATTGCTAAGCAAGGCAGTTCTTAAATGGCTTGTGCCTGATTTTACAACCTTTTTTGCCATGGTTGTTAAGCGAATAACTGCAGTCGTTAAATAAATCATATGGTCCTTAAACAAATCCAGCCTTCCCATGGACTTTATCGAAAATCAGCTGAGAAGGTTGCAAACAGCAATCAGATGACCCTGGGATGCTGCAACCATTGTAAATACAGAGCCTGAATGTTGACCATGGAGATGCTGTGATGGTCATAAGTGTGAGGATTGGTGGTAAGTCACATTTTTTCAGTACGGTTGTAACTTCAAACAGCCAAATGAATGGTGGTTAAGTCAAGGACTACCTCTATGGAAGCTTCTCCCTAAACAAACATCTAAGGACTACCAAGCCTTGAAGGGGGGTCTGGAAATTTGATCCAAGATTTCTAGGGAACCAATCTGGAATTCAGACTGTGAACTTAAGGTGAGAATGCATGGCCTGGGCTACTAACAGCCTATGTTTCCTTAAACTTTGGAACATCCTATGGGATACATACTGCTGAAGAAACCAATCTGTTATTTGATTCCAGGATTGGAAAACAAACCACAGTGAATTAAGGAGATAAACTATGTCTGAAATGCCCTAAATACATCTTCTCTGTGCTGAACTTGAATGGCTGATAAACCATGTGCACATATTCACCTGTGCACAAGTAGATTGCAAAAGATTTAAGAAATTTGCTAAGTCCACTGACAAAGTCCTTCACTTACATCTGAAATATGTAGAATATTATGGTCCACACTCTAACAACTATTTTGGCTTGCTGGCTTCACCTTCAGTGTTTTATGTCCCTCATGGCCTCACCTTATTGCCATCCATTAATGGAGGTTGAATTCTGAAGTGGACAGTCCATTATATTGTCTTAGACTCCCATTTAATTAGTAGTTCATATTGCATTCCCCACTATGTTGGGAATTGTTTGGGAACAATATCCCAAACTCTGATATGCAGCTCAAATGTAAGAAAGGCAATAGAGCTAAAACATCAGATATTGAATATAGGATGAAAACCCATTTTCCTTCATTCAGCTGTAAAGAATGGAGAGATCGAATACTTGTATCATGGTCTTTTCATGGTCATAAAGTGGTAACTGAAACAATGAATTTAGTTAAGTTACAAATAAATATTTGTAGGCAACTTCACCAACAATCCTGCTTTCCTGCTCGCTCACACATCAATACCACGGGGTTCATAATATATCCCTTTATGTAATTTCAACTGAGGAACACCATTTCTGAGGTATTATAAGCAAGGTTTTAACTAGCTGATGCCTGCACAGTGATCTTATTGGTGACACTTTCAACCTCAGCATTCTATTGATTGTGTAAGAATGAAAATAAACAAGGGTTTGCAAAAGGGCTGCTTATATGTTGGTTTTGAGTTATATCGTTTAAATCAAATCAAACCTCAAGAATGTCCAGGGGGAAGACATCAAGAGTGCTTTGGTCAACAGCCTTCCCAACCAAGTTAATACATTCCATCTGGCCAAATGTCCAAGCTCCTCCTCACCAGAGGAGCCAAATGAACAGTGTCTCTCCCATAAAAACTATGGTGAGACGTAATTTACAGAAATACATACCAGCTCAGTCATACGTGGGTTACAGGAACTGTGCTAGGTTTTGGAGTTCCTGGACATTTGATGAAAAAAATGGGCTTTAGAAATCATGGCTGCTGGCTGAGTAACCAGCACCAGGAGCCTTGTCAGAAATAACTCAAATTGTAAAGGCAAACAGGGAGCAGTAGAAGAAGCCAGCAGGGCTATTGAATTGTTTATATTCGGAAACCAGGACTCTATTTTTTTGCCCCAGAAAAAGCAAAGCTCTGTAATGAAAGAAGTAGAAGAATTGAAATAAAAAATCACTGAGCATCTAGAACAGAACAAAAACACAAAATAAATTTGCCTGCATTGAAGCTTGTTCCAAAGAAACTGCTAGCACAAGCATTGAAAGATGTTAATACTGTAATAGCAAATATAAGCATCAGATCACTGCAAGAATCAAACCAACAAATATACAGCACAGCTGGAGTTATAACTGAATGCCTAGGATGTAAAATCAACAGAGAGCCAAATGGTGCACTACCAAAATGGAAAATCAGGCTGAAAAATGAGATCAGCAAGCTGTGAGCAGATGCAAGCAGACTTGAACAGATGAAAGAAAAGAACCAGGGGAACAAGACCAAATAATATTTGATCACGAAATATCACCTAGAAATAAGGACGATTAAGGAAGCATTGGAAATAACAAAACAGCAAAAACAGCTATAGCCAAGAAGATCAGCAGATGTGAAGTTCAAATTAGACACTATAGGCCGAACCTCCAATTTCAATTCAGTCAGAACATTCCTACCAATCCATCAATTGAGAGACTCCAGTGAATCAATCAACACTTGATAAGAAAGACACAGTGCAGTTCTGGGTGCAGATATGGGATAACCCAAAAGAAATACAACAAGGGTGCAGTTTGGCTAAAGAAGGTGGATAAGAATAAAAAAGGCTGAAATGAAAGAACTTTTAATAGTAGCAGAAATGGGGGAGAAAAAAAGCAAAGAAGATCAAGAATTGGTCAGCACCAGGTGAAGGTGAACTGCATGGTTTTTGATTGAAACATCTGACTGGTCTACACCCACTCATTGCCAAGCAGTTTAGAACATACTGCAAGGAGATGAAGTTGAAGCATGGCTAACATCTAGCAGAAGCTACCTGATAATGAAAGATCCAGAAAAAAGATCAGCCCCAGGCAACTACAGGTCAATTACTGCTTACCAAAAACTTTCATATTACTAACTGCTGAGGTAGATGATGCAGTCCAACAGAATGCAGTTGAAAATAAGCTCTTTCTACCCAAACAGAAAGGAAACCGCCCAAAGAGCAGAAGAACAATAGATCAACTTATTGTGGCTCAATTGTGGTGATAGGTTGAGGAATACCTACAGTATATGTATACTGACAGCTCAGGACAGAAATTAAAGGGCTGTTGCTGAATTACTGGTAAGGTACAAAATTATTCTGTACATCAAAACAAACTTCCCCAGCTTGGTTAACCATTTTTCCAAGGTGGAAATCAAATAGACTTTCCAATAGGAATATATAATATCCTTGCATCAAAAACTGACATCAAAATGACTTGCAAGATTGATATTCGACTTGCAAGGTAGTCATGCAAGAAGCACAACAGAAATGCTAGTTCTACCTTTAGAGGTTATATTAACAGAATCATGCAAGTCTAAATCCCTCCATATCCCTCACTTTTACCATCTCAAAAACTAGGGAGGGCAAAATAGCAAATACAAATATAATAAACCATAATAATAAATATCCTAAAAAAACTAGAAATCCCATAGTTGTAGGAAATAAAAATGTCACCCTCAACAATGGAGCTATCCAGATAGGTCTCTGACTCCAGGGAAACCTACTATTAAGCCCAACACCAGAAATGGCACAACGAAATCCAACTGAGTTCAATCCTTTATTTGCTTAAACCTAATCGACAGAATCTTGCCAACTTCAAGTTATAACCTTCTAACTTTCTAGATATACTCTGAGAGAGTCTTGTGTGAATTCAAGCTATACTGAACCTCTTTCCTGCTCCCTCATCCAGCTCAGGTCTGCGCAGTCTCTTGATCCAGGTCTCTTTCTGGGAAAACTCTGTGTTGCCCAAAGTCTCCCTCACTGCTCCTTCAAGTTCACTTTCCATCACACTCGGACCTGGTCTTCTTAAGGGCTTTTTATAAAATCACCATGATATCAAAAAGATGCTGAGAGTCTAGAAAGAATGTGGAGCAGAGCAACTAAGATGATAAGAGGTCTGGAGGCTAAATTGTACGACCATCAGTTAAGGCAGACACGTCAAACTCGCGACATCACATGAAGTCACGCAATATATCGGGATGGTTTTGCCATTGCTGGCAATGGGGTGGGCGTGGCTTCTGGATGATGTGTCCAGCCTGCGGGCCGGCAGTTTGACACCCCTGAGTTAAGGGAACTAGCTATGTCTAGCCTATCAAAGAGAAAGATTAGGAGTGGCATGACAGTACTTGAGGGGGAGTCATACAGATGAAGGGGTTGACTTATTCTCAAAAGCATCTAAGAAGCAATGCATAGAAGCTTTTTAAAGTGAGATCCCATCTGGAACTAAGAAATTTCCTGACAGTGAGAGCAATTGAATAGTTTGCCTGCCAGAGGGATGGGTGCTCCATCACTGGAGGTTTTCAAGAAAAGGTTGGATGTCCATTTGTTCAGGATGGTATAAAAACTCCTACTTTGGGCAAGGGGTTGGACTAAAAGACCTCTAAGGTCCCTTCCAGCCCTATGTTTCTAGGTGATGAGAAAGCAACTACTGTTAATCACAGCCATATTATATATAAGGAAGAGGTGAAGGAACTGTAGTCAGTTTTAATCAGACAGAGAAACTAAACTGTGGTGCTCTTGGTGCTCTCTGAGCTTGGTTGTTTTCTTCCAGACATTTCATTAACCAACTAAGTAACATCAGCTGTATATGTTTATAGTCACTTACTCTTCTCTTATACTCTCTTCTCCCAGGCTGCAAATGAACAAAGGAGCTGGCAGTGATGGGAGAAGAAAAGAAAGAAAATCAGAAAAATACGAGGAATGTAGAAAACTAAAAGAGGAAATCCAGAGGTTCCAGAAAAAAATAGATAAACTGAAAATTGTAAGGATCTTACATGATACTAAGAAATTAGAACAGCGTCAATAAGTTATATTATGCATTAAAAGTTAAATTTTTATTGTGCTTCATCAATTTCTTTTTATAGGAAGTAGCAAAGGAGAAAGAACTGCATAGACTCGGACCTGGTCACATAACCAGTTCTTAAGGGCTTTTTGGAAAATCAAAAGAGATGGAGCCAACTTAATTTTGGAAAGATTATTCCATAAGGCATTTGCCACAACAGAGAAGGCATGTGTCCTGGGACCCATCAATTGTAGATCCGTAGCTGAAGTTACCCATAGCACACCTTCTCTGTGAGATTGATGGAGGGCAGGCTGGTATAAGAGGGAAAAGGCGATCCCTCAAATAACGCGGTCCCATGCCATGAATTTGTGCTTTCTGTTTAAATGCTCAATAAACACATCCTCCCTAAATGTAATAGATTTTCTGTCATTTATTCTGGACATTACAAAGGCTCTGCTGTGGACAGAAAAAAAGTAAGGAAAAGAACACTGTATCCAAACAATAATGGTCACCAAATTGCTTCATTCTGTTGCAAGATTTGGAAGAGATGAACATTATGGACCAAAATGAAGAAATAGCCCAAAGCGTCCTTGAATTTAGTATATCTATAGCACCTCCAGAAAACACTTTGTAGAGTCAAAAATCTCTGATTTATTGATTTAATGAAAAAATGACAATGAAAAATGTTGGAAGTTTCACTAATAAACTGGAGTATGTTCAACTTTGCAAGACCATAAGAAAACGTATCCAAGAAGAAACGTGTCAGTTTAACATGAAGCTTGTGAAAACAGCAATTGTAGAAAACAAAGGGATTAATAGAGCAAAATACAAACTTACAAATATAAGAAAGAAGGTTTTTGCACTAAAACCTGAAGATGGCTCTGTGTGCAGAACAAGACAGAAAATGTTAGAAATAATTGGAAAATTCTATTCCGAGCTATACAAAGATCAAGATCACTCAAAACTAACAACACCCACAAAAGAGGAAATTCCAGATATCCTAGTAGAGGAAGTGTCAAGTGCCATAGAATCAATGAAAAATGGCAAAGCTTCAGGAAATGACAGTGAGATGGTTGAAATGCTGAAAGCTGGTGGCCACAATTTACACAAGATGCTAGCAAAATTAAACACGAGATGCCTCAGAAAAGAAAAAATATCCAATGCATGGAAAAATGCTGAAGTGATTCTTATACACAAGAAAGGGGCTCAAGATAATTTCAAGAACTATCACCCAATAAGACTTCTTTCGGTCATCTACAAGCTTACACCAAGATAATCACAAAAAGAATATTGAGAACATTAAATGATGCACAGTCAAAGGAGCAGGCAGAGTTCAGAAGTGGTCACAGCACAATGGATCATATCCAGGTTGTTCAGCAAGTCATTGAAAGGCACAGTAAGTACACCATATCTCTATGCATGGCTTTCATTGAATACAAAAAGTCGTTTGACTCAGTATTCCAGCAAGAAATAATTAATGCATTGGTGATCCACACTGTAGTCACTGCTTACATAAACTTTCTACAATCAATATATGAAAAAACCATGGCAACAATTGGCCTTAATGATCTTAAAGTGGAAATCAACATAGAATGATGTGTACAACAAGATGATACAATATCACCTATCCTTTTCTCAGCCTGCTTTGAAGAGGTTTTTTGCAAACTAGACTGGGCAAAAATGGAATAAAAATCAGTGGTGCCTATTTAAACCACATAACATTTGCAGATGATGTTGTTCACTTCTCACAAGACCCCAAACATTTACAAAGACACATACAAGAGTTTTGCAAAACAGGAGAACCATTTGGCTTAAAAATAAAAGTGAAAATAAACCTAGGTTATGTTTAATAAATTCACCAAAGAAAGATTTATATATATATATATATATATATATATATATATATATATATATATATATATATATATATATATATATAACTTTATTAAAGATTTTTTTTAAAAGAAGATAAAAACTAATATATATATATATATATACACACACACATGTCATAAAGCAAATAAATAAAAACGATCACCGGGATAAAAATCTTAAAACAAAGATTGTTTAGTTTACAAAGCTGAGCTTTCGTCGGCCACACTGCCGACATCATCAGAGCATATAACGTAGAATTTGGGAGTCCGTTCTTATATGACTGGCTGTTTCTGCACCCGGGCTCTCGACCTGGTCATCGGTCCGCTCCTCGGCATCGGGCGCACCGTTGTTAAAGGGGCCGTTTCCACAGGTATCCTCTCTCCTCCAGTTGCCGTTGTTCTTAGGGCATGTGTGTTGGTGTTAGGGGGTCGAGTGTCCGATCGCTCCTGCTCCTCCCGTTTCGTTCCGGGGGATCGGGTGTCAAATCGTTCCTGTTTCTCTCCTCCCCCTCCCATCCCCATGGTCCCGTTCATATTAGTCTGTCTCCATGTCCCTGAGCTACCCGTGGAGCGTGTAGTTCCTTCAGCGCGTGTGCGGGGGCGCAGGAAATAGTCGTCTCGCGGTCTGCACACATTGTTCGTTGTTTCCTTCGTCGCTGAGCGCGGTCGTGTCCCTATCATCTGGTTTTTAGCAGGGCGTATCTTTGCTGTTCCCCTTCTCTTCCCGGCCTCCGCTGCCCCTCTTTCGTCTGTGTGTGTGTCACGAGATTGGCTGTCTGGTCCTTCCTGTTCGTTGTCTTGCTCCCCCTGTTTTGTATGGATCGGGGGTTGTGCGTCTGGGGGACCTATGGGGTAGGCTTCCTCCGTTCTTTTACTCACCGCCCCAGTGTCTCCTTGTATGTGGGTTACTGGGGGTTGTTTGTCTGGTAATGTTTGATCGCCCCCTCCTTTCCTTTTTGTGCCCTGCTGGATCTGGGGCGTTGTTTTGTTTGTGGGGTGTGCTTCTGGTTCATTGCTCTCTCTGGGGATTGTGGTAGTCCTCCTTTCTATTGCCTCGTCCTTCCAGTTGTGCCTGGTGTGGGCAGGTTGTTTGTGTTGCCAGTTGGTATGATGCCCTCCCCACCCCTTTAACATTTGGTACGCAGGGCCAAGCTCTATATGCCGGTTGATGGAGTTTTTATCCGACATCCAGGCTTCTTTGAGCAGGCGGCCTCCCTTGGTGACATCATGGGATAAAGTCTCCGCGTTGGTGAGGTCGAACTCATGTCCATAGTTGGCCATGTGAGTCCACACCTGCGAGTGCTGTTCCTTCCTCTTAATCGCCAATTCATGTTCGTGCACCCTGGTTGTAAGTCTCTTGGAGGTTTCTCCAACATAGTTACAGGGGCAGTTTTTGCACCTAATCCTGTATATCACTGAGGACTGCTCCCCAGTGGGGAGTGGATCTTTTGGGCGCATAATCCTGGTGCGTAGGGTCTGGTCAGGTTTGTGGGCCACCCTCACGTTAAAGGGGGCCAACAGTCTGGCCGTGGCCTCCGACACGCCATTGATATATGGCAAGGTTGTCCGTGCCGGTTGGGTTGGTGCCCCGTCGGCTTGTGCGCTCGTGCGAGGTCTGTATGGTCTGCTGTGACACCTAACAAAATCCACTGGGTAACCATTGCATCTGCACACTGAGTAAAAGAACGGAGGAAGCCTACCCCATAGGTCCCCCAGACGCACACACCCCCGATCCATACAAAACAGGGGGAGCAAGACAACGAACAGGAAGGACCAGACAGCCAATCTCGTGACACACACACAGATGAAAGAGGGGCAGCGGAGGCCGGGAAGAGAAGGGGAACAGCAAAGATACGCCCTGCTAAAAACCAGATGATAGGGACACGACCGCGCTCAGCGACGAAGGAAACAACGAACAATGTGTGCAGACCGCGAGACGACTATTTCCTGCGCCCCCGCACACGCGCTGAAGGAACTACACGCTCCACGGGTAGCTCAGGGACATGGAGACAGACTAATATGAACGGGACCATGGGGATGGGAGGGGGAGGAGAGAAACAGGAACGATTTGACACCCGATCCCCCGGAACGAAACGGGAGGAGCAGGAGCGATCGGACACTCGACCCCCTAACACCAACACACATGCCCTAAGAACAACGGCAACTGGAGGAGAGAGGATACCTGTGGAAACGGCCCCTTTAACAACGGTGCGCCCGTTGCCGAGGAGCGGACCGATGACCAGGTCGAGAGCCCGGGTGCAGAAACAGCCAGTCATATAAGAACGGACTCCCAAATTCTACGTTATATGCTCTGATGATGTCGGCAGTGTGGCCGACGAAAGCTCAGCTTTTTTAAATTAAACAATCTTTGTTTTAAGATTTTTATCCCGGTGATCGTTTTTATCTATTTGCTTTATGACATATATATATATATATATATATATGGAGAGGAATTAGACATAGTAGCCCACTACATATACCTTGGCCAACGGATTTTAATCAAAGCAGATACAAAAAAGGAAACTGAAAAGTCTATTAAATGTGGTTGGCAGGCATTCAGCAAGCTAAGCGTAATTTTCAAGAACGTCCTCCTATGCCTGAAGTGAAAAGTTTTTGATCAGTTTGTGTTACCTGTTCTAACATGGACAGCTTGAAATGGACACTAACCTCACAAACATACCATCAAAATGGAAGATCAGGCTGGAAAATAAGATCATCAAACTGTAATCAGATGCAAGCAGGGTAAAACCATTGAAAGAAAAGAAGATGAAGAAGATGAAGACCAAAGAATATCTAATCAACAAATACCACTTAGAAACAAGGAAGATTAAGGAAGCATTGGAAATAACAAAGCAGCAAATAACGCTATAGCCGAGAAGATCAGCAGATATGAAGCTCAAATTGCAAATTATAGGCAGAACCAGCAATTTCAATCCAATCAGAAATGGTTTTACCAATCCATCAATGGAGAGATTGCAGTGAATCAGTCAGTACCTAATGAGGAAGAAACAGTGCAGTTCTGGGTGCAGATATAAGATAACCCAAAGAAGTTCAACAAGGAGGTGAATACGAATTTTTTAAAAAGCTGAAATTAAAGAACTTGTAATAATAGCAGAAATGCATAGAGAAAAGAGCAAAGAAGGTCAAGAATTGATCAGCATCAAGTGAAGACAAACTGCATGGTTTTTGGTTGAAACATCTGATTGGTCTATACCCACTTGTTGCCAAGCAGTTTAACAACTTACTGCAAGGAGGTGAAATTGAAGAGTGGCTAACATCTAGCAGAAGCTACCTGATAATGAAAGATCCAGAAGAAAAGGCAGTCCCAGGCAACTACAGGCCAATTACCTGCTTACCAACAACTTTCAAATTACTAACTGGTGTGGTAGCTGATGCAGTTCAACATCAAGTTGAAAATATGCTCTTTCTACCCAAACAGAAAAGGAACTGCCCAAACAGGAACAAAAGATGAAATCTTCATTGACAGGATGATTCTGGAAAACTGCAAGAGAAGGAAGACCAACTTCAATGTAGTATGGATTGATTACAGGAAGGCATTCAATTCCCTGCCACATGACTGGATAATCAAGTGCCTAGAAATAACAGGAGTTAGTAGGAACATCAGAAGCTTTGTGCAAAGATTAATAGCCTAATGGAAAACATAATGGCTGGTGATAAAATGAGAGAGGCTGACATTAAAAGAGGAATCTCCCAAGGAGACTCACTATCACAAGTATTTTTTGTCATTGCACTGATTTCTCTGCCAACAATACTGAATAACTCAGGCCATGGCTATAAAACATCAAAAACATCTGCCAGGTTATCTCACCTGTTTTACATGGACAATTTGAAACTATATGGATAAACACCATCTGAAATAGACAGACAGACAGACAGACAGACAGACAGACAGACTTTATTGTCATTTTTTACTGTGGGCACAATGGCAAAAAAGCTAATCCTTTGTTATATAAATAGAGGCATAGAATCAAAACCAGGTGAAGTATTAGTACTGCTTTGTACAACCTTAGTAAGACCACGCCTGGAATACTGCATCCAGTTTTGGTCACCATATTACAAAAAAGATCTTGAGACTTTGGAAACAGCAACTAAGTAACTAAGATGATTAAAGGCTTGGAAACTAAAACATATGAAGAAGGAATTGGCTAGTCTAGAAAAAAGAAGGACTAAGGGTGAATGATAGCAGTATTCCAGTATTTGAGGAGTGGCCACAAAGAAAAGGGGGTCAATTTATTTTCCAAAGCCCCAGAAGGCAAGACAAGAAACAATGAATGGAAACTAATCAAGGAGAGAAGCAACCTGGAATTAAGGAGAAACTTCCTAACAGTAAGGACAATGAACCAGTGAAACAGCTTGCCCTCAGAAGTTGTGGGTACCTTCATCACTGGAGGTTTTTAAGAAGAGACTGGACAGCCACTTTTCTGAAATGGTATAGGGTCTCCTGCTTGAGCAGGGGGCTGGACTAGAAGACCTCCAAGGTCCCTTCCAGCTCTATTCTGATTGATTGATATGAGATCTTATATTCATCAGTACATTTACATTGTTCTTACAGTTATGTCCTCTCTAACTAAACATCTTAGATGTACTAAAGAATTGGTTTGTGTGAATCATCTTGGATCCAGTTCATGTCACTGATTTACTTCAAGTGATTGATCCAGTCAGTTTGGAGAACCAATTCAATTACGTATCTGATTCGACTTTCCAATTCAGAAATTTGGTCTGCAAACTGAGACTCCAAGTCAAAGATGCAGAACACTAAACTGAACACTAAACTAAAATGAAATAAATTATACATCATGGCACTTCATATGTTAATGTTTCCAGTGTATACTACAATGTTTCCATTGTTATTAACTTGCTGTTCACCCAGTTTGAGTTTATAACACGGAGACTTGTAGTATCAAGCAGGTGGTAGACAAGGCAAACAGTAAAGAACATAAGCCAGGTCTGGGTTACAGGGAGCAACCTTACAGCAGGGAACCTTTCATGTCAGGAAACAAGACCTTTAATACAACATTGTTTCAAGGCCACCACTGAGGTGAGATGCTTCTTAAATAGCATCCCGACTCCACCAAAGCACAGCTGTCCCCAGTCTGTTCTGCTGTTTTCTCAGATTAACCCTGCTGCTTCTCAGAGTATCCACTCCTCTGTCATTTGCCCATCTGTTGCGATTTCCTCTGATACTGACAGGGTTTCAGGTGAGGTGAGGGAGCCTTATGGTTAAGATCAGACGTTTGCTATGTTACAGTTGGGCATGGAAGAACTGGTTTCTAGCTCTGACTTGCTGGCAGCTCCTTGTCCATCTCTTACTCATCTGACGAAGGTTCATAGGACCATTATCAAGTATTATCCTGTTTGAATTACAAAGTTACTGAATCAGGTTGCTCAACCAGTTTTGGCCTTGTGCCGGGCGCTCTTCAACATCTTCATAAATGACCTAGATGGGGGGTTTGGAAGGGCACTCATCAAATTTGCTGGTGACGCAAACGGGAGGGGGGGGGAATTGCTAACATTTTGGAAAAAAGACTCAAGATTCAGAAGGATCTTGGCAGACTTGAGCACTGGGTTTGATCCAACAACATGCAGTTCAGCGGTGAGGAAAGTAAGGTCCTGCACTCAGGTAGGAAAATCCAGATACACAAATACAGTGTAGGCAGTACCTGGCACAACAATGGTACCTATGAGAGGGGTGTAGGGTATCCTGGTGAAGTACGTATGAGCCAGCAGTATGCCAAAAAACCCAATGTAGTCCTAGGCTGCATCAACAGAAGGAGAGTATGAGTATCATACTTCTGATCACCATGATACAAAAAAGATGTTGAGGCCGTAGAAAGAGTGCAGAGAAAAGAAACAAAATGATAAGGAGTCTGGAGACTAAATCGTATGATGAACAGCTAAGGGAATTAGCTATTCTTAGTCTAATGATGAGAAGCAATGGATGGGAGCTCATCAGAGGGAGGCCCAACTTACAAATAAGGAAGAATTCTTATTCTTATTCTTTCCTGATAGTGAGAACTACTAAGTAATGGAATAATTTGCCTTCCAAAGCTGTGGCTATGTTAGCGCTGGAGGTTTTCAGGATAAGATTGGACAATCAAATGATATGGACTTGAGCAGGGGCTTGTACTACAGGTAATCCCTGAGTTATGAGCATTTACTTAACGCTCATTTAAAGTTACGTGATGAGCGCCCCCTAGTGCTTACGAGCAAGTCCCAAAATTATGAGTATTGCAGCACCACGACAGTTGTTCGCCCTTGTGAGCGACTTCAGTGGCACTGCAACATTCACCCTGCTTATTCCCTCCCTCCCTACCCCCATCCCCGGTCTCCCTAGGCATCAGGTCTTCAATACTCACCCTGCGAAGATGGAGATCCTTCACTTTCTTGGCTGCTCCAGGCCTTTGGTGTGTTTGCAGAGAATGGAGGCCTAAAATAATGCAAGACCCGCTTCCATGGTTTAAAATGTAGAAACACTGTGGTTGGCAGTTGTCAGGCACAAGCAACCACAACCACTCTTGAATAATTCTCAAGCAGAAGCTTTATTGTTAGTCACCTATATTACAAGAATCTCACCAGACTGACTACACTCCCTTGGGAATAGCCAGGTAAGGCTTTGGGATTCTAGAGTAGATCAGGCCTACAGTGCAAGGACTCTTAAGCTCAGCCCTCTCTTAACACCTCCCTCCAGTCTAGCTGGAGATTCCACCACACCGTTTGGCTAGTTCACAAATGTGTGACATCCAATTACTATCTCAAAAATATACACATTTCTGGAATTTACCCAGCTCCCCCACGCAAAAAAATATTTGGGCAAGCTTTCAGATTATTCATATAAATGTTCTTTGCCACTATTAGTCTTCTGCGTGGGAAAGCAGACTTTTTACATCCGCAAAGACATGAACTTCAAATGAATTATCTTGAACTGTCTTGCAATTCCTTTCCATATCTTTTCAAAGGTCAGGAAGTCATGCAGCTGTATTTTCACTGATGGACACTTGAACCTAAGTAATATCAGCCCAGCCTATAATATAATCAGTCACCCATAACTGCTGCAGTTTAGATGGCCTACAGGACACGCAATGCTGGAGGAACATTCTTTTCAAACCCTGAACAACTCTGCCAAGTTGAGGAGGATACTCTGATGTGTAAGGAATTTACATAATTAAACACCCTGATTATATTAATGGGAATCAACTGCAGAATGTTTAGTTGAAGCAGTCAATTCTTCAGCAAACAGCAGCTCCTTGGAAAATGTTGTTGACGGCCCCAAACAGATTAACCCTTACCTTAGCCTAAGGTAACAGAAAATCCTAGAGCTGAGCTGTTTTCTGATATTCTGCACTAAACAAGCCATGACTGAAATGGAATATTTGCATTTCATGTAAGAGAAACCTTTGAGGAAGAAAACTGAAGCTTAAAAATAGCCACTTGAAAATTCAATGTGATGTGTAGAGAGAATACTTTTTTTTTTTACATAGATATGCCTTTTAAATACCTGCACTGTTACTTCAAATGCTTTTTTAATACCTGGGTTATATCCATTCAAATGGATTTATTTTCTACTAGTTTGCTTGTTTGCCAAGCATTCTGCAGTTGATTCCCATTAATATAATCAGGGTATTTAATTATGTAAATTCCTTACACATCAGAGTACCCTCCTCAGCAGAATGTACAATTAGCTTCTAATGAAAGATCTATTTGACACTAATCAAGGATTTACATTATCAAGTGCAATGGGAAGAGAGAGAACTGTTTAGAGCTACCATATTTTCTTGCCCAGCCAATAGCCATTCAGATTTAGGATTAACACCTCCAGGTTAGATAGCAACACTGTTTCTCCAATGCTTATTTTAAGCAGTGAGGTATTGAGAGTTGGTAATCACGGTGTAACTTAACTTGATAAGCAGAAACTCCAGCCAAAGAAATTTGTCTGAGTAAACAAGGACTGAGAGGGCCAATGCTGCATCTGAGTTAATTCCTTGGCCATTTAAATCCTGCCATTAAGGGACAAAATTTATTTTATTAATCCAATTTTCTATCCAAGGAATTCTGGGTGGCAAACAAAATAAAAGTGGAGAATTTCATTCAAACAAAAAGCCAACACAAATGTACCAATGCTCAATTAAAAAAAACCTCAAAATCACTAAATACGTTTATCTGTGCCAGAGTTCCATACTAACCTCTCAGTCCCGATACTGGAGGAAGAGCCAGGTCTTCGTGGCCTTGTGAAAAACCAGTAGAGTATGAGTTGTCCATATTTCAGGAAGGAGGGTGTTCCTTAAGATAAGTGCCGTAACAAAAAAAAGTACACTTTTGGTGACCAACCTGATGACATTGTTTCATTATGCCCACTTCGACAAATCTGGTGGGGTTGCCAGAAACCTCTGGAGAAAGATGATCCCACAAGTAACCTGGTTCCATGCCAGGTTTGGCTTTAAACATGAACAACCAGTTCTTGGAATTGTAGCCTACTGGGAGCCAATGTATTCTGGAACAATTGAAGCCTCTGAGTGCTCTTCAAAGGCAGCCCCATGTATGTGTGTGCAATGGTACAATCTGGAGGTGAACTAAGGCATGAGTGACCAACAACAGTGCCTCCTGATCCAGGAATGGGTGCAAATAATGCTCAAGACGTAGTTGTGTGAAAGTTCTCCTGTCCATGGCTGCCACCAGCAACTTGAGCAGGAACCATGACTCCAAGAGAATGCCCAGATGCACAACAACTCTGAGTGGGGGAGTGTAAATCCATTCAGGGTTAATGATGGCAAATCAATAGATATGGGAGACCTTAAAACCCACAGCCCTTCAGTCTTTACAGAATTAAAGTAGAAACTGATTCTTCCCTATCTGGACCTGCTCAACCTCCAAGCACCATGAGAACACCTTGGCCAGCCTCTGACAAACATTTACAACTGTATATCAGCAATGTCTCAGCAACCTGATCACAAGGCTTGTAGAGGTCCTGGGCAGGAATGCACATGCCATGAAAGCTGCAGAGCATTTGATAGCAATACATTTATAGGAGAGGCTTGTAAATGGCAGTAGGCTTGTCTGGAGAGACAGCAGCAGACTGGTGCTGCAAACAGAAGTAAAGTACCTTTGTGAGCAGGATGGCTTACTAGAGGCTGAGGAAAAGGCATAATCCAAGTAGAGAGACCATAACACAATGCCACACAATAACCTGAAAAGTACCAAGGGACGAGAAATCAAAATAAAGCAAACACAAAGCATCACGATGCACAAAACCAGATACAAATATTGCTTCCAGCAATGGAAGGCAGTCCCTGTGTGATTTAAATCCTCTCTCAGCTTAGCGGGCTTTGCCTGCCCAGTGGTTACTAATAATGAGGCCCCCAGCTTGTTTGCAGCATCAGTATCTTGTTGCTTACTCAGGAGGCACCTTGCTTGGGGTGCAAGATTCTCGGGCTGAGAGATTTTGTCCTGCTTTTTGGAACTTGGCTCTGAGGCCCTTACAATATAACAGGTAGGATGTAGCAAGTGAAATGCTGGATTAGGATGCTGGATTAGAATTGGGAAGATCCAGGCTCAAATCTATAATCAGTCATGGAAATTCACAAGGTGAGCTTAAATAGTTCGGAATCTGTCAAGCAAAATTAGCTCACTGGATTATTGTGAGTTTCCTACAATCCTAGGAAGGAACATAATGTATGTCAGCTAGTGCCCCTGGAGGAAGCAGACAATATAAATCGAAGAACAAACCAAGCAGTGTGGTGTAGTGGTTAAGGTGGGTAAAGACTGGGAATAAGACACCCAAATTCTAATCTACTCTCAGTCAGCAAAGGACATTGGGTGATTTAAGATCAGCCACTTCTTTTCAGCCCAACCTATATCAAAGAATTGTGGTTGTGGGGACAAATAAGAGGAGGGAACATATTGTACACTTTCTGAAGGTTGTATATCTAATATAAACAACAGGATAGAAGTCCAATAAATAAAGTTTGAAAGGCAATAAAAATACAAGACCACCCTCCATCACAAGCAAGAGTTAAGTAAAATTGGAAGCATGATTAAAGACAGTTTTATGAAAGATTTGCATGGATGCAGAGATTATTTTCAACTACTGGATGATCAAAATGAGATTTTATAGTTTTCTCTATTAACAGATAAGGATCATTTCTCACTGGACACCCATTGGCTATATTTACAATAACAAAGTTAACTGGTATCTCAGTTTGGACTAGTGGTATTTTTAGCCTCAGAAGCACCTAAGTTATTAATGAGGAATTGTTAAATCCTATGACATCAAAAAACGTCCATCATCGGCCACACAAATATATGTTATCAATAAAGACTTCCCCTGTCTGGACCCCAGATTAAGGACTGAGCATCCTAAGGTCTGTTGGGCTTTCACTTTTCCAGTATTTGAGCAGATAGTTAAAACAATACTTTTTTTTTTATCAAGCTCTAAGTTATTTTTTAAAGATGGTTTTTAATTGCATTTATTGTGTCATACTTTATACACTGTAAATCTTATGCCACTTTGAGTGTAATAACCCAAAAGATGTAGGAGATGACTAGGCTGATGCCAAGGATAGGGTCAAACGCATCATGAGTTTGAAGTCACTTTATCCCCATAAGAGACCTCCAGCCCCCCCCCCCCATTGAAGTCCATTGACTCTTATTAGGTGTCAATTTGCCTTGACCATTAGTAGTTCAGATCCTTGTATATAGGTAAGCACTATAAACTCATAGTGCTTTTGAACTCTATCCTGACTCTTGATTTCTTGCACCTGACAAAGACGGGATATAAATTCAACCACAGAGTTCTACAGCAGGCATTTAGGGAGGAGAGACTGCTTTACTAGTTTGTGAAGCCTTTGCAGTGAACAGGAGCACTGCTCTAGATATCGTCGTGTTTGAGTGCCTCTGTGTAAGGTTGGGTCCTAAGGATAAACTGGTTCTGTTGTTGATGAGTGTACAATCCTGCTGCCAAGCTGTAGTTCTTGGGAGCTCCTGATTCTTAACTCCAGACTGGTATTGGAATTTTATAGCTTAAGGATTTCCATGTCCATGCCCTGGAGATAGCATTTGGAATGGATTTTGAGTTTATACCTCCCATAGCATCCATAGGTATATCCCAAATAATTTAAGCTCCATTCCACACAGGTATAAACACACTCGTTCATCTTATTCTTTTGAACAGATGAGACATGGTCTGAATAGGGAAGATCTAAACATCTGTCCTTTGCTGTGTCGGATCCCTTCTTGGTCTTAACGGTGATTGTTAGTGCCATGGATTTCCTTGAATGTGAAGGAGACATTTAAAATGGTCCATCCCAGTCATCTAATGGCTCTTAATGATTTTGTGGGTGTTCTTGGAAATTCTCCTGATGACTAAGTGGACAGCTTGATTTTCGACCTGACTGATTTCTGATGTAAGTAGACAATAGGACTGTTGATAATCAGATTCTCTTCTGATTCATCAATCCTGACATCTTTCTGGTTTTCTGAGAAACTTTAAAAATTAAGCAAGTGAAAAAATTCCTAGACCAACTATGGCATAAGGCTAGAAGTGAATGCAGCCAAGCAATAGTAAGAATAACAATATAAAATTTTGTCACATTTTATATCTGCAGATTCTTAGTCAGTAGCTATGTTCTGGGTAATCCAAGTCTTTTAGGGGAAAGAGAGGAGAGATAAAGTTCCTGCAGTCCTTCTACATTGGTTTACAGATTTCTTTGCCGCTGAAGTTGCTTGCATTCAACTAATTCTGATATTGACTAGGTAGAGCTTTGTGAAATTGTGAAGTGGAGCAACATTTAAGATTGTTACCTGGGATCATATGAGTTTGTGGGACTTAAGATAGATTACCATTGTCTCATATAGGTTGGATCCTGCCATGCTTGGCTACTTGGAGTAACCATCCTGGCTGTGTGAACTTTGATTGAGGAGGTACGAACACTTCTCTGAGAGAAGCTGTAATGTCCCCCACTTTAACCTCTTTTCATAGATAAACCAAAACCTAATCTCATTTTACTAATAGTATTCAGCTTATTTTATGAACTGGAGCAAAACAGATTTGATGCTATTGGATCTCAGTAATAATTCTGCTGGATTGGAGATTTAGTTTTGTGTTCTACCTCCTTTGCTTCTCTTGGTATAAGAATTCAAAGGAAGCCTTCTCTATTGATTAATCTGAATTATCCCCACTTTCAGTACAAATAAAATACAATCTAGACAAATAGTGTAGTACACTTTTGAGTGCCTAGGTTAAGATAAATGTGATTAAGATTAATTTAACTTTGAAGCTGATTTATATTTTAAAAGGTCTTCCGATTTTTATTCCTTCACACTCTTTCAAGTAGACTTATGGGCTGTTAAATAAATTTTCTCTGGCTGAAGCATCTCTTAGGACTTTCCACTGCATAAATTACAGTAAAAAAGGTAAAGGCTCTCTTGAGTTGAGCTGGTCATTTATTGACTACTTGGACATATCTATGTTGCTTTCTTGGCAATGATACAGAAATGGATTTCCACTGACTTCTGGGATTCTTCTCAACTTCCTAGTTTGGAGTAGAGGTAATCCTCAATGTAATGTAATAGAGCCTGCCAATTACATTTGTAACCTGTGGATGCATTAATTGGATCACATTAAATGAATGTGATCCCTCCCTGCTTTACCCAATGCATTTATTCATCGAATGCACAGGTCGTTAAGTGTACATGAGGTATCTCAGGGTGGGGAAGACCATATAGGGCCTAGTGCTTCTGACTGCCCAACGCCTCCCCCAAGCCACTGAGATGTCTCATGCTTCCCCCTCCCCATCCTGGCCTGCTGGGTCTCCACAGGCCCAGTGCCTGTGGAGACCCACTTACCTTTCAAATGTCTCCATGATCCAGAGAGGTGTCTCCTCTCCAGCCTCTCTGCCACGGTTTCTTTGCCTGCTCCCGGAGCTCCAAAAACGGAGTGGTGAGAGCAGAGGCAGAGTGAGATGAGCAGGTCCTGCTCAGTTTGGCTGACTCACCGAGGCTGCCTGCACAGGATACCTGATCCACTTTTGGAGTGCTGGGTAGCATCGGTGAGTCAGAAGGAGCATGATTTTGCACTCTTTCAGGCCTCTGTCCCCCACACCAAAAGCTTTTGCAAAAGGGATGGAAGCCTGAAGGAGTGTGAGATTGTGCCCCTGAAGGTTTCCATCTTCTTTGCAAAAGAGAACAAAAGCCTTCAGGGGTGTAATCTCATGCCCCTGCACGCCTCCATTCTTCCATGGTGCCATCACCCTGTGCACCTCACTTGCTGGATACACTTTCCTCAATGCGGAACACAAGAGAGCAAGCAACTGCATGAGGAAACTTTCGCGAGAAGTTGGAAAGGCTTACTTTTTTTTAAGCCTCACGGAGGAAGCCACCAGGCAATGGACTTGATCATTCCTGCTCTACATTGGGGAAAGTGATGACTTCGTAGGATTCTCCTTTGGTTTCCCTGCGCTTTTCTTCCTTTTGCAATGCAACTTTTGAATTTCTCCAGTGAAAGAAGAGCCTCTTGAACTGAGGGGAGAAATGTGACAGAGCTGGGAAGCAGGTTTCATTAGGAGCCCCTCTTGCAATTTTGAAAAGGTCTCAGAGTATATCCGGCAAGCTCTGCAGAGGTGCAATTTCTGAAATTCAGGTGGGTTTGGCACTCCAACACGTGGCAGGGCAGGGTCACGCCTGCTTGTGAGAGAGACTGGGACTCAGTGGGGAAGGGGAGAGGCCGGCCCGGCACTTCTCCGCCTGGCTGGACAAGGGCTCCGGCATCCAAGGCCACGCAGGAGGTGAGTGTGGGTAGCATGGGACTCTCAGGCATGGAGCCAAAGGAGCATGTTGCAGCACCTCTGCTGTTGTTCGTAAGGGTGAACAACCACTGTGGTGCTGCAACATATGTAACTTTGGTAACTCAGTCATAAGTACTTTTGGCAGGGATGTCATAACTTTGAACATTTGCTAAATGAACATTTGTAACTCGAGGAATATCTGTATAGTTCTGAAGTTTTCAGGTGATCTTCCAGCTGATGTGACTTCTCTTTTCCAAGTCAGACAAGGCAGTCTAGATGCTGCCACATGGTATAGACCAGAGGTGTCAAACTTGCAACATCACGTGACTTTTTTTCCATTGCTGGCAATGGGGTGGGCGCGGTATAGACAAATGAAAATCAGATCTAGCGGAAAGTGGGTTTAATTCTGCATACTTTCAATTGTATTACTGAACATTTATTTTAGCTTGGCTATTGAAATAATAAATATAAGAATTTCTGTGCTTACTGCTGCAAGATTTATATAAAAATATTGCATTATAATTGTGATCATTTTACCCACCTAAGTATGGGAAAAAGGATGATTTGGACCTTTCACAACATAATATGGACAAAGTAGCTATTCTGAAAACTTTAATAATAAAAGTCCACAAAGAGTTCACTTTATCTAGAAAACCTTCTTAAGGTTTTAGGGGACTGGAGGCTAAAGCATGTAAGGAACGGCTGCTGGAATTGGGTATGTCTAGTTTAATGAAGAGAAGGACAAGGGGGGACATGATAGCAGTGTTCCAATATCTCAGGGATTGTCACAAAGAAGAGGGAGTCAAGCTATTTTCCAAAGCGCCTGAAGGCAGGACAAGAAGCAATGGATGAAAACTAGTCAAGGAGAGAAGCAACCTAGAACTAAGGAGAAACTTCCTGACAGTTAGAACAATTAACCAGTGGAACAACCTGCCTCCAGAAGCGGTGAATGCTCCAACACTGGAAGTTTTTAAGAAGAGACTGGACAGCCATTTGTCCGAAATGGAATAGGGTTTCCTGCCTGAGCAGGGGGTTGGACTAGATGACCTCCAAGGTCCCTTACAACAACAACAACAACAACAACAACAACAATAATAATAATAATAATAAATAACAATAACAACAACAACAACAACTCCAGCAATGTTACAAAAAACTGCACTACTCAGAACATCTTATATTTTAAGAAGGTACCTGGTTGACACCTAGGATGCTGGTAGCAACCCGTGTCAACCATCAGCGCCAGCCAATTTGAATGTTCAGTTGACTGAGATTCATGTTTAATGAATAAAAGATTATTATTATTATTATTATTATTATTATTATTATTATTATTATTATTAATTATTATTATTATTATTATTATTATTATTATTATTATTATTATTATTATTATTATTATTATTATTATTATTATTATTATTATTATTATTATTATTATTAAGTTTGTTTGATCTGAGAACTTCTGTGTGCCCAGATGGCATTCCTATAGCTGAAGTTGCAGAGTTAACAGATTTTTAAGTTTACTTAAGATATGAATCTGCTTCTTCTTCTTCTTCTTCACTAGATTTAGTGGCATTTATTTGGGAAAATCCTGAGAGGGACAATTTAGATTTCTCTTGCTAAAGCTTTGTAGTATAGAGGCTATATGAGTTTCTTGGTTAATGCAGCAGAAAGGCAGGATGATTTACCTTGCTGAACATTTTAGGCTACTATGGAGCTTTCCTGAGTTTCTGGGAAAGGATTTAAAGCTAACTTTATAGAGGGAGGGAGGGAGGGAAGGAAGGAAGGAAGGAAGGAAGGAAGGAAGGAAGGAAGGAAGGAAGGAAGGAAGGAAGGAAGGAAGGAAGGAAGGAACCATAAGGAAGGACTTGGAAATGGGATAGAAGGCACACAAGAAAAACTCAAAATAATTCTACCTTGATTTTGCTTAATATAAGATGTAGCAGAGAGATGTAGCAGAGAAACCTGGACAGGCTTTAAGACCGAGATTACCTATTTGAGGTAGACGAAGTCAAGAAACAAATATCAGGAATTTCACTTTATTGGTGCAGTGTACAATAACAAAAACTGTATCCACTAGGAATAGTATTGATCTCATTATCTATTGTATTTCATAGAGATACATTGCATTTGCCTAATTGCAATTAGCATTCATTATGTCAGTACGATCAGCCTCTGATTACTGAGTTGTGAACAGATAACTGGAATAGGAGCTCTCTCATAATATTAACTGTAGCTTAGATAATGAAATAGTTGGAGATGATGCCAAGATGCAGAGAATCAACGAAGCCCATGACCAGCTCCACTCATAATGGCATCTCTCAACCTATCTTGCAGCCAGTGCTTTTGCAGGGAAGGAAATACAACTCAACGTTGCTTTAAAAGCATCACCTGCAACAACAGAGCCTTTGAACGCAATAAGCAGTTAAAAGAAATCATTCTCAGTTCTCCAATTTGTCCCCAAATAGCCCTGCCATAACTTCTTGCCTGAATCTCACTAGTAAGAAAACTAAATAATTAACCTTCCATCATCTGAAGAAAAAGCTACCCTCTGCTACTCAAAAGGCTCTAGCATCTTATCACACTCCAATTAGTCAGTGCAATATATTGATATGCCATAGACCCACCAGAATTATTTAAAGGAATGTTAGTATTACATTAGAGGACAGTGCTTAAAATAACCAACCCTAGTTGGTTGGCTATCAGATTATCACTTGGGAGCTAGTGAAGGAGATTTTTTTTAAAAAAAAAAAAAAACTAGTGTTACAGGCAGTCCTTGACTTACGACCACAATTGAGTCCAAAATTTCTGTTGCTAAGCAACACAGTTGTTAAGTGAGCTTTCTCCATTTTACAACCTTTCTTGTCACAGTTGTTAAGTAAATCACTGCAGTTGGTTAGTTAGTAACATGGTTGTTAAGTGACTCTGACTTCCCCATTGACTTTGCTTGTCGGAAAGTCGCAAAAGGGATCCCGTGACCCCGGGACACCATATCTATCATAAATATGAGCCAGTTGCCAAGGGTCCAAATTTTGATCATGTGACCACAGGGATGCTGCAACAGTCGTAAGTGTGAAAAATGGTCATAGGTCATTTTTTTTTTAGTACTATTGTAACTTCTAATGGTTACTGAATAAATGGCTGTAATTCGAGGACTACGTACATAAGCTTTGTGCACTAGTTCCAGGTATTATCGAGATCAGTGGAAATTATTTATTTTCCCCAAAGCTCAGAGTACAAAAGAGCACTTTCATTTGGATACTACCAAAGTATAAATAATGATGGCCAGGCCTTTTTTTTTTTTCCCTTGGGGAGAGATACTGGATACATATCTGTGCTAGGAAAAAACATGACAGCAGTCTCAATCGGTCATTCAAAAGCAAGACGTGTCTACAAGCCCTCCCAAGGAGTGACGTTAAAACTAAGAATCTCAACTTGTCTAAACTGAACTTAAATGTATTCATTCTCATACAGTCTGTTTCACTGGATCCCCAACTACAGTCTAGAATTGGATGGAAAGGAGGAGAATTAGAATGGGTTCTCAACTTTGTTTGTTTGTTTATATTCCACCTTTATTACTTTTATAAATAACTCAAGGCAGCAAACATGCATAATACTCCTTGCGCCTCCTATTTTCCCCACATTCACAACTCTGTGAGTTGGGTGGAGAGAGAATGGCTGGCCCAAAGTCACCCAGCTGGCTTTCATGGCTAAGCCAGGACTAGAACTCCCAGTTTCCTGGTTTCTAGCTTAGGGCCTTTAACCATTAGATCAACATGAAATGTTTGATAGTCCTATATTCCTTACCATCACCTAGAGTTTCATGTAGGAGTGAAATAAAAATGACTCTTATAAGTTCTTCAGATCAAGCACCAATTTAAGTTGCACAACAGAACAAGTTACATCCTTTTCCCTCAGTTCCAACACTTTAAGGCAAAATGGCACCATTTGCACCTTTTTCTATTATAACAAGTTTTATTGAATTTTTTTGTTTTACAACCAAGTGCTTAAGACTCATCGTGGAGATAGGGCACTCCATGGAACAAAGTAAAAAATATAATCATACATGAACAATTTAAATTACTTCTTTAAAGGTTCCCTCTCTATTTTATCAATCAAGAAAAAAAACAACTATCAATAATATTTCCACCCGTTTTCAGGCTTAACTAACTTACAATTAACATATTCCAATTTGGCCTTACATAAACATAGTATACAATTTGGGTATCCATATAATATAAATTGTTTCTAACATATACATATTATTCCAATTATTCAATTTATACTTCTCAATTAAATTCTATCTCTTATTCTATTCTATTTCACATACATATTTTATAAATGAACATGACTTTAAGTATTTTAAAACCATTTTACATTTTAGCCTAAAATAATAAAACAATAATTATTTCTAAAATAGACATATAGTATAACTATTTATATATATATATATATATATATATATATATATATATATATATATATATATATATATATATATATATATATATATATATATATATATATATATATATATATATATATATATATATATATATTAATATTTCTCAACTATATTCTATTTCCTGTACTCTATCAAATATTTTTATAAATCAATCCAAATCTCTAAAAGTTCAATTGTTTTAATTTAGTCCACTTAATACATTTCTAGTTAACATTCAATCATTGTAAGTAAAAATATCAGTAATATTTCACCAATCTCAATCCAGCTCCTTTAATTTTAAATTTTCCAATTTTCCATATTGCCATTCCAGACCATAATCAAATCAATAATTTACATCAATATTGACTCAGACCAAAATCTTAGACCTTAGAAATCTCAAAAATATTAGCTCAGTCAAAGTCTCTAAAAGCCATTTTTACCCGTCAGATAAAGTTTTAACTCTCATTTTTAAACCTAATTCTAGCTTTCTTTTTGTGCCAAGCAGGTTTCCACAATAGGGCCTCTAGCTCCTCCCCTCTTAGTGTTTGGCTATACACATTTTTCCACAATTGAGTCTGATCGTAGTCTTCTTTTTTCCAGTGTTGTCTGCACTATGTAATCAGTCTTAATCAGTATGGTGCTTATTCGTTGTTTGTTCATATTGTCAGCATTTTTAATGTCTCGCATTTGAAACTGAAACTCAAATTTTGACTGATCATGACACACAACCAGATTTACAACTTAACGAGATGGAGGAAATATATTTACAATCTATTGAAGAGGAAGATGCTATACCTTATATGCAAATGATGGAGATTTCTGATGACCAAAGGCAGAATTCAACTAAAACATCTATAATCTTAAAAGCAACAGGAATGGACATTTGCACCTTTTTCAATAAAATATTTACAGGTAGTCAAACATCTGCTTTTAAATATTAAAATGTAATTATTTTTTTAAAAAATATATACACAAACTTGGACAGTGGGTAAAAGTGCTTCTTTAGAAGCAGAGTTGGCAATTCACCATTTCCAGCCTTTGTGCATCACCAGGACAAATTTTTGACAACCTTCAGTGTCTTATGAACTCATAACAAAGTAACCTAGTGACAAATTGCTGAATAATAATGTGATTTTCGTCAACAAAAGAAAACCTTAACTCTCCACTAGGAAAAACATGCCCTCCATGTTGGCTTCCAACCATTATCCCATCCACTTTAAGAAAGAAATGTTCTGCTTCATCAGAGATCATGATGATGACGATGACGATGACGATGACGATGATGATGATGATTTCAGTTTGCCTTAATAGAAATGCAAAAGAGCATTCAGCTTCCTTTACTTGCTTTCCTACACTGCATGGATTTTTTTTAAAAAAAATATTTTAGATTTTATAAGAAAAGGCTTTTTTCAGAATGGCAGAAGAAATTTGTATACAGGATATATGGAGAGAAATAAATCCTAAGAAATCCCAATATACATTTTATTCAAACAGCCACAAATCATGGTCTAGAATTGACATGATATGGATATCTCCTGAATTAAGAAGGGATATACAAGAAATTGAGATAGAAACTAATGTATGGCCGGACCATAATCTGATAAAGATGACGTGGAGAGGAACAAAGAAAAAAACAAGATGGACTTTAAACCAATTTTTATTGAAAGAGAAAGAATTTATACAAAAAGCTGTAAAGGAAATGGAATTTTTCTTCAAAGAAAATAAGAAAGAAGATACATCACTCCAAAATGTTTGGGATACAGCTAAAGAATATTTTAGAGGAGTAGCCATAACTTATATGGTGAAAAAGATGAAAGACAAAAAACAACAACAAACTAAGCTTAAAGAAGAACTCACAAAACTAGAATTAGAACTACAAAGAGACCCACAAAAGAAAACCCTTAAAAAACAAATGGAGATAATAAAACACAAATTAAATCTAACAGAAGCTGAAGAAATGGCTCAACAAATCAAAAGAGCAAAACAAAACGTTTTTGAAAATGCTAATAAGCCAGGGAGGTGGTTGGCTTATAAACTGAAAAAAGAAAGAGAGAAGAAATTGATAAACAAATTACAAGACGTGAGAGGTGATCTACAATGTCAAAATGATGCAATAAAAAAAATAATTAAAGAATTTTATGAAACACTTTACAATACAGAAGAAATTCCTCCGGAAAAAATAAGGCAATACTTAGGAAATGCTAAGCTACCAAAAATCTCAGAGAATTTCAAAAATATGCTAAATTGGAAAATAACAGTGATGGAGTTGACAGAAGCTATAAAAAGACAAAAAAATGATAGGACACCAGGCCCAGATGGGCTACCAGCAGAATTCTACAAATGTTTACAAGACACATTAATTTTACCAATGCAAGAAGTGTGTAACGAGGTATTACTAAAAGCCAAATTACCAAATACATGGATAGATGCCAATATTATGCTAATATCCAAAGACTCAGACTTGATCCTGATAAAGAACTACAGACCAATATCTCTACTAAATGTGGATTATAAAATCTTTGCTTTAATAATAGCAGAAAGACTAAAGAGATTCTTGACTGAATTTATACATTCAGACCAAAATGGATGTTTACCAAAGAGACAAATAAAGAATAATTTAAGAATGATTTTAGACACATTGGAATATTACGAAATGCACCCAGAGAAACAAATGGCTTTGATTTTTTTAGATGCACAGAAAGCCTTTGATAATTTCATTATAATTTCCAAATATTATAAATTCAATAACCAAAATTTCTCCCATTTCAGCATTCTTCCTTATATCCACTTTCTCATATTTAAGCTTATAATTTTTATTCTTATCACTACATCAAAACATGTTAATTACATTACATCACTCTTAACATATATATGTCTTAATCATCTTTATCTAACCTTTATAAACAACTCAATATTTCAATTTAACTGTTGATATTTATGCATCTAGGTTTTAATTAGCCAACATTTTTCTTTATCTTCACATCATAACAATATCTCGTATTCAAAATACGGGTCTTGTCTATTTAAGTATATTCTTTTTTAAACCTCCTAAATATGCCCAAATTTTGGACTGTGCAGAAATGGATAGGCTCACACTGAAAATGAAGGGGAAGCAAGATTCAGAATACTTTCAAACATGGGAAAATTTTTATAAATGGTTAGAAAAACGGAATAAAGGGTAGTAATGGAAATTGTATTACTATTAATGTCAAACATATAAACCCAGATATGTTGCTTACTAAATACTAAAAATTACTACTGTAAAAATCAATAAAATATACATTTAAAAAAAAGAAAAAAGTTATTGCATTCTCAAAAGAAGCAAGAAATAGAAACTTGTGGTTTAATAACAATCTAAAATTGCTAAGGCAAACTGACCGTAGGCGTCATGAAAGGCAAGAAGCAGAATGAAATCACCTGTACAAAGAAACTGCTGCAGTCCCAGGTGCATTTAAAGTTGAAAAAGAGGTCAAAGAATGAACACTGGAATTTTCATAGAAAGGAGGGGTTAAAAAAAAAACCAGTGAGAAAGATGAGCCGAAGCACAAGAGATGATGCTGCTTCTTAAAAGTCCAAAGGAGAGATCTGCACAAAGAAGACAAATAGTCTCAAATAAAAAAAATCAACCTCATTAATTTCTACTTTTTTCCTGCACTCATAACAACCTGTAATTGCAAATTGTATTTTTCACTTCTCAAAAAAGCAGTGATGAAGAACTGGCAACATACAATTCAAAGTTATTCTTTGTTGCTCAAAGTCAACATTTTTTTTTGGTGAGGAATAAGTCACACAATATATTTAATAACTTAGGCCCTTCAAAATAAGGGGCTAAAAGAGCACAGAAATAAATGGAAATAACACGTAACATTTTAAAAAATGTTTCCTAATGTATTTATAAACTGTTTTTAGCTCTGTTGTATGCTACCCAGTCACTTGTTTATAAGATGGGCAGCTATATATATTGGTTTAATAATTAAAAATGTTTGTTCCATTCTGTACCTTTTATTATTTTACTTTTGGAGAGAGTGTAGCCCAAAGGAATTTATACAATCAAGGCTTCTAAGAGCATCATACATTTATTTCACTGTTCCCAAGTCTGCAGAACTCTAAAATATTCTTGTTAAGATGAAAGATAGACTTTTTTAGCAGGTAGGAAGGGGAGCATTAATACAAAATTACAATTGATTTACAATCTACTCAATGTTTCTGAATTTGCTTTCAAATCATTAAAAATTTAAAATCATTGGGAGTCGGTCCACATACAAATTTGATAGATAAATAAAAACAGATTACACGAACAGAATGTCTCTAGCAGAGGATTGAACTGCGGGATCCTTGGTGCTCTCTGAGCTTAACTGTTTTCTTGCAGATGTTTCATTACCCGACTAGGTAACATCTTCAGTGCTAGCCTTGTAGCTAGGTTGCACTGAAAATGTTACCTAGTTGGGTAATGAAACATCTGCAAGAAAACAACCAAGCTCAGAGAGCACCAAGGACTCCACTGTTGACATCTAATTACCTAGGGTTGTTACTGAAATGTAAGACATTGCAGAACTCCCATGCCTTTAGCCCTCATGCAGTTGATCAAGAAAAGTAAACAACAGAAAGATATTGTAACATAGACAGAGATGCAAGATCTGACACCCAAAGATTTTTATAATACAACCTCCCAGAAATTTAGAAAGTCTCAGCTGAGCACCATAAAGCAGCATCTCAGATTAGTTAGTTCTAAATAACTAAGAATAGTTCTAACTAAGAACTAAGGAGAACAATTAATCAGTGGAATGACTTGTCTCCAGAAGTTGTCGGTGCTCCAACACTGGAGGTTTTTATGAAAAGATTGGACAACCATTTGTCTGAAATGGTACAAAGTCTCCTGCTTGAGCAGGGGATTGGATTAGAAAACCCCCAAGGTCCCTTCCAACTCTGCTATTCTGTTATCTGAGCCAGAGGTTTGGTAAAAAAAAACAACACAGTGCTTCTTCTCTGCTTTTTGAATAACTCTCATAAGTGCTGCTGCCCTCCTTTGTGTCAATCAAGGTATTTGATTGGTTTGAAAGTTCCAAGCACTTGTGGCCTGGATTTTAATCCTACAGTCTTACTTGGAGGATTAAAAAAAGGGAAGTCTTTCTGTTCCAAGCTGTTCATGGACTCAGCTTTCCTACAGAAAGTGGAACTATATTCAGTTCATCACACTGTGCCTGATAACTCTCACTATTATGTACAGACATGGGAAATTTAATAGAAAAACCTGCCCTTGGGACTTGATTCTCTGTACTGCAGTCATAACTTCTATGTTAGCTAGTAATCTCAGACATTATTTAATATTGCTTGTTACAAATGTTTATTTTGCGTTTCCCACCTATCAAGATTATTTTCCACAGATGTGCTGAAACTAAAGGTTTATTTTTTCCCCACATTGAACAAACCAATTCGTCAGCCTTTTAAAAAAAAAACACACAAAACCCAAATAAACCACAACCATACAACCATTTTTACTTTTTTTATGATAATTCTACCCATAGGTGAAAGAAGGAAAACAGCTTTTACAGCAGTCATTTTATATGATGACCTACCAAAGCACACTGCAAGAGCAAACTACATTTTTAAAGGTCTAGAATGGTTTACGTTAATTAGTTCTTGTCAATTTTTAAAATGTTGTTTGCCTTGCCCCAGAATGCCATTTACTTGGAATGGAATAATAGAAAAAAGTGCTGTCTGACTGAGCAGCTCATACATATATTTTGCATTGAAAGGAAGGTGGTAAACAGAGACACTGGATGCAATTCTGACACTTTATAATACAAATAAAATGCAAGTAAGAATCAAACCAATAAACCCAAGTAACATCCCAAGGAAGAGGAAAAAATATTGAACAAATACAAAGATGTGAGGAAGAAAAGAGATCAAATAGGGAAAGCCTTTTCATTGTATCCTATCCTTAGTTAATTGGAATTCCTTTTCTTTTTTATCTAGCAGAAGTATTCATTTGTCTTCTGTTATGTCTCTTTCTTTTTTCTAAAGAATACAAAAGACTTGAAGCTCCATTTCAGATGCCAACTGCTATGTAATACCTTTATCTCCATTCATTCATTCGTCCATCTCACAGAAATGACTTTGGGTGCTTTACAAGATTAAAAGAAAAAACTCATCAAACATAACCCACAGTCCCCAATGATAAACAACTGAGCACACTCACCTTCAATAGTAATAGATCTCATCCACCCCCTGACCTGCATGCTATCTCAGTGTGATTCAAATCTGAGAATAACTGGATTCTTAACTTCAGCTCAAAAGAAGTTGTCCATGAACTACCTCTGCATCAATAGAAGAGAATATATGTAACTCAAGGTTGAACTGTGGAGTCCTTGGTGCTCTCTGAACTGGCAAGGCAGGCTCCTGTACTATATATAAATAGGGAGCAAACTTCACACTCACTAGCACTGTTGTTGCTAGCTAGTCAGTCTGCAAGCAAACAATCAAGCTCAGAGAGTACCAAGGATTCCTCTACCTGTGTAATTTTGCTGCAGTGACTAATTGTGTTATCATTTTACTCTATCATAGCATAAATAGGACAGATAAGCATTTGTTACTCCAATTTTAACAATTTAATGTAAAATACATTCCTATTTAGCTCTAGAGCGGTGCGATGACCTAGAGGTGGAGCTTTTGCCTCACAATCAAGATGCTGTGAATTCGATCCTAGGTAGCGGCAAATGTTTCTCTGTCTGGGCACAATGAGTTATTGTCTCCTGAGAACTCTGCATAGGCGTCAGGAAGGGAATCCAGCTACTAAACACTTGAGATCCATTCAGTTGTCCCAACTGCACTCCAATGCACAAAGTGGTTAAAAGAAAAAAAAAACATTCCTATTTAGCTCAAATATTACCAGCACACTGACTCAGTGGTGGACATGAATTCAGTTCTCACATCTTTCTCCCCTGTCAGCGTTTCCATTGTCCAATTTTTAATTTAATTAATAAGGTTTTTCAAGGTGGGGAATTTATTAAGGTGTAAGTATTGCAGAATTATGTACATTTCTAACCTTCCTTTCATCGAGGAATCAATGTACCTATATATTTTATATATAAATAAGTGTGCATGTGTGTGCAAATGCCAATACAGAGAATTGTAATCAGATTTTCATTTGGCTCTGTAAGTTTATTAAGTGTTCCCTAAGAACCAACAATCTGAATTGTAATATCCATGTTATTAGCAATGGATTATCTTAGAACATTATAAGTTAAGACTCTTCTCGAGATAAAAACTTGGTTATAGTCTATTTATTTGGAATGAGATTATTGCCTAATATAATAGGCCAATAGTACTATTATCTTTCAGTTAGAAAACTAGATGTGTTGCTTTTTATTTGTATTAACATTTTACTAGTTTTCATTTACAGCTGCTACTTCTTTTACATATTCTGCAAGTGTTTTTCTTTAATTATGTACTTTAAAAAAAATGTATAGGTAGTCCTCAGCTTATGACAATTGAGTCCAAAATTTCTGTTGCTAAGCAAGATGGTTGTTAAGTGAGTTTTGCCTCATTTACGACCTTTCTTGCCACAGTTGTTAAGTGAATCATTGCAGTTGTTAAGTTACTAACATGGTTGTTAAGTGAATCTGGCTTCCCCATTGACTTTGCTTGTCAGAGGTTCGCAAAAACTGATCACATAACCCAGGGACATAGCACCGGTCTTAAATATGAACCAGTTGACAAGCATCTGAATTTTGATCACATGCATGGGGATGCTGCAATGGTCGTAAGTGTGAAAAACAGTCATAAGTCACTTTTTTCAGTGCCGCTGTAACTGCGAATGATCACTAAATGAATTGTTGTAAGTCAATAGTCTCCAAACTCAGTTGCATTCAGAATTTTGTTTCCCTGGAGGAATTGTGTGCAAGCAGCATTTTCTCTCTTCCAGTAGTGCTGCATAATCTCCCTGATGTTCAGAATGATTCTCCAAAGCTTCTACCATAGAGTTTTGAGCAGTGGTGGGATTCAAATATGTGAACAACCGGTTCTCTGGGTGGATGCCGCTTCCGGAAGTCCATTCTGGGCCTGGGCAACAAAAAATTAGCTACCGGTTCTGCCAAAGTGGTGTGAACTGGCTGAATCCCACCACTGGCTTTGAGGCATGTAAAAGCTTCCTGCCTTTTGCCAAACACATCCTATGAATTCTGACACAATGATATGAAACTATGAAAATAATCCACACTGGTATCCTCTATAGGACCAGGTTTATTTACATCTGCTATATGCAGAAATAGACAACTATACAGAGATAAGATGAACAGGTGTAGAGTCCTAGGTTAAGGGAGTCCATCACAAAATTTCATAAAATAATTTGTAAACATTTCAGTTCTGTCTGCCTTAAATAGTAAGATGGCTGTGGTCTCTCTTGCTCTTTCTTTCTCTGTGTGTGTGTGAATTCTGTGAGAACAGAATTTTAGCCCTAGCAGTATTCCAATATCTCAGGGGCTGCCACAAAGAAGAGGGGAGTCAACCTATTCTCCAAAGCACCTGAAGGCAGGACAAAAAGCAATGGATGGAGACTAATCAAGGAGAGAACCAACCTAGAACTAAGGAGAAATTTCCTGACAGAACAATTAATCAGTGGGGCAACTTGCCTCCATAGGTTATGGGTGCTCCAACACCTGAAATTTTTAAGAAGAGATTGGACAATCATTTGTTTGAAATGGTATAGGCTCTCTTATTTGAGCAGGGGGTTGGACTAGAAGACCTCCAATGTCCTTTCCAACTCTGTTATTCTGTTATTGTCTAAATACCAGCAATTTGAAGAGAGCTTCTGCTGGAGGCAGTAAACAGATGCTGAAATGTTCAAACATGGTGTCTGAAATGCAATCTCAGGGGATCAAAAATCTAACATGCAGAGCTGTCTTTGAGTTGGAACTTATAGCTAGCCCAAAATGCTGCAAGGTGTCTGAAGAAGTCAGCCCACCACTAACACATTACAGGTAGTCCTCGACTTATGATCACAACTGAGCCTAAAATTTTCTGTTGCTAAGCAAGACAGTTGTTAAGTGAATGATGCCCCATTTCATGACCTTTCCCGGCACAGTTGTTAAGTGAATCAATGTGGTTGTTAAGTTAGTAACACTTTTATTAAGTGAATCTGGTTTCTCCATTGACTTTGCTTGTCAGAAGACCCCAAAGGGTTTTCACATGACCCTGCAACAGTCATAACTTCATACCAGTTGCCAAACATCCAAATTTTGATCATGTAACCACAGGGATGCTGCAACGGTCGTAAGTGTGAAAAATGATCACAAGTCACTTTTTCAGTGCCGTTCTAACTTTGAACAGTCACTAAACAAATGGTTGTAAGTCGAGGACTAAGTGTATACCTGTTTTGAACAAGCTGTACTGTTAGTATGACCCTTAGCCTAATTCAAGGAGCAGTATTTGACACCAAAAGCCAATCCAAGTATGACTAGCCCTGACCTTAGCTAATTTGTTACCAATTCAGACTTTTGACTGAATTCATTCTGCTGTATCATTCATTGTGATTGTTTTTTCACAATTTGAACATTTGCAATGCCACATGGTTTCATGTCATTTTCGCCTGGTTTTAACTTTTTCAACAGTTCCATTGATTTGTTGTGTATTTTACTTTGTGATTTACATTCCATTGAAACTGAACTGAGTGAGAAAGATGCTTTCTAGAAAATGTTCCAGAAAAATGATGACTGGATAAGTAATAATTTCCTCTTTTTCAACTTGCAAGGCAAATAAAACAGCCTCAGTCAGAACTAATATACAGTTGTGCCACCAATCAATTTAGAAGATGTTGGGAGAAGTATAGAAAGAAAGGAACCAGGAGAACAGAACTGCAATTTTAGGGGGGGGAATGGCTGAAGTTGCTAATGGTATTGGTATCTTTTTTTCTCCAAAACTGCTCTTCTATAGATGTAACCTGAGAAAAGGCAGATCCTTCATCATTGGAACAGATGAATTCATGAGAAGATAAATTTCTTGAGAAATAATTGTGAAAAGGTATCCAGTCTCTATATACTTGCTCTGTTTTTCTCATAAAAAAGAGGCATTCTACCAGAAACCTGTATGGCTTCTACCTTCCCTTATGAAAATAACCAGATTTTTGATTGGTGGAAATTTCCACTGAGAGATTGGAGAGGAAAGTTTGATCTGTGAATTTGCTCATCTTGGTATTTGTTATCTGATAGTAAATATAGTAAATAGTATAGTAAATATCCATCCAGTGGTGGGATTCAAATACGTGAACAACCGGTTCTCTGTGTGGATCCCACCTCCAGAAGTCCATTCTAGGCCTGGGCAACAAAAAATTAGCTACCGGTTCTGCTGAAGTGATGCGAACAGGCTGAATCCCATCACTGTATCCACCCAGTGGGAGTGGTTATGCACAACATTCAGATTTTCCTGGGAAATAATGGATATAGGTCATAGAACAGAGGTGTCAAACTGCTGGCCTGCGGGCCGGATGCGTCATGGTGAAACCGCGCCCACCCCATTGCCGGCAATGGAAAAAAAGTCACGATACGTCGCGACACGTCATGTGATGTTGCGAGTTTGACATCCCTGTCATAGAAAGATCTGCAGAAGAAAACAATAAGCAAGTGCAGTTATAGTAATTAAAATGGGCCAAGCTGTTAAGTCGGAATGCTGTGACTGAAATTAGCCCTAGTATTTCTCTGAGCTATAAAGGTATTATGGAATGTCTTTCTGAATATGCTATTTTTTTTTTCAGAAGTTGCATGAGAAAGATTCACTCAGAGGGCCTCAGAAAAAGAGGTAAGGCTGTTGTTGGTGAAAATTCATTTAGAATAGGTAGAAGGAAGGGAGCACTATTCAGTGGCCTTAAAAATCTATTACAAGATTTTGCCATAAACCTGCATTACTTACAAATTCCATTTAATTGGTTCCATGTAGGAGAAGGGTATGGGAGAAGAGATAAAACTATAGCAATTTTCACAATACATAGCAGTATGGAAATGTGGTGTTTGATTAACATGAAAATATATGTTCTTTGTAATTGAATGTAATTATACTTATTTTTTTAATTATAATCTTGACTGCCTTTGTTGCTGTTGTGTTTATGACCACATTATTGTGTGTACAGTTTATTCAGTGCTTCTTTGCTACATGCTGCATGAACATCGAACACCTAATTTTCCATACATGCAGATGTGACTTGTTTATTTTTTGTAAAAAGCAAAAAAAATATATAATGATTTCCTATTACTTATTTAAAGCAAATGCTGAGGAGAAAGACACTTAAACTATATGTCGCTCTTTATTCTTTTCAAAAAGTAATTATATGTAGAGAATTGCATTTTTATACCCATAAACACACATTCAATGACCATTAATATAATGTGTAAAATCAAAATTATATCTTTCTAAAGAAATGTAACCTTTGGATACCATAATTCTATTTTTATTCTAAGCTGCTGTTGCTTTTGTATTTTTTTTATTTGTCCCTTCTTTTCCTTCCCTTCCCTTCTTTTTTCTAATATAAGCTCTACCCAAAAAATAAGCTCTAGTTTTGGGGCGAGGCGCATGCCTTAATATCAAGCTGGGGGGGGTGGAGCTGCACCATGCACCACGCACCCACTTACCAGGCCTCCCATGAATTGACACCTGCCTCTCCTCGCCAGCCCACTTCTTCTCTGGCGTCCCCCAGCCTGCATTTTGCAGTCAGAGGCTTTTCCAGAAGGCCTCTGAAGCTGAGAACTGAGCTATGGATTCAATCCTTAGCTTGGTTTTCGGCTGCAGTGACCTTCCAGAAAGGCTTCTGACTACGAAATGCAGCCCGGAGCTCTATTCTCACCTGCAGAATGAAGCTGCTCCTTCGGCCTCAGAAGTGGGCCGACTGGTTGGGGCTGTCGGTGCCGCTGCCGCGAGGTGAGTGGAAAACACACACCCTGAAAATAAGACCTGGTGCCTCTTTTGGAGGCAAAAAAAAAAGTCCGGGTCTTGTTTTTGGGGAAACACGGTACAAAGATGAGAGGATCAAACTATTTTCCAAAGCACCAAAAAAGGCAAGACAAAAAACAAAGGTTGAAAACTAATCAAGGAGAGAAGCAACCTATAACTAAGGAGAAATTTCCTAACGATGAGAGCAATCAACCAATGGAATAGCTTGCCTTCAGAAGTTGTGGGACCTCCATCCCTGAAGGCTTTCAAAAAGAGACTGGTCAGCCATTTGTCTTATAGGGATTGTACAAAAGGTTATTCTTGTTATTAGCATAATGACTGCCATCTTGCTTCTGTACACGATGCTTGCATTAGGGACACCATTTTGTGGAGGCAGAAAGATCATCCATAGATAGGAGAAAGAGCAGGAAAATACTGATAGATGATTGGTTAACATTCTGTGTGCCTACAAGTGTCATATTGTGATTGGTTGTTATCTGTGTATAAATAGAAGCGCCTAACTGACCACTGTGTGGCACTTCTGAACGCAGCTGCCAGTGTTTCACCCAGCACTTCAATTGGCCAAATAAAGTTCTGTTTGACCTGGAAACCTCCGCTTGAGTCTCCTGATTTGCCCGCTTGGACTCTCAAGTTCTTCGGGCAGCTGCTGACCCCTACAGTCTGAAATGGCTCAAGCAGGGGGTTGGACTAGATGACCTCCAAGGTCCCTTCCAACTCAATTATTCTATGATAAATTCTATGAAATTCACCAAACTTATCCTAGTTACCACAATACGAAAGTGGATAAACAATAATAAAGCATTAAAACAATAAAATGGTGATTTAAACAGAAAGGACACCATCCTTTAATTGGTGCTTCAACACAGCACAACCCAAAAGCTTGGGGAGGGGGAATTTCCCTAATTGATAAAAGTGATTAATAATAATTAATAATCCATCTTGCTCCTATGCTTCAATAATGAATTATGAGAATTATGCTGTGGGAACAAATGCATTTTTAAATACTTAATATTTTCATATTTTATTTTATCCCACCCAGTCACTTGCTTGTCAGATGAACAGCTATGAATTAGATAAATAAATGCACCAGTAAGAATTTGATAGAATGTACAGTATGTAGATTGTGCATGTACAGTAAATGAGTGGGCATGTGCAAAAGCAGTATGACTCATTAATCAGTTCATTGTGTGCTTTTGTGTGTATTCGGTGTGGAAAAAGGAATTGAAAAATACAGGGTTTTTTTTCCTTGATTTATTACATACTCAAATGAAATAATACAATAATACATTCAATAACTTACAGCAGGGGTGTCAAACTCGCCAGGTCATGTGATGTGTTTCAACGTATCGCGGCTTTTCCCCCATTGCCGGAGCTGGGGTGGGAGCAGTTTTGGCATGACGCATCCGGCCCACGGGCCGGCAGTTTGTCACCCCTGCTTAGAGTGATTTTCTTATTATTACTCGCAAGTTTACTTAGTATGTTTAAAGGATATATCCTAATACATTCATATTATGATGTATTTATTTATTACACTGGCTTCTATTCCACTCCAGCCTGTTGATTCTGAGCAGCTCACAAAGCTCAGTTCAGTAATTCAGGTTTAAAGCATTGATAATCCAGAAAAAGAACAATAATTTTACCTACTCATCACTATGATAGCACTTTATCAGAAGAAGTGTTCCTCCTAAGAATCACACCTTCACAGCTCTCCAAAATATTGACAGACATCTGGCCATCCTTAACTCGGCAGGGATTTAGGTCTTTATCATGTTTTTAACATCTTCTACAAAGACTGCTGTTTCTTGTTTTCATTTTTGTTTTTCCTGGAGATAGTGTCTTTTTGTAGTCAACCTACTATCCACTGACAACTCTAACATTTTGAAAAAAATGCATTGTTCAAACTGGAAACTGTCGGAGTTGCTCATCCTCCACATTCTACTTGTCCCTTTTGTTTTTTTCAAGCAAACATATTTTTGGCAAGTTATATTAAATTCATGTAAAGTTGCTGTATGGTGCACTATTCATAAAGGCATTAGCTCCTCAATGTTTTTTTTGTTTTTTTAGGTGCCTTGAAAAATATACTTCAGAGTTTTCCTGAAACAGAAAAATAGATTGAAAAGTATCAGAAATTCAACATTTAAAGGAAAAACCTTATTTAAAAAGAGATCTCTCAATTTTTTTTTAAAGTAACAGCTATTTTGGACTCTCAGTGGTATTATTGACCATGGTGAGGAGGGTTGGACTGAGAGGGAGTGACTGGCTCAAAATCACCCAGCCAGCTTTCATTCCTAAGGTAAATCTAGAACTCACAGTCTCCTGGCTTCTAGATTGGTGCCTTAAACAATAGACGCTATAGCTAGATGCTATATATAGGTAGTCCTTGACTTACGACCACAATTGAGCCCAAAATTTATATTGCTAAGAAAAACCTTTGTTAAGCGAGTGTTGCCCCATTTTACAACCTTTCTTGCCATAGTTGTTAAGTAAATCACTGCAGTTGTTAAATTAGTAACACAGTTGTTAAGTGAATGTGGTTTCCCCACTGACTTTCTTGTCAGAAGTCACAAAAGGTAATCACATGATCTTGGGACACTGCAACTGTCATAAATATGAGTCAGTTGCCAAGCATCTGAATTTTGATCATGTGACCATGGGGATGCTGCAACAGTTGTAAATGTGAAAAATGGTCGTAAGTCACTTTTTTCAGTGACATTGTAACTTTGAACGGTCTCTAAATGAACTGTTGCAAGTCAAGGACTATCTGTATGAGCTTTCTTGGTGTCTAGGAAGTTGCCCTGGTACAAGGTGCAGTGATGAGATTATTAGCGAATCGATCCGGTCAATGCAGAATAACAGGAGTCTGGCAATCATGGTGCTATTTACCAACAGGCTTAGTTTTGGAAAACAAATAAAGGCAGAGTTGTTCCAACTCACTTTTCTACCTGGATGAATGACCATGCCGGATTCTGCTGCTGGACTGCTGTTTTGTTCTTCCTTTGGATTCTTCATATTTTTGCTTTCAGTGTAACTTTAATTAGCCACCCCAAGTCTTTAGGGATTAGGAAAGATTAAAAAATGCTGGGAAATGAAGAAACAAATAAATAGCTGACATATGTAAACATTTTGAGCAAAGCTCTCTCTCTTTTTTTTTTAACAACATAAATACCTTCCCTAGGGATCATCTTTTGGGTTGTCTGGTACAATTAACGTTCTATTATTCTTTTAGGAAAATGGTCATTGCTACACTTACTCTTTTCAGAAGCATTCAATCATGCATTATTGTGTGAATGAACTTTACTGTCAGATGTGCACATTTTGGGGCATGTTTGCTTCTGAGTGCTATTATCTTTAAAATGAACTATTCATTGGAGGATAGATGACAGCTTTTATCCCTCAACCAGTAAAATCTCTTGCCTCAGGCCTGGCTGTTCCTGTAGCTTATTTGGTGCTCTGAAATTTCTCAGAAACATCAGAGGAAGCTATATGAGCAACCAGCAGCTCCAGACATTTCTGCTAGTTGGAATCTAAAGATGGGGATCAGCGTCTTCTCAAATTCATGGTCACCTTTTCTTAATTTCTTCAGTGAAAAGAGAAATTGTATACTAATTTCTCAAGGGCAGGACTTTATCTTTTTGACTGCTATCCAAACAAACTTTGTTTGTGTCCAGTCTCGCACCCATTTTTTTCTTCCCTGGCCAGCAAGGTCAAGGACAAACAATGGAACAAGCCACTGTGATGCAGTTTCCATCCCTTTTGTACATGTTGTGATGTGTCATGCATGTTCAAAGGGGCAGAGCTTTCAGCACTGCATTCATTGCATCATTGCATCCGTGGGGGTCCTAGATGCTCTCTCTTCTTGATATCAAGAATACCCGTATCAACACTGACAAGGAAATTCTGTCATGTCCATAGAGAGCAAACCCCGATCTCTTCTTGCACTGCTGATGTTACACAGATGGGTAATGAAACGACTGCGAGAAAACAACCAAGCTCAGAAAGCACTAAGGATCCCACAATTCAATACCAAGCTACAAATATTCTCTTCTATTGGTATTCATTTCATTTGTGTGAGAAAAGCTTCAATTCTTTCTGTTCCCAGGCAGTGAATTCAAAATATTGGCCAAATGCACTTCAGCAGTAACAATTGAAACATTCATATTGGCATTGGGTTTGGATGCAAACAGAAAAGGTCCAGGTATCTAAATAACAGACATGTCTCTTAATCTTCCTTTTTCATATCTTTAAGTTCTATCTTTAACTTTATCCAAGTTATTTACACATGATGGGTTCTGCATTAACTGTTATAATTTATTGTGACCAAGCTGATGTGAATAATCTAATGAAAGGCACTATCTCAGGGTACAATTATCTCCAAACATAGTTTGCTAGAAGTGAAAAGCAGCAACATCAATACCAATACATAATGTATAGATGTCAGCTTCCCTGATCTGGGCAACCTTCCTTTTAACCTCTTTATCTAAATGTCATCTCTTCAGTTTGCTATCCATTGCAATTTTCTGAAATAAGCTTACATGGATTTTTTGGCTGTCCCTTTGATATTGATTTTGCAATCAAGTCATAAATCTGCATGGACGCTATCAAAAAAGTTTTTGATTGAAGCCCATTCTGTAGGTGATATATAACTCTGTCCCTTGACATTCTTTCAGTATGCCAATGCCCCAGAAAGGTTTTTTTATATAGATGGATGAGATTTTTGAATCAGGACATGACATAATGTTACATCAAATAATAAGTGTGAAAGTGACATATTCGTCAGGGTGACAAAATAAGCTCATGACACTTCACAGGAACATGTGAAGTGAGAAGTTCAAAGAAGAAATTCAATCAATCTACTCACTAGAATATTACCAGGTACAAGATTTTTATTTTATTTTTTTGGAAAAAGAGACCAGAAATATTATATGTTGAGGTAATTTGGCTAAATTCACAAAAAGTGTTTCTGTACTTCACTCCCCCCTTAAAAGGAGACAGTGTGGTGTTTGAGTACAATGTAAATAGGAATTTTAATCAAGTTAATTTAATACCATCAGAGTTTTCACCAACAGCTCAGTCTTAATATTACCTGTTCATAAATAAAGTATATTCCTCCCCCAAAAAAGGATGTTTAGTCTTTACAGTCACAGATACTTTTCCTTGTCAAAATACTTTTTTTGGCATTGGATCAATTAATTAAAAGAAATATTTATTACCAATGCTATTGTGGCTATTAACCAGTACATTTCAAAAAAGATCAGCAACACTATTCTACTCTTTATGAACAATTTTGGAAATGTAGGGATATGAAACATTATGTATTGGGTTCTTGATCCTGAAAAGAAAAGAGATGATTCTGAGTAGATAACCCAAAGTCTTCATGTCCTATTTTGTAGCCTCTGGAACACTCTCTGACCCGTTTCAGAAAATCAACAGCATAATTTCATGTCCTTTTAAGGAGAAGACAAGGAAAAACATTAGTATAATCCCTAAGAAAGAACTTACCATTATTTCTAAATTGATAAAAACCTATATGGTTGTTTCAAAATGTAGACAACCCCCCCACACACACACACAAAGATCATTGGCATCAGCAATGGGAGGGTGTGGCATTGGTGTGGCTTTGGTGGAGGGGGCAGCAGCAGGGGCAGCCCTCCACAAGAGTCCCAGTTTTTCATGTGGCCCCTTGGGAAAATTAATTGCCCATCCCTATTTAAAATCTAACTCTAGCCATACATCTAACTCTAGTAACTCTAGAGTTACTTCTGGTCAGAAACACATAAAACAATAGTTGGTAAGCAGTAGGTCCAAAGAGAAATGAAGAGTTGGTGAGCAGAATGGCTCTTCATAACTCCTCTTTGGACTTGCTCTTCATGAGGTCTCCAGTGAGTTTAGCTCTGGGAGATGGGGGAATAAACTATCTTGCTTAACCCAAGTTCAACACAATGGGTTCACATACTTCTTTTTCCAAGCACTTTCAGAATTTGCTTGTTGACTGCTTTTGAGCTATTAAGAACCTTGGAATGAACAAATCCAAAAATACTGGGTGAGTTTCCTTCAATCCTCAGCAAAAGAATGTTTAAATACAATTTTTAAGGACTAAAACATTGGAGGGAGGAATAAACAACAAAAGAGTGATTAGAACTTTGATCACAAAGTTACAAATGGACTAAGGGTCTGGATGAATTTAAAATAAGATTTTGGACTTAATTATAAAAATCATTCCCATGGGGAAATGCTGTTGTTTTGAATTCTTTTAAGGAAAAAAACATGGAACTTTGAAGATTGAGCACTTGAGGCAACTAGAAGGAATAAAAGATTACAATTAAAGGAGAACACTTAAAATTGACTTACTAATACAGAATGAAGCAAAATACCTTCACACTGGACATACTAACTAAAGGATATTTTTGAACAATAGACCTGGAGGTTAATTTTAGAGGAACAAGCTTTTCCAGTGAAGATTGAGGCTGATCTAAAAATGGATTTAAAAATGACAGTCTACAAAAATGAACAAGGAACAAACTGTTACACTGGACAAACAAAAGAAACCAGCTGATTTCTTAATAATTAAAAAAGAGATGCAACAAACCAAGAGAGTGAGCTGGATAATTTTCTTATATTGGATTTACAAAAAAGAGACTAATAAACCCTTTCCTATCTTATTTTTTTTCTTTTTTACCCCTACTCTTTTTTTTTTAGTATTACATTTTTTTATCATTGTAATTATAATTTTTAATAACATTCCTATTTAAAAACTGTTCAGTAAGCCTTTGGATTCAAATGCAAATGATTGCTTTAAAGTGTGAGTGTGTGAATATAGCACCAATCTACAATTTCTTAAAACCAATGCATCTTTCATTGGGATTACATAGCAGCTCTGGAGGGTGAGCCGGCATGTAATTTCAGGATATTCAGAGTTTCAGATAGGTGTTAATATTCATGCTCCAAAGCACCACACAGTCTAAGTAACTCTTCACAATGGCTCTCAAGGAACATATGTTTCTGCTGTTGATGAGCTGCTCTCAACCAGAAAGCTTTACTCTAGAGGCTGGGCTAAAGCTTACCTTATGTTACCTTATTTTTACTCAGCTGGTGTCTTGGGCCAACCAGCACAAATTCAAAAGACAGGCAAATACAAGTTGGAAGACTTTATTGCCATGCCATTAATTTCCTCCAGGTTAATTAACTAGAGAATATTTAGAAATTGTCTTGAGTTGTCAGCAATCTGCCGCAGGAGGAAAGATGGAGGTCGAGATATGAGCATTATCAAACCTTAACGGCCCAGGTTTGAGCACCAGAGAACTGCCTAAGCTGGTCAAGCTCAAGGGACCAAGTGCAGGGCAAGGAGAAAGAATGAGAATACAGTTCAAGAATCAGATGACTGTTTGCAGAAGAGGGTCAAAAGCCTGAAGCTATTCTTACATATCTTCTTACATAGACCATAGGGCTGCCTTGACTTGATTAAAGGGCCTTATTGCCTTTTTCTCTCAAGGAGATATGCTGATCCTCTTTGCTTTTCATAGCTGCTGGTATATCCTTGGGCTAAGTGCCTGTAAGAATTTGGTGTTTCACTATTTGAAGCACATCTCACCTGCTCAGGTTTGGCAGCTTGTTAGGCTATTGAATTTAGTAGCTGGAACAATAAAGTGTACAATAAGCCAGAACACACAGTTGTAGTTGATTAGTTAGAGAGTGCTGACTCATGCATGGTGCAATCTACATTATGATTGATTGTCCTAAATACATAGGGGGAGTTTCCCTTTTTTCCCCCTCCTTTTTTCTTCCAGTATTTTCTTCTGTATACTGTTATAGATTTACCTCATGATGTTCCTGTATGCCTGTTCTTCCTTTTCTAGATGATGACAAAGACTGCTGTCAATTTAAATGTTAAATATAGCTATATTTATATAAAAGACTATAAGTTTGTGTCTGTTTCCTACTTTATTTGGACAGCTGCTGCACAATTCCTTGACACTTCTGGAGCTGTCACAAGAGTTTGATTGCATACTGGCTGTTCAGTTTGCCAGAACTGCCTCTTCAGCTTCTCATTCATTGGATTCTAAAGAGCCCATAGCAGCTAGTGGTCATCATGCTTGATCTAGCATTTAGGCCAGTGTACTGAGTTAACCACATTTCACCTGGTGCCAACAAGTCTGATCTGTCTTCAAAGGCACAAAAACATTCATCATTGAATTATATTGAGAGTTGTCTTCACCTCCTTCCCAAATACTCCCTTGCTTAAAATGTGTCACTCTCACTGTCATTCTGCTTTCATATAATTAACTTTGATCAAAAAGAGCTGGCGAAAAGCAAATGGCACCTCCTCCACCACTAAACCAGACAATCCAAAAACCTTTTCCTGCCCAGTACTCTCACCAAAGTTTTTGGCAAACTGTGTAGAGGTGAACAATACCTCCTGTGCATTGCTTGTGAAAGCTGCCATTAACTACTGTAGCAAAGATGAGGTATGTATTGCTGCAGATCTGATCGATTTACAGACCTGGAGACACCCTAACATACAAATGGCCCACTAGATTAGAGAGCACACATATTTGCTGCCATCTTATGGTCATTCAGATATTTGCCACACATCATGTATTGATTTTGCACAGTCAAGTGAAGAAATGTAGTCACTGTATGGATCTGTTTCATGCAGCAGCTCTGCTTTGCTTAAAATTTAGAACATAACCAGTGCCCTGCTGAATCAGACCCTTGGTCCCATCAAATCCAGCTGTCTGTTTTCAGAGTGGCCAACCAACTACTCAAGAAGCCTACTAGTCTCCTTGCAACAGCCTTCCGAGGCAGCCACACTGCCATCAAAGCTTATAGCTGATGATTCCTCACTTAGTTGAACTGAGACCCTCTGAAGATTTAAGGAGCTGTACTTAATCTTACCACACAAACCACAGTGTAAATCCATTTACAGAACACAAGCAAAAAGTGTCTAAGGCCCGATGGTAAAATCCCCCCTTTCTTTCTCTAGTCCTCTTCAAATCTGGCAACATGTTTAATGACTTGAATTCATCACATTGAGAAAAAAAAATAGGGATGCAAGCCAATGAGTGAAGGTGTATGAAATTGTCAGCAGCTGCAGTATTTCAGATTAATTTCTAAATGCTGACTTTTGATATTTTGCGGCCAATAGTCAAATTATTTTCTGCTGAACCTCATTTCCTTTGATAGAAGCTGCAATCCTTAGCAATATACTTCTTGCAAGTCAAAAGTTTAAAGGGACTTATTTAACAAAAAATGCATGGGCTGAGATAGTCTTCTTTTCATAATTTCAAAGGTCAAACATCTGTACTGAAAAGGGAGAGGAATAGGAGAGCTACACACATAGACTGTGCTCTTTTTTTGCTTTTTTTCTTCCCTTTCATATTTATCCTGGTACAGTTGAAACCCAAATGCAGTTTAAAAGAAATAATATTTTATCGATTAGTCAGTTGACCATATCAAACCAAATGCACATAACATCCAATATTTTTTTAATGACCTTGGGTAAATATTAAGCCATGAACAACAACAGGAGAATTTTCAAAATGTTCATTCCCTTTGTGATTGGAGCATAGTTTAAAACTATTCTCAGTAGTCTTATACCATAGCAAGAACAGGTAAATTAAATCTGCATTAGCTCACTGATTCTTGCTACATCGATTAGCTGCCTCATCTGTTTTCTGACATGCTTTCAGGTGTGAAATAGAGACATTTGGTGCAAATAACATTTTGATGAGCATGCATCATAATCTGCCCTACCAGCAGATTATTAGCATTACCAGAAATAAAATGGCTGCACTATATGTTAAGGTTTCTGCACACTGATGAAAGAAGTTTCAAGGAATAACCTAGCTTTGATATAATCACAATGATTTAATTATCTCTAGGGCTTAAAAATATTTGCTGTGTACTCAATTAATTCACTTTTTGGAGGCATTGTGGTTTTATTACAACTATTTCTTGCAAGTAACTTGATATCTTCTAAGTTAAGACCACTACATTTTTCCACTAGCTGGTAGAAGTAACTAGACTGCAAACAACCCGGTGACAAGATGGTAGACAAGAATATAAATAATAAATGAATAAATCTGCTCTCATCTATTAGTCATCCTAATTTTGGTATCTCACATATGGTAATCTTACAGCTTCATTCTGGATATGCCAAGAAATCACTCTCTCTAGGAACCACAGAAGGCTTAATAGTTTTGATTTGTAAAGTGCCCAGAGTCATTGATTGAGATAGGTGGCTTTAGAAATTGAATAAATAAATAAAAACAGTGGAAGATTTGAGGACAAGACTCCATTACTTTTATTACAATCAAAGAAGCTGTTAAATAAATAGCAGGTAATGTGATATCTTTACCTGATAACAAACATTCTGCTGGCTGTTTGTCAGATGCTGGGTTCACATTTGCCTCTGGTCTGAGATACAACTACAGGTAGACCTCAACTTACAACCATTCATTTAGCGACCATTCAAAGTTACAATGGCACTGAAAAAAGTGACTTGCGATCATTTTTCACACTTACGACCATTGCGGCATCCCCATGGTCATGTGATCAAAATTTGGACACTTGACAACTGATTCATATTTATGATGGTGTTGAAGTCATGGGATCGCTTTGTGCTATCTTCTGACAAGCAAAGTCAATGGGGAAGCCAGATTCACTTAACAACTGGTTACTAACTTAACAGCTGCAGCAATTCACTTAACAACTGTGACAAGGTCATAAAATTGGGCAAAACTCACTTAACAATTGTCTTGCTTAGCAACAGAAATTTTGGGTTCAGTTGTGGTCCTGAGTCAAGGACTACTGTATTACAAGATGGAACTCTGTCATTCGTGGAAACAATGGGAATCTATTCGGATCTCTTGGTCTTTTGATCATCAAGGGCCTTCTCTCATAGAAAAACTGATGCTATTGTCTACTATTTCATTGTAAATTACTTATCCATATTTATTTTATTTATTTATTAAATTTATATGCCATCCATCTCACTATCAAGCAACTCAGGGAAGCTTACAACTTCGTAAAACCAATAAAACAATTAGAACATTAAAACGTTAACTATTAAAAGTTAAAACATTAAAAATCAAAAAAGCACTAGCTCTACCACCTCAGGTCATCTATTCCCTGGCTTGCATATTCATTCTCTTCCCCAAAATCCCTCTGCTTTTGTTGTATTCTTTCAGAATTATTTGAGACGAGCAATTGGGATTTTTCTCACTGTCATTTTCCTGCACTTGAGGGTTTTTTTCATACCAAGATTGACAAGCTGTCCCTCTTCAGAGTTTAGCAAGTCAGCAAATATAAGACAAAAAGAATTGAAATAGGAAAAAAAGGATGATTCGGAAACTATCTGTAGTTTTTTTTTAAGTTGTAGAATTGCATTCTCTGAGAGTTTTCAATAAGGGATCTCCAGAGACACTCATCTCTTCCTTGTTTATGGCAAGGGTCTGGTTTTTTCAAGTTTTTTTTTCTTCATTTTTTTCAAGTTAGGATGTGAAAAATCAAAATACAGTACTACAGGGTTGTCAGGGAAACACTAGAATTTTCTATCCAGCAGGAGAGCCCGAGGGCACAGCAGTGTGACAACTGCATCTGGAAGAAAAAAAAGTGGTATCACTTGATCTTATAGAGAAAGTTCATATTCTTTTACCTGTTTTTATATAACAACCAACATACAGGCTTCTTCTATGTAGCTTCCTCAAAAATAAATTTAATTTGGCTTATTACCCTAAATCAGAACTGTCGGGAACTAGAATGGCAGAAAAATACTGGGATAATGTGAATAAATAAATAAGAATGGCCAAGCTTTATACATAGAACTCTCTCTCTCTGAATAATCACACCTGTGAATGAACTGTGAAGATGTTTGGTGAAAGCAACTCTTTTCACCAATCATTTTCCTAAATTAGGCTTTACTCATTCCGTAGACTGATTATTTGTTTGTTAAATTTATTTGTGGCCTATCTCACCATGGGGCTACTCTAGGTGGCTTACAGTAATAAAAAAAGGAAGACGATGGAAGGAGTGTAAACAGAGCAGAAGTAAAATAAGAGAACAATAAAATAAGCAGTGACAAATGCCATCAACCCAGCAGCCACCTCCAGTGTGCAACTCCCCAGGTATTCAGGCTCTTACAGAAGGAGAGGAGGTTGGGGGTAGATCTTATCCTAGAGGATAGGATGTTCCAAAAGGAGGGTACTGCAACAGAGAAGTCTCTTCTTCTGAATCCTGCTAGCCAGAATTCTTTGACGGATGGGATCCAAAATAGATCCTCTCTGCCAGCACAAATAGGACAGGCTTGTCCTAGTGGGATGAGGTGGTTCCTCAGGTAACTTGGACCTATGCTAGGAGGGCTTTAAAGGTCATAACCAATACCTTGAACTGCGCTTGGAAGCAAACCAGTAGCCAGTGAAGTTTGCGGAGCAGAGGTGGAATATGGGCCATTCTAGAGGCTCCAAAGACTGCTCTCGTTGCCACACTTTGCATCAGCTGAAGTTTCCGAATGCACTTCGAGGGTAACCCCTCAAAGTGTGAGACTTCCATGTGTCGCACAGATATATTTACTAACAAAGTCAAAACCTTTCACAACGCTATGAATTTTAAGCCCAGAATGACTGCAAAACCTGGTCAACTAACTTAGGTTTAAGGCTTATAGCCGGTGAGAAGAATCTGGCTACCTTAGTTTTGTCAGAGAGATATGTTAAATCCAACTGTTCTCCCAGGGAGAAAGAGAGGCATTGCAGTAGTAAATTTTACACATAAAGGGCAAAAGAAATAACACAAGTGTCACCTGCCCTATTATTAGTGGTGGGATCAAATATGTGAACAACCGGTTCTCTTTGTGGATGCCGCTTCCAGAAGTCCATTCTGGGCCTGGGGAACAAAAAATTAGCTACCGGTTCTGCCGAAGTGGTGCAAACTGGCTGAATCCCACCACTGCCTATTATGTCTACTTCCTTAGTTTACTGGGACCCCTTTGTTTTCAAAACTTGCTACAGGGTACAGATAGCATTAAACTGGGTAAGAACAAATGCCTTCCTATATTTAAGAATATGGAGATTACAGTGGTAGTTAAATTGCAGCTTGCATTTCACAATCTACAATTCCCCCAAAGAGAGATAAGTATGTCTTATTAGCTGCTGTGGAAAAAAATCTAGAAATCTCTATTATAAATCTGTTGAATAATATACATCTTTTCATTCTTTCGGAGCCGCAAAATAAGGAAAGAGCTGGAGAGAGGCCTATAATTTATAACTTAAAATAGAGTGCTTTCATCCATGAGTTAACATGAAAGTCTTGGAAAATTTATTGAGAATTGGCTAAATCAATATGCAGACACAGCTTTATTGCCAGATGTATCCTCCATACAGTTCAGGACTATCTCTCAACTCAAAACAGCAGCTGGTAGTTATTTAGGAATGTTGATGATAGACTTTAGAAAACTGAACTTTTTCAACAGGTAAATTAAAATTCATACAGGAAATTGTGGGTGCTCCGTCACTGTAAGTTTTTAAGAAGAGATTGGACAGCCATTTAATATAGGATCTCATGCTTGAGCAGGGGTTGGACTAAACTCAACTCAATTATTCGGTATTCTGTAGGCCCTTAATTTACAAATACAGTAGGGAGTGGAATTTCCATTGTAAGTCAGTGAGGTCATAAAGGGAGATATCACATGACTGTATTGGTTTACAATGGCAATCTTAGTACACCCAGTTGTGGTCATTAAGAGAATCATGGGTTGTTAAACAAGTACCCACCCCAAACCAAGCCATTCTGGGATTGGTCCATCCCAGCCCTGAATCTTACTAAAGTAGGGGACTGTCTCTAACTCTCCTCAACCACTTATCTCCTCATATCTCTGCCCTTTGGCTAACCAGCACCTTGTCTTGTGGGGTAGCAAGCAACCTCACAACTGTATGGCTGTTGGGTCAGCCCACACAAGCAAGGGCCAGCAAGCATTTGTCTGCCCAGCTGCCTTCTCTCTTGCCTTTTGAGCCCAGCCAAAGCTGAAACACCTTGCTGCCTTTGCTATGTCCTTTCTTTGCCTTTGCTGCCTACTTTTTGGATTCAGCTTCTCCAGTGAACATTTCCTACACATGGATAAATTTGTGCTGCCTCTAGAAAGGTCATCCATACATTCCATTATATTTCCCAGGGTGTGGCAAGCAGCCCCTGAGCTGTCCCAAGGGTGCATTTTCCAAAAGGCAACTGGATTTTCTTGGTTTTTTTCTTTGAAAATGTTTTGCTTCTCTTCCAAGAAGCTTCTTCAGTTCTTACTTCTTCTTCAGTTAGAACTGAAGCAACTTCTTGGATAAGAAGCAAAACATATTCAAAGAAATAACCAAGAAAGTCTAATTGCCTTTTGGAAAAAGCACCTTTGAGACAACCATGACCTGGACGATTGACAATCTCCATAGTCATTCAGCTCTGGGGCTGCTTGCCACCCCACAAGGCAGGTGCAAAAAGGGCAGAGATCAGGGGACATAGGCAGGTGAAGAAAATTGAACCACCAAATCTATCTTTCATATCTCAACCTCTGAAAAAATCCTTTTGCAAGCTTTCCAAAGAACATTTCCTGCTTTAGAGTTATAAGGCTCAATTTGTGGGCTCAACCCATAGAACTAACTATGCAGATAATTGCAGTGGAATCTAATTCCAGTGTTTATCCTTTTTTTTTTTTTGCAGACCAAATATGGTGGATGTTAAGTCTCTTGGCAACAGAGAAAGAAAACCTCCCTTAAAAAAAAATCTATTGGATATCTACCATAGGTCAGTTGTATACCCAATAGCACATTTTCTCTGAGTTCCCTAATACAGTGAAGAATGACCTGGAATTCCTAATTCTTTCTATCTAAATATTTGCTGCATTAGATTTCCATATAAAAATCATTTCTGTTTTTGTCAACTTTTAGTTTAATTCTAATTGACCAAAAGGACCTTATGCTAGCATTCCCTAAATATTTCAAACTCATTTCCTCCATCATTAATGTAAAATAACAATAATGTCAAATCCTGGCTGAAAAACCCAACGAAGTAAAACATCACAGACACTGCAATCTCTAATGTAAACTTTAATCAGGCATACCATACCGGCAGATAGAAGGAAAGCTAGCTCTGGCAATATGGCAGGAAACAGATAATTAAAAGAATAAAACTTTCCCTCCCTCTCTGACAGTTTAGGTCAGTAGTTGTTATGAGAAGAAACCTTTGGTTCGCCAAAACATTTCTTCAGCATTTCTTCTGTGGATCCCAAGCTCCCCCCTCCCAACTGTAGATAAGCTAGAAGCAATATGACAGTTCTAATAAAATAGATCTTTGTAGCTTGACAAATAACTTCATTTTTGTGCAAAACATTGACAGGAATTAAGACAAGCACCCAAATTGTTAACCTACAAATTAAGCCAAAAAGGTGCTAAAATATTTAATTCCTCCAGTGGTTAGAATGAAGTTTTATCCAATGGCTTCCCAGACCAACATCCACAATAGAAAGGATTTAAAATACATTTTCATAGTCAATAAACATTGTCTTTAACTTGACCCACATCCTCTCTCTTGAGATGAAATCAAAAGGCAATATAAAGACTACAAAAGAAATATTAAGCTTCTTGTTGGCCAAGGCTAGATATGATAGGATCTAATTTAATCATATCTTTGATAGAATACTCTGTTTTAATTCTTGTCTGATGATCGGGGAAAAATGGGTATATATAGGCTGCTTGTTTGTCCAGAATACAAGTAGTCCTCATTTAGCAACCACAACTAAGACTGGTAACTCATTTGTTAAGCTAAATGGTCACTAAGTGAAACTGTGACTGTACATATGATCTTAAATCAACTTTCCATGGCTTGACAGATTGCAAAGGTAAATGTGAGGATTGGTCACAAAGTTGCTTATCTTTGTGTACTGTTACTGTAATTGTGAACAGTCATTGTCCAAGGCAGTTGCTAAATGAGGAGCACCTGTACAATTAGAGGAATTTAGAGGAAACTTTTCATTAGAATCAAAAGGTTAACCATAAAGAGAAAAACAATAATGTAAATGTATGATATGTAATCCTGAGCAAAGTATATACAATCGGAACCATATGAAGTGCAATACAGCCATATTTTATTTAAAATACACTTTTGTCCATGTTGAGATTTGGTGAGGGGAAGAAATTATTAGTACTGGCTGAATAAGAATCTTTTGGAGAAGATGGCCATCATCTCATCTCTTCACACAACTGGAGGCAATACCAAGGAGGGAAGGGAAGGGAAGGGAAGGTTTCCATTTTATAATATTGAAACCACATACTGGATATCATCAGATCTTTCTTGAGCTGTCATGGTAAATTGTGTAATGGTCAGTTGTGGGAACTAATGATGCTGATATTATTCACAATTGATGCTCCTATATGATTTCTGCAGATCAGGGTTGAGTAAGAAATAAGGGAATAGAGCAGTAAGGTATATATTTCTGTTACTGTCAGGATTCCACCATCAATGCTAACAATGTCTTATTCAAGCCCTTAATTACTTCTTGTTCCAAAGTGCCATTTTAAAATTATGACATTTTGAATCCTTTTTCAGTTAGCTTGATTTGTATTTTATCTCCAACACTCTAAGCTTCATCACCATTCACTATCTGGCTAGCCATTATTCCACCGAATAGATTATGTATCTCATGAAAAATATGAATGGAATGTATCATGAGAGGCCAACAATACATTGTCATACTTGCAGCTTTGAAATCCCTTGTCATCTTATTATCATAAAAATCAATGTGTTGCTTGGTGCTGATACATGAAATTCCTGTGAGGCTGTAGATAATGAAGGTGCTCTCTCTGCATGGTAGATGACTTAAAATCCATGAAACATGTAGATTTGCTGGCATCTTTAAAAAAAAGAGTTCAAAATATGGTAAGCACTTTCTAAAAATAAATATAATTGTCTGTAGCACTCTCAAAAGTTTCTCCTCCTCTTCCTTCTCCTCCTTTTTCCTCCTCCTCCTCTTTCTCCTTTCTCCTCCTCCCCCTCCTGTTTTGGATCCTTCCTTCCTTCCTTCCTTTTTCCCTCCCTCCCTCCTTTCCTCCCTCCCTCCCTTCTTTCCTTCATTCCTACTTACCTACCTACCTTCCTTTTAATTTAATAAAGCATTTCACATATGTAATAAGAAATGCATTCAAAGAAAAAAGATATAGTAAATGTGAAAGAGAAAAATAAAGAAGAGACAAATTTAGATTTTTTTTAAACATTGCTTGAGTGGTACATTCAAAATACCCAACACATTTCTAATATTATCTACTAATAGTATTTTAGATTAAAACCTACAATGATCTTTATGAATAAAATTCTGTAAAATTATTTTTCAAACTTTCAGCCAAAATCATTGTAAACAACTTATAATTATTTAATAAAGATATTGGTAGATAATTTCTTGTTGAAGTCTGGTCCTTAGCCTCTTTCCAACTGTAAAGAATATTTCCATTCTGTAAAATAATATTCATTGTTTGTTGTAAAGACTGTAAAAGTTAATCCTTATAACATTTATGTCAAGGTAATTATAATTTAGAAGCTGACCGGCAGAAGTGATGTGTGGAGAATGTGTCAGCAAAGTATTTTTTGGGGTAGTATCCCTTTAAGAGACTGTCTGAGGGAAATGACAGTTGGAATCTTTAGCTCACTTAAACCTTTTGTACATAACTGACTGCCTTGTATTCTGTATGCTCCCTGAATGTTATTGTTTCATGTTGTATATTAAACCACAGTTCTTTTGATAAACCACTGTCAGATGTGTGTGATCCTATGTTGTCACAAAAAAAAAACAAGAAAAAGGCTGCGATAATTTATATATTTTAAACAACAATTTATAATAACAGTCCAGAAGGTCATCTGGAGTCCTTTGCTTTTTAGTATTTTTACGAACTTCACAAACTTCTTTTATTGTTATAGGTCTATTCAAAATTTGTCTCTGATTCTTTGTAATCTTTAATAAATTCTGTTTAGGTAAATATTCACCAAATGTTTCCAAGGGAATTTCTTGACCTTTATATAAAGTAGAATAGTACTGGTAAAATACTTATATTATCTGTTATTACAGTATTTCTTTTCTTTTTCCTTTTGCAACTTATATGTCAATCATTTCCCTAGTTTATTTGCAAGTTCAAAATGTTTTTCTTTTGCACAATTCATCTTTATTTCCATCTCTCTCAACATAGATAATTGCCTCTGTAGAATATTAATTTGGTGCATAATAGTTGTTCTCCCTGGGGACTTTTAAAATTCTTCTTCCTTTTTTTTTTTAATCTCATCCAAAACACTTTTCTTTTTAAATTCAGTTATGCAGTATGAAAGATCCTCTTATATAAATTTATCTCACTACGCAAACTGTTCTTACTTCTGTCTCTTTACTAAGATTATTCTCAAAAAAATTATTTTCACTTCTTTTTTTGCAATCCTTGTGGACTTCTGGTGAGGACATGGTGAGCTAGGTGCCTTTGAAGGAACTTGTAAGACTTCTATGTCCTTGAGTGAGATTAATGAAATGTCATTAAGTGTTCATGAGAATTTGATGATTGAAGGAGATGAGGGTGTCTTGGATATCTGGTAGAGCTTCTAATAGTCATTGGTTCTGTGCTCATAACTTGTGAATTATAACCAATAAGGGATTTAAAAAAAACACTCACATTCCATTTCATGAACCACTTAAGAATTTAATATGTCTTACTAACCATGCTAAAGTCAGTTATCATGCTGTGACATCAATATTTTTGGTATCAATATCTGAGAATATTATTACCTGTACCTGAGAATATTATTCTATGCAGTCCTTTTACAGAGTAAAAGTTCTGTTACTATCAGTTTTATAGAGTAAAAGTTCTATTACAATCTGGATGGACTCACTTACCAGTATTAAGCTTTAGGTACTTTTGATCATGGGGAAAAAAGTTGAAGGAAAGGCCTTAATTAATAAACAGCATAATTTTTATAAAATACCATACCTTGTTCTGCCTTTGAAAAAAACTCTTTTGTATAGCATTTTCAAAATGTATTTAAGTTACATTTGTGTTCTTTGGCTAGTGGTACAATCCAAAGATTAAAGGAAAAACAATTTGTATAGAGCCACCTCTATGCAAAATGGGAAGTATATAATTTAAAGAAGGAAGGAAGGAAGGAAGGAAGGAAGGAAGGAAGGAAGGAAGGAAGGAAGGAAGGAAGGAAGGAAGGAAGGAAGGAAAGAATACAACTATATCAAGATATGAAAATCAAGATATTTCAAGAAGATGATATATGATAAATGAAGATGCTTGCCAAATGTTTTCTCAGAGCTATATCAGCACTTCCAAGTGTCAGGAGATTCCATTTGTTTTTTAACAGTTTATATCTGTAAAAGAATCTTGTGAATCACATCACAAAGTTGACAAAGAAATATCCAGTCATTTCTGGATAGCCATTAAGTCATATTTCTTCCTCTCAATACTCATGTTTCTATCTGCTCAAATATTTCTCATTACCACAGCTGAACATCCAGTGCTAATATTTATTATTGTACAATTGTTAGGTATATTAAATAGAACAAGTAGCAATGATAATTTATTACAGTGGACACCAGTTGAAAATTTGATTTGTGAAATTTTTGTTTTGCCTATATCAATTTAATGTAGTAATTTTTATTTCTGGAATGTTCTCTTTGTTTCCTGGAATATTCTTATTAAATAATTTGGCTATCAAAATGTGCTGTGTTCAAGAGACATTGTTCCACTCGACATAGTACAGACTTTCAGTTTCTGTTCTCTTCTGCATGACTTGTGCTTCCCAGAACAAAAAGGGGCATAGATATCCCATTCAATAAAATTTGTTCTTATATAATATTGTATACAAAACAATTTACATAGCAAATATGCAAAATTTGGATCCTCCTTTGAATTTGAATTTCTTAGCATGCAGCTTCCAACAGGATCATTTAATTCAGCTCTTTTTTATATATTACATCATCATCATCATCATCATCATCATCATCAATCCCCTTATCCACATCTTTCTATCACAGTTCCTTGGAAAGGGCTCAATAGGCAGACAAAAATGCCAAATCCAGTCTGATCATCTGGCTGACTGTTTGATGAACCAATCCCCTCCATCCATGGATAATCTCTTATCATGGGGAAAGGTCTACAAATGCCTGTTGCATTTGGATAACATCAAGCATGGACAAGTTAAAAATGTGATTAGTAAAGAATACATCCAAAGAGTGAGAAAAATGCTAAAGACAAAACTGAATGGTGAAAACACCATCAAAGTTATCAATACTTGGGCCGTACCTGTGATATGACCCACTGCTGGAATTATTATCTGTACAAAAGCTGAACTGGATAGTTTGTACTAAAAAACAATAAATGGTCCCAGTGTTTATCAGCACATTGGGTGCCATACCAAAATATCTTGGAAGATGTTTAGATAAAATTTTCATCTGTCAATTACAAAAAGCCACACTGCTTGGATCTGCATGTATACTACACCATACATTACGACATCCTCAATTCTTGGGAAGAATGCAATGTGTATGAAGGCTAACGCCAGCTAAACAACTGGCAACTATGACTTTATATTTTTGTGTGTATAATAATAAAGACAAGAGGCATGGGAAGATAAAGCATTGCAAGGCTAGTACATTAAAAAAAATAGCAGGGAAAGCAGATAATAACAGGAGCTGGCAATGACTAAGAGCAGGAAAGTTGAAGAAAGAGACAGAGGAGCTAATTCTGGCTGCACAAGACCAAGCCTTAAAAACAAATGCATATAAAGCCAGAATTGTGAAGACAGCAACAGATAGCAAGTGCTACCTCTGGAAAGAAGCTGAAGAAATAGTGGATGACCTTGTTAGCTACTGCAATAAGACTGCACAGACTGACTATAAACAATGGCATGACAAAGTAGTAACAATGGTGCATTGGAAGATCTAAAAGAAATACCTTTTGCTTGCAAGCAAGAACTGGTGGGACTATAAAATAGAGAAAATCATAGAAAATGAAGAAGCTAAAGTGCTCTGGGACTTTAGAAGTCAAATCAACATACACCTGCCACATAATACTCTAGACTTAACAATTGTTGTTAAGAAAATTTACAAAAAGTCTGGATAGTGGACATGGTACTACCTGGAGATACCAGAATAGAAGAGAAAGAACTGGAGAAGATAACAAAATATAAAGACCTGCAAATAGAAATAGAATGACTGTGGCAAAAAAAAAAAGCAAAGGTACTATTGGTACCAATAGTAATAAGCACCTTGGGTGCAAACCCAAAGCAATTGGAGCATTATTTGAACACCATTGGCATTGATAAATTCACCACCAGTCCATTGCAAAAGGCAGCCTTAGTTGGAACTGCTTCCATCCTGCAACGATTATCTGTAACACCATCAAACATCCAGATCTGCCTACGGTAGATCCTTGGGAAAGACAAAAATTCCAAATCTAGTCTGAACATCTGGCTGACTATGCAACGAACCATAATAACAATTAACGATTCTGTGGTACATATAACCATGATTATCACAGGAATATTATTACCAATTAATGAGCTACTCATTAACTGTGACTCATTATAATTCCCTTTGCTTCTGTTTTCCTTTGTTCCCTTTATACAACAGTTTTGCACCCTATTGTCTACTTAGCTGCTTTGTGGTTATTTCAAAGCATGACATTATTATTCACTGAAGTAACTGGAGAATATCCAGTTGAACCCAGCTGTAACTGTAGAAGAAATATCTTCATTATATGACAAATCCATCTTTTTATATGATGGCATCTTAACTAGAAGTGCCACATATTTTATAGCAGTTATTCTAGAGGGGGGCTATTTAAATAGACAATTGTGGAGCTGATAGTTATAAAAACAGATTTGCTTGCAACCTCTTAAAGAGCTCTCTCAAATTTTATAATGCTCTTTAAATATTTAAAAAGCCCTTTTCATAGACAAGTTTTAAGTATAAACAATTGTGTTAATTTCTCCCCCCCCCCATACCCTGGAAGAATTCTTCAAGATTATAAAATATTAGGACAATTATTCTTCCAGATCACCAAGTGGATTTTTAAAGGGGAATAACCATGAATATATATGTGTCAGGCTCCCAAGAACCAGGAAAGACATGTAGCATTACTTCTGAATATTAAAGGAAATATTACTTCTGACTATTTCCTTTATTGTTCCTCCTCTACTGTGTAGACAGAAATCTTGCCAAACTGAAGCAACTATTTGCATCATTAAATATATACTCTGCACATCTCTAGGGGGGAGCTGTCTTAATTCCCTTTCTCCCAACACAACTCTCTAAACTTTGCTGTCTCTTGGACCCTTGGAATGCAGCCCCTCCCTTTGGGAATCCAGGCTACATTCTACCACAATATGCTATGAATTAATAAGTTTCTAATTCAAGTCTTTTCTTAGCTATGAACATTGTATATATATATCTCATATTAGGCAAGCTACTATCTTTATCCTCTTCTAAGCTAGGGACTAATACTGTCTTATCCTATAAGGCTTTTGTATGGAGGACAGTAGAAATGCATGTAAAACCAATATACTCAAGCCAAGTGACAAGCTTTTAGAAACTGGAGGAACCATGTTTAATTTGTTGTGGTTGTTGCTGTTTTGAGTGGAGGACTGTAGTGAAAAGAACTCATTGCATGAGCTGAGTTTAAATGTGGTAAGGTAAAGATAAAGGAGTCCCTGCAGGTTTTACTTTGCTAGTTGTAGCTGACTTTAGGGGGTGGTGCTCATCTCCATTTCTTTAAGCCATTGAGCCAGTGCTATCCAAAGACATTTCCATGGTCATGTGACCAGCATGACATTACGCCACAGCACAAAGCATACGGTGAAACACAGAGCACTGTTACCTTCCCACCAAAGTGGTACCTATTCATTTGCTTTCATTTACATGCTTTCAAACTGCTAGGTTGGCAGGAGTTGAGGCAAATGACAGGAGCTCACTCCATTATGTAGTGGTAGGACTCAAACTGCCGGAGCACAGAACTTCTCCAGCATCTTTTAAGCCACTGAGCCACTGCTTAAGTGTAGTAGTGGGGTGGAAAACAATTTGAAATGTATCACAAAGCAAAACTATTGAGACACTGGGTGGATTATTTCTATAGGTTTTGGTTTTGTTTTTTCCCCCCTAAAATAAAATAGAAAATTCAAGCACTTATTTTCTATTTTGATTTTTAAAAACAACTCCACCCTCCCCTCCAAAAAATCATGGCATGAATATTGGTGCATTACTATTGAAATTCAGTGTACCATATTCCTGGTGAATGGAAATGGAAAATTCAGAATCTCCATATTTAATTTAAAGGATGGAAATCTTTCTGTTGATGCAGATGTTTCCAATTACCAAATGATGCTGTCCTGATCACAAATACCATATGAGCACCAGGAATGGAGCAATTTTGCAGTATTTGTGTGAAGATGCTGGTATGTTTCTAGCCAGCCACACTTTTTATGAGAATATGGATTATTTCTTGGTTGTGCATTTTTTTCCATTTAAGTATCAACCTGTTGCTAGATAAGATTATTTGCATGCACAGAAATTATGCATAACTTCCCTGGCATTAGATTACCAGTTTATTGACTTCAACATCCAACTGCAGCACTTGAAAACATGTTCATTTCTATCACACGGGAATGTCAAAACTGCTTCTTTTCAAGCCAGGTATCAGTTCTGTACAATTAAAATATACCAAATGGTGTCCCTATTAGGCAAGACACTAGAGGAACTTACCATTCTAAAAAATGGAACACTTGCCCTCACCTGAACCTATGGTACAGGCAAGATTTACATAACATCTCAGTGCATAGACTGATTCAACCATACTATTTTCCCCCAGTTTTCCTCCACATAATATACCAAAGGAATTCCCAGAAATTAGATGCCATTATATATTTCATCTGATCCTTGACAGCTATCTCCTCTTCATCTAAATTTAACAAAGGACAAATTCCTTAGAAGCAAATTGAGAGATAATTTGAAATGTATGATCATTCTTTTTTACTGTCTTCTTAAATGAAAGAAGGACGAAATAAAGAAAATATTAATAAATGTGGGAAGGAAGGAAGGAAGGAAGGAAGGAAGGAAGGAAGGAAGGAAGGAAGGAAGGAAGGAAGGAAGGAAGGAAGGAAGGAAGGAAGGAAGGAAGGAAGGAAGGAAGGAAGGAAGAATTCTCCATGCTCCTCCTCCTCCTCCTCCTCCTCCTCCTCCAAATTTGTCTATCATTTGATTCCCAACAATTCTGTCTTTTTCTCCACAATATCTAGTGCTGTAATTCCACATGAGATATGGTAGAATGAAGAGACACCCATGTCCCATTTTCAAGGAACTGTTCAACATTTAGCTATAATAGAAGAACTGACTAGTTCTTATGGGTGATTTCCCCTCCCTCTTGGATTTTCTAATAAGAAAAATATTGAATCTCTAAGTTATGATCAGACAAGGACGACTCTGCTACTTGCCTTAGAAAAATGATAGATATACAGAAAGTATCACACAGATATAAGAATAACTTTAAATAATCATAAGCTATGGACTCAAAGAGATGAATCTCTGTGGGTCATGCAGTGAAGCTACCGCTGACTCTTCCATGCATACAACAATGCAATCTCCTCACAGTTGCAGCAGAATTCAAATGCATGAGACAGTTAAATAAACCACTCTCCCCCCCCATCCTTTAACAAAAAATGCTCACTGCAACACCTGCCTTTGAAAAAAAAAAAAAAAACCTCCATAGAGCTGATTTTCCAGCTGATTGACCCCTCCGTTTTGATTGATTTCTTGGGCAATTATTCCATTCTTCTCCTTAGGCTGCCTCATAGTAGGCAAAGCTTTTCCTTTGCTCTCTTTTTCTAATTATTGTTCCAGCTAAACTTCCTCTGCTCCTTTCCTTCCTTCCTTGTCTACATTTATTTACCCACAGGAAGTCCTTGGTTAAACAAATAGCACTTATGACTCTTGAAATTCTGGCCAATCCAGAACCCCACAGTCACCTGATCCTCATTGGTGACCTTCCCTGCTGGCTTCTCACAAGCAAAGTCCATGGGGAAGCCAGCAGGGAAGGTCCCAAGTCACTCCTGTGAGTTGTTCCTCCTCCTACCACTTTTTCTCCTGGAAATCCCAGGGATCTCATACTCCATAGCACATGCCCACTTACAGCACACAAATGCACATACAAATACATATACACACACACACATACACACACACCTGACTGGCCACACTTATACTGAGCTGCAGCAGCCCTGTCATGCCTGACTTCAGTCATGCCATGCCACAGCAGCCACCTGACCACACTTCACCTGGATGTGTTGCACTCTAGCTGGCTGCACTGCATTCTTCCTGGCCACACTGCATTCTATCAGGCTGCACTGCATTCTTCTTGGCCATACTGCACTATCTGGCTGCACTGCATTCTACTAGACCAGGGGTAGGCAACCTTGGCTCTTTTATGACTCGTGGACTTCAACTCCCAGAATTCCTGAGCCAGCCATGCTGGCTCAGGAATTCTGGGAGTTGAAGTCCACGAGTCATAAAAGAGCCAGGGTTGCCTACCCCTGTACTAGGCCGTACTGCACTCTACCTAGCCACACTGCATTCTACCTGGCTGCACTGCACTCTATTAAGTCATACCGCATTCTACCTAACCACACTGTTCTACCTTGCTGCATTGCATTCTTCCTGGGCACACTGCACTCTGTCTGGCTGCATTGCATTCTATCAGGTCATATTTCATTGTACCTAGTCACACTGCATTCTACCTGGCTGCACTGCCCTATACCTGGTTGCATTTCATTTTACCTGGCCGCAACATCCACCTGCCCACCTGGATTGTGTAAAAATCCACAGGGCAGATTTATTAAGGGCTTTTACTTTTGAAGAGGTAAAAATACTCTGTGTTGGAGGAAGTGTACGGAACAATGATGGGCAAAAGGTCCATCTCCATCTCCTACTTGTCAGCAACTCAGAGGCATCTGGCTGACTGCTATACGAAATAAAAGGCTAGAATAAGATTGGCCTTGAATGGATCCAGCAGGATGGTTTCCATACTCTTATCTGACAATATGGAGTTTTCAACCTGGTTTTGCATGTAATACTTTCTCAGGATGTGTAAGAGAAACCCATACACTCACTTGCTTCCATGCAATTATATCATCTTGAAGAATAAGCTACTTCTCAGAAGTACCAAGAAACAAATTTATACGGAAGCAAATACTAGTCCATTTTTCAGCTTCAGTCTTGAATCATGAAACAGTGGTGATCTTCTGAATTTCTGTAAGGATAGGAGAAATATTTGGAATCCAAAGAAGGCTTAGCAAGAAATGGTACATCAGTTTAAAATAAGTTCCCCCCCCCCTGTAACAAATTATCAGTTGCATCAATTTTCTTTCAGCTCATCATTTGGGTGACCATTATATTTCTCCCAGGATCTCAGATATAGCAACCTTTCTGTTATTATTAAAAAATATTTACTGACTCAAGAAAGTTAACCTAAATTTGTCCTGTCAGGCTCTCAAATAAATCTTTATCTTTATAATTGAGGAATAAATAAATGTTGATCATCTACTAGAACAGGGGTGTCAAACTGCCAGCCCACAGGCCGGTTGCATCATACAGTGGCTGCACCCACCCTAGCTCCAGCAATGCAAAAAAAATCACAATACATCGCAACACATCACGTGATGCGGCAAGTTTTACACCCATGCTCTAGAAGATAATATTTCAATTAATTAACTGGTAAAGAAACTACAGACAGTGATGGGAAGCTAGTGGGTGCTGAATATTTGAGTAACACTGAACCCAGTCCTAGAAGTTTATGTTACTTTTTTAGCAAGCATAACCCTGATGTTCCTGAAGACTTGATTGTCTTCTTGACAGTTGCAGCTTACTTAGAAGTTGCAGAATACTAGAAATATATCCCTATATGCTTTCGGAGGAACAGCATACCCTGTTTAGGATCTGGTTTAGTGGAAAAATTGTCTCATGAATCAGTACTGTCAAGAAATGTGGCCACACTCAGGGATTTAGATGCTTTATGATATCTTTTATCCCTCCCCTGTGAAATGCTGATTCCAGCATCTATAGAGCAGTGTAACCTCAGATGGTGTTCTGGACAGATCAATGTCAGGCTATAATTCTTTCTTTAAGAAATACAACACTCTGAGAAGTTATCCATCATTCTATTAGCTGAAGAAAATCAAATGAAAGTAAGCACTCTGATATTTTATCGGAGGCTGAACGTCGTGCCTATGTTTAGTGTTTATTCCTTCATTTATTTTAAAATTTTGTCCTTTTTCATCATGCTAAGCTATTCAAAGTGACTTTATCTCGTTTGTTTTAAAATGTGCATGTTACGACAAGTAACAGTCAACTTCTTCAGTATCACATACAGACATTGTCAGACCTACTCCAGCTTGGTGCTTTAGACAAGAAAGACCTTCGACTCCATTTGGGTTGAAAGGTATACTTTACTAAAAGCCAAGTGGAATACAGTGTAGCAAAGCCAGAACTGATGTTCACATGGCAAAACTTCCCAGTTATCTTTCCCTACCAAGTTCCTTCCCTCTGCTGGTCCCTTATTGTCCAATTATATTTGAATACATTGTTTTGAGGATGGTCTCTTCAACTGCGGGCTGGTTGTTGAGCTGTTACATTCCTTTCCCAGGGCTTGGATCTTCAGATGATGCCTCTGGAAGGTATGATGAGTTGCCAACCTTCCCCCCTCCCGTCGGGCTCCCTGCTCTCATAAGTCGTGGCAGACTGGCAGCTAGCAAATGCAAAGCTCAGCATATGGTGGCAGTTGTGATAGACATGACTATTTAAATGAATGAATAAAAAGGGAAGAAAGATCTTAAATTCAGCATCAGTGAGATGCCTTATAGAAAGAGTCCTATAGCTGATAAAGCACCCAGGTAAGCTGAGATTAACACCAAGATACAACAATAAAGCAACAAATAAATCAACAATCAAGAAGCAAATAATACCCTATCAAGGAACTACTAACTCAGGCAAACAATCTAACAGTAAACAACAGCTTAATCAAGGAACCACTAAGAACACTCCAACCAACAGGGCAAACCACTAATATATAAAAAGAGGGCAAAACCCACTCCCTTCTTTCACTGATGATGTTACCTAGTTGGGTAATGAAATGTCTGCAAGAAATCAACCAACCTCAGAGAGCACCAAGGACTCCATAGTTCAACCATGAGCTACAAATGTTCTCTTCTATTGGTTCTTTTTTTACAGTTTTCCGAGCAGACCAACATTTGAACATGTGACAACCAAGAAGAAGTTATGATCTTTTCATAATTATGCTATCTATCAGCCGGTAATGTATGTATGAAGAATCACAATATCCATTCTTTGAAACAAACATTATAATAAGGAATTTGTAAAACAGAGACGAAAAAGAAATACTCTGTTATGGTAGCTGCTTGATAACTTGATAAAATTCCGAAGGAAGCCTTAGAAATTATTTGATTTCCTAAAACTGGTTTCAGTTTTTGTAGCAACCCAATAAAACAGCTCTATCAGAGTAATTCAGATACCAAATGGTAATTAGAACTTCTAAGGGTGATTTTATTTCTTATCAGATTCTAAATTAATTACTCTTTCAGCCATTTTATAATACCTCTTTCTTTCCAAAAGCAAATTTGTGTTACTATAGTTGCAACATCCATCATTTGACTTTTCTATCTACTGAGATAATATGTGGAATAGAAAGATCTAACCGGAACAAGGAATATTTAGGGGGGGAAAGTAATGCAGTTATTTGGACAGTATTGTACAATAAATATGATTATACGTTAGTACAATATGACTTTATCTTAGTACCATAAATATTACTTTAGTACAATAAATATAACTATAAAGTAGTTTGATTCCTAGTAACTGATTCCATGGAAGGACCTTGAGGTCGTCTAGTCCTACCTCCTGCACAAGCAGGAGACACTATACCATTTCAGACAAGTGGCTATCCAGTTATTTCTTAAAATCCTCCAGTGATGGAGCACCCACAACTTCTGAAGGTAAGCTTTTCCACTAGTGAATTGTTCTCACTATTAGGAAATTTCTCCTTAGTTCTAGATTGTGTCTCTCCTTAATTAGTTTCCATCCATTGCTTCTTGTCTTGCCTTCAGGTGCTTTGGAAAATAGGTTCCCCCCCCTTTCTTTGTGACAATATGAAGTAATTTACCATTGCTTTTTTCCTAAGTATATGTACAGTATAGGAGATTTCAGGGGAGGCAACATTCCTTCCCAAAGAAAGCAATGCAATGGCTCAGCTATTCAAATTTGGAAATTAGACATTACAAAAACTCTTTCCCAGGAAAATGACATAGTCAGTTTAGCCATAAAACCTTTATTCATTCCAAACTCCATTGTGTTTGTAGTCTTCATAATTATAGCCTAATGGCATCACCAGGCATATGCTATGAAACCTTGTTGCTATTTCCAATCACATGCATATTCTAATTTGTGTAAGTCCTGCTTTTATCTCTACTCTTCTTTAGACCTGTCTTTGCCTCTAGTACTGTTTATCAACCTGCTCTCTGATTCGAGAGACCCCTTCTATTGTCTATGTATTGCTCAACTTCTGAGATCAGCTAAAGTTAAAAAGAGGTTCTCTTAGCAGTAGCAGATCCTTGTCTAAAAGCTAAGCAAGGTGGTTACTATTTGGGTAAGAAACCTCAGAGCTGGATGCTAGATTGGAAACTCAAAAAAAACACCTCAGAAGAAAGTAATGGCAAACCATTCCCAGAGCTGAACTCATAAAAGTCACAAGGAGTTGAGTCCACGTCAAGACTGTTTAACTTGCTGCAGAAATTAGAAATGCAAAACCATTCATTTAGAAGAAATCAGCATTTTGAATGGGTTATTACAGGGAGAGAAGAGGAAGAATAAGCAATAGAAGGGAAGAATTAAACCAGAGATAATAGCTAACTACTGTATGATCCTCCTTTGCATAAGAACTCAAGAAGTAACGGGGAAGGGATATACATCTGATTAGCCATAAATGGAGCAGAGAGGTTGGAAAACAAGGGAGAGAAAGTTTAATATTTCCCTTAAGGATATTCATGGAACTTCACATTGCAATCCTTCGTATCTTTTTTTCCCCAGAAAACTATACACTTGCATCTGAAAAAACCTCATTCAAATTTGTCTAAACAGTCTAAATTAAGTTGGGTTGCTCCAAGGAAGAAGCAAAAGTAATTCTTTAATTTATAAGACAGCTGTCTTTGATGTCAACAAAAAAACCAGACATCGATACATCCTTATTCATAAGTAAACTTTACTTATAAAGAGCATAAGAGCCATGGTGGTGCAGTGGTTAGAATGCAGTATTGCAGGCTAACTCTGCCCCCTGCCAGGAGTTCAGTCCTGACCTGGCTCAAGGTTGACTCAGTCTTCCATCCTTGCGAGATTGGTAAAATGAGGACCCAGATTGTTGGGGGCAATATGCTGACTTGGTAAACCATTTAGAGAGTGCTGTAAAGCACTATGAAGCGGTATATAAGTTTAAGTATTATTGTTATTGCTATTTATTGTTTTTAGGAGATCTTCTGAGTATCATGACTAGGATGCAAATTGGATATACAATGATTATATAGACTCTTATTTCTTTTAAAGTCTAAGAAACTCAATAAAACTCCCTAAAACTGTTGCTGTCTCACAAAATGAAGAAGCTGGAATAGGTGTGAGTTTTAAAGAACACAGTGAGAAGAATAGATTTTTTTTATTCTTGTCAACATGAACAACCATGGATGGATGGATGGATAGATGGATGGATGGATGGATGGATGGATGGATGGATGGATGGATGGATGGATGGATGGATGGATGGATGGATGGATGGATGGATGGTGAGACATAAAAGAGGCATGGGGTGAGATGGGAAGGAAGGTGCTAAGTCCACCAGCCCCACCATTCCATACTTTTTGGATAGCAATTGTTCTCACTGGAGGTGATTTTGAGTAGGAGAAACCACCATTGCCCTGAACTACTACTACATAAAGCTGTAAGAACAAAACCCTTTTGCTGAAACTAAGTAAAGCTCGGTCATGTAGATAGTACAAAATATATATATTACATATATATTTATCAAAATACTTGTCTCCTGACTCAAGGAAAAGACAAGTGCCTGTTAATGCAGTCTGGAGCAAATGCCCAAAGCTACTCTCAAGGTGAACAAATCTGACATTTCATAAATAGGGTAATGTCTTCTGCCTCTAGGAACTGCAATGCTATAACAGCAATGTTGGCTCCATCTGAAATGTGTTCCTTTTTTAAAAACAAAATAAACACATTTGCTAGTGGAAGTCGCATGGAAGGAAGATGTAATATGGTGTTTTGCCATCAGTGGCCAGCTGGTGACTAATAGGTTCTGGGATTCAGAGGCAATGAGCACACTAATGAGGAAGAGATAAAAGGGTTTTATTAACTGAAAACAAATCAACAGTCATCCACAAAGCAAAAATCATCTTACAGCCCTTGTGCTTGTCAGGAATTTTGGAAATGATGGAAACTAACAGGTATAGTGATTTGCACTTCAGCACTTCCCAAGGTTCACACTGAGGTCCACATTCACTAACCTTTATACTTTTCAAAGCATTTCCATCACTCCTGGTGATGATCTGAAGAGGCATTTTCATAAGAGTGTTGTTTTTTTAAATCCACAGCTTCACATCTCCTTTGCAGCAATCTGATGACATTCCAGCATAGATATTTTGGGGGACTGTCTTCATATACACCCCTTTGTAGTTCATTTAAGGAGTATATTTTAATTAAACATCATTCTTTTACTGTGCTAGGTTGTATACAGATATAACTTAAGAAGGCTGAAAATGATTATTAGGTCCATTGTAAAGTCTACAGTTAATCTTGAATATGTACAGAAATCTACCCAAAAAAATCCTACAGGTACAGTGGAAAAAAGGTACATACCACTAAACCTCCTCTCTATTCTTCTATAGCAAACTTGGGCATTGTACAACCCCTGGGCCATATCCGGCCCTTTGGCTGTGCCTGTCTGGCTCTTGTGGGTTGCTTTTATTTTGAAGGCAACTGCTTTTTTTATAAAAAAAATTGCCTAGTGGTGAAGATGCTCGCATCCCACTTGAAAAGTTGAGAGTTCAAGCCTAGATAGCAGCAGATGTTTCTCTCTCAGGGCTCAAAGAAAAAATATCTGTGGTGTGAACTCCACATGGTGTCAAGAAGGGCATCTGGCCAGTAAAATCTCAACTCTATCCAGTTGCCCAGCTCTACCCTGAATTAAGGGATTACAGGATCATAAAAAAGGGGGGACTATATGGGTGCACGAAGGCATATGCACCTTCACAGCCATGTTGGTTCAGCCCTCCACAACAGTCTCAGTTTCTCTTATGGAGAAATTTTCTTGGGAAATTCTCTTGGGGAAATTAATTGCCCACCTCTGTTCTATGGTATCACTATATACGGTATGGGACTTGAGACTTTGTCATATATGCCCCACCTTTTAAATGATTAAAATTTAGTTTAAAAATCCTTTGCTTAAGAATCCTTTGCTGCCTGGCATCATGCATCTATTCTTATGTATTTGTCTGAAATGGTATAAGGTCTCCTGCTTGAGCAGGGGGTTGGACTAGAACAGGGCTTTTCAACTGGTGTTACATGTACCACTTGTGGTACATTAATGAGTGGCAGGTGGTACACAGCCCTGCCTAGCCAAGTGTAGTGGGGGAGGGAAAGAGCCAGCGCAGGCAAGGACTTACTGTGAGAGAGTCCTCTGGAGCTGCAGAGTGGCTGGGGTGAGGCAAAGGCCCCAGGCTCACTTCTGCTCACCCTCCCCCATGAGAAAGGAGGAGGGTGGGGCGGAGACAGGAGAGGCTATAAAAGGAGGCAGTTTGGGCAGGAGAGGGAGAGAAAAAAGCAGCAGCCTTGAGAGGAGGTGGAGTCAGCTCTAGCTGCACCGAAGGGGAAGGAGGAGGGTGGGGGAGAGAGGAGAGGAGATCAAGCAGGCCAAGTAGGCCGGCCATGAGCCGATCTACAACTTCTGTGGCAGCCACCTGTGCTGGCAGCAACAAACAGGCAAGAAATGCAGCAGGGGAAGGATTGCCCTCCACTAGGAATGAAGAAAGGTAGCATCAGCTGGAGGTAAGACACAGAAGGAGGGAGGGTGATAGAGAGTGGAAGGATTCTTATATGCTTTTGTGACTTTGAAGTTCTGGGATTTGTGCAATGAGGGCTTTGTGTTCCTAAGGAGTGTTTGGCAATTTCTATTTGGCTGATGGCTGATGGCTGGTGTTAGCTTCTATTGCTCTGCTATTGTTAGCTGTAAGTTTTGCTGCAAGGGATTTTGAAGTATTTTTCTCCTGAATGGATTTTGCCTGTACCATTCCTTTACTTATGAATGGAGCCATTTGGGGAGGCTGCCTTAGCTGGTAGCCAACACTTACTATATATTTTTTTCTTCCTTAAGTGCCGGCTGCGCTCCTTAACTTTCCTTTCTAGCCAGTAGCTAATTCTTAAAGGGGAATGTGCCTTTTTAAGCTAGTTCACTCAGCAGCTTGTCTTTTCTGTCTCTCGAGGCTTTTCCTTGTTTGATGAATATATGGAAGAGAGAAAATATGGGGGGGGGGTTCAAATTCTTCCTTCAGAACGAGATGGGAATGAGAAAGAGGGAGGCAGGGAAGGAGGGAGGGAGGGAGGGAGGGAGGGAGGGAAGTCCTGGGCAGGGCAGCCCTGCCATTGACTTTGCTTGTCAAAAGGTTGCAAAGGGGGATCACATGACCCTGGGACACTGTGATCATCATAAATATGAATCAGTTGCCAAGCATTCAAATATAAATCACATGACCCTGGGCATGCTGCAATGGTCATAAGTGTGAAAAATGGACATAAGTTATTTCAGTGCAATTGCAACTTTGAACAGGGTCATCATGTTTTTGACACCTTGCTAGGTGGTACTCGAATATTGCCATATCCTAAAAGTGGTACAGTCAGTGAAAAGGTTGAAAAGCCCTGGACTAGAAGACCTCCAAGGTCCCTTCCAACTCTGTTATTCTGTTATTCTATTGTGTTATGTTTGTTACATGCCAGAAATGTACCATCCAGATGGAAACGGTTTGATGTTGATCAAAACAAGACTAGGTATCTGTGGGTCGTAAACTCAGGATTTTCCTGAAATGCAAATTCTACTGACCAGTTTCCAGAACACATCTGATTATTTATTTAATAGAATATTAGAATGTTCCGAGCTATTTCTATAAATCCAATAAGCTATAGAATTCCCGACAACTATTAACTAGTTTAAATTAAAATTACAATGGTATGCTGTGCCATTTGTGTGTTGATTTGACATTTTCATCATTTGGATACAGTTGTTTCTACACATTGTTATACCTAATAAAACATTTGCATTCCTTTGAGCAAAGAACTGGAGGGCCTTTTATAAAATGTTAAGTATTAGAGTTGCAAATGAAGGCTATGATTTTATTGCAAGATTGATTCTGCCTCTTACTACTACTGTTATGAAATGAAGTCAGATTTGACCATAAGTGTATTTCTGTATATCACAAACAATTTGAGTTCTAGCTTTATAGTGTATTATTTTAATATCTCCAGGAATCTCTAAGCAGTTTGTCTTCTTCAGTTAAAGGCTTCTTCTGGGGAGAAATGGTACTTACAGTAGTAGTTTATGTCACCAAATAGAAAATGCCATATCAAATAGATACAGATAGCAGCTTTTAAAAGGAGTAAGTCCTTAAGACAGTGATAGTTTGTGCATGAAAAATAATGCACACTTCAGTACACCGGGGTCATATAACTATTGTGTCTTTAAGTGTTCATAACACTCTTGATTTTAAGTTAGTCAGTGAGTCAATAAGCTGTTACTGGATGTATGGTCTTATTGAAATCAATTACAACCTGTAGTGAACAGCTTTTTCTTGGCAGCCCATGGCTTTTATTTGACATTGTCACAGTAATTGCCATTTTATTTTTATATTTCCCACCAAATGACATTTAGAGGGAAAAATGGCTGCTTCTGGCATCCTCGAGTTGTTTATTATTTGACAACCGGAATCAATTTGCTTCTTTTGCCTGTCAGGGCACAAAATCAGTTTCTGAAATTGATACACCATAATTTATTGGGTAAAACAAGAAATATAGGTATTAAAAAACTATAAAACTTTGAATTGAATTGCTTTCTCCTTCTCTGACTTTTTTTTCCAACCACCAAGAAGGCAAAAATAAGCAAGTATGTTTTAGTATTTGTGCATGAACATTTCTGAAAAACCATCTGCCATGTGTCAATTGGAAGTAAAAATAGTTGTCATGCGAGGACAGGAGAATATCAAGATAGGAAATTGTGAAACATACAATTGTTAATGAGTTTCATTCTAGCATTGTATCCTTGCTGATACTTGCTTTTGAATGCAACACACACCAATTTTATGTCAACTTGAGCGCGCCTTTAGTTTCTTTTACTTTTGTTTTATTTATTTTATTTGATTCCCACTTTTATTACTTTATAAAAAGCTCAAGATGGAGAACATATCAAATACTCCTCCCTCCTCCCATTTTTCCCCCAGCAACAACCCTGAAAGGTGATTTGGGCTAAGAGAGATTGACTGGCCCAAAGTCACCCAGCCAGCTTTCATGTGTAAGGCTGGACTAAAACTCATGGTCTCCTGGTTCCTAGGTGAGCAAACCCCAAACTGCACTTTAATCCTCACCCCAAACTGCCTTTTATTTAGTGCTGCATTTTTCTTTATTATATGATCCCTATAATGGGCCTATGTGAAGCAACTTAGACTTATTTCAGCTAATTCAAGTGATGTATTTCACTTTACTGAAGTGCAGGGATTATTCAATTTGCCTTCTAAAGTAATACAGGTGGCAATTCAAACTGCTTCAGGGCAGTGCAGTGAGAGAAGGTTTTTCTCAAGCTTCTTCCCACTGCTGGAGGATCTTTTCCAGGTTGAGCATCTTTGGGATTGCACACAGTGTGAAATGAAACCTCCTAGCAGGAAGAGCTCCAGCATGTGCTGAGGTGGCTCCAGGCTGTCCAGCTTTGCTATATTGTCCAGAATTGCTTATAGTGCAAGTAACAAACCAAGTCACACAATACTTCTGGTACCGTGTTTCCCCGAAAATAAGACCCGGTCTCCAAAAGAGGCACCAGGTCTTATTTTCGCAGGGGTGTGTGTGTCTTTTCCACTCACCTCCGACACCGACAGTCCCGAACAGCCAGCCCACTTCTTCTGGGACTGAAGGAGCAGCTTCATTCTGCAACTCACAATGGAGCTTGGCCTGCATTTCACAATCAAAGGCCTTTCCAGAAGGCCTCTGCAGCCAAGTGGCCTTGATGGAATCCATAGCTTGGTTCTCGGCTGCAGAGGCCTTCCAGAAAGGCCCCTGACTGCGAAATGCAGGCCTCGGGATGCCGCAGAAGAAGTGGGCCAGCGAGGAGATGCCTGGCCGCAAGGTAAGTGGGTGCAGGGCGCATGGCGCAACCTCCACACCCCCACCCTAGCTTGATTTTTAGGTGTGGGCTTATTTTGGGGGTAGGGCTTATATTAGGCCCATCCCCCAAAATCAAGCTAGGGCTTATTTTTGGGGTAGGTCTTATTTTTGGGGAAATACGGTATGTACTTGGAGGACCCTACTTCTCTCTGAGACTGCTTCCTTTAGTAAGAGCTGAGAAGGCATCAATATCTCTTCTAGATCTGTGAAGGGCCTTCAGGCTACTTGCTAAAGCCAAACATTTTGATCAAGAAGTCAATCATGTCTCCATCACAGTGCTTGGGAAAAGAGGAGGCAAGTGGGCCAGAGTTACACAAGGCAAGCCATTTTCTGCCAGTGCTCTGTGGTTGCCTGCAGCTTTCACCAAAGCTACCTGATGGAGAAAACACCAAAGACTCTATCAGATAACAGAACAGATAGAGTTGGAAGGGACTTTGGAGGTCTTCTAGTCCAATACCCTGCCCATCCCCTGTAAATATATCAACCAAATGGTTGTCCAATGTCTTCTTTAAACTTCCGGTGATGGAGCACCCACAATTTCTGAAGGCAACCTGTTCCACTGATTAATTGTTCTGTCAGGAAATTTCTTGTTAGTTCTAGGTTGGATCTCTCCTTGATAAATTTCCATCCATTGCTTCTTGTCCTGCCTTTAGGGGCTCTGGAGAATAGCTTGACTCCCTCTTCTTTGTGGCAGACCCTCAAATATTGGAACACTGCTATCACGTCACCCCTAGTCCTTCTTTCCATTAAACTAGACGTACACAGTTCCCACAATTGTTCTTCATACATTTTAGCCTCGAGTCCCCTACCCATCTTTGTTGCTCTTCTCTGCATTCTTTCTAGAGTCTAAACATCTTTTTTTATATCATAGAGACCTTACAATATTCCAAGTGTGGTCTTACCAACCTATCTGTTGGCCAACTTCCCCTCAGACCATGAGCAGTTGGGCAATGTTCAGTGAAACCAACCAGCCTGGAGGCATTCAGCTTTCTCACTTGAACCAAAATAACTGTGTTGTCTTGTGTTACTCTGCTTTAGAAGCTCTCCTTAACTTCCCCCACAATGCAAGAAGAACTAGATGAAACAACAATCACTTTTGCTTAGCCCTTAAATGGGAGGAATGATGTAGCTTTGTGAAACCGAGTGAAGGTTTGTCAAAGTGAAGTATCCTTTCAAAGCATCCACCCTAGTTTTGAATGTATAGAGAAATAAGAGAACATAGAATAACAGGTTTGGAAGGGACCCAGCATCTGCCCTTTGAGTGAGTAAGGGGTCAGCGATCCCTTATTTAAGACTGTATTAGTGAAGGCCAGAACCTTGAATTTATTTCTGGACTGAAGCCTAGTTCTTGATACAGAAATATCCTGTCCTTAAAAAAACATTTGGAATGTTTTGATGTAGATAAGTGGATGTGACACATTTTTGGAGTTCTTTTCAACTTAATACATAATGGACCTGAAAGATTTATAAGATTTAAGACTGCAACTTAAGAATGACAATTGGAATCAAATAACAACACAATGGAGAGTTGCTTATTGAGCAATATCTGAAGATAAAATAGGTGGCTTTTATTGGCATGATTGGTAAAAGAATAGGTTATTATACTTAAACAAACATGTAGCCCAAGGTCAATAAAATGGATCAGAATACTGTTGATGCTTTCTTGCTCACTATTTCAAAATCATGAAGAATAGGCAATACACGTGCTTATGTTTTGGCACCAATAATATTCTGCTGAGATTGGCAATTATGTTTTGAAAAGAAGGAACATTGTTTTCTATTATTTAGAAGACAAAAAGATCCTTTGTAAATTAAAGGAAGTTCCAGTCTTAATAATTTATTAAATGTTACTATATTAAATGTATAGGCCACCCAGCAACACTGGGGGGGGGGAGTATAATTGTTAAAACATTGAAAAACAAAGAACAGCAGGAAAAAGAATATAGCACAAAGACAAAAGAGCAATAATGTCAAAGAACATAAACCCAGAAAAGAAGAAAGAACATCAGTCATCTATCCCAAAAGCTTGGGTGAAGGTAATAGGTCTGGAATATCAACAGCAAACCCTACAATTTGCCAAACTGCTTTAAAAGAAATCCATATATTTAATTATTCATTTAAGCATCTGCTTGCTTAAGTATTGTCTTGTTTGTTCATAGTCATGTAATATTTACCTGCTTACACAAAATGGAATATATATGGTTATGTCTTTGCCAGGTTTCCAGCAATGTACTGGTGTTTATGCTTTGTATACATACCATAAATCAGGATCTTCCGTGCTCTCTGCTATATGTACACATGGAAATATAACTCCCAGAAAGAAAGTGATTCATGGGAGAAAAGGCCAACTTTCTGATTTGTTGTATTGGAGAAGGCTGTATTGGAGAAGGCTAGAATCTTGAATTTATTTCTGGACTGAAACCTGGAAAAAAAGATGGAAAACCATTTAGGACTAGTATGATAGAGAGACAGACATATAGACAGACATTTGGTCACTGAAGGTAAAACAAATGCATAAAGTAATTATTTCTTATTTTAATGTTTTCAAAGATAGACAGTAGGACAACAAGATATATGTCTTGTTTTATTCGCTTATTAGCCTTTGCTGAATTTATACATCACGAGACAAAATTTTGCAGCAGTTAGGGACATGGACATATTTTTGGTCAGGAAATAAATAATTCAAATAAAACAAGTCTGACTGCCCTGAGAATGTTTTTATTAAAGGGGTTATATAATGAAAAAAGATCTCCCAGTGCAATTGATAATATATAAGTCTTTCAAGTATTCTGTCCCTGGAGCTCTTATCGTCTGAAATCTCAGGATAAGCCCTGCCACCAGCACCATTCCTCAAATGACTTATGTTTCCACAGAGGGCCATAATTTCATCCTCTCTCCGCAATTTCTTTGCATTTTGGAAGGAGGCAGAAGGATGTAAAAATAACTGGGTTAAGCATTAATCACACCTATTTTGCTTCTTATTTCCTTTCATGGAAAAAGTTCCTGCTGCTGGATTTTTTTCATATTATTGTGACCTAGGTAGGTATCAATTCTGATCTTTTGGGAACGACTAAAGCAACTGGGTCATATATGGTGTTGTCATCCTGACAAATGCTGCCTAATATTATTATTATTAGTCAATATGCATATTTTTTTAAAAAACACACACCTAAGATCGTTTTCTGGCCATTTCATGTGAGAAGAATTACAAATGAAGAGAAAATGATTCTCTGTCTATTCCCATAATAGCCAAATTATTTATTGTGAGTCATGGGTAACACACAAAATCCTTTTAAATAAGAGAAAATACTTGTAGCTCAGGTTTTAGATTTTGGCTATGGTTTGTTCTCCAAGCTTGTTTTAATATGATTTCTGAACGTTTCAAGCAAACAAACAACTGCATGACCAACTGAGCACACTGGCACACAAGACATTTATGAGATAAGGAGAATAGGACAAGAAAATCCTGCTGATGATGTTACCTAGTTTGGTAACAAAATGTTCAGAAATTATATTAAAACAAGCTTGGAGAACAAACCACAGCCAAAACACAAAATCCTTTTATAAAAGCTATAAAAATACAACAAACAAATCCTATTTTACAATTCCTATCAAATTACCCCATTGAGCTGGGTTCTGGGAAACACACTGTCCCACAATGCCTTATGTCATCAAATAATGTTTCAGATGATGGACAAAAAGCGCCATTACCTGAGAATGTTCAAAAGAATATTGGGTAGCAATCCAAGTCAACAATACAATTCTCCTTGTCTTGCAATTCTACTTCTCAACTGCTGGTGCCTTATTTGTTTGAAATCTGAGCAGGACAGTAGTCAATATTTTAACCTAACAATTCTGAACATGACATAGCAGTTGATAACTTGTTCAGTTATTAATTGACTTAAAAATAAATGGGTTGCAAAATGTTAAGATTCAAAATGGACAGTACTGATAAACCCTTTCCCCCTGATTCCCACTAAGAATACCACCATACCATGATGTCCGGACTTAGCAGGTGCCTTAAATTCCTGTTGGGTTCATCTTTTCGTAAAGATTGAAAGGGGAGTGGTACAGCCAACTGTCACACACACAATGGGATTGAGGGCAACTGGAGCTCTGCAGGGATGAAGGAGGAGAACACACTTATAAGAAGGATTTCATGTCCTGGCTTCAGTGAAGGGAGAACGTGTCCATTGGCAGGCAAAGTGCCCGTGTGATGCAGGTGCTTGGCAGTAAGGCTTGTAGAAGTGCTGGATAGGAATATACACACACACACACAGCAGAAGGACTAGAGTGCTTAGGAGCAACACTTGTGCAGCAAGGCTTGTCTGGAGAGATGGCAGCAGACAGGCAGAAGGAGACAACAGAGGAGGAGTTGGAGAAGCAGGAAAAAGAATGTGCATATGTCCACAGCTTACTAGAGGCTAAGGAGAAGGTTTAATTCTGGTCACTCTGTCTCTAATCAAATACGGTACCACACAATAGCCTGAAAAGTAATGAGGGATGATCCAGAGATCTGATCAGGAGCATGCAAAGGTCAAAATGAAGCAGGAATCAAGAGCAGGAATTCAAGAAGTACAAAGCTAGATGCCAGGGTTGCTTCCAGCAATGGAAAGAAGTCTCTGCCCAGTTTAAATCCTCTCCCTGCCAAGTGTGCACAGCTGAGTCTTTCCCTGCTCAGGGGTTGCCAACAACAAAGCACTGGGCCAGTGATGGGATTCAAATATGTGAACAACCGGTTCTCTGTGTGGATGCCACTTTTGGAAGTCCATTCTGGGCCTGGGCAACAAAAAATTAGCTACCGGTTCTGCCGAAGTGGTGCGAACTGGCTGAATCCACCACTGCACTGGGCTTGATGGCAAAGCCAGCACTGTGCCATTTGCTCCCAAGGCACTTATTTTGCCATGGTAGAGCAGGAGGCCAGAGGTGTTCTTGCTTTTTGGCAGCCTGGTTGGCTAAAGAGGGATTAATGGTGGCTAAGAAAGGACCTGATTGGGTACCAGTATTATATTCAGTGACTGTTGAATCAGAAGGTACAGCACCCAGTGTGAGAGTGAGAAACAGGACAAATAAATGCAGGGGACCCTTAAGAAGCCAATCTAATAAAGTTATGCTCATGAAATCCCAGCTTAGATTTGGTAAGGGTTGTGTTGAGGTAGGAGCATTGTATGGCCCCAAGCTGCTAATGAGAGGATCCAAGAGAGGTAGTGAGTGGTATTTTTAGAGATTCGTGTCTATGAAGATTCTCAGCAGTGGTGGGATTCAAATATGTGAACAACCGGTTCTCTGTGTGGATGCTGCTTCCACTCTGGGCCTGGGCAACAACAAATTAGCTACCAGTTCTGTCGAAGAGGTATGAACCGGCTGAATCCCACCATGATTCTCAGTCATCCAGGTAGAGTTGTCTGGAAGTTGAGTCATGGCAACTGGACTTCTTCTTTTTTTCCTTGTAGAGATTCAGCGTGCTCAGTGAACCTTTAAATATCTCAGAATAGCTCAATGTCTATGGAGATTCTCAGTCATCCAGGTCATAGTTATCCTAAAGATGCTTTTTCATGAGAAATGAAGATGGGCCCTTCATTTGCTTAATAAGGATTAGGAGCTTTCACACCGATTTTCTAGGCGATTGATAATGTCATTCCAGGGCACTGGATGACTTCCAAAGTCACAATTCTAAATCACTAGGCATTGTATGAATGGTGAAGAAAGAAAATGGTCAAATTCATCCCAAGCTTGAGTTTGGGCATAACGGAAGAACACAGTACACAGATCGATTTGTGTGATGTAAAAAACAACAATGCAGGAAATAAGTGAATGAGAGAATTCTTCATTTGTCACCACCTTGTGTTCTAATTAACAAAAAAACCCTACCCAAATCTACAAATCACAGCATCAGAATCTAATTGGCTACAAAAAAAAGAAGAAAGAAGCAAAAATTAAGATGTGCAATCCAGTTCACAAGAAAACTTTCAGGAGCAGATTGTACAATAGACAAAATAATTATAGCTATTCAATATACAGGTTAAACTTAGAAAATTAAAGAGATGTGCCAGCAAGGTTTGATCTGGTAGACATACAATCAGAATAGAAAATCAAAATAGGAAATAAATTCAGAAATATATGCAGAAAAAGACTTGAGAAGCAATGGGGAGTAAACCTGAGGAATTACAAGGAAAGTTAAGAGACATTTCAAAGAGGCAGAGATCAAAGTGGCTTTCAGAATAAGCTATAATAATAATCAAGGGAAAATGGAAGCCTTGGACAGCAAGAAGGACATGAAATGACTTCCAACTTCAAGCAAGAAACAACAAGGAAAAAAATCTCAACCAATTATGATATCAAATAAAATAATAAGGAATATGATATGATTAAAAAAGCATAAGGAATTTTATAAATAGAAAGCAATGAGGTTAAATGAAAATGGGATTGTAGAATGGCAGAAGCATTTTCACCAAGAAAATATCTTTAGAAACTGGTTCCAACTGAGTGAATTATGAAAGGCAGTGGGTTTCATAGACAATCACCAGACACTGACAAAATACTCACTGAACTGTTTAAATCTATAGGTGAACAAGCAATTAAAGTGGTAACAGCTCCTGCCTTTGTTTGCTACCCAAAGTTCTATTGGTTAGATGGACATAGAAAAAAATTAATAAACCAATAATGATTAATAAACCAGTATCAGACAAGATGGCATGGACCCAAAAAATGGTGTATATGTCTGTACTGAAGAAAAGGGGAAAAAGATGAAGAGATGTGTGAATTGTTATATCATGTTTCACTTAAACAAACGTTTGCTTCTCATCTTACAAAAAAAAATGGTTTCTTTTATTTATTTATCCAGTTTATGTGGCTGCCCATATAAATAAATGACTCTGGGGAGCAGACAGAGTTAAAATAAAATAGTTTTACACATTTCAGAAATTAAAATGCACAGCAGCTGAGCGACATCAATTCAAATCACTAGCATAAACAAGATGTGAGGCCCTGCAATCAACTGAAGCCCCAAGCCCAAAGGCACAAAGCCAGGTTTACACAATTTTGTGAAAGACCAGGATGATGGGACTATCCAGATCTCTGGAGGGAGAATGTTCCACAAACTGGGCACTGGGGCAGGAAGGGCATGTTTTCTAAATCCCATCAAATTCTTTGGCCAACAGGACCCAAAGCATTCCATCCTGCCTGAGTGGATTGGATGGGTAAAAGTGTCAAATGGAGCTCTACAAGGAGACAGGAATGTCCAACAGATACATAACTTTCAAGAAAAGCAGAAAGACATGAGAGATGGTTATTCAGTGCAGGTATATCTCACTACAATCAAAACCGATTCTCTATGAGATCAACCAACTAATACAGGATGGATAAGAAGAACAAGAAAATATAAAAAAGAGGTTTAGCTTCACTTCACTGACTACACCAAAGCTTTTACTTATGTAGATCCTGCTAGAACATGGAAGATGCTGAAGCTAATAAGGGTGTCAGAACATTTGATTATTTTTTTTCTGAATAATCTTTAAAATGAACACATATCTACTGTAAGAACTGAATTTAAAAGAGCACAGTGATATGGAGCAGGAAAGGGAATGACATAAGGATGCAGATTATTCCAGAAGCTGCTTTACTTAGAAAAAAATTGCTACAAAAATGCCAGGATTGCTGGAATCAAAATCTGAGATGATATGCAGATGACGTGGCTTTCCTAGCTGAAAATAAAATAAAAAGTTTTAGACGTGCTTGTTATAGAAATAAAAATGAAAAGTCAAGAATTTGAGTTAATGCTATGCATTAAGAAAGCGAAAGTAATACGAGTCTGCAGGCTTAAAGAAGTTAAGAATGGACTGAGAAGAAAAGAAGATACCAGATAGTTTTGTTTTCTTAAATTCAGGCATAGGGAAAGGTCAGTGTGCTATAAAACCAAAAAAGAGATTAATCCTATGGAATAAAGAAGTGACAAATTTGTCTGTAAAGGCTGGATGCAGAATAAGAGAAAGAAAATGCTTTTGAATTATGCATCTGGAGATTTATTGTTCTTCAAGAAGAATGAATTAATCCTGGATCATACAAAGACTGACAACTTTTTTTTAGACAATAATAGTTCAAAAGTGTCCTGACACTAGCAAAGTGCCTGCCTTAAAGCTGCTATGTCCTCTTTACCCAGAGATGAATATAGAGACTACCATGCCAGGCTGTGAAATAATTATATTAAATCTTCCAGAAGGAATGGTGCCATTGGGGTTTCTTTTCTAGTGTTAGTCTAACTTGTGAAGTTCTCCCCGCCTTTTAAATGTGATGCCCAGGCCTAAAAAGCATGCCTGCATGCCTGCACAAAAAGGCACATGGAAGAGCATAAAATGTCATTTCAGTATGGTTCCATAAAGCAAAATAGAAACCACCATCTTCTACTGAGCCTTTGCATGTTTTTTGTGCATTTGTATACCACAAAAGCATTACCATCAAGGTGACTAGCAGGCAATTCAATTTGCAATGTTATAAAGACATCCATTTCACTGATTGGAGGCAAGGCAGTGTGCTTTGCATCCTCCTAGGGTTTGACTGCAATTCTAGACAATCAGAGTAAGAAACTGCATTCAGCAAAGGGTCAAAATTACTGTATATCTGGGATAGGACCATTAACATCACTTTCTCTGCCATTTCTCCATGGGGAGGAGAGGGGAGGCGGAAGGTCATTATTATTTTTTTACATTCCCTTCTTCACAACATGAGAAATTTCACGGTACCAAAAAGCTGTTCCTTAGAAGTCACCAAGAAGCTCTTCTTCTGAAGCTTCTGAGTCCTTTCAGAACCAGAGTTGGTGTGCCAATTAGCTAGAACTTAGCTAACCTTCCTCTCTATTATTTTCTTAAGCCTCCAAATGTTTGCCTGTCCTCAAAAGAAATATTTACTCAGTATATTCGCCTTTCCTTGATATAGGTCATTTGTTTGTGCCTGTATTTATCACAGCAAGACAATCTCTGATCCCATTGCATCATTGTTTCAGAAATATTTCTTTAGCTAAACAGAGAAACAGAATGACTGTTGGTGGGCAAAAAAGCAGTGGGAGCAGGAGCAACTTTCGACTTCCTGCCAGCTTTCCCACTGAGTTTGCTTGTGGAAAACTAGTGGGGGGAGCATCAGAACTCTTCCTTCCTTCCTTCCTTCCTTCCTTCCTTCCTTCCTTCCTTCCGTCCTTCCCTCCCTCCTTCCTTCCTTCCTTCCTTCCTTCCTTCCTCCCTCCCTCCCTCCCTCCCTCCCTACTGTCTTTCTTTTTTCTTCTTCTTTTCTTCCTTTCTTTGTGTAGATGCTGCTATTTCTGCATCCCTTCAGTCTTGGTGTTTACCTTTCCTAGTTTAAGGCTAGTTGCTTTGCATCTTTCTCTTTGAATATTTGGGATACCATTTTTCTACCATTTCTACCATTTGTAGAAAAACCTTCCAAATTCCAGGTCACCCCAATTATAAAATGTATTTTCTAATCATCCAGGCAGCCCTGAAGTACATTCACAAGCCCCTCTGGCATCACCATATGCTCTTAATGTCATGTGCTCCAGCAGCTCATCCTGCTGCCAGGGGTCAAGGAAGCCTGCAGCTTCCATGGTTAATTACATGTTGAAATGGCAGGAGAGAAAATCAGACTTAGATAAATGGTTTCTCAAGAACAAGTTGCATTGCCTAAAAAACAATGTTCAATATATATGAGAAAGGCTTAGAAAAGCTGCACACAATATTCACTTTTCAGTACCTTTGTTTCAACTTAAATGAAGATCTGTAACCCCCATCCCTGCCCCAACTTCACCCCCCAGTGTAAAGTAGTAATTTGAAGGAAGAATGGCTGGGCTTGATTGGCCAAATTTATGTATGTGTGGACACTGGACATTGATCAGATTTGCAGAGTCCTTCATGGCCTTTCCATTTTTTTTCTTAACTTCTTGTTTCTCTCTTATTCTTCTTCTGACTCTTCAAATGCATACATGAACATGATTATTTTCTTCCAAATTGGAAGGATATCTTTGTCATTGCCAGTGCAATTTGTATGCAACCCAACTCCCAATGACTCTGAGTGGTTCACAACAATCAAATAAATTACAGTAAAATCAATAAAAGATAAAGATCAAAGATGGCAACCATGGTGAAGTGAGGGGCTCACTTACCAAAGGCCTGGGTGAAGATCCAAGTCTTCATGACTCTTCTAAACAACAGCAGAATGAGGACCATCTAAGCTTTCCAGTTCTAAATGATAGTATCTGAAAGAATAAAATGATAATCTGATTAAGATTAGAATTGTGGCCTGATTTTTTTTGTTAATTTGACAAAATTCATTGAAAACCTTTTGCTGAAAAATAAGATGGACAGATGATAATAGGTAGATGGATTAGGTAGGGAGGCAGAAATTGATTTGATTCACATTTTAATGACTCAAGACATCATTATATGCCAATATTCATATCTTTTTAAATTTTGTAAATGCAGCTTGTTAATCAAAAATGCATACAGGATTGAGAGTTTGAAAAATAAGACAGCTTTTGCCCATGACTATCTATAACTCAATACAACAAATATTCTTCAGAAACTCTGGAGATGTGTATGTATTAATCAGAGAAAATATAAGCATTTAATATTAACTGTGATTATATACGTGCATCCCCAGAAATAGTTACCACTGATTTCAGTGCAATTTTATCCTAAATAAGTGGGATTTAGGATACCAGCACAAGATATTTGAAGTAATGGTAGCTCCAATTGAGTAGCAAAAATCTAGCATATCTTTTAACAAAATTGTTTTTCAGAAGGACACATTTGCCAGAATCTAATTTTATTGACCTTAAACTATGAGTGATGGGCAATTACTCCTGGAAATTTAAATCGTTCTTGAAATGAAAAAGAAATACAGAAGAACACAAATAATGCATGTGTTCATGAAATGAGCTGCAATTGGAAATAATGTACATTATATCCCCTCATCAATAGATGATATTCCTACCATGAGATTTAGATATATTGTATAATAGAGATGAAGAAGAACAAAAAATGACATTTTGCATAATTCAGTGTTTTTTTCAGCATATCAATTTGGAAATAATAAATACTTTGTAAGAAGAGAAAGTATCTCACTTAACAGTAGGTTCCTATAGCTATCTGGTTTTTTCTCCATTTAAAACAGCAGCTTTGCATTTCTACTGTCCAGGAATTAATATACAAGAATGAGTGAGCCATAATAAATAAGACCTTTTGGTTAAATACATTGAACAAAGCAATACTGTCAACATATTTTCTGTTCCCTGATGCATTCCTTTTATTTCATATTACAGCATGAGGTTAAAATCAATGTCTTCTGATTTATTTCAGAACAATACCCAGAGATATGATAAAGAGATTAACAACATGCCATCAACATCACTTTTACCAATTACCACATGAAAAATGAGGAATGGAATTCAGAACAGAAAAACCAAGAGCAAAACCTCAGCAATCTGTAAATCAAAGGTAAAACCTACTTCAGCGTTGTGAAAATTGGCTCCACTGTTCTTTAATTTTACATACTAGTAGCAATATTTGTATATATACTATGTAGATTTGTAGGTTATTATGGGGTGTCATTTGGTCTACATCAGATGAAGTAGTTCTCCATTAATTGTCCTTCCGTAAAATCCCAGATCATATGATATTAGCCTGATGGAACTATATGTCAGTCTAATGTCAGGTAGATATTTCTTTTGAAAAGGATAAGTTCATAGAAGTACTAATACTTAGATTATAGATCACCAAACTTGGCAACTTTAAGACTCGTGGACTTCAAATCCCAGAATTCCTCAGCCAGACTGGTTGAGGAATTCTGGGAGTTGAAGTCCACGAGTCTTAAAGTTTAGATCAGGGGTCTTCAAACTTGGCCCTTTTATGACTTGTGGACTTGCCTGGCTGAGGAATTCTGGGAGTTGAAGTCCACAAGTCATAAAAGGGCCAAGTTTGAAGACCCCTGGTTTAGATCAACTGAATGTTAGTCCAGTGTTTAAACCAGCTGAGCTATTGCAACAGGAGTTTAGTTGGCCTAAAACTGGGGGATGATAGTGTATACAATTAAAACAACTTTTGATTTCACAATTAAGTCCAGATGCTTTAGCAGCCTGTAAAACTGCCAAACTACTAGGAACATTGAAATGTGTTTTGGATTATTCTAAACTGGCAGTATTTTTAAATGGACAATTAAAGAGTTTTGCTAAGATGGAGAGTATTATTTGCAAGAACTGTTGAATAAAGAATTGGAGTACATTATATTAATAAATCAGTGCTTAAGGGTCTTAAGTATGTTTTTTTATGATTTCAGAACAGACTCATTCAATATAATTGTTTTCAGGCTTATTGGAGTTGTCAAAGTGTTTTAAAAGAGTTTATTTTCAGCTTTGGTTTCTGTAAGTATAAAACAATGGAAAAGTCATTTTCACATATAATATTGGATGGGCTTGTTCCATCATTATCCAGTGTTGGTTTAATATATACAAGTTAGTCAATATAGTGTAGAGGAAGTAATGTGGTTTAAAATGTGAATTAGATACCAACAATATGGGATTTGTTCTTATACAAAGCACTGTGAATCTCTTACATATATGGCATAGCAAAAATATTCATTTATTTAAAATGGACAGATGGACAATGGCATCACTGATTTACAACTGAAGAGCTGTGCTTGCTTTTTGCTTATGAACTGATTCTTTTTCAATATAATGTAATGGAAAAGCCAATCAATATTATTTAGTGGTGTCAAGGTGTACTGTTATATTTAAAAACTTAGGGATTTTAATATGTATCTAAGTTCTCATTTTCCTTTGTAACTTTTTTTCCTTTTTTTCTATACTGAGCCAATAACAATAAAATGTAGGCTTTTTTGCTTATTCTGGCACTTTGTAAACAGCACCGCCACATGCGGCCTGATGACCCAGAGCTGTGCTTATACTATTGATAAAATATTCAGGACACAGTTCAAACAGGCACCCATCAAAGTCAACAGGCTCTTGCAGAAGTTTGATCTATATGTCTGTTTATGTTTGTGTGTGTATGTATATACACAGAGAGAAGGGGGGGGATCCACCTTTAAACAAAAAAATGCATTGTTCCTCCTACAGCTACTGATGGCTCTTCAGGATTGCTATGGCAGCCTGGGAACTGGGTGTGGAGTAGGTTCCAGCACCGTGGATAAAGTGAATTCCACTGTGTGAGTAGCAACCCTGGATTTAGCCTAATTTATGTTAATCAATGCACCAATAAGTATTTACCTGTCATTTGACCTACCTATTTTTTCCTGTGATATCAGATTTTTGTTTTATACAGTATTATTGGACAACATAATTGGGTTAGTTGTTATTCAGTTGTTCCAAAATACTATCCAATCAGATAGATAAAGTGATCTCTATTTCATAGTTAGCTTATTGTAACTTTTTCCCCCCAACAGATTTAGAGGCTGCCTAACTCCTCTAAAGGACTCTGGGCAACTTACAGTTAAGAAAAATAAAACACACTTCAACAAGAAATAGATTGTGGGCATCCAAAAATGCAAAACTGTATATAACAACTACCTCAACTACCACTTTGCCCAAAGACCAGGGAGAGCAGCCAAGTTTTTAGTGATTTCTGAACATCACACTACACATAGCATTTATCTCCCCTAAATAGATAAAGACATAGAAAGATAAATGATATGACTGCAGTTTTGCAGATGAAATGTGAGGAAAATATATCAATTTGCTGGTTTGATTATAGAGTGGGGGGATTAATACTAACAAACCAGTGTGGGTTTTGTGGGGAAAATAGGAGGAGGAAGGAGTATTAGGTATGCTTGCTGCCTTGCTGATCAAGTATATAAAGGTAGTCCTTGACTTACAGCAGTTCATTTAGTGACCGTTCGACGTTACAACAGCACTGAAAAAAGTGACTTACATTCAGATGCTCAATAACTCATATTTAGGACGGTTGCAGTGTCCCAGGGTCACGTGATTAACTTCTGCGACCTTCTGACAAGCGAAGTCAATGGGGAAACCAGATTCACTTAACAACCATGTTACTAACTTAACAACTGCAGTGATTTACTTAACAAATGTAGCAAGAAAAATCGTAAAATGGGGCAAAACTCACTTAACAAATGACTCACTTAGCAACATAAATTTGGGGCTTAATTGTGGTTGTAAGTCAAGGACTACACACACACACACACAGAGACACATATAAATACTTATACATACACAAATATATACATATATATACATATATTTAAAAGGTAGGATTAAATAAAAATAAAAATACAGATAAGGACAAAATATGCCATTCTTACCATGTTTTGTTGTTTTATCATTCCCCCCCCCCCTATATAGTAGTTGCCTAAATTGCCAGGGCTCAAATGCTCCTCTGCCAAATTTTCAACACTCTGTCTTATCCCTGCTTAATCCTCTACTAGTTTGACCCTGGTAAACTCAACAAGACTTCATGCACCTGTGCCTGAACAGCTGCGCTCTTTGAAAATGCAATGCAGTTAGACTAGTTTTGCTGCCTGTTGTAAGAGTATATTGTTATGCATGCATGTTTGTAAATTTTAAAAAAGCAAAATGACAAGAGATAATAGGTCTCGGGTGATTGCTCTTCCAATAGAAACCCATCAAAAGGAGGAATAAAGTGAGATTAACAATGTTATTGCTTGCAGCTGATTACAGACAGTTGTACCTTGGCAAAAAGAAAGGAGTTTTGCAAAGAGACCTAAACTGCACACCTGGAGGATAAATGGCCAGAGTATTGAATAAGTGAAATCTTTTAAATATTTGGGCATGGTTCTCCACAGCTCCACCAAAGGCAGTGCACACCAAAATTATATCATATAAACTGCTAGGAAAAAAAAAACAGTGGATGCAATTTTCACTTCACCAAAGGAGCAGCATTAAAGCTACATTCAGCTAAGGCTGGTGCACAACTAATTTTTGATGCCCAGCTAGGATCTTACACTTCCTTTACTCCTCTTGAAAGGGTCCAGTCTAAAGTCCTATATTCCAGGCAGCCACTTGCACTCCAAATGCAGTATTATGCAGCAAGGCAGGGCTGTCTAAAGTTGAAATGGGACTTGTAGCATAGGACGTTGGTGGAAGTTCTTTCCCACAGGTTTGAGTTCTTCCCTTATTGAGGACAATTGCAATCAATACGGCTCAGGATAATTTCACGAAAACTTTAACATCTCGGCTTTTCTAAGGAGGCATTGCTAATGATGGGCTATAAGTGTGCACTCAGCTCATTTGAACAATGTAACAAAGACCTGGAAGCCCAGGAGGACTGGTGTACTCTATCTAAGAATTATTTTTTTTTGAGCAGTCAAGCCCCTTTTTTTTTAGCCAGTGAGATACTTGCACCACATGACAGTTTGCAAAGTCCAAAGAGCACTAACTTTAGCATGCTTCAATGCTCTCCCCACAGCAGTTCTGAATGGCCAATACATATAATTCTCCTATGAGCTGAGTCTGTGGCCCTGTGGACAAGAGGCTGTTGAACCAACAGTTCAAATCCTGCTATATTGTACCCTCTACAACAGGGGTCTTCAAACTTGGCCCTTTTATGACTTGTGGACTTCAACTCCCAGGCACGCTGGCTGAGGAATTCTGGGAGTTGAAGTTCACAAGTCATAAAGGGCCAGGTTTGAAGACCCCTGCTCTACAAGGACTCAATGACCCACCTTATAACTCCATACCTGGTAGAATATCTATGCAGATTCTCAATCATCCAGTTCATAGTTGTTCCAAAGATGCTTTTCAAAAGACAAATGGACTTTTCTTGCTCTTTCCGTGAAAATGTTTCACTTCTCATCCAAGAAACTTCTTCAGTTTTTCAGAACTTCTTCAGAACTGAAGAAGCATCTTAGATGAAAAGCAAAATATTTTTAAGGAAAAAAACCCAAGAAAGTCCAGTTGCCTTTTGAAAAGCACCTTTGGGACATCCTTACTTAGTAAAACACCCAGGAAATCCTGATCAAGCTATTATTAGATTGCTATGATTCAGTCTCCTTGAATGTAACTAAATTTTGTTACACTGCCTGTAAAATTAGGCAGACTTTGATTATCCACTGATGAACCCACCACCAATTGTAATATTTTATCTTGTTTTGTTTTCATTTTATTTTTAATTTTTAATGTGTTTTTGTTTGCATTTCTGGACAAAAATGCAAATGTTCTGGAAAATGTAATGAAACCATTGTATGATTGCAGAATACCTTAAGCTGGCAAAGTTTACATCAGGTTCCAAGCATCTTAGAGGAGATACGAGACGATTCACATTATTAAAATTTGGGAAAAGGTTTACATTTTCAAACCTTTGTTGGGTAATTGCAGTCTGTGGACAGCAAAAGAGATGAATGGAAAAGTCACTAAGGAAAGAAGAAAAAGGCATATTGTCAGTCTTGAGCTTGTCAGAACTGATCAAGGTTAAAAAAAAATGCTTTGAGGGAATCGATTTCAATGGAATGGCTGGATTTCAAAGAGGCATATTGCATATCCAGCTCTGCAAAAAGCAGAATCCACTAGAACTCCCAACAGGTTCCCTGAACTCTTTTGACTTAGCCAATTATGTACAAGAGCTTTTCAGAGAAGAAGTTGCAGAGAAGGAAGAGCATGAGTGCCCAGCATTTTCTCCTTTGAAACAGCCAGAGGCCAGCCTAATGCATTTGAACTTGCAGAAATTCAAACAGCAGTTTATAGATTCCAAGAAATGCCTTAGATCAGGGGTGTCAAACTGCCAGCCCACGGGATGGATGCATCATAAGCGAAACCACACCCACTACATTGCCGGCAATGGCAAAAAAGTCACGATATGTCGCGACATGTCATGTGACATTGCGAGTTTGACACCCCTGCCTTAGATACAAAAGAAAAGGAGACAAGAAGGAAAGAAAAGAAAAGAAAAGAAAAGAAAAGAAAAGAAAGAGAGGGAGGGAGGGAGGGAGGGAGGGAGGGAGGAAGGAAGGAAGGAAGGAAGGAAGGAAGGAAGGAAGGAAGGAAGGAAGGAAGGAAGGAAGGAAGGAAGGAAGGAAGGAATTGTGTGCTCCCTTCTGCATTTTATTGTCAACTATGCGTATGCAAAATAACTTTTTTTTATAGAAGTCACCATAGCTGCTTTATTTAGCCTTACCCATTTGACTAGCAATTTACTGAGTTAGTTAGTTGGTTAGTTCCGATTTTTCCAGGTTGCTCAACTCCTACAGGCCTCCTGATGATTTAAAACATGTAGCAGACCACAAATACAGTGAAAGCCATACATAGCACAGTAAACCATAAAATGGCGTTCTTCCTGCAGCCTTAAACTTACTACAGCATGTAAAGCTCTGTGAAACCAAGGTGCAGAACTTTCTTCTGGTAACCGGAAGTGCCATTGCTGTTCTTAGAGTAAAACCAACCAGTTTAGAAGGCTGTTTTGCTTCTGTAATGCCAATGAAACAATTCTCCCAAACCTGCAGAGATTCGACCTGCTGCTTCAGTATGAAGCCTATTAGATTTAATAACATGGCAAAGCTAATGGCTTGGCACCTTTTGTAACTAACCTGTACAGTAGCCTTAAAGTTTTATGAAGATTAGGAAGTTGCATAGGAGTTATTTAATATACTATATTTAATATATTCAGCTTAATATATCAGAGATTCCTGGGTTACATAAGATCTGGCTTACATAACTTCCCTTTTATGCAAATGCTTCCCCGTCTAAAGTTTTCAAGGTGAGTAAAAACTGTCTGTTCTGCATGGAGTGCAAAGCCGTCCAGCAGCACGGAGTGAGGCGGACAGCTTCTCTGCCGGGGAAAAGGTTTCTTTCCTCAGTCACTTGTTGCCATAGTCACGCCTCAAGGAGCGTGTAAGGCAGGTTGAACTGTCTACAGCTGCCATCTCAAGAGCTTTCTCTGCGCTCTTGCCATCCACTGGCGATGACTACAATGCTGTCATGCTGATTATTATTCTTCTTTTTCATCTAATAATTAAGTCCATCTTCACCCACCAGCAAAATGCCACCTTCAGGTACTATATATGTATCTTGCTTTAGGGAGCAGTTGATCGAGTTCCAAGGTTTGCAAAAGAATCAGCTATACAAGGCTTTCTGGAATAGAACAGCTACATTCACACTGGGGAGGGAGTAAATGCTATATTTCACCTAATAAAATCCAGTCTCCTATAGTTTTTTTCTCTCTCTTTTTTCCACACTTCAGTTAACAATTGGAGTTGAAATGGGAAGGCGGGGAATATTACGGGTGCCCTCTTCTAACGAGATCGATCTAGTGGGACCAAGAAGGGGTTTCTCCATGGTGCCCCCCTCCCTTTGGACCATCATACCTGTGGAGATAAAATTGGCCCTACTTCGACACTCTTTTGCAAAGCGCTGAAGATGTGGTTTGGCCAATGGGCCTGGGGACCCAAGAGTGAAATGGAGACCATCAAATGGTGGTTTGATTGTTGTCACCTGAGGGGTGGGTACTTATTGCTTTTCTATTGTTCTTGTATTAGGCTTTCATCTTTTCAAGCTGCCTGGAATCATTGAGAAAAGGTTGATCAGCCATATAAATTTTCTTAAATAAAAGTAAGTTAATAACAAGAATAGTCCTGAATAGGATCTTCTCCTTAGTCCAAAATTGTGTTTATCGCACGGCTTAGTCTGATGCCTCTGGAGTACTCATAACTAAGAAATGAACACATTCACTGTTCCTTCGTATCGCTGCAGCTTTTACTGGAAGCTCTGCTGATGTAATTGTATATGGGAATGGCCTTGGCAGATAAGGGGAAGAGATGCCACCTAGGAAATGATTAGATAAAAGAAGGGGGACCCACAACTGAATAATGGGCAGAGAAAGAAATTTAGGAAAGATCCTCCCAATTTATTAGATGGTAAAAAGAGATAGTGGGAAACTTGCAAGGTTATGTTAACATAGCCTTACAATAAAGTCAAATTAAATCATCTGATTGTGTTTCCTGTCTGGTTTACTTGGGAGGGTGACAGCTGCCCTCCATGTGGAAGTAACATTGAGTTTTCCAGCCCAGCCCTTGGGAGGCCCAACCTCCATGAATTCACCCAATCTTCTTTTAAAGCCCCCCAAGTTAGTAGTTACTATGTAATGTGGAAGTTGTTTCTACAGGTTAAATTGTTCCTATAGGAGTGCCTCAAGATGTGCTTCTTCTGTCTGACTCTTCTGTACAGTATTTCCTTCCAATCAGTTTCATTAGGATTTTGAAAGAAGAGAACAACTCCTGCTTGTTCATTTTCTTTATGACAGACAGCCATCTCTTCTCTCAGCTAAAGATCATTGTGGTAAAGAAGGTGTTTGAGCCCTCTAATAAGTTGGATTCTCCTCTTCTGTATTTTTTTCAATTCTATTTTATTCTTTTCCAAACATAATGAGCAGATATTCAGCAGATAGCCAGCATTCAAGATATGGATATATCACACATTTATAGAACACCATTATAATCCACAAAGGGCAGTATGGTGGCTCTGTGGTTAAGACACTGGGCTTGCTGGCTGGAAAGCTAGCAGCCCGGGTTTGAGACCTGAGCATCACACAATGGGGTGAGTTTCTGTTCTCGCCCCAGCTCCTGCCCACCTAGCAATTCAAAAGCATGCAAATGTGAGTAGATAAATAGGTACTACATCGATGGGAAGTTAACAGTGCTCCGTGACATCACACTGGCCACATGACCATGGAAATGTCTTTGGACAGCACTGGCTCAATGGCTCAATGGCCTTGAAATGTGTATGAGCATGCCCCTATAGTCAGCAATGACTAGCAGAGTAAAATCTGTAGGGACTCCTTACTTTACCTTATTATAATGTACAAGGGCATCATGAAGTTTACTTTTGGGTAATTTGTTTTATTATTATGCATTGTTTACTCAAAGTGCAGATACAGGAGAGGAATTAAACTGCACCACATAGGATACAATGTGCAAATACATGCTGGAACATAACTTCTTAAGTCATTTTAATGTAGACACTTTGAGAAGACAGTAAGATGCGCAATGTCAATTTTGGGGGTAAAGTGTTTAAAGTTCATAGAAGTTATTTTGTCGGGATTTTGATATGAAACGATTTTCTTTAATTTTCATATTGGTAGCATAAATATTTTGAGAAGTGAGTCTAAAAAGCTTCAAGTACATTGAGCACACCAGGCCAACATATAGAAAAAGAGAAAGACAATGATCTATTTTTTCTTTCATAGAGAGTTCCTGTTGCTAAGGAACCATTTCCTTTTATTTCTTTGCAGGTTTTCTAACACGGGGCCTCTCGGATAGTAAGAACCACAATGTGGTATCATATAGTGTAAAATGATGCTCTATTACCTGGAAATTGGAATTTTAATAACACACCTGAGGGATTGGATACTTGCAACACTGGATGAAAAGAACAAAACCAGTGAATGTGACTGCATTTGGGTACAAGCACAAAATCACATTTTTTTTCTAGCCCTCATCTCAGAGTCTACTACTAGTTGTCCTCAAGTAATAGAATGTGCTGATAATTATTAATTAGCAGTCATCGTCACAACTGATTTTTTTAATTGAATCAGCAGGAAAGTTAAAATAAATGTATAAGCACACAATTCACAGAAAGGTTGTGCAACATCTGGTTAATGAGTTTATACTTTACAGCTTAAGTTACCTGGTACTGTAGAGGTACATATGAATAGCCTTGAAGAAGGTATGCAGGAACAGTCAAGGTGAAATAAGACACCACTCAGTCCTGGGCAAGTGTCAAGTAAGAGAAGGAAGCTTAGATCAGGGCTTTTGAACCTTTTCACCCATTGTACCACTTTTAGGATAAGGCAATATCCGAGTACCACCAGTCGCCCAGCAAGGTGTCAAAAACTTGACCCCCCCCCCCCCGCAAAAAGGGAAAAAAATGATAAAGTACAGGTAGTCCTCGACTTACAACGATTCGCTTAGTGACTGTTCAAAGTTACGACGACACTAAAAAAAGTGACTTATGACCATTTTTCACACTTATGACTGTTGCAGCATCCCCAGGGTCATGTGATTTACATTCGGATGCTTGGCAACTGATTCATACTTATGACCGTCAGTGTCCCAGGGTCATGTGATCATCTTTTGCAACTTTTTGACAAGCGAAGTCAATGGCGGGGGGGTGGCCAGCTCATCACTCAGGTTGCAGGGTGCCTGTGTGGGGGGAATCCATGGGTCTCTGGTGGAGGAAGGTGGGACTGGGGTGGGTTCCCTCCTTCCCTCCCTCTCTCCCATTGTCCCTTCCTTCCTTCTTTGTCCTTTTCTCCTTCCCTCCCTTCCATTGTCCATCCCTCCCTCCCTCAGGTTGCAGGGTGCCTGTGTGTGGGGGGGATCCATGGGTCTCTGGTGGAGGAGGGTGGGACTGGGGTGGGTGCCCTCCTTCCCTCCCTCTCTCCCATTGTCCCTTCCTTCCTTCTTTCCCTCCTCTTTGTCTTTTTCTCCTTCCCTCCCTTCCATTGTCCATCCCTCCCTCCCTCAGGTTGCAGGGTGCCTGTGTGGGGGGGGATCCATGGGTCTCTGATGGAGGAGGGTGGGACTGGGGTGGGTGCCCTCCTTCCCTCCCTCTCTCCCATTGTCCCTTCCTTCCTTCTTTCCCTCCTTCTTTGTCCTTTTCTCCTTCCCTCCCTTCCATTGTCCATCCCTCCCTCCCTCAGGTTGCAGGGTGCCTGTGTGGGGGGGATCCATGGATCTCTGGTGGAGGAGGGTGGGACTGGGGTGGGTGCCCTCCTTCCCTCCCTCTCTCCCATTGTCCCTTCCTTCTTTCCTTCCTTTCTTCCCTCCTTCTTTGTCCTTTTCTCCTTCCCTCCCTCCCTTCCATTGTCCAGCGCTATGCCACCCAGACCCCAGCCTGGAGAATATTACAGCCCTCTCTGTGCGCGCGCAGAGGCAGAGGAGAGTGCCACCTTTAGGACATGACAATATTCGAGTAAAAGCTTACCAAGGTGTCAAAAACTTTATTGAACAAAAAAAAAGCGGAGCCAGGGGGAGGAAGACACTCACCCCTTGCAAGCCTCCTGCGTTGTGTGTACACACACAAACACACACAGACCCACAAAGCGCAATACCAGCCCAAGACCTGCCAGAGCCTCTCGTCTCCTCCCCCCCCCAGCCAAACCCTTCCAGCCACTTTCAGGGAAATTACAGCCCTGCATCCCTCCAGCCTGGCCCCATGCAAAGCAGGCAGGAGACTCCTGCCCTTTTACACCGGCTCCCAGCAATCTCGTTTGCTCGCTTTCTGCAAGCAAGTGAGCTGCAGTCTGGACGCTGATGCCAGCTCCTGCCCAGTTAACTTGCTTGTAGAAAGCAAGCAGAAAACAAGAAAGGAACTAGTGCTAGTGGCTGCAGGGAGAAAAAGGGCTGGATTCCTTTGCTCCTGCTGAGCCAATTGAGGAAAGGGTGGGGGGGGGAAAGCGGAGCCAGGGGGAGGAAGACACTCACCCCCTTGCAAGCCTCCTGCGTTGTGTGTACACACACAAACACACACAGACCCACAAAGCGCAACACCAGCCCAAGACCTGCCAGAGCCTCTCGTCTCCTCCCCCCCCCCAGCCAAACCCTTCCAGCCACTTTCAGGGAAATTACAGCCCTGCATCCCTCCAGCCTGGCCCCATGCAAAGCAGGCAGGAGACGCCTGCCTTTTGAGACGCCTGCCTTTTTACACCGGCTCCCTTTCTGCAAGCAAGTGAGCTGAACGCTGATGCCAGCTCCTGCCCAGTTAACTTGCTTGTAGCTTTGCTTTGCCCTCCGTAAAGCCGGGCATCTTGGTAAGAGGAGAGGGGGGGAAAGTCTGGAGCCCTGGGAGGCAACTTGAGGGCCGTGAAGGGTATCGCAAGCTAATGGGGGGGGGAAGAGGAAAAGAAAATGGAAGAGAGTGAGGCCGCAACAGAGAGAGAGAGAAGGGGGAAAAGAAGGGTCTCAAACCCCTACCTGAGGGAGTGGATAGCTCTGTCCCCTTCAGGCTTGCTTCTGAAGTAAGAAGAGGGGCAGAAGGGCGACAGGGATCCTGCACGAGAAGAAGTCAATCTGGTTGCTGCAGGAGTCCCTGGGGAGGGCGGGGCCTTGCTCTGCGCCTGCGCTCTTCGCACGCCCTCAGTAGGGTTCCTGCAGGCTGCCTCCAAGCAGCATGAATTCCACAAACAAGTGAGCTGGGAAGGAACGGAGCGGGGGGGGAGGAAGGTGACGGGGGGAGGAGGGGGGGAGGAAGGCGATGCCACGTACCACCAGCCAGGTGGTCGCGTACCACCAGTGGTACGCGTACCACCGGTTGAAAAGCCCTGGCTTAGATTAACCAAACCTTGAACCTGTTTGATAGAAGAGGAAGCAGAGGGACATTCTGGTAGAGTTTCTGATAGATGCCGATATTATATCTAGAAAAGTAATTTCCCTTAATCAGAATAACAGAATAACCAAGGTGGAGGAGACTTTGGAGGTTTTCTAGTCCAATCCCCTTGTCAAGCAGGAGACTCTATGCCTTTTCAGACAAATGGTTGTTCAATCTCTTCTTAAAAACCTCCAGTGTTGGAGCAGCCAAAACTTCTGGAGGCAAGTCGTTCCACTGATTAATTGCTCTAACTGTCCGGAAATTTCTCCTTAGTTCTAGGTTGCTTCTCTCCTTGATTAGTTTCCATCCATTGTTTCTTGTCCTGCCTTCAGGTGCTTCGGAGAATAGGTTGACACACACACACCATTTTTTTGTGGCAGCCCCTTAGATATTGGAACATTGCTATCATGTCACCCCTAGTCCTTTTCACTAGACTAGACATACCCAGTTCCCGCCTCTGGTCCTGTAATCATCTTTGTTGCTCTTCTCTCCACTCTTTCTACAGTTTCAACATCTTTTTTGTATTGTGGTGACCAAACCTGGATGCAATATTTCAAGTGCGGTCTTTCCAAGACATTATAAAGTGGTGCTAACACTTCACATGATCTTGATTCTATCCCTCTATTAATGTAGCCTAGGAATGTATTGACTTTTTTGGCAGTTATAGCACGCCACCTCCTGATGTCGTCTGTCTCAAAAGGCTAATAGTAACTTCTATTTTCTTTGATCATATTCTAGTTAGGTTTACTTATCACACTGAGCCATAGATAGCAGTTTGTGTTTGTACAGAGGAATGACATTCAAAGTGGAACTAAGCTCTGGAGATGGACTTACCTGGACTTCACACAATGCCAGTCTTCTCCTTTTGTTGTCATGGCCTGTCTCTTGCCTTTTGGAAAGATGGCAGGGCTACCTCTGTGCAAGCGTAAAAACTAAGACCAGATGAACAGAACAAACAGATTGTAAATGGGCTAAGAGAGCTAGAATCTTTGATGGAGAGAAACACACTATGGACTTCTCAAACCCAATATGGAATAGAGAAGATATCCTGCAGTACACTTAAGCTTGCTTCTGCTGTCTTCTCAGCTAACCCCTTGATATACTCCAGTCTCAAAGCAGCACTTTCCCATTATATACTGCCTCCTTCTGTGTTGTATTTGTGTCAGAAAACACACAGCAGATGCAGAAGCTTAGTCAATCAAAGGTGTTCCTTGCTCAGATATTTTTCCCCCTTTTGGTACCCTACTGGTAGGAGTTTTAATTTTGTACTGCCAACGCAAGTTATTGTGGCATGCTGAAGTATACAACACAGTGATAGCTCCCCATCATCTAAATTCCATATTAAACAAACAATACATTAAAAGTCTAGTTGGGGGAAAAAGGTGTGCTTTGATTTTGATTTTGTGTGGTATTGTGAGTCTGGAAGGAATTTCCTGTGAAGGCTTATAGATAAGAACATTTTAATAGTCCAGTCACAATGCTTCCACAATAGGATGTTCACCCAAAGCTTTCTTTTCTCCTTATTGATACACTGGTGGGGGAAGATCAGGGTCAGTTCTGAAAATATCAGGAAAGCTTCATTGTTACTTAATAATTTTTTTATCCTGTAGGGAAGAACAATTAAGAAGGGAGAAAAAGGGTCAGAAAAACAACTTTACCCTCCCTAAATCATCTTTTTATTATACTGTATATTTAAGAAGACATCCTTTCTTGCTCGCTCTCTCGCTCTCCCCTTCCTTCCTTCCTTCTTTCCTTCCTTCCTTCCTTCCTTCCTTCCTTCCTTTCTTCCTTCCTTCCTTCCTTCCTTTCATCTCAGGGGAAAAGAAGGGATCATATCTGTTGTTTCTTATAATTGTTATCAACATTTTTATTTTATTTTTTAAATTTAAAAACAAAAAAACTCAACATTTGAAGTAGAAGCAGAGAGAAGTCTAGACACAGGCTTGGTCCCAGTGATTGAAAGAGACTATCATCAATTCAGTGAAAGGCAAAGCATTTGATATCCAGAGTGTTTCAGAAGTTAACTTTTATATACTCAGTATGTCATGAATCAGCTGAATTTGAGGGGGTGGAGGAGAGGAATATTGCCACAAGAAATACTATTCATTGAAGAAAGTTCATCTGTATCAAAATAGTTCTAATTTCTGGGTAATGAAGGGGCTGCTTCAGACATGAATCACTAGGAAATAAGCAGACGTGAAAGTATAACATTTGGCACAAATTGAAGGGCAGAGTCTGCACTTATGAGTACTTTTATATTTTTCTACTTTTTCCCGAACGTGGAGTTACATTTTGCTTAAAAAAGAGAGATTGACTGTAGGAGCCATGAACTCTCTTGTATGCAGCTTCTGAGAAGTCATTTCCTTTGTGTTTAATGGGATTTTTTTGCAGGTAATCAAGGTCACCACATAGTCTTAAATGCTGGGGAAAGAATTAACTCTGTAGAGCAGGGATGTCAAACTGCCGGCCCGCGGGCTGGATGCATCATGCTGAAACTGTGCCCCCCCCCATTGCCGGCAATGGAAAAAAAAGTCATGATACGTCGTGACATGTCACATGACGTCACGTGTTTGACACCCCTGCTGTAGAGGGACTGAATAAATTATTTTTGACAGATTAGCATCTCTGTGTCTATCTATAGATCTTCCGGCAATAGAAGAAGGGGACGACAGAGAATGAGGTGGCTGGATGGAGTCACTGAAGCAGTAGGCGTGAGCTTAAATGGACTCCAGAAGATGGTAGAGGACAGGAAGGCCTGGAGGAACGTTGTCCATGGGGTCGCGATGGGTCGGACACGACTTCGCAACTAACAACAACATAGATCTTCCACTTCTTCACTCTAGTTGGAGAAGAAATTGGACTCTAAGGAAAGAAACACAATGAATGAACAACACATGGTGGACAACTGGCTTGTAATTTTCCCCTTGTGAATAAAGCAAAGTGCATGTCCAAAGAATAAATAGGTTTGTTGGTTTCATCTGTAGTCCTCTGCTCCTAACCTCAGGCATCCTTTCCAATGTAATTCGGGCCATTTCAGCACCACTTATAGTTTCAGATATTACCTTAGAAAGAACTAAGCTGTATTTTTTTTCCATGCTTCAAAACAGAGAACACGGTATCAAAGAAACTTCTTCAGCTCTGACTGCATGGTGGGGAATGGAAGGATTTATATTCCTTGCAGACAGCTGGTCGTTTGCATTCTTTTAAAAAGTCATTGAGGCCACTTATTGTCTGCATCTCAGACTGAAGCGCCAATGATTCCTGTGGTCTGCAGTGTTTTCTGAAAATCCATTCATATTCCTGTACCATTCGAAGGGTGTTCATCACAAAGTGAATAGCTAAATGTCTATGGAGATTCTCAGTCAGTTGAGAAGCAGACAACACAGACTCATCCCCAACAGCCGGCGCCTGTCTTCAATGGTGAAGGGACATAACGCAGAAAATATCCTGCAGCCAAGAAGGCTCCACACCCATTCGCACTACTCAGGTGACCCTGAGAATACAGGTAAACCTCCAAGTGGCCTCAACGACTCTCTAAAGGAATACAAATGACCAGCTGTCTGCAAGGAATATAAATCCTTCCATTCCCCACCATCCAGTCAGAGCTGAAGAAGCTTCTTGGATGAGAAGTGAAATGTCTTCAAAGAAAAACAAGAAAGCCCAGTTGCCTCCTGAAAAAGCACCTTTGGGACAACCATGACCTGGATGACTGAGAATCTCCATAGACAGAGAACACAGTATTGAATTACTCCTATCGCCTTCAATTTTTCCCTGCCTGGCAGTAGCACTTCTGATACTTGTTGGTTTGTTGGTAAGTTAGAATCAACTCAACTAAAGTCTACTTTTCAGTAGGTACTATGAGAAGGACAATAAAAATAACAAAGATTCTTCTGAAGGGGTTCCAGAAAGCCTTTGCTGGCTGACTGAGAATGATTTTTTTTTTCTCAGTTAGGAAATGAAAAAAAGTCTCCCACAAAGTCTATGGGCTCCTGATAGAGGTTAAGGAAAATAACCATGCACGAAGATAAAGAAGTTCTCTCTGAAAGAAGTTTCCCTGCTCAATTAAATCTTGTCATCTGCAATGGATGACCTTGGGCTGGTCACACCCTCTCAGCCTTAGGAAGCAGGTGGTGGCAAATCTCTTCCCCAATCTTGTCAAGAAAATTGTAGGGATGTCCATGCAGTCCCCAGGAGTCAATGACTCAGAAGCACACACTTGGGGGGGGGGAGAAATATAATTCCCTATCCCAGTGATGGCGAACCTTTTAGAGACCGAGTGCCCAAAAACTGGCCCCGCCCCTGCTCCGCCCCACCCCGCCTGCCCGCAGGGCCACTCACCGCCTCCAGGGCCCACCTCAGATCACCCAGGCAGCCCAGCAGCACCATGGCAGGCACACCCTCTGCCTGTGCCCCGCAGCATCAACTGTGCGTGATGGGGCGTGAGGGCAGAGTCTTGACTACATTGCCTGCCTGCCATGTCCTTGGCTGCGCTGCTCCACGTGGGCCATGCTCGGGGGCGACTCTCCTCCAGGGGGGCTTCTGGTGAGGAGGGGGTCACAGGGGGAGGTATGGCTGGGGCAACAGCACGTGTGCCCACAGAGAGGGCTCCAAGTGCCGCCTCTGGCGCCCGTGCCATAGGTTCGCCACCACTGCCCTATCCTGTGTACTTAACTCAGCCAGAGGAAAGCTCTCAAGAAATATATAGATGGCCATTAACTTTCTTCTGGCATATTTCTATTCATCTATTCCAGCATCTGAAAGAAATAATATATAACAAGCTTTCCTCCATCTTTTCACTGCAGCAGTTAAAAAAAAAAAGCTATAGACTGTATTAATTCAGACAATTTTAATACTTTTGTTAAGTCAGCTGCATGAAATAAAATGCAGAGGTCCCTCTCTATTAGTGTCCTATTAATTAGTCTGGATAATTTGAAATTAAAATGAAAAAGGAACACTATTACCTGGTTTAAACATTATAGGTTGTTATGGGGTAGGGCAAAATTCTTGTAAGCTGGTGCCGGGAATTTTGCATTGAAGGTTTAGTCTCTAGAGTCCAACAAAGGAATCACCTCTGTGGGAAGGCAAACTTTAATCTCCTTTCCCTCTTTTGAAGTTGACCTTTCCCTGGAGGCACATTGACTCAAGGCAGAACCTTTTGCTCCACCTAGGAACATCACATTTAGAAGTGTGGCAGCTCTCCGATGGAGGGCATGAAAAATGTGGACGTCTCAAAGGCTCTGCAGCTCTAAAGATGCTCCTTTGGAATCTACCCTTATCTGAAGCCACAATGCCAAACTTTTCTAACAAGCTTGGTGTTTTCAACTGTAACCTTAAATTAACACAGCTGCACCAGATCCAACCATTAAGGACTCATGCTATGTGTTGAATAGACTCGTATAACAGCACGCCAAGATGCTGCTGTGTTTAAGTAGGAGCAATTCATTGGCATGCTCTCTGGAACATCTGTAAATAGTTTCAAGCACCTAGCTGCAAATTTTACCTTTGGCCCATCTTAAAAATGTTTAAGTTCCTAAGGCAGCTTTCCCCAACTTCGCAATTTCCACATGGGTTTTGCTCCCTCTTCCAAGGTTCATCATCATTTGATTGTGTTGGCTGGGAAAAGATGTGTTGGAAGGTATCGCACCTGGATGGTTTGGGGAAGTTGCCCTATGGTAATGATTTGCAAGCTTCCAAAGCTAACTAGAACCCTGCCACCCAATTTGACAAGTGTGTCTGTCTCTGTGTCTATGTGTGTACATAGAGAGATAGAGACAAACAGAAAGATAGATAGGCAGACAGAAAAGGTCCAGTTAAACTGATTTATTGCTACTCATGCCTATGCATAGGAATATTCTCAACTCATAGTTAGTACCCACTTGGAATTAGATAAGGGTCAACCAAATTCAAAGGAGATTGGACTTATTTTGCTTGTGGCTACATAGTGATTCTAGGCTGATACCTCTTTTAACTCCACCCCCAGGTTCTGCCTCTCCTTCTATGATGGATGGATGACAGACAGACAGACAGACAGACAGACAGACAGACAGACAGACAGACAGACAGACAGACAGACAGACAGACAGATAGATAGAAATATATCCAAGCAAAACAACATGATATAAAAGCCCAATTCAGATACTTATCAGAATAATGCTTAAAATAATAGATGACTGCCCTTTTCTTTACCATGCATTTTGAATATTATGCCAACCTTCCCAAACTGGTGACCTACAATTAGCAGTACAATCCTCAGAAGGCTCAACCAGCTAACTGGGCAGGATCAATCACTGCAATAAGACATGTACAGTATGTACAATGGTTATCTAAATACTCCTGGGGGCATGAGCAGGGCAGCTTTCCATGCAAGAGGAAACAATATGCATGGAGCTTCAGTAAACAGATACATTCTTGTCTGAATAACAGAACAATATTTTTTTAAACTATTGGCATTCATTACGGAAGAGCAGAGCTTTGGGGTTTCACTTCAGATTGCAAATATCCTGGGCCAACAACGACCAAGATCTATTGTTATATATGTGTGCAAGTGTGTGTGCTAGCATACATTCAACATAAGAGGAAAAGCAATAAATGGCATCAATTAAATAGTATGAAAGTCACCGACACACTCTTGAATTTTGAATCGGTAGAAATGTGGCTGTGAAACAGCCACACAAAAGTTCCAAGAATTTCTTATGATTTATATACTTTATTAAAGGACTCTAAGAATTCATTAAGATATTGAATGAGTGGCCAGAATCTTAAAACACACTCATTCTGGCTTAGCTTAAAATATGAAACCTGAGTTACCCAAAAAAATATAAAGAATAAGTCACAACTCCTGAAAGTTTATTTGAAAAAAAATTGATATACATACAGCACTTTCCATTTCAGATAAAATGTGTTAAGTGAATCAGTCATTTTTGCTTTTAAATGATGATGTAAAAAGTGAATGGCATGTGAACATGTCTCAAAATACCTACCTTTGGGTTAAAGAAGTTGACACATTTAGCACTAAACAGGATAAAGATAATCGGTAATTATTTTCAAATCTGTAAATTACTCCATCTAGATGTTCTTGAGAATTCCTGAACTCCTGAACTCAACAGAATCAATATTACATCTTTGAATAAAATGTTTAGAACAGCCTACTTATTCACAAACTCCCTGAATATAATTCGGGAAAGATAATACATATCATTATTTTAATAAATATTTTATTAATTTTCTAGTTTTGCAATCATAAGTACTTAACAAACAACGTGTTGTCTGGGTCCATTAGTAATTCAGTGGTACATATTAACTTCCTCAATCTAGATCCAATACTACACCATCCAGTGCTTCCTCTCTTCTTCCAGTCGTATACATTTTTCCACACTAGGCAAATACAATTGTTATTGCTGTTAATACATATACAATTGAATATCAACATCTTTATCACATTTTTCTAATATTATACATAGTATCAATAGTGTCAGTTTAAGATATCTTTTCTAACCAAAACATATCTCAATTGCATTTGCACTTAAAATCCATTTGTTTGGTCAATATCCTATTTTTCCCGCTTTTTTTAAATTTTGATTTCCCATCAATGTTCAAAGTGTCTCTATCACTTATAGTTTTCTCATAATAAATTATATTTGGGTAACCAAAAGCTTCTCTTATTCAAATCCTCTTAGCATTTTCATATTTCCCTTCTCATACCAAAATATAGTATTCTAGTTGCAAATCCTATCTTTCTAGTTATAATAATACTTTTATTTCTAACAATTATCTATTCTCTTAGGCATGTTCAAACATCTATTTAATAATATAATATCCCATCTAATGGGTCAAAATCTCTGTTTTGTTCAGTCTTACTCTAGCTTTCTTCCTTTGCCAACTAACTTTCCAAGTCAATGCATTTGAATCATCAAGTAGTTCTTCCTCTATTTCTGTGTATATTGTTTGGAATAAGAAAGACAATTTGATTAAAGTATTTTTGGAAGAACGCTCAGCCCATTTATATTCATTAAACAGCCTCCCTCCTTCTCCAATTTTCCACAATTCTCCTAACAGCTTTATCTTCCATTCGATTAGCTCTTCTTCCTTATCCTCAAATGTGTTCTGAGATCTTGACAAGCAAGATATCTTTTCCATTTCCGGTATTATCGCTACGTCTTCTAATTCTTCATTTATCTAAGTCTGTCTGCTGCTTCCTTCCTTTAGGTCCTCCATCTTTGGATCTGCTTCCTCTAGTTTTCCTTCTATTTTCTGGGTTACTAGTTCCTTCTTTGTAGTCATTTTCTGAATTTGTAGATTTATATTAGAAAATTGTTCTTTTATCTCCTTTGCGTTATATTTAGTCTCATCGTGAGCTAAGACAATTGTCTCTTGTATTGATTTCAACATAGAAAGAATTTCTTTCTGAGATTCATCAACATTTTCTTGTTGGTATGTCAAGCTAGGGGCTTTGAAGACAAGTGTTAGGGATGGTTTTTTACCATTTAAGGCTAAGTATGGAACATCCATTTTATTTTTGTATGTGGTCTTTATAGTCCAATCTATTTAGGGATTTAAAAAGTTTTAGTTCAAATTGTTATTTGAACTCCAAATTATTGAGCCAGCCTATCAGTCCATCCTTAAGCCTCCCCTAAACAAATATAAGCAAAATTCAAGTTTTTCTGTTCAATGAAAAACATATCCTTTCTGTCCAGAGAGAAAAAAGCAATTAAAAGTTGTTCATCAATCAAAGGTTTATAATCCAAAGTATTCCATCATCTCTCAATCAGTAATGCATGTTTCTTCTACAGAAAAATAGGTCGACAATACAGCTCTAAAAGTCAGTTAGTATTTGTATTCGTAATCCAGGCAGGCTAGTTTCAAAATAGTTTAGTGTCTCTGCCACACAGATAAGCAGCCCAAGAGAGTTTTTTTTTCCCTTTTCCCAGCTGTAGTCTTCAAAAGTGAAAGTTTCCAAGGACAACAAAAGTCTTATCTGAGTCTGGGCTTCAAGCCAAGTTTTCTTTAAGCATAATAGATTGTAGTACCGTAGTTCATCACTAAATGTCATTGATGCCATCTTCCAGCTTTTTAAATCCAAACTTATATTGCAAGCTTTTCAAGTCTCTTTTCTAAAAAAAAGTCTCAAAAGCACTTTTAGTCCCCAAATTTCAAAGCTATATATCTGTATTGATTCCAAATTAATCTTGTAATTTTCTCTGTTTTCCCCCAAGCAATTAGTTTGCTGCTTTTCTTTTCCTGAGGGAATGGGGCAGAAATTCCCCTTCACTCTCTCATCGGGGGGGATTCTTTGCTTTAGGCGTTTTTCCCCAGGAAAAGTCTTAAAGTCATAAAGAGAGGATAAAGTCTCACCCAGTTCCATCCACGTTGCTCAAAAGTTGCTCATTAGTGCTTATTTTCTTCGGTTGTCAGCAGCTTCTGACTGGCCATACAAATGTGGCCAGTCTTTCTCCCGCCAGTTTGGAGGGCTTCCTTGGATCAAACAGAAGGGCCTCCACCCCTCCGCAATCAATGAGGGTCCCCTCCTTCTTTGTCGCCTCTTCAGGGCAACTTTCGACCCCTTTTAGGGTCCCCAGCAGGGCAAAATCGAACGTGGAAGACAGAGCCCTGTCTTCCTCCAACCGTTATGCCGCGATGCCTAACTGGAAGTTCCTGGGAAAGATAACATATATAATCTTAATACTCTATATAATAAAATACTCTAAGAGTGCTCATCAATGACTCTCATCAAGTTGAAGTGAGGCATTGAGAGGGTGACTCAGAGATCAGTTGGGTCTTCTACTCTTCAATATTTTTATTAATGGCTTGAATGAAGAGATGGAAAATCAAGTTTTCAGAAGACACAGAATTTGGTAGCAAAGATAATTTTATTTTTTATTTATTTGCCACCCATCTCACATTTCAGGTTACTCTGAGCACCTGAATATACTAGAAGACATAAAATTCAAACCCCCGGTTGGTTAAAGAAATGGGCTGAAAATAACAGAGCTAAAGTTATTTAATTCTAGAATTATTTATAACTAGAGACATTGTTCCTCACATAGGAAACAGCATTCATATGCACAAGTGCAAGATGTGGGCCATCTAGCTTAGTAACAGCACATGTGAAAAAGTTCTTCAAACTCTACTATGAGAACTACATCTAGTTATGGCGGACTATGAGAACTACATCTAGTTTAGGACAGACTCAGAAAAATTTGGACAACTTCAGAGTATAGCAACAGATCATGAGTCATTTGTTGCATCAAGCTAGGATTTATTTCATCTGAGTTATTAATATCATACTGGAAATGTTCTCTCCTATACTGTCCCCAACCCTTCATATTAATTCTAGGCATCAAATAATATTGTTAATTATTTATTTAGTGCATTAGATTTTAATCAGAAAGCATTTCCCTCCATAGACTTTTTTTGTTTTCTATAACAGATACATTTATTTTTGTTTATTTAGACAGGGTGGTTATTAGATTAATGACATGAATTGTGAATACAGGCAGTCCCCAGTTTACAGTGGCAATTGCTATATGGCACACTCATAAAACCTAATGTCACGTGATCACAATACTTAGCGACAGCTGTTCTGGTTGCCACTGTTAAGCGAGGACTGTGAAGATTGTTAAGCAACCACCTCGTTTGACCATGACTTCCAACTTCCTGCTGGCTTCCCCATTGCCTGCTTGTCAAAAGCCAGGAAGTCATGCCAGAAATTATAATCATGTGTCTATGGCTCGCTGCAACATCATAACTGTGAGGTGGATGCCAAATGCCTGGATCACAATCACATGCCTGCAGGGATGCTGTCATAGCCAGAATGCCGAGGACTGGTAATAACTGTCACTCATTCAACATCATTGAAAATTTGAATGATCTCTGAAGAGCGTTCCACTGCATCAAAACAAGGAAAGAACAGAGTTGCTGTAACTATTTTCATCCTATTTATCACAATTCTTCAAAAATAGGCTCATTCCTCAAAACAGAGCAGAATATCTGTGCCAGCTTCTTAGAAGAATCCTTAGCTTACAGAACGTTTATATGCACACAGAACACTGTACAATAGATGCACATCAAGGATTCAGTGGAAGGGCCAAGGCTTTTAAAGGCATTCTTTTGTCCCCAAGTGCAGCAGGTGGTTGATGTGTTTCTATATAAAATAGCTTCTTTCAATTAAACCATACTTTAGTTTATTTATAGCAGCAAAATTAGATAAACTTCTCACCATCTTTAGTCTTTTTTTTTCCAGCAGCAATGCTCTATTCACTCCTGCTGTCCAAAGAAGCTTCTCCTTTCTTTAGTTATTGATCAGGATTCTTTTTCACAGCAAGGACTGTTTGAGAAGCGAAACTTAAATTGGGGTAATAATCACTGTAATTAAGGGGTTTGCATATGACAGGATGTGGAAGAGAGAGACAGAGAGAGAGAGAGAGCTGAATTCAGTGGGTCTTACTCTATAATAAATAGGTATTAATACAGATTTAAATACTTTTAACTTTACTAGAAATGTTAAGTGACTCCAGTTATTTCCCACAAAAAAATCCGTACAGCTAAGAAGAGCGGGCCCTAATCAATCAAATAACAATTATATTTTTAAGCAGACTGCAGAAAAGGCAGGAGTTAAATGATGGTAGATCTATCTAGACATCAGAATAAAAGCAACAGTAAGATAAATAGAAAATTTGTAGGTTGTTCACCATAATCAGAAATCTGATAAATTCAGCTTCAATTTCATGCCTTACCTTATAGTGGACCACTTACATTTTGAATTTCTTTATTTATTTGTAAAGGACCACTTTGTATCTAATAATTCAGATGTTTATTCTTCGTCCCCATTTATACCTTCAAAACTTCTGAATTTTTAAATCACATTGAAGAGCAGGTTGGCGTGGGAGTGTCCTGACAACCTAAATTTCATCTAATTGATGCTCTCCATAGGGTTCTTAAAGGCCTTGTTTGCAACATAACTGCTTACACAATGGCAAAATTATCTGTTACTGTTGCAATAATCTAGTTGTATGCAATCTAAATGATGCCTTAGAAGAAGGCTTTGGCACCATTTGTTTGCTAACATAAAAATCTCACAGCAAATGTGACACAGGCTGAAAAATAATGTGTGCCAACACCAATTAGTTTAAAAAAAAGAATTAGTCAAACACAATTTCCAGCAAGAACGTTCAGCTTTGTTTACTATTTTTTTAGATATCTTTCTGCTGTTTGGAAATCTTTATTTTGATGAAACAGTTTTCTATAGGTTGTTTAACAAATCTCTGCATTTCCCACCTCAGCTTCTTCATAGAAAGTGTTAGGAACTCTTTTTGTTCTCCCCCTGGGCATCCAAAAGAAGGCATCCATGAGGAGCAGGGGCTTGCTCCAAATTATTCATTATGCAGCCATGTGATTGAAACCCTGTTTCTTTCTTTTTAAAAAAGATTTTTATTAACTTATAACGTAAAATATGGAAATACAAAAGCAAATAATAAGGAACAATGATAGGGAAAGGAGAAAAAGAGAAGTGTGGAAAAGGGGGGGGAGAAAAAAAAAGGTATTGAATTCCAACTTCCTTTGTCACAGTAGAATAAGGCATTAACATCGAATCTCAACTTTTTACATTTCTACAGTAGTATGAACTAGCCATGTCTATATCAACAAATCAATCTAATCAATAAAACCCAAAATCATAGCATCATTTTTTTCCACCTCAAGCACAAAGTCCAGAAGCGGTTTCCAGGTAGAAACAAAAATACTTATATTCTTTTCTTTTATCAAAATAGTCAGTTTAGCCATCTCTGCTAATTCCATCAGCTTTTGTAGCCATTAGTCCCTGGTGGGAGTCGAAGCATCCTTCCATTTTTGTGCATAGAGCAGTCTTGCTACCGTCACCAAAGAAAATCAGAGTTCCGATTTTTTTCCCAAGTCTTTTTCTATTAGACCCAGAAGGAAAATTTCTGGTTTAATCTTTATATTCACTTTAAGAATTTTCTGCATTAAAATATGACTCCTACTGCAATATTTCTTTGCTTTATCACGTGTCCACCATAAATGATAAAAAGTCCCTTCTTTAGATTTACATTCCCAACATTCATTTGAGATACCTTTATACATTCTTGATAAATTATCTGGTGTTAAATACCAGCAATTCATCATCTTATAAAAGTTTTCTTTTAAGTTATAGTTTAGTGTGAATTTTAAGCCTTTCGTCCACATATTGTCCCATTGTTCAAACATCACATTATACCCAAAGTTCCTTACCCACTGAATCATTCAGTGTTTTACATGTTCACTTTCCAAATTCAATTTTAATTCAATTTTAATAACGTTTTGTAGACCTTGGCAATAATATGGTCATCACTACCGCATAATAAAATTTCCAATTCATTTTTAACAAAATCAAACCCATGACCGTTTTTATCTAGTTTAAATCTTTCTTTCATTTGTAAGTATGTAAACCAATGGCAGATGTAGTCTTCTAAATCTAATTCTTAGATTTGAGGGTGGAGTCATCAAAAAGATAATATTTTACCATACGTCCACCAGTCCGGCTTCACCATTTCTTTTCTTAAAAAAAAAAAAAAAAATTCTTGGGGGAACACCCAAAGAGGCAATTTTGTAAAAAATCTCATTTTATATTTATTCCAAACTCTTAATATAGCACGTCGAATAAAATGATTGTTACTTTAACTTTATCATACCATAAATAACCATCTAAACCTTAATTCATAGCCTTCCAAATCAAGTAGCCTCTTATTCTGAAGGTTCACTCACTATTTTAGCCAGACCAAACAACATGCATCAAAGTACAATTTCAAATCTGGTAAACCCAAACCCCCTTTTTCCTTAGCATCTTGCAATAACTTATATATAATTCTTGGTTTCTTTCCTTGCCATATAAACTTGGAAATATCCCTCTGCCATTGTTTAAATGGAGTATCCGTTGCAAGTATAGGTATTGTCTGAAACAGAAAGAGCATCTTTGGTAAAACATTCATCCTACTTACAGAAATTCTACCCAGTAGTGATAAATGTAGTTTGTCCCATCTTTGTAAATCCTTTTTAATATCATTGCAAAGAGGTGCATAATTATTTTTGAAACAATTTTGTGTTTGTGTTTGTCAACATAACCTCCAGATATTTCACCTTTTTCTCAAATTTGAAACCAAACTTTTTAATCAATATATCACAATCCTGAGAAGACATATTCTTGATCAACATTGTTGCTTTCTGTTTGTTTATTTTAAAACCTGCTAAAGCCCCAAACTCATTTAATTTCCTCATCAAATATTCTATCTTATTTTTTGAGGGTCATCAGCAAATGCCCTCAATTTATAAACTTCTTTCTTGATACTTATGCCCATTATTCTCTCATCTTCAAAACTTCCAGCACCAAAATAAACAACAGAGGAGAGAGGGGGCATCCTTGTCTCATACCTTTTTGAATTTCACATGAATTAGTTAAATCACCATTAATTACAATTTTTGCTTGCAGTGACGTTTAAATAGGTTTGACTCCTTGAATAAAATTCTCTCCAAAATCCATTTCTTCCAGGACTTTAAGCATAAAAACCCAATTTAAATTGTGGAAGGCCTTCTATGCATTTAGGAATATTAGAGCTGCCTGTTTCTCATTGCGATATTGTAAATATTTAATGATATTCAAAACAGTCCTCACATTATTCCTTAGCTGTCTTTTTGGCAGAAAGCCAGTTAGGTCTTCATGAATATATGCCTGTAAGATCTTCTTTAGTCTTTCTGCAAAATTGCAGCAAAGAGTTTATAGTCTTTGTTTAATAAGGAAATTGGTCTATAATTCTTTTTCTTTGTGATATCTTGACCCTCCTTCGGTAATAATACAATATTGGCTTCCTTCCATATTTGAGTATCCTTCCCTCCTATAGTATATTGTTCATTATGTCCTTTAGTGGCTGAAGAAGTTCCTTTTTGAAGCACTTATAATATTGGCTTGTAAGGCCATCTGGTCCTGGAGCTTTGCCTGGTTTCATTTTTTTAATAGCTTCTGATATTTCAAAGGCCATTATTGGGGCATTCATAAGTTGTCTCTGAGTTTGTGATAGCTTAGGTAACCTTTGTCTTAGGAGATATTCATCTGTTTTAGACATATCTAACTCCTGGTTTTTTTTTTATAAAAGTTAGAGTAAAAATTATGAAAAGTCTTTTTAACAAGTTCTTTATCTGTTATTACTTTATCACCTTCACAAATTTTCTCAATCAATCTCTTTTCCCTTTCCTTCCTTGATTTACATGCCAACCATCTCCCTGGTTTATTTGCAAACTCAAAGTGTCTTTGTTTCACATACTTCAATTTTGTTTCTATTTCTTGAACTTTAACATGGAGAATTGTTGCCGTAACAATTTAATTTGATGTGAAATTTTAGCGTCTGTAGGTGTCTTTTGCAACTCAATTTCTTTCTGTCTTAATTTCATCCAATATCTTTTGTGTCTTTTCCTGAGATTTTTTCTTCTCTAAGCAGTTATACTGTATAAAATAACCCCTCATAATAGCTTAACTTGCATCCCACACAGTCATTAAGGCCGGAAGGGGGTCCTGGGTTGTAGCAGATTCTCCACAGTTTTAGGCTTAGAATGTTTTCTAAGCCAGAAGAAACTCCCCTGGGAAAGGGGAAGCTTTGGAAATCCTGTTTCTTTTTAAAATGTAATTTACATTGTAAAAGGTGGCAGAACATTGCATTTGTGACCACCATCTTGATATTTCTGACCCACCCACCCCCCTGATGCTGTTGCCCTGATACTTTGAATTAAACAACAATGATGCAGTTTATTTAATGCCAATATGATGCAAAGTTTTATTGTGATGTTTCTGGTAGAAACTCCCATATCCTTGCTAACTCCTGCTTCTGGTCTAAGAGCTGTTGCTACAGTCCTACAGAGTCTATCATTTGTACCTCTATAACTGTCTGATTTGATACAACAACCAAACAGGACAGATTCAGACTCCAACAGATAGTTAAGACTACAGAAAAAACAATTGTGACCAGCCTGTCTTCCATTGAGGGCTTATATATTGTGAGGGTCAGAAGGAAGGGTGAGAAAATATCTATAGACCATTCACATCCTGAACATAAATTATTTCAACTCCTCCCCTCAAGACACCACTATAGCGCATTGCATGCCAAAACAACTAGACCCAGGGACAGTTTTTTTCCTTCAGGCCATCACACTGCTGAACACTTAATTCTTACAATGCTGTCTAATATTTATGTATATTTACCCATGTAGTATGGTTGTAGTATTATCTCCTATCATTATTATCTTCTTTACTTCCCCTCCTTATTGATATGATGATGATGAAGATGATGATGATTCTGTTGTTTTGCATGTACACCAAACTTCTGCATTGGAGAGAAAATTGTTGTATGTCTAATCACACTTGGCCACATAGCCTATTCTATTCTGTTCTGTTCTGTTCTGTTCTGTTCTGTTCTTTAATGGTGCAAAACTTTGACAGGAACACACCAAATTGCTTTCTTGTTTACATTAGATTCAGGATATATCATTTAATATCAAATGACATCTCTTTATTTGTTTAGTAAACAAATATGGCTGCTCTTCTCATAAATATGTTTCTGGGCAGCTAACACTTAAAGCAAAAAGGGACAAAGTAAAACGTAACCTGGGGTTAAAATCATAAATAAAACAACATAGAATGGCAGTTGAAAATAATCGAACACCATATAATATAACCAGACAACTGGTTGAGCCACACTATCAGGGCCAAGACTTGATGACAAAACCAAATGTTTCATACCTTGCAAAAAGTTGGGATGGAGCAAAGTCTGGTCTTGTGTGTGTGTGGGGGGTATTCCTTCCAAAAGGTAGGTAATCTCCTCCTGGGTCCCATTAGATATCTCCCTCTTACAGATGGTACCTGGAGCATAGCTCTCCTGCCAGATCTACTAGAATGGATAGATACTATTGAGGTGAGATGTTTGTATGTGTAAATTTATGAACCTTATTTGAACCAGAGGTGTTCAAATAATGGACTGGTACCAGGCCGCAGCATGCCAGCAACTGGCACACAAATAAACAAAGCCCCATCCATGGGATGCAAGCAGCACACAAAACCACGCTCCCTCCGGTCCATGGAAAAACCTCTGTCCACGGAACTGGTCCATGGTGCCCAAAAGGTTGGGGACCTCTGATTTAAAGTATTTGCCCATAATAAATATTAATGTGCCTTGCTTCTTTTAAATTTAGTACACTATTTTTGTGCTTTTAATATGTTATTGTACACTGCCCAGAATCCCTCTATGATGGCCAATTCTTCAATATGAGAAAGAAAGAAAGAAAGAAAGAAAGAAAGAAAGAAAGAAAGAAAGAAAGAAAGAAAGAAAGAAAGAAAGAAAGAAAGAAAGAAAGAAAGAAAGAAGGAAGGAAGGAAGGAAGGAAGGAAGGAAGGAAGGAAGGAAGGAAGGAAGGAAGGAAGGAAGGAAGGAAGGAAGGAAGGAAGGAAGGAAGGAAGGAAGGAAGGAAGGAAATAGAATTTATGAAGCTGGAAAACTGAGCACACTTACACCCCAACGTTTGATGCAAATATATTTTGCATAATCTGGCCCTGTCTCAGGTTTTCTCACTCCATGTATCTGTATCATTCTCCCTACCTCTCCAAGTTATGATGATCACCTCAATGTACCAATGAGACTGGATTGCAACTCTGCTAGCAAAGACCTCTTGGGATTGACCACTTGTTCTCTATGACTATGATCATATGGTCAAGGTTTGCAGGCTTGGCGGCTGGCTCATGTTTATAGTGGTTGCAGTGCTGGGGGGGTCATGTGATCACCTTTTGCCATCTTCTGACAAGCAAAGTCATACCGGTAGTACTAGTAGTACCCGCTTTATAAAGCCTTAGTAAGGCCACACCTGGAATCCTGCATTCAGTTTTGATCCCCACATTACAAAAAAGATGTTGAGACTTTGGAAAAAGTGCAAAGAAGAGCAACTAAGATAGTTAAGGGCGAGAAAAACATATGAAGAATGGCTGCAGGAATTCGGTATGGCCAGTCTAGGGAAGAGGACATGATAGCAGTATTCCATATTTGAGGGGCTGCCACAAAGAAGTGGGGGTCAACCTATTCTCCAAAGCACATAAAAGCAGGACAAGAAGCAACAGATGGAAACTAACCAAGGAGAGAAGCAACCTGAAATTGAGGAGAAACTTGAGGACAGTTAACTAATGGAACAGCCTGCCTTCAGAAGTTGTAGGTGCTTCATCACTGGAGGTTTGTAGGAAAAGACTAGACAACTAAACTCCTGCTTTAGCATGGGGTTGGACTAGAAGACCTCCAAGGTCCCTTCCAGCTCTATTCTTATTGACTATAGCTAGTCATACTTGATATGTATTTTAAAAATGCAGGTTGCCACTAGATGGCAGCAAAGAGATACCTTGTTACTTCCTCCTATAGGTAGCTTAAGCAAAGCACACCTTCCCAGCTGATCTTCTAAAGAATGCTTCTGTGCAATATCTCCAAGGAAAATGTCAAGCTTTAGAGTTTCAAGTCTTTATCATTATCCTGACAACTGGTCCATTGAACACTATAGTTTATAGCAGGTTGTTGTTGTTGTTGGTTGCGAAGTCGTGTCCGACCCATCGCGACCCCATGGGCAACGTTATAGCAGGTAGGCATGCATAAATCATAACTTATTTCCCAGAAGTCTCTCAAGACCTGGCTCTATCATCAGGCTTAGGGTCGGGGGGGGGGTGTCTCAAGGGACCCATGACAGCTTGAGGTGCTTTCCCTTGATAATCAAATCTCTTGTGTGTGCTTTTTTTAAAAAATATGACCGTACTTGACAGGTTTATTGTTTTTATACTTCTTGTTTGGCTATATGCTGCCCAGAATCATTTCTAGTGAATGGGTGATTATATAAATTTGATAAATGAATGATAAATACATACAGTGGAATTTTTAATCTCCCAACAACAATCTTTTAAGTGCTGTAATGCAGGGCTTTTCAACCAGTGGTACGGGTACCACCTGTGGTACATTGGCACCTGTCAGGTGGTACGCAACCATCCTGGAAAGGTGGTAGCGGGGGAGGGGAATGAGCTGAACCGGTGGCAGCACTGCACAAGCCTGAGCGAGAGACAGCTGGAGCTGCAAGGCTGTCAGGGCTCAGCGGAAGCGCCAGGATCAGCACCAGGCTCCAGTTGGAGCTCGGCGCTGATCCTGGTGCTTCTGCTGAGCCCTGAAGAAGCACCAATCACCTGGAAAGCAGCACTGATCCTGGTGCTTCTGCTGAGCCCAGAAGAAGCACCGATCAGCTGGAATGTTGCAGCATCTCCAGGGTCTTGTGATTTACATTCAGATGCTTGGCAACTGATTCATATTTATGACGGTGACAGTGTCCCAGGATCATTTGAAGTGACCAAAACCTGCTGCAACCACCTAGCAGATGGGGGGGGGAATAAAAACCACGCCACCCCCACCCCACCCCCACTGCCAATCCTCAACAGAAATACAATAATGAAAACCTCGGACAGGAGGAAGAGAGCGGCCGGGCGGGCAGGCAGGTGTCTTGCTCGGCTGTGGCTTGGGGGGCACTTTTTTCAGTGCCATTGTAACTTTGAACAGTCACTAAGCGAACTGTTGTAAGTCGAGGACTACCTGTAATTTATCACTTTTTTCCTTTTTTTTTCCTTTTTTTTTTTTTGGGTCATCAAGTTTTTGACACCTTGCTAGGCGACTGGTGGTACTCGGATGTTGCCATATCCTAAAAGTGGTACAATGGGTGAAAAGGTTGAAAAGCCCTGCTGTAATGTACCTGCCCCTTTCATAAGACAAAATTCATAAACCGAACAAAATTGGGATTGAAGCCTATTCAAAATATACAAAGAAAGAAACATGGCAAAAGGCTGAAAAGGCAGCTTAGACTGGGTCTTAAACTTTAAGGAAGTTTTAGTTCTTGTTCTTAATATAATGTCAAACATTGCAGAGCACAAAACTGCGATATTTATTGATGTCCTACCTGGAGGTGACAAGAGAAATATATTGTCCAACTACAATTGTAGTGATTTTCAATTGTACTTCCTTTTAGTTTGCACAAAGCATTACCACTGCCAAAAGCTTTTACTCTTGCTCTCTGGAACAAGACTTCAGCAAAGCATTTTGGAAAAGAAGTTAAACAAAGTTAAGGTGTCACGGAGCAAAATGTCAACCTTCCCAATATTGTGTTGGGGAAGATCAGGTGGTTCTGTAAATAATGCTTTGAAATGTCAATGGATCTTTTCTGCAGAACAGTCCAAACAAGTTAACAAGAAGAAAAACAGTTTAATTAGTAGTGTCTGCAGGTTAACCATCAAATTGTAGGCAAGGACAAAAAGAGTTTCAGGTTCTGGACGGCTCTTTTGAAACACCAGGAAGTTGATTCACAGAGCTATAGTGGGTACCTGCAAGGTTGAACCATTTAAATCTTGGGGGAACCCAGAAGATAATTCTCTTGCTCAGAAAAATTGTGCAATAGGAAGTTTATTTTATGTATTTAATTGTGAACTTTATATACTGCCCATCTCACTATCATTTGTGTGTCAACGCTGCTAACTTTGGATGTTTTTGCATTGACAACACATGGAAATGTAGTCATCTTTTACCTTTTCCTTTTAGAGTTAGATGATGCTGGGAGGGGGGATGTGAACGAGAGTCCAGCTAGACATAACAACACCAAACCTAGTGTGAGAAACAAGCTTATTGTAACCAGAGCTGATAAGGAATTGGCAGGCTGGAGAACTGGAGAGGAAACCCGCGCTTCAAGCTAATTGGGGAATGTGATTTATGACTGTTAATTGGAGGAGGGAATTGTGCTTTGATACTATGTGCTCAGGGGAGGGGAATTCAGTTTTTGGCTTTGATATGCAGTGCCGATGTTATGCTACTCAAAATAAAGATTCTTTAAGGTAAACAATGCCTCGAAGTTCTTTTGAAGAGTTTCATCTGTCGGAACCATGACATCATGTTTATATTATGTTCATCTCAGTTGTCATTCATGCAGCAATGTTTTAAGTATAGTGGTCCCCAAAGGAATAGATGTATGTGCTGTGGGGTCCTTGGTGCTCTCTGAGCTTTGTTGTTTTCTTGTAGACATTGCATTTCCCAACTAGGCAACCTCATCAGTGCTAGTGAGTGTGAATGAATGAATGAGCAACCCCCACTTTCATTAGCACTGATGATGTTACCTTGATGGGTAATTAAATGTCTACAAGAAAACAACCAAGCTCAGAGAGCACCAAGGACTCCAAAATCCATAAAAAATGGTGTTTAGTTAAATTCTCATTCCACATATATAAACAGTAAAATAAATTCCCAGTGATAATTTTGCAAGTCTGATCAATTAAAACTTCCTTCCTCAAAAATAGACTGTTTAGCCAATGAAATTCTTGGTGGCCTATCTTTATGTGTACATTTCCTCAATAACCTGAATAAAATATTTATTTAGAATTAATAGTAGAATGCCTCTTAAACTATAAATCAATCAAAGGCTAATATTCATTTCAATAGGATTAATCTACCCAAGCAACTTAATGGAATTTTAATCCATTTTAATATCCATAGCAGTTTTATCTATAGCATTTCACATATTGATTTCCACATATTTTGACATGTTTCAGTAGTATATACAATCCTAAAAGTCTAATAAGTTATAAAACTCAGCATCTCACATTGATGTAGTAATGTCACAAATCCAAAATGAAATAAATTCAATTTTTACATGTATTTATTCATTTAATTCAATATATATGCCTGCCTAACTTGCAGAAGTGAGTCTGGGTGAGCAGCACAGTTTAAACTAGTAACAATAATAACAATAAGATAAAGTAAAATCAAACCAGCAAAGTAAAACAAAAAAGTAATTAATATTATGAACTGAATAGTTATCAAATTGTGGAAACACCCATATCAGTTTAAGAGATGAAATAATTTTCTAATATTACCAAAATGTCACTAGCATATAAAAATAATTTATATTTCAAATCACCAATGCAATAATAATGATAATCATGAAGCTGCCTACCACAAAGTGCTAATGGTGCAAGAATTAAGTCAAAAATCAAATGGAAAAAATAGACAGCCTTCATATGTGCTACACTGTGATGCAATTGTTCCAGAAATTAATCAATTTGTTATTGCTCTTGCTGTTGTTTGCAACTAGTAAGTTACAGCCTATTCAATAAAAAGGCAGGAACCCATATCTATGCATAATTTGCTTTATAAAATTAATCTGAGTCATGTCAAAAGCTTACTCAGCATCTAAAAATATTAATATAGCAGAATCCAATTTACCTTGAGCTATGTCCAAAATTATTATTAATAAATGTAAGTTACTCATTGCTTGTTTATTTTTAATAAATCTGAGGGTAAATTATATATATTAACACACTCTGCAATCACTCTAGCCAACAAATCTCTATTTCCCTACTTTTTTTTTTGAACAATTAGTTCTCTGAATTCATTCATTGATATAAACATTCAACTATCAGACAATGCATAGAAATGCATAAGTTAACGATATGGAAGAGAAATCCATGTAAAATAGCATTGCATGCCTATCAACTCTATAGGGTTTTTTTGTAAGTCACCAACACAGAAATTAAAGTTTGCATAAATGATAAAGACTGTTTGTATAATTATGACTGTATTCAGTAAAATACTTGAATTAATAGACTATGGATCTGATTAGTTCTGGACTCATCATAGATTTTAGAATCTCACTAATCCATAACTTGTTAAAACACATTTGAGTGTGGGTGGGCGCGGTTTTGGGATGACGCGTCCAGCCCGCGGGCCGGCAGTTTGACACCCCTGTTCTAGAGCCTCAATATCTTTTTTATATCATGATAACCAAAATTGGATTGATATTCCAGGTGTGGTCTTACCAAGGCATTATAAAATGGTACTAACACTTCACATGATCTTGATTCTATCCCTCTGTTAATATAGTCTAGGACTGCATTGGCTCTTTTGGCAGCTGCAGCACACTGCTGGCTCATATTTAAGTAATTGTCCACTAGATCCTTTTCACAGTTATTACTACTGAGCCAGCTATATCTGTGTGTTTGATTTTCCTTGCCTACCATATTTCCCCCAAAATAAGACTCATCATCATCATCATCATCATCATCATCATCATCATCATCATCATCATCATCATCATCATCATCATTATTATTATTATTATTATTATTATTATTATTATTATTATTATTATTATTATTATTATTATTATTATTATTATTATTATTATTATTATTATTATTATTATTATATGCAGCCAAAGGAAATGCCTCTGCAGCTGAGAATGGAGCTCCAGACTGATACGCGGTGCCCCCTAGAAAAGCCTCTGATAGCGAAATGCTGGCTGGGGGGAGGCAGAAGAAATGGGCCAGTGAGGCGAGGCAGGTGTCAATTCATGGGAGGCCTGGCTGCAAGATAAGTGGGTGCAGGGCGTGTGGGGCAGCTCCACCCCCCACCTCTGCCCTAGCTTGATTTTTAGGTGTGTGCCTTGCCCCAAAACTAGGGCTTATTTTTGGGATAGGCCTGACTTTCAGGGAAACATGGTAGATGTAGAACCTTATTTTTCTCGCCACTGAATTTCATTTTGACAGATATCCAAAGCTGGAAATAGTAGGTAGGGAAAGCCTACTCTCCGGTAGACACTCCTGGGAAAATAATATTAGTGTCAATTTCTACTAGAACAGATCAGATTGTTTAAGACAGTCTCAGTATGTGCTGTGCATTTTGACAGAGCACAGTTTTACCAGACAGGGAATTGATAGGAACAATATAAATTATTAGTATAATGCTCTGTAGTTTAGACTTTAAAAAAACGTTCAGAATTTTTCCCCTTATTAGGCCTTCCCATTGTTCTCTATGAATAATAGTGCCAAACAGCAACATTTGCTATCCTGCAAATATATTGTCTGGTTTTTCAATAAAGATGAGACATGAACTCTATTGTCATCAATCCAGATGACATTTCTCATTGTTTTTTATTGACCTCCAAGGTCAGAACAAACAGCCTCATTGACATCCAATGAATGCAATTTTGTAAAAGAAAAATAAATTTTAAAACTGGGAGATATAACGAAAAGGAGTGAAACTTCACTCTTCTTTAATTTGATGCACAGAATCTTTTGCCTCCTCTCATCTCTTATGAAGCCAGTGCGAATCAATGGAGATAAAAAGGGCAATCCATTCACAGTCTAAGACACTGAAATCCGATTATCTGCAGTTAGAAAGTTTTTTTAAAAAAACATTTCATTGTCTTCTACTGAAGTAAATGAGACACAAACATGCTTAATGATAACCCTATTGCAAACAACTAAAACATTTACATGTCACACAATGGCGGTCTGTCCAATTCCCACCCTTCAGATGTCCACATTTCCCCAAAATGATCAGAATAATTGACACCAACATCCTTATTAGTAGGTTGAGCAGCCAAGAATGTAATAGGACAGAGAGCTGAATTTCTTACAAGCAGTTCTTTCCATTTCAATTGATCAGATTCCTTGCAAGAAAAAAAACCTCGGTATAGCCATTCTGCAAATTAATAGTCAGATCTGTGTCTAGCACATTTCAGGAACATGAAATATACCTGTAAAATGGCTTGGTTGAGATGTGATTCTGGTGTGTGTGTGTGTGTGTGTGTGTGTGTGTGTTTTTCTCTACACGATGCATTGTAACTATTCAGCCAAAATGCCCTATTATAATTCTTTGGATCCAGAGCTCTGATTAATAGATCTCTGCTTGTGTGAAGGATAGGAAAACATGCTCTCAGAACCTGTTAATGGAAAGGAAAAAATATATATTTCTCCCCAATTTCCATAAGACCCCCTCCCACACATGTCCTAAAAAAAAAAATCTGGTTTGGGGACTTGGGAAGATGGGAGATGTTCCCAAAAGGTGCAGGAAAGAAAGGAAATTAGAAAAGGCAGACTTTTACTGTTCACTGAAAGAATCTCTCCAGAAATAAAAGGCAGACTTTAGCTTCAAAGCCCATGTTTGTAATTCTGTGGTGTTCTTTCTTTTGCAAACAACAGTTTAAAATGTTTAACAGCATTGAATACAGAATCAGTTCAGCATAATTTCAGACACAGTGACAACATGTCAGTTAATCTCAATTATTTTGGATAGACTCATTTATAACATGCCAGAATAGAAAGCTGGGAGTAGAAAGGGAGTGGAAGCACTCAAACTATACATAATAGAAGCGGGGGCGGGGGGGAAGATCTTCTCCTTCTCCTTCTCCTTCTCCTTCTCCTTCTCCTTCTCCTTCTCCTTCTCCTTCTCCTTCTCCTTCTCCTTCTCCTTCTCCTTCTCCTTCTCCTTCTCCTTCTCCTTCTCCTTCTCCTTCTCCTCCTTTCGATTCACTCTTGAGTCCTAGCAACTGCCTGGACTATACTTTACATCAGATAATTTTCTGAGGCTAAAAATGTTTATTATGTATTTATTAGACACATGACCCATTAGTAGGAGAAGGTGGGTGGAAGATAACAGGTGTTTCTGTGTGTGTGATCAAAAGACAGCAGAGCTACTCAACCATGTATTTCTTCCAAAAAGGGGAGCTGAATTCATCTCTACCTAAGAGAACAAGTGACCCCAAGATGGAATAGGAATTAAAAGCAAGTAAAAAGATAGTTAAACAGCACCAAGCTATCATGAGTATTCAATATCTTTAAGTTTCACAGAGCAGAGAAATTATATCCATGGGACTTGAAGGAGCTTGTGGATGTCATCTCAGAACTCCTTTCCATGATCTCTGAGACAAAACGGGACACATGGAAGGTATAATAGTGCCAGGGAACAAGAAAAGGGCAAATGTTGCTATCTTCAAAAAGAAGAAAAAAGAGAACCCGAGTAGCTTCAGATGAGACAATTTGACATTGAAACCAAGAAAACCTCTGGAGAAGAATATTAAGTAGGCAGTCTGAGACAATTGAGAAACCAATCTGATCTTTTCTTGTAGAAATGGACCACAGGAATGTAATAGCCATATCGTAACTTGATATCAATAATGCATTTGACAAAACCTTCAGTGAGTTCCCAGTAAAAAAGTGTGTATTGGACTACACTACCACTTAAAGGGATACAAAATTGGTTGAACAGTCATACCCAATGTATATATTGATGGTACTCAAGCCACATAGCCAGTGGGACACTGGGCCCTGTTCTAAGCTCTGGGCTGTAGAGCATATCTATAAGTAACTCAAATAAAAGCTTCTTGGATGAGAAGCAAAGAAAAAAAATGAAGTCCAGTTGCCTTTTGGAAAAAGCATCTTTGGGACACCCTGTAACTAGTGTTTGTTGTTGTTCAGTAGCACCTTCTACAAGACTACAGTGTGTTGGATGCAGTCCTTCAGATCTTGTACATCATATCATTTACGTCTTTAAGGTCAAACCCCAAAGCATTATTTTTTTCCAGAAAAAAGCAGGCACTATTTCACACAAAAAAGAAAGAGAGAATTTAAGGACTGAAATTAAGTAGCCAATAAGCTTGTAGCAGCATTTGGCCCAATATATATTTCTAGGAACTTTTTGAGTCATACATTTAGAAGGAGCTGTGGTGGCGCAGTGGTTAGTATGCCATATTGTAGGGTAACTCTGTCCACTGCCAGGAGTTCGATCCTCACCAGCTCAAGGTTGACTCAGCCTTCCATCCTTCCCAGGTTGGTAAAATGAGGACCCAGATTGTTGGGGGCAATATGCTGTCTCTAGATCACTTAGAGAGGGCTGTAAAGCACCGTGAAGCAGTAGATAAACCTAAGTGATATTGTTATTGCTATCCTTTATGGTCATCTAGAAGATAGACAACTATGAATGAGCAGAGGATGGTAAGCAGGGAGAAAAGGGATTTTTACAACTCCAATAAAATATTAGAATTTAAATCAACTGTAGATTGAACATGACTAAATAGAAGTAGTAGTAATTTATGCATAGTGCCAAGTTAATTAATAAAATTTGCAGAGAAAATATGGAAGCAAGGGCTAATGGCTTAAATTGCTTAAGGAATTAAACCAATCAGTAGAGTATAGCTCCATCAATGTCTTTAAATGAAAGCTAGGCATAGCTAAATGAAATCTCAAATTTTGGAGAGCATACTGTATGTGTCTGGGTGCTAGACAATAAATACATATAATTGTTGGGTAATTACTGTGGGTAATTTCCATCTTAATTTGGACCCTCCACATTCCCAATCAATCACAGCAAGCATACCTATCACTCAGTTCAGCTAGCAAAAATATAGCTTGATGTTTACCTTATTAAACATTTTTGTTTTATTAAATATCAATAGGTAACTGACAATATAACAAAAGGCAGGCAAAAAGACGGAGAAGGAGAAATGAACAGTATGCAGGAGATAAAAAAAAATAGATGAGTTGACTGCAATAATGTATATTTTCTACAAACATCGGATGGCACTGAATTTTCCAAAGCCACTGGAAACAGTACTGTGAGTAAGCTAAATGAACAAAGGGAGAGGACTTTGAAAATCAACATCAGGTGAAGAATTAGTACTCCTTTATAAAAAAAACTTTAGTAAGACCACATCTGGAATACTGCATCCAGTTTTGGTCACCACATGACAAAAAAGATGTTCAGACTTTGGAAAAGTGCAGAGAAGAGCAACAAGGATGATCAAAGGCCTGGAGACAAAAACATATGAAGAAAGGTTGCAAGAATTGGGTATGGCCAGTCTAGAGAAAAGAAGGACTAGGTGTGACATGATAGCAGTATTTCATATTTGAAGGGCTGCCACAAAGAAGAGAGGTCAACTTATTTTCCAAAGCACCAGAGGGCAAGAGGAGAAAAGAAACCTGGAATTAAAGAGAAACTTCCTAACAGTGGGAACAATTAATCAATGAACGACTTGCCTCCAGAAGTTGTGGGTGCTTCATCACTGGAGGTTTTTAAGAAGAGACTGGACAGCCACTTGTCTGAAATGCTATAAGGTCTCCTGCTTCAGCAGGGGGTTGGACTAGAAGACCTCCAAGGTCCCTTCCAGCTCTATTCTGAATTGAATTGAATTTACTTTTCCAGCTTCGTTATATAACTTTCCATCCCAATTTTGTAGCAGAAAGGGATGGGAAGTAGGACGCCAGGTGATCCCTCCTATATTCTTTACCATAAATGTAACATTTATTTATTAAATTTATATGCCGCCCATCTCCCCAATTTTGCAACTCTGGGTGACTTACAAATCATACAAAGATATATAGAAAAACAGTTAGAATTTTAAAACTATGCAACTTAAAAACAATTTAAAGCTAAAAAATATCAGGAACCAAGAGATAAACAGTACAGGGATGAGGTCTTCTTACCCCATCAACCACATCCAATATTGAGCGTCCCCTTTGGGGCCCCAAGCCAACTGGAAATTAGCAAATTTTAATGCCCTTCCAGAAGGCCAAAATGGTGAGTACAGTTCTTACCTCTGTGATAGAGTGCAAGGATTGTGGCCACAGGATTGGGGCCACAGCAGAATTCCCACTCACTGGAATTCCTTGGCAGAACAGGCAGGAGACCTGTTCCACTGATGCCAGTGGAATGACAGGCCAAAGAAATTTGATTGGTAAAAGGATGGATATAGAAAAGAAACCGGCTGAAGTTTTAAAAATTAAAGGGGAAATACAGATGACAAACCCAGAGAATGACCTAGAAAATGTTTTCTTGCTGGATCTACAAAAGAAGTTTGTTAAACCCTTGAAGAAGTCTGTGAGATGGGATAAAAATGAATTGAAAGAAACCAAATCCTGCAACAATATTGAATGAACTAAAACTTAAGGCTATTAGAAATAAAATGAAAGAATATAACATTGGTTTATAATATATGATCAAGATTAATATGATTTTTGTTTGCAAAGTTCTGGCAACCATTTATGAACTTTTTGCTGACATCAGGTTTGAAAACTTGTTTTTTATGGATTTGCTTATAGCTAAGGGTTGAAATTGGGATGAAGAGATATTTGTGATCTTAGAGAGACTGAAGAGTTATAAAATTTGTCTCTACTTGTAATGAATGTTGGGAGTCACTTTATATATTTCTTTTCTATTTCCTCAGTATATTCTTTTTTTGCTCTATCCTTCCTTTCCTTCCTTCCTTCCTTCCTTCCTTCCTTCCTTCCTTCCTTCCTTCCTTCCTTCCTTCCTTCCCTCCCTCCCTCCCTCCCTCCCTCCCTCCTTCCTTCCTTCCTCTTTAATTTTTTACTACTCTTTTTCTTTCTTTAACTTTAGTTTGTACTAGCTTTTACTACTGTACTCAAAACCCATAATAAAAATGACATACGTAAAAACATAATTTTGTCTGCCACTGACTCTTTACATTCAATGCACAAATTGGATAGCTCCTTTCAAGAAGTAACAATACATTTCCAGCATCAAAAGCAACATTATTCAAGTTTTTTAATTAAACAGTAGGAAAAGTGAGCGCTCGTTTAAGCCAGTTGTGGGAGATATGAAATTAAGAATATCACCATGAATTTCAAAAACTATGATTAATAGCAAAGTGAGATGTATAAAAAGATTGAGATATGGTGACCAATCTTCTTTGCAGCACTAATTTAGTAAGCACATCCATCAGATGGGTATTTCAACTTATTTCCATGTTCTAATAATTTCTATTCATATAGGAATACCTGGGTGGATGAACATAATGACACATAAGAACATTAAGCCTGCTATCTATTAGCCTAATTAAATGCGATTTTAACTTAAGCCTGTGCTGAATTGCTTTGTTCTAGAATGGGGTTAGGGTGGGGAGAGAAAGAAAGGAGAGGACAAATTGAATCTAATCCACTGAATATCAAAGCTATTTCAGAAAGCAGTTTCCTATTTGCCTGGTCCTTTCTTAGGGCTGATAAATTGAGAAACAAAGGCCAGAGGTTTTTTTTTTTCCTCAACAGTCTCCTAAAAATTGGATTAAACAGTTCTGACTTGAGGCACTTTCGACAAAAGTTTTTGGTAAAAACCAATTGGAAGCCATACAGAGTTGGTTAAAAGATCAACAGCTGTATAAATGTTTTGAATAAACAAACAAATGAAAAATGGGATCAAGGAGTGGCAGTTTCCTTTTTTTCAGTTTTTTTTCTTGCATTTGTTATTGTTTTACAGGTGGTCCTCAACTTACAACAATTCATTTAGTAACCGTTCAAAGTTACAACAGTACTGAAAAAAAGTGACTTATCACCATTTTTCACACTTACGACCCTGGCAGCATCCCCATGGTCACAGGATCAAGATTCAGACGCTTGGCAACTGACTCATATTTATGACGGTTGTAATCTCCCCAATCATGTCATCCCCTCTTGCAACCTTCTGACAAGCAAAGTTAATAGGGAAACCAGGTTCATTTAACAACCGGGTTACTAACTTAACAACTGCAACATTCACTTAACAAGTTAGGCAAGAAAGATCATAAAATGGGGGCAAATCTCCCTTAGCAACCGTCTCACTGAATAACAGAAATATGGGGCTCAACTGTGGCTGTAAGTCAAGGACTATTTGTCATGTGTTTTTGCTGCTGCATGGTTTCTTTTTGTCTGATTTTTCATTCATCTGAGCTGAAAGAAGGACCAAGGACCAACAACCCTTTCCCTCTTTTGCATGAAATGCTCACTCCTGGGCAACTGCCACTCGCTCTCCAGCAACTATGAACTTCATTTAGAGTGGGACCTCAGTATGACATGTTGTAAGGTGGCTGCAGCAATGCTGTAGACACCACAGCCATCTCGCTATAAGCCAGTGTGCTTTAGGCACAAGGAAGCAACTGTTTTGGTGGGCAAGGAGTCGAAAGCAACTGTTCCTTTATGATTCCCACCATTGAGAACTGCAGTTCACCAACCACAAGAGAGCCAATGAGATCTCCACCCAAATGCCAAAGAGACAGAGAAGATCATGATCCAATGAAGGAGAATATTTGTGGCTCAGGGTTGCCATGAGGGGTCCTTGGTGCTCTCTGAGCTTGCTTGTTCCCTTGCAGACGTTTCATTACCCTGACTAGGTAACATCATCAGTGCTAGTAAGGAGTGCTGTTTGCTGTCAGTTTATATTCTGGTGTCTTGCCTGTCTGTGTGTGTGTGTGTGGGGGGGGGTTAGGGATTCTTTGGTTGGGCTGTTTACTAATGCCTCTGTGGCAGTTTCTTGATTGGGGTGTTGCTTACTTGATTGTTGGTCTGAAATTGATCTTGGAGTTAATCTATGCTGACTTGAGTGCTGATTACTCGTGGGGAGGTGCTGGAGTCTTTTTCTCTTTTGGGCCTGTTGATTTGTCTCTTTTGCATAGTCTACAGATGTTGATAATGTCTACGTGTCTAATTTGTCAGAGTGCCAGGCTTCTAGAAATTCCCTGGCGTTTTTGGATTTGGCCTGGTCTAGGATGGTCACATTTTCCCAATTGAAACTATGGTTAAATCTGTCTATATGTTGTGAAATTAAAAAATGTTTATCATGCCTTTTGGTGTTGGTGTTCATGGATGCACTCTGCCAATCTTCTGCCTGTTTGTCCTACATGGTGGTTGTTGGCATTCTTACATTGTATGTTGTAGATTTTTTTTTTCTGGGGTTGCTGGGTCTTGATCATGATTCTTTGTCTTGGTTCCTTCTGGTTGCCCTAGAACTCTACTACTCAGTTCCAGAAGTAACAGAGATCAATCAATCTTTCAATCTTTGATTACAACTACAGACCAGAACTGAGCAGCAGGGAAATTTGTCTATGTTAAAGGGAACTTGATGAAATTATTTCAACGCTATTGCCAAGGAAGAAGGAATGGATTTTCTTTTCTCCATTTCAATTTCTATAGCTGATTGGTTGATTAAACATAATGGAAATTAATATTAAAGGTGATATGGGTATGCTGAGTATATAAAGAATATATGAGACCATATGGCATAATTGAATCCAATAAAGGAGAATATTTGTAGCTAAGGGTTGAAATGAGGAATCCTTGGTACTCTCTGACCTTACTGGTTTTCTTGAAAACCTTTCATTACTGATGTTGTTACCTAGTTTGGGTAATGAAACATCTTCTAGAAAATCACCAAGCTCAGAGAGCACCAAAGACCTCCTCCCCCATAACTGAATCTTTGTAAGGATGCATGCTTTCCTACCAAAAGTTGCCACATTTAAAAGTTACATTTGATGACTTTGATATAATATTTTGGAAGGTTATGGTGACTGATGACTAAGCTTCACAAAATACTGCAGCATTTACTTCTCCATGTGGGGGTAAATCTTTGCTTTTAAGCTGCCTACTGAAGCCCCACTAAAATCCATACTAATAGGTTTTAATCAAAGAGGATTTTGCATGCTTGTCGTCTAAATTACCATAACATTCCATCACATCATTTCTCCCCTAAAAGATTTATATATTACGTTGTTTAAGAGAATGAAATCAGGAGCTCGCTTTTTATCTGAATTTGCTAGTGTGGAAGAGTTCACTGTTGAAAATTCTATAAGAGACACACAGATGCACAAATATCCTAGTATTCACTTTTGGAATAAGCAGTGCTATGTGAAATACAGAAAATAAATAAATAGTAAGCCAACGGAATCAAAATCGTGAGATATGAAAAAGAACAATATTCATTGTTCCTCTCTATATCTTTCATCTTTGCAAGTGACCCTTGCTTCCAGGATGTGCATATCTTTGTGTGGTTAGATAGATGATAGTTAGATAGATAGATAGATAGATAGATAGATAGATAGATAGATAGATAGATAGATAGATAGATAGATAGATAGATAGATAGATAGATAGATAGATAGATAGATAGATAGATAGATAGATAGATAGATAGATAGATAGATAGATAGATAGATAGATAGATAGATAGATAGATAGATAGATAGATAGATTGATTAGATATAGGTGATATAGAGATAGACATAGCAATAGCAATAGCACTTAGACTTATATACCACTTCATAGTGCTGACTTTCATTATAACAAAGCGGGCAGAAGTATGTCATCTTCTCAACAAACAGTTTTTACAATAGACCACATATTACCCATTACGATTATACCAGAATAAGCAGGTATTGAAATTTTTTCATCCACATGCCCATCCTTAGTAAATATTCCACCAATGTACACAAATTCATCTACTCGAACTAGCTTTTACCCATTTATGTACAACCTTTAATCATTCCTTCCATTTTCTCTGGTTTATCAAACATTCATTTTCAGATCCATGTTCTCTTGCATCACATAGTATACCTAGCATTCTTTTCTGTGATTTTAGACAAATTGATTTTATCTTGTACTTTTTTCCAATTCAGTAATAAATGTCCTTTCACATATTTACACAGAAGAGAATATTTGTAGTTCAGGGTTGAAGTACGGGATCCTTGGTGCTCTCTGAGCTTGGTGGTTTTCTTACAGACATTTCATTATCCAACTAGGTAACATCATCATCATTGCTCAAGAAAACCACCAAGCTCAGAGAGCGCCAAAGACCCCACAGATTTATACATTTCTCGTTGATCTGCTGCAGAGCAGATGGTCTCTGAGCTCCCTCCATAGCACATAACTACACTGAATACCATAAATGTTGTTCATTCGCATATCTTTTGACATTTTGAATGGAATTCTCAAAGTACCTTTCCAGGATTTTAACAAACTCATCCGCTGCAATTTTTCCATTCAGTCTTGTTATAATGTTGAATGAGAAGCTTTCAACTCATATAACAGGTCTATTTCCTTCTGAACAACCCAACCCATCCAGAAATAGCCAGATGATTTCTTAATCTTTTAAAATTTCTTAATTTCTGAATCTGATGCTGAGGATGGGCAAGTAAAGTGCAGAACAAGGTGGATGCCCCACTCCTTCTCTCATTAATGGAAGCTATGCTCATCCAGGGGGGCAGGATGTCTCAGTGGCTAAAGATGCTGAGCTTGTCATCTGGAAAACTGACAGCCCAGGGTTCAAGACTCAAGCACTGTATGATTGCGTAGCTCCAGTTACTTGCCCCAGCTCCTGCAAACCTAGCAGTTTAAAAGAATGCAAATGTGAGTAAATAAATAGGTACCACTTTGGTGGAAACATAACAGCATTCTGTGTGCCTTGCATATAGTCATGCTGGCCACATAATCATGGAAGCATCTTTGGACAATGCTGGATCCCTTGGCTAAGAAACAGAAATGAGCACCACCCCATAGAGTCAGACACGACTTGACAAGGGAAACCTTTACCTTTGCCTTTTTGCTCATCCAGACATGGACCATCATCATTCTCATTTCTTCAATACTTCCTACAGCTCATTCTTCTTTCACTTCAGTAGGTTGCATGATATTTGAAACTGTATGTCCAAAATCCAGCATGTATTAAAGCCTGGTAAAAAAAAAAATGTGATTTATTTCTTTCCCAACAAATTGCTGTAATTTACAGAGATGTACAAAAAAGGGATAATGAGCAGATCTTTGCTTCTGACCCTTATTAAGAAATAATAAGTATGCTATTTTGTCCGGCTCATTCTCTATCTAGCTATCATTTCATTAAAAATCATATCATACACATACATACACACACACACACACACACACACACACACATTCGCATATACCACATTTCATTATATACTGTAGGATATAGGAAAAAGATACCTGATCAAAGATATTGTCTCTTTGATACAGCCTATCTTTATAAGATATTCAATTCAGTGCAGTCCGGAGAATTTTGTAAAGTCAGATTTGCAGGAAGATAAATTTCAAAATCTAAGAGTGATTCCTGTCTTTCTAGCTATTAGATACACATCTTGATTTTCTCTGGCTTGTACTGCAAATGTGGTTTCGGTAATAAAGCCCAGTATTTATTGAGATTCCAAAAGCAGCCAAAAACACTCTATTTTGTGTCAATATCTAGGAAAATTAACAATAGCGTGAGATGGATGGTTCTTGCCTTGCATTTCCCGTCTCTTCAGAGAGCCTCCTGAGATTGCTTTGTCCAGGTATTTTTTTTTTTTAATGAAACATTTCGTTGTATGGGTGTATCAATGAAAAGCACATCTTTCATGGTATAGGATAGAAAAATGAATTTCTGTTCCAAAATATTGTATCATTGTTAGTACAAGGACATACAGTACTTTCAGGGGTACAGGATTACTTCTTTGTTGATGGCAACTTGACTGCTGCTCTGAGATATAATACTTCCAATTGGAAGCTAATGTTGCCTACTTGAAGTGCAACAACAGTAAATGGATTGTATCTGGAAGCACCTGGTAGGTTGAAATCAGTTGACAGGGAAGCAAGAGGCGCGAGGAAGCCTGAATCAAATTGGAATCAGAGATAGGGCAGTATGTTAAAAATAACCATTTGCCACTGCAATGTTATTCACTGCGATGGGTATTTGGTGGCAGCTGTCAATACAGAAACCGTGCAGGACGCCAAGTTATATACAGAAGAACATGCAGATTTACAAAAGTGTACCTTTTGTCATGTTCACTGTAAACTTATTTCAAGGAAAAGCTCTGTACCAAAATTAAAGGTAAAGGTAAAGGTTTCCCTGTCCAGTGGTGTCTGACGTAGGGCGTGGTGTTCCTCTCCGTTTCTTGGCTGAGAGAGCCAGCATTGTCTGAAGATGCTTCCATGGTCATGTGGCCAGCATGACTCTATGCCAAAGGTGCATGGAATGCTATAACCTTTCCTCCGAAGTGGTACTTATTAATCTACTCACATATGCATGCTTTTGAACTGTTAGGTGGACAGGAGCTGGGGCAAGGAAGAGGTGCCTACCCCATTGTGTGACTCTTGGGTCTCATACCTGGGCTATCGGCTTTTCAGATGACAAGCTCAGTGTCTTTAACTGCTAAGTCATCATGGCCCCCTACCAAAATTATATAATGAGAAAAGAATTCATACACCTATAACCCAGAAATAAGAGGATTTTATATGACAATGCAAAACTGTCTTATCAGTGGACAAGGACATCACATTTTTTGAACTTATTTTTAGCTGAAAGTTCAAAAATGTTGCCCTGACCTATACCATTCCTTTGTTTTTATTAGTCTCACACCCCTGTTTTAAAATACTACCAAAGAAAATGCAACTGACAGCTCTTTTTATCTATGTTTTCTGAGATCATCCCTACAATTATGATATCCCCTATGACCAACTTCTAATTCATGAAAGATCCAAGAATCAAAGACTTCCTATGTTTTTTTATTAAATGACTAATTTTTAGTTACCAGAGTGAGATATCACATCATCTTGATGGTATTGCCTTAGAAGGGAAAATGCTACCCAACTAAAAGAGCAATGAAGCTATTTACAGTAATCAAAATATTCCCTGCATTTATCAACACTGGTTAAATTTGCATGTAATAGGGCCTCTGAGAGGTGACATTGATTTGCTTCCCCAAAAGCTTCTCATTGCAGAGGTGATGTAATGTTCCTCATCAAAGCAAAGCAAAACAAACAGACAATGCCACACACCTTTAATGAAACATACCACACTACCTAGATATCTCCTGGATCTCCTTACTAAAGAGGCTAAGAAAAACAGTTGCTGGAATTGGGTATGACTAGTTTAATGAAAAGAAAGACTAGGGGTGATCCGTGATAGTAGTCTTCCAATATCTCAGGGGTTGCCATCAAGAAGACGGAGTCAACCTATTCTCCAAAGCACCTGAAGGCAGGACAAGAAGCAATGGATGGATAGTAATCAAGGAAAGCTCCAACCTAGAACTAAAGATGAATTTCCTGGGAGTTAGAACAATTAATCAGTGGGATGACTTGCCTCCAGAAGTTGTGGGTGCTCCAACACTGTAGGTTTTTAAGAAGGGAATGGAGAACCATTTGTCTGAAATGATATAGGGCTTCCTGCCTGAGCAGGGGGTTGGACTAGAAACCCCCCAAGTCCCCTCCAATTCTGTTGTTCTGTTATTCCTGTCTAAGACTTGGAAAAATCAGAAGAAGCTTTGTAATAGGTACCCTGTCTCTTGGGAAGCTTGCTGGAGAAAGTTAAACAAAGTGGTCTCCATCAGTATCAAAGCCAAACTCAGAGGCAACCAACTAAAACATTCTCTGGAGGTGTCCCTCAAGCTTCTGTGTAGCTTCTGAGATGGAGCTGCAAAGAAAGGTGGATAATTTGTTTTTCATGAAGCAGCTTCGATACCTTGATCTATCCAAGCGAAACACCTATCTGAGTAGGTGTACAGCCATAACATATCATACTAAACTATGATTGAGCATTCATTGCCATCCTACTGAGAGCCTTAGCATGGACCATCTCCTTCCCTCTCTTCTCTTATCATCTGCCACAAGAAGAAGCTCAAATGTTTTTAATGTTCTGTTTGCTGGTGTCTATGGCAGATGAACAATTATGGACAGGAGACATTTTCCATTTAACAAAGAGGAAGCTTTATTTCCAAACAAAACATTTGCCCATTGGACTCTGGTCCTTGTGCTGGCAAGAAAGGCTGGTTATTAATCATGTTGTCTGGAAGTATCTCTTAGGGTTTCAGTGATAGCTGTTCAATTACAGTCAACAACTAAGGGATCCAGGGCACAGATGCCACCAAATCAGAGAAGAACTACCAGAGCTCCATGGTTGATAATAGCTGCAATAATCTTTTTCAGATGTTGAAAACAGAGTCTGACATTATAATTCCAGCATACATTTAATTTACGCCAAAGCTGGAGAAATCAAACAGAAGAATGAGATGATTAAGATGCAAGTGGAGTCACTAACCCACCAATGTCCCCCAAAGCTCCACCCAAACAAGCCCATTCATTTCATCTCAGCAAGGCAGAACAATTTAATTATTAGTCTGGCTAATACTAATGACTCCATTTTCAAAAGAAATAATAGTTGATAATGGCCAGCTGGGAAACTGATCCCGAAGCCTTTAATTAGATGCCATTAAAGTGTTGACACTTCTGCTCAATTATATTATTGACAAGGAAACATATTCAAGCACCAGTCAGCGTAATCTATCTTGGGTGGGAAGATCTGGAGCAGAAGGAAGACATCATGTTGCTCACATCAAGGGATATGAAGTCAAGAACGGACACATTCTGATTTAATATCCTCCCATAAGGATTAACATTAGTGGTCAAGGCTAGTCAGCCCAATGAATCATTGCATTAGGAGAACTTTAGACAGAGGTCCAGAGATTTTATGAATCTGATACCACAACCCTATAGTTAGAAATAAATATTTTGATCACTGTGGTGAAGTATCCTTCCCCAAAATTTACTACAATCACTAGGACCAATAAGACTGTGGGTTTTACAGACTAACACAGTGGTCCCTAACCTTTCCGGCTTTGCGGACCAGCAACAGCGGCAGCAGGGGAGAAAGGATGGTTCCATGTGAGTGGTGGGTGAGCGTGCATTCATGTGCAGCTCCAGTTGTGCAAGCGGCAGGCGTGCATGCACGCTGCTTGCACAAATGGAGCTTCAAGCACACACATGCCCGCCACTTGTGCAAGTAGAGCTGCATGTGTGCTCTCACCCACTGCTTGCGCAGCCCAGTTCTGAATGGGCTGTAGCCCAGAGATTGGGGACCCCTGGTCTAACACATTATAGAAAACTCAAAGGATAGTGAAGACTTATCAGAGAGCTATTGATCACATTTCTTGTTATATGATCAAAGACCACCTGTTTATTCATTCATTTTCCATGTAAAATCCTTTTGTGGAGTTTGTTAGCAATGAGAACGATGTCAGGTCAAATCTCCAAGAAGCTTGCTTCTTCTTATTTTGTTAAATTACAGGGGAGTAGGTGTTTCTCCCTGTGCTTAAAAATAATAATAAATTCAGCATATTAGGATTTTTTTTCCCAGTCACCTAAGGTAGAAGGCTTTATTCCCAACTACCAAATAGCCTCTCTGTTTGTGCCTCTTATTGTCATTTGTGAGTGAGTAAGTGAGAGAAAATTCTATATCTGGCTAGGAATCAAGATGTTATGGAAAGTGTCTATGAAGAGGGAGGTGATATGATGGACTGCCGTAATACATCAGGTTCCCAGGAAGGAGGGAGCACATTCTGGGGGAAGGCAAGACAAGAGACAGCATAGTCTGGAACTGGAATATGGGAAGAGGAAGGGATTGAAGATAGCCACTCCCTAGAATTTCCAAGGGTGTATTTATTAGGATAGGATAATATAGGTTTAGTCTAGCAAGATTCTGTCTATATGGTGTACAAAAATAAAGAACTGAACTTTGGCTGGACAGTTTTATGTAGTTCTCAGGCTAGGCCTGAGACAAGATGAGGCCTTCTATTTGCATTTTAGTTTTCTGCCAGGAATCAACTATTAGATCTTTGATTCTGGAAGAACAAGATTGGTATTAAAAGATGTAGCAACAATTTTATTGGACTGTGCATTTGTGTGTGTGTGTGTATACACGTTGCTTATCTTAAAATGAAATAGCAAGATAAGTATGTAGGTATCTATGTATGCATATACACAATCACAGTTTGGGGTAGACTTGTCTTGAAGGCCTTTTACTGCCTGATAGATCAATAATTTATCATATCTTGAATCTAGTTCTGTGTCTGCAAATGCTACATCCATAAACTTTGAATGTAAGCCTTCTTGTTGTGTTTAACCTGAAGCACACAGAAACCATCAGTGATCAAGGTTTTGTTTCAAGAAAGAAGACACTGACTTGCATCTGCTTTCCTACAGATATTAATGTTCTTCTCGTCTCAGCCTGTGCTGTTTTTTCTCTCCCTCTTTTTTTAATCCTCCAGCATCTTGTATTAGACTCATGTATATTTTTGCATATGACTATAGAGTGCAGATTTTGTATTCCGGGTGGAAATTAAGTCAGTCCAATGAAGTAATGTGTGTTAAACTGGCACAAAAAAAGCCAATAAGTCTACATTTATCCCACATCTGAGGAAAGGAAGAACAATATAAGTTAGGATGATAGGTGGAAGACAATTACAAGAGGTTTTGATTTGTTTGCTTTTATCGTATTTAGTTTCTAAGCACCAGGCTGTGGTGAACTAAAAAAGTATTTTAATGGGATGACCTCAACCTGTGTCTTATGGATACTTAGCAGAAAAACAATCTTAAGGCTATTTCAGAAAGATCACAATACAAATGATATTATGCCATCTATATTTTCCATGCTTTATTTACTATAAACCCAACCATATGCTGTAAGTCTCAGAGGTAGACATAAACACATATAGAATCACATTAAATGTTTTCTCCCCGGTGTGATGTAAAATTCTTTCTAAAATCAGATCTCTTTATCCTTGATCAATATGTCAACATATGAGCTAGGTCCCCTTTATAGAGTTGCAGTTTTAATCCACTTCATAGATAAAACTGCATTCCAAGCTAGGCAAAGCAGTGAGGATTTAGATTTTAAAGCTGGATACTTAAAAAACAGGAGACTGTGACAGATGAAAGAGCAAATCTCAACCAAAATGCATAAATACACCCTGAGCCTTGCAGATGATCCATTCTTCCAGAATCAAAGCAAATCTACAGTTGTTTAAAGCACAATGCCACACACACCTGTGGGTAGGAACAATCTGATTTTCCCATTGTACATGTGTATTGATTTTTGATTGCAGGGGTTATCCCGCAGATGAAAAGCTTGTAAGCACACTGTGAACTGCTTCACTTGAAAATTAGCACTTTACAAAACAGAGCCACATTCCAAAAGAGGTGAAGCCCACCGAAATAAATTGGTCCACTTGTTGAATATTTTATGGTAAATGTTGCTATTGATGGAAAAGAATGGAAAGGAGGCATTTGATGGCCCTTTAGATTTATTGAGAAATGCCTGCTGGTGTAGGAATAGCAAGAGTATTTTGCTTAGCTTTTATTTAATTTGCATAGAAATGTGAACTTATTTAAGCATATAGGTAGTCAATTGAGCCCCAGATTTCTGTTGCTATGCAAGACAGTTGTTAAGTGATCTTTGCCCCATTTTATGACCTTTCTTGCCATGGCGGTTAAGTGAATCACTGCAGTTGCTAAATTAGTAACACGGTTGTTAAGTGAATAGAGCTTCCCCATTGACTTTGCTTGTCAGACGGTTGCAAAAGGTGATCACATGACCCCGGGACACTGCAACTGTCATAAATACATGCCAGTTGCCAAGCGTCTCAATTTTGATCATGTGACCATGGGGATGATGTAACAGTCATAAGTGTAAAAAAAAAGCCATAAGTCACTTTTTTCAGTGCTACTGTAACCTTGAATGGTCAGTAAATGAACTGTCATAACTTGAGGACTAACTGTACTGCAGAGGGGTTGATTCCTGTGGCCTCTTCCAGTTCCACATGCCATTTCATGTTTCCGTGAATTACAAATTCAGATCTTTGAAGTTTGCAATACTGCTTGCCAAATTAAAATAATGGCATATTAGAGAAATGTCTACACAAATGCCTACTGTATGGTCATGAAACCGTATTGCATTGAGGAAATTGAGGTAACTTAATGCAAAATTATAAATAAATATGCCTGGAGAATGCATGTTCAGAATAATATTGTAAACTGCACTATGAATGTAAACATTGATGATTTTTTTTTAAAAAAAAATCAGTTTGAGTTCTCAAAAATGATAAAATCTGAATATGATCAAGTCTCACCGTTGAGAATATTAGAGAACATGTTGACATCTGAATATTAGAGAACATGTCATCATCATTTCTATTATAAAACTGGTCTTTATAGTAGGATTGTTGATGGCGCTGAAGGAGTACAGTATGATTTGTCCTTCCTGCAACAGAAATCGACAACAACAACAACAACAACAACAACAACAACAACAACAACAACAACAACAACAACAACAACAACAACAACAACAACAACAACAACAACAATAATAATAATAATAATAATAATAATAATAATAATAATAATAATAATAATAATAATAATAATAATAATAATAATAATAATAATAATAATAATAATAATGTTGGAAGGAACCTTGGAGGTCATCTAGTCCAGAGGTCCCCAACCTTTTGGGCACCAGGGACCGGTTCCGTGGAGAGAGGTTTTTCCGGAGGGTGCGTAGTTTTGTGCACTGCCTGCATCCCATGGATGGTGCTTTGCTTGTTTGTGCAGACCGTTGCTGGTATGCCGCGGCCCGGTACTAGTCCACGGACCGGTGGTTGGGGACCCCTGATCTAGTCCAACCCCCTGCTCAGACAGGAAACCCAATACCATTTCAGACAAATGGCTGTCCAGTCTCTTCTTAAAGACTTCCAGTGTTGGAGCATTCACCACTTCTGGAGGCAGGTTGTTCCACTGATTAATTGTCCTAATTGTCAGGAAATTTCTCCTTAGTTCTAGGTTGCTTCTCTCTTTGGTTAGTTTCCATCCATTGCTTAAAATGTTCTCTTATATAAGAAGTGGGAATAGTACAATGAATAAATTAATATTGACATTAATTGAATGGTCTCACTGAGATTAAAATGGCTTCTCAGTGTTAGTACTGAATGAGTCTATCAGTCTAGATACCACTAAAACTCTCATCATGACCTTTAGCTGGGCAAAATGGGCATCACAGGGAAACAATTTTTGAATCAAAGTACCTCAAATGGGCTAACTTACAGAATGTGTCCAAAATCTGGGACCCATGACTCATGAGGGAATGATATTTGAGAAAGTTGTGGTTGCTTCAAGGTTACTGGCAGCTGCTGAGCCAGTAGTGATCTTCATTCCTACGCATTCCTACACCAGTCTCGCAATCCCTCACTCCCAACCCTATCCAGCAGCAAGGAATTGACTCATTATGTGGTTCTTAAAGAAGCAACTTTAAAATGCACTAAGAACAGCCTTCCTCCTATGTTTCTTCACAACAACCTTGAGAGGTAGCTTGGGATGCAAGTCACCAAGTCAGCTGCAGTGGCTTATTAGATGGAGCCAGAATCAGAAGGAAAAGTATAGAATGAGGAGACGAGACAAGATGGAGGTAAAGGGAAGGTAAACTAGAGAATATGTGGCAAGCAGTGATTAGCGTGAGAGTTCCTCAACATAACAATATCCATCTCAGGAACAAGATCTCAACAGAGAAAGAGTGAGGCTAAATGCACAAGGGCACCCAGGTTTTGGGAGGAGGGGAGGGGAAGGGAAGGGAAGGGAAGGGAAGGGAAGGGAAGGGAAGGGAAGGGAAGTTTTCACTGTCAGATTCCCACAAGGAAACTCAATGGGAAAGCTGGCAGGAAGTTGGAAGTATCTCCCCCTGCTTTTTTGCCCATTTGTGATCATTCTGTTTCTCTGTTTAGGTAAGGAAACACTCTTGAAATGATTACACAGCTGGATATGGGTTGTCTAGTTATTCATAAATATGCACAGGCACAAACAAATGGACAATATTATATGGGTTTATTTCCATTCATGAAATGGAACTTCCTATCTATCCTCTGCATTGTAGCCCAAACACAGAGAGAGAGAGAGAGAGAGAGAGAGAGAGAAGAGAGAGAGAGAGAGAGAGAGAGAGAGAGAGAGAGAGGGAGGGAGAGAGGGAGAGAGAGAGAGAGAGAGAGAGAGAGAGGAATATATTCATTTCTTATGTTCAATAAATTTGGACTTTGTTGGCCGGGTTATTTCTGCTTAATATGTTTTGTTTAGCAAGTCAGTGTTACAAATTTACTCTTGGATGTTGATTTATGTATTTTCACTGCCTTTAGCCTTCACTTGTTTCCTTATTACCATTCCTACTTGCTTTACAGTTTCTGTTATTTGTTTAAAAAACAATGGATTAGAAAGGAGAGAATTTGTTAACACTAAATGAGCATGCACATACCAAAAAAAAAAGTGTGAAATTTGAAAATAGAAGTGTATGTGGATGAAGCTGCTTTGGTTATTGCTAAAGTTTAATCCTTTCTGCTGAAAGTGATATGGCTTTTTTCTTCCTTTTTCTTTCTGGTATCCATACAACATCAAGGCCACTTTTCAAAGTAAGACTCTGTATTTTATTTTATGCCACAAGAAAGGATGGGCACAGAAAGACCATGATGATAGACACAACACAAAAATAACAGGTTTCCCAAGGTTGGTGCCAGTGGTTGAGCCTCTAACTTCTATAATTCTTTGGGAGAATGGGAAAATCTGCTTTGTGTGTGCACGTGTATTTGTACATGTATGTACATATGCATGCATGAATGAATGAATGTGTTAATATCTCAGTTAGATTACGTTTCTTCCATATGATATACTTTTACTTACATATGATACATTCCAGATACTGAAGCTGAAGCTCAAATACTTTGGCCACCTAATGAGAAGAGAGGAGACCTTGCAAAAGACCCTGACGTTGGGAAAGATGGAAGGCAAAAGGAGAAGGGGACGGCAGAGGAGGAGATGGTTAGATAGTGTCAATGACGCAACGAATTTGGGCAAACTCTGAGAGACAATGGAGGATGGGAAGGGCTGGCGTGCTATGGTCTATGGGGCACAAAAAGCCGGACATGCCTTAGCAACTGAACAATAAAAATGATATACTCTCTCCAATTTGCAATTTGGATACCTAGAATATGACTGCAGAAAGCTCCTTCCCTCTCACACAGTTGTGGTAAAAACAGATTTCACTCTTAAGCCAATCAGGATTGAACTCCTGGCTGTGGGCAGAGTTAGTCTGCAATATTGCATTTTTAGGGGTTTCATTAGAGTTGGTGTATATGTCCAGCTTCAGAATAGTGAATATTTGCTCCACCGGTTTTCATTAATTCTGGTTGTAGGCAGGTGTGGGAGTCACAAAAAGGCAACCAGAAATTGTCTACAGCCCTGGAGTTGCACTGTAATGGCCCATACACATGCCAATATAAGGCATTATCACACACCAATAGCAGGCAAAATGGCTTGACATGGGAGCAGGTGGGCAAATCATCTTAAAAATATTTTGAAAAACCAACCCTGGTGAGCGTCTTCCACTGCCCGTTGTTATCTACCCATTACGCCAATGCTGAAGTTATTAAGAGAGGTGGGTGGTTCAAGGAAAAATAAAATAAAAAAGCCCAGACATCTCACTGAAGCCTTTCTACTGTTTCCTGCTCTCTGAGGAAAAATTGAAAGAATGCTTAAATCTTCCAGTTTTCATTGCAGTGTTTTATACTTCTGGTCAAAGGTCAGGAGGGAATGAGAGCTCCACTTACCAAAGAGATTAAAATAGGATTAAGTGCTCATTTCTGAGCAAACAACATTTAGACTAAGTCTTGACTTAAGGCTACAATTATCCTATATACAGTAACCGGGGAGAAAATCTCCCTGCACTGGATTTATTCCATAGTATAGAAAGCACACTGTGGCATAGTAATTCTGCAAACTATTCTGGTATACTCCTATTCATGCTATAAGGATCTGGTGTGCGTGTGGCTGGGTTTAAGACAGTTCTGGCTAGTAATCCAATAATAAAGCCAACGTAATAATTCAGAGCAATTTTTCTGTAAATGAAGTGAAAATATGTTGAATAAATGTCAACAAATTCTATGGGGTGGTGGAAACTAATGAATGAAAGACCTGGTGCTACCGTTATGCACCGACGTGAAGTTTGTATGCTATCACACACTGTTACTTGCATCAGCCAAATTTATAACACATTCACAAAAATCTGGGTGGGCAACCTGTATCCCTGGAGCCACACGAAACCCTCATATTTAATTTCCAAGCCTTGGAGCCTCCGTTAGCCTCGACTGCTGAAAAACAACTTTATTTATTTAGCGTATGGCAAAAATGTTAAGAAGCACATCCCAATTACATTCTCAATGAACAAATGTGAAGCTATTTACTCTGTTTACAAATTCAAAGGTAGACTATTTATGTAGCCAATACACGATGGCGCTGCGTACAGAAAGTCTCTGATGTTTCCCTGATATATGCTCAAGGACATAATATGTCTCACTGTCTGTTTTGGAGCATCACCGCTACATTTCAAAGAGGGGAGCTTTCCCCATTTACGGAAGAGGCTAGCGCCACCTGCCATGCTGAATCCTAATCCTATTGAGGATCGACCAGGTCTTACAGGATAGATTGAATCCTTTTGGTTTAGCTGTGAAACAAGGAATGTTGTGACACTCTGGAGGAACAGTAGAGGACCATTCTTGTGTCCAGGCCTGAAGCAGTTTGAAGTTGTCATCCAGCAACTTTCTAACTGTTCTGATAGGTGGATGTTTGGAGCGAAGCCTGTTGTTGATACTATTAGTGATATCTGCACTGATTGGCAAGTGAATATTACCAGTTATTTTCTTATAGTAGAGCATTTCTCCTTTGCATCAACAGTATTGATGTGTAGCAGTTTATTGAGTTTTCACATTGCTATCCATCCTCAATCCAAAGATTCACATCATGTTGTGTATGTAACCTGCTTGCCACTCCTCCTGCTAGATTGTCAATCTTCATCTTTGCAAGGGGGAACAGCCCCTCATGGAGATTGGAGAGAGAGAGAGAGAGAGAGAGAGAGAGAGAGAGAGAGAGATGCTCTAGTCTAAGCCACATACAGAGTGAGATATCCCAGCTCTTAGCTGTGCTGGAAATAAAGCCCATTTAATCTTTTCAAAGCAAAGATCTGTGAACCAAATCTGGGGGGAAAAACTAGGGATTAAATGAATACCCCAAGGAGTCTGATTAATATCTGGAATGTCCTGGTGTCAGGGAAAAATACAGGTAAATGAAGCAGAGAAACTTTGATTTCAAAATGTTGTTTCTAGCTAAAACATCTGGACAGGAATTTGCTCCACATTTATGATATCTGTTTTCTCTGTTGTGCTGAAGTCTTGTTGCCTCATGTTCTTATTTTGCTGTACAAGAGACGGAATTGTGTTTAATTTCAGTCTTTATTACAGACCTCGGGCTGTTCAAGGAGATACGTTTTCCTCCGCACATTCTTTTTTAATCAGTGATTAATTTGAAATATCAGTCCAGACTCTTTTAAGGCAGAAAACACAGCATCTGAAGCCGACTAGCATCATCTTGTGTTCTGCCTGAAGCATTAGATTTTCATTCAGATTTCCTTTTTTTTTTTAATTGGTTTGTAAGAGGCTGATCTGGGCGGCTGCAGAGAGATATGGACATGACCTTGAAGGGATTATTCAGGAAACAGTGACAGAAACAAGGGCAGGAGCTTTTTTTTTTTTTTTAAGCCTCAGGAAAGGAGACCTTGTAAGGAAGAATTTCAATCTGGCTCCCTCCTGACTCAGTGGAGTATAAGAGAGAAGGGAAGAAAAACACAATCAGATTACAGGCAGTCCTCAACTTACAACCATTCATTTAGTGACCATTTGAAGTTACAATGAAAAAAGTGACCTGTGACCTTTTTTCACATTTATACGCATTGCAGCATCCCCATGGTCACGGGATCAAAATACACATGCTTGGCAACTGGCATGTATTTATGATGGTTGCAGTGTCCCAGGATCATGTGATTTAACTTTTGCAAAGTCATTTAACAGCTGTTACTAATTTAAAAATCACAGTGATTCGCTTAACAACTATGGCAAGAAAGGTCACAAATGGGGCAAAGCTCATTTAACAACTGTGTGGGAAATGACAGCCAGAATCCTCCACAACCCCCTAGGAATAGCAACAGCCCACAAACCCACAGCCACACTCTTCCAGGAATTATCCAGAACCGAAGACAAGATACAGAAGGAGGAAAGAAATAGTGTCATCTACAAAATCAACTGTAACAATTGCAACCCATTCTATGTGGGGCAAACATCACGTCAATTAAAAACCAGGATCCACGAACACCGGCTGGCAGTCAAACGGCACGATCCCAAATCCTTAATCTCTACCCACACTGACACCAAACAGCGCCAGTTCGATTGGAGCAACACTCAGATCATCGGCCACACAACCACCCGCCACGCTCGTGAGTCCATCGAAGCCTGGCACTCCACAAGAATTCCATCAACAGACACATTGACCTACAATCAGCCTATGAAATCTTCAGAATCCAAATCAACTGCACAGCCAATCAGACACGGAACCGATCTTCAACCAACCCACACAAGTTTTCCCCACTAGCAATTCACCTCCCAATGATCCTGAGGTAAGCCCAAGATCTATCACAAGACTCTCCCTGATGACTCACACCTGATCCATCACAAGACCCATCACAAGACCCTCACTCAACATACCCACACCTGAAGCCCTTATAAACAGAAGAACACTGACACTGACATCCCCTAAACTCCCGCTGAAGACGTTACCTAGCCTGGTAACAAAACATTCGGAAACCAACCCACAAGCTCAGTGGATGAACCTTCCCTCTCATCAATTAACAACTGTCTTGCTTAGCAACTGTCTTGCTTAGTTGTGATTGCTTCAGGACAGCAACTAGGAAGTGCCAGAACTGCCATTGCTAAGCAAACATGGACACCTGATATTGCTTTTAACGGATGTGTCACTTAGCAATGGAAATTCTGGTTCCAACTGCGATTGTTAATAGAGGACTACCTGTATATGTGGAGATTCAGATGGAAATTGGCATCATGACTATTGCAGAGTTGACTTTCAGACTACAAAACCCCAAAGGATATTTGATGAAGCCTGGCACTATAGCTCTAAATTATCTGATTAGATGTTAATATTACTGTCAATAATAATGATCAGAGAATAGAAAACCCTTCGTTTAACCTGAGCTGGAAACTAAACCTCTGGGCATATTCAGAGTTTCACAAAGACCTGAAGGTGTTCTTAAGGAGATGGAGAGATGAGATATTTTTATTGGACCTCTGCCAACCTGACCCTGAAGTCTTTAAGCTTTTCTTAAAGCCCCAAATGTTGGCAATCACCATTTAACGAAGAAGCTCAACATTTAAAATGTCCTCAGCATAGCCTAATAGAAGGAGGGTAACCTGATTTGTGCCTGAGAAACTATGAGTCTGGCAGATTGAGCCCAAATGCTTATCTAATACAGCATTTTGAATATCAGTTAGCCAACCAGTTGCTGCAGAGAAGCCCACACACACGACACAAGGAGCATAGCTACCATGTCACACCTAGCACTGAAGGGACTACTACGTCGCTGATTCTTTTGCAGTTGTACTACAGGAACAATGGGAACCTTCTCCACTGGCAGCAACCAGCTGATTGGGGTATCCGTGGCTACACTGAAGAATCTGACACCAAGCTTTTTTCTAGAATTCTACTTGGTTTGCATGATCTGATTTCTAAGTACGTTTTCATCTGGGTTTTCTCCATTTCTCTTTCCTTTGGAAAACAATGAAACAGTTCCCTTGAAACCAATTTTGGGGAAAGTTAATAAAAGCCCTGTACAGTTTGGCTGATGAAACCTATAAAATTACACAAATCCAGCATTTCTTTAAAATGCTGCATCCTCTTTCTCACTGTTTCAAAATATACGAAATAAAGTTTAAAAAATGAAAAATAAAAGAAAGAGCAGCTTCCCTTTCAAAAGGCAATTCAGCTTCCTTGGTGCAGCTTTTAGGATTCTGAGAAATTCAGGATTAGCTGCCTTTCCTAAAAGAAGAATTCTCATCAACAGGAGGAGGAGGAGAAGGAGGAGGAGGAGGAGGAGGAGGAGGAGGAGGAGGAGGAGGAGGAGGAGGAGGAGGAGGAGGATTAAGACAGTGGCCAGCTACAGTGTATCCTACAATGAATCCTGCTGTGTTCTAGCAGGATTCACCTAGTTAGAGAAAGGCTATAAAGGTGAGATTTATGATTGGTCCTCACACAATTAGTCCTTGCATTTGCAAGTGTCGCAGCGTTCCTGCAGTCACATGATCGTGATTTGGTGCTTGGCAACCATTGTACATTTATGACTGGTGCTCACACTAGCGACCATCATAATGTCCCCACTGTCACATGATCATAATTTGGCACTCGGCAACCATTGTGTATTTACAACAGTTGCAGCATCCCATGGCCATTTTACCGTGCTCTGTAATCTTCCCAACCAGCTCCTGACAAGGGAAGTCAATGGGAAAGTCAGCAGGGAAGGTCTCAAGTCACATGATGTCTCACTTAATGACAAATCTTGATCCCTACTGTGATCATAACTCAAGAACTATTGGTATTATCTTGCTTCCCAGGACTTTGCCTAGGCCACGATTCTTGCAAATTTCTGTCAAGGTTATTTCCCTTCCTTTCTACAGTATGACTCCTCTTGTGAGTCCTGCCAAGTTGTGCTCGACAACAATGATCAAAGTTGCTTTCTCCCAAGAGGGTCCCTTTTCATGGCACAAACTGCTACCCCACAGCTGAAATGGTTCAGAGAGGGGAAGGCTCAACCCATTCATTTATTCAGGCCTTGACAATGCTGCAATTCCTTTAATTTTGCCTTTTAGATTTGTCACGCTTTTAATGCTGATTTTATAGATGTTTTTATGGTATCTTCATCGGTTGCCCGGAGCCATTAAGGGAGTGTGTGGCATAAATATTTTAAATAAATATTTGCTGACTTCAGCTACTAAGTGCATTTTTGCTCTGTCATGCTGCTGGAGAGATGACCTACCAGAATATGGGGGGGGGAGTTTCTCCCCACACGTGAATCCCAGTAAAATGGAGTCCCCACAGCTATCTGTGTGTTTCAAAGTTGAGGGGGCCAATTTCAAATCAGGCCATAACTGGTTCTGCATATCTTACTTTAGTAACAATCAGATGCAAGAAGGAATTGCTTACTAAACAAATAGAAGAATTCCCCTCACAGGGAAAAATAGGAGGAAGGATTATTAGATATGTTTGCCACCTTGAGTTGTTCATAAAAAACAATAATAAAGGGGGGGGAGGGGGGAAAAACAGACCCAGGAAACTACAGACCAATCAGCCTAACATCAATACCTGGGAAGATACTGGAAAAGAAAGTCAAAAAGTAGATCTGCGAACATCTGGAAACAAACAAAGTTATAACTAGAAACCAGCACAGGTTAGTCAAAAACAGATCATGCCAAACCAATCTTATTTCATTCTTTGATAAAGTGACTAAATTAGTAGACCAGCAAAATGCTGTGGACATAGAATACTTAGACTTCAGCAAGGCATTAGACAAAGTAGACCACAACCTACTTCTTGGAAAGCTAAAAAAAAAGTGGGATAGACAGCATCACCATCGGGGGGGAGGGGGGGAGATTTTTAACTGGCTGACAAACCATACTCAACAAGTAGTCCTTAATGGTACTACATCTACATGGAGGGAAGTAAGCAGTGGGGTACCACAAGGTTCTGTCCTAGGCCCAGTACTCTTCAACATCTTCATAAATGACTTAGATGAGGGAATAGAAGGGGAATTTATCAAATTTGCAGATGATACTAAGCTGGCAGGACTAGCCAACACCCTAGTCTGATGATAGGCCTAGATGATAGGCTCAAGATCCAGAGGGATCTTGACAGACTTAAACATTGGGCCCTATCTAACAAAATGAAATTCAACATAGAGAAAAGTAAAGACTTACACTTAGGCAAGAAAACCCAAAAGTACAAATATAGATTGGGTGAAACCAGGCTTAATAGCAATAACTGTGAGAGGGATCTTGGAGTCTTAGTGAACAATCAATTAAATATGAGGCAACAGTGGGCTGCGGCAGCCAAAAAAGCTGCATTAACAGAAAGATTCAATCAAGATCACGTGAGGTACTGATACCAGTCTATAAAGCCTTATTAAGACCACACCTAGAATACTGCAACCAATTTTGGTCTCCACACTATAAAAAAGATGTTGAGATTCTAGAAAAAGTGCAGAGAAGAGCAACAAAGATGATTAGGGGACTGGAGGCTAAAACATATGAAGAACAGTTACAGGAACTGGGCATGGCTAGTCTAATGAAGAGAAGGACCAGGGGAGACATGACAGCAGTGTTCCAATATTTGAGGAACTGTCACGGAGAGGAGGGAGTCAACCTATCTTCCAAAGCACCTGAAGGCCAGACAAGGAATAATGGATGGAAACTGATCAAGGAGAGATTCAACCTAGAAATAAAGAGAATTTTTTTGACAGTGAGAACAATCAACCAATGGAACAGACTGCCTTCAGATGATGTGGGAGTTTCATCACTGGAAGCTTTCAAGAAGAGACTGGACTGCCCCCTGTCAGAAATGGTGTAGGGTCTCCTGCTTGAGCAGGGGGTTGGACTAGATGACCTACAAGGTTCTTTCCAACTCTGTTATTCTGATTCTGATATAAATAAAATAGAGAAAATAATCGAAAATGGAGAAGCTAAAGTGCTCTTGGACTTTAGACTTCAAACAGACAGGTATCTGTCACATAAAACCCCAGATTTAGCAATTGTTGATAAGAAAGACAAAAAAAAAAGTCTGGATAGTGGACGTGGATAGTACCTGGAGACAGCAAGATAGAAGAGAAAGAACTGGAGAAGACAACAAAATACAAAGACCTGAAAATAAAAATAGAATGACTGTGGCAAAAGAAAGCAAAGCTAATGCCAATAGTCACATGGGGCTTTGGTGCAATCCCAAAACAACTGAAGCTCCACTTGAACACCATCGGCATTGATAAAATTCACCACCAATCAATTGCAAAAGGCAGCTTTACTTGGACTAGCTTACATCCTGTGACGATACCTTTAATATCATCAAATAACAACATTTGCCTATCCCAGGTCCTTGGAAATAGCAATAGCAATAGCATTTAGACTTATATGCTGCTTCATAGTGCTTTACAGCGTACTCTAAGGGGTTTACAGAGTCAGCAGATTGCCCCCAACAATTTGGCTCCTCATTTTACCGACCTCAGAAGGATGGAAGGCCGAGTCAACCTTGAGCCAGTCAGGATCAAACTCCAGGCTCTGGGCAGAGTCAGTCTGCAATACTGCACTTTTCAGAGCTTGATAGGTGGACAAAAATGCCAAATCTAGTCTGAACGTCAGCTGACTGTGCAATGAACCATAACATGATAAGAGCCCCACCAGATCGGGGTCAACAGTGCAGTCAGCTTTGCATTTCAGCAGCCAGTCAGACGCATTTAGGAAGCTCACCAGCTTCACGGAGAAGGAAGTGAGAGCTTCCTTCGATGATTGTTCCCCACCCATTTGTATTCCAGGACTTCCCTCCTCTTCAATGCCAACCGCCACTGTATCAATAGCCATGAACGTGTTTGGTATTCTTTTCATTCCTTCTCCCTTGGCAGCCATTCGAAGGCAGCAAATTCCAAGGTCTAACTATGCTTTGTGGAAACAAATGCCTCTTTGTCTCTGCCTCCCAGTTAGTTTTCCTAGATGAACCCCTGCTCCATCCTTGTGAGAGAGAAGGGGAAAAACAAATTGCTTCATGTGTGGACATACATATTTCATAAACAAGATGCCTGAGTGAAACACACAGATGGAAGATCCAGTTGGATCAGCATGGAAGCGACTGCTAGGCAGCTGCACCCCAGGATGAGGTCATCTGTAAATGGGCAGCTGAATGAGTGAATAACTATGCAAATCAGATATCTTCCAGGAAATGCAATCAGAAACTTGTTTGGAAAGACAAATCCCACTAGCAGTTCATTCATTCACTGTGTTAATAATAAATAATAAAAAAAAGATATCTATTTTTATGAAATGAACAAAATTAATTTAAGACCGAGCTTTGGTCTATACACCAATTGCAGTAGCTTCTATGCCAGATAAATCCAATTTACTGTAGGATTGGAATAAACTACTGAAGCCAATGAGAGATCAAAGAAATAAAACTGTTTTGAACTCTATGTGCCAATTGCGACGCAAAATCTGATAATCAGCTAATCCCATAGTGCCACCTAGTGGCAAAAGTAGAGCAGCGCATAGTTTCCATGCCGGACGTATCTACTGTGCTTAGAATAGGCATTTGGAAAAAATGCGTATTATCTACGTTCATTCCTTGTTTCCTGCAAACCACGTATACTGTGCAAAAAGAAGGGGCTTAATATTTCATGCACCAGGCATTTTTATTGACATGCTCAGTTGCTTACCAAAATGCTGCCTACCTAGGGCCATCCAGTTATTTAATGTTCTAACAAGGACAAAATGGACAAGTCATTTACAGTTCTCAGACCAATGTGGATCCGTGCATGCCTATATGGGAGTAATGAGATGCAAATTGGAAATGCCTACTCAGAACCTGTCTCCAATTTTCTTGCAGTGTTTCCTAGCTGAGATCAGAATGATGTGCAATGCAGCCCTAATCAGAACCCATTCTGATGCAGCCTTCAAAACTCCAAATATTCTAAGCTGGACTTTCATAAAATCAGAATGGAGGGGCCTTAAAATAGTCCAAAGCAATTAAACTTACTAATGTGATTACATCCCCAACTCCACAGTTGTTTTAATACCAAGGTAAATGGATATTGGAAATTATGGTACCAATTTTCTTTTTGGTGAAGAGTAACACAGAATCATCACTGTGTCAATTGTGATGGCTGATGAAAACAGAAGAATCTATAGCAGTGTGCAGCATCCATGGATGGCAGTTGTGGACCACAGCATCTGATTAGGATGCATCACAGCTGGTGTGTGCAATGTGGGTTGGGGCCACACTCTATAGACATCCATACTCTGAGAGTGGAGTGGAGTGGAGTGGAGTGGAGTGGAGTGGAGTGGAGTGGAGTGGAGTGGAGTGGAGTAGAGTAGAGTAGAGTAGAGTAGAGTAGAGTAGGGTAGGGTAGGGTAGGGTAGGGTAGGGTAGGGTAGGGTAGGGTAGGGTAGAGTAGAATAGAATAGAATAGAATAGAATAGAATAGAATAGAATAGAATAGAATAGAATAGAATAGAATAGAATAGAATAGAATAGAATAGAATAGAATAGAATAGAATTCTTTATTGGCCAGGTGTGATTGGACACACAAGGAATTTGTCTCCGGTGCATAAGCTCTCAGTATACATATCAACAACAAAGTCTATAATTATAAGATACCAATAGGGGAAAGTAGTAGAGAAGATGAGAAGGATAGTAATAACACTACTCACATACAACATTGATAAATATACTTAGACACAGAACAATACTATGAGCATTAGGTGTTCAGCAAAGCTATGGCACGAAGAGAAAAAACTGGCTCTGTGTCTAGTTGCAATGCCCTGTAGCAGAGCCCTGAGGGAAGGAGTTGAAACAGTTTATGTCCAGGATGTGAGAAGTCTGCAGATATTTTCTCAGGCCTCTTTCTGCTTTGTGCAGTATACAGGTCTTCTATGGAAGGCTGGCTGGTTGTAATTGGGTTTTTTTTTTTTCCTATGGTCCTAACTATCCATTGAAGTCTACCTGTTGACTTCAACTTCCTCTGTTATAGCTGTTTCCTTCACTTGCACATAGAGGTTGAGGGCTTTGGGAGAAAAAAAAGCTTCAGGAGAACGGAGATAGAACTTTTAAAATTACTTATAGGGCAGACAGGATTCTATGCTTGAGAAGAGGATGTCATCGTCCCACTTTTTCATAACTGCAGTTAACGAATGTAATTCCATTTTCCCACACTACAAATGCCATCAGCCACTGGAAAAACCTAACATAAATCCCATTTCTTTAACTAATTGTAGGAATGAAAGGGGCATTTTATGGAGAGTGGGGCTGGGATTGCTTCTGCCTGCTCTCACCACTAAGATGATAGAAAGATCGGGATTCTGAGATTAAAATAATTTCTGAAGTTGATTTTTCTCCCACTTTCTCTCTTTTACGGATAACACACTGATGTGCCTGAAGGAGACCAAGATGATATCACCTCCCCTAGATCAGAACAATACCTTGCTGAATTGCATTATCATTATTCCCGTCTTACAGATGGAGGATTGGAAATAAATGGGACGTGTTGGCTTGCCAGGATCTGTTAAAATGTTCGTGAATTCCTGTGACCTACAAGGCTATCCAAAAAAACAGAGAATCAATTCAAAACACATTACGGCATCTCATGCAGTTACTAAATACTCTGATGGTTCCATCTTCTGTCCGGTTTAATTTTTAGCAAGTGATGAAAGAGAGCCTTTCCCTGCTCTACTTTGATTCAGCACATCTTGAAAATTCATTTGCCTTGACAACTGCTTCATCACATGGCTATCTTTTAATTTCCCATATAGATCAACACTTGGTCTACTATCAAGCTATGATTTAAAAGCAATCTCTGGGTCTTGCTGGTTTCCTACTGTTATATTGCTGCTGAAACATTCTGGAGGGTTTTTGATTGCCACAGTGCATTTATTACAGGTTGCCTTACAAATTGCAATCCAAGGGGCATTCTCCTTTTTTAGTTACTTGTCTAGGGACTCACATCTCTGTTACAGGTTTTGTATTAAGCTCTTATAGGAGGCTGTGGAGGGAGCTGGGGAAACTAAGCAGATTTACCTGTTGCATCCCAGGTGTTCAGACATCCCTTGCCATTTCCGGTGCCTCATCAGGGAGAAACACCCCTGGCTCGTATGCATGACCAATTTCTCTGCACATTTCTTTGATTTCTGTCAAGAAGAAACATGGTGGATAAACAAGCAGACTAAGAAAGAAAACACACTCTAACAGTTTTGGGTGGGGAAACAACTAGCGGATGTTTAACCCCCGCACAAGGTCATCCAGGAAAAAAAGATGATCTTTGAATGGTTTGCCCAAAAGGACACCCCTGCATAATTCAACGGCTGCTGTTACATTGTAATACACAGCTGCAGCACTGTGGATGGTTTGCATAGAGAAGATCTCCACCTGCTTTTCTGGCAGAAAAAATAACTGCCCTGTAACATCTGAAATACATCCTAATTCGGTATCTTCCAAAAACTTCCAAAATCAACAGCCAAGAAATCACAATACCGGTAGCAGCTGAAAGTCTAACTCCATTGTTTAAATAATATGAGCACTGAGACAACCCTGTAGCACTGCAGCAGTGCAAAGGGACAACAACGTCAGGAAAGAGTAAGAGAAACTGGAGAAGTACCAGGGCTTGAAGGAGGATGGATGGATGGATGGATGGATGGATGGATGGATGGATGGATGGATGGATGGATGGATGGATGGATGGATGGATGGATGGATGGATGGATGGATGGATGGATCGATGATGATAATAGATAGATAGATAGATAGATAGATAGATAGATATATAGATAGATAGATAGATAGATAAATAGATAGATAGATAGATAGATAGATAGATAGATAGATAGATAGATAGATAGATAGATAGATAGATAGATAGATAGATAGATAGATAGATAGATAGATAGATAGATAGATAGATAGATAGATAGATAGATAGATAGAGGCAGACAAACAGACAGACAATCTTCAAAAGCAAAGATAGCGGTATACTGCCTTGGGACACAGGTTCTCCAAATTGAGGGCAAGTTGAGGTTAATCTCCTTTAGGCTGAGCTTGACTCTTGCTGACATCATTGATGTGTGCATGTAGTCATCTCAGACTCAATATGAAAAAGGTTTGTCATTGTTTTCTTCACAGATAAATTTTTAACTCTGCAACCTGACCTGAAGCCTTGACACTTTTAAGTAATCTCACATCCAGATCTGACTCTGCTTAGCTTTTTAAAATCAGTCAAGGTCAGCTAGGTCTATAAGATGGGTCACCATTAATGAAGAAAGCTTTCCATTCTCCATCAGAAGATTCCTAGACACAAATCCCATTAACTACGCAGACCAGCATGGGAAGAGATTATCCAAAAATATCTAAATATCAGGCTGCTACCGGTACCAACTTCGGTGCTCAATTACCTATGGTTTTGACAGATCCACATCATTTTCCTGTGAAGTGCCTGGAATTTTGTGTACTATCAGACTGGTGATTGGTGCCCTCTTCTAAGGGCACTCCAGAAGCAAGCTTGGGACCCAAAGCAAGAGGACCCACGATAGATAATCTCCTTTCTTCACAGTGGTAAAGAAAGCTGAGTCTAATTCTGTATTCTTCAGGCTGTGCGTGCTCTTTGGCCGTCATATAGTCTATTATCGAGCCGGAGTCTATCTTTTCAAACAGGGCTTTTGCATGCATAGGCCATCACGCATACTGAGGAATGGGGCTTTTATTTTTTTATTTTTCTCCCAGTCATCTTTAGAATGACTTCAGTGATTATCCAGCTGGGTATCTGCAGTGAGCTCTCTTTTCCACTTCTCTTTTCTGTCATTAATAGTTAAAAGGAATCTTACCTGTCAAGGTCCTTTTCATCAAACGGCTGCGCCTGACCTTCAGGCTTTGTCACACAACTTAGAACATGAGATTTCTCTTGTTTTATAGCAGCCTCTCCTTTTTTTCTCCTACACTGTCATTTACAAGCATAACGGCAAGCTATATTTCACCTCTCTGTTTAAGGGCAAATCAGGCCAGTCATTTGTGGAGGGAGAAGACTTCCGATAGGGAAGCCAACCCTCTCTTTGGTACAAGAGGTGAACAGTAAAGCAAACTGGAACAGTTTGGTGGGGATTGATAAGGGAGGACTTGTAGGCCACCAAATCCAGTCTAGGTGGTATAGAGGATAACATAATATTTAAAACACAACACACACACACACCTCGGCCAATACAGCCCATTGGGGGGGAAAGGTACATATCCTTACCAGTAATCCATTCTCCATCTAAGGATCCAGAATAAAACATTCGGAACAGGGGAAGCAAGTTTTGCCTATGTGGGCATTGATAGAAGAGAATATTTGTAGCTCGGGGTTGAAGTGTGTGGTCCCTGATGCTCTCTGGGCTTGGTTGTTTTCTTGCAGATGTTTTATTATCCAACTAGGTAACATCATCAGTACTGGTAGGGAAATGGGCTGCTCTCTATTTATATACTACTGGCTTGCCTTGTCAGTGTTGATAGGAATGTTCTTGGGTTTCCTTCCTTCCCAATCAAGGAACCCCTATGTTCAGTCCTACCAACACTGACAGGGCAAGCCATAGTATATAAAATGAGAGCAAACTCCATTCCCTACTAGCATTGATGATGTTACCTAGTTTGGTAATGAAACATCTGCAAAAAAACACACACAACAAAACTCAGAGAATACTAAGGACCACAAATGTAGGTATTCTTCTACAGCCCACCGAGCATGCTAAAAATCAGTTTTGGAGATTCTTTTGAAAGAATATGGGAATCAGTTTGAGATTCAAAGACAGAATTGCATCCCTTTCTTTTACTATATTATCAGTTCTTTTTCTGGATCAAACTTGCTTTGCACAAAATGCAGCTATGAAAATAGCAAGAGGATGCGCCAGTGGAACTTTAAAGGCAGAAAAAGGAAGCTGCAAGATTATATTAGAATATAATAGCCATCATCATAAAAGCTTTTGCAATGGAATAAAACATCAAGATTGGACTAGCTGGTTAGCAGTTTAACAATTAGAAATGATTGGAGTTTTCCTAAGGGAATAAAATAAGGAAAACCTGTTTCCTAGTAATAGAGATGCTTGCAGTTAAACTATTGCAAGTCCCAATTTGCTAGCAAAATTGTAATGCTTTGATTAAGATGATGCTTTGCATCTTCTTTTGGGAACAGGGAACGGGTAAAGTTTTGAGACTTAAACATACATTAGACCAATTGGTCTGGGATATGAGGCTATTTTGTAAGATCTCACCCCTTGGAGGAATCTAGGAAGCGTCTATCAGATAATTTAAATATCAAAACTAACACTCTTTACTTTGATTGGCAGCAGCTAACCAGGATTTCTAGCAGAAATCTTTCATATCACTGTCATTCCACCAAACACAATAGTGGGTGTGTTTTTTTTAAGCTAGGTCATTGATAGATGGGACCAAATGAGCTTTTCATTCAGTCCTGTTCAGCCAAAGTTCCTTTCCAGAGATGCCTCCCAAAAAATCCAGCCCTCAGGAGCAAATCTGAGAGTGGAAAAAGAGAAGTGGATTATGCAAATGCCTAAATAACCTATCAAAGAAACACAGTTGTCCTTGATCATAGCACATACATAGATTTGCTCCTCATCATATCATATCAAAAATCATATCATACAGCTGTTGTGGGTCCAGCCAGTATGCCAGATTGCAAACAAAGATTTACAGTTCACACCCCCATGATGAGAGATGGCTCCTTGTCATGTCCAAAGTCAGTTTATTTCAGCCACCATCTGTTGCAGACAGGTTTTCCTCTTGGGAGAAAGAATTGCAGAAATCTGCAAGGAGAGCTAAGTGGAAACCAGGTTTTCATTTTTCTCCTCCAGCTTCTGATTAGTGTTTTGGAATCTTAATAGTTGTTTTTTTCTTTTAATGACCCTGTAATCCCTTGCATTGGGATGGAGTCAGTGCAACTGAATGGAGCTTGAGTGTTTACTGGCTGGATGCCCTTTCTGACACCTATGCAGAGTTTGCAGCAGACAATAACTCATTGTGCCCAGAGAGAGAAATATCTCCCACAACCTATGATCAAACTCACAGCCTCCTGATTGTGAGGAGAGAGCTCCATCTCTAGGCCACTGCACCACTCCTTGGAATCTCACTAGTAATCCAGGAAATTTAAACTATTTCTGTAGAAATAGTTAGCTTCCCATATCCAGAAGTCTTTGCTAGATTTTTTTTTTTTCAAATTATTTCTGTATTCTTTATGCTTTATTTTATTGTGGTCATTAACCAGCACAAGTGAGTGGATATTTGAATATTTAAAATATCCCAAGTTAAATTGACAATGCCAGGATAGTTAAGGAATGTACAGACAAAACCTTTTGGCTAAAAGACAATATTAAATCAGAATCTGGTAAAGGCAGGGGTCTTCAAACCTGGCCCTTTTATGACTTGTGGTTCAACTCCCAGAATTCCTCAGCCAGCATGCCTGGCTGAGGAATTCTGGGAATTGAAGTCCACAAGTCATAAAAGGGCCAGGTTTGAAGACCCCTAGGTAAAGGGCTTCACCAGGCCACACCTAGCAAACAGTTATTTGACAGAGGTGTGATGTAAGGGTCACTTAACACCCAGGTTGACAACCATAATTTATTACAATTTACGATACTTTATCCAGTATAATAATTATACTTTATGATAATGTGTTGCTATTTATGATAATTTATGTGGGTCAATTCTCATAATTTATTACAATTTATGGCACTATATCCAGGTCAAAATGAAAAACGAAGTTTCTTAGCTGACATTTTGTTTTGCTAGTCAGGAATGGGGTAATTAGAACATTTCAATATTCTGTATAAAACTGGCAATACAGGACTTTTTTTTCATTATTACTATTTACACATTCTTTATTTCTGTATTGTACTAAGATTTATTTTCTTTTTCTCCCTATTCAAATTACAGGGTTGAGTTTGATGTCAGCCTTCACCTGTATGTCAAGCTTTCTTCATGGTTTTTTTTTTTTTGCTTTTTTGCTTTTCAGTGAGCTCCTTGTGTTCTATCATATTTTGCATTTGTAACACATTACCACCATCCTGTTTGTCCAGAGTACTGTATTTTCTTTTTATTATATTTTTTCTAATTAATTTGTGCTATACTACCATACTCTTTTTATGATCCTGTAATCCCTTAATTCATGGTAGAGTCAGAGTGACTGGATGGAACCGAGCGTTTACTAGCCAGATGCCCTTCCTGACACCTAAGCAGAGTTCACAGCAGATATTTTTTCTTTGCACCTTAATAGAGAAACATCTGCCACCCAGGATTGAACTCTCAACCTTCTGAGTGGCAGACAAGCATCTTCACCACTAGGCCACCATGCCATTCTTGTGCTATACTACCATGATATGAGCAATTCTGAAAACATATTTTGGCATAACAAGTATTTCCATTTTAATATTTAAAGCTTAAAAGGAAGGAATCTTACATTTTATGTGGTTTTTTTCTCTTATTTATTTATCTGCTTTGAGACTGATGTGTCTTCCAAAGGGGTAAAGACTCATTCATTACGTTTCTATCCCACATGCCAGGAGATACACTGACAACAATATTTTAATTTTGGCTTTTGTGTCTCACATCCCCTGCGGTGGTGGTGGTGTCGTCGGGGGGGGGGGGGTGGACACGAGATGAAATGTACTGCCTCTCCCAAGGTTAGTTGGTGGCAGGAGAGCTAAGAAGCCACTAGCAACTAGCAGGAGATGTGATCAAAGTGTAAACATCCGTACAGATTCTGTGAGTAGAAGCTTTGAGTCTCAAGCCCTCCAACCTGCAGCATTGATCCGATGGCCCTTGAGGCTGGACCTAGGAAAAAGTCAGAATTACTTCCTTAAAATTAATGCAGCAAAAGAGGTAGGTATGTTTTGGTGCAAGGTTCTTCCAGGTGCTGATGGGATAATATTCTTGAGAAGCAGGATATTCTTCTTGCCTCTGTTCCCACAGCATATTAGATTGTGAAGTTCTTTGTGTGTGTGCTAGTTATAGGTATATTGAAAAATTGCTTATTTATAAGCCATGAAAAATGTATACTTGTCCACATATCTACCCTGCAAACATATAACTGGTTCAGGCTGAGACAAACCAACAATTCCTTTAACAGTAAACCAAACTTATTCTGTCCTAGATCATTTTATGACTTGCATAAATCACAGAATTCAGAACCTTCCTTCCTTCCTTCCTTCCTTCCTTCCTTCCTTCCTTCCTTCCTTCCTTCCTTCCTTCCTTCCTTCCTTCCTTCTCTTTCAAAACAATGCCACTTTCAATTTTATAAATATACCACAAAGGCTCACCATTTGGGTTTCAGAAACCTGTGAAAAGAGAGCTGGAGGTTTAGAGAATAAGAGAGTCATGAAATATACATTGGAGAAAAGAGAGTTTCAAAGCAGCACAACATTTGTATGCCAAATCCCAAGCTGGACATTGTAAGTGCTTAAAACAGATACAAAATGATTCAGGCAAAGCGGAGGTAAAATGAGAGGAAAAGAAACTCAACCACAAAGTTCTTTTTCCAGGTAGAGTTCAGGGACCTATAAATCAGTGGTAAAAATGTGCTTTAGGCTGAACCCTGGCAACTTCGCTCCTCAAATTGGTGCCCGTTTCTTCTCACATTGTTCCTTTTCTCTTAAGAGAGGAACAATGAAGAGTAAAGTGGGCAAGATGCTTTTAATGCTTCCATATTTCATGAAGAACTTTGTCCACGATGCTGGCCTTTGAGGTCCATAGGGAGAAAAAGAAAGGTATGCTATCTATTTAAAGAATCCAGAAAAAAAAAGTGTATTTCTGTGCATACCTCTGATTTCCTTCACCAGAAAAATAATTAACCTTTAAAATACTAAGAGCCAAGAAAAAAGAATTGCTGTCAGGTGATAGTCTGGAGCAGTGGTGGTGGTGGTGGGGATTCAGCACATTGCTCAACTGAATCAATGATTGAATCTGCTGATGTCATGGGTGCTACCCATCCACAGCTATATAACTTGGGTAAAACAAAACTACTAACAAGGCAGCTGGGCTGGCACTTTCCTCCCTTAGTTCAAAAAATAGATAAAGGGTACATTGGGTGTAGGATCCTTGGTTGTTTTCTTGCAGATGTTTCATTACCCAACTAGGTAACCTCATCAGTGCTAGAAGGGAGTGGAGTTTGCCCTCTGTTTATATACAAGTGGCTTGTTCTGTTAAAGTCAATGGGGTCATTTTCTATGGTGAATTTTGAAATGGATTGTAACAACTGAGGCAGGACCACCATCGCTTTTGCTCCTAACCCTTTCCCCCACCTTTTAGGCAAGAAAAAAAAGGGGGGGAGATCATTTGGTGAAGAAGCAGCATTTGGAAGATGTCTAGATCCCTAATATGCAGACAGACATAGCCACCTGCCATCAAAGTCCATGGCTTTCATTTCAAATTGCTTGAAACTTCCACCCACATTTCCCATTGTTGAAAACGCTGCCATGATTTTCCAGTTGAGGAGTAGGGGTTACCCTTACTCTGCCGCAGGCATTAATAGAACACAAAATTCTGTTCTCAGCTGATTCCTTTTGATGAAATAAGGAAAGCTGTCCTGATTATTTTAGCAAGATCTCTGCTGTAGACTTGTTCCTAAATAGAATCCACTCTCCTGGGATTAATCTCTGTCTTAATTCTTCCATGTCACAGACTGTGAAAGTGAACCGCGTTAAGATCCTGGTGGCCTTTTGACAACATAAAATATTTTCAAGAAATAAAACAAGCAGCAAATGAATAACTTGGAGAGCAAGACCTGCCTTCCTAAACTTAGTCTGACTAAAAAACCTGGACTGCAAAGGCATTAATCTTATGCTTAATGCTTTTACAACAAACATTTGACAAGGAGTTGAGTGACAATGACAAAGTTGCCAATCCTGGATGATGAGAAAGAAGAGTCTGGTTCCAATGAGAGGACAAGTACTTTTTTTTTTTTAATCAAAGCTCAAAGGGGAAAAAATGTAACAGACAAAACTCTGCACAACAAGTGAAAGCAGACAAGATTAACAATAGATATGCAGTATTGGTTTTTTGATTGCCAGATATGACCTTGGTAAGGTTGTTCATTCATCTGCTGAGCATCAGAAGAACTGGCTTAGTCAAGGAAAGAGTAAAATATCACAATTATTAAGAAATTCAGTATGATTATTAAAAAGAAAAAAAGTGCAAAAGTCAAGATTTTCTTTATAACATATCCAAGTAGCAAAGAGAATTCTATGAAAACTTTCACCAGGTATAAATTTTCTATTTCCCTTGCTCTTTCTCATGCACTTTCTCTTCTCAATTATAGACTTTGTCCAGATTTATTTATTTATTTATTTATTTATTTATTTATTTATTTATTTATTTATTTATTTATTTATTTATTTATTTATTTATTTATTTATTTATTTATTCATTCATTCATTCATTCATTCATTCATTCATTCATTCATTCAATTTGTTTGCCACCCATCTCTCTGCAAGGCAACTCCATTACCCAGAGGAACTTTTGAAACTATTAGAATTATATATTGTATACGGTTTGAAAGGATTTGTGCTAAATTGACATTGAATTAGACTCTAGGTTAAAAAAAAAAAGTTAGGTAAGTTTTATACTTGTACATTTGGAAGTAAATCCCATTCCCATCCTTGACTTACAGCTGCAATTGAGCCCAGAATTATGACTGGAAGTTGTGATGGTTGTTAAGTGGAGCACCATGTGACTGTGCCAAATTTTATTCGCTTTTTTAAAGTGTTCATTAAGCAAATACATCTTTTATAATGGGTGGTTTTTTTGTCAGAATTCAGAAGTAAAGGCTGGTTACCGGCAAAACCGTTGTAAATCACACTCATGTGACCACAGATGCTACAAATAGCTTTAAATGCAGGTCGGTTTCCAAGCACTCAAAGTGTGATTACATGAGTGTGGAAGGGCCCCAGCCATTAGAACTTCGAATCTGGGTTGTACGTAGCCCTGGGGAGATCCATCGTAACTTTGAAAGGTCATTAAGTGACCATTTGTAAGTCGAGGATTATCTGTACCTTGAATTACTGCCACGGCAGGCTCAATTATAGATACATTCATAGAGACATACATACATTTTCAGAAACAGGTTAGCTCCTTGACACCAATAAATTGTACTGATGTAGCTTGTATCCTAGGGCATTATAATTGTTATCCAGAAGCCCTTCTACTTTACAGATATGGGAGGAGGGGAATAATGACCTATTTTTGTTACTAGGACTAGATTTGTGGTTAGTGGCTGAATGATCAATCAATCAGAATGGATCTGGAAGGGACCATGGAGGTCTTCTAGTCCAATCCCTGCTCAAGCAAGAGACCCTATATCATTTCAGACAAGTGGCCGTCCAGTCTCTTCTTAAAAACCTCCAGTGATGGAGCAACCCACAACATCTGACAGCAAACTGTTCCACTGGTTAATTGTCCTCACTGTTTGGAAGTTTCTCCTTAATTCCAGGTTGCTTCTCTCCTTGATTAGTTTCCATCCATTGTTTCTCCAAATTGACATCACTGACAGCAGCTAAAGAAAAGAAGAAGATGATATCCTGAAGGACGTGAGAATCATGGAAGGATCATTACATTCCCAGGTATTTTTCAAGGTAGCCAATTGATCAGACAAGCATAGCCATATCTCTTTCTTCCTCTTCATTATACACTCAGAATCACTGCCTTTATGTTGCGATATTGACTTTAGTAGCTGGAACAGTAAGGTGTACAATAGGCCAGAACCCATTGTTGTAAGTGGTTAGTTAGATAGAGAGGGCTGACTCATGCATGATGCAATCTACGCTGTGATTGGTTGCTGTAATTGTAAAATTGTCTTGTTTTCTCTCTCTTCTACGTTTTCTGTATACCGTTTAGCTTGTCTCCTGATATTGCTGTATATGTATATGTAGGAGACTATAAGTTTGTGTTAGTGTATCTTATCTGGCCAACTGCTGCGCAAGTCATTAATACTTTAAATATAGTCAGTAACTTTGTATCTGTAGAACATTATGTCTTTCACCCTTTCACCACTTCCCAGGTAGGAAGACTGATACCCGCCCATAGAGATTTCCTTCTTAAGTAAAGTGCTATCTAGCTACTCAATACTTTACTGGCCATTAACATTCATTATCTCTGCCCAGCCGTTAGGTGATGCCATCTTCCTTGCCTCTTCCATCTCTGGTTTCTGGGCTGTATCTCACCTGTTCACCATTTCCACCTCTTCTTTCTCAGCCATTCTATGTCAAATAGATGGTCAGGCTCATGGATGAAAGTGTTGTAACCATAGAGAGATGTCCATGCTATTTCTTGGATCAGATTGTCCGATTTGGCTTTGACAATGTAGGTGATTACGCACCGCATACAGTATAATGTCATGGATGCATTTAAGCCTTCAAACTGAGCAGCTTCTTTATAGAGAGCTCAAAATAAGGATTTCAGTTAAATAGATTTGACATTCTTAGCTATTCCAAATATTGTTGGAGCAGGGCAAAGTTAATGGGAAACATGATTAGAATTAGTAACAATGAAGGGCTGAATTCAATATCACACAAATGAAAATTCATTTAGGTAATGGGACTTTTGACACTTCACTTCCCTTGTAACATCCCAACACACACACACACACACATAAGTACATTGATTGGGACAAGATGGCAGCCACAGAAGAAGCTTGGTTACATCATGGGAAAAGAAGTTGCTATTAAACTAAGTTATCTTAAACTAAGACAAAACGGTAGGAGAAGAGGGAAAGAGGGAAAGCTAAGTCAGAAAAATAAAAAAGTCTGAAGAAGAGAAAGGAGAAGAAAGATCTGCAGAGCAGAGAGGAGAATCAGCTGTGGGGCAGAGAGGAAAGCCGACTGAGGGCAGTGCAATGACTGGCAGAGAGGAGAAACAGGAGAGCCGGTGAAATAGTGGAGAAGGGAGGAGAGCCAGCCAGAGAGAGAAGAGGAGAGCTTACTGTGAACATCCAGGCAGCCCTGTTTGCTGAAGAAAACAGAACACTGGCATGATGGACCAGCAAAGGAGAGCCACGTGGCTGTGGAGCTGTTGGTGGGGGTGGGGGAACGCTGCAGCACAGTAGACCAGGGCCTACAGACAGCAGTGGACCAAGTGCTATGGACGGCGGTAGACCAGGACCTACAGACAGCAGCAGACCAAGTGCCACAAATGACGGTAGACCAGGGCCTACAGACAGCAGCAGACCAGGTGCTACAGACAGCAGTAGACCAGGGCCTACTTCCGGCAGTAGACCAAGTGTATATAAGGGAAGGTATGACATAGTTTGCATTACAGAAACCTGGTGGGATGAAACCCATGAATGCAATGGACTGATGGATGGATACAAATTGTTCAAAAGAAACAGGTCTACAAAAAGAGGAGGGGGAGTTGCACTATATGTAAGAGAACACTGCATATCTACAGAAAGGCCCATGATCCAAGATAAAATCTCTCCAGAATGTATATGGGTCAATATAAAAGAGAAAAAAAGTGTCATTACCATACGTGTATATTACAGGCCACCCAACCAATCATAAGAAATAGAGGAAACTCTTTGCCAACCAGTTAACAAACATTTGTAGGAAACATACCACAATAGTAATGGGCAGTGCTTTTTTTGTAAAAAAAAAAAAAAAAGGTGCCGGAACTCACACATGTCATACAACCCACTTTGCCTACCCTACAAGGTTCCATCCAAAAAAGGTGCCGGAACTCCATTCTGAGCGTTCTATGAGAAAAAAAGCCCTTCATCTGTCCAGATATCAACTGGGAGACAAACTCTGCAGCGAGTGGGAGATCAAACAGATTCCTAACCAACCTAGCCAACAACTTTGTCATCCAAAAGGTGGAGGAGGGAACTAGATGTAAAGCCATACTGGACTTAATTCTAACTAATAGAGAAGAAGTGATAGAGGGAGTTGAAGTTGCTTGAACCTTGGGCAAAAGTGACCACGTCATATTGGAATTTAATATAATGCAAACACTAGCAACAGAAAACAATCCAACCAGTGTCTTGAACTTCAAAAGAGCTGACTTTAACAAACTCAGAGAGAACCTAGGAAAGATCCCATGGGTGAAAATCCTAAAGCGGAAAACAACCCAAGAAGTGTGGGAAACTCTGAAAAATGCAATCATAAAAGCCCATATCAGCACAATACCACTGAAAAAGAAAAACAAGAAATTCAAGAAGAAACCAGCATGGCTGCACAAAGATTTCTCGGACAAACTGAAAGACAAAAAGGATAAATACAAAAAATGGAAAGAGGGGCACATAACTAAGGCCGATTATCAGCAGACAGCCAGAACATGCAAAGATGAAGTCAGGAAAGCAAAGGCTCAGAATGAACAAAGACTTGCAATAGAAATCATGGATAATAAAAAAAAAGTTTCTTCCAACATATTAACATCAAGAAAAAAGTCAAGGAAACTGTAGGTCAACTAAAGAGAGAAGATGGCAAGGAAATAACAGGCAACATGGAGAAAACAGAGCTGCTTAACTCATACTTTGCATCAGTCTTCACACAAAAATAAACTAAAGCCCAACATACCAAAAAAACCACTGTAAAAGACAAATTAGAAACAAAAATTAAAATAAGCAAGAAAATGGTAAGAGAACACCTATCTGACCTTGACAAATATAAATCACCGGGGCCTGACAGATTACATCCCAGAGTTCTGAAGGAGCTGGCAGATGTTATCTCAGAACCATTGCACCACATCTTTCAAAAATCCTGGAGCACCGGGGAAATACCTGAGGATTGGAAAAGGGCTGATGTGGTTCCCATCTTCAAGAAAGGGGGGGGGGAAATGGACCCAGGAAAGTACAGATCAGTCAGTTTAACATCAATACCTGGGAAGATCCTGGAAAAGATAATCAAAAAACAGATCTGCGAACAACTAAAAGCAAAAAAAGTTATAACTAGTAGCCAGCACAGGTCTGTTAAAAACAGATCATGCCAAACCCATCTTATTTCATTCTTCTATAAAGTGTCTAAACTAGTAGACCAGCAAAACACAGTAGACGTAACATACATAGATTTCAGCAAGGCATTTGACAAGATAGACCACAACCTACTCCTTGGTAAACTAGGAAAAGGTGGAATAGACAACATCACCACCAGATGGATCTGTAGCTGGCTAACAAACCATACTCAACGAGTAATCCTCAATGGCACTACATCCACATGGAGAGAGGTAAGCAGTGGGGTACCACAAGGTTCCGTCTTAGGCCCAGTACTCTTCAATATCTTCATCAATGACTTAGATGAGGGAATTGAAGGGGAACTCATCAAATTTGCAGATGACACCAAACTGGCAGGAGTAGCTAATGCTCTAGAAGACAAACTCAGGATCCAAAAAGATCTTGACAAACTTGAACAATGGGCCCTATCCAACAAAATATGGAGAAAAGCAAAGTTTTACATTTAGGCAGGAAAAATCAAAGGTACAAGTACAGATCGGGCAAGACCTGGCTTAAAAACAGTAACTGTGAGAGGGACTTTGGAGTCCTAGTGGACGATCACTTAACCATGAACCAGCAGTGTGCAGCAGCAGCCAAAAAAGCTAATACAATCATGTGTTGTATAAACAGAGGCATAGAATCAAGATCACACAAGGTATTAGTACCACTTTATAAAACCCTAGTAAGACCACACCTAGAATACTGCAGCCAGTTTTGGTCAGCATATCACAAAAAAAGATGTTGAGAGTTTGGAAAAAATTCGGAGAAGAGCAATTAAGATGATCAAAGGCCTGGAGACTAAAACATACGAAGAACAGTTGCAGGACTTGGGTTTGGCTAGTCTAAAGAAAAGAAGAAATAGGGGAGACATGATAGCAGTATTCCAGTATTTGAGGGGCTGCCACAAAGATGAGGGGGTCACGTTATTCACCAAAGCACCAGAGGGCAGGACAAGAAACAATGGTTGGAAACTGATCAAAGAGAGAAGCAACCTGGATCTAAGGAGAAACTTCCTGACAGTGAGGACAATTAACCAGTGGAACAGCTTGTCCCCAGGAATTGTAATAGAAAGTCAGTTTGGTGTAGAGGTTAAGGCACTGGGCTAGAAATCAGGACACCATGAGTTCGTGTCCTGGCACAAAGCTAGCTGGGTGAGTCGGGCCAGTCACTCTTTCTCAGTCCTTGGAAGGAGACAATGGCAAACTACTTTTGAAACCTTACCAAGAAAACTGCAGGGACTTGTCCAGATAGTCACCAAGAGCCAACAATGACAAAAAATAATAACCTTATTAATATATTAATAATATTAATATTGTCAAGCGCCAGGATCAAAGCAATTTGGCAGTAGATAAGAGTCAAAGGAATTTAAGGTGGGCTGACTTAGATCTCTTGTGGGCATGAAGGGACTCATGACTGATGATGCATTGACCCCTCCCTCGGGCTGAGCCTGATCATCTCCTACAATACTTGCAGAAGGGCAGAAATCAACACCATGCCCCTTACATATATATGTATCTATGCAGTCTAGAAATCATCATGGGGATCCATAATAATTCACACTTTATTTTTCCACCTAGACATGCAGATGTGCTAACGCTGGTCATATCTCCAAAATCTTTACAATTGCAACTTGACAGTCTCAAGCTGGGCACAGATTCTGACATAAGCACATCATATTAAAGAATTTCAAACAGCATCTTCTTGGTATCCCCAAACTTTTCTTCTTTAGCAAGTGCTCAACTTAGAATTCATTTAGTGACGGTCTGAAGTTCCAACAGGACTTTAAAAAGTGAGTTACAACTGGTCTTCGCACTTACAACCATTGCAGCATCCCCCAGGGTCACACAATCAAAATTCAGGCATTTGGCAACCAACATGTATTTACAATGGTTGCAGCATCCCAGGGTCACGTGATTGCCATTTGTGACCTTCCTAACTGGCTTCCAACAAGCAAAGTCAATGGGGGAAGCCAGATTCACTTAACGACCAAGCATTCACAACAACTGCCGTGATTTGCTTAGCATCTCCAGCAAAAAAGGAAGTAAAATCAGGCGTGACTCAACAACTGAGTTGCTTAGCACTGGAAATTCTGGTCTCGATTGTGGTTGTACATTGGGGGCTACCAGTGATCCAGAGCCAACACAATAGAAGCAGAACTAAATAAGACTGTTAGTATTCAAAGAAAGAAGCAGATGTTTCCATGACTTAGATGTCAATATGGATAGAGTGAAACCTCTGTGTCCCAAAGCAGGAAACACTTGGTCGTCTCCTTTTGTAATACAACTCTAGAGGTCAAAAAAACAAAAGACTTTTAAGAAGGTACAGTAGGGAATATGCTTTGCATCATATAACAAAGGCAATCTGAATTGTTTTTGCAGAGCTATGAATTCAAAATAAGGCAAATAGCTTTGAGGAGGAGACAAATGCAATTTAAAGCAATGTAACAGAGGAACTTCTAAACACACGTCTAAAGAGAAGAAGCCAAAAACAAGATGAATAGCAGATCAAGAAACTGATAACAGTGTTCCAGATGATCCAGTCCAAACAAAATAATTGAACGCAATCTAGAATAAGCTGCTTCTAAACAAACAAACAAACAAATAAGACAAGCTCAACAATCCTGGAACAAAGAGCAAATCAACTGAGTAATAAGCACAACGAACCAACTGGGCTGACAGCTAAGCAAAACTCGGAACTGGTTCAAGAGAATGTTTGTTGTAAGTCGCTCTCCCCTTAGCAAAAGGTTTCACACGTTCAGTGCACTTGGGCCAGTGCAGCAGTTGTTCATAGGGGCAACCTTTGGTAAACAGATCACTTAGTGGCTAGGCCCAGGGGTAGGCAACCTTGGCTCTGCTGGCTCAGGAATTCTGGGAGTTGAAGTCCATGAGTCATAAAAGAGCCAAGGTTGCCTACCCCTGGGCTAGACACTAAGGGTGTTTAGAAGATCTTTATAGGTATTTATACAAGTAGTGTTTTCCTTCTTAGATCAGATAGGTTGGGTAAAATTTGTGCCTTGTGGAGGAAGAGAATTCCAGAAAAATCTTGATCACTGAAGTTTTAATTCTACTTCCGGAGTGACGTCCATAGCACACTCCTATAAGATAACTGAAGCTCTTGAGACATGATAGAATAAGAGGGTTGTTCTTTGACATAGGTTGGGCCTAAAATAGAAAGGGATTTGCCGGACGTCCTCAACTTATGACCACAACTGAACCCAGAATTTCCAGTGCTAAGCAAGGCAGCTGTTAAGTGGGCTATGCCCCATTTTGTGACATTTTTTGCCATAGTTGTTGAGCAAATCACTGCAGTTGTTAAGTGAATCATGTGGATGTTAAGCAAATCTGACTTCTTCCATTGATTTTGCTTGTTGGAAGCCAGCTAGGAAGGTTACAAATGGGGATCACGTTACACCCCCCCTCCCCAGGGCACTGCAACCATCATAAGTACATGCCAGTTGCCCAAATGGGGATGCTGTAATGGTCATTAAGTATGAAAATTGATCATAAGCCACTTTTTTTTCAGTGCTGTTGTAATTTTGAATGGTCACTAAACAAAGGGTTGTAAGTTGAGGACTACTTGTATAGACAACTTGAAGCAGACTCTCACAAGCAACAAGCAACAGTAGGACAATGATGCCAACATAGGGAACAGACCTTGTAACAAACCCAGAAGTTTATATGCCCACACATATATACCAACAGCATCAGCACAGGCCCCACCAAGTACACCCAAAAGTTAGAGACACTTTATGGAGGCCTGGTATTCCACCAAAGGAGCAATTTACAAGCATATTGATCTAGATCAGGGGTAGGCAACCTTGACTCTTTTAGGACTCATGGACTTCAACTCCCAGAATTCCTGAGCCAGCCAAGCTGGCTCAGGAATTCTGGGAGTTGAAGTCCACGAGTCCTAAAAGAGCCAAGGTTGCCTATCTCTGATCTAGATCTAGCATATGAATATATAAGAAACCAGACCATTCAAAGTGCCAATCAACAAGAGAACCAATCAGCTGCTCAGATTCAAATATAGCTCCAAACAAGCAACCAATCGCATGACCAGCTGACCCCATTGCCACACAAGACATTTAAAGTTAAGGAGAATAGGACAAGAAAATCCTGCTGGTGATGTTACCTAGTTTGGTAATGAAACGTTCAGAAATTATATTGAAACAAGCTTGGAGAACAAACCACAGCCAAAATAAGAGACACCTTGCACAAGCTCTTCCTCCAGAGTCCGGAGGAGTATCTGCCAGTTATATCCCTCTAGACCAGGGGTGTCAAACTGCCGGCCCACGGGCCGGATGCGTCATGCAGAAACCGCGCCCACCCCAGCTCCTGCAATGGGGAAAAAGTGACGACACGTCATCTGACGTTGCGAGTTTGACACCCCTGCTCTAGACGTTACTCTATGTAGCTGTTGAAGTGAGCTATGGTTCATGAAAGCTTATGCCTTCTGACACTGCTCATCTCCAGGAACTGCTTTAGGACGAACAGACTGTGATTACAGCGCAGGTGGCCAGATTCTGCGCAGCAGCGCTGGAGATTCGTCAAAAACATGGGATTAATCCATAGCTATTTTACACAACTAACGCAACAAACCCCTTTTGCATTACTATTCTTTTGCATTTTAGTATTTAATGACCATGGGCCTCAGAGTTTAAGGACTGATCTTATAGTATAGCTAGGCCATGCTCTGTTTTGCTCATGTGTAACTGACAGACTGGATGCCAAATTGTGTTTTTAATATAGATTTTACCTGTTTATTATTTTATTTTAGTTTGTTTTTTTTTACCGGATATTCCTTGAGTGTTTTTAACTTGTTCTGGTCTCTGGTCTTTGACTGTAATAAACTTACTTGAAACTCAAAAGCTTATGCCTTTTAGTAAAATGTATTTAATCAGAAAAGATGCTGCCACAGACAGAACTCCTAGGTTTTGGCCACCATAAAGTGACACCACTGTCCTCCTAAATACCCTTCATTTTGGAAATAATAAAACTGGTGCTATCAAATTTTAGGCATTTTGTCAGGATGCTGGGAAGTGCATTTGACCTGTGCCTTGGTCATCCCTACCCTGTGTTCCTAATTTCTGCTCTAGTAGATAAGAAACTGTGAAAATGTTATAATAATAATAATAATAATAATAATAATAATAATAATAATAATAATAATAATAATAATAATAATAATAATAATAATAATAATAATAATAATAATAATAATAATAATAATAATAATAATAATAATAATAATAAAGTTGGAAGGGACCTTGGAGGTCTTCTAGTCCAACCCCCTGCTCAGGCAAGAAACCCTATACAATTTCGGACAAATGGCTGTCCAGTCTCTTCTTGCTTCGAGTTACATCCTTAAAGTTGCTATAGTGCTCTTAAAACACCAGCAAACTTACAACAATAATTAGGAAAATTTGGGTGTCTGCTTAAATTGAACCTAGAGTAGGTATAACAATGGCAAATGTCTTTAAATCATACTTGGTTAGGCTGTCTTTCTATTTTAACTGAAACCTCCCTCTTAATGTGACTGTGTCACTTAATCTTGTAGAGGTGGATCAAATTTACTAATTGCTTTAATTTGCAACATTGGCTTTCTCCCCAAGCAAAAATATTGTTTATCCTTCTTTGCTTTCCAATTTGGGGTTTTAAATAAATACCACAGCTTGCTACTGCTTCCTCCTCCTCCTCCTCCTCCTCCTCCTTCAATCACTGAATTTAATTGGTATAAAAAAACAAAAACAAAATACAGCTGAAATCCAATCAGCTCCTCCTCCTCCTCCTTTCAGTGCTAATAAAAGTTTGGAGGGGGAGGCGAACACATCACCGTTTGCCATTTTGAAAAGATAATAATGTCAGGACCGTTGAAGATCCATTGCGTTCCAGACAAATTTTCTGGGAAAGAAGAGAATTCTTTTCAACATCCTTTGGATTTGGTCTTTCAATTGAAATGTTGTCGTTTCAGCTAAACCTGGCAAGCTGGGCACAGAACTCTACAGCTTACATTTTATTGGCAACTTAATTTGCAGCAATTAGTAACATTGGGCACCCTGCCATGCAGAGCTCTACCTGCTCATTCCAGCATGATCAGCTGAAAGGGCTTGAGCTGTCCAGCTTTGTACTGGCCAGCTGGCACACCTATTTGTCTGAAGAAGGCAATGCTCTATGCCAGTGGTGGCGAACCTATGGCACGGGTGCCAGAGGCGGCACTCAGAGCCCTCTCTGTGGGCACGCGTGCTGTCGCCCCAGTCCTAGGCCTTCAGCTGGGTTTTATAAAACCTTTTCGCTTTAGGCCTCCGCCGCTGTGTGCAAAAAAAAAAAAAAAGGTTCAATCAGTCAATTTCAACTTCTTCCGAAAAAAAAAAGATCTTGCAAAGTTGGAATTGATTGATTGAACTTTTTAGTCCCACCCAGTCTGCCGTTACCACTGCAGCCACGCCCAGCCAATGGGCCACGCCCACCCGGCACACGACGATGCATAAGTGGGTTTTGGGTTGCAGTTTGGGCACTCGGTCTCTAAAAGGTTCGCCATCACTGCTCTATGCCATGGTAACCAATCTACTATGACCAAAGTGTGAAATTATAGCATGCCTTCTCTCTTCTAAAACCTATGCTTGTAAACAGTTGTTGTAGAAGGACAGATGTGACTCCGAAAAAGATCATGAAAGTCAGTCAGAAGATCTGAAGGAACTTGGGAAGAAGCTGGAACTCCATTTCCTTTTGTAGACAAAGATTGTCAGCATGACAGCCTGAGAAGTTAAGGAGGCTGCAGGGACTTCCACTATTTAGATCGTTGTCTTTTTCCTCCCAGTAAATACTATTATTTTATTACATTGTCAGCCACATGCTTAGGTTGTTTATTATTATTACATACACAACAAAGGGAAATCACAGCTGGCAGTTCCTTAGTTGGTGTTGGCCTTCATGTGCATCCTAGGATGTCGTAATGTATCTGCGTAATATATGTGTAGATTCAAGCAGTGTAGTATTTTGTAATTAACAGGTGGAAATTTTGTCAATGTGTGGATTTTGTAAGTGCTGTCCAAGATTTTTTTGGTATGGTGCCCAGTGTTCTGCTCACCACTGGGACTCTCGTGGCCAGTTTAGGCCATAATCTTTCAATTTGGATTTTAAGATCTTGATACTTAGTGCTCTTCTCCAATTCTTTGTCTTCTATTCTTCAATTCTTCTCCTGCTATTGTCACATCAATTATCCATACTTTCTTTTTTTTCAACTACATCTGGTGTGTTATGAATTAAGTTGGCATTCAGAAATCCCACAATATTTTAACCTGCTCATTTTCAACTACTTTGCCAACTCTACTATATGTTGTTCCAAAGGTGCTTTTTCAAGAGGCAAATGGACTTTGTTTTTCCTCAAAGACCTTTCGTGTCTCATCCAGCAAGCTTCTTCACTTCAGAACTGAAGAAACTTCTTGGATAAGAAGTAAAACATCTTCAAGGAAAAAGAAAGCAAGTCCAGCTTCCTCTTGAAAAAGCACCTTTGGGACAACTATGACCTGGATGACTGAGAATCTCCATAGACATTTATACTGCATGATCTCACCAATTTTTTTATTACTGGCACATAATAATTTTACAGATGTTCCCGTAACTCATTTTGGTCACTGTGTTATGTCATTGTTTATAGTTTGTTTGATCTTCTTGCACACGGTGAGTATATGATCTACTGTTCCTTCTGCTTCTTTGCACAATCTATATTTTGAATCATTTGATGATCTGCAGTTCTGGTCTTGATCGCAATACAGGTAGCCCTTGTTTAACGACCAGTCACTTAAAGACTGCACAAATAAATGACAGCTTCAGAAACGATGCTTTATGGCCTAGGATAAATTCAGAAAAAGAATAAGGTCAAATTTTCCCCCTCTTAATTTGCTATTAAATGTTTACTTCTATGAAGAGGAAACCATTATGAAATTTGCTCAGGGGAGAGTTCATAAGTTCTTTAAAGTGCAATATTGAATTATTCACAAGATGAAAATAAACTGTTTTGAGACTCTCACTTCATAATGATTCAGAGTTGTTGAAAGTTGGGTGGCATACCAGTTTAATGAATTATTTTTGATTAGTTAAAATATTTTCAAATGTGCAGTACCAAAGTATTGCAGAAACAAGGGAAAATATTGAAAACCTGACTGAATTTGAACATCTTACAATATGAAATTTGGAACATTTGCTGGGCGTTATGTGTAAATTGTTGGCGAAGATTATCTAGATACAAAATTTGAATGCTCTAAATAGAGTTGCATTAATGAAAATTTCAACAGAAGAAAAAATATAGCTTTATTCTGAATATTATATTTGATATAAGAAAATTGGTGTAAATTTTTTATTGTTGATATTTTACTCTAATTCTGATAACTAAAAATCAGAAATTATTTTTTTTACAAACTCTAAGTCTTGGGAGACTGCAACAGAAAGGTAACTGGGGCCCTGATTGGATCTCCATTGTATTTAAACTGCCCAGAGCTGCTGGGAGGTTTTACAAACTCTAAGTCTTGGGAGACTGCAACAGAAAGGTAGCGGCCCGTGTGCCTAACGGCGCGCAAATTATATAACTAAAAATCAAAAGTAGTGGTACATTCAGGGCAAGTGTGTCTGAGATTCCCTGTATCTAAGAATGTCTGGCTTAGTTCAGTGCAACACTTGCTTTGCAGCTGTCTTTCACAGTACCCTTTTCAAACTTGGAAACTGTCCTATCTGTAAACAAATCACTAGTCTACAAGGACAGATTATTTATCTAGGGTCTGTAATCTCTGCTCTTCAGGCAGAAATTAGGTGTCCAGTCCCACTACTCTACTGAGCCTCCATGCTATCAGCCCCCTCTACCACAAAGATCCTGCAGGAGAAGGGCAGTGTGGACAACCGTGGGATCTGGCAGGGTGAGAGCTATGAACCATAAACGCAAAGCTTTCGCTGTGTCCCTGCACAACAGATACAGTGCCCTTGCTGACCTTAATAGGGACATTAAGGAGACAGGTAAAGGTATTTGCTATGATAACTCAAATAAGCAGTGGATCGTGGTCCAAGATAAAGAACTTGTTTTTGACAGGGAGAAGTGTGAATCAGGTATTACACATCAGTCATGCAAGAACAGAAAGGCATCCAAAAAGAGAAGCCACCTTCTGGTAGGTGATTCAATTATAAGGGATGTAAATTTAGGAAAGGACACAGAGGTTTCAAAAGAGGTCAGGTGTCTTCCAGGTGCTACTGCCAGTAGGGACAAGAAGCATATTTCTAAAATAATCAAGAATGCCAGCAAGGACTGTGATGTGGAGGCTATTGTACATCTTGGCACTAACGATCTGTCCCCAAAAGATGTACTCTCTGTGCAGAACGATTTCCAGAGCTTGGGACAGGAACTTAGCAGAATAGGCTGTAGGCTTACTTTGTCAGAAGTTTTACCAGTATATAAGGAGCAAAATGGAAAAGGCCAGCGTATAGCACAATTCAATATGTGGCTAAAGGAGTGGAGTAAAGGGGAAGGCTTTGGATATATTAGTCACGATGTCTGTAGCTGGTCCAATGAAAAAATGTACAAAAGAGATGGTTTGCATCCATCAAAGAAAGGGACTGAGTTACTCGGCTATAAATTCACAGATTTTCTGGAGGCATATTTAAACTAAACAGCGGGGACAGTGAGTTAATTGATGCAGAACATCCCTGTCCCCGGCAATCTAAAAAGTATAGGGCTATCAGTGCATGTAACATAGATGTGTGTGTGGACAAGAATATCAACCTTGCTGTCAAGCAAAATCAAGCTTCTAATAGCAAGTGCCACACAAAGTGCACTAACCAAATAGGTGGTAAGACAATAGGGGAACTCAGGCACCACACAGGTTACGTAGAAAGTAAACACAGGGTCGGTCATAAAGGACTCAAATGTCTATACACCAATGCACAGAGTATGAACAGCAAACAGGGTGAACTAGAAATTCAGGTTAATGAGGGCAGATATGATATTGTTGCCATTACGGAAACATGGTGTTCCACAAATGGAACACACAGCTAGAGGGATTTAAATTATTTAAAAGAAACAGACCAAATAAAAGAGGAGGCGGAGTTGCTCTCTATATAAGAAATAACTACATCTCTACAGAAATAGAGCACAACATGCACAGAGTATACAAACCAATGCCATACGGAAACAGGTGGTAGGTTAGAGGATTTAATTATTTAAAGCAACAGTTGCTATATATGAAGGCAGGCTTTTAAACTAGTAAAAATTACGCGACCATCCTAGAAAATGGTAATGGCTGACCGGGGCTTAGAGATAAGCCGAGAGAGAGAGGATGATAGGGCGTTGTTGCCATTACGGGATCCAACATGGTGCTTCTTCCACAAAGGGTTTATGACCTACATCAACGTGGCAATGATTCAGCTAGAGTGATTTAAATTATTTAAAAGAAACAAACAGAACCAAATAAATAAGAGGAGGAGGAGTTGCTCTCTATATAAGAATAACTACATCTCTACAGAAATAGAGCAAACAATGATGAAAACTGTCTTGAATGCATTGGGTCAATATAAAAGGGGGGGGGAAATGACATTGCCATAGGGTATACTACAGGCCACCAACCCAAAACAGAGGAAATAGATGAACTTTTTGCTAGTCAGCTAACGTAGGAAGCACATCACAATAGTAATGGGGGACTTTAAACTACCCTGACATCAACTGGGAGACAACTCTGCACCAAGTGGAAGATCAAACAGATTCCTTGCAAACTAGCAGACAACTTTGTTCCCAAAAAGTAGAGAAGGGGAACTAGGGGATTAGCCATTTTGGATCTAATTCTCACTAACAGAGATGAAATGATAGAAGGTGTTGAAGCCACAGGAACCTGGGAGGAAGTGATCATGCAATATTGGAATTCAACATTATGGAAGCACAAGCAATAGAAAAGTCAAACTAGTCTTGGACTTTAAGAGAGCTAATTTCAATAAACTTAGAGAGGGCTTGGGAAAGGATTCCAGGATGAGAATCCTCAAGGGGAAAACAACTCAAGAAGCTTGGGAAATTTTGAAAAGTGAGATAATAAAAGCCCAGTCTAGCCAATACAACAAAGAGGAAAAAATACAGCTCTCAAAAGAACCAGCATGGCTGCATAAAGAACTCTCTGTAAATGAAAGATAAAAAGGACAAGTATAGAAAGTGGAAAGAGGGGCACATAACTAAGTCAGAATATCAGCAAATAGCCCGAGCCTGCAAAGATGAAGTGAGGAAAGCTAAGGCTCAAAATGAATAAGGCTTGCGACCAAAGTCAAAAAATAACAAAAAAAGCTTTCTTTCAACATGTAAAAAAAGAAAAAAGTGAAGGAAATGATTGGTCCATTAGTGGGTGAAAGTGGCAAGAAGGTGACAAGCAACAGGGAGAAAGCAGAACTATTTAACTCGTTTTTTTGCATCTGTCTTTACACAAAGGGAAAAAACAGACCAAACCTACCAAAAAATAGTGCCATAAAAAACAGAATAGAAACGCAAGTTAAGATAGGCAAGAAAAACGGTAAGTGAGCACCTGTCCAGCCTAGATGAGTTCAAAATCACCAGGACCAGATGGATTACACCCCAGGGTTCTCAAGGAACTGGCAGATGTGATCTCAGAACCACTGAACTATATTTTTCAAAGATCCTGGAGCACTGGGGAACTACCGGAGGACTGGAAAAGAGCTGATGTAGTTCCCATCTTCAAAAAAGGGGAAAAAAATGGACCAGGAAATTACAGACTATCAGCCTGACTCAATACCTGGGAAGATTCTGGAAAAGATAATCAAACAACGAATCAGCGAACACTAGAGGCAAACAAAGTCATTACTAAAAAGCAAACATGGGTTTGTCACAAAAAACAGTCATGCCAGACAAATCTTGACATTTTTGACAAGTGACAAAATTATGGATCAGATGAATGCTGTGGATATTAATTTACTTGGACTTCAGTAAGGCATTGATAAAGTAGATCACACCTACTACTTGATAAGATAGAAAAATGTGGGTTATGACAGCATCACACAAATGATCCGTAGCTGGCTGACCGGCCGTACTCAGCGTGTGGTCCTCAATGGAACCGCATCTACATGGAGGGAAGTGTGTAGGGGGTGCCCCAGGGCTCGTTCTGGCCCAGTGACTCTTCCACCACTTCATCAACGCTTTGGACGAGGGGTAGATGGGGGAAATCATCAAATTTGCAGACGACAACCAAGCTGGCAGGAATAGCCAAACACTCCAGAAGACAGGCTTAAGATACAGGGAGGATCTGACAGACTTGAACACTGGGCACTATCTAACAAATGAAATTCAATGGTGAAAAAAGTAAAGTTCTACATTTAGGCAAGAAAAACCAAATGTAAGGTATAGTATAGGGGGTACCTTTGCTCAATAGCAGTAACTGTGAGAGGGACATCACAGAGTCCTAGTGGACATCACTTAAATATGAGCCAGCAGTGTGCTGCAGCTGCAAAAAAAGGCCAACTAGTGCTAGGCTGCATTAACAGGAGGATAGAATCAAGATCACGTGAATATATAATACCACTGTTACAATGCCTTGGTAAGGCCACACTTGGAATACTGCATCCAGTTTTGGTCACCACGATGTAAAAAGACGTTGAGACTCTAGAAAGAGTACAGAGAAGACACAAAGATGATTAGGGGACTGGAGGCTAAAGCATTATAAGGAAGGCTGCATGGAATTGGGTATGTTAGTTAATGAGAAAGGACGAGGGGGGACATGATAGCAGTGTTCCAATATCTCAGGGGCCTGCCACAAAGAAGAGGGAGTGAAGCTATTTCCAAGGTGCTGAAGGCAGGACAAGAAGCAAACGGATGGAAACTAATCAAGGGAAGAAGCAACCTAGAAATAAGGAGAAACTTCCTGACAGTTAGAACAATTAATCACTGGAACAACCTCCTCCAGAGTGGTTGAATCTCCAACCTGATGTTTTTAATAAGACTGGAACAGGGGGCCCATTTAGTCTGAAATGGGATAGGGTTTCCCTGCCTAGCAGGGGTTTGTTTTTGGACTAGGATGACCTCCAAAGTCCCCTCACTTTATTTATTATTATTATTATTATTATTATTATTATTATTATTATATTAGTATTATTATTTTTATTATTATTATTAATATTATTATTATTCTTATTATTATTATTATTATTATATTATTATTATTATTTTATTATGTACTAAAAATTGCTGAATGTTAAGTGAATAGATTGGATCTTTTCATATTCTATGGCAATGCTGTAAAGCCTCAACAATTCTAGGAATGATCTACCCTGAAATGAAACAAGCGATTCCGTTCAATTTATAATAGTCTTAGTAAACTTTATAAACCCTTATCCCTTCAAAGTATTCTGAATTAGCTGGCATATGCCTAATGCTGTAATAATTATTATATGCTTTTTACTTTCCAAGCATCTATATGTGATTGTTTCAATTTGAACACTTCCACTTCCTTGATGTTTTTCCTCCTATACTGTCAAGTTTATTACTTCCTTTGTTGTGGTGATATTCAGTGTGTCGTTTTGAACTCCTCCGTACTCTTAACATAAATATTCGATCTTCTGCTTAATTATCGCAGTAGAACCCATAGTTTTGGCATACCCTGAGACAGAGATGTTAAAGCTCAACAATTCCAAAACTAGAAACCTCTTTGGTAAGGAATTCAGGAGGTAAAATGGCTCGTCTGTAATTCATCAAGGCAATCCTGTCTACTTTAAGTGTTCTTCATGAGCTTTTTGTTGTTGTTGTTGAACGCATTTTCTCTGTTTGCTAATCAACAAGGCAAGAATGTAGCTAGAGTTGGGAGTATGAAATCCATCTAGGCTTCGTAGCCTTTATTCATCTAAAAGGGCATTCTTTAAACCAGAACAAAGCGGTAAATTTTTGTTTATCGTGTTTTAAAATTTATTGGTCGAAAAACAAGAGATTATCTCTGAAGCCACCAAGTAGACCGTGAAGCTGCAATTTAGCAAGCCTACCATTACAAATGAAGTCCGCTGAAGTACTTCCCGGTTAAATGGAGCTGACTAGCATTGAAATGGTTTGTGCTGCCAGAGTGACTTTGGCAAGATAAGTTCAACCTACCTTTAATTCCCTCCCCCCACTCAAAAATAAATAAGTTTGCTTTGGATGGATTCAGAGAAACCAAGGTCAATCTTATCTCAAATAAATAATAAAATAGATAAATAAAAAAATAAAATGAAAATAAATAAAATAAATAATACATAAAATAAAATAAAATAAATAAATAAATAATAAAATAAATAAAATAAAATAAATAAATAAAGTAGATACAATTAAAATACAATAGAAATAAAATAAAATAAAATAAAATAAAATAAATAAAATAGGAATAAAATAAAATAAATGAAATAAAATTACAATAAAATAAAATAAAATAAAAAGAAAATACATATAAAAATAAAATAAAAATAACAAATAATAAATAAATAAAATAAAATAAAATAAATAAGATAGAATAAATAAAATGAAATAAAATAAAAATAAGATAAAATAACTAAAATAAAATAAAATAAAATAAATAAAATAAAATAACTAAAATAAATAAAATAAATAATAAAATAAATAATAAAATAAAGTAAAATAAAATCAAATAAACTAAAATAAATAAACTAAAAATAAAATATAAAATAAAATAGAATAAAATAAAATAAAGAATCAAATAAAATAAATAAAATAAAATAAAATAAATACAATAAATAAAATAAAATAAAATAAATAATAAATAAAATAAAATACAATAACAAAATAGATAAAAGGAAATAAAATAAAATAAACTAAAATACATGAAATGAAAATAAATAAAATAATAAAATAAAATAAAATAAATAAAATAAAATAAAATAAAATAAAATAAAATAAAATAAAATAAAATAAAATAAAATAAAATAAAATAAAATAAAATAAATAAATAAATAAATAAATAAATAAATAAAATAAATAAATAAAAGTGAAGCAGGTCACATATTGGTTTTCTGTCCTGAGGGTGGTGATCCACAGATAGAAAAGTCAAATTTGATTCTTTTGTTGTGGTTCATGGCAAAGGATGCATTGGATGGTTCCATCTCTACCTTAGTGGGTTTTTTGCATCCACTAAAACAGTTCCGTTTCTAAGTTACTATTTTGGCCAAAGTGGTTGAACAGATGAAGGCAAAACAACTTCAAGAACTTCTGAATTATATCTAGATGTATTTCAGGCTGAACAGTGTACGGAGATTAAATTGGTTGCCCTGCTGAATGACCTAATGAGGAGCGCGATTGTGGAGTGGTGTCTCCCTGCTAATGCTTGTGGATCTTCCAGCAGCTTTCATGTATGGGATTCTCCAGGACTGCATGAGAGATTTGGGATTTGGAGGTATACCTCTGCTATGGTTCCACTCCTACCTCAAGGGTAGGTCTCAGATAGTTCTAGCAGACTCGACAGATCATTGCTTGAGCTTTTAGCAATAGCACTTAGACTTATATACTGCTTCACAGTGCTTTATAGCCCTCTCTAAATGGTTTACAGAGTCAGCCTATTACTCCCAACAATCTGGGTCCTCATTTTACTGGCCTCAGAAGGATGGAAGACTGAGCTGACCTTGAGCCAGTCAGGATCGAAGAAATCAAACTCCTGGCAATGAAGCAGAGTTAGCCTGCAATACTGCATTCTAATCACTGAGCCACCGTGGCTCTTCCAATGTCTTTGCTGCAGTATTTCTTTTTTTTTTTTACATAACAAGTTTTATTAGTTTTTGTTTGTTTTACAGCCAAGTGCTTATAACACATCGTGGAGATAGGGCACTCCATAGAACACAACAAAAAATACAGTCATACATATACAATTTAAACTGCTTCTTTAAAAGTTCCCTCTCTATTTTATCAATAAAAAAAGAAGAAAAGAAAAAGAAAAAGAAAAGAAGAAAGAAAAAAAGAACACACAAAAACAAAAAACAAAAATTTATCAAAGATATTTTCACCCATTTTCAGGCTTAACCAACTTTCAAATAATCTATTTCAATTTAGTCTTGCATAAACATATAGTATACAATTTGAGCATTCCTAAAATATCTCTATTATTCCAATTTCGATTTATATTTCTCAATCAAATTATATCTCTATTCTATTTTATATATATTTTAAAACCCTTACATAAGACAAAATAATGTAATAATGTTATAATAATAATAATAATAGGACAATAATTATTTCTATCATAAACCAATAATATAACTATTATATCTTAATATTTCTCAACTATATTCTATTTCATATATTCTATCCAATATTTTTATAAATTCCTCAATTGTTTCAATTTAGTCCATTTAATACCTCACTAATTACCATTCAATTCTTGTAGGTAAAAGTATCAATAATACTTCACCAGTCTCAATCTCGATCTGACTCCTTTAATTTTAGATTTTCCAGTTTTTCCTATTGTCATTCCAAACCAAAGTAGCCTTAAAAATCTCAAAAGTATTAGCTCATTCAATGTCCAAAAGCCCTTTTTACCCATCAGATAAGATTTTAACTCTCATTTTTAAATCTAATTCTAGCTTTCTTTTTATGCCAAGTAGGTTTCCACAGCAGGGCCTCTAAGTCTTCCCATCTTAGTGACTGGCTAAAGGCCTTTTCCCACCATTGAGTCCAATCATGTTCTTTTTCTCTTTTGTCTAGTGTTGTCTGTACTGTCATGTTGTCAACATTTTTGGTGCCTCGTATTTGGAAGTCCAATACTGTTGCTTTTAAAGTTGTAAATGTTTTAGTTGAGTTCTGCCTTTGATCATCAAAGATGTCCATCATGTGGGATGTGTCCTCTTCCTCTTCAATAGATTCAATAGATTGTAAATGTATTTTATCCATCTCATTAAGTTGTAAATCTGATTGTATATCATAGTCAATCAAAGGTTGAGTTTCAATTTTTAATTCTAAGTCCTCCTTTTTGCTAAGCATTCTGATATGTTCTTTATATTCCATTCTCATTTCCAAAAAATTTTCTAATATAAGTCCATAATTAATCTGTGAGTAGGATTCCATCCTCTTTTTTTTTAAAAAAGTTCAGCTTAAAGAATAAATTGCAGCATTATAAAATATAGAGTCCAAACAGAGATATATTTCCAATCAAAGATAGCAAAACGCCAATAGTCAAGTCCAGCACAGAAATAAAGAAAACAACAAAAGTCCCAAGTAGCAGTCAGTTGTTATGTTGTAATCCAGTCTGGGCATCACACCAGAATCAGAAAGTGGGAGTTCAACTAGAGAGAGTTACAATGTATCACATAGTTTCTGGGCTTCCTGCCAAGTCCCAGATTACATTGTATCCAAAACAGTCTACGTAAATCCGCCCAGAGGAGAGAAAGTTTTTTAGGCAATACTATTCAGGAGGGGGGGAAGAAAAAAAACATTCCACCCCCTCCCTTAGGATTTTCACCTAAACTGGAAATAAACAAGCCGAAAGAGAGAGTCACAGTAAGGAGTTTTTTTCCGGGATGCCCGAATTCCAACTGCTTACATAAGCAAAGTGAAATAATAAAAAGACAATAAATATTTTTCCAAGCCCCGTTTCCCCGGTGATCAAACGCTGCTTTCTCAAAGTAGAGAAATAATTCTTAAAGCTGTTAGCAGGGAAATAGGTAAAGTAACAAGAGGGAAGGAAAGTTCTCACCCGGATCTTCCACGGTGGTTCTTTTTGCTTAGATGTTGCTGTGACTTTCGGCTGGAGCAGCTGAGTGATCGGCCATGTTACTGGCCGATCTTTTCCCCGTCGGCCCAAAGGTGATTTTCTCAGACCGCAGAGGGAGCCACCGCTCCCTCCGCGATCAACGAGTGCCCTCCTCTACGGTGGTCGCCCCTACAGGGCGACTTTTGACCCTGTCCAGGGTCTACCGGCGGGGGGAAACCGGACGGCCAAGAGAACGAGTTCTCTGCACGTCCGCGGGCGCTGCCACCAAATCCGGAAGTCTTTGCTGCAGTATTTCTCTTCATATCCTCATCCTCTTTCATGTTTATTTAAGCTTCTGAGGCAAACAGCAGAGAGTGTGGAGCAGGTTGTCATCTTTATGTGGATAACACCTGATTCTGCTTCTTGTTTCTACTTTCAAGTGTGTCACCTTCCACGATAGGTCACTGCTTCGAGTAGATTGCAGAGTATAATTGTCAGCTTTCTCCAATGGCACTCAGGCCTGGAAGTATTCAATCGAATAAACAAGTCTCTTTGAGCTAAGAAAAGCAAGGTTCGTTAGAAAAAAACAAAGTTTAGAGTGACAACATAGGAGTTCCATGAATAGTTTTACTTTCAAATGAAAAATCCATACATAAGTAATTCAAAGCTGCTCGACACTCATTTTCTTTCTCTCCTTCAATGTGAAGATGAGGTTGCTCGTCACACTTTTGAGAAGGAAGGGCAGCCTTCTTCTGCACATTATTTGGGAACAACAGCTCCTTATCACACTATGTGGCAATACCTCAAGAGGAAGCCCAGAAGTTTAAGCAGTTCCAGAAAGCAACAGGCTTTTGTCAGATGTTTTCGTCAGATGTCCTGGGGTCATGTGATCACCATTTGAAACCACAACTGCCTTGCTTAGCATTTGGCAATAATTTTGGGCTCAGTTGTGGTTGTAAGTTGAGGACTATCTATATGCAGGCAAGGGCCTGTCATCCATTTTAATTCACTCAAATTAAGGGTTCACTCTGAGGAACCAGAGATCACTCTTAACCCTTCTCCTATGCCTCTCATAGCCTTTTTTTTTTTCCCCAGAGCAATTTCATCTTATTTTTTGGGTGGGTTTTTAAAGGGAGAATGGAATAGTCTCTTATCGTATGGACTTTACAACCTACTTAAGTGGTGTCCATAATTCTTGAGTGGAAAAACTGGGGGCGGGGATCTAAAGTGATCAAATCTTATGATCCTGGAGTATTTTTGCAAGAGAATTCATGATATCTTTGCATGCAAAATCTTCATCAGATTTCCACTACTTTTATGCAAAATCAGTCAGGCTCTCGAGTAAGATAGCCAAATTACACAGGATTTGAAGCAGTTCAAAAAGTCGGGTGGGAGAAGACCACCCAACCATTTCCTAAGATTTCATGACGGCTGTCAGGACATGGAAAAGTTCCTGATCTTTGACTAAGGTTTAGAAAAGGTTGATATTTTTCTCTCCGCAGCCTCTCGGGAGGTGTTGAAGACCTGAAGTTGAGCAGCCTTGCCTGTAGATCACTGAAACTGGCACCACCGCCTGGTGTGCTGTTTAAGTAATTCTCATTTCTGAGAATTACTGAATTATTTTACCTGCTGCAACCGCAGTCCCCAAGTACTATGGCCAAGAATCACTCTTGCTCTTCTGATATCTCAAGAGACACAACACAGAAACTGTTTAGAAACTGCTTCCATCTAGTAATCATCCAGAGTTTTGCAGCTTGTATCTGTAGCCCTTGTAAAAAAAAAAAAAAAAAAGCCAAAACTCCTGTTTGTGTGTATGTTTGTATGTGTGTGTGTGTTTCTGCATGAGTGAGTGAGTGAAGAGAAAAAACAGAGAAGTTTGTGCATTAGAGAAGGGGCCGGGGGCAGAGAGAACAAAGCAAAATATGTGCCGTGGGGGGGGGATGTTTGGCTTGCTGAGACTGAATATAAAAGAGAAGATGACCTGTAGCACTTTGCCCAGAAACCCAATTTTTTGCTAGAAATGGTATTGATTATTCCAAATGCCAAAGTGGAAGATTTAACTTAATTCACATTTTTGGAACAGCAGAAAGGATGGCCATCATGCATTCTGAATCCCATATCTCTTTGATGGGGGAATATTATCAGCAAGGAAAAGGTGTCCTTCAAAATTTAACTGGAAAACAGCAAGCTGCTATTTAATGCCAAGGGTGGGAATTAATATAAAAAATAATCTGTATAGATTTGGCAGATAGACAGTTGACATTAGTCTTTATTGTTGCGGGGTGTTTTTTTAAGCTGGAACTCTAGTTGGGAAAAAGAACATCTTTCTTCTTCATTGGCTCTGTTTCTGTTTACATCCTCCCTACTTAGGGATCATTAAAGACCATCTTTACCATGTGCCTGTCACCAGCCTGGCCAGCACCAAGCCGGTGCTCTACTGCTGTCTTCCAGGTTGGCCCCCACTCTTCCATCTGGTAGGACCGAGGAGGGACTGGGAGAGGGTCTGGGAACTGGGAGTGCTCAGTCACTCAAGCCCTGGCCAATCTCTTAGACTACTGCAAAGGGCTCTACATGGGGCTACTCTTGAAGAGTAGCCAGAAGCTACAGCCAACTCAGAATGTAGCCATGAGGAAGTTCTTAGGGTTTTATAAAGCGGTACTAATACCTCGCGTGATCTTGATTCTATGCCTCTGTTTCAGTGGTGGGATTCAGCTGGTTCGCACCATTTTGGCAGAACCGGTAGCTAATTTTTTGTTGCCCAGGCCCAGAATGGAATTCCGGAAGTGGCATCCATACAGAGAACCGGTTGTTCACATATTTGAATCCCACCACTGCTCTGTTTATACAACCCAGGATTGTATTAGCTTTTTTGGCTGCTGCTGCACATTGCTGGCTCATAGTCAAGGGATCCTCCACTAGGACTCCAAGGTCCCTCTCACAGTTACTGTTTTTAAGCCAGGTCTTGCCCAGTCTGTACTTTTATAAATTTGCCTTCTCATAATGTTTAAACAGGATACTAGGATTTCATAGCAAATTAGGGTCATTTTCATTATCATGTCCTCTACTTGCTTGGGAAGACATGTCTGAATAAGACATCACAGGTTAAATGCTGAGAAAGTGGCCCAGCACCTTTCAGTTGTGTATTTATTGAATTTATTTCTATCACACCTTTATTTCTTTTTATAAAGAATTCAAGGCAGTGAACACACACGATATTCCATCCTCCTCCTATGTTCAAATAAGCATTTTGAAGCCAACAAACTGAAAAAACAAGGAATGCCTGGATTTCATAACAATTTTAATGCTGGCCTGTTTTGCAAGGGGTGTGAACTAATGCTGTAGTAATGTATTAATCAGTATTCAACTAGGAAGGATAATATGTTTATATGTGGTGGGTTTTTTTGATGCATCTTTTTTTTAATGTTTTGGTTTGTGTTTTTCATCCTTTTTTTTTCCTTTTTTGTCTTGGATTTTTATTTTGTATTTTGTATTTTAATCTTGTCTCGAATGAGACCCGGCTTAAAAACAGTAACTGTGAGAGGGACCTTGGAGTCCTAGTGGATGATCACTTGACTATGAGCCAGCAGTGTGCAGCAGCAACCAAAAAAGCTAATACAATCCTGGGTTGTATAAACAGAGGTATAGAATCAAGATCACGCAAAGTACTAGTACTGCTTTACAAAGCCCTAGTAAGACCACACCTAGAATACTGCAGCCAATTCTAGTCACCATATCACAAAAAAGATGTTGAGAGTTTGGAAAAAAATCAGAGAAGAGCAACTAGGATGATCAAAGGCCTGGAGGCTAAAACATACGAAGAATGGCTGCGGGACTTGGGTTTGGCTAGTCTAAAGAAAAGAAAAAATAGGGGAGACATGATAGCAGTATTCCAGTATCTGAGGGGCTGCCACAAGGCAGAAGGGGTCAGGTTGTTCACCAGAGCACCAGAGGGAAGGACAAGAAACAATGGTTGGAAACTGATCAAGGAGAGAAGCAACCTGGATCTAAGGAGAAACTTCCTGACAGTGAGGACAATCAACCAGTGGAACAGCCCAACCCCAGAAATCGTGGGTGCCCCATCACTGGAGATCTTTAAGAAGAGACTGGACAATCACCTATCTGAGATGGTGTAGGTTCTCCTGCTTAAGTGGGGGGCTGGACTAGAAGACCTGCAAGGTCCCTTCCAGCTCTATTCTATTCTAATATATCTGTATCTCTATCTCTATCTCTATCTCTCTATATCTTGTGGGTTGATTTCTGAACATTTCATTACCAAGCTAGGTAACATCTTCAGCAGAGTTTAGGGGATGTCAGTGTCAATGTTCTGACAATCCTCTAAATTCTGCTGAAGATGTTACCTAGCCTGGTGAGTGAGTGAGTGAGTGAGTGAGTGAGTGAGTGAGTGAGTGAGTGAGTGAGTGAGTGAGTGAGTGAATCTCTCTCTCTCTCTCTCTCTCTCTCTCCCTCTCCCCCCCCCTCTCTGTAAAGGGAAGTTCCCAGTTAATGTATAGCAAGTCTATCGAGGTGGAGTCTCTGGATTTTTTCTTCTTCTTCTAACCACTTTTCTGGCTGGGCTTTCTTTTCTCATACTTATTGATCTCTCCTTCTCTCTGGCCTCTCACAAATAGCAATGTAGTGTATTTAACCTGGACACTTTGTTGAGAAAGATATATTTTAGACTTTAGTACAAAGCTAAACACCTCTGGGATGTTGGGAAAAAATAACAAACAATAACATGATTCTCCACAAATATGTACTGCTCGTGACTTTGTCTCCATTATCATCTATTCTCATTTATTTTATTTGTGTCTCACCTTTTTACAAATAACTTAAGGCAGCAAACATAATCTAATACTCCTTCTTCCTCCTATTTTCCCTACAACAACAACCCTGTGAGGTGATTTGGGCTGAGAGGGAGTGATTGGCCCAAAGTCACCTAGCAGGCTTTCATGTCTAAAGTGGGACTAGAACTCACAGTCTCCTGGTTTCTAGCCTGCTGCCTTAACCACTAGATCAAACTGGGTTCAACTGTAGTAATTAGGCTGGGAAACTCTAATCTTGGTTTTGAGTTTCAGCTCTAAGTACACCACACTGGATTTTGTGGGAAGGAAGAGGCCATGACTATTACAACTGCCCTTTCTTGTTATACCCACCCTGGATTTAATACCCCTCCTAAATAGTAGCTGCACGCATTGCTTTGATGTGAAATGCTTGATGACCGCTGTCAAGAGTCATATACACAAAGAAACAAATGGATGCAAAGAGCTGTTTTTCTTAAAGAGAGGCTGACCTTTGAACCTCATTTAAACACAGTTATAAATGAGGTCTGATTAGCATGCCAAATTTCCTGCATAAACATTTCAGATCTAACAATAGCAGCAGACCAAGGGGAAGCCAGGAATGTGAAGGTCATATGCAAAATAGATGGATACTACAAACTTATGAGCATCATAAAACATACCGGCTACAACTGGGCTCTTTTACACCAGCGCTTGGAGCACAAGTTACTTGGGGTGGAAAAGGTATTTATATACTTCCCATCAAGGAAAACAATAAGGATATACAGATAATCCTCAACTTATGACCACTGTAATCAAGTCCATGAGCATTGTGTTTACAAGATCTTAAGGGTTCACAGGTTGATGCCACTTCCTCTAGGTATTGAACCAAGTAGGATGGTTAAAAATCAAGCCAACTTTAAACCTCTTCATGCCACTGGAAATGCACATCTACCTGTACCTATACAGGTAGTCCTCAACTTGCGACCTCAACTGAGCCCAAAATTTATGTCACTAAATGAGACATTTATTAAGTGAGCTTTGCCCTATTTTACAACTTTTCTTGCCACAGATTTTAAGTGAATAGTTGCAGCTGTTAATTTAGTAACCTGGTTGTTAAGTGAATCTGGCTTCCCCATTGACTTTGCTTGTCAGAAGGTTACAAAAGTTGATCACATGACCTTGGGACACTGCAACCCTCATAAATATGAGCCAGTTGCCAAACATTTGAATTTTGATCTTATGACCATGAGGATGCTGCAACTGTCTTAAGTATGAAAAACAGTCATAAGTCACCTTTTTCAGTGCCGTTGTAACTTTGAACGGTCAATAAATGAACTGTTGTAAGTCAAGGACTACCTGTACTTGAATAAAAGTACAGTGCTTGAATAAAATATGATAAGATAGGCCATAGATACAAATGCTAATCACTCTGTTCAGACATTTTGCCATATTGCAGTTTGTATTAACCATAATTTAGAATTTATAATACAGTGTTAGCTTTGAAATATACACTAGGCAAAACACTGTCAGAGATATTTATCTGTCTTTGTTTTTCACCTGCTCAGTACTATGTTAAAAGGTCATAAAACTGCACACTTTTCCAGGTGTGGCAACCTCTTTGAAGGCCCAACACCCCTAATCATAATCCGGCAACAATGAATTCAAAAGTAATAGCGAATCACAGATAGCTAAAACTGTATTTTGCAAATCGGTCTCAAACCCTGCTTTTGTATTCTAATTTACACATTCAATCCAAGCTATGTCTTGTGAGATGAGATAGTTTATAAATAGAAACAAATCCCAGTTTGGCTTTCTAAGCTACAATTTGGCATGGAATTTGAATAATTTCAATTGCAGTCATGACATGAAGTGCTGAGCGGGAATTCATTTGTATTTGGCATAAGACAACGTGTGAGCCCACTCATTTTGGCGTTGTGTTATAGCTAAGATAGGCTACCATGACTTATTCAACAGTCCATGCCTTATCCATCCTGAGTGATATTTGCATCCTATCCTTAATCCTATATCCTATACTATCTTTAATTTATCAATACTAAATCAATGTTATTCTATTTCTACTGAATAATTTTTATCTTCTATCTCCAAGGATAGAAGGGTCTTGGAAACATACTGGGGAACTCATTCAAAGCTTGATAGGTGGTGGCTATCTGGTGGCCACAAGCTGTGTTCCTGCAGCATACACAGATCTGTCTGGCCCGAGATGTATCAGTGTCTGAGGCAGAAGACACAACAGTCTTTTTGCACGTTTCAGATCAAAAGTCAGCTAAATGGAAGTTATCTCCCACATCAGGAGCAGAGTGAGATTAGCATCCTCCATTGTACCTTAGGCAGCCCAGGAGTTTATCAGAAGCAAGACAAGCATTGTCCAAGAAAACAGAGCAATGAGAATGCTCTAGAACAGGGGTGTCCAACCTTGGCTACTTTAAGACTTGTGGAGTTTAATTCCCAGAATTCCCCAGCTAGCATGATCTTAAAATTGCCAAGGTTGGACACCCCTGCTCTAGAGAAACCACTAAAGACTGATGCTTTCCATCTCTACGAAGGTAGAAGCCAATCCCTTGCTGTTATGGTCCTGCTGGACTTGTTTTCTCAGGAGGAGGAAGCAGAGCCTAACAAAAATAGTCCTGGAGAGGAGTTTCTCTGGAGATTTTCAATCATCCAGATCATAGTTGTCCCAAAAGTGTTTTTTTCAAAAGGCAACTGGAGTTTTTGTTTTGTTTTGTTTTTCCTTGAAGACATTATCCAAGAACTGAAGAAGATGAGAAGCAAAATGTCTTCAAGGAAAAACAAAGGAAGTCCAGTTGCCTTTTGAAAAAGCACCTTTGGGACATCCTGGAGAGGAGGCCTCCATCAGTGAGACTCCACTCTGGTTGAGGCTGATCCAGCAAGCCTCATAGCTCGCTACTTGCATCCACTGACAGCCTCTCAAATCTGAGGTTCAACCACCCATCTCAAACAGAGGCGTGCTTTAAAGAAAGAAGAACAAGGGGCTGAGCTCCACAGGTCAGACACACAGGCCGAACATAGGACAGCCGGAAAGTAGCTCCTCATGAGTAACATGCCCCAGCCATGCATTGGCTTGACCCTTGACTTGGCTCATATATCGGCTTCCCTCCCTGAGAGAAATCTCTGAGAACAGTTTTTCAACCTTAGCTATGTTGTGTGAACCTTGCTGGGCCATGCTTAGAACTTTGGATTCTGCCTGACTTTGTCTCTTACCTTTTCCTTTGGATCTGTTGCTGATTTATTGGATTACTCAGCTCCTTCTTCCTCCTTTCCTTAAACTTTAACTGGTGCCAAGCCTCTGACTATTTTGTCTCTTAAGCCAGGGGTGGGGAACGATGGTCCTTTTATGACTTGGGAACTTCAATTCCCAGAATTCCTAAGCCAGCCATTCTGGAAGTTGAAGCCCACAAGTCATAAAGGGGCCATCATTCCCCACCCCTGGCTTAAGATATTGGTATGAAGAAGTCTTTTCTTCTAAAAGTTCTGCCTGCGATTGCAGGCAGAGGGGCAGGTTTTCTTATTGGCTGCTATTGATCCTCAGAGCACTTTTCCAACTGCAACTAAGATTCCTGGCTGAAGTTTCCTGTGATCCTTTGCATTAATATTGTCTCCTACAGAAAAGAGACCATTGTATAAATCTAATCAAGGGCATGTGCACACAGAGTAACTGGGAGAAATCTATTATTTCGACTTCTGTTTGTAAGCTTAAATATTATCAAGAGTTGAGGTGTGATCGTATTTTAGACCCGATGCAAAGGGTTAAATGGAAGAGGAAGGGTGAGATTTGTGATTCTGCAAGGCAAGAGAAAACTAGCAATCTGCAAATCTGACTTCTGCTGAAAATGAGCAGAAATATTTTCTCTCTCTCTCTCTCTCTCTCTCTCTCTCTCTCTCTCTCTTGTTTTTCTAGAAAGGATACAAGTGAGAAGAACTCACTTTTACCCTAGGTCACTTCTCTGTTTCTGCAGAGTGCATACATACTCATAATAAAATTGCATAAAGCACCAAGGCTGGACAAGGAACAATGGATAAAAACTAATCAAGGAGAAATCAACCTAAAAATAAGGAGAAATTTCCTGTCAGAACAATTAACCAGTGGAATGGCTTGCCTCCAGACGTTGTGGGTGCTCCATCACTGGAGGCTTTTACAAAGAGATTTGACAACCAGTTGTCTGAAATGGTATAGGATTTCCTGCCTGAGCAGAAGGTTGAACTAGAAGACCTCCAAGGTCCATTCCAACTCTGCTATTCTATCAGGAGAAAATAAAACAATCCCTTTAGAGAATGGAAAAGGAAAAGTACGAACATGTATTTATTATCAATATACTATCTCAAGAGATGTTTTGATCAGTTACAGAAAAATATAAAATAGGCTCTCTAAGTGACCAGGAGTTTAAGAGGCAAACCCTGGCAAATTTCCTCTCTAAAACAAAGGGCTATCCTTGGCTAACACAACAGCCTGCAAAGAAGCCAAAGCTCTCTACTGATGCTGTCATAAGAAGGAAATATGAAGATGAATGTTCAGACTCTGCAATTTTGGCCTGCAGTGCTTGCTGACTGCTTGCCATCCTGCCTTAAAACTACCTGGCACACATCTACAGCAAACTTGCATGAACCTGTAACAGTTCTTGAAGGGAAAAAAAATCAAGTAATTTGAGCGGCAAATGGCCAGCTGATGAGAATGCTCTACAACAGAAACTGACATGATTACAGTTCTCCAAAAGAAAAAAAAATGGTCAAATGGAGAAAGAAGCCCAGTGGAGGAAAGAAACAATCAGAACTAAGGTTTTCCACCCTGCTGGAAGTCAGAACAATTTTCAGGTAACTTGCAGATAACTAAGTTCTGAGCATTCTGGGGAAGAAAAAGAGAGATTGCAAAAATAGATTCCTAATGATACAACCTGCCCTATTAGAAGACAAAGAGAAGAGTTGTTTGTAGTTACTTTATCTATTTATTTAGCATACGGCATATAAGGCTAAGGAGGCTACAATGTTATGCACACAGTAGAAGTTGTGGCAGCCAACAATTGCTGGTTTGTTTGTTGCACCATGCACCACAAGAGGGCTAACTAGCTGGCCTGCAGCGTTTTCAGAGGAAGTAGTTCCTACACCGCTCCTCCACTGATCACATCAGATCAGATCCATCACTAGTTCCAGCTCCCTAAGCGGAACACAGCCAGCAGTTTCCCACCACTGAAATGGTGGTACCTGTCTATCTACTCACAAACAATGCTTTTGAACTGCTTGGTGGGCAGGAGCTAGGGAGAAGAGACGGGAGCTCACCCTGTCCCGTGGAGTTGGCCTCAAACCACCAGAGTGCTGGCAATTGCTCAGCACATCCAGTGTCATTAAGCCTCTACTCCACTGTGTCCCTGCATGGTGGTTAGTGGCTCAATATGATGAGAAACTTCAACAAAGCTATGCTAAGAGGGCTCATCAGCTCATGAAAGATGCTACCTGCCAGAAGCAGGGATCAGGGAGGCAACTGAACAATTCCTAAAGCATGCCAAATCCAAGACCTTGGAAGCTCAGTTGATTTTCTCCCTCCTTTGAGTCCATGGAAGAGGACTGGAAAGAGACGGAAGACTACCTTCCTGCAAGTCATTGGATGACTATGCAAATTGTGCTGATAGGAGAAATTTGGTGTGATTGATCAAAATTATGGATTTCTGGCACAAGGCTGGTTACATCTGTCTGATAAACATGCATGTTGGGAGTGTATGTGAGGTTAGATTAAGAATGCTTGAACTTGAAACCAGAGAGGAAACAAAAATCCAGAACTAAGAACTGGAAATACAACTAGTCCTCATTTAGCGATCACAACTGGGACTGGCCACTTGGTCATTAAGTGAATTGGTCACTAAGTGAAATTTTGACTGTGCAAACATCATAAGTGCAAGGATTGGTCACAAAGTTACTTTTTCGTCACTTTTGCAACTGCAGTCACTGAATGAGGCAGTCACTAAACTATGTATACAGATTTGCACAGCACAAAATGAGAAACAGCAGTCCTTCAACCAGTGTAATATTGGACAGGATTTTGGCTCTTAATGTCCATGGCCTGCCTTCATCTCTCCTTCATCAGTTCATCATATTTGCATGTGGCTATCCAAATTGTGAAACTCACGTGTGTTCTGTTGATAGCAATATGAGATTTTGAAGTGGTGATCAATGCCTTTTTTCTAACTGTGGTCTCACAGGGATTTATAACTGATTTAAAAAGTGATAGGAAGTTGGTAAATCCTTTTGTATGCGCATATTTTCAAAGTAAAAGATAAAAGTAAAGATTTCCCCTGCCCAGACATGCTCAACTCTAAAGGGCAATACTCATCTCCATTTCTTAACTGAGGGAGCTAGCATTGTTTGAAGACATTTCTGTGGTCATGTGGCCAGCATGACTATATGCAGAGGTGCACAGTACACTATTACTTGCTAGGTGGGCAGGAGCTGGGGCAAGTAATTGCGCAGCGCTGGGGTCTCGGACCTAGGCTGTCAGCTGACAAGCTCAGCATCTTTAACCGCTAAGCCACTGTGCCCCCTTATATTCAAAGTATAAGTTTGTAACATCAAGAGACATTCACTAATACTTACCTAATTAAGTATATTGTTGTTTGCACACAATTTAACATAGACTACTATAAAATAGCACTGAAGATTCCTTTAAAAGTATGTTTTATTTAGAAACAATATTCCATTAAAGTCAAGATTACTCATAGATACATGTCATCATGCCTTAGAAACCAACCTGTTTGCAGGCGCAAAATAACATAATTCTGTACTGAAATGCTGCAGAAGAATTGTAACTGAATCACACACTCTAAAGGGCCTCCAAAAATATGTAATACAGTGCTGCTTTATTGAAACAGCTGGCAAATTTTTCAGAAGAAAATACAGACAGTTACCTCTCCTGGGTCTTCTTGAAGGACATAAAAAACCCCTAAGAAGTAAAACATGTAGGCAAAATGCCATATTATTTGTGTTTCTGTTCTGTAAAATTGTCCCTGGGCCATATTTCCCTAGGTTAGTGTTCTTGTAATAAAAACCTAGGTCTGAAGACTTGGCTCAGGGTTCAAGGCCAGCCATATAATTAGGCAGAGAAAGTCTAATATATATACATACCGAGACTAAAGAATTTATTTAAAAACTTAGCTTTCGTCAGCGTCTGCTGACATCGTCAGAGTTCTAGCCAGGATTGAGAATCACGTTCTTATAGTCTCTGTAATGCCAAGCATTTGGCTAACGAGCATGTTACCGATCTATTCGGCTCCCCCCCCCCCGTAGTTAATTGCTCTGTTGTTGTTTCCGTCGCTCTCGTTGACAGCTGTTTGAATTTTGGCGCCCTGCTCCTCTCCTTGCACCCCGCCCGTGCAGAGTGTGCGTTCTGCCGTGCGCAGTCATCTTGCTGCTTTTCTGACATTTGCATATGCGATGCTGCCGTTTCAGCTGGTTGTTCTTTCTTGCCGTCATCGTCCCTGTCCATGTTGGTTCCAAGTTTTTTGCTGTCACTCATCGGCGCCGTCTGCCTCCTCTCGATCATTTGCTGTGACCCTAAGTCGCCGAATATATATATATAACAGCACAGCCAACCAACCCGCTTACAGCTACATCAGCTAATTTGCTTACATCAATTCCATCTTCCAATCAAGATGCAACAACACAGCCAACCAACCCACTTACAGCTACATCAGCTAATTTGCTTACATCAATTCCATCTTCCAATTAAGATGTAACAACACAGCCAACCAACCCGCTTACAGCTACAAAGCCAACATGCCACACACCCCCTCCAGTATTTATAGAAGGACGGCAGCTCCGATCACGCTTTGCTTGCACAAGCACGAAGCCGAAGACACCAACCTGAAGATGGCAAGTGGGACCTCGTCGAAACGTCGCCAAGACACTCTCAATCTTACACGGGAAAAGACCCGAATACGCCAAGACCTGCATATATATATATATTCACACACACACATTTCATCAACATATAAAGTGTATTTCTCTCTTTTTAATGTAAGTACCATTGTTTGCATATAATTTTCAACCTTTTCACTGCAGTTTTTACTATTTTTTTTCTTTTAGACAGTACACATGTTGGTCAGACTTCAGTTAATGATATTATGTGCTTCTGGGGAACAGATTGCCCAAATCCTTCCCTAATACAATCTGTGGTGAAAATCTTATATAGCCTAGAAGTAGAAAGACTAAGAATTATCATTCTTTATTGTAACATGTCTCCTTTCAAGACCTTTGCAGAATAGAAGCCATTATGAGGGTGTTTCTGCAAATGCTGGTCAAGTACTATAAAGGAAAATAATTTTCAAACAAGGACAATGGTAAAATTAACATCTTCTTGAATGGTGGGTTTTATTTTTCTGGATTTTGCATTAGCAGGGAGCAAAGTTTCTATTTGATATCAGAACAAAAAAAAACCCACCATTTTTAAAGCTGTTCCTTTTATTACTCTGAAATTTCTTCATGGAGTTTAATTAAACTCTCCAAAGCTTGATGAGCAAATTTTTAATTAAGCTCCCATAATATAAGAGTAAACATATAAAATAGCTGGCTGCATTGGAAAATGCATTTGAATTTCACAGATTCTATTAAATATTGGAGCTGTTGCTACGGAAAGCAAAACAGCTACAGTATGTTGCTAAAAGAAATACCCACATTATAAAAGTTTTACTTAAATTTTCATTTTATTAAAAACAATTTTATGTACATTTACACCATTCACTGCTATACTAGCTACACATGCTGTTCCAATTTTCCAGATATTCAAAGGTAATTAAAGTTTTCAAACCTGGAACTCAGCTTCCAAATATCTTTGGAATCCACTTCATTTAATGTCCACCTTTTTTTTTGGCTTATCTCTTAAAGAGAGAAGTTGTGAGTGCACTCTCTCTCTTTCTGCTGATTTTTATTCTCAGATACAATTTTTTCTGGATCACATTCTATTTTCCACAAATGTAAAAACTTTGTTTCTGAATTGTAGCAACTTCATATGTATGGGGACCATAATATTCTTAATGGTTCACTGTATATCCATAAATCAACTACTTAGGTATAATCCCCATGCAGATCATATGGCTTATTTGCTTACTTTTCCAGATCTATGTTTACTAAAAGTGGGCTAAAACTGCCTTTTTATCTTTGCAGACCCACTTTCTGGCCATTCAGCAAGATAATAGTGAGATAGGCCAGACAAAATTATTGTGGTGGTGGCAGAGGAATTTTAAACTGCTTGAGTTTAAACTGTGCAGTCTCATTTTCCCTTTTTAAGATGACTTTGTTTGATTTCATAATAAAGAGAAGCAGCTCTCCTAGTGCACCCCAGTGACTCTTTAACACACAATTCCTCTACAGATGGTCCCTCCATTGCAATATAATCCCAAAAGGTAGAAAGCTCTGTCCCTTGACATATAGCTATAAAAATACACAGATAATGCAAATTCTTCCCTGTTGTTCACCTTTCTCCTTGCTTTTTCTGCCTTTTACCCCATTTTAAAAATTAACTTGGGATTTTGTAAGATTTTCTGAAGTTTAATAATAAACATCAAGCTATGTTTTTGCTAGTGGTGTTTCTTCTTGCTATAGTCTGGATATTTTATTAAATTTGTGTATCTTTAAATTTAGCAGGGAGCATGAAGGCTCAGCGGTTAAAGATGCTGAACTTGTCAGCTGGAAAGCTGACAGCCCAAGTTCGAGACCCAAGTGCTGCGCGATTCCTTGCCCCAGCTCCTGTCCACTTAGCAGTTCGAAAGCATGCAAAGGCAAGTAGATAAATGGGTACCACTTTGGTGGGAAAATAACAGCATTCTGTGCACCTCGGCATATAGCCATGCTGGGCATGTGACCACAAAAATGTCTTCGGACAACGCTGACTCCCTTGGCTAAGAAACAGAGATGAGCACTGCCTCCTAAAATCGGACATGACTGGATAGGGGAAACCTTTACCTTTTATCCTTAAATTTAATTTTATATATTTTATTTATTATTTGTAATTAATTGTTAAATATTATTTATTTATTTAATAGAAAGAGAATGGAACGGGAATATGCTGTATTCAAACTAAACTGGAGATCGCCCAGTGTAATTTTCCGGCAGTAGGATCTGTCACCCCTACATCCATTCCTGGAAGGATGCTCAGTCTTGCTTTAGTATTCTTCACCTAGGCACTTTGAGGACACATGGCCTTCAGAACAGAACAGGATGATTGCTGCCACTTGCTGCATGCTTAGGAAGGCCTTTCTTGAAATTTATTTAAGAGAAAAGGAAAGCGGACAATCTCTGACCCCAGGATTTTAAAAAGAATATTTCCTACTCCCACAATTATTAGAGTTTTCTCCAAAGCCTCTGTTTATCCTGTCTGTTTGCTACTCCCACTGATCTCCTCATCATTCCATTCTGAAGTTTTATTGGCATAATACAATTCTGTCTCATTACTAAATATCATGTTGAAATGACCAGGCCTATCCTGAGCTTGCTGAATTGAGCCATCATTCCCTTTTTTCATCCTTACACTACTTTTATTACTTATTACTACTTTTCATTTTTAAAATATAATTTGGAGCTTTAAAATCCATTTTATTGTTCTTGGTTTTTACAATCAAAGCCAGTGTGAAATGGGTCTCAATATCTATGGTTCCCCATCCCTGTGGTCAACATTTTGTGGCAGAAGGCCACCTTGGTCTTGGCATGGCAAACTGAGGTCCATATTCATCAAAGTGGCCATGTCCATGATAAAGAAATGGAAAAACCAAGATCAAGCATACATTTGAGCTAGCTTTATGTAGTGGGATAAACACATGTCTATCATCCATCAAAAATTAAATACATAAATAGCACTAGCACTAGCAATAGCACTTAGACTGATATACCACCCCATAATGTTTTACAGCAGAGGCCCCCAACCTTTTAGGCACCAGGAACCGGTTCTGTGAGGAGAGGTTTTTCCACGGACCGGAGGGAGCATGGTTTTGTGTACTGCCTGCATCCCACGGATGGGGCTTCACTTGTTTGCGTGGCCTGGTTTCTGGCATGCCATGGCCCAGTGCCGGTCCACAGAGTGGGAGTTGGGGACCTCTGTTTTACAGCACTCTCTAAGCAGTTTACAAAGTCAGCCTATTGTCTCCCAACAATCTGGGTCCTCATTTTACCCACCTCGAAAGGATGGAAGGCTGAGTCAAATTTGAGCCCATCAGGATCGAACTCCTGGCAGTGAGTAAAGTTAGCCTGCAATACTGCATTCTAACCACTGCATCACCAGGCGCTATTTATTTATAATAAATAAATAAATAAATATAATAAACAAAATAATTATAATTAATTAATTAATTAATTAATTTTAAAAAAACCTCAACAGGCACTGGATGGACCATTGGGTCTTTTTCTCCCATGTTTCTATCTAAATTACAGATAGTGGGATTACCCCTCATGCATTAATTTGGTTTTTTTTCACTTCCATGGTATAAAACATAATTTAAAAACTTAACTATACTACAACAAGGCTTTTGAGAGCAGAAATTGTGTTTCCCCTACTGTTAATTTATGCACCAATTGATAAGCTATTTGAAATAGGAACCTGTGTGTCAGGGTCTGGGGTCAATGAATGCCTCTGTATATAAGTGCAGGGCAAACTGATGCATTCTGAAAAGCTTTTCACATGTTTTCAGTTTAAACTTAAACCTTCTCAATTTAACCCCGAATTTCTATCATTTGAACTACAGAGGTTCTATCATCCCTAATCTGTCTTATTAGACATCTTCCCCTCGAGCTGTGTTATGTGGGTCTAGGTCAGTACAATTTCCTTCCTTTCAGAGATTCCCTTTTATCTTGCTTTATTTCATTAAACCATTGGCAGAATCACTATTTGTTTCAGTTAACGCTTCAGAAATGTCCGTCAAAGTGTCTTCAAAAGCCAAATTGTTATGTATCCATATGTTGTGGCTGCAACACAAGCTGTGAACCATTATATGAATGTTAGGATGGCCTCACAGTGCTCGGAGGTTGAGTTCCACCTGGGTTTTCTATAATCTGTTTGGAAGTGCTTTATGTTTTAAATTAATTAAATGTGTACAGCCCTCCCAAAACATGTGTGGTTGGATGCTTAGCTTTCTAGGAACAATAGATTTTTTTCCCCAGAAACCAAAATAAAATATTGTCATTAATTTTTCTGGATACATGATTCTCCTGTTTTTTATATCTCACAGAATGACTTTAGCTGCCTACCATCTCTCTGAGAAATTTAATATAACATAGCTTGACAAGAGCAGCACTGTATTTGTTCTTTTGTTTTTTCCAAAATTAGACTAAATATTTTTGCAAAGGAATAAAATAACTTTCAAGATTTCTTGCCATGAACAATTTTCTATCAGGCTTTTTGTCTATTTACCTTTTTCTGAGGCTTACAAATGTTCATTTCTGCAATTTCATCTTGTCATGAAGTTTTTAGGCCTTTATTAATAAATAAATAAAAAACCAAATGGAAAATACTCAGAAATCTTTTCTTTCCTGTTTCAGAAGCGTAAAAGAAGAAACAATCCACTCTCAACCCAGGCTTAAGAGAAGCCAATCTCAGTATTGATTGAAACTCTCTTAAAGTGTAGGTAATTCCTTGAGTTTTTCCAAATATCCCTTTTTTTCCTCCCAAGAAGACCGAGTGAGTGAGAGAGCAATAATCACTGTCATTCAGCTTACCAAAATGGAACTTCAAAATAAATCTCTAAAAATGACATCAGTTCAAGTAATCAAGCAAAACCACTAAACATTAAATCAGAGCAAAGGCCTCTGATCAGAAATATATTCAAGTCCAAAATCTTCTCTACAGAGTTAAATTTGATGGATTGAGTCATAATTCGATATGTACTTACAGTCTGAAAGCTCTTTCCCAGTCATCTCTAGAATAAGTCTGCCTAGGCCAAAGCCACATGCTAGATTTGAAGTGGAGGAGCTCCTGTCTTCCCAGTTGACCATTAGGCATATACCTGGGCAGGTTTATGAGTGCATACTTATGCTGGTCTTAGGACAGCGAACAAACCAATGTTCATAATCAATTGCTAACTTTATACCTGTTTTGATCATTCATGTACACTAAGCTTTCCCATTTTCACTTTCTAAAGACACTTAGACTCAGTCTTCATTTCTAAATTATTCAGACACCTAGGCTTATTTACAAAAGAGTATACTGAGCCCTAAGAGGCATATTTTCAAGGAGAGATGATAGAGATAGATAGATAGATAGATAGATAGATAGATAGATAGATAGATAGATAGATAGATAGATAGATAGATAGATAGATAGATAGATAGATAGATAGATAGATAGATAGATAGATAGATAGATAGATAGATAGATAGATAGATAGATAGATAGATAGATAGATAGATAGATAGATAGATAGATAGATAGATAGATAGATAGATAGATAGAGACAGAGAGAGACAGAGAGAGACAGAGAGAGACAGAGACAGAGACAGAGAGACAGAGAGACAGAGAGACAGAGAGAGAGACAGAGAGACAGAGAGAGACAGAGAGAGACAGAGACAGAGACAGAGACAGAGACAGAGACAGAGACAGATGGAGATGGAGATGGAGATGGAGATGGAGATGGAGATGGAGATGGAGATGGAGATGGAGATGGAGATGGAGATGGAGATGGAGACAGATAGAGATGGAGGGAGAGACAGGAGACGGGAGACGGGAGATGGAGATAGAGACAGCCAGACAGACCAATAGGATTGTATAGAGGTCAGCAAGAGCCAGTCTATGATAGTGCTTAAAGCATTGGGCTAGAAACCATGATTTCTAGTCCCACCTCAGACACAAAGTCAGTTAAGTGACCTTGGGCCATTTCTCTCAACCCTAGGAAGGTGGCAATGGCAAGCCACTTCTGAAATCCTGCCAAAAAAAAAAAAACAACCCTTCAGGGACTTGTACAGGCAAATGTGAGAAATCAACAATGACTCGAAAGCATGTTTGTGTGCGTGATTGTACACACACACACAACTCAGAACTATACTGTGATTCAGATGCATTGGAATGGTCAGGTAACCCATATATCAAAAGATCCTACATTGTGTTGGGAGTGGCATAGTTTGCTGGGAATTCTGAAGTTAGTTGAGGGCCTACAAAAATGAGAAAAAAATATATAGGACAAAAAATGTGTAATTCATTCAAGTTGTTTTAGTGACGAGTTAAATCCAAGTTCTTTTCAGCTTCTGTTCCAAGGCTAAACCTCTCTGGCAGATTTAGAACACAGTTTGTTTTAAGATGTATGGCTTCACCCTTTCGTTCTCTAATATAAACTCCAGATAAAAGCAGACGGGTGACAGCATGCTTACAACAATTCTGTGCCAAGCAAATTATTCCCTTTAAATTAGAAAGGCAACAGAACATCCCCTGCTTTAACAGAGATCAGTCACCTTATCAAGGCGAAGGCAGAGCTAACAAGGGCAAGTTTGTGGATTCTCCAAAGGATGAAAGAGAATTGCTTGCTATTGGTTAATGTCTCTTTATAATCTCACTTTACTCATGTAATTAAAAATAATTTTCTGCCAGTGGCAAAACACATCAAGAGCTGGAAATGAACACAATTCAGAATGGACTCATTTTCAATCTGCTTCCGCAGAAGTCTTTATATATCTACAGATAGGCTTCTTGATCATTTGAAAGCAAGATAACAATGAAACATTTTCCTTCAGGTTGCAGTCTTCTTCCTAATGAGTTAAACAGCAGCTGCCTCACAAAGGATCCAACCCAAAAGGAGATGTTACAAACATGCAAACTTGACACTCAGTTTTGGCCTTCACCTTTACCAGTGGTGGGATTCAGCCAGTTCGCACCAGTTCGGCAGAACTGGTAGCTACTTTTTTGTTGCCCAAGCCCAGAATGGACTTCTAGAAGTGACATCCACACAGAGAACCGGTTGTTCACATATTTGAATCCCACCACTGACCTTTACTAAATCTGTTCATTTATTATATTTTTATCCTGCCTTTACTACTTTATAAGTAGCTTGTAAATAAGGCAGCAAACATACCTAATACTCTCTCCTCCTATTTTTCCCACAACAACAACTCTGTAAGCTGAATTGGGCGGAGAGAGAGTGACTGGCCTAAAGTCACCCAGCTGGCTTTCAATTCCTAAAGTGGAATTAGAATTCACAGTCACCTGGTTTTCATGCCTAAATTGGCACTAGAATTCACAGCCCCCTGTTTTTTCTAGGCCAGCACCTTAACCTCTAGACCAGACTGAATGCTAAGGATGAATTAACAGAACATAAAACATAATAAAATAGAATCAAATATGCTCCTAATGTAGTTTTCTTTGATGCACAGTCCTGGTTATCAATGAATCCTCACACATACTTTATATATTAAGTAAAAAGTACATTTATTGGGAAACACGTCAAGGCAGAAAACCTTCATTTCTACCCAAGTTACATCTTGAAGAGAGGAAAGTACATATAGCAATAGCACTTAGACTTATATACCGCTTCACAGTGCTTTACAGTCCTCTCTAAGCGGTTTACAAAGTCAGCCTCTTACCCCCAACAATCTGGGTCCTCATTTTACTGACCTTGGAAGAATGGAAGGTTGAGTCAACCTTGAGTCGGTCAGGATCAAACTGCAATACTGCATTCTAACCACTGTGCCACCATGGTGCAGTGACTATGAAGTTCCCTTTCATCTCTTGAATACAAAGATTCATTTCATTAACAAAAGGCCACTATTTCATAGACCAAATTCTTAACAAGAGAAACACCCAGCCACAAGGACAGCTCTCGTTTGCTCCAGGACTCGCATAGGCTCATAAGCTGGGTTTTTTTTTATGTTTTCTCTAGTTTTTGTTCACAGACCAGAGTCTATTTAAAGTTTTGTTCACAACCCAGAGTCCATTTAAAAATAAATGAAAATAAAGACAAATTGAGGTTACAGACACCAATAATTTTAACCATAGTGCTGAGGATTCCCTGTTGGGATTTCAGGCAGAGATGCCAAAGAGAAAGGAACGGGACAGGTACCCATCTTTCCCTAGGTCAGAACTACCTAGTTTTAAAAAAGTCTGATGGTTACGAAAATACCATGTATTCAAAGCTTTTTGAACACCATATTAGGTACAGTGTTATTATACAACTCTTCCTGTACAATAAAAGAGCATATTTGTAGCTCAGGGTTGAAATGAGATCTCCTTGGTGCTCTCTGAGCTTGATTGTTTCCTTGCAGATGTTTCATTACCCAAAGTAATCCTAGCACTGATGATGTGACCTAGTCTCGGCAGGTGAAACATCTGCAAGAAAGCAACCAAACTCAAGAGAGCACCAAAGGCCCCTCAACTCTTTCTGTTTTTGAACAGGCTCATCGCATGCTTGTTTCCCTGGAATACACCACTTCTATAAACAATATGGGCCTAGTAGGGACATCTGCTTATCTCTGAATAGAAAGAGAATTAGTCTTCAGGGCAGACATTGTAAAACCACCAAGGAGATACAGGAAGAGTAAATCAGCATTGGGGGGAAAAAACATTTTGCAAATGACTGGGTAGGAATGCCCAGCATGAGAATAACCATGTTCGCATTACTGCTGTTGATGATAATATTATCTAATCAGCCAACAAATACCACAGTGCTTTAGATTGGGTATTTTCCCATGGTTCACATTCTAATCAAGAACCAAGGCATTACAGAAGCAGTATTGAAAATTGAAAACTTCCAAATAACGGGAGATTTTAGTATAGTTCCAAGAGCTCCAAACAGTATTGATATTACAGCTGATGATTGTCTTCCAAAATCCATCAACCTCAAAGTGTGAATCTTGATATTTTGATACCTTTTCCATTCGTTTTTCATCCATTTATCCTGTTGTTGCTAATATCTATGAACTGCACTTTTTTTTTTCCAGTAGCAGTAATGTCTCTGCATTTTTAAAATCCCACAAAACCTTGATCTCCTTATTTACTAATGTGGGCATCCCAATTTGGGTGATCCTGATACTTTTTGTTAACTGTAAAGCCATACTTTTATTCAATATTTTAATTAAAGATTGTATTATGCAAATAAAACTTATACAACTATGTGAAATGGAAATACATTTAAACAAATAAAAAATAACACATGCAGAAAAAATTAAAAGAGAAAACGGGAAAGGAAAAAGAACAGGAAAAGAAAAAGACAGACAAATAAGCCTCCTCTTTTATGCCCAGGAAATATAATCAACATAAACAAATTGTCAGTATCTCTTAAAATACAACCAAACAACTCTTAATTCCATACCTCACCCCAGTGTTTATAAACCTGTCTCTAGTACCGCAGAAGTCTCCACTAAACAGTAAAAATCCGGAAAGGGTTATCCGAAATAACAATCTGTAAAGATTACAAATTATATCTACGACACCCAATCTGAATCCTTCCTCTACATTTTAACAAATTCACCACTATTCCTTCTCTTCAAATAATCAAAGTTCAGTCTCTCTCAAAAAGAAGTTAAACATTACCAGAAATAGCAATCAATTATTTTAACCTTGGACAAATAAACCAACATTGTATTCTTTCTTCTTTTCCCCAATAATTTTTAAATTCCTCAAAGAAAGTTATATCAGGTTTTTTTCATACTCTCTTTGTCTCTTCTCTCAAAGTTCTTGACATCTTTGTTGAATCCCTTTTGTAATTCCACTGTGGCAATGCCAGCAAATCCCTTTTGTAAATCCAATATAAAAAAAAATATCCACATCAATCTTCTGATTTATTATCTCTATATACATACATATACACATACACATACACATACACATACACACACACACACACACACACACACACACACACATATATATATATAATTTTTAAATATTCATCTAGTTTCATTTGTAAATTCATTCTGTTTCTTGAAGGCTATGGTTTTTAAATTGAACTGTAAGTCAATTTCAGTTTTATTCAGTGATCCTTGTTTGTCTTCAATAATGTTGGTACTAATTCTGATTCCACTATAGAATTAAATAATTTGAAAACTTCCTGCACCTATTCAACATTTACTGTATTTTAAGATAGCCATCTAGTGCCCTCTAGTGTTCAACCTTCAACATCATTTTATCAGTCTCCAAGTATAAACAAGGGAATTTTCCCAGGAGAAATATCCATCCTTTCAATTAACTTCAAAGTCTTAAATCAAGTCTGTCTGAGCCCCTAATCCATTTAAAACTTTCTAAAGGCAACAGTAATAATCTTTAATCACCCTTTTGCTATATATTCTGAAAAGAAAGTTGTTACAAAACTTTAATTTTCTTTCTCAACAGTTTGAAGAACTCACCAAGCAAAAACAAACAGACTTGCAGTTCTGAAGATTTTCAATCTTTAACATTCAGTAACAGCAAAAAAAGTAAACTCCAAAGTGATTAAATGAAGTCCATAAAAGGTTACATTGACAACTCTGAGTTTGGTGGAATTCTACAACTTCCATCTGTCTGCAAAAGACTGCTAAATGCTATCTTCTCACAAAAAAATAAAAGAAAGCATAATGAAAAATAGATGTTTGGGTATATATGTATAATCTCCAGATCTCTCCTTGCTCTGGAGTGAATTCTGGGTAGCCCAGATCCAGTATAGAGCTGCCATTCAGCCATAGTATCTCCCGTTTGCCATTCCTCGCTGAAGGCAGCAGCCAGTAAAGCTACATTTTTTACATAAATTTCAGCACACAATTTTTGGAACTCTGTCTTGGCATTCTTTATACTCAGTATGGGCAATTTTGCTACAATCACTAATGAAGTCATCTACAGTTTCATCTTTCATAATCAAAATTATGCTATCATTTGAAATATGTTCAATTGTGGCTTTGATTCTCTTTGTTCACATAGCTTATTCTTCTGTTGTCGTGATTTTTCATGTTTCAATTCAGTTTTATTCTTCAGAATTCCAATTTTCAGTCAATGCCAAATGAATTTATTTATTTATTTGTAATAGTTCTACCCTATAGCAATAAAAGTACCCTTGGTAGCTTATAAGTCAAATAACAAAAAGAAAAATAACCGTGGTGAGAGTAAAGGAATCAAAACATTCATAAAAATAAAAATGGAAGCACACTAGCCCCCACATAAAAATTCAGAAAGAGAGGGAGATAAAGTAAGAAAGTAAGAAAGAGAGGAGGGAGGGGGAAAGAAAGAAAGAAAGAAAGAAAGAAAGAAAGAAAGAAAGAAAGAAAGAAAGAAAGAAAGAAAGAAAGAAAGAAAGAAAGAAAGAAAGAAAGAAAGAAAGAAAGAAAGAAAGAGAGAAAGAGAGAGAGAGAGAGAGAGAGAAAGAGAAAGAAAGAAAGAAAGAAAGAAAGAAAGAAAGAAAGAAAGAAAGAAAGAAAGAAAGAAAGAAAGAAAGAAAGAAAGAAAGAAAGAAAGAAAGAAAGAAAGAAAGAAAGAAAGAAAGAAAGAACATAATTATGTCATACCAACAACTTTGGAATATGGCAACCCAAATTTAAAAGTTGAATAAGGCAGTAACGATAATTTCTTTGCAGCCAACAGGAAATTCAGATAAGATTGAGGGGTACACCTTCCGTGTCTTATGCTGTGTAATTATTATTTTTAGGTGAATTTTCAGAACAATATGGAAAGAAGTAGGAAATAGGTTTTTAAAATACTGTTAATAACCCATATCCTGGATCCTATCCTTAATAGGCAGCAGTCATTCCACAGTTGTTTTTCAAAAGATTAAAAGCTGAAGAGAGAAAGTCTTTTTTAGCTTAAGTAGCCCTTTTGCCAGGGATGTACTAATTGCTTAAAAAGGCTAAATCAGCAGGGGCTGGCAAAGCTATCAAATCAGAATAAATGTGAGTACTAGGACAAGGCAGAGGGATCACTCCTCACATGGAAAAATAGCAGCTGCTTTTGTTCTAAGGATCACACTTTTATTTAGTTGGCTTTGCTTTTCACCAGCTATTTTCCTACTTGTTTTTAGATTTGGGGGCAGCTTCCACAGAAAATAAGCCAGGATCTGCCATGACATTTGGTAATTCCCTTCTCACAGAGAAGCAGGCCTTGCTGTCATTTCCTGGATCCACCATTTATGAGCTTGTTTGAAGTGCAATGCCACACAGGGCTCTGGCCTAATTTATTGCCTTCATTTTCCAAGGGGCCATAAGCCACAGGAGGCTGTCGTTCAGCTAATGCCAAGCCTTATATCTCTCCAAAGTGCCTAAATAGCAGCAGGATTTAAAGGTCAAGGTGTGTACCGGTTCAACATTTGCTAATTAAACGTTATTTTATTAAGCATGGCATTTTATGTAAACATCTGGGATTGGGATGAGTTCTCTCATTGTTCTGCTTTTGATTCGGCTGCATAATCAGCTAGAACTCCTGTTCTTTTTTTCTCATATAAAGGAAGAGCATGCTCGAAATTTCTTACTTCTCTTTCCTCACCTCAGCCAAATGTCAGTCAAATGCCCTTTGAAATACTTTTTCAGTTAAGAACCTATCCTCTGAGGCAGTGTTGCTCAACCTCAACAACTTTAAGCTATGTGGATTTCAACTCCCAATATTCCTCAGCCAGCCATGCTGGCTGGGGAATTCTGGGAGTTGAAGTCCACACTTCTTAAAGTTGTTGAAGTTGGGAAACGCTGCTCTAATCCATGTGCATCTCCACACAGTAATTTCTGTGCTTGCTGTACGACAGAGGCAATTAGATGCAAAAGACAAAAGTAGCTCAGAAAACATAGAATCTTACGCTGGTCTATGACCCAAATAAAGATTTGATTTATTGAAAACACAAGATCAGTCAATCTGGGAGCAAAGCCTACTTGCGAATGAGTCATAATATCTGGAAGGTAGGTCAATCAGTGTACAGGTAGTCCTTGACTTACAACAGTTTCTTTAATGACCATTTGAAATTACAATGGCACTGAAAAAAGTGACTTATAACCGTTTTTCACACTTACAACCTTTGCAGTTTTGTCATGCAGCTAAAAGATGATTTTTGTCTATTTTGGTTCCTCAGATACTTTTCTAAAGAAAAAGAGCAGTTCCTTCCTGCAGCAAAAGATGATCACTGCCATCTCTTTAACTTTCAGATTGGGTTTCATATACTTACTCCTATCACATATAGCTTCTTTTTTCTCCTTGAAATTTGAGGAGATCATATAATCTTGTGTGGCAACCTAATAAATTCTTGGGAGAACCACCACCTGAAGAAATGACTGTAAGGGACCAGAAGGCTTTTTCCAAAAGACCAGAAATTTTTTCCCCCAACATTGGCCTGGTTGGGATATGCTTCAGGACTACAGGTTGAGAGCCACTCAACAGAAGATGGGGATTGTCAGAAGAATTTAAACAATATTAAAAGGAGACTCTGAGAAATCCAGGGAGGCTTCTTTTGAGAAAAATGTCCATTTATTTGAGAAGCATCTGGGAAGACCATCACCAGACCCACCTCCATTCACTGAGGAGCAATCAAATGGAATTGAAAAGGGATCTTCTGGGAAACTACTAATTTTCACGCCTAAAAATAAACAAGGTGATGCTTTGCAGATGGTGGACTAAAACTCCCCCCCCCTTTGCATGTGACAACCGATTGTGGGGATTATACTACAGAACAACTAGAAAACAACCAATTTCTTTTCCCTGTGCAAGAAACGTCTGAACAGTCTGAACATGGTGCTAATATTTGCTCTTACTTATTGCACAGAGTTTAGTTCAAAGCTCTAGAGCAAACAATTACCCAAAGTGGCAAACCTCGTCCCGTCTTCCATCAGAAGTAGGAAGTCCAAAGTTCAAAAGCGGCTGAGAATAGAAGCTGGAAAATCCAATGAGCCAAGTTTCAGATAAGAAGATTTCACGTGTCCACCTCATGGCAGAGGAAGAGTATCCAGTGGCTTTCCATTTAAAAAGCCAATTTATAAAGCGACTCCTTCAAAGGCATCCTGTGGCGCACTGCTATAGAGCATTTTTCCTCTATAAAAGAGGTCACGGAGATAGTGGTGATAATGTGCCAATGCAGAAGGATAACAATTGAAACCTGAATGAATTTCACTTGCAAAAAAAAAAAAAAGGAACTGTACTCTGACATACATACAGACCCAATTTCCGTTGTCCTCCTATTGAAGGTGCTTGAAGGCTTGAAAAGGATGCTGAATCAAGGGGGCCCACTGCTTTCTCACTCACATGCTGATCAGTTGGCATGATGGCTGAGTGATTATTACGATCACTCTGTAGTTTCCAAAGATGACCATATGGATGGTTACACAAGGGCCAGCAGAAGTCCTCACTGATGCCAGCAAGCAATTACCGGTTATATTTTTGCATCTGCACTGAGCTAATGAAAGAAGTTGGGCAATGCAATGAGCCATACAGGAATGCAGGAAACTGTCTGCCACTGATTCATCCAGCTCAGAGTTGCCTTGACTGACTAGCAGAGTAGATCTAGACAGATAATCCCTGACTTTCGACCACAATTGAGCCCAAAATTTCCATTGCCAAGCAAGACAGTTGTTAGGTGAGTTTTGCCCCATTGTGCGATCTTTCTTGTCCAATTGTTAAGTGAATTACTGTAGTTGTTAAGTTAGCAACACAGTTGTTAAGTGAATCTGTTGGCTTTGCTTGTCAGAAGGTCACAAAAGGTGATGACACATGACCGACCCCGGGGCACTGCAACCGTCATAAATACAGGCCAGTGGCCAACTGTCCAAATTTTGAGCATGTGACCGTGGGGACAGTTGTGTGAAAATATTTTGTTTCAGACAATAGACTTTCTAACCCTACTGGATTTAGATCCCATTTTACTAGGATTCGACTCAGGACATTCGGCACTTAAAGCATGGTCTCCACTACCACGTATGGTCCTATTCTAGTGCTGAGTAAAATATATTCATATCTTTGAATGCCTAATATTAGGACAAGGTGATCTGCAGTGGGAATAGTTCAACCATTCTGTACTTTGGTAGGAAACCTTTATATGGAAGCTAGATTCTCTCAAAGAAATAAATAAAATTTGGGTTTGTTGATAAAGGTCTATCTTGAGATACAAAGGCTTTCCCACAGCATAGCTCCCCCTGGTACAATATTCATGGTACTGTTATTCCATAAAAAGAGTGTCTAGTAGTGAATTCCATTCATTTCAATATATTCTGTCTGCTGATAATATATTAATAGAACAAACTGAGCATTTCTGTAGCAGATTTTGTTTTGTTTTGTCTTCAGTACAGGAGATTTCAGTCTGTTTTGTTGAATCAGTGTTTTGTAAAATTGCATTTTAAAACAAAAACCCTGCTATTCTTCTTACACATTCAGATTTATTTTTTTTTAGCTTTAGGTAATATATACAAATCCTCCAGTTCTTCCATTTTGCCCTTAAATAACATATAATTCTAGATCGTCCCTGGGTTATGTAAAACTTTCAAACAATTTACATAAGGAGTGTAAAGCATGGCAGTCAGCTGTTCATATTTGTGCAAAATGGCTGGCACCTGTTCATGCAGGCAGGAAAAAAAAGGTAGCTAGCATTTTGCACAGAACTGCAACCAATTTTTTGCTCATCCCCTCTAGGCAGCTTTCCAACAATGCAACAGTCCTGTGGGTCTCTACATTACCTGTGCATCTTTTGCACACCATTTCTGCAACAAACCTCAACTGTGCTAGGCAAACAACACACATACAATTACATCTCTGTGCAATGCAGTTATTACCTATTTACATCCTGACTTCTGATGGAAGTGTATAAGTCACAAGATTCACATGATGGTGTCATCAACAATGTCTCATAATTTGTCCCTTGTGCTTCTGCCCATGTTGCTGTGTTTGTTGGAAATACAAAACTGCAACTTCTTCAAACAGCTACTTTCCTCTATTTCTGAAATTTATGCTTAGCTGCTAAAGGCAGAATGACTCCTAAAGGCATTTTTTTTTTTTTTTTGGGGGGGGGGGAGATAATAAAAATGGAAAAAATAGTAGGCTTTAAATACTCAGGAGCTCCACTGCCCAATGTGACATTTTCATCCAAGTATACCTGTCATATATTTTATGGTGCTTTTGAAATTGCATTTCAATATTCAGGGAATATAACATTGCAGCTACATTGCATTTGGAATTTAGATCCTGATATGGCTTAAAACAAGCATAACTGATGCCCATCTCTATGTTTTTGATACCTCTTACAAAGCCATGTGAAAGGGATGGTGACCAGAAATACAGTAAGAGTTTTCTGGGAGAAAAAAAAATGGTGTCTACCATTAGCAGAGTACAATAAGCTACAGAAAACAGACCAAGGTGACTATAGGTGCTCTCCTCATAAGATGACGAGAACAGGAGAAAAGTCCTGTTGGATCAAATCAAGGGTGTATTTCATCCAACATGAAGTATCACATAGTGGCCAACCAACTATTTTATTTGGGGAAGCTCTAGGGCACCTCTTTCTTTCACTGTTGCTCTGAAGTAGCTGATATTTAAGAGACACTGCATAGGATCCAATGGGAAGTTAAAAGCCCTGAAAACTAGTAATCATGGGTGGCTTTACCCCCATAAATTAATCTAATCATATTCTAATACGAATGATGAAGATTGTGGTTGAGCAACATCTGGAAGCCATAGGCTGCTACCATTGGTGGGCTGTATCCCATATTAATTAGAAGAAAGGAGCAAGGCTGTGTGAGGGGCCCAGAGGATATTATAAAGCATTTGCCCATAACTTCTAAAAGCAGTTGCATCTTTTTCCATAACTGTGTAACTGACCTTCTGCCACACCCATTTTAGAGAAAGACACAACAACTTTAAAACTTACATACAGTTACTACATACATATCTTCCGCATGCTCCAAAGCATTGGTTTCCTTTAAAGACAAAGTACTACATAACCTTGCAAAAGGATCGTCTTTGGGAGATTCTTTTCAAATATCAAAACATCTTGAATCAAGCCCCAACTGCTTGTTAATGTTTATTAGCATTGGATGGAGTTGCAAAGAGGCTCAGTGTTAATTCCCTTCCTCTCTGAAGTGCTGACCTGTCCTATTTTGGTCCAGGCAATTGCACTTGTATAAAGCAGGGTGCCAAATGAAGTCAGCCTGTTCTGGTCCTTCCCTGTGGAGTGTATACAGTGGTGGGATTCAAATATGTGAACAACCGGTTCTCTGTGTGGATGCCGCTTCCAGAAGTCCATTCTGGGCCTGGGCAACAAAAAATTAGCTACCGGTTCTGCCGGTGGCTGAATCCCACCACTGAGTGTATAGGAATCAGCAGCCTAGTCAACTGTCTATATGAAGCCAGTTTGGTCTAGTGCACAGGTGTCAAACTCGCCACATCACGTGACATGTCACGACGTGTCGTGACTTTTTTGCATTGATGGAGCTGGGGTGGACTGGTCTAGTGGTTAAGGCACCAGGCTAGAAACCAGGAGTCTGGGAGTTGTAGTCTCACCTTAGCCATAAAAGCCAGCTGGGTGACTTTGGGCCAGTCACTCTCAGCCCAATTCACCTCACAGGGTTGTTGTGGGGAAAATAGGAGAAGGGAGGTGTTTTGGATATGTTCAGTGTTCTGTTTGAAAAATAAAAAGAGAGGATACAAATAAATAAACACGAAGGCAGTGGCTCAAGATGAAGTGGCTCTAAACTTCAGCTAAGAGGAGAAAGAGAAGGGATCTTTGTTAATATAATAAAGACTGCAAAATATAAGCCTGTTTGCTCATCAGTACTACCCATTGAATTGAAAACATATTAGAAATGATATCCTTTCTTAAATCATGGTTCTTTGCCTGGATCAGAAGCTGACAATGTTCAGTCACCGGAAACATCCCACATTTCAACATGCAGAACATACATTTCAACTATTCATAGCAACTTCTGGCAACTTTTCATATTATTCCTGTGCAGGCAACTCGGCAAAGGAATCCATCTCTGCACACCACCGGCTTTCCATCAATACCATTCCCTCAACATGACACTAAAACACTGCAGGCCAAAAGAAAATACATTTGGTGATGCTCTCCCCAGTGGACGGTAGCGCATACAATAAAGCCACCATACATAATTCGGCTTTAAAAAAAAAACAGTAGGTATAAAATGTGAAGTTCTGCAGAGCACATTAAATTTCCCCATTTGGTTTTGGAAATGGGGAGGAAAACATATGGAACACTATTGCCACTTAGTGACTGAACTGTATATGTCATTTTCCTTCAGCTGCTATTACCCCTCTAATACTAGATCTGCAGAAACTCATAGCCTGCCAAAGGTGGCGAATGGTGTCATAGACTAATCCCTGATCATGGTGAAGGTTTTGCGGTTCAGTTTACTTCCTATTTATACTCTGAAAGAAAAGGTCCAAGCAAACTGGCAAAGTCCAGTGGCAAAGTATTATTCTGTGAGATGAACTGCTTATTTGTTAGGGATAAAGATACCATCCCTCTCCCCTAAAATACACTGGAAAGATAGGTATAAATCCACATCTTTTGTAAGTCCACAATATCTACAAATCCAAGTGGATGTTCGAGTTGCCTTTTAAAAAGCTAGCTCAAGAAAAAAGGAGGAAACGATCTAAGAAATGGGTTAATGCACCCTGGAGTGAACAATGGATCATTATTACAGCTGCCACTTACGCTGTTGAGTACAATAATGAATTCCTGGATTGATCCGGCCACTGTGAAATTGGCAATGAGCACCACAGAGTTCACAGGATTCTGCATTTTCCTTTAATTAAACCACAATGCCTAGCCGTTGACTCTTGTGCTTATGTAGGAATGAGGGTTGGGGTGGATGTTTCTGGTGCAGGGACAAAGCACACAAGTCACTAGTGGCTCAGCCTAGTGCAGGGGTCTTCAAACTTGGGAACTTTAAAACTGGTGGACTTCAACTCCCAGAATTCCTCAGGCAGCCATGCTGGCTGGGGAATTCTGGGAATTGAAGTCCACAAGCCTTAAAGTTGCCACGTTTGGAGACCCCCCCCCCCCGGCCTAGTGCAATCTACATCTGTCAAACATTCAGGATGCTCCGCTTGGAATCATACAAATTCTACAGATCATTTATTCATCAGTCTGACAGCTGATCCATTTCAGCTGCAGGCCCTGAGCTGGTGCCTTGAGCCCAGGAGGTCCTCCCATTAGAATACTGACTGGAGCTTGATCTGTAAACCCCAGTCTGTCTTGAAAGCTACAGGGATAAACAAAAGCACCAACAGGTAGGAACGCGAGGCTCCTGCTTTCATCAGTCTAGGGATGTAGCTCCAGAAGAACTGGGGGAAGGACCAGCGAATGGAAAATCAAGCAAATCCAATGACACAGGTCATTAATTCCACTTTATGGCTGCTTTAACAAAGAATCACAGTGTTCCTCGCTTGATTGGTCACCGTTCCTGACATGAGGCTAGCATATAATCAGGTCCAAATTTAATCAAAATCTATTGCTCATATTTTAGTTTTGCTCAAGTGCTTTAGGCCTCAAGACGATACATTCAAAAATCTGCAGCTAGCAATAAAAACCGCGGAAGGGGAGAGGGAGAAGGGTCTTGATGGGAAACTGCTCCAGGGAACAAATCAGTTGAAAACAAATATAAATTCATACTGCTGTTTCTTGTGTTCTCTGTATGTTATACAATATAAATACTGTTGATCGCCCGATAGTTGCAAGAATATGAATCTAAGAAAGTTTTTCCCTTTGTTTTCATTTCAAATGATATCTCAAACCAATATCTTCTTGCTAGCCTGCTATATAGATTTTCCTTTGCTTTGGAATTCAGATCAGTAATTGAAGGGAGAGCCAGGATCTTTGGAGAAAAGCTATCTAAAGACAACAGCAAAGGAACATTTTTAAGCTTTGTTGCCATGTGACAAACTGTTCTGGTTTCTATTAAGATGCTAAGTAGAATAGAATAGAGCTGGAAGGGACCTTGGAGGTCTTCTAGTCCAACCCCTGCTCAAGCAGGAGAACCTATACCATTTCACACAAGTGACTGTCTAGTCTCTTCTTAAAAACCTCCAGTGATGGAGCGCCCATGATTTCTGAAAGCAAGCTGTTCCACTGGTTGATTGTCCTCATGGTTAGAAAGTTCCTCCTTAATTCCAGGTTGCTTCTCTCCTTGATTAGTTTCCATCCATTGTTTCCCCAAATTGACATCATTGACAGCAGCTACAGAAAAGAAAAAGATGATATCCTGAATATTGTTTCTTGTCCTGCCCTCTGGTGCTTTGGTGAATAACGTGACCCCCTCTTCTTGGTGGCAGCCCCTCAGATACTGGAATACTGCTATCATGTATCCCCTATTTCTTCTTTTCTTTAGACTAGCCAAACCCAAGTCCTGCAGCCGTTCTTCATATGTTTTAGTTTCCAGGCCTTTGATCATTTTCATTGCTCTTCTCTGAACTTTTTCCAAAGTCTCAACATCTTTTTTGTAGTATGGTGACCAAAACTGGTTGCAGTATTCCAGCTGTGGTTTTACTAAAGTTTTATAAAGCAGTACTAATACTTTGCGTGATCTTGATTCTATGCCTCTGTTCATACAACCAAGGATTGTATTAGCTTTTTTGGCTGCTGCTGCACACTGCTGGCTCATATTCAAGTGATCATCCACTAGGACTCCAAGATCCCTCTTAAAATTACTGGTTTTGAGCCACGTCTTGCCTAATCTGTACTTTTATTTTTGATTTTTTCTGCCTACTTGTAAAACTTTGCTTTTCTCCTCATTAAAATTCATTGTTGGATAGGGTCCATTGTTCAAGTTTGTTAATATCTATTTGGATCCTGAGCTTGTCTTCTGGGGTGTTAGCTATTCCTGCCAGTTTAGTGTCATCTGCAAATTTGATGAGTTCCCCTTCATTCCCTCACCTAAGTCATTGATGAAGATATTGAAGAGGACTGGGCCTAAGAGAGAGCCTGGTGGTACCCAACTGCTTACTTCTCTCCATGTGGATGTGGTACCATTGAGGACTACTCACTGAGTATGGTTTGCCAGTCAGCTATAAATCCATCTGGTGGTGATGTTGTCTATTCCATCTTTTTCTAGCTTATCAAGCAGTAGTTTGTGTTCTACTTTGTCAAACGCCTTACTGAAATCTAAGTAATATAATAATAATAATAATAATAATAATAATAATAATAATAATAATAATAATAATAATAATAATAATAATAATAATAATAATAATAATAATAATAATAATAATAATAATAATAAATAATAATAATAATAATAATAATATAATAAAGTTGGAAGGACCTTGGAGGTCATCTAGTCCAACCCCCTGCTCAGGCAGGAAACCCTATACCATTTCGGACAAATGGCTGTCCAGTCTCTTCTTAAAAACTTTCAGTGTTGGAGCATTCACCGCTTCTGGAGGCAGGTTGTTCCACTGGTTAATTGTTCTAACTGTCAGGAAGTTTCTCCTTAGTTCTAGGTTGCTTCTCTCCTTGGTTAGTTTCCATCCGTTGCTTCTTGTCCTGCCTTCAGGCGCTTTGGAGAATAGCTTGACTCCCTCTTCTTTGTGGCAGCCCCTGAGATATTGGAACACTGCTATCATGTCCCCCCTCGTCCTTCTCTTCGTTAAACTAGACATACCCAATTCCAGCAGCCGTTCCTTATATGCTATGTATAGTATATATGCTAACTATACTATGTCCACGGCATTTTGCTGGTCTACTAATTTAGTCACTTTATCAAAGAATCAAAGATAGTGATGATTATGGCAAGGACCATAAGAAAGAAATAGACCTGTTCTTAATTCTTGCCATCGTCCCACAGAAGTGAGGAAGTGAACTTGGCATTAATAAGAAAACAGATGTCAATGACAACCTCACCACTGGGTGGCTGTTTACAATTTACATAATGCAAACATGCCATTTGTCTTTTTGTCAGACCCAAAATCACAGTTTATATGCAATACTGTGTGGCATGGTAAGAAAGGGGCAAAACGTGCAATAATAATAACAAGCTTTAGTGCCAAAGAAACTATAAAATATGCAATACTCTGAAGGATTTCCATGTTCTCTGTGTGTGTGTGTGTGTGTGTGTGTGTGTGTTTCTCTCTCTTTCTCTCTGTGTTTCTCTTTGTCTCTTTCTCTCTCTCTCTCTCTCTCTCTCACACACACACACACACATACTTTTCAGTATGGAAAGTAGTGAATTTCCCATTTGATTTTTTTTAAAGTTTTGGATCATTTTCATTCTATCAAAACTCTCTTCAAAAACCTGGTCTTCCAAACGTTTACAATCCTATCATTCTGAACCATTACGCATGCATGTAAGAAGAGCTATATATGAATATAAAATATAGATTGAATCCTTCATCATCCTTGATGCCAAGGGAAAGACAAGACTTTGCTTTGATTGAGAAAGACCTCTTAATTGTCACAAGTTGTCACTCTTTTGATATCAGGATGTGAACATCTATTTTATAGATTGGGCTGGTCTATTAGCAGGATATGTGTCCAAGCTCCTGGAGCTGATTTCAGAGCTGGCAATGCAAGACCACCGCTTTTTGGTCCTTTTTGGTTTTTATCACCCAGTTGCCACATGGTCAGATCATGCCATGAGCATCAATCTGCCTGCCTTAGGGGTTGGCTCCAATAAAGCTCAGCTATTTATAATCTCCATGACAATATCTGTTCTTTGGAAAGATAGATACTGAAGCTGAAGCTGAAATACTTTGACCACCCAATGAGAAGAGAGGACTCATTGGAAAAGACCCTGATGTTGGGAAAGATTGAAGGCAAAAGGAGAAGGGGATGGCCGAGGATGAAATGATTAGATAGTGTCATTGATGCAATGTACATGAACTTGGACAGGGGGCTTGGCATGCTTTGCTCCATGGGGTTGCAAAGACATAACTTAATGACTGAACAATAACAACAACTATGGGTGAGCCTTATATACTCTCAGGCCTGACACACATGTAGGCAATCTCTTTTTAGATCTTGTTTTTGTCTTTCAGCAACTCTTGTATGATCTGGAGATGGAGGGGATTTTCATCACCCAGTTGCCACATGGTCAGATCATGCCATAATCCAGATGTGATTGGTAGGCATCCATGCCTTCTACAGGGCTCAGAGACCTCTTCCAATGATCCACCCCTATGGCCCTATGGACCCATTGGTTTTCGAAAGCACCTTGGGGACTTTTCCAGTTCTGCTCTCTGTTTTATATCTAGTAGCAATTGAAGGCAAATCAGGCACTGGGCACATGCCTATATTTCGGCCTACACAATGGTGATAAAGTTGGCAAACTGTGCTTACTTCTCCTTCCTTATTGCATCAGTAGGTTGTCATTCAGCAGCCTTGTTAAGGATTACCCCAATTCTTAATTGGGGAGGAAACAGTCTGGAGCTCTTCCATGTGGCCTCTACGATCAATTTGCATAGCAGTTTGCAGACAAAGTTACTCAGATTTGCTTATAGCATTGACTCTTCATGACTAAAATCTTTGGTGTTAATTGCTATACCATCTTACCTTATTACCTGGGGCTCCTTTTGGCCAATGACCTCCAAGGAATAGATAGGTATCAAAAAAGGAAAATATTTGCAGCTCAGGGTTGAAATGAGGAGTCCTTGATGCTTTCTGAGCTTGGTTGTTTTCTTGCAGATGTTTCATTACCCAAACTAGGTAACATCATCAGTGCTCGACTAGTACTGATATTGTTACCTAGTTAGCATAATGAAATGTCTGCAAGAAAAACAACCAGGCTCAGAAGTGGATAGATGTTGTCTCAATTGTCCTCAGGTTTAATTGTCATTAAATTCCTACCCTTCCTGTCTGCTCTCTATCTAGATTGAAGGAGGCTGTGGTATGCCCCCTTCTGAAGAGGCATTCCTTGGATCTGGTGGTCTTCAATAAACATTGTACTGTCTCCAACCTCCCATTTTTGGATTGATAACACAATGGTGGACAACAAGCTTCTAAGCATCTTAGAAGAAACAGATTGTTTGGATTCTTTTATGTCCAGGTTCAAGTCCAGGTGTGGACAGAGATAGCATTGGTCATTCTCTTGGATGATTTATGTTCAGGCCTGGATGGGGGAAAGTGCAACCCTCCTGGTCCTATTATATCAATTCTTTGGGAATGTGGATACAAGGCATGCCTTTTTAAGTATCTTAATTTAAATATATGTTGATCGTATCTTGCCTGCCCTGATTTACAGAAGAGATACTGGGTTTTATTTTTCCACCCTTGCTAATTTTAAGCCTACTAGACCAGAAAATCAGTTCAATGGACAAATGTAACATTCATCCATCTTTTTATAGAGAGAATACCACAAAATGCTATTTTTGTGAGTAGATGAGCAGAAACTTTTAAAGAAAGGGAACAGAGTTTGATGCAACCACTGGGAGTTTTCTGGCAGATTCTTCAAAAACTGCTGGAGCCCCAGCAAAAATTTGAGATCAAGCCACAAGAGACTGCCTAGAACCAAAAAAAAAGTCAGATTTTCACAAATTAAATCTTTCATGTTGCCTTTTAGCTAAGTCTAACATTTTACTCTTAACCAACAAAAGTGTGTTGCTAAAATAACTATTGGCTGATTTGGACTGGAAAAATGAAAGTCCAAAGTCTTCTTGACTGGAAAGTCAAGAAGTTGCTAATCTTCTTGAAAAAACAAAGAGTGTAGAATTAAATATTCAGAAAATTCTAAATGTATATATGTACTGCCAAAATATATCAAGATTCTGCAGAAGCAAGTAAGTGGAACAATCTAGTCGCGGGTTTGACATGCCTGATCTAGTCATTGGTGCAGTAACATTTGAAGATCTCCTCAAAGTAACCTCTTGAGGTGGTCACAAGCAGAATACACATCCTCCTTCTCAGTCTAATGCTATGGGATTTTGTAATGTGGAGCACTGGCATCAAAAGGAAACAAATCAGATCCTATACACAGCAAATTGTGGGGTCTGTGTCGTAGAAATAATTACAGTCTGAATAATTGGCTTAACAAGATCCACTGTCACTGTCACTGTCCCCTTTCCTTCTCTTCACCATTTTGGCTATAAATATTTAACATTCATTCATTTATCCAATCTATGTATTAACTACTTTCTGATCAAAGAGATGCTTAATTATATTGCAGTTCAATAATTCACACAAATTGATAATGAAATAAAACAAAATAAAACAATTGAAAACAATTTAGAAGTGTGTATAAAGTGTGTATAAATTGTACAAGAGGTAGCAACTAAAACCATCCCAAAGAAAAAGAAATGAAAGAAAGCAAAATGGCTGTCTGAGGAAGCTTTGCAAATCGCTGAGGAAAGAAGGGAAGCGAAAGGCAAGGGAGAGAGAGAAAGATACACCCAATTGAATGCAGAATTCCAGAGAATAGCTAGAAGAGATAAGAATGCCTTCTTAAATGAACAGTGCAAAGAAATAGAAGAGAACAATAGAATAGGGAGAACCAGAGATCTCTTCAAGAAAATTGGAGATATGAAGGGAACGTTTCATGCAAAGATGGGCATGATAAAGGACCAAAATGGCAGGGACCTAACAGAGGCAGAAGAGATTAAGAAGAGGTGGCAAAATTACACAGAAGAACTATACAAGAACGAGCTTAGCATCCCTGATAACCACGATGGGGTGGTCACTGACCTCGAGCCAGACATCCTAGAATGTGAAGTGAAATGGGCCTTAGGAAAGCTGAGCAACAACAAAGCTAGTGGAGGTGACAGTATTCCAGCTGAACTATTCAAAATCTTAAAAGACGATGCAGTAAAAGTGCTACACTCAATTTGCCAGCAAATTTGGAAAACTCAACAGTGGCCACAGGATTGGAAAAGGTCAGTTTACATTCCAATTCCAAAGAAAGGCAATGCCAAAGAATGTTCAAACTATCGCACCATTGCACTCATTTCACATGCAAGTAAAGTTATGCTTAAAATCCTACAAGCTAGACTCCAGCAGTATGTGGATCGAGAACTTCCAGAAGTTCAGGCAGGATTTCGAAGAGGCAGAGGAACTAGAGATCAAATTGCCAACATACGCTGGATTATGGAGAAAGCTAGGGAGTTCCAGAAAAACATCTACTTCTGCTTCATTGACTATGCTAAAGCCTTTGATTGTGTGGATCACAACAAATTGTGGCAAGTTCTTAAAGAGATGGGAGTACCAGACCATCTTATTTGTCTCTTGAGAAACCTATATGCGGGTCAAGAGCAACAGTGAGAACTGGACACGGAACCACTGATTGGTTCAAAATTGGGAAAGGAGTCCGGCAAGGCTGTATTCTGTCGCCCTGCCTATTAACTTATATGCAGAGCACATCATGAGAAGGCAGGGCTAGATGAATCAAAAGTTGAATTAAGATTGCCGGAGAAATATCAACAACCTAAGATATGCAGATGATACCACTCTAATGGCAGAAAGTGAAGAGGAACTAAAGAGCCTCTTGATGCGGGTGAAGAAGGAGAGTGCAAAAGTTGGCTTGAAACTCAACATTAAGAAAACCAAAATCATGGCATCCGGCCCTCTCAATTCCTGGCAAATAGATGGGGAAGAAATGGAGGTAGTGACAGATTTTATCTTCCTGGGCTCTAAGATCACCACAGATGGGGACTGCAGCCAAGAAATTAAAAGACGCTTGCTCCTGGGGAGGAAAGCTATGGCAAATTTAGACAGCATACTAAAAAGCAGAGACATCACCCTGCCAACAAAAGTACGTATAGTCAAGGCCATGGTTTTCCCAGTTGCAATGTATGGCTGTGAAAGTTGGACCATAAGAAAGGCTGAACGCAAAAGAATTGAGGCCTTTGAACTATGGTGCTGGAGAAGACTCCTGCGAGTCCCTTGGACTGCAAGGCGATCAAACCGGTCAGTCCTAGAGGAGATCAACCCTGACTGCTCCTTAGAAGGCCAGATACTGAAGTTGAAACTCAAGTACTTTGGCCACCTAATGAGAAGGAAGGACTCACTGGAGAAGAGCCTAATGCTGGGAAAGATGGAGGGCAATAGAAGAAGGGGACGACAGAGAATGAGGTGGCTGGATGGAGTCACTGAAGCAGTAGGCGTGAGCTTAAATGGACTCCAGAAGATGGTAGAGGACAGGAAGGCCTGGAGGAACATTGTCCATGGGGTCGCGATGGGTCGGACACGACTTCGCAACTAACAACAACAATAAATCTCCAGGATCCAAAAAAAAATTGTCTTATGACCAAAGCTGTATTGCACTGTTGTGATGCAAGCGCCATCTCTTTTATGTTTGTGATTGTGATGGAATGTAGTATGCAGTCCCAGGAGGGAGAGGCTACCTCTTAAAGGGCAAAGAGGGCAGTGGAGCTTGGAATGTTTGGTAGGCAAGAAGAAGGCAAAGACGGCCCATCCCTAGCAGTTCACAGAGTTATACAGATAGTTGCTTTAGTCTGGTAAGATTCTGTCTGTAAGGAAATAACAATAAAGAAACTACTCAGAAGTAACTTCATGTGTCATTCTTGTTTCTTGGAGCCTGACAGTATGTGATATCACAATGTATCAACAAAAGATACAAAGCTTGCATTATGTCAGTATAAAGTTGCTTTTTTTTCATGTGTTTCACCTTGACCCTGCAGACGCTATTGCTGGAAGAGCATTGCCAGCCATTCCTCTAAGTTAAAACCAAACATCAGACAGATGGCCAATAATTATTTGTGAAGGTGAGATCAAGAGAAGGCTGCTTTAGTAAAAGTTTTACTATTGTTTCAATCTGGAACATCATACATTTTTAAAAGTACGTTAACACATTTTGCCACTGGTAACAAAGAAGAATCAAAATTCATGTGGTTGTAACATTCCATTTATCTCAGAAATGTATTTATTTCTCCATCTGAACAATCACAACCTTATAACATTACAAAATACTGCCTCAGTTGCCTTATCAGACTCTGACCTGAATGTGTTCTTCAGCTATGTTTAATTGGGGAATAATTTCCTGAGCAGGACTTAACCATACCAATGAATATCATGGCCATTCTACAATGTACTTTGTATCTGTTCAAGTATCTAGGGCCGTGGTGGCAAACCTATGGCACGCGTGCCACAGGTGGCATGCAGAGCCCTCTCTGTGGGCACGTGCGCCGTCGCCCCAATCCTAGGTCTTCAGATGGTTTTTCTAAAACCTTTTCGCTTTAGGCCTCTGCCGCCATGTGCAAAAAAAAAAAAAGGTTCAATCAATCAATCAATTTCAACTTCTCGCCGGAAAAAAAATAATCTTGCAAAGTTGGAATTGATTGATTGAACTTTTTAGTCCCACCCAGTCTGCCGTTACCACCGCAGCCACGCCCACCCAATGGGCCATGTCCACCCAATTGGCCACGTCCACCCAATGAGCCACACCCACCCAATGGGCCACACCCACCCAATGGGCCACACCCACCCAGCACCCGATGATACATAAGAGGGTTTTGGGTTGCAGTTTGGGCACTCGGTCTCTAAAAGGTTCGCCATCACTGATCTAGGGGCTGACTTTTAATTCTATTTAGCTTATTGTTTTAGAATTATTTAGCTTGAAATCCTACACTAATTAATGTAGATGATTGCATTTAATACCATCCTAGGAGTCCCAAAAAATCATTTCCATACCTTTTTTTCACATCATTATTTGATTTATGAAAATTTGCACTATCAATTTACTTTCTATATCTCATAGACTGAAACTTCTTGGCCTTTTTCAGTCTGTAGACTAGTGCTTCAATTAATTAATTGCTGAAACTTGGGCCAAATAGTCACATTGTTTCTTATTTCCCCCCAACATATGAGGCTGCACGTGGTATTACCGAATTGAGTGACATCAAAGAGATTTATGTTAAGCCATTTGTTTTGGTCTAATACCTCTCTGATCCATAGACCTTTTAGTACTTCTATTAATATGCAGAGATGAGACAAGGAGAAAAGATTTCCCTTCTATTATACCAGTATGAAATCTTCAATTATAGAAAATATCTGAAAAATTATTGGGGGTGGAATGTTATGTAGGATGGAGAGAATACCCTAAATTAGCAGGGAGTTGAAATGACATAATCCTAAATATATAATTATAGGATACCAGTTTTGGATATATGGATAAATAAATGAGAGTAGTTGATGTTATAGCAAAGTAAAAAGTAGTTTATAGTTTTGGAGGGAAATGTTCAGAGTTATCTCACTATATCAGAGGTCCCCAATCTTTTGGGCACCAGAGACCGGTTCCATGGAGAGAGGTTTTTCCGCGGACTGGAGGGGGCATGGTTTTGTGTGCTGCCTGCATCCCACAGATGGGGCTTTGCTTGTTTGTGCGGCCCCCATTGCTGGCATGCCGCGGCCCCATGCCGGTCCACAGACCAGGGGTTGGGGACCCCTGCACTATATGACATAGAAGATAATAGTTAAAGAAATACAGTACAGGTAGCCCTTGACTTATGACCACAATTGAGCCCAAAATTTCCATTGCTAAGTCACAGTTGTTAAGTGAGTTTTGCCCCATTTTACGACCCTTCTTGCCACAGTTATTAAGTGATCACTGCAGTTTTTAAGATAATAACACAGTTGTTAAGTGAATTTGACTTCCCCATTGACTTTGCTTGTCAAAAGGTCACAAAAGGAGATCACATGTCCCCGAACACTGCAATCGTCATAAATATGAGTCAGTTGCCAAGCGTCTGAATTTGGATCACGTGACCATGGAGATGCTGCAACAGTCATAAGTCTGAAAAATATTCATGTTACTTTTTTCAGTGCTGTTGTAACTTTGAATGGTCACTAAATGAAAGGTCGTAAGTCGAAGTCAACCTGTATTGAAATAGAATTAATGAATTGTCTTTTCAGTAGTGAAAATACAACATCAGGGACAGGGACAGGGAGGCCAAGACGTTCCCCCCCCCCCAAAAAAAAAGTTCTACATATATCAAGCTGGATGAAGATAACAAAACTCTCCTTGAGAAGATTTTTTATTAGTTGTATTTTTAACCACAACAATACTCCAATAGTCAGTGAGATTATTAAATAAATATTTATGCCTTCCAAAGAAGCACATCCCAGAAGGGTATTTGTTTTCCTTGTCGATCCAGGACATGCAGTGTGCCTTTCCCAATGCATGAAATCATTCCATTGTCAGATGGGATGAAACTGTGCAGCCACTGACTCCTGCCATCAGATTAGTTGTTATTCTGAATACCTCCCCAACAAAGTGCCTATTCCAATTTTCTGCCTTAGTGGATAGAAATAGGGGTAAAGGGAAATTCTAGGTTGGCTGCAATTAACTTTGTTGTTTGTGAAATCAATGCCTTATTTTATCCTTCAGTTTCACCGTCAGTTGGTGGAGGGTGGGGTGGGAGGGTAGAAGTCAGGTGACTGTCAAGTGCCAGGGAAATCAGGAGATCCCGTTCAAATGAGTATAAATATTTATTGAAAGCCTGAGCTCTCTACAAAAATCTGAACCACTAATGGCCAAAGCAATTGGGTGGTAGATTTGGAATTCACAGTGGGTTGGACTTAGATCTCTTGTGAGCGTGAAGGGACTCATGATTGATGGCACGTTGGTCCCCTCCCTTGTGCTCAGCCTGGTCATTGCCTACAATGACCATTCCACTTCAATGGAGTACTGCCAAAAAAGCTCCATCCATGGCTGGTTGTCCTACCTGCAGTCCCATCACTGTGCTTCAGGGTCTTGTTTATAAAGAGGAAGAAACTTGATTTTTTCCTTGAAATACAAAGCAACAGAATCAGGAATCAAGGCTTTTTATTCCCTTTTTGTGGATGAGTGCTTATAGCTCCATTGTCTCTCTCTCTCTCATAATCTAAACAGGGGCCTTGCTACAGAGGCCTTCTAAAATTCTGTGGCTCCTAATGATTTGAGTTTCCTCTTATTTCAGGGTTAGGGTTAGGGTTAGGATTCAGGCCCAATTCATATGATCCAATGGGCAAGCAGGGCATGTGATTCAAGAGGCCTGAAAAAGTTTGACTCAACTTGACCTAACTGTATTGACTTCATTACAAACTCTGCTCATGACTCAGCTCAGTTCACTTGGCAGGCTGCTTTTAGCGTCCTGGTGATTACCAGCACAAACTTTGCAGTTTCTAGGAGCATCCTAAGGTATAGTCTTTCCAGATTAAAAAAAAAAAGAAAAGATCTGAAATGTCAAATGATGGACATTCAGTCTTAGTCAGAACTTGGCATTGTGTCTTCCTTTTACTGACAAAATCTTCAAGGGGAAAGGGGAATAAAAGAAACGCTATAAATCCAAATCCTCGTGTTTCGACCAATATGTCCCTCAACTACATGAAAGTAAAGGAAAAAACCTCCCACTTTAGCAGTGGGAAATTGATTTTTTTCATTCATTGATGCCACATATCTTGGTGTGAATTTTCCATTCCCAGTTATGACTTTTGCTTCATTGTAGGTCACTGCAGTATAGTAGTCCTCGACTTACAACAGTTTATTTAGTGACCATTTGAAGTTACAATGGCACTTTAAAAAAGCGACATGACCATTTTTCACACTTCTGACCATTGCAACATCCCCATGGTCACATGATCAAAATTCAGATGCTTGGCAGCTGATTCATATTTATAATGGTCGCAGTGTCCGGAGATCGTGTGATTTCCTTTTGTGACCTTCTGACAAGCAAAGTTAAGGGGGAAGCCAGATTCACTTAAAACAACCATGTTATTAATTTAACAACTTCAGTGATTCACTTAACAACTGTAGCAAGAAAAGTTGTAAAATGGGGCAAAAGTCACTTAATAAATATCTCACTTAGCAACTGAAATTTTGCGCTCAATTGAGGTTGTAAATTGGGGATTACCTGTACAGTTTTTTATATTCTGGGGAGATTTGCATATCCACTGGCATGAAGAGGTCTAAAGTTGGCTTGGTTTTTGACCTTCCTACTTCGTTCAATACATAGAGGAAGGGGCATCAACCGCTGAACCCTTAAGATCTTGTAAATAGAGTGGTCAGGACCATGGACTTGATTACAGTGATTTACATATTGCTACTTAATTTGATTGCTAGTTCATTTTAGCCACTGCTGTTGTTTGATCTACTCCCTAGGAAACAAATTGTTTGCATTGATTTGTATTGTGTTTTCCTCAAAGTTCCCTGCTGCCCCATTCTCTTAGTGCTGGGTAGTTCAACTGAGACTGACTGGAAGAATGACACCCCCCCCCCAAAAAAAATGAAAACATCAAACTGCTTAAACTACACAAAAATCTTTGGTAGCAACAGACACTGATGACATGGCATTAGTGTTCCTTTTGAAGAAAAAACCCTTGGGGTTTACACGTGTGAATTATGTCATGCACCAAATTTTAAAATTAAATGCAACTACAGGGCAGTTTGCAAGGTTAACTCCTTTAAAGAAAGTGGAATAACTAGCAACTTTCACAAACAGGATCACCTTGTCAACTCAGATTACATGACAGTATTGTTTCCAATAAAAGAGTAAATCTCATTTTGTTGGCTGGGATCTTCATAATTCTTTTTTTTTTTTGTCCAAGAAAGAGCAAGAGCTTCAGGGGGTGGGTTGATGATACAAATGGTCGTGTTTTTGAACAGAACCAGAACATTTTGACTAATTTATGGGATGTTTGGGGTGTTTCTTTTCATTAAAAAAATGGATGTATTTTAGGACTCAATCCACATTATTTATTATGCTACACACTGTTTTTAATAGTGGGGAAAGTAGAGTTCTCAATCAAAGAGAATATTTGCAGCTCAGAGTTGAAATAAGCAGTCCTTGGTGTTCTCTGATCTTGTTTGAGTTCTTACAGATGTTTCATTATCCAAACTAGGTAACATTATCAGAGCACAGATGATGTTACCTAATTTGGGTAAAGAAACGTCTGCAAGAAAACAACCCAGCTCAGAGAGCACCAAGGACCCCTCAGATAGAATTCTATCTGCACTGAATTATTGCAAGAATAATCAAAGATTTTTGACCTTCTGGGTATGGTTAAATTCTAACTCGCACCAAGTATAGCCAGCATAGACTATGTCACTGCAACACAAGGATTGGAAGGCTACAGGTTGTCCGAACAATCAGTGGTATGCAACTTGTATTTCAAGCAACACACTGATCGATTTTTGTATCATTGGTGCATTGCAAAGTACATAGTTGGGTTAATAATGGAGTCAAAACTAGGGAGGTCCCGTGGGTCAAGACTTTGCAAGAGTTAAGCAAATCTCTGTACTGAATCATCACGTCTCTCACCAACAGAATCATTTCAAAGCTATTCTTCGTACCTCTTTTCTCCTCAGACTATCGGAAGTACTTCGATCTCAGGTTCATGCTGAATTTGCCCTTCCTCTTTTAAATAGGACTCAGAGAGAGCAACCATCATTCTGCCAGACAGGCATTGTGCCTCCAGCTATGAATTGCTACTTAAACCCCTCATTGCCTCTGTTTCTGGGGAGGGGAGGGGGGAGAGAGAGAGAGAGAGAGAGAGAGAGCTCAGTCCCACAAACCAGCAAGTTGTCCAAAAGGACCATCTTTCTGAATAAAGGTAGACCTCGACTTACGACTATAATTGAGCTCAACATTTCTGTTGTGAGACAGCTGTTAAGTGAATTTAGCCCCATTTTATCACCTTTCTTGCCACAGTTGTTAAGTGAATCACTGCATTTGTTCGGTTAGTAACATAGTTGTTAAATGAATGTGGCTTCCCCATTGACTTTGCTTGTCGGGAGATCACAGAAGGTAATCAATCACATGAGCTGGGGACACTGCAACTGTCATAAATATGAATCAGTTGCCAAGTGTCTGAATTTTGATCACATGACCATGGAGATGCTGCAACAGTCGTAAGTGTGAAAAATGGTCATAAGTCATATGTCTGTGGAGATTCTAAGTCATCCAGTTCATAGTTGTCTCAAAGGTGCTTTTTTTTTTCTTCAAAAGGCAATTGGACTGTTCTTTCTTTGAGGAAGAAGAAGAAAATATTTCACTTCTCATCCAAGAAGCTTCATCAGTACTGTCCAATTGCCTTTTGAAGAAAAAAAAAAGCACCTTTGAAGTTATAAGTCACTTTTTTCAGTGCCGTTGTAACTTTGAACAGTCACTAAATGAACTGTTGTAAGGCGAGGACCACCTGTAATCATCTTTGAAGGGGAATAACTGGAGCTTGTTAGATCCCATTCAAAGCAAAGAGTTGTATTCATCAACAATTTCTTTCTCCTCCAAACTGGAAGTCTTGGTTTCAGAAGGTTATGCAAGATCTTCCTTCCCCTGTCCTTACCACTTTCTACAGAGGGACGATCGAGAGCATTTGTCATACAGCATCACAGTCTGGTTTAGAAGAATCACTGCTTCAGACAGGAAGGCGGTGCAGAGAGTGGTAAGGATGGCTGAAAAGATTATTGGCAGTTCCCTCCCTTCCATCCAGAACATAGCATATAAACGTTGCTTGAGTAGAATCTGCAATATTGTTTGGGACACTACACATCCTGTTCATGACCTGTTTTCCTTGTTACCTTCTGGGAGGAGGCTTCGTGGTATCTGTAGCAGAACATCCAGATTCAGTCACAGTTTTGTTCCATACAATATTAACCTTGTGAACTCTAAAGCTTTCTCCTTCCGTTATGTATTCAAGATGGACAGTGATTAATATTTATAATGTTGCTTATATGTAAGGGTTTAGGCCTATACATATGTTGTATATAGTATGTTTAAATGTGTGTTATGTATGTGTACACTTTGAGAGCAAGCAACTAAATTTCATTTTTAATGTGTGCCATTGTGCCCACAGTAAAAAAATGACAATAAAGGTTATCTATCTATCTATCTATCTATCTATCTATCTATCTATCTATCTATCTATCTATCTATCTATCTATCTATCTATCTATCTATCTATCTATCTATCTATCTATCTATCTATCTATCTATCTATCTATCTATCTATCTATCTATCTAAAAAGCTCAGGTTGTAGGATATGAAAGCTTTCTCCCCATAGCAGCCACAGGCAAAGACCTGTAAAAATTGGTTTTGGATCTAGATGATATTGTAATTTGCCACACATTGTTTAGGTTCAGCAATTTCCTGCAAAAGATGAACAACATTGGAGTTAACCTATTATCAATATATTATGTTATTGTAGCATATTACTGGATTACATCGTTATATTACTGGATTGCATATTACATCATACTGGAGGTGGTTAATGGACTGAGATAAGAACCCACCTCTTCCCTGTGTGGATCTTGTTCCCTTCCTTCCCATCTTCGATAATTTTCAAGTCAATGTTGATATTAATAGTTCTTATCCTAATCTTTTGATCTTTTATTGTGTTGCTTTTGCTTGGCTGCGAGCCATCTAAAGTCACCTCTGAATGAGATGTATAAATTTTAAATATTAAGTTTAAGTATTAAAAATATTTAATATTAATATAAAATTTAATATTTTAAAAAAGATCCAGAAGTTTCTCCCTATCATTCAGGTTTTTTTTTATTTTGCTCATTGCTCGGCCTTACACAATATAAAATATAGGTTCCCTTTATGAGAAACTCTGTCTTCAGGAATCCAGGCCATATTCAGGAAGATAGATCAGAAGAAAGATTTCTCACAGCCGGAGGAAGTTGGCTGTCTTCCAGAAACTTGATGAAAACTTCCTTTTTGCATTTCTGATTATCCATTCGGATGACAGGCCTGCACTGCACCCCTCAAGGACACAGCTCCTGAGCAGAAATAACCTGGATTGCTAACTACACATTGAATAGACCTGCAGGACCGAGTAAAGCTCAGGAATTTAAATAAGTCAAGGAAGGAAGGAAGGAAGGAAGCAAGCAAAAGCTGATCTGCCTAGGCCAAAGTCATAAAATGTAGTGCTAAAAGTTACTCAGACAGTTTAAAGATGAGAACGTTTTCCTTCAAGGGAAATTATAAACAAGCAAATAAAATGCTCTTCTTTCTGAGATTAAGTGAAAGGGCAATTAAACTTGATTACAAAAAATATGAAAAGATTAAGTATCCTTAACAACACCAGCTTTCTTGTGAATAGAAAGCCCACGTCTAATTTTGTTAATACTCCTTTAAAACACAAACTGTAAGCCAAGGCATCAACAGCATCACAGAGGTACCCAAATTAAACCTAACAGCGCATCAACAAGTACAAAAGAAGAATATGGGATTCTAGTTTGGTAATGAAACGCCTTCAAGAAAACCACCAAGCTCAGAAAGCACCAGGGACCTGACACACACACACACACACACACACATATACACAAACTGGGTATTTTAAATGAAATTCATCCATGATTTTTACGTCCTTTTTCTTCAATTTGTTCTTCAAATTTCCACATTTCCAATCATTTCATTTTTAACAGTAACTCCACCAGTGCACCAGTGGAAAAATAGGTAGCTTGGAGAAAGAAAAAGACGAATTAAAAAAACATAAAAGCTTCCCTTCTGGATTTTGAACCACCCATCTTCTAGATATTAGCCCCCATGTTATAATACTCTGCTGTTGCTGTAGCACTATTTGCTACAGCAAATATCAGAGACCTACAAGGCAGGAAAAAATGGAATATTAATTCAAAATATGTTATTGTATCTGCATGTATGTGTGTTAATTAATAAGTAGTTACATTAATTTTCTATAAATGAATTCAATTTAACTTTGTATGAATAGGAGCAGCTTAAAGGGGAAATGTAGGTATGCACTGAGGTATAAACCAGAGGTCCTCAAACTCTTCAATTCATTTACCCCTTTATGAAATTTCAGATTGTTCATTGTGCTCCAAGCATTTATTATTTTCAGAACAATTATTTGTTAAATGATGTAATAAATACCACTTTCATTAATAGCACTACAAATAACAATTGCAAACAATATCAACCCCTTGGATGGATGGTCTCATTAAGCCTTGGAGATCTATATTGATCATTTTGGAGAATCCCCGATGAGGAACTGCAGGCTGCCCCCAAAAATTGAGCATTCTGGCAACTTACATCCAGTTCTGTTTCTACAGAATATTGGATTGATTTCTCCCTGGTTCCTCATCTAGAATGAGAAGAGTTCCGTGGTGACGTAAATAAATGCTGCTGTAAATGGGCATGGCAACTATATGCCAATACCGTAAGACTACACATGAACTAAAAGGGTTTAACAAAATAAGGTTCAAAGGTTTGGAAGACTCAGGTATTCCTAAAAGTTCCAGTAAAGGCAGAAAGGCAGAGAAAAGAATTATTTAGACAAAACCAAGGCATAAAGAATGACTGGAGAAAAAAAGGAACATCCTCATTCTGTGCAGTTCTCCAACATATATTCAAATACTGAATCAATGTTGGTTAGGATTTTTTTTTTCCCTACACATTGACAGAGGTTGCCATATTTCAAGTCAGCACCCAGGGACATTCACAGGGAAGATGAAAAAAAAAAATCTCAAGATGGTGGCCACCAATTTTTATGTGTCCCAAATGTGTGACATATATATAAAAAGAAGCATCTTGCTGTCATATTCAGAATCTTAAACTTTTTAAACATGCGCGCGCGCACCCTCCTGACCGATCGCACTGGCAGCACACATTTTATTTGGAAGAACAGCTTGGCTTTCACTCTTTCATCATAAAGACTGCTTTAATTTCAATTAATTGGATATATATCAGTTTTACATCCAGCAATGACAGCATAAATATGTTGCTTTTTTCCCATTTCTTTCCCTTTCTTCTTTTTTTTTGCAAAGAAGAATATATCACATTTCCTGATTTGCTTTAGATCAGCTCATAGACTGACTGAGGTATAAACTAGTTATCCAGGATCCCTGTGGTTCAATGGTGATTAATAAGTACAACAACAAAAACTTGAAATACAATGAGGAGGGGGAGATCGAGGGGGAGGGGGAGGGAGGAAGGAGGGAGGAGGAGGAGGAGGATTATTTAATACCACAATAGTAGATTTGTCTAGTCATAATGTTTATAACTTAATAAATACAATTTTTTTCTTACAAAAATATATTGTAACTTTTACAGCAATGCAGTGTGTTCACATCTAAACAGAGGATTCAAATATGAAGGAAATAGTTATAGTTTCCCAAAAGGATAATAATCCACAAAAGTTTGTGAAAATCTTATAATCTTCAAAACCCAGTTTTCTTGGCCAGTAGGGAAGTATTTTGCTGCTGCCTTTTTCTGGAAAGGCTCTCTACTTCCCTACCTAGCTCTACCCCCCTCTACCCCTGAGGGAATCCCCTCCAATCACTAACCAGAACCAACCCTGCTTAGTTTCTGTGCCCAGATGAGGTTGGCCAGATGCCAGATATAGTGCTGGTGGTTGTAGCTGAAGACTGGCAAGGAGAAATTAGGTGGTAGTATACATTACTTTCCAATAGGTGCATGGTACCAAGAAGTCCATATTTTATATTTTTATGTACTGTTTCAGTATTATTTATTTATTAAATTCATTTGCCACCCATCTCGTTTCAAAATAACTCCGTAATCACCGAAAACTTGGGTTATTCTTTGTTTTGCCCTCTTATTAGTGAGACACCTACAGTATATACCAGGGGTCTTCAAACTTGGCCCTTTTATGACTTGTGGACTTCAACTCCCAGAATTCCTCAGCCAGCATGCCTGGGTGAGGAATTCTGGGAGTTGACGTCCACAAGTCATAAAAGGGCCAAGTTTGAAGACCCCTGGTATATAAAGTAGGATGACCTTTCTTATCTTTGATCCAATTAACCTTCAGAAACAGATGTTCCTTACCTCATCACCATCTGGTATAAACAAGGACTCCTTAACGTTGGTGATTTCATTCATCCACTCTTCAACCTTGAACTTTGATAGTCTCATTCCTGGAAGAAAGAGAAAGAAGTCCAAGGGAAGATAAATTTATCCTCTTTGTCATGGTAAAAAAAAGAAAAAACTGTGAGAGGAGACCATTGAAAAGTAGGTCTGCTTAATTATATACTGTAAGCTAGTCAAAAAAACCCTCCATGGGTAGACCTTTGATGTAGACATAACAGGGATAGTGATGTGTGTTTGCTGTCTTTGAAGAGGTTTTGGGGATTCCCAATGCAGAAGAGGAGGAAGGTCTTTTATTCTTTGCCGTATTGTAGTCTTATGTTCTTGAATATTTTGCATTGCTGCCTTGTATTTATATTCTTCAGTGCCGTATTCTTATATACAGTATTCCTGTATATTTGCATATACTGTGTTTTCCTGGATAACTTATGGGTCTGTGAGATGGGTGGCTTATAAAATTAATGAATTAAATAAATACCTAAATATATTCTTTGATTAATGTCACATGATGTATGATTGTTATTTTCCTAGAGGGAAATATAAAACCTTAAGTTCTCATACTATCTGGTCACTGCTTCCAAATCCCCCAAAAAACTGCAACCCAACTCTTTCTGGGCTGGGAACAGCAATACACTCCCACTGGTTGATTTCTAAAATTCTTAGGAAAGCTGCAATAATAAAATGCGCCAAAAGAGATAGAACTGAAAATTCTGTATTATAATGTCCAAGTATTTGTCACTGCCATTTCAGGACAGACAATTGTCAAAGAAAGAGGATAACCAAGAAGGTAGTATTTCTTAGGAAAGCATTGATTAAGGAAGGCCAGTCACTCTGCGGCCATGAGTTTTTATCATTTATTTTATTCTATTATTTCAACATTGTTGGGTTTGACAATGCTTTGTTACCAGTTACATTGGGTATAGAAGTCCCATAGAGACTTGACCAATGAAAGCACCCATGTTAATTAAAAGGAGGGGTTCTGCACTTATTGGATAAGACAAAGGAAGGTACCCTTTAGAACAGTGTCTCCTAACCTTAGCAACTTCAAGATATGTGGACTTCAACTCCCAGAATTCCCCAGCCAGCTTGTCTGGCTGGGGAATTCTGGGAGTTGAAGTCCACATATCTTAAAGTTGCCATGGTTGAGTAACGGTGCTTTAGAAGCGGAGCATCACAAGGCTTCGGAGAGCTGTTTCAATGAACTTTCGAGTGAAGCAAAGAACCCTTGCAAAGCCCCAAGTATAGAGGTGACTTTCTCGTTTAGACCATTTAACATAACCTAAGAGCTCAATGAAATCATTTCAAATCTGCCTTTCAAGCAGGATTCCAGGGAGCTCTTAAAAGGCCCTTTTCCATCAAAGTAACAATGCTGGCACCATGCCCTTTCTGCCCTTGTAACACCTGACATGAATTAATGCATTTGTAAAGCTCCATTAAAATTAATCTATTGTATATTATTTTGTGTCTTGGGCGAAGCTACTCCAAATAGCCAGCAGCTTCTAAGTGATGATGTGTTTGCCTGAGGTAAAATTTATTTTCATACAAAATGCAACATTTTCTATTCAAGTCTGCCATCTGTTCAAATCGAGTCTCTCAAAAAACGACACAGGAAAGTTGGCGCTATTGCATCTCGGTATTTTTTTTCCCCTGTTGTGCAAATTGTCACTGATGTAATTCTTCAGTCAGAAAGAAGTTCACCAGTCTTTATCTTTGAGAATATTCAAAACCACATTATGTTAAGTAATATAATAAATTGGGCACATAATGTGTATTTGTGTTCCAGTAGACTTTTTCCTTTTAAAAGTTCCTGGATAAAAGCAAAAGAATCCCAGTGGACAACCACTTAAATATGAGCCAGCAGTGTGCTGCAGTCGCCAAAACAGCCAACACAATCCTAAACTGCATTAACAGAAGGATAGATTCAAGATCATGTGAAGCATTAGTACCACTTTGTAATGCCCTGGTAAGGCCACACTTGGAATATTAAATCCAGTTGTGGTTAGAAGTCCCATAGAGACTTGACCAATGAAAGCACCCATGTTAATTAAAAGGAGGGGTTCTGCACTTATTGGATAAGACAAAGGAAGGCACCCTTTAGAACAGTGTCTCCTAACCTTAGCAACTTCAAGATATGTGGACTTCAACTCCCAGAATTCCCCAGCCAGCTTGAAATAAAATGTATCTTGCCTTCTTCCGATCCAAAAGAAGAATGAAATGGAATCAACCAAACCAAACTTATTAGTTTCCCCAAAATATCCTTGTAGGCAGCCAGGAGAGGATCAGTATAACATATATTAGTTAAAGACCACATTTGAAAGATGGGCAGGAAAAGTAAAAGTGAAGAGTGAAAGGCTGCTCATTTACAGGTCATCCTCTGCTTACAATCATTCATTTAGTGACTGTTCAAAGAAACAACGCCATTGAAAAAAGTGACACATGACCATTTTTCACACATGTATGACAGTTGCAGCATCGCCCATGATCACGTGATCAATATTCGGATGCTTGGCCACTGGTTCATATTTATGACGGTTGCAATGTCCCAGGATCATGTGATCCCCTTTTGCCACCTTCTGACAAGCGAAGTCAATGGGGAAACCAGAGTCATTTTACAACTGTGTTACTAACTTAACAACTGCAGTAATTCACTTAACAACTGTGGCAAGAAAGGTTGTAAAATGGGGCAAAACTCACTTAAGAACTGTCTTGCTTAGCAATCCAGAAATTTTGGGCTCACTTATGGTCATAAGCCAAGAACTACCTGTATTCCATTTCTTCCTTGCTGCATAATAACTGAAGACCAGCTGAAAGTTTTTAAAAAAGGCAGGTTAATGATAAAAACAAATCAGCTGTGGAACAGATAAAATCTGAGGGACTTCTGTCAGCGATAGTCCACCCCGCATTTCTGCATGGAAGAAGAAGTTGGACCAATAAACACTATTGTCTCTTCTCTCTTTATTGTCAGACTCCGAACAAAACCAGCCTACTTTAGTCCCTAAATCTATGAAATCTTCTTTATCAGAATTCCCGGGAACTTGGATTCTGGTATGTCCTTACTTTCAAGGGTCACTGCATTTTTTTTTCTTTCGTGTAATTTATGCAATGTCTCTACTCCACTCAGGCTGAAAGGATCTCTGGGATGATTGCAAAGGACAGTTCTTCCTTTTTGTTTTCAACTTCTTCAGAGTGCAGCAGTAGAGCTGTTTATCAGCCAATGCCAACTCTTGCATTTGTTTTGATGTTGCTTGCTCATAAGGCACACATTTAAGGTTGCACCAGGAAGCCTCAAGTCCCTGAATGGTAAAACTTCTCCATTTTGATTCAAGAGGACCATTATGATGACAGCCTGAGTTTAGACCTCTGATTATTACTGATGGCAAAAAGGATGCTATGCCCTTGTCAAAATGAGTGCTTCAAAGTAATCCTTGCAACATGCTGTGAGAAGTTTTGTATCAAAATATATTTTACTCTTTATATTGTTTCCATCTTTCCTTAAAACATTAACAGAATCCACAATGGACTGAGAATCAGTGTCTCCACTAGATAATTGACAATCAAGCTGAAACTAAATTAATCAAATAAGAATAGCAAATGGGGGGAAATCTTTCACTCAAACTTCCTCAAATCCCCAAATAAGTTACCCAGATCTAATCCACGTATCAAAGGATAAGGTCTGTAAACACAAATAGAGTTAATTAAATTATGTCTCCCAGCAGAACTGCCTTTTCACAAGAATAAACCTCATGGATGACACATACCTACATATGCCCATGCCCCTCAAGAATCAGCACACAGACACTTCCACACCCAGGACAAGCTCCCCTATATAATTGTGTTGCTGTACCCTATTTCTGTGCAGCTGCCCCTCAAGGCAAACTCTTTGCTTTTAGGAATTAATATTTATTCTTTCCTCACAGCTGCATGGATCTCATTTTTATTTATCCTTGCACAGTCCCGGATCAAGTTGAAACCCCAAATTATTCTTCTGACAATACTCTGTATATGGAAAGTAAAGGCCAAAGTTGCCCCAGGGGTGGTAGGAACACTCAGGGCTGTGCCTCCTACAGATCCTAGGAACAACTTCGTTGCTCTCTGTCCAGAAGAGGGCAGCCCTAGGAACCAGTAAGATCCAGCACAGAACCGTCAAACTCCCAGGCCTCTGGTAGAGCATCTGAGATTGAACAAAACACAGACACCCACTCACCCACCCACCCACTCACCCATAGGGGTAAGAAGGAAATATTTATATCTCAACAGCTTCCTTATACAAACATCCATCTGGAAACAGGAACTTAGAGAAAATCATTGACCTGCCATTGAGCATTTGCATAGGATTATCATTCATTCTGCTGCTACTAATTCTACATTTCATCATCAGTGCTTAAACTAATGAATTACTGCAAAGATAGAAGTGTCTGCATCATTAGGAATAAAAAAAAAATGCCACAAAGTAGAGCTCAGCAAAATGCAGGATTTTTAATGCCTTTCTGAAAAGGCAGACCTTCACTCAAGCTGGGAGATATTCTATACTAGGGACCAAGACAATCAAGGAATACAGAATAGAGCTGGAAGGGACCTTAGAGGTCTTCTAGTCCAACCCCCAGCTCAAGCAGGAGACCCTATACCATTTCAGACAAGTGACTGTCCAGTCTCTTCTTAAAAACCTCCAGTGATGAAGCACCCACAATGTCTGAAGGCAAGCCATTCCACTGGTTAATTGTTCTCACTGTTAGGAAGTTTCTCCTTAAATCCAGATTGCTTCTCTCCTTAGTCTTCTTGATTAGACAGAAAAGGCTCTCCTTCTCCACCTCAAAAGCTGAAACTCTTTGACCAACAGGGTCCACAGCAGGCCCTTTCTGTCAGAATGGGGCCTGGCCGATACCATTAGGTCGATTTCAAGTTGTGAGAGCAGCTTCCTTTTCACTGTGTTGAAACAGTGGGTAACTGGCTGTTTCTTAGTTAGTGTAACTAAGTAACTTAGTTAGTTCTGGCCATCTAGAGTTCCCTCATATGTTTCATATATTCCCTCTCATTAAGTCTGTTATTGTAGTAACATTCCATCAATTCCAGATTCTCCTGTCTCGTCCATATACAGTTTGTTCCCACTTATGGGGAACACTTACAACCAGATTGCCCAAAATCTGATGTGGACTTGTTAATCCGGCAATGTCCAAATTGGCATGACTCTCTTAATTCATGTCATTCTCATATCCAAGGTAGGCAAGTTAAGCGTTAGGGGTCTTTTTGCAAGGAACCCTATTGATAGGATAGATATCAGCCAGGATTTGAACACCAGTCACCCACGTCAAAGGGCAGCACACTAATCACTATGTTATGCAGTGTGTGTCTGTGTGTCTATATACAGCTTTTTTTTCCCCACTGATCTTATACCTATAGTTTGATAGAGCTTTAAGCAATGAGTCCCCAGAGTATCATTTAAATGCTAAGGAAAATATATCTTTCCAACTCCATTTTTGGCTTCACATATTGCTCTCAAGTTGCAGAGTACCTTCAAGTTAGATCAATGGGGTGGTCCTGATTGTTCAATTTAGACACATTCTGAGAAGTTGGTTAATTAGTATTACCGACATAAAATTGTAGGGATTACTGCTCAGTTGTTAACAATTTTAAAAGGAAGTGTCTCTAACCCAGAAAGATCAATAACACGCATAAATCTAGCAAAGGCTCATTTATATGGACCTTTAAAGCACATTTTTATGCTGTGCCTTTAAGGACACATTTCCTTGGAAATATGTTTTTGCTTTAAGAGTTACTCTCAATTAAGCTATCCCGAGAGCTTGGGAGAATAAATTCTTGGATTTGATTGGAAGGATAAAGTGCAGGAAAATATATAGTTCAATGATAATTTTATTGTGAAAATAGATTTAAGTGCATTTATTTATTCTGCATTTTCAAACCTATATGCAAATGACATTTAGTTATGTTTCAATATTTGCACTTTCCCAAATCTGTTACTTTTACATTAATTAATTATAGAATTATTCAGCAGTCACTATGGTAATATAAAGCTGGCTTGTATTCATGATTTACCAACAGAGTGAGAACTAGACGACTTTATAAATTGCTGTTGTGCAAATTGTCACTGATGTAATTCTTCAGTCAGAAAGAAGTTCACCAGTCTTTATCTTTGAGAATATTCAAAACCACATTATGTTAAGTAATATAATAAATTGGGCACATAATGTGTATTTGTGTTCCAGTAGACTTTTCCCTTTTAAAAGTTCCTGGATAAAAGCAAAAGAATCCCAGTGGACAACCACTTAAATATGAGCCAGCAGTGTGCTGCAGTCGCCAAAACAGCCAACACAATCCTAAGCTGCATTAACAGAAGGATAGATTCAAGATCATGTGAAGCATTAGTACCACTTTATAATGCCCTGGTAAGGCCACACTTGGAATATTACATCCAGTTGTGGTTGCCACGATATAACAAAGATGTAAAGATCTAGAAAGAGTGCAGAGAAGAGCAACAAAGATGAAGAATGATTACAGGAACTGGGTATGTCTAGTCTAATGAAGAGAAGGACTAGGGTGACATGATAGCAGTCTTCCAATATTTGAGGGGCTGTCACAGACAAGAGGAAGTCAAGCTATTCTCCAAAGCACCTGAAAGCCAGACAAGAAATAATGGATGGAAACTAATCAAGGAGAGATCCAACCAAGAATTAAGGAGAAATTTCCTGACAGTTAAAACAATCAATCAGTGCAGTGGCTTGCCTCCAGGAGTTATGGGTGCTCCATCACTGGTGGTTTTTAAGAAAAGATTAGACAGCCATTTATCTGGAATGGCATGGGATCACCTGCTTGAGCAGAAGATTGGATTAGAAGACCTCCAAGGTCCTTTCCAACTCTGTGATTCTGTATTCTGTGTGAGATCCACAAAGCCTCAAAATCCTGCCTCTTTCCACTGACATCAAGCAGGATGGGTACACACCACTAAGATTGAACAGTTGCTTAAGTTACGTTGGTTTCTTCCACTGGTATGGTTTCGGAAACTACAGCTCATTTGCTCAGATACATAAATCTGTCTGACATGTAACTTGCATTTTCATAGCCACCCTGCTTTCTCCCATCCACCTCATCTCTATTGATGAAGTTGTAATTCATGAAAATTGATGCCTTTTAATTAAGAATGGTGCTACCAGATTCTTCCTGATTTGGGGCTACTATAGACTAACACAGCTCTCTTCTTTTGATGATTAATTTCTCTCGTTCGGACAAGATGTTAAACAAGCCATGGAAGAAAATGTCTGGGTTTGCTAGCTATGTTTCTTTGTACAGGTAGTCCTCAACTTATGACCATCTACTTCAAGATTACTACAGTAAACATACACTGAACAAAGTGACTTACAACCTGACTTCACACTTACAACTGTCGCAGCATCTCCACAGTTACATGATCAAAATTCAGGCATGTATGGTTAGTGTCCTGGGGTCGTGTGATGTTCGCCTTTCCCAGCTGGCTTCCAGTAAGCCAAATCAATGGGGAAATCCAGATATATATATATATTTTTAAATAAGTTTTATTAATTTTTCAATTTTTACATCAAGATGCTTAGGAAACAACGTGGTGATGGGGTAATCAATTATCCAAAAACAAAGTCATACATATATAGCTCAGGTTAACTCCTTAAAAGTTCCTCTCTATTTCCCTCAATTAATATAGCATATTCAAATTAATACATTTCTAAATAAAATTCAATCAATCAATAGAATTATCAATAACATTTTACCTATACAAGTCCAAATCCTGTTTTTAAGCTTTACTAAATTCCAATTACCATATTCCAATTTAGCCTTAAAGAAGCATATTGTTTACACTTCGGGTATCCCTAATTTCCCTCGTTTCATAACATAATAATTATAATGTCTAAAATAAGCATATTATTCCAACAGTTACATTCTTACATTTCCCAAATATATTCTATTTCTTATTCTAATAACTCCTCATTTACTAATACCATATCTTCCATTGTCACAATCCATTTCCTTGTTCTCATTCCATTACAAAGTGATTATCATACCTAAAATAAACATATTATTCCAAAAAATACATTCTTACTCTATTTCACATATATACTATTTCTTATCCTAATAACTCCTCATTTAAAACCTTTTCCATATTACAGTTCCAAACTATAATCTGACCAATAATTTTCATCTCAGTTATAGGTCTAAATCCTAAACATTAAATCAGTCCATATCTCTAAAAAGCCTTTTCAACCCATTAAGTAAAATTTTAAATCCCATTTTTAAGTCTTACTCTGGCTTTCTTTTTGTGCCAAGCAAGTTTCCATAACAGAGCCACAATATCATCAGATAGGTCTCCCTTCATTCCTCGACATATCATTTGAATCAAGGGAGAGCATCCCATTATCAATTTTAGGGAACTGGCTCCTTTGTAATTATTCCGTTGTTGCCCTAAAAATTCAAATCTCAATATTTGGTTAAGCTGAGTAGCACAATCGGTTATGTCCAATGTTGTAGTTAGTAATTGGTTTTCAAAGTTGTCACAGTTCTCAATAAATCGTGTTTGAACATCAATTCCTGTTGCTTTTGAAGTTGCATATTGTTTAATTGAAGTCACTCTTTGATCATCAAAAATCTCAGTGGATTGTATATAGAATAGTGTAAAGTCCTCTTTGGTGTTGGTTTGTTCCTCTTCTGTTGTTTTATGGCTTGTAGAATAGTCAATTGGAGTCTGGAAATCAGTTTGCAGTTTTGGAGCAACATTTTTGGTTTCCATTCTGAAATTCATTTGCTCAGTAACTTCAAAAAAAATTTCCAGTATAAGTTTATAATTAAGATGTGGATAAGGTTCTTCCATCTCATTGAGTTGTACGTAGTGTTGCATACAGGCCTCTTGGGTGTTGATCTGTTCCTCCTCTGCTATTCCTTGGTCTGTAGATTGATCAGTTAAAGTTTGAGATTTAATTTGTAGAGATTTAATTTCATTCTGGAGTCCATTTGCTCAGTGGCTTCAAGAATTTTTTCCAGTATGAGATTGTAGTTAAGTGGTGGGTAAAGTTCCTCCATTTCAGTGGTTATTAAAAATAATCCTTTAGTCTTTTAGTGGAGGCTATATTTAATAACAGTCAGCCAGTATCCACCTCCACAATTTCTAACAGTTAGTTTCACCACCCAGCTGTTTCAGCTTCTTTACCTTTTCCCTTTTATGATAATTTAATGATAATTTGAAGGTCAAAGCCAGCTTCAAAATCAAAGGAAAAAAAAAAAGCAATTGCAGTGTCAGATTTCACTACAAGATGTCCCCAGTAGGTTATAGAATCTTTTTCCAGATGCCAATAAAGTTTTTTCCAGTTAAAAAAATAAAAGAAACAATATTCTCCAAGTAAATAGAATAATAAAATTCTATAATAGGGTTTTTTTCGGGACCCCAGAGTATCCAAAAGTAGAAATAGTCATTAAAATTAATTATTATTTCCTTTTGTTCCAAAGCGTATCTTCCCAAGTAAGCAAACGCTGCTCTAGCAAAGTAGGGAAATAATTCCAAGGGGGCTTTTCACAGGGGTAGATAGGGTAAAGAAAGGAAAGGAAGGGTCTCACCCAGATCTTCCATGGTGGTTCTTTACGCTTAGATGTTCTTGTGACTTTCGGCTGGTGTGGCTAAGTGATCGGCCATGTTAATGGCCGATCTTTTCTTCGTCAGCCCTAAGGAGCTGCCGCCCTTCCGCAGTCAAACGAAGGGAAACCGGCCGGCGAAGAGACAACTCTCTCCAAACAACTGCCAGCACCGCGATACGGAACCTGAAGTCGGGAAATCCAGATTTTCTTAACAACTGTGTGATTTGCTTAATGATTGCAGCAAAAAGGATATTAAAATTGAACGTGACTTACTTAACAACCGCCTTATCTAGCAATGGAAGTTCTGTTCCCAATTGTGATCATAAGTCAAGGATTAGCTGTAGAGGACCCAGCAAACAGAAGGTGGACATTTTTTCATTACACCTACTGGCTCGTTCCCATCAATCCCAGCTTGTCCTTTCTTATTCTCATTTGTTACAAGAAGCGGAAACCAATTTTCCTTGGTTGATCTGAGAAAATAATAAATGAGTGGTGGGTGGGAACTTTCCATGATTTGGTAAGGGACCCACTTGCAGGGAACACTGCAGCATGCAATAATGAGTGTTTTTTGAGAAACCATAGTGTAACTTGTTGCTTCATCCAAACCTGATCCATGTGAACTCCAATTTGGAAATCATTGGTTGAGACTCAGATTCACAAGATGGAATCTATGCAGCCATTATCCCATTGTCAAAGACCTCTTTCTGTAATACAGAACCATAGTATTTTCCTATCTTACTCAATCCTTTTGTAAAATCCAGTCTTAGTACTACTTAACATCAATGAGACCTTTCTCTTGCTCATTTCAATGGCTCTTGCTTTAAGCAGGACTAAATCTGCATTTCACTCAATAAATTGATTTCTGAATTGTTAAATATGAAGTGCCGTGGTGGCGCAGTGGTTAGAGTGCAGTATTGCAGGCAAACTCAGTCCTGACCGGCTCAAGGTTGACTCAGCCTTCCATCCTTATGAGATCGATAAAATGAGGACCCAGGTTGTTGGAGGCAATAGACTGACTCTGTAAACCACTTAGAGAGGACTGTAAAGCACTATGAAGTGGTGTCTAAATGCTATTGCTAGTGCTATTAGGCATTTAAATAGGAGAGATAAAACTGGAATTTACAAAATGATTAATACCTTTTCCAAATAATCTGAACTAATAGTTATGAATCTGGGATTGTGTACAATAATGTTTAGATTCAAGAATTGAACAGGCTAAAAAAAGCAAAAATATTCAGCTATAAATGTGCAGACTCATATTGATAAGGTTTAAAATAGAGCTTTGTAGCTCACATTGACTCTTTCTATACCAAGTGATGGGCTTATTGAAACATTTATCCTTTTGTATTGTTGTTAAGGAAAAACATATGAGAAAATATTCAAACAGTATAATTCTGCCACTCAGAAGCACTTATTGAGGCTCTTATGCAACTCTATAGTTTGCAGAGCATGGAAATATTTCTTTTTAATCATAAGAGGAAAATAGGGCCAAACAGAATTCATGCTGGCATCTGCATTGACAGGTTTCCCTTGCAGTGGTTTATATTTTGATTCCTAAAGCACTGCAATGAAGTCCAGGGCCAAGCCATTTTGTAATGCAAGCTGGAGCAGCCAATTTGGGTGGTTAGTTTAAGGGGAACAATTATTTTGGGCCTCAAGCCATCTCAGGTATACATTTAAAAATCAGCAAGTCTAGGAAATTGGATGCTGTTTTGATTTTTTTTCACTTAACTCGTTGGAGACAACAGTTATATAACATTACTTAAGATCACATATCTTGTTGAATGAAAAATCTTCATCAGGGTCCAGTCCAAGCTGGGAATAAACAAAATGGAGACTGCTTTAGAAAGAAGGTTGTTTATTGAAGAGCAAAGCCAGGCCTGGCTCTGGGAAAGCTGACCACATGTAGCTGGGAGTGGTGGGTTTTTATACCTTCTTGGGCTTTTGAGATCATTTCCTGTTCCTGTAACATGAACTTTGACCTGAGCTTTTGAGCATGTCCTTTTGGTGTTGGGTTAATCCTATTGTGTCCTTAATTTCATGTCTTTTAGAGTTTGGGTGGGGTATGTAGATTTTAGAGATCTTTGTCTTCCTAACCTTATCAGCTTCTAGATTCCTGGCTCCAACCTTTCTGAAAGGATTATTGAATTTACATTTCTACAGGCCTGGTTTCTGTTGAGTTTCTGGCTGGAGGGGAGGAAGAAGTTTCTACCTTTTTTTAAAGATCTTCTCCATTATTCCTTTGGAGAAATATATTCTGCCTTTTTAATATTTCCCAAAATATTTCTTGCTCTGGGGAGGCTGACTTCCCACAGTGTGTTGCCCAGAGAGGGGACGTGCTTGCTAACTTCCAACAAAGGATCTATTCTCCTGTTGCCACTGAATGGCAGGCAAAGCAGTAACAGAAGAACTGAAGCCTTTTTTTTAAATCCACTGTTCCCATTGCTTGTCCAAGTTTTCTTCCTCACTTCTCTTTCTGAGAATATAGAACCCCTGATATCAGCCCAGTGAGGCCTACAAGATACAAAAAAATAAATAAATCATCATTTAGATTGTCACTCTGTTTTACTGCACAAAACTTCTCAAGTGCTAATTAAAATAAAACCACCCCTCCAAAGTCTTGGTTAGGCCATTTTGCATCACAGTCAACGTGCATCAAACCCAAAGCAGGAGACCCTATACCATTTCAGACAAGTGACTGTCCAGTCTCTTCTTAAAAACCTCCAGTGATGAAGCACCCACAATGTCTGAAGGCAAGCGGTTCCACTGGTTAATTGTTCTCACTGTTAGGAAGTTTCTCCTTAAATCCAGATTGCTTCTCTCCTTAGTCTCCTTGATTAGACAGAAAAGGCTCTCCTTCTCCACCTCAAAAGCTGAAACTCTTTGACCAACAGGGTCCACAGCAGGCCCCTTCTGTCAGAATGGGGCCGGGCCGATACCATTGGGTCGATTTCAAGTTGTGAGAGCAGCTTCCTTTTCACTGTGTTGAAGCAGTGAGTAACTGACTGTTTCTTAGTTAGTGTGAATGCAGGTCTTCTGGCCATCTAGAGTTCCCTCATATGTTTCATATATTTTGCATCACAGTCAATGTGCGTCAAACCCAAAGCATTTTGGACTAGGAGACAGAAATGAAGAGAAACTGAAATCCCAGCTGTATTGGGCAGCTGCAGAGGTAGAACAAGGGAACGATAGCCTTGGGGTTGACTTCAGTGAAAACTACTTGGATTAGCTAGGGAAAAAACAAGGGATCAGTGACTATAATTTCATTTGTTTACTTATTTTACAGGTTTTGCAGCCCACCTCAATCCTAAAACTCCGGGCAACGTATAGCAGAATAAAATCATCCTATAAATTACCTTACGACCATTATAGCATCCCCATGGTCACATGATCAAAATTTGGATGCTTGGCAACTGGCATGTATTTATGACAGTAGCACTATCCTGGGGGGGTCCTGTGATCCCCATTTGTAACCTTCCCAGCCGATTTCTGACAAGCAAAGTTAATGGGGGAATGCCAGACTTGCTTAATGCTTAACAACTGTAGTGAGTCACTTAACAGCTGTAGCAAGAAAGGTCATAAAAGGGGGCAAAACTCACTTAATGACTGTCTTGCTTAGCAACCAAAATGTTGCGCTCAATTGTGGTCCTAGGTTGAGGACTACCTGTATTTGAGACGTGTCACTCTTCATACTTCTTCCAATTATTGGCTTTCAGATGCAGTGCTCTTAATGCTACCTCTTTTTTTCAAAATTCAAAATGTGAGAACGATAACATGCCATAATTGATTTCAACCTCTTTGGGGAAGGAATGTACAGAGAACTTTTTTAAAAAAAAAAATAGACCAGGTAAAACCTCTACCATGAAATTCTCCTCTTTATATTTGTATTTGGAACCTATTCTGGCCCATTATAAAGTTCAGGGTAAGCTAAATCTAATTATCTAAACTAGGCCAATACAACCTGTGACCCAGGAAGATTAAAACAGCTTTTTATTGGCTGTGTTCCAATGAAGCAAGTGGCCGAGTCATCCTCTCCACCAGGCAATTGATTTCCCTTATCTTATGCTCTGGTAGCATAGGACCATAAATCACTGTTTTGTTTTTTTTCAGAGAGTGGCCATTTCTAAGTCCTCTACAAAGAAAGCCGGAAGGCTGCCAAATCCTGGGGATAGAACTATTCTATGAAAAAAAAGAATTTTTTTTTAAAAAAATCTATGGTGGTATAGTCTGTCACTGCAAACAGAGTTGGGTGCTTTATAGTCTGATCCATTTCTAGTTTTATTTTATTTTTTAAGGAGCAAAAAAGAAACTGAATTTAATTCCAATTAAAGTCACATACAGATTCTCTATCTCCAGAAGCAGGAAGAGGCAGTTAACCTTCAATTTACATAATACAGTTGACAGAGTGAGTTTAGCCATAAATGTTAACTGAGTTAGGGTATCTGTCTGACCCATGATTCTTCTTTGATACAGTTAAGAATGTGTTACTAATAAAAGAGAATATTTGTAGCTCAGGGTTGAACTGTGGAGTCCTTGGTGCTCTCTGAGCTTGGTGGTTTTGTTGCAGACATTTCATTACCCAACTAGGTCACCTCTTCAGTGCTAGGACTGGCTGCTTCCCTGCAGACATTTCATTACCCAACTAGGTAACATCTTCAGGGGTCAGAATCCCAAGAGTGTTAAGAATGATGTGACAAGAACTACTGTACCCTTTTAAGAGCACACAGCTACTGAAAGAAAAAGATTTGCTTCCATTTGCATTTAGATAGATTGCAGGAAAAAACTGTTGCAACCAGCCTGCCTTCCATTGAGGACCTGAATACTGCGCAGGTCAGAAAGAGGGCTGAGAAAGTATCTACAGGCCCCTCACATCCTGGACATAAACTGTTTCAACTCCTCCCCTCAGGGCTCCGCTACAGGGCATTGCATGCCAAAACAGCTAGACACAGAGACAGTTTTTTTCATCTTGCCATCACTCTGCTGAATACCTAATTCCCACAGTACTGTCTTATGTCTAAGTATATTTACCTACGTAGTATGGCTGTATTACTTATATTCTTCTTATCAGTTCTATTTCCCTCTCTTATTGTTATCATTATTATGATTATTATTACATAGATATTATGATTATTATTACTTTGCTGTTTTGTAGGTACACTGAGAGCTTTTGCACCGGAGACCAATTCTTTGTGTGTCTATTCCATTTGGCCAATAAAGTATTCTATTTATTGGGTATTTATCAAAATTTAGTAAATGACCTACAATGTCATTAAAAAATACTATTTATGCCCATGTTCATGGTAACAAATCACCAGTATGGTTAACAAGGATGAAGCAAACTGTGCCCTTCCTGATGCTGGCGAACGTCTCTTTCCAATAAATTTAGTTAGAATAATCTACGGGGAGTAGAGTCTAGGAACACATGAAAGACCTCCAATTTCCCACCGCTATGGGTTTGAGATCTTAATTCCATATTTCTTTTATTAATTTCAAATGAAACATTTCTTATTATGCCAAGAAATAAAGGAATAAATTTGAAAGTTAAAGATGACAGAAATGAGCAGAGGAATGTTTTTTCCCAGTGTTTTTTGTCAGCCATAAATTAGTCAGCCCAGCGCAGAACAAACATCCCTATAGGCAAAACAGAGTCAGCCTATTTCCTCAACCACACATTCTCCTTTCATCTTGGGCAGGCTCTGAATGACAGTTCCATGCTGTGCAATCACACAGCAGACTCAATGATATTCATACCCCTCCGTGAAAAAACATACCATCTTCTCAGTGCAAGAGATTCTTGATCAAAATGAAAAGAGCAAAAGCACTGAGACAGCAGTCAGTCATTCAAAATCCATCTTTAAAAGACCCAGGAGTGCCTTCGCAAAAGCGCCGCATGTTCTGCTGGCCTTGAGGAGTGAAAGAACTTTTTCCAAACTTCTCCGTCAAAAGCTTTGCTTCAAGTCTGGATTTCTTTCCCGCGGGGACAGTTTGACCATCGCAGCAAAGACCTGAGACTAGAGGCAAGAGGTTTGTTGCGCTGCCCTGTGTAGTGCGTGGAGAAGATCAGAGCTCTGTACTGAAATGCACAAATTCTGGGTGTATACTGAGTTCAAGTCTCTCACAGTTTTCTTCCTCCTCTGGATTAATTCTATCTGCAGGAGAGAAAATGCTTCATGAACACAGAGGTAGCTCTTCAGATGAAGATATCCAATAGCCATACTCTTTCTGACAGCCGAGTAGATTTTCAAGGATATATTTCACTTCAGTGAATGCTCAGTCAAAGCAACCCTCTGGACTCTTTGAAGTCACACGGCCCCCTCATTTCTGAATGACTTGCCTTGACTGGCATATTTAGGCACAGAAGCTTCCAGCTTTTGCAAGCATGGCTCAAAACTGCAAGTGATGAAAGGCCCTCCCAGAAAGGCAAACTGTGATAGCTCTTTATCTCATTAGACATCATCACATCACCCCTGAAACATACAATGCATTGTGATAGCAAATCAACCAGCATATCCAGGTTAAATGACTGATAGAAAGAGAAGGCTTAACTGAATTGTCCAGTGCCCAGTTGCCAAAATGAGTAGGCAACTCTTGTGGGAGGACAAGAATTGCCTACTTGTGGCACTCTCTATTATTAATTCCTAGCTCCTCTTCAGAGTGACTTCATGGACCATATCTCTGCTGTGATTTGGAAGTATCCTCTTCCCTGCTCTGTTGCCTTGAGGGCCCCTATGTATTTGGGCTAGAGCATTGCAGTCAAGAACAAGCTAATCTCAGCAGTTAATTGGCTATAAGAGCCGTGGTTAGAGTGCAGTATTGCAGGCTAATTCTGCCAACTGCTAGCAGTTCAATCTTGACCAGCTCAAGGTTGACCCAGCCTTTCATCCTTCTGAGGTCGGTAAAACGGGAACCCAAATTATAGGGGGAAATATGTAATATGCGGACTCTGTAAACCACTTAGAGAGAGCTGTAAAGCACTGTGAAGCGGTATATTATAGTACTATTGCTAAATATCAACAACCTAAGATATTCAGATGATACCACTCTAATGGCAGAAAGTGAAGAGGAACTAAAGAGCCTCTTGATGCGGGTGAAGAAGAGTGCAAAAGTTGGCTTGAAACTCAACATTAAGAAAACCAAGATCATGGCATCCGGCCCTCTCAATTCCTGGCAAATAGATGGGGAAGAAATGGAGGTAGTGACAGATTTTATCTTCCTGGGCTCCAAGATCACCACAAATGGGGACTACAGCCAAGAAATTAAAAGACGCTTGCTCCTGGGGAGGAAAGCTATGGCAAATCTAGATAGCATACTAAAAAGCAGAGACATCACCCTGCCAACAAAAGTGCATATAGTCAAGGCCATGGTTTTCCCAGTTGCAATGTATGGCTGTGAAAGTTGGACCATAAGAAAGGCTGAGCGCCAAAGAATTGAGGCCTTTGAACTATGGTGCTGGAGAAGACTCTTGCGAGTCCCCTGGACTGCAAGGTGATCAAACCGGTCAGTCCTAGAGGAGATCAACCCTGACTGCTCTTCCTGAAGTTGAAACTCAAGTACTTTGGCCACCTAATGAGAAGGAAGGACTCACTGGAGAAGAGCCTAATGCTGGGAAAGATTGAGGGCAATAGAAGAAGGGGACGACAGAGAATGAGGTGGCTGGAGGGAGTCACTGAAGCAGTAGGCGTGAGCTTAAATGGACTCCAGAAGATGGTAGAGGACAGGAAGGCCTGGAGGAACGTTGTCCATGGGGTCGCGATGGGTCAGACACGACTTCACAACTAACAACAACAACTATTGCTAAGTGCTATTGTTATTGGCAAAGTAAAGAAAAAAGAGAAAATGAGAAACAAAGAAAGCCTCTTATTCTCTGAGAGTTATAGCAGTCAAAGTGTCTATGGAGATTCTCAGTCATCCAAGTCATGGTTGTCCCAAAGGTGCTTTTTCAAAAGGCAACTGGACTTTGCTTTTCCTTGAAGATGTGTCACTTCTCATCTGAAGCGCTTCTCAAGCGAAGAAGCTTCTTGGATGAGAAGGAAAATATCTTCAAGGGAAAAACAAAGTCCAGTTGCCTTTTGAAAAAGCACCTTTGGGATAGCAGTGAAAACTAATAAAAAGCACCCTAATCCACTGGGAAAACCTTGCCTCTGTTGCAATAAGGTTTATTTCCTGTTGTTTCACAGTATTAACCCTCAGCAGCATGCAGGAATGTTGAGAAGCAGCAGGGAGTGTCAAAACATCAGAATGAATAGAAGAGAAAGATAGAAAGTTATCTCCAGCGTTCTTAAGCATGGAGAAGGCACTTCAGAATCTAACTAAGTGTGATAGCAGAGAATGGCTGCTAGATCGACTACAATAGTAAAGGCTACATGTTATTAAAATCTGTATCTAATATAAATCCCCATTATGGATTCCTGGTAAGGTAGAGAGAGAAGGGGATAAAGCATGATACTAATCAGATTTGACAATCTGGACATTTTTATTTTCTTTTACACATAGTTTCACCTCTGCAGCTTCAATCTTGAATGAAAGTCATACCTCATACTGGAATAGTTAGGCAAAAATACTGTTAATTCAACTCATGATCATAAACGCATGAGTCAATCAGTAAGCACAAATCGAAAGCAATTCAGAATGAAATAGAATAAACTCTGCTCTTCCACAATTAATTTAAAGTTAGTTCTTACCTTCCAATTACACATACACACACACGCACACATAGGTTTAGCCTAGTGTCTGTTAAAGCACATGAAAATGAATGCATCTTTGAGCTGTAACAGGTCAATCATTTATATAATTTGGGGCAAGGGATGCCTTATATTTAAATTAAGAAATCCTGCAATTTATTGCTCTCTGGTTTGTGGCATTTTTTAAAAAATTCCTAATGATGCAGACATTCCTGTCTGTGGAGGAATTCATTAGCTCAAACCATGATGATGAAATGTAGAATTGGCAGCAGCAGAATGGACCATAATCCTGTGCAAGTGCTCAATGGCAGAACAACGATTTTCTCTAAGTTCCTGCTTCCAGATGGATGTTTGTATAAGGAGGCTGTTGAGATATGAAAATGCCCTTCTCACCCCTATGGGTGGTCTGTGCCTTCCTCAATCCTGGGTCCTCTATCAGAACTCTGGGAGTTTGAGGTTCTGTGCAGGATCTTAATCAGTGGTGGAATTCAGCTGGTTCGCACCAGTTCAGCAGAACCAGTGGCTAATTTTTTGTTGCCCAGACACAGAACGGACTTCTGGAAGCGGCATCCACACAGAGAACTGGTTATTCACATATTTGAATCCCACCACTGATCTTAATTGTTCCTAGGACTACACTCTTCTGGACAGAAAGCTCTGAGTTTCTTCCTGGGATCTGTTGTAACCACAATAGGAGTCACTATACAGCAACAGCAACAGCACTTAGACTTATATACCGCTCCATGGTGCTTTATAGCACTCTCTGAGCAATTTACAAATGTCAGCATAATTGCCCCCAACAATCTGGGTCCTCATTTTACCGACCTCGGAAGGATGGAAGGCTGAGTCATCCTTGAGCCGGTCAGGTTCAAACTCCTGGCAGTGGGCAGAGTTAGCCTGCAATACAGGTAGTCCTCGACTTATGACCTCAATTGAGCCCAACATTTCTTTTGTTAAGCAAAACATTTGCTATGTGAGTTTTGCTCCATTTTATGACCTTTCTTGTCCCACTTGTGAAGTGAATCACTCCAGTTGCTAAGTTAGTAATGCAGTTGCTAAGAGAATCTGGTTTTTCCATTGACTTTGCTCGTCAGAAGGTCGCAAAAGGTAATCACCTGACTCCGGGACACTATAACTGTCATAAATATGAGTCAGTTGACAAGTGTCTGGATTTTGAGCACGTGACCATGGGGATGCTGCAACGGTCGGTAAGTGTGAAAAATGATCGTACGTTACTTTTTTCAATGCCATTGTAACTTCAAATGGTCACTAAATGAACTGTTGTAAGTCAAGGACTGCCCGTACTGCATTCTAACCACTGCGCCACCAGGGCTTCTATAGATAAATTTTAGATAGGAGCTTAGGAGTCACTATATACATTATATAAGAGGTTAGGAGTTAATTAATTAAACTCAGCTTAGCAGTCACTATACAAACTATGTTGGTGTTAACTTTCTTTCTCTAATCAGAGTATCAACAAATGTCCAAACAAGTGATAGGGATGTTTCGAATTGGGAACATGACTAAACTTATGGGATAAACCAGAGTTTGGACATTTGTGCTATATCGATGAGGAGAGTTTTGAACTGCTGGTTGGTGCTATCGCAATATCTCCTCACTGCTTTGACACGCAGTTCCCTTACTAGTATTTCTAAAGAAAGAGATATTTTAATGTGTTTCCAGAGATCCAGAAATCCCTAGTATTGAAAGAGCTTCATGTTATTCTCTCCCTGATCACATAGACTGTACACTAGTGGTGTATTCCAGCCACTATACAGACAAGTATTAATGCATGTGCACTGTATCTTTTAGATAGAGAATCTTGCAGCATTCAGGATTCATTTTTACATATGGAAGAAAAATAGATTCTACCTATCTTGTTGCTTTTGTACAGATTGTTCCAGTGATCCTAGAATACGGGTGCTGGAATGCATGAATGATGATTTCATAAATGAAGACAATAAAAACCTCGCTAGCTAGCCAACCAATTTATCTAATATCAGTTTTCTGGCATTACCTCTCCTTCTCCAAACCAAAAAAAATTCGACCTATGGGTGAGTGAATAGACTCATTCACATACTGGCATTTAGAAGGTTCTTATAGAACAGGAACGAAGTACCTGTGCCCTCTATCCCAAATAATGCTGAAGAAATTCCCTTACATTCTAATCCATCATGTCACTGGTAGAGATTATAGCATTCTTAACCAGAACAGATACAGAGAAATCATATCTGAAAAATATAGCTCAATACCCTTCAGGAAAAGTAGACCCCCTGCCCCCTTTAGAAAAAGAAAAAAAAACACCACCACAATTCAAAATGAACATGACTGGGAGGGAGAGATGATAAATCAGAATGGTGGGTGGTAAACAAGCTTTCCTGAACAATTCTTCTATCGGTAAGTCGCACATATTTACATAATCTTTTGTTTTTCTCTTTCTGTTAAGTTACTGAGTGGGTTGCGATCATTTATTTCTCAAGCCAAATTACTTTTGAAGTGGGTGAGCAAGTAAGAAGCTTTTCCTGGGAAACGTTGCTCGGTGCGGCAGAATGAAAAGGGAAGAGAAGGGCGGGGGAGACATCAGGACTCAACACTTGCAGATAATCTTTTGCTGTGGTTTTTCTAAAATTAGCTGATAAATTCTTTAGAAGCTAAACAATGCGAAAATAATTCCCTTAACTTTCACTTGTGACATAAAAAAAAAATGTTTTCTTAGGTTTTCCGTTCCCCATTTAGTGGCTTAAGAATACTTTGTAATTCCCAATTGAACATATTACTCCCATTATTTTTTAATTAAGTGAACAAAGATCACATCACACTTTGTTTCCTAATGTCCAGATTGTTATACAGGTCATAGTCAAGGCCAGTGCTTTTTTTGTAAAAAAAAAAAAAAAGGTGCCGGAACTCACACATCTCATACAACCCACTTTGCCTACCCTACAAGGTTCCATCCAAAAAAGGTGCCGGAACTCCGTTCTGAGCGTTCTATGAGAAAAAAAGCCCTGGTCAAGGCATAATAAAAAAATACAGAAAGTCAGATTTTGACTATAGCTCAACTCATGCCAACTACTTATGCTTGTTCAAGGGATGAACAGGGAGACACCAATTAGTCCTTCCCCCATTATTGTGCAGAATGACTTATGTTGCCTTAACATATCTAGTGTTAAAGGAGATGTGGGACAATGTAGCAGTTTAGGTCTTGATCATGAAGCTCACTGAATTACTTGGGGGTAGTCAATGTATCTCAACTTAAGCATCCTTGCAAATTTGTTAGTGTGAGAATAAAAAATGAGGGAAATATGCTATGTGCCATCCTGGGTTTCCAAGAGGAATGGTATATAGATATATGTACACACGCACACATGCACATATGCACATATCTAGGAGGAACTTCTTAAGGGTACAGTGATATGCCAACAGCTTACATACGATCAGTATTCCAGATATCATGAATGCCTTTGAACACAAAACTGTTTGTATATAAATATTCATTTCTGGCAGATGCTAATGTCCTACACCCAAATGTCATGTGGCAAAGGAAGTTTGGCATTGACAATATCAAGATCAGGGTTAGTTACTGACCTGCTCCTTGCTTCCCATTGGCATATTTCTTCTTCTTCTTCTTCTTCTTCTTCTTCTTCTTCTTCTTCTTCTTCTTCTTCTTCTTCTTCTTCTTCTTCTTCTTCTTCTTCTTCTTCTTCTTCTTCTTCTTCTTCTTCTTCTTCTTCTTCTTCTTCTCCTTCTCCTTCTCCTTCTCCTTCTCCTTCTTCTTCTTCTTCTTCTTCTCCTCCTTCTCCTCCTCCTCCTCGTCCTCCTCCTCCTCCTCCTCTTCCTTCCCATTTCTTCCCTTTTCAAGTCTGGTTCTTACTCTTCTGGCAGGCTCAACCATTGTTATTTATGCTGTTGTAGTGTGTCTTTGATGTTGTCTCTCCATCTTCTTCTGGATCTCCATCATGTTCTTTGACCTTCTCTTCTTTTTCTATATGCCTTGTCAGGTATGGAATCCCAAGACAAAACGAAGGCCATACAAACACCTTATTCTCTTCTGGGCTTCTATCAGGATAATCCTCAAGCAAAGGTTTTTGTTGACCTGAAGTGTCAACTTCTTCCCTCACTATATCCATATGAGCACTTCATTTCCATCTACTACCGGTATCATTTCAGTACTAAAATCCACAGCTTTCAAATGATTACTGCAGCAAAACGTACGCCTTTAAATTTTCCTGCTAAGTTCTCATTCTGAATTGAGTTCATATTTCCTAGAGTCCATGATCTCAGCTTCTTGATCCTGTCTATATGCATGAGGGCAGTAAGAATGGTATCATTTGTAGTCTCACTAGGCAAGACTTCACCAAACTCTCTCCATGCAGGCTAATTGCAACTTGCTTTGACCATAGCCCTGTACAAGCTCATCCAAGTCTATGTTTAGCAAAGAAGGTCCATGAGGTGCTATAGAGAGGAGGCAGGCATGACTCTACAATGCAAACAGAGGAAGAGGAAAATGGCAATTCATTTTAGATGATAGGGATCTGATTTTATAATCCACAAAAGGAAACTTTGCTTGATTAATATATCGCTTTTTCATGACACAATCTATTTTGTCTACTTGCATCAATGGGTTATGCTGAAGAATTGAATGCTCTTATTCATTTTATGTCTCTTTGTGTTTAACTTTCAAGATTATAATCTGAGGTGTGCCCAGAATTTGGGCATTCATTAAAGCTTCTGTTTATCTAATGGGCTTGTTTCTTCTGCATCCGGGGAGCAATGTTTTGCCTTCAAGTTAATGGGACAGCTAATATAATTGGACAACATTTAAATATAACGTTTTAGATGTCCTATAAATCTCCTTTGAAATACAAGAGGGTTTTCAAGAGGGTTTTATACAGTATAGATCATTCTGATTCTTTTCTACCCAGAGAAAATGCTGCTTTAAACAAGAGAACATGGATCAAGAAGATTTATTCTGATATGTCAAGTATTTTTCTTTCTTAATCCATCTAAATACCAAGCCAAAAGTATTTTCTGTTCCAATTCCCTGCTACTTTTCTGCCTAACATTTCAGTAAATCTTTCCACAAGAAAATTTAGAAAATCTTAAAGAGTGTCTCTGGAGCTTATAAGAAAAAGTATGTTAAGAGAAGTCCTCCCATAACCCACATGTAATATATGGTTTTACCATAAGATTGATGCTGACTGCTATCTTAGTTAGCTTCAAAGAAGGGTTGCACCAATGGATGGAGATGTTGCTGTTCATTTGAACAACCAATAAACATATCTATAAATGGGGCACCCCAGTAGCACAGGAAGAGTCAGCCTGGAAACATCAATAAATTACTCTCTCAACCTCCATGTCTTTGTCAGATAAAGACATAGCATGTATAGATAGTCCTCAACTTACAACCACTCATTTAGTGACACTCAAAGTCACAACAACACTGAAAAATGTAACTTACGGCGAGACTTACGACTGTCACAGCATCCCCACCATCACGTGATCAGAATTTGAAAACCAGCATGTATTTACGATACTTTGGTGGTCCCTGAGTCATGTGATCACCATTTGCCACCTTCCCAGCCGGCTTCCGACAAGCTGAGTCAATGGTGGGGAAGCTGCATTCACTTAATGACCACATGATTTGCTTACAGCTGCAGCTGGGGGAAAAAAAGGTTGCAAAATCGAGCACAACTCACTTAGCAACTTCCTCACTTAACAACAGAAATTCTGGTTCCCAGTTGTGGTCGTAAGTCAAAGACTACTTGTACCTGTAAGCAAAAATGGCCTCCAGTTTGCCACATTGACCACAGGTTGTCTTTGACTTACTGCCATTCATTTAATGACCGTTTGAAGCTACAACGGCAGTGAAAAAGACACTTATGACTGTCTCTCCCATTTACAACCATTGCAGCATCCCTATGGTCACACGATCAGAATTCAGATGCTTGGCAACTGGCATGTATTTATGACAGTTGCTGTGTCCTTCTGCGACCTTCTGACAAGCAAAGTCAATGGAGAAGCCAGATTCACTTAACAACCATGTTACTAACTTAATAACTGCAGTGATTCACTTAACAACGGTGGCAAGAAAGACTGTAAAATGGGGCAAATCTTACTTAACAACCATTTGCTTGGCAATGAAAATTTTGGCTCAACTGTGGTCGTAAGTCAAGGGCTACCTGTAATAAAAAATCATAATCAGTGATGCTGAAGGATCGTATTTGAAAGCAACTGCTAAATGCAAAGCTCCTGAACCCAGCCAGAAGATCCTTACTCACTGAGCTGTGATTTTAATCAAATTAATAAACACGAATATTTTCACCTTAGTTACATTGTGGCTCACTGTACTCCTCTTTAAAGAAAACCCTCATGTCCCTCTCCTTTGTAAAATGAGCATTTTAACTTCTAACAGGCTAAAAACAATGCAACTTGTATTCGGGACAAGGAATTATTTATGCTGTTATTCCCACCAAATGTACTGTATGTCTGTTTAAGTATAATGCGAGCGCTCAGGTAGGCTAGCATCATTATAATCTGGAGGTCGTTCTGAAGTCTGAAGCATATTTCTAAAAAGGTTGTGATGAATTTCACAGGGAACAAATAATCATTGTACAAATGCAAGATACATGGGAGGACGATAAACAGATGAAACAGAAGTGTGCACTCAAGGTGGAGGTGAGTTTAATAAGAGATTAAATGTGGATTTATGGAGGCTAATAAAGAAGGAGGAAAGAACATTAATATTGGGTTATTAAAGTGCCCGCCTCCAACTGCAAAGAATTAAGAAACCTCAAACCATATGCATATAAATAAATGTATAACATTATAGCTTAAATGGAAACACACTGGGAGATAATGTTAAAAATGTATTAATAGCAAAAGAGTGCATATTGTTTAAAATATATTTAAACGACTTATCCCTGGCCAACAGACACAGAGGGTGTGATAAGAGTGAACGGTGGGTGGCTTTATTCCAATTTTCTCCTCTGCCATCTCCTCAAGGTCAGCTTAAGAAAAAGCAGGGGTATTCAACCTTGGAACTTTAAGACCTGTGGACTTCAACTCCCAGAATTCCCCAGCCAGCCATACTAAATCTTCATGAACATTCAGTCACAGTGTGAAAGGGGAGACCATGTTCACATATATGAAGGGCATCTTCACACTGATCCTGAATATCTGGCCATGCACCGGTGTGCATGTCACAGTTTGGTAGGCAGGAGAGAGATAACTAAAAGTCATTTTTCAACCCTCTCTCATCTGTTCACTGCATGCACGAGAGGGTTCATTTAAACCAGGGGTCTTCAAACTTGGCCCTTTTATGATTTGTGGACTTCAACTCCCAGAATTCCTCAGCCAGGCACGTTGGCTGAGGAATTCTGGGAGTTGAAGTCCACAAGTCATAAAAGGGCCAAGTTTGAAGACCCCTGGTTTAAAAACAGGGGTTAAAAACTGGTCTAGAGAGGATCATAAGAAAAAGAAATATCCAAATCACTCTTTTTTAGAATCAATTGGAATTCCTGAAACTCTAGGTAGATGTAGTTATTTCTTACCTAACTTTTCATACTTTTTTTTTTTTGTAAATAGAAAATATTACTCAGCCCTATTTATGATAGAATCGCCATGATTGCCAGACCTAGTGAGCTAAAATGCATCTCCAGGATGAAGTGGTGCTTCAGTCATGAATGCTATTTACAAAGAGTGCTGGCATGGCCCGGGGAAAGATAAAACAAATTGGAATTAGGGTTGGAATAAATCTGAATCATGCAGTTAAGAAGGCATCTTTGGAAAGGATTTATGAAGCACGCGTTTGGCATTTCAACACGACCCACTAACTGAGGGTGGGTGGGCAGCCGTTCAGCCATCCCCGTTGAGAGGACCAGAACGGACCTGAATGCCACCCTCCGCTCATCCTCTATCTCAGCATGGAAGCCGTCTGCAATCATGCCTTTCTACAGCACTTCGAAAATAGTGTTTTCAAACGGCACCGGCACAAGCCCAGCCATGCAGTTTCTCTGCTGGGCTTCACTTTCATCATGGCCATAGCTGTGCTGCTATTGGTAGCTGGAGAGGAGGTCTGGCACACACCCCTCCTCTGATCACTGCTCTTCACAGCCAGTTTGGGAATGTCTGTATCCAAGAAGAACAGGCTCACGTCAAGATAGCAGCTTGCTGTGCTTTGCAAGAGAAGTCTCGGGCATTACATGTCTCCACTAAGCAGTGTTCCAGTTCAAATACCAGTTCAAGTACCAGTTCACTGCTTCCTCTATGCCTGAGCAACTGGTACAGTGGTAGTTAGGATGTATAATAAGTGGCCAGAGAGAGGACTAGTGAACTACTGGGCTTGCTTTCCTGTCACAGGAAGGAAGGATAAAGAAACAGATAAAGGGTTATGTTAAGAGGACATTCTGAAGATGATACCTGGCAAGCATTGTCACCAAAGCTGAAGAACAGATTGAAATCCAGATAGCAATTTCTTGAGCCTGATTCATTTTCAGCTGGTTCCAGCACAGGAGGCAAACAGCTTAAAGGGGCCATATGGAAGACCCTTTACTCTTTCAAACCTGCTTATATCCACAAATGCATTATTGAGACTCATGATAATCACTGGCACTGGGCAGAGTTCAATAATGCATGCATGCACCAGGTGACAAATTCAAAGCAACCCATATAAATGAAGAAAGGAAAGTGATCAAGGTCTCTCACCAGGGGCTTTTCTCCCATGTAACTGTACTTTAAATAAACTATACCAAAATCAGAAGACAGATTAAAATGCTGCAGGGAGGTAAGTACCACTTGGAAACAGTTATTCTAGAGCAGAAATGCAGTTTCCAAGGCCAGGAATTATACTGTGGTGTACTGGGCAGGAGGTATACTGCAAATGTGCCCCTGTTAACTCTACCAAAAGTGGGTGGAGTTAAAGAAACATACAGGTAATCCTCCACTTATGACCACAATTGAGCCCCAAATTTTTGTTGCTAAGCAAGGCAGTTGTTGAGTTTGGCCCCATTTTACAATCTTTCTTGCCACAGCTGTTAAGTGAATCTGGCTTCCCCATTAACTGCTTGTCAGAAGGTCACAGAAGGTGATCACATGACCTTGGGACACAGCAACCATCATAAATATGAGCCAGTTGCCAAGCATCCAAATTTTAATCACGTGACCATGGGGATGCTGCAATGGTCATTAATCACTTTTTTCAGTGCTGTTATAACTTCAAACGATCATTGAATGAATGGTTGTAAGTTGAGAATTACCAGTCATGTTTTTTAAACATTTAAAAAATTAAACTTAAATTAAACTTGCAGAAGACATTCTTCTCGATTCCATTGAACATTCTATTCATCTTAAATGTTACAATGTGGTAAGAGAATCCTAGGAGCCACACCACGGTTTTGGAACCTTACGATATCTCAGTGGTTTTAGAAACTGTACAACTTTATTTTAATCTAACTCCAGGACAGAACATTTAGTGAATGCAGCAGAAAAAAAGGAGAAAAAAAATAAAGAAAAAATTACAATAATAAAACAAGAGATAGATGCAGCAGATAAAACCAAGGTAACCTACTGATGAAGGAAGGAAGGAAGGAAGGAAGGAAGGAAGGAAGGAAGGAAGGAAGGAAGAAAGAAGGAAGGAAGGAAGGAAGGAAGGAAGGAAGGAAGGAAGGAAGGAAGGAAGAAAGAAAGAAAGAAAGAAAGAAAGAAAGAAAGAAAGAAAGAAAGAAAGAAAGAAAGAAAGAAAGAAAGAAAGAAAGAAAGAAAGAAAGAAAGAAAGAAAGAAAGAAAGAAAGAAAGAAAGAAAGAAAGAAAGAAAGAGAAAGAAATGCCAAATCTACCAGGGTATCCTTAGTCACCCTAATCATATTGGTTGAAGGCCGAGGGCAAGGAGTGGTAGCAAGAAGGAAGTTGGCAGAACCTGGGACCCAAGACATCTGCTTCTCCTGTCTGCTCAATAGTATGCTACTGATGACATCAACATTCTAAATGGGGGTTTATTTTAGTGGCTTAACTTTTTCATGGTTCATACACACCCAATTAGTCTAAAAACAAATGCCTTAAAGGAGCCTAAACCATCTGTTTTATATAATCCCCACCAAGAAGCCCTCTTCTACCATAACTTCACGAGAGAAAGAGAGAGAGAGAGAGAGAGAGAGAGAGAGAGAGAGAGAGAGAGAGAGAGCCAAGTCAACTTAGTTAATATACTGAGTCACTACCAAGAATAAATTGGTAACTAATACAGCCTTTCAACTACAGGTGTAATATTGGTGAGTATCAATCAGCATTCTCTCTGTTCATTGTGAACCAATTGGAGTTTCCAAAGATTCTTCATATCTAACCAGCAATAATTCTGTTTTGGTGTATCTAAGGCAGATATCACCATAGTAACAGTTGACTCCATTAGGAATGAATGTAGATAGCCTAACTACTCATTAGTATAATCTCCTTCTGAGAATCCAGTTGCAAGTTTTATTTATTTATCCAGTCTGTCTGGTCAATTAATTATCCTAGAGCAGCAGCTCCCAACCTTTTCTGTACCCCGCACCCCTAGAACACTTCTGATATATTCTCGCATCCCTTACAAAAGTTCAAAATAACGGCAATGAATTATGCATATACAGTATAATTTTGAAAACCCAAGTTTTCGCACCCCTTGGAATATCGTTTTGCACCCCCCAGTTGGGAACTCCTGTCCTAGAGTAATAATTCTCAAGGCAACCTGCAATAAAAGGACAAATAAAATCTGAAAGGCACATAAAGCAAATCAAAAGCAGCATAATAAAACAATCCATGAAAGACAGCCATCAATTAAAAGCAGGAGAGGCTAAAATATCTGATGATATTTGATACGCTATTTTGGATGATCTCAAAATCACACAGAAATAAAAAGTTTTGAAAGCATCACAAAACTAAAACTACCTAAAACACAAATCAAGCATAGAGAATATTAAAGATAATAGAGAATAATGTGGACTAAGCTGCTGAAAAAAAATTGCAATGGAGGCAGGAGGTGAACAGTTTTTTCCCTGATAGGAGAGATCTGAGGAGTAATGTGTTGGAAAAGCCTGCTGAGAAGCAAGCCATTATTTATCATGAGGAATTTAGGAGTAAAAAATGTGGACTTAGGGCCACAGAACACTCTTGTCTGAGTGTGTAGAGCAGAGTGGTATACAGTTCATGGAACAATGGCTGCCCACCACATGGAATATGCTCACATCTATTGTGTTCAGTAGACATTCAAGAACCTATTGAAGATCCTTAACGGGATTTCAAGAAGCATCTGTACATCCTTCTTAAAATTCTTGTTGAAGGTAATTCTGTAAAGGTATGGAACACACACCTAGCCTATTTTTAATTGGATAGCAGCATATAATTGGTCAAATATAGCATTATCGCGGAGGAATACTTAGGCCACTACAAACAAACATCCACAAAATTTATGGACCTGTTGTTAGAAAATAAGCTGAGTTTGAAATGGTTGAAATTTGTTTATGTCACATTGCAGGCAATCAAGTAAGACTCCAAAATACATCACGCTAACCTGACAAGGCTCATCATGGCATTCCATAAAAACAATATGAAAGGTCTGCATCTTTTACCAGGACTGTACAGATGATTCTTGATTTACAACTATTTGTTTGAAGCTACAATGGCACTGAAAAAGTGACTTATGACCATTTTTCATACTTATGCCTGTTGCAGCATCCTCATGGTCACCTAAACAAAATTTGGACACTTGGCAACTGGCTCTGATTTTTGACAGTTGCAATGTCCCAGGGTCATGTGATCACCTATAGCAGGGTTAGGCAACCTTGGCTCTTTTATGACTCGTGGACTTCAACTCCCAGAATTCCATGGGAGTTGAAGTCCACGAGTCATAAAAGTGCCAAGGTTGCCTACCCCTGACCTATAGTGACCTTCTGATAAGCAAAGTCAATGGGGAAGCCAGATTCACTTACCATGTTTCCCTGAAAATAAGACTTGGTCTTATTTATTTATTTATTTATTTATTTGCCTCTAAAAGAGGCACTAGGTCTTATTTTGGGTGGATGTCTTATCCACTTACCTCAGGACTGCTACAGCCAGGCCTCCCACACCCTGACACCTGTTGCACTACCGCCTGACTTCTTCTGTGGCCACTCACGGTAGGAGGCCATGTGGTGCATTGTGCCAGTGCCGCTACTCGTGGCAGGAGGCCATGTGGCATGTCTCCCCCATGCCACCGCTTGCGGCAGGACACCATGTGGTGCATAGCACCACGGCACATTCGAGTGGTGGCACCAGCATGATGTACCATGTGGTGTCCTGCCACGAGCAGCAGCACCAGTGCAACACACCACATGGCGTCCTACCAATAGGCTGACTCGGTAAACCACTTAGAGAGGGCTGTAAAGCACTGTGAAGCCATATATAAGTTTAAGTGCTGTTGCTAACAACAATGGCAAGAAAGGTCATAAAATGGGGCAAAACTCATTTAACAACTGTCTCACTTAGAAATAGAAATTTTGGGTCAATTGTGGTTGCAAGTCGAGGACTAACTGTATCGCCATATTTATATTTGAATAAAAGCTCAGCTTTTAGACTGCTTATTTTAATGTATCACTCATATTTCTATTTCAATGAAAGCAACAGTGCACAGAAGAGAGGGAGAATGCTTTATCCGTATTATAGTGATGCATTTTAAATGAAAAAAAGTGATTGCCACCAAGATTTTAATTGATGATGTCCTAATACTACCAAAGCCATAATTTGATTTTTATTTCAATACATGACAAAACACCAGCAGCTACCTGACATACTACCATTTCGATTTGATTTCTGAGATAATTAAGAAGATATTGTTTTATGGGGGAAATGGGAATTGCTCTATACTGCAAGAAAAGTGCAGTAGATCAAGAAGCAATGGCTGTTTTAAGATAGAAATGACTTTTTATTAGAAGCACTCCTGGGAATAAAGGCATTTCCAATGCAAATTCAGTTTCTCCAATAGACAAATCATGTTTTTCTACCAAATAGGAAGGTTATCAACATGCCTTACCTTTTCTTCCACTGCTCATTTGGATGTGGCAAACAGGGACACTTCAAGTCTTTCATGTTCATACAAATGTCAGAGGAAAGAAAAGGAAGATACCAAAAGGTACCTCAACTAAGATGTTAATTAGAATAGAATAGAGCTGGAAGGGACCTTGGAGGTCTTCTAGTCCAGCCCCCTGCTCAAGCAGGAGAACCTATACCATCTCAGACAGGTGATTGTCCAGTCTCTTCTTAAAAATTTCCAGTGATGGAGCGCCCACGATTTCTGGGGGTAAGCTGTTCCACTGGTTGACTGTCCTTACTGTCAGGAAGTTTCTCCTTAATTCCAGGTTGCTTCTCTCTTTGATCAGTTTCCAACCATTGTTTGTTTTTTGTCCTTCCCTCTGGTGCTCTGGTGAACAACCTGACCCCCTCTGCCTTGTGGCAGCCCCTCAGATACTGGAATACTGCTATCATGTCTCCCCTATTTCTTCTTTTCTTTAGACTAGCCCAGGGGTAGGCAACCTTGGCTCTTTTATGACTCGTGGACTTCAAATCCCAGAATTCCTGAGCCAGCATGGCTGGCTCAGGAATTCTGGGAGTTGAAGTCCACGAGTCATAAAAGAGCCAAGGTTGCCTACTCCTGGACTAGCCAGATTCAAGTTCCACAGCCATTCTTTGTATGTTTTGGTCTCCAGGCCTTTGATCATCTTAGTTGCTCTTCTCTGATTTTTTTCCAAACTCTCAACATCTTTTTTGTGATATGGTAACCAAAATTTGCTGCAGTATTCGAGCTGTGGTCTTACTAGGGCTTTATAAAACGGTACTAATACTTCGCATGATTTTGATTCTATGCCTCTGTTTATACAACCCAGCATTGTATTAGCTTTTTTGGTTGCTGCTGCACACTGCTGGCTCATAGTCAAGTGATTGTCCACTTTATCTGTTAAGATAGGCTTGATGGAACAACTCTGGAATTATTGACAATGAAGCAATAAAAGTTGCGAGACGTCTAACAAAATTGCAAGAAAAGCGAATATAGTTTGGTTGTGCTGTGTTCACACTTAGATATGTCAACAGCAGTGAAATTCATTCTTTAAAAGAACCCTCCTGAAGTTGTTAACATTTACAGGACCCTTATTCAGAAGAAAATCCTTCAAAGAAATCTGAGGAAACCAAAAAAAAAAAAAGTCAGCAAGGAATTTCCTTTAGAAAGAGTCCATCTGTGACTTTAACACCTATAAAATATTAAATTATTTTGATGAAATTCTATACACAGGAGACAGTGCCTGGCATCTGTGAATGTCAAAATCTCCGTAATCAGAGATCCATCTGAGAAGCGACGCTGGTTGATGAATCTGAAGGATTTGGCCTTTGCGAAGTTGCTGGAGTGGACGTCAGATACATCTTCAGTCTTTAAATCTATCACTTTAGCATAACAAGCAGACGGTTGTTAAGTGAATCTGGCTTCCCCCATTGACTTTGATTGTCAGAAGGTTGCAAAAGATGATCACATGACCCTGGGAGACTGCAACTGTCATAAATATGAGTCAGCTGCCATTCATCTGAATTTTGATCCTGTAACCATGGGGATGCTGCAAACGGTCGTTAAGTGTGAAGAATGGTGATCAGTCACTTTTTTCAGTGCCATTGTAACTTTCAACGGTCACTAAGCAAACTGTTGTAAGTTGAGGACTACCTGTACACCAACCCGACCCTCACTAAGCATGGACTTAAAAACAATGCTAATGGGGGGGGGGGGAATGAAAGATTGCAAAAGACGCCAATGTGGCCTTATAAAAGCTGAAAATCAACAAAGATGCATATTAGAGGTGGAAATGAGGACAGGCCACAAAGGAAGAGTGCATATACAGATGGCTGGGATTTTCTCCATCTGAGAAGTGATGCTGTTTGACGAATCTGGAGAACATAAAACAGGAAGGATCTGGGCTTTACGTAGTTGCTGGAGTGGACGTCAAATGCATCTGCAGCCTCCCAATGTACCACGTTAGCAACGAGATAAAATTATAATGTTGGAGGAGGAAAAAATGAGGCATAATCTTTAAGACTAGCAAATCTCACACTAATCCCTGGTGTTTTGCTGCATCAGAACCCTTCTGCTACACTGCAGCCAATTGATTTACATTCCCTACAGATTCTTGCAATAATTATGTTTTTGTTTCCAGGACTTCGCACCTGGCTTCAGCTTTCTTTTTGAGATGCTTCCCATTTAGATGCGAAAGCATCAGTTGGATTTCTTTTTTTCAAAATCCTCTATTATTTTCCGAAGCACAGCATTGTTGCTCTTTCAGAATATATTGTAAGGTACATGCTGAGTTCAGGAACACAAGCTATTTAGTCTATTTTATCCTCCTTGAGTTCCCCCCCCCCCAAGAAGGTGCTGAGGGTTTGTTGATAGGGTTGTGCTATAATCAGTTATGTAAAAGAATGCTCCAAAATAATTTAATGGTACATCATCAAAATCCTGCAGATTTTCGGGGGATTAAGACATTCTTTTTTTATTGGATATATATTTTGAACACTTTTCCCCACAGGGGATGTAATCTTCATGTATTTTTCTAATAACCACTTTTCTTACTCCCTTACTTACTGCCTTTCAGAATTGGCTGTAAGGTCAGTCCTACCATTAGGCAGAATGAAGTGGTCAGTTCAAGCATTTGAAGCTAGATGTCTCGAAAGAACACTGCCTAACAGAGTTGTTGTGAGGGCAGAAATGTGCTAAGAAACATGAATGCCCCCATGAACTCCTGAAGTCAAGGAGCACTATGAAGTTCTGTCTGTGCTTCCGTAAATAGTGCATTTTTAGACAGTTTGCCTATTTGAAATGGGAATAACAACAACAACAACAACAACAACAACAACAACAATAGTAACAATAACAATAACAACAATAATAACAATAATAACAACAACAACAACAACAACAACAACAACAACAATAATAATAATAATAATAATAATAATAATAATAATAATAATAATAATAATAATAATAATAATAATAATAATAATAATAATAATAATAATAAAGTTGGAAGGGACCTTGGAGGACATCTAGTCCAAACCCCTGCTCAGGCAGGAAACCCTATACCATTTCAGACAAATGGCTGTCCAGTCTCTTCTTAAAAACCTCCAGTGTTGGAGAATTCACAACTTCTGAAGGCAGGTTGTTCCACTGATTAATTATTCTAACTGTCAGGAAATTTCTCCTTAGTTCTAGGTTGCTTCTCTTTTTGATTAGTTTCCATCCATTGCTTCTTGTCCTGCCTTCAGGCACTTTGGAAAATAGCTTGACTCCCTCGTCTTTGTAGCAACCCCTGAGATATTGGAACACTGCTATCATGTCACCCCTAGTCTTTCTCTTCCTTAAACTAGAAATACCCAATTCCAGCAACCGTTCTTTATATGTTTTAGCCTCCAGTCCCCTAATCATCTTTGTTCTCTTCTCTGTACTCTTTCTAGAGTCTCAACATCTTTTTTACATTGTGGTGACCAAAACTGGATGCAGTATTCCAAGTGTGGCCTTACCAAGGCATTGTAAAGTGGTATTAACACTTCATGTGATCTTGATTCTATCCCTCTGTTGATGCAGCCTAGCACTGTGTTGGCTTTTTGGGCAGCTGCAGCACACTGCTGGCTCATATTTAAATGATTGTCCACTAGGACTCCAAGAGTCCTCTTACAGTTACTACTATTGAGCAAGGTACCAGCTATACTATACCTGTGTATTTGGTTTTTCTTGCCTAAATGTAGAACCTTACTTTTTTCACCATTGAATTTCATTTTGTAGATAGTGCCCAAAGTTCAAGTCTGTCAAGATCCTTCTGTATCTTAAGCTTATCTTCTGGAGTGTTGGCTATTCCTGCCAGCTTGGTGTCGTCTGCAAATTTGATGAGTTCCCCATCTATCCCCTCATCCAAATCATTGATGAAGATGTTGAGGAGCACTGGGCCCAGAACAGAGTCCTGGGCCACCCCACTACACACTTCCCTCCATGTAGATGCGGTTCCATTGAGGACCACATGCTGAGTACAGCCAGTCAGCCAACTACAAATCCATCTGGTGGTGATGCTGTCTATTTTTTTTCTATTTTATCAAGTAGTAGCTTTGGACATTAAAAGTATATCATTTTCTGCCTTGTGTCACAGAGTAAAATAGCTAGGTCTGGCTCTGATCCATAACTATTTTGAACACCATGGAAGCTTCTTTGGACCTTCAAATTGATCAAAAGTAACTTGGAGTGACATTTTAAATCAAGTGCTAAACTTCGACAAAGTTAAATCTCTGCTGAACAAAGAAACTCACTAGGTAACACTCTCTCACAGTTTAGCCCATACAGTGCGTTTGGCCATGGCTCTTAGAGCCCAATTTATTATTATCTCCATGCTGTGAGACTTCAATAGATCATATTCCTCCCTCCTCCCCCCCCATCAAAGAAAATGCTTATCATGCCTAATACATTTTGCACAATGCGCTGTTTGGTGAAAACTAAACAGTATCTTCATAATTCCGTAACTGACTTGCTAGGAGGTAGCTTCAGCCACTAGGCAATTTTATGATGGTCTATTAATACATGGAATGAAGGACACTGTTAGATTGAATAAACTCACAGTCTCCCCTTAGAGGCTTGGTTTTATTTATCTTTTCAATCTAAAAAAATGTGACAAAATTGTTCTTTGGGAAACCAGAACAAAAAGCAAGAACTGGACTATAAAAAGGCAAGGACAAGCAAGGGACCAAACCATTCCTTTTTGCACTGAAATTTACACTGTTCTGAAATTTAAGGCCCATTCAGAGTTTAGCGATTTTATTTCGAACTCTGTACTTGATAATTCTAGCTTTTCTTTATGCTTCCTTTTTTTTGTCCTTTCCACCCCAAGTAAACATTTTTGTATCTGGCATTTTTAGATAATTCACCTGTTTGAAATGGCAACTGAGCATTAAATCACTCTTTTTTATTTAAGTAGTAATCAGCATTAAGTACTTAGAATTAACGAAGTATTAAGTGGTAATTACGATTGTCTCTCAGTGGATGTGCTGATAACATTTTATTTCAAATTCAAAATGAACTGCTGCAGTGTTAACTCCTCCAACCTCACCCTATCTTTGCAAATAAGTAGAAAATGCATGACCATCGGATTATATTCTACTGGGTAAAGTAAGGAAATACTTTCCTTTTTAAATTAAACTTGCAAATCATTCAGATTTGCAAAACTGACCTTAAAATAGGAGCCAATGTTTTACTAAATTTTCCCATTTACAACATTTGTAGCTCACTTGTCTTCAGCCTCTTTCAATCAATTATAGTATTTGCAGTTTTGCTCTACTGTAATTAGCCTTAGAAATTGTCAAATTTGACAACATTTTTTTATGAGTTAACCAAAACATTGCCTGATAAAATCAGAAGACTGATGTCATTCTGAGGATAGGAAGAGTAAGCTGATGTTACCCTTAAAAGCCAAAACATCGCAAAAATACTATCTTCTGTCTCTTGGTCCTGGGTTTGTCTACATTGTTACTCCAGGTCTGAGATGGGGAACTATGGCTCCTTTATGACTTGTGGACTTCAACTTCCAGAACTTCTGAGTCAACATGGGTTAGGGTACAAATCTAAGTGCTATTGCTATTGCTATTATTTGTTTGGTTTTTTAATCTTGCCCAGGTAATTGGTTTGACTACTTAACAGTTGATAGAGCAATCTTAGCAGCGAATCTTTATTAAAATATACCTGTTTGACTGCAATATGGCTTCTAGTCTTGGTCAGTTACTTGAGACAGGGGAGGAGGGAATAATCTTCTGTGATTATTACTGATTATTAAAACTCTTCCCACCAAAGGTAATAAGAAAAGAAGTCCAGTTGGAAGGGAAAGTGCTAAAGAAAGAAATATTTTGGGTTTTTTTCCAATCAGTTATGTCTGCAATTTTCTCATCAAGGTTTTTCAGAAGGAGTTGCCATTGCCTGTTTCCTAGGGCTCGGAGAAAGTGACTTGCCCTCGATGGGTTTCTGCCTAAGGCAAGACTAGAACTTACAATCTTCTGACTTCTAGCTAGTTGTTAAGTGAGTTTTGCCCTATTTTACTACCTTTCTTGCCACAGTTGTTAAGTGAATCACTGCACTTGTTAAGTTAGTAATATGGTTGTGTTACTGAGCTAATTTAAGGCATGCTATAAAAACAGCAAAGCAGGCCTATAGTCAGAAAGTACAGAATTTCTTTCAGGATCCTATGGACCCTAGACATAAATGGCAAGGTATTCAGGTTATTAGTGACTATAAGGCAGTTTCCTTGACATGTAAGGATGACATGGATTTTCTAAATAAGCTAAATATGTTTTTTTGGATGGTTTGAGCCTCAAACAACATTCCAGCAAGGAAGGCTGTTCCCCTTCCTGATGAACAGGTGCTCAGGTTTGATACAACTGCTGTTTGTAAGGTCCTGCGGAAAGTCAACACTCGAAAAGCTGCAGGTCCTGATAATATCCCTGGGCGAGTACTTAAGGAGCATGCTGACCAGCTGGCCACTGTTCTCATAGACATCTTCAATCTCTCATTGCATCAGGCCATGGTTCCATCATATTTTAAGACTGCAATCATTGTACCAGTGCCCAAAAAAATCTATAATCATATGCATTAATGATTACCATCCAATTGCACTCACTTCCATTACGAAGTGTTTTGAGAAATTGGTAAATGACTATATGGTTTCATGCCTTCCCCCTACATTTGACTCATTACAGTTTGCTTATCAGAAGAACCGCTCTATAGATGATGCACTTTCCTATGTGCTTCATCTTAGCTTGGCGCACCTGGAGGGGAAGAATACTCATGTACAAATGCTGTCTGTTGATTTTATTTCAGTGTTCAACACAATCATTTCTCAGCATTTGGTGAACAAACTGGGCCTATTAGGTTTTAATACTCCTTTATGTAACTAGATACTTGATTTCCTTACTGATTGGCCCCAGTTTGTGCGAGTTGGAAGAAAAGTTTCTAACTACATCTCCTTGAGTACAGGTTCTCCACAGGGCTGTGTCTTGAGTCCATTACTGTTCACCTTGATGACCCACGACTGTTGTGCCAAATCTGCTACGAATCATATTGTGAAATATGTGGATGACACAGCAGTGGTGGGTCTTATCCAGGATGAAAATGAAGACACTTATAGGAAAGAGGTGAAGGCTCTGGTGGACTGGTGCAATAAAAGTAATCTGGTTCTAAATGTTAATAAAACAAAGGAGATCATTGTAGATTTTAGAAAGAGTCAGCATAGTCATACTCCACTCAGTATCAAGGATTCAGCTATAGAGGTGTTCAACAGTATTAAGTATTTGGGAGTGCAGATAACTAACAATCTGAATTGGTCTCTCCAAACATCATCCTTAGTGAAACATGCAAACCAGCATCTGCATTTCTTGTGTTGGATGAGGAGAGCACATCTTCCTCCTTCTGTGATGGCCACTTTTTACACAGGCATGATTGAGAGCATTTTAACAAAATGCTTCACTGTTTGGTTTGGTGGTAGCAGTGCCTCAGATAGAAGGTCCATACAGAGAGTGGTAAGGACAGCTGAGAAGATTATAGGAAGCTCGCTTCCCATGATTCAGGACACTGCTTGTAAGCAGTATGTGCTAAGAGCTCAAAGCAATGTTAGAGACCTCACACACCCACTTCACAGTCTATTTCTGTTGCTGCCCTCTGGGAGGTTTCAAAGTATTTCCGGCAGGACTACCAGATTCTGTAACAGCTTTGTTCCCTATGCCATTCATCTGGTAAATTCACAAGATTCGTTTTTCTCGCCATGTACATGTATACATCCGAACTAGACTGTGTTGTTTCTCTGTGTCATAGAATATATGTAGGTATGTGACTATATGCAAAAAAAAATTGTCATATTTATGTAGTATATATTGGAGGTGGTGACCCTTTGAGAGCTGTATGCAACAAAATTTCATTTTAATGTATACTGATTAGTGTACATTTAAAGTGATAATAAAGTTAATATTCTATTCTATTCTATTCTATTCTATTCTATTCTATTCTATTAAGTGAATCTGGCTTCCCCATTGACTTTGCTTGTCCGACGGTTGCAAAAAGTGATCCCATGACCCCAGGACACAGCAACCGTCATAAATATGAGTCAGTTGCCAACCATCTGAATTTTGATCATGTGACCATGATCATAAGTCACTTTTTTCAGTGCCATTGTAACTTCAAACAGTCACCAAACAAACTGTTGTAAGTTGAGGATTACCTATAGTGTTTAGTGAGTCGTCCCTCACTAAACATGGACTCAAAAACAATGCTAATGGGGGGGGGGGAATGAAAGATTGCAAAAGACGCCAATGTGGCTTATAAAAGCTAACAGGAGATCGGAAAATCAACAAAGATACATATTACAGGTGAAAATGCAGACAGGTCACAAAGGAAAAGTGTATATAGATGGCTGGGATTTGTTATTGGGAAAATAATCTTTAGAGTAAGCTGAGATTAGTAGAGGAATCACCACAAAAAGAATTCTTCGCATATGTTAAAAAATAAAAAGAAGAAAAAGGCTTGAGGGGAGGGCTCGCTTCAGTGCTTGAAAAAGCAAAGGTGATATAAATAATGCCTTGAAAAAGAAATAAACATTTGGCTAAATTACTGTATAAACTACTCTTTGTTTCTGACATTTAAGAAAATGAAAATGTTATATTTACTGTTTCCCAAATTTATAGAAACCGAAGCCAAGATTTATAACAGTCAGGTCATTAGCTCCATAAGTGCACCTTATTGTGCAAAATGCAAACCAAACAAAAAGATTATTTTGGTGACATATCAGAGATTTACAGTGTCCCAACAGGAATTCTTTTACTTAAAATAAAAACACTTCTGTGTTGGTTATAGAACAGTGCAGAGTAAGAACAGAAATTTCTAATCTATAAAGAACTGCAAACTTTATTGATTCAAATACTGTATCTTGATAAATAACAGCAATGCCCCCATGAATTATGTTTTTTCTGCACTTTAAATCACCATCTATCAAATACTGTTTTGTACTCTGTCATATCTAGAAGATTTGAGATCTGTTTCTCCTTCCTAATCAAAACTTTAAGTTTGCTTGTGATAAAGTAAGAGACATTCAAGTTCACTGAAAAAAGAGACTTAAAAGTAAGGGATTAATTAAGCCTCTTACAGACTGATTCTTTTTTAATATAACTTTCTAACAACTTCCAGTTTTTTCTTGCTAATTTAAACACTAAAACATGTTGTTCCACAATATTAAAAGCTGTCTGATACACATCTGGAGTAATACTCAGTTTGCATCTAATGTTCTGATAATTCCAATTTGATTCTAAAACATATGAAGAATGGTTGCAGGAACTGAGTATGGCTAGTCCAGAGAAAAGAAGGACTAGGGGTGACATGATAGTGGTCTCCTAGTGTTTGAGGGGCTGTCACAAAGAAGAGGGGGTCAACTTATTTTCCAAAGCACCTGAAGGCAGGACAAGAAGCAATGTATGGAAACTAATCAAAGAGAGAAGCAACCTGGAATTAAGGTGAAACTTCCTAACAGTGAGGACAATTAACCAGTGGAACAGCTTGCCTTCAGAAGTTGTAGGTGCTTCATAACTGGAGGTTTTTAAGAAGAGACTGGATAGCCACTTGTCTCAAATTGTATAGGGTCTCCTGCTTGAGCAGGGGGTTGGACTAGACCAGGGGTAGGCAACCTTGGCTCTTTTATGACTCATGGACTTCAACTCCCAGAATTCCTGAGCCAGCCGTGCTGAGGGGAAAGGGAGAGGTTTCCAAGCTGAGCCATGCTGGCTCAGGAATTCTGGGAGTTGAAGTCCACGAGTCATAAAAGAGCCCAGGTTGCCTACCCCTGGACTAGACGATCTCCAAGGTCCCTTCCAGCTCTATTCTGAATTCTGCAACTCATACAAAATGAATTATGCATATCGAAGCACAGCAGAAATATTTTATTCCGCTAACTATAAGATATGTAGAATTTGGAGGAAAAATATCTGACTTTGTCAAAGGATTATCTATTGGTTCTGCATCCTGACCCAGAAACAACCTGGTGCTTTGAACGATGCAAACTCATCCTCATTTCTCCGCCTCAGTTTTAAATTTGGAACAAGATGGGTTACTATGTTTACCTTGAAAGAATCTACAGCATTCATGGGAAATTTCATGCCAAGTGTTAGCATTGGAAGGCAGGAAATTTTTAAGAAAGATTTCTCCTCTGCAGCTTGCCAACAGGTTTCTTTCAAACAAAATATATACTATAAACACATGTAGAAAGTCAGCACCCACCCACCTTCCTAGAGAAGGAAATATTTTGTGGGATATTAAAAAAAAAAAGCAAAATATTATATTTCCCCAAAGGAATAATGGAGAAAAAATCTTAAAAGGCAGAAACCAGCCCCTGCCCTGAGCAGAAACTGAGGAGGCCATCTTTTAGAAATGCAGATTTGGTAATCTATTCAGAAAGACTGAGGGCAGGAAGGCTGTAGCTGAGGGGATTAGAAAAACAAAAACTCCAAGGGCAGGACATGAGCTTTAGGACATAATAGGATTAACGCACCACCATTAGAATAGGGGAAAGCACAAGACTCACTACATTGCACAACCCCCTGGAGCATCTCAAACAGAACCCTATAAAAATACACCCACTCTCAATTCCAGTTGGTCAGCTGTCCCAGAACCACATGCTGTTGTTGGTTCTGTTCATCAATAAACTGGAACCTTCTTTCTAAGCAGACTCCATTTTATTTCCAGCATCTTAGCCTCCATTTTATTTACTCCTGGCTTGATTTTTCTTTCAACACACACATCCGTTGATCAATTTAAAAGCAGTCAAGATTTTATTTGGAAAATGTATAACAAAGTAGGGCAGTTAACCTTTCTCTCCTCTTCTTCCAAGCTACTCTTTGCATCTTCATTTTTGCATGTTTTTCTGCAGGGCTGTTGCTTCTTCCCAGTACTTCCTGGAATGACAGCCTCACCATATGATATATATAGTCAGTTCAGGAAGCGTTGCAATACAGAAGCAGTCTCTAAGGACATCTACATGCCATTGTACATGCTCAGAGAATTGCAGGATCCAATTTGGATCAGTCACTGGGACCAGAGGTTTAGTCTTCTGAGCTTTTGGACTCATGCCGGAGTCCATCCTCAGGGAACTTTCTCTAGCAGTTCACACACTGCTAAAGAGAAATTCCCTGATGATGGAGTCTGTAATGTACTCAGTTGTGTGAGGCAGCAGGTGCAGGGTGGCCACGTGGCTGCTGCAGAGACAGAATGTCTGGGGCCCGGGCAGACTTGATATTTTAGAGCGGTAGAAATCCCCTGCATTCATTGGTTAAGATTAACCAGAGCTCCGTGTATAAAAAGGAGGGAGCTAGTTTTGTTTTCTGTTCTGTTCTGTGTCTGTTCTACATGAATAAACCTTGTTGTTGTTTAACTTCGTCTCTTCAATGCCTACCACGATAAGACAGAACAACTGGTGACGAAGGTGGGATTGCTGCTGCCACCTTAACAAAGGGCCCGAAGTACCATAAAGGAGGGCCAGACCACGTTGAGGACGGCGTTCCTATTTTGGCTCACTCGCCCGCCAGTACGCAATCGCTGGGGGAGAGTGCCGCTAGGAACTGCCCGGGAAACCCTTGAATGAGTGGCAGCACGTGGTAGCGGAGAGACTTGTCTTGGCCAAGCTGGGTCGGCTAGCGGAGTTCAACGTGGCTCACCCGGAGTGGTGGAACTCGTACGTCACCAGGGCCAAAAATTATTTCCACGTTAACCGAATCGCCGAAGACGAGCTGAAGGTCGCCATGCTACTCTGTGTGTGTGGCCAAGCCGTCTTCGACATCACAGAAAATCTCATGTCCCCAGTACCATTAGAGTCAGTGCCATACGGGGAATTGAAAAAGATGCTCAAGGAGCACTTTGAGCCGAAGCTGTCGGTCATCGCATGGCAGCATGCCTTTGAGCAGCGGGACCAGCATCCAGGAGAGTCTGCCACAGAATTCATCGCAGCCCTCAGACAGGCTGTGCAGCCGTGTGAGTTCAAGGACTTGGAGGAACGGTTACGGGACCGTTTGGTTTGCGGACTACAGAGCAGAAAGCTTCAGCAGCAGATCTTTGCAAAGGAGACCTTCTCGTTCCAAGAAGCATTGAGAGAGGTCACCGCAGAGGAAGCAGCCGGTGGAGCTGTAAGGGCCTTGTGGCTCTCAAAGAACACTCACCCATCACAAACCGTCCACCACGAGGACGTCGAATTTGAGGAAGAGGCCGAGTCGGACCAGGAAGCTGACCTGGTGCGACAAACACTGGTGAAAAGACTTCCGAGACTTCTTGACAAGGCAGATCCCTTCCCTAGGTGCATGGGGTGCGGGGGTCAGCACAAGCGAGCTGACTGCCGGTTCTGGACAGCAAATTGCCAAGCTTGTGGCAAGCAAGGCCATATCGCTGCTGTGTGTTTAGGTCGTGGGAAAGAACTTCCCAAGAAAGAGTTGCCTCGGAAAGGTACCGGGGTACCCAGTCAAAACAGGGTGGGGTTCTGTGCCAGCAGGCGGGGTGTCCATAGAACCGGGGGACATAGGGCTCTTAAGAAAAAGTTGCAACTTGAAGTAAGGTTGCAAGGAGTCCCATTGAGGATGGAACTGGACATGGGGTCCACTGTGTCCATCATTTCTCAAAGCACGCTCAACAGGATTTGTGGCCGAAGTGGCCAACGAGTGAAAATTAGGCCATCCAACCTAATATTGACTGATTTTCAGAACTCCCCAGTCAGAGTTAAAGGGGAAGCTACTATAAGGGTGGAATGTTGGAAATTTTTGGGAAAGTTAAATATCGTTGTGGTTGATGGGAACAGGACAAGCCTAGTCGGGCTTGATTGGTTCGAGGCCCTGGGGATCCAGGTAACGGGGCTGAACAGCGTAAAAACGGACAGTCTGGAACAAGTCTGAAAGACTTCACAGACGTGTTCACCACTGAACTGGGAGAGTATAAGGGGCCACCAATTGCATTGAAATTAGATCCTTCTGTCGCACCGATTAGGATCAAGCCTCGTTGGGTGCCGTTTGCCCTCAAGCACAAAATTAATGCTGAATTGGATAAACTGTTGCAGCAGGGCATCTTAGAGCCAGTGGGCAGCAGTCCATGGGAAACCCCCATAGTGACGCCACTTAAGGCCAACGGAGAAGTCAGAATCTATGCTGACTATAAGTGCACACTGAATAAAGCGCTGCAGCAACACTCTTATCCCGTGCCAGTAGTCAGCCATATTCTGGCATCTCTCCAAGGGGGTGCATTTTTGCTAAACTTGATTTAGCACAGGCCTATCAACAGCTGCCGGTGGACAATGCCACGGCAGAGGCACAAACCATTGTGACCCATCAGGGGGCTTTCAAGGTGCGGAGGCTACAGTTTGGCATTAACGTAGCACCAGGTATATTCCAGAGTGTCATGGAGCGAACGCTCAGAGACCTCCCGGGTGTATGCCCGTACTTCGATGATGTCCTCATCACAGGGGAATCAGTAGAGAATCTAGCTGAGAGACTCAAGACCGTGTTGTTGCGGTTTCGCAAAGCAGGCCTGAAACTCAGGAAAGATAAGTGCAAGATTGGAGTTACATCCACAGAATTTCTGGGGTTTTGCATAGATGCGGAAGGCATACACCCTGCTCAGTCTAAGCTGGAGGTGATCCAGCAAGCACCCAGTCCTAAAACAAAAACAGAACTCCAAGCGTTCTTGGGATTGTTGAACTTCTATCATGCATTCCTCTCCTACAAGGCAGCCGTGGCGGAGCCGTTACACTGGCTCCTAGACAAACAGGCTACTTAGGCATGGACGAGTGTCCACGAGAAAAGCTTTGCTGCAGTCAAAGCATTGCTTTCCTCAAATGCGGTATTGGCTCATTTTAATGAGCGGCTTCCTGTTAGCATAGCGTGCGACGCTTCCCCGTACGGGATCGGAGCTGTTTTAAGTCATCTTAAAACAGATGGGACTCAGGTCCCGATAGCATATTACTCCAGAACCCTGTCTGCCGCAGAGCGTAATTACGCGCAGATAGATCAAGAAGCATTGGCAATCGTAGCGGGCATCAAGAAGTTCCATGACTTCTTGTATGGTCGCCATTTCACGGTCTTCACAGACCACAAGCCACTGCTGGGTCTGTTTACAACGGACAAGCAGACATCCCACATAATTTCACCTAGGATGTTGAGATGGTCCATATTCCTCTCTGCATATGATTTTTGCATGATTCACAAGCCGGGCAAAGAGATGGGCCATGCAGATGGCCTAAGTAGGTTGCCTTTAAGGAATATAGAGCCTGATCCTGCTCCGGCAACCCACATCCTTTCCATTCAGGATTTGCCTGAATCCCCTCTCCACGCAGGGGATGTAGCTGCTGAGACAGCTGCCGACAACACGTTGACATGCGTGTTAAACTGGGTGTTATCGGGATGGCCGGACACATGTCCGGGCACGGAATTTCAGGGGTTTGGGAGGCGAAAGTCAGAGCTATCCACCTTCAAGGGGTGTATACTGTGGGGCAGTTGGGTAGTCATCCCGACCTCACTGAGGACTAGAGTCCTAGTTTCTCTGCATGAGGGACATCCGGGAATAGTCCGAATGAAGGCACTTGTGCGCAGTCACCTGTGGTGGCCCGGGCTCGATAAAGAGATCGAGGCCCAGGTCCAAGGGTGTCACATTTGCCAACAGTCCAGGCCAGAAATGCCCCAAGCTCCCATCCATAGGTGGGAAGCAACACAGGATCCTTGGTCGAGGATCCATATCGACTACGCTGGCCCCTTTCAGGGTTAACTCTTTCTTATTGTCGTGGACAGTCACTCTAAGTGGCTAGAGGTGGTTCCAGTGTCCGCTGCAACTTCCACTATTACCATCAGGGTTCTTCGTGGCATTTTTGCCACTCATGGCCTCCCCGATGTACTTGTCTCTGACAACGGAACTCAATTTACTTCCATGGAGTTCCAGTCTTTTCTGCGGGCCAACCTAATCCACCACACTACATCGGCGCCATTCCACCCGGCGTCGAATGGTCAAGCGGAACACATGGTGCGAACTACGAAAGATTCTTTGAGAAGAATCACGCACGGCAACTGGCATCACCATTTGGCTGACTTTCTCCTGTGCCACCACACCACTCCATGTACTGCTACAGGCAAGAGCCCCGCCAAGCTCTGATGGGGTCGATGGCTTATCACTAAGCTAGATAGGTTGCACCCGGACCAGGTTGCATCTCAGGTGTCTCAACCACGGGCACCAAGGCGGCTAACCTTGGGCAATCCGGTTTGGGCCCGAAATTATGGCTCCAGTAACTTGTGGGTGGTAGCTGTGGTTTGTAGGGTCACCGGCCCTCTTTCCTACGAAGTGGCATTGGAAGACGGTCGGGTGCTGCGGCGGCATATCGACCAGCTTCGCTGGAGGTTGCCAAGCCACTCTTCCGCTCCTGGCTCTGCTCTGGGGGGGGAGGAAGCTCCCAAAATTGATCGGGACGGTCAACAAGACTGTGAATATGGCTCATCGCAAATAGTGAATGAGGGGTTTGCCATCGAGGCGGCTCCTGACTCGGGCACTACGCGCATGGGACATTGCGCGGGATCGGCTTTTCAAGCCTCTCATCGGGGGGGTTCGCCCATTCGGGTTTCTACTCCCAACCATCTGCTCCTGCAGATCAGGGGAATACCACCCCTCAGGGGAACATCACCCCTTCGGGGAACACCACCCCTTGTCAGGGGAATCCCATTCCTCAGGGGAACACCACCCCTTCGGGGAACACCACCCCTCATCAGGGGAATACCACCCCTTCAGGGAACACCACCCATCTGATGAACTCCACCCCAAGACAGCATGCAGAGCTGGAACAACAGGACAGCCTGCATGCCCCAATCCTGACCGTTGTAAACGGGTCCCCAAGTCCTGGTCTGCCGAGCCCAGTGGGCAAGCTTGCAGACCAGGCAACCGCGGCATTTCTGCGGAGATCCGGACGACTCCGAGGGCCTCCCAAGTTCTTAAAGGAGTATGCGAGGGCTCTAACTGTGCTAGCATAGCGTTCAGAGTTTTTGCAAGACTGGAGGCGTTCTCAAAGGTACAAATGTACTTTTACTCAAGCTGGCACTGCCCAGCATTGTTTTCAAAAACTTCCATTACCTGCTTGCGTTTTCAAAAGCTTTAATGAACAAAGGCAGGCGACACGTCCTACAAGGTCGCAGGCTGGGCTAAGGTTAGTGGGAGTGAATGGGTAGCCTCCATCTGGGGGCGGCATTACTAAAGCAACCTAACTTAATAAAAGGGGGTGCAATATGCTCCTCACTAAGGGGGGAGGGGTGTAATGTACTCAGTTGTGTGAGGCAGCAGGTGCAGGGCGGCCACGTGGCTGCTGCAGAGACAGAATGTCTGGGGCCCGGGCAGACTTGTTATTTTAGAGCGGGAGAAATCCCCTGCATTCATTGGTTAAGATTAACCAGAGCTCCATGTATAAAAAGGAGGCAGCTAGTTTCGTTTTCTGTTCTGTTCTGTGTCTGTTCTACATGAATAAACCTTGTTGTTGTTTAACTTCGTCTCTTCAATGCCTACCACGATAAGACAGAACAGAGTCCCAGCATGAGTCCAAAAGCTCAGAAGACTAAACCTCTGGTCCCAGTGACCAACCCAGATTGGATCCTGCAACATTATCCTGGGACTTGTATATTCACCTTCATTCACTCAGAAAATTTTTTGCTATGGAAAGAGGGGAAAAATATAATTACCTAACCTTATACCTTTCAAAAAGTGATCTGGCTTGCTTTGAAGGGAAAACCAATTCCTAGTTCAAGAATCTTAATCCCAGTATTGCAGAGACAGTCTAATATATTGATTAAGGTACCGGGCTAGAAATCAGGAGACCGTGAGGTCTAGTCATGCCTTAGGCACAAAGACAGCTGGGTAATCTTGGGCCAGTCACTCTCTCTCGGCCCCAGGAAGGAGGCAATGGCAAGCCACTATTGAAATCTTGGGGGAAAAAACCTTACAGGGCACACACACACACACACACACACACACACACACACACACAAACCATGTTTGTGTGTGTATGTTTATATATGGCAAAATTCTTTTATAACCCTGTTTGTTTGGGATATATTTAAAAAGTGAGGCTTTTTAAATGACAAAATGTGTTAGGATTTCATAATGCAAACTTTGCCCCTTTTGTATTTGGATATTATAAAACATTTCATCATTTGCTCCCCAATTTGGCCCCCACTTATGTATGAAGTGACTTGTTTACTGTGCTTATCGTTTATGCCAAAACCTTCTAGGGTTATGTGATTTCATGGACTAGTACTAGTAGAACAATCTTTTAGGACAAAAAAAAATAATCCCACTCTTTTCCCAGGGCCTTGAGAAACAATAAACCCTGTCAACTCAGCCATACAACATTCAGAAGGCGAAGGAGGCCAACATAAGTTTTGAAAAGCAGAGCCACTATAATAAAAACCCATAAAAGTAACTCTATCAAAAGAAACCATGTTCATGAGAATACTTTGTCATCTCAATAAACCATTCTTTCTGTCACTCCACCTATTACCTCAAAGAATCCATCCTTTATCTGACACCACTGAATAGTTAATGTGCCCAATGAATTTCTTTGCTGACCCAGGTATATGTATATTCCAACTTCCATAAATCTATATAGAGGGGGTGCTTTGTTGCCCTTATTAGGGGTATTCTTAGGGATATCCAGTAGCTTAATAAACAAGTGATGTTTCAATAGAATTATTTGCTAATCTGCAGTTTAAACAAACTTATCGGAAATATGCGGGAGAGAGGGGGGGGTTCCCTCACCTAAATTCTTGTTATTCAACTGAAACAATCTATCACATTCTCTCTCTTTTTTATGTGGATTTATTGGAAACCAGGGTGATTTTTTTTTCTCCGTAGACTAGTTTTTAGTGTTCTCTATTGGCCCAGTCTTCTTTATTCATACTGCATTTGGTTTACTGGTTTATTTGAATTATATCCCATCTTTATTTCTACAACTTATAATGTTAATACTCCCTCCTATGATTTTTCCTATAACAACAATTCTGGAGAGGGGTGAGAGTGGGGTGAGAGAGGGTGACTGGCCCATCTTCACCCAGTTGCCTTCCATGCTTAAAGATGCCAAGTTAATCTTGCAATAATCAGACATCCGTGCTATTAATACGCATTCTTACCATAACAAGTTAGACTTTAACTCCTTCAAATCGGTCCTAAATTCCTTTCATGTTTTTTTTTTTAAAAAAAATCATGGCCCAACTTTAATTTTTTTAAAATAAATTTAGCTTTGGGTAGTTCTGAACTCTCTTAGCAAAGGTAAAAGTACTGATCCTTAAAATTGCAAATAATTTATAACAAGGTACTCTATCATTTCAAAGGTATTGGATACAACTCTGTGGGAGGAACTTCCTGTGTGCTGTGAGCAACTCACTCAGGCTTTTAGGACTGGATCCAGTGTTCTTTTCGCCTCTATTAATTAGCTGCAGGGGCTCAGGCATCCTGCCTTCTGCTGACAGAGATGCATAAACTCTACAAACTCTACAAATTAAACTCCAGTCATGAATTCCCCTGATCACTTTAAACTATACAGCAAGCTCAAATCCATAATCCAGCAAAAGGCAAATAAATTAGCTCTCTGTGAGAACAACAGACACACAGAGCAGGGGGAACAGATGCTTTACTTAGCAAAGCCAATGATCCAAGCCTGAATCACCAGGTCTGAATTTGCCTGGTGGAGCACAGTGAACAAGGGGGAGAAATACCTATGTCAGTAAGGGAGAGAGTTGTCACCTCTTTCCTTACATGCTGGGATATAACATCAAGAAAAAGAGCTGAAGAACTTCAAAGTAGCTCCAGATTGTTCAGAATGTAGCCAAGGCCATCTCCTCTTCTCATCTGATCTCCTTACCCACCCACCCACTTGTCAAAACGTAAATGCTAATGCAAGCAATATCGTATAAGAGCTTCATCACAATTTTGCAGCTGATGATAAGGAAGCATATTAGATATACAGTTAGAATAAGTAGGTGGGAAAGTCTGCAAGTCTTACCATCTCCAACGGAAGTTTGCCCCCACCCCTCCCCAACCCTTGACAGTGGCAGGTGGACTAGTGACTGGTAACATGAAGCCTTCCAGTCTGCTCACAATCAATCATTCCTTATATAAAATTCTTACCTGGGAAAGTGGCTGGCAAGGCATGGAAATCGATTGAACATGTGATATTGTCATGGAGAGCCTCAATCATCCAGATCATCATTGTCCCAAAGGTGCTTTTTCAAAAGGCAACTGCACTTTCTCGATTTTCCTTGAAGATATTTTGCTTCTCATCCAAGAAGCTTCTTCAGTTCTGACTGAGTGGAGTTTGCTATTATCAATAAAGTTGTGATTCTGAAGCTTCTTGTCTTAAACCTCTCCATTCTGGCTCTGGAATCTGCTAGACCAACACCTTTGTCCAAAGCAACAGGATGCAGCATTCTTGCTTAATCCCTACGAAGAATTCCTTGTGCATTTTCTGGATGTACCTGCAAGGAGTATCTGCAATGGAAAGAATTCTCTACATTATCATTACTTTTTTGAAATGAAGAAAAGTTTGAATGAAATTGCAGTAGATCTCATTGAACCAGTAGTACATTTTGAATATGTTATTAGCTGCACAATTCAACAATGTTTAGAAAATGAAGACTGTGTGTGTGTGTGTGTGTGTGTGTGTGTGTGTGTGTGTGTGTAAAGAGAAATTCCATTTGCTCAGCTACACCATTCTCCTGTTAAAGTATCAGCTGTATCACAGGTTGTTTTCATAAAGTGGGGGGGGGGAAATACTCCTTATAGATGTTAACAAGCTCTTAAGTATAGATATTGTATTAATACTGTATTTATCTATGATTGTAGCAAAAGTGAGGCATGCTTTATTTTCTCAGGAAAAGTGGCATAATTTCTATTCCACATCTCCCTTCCATTATACTGGTGCCACCTTTGTTCAATGAAATGTGTGAATAATCAAACTTCCTATTGTGAGTGAAGTATAGTCCAGAATTTTTATTTGCATCCTTCCTTTTCTACAACCATCATTCTCTGTCATCAAAGCTGGCTGGTTACAGGTTTTTCAGTGCCCTGGGCATAACCCTTTAAAAGCTTCTCAAAACAGAAGAGCCTATTTATTATTTAGAAAAAATTATGTGGCCATCCAGCTCACTCTCAGTGACTCCGGGCCACTTATAAATATCAAAACCCAATAGAAAAACAATAAAAAGCAATAATCTCTCCCTCCCCAAGTGACAACAATCAAACAAATCATTTGATGAGCTCTGTGCCATTCTGGGGCCCCGAGGCCTGTTGGCAAAACCAGGTCTTCATGTTTATATTGTGAGGTACCACTTGTACTGTATATATTTAATTCTTCATTTATTTTCATATTGGCACTGGGATGGATAGAATTATGCCCAGGACAGAAGGTCAGTAGCAATAGCACTTAGATTTATATACCGCTTCACAGTGCTTTACAGTCCTGTCTAAGCGGTTTACAGAGTCAGCATATTGCCCCCAACAATCTGGGTCCTCAGTAATGACAGAGATGGTAGTTGTTCTGTCATTTGTGGTTGTCCATACTTTCTGGAGCGTTGAAAGAGGAATAAGAGAAAAGAGTACCAAAGTGGTCCATAGGTAACTTCCTGAGAGTGCTGTCTACTCCCTTTGGGCTTTCGTGGAAGAGCAAGCTTCCCGTATTTGATTAAAGCATATCTAGGGTGAGAGGAAGTAGCAAGAGAAATTAAGCACTGATGGCGTTACCTAGTTTGGCTAATGAAACATCTGCAAGAAAACAACCAAGCTCAGAGAGCACCAAGGACCCCACAATTCAACTCTGAGTTATAAATATTCTCTTCTATTGGTAGAATGCAGTGATTAAAAACTGGGGACAAGCAACCCAAGACTTAAACCTCAGTTCTGCCTCACTGTTGTTTACTGTATATGGGGGAAAATATTCAAACGGATGAATAATTGATGCTATTTAAGGCAAGGTATCTAGTTAAGAAAGTATCTGCCATTCAAAACTGGGAAGCACTTTGCTGTTTCACCTCCGAAATATCATATTTCAGGATGCTGACTTATCTAACTTGAACTTTTAAACCAGTGTTTGCCAAGTAATACTGTTACACTTCCACATGAACCATAATACCTGAAAACATTTCTGTCGGTATGCTGTTAGCCAGGGAACTAGCAAATTAAAATGCCATGAAAACATACAGTCTTTCTGGCCAGAAATTCAGATATGTCACCGGCAGGTTCTTTATTATTTTTAAGTAATTTTATTAAAAGTGTTTTTTTTAAAGATAAAAACGAATGCAAAGTAATAAAAAGTAAGAAAGAGAAAAGAAAATTAAAGGAATCATCAACGAGAAATCTAAAAGTATTAAGAAAAGAAAAAAGAAAACAACATATAAAGGAGTGGTTTCTGATATTTTTTACAGCAATTATAAGTACCAATGAAGGAGAATATTTGCAGCTCAGGGTTGAAATGAGGGCTGATGATGTTACCTAGTTAGGGTAATGAAACATCTGCAAGAAAACAAGCAAGCTCAGAGAGTACCAAGGACCCCTAATTATAATTATAAATGTATCTCTTTCTCTAGAGTTACAACATGTCTTTCTTCTTTCTATAAACTATCCTGTCTAATCATCAAAATGATAAATTTAAGTTCATTTTTTTCTGTTTTCTGCAAAAAGTCCATAAGGGATCTCCGCTCAGAAATAAATGTAGAAACTGTCTTTTCTCTAATCAAAAATGTCAGTTTGGCCATCTCAGCATCTCTTACCATCTTCACCAACCAATCCTCCATTGTGGATAGTCAAGTCTTTCCATCTTTGTGCATATAATAATCTTGCTGCAGTTGTCATATACAAAAAACAATGTTCCGTGACTTTTTTTCCCAACTACAGTATGTGTCCATTCAAAAGACCTCTGGTCTCAATTATATATTAATCTTTAAAACTTTTTGAATCAGTGTGTGTATTTGAATCCAAATATTTCTTGCTTTTTTACACCTCTATAATAAAATGCCCCTTCCTGTTCTTCATATTTCCAACATGTATTTAAAGTGCCTTTGTATATTTTAGGCAATTTCTCTGGTGACATACAACAGTTCATCGTTTTGTAAACTTCTCTCTGAGATTATAACATGGTGTAAATTTCAGTCCACTTCAGCTACATATTTTCCCATTGTTCCATCTCTATATTATAGCCAAAAATTTTAGCCCACCTTATCATACATTCTTTCACTTGTTCTGTTCCAAATTTCAATAGATGTTTTGGCAATTCCATGGCCATCACTTGGCCATGGCCATAATTCCATTTCAAACTCAGTTTTACAGTGTTCAAAACCATAACCTCTTTTGTCAGGTTCTGTATTATTAAAATGACCTGACATCTATTAATTAAGCACCAAGTAATATATACTTATTTCTTCTTCTTTTCCTTCAGTACACATATTCCAAGTAGGAATATAATAATAAAATTAAAGATGTAGATATCCATGATAAGATGATACTCAAACATCACTTTCATAAATACATATACAAACACATATATATTTATTGCCTTTGTACGCCACCTAAATCTAGACAAAATATTAAAACACCACAATGACCACAAAAGTAAATATTGCCAAGGTTATGATTTTCTAAGACATAATATATGACTGTGCAAGTTGGACCATCAGAAAGGCCGAACAAACAAAAATTGATGCCTTTCAATTGTGGTGCTTGAGAAAATTGCTGAAAGTTCCTTGGAACACAAGAAGAACAAATCATTCAATATCATTTGAAGGAAAACCATAAATGAGAAAACAAAATAAATCCAGAGGGCCCAATGGAAGTACTGATAAAATAAGCTAAAACCTTGGTACTTTAGACATACAGTACCATGTTAAGGAAAGAGTCATTGGAGAAGACCCAATACTTGCTAGAATAAAGGCAATCAGAAAAGAGGTTTACAAAAAACACAGTGGCTAGATTTTATCACTGATGACACAAGTGGAAACTTAAAAGCACTGCAACAAATGAGTTGCTGATAGAGAATCCTGGCCAACTGATAGGTCCATGAAAAGTTGGAAACAACTGAATGACTTCACACACAAAATGCTGTCTACAACAGAAAACTGTCGGATGGCTTCTAACAGGATTTTTTTTAATGGCCAACATTTCTGCCCACCATCACTACTGCCAAAAATTTGGCACAATGTATTTCATTCATTCATTCATTCATTCATTCATTCATTCATTCATTCATTCATTTGCTGCCTATGTCACTATCCAAAGTGACTCCGGGCAACTTACAATATAATATGTTTTGGAAGCCCAAAAAAACCATATTGATGTGACAATTTCAAAAATGTCTCTTCCAGGTAAGCTTGGATTTACAGTTAATTGCATCCAGGTTAATCTTTGAAGCAGATTAGCTAGCTTGAATCATCCAGAGGCAGCTCCTGAATTAGCAGGATTTGCCTAGCACAGCTGACACCAAGAGAAAAGGTAAAAGCTTAGCACAATAATAGACCCACAACAACCATTTGCTTTTTAAGAAGACACTAGACAGTCACTTATCTGAAATGGTATAGGTTCTCCTGCTTGAGCAGGGGATTGGACTAGAAGACCTCCAAGATCCCTTCCAGCTCTATTCTATTCTATTCTATTCTATTCTATTCTATTCTATTCTATTCTATTCTATTCTATTCTATTCTATTCTGTTCTGTTCTGTTCTGTTCTGTTCTGTTCTATTCTTTACCTAATCCCCTTGACAAATGTGGGCATTGTGGCATCTAGTAGGGGCACAGTGCCTCAGACATTTGTTATAACTATTCTAAGCAATTTGTAATTTTTTAGCCTTTTTTAAATAACACAACATCCCCAAAAAGTGATCATCCAGTCTCTTTTTAAACAATTCCAATGTATGAAAGTCCACAGCCTTCCAAGACAATCTGTTCTACAACTCTGAAGGTTAGGAATTGTTCCCTAATGTTCAAAGGAAATGTACTTCCTCGTAATTTTTAAATTTGCTGTTTCTTGTCCTGTCTTCTGGAACAACTGGGAGCAATTCTGTCCTTCCTTTACATGACGGTCCTTCATATATTGACAAAAACAAACAAACTTCCTGCTGTATTTTCCATGTTAACTATACCAGAAGCCTTCAATTATTCCTCATAAGTTTATCTGGGGTTGTTTTTCCTAGACTTCAAAATATCTTAATTGTTCTTCTTTGGACAATCCTTCTAATTTGTCACTATTCTTCCTAGAATGCAGTGTCCAGAATTGAAAACAATATTTTATATGCCTTATCACTACAGAATAGAAAGGAAGAATAACAGATTAACTTAATTGGAAATGTATTCCCAATCAACCAATTTGACCTATCATCTCACTACTGTAAAAAAAAAAAGCAGTTAACAAGTAATCCCCAAAACAATCTAAATGTCAAAGCCCTCTGTTAATGCATTTGGGCTATCACATTGCCCTAGAATATTTTAAGTGCAGGGGCTATTAGCTGACCTCCTTTGGACTAGAAAAACTTCAGAATTGTGCCCACTGTGTGTTGAGCGATTGCTAAAATAGCTAAATGCATTTTCCGTACAAGAGACTTAGGAAAGGTGATGCCTAAAGCCTGAAATTAGATTTCTTTGTCATTGCACGTCAGGGAACGTATGCATCTGTCGTTCGGGGATGGTTACATAGGTATTCCATTTATGTTTCTCCCAATGTTAACCTTCTGGCTAGGGGCGCTGAAATAACAAAGCACAGAACAGGAAGTTGATCAACCAATCAGCATGCAGGACGCACACCTTCACACGACAGGCAGCTGGGATTCAGGAGGTGTGTGCATTGGTCCATCTGCAACCATCTGCAACCTACACATACCCACCAACCCCTTTGCAGTGTAGGTATGCGACGATGCCTAAGCACAGTTGTGGCCAACTGTAAATCAAGCTTAAGCGGTATTGCTCTATTTGTTGGCCACTGATTGTCCATCTGTGTTTACTGCTGCTTCTATCAAAGAAGACCACCTTTGTTTTAGCATAAATTATTTTCACTTTTTCTCTTCCACAATAATCAGCTAATCTGGCCAATAATCTTCTATTTTTATTTTTTTGGGGGGACATGGGGCAGTGTGGCGGCTCAGCAGTTAAGATGCTGGGCTTGTTGGCTGGAAAGTCAGCAGCTCAAGTTCAAGACCCAGGTGCCACGTGATGGGGTGAGCTCCCATTACTTGCCCCAGCTCCTGCCAACTTAGCAGTTGGAAAGCATGCAAGTAGATAAATGTGAGTAGATAAATAGGTACCACTTTGGTGGGAAGGTAACAGCACTCCATGACATCATGCTGGCCACATGACCATGGAAATGTCTTCAGACTGCTGGCTCAGTGGCCTTGAAACAGAGATGAGCACCGCCTCCTATAGTCGGCAATGACTAACAGAGTAAAATCCTCAGGAACTCCTTTACCTTTTTTAACTTCTTTTGATGCAGCCCATAATTCCATTTACTTTTATTTGCAGCTGCACCCCTCTGTTGTCTCCTGTTTAGCTCATTATCAAGATACCAAATCCTTTTTGCATGTTTTGCTGTTCAGGTTGATCCTCCCATTCTTTACTTTGATGATTCCAATAAAAGACTTTGCATGTGTCTTGAAATGCATCTTACTGGTTTCTACTCATTTTTCCAGCTTGTTAAGATACTCCTAAATCTTGGTAGTCTCCTCTAAGTTATATTGCTTTCCTCCTTTCTTTCTGTCATCTATAAATTGGGACAGAATCTGTATTTTCTAACCCCTCAGTCAAGCTATATATAAAGGTCTTATTGCCCTGAAAATAAGACCGGGTCATATATATGACCGGTCTACCAAATATAGGATAAATCAGACTGATATATATATATTTCTCCCAGACGGAGAAATGAGGGAGACTGGAAGCTTCGTCTACTTGCAAATGGGGCGCTTTGAAAGGGAGCGATGCGAGGGTTGCTCAATTATTTTTTTTCATTATTTTCCCAACTCCATCCAGTTGCTAAACAAGGCAGTTGCCAGACAAGGACTGCCAGTACTGCAATCACATAGGAGACTTTGCTGAATGTTTTGATTAAGTCAAGATGTTTACCACGTTCCTCTGATTATAAAAATGGAGCTCAGGTTGATTTGGAATGAATACATTACACAGATAGTCCTCAAAATACAACTACAATTAAGCCCAACAATTTTTGTTGCTAAGTGAAACACTTGTTAAGTGAGTTTTGCTCCATTTTATGACCTTACTTGCCACAGTTGTTAAGTGAATCACTGCAGTTGTTAAATTATTAACACGGTTGTTAAGTGAATCTGACTTCCCCACTGACTTTGCTTATCAGAAGGTCACAAAAAATGATCATGTAACCTTGGTATTCTGCAACCGTCATGAATGTGAATCAGTTGCCAAGCATCTGAATTTTGATCACATGACAATAGGGATGTTGCAATGGTCATAAGTGTGAAAAATGGTCATAAGTCACTTTTTTGGTGCCATTGTAACTTTGAACAGTCACTAAAGGAACTGTTGTAAGTTGAGAACTACCTATACATTGTGGAATTGCATTGATTGGATGGCTTAGGTATTGTTTTACTGCTTTACCTAGGTACATTTTATTCTTATTGGTCTCAATGAATACATAGTACACACATTATGTATACGTATATATATTTTACATTTATGCATATTCATAAATATGAATATTTATCTCTATGTCTTATATCCAATGGTGGGATTCAGCCGGTTCGCACCACTTCAGCAGAACCGGTGGCTAATTTTTTTGTTGCCCAGACCCAGAATGGACTTCTGGAAGTGACATCCACACAGAGAACCGGTTGTTCACGTATTTGAATCACACCACTGCTTATATCTTATATTTGGATTTATATGGTTTGGAGTAGGTGTATATCTAATCCATTATCATACTGCTAGAATCAGTTCATGGACAGTAATGGAGCTTGAAATAGTTAAGACTTGAAAAGATTATATAAAAACCTACAAAGCTGCTTCCAGAATATACTAAATTTTGCTGATAGATCAACAGTTTGACTCACTATTAAGAAGCTTTGGGCATAACATTATCCACACTCCTACGTTAACATTAATTTAGGAGGATGATAGCAGCAGTTTAAGTACTTTAAAAAAAAAAATTTCTATGCCACATGCTATCAGTATGTTTAAAGCCAAGTTCTAAACCAAATGAATCATCCGGGATACAACTCCAGTATTAATTGGACGTAGACTAATTAGTCTCCATGTCTTTTCCGAGAAATAAAAAAAAGCTCTTTGTGTCTCCCTCAAAATGAAAAATGTATAGCTCAGTTTTAATGACATTTTAAACATTTCCACTTAAGAAAAGATGAAGTATTAATTTAGTATGTAGCTGTCTCTGCAAAAGCACAAACATGGCCAACAAATCATGATTTAGAAAAGCCAGCTCTTTTGTGCTTCTGTAGCTGTCGATTGGCAAAGAAATAGGAAACGTCAGGAGAGCATTTTGTGTAAGCAGCTGAGCAATTTTTAGCATTCTGCATTTTTACTGATTCCATTGTAATAGGCCAAGTTAACCTCAACTAGCCATTGTAATTTCTCAGGCGATACAAGCCTGGATGACCCTTTTGGCACCTGATACTACTTATACATTTTGGAAGCATCTTGAGGGCTGCAAAGGAATGAGGCTGGTACCAATAAAAGAGAATAATTGTAGCTCAGGGTTGAAATGAGGAGTCCTTGGTGCTCTCGGAGCTTGGTTGTTTTCTTGCAGACATTTCATTACCCAGACTAGGTAACATCTTCAGTACTATGAGGCTGGGTTATTTTCCTGGATTTGGGAAAGGAGTGTTAGGAATTTTATTAACGAAACAAAGAAAAAACAGTGCCTGTTGTCTAATGATAAGAATAAGCAACTGGTCATAACCTGGTTTCTAAATAGGGACATACATTGTTGCCCGCCTCAAAATATTATTCAGTCAATTCTTGTACAATTCTTGTTGCAGTGGTTAGTATGCAGTACTGCATCCAAACTCTGCCCACTGCCAGGAGTTCGATCCTGACCGGCTCAAGGTGGACTCAAACTTCCATCCTTCCGAGGTTGATAAAATGAGGACCCAAATTGTTGGGAGCAATAGGCTGACTCTGTAAACCCCTTAGAGAGGAGCTGTAAAGCACTATGAAGCGGTATATAAGTCTGAGTGCTATTGCTATTGCTACATTGAGATATGGTTAAAGATGTGTAGAGTAAGGTTAACCCAAAGAATATAAAAACATGAAAATTTATAGTAATGAGATTAATTAATAATTCTGCATCTTTTGTTGCTGCCTACATGATCGTTGACCTGACAGCCAGTTCTTCCTTGCTTGATGGAGAAAATTATCTGCATTTCAATCCAGGCCACCTGTTCAAATCCATGGGTGTTTAAGTAGAACCAAAGATGCTCTGGGACCTGCTATGCCTAAGCTACTGACAAAAATGCACAGAAACGAGGAGAGGAAGAGTTCTGGATTTCCTGTAGGCAGGGCTTATGTGCAAAATGTTGTTGTTTACTTTGCGTCAACTTGGCAAGAATATTTGCAGGATGAGACAGGGGTTTCTGCTCCATTCATTTTTCAATCTCACATCTTTTAATTGGATCGGTGCAAGTAGTCCCTGACCCATGAGTCCAAAATTTACATCGTTAAGTAAGACAGTCGTTAAGTTGCCCCATTTTACAACCTGTCTTGCCCCAGTTGTTAAAGTGAATCACTCCAGTTATTAAGTTAGTAACAGGGTTTTCAAGTGAATCTGGCTTCCCCATTGACTTTGCTCGTCAGAAGGTCACAAAAGGTGATCACATGACCCCGGGACACTGTGACCATCATAAATACAGGTCAATTGCCATGTGTCTGAATGTTGGTCACGTGACCATGGGGTTGTTGTAACGGTCATGTGAAAAATGGTCATAAATCAATTTTTTCAGTGCCATTGTAACTTTGAACAGTCACTAAACAAATGGTTGTAAGTCAAGGACTACCTGAAGAAAAAGGGGGTTATAAAGTTGTACTTCGTTTTTTGTCTGAGCTTCATTAAGGTGTGCTAAATCTTAAACCTTAAACCACCAGGCAGCATGTGCTGTTTTAAGGACGAAATATCGCAGAGTACAGCTCTCCTATAAGAACAACCTTTTTTTAAAAAAAAAATCCACCCTGCAGCAAAATATCTGAAGTAATTTACTATGCCTCCTATGGTGTGATACAGAAGATTGGGCCCCAAGTGAGATGTACCAGTTTTGCCATAGATATAATTCTCTTGAATTTCTTCTTTTCTTTATTTCTTTCCAACATGTATAGAGACTTCAGACATGGATGAGAAACCATTCCAATGTATTAAACCTGTCAAAGAAAAGAATACCAAGAGTTCAAGGTTCAAGGAAAGGAAATATCTGAATGTACCGATAGTAGAAATCAGCCCTGAAGGAAATATCTGTGGTATCATATAGGGTCAGTAAAAATAATAATGTCTGCCCATCTCAGAACACTGGAATGTTACATCATTAAGAAAACTTTTGGCACAAGTGAAAAACATGAACAAAAAACTGATATACCTGGTATTGGTAAGAAATGTAATATTATTCCTCCATGAAACAATGATAATTGTCAGGAAGGAAGGGAGGAAGGAAGGAAGGAAGGAAGGAAGGAAGGAAGGAAGGAAGGAAGGAAGGAAGGAAGGAAGGAAGAGAAGGAAGGACAGGCAGGGGCAGGCAGGCACGGAGGCAGGAAGGAGGAAGGAAGGAAGGAAGGAAGGGAAGGAAGGAGGAAGGAAGGAAGGACAGGAAGGAAGGAAGGAAGGAAGGAAGGAAGGAAGGAAGGAAGGAAGGAAGGAAGGAAGGAAGGAAGGAAGGAAGGAAGGAAGGAAGGAAGGAAGGAAGGAAGGAAGGAAGTTAAAAGCATCATACATTAAATAACCTAGCAAATTTATTTTCATATAAGCTTTGTGGTTTTCCATCACTTTATCAGATTCATGGAGTAAAGTCCTGAAGAAAAAAGTTTTATAAATGCACAGTTCAGGTTGGCCTTGGAAAAAAGAAAGGTGAGACAGGAAGAAGAATTGAGGGGAAGGGGCCAAATTTCTGAAAAGGCTGAAGCTGGAGATGTTCAAGTTCTTAGGATGCTAATCATGAATAATAGTGAGAATAAAAGAATCCTCTTTCCAGAGGAGTGTCTCTGTCAAACCTTTTCAGTGAGAGCTAACAAGAGTCTTATGTTTCCTCAAAGGGCAGTAAATCCATTATTGTGACTTTTATTATCCCGAGAGAGGCACATACTTATACAATCAGTTGTTTAGGGGAAGAAAGGAGATGATGAAGGAAAGTTAAAACACAGATTCTAAAAGCTAGAATTTTTACATTGTGACAAGAAGCTATACTCTTTAAATTCAAGAGAAAAAAATCTTTTCCCATATAAATAGTCATTCCAAACCAATTATTATATGTATGTGCTTCCTCTGTACAAGTTTTGTTGCCTTTTCTGTATTAAATGTGTGTTCCTGGAAGAGGAGGAGGAGGAGGAGGAGAGGAGGAGGAGGAGGAGGAAAGGAAGGAAGGAAGGAAGGAAGGAAGGAAGGAAGGAAGGAAGGAAGGAAGGAAGGAAGGAAGGAAGGAAGGAAGGAAGGAAGGAAAAGTTCCATATCTCATGGGAGCTCATACTTGTTTGAGGAGGTGGACAACTTCAATCTCTTCTTTTCCACCACAATAATTTGAGCAGATTTTTCTTACCTTTAAAAAGGCTCTGACAAATTCTGCTCCTTACCTTCTGACAGTGTTTGGACTAGTGATTCCATTTTGCCATAATGAAATCTCCAAGGGTTTTGGACCTTCAGAATTTTTCCATACCGGAACAGGCCAAAAGAAATCTTTCCTTAGCGGAATCTTCAGAAATTCCCTACTTAAACAACTGCAGTTCAGTATATCAGGTTTTAAAGAGAGGCAGGCTGGCATAAACTTTCAGAAGCTCCATATTGTTTCAGTAAATTGTAGTTGTGTCAGATCCTAAGGCAGTGATGGCGAACCTTTTAGAGACCGAGTGCCCAAAAACCACCCCGCCCCTGCTCCGCCCATCCTCTCTGCCCCTTCCACCGCCCACCCGCAGGGTCCCCCGACCTCCACGGCCTGCCGCAGCAAATCGCCCAGGTGGCCCTGCAGCGCCATGGCAGCAACGCCCTCCGCCCGTGCCCAACAGCATCATCTGCGTGCGACAGGGCGCGAGGGCGGAGTCTTGTCCCTGCTGCCCGGCTGCCATGTGCTTGGCTGCGCTGCTCCATGTGGGCTGTGCCGGAGGTCGACTCTCCTCTGGGGGGGGGCTGCTGGTGAGGGGGCCGTGGGGGAGGCAGGGCTGGGGCGATGGCGTGCGTGCCCACAGAGAGGGCTCTAAGTGCCGCCTCTGGCACGCGTACCATAGGTTCGCCACCACTGTCCTAAGGGTTTTATAGCTCTGAATAAACACTAGGGATTAAGAGAGAAGAGAAGAGAGAGAGAGAGACGAGGAGGAGAGAGAGAGAGAGAGAGAGAGAGAGGAAACATTTCCTGAAGGGTTTGTCCTTCCCTTTTCTCCCCACCTTACAGTTCATTGCGGACCTTCTCAAAGCTGATGTGTCCTGATGCAGTCATTGCTTCTTCCCGTTCTCTTTTACTAGATGAACTTCAGCAAGTTTGTTGTAGCAATTATACTCAGAAGATAAAGGCACAAGTTAAGGTCTTGAAAATGCATTTGGAAAGCTGCAAGAACATACACTGCCCTGACAGAAAACCGCAATACAATAAATAATACTTATCATCAAAACACAGACCTCTAAACAGCCAGCCAGCTTTCTACATGTGGTAATGTGATCAGACAGAGACAACTGAAGGGAGGAAGCTGTTTTTGCTGAAGGAAGACTTTTGTAACAACATTGGGCTTTTGGATAAAACATTCTTTGCAGATGAATAGGCTTTGATACTGCTGAAGGGACTTTCTTGCATCAGGGTTTCACAATTAATGCAAAATTAGTTCTTGGGCAAAGTAGAAGCCAAAGCAGAAGGGCAGTTCAAAGGAATGGGGGGGGGGGGAGTTGGCCAATATATTTACCATAACGAGTGGGTCATTACATGGCACTGAAAGCAGGATGTCTCAGAGGAACTGATGGGACCAGATAATTCTGGGAGAAAAATGTGCTTTATCATTTCCACTGGCAATAGAAAATAACAGAACAGCAGCACCAAATGTGTGCCTTCCAGATGTGTTGGATTATAACAACCAAGAGCCTTAGTCATCAAGGCCAGTGACAATATCTGATTCCTCTTCCTTCCAGCTGTATCCATTCAAGCTGCTCCAGATAAGATTACAGTACAATATTAAAAATGTATCACTAGTGGTCCTTAAAAGAACCTTATAATCTTGAGTGCCATCTACTGGTCGAAAGATAGAATATCAGTCCTGGAAGGAAGCAAACAAGGTGCCCGTGTATTTTTTGTTCTCTGTTTTTCCAATCCCTTTTTCCTTATCTGGATATGTCTTTTTTAATATTATAATCTTCAGAATAGAGCCTTGACTTTCTTTTTTAAGAAAAATGATATATACTATTAGTTAGTCAGAGGTCTTTCCAGCTAAGGGGTGGCTATAAACGGTTTAAACAAGCATACAACAGGGCCACAATCCTGTATGAACCCAAGAGAGAAGAAAAAAATACATATAAAACTCTCAGGAAGAGGAAGACTAGAGAAAAAATCCCTAATCAGTCAAACACTACCCCATGACCATTCTGTTTCTTGCACAGTCGCTACATAAAAATGAATTAATTGAAATGTGATTTCAGTGATTAATTGATTGATCACGTGCCATCTAGTAAAGGTTGATTCTTAGCAGTCACACAGATCGATTTTATCCAAGATGATCTGTCCCCAGTTTGAGCTTTCAGATCTATCGATGGTGCACTCCTTCACCACTGTAATTACAGTCAAGTAACCAGGGACAGGAGTTTAGTTCAAATCACTTCAAATTTATTCCATGCTACCTATAGACAAGAATCTGATCTACTCACAGTCAAAGCAATAGACTTCAAGGGGGGGGCTGAAATTAGGTGTAAGGACCCACCTCAGCTAACCACCCAAGAAAGCAGAACTCTTGAAACTCTTGTCTCAAAAGGAAATTTTTATTAGGGGGTAGTGACAGTAGGGAAGTCAAGGCGAGATCTGGGGAAAATCCCACCTAAATGGTATAATTAAACCAGCAATCTTCCTCCTCCCATCAAAGTCATAGTGTTCATTTGAAATCCAGCCAATCCACAGGTGGCACGATATGTGGGTAACTGGCACAGTTGGCTCGCATCTCAAGGTCTTCTCCAGTTTTGTTTCTCCGCAACCATCTCCCTGATAAGGGAGACACATTCTTTTCTCAAGTGGATAGAGGCGGGAGAAGAAAAGCAGAAAGCGAAAGTTATCCCAAGAGAAAGCAAATCCCGCCCCCACTCCCAGCAGAATGGCCGGCCTAAACAAGAGCACATATTCAGGGAAAACAATAAGGATTTGGGGACCTGACATTAGGGCTCTTGTGGGAGGTCCAAATTGATGACGTGCCTGACCCATGACCTCGGACTAAGCCCGGTCATCTCCTACACATCCACCTTGCTACTAGTCGTCCACTTCTTCTCTTTCCTCCCACTTCTCAAAGGAGATGAGATTTCGCATAATGTTTTCAAAATGTGACCATTTCAACCTGGTGATTTGTTCATCAGGTGACAACTCTGGATTAATTCGTTCCATCATCCATTTGTTTTATTTTCGTGGCTATCCATGGCAACAAAGGTGGCACCGTAAAATCTAACCTATGGACCATTGCATTCCAAATGTTGCAATTGTTAGGGGTGAGGAAGAAACCACAGTCTCCACAGTTGAAGATCTCCTGAGATCTAATCCTAAATGCTTCCACTGGGACAGTAAAACGGAAGTTGTGGGAGAGGGCACTTGTTTGAGGGAGGAATGTTTGCAGGGCCATTCTAGGAAGTGCTAGAAAAGAAGGCCGTACAGTTCAAAATGGCTGAGGTTGCTGTACACGTTTTGTCTTAAAATTTTAGAAATGACTGCTGAGCCATCTTGCTGAAGTGTTTAATCTAAGTACAGCGAGACCCCAGATTCTAATCTGATGATCTTCTGCAGATCATTAAGATTAAACAAGATTAAAAATTTACCAGGTCACAAAACAGACTGTAAAAAAGGCAGAATAAATAGACCCTGTTCTGGCTTTCACCCCTCTTCTTGATTCCCTCCCTATGTTGTGATTCTGTCTTCAGAACATATCACTGAAGGAAGTTTGACAACTGAGGTCTGACCCACAAGTAGAAAGGAGAATAAGGTTGTAAAATAAAAGAAATAAAAATGTGAGTCAGTTGGACATTTGACGAGAAAATATGAAGGAGGAGATGAATTGATGTGATTGCTTTTCTTGAGAGCCAGACATTGTTTTGAAATCTTACTGGACATTGCAAGCTGGGAAGAACATGTGAAAAAGAATACAGAAAAACAGAATTGGAAGGGGCATTGCAGGTCTTCTAGTCCAGCCCCCTGCTCAAGCAGGAGACCCTAGACTATTTCAGACAAATGACTGCCCAATCTCTTAAAAACTTCCAGTGATGGAATGCCCACAACTTCTGAAGACAAGCCGTTCCACTGATTGATTGTTCTCATGGACAAGAAATTTCTCCTTATTTCTAGGTTGGTTCTCTCTTTGATTAGATTCCATCCATTGCTCCTTGTCCTGCCTTCAGATGCTTTGGAGAATAAGTTGAAACAGGAAGAAGCAGGAAGACTTCAGATTCCCCTTCAAGACATCAGCATCTTTAGAATAGAATAGAATAGAATAGAATAGAATAGAATAGAATAGAATAGAATAGAATAGAATAGAATAGAATAGAATAGAATGGAATGGAATGGAATGGAATGGAATGGAATGGAATGGAATGGAATGGAATGGAATGGAATGAGAAAATAGAACAATGACTTTATTGTCACTTTAAATGTACATTAATCAGCATACATTAAAAATGAAATTTCATTGCATACAACTCTCAAAGGGTAACCACCTCCAATATACACTGCATAAACACAACAAAAACATAATAATTATGAATATACCTACATATATATATATATGACATAAAGAAACAACACAGTCTAGTTCGGATGTATACATATACATGGCGAGAAAAACAAATCTTGCGAGTTTATCAGACAGATGAAATAAGGAACAAAGCTGTTACAGAATCTGGTAGTCCTACTAGAAATACTTTGAAACCTCTCAGATGAGAGCAAAAGAAACAGACCGTGAAGTGGGTGTGTGGGGTCTCTAACAATGCTCCGAGCTCTAAGCCCATAGCGCTTATAAGCAGTGTCCTGAATCACGGGAAGTGAGCTTCCTATGATCTTCTCGACTGTCCTTACCACTCTCTGTATGGACCTTCTATCTGAGGCACTGTTACCACCAAACCAAACAGTGATGCACTTTGTTAAGACACTCTCAATCGTAACTCTGTAAAAAGTGGCCAGGACAGAAGGAGAAAGATGTGATCTCCTCATCCGACACAGGAAATGCAGACGCTGGTTTGCATGCTTCACTAAGTTAATACCTTAACTGTATAAGCATAGGAACAATTGTCATTGTCTTTTCTTATAGCGTTTTCTCTGCCCTCGCTCCACAAGCTCAAAATCAGGGTATATTTCAGCATAGTTCTCCTATTAAAAACAAGTGCTGCTCTTACTTCAGATGAAGCGTGGGAGAAAGAGCTGAGTCTTCCATTCCTGGCCCAACACTTTTACCCCAGAACGAAGCTGGCTGTCTTATTTTTCCCAATGGCTTCAGTGGGCAAACTAGAGGTAAAATGATGGCATGGGCGAAAGCAAGATGATATTTTGGACCGGTTTGTTTGTTTGTTTGTTTGTTTCATTTACAGGAAGATTTTTTTCCCAGAAATCAGTGCATTCAGAGGGAAACTGCATTGCTATTTTGCAACACCTTGTTGCTAAAAATCAGCAACGTGATATTTGGGAAGTACATGAAGAATGCAGAATTACAGAATAGCAGAATAATAGTTGGAAAGCACGCTGGAGGTCTTCTAATAGAGGAATACCTGACTATTAGTTGCCTATCCCATTCTAAATATAACACCCAAAAGACACGGGGGCGGGGGGGCCTTCCCTGAAAAATGCTGAACCTCAACTACTATATACCTACCCTTGTGTCTCTATGGTGGGAAAGTTTTTCATTTGTATTGACATGAAAAGAGGCAGCTTCAATCAGATGTTTTCCCATTCAAGATGTCTGACACACATCAACATTGATAATTATGCTAATTAGTGCAAAGTAATTTGTTCTGTAGTCATGCCAACAAATGCTGGAAGAATAGAAAGGGCAGCACATTTGTCTAGATAAAGAGGGTTTATTTATGAGTTTGCAGCCTAAAGATAAAAGCGTGTCATTAAAGCTGTATATCATATCATTGTTTTGTCTGGCGGGTTATAAGCAAGAAAATGATCCGACACATATAATCAAGAGGGTTCCTTGGAAGGATATTTTTGTGAGCAGAAAACTAATATGGGTATAAGCGAATGCTTTATTATGAGAGTTTATTTTCTTTGATAAGAGCTGGCAAATTCAATTACAGTCCATTTCATAATTTGGATGTATTGTGTTATCTTGAGATTTAGAGGAAAGGAAAGGAAAGGAAAGGAAAGGAAAGGAAAGGAAAGGAAAGGAAAGGAAAGGAAAGGAAAGGAAAGGAAAGGAAAGGAAAGGAAAGGAAAGGAAAGGAAAGGAAATTATAGTGTTGGCCTATATATTTTCTCAGGTATAGATCAGCCTTCTCCAGCTTGGTTCTATCCAGGAACTTTAGGATTACAGCCTCCAGAAATCTGACATAAATGCATCTAAATTTGAAGAAGAGAATATTTGTAGCCCAGGGTTGAAGTGTGAGGTTCTTGACGTTCGCTGAGCTTGATTGTTTTCTTGCAGACATTTCATTTTCAAACTAGATAACATCATCAGTGCAAGTGGAAAGCAGGGTTTGCTTTCTTTTTATATAATAGTGGCTTGCCCTACTTGAGGTTTACAGAAATAAAGAATGCCAATATCATCATTTTAAACCGCTCTGTGGATACAATGGTATTCACAGTGAAGTCTTTAATCGCAAAGCCTTTTAAACATCCCCTTACACGGGCAAAAGTCAGAAAGAACCTTACTGATTAGACTTCGTGATTACATTTTTTTTTTCTGTTCCAATCATGTCTGATTCTTGGACACTGCTTGGATTAGTCCCTGCAGCTTTCTTGACAAGTCTTTTCAGAAGTGGTTTGCCATTGCCTCCTTCCTGGGGCTAAGACAAAGTGACTGGCCCAAGGTCACCCAATTTGTTTCATGCCCAGGGCGGGACTAGAACTCACAGCCTCCCAGTTTGTAAACCTGATGCCTTGATCACTACCCCAAACTGGCTCTCAGTGATTACATAATGGAAAGCAATTTCGTTCATCTCTTCCTCTGACATGTACTCTCCCATAAAGGCATGGAGACAGAATGAGAAACAGGCAACTATCTGACACTGGACAGAGGAACTTTGCATATTGGAATCCCGCCTATGAAGTATACAGGTAGTCCTTGAATTACAATCATTCATTTAGTGACTATTTGAAAGTTACAAAGGAACTGAAAGAAGTGACTTATGACTATTTTTCACACTTGTAACCCTTGCAGCTTCTCAGTGGTCATGTGATCAAACTTGGATGCTTGGCAACTGGCATGTATTTATGACGGTTGCACTCTCCCGGGATCACCTTTTGCGACCTTTCCAACAAGAAAAGTCAATGGGGAAGCCAGAGTCACTTAACAGCCATGTTACTAACTTAACAACTGCAGTGATTCACTTAACAACTGTGGCAAGAATGGTCATAAAACTCACTTAACAACTGTCTTGCTTACCAATGGAAATTTTGGGCTCAACTTTGGCCGTAAGTCGGGGACTATCTGTCCCTCTGCTGGGTTTTGTGTTGTGTATAGTATGTTTAAATGTGTGTTATGTATGCGTACACTTTGAGAGCAAGCAAACTAAATTTCATTTTTAATGTGTGCCGTTGTGCCCACAGTAAAAAACGACAATAAAGGTTATCTAATCTACTGCCCAGTAGTCCACTCTGTGTAAGAAGCACTTTCTAATCCCTGGTTAGAGTTTTCAGGAATACGTAGTGCTGCATTCTCACCATTTTCTCTCCCCCCCCCCTTTTACTTCTTATCTTCCGACAGCGGAAGAGATCCATTTACCATCCGCAGTGAGTGGTCAGGCAAGATAGCAATCACACGGACCAGTTACTAAAATGATAAATGGAATTATTTCTTTCTGTCTTTTTTTTTTTTTTTTTTTTTAAAGAACATTCTGGAAGATTCCTGTAAAAGGAAAGATACTCAGCAAATACTCTGCGCTGTAAAGATTTTTGTCTCCTAATTGCGAAGGATGTAAGGTGAACTAACCGATGATGATTCATTTAGGAAAATGTCTTCAATTTCAGATGGCACAGGACTCACAGGTTGACCGATGAGCGTAGAAATGCGATACAGGTAGTCCTCGACTTCTGAGCATAACTGTGCCCAACGTTTCTGCTGTTAAGCAAGGCAGTTGTAAACTGAGCTGTGCCCCGTTTTACATCCGTTGCTAAGTGAATCACTTCAGTTGTTAAGTGAATCGTGTGATTTTTAGACAAATCCGGCTTCCCCCATTGGCTTTGCTTGTCGGAAGCCGGCTGGGAAGGTTACAAAGGGTGATCACAGGAACCCAGGACAGTGCTACTGCCACAAATACATAACAGTTGCCCAAAGCACCTGAATTTTGATCACATGACCGTGTGGAGGCAGCAGTGGTAGTAAGTGTGAAAAACAACCTTTTTCAGTGCTGTTGTAACTTCGAACAGTCATGACATGAATAGTTGTAAATTGAGGACTACCTGTCATAATATTCATTTTATCTCTGGAGAGAATTAGTATTTCCCGGTGTTCAAAAATAACGTACCTATTGAGACTGAAACCACCTGCATCTAAATCTTTTTCAGATCAAGCCGCCCGCCCGGAAATCGGATCGGCCCTAACCCTGCTGTCTTTTTCACAAGACCCTGAAGACAGATAGGCATGGGGATCTAGAAATGTGGTAGAGCCAGTGGAGTGGATGAATAGAATAGAATAGAATAGAATAGAATAGAATAGAATAGAATAGAATAGAATAGAATAGAATAGAATAGAATAGAGTGGAGTGGAGTGGAGTGGAGTGGAGTGGAGTGGAGTGGAGTGGAGTGGAGTGGAGTGGAGTGGAATGGAATGGAATGGAATAGCAGAGTTGGAAGGGACGTTGGAGGTCTTCTAGTCCAACCCCCTGCTTCCATTGTTTTGATGAATGGGAATACCTCAGGTGCGAGTTCTATGTATTTTGCGATGGCTTTTTGTATGTTTTCCTATTGCTTTGGAATTGTTTTGTGGTTTTTAGATTTGTTTTAATTATTCGTAGCTACCCAAAGTCATATATATGAAATGGCTGCATGAATCTGAATAATAAGTACAGCAGTATATAAATTCTCCCAGTCTGAAAAACCTTCCTTCCCATACGTTTCTTGCTATCCCCACTCCTATAAAATTTGTAGACTGATATAGTTCTTGATTTACAACTGGAAACCAGACTTTTTAGCAATTAGAAGGTGATTGTTAAGGGACTCAGGCCCGACGTTACATCTTTTTTTTTTTTTGCCATGGTTGTTAAGAGAATTGCTGCAGTTGTTAAGCAGAACTCTGAAGCCGTTAAGCAAATCTGTCTTCCATCTTGGAATTTGCTTGTCAAAGGCTGGCTGGGAAGGTCACAAATGGCAACCACAGGACCCCAGGAAGCTGTTGTAAATGAATGCCGGGTTGCCAAGTGCCCAAATTTTGATTACAGGACCATGGGGATTCTGCAACAGTCATGAGTGTGAGGTCGGGTTGTGAGTCATTTTTTTCCGTGCTGTTGTAACTTCGAATGGTCGTTAAACAAACGGTTGTAAATTGAGGACTCCTTGTACTTCCATGTCCAATTCCACAAAGTCTCAAAGTTTGGCATGTAAAGCGATCGTTTGCATTTCTGTTCCTTATGACCAGTTGCAATGGCTGCATTGTGAGCTTCTTTACGGTCATCCTCACTAAAAAAAAAAAAGTACAGCATCGCAAGACGTAGGCAATGCCTCACAGGCTGCGTTTTGCATTTCAGTGGGTGAAGTCATCATCCAGTTGCATTGTCAAAAACAAAAACAAAAGACTACTCATCTCCTGGAAGCTATAATTTTCTGGCAGAAGTATAATGCTTTTAATAATCTCCCATTCCCCAAATGACACGTTTGCATCGAAACGACTGAAGTGAAAAGAATTGGACTGTTTTTCCTGAAGCTTTCTTTTGTAACTTTGTTCTTTCGGTGCCACCTAGAGGTCTCATCATCATACTCACAAGTTTTCGAAATATCCACTTTATTTTCTCCATTAATGCCTCCTTTAAGAACTGGGTTCTTCTTCTTCTTCTTCTTCTTCTTCTTCTTCTTCTTCTTCTTCTTCTTCTTCTTCTTCTTCTTCTTCTTCTTCTTCTTCTTCTTCTTCTTCTTCTTCTTCTTCTTCTTCTTCTTCTTCTTCTCTCCTCTTCTTCTTCTTCTTCTTCTTCCTTCTTCTTCTTCTTCTTCTTCTTCTTCTTCTTCTTCTTCTTCTTCTTCTTCTTCTTCTTCTCCTCCTCTTCTTCTTCCTTCTTCTTCTCCTTCTTCCTTCTTCCTTCTTCCTTCTTCTTCTTCTTCTTCTTCTTCTTCTTCTTCTTCTTCTTCTTCTTCTTCTTCTTCTTCTTCTTCTTCTTCTTCTTCTTCTTCTTCTTCTTCTTCTTCTTCTTCTTCTTCTTCTGCTCCTCCTCTTCCCACTTCTTTCTTCTTTCTTCTCTCTCTCTCTCTCTTTGTCCCTTCGAGTCATTTTTTGATTCCTGGTCACTGTCTAGATTAGTCCCTGCAGTTTTCTTGGCAGGTGTTTTTTCAGAAATGATTTACCATTGTTTGCTTCCTAGGGCTGAGAGAGAGTGACTGGCCCAGCTGGCTTTGTGCCTCCCCATGGAGGCATGGATCCATGACCCAGTGCCAGGCTATGCCCTGTTGGGAACTGGGCCATGCTGCAGGCAAGTGTGCGAGCACGCAAAGCTGCATTTGCATAAGCACCCTGCCTGTTGTAATCATCCCCTCTCTCCCCACACTGTCACCAGTCTGCAGAGCTGGAAAGGTTGGGGACCGCTGCCTTAAGCAGAACTAGAACTCACGGTGTCCTGGTTTCTAGCCTGGTGCCCTAACAGCTACTCCACTACTCTCCTACAAGGACCAATGATCTTAGCAATATGTTCCCCATTCTTGGCCTTGTACAGAGACAGCTTTTATTATGAAGATTCCACCTCATTTAGACTGAGAGGAACCATTCTCACTGAAGGACAATCATGCTATAGGAAAAACTGTGCCTTAAAAAATGATCAGCTCCAGACTGCCTTTCAAAGTTAAATGGCCCAGAATTTACCCCGAGCATGTACTGCCTAGAGCTGCTTCAAAGAAAGGTGCAGAAGTGCTTCCAATCTTGTGTGAGTGTAGCACCTCTAGGAATAGCACCCCTATCTGGTGGCTATGCCTGGGCAGCTGATGGTTCTTTGGTCTCTCAAGCAAGAATGGGACAAAATGAGATTGACAACTAATTTGTTGCCTGTTTGTCACAAAGCAGAATGCACAGCTGGAGGCCCCAATGCTCTGTGCCATGGGTCTCCAAGCTTGGCAACTTTAAGACTTGTGGACTTCAACTCCCAGAATTCCTGGCTGAGGAATTCTGGGAGTAGAAGTCCACAAGTCTTAAAGTTGCTAAGTGTGGAGATCCCTGCTCTATGCTGACATGCAAAACCTCTGGTGCCACCCTTGGTGACCTCTAAAGAAAAAAATAAAGCCCAACTCCTGTAAATCTCAACTTTGGATCATTTCATGGAAAACATTTGTGCTCTTTTCTTGGCAACGTTACTCTAGTTTGCCAATGGCCTTTTGCTGGGATTTGACTTCTCAGTCTAATGTGCAACTCCATGATTTCCTGGTAGTCTCCCACCCAAGTATAAACAGGTCCAGCTCCACTTCACATTTCAAAATCAGCCATAATTGATTGGGTGCATTAGCCTAGCTGGACGATTGTTAAAAGTCAAGGCTAAATTATAATTTTAAATTCAAAAAAACATAGGAATAGCCTGGCTGGATCAGGCCAACATTTTTTATTTCTGGATTTATTTATTCGATTTACATCGGGCTTTTCATTCAGGAGCTTAAAGCAATTATCATAGATCGCCTCCTCCTTTTTTTCCTACAGCAGCAGTTCTGTGTGTGAAGCTGGACAGAGAGAGAGTGACTGATTCAAAGTCTGCCAATGGATCTCTTTTCCATTACACCACATGCCCGCCATGGGATGCTTGTGAAACGTAGTCCTCGACTTACAACCACAGCCGAGTCCAAAATTTCTGTTGCTGAGTGAGACATTTGTTAAGTGAGTTTTCACACCGTTTTACAACCTTTCCTGCCCCAGTTGTTAAAGTGAATCACTGCAGTTGTCAAGTTAGTAGCGTGGTTGTTAAGTGAATCTGGCTTCCCCGTTGACTTTGCTCATCAGAAAGTTGCAAAAATTGATCACGTGACCCCGGGACCCTGAACTGTCATAAATACATGCCAGTTGCCAAGCATCTGAATTCTGATTACGTGACCCTGGGGACGCTGCAACGGTCGTAAATGTGAAAAATGGTCATAAGTCACTTCTTTCAGCGCCGTTGTAACTTCAAATGGTCACTAAATGAATGGTTGTAAGTGGAGGATTAACTGTACCTCTTCTGGCCATTGTTTTTTTGTTTTGTTTTGTTTTGTTTTGCAGTTGTTATTTGAAGGCCCACCAAGAGTTCACCTGCCCTCCATGAATTGGCCTCCTGTTCAGGTTAGAGACAAATGGCCTGTCTCAGGATAATAAACTCATAGGTTATGCATAGGCTCTTGCAGAAATGCTTGTTTTGGTCTGTGCTAGATCATCGTCACCTTCCATGGATGGCCCCATATTTTACCATTTTCCTCCCCTCCATTTTGTCCATGCATTGCATGATTTTACCCACCTCTGTCATGTCAAAAGCACCCGTTTCCTAAGTCCCGAACATTTTAGCTTTTGTTCATAGAGACATTTTGGTTGCCATGTTGCCTGTTTTCAATGTATAGTAATAGAAAAAAAAACATTATTTAATATACGATTAGAGATTAGTAGTCCTTCACTTACAACCCCAATTGAGCCCAAAATTCGTCCTCCTAATTTCTGATCGCATGACCGTGGAGATGCTGCAATGGTCGTAAGTGTGTAAAATGGTCATAAGTCACTTTTTTTTCAGTGCCGTTGTAACTCTAAACAGTCCCTAAACAAACTGTTGTAAGTAGAGGACTATCTATAATCAGGCTATAATGGTATGCCATCTCTCTGCACAAACCTTAAAAACAAAAAAATCAAATAAAGTAGCCTCCCTGAAGTCTAAGGGGGGGGGGAATCTAGGTGGCCATTATTAAAAAATCTTCAATCTTTTGAAAATAGCATTCTGGCAAGTACTAATTTCTTTACTTCAGCAAAAGATTAAATGTCATCATAAATTCTTTCCCTCATACCTGAAAGGTAATGGCCGAGGCTTAGTTAGCTAAAATGGGCCAGCTAACAGCATAGTCAAGATGAGTTTAACCTTGTCTTCAGTGCCCAAGGATACTTCTCAAAGGCTGCTGGAATGCAAAATAATAAATTGAGTCTCTATTTTTCTCCCCACCTCACTCCCTCCATGTATGCAGGTGTGTTTGCTAAAAGAATATCATCAGTGAATCTGGAATACTTTAGATCAGTGTTTCTGAACCTTAGTAACTTTAGGATCTGAGGACTTCAACTCCACCCAGCCAGCATAGGGAATTCTGGGAGTTGAAGTCCATGCATCTAAAAGTTGCTGAGGTTGAGAAATACTAGATGATAGATTAATCCAGTTTGCTTCGATTGATTTTTTTTTTTAAATCTACCTTTATTATTACATAAGTCAGTGGCCCCCAACCTTTTGGGCACTGGGGACCCATTCCGTGGAGAGAGGCTTTTCTACGAACCAGAGAGTGTGTGGTTTCATCTGCTGCCTGCATCCTGTGGATGGGGCTTTGCTTGTTTGTGTGGCCCGATTTCTAGCCCGGTCCTGGTCCATGGACTGGGGGTTGGGACACCTGATATAAGTAACTCAAGGTGGCAAACATATCTAATACTCCTTTGTCTTCTTATTTTCCCCACAACAACCCTGTGAGGTGAGTTGGGCTGTGAAAAAGTGACTGACCCAAAGGCACCCACCTAGCTTTCCTGCTTAAGGTGGGACTAGAACTCACAATCTCCTGGTTTCTAGACCAGCATCTTCACCAATACACCAAACTGGCTCCATTATCCTTTATTCAAGTACGCTCATCTGCTACTTGCATGGAACCATCCCCTCTCTTCCCCCGCTGATGCCACAGCCCCCACTCCGCAAAGCTGGAAAGGTTGGAAATCCCTGATCTATATCATTTATCTACCTATCTCTATCTATCTATCTATCTATCTATCTATCTATCTATCTATCTATCTATCTATCTATCTATCTATCTATCTATCTATCTATCTATCTATCCATCCATCCACCCACCCACCCATCCATCTACCTATATATCTATCTACATGCCTATATATATATCTATCTATCTGATTTATTTGCCATTCATCTCATTTCAAAGCAATTCTATTAGAGGACAAAGCTGTATGTTCCAGGCAGGTACTTTGCATCTCCTAAATTTGTCTCCTTTCCTCAAATAAGACAGAGGAGCATGTACGATCATCAATATTGGAATAAGAATAAACTATAAGTTTGGTCACTTCCTGTATGTGGAATGTTAGGGAACCCATCTTATTTTTTGCTTCAGGTAGTAAAATGTATTGGGCCAGCTGTGGCCATTCACAATAAATAAATAAATAAATAAATAAATAAATAAATAAATAAATAAATAAATAAATAAATAAATAAATAAATAAATAAATAAATAAATAAATAAATAAATAAATAAATGAATGAATGAATGAATGAACGAACGAACGAACGAACGAACGAACGAACGAACGAACAAACAAACAAACAAACAAACAAACAAACAAACAAACAAATTTCATGTTCTTGTCTAACTCCCTGATACAAAACCAATGAATAATTCCACTAAAGTAATGTGAAATTTCTGGCTTGGGCTACAAAGGCAGAGAGAGGGAGTTGACTTCCTGAAGAAAACCCTAGTGAAAAGCAAAGGTGTCCATTCCTAACTATGATCATGCCAAAAGGATGAAGATGAGGTGATATCACCACATAAGCTCAGTCCTTTTGCTTTTCTGTCCCATTCAAGTAGATAATGGGTAGGGTTTGCACCATAACTCACATCATTGGTTTCTGCCTACCTCACCCAAAGACACCTGTGGTTGCAAGTACAATAGCAGTAGCACTTAGACTTATATATCGCTTCATGGTGCTTTACAGCCCTCTCTATGTGGTTTACAGAGTCAGCAGATTTCCCCCAACAATCTGGCTCCTCATTGTACTGATCTCAGAAGGATGGAAGGCTGAGTCAATCTTGAGCTGGTCAGGATAAAACTGCTGGCAGTCGGCAGAATTAGCCTGCAATACTGCATCACCCTAGGCTGCTACCAAATACCAGTTCCTAGTTTCCAACTTCTTGTTGGCCACAGTATAAAAAGAGAAAATAATGTGCTAAGTAAAACGGAGTGACTCTGAGTAGCCATCATTTACTTGTTTTATTGTGAGTCCATGGTCTGCCTCTTGCCAGCTGTGAAACTGCAACAGACCATAATTAAACAGCCAAAGGAAGGAAACACAACTAAGTTAAGAGTCATTTGGTGCAGAGAGACAACCACAAGGTGACTTTTGGAGATTTTTATTAGCACAAAGCGGGGGGGGGGGAAACAAACAACTGTGAAACTTATGATTTAAATGAGTCCGCAGTGATTGTAAAGCATGACTAAAGATTTGCTTGCACTACAAAATAGCAATGCCACAAAGGATAACTTAGAAGGTCATGTGTTCAGCTCCTCTGATTTATTTGCAGCTGCAGTCCTCGATTTGTTTACATCGCTGCAGCGTTTTGAGTTCAGCGGGGTTTTGCAAAAGCCGTGAGAGTCAGAGCTCAGATTAAGAAGCGGCGTTCCTGATCTATAGCTAAGCAGTTCCCAATTTCAGCTTGCAAGACAGAGAATTGCATTTCATGGATAGAAAGAACCATGATTGAAACAGAAGCTCCTGACAGCTGCCATGGTTATGGTCTTTTACTACTGGCAAGCCATAGGACACTCCTATTCAGAGTGGTGTCATTGCCAACTGTGATGCCATTATAAGAAAGAGACTAAGATGCAGCCTTCAGAAAAACATAACTGTCTTCTAGACATTGCCAATTTTCTATTGCAGAACTACTATACAAACAAAACTACAGCTTCTCTCTAGCCTTTTGTTCATCAAACACACTCGTTTCCCAACATGTTTCTTCTCATTTATAATTATTCACCTGGCTTCACAGGTATCGCCCTTACTCTATCACCTGAGAGAGGTTTAATATCAGGTATCTCTTCCCCGTGCTTGTACACGCTGATGGTGACATCTACTATCTCGCCCCCATATTTGTTCTTGACACTGATGCTGTATTTTCCAGAGTCTTCTGATGACACCCCCTTAATTACCAAACTGGCATGCTTTCCTTGTTCCAGTTTAGCTATGTAATGATCACTCAGTTCGATTTCCCTGTCATTCTTAAACCAGATCACATCAGGATCAGGACTACCAAACACGGTGCAGGTCAGATTCAGGGTCTAAAAGAAAAAGAAGAAAAAGACAAAAATTAAGGTTTTAGACAATGAGAGGTTTAGGGAAAGGGAAGATTGCGGAGTGCTCCAGAATTTCAGATTGTATATAAGAGAATCCAAGAGAGGATGAGAAAAATTTCTTCCATTTATTTAACTTCATACCCAAGTCATTGTAAATTGGCCTCACTCTACCCTGGCACTGGCTAAAGACTTTTTTGTTTTGTTTTTTGGTATGCTTTGGGGTTTCCATGATGCAGTTCATTAAATCTCTTGTGCGTTTATTCACAATTTCTTCTTGTCTTAGCTGCAATACCAAAAATGTTAAGCATATTCTTCAAAAATAAATTTGCATTAGATATACCTGCAAATTAGCATCTATTGTAGACTTATATGGGATGTATCTTTTATTGATTGATCATGTGCTATTGAGTTGATGTAAATTCTCAGTAACCACATAGATGGATTTTCTCCAATACATTCTGTCCCCAACCTGATTCTCTGGGTCATCCAACGGGACACCCATTGGTACTACAACTGAGTTCATTCATCTTGGTTATCATCTTCTTCTCTCCCAAGAGGTGGGTCTTCACATAATTTTTCTGAAGTATGATGATTTGAGCCTGGTCATTTGTGCATCAAGAAAAAACTCTGGGTTGATTTGTTTGCTGATTCATCTATCTATCTATCTATCTATCTATCTATCTATCTATCTATCTATCTATCTATCTATCTATCTATCTATCTATCTATCTATCTATCTATCTATGTATCTATGTATCTATGTATGTATCTATGTATTTATGTATCTATCTATCTATCTATCTATCTATCTATCTATCTATCTATCATTTATTTATTCTTGGTATTCTTGGGCATTTTCCCCAATACCAAATTTAAAAACATCTATACACTTTTTATCCTGCTTCTTCAAAGTCCAATGGGTTCATAGTACTCAAATGTTCTCTCGAGGAAGCCCTTTTTGCTCTATACACAAAGGCTCCTATTCAAAACTATCTAAGCCAACCAAGTTGTTTTATCCATACCTTGTCTTCCATTATGGTCACAACATCCGGCAAACCACCAATCACTTTACCACGATCTGTGAATATACAAATATAATATGCTCTGTCCAAGTCCTCTGGCTACTTCAGAGAAAATATAGCAAACCAAGTTCAACTAGCACCCAGTCCTTCTTATGCAGGAGCCTAGCTACTTTAACTCCATGCTTTCTGGGATCTATGGCAGCCACTCCAAAAGAATCTCCTATGACTCTGAGGGACATGGGCAATTAAGAAATATGAAATAAAAAAAGAAAGAAGAAAGGGAAAGAAAGAAAGAAAGAAAGAAAGAAAGAAAGAAAGAAAGAAAGAAAGAAAGAAAGAAAGAAAGAAAGAAAGAAAGAAAGAAAGAAAGAAAGAAGGAAGGAAGGAAGGAAGGAAGGAAGGAAGGAAGGAAGGAAGGAAGGAAGGAAGGAAGGAAGGAAGGAAGGAAGGAAGTCTGCAGTAACCAGAAGAACACCGCAGCAGCCTTTGCTACCCTCAAAACCTCACTCCAAATCAAGACTCTGTCCTACTCTAGCAGTGCTTTAAACCCACAACAGCCCTCAAGAGAGTTGGTTGTGGTTACCTTTGCCACCCATCTTTGAAAAGAGAATCTCAGTGCAAGAATGAAGCAGGCATTCCTGAACATTTGTTTTTAAGCATAGTAGGGTGCCTTGTTTGCATCTATCGGTTTAGCAGGCTTTCTGTACAGATAATAGTGGAACAAAATTATTGATTCATTCAGTAGTAGTAAAGAGTTGCTACAGGAAATCTGAAATGACTGGATATAGTCATGATTAGAAATGAAATGACCATAAGGTCATCAGGATGCTTCATCAAAATGGCAACAGACTGCATTAGAAAATGTCCAGGACTCAATGATGAAATAAGACATACTGCTGAAAGCTTGATGCTAGATGACAATACTAAACACATTAGAGTCACAGAAAGAGATCTGGAGTTAGATAGGAGCACTGAGAGGACCGTGTTTGCTGGCAATCTGGAATTGTTTGGCGTAATTAGAATAAAAAAAAAGAAGCAAAGGCATCTTGGAGAGTTATGATATATAGTTGGATGAAAACATAAACCCCAGATGTGGCAGCTGTGAAATGGCAAATTCTAAAATAGAACTGCAATCAAGCTTTTATATAAATCTATGATACAACTAAATTTGGAATATTGCACTCAGTTCTGAGCCTGTATAGCTAGAAATTGTACATAGAAGGGAAACAAGCATTATTTAGATTCAAGGGGCTGAAGCAACTGCTCACAAGGAAAGTTTCAGCTTTTAGAAAAAAGGATGAATAAGTGGAACCTGATATAGCCATATAAAACGACACCTTTGAGGAAGCTGAATGAGGAAAGATTCGAGAGATATGAAGTCCTTCATCATAGCTTAATTAGAAAATTTGCTAACTCAAGATGCAATGATGGCTACTAACCTGGGTGGCTTTATGCTTCTTTGAAGGTAGGATTGCCACTGGTTACTGATTAATGTGGTTCTTTATTATCTCCATTATCAGAGGCACTTATGCCTCTCAATATCAATTGCTGGGAAATTTGGGCAGCAGAGTATAGTACCCCTGTCTCTTTCTTGGGCGCTTCCTATAAGCATTGGTCCCATGGATGTCTAGAGCAAATGGATGTTTCATCAAAATAGCAAAACGTACAACCTCAGGACACAAGTACAAATAGGATGGAATTTGCATGTTGATATTGTGGCACACATTTTGCTTCTTCCCCACCGCTAACATCCATAACTGATCACCCATTGTGGAAGTAGAAAGTTGATGTAGGTCTGAGGCCATGAGATCTTCTTAAATTCTTAATTGTGCTTGGGGCTGAGATGCCAAGTGTGTTACACAACTTATGAAGATAATCATCTGATATTTCTGCATCATCTAAACTTCTTGGCACCTGGCTATCTCACAGACTGTTTTTGTGTCTCTAATAAAAAGTAAAGGTAACAGTTCCCCTGTCTGTCAATGCTGCAAACATTGGATGTTCTTGCTTTGACAACATATGGAAATGCAGCCATTTTCCTTTACTTTATGTTTTACTCTTAGAGTTAGAATTAGATGATACTGGGGGGGAGGAGGAGGAATGTGCATGGGAGATTAGTTAGACAAAACAATACTGTATAAGGGTGAAAACCAAGGCTGTTTGTAATAAGAGATGATAAGACATGGCGGGATGAAGAAGTGGTGGGAAAGCCAGCATTTCAAACTAATTGGAGAATGCGATTTATGACTGTTAGTTAGAGGAGGGAATTGTGCTTTGATACTATGTGCTTAGGGGAGGGGAAGTCAGATTTTGGCTTGGACTATGTACGTGCCGATGTGTTGCTACTCAAATAAAGATTCTTTAAGGTAAACAATGCCTCGAAGTTCTTTGAAGAGTTTCATCTGTCGGAACCATGACACTGTCCAGTCATGTCCAAGTTTAAGGGGGGCAATGTTCATCTCCGTTTCTTGGCTGAGTGAGACAGTGTTGTTTGAAGACACTTCCACAGTCATGTGGCCAGCATGGCTATACACCAAGGCACACAGAATGCTGTTCCCTTCCCACCAAAGTGGTACCTATAATCTACTCTCATTTCCCTGCTTTCAAATTGATAGGTTTGCAGGAACAGGAGCAAGTAACAGGACTTGAACCCAGGATGTCAGTTTTCCAACTGACAAGCTCAGCATCTTTAACCACTGAGCCACCGTGCCCCTTGTCTCTAATAGGCATTACAGAAATTTACCCGTACCGCTGTCAGTTCTTAAACACAAATTAAGATAGCTATTGAGCTTGAAGATTAACACTACTTATTCTCACTTGCTAACTCACTTCCTAGAATTATTCAAATATTTAATTTCTATTTGCCAGGTTACTAATCATCCCCCAGCTTTTTTTTCACTTCCATGCACATAGCAAAAACAAGATTTTTATTGTTCCCTGGAAGATATCATATATGCATTACACTGAGTTATGTAGGTCTCCCCAAAGGCATACCTACATTTTCCCTTTCAAACTGGAGTGAATTTTATCCCAAGTAGGTGTATTCATTTGGTTCCCCAAACATACCTAGCTTGTATAGATAAACTTGACAGAAACCATTGAGGTGTCACAAGTGGATTGTCAGGGAAGAAACAGATATATTTTCCCCACTTAAGAATAATACCAGGACAGCAAATGGAGAAAGGAACAGAGAGGACGGTCACAGTGTGCAACTGACAGCTCTAGCTTCAAATTATAGTGAATTGTTTTCCAGACTGATTGCCTAAAGTGCTTTAGGAGCAGAGGCATTGAAGTGAAATATCATAGTGAAATATCATAGCAATATTCTAATTCTCAGTGCTCGTTGCTTTTATTTCAGTACACCCTGCTTTGGTGCAGAATGTGTGTGTGGGGGTGGGAATGCAAGAGCACATCTTTAAATATCCATTTGGAAAGTGGGGTGAACTGCCATTATAATTTTCTTTGGGGTCAAAAAAAAGACTTAATATCATCCTACCATAATCCTTGCACTTATCTTTTTTTGAAATCTTCTGTAATTTTCCAGATTTATTGCCTTAGGGCAGCTCTTTTCTTTGGAACATTTTTCAAATAAATTGCCCAACCAGTAATACCCCTATGGAAAGGCAGACAAGTGAAAAAACGTGCCTTCCCACAGATATAGTCTATCCAGACCAATGTGAAGCTTGCCATCCAAGAAACTATTGCATCTATCCTTGTAAAACAAGGGTCCCCCATGGCCCAGAACTGGGCTGTGCAAACGGTGGGAGAGCATGCGCACAAGCAGCTTCACTTGCGCAAATGGAGCTCCACTTGTGCAAGTGGAATGGTATGTACTCACACAGATCCCCTCTCCTCCCCTCTGCTGGTCCGCAAAGCCAGAAAGGTTGGGGACCACTGTTCTAAAATATTATGAGCTTCTTAGCAAGGGCAACCTTGATACTGTATGCATTTGCATACACACAAATCCTTACCATGATCATTTTTATTTCAAAGGAGGGGATAGCAATAGCACTTAGACTTATATACTACTTCACAGCGCTTTACAGCCCTCTCTAAGCGGTTTACAGAGTCAGCATATTGCCCCCAACAACCTGGGTCCTCATTTTATGGACCTTGGAAGGATGTAAGGCTGAGTCAACCATGAGCAGGTGAGAATTGAACTGCTGGCAGTCGGCAGAATGAGCCTGCAATACTGCATTCTGACCACTGCGCCACCATTAGGGAATTCCCTAATGGAAAGAATTCTGTTGTGTACAAATACATCAGCCTAATCATATGAAAATTGTCAAGCTCAATCCTTGCAGTAGGGTCAACTTTGTCTACAAATTTCCAGTTCACCGAGAAACAAAAATGTCATCTGAAATTTCATATTTTTTTTAACCAAAAGTTGACGAACGTAAGAGCATTTTTGCACTTAGTATTTGTCATGCCTTATACCTCGTAAGCCATTTCTATTTCTATTCTCACTGTTTTCATTCCATTCCGTCCATGTGAAGAAGAAAAAAAAACTAGTTATTTGTTGAAGTTCATTTACCAAACTAACGAATTCTTTATTATAGCCAATGGCTAGCAGTTCAAATAGCCTTCTGCAGTAAACATCCACACCATAACACAATAATAAGAGAAAGAGTAATATTAAAGCAACAGGAGATTGTATGCGACAACTGGATCTGTTGAGAAAAATTGCCTATCAGTTTTGCTGGCGTCCTCTCGTTATCTTCTGCTGACGGGGCACCAGCAGAACTGATCATCCATCACTCTCCCCAGTTGTAGTCTTATAGTCTATCGCTTCTATGTTTGTCTACGCCTGTTTTATTACATATATATTATTGCTTGGATGTTCTAGTTCTAGACTATTGGATGGCCCTCAGCAATAATAAAGAATTCATCCATCCATCCAATAATATCGAATTATTAACCAGATAAAAGAGGGGAAACAGATTTCTGAATCAAGATTTGTATTCATGTTTCTTGACCGAATGGGGAAGGGAGTGTCCTGGTCAGTCTAAGGTGGGTCAAATTGTTTGCCAACTCACTGAACCAAAGAAGCAAATCTGGTTATCTGTACACAACTCATATTTCTACCACAATCATTAAGCATTTTTGATGAGAACCATTCTTTGTATAAGATCACCTTTTTCATAATACAATCAAAACTACTCTTTTCATTTTTATTAGAATGCTATCTCCTAGTCTTCCATATTGACACTGAATATTCCCTTATTTATTTACTTTCAAATACTCACTTTTCTCAGCAAAAGCAGCTGCCCTAAAGTGAGCAAAAAGTGGAGAAAATTAACATCCCAGCACAATGATGCTGATGGCCCAAATAAAGTAATTGCAAAGTTTGTGTCTAAAGCAAAAAAAAAAAAAAAAAAGTTAAAATCTTACTTGAGCCGTTGGAATTCTTCATAGGCCTCATCGAAAGCTGCAGTGAAACATTTCAGCATGTTAGGAAGTTGACTTCATGAGTTGGCACAAATGCTAGCATATATTTCTTTCTGCCCCCCTCCCCCAGTCTACAGTGTGATACAGAAACATCAAACAAAATCTAAAAACAGGAATCAAAATCAGTCTTCGTGAGACGTGGAATGAATAAAGATAATGCATGTTCCTTGAACATTCCGAGCACAAAATTAATGCTTACGAATAAACCAAAGAGAAAATAGGCAATTTCCAAAATATGTTGGATGAAATGTTGAATGGGTGGTAAAAATTCCTACCTTGCCCAGATAGGTCAAGTGTCCGCTTGTGCGCTTCTTTGCCATCAAACAGCTCAAAAGTATATTTCCCTTTATCCTTTTCAGTAGGCTCACATATCTGCATCCATGCAACTTCATCGCTACCACCGATTCTCATCTTCTCACTTGAAGAAACCTTAGCTTCCCTAGTTAAACAAAGAGGCCGCGTTCAAGCAAACATGCATCATTTTGATATACCTGGATGTTACAAAACAGGAGAGGGGTTGTCAGATCTGCCACAACTGAAATCCCTAAATAGAAATGATAGTGGGCTCCACTTGTTGAGAAAGGCATACTTTATTAGAGATCAAGTGTATTGCAGTATTGCAAAGCCAGAACTGAAAATGATGCGCCAAAATCCCTAGGTTCTACTTTTCCCTCCCTTAACTGTCTTTATTGCCCTGCCAGTATAACCAATCAGGTTCAGGCAAGATGTTTTCCTAACGGTCAGTCCAAGTGTAGTTTGCTATGCAGCCCCCTCCTTCTTTCAGCTGGGTGACCTTGAGGCAGCATCTCGAGGAGATATAGCACTTACTTTCATTTCCCAAAGCATTCCCTTCTTCATCCCCCCTCCCCACAGTTCATGGCAGTCTGTCACTGCATAACAGCAAAGCACAAGCAAGCACAAGGTGGCAGCTGACAGGGATGTTCCTGATTGTCTTAAAACTAGTTTCAAGCAGCCAGAAAGTCTCAAGCAAAAATATAAATGCTACATGAATCCTAAAAGTGCACATTTAAAAAAAATGTCTGTGGGAAGCTGGTGTTCGAAAAAATAAATTCCAATAAATTCCACCAATTATGTTCAAATCCTTTGTGTATCTTAAGCAAGCAAACATAGATATTATAGTTAAAGCTGTAAATGTAAGTTTGTTGCAAGATTGTACTGAAGCTGCAGTTCAAGAAAAGTTTTCTACATTTTCATTATTGGAGGTATGTGAGCTATTTTAAATATCAAGAAATCTAATAATTAGAAAAGCTGATTTTTCTTCACATTGCAGCCTCAATACAATCTCGCAAAAGATTGGGAATTTGCAGACTTCAATCCGAAGGACTCTCTTTGACCAAAAAAGCTGTTGAAGCATTATATCCTCTGTACCTATAAAGAGCAGGAAATTCTGAGATAATTTTAAAAAAATTCAGCAAGATTCTTTTCCAGAAAATAACATCTCCACTTGGCCTTTCCTTTAAATTCTTTCCTCTTTTATTTCTAATTTATTTTATACTTATTTTTGCTCTATTTGTATTTCAGTGTAATAATCTACATGAAGCTTAAAAGCATTTCGTTTTGTTTTTCTTTTGCTTTTTAAAGTAAAGCATCTCCCTCCTAGGGAGTTTTATATTACTTCTGCTGTTTATCATTTATAGTGGTTTCAGGATGTATCTTGCATTTTCTGAGAGAGAGAGAGGGAGGGGGAAAAAAGACAAGGAAGAGTATCTGAATATTCTGAGGGGAAATTGGCACGATTAAAGAGATGCTCAAAAGGAGAGCAAGCAAAAGCATGCAGTTGTATGACTGGTTAATCAAAGTTTTGTGAGTCACACACGGGAAGGAAAGAGAGGCGAAGAAAAATGAGACTTTCAGCTCTGGATCAGAACATATCCTGAGTACAGTCTCCAATATCTGCAGATAGGACTGGGAAAACACTTATTTGGAGCTTCATAGAACTACTAACAGCTGTAGCAGATAATTATGAACTTTGTAGAACTGCAGCCACATTCAGAAATAAGGTGCTGGCTATGAGATACTTAGCTGAAGAATCAGAGACATTTCTTCAATCATATGGGGCAGCCATGAAAAATTCAAAGGAAACCTGATATTTCATCTAAAGTTTTCAAGTTTAAAAAAGTCTCTGGGAATCATAACATATTTTACTTCTTTGTGCTTTTGTTAACTGATAACTTTAGGTGCGATGACCTTCATATTGCTTTGCATATTTAATGCTTAGGTCTAAATTGCTCCCCGGTAGAGTGTGAGATTAAATCAGGAAAAGAACCAGCTCGCATTCCCCCTGTCCAGAACAGAACAATACAAATTGATGGGATTTGACCTAACAAGAAACTGATCTATGAAGGAATGGTTAAAGATGTAGTGATTAAGGTATTGTCCTAGAAACCAGGAGACTGTGAATTCTAGTCCAGTCTTTGACATGAAAGCCAGCTGGGTGCTTCACAGGGTTGTTGTTGTGGGGAAAATAGGAGGAGGAAAGAGTATTAGGTGTGTTTATTGCCTTGAGTTATTCATAAAGTAATAAAGGTGGGGGAAAATCAATAAATAATAAGCATCAATTTCCTCAGCCAAACAGACCTACAGCTTGAAGCTCCATTAGATCTCCACTTTTCAGTGGGTGGATGATTGGCTGCTGGCTTGAAGATTTGTTCCAGGCTCCCTGCTTTGCAAGGTCCTGGGGATGATTCAGGGGTGACTGGGGATTTGCAGGCAAAGCTGCCAGCTGTGCTGATGACAGTATGAAAACATATATTGGCTCATTTGTCATGCAAAACCTGTCACTGGGGAATATAATTTATTCCTTAAAAAAAAAGTTGGAAATGACCATCTGAGCTGTAATTTTCCTGCCTGCGTTATCAGCATCATTCCCAAAATGAGTTTTCAATAGCTATTGAATACCAGATGACATTCATGCGGGATTCAGAACTTTGTTCTCTCTTACTTGTGATACCAGCTTGATTTCATTTCCTCCATGTAATATGTCAAGAAACACTGCAGCCTTATTCCTTCCGGAGTGCAGTGGACCTTCAGAGGAGACGCTGATTTACCTGCAGTCAGAAAAAAACGTTGTTTATAAACAGTCTTAAATTATAAGGTCTAACCTCTTAAATAATAACAGCAGTTTCTTAATACAGTGGGCTTTATGCTCAAAATTCATGTTTTGAACCCCCAAACACTTCTACTGGAGGTTTTCCATAAAATATGCCTCACCTTAAAACTGTACAAGAGTCTTTTGTTATATGTAAACATAAATGACATTTATTTCAAAAGTTGTTACTGGCCCTTGTTGATCAATTTAAAAAAAAAATCTGCCATCAGAAATCTCTCCAATGTCCTCTCTCCAAATTGCAAAGTATTATCTTCATTATCAAAATATACAAACATTATGAGCCATGGTGGCACAGTGGTTAGAATGCAGTACTGCAGGCTACTTCAGCTTACTGTCAGCTGCCAGCAGTTTGGCAGTTCGAGTCTCATCCGCTCAAGGTTGATTCTGCCTTCCATCCTTCCGAGGTTGGTAAAATGAGGATCCAGATTATGCTGGCTCTATAAACTGCTCAGAGAGGTGCTGTAAAGCACTGCAAAGCAGTATATAAGTCTAAGTGCTATTGCTATTTACTATGTAATGATGATAAATGTCAAAAATAAAAAATGTTACCATCATCTTCTGCTATTCTTATAAAGTGCCAGTAAATGCCAACTTTCTAATTTTTAGTTTAAGACATGCATTTCTATTTAAGGTGTCGTACTAAATTTAAAATGATTTAGTATTGAATTGAATCCTTGACTAAGAACATGGTACTGCCTGATAAATTCTCATTTACAGATATAACAAACTGTATTGTCTTAAGTCTACTTCAATAAATGAAGCAAAACCTAACAGATGGAAAAATATTTTACTCCTGCCAGATAGTAGCACCTTACTGATTCTGGGTCACCTCAAGCTAAGCACAACTGCACCTTTTCAGTACTTGGATTCTAATCAAATTCTAACTACCCAGGTGATATGAATATGCTACGTTGTATTCGCTATGTTAATGAATACTCAAAGAATTTATAGTTATTTCCTAAAACCTGGAAATACAGAATAACAGAGTTGGAAGGGACCTTGGAGGTCTTCTAGTCCAACACGCTGCTCAGGCAGGAAATCCTACACCATTTCAGACAAATGGTTGCCTAATATCTTCTTAAAAACCTCCAGTGATAGAGCACCAGAACTTCTGGAGGCAGGTTGTTCCACTGATTAATTGTTTAACTGTCAGAAAATTTATCCTTAGTTCTAGGTTGGTTCTCTCCTTACAGAGTGATCTTCAACGATCACCTTTTAACCTTTCGGAAGGCCATCAGAGCTGGCCTTTTACCCAGGCACTGGGACAGTATGAGGATATCTGAAGCTGGTGGAGAGGCATCCCAAGGAGATGATGGGTGCCAGGTTTTTGTTTTTCGATTTTATGGTTTATGGCACGGGTCGGCAACCCGCGGCTCCGGAGCCGCATGCGGCTCTTTGAGGGATCACCTGCGGCTCCGGAGCCTCCGCCGCGGGCGGGTGCGCGTGCGTGGGCGGGTGCGCGGGCGGGTGCGCGGGCGGGTGCGCGAACGGGCATGCACGGGTGCGCGCATATGCGTGCGTGCGCGGGCGGGCGCGCATGCACGGGCGGGCGCGCATGCGCGGGCGGGTGCGGCTCCCAGGGGGTTTTTTTTTAGGGAAACGGGTCCGTGCGGCTCGTTGGATGTTTCGGCTGGCCGACCCATGGTTTATGGTAAAGGTAAAGGAGTCCCTGCCGATTTGACTCCGCTAGTTGTTGCTGACTATAGGGGGCGGTGCTCATCTCCCTTTCAAGGCCATTGAACCAGCTTGGTCTGAAGACATTTTCGCAATCATGTAGCCAGCATGATGTCACAGAGTGCTGTTACCTTCCCACCAAATTGGTACCTATTTGTCTACTTGTATTTGCATGCTTTCAAACTGCTAGGTTGGCAGGAGGTGGAGCGAGAATGGGAGCTCACGCCATCGCGTGGCGCTCGGGTCTCGAACCTAGGCTGCCGGCTTTCCAGCCGACAAGCCCAGCCTCTTAACCACTGAGCCACCGCGCTGCTTGGTTTATGATTTTATAGTTATTCATTTTATTGTTCTGAGCTACCCAGAGTTGTGCTTAAGATGAGTGGCCATATAAATCTAAATAAAACAAATAAAAGTGACGTTTACTCACCACTGATTCTACTCAATCCCTGAATTATATCATCATATACTGAGGAGAAGAGGAGAAACAATATCCAATCAGCATAGAACAGACTGCTATGTGGTATTCATATGAGAAAGCATTCAGGTAAACATCAAAAATGCCATAAGAGTTATTTCAGAAAAGCTTACAGTTTGTATCTCTTCCTTTTGCATTTGCCTGTTGTAGTCCTCATAGAGGTAAAGTACATAGATAAGCCTAATGAGACCTGTTTAAGCTTTGCCTCTGGTACATTGTGTCTCATTGGTGATTCTGATAAATCTCATTCATCCTTTGCTGCCTTGCCAACCAACAGTGTTGCCATTTTACAGATGGGTATACATTTAAAGTGGCAGCAAAATAGGAATCCTAAGAGGAGGAGATGGCAGCAGTTGTATCAACTGCCGAAGGAACACAACACTTGGAAGACAACTATCAAGCACAAAAGTAAAACCATCTTCAGAGGACCACTAACTGGACATGGTCAGAGAACAATACCTACGAGACAACTGCTGCCTCAGAGAACAAAGGCCTAAACTGACTTTTGCTCATGAGCACAGCCCTCTCAAAAAGTGTACGCTTCTGGGAAGTATCTTTTTTTCTTTTTATACTCTGCATTTATAAAACTGGCAGTGCAAACTGGACAACAGCTGCAAGTTTTAATTACTACTCCTAATAATGCTGCTGTTTTCATTAAGTAGGAAGTATTTGCCCAACAGCAGGACACTTAGTCTCAAAAAGAATAGAACTGCCATTTGGAAACAGGGAAGAGTTTGGAAATATGTGGAGCTTTCCATGGACATTTTTCTACTGCTTGAAATCATTATCTCAAAGATAGGAAGGTTAATGATTGCAAAGGTGTGTTGACACACCTGCTCATTTTCTAACATCCTGGGGACATTTGTTATAATTTTCTCCAATTATCTTTTTTTCTTATTTTAAAGAATAACAAATTTCCTCCATCCTGTTTTTCTCCAAAGTTTGCCACTGTGCAAAGAATCATTAGGTAGCAGATGTTACCGTACCCTCGGGAGAATTGAGATGTCAGCAAGAGAAGGGGCAGATTGGCATTTGTGATTGACCTCCCAGCCAACTCATGGATGAGTAAACTTCTTTGTGGCTGTGAGTCTATCAGGAGCCAGAGTAAAGCACTCTGGGATGACAAATGTCAAATGGCTTATCCTTCCACAGACATTCCTCTGTGGAATGCTATGGTTGCTATGGTGGATATTAGGCTGTAATTGTCCTGTAGAACAAACTGAGGCTGCTGATAAGGTTTCTTTATCAGTTGCTGTCAAGTGGAAATCTGTGAAAACTATCTTTGTATTCTCTTCTTGCATGCATTGTTACTTCATGTAACATACGCAAACCTCTGGATTAACCAATCCACTTCCCGTGTTCCCATGCCTTATGTTGTCCAATAAACCACTCTATATTTCATGAATTATCTGATTCACACAATAATGAGACACAATGGCTGAGTCTCCTCAATTCATGAATTACAAATAACTTGCTTAATTTTAACTTAATCTAGCTTAATTTATGTGTAGCAGCAGACACCACATGAATGCCACTCTGAAATACTGTAAAATATTTTCATGAGGTTGTCACAAATGACAGCAGGAAGTTACAGGCCCCAACATATCTGAAAGATGCCGAGCTTTTCTATAACTTGTATTTTAGATTGAAAGGCATCAGAAAACAGGCTCTAAATCTTGTGAGGTACCCATAGAAGAACAACCACAACAGATGGAGAACTGCGGTGCCAAGTTAGAGGACAATTATGGAGAATTTGAGATCACCAAATACGTTGTTCTTCTTCATCCCTCCTGAATTGTGGGAATTGCCAAAGGGAATGTGGGTAATTGCAATATTAGGCATGTGGATGCATGAATGTCAGCAATTCTGTGTGGTTCTAAGTGGTAGGAGACAACATACAAACTATGGTTATGGTAATGCTGAACCAGGTTCTACTGGATTTCTGGCTTCTGCTGTGCTTGGTAAATCTCCTTTCTCCATCCCAAGTCAAAAAGCTGTCACTTTCACTTTTAAAGGAAAGGACCATTCTTCATGTTCTGAGGGAAGGTTCTAGAAGGCTGTGAGAAATATTTTGTGGGACCTGTCTACACTAGATGCAGCATAGAGGAATATTCACATTGCCTACTTTAAGAGAAGGGAAAATACTACTTCGTCCCTGTGGTCTTCAGTTTTAAGATTTTCCAGCCCAACCAGTATGGCCACTGGAAAGACATTTGTGGCAGTGGCATTCAAAATATCTGGAAGGCAACTGGATGTCCTCTTCCAGTCAACCCTAACTAAATGAAACTCTCATGTTTCGGGATAATGATGAACCATTCACTTGCTCAAAATGTGGCATTACCTTTCCCTGATAAGTCAAGTTCAGAAATATCCTGGCCTCTGTCATCTGATAGCGTTGCCTTATATTCACCTTGGTCCTTTTTGGACAGCTAGGAGGAAAATACGGTAACATTATTGTGACATGAAAATTAATGAAAACCATTTACAGTCAGGCTACATTCCCTCTATCAGAAAGCAAATTTATTTTGAATTTTGTCTGAGCAGAAACGACATGAGGAGATTCCCAATGTGGGCCTAGCAAGTTGAGGCAATTATTGTATTCATACTTTTAACACCTTCCGCTTCGAATGAACAAAGCTGCCTATCACACTTTTTAATTCAAAAGGCAACCTTAAATGAGCATAATCTATATAAATCACAAATGACTTGATAAAGCTCAGGGATTTACTCATTTTGACAGAAAGGCAATCAGGTATTAAATGCTTATACAGAAGCACTTCTGAATATGTCTTCTCAGTTTCTGTTTACATCCATTATTATCCATTTTTGTCTAAAACAGAAGAAATTATCTAGCAATTGCCACCTTGTAAATGAAGTAGAGAATGCATCCATGTAAGCATAGTTATTTGGAAGCCTTGAAATCAACAATAAATTTCAGTTATAATCCAGTCAAAACTTTTAGCCCCAGTGATTTCAGTTCTGGATTTGATAATTGATAATATATGTGACTTTGATTAGATCATATCTGTAATTAGGACTGATCTGAGAATGCATGAACAGCAAGTTTCTATCTTTTTTCCTTCCTTCCTTCCTTCCTTCCTTCCTTCCTTCCTTCCTTCCTTCCTTCCTTCCTTCCTTCCTTCCTTCCTTCCTTCCTTCCTTCCCAAAGTCAAATGTTTCAAATGAGGCCATTAAAGCAGTGTTATGCAGGAGTTACAACATCTTGTAATCAAAAGAAACTGCACATATTGAACAAAAATAGAAGTTTAAAAGTTTGGGAATATCTGGGGATCTGTTAAATAGGGTAAAGATCTTATTTTGTTCCACTGGCTACACCTTTTTGATAATGAGGAAGCTAAAAGTCAATAAAAGTATAGTTGTAAAAATTGGCTAAAGTTAAAAGGAAATCATAAAGCAAATAGAACTGCTTTTGTACCACTGAAGAAAGAATATCCCAAAAATAAAGCTAAAGAACAAGTAAGCCTGGAGACTGATATCCAGAGAGTTGAAAGAGGTGTCACAGAGCTCTTTTGCCTCTTTTAAATAGGCTTTCAGAAGGCAGGCAAACATTTTGACACAATTAAGACATGGTTCTCCAAGTCTGGTTGGCTTTTATAGTCAAGTACATCATTGTTATTAAAGCTTTGGTAAATCCAACCATTCTCTGTCGGCATTGAGGGCAACATTTTTATCCACAGTTAGAACAGGAGGGCCGTCCATCTTTTTACATATCTGCCTTCATAGAATCGTAACATCATGACGCTGGAAGAGACCTTGGAAGTTTTTTAGTCTAACCTCCTACCCTTATGCCATCCAGGACAAATGGTTGTCCAAATTTGTCTTGAAAACTTTCAGTGATGGAGCATCTACAGCTCCAGGAGAGAAGCTGTTCCATTTATTTGTCACTTTCAGGAAATTCTTCCTTAATTTCAGATTGGGTCTCTTTCCGATGAGCTTCCACCCATGACTTCTTGTCCTGCCCTCAGGTGCTATGGAGAATAAATCAATCCCCTCTTCCCTGTGACAATCTTTCAAGTATTGGAAGACTGCTATCAGGTCTCCTATGAACCTTCTCTTTATTGGGCTAAACATACCAAGTGCCCTTAGCAATTTAGCTTCCAGATGCCTTATTATCTTTGTAACTCTTCTCTGCACACTTTCTAGGGCCTCTATGTCATTTTTGTAACGTGGTGACCAGAACTGGATGCAGTATTCTAAGTGTGGCCTCACCAGTGCAGTATAGAGTGGCACTATCAGTTTCCAAAATCTTGATGCTATTCTCTGTTGATGCAGCCCAGGACTGTGTTGGCTTTTTTGGCAGCTGCAGCACATTGCTGGCTCATCCTTAAAGCCTTCACTATGATGGCTTAACTTCCTTAAGTTTTAAGTTATTAACACGATGTTTTTATTAATAACTAAAAAGTTATTGTCTATCCTGGCTGACATTTGTTTAAAAATATAACCTGCACATGCAGTGGCCCGGGTAGAGGAAGCACTGAATATTAGCAAGAATGGAACTTTTACTTTTACACTTCCAGACTATCCAGGCAATACAACTCTATGATGTTGAGCTACCCAGAGGCACAGTTAGGTCCATTGTATTCATACCTTTGGAATAGTCAGGCAGCAAATGCCTTTTTGCAAGTCGGGTGGCTCTTTGACATCCACCCCAGCTCCATCTCGGTACCACTGCATAAAAGTCTCCTTCTTGGTATTTGCCACCTGAATAAGGACAACAGTAAACACAATGAAAAATCCCATCCCAAGAGCCAGATAGTTCTCTGTGGCTGGTGTCCTTGATCAGTCAAAAGAAATCCTACATTTGTTTCCCCCATTTTGATTTCAGGTGGAAGGGAAAGGACATCTGTGTAGCAGTGAATAAAGTCACTATTTTTATTTTAAAAATTGAATTCTTGCTTAGTTGTATAGATGTGTGTGGAATTGCTCCTCTCAAAAAACAACAGCAAACTTCAGAAATTATGCAGCAAGGTTGTGAGGTACGCTCTATGCAACCTTTATTTTAAAAATACAATATTCCTGCATCTCTGCATAAATGAGCCTGCAGCTAACAAGACTTAAAAAAAGAAAGAAAGTTTGAATCAGCAGGTGAGTTCCTGTTTCTCCCCAACTACAGTACTGTTTTGTGGCTTGTGGTAGTACCACAAATAGTAGAATACACATGGTCTTTCAGGGATCATCTGTTTGTCTCATAATTACAGTTTAGTCCATTGATATGTGCACTTGATCATGTTATGAAGGCTGTGGATATTGCTCTGTATTCATTAACATAGCTCTGTGAACAGCAATTTTACTTAAATATAGATATAACCATGGGTCTGAGACTAACTATTGCCCATCAGAAGGTGGGAAACAGACAGAAAGTGAAACACCCCAAATTCTGATAATTAAAGGAGGACTGAGGAAAATCTGAACCTTCTAAACTTTAAAATAAGTACAGGACTCAAGTATCTCAGTTAATCAAATGAGGTCCCTTTCAAAAGGTATGAAGTATTTTAGTGTGTATATACTATATGTATGTGTTTGTATGTATGTGCACATGGGTGTATGCACACTTTTAAGAGATATTTAGCATTAAATATAGGCAGAATTAATACTTTGGTGCTGCAATCCAGAGTATTTTTTTTTTTGCATTATTCTATTGTACTTAATGGGACTTGTTCGGAGATAACATGCACATGATTATACTGCAAATATGCTTGATTGGCATAATCATGTTCATTTGTTTTAGCTTGTTAGTTTGTTTTGTTGTTTCTGCAAAACAGCTCCAAATTACAAAATGTTTCATAAATAAAGAGCATACCTTTGCTTTAAATTCATACTCTCATTGCAAGCAATGACATATGTGGCCCTTTCAGAAGTAATTTTGTTAAAATACATCCAAAAATAATTGCTCACCTTACACAGCAGCAGGACTTCACATTCATCAGAAACTTCCCAGTGCAAATACTTCTCAAAATGAGGACCTAGGAGGAAAAAAAATGTAGATATGCCATATTCAAATCTTCAGAGAATTAATAAATATGACAGGAAAAATAGAACTGGAAAGAGATTGTTCACTAAGTGAATACACCTGGTTTGTCCATTCAAGAAAGCTACTTATTAAGTGAACGGAATCCTTGGATTTGTGAGCAGAGAAAGTTTGTAGGACTGGTCCAGTTTTTCAGCAAAGATAAATAAGTGTTTTAGAAATGTTAGCTTTCTATAAAGACTTAGTAAGAATGTAGCTCGGTTCATTATTCCAATATCAAAAGGAAGATGTTAAAATTGCAATCCCATAACCAAAGTGCTTTTCGGCAACTGGGTCTGTTGAGGAGGAACTCATCATATGTTGAATACTGATTTATCAACTTTAGAAGCTCCTACAGTGATGAAGGCACCACTGTTCAGGATGAAAAAAAGACAGCACAGCATAGGAAAGCTGGTCTTCTTTCCTTCCTTACTAAATATATTCTACGCTCACCCAAGTTAGCCCTGAATTATGAACTGAGGCAATGTTAATTCTCCTTTATATCTCAGAAAGTCCCGCCGCAGGATCCCAAAAATCTGAATTTATTGTATTATTTTTCTCTGGATTTGCGATGCATTATTGCAGTTGTGTGTATCAAAATGCTGTATGCCAGAAACCTTGGGTACTTTCCAGTGATTCTGTTAGAGGAGAAACAGATCTACTGGAACAACATTTCTGAGGGCTCCTGATGTCTATGGTGGCACAGGAGATTAGCCACGGGTCATAAGGGAAATAAAAGAGGCTCCCTATTATTGGCATATAAGAACTGAAAAAATGGGTAGACAGATAGGCTTTGGAATGGGAATGGGAATAAAATAAAGCAGATGGGCAAACTCTGAGGTTCCAGGTTCACATGGAATCCCAGAAGTTCCCAGCTATCTTTAAACATTGGGATGATAATAGCTTGTAATGTTTTGGGTGAAAAGGCATGATAATTAGTGAACACAGATTAGAGAATATTATATACATAAATTATAAAGATTAAGGAAACCAGAAAAAGTTCTATTTTGGTTCCATCCAGCAGTTTCTCCGTATTATTCAAAGGCCAAAGACAATCCGCATTCTGGGGGGAAATGCACAGTCTTTGATTAAATTGTGGTAATTTAACATTTATCTTCACAAAAGTATCCATGAATAAAGTATTGGCTTTTTAAATACAAAACTCTAAGCAAAATGTAAGTAGGAAGGAAGGAAGGAAGGAAGGAAGGAAGGAAGGAAGGAAGGAAGGAAGGAAGGAAGGAAGGAAGGAAGGAAGGAAGGAAGGAAGGAAGGGAGGGAGGGAGGGAGGGAGGAAGGAAGGAAGGAAGAAAGGAAGGAAGGAAGGAAGGAAGGAAGGAAGGAAATATCTAAAATATAGGGAAAACTAAATGTATGTGAGACAAGTAAACAAAAAGACAAAGTGCCAAATATTATTTTTTGCTGCACTGAAAAAATATTGACTTGGAATTATATTTTATATATTCTGCATGAAGCTCTTATATTACTTTTATTTTTGTCTTCCAAAAAAGAGTTTGAGAGCAAATCATAATCCAATGTTATTATCACTAAACTGCTTGCCTTATGTTAACAATGGCAAATGGTTAGGGTGAAGCAGGAGGAAACTGAATTTATTTGCTACAGTATGGACATATGTTAGAAATTAATCATAAAGAACATAAAATTGACAAAAGTATATAATCCAACCAAATTAAATTCAGCATGTGGGCCATTATTGTTTTCTTTTGTATTTTTAATTGTGCAAAGATTTTATTACTATAAAGTGTTGTGTAAACCTCACTAATCCCAGTGTGAATTAAGGATATGCATTGTTTTTATAGAATGTTCCTGCCATCAAAGAAACCAAAAAAAAGGAAAACTATTCTCCAGTTGATCCCATTTTACCTTGTTTCCTCAGGAATTCCTTTCTCTGCAATTGGGCCTCAGCCAAAACAGCCTTAAAAGCTGAAAAAGGACACAAGAGGAGGAATAAACGGATGAATCAGATATTCCAAAAGATTTTTAAAAACTTATCATATACAGTCCAGGTCAAAAAATTTAAGCCACTTACCATCACCAATGAGAACCAAAGAGGATTGACCCTTGGCTTTCCCATCTTGAAGTTGAACCGTGTAGGTACCTTCATTTTCAAGAGTAAAGTGGTCCATAACCATCTCAATAGTGCCAGTTGCATGGTCGCACTTAATCTTATGTGTCTAGAAAATAGATAGGTCAAAGATGATCTCAGGTATAGGATGGCTACAGCTGAGAATTGCCACAGAATGAAATATGCTGGCACAGTGATCGAAATCTTGGAGATAAAATTACCTCAGTGTGAATTATAACTACAGTACCTTAATCTCTCTTAAGGAGTAGACAGAGTTTAAGGAACTGGGTTTTTTATATTTATTTTTTATTCACCAAACCAAAATTACAAATTTGAATAAGCAAAATAAGAAAATTAAAATGTGACAGGGATGATAGGCAAGTTAGTGCACTTACGCACACCCCCTTTAAGGACTTTTTAAATATGAAGAAAGGTCCCAGGGAAGTTAAAAATTGTTGCATCCTATGGATCACATCTATGGATCTGTCCGTACTATCTGCCACTTCTATAACAGCAGGGACTCTCTCTGTCTCAAAAAAAAAAAAAAACAGATTTACTTATCAGGTTTTCCCCTTCACTATGTCTACACATTCCTTGTTTAGATGGTATGAGAATTAAGACCTGCTTCAAATGGCTACTGCGATTCTACAATGCCCCAGGCTCCATTTTAGATATTCGCACAGCAGGGAACTGATTTATGCATATGCTGTGCGGCCTTTGTTTAATCTTATGTATGTGAAAAACGATCATAGCTATCTCGGTCCACAGGGGAAGAAATCCATGACAAAGCCACATAAAATTGTTCCCAGGAAGGGCATTAATAAAAAAAATCTGTCAGGAATCCTGCTGGGAACAAATGACAATTTCTTTCCTCTAGTGAATCTATGATAGGATAAATACTACCCAAATCAAAACTGAATATTCAGATGAGGATGTAGGACAGAAGCACTCTTAGTGCTTGGACCAACTCTGCTTTTAATAATAGACTAAAAGCAGAAAATCCTACCAAACTCCCAGAAAAGTTATTCTGTCCCTAAATTGATATAGAAAACAGAAATATTAACCAGGAATATTCACTGGTGGATGCAACCAAATAATCAAAGGTCTACCTCCTTTTTAACAGACACTGAAAACTTCTTCTAAGATAGAAAATGGGCTGGGGCTATATTGCTGGGTCACACCCACAGTTATGGCAACATTGACCACCCTCTAGGGCAGGGGCCTCCAAACCTGGCAACTTTAAGACTGGCTGAGGAATTCTGGGAGTTGAAGTCCACAAGTCTTTAAGTTGCCAAGTTTGGAGGCTCTATGGGAGCCTCTGACCTTAACTGTACCCTTTCTACACTGGATGGGGAAAGTTTGGGCCACTAGTTATGGTTGAGTTATAATTCCCAATAGGACTTGCTAGGTCAGCCACTGAAATAGAATGCTGGGAGATGTAGTTCAACAAGCTATGGAGAGCCATTGGTTCTCTGTCTTAGCCAAAAAGAAACATACAATTTGTTGGTCATGTGATGTTTGCATATAAGTACCTTTTCTATTTTATAGCCACAGTTCCAGAGATAAAAACTACCAGTTAGAGATATTAATAAAATTCATCTTCTTTTAATGATACATTTTTATTTTAAATATATATTTCAAAGGAAAAGCAAAAGAAATGCATTCCACTTAGTCTCATAGGAAAGCATCTATTTTTATTCAACAGCAAGAAGAAAACCATATTCTTTCAGTGATCAGGAGCTGTAGGCAGGCTTTAATACAGTGGTCCGTGACTTACAAATGTTCATTTACCCATAGTTCAAAGTTACAATGGCCTTGGAAAAAGTGACTTATGTCCTATAATTGCACTAACAACAGTCACACCACTCCTGTGGTCATGTAATTGCAATTCGGCACTTGGCAACCGGTTTGCATTTATGACCAGTTGCAACCTCCTGCAATCACATAATCATGGGTTGTGACCTATGGGAAGTTGGATTCGTTTAACATCCATGTGATTTGCTTAACAAGTGATTTGCTTAATGACCACTCCAAAAATTGTCATAAAATTGGCTCCAAATGATTTATGAGCTCAATGGCTTATGATGGAAATTCTGGTCATAAGATGAGGACTACCTGAAAAGAATTAGGTTTCTGACCACTGCCATTATGCAGTAAGATGAAGTTCAATGGTTTTAGGGTCATAAATACCGGCTTTTATGTGAATTTCTACAAATAAAATATGCTCAATCTCCAAATGCAAAAGTCTCCTTATGGTGTGCTAATTGAAGAGGTAAAATACTATATAGTACTTCGAAAATAAAAACAGTGGCTCTGATGCTACAGCTTTTGTAGCATTGCAAAAAATATAGAAGTTAAAAAAGAAAGGGAAAAATAAGAGTTTATTCGCTCTGGAAATGCAAACAACAAAAATCAACTACTGTCAGTCAGGATTAGGACCCCACTAAAAGTATGAAAAGTAAGCGAGTTACAATTTTCTAATGCAGAATGTTTCTTGTTTAGACCTGTCTCTATATAATAGAACAGTGAAATGAAATGAAAGAATATTTTATAAGACCTAAAAAGCCCTTTCATGTAACTAGCATTATAAAACCTCTTCAGTGAAGAAAAAGGGAAAAAATGTATGTGCATTTTTAAATATATTGGTGCTACTAAGCCTATTTCTGTTTGTACATTTAATTCCAGGCATTCACTGAGATGGACCCATCTAGGAAGCAGGATTGAGCTGACCTTGGCTGAAAGGAAGAAGCTAAGCAAGATGAGATGGAGACAGCTGTAAACTAGAATGTTAATTTTGGGGGAAATGCCACAAAAGAAGGCAGTGGCAAGCCATGTTCACATTGTGAACAGGAAAACTATTTGACTATGCCTCTGAAGTCATCAGGAGTGGAGACCTTACTTGGGTTGAGAGGAGGGCTCAGTTTCAAAAAAAATTGGAATCTGCATTATACTCTAGTCTAAAACATTGAAAGAGAAGGAATGAAAGGGAATTGACCTAGCAGTTGGTCCTATGAAACTTAGAGGGAAGCAGAACACCTTGCTATTTGTAGGAAAAGGAACAAGAGCTACTTCTTGTATAATGTAATGAAGAACTGGAGGGTGCAAATGAGGACACCAGAAGCAAGACTGTCCTCTCTTTGTCAAAACAGTGGTTCATGCTTTAAAAAATACTGCTTTGCAAAAAGTTATCCATACCCCTCAAAGGCAATAAAGGAAATCTATGCAATATAGGCATAGACATGTTATGGACTAATGTGATTGCCCTCCATTTTTAACACTGTCTACTGCAGAAGGTTAAGAAAAGTTAAGGAAGGATAGAAAAACGAAGCTGGGAGCAAATTCTCAGCCTCTCTATTAGCCAATTCCCACCAAGCAGGTTTAGCACCAGCACCGGACATTTTCACCAGCTTCCTCATGTCCTCCTACCTAATGTCCATATTTAAAGCACATCCTCCTAACACTCCCAACAAGAAATGATTATTTTTCCACATGTTCCTGGGGCACATCGCTCTTCTGGGGCATTATGGGAAAGGTTGATGCCAGAATATTTTTGATGTCTGCCTCTGCGGTACCTTCACTAAAATGAAGGAAAGGCCCATCAGATCTTTTCACAGAGGTTCTTGGATAAGATTTTTGTCTTGCCTGTGCAACCCATATGTGGCTGGTGCTACTTTGTATTCCTAACAAACATCAACGTTATGTTATTTCCTCTATCCTGACATTACTGGAAGGCATTTCTCTAATTAACAGTTTGCACCTGACATGTCAAAGTCATCCCTTGGGCAATCCACCACCCCACTGGGCATTGAATTGTTCAGATGCCAGGCAAAGCCCTACCTTTTCCAAAAAGGCATTTAACCTTAATCTTTAACAAGTTTACAGGTAGTCCTCAACTTACAGTCATTCGTTTAATGACCATTTGATGTTACAACTGCACTGAAAAAAGGTGACTTATGACTATTTTTCACACATACAACTGTTACAGCATCCCTATAGTCACGTGATCAAAATTCGGATGGCATATCCCATCGTATTTATGATGGTTGCAGTGCCCGGGGTCATGTGATCACCTTTTGGGAACTTCTGACAAGCAAAGTTAATGGGAAAGCCAGATTTACTTAACAACTGTGTTACTAACTAAACAATTGCAGTGATTCACTTAATAACTGTGGCAAGAAAGGCCATAAAAAGGGGCAAAGCTCAATAACTGTTTTGCTTAGCAATGGAAATTTTAGGTTCAGTTGTGATTGTAAGAGGAGCTTTTTAATGCTGCCATTTAAAATATCTTAATGTGTGACTGCCTTTTTAAAAAGTATATATTTTGTTCAGTCATAATGTCACTAAGGATATTTGCCACGTAAGTGGGAAATTAATTAATTAAATTGCAAACAGTTTTGTAAAGTCATTCCTATTGTCTGCATTTCATACATATACATATACAGTACATATACATATACAATAAAATTTTGCATTCTTTCATGACTGAATTGGACTGCTTCTCCCATGTTTGCTTTATATCATCCACATTTTATACTTACATCATTACTGGAAACTTCACTATCATTGATTACAAATCGATAGGTGGCCTCATGTGAAAGGCTCTCAGTCTGAATCCAGAAACGCACTTCTCCTTTGTCCAAAATCTCATAGGCTAATTCAGACTTCAAAGGAATAGCTGGAAGAAAACAGCATACATAAAGCAACTCTGTGAAGACCTATCCAAAACATAAGTGCCAGTAGCTTGGCGCTTCTAAAAATCTTAACCAACACACAACAGAAATACAATGAAAGCTTTACAACTTTTCCAGTGTATTTTCACAGGTATGTGGAGTCTTTGATGCTTTCTGAGCTTGGTGATTTTCTTGCAGATGTTTCATTACCCAACTATTGATCATCATCATCATCCTCTCTGCACTTGTGATGTTACTGAGCCGAAGTGGCACAGTGGTTAGAATGCAGTACTGCAGCTACTTCTGTTGATTGCTGGCTTCCAGCAGTTCAGCAGTTCAAATCTCACCAGCTCAAGGTTGACTCAACCTTCCATCCTTCCAAGGTCGGTAAAATGAGGACCCAGATTGTTGAGGGCAATATACTGACTCTGTAAACCGCTTAGAGAGGGCTGTAAAGCACTGTGGAAAGGTATATAAGTCTAAGTGCTATTGCTACTACCTAGTTGAGTAACGGAACGTCTGCAAGAAAACCACCAAGGACGCCACAATTCAACCCTGAGCTACAAATATTCTCTTCTGGCTGTATCACAGGTATGTATTAAAAAACGTTCTGCACGATTTAAGGACACAAACTTCAGCTGCATTTATTGCGCCATTTACAGCTCTTAAATACATAATCCAGCAAATATTGGATATATTCCATATGACTCCATTCATCCAAATACATTTGCAATAGTGAAGAAGATCTCCCTTAAACAGAAACTAATATTTGCATTTAATTAATAGAAGGATAAGCAAGCTGTTCTACTAAAAAGGTTTTTATTGCTTTACTTCAATCACCGTGTACAAATGCATTACTTCGGGGACTGCACATTAGATTCAGACCTCCTACTTACTTGGATTCTTGATTTCAAGGCTTAGTGTCATCAAACGTTCAAGCTCTGAAATGAAGAGCAAATTTTAACCTATTGTTTTAATATATGTTGGTCATCAAACTAAACATTAATAAGAATGTATGAGTCCATGAAATACCAAGAAACGTTAGCTCAATAAAGGAACACAAGTCTGAAAATTCAAGCCTTGAAAGACAGGAGATAGGAAGAGGCAAAGTTTGGATTCTGATATCATGACAAGGCATCCTATGATGAGATCAAACCTTAATGATAAACTACCTTGTGATAGAATCAAGCTTAGCTGCACCCCCATCCCATGTCTTCCCCTTGGATAAAACCTGAAGGGGCACTACCTTTACAGATTCATTTTAGTTGTATCATCCAACCACCAAATGTGTAATTTTAATTGTGGTCTAATGGAAACAAACTACCATTCAACCATTACTTTCAAAACTGGATTATTAAAGCAGCTATAATTGATGCTGGCTATAGCTCAAATAATGAAGCAAGAATGTTTGACCTTCTTACAGCTCCACTAAAATGTGAGGAAAATACAATAGTTCAGGAAATGTAGACTCATTCTCGTGCTAAATCATAGCTTATCATAATAATCCACTGCAACACAAGAGTTTAAAAATAATGGCCCACATTTTAATTATAAAGAAATGCACTAAAATGTAAATGTGAGGTAAAATATCCACAGGTTCTATATCTTACTTTATCTGCCAACATAATTCCATAGCATATCGTTTTAAAAGGGGTCTCATTTCAACAAAAGCATGAAATCTGGTGAAGAGCAAATGTTTTTTAGTGTATGTAGTAACTGTCACTAAGCTCTCACAAAAATTGTGCAAAGCACTGGAGACCAGGATTAGTTCGACTTAACATATTAGAATTGCTAATAAAGTCTCGGGAAGTGGAAGTAATTGTAGGGTCTGCCAATTTTCAAATAACAAAGAAATGACAAAATTAACTAATGAAACACTGAAGAAACGAACAAATGTTTTGCTCTCATTTCTATCTATTAGAAGCCAGCCAGCCCATTTAAAAGTTTTATTAATCTATAGAATCAGCGAGGTATTACTCGATATGAGATACAAAAGTTGGTGAAGGTTGGCTTTGAATACAGTAATATCTTGAGGGAATAACCCTAATGAACTTTGTGGTTATAACAAGGAAGCCCTATGGAAGACTTTGATTGTAAAATATTAATGCATATTTACAACGCAAAAATGTCAATTCTGCTGGTTGAAAATTCCAAATATTTATTTTATGAATAGTTTTTTTCTTCTAAAAAATGTATCAAATCCTTTCAGGCCTAGAAACAAGAAAATGTGGGTAACAGCTTCACTCAAATGTGCAGATTAAGAAGAAAATATAAATTTTGTTTTTACCTTCTTCGTCCATAACGAAACTAGATGAGACACCATCAGTATCACTAACAGCAACGGAGTAAGTTCCCAAATCATCTTTGGCAGGATTTTTAAAATAAAGTTTAGAGCTGAAATATATGTTTTTAATTTACAAAAAAAAAAGGAAGATCAGTATTTTGCTAAAAGGAACCATACTTTTAAAAACATTCATAAAGAACCTGACAAACTTACTGATCACCAATGGTTTCGATGTTAAATTTATTGGTATCGTCTATCTCTTCATAGAATTTACTCCAGGTGAATTGAGAAGCATCTGAAATTTCTTTGCAGTCGAACTCAAGATAAATAGTGCCTTCCTCGTCCACACCAGCACTGATCTCCTTTGTACCTATAAGACAGGATTGTAGTTCGAAATATAAGCATTGGGATAAATGTTCGTTCTCCCCAAATCTGAGTCCATTAAGGCCTTATTGGTTTTAATTACTCCAAACTTTCTCTTAATTGTTTCACTTTCCTGCTGCAATCTGAAAGAATTCATAGAAATTACAAATCAAAAAAGAAAGGCAGCTTAATTTTAGAATTCTTTACAGAAAAAATAAAAAACAGAACTATTGAAGCTGGTAATACTTCATCCAGCATATTCACAGAATCAAATTCCAGAAGCAGGCAGAGTGCAAAAAAAAAAATGGTGACATTGCTCGATTCTGTATCCATGCAGTACTTCTAGACTTGTTATCCTTGTAGCAGCCTCAGTGCCTGCCATAGTTACCAGCACACTTAACCACACTGAATGATCCATCATCTCATCTTCTGTATTGGTTGAAGAGATCATTGGTGCTATAAAGTATGAATTTCTGCATCTTGCTATGGCCCGTCATCCTTCTGAAGGTATCATTCCCAGCAAATTCCCTGTCCTAATATGCCCTCTGTCAACTTTGAAGGGGAAAATGGATCATTTTGTTCTTTGAAATGAATCCACAAATCTCTTGATAAGCTGGAACAGAAGGAACATGAGGTAAAAATAAAAGCTGAAGGGGAGCTGGAGGCTTTTGAATACCATGTTTTGGATTTCTTAATCCCTGCATATTCAGCCATGTTTTAGGTGATAAATTTTCAGTAGCAGCTCTGTGTTTTTATTTTCCATCATGGGAACAGGTGCTTCTACCGAATTTGGTTGCGGGAACATCCGTGGTTCTGATCAGTTATGATATGAACCTACCAACCTTTGCAAACTTTAAATGGCTGGAAAAGAATGAAAGATTTTAAAAACTTAGCTTTAGGAGAAAACAAATCTGACAGAATGAGGTCCTATTTCTTACCAGGCTTAGCCTGTACAAGGACAGCTTCAGAAACATCAGACGGCTTGCCAATACCAGCATCATTCACTGGGCGAACTCGAAACATGTAGCATTTGCCTTCATGCAGTTCTGTGACCTGAAAGAAGATACACCAAGAAGATTTAATAAGTCAAATATATAGTCCATGGAACTTAAGAGATAGTGGAAGAGTTTGCTTTGATACTGTGATAGAATGTAGTAAGGAGGTGAATTCCCAGGAGGGAGGGGAGTAAGATGTCCAGACGTTATGTGTGAGAGAAAGATGGTGAAGACAGCCTCTTCCTAATAATTCTCAGAATACATGGTAGATGCAGATAGATGGTGTTCAGTTTGGCAAGATTCTGTCTATAAGTGTGGAACAGTAAAGAAATATGGTTGGAACAATCACCATATGTCTTTCTTGGGTTTGGGTCTAATAGATCCTCTCTGTCAAATATATTTTTGCAAACTTGTAAATCCAAAATTTTCCCTAATGGTTCCCTTATCTTATTCATACAAAAGAAACTATAATAAGAAAATGCATAAAGCTGGTTAACAAAGGGTTAAGAGAATTATAGCAACGAGGGGCAAAGAATGACTGGTACTTTAGTTGTTTGTTTAAAAAATAGCAAATAAAACAGTCAGTTGGTATAGGCTTTCATGGGCTGTATCTGTTTGACAATGTTCAGCTTCAAAGAGTTAGTGACCATGATCTGGATTGCAGATTTCCTGATGTTTCACTAGGAACTGTGTCTGGCCTCTTCCATAGCAAGGTGGTCTGCTACACAAGGACCCAATAAGGACACAGCTGCTCAGATTAACCAACTAGAACCCAGCATGTACAAAGAATCAATCAGGAATCAGCACTTCAAAAATGACCAATCGGAAGTCATCATGAGCAAAGGACCAGTCAGGAACCAAGACTATCAAAGTGACCAATCAAGATCAAGCACAAAGAAAGAACCAATAGAGATGAGTCTTCACCAATCTGTGCCAATTACTTACTGCGGGTGGCGACCGTTATGTTTCGTTACACAACTGATATGTGTGGGTGTGTGTACAGTGATTGACTATGTGCGAAAGGTAAATAATTTCTTTATTTTAAAAAATCATTGGTGAATTGAAAATATTTTAATTTTTAGTGTAAAATTTACTATGAACATTTGCCTTAAATACAATAAATTAAATTTTTGTTAAGAACTGAATATATATATATATATGTATGTATATGTATGTATATGTATATATGTATGTATATGTATATGTATATATGTATGTATATGTATATATGTATACATATATACATATGTATACATATATACATATGTATACATATATATGTGTGTGTATACATACATATATGTGTGTGTATACATATATATATATATGTGTGTGTATACATATATATATATATGTGTGTGTATACATATATACATACATATATACATACATATATATATATTTGTTTTCGTAGATTTTCACGGGTACAGGTATGCAGGTCTTGGCGTATTCGGGTCTTTTCCCGTGTAAGATTAAGAGTATCTTGGTGACGTTTCAACCAGGTCCCACTCGCCATCTTCAGGCTGGTGTCTTTGGCTTCGTGCTTGTGCGAGCAAAGCATGATCGGAGCTGCCGTCCTTCTATAAATATTGGAAGGGGTGTGTGGCGTGTTGGCTTTGTTGCTGGAAGCGGGTTGGTTGGCTGTGTTATTACATCTTGATTGGAAGATGGAATTGATGTAAGCAAATTAGTCAGTTATTTGGTAACATCCTGTGTGGCTGAGGTGCTGGCTGTGTGCCCATTGTTCTTTTGTACCTGGGTAATGGGCTGTGTGGTAACATTCTGAGCTCTATTGTAGTGATATCCTGAGTCTACATCTTCCAATCAAGATGTAACAACACAGCCAACCAACCCGCTTACAGCTACAAAGCCAACACGCCACACACCCCCTCCAATATTTATAGAAGGACGGCAGCTCCGATCACGCTTTGCTCGCACAAGCACGAAGCCGAAGACACCAGCCTGAAGATGGCGAGTGGGACCTCGTCAAAACGTCGCCAAGATACTCTCAATCTTACACGGGAAAAGACCCGAATATGCCAAGACCTGCATATATATATATATATATGGCACCATATATATATATATATATATATATATATATATGGCACCTTTTTTCTTACAAAAAAAGCACTAATTAAGTGTATCTGTTAAGTCTGGTGAAATTACAAAATTAAACCAAAAATGCAGCCAACAGAACACGTTTGTACCTTTAAGTAACGGTGTGATATTGGTTTCTCATTGAATGTGGTCCAGTTTTCCTCTTCTTCCTCTTTGTAGTCAACAAAATATCCAGTAACAGGGCTGTTCCCAATATAAATAGGAGCTTTCCAAAGTATTACAAGGGAGGTATTTCTAATCTCACAAAATGTAAGATCATAGGGAGGACCTAAAAAGATAAAGGATGGTGCATCTTATTTAAAAGATTTTTTTTTTTAAAAAAAAAAAAAAGCCAACTAGGAGCAGAAGTCTGCTGGCTATCAAAGGAAAAGTCTGTATCTCTGAGCATCTGAATGCCTACATTTGGTTTAGCAATCCAAGCCACAAAATGTGCCATTCCCAGCAACCCCCATCACCTCAACAATATTGCTGAAATGACAATTCTGATTTTTGTGCAAAAGAATGGTGTTCTGACACGCTCCAGTGTATTAAAAATTATTTAATCAGAACTGAGACTTTTTCCTTAGGCACCAATCAGTAGATTCAAATTAAAATATGTGTAAGTTTGAAATCTGTTTGTGTGGCTCTAATATTGTAGAGCTCACTGGGTACATAGGATATATGATCTCCTTTTTATTACAATTTTAGTTCCTTAACTACATAATCTTGTTTGTTTTATGTCATAATTTGATTGCATCCTGGGTTAATAGTGCAGACAACCAAAGGTGGTCTTGTTGTGAGCTACAAAGGGAGTGGTACAGCTATTCCAGCATTTTCCAAATCATTTCCATGCAGAGGTGTTAGGATCAGAAGAGACCACTTGTCTGACATGTTATAGGATTTCTGCTTCAGCAGGGGGTTGGACTAGAAGACCTCCAGGGTCCCTTCCAACTCTGTTACTCTGTTATTCTAGGAAGGAAGGAAGGAAGGAAGGAAGGAAGGAAGGAAGGAAGGAAGGAAGGAAGGAAGGAAGGAAGGAAGGAAGGAAGGAAGGAAGGTGCATGACTATGAAAACACTGAAACGGTTGCCCATGCAATCCAACTGAAAGCCCAGCTCATGTAGCAGGAGACAAGATAAGACCACAGTCTCACCAAATGGGAAACTCCAGCTTCACAAACTGCTATGTGGAAGTTCTGCATTGTGAGCTGTGTGACCACCAAGGTGGAAGAGCAATGTTCTTGGAACACCACATGCAAGACTGACAGAAAGGCCATTGATGGAGGGGCCCTTAAAAGGAAGGAAGAATCTGGCACCATCTTTTGAGTCTTTCTGGTTGCAAACTTAGTAATGCCAGTGCAGCCAGCTCTCCATATTAATATTTATATCTCAGTATTAAAATAACATCCTATTAAAAGAACAAGAGCAGATTTGTGCCAATCTCCCTACTTCATTATTCAATCCCTTTTATTCAAATAATGCAGGACAAAGCAGGTTGTATATAAACCAAACATTTTCTCTGTTCCAGATGCATCCGTTGTAGATGAAGGGACTGCTTGAAATTCAACAGACACCTTGCAAACATGTACAAAGGCAATAATCTATAGTAGAAGGTGAGAGAAAGGACTCTGGGAGGTAAACAACGATTCCTTCCCTATCAGCATGAGAATTGTTGTTTTCTTGACAGCTTCATTCATTTTGGATCAAAAACTTGAGCCTGAAGGCATATTCCCCAAAACAAAAGAAGCAAACATTAAGCATAAATTGCTGTTTGCTTTGCTTAATTATAGAGATAAACAAACAATCCAAAGCTAAGTTGGGTTAAACTTGGAAATTATCTAAATTTTACCTTCAACCTTTTAAAAACCTTTTTAAAAAGCAGGAACTGGGGGTAATTTTTCCCTTCAAAAACTGCATGTCCCATGTTCCCTTGGTGTCTTGAATCTTGATACAAACATTTCTTCTGTGCCTGCTCCTATTCCTCATGCTTCAATGCCAAGTGTGTGCTTTGGGGTTTGAAGAACTGACTCACTGAGTTTGGAAAGGTAAAAGCAGAATAAGGAAAGGGTTTTGAGAAATGGGAAGGGAGGGAGGGAGGGAGGGAGAGAGGGAGGGAGGAAGGAAGGAAGGAAGGAAGGAAGGAAGGAAGGAAGGAAGGAAGGAAGGAAGGAAGGAAGGAAGGAAGGATCTGAGTCAATCCAAAGCAAACTTGGAACCAGGAGCATTTGTGGATGGAAGGTTAAAGAAGTCAAAAAGATAGCTATGACCATGTGGATGAACTCCTGCCCCTTTTTAATGTATATGATACATGTAAAAAAGAGGATAAGTTTCCATTATGCAGCCATAGCTGCCATCTTAACTTCTTAATTCCCCATTCCCACCCCATAGACACCCCTGCTTGGAACATAACGGCTGCTCCTCAGAACCAACTTCCTATAGATGCTAAACCAGATGTAGCTTCCCCTGGCTTCTAAATTTTAGAATCCTAACAACATGGGCATACTCTTAGCTATGGGAGACATAGGAAGTATGGTTAAAAAACAAGCATGTTAATTATTATTAAGATACAACATTTTTTGAACACTAATCGATGTTAAAGATGGTAATTACTTTCATATCCAAATTACCTACCTGGTTCTGGCATGTTCCAAGCCTCACATTTGAAACGTTCGCTGGGTTCGGACGATTTCCCTACGCCAGTAATATTTGTAGCAGCAATTTTGAATTCATAGTATGCATTTTCTTGCAAATCCTCTACCTTTACAGAAGAGTTAGCATTACAAAACAAAAAAATATCCAAAATTAATGTAGGTAATAACCGTATGACCTCATAATAAGAGCAAACTAATTACAAACTGTTTATTTCACCTGGACTTAACTCCTGCAAAGCTGAATAAATGAGATTTTTAAAAAAAAAGAAAAAGAAAATAAAAATGATTACAAATATGGTGAAATCCTAAAAGGGAAGCTTGATTGCAATTCAAAAGTAATGATGAAAAAGCGACCTGTGATGCCTTAAAGCAGCAGCCCCCAACCTTTTGGCCAAGTTTTTCCACGGACCAGAGGGGGCGTGGTTTCGTGTGTTGCCTGCATCCTGTGGATTGGGCTTCGTTTGTTTCTGGCATGCCACAGACCAGTGCTGATCCATGGACCAGGAGTTGGAGACCCTTGTCTTAATGGATCAGATATCTTTTGGCATCATGAACATTTGTAGATGGCAACCTAGAATTGAGTCAGCTCTTGTTCAAAATTGTTCATATTCCAATAAATTAATTTATTTCTTTTACTTAACTACTTATCATATTTAATGCTGGGCAGCATACAATAATCTTGAGCAGACTACAGCTGTGTCTATCTATACAGGCTTTGCTGCAGTCTCGTGCAAGTTCCATTCCCGTATTGGATCAGGAAAATAGGGTGTACAGTAGGTTTTCTTGATCAGAATGATTCAGAATACATTCTGAAGGAGAATTATTCCAATGGGTGAGAAAGAGGAACAGCTTATCTTACTATTTGACCTAAGCAAGCATATTATGCATCCTCAATAATAATACAAAAGAGAGATACAACTACTTATTGAGTGGAGAGGACATTAAGAAACACTGTTTTGCTGGGCTGAAAAGAAACTTCCCAAATCACAACTCTTTTGCCTAGTTTCCTAGTAAAGTATATTTTTGTCCTTTCCTAGACTCAGCTCAAACTGCTTCCATAGGATCAAAAAATAGCTTTATATTACACTGAGATAACCCAAGCTTTCTATGTGAGGTTGCTAATTTGGAAGGTCGACACAAGAGAGACAAGTTTGATAATCTGGATCATCAAAGGATGCATAATTATCATTTAATTTCAAATCAGGCAGGAATTAAATTGCATTATGTTAACTTTCTATAGTGTTTTTTTTTCCTTGCTTGCATTTTCCTGCAAGCGCAGTGTCCACTTTGTTCAGATCAAACCAGTATCAATCTATTGATTGTGACTGGAACTGATACCATTGAATGAAAGAATAGAATAGAATAGAATAGAATAGAATAGAATAGAATAGAATAGAATAGAATAGAATAGAATAGATTCAGAAAAATCAATAAACAAAGAAATGAGTATTGAACATTTCATTTTTTTCTTATAATGTATGTTTGTATGTGTGTGTGTGTATGAACATGAACAGGCATTATTGAGTATTGAAAATTTCATTTTTTTTTTCTTATAATGTATGTTTGTATGTGTGTGTGTATGAACATGAACAGGCATTATTGAGAGCCATGGTGGCGCAGTGGTTAGAATGCAGAACTGCAGGCTACTTCTGCTGACTGCTGGCTGCCTGCAATTTGGCAGTTCGAGTCTCACCGGCTCAAGGTTGACTCAGCCTTCCATTCTCCTGAGGTCGGTAAAATGAGGCCCAAGATTGTTGGGGGCAATATGCTGATTCTGTAAACCGCTTAGAGAGGGCTGTAAAAGTCTAAGTGCTATTGCTATTGCTATTATTTCTATGTGTATGGTACGCTCATCAATATAGTTAATATTGGATTTGTACTTAGATAAGGAAAAAATAATATTGTTAAATTTGTTTTTTAAAAGTGTAGTGTGAAAGATACACAAAAATAAGATACCTCTTAGTCTATATTATGGAATCTGGTCTGGATCAGTCCATCACATCTGCTATGAAATTGGCAAAATCAAGCAATATTGGCTGCAAGTATTTAGAGTATGCAACAATACAGACCTTATAAATCCTCTCTTTAACAAGGGAAGAGTTGACTTCGTGCCAGTTGTGGTGTTCTGCCTCCCGTTTGTCTATGTAATAACCCAGAATATTTGATCCACCGCTGTATCTTGGAAGTTTCCAGCCAATGATCATGGATTGGCCATCACAGTTGAGAAGGGTGATACCATAAGGATAGGACGGGCAAGCTATAAAAGTCAAGCAAACTTCTGAATAGTTCACATACAATGCAACAACATCACATTGTTTTCTTTTATACTTTGATCACATTATGATGAATTTATGGATTGACTTGTCTAAGAAAATGATGCATTTAGAAGGCAGTCATGCACGTTTTCTAAGAGGTAAGACCCTTTATCATCAATGGGGATTATCCATAATAAATATATAGAATAGCATTTTTAAATCTAGGTATATTAGAAGTTAAGTAAGCTTAACCAGAATATTACTTCTGCCTTTCTCGGAACAATAGTTTCTTCTTTCTGTGTGTATGACTTTATTTGCTGAAATAATTCACCCCAAAGTCTTAGATAAAAGATAAAATAAGGTTGTTCTCTCCAACTTTACATATTCTTCTTCAAGTTTACATATTCTTCTTTGATATTAGTCTCCTTTTATAAGCCAAGCCCTTTCCCCATAGCAGGTACCCACATTTTAATGTAACAGTGACTTATCATGTGGAAGCTTACAATTATGTGAAAAGTCCCCATGCTAGCAATGGATGGAGGCATCAAGATGGGAAAAGTGTATATTATTGAGAGTACAGGTAATCCAAACATAAGAACACAATTTAAGCCCAAAATTTCTGTTACTAAGCAAAGCAGTTGTTAAATGAGTTTTGTCCCATTTCACGACTTTTTTTCTCACAGTTACGCGAATCATTGCTGTTGTTAAGGGAATCAATTGGTCATTAAGTGAATCTGGCTTCCCCATTGACTTCGCTTGTCGGAAATTGACTGGGAAGATCACAAAAGTTGATTCACATGACCCCGGGACTCTGCAACCATCATAAATACACCCCAGTATTTAGCCTAACATTTTGATCATGTGACCATGAGGATGCACTATAGTCATAAGTGTGAAAGATGGTCATAAGTCACTGTTTTCAGTGCCGTTGTAACTTAAAACGGTCACTAAATGAATGGCTGTAAGTCGAGGACTACCCGTAATGGCTGCTGCTATTGGCTGTAGCTACTATAGTGTTACTAGGGAGAAATGGCTTCTAATGGATCAGACCACTCCTTAATCTTTCAAAGCATCCGCCTAACCAAGTCCCACTTACTGAGGGCTGCCTGTACTGTGATGGGGTCAGACTCCTGAGAATTTTCACTCATCCCCACTGCGTTGGCTGCTTTCACACGGAAGATGTATTTCTCTCCTGTTGTCAGGCCGTGCGCGGTGAACCTGAAAAAACAGGGCAGTGAGCTGCTATTGTGGTTTAATTTTAAAGGCATATGCTTGGGCTGTTACAAAATGAAAAGGCTTCCCCTGTCCATGCAACAAACAATTTATCTGAGCAAAAGAGACGTGAGGTGGAAAACCATGAATCTAGAAACATGCCCGCGCTGCTTTTAAGATAGGAGGCCTAAACAGGTTATCCGTGCTGATATGGGATTTTTGCAGACTGTTGACCAGTTGCCGTTTTACACAGACAACGGATGGCTCAGAGAAATTGTACTTGCTCTTTTCAGAGAAGATTGTTTTATTTCTAGTCTTTGGGACAGAAGACAGATGCACACTTTCTGCTTGGCCCATTGTGGGTACGGGCCAGTCACTCACCGCTTTGTGGGGACATTCTGCCACTCCCACACCATTGCAAATGCCTTTGTTTTCCAGCTTTAATTCAATTTAATTCGCTGGTTTCCCACCTGAGCCGTCTTAAGCCCTTTAAGTGTGGATGATCCCCCGCACGTCATTCCATTCCAGTAAGAGGCCCCACTACGATTGGCTGCAAAGCTGGCAAATCCCTCCCACCAGCAGCCAGTCACTTTCCCATGCAGCGCTCCTGCTATGTTCTCTGCTGTTTTGTTTGTTTGTTTGTTTGTTTGTTTTATTTGTTTGTTTGTTTTATTTGTTTGTTTGTTTATTATTTATTTATTAATTAATAATCTTGTGGTTGCTCATTAAATCAGTTGATTATCCTCATCCTAGTAGAAGGGTGTTCAACCTTGGCAACCCTAAGACCTCAGGGGTTCAGCTCCCAGAATTCTCCAGCCAGCCATGCTTGTAGAAAGGACTAACCAAAATCTACACATGCATATTTAGAAGAGCAAGCAATTCTTTAAACACATTATATTGCTTTTACCTGTTATACTTGATTGGCTTATGGTTACACGATTCCCAGTGATTTGATCCTACCACAGAATAATCAATGTAATAGCCGATCAGATCTTCTTCATGTTTGGGCTTGTCCCAGTTCACAGTAACAGAGGTTTTTGTGTTTCTTGTCGCAACAACACATCCAGGGGCTGATGGCGCCACTGCAGGACAAAGAAAGACACTTACTCTCTCCATAGCAACACATCGGTATATTGCAAGATCCAATCTGGGTCAGTCACTGGGACCAGAGTTTTAATCTTCCAAGCTTTCAGACTCATCCTGGAGCTCAGCTTCAGGGAATTTGTCTGTGCTGGAATACATGCTTTGGGATATTCTATGAGTAGTATTTATGTGGTGCCTTCCTATTTGTTGATTGGTGTGTTGATGGCTGGTGATTAGCTGTTGTTTCCTTGTGCTGCCAAGTCCTCAGCTCCTAAGCACTTGATAAGCTGGTGGTAAATCAGCACTCCTGTAGACTAATAAGGCACCCATTTTCCAGGCTTCAATCATTTCCCTGGCTATCTTTGTACCTGCACGGCCAACAATATTAGTAACTGCAAAAGTGAATGTATGTCCTTGATATATGGTATACCAAACATTGGTATATATTTATAAATTGTCCAGAGTCACCTCTAGGCAAGATGGGCAGCATACAAGTCTAATAAATAAATAAATAATATAACCAACTTTTCTCAAGTCTTCCATGTGATTTTCCTAGCAAATATTAGAAGATGCTATACGCTGCAAATTTAAAATAATAATATTTTAGTTAAATATTCAGACTGGATCTGGCATTTTTGTCCACCTATCAAGTCCTTTCCATTACTAAATTCCTGAATTGGTCTAAACATTTCTAAAAGGGGAGGAGGTGTAATTTTCAAAAAGCGATCTTGGTTTCTGAACTGTCAATTGGTCTAGGGATTTCCAAGTTGAAAATAAGTCCAGAATCCCTCTAAGATATACAGTATGTAAATGTGACCTTTGGAGAAATTCACAAGGCTGACCTTGGGGAGAAAAACTCATTAAAATTCCTCCTCCCTCATTCACTGGGATCTCCCTCTGTTTGCACACAAGAAAGATCAGGCAGAAGATGGAGCTTCTCCATGACAACTAATACCCATTTCAGTAGCAGCTGGACCTGTCCTATGTGTTTCAAAAGTGCTGATGCCTGAGACACCCCTGGAGCTAATGTCTCCTTCCCTACAATCCTGAACCCCACTGAGATAACGACCGTGTCTCCCACAAAGAAAGAATGCGCTCATAAAAATTAGGAACCATATGTGAATTATTAGAATTGGACTTTTTCTAGTGTTCTTCAAAGATGCTAATGACTAATATCTTGATTCTAAACATTTAACCAAGAGGAATTCTTGTGTATTTTTTCTCTTGAAAACAGAATCTTTAAAGCCACATTCTCAAAGGGCCTTGGCAGAGACCAATTGACGACAAAGTCATATTACACAGACTCTACTGACTGCTGTGATAGCACCAGGACTACTGTATATGTCCTGCAAAAATACAGGTGGCAACAAATCCTGAGGTGGCAACAAAGACATACAGGAAATAAGTTGTGAATGTCTGGAGTTTTGCAGCTCAGGCACCATAACGACGGTGCTTGCAAGGGTGTTCCAAACCAGGAAGATGGCAGATGGAATGTCATGAAGCCAGCCCCGCCTCTTTTCATACATGGGTCATATAAAAGGCTTGCATTGCAACATTCCGCCCACCCTCTTGCCAATTTTGAGTACTGCTCTGGACAGTACTGTGTGGTATTTCTATTAAAACAAATTTGTAGAAATGGTAATCAAAATCCCTGAGAAACACCATTTTATAGCAGGGGTTCCCAAACCCCAAGCTGTGACAAGCGGCAGGTGCTTGCACTCATGCATGAAGCTCTGTTTGCACAAATGGAGATGTGCTTGTGGGTGCACACATAACCATCCCCTCTCCCCCACCCTCCATGCTGGGCTGCCACGCCAGAAAGACTGAGGACCGCTATTGTATAGCACAAATCATAGCAAGTTAGATGGGTGTGTTTTGGAAAGCAATGATTCCTAGGAAATACTAGGCCATGATTTGTACTCTGAGCTTTGACAAGTTATCTCAAAGTATCTCAGTCAATTTTATGTTGCCAAACACAAGGTTGTTCATTACTAAATTAATTCTCATTGAGCCTTTTTTCCAGCATTGTTTCTTGTTCTATACAGGGCTAGGCATCCTGAGGGCTCAGGATGAAATACACCCCTAGTCTCTTTATCATGGTTTCTGGAATCCCCTTTGATAGCTATCACTGAAAATCAGACATAGTTTAGAGCCATTTTAAGTGGGAAACATAACATCTGCATTATGAGCAAATAAGTTAAAAGTTTAAAGAAATAAGGAAAACCCCAAACTTTTTCAACCTAAAGAGAAGCTGGAAAATTAGGTCTTATCCACTTTATACCCCTGTCTGGTCCAGCTGTGTCCTTTCTCCCTTCAAAAACAATCAAGCTGTCTGGCCTTGGCCATCAAGAGTTTTCCCATCTATCACATACTTTAAGTTTATTTGTATTTATCTGACAGATTTATATGCTGCCTTCCTTCCAAGATGTCAAAACAGGATACAAATAACCAGGGCTGTCTCTAAGCTAAGGATGAGAAAGCACCAGCCGAGAGGCACCAAATTATAAGGGGTATCAAAATGGTAAAGACTTCCAAAAACCACAGTAAAAAAGCAAAAAGCAGTAGCAGCAGAACCCATTAGCTAGCGTGCCTGCTTGAGGGTTAAATACAATTTCACAGAAATGTTACCATAAGACAAAAATGGGTGCTGATGTAATGTTAACAACCATTTGTTTGAAATGGTAAACGATTTCCTGCTTGACCCAGGGGGTTGGACTAGAAGACCTCCAAGGTCCCTTCCCACTCTCTTATTCTGTTACTTAGTGTGCAATAGGGTGAAAATGTCTGAGAAAAGGAAAATAAAACAATTTTCCAAATCTGAAAATCATAAAACTCGTAAAAGGGCACTTTTTTGCAATTCCTACCCAAATGGGAAGATGAGTCGAATCATAGGGGGTGTCAGTTTATGATTTTGTCTAGGGTGCCAACATGTCTACAGCTGGCCCTGCAAATAACGTTTTCCTTCAATTTTCCCCCGTAATAATGATCCTGAAAATTACACAATGCTGAAGGTGGGCGACTGGCCCAAAGTCAGCCAGAGTGCAACTAAATTTCATTTTTTGATGTATGCCATTGTGCCCAGTAAAAAAATGACAATAAATCTTATCTTATCTTATCTTATCTTATCTTATCTTATCTTATCTTATCTTATCTTATCTTATCTTATCTTATCTTATCTTATCTTATCTTATCTTATCTTATCTTATCTTATCTAATTATCCTAGCCCTAAGCCAATGCAGTAGATTCCTCACCGATGGCCTCTTTTGCTTGAATAGGTGGTGTTATTTCAGAAGGATCACTAATCCCGTGCTTGCTGGCTGACAAAACTCGGAAAACATAGGATTTCCCTTCCGCAAGATCAAACACTGCATAGCGAGGGGATCGGACTGGCACTTCAGCGTTCACCCTCTGCCAAGTGCCACTGCCAACAACAGACTGTAAAGAAAAGATCAGGATCATTACTGCATGTACAGAGTTGCAAAGGCCCTCAAAGTACTTGAATTAAAAGTGCTTGAATTAATGAACTATAGCTACACAATCTTCTATTTCTTAGGTAATCTGCCAGATGTGATATGGAAGCACATGGATTTGCTTGCTCTAGTTGGTGACTGTGTTTGACTCTAAACAGTTAAAACAATAAATTCCTCTACTTCGTACAAATAGATAGAAATAGATTTCGTTCAAGCAGGGATTTTGATTTCTGAGAGTTTTGATACCATTTAGAGCAATCTGAAAAATAAATATATTGTGAGTCTTGCTCAATTCTGGTCATGTTACGATTTTGTTATTCTAGATTAACGATTCTCAACCTTGGCCACTTTAAGATGGATGGACTTCAATTCCAAGAATTCCCCAGCCAGCTTTCTGGAAGTTGAAGCCCACACGTTTTAAAGTGGCCAGAGTTGACACAGCATGTTCTAGAGCAGCGGTCCCCAAGCCCTGAGCCACAGCCACTAACAGGCTTCGGCCTTTCAGAACTGGGCCACGTGAGTGGCAACTGAGCTTGTGTGCACGTGCAGCTCCATTTGCACGAGTGGTGGGTGCTCGTGCTCGCACACAAAGCTCCACTTGTGTGAGCGGCGGGTACATGCGGCCACCATTTTGACAAATGGAGCTGCACGCACTTGCGTGCATGCCTGCCACTCCCACAGAATCATCTCCTCCCCCCCCCACCACCGGGCTGCCAAGCTGGAAAGGTTGAGGACCACTGATCTAGAGGATGTCATTAGTTCATTCAAGACCAAGCCTGAGCGTATTTTTCCCAGAAATAAAAGCTACATGGGGACTCTCTCTCAGATAGGTGCATCAAAGGACTTTTGCTGAATCTGCACCCCTCTAAATGTATGGGGTTTCAGCTTCCATGATTCCTCAAGTAACATGCTGCTGGCCGTGCTACTAAAAATTATAAAGTTTGAGCAGTTTCTATGTAGGGAAAGCTGGTGTACAGTGTTCCAACTTTAGTCACTGAACTGCTTTTTCTTGTCACACACAATATTATGGAATTAGGGGCGCTTTATTTTCCTTTGCATATTGCCACCATAGACTAATGCAATGTTTCTCAACCTTGGCAACTTGAAGACATGTGGACTTCAACTCCCAGAATTCCCTAGCCAGCATTTCTGAGAGTTGAAGTCCACACATCTTCAATCTGCCAAAGTTGAAAAATATAGTGAGTATCAGCTCTGGCCTATTGACTGATAATGTCCTAAGATAACTTAAGTCAGCCTCCAAGAACCTTCAGCTCTTCAGATATATTGAGATGGCAACTCCCCGAGTGCCACTCAGCATGCCAGATGATATCATTGAGCTGTCTTTGGCAATACCCCTCAAAGTTAAGCTGGATCAAACCTGGTTAGTATTCTAGTGTGAGATAATAAAAAAAATCTAATGACTGTAAACTAGATTACAAAACATCCCAGATGGCATCAAGAGCAGCACTTTCTCCTAGTATTGCCTTGAAAACAACATATATTATGTTCTACCCACCAGGAATTCAGGTTATCTTGAGAGAGATTTTGCTCAGGTTGGGGTAGATTAGACTAATTTATCTATTCAGGGATGATAAGATCAGAGCAAGTACCAATCTTTACTATCTGCTTAGGTAGCTCCACACATGCTAGATTTTTTTGTAGAAGGAAGGCTAAACTACTTCAGCATCTATGCTGCTCCTGTGGCTTGCTTACTCCCAGGTCTTATCTATCCAATGTTCCCCACTATGGAAAAAAGCACTTTTTCCCTGATCCTCAATTTCAGTGTCATTTAAATAAATGTAATTAAAGCGTTTTTTTTGTCTGGGATCTCTTCAACCATCCCTATTACATTCCCGGATTTGTTTTTAAGAAGAGATTGGACAACCATTTGAATGAAATGGTATAGGGTCTCCTGCTTGAGCAGTGGGTTGCACTAGAATAGGGCTCTCCAAACTTAGCAACTTTAAGACTTTGGACTTCAGCTTCCAGAATTCCCCAGCCAGCATGGCTAGCTAAGGAATTCTGGGAGTTGAAGTCCACAAGTCTTAAAGTTGCCACGTTTGGACACCTCTGAGCTAGAAGACCTCCAAGGTCCCTTCCAACTCTGTTCTTCTGCTAATGTTCATAGTTTTCCCTTTCTGCTACCGAGCACACTATTTGAAATGAAGAAGAATGTGGTCCTGAAACGCCATCCAGGCAAATACCACTATAAAGCACAGTACCTTCTCGATGAAATATGATAGCGGGTCTCTGCCACGAGGAACAGGTGGGTCCCAACTGAGAACGACATACGTTCTGCTGGTTTCGGAACCATGCACATTGGTGGGAGGTCCAGGGATTTTAACATCACCTAGAAGAGTAATACATTCAATAACTGTTCAGTGTCAGATTAATCTCCCAGGCTAGCATTGATGCAAAAAGTTGTCTTTCCAAACCATCTCATTAGAGCGCACTGCTCAGCTATTAAGGGCTGTACATCAGCTTTGTGATTTATCAAAGCTAATTTGTTTCCAGTTTGTGAAAACCAAGCAAGAAGAGTAGCAGCTATTTTTCATAGCTGGCTTTTAAAAAAAAAAATGAACGGAGAAGGAGGAAATATTGCATTCATCTCCTAAGATTTTTGTTTTACTTTGATCATATTTGAATCGCTTTCATGTGCTGTACTAAATGCCCTGATAAAGTCTTAATGCTTTATGCAAATAGGAGACAGGTTGATCAAAGTGAGGGGCCTGATAGTTTCTGCCTCTGAAAAATGAGCAAGGAGGAAAATTTGCATGAAGGATCACAGTAATTAAATATAAAATTGTACCGGCAAAAAAAAAAATGTAGGATGTAGAAATCTCTCCTAGTTTAGGAATGACAATTAGAATCATTGGGTAATATGTGGCATAGGAATGAATTGTCATTTTCCTGTAACAGTTGTGGCTGCTCTCTGTTTCTCATCAAAGATCAGCAGTTCAAAGAGAGGATGGGAGTTTTAAGATCCATCTGGGATGGCTCAGCTTGCTGAGCTGGTTTAATATTAGTCCTAGTCAGAGAAAATCCCCAGCACTTCTTTTTTAATACTATGACTACTGGGGCAGCTCTTGTATCTGGTATCTCCACACCTATTTTCTTTCAAAAGCTGAGCCCTGAGATATTTGGTAGGCAAAATAGCGCATCATAGAAAGGGGGGGGGAATAAAACCTGTGACTTGATTTGTCTTAACTATTATCATCGACATGCATTCTCTAGGCACCGAGAGAACTATCACTGTGCATTTTAGCACATTGTACATATACATTTTGCATTGCAATTTGAATTTGGAAGGAAATAAGCCCTGTGCTGATTAACTAGCCTTTTCTGGCTCTCTATGTTCCATATTCAAAAGAGCAAAAAAGATGTTTCTGCTCTGGGAAGACAAATGTTAAAATATATTTACACTGTGGTCTTAAACTGCATCAGCAGGTATGATTTATTGCGCTTTAAACTTTAAAGCACTTCAACAAATTACTGTTCTTAAGATCCTGGTGGAAAACCAGAAAAATTAAAACAGCAATACTGGGATATCCTGATAATGCAAACACGCATAATGCTTACGTACACAAAATGAAAATGGAATACTTTCCCGGTACTCACAAACAGTAATCACTCAAGAATGTATTAACTTAGTTCTGAAGTTCTCCTCTTACTAAATTCCTCATGTGGACAACAAGAGAGATGCACATGTTTAACTCTATATTAAATGCATAAAGAAAGGAGTCTAGCCAGAAAAAGAAATTTGAATGTCAGCCGGAAGACAAAAGTTTTAGTAACGGCCATAGAAGTACTGTGGGTATGTCCATTATATTTCCTCTGTAGAAGTTACATACCTTCAAAGTCATCATAATGGAGGACAATGTCCCTGCCTCCCTCCATGTGAATAGCTGAAAGTGAAAGAAAACATTATTTATATTTGAGTTTCTGTACTAACAGAACGCCTTCTGAAAATTACATTGAATCATCCTCTTTGTAGCATTTGATTGCTTCTCACTATTATGGATCGTTATATCAGTAGCATTATGCAAATGCTGATAGTTCTAGCATCTGAGGTTATTAATTCAGATGAGTGCTCTTTCCACGCTAAAGGTGAACAAACCCTTAAAAGGTCACATTTTTATTCCGAACAAATTAATCAACTGACCAGAAATCCCTGTCACTCAGGACAAAAATGAAGCACATGTTAGGCCTAATATAATTTATCAGTGGGATCCTAGACTTACAACAACAACAACTGAGCTCAAGATTTCCACTGGTAAGCAAGACAGTTGTTAAGAGAATTGTGCTCATTTTAACCACCTTTTTTGCCATAGTTGTTAAACAAGTCATTGCAGTTGTTAAGTGACTCATGTGGTTGTTAAGTGAATCTGGCTTCCCCCATTGACTTTGCTTGTCAAAGGCCAGCTGGGAAGGTTACAAACAGTGATGGCAGAACCCCCAGGACACTGCAACCGTCATAAATACATGCCAGTTGCCAAATGTCTGAATTTTGATCACATGACCATGGAGATGTTGCAAGGGTCATAAGAGTGAAAAAAATCATCATAAGTCACTTTTTCCAGTGCTGTTGTAACTTTGAACAGTCACTAAACAAGTCAAGGACTACCTATATACAGAGCGTGAGACAACTGTTGAAAGTTATTAGCCATAATAGTTCATAATGGGACCTCCACTGTGTGAGTGTGTGTGTGTGTGTGTGTGTGTGTGTGTGTATACATACATACATGGAAACATGTGGAAGAGAACTTCATCCTGCAGTGGATAAACAATGGCTAAAATGATGATGATGATGATACATACATACATACATACATACATACATACATACATACATACATAGGCTGAAATCATAACACTTATTTTAAGTAGCCATAAGTAAGCTTGCAAGCGTGATTCATGGCCAGCTCAGTAACGAAATGTAACCTGCCCCACTCATTTAGCAGCAAGATTCCTCTTTTATCAGTCTGCTTATAATTTCCCCTGAAGAAATATGGCTAAGTTTTTTTTCTTACTCTGTGATCTCTCCAGGTCCACGGGATCAAGAGCTGCCACGGCATCAGAGGATCTTGAGTGCCGGCTGATCCCTGCCTGGTTGACCGCCCTCACTCGGAAAATGTAGGAACGCCCTTCCAACAAGCCGGTGACTGGATATTTGCAGATTTTTACAGGAGCATCATTGCATTGCACCCAGTTTTCAGTACCCACTTCACATCTGGTTTTAGCAAATGACAGAAAGATGGAGAGGAAAACTTCATTTCCAAGGTTTTCTAATAATCTGCTAAAGCTGTGAGAATGATTTCTTTAAACTGGGAGACTGGCTGAATCAGATGCCAAATATAGTTGAAATAAAGTAAGTATAAAATAATATGTATTAGGATAAAATATTGTAACTTCACAGGTATACAGTGAGGAAAAAGGAAATTGTAGTGGCTGTCTCATGGACTCATTGACATGGGCAACCACAATGATGTTAATTGGCTGCCAAATAGTAGGCACAATCAGGCAGTTGTGGTCCTGCTGCCTTTTATATAAGATAAGATAAGATAAGATAACCTTTATTGTCATTTTTTTTACTGTGGGCACAACGGCACACATCAAAAATGAAATTTAGTTGCCCGCTATAACACTTAGACTTATATACCTCTTCATTGTGCTTTAAAGCCCTCTCTAAGCAGTTTACAGAGTCAGCATATTGCCCGCAACAATCTGGGTCTTCATTTTAACGACCTCGGAAGGATGGAAGGCTGAGTCAACCTTGAGCTGGTCAGGATCAAACTGAATGCAATGCTGCATTCTAACCACTGCACCAACAGGGCTCCTATGCACTTCCTTCAAGCCCCGGAAATTTTCTAGGCCAGAGTTCAAAAGTGGTTTGTCCTTGCTTCCTTCCTAGGGCTGAGAAGTATGATTGGCCCAAGATGTTACCCAGCTGGCTTTGTGCCTAAGATGGAGCTAAAAGCAAGGTCTCCATATTTCCAGACTGGTGCTTTAACCACTAGCCCAAACTAGCACAGGCCCTCTCCTAAATAGCTTATTCAAGGGGAATTGGATAACTTAATGGATGACAAATCTATCAAGGGCTGGTAGAGTTGAGACGCAAGGTAGAGGATTGTGTGCCTTGAAATAATAATAGCAGGGCAGCAATGGCAAAAGAGGGGTATGTTTCCATGTCCCACTTCCAAGTCCCCTTCAAGGAATTTGGCAAAATGCTAAACTAAGCAGGACAACTTTTATATAAGTTGAACATGGGATATTTCCCAGGAAATGAATAGGATGACTCAGGAATGTTTGACAATTTGACCTATAGGATTATGTGGAACAGATAAAGCATGTGTATCTTTAGCAGGGTCACTGAATACACATTCAAGAAGTGAAGTTAATGAAGCTTGGACATCAGTCATTGGGGATAAATAAGATCAGGAGAGCCAGTGTGGTCTAGTGGTTTAGGTGCTGGCCTAGGAACCAGGAGACAATGTGTCCCTCCTTAAGCATGGAAGCCAATTGGGTGATCTTGGGCCAATCACTTTTTCTCAGCCCAATCTAGCCTCACAAGGTTGTTGTTGTGAGGAAAATAGGAGGAGGAAGGAGTTCTAGGTATGTTTGCCTCCTTGAGTGATTTAAAAATAATAATAATAAAGACAGGATAAAAATCAAATAAATAAACTAAAATAAAATAATCCCACTATCACCTAATAAAAAGGGAAATTAACATATTAACCTAACAAGTAAGAAACCAGGAAGTAAGGAACTAAATGATCCACATGTGTATGTCGATCACTTGGTAATTGTGATCACCAAGTGGCAACTTGCAGGGAGGGATGTGTAGTGTAGATCATGCTTGTGCCATAATTACAGTGACTATATTTTCTCAGATTTTTTTTTTTAAAAAAGACCTGAAACGGGGGCAAATCTGAAAGAGATTCATTAGATAAAAAATTGTGATTGTTTAAACTCTGCTTTATGAAGGATAATTCAAGAGCAAAACAAAAACTTTACAAAAATGTATATTCTAATAAAAATATCTAAAATCAATCAGTACATGTAAATCTATTTTAAAGAGACAATTCAGGTCCCATAGTTTTCACATGAATATGATAGAATTGTACATGATTAAGTCATCTCATTTGCAAGGTAAAATTTAAATGACCAAAATAAAGGACTAAAATGAGTTTTTTTAAAAAATAAATAAATAAATCTAGGACAGCTTTCTGAAATAAAGGACTGATCTTTATAACAAAATATGTGTTCTATATTTCATATCCAGGACAGGCCTATTCAACGGAGTAATCATTTTTTCAGGACTAATTTATCACATATTGAGCAATTAAAAGATCTTTACGTATGTGTAAACCAATTCAAAGAGATCCAAACTGAGCTGGAGGTTTGTAACTTGTTGATAAACCACAAATGCCATAAATTCCATTGAAATAAAATTTGAACAATATTATAGTAACTTGCCACAGAAAGCAAAACCTACATCAAGTTCAAAAACTGTGACTTTTGAGCACTGGCAATTTATTTGAAATACAGAAGAATCAAATGCTGCTCCTTCCACATATACCTGTCCACAAAATAGCCGATCACTGGGGCTTCATGGGTTGTATTTGGTGGTTTCCAAGTAACAATAACATAATCTCTGTTGGCATCATGGCAGCTCACATCCATTGGTGCCCCAGGGGCCCCCATCACTAGGGCATCAGCATCTAAAACCCCAAGAAAAGCTCAGATAAAATCACTCTTCTATAATTCAGTTATTATAAATATGACACCATAAATAACACTACTGGGTAACAGTAGGGTTTCCCTCACAATCAGGTGAATTCATTTTTTCTCCATTCTTTTACTAGGAGAAAAGTACACCAGCATTAATTATGTTGTCTTCATTAAGGGCGAATATTTGTAGCTCAGGGTTGAAATGAGGAAGTCCTTGGTGCTCTCTGAGCTTGGTTGGTTGTTGGTGGGAATAGTCTTGGAGACTTTTCGGTTGGGCTGTTTATTGTTGGCTTGTTTGGCAGTTCCTTGATTGGGTATTGTTTACTTCTTGATTATTGGTCTGATGTTAACCATGGTGTTAATCTATGCTCATCTGGGTATTGATTGCTAGTGGGGAGGTGTTTGGGTCTTTTTTGAGTTGTTGATTGTCTCTTTTGCATATATGTACATGTTGTTTATGTACATATGTCCATTGATAGCCAATTTGTCAGAGCAATCAACACCCAGATGAATCAAAGAGCCTCCAAGACCAGTCTCACCAATACTGACAGGGCAAGCCACTAGACTTTAAATTAAGAGCAAACCCCATGCCTTACTGATGTTTCCTAGTTTGAGTAATGAAATGTCTGCAAGAAAACAACCAAGCTCAGAGAGCACCAGAGACCTCTCACTGTCTTCATTGCAGATCCCTATTCTGTTTTTTAGAATTAGAATTAGAATAATAGAGTTGGAAGGGACCTTGGAGGTCTTCTAGTCCAAACCCCTGTTCAGGCAAGAAGCCCTATACCATTTCAGACAAATGGTTGTCCAATCCCTTCTTAAAAACTTTCAGCGTTGGAGCATTCGCAACTTCTGGAGGCAATTTGTTCCACTGATTAATTGTTCTAACTGTCAGGAAATTTCTCCTTAGTTCTAGGTTGCTTCTCTCCTTGATTAGCTTCCATCCATTGCTTCTTGTCCTGCCTTCAGGTGCTTAGGAGAATAGCTTGACTCTCTCTTCTTTGTGGCAGCCCCTGAGATATTGGAACACTGCTATCATGTCAACCCTAGTCCTTCTCTTCATTAAACTAGACATACCCAATTGCAGCAACCGCTCTTTATATGTTTTAGCCTTCAGTCCCCTGATCATCTTTGCTGCTTTTAAAAACAAAGACACAGAATGGTGCTGTCCTTACTGTTTAGTGTGAGTCATGTTAGGGAATGTGATTGGGGGATTCCCCAGACTGAATTTCCCCTTCCACCAAACATCATAGGTTGTTAGAAAAAACATTCATCAATAACTTTTCCTTAATAAAGGAAAGGCTGGGCCTGGGGGATGGAGAGTAGGTGAGTTTTAACCAATGGCTACATCAATGATTTAGTCATCTATCAAATCTTGCTCTAGGTTTTATGCATGGAATAACACTATTCTGGAATAGAATTCTGGAACAGTTCTGTTCCAAAGCAGTGTATTCTGAAACAATTCCATATCCATGTCAAAAAAGAGATCAAAATGGAGGATTGCTGAAAAGATGGTTGCAGAGTATAGTGGGAAAACTGCATCCTAAATTATCCCTCTATTCTCCTAATTGTCAGAAGCTGCTTGGACATCTTTCTTGACCAAGTTGCTCCTCTTGAGGTATAGGGACAGGGAGCATGTGAAGTTTTAAAAAATAGTAATTGTTGCTGAGAATTTGCAAGAGACTATCATTTATGGATGATGGGAGGAGGACCCACATGCCCACTAAACCTCACCTAAATTCCTTGACTTCCTTTCAGCTAGAGAAAGTAAGAGATGTTAACCACATCTTGGGAATTTTTTCAAATAGAGACAAGATTTGCTTTCCTGTTCAGCCTGAGCTCAAACAATGGGGACATTGTAGATCATAGACAAGTTGGATTGACAGCTGAACCGTTCTAAACAGAGTAGGATATGCTACTAAAGGCTCGTTGTTACTATAGATGGGCAATATATAAGAGGAGAGCCCAGTCTGAAAGAACCAGTCTCTCCAGCTGATAAAAGCACAATGATCCTGGAAAACAAAACTCAAGTATGAAAGAGAAGAGGGAAGGAGCAGTCCAAAGTGACCAATCAGAATTAAGCAGATCCCAGATCCTGATTACTTTATCACAAGCATTATCAAGGAAATATCCATTATCAATCATTGGGAGGGCAGAACTCAGGAAAAGAGGGAAAACACTACTTTCAAATTGGAATAGCTAAATATTACTGTCTCCATGGTGGGCAGGAGATGAGACAAAAGGACATGTCCTTTAAAAATATTTTGTGAGGCATCTTCTTACTTCCGTAACAAGACCTTTATGGAAGATTCCTTTATGGAAGTAAGCAGTGGGACATTTTAAAAGATGTTATATCCTAATTCAGGCTTTACTCTGAAATTCTCAATGGCTCTTTTATGTAAATTAAGTTGCTTTCAGCCAAATTTGCTGAAGGTTCAGTCTGACTTGTTCAGCAAAAAGGCTACTAATACAGAACACTGAACCAGCAGTAATCTCATAAAGAGGAACCTACGTACACCAGGAGATAGGCCTCCATATCCAACACTTTCCATATTGCATGCACGTAACATGGAAACGTTTTCATAACTCATATTGGCCTCACGTGCCAATAGTCTAAGGATTGATGGATGGATATATGAAATTAGCACACTAATCCTTTTCAGCTATTTTGGATTCCAACTCCCATTAACCCAGGCCAATAGATCTAATAGCAAGATATTTTAGGAGTTGTGTTACCCAGCATTTGACTGAAGTTAACAGTGGGCAACTTTAGCTTTCTCTGGCTTCCCTGGCTGAATTCCCCTTGTGCCATGTTTATTCTCCTGAGGTTGGTTTCTTCCTGTTGTTGAAGAGCATGGAGCAATATTGCAGAAAAAGACAGCATAGCTCCAGGGAAGGCATGGAATAAGAACTGCTATGTTTTTTCATGGAGAATGTTGGTGCTTCCAGCTGAGAGAGAAATGAAAAAAAACAGTCCTCCTACCATTCACCCATGCAAAAAACAAATGGAACAGTGTGGAAAGCTTGCAAGTACAACCTACTGTGTGTCAGTCGGTAAGCTTGGGTAAATTCCACTGAAATCAACTAGACTTGTTTACAAGATGGTGAGCTTGTTGCCAGAACTGAAATGTCACAGATTATAAATCAGTTCACCTCTATAGCTTTCATCTGCTGAGAATGCTGACTTAGATATTTAACTTAGTCTAAAAGGCTGTATATGAAGAAGGTTTTCCAGCTGCACTTTTGCCCTTAAGGATTCTGATAATCCCATCCAGATTTGCTAGGGACTTGTCCATGTCAGGATGAGATCAAATTATGACCCTCACTCCATCTTATATAGTCACTTCCTTTTTTATCAAACCAGAAAGGCAACCATTCTCCTTTTCTTTCTCATGATACAAATATGGCAAAATACTCTGCTAACCATGAATGCTCTCTTTAAGCGGACCACACCAAAGTTTTGTCTGTCTGTTTTACAACCACCAGAACAATAGTTAAGCATTTCAGGGGAACAGATTCAACATTTTGGGAAGGCCAAAAATTCCCCACTCCCTACCCCTTTTGATCATCCCTCAAAAAAAATCAAGCAGGATCAGCTCCTAAATAGCAAGGCTATCCTACCTCTGACAAACAGAAATGCACTATATTCATGCACTCCGCCTCTAGAAATTATGCGCAGGGTATATAAGCCTTCGTCGTCCTTGTGCAAATGAGAGAAAGACAGTGCTGCTTGTCCTTCACCAAAGTAGGACTTTGTCCACTTGGACTCTTTGATTAGCAGATCTGGAAGACAGTTTGCAATTCAATACATGTTAATAAGATAGCAGCAATAAAGAGGTATTCTGCATTGCAATCTCCAATTCAGCCATTTTAGAGCAAATATATCTAGAAGAAACCATCATGCTTCAGATGGATGCTACTTCTAGTAATATATAAGTACCTGTGCCTTGTTTTGCAATGTCTGGTGATATTGTGAGGGATCCACTAATCTGTATCAATGTTAACTAATCTGAAACTTTACAATTTGTGTACTGGGAGACACTATGTTGAAACCATGTCACAAAAATCTTGTCAAGCACCTGTTTCAGCCAACATTAAAGCTTTTAAAACTCTATTGATTAACAGAGTTGGGATAAATCACTTGTTTTCTTTCCACTAAAGCAGGGGTGTCAAACTCACAACATCATGTGACGTGTCACAACATATTGTGACTTTTTTCCCATTGCTGGAAATGGGGTGGGCACAGTTTCGACATGACACATCCGGCCCGTGGGCCGACAGTTTGACAACCCTGCACTAAAGTCAACAGGATTTAAATATGTTTGGTTTGGTTTCAACCGTAGTCAGAATCAAGACTTATTTCTTTACATCCTTTTGATCTTTTCCAGTAAAATTTGCTAACTGAGGAATATATCACATTAAACCTGGAAAGAGGCAAGAGAAAGCCAGTGTTAGGTTTAATCTTAGGCTTCTTATAAAGATACATTTAATTTGAAATCTTTGGAGCATTCCTGTCAAATAGTTTGTGATTCTCACAGGTGAGAGGTTGCAACCTAACATTAATATAAATTAAACTCACTGAGTAATGCAATCGGGCAATAAAACATATAGGATGTTTTATCTCAACTAAAGTAAATTCTATTATTTAGTTTTGTCCTATTACCTTACTAATTAACCAAGTAATTGTGTTTGGACTTTTGTGGAGATGGGGGTTTTGATCCTCAACAGCTATTTTGCTTAGACACCCATTAATCAATGAGCCTTACATTTTAGGCTCTGAGCTCTGCAGAAATATTCCAGTTATGAAAGAAATATGCAGAACTGTTCAAGAAATATAAAAAAGCCATTTGGTTAAGTGGCAACTATTGAGATTGGGATGGAGAGCTCACGAAAAGTTGTCACGAATTTCAGCAATCCTTAGGAAATTCAGAAACGTAAAGGAAGCTCTGCAAATCACATTAAATAATTAAGGGTCTTACCATCTCTGTACCATTCAACCCGAGGATGGAGACGCTTCAGTTCTGGTGTGACCAAGATGTTACACCTTAAAGCAAGGGTTTCCCCCTCCGTACCAAAGGTGACTCCAAACCTCTCCAAAAACTGAATATCAAAATGTGTGAAACAGATTTCATCTGGCAGTGGCACTGGAAGCAAACAAGAATGAGGTTAATTGAAAAGACCATTGCTGAGATAAACCTTTGAAATTATTTAATATGCATCAACATGCCTTGATATGTCTAGGTGTCTTTGAAGTGAATCAATGGGAGTCGAGATTAATGCATTGGCTATAAAGCTGAAAGCAGGCCTCCTTCCTTCCTTCCTTCCTTCCTTCCTTCCTTCCTTCCTTCCTTCCTTCCTTCCTTCCTTCCCTTTCAAAGTCAGTGGCAAAAGAATACTCGAGGCAGCAAAAGCAACCATAAACATCTGGGGCTTGTCAAATTCCTCCTAGCATTCATCCTCTCAAGCCTTCAACAACCAGACTGCATGGGCTTGACACTAGTATAGCTGGATTGCAAATATCCAGATGACACTAGAGGGCAGCAAGAAGCTGGACTATTTCAATACTGATCCTGCTGTGTTTTTAGATCATCTGGATTTTTGCAGCCTCCTATGGTTACTCAAAATGAAGGTTCCCCAAAGGACCCATAGCAGAAATGTGCTGCAGAAAAAGGAGCATGTGTGAAAACAGCTGTTGCTGCTAGGACAATCTCCTCCTCTGCTGATACTCCACTGACACTTTATTGCTACAGGAATAGGATCTGGAAGCAGAGCCCTCAGAGGGCTTAGTGGTTTCTCTGGGAATTGCACTGACCACTCTCTTCCTCTTTTTATACAGTATGAAAAAAAAGGAAGACATCTGAGCTGCAAAAATTGGACAACCATTAGATGGCAGCAAAGAGATACAGAAAACTGAAAATTAACTTATTGGACTCATCAGGAAGTTGGATGGGCATCAAAGTTAAAACAAAAGAATAGATGCTTCAAATTGTATTATTTCTGGGGGGAAATAGTATTAAACCCTAGCAGGAATTTATGTTAGTTTTTTTTTCTTTTTGTGTGTGTATTTGTGATATAGATTGTTTCATTTCTCTGTACAGATTAAGAACTTGAGTTTTATGTCCGCCTTATAGCATAAATAGGATATGCATGACATTCTCTTTCCTTTAAATCTCTTGTGAGATTTAATATTAATTTGACGTTCTCTGCCTAATCATTTCCTTTCAAGTTATTTCAAGTTATTTATATTAGATTAATGTATTAGACTTATGGTCTACCAGAAACATTTCTTTTTGCAAATTTTATTTTAATCAACTTGTTCTTTTTCTGTAATCTGAATAGCTTTGTAATTAATCTTCTTTACTATTAGAATTGTGTATTTGGGTCAGTTAATGTTACATTGTTTTGAAATTTTATTTCTTCTTTTTTTAAAAAAAAAATCATTTGATTTATTTTATCTCTTGTGAGATTGGTTTATCTTCCAAGGAAAATTTATGTACCCAGAAACGTCTAAGTTACATAGCCAGGAGGTTGCATTTCAGAAATTTTCATTCATTGATTTACCTTTTTATTGCCAGAAAGCCAGCAGTAGGTATGAGAGCCTTAATTCCAGGGATAGGAGAAAGACAACCCTGGATAATTGGTGATGGCAGCAGGAATTACCAAGCCACAATGCTATTACCGTAGCACTCATGGACACCTAGATAGCTGATGTAATTACATAGTTCAGTAATTCCAGCCTTATACTCTATACACCTGGCCAGGTTCTGCTACATTGTGGCAAATATGGGATGAAATTAATACTAAAACTAAGCCCTCATTTTTTTAAAAAAAAAATCCTCTTTCTTTCAAGATTTTTGAGAGGAGATTTTTATTCTGTGCCTGAATAGGTAGTTATTTTTATTTTTATTATGTTTATTGATTGTTCTCTATTTCCATCTATTGGGTTCAATAGGTTAGCGAGGTTAGAATTAGGAGTCAAGCTCTTCTATAAGCTCTTGGGAAATGTCTTTACCTATCTAGTCGGGGGGGGGGGGAAGAGATTTCTGTGTCCCTCTGCAGACTATATCAGATATGTTTGGAGTTTCAAAGGGACACACACAAAGCATGGCTTAAAAGATGTTACCTAGTTGGATAATAAAATGTCTGCAAGAAAACAACCAAGCACAGAGAGCACCAATGACTCCCATGGCCAGGGTTAGAACAATGAACTCAGGAAACCAAAAGTTTTACCTGTGCCTAATATATGCCATTTTTAAAATTATTGGTGTATAAAAATACCATCTCTCTTTTCCAAAGTTTGACGCCAGAGATTAAAATGCATTAAATATGCACATTTCCTTTTGAAGTAATATCACAATAGCTACAAATAAATATTAGAAACTCTAGACTCTCTTTTTCTCTATGTGGGTAGGTGAATGGATAGAAGGGAGAGACAGAGAGAGAGAGAGAGAGAGAGAGAGAGAGAGAGAGAGAGAGAGAGAGAGAGAGACAAGAGAGAGAAACAGAGAGAGAGAGAGAGAGAGACAGAGACAGAGAGACAGAGAGAGACAGAGAGACAGAGACAGAGAGATGGATAGATAGATTCTAAAGACAATATATATACTTTTTAATAAAATGTAAGACTTGCTTTTAAGTGCTTAAAAATAAGTGGTTTGGGGGCTGGAATTTCACAAGACCCTCTTTCAGAATTGGGAAAAAGTTTAGCATAAATAATGAAGTCAAGTGGATAAGAAGTTCCTCCTCTTAATCCTTATAGACATTATTCAGAAAGAGCACCTATCCAGGAGAGAGGCCCATCTTAAACTGAAAGCGGAGTGCAAGTTAATAGAAGGTCAAGTGCTCCTGATCCACTGGTTTGACTTTCTAGGTCAAAACCAACTTCTTGAATTGAGCCTAATGTTGCAACCATTTCCTGAGTTAAGATAGGTTTCCATGCCTTTCAAGTGTCCATGCCTTTTAAGTCCTGAGATAAGTCATGAGTTATGTCTTCCTGAATTATGTCTTACAAGTTATCACTTCCTAAGCTATGCCTTTAAAGTCTATATTTCCTGAGTTGAGATAAGCTATGCCTTATTAAGTTTCCATTTCCTGAGTTAAGTTAAGGTATGCCTTTTAAGTTTCATTTCCTGGCAAAACCCACCCTTTACAACCTCCTGCTGTGACGTAAGTGTACCAATAAAAGAAAAGCACGCAGATCCTTCTGCGCTCTCGCTTGCTGATTCAACCTGAAGAAACATGTTGTCCGTGTGTTTCCTATCTACCAAACGCGAGGTCCGTTGGCCTAGGCTAACGTACATCACTGGTCCGTCCAGCAGGCGCTGGACCCCGGGATTCAAACTCCCACAACTGGTGACCCTGACGTGATTCACTCTATGACGTGATTCACTCCACGGCGTGTTCTCTGTCTAGGGAAACGCTGCTCTGGCTCCTGTATTTACGCACCTGGCAAAGGCTTGATCAACGTAAGTAACGGGTCCTCACTTTCCAAGGTTCTGTCCAAGCATGTGGATGAACTTTCCTCTTTAGCCAGAAAGGCAAATTGTTTGCAAAAAGTTAACGGAACAACTGTCTATCCCCAGACCCTTCCTTTTAACCTGTGCCTACTACGGAAGACGTTCCAAAGCCGGCACAGCCAAAAAAACCCCCCTCTTCGCTCTATCCTTCTCTCTCTCCTCCAAAACAGAAACAGGCAACCCTGTATTCTGTTCTGCAGAGTTTTGCAACTGCACTCAATGCTTCCGTTTCATCAAACTACCAAACAATAAATTTTCAGAACAATTTAGAGACATAAATTAACTCAAACTGCACTTCTCTGCAATGCGTTTTGAACAATTGGAATGTTTTGAAACTCTTTTGTAATCTGTTAAGTTTGAACCCTGTCAGACAATGTCTGGTGGTGCTTTGTGTTGATGTGTGTGTTTTGTTTTATATATGTTTAACTCCTAGAACGTTACGTTTGGACTTGGAATGGTGAGAAAAATAGGAGATGGTTAAAGGGCCCTATAAAAACCACATGTTTGGTTGGAATCATCTCATGATTTTCTCGCTTCTTGCAGGACAAGCCATGTGTCTAAATAAATGTTGTTTTAATGGTATTTGTGTATATATGTCTGTCTGTGTTGTTTTGTGTTATTTCCAAGACTTGGAAAAGGGTCAAAACCCTCTTTGATAATAACAAACAAAAAGGCCTTAATTAAAAATAAAAAGTTTTGCTTGAAAAACATATGAAATGAAATATTTATATATGAAATGGTGTAAGCAAACAGAATGGAAGTGAATGAGTTAATTTGCTGGTGTAAATGTGTGTGTGTTAGCCCTCACCCCTCCACCCATCCCACGCTGTGAAAGGAATAGTAAAACTGTAGTTTTTATTGTTGTAACATGGGAACGCAATGGTATGAGTTTGCATGTGCAAAGTTTTATGGAAGAGGTATAAAAGAATTTATACATGTGACTGCATGTGAATTTTTTTGGTGGTGAGATTTTTGCAAAGTTTCTTTTTCTTCCCCCCCCTCCTGCCTCTTTCGTTTTTCGCTGGCTGTATTGTTTTAAGAGCAAAGGAAGGGCAGATAGAGGAGGGGGGGCAGCTGTCGTTTTAACTTTTTTTTTTCTTCCTTTGTTTAGAAGTTTGGGTTGAGGAAGGGGGGTGGATGTGAAATTTGATGCCCACTCTTGCAGTTTCAGCTTGCTATTTTTTTTTACTCGAAAGAGGAGGCAGTAATTGTTGGGCAATTCTTTTGCAAATTTTTGAGTTTTAAATTGTTTAGTTAGACATATACATCCATCAACCAAAAGAAATGATTGAATTGTTTTGCTTAGATTTGTAAATGTTTTTCCTATTTCATGAAAATTTGTTTCATCTGAATGGAATTTGATTAAATTGGAACCCCAAAAATACAATTTAATTGGCTTTTTGAAATACAAAATGATTCAAGTATCTATGGATTGCAAGTTGCCTTGGAAAAGATACAGTTACACTTTATCTTTATTTAGGGCATAAAATGTTGCAATCTTATTCTGTTCCAGTTTTTGTTATAAACAAGAAATCAGGCAAATGGCGTTTCCTCCATGATTTACGTGCAGTGAATGCTGTTTTATAACCTATGGGAGCATTGCAATGCGGCCTCCCAAACCCAAATTTAATTCTAAAAGATTTTGACTTAATGATAATTGACTTAAAGGATTGTTTTTTGTTTTTGTTTTTTCATTCCTTTGTATCAACAGGATAAATATTTATTTGCTTTTACAGTGCCTGAGTTGAATAATTCTCAACCAACTCAGCGCTACCAATGGAAGGTTTTACCACAGAGCATGCTAAATAGCCCTACAATGTGTCAGTTTTTTGTTTCCCATGTTTTGCAACCATATCGGGACCTTCATCCCTCCTTTTTGGTTTACCATTACATGGATGATATTTTGGTCGCAGCACCAGGCCCAAAGGGTACTGTTTTTGCAACTTTGCCAACCCTCACAACAATTTTGCAAAAAGGAGGTTTGCACATTGCTCCTGACAAGGTCCAAACCTCCCCTCCTTTTCAATATTTGGGCCATAAATTATTGGCCTCCCATGCTGCACCACTTTTTCCCTTATTAAAATTACCACACCAACCAACTTTATTTTAATTACAGCAATATTTAGGTGCTATTAATTGGATTTGACCTTATATAGGTCTCACCACTTTTCAATTATCACCTCTTTTTTCAGCCTTACCCAAAGGCAAACATCCTGCAGATGTTATTTCACTGCAGGACAGTCATTTAAAAGTGATTCAATTGGTCAACCAAGCCCTACAAATTCAGTGGGTTGACCGAATGACCCCAAACATTCCCTTTTCTCTTTTATTGTGTAATACTATTTCTTTACCTACATGTGCTATTGTCCAAACTATTCCCTCCTTGCTGATTCTAGAATGGCTTCACCTCTCTCACACTCCTAGAAACACAATTAGCCAAAAACCTTTTCAATTTGCCTCTCTCATCTCTAAGGCTCGCCTTCGAGCAAAAGCCCTTGCAGGAATAGAACCTTCTGTCCTATATGTACCATGTTCTCTCACTACATGGGAAACCATCTATTCTAACTCTGAAGCCTTGCAGCTTGTTCTCACTGAGTGGCCTGGAAAGATATCCTGCCACCCTCCTGCTGATCCTCGCATTCAGCTCCTACAAAATATCCATGTTTCATGGGATACCCAATTACAACGCTTTCCCATCCCACATGCTGTCACACTCTTTGCAGATGGCAGTAAACAATTTGGTGCTTGTGCCTGGTATATTCATGACCAATGGCACACAAAAATAACGCCACCCCAACGGTCTGCTCAGCGTGCGGAACTAGCCGCTGCCATTCTAGCTTTTCAAACATTTTCCACTCAACCTATAAATCTCATTCTTGACAGTCTCTATGTCACTCAAATTGTCACCACTATTTTTCAATCATACCTCTCTCCATCCCTGGACCCTGATTTAACTTCTTTATTTTCCACCCTACAAACTGTAATATCCAACAGGAAACATCTTTATTTTGTCACACACATAAGAAGCCACCAACCTTTTCCTGGCTTCTTGCAAAAGGGAAATGATATTGCAGACGCTGCGGCCTCTGCTACCTGCCTCATGTCTCTTTCTCCTGTCTCCCCTTGGGACAGTCATGCTTACTTTCATCAAAATAAAAAAGCACTAATGAAACAATTTGGAATCACTATGGCTGAAGCTACAGCCATAATTCAACAATGCCCAACCTGTAGCCTACAGTCTAAAGGTATCCCACAGGGCGTTAACCCTAGAGGCACTGAAGCCTGTGATACCTGGCAAATGGATGTAATTCAATATCCTCCATTTGCCTCGTGGAAATATCTACATGTTACAGTAGATACGTTCTCCGGATTTATTTTGGCAACCCCACAAAAAGGGGAAGCTGCAAAACAAGTGATTAATCACTGTATTCGTACCTTTACAGTGCTGGGATGTCCAAAAATATTAAAAACAGACAATGGCCCAGCTTATGTCAGCTCACAATTTTCACAGTTTTGTCATCACTGGTCCATTGTCCACAAATTTGGAATTCCTTTCAATAGCCAAGGGCAGGCTATTGTTGAGCGAGCAAATCAAACTTTAAAAAATGCATTAGATCGTTATATGGGGTCCAAGGGCTTATGCCCCCCAAACCTCCCGGCACTGCAAAATGTGTTAAATGTTTGTCTGTATACTCTCAATTTTCTAAATCTCACTGGCACTCCTTCTTTGTCTGCTGCGTCTCGACACTTTACTAAACCTGTTGTCCCAACTTCAAGACCACTTGTATACTACAGGCAGCTCCCGGATCCAACTTGGAAAGGTCCAGCCGAACTCATCACCTGGGGAAGAGGCTACGCTGCAGTTCAACTACCTGACAGAGTTTTGTGGGTCCCTGCTCGTTGTGTTCGCCCATATTTCATCACTCCACACAACCCACCAACTCCATCGGATGTGCCATCATTGCCTTTGTGAGTGCGGATGTACATGCTGTTATTGGTGTAACAACTGCATATTGCACCACCCATATTGTCCAGGGGTCCAACACTTTTGCATCAATCATGTGGACCCTGCTTTTGATGACACTCTTGACAAGTTCCTTCCCCATGATGTCCACACTGCACCTTCCCATGATGACAAAGCACCTGAAAATTCCTCTAAATTTTCATAAAGGCCTATATTGTGGTCCTGTTTTCTCTTTTCTTGATCTCAATACTACTGCCCTTTTTCATTGTTATGACCGAGGTCAATCCTTTTGTCCCTTTGTGTTTTCTCAGTATCCTAATCGTGGCATTCCTCTTCCACCATCTCCCTCTATTTCCCTCACCTATGCTCATTACCCTTGTCACATGACTTTTGCTATTCTTGTGACCCCTGAGACTACGGGGCGCTATTATGTGTCTGGATTTTCATCCTATGGTACTTATACTACACATTCTTTTGAACTCGCATCAGTGGCGAGCTATGCAAAACCTCCTTTGTCTCCTCGTTTACTTGCCTACAACTTTGTTCCTCATCCCCGCTCCTTCCTAGACCTGACCGCCCGTATTTTTACCTCACCTCACTTACAACACTTTCATTCCACAAAGCAACCTCGCTCACACCAACGCATCATTCATTCTCGACGACGGCGATCTCCTGATCCTAATCCTCATCGACCTCTCAACTACACATGGACTGTTCGTGACTTTGAAAATCAGGTATTATTCCAAATCTCTAAATACACAATATGGCCCTGGTTCCCTATCTTACATTTTGACTTTGCCGAAATGGGTACCGGGGTCAACAAATTTGCTTCAAAATTTCTCCAAACTAACAAATGGGACAAACAAGGTTCATGCACACCTTCTCCACTAGAAGCAACATGGTGGGACCTGTATTTTTGTCCCGAACCAAAGACACCTGAGGAAAAATATCAATGTGGCACTTTTTTGGATAAATATTGTGCCTCATGGTCTTGTGTTTCTATGGGCGCTATATCCTGGACTGCCCCTCGCTCAAATGATTATATCGCCATTACCCGTAGTAATGGCAAACCCCCTTCTTTTTTCTGCCCTTTTAATTTGCATTGTTGTGGTGAGCGGAAAAATCCAATGAACATTACATTCACACCCCAAGGAAAGACTTTGACTGCAGAGCAATGGGCTGTCGGATATTCTTGGGGTGGAAGAGAATGGAGCGATTCTGGAAACGACGGCGGAGTTTTTTCCATTCGTCTCACAATCCAGTCACCACATTCCCCTCCTATAGGTCCTAACAAAAGCATTCAACCTGTTTTTTTACAGTCCGTTGTACATAATATGCCTAATCCCTTGATTAACCTTGTCAATGCTTCTTCCTTTTTGCTAAAAAGTGCTGTCAATTCTTCATCACAAACCGACCACTGTTGGCTCTGTTTATCAGCCACTCCACCCTTTTATGACGCTGTTGGCTCCATCGAACCTATTAAGAATGCTACTAAAGATGACTCTTGCAGATGGAACTCAACATCCATCACTATTACTTCTATTATGGGACATGGTTGTTGCTTGGGAAACATTCCTGCAAATTATTCTCAATATTGTGCTAATATCACCACTGGCAAATACCAATGTGATGTTTGGCTCACCCAGAAAAGATCGGGCAGTGTAAATACGGCAGGTTATAACTCTCTTTTTACCTTGAGTAATGGTAATATTTCTGCCAGCTTAAAGGGCCAATTCTTCATCCCCGGCAACAACTCCATCTGGGCTTGCTCTACAGGTGCCACAGCCTGTGTATCAGGGGATGTCCTTATACAACAAAAAGCCTTTTGTATTCAGGTACGCTTAGTCCCTAGAATCACTTATTATTCCCCCTCTGATTTTGTTTCCCTTATGGAACCACCGGAATACCACCTACGTGCAAAACGTGAATTTGTTACAGCCCTAACCCTTTCAGTTCTTTTAGGATTAGGTGTTGCAGGAGCAGCTACTGGAGCTGCAGCTTTGGTTGTTAATCAACAACAAATACAAAAACTTAGTCTAGAAATAGATAATGATCTTTCCCGCATTGAGACTTCAATTTCTGCCCTTCAAACTTCTTTGTCGTCTCTTGCTGAAGTAGTTTTGCAGAATAGGCGTGCCCTCGACCTTTTATTTTTAAAGGAAGGTGGAACGTGTGTAGCCTTAAAAGAAGAATGTTGTTTTTATTCTGATCAATCTGGCATTGTGCGCGACTCTATGAATGAGTTACGCAAACGATTAAAAGACAGGGAACAGGAAAGGTTCTCCCAACAATCCTGGTATCAAAGTATGTTTAATTTCTCTCCCTGGATTACTACACTGCTTTCTGCTATTTTAGGACCTTGTATAATTTTGCTTATAATATGTATGATTGGTCCATGTGTTTTTTCACGCCTTTTGCAATTTCTCAAGGATCGTTTGAATGGTTTGGATTCAAATCTTTCTAAGATTAATGTTATGCTTGTCTCAAACAATATATATGAACCCATGAAACCCAAATTCCACCCCTTTGAAAAGGTTGCCCTACTGACACTGTCTGACACGGACTCCAACTGTTCCGATACTGAATCAGACTTAGCCATGGAGGCTCTTGCCCCCAAGCAAGAATCTCGTATTCTTATGGAGTTGCCCTCTTCTGTTTCGGAGGATGCAGATGATGGCTACGAGTAGGATGGAGATTGAACTTTAAAAAATAAAAACAGTGGAGATGTTGCAACCATTTCCTGAGTTAAGATAGGTTTCCATGCCTTTCAAGTGTCCATGCCTTTTAAGTCCTGAGTTAAGTCATGTTATGTCTTCCTGAATTATGTCTTACAAGTTATCACTTCCTAAGCTATGCCTTTAAAGTCTATATTTCCTGAGTTGAGATAAGCTATGCCTTATTAAGTTTCCATTTCCTGAGTTAAGTTAAGGTATGCCTTTTAAGTTTCATTTCCTGGCAAAACCCACCCTTTACAACCTCCTGCTGTGACGTAAGTGTACCAATAAAAGAAAAGCACGCAGATCCTTCTGCGCTCTCGCTTGCTGATTCAACCTGAAGAAACATGTTGTCCGTGTGTTTCCTATCTACCAAACGCGAGGTCCGTTGGCCTAGGCTAACGTACATCACTGGTCCGTCCAGCAGGCGCTGGACCCCGGGATTCAAACTCCCACAGCCTAATAGTAAACTTCTCTGGTAGCCTTTTAAATGAGATTCTAGGCCCAGGGAAGGAACATCTTTGAGGCTTATGACAGGTCTAGAGTTGCTTCGAACTTACAGCGATAGGGAAATATTCCAACAGGGTACGGTTCTTCATCCCCTCTGTATCCTGGAAGAAAGCGATAACATTGTGAACCAAGTCATTCAAGTATCCCCACATTCGTATCTGTTTCACATCATCATGTGGCTTTACTCACTTCTCACAATCACAGCGGCATTGGTTGAGGCTTGTCCGTGTACATTTGTTGCCACTGCAGTATAGGTAGCAGTGTCATCATAGTGAGCCCTAAACAGCAAAAAGAACAAACGATGGATCACATCAAAGGAAATAGCTGATATTTCCCTTCAAATGCTGATATAGGTGTGTTGGGAGGAGGGGCGTTAATCTGGGAGGCAAACAGAATTTGACTATCGTGCAATCCCACTACAGACCCAACAGACGCTTTCTGTGGCCTGCATACAGGAGGGACAATTGTCAAGCATCTGGAGAGATAATTTAATGTTTAGTGGCTCTGATTATGCTGGTTTCTAACAGGTAGTTGCTTTCTTCTACATTTTATTACCTTACTTCCATAACTGAGATTTAATTTACTATAGAGCAGGCTTTCATCAAACCAAGGAAAAGGAAAACGCTACACATCACTTGCTGTATAATAGTAGAGAAACTTCTGCAACGTGAACTACATTTTCTTGTGTATTATTTTTTTTCTTTGTCAGAGTAAATGAGATCTGTCCTTTCTCTTTTCCGTCATTTCCTCCAGCTCTTTCTGCTAAATAAAAGTATGTCACAAATGGCCAATGCAATTGCTTCCATCACACTCTCTCTTGTCCTTTATCAGTTTCTCTCTGTGAAGATGAGAGGCCGTGGGTTCAAGCCACCTTTGATCAGGACTGGATCAGCTGTAGGTCAAGCTATTACTTTTTGGGCGGTGAGTTATTGTAGCTTCTGCACCCACTCAGCAACTTAAAATAACCTTGCAAGTACAGATAAAAACAGTTTTGATGAGAGTACAAGATGGCATCCAGAAATATAGCACAGCAAGAAATTCTGCTCTTTGTTAAATTAGTATCATGGGACAGCTAAGTGTCTTGAAGTTTTTTGTGACTGTCTTTGACTTCCCAGACAAATTAATGGCTGAATGAAGTTTTATTAGGAAACCTAAGTAGATCAACTAGAATTCTATTCATAAAGGCAGGTACCTTTCATCCAATGCCTTAAAATCTGATATTAGAATCAAAATTGTCCACTGCAACAAATGACTTGGTAAGAATAATATAAAATATGAAAAGCTGTTAGGGACTCATATTAGAATGCTGTTTTCACTGGCCCTCCAAGCACCTAATCTCCTGCAAAAAATAATAATAATAAAGTAAACTCTTTGATTCTTCTCCTGATATAAATGAGAAGATGTGGCTGCATCTGGGATCATATTACTAAATTATAGACTTCATCTTTGTGGGTGTCTCTTTAAAGTTTCCATGCCTTTGATTGAAAGTTTAAGCATCAGATTTCCTCTCCAAAGTTCAAGTGGAGGGAGGAAAGAACTCTTGAGAACGTCCAGGAAAAGAAATGTAATGTTGCTTTCATACTTGACTGGGGATGTTACGCAAAATGGTTTGAAGGACAAAAAGTGACACAGAAAGTCTCGGCAACAACTGCCACAGAGCTGGAGATTTTATGGTGAAGCAAGGTTATTTTCTACAAAAGACAGAAGGCTTATCAGAGCCCTATTTTAAATGAGAAGAAGGGACTGAAAGAGGAAGAAGAAGACAAAAAAAACACCACTATAATCCTTATAGTCAGAGGATTTAGGCATTATGACATCACTCAGAAGTGGCCTATTCATTTCGAGAACTCATTTATGACTCACTTTAGTTATATATAAGGACTACAGCTCCCCTTAGAGGCAAATCTTCACTTGTGCATTGCACTGCGTTCTATTAGAAGTCACAAAAGCTCAGAAAAATTGTCTTGTGTTACAAAAATACATGATACGATTGCTGTTAAAAAAAAAACGTGAGGGATAAAGTTTGAATTAAAAGGATTTCTTTTTTTAAAAAAAAATCTTGCTGTTTATGTCAAGGAGCCTCAACATAGCTAGCAATTAATCCTTGGGTTAGATTTATTCCATTTGGAGTGAATTTTTCAACTTAATGTTGCTGGAATGGTAGAAGGTAGAATATATTCTGGGGTTCACCAATAATATAACAGAAAGTCTCATGTGGTTACCGCATCAATATTTATAGAGCTCTGTTTACTGCCAACTCCCTTCAGCCTAGATGTGTTAAATTTCCAATTTCCTTGAGAAAAAGTAACAGCCTTGGTGACAAAACAGTTCTTACAATTATCACTCCTGAAGCATCTTGTGGCTAAAGGAGTAGCACGGTAAAGAATGTGTATCAAAAAAAAAAAAAAAGGAAGAATATGAAAAAGACCACATAGATTTCAATTGTCCACACTGAACCAGAGATATTTCCTATGTATTTCCAGAAATTTATTCCGTGGGCACTGTTGTTCTTACAGTAGGTTTCTGTTTTTTCTTGCTTCCAAGTGGAATTAACAGAACTGGAGTGAGGAGAGTATTTCTCTTGGGAAAACAGCACAGGGCTTCTCTAACATTAATTCCCTAAGTTATTAATGGATGGAATGGATGGAAACTAGTCAAGGAGAGAAGCAACCTGGAACTGAGGAAAAACTTCCTGACAGTTAGAACAATTAACCAGTGGAACAACCTGCCTCCAGAAGCGGTGAATGCTCCAACACTGGAAGTTTTTAAGAAGAGACTGGACAGCCATTTGTCTGAAATGGTATAGGGTTTCCTGCCTGAGCAGGGTGTTGGACTAGATGACCTCCAAGGTCCCTTCCACCTTTATTATTATTATTATTATTATTATTATTATTATTATTATTATTATTATTATTATTATTATTATTATTATTATTATTATTATTATTATTATTATTATTATTATTATTATTATTATTATTACATTAGTTGGGTCATCCTTTCACTCAGGCTGCTTGACTGTATTGCAGAAGAATCACAGATCTGCATCATGGGAAGTCTGGCCCAAAGAGAAGCCTGAATGTTTACATTCATAAAAACAAATTAGTAAGAGAGAATGTGACAAATGGATGGAAGGAAGGAAGGAAGGAAGGAAGGAAGGAAGGAAGGAAGGAAGGAAGGAAGGAAGGAAGGAAGGAAGGAAGGCATTAAATCAGATTATCCATGTGAGAGAATAATTGAATTTCATGTCAAAATAGAATTTAACTAGTGAAAAATTTAAATATGCCCTTCTGTCATTCAGTAAATATAATTACTACAAGGAACTGACTAGATAGTTCAACAACAATGTACCTACAGACATACTCCTTGGTAATTGTTAGGCTCCATGCCCGCTAATTTTATTAGGCGCTCACACTCACTCACACACACACACACACACACACACACAGAGAGAGAGAGAGAGAGAGAGAGAGAGAGAGAGAGAGAGAGAGAGTGGCTAGAAAATGGTTTTGTCTTTTCCTTTTTATGGCAGCTATCCAGTTATAATCAGGCAACGTTCCCAGCCACACCTAAGCAAATGCATCTATTAGCATATATTGCTTTGCCAAATAGCTTCCATTCTCAGAAGCAACCATATAATGTGATCCAGGATGAAATCAATGGATGCCAGAAGTTTATAAACCAGAGCATAAGAAATTGTACCGGAATCTATACACATAGTGTGCATTATGTAGAAACAAGGAAGAATTAAGAGTTGGGAATGAAGGTAAAGCCTTCTGTCTTTTTGTTTACCTTCAAGAAGGAAGTACATGAATATCTTTGGGGAGTCAAATAAGATTCCATATTTGGAGGGAGAGAGAGAGAATAATAAATAGAATAGATAGATGATAGCTAAATAGTTAGGAGGGAGAGAGAGATGGTAGAGAACAGAGGACAGAAGATATAGATAGATGACCGCTGACAGATGATAGATTAGATAGATAGATAGATAGATAGATAGATAGATAGATAGATAGATAGATAGATAGATAGATAGATAGATAGATAGAGAGAGAGAGAGAGAGAGAGAGAGAGAGAGAGAGAGAGAGAGAGAGAGACAGAGAGACAGAGAGAGAGAGAGAGAGAGACAGAGAGACAGAGAGACAGAGAGACAGAGACAGAGACAGAGACAGAGACAGAGACAGATGATAGAATTGGTTTGACCAAAATTTAAAACCTTTAGACTTTTGGCCAGATGTAAAAGTCCACCAAGACATCCAATTGCATAGATAAAAAAGTACCCAGTAGCAACTTTAAAATGATGAGACGATGCCATCGCTTTGGCTCCTAAAGAATGTTCCCACTGGAGCCAAGGAGCACTCGTATGTTCCTAGGAATGAATGTCACACACTCACATCAGAAGGAAAGGCTTTCTCAGCCTCAGCTTCAGAGACCCGGGAAGATGAGAGCCAAGAAACTGCTCAGCGGCTTTAAGTGGCCACGTATCAGATGACTTGAAACTCAGCTCAGTGGCATGAACAGCTGAGAAGAATACTGAAATACGTAGAGAATCCTAACTGTTAGATATCCTGAAAATATCAGGCAGTTATTCAGATATTTAATAACTGTATTACGTGTAGTGGGGGGAACAGGAATATTTGGTATAGCCCCCAAAACAACTTTGCATAAAAGGAAAAGAGCCCTATGAAGGGAAAGTTCATTCAGACATTAGCATTCAACTAAATCACATCCTCTGATGTGTATGGCAGCTAATTCCAGGGACCTTGATTTATAATAGTTAATAAACAATGGCCAAAGTAGATGAAATGTCACATCTATGATCTGATTTTTCTTCTGCGGAGCGTTTGGAAACCAAATTGCTTGTGGCAAAGATCCAGGGATGAATGCCACTGCATTAGATGTGTAGCAAGCTGCAACTGGATTTGGATATAATAATGGGCCAAAGGGAGGACAACTTACATCAGGACCCTAATGCACAGCTAGGGAGAGTGGATCAAACTCTTTTAACCACAAGCTCTTCAAATTCTGCTCTCTCAGACTGTCCATTGTCCCTACGGAAAGGAAAGCACACTCTCCTCTCCTTGGGGTTTCTGCTGTGGGAAAGATGGGGAGATTTTAATCAGATTTACACTGGAACAAGAAGAACTACATCTCAAGGCCTGGTGCTTCCTTTTTTAAGATATATATTTTAATGTTTTTTTAATATATATATAATAAAAGACAGTAGAAGCTAAACTCAGAAAGGAAAAGGGAAATAATGATAGAATAGAAAGTGCAAGAGAAGTCATGGTGCTTTCTGATGAAAATCCCAGGTGAAAATGAATACCATTAACTAGGCCACGGACATGTGCACATGCAAGGATTCTTTAAAAAATTAAATAAATAAAGCTCCCAAAAGTGAATATAAATGTTTGGTTTAATGGACTGGGACATAAAATACACTGTGTGATTGTGTATCGGTGCAGTCTGCATTGTGAATTTATAGGCCTATTTTGTCTCCCAGCAGCACCTCTCCTCATCCCCAAAGTTGCTAAAGAAGTGAAGGAAGAGTTCCCATCCTCCCCCTATGAGCCAAACAAAGACCTTTGTCCTTTTCCAGAGCTTACCTGGGGAAGAATATACCATAGAGCAGAGTTTTTCAACCTTAGCTACTTTAAGATGTGTGGACTGCAACTCTATACTGGCTGGGAAATTCTGGGAGTTGAAGTCCACGCATCTTAAGGATTGACTTGAGGTCAAGTCATAGCAACTGGAGATCATTTCTTTTGGGGTTGAAATGTTTCACTGCTTATCCAAGAAGCTTCTTCAGTCTGAGTAAGTTGGTTAGGGGTTCTCCAGGGTCATTTCATTTCTCACCTAATCTGGACAGGCTCATTAGGTGAGTAGGCCGAGAGTCGTTAAGAGACCTTTCTCCTAAGTGGGTCATTAAGTGTTTCCTCCCTAGTGAGCCTGTGATGTGATCTTGGTCTTCCTGGGGACTGATGCAAGAGTAGCATATAAAAAGGGGACAAGTCGTGTCTGAGATGCCAGCTCCATTGAGGGAAGGATTTTTCATTTTGGCATAAGCCAAACCATCAGAGAGTCAAAAAGAAAAGGTCCAGCTGCCATAATTCAACTTCCAGACAATTCCACCTGGATGACTGAGAATTTTATCGCCATATTATCAAGGTTGAGAAACACCGAGGTACAGGGTGGGTAGATCTGACCCAGCCACGATCTCCCTTGCTGATGGTGTCTTTTTCATGGGTGACAAAGATTCAGATGTAAGAGTTGGGTAGTGGACAGAAAATTAACTTTCACAAAGAACCCAAACCACAATATGTATTCAACTGTAGGCAGATCTCCTATACTCCATAACTGGCAATCAGTCTTATGGATTTTGATGGGATTGATTTTTTGTAAAACAAGTATCAAATTGCCTTAATAACGGCTCCATCAGAGACATGTACCTGTTTATATCCAACATGTGCACTCCATATTTGCTTTCAATTGTGTACTTCCCAGGCTCACTTGCAGGAGTAATCAGTTCTTCATTTTTGTACCTGAGAAGCAAAACCAAACATACAAAAATCAAAAGCTTGCAGCTTATGCTGAAAAGCAAATTGCAATGTAATTCAGGCAAAACTGATGTCACTCTATAGTTTGACAGGAAAGACACTAGCTGTTGGCTTCATTTTTGATGACCATCAACATAAATAGAAGTGGTATTAAAAAACTATTGCAGAAACAAGCAAGAATCAAAATCACCATGAGTTTTTATATACATAAAAAGCTATTAAGTTAACTTCTCTCTTGAAGACCTGTTAGAAACGCTGTGGCCCAGGAACCTGAGGTGGGATGATGCTAACATTTCCATAAATTGGGAAGTAGCTGACCTATAACTTCCCAGAGCAGTGTCTCAAAACCCAAACTAGCTTTGCAGTAGTTTTCAGCTGAGCCAAAAGTAAATTAGATCAGCTGCCAAACATGGATGACATTGTGGGATTTCTTCGGGAGCTATGCAAAGGTTACACACATAGGTACCCTGAGGTTAGATTTGAGGTACCCCGAGATTAGATTTACAATATGATGCTTGCTGCATATACCCATAGTTTTAATTGAATGTCATTTTCTCTGTTGAGTTTCAAGCTTTTATATTTTTATATTGTAATGAAGAAGTGCTCTTAAAATCATTTGGGACATAATGACTGATTGAAGAGTTATTCAACTTTGTCCAGAATGGCATATGGCACTCTGTCCCCTGATCTTTTCTCAATGAACATCTCAGCGTGCAATCCATTTCAAGCTCTGAAATCTCCAATCGATGCCTTCAAGTATAAAGTCGGAAGCTTCTGTTTCATTCATGTCAAGGCAACGGCATCCATCCAGAATGTCTTTGAGGATTATAAAAGATTCTTAAACATAGCCAATATAAAAGTGACATTTAATAGCTGGATTATTACATGAATAACACTTAGCACCATCTTGAGATTCCTGGAAAGAGTCAAAGGCTTACCATTGTACAACAGGGGTGGGAAATCCTTGGACTGTACAATAAAGCCTGACGGACATCTTTTCCCAAACAGTATGAGATCTCAGCCGCACTAAAAATTCTGGGGCTCGGCTGATGCTTTCTTCAACCGCATACCTTTCCAAGGCCATTTTTTCTTCTACCTGTATAGTAATTGTGGGAAAATAATTCAATAACCTGGAAAGAGCCCATGTGTTCATACATTAAGCTAAGTTATAATTTTATAGCATTTTTTTAAATTTAGAAAATCTATAGCCCACATGTTAATGTTTTTTTAATAATCCCCGAGGACATGACTCAACTAAGATGTGTTATTTTATTAACCGGAATTAGTTCATTTAATTCAAACTACCACTAAATAAATAATTAGAATATTAATAAATGCATTTAAAAAACCTCCAAATTCTAATTGGATAGGAATACTCTCTAGAAAGAAACAAGCAATGGTGTCAATTAACCAAAGTTGTCAATGCAAGGTGTGACTTTGGGCCAACTTTAACTGTTGTGATAAGGAGGTTGGCTTGCTTCATTTTGCCTTGACTTTATGCAAGCAACAATGTTTTGTAAATTATGGAATGCAGCAGGGGTCTCCAAATTTAGCAACTTTAAGACTGGCTGGGGAATTCTGGGAGTTGAAGTCCACAAGTCTTAAAGTTCCAAGTTTAGAGACCCCTGGAATGCAGTATAACATGGCAATCCAGCCCTTGTGACTTATTCAACAAATCATGGTTCAAATAAATGATGGCTGAATGTGAGTTATGAACCCTGGTGTTCAGCCTGTTCTGGTAGGAAAACAAGTAATTGATGGACATTATTTTCTACCAATAGAAAAGAAATGAAAATGAGGTACCATCCTCTGTATGGCAACTTTATCCAATTGTTCTCTAGCAAGGAGTCGGGCTATGCGAAGCTCATCCTCTAAAGCAGCCAAACTCCTGACATATCGGAGCCTCCTCTGTTCACTCCAGTGCAGGGACTTTTGCTCATGACTCCTGCAAGATCAGAGGGAAAACTAGTTAGATTTCACCCAGTATCAAAGTGATTGTACTGTTATCAAAAGGCCAAAGAAAGTTATGATAGTTATCCCTTTGACAGTATTAAGTTGGAAAAACTACATTCTGGTGTAGTGGTGAAGGCACTGGCCTAGAAACCAGGAGATTGGGAGTTCTGGTCCCTCCTTAGCCATGAAAGCCATTTGGGTGACCTTGGGCCAGTCACTCTCTCTCAGCCCAACCCACTGCACAGGGTTGTTGTTGTGGGAAAAATAGGAAGAGAAAGGAGTAACGGGTAAGTTCACTGCCTTGAGTTATTTACAAAAATAGTAAAGGTGGGATCAAAATCTAATAAATAAATAAACTCTATAAAAGTGACTGAGAACTTTGCAAGCTCTCTTTAATTACAGGTAAGTTGTACCTTTCCTCTAAGATGCCTCCATGTACATCCCATTTTATCCTCACAAAAATTCCTTGTGGTTGGTAATACTGTGATCAAGATCGTACAATAAACAATGAAACATCCAATAAGGACATAGTATTGTCCAGATTTAATCTAATGCACTAAATACGTTAGACTATCTTGAGATTCTTTGGTGGAAAATCCCCTATCACAGGGAAGAAATTCATCAAAAAGCAGGAAAGTCCTTATTTTGAACAAAGATGCTTTGTGTTGTCTTTACAGAGAGGTTTACACAAAACAAATTTCCAGGGAACAATTCCTCCTGTCTCCACTCTATCAGCTTTCTTGACACCCAAAAACCAATGTTAGCCAGCCCTCCTCTGCTTTACATAACAAGGAAGGAAGGAAGGAAGGAAGGAAGGAAGGAAGGAAGGAAGGAAGGAAGGAAGGAAGGAAGGAAGGAAGGAAGGAAGGAAGGAAGGAAGGAAAGAAAGAAAGAAAGAAAGAAAGAAAGAAAGAAGGAAAGAAAGAAAGAAAGAAAGAAAGAAAGAAAGAAAGAAAGAAAGAAAGAAAGAAAGAAAGAAAGAAAGAAAGAAAGAAAGAAAGAAAGAAAGAAAGAAAGAAAGAAAGAAAGAAAGAAAGAATGGATCTTGGTACATCTCTAAAGAAGTGAAACCAATAAGAAGAACATTTAGACACCTACGTAAATAACTTGGAATTGCTTCAAGCACTAGAGAGATATTTTAAGTACTAAAAATACCATTTCAGATTTCTCAAATAGCAAGACATGATTCAGATATCTGGATAAATAGCCCAGCATATCCAACTCATTTCTAAGCCATACCCTGTGTGCATGTGTGTCTATCCATCTCTAAAATAAATATGAATTTAAATGAGGCTGACAGGAAAAGTAAAATATTTTCAATATTGTCACCATTTTCTATTGCATAGTTGGTTATGCAGCATATTCGAAGAGCTGATGCTATCATACTGCCATGGCAGAACTGCTATAAAATATTGATGACAGACATGCTAATATGATTTGGTGAGGTGAGGTAGTCAGATAAGTCACACACACACACACACACAAACACGTATCCCATTTTCTCCTCTTCGGTATTCCTAATGTGAATGCCAGCTCCCTTTTTTCCAAGGGACCACCATACTAGTGGTACTGAGACAGTATGAGAACTAAACAGGGAAGTCTTGCCTGTCATGGCAACCATTTTGCCTCATGAGGAATCCCAGCTGATTTTTTACATTCTGGACCCAGTTCCTCATGGTAGACCAAATCACTAACTATAGATTGGTCACTTGAACCAAGGTCAGCATTCATCTTCGTTGCAGAAGTAAGACTGCCAAGAGGAAACATGAGGATCCTCAACTGAACTGCAGAGGAATGGGATGAAGATATCGCCATAACTTTACTTTTCATAACACACTGGGAGCAGGTCACTGATATATATTTGCTGTACGGAATGTCAGTGGGCACACAGCCATTCACACAAATAGGAAAAGAGTTGCCAGGAGGACATCTCCTGGCTTCAACTGAGAGATCACCTTAAACCTCCCCAATGATTAGGAGACAACTATATCCAAGATAAGTTGCTCAATGTTTCAGCATCTAGCTAGAACCTTGCATGTTTGTTTTAAACCGAAAAACTGACTTGTGTTCAACCCAATTTTAAAATCTATTTCTAGCATGGGAACATATCAAGTATGAGATTTAGGAGACACCCAATGCTTCGGTATTCTAGATCTAATAAATTAATGAAAACCCTGCTATGCGGCAAATATATGCGTGTTGACAGCTCTCGCCAGCCAATCCACCAGAGCTCTGAGGATTTGAAAATTCTCAAGATAATTTTCTTTCTTTTCTGAAGCCCTTTGAGAGCAAGAACAAGAGGGCCCTAAACAGTTTTTACAACAGTGTTCCAAGCGACATTCAGGGATATTCCTGAGACTCCATAGCTGTGAAGCTGTGGAGATAAGCATCACTCCCCATGAACGTTAGAAGAAATTTAAAAAAATGCTGTCCAAGATCTAGCTGAGTATTCCAACTCAACATGTAAACATGACCTTTGCTTTTTCAGCAACTCTTGACAATAAAAATCTCTCTGTTCTTTCTTTTTCCTAATGTCCCTCCCAGTTCCTCCCCTCTGGCTTTCTTCTTTATATGGACCAACTGCTACTCTACTTTTTTCACTCACCTTTGCTAGATCTAAGCATTTCAATCAAGGGCATTTTCTCCACATGCCAGTTCCCAAAAGCTGCTTAGCCAACCAGTAGACAAATGTTTGGCCCTGGATACCTTTATTGTTATAGCTGCAAAAAGTTTTACCTTTCCTGGGATTCCTGTGAGGCCTCTTCAGACGTTGTATGGTGTTTTCGGGCACATAGTACACATGTTGTTCTTCCTAGGCTGGATGATGTTTGGTAGGCCTGTCTAGAAGCAGCCCTTCAAAATGCAAAATAATACTTCTAGTAGTAGTGATAATAATAACAATGGCAGCAACACATTGAACAAGTTTAAGCTTTCTATAGCTTTTGAGGCACAGAAAAAAACTGACCATCAACAAATTTGTATACATCACCTATTCTTACATTTCACATCTGCCTTTGCCTACCTTTTAAATAGAAGAAGATAATCTAATAGGATGTTTTATTCTGAATTGGGATCCTAATCTAGACCATTGCTGTTTCAGTTTAGATGGCAAGGTCCTAGATCACATAGAGCAGAGAGGTACAACCTACAAAGGCCTTAGATATGATTCTTACATATCTGCAAAAGTGTTACCAAGTTTATTCTGATAAAAAGAGGATATTAATTGCACAACTTCAATCATATTAACTGTATTTAGTTTTAATTAAATTTTAAAGTAAATTGCATTTTAATTTGGCCCTAGCACCCAGCCACTCTTTTTGGGAGTGTAATCCTTGACCTACCACACAAAAGTCAAATTGGTACTGAAATTATTTCAAATAATAAATTTGAGCTTTGAGATGGAAGAGGAAGAGGAAGGAGGTCAGAAACACTAAAGTTTAACATCTATAACACAGTTGTAGGAATCTGAAACAACACTTTTCCCACTCTAGGCCTCATTCTGGTTGAAATGATAAACCAACTTCAAACAATAAAGAAGGAGATGTTCCTCTTTCCAAGCAAAACATTCCCAGGTAGAATAATTCAGTTATCTCCCATGAGGCTTGTTCATGGCATAATTCTGGACTCTTGCATAAAACTCTCCATCTTGGAATTTGCAATAGCCCAAGTGGTGCTTGCATGGAGGTGGGGCCATGAGGGGCAAATCATCTGAAATCCTGTGGTCTTTTGAACCACCCTCTAAAGCAGAGTAACTTGTGAAGGTTGAGATTGGTAAATTTGTATTTCTTTCTTTTGTTGGAGTTCATATCTCCCAGAAGACTAATCTCATATGTCTCAGACTTTCTGAATGCAGGGAATCTTTCAGGCTCACTAAGTCCCACATGCAATCAAGAGAATATAGTGAGGATACATTTCTACTTCCGTGCTGAGAGGAACTAGGGTCACATCAGAGATTCAAATGGGAACAGAATACAGTGATACCTTGGTATTCAACTGCTTTGAAACTCATCGAATTTGGTACTCAACACTTTTTGATATGAAAAGTTTGTTTCAGTACTCATCATTTGTTTGGTATTCAATGCACAAGCTAGAATTTGTCGGTGTCAGCTGCCTTGTGACTCATTACATTATTCCTTATGGGAAAAATTTGTTTGGTACTCATAGTTTTTTGCATCTCCCGGAACCAATTAACGATGAGTACTGAGGTACCACTGTAATAGGAAAATTCATGAACATTCAGAATAATTTATCACTAAATTCATTATACTAAAAACAATAAACGTAATATTTCTGATAGATATGGTGAAAATGCCAAAGTTTGTGTTCTACAAAACAAAACACAAGTTTCATTTTCTCTATTTTATTTGCTAAAATAATTCTTTGTTATTGTAGAAGGAAGAAGCTGATAACCCCTTGAAAAATGATGATCAGACTGCAAATAGGAACTGATCCTTTTCAAAATATGCCTGTAGAAGCATCTTGAAACTTTTTAAAAAATTGCATTGCATTGTTCTCATGACAGCTCTTCGTCACCCTGAGATTTTTTTAGGCCCCAATAGCCACACATACATTTCCTAATGTTATCCTCCCGTAATAAGGCAAAAAGTAGAACAGGTTGCCTATCTAATAATACCATAGTTCTTGTCATTATTCACTTTGATTAGTTTTATAAATCAAAAGGTATGCAGATATGAATTGCTTTCATATGGGAACAGCGGTGATGCCCCTTACCTCCTTGCTGAATATTCCTGGAGTATGTATCTAGTATCACGGTTGTGATAAGACAGATCAAAATGCTTGTGACTTTTTTGATAGAATGGTACTCTCTTAGACGACATGGTGGAATCTGCCACTGTTCACTATTCCTGTAAATTAAAAACATTACATTTCAATTTGATCAGAGCTTTCTGGCCACTTCATTACATCCTTCAGACTGAAATAGCCTGTATGTAAAAACATGAGTTGAATGCCAGTGGCTGCAGCAAATAGAATCACAAAATACGCACATCAAATATATTAGATTAAATTTTCATTTCACTTTTTTAGGAGATGTGCATTTCCATCCTAAAAATGCTTAAAAATCCATCAATCAAGCTGCTCTTCAACTGACACAGCATAATATCGATGTCTTAGGTCCAATGCTCTTCATTTCACCATTTAATCACATAATATTTACCATTCCCAGAATTTGGCCTAGGAATTGATATCCACAGTCAAAAATCACTCTTTACAATATTCATGCTTTTGTCCACAATTAGTTTCCACATAGAAACTATGTCACTTTTCCAAGATTATGGAACTGAAATCATGTTCACAGTTCCATAAGATTTATTCCTCCCAGTTTTTGAAGCAGTGCGGTTTGCTACACAGCTATTTTATTTTGATAGTGTAATTATGCTAATATTATCAAATACCACTCAATTACTTTCCCTGCAAAACATGGCCTCTACGTCTTATACTGTACACCATTTAAACAATTCCTCACTGTTTTATTTAGTTATGATCACCATACAATAACTGTCATATCTTTCTATAGTCATTATAAAAATGAAAAGATATATCATCAACATCGTTTCATCATTTTTATTTTACTGACTTATTTTTTTTTAACGGATTTGATGGCATAACTAAAATTCCTTTCATCCCTTTACATACCCACGAGCTTCAAAACCTTCAAAAGGTTTTTCATGTGTGCCAATATACCAGGGGTGTCAAACTGGCGGCCCGTAGGCAGGATGCGTCACGTGCAGGCCACGCTCACCCTGGCTCCGCAAAGACAAAAAATGTCACAATACGTCGCACTACGTCACGTGACGCGATCGAGTTTGACACCCATGCAATACATCAGTCCTTAAATAAATACTGTTTTGCTTTATTCCACCAAGAGGTCCTACATCTAAAGTGCATCTATAACTGTTTTTCCTACTGGATGCAGAAATTAGGGACATGGCTAGATGGGATCCACAACCAATGGCTGGAAAACATGGCATTTGCGGGGTTCTTGGTGCTCTCTGAGCTTGGTTGTTTCCTTGTAGACTTTTCATTACCAAACTAGATAATACTATCAGTGAAAATGATCATCACTATCAGTGCACTGATAAAGTTCCTACTTGGATAGTGAAACATCTGCAAGAAAACAAGCAAACTCAAAGAGCATCAAGGACTCACAATTCAACCCTGAGATACAAATATTCTCGTCTATTGATAAGTGGCAGATCCCTTAAAAGATTTTTCTTCCAAAACCTCCCTATAATCATCATTTGTTTCGCAGCTAGATTAAATGTTTTATAAAGCAAAAATCTTTTGATTTATAGATCTAGATAAACCTTCTCAACATAACTATAAAAAAATGAAATATTTCACATACATGGTCTGCTCCCCTCTCTGCCAACCTTTCCTACTTACATCTAATCTGGATTAAGATGATGAACCTTGTCTTCTGAAATGCTTGTAAAATATTTGCTTGGCTTATTTTAAATATTGTATAACTCATCACCATCATTGTCATCATTAGCATCAAGCCTGGCTGGATGTGATCATGTCTAAGATGGGAAAGCCAGTGCAAGGAACATTACTGTTTTATGTTGATGACAGACATTCACTGAATTAGATTTAAGCTAATTCCCAAGCATTAGAAGAATTCACTTTGCTAGCATGTGTCCTATTTCTGTAGACTCAAATCCAATGTTGCATATTTACTTTCATACTGTATGCGTATATATACAGTATGTGCTATGGGAAGATTAAGGATGTGGTATTATCGCCAAATCCCAAATAACAGGAGCAGCTCTACCATTAGGCAGAATGAAGGACTGATTTGGAATGCCTCAAATCTATAGCAAAATATTTGTTATTTAACTTGCTGCTGTTGTAGATTTACTTCCAGAAAGACAGAAGGGCACATGAGGATTATTCTGCTTCAAGTAATACACCAACTTTGAGTACCAGCCACCTTGAATTAAAAGAAGGGGTACCACTTGCAGGTATCTCAAGCAGGGAACAACCTGGATCTGGTCTGTTATAATGGTATGTGGAAATGACCTTGGGAGACAGGAGGAAGAGCCACAGCCCAACCAATGGTCTGATACATGAAATCTGAGTTCAAAAGAGTGGTGGGGATGGAAGAAGTACCTCAGAAGGGACCCTTCCTAGTTTTCTGGTAAGGTAAGTGAGGGGGGATGTACTTTCAGACTTGCAAGATTTTGTTACTCTGACCTTACAATAAAGGTAATGTTAGTACTCATGGTTGGTGCTTCTTTTCTGGACTTCTTGTCTGAAGAAGAGTCTCCTACTTGAGCAGGGGGTTGGATTATAAGACTTCCAAGGTCCCTTCCACCTCTGTTATTCTGGACTTCCTCAAGAGCTGCTATTCCAGCTTTGATGGCAGGTGAGGTCACAGAGGGTGACATAAGGAGCATGGCATATCGAAACACAAGCCACATCACTTTGCTGTTTGCGGAGCGGTGTGGCCCACATCTCCCAAAAATATAGAAGCTGAGACGAGACTCTGCTTACATTATGCCATCAAAAGCAATGAGAAGCAGTGCCACCGCACTGTCCAGAGTCAACCTGTAAATTTCATTGAATGACAAACTACTTCGCCCCCTGTCCTAAATGGTTAGACTGTATGCAGCATGGCATACATTACATTCTGCACTTAGAGGTGATCAGGTTACGGTGGCTGCCAAAGCTTTTCCTAGGTCAGCTTCTACAAGGATATTGGAGCTGGATCGTGTTCCCACTAAAAATTAAGATTCAGTCCCTTTGACAGAATATAATAATTGACTTCCTCTTTATGAGAGACAAAGGACTAATTTCATTTCCCAGCAATAAGAGATCCTGATAGACAATTCCCATTGGTTCCCCTGGGGAAAAGAGAAGAGCAGATGTTTCTCTGAGTCTTCTACAAACCACCAATTAAAGGAGACAATGAAATAGAATGTCCATACCCCTGACTCACTTTAAACTTTCAGATACAAATAAACTCTGTGTAAACCTCCATGACATCATATATCAGTGGTGGCGAACCTATGGCACAGGTGCCAGAGGCGGCACTTGGAGCCCTCTCTGTGGGCACATGTGCCATTGCCCTAGCCTTGCCTCCCCCTGCGATCCCCTCCTCACCAGCAGCCCCCCTGGAGGAGAGTCGGCCCCGAGCGTGGCCCACGCGGAGCAGCACAGCCAAGGACATGGCAGCCAGGCAGCATAAACAAGACTCTGCCCTCATGCCCCAATGCGCACAGTTGATGCTGCAGGGTGCGGGCAGAGGGTGTGGCCGCCATGGTGCTGCTGGGCTGCCTGGGCGATCTGTGGCGGGCCCTGGAGGCGGTGAGTGGCCCTGCGGGCAGGCAGGGTGGGGCGGAGTGGGGGTGGGGCAGGGGGTGGGGCAGGGGCAGGGCAGGGGGGTGGGGCAGGGGCGGGGCCAGTTTTTGGGCACTCAGTCTCTAAAAGGTTCACCATCACTGTCATATATATTATCCAGTCCAATTTGGAAAAAGGTAAGGAATTACTACCTAAACTAACCTAACATTGAAACCTTTCAGTCTAGAAGAAAGATGTATTGATGTTAATAGTCATATCTAAAAAACACGGTCTTGGAGAAAACGCCATGCAGACAAAGGCCTGTGGTATGCAGTCAGTATTATTCTAGGAAATATATCTAGGAATATTTCAAATACAGATAGTTCTTGACTTATAGCTGGTCCCTTAGTTCAAAGTTACAATGGACTTCCCCGTGGATACTTACAACCTGGTTCCGAAGTTCTGATGGCCAGAGACTATCTGTGGTCACATGACTTCATGTCAGACACTAAGCCATTTACAGCATCCCACAGTCACGTGACCACGTTTTAGGATGCTTTTGCTAAAAACTGACATTTAGTTCTGGATGTTGGCAAAACCAGCCCATAGCGAACCATCGGTTGGCTTAATGACTGCAGCATTTGTTTTGGCAGCCACTTTAGGTCATAAAATTGGGACAAGCGGGTAACTTGTTTTAAAGCCATCACCATTTATGGCCATGATGCATAGACTCCATTATAGTCATAAGTTGAGGACTACCTGTATTATACAAATCCAGCGGCATTAATTGTGTGGAGCGCTTTCATTGCCATACCACAATCCAAACATGAAGGTGGTGTTAAAATGCAGAGTGTAACATGCTACAATGTTCACCAACAAGTTACTTGCAGGCATTTCTCCTTGCAACAGTTCAGGTTAATATTAGCAAGGGAGAGAAAGGTTCAGCAAATGTAGATACAAACCAAGAACCAAACATTGCCATATGCAAGTTACTCTTCCTGCTGCAAGGAAACGATGGGTGGCTTACAGCCAGCTGGTGCTCTCAGATCATGTCTGAAAGTGCCCCGATTTTGTAGGCCCAGAATGACCCATTTTCAGGGGCAGTTGAAACACACCAATTATTTACTTTAATCCGCCCAAATCTTGATAAAACAAATGAGATATTTTTTAAAAAAATAAATAAATAAATAAATGCAGGCCCGTCCTGCATTGTGACCACTTGGTTCCCTGAAGCTGAAAAATTGGGAGGAAAAACATAGTCCTAGCTTCCTTTTTTAAAAAAGAAAGAAAGAAAGAAAGTGCTTGTTGCTGATATAGTGAGAGATATCCTGTGATAGTGAAAAATTATGAAATTGTAGTAGATCAAATCATGATCTTTATCAATAGAGGTCATCAAAAGGTAGAGCTCCTGTAGCATTTAGAAGTCCATAATTTGAATGAATTAAAAGATGGTTAAATTTTCAAATGGCGAAAACTGTTGAGAACAATAACTTCTTTCAAAAGACGAACACAGTACAGGAAATCCATGGGACCGTTTTATAAAACAGCTTCTCTTGCACAAATGCCAAGGCTTGGAATCCTACCAAAAAAAGTATTAATTAATTCCTGTGCAACTGTTTAGTGACCGTTTGGGGTGTTTCTTTAAACTGTTCTTTCTTAATATTTAAAAACATTTACGTTTTTAAACTTAAAAAAGTAATTGGTTATTTCTTGGATTATAAATTCTGGTTGCTATTACCATAATTGTTTTTTTTTTTTTAAAAGTCAGTGGACTAGCTTCATCAAACTTTGAGATAAATTTAGATGGCTTGACACTTTAACTTCTGCTAGGAATTTCTTTTACCAGTTCCAGTTTGAAGCAACACAGCTAGGAAGCTATTTCTCCCTCTCTAAGCAAAATGCAAGGAAATTTTATTTTTAGATAGTATATAAACAAGAAAGTGGGGAAAATGGAATTGTAGAGTGTAGGCAGAGGAATGAACCTTGTCTGTTTCATTCACTGAGAATTTGTACATGCCCATCATATATACACATGCAAAATTACATAACTGCTGTTCTGTGCAGACTGCAAAAGCAAATATGCATGCATATGTATCTACCGTGTTTCCCTGAAAATAAGCCCTAGCTTGATTTTTGGGGGTGGGCCTAATAAAAGCTCTACCCCCAAAATAAGACCTAGTTTTGGGGTGAGGCGCACACCTAAAAATCAACCTAGAGCGGGGGGTGGGGGGTGGAGCTGCCCCATGCGCCCTGCACTGGCTTAACGTTGCAGCCAGGCCTCCCATGCCCTGACACCTGCCTCGCCTCGCCAGTTCACTTTTCTGTGGCTACTCGTCACTCGCACGCATCGCCCCCGGCCTTCATTTCGCCATAGAGGCCTTCAGGAAATGCCTCTGCAGCTGAGAACGGAGTTCCAGATTGACACACACAGCACCCCCTGGTCTCCATTTCACCCTCAGAGGCCTTCAGGGAAGGCCTCTGCAGCCGAGAACCGAGCTCCAGATTGACACACGCAGAGCTCCCTTACCGTGAACATGGACTCTTGCAAAATACTCTACATGGGGGTTACCCTTGAAAAGTTGCCAGAAACTTCAGCTGGTACAGAATGTGCTCCCAAAGAAAGCCTCTACTGCACAAGCATTGGGTGCCAGTTTGCTTCCGAGTCCAATTCAAGGTTATGACCGTTAAAGCCCTACATGGCATAGGGCCATGTTACCTACACAACCGTCTTCGTTCCATTACGTTGCTTTGTCCCACCCAATCAGGCAGGGGAGGTATGTCGCAGACCTGATCAGTTAAAGAACTCCAACTGGGGGGGGGGGCTCCAGGAAGAGAGCCTTCCCTGCCATTGCCCCCTGCCCTGTGGAATATTCTCCCTCTAGAGGTGAGGCAGCCCCTCCCCCTCCTGGCCTTCCGGAAAGGTATGAAAACATGGTTCTGCAGCCTTGCATGGGGAGCCCAGAGGAGTTCACAGCTGTGGAGCTGGTTAGCAGCGTGAAAGCCCTTTCTTCGCTTCTTAAACTAATTGTAAAATTGTTTTTAATTATCTTTGCCTCTTTTTACATTTTAACTTTGATATACTATTTTTATGTTTTAAGATTTTATTGTATACTGTCTAGAGTCCCTCTCTATGAGGAGGATGGGCATTCCAAAATGATAAATTTGTGATAAATGAATAAATAAAGTAATAAATAAATGAGGGGGTCGTTGGTGCGCTCTGAGCTTGGTTGTTTTCTTGCAGATGTTTCATTATTCAAATTAGGTACTGTTAGTCACAACATCTAACACTGATGAGGCTACCTAGTTTGGATAATGACATGTCTGCAAGAAAACAACCAAGTTCAGAGAGCACCAAGGACCCCACAGTTCAACTCTGAGCTACAAATATTCTCCTTTGTTGATAAATAAATAAAACCTTTTGGATTCACAAGGCAGCCAGGAAGAGGATTGATAGGAACACTGGAGACACATAGTGTGGGACACAGTCCCACTATTCATTGGCAGGATCCTAATCAAGCCCCCTCACAACTCTACCAGCTATGTAGATTGGGGATGATGGTTCTCTACCCCATTTTGGTGCTCATAGAGTGTGAATTTTAATTGTTCCTGTTTTTAAAAAGATCACCTATTCCACCCAACTCCTTGGCCCTTATGAATGATTCATAATTAGATACATTTTGCTGAATTATAATTTATTTTTTATTTATTAAATTTACTGACCACCCATCTTACCACAGCCTAACTCCAATTAAGATGAAATGCTTAGTATCTTGGGCAAAAAAATATTGTGGAGTGAAGTTGTCATGGCCACACAATAATCAGGCAAGTCAGGTTACCACTGGTACACCTATCGTTGCCTGCAACTCATGGATAGAGACACTTTTTTTAAATCACATCTGTAAGAGAAAGTTATGGAGCTGCCCTTTCATCATATCCTGGGAATTTGATTTAAGAATTAAGATGAACGGATAGACACCCTTAGAATGCTTCCACTAAACTTAAACATGCTGACAAAAGGCAATATTATTCTACCTTGCTCATGTGTTTTAATTAGCCCTGGAGCTAGGCTACCCAGCAACATAATTTAGATTCAGCCGAAAACACTCCCCATCAAATCCCATGCATAAAAATAGGCTTAAAGCCCACAGCAGTTCAAGATGCAGATCCCAAATGCCCTCTGAATATTCTGCATCCTTTTTATTAGGCACTAAAGGATGTGCTAATCAGAGGAAGTCACTGCCACACATCCCCAATTTATGCTATTCTTCACCAGGACGGCTTTTTTTCATTGGTTCCTCCACCTTTCTTCGCGTAATTCTATTCTGCAGCAGGCAGAAATCAAAAATCAAATTTTCCCACCCATCAGGAGACCAAGGTTTTGGGGGTGTGTTTTTTTTTTTTTTAAGAAAATACAAAACTGTATCATGCAGTGAACGCTAGGAAGCGTCCACAATCAGAAATCCATCTTTTCAAAAAGAAGACTTCAAATGCTACGGGGGAAGAATCGGGATGTTTCTGTGGAAAACGGTCGTGAGTTTTGATAACTTCCGCTTGTTCGTTGAAAAGCATTCCTAGATAAATTCAAATGGAAACTTTCTATAGCTTCACTCAGTTTCTAACTTCAGTCTTAATAGGTCTATAGATTAAATAAAGGAATAGTGAATGAAGCAGTGCTGAATCCCTTAATAAATGCAACGCTATTTCATGATAATAATAATAATAATAAAAATTCTCCTCGTTTGCTCCACTAACAGATCTAGAATTCAATGCTCCCATCAGTGATCTGCCTGATAAACTCCTGATTCTGACTTTTGGGTAGCAACTCTAAAGCTCCTCACATCCCATTGGCTTTAATTGAGCCCCTCAATAGATACACACCCATTGTGTTATTCACTGTGTTATTTTGTTTGTTTGTTTGTTTGTTTGTTTTTGTTTTGTTCTATCTCTGCCCTTAAATAAAAAAAGTCACTCAATGAAGAAACAGAAAAAGCACTTTAGACAACCTGCGTTTTCTTATCATTGGGACCACAATACAGCATATATGTATATATATATATATATATATATTCTAGAAAAGAAAGACTTACTTACTTAATTAGATGTCAAGACTGCAGAGCTGAGTGGGAGGCAGTCTGGCTCAGCTCTGGGCAAGGGAAAACAAAAATAATGTCTAAAGGAAAGCTGCTGCCCCTTCCCTCCCATTTATGGGTAGCTATTAATCTATATATAGAACCAGCTGAGGAGCTCTCACAAACCAGAGATGGGTCTTTTAAGCAATGAACTATGGCTTAGGTAAGTGGGGATGTCCTCGTTTCCCACCTATGGGAAACCCTTTCTTAGAGTGGAGAGAACTTCCTATCTGTGCATTTTGTTGGCATACAGAAAATGTTGGCAACTTGCCTGGTATATATATTAAATGCTATATATGTGTGTATGTATGTATATAATTTCAGTGAACATATTTCTCAACTGTACATATCAAATAGTCGGGGCAGCGCTGATAACGATTAAAAAGACCAACTCAAGTCATTAAGCTTTGAAAATCGGATTAGTGCGGAGGCAAGATTTCTCTTGCGCTCGGAGTTGTAAGCTGATCCTCCCCAAAGTCTCTTTAGGAGCTGCTTGGATTATTAAAAAAACATTCTTGCCACATCATCTAGGTTTTTTAAAAACTGTGTGAACACAGGGAGAGATCAAGCTTGCCCAAGAGACCATTGCTTAGCTCTAGTTTCCGTCGGAGATGCCAGGCCTTCACTATTGCTAACTTGACAAGAGATACTTTTTTTGTTGTTGTTAAATCCAACTGCTGTCAAAATATTCAGTGTGCCAGAGGACCATGAAAGAGGAAAACACAGAATGAGAAAAAGGGAACATAAGAGGGTTTGGGTGAGCTAGTGACCAGAGATGCAGTAGCAATAATATGGTAAGCCGCCCAGAGTTACCATGTGATAAGATGGGTGGCTAATAAATTTTACAAATAAATTAATAAATAAAATAATGGAACAAACCATCTTCAATACTTCCAGTCTCATAGTTCCAATGGAGTCTTAAATGCAGGCAGGGGTGGGGAAAATATGGCCCTCCAGATGTTGTGAAGAAGGCATCCTAGCATCCCTCACCTTTGGTCATATTGTTTGGGACAGGTGGATGTAACAGCTAAACAACATTTGGAAGCAAGCATTGTATTGTGGGTTAAAGCCCAAACCCTAAATGTACATTTAGAAAGAAATGTAATGTGCAGTCAGATACCCATATATTCAGTAGACAGAATCAGGTAGTCCTCGACTTACAACTGTCCATTTAGTGACCGTTTGAGGTTACAGTGTGACTTACGACTGTTTTTCACATTTAGAACCTTTGCAGCATCCCCCTGGTCATGTGATCAAAAGTCAAATATTTGGCAACTGACTCGTACTTGTGACGGCTGCAGTGTCCCTGGGGTCATGTGATCCCTTTTGTGAACTTCTGACAAGCAGACTCAGCCAGATTTATTTAACAACCATGTTAGTAACTTAACAATTGCAGTGACTCACTTAACAACTGTCACAAGAAAGGTCATAAAATGGGGCAAAATTCACTTAACAACCATCTCATTTAGCAACAGAAAATTTGGACTCAATTGTGGTCATAAGTTGGGGACTACCTGTATTATGTTCAGTGAAATGTGCTTCTGGGGTGTCGAAGACTGCAGCCGTTACCACAAATTTAATCTGGCTAAATTTGGGCCACCATGCTGTCGAATGGTACTTAAGCCCTTGCCCGATTGTGCCCAGCCTCAGTTAAATTGTAAGAAAAGACACAGAAAGAACTAGAAGACACATTTGTTATTCATGTAATTCAAACACTGGGTTTCCAGTCATAAGATATTGTTACATATGGAGGTGCAGAAGAGTGGAGACAAGAGGCAAGTAAGTGCCTGACAGAAGTATAAATAAGCTTCATTTGGGATTACACAAGATAAAAGTGGCATTCCCTGAAAATCAAGATGAATGTGCTCTCCTGTGGCATATTTAGAATCATAAAACTACAGAGTTAGAGGTGGTAATTTGGGCCCTTCAGTCAAATAAAATGGATATTTCCACAGAGGATGCCTATATCTGGAGCAAGAGCTTTCTGCAGATTCAAGTCTCCCATAGAATCATGTCCATCGTCTTCCATTCATCTATTTGGCCAGATTTGTTGAATGGAATTTCAACAAATTCTCTGATGAAATTTCTGGTAATTGCTACATGATTCTGAAGATCAATCAATCAATCAGAATAGAACTGGAAGGGACCTTGGACGTCTTCTAATCCAAGCCTCTGTTCAAGCAAGAGACCCTATACCATTTCAGACAGGTGGCTGTCCAGTCTTTTCTTAAAAACCTCCAGTGATGAAGCACCTACAACTTCTGAAGGCAAGCTGCCCCACTGGTTAATTGTCCTCACTGTTAGGAAGTTTCTCCTTAATTCCAGGTTGCTTCTCTCTTTGATTAGTTTCCATTAGTTGTCTTCTGGTGCTTTGGAAAATAAGTTGACCCCATCTTCTTTGTGGCAGCCCCTCAAATACTGGAATACTGCTATCATCTCATCCTTAGTCCTTCTTTTCTCTAAACTGGCCATACCCAATTCCAGCAACCGTTCTTCATGTGTTTTTGTCTCCAGGCCATTAATCATCTTAGTTGTTCTTCTCTGCACTTTTTCCAAAGTCTCGACATCTTTTTTGTACTGTAATGTGGTGACCAAAACTGGATACAGTATTTCAGATGTGGCCTTACTAAGGCTTTATAAAGCAGTACTAATACTTCAGGTGATTTTGATTCTATGCCTCTGTTTATACAACCAAGGATTATATTAGGTTTTTTGGCTGCTGCCGCACACTGCTGGCTCATGTTTAAGTGATCATCCACTAGGACTCCACAGTTACTGTTTTTCAGCCAGGTTTCACCTAATCTGTACTTGTACCTTTGGTTTTTCCTGCCTAGGTGTAAAACCTTGCTTTTCTCCACATTAATGTTGTTGGATTGGGCCCATTATTCAAATCTGTCAAGATCTTTTTTGGTTCCTGACTTTGTCTTCTGGGGTGTTGGCTATTCCTGCCAGCTTAGTATCATCTGCAAATTTGATGAGTTCCCCTTCTATTCCTTCATCTAAGTCATTTATGAAGATATTGAAGAGTGCTGGGCCTAAGACAGACGTTTGTGGTACCCCTCTGCTTACTTCCCTCCATGTAGATGTAGTACCATTAAGGACTATTCATTGAGTACAGTTTAACAGCCAGTTACAAATCCATCTGGTGAGAATCCTGTCTATCCCACATTTTTCTAGTTTACCAAGAGGTAGGTTGTGATCTACTTTGTCAAATGCCTTGCTGAAGTCTAAATATACTATGTCCACAGCATTTTGCTGGTCTACTAAATTAGTCACTTTGTCAAAGAATGAAATAAGATTGGTTTGGCATAATCTATTTTTAACAAACCCATGCTGGCTACTAGTTATAGCTTTATTTGTTTCTAGATGTTTACAGATCTGTTTTTTGATTATTTTTTCCAGTATCTTCCCAGTTATTGATGTTAGACTGATTGGTCTGTAGCTTCCTGGGTCTGTTTCCCCCCCCCTTTTTTTTTTTTTTTGAAGTTGGGAACCACATCAGCTCTTTTCCAATCCTCAGGTAGTTCCCCAGTGCCCCCAGTGCTTTTTTAAAGATATGATACAATGGTTCTGAGATAACATCTGCCAGCTCCTTCAGAACTCTGGGATGTAATCCATCAGGTCCCGGTGATTTATATTCATCAAGATCAGGCAGGTGTTCTCTTACCATTTTTTGCTTATTTTAATTTTTGTATTTCTAGTCTGTCTGTATCTGATGGATCCAGCAATATTACTTTAGGATCAGTCATATCATTCTGAGAAAAACTGATGTTTAGTTGTGTGGTACCTTTTCTTCCCTTTTTAGATATTTCCATCCTTCAATTATGTAGGGTTAAAATCAAAGAGTGAGACTGAGCCTCAGTGTCACTCCAGCACAAGAGGGACTCAAAAACGCCACCGGATATGGAAGAATCTTCTCCCCATTTCTCATGCCTTGCTTCATTTTCTCCCTTCACCTGACGACTATACGGTACATCAGATGATACTATGTAAAAGTAGCATCCTGTGTATGATACTTTGTTGTAAAAGCCTATGAATTAATCATTTCAAAGAGCCTGTAACTTTTGCTCAGTTAATAAATAACATGCTCTTTGCCAAGCATCCAAATTTTGATCACGTGACCATGGGGATGCTGCAACGGTGGTAAGTTGCTTTTTTCAGTGCCATTGTAACTTCAGTCATTAAACAAATGATTGCAAGTTGAGGACCACCTGTGTGAGAAAAGCTGTAGAAGGCAGTGTAACCAAGGGAGCATTAGAACCAAACCACTCAATCCTTCATTTCTTTCCTGGCCTGAGTTAGGTCTAGGGTTAGTCCCAGTGCAAATACTAATTTCCAAAGAGTTTTTAGATCACTAAAAGCTGCAGATATGCCTTTGCTTCTTACCCCAACAATCATACAGGTTGTCCTCAATTTGCAACCATTTGTTTAATGACCAAAGTTACAACGGCACCAAAAAAAAGCAACTTACAACCATTTAAACTATTGCAGCATCCCAATGGTCATGGGATCAAAATCTGGACATTTGGCAACTGACTCGTATTTATGATGGTTGCCGTGTTCCAGGGTCCCCTTTTGCAACCTTCTGATAAGCAAAGTCAATGGGGAAGCCAGATTCACTTAACAGCTGTGTTCATAACCACTGCAGTGATTCACTTAACAACTGGGGCAAGAAAGGTTGTAAAATGGAACAAAACTCACTTAACAACTGTGTTGCTTAGCAGCAGAAATTTGGGGATCGATTGTGGTCGCGAGTTGAGGACTACATGTATTTACCTTTGCCCATGTAATCAGTGTGCTTATTCCCAGTGTTATACTCAGGGCTTTTTTTCTCATAGAACGCCCAGAACGGAGTTCCGGCACCTTTTTTGGATGGAACCTTGTAGGATAGGCAAGGCGGGTTGTATGACGTGTGTGAGTTCCGGCACCTTTTTAAAAAAAAAAAAAAGCACTGGTTATACTTGCTAATATATAATAAATCCCTCACTTTTCTAATAAAATTCTGTGCCACTTATTCTCTGGATTTGTTTCAGCAGCATAAGAACCCTTTTCATGCTGATACCTTCTAACATCGTGAGACATCGAGCTCCAAGCATTCCCAGCTAACATGATGATCCCAGGTCATACTTGCTCAGAATTTGCAGAGGTGGAGACCAACATCTCTAGAGGGTCCAGAAGATACTACACATGATTTTAGGGAAGAAAATAAGCCCAGATGAACCACCTAGAGTCGATAACGGTTGAGAAGGTAGATGGATTGCATAAATTACACAAATAAAAATGAAATATAGCAAGAGGATAAAATGATCTCATGTGCCGGGTACATAAAAGGTTTTATTTTCCTCTCTTAATAAACAGTCTATAATGTTTGACATATATTTCCTACATGATTTTCATCTAATTCCTCCCTATTCCCTCCCAGATAGGATAGGATATGTGCCAGCAAAAACCCAGAGTATTAAAAGCCAATTCTGAATATTAGCCATCCATTTCAGTTTCACTAAGGCTGAGCCAGGCTATAAAAACCACATATGCTCTTGGAAGGGGAAAGTGAGAAAATAAAAACAGTTGCATTTAAATTATTGATATTATGCTCTGGTCAAATTTGTCACTGGCAAACCATATTTCTGTCATCCCACTCTATAGCCATCCTATAAACTAGGATGTGAATTTTCACCTCCGTTCAGATGTTCCAAGTCCCATGGCAATGGGCAATAGCTGTACAAAACATTATGCTGAAAAGTATTTTAATGATTTGTTTGTGGCTGATCCAAGGGAGGTCAGCAACGAAAGGTATAAATGGGGGTCCAGTCTCACTCCAAGCTCCTGGATAGGTTACACTCAGCAATTCTTTTTTGAATAGCACAGCATGTTCTCTCCACTGTTAGAAGGTCAGCTTTATGTTGTCTTGCCAAATGAGAGAGAGCTTCTAAAGCAAGAAGAAAAATCTTCAAAAGTTTTAGTTGAAGCTTAAAGTACTGTCCTAACAATTACCGTGAAAGACACAGTTATTAGGCAAACATGCAGACTGAGACATCCAAACTGGTAACCAAATAGTACCTTACTTTATGGGGATAAGAAGCTTTGTATTTGTAAACAGTAGACTAGATGTACAGGTAGTCCTTGTTTATCAACTGCCTCATTTAGTGACCGATTGCCATTATGACAGTGATGAATAAGTAACTTTACAATCTTGCGCTTATGACCTTTGCAGGTCTGTAAAGCAAAGGAAAGCTAGAGTAAAATCATAAGCATAGTTGAGGTTTTACGTAGCAACAGCTTCACTTAATGCTGAGTTGCCGATCCCAATTGTAGTCACTAAACAAGGACTATCTGGATTTGTCTAATATATGCAATAAAATATTAGGGTGATGGGATGTTGTTGGGATTCCCAGGAAGGAGCGAGTGCATTCCAGAGGAGCAAGAGACAAGGCAATTTGTAGGAGAGAAACAGGTTGAAGACCGCTCCTCCTTAATAGTTCCCAAAGTATATAATTTATGGTCCAAGTACTCTGCTTTAGTTTGGCAAGATTTCTGTCTAAAAGTGAGGAACAATAAAGAAATCTGCTTAGAAAACTTGTTGGTCCTTGGCTTTCAAAGCCTGAGAATTAGCACTCCTGCTTAAGCATCACTTGTAAATGTGGCTATTGAAGAACCCAGACAAGTAAATGTGGGTGGTAACTTAATTGCTTGATTGAATGTGGGCTTTTGCAAGATCCCAATATTGTGAAGATCCCAAGCCACTTATTCAGAAAAGATGTTCCTTGATCATAGTCTGATTAAAAAAGATAAACAGTAATGGGAAAACCTTGGGGAGTAAATCTCTCCTGCTGATGTTTTGTTGGATTGCAAGAAATCTGGGGAAATCAAGGAACAAGGACTGCAGGGAGCATACGACCACAATTGAAGCCAAAAATTTTGTTGCTAAGTGAGACAATTCTTAGGTGAGTTTTGCCCCGTTTTACCATTTTTTTCTTGCCACAGATGTTAAGTGAATCGCTGCAGGGGTTAAGTTAGTAACACGGTTGTTAAAATGAATCTGGCTCCCCGTTGACTTTGCTTGTCAGAAGGTCAGAAAAGAGGATCATATGATCCCGGGACACTGCAACCGTCATTAATGTGAGTCAGTTGCCAGGTGTCTGAACTTTGATGCCGCAACGGTCATAAGTGTGGAAAATGGTCATAAATCACTTTTTTCAGTGCCATTGTAACTTTGAACAGTCACTAAATGAATGGTTGTAAGTTAAGGAGTACCTGTAGATCATAATGTAGATCAGTGTTTCTAAAACCTGGCAACTTTAAGACAAGAATTCTGGGAATTGAGGTCCATGTGTCTTAAAGTTGGGAAATTTGAGAAATACTGACATAGACAATTTCTAGATACCTGGAAGAGCATGTTCTAAAGGATCCCGAAGGATTTCTGGCCCTTATAATGGGCAAGATAGCAAGTTGAAGAAGCAGTATAGGGAATAATGGAGCATCATTGGCCACAAAGGAATTGAACGCATTACTAGGTTGGGCCATCCTAAAATGTAGCAATTATTTAATTAATACTTCTACTTCATTTTGCATTGTACAGGTACCACTTCCAGTTCTAGATTTCATGCTTTAGGAAGGATTAAAGGATTAAATCTGGAACAGGTTAGAGAAGGGCAGGAGTATCATTACGTGATAAGAAGCAAAGTCTTGTGAAGATAGATTAAGCTTGTCTAGGCTTGAGAAAAAAATGTTTGTAGGGATAAAATGATAGCATTTTTCATCGAAATGAGGGATCTTCACACAGAAGGTCAAGACCTGTTCTTTATCCTCCCAAAGTATGGGGCACGGAATGGAATTTTTTGTAACTGTTCAGGAGACAGAGTAGAGACCCAGGAAATAAATATTCTCATTCAAGAAAGCCACAAGGTCACAAAACACATGTCACAGAAAATCAAAGGATGAGATTGCATTTAGCTCCCTATAGCCAAGTGCTGGGAGTCTTGAAACTAAAATGATGGAGAATGCTTCATATTTGAAGAAAACAGAGCTATAACAAGTATTAGAGGAACTGGACAGAAAGGAAATTACAAGTGTGGATGTATCTGGATATAAATTCTATTGAAAAGAGAGTAAAGGGCATAATAGGAGCAGAAAGAAGTACATAGAATCCCCTAGTAGAGTCATCGCTTTCTCTGAATCATTCCCAAAGGCAAGTTAATACTGGAAATATCTTATGATGCCCCCCTCCCCTGTCCCCTAAGGAGCCAAAGCTGACCTTCAGATAGAAAATGAAATTAGAGAGGCATTGGAAAAAGAAACAAGAATAGTAATTGGCGACTTCCATCACTCTCACTTAGAATGGCACAATCAACACTATGGACACATCCATGAGAATAATTTTTAGATCTCCAGTGTGATTGTGCCCTAGAACAACTAATAAAAGACACAACAAGGTGAGATATAATACTAAAAGGGGAGGGGAATACAGGTAGTCCATGACTTACAACAGTTCATTTAGTGACTGTTCAAAGTTACAATGACACTGAAAAAAGTGACTTATGACCATTTTTCACACTTATGACTGTTGCAGTATTCCCATGGTCATGTGATTTACATTCGGATGCTTGACAACTGACTCACATTTATGACGGTTGCAGTGTCCCGGGGTCATGGGATCCCTCTTTGCAACCTTCTGACAAGCAAAGTCAATGGGGAAGCCAGATTCACTTAATAACTGTGTTACTAATTTAAGAACTGCAGTGATTCACTTAACAAATGTGGCGAGAAAAGTCGTAAAATGGGGCAAAACTCACTTAACAAATTTCTCACTTAACAACATAAATTTGGGGCTCAATTGTGATCATACGTTGAGGACTACATGTAGTGATGAGAGAGAAAGAGAGAGAGAGACAGATAAAGAGATAGACAGACAAATAAAATAAAGAGATAGAGATAGTTTAGTTAGTGATAGAGATAGATGATGACGAAGATAGATAGATAGATAGATAGATAGATAGATAGATAGATAGATAGATAGATAGATAGATAGATAGATAGATAGATAGATAGATAGATAGATAGATAGATAGATAGATAGATAGATAGATAGATAGATAGATAGATAGATAGATAGATAGATAGATAGATAGATAGATAGATAGATAGATTAGAGAGAGAGAGAAAATATCACTATGGTAAAAGATCTGTAAGCAATAAACAGAAGAAACAACAAAGGATATAAGACAAGCATTGAGACAAACACATTTATTCAGATAAATAATTATAGCAAAAATATTAAATTACATTGGAATAGGAAAGCAGCTAAAGAAGCTATGGGGCCATTGGAAGATGGAAGTCTTAAAGATGCACTGAAGGAAGAAAGGAAAATAACAGAGAAAAGGAAATTTTGGCTTCTAGCTTCACTGCTGAGGATATGAAGCTGACATCTACACCTGAGCTTTCCCTTTTTAGAAGGAAGACGAGATGAACTGAGACAGAGAGAGCCGTAAGTGTATGTGATATATTTGACACCCAGAATGGATCTTCTTCTTTTTTTCCGCACACCTCTCCTTTGCTGCTGAGAGCCAGTTTGGGGTTGGCATTAAGGCCTCAGGCTAGAAACGGGCAGACCGGGAATCCTAGTTCCACTTTAGGCACCAAGGCCAGCTGGGTGACCTTGGGACAGTCCCTCGCTCTCCGCCTTAAGAAAAAGACCAGGGAAAACTTCTGAAAAGGCTGCCAGGAAAACTGCAGAGGGCTGACACCTAGAGTCAACATTGACTTGAAGATACGGACTTTTTTTTTTCCCCTTCCATTTCTGCTGAGATGCTGCCAACAGCCAAACAGCTGATAGGCATGCTGGCAGCAGTGACTTGGCTGCACACCCTTCTTATCTTTGTAGCCCCCACCCCCTTATTCCATGCATCCAGAGTGGAATGCAACCCCCTTGGTATGTCGCTGAGACCGAGGTAATGAGAGGTGAGGTTTTAAGCCAACCTGACAAACTCAAAAGAGGTCTGGGACCAGATAGTATTACCCCCAAGAGTTTTTCAAGAAGTTTGAAATTGCTGATCTTTTCATAAAAAGAAGCACATTCTATTTAATATTGGCATGAATTCTCCAAGCCTAGACTTTTAAAAAAAAAATGGCAAATTAGTCGCTCTCCAGATTACCTGTTTTTAATGGGGCATACTTCAGCTTTTTTGTTAATGAGGCAGAATCTGGGATATAAGCTCCTAGGAATTGATTAGTAAAGCTAACTCTCTCTGTTCTCCAGTTAGGCATCTGTTATCATAGTAATTGGCATATGGCCTCATCTTTAGGCAACCCAAGTCACAGTAGTTATCAGACGGCTTTTGCAAAGGTGTGATTAAATTATATTTATTTATCTATTTTTCATGTTTCTGAGCTGTCGATTTCCTTCAAAAAGGAACTCTGGGCAGTGTACAATAAAATGTCAAAATATAAAAGAGTATATATCAGAATTTAAAATATTTAAGAGAAGGCAAGAGATAAAAATTAGTTAAATGCAAAGGGAGGGCTCTCAGGGCACTAACCAGCCCCACAGCTGTGTGCTCCTCTGGGCTCCACACACAAGGCCGCAGCGCTATGTTTTCACACCTTTCTGGAAGGCCAAGAGGATGGGGGTTGCCTTACCTGTGAGGGAGGGAGAATATTCCACAGGATGGAGGCAACAGCCGAGAAGGTTTTGTCCAGGACACCCCACCCCACCCCACCCACCCCCCATTGGAGTTCTACCTTTCCATCACTGGTCCTGTTAAGAAGATTCTGGAATATATGGCACCTCTGGTGCAAAATAAAATATCTTGTAATAATAACTGAGAAGTAGAATCAGATATATCGATCAGAGAGACACTTTCATTTACCCTTTATTGATTATTCAACCAGACTGTTTAGATAATTTATATATTTTTTAAAAAAAAATCTGACTCTAGGCCCAATGGGTCTCTGGTAGTAGTCCAAATCTTGGCTGCCGCTATCAGATGTAAGGTGAAACTATTTGCTGAATGATTGATTTCCCGTGTAATATCAAAATGTATGCTGCTATGTTATTTTGCTATTATGTTTGTTCTCGGGTCCTTTAACTGTCATAAACTTGCTTTATATACTTATTTTATATCAGGTCACCTTTATATATTTGGACTTTCGAAAGTCTTTGAGAATCTTCTTCATCAAAGTGTCTTGAGCAAACCCCATTGCCACTGGACAAAAAGACTATGGTCTGATAATAGACTGGCAACTGGCTCAAAACAAGGAAGTACAGAGTCGAAATAAGGAAGTAATTCTTATATTGGCAACTTGCGCAAAATGGCACCCTCTAGGGACCAAAGTGTGAAACCCTTCTTAACCTGTCCATAAATGATCCTCAGTTAGAGTTAATCAATGAGACGCCTGTTTACTCACAATACCCCAACCGTTCAGGATGTTAAAATCAAAAGACATTTGTGATGCGCTCCAAAATGATCTCCCCAAAGTGGAACAATGGATTTAAAAATGTCAAATGCAGCTGAGGGTAGGAAGGGGAAAATGATACATATTGACAAAGTAGTCTAAGAATCACCTTTAACAATGGAATCTAAACTGGCAATGGCTGATCAAGAAAGGGATCTTAAAGTCACGATGGAGAACTTGATGGAAATCTTTGAGTTAAAAAAAACATATAAAATCCATCCTTACCACCATCCTTACCACCATAATTTGGACCAGAATTTCCACTGTTAAGGGTGTTGTGCCCAATTTTATGAACTTTTTTGTCACAGTTGTCAGGTGCAGTTTCTATGTGAATCACACAGTCATTAAGCAAATCCCCCTTTGACTTTGCTTGTTGGAAGCTGACTGGGAGGATCACAAATAACGATCACATGTCCCCAGGATGTTGCAGCCATCATAAATATATTCCGGTTGCTGAGCGCCTGAATTTTGATCATGTGACTCTGAGCATGCTACCGCAGTCGCAAGTGCAATGACCAGTGGTCAATCACCCTTTTCAGTGATTTTGTAACTCCAAATGGCCGCTAGTGAGCAAGAAGAAGGACTTGGTGGCTGAGATGCCCTTTTCTGATTCTGTGATTTAAACTGCAGAAAACTTCTAAAAGCTGCAGAAATCTCCTTCATTAAAAAGTTGCTTTTGCTGTATTACAATCTACAGAACAACACAGTGGTTGGGGGCTCCTTTATCCCTGATTCTCAGTAATAATAATTGATAACATCAACTAACATTAAAAAAAAAAAGAGTTCCCCCCTCAATGTCAAATACCTCATTTTAGAATCCACCAGTCTGCCCTGCTACTATAGCTTCCACACTGCCCAATATGAAGGTGCCTTTCCTAGCGGGTACCCAGTGAGATGTGAGGGTTGAGCAGGAATTTTAAACATGGACCTTGCCCATCTCAACCCGAGATTCATCCTTGCTCTACTTACTTTTTGACCTTCGTTCTGTCTTGTGGGGCTCATTTTGGACACTCATAATTTGAATGGGTGAAGGAAAGCACGACTTCCTGTCATCTAAATCTGCAAGTTATCTAGAAAGTGTGATGTGATGTCGCCCAGGAATAACCCAAGAAAACAGAACAAACTCTTCCCATCTGGAACCCAGACTTCTATCCTTCTCTTCTGTGCTGAAGGGCAAATTGCCAGTCTCTTAGAAAGGTTATTTCAGTCCTCGCGATCTGACCTGCAACAGCCAGCTCATGTGACACAGCTGAAATTGCAATTGCTTCATTTTGGGATGAAAGCAAAGAGTCGAGTTTACTTTTTTCTTAATTATCGAGGGGAAACCAAGTCTGATTGTGTAACTCTCATCTGGTGAGTATGGAAAGGTAGATTCAGAAGTTCTTATGGATCACAAGCAAATCTATTAAAATCCCAGAGGGAATTGGGATTAATATTTTGTATTTATTTATTTGTAGCCTGCCTTTATTATTTTTACAAATAACTCAGGGCAGCAAACACATCTAATACCCTTTCCTCCTATTTTTCCCCATAACAACAACCCTGTGAGGTGGGCCAAGAAAGAGTGACTGGCCCAAAATCACCCTGCTGGCTTTTATGGCTAAGGTGGGATTTGAACTCAGTCTCCCAATTTTTAGCCTGGCGCCTTAACCACTAGACCAAACATTGGATGTCAATGCATCCTACTCAAAAGTGAGACATATTGAGTTGACAGTGACTTAGTTCAAAGTCAGCATATATAGAATTTCAGCTTTAACAGGACTATATATTGGAAGGGGAAAATGTCCTCTCTTACACTATGAGAAAAACATGTAGTTTTATTCATTTTTTTCTTTCTAAATATTTTACTGTGTTTTATACTCCCTATAAAAGGAAGATACTTTAACAACATGAATGTAGGACAAATGAAACCCTGGGTAACTTTTAGGATCACCCAGGTTTGAGGAAATGTGAATGAGATTATTTAAAAATATGGTAGCTTAGCAATGATAGATTCTGGAGAGAATAGCCGAGAATTCTTCCAGTTGGAAACTTCATTTTGGAAAAGAGAAACCAATATTTACTTATACTTTAGGCCAGGGGTGTCCAACCTTGGCAACTTTAAGACCTGTGGACTTCAACTCCCAGAATTCCCCAACCAGTTTTCCTCCTCCTCCTCCTCCTCCTCCTCCTCCTCCTCCTCTCTCCTCCTCCTCCTCCTCCTCCTCCTCCTCCTCCTCCTCCTTTCCTTCCTTCCTTCCCTTCTCTCTCCTTCCTTCTCCTTTCCTCTTCTCACCAAGAAAACAGAAAGTTCAAAGTTGCTGATGAACAATTCAAGCATGTAACTTCCTTAATAATGTCCTTTGGGACCTCAAGCATCTTTCTCTGAGTACTCTTAAAAGGCTCAGCTCTATTCACACACTTCTGTCTGCTAAATATAAAAATCAGTGAATGAGCTAGAGCAGTGGTTCTTAACCTGGGCGATATTGCCCCCCAGGGGGCGATTTCATTTTTCAGGGGGGCGATGGAATGAAAAGGGGCGATGCGGGGGCGAAGGAACAAAAAGGGGGCGATATGGGGGCGATGGAGTGAGAGGTTTTGGGGACACTTTTGAGCCTTCCCCTGCGTCTCCGAGCCTCCTCCGCCATTTGCAGAGAGAGACAGAGACAGAGAGAGACACTTGCGCTTCCCTTCTCTCTCTCTCTCTCTCCCTCATGCAGACGTGCCCCCTTGCAGGGCTCCTGATTGGCCCTGCGCCCGGGTGCTCCACCCCCTGGGAGAAGCGCGGCCAGGAAGTCCCTTTCCCTGGCTGGCCCTGTCCGAGGTGCACGTGGCCGGGGAGCCGCACGGGAAGCCCCGGGATCCCCGCTGGGAGCGGCCCGCCAGAGCCTCAGCTGAGCGGGCCAGCCCTCCCGCAAGCCGTGGCCCTGAGGGAGAGCAGCTCCTGCGATCCCCAGCCGGCGGGACCCTTGGCCCAGCTGGCCAGGAAGGCACGCCGGAGTCCCGGCTGCTTTGTCGGCGAAGAATGTGAGGTGAGCAGAAGATGGGGGGGAGACAGAGAAAGGGAGGGGGGAGGCATTTTCTAACCAGCAGCAGAAGAGCCCCGGCTGGACCCGTGGGAGCGCCTCCTCCTGGGGCCCGACGCCGGCTTCCTTGCCCTCCTCCTCCTCCCCTTCTTCCTCCTGCTGCCCCCCGGGCGACAGTCCCGGCTGGGCCGGCGGGGGCATCGCTCCCTGGGCTGTCCCCGGGCCGCTCCCCGGGCAGCCGAGCCGGCCACACTGTCAAGCCCCCGTGGGCTTGACATTCACGGGAAGGGGGGGAAGTATGCTCCAGGCGGCGGCCGCCGCACAGCCCGTTGCACAGCCAGATGCCGGTGGGTTGCGGATCACCGGGACCGCCGCGTGGTGCAGAGTGGCCCCAGCTGCTCCAGCATGACGGACCTACTGGCGGCACGGGAGGCTCCAGAGTCGGTCCTGGCGGGAGTCAGATCGTTGCCCCGGTTCCGACCGAGGACGCCGGCGGCGCGGGAGAAAGTTTGGTGACACAGCCGACAGGGGGGGCATTCCGCGGATGCCCCATTGCCCGCGACTTGAGCCCCGGGGACACCGGCAGCACATGGGACAGCCTGCCAACATGATCGTGAGCCGGAGCGTCCCTGCAGGCCCGGCGGGCAGCGGAGCTGGGTGCCTCCAGCGACGACGGGGTCTGGCGAGGCCACCATAGGCCAGGGGTGGGCACGCAGTCCGGAGCGAGAGACGTGGCTAGGGAGAAATGCCTGCGCTGGATGGCGGCGGAAGGGAGGCTGGGTCCTGGATGGCTGCTTTTCACGGCCAAATGCCAGATGCTGGGCAATTGACTGGGGTGGAACAGCAGGTGAGGAGAGAGAGAGAGAGAGAGAAAAAACGAAAGGCAGATGGTGCTGAAGGGGCGGGGAGGGGGGCAGGAGGCAGCAGAAGGCACTGAAAGGCACCCGGGGCACCACGGACCGGATCGGGGAGACGCGTGGCCGGCTCGGCTGCCCAGGGAGCAGCCCGGAGATGGCCCAGGGAGCGATGCCCCAGCCAGGACTGCCAACCGGACCGGCTCGGGGAGACGCGCTTTACATAGCCTCCCCCCACCCCGTTGTTCCGCCCCAGTCAATTGCCCAGCATCCGGCGTTTGGCCGTGAAAAGCAGCCATCCGGGACCCAGCCTCCCTTCCGCTGCCATCCAGCACAGGCGTTTCTCCCTAGCCTTGTCTCTTGCTCCAGTTCCGGCTGGGGCAGCGGCCCTGCGGGGGCATCGCTCCCTGGGCAGCCGAGCCGGCCACGCGTCTCCCCGATCCGGTCCGTGGTGCCCCGGGTGCCTTTCAGCGCCTTCTGCTGCCTCTTGCCCCCCTCCCCACCCCTTCAGCACCGTCTGCCTTTCGTTTTCTCTCTCTCTCTCTCTCTCTCTCCTCACCTGGAGAGAGAGGGGGGAGGGAGGGAGAGGAAAGAGAGAGGGAGAAGAAAGAAAAAGAGAGAGAGAAAGAGAGAGGAAAGAGAGAAAGAGAGAGAGGAAGGAAAAAAAGTGTTTGCATAAATTGAAGAATTATTTCCTATGTTGTGATTGAGAGGTATGTTGGGGGAGGGGGGCGATGACAACTTCCTCATTGGCTCAAGGGGGCGATTTGTTCAAAAAGGTTAAGAACCACTGAGCTAGAGGATTCCAACCAGCGCTGCTTCCAAAATGTTTCTATGGAGATTGCTAAAGGTAGTTAGAAAGTTTGTCCATATTATTATGTTCTACATGAACATAAATTGTAACTGAGGGTGACAGTGAGTGAGTGCGATTTACTCCTAGCCATCTGCTGAACTAGCAGTTAGGGAAGACAAGCCTTTCTGCAAGTCACAAAATGCAAAATGGGAACCTACAGTAACTAAAGGACTCCTGTATATTTGCATTTATAAAACAATGCTGTTATAAAAAGTAGGCAAATGCCATATAGGAAAAAACCCTTTGGTTTACAATGTTATTAACACTGTATTAATTTAGGTAAAATGTCACTTCTGTTTCAAAAACCAAGTAACCTGGAATTAAACATTTAAGAATCAATGTGACATAAGTTGTAAAGATTCTGGAATTAGAATGGACACTCCTTTCACCCATAGACAGTGTTAATGTTAATACTGACTTCAGAAAGGAGATGTCCAGAAAGAAAATTGAGTGAAAGTGCTGTCCACCAGACTAGCATAAAACTGAAAGAAGAGAATATTTGTAGCTCAGGGTTGAACTGCGGGATCTCTGGTGCTCTCTGAGCTTGGTTGTTTACTTGCAGACGTTTCATTATCCAATTAGGTAACATCTCACTGATCACTAGTACTGATGATGTTATCTAGCTGGTTAATGATATGTTGTCAAGAAAACAATCAAGCTGAGAGAGCACCAAGGACCCCATAGCATAAAACTACTTGGGCAAAAAAGTCTGCTGCCTCAAATGATGATCCCTATCCAGCCACAAGCAAAGAACCGGCAAATGGTGCTGTGTGTATTTTCAGTGTTGGGAGCACATTAAAGATGAAATGACTAGAGTTTCAAATTGTGGTGTAAATTAACACAAAATCATCATACAAGTTAATATTTGGGCTACAGGGCAATGTGTCACCCTAGGGGTCTAATCCTTTTCAGTTATGTTTTAGTTTTTCTATTAATTTAGGGCACAGCCAGAACATACATAGCAAATTTCCAGCTGGTAACTGTCACTTAGGCCTTAGCCATATTTAAAAGAATAGGTACACAGGTATCATTAAATCAGTAGGGTTTGCAATTGATTTCAAAATGCATGCTGCCTAGCAGGCAAATATTTCCCAGCAAATTACACACCTCTCAGCAAGGGTGACAGTGGCCCATTGTGCAATAATGTTCTCGGTTGGTTCTCATTTATGAACCACCAGTTGCCAACCTGCAATTTTTGTTTAGAAAGCAAAATGGAGCGTGCTGCTGGGCAATATGGTCAGGTGCACGAGCAGCCGTTCCTGCATCCTTTTCTGGGCAAATTGTTACTGGAAAGTGAAAACCCACAACCCAACCTTTGGAAACACAGAATCAATGCTGACCCCCTATTTGCACCCCCTATTTCCACCACACTACCATCTTATTCAAAACGTATTTTGTCAAAAGAGAGGAGTGAGTAGCCTAAAAAAAAGCAAAAAGACATTTCTTAAGAAAACCGGTGGGGAGGAAGAAGATTGCAAAGGAGCTTTCTCCCACATTGGCCAAAGGGTTTCCAAGCAGATGTTACAAAATTGCCTACTGTTCACTCAGGCATCAGGCAGTCCTGAAGCCTGAGAACATCTTGCCAGTCCTTTCCCATCTCTGGCCTGAAGGGGCTTTGAGAACCCATGACAGTGTCATCAAGTGGATGACCTTGTTCTTTCACTGAAGTTAACCAGGTTGCCTCCATAGCCCAAATTGCTTCAGTGGAGAGGGGGGGGGAGAGGCAGGCTCTGTTGCTTCACACAGGCCTAATCAACATGACGATGGGGTATCCCTCATGATATTTCTTCCCACAACTGCCACTGAAATTTTAAAACAAATGCAATCACAAGTTACTCTAGAGCACGGGTCTCCAAACTTGGCAACTTTAAGACTTGTGGACTTCAACTCCCAGAATTCCTCAGCCAGTCTGTCTGGGCGTTTATGTTCTCCTTACTGTTTTTATAATTATTTTAAGTGTAAGCTGCCCAGAGTAATTATGAATGAGGTCACTTTCATGCAATGAAACCCAGCTCTGCAAAACACTCAGAAGAGGATCCAAGTTCACTTGTGCCAACAAAGTTCTTCTCCTGGAAGCAGTGAGGTGACATGTGCTTCAGATGATTTGACCCATGGCTTCTAAAGTTCTGTCCAATTCTGGGACTGTCAGTGAAACAGCCTTGCGTCCCTGACACAGAGGATCTGAGAAGGCCTTTGCAGTAAGTAATCCTCAAGAAGACGTAGCTGCCTCAGCTGTTTCATGGATGCTTCGTTTGCATCAATATGTTTTGTGAAACACCAGTCAGGTGAAATAACCAGGCGGATTCGTTGAGTTCAAAACATAGAAGAGTTTATTATTGCTACCTCTAATACAAGAATCTAGTCAACTAACAGTCAAAGCTAAACTGGCAATAGATAAGGGGCAATGGAATCCACGGGGGAAGCAGAACTTAGGTCTTTTGTGACAATGCAATGGATCCAAACTTATGACACATTTAATCCCACCTTCTAGCTCGGTTTCTACAACATCCCTTCAAAGACTTTGTCCATGCCTTATTTTAAATTAACTTAACAGCATTTCAGCAGTCAGTAATGGGTGTCAATTCTCTGCCTTTCACAGTTCGGGCCCAAAGCTCCCACATTATTACTTTGTGAAGGAACAAAGAAAACAGCCAGGAAAAAAAATCGGAGATAATTTCATGCAGCTTTTTATATATCATATATTCACTCCCAATAATTTGGTTTGAGTTTCTTGGTACAAATACATTATCAATTTCATCTCTAGATGTTCTCTGAAATGCTGGGAAGCCAACAATTGCATTTAATAGCATTTTTCTCCTCTCTTCAACACAGTTGACATCTACCATCTGGTTTCACAATGGTATAAGTGTTCAAATAACAGTAATGCTATAAAAAAACATACATGCTACATGCACATTTAGTTCTGGCCATTAGTTCTGACTCCAAGATATCAGGTATAATTGTTTGGCTCTAAAAGAATTTTAGAAGATGGAATCCTTTGCTCATATGGTATCTTTTTCTCCTTTTTGGAGCAAGCACTACATGACAGAACAATAAGTATTTCCACTTTTGGCAGCTAATGAGATTTAGCTGGAAATCAAGGTAAAAATGGTGATTTACCTAGGCCAAGTATCAAACCTAATGAAGCGATAAAATTATACCAAGGAAGAGAATTCACCACCGTAAGTAGCAAACAACAATCATAATGTTTGCTCCCATTCTTAAATGTTACAGAACTATAAAAACGGATTGGTGGAATGGACTGTTTCTCTTAACTGAAACCATAAAAGTGGCTAAGCCATTCAAGAATAGCATCTTCTTCCTGGAGTTCAGAGTGGTTAAAGCTACATAATCTACTCAGGATTCAACCAATGTCATTCCGTTGGCCATGCCATATTTTGACATTGTTCTGCTTGCAGTTTGGAGCTTACTAGAGAATGCTGTTAAGCTGCTGTTGGATTAGTGTTCACATCCTTTCCAAAAGAGAGGCATCCTCTCTCTTTCTCTCTGTCTCTGTCTCTCTCTCTCTCTCTCTCTGTATGTGTGTGTGTGTGTGTACACCTTTGAGTCAGTTTTGACTCCTCAACCTGTAGTCTTCCTAGCAAGATTTTTGGAAGTGGTTTGCCTTATCTTCTTCCTAGGGCTGACCCTGGCTCAAGATCACCCAGTTGAGTTCATGCCAAAAGTGGGACTAGAATTCACAGCTGCCTGGTTTCTACCATGGTGCTTTAATCACCACATCAAACTGACTCTCTAAAAGAGACATATCCCTTGTTATTTCAATTAACATTAAGTATAGCCTACTTTTCAACTTGATGGGTTCCCAGTTTCACATAAAATAAAGTGAAGATAGAGATGTGTGGAAGGTAGGTTAAAACTCTTATCTGTAGCTGACTTCCTCATTAGCTATGTTATCTGTAACAGTTGATACTTCAGATACTACGGGTTGATACTATGGGTAATTTGGGAAGAATTTTCAGCATCATCTTATACTGTTGTCAGTCACTTTTTGCAACCCTATGGATCATAGTAGCCAGCCCCCCCCCCATTGCCCTTGTCTCCCAGAGTTTGCCCATGCCTACTGCAACGATGACATTATCTAACCATCTCTTCCTCTGCTGTCCCCTTCTCCTTTTGCCTTCCATCTTTTTTAACATCAGGGTCTTTTCCAATGTGTCCTCTCTTCTCATTTGGTGGCCAAAGTATTTGAGCTACAGCTTCAGTATCTGTCTTTTTCAAAGAACAATCAGGACTGATTTAGGATTGACTGATTTGATCTCCTTGTAGTCCAATGGACTCTCAAGAGTCTTCTCCAACAATAATCTTATATACTTCTATTCAAAGATAAGATAACCTTTATTATCATTTTTCTGTATACACAATGGCACATATTAAAATGAAATTCCAATCCCCACTTTCGGGGGGGAAATGCCACCCACCAAACAATGTCACCATCCCAAAGATAACAATAATAATATAATAACAGCAGCAGTATGCAGAAGTGCCAAGTTATACAAAATGACACCAAAACTTACATACATACAAAACTTACATACTCTTTTTCTTCTATATATTCAAAATAAACTGTGTGATACACACACACACATTCATACAGACACATGTATCACAGTCCATTTTGAATACATAGCAGAAAAAAAGTCTTGAGAGTTAACAAGCTTGATACTATATGGTACACAGCTATTACAGAATCTAGTTGTTCTGCTTCAGATGCCACAAAGCTTCCTCCCAGAAAGCAACAATGAAAACCAGCCATGGAAAGGATGTATAAAGTCCCTGACAATACAGCGGACCCTGGTCAAGCAGTGCTTATATGCTATGTCCTGGACAGAAGGAAGTGAACTTCTAATAATCTTTTTTACCATCCTCACCACTCTCTGCACAGCCTTCCTGTCCGAAGCAGTAATACTTCCAAACCAAACAGTAATATAATACGACAGGGTATTCTCAATCGTCCCTCTATAGAAAACAGTAAAGACAAGGGAAGGAAGATGTGCTCTTCTCGTTGTGTTGTGCTTGGCTTTTTTCCAGATAGAAAAGCACAGGAGATCATATGAAAATACTTAGGACTACCCAATTGTAAGTTCAACTTTTTTTCTTATTAAAAATTATTATACGTAAGTCATTTTAAACTGTGATTTTTTTTTCCAAAATGCCTTTGGATTTCCTTGTAAATTGAATGAACGATATAGATTACAGCAGAAGGGATGCAGGTTCAGTTAGATTCCTACATTTTGTTATTCATCCCAATTCTGATAAAATACAATAATCTTGAGATTTCCTTCACCACATCTCATTAGCAGGCCATACTCCAAACCAAATGGAATACTTCAGTTGGACAGTTGAAATGTCTTCTCATGATTAGAATATATTCTGGTGCCCTTCCTTTGGATCAAAATATCACACTTCCACATCAGTGTGTGTTATTAGAACAGGTTGTATAACAAATCCATTAAGTATGAGAAACTAATTTTGAGGCATTATGTAGAAAATTGTTCTAGTTGTCCCAAACTAAGCCCACAAACATTTATTGGAGCTATTCTCTTCAAAAATTATGGCGCCACATGGACTGCTGTTGGAAGCAGAACAAGAAGCTGTGCACGCAATCTGCAAAACACTTCAAGTTTTCATCCACATAAAGATTTTTGACCCAACCCAGCTGAACTATTAAGCAGACCAAAAAGGGCTTCCTTCCAACATAATAAATGACTAGAAGCTGTGGTCACCCAGAATGCAAAACCTTGAAGGCTGAAGACAGCTGCTCTCCCACCCCGTGCTCGGTAATTACATTTGTTGGCAGCCTGCCACAAGTGCCACACATATTAATATTGCATGGCTGAGCATAGTGAGAGAATGTCAGAAATCCACAGCTACTGTAAAGAAAACAGCATTAAAACATTGACTTCTCCAAAGATACTTTTCTATACTTGGAGGGTATGAGATCATGAGTTGCATAGTTACTCAAATAGCATGGTTCCGTAAGCCTTGGTTTTGAAGGTCGTCTATACTGTCTCATCATCCCATGAAGACAACAAATGTTTAGGAAAGTAAATGCAAGTAGGGGGAATACAGAGCTGAAACAAATCTACAGTTGTAAGTTCTTGGGTTATTCAATTAATACAGTTGTAAAAGCCGTGGTGGCGCGGTGGCGCGGTGGTTAAAATGCAGTATTGCAGGCTAATTCTGCTGACTGCCAGGAGTTCAATTCTGATCGGCTGAAGGTTGACTCAGCTTTCCATCCTTCCGAGGTCGGTAAAATGAGGACCCAGATTGTTGGGGGCAATATGTTGACTCTGTAAATCGCTTAGAGAGGGCTGTAAAGCACTATGAAGCAGTATATAGGTCTCAATGCTCTTGCTATTGCTATTCAATAAATCGATCCTGATGGTATACACCAAATGTTAAATAAGAAATATGCATTTCTTTAGACTTTAAAAAATGGAAGCCTGAAGAATAAAATATTTCAGACTGTCTTCTTCATATTAAGCATAGCAAATTTGTCTGAGACTGCAGTGCCACTTGCATGTCGCTAGAAAATGTTCCCATTGACACAGGAGGACAACAGGGGTGTGCTTGTGTTCCTTCTTGTCCAGGACATGGAACATTTCTGATTTTTCAGATCTTAATCCTAATGAAGTATTATCATCTTAATAGGGCGAACTGCATGTCGGCTCTAGGGCAGTAACTGATCTGTGATTTACTGCTGAAGATTGCTTTTATAAACTTCTCACTAAACTAATTTGATTAGTAAGTGTCAATGGGGATAACTCGATAAGCCTCAGGGGCAGAGAGTTGGTATAAATATTCAGCTGTCAATTTTGCTTACAGTATGTGTGGGTTTGGTCCAAGCAGAGCTTCCTTCTGAACAGGATATAATATTGGCTGTATATCAAAGGTTACTTCAAATGTTTGTAATTGCAATAAATCGAGGAGGAAAAGGAATTGTGCATGTCATGCTATATGTTGAATCCTTCCAATCCAAAAGCTTTCCAGAACCTCGGAAATCTATCCATCAACAGAAAAAGAAAGGCTTTTGGCTGGAAGATTAGAGGGGGCTGAAGTCTGTTACATCTGGGCTAAACGAATGAAATGTATAGAACTGTTAAGAATCAAATTGTTTGAACAGTTGTTGTTGACTTCCGATGAAAAAATGATTTAAAAAATTTATAACTTTTTATTGAATTTAAAAATGGAAGACAAACAAGTGAAAGGAACAATGATTATATGGGCAAAAAAATGGATATAACATACAATTAGAAAAATGGCAAAATCTTTGGGAAAGAAATTATGAGCTGACAATAGCTACTTCATATAAAGAAAACCTATATAAAATGTTCTACAGATGGCATTTTCCACCTGTTAGATTAGCAAAAATGTTTAAAAATATGTCTAGTAAATGTTAAAAATGTAATCAAAATCCTGGTACATACTATCACTTATGGTAAAGCAAACAAAAAAATGTGTTACAGCAAAACAAATTTGGACCAAAATACATACTTGGTTAGAAAAGATGTTAGAGAAACATGTAGATTTTAAACCTGAACTTTTTTTACTAGGCATAATGCCAGAAAAAAATGATAAATAAAATGTATATTTAACACTACATGTATTAACAGCAGCGAGGATTGCATTTGCGCAGAACTGGAAAAATGAGACAACACCATCGGAGGAAGCGATAATTAAGAAAATACTGGACTGTGCTGAAATGGATAGACTTACATTGAGAATTAAAGAAAAAGAAGATACAGAATACTTTCAAACATGGAATTTATTTTATCAATGGTTGGAAAAACGAGATAGAGAGTAAGAACTTAACTTTTATGACTAAGCAAAAATCAACCCAGACAACATGTTCATTAAGCACAAATGAATTGTAATGATAGAAAATTAATAAAATACTTTAAAAAAAAAAAGAATCAAATTGAAAATGATTCTTGGATTATTGGAACAAGTCTGACTGGAATATTCAGACTATACAAGTAGTACTGACTTACAACCAGAATTGAGTCTGAAAATATGGTTGTAAATCATTGTGGTCATAAGTCAAAACATCACTTCATTAAGTGAACACTGCAGTCACAGCAATCAATTCTCCCTAATGAGGGTTTTTTTGCCAGAAACTGAAAGTGAACACTGGCCCATGTCCCATAACCATGGGACACTGCAAATGGCCACAAAGGTGAGCTGGTTGCCAAGCACCCACAAATGCACTCATGTGACTGTGGTGAGGTGTGCGTACAGCCATTGTAACTTTTAAAATGGGTCATAAGTAGTTTTTTTTGGGGGGGGTTCATAACTTTGAATGGTTGTTAAGCAACTAGTCATAAATCAAGGACTACCTGTACACACACTCATCTTGTTATTATTACTATAATTAATGTTGTAAAGGATATTGTAAAGCTTTTAGACACTTGCTGCATTCTCCATTGGCTCCACAATATTAAATTGCACATCTTAATATGCACAGAAAAGTCCAGCTTCCTGAATTTACTTACCAACTTACTTGGACATCATGGTGGGGTTCTAAATTAATTTGGAGACATGACACAAAGATCTAAATTCTACAGCGGACTATTCACGTGTCTTTGTTTTCTTGCTTTGTTTATTTTTAACAAAGGATTCTCCCATGATTCCTGAATTTTGGGACAAATCATGATTATAGGAAACAATAAGTGGCATTTCCTGGAATATCTAGTCGCAGTTTCCATGCAAAAGAATCCAAAAACAAACCTTTTGAATAAATAAATTCATTTGAATTGAATGTTGCTTCATTTAAGTTTCCTGCATAAAGAACTGCAGTAATTTCCCAAAAAAGGACCTGGCTTTCATTGAAGTCTCAGTAAAAGAAATAATTATTTCAAATTTCTAATAGTATCTTGTAAGAAAGGGGAAATATTTGTAAAATAGTAGTAGTAGTAGTAGTAGTAATAATAATAATAATAATATATTTATATATATATATATATAAAATAAAAGATAATAATTGAGTTGGAAGGGACCTTGGAAGTCTTCTATCTAACCCCCTGCTCAGGCAGGAAGCCCTATACCACGGGTGTCAAACTCGCTGTGTCACGTGACGTGTCGCGATGTATTGCAACTTTTTTCACATTGCCGGAGCTGGGGTGGGCGTGGCTTCCGCATGATGCAACAGGCCTGCGGGCTGGCAGTTTGACACCCCTGCCCTGTACCATTTCAGACAAATGGCTGTCCAGTCTCTTCTTAAAAACTTCCAGTGTTGGAGCATTCACAGCTTCTGGAGGCAGGTTGTTCCACTGATTAATTGTTCTACCTGTCAGGAAATTTCTCCTTAGTTCTAGGTTGCTTCTCTCTTTGTTCAGTTCCCATCTATTGCTTCTTGTCCTGCCTTCAGGTGCTTTGGAGAATAGCTTGACTCCCTCTTCTTTGTGGCAGCCCCTGAGATATTGGAACACTGCTATCATGTCACCCCCAGCCCTTTTCATTAAATTAGACATATCCAATTCCAGCAACCGTTCTTTATATGTTTTAGCCTCCAGTCCCATTTATTTATCAAGAGCGTCTCCATTTTTCATTCTACTATATAGCCACTAGATGGTGCTACAAAATATGAAAAATTAAATTTGCTGCTAAACGCAAGACAAAAATAACCTGGGTACTGTACTGAGAAATATGTCACCCTGTTATCAAGACTGACAGCTACTGCAAGGACAAAAATCTGCAAGAAGAATCAGTGTTCTAAATGGGGTTTTCAATCATTAAGGCACAGCTGTACAAACATGACAGTTTGTTCTATTTTGCACAGAAGAAGGAAAAATATCTCCAAGGTGGAAACAGGCAAAGGCAACTTGAGTGACTGAAAAATTCAACATTTTCCCTTCTCAGTCATGGAAGTGCTTTAAAAATAATCTACAAGCTGTTCGCTAAGGAAAAGAAGAATAAAGAAATAAAGTACAAAGAAATATGAAATTTGATGAGGAACACTCAAATGAACTGAATTCAAATTCCTGTTTAAAAATGCATAACTTTTGTTCTATGCTTTATGTGTCTCTTTACCATGTGCAAATATAATAAGTTACTCTCTTTCTCTAATATTTTTCTTTGTTTTCGATTTCTTCTTGCTTCTTGGTTGAACATTCAAAAGTTACAAAGCACACTAGAGATTAAGTATGAATCACTTGGAATTTTCTTTTAGTTTGGGCTATTTTAGGCGTGACTTTTCCATGTTTGAAATCTTAAAAGACCTTATGGCATATATTCACTTTATGTTTTGGATAGAAATATTAAGATTTTTACCATAGATTGTGAAGACTGTAAGGATGGTCAGTTCTAGTCCCGACTTAGCATAAAAGCTGGCTGGGTGACTTTGGGCCAATCACCAGGAGACTCTTCTAATCCCACTTTAGGCATAAAAGCTGGCTGGTTGATTTTGGGCCAATCACCAGTAGACTATGAGTTCTACCGTAGTCCCACTTTAGGCATGAAAGCCGGCTGGGTGACTTTGGGCCAAACTCTCTCTCTATCAGCCCAACTCATCTAACACGATTGTTGTTGTGGGGAAAATCGGAGGAGGAAGGAGTACTGTGTATGTTTACCACTTTGAGTTATTTATAAAAATAATAAGGGAGGGATAAATATCTAATCAATAAATAAAACTTTTGGGAGCATATTTGGGCATCCATACTTAGCAGGTCAATGGTAGAATGAACATTTAACAGGAATAAATGCCAGCTAGCATTTATCTTTCTCTGAAAGAACTTTGGCTTATATTTAAGATGCATTAGGAAGCAGGTATTTCTTCTATTATAATAGTACGTGAGAAATTCATAACAGCATGGGGCTCTCTGGAATGACCACGGGATCATGCAACGTTTCTGGGAATTGCTATGAAACAAATGGCCTCATAAGGGCGAAACCACAGATTTAGAATTATTCGGGAAAGGTTTAAAGCAGAGACATAAGGAAAAACCCCAATCACCTTGTAGAGCAGAGGTGGGGAACAATGGCCCTTTTATGACTTGTGGACTTCAACTCCCAGAATTCTGGGTGTTGAATCCACAAGTCATAAAAGGGCCATCATTTCCCACCCCTGTTCTAGAGTTTAAGAAGTGGGAAAACAAACTGATCAGATTTGACTTAGGGTGTTCAAGACTAGCTATTGGTCCATCCATTGGTCACTTAGCTTCTCCACACCTGAACTACAGCTCAGGCATTTCTCTGCACACTTACATGTCACATATCCATAGGAACAGACCCAGCAGCAAAGTCAAAATGCTCCCTACCCTTGGAGCCAAGGAAAAGGACCCTTCCATTGCACTCCAAACCAGGGGTGGGATTCAGCCAGTTCGCACCAGTTCGGCAGAACCGGTAGCTAATTTTTTGTTGCCCAGGCCCAGAATGGACTTCCGGAAGCGACATCCACATAGAGAACCGGTTGTTCACATATTTGAATCCCACCACTGATTTCATGCCTGTAAGTCCCCTCCTTTGCAAGGCAATGAATAAAAATGAATTCGGCATTAGCTTACCTTTCCTGCTCTTTCAAAGATAGCTGTTTGAATATATTTCTTCATTAAATGCAATATAATATATTTTATTTTAAAATGTATTTTACTTCATGCTCAATATATGGAGAGGAAATGTTTTGTGCACAAAAACAAGTACAGAAAATAAGGCTATAAAAACTATGTTCTGCATTATGTTGACATTCATTATAATACAGGGAGTCCTTGATTTATGAGTGTAACCGATTCCAGAGTTGCAGCGTTATGACATTTGTTAAGCGGGTCAGGTGCCCCTGCCCGATTTTACGAATGTGCAAAATGGCTTACAAGCCTGAAGAAATTGCTTGGACCCAGTTTATTCATCCATTCATCCATTCATTCACTTTGTATAGCCTGTGGTTTCTCTGCATCATGGTTAAAAGGTCACCGATTGAAATTTGGGAGATAGAGCTGTACTCCTCCATCTGAGCAGATTAAGGAATCGATGTGCCACTTGGAAATGGAAAGCAATAGAGAGCTTCCTTTCTCAGCTGAGGTACACTTGTGAGTGAGAACATTCTGTTGAGTTGTATTTGCATATACTGTAGCTTACATATAAACTGGAGCAGGCATTTAGTTACGCTTTTCATGCAAGGTTTTGTTAGAAAAGGAATCCAGTCACATTCAAAATCAACGCATTCTGCAATAGATCCACTTGGATTTATTGGAATTTCTTTCAGGCACGCATTGCAAGCAGCACTCCTGAGGTTCTGAATACAATCACTAGTTTTCCCTAAGATTAAAACTCTCCTTTCAGCTGCTCTTGCACCCAGAGCCTATCAGAGATTTAAAAAGACTCCCAGTGTTTGGATCAAGGTATCACCAAGCGCTCAGTCCCAGACTCGTCAGTCAAATATGGTCAGGCACAGATCATAGTTCAGATCACCCCACAAGTAACATGTCATGATACAGTATGTGCGCCATTAGGGATTGAAACAGTATTGTTTGCAAAACATGCATTTCTTAAAATATTCTGTGGTACACTCACTATTCAGAAGAAGCAAACCAAACATGAAAGTAAAGTTTCATGCTGTGCCATGAAACTAAAAATTAACCAAAACAAAAGTATATTTAAATATATAAGCTATGATATGCACTTTTAGATCCATTTATAGGTGTATGACGCTCCCACTCATTACCTTCTTTTGGCAAAGTTGCTGGTGGCATTTCTCTGCAAAAGCTGAACAAGGACAGATTTTTCATGAATCCCCATCACTTCGATCCCTTTTGAGTCTTTGTGGAAAGACTTTGAGGGTAGTCCTTTTTTCTCCCAATGTTTAAAAAGAGTCTGTTCTTTGTTTGGTCTTTCTTGTAGGCCGGTTTGATCTTTCCAGTACCCAGTAGGTCTTCCTGGTATAGGTCTTCCTGGCATCTTCTTCACTCCCCTTCAGATATTCTTACATGCCCTTTTTTTTCTTCAACCATCTGATATACTTATGACATTCCATGGCTATCTATTTTCCTTGGTATGTAGAGTCTGTCAGCATCACTGTGAGGATGAAGGGCATGATTCATTGTCATTATTTTTCTGGTCTTCCTATCCGTGGCCTTTAGTTCTGCTTGAGTCCAGTCCGCTATTCCCTCTGTGCATTTAATGCCTGCTGTTAATTGCCTTGATGGTACTTCATCCAATGACTTTGGACTTTAAGATCTTCATTCTCTTGATATGTTCATTTCTAACCTTTTTCTCCAGTGTGCTTGATGTTGTCAGTCTGAAGAATGTCCAGGCACTTGTAGTGATTGTCTTCATCTACATTCTTGATGTTGTTTCCATAGGGCATCTTGATTCCTTCAGTTTCACTATTTTTCCTCGTTTGATGGTGACGGTGGCACATTTGTCCAGCCCAAACTCCAATGCGAATCTTGGCTCAACAGACAGTGTTGAGCAGCGATTCTATTTCAGATGATGTTTTTCCATACTGCTTCAAATCATCCATGTAAAGGAGGTGGAATAGTCCAGCAGATGTTTTGGATGTTTGATAACCATAGCCTGAGTTATTCAGTATTGTTGACATAGAAATTAGTACAGTTGCAAGTGTGCATGCGTAAAATTCCCCAGGCCTAACAAATATAATCCTCAGGCACCTGCTAGCCATTGTAATCACTGGTAAGAGATGGGAGTGTCCATCGAGGGAGACGCTGCTGGCATTCCTGAGCTCTCAACTTCACCCCACGTTTCTGCCATATTTTACCAGGAGCCTCAGTGTTTACCTATCCTTCACCTACACTCGGCTGTGGCCCTTCGATCATGGCTGGTGCTGCCTCATGGTACCGGCAGTCATTGGGGCGGGGTTGAAGCATGTGTGGAAAAGTGGGATCATGGCAGATATGGAGTTTGGCACTTCGAAATATGATGTCATTGTGATCAGTGGGGTTGATCGAACAGATTATTCTCCCCGGCTTAAAATGGATATTTATAAATCTATAGCATATATTTTATATCACATATGTATGTTATGAAGACACTTTGGTGTCCATACTACTCGCTGTTACTAGCTATGTTCATATGATAAACTGAGTGACAATGATGCCATTATTTAATTCATAAAACACACTGAATCTTAATAACACAGGGTGGGTTAGCGCAACAATCTAGACTTGTGTTTATTAGCTAGTTTGTGACAGCAGCTAAGACACATTCCTTGCGGTGAGATCTCACAATAAAAATGCTGCCCAACCAGTACCAAGTTAGAAAAGTTTAGATGACAATGATAGCCTGAACAGTTTTTTAAAAACTAACTGAATGCAAAAAAAAAAAAAAGCAAAAGTATAAAATGGAGAAAAAAGTAAAAAAGAAGAAAGAAAAATATACAAGATGCACATTTACAGAATTATTCCATAATTGATAGCAGACATCTATAGCTGGTTTATAATAATCAATTCTATGAATGGTTTGGAGCCATATGTTTGTCTTTCTAGTGCTGAACAGTAAGTTTTTTAATTCTACGTCCATTTTCTTTGTCCAAAAGTCAAAGAAAAGGCTGTAATCCAACATCTGTTGGTTTGGTTTTTTTTAAATCTATTATCGGCTACGACATGGAAGCAAAACAAAAACAAAAAGAATAGCGTGTACATACTTAAATAATTTCTTTAAAAAATTAGAAAAGCAAAACAAACAAAAGGGAATTTCAAAAAAATAATAAAAAGTGCATCCAAGAAGCAAGCCTCCATTTCTCCCCCAGCCACACCCATTTTTTCAGCTACTAATTGTTACTTGCACATTTTAATCATACTTTGGATATTATTAACTCCTATCTGTTTGGATCCTTTGAATTATAGGAGGTGTGGTGGCTCACTGGCTTAATGACGCTGGAGATGGTGCCAGCTCCGGCAATTCAAGCCCTAGATCTGCGTGGCAGGGGTAGCTCTTGTCACTCACCTCAGCTTCTGTCCAGCTAACAGTTCGAAAGCATGTTCTATGCAAGTAGATAGATAAGTAGCATTTTGGTGGGGAGATGAGCTTTGTGCAGGCAGTTAGGTTCCTGACGGCTCTGAACTTTCCGGGTTGTGGTGCCCTTTAGTGAGGAAAGCTCCATGAAGGGAGGGGGCTTTGGGTAACACTGCAGAAAGAGCCGCTCGTCTTTCTCTCTGGTGCAAAGCCAGCTTGCCCTCCTGCGACGCATCTTGGGAAGCGCACAAGCATTTCCTATAACAGGGCTGGCATCTTGGCAAGCCAAACTACTACTCTGCAATAGCATTGTGGTCTCCTGGCTACTGTAACAATGCCATATGATAACAAAAACAACAACAACTAAACCTTTCTGAGGGGATAGCCTGCTGCACGTCCTTCTGATTAGCTACAGTGCCTGGGACATACCTCCTTCCCCCCACCAGCTGGACACTTCCCTGGCAGCCATGTTATCCTAAGCTCCTGTGTTTTGCTCTTGTGTTTTGCATTGGTCAGCAGCTGCCATTTTTTATTATCTTATGCATATAAATCTTGTGGTGGGATAATGATGGCCCGTTAGACCAATGAACCTGCATCAACCAATGTTTTATCACCTGCTCCAGAATTTCAACCCTTTCTTTTCCCTGGGGCCACCTTTTTAATTTCTCCCCAGGCTGGATGAAGCATGCTCCTGTGAGAGATAAAAATATATGTACAAATATATAGCTTAGAAATTGCTTAATGACATTTAATTTTAATAATCTTAACTAAAATTTAAGGAGTGAGTTTATCAATTATAAGATGGAGTAACTTAGGCTTTTAACTTTAGGGGCTTTGGCACATGCAAGATAAGCTGTTGTGGTTTATATAAGTAGGTTAACAGAAGCTAGGCATAAACGCAAGCTGAGGAAACTCAAAAATAAAGATAGAGCTTATGCTAAGCTAAAGGTCATGGTTAAACGGTTAAACGATGCAGGCACAACAGGTGCAAGGGGCCTTTTTCCTGGGAGAGTATGAACAAAATTTATTCTGTTTAAGCGCTTCGGATTAGCTGATCGGGGGGTAAGCAGATGGGCTTGAGTGCGATAGGGGTGGGGGAAATCAGCATCATGAAAAGGGTATAAATATGTGATTTTAACAATTATTGGTGTGGCTTTTAAATTTCAATAAAACTCTGTTCCTGGAATCCCAAATGAGTATTTGAATTTATTTATTTTTAAAATTCTGAGCAAAATGCTCCAAACACTCCTATTGGTGTTTCTGATAAAGAATTCTCTTTATGAGCATTTTGTAACTTGGTTTAAAAATAAATTATTCAGAATAAAATTTGGGTTAAGATTGTGCCATATATTTCTCAGATTTTATTTTTTTATTTTTGTAACTGTTTTTAATATCTCTTGTTGCAGGCCCAGAATGGACTTCCGGAAGTGGCATCCACACAGAGAACTGGTTGTTCACATATTTGAATCCCACCACTGCCCCCACCCCATGCAACATCTTGCCTCCAGAGGTGAGGTTGGCCCTCACTCTCCTGGCCTTCCAAAGAGGTGTTGGTTATCACCTTTAAAACCCTTGTTAGAAAAAACAGAGGTACAGATAGTGAAAAAGGTTAAATATTTAGGCATATATCTTTCAGCCAAATGCTCAACAATAAAAGAAGATAACTATATAAAATTGTTGAAACAAATAAAGATGGACTTGGAAAGATGGAAAAATCTGCAATTGTCAATATTAGGAAGAATTGCGACAGTGAAAATGAATGTGTTGCCGAAAATTTTATTCTTATTTCAAACAATTCCAATAAAACTTGAGAAAAAATTCTTCCAAGATTTAAACTCACTAATTTTGAATTTTGTTTGGCGGGGGGAAAAGCTAGAATTAAGATGAAAACATTACAAGACGCCAAAGAAAATGGAGGTTTTGGGTTGCCGGAGCGGGCTTTATATTATCAAGCATCTGTTTTAACATGGGTGAAAGAATGGATAACTCTTAGAAATAAAAGGTTGTTATATTTGGAGGGATATGATTTGCAATTGGGATGGCACGCTTTCTTGTGGTACGGAAAAAATAGAGCTCATAAGTATTTCCAAAATCACTATATAAGAAACGCTTTGTTAATAGTATGGGGAAAAATTAAAGCTAAAATATATTTAAAGGTTCCAGGGTGGCTATCAACGATGGAGGCATTTGTACATCCGAACTTGGTAGACTTTGAAAAAATATGGACATATAGAGATATTCTAAATATTGATGGGCATTTAAAATCTAAACAAGAACTGGAAAATCAGGGTATCAACCTGTCGTGGTGGACACATTTACAGATGCAAAATAGATATGAAAAAGATGTGAAAATGTATGGATTTTATAAAGAACAGACTGTATTTGATAAGATTTTGTTAACCTCAGATGAGAAATTAATCAAGAAGATGTATAATTTTTTGTTAATTTTGGAAATGGAAAGTGAACAAGTTAAAGAAACAATGATTAGATGGACGAAAAACTTTGGTTACAATATAGAATTAGAAAACTGGCAAAACTTATGGGAGAGAAATTATAAGTTAACAATGGCAACTTTGTATAAAGAAAATTTATATAAAATGTTTTATAGATGGCACTTGCCACCAGCAAGATTAGCAAAAATGTTTAAAAATGTGTCAGATAGATGTTGTAAATGTAAGCATAATTCAGGCACATACTATCACATTTGGTGGTCATGTAGCAAAGCAAAGGCTTATTGGAAAAATATACATGCCTGGTTAGAAAAAATATTAGGTGAACATGTTGATTTCAAACCTGAACTTTTATTATTAGGTATAATGCCTGAAAAGATTAACAGACAAAGCCTATATTTGATTTTACACATCATTACAGCAGCAAGAATAACTTTTGTGCAATATTGGAAAAATGAAGCACTACCACCAGAAGAAGAAATAATCAGAAAAATATTGGAATGCGCGGAGATAGACAGATTAACTTTGAGATTGAAGGATAAAGAAGATACAGACTACTATCAAACTTGGGACTTATTCTACTATTGGCTAGAAGAAAGAATGAAGGATTAGGAATGGAATATGTATTAGCATTGTTGATTCCAGACAGCTCGTTAGTTGAAAAACTAACAAATGTATGTAAGAGAAAATCAATAAAGTCTTTAATTGAAAAAAAAAATCCTTGATGGCATGGGATCAGTTTACATAAGGAAGCACCTTGTCCCAGCCCGTCCCACCCAGTTAGGCGGAAAGGGTATGTTACGGACCCAGTCAGTTAAAGAATTCATACTGATGGGATCTAAGAAGAGAGCATTCTCTCCCATTGCCCCCCACCCAGTGGTGGGATTCAGCCAATTCGCACCAGTTCGGCAGAACCAGTAGCTATTTTTTTGTTGCCCAGGCCCAGAATGGACTTCCGGAAGTGGCATCCACACAGAGAACTGGTTGTTCACATATTTGAATCCCACCACTGCTCCAAACTCCAGGAACCAATTGTGAAGGAAGACTTGGCAACGCATGCATAAGCATGCGTCCCCAAATGAATGTGTTTCTTTTCCTTTTCAAAGAAGCCCTTGGAGACCAGGAAAAAAAGAATCCCTATTATAGGCTTCTAGAATTATGTGTCTTCCCCACCCACCCACCTCTTAAACACTTGGCCAGCCCACCCTTCTTTCAATGGCATTGCTTTAAATACTCCATGTTTCGCATAGGGAAGATTGGTGTTTTCACATAAGTCATGTTTGACATTGTGTTGAGTTTGCCTTCCCACGATTCAAATCATAGCCAGCCCTCACCCCAGCAGCCTTGCCAATAAATCTCTTGTACAGTGTATTTAAGCTTGTCTTCTTGATTGCCCCTCCACTCTCGGTTGTCCTTTCCCCCAGTTATATAGCAGACAATGCAGCGCAAACATAAATCTGAGCCTTCGTGCAGCAGCCCTGTTGTAACATCTCTGCATTGTGTGCAGGGAGATCAGCTGATCAGAAATGACAGAATCCTTTCTATTCCAAACAGCTTCTAGACTAGGGTTCCTCAGCCTTGGCAACTTTAAGGTGCAGAAACTTCATGGCTGATTGGGGAATTCCTGGGATTGAAGTCCACGTATCATAGAGTTCCCAAGTTTGAGAAAGACTGGTCTAGGCTGATGATCAGCACTGATGATGCTACCTAGTTTGGGTAATGAAACATCGGCAAGAAAACAACCAAGCTCAGAGAGCATCAAGGACTCCTCATTTCAACCCTGAGCTACAAATATTCTCCTTTATTGAAACACTAGTCTAGACAGAACCCCAAAACCCAGCTACAGCAGAAGTCTTTCCTCAAGGTAAGGGGCAGGTAATATGCTTGCCAGAAGATATTGCATACTGAATGTGGGCTTTTACCTCCCTTTTCTATATCGCCTTAGTGCCTTAGTCTCTAGACTTTCTTGTTCAAACCTCCTATTTGTATTATCCCAGAAACCAGGAGTCAGTGAGTTCTATTCCCGCCTTAGGCATAAAAGCTGACTGAGTGACTTTGGGCCAATCACCAGGAGACTCTGAGTTCTAGTTCTGCCTTAGGCACAAAAGCCATTTGGATGACTTCAGGTCAATCACTGTCTCTCAAGCCAACTCACCTCACAGGGTTGTTGTTGTTGTTGTGGGGAAATAGGAGGAGGAAGGAATGTTAGGTATGTTTGCTGCCTTGAGTTATTTATAAAGTAATAAAGGCAGGATAAAAAACTAATCAATAAAGTTTGCACACACTGGCAGGAGCAGATTTCAGCCATGAGTTCTCCCTGCAGATGTCAGAGATTGATATAAGCCAACCACCTGTCCTACCACTGAATCTTCCTCCTCACCAGGCATATGAGATGGTGGGAACCTTGCTTGATCCCAGAGGTTTAGAATGACCTCTGTCATCTCATAAATGCCCCACAAGATCTGGTTCTGAGTCCCTTTCAAGCATCTTCTCCACTCAGGACCAGTGTGCCCTCCATGAGAAACCCTTGTTCTTGTGCATGTTTTTCTACTTGATTTTGCTGAATGCTTAAAAGAGGATTTTTGAGGCACATTTGACAGAGAAAAACAGCCTCCCTGTTTGTTCTCCGCTCCCAGCAGCAGATCTTTTCCAACTTTCCTGGAGAAATGTCAATTTGCTGACCTTCTTGTGCAAACCAACAGCTGCTATTGAGGGTGGTTGTAATTTGGCAACACCAGAAGGACAGGCAGCAGTGATCGGGTGTAATGGCTATACGAAACCGCCATAGTTGGCTGCGTTTTCCCTAGCATTGGTTTCCTGATGGCCTTTTTAAAGGAACCACAAAGGCAGAAGAGAATCTGTTCTCATAGCAGTGCAATAGAAGATTTACAGGACACCGTCAAAATGGGGGGGGAAACCTAAGCAAGAAGCTTAATTTCACTTCAAAAAAGGCATGGCTGTGATGAAAAGTTCCTGAACACAACCAAGGTCAGTGCCACCCAGTGATTAAACTATGAAGCATAACTATTTGCAGAAATGCCAATGATCTCTTTTCAAAGCAAAATATAACGCAGGCCAGTGGTGTATCTAAAGCGTTCCTACAGATCTGTATGAAACTGAGGGACATATTCACCCACTTTTTGCTAAATAGAGCCCCCCTCCTTTACCTGGTTACAAGAATGAGTTATGAGAATCTTTTTACGAAGGTATACCCTGCAAGGGTGGGGGACTATGGCCCTTTTATAACTTGTGGATTTCATCTCCCAGAATTCTGGGTGTTGAAGTTCACAGGTCATAAAAGGGTCATAGTTCTCCACCTCTGGTATATAGATTCAACAGCTTGTATATCTCATGTGCTATGGAGATAGATACTCAACCAAAATGCAACAATTGTCATATTATTTGTTTGTTTTGTTATATCCTGCCTTTATTATTCTTATAAATAGCTCAAGACAGGGAACATACACAATACTCCTTCCTCATCCTATTTTCCTCACAATAACAACCTTGTAAGGTGAGTTGGGTTGAGAGTGACTGGTCCGAAGTCATCCAAATAGGTGCAACTCACATCTCCTGGTGATTTGTCCAAAGACACCCAGCCAATTTTTATGCCTAAGGCGGGACGACAACTCACAGTCTCTTGATGATTGGCCAAAAGTCACCTATCTGGCTTTCATACTTGATATGGGACTAGGACCCACAGTCTTTTGGCTTCGAGCTGGTGGCCAAACTGACTCTATTGTGGCCAAGAAATAGCCAGGCTTGGATCTAGATGAGCTGCCAATTCCAGGGCATGTCAGATACATTTGTAGGTGTGCCTTGGACTACTGTATGCCCAGGTCAGGGTGTTCCTGGGCAGATCTATAGATATGAACCCCACTCTGTAGCTAATAACTGTGCCCTTATTTACATGTCAAAAAGGGCAGCCTTATCTTGCCTTGTTGATTTTGGATCAGTTTGCTTCCTGCCTCTGATTCTTTCATTTTCATCTCTCTCACACACACACACTGTGTGTGTGTGTGTGTGTGTGAGAGAGAGAGAGAGAGAGAGAGAGAGAGAGAGAGAAAGAGAGAGAGAGAAAGAGAGAGAGAGAGAGAGAGAGAGAGAGAGAGTAAAGGAAAGGTCAAAGTAAGTTCGCTGTTGATTTCACAAAATAACTGACTGACAGGACTAAGCTGATCCAACAATTACAAGTTTCATCCTGTGAGCCACTCCACAGGCTGGGACTCAGTGCTGTAACTGCAAGGGGATCCTGGTCTTTCTGATCAGATTCTGAGAGCTGCTTTGTTTCCTTCTGCACCAGAGAAAACAAGCACTGGTCAAAGGTGCTTTAATAAAAGAGAAATATTAAACTGGCCTAAACCAGCCCATTCGGGGGGGCTTTGTTGGGAACGCAGCAAGGAGGAGGGTGATTCAACCCCTTGTAACTTCACTGAGTGGCCTATTCCTCATGTAGTCTTCTATTTATTAAGGCTATGACTCCTTTGCTTAGAGCAGCAAACAGGGCCATGGTGCCAGAATCAGAACAGATCAGCCTTAATTCCTTTCTCAGGAGCCGAAAGAAGGATCTCAAGTAATGTTTGCTATCTCCTGACCTGGCTGCCAGTGTAAAAATCAGGACAGATATAGGAAACCATCTCTTTGAGCATTTGAAGATAGTATTTTGCTTTCAGAGAAGACCAGTGTAGAAATGCTCAATTGTATTTCTTAAAGTGTAAGCTGTGGAGATTCTCTGATTATGACAGAATACAAGGAGAGATACAGGAAGGGAGGGAGGGAGGGAGGGAGGGAGGGAGAGATGATGATAGATAAATAGATTGTGGAAAGAATTCAGAGAAAGAAATAGTTTGAGAAATATTAAAAATAGAATATATTTATCCAAAGGAATAATGGAGAAGATCTTAAAGGCAGAAAAGCAAGCCGAAACTAGGCAGAGACCAGCTTTTAGAAATGTAAATTCAATAATCCATTGAGGAAGGTTGGGGCCAGGAAGCTAGAAGCTATGAGAATAGGAAGACAAAGACCTCTAAAATCTACATACCCCACCCAAACTCTAAAAGACATGACCTTTGGGAACATAATAGGATTAACCCACAAATACCAAAAGAGCACACTCAGACTCAGGTCAAAGTACATGACACAGGAAATACAAAACCTCAAACAGGAACAGGAAACAACCTCAAGAGCCCAAGAAGGTATAAAAACCAACCATTCCCAGCAACACGTGGTCACCTTTCCCAGAGCCATGGTTCTGTCTGGCTCTGTCCTTCAATAAACTCCAACCTTCTTTCTAAAGTAGTCTCCATTTTGTTTATTCCCAGCTTGGACTGGACCCTTTCAACAAGATGATATATGGTTGGTAGGTAGGTAGGTAGGTAGACAGACAGACAGATAGATAGATAGATAGAATCTGAGAATTTGAAGACATTTTCCTTTTAAATTGCCTTAGAGACAGAGGAATATAAGTTCTGTCCTATTTCACTTGATCTCTCCTTTTGAGCAGATTCCTAGTGATATTATGTAGATACAAAGACATTCTCAGTTCAAGCTTTGGAAATATGTGGAACCTTTATGGAAGAGAGGGTCACTCGAGAGTGAGATGGGTGGCATATAAATTTCATGAATAAATAAATAAAATTATGAGCATCCAATGCAAACTGAATACCATCCTGCAACAATAAGTAATGTCATCCGTTTGAGTTTCTGGTCCATCAGTTGCGTGATCTTATGCTGTGACAAATCTCTCTAATTTGGTATTGAACATCAATAGCTTTGGTAGAGGACAGGAAGGCCTGGAGAAACGTTGTCCATGGAGTCGCGATGGGTCGGACACGACTTCGCAACTAAGAACAACAACATCAATAGCTTATCAGATAGGTGCTGCTGCTGTTGTTGTTATCCAGCTCTCCATGGAGATGCCAGAAATTGGACCAATATCCTCCTGTTCAAGTTCTGCTGTTTAGTCAGTTGGCCTAAGTCCCCTGATGCATTCCAGGATAAGAGTAAAAATGGAAATAGTCTTCTTGATTAACATCTAGGGAAGAGAAAGGAAACCAAACATACTGTGTTCATAATTTCCTAGTTCCCTCGAAGGGAACCTTTTTTGAGGCAAGACTTATGGCTGTCCTGATGTGTTATTTACCCGGGGAAAAGAACTGGGAGTAGTCCTGGGGGCAGGGGGGGCAGGTATGGGGGGAGGGGGCAGAATATGAAAGGAAAAGTTAAACATGCTTCAAGGATAAACAAAAAGAAAGAGTCAACTGTCAGGTTGAATCACAAGGATTTCACATAAGGCCCACAAACATGCCTTTGCTCCATTGTCAAGGTCTGAAATTCAACATTTGTCATAAACAAGAGCATGTAAAGGAAGGACATTTTATGCAAAACCTATTATTAGAGACGTCTTACTTACAACATTCATTTAGTGACCATTCGAAGTTACAACAACACTGAAAAAAGTGACTTATGAACATTTTTCACTCTTAATGACCATTGAAGCATCCCCATGGTCACATGATCAAAATTCAGACACTTGACAACTGGTTCATATTTATGGCAGTTGCAGTATCTTGGAGTCATTTGATTACCTTTTGTGACCTGACAAGGAAAGTCAATGGGGAAGCCAAATTCACTTACCATGTTACTAACTTACACTAACAACAGTGATTCACTTAATAACTGTGGCAAGTGAAATGGAGCAAATCTCACTTAACAATTGTCTTGCTTAGCAACAGAAATTTTGGGCTCAATTGCAGTCATAAGTCAAGGACTACCTGTAACCCATTTTAATTCTCATAGTATGTGTGTGATCCATCAAATTTCTTTGCATATAGATAAACCCAGATAAGGCCGGAGTCACTGCATTAGCGAGATGGGCAGCATAGAAATTTAATAAACAGACACTAAAGCAAATAAAAAGCTAAATATTTTGCCATCATAGACCTTGAGTTAGGAGTGAAAAGGCAGAACAGCCACTTAATAGCCAACAGTCGGATGAGGGGAGCACATCTTTCTCCTTCTGTCCTCACCACTTTTTACAGAGGCACAATTGAAAGCGTTTTAACAAACTGCATCACTGTTTGGTTCGGTGGTAGCAGTGCCTCAGACAGAAGGTCCATACAGAGAGTAGTAAGGATAGCCGAGAAGATCATAGGAAGCTCACTTCCCATGATTCAGGATACTGCTCACAGCATTGTTAGAGACCCCACACATCCACTTCACAGTCTGTTTCTGTTGCTCCCCTCTGGAAGGAGGTTTCGAAGTATTTATAGCAGAACTACTAGATTCTGTAACAGCTTTATTCCTTATGCCATCCGTCTTGTAAATTTGCAGGATTCTTTTTTTTTTTTTTGCCATGTTTATGTATACATTCGAACTAGACTGTGATGTTTTTCTGTGTCATATATGTGTGGATATAAAAATATAAAATGACACAAAATAAACAAAATAATGCTAGTGCACTTTCTTTCCCAGGAAGCCATTGTACATCCTAATGTTTTTCCTCTGTCCAGTTTGATCACCACAAATATGTAGCACAACGTTCTGCTGCTATACATACTTCTCCTTCCTGTGGAGAAGCACATTTGAACTATGCCTCCAATTTTTGGCATGTATAATAATTGATAAGGAACAAAGGTGCCTGAATAGGATTTAATGCTTTGGGTGGGAGAGGCTCTCTTGCTCTCGCTCTCCCTCCCTGAGTAAATAAATGTAATTGCTTTTTAGTTTAGCAATCCTCAAAACCACCGTGAGTCAGTGCAGAAGAAATATGTAATGGAGGCAGAGCTGCCAACGTCTTTGTTTTTTTGTGTGAATTACCATAGGAACCAATCACAAGGAGTGAGTCATAATGGATGTTAGTACTTTCAATGGGATTTAGCCCCAAATGGTTCATACGAGTCCAAGGTTTTTGAAATCATTGTATCCCATAGATAGGAACATTTCCTCCTTGCTATTCCTCTCTTATTTTGTATCAGGTAAGCAAAAAGAGAACTTTGTTTAGGGAATCTTACCTATGTTCTAATCATGAAAGACAACCTGACCACCATCATCCTTCTTCCAAGATAACATTAAATCGTCCCAATGGATTTAACATCCCTATTATTCTTTTAAAACTGCAAATCTACAAAACTAAAAAAGCAGGGGGCCAAACATTATAGGTCCAGCCCTTCTAGTGGTGTCACCCTGCCATAACCTCACAAGCCAGGGAAAAACAAGTGAGATCTCAGCCATAAAAACGTCATCCAATTCTGACCTGTATAAGACAAACAATACTGGAAGAGCAATCACCAAAAAATGCTTTAATGCAGTATTACCAGTGCTTTTTTTGAAATAGAACGCACGGAACGGCGTTCCGGCACCTTTGAAGGGAAGAACTTCTAAACTGCCAGCGCGAGTAAAGCTCTGGCTCGGTGAAAGGAAGCTGCCCGGGGAAATCGGGGGCATCGAAGGTCGACCCGGAAACACTTCCATGGCCCTGAAAACAGACCCTCTTCTCTGCCTTGGTTCATGAGGCTCCCCCTGCCACCACCGCCTGTCCTCAGCCCCGTGTTGGCCACCAGGGACCAGGACTGACTCCTGGAGTGAATCTCTTCGAGGGACCAGGCGCATTCCCAAAGGAGCTGCGCTGCCACTGCCTTGGTCGCTCTGGCTCCGGAGGAAGCCTCTGTGTCATCAAAGGTGGAGGAGGACAAGGTGGCAGAAGACATGCCGGCTCCGAACAAGTGCCCTCTCAAAAGCCGCAGCAATGGCGTCCATCAGCTGACGCCGCTCACGTGATCTGCACCTCAGAAGCTCCCTAAAGCGGTTCCCCCCCCACTCTGTAAAGGGCTTTTGACTGGAGCCGAAGCTGTGCATGAGTTCCAGCACCTTTTTTTTTTTTTTTTTACAAAAAAAGCACTGAGTATTACTATTCTGTTTGCTCAGAAAATGCCAGCCTTCTGTTGCTTTCCTATCAAAAGGTATCTAACAGAGAGACTGCAGTTCTTCATTCTGGTCTCCAATCAGGATTGGGAGTCTTCCAGGTATGTAACACAGGTAAACAGTCATTGGCAACAGAACCTGTAGCAAGGTTGTATGATAGGAGGAATTGCAATAATTTATGGCAGGAGAGGACAAGAATGAATAGCATGTAATATTGGGTGGGCCTTATTACTGGCCCTTTCCTGTTCAGATCATTCAGCATGTCAACAGAAGTCTAAGAAGACATCTGAATCTAGGCCCATTTCGTCTGAACTACAAAAATCTGGATTATCACAGGATGGCAATAAATACAGAATATAATCTAACCTTTCATTGCTATCTTGTGGTCACCTGAAATTTTGCAGCTCAATACCATAGAATTCTGATCTAATTGTATTATAGGCATTTCTATGCCAGCTCCACCAGTTATTGTGGTGTCGCAAAAAGCCTTTGTGATTTAGACAGAGGTTGTTGCTTTATGATCTATCTCTTGCCATTAGGTAACTTTGTGTTTTAGATTCTGCTTTATATAATCTAGAGTAAAAGAGTTAAGAATGCAGGAGTTATTTTCGATAGGCCTGGAATGTCTGGATGGCTTGAGGAGGAAACTTGGCTGGCTTACTTCCAAGGTGTCACTCACCTTGCAAGTAAGCCCCCAAGCAAATGTTTTGAACTTGCCATTGATCGCAGGATCTCCTATCTCAGCTGTCACAGCTTAAGGACTGCTTTCCAAAGTCACATTAAAGTCGTTCAACTAATAAAGCTGAAATATCTCGTGATTTCTGTGGGGCAGGAATATAAAGGAAAGAGGGGGGAAAAAACCTCCCAAGCTTGCTGACATCAGCCAGTTTATTCAGGTCAATGGTTGCGGTGGTTTTTTAAGATTTCCAGCTATTGGACTTTGTTTTAGCCAGCCAACATGGTTTTAGAAAAACTCAGAAGGATTGTAAATGCTGCTTAAAGATGCATTATTTCCCAACAAAATAACTAAAACCACAGCATGCAATTAAGGCAAAGCTTTTAAAAGGGACACAGTCAAGGAAGACTGCCCATTAGCATGATTCTGAACAGGGTGTTTGTTTTCAAATGTGAAGCATTTCATAATGCTTTGGAAGTATATCTTATAGTGACCTTCCTCATATTTATCAGATTGCTCACATATTTTTTTTGTTACTTGGCAAAAATAAGAATAACAATTTGCAAAAAGCAAGCAAGAGGAGAAGCAGTTAGTAGTGTTGCTAAAATTAAATGTAGGAAGTCTTCTGATTTTGAACAAAGAGATGTTTTCCACTGCTTTTGATTAGCTTGCAGAATCACTCGTGTTCTTAGAACACAATTGTAAGAAATGAATGCATACTTCCTTCCTACGTATACACATACATGTACATAATGTCACTTTACTACTCATGTTATAATGGAGATCTATACTAAACAACTTGATGGAAATTAAGCACAGTAGTAGAACAAGTGTTTTGGACCTTGCCTGAGATTAAAACAGCTGGATCTTTTTCAAGCTCATCAGTGAATCTTAAAACAAATAGATGATGCTCCTGTTGCTTGAAGGAATCCAATCATCCGAATTTTACAGCAGAAGCATTATTTTTTCTAGTCCAAGAGGAAGCCTAAACTTTTATATAAATGGCAGAGACGTTATCCAAATGAGAATTCTGAAAAAAGATTCTTCCACGGACCTGAGAGTGTGTGGTTTTGTGTGCTGCCTGCATCCCACAGATGGGGCTTTGCTTGTTCTGCAGACCAGTTGGTGGCATGCCACGGACTGGAAGTAGCACCATCAGTCAATGTGACCTAAGTATCATCACCTTGAGCTGGCATCGGACATTTTCACTGACATCCTTTCTATTCCCTAAAACCCCTTAGCAGCAAGACATTGTGTAAGGATTGAGCAGGATTTTACTTAGTATGATAAAAACCTGGTTTCATATACCGGTAGTCGTCAACTTACAACAATCTGTTTAGTGACAGTTCCAAGTTACAACAGCACTGAAAAAAAGTAACTTACAACTATTTTTTCACACTTACTACCATTGCAACATCCCCATGGTCACGTGACCAAAATTCAGATGCTTGGCCACTGACTTGTATTTATGACGGTTGCATTGTCGCAAAGTCGTGTGATCTCTTTTGCGACCTTCTGACAAGCAAAGTCAATGGGGAAGCCAGATTCACTGAAACAACCGTATCACTAACTTAACTGCAGCAATTCTCTTAATAACTGTGGCAAGAAAGGTCGCAAAATGGGGCAAAACTCACTTAACGACTGTCTGGCTTAGCAATGGAAATTTTGGGCTCAATTCTGGTCATAAATTGAGGACTACCTGTAATGCCAGGATTTACCATTATTCTCCTTCCCTTATAAATGGAGGCCGCAAGGAGTATAAAATAGAAGTGTCCAATAGTGCTCAATGTCTAAAGAGAACAATGATGCTCAACAATTTTCCACAGGAATCTCTCTCATTGCAGCTTCTTAATTACTGTAACATTAAGCCTTGTGTGGGTGTAACAGGCACTTAAATAGCTGCAGCTTAGCAAGGAAAATTGTTTCAGCTCCTCGTTCTGGCCCATTCTTAACCTCCCCTTTCCCTCTGATTTGCCCTGCCAACTTGCCTCCCTCTTGGCAGATGATATCAACTTTATAAAACCGTTGCTAGGGGACCTTTTCAGGGCCTCATAGCTCTACTGGACGGTCCCAGGGCTTTGTCAAAGCATAGGGCCGAGGCTATATTTAAAGAAGACAAACGCTGTACGTGGAACCTTCATGAGTTGTAGTGTAATAATAGGAATGGTATTGTTTTGTGTGGACAATCGGTGCCTTTAAAAAACACTTTTAAAACCCCATATCCCTTCTTCAGCAGGAAAGAAGAGAGCGGCAGCTTTGGATTTATCTAGATCACGCAGATGACTCTAGATTTTGCCACTCCAGAGTGTGACAGAAATAGAGAATTGCTTTGGGAAGCAAATGGATTGGATGGAGAGAAGGACAGAATGTAGTGCAAACAGCGTTGAATGAGATCTGAAGCTTTTCCTGTCCTGGCCCCAAAAACTCTACCCCTACTCATGCAGCATTAAATACATCGAACTATTCTGAAACATTTGTGTGTTTTCATTACCTTTTTTTTTTTTTTACTATTATATGCACATACTAAAGCAGGGGTGGGCATCTATGGCCACTTTAACAACCTGTGGACTTCAACTCCCAGAATTCCTGAGCTAGCCATGTACCCCACATTTCCTCCCACGCTGGCTCAGGAATTCTGAGGATTAAAATCCACAGATTGTAAAGTGACCATAGATGCCCAACCCTATACTAAAAATTAGCTTCAGCAACTATTGGCTAAAAAAAATATTAGGTTCTTATTTCCTTTAACATAGCACAGTTCAGTAACCTGTTCATTCAAACACATCTTCCTTTGGGTTCGATGGGGCTCATTCCATATAGGTGACCATCAGATTGCAATCTAAGATAGCAGATGTCTGTAGAGATTCCCAATCATCCAGTTAGAACTGAAGAAGCTTTTTGGATGAGAAGCGAAACATTTTCAAAAGAAAAAAACCAACAAAGTCCAGTTGCTTTTTGGAAAAAGCACCTTTGGGACTAAGATAGCAGACTTCCAAACCTTTTTAAAAAAAAAAAAAAACCTCAGCTGGTGGGATATGTCAAGGTAACTATAATTTAGTAGTTGACTGGCAGAAGCGATACTGTATATAGAGAATGAGTCAGCAGAGTATTTTGGGGGTAGTATCCCTTTAAGAGACTGTGTCTGAGGGGAATGGCAGTTGGAATCTTTAGCTCACTTGAACCCTTTTGAATATAACTGACTATCTTGTATTCTGCATGCTCCCTGAATGTTATTGTTTCATATTGTATATTAAACCACAGTTCTTTTAACAAACCACTCTCAGATGTTTATGCTCCTGTGTTATCACAAGAAGAAAACAAGAAAAAGGGTGCGATAATTTATATTTTAAACAACAGGATAGAACCCACCTAGACATCATCTGCTTTTTTTCTCCTTTGTATAAAGCAGGGGTGTCAAACTGCCAGCCCGCGGGCCAGATATGTCATGCTGAAACCGCGCCCATCCCATTGCAGGTGATGGGGGGAAAGTCACAATACGTCGCGATACGTCACGTGACGTCGCGAGTTTGACACCCCTGGTATAAAGCCTAAATAAAAGTGGTGGTTGGTCCGAGCAGGCAATCCCATCATCAGCACCAATTCTATCATAAAGGAACAGAAAGTCCTTTGTGACTGAGGTGTAGTTTAATTTACGTCATCACTTAAAGTAACTCTTTACAAGAAGTGGGCTCATGTGGACATAATAAACTTTTATTTGTGATCAACATTACTGCATCATCACAGTGCTGTGGATGGGGGGGAAAATAGCAGAACTTCTTTAGGAAATAAGAGACAGAGAGCTGAGCAAAACCTTTCAAGCTTGAATTTCATGCGGCATGTACTTGCTGACTCAGTTTTCCCAATTAAGCGATCAACAAGGAAGGAGAACTGCAGTGACAGTTCACAAAGCCAATGTGAAATTCCTCTTAATTACAATTGCAATTAAAATAGCTGATCTGCCTGATCTAGAAAGTTTTAGAAAAGGACCCTGGCCTTGACATAGAAGATTCTGCCCTACTGCCAAATGGGCAATGATTCAACTGCCGGTCATTTTCTATATGGAGTGGAAGAGGAGAGTATTTTGTCTTCCATCTCCAGCAGCCAAATGTCTCAGGCTAAATTTTCTTTGTTTATGATCAATGAACTTTGTTTTATTCCTGTCTCGCTCCCAATGGTTTGGGATCCATTGGCCTGATGTCACACTAGCCATGAAGTCATTTGAAAGGTTGACAAGGACTAAAAGCTTTGCACCATAATAATCACCTTTGAGAATAAGATCCAGGAACGTTCAAGTTCAAATTCCCAGTCTCCGAGTTCATGGAATTAATCTTGCTTAATAACTTTCTCTTGTTCAAATTCATGTCACAAAATATTTCCATGTACAAATATGTCAACTTGAACTTTAGCATCATCATACTATATTTCTGATTTGTTTACAAGATGCAGAATTTAGGATTTCTGCAAAGCCCAACATTTTCTTGATGGATACTAAGTTTTTCAGAGAAGCCTAGAATCTTTTTATTAAAGGGAATGCATTTAAGTTTTGATTGGGCAAACTAGCTTCCAGAAAAAAAATGGAAAATTTCAGGAAACAAATGCGAAACAATTGCTTCAAGGTGGGATAGTAAATTTAATTCACCCTGACAATGTTAAAAAAAAAAGTGACCAAAAATTTGGTTGTTCCCCAAGGCCTGGGGACAGTGTGGTATCCAGCTCCTCTGGAATTTTACCCAATTAAGTATTCTTCTTTTTCCAGACACATGATCTTTGTTCTCGTTGCTTTATTGCCTTCCTCATTTTTAATGTTGCAAGCTGTCTGGTCTTGTGCATTTGGATAGCTTCTAAATTGAATGAATGTATAAATGAATGAACCAATGAATGAATGAATACAGTAAAATAGAAGAAAAGAGAGAAACTGAGAACTTGGGAAACCACGTTAGCACTATATCTTAACCTTAATGTTCTGTATTGTTGTGAGTTAACATACTGTGTGAATTTAGCCATTCCTGTTTGTAAATCATAAAGTACACATTTGCATGAAAAGTAAACCCATCTAGTTATAGCTTATTCAACAATTTATAGTTAGGCATAGGTTGTGCAAACTAGGTCAAAAATGTGTTGGCATTCTGGTTGCATTCTTTTTTGTACACTCCATCTCTATAATATATCCTGAGAAGAAAAGAACTTATAACACTGAAGCACATTGCAAGCTTACTTGCAGTTAGTAAAATGCTGGGATAATCTTGGACCATAGGGAGTTCTCTCTGTGCAGTTTATACCAAGAGAAATGGGCAGACTCCTTTTCAGCTAAATTTATCACATCTTACAAATACAGCTGGCATGCTTGCATCTGTGAATACACTACAGTAGATATAGCCCTCAACTTACAACCCATTCATTTAGTGGCTGTTTGAAGTTGCAATAGCACTGAAAAAAGTGATTTATGACTAATTTTTCACAATTAAGACCCCCTGTGGCATCCCCACATTCACATTATCGAAATTTGGATGCTTGGCAACTGGCTCATATTTAGGATGGTTGCAGTCTCCCAGGATCATGTGATCATCTTTTTGTGACCTTCTGACAAGCAAAGTCAAGGAGGAAGCCAGATTCACTTTGCAACTGTGTAACTAACTTAACAACTGCAGTGATTCACTTAACAACTGCGGCAAGAAAGGTTATAAAATGGGGCAAAACTCACTTAACTGTCTCACTTAGCAACAGAAATTTTGGGTTCAATTGTGGTCGTAAGTCAAGGATTACCTGTATTCATTTTATGCCTCCATTTTATCTGAGCCCAAGTCCTGCAGCAGATTTTCCCTTTCATGCTCTTCCTTAAAAAGCAAAGAGTTGTTTAAAGGTTTTATACCATAGAGCTCAGCTCTTCTCTCTTTATCTCCTATCAAATAAAAGATACAAAAAAGAGTATTTTTTCCCTATCTTCAAAAGCACTGATAGCATATCACTGGCTTGGCTGAATTATCTTGTGTATCAGTCTCCCCTACTGAAGGAGTTGCCAAGAGAGAGTAAAACGATCTTGCTGGGTAAGAGAAACAGAGACCAATGAAAAGCCATGCCAAATTCTATCCCAAAGGGAGACTGAAGTCAAAGCAGTTAATGTTAGGCATATTCAATAGGCAAAAGGTGCAAAATTAGAGTTACATATTCATTTGCACCTCCTTTTCAGCCTCTAATGACCCCAATTTTTCCCACCAAACTCTTGCAGTGCTTCCAAGCCAGTCCTCTCTCTCTGTATTGTAAATATCTATACCTATTCATTTAGCATCTAAATGGACATTTACTCTGTTAACATATACTGTGTTAAGTCTGTTAACCATAACTCTGTAGGATTTGCAACTAGATTACTGAATCATATCAACCTTCTATAGCATTCTGCTCATTTCTGACTCTTATTTATTGTGCCCCTTTCCTTTTCCAGTTGATACACCACCTTCCATGGTGTCTAAAATACACAAAATGTCATTAAGCTTTTGCTGGGAAGGTTGCCCTTTAGCTCTTTTGCAGTTACATCTATAATCATGCTTGGGGAATCAATGTTTCCCTGTCTTGGTCTCTTGTCTTCGTATGTGGGCATTTTCTACATGAATTTGCTAATAGGTGTCTGGGGATGGGGGTAAGTGACAGAGTCAGTGTCCTAGTGTCTCAACACAAAGCCCATCACATCAGGAAACAAGCACAAAAGTTTGCATAATGACATCATGCACATAAATCATTTTTTTTTTATCATCACATTTACCTGCAGCTTTACCTACATGTTAGAGGAAATGACTTAGTCTTAGACAATGACATTGTATACATTCAAAATGTCATATTCTGGCAGAATTAGCGTTACCTTCCATATATGATTGATTGATATGGTTTATAGCGATACCAATATCCAACATAAGAACCAATTATCTTAGCCGTGTGAACATACAGAAAAACGACGACACATTAAAAAAATGAAAAGACACTGGCTAATTGTTCTCCATCGTGGAGCATTTGCTTGCTGCTTATATTTTATTCCATTACAGCAGGTTCCAAAATACATAAAAAGCTTCACGGAAGTGTCTGCCTGTGCTTTTAAAGACAAATTGCTAACGAATCACACCTGCTCTGCATGTAATTCACTTGAATTGTGCAGTGTCCAAAGCATTTGCGTTAATCAGCAAGAACTGGGAGCATCAACACAATCACAGAAGAAATTCATTCAGATCTTACAGAGCAACACCAAGGCAGCTTACTGAAACAATGCATAATGTCCGTGATGCATTTTTTTTTAATATGGAAAAGATCTTGAACTGCAGATTGGAGGAGCAGGGAGGGAACAATTTAACAATCATGATTATTTTAATTACCATGCTCATGTGTTGAAGGTTGAACTTGAATATACTGGAAATAAGTCCAGTGTTCAAAACGGATGGGAATGAAATGAGACTCGTGGCAATATAATGTGGCAGCAGTCCTGCGTCCCATAATTGGTGTTCAACAGCCTCTATGTTAATAGTCCCTAAGGACTGTAGTGATGGGGGAAGGGATATAAATGACCATTCTTTTCTTTTTGCATAGTTGACTGACGAAATGTACAACAATCCACCGTCAAATGCATCTCTGAATGAATGGGTTGAAAGGATTGTTCGATTGTCAAAAGGGAGTTAAGTGCACTAAGTAAGAACTATGGTTTTTTAAAAACAAAACAAAACAAAAACCTGAAATATCCCTTTCTAGTGCACTGGTCATCTTCACTTCATTTCATTTTGCCTTCCTCGAGCTGGGCTCCCAAATTATGCTATTATAACTCCCCCACATTATTTTAATCCACAACCATGAGAATAGGAATACAGTTATTCTTGTAATTAAATCTCAGCTTCACCAATCATAATACAGTAATATCTTAGTTCTGAAAAGAGCTATATGAATCAAGCACTTTTTGGAAATGTAAACTTTGCAGATTTAACCTGGGATGAACTCCAACGGAAGTCAGTGGGATATAACCTTGAAAAGATATAGATAGAATGACAGCTTCTCTTACTCTATTTTGCTTCTTTTTTAAAAAAAGAAAAGAGAAAAGAAATCTGACTCTAGAATAGAGCAAAAAACACAGCACTGGTTGAGAACAGAATGGGACATGGAGCAAGTGGGTAAACTGCTACAGTAAAATGTAAAGTAGAGCTCTATGAATTCTAACACAAAAGTTAAACTGGTTAAAAATCTTTGTAGGCCATTCAGCTGTTGGGATAAAAAAGTTGAAATAAAAAGCATCTACTGTATACTTAGAAGTCTCACGGGTTCAAAGAGGATCATTCACAGCAAGCAAGCACACAAACAGAAAAAAAAGAAAACCTCGAAAAGACTTAGAAGGAGAAATTCAACTATTTCTTTTTAAAACCGAATCCTACAAACATTATTATGTTATTCAGAAAACAAGTACAGGTAGCCCTCGAGTTATGACAGTAATCGGGATTGGAATTTCCGTTGCTAAATGATACGGTTGCAGAGTGTGAAGTCACTTGACTGCACCACTTAGCAATGGCAAAATCTTGACACTCCCCATGTTGCCATTGTTAACCAAATTCCGCCAGTTTTTAGGCAAGGACCCACCCTGATTCCAACCATCCCAGCTTGGGTCCTCCCGGTCTCAAGCCCTCTGAAGGGACTGCCTCTTCTTCAACTCCCACCCCATCTCGATCCTTTCGGCTCCCTTGCACTCTGCCACCCCTGCTGGCCTTGCGCTCTACCCATCCTGCCACCCCGCACTCCACTCCCTCTGCTGACCTCACCGGCTTGTGCTTGCTGGCCTCCTGAAACATCGTAAGAAATGGCCCACACTATTTGGTGACTAGCACGAGCAGCCTAGGGAAGAAGGCCTCGCATGGGGCCTGGATGGGCACAGCTTGTTAGCCGTGGAAGACGGCGAAGATCAGCTGCAGGCAGGCAGGGCTGGCAGGGTGAGCAGAGCCCAGGCAGGTGGGGCTGGCTGGGGCTTTGAACTGGGATGCTGGCGATGGTGTGGGGTTTAGGCAGAACTCCTTGGCAGCAATAACACTGGGGCTGAAGGAGAAGCCCAGGGGTGGTGGTAGCTGACTAAGACAGCTGAAGGTCCAGAGCCTCTACTCCAACTCAGTGCCATCACCTGCACCATTAAAAGCTAACTTAAGAGTTGCCCACGACTGCCCCATAGCCATTGTCACCTACTTGCACTGCGAAGGAATTGATGGGTAAGCAGAGGCTGCAGAGGTTCGCGCCTGCAAGCTGATTGGTTTCATCTTCTGGCTGGGATGTGGGGGAAGGCAAGGCACATTCAAGTGGGAAACATTAACATTTGCTGACGTATAAAAGGAACACCTATGCAACAGTCCCCGAACAACAGCCACCGACATGCAGTGCAGTGCAATGCAGCAGAAGTCTGTTCCAGCTTTCAGAAGAGCCATTGTACAGGGCAGCCAAAAAGGCAGATATTGGGGGGGGGGGCAAGATAGGCAGGTGGAGGGAGATGAAGCACTCTATAGTCCTAAATATGAATTCTGATCACATGACAATGGGGGAACTGCAACGGCTGTAACTTCAGGGGCTGTGCATAAGTACCATTTGTTCAGCACTGCTGCAACTTTGAACGGTCTCTGAGCAAATGATCATAACTTGAGGACTACCTGCAGGCCAGGCACTTTTGCATCATACGATAGCAGATTAAAGATTGATTTTCTATGGCTTCATCATACAGTCCTGCTGTACCATGAAAGGTGCAGCTGTACCCGATACAGCACTCTCATCTATCACTCCCAAGTCTGCCATGAGGTCAATAAGGAACAGCCCATACAGCCAGGACCACCTATATCATACCTGGACACCTGACCAGTCTTTGAATTAAACGATGACATTGTAACCTCTTAATATGCCAACATACCTTTCTGCCTCACAGCTATGCTTTGGTACAACAGCATTTACAGGTAGGCACAAGATGTCCTGGGTAGTGTCTGTTTACTTTCTATAATTGCATCAAACTCAACATTGCAAGGGGACAAAATTATAATGGGAATTGTAAGCCACTTGAACAGAAAGCTAAAACGTCCTAAAAGCACCTCCTCTGTCTGCTAACCAAAAGTACAAGAGAGACTCTGCTTTCATGAGAATCATTTATTCTTTTTCAAGCAGTTGACTTTGTAACAGGTGTTCATTTACAAGCAAACTCATTGTGCATAAAATACTCAGTTTGATTCATTGGACAGGTATGCTCAGCATCAATCTCATTTTACGAAGGCAAACTTTTGTACTCCAGACACTGGGTCAATCCTTTCCCAGCTGCTTCTTTGAAAGGCTTCATGGAACAAACAGGATTTGTATGAAACAAAATGCCTTCGGTGTAATTGCTCAGTTCATTTTCCACATGTACTTGTAACACATGGCGTAAAAACTTGCCGGCTATTCATTTAACCAAATTATGTGTTGAAAAATTAATGATGCCACAGGCTTGATCTGGAATCTTTGTATGAAAAAAAAAATGAAAGGCCCTGAGCAGGAAATCAATTCAGAAGTATCCCATATGTTGCCCAAAGAACCAATCATCTGGCTATGATTATGTAGGCCTCACATAAAGGAAACAAAGTGAAATGGCTAGTAATTAAGCACAGATTATGGTCCTGGAAATACTCAACTGCGCCTAACTTTGAATTCAAGGAGAACACAATTTTAGTAATATTGCAGAATTTTGAGATTTGTATATTACTGAATTATGTGAAATAATAGAAATATTACTTCTCAACATTTTCATCCAATCTGCTTAATAGACTGGAGTCAGTTGCATATTTTTATAATTCTGATACAGGTAGTCCTTGACTTACAACCATTCGCTTAGAGACTGTTTGAAGTTACCATGGCTCTGAAAAAAGTGACTTATGACCATATTTCATACTAAAGACCAGTGCAGTATCCCCGTGATTATGTGATCATAATTTGGATGCTTGGCAACTGACTCATATTTATGACAGGTGCAGTATCCTGGGGTTACTAACTTAACAACTGCAGTTAACAACAACTGTGCCAAGCAAGGTTGTGAAATGGGGCAAAGCAGGGTTGTAAAAATGGGACGAGGTTGTAAAATGGGGAAAAAAACTCACTTAACACCTGTCTTGCTTAGCAACAGAAATTTTGGGCTCAATTGTCATCAAAAGTCGAGGACTACATGTACTTTCACTCTACTTCCCACTCTTCACTCTCAAATTTGTTCTGCAGTTAGCTTTGAAGGGCCAACGAGCAAATCTGGAACATAGAATACCACAGAGGAAAGAAATAGAAAATCTTACTGCAGTAATAGAAATTGCTTAATAGGATGAAAGCCAGCATTCTCTATATCAAATTACTCCGAAACCCTTTGGGAAGACATACAGCAAGACAATTAGCAGGCAGAGAGGAGATACATTAAGGAACCCTCATGAGGCAATTAGGGTAATAATGAAATGAAATAGTTGCAATGACTTTTTACAGCATTAAAACATACTATCCATTTAAATGGGTAAAATAGAAGTGGAAGGTTTAGCTTGTTCGTGATAAAATGTTTATAAAATTGCTGTCTCAAACAAAATGTTGAAATACAGGAAACTGTATTTCATCATTTGTTCCTTGAAATGTGCAACAAAGCAGAGTTCAGCTTATTTGGATGTACTTTTATTTGTGTATGGAATAATATCTGAGTTAATTCAGAGCATTTAAATGGGAAGAGATGCCTCTATAGATACATAGCCAGCCTTTTTTTTCTTGACAGATGTAATACGAGCACTCTTGATGTATTTGTGGGCATTTTCCAAGCAGTCATTTAAACTTAGTTGGGCATAAAGTTAAGCTTCCCACCTCCTCATTGTGTTAAAACCAGGAAGGATTATCAAGATGAGGGTGAGAAGGAAGCAGAGAACCTTGCAGACTGGATCATCATTAAAAAGAACCTGAGGAATATAACTAAACCATCAGAGTAAATCTTGATAAGTTTCACTATAGTCTAACATGCACTTTATTTATGTATTTATTTGTTGGTTGATTGGTTTAATAAAGGAGAAAGATTGTGAGTAAAACCATGTTGTTTCCATGAGGAAATCTAAAATCTAACCAGTAAACAAGCAAACTTATTACTCAATGCTTGTCATGGCTTGATTCTAAACTTGAGTATGCCGAGAAAATATAAGTAATAATCATCTTAGAAAATGCTCACTTGAAGTTTTAAATTTCACATTCACCAGTTTCAATAGATATCTTGCCATATCTGTTTTTTAAAAAATAAACCTGTGCTTCTAAACATTTCACAATTGTGATACCAATTTTAAAAGTGATTTATTATTTAAAAAAAACCAAAGTGGATGTAAATTAATATTTTGATTTTCACTCCTAATATGTCTCATTACAGGAATTACTGGCTTCCTTTGGAAACAATAAATTGTAAAGTTGGCATCTTGTAAAAAGTATTTTAATCAGATATTTTCTACAGGCCTTCTCTGAAATTAAATTATGTGCTTTAAATAGCTCCTTCCAGCTTCATGGTCAAATCTGTACCAAATTACCATAAGTAAAGATCTTAGAACTAACACTGTTTATGCACTGTAGTTCCCCCCACCCCCCATCTTCATATGCTGAAATTATGGAAAGATTCCCATCCCATCTCCCTGTTCTCTCCTTCCTACTACAAAACCTGGGTTTTTTAGAACTGGGTATGGCTATTCTGGAGAAAAGAAGGACTAGGAGTGACATGATAGCAGTGATCCAGTGTTTGAGGGGCCGCCACAAAGAAGAGAGGGTCAACCTATTTTCCAAAGCACCAGAAGGCAAGAAAAGAAACAATGGATGGAAACTGTGGAAAAAATGCCCGCACATGTTTAATCAAGGAGAGAAGCAACCTGGAACTAAGGAGAAATTTCCTGACAATGAGAACAATTAACCATTGGAACAACTTGCCTCCAGATGGGTGCTCCATCACTGGAGACTTTTATTTTAAGAAGAGACTAGGCAGCCATTTGTCTGGAATGGTATAGGGTCTCCTGCTTAAGCAGGGGATTGGATCAGAAGACCTCCAAGGTCCCTTCCAGCTCTATTCTGATTGACTGATAGATCTTCAGAATTATGCATAAACTTCCATCCACCCTTGAGCCTTGGGGACTGCAAAATAAGAATGTGAGAAGTACAGAAAGATTTCTCACACCTCTAATGTTCCACTGCACCGCAGGCGTGTTGGTGAAGGTCCCAGTGACTAGAAGATGAAGAATACCAAAAAAATTTCTTATGTCAATACTGCAGGTGCAACACTCCAACCCTAAAATCATTTTTTCAGTTAATATGCTATATAAAATAGTCAATTTTATAGGACACTCTATGGCTAAAATAAATTCAATCTTTTAGCAAGCTTTCATTTGAGGGCTTAAGAGCTGGATAGCAGAATTAATAGTTAAAGATTTAAAATGAGTATGTTTATATATTTAGCATGAGCTGAGAGGAAAAAATATGAGTTCAAAACCACCCTCTAGGGCTGAGCTCCTCCATCTCCTTCTAGCCAAACTGCACCTGGGTAAAAACAAAGAGAGAAATGAGGTTCTTAAATCTGTTTTTCATCCTATCTCCAGAAAGGTAGATTAAAATACAGATTTAAGAACTAAATTTTTCACTTTTTAAAAAATGGGATTAATCAGTTTCTGTGATACCCTTTTGGAAACACAAGTTTGGGCAGTTTGTGATGAACACCTACACAATAAAGTCCACAAAATTCCTTATCAATACTGTAGATGGGAGAATGCACAGGGATTCCTAATCACAATGACCCCAACAGAGTGGTCCATGTTTAATGGCATTACAAGGCAAGCTCTGCCTTTTCATGCTTGTATGTAACAGCACTTACAAAATACCTAAGGAGCGGAGTTTGTATTGCAACAATGCAACACATATTACTTCCTTGTTATGTGTGTGCGGGGGGGGGGGGTGCTCCCAAGCCAGCGCTGCTTATGAACCAGAGGGGGACTTTCAAAATCAGCCATGGTTGGAGACAAACCCAGTCATGTTAAGCAACAGCTGGATTTCATCCTTTGTACGTTGGATCTTAAAACCGTGGAAGAGATACCGGCACATGTTTAATGGACCTGCTACCTACTGGTCCTTTTTTGGTTTAGTATTAATAAATATCTTAATAGAGCATTAGAAAGAAAAGTAAGATTCAAAGCTTTTAAAGGTAATATTTAACCAATTATCCAAAATACGGAATTCAACAATGTATGAAAAACTGAATTTATCAGTCATGGACTTCTGCAAAAATAAATGGTTTTCTTCCTGTGGAAAGACACTATCCAGCCAGTTTTAAACCTGGACTGAAGAAGCACACTTATTTAAACTTACCCTGGTCCTCGATTTACAACCATTTCTTGAGTGACCCTTCAAAGTTACAATGGCACTGAAAAAGTAACTTCTGACCATTTTTCACATTTACATCTGGCACGTATTTATGACGGTCGCAGTGTCCCACGGTCACGTGATCACCTTTGGAGACCTTCTAACAAGCAAAATCAACGGGGAAGCCTGATTTACTTAACAATCATGTGACTAACGTAACAACTGCAGTGATTCACTTAACAACTGAGGTAGAAAGGTCATAAAATGGGGCAAAATTCACTTAACTCTTGCTTAGCAACAGAAATGTTAGGTTAAATTGTGGTCGTAAGTCGAGGACTACCTGTATTGGCATAAAATCAGATTGAATACCTCTTTGTGTAATCAAAGTTCAATTTAATAACTAAGTTATTTCCTTATGTGTGTGTGTTTATATAATTTTTGGTTTGGGTTGTGTTTTTTCTTTATTATAAAAAATAAAAACAGAATGTACTAGCTTATGACATGAATTGCTTGGTTCTGGCTTCTCATGATATGTAAACCTAACCATTACAATCTGCACACCACTCTTAGTGTGATCTGTGAACCAACCAATACTAAGTCAACTAACCATGATTAGTCAATTTGTGGCTCAACATGGCATGTGAGTCCAATCAATGATTGGATATGAAGTGTCAGCTGTGCTACTCATAATTTGAAAAATTCATTGTGGCAGCATTTTGGAAGGCAGCTAATAAAATTAAATAAAGATAAATTAACTGAAAAGATTTCTGTTCCAGATGCCTACAAGTATGAAAGTTGATGCTTTCCTTTTCAAAACAGGCTGCTTAGTAAGCAATGACTCAACAAAGGATTTAAGAATAAAAAGGACATGACCTCTATATATAATGAACTTGACAAGTAAATTATTAACTAAAATAAAACCAGTCTCATTTACAATCCAGCAAACTACCAGTGTAAAATTGGAAATCAGTTGGCTTAAAAATTATTCATTTTCTTATTTGAATAGCAGAAGAACAAATTCTTCTTAAAAGATTCTGGACAAAAAAGTGAAGTCTTTCAATACAATTCGAGTAAGCCACAGTTGGTTTACCTTGATGGATACTGATCTGCAGAAGATAGTAATAGTAATCTTATGCAAACAAAAATCTCCCTTAATGAAATTTCATCGTTATGTTCATTCCTGACAATTTGTAAATACTTGAATATGCAAATTACAGTGCAAAACTATGTTTAAAAAACACAAATGTATGTTAAGACTAAAACTGATCATATATATTTCTGATTTTGTCTAAAAAAGTTGCACATTAAAAAAAAAAAGCAAACCCAGAACAGGATAGATATATTGGTGCTTTTCCCCCTCCACTTTCCTTCTTTTTCCAACATATACAAATGGGAGAAATGTTACTGGTTTCAAACCTTAAGTTTTGCTTCTGTCAAATCATGCACAGTTATTGCAACTTCCTGAGGCTGCACAATACCATGTCTTCACCAAAGATTCCATTAAACTTAAAAATGCAAACCAGAAAGGATTATGACGTGAATGATCGCCTATTGCTTTTTCATACAAGAACTTTTTTTCTTGCCTATTAAACTTCCAAAATGGCCTACAGATCTCTTCCCACATTATATGCTCCTAGTTCTCCAGTGGCTCCTTTCTTGCATCCAAGAGCAAGAAGACCAAGCAGATGGTGCCTGGAAGAATCTCTTTTCAAAGATGACTATGTACAAAGGAAATATTGCCATAACTGAAATTCTTTTTTAAAAAATGGGCTGTTTCCTGGTTTTTACACAGATCCAACATACTTCTAGATTGGAAAGGAACGCAGATACATTTACAACAATTAAATCTGTTTTAGCAGCTTTTCACTGGCTGGTTGACATGAGTGCCAAGAGATGAATTCTTTCCTACATGAAGTGCAGTAAAGAAGCCTTTGAACAGCTAGCCAACACTTTTAGGTGGAATACAATAATCCCCCATGGTGGTGCATGCATGCATGAATTAAGGATATTTTTTGACAATGGTCTCCTCTTTGCTCCTATAGCCTCAAAGGAGTTGTTACATACTGCTGCCTTTCCACCTCGGGTTAGCTTCTGCTACTTCTTCTATTGCCTTTGGAACCCAACCATCACCACTCAAGACTGGAGAGCTTGTGCCAGCCCTCATCCATGCTTCAGTAAAAGCCCTACACTGTTGACATCACAGATAAAGGGGACAAACTGCATGCTAAGCAGTGGCCCGAACATCAGGACAGCTCTCATAACGACAGAGGACTCTCTGGCTCCCCCATTTTCTCCTTCTCTGGGAGAATAAGCACAAATGGGAGGAGGAGACCTTTAGCATCGAATGGAGCTTTGAGCAGTTCTGTGTCAAAGGTGCCTTTAAGTCCCCCGTCCACTTCCACCTCGCCATTCTGAGCCAAGTTGAAGCTCAGCATCCCAGTCCGGTTGACACAATAGACAGTGCTGCCCAACGCGGCACAGCGGAAGGGTTGAACCGGGCTGCCGGTGGGGCGGAAGGATGAGCACTGACGCCAGTGCTTGGCCACCGTATTGTACTGGAAGACATCCACTCCAGCCCCCTGCCCTTGCTCCCCGCGACTGCTGCTCACGTCAAAACGGTAAATGAAGCTCTTGTAGGCCACCATGTCAGCCGAGCGGCGCCGGCTGCTGTTGTAAGGACACTCCTGCCACTCGTCCCGCTTGGGGTCGTACTTGAGGAGCCGGTAGAAGAGGGAGCCTCCAGACACGTAGATCTCCCCGTTGCAGGTAGTCGCCTCGTGAGCCACGGCAAAAGCCCCCTTGGGCAAAGGGGCCACGGGGGTCCACCGGTCCGCCCGGGGGTCGTACTTCTCCACCGTGAAAAGGCATTCCCCACCCACCGCGTAGAGATACCCATCCAGGGCCAGGAGCTTCAGCTGAGAGCGGGCCTGCCCCATGGGCTTCACCTGGCTCCAGGTATCAGTTAAGGGGTTGTAGCAAAACACCTTGTCCGACAGCTTGGGCCGCTGGTCGCCGGGGCCGCTAGAGATCCCGCCGGCTAAGAAAAGGTAGTTATAGAGCACGCACATGGCGCAGCCCTTGGCGTTGGCCTCCTCCGGCAGGCGGGTGAGAACGCTCCACTCCTGGGCCGCCTCCTGGTAGCTGTAGAGCAGGGCGCCGCCGTCCTCTAGGGACACCACCGAGGACGGGCTCTGCGGGCGGCTGCTCTCGCGGCTCTGCGGCCGGCTGCCCGCGCTGAGCCGCTCGAAGGCGTCGCTCACCTCGGCCACCAGCAGGCAGGCCTTGCCGGCCTCCAGGCGGCGCCGCAGGATGAGGTCCCGCTCGGCTCCGCTGAGACGCCCGTAGACGGCAGGCTCGCGCAGCACCTGCAGATAGTGGTCGCTCATGAAGCGGAAGGCGGCTTCGCGCAGCTCAGCCAGCCGCTGCTTCTTGGCCAGGCAGAGCAGCTGGTAGCAGTTGTCGAGGCTGAGCTGGGCCCGCATGGCTTCGGCGGCGCAGTGCAGGGCGCAGGGCATCTGGAGCACGCGGGCGCCGCTCACCACCTCGGCCAGGTTGTCGTGCCGCACCTCGCCCATGCGCGCCGTGTAGACGTACTCCAGCAGCAGGCGCAGCGCCCCGTAGCTCACCCCCTTGACGCGCAGGATGTCCCGCGAGGAGCGCGCGCGGAAATAGTCGCTCTTGGCCGCCAGCACCGCCTTGTGCGCCCTGATCCGCCGCCCGGACACCTCGATCACCAAGTCCGGTTCCTCGGCCGGCGCCTGCGAAGAAAAAGGCTGGAGGGGCGGCTCGCCGACCGGATCGGGAGCGTCCAAGGAGACCGGCGAGGGTCTGCCGCGGCTACCCCCGCCGCCCTCCTCCTCTTCCTCCGATTCGGGCGTCGCGTTGTTAATGTCCCACTGGTGCTTCACCACGCGGCGGCTACTGCTGCTGCAGCTGCCGGACGAGGAGGAAGAAGGGGAGACGGCGTCGAGCTCCGGATGCGGAGCCTGGTCATCGCCGCCGCCGCCGCCGGACGAGCTGAAGCAGAGCGCTGAGCTGAAGCTGCAGGGCGCCTGCAAGGGAAGCTGCGCGTTCGGCCCTTCCTCGGGGGCCACGCTCGGTTCCATCGCCAGGGACCGCTCACCGCTGCCCTCCTCAGCCTCTCCCTGCTGCGGCTGCTCCGTCTCCCCGCAGCGCTTCTTCGCCTCGCCGACGGTCCCGTTCTCACCTGGGGAGGGGACACAAGACAGGGCTGAGCGCTCTCTCGGCCCTCCCGCCGCCGCCTCCCGCCGCTCAGGAGAGGCCAGCTCCTGCCCGGTGCCCTCTAGTTCCCCGCCTGACAGACCGGTCAGGAGGCGAGGGTAGCCCTGTCGCTCCCCGCTGAACTTTCGAATTGCCAAGGGCACCCAACTCTTCGGGCTGCCCGGTGCCGCTCTTTGACCAGGCGGGGCTTCCCTGGGTGGCAGCGTGGAGATTAAAGTTCAGGCAAGTCTCTCCGTGCCAAGAGAGGCGGGCCTGAACGGTGCTGGGCCAGCCTCTCTCCCAGCTCCCTCCCTTTCCCCTCCTGATTTTCTGATATTTTCCTTACTCTTTCATTTTATCCGTTTGCTCAGGTATCCAACCAAAAGGGGGGAAAAGAATCCGTTTCTGCTAAGCAAACATTTGGCCTTAATCCAACTCTTTGTCCACGATTACATCTCCATAGCAAGCACCACTGGTGCCATGCCATGGTAAGTTTAACTCTGGCCTACAGCAAGGGTCTCCAAACTTGTCAACTTTAAATAAGACTTGTGGACTTCAATTCCCAGAAATCCCCAGCTGGCTGAGGAATTTTGGGAGTTGAAGTCCACAAGTCTTAAAAGTTGACAAGTTTGGAGACACCCGCTATACAGAAATGATATAACTCTGACCTTTAGAGATCGTGCAAATCTAGGCAATCTTCAAAGGGACATATAATTAGCTTTGTTGAATATTATATACTTATGAAGTTTTAAATATTTTATTCGAAAAGGTTGTGTCGTGCTTTTTTGTTTGATCAGTGATAAACCAGTTGAGGTTTGTTCTGACTATATTTTACAGGCATTGGCTTTACTGTATTGCAAGCCTAGATAAAGGGTTAAAAGCTTGATCATTAGGAAAAAAATAGGACTAGTTTGCCAATTATAAATATACTTGGACGCCTGGCAGCGAAATTCATACACCTTGCCCTTTTTGGTACATAGCTGTTGATCAAAATGTTTTTTTAAATATTAATTAAATATAAATATTAAATACTAAAAAGAATGAGGGAGCGAGAGAAGGTTGAATCCTGGCATCTTACTCTATAGTACTTAACATCTCAATGATCTAGAAATCATAAAATTTTGGCTTTTGAAAAACAAAAGTTTAAAAATACATCTGGAAAATTTAAGATCATATAACAACAGAAGTAGAGAATTTTAGTTACTTGGCATTGCATTTGCCATGCTGTAACCTGCCAACATCATTGCAAGGCAATACTTCTAAAAACAAAATCTATTATGACAGCCTTGCTTCAATAATCTTATTCAAAGGGAAGATTTTTCCTGCAACAATGGATCACGTTTACTGATAACAGCACAGCAAGCAGTAAATATGCTGTTTACCAACAAACAGCACATTTGCTGGTAAAATTTTTAAGACCTCTTTTAAGTGTTCTAAGTTGTAGGATAAATTCTATTATACTCTTCAAAACTGGGCAATACCTTTTGACAACAAAGGCTTGGCTAAGCTCTATTAAGTTTTGGTGGCAAATCTATATTTTAAAAACAAGGAAGGATTGCTTCAAGAAATGCCAAATGCATCCTTTATAGATATTTGGTTTAAACAAGTTACTCAAAAAAATTGGTCAATTAAGCATTGATCCTGATTATTTACTTTCCAGTGGTATTGTTTTGATATAATGAAGTCCAGAGCACTTCATTGTATCAAAACAAAGTTGATGGGATAATTTAGTATAGGAATTAATGACTAAAGCCTAAGTTTCATGCTTACACCTGTAATTTTTGGAATTAACTACAAATATATTTTTCAACTCTGTAAATATCTAAGTAGCTTATATGTAAGTAAATACAGAATAATCTTTTCAAATGCCACAAATTTGATGTGTTGCCAACAAATCTGCTATCTGGTAGATTTTTAAAAAATCCATTTCAAAAGATTTTGTCCCAGTAAGAAAATTGATCTTGTATTATATTTTATTATATTCTGATTTTTATAAAATCCTTCCGCAGGAAGTTATTTGGCCTATTTTAAAATCCAGGAAGAGATACTTCTGAGTATGGAAAATTATTATTTGCAGATGAAAATCCTAAAACTAGAGTGGCAACAGCCATATTTTTAACTATAGCTATAAAAACAATGCTTTTAATAGGGTTTTAAGTGTATTACATAATATTGATTAAGCGTCTTATTTGTTAAACTGTTTTATCTAATATTAGGTTTAGATTATATTGGTAATCTGCTTTAAGGCCTTTTAGAGGTACATAAAATTGATTTTTTTTTAATTGATCAAAGAGGCAGTTTGGTCTAGTGGTGAAGGCACCAGGCTAGAAACCAGGAGATGGTGAGTTCTAGTCCCATTTTAAGCATGAATGCCAGCTGGATGATTTTGGGCCAGTCACTCTCTCAGTCCAACCCATCTCACAGGGTTGTTATTGTGGAAAAAACAGGATGAGGAAGAAGTATTAGATATGTTCACCGCCTTGAGTTATTTATCAAAATAATAAAGGTGGGATAAAAATAAACATAAATAAACATCCTGTTGTGTAGAGGTAACTTCAGTTCACTATTCACTACTGAAGTATTCACTGGGTTGGCCAGAGGTGACATGACCCAACCCAATGAAACTATAGAATTCATTTTCTACATAAATGGGATTCTACAATATTTGTGCTAGGTTGCAGTGTGGTGTTCCTAAGGCTGGAAAAATGCCCATGGGCAGACAGCCAGAATCTTCCACAACACTGCATATGCCTGGGAAAAAAAGTGACTGATTTATTGAAGAAGACATGTTTTCTACATGCTGTTGAGCATCCCAAAGCAGCTTTTCTGGAGATTTTGTACAGCTCTAGTAATTTGTACAAAATCAGAAGCACACAAATTCTATTTGATAGCTTGGTGAATGAAAGGGTGCTATGAGTGTGTGCTTCAATGCTGAACCAAATCAACAATAGATGGATGGCCTTTTTAGCATGGTATTGTAAATGTATTTATTACTTCAATCAATTCCCCACCATTCCATCCATGAGTTGCTTAAAGTTAGGTAACAAGAATAATAATTTCAATTGCTTAACTAAACTAAAACAATCAGTGCAGTTCAAATGATTTAGAAAAAGGAGGTCCTAACGCCTTTTATACATGTGGAGAGAATGGGAGCTAAGAGCAACTTTTAAAAGATTTCCAAGGATCAATCACAGTAATTTTTGAACATTAAACAGAGCAGCAAATCAATTATGAAATGTTTTCCAAAAAGCCAAATATCATCAAAGCATCAAATTTGGCATCTGATCATGTACAGATTTTCAACTCTATGGTAATTTTCTATGCAATATTATAATGCTAAACACCTATCAACCTGGTATTATCCTTTTGCTAATATGTCTCTATTCAAACATGAATGGAAAGAAAAGTGGATTTATGGGGGCCAACAGCTGCAAGTGCTTTGCAAAACTGATGTATAATTGAAGTATTCATTAAGTGAGACTGATCTAGATGGGTTTTAACATGTTTATACTTTGCAACAATTCTATTAGAGAAGTCTAGTCTATGCATATAAATAACCCGTTACAGTACCAAGTGATTTATCACTGTGATTAATTTTGCAATTTATTTACTCGTGATTCAGGATTTTTCTATTATTAATGAAAATTGGATGTGTGGACAAGAAGGCCTTCTGGCAACAGATGGGCTGCATCTCATAAAAGTCTGGGAAGAATAGCTCGGCAAGTCATTTGCAGGTCTTTAAACTAAATCTGGAGGGAGAGGATGATCATTACTTAAAATCACACCCAAAACCAGACTTGGACATTTTATGGCCCATAGGCCACATCCAGCCCTTCAACTGTCCCTGTCTGGTCTGCAGGGTTGGTAATGGCAGGGCAGGGTAGGGCAGAAGAGGTGGGGCAGCAGGGCAGTGGGTGGGGTAGCGAGGGATGGCAGTGGTCCTCCACAAGAGTCCCAGTTTCTCATGTGGCCTCTTGGTTAATTGCCCATCCCTCCCCAAAACAAGATCCAAAACAGTAAACCTTACAACAAGGAAATGATAAGAGGAAAGAAAGGGGTACTCAAGAATACACCAAGAGATGCTGCACAGGAATTTAAGAAGGACATTGTTAAAAGACTCAGATGCTTATAGAATTCACAGAGTATGGGCAAAGAACAGGAAGAATTTAATCTTAGTATAGGATGACAGTATAGGTATAACTGCAACTTGGTGGGACAGGATCTATAGCTACATGGAGGATGGTATGCAGTGGAGAACTGAGCTTCAGTCCCAGACCCAATAATTTTCAACATCTTCACAAATTATCTAGATGATAGAAGGGATATTGATAAGATATTGGTAAAATCTACTGATGCCACAAAGCTGGGGAGAGGGATGCTAATACCCCAGAAGACAAGTCAAGATTCGAAAGGATCTTGATAGACTTGAACTTTGGGTCCTATCCAGCAAAATGTTGATTGATTAGAAATGTTAGGGTGTGCATTTAGACAGGAAAAACCAATGCACACATACAAGGTAGATGTTGCCTGGCTTAGCAATAGTACTTGAGACAAAGATCTGGTTATCTTGGTAGACAATAGATTAAGCATGAGCTAGCAAAGTAGCACAGGTGCCAGAAAAGCCAGTGCAGTTTTTTTACTGCATCTATAATATCAAGACAATAGAAAACAATATCATTTTGTGTTCCATTAGTCACAGCACACCTGGAATACTGCATTCAGTTCTAGCCTCCACAATACAGAAAAGACACTGAGGAACTGGAAAGAGTGCAGAAAGAGCAACTAAGATGGTAAAGTGCTAGGAGGCTAAACCTAAAAAAAAGGACAAAAAAGTAGATTCAGGAAAATACAGACCTATCAGCCTGACATTAATACCTGGGAAGATTCTGGAAAAGATAATCAAGCAACGAATCTGCAAACACCTAGAGACAAAGTCATAACCATGCCAGACCAATCTTATCGCATTCTTTGATAAAGTGACAAAATTAGTGGACCAGAGAAATTCTGTGGATATAATTTACTTGGACTTCAGTAAGGCATTTGAAAAAGTAAACCCACAACCTACAACTTGATAAGATAGAAAAATGGGTTAGACAGCGTCATCACCCAGGTGGATTCGTAACTGGTGGCCACCCGCACTCAACATGTAGTCCTCAATGGAACTATCTACATGGAGGAAAGTATGCAGTGGGTTAGTTCCTAAGTATGCAGTACTCTTCAACATCTTCATCTTCAATTATTTGGATGAGGGGATAGATGGGGAACTCATCAAATTTGCAGATGACACCAAGTTGGCAGGAACAGCCAACACTCTGAAGATAGGCTCAAGATACAGAAGGATCTTGACAGACTTGAACATTGGGTCCTATCTAACAAAATGAAATTCAATGGTGAAAAAAGTAAACTTCTATATTTAGGCAAGAAAAACCAAATGCACAGGTATAGTATAGGTGGTACCTGGCTCAATAGTAGCAACTGTGAGAGGGATCTTGGGGTCCTAAGTGGACAATCACTGAAATATGAGCCCGCAGGGTGCTACAGCTGCCAATAAAGCCAACACAGTGCTAGGCTGCACTAACAGAGGAATAGAATCAAGATCACATGAAATATTAATACCACTTTATAATTCCTTTGAAAGACCACTCTGAATACTGCATCCAGTTTTGGTCACCATGATGTAAAAAAGATGTTGAGACTCTAGAAAAAGTGCAGAGAAGAGCAACAAAGATGATTAGGGGACTGAAAGCCAAAACATATAAAGAACAATTGTTTGAATTGGGTATGTCTAGTTTAATGAAAAGGGCTGGGGGTGACATGATAGCAGTGTTCCAATATCTCAGGGGTTGCCGCAAAGATGAGGGAGTCAACCTATTCTCCAAAGCACCTGAAGGCACGACAAGAAACAATGGATGGAAACTAATCAAGGAGAGAAGCAACCTAGAACTAAGGAAAAATGTCTTGACAGTTAGAACAATCAGTGGAACAACCTGCCTCCAGAAGTTGTGAATACTCCAACACTGGAAGTTTTTAAGAAGAGAATGGACAAGCATTTGTTTGAAATATGGTATAGGGTTTCCTGCCTGAGCAGAGGGTTGGATTAGAAGACCTCCAAGGTCCCTTCCAACTCTGTTATTTTGTTCTGTTCTGTTCTTGTGAAGAATGGTTGAAGGAACTTTCTATGTTTAGCCTAAAGAGGAGAAGGTTAAGGGGAGACATGATAGCTGTTTTCCTACTTATGGAAAGAGATTGTGGATTTATTCTCCAGAGAACATGAAGACAGGACAAGAACCAATGGGTTCTTTAAAGATCTCAATTGCAAAAATCTCAATCTCAATTGCAAAAATCCAGTGATCCAATCAGTTCTTTACAGTGAAAGATCCAAACTTGAGGAGGAATTTCCTGAGTATGAGAGCTATTAACTTGTGGGAACAGCCTACTCCTGAAGTTATGGGTGCTCCATCGTTGGAAGTTTTCAAGAAGAAACTGAACTATCATTTGTTCAAGATGATATGAGGACTGCTATACTGGGCAAGGAAATGAGCAAGAAGACTCCCAGGGTCCCTTCCAACCCTATGATTTTAAGACCCTAATTAAATATTCCTCCTCAGGGAAGAGTTCTAAAGATAAAAGACCTGTATTTCACCAATGTAATAATAATAATTGTAAATATCATAGAAAAATAATTTAGTGAGACTTGGTAATAGCATATTTACGTAAAGGGATTTACTTTGAGGTTAATCCCTCAAAAATCTATTCATACTTAATTCCCACTGCGTTTAACACAGCTTGCTCACTAATGTGCATACATTGCTGTCTTTGGTCACTTAAATCTGTCAATCAATGGCAACTCAAGTGATAACTTATTTTATAGGTATTTTTGCTTATATTACCTGAATTTCTTGTGATGGATGGCATCCTTCGTATTCTTTCTTCAAAGTATTTGAGAATCTGATTTTTTTATTATGATGGTTATATTTGAGTATCAGTGGTGTCAGATATAGGGCATTCCAAAATTGTTTCAGTGGAATAAATTAGCTGCAATACTATACATTTTTTTCAGAACATTTTGTTGTGACTGCAAGACTTCATTCAGCTTTAACGAGGTCTTCCATTTCTTAGGAGGCCATTGGCTACCTTCACCACCTATACAATTAAAAAAGAAAGTTTCAATGCTTGTTACTTTCAGAATGAAACAAGTACTGCCGTACATGTTTTGTCTGGAGTAATTCCCACAAAGGAAGTTTTTATTATAGTTGTATTCCTTTTAATAATGGGTTTTGAATCCCATAAACTAAACACATTACTTTTTTCTTTCTCCAGAATTCCTTTGACCTGATGCAAGTCCCCAAATGGCAGTTCATTATCCTGTTTTTTTACCGGAATGAGAGAGATTATAACGTTTCTGTCCACTAATTAGGAAAACCCATCTAGGTATAACACCATACAATTAATCTAGTGCAGGAAATTCCAGGGTGGGAATTTATTTTTTTTACTCACATCAAAAGATTTACCCAGCCCATTTAATGTAATGAAGATGAAAAACTGTTCATTATGCAGTGTATCTGAAATGAAAATCTCTTCCTGGATCTCAGCATAAAACTGCAAGACTCAACATACATAACTGTCAAGTTACCTGACTTGCTAAAAGTAATCTGACAAAAGCAGTATGGGAAAGGGTTCAACCCAACATATATTGCTGTTGATCAATCACTAAGCCAAGTCCAATTCTTTGCAACTCCATGGACCATAGCACACCAGCCCCCCCCCCAAATTCATATTCATTATGTCAGCGACACTATCTAACCATCTCATCCTCTGTCGTCCCCTTCTCCTTTTGCCTTCAGATTTTCCCAACATCAGGGAATGTTTCCAATGACTCCTCTCATCTCATTAAGTAACCAAAGTGTTTGAACTTTAGCTTTAGTATCTTTCCTTCCAAAAAACATTGAGAAAAAGTAAGTAGTCAAGAAGCTTGCCCTAAATCAGGTTCAGCACTAAGCAGTGTCCATATCAACTCTCCTCCTACATATTGCAGTACAGAACTTATAATTTCCAGCTAATAGTTATTTACAAAAAAAATGAACTAATCACATGATACAAGATATCTTGTCCCCAAAACAGCAATGGATTTGATATTAAGATATTATCTAAAATTAAATTTTAAAAACTGATGCTAAACTGTCAATGGTATTCCAAACACACAGCATATCTTGGCATTAGATAGTTTACAGTTCTGAATATTTCAAAGTGTGATAGTTAACACTTGACTCTAATCACTTCCTTAAGTATTTGTACTTGTACACCAACTCAGTGCTGATTTTCTTATTAACCATATAGATGGATTTCTCCAAGAGGCTCTACTTCAACCTAGTCCTTCACGTCTTCCAATGGTGAACCCGTTTTACTAGGGTATCCTAGTACCTTTATAGTTACAATCACCAATTTCATTTATATTTTAAATTTCCTGACAAAAGTTTCTTAGAAATGCTGCAAAATATGCAAGTCAGTTTTCCTTCATCAGCACAAATTTCACATTAAGCTAGTTTGGCAAATCAGCATTTTTTTTCAAAGATTTCCTTAATTTGACTTGGTAACCAGAAAGAAATTGTTTAGTTCATAGAATAAGCAGTTCACATTGTGCAAGCTTCTTTTTTAACTTTTAAAACTATTTGAAAATAGATTGCACATAACGGAAAATGTTGTGAATAGGAAGAGGAAGGTACGGTGGATATGTTTGCCACCTTGAGTTATTTGTAAAAATAATGCAGGATACAAACAAACAAATAAAATTACTAAAGACAAAACATTATCAATGTGACCTTCAGGGCACCCATATGCCAAATGAAATTTCTCTTGGCCTTCACAAGTAACTTTATTAGATTTCTCAAATGCATGCATGCATACATAAATACATACATACCCTAGCATACTGAAAAATGAAGTGATAGCCTCAGACATTATTTTTATTGACAACATGCCTCTGATTATCACACAAGTCCCAAAGGATTTTTTTTCCAGAAATAAACTTGTTTTAATACCCAGCTGCATGTGAGATTACCAGGGACGTTGAGGAGATACAGATTATCTCTTCATCTGATATATATATCAGCTTAATTAGTTTTAATTGGGCTTTAGCTTATCGGGATATCTATTTATCTATATCTATCTACTATACCTACCCACCTTTTTTTTCTTTCAGATTGAAGGTGCTAGGGAAAAACACCACCACCTTTCAAATACTGCTGCTATGTTGCGATTTTATTTATAACCTATTCATTTATTAAGTTTAAATGCCACTCATCTCACTGTCAAGCGACTTTGGGCAACCTAGAACAATATAAAAACTTAATATAAAACAATAGGAACATTAGAAGATGCTTAAAGGATATTAAAATGCAGCTATGCAGCACAGAAACATTGTTGCAAATAATATCAAAGATATTTGATGTATCTCAGATATAAATATTAGCCAAGTGCAAGGTTGTTTTTTTTAAGTCTTGTATATATCACACTATTCTCCAAGTCAGAGTTAAAAACACAAGCCCACAAAATCTTGGATACCTTTTCTCAACTGAGGATCACATTTTAGTTATCCCAGCCAGTAGAAAGTAGGCTAGAAGGTTGTCAATTTCCTCTCCATTTCCCTTTTATTTTTCCCCCTGGAGAGATTTTTTTTTAATTGTATAAGGGTGCAACTGGGATGAGTATCACTTCAGAGAAGCCATGCTCCTTGCCCATTTATAAATGTTTTTCATCATTTCATATGATGACTCTCTCTCTCTCTCTCTCTCTCTGTGTGTTTCTGTGTGTGTGTGTGTGTGTGTGTGTGTGTGAGAGAGAGAGAGAGAGAGAGAGAGAGAGAGGCCCTTATTTTGTAGAGCCTGTCTAGGATGTCAAAGGGAACGGTTAACATTCCATAAAGTAGTTTACAAGACTCCAGGGATATCATGATTAACCCAAGAGGGTAATTAAACTGGATCTGTGTGGTGCTAAATCTAACCTCTGGGTTAATTCCCTTGGTCAGTTAATTCAATTTTGGAGTTTATATGACTCACATATCCCATGGCCCAGTTAAGTGATACAAACAAGGCCATTATGTTAAAATTCATTTGAAGAGATCTCTATAGCACTGGGAGCACATTTTAGAATTAATCATGTTACAGTTCTGATACTAACCCAAACATAAATGCTTAAGTATCTACCTGAAATAAGGTACTTTAAACTACTAGCACCCCTAAAGTACCCCTAAACTCTGCTGAAGATGTTACCTAGCCTGGTAACGAAACGTTTGGAAACCAATCCACAAGCTCGGAAAATGAACCTTCACCCTCATTCTACATCTGAGCTACATATTTTTGCCACTATTGTATTAGCATTTGACTACATTAGCCCAAAAATATTTTCACTGAATCAGGATAAAATGAAAAATAGCTTTCTTTTAAAACAAAATATAGTCCTCTATTAAGGCAAGGATTTTTAAAACTTTCTTCTTTGTGAAATGTAGTATTTAAATATAGAAGGGGGTGTTAGTTTAATTCTGTAAAAAAAATTCATCTTGAGAGCAATTTTGCCTTAACAGAATTCAGCTTAGATTATATCAATACAGTTATTCTCAAAGTACCTATTAAAACTTTCTCATGATCCATTACTAGTCATAGTATACTCCCAGAGTGCTTAAAATAAGTACAATTACTTTAGCTGGTAAGGATATATTTTCTCTGACAATCTCTATAACCACAGCAGCAGCAATAAAAAAACCTTCCAACCACACATTTCACTGATTAGGACCACACAAGCATAAGTACAATAATTTCTTTTAAAATATATCAAGAATGAGTTTACAGTGTAACTATAACATTAGCAATGGCTTCAGGACCTTAAAATGTTAAAATGGTACGTACAGATTTGAGATTAAGGTTGATTTATCAAAAACTGTATTTAGGGTACATTGGCCTCCTCAAACAATGCATTTGTAAGATAGAAACCAGTTTTATTTTTGCTGAAGATGTAAAAAATTTGAGACTCACTGATCCACACAATATGGTCAGGTGACCATTAAGTATCTTTTTGGCATTGTAAATTAAGGTATATTAGTAGATTTATGGGAAAGTCTTTAAATATTAAAGGTGTTAATGTTCAATTAAATACCAAACCTTTGGAATTTGATTGTTTATCAGGCATTCTGATTGTATTGACCATGAGAATGGCAAAAAGAATTATACTAACAAATTGGCAACATGATATTATTCCAGATGCCAAGGAAAGATTATTAGAAATATGTGATCTGTTGTAAATCAGGCAAAATTGGGTATCATGTTTGCTTCTGGATAACTTCTACAGTACCTTCTACCTAGATTCTAATAAGATTTATTCAAGTATATATTGGATATAATCAACACTGGTTTTACTTTACTAGAAAATACATCCAGGGAGGAGAATCAGGGTAACTGATTTTCCCCCTCCCCACTCTGTCTGCTGCAGCTCTTAGCATAATCTTCCAAAACTATCAGGAATAATTCTTTGGAGAGGGAAGAAAGAAACAGTGGACAGGAAGCATTAATAGAAATCACAAGCCACCATCAGCAACAAATTATAGTTAATTTGCATCGCTACTCCAGTAAAATTCCTTTTCTTTTATCCCTGTCATTCTGAAACTTCTTGTTTCAACAACATGCTAAATGCAAGGTGGTTTTGGTTAATATTCTGTCTAACATGCTAAATGCTGAAGACAAGGGTATTGTATCACTCTAGGCCACATCTTTCTCAGCCCATGCCTTGGTGTAGTTTTTGCCTCTAACCTACCGAACAAAGGAGCAGACAGCAGCAGAGAAGACTGATAGAAATATTTGTATCTTTGACTGTATACTATATCTACAGTCAGCTACATTATTTTCCTGTTCCAAACTGTGTCCCAAACCCACATGGCTGGTTCATTTGTGACTGGTCAGTACCAATATGCAATCTAGTTTGCTAACAATAGATAACTAGCACTAGCCTAAAGCAGAACACATTTCAAAGGGTGAAATAAAGCAGAATAAAATTTGAACTCTACCAATTGCCAAGTTAAGACTGGATTTGATGGAAAATTGTCCCATCTAACTCTACAATTCTGCCTGAGTTAAGAAAATGATCAGGACTAGTAATGAGAAGTGAGGGATAAAGAGGTTTGGGGTTGTTTTTTTTTGCTGAGACCTTTCAATAATTGCACAACTTCTTCAAACACAGAAGAGTTTAAGTAGATCTGGCCAGGCAGACAGAAAATCTATCCTTTATATCAGGGGTGTCAAACTCGCAACGTCACGTGATGTGTCGTGACGTATCACGACTTTTTTTCCATTGCCGGCAAAGGGGTGGGTGCAGTTTCGCCATGACGCATCTAGCCCGCGGGCCGGCAGTTTGACACCCCTGCTTTATATGAAAAAACGAGTGGAAAAGTCATCAACTTCTGCAGTTCTTGAAAATGAACCAGGGATGGGGATAACCAGTTAGTGATATTTTTAGATACAATGTGCATTCAGCCATACTGCCCAAGGTTAAAACTGATGGGTCCAGCTGACTTGCTTCTATTATTTGAGCACACCAAGATGGGGAACAACAATAACACACCTTCTACAACTGTGCCCTTCTTATTCAGGGGTGTGGGTTAGACAGCATCATCACCAGATGGATCCGTAGCTGGCTGACCGGCCGTAGTCAGCGTGTGGTCCTCAATGGAACCGCATCTACATGGAGGGAAGTGTGTAGTGGGGTGCCCCAGGGCTCTGTTCTGGGCCCAGTGCTCTTCAACATCTTCATCAACAATTTGGACGAGGGGATAGATGGGGAACTTATCAAATTTGCAGACGACATCAAGCTGGCAGGAATAGCCAACACTCCAGAAGACAGGCTTAAGATACAGGAGGATCTGGACAGACTTGAACACTGGGCACTATCTAACAAAATGAAATTCAATGGTGAAAAAAGTAAGGTTCTACATTTAGGCAAGAAAAACCAAATGTACAGGTATAGTATAGGGGGTACCTTGCTCAATAGTAGTAACTGTGAGAGGGATCTCGGAGTCCTAGTGGACAATCACTTAAATATGAGCCAGCAGTGTGCTGCAGCTGCCAAAAAGGCTAACACAGTGCTAGGCTGCATTAACAGAGGGATAGAATCAAGATCACGTGAAGTATTAATACCACTTTATAATGCCTTGGTAAGGCCACACTTGAAATACTGCATCCAGTTTTGGTCACCACGATGTAAAAAAGATGTCGAGACTCTAGAAAGAGTACAGAGAAGAGCAACAAAGATGATTAGGGGACTGGAGGCTAAAACATATAAGGAACGGTTGCTGGAATTGGGTATGTCTAGTTTAATGAAGAGAAGGACGAGGGGGGACATGATAGCAGTGTTCCAATACCTCAGGGGCTGCCATAAAGAAGAGGGGGTCAAGCTATTTTCCAAAGCGCCTGAAGGCAGGACAAGAAGCAACGGATGGAAACTAATCAAGGAGAGAAGCAACCTAGAACTAAGGAGAATTTTTCTGACAGTCAGAACAATTAACCAGTGGAACAACCTGCCTCCAGAAGCGGTGAATGCTCCAACCTGGAAGTTTTTAAGAAGAGACTGGACAGCCATTTGTCCGAAATGGTATAGGGTTTCCTGCCTGAGCAGGGGGTTGGACTAGATGACCTCCAAGGTCCCTTCCAACTTTTTATTATTATTATTATTATTATTATTATTATTATTATTATTATTATTATTATTATTATTATTATTATTATTATTATTATTATTATTATTATTATTCCTAATGAACATGATGCCAAAATAGGTCTCTTCTCCAACTAACTCACCATCACTCAGGTGATCATCTCTTATTGACCAGCCAATTGGTGAAACTTTTGTGAATGCAGTAAACCAGAGGGACCATACTAGTCTCCTGGTTATGTTGCAATATTACCAAACCAAACCAATGTGAGGAGGCAGATTTTTTACTGAGTTATACTAGAATGCACATAAGGAGATTTTTATCAGGCACTCACTGTAAAATGAGAAGGGAGAAAGAACCAGGATTGAATGAGGATTCTAATTCTTTCTCTCCTTGGCAATTTTTTTTTTTAGTTTTTCAAAGAGAAAACATTAAAACGTTGTGGATTTGTGGATTGTCTGGGACACTACACATCCTCTTCATGACCTGTTTTCCTTGTTACCTTCTGGGAGGAGGCTCCGTGGTATCCGGAGCAGAACATCCAGATTCAGTCACAGTTTTGTTCCATACAGTATTAACCTTGTGAACTCTAAAGCTTCCTCCTTCTGTTGTGTATTCAAGATGGATAGTGATTAATATTTATAAGTTACTTATATGTAAGGGTGTAGGTCTATACATATGTTGTATATAGTATGTTTAAATGTGTGTTATGTATGTGTACACTTTGAGAGCAAGCAACTAAATTTCATTTTTAACGTATGCCATTGTGCCCACAGTAAAAAATGACAATAAAGGGTATCTTATCTTATCTTACCTTACCTTCCTTCAGCAATTCAGATTAAATGCCTATGCCTGCTCTTTGCTTCTAAGTAGAAATGCATAGAAGCATACTTCTTAATAAGCAACATCTTGGATCAACATTAACTACAAAAAAGCATACACAAAACCACAAGGTAAAGAACTTGACCATTGGGCAGAAATATGTCTATCAGACAGAAGTAAGCAACAGCAGCATTCACCCATATGACTTATACTGAAGAAGAATCCAATTGCAGAATAATTTTGCAAGGTAAAAAAATCCACCAGTTCAGTTCCAGCTAGGAGCAAAGTATGCTGTAATTTATTGGGGTGAATTCAAAAGGGAGTTACTGATGGGACAACAGAAAGAAGAGCTTAAATATGATTGCAGAAATTTACTCATCTGTCTTTGGTTGGAATTACTGTAGTTGGCTAATAACCCTGTCCTTCTCTTTTGCTCTCTGTTTATGTACACTAGCTTGCCAATCAGAATTTGTGGGGGTGTTGTTTTCTCCTTGATTGAGATATTATTTACTGCTTGATTGTTTGTCTGGTGTTAATTCTGGTGTTAATCCCTGCTTATCTGATGGCTAGTGAGGAGGTGTTTTGGTCTTTTTGTTTCCTTTCTAGCTTTTTTATTGTCTCTTTGGAATAGTGTGCCTGTTGTTGGCTGATTTGTCACAATGCCAGGCTTCCAGGAATTCCCTAGCATTTTTGGATTTAGCTTGGTCTAAGGGGATGGTGGTCTACTCTAAGGTGCTCAAAGTTTCCCAGTTGAAATGACATGTCCATGTGTTGTGAGGTTAATGAATTTACATTGAAACTTCTGACTGTTAGTTGGTGTTCGTGGATGAGCTCTTCCGCCTGTTTATCCTACATAGTGACTGTTACAGTTCCTACACAATATATTGTAGTCCTGTTTTGTTGTTATTGTTGTTTGTTTTGGAGCTAATGGAACTTCTAGTGTATTTAAGATTATTTTTTTTGAGAGCTCTGGTTGTTTTTTTATTAATTAATCAAATTTATATGGCTGCCCATCTCACAGAAAGTGACTCTTGGCAGTGTGCAACAATCCAGTAAAATAGAAAATCAATAAGACAATCTTTAATTAAAACCATTATATAATAACTATTGGAAAGAATTAAAAATTACAAAAGCAAAGTTAAAACAAAAAAAAAAGAGAATACAAGTAGTCCTTGATTTACGACAATTGAGCCCAAAATTTCTGTTGCTAAGTGAGACAGTTAAATGAATTTTGCTCCATTTTATGATCTTTCTTGCCACAGTTGTTAAGTGAATCACTGCAGTTGTTAAGTTAGCAACATGGTTGTTAAATTATTCTGGCTTTCTCATTGACTTTGCTTGTCAGAAGATCGTGAAAGGTGATCACTTGAGCCCAGGACACTGCAACCATTGTAAGTATGAGTCAATTGCCAAGTATCTGAATTTTGATCAGGTGACAATGGGATGTTGCAATGGTTATAATTGTGACAAATGGTCATAAGTCACTTTTTTCAGTGCCACTGTAATTTTGAAGAGTCACTAAATGAACTGTTGTAGCTCTAATAGATGCAGGGATGTTAATAATAAAGAAGCTACCTCATGATTTCATCTGTCCCCTGCAGATGAGATTGTAATAGTCTGTTTTTTTTCTGAGAAGTTTCTGATGTATGGCAGTGTTATCCTTTTCATAGCTTGCATTAGTTGTGCTGTACTGGGTTGAGTGGTTGGATAAATTTGCATAGGTATCGATTTTGTTGGAAGATGTTGTATAAGGCGATCTGGTTTTTTTCCCCTGGTGTTCTGAGTGTCTACAGTGCATTTGTGCTCTTCTAAATAATGTTCTTACGTAGCTCCTCTTGTGGGAGATTGGATTATTATTTTGATAATGGAGTTCCTGGTTAGCGTGAGTCATTTTTTGATAAGACTTGTGTTTCTAATTTGCCGCTAATTTGCACAATGCAATTTTCAGCACTCTAGAAGTCCTGTCTACAAAGAGTCTTGTTTAGCTTTGCACTTTAACTGTAGGACCAGAAGAGAGCACAGGAGATTATGGGACCGGGCAGGGAGCCATCTGTTCCCTGCCCTGGGTCCTTCAGGATGAGGTTGCTTATATTGTGCAGTCACTTGGCCTTTTCCAAGAGATCATGAGATCATTTTCCATTAGTAACCCTCCCATGTTTTCCCAGTGCTTATCTCTTTCTATTCCATTAAAAAAAAAACTGGAATAGCTGCACGATGTATTTTGATTTCGTGTTGCTAGGATTGCTCCCTCTGGAGGCATTCCATGGTCAACATAATCAAAATCTCTGCATGGTCCTCGTGTGCTAATTTGGGGCAGGTGAGGACAGTGGATGGACCTTTGAGTTTTTCCAAAATGGTGGACTTGATGCACCCCCAATCCCCTCCCCGAATCCATCCCAATAGTTTTGCATCCAAAGTAATTCCATGCTCAGAACAGGGCTGTTGACTTTAAGGAGTCTCCCCCTGATTAAGCAGGGCAATAACTGCAGCCTAAGCATCGAACACAACAACTCATTCTTTTGTTCAGAGTGAAAAAAATGTGAATAGAACAATGGGAGTCTGAATTTGGCTTTAGTAATACCAGCTCGTGTTAACACTGTCATCTGCATCCTGACACAGGCCTGCTCTTTACCACGCTTTAGTATGACACAGGTAGTCCTCAATTTACGACCACAGTTAAGCCCAAAATTTCCATTTCTAAGCAAGACAGTTGTTAAGTGAGTTTTGCCCCATTTTATGACCTTTCTTGCCACAGCTGTTAAGTGGATCTCCAGCTTACAGTTGTTAAGTTAGTAACATGATTGTTAAATGAACCTGGGTTCCCCACAGGTCACAAACGGTGATCACATGTCCCTGGGACTCTGCAACCGTCATAAATATGAGTCAGTTGCCAAGCATCTGAATTTTGATCACGTGACCATGGTAGTGCTGCAACAGTCGTAAGTATGAAAAATGGTCACAAGTCACTTTTTCAGTGACTTTGTAACTGCAAACAGTCATTAAATGAACTGTTGTAAGTCAAGAACTACCTGTACTCTCTGTTAACTTTAGCAGCCCACAATTATATGGTAATTCTCACCAGATCCTCGAGCTACAACATGAAAAAAAAAACACATCATGAAATATTGTAATTAGGTGTGTGCAAATTACAGCATTTTGTTTCAAAACGCTTCAAGCACAACATTTTGTGTAGAGTGTGTAAAATGGATCATTTTGAGGATCATGAAAGTGTGTGCTCAGATCAGCCTCTCAGAGGAGATATGAAAGTAGCATCACCAAGAGGTTGGGTCAAATGTCCTCTTCTAATTTTGAGACTTTTTTTTCATACGTAAAACCAGCATGGTAAGCCTAAAGTACCTATTTTGCTTCTTATTTTGCATATTTAAAAAAGCACAAACTAAATTTTTGAAGATGATACCTGTAAGGGCTCCAGGATTAATAAAAATGTTTTCTAGGAGATATGTTGGAGATATGTTCCTCTCCCACCCCACTCCAAAATACATGAGATTCTCAATTCCTTCTTGAAAATGAAAAATAATCTGCATTTGATTACAACCTATTTCCATCTTGCAAGTTTCTTTTCCCCAGCTGTAAGTAAATAAGGTAGAAGGAAGCAGAGGGTTGCTAAATGAAATTCACTGGCCATCTTGATTAGGGTCATCTTGTAGTCATGCTTGGTTGGATCTAGACAACATTTCCTACATCAATATATCTCCTGACAGTTCAGCTTGTCTTGTGGGAACAGCCTAGTTCAAATGAAAGGTTAATGTGAAGCCAGAGACAATTGGGGGGGGAAAAGTCAAACTACAAAGTATGTTTGCTATCAGAAAGATTAAGAGCTGTTCATGGTCTTGGTGGAAAAAGGAAGCAAAGTAACCTTGAAACGGTTAGAGAATTTTCTGGATTTCTCCTTCAGCTCTTTAAGGAGAAAATATCTATAATCTGCTATGTGAAACAGCAATAAACTCATAGTACTGTGCATGCTTTCTCAAGAAAAATAATCCCAAAGTGAAATTCTAAAGGAGAATTCTGCAGGGATCAGTTAAGAGATGGGACCAGCAGTTCCCTAAAACAAGCATGTTTTAGAACTGTCCATTGGTTCAGAGATAACTTAATGCATTGGTTCAGAGATAACTTAATTGCAGCAAATGTATACTAGCGAAAATCAGTTTTACCAGCCTTTCTGAGTCTGGTGTCCTGGGTCCAGATGTGCTGCAATGATGAATCCCAGAATTCCTTTTTAAAATTCTAGGAGATGCGATCCTCAAAAATTTAACCAGCTGTTGGTAAAGACTAAATTCAGTGTCTTCAGCCAGCCATTTGCAGAAATTTATATACAGGTACTCACTGGAAGCTTAGAATCTTATTCTTGGGGGGGGGGGAGAAGGAGAATCTCCTATATCGGTATGATTATATAATTATAAATTCTTCAGCTTGGCCAGATGGTAACCTATTTTTGTCAAACACCAATTCATCTATCTTTTTTTTTTTTTAGGAGGAGACTGAGATGCTAGGACTGACAGGTTATCCTAAAATTGAGAAATTAGGCATGTTTGCTGTTGTTAATGAACCATTAAGATTTCATCTGTGTTTAAGGATTGTAATTGCTCTATAAGATGCAAGAATAGGTCTTAATTTGAAGGGCAGCTACATCTACATCCTTCCAAGCCTATCTTTAGTTCCCCTAAATTCAATTGTGCCCTTTATTTTGATGTGCAAAAATAACAGAATTCAAACTGGAAAGGAGAGATGGAGATTTTAAAACAGCTGTTTTTATCCAGTAATGTTCTGCATTTCTTAAGAATTGCTAAGCACCATGATTCAAGCAGTGGTGGTTGTCTAAGGCTTAGTGGTTTTGGGGGAAAAGGAATGAAGGATCAAACCAATTGTTATTAAAAACATTAAGACAAATCTGTATGACAGTATATGCCTTTTCCACAAGGAAAGAGGCAAGTTGGCAGAACACGCATCAGTCTAACAGACCACAATGCAAAATCTAAAGGGAAATCAAAAAGCAAGCAACCCAACGAAAATGACAGGAAAGTTCTCTGCCTATTTGAAGGGTTTGGCCAGAAAGAACCAGAGCAGCGGAGAGGAGGATGAATGCCCAGTGTGGGGGAGAGCATGCTCAGTGCAGCTATGGTCCTACTGTACAAATGGATTAATAAAAGTGGGTGTGGAAGCCAAAATCAGGGGGATCTGGCTCGACAATCTCGATTAGGAAGAGATTTCCCTCGGTTGTCCTGGCTGGCTCGCTCTCACCCACCCACCCACACACCCCCTTGGCTTCCCGGCTGCAATTCCGAACGGCGCATTTTACCAGGGATGAAGCGAGGGAGCCGTCCCTCTGGAGGATCCAGTTCGTGCCAAGCGGCAACCTCTCATCTCCCCCCTTCGCATCCCCAGTTAAGCAAGACCCTTCCAGCTAAAGGCCAGAATCAATCCGAATTAAATGGGAGCTGGGGAAGAGAGAACTGAACGAGCAAGTTCGCTCCCGCGCCGGGCAAAGCTGCAGAGCCTCCCGCTTGCTTTGCTTCAGGATCATCGCGGGGCCCTGCGGGAAGCTGCGTAAAAACGCAGCCTATTCCAAAGCCCGGCACGCCAGGCACGGAACCGCAGCGTATCGCTCGGTCCTTAAGTCGCTCCCCTGCCCGCCCGGTCGCCGCGGGAGAAGTTGCGGGGAGCGTCTCCGCTCGCCTTGAGGGAGGTTCCCGAGCCGGTGGCCTCACCTTGGGCCGGCCTGTCAGGCGGGCGCTCCGTCCACTCTCCCGTCCGGCTGCAACCCGCGCAGTCAACGGCAAGCTGAGGCGCCGCCGCCCCCTCCGCCGGAGCGCAAAACCGCGCCGTTTCCGCCTTCAAGCCAGCCCGGGGAGCGATGCGCCTGACCGCCCATGGCGACGAAGCGCCGCCGCCGCCGAGTCGCAGGCCGCTGAGGGAAACCTCCCAGGTTTACCGTTCAGCCGGCCGGTCTGCGTCCTCCCGGACACGCTTCGGGAAGGAGAGCGTTGCCGCCTTTGACTCGCCCGCTTGCTCGGATCCCCCGGAGAAATCCGCGGGCTGGTGGCTGCGCGCGCTCGTGCCTCTGTGAATGATGCAGGAGCGGGTGCCGGAGCGCGCGCTCCCCGGAAAGGCGGCGAGCCGCGCGTGCGGATGGAGGCTCGATGGAGGCTGGCGGGGTGTAGGGAGCTCGGCTCCTGCCAGCCGCCCTCAGAGAAGGCAGTCCTTTGTTTGGAAATGGCTGCTTCTTCCCGGCCGCCACCGGCGCCCGAGTATCGCCCTGCGCGGCCTTGAGCGGGGGGAGGCTGAGATTTTGTTTATCCACGGGCTGGATCGCGCCTGGCGCCGCCCTGGCAAACTCTGCTTGCGCAACGCGATCCTAAACCTGTAGATTCACTGGCTTCTACCAAGAGACTACAAATAGAATTGGTGTTGAGGTTACCTAGTTGGGTAATGAAACGTCTGCAAGAAAACAACCAGGCTCAAAGAGCACCAAGGATCCCTCATTTCAACCCTGAGCTGCAAATATTCTCCTTTGTCAGAATTGTCGTTTTTGTTAATAGTCTAATTATCCTTAAGTGAAAAAGACATCTCTTGATGTGCAGCACCCCCTTTGAAGCTCTGTCTCCAGAGGGAAAGTGGCTTTTCTCAGTAAGTGAAAAAAGCAAATAGTGAACACCTGTGGCTATTCCTGTGCAAAGATACAAGCTATGTATCAGTCAGGATCCTAATTGTACTTGCTTCACTCCCTAGCACTCTACATTTAGCTTTCCACAAGAGTAGGTGGGTTGGGATTGGGGTAATAATGCAGCTTATTAGCATAAAGCCCCATCTCTTCTTGTGGGTCCCGGCGTTGCAAGTTCTACAAGACCTTTCTCAACGTGTACCTAATCATACTTCAAAGATTGTCAATACGGGTAGGATTGAGCTTCTTTCAGGCCTATCCCTGAGGTGTATGTAACCTTCATCTTATCCCCAGCTATATGAGTGACACCCCTCTGCCCATATTGAAAGTAGTCCAAAACTTTGCAAGGACAATCTTAACCTGTTACATTTCATTCCCTTCACCAAAACCTGTTGTGTGTCATCACCCATGACTTTGCTGTAAAATCAGGGACCAGAAGGGGATGGGATCAGAAGTTCAGGCAGCTGAAGGGTGTGTCCCTTCTCCATGTCTGCTCAGCCTCATCCACTGTTTCCTTAAAGGATGGACTATCTGGCTTCTGAGTGGACATTCTCCATTCAGATTTTTTTTTAAATTCTGCAATACAAGAAGGTTCATTATAAATAGCTTTCAAGTTATCTTATTCATATGCTGGAAACAAGACGAAGGCATGTAAGTGACATGTGCCCTTTCCTAAATATTATCAAGGCATATTTTTGTCATGATTGTGTACAAGTGGAGGGCAGTGGAATTATCAGCTGAATCAAACAAATGATCAAGCATTCAACAATGAAGATAGGAATTTATATTAGTTAATGTATGCACAAATTGCTGGAAGAGTAAACAGTCACCTGAAGTAAGGAGAAACTTTGAGAAAAATGACTAAATTTGAAATGCTTATTCAGAATGAAGATCAGGTATTGGGATGCATTAAAGATTGATATTGAAATATGGCACAGAGGCAGAACAATTTAAATATTGCATGATCAAATGGATGTAAAACCTTAAAATAAATGAGAAGAAGAATGGGAAGAGGTATGGGGGGAAAAAATCAATGAAATGTATTCCAAGTATAATTTGGGGAAATTAGTATAGAGTGTTTTACAAATGGAGTATAAGGGCAAGATGGACAGATCGTAAAATAATGTTGCAAATGCTGTAAGAAAAAAAGGAATATTTTCTCGCATGCAAAAATGCTCAAAATTTTGCATAAATTTGGAAAAGAAAAATTTGCCAACGATATAAAAATGGGAGAACCAACATTGGAGAATATGCAGTAATGGCAAAACTGATAATACAGTATAAGCTTGTGACAGAAATTTAAGTCAGTTTAAATAGGGATCTCCTTATATATATGAAACATTACACAGCAAGGCAGATTTAGACATTTGGAATATGCTTTTTGGGAGAAGAGTTGAAGCTAATTAAAAACAACAGACGAAACCTTAAGCAGATATAAGCAATAATCCCCAGTGTTCAAAACACAGCACACATATTTTAAGTAGTGGTTAGTGGTTGGAGAAAAAGGGAAGCGAAGGGAAGAATGTGTTACCGAATGTTCCTCTTCACAGCGTGCTTGTTGTTTTATTCTTGCTTTTTGCATGTTTGTTTCTGTGTAATTTTTGGTTAGGTTTATGCATTTAAAAAAACATTTTACTATGAAGAGGGTGATTTCTGCAACATTGAAGTGGGCTGTAGTACTCCTCCTTCTCAACTCATCCCACCCTGGATATAGCTGTATTGGACAACTATCATCCTCTCTCCAGCCCTTCTTGTTGAAATTGTGTTAGGAAAGCAGTAACAAGAGTATTTCAGAGGAACTGAATTATGTGAGAAACCTGTCAGGACTGAGATGTAAGGAATGTACATTTCTGATCCTATTAGAATTTCCAGCTATCATTCCAGCTAACATCAACCATGGTAGCTTCTAGAGTGCCATTCAGAGTTGGGAGCACTGTACTTTAGTATTTCCATACCTTACTTACTAGAGAGGAGAGATCAGTTCAGGGCTCTTGAGTATTTGGAGTGTCATAAGGCTCAGCTGTTCCCTACTTTTTAACATCTTTATGAAGTCATTGGTTAAGGTATGGTCTCATCGATATGCTGATGAATATCCACTAAATCCTCCAGGGTCTGGATTCTGTTAAGGTGTGGACAGGAAGAAATAGGCTAAAATTAAACTCAAGCAAAATATAATTATTTGTCCATCAAGGTTCTCTGTCAGCTTCAGGTTCTCCTTCCTGACAATGACACTGCCCTTGAGAGAACAAGTCTATAACTTGGAGGTCCTTTTGACTCATGATGTTCTATCAGAAACTCTTAATGTTCTACCAGTTGTGACCTTGCCAGGAGTTTTGTCACAGTGACTTATGTTCTCATTGCCATCTGGCCAGACTACTGTAATATACTGCATACAGTATGTAGCTCCAATTAAAGACCACTCAGAAACTTTAGTCAGTACAAAATGCAGCAGCCTATGAATTAGCTGAAGTGATATACCACGAGCCCATTATACTTATTCTGCAGTTAGAATTGATGGGTCTAATTAATAGCCTGGGAGAAATTGCTTGTAACTTTCCATTTTTAAGACCTCAGAGAGTAGAAGTTTAAGTTGAGAATTAAAGCTAGAGATGTTCCAGAGAACTTTTAACTAGTTGGATAACGCCATTAGTATTTTAAAGAATTGTGAATTGCTACATTCCAGTCATATTTTGTTGAAATGTTAACTTTATATGTGTTTGATTATGATTCTTTTAGTGATATACCACCAAAGTCTCAAGAAAGCAATGGTCTGACAATCAAATAGGTAAATAAATAACAATGTATAGAGGAATCAGGCAAAGATCGATCTGTCAGGTGCAAAAGATCATGACCATACATGATGTTCCAATTAAACTGATTTGTAACTACTCATGCCTATAAACAGGAATCAACTCAACTAATGCTTAGTACTATTTGGCACTAGATAAGGGTCAACGGAATTCAAAAGGGGTTGGACTTAAGACTGTGGGACAGACTCTAGGCTGATTCCTCTTTTGACTCCCCCTCAGGTTCTACAACACCTTCTCCTACACTATCATCAAGGTTGTTTATGTTTCTAGTCTCTCTTTCAAAGAAAGGATTTTCTATCCATCATTCATAAAATAAAATACAATAGGCTGAGTTCACACTACCTGCTACCTGCTAGTCAGGTACTTTGTGGCTTAATGCTGTAGTAAACCAACCGAAGAATCTTACTAGGATTGGGGATGAATTGATTCTCAGTCCATGGATCAAATTGATGAAACTCCTGTAGAACCATACTGGAATATTAACATCACTAATGAGTCTGTGCAAGCTGCCTGAATTGTAGACTTATCCCACTTCCCTCTTCTATATTTTTGGAAGAAGAAATAAAACCGAATTCCCTTTCCATTTGTTTGGTTGTGTTTACATTCAGCCAAGGATTATGGTTTAAAATAAATAGGAGTCCATTTCTGAACAAATTACATAGAATTTTGTTGAAAAAACAAAGGTTTATTTTAAACCACAAGTCATGGTTTGTATATAAATTAGGAATCTGCTATACTGAAGCTAAATTCTAGCTGCTCAGCCTTGGTACTTGGCAAAGTTAACTCTTTGCTTATTTACACACATGACATTGTATGTGAACCAATGGATAGCAATCCATGTTTTCCAGGTCATTATAAGAATTGACACTAACAGGCATCAAGGTATTTTAAAAAACTTATTTTGTTCCTGGCTATATTCCATTGAACTCTTTTTCCAATATATTACAAGTTTCATGTACCCCTTGTAGCTGTTTTGAACAAATATTTGAACAATATTTGAACAAATAACGTAAGAATAAGCTACTAATACAGTTCTGAGGTCTTGTTTATTCACAGTTTATTGAGTTTATTTTAGACATAAATACATATTTGTATGGCTCAGGTTATAACAAATGTACTGTTAGATATTAGAAAACATTTGATGAAATGTAGTGGCTGTCTTCCTCCCAGATATCTCTATTCTCACATGGGATCAGACGCAAAATCTGCCTAGCAACATATATATTTCTCTGTGCACTATAAATGTGGCTTGTATCCAACATTAAAGCAGTACTTTGGTTACTGGTTAGCATTTTAATCTATACATATATACAATTTTATTGGAGTTTTAAAACTCCAGTTTTAAAACTATAGCAAACATATTTTATAACAGCCTTATAGGAAACTTCCTCAGCAGCCCCCAATAACCAGGATCCAGAGTTTTTATGGAATTTTCCTTAAAAAGCTCTATCACAAACTCTTCCTCAAAGACTCTTCAGTTTCCAAAGCAAGTTGAATTAGAGTGTCGGAAATATTATCCAAGACAGGTGAGTTCAAAGAAACCCTGAAATTGGGGAACTAGTTTCACATTTTATCAACTAACAGCAAAAAAAAAAATCACTATTGAACAAAAAACCTAAATAACAAGTGTTTGAGGAATGTAAACTGGGATGGTTAAGTGCTAAAAGTTAAAAATGTTTTTCCAATATTTCTGTAGACATTATCAGTTCTTTTTATTGTCCTCTGCCCATTTCTGCAATGAAAGACTCATTTGGAAGAACTTGATAATGCACTTGCAACTCTTTAAGCCATAAAATTATGGCTTAAAGAACTGAGTTGTATCTTTACTATGGAAAATTCTCATCTGGGAGTACCAAGTCTGCACTAAGGAGCCAGAAATTCAAATATTTCAATACTGCTGACCTAAAATATATATGACAAGGTCTCACATCCAACCAAGGTATCAGAACCCTATGTTCTGTGTCCATGGGATTTCTTATTCTTTTCGGGTTCTGCCATTCTTCTGGGGGGGAGGGGGAAGCTTGAGGTGCCGAGGTGTATTTGCTTTGCTCTGTCTCTTGCTCTATCCTCTTTGATGTGTCTCTAACGGGGTGAGAATGGAAAGTACCTCCGGCCATCTGCCTTATCTCCGAGCGCGGAAGAAACGGTGCAGACCTCTAACAGCCTTGGAAGCGGCACCTTATCACTCTGTTCCCACACGTTTTCACACCTGCGGATTGGCCTGTTTGAACCGTCCGGATGGACAGTTTGGGTGGGGTTACTATGGACACTTTAAATTACTTGATTTGCGCGGGAAACCCTCAGATCCTGCCTTCCATTCATGCTGTCAACACCTCCCAATAAAAGTTCCTTTTGAAATGCCGTTTCAAGAGTTCTGCTTTCTTGGGAGAACTGATTGAGGCAGGTCCTTACACAAGGACACACACTTATGATATCTAGTGAGTGTTTGACTACAAAGACCAGTATCGGTTGGAACCATATATAAAAGAGCAACTCGGAGACAAGTGATTATCCATGATACCTACTAAGCTGTAAATTTGTGACTCCATAAATATGAATCTACATTTGATTAACTAGATAGTAAGGCTTTCAATGGTCTAACTGAGGGAAAAATCTATTGCTCATATTAAAAGTGTGTTCTAATTTATTGCAAACCAATAACTTGCTGGTGGATGCCAATCGGTTTTCTGCTTACTCTTTTTCCATCCTCATGAAAAGAGGAAGTCCCTCTCTCACACAAACTTATTTATGTCTTCCTTATTGTAAAACTATTACCAAATTTAGTCACACGTAACATAATCAATATCCATTGATCTATTTGGATCTACCTTAACTGCAATGGATTCAGTCTATAATACTTGAAAGAAATGGCCATAACACAGCTTTGTAATATAAGTTTCCTACTAGAATTTCCCTTTCTTCAAGAAGAAAAAAGATGAAATTAGGACTCTCTGTGATCCAACATACTGCTCTTGGTATAGCAAAGCTCTTTTAGTTTAACTTCTCATCTCCCATCCCATCCTATCAGAATATACCACTATTACATATGCAAACCCCAAGAAACCCAACTGAGTAAGCTTGTGAGCTTGAAATAAATCTCATCCTGCAGCTAAGCTCTGGCAAGGCCCAGGTACACCCAGGTTTTAAGACATCACATAATTCCACAAATTGTAAAATGATTGCCAATGCTCAATTGCTATTATCCAGAGTCATTACAATGGCTCCTGAAGTTGTAGCTGTTGGTCATGAGCAATTAGTTTTTCACAGCAGTGATAGCACCTGTGTTTGCATCCCAGGTAGGTATGTAGTTTTCCATTTTCGTAAAAGGAAATGTGTTGACTTGCTTTAATTATACAAATTCCCTTCCTTATTGCTTGGAAATGGCTATGGCATCTTCTTTCTATAGATGTAGGACTGGGTGTTTTTGCCAATATTCACATGACAAATGCACATTTGTTGACTTCAGATTAAAGTCTGTGTAAATAATATGCATTGGTAACAGTCAATGATGTATCTGGAGAGCAGTGAACTTCTAACGAGTCACTTGATGGGGCTGTGGGGCTTGCATGCTCCAAGGAGGATGAGAGTTATGCCAGAGGTTCAAGCATCCTGGGCAAACAAACCAATTAATTTACAGCATGATTGCAGTTATAACTGAAAATGTTGGATGCAAAATCAACAAACAAGAAAAAAAGCCAAACAGTACACCACCAAAATAGAAGATCAGGTTATAAAATAAGAACAGCATGTTAAGATCAGATGCAAGCAAGCTGGAACAGATGAAAGACAAGAAGCTAAAGAACAAGAAGACCAAAGAACACCTGATCAAGAAATATCAACAAATAACACTCACAGCCAAGAAAATCAGCAGATACAAAGCTCAAATTGCACACTACAGGCAGAATCTTCAATTTCAGTCAAATCAGAAATGTTTCCACCAATCCATCAATGGATAAACTGCAGTGAACCAGCTACATCCGGCAAAGAAGAAACAGTGCAGTACTGGCCATAGTTATGGGACAACCCAAAGAAATAAAGGAATGCAGCTTGGCTAAAGGAGGTGGATAAGAATAAAACAGCAGAAATAGTGGAGAAAAGGACAAAGAAAATCAGGAATTGGTCAGCAGCACCAAGTGAAGATGAACTGCACGGTTTTTGGTTGAAACATCTGACTGGTCTACATCTACTCATTGCCAAGCAGTTTAACAACATACCGCAAAGAGGTGAAATTGAAGAGTGGTTAACATATGGCAAAACCTACCTGATAATGAAAGATCCAGCAAAAGGGGCCATACCGGGTTATCTACAGGCCAATTACCTTCTTACCAATGACTTGCTCACTGGTGTGATAGCTGATGCAGTCCAATAGCATCTAGCTGAAAACAAGCTCTTTCCATCTGAGCAAACCACTCAAACAGAAGAGGAACGAAGATTAACTCCTAATTGATGATTCTGGAAAACTACAAGAGAAGGAAGACCAAGTTGAACGTAGCTTGGACTTATTATAATAAGCCATTTGACTCTCTGCTACATTATTGGATAATCAAATGTCTAAAAATAACAGGAATCAGTAGAAGCTTTGAGCAAAGATCATGGCACAATGGAAGACAGAGTTACTGGTCAATGCTGAAATACTAGGAGAGGTTAATAACAAGAAAGGGATTTTTCAAGGAGACTGACTGTCACCAGTAGAGTTTGTTGCTACATTAACTCCTCTGTCAACAATACTGAACAAGTCAGGCCATGGCTACCAAACATCAAAGAAATCTGCCAATCTATCCCACCTCCTTTGCATGGACAATAGGAAGCTGTATGGAAAAACACCATCTGAAATAAAATTGCTGCTCAACACTGTCCCAATATACAGTCAAGATATTGCAGTGGAGTTTGGACTAGACAAATGTGCCACCCTCACCATCAAATGAGGAAAAATAGTGAAATGTGAATGGAAATAACATCAAGAGTCTAGATGAAGAAGTTCACTACAAATTCCTGGGCATCCTTCAAGCTGGCAACAAGAACAGTGAAGTCAAGAAGAAAGTTAGAAGTGAATCTATCATGGCAGTGAAGAAGATCTTAAAAGTCCAGACCCAGTAATGGAAATATCAACAAGGCAATTAACAGCTTCACAAGTCATTAGATACAGAGTTGGAACAGTGGACTAGACTCAAGCAGAACTAAAAGCCCTGGGTAGGATGATCAGAAAAATAATAACAATGAATCATTCCTTTCATTCATGAAGCAGCAGACTTTACTTACCAAGGAAAACAGGTGGACGTGGAATGTTGCAAGTACACCAGATAGTTGAAGAAGAAAAAAGGGCACTGGAAGAATATCTGAAGAACAATGAAGAAGATGCAATGAAGCTAGTACACCATAAAGCTTACTGAATACCGGCGAGAGCAAACTGGCCTACAAAAAAGACCAAATGAAACATAGAATAGAGACGTGGCAAGGCAAAGTATTACACAGCCAGTACATTTAAAAATATAGCAGGTCAAGCAGATTAACAACAAGACCTGGCAATGGCTAAGAGCAGGAAAGTTGCAAAAAAAGACTGGGGAGCTAATTCTGCCTGCACAAGGCCAAGCTTGAAGAACAAATGTACATAAAGCCAGAATTGATAAGACGGCAACAGACAGCAAATGCAGTCCTGGCAAAGGAGCTGAAGAAACAGTGGACCACCTAATTAGCTGATGCAAGAACACTGCACAGACTGGCAACGAAGTAGATGTTCCAATGGTGTATTGGAAGATCTGCAAAAAAAATACCATTTGCAAGTAAAAACTGGTGGGACCACAACACATACAAAGTAATAGAAAAATGAAGAAGCTAAGGTGGTCTGGGACTTTAGAATTCAAACAGATAGGCACCTGCTAGATAACCCCCCCAAACGTATCAAATGTTGGTAAGAAAAACAAAAAAGGCTGGATACTTGACGTTGCAGTACTGGAGACAGCAGAATAGAAGAAGAACTGGAGAAAATCACAACATACAAAGACCTGCGAATAGAAATAGAACAACTACAGCAAAAGAAAGCAAAGACAGTACCAACAGTAATAGGTGCCCTGGGTGTAATTCTAAAATATCTGGAGCTCCACTTGAACACCATCAGCATTGACAAAATTACTACCATCAATTGCAAAAGGCAACTTTACTTGTGGAACAGCTTACATCCTGTGGATGATACCTTTAACACTGTCAAACAACAATACCAGCCTATCCCAGATCCTTGGGAAAGACTGAACAAGTGGATCAAAATGCCAAATCCAGACTATCCATCTGGCTGACTGGCTAGCCAATCATAATAATCTTATGAAAACAATATACTTTAATGTTAGGGTCTCTTTATTTTATGTTTATATTTGATTTTCTCTCTATTATCTGATGCTAATCAAAATATATAAGCAGCCATATAGATAAATGGGGCACATTCTACGGCCAGCGACAGAATGTACTATAATTAAATGGAGCACCGAAACACAAGCAACTGCCTGAATCTACTAAATTTCACAGTGGTTTTATTTTCCCTTCTACTTACTGGGAGTAACCAAAAGATTAAAAAAAAATACATCAGTTAGTAAGTCAAACATATTTCATTCCGAATGTTTAACATTTCTTTTTACAACATTCATTTTTAAGTATTAATAATTAAAAGTTAGCCATATCCCTTTTCCTCTCAAGTATAAATCTGTAGAATGTAACAAAAAAAAAACTTTTATTGTGTCTGACACTTACTTGAGAAGGTATATTACAGATTTATTTATAGTCTCTGGAATTAAGCTAGTAGACTATCTTGGAATAATGATTACACTTTAAAAAAATGTTTGTGGAAATGAAACACATGTGCATGATATTGCCTTGCAAGAAATAATTATTTAAGCAAGGCTCATCAGAGAAATATTATTTGATCCTTTCTCTTCACTGAATATTTTCAGGCCACAATATTTGAATATAAATAGTAGCAAAATGAGAAAAAAAATGTTTGAAATGAATCATACTTTTTTTTCAACTCAAAAGTTTTGAAAACTCAAAAATATGTTTAGATGTAGATCTGAAATGGGCTTCTTAGAATACGTCTAAGATACTTGTTATAACAAGGTAACCCACGTAAACTCAGGACAAAGAAATCTTATAACCTTTGCAAACATTGATATTTAATTTGCTTTGAGATAAAACAATGTAAATTCATCATGATGGTGTTAACACCAAAGCAAATGCCATTGTACAAATCGCATTGTGTCCCACTGTCAGATCTTTAACAGTGGAATCTGCCAAACCATTATTGAAGACACCAGTTCGTCTGGCCGCTGCTGCTTGCATTTCTTATTCACCCTTCTGTGTCCTTGTCCTCCAGAGATGACCATGATGGATATGGCTTTCCCCTCTCTGGATCTATGTCTTTTACTCTGGTCAGGGGAGACTTCTTTCAAAAGCTCATAGACGGCACTCTCTTCCGGCCGAGGTTCAGTTGTGTTGGATCCGTGAGACAACGTGAGTGACCCAGTTGAAGAAGACAAGTCACTTTTCTGAGCAATGGATCCGACTGAGCCCCCCAACCAAATGGCATTGTCACTGGGGTTGCTCAGAGAAGAAATAGGCCTCTCAGGTCCAACACCCTTTCGGTCATCCCCTTTCAGGCCTGAATGAGGACAATTCAGCCTGGACTTGGACTTGCTTTTGTTCTGCTTGCTTGTCACAGAGGCCGTTACAAGGAACTTGATAGGGCCATTATGGGCATGATAAGATACCATGCCTCTTCCTGCAGTCAAATGAAAAAGGACACTCTCAGACACAACCATTTTCATGCAGCTTAATTTTTTTTCACCAGCCGCTGGCTCTACAAAGCACTGAATAAAAAGTGACTAACTCGTAATATGCCTTTCATATGTTGCTAGGTCAACATTCACTTCAGACTTCAGTTGTGAAACAGAATTTTCCATGGGGAAAAATTCTCAACAAGCAGAAAAACTAGCTCATAATAATAGCTGAAGCTCTAGCCTTCTATGTACATTTCTATCTGCAAAGCAAGCAGTATTAGAGCTGCAGAACAACCTTGCAATTGGAAAACAGTACCTGATTCTACAAGGATTTATTTCTATGACCTCACCCTATTACATAAATAGACCAATGACTCTTAAATCACATTCTGACCCTTTCTTCCTGATTCTTGCTCAGAATCTAACAGATTTAACATGTAGGTGTTCAATTGGAAATGAACATTATGCCTTAATTCAGTATTGTGAGTTAACAAGAAGATGCCCATCACCTACCCCACACTTATCCTACCCCACCAGGAAGAAGAAAATTAGAACTGTCATTTAACAAGTTCCTGTTTTTTTCCCTTAATACCCAAATAAGAAACTGTGCTGTAAAATAAACACTAATCAGTCATGAATAAGTCAAGTTCAAGTCTTCAATTGTTTTTGTGGTTTGCTTAGCAATATATTATTTGAAATTTATTCCTCCTACTATAGAAGGACAGAGCCAGGGGTGCTTAAGTCTGATGTTTTGCAAGAGTGTCTTCAGACAGAGGTAGGTCAGAACCTACATCTGAATATGTACTGGCTCATCAGCTTAAAGTGTTGCTGTATCTACTACAAGGAGATCCAAGAGAAGATGTTCTTGATACTGAAATATTTATTTTGGGATGGTGCTCACTTGTTTTACACATGGTAAGGGTGTTATAATATAAATCACATTTTGGTATGCTGAACTGAATTATTAATTTTTATAATTATATTTAATTGAGCATGTTTTTAATTGGTTAAGATTTTTAAAATTGTAATCAAATTCTTTTTTCCCACTTTAAAAACAATGAAAATGCAGAATGTAAAGCTTATGAACATGGTTTATAATATTTAATTATAAAATCCACAGCTTAGTGTTATGTATCCATATAATCCAATGGAAATGTTTTCTAATACAAACTCTGGAAGTTACCATCTGTTTTTCAATGAGGCAAAGGTGAAATTGGTATTCAGTTCATGCTTTGTTCTCTTGTTTTTATAGCAGCAGGAGCCAGGGAATCAGCTGACTGGTTTTATCTTAATTTTGCTTTTTCCACCATCCATTGCCGAAGACCTTGTTTTCAATAAAACTTATTCTACACTTACAACACGTAATCATGTTAATGCTAGCAACAGTGAAAGTGAGTAGATCTCACTTTTTACTAACCATGTCAGATTAAAGCATAGAAAATTTGGGATCCCAACGGTTGGAACATTTCTGTCATGATTCATAGTATTAATTGCTATGATATCTGAAATGTGTTCTATAACAGAGGTCCCCAACCTTTTGGGCACCAGGGACCGGTTCCGTGGAGAGAGGTTTTTCCACAGACCAGAGGGTGCATGGTTTTGTGTGCTGCCTGCATCCCGCGGATGGGGCTTTGCTTGTTTGTGCGGACCAGTTGCTGGCATGCCGCGGCCCAGTACTGGTCCACGGACCAGGGGTTGGGGACCCCTGTTCTATAAGACATCTGGCAAACAATATCTTTATCTGTTCACCTACGGATTGTTGAAAACAACTGATCAGTATAATGACATATTTACCAAATACAAACTGTTTTTGGGGAAGCAAGGTAAAACCATAGCAATGCATTTGTTTTATAAGGCGTATGCAAATTTTTAAAGAATCCTCAAGAGAGTGAGTATTCCTGGTTACTGAATGCCCTCTATGTATCATGACTAATAGATTGACAATGTGTTTTAATTTTATCCCAGGCGTTTAAACACTCCTTGACCTTTTTATAAAAGAACATTAAATTAGTTGTGCATACATATATCTCCCATACTATAGAGAATTTTCCTCATAGGTGGAATAGCTTTGGGTGGGCAGAAGAATGCCAATACAGAGCTGCTCGTCAATAGACCATGTTTGTTACATAGCTGTGGTGAACTTTCAGTGGCTTGGTCTTTTAACAAGAGAATTAAAAAAGAAAGGTAAGAGCTAAAGTTTGCAAATATCCTTTAAGTTAAAAAAAAAAAAAAAGGGAAACAAGATGCTAAGATTACAGCAGTTTCTTTTGCCAACATTTTTGATATGAGCCTTCCTTTACCTCAGGGGTCCCCAACCCCCGGTCCGTGGACCAGTACCAGTCCGTGGCATGCCAGCAACCGGTCCGCACAAACAAGCAAAGCCCCACCCACGGGATGCAGGCAGCACACGAAACCACGCACTCTCCGGTCCGTGGAAAAACCTTTCTCCACAGAACCGGTCCCTGGTGCCCAAAAGGTTGGGGACCTCTGCTTTGTCTGAAAGCGGCACCTTTGATGAATCACTACAATTTTTTGTACTGATAAAGAGTTTTCTTTTTACTTACAGTGTGAATATTATACTCACCGGTTACTTTGGGGATTCCCTGCAAGCGAGGAACTGGGAGTGCTACTATAATCCCAACATTCGTTCCAACCAGTAATAGACCATGGCATACTAAGAGGCTAGTCACTGAAACACGTTGCTGTCCTGCAAGATGCAGAGAATATTACATTACTCCCAAACCAGGTTTTTTGCTGTTTACGGTTGCACTGTATAGGCATTATTTAATGAAATCATGTTCTCCTACATATTTAAAAATGTTGCTGTGATTTTATTAGTTTTCTAAGCATACAATAAATCATATAATACAAGGGTCACGAAGCCAAGCAATAACCTATCCATTTATTTCAATTTCTATCTGCAGTTCTCCTGTGTTTTTGAAATACCCGTGAATTCACTGCTGTCAAACACTGTTGCCACTGCCAGGAAAGATCCACCATCGATGTCACCTCAAAAGGTGCACTGCTGAGTACCTACAAGCCTCAATGCCACCAGCTTCTGTGATGACACCACTTCTCTAGCCACCAAACAGCTGATTAGCACACCAGCTATTCCTTTGCAGACTGCAGTTATTTTCAATTTATCTTGCAATCGTTTTCCCTTTACAAATTGTGCAGGCCTGCTGTTGAGGGTCAACCTGCCCCACTTTCTACTGTGGACTTTAAAAAAAAAAAACCTTAGTATCAACGCAAAATAGTGAGGAGTACATTGGCACAGTGTAATGAATCGAGTATGCTAATGTTCAGTATATATTAGCCAACATATGATGCTAGGTCCACATTATAGCATGATTTCACCACATTTTTAAAATTATCCCAAGCTGACATGTAGGTAAGTGCCTTCAATTTAACTTACTGGTGAAATTATTAATTTAGGGAACTAAACACAAATATCTAGCAGATGTATAATCATTTATAAATGGTTAAGTAGCATTCCTGTATTCATTTATATGGTGGTACTGCATTCCACCAGAATCATTTCTGAACCGATACATGAGATTTATATCTAAAGGTTATGTCTAGAGGTAATCCAGAAATTTAGCAGATTAATGGAGCAACAGGTATCCATTAAAACAGAATGTCCATTAAATCCAAATGGGGTTTTGTGCATGGGTATTTTATATATTTACCCATATTCAAAATGGCATTTTATTCATGTACAAAAATAATACAGGGTACAACCAAATTTTGTCCAGTGTATCCAAAATGTCTACTTCAACTTATACCTGAATTTCAGAATCCTGATAATCTGATATTATTTTAAACATATGTTAACTCTGTTAACTGAAAGACCACTGAGTTATCTTTTAGAAAATTCGCAAAAAGGCAGTTTTAAGACAACGGCTATCCTGGTTCCAAAATTGAAGAAGGAATGAATAAAAATCTCACGTTGTACAACAAAACCGTATGAATAAAAAGACTTGTGCTTTTAAACAAATCAAATTATTTTTAAACTCTCTTCAAAGATTCTTAAAAAGCACTGGAGCCACATTAAATAAAGAATTGTTTTCTAGTTTCTCCTTTATTTACAAGTTGAACCTCTTTTGGGTAATTTTGTGGAGTTAAAGGGTTCAGTTTTACTCTTAAAAATTTGGGCAGCAATCTGGAAATTCTGGAAACTGTTGACCCGACACATTTAGGTGGCTCAGGGCTGGAGAAAACTAATTCATGACATGAAGTATGAACTAGACATATCATTCTGTGCTTAAAGGAAATCACTGATGGCCCTAAGGACTGACTAAAATTAACTATCAAATATTCATAAAAAAGGAAAGTCGCTTGTTTGGGAAGTGGAATTCCAGAGTGTTCCATCAGAACTGGGCCTTGAATGAAACATGAATGATGCCAGAAGGTAAATAAATAGCACCAAATGATCATGGCTCCAGTATATATATATATCAAAAATCCTGCCCTATTTTTATTCATGGAAAAAAATCCCTTATGCAGAAAACAACTGAGCAGACCTATTGTTTTATTAGCAAGAAAATATAAACTAAAGAGGCAGGTAAATATAAATTCAAGACCCTCAAAACTGTACTTTGAAATCAGTGTGTTCCCAACTTATGTATAAAGCAGGCAGTGGTGGGATTCAGCCAGTTCGCACCAGTTTGGCAGAACCGGTAGCTAATTTTTTGTTGCCCAGGCCCAGAATGGACTTCAGGAAGTGGCATCCACAGAGAAAACCGGTTGTTCACATATTTGAATCCCACCACTGAAACCAGGTATATTCAACTTCCAGACAACCAGTGATATTAAGAAAAGAACAATAATCAAACATGCCCTACAAAAATGTCTTTATAATGGTCATATGGTGTGAATCACTATACTGTGGTCCCTAATTTCAATGTTTAGATGATTTAATCATTTTCATTTAATTTCAAAAAAAACATGTATAAAAAGTAAACAAGTAAGAAAAATGGAAGAAGAAAAGAAAGAATCAGACAAGAAGCAAGCTTAGATGATTTAAATAAAAAAGGGTGAATGAATCTCTTGTTAAATCTTCACATCTGGGAGATTTTAGACATCAGTTCAGTGTAAAATATAAAAGTGTCTACTATTTGTTCTTGTTTTGCACATTTACAGAACAATGAGACCGGGGAGAGGGATTTTAATCTTCTCTTCCCACAGAGGATATGCACGCATATTGTGTTCATTTTAAAAGCATTGCCTATTATAAAAAAATACTTCACAGAGCATTTTCACTCCAAAATGACTGAAAATACCTGTATATCCTGTTGTGTAATTCTGATCTGCAGTATTTTGGTGACATTAACATCAAGGGGATGGCAGGAGGAAAACTCAAGGCCTGTCCTGACCCCAGGATCTACAAAAATGTCTAACTGGTGGCTCATGCTAGTTAAATAACATCGTTTCCACATGTGAAAACTGCTAACAATTATCCTGCAAGCTCACATTTTGAAGGCAGAAGACCAACTTTGGAACAAACAATTCAAAGTGCAGTCAAACGGAAATCCCCTGCTTTTAAAGTGATGGAACAGTTGGGAAGCACCTGTTTGAGAACATGAACTTCTGAAACACATAATTAATATAAGATGGCAAATGCATTAGGTTTATTTGTGTGCACTGTTCCAGATTAAGTACAGAAGGGTGGAATGGCTACAGCTTTGTGCTTTTCCAATTGTTTTAATTCTCAGGAGTGGCCGCAAATCAGTTCAGTTTATCAATACTTCCAGTGAATATTTTTGGGATAAATTAATCCTACTTTGATCTCAAATACTTACAATTTGGAGTAAAACATTTCAGGGATTAAATTGGGTTAAATTTAAATAGTATAACAACCTTTTTAGTATGCATATACTTCCTGTAATGCAAAGTATTTTCATGGGGCAAATAGTGTACAATATTAAAATATTTTTAATATCATGTAAAATTCAACAAAAAGTAAAATAGAAACTGTGAACTATAAAATAGAAACTGTGAACTGTGAACTATAATCATTGGCCATAAATAGTGAGATATTCATGACCATTGATTATAGTTTAAAATCTGTACCATAATGAGATGGTTTTGACCCCATAAGTCTGTTAATATAAAGAAGGCTTTAGTCCAAAAATCCAAAGAATTTTTCACATCTCTGAAAAAAAAAAAAATTATGATACTGAACAACTATTTAAAATGAATTCCAAGCTGACCTTGGCTACCGCATTTTCAATAACATAATTCAAGTACTTTATGTACTACAAATACACTATGTTCTCAATTATTATAACATAAAACAGAAACAAGATTTATGTAAGATGTTCCAATGAAACTGGCAGAACTGAAATTTGAGCAGAGACTTTCCGAATTCATAGGTCCCTATGCTATATTTATTATAAATATGCCAGTGTAGTTGGAATGAGGAAGATCGTTGTTATTTCAAGGAGTTTAGTGACAAATTTAGTGATAGGAAGTGTTATGTTTTTCCATTTGCCATCAAGCAATACATGTCATACTACTAGATTAAAAAATCACATAGGTGAGCATGATATCAGTGGAACAAATTAAAAACATCTTTCGATTCAGCAGAATTCTTCAGGGCAAATCTTGTTTCTCATGAATTTCACATATAAAAAAGAAAAAAAATGGAATTTAGAATAAAATTCAAGATAGTTTAATTCAAGTTATAACATTTGTATGTAACCTGGACATTATTTTTGTCCTCAGCCCTATATCTGAGGAGGGTACATCAAACTAATAAGTTTGTCATGGGCAGAGTATACATCATACCATACTGCTATGAAAATCTTCAAAGGGGTGTTTCACTTTGATGAAGGCTCAAGTAATGCAGACTCTTGAAGCTGCCCCTTCACATAACATGACCTCTTTGAGCCTGGTGGCTCAGTAGTTAGAATGCGGTATTGCAGGCTAACTCTGGCCACCGCCAGGAGTTCGATCTTGACTGGCTCAAGGTTGACTCGGCCTTCCATCCTTCCGAAGTCGCTAAAATGAGGACCCAGATTGTTGGGGGCCAATAGGCTGATATTTGTAAACTGCTTAGAGAGAGCTGTAAAGCACTATGAAGCAGTGTGTAAGTCTAAATGCTGTTGCTATTGAGTCTAAGAGCAAAGCAAAGTGTGTTGTGTCTTTAACAAATGTTGCAGGAAATACTACCGTGCATCCTGGAGCACCCTCAGTATATGCCTAAAGTCTTCCATGTCGGATAGTTTTCAATGCATTCTGCACCTCAGAACATGTACCGATGGGTACCAACATAAAGGCACTTTGGCCAGCCCTAGACTAGAGAACAAAGGCTGAGAGGAGTCTTGTCTTGCAGCACTGGCCTGAAGCAGTGCAAAGGTGCTGTGAATTGCTTTGTCCCAGGGAATTACACCGTTTCTTTGTCTGAAGAAGAGAATCCTCCACAACAGGTATCTTTTTATTGAAACGAATCTAGGTTTACTGCAGAGTCACCTCTTCCTCACAGGACTGGACTTAGGATGTTTACAAAACCGAACAGCTCCCATTGTTCTAGTTATTTATTGGGCTTTTAAGTTTTTTCTCAGCAGCTATAAATATAAATATAGCTGAACAAGCTGGACCACTTGCTAGAATGTTTCCAGGTTATACTTGAAGTGGCTTAAAATATCCAGTCTACTTCTGGATAACAATTTAAGGTGGTGGCTTTGTCCTTTAAAGATTTTCTTGGCAAGGGGCTGGGTTACAGATAGTCCTTGACTTACAACCAGTCGCTTAGTGACCTTTTAAAGTTATGACAGACACCCCCCCAAAAAAAAAACTTGCATTCCCATTATGCAATGTCGGCAACTCCACTCCAAATTAAAAAGAAATTTATCTGAAACATACAGATTATCAAGGTAAATCTCTCAAGATAAAAGCATTCTTGCATAAGGATCCACATATCATGAGATTATAGTCATATGTTTTGGATGCCTGAAATCATTATTTGTGGAACATGCAGGTGTATGGATATTATACTCTCTGTATTGACAAACTCTGTATGGCCATCTCAACGCAATGCATAACCAATTAAAATATCAAACAAATCATTTTACCATTGAAAAATTAAAAGTTAAAACATAGAAGGGGACGACAGAGAATGAGGTGGCTGGATGGAGTCACTGAAGCAGTAGGCGTGAGCTTAAATGGACTCCAGAAGATGGTAGAGGACAGGAAGGCCTGGAGGAACGTTGTCCATGGGGTCGCGATGGGTCGGACACGACTTCGCAACTAACAATAACAAAAACATCACAACTGGCTCACACTTCAGATACATAAGCACAGAGAGCACACGGCATTTAAAAGATGCCACCATTGGCACCTGTTGTGAAGTTTTTTTGGATGAGAAATCATTTCAGTAGGTTGACATATAATTATTTACAAGATGAGCAAGTTGTGGGTGTGATTTACAAACTGAAATGTATGTTTTAGATGAATGCACAGTATGTTCCCTTCTTTCATGTTTTCCATAAAAAGTAACAGATAGATAGATTGATTTCATCTTAGGAGCAGGAATGATTTGAAAGCGTATTTTATTTAAAGGTGCTCAAATTGCATGTTATCATTTAAGGATGACTTTTCTTAGCACATCTTTAGATGAAGATCCTGCTGTGGATCCTGCTGTGCCTGTGTAAATTAATGAATCTGGATTATATTTATGTGTTCCTTGTTTTTAAAATATAAGGGGATAACTAATAGCGAGGTGGATGGATTCAGTTACAGTGACAATAAATGCACCACTGGAAGTCCTGAAAGACCAGGTTAGAGGCAGCTTGTCATGGATAAAATCTCTCTACGTGGCCACTAAGAGTTAGCATTAAAGGCATATGAACAATCGTAATCAATAATCAAAACTGCCTTTAGCAGATCCTACTGTAATGTAATTTTTCCTTATGGTATAACCGATATTAGGATGATGAAAACAAAGCCTAATGATATAATGTAGTCCTCGCCTTATGAACATTCATTTAGTGACCATTTAGAAATGATGGTGCTGAATGAAGGGTGATTATGACCGGCCTTTGGAGTTCTGGCTACCCCAGCACCCCTGCAGTCACATGATCGCAATCTGGAGGCTTGGCAACTGGCTTGTACTTACAACCGGTTGCAGCACTCTGTAATCACGTGATTGCTGCTTGTGACCTTCCCTTGCTGGCTTCCTCAGAAAGTCAACGAGGTAGCTGGCTTGGAAGGTCACAAGTCAATAGGGAAAGTCTCCCCTACCCATACATCCTCCCTCAGCCTCTCTGGGCTTATGCCAGGCTGGTCAATCATGTACCCCCTGCACACCCTCCCCAAGACTTTCCGCACATCTCTCACAACCCTCACACTCTCCTGACCCTCCCTGTGCCTCCCTCGCTGCACTTCCCTTGCAACTCTGCACATCTTTCCAAACCTTGCCACGCCTCCTCTGCCCCCTAGTGCACTCTCACATACCCTCAAGCCTTACACCTGTCCCTTACACCTTTGCCACATCTCTCTCGCATCTCTTACACTCTCCCTAAGCCTTGCATCCTTGTGCATCCCCCTCACACCCTCCCCAAACTTCGTTGTGCCTCTCAAATGCCCTCACATATCCCCATGCATCCTCCTGCACTGTCCCCGACTCCTGCAACATCTCCCTCCCACCTGGCAGTAGCCAGGTACCTATCTGCCGGCCTGTTTGCAAGCTACCAGAGACTTCCTGCCCGCTTCCCCACTGACTTGATTGTGGGAAGCTGGAGGGAAGTCGCCTTTTGCCTTAGGACTGTAAGGTTTGGTTAACAACGGGCAAGCGGGACTACAGGGATTGCCGTTGCTGTATTCACACTTTAAAACTACTACATAAATTCCAGTCCCAATTACCACTGTTAAGTCAAGGATTACCTGTAGTTGGTGAGAATTACAGAATTAAGAAACTTCATTCTAAAATTAAGATTTAACTAGAGATTACAGATCTAGTTCCAGATGTTTTGGAAGTAAAAAAGAACTCACCATGATGTTTGGAGCCAACTATACAGTAATGAGGAATTCATGAAATCTAAACCTTCCTGCCCGCCTGTTCGTATATAAAAAGGGACTACAGAAGGGTGTCTTCAGACATAACGTTTAAATACTAAGCAGTTTTTTGCAATAGCTTTTGTGCCTTCTTCTAATCTAGTGATTTTTAAATAATGGTCCAGAGAATGTATCTACATCTAGCAATGCCTACCTAGCAACAGCTTGCTTTCTGCGTGTTCAGTGTAGTTACAGAATGTAGACTTGCTTTTTTAATTTTGGAAACAGAGACTTATGTGTATAAGTGTGCTACGTTCTACTCTTTACGAAGGAAAACTCTCCATACCAAAATAGTGTGAACCGGAAGAAATGGGCAAGTGAAATATATAGCAATACAGCCATGAGTGTTAATGCATTAAAAAAAGCACACTCCTTTTATTCTATTGCTTACTTTCTGCTTTTTCAGAAGTCTTATTACCTACGGATCAGTGCATTTGCTGTTTTGTGTTCAACTTTTTCCAGCTTTTACTATGTCACAAGAACATTTAAACAAATCCCCCTTTTTCTTGTTCCACGTCAAATCAATTTAAGCTACAACTTAATCTTTGTTACTTTGAACAAAAAATCTCTATTGCAACTGTTACATGGATTCTGGGTGGGAGTACATTTCAGATAAAATAGAAGCAGCTGAAGCATAATTGTAATGGTGTGTGTATGTTTATCTCAAGTTCTTCAGCAGGAAAACATAGTTTACATTTCTCTTCTTGTCTTTCCGTGGCAGTAATAGCTAAGATTAGATATTTTCCAAGTAGCCATTTTAAAAAAAAAACATGCAGGAATACCTATTTGTGAACCACACACAGGCACAGTTTACCTCCTACAAGCAAAATACTCAATCCTCTAGCACGGTGACAACAGACTGAAAAATACTCTCCTAAGAATACATAAACAACTGCTTATTGGGTAGCCCCAAAGTTAAGGGCTTTTAAAAGTAGCGGAAGAGGAGATAATGTACAGTTAATAAAATTACTATTAGAATTTTAAAGAACTGGCAATAGATAGGTTCTTTAAAAGAGAGCAGATAATTTGCCCTTAGGTCACAAGTGTTCCTCAGCCTGATTGAGGGTGGGTGGGGGAACTTTGTAAACATGCAGGTTGACTTTGGAGACTGTCTGGAGAAACCCCTGCAGTTTTCTTGGAAATATTTTCAAAAATCTTTTCTGCTCTTGCCTTTTTCTTAGGGCTGAGAAAGAATGACTTGAGCGGATTAGAACTCAAAGTCTCTCAGTTTCCAGCCTGACGCCTTAACGACTAAGCCAAACTGTTTCCCCCTGATTTTCTATCTTACTATATTCTTCATCCAGCAGTTTTTCAGAATTATGTTAAGGCTTGTCTTTCAGAAAACAGGTCCTTAAGGTTTCCATTCAGATCCATGTTATGAGTAAAAGACAAGTCACATTTGTGAATGATAGCAAAACTGGATTATTAGGTGACTTCCATAGGTTTTGGATATTACGTGCCAATGGCGGGGCAGCTGACCGCATAACCTCAGGTTTAAACCTTCAGATTTAACATCATGCCCACAAAGCAAAGAGTTGTTCAAACAAACAATCTGGTAATGAATAAATAAATAATGGTACCTGATAACATATTGTGAGCAAGAGTAGCCACATTAACATCCTGGAGATGTTTAAGGGTTTCAGTGTGGAAAAGACGGAGAGTAGATCCCGATGTGAAGGCAATCCAGATCCCCACTCCTGCAACAGCCATATGAGAGATCACCATCCCTTCCTCTTGATGAGCTTCAAAATGGCACTGGATAATAGACAAGAGTCCATTAAAAAAGCATTCAGTAGGAACAGCAATACCAATAACCTATATTTATTTGTTTTCACACAAATAACTGTGGACCTGTTGTGAAGGGCACCATGAATTAAACATTATCTTGCCTTCTAACAAGGCTGAATTGAAAAAAGAGATGGCCACAAGGACATCCAAATGCTTATCATGCAGCACTTAATACAAAAAGAACAATGATGCAGACATTCAGTTATTCCTCAGAGCCAGAACCATATATAAAACCGGGAGTAGTTCCCTGCTAAAGAAAGGAAATGGTAACAATTTTCACTAATGGCCTACAGAACATAATATTATAATTGAGATCCAAGCTCCACCAATTTAACAGAATAAAACAGTTGGAAGGGACCTGGGAGTCTTCTAATCTAACCACCTGCTCAAGCAGGAGACTCTAGACCATTTCAGACAAATGGTTGTCCAATCTCTTCTTTAAAACCTCCAGTGGTAAAGGCCCCACAACTTCTGGAGGCAAGCCATTCCACCGATTAATTGTTCTAACTGTAAGGAAATTTCTTCTTAGTTTCCATCCATTGCTTCTTATCCTGCCTTCAAGTGCTTTGGAGCATAGCTTGACTGCCTCTTCTTTGTGGCAACCCCTGAGATATCGGAACACTGCTATCATGTCACCTAATCCTTCTCTTCATTAAACTAGACATACCCAATTTACCATGTGTATATGTCAGCTTGTACCCATGGATCAAAGCAATAAATCTGCCATTTTTAAAATGATGATCCTCCTCCCTCCACCATAGAGACTCGTGGCTCTTAGTATCTCTTTCTCATAGTATTCCAAAGAATACCCCGGCCTTCTGGAACAGGAAGTTAAGAGGGCAGAAATTGGCAAATGTTGCTTTCCCATTATCTTCTCTTGGCATACAATGAACTTTCCTCACTGATTCAACTCAGAATCTCTTTTCTAGAAGTTTTTACACTTAGACATCATGTCAAAGCAAGTGCAGTAGGATTTGGATGTGGTTCCCCATACGTCTCATAAACAATAACCAGTGGCCATCACAATGAGCATCAATGGAAGGTATAATTAAAACATTTGGTGGGTAGCACATGGCTAAAAACATAAGGAAAGAAAGGAGGAGGTAGTTAGTAACTGTATATTATCCATGAAGCAATGTGAGTGCAACATTGCATTAAGCCTAATAGCTTCACCATAAAGTTGGGAGGATAAAATCGATTGGGCGGAATAAAATTAGGGCAGAATGAAAGTAATTGGCAAAGAGAGAAATAAAATACAGTAAATTAAGTGGCTGACTTTTCTCGATAAATTTAGAGTACAGTATTTTCTCAATTACTAACTCACTGTTGTACCTGGAGTGATCTAAGTGCATATGCATTATTAACAATGGATCATGTAATGTTTTCAAGAGTCAGATCATAAGAAAACGTAATGTAATAAATAGCAATTAAACTTTAAAACATGCATCCAAAAATGATACTTGTGGGACATCTTATTTTAACTGAACTGCAATCCAGATTTTCCTGTTTCATATTTCTAGCATGATATTCAAATTGTAAATTGGCAAGCAGAATATATGTTGGCATCCAGATCTTACAAAAATACTTTACATATTTTTTTCAGAGTCTTTACTATGAAGGTATGTATTTAAAGTGGTTAAAAGATGTAAAGCAATTTCAATTATGATTGGGATAGCTATCCAACTCCCAAACCTTTTCTGCCCCAAAGTCCTTCAGAGACAGCTATCTGCCTCCCAAACATTGCAAAAATTCAAAGCATCTTTAAATATCTTCATTTGCAATGATTGTGGCAATACTGAGAATAAGTCATTCACAAATACTGTTATTCTAAAGGACAGAAATCTGGATGTTTCCAACTTTTTATAAAAATGGTATCAACAAAATCAATAAAAACCCCAAAACAACACGCATGATTTATCTGCGTAGTTTATGCTTATCTGAAAAGATAGTGAACTTATTATTAAAGGGACTAATCAAATACTCCAGTGAATATTAAAATACACACCGTAAAGCTTCCAGTAATTTTCTGAGAAAAAAATAAAAACAAAACAGTTGTGATTCCTCTGCTTCAAATCTATGGAAACAGATGGTACCACCCAAGTAACAAGACAAGTTGGGTGACAGCCAAGAAAAGCTACATTAATCTTGACAAATCATTCACATTAATTATTAAACCATTTTTAAAAACATAAATGATAAAAGGGTAATTAATTAACCTGTTTCTTTATTGAATTCCCTATGCCAAATCTATTTAAGGTCAGTAAAAATAAGGTACACAGGGGGAAAAGGTTGCTGTTAAGGATACATCATTAAAAGTGAGTTATTTCTGGATGAGTGGTTGCTGTGAGAAATTATCATGTGGTAGTGCGCAACATTATTGTGTTCTTCACGACTGCAATATTTATTACAGGTTAGAGAACATTAATGTGAAAACGTTTCAAAGCTTATCGGTCAAGGAGACAAAAGTTTCTTGGGGTCCTCCAAAGATAATGTTTATTCTAAGTTAAAATGCTAAAAAAGGATTAAAGCACTGGATTAAACAACTGACTCAAATCAAGTATTTGAGTATTTGTTTTCTTTTGAGAACAATACAGATTCCTGCCTGCCTTATAAACCAATTTATGAAGGCGATGATTTTTCATCTACCAATACAGTTGGTATTAGCAGCCAGGAAACTCATCTGCTTTGAGAAAGATTCCTGACTCTATATCCCTTAGATAAGCAATGAAATTTTTAAAGATAATTTAAACATATTTGAGGATCATTTAAATTGTCTGGGGACAAATACATGCTCATAAAAAAAAAAAAAAAGCTCTGTGCCAACCAACATGTTGACTTCAGCTAGAGTGAAACACAGACACACACACACACACACACACACACACATTTAGCACTTCCACATATGTTATTTGTGGTGAAAATAATGTCACAATTGCAATAAGGCGGCAGTGAATAAAACAGGGCATTAGTTATGCAACTAATAACTGACAGGCCGTGCCAGCAGCAATAGAAACTGAAGAAATGGCTGGTTTTAAAAGGGCCTGTTTGTGAGCGAAGAGGAAATTGACCCTTAGGTCATAATGTTTACCTACAGATCAGCTTTGTTCATAGACCACCTTCCTTTTGGTCTCACAGCTGTTCAGTCACTTTCCTTTTCCTTTGCTCACAAGCAAAGGAAACCAGCCTTTTCAAACCAGCCCTTTCTTCAGTTTCTATTGCTGCTGGCACGGCCTGTCAGTTAGCAGTCGCACAACGAATGCCCTGTCTTATTCACTGCCTTCTTATTGCAATTGTGACATTATTTTCACCACAAATAACATATGTGAAAGTGCTGAACTTCTAAAGAGAAAAGCTAATTGAAGTGTCAACAGTAGTTAAAAACTGGTTGCAAGCAAAAAAAAAAAAAACTGACAGGAAACAGGAGCCTCGTTACAATAAAAAAAAAATCGGAAGGAAAAATAAAAGGGTTCCTATCTGAATAAATAACAGCAATAACAATAATGTTTAGTTTAAAAATGCTCGCAATTTTCATGTCTGCTTTAAAACATCAAGGACTTGTAACTTAAAATTTAAGACAACTATCTTAAACTCTGTATCATAAAGCAAAAACATGTTCAGTCTCATATTAAGACGATTTCACATATTATGGTTCATGTATTCACTTTTGCACTGAAAAACTTCAAGCTGAGCGAGGGCAGATGTGTCCACACAAATATTCCCTAATCAGTTCATAAAAATGCCCCTGTAAATGTATGCCTGATGATCTGTACAAGGCATAAAACTTTCCCAACTATACTAATTGTGCAGGCAGAAATTAAGTAGATCCAATGTTATCTTATAAACAGAGATACAGTAGTCATCTGCCTACAGATTCATACAATACACAAACAATGTATCTATTAGGAAAAAATATTTACAAGAAAGCAGGAAAAAAATACAGCACAGCAATACCATTCTACCATCAGAGTGTTCTTATGTGCCCAAGGCTATGCTTTTTCCAAATCAGCATAGCAGAAGTACAGATGGAAAAAATGTTCCTATTTCTCTATTATCTTGCTACAATTAGTTCCTTTCCTAATAATCCAGTTCAAAAACTGGACTATTTTCTCTCTCTCTGTCTCTAGGGAGCAACCAACAGTGTAATATTCTTCTTAACCAGAGACTCTGAAGTCATCTCTATGATCAGCTCTACAATGTTTATTGATCTTACAGTAGTATGTCATCCACACAAATGTACTTGTATTTTTTATGAAGGAGACTAATATGTTGACATTACTTTTTTCCATAAGGGAGATTATTAGCCAAACACTTTAAATTTTTGAGATTTCTAAAAGGATATTTTCTCATCTAACATCTGCAAATTGAAGAATTCGTTGAAAGGATCATGAATCGGTTATTCCAATTTTTCCTTGTTGCTGCAATCCCTGGTGTCACTTTTCATGCTCTGCTGAAAGAAGGGTAAATTATTTACCCAAGTAGTAAAATCAACATTTTATGTTTCACTCTTCAGCTAAAAAATTTTTTTAGCCTGGCTCTTAGTCATTCCTGAATACATACATACACATTGGAATGAATGACCTCAGGCAATAGCACATACATCCACGCAATGCTCTAGAGAGGAATCTGTGACCTCTCCTAACCCAGAGCATGGTGATCTGCTATAATCTAACATAGCTCTTTCTAACACAGCTCTCTCATAGTGTGCCTTACACTTCTGTCCTGCAAGAATTAGCTCATTAATTGAATTGAAACTGACAGAAATTACATCACAACACTGAAGAAGCCTAGAGCGAAATGTTAAAAAAATGAGAAACATTCTGCACAATAATAAATGAATCTATTTCAACTCTCTCACAAATTAGTATGACTGTGAAGTCTTTTCATTCATCCTCCAATTTATCATTTTTGTACCATGCAACCTCTCTCATTCTTTATCAGACACAGAACACATCTAGAACCACCCTGTTTCTCATGCAAGGGAAACGTAATCATTTTGCTTGCTGATGTTTGGGTGAGAGTCTCTTTCTCCTCTTGCGCACACGAACAGCCATACTCCTCCAGTTGTTTCTCTGTCATTATAGGTGTTGCTATGCTCCCAAGACATTTCTCTGCGAAACGAAGCAGCCCTAGAATTAAAGCTAGCTTGGTCCATAATTCCATGCTAAAGTCTTCCCCTTCCTTCAGACTAAAGAGCCTGGTGTTTTTTTTTCCCCCTCAAGCTCTATGGCAACCTTAAGAGTTCCAGCACACATTTTCATGGCTACAGCCAATTCTTTCATCCCAGTGGCGCCTGAGAGAACCACTTTTTTTTTTTTTTTTTTTGGATACAAGAAGACGTTGCATAGTTTGCATCTTTTGCTTCCCCCCATTTATACGCAGCACAAAATCCTTTGTGATTCTCAAGCCTAAAGAGCTCTGCCAAGGACTGCAGAAGGCTTTCTCAAGCATAGCACGTTCTGTATAATGGGCCTCATTGTTCACGGAAAGTGAAGGGATTTTACTATGTTTTAAGAAGTGGCCGTGTTTATATATGCTATTAAGGAAAAATGAGGGTATTTTCACTTATCTGGCATATTTCAGGCTTGTTTTTGGAAAAAAATTAAATTACAAATTATAATCTTTCATTGTTATAATTATATGTAATTATTGAAGGGGGAATGTATAATTATTGTTAAGAGGGAAAGCTAGCAAGCTCATATGAAGGTTACAACAAGAATGATAGGCAGGAAAGCACAGATAGTGGAACAGGTGCCTTGAATCCAGGACTGTTGCAAACTCTCATTTTGAACAACCGTACTCTGGAAAGAAACATTATAACAAATTGTAAAGATGATGATGATGATTAATAATAATAATAATAATAATAAAAACTGGCTGTATGGGTTCCCATGGTTATTGGAACACTGGATGCCCTATCAAAAAACCTTAAATAGCATTTAGGAAACCTGTGCATTGATAAAATTTCCATTTGCCAGTAACAACAGGCCATACTGCTTGATCTGCACATATATTACGGTGATACATTACGCCATGTTAGGTTTTTGAGAACTCAATGCAAATGAAAGCTGGCATCAGCTAAGGAATTGGCAGCTGTGATTTCACATTATGTATAATAATACGTTTTTATCTACCCATCTATTGCCAAATCACGCTAGCAAATATACCTAACACTCCTGCCTATTTTCCCAACAACAATCCTGTGGGGTGGGGTGGGTTTACAGAGAGGAACGAGCCGAAGTAGCCCAACCAGACTCCTAGTTTCTAGGCCAGCACATTCACCAGCTCTTATATCCTGCTTTGCTTGCGTAGACCCTTTTAGGAATAATTACTGCAAACCTGATGCTAACGCATTACCAAGCCTTTTGGATTTACTCTGGGAGTTCTTATAGTAGTTACAGAGAAGGTAATTTTTCTTGCGAAATAAATAGTGACAGGACACAGCCTTGTCCCCTTTCCTCTGTTGCCAACATATATATTATCTTGGCATTCTCATGAATGCTGTTTCAGCTCCAGTGGAACTAGAGACTGGCACATGTCTGTGCTAGCTCTGTTTGAGGCAAAGGCTTTAGAAAAATTCCCTTCCAGCCAAGGATGATGTTTATGAAAGCTGCGACATATTTCAATCATTCCTAAAATGTAACATTATTTCTAGCTAAACACGTACCCTATAACCACCGAAACAAGTAGTATCACTGTGGTTGGCATGAAGCTTAGAACAAAAATATTTTCAAGTGGAGCTGACCTCAGCTTGAATCTGGGATTCCAGGAAGAGTCCAAGCATCAAAACATAAACAGCAAGGGAGGAACAGTGGGTAGGAAGCAGCAGCAATGCAATGCAATCTGCCAAACAATTTGTTCTTATGCCTTGAAAATACTGAATATGTGAAAAAGATTCAACTGTGCCTAAGGGCTTTGTTTTGTGCTTGTTAGCACAAAGTATTGCCAAATTTAAGCAGCAACATGACTGCAATTATGTTAGAAAGGGGGTGGTGGTGGATAATAATAGGAGGGAGATTGGTGTGAACAGAGATCTAGAGGCAGGTCATCTTGGTGGCTGCCCCACCAATATGGAACAGTTTTAACTTCAGAGATCAGGATGGATCCCATATTGCCCTTTTTTCCTTTGGAAAATGGCAGATAGTTTCATTTTGCTGCTCCAGTGGCCTGCTTTCTTCCTGATTTTTTTTTTTCATTTTATATTCCATGTGTTTTACCTATGAAGATTACAAAACCTAGGGTTTTATGGGACTATTTGTTTTTATTGATTACAAATCACTGGAGCCTGGCAATACGGCAATAAATAAATAAAAGGGCAGGAGAGCTGTGATGAGTGTGAGGATCCCAGCTGGCTGCATCACAGAATTGAGAAAGTGCCACTTTGGACAGGATATAAGAAGAGTAACGCACGGAGAAATTGCATCTTTGCTCCACTTTCAGGCTGCATAAATCATGAAGTTTGATCAAATCAAAAGCATATCTACAGTATCTAACTATTCATCTATCTCAAATTCCTGTTTCTTCTGCTTGTTGGCTACAGCACCAAGAAAGGAAGTCTTTCCAAGACTGCTAATTCTCTCTCTCTTTCTCTCTGTGTGTGTGGTGTGTGTGTGTGTGTGTGTGTGTGTGAGAGAGAGAGAGAGAGAGAGAGAGAGAGAGAGCGCACATGTTTGAGGAGTATTATTTTATTATTCTCCTTCATTGGGAGTATTATTAACATTTCCTGCAATCAGTGCTTTTATCTAAGGTAGGGACCCCTGAGGATTCAAACTGGTCAGGCAGTAGGGAACAATCAGCAGCTTACAGGAAAAAGATCAACTGAGGACAGAGTTCGTCAGTCTGTGTTAGCTTGTGCCTTACCCCATTCTTAGCCAGGAAAGCTGAACTGGTCATACACTTGCAGTCCTATCTTATATATTTTATTTATTTACATACAAATGAAGTCACTGCAGTCATTGAAGATTATGAGTAATCGTGGCCCACGGTGGTTTGTTAGATGACTTTTCACTTCCTAGTCCAGGGATGAGAGACTAGCCCAAACACAACCCGTTTTCATGTCTAGGAGAGGATTGGAACCTGAATCTTCTTGCTCCTATTCCAATCCCTTAATCATTATAGAACAATGATTCTTACCCATACATACGAGTACATACAGCACCTCTAAAAAAAAAAATCTGTGTTTCAGATTGTTCAGCTTATTGTCTTCCGAAAACTTTGTATATCCAAATAGAAATTTAATTCTGTTATATTACGAGTAACAAATCTATTACAAACTGCACTTACTACAATAAGTTCTTTGGAGACCCAGTTGGTCTAGTAGTTAAGGCACCAGGCTAGAAACTGGGAGACTGACCCACTTTAGCCATGAAAGCCAGCTGGGTGACCTTGGGCCAGTCACTCTCTCTCAGCCCAACTCTCCTCACATGGTGGTTATTTTGGGGAAACAGAAAGGTGTGTTGGATATGTTCACTGCCTTGAGTTATTTGTAATAATAAAGGTGGGATACAAATAAATAATAAAACCACTCTGATTTCATACTTTTCCTTCCATGTTAGCTCCCACTACCACAGAGCCATCGAAGAGACCAGTTCTGTTATGACCTACTCCAATGGTTGTCCAAGACTGGAGAATTGATAATGAGGAAAGGAAGGATACTAGTGAGTATATATTTTGCAAAAGAAAAAAGAAAAGAAAAGAAAATGGTGATGTTTGTATGTTATGCATGTTATTTCATTTTCTATGTAACTTCAAGGCAAGGAGATACTAATAGGACTCCTAAAGGCAAAAAAGATGGGATGGAATGGCCAAGATCAGACATGTCAAACTCGTGACGTCACATGACGTCGCGCAACGTATTGGGACGGTTTTGCCATTGGCGGCAATGGGGTGGGCGTGGCTTCCAGATGATGCGTCCGGCCCACGGGCCGGCAGTTTCACACCCCTGGCCAAGATCATTCTATAAGAATAAAATGCACTAATGCATATCACAGATCATCCCTTCTGAATGATTAAATGCTGCAATTAATATTCAGTGAAATTAAAGCCATCCATTACAGACTGATTGTTATATTTTACTAATTACATCAAAAGCTCATTAAAGAAACCCTTTTTTATTTAAGATGGACAGTCTGATGCAAAAAGATACAGGCCCCCCAAAAAGATGGTCTACCCAGTTGGAAAGACAACAGAGATATCAGAGACAAATATTTAGGAATAAAAAAAGCTATTCACTAAAAGCAAAAGCTTGGATTTCAGATTATTCATCCACACTCAGTAGGTGGGAGATACAAATATAACCAATCTACTCCTTTCCACATCTCTAAGATGATATTCCTGTTTTCTCCAAGTTGATATCCTAGGAATTCTGCCAATGATATTCCTGGTATAACTTGAATGGATGGTGGCTGTAGACAATTTAAAAAGTAGACAATTTACTGTAGACAATTTAAAAAGTAAAGAAAGAATACCAAGAAATGGAAAATGTAGGCACAGACTTGACAGTATTGTATGGTTGATATGGCTGATTCAAATAAGCATCTAATGTGTTAGTTCATTCATTATTTCGACTGACAGTTTTAAAAAGGGCCAGCAAATGTAAAAAAAAAAAAATCTGCATTCAGCATAGAAAGCATTAGTTTTTAAAGAATCCACACATGGGCCACATGATCAAACCATAATGCTAATTATCCCTATACTCATGTTGGACACTGTGGCTCACAGTTAGTACGCTGAGTCTTAGACCTGGGACACGTATATTTGCCTTCATTCATGAGTCTTAGAACATTAAAGGTCTACAGTTTGAGACTCGAGTGCCACAAGATGAAGTGATCTCCTGTCACTTGCCCCAGCTCCTAGCAGTTTGAAAGCATGCCAATGCAATTAGATAAATAGGTACAACGTATAAGCATGTGGGAAGGTAACCGCATTTTGTGTTTTGCCGTACAGTCTGTGTTGCGGCATAATGTCACACTGGCCACATGACAGTGGAAACATCTCCAGACAACACTGGCCCTTTGGTTTAAGAAATGGAGATGAGCCACTGCTCACTAGAGTTGTTCACGATTAGCAGGGTAAAAACCAAAGAGACTCCTTTACCTTAATTTTATTTTCATGTGCAAGAATAGACTTACACCTCATGTAGGAAATTAAAAGCCACAAAATGAAATGCTTATGTTTGGAAATGGAATTATTTTTACCTCTATAGCATGACTTTCTGTATTAATTATAAATATCTGTCCACCAGAAGCAGCCCAGATGGTTTCCTCCATCACAAGAAGACCTCTGACAGGAAGAACTGCCAATTTCACTATTTTCTGTGGTTCTGAGTTCCAGGTCCCATCTTTTGCAAAAAGAAATGAAAGACATTTAATTGTTGTTGTTTTTTTAAATCATTTCATTTATATAATAATTACCTTGCTATATTTATTAATGATCAAATATTCTTGCCTCAAAATGGATTTTTCCTACCTTTTGTTCTATTCCAAAACCATTTTTGACCAAAGTCTATAGCCAGAGGGTGGGTATTTAAAAGGATCGTATACTTATGTTTATTTTGGATGTTTTTTTCATTGGTTCTGTTTTAAAATGTTTTTATTGTTTAAATTATGGTATAATTTTGAATTGTAAGCTGTCCAGAGTCATTGACCGAGATGGGTGGCTACAGAAATTGAATGAATGAATGAATGAATGAATGAATGAAGGAAGGAAGGAAGGAAGGAAGGAAGGAAGGAAGGAAGGAAGGAAGGAAGGAAGGAAGGAAGGAAGGAATGGATGAATGAATGAATGAATGAATGAATGAATGAATGAATGAGTCTTTAAACCCTTACAGAGGTATTGGCCACCCTTGCATGTCAGGGGGAAACCTATACAAGGATATTTTTCAAATATTACAAGAGGAAGTGAACTGGATTGTTAAAAAACAAAATCTGTTGTCACGTATTAGCATTTTAATTCCAATGCTTCATTTTATAATTGGAAATATTCCACTAATTGCCAACCTTCCTCTCAACATTTGACAATTCTCTTTGCACAACAGTCGCAACACAAAGAGAAAAAACAGGAGTTCAAAGTAATATAAAGCTAATTCTGGACAGTAACTCAGGATTTGTCATGAATTCCATTTAATTAAATATAATAACCTTCTCTTTGCCCTCCAGCAATGGAGAAGAGTTCTCTTCTGTTTGATTTAGCTAGTATTCATCTTACTACTCAATAGCTTCCTTATTTTCTCTATTATGTAGCATCACTGGCATTTCAACAGAGCTGCTAAATTGGCTCTGTGAGCAGAGATTGTTAATTGAGTAGTGCAATGGTGCATAAACAGTAAGATAAATGATTACATACTGGCTTGTTTTTACCTCAGCAGAGCAAGACTAAAAATACTTAGCAATAGTTAAAAGGAATTCAGTTTTAACACTTTTGAAATTAATATTTACTTCAGTGATTATTCAGAATTACAGCTATCATCAACAATTGAAGGGATCCATATATAGTAAGAGCAAAACAAAACCTTTTCATATGATCATTATAGCAATTCCTCCTTAGGAAAAGACAGAAACCTATTCAGTGTTTTAATTCTTCAACTGACATAGGTAGTTGGGTAATAATCAATTGAGTTGTATTTATTTATTATTAAGTCTCTATGCTGCCCACTTCACCAAGGTGACCCTAGGCAGCTTAAAGTCATATAATTAAAATACAATATAAAACCTTAAAAGAATGAATAAAAACCAGACATTTAACATTCAGTTAAAATTCAATTGTATTTGCCTCTTTCACCACTACAGTTCTTTCTGAAATATTAGGCCAGATTTAACCAGATCATTTTACTGAATTCTGAATAGTGAACACTGCCCAGTTCAAGATGCCAATACTAATCTATAAAGCTGTAAAGAACTTGGGATACATGAACCTGCCCCAAACATACAAAATAACATCTAAAAAGTAATTATCTCTACCTGGACAAATGAGATTGATGAACTCTAAAAGTGACAGAGACTTTTTGACACAAGTGCCCTGAGTCTACAACATTTCCAACTGAGATCAAACTAGCCTTCCTCAGAGTTTGTACTCCAGATGACCAAGACTACATTGTCAAGTTGAAATTCTAATGGTCTTTAAAGTTCTTTTCTGGTCTCATGATGACAAATGCTCTCTTCCTGCCATTTTTAGGGTGTAAGATTGTTACTTTTCTTTTAATTGATACAAAATACCTGAATTTTGTACATTGCTTCGAATGCCATTGGAAGATGATTTATAAATAATGTCACATCAATAAATGAACTGGAGATATCACCGGAATAAGGATCATGGGATCTCTCCCTCTGAAACAAATATAAGGGCTTTCTGGACAGGACATTAAAGACTGACCAGATGATTTTCTCCTGTGCCATGGGAGCAGCTGAAATATAACACATGAACTCTCTGAATGTGAGTGTTAAGCAGCGTTAGAGGCTGAGAGAAATATATCTGCATTTCATATTTTTTTTGCTGCTGATACTTACACAAAACTGGCAATGCCAGGAATTATTGGCAAACTTGGATGAAAAATATTTTGAACTGCAGAATTAAGTAGTGCAACTTGGATTCTCCAATGTCAACTTGTACCAATTATTACTGGGTCAAATCCTCTGTCCCAGCCTTTATTATACATCTGACAAAATAGGTCAGCATTTCATTAAGCTGCTTCTTCAGCATGATTGGAAAAGCAGCTTGAGACGACAAAGATTATAGTTACAAACTATAGAGAGAGATTTCTTTTGTAATCATAGAGTAAGAAATAATTTTGTAATTCTGCTTAAATTTGCTGCCAAGGAAATTGGAAGCTTCTTTTTATTTCATTTTAGTTTTTCTTTTCCTCCCCTCCCTTCCTCCCTTTTTATTATGACTGTTTCTTTTATGCTATTTTAACTTTTGATTGAGAGCAGCTCAAAACTTTGTTATCAGATAAGCAGCTATATAAATGTTTTAAATAAATAAAAATAGTTTGTGTTAGTTTGTAATGTTCCTTGTAAAACGTTTGATAAAAAATATTTTTAAAACGTTACAAACAGAGAGGAAGCAAATGTTTATCTGGGAAGAAAGGAACACAGAGACCACTGTATGTGCTTTCTTTAGACACAATCACAGCAACCCTAAAGGACATTGCAAACTCTGCTGAACACAGAGCTGCATTAAAGAGAGTCCATCCCTATGTAATGGATGTGCTTTGGTCTCTCTTCTTAATATACACCCAGCTATTTGTGATATATAAAAAAAGGAGTTTTAAATATATGTTGCTGATAACTGGCTCTGCATTATTTGCAAAAACATACCAGCCTACTATTAAGAATATTGGAAGTTCAACATTCACAATAAAATTAACAGAATTGAATCAAGTACTTGGAAATCTATGTCCTGTCTAAGATGACAATGTACCAGGCAGGTGTTTTACTATTTGTAATCTTTACTATTTGTAATCTGCATAAAGAAACAAGAACTGAACATGTGTTTGTAAGATGCAGAGGCTGAGGGAGTCAAAATTTAACCCTTTCTCTCTAAGCAACCAAGATATTTCATAATTTTAAACCTCACGCTATACTGAAGCTCATTATTGCAATAGAAGACAATATTTGTAGCTCGTGGTTGAATTGTAGAATTCTTGGTGCTCTCTGGTGTGGTTGTTTGCTTTGCAGACATTTGATTACCCAAGCTGGATTCACACTGATGAAGTTAGCTAATTGGGTAATGAAATGCCTGAAAGCAATTAACCACAGTCATAGGGCACCAAGGAACTCCACTGATCATTATTTTGATTTAAATGTATTAAAAGTTAGCAAAGAGGAGTAAATGAGGAGCCTCGTTTTTAACAAGTATATACTAGACCAGGGATCCCCAACCCCTGGGCCACGGCCCACTATCGGGCAGTCTAAGGGATGGGTAAGCATGCACACATGCGCGTGCAGCTCCACTTGCACTAGCGATGGGCGCTCACACTTGAAGTTCCATTTCTGCAAGCAGTGGGCGTGCCCGCTGCTCGCACAAATGGAGCTGCACGAGTTCATGCGCATGCTTGCCACTCACACAGAACGATCCCCTCTTCCCCCTCTGCCAAGCCAGAAAGGTTGGGGACCGCTGTACTAGACCACTTTGAGGAGATCAATACATGGAACAGGACAGACTATGGCTTAAACATTTAAATGTACATTATTTTTCAATTAATACAATAAATACTTTAAAGATAGTGTGCGCGGGCTTGCGCAAGATAAAGCCATTTCATGTTATATCTTAAAACATATATTCATGCCACCTCTTAGAAAGATTTGGAATTAATTCCTTATGAACTAAACATGCAGTATCTTCAGTAGACTTCCCCATCCTACTGCTCTTCAGCTGTGAAAAGGCTGCAGTTCCCCTAATTTTCAGGAGGAGTAAAAGTCTTACAAGAAATGGGCCAGCACACCGGAATTCTCCTTAATTAGAAAAGACCATTGGAACTGTTAAACTACTGGAAAAACTGCAATTAGGAATGACAATATATGTAGCTGGCCCAGGAACCTGTTTCTAATGTAAGAGCTCCTATTTCCAATCTGCATGGAAAAATTGAAATATGTACTGCTTATGAAATTACAGACTAAGCAGATTTTTCAAACCTATATGCAATTTCTGAGGACCACTGATGCCAACAGCAATGAAAATGTGAATATGAAGTTAGGAGAGAGAAAAAAAGAAACCCAGTAATGGAATCTGTGTCTATAAACACTGCAACTATGAAACCCTTCTGGATATCCCATAACATTCCTATACCTTCCAATTTGGAGTAGATTGCAATGTTTCCATTGACTAGGCCAGCAAATAAATGGTGAGTCTTGTATGCTAAGCTCATCACGGTAGACTTCTCAGGAGCAAAGAAGTGTTGTAGACGGACTTTCTTGGATCCTTGACTACTTTTGTAAACCGAAATGCTATTTAAGAAGAACAGGAAATATTTTAAAAATCATGATATAAAAATAATAAAGGAAAACAGATTCAGCATTACATTCAAGAATTTCTTCCTTTCTATGCTTTTTTACTCTGTTTTTTGTAACACCTAATGCAGGGCTCTGTGTGTGTGTGTGTGTACACAGACACAGACACACATCCATACACAGTACATGGGACAGCATTGATGTTCTGAATGGCCAAACTTCATGGTATATATTGTCTGTATTAGATGAAACAAAACAAATGCATATTATATGTGACTATCTTAGACACAGTCTAAAAGTAACATTATTTTAGAATTTACAATCCAAACCCAAATCTAGTAAAGCTGAAGTCAATCTACAAACTCTATATTTCTATACTATTTCAGAATTTATGAGGAGAGAATTTGTCAGCTACAAAACACAATGTATACTTTCCAAAACACTTACACAGAGAGATTGGGGGAAAACAGAGGGAACCGTACATTTCTTCTAATGCAAGAAAAAGAATGCTTCCCACTTGAAAGAGAATATTTTGTTTCTCATGCAGAATTTTCAATACCTAAACCTGCATCTCTCATATATCTTAGGCTTTTAAATATTACTTCTTTTTTGTTGGCCTACAGAATTACTGGAACCATGATGCATGGAATTATTGAAAGAAGGAGAATGAGAGGGTGAAAGATTGACCATCAAGTTTAAGGCCATATTACTACAGAATACTCAATACGTTTGCCTTAATTTATTAGTGGCAAATGACGACAAAAATACTATTTATTTTAGTTCTGAATACACCCCATTGCTTGCAAAGAATGGGAGATCATCCTCATTTGTTTAAATGCAACGTAACTTTTCCTATAGGGATGTGCAGAGTTTTAAATAAATTAGATCTTTCAAAATAACTATGATTAGATTTAGCCACTTGCCAGAAATATGTGATTTGGTGCAGCATTATATTTTTATCTCTCTCTGTGTCTCATATAGAGCTAAATAATCTATAGAAGTGAAACACAAACATTAAAAATACCTTCCTTCTTCCATGCCTAGACAAATAGTAGGCACATTGAAAGGTTTTGTAGGCATGTCTCCAGATTCAGGAAACATATTATTTGATTCTTTGGATTCCTCCTCTTCTGGAATGTAGACCATACAGAGAATTCTTGATTCCACATTGAAGCATTCAATAAGCTTTGGACTGGAGTTTTGAAATGATACAATGGCGATTTGGCCCATCTGATTAGTACAACTGCCAATCTGTATTATAGAGAAAAGTTTTACTCTGCTTCATAAGCAATATCTCTTTAACCAATAACATACATGGCAAAGTTCATTAGAAAAGAAATCATTAAGTTTTAAGCTTAATGATTTCTTAATGAAACTACTTTAAATTAAGTAGTTTCTAGAAACTGGACATTAAAAGAAAATAATAATACTACATGTCTAACTTACTGACTGAAAATATGGGGGGGGGGGAATTCACGTGCTAACCAGAGTTTTGTTCCCTAAAAAAATTCTTTATTTCTTTAACAGCATTATGTACTACAAATATATACACACACATATGTTTAGCGTACAAGAATTCGTGATAGTTCTAGATTTTATTTGTTAACCCTACAATAGACATAATTCTACAAAGGATTACATTGCCAACAGAAAAACTGATGATGACCAGGTTTTAGGAAATTATTACTTTGCATGATTTCTGCTGTTAAATATATTTCATAACTCTGTTAAGATTAAAAAATCTCACTCTTCCTGTTCAAAACAGTGTACAAGATAACAAGTGATGATTTGCAAAAATTCATATAGATGGATATGAGGCACAGAAATCAACTTCAGGCCACAAAATACACTGTTGCATAATGTCAAAGGATCCACCCATACTCGTAACTTTTTTATTAATATTGAATGTCAAGGGTCAAGTTAGATAAGATACTGGGAAATCATTCTCTACCCTTAATTTTTATAAGCGTTTAGAATGGTTTTGATATGCCTGATTGCATATTATGTAGAATGGATGCTTCAATCTATCCTAACCTGGCTGTGCCTCTAACAATTTCCAAGAAAAGAAGCCTCGAGAAAGGCTTATATTGGGAAAACTATCCTGCTGCTTTCATGCACTAAACATCACCTGTTCTTTATTCAATTTTCATCTTAAAAAAGCTAAAACCAAATGAGCAGACTTTTTTTTTAAGAACACAGTCATCAGTATGTTATCCAGCTTGGTATATCTCTATCTCTGTCTCTCTATCTCTATTTTTTTTTCTTTTTACGACTCTGTAATTCCTTTTTATCCTGGTGGAGTCAGGGCGACTGAATGGAGCTGAGCATTTACTGGCCAGATGCCCTTCCTGATGCCTACGCGGAGTTCACAGCAGATATTTTCTCTTTGCATCCTGATAGAGAAACATTTGAACTCTCAACCTTCCAAGTGGGAGGCGAGCATCCTCACCTATAGGCCACCATGCCTCTTATCTATATCTATATCTACATCTATATCATTGTAAAACTGAATTTGCAAAAGAGAATTAATTTTTAGACTATTATTCCATTCTCTATAAATGCTATTATGTGAACTTAAATCCTTACCCACAGAAACCCATACTCCGTAGAAAGGGAATCAGGATCACTTTCTTCACATAAACAAGGTTCAGGATTATAAGCAGCACATTCAACCTTAACCCACAAAATAAAGATCGTTAGTAAACATCTTAGATATTTGTTATAGCAATAAATAAATAATATTGCTTTTCTGGCCCAGTGCTAGTAAAACTGAAGCAAACAAGTAAAAGAAAAACGATTTCTATTTTGCCACCTCACGTCACACACTTAAATCTCATTCAGAAATTTGAGGAGCCTTCAGTGAACTGAAATTACATGAGATATTTCAGATGAAAGGAAAAGGCATGGTGCATAAGCAAAAATCAGCTTGTTTGTATGTATGTCAGACTTGGGTCTGACATAAATGCAAATGTATATTAACAACCACTTTTTCTATCTAGCAGTTTTTATGATCTGTGTCAATTTTGGAGGGTGACATTAAATAAGCTACTAGAAAATGCTTTCAGTCCAAATAACTAATAAAGAGGAAATAAACTTAACTTTAGGTAAAGTACATATTAGCTCATGCATGTTTCAATCTGTACATTAGCTATTTAGCAAACTAAATTGATGATCTTTACCTTTATTTTATCCAGTTTTAGACTATACTCAATGTATTTTTATTGTCAGGTCAGTATGATTCAGTTTTTCTGAAGCTAGCTAGTTTTTGATATACTGTCTGTAAAACTAGGCAGACCTTGGTCACCCATTGGTTACATCATTAATTGTAATATATTGCTATGTCCTCTTGTGATGGTTCTGTTTAGTTTTGTTTTATTTGAATGTTTAATTTATGTGTTGGCCTTTGGCTGTAATAAATTGATTGATTGATCTTTACCTTAAATTCCTGTTGTTTGGCCATCATCACAGGCATGTGCTTCACAAGGAGTGGGTGTTTCTCTTTTTTAATCTGATTCCCGTCATCATCTATGCAGAACCAACCCAGCATATTTTCATCAGCTGTAATGGCAAAAAGGAAAAAAAGAAATGTCTTTTGTTTTCAATAAGTTATTGCTATGTATTTTATGTATCAAATTAAATATGAATAGACATTTATTTTCTAGTAACTGTCTCTGTAGAATAAGCAAGTAATCAAATGTTTTCTTTTAAATGCCCACAAAGGTGTTTGATACATAAAGGCATAAAGGTTAAAGTTAATAATGGGAAGTTCTAGAGAAACTTTGCAGCCTTATGCTGCTTAAATCTAGAAGGCAACATTTACGTATTCAAAAATCACGTTTTAAAAGATAACCAATATTTATAAAACCTCTAGAGAAAATCTCTCATGCAGATATCTATTTAAAAGATGATCTTCCAACAAATATATTAACTTAAACAGTAGTGTAAAAGAGTGTTCGCATGGACACACAAGAGATGTGATGGGGTAATCCTTCTATAGATCTTAACTTCAAGGACTGTTAGGCTACTTCCAAAGCAGAGCGAATGCATCAATATAATGAGAAGATATAGTGCTTATTATATATATTATATATATTTTTGCCAGCAGGAGAAACCCCAGCATTACCACCATGCATACACATAGAATAAAATAGCAAAAGGATACACAAAGAAGTTCAAATCAATGCATAGTAAGGTTATAGTAAATGTTTCCCCTGTCCAGTCATGTCCGACTCTAGTGGGCAGTGTTCATCTCAGTTTCTTAGCTGAGGAAGCCAACGTAGTCCAAAGACATTTCCGTGGCCATGTGGTTACTATGACCATATGTCAAAGCACGTACCTTCCCACTGAAGTGTTATCTATTTATCTACTCGCTTTCGAATTGCTAGGTGGGCAGGAGCTGGGGCAAGTAATGGGAATTCCCCGTTGCACGGTACTACGGTCTCAAACCTGGGCTGTCAGCTTTCCCGCTGACAAGCTCAGAGTCTTTAATGGCTGAGCCATCACGCCCTTTCAACTATAATATAAACTAGCAAAAAAAGTTTGACTACATTTAGCTTCATATTTTCATTAGACTAATTTCTTCAGAGTTGCTGACCCTATTCCAGGATTGAAATGGTTGGTCCTAGAGATTCCTGGCAAAGAAGAGCTGATTTTTCTCTCTCTCAATTGATTGTTTTTGAATTTGCTGGTCACTATCTAGAATAAATTAACTGATTCTCTGTTAGTTTCTCTCCTTTGCCGCAATCATTCTGAAGGCAAAGCTAACTGTCCTTTAGTTTAATTTATGTAAGTTTCAAGTACAACAAAGGAAAAATTTACCTAAAGCAAGCTTAGCCATTTGTAAACTTCTGATCCACGACTGTTTGATGGCAGGTGTAAATGTATTGAACACAGCCGTAAAGAAAGTAGGCCGTCCTGATCTATTAAAATTAAAGAAAGTAAGTCAGTGCATATTTCTGTTACATATAAAATAAAAGTATTCCATATACTCTTTTATCAAGTTTGATTCCTTCTGAAATTCTGTTTTTTTTAAAATCTGTATCAAATGTCTAGAGAAGAAGGATTGCTGGCTCAACTACAAGTAGTCCTCGACTTACAACCACAACTGAGCCCAGAACTTTTGTTGCTAAGTGAGACATTTGTTAAGTGAGTTTTGCCCCGTTTTACAACCTTTCCTGCCGTATTTGTCAAGTGAATGACTGCAGTTGTTAAGTTAGCAACATGGCTGTTAATGGCTTCCCCATTGACTTTGTTTGTCAGAAGGTCGCAAAAGGTGGTCACATGATCCCGGGACATTACAACTATGATAAATATGATTTCTTATACAAGAAATCCTAAATGTGAGTCAGTTGCCAAGCACAACCATAGGGATGCTGCAACAGTCGTTAAGTGCGAAAAGGGGTCCTAAGTCACTTATTCTCAGTGCCATTGTAACTTTGAATGGTCACTAAACAAATTGTTGTAAGTTGAGGATTACCTGTATACGCGTATACAGAAAAGACATTGAACTAAATAAACACAGCATGAGTTAGCTAGTGGGATTTTATTTCAGCTCCCTTGGACACCTAAAACACTTCCTATTTCTGTAGTTATGAGGTGCATGCTGCCTGCTCACATCTTGAACATAGTATAAATAGTATAAATTATTAGGTACTATTTGCCTGCAGCTTATTAAGCAGCAATTAGGGAGTCCTTGAAAACTGCTGCCAGAAAAATGTCTCACATATAGAGACAGATCTTATCAAGACCGGCTTCCTAAGCACATGGCTATCATCCTTAGTTTGCGTCACTAAACACGATCCCCCTCTTCCTCCTATCCAGAAGCTACATTTTACTGTGCTGGCTTTCATGACAACTTCTCCCTCAGGTGCTTTCCAGAAAATGTTATGTCTCCTCTCTAGTTCAAGGTTGCTACTAACTTGTCCTGTTTTCCTGGAAGCTGAAGTTGAATTCGACAGCGGTCTGCAGCTCTAATTTCATCTTCTTTTTTCAAAATGAGTTTCTGTAAACCTGAGGTCCAATCATGAGCCACCGATTGATTTAAATTCTGGTGGAACAACAAGAAGAACAAATGTTGAAGTTCATACAATGTTACATGAAGTTTATTTTTCCCGTGGTATCAAAAACCTCTGGGGCTGGGCTGCAAACCATTTTAAGATACATCATCAGAATTTAAGCTAAAATTTCCTTTGCAGATGCTATCTGGAAAGGCCTGCATTAAATAACAGAAGTCTACTGCCATTCTATATAATTTTTACTTGAAAGGGACACAGGCACAAACATGTTGTAGAGCATGGATTAAAACAAGAGGAAAAAAATGTTAGGATTAAATAATGCTTAAACAGACTTGATAGCACAACGCTCCATGCTAAAGAAATACTGTTATTAATTCATGATACAAGTGTATGACATTTTCCTTAACATCACGGAATAAAAATACCCTGTTAAATACCCTATGCTTAGATTGCACATACGCAAATAGGTTAAGTACAACAAACTCAGCAAGGCACTGCTAATCTCCTTACAACTCTCCAGTTTACCATTTAACAATAATCGCATTAGTATCGCACAAAAGAGGAAAGGTGTTTGTTTAATCTGGAAACTTAATTCTACATCCATCACTTATTACCTGGTAGTTTCCCTTCAGACTGCATATTAGTTGACTGATTTGGCCAACTACATTCAAGTCATGTAAGAGGTTCTGCAAATCGCTGTACAGTTGCCCTGGTCCCATATAAAGCTTATCTAGAACATAAAAAAAATATGTAATTAAATATGTTTATAAAGTAAGACAGTTATTAGACATACAATACACTTTGCAACCAAAGTTATAAGAATAGTACCTAAAGTGGATATACACACCCTTATTAAAGTGTCAGGTTTTTGAGATGTAAAAAATACAATTTGTAAGCTGTACAATTCAATTGAAAAGTAAACTAAAATCTTGTATGAGGAAAAATAACAATAAAATAATGTACAATAACGTGGTTGCATAACGTGCATATCCCTTATAAGTAGGGATGTGGCTGTGCTGAGAAATAACCAATCACATTCAAACTGACATAAATAGTAGTCAATAGACTACTAAATAGTAGTTAAATAGTAGTCAATAGACACCTGCCATCAATTAACATCATTCTAATCAAGCCCATATAACGTTCAGATGTTGTAGTAGGGTTTTTCTGACATTTACTCAGTTGCCTCTTATAGCAAAAGCCATGGTCTACAAAGAGCTTACAGATCTCATTGTTGGAAAGTATCAGTCAGGAGAAGGATACAAAAATTTTTCCAAGGCATTGGATATACCACGGAACATAGTGAAAACAGTCATCAACAAGTGGAGAAAATATGGTACAACACCGAAATTACCAAGAACTGGATGTCCGTCCAAAATTGATGAAAAAACAAGAAGAAAAACATCCAAACTGGCTACATTTTGCAAAAACCTACTTCAATTCTGACAAAAGCATGTGAGAAAATGTGTTATGGTCTGACGAGACCAAGGTTGAACTTTTTAGCCATAACTCCAAAAAGTAAGTTTGGCGCAAAAACATTGCATCACCAAAAGTACACCATACGCACAGTGAAGCATGGTTACAACAGCATTATGCTTTGGGGCTGCTTTTGTTCAGCTGTAACTGGGGTTTTAGTCAAAGTGGAGGGAATTTATAAATAGTTCCAAATATCAGATGATCAAATGATTAATTTATTCCTTTATCACAAAGAGGACATAATGTGATCTTTCTATATTTTGGAATTTAAGTTACAGCCATGCTTTTCAGAGAAAAACTGAGAACACTTTGATTCAATCAGTGTTTTAAATATGTTGAATTTAGGTATTTGTTTTTCTCTACCATAAACAGAACAATAAAGAGTCCACATCTGATATCAAACTGACAAATGGCAGCATCAGTGGGAATACATTAAACAAAAGCAAATGCCAGAATCAGCAGAAACACAAGCTAAATAATTTGGTTTTAGCAATTAGAAAGACAATCTGTACATTCTGGATATGTTTTTGAACAAGAACAACTTAATTAGCAGGGCAGTCTTCCAATTACATGTATCTCAATGATTTAGCATATAAATTGGAGTAGATTGGTCTATTTGTATATATTATGCAATAAAAAGAAAGTATTAATCCCAAGCATCTTTTAATTTCCATGTATGATTGCAGAACATCACAGCAGAACAATATCACTTCATGTCATATTTAAGACTGTGTTCACCATCTGTATTTAAATACTTATAAACATGATTCCTTTTTAAAAAGATCTACTATTCAATTAATCAGGAGTGTCTACAGCTATTAAGACGTTTGATCAAATGAACTGATTAAATGAGCAGTATAAACTTTAAATAAATCTGTATGCAGGCTTTAAGATTAGAAGGCAATGCTTATTATTTAATATATGTTTCATAAATGTGCTTGAGTATACACATTTAAGAATGTAAGAACCCAGAGTGCTAATAAATATCTATTCTGATTTTGTTTTTCATTCTAAATAAGAGCATGTTTATCCCTGACCAATTGTAGCATTGTGTTTTCTGTAATTATGTACAATTTATAACCCCCTTTCTTAATCTGGGGTACTCTAAATGTGCAGAATTTCAATTCTATCCCACAATTCCCCAGCCAGCTTTTGAAAGGCACAAGATTTGGAAAGACCATTCCATAGGCAAAATCTGTAATAAATACAGTAATATAATAATCATTAATTATTGAAAATTGCTTTGGGAGTGAAGGAATAGCTTCCACGTTGCCTTTCTTTGGCTGAATTACATTAACTGAAATAGTTACAGAGGCTCAGACAAAATGTTCTTTTGAATGTCCTCTATTGACAATAGTCTTTGGAAGGTTGCTTAAAAAATAATTAAAGTACTTAAGGATAAAGAAAATGAAAAAGGGAAAGCAAGTTAATATGTGGGCAGGCTCATAAGGGTGAAGTGTAGGGATTTTTTAAAAAAAAATACTGCTGTTCTTTTCAATTTTGCAACTTTTCAAATAGAAATAAAGGCAAATTTCAAAGAAGTTCTTTTATCTTTTGAGATTCAGCATAAATTGAACTTTCATTTTAGAAGCATGTTACTATTTTTAATTTTTGTATGTACTGTATATATTGGAGAACATATCCAATACTTCTCCTTCCTCCAATTTTCCCCACAATAACAACCCTCTGAGATGAGTTGGGCTGAGAGTGAGTGAGTGGCCCAAAGTCACCCAGGAAGCTTTCATACCTAAGGTAGGACTAGAACTCGCAGTTCCTGGTTTCGAGGCCAGCATTTAACCACTACACCAAATTGTATGTCACTTAAAATGTAACGTCAATCCAATAATTACAATTTGTAATTACAGCTTATGACTTAGCATGTTGCATGAATTTAAACAATTATGACCCATTTAATAGTACATGATTATATAAAAGATGGCTTAATAATCAGCCTCTATGTAGATGTGGACTCAATTACAGTGGCCATCTGTATCAGGTCATCTGGGAGAATATTTATTTCTCACACTTAAAGTCACTTTTTGTGAGATGCCATACAAGTGTGAACATGTGAATTAATTAATTTATGTATCACTAGGATTTGAAAACAACGTGATGGCACATAATCAGTCTATGTACATGCATGTTTAGCTATAGATTGGTTCAACACAAATGACTATATATGTTTGTGTATATATACAAATCTAGGAACATTTTGCTATGTAATTTTGTGCACCTGTCTCCTGTAATACGAGAAATCCTGTCCCGTAAGACTTTTCTTCGTAGGAAGCCCTATGCTAAGAATGAGAAATTCTTGCTATTTTGAAATTAAGTTCTCTGAATTCTGTTCATGACTTTGTGCCAATTAAAATGGTAGAAAGAGGACAGGTTGGGATTTTCTCTTTTCCAGCCATATTTCAACCCAGCTGTTTCCACTCTGTGAAAATAGGCACCACAGGCCAAAAGTGGGAATCACCTTGAATATATTCAGATGCATACATGCTCATGAAGACAGATCAAGAACATAGGATTGACAAAGCAATGCAGCCTGTTCTAATATGAAACTATCTGTGATCTAAACAATACAAAAATAATTGTGGTTGCTAGTGACCCAACCATTGTGTAGATCTGATCTACCTATAATGCAAGTGTAGTTACATAAGGTTGTATTTTTTCATCTTATCAAACATTCAGAAGCAAGGCTTTTATTACAAAAAAGAAACCAAACCAAGAATCCTACAGAAACAGGGTTCAAATAAAGGAAAGCTTTCATTAATGATTTAGATGTTGATCTCCAACAGACTGGCATAAAATATCCCTCATTAATATTAAAGGTAGGGATCAAGCAACTATGTCTTTTTAGATTTTCTAGCTGTACAAACTTCCTGCATCTCTTCGTGTGTTTGTATATGTTACATAAGCTCTTAATACACATAACAATAGTTGCCACTAGCCCTGTGACTTTCCTTGGTTACCTCTGAAATTGCCACCCACTCCTGGTTGTCATGCCCAATAATTGAAGAACCTGAATAGCAGAAGAGATTCTGATGTTTGCTTGGCATGATAAATCCAATTAAATTTACAAAACAGAATTCACAAAAAACTAGGAATTCTCAGTTGGAATGAAACATGATTATGTGTTAAACAAGCTCACAAATGAAGATGGGAATTAAAGTGACACTGAAATCTGATCAAATCATGTTTAATTTTACAGAGGCAAATACAGTGATTTGGGGAATTAAACATTGTTCTAAGGTTAGAAAAACATAATCTTTAATCCTCTCTATTAATCTATTATGTAACTCATGCATTCCCTAAAATTGGCAAAGTGAATCTAAATCAAGTTTTCTCAGAAGCAAGTAGAAGTAGTGATGTTAAAAATCTTACAGTACATAGAACCATGGCGTGGAAAGGTACCTCAAAGGTCACCTAGCATGACCCTTTGCTTAATGTAAAATCTATTAAAGCAATGGCGACCTGGAGTGGGGGGGAGAGAGGGAAAGAGGGAATGATTTTGTGGGAGGGGCAGGTGCATGTGTGCATGTGCAAACACCTGCAACGATTGTGGCAACACTTGTGCGAGTGAGGTGCAAGCGCCCGCAACGAGGCTTGTGCGAGTGGGGCCACGAACGCCCATGAGGCGCTTGTATGAGTGGGGCCACGAACACTCACAACGACGCTTGTGCAAGTGGGGCCACGAACGCCCTTGACACTTGCGGTGCTGGTCGCATGAGTGGAGCCATGCGCGTGCACACGCAGACATGCATGCAACGGTGTCGATTAGGCCACAGCCTGATAGTGGGCCGTGGCCCACACATTGGGGACCCCTGTGTTAAAGCACATCAGATGACTATACAGTCTCTGTTTGAAGATGAACAATGAGGGGAAGAAACCATTTCATAAGGAAACTTTGTTCCATTCTTTGAGAGCTCTTCCCGTCAGGAATATTTTCCTAATAACTAATCTAAATTTGTTTTCTAAACCCAGGGCTTCTAGTTCTACCCAACAGGACAACAGAAAACAGTTCACTGTTTTCTCTAGATGACCTCTTTTAGAAACCTGAAGATTATTGTACAAATAGTCCTTGACTTACAAGTATTCGTTCTGTGACCGCTCAAAGTTACAATGGCATTGAAAAAAGTGACTGATGTTTTTTCACACTTACGACCGTTGCAGCATCTCTATGGTCACATGGTCAAAATTTGGACCATTGGCAATTAGCTCATATTTGACGGTTGCAATGTCCCAGGGTCATGTCGTCACCTTTTGCCATCTTCTGTCAAGCAAAGTCAATGGAGAAGCCAGATTCACTTGACAGCTGTGTTACTAACTTAACAAGTACAGCGATTCACTTAACAACTGTGGCAAGAAAGGTCATTAAAATGGGGCAAAATTCACTTAACAACTGTTTCGCTTAATTTCTGGGCTCAATTATAGTCCTAAGTCAATGACTACGTATATTACTTCCATTCGCAAATGGGGGTATCAATATCGATCAGTCTTGACTCTTGGTGACTGCCTAGACCAGGGGTAGGCAACTGGCTGGCTCAGGAATCCTGGGAGTTGAAGTCCACAAGTCATAAAAGAGCCAAGGTTGCCTACCCCTGGCCTAGACAAATCCCTGCACTTTTCAGAAGTGGCTTGCTTTGCCTTCTTCCTAGGGTTAAGAGAGTGTGACTGGCTCAAAGTCACTCAGATAGCTTTGTGCCAAAGGCGGGACTAGAACAAACAGTCTCCCAGTTTCGGGCCTAATGCTTTAACCACCACAGTACACCACAGTACACCAAACTTACCGAAGCTCATCTTCTTATTGAATACAGGTAGTCCTCGACTTACAACCACAATTGAGCCCAAAATTTCTGTTGCTAAATGAGACATTTGTTAAGTGCGTTTTGTCCCATTTTATGACCTTTTTTGCCACATTTGTTAAGTGAATCACTGCAGTCGTCAAGTTAGCAACATGGCTGCTAAGTGAATCTGGTTTTCCAATTGACTTTGCTTGTCAGAAGATCACAGAAGGTAATCACAGGACCCCAGGGACACTGCTGCCATCATAAATATGAGTCGGTTGCCAAGCATCCGAATGTAAATCACGTGACCATGGGGATGCTGCAACGGTCTTAAGTGTGAAAAATGGTCATACATCACTTTTTTTCAGTTCTGTTGTAACGTTGAATGTTCACTAAGTGAATTGTTGTATATCAAGGACTATCTGCATCTTAAAATCACCCAGTGTGATAATCTACATCATTTACAAACAAGCCATATTTGCACATAATTTAGAATTGTTTTAAACAATGAGAGAGCTGGACGCTTTTATGTATTTCATAATACATAGGGCAGTATTCAGTATAGGGCAGGGGTAGGCAACCTTGGCTCTTTTATGACTCGTGGACTTCAACTCCCAGAATTCCTGAGCCAGCCATGCTGAGGGGAAAGGGAAAGGTTTCCAAGCTGAGCCATGCTGGCTCAGGAATTCTGGGAGTTGGAAGTCCGCGAGTCATAAAAGAGCCAAGGTTGCCTACCCCTGGTATAGGGCATCTGATCTCAAGAGAAACTTTCTTTCGTGTTGAGACTTTTCTTTTGGGAGACCCATCCCAGTGTACCTATCACCACACTATAGATAGTGAGAATAATAATGTGGGACCTTCCGTTGCTCTTGAAGACTCTTCGTCTTCATTAAAGCACATCCTACTGTTCTAAGTGTACACTCTCTACAGTGCTCTTTAACAACAACAAAAGCTCGCTAGGTTTTCCCAAGCTGCACAGCAACAGCACAAGTCTCAAGGGAAGAGATAATGATATTAAACGCAGGTGGGTGGAAGGATCAGTTAAAGGAAGCATAACCAGCCTGGGAGCTATGAAGGCACCGCAGAATTTAACATATGTTGTGAAATGAAGATCACGCACATATAACTACTTTTTTTTTAATTTCATTACAATAAATTAAATGCCCAACCCTTCGCATTTCTTAGAAAATCTAATCATCTCTATAAGAGAAGCACAGAACTGCTGTTTTTCTCCAAGAAACTGAAGAGGTTGCAAATATTTACTGATTTGCTTCAAGCATCACAGTAAGCTACTGTTTGCTTAATGGCTGAGAGCATAGATCAAAATTGGCTTCAACTCAGTGTAATAAGCCATCATTTATGAACAAGTCATATCTAGGCTAAGTGCAATGTGTGAACCCAGCTATTGTGTGCATTTAAGTTTTACACTCTACAACAAAAGTTCATTCAAATCTCAAAAGTGCTGATGCGATTGCTTCTAACTGTTGTTCTTGCAGGTCAGAATTTCTGAGTCATGTGGGTTCCATGCCAATGGCCTTCTGTGGTTACTTAATGTTTTTTCAGCACCTAGAACAGGGGTCTTCAAACTTGGCCCTTTTATGACTTGTGGACTTCAACTCCCAGAATTCCTCAGCCAGGCATGCTGGCTGAGGAATTCTGGGAGCTGAAGTCCACAAGTCATAAAAGGGCCAAGTTTGAAGACCCCTGACCTAGAACTTCCTCTTCTGCTTTTAGGAATGGGATTTTCTTTCCTGCAAGTTTTCATTCACAAGACAGGCCAAGGGAAAGCAATGACCCTGGCTGGAGCATTCTGGGAGTTGAAGTCCACACATCTTAAAGTCTGAGAAACATTGCTCCAACATTTCACCTTGATAGGTTCTAAAGAAGAATTTGGTATTCCTCTTTCAAATGACTTCTAAGGTAGTCTAAATAGCTTCATAAAGTTATTAGCAAACTGTTTTGGTGCTAAGGCAGTTCTCATATGTTTTCATTCGTTGTAATGTCACATAGTATCATATAAAAGTGCAACCCGCCCAGTTGCATAATTTCAACAATAGCTAAATTGTACAGTATGCCCTAACCGCCACCTTTTTGGGCACTGATCAGATCAGATTTTTATTTTTTTTATCTTTATCTTGTCTTTAACCATTGTGTGCTTTCTCTTTCTCTCCTCTCTCTATACAGTAGTCCACAACTCCATTTTGTGTCTAAAAAGCACCTATTCTTCTCGCCACTATGAAATAAAACAAAAAAAGCTACACAAAGAAGACATAAAGAACAAGAACGTGAACAATACGCTTATAGAAAATAGTGCCTCCCAGTTGCATTAGTAGTATAATTTTAACCATTCAGAGCCAGTTGTTTACAATAGCTGGGAATTTTTCTAATCTTAGTATCCAGAGACCACCAAGATGGAAAAGCTGGAATAAACTATACAGACAGGAGCTGTGCTCAATTCTAGACTGAAATGGAAAAGATAGATAGGACTGTATTGTTTCCAGGGGGTTCTTAAAAAAAAACTCTGCATGCTTTTTATATTATTTATGCTATTTCGAGAGTACCACTGATAAATGTATGCAATGCCAAAAGAAAATTCTCCTGCAAGTTGAGATCTACTGTTGAAAGATTCTATAGGCATGTAGTTTTCTTGCCAGCACTACGGAAGTGGTTAGCTACTGGCTTCTTCTGAGATTGTTTATTTTCTAGTGTAACTTACAATCCTGGAGATTTCTCATCTAAGTACTAACTGGCAGCAACCCTGATTAGCTTCTGAGTACCGACTAGCTAAACCAAGTGCTGCCACCTGCTGAACCATTACTTCAAGGAAGAATTATTTCACTAACCCATTACCAAAAGTCAACAAAAAAGTAAATAGCTTCTTGCAGTGTTGATCTTTGATGCTGGCAGTTTTCTAACAAGGATGAAGATGGGTCATTCTTCAGCTGTATGGTAAAACCAATTTTGCAACAAAAGTAGAATTTTCTTTTTATTCTGGGAAACAGACTATGCCTCTCAGAAGATCTTCCCCTACCTGTCTTATTTATAGATTTAATGTTTTAAAAAATAAAAATTGGAAAACTGCTACAGCGGTTTGGAGATACAAAGGGTGCAGATTAAGTGGGTATATTTCAATATGGGAAATTCTCCAAATTCCATTGGTTAATCCAGATTAATACACAACGGCTACTGAAAACGGAAGCTTAAGTGACCTGCTCTAGTTGTAAGCTTCTTGTGTGAATGATTGCCCATGCAGCTCAAACACAGAAAGAGAAATCACTAGCTGAAACATAATATGTACTATCAGTAGTCCTGGACTTACAACCCTTTGTTTAGTGACCGTTCGAAGTAACAAGAGTGCTGAAAAAAGTGACTTATGACTTTTTTCACACTTATGACTGTTGCAGCATCCCCATGTTCACTTGATCAAAATTGAGATGCTTGGCAACTGGCATGTACTTATGATAGTTGCAAAGTCCCGGGGTCATGTGATCACCTATTGTGACCTCCTGACAAGCAAAGTCAATGGGGGAAGCCAGATTCACTAAACAACCATACTAACTTAACAACTGTAGTGATTCACTTAACAACTCTGGCAAGAAAGGTTGTAAAATGGGACAAAACTCACTTAAGTGTCTCAGAAATTTGGGGCTCAACTGTAGTCATAAGTTGAGGACTACCTGTACCGATGTAAAATATATACATGCCAGTCTCATAACAAATCCTTAAGATGTTTTCTGAATACAAGTAGTCTTCAACATACGACCACAATTGAGTCCAAAATTTGTGTTGCTAAGTGAAACATTTGTTAAGTGAATTTTGCCCATTTTACAACCTTTTTTGCCACCGTTGTTAAGTGAATTACCACAGTTGTTAAATTAGTAACATGGTTGCTAAGGGAATCTGGCTTCCCCATTGACTTTGCTTGTCAGAAGGTTGCAAAAGGGGATCCCATGACCCCGGGACAGAGTTAGTTGCCAAGTGTCTGAATTTTGATCACGTGACGATGGGGATGCTACAATGGTCGTTAAGTGTGAAAAACAGTCATAAGTCACTATTTTCAGTGCCATTGTAACTTTGAATGGTCACTAAATGAACTGTCGAGGACTACGTGTATTAACATTTTTTAAAAAAAACTAATGTAAAGATCTTCGTAAGCATTTCAAGCCCATCTACATTCACACTGTGAAGTACATTCACAAATAATAACCGGCTGCTACTTACTTGGCTTGGCATTGGTAACCATGATCTCAGAAGATGACTGCAAAGGGAACCTGCAGTTCTCTCCTTGACCATCATTAGTTCCATACTCTATGACGTCGACATGCCCAAGTGGCACACTCCATTTTAATAAGTACCTCTGGCCACTCATGACACCAGTACTTTCATGGGAAGAGCTGAAAAAAGGCCACAAAGAATGATGAAAAGAGGTCATTTTTTTTCTTATATTTTCAGACTTTATTTTAATGTTCTTATACATAAATCTCCCCGGTGTATAACTTTTAGTTCTAATTCTACACGTACTTCCCAAAGAAAAAGCCCCAAAGGAACAAAATTGGATTTAGAGATGCTGCTACCTTATTTTGTGTCTGGCATTAACAAAAACCACAAGGTAAATTGCAGATGTCATGAAGATTTTTCTCATTTTTAAAACAAAAGCAAACTTAACTGTAAATGTTTTACTAAATTACTTCTTTGGTTAATGAGGAAAAATTTCCAGGGGAAAAAAAAAACCAGGGGATTTATTTCTAAATGAAGTACAAAATGTTATCATCCAAAAGGAAAAGGCCACATTTAATTCCCATTGCTCCACAGGACACTGCATTTTGAGGAAACACCTTGTGTAACTGCTCCAAGATCTTGAATGCAGACGCAAAGCATAAAAACACCAAAATATGTGTGTGTGTGTGTGTGTGTGATATTCCCAGAACATATAAACCATGCAAGGAAGGGAGAAGAAAGTATTAATTGAGTTAAAAAGTATTAATTGGGTTAAAAAGAGAAGCAGAAAAATTTCCAAAAATCAAAGAGGAGCAAACAGCAAAAGGAGCACTGGAGTAATTAATATTAATTAATATTATTAATTAGTCATTAATAATATGACTAATAATGACTCATGTTTATCAAAGACTTTTTAAAAACATTTTTATTTTCATTTATCAACAAGAATACAAAACAGAAAAACAAACATCCAATGCTAACAATGAAAAAAAAGAAAAACAGCACTAGCAATAGCACGACTTATATACTGCTTCACAGTGTTTTACAGCCCTCTCTAAGCGGTTTACAGAGTCAGCATAATTGCCCCCAACAATCTGGGTCATTTCATCGACCTCGGAAGGATGGAAGGCTGAGCCAGTCAGGATCGAACTCCTAGCAGTGACCAGTGAATTAGCCTGCAATACTGCATTCTAACCACTGCACCACCACGGCTTTTGTACAAAAAAACCCGTCTGTTAAATACCCCAAATGTCAGATATATCTAACATTGAACATAAAGAATCCACCCCGGCTGGATATTAATTAATTAATTAATTAATTAATTAATTATCTATCTATCTATCTATCTATCTATCTATCTATCTATCTATCTATCTATCTATCTATCTATCTATCTATCTATCTATCTATCTATCTATCTATCTATCTATCTATCTAATCTATCTATCTATCTATCTATCTAATCTATCTAATCTATCTATCTAATCTATCTATCTATCTATCTAATCTATCTAATCTATCTATCTAATCTATCTATCTAATCTATCTATCTATCTAATCTATCTATCTATCTATCTATCTATCTATCTATCTATCTATCTATCTATCTATCTATCTAATCTATCTATCTATCTATCTAATCTATCTATCTATCTATCTATCTATCTATCTATCTATCTATCTATCTATCTATCTATCTATCTATCTATCTATCTATCTTATCTATCTATCTATCTATCTATCTATCTATCTATCTATCTATCTATCTATCTATCTATCTATCTATCTATCTATCTATCATCTATCCATCCATCCACCCACCCACCCACCCATCCATCTATCCATCCCCACCTTGAATTTTACCCTGGCAAGGCCTGCTTACTTGAACATATTCAGTTGCCATAGGAATGCTGTTGGATAAGAGCTTCTGTGTAGCAAGAGATCTACATTTGCAGATATATGCCACCCACATAATTACATGAGACTATGAAATTTAGAACAAGGCATTTCACAGCAGGGATGCAAAATGCAGCAGATATGTAGGACTATTATAAGATCCTGTCTGTAGGGAGAGCGCTTTCAAACCTACCGCAGTGTATTTACATTCATTATATGTGATAGTTTGAACTCAAAACTGGATTTTTAAACTTGTGCTTTTCTCATATTGGCACAGACAAGGGGTCTCCACACTCTTCAGTTCATCCATCCCTTCATGAAGTTTCAAACTGTTCATTAACTCCCAAGCACTTATTATATGAAAATAATTTAATAAATACTACTTTAACTAATAGTGTAATGAATAACAATAATAACAACCATCTTCTCCTGGTTACATCTACCTCACCTACCAGAGTGAGTCCTCATTTTACCAGCCTTGGAAGGATGGATGTCTGAGTAAACCTTGAACTGGTCTTGACTGAACTCTGGCTATGGGCAGAGTCAGCCTACAATACTGCATACTACCCACTGCGCCATCATGGCTCATTTTAATACTTTAAATAAAGTAGTATTTATATCTGTGAGGATTTTGAGTGCAAAACAAATGCTTGAAAAGTTCGTTTAGAAGGATGTGATCTAACAGGCTTTTTGTTCTTTTACTTCCTTCCCTACAAGCATACATTGTGCATTTCCCTTCTTGAAGAAAAATGAAGGGAAAGAAATCTATAAAGATGCACACATAGTGTAGCAGTGCAAAAAGTAGCAAGCTGACCTGCAAAATATTTCATTGACATTAATCTCACAATTCTAGAGTTGGAAGTTTATTGTTTACAAAAGGACTTTTAAATGAAAAGACTAGATACAACCACTTTTTTTTTTTTTTGAGGTAACAGTTTTTAAGAAGTATAGCGTCAATCTCCTCTAATTCTAGATATTCCAGATTATTTTCTGAAATACAAAATTTTGCCAGCAACAAGTACTGGAACACTGTCCTGTGAAATTTTGGATCTTATCTCATCAGGGCCTTCTAACTCCTGCATGACTGGCAAATTTCATTTGTGTGGACAACTGGGAATTTGGCATTTTTCTTACTTTTCCTGAAGTTAAGAAATTAAGCAATAAAAAGCTTCTAGTTCTTAAATTATCTCTAACGCATCTCACTGTCTCTCCATCAGTTTTATTTAATCAAGACCCATCCCATTCTGACCCTTATACCATCTTCTTTAGCACTGTTGTTCAATTTGCTAGTATGCTGAGTATTTGTTCATTAGGAAATGTAATGATGGGGAGAAGTTGGTGGCAGTAACAATATCACTTAGGACAAAAAAGGAAATATAATTCAGCCTAGATTACCCTAATACCATTAGACAGGAGAAGCAGGGGATGTTAAGGATCCCCTCTCTTAAGGAAGTCCATCTACTACCGTAGGACCAAGAAGAAGGGGCTTCTCTACGGTGGCTCCCTCTCTGTGGAACATCATCCCTGCAGAAATATGGAGGTCCTCACTTTGACACTCTTTCAAAAGGCTCTGTAGAGATGGTGTTGTCAGCAGGCCTGGCGACCTTAGGGTCATGTGGACCCCATCAAGTGGGTGGTTTGACTGTTGTCATGGGGAGGGGAGTATGAGGGTTTATTGGCTTTTGTACTGGGGTTTTACGTATTTCTGTAAGTTGCCTGAAATCACTGTGGGTTGGGCAGCCGTGTAAGTTTTCTTAATAAATAAAATCTCTTCGTTCCTTTCATTCCTTGTTTCCATGAGGTCCATGCATCCCTTTATATATTATTTTTGTTCCTTTAATTTAAAATCTTTATTTGGGGAAGGAGTGGAAAGAGCTAATCATTCAGTTACAACTTTTCAACCTTTGATCTCAAAGGTTATTAGATTTGTGTGCCGCTCTCTCATCTATCTATGTAAATATCCTACATATATTGCATATATATCCTACACTGCAGCTTTACCCAAAGCCACAGAGATGAACGTGGGATTTTCTGCTTACAATACAATGAATGTTCTCTGCCACTAAGTAAGAGCCCTGAATTATAATCCATGGTATACATGTAACCAAAAACAAGTAAAATGGACTCGCAGTAGAACACCAAAAAAACTTTTCCTAGTTCATGTGTCTTATCTCTTATGCTTTAGCAATTATTTTATAGTGCGTGAGTAGTATCTTACCGAATATGCACAGTAGCACACATGAGTACATCGTTTAACATAAACAGACGTCGTTCTTTGGTTTTCATGATCTCCCCTTTGTCTGTATAAACAGTTTCTAACATATCATCACTTCGGATGAGGTACCGGTTGCCACTGCTGAGTAACTGAATAATACGAAAAGATGTTATAACATAGTATTTTTTACATCTGAACATATTCTGCTTTAAAATATATGAACCAGTTTCATGAGTCCATAGAATTTTGTTATGTAATAAAATTCTCCCTTTACAATTTTGCATCTGTAGCATCATGATAGGTATAAATCAATCAATTAATCCTTCATTTCAGTCATGGATCAACATAAAATACAAACGAAGAAAAAAATACACCCGTTTCAATAATAACTGTGACTCTTATAAGAGATAAAAGTTAAGTAAAAGCCTGATTGCTAATATAATACTATAATATTAAAAAAGTAAAATCTGTCTAGATAAATTCGTAATGTTAAGAGTAGGACTACAGACTAAAGGGGGAGGGTCTGAAGGCCCAAAAAAAGATGTAAAAACAGATGAATATTAAAACAAATAAAAGAGGAATTCTCAGTAGGTTTACTCATACTCTGTACCAGTGGTGGGATTCAGCCGGTTCGTACCACTTCGGCAGAACCGGTAGCTAATTTTTTGTTGCCCAGGCCCAGAATGGACTTCCAGAAGTGGCATCCACACAGAGAACCGGTTGTTCACATATTTGAATCCCACCACTGCCCTGTACCCTTAATTATCTGTATGCAAATTTTAATTGCCACCAGGCAAAATCAGGCAACATTGTATGTAATCAATGGTTCCTTATCTGAGAAGATAAAATCAAGAAGAAAACTTTCATCATGACCTATAACAATAAAGAAAGAATTATAGTTTCTCAACTACATATATAATAGGGGCACTATAAAAGCACAGATGTGGTGATCTCAATAGCCTTTGTGCTACATGGACAAGTTCACATACATATGGGAACTCTGGTTAATAGCAATAGCAATAGCACTTATATACTGCCTCATAGTTCTTTACAACACTCTTAAGCAGTTTACAGAGTTAGCATATTGCCCCCAACACTCTGGGTCCTCATTTTACCGACCTCGGAAGGATGGAAGACTGAGTCAACCTTGAGCCAGTGAGGATCGAACTCCTGGCAGTGGGCAGAGTTTGCCTGCAATACTGCACTTTAACCACTGCGCCACCACAGCTCTTAAACCTATTAAGAACTAAGGAGGGTCAAATAGCAAACCTGGCTTTGTTGTTACGCAGAGGAGGTTAATGTATACAACTATCTGCCTAGTTCTCGCCTTGAATAAATTATGTGAGCTCCTTTATGGGCTGGAATGTGGCTGACCTCATTCTGGAATTACATCTAGGGCTCTTTCTCAAACAATTCTTTTAGCCTGAGTGTACCCCACAAGAAACTATAGCTCAAGTTGTCTAGAATTGCTTGTTGCCCCAACTAATGGGATAACTTCTGATGGAAAAAAACTGACACACAACTTTACTCTCTGCATTCAATAAATTGGTTATGATTCAAGAAAACCTGAGAATAAATTGGTTAGTCTTCAGAATGTCAATGGAGATGGTGTAAGGACACTCAGAGCCTTGCACATCTATCCAATGAATACAGCCTTCATCACACATGCTCCTATATTGCCTCCCCCCCTCCTTTTTTTTCCACTTGGGATAGAAAACCAAATTCAGTACTATCAACATGGTGGCAATTAATGTCCATGAAGCAAATGGGATGTATTTGTATAAAATACATATTAGGAATAATTATCTAAGAAAGCTAAACATTTTAGAATCCATCAGAACTGGCAGAGTTGGCATGCTCTAGGTTTCTTTATTATACACTGTCGTTCAGTGGGACCTAGGACTTATGCCTTCTCTGTCACCATGTCCTGCACCAGAGAACAGGATTCCTCAGAGATCTGGACGGCTCTGATCCTATTGGCCTTTCACAAGACATTAAAGAACAGGATGCTTGCACAGACATTTGGGTCAAAGGTGGGCCTGGTCCCTTTTTTTGACTGTTTTGTTTACTAATTGGAGGGGAAAGGATTTCCCACCCCAGCATGTGCCACCGTATGGTTTGTATATTGATTTCATGAACTATGTTATTTTGGGTTTCAGAGTCACCTTTGTGAGCTATGCAGTTGTACACATATTTCAAACAAACATTCTTAACACAAGAAATAAGGGAAAAACAAGAAGTGCAATTTTCCAAACCTTGTTCAGATAGCGCTCATTCATGGCTTTGGCTATTTGTTTTATTTCACAGCGCTGATCTGCATCTCTTTTCCTTTCATTTAATTTCTCTGCCAGTGTTTCAAGTTCTGTGAGAGCCATCTGTAGAGGCAGCCTGTCTGGGTGGCCTTTAGTCGTGTTCTTCAACATATCCTGGACATAACAAAAATGGGAGGGGGGGGAGTTTGTCATGCTCTGACCCAGCTAATTCAGCTTATTTTTCTTGACTAGAAAAAGGAAGTCATTTAAACATATCTGTCTCACAGCTACCCTTTCCAAAGCTACAGATTCAATGCTTTTTAGGGTTTGTCTGCTATGTCAAGTGAGGTACACTTACCTAATTTTAGAAAGCACCATACAGTCCAGTTACAAAGTCTCTGGGCAATTGGTTCCAGCATCAAACTGCTCATAAGAACGTAATTATTTTTTCTAATGCTCACATGAAATTTGCCCTCTTGTAACTTAAAGTCATTATGCCACAGCACTGAGAAAGAACAAGTCTTCATCCTCTTTTGTACAGGTAGTCCTCGACTTACAACCTTTTATTTAGTGACCAAAGTTACAACGGCACTGAAAAAAGTAACTTATGGCCATTTTTCACCCTTAGGACTGGTGCAGCATCCCCATGGTCACATGATCAAAATTTGGACGCTTGGCAACTGGCGTGTATTTCTGATGGTTGTAGTGTCCCGGGGTCATGTGATCACCTTTTTGTGACCTTCTGACAGGCAAAGTCAATGGGGAAGCCAGATTCACTTAACAGCCGTGTTACTAATTTAACAACTGCAGTGATTCACTTAATAATAATTGTGGCAAGAAAATAGGGCAAAACTGATTTAACAACTGTCTCGCTTAGCCACAGAAATTTTGGGCTCAATTGTGGCTGTAGGACGAGGAATACCTGTCTGACATTCTTTCAAGTCATTTGAAGGATATGATCATATCTCTTTCCCCACAAGCTTAAAGGTATCTAGTTAATAAAGGAGAATGTTTGTAGCTCAGGACTGAAATGAGGGGTCCTTGGTGCTCTCCGAGCTTGGTTGTTTTCTTGCAGACATTTCATTACCCAAACTAGACAACATCACAGCACTGATGTTACCTAGTTTGGGCAATGAAATGTCTGCAAGAAAACAGTCAACCAAGAACATCTGCAAGAAAACAACCAAGCTCAGGAAGCAATATGGACCCTTCAGATATCTAGCTTTTTCAATCTTTCTTTGAAAGATTTAGTTTCCCAATGTTCCTCATTTCTTTTTTCTGACCAAACAAGAATAAATGGAAGGATTATTTCCCATAATTTGAAATTAACTGAGCTTGATGCAGCCTAATGCTTCATTTGCCTTTTTTTACAGCCATATTACACTGCAGGCTTACATATATTCACTTAATTATCATGTCATCCATACTTAATTAGCTTGCCGATCAACATGTCACGGAATACTTTGTAAAATGATTCACTGCAATCAAGGTACATTATGTTTACAACAGTCCATTAAGGAATTGCCCAGTCAAATCACAAGAAAAGAATAGTCTGACAAGCTTTGATCTTGGCAAATCCATGTCTTATTCCATATTCATTTCAAGGAGCTAGCAAATCCATCTGTTTATTACTGTATGTTTTAGGATCTTCCTAGGTACTGCATCAGATCCTTTTTTCCCCTCATTTTGGAATGATATGGACAACATCTGCCCTTCTCCTGTAGATTGCCATTTCATTGGTTGTATAATATTTTTCAAAACGAGTATCTAGGGGTTTGGCCAGATTAACCAACTAATTCACTCATTCACTCAAGTCCTTCATGATCAAAGAATGCACTCTAACTGGTTCTGCAGTTTTAAACTCATTTGAAAATATTCCTTGACCACATTTCTATTATTCTAAGGATTCAACTCTGCACCTTCAATCTGCCCTTCACAATTTCCTGATGACACATATGACTGAAATAAAATAATAATAAAATAATTCAGGGTGTTTTTCTTCTTCTTTTGAACGTGCTTATATTTTGCATCCTTTGCTAACCTCAGCCCACTCTTCCCTCATACCAGCTCAAAACTATATGTTCGTGTTCCCTCTTTGTGACCTGATCTTATTTCCATTCCTTACAGTATGTCTTACTTTGTTTTCAGATCTTCATTAAGCTTCTTGGGGCGTCTACTGCTGGTTCTTGGAGATTTTTCCCTCTCATTGGAAATGATTGTAATTAGGCTTCTAGTGTCTCATTTTTTAAAGAAATTCCTACCCTTACTGAGTTCATTTCTTTGGACTTCTCTTTCTATAGGTTCCTACTCTTCTCTTTTCTGACAACATTAAAGCCTGCTTTTTTGAAGTCCAAGATACTTATTTGACTTGAGTCAGTTTTAGTTTCCCTTCAACAACTCTGGTATTCTCCAGTATTCATGCAACCTTTATTTCTACAACTGAATTTTCCCTCATCTGCAAAACTGGCACTTTGGTGTAACTGCCACGAAATGAACAATTTTAGGGCTCCTTTAATAATAATAGTAATCAACTTAGTACTAGCAATCTTCATAGTTCTACTACAGATAAGTTTCATCAAAAGGATGTTACTCCAAAGGCCAGAAAAAGTAGAAGATCAAAGGACTGACATTTTATATTCTTTGCTTAACAGAGTCTGACATAATCTGGCAAGTACACATTACGGTACTGTAATTTAACATGATCAGAATAAATATGTAAACTATCTGCATTGCCACCGCTTTCACTGTAGCTACCAGATCGGGAATGTTCTTGCATTCCGTTCCTCTTTTCTTACAATTTTCGAAAATAACTGTAATTTTCATGCAGGTGACAACAAGGCATAACTTGTATCATTTCTTGACTTAGGATTTGACAGGATAATTGAATTTTGTTTACATGTATAGCATTCAATTGCATCAATATCTAGTAGACATTTAACTAGGATCATAAAACAGGTGAATACAATAATTATAGATTATTGGGGTCCCCAGGGGGACAAACATTACTGGAGGTAGCTGACGAGGTAAGAAAACCTCATCCCCGTCTCATCGATCTCTTAGTTCTGGTTTCAGTATAGTTTTAAAATCTGAACCTGTATAGGTTTAATGTTTTAATTATTTTTAATACTTGTTTTAGAACTTGTAAGCTGCCAGAGTCACCTTATAGGGGAGATGGGCAGCATAAAAATTTAATGAATGAATGAATATACTTAACACATTTTAAAAGCTTTCCAAAGCTGTTTAAAATAATCTACAGTTGAAGCCTCCTACCCACCAAGAAAATAATTCTATTGCCTAGGCCCTAATATCAGAAAGCTCTGATTTATGCACATTCCAGCCAGTGGCAGAAAACAATTGGAGGTTGTCTTGAGTCATAAAAACTTTTATACCCAGTTAATAGAACTCTGAAGTAAATTTTTGAAGGATTATGCATGATGGAGCGATAGAAAAGAAACAGCAATCAACCTGCTGTATTCTTTACTGCTTGAAGTTTCTAAAAACTTACTGGAAACATAACATAAATTGAGGTAGTTTAATATGATGGCTGGCACATACATGACCATGATGAGATTATTGTGTGGAAGAGCAGAGTAGACCTAATAGAGTTGCTTCAACTGAGTGAAGCTACTCTGGATCACAACTCTTATCTACAATGACCTGGTCTAAAAATAAAACTCAGCTCTCAAGCTTTGGAAGAATCTAGCCTTGCTTCTTAAGAAATGACAAGTTACTGACCTCATGTGTCCATTTTCTCAGACATTTCCCCCTATTTAACACCAGTCAGTGTTGAGCTTCAGGTAGCTCATGGTCTTCTAAATGTCAGCTGGTGGACTCTTGTGGAATACCACAAAGGGAGATCTAGGAGCTAAAAATTAGATGCTCATCATTACTTACAGAGTCCAGTCCTCCAAATTGGGTTGGAACTGTATAAAAGCATGGCCATCTAGCCAAACTAGAATCCAAACTAGCCTCCTCAGAAATAACCCTTAATGAACAGTATCAAAATTGGCCAACAGATCTGACAATAACAGAATAGGCCATCTTAGACAACAGAGAACTGTCTCCATACTATACTCCTATACTAAACTCAAAGTGATATTGATTTTAAAGTAATCCTAAAGTTCCTTTCCATGTTCTACAAGAACACTAGCAAACACATAATATCCAGGAAATTAATGGCTAAAAAGTTATGACTGTCATATACAAAGAACAACATGGGTGACTCTAAAACCAGGCAACCATCCCATAAACTAAAGGATAAACTCTGCACTTTCGGGTACAACTCAGAAATTAGTCACAGAATTGATTTTCAATGACAAAACAACTAACAACCAGTTCCTATTATCATGTTAGTGTTTTAGCCAGTACTATTCAACAAACACCAAGGAAGATGGCAAACTCAAGCAATTTTAAGAATTGATACATGACTTGCCTGTAATAGAAGGATGAACTGAGGAAAACGTTGTATGGGCTTCATCATTAAGCCATAAAGAGTGATTCTATCAGGACTAGATTCTTGACATTGCTGTAATGAAAAAAGTGGTTTTTCTTATATTAGTCACTGAGAGTTTCTCAAGAGGAACATAGATAAAATGTATGTCTCATATTTTGGCCACTAAATGAGAAGAGAGGACTCACTGGAAAAGATCTCGAAGTTAGGAAAGATTGAAGGCAAAAGGAGAAGGGGATGGCAGAGGATGAGATGGTTAGATAGTGTCATTGATGCAATATTAATTTGGGCAAACTCCGGGAGACAGTGGAGGACAGGTGGGCCTGGTGTGCTATGGTTCCATGGGGTCATGAAAGAGTCTGACACGATTTAGTGACTGAATAACAACAACAAGCACATACACATATATACATGTTCGTGGATAATCTTAAAGCTGAGCTAAACACTGGATGTTCAATATTTGTCAAGTAATCAATCTCCCAAATAATCATGTTGCTTTGATGGTCTACAATCACAAAGGAATCAAAATCCAAAATGCTCACCTTTAAAAACTCAAGGAAGGCAGGTTTTGTAGCACATGTTTTCTTGAGAATCCCCACAGCTGTGCTAAAATTGATTACATACTCACTGTAGGCATCTAGTACCATGGATTTAGAGAACTAAATGACACAATAAAAATAAATGCACATTATCAGTCAGTTACAATATAGAACACATATTTCTAAAAGAGTATTCAAGCTATTCAGCATATAGTCAAAAACTGTAACTTTTATTTAAAAACATTTGTCACTTTTTAAGGATCTCTACAAAAGGCTGAATTAGCAAGGTTTTACCAAGACATCTCAGACATGCTATTTCCTTAAAATAATATTGTTTTGGCATTTGCTTTTAAGATTATACCTCATAATTTCAGTGTCACTGATACTATGATACTTTGTTAAGAGGACAACCTGGATAGACTATGACAGCAATAAATCAAGAAATGTCTGATTAAATGCTGTATCATTTAAGTGAGTCCATCCATCTGAGGAAGTGAGCTGCAGTTCATAAAGCTTATAATACGTTAGTCTTAAAACATGATACAATAGGTCTGAGAAATCTGATTCTGAAACTTCTTTTATACCTTTGTCACTTTTAACTACAACATTTGGATAGGAAATGAAAAGGAATAAGAAATTCAAACAATACATCAGAAGGCAGCAGAGGTGAATCACTTCTATATCCTGGCCAAGAAAACAAGGTGGATGTGGAGGCTTTAGTTTTAGGATTCACAGTTAGTTTTTCTTACTTGAAAGATATGCAGTTAAGATTTTTAAAATAATGATAAGCCTAACTTTCTGAACCAATTAGCAATGGAAAAATATTTTCAAAAGTATACAAATATGTCTGATATTAGAGTGAGGTGGCTTCTGAGTTCATTTACCTTTCATTTGAAATTGTCATCTACATTATCCAAGACTTAATAATCAGAAAGGTTTAAAAAAAATGTAGCTTTTGCTAAGATCTTAAAATTGAATGCTTCTTGTTGCTAGGAAACTATTAGCACAAACTCCAAACTGAATCCATTTAAAAATACGTTCAGTAAATGTATCAATGCATTATTTCACTGTAGGGATTTTATGGTGTCCTAAATTCTGCAAGTATACACGTATAACACTTAGCTAAGTTTAAACTTTTCCAAACCAAGGGATGGAGATCGCAACTGAGGATGACATTGTTAACATATTTAAATTTTTTAGCTGGAGCAGTGGAGTTGTGCAGTGAGCCACAACACACAATTGTGGTTGATTGGTACCAGAGTGCTGGCTCCTGCGTGAGGCAATCTGTGCTGTGATTGGTTGCTATGGGTGTGGAGGGGGAGTGTCCTTTTCCCCGTCTTTTTCTTCTGTGTGCCCTGTGTGCCCTGTGATTTACCTCACAATGCTCCTCTTTGCCTGACTATCTTGTCTGATGTATATATTGATGTAAAATATATTTATTTATATAAAACTACAAGTTTGTGTCAAGTGTTTTCTGACTCCATTTGGACATCTGCTGTACAATTCCCTGACAGACATTTTATTTTCTTCACAGTATTTATAATTCATCCCAGTGCCAAAGAAAGATAAAATTAAAACCAAAATAGGAACACAATAAGCAAAACGTTGCCACCATTTGTCTTTAGGAGTGCAAAGGAATCTGATCTGACCCTGGGACAAAGGTTTTTGTTCTTCTTTGGAATTTCACTTGTTCAGCCCATTTATGAATTAAACAGACTTAAGTGACCCCAAAGCTATGATCATTCACATACTGAGGCAACAAAGACATCCCCGATCATTTCGACAGAATCCCATTCCGAGACACGGCTTGCCAGGGCCATCTGAAACATTGAATGACACTGAAGAATTTCTTTAATTCGATAGAAGACCATCTTCAGTTTCCTCTCACTCAGTAATTTGGGCTCCATCTCTGAAAGAGGTTTTTCATATTGCTGAAATTTTAAAAAAAGGACATCAACAAACAAAAACATCAGCAATAATGAATTACACAAATGAGATTCATTCATCCTCGTATTTATTTGGCTTCAAAATGACAGTTACTTACCTCTAATATTCTTTTCAGAGCATCCACATAGTTTTTCTCACTATCAACCACAGCGCCTAAAATGTATCTTCGCACTACCTGTTAAAATATAATATTAAATATGGCACAATCAGACACCTAATCTGCCATTCAAGGACACCTCTGCACAAACATTAACTTTATCTCCCTCAAATAGTCTCTTGTCACCTCTGTCTGATAAAGCAGAAAATCTGGTCAGTTATAACTCAGTGAAACCAGAAAGACAGTTTCATGAATGAAAAAGCGTTTCCACTATTTCAGAGACTTGTTCCTTATCTTTCAACTTCATGTACAGGTAGGCCTCGACTTACAATCACAATTTGAACCAAAATTTCCATTCTAAGCAAGGCAGTTTACTCCCAGTTTTATGACCTTTTTTACCATAGTTGTTAAGCGAATCACTGCAGCGGATAAGTGACTCATGCGGTTGTTAAGCAAATCTGGCTTTCCCCACTGAGCTTGCTTGTCAGAAGCTGGCTGGGAAAGTCACAAATGATGATCATATGACCCGCGATGCTACAACCATTATAAATTTATGCTGGTTGCTAAGCACCTGAATTTTGATCAAGTCACCGTGGGAATGCTACGGGAGGGTGTAAGTCCAAGGACTAATCATAAGTGAGTTTTTTAATGCCCTGTAACTTTGAATGGTTGCTAAATGAATAGTTGCAAATCAAAGACTATGTGTATACTATTCCTGCTACAAGCACCTATATATAGGACATCTATATATTCCTGCTACAAGCATGTACAAAGGTAATTTATGGGAAATTAGCTATTTTAAAAAAAATGGAAGAAAACTTCCAGAAAAAAAAATGGGGAGAAACAAAAAGGTAAGCTCAATTAAGAGAAAAAAAACCCAACCAGAAGCTAAAATCTTATTTATCTAGCAAACAGACATCTTAAAAAGTATACTATGGAAAGCAGCTAATGTTAAATGTAATAGGGAGTTTAAATATAGAATTGCTTGCAATTTAACAATTTAAAGATGTACTGTCATTTAAAATGATTTAATGCATGCCTGTCTCACAGTGAAGTGCAATTTTTTAAAAATCCATTTCCAGGTTAAGTACACATTATTTACTTATTCTAACATGATGCTGACATCCAGCCTTTTTTAAAGTTGTGTCGGTAATAGCAAAAAGAGGTAACCCATATTATTTAACTTTCCTCCAGTCACTCATACCCAGAATTACCTTTTGGTCTGCACTGCATTGAATAAAAATCTTTTTCCTGGAGTCCCACATTCACAGACAAATAAACCTGCTGCTTTGCTTAATTACACACTATTCTCTCCACAAAGATGGAAACAGATGGAGAAATTGTGACTCCAGAACAGTAGCTATTTTAATCCTATCTGCCAGAGGATGGAGAGCCCCTGTAGGTCTTAAAGTAATCTCAGCTAAAGCCGCAAAATGGCAACATATATTTACATGATTGGAGTTTTTATACATTTAAATAAAAGAAATATATATTTTGCACACGAGAGACAAACATAATGGGTTGGGGAAGATTCTTCATTCATTGTTTCCGCAACTATTTTGATCAAACAACTGCATACAATTTCAGTAAGCAATATGATATAAGATCTATCAAGAAGAGTTAAAAAATGTTTTAACAGTTAACAAAAAAAAAATCTTTCTGAACTAAAAAAGTGTGCAGTAAAATCCAGCAAAATATGTAGAAATGTCACTGATTTTGCCACTCTGAAGATACAGTAGATGCCTATAGTGCAACTTTAACAAAATTAGGATTATAGAACAGGAAGAATATCTATATGTATCTGCCAGGATGTTTCTAAACAATAACTGGGTTCATTTACAGGTAGTCCTCAACTTACGACCACAATTGAACCCGGAATTTATGTTGCTAAGTGAGACAGTTACTTAACAATGGGGAGTTTTGCCCCATTTTATGCCTTTCTTGCCACATCTGTTAAGTGAATCACTGCAGTTGTTAAATTAATAACACAGTTGTTAAGTGAATCTGGCCTCCCCGTTGATTTTGTTTGTTAGAAGGTCGCAAAAGGTGATCACATGAACCCGGGACTCTATAACTGTCTTAAGTATAAACCATTTGTAAATCATGTGACCAAGGGGATGCTGCAATGGTTGTAAGTGTGAAAAATGGACATAAGTCACTTTTTACAGTGCCTTTGTAAGTTTGAACGGTCCCTAAATGACCCTAAGTCGAGGACTACCTGTATCACAGCAAACGAAGAATAATCCACAATAATGGCTTAGTATTATTTGTGAAGCAGGTTCATGTGGTCTGTAATAACAGCTGCATTTAGCTCAGTTCCATAGGGGAAAAAAAGGTAAGATGAGAAGTCTACAAAGAATGGAGACAAGGGATTGACAGCCCTGCTTTCCATTCTTTGGGATCATTTATCAGAATTCTCCAATCACACATTGTTTCAGGACAATCCCTTGCAGCAAATGTCATCTCACTCTATTCTCCTTAAGCCAGTATTCTATGTTCTCCATGAAACTGGATTAATTCCATTTGTACAGAGGACCTTCAGGTTTATTCCTATTCTGCTAAAAAAAATTCTTAAAAAACATTGAGGCCTTCATGAATTCTCAGACCAGCTAAAGAAATTTCACTTTGAAATCATCCCCCAATAAAAGTCAAGCTATTTTCTAATGTGCTAAACTGAGCCCAGACCTTCAGTCAGTTCATACTTGGACTAAATTGTTTAATCTAGCATTTCTTTATCTAGGGAAGGAGCAAAAGACACACAAGTGATTAACTATGCCACCTGGTGGCAAACAGCAGCATGTTCAGAATTAAATCTTTTTCACCCCCATAATATATTGACTAGTCTGTTACTAATTACAAGATTGAATTTTAAAGATTTGAAGAAAATCACCATCAGGAAAGAACATGTCAAAATATACGTCTACACAGAGCTGAATGGAATTATCACAGAAGTTCATGCAATTAAGTTGTATTTTAGTTTCTCTTCAAAGACTTTACTTAAGGGATTTATCACGTCAGGATCTGTCTCAACAATCAAGACAATTAATTGCATTTGAATTTCAATTTTGTGAGAGACAAATGTACATAAATTAGACATAAGATGTAGCAAAGTGACTTTACCGTTAGAAATTAAGCTATGTACAAAAAGACTGGGGATTAGATTTCAATAGCATCCAACACACAAACCTGTTGTTGGGATAATCCATCTGGCATCGGAGTCATGATTGCTTCTGTGTGAATGCAATCTACATCAATAAACAGCTCCTCTTCCTCCAGACAGGTAGCTCTGTGTTCTAGAAATAAACCATATTAGAATTTCATCCATATATATATAAAGAGAATCAGTCCTAAAAGTATTTATTGCTCAAATAATGTTTTCATTTGTTCCACCATTATTGAGTAAAAACGTTGAATTTCCACATTGTTTTAAGAAAAAATCAACATACATTTACCAATCATTTTTATACAGCAATATTTTTTAAAAATAATTAATTCTCTAAAGTAGGAAACCTATATACTCTGTCCATGAATCTACAATGCACAGAATGCTGCCATGCATCCGTGCAGCTCTACGCAGGCAGGGGCTATTTAAACCACATATTTCTCCTTCACTAAGTCATTGGTAAATATATAAATGAGAAAGGAGGTTGAATGTACATTTGCTGGTTTAGGGATAGCGATGACAACATGAAGAGTCTTAAAATTACAGAATTGAAGGTTATTCTGAATGTGATTTAACGGTATTACAAGGTGGAAGTAGAGCATGTGGAAGAATAAATGGAATATTTGGCAAGTGTTTTAACATTAAGGGGGAGTTAGATGGATCTATAATATATTCATGGAAAATGTATTCGGGGTTTTCATGTGTGTGTGTTTTTTTTAACGTAGATATGTTCAGGTTGTTAACTGAGATGCATTGCAATGAAGTAGTGGTTTGACATGGAAATGGAGCAAAGAACTGCCAATTATACATAAAGAGCAAAAACGTAAGAGGAAAGAACAGGATTTGTGTATCTGAAAATGTTTACTAAAGATGCAGAAATGGACACATACATTTTTAGACTTGCAAATGCTACTATAAATGTAACAGTAGCATGCAGTTCATTGTGAGAAATGTTTCACAAAAGAAGCAAAAATACGCTCGTTTAAGAATATTCTTCTGTTCACCATGTAATATGGAAGGGAGCTTTGAATATATCAGGAGAAAAGTAAAAATAAGTTAAGTGCAAAGGGGACAAGATATTTAAAGACCATGTATCAAGAATATATTACTTTTCTTCGATACAATATCAGATTATCAGAGACGGCCTGGAGATGTCTCTGCAGTTTTCTTGGCAAAGTTTTTCAAAAGTGGCTTGTTATTGCTTCCATCCTAGGGCTGAGAGAAAGTGACTGGCCAAAGGTCACCCACCTGGCTTTGTGCCTAACACGGGACTAGAACTCACAGTCTCCCAGGTTCTAAGCTGATGCCTTAACAACTACACCAAATTGGTTCTTTTCTAAAATATACAGATGCTAAATAAATGTGGACACAAGACAAATATGAATGACTAGTATGAAAAAGGTACACCAAGCTAGTTTGGTCACAGATGGGGACCAAAACAAATATGTGAAGAGAAGAGGAAAGGGAAATCCCCAAAAAACCTTGATAGTTGAACATATTTGTCTTTGATGAGATCCTGAGAAGAGAATTTAAAAGAAATGCTGTGAGGGAAGTGGCAACAAACATGATAAGAACAAGCAAGGAAGGACAGAAAATGTGTCCTGTTTGTAAGGACAGAAAATTTGAGGAGGCAAAAGTACATGGTGTTTGTGTAAAGTATAAATACCACAGGGCCTTTTTTTCCTGTGCCATGCTTTTCCTTTCTTCGCCTTACTATCTCACTCCGCATAACATTGCTTGCCATGTGTGGCAAGCTGGTGTGCATGTTGTGTGTCTGTGTGTGTTTGTGTGTGCGTGTGCTTTTGTTAAGTCCAAAGTTTTTCCTCCAAGACATCCATTAATGAAAATTAAGTAGTCAACTGTATGTATAACCTTTAGAGTATTTGATTTGATTTGAGAAACTGCCTCAACTGAATCACAGAGTTGACCTATCATTGTTTTCACAACTTCAGTCAAAAACCATAGCATATTCATCCAGAGCAATATGATTTTAATAGCAGAAGTATCAAAAATAACATTATCATCCCAGTCAAGATCATTAATGCCTTTTCCGTTTCTGAGAGTGAAACTTCAATTTCAGTTAACTTCTATTATTCTGTTAATAAACTCAATTTAATTGCACGCACGCAAGCGCGCACCCACACCCACACACAGTTTTTAATCTTGAGCTCAATTCTATTTTTTTTTCTTCAAAAAATAAGTTCAATTAATATTTCCTTACCTGAAAATCTGGATGATATTTCATAAGGCTACCTATGAGCTAATTTAGTTTTCTGAAGCAATGTGGTTTGAAAGATAGTTACACATTTCAATGCTATTTTGCTATAAATGGTTAATTAGTAGTGGACGATCAGTGCATACCTTGACTAATAAAGGACTTAGTTCTGATGAATGACCGACCTTTCTTCACAGCCGCTTTAGTTTTTTCAAGTCCATCTTTGGTGCCTTCCCTTGCTGCTCTCATGAGCTTCTGCATCTGCAAGACAGGGACAAACAGATTCTGCATGTTCAGTGAGTAATCAGAGTGGAATTCAAAGTGTTACAAGTGTTATAGCAGATATGATATGACAAGCACTGCTTGTAAAAAGAACAATGTCAGGTTGTGGAGACCAAAGTCAACAATCTATGCTCAAATGATTAACGCCTGGTCATTAATATGCCAGCTTTTTTTTAATGGTGTTATCTTCCATATTTATACACAGAGAGAGATAATGAAAATTTACACACAGTATTTTCCAGTATTTTACTTCTTGAGCAGAATTTAAGAAAACTTATCCCCTTTGCCATTTTTATACCTACCTCTTGCATCTCTCTCTAGACTTAATCTTAATATCAAGATACCACATCTCCAAGTTAAGTTTAATATACACTCAAAAAGATCAGAACATTTGACTAAAATGTTTTGAAACACTGCTGCAACTTTTAATGCTTATTTTTATGGAACTTATATCTCACTTGAAGTGGGATGAGCAGAACAAATTTAACATTTATAGAAACCATCCTACTCCTTTTCTTTGATTGCACAAAACTTCATATCCAGAAATTGGGGAAGGGGCCAGTATGAGAATTTCCTTGCATAGCTCACCATGCATATCTGAATTTGGAGAGAAACAGGGACAGTGCTCTCAATTTTCACTTGCATTTGCAGTTTCAATCTCTCTGCTCCTTCATGGAAAGTGTTTTCCCCTCTGATTCCATAACAAGCTAAAGTAATGCTGGTATCCCAATTACATGTTGACTATTTAATGCTAAAGGATATTTATACTGAAAAAGAAAAACAACCACCACATTTATTCGAACTCCCCCAAAAGCTAAAATCTACATGATCTTCCAGAGAGACACCCCATTAGTAATGACGACTCATCTAGGTGAATTAAACTGCAATAGCATAGCCAAAAATCCAGAAAGAAAATTAACTGTATTTTTCATTCCCTAAATATTAAAATAGCAGTCCAAAAAGCTGGCATAAAATCCGATAAAATTATTTTAAGGCGATAGCAATGCAAACAGCACAGGGTGAATACATGCTAATTTTTTTACATCAGCTGAAGAACAATTGTTTTAATATTGATCTGGTTAGAAAATCACCGATGTTACCTTCAGCTCATGTTTTTGCTTTAGTTGCTGAATCTCCACTCCTCCCACTGTGTTGGACATCAGATCTTTCATCTTTTTCTCATAGTGCTCCTTTAAACGGGTTAGGTCATGAGAAAGCTGCAGCACACAAAAAGATACAATCTTAAAATTTACTTTAAAGTGGTTGGGCTGTATGTGCACAAACTGCTGGGGGGCAGATAAGAAAAAAAGAACGATAATGTAAAAATAAATAAAAAAGAGGTATATTTTGCTCCTAAAGTTCATACACAGGTAGTCCTTGACTTACGAGCACAACTGAGCCCAAAGTTTCTGTCACTAAATGAGTTTTGCCCCATTTTTATGACATTTCTTGCCACAGCTGATGAGTGAATCACTGCAGTTGTTAAGTTAGTAACACGGTTGTTAAGTGAATCTGGCTTCCTCATTGACTCTGCTTGTCAGAAGGTTGCCAAAGGTGATCACATGACACCAGGACACTACAACCGTCATAAATATGAACCAGTTGCCAAGTGTCCAAGTTTTGATCATGTGACCATGGGGATGCTGTAAGAAATAGCAGTTGGCTGTAATAGGAATGGGTTATTTAAGAAATGTATACAGCATATGGTAGAGAGCCAATTTGGTCTAGTGGTTAAAGCACCAGGCTAGAAATGGGGAGACCAGGAGTTTAAGTCCCACCTTAGCCATGACAGCCAGCTGAGTGACCTTGGACCAGTCACTCTCTCTCTCAGCCCAACCCATTGCACAGGGTTGTTGTTGTTGTTGTTGTGGGGAAAATTGGACGAAGAAGGAATTATTGTCTGTGTTTGCTGCCTAGAGTTATTTATAAAAATAACTGGGATGCAAATAAATAAATCAAACTAAACACAGTCTTTACTTATGGCCTTAGACCAATTATTAGATGGGCACTACAGCAATGCACATATTATCTCTGTTACTTTAATTGGTTCCAATCTGGACCAATTTGGCTACGGTTCTCCTTTGTAAACACTTAGAAGAAAACATCCCGTTAGCTAACAAGCAAGCTCTGCAATGTGATGCACAGGAAACATTGAATATATAGTTAGTGGGTATAGAGATCACTGTTAGCCTTTTGCCATGAAAGATAGGGGATACTGTATGCTATAGGAAAGGAAATTGTGGATAAGAATCCCTTTAGACACTGCTTTCACTACAGAGTTAACGAATGAAAATCACTGGAACTAAAATATACCTTGCTTGACCGCTTTTTATAATGTTTCAAGAGACAGGTGGATTTGGCTGTCTCATCTGATTTTCATCCTGCGATCATCCTAAAGTATTTTAATTAGGAATTCATTATCACCAGTCTTTGGAATAATGCTTTAATCTCTACTGAAACCTTTTTTTATGGGTCAAGTTGAATGCTTCTTTTAAGATCCAAGAATGCTGGGGAGGACTGGTATACGTCTCTACCATACAGCATAAAAGAAGACATTAATCTCTCTTCTGCAAAGCCCACTTGCTTCTCGAGCAGAATATTGCACCATTCCAACTAACAAGTGCGTGTGTTTGTGTGTGTGTGTGTGTGTGTGTGTGTGTGTGTACACACACACATTGAGTCAATCTTGACTTCTGGCCACTGCCTAGAGAAGTCCCTGCAGTTTCCTTAGCAAGATTTTTTGCCCTCGCCTTCTCCCTGGGGCTCAGAGCGACTGGCCAAAGTCACCCATGGGACTTCGTGTGTGCGATAAGACTAGAACTCATAGTCGCCTGGTTTTGAGAAAAGTACCTCTGCTCCAATCATTCAAGCAACCTGTGTAGTTTCCTTTCCGTTTTTCAACTTCATTGAATTAATTTAGGATTCTCAAAGCCATAGAATTAGAGAACTGAAATAAATGCTTTGTGTGATATAATTATACTTTCTTCTTTTTATTAGCGTTTTATACAGTTTATCAGAATTTCCAGAAGGAGTCACATGAAGAAGTCAGTTACTGTCCTTATAGGTCTTATACACGGCAATTTGGTTTTAGTCCTGAAATGACCCAAATCAAATGATGGTTAGGGTTTTACTATGGCACTTTTTTAAAACTATGGAGCACTAACTATTCTTACTAATTAAAGCAATTCTATATAAATTATTCTAACTGTTCAAAATTAGTTATTGATATAGCATTCAATTTAAAAACTATTTTTCATATCTATAATAATAATAACAATAATAATAATAATAATAATAAAGTTGGAAGGGACCTTGGAGGTCATCTAGTCCAGAGCTTTTCAACCTTTTCACCCATTGTACCACTTTTAGGATAAGGCAATATCCGAGTACCACCACTTACCCAGCAAGGTGTCAAAAACTTGACCCCGCCCCAAAAAAGGGAAAAAATGATAAAGTACAGGTAGGCCTCGACTTACAACAATTCGCTTAGTGACTGTTCAAAGTTACAATGGCACTGAAAAAAGTGACTTATGACCATTTTTCACACTTATGACTGTTGCAGTATCCCCAGGGCCATGTGATTTACATTGGCAACTGATTCATACTTATGACGTTCACAGTGTCCCAGAGTCATGTGATCACCTTCTGCAACTTTTTGACAAACAAAGTCAATGGCGTGGGGGGCAGCTCGTCACTCAGGCTGCAGGGTGCCTGTGGGGGCGGAATCCATGGGTCTCTGGTGGAGGGGGGTGGGACTGGGGTGGGTGCCCTCCTTCCCTCCCTCTCTCCCATTGTCCATTCCTTCATTCCTTCCTTCCCTCCCTCTTTGTCCCTTCCTCCTTCCCTCCCTCCTTTCCATTGTCCCTCCCTCCCTCCCTTCCTTCCTTCCTTTCCTTCCTCCTCTCTTTGTCCCTTCCTTCCCTCCCTCCCTCCCATTGTCCAGCGCTACGGGAGCGGGGAGGGCATAAAAGAGCCCGTAGAAGGCAATTGGAGTTTGGCCGCGGCTGCAGCCACCGCCGCTGTTGCTGGGCCAGACGGCTGCACGAGGGCGGCTGCTGCGGTTCCTGCGCACCGTTTCTCCTTGGCTGCTTCCTCTGAAAACGAGCAGCGGTCGCGCTCGGTGCAGCTGGGAGCCCAGCACAGCAATTTCCAGATGTGTGAACTTCTACGCCCAGAATTCTCCTCCGCTGCCTGCGCTCTCCTCCCCCCGTGGAAGAACAGTGGCTGTGCTGGGCTCCCGGCTGCACCGAGCGCGACCGCCGCTCCTTTTCAGAGGAAGCAGCCAAGGAGAAGCGGCGGGCAGGAACCACAGCAGCCGCCCTCGCACCGCTTCTCCTTTGCTGGAGGGGGACAGGCTGCCAGCGCGGCTGGTGGCTGTGCTGCCGGTGGCCATGGCGACATGCCAAACTGCCTGTGCACGCGCAGAGGCAGAGGCAGAGGAGAGCTCTGCCCAGCTCACTTGCTTGCGCTTTGCCAGAAAACATGCTGCTTGCTAATTTAGCAGAAGCGCCAGGATCAGCGCGGGCTACAGCTGATTCGCGCTTCTGCTAAATTAGCAAGCGGCATGTTTTCCGGCAAAGCGCGAGCAAGTGAGCTGGGCAGGAGAGCAGCTACAGCTGATCTGCGCTTCTGGGCTGCTCTGCAGAAGCGCGACTCAGCTATAGCTGCGCGCCCCGATCCTGGGCTTGCTTGCGCTTTGCCGGAAAACATGCTGCTTGCTAATTTAGCAGAAGCGCCAGGATCAGCACGGGCTACAGCTGATTCACGCTTGCTAAATTAGCAAGCGGCATGTTTTCCGGCAAAGCGCGAGCAAGTGAGCTGGGCAGGAGCGCGGAATCGGCGTTTCTGAGCATATGCCGATTGGCGCCCTTGCCCTCTCGCTCACTTGCCAGCGCCCACAATCTGCCCGGCCTCCCCTCTGCCTGCTTTGCGCAGCTCCTCCTGGGCCCCCCGCGCCCGCCGTTAACCCTCCCGCCACCATGCAGGGTAAGGTTGGCGCCCTCGCCCCCGCCCAGATGCCCTCGCCTCCCCCAAGCATTTTTTTACTCACCTGCTTTCAGCTGCACTCCCTTTCTCCTTTTGCTTCTCTGCCTTCGCCACGTGTTTGGGGTAAAAAAGAAAAAAAAGTTCCATGAGACTTTCTAACTTCTCGCGAGAAGTTAGAAAGTCTCATGGAACTTTTTTTTTTTGTCTCACAAACACATGACGAAGGCCGAGAAGGACAGGAGAAAGGGAATGCTGCTGAAAGCAGGTGAGTAAAAAAAAAACACTTGGGGGAGATGAGGGCATCTGGGTGGGGGCGGGGGCGGGGGCGGGCAGGCAATGCGTTGAGCAGCTCCAGCGGAATCTCCCCTGAAGACTGCCTGCCACCCCCAAGGCTGCCGCCAATCAGCTGGAGCTGCGTGCTTTGATCCTGGGCTCTCAGTAGGACCCAGGCAACGTGCAGTTCCAGCTGACTTTGCCACAAGCCTCTGCGGCGCTGCTGCCGCTTCACCTCATCCACTTTTACACTTTTTTTTTAACATTTTTTTTCACAAATGTTTTTAATTTTTTTTTTACATTTTTTTTTACATTTTTTTTCAACCCGTCCTACGCGTACCACCAGCCATGTGCTCGCGTACCACTGGTGGTACGCATACCACGGGTTGAAAAGCCCTGATCTAGTCCAACCCCCTGCTCAGGTAGGAAACCCTATACCATTTCTTAAATATGATTCTTGTTTGCATCACTGTTAAATTGTTAAACTATTTACAGTAAAGCATTTTACACCCCAAGCCTCTGATCTCAAATTTCCCCTAATGTCATTTCTTTCTTCACTTTATTTTCAGTTCTTTCAGGCCAGATCTGAAGTGTACTAGTTTTGAAAAAATAAAATGAAGTTCACTTGTACTATAAGGGTGTGAAGCTAGAACATTACTTCCATTTGAGGGTTTATCTGGTTGTTACAGAGAGTTAGAAAGGGATGGATTAAACATTGTATTAAATATTAGAATTCATAAGATAACAGTATCAAGCTCAGCCCAAGAATGACATAGATAGAGCAACCCAGCCAAAGTTATTTCCTCACATCAATAGACAGAATCTTGCCAGACTAAACTTTTACTACTCTCAGTCTAATGGACCTGGGAGATTCTAGGGCATGGCTATCCTCAATCTCTTCCTCTTGTCTCCTATCCGCCTCTAGGCTGTGTTGATTCTCGACATACACACACCCCTTGGAATGTGCTCCCCCCTTGCTGAGAAACAGCCGCTTCACTGTAATCCATCACACCACCTCTCCCTTTGTAGGTACCATCCATCACATGGAGTAACTTCTACCATATACTGCATATAAACTGCATCGTGGGATGTCAGGAAATAAGAGCATCTGTATTAGGGTGGACTCTAATACTTCCTGAGTGCAAATCGATTTATGCAGTGCCATAGGATATTCTACTTCTTCTTTCAAAACTGCTTAACAATTTAATGTATTTTGTTATGGCTTGGAATTATGTAATGCAACTGGATGATATAAACATTGGCCTGCTACAACTTTGGGAAGCACAAATATGCTAGAAAAAGCCATTGGAATTACATACTTGTCTTCTGTGGTTGCCACGCAGAAAAGAACTGGGTATTCCATTTTTATACTCTGAGTCGCTTTGTTCTTCATAGCTTTCAAATTCACTTGAACTCCACCCATATTCTAGAGAGCTATTTCCACCTTCATCTCCATTCTCAACATCATCATAAATCATCTCCTCTGCATCCATTAAAAATATAAATATAATTCAGTTATATTCATGTAAAAATTCTATCTCAGATATCTATGACTGTAAATGAAAATCTTTCTCTGCTTTTTTCAGTCCGAGGAATGAAAAATAATGAGAGATTTATAAGGAAAGGTCTATTTTCAATGCACTAATTTTAAAATTTGGACTTCAGGCTTAGACTCGCTTAAAAAAAATATAATCTCTAGGAAATGCAGCTTATTTTTTTTCTTCAAAAAAATCTGTACTTAAGCTAATATATTTGTATTGTGTGCATGTTTAAGAATGACTAGTATTTTCTTCCATTACTTCATGTTTTACAATCTCCATTTCCATTTATTTATCTATTTCCTTTCACAATTCAAAGCTTATTAATAATTTATATTACTGAAACAAAAAATAAATCATTCTCAAGTTAAAGAAAATAAAATCTTTAAAATTATAAAATCATAAAATTAAAAAACATGACATCCTAGTCATTGGTCCACCACAACAGTTTTTCTGAAGGCAAAAACTATAAAAGACAACCTAAATTCAAGTAGAAGGCTATTCCGAAGTACAGATGCTACCACAGAATAGCACACCCTACGTGCTTCCATGAAGTGCCGGTTCGTTGTAATGGTTAAGACATCAGGCTAGAAACTAGGAGACCATGAGTTCTAGTCCAAAGCCAGCTGGGTGACCTTGGGCTTGGTGACTTTTTCTCAGCCCTAGGAAGGAGGCAATGGCAAACCACTTTCGAAAAACTTTGCCAACTGCAGGGACTTGTCCAGGCTGTCTTTGAGAACTGGATATGATTGAAGGGAAGAAAAAAATATATGCCTCCATACTATGTAACTCATGGAAAGTGGGATTATCAAGAGGATTCTCCCTGAGAAAATAAGTTTCCCTGGTCAAGTCTACTTGGACAAGATGGCCCTAAGGATACTCTGGAGCCAAGTCATACTAGCACTTGGAATCCCACTTGGAAGCTAACTGGAAACTAGTTCAGATCTCCTGTGCCTGCCCTGAGATAGAGCTCCCCAGGCTGTTGCATGCGCAGAAAGGCAGGAATGCTGCACTGGTGCCTGCGCCAGCCCAGTCCTCGATCTCCTGTGCTTGTCTTGAGATAGTGGGCCACTGCACCTGCAGGAAGGCAGGCACACCAGCAGGGGGAGCCCTGGTATAGAGACCTCAGCAGAATCTCTGATTCTCTGTCTCTCTGATGCATACTCTCTCATCATCTGCTGCTCCTCCCTTCTCTCTCACTCTTCAGCTGGCACTGTGCTTACCTTCCTGTTTGCATGTGCATGCACAATTGCCGCCCATGGTTGGCAAACGCTCCAGTGGATCAACCCAATGTTGGAGCTTAGAGGGTTTTTGTTTGGTTCTTGTGTTTTTAAACAAATCATGAACTCCCAGAGAACCTTTAATGACCTCTCAGGGAACCCTAGGTTTCTGCAGAATCTTGGTTAAGAACCCTGTTATATATCAGAGTTATCGTAGGGTAAAGAATCTTTAACATTTTTATAAATAAATAAAATGGGCTGGGTGAATTAAGATAAGTACTGCTATAAAAGAACTACCTGGTGGAATAGAAACAGTTGATTTCAGTCAAACTGTGTATTAATACAATATAAATACAATTGTGTAGTTTTCCCCAGTTAATAAGCACTAGTGGCATACAATATCACCCTGTATAGGATTTCAGAAAAAATACATCTAAGTTTAAATGTAAAAATCAAGGAATCTTTCTCTTGGCAATGATTTTTATCATGGGTGATACAAAGTATGAATAGGTTGCAAATACTCTAAATAATCTAAAAGAATTACGGCAGAGAGCAACAGTACAAAATATAACTGAGAAACGATTAAAAACATTCTATATAGATATGAAGGACCAGAAGAAAGATCTGGACAACACATCACATCAACACAATAAGTAGCCAGATAAAGATCTGGACAAAGTATCACATCAACACATCAGATAAGTAGCATTCCTGGAAAAAAATTATGGGTCACAGCAGACATAAACTGTATATAAGTCAATATACAAAAGCACAAAACAACAGGTTTGAGATAACATTGGCTTTTGGCAAACCCTTCACTTGTTTAGAAAAACATTACCCATCTGTCCTAGCGCAAAGAAGGGAGGGTAAATGGCGTAAGATGAGGAATGAAAAAAGATGAAAATCCTCTTACAACATTCTGTTATACTGGTTCATACTCAGTCTGGTTTATGATAATGATAAAGAGAGGGGAAGAATCCTTTAGAGTGAGCAGTTGGCATCTCACATTGTCTATTGTAGTGTCAAAACAACTTCACACAAATGGCTAGATATTATATAGTCTTCTAATTGTCATGGGGGCTGCAGCTGCTGGGAACTGTATTTGCACAACTTCGATAGGACTCCCTCAATCTTGAAAAATATACTTGAAGAAAAATGTGCAGGATGGAACAACATCAGGTAAAAAAGAAAAATCAATGTGAATACTCAAGAAAATCAGCAAAATGGGTACATTTCAGGAAAGTGGAAGAACATATCTTTAATAAATTACCAAAAATCTAGTACCTATATAAAAAAAAATCTCTAAAGTAATTCAGATAAAATAAAAAGATGCTAGATATTTTACACAAAGGGACTATTTCTGAAGAATTTCTTGGGAACAGCAAAACCGCAAAGTGTTTGTTTTACAGCACTTGTAGGTTACCTCGCTCCCAAAGGAGTCTGGGTGATGTACCACAAACAAAGGCATCCCTTCATAAAAATAATTAGATCCAGAATAGTATTAAAAACAAAACAAAACAAAACCACACACCAAAAGTGGATAAAGCACCCTAAATAAAGCCCAACACATAGGTGTCTAGAGTCAATCAGCAAAGACCAAAAGGATGTTGAAATGAAACAGCTTTTACTGGTTTATGGAACTGAAGCAGAAGCTTCAGCTTCAGCAGACCCTCGCGGTGTGACCAGATTTGGCTAGGATGGATAGATTCAATTTTGGCAAGGCATCGTTTGATGTATCCTGGTGCTGGTGATTTAGGGCTTTCAATGTTATGACCATACCTTCAAATTGAGTAGTGATTATTCCTTTTGCTAGATATCATTTCTAGGGAAGTTCAAGACATCTAGAGACAGAACATTCCAGGAAACATCAGAGCATTCCATATTTCTTCTGGACTTCCAGACTATATTCTGGAAACTATCAACTATAGCAACCACTTCTGAAATGGATGAGTCTACCCCAGGGGTAGGCAACCTTGGCTCTTTTATGACTTGTGGACTTCAATACCCAAAATTCCTGAACCAGCCATGCTGACTCAGGAATTCTAGGAGTTGAAGTCCACAAGTCATAAAAAAGCCAAGGTTGCCTACCCCTGGTCTACCCATAAGCTAGGAAGAAAAACAAAACCGTCCAGTATTCTGGAATACAGCCGCTGCCCAGAGTCACTGTTATGGGATGGGCAGCCATATAAATTATTTAAACCAACCAACCAATAAATAAAAGCATTCTAACCTTAACACAGTATGTGTTGCACATGTCTAATTATTTCCTTGATCTAAATCCACCTCAAATCAAAATTTTCACTTCAGTAAGATTTGATTGTACTGCCTATAAACACAGAATTGAAGAATAGGTACACAATCCAGAGTCCTTGGTGAACCTTCAGAAGCCTTTAGCAATTACTGAATTATTAAATGTCTGGAGAGTAATCATATTTATTAATTTTAATTGCGTGGAAATGAAATACATTTTCATTTTTATTTGGTCCCAGTCATCATTTTGGGTGCATAATCCCCAGCATGCTATTCTAAAGCCAAACAAAGCCTTTGACCTGGAAATTATGGATCCCCATTCTATATGCTAACAGCATAAAATATGAGAAATATTGTAGGAGAGGTAGGGAAAAGTTAAATATTTCTTCCACTTGGAATGACTATCAGTATTTTTCCCTCTAATATTACTAATTAAAATTTAATTTAAACTTTAAACTTTAACATTAAACCTATACCTGGTTCAGAGTCTGAATTTTCTCTTGGTACATCATCATATATTACTTCACCAGGATCTAAAAGCAAAGGGAAAAAACCCCTCAATGCATTGTTACTGGAGAAATTCCTTTAAAAATAATTAAAACTGGTAAGACACACATCTAGAGATAGATTATAGAGCAGAATAAAAAAGGTAAATACACAAACACACAAACATACATATCGTATTCAGTTTTTTCCCCTAGTCAGAAGCATATTATTCATTTGATACTGCTTCACAACTTCAAGTTAACAAGATGAAAATAAAAATGTTCTAAACCAGCCTTTTGATTTCTCCTGCACTACCCAAATTTCTGCTTTGCATTAGGAGAAATCTGCAGAAAGCCTAAAGTTTTGAAATACTCTCGTTTACAAATAAATCTGCAAAGATTTGTTTAATTCTTAAAAGTGCACTTATGTAAATGCATTCATTAGAACACATGTTGATGGATTATGTATCTAAATAAGCATTTTAGGTACATAAGCTATAAACATATGTTCTAATGAACACATTTGCATAATTGCAGTGTTAGTAGTAAACAACTAAATAGGAATTTTAGAGTTGAAAATGCATCTTCTATGTTGTGATTCCTCACATTATACAATTGTTCATGTGACAATTTACTTTTTCAGCACTGATTCTTTAATATCTAGCCTAAGTATAACTATTACAGAGAGCAATTCCTTTTTATTTTACATCCTTTTCAGGAGTATTGTTTAAACTGTAGTACATGTGCTCAGTTCTCGTCTATTTCTAGTACACTTTCAGATGTCTATGAATTCACATATGTTCTTTCTCAATTCTATCACAGTATAAAGTTGTTGTTTTTTTAAAAATGAACAAATATTCACAAAAAGCAAGTGAGATTTGAGCCAAGAAGTGAATGCCATTAAAAAGGGAAATTAATATCCAATGCATATATTATTTCAGAAAGTCAATTCAAATTAGTATTTTCAAAGTTTAAATTCTTCAGATATCCTTACAATGAAGAAGTTTTCTTCCAGATTTACTGGGAAATACAAGGAAACACACATCAAATGCAACATTTTGTTTTTCAGGCTTTGTTTATACCTTTGAATTTGTACAAAATATATCCCTTTCAATTTATTTGTTTCATCTAACTCACATATGTAAATAATTGCCTTATCAAGCAACTAACAAATATTTTTCTTTAAGAATACTAAAATACGATTGGACATAATACAATATTTATTTTTGTGAACTACTGTAACATTTCTGCAAACAGAGAAACAATCTCTGAATTCGGGGCGTGCAAAATATAATCTTTCAAACTGTTACAAGCTTGAAATGATATGAAATTTCCCACCCCAGCACCAAACAGACTATTCAAACATTTAGAAGCTTTTCAATCTTGGAACAGGATGGTTCTGTGATTAAGAGTGCCAAGTTTCTTGAACCAGTTTATTACATACTCAAACTGACACGTTTTGCAGACAATTTTGCATTGCCTACTTGGAACTTATAAATATCACCTGAATAATGAAAACAGTCCAAGCATCCAGAAGATGTTGTATAATTAAACAATCTGATAAATGCAGCAATCTGAGCCACTGACCCAAGACTGTCAAATTCCTGCAGAGGAATTATTGGTCATCCATACTCACTCTCCATCCACTCTGTATTTGCAGGATCAGCCACCCATTTGGCCAAGGCATTCTCATCTGTGCTCCCCTGATTATCTTCACTATAAATTAAGCACACAAGAGAGAAAATAAAAATGATTTTCATGTGTTCAACTGACTTGAAGCACAATCTTCCTTGCATGTTGATTTGGAAACTCCATTAAGTTTAATGAGAGTAGGAGAATATGGAATTCCATTAATTACTAGAATGATAATTACTGAATTTAAAGAGAGCTTCCACGAAATGTTGTCCTGAATAATATATTGTTACTTAAAATAGGCTTCAAAAAAATCTAAATTGCTTCTGAGTAAAGTGGCAAAGAAGCCTGAATCCATAGGGCTTTAAATTGTGCAGGAAAAAAGTGAACACACAAAAGAATCTTCTTTGGTAGGGGCATAAGTAGTGCTCTGTAGGCTTCAATTCAACAATTGTTGTCTTTCAGACAAGACCTTTGACAAGACGTCTCCCAAGTTACCTAAAGTAATGCTAAACAAAGCTTCACGCCTCCCATTCAAAAATAATGGTACATTTGCATAGCACTCCCTCCCAGCCCCTCATTAGTCTGCCTCTCTCTCACAGGCATCTCTATAACCCTACAGAGTGAGAGTGTTTGTACCTCCTTGCCTCTGTCTAGACTCTACAGGTCATCCAGATTTTTGCAGCTCAAATGAGGTGTGCTTGTTTTCCCTCTCCTCATTCTTCCAGGAGGAGGAGGAAAGAGAGTGAGAAAATGAAGAAAGCAGCTAGCAGCAATTCCTAAAGTCTTCTCCTTCCTCTCCTTTCTGCGGAGGCCCTGCATTTTGGGCTACCCTATCTTGGCTGCCCACTAATAGACAGGGCAACAAGATGCATAAGAATCTATTTACTGCCATCTCGGGGTCTGCATTTCAGATATCACAGTTCTACTTCACACAATCAGGTATGCTGAAGTACAGGGCAATGGCCGGGTGAAAAGCCTTAAAGTGGCTTCCTCCCCACCTTCCCTATATTTATACTAGTATTCTTTCTGAAGTGATTATTCATCTAAAATGTAAAGAATGTTGTCAATTCATCTTGAGGCGTTGCATGTACAAAATAGAATATTCTTTATTGGCCAAGTGTGATTGGGCACACAAGGAATTTGTTTCAAGGGCCTAAGTTCTCAGTGTACATGCAAGCAACAAAGTGATAAATCATAAGATACAGGCATAAACCGTAAGATACAACCAACAGATAGGTGATAGTCATAACACCAATAGGAGTAGGTAATGAGCTTTGCATGCTTCATATTTCATCTCCAAATTAGAAAAATATGTGACTCCTATAAAGTTTGGTAGATAGATTCCATGCTGGTAGACCTGGGCACTCTGAAGATCAAATCCAAAGCACTCTAGAGCCCTGGTAAAAGGCAGTCTGTTTAGTAAATGGTCAGGGCTACATTTCTGCTTTATCTTTACTATCCACTAGCAGGTGTGAAAAATCACACTCCGGTTGCCTTGACTGCCCAAAAGCTATTGAACAAACAATCTGCTTAACCACTTCCTCTCTCTGATATAGTCTGATAGAGTAGCTGCTTTTAATATGGTCTCCTCCACATAAAACAAGTGGCAAAGATGAACTAATATGCCGCTCTGCATCAGAGCTATTTTATTTCCAGTGTCATCAGGAAGAGACAGGCTAGGAACAAACACAGGAGGACTTTCTCTCAGAAATGTTTGGAAAAACGGCCTTGCTCTCATGGGCTCAAGAGACTTGGTGGCTTTCGTTCAAATAAGGCCATGTGGATTATTGCCAGTATGTTCCCACTGGCTCTAAATTTAGGAATCTGATTTGGTCCATGTTGCCTAGCAAATGTTTACCTTTCATTCCCCACCCACCAAGAACCCTGGTTTGAAAAACACTGTCTGCAGCTCTAAACGGGCAATGTCCACCTGAACTGCTTACAAAAGACATTATAAAGGGAAGGTTTTGGAAAATGACTCAGAAATGAGTCGCAGTAATAATTAGGTGGAAGCACAGGTGGAAGCAGATAAAGTCAGGCTGAAGTGTGAAGAAACAAGCAGATATTGAAGAGAAAGAGTATTTACTACCGTAACTATAAGAAAAAAAGATTTTAAAAATCTATATAAAACAAGAAAGTTCATTTAATGCAGCATCTTGCTTTGTTCAATAGTCAAATAGTTTTGGAAAAAATGATAGGCGTGACATTGCTACGGCTTGATAGATAACCTTTATTGTCATTTTTTACTATGGGCACAACGGCACACATTAAAAATGAAATTTAGTTGCTTGCTACTACCCTCAAAGAAGTAATAAAACATGTGTAGCACCAGATATACCAGCCTATATCCAATAATACATAATCAGACATCAGCGGTCTTCTGGAACAGATTTTGGACAATCTTGATGAGGAGCATCTATTTCATAGATGGATGTCATTCCATCAACAGACAGGCATTATTAACCATGGCCTGTATTGCTAAAGAAGTTGAATGTGACTATGAAAAGACGGACTGTGGAAGGATCTTATCACTTTTACCTATACATGTATTAATCCTGCTGTCCTCAGTTTAAAACAGTGGCCTAGTTTTTTTTACTGAGCTCCAGATGCGCTGAGGCTACAGCTTTGTTGTTCTTTCACAAAAAATGCCATTAAATATTTGACTTACCTGTTTGGAGGCTCTTCTGAACTCTGAGAATTTGAATGACCATCCTCGGCTACTATATGAACACTTGCTAAAGAAATGATACAATTTCTCAGTCACGGTAATGTTAAAGTGAAAGCATTTTAAATTAACATTCATTATAGTGATTTGTCAAGTACAATTTCCTGCTCTTAAATATTGTTCATTAGTAATGCATTTTATGAGCTCCTCTGAATGTGGGATTATAAATATTTAAGTAAGCAAAAGGGGTATGTTATATAGCCTTCTGCCCATATATGTAAAACCCTTTTCATTTTATAACTTATGAATATAATTCTTTATTGGCCAAGTGTGATTAGATACACAAGGAATTTGTGTCCGGTGCATAAGCTCTCACTGTACATACAAACAACAAAGTGATAAGTGTGTATCATAGTTACAATCATTAATCATAATATACAAATGATAAATCATAGATACCAATAGGAGAAGGTAGTAGGAAAGATGAGAAGGATAATATCAAAACAGCCCTACTACATGGGTAAATATCTTTTAAGCCTATGACAGTGCTGTGGGATATATATTAGCACATATACATGATAGTTTAGAAATAGAGACATTTCAAACAACTGAGAAATATAGATAAGTTTCTATAATCCAATATAAACAGTTTTCTGCTTTCACAAAGACTTTTTCTTCTTCCTAAATACTCCTTTGCACACTCTCCAAGTTTTACCAAAAGCCTAACAAACCAGGCAGAGAGTATTTGAGGGGAAGAGAAGAGGGTAGGGTCCTATTAAAAAAGAATGTATTAAGTTTATTAAGAACACAATCCTAATAAAATAGACATTTTCTAGCACAAAAAATAAGTTGTCAATAACATAAAACTATCATTAATAATCTACATAAATCTTATTGATATTACAAAATATATTTAAGCTACGTGTCGGGTTGCAAAACTCAATGTACAACCCACTGAGCAATGTGCATAGCTTTGGATTACACAGAGGGTTCAAAATATCCAAGAAATAACAGGACCATTGACAGGAAAATAATTGTTTTTTAAAAAATATATAATTGTCCATAGCTCTACACTACCTTCCTCATCCACGGAAGGGTTGCGGATTATAACAGGACTGGAATACGCCGGCAATATCAATGGCAAATTAGATGGCACAGCATAGCCACAAGGTACCGGAACCGAATATCCACTTGAGAGGGTGGGACTTATAGTTCCATCTTGTGTGCTTGGCTCTGGTGACAGCAACAGCTCCTTTTCCTGCATTGGCGAAATGGTTATGACAGAGTATGGGTTTACCCGTGGTAGGATGCCCTCTGCATTGGCTTTGGAGCTCTGCATTTTCTCAGTTTCTTCTAGGTTTTCTAGATTTTCATTCCCTTGAATACAAAAGATACACACTGCTGTCAAAGCAACTCTTCTCATAATGAAAAGAAAAAAAATCAAACTTCCTCCCTCTGCAATATGGCTTCTCCTCCCCTTCAAAAACCAAGCTACTTTCTACATACTGCACTTCAGATCTGAAGGCAAAAAGGTGCTTGGAGCACACATGGATTAGTTACATAATACTGGTCTTCAGCTCCTTAAAGCAGCTACCTCTTTCCCAGGATAATGCAGCTGAGCTCTTGGGGAAGAAAAGCCTTGCAATGGCCAACATGAGCTCTTTTCCCCCCTTGTTCTCTCCCCTGGGATTTTAAGGCAATCAGGAGAGCACTGGTTTCCAATTACAAAAGGAAAATGCTGAGGGCATGTTTATGTTTGAAGGAAGATTTGTTTCAGGTGGAAGAACAAAAAGGAAGAATTTGCAGCTGACAGGTAGCTGATGGGGAAGGAAGAGTGGGCTTGGACTTCAGCAAACCAACAGCAGGCAAGCTGAAAGGGGAAGCAGAGCTCAGCAGGTTCACCACTCCAGCAGAAATGGTGAGAAATTACAGCCAGTCAACAGGTGGTAAAGCACCTTCCTTTTCCACCTCAGCACAGAGGTAAAGTTTCCTCCTGTACCATTAAAAAAAAAAAAAAACTCCCAAGAGGCCTTTGGGGCCCGAAAAGAGAGGGGAGGACTGACTACAAATATTTTTATAGGTGTTTATAGTAGAGATAATAATAGTTAGACGGAATGCACTGTTATTTTAAACTAGCTTGCATGCAAGCAGAATCCATAGCTTGAATGTTTAATCTGTTAGGCAAACTGTTTGGCCTTGAGATTTAGAACAGAGTGGAGGTGTTGAGTGCTTCAGATTAGAAGGGGAGAACGGGTGTTTCAGAGAGCACAAGGGCACTTATCTGCAATTCCTTAAAACCTAATGGGTTTTTTCCCCCTGGGATTGATAACCATTGAAGTCTTTTGGGAAATAGTACAACTCACCAACAAACAGACCATTTTTATCTTTCCTGTGTTTTAAAGGAAAGCCTTTAAAATGCTTTTGTTATAAATTTAATAAACTTGCTTATTTTCCTAACGTCTACCTTAACACTTAATATAAGTATAGTGTAATATAGCATAGGCTGAGTAATAACACTATGTCGATATCTATGTGTATATCTTAATCCAAAATAGTTGTATAACAATTCTGTTCTCCTTTGTTGCCTGAGCTTATACCACAGTTTTTCAGCCACCTTCAGGTTGGTTGCCTTCAATTGCTGTCAGCTGTTGTTCTTAATTGGAGATCCTAAATCTTGTAAACTTCTCTCCACTGAGAACCAGGCTGACATAGATAGAAAAACTTCAGCAACTCAAGCAGTGACTTGTCCTGAATTATACAACTCTCACCATTCAATGTAGGAACATTAGAAAATATGACAATTTTATACAGTAGACATGTTGGCCAACATGAGAATTCCAGAATGCTGCATCTCTTGGCACTGGAGTAATCTCCGAATCTATACACTGAGAGTGTCATCTCACAGTGGCTTAATTGCATAGGTCCCTAAGAGTAATTTACATGCAGCTTTTCCTGGGACAAAGCTCATTTAGGCTTTCATGCAATGAACAGTTTTAATTTCTGAATTAGTTCAATCCATGATTCCCAAGAATGAATATTTGCAAGCACCATGGAGTTACTCTCAAAGGCAATTCATATTCACAAAAAGCAACATTCTCATGATTTATTTTGCCTGGAATCATGTACCTATACAATTTGCCTCTTCTTGAATTGGCAAAATAATTTGTCTGTCTGCTTCTGGTATCTCATCTCCGCTATCAAAGTCAAACTGTTCTCCTTCTTCTTCCTCTTCTTCATTAGCAGCAGTGATTGGTATGTCATTTCCTAAAACTAAAGAGTGGACATCTTTAAAAGACAAACCAAACCCTTGACAAACAATGGGTATGAAATGAATAACAATCACACATTTAACACTTGACATTAGGACTTAGGATATTAGGACTTCAGTATGCTTCACATATCAGTCTTATATTCAAATCCTATGAATGTCTGTTTTCAAAATTATAACATATATTGATTACTGCGGAACTAGTGTTGGAAGTATATAGGAAGTATATGGTAAAAATTCAGCAGATACATGAGAAGAAATGCCACTATTTAGTTGGTAGCTGTTATTGCTCAAAAGTAATGTATGCAATATATTATTTTGATATACATGCAACCAATTTATCCACCATTCTTAGAAGCAAATTAAAAATACGGAACTTCCAAATAATCAATGCTGATACATAAGAATGCAGACAATCTGCTCTTAATGATCAGCATCCTTACACGTCCATCAAAAGGTTTATAAAGCCAGTAAGAATCTCCAATACACTTTCAACATTTAAATTGTTTCATGCCAAGGTAATTTTCTATACAGCCAATATCAGTTTGATTACTTCTAAAACCAAAATGAACTACCTGGGTTCAAACAAATTTATGTCAGGAAACATTTGTAAGCTTGCCCTTTTATAAACATATATAGGTAGTCCTTGACTTATGACCGGTTGCTTAGTAACCACTCGAAGTTATAGTAGACCCCCCCCCAAAAGCTACGTACAAGCCGTTTTTAAGTTCATTGCTCCAATGCCCACACAGTCATTTGTCCTTACAACAACTGCAAGGACAGAAAGGGAAATACAGGTGCCACAGTGAATGGGGGCTTGGATGGCCTGGGGCGGGGGGGGTCGTGAGGCAATCACGTGGGCACTTCACTTAACAGCTGTCATGACTTCTGACCAAAATGGACAGTCCCCATTAGTCCGTCTTGAGCTGAGGACCACCTGTATTCCTATTATATAGAACATGTCACCAGTATGAACATGCAATGCTTTAATATTAAATTACATGTTAGTTCAGAGTAAACTCTGTTAAAATATTTAGGACCTCACATTAGAACACTAATTTGATAACATGCTGGCTTATATATTCACATATATTACAAAAAATAAACAACTGGCCAATTGAAAGGCAGCAGATTCCTACACAAAGACATTAGATAAGCTCCTTTTTAATTAAAAATGGTATCAGGCATATTTCAAAGGACCAGTGATATCAGACCTGGGTGTTTACTAGGAAAAATTGGTCTAAGAACAATACCCAGAGATTTTATATTGCTAGAGAAACTTTTATCCAAATGTGAATCTATGGGAAATAGTATTGGAATATATTAAACAAATAAATAAAGGTGGATTCCAAACCAGATGAGGTCTACAGTCTGCCAAGGAAGGCTATGTTATTTAATAGTTTCTCTGAGGAAGGTCTGAAAGCTTTTGCCTGCTGTTGAATAAAGCAATATTAGAGGTTGTGTGAAACTGTCGATTTCTCTCAATCCTTCTAGCTAAACATTTAATCTACTTTGACTCACTTTACAGGAAGATCAAACTTTGCCCTATCCCAGTCAGCACCATTCTTATTTACTCTATGTACCTTTATTTTGTCCAGTGATGGCAATTAACAAAACAAATATGTTTTATATTTGTAACTATCATCACTATCAAAGCCTTGATTCTTACCACTCAATCAGCATTAACTGTAATGTTATCAGCTGCTATCCTTTTCCTCAAATACCACTTTTGGAGCAATAAAACAAAAAAAATTTTTTTTAACAAAGACAGAACTTTGGCCACATATGTGTTTTTAATATTATCTGAATCACGGCCCTGTCTAACTTCTGCTTTTGACATGTAGCCATGACAAGGGAATGGGTGGGGTAATTAAATGGTAACTAAGTATTTTTCATCTTGACATTTTAAATTCAATCAACACCTTACAAAAAATCTATTAAGAATGGAAAGTCTTGTCTTTTTGAGAATCCATAAGAGAGTTCCAAATTTATGGAAGAATAAACACCAAGGTTACATTTTTGTGCATACATCTCCTTAGTATGTGGGAATGACTTGGGAAGAGAGATTTTGCCTATGGGACAACAATATAGGAGAGGTCATAGCCTACAGCTGCATAATGGATGTAGAAGGAAACTCAGAAGGATCTCCCCCCCCAAAAAGTGCTTTGGCTGTAAAGGAGACGGTGGGATACTTGTACTTTCAGACTTGCAAGAGTCCCTTAATGTAGCCTTACATTAAGCCAGAATTAGCTAATCTTGTTTCCAATCTGGTCTTCCCAGAAAAGGCTGACACTTTTCCACAACAATGACACCATCTATAAAAAAAAGCTTTCTTGGAACTGGATAGATAGAAAAATGTCTTGATGTGGAGCTGCGAGAGCAGACGGACCTCTAAACAAACAATACTTACTTAGAAATAAGAATGGTTAGGACTATATTTTCATTTTATACTTATATTTACAATTAAATGGAAGAAATGTGTGTTGCCAAGGAATTTACTTGCACTAACATTTTCAAGTTGCTGCATGGATTCCATCGGTAGCCTTCCTGTGTTTTCACACTGCTTCTCCTTTATTATTTTCATTTGTGAAGAATAATTTAGTCAAGAGTGAAAAGAATAGCTGCACAACATGCTTGACTAAACACTAAAATCCATTTGTCTGACAACAGTCTTTGATTTTAAAATAGGAAGGGAAACAGTGCCTTTCTACATGGCCTCCACATAATACTAGATAGGAATCAATAAGGTGGTAGATTTTAGAATCAAAATGGATGCCTTTAGACTAACAACATCTAGAGTTGTGGTTCCCAGCTTTTTCTATATCCCTCACCCTTAGGAAATGTTTGATTAATATTCACACACAAGGACTTGTGACTCATCCCTAAGGGACACAAGCCACTCTTTGCCACACCCCCTGAAATTCCTTCTTGTATCCCCTGGGGGTGTGGGCACTCCAGGTTGGGAACTTCTGATTTTGGGCCTTAAAGGAATATCGAAACTATAAACTACAAACAGGAGTAAAAAGAAAAAAGAAAAAAAAGAAATCCCAGTATGGCACACCCACTTCTGTATTCTTGCCAAGGAAACTGACTAGGCATGTCCATGAAGTCACCAGGAGTCCAGCATGACTTGGGAGATTAATCTTTAATTGGAAATATGTTCTTTCATGTATAAATTAACAATGCACAATATCCTGCTTACATTAGTGGGGGGAAAAGATTTCTGTTCTCTCTCTTTGTTGTGAAGCATGGCTGTTATATAAAAGTAAATAATTAAAGCTGGTTTACCTAATTTTATTTTTCTCTGTTTTTTAAAAAATCAAATACTTTCTTCTCTTTTAAAACAGAAATTCAGACACAAAACAATCTACCAGCAGCTTCCACAAAAAGGACTATTGAGAGCTACAATTCAGAAGCTGTTCTCATTCGATTTAAATCTTGGCTCCATTTGTACCATCTTTTGTAACTGTCTATGTGCATAAATGGGCATTTCTCACAAACAAATGCCATATAGTACAAAATTCAGTCTAAGTAATATTCTTACAATCCTCAAAGAAGGCTCTGTCATACAGGCTTCCTATTAAGTTCTTTGTTAAACTCCTCACCCTAGATTACATGAATTTTAATAATCCATAATTTACAAATATGACCAACATTCAGTGCACAAATTATTTTAATTATTTGTTTGCAATCATACCTAGAACTTAATTCTGAAATGTCATAAACAGGATTGCAGTCTGTCAGGCATTTTTCATTCATTTATAAAAAGGCTACCATATTGTCTTATATTTCAGAGTAATACTCTACTTTTTGTAAATATACTTTCATTAAATAATTACCCAAGTTGAACATTCTTCACCAAAGTTTCTCACAACATTTCTATGCATAGATAAAGTTTTAGAAGATAAGTAAAGCTGTATCAGTAATTCTGGCCGCAGCCTAAGGTTCGAAGAACAGTTTTTAACTTTTGATGCCTCTCCGTCCAATGTGGACCCGGCCTTCCCAAATCTCCAGAAAATAAAACATTTGTCTTTGGGTATTGTGATATTTCCAGATTGTGGAACATAAAAACGATTTTCTTTAATGGAAAGTATAGCACAATGCAATTATTAAATCTCTCAGATTCATCCCAAACATAACTCAGAAGATCTGGATATACTATCTCACATTAAAAAAAAGAAAGCCCTTTTACACTGCAAGATAACAAGATACTGCCCGATGATACTGAACTCCCAAGAAATTGTCTAATGTAGACAGTACAATGGAAATCAGTGGTAGCAATATCAGAAGAGACACTTGGGGTTAAACTATCATTAATACATACTGGAAGGAAGTAATGCTTGCTGCTGGGCAGCATTTTAACATTTTTTCAGCCAAATAATATATTGTTTATGGCTGAATTAAAAGGCAGTCTTCCCTTTCAAATACTTAGGTAAATGGAATTCTGTGGGCATACAGAACTTAAGTGTTGCATAAAAGACAGCAGCACGCAAAAGCAAATTTTCAGTGAATATCAGGTATCCTTCAGGGTATTTTATGGACTCCATCATTCATGAATTCAGAGTCTACCCAATACCACCTCCCATGAGAACACTATACGAAGGACCATGTTTGAATATGTTTTACTTGTATGTTGCCCAGAGTCCCTCTATGAGGGATAAGGGCCATTTCTAAAGTGGATGGATGGATGGATGGATGGATGGATGGATGGATGGATGGATGGATGGATGGATGGATGGATGGATGGATGGATGGATGGATGGACGGGCAGACGGACTGACTGATTGGTAGATAAGTAGAGATAGAGACAGACAGGTAGGTAGGTAGAGACAGAGTCAGTCAGACAGAGAGTCAGACATAAGACACCAAAAGCACAGTAATTTCTTTTTTAAAAAAAACCACTATGCTCTCAGCTGGGTTTTATATATATATATATATGTGTGTGTGTATATATATGTGTGTGTATATATATGTGTGTGTGTGTATATATATATATATATGTATGTATGTGTATATATATATGTGTGTGTGTGTGTATGTGTGTGTGTATATGTATATGTATATATATATGTATATGTATATATAATAAAAATATAAATATAATAAAAATATAAATATACATATATATAATAAAAATAAATATATATATATATAATAAAAATATAAATATATATATATATATATATAATATAAATATATATATATATATAATATAAATATAAATATAAATATATATATAAATACAGTATTAGGTTAGAAAAGCCTGAAATAGACACTTCTTCTGAGGCACTCTGGAAGTTAAGGGGGGGGAAACTATTTTTTTCAAAGCCAGAGAGTCTCATGGTCAAGAATCAAAATAGTGAGCAAACCATATTTTATTCAATAAATTAAATTCTGAAGCTGCCCAAGTCCTCAATAACTCTGGGCACTTATAATTAAAAAGAAAACAACATATATCAAAAAGAGTACAGCTGAACAGAAAACCTTAATACACATAAAACCAAAAAGTCAAAGCCATCATTCTATCCCAGAGACCAGGAAAACAACCACGTTTTTTATAGTTTGTGGAAATTCAATAAAGTGGGAGCAGTGTGACTCTCTGAGCATAACATTGCAGAGGACAGGGTCCACCATCAAGAAGGCATGCTTTCTGGGTCCTGCAAGATGACACTGTTTGCTTAATAGGATTCACTCTATCAGATCTCACTGGACTGGTAGAAACATACGGAGACAAGCAGTTCCTCAAGTAGCCAGGCTGATGCCATGAAGGGCTTTATAGTTAATAACCAGTATACTGAATTGCACCCAGAAGCCATCTGATAACACTGCAAATCACACAAAGCAGTGGGGACACATACCATGACACGACTATCACTGCCTGCACTACCGCATTCTACACCAAGTATAACTTCTGAGTAGTTTTCAAGGGCAGCCCCATATAGAAGGCTTTACAGTAATCCAACTGTGAGGGACTAAGGTGTAACTGATCTCCTGATTCTAAAGGGCCTCCTGATCCAAAAAGAGGTATAACAAGCACACCAAATGAACTTGTACAAAAATTATTTCTCTTTCAGCAGTTGTCAGTCGAAGAGGACCTCCAGATTGTAACCAATCTCACAAAGGGAACAGTAACCTCACTGAATATTAAAGATGGAATATCCCCAGACACAGATAATGAGTTCTTATCACAATTAGGCCTAAATCTGTTCCTCCCCATCCAATTCTGCACAGGCTCCAGGTATTGAGCCAGGACTTGGACAGAATCACTTCTTTGGCCTAGCCCTAGGGGCTATTGATGATTCCTGACCCTAAACAAATGGATGACTTCACCCAGTGATTCCATTTAACCGGTTAAAATCCTAGCCAGAACACAAACAGATAGAGCTAATTCAGAAAAGAGATTGCAAACCATGTTAGTCAACATTTTCCAGAAAATTATACATTCACATATGTTTTCACTGGCTCTTTCCCATCACATATATTGACTTATCCACCCTAAATAAAAACTGCACTGTAAACAACCTTGCAATAGCGTAACCAGCCTGTTACATCCCACAATAATAGAGATCCAGTTCCAGATAGGAGATAATATATAACAAATGAAAAAACTACTAGAAACAACTTCTCATCTTTAATAACCAGTGCCAATGAATGAAATCACTCAATGGAATCTTAAGGAAATCCAAAACACATGCTTGACACAGAATCTTCTCCCTATGAGTTTATGAAAACAAATAATGCAGTGAAGAAAATAAGATAATTCAGAATAGTAAAACAACATTTAAGGAATTATTTTAAAGACCGCCACCTTGATGTAGCGGTTAAGGCACCAGGCTAAAACCTAGGAGATCATGAGTTCTAGTCCCGCTTGAGACATGTAGCCAGATGAGTGACTTTGGGCCAGTCCCTCTCTCTCAGCCCCTGGAAGAAGGCAGTGGCAAACTATTTCCAAAAATCTTTCTAAAGAAATTGCAAGAAATAGGCCAGACGGTATCCAGGAGTCAACAATGACTTAAAGGCACAAAATAAATAAATTCAAATATTTTGAAATGCAGGCATTTTCAATTTAGCATGAACAGCCATACTTTTTTTATTTATATTACCTTCAGGAGGTGGTGGTGGAGGAAATCCTTCCATTTCCATGTTATTGCTCTTTCCCTAATGTGTTTTCTTTTCAAGATACAATAAATGATTCTGTAATAAAAGATCATTTAAAACAGGTGAACATTTTTTCATATTTTGTAGAACGTATCATAGACCATACTTATTACACAGTAGAAAACTGCCTGAATGTTCAAGCACGAGAGTTTCTTGAAGTCAGAGGGTGGTGTTTTATTTTATTTATTTATTTTGTAAAGACAGAGTTTGGGTCTATTGAGAGCCAATTTGGTATAAGGGTTAAGGTGTTGGTTGGCCTAGAAATCAGGAGATTGAGAGTTCTTGTCCTGCAGTAGGCATGAAAGCCAGCTGGGTGACTTTGGCCCAGTCATTGTCTGTTAGCCCAACCCATCTCACAGGGTTGTTGTTGTGGGGAAAATAGGATTAGAAAGAAGTAATAGGTATGTTTGCCGCCTTGAGTTACTTATAAACTAATAAAGATGGGGAAAATCTAATAAATAAAGTAGCAGAAGTCATTATAGTACAACAGTGCTTTATGCCAACCTACAGTGACTGTGCATCCTTTATTATAGGTAGTCCTTTATTTCAGAAAGCTGTGCTTTAGATTTATGTATTTTTAAAAAACTCACTTCTGTCCTTTATTTTGGTCATTCAACTTGTACCATACAAATGGCACCACAAAATGCACTTTTTCAATTCTTGTGAAAAAAAACATGCAAACTGAATTGTCTTTTTTGAAATGAATTTAAATATGCTGCTTGATTTTAGATATCTTTATTAGGATATTTTGGTAAAGTTTTTCTTGGTTTTGTCCTTGAATTTTCCTTTGTAAATAATTCACATTTTTTATCCTTATGAACCTCTTTCAGATTTTCCCTTTTTCAGGTGTGTCCTTCCCCCCCACCCAGGAAAATATGATCACCACAGCCATACCACATCATGAATCCACTTGATACCATTTTGCTTGTGCTTAATAGCAGAAACTTTCATTAAGGCATGGAAAGGTTATTGCTGCCAGACACTTAGTGAGGGGTTTTCAGACAAATACTGTGCCAGCAAATCCATCTTTATTACACCAACCTAAACTCTCCTTCATTTGTCCTAACATCTTCCATGTTTTGCACCGATACAGAAATGATTGCCTGCAATGTAACTCTGCTTGTGTTTTCATGCTATACTAACTCAGCAATTAACTCAGGCACTCAGCCAACAGCCCTTACCAACATCAGAAGTGTATATTTCTTGTCAAGGATAGTGCTAAGCCTTCTCTAAGCCTGTATTATGGGCTGGGGCTACTCTGTAATAAAATTAATCTTTCTACACATAATTTGAAAGATTTATGATTATGTGGCTTAAACCCAGATAAGCCTAACTTCAAATTAATTCATAATCCTGAACAGCAGAATCAAGGGCAGAGTTTATAAATTTAACAACAAGAAACGCAGGGCTTAAAAATGACATCAATAAGTTTTAAACCCAGAATCAAAATTAAAACACCAAACTAAAGTATACAGCTTGCTTGTTCTGCATTTCCATGTATTTTCACAGTATGTTAGCCCTGCCAGTAGTTTATAAGGAAGAGGCACACTGCCAGTACTTCTCTCCAAATTGCTTAGTATATTAGCAACTTTTTGCTAGGACTGTGCCAAAATTTCTTGCTGGCTTCAGATTTTTACTAAAATCCTATTGAGAAGCTGGCACATCCCCATGTTAAAATGCAAAGGAAAGGAACCACGTTGCATGGTACCGCTTTAGAACAGGCCGCAACATGTACAGTAATATTTTTTCATCAGTTTTGGTATGTGTCCCATCGGTTGGGAAGCATACTGAATTCATGACAAGATGAGTGGTGAATAAATGTAATAATAAAATGTATTGAATTCATGAATTCAAGTATTTCAATAAGTGAGAGAAATACCCTATATTTAATATAATAAAACTTTGATCTAACAGCCTCTATAAGTTTTGGGTTGTTTTGAGCATTTGTCTCAATTACCTGTAAATCAAAGAGAAAAAGGCCTTGAAAAAATAAAGAACTTGTTTTGAATCTCACAAGAATATTCTGAGCAAGCTAAATATGTTTCAATGGCCTTTCAATGTTGCGATATCTTACAAAACCTGGGCTGTCTGCAATCAAGTTATATGAAAGACATGACTATTGCTATTTTCAATTTGTATAATCTAGCAATTAATTTTTTATATCATAGATTGTGATTCCATTGTTTATATTCCACTTTTCTATCCCTTATCTTATTATTTTAAGAAAGAAAAGCCAGTATAAATAACTTGCTGTGTTTTTATTATTACATATGGCTTGGTGTCATTTGAGACAAACCTGTGAATAATAATTTGATTGTTTTGATATATTAGTTTTCTCCTAAGCATATTACTTGCTATTTTGATTGTGGACTATTATTACAAACTGAAGCAAGTTCAAAGAAAGCTTGAACGATAACTTAATATTTTCTCCATAACTAAAGAAAAAAACACAGATTTTAACTAACAGTTAATTAGTTATGTTTCTGCAAATAAACTTAAGTACCACTCTTATAGTGATATGTTCTGTTGTGGTAATAAAGTGCAGAATTCTAATTCAATTATTTTATAGATTCTAGTCAACAAATTTCCTCTCTATATTTAGAATAAAATGAGGTAATTATTTCAAAAGATTCTCAATATGCTAATTGCAATGTATATTACTAAAATAATATTGCAGACTATAATATTTTTCCTTGAGTTTTAAGCTTATTATAACTATTCAAGTGAGGGAGAAAACATTTTAAACCTCTGGAAAACAATTCTAAGCTGCTTTTTATATTGTAATTCAATTATTCCTATCACCAATATGGAAAGAGTAATTAAGCAGGACACATTCTTAACCTTGAAAGTTACCATAGTGTATTCAGAGGTTTGTCAGATAAAACACAAGCTTTGTAACAACTGAAACAGATTTTTCTAAATGTAGAACTTCTGTGCATCACTCAGTGTAGCTACTTGTGTGGGTTAGCTGCTTACCTACCCATGGACTAAAAGCAAGGGTGTCAAACTGCTGGCCCACAGGCCGGATGCATCATAGCGAAACCGCGCCCACCCCATTGCCGACAATGGCAAAAAAGTCGCGACACATCGCGACACATCACGTGACATTGCGAGTTTGACACCCCTGGACTAAAGGATTAGTGGTTCATTAGAATGACTACTCCCTAAATATGTATCATGACTATCAGGTGAATGAAAATGTATTAATTTAATATCCTCACATTTCTGAGGTTGCACGTTCCAGTTTATTCACTTTACATTAGTTTTAACAACACAGGTGTTTTTTTTTTTACAGATCCTCACAAGCAATGGTTTATTATGTGTTGCTATGTATGTTTTGCTTCTTGTTTCATTATATTTCATGCGTCTTCCAGCATAGTCTTTCTTACCAGTTGCAAATACAGATAGGCCACATTTAGTACAAGTTTGAATGATGTGATATTCAATTTAGTACAAAGTGTAAATTGATACCAGACTGCAATGAATGCAACCCATAATTCAGTTAATGCGAGGCTAGTGTGTGCAGAATTGAGACTAGCACACATGCATTTGCAGTTGTGGTTTTAAGAACTGCTGATCTTTGTGTGTGCAAAATGGAGAAAAGAGAGTCAGTCAGTAAAGGTTAAAAAAAGAAAAGGCCCATTATTACACTAAAGCTACAATTTGATGTGATTGAATGACATGAAGATCAAGGCTACAATAAGATGTTGGAATACCTGAATCTGCAATATAATTTTTTATTTATTTTGTTTTTGGTAATTAATCTGAGACTTTGTAAACCATAATTTTAAATTGTGAGTATATTCTTTATATCTTCTTAATATTTGATCAATATACAGTATCTAAGAAATTTGTTTAAATTTTGACTATTTTTGAATTGGAACCAATTACCATCTTTTCCATAAAAATAGCACTTCAAATAGTATGAATTCAAATAATATGATCATTTAATGAGATTTGTTAACTGTACTAATTGAGACCTACATGTATGACAGTACTTCTAAGGAAAAGCTTAGAGTATAGGCTGGCTTATAAAGAGGGTATAATCTTTCAAATATTTTAACAAAAAGATCATAGGATATTGTAGCTCAGAAACCATACTTTGGCTTGGAAATAGTGGAAAACCTGGTGTATAATTCAAGACTGATGGTACAGTATCTCTAAGGCACTAGGGTTAGACTGTGTATTTTGTAAAAGTGAAAATACTTCATATTTAATGGAAGCCTCACACAGATTGTTATAATACACTCTTTAGTGTTGCAAAGGTAAAGGTTTCCCCTGTCCAGTTGTGTCTGACTCTAAGGGCCAGTGTTCATCTCTGTTTCCTAGCCAAGGGAGCCATCATTGTCCAAGGAGCTTCCGTGGTCATGTGGCCAGCATTACTATATGCCGGGGTGCAAAGAGCGCTGTTACCTTCCCACTGAAGTGATGTCTATTTATCTACTCACAATTTGCATGCTTTCGGATTGCTAGGATGGCAGAAGCAGTTAAGTGTTGCATGAAAGACTTAAACCTCTCTCATTTGTGAAAAAGATTTAGCTGGGATGAGCTGTGCAAGCAAAGATAAATTGTAATATTAAGAATTTAACAAACATCCAACCACACAATATTGGCTTATTGCCCTTAACCAGAGGGTTTTAACAGGCTACAGTGGAACACCAGATGGACCCCTGCCTTATGGACTGGATTCCGGACTCTGCCTGACGGGCTTGTGAAGGGTCCCCTGACAGAGCTGGTTTAATGTCAACGGTCTGACTAGCCAACCCCAAAAAAGGAATCCTTAGAGCAACTAAGTCCCAAAAGGGAAAACATCATTGGATAAACCATCTCGGAACTGAAGAAGCAAATACAGCTCTTGTTTTTCCTGCGCGAAAGCTTGTCCCCACCTCTCGGGTGTTCACACGGTCCAATGGTACAACTTCTTTTTGTTATGGGAACAATCCACTTCTCCATCAAGCACCTACAGCAATGACCTTGTCAAATGGTACAACTTCTTTTTGTTATGGGAACAATCCACTTCTCCATCAAGCACCTGCAGCAATGACCTTGGTGGGTTGCAGGCTCTCACGGTTCAGGAACAATATCTTGGCATCCCGTTTCCTCCCTTTGCTTTCCACCCCTCCCTCCTTTCGTTGGAAGGTTGATTAGTGATAGAAGCCAGAGGGAAATATAGCGATTCAATCTTGACACACATTTTCCCCAAAACTTAAATCCCTCCAGCTGTTTTAATAAATAATTCCCATCATCCACTACGATCAGGCTGAAGAAGGATGTCCTGCACATGATGCCAGCTCAAGAGTGTATGGCACAATGGATTGACAGTGGTATCTGATGGTGTCAACTTAAATGATTTGCATTTTTAGAATGATTCAGAAGAAGAGGTGGGGTCGGTGCCCTCTAAGGTTTGGCAGCGTAGACCACTGACTACGTGGCCTGTAGCAGGCCCTGTCTGGACTACAGGCAATATTAATTATACTTAAGTGCCTTCAAAATTTCTCAACATCAGGGTCTTTTCCCATGAGTCCTCTCTTCTCATTAGGTGGCCAAAGTATCTGAAATGTGGTGAATAAACACAGCTAATTGTGTACACTCAATAAATGGGAGTTAAAACAATTTGAATTAATGCAGTGTGTAAATCCCATCTCTACCTTCCTATTACAATCGACAATCATCCTTTCTGTAGCTTCACAATGGAGCCTATAGTTACCCCGGGGCCTTCAAGTTATTTTATTCTTTAAAATCCTCCTGAAACAATCGTCCTGTCTTTCTAGTACTAATCCTGGTGACAGCCTCCAAACTCTTATCGTCCACTAACACATTATACTAGATCATAAATTTCAGCGCATTCATTTAAAGTTGGATCTTTTTGCTCTATTTACTTGCTCTAACCTGCAACATAAAATGGCTCAGTTACAGTGCCATGTGTGACTAAAGCAGGTTTTGTCTCATTGCTAGTATCAAATGCAACTCTGCTCAGATGGGTTTAAAAAAAAAATACTTGGGATTCTGCATAAACAACAAAAAAATATCTCCATTGATAGTTTCTGTAGAGAGGCGGCTTTTCTTTCCCTCAAGTGTTCATTATATAAATATTTCCTAATTCCTTTGAATGTTGAAATACACAGTGAATTGCCAGATACAGTACTGTATTTTAACAAAGCATCCCAGTTTGCAAAAAGGAATTCTGTCAAGTGGATATACATACAACGATGAACTGATCTGAAAATGATGCTTCCAAATATTTTATATAAAATATTTAAAGTTCACTTTTCTGCACCTGTGGCACTCAAGAAGAGCTTCCACAAAGCCATATAACAAAAAAAAAACACTGATTTTTTTAAAAAGTTATTGAATATGTATATAGGCTGGTTCCCTATTTATCTGTAATATAATATTCTGTGTTTTGTGAATTAGGATATATTGGAATAGCCCAATGAGCACATCATGTTTCACACTATACAATATCTTACATCAGTCACTTATTTCTTAGATTACATTATACTTTTTTCAACTTCAAACAATCTATCTCAAAAATAATGTTGACTTATCTTAAAATTTCCTATAAATCTTAAGGAAAACATTAGAAACGTGTACAGGTTTTTTTTTTAATTAAAATATTTTTTTCTTCTTATGTCTCTCTCCAGAACTGTATTTAGTCTGAATTATAGCTTAGAAAAATAAGATCCGAAGCTAGGTTTAATATTCTCCATTACAGTAATTTGAAGTAAACAACTTTATTTCCTCTGTGATCTCTTCTAAAGTAGAGCCTGAACATCTACAGGTAGTCCTCTATTTACAACAGTTCATTTAGTGACCGTTCAAAGTTACAACAGCATTGAAAAAAGTGATTTATGACTATTTTTCACACTTATGACCATTGCAGCATTCCCATGGTCAATGATCAAAATTCAAACACTTGGGAACGGACTCATATTTATGACAGTAGCAGTGTCCCAGGGTCATGTGACCACCTTTTACAACCTTCTGACAAACAAAACCAATGGGAAAGCCAGATTCACTTAACAACCGTGTTACTAATTTAACCACTGCAGTGATTCACTTAACTACCATGGCAAGAAAGGTCGTAGAATGGGGCAAAATTCACTTAACAAATGTCTCATTTAGCAACATAAATTTGGGGCTCAATTGTGATCTTAAGTCGAGGACTACCTGTATTCTTTTTCTTTTCCACCTTAAGTATTAGGATCAATCTCCTCCAGGCAGTTGGATCCATATTTCAAATAAAAGATAAACATTTAGGAGTTTTCTTCAAGGTGATGCATCTTTATGTTTCTAGATCAATAATCAATTATTCCCAAGTTAAGTGTCTAAAATGAAAAGTAAAATTTGTCCCTCTGAATATTCTTTCTCATATTTTCAGGATCCTTTCATGTTAGTCAAAAGCGATAGCTAGATGTAGCAGAATGCAATTAATCATAAATAATCATTTCATTGCTAGCAAAATGTTGAGGATAAGGCAAATGACTTGCCCAAGTTATGCACATATGGCAAAAGTCCAGGACTGAGCCATCAAACCTAAATCATTCATTTGAACTCAAGTTCTTTCATACAGAATCATCCTTTCCAAATCTTCTCAGCCAACCAGCATTCTAAGCATACAAGATACACTCAGCCCAACAATTCAATAATTTTAAAAACCACTCCCAATACAGCAGTTGGCACGTATCTAAAACAATGAAATGTCCTCCCAGTGTCTCTAAACTAGAGGCTTTAAATAAGAATTATGCCTGCAGTCACATTCCAAAATGTTGATTGGATCAAGGATGAACACTTAACTAAAACTGACATTCTATTTCAACTAAGTTATATTTAGTGCATGAATACATATATTTAGTATATTTATTATAAGTAATATCTATACGATTAATACTTTTTCTCTTTTCTCATTCAGAATTAACAATTCAGAGGCTTCATTCAACACTGCAAACCCATCTTCTGCACTCACCCTAAAAGCTCCCATTATTCTCTGAAAGTCTTAGAGCAGTGGTTCTCAACCTTGGTTCATGGACCCCTGGGGGGCCATGATGTCATCACAGGGGATCTGTGAAGCCTTGAAGAAATGTTATGATTTAAATCTTGAGTTAAGTCTTGGGGGTCCTTGGCCATGATCCATGGCCACAAAAGGTATTTAAAGGGGGTCCGTGGTGAACAAAAGGTTGAGAACAACTGCCTTAGAGCATTAACTAGAGCCTTTTAGGGCCCTCTTTCAAATAATTCCCCAGCACCTCCCATTTTTGTGCCACAATCCTCAAGATCACTTCTCATTCCTTATAGATGGGAGAAATGTAAAGGAAAACAGTGACCTCCACCCATCCATTCTTTTGACTCAAAGTCTCCAGAAGATAAATCTTGCAGGTGCATAAATTTATTTTTTTAATAAATTTATTAGCCAGCCCCTTGACATACTTATCATTTGACTTTCTAGCATTTGTGGAATCACACAGAAACCAGTTCCAAAATAAATCACCGATATAATGGGACATTCCATGGGTAGATAGATACACGTTGATGGGTCCAACCACATTAAATGACTTTAAGTTGGCATGGGTAATGTCTCACGTTATTGGTAACTTATTTTTTTCAATAGACTGTGGTTACCCAGAAAGAGGTCTAGGCATTTTTCTCTAAGAAATTCAACTTTAAAATAGCAGGAATGATCTAGATTTGCTGATAATTTAATAATAGCAGTGGGGGGGTGGGGGTGTTCTGTTATGTCCAGGGAGGCAGGGATCATGTTGAACTAATTTTCTGTATAAAATATTAGTGATTGGTAAGATTTCTATCACTCCTCTTCTTCAAGAGCTCAAGATGAATTATCTGGAAAGTTCTCTTTATTTCCACAACTACCCCATGAAGCACTGGCTCAGATATCCACACCAGAACACACCTGTCAAACAGTCATCTAACTATTGCATCCTCAATCATTTCTATGAAAGATGATTATTGCTGGAAAAAAACCCTCTTGCTACAGAACTCAAGAAAGCATTTCTATAGTCCCACACAGCATCTTCTAGTAGGTCTGCAATTGGGCAAGTGAATAAAAATGGTCAGTGAACAGGCCCTTTTCTGCATGTAGTCAAACTGTACATTTTCTTGTGCACTCCATCACTTTTGCCACACCCTTAATGAGCCTCCCTCTTTTGCAACAGGCACTGGGGAGGATTAAGGAGGAATCAGGATGTACACTTGGCATCACCACCATCTTTCCAAAGAAACTGTTACACTTTGGAAGGCTGCATTGCCGACCCCAATTAGTGTAAAGCGGGCAGCCGCAGACATCAACATTATAAATAAAGAAATGCCTACCCACTGCTCTCCTGCACAACTGGTTCAGAACTCAATTCCATACAGCTAAATTATTTTATTCTTAAACATGCCCAATCCTGGAACATCATCCCCCGCAAACACACAGAGGGAGAAATGCTGAGCAACGAATAACTCTAGACAAAACTCACACCCAAACCCACAGATTTAATGAGATACATTTATTAACGGACAATATATTAAGTATTTACGTTGGGGAAAAGAAAACCTCCCCTCCCCGTGCATATTTACTTTTTTTTTTTTTTAAATGAGATCCCCCCCAACTCTCTTTTCCAAAGAGTCTTGCTGAGCAAAACCATTCCACAGAAACTCATTTAACAGTTTTGGCATCCAAACTTCGTATGCATATATATATACACACGAATGTTTTCACCATGACACCATCAGTTTTCTGGATCCAAGAGGCTGCACTCCCTTCCCCCCTCCCCCTCCCCACACACACACATACCCGCTATGGATGAATCACGGCTCCGTGGGGGGAGGGACACGAGAGAGAGATACTCGGTGGGGCTCCCCGTAGGGAACAACAAGTAAAACTTATCTCTCCCCCCCCCCGCCGCCGCTCCTGAGACAAGCAGCACAGAAGCTCCTTTGGGCATCTGCCTGCAAAGGACTCCGCGACTGAACGGAGGGAAAAAGCGAGGGGGCAGTTGAGGCTCCCCACTCGGGAGCCCATCTCCACGCGCGCGTATCGCTGTCCCGGTCGCGCCGAACTCTCGCCTTTGAGGATGCCCGAAGGGTCGCATTCAACCCCTCGACGGAAAGCCAAGCCTGTCCGGCATCGTTTTGATCACCTTTGCAGCCTCGAGGCACTGTCACCACTCTCCTCCGGCTTCACCGATGCTGAGGCGGGCTGCCCAATCCCCTCCGAAACACGCAGGCGGTCAGCATTTCTCCCGCACACACACGCAGGATACCCTGCGGAGCCGAGGATGTCGCTGAGACCTCGAGCATGATTGGAGGAGCGGGGGAGGAATCGCCCCCTCCGGTTGGCTCTCCCGACTGCCACTCCGGCGGCTGCTCCGGCTGCAAAGGCATAAGGCGCTGTGGAGAGCAGAGCTGCGCCGCCGCCGCTCCAGATCCTTCCCTTCCACCCCCGTACACGCATGCATCGCATTCCTCGATGCCCACGTGACATGCCTAATTGCTCTCTATTGTATAGCTGGGCTGCGCGGAGTAAGGCGGCTAGCGCCGCCAGCGTTTCCACTTTGAGTTCGATCCAGGTTGCCGTGGCTGGTTTCTTTTTCTCTCTGCAAAGGAGGCTGCTGCCAAAAAACCCCCAAAAAACCCTAAACTAAAAACCTGTGCAAAACATTCCATTGGCACTAAAAACAACAACTTTGGCATTTTCACCTTGTTTTCCACAACTTTCTGTGGCCCTGTAAGGAAAAGCATTAATTCCAATGGAAGCCTTCTGGGGCATCCCCGCCCTAAAGAGTCCCTCAGTCTGCCTTCTACAAAAGTGGTGCACTAAATCTGAGCGTCTGTTTATGCAGTTATGTTGGCTTAGAGTAGACCACAACCCGGCCGTGTTATTTATCCAAAGCTTAAAAGTTTCATGACGGCCTCTCTTTCCAGTGATGCTTCCAGCCTTGAATAGAATTCCTGCAGCGATTATTCTGGGCACTGACTGTATCCTTAAGGGACGGTATTTTCTTTAAGTTGAATAGAAGCAATCGCGGGTGCCTTAAAAGTTGCTGAACGGGAGATGTGTTTTGTTGCTCTTAGAAGAATTGCTATTTGGTAAATGAGCCCAACAATAATCAAGACAATTTATTGTGTAATTCTAGAGTAGTACCAACAGGTAGCTAGGCAGTATATAAATTTAATAAATAAATTCTGGACTATAGAAATGGTAATAAACCAACATCAGGCTCAGGCAACAAGCCAGTCAATATTTTTTTAAAACAAGTTTTATTAATTTTCCAATTTTACAAAGCTCCAGATGATAAGGAAGCAACATGGTGATTGGGTAGTCCATAATCAAATAACAAGCTCTTTCATGCATATATCAGGTTACATCATCAAACATTTCCTCTCTATTTCCCTTAGTTATTGTATCACATTGAAATTAATACATTGCTAGTTATAGCTCAGTCGGTTAAGAGATTTATCAATATATTTTAACTTATACGCCTTCATATCTTGTTTTGAATTTTACCTAATTTCAGTTACAGTATTCCAATTAGCTTAATATCCAAAGTCTTTAGATTTCGGGTAACCCAAAGTTCCCTTAGTTCAGGGCTTTTCAACCTGTGGTACGTGTACCACTTGTGGTACATTAACGAGTGGCAGGTGGTACGCAGCCCTGCCTAGCCAAGTGTAGTGGGGGAGGGAAAGAGCCAGCGCAGGCAGGACTTACAGTGAGAGAGTCCTCTGGAGCTGCAGAGGCACGGAGGAGGGAGGGAGGGAGATGGAGAGTGGAAGGATTCTTATGTGCTTTTGTGACTTTGAAGTTCTGGGATTTGTGCAATGTGGGCTTTGTGTTCTTAAGGAGTGTTTGGCAATTTCTATTTGGCTGATGGCTGATGTCTCATGTTAGCTTCTATTGCTCTGCTATTGTTAGCTGTAAGTTTTGCTGCAAGGGATTTCAAAGTATTTTTCTCCTGAATGGATTTTGCCTGTAGATTCCTTTACTTATGAATGGAGCCATTTGGGGGGGCTGCCTTAGCCGGCAGCCAATACTTACTACATTTTTTTTCTTCCTTACTTTCCTTTCTAGCCGGTAGCTAATTCTTAAAGGGGAATGTGTCTTTTTAAGCTAATTCACTCAGCAGTTTGTGTTTTCTGTTTCTGGAGGCTTTTCCTTGTTTAATGAATATATGGAAGAGAAAAAATATGGGGGGGGGTTCAAATTCTTCCTTCAGAAGGAGGTGGGTATGAGAAAGAGGGAGGCAGGGAAGGAGGGAGGGAGGGAAGTCCCGCCTTAGCACTTGGCCACCAGCAGCCCTGCCATTGACTTTACTTGTCAAAAGGTTGCAAAAGGGGATCACATGACCCTGGGACACTGTGACCATCCTAAATATGAATCAGTTGCCAAGTATCCAAATATAAATCACATGACCCTGGGCATGCTGCAATGGTCATAAGTGTGAAAATGGTCATAAGTCATTTCAGTGCAATTGCAACCTTGAACAGGGTTTTTTTTTTTTTGGTCATCAAGTTTTTGACACCTTGCTAGGTGGTACTCGAATATTGTCATATCCTAAAAGCGGTACAATCGGTGAAAAGGTTGAAAAGCCCTGCCTTAGTTCATTACAGAATAATTGTCATATCTAAAATACATTTATTATTTACTCAAATAGATTCTTACTTTATTTCACAAACATATTCCATTTCTCATCTTAATACTTCATCACTTACTAATAAGATAACCTTTATCATCTCAGTCCAACTTCTATATTATAATCCAAGACTATTATTCTAGTGACTATTTTTTTTTAATTTCCCTTATAGATCTAAATCCTAAATATTAAGTCAATTAGTATCTTTTAAAATCTCATTAGGCCATTAAGATTTTAAACTCTTCCATTATAGGTCACATTAAAAAAACCATTTTTTTTTAAGTCTAACTCTAGCTTTCTTTTTGTGCCAAGCAGGCTTCCATAGCAGTGCCTCTAGCTCCTCAGGTGGATCTCCCTTCATTTCTACACGTCGTTTGAATCAAGGGAGACCATCCAATTATCAATTTTTCAAAGGAGCTGGCCCCTTCATAATCATTAAATTGTTGGTCCAATAGTTCAAATCTCCATGTTTGGCTCAATACATCTGTCGTCAGTTCAGTCTGATCCTCCTCTTCTTCCAGTTTCAGCTGGTTTAAGTAGAAAGTCATGTTCAATGTTGTAGTTGTTGTTTGGTTGTTTGGTTTTTCTGGGTTCTCAATGTGCTGTACATGCAGATCCTCAGCACCTTCCATCTTAGTGTTGCTTTCTTCAATTTCTGATGCTGTTAAAGTTGCAGGTTTTTTGATTAAGATCAAAGTTTGGGTATCAGGATTCTCAGTAGGTTGTAGCTGGTAGTTTTTGAAGTCCACTTTAATATTAATTCCTTCCTCTTCTGTTGCCTTTTGGGTTGTAGGTTCATCAGTTGGAATCTGGGTTGCATCTTGTAGCTTTGAGGTGGCACCTTTATTTTTTAGTCTGGAATTCATTAGCTCAGTAGCCTCAAGGATTTTTTCAAGTATCAGTTGTAGTTAAGTTGTGGGTAGTGTTCCTCCATTTCTATGGTGTTTACAGATAGTCCTTTAGTGGAGGCTATTTTTAATAAAAATCAATAAGTGTCCACCTCCACTATAGAAAATTGTTTTCACCACCCAGCTGTTTCAAGTTCTTATCTTTTTTGATAGTGTCAAGGCCAAATCTTAGTCTCACAGGTCTCCCAGTCAGAAATTCACTTGCTGTACCAAAGTTCACCACAAGATGTCCCCAGTGACATGTAAAGTCTTTCCCAAACTCAGGTTAGGGTTTATCCGGTTTAAAAAATATTCTTTTTTTTTTCAGCTTAACAGATAGGTAAAGTAATAGGTCCCTGTAAGAATAGGAATCTTTTGGGGTCCCAAATATTCCAAAATTACAAGTCCAATTGTTTAATCATTTAGTTTAGTTGTTCTTTTTTCCCCCCCATAGCTTTATGTTCCCAGAGTAGGCAGGAGCCGCCCAGTTAGAAAGGGGGGGGGGGAATTTCCAAAGACTTTTACAGGAGAGTGGTTGGGATGCAACAAAGGTAAGGTAAGGTCTCACCCAATTCCTCCAGGTTGCTTTCGTCGTGCTTGGTAGTGCTTTTGGCTGGTACGGCTTAGTGATCGGCCATGTTAATGGCCGATCTTTTCTTCGTTGGTCCAGAAGAGCTGCCTCGGATCAAACAGAAGGGCTGCCGCCCTTCCGCGATCTGTTGAGAGTCCTCCTCAGCAGTGGTCGCCCCTCCAGGGTGACTTTCGACCCTTTTCAGGGTCTTCCGACGAAGGAAAACCGGATGGCGGAGAGAGCGCTCTCTCCGCACGTCCGATGGCACCGTGATCGCAAACCGGAAGCCTCCAGTCAATAATTTTTTTGTCGCAACACATGGATCTACAGCCAAAATGCAGACATGACTTGGATGCTGCATTTAATCATGCAAGATATAGTCACTGATCCAAAAAGCAGACCTTGCACCTATGGGAATTACGCTAGGAAGATGATAGAAATGGTAATACCGTATATGATAGTTTGGTCTAGTGATTAAAGCATCAGGTTAGAAACTAGGAAACTGAATTCTAGTCCCATCCCAGATATGAAAGCCTGTTGGTGACTTTGGGCCAATCACTCTCTCAGTCCAGCTCAGCCCACAGGATTGTTGTTCTGGGAAAATAAGAAGGAATATTAGGTATGTTTGCCACCTTGAGTTACTTATAAAGTAATAAAGGTGGGTTAAAACTCAAATAAATAAAAATAAAGAGCATTGTCATCTTTTTGTCCACTTCATAAATAAGATCCTTTAAAGATTGATAATAAGGAGTTTATGGTTCCATATTGTTACATTTGGAAGCTAAGTAAGCTGCATCATTTGAATTTCTATATACCATAGGTATTAATAGTAGATTGGATTTTACTAATAAAGTATAAATTTCTTCCCTTTCACCATGTCTTTTTTTCTGGGCAATAAAATAAAAATACACTATGAGGTAGCATCCGTTGCCTTCCAAAAGTAATTCAGACACGAATCCTTTTTACTTTTAGTTCCATATTAATTAACATTAGTACTGCGGGGTGGAAAAAATGCTGCATCAGCAATAAGCACCGCAGACTCTAATCAACTATGTCTAATCCTCCTGTCCCAGCAAGCGAGCCAGCAAACCTAGCAAGAAAGATAAAAAATATTCACAGAATTCCAGAAACATAAGCTTTTATTTTTAAATCAAAATGCAACCTAAATCTCTAAACAACAATGCCCTCAAACACAATGGGATACAGCTTCAAATATAATACTGTAGTACCGAGATTAAGGCAAATGATTAGATGAGAATGGTTGAGTACAGAAATGGGTCTTTAGCCTCTCCTTAAAACGCAAGGGGCAGGCAGAACTGGGAATTCCACACAGCTAGTGCCACCAAGGAGAAATCTTCACCTTTTTCACCTCCTGCAATAAACTCAAGAGAATCAGAATCAGACATAGGGAGAGAAGCCATTCCTTCATATACAGACCAAGCCATTTAGGGATTTATATAGAATTTAACCTGAAATTCTTACGAACAGGCATCATAGGCTCCTGTCAGGAAGTACCCAATGGAAACCTAGCTGCCACATTCTTCTCAGTGGTGGCCCCTTCTTTACAGAACATCACCCCCCATAAGGCACAACTAAGCCCCCACCCTGCTGCTCTTCAGAAAGGCCCCCAAAATGTTTATTAGCAGACTTGGGGACCACGAATGGAAATGGAACTGATCAAATGGCTGATTTGATTGTCTTATTGCTGCCATGTGGGGTGGGAGTGGGGTGGTTTTTCTTACGTGTTTTTAATACAAGGTGGATTTTTTAATGTTGTAAGCTGCCTAGAGTCATCTATGTGTGAGCTGTTTAAATTTGTTTAATAAATAAATAATTCCTAGACCCATGATCATTTCTTAACTTCCTTCAATTGTCTAATTGGGAGAGAACTGGAACATGGTAATAGTGGCCAGGTTAAACTTTTTCAGAGAAGGGATGCAATTGATAGATGGGGAAAAAATTGCAGATGGGGAAAAAAAGTGTTCCTTGACACTATAATCAGCCTGAGCCACACAACATAGGCTCAAGGCTGTGTTCCTGTTTCTTCAAGGGGGTGGGGGACAAAATCTAGAAGCCATTTTAGATGATGCCTTGAGCTGGGATAGCTGATCATTTCAGTCAGCCACCAAGGCTTTGACTAATAGGTTTAGCATGAAAGCAAACTTTCCTGCTAAGAATGAGGGACTTAAAAGAATGCTGTCTCTTCTTTCCTATTTTGTTTTTATTGGCACGAGAACTGTTTGCAAAGAGGATATGATAGGAAGCAAATTAGCAAGCCACTAATATAAATGAAAAGTACATGCAATCATGCTGTAGTCACATCTATTCATCCAAACCACTCTCTAGAACTGTTAATGGAATATATACAGCAGTACAGCTTGGAATATAGAATTAGATCTTTTAATCCTGTCTTTATTATTTTTAATAAATAGCTTAAGGCAACAAACATACTTAATACTCCTTCCTCTATTTTGTCTACAACAACAACCACCACCCTGTGAGGTGAGTTGGGCGGAGAATGACTGGCCCAAAGTCACCCAGCTGGCTTTTCATGCCTAAGGTGGGACTAGGACTCACCGTTTCCTGGTTTCTAGCCTGGTGCCTTAACCATTAAACCAAAATGATGGTATAGAAAAGCAGTATTTGCAACACGGTTTAATATTATTGCTAAAAATTAGATACCTGGGAATTTACTTAACAACATAGAGATTTCTGTATGAATAATTATTTTCAGACTTAGAAATGTATAAAGGACAATATATTAAGATGGAGAAAGTTAAATAGAAGGAAAAACATTACGCTTACAGTTAACATCATGCTAAAAGAAACTAGTATGTGTTACTGGCGGTACATCAACCTAGTACTGACTGCAAAAATAGATCATTTCTTCCCTAAAGATTGGAAATATAAGGCTGGGTCACTTTTTTCAGATTTTGTGGCAATGCTGTAAAGCCCCCAAATTTTGGGAAATGATTTATAATAAAATGAAACAGATTTTAAAAATTAAATTTACTTTCCCACCTTTTATTTTTCAGTTAAAAATTAATGTTACCACAAGATATAACAGACTGCTTTTGTTGAGCCGTGATGACGCAGTGGTTAGAATGCAGTATTACAGGCAAACTCTGCCCGCTGCCAGGAGTTTGATTCTAACTGGCTCAAGGTTGACTCAGCCTTCCATCCTTCTGAGGTGGGTAAAATGAGGACCCAAATCATTGGGGGCAATCTGCTGACTCTATAAACCACTTAGATGCAGAAGAATCATCAAGAAATAAAAAGCAATCTTGATAAGCTAAACGAACAAATGCTTGACATAAAGACACAATTTGAGGTTCACCAACAAATGATCCTTAAAAATGAACAAAGAATTCAGAAGGTGGAAGATCAATCAGAAGATACTGGGGGGAAAATTGAAGCACTAATGACAGAGAATGAAAGATTAGAACAAGCAAATCAAAAAGAAGCGGTCGCTGCTTTGGAAATGGAGAAGGCAGTACACTATTTGAGATTCCAGAACATACCCGAAGATAAAGAGGAAAATATAGCAGAAGTGATTATTAATCTATTAGCAGAGGCCCTAGAAATGGAAAGATCGGAGATGCAGCAAGAAGTGGATGAAATATTTAGAATGAATTCAAGTTACGCAAGGAAACACAAATTGCCCAGAGAAATCCATGTAAGATTTATGAAGAAAACAATGAGGGATGAGATATTAAGAAGAGTTAGAGATGATCCATTACAATATAAAGATAACAAAATAGTAGTGTTGAAACAGATTCCCAAGAGAATAAGGGATACTCGAAGACAATATCATTTCTTGACTACAAAGTTGATTGCAAAAGGAGTAAATTTTAGATGGCTGATGCCAGAAGGGATTTTAATCAATTGGAATAACACAAGATATCGTTTGGACTCAGTGTGGAAGGCAGAGGATTTTGATGAAAGATATAGAGCATTTCTGGGAGAAACAACACAATATCAACAAGAGGATGGAAAAAGCCAGAAACAGACAGAACAAACAATAGAGGAAAAAATTACACAGGTGGAAGAGGAAAAAGAGAAGATGAATGAAGATGAGGGAATAGTAAGAGAGCAGAGGATTATGAGATCAACAAGACCTAAATATAAGTAAAACAAAATGGAGAAGGAAAGTGGAATTTTTTCAGTGAATATAAATGGATTGAATTCCCCATCAAAAAGGAAAAGAATTTTCAAACAACTACAGAAATTAAATATTGATATAATTTGTTTGCAAGAGACACACATAAAAAAACCATAAATTCTTGAAAAATCCAAAACCTGGAAAACTTTATTATACATCAGCTCAACAAAAAAAAGTAGTAGTTATATATGTCAAAGAGACAATAGATTCCAAAATGATTTATGCAGATGAAGAAGGAAGAATATTAATGGTAGACATATTTTTAAATCAAAAACAGATACTTTTGATAGCAATATATGCACCAAATAATAATAAGAATTTTATCAAAACCTTCACAGAAAAATAGTAGAAATGGAATATCAAAATATATGCTTAATTGGGGATTTCAATGCAATAGTAGATGGGACATTAGACTATAAAAGCAGTAAATCAGGGAAACAAGGAAGAAAAAGATTACCTAAGACTTTTTTCAATATGATAGAGGAAATTGGTATACAAGATATCTGGAGAGAAACGAATCCAGGAAAATCACAATACACATTTTATTCTAATAGTCATAAATCTTGGTCTAGAATTGATATGATTTGGACGACGCCTGAATTAAGGGTTAATATGCAGGAAATTGAAATAGAATTAGGTACTTGGGCAGATCATAACCCTTAAAAATGGTGTGGAAAGGAATGCAGAAAAAATTAAGATGGACTTTGAATCAATCTATATTAAAAGAGAAAGAATTTATAGACTTAGCAACAAAAGAAATGGAATTTTTCTTCAAAGAAAATAAAAAAGAAGATACATTACAAAATGTATGGGATACAGCCAAAGCATATTTTTGAGGCGTAGCAATAACATACATGGCGAAAAAAAATAAAGAAAAGAGACAACAATGTCAGTTGTTAAGAGAAGACTTTAAAAAATTAGAACTTGAACTACAAATAAATCCACAAAAGAAAATATTGAAAAGACAAATGGAAATAATAAAACATAAATTAAATTTAACAGAATCAGAAAAATTGGCACAACAAATTAAAAGAGCAAAGCAAAACTTCTTTGAAAATGCAAACAAACCAGGAAGATTGTTAGCTTATAAACTTAAAAAACAGAAGGAGAAAAAAATGATAAACAATTTAGTAGATGAAAAAGGCTGTTTACAGTATTTTTAGACACCCAAAAGGCATTCGATAATGTTTCTTGGCAATTTATGATTCAACAACTAAAAACAATGGAATTTGGTCAAAACTTTATAAATATGATTCAGACAATATATCAGAAACAAACAGCAAAAGTAATTGTAAATGGGGATTACACAGAGAATTTTGATATATGAAAAGGCACAAGACAAGGATGTCCATTACCCCATTGCTATTTATCTTAACTTTGGAAGTTTTAAATAGAAACATTAGGCAAGGTGCAGAAATTAAAGAATTGAAAATAAAAGGTGAAACCTACAAACTGCAAGCATTTGCAGATGATTTGGTATTCATTCTAGAGGAACCTTTAGAGACGATTCCTAAACTGTTGGAAAAGATAGAACAATTTGGAGAGATAGCAGGATTAAAGATAAATAGAGAAAAAACTAAAGTGATAGTTAAAATTTTTACAGATAAACAAAAAAGCAATTATCAGAAAAAATAGAATTGCAAATAGTCAAAAAGGTCAAATATTTGGGAATATATTTGACAGCAAGATGTTCAACAATAAAAGAAGATAATTACATTAAATTGTTAAACCAAATAAAGCTTGATTTGGAAAAATGGAAGAATCTTCAACTGTCGATATTAGGAAGAATTGCTACGGTGAAAATGAATATATTAGCAAAAATATTATTTTTATTTCAAACGATACCTATAAAACTGGAGAAAAAATTCTTTGAAGATTTAAACTCTCTAATTCAAAAATTTATCTGGCAAGGAAAGAAAGCTAGAATTAAATTGAAAATGTTACAAGAAGCCAAGGGAAATGGAGGCTTTGGCTTGCCTGATTGGGTTTTATATTATTAAGCATCAGTGTTAACATGGATAAAAGAATGGATAACTCTTAGAAATAAAAGATTGCTGTATCTGGAGGGACATGACCTGCAACTTGGTTGGCATGCTTTTCTATGGTATGGAAAAAATAAAATACATAAATACTTCCAAAACCACTACATTAGAAACGCATTATTATTAACTTGGGGGAAAATAAAATGTAAAATTTATTTGAAAATTCCAGGATGGCTTTCAACAATGGAAGCATTCGTACATCCAAATCTAGTCAGTCTCGATAAAATATGGACATACAAAGATATTCTAAATTCTGAAGGGAACTTAAAATCCAGGCAAGAAATGGAAAATCAGGACATCGATTTAACATGGTGGTCACATTTACAAATGCAAGTCAGATATGATAAAGATATTAAACAGTATGGATTTTACAAAAAACAGACTATGTTTGATCAGACATTATTAACTTCTGATGAAAAGTTAATTTAAAAAATGTACAATTTCTTATTAAATTTCAAAATGGAAGATGAACAAGTAAAAGAGACAATGATAGTATGGGCAAAGAATTTTGGATATAATATAGACTTAGAAAAGTGGCAAAGTTTGTGGGAAAGAAACTATAAATTGACAATGTCAGCTTCATACAAAGAAAACTCATATAAAATGTTTTATAGATGGCATTTGCCACCAACAAGATTAGCAAAAATGTTTAACAACATGTCAGAGAAATGTTGGAAATGTAAACACAAACCAGGTACTTATTATCATATGTGGTGGACATGTGTTAAAGCAAGGAGATATTGGACAATATACACTTGGTTAGAAAAAATGTTGGAGAAACACATAAGACTATAAACCTATTTTTTTTTTAGTAGGTATAATGCCAGAAAAACTTGATAAGCAAAGTACATATTTGATTCTATATGTGATAACAGCGGCAAGAATTATATTTGCACAATATTGGAAGAACGAAGAAATACCACCAGAAGAAATAATCAAAACAGTTTACTGTGCGGAAATGGACAGACTTACTTTAAGGTTGAAAGAAAAAGAAGAAACAGAATATTTTCAAACTTGGGACCTGTTTTATCAATGGTTAGAGAAAAGATTTAGGGATTAGGAATTTAATTTGTATTAGTGAATAAGATTCTCAGACAACACGTTTTTGTTGAATAATTATTGAACTGTTTAAAAAAAATAAAACTTTAAAAAATATATATAAACCACTTAGAGAGGGCTGTAAAAGGACTATGAAGCGGTATATAAGTCTAAGTGCTATTGCTATTCTTATTTTGTTCACAGTAACAAGTCACAGGATCTTTTGCCTTTCATTGGCAATTACATACAATGTAGAATGACAAATTTAAGTTGTGGGAGTCTGCATAAAAGTTAAAAGTAGTCTAGTGTTTGAAAAACAAATGATACAAAATTCAGTTCTATGTGGAAGCTATTTTTGGATTATACTTCCACATATGGTCTTATACTGCAGCCAACATTTGGATTTCTACAAACATAAGATTTTAACATTTAAGTTTGTATATGACTTGCTAAATACTGAGAGCTTTTTAGATGAAGTAGAAATTGTAATTTTTAATCTTGATTTATTATTAATACTAAATGTTACTTTGAATATTTTTACTTCATTTTCTAATACTTGTGCATCTCAATCCTGTGTACTTTAAGCTTTTTATACTTCGACTGATTTTTAAATACTATACACACGCATATATAAACACATACACACAAACACACATGCACTCACACCCGCACACAGGATTCATATCAATATGCTGATGACCCAGTTATGCTTTTGGAGTTCTTTCGGTGTGGAGGGATCCCAATGAAGAACAATTTTCAACTTAATCCTAACAAGACAGAATTGTTTTGTGTTCTAGGCCCTCCTAGATGAGAGGAACTTCAACTTTTGGTTCTTGATAATGGGGTGACAGAACCAGGGCACAACAAACCATGGAAGGGGTCTCTTGTGCTCACAACTCCAGGTGGCAACCAGGACCAGGAGGGCATTTGCACAAATCCACTTTGTGTACCAACTGCACCCTTTTTTCTTGTTTGAGGGCATTGCTGTTACATCTTGGTCTCTTCAAAGTGGGCTGCTACAATGGGCTCATGTAGGGCTGCCCTTAAAGATTATTCATAAGCTGCAGCTGGGGTGATGCAGGCAATTATATTTACAGTTCAATTTACCCTCCATCATAGCTTGGCAAGGTGCTCTGGCTCCTTGTAGGCCATCATGTTCAATACAAATTGTTGTCTCCTATTGAATCCTTCACAGAGTGGAGCCAGATTATTTGCAGAAACATCTCTCTCTGATCTGTTTTGCCCATCCCACTAGGTCTGACAGGGTTGGCACAGTATTAGATCAGTGGTGGAGAATCTTTTGGGCTTGGCGAGTCAAAAAGTTCAGGAAATGCCTAACTTGACTCTGCTGGCATGTCACATGACCCTGAACGAGAGAGAAACATTTCTCTATCCTATCTTCCCCCTCACACATATACACATCTGAATAGCAGCATCTGGGTTTCAACTTCAGCCCCAGTGCTATCACTTCCATTCAAAAAGGCCACCTCACACTATTCCCCAAGCATGCAAGCCTTGGGGAGAGGTACAGTTGCCTAGCACTCTCCAGGATCGCTTACCTTCAGGTGGTGTTCGCTTTCTATTGACAGGCCCTGCAGCCTACCTGAGGTTGCTCCTGGTCATATGAAGCCTTCGTTCTTGAAGCATCTTTAGAGAATGCTCTTTCGCAGCCTCTGCAAATTGCATAAGAATAAGGCGTGCTTTCGAGAATAGTTGTTCTTGGGTGTTGGTGAACGCTGATGTGTCACCCAAAATGTTGTGGCACGTTACCTTTGACAAATATGTCGTAGGTGACACCATTTAATATTGTGATGTTTTTAAAATCAGTTTCAATTGAACAATTGAGTAAAGCAAAATACTGAATTATGAAATAAAAATAAATAATTTTAAACCAGATATTTAGAAGTTTACAGCAATTATATTTTTAATACACGGATACAACACTTATCAGAAATAATTATATTTAAAATAGAAAGTAATATGGATTTTATTTTTAATGCAGTTCTAATAATGAAGACTTTCTGGAGAAATAAAACAAAAAGATCTTTGCATAATATTGAGAAATTAAAATAGGTGCCAAAGTGAGTTTCTATGGGAAATGAGCTCCTCTGGACACAATGAGTGCATGGACATACTGCCTTATAAACTAAGTAGGAACATGAACACTGTTGTGAGACACATGAAACCAATCAGTATCCATTTTGCAACCTTCAAAGCCTTACCACATGGGCAATATAAAGTATTTTGGCTATTTGCATGCCGAAGAGAAGTTAAAGAAAAACATTTCTCTTAAAACTTCTGAGCCCCATCCCAAATGGGCTGCAATCCCGCCCACTTTAACATGTTATTCGTGCACACCATATCCTTATTATAAGCCAATTAAGTCCCAAAATATTGGTTTGAATTTGATAGCTGGTTTTCCTCTGTCAGAAGAAACAGTTAAAAAGAACTGCTGAAGCTCCTTCTATAATCTATAGTGAATTGGGAACTTTACTACTTGTTTTCCCAGTCTAATGTGAAAATTCAGTGTCTGACTCTGGCCTCATGGCTTGGGTTTTATAATCACAACTGGACCACAGCAGGTTAGTAACGCCATCATAAATAGATCATAGAATGAGTAAACTGGTAGATTTTGAAAATGTTAGTGATATGTAGATAGTATAACGAAATAGAAGGGGCGTTGTCTTACCTGAACGCCTTTTCTCAGCGTGATGAATGGAGAATCCACCAATGGGTTATCTTGGACCTCCTGCCCACTTAGACCAAAACAATCAAAGCTGCCACGCCTCTCTGGTTGAGGGCACGCCCCCAGTTTCGAAAGGGCGAAGCCAATGACTGTACGACGTGTTGGCTCCCAGACCCTAAACACTGGACCTGACTGCGTCCAAGGGATGGGTGTGGATTCTCCATTCATCACGCTGAGAAAAGGCGTTCAGGTAAGACAACGCCCCTTCTCCAGCGTGAAAGAATGGAGAATCCACCAATGGGACTTACCAAAGCCCTACTGTCCCAATGGGAGGGGAGCAGACTGGGCCAGTGTCCCTGCCGCCAGCACCACCTGTTGCAGTACCCTGCGGCCAAAGGATGCCTCCGCCGAGGCAAACTTATCAAGGCGATAATGGCACACAAAAGGGGAAGGCGAGGACCATGTCGCCGCCCTGCAAATGTCCTCAATGCTGGCCTGTGTGGCCCATGCTGCTGAGGTAGCAGCACTGCGAGTAGAATGGGCCGTCAAGTGACCTGGAACTGGTAAAGAAGATGTCTGATACGCTTCGGAAATACAGGCCCTAATCCACCTGCCAACGGTAGAGGAAGATACCTTCTTACCCTTGGAGGCCGGGTGGAAGGAAACAAAAAAAGGCCTCAGATCTACGAAAGGACTCCGTCCGCTTGACGCAACAGCGCAACGTCCTGCGGACATTGAGAGTGTGCCATTGCCTTTCCAAAGTATGAGACGGATTAGGACAAAAGTTCGGTAACACGATCTCCTGTGCCCTGTGGAAAATGGTGTTCACCTTAGGAACGCATGAGGGGTCCAGGCGTAGGACCACTCTGTCCGTGTGAAAGACACACAGGTTTTTTCTGACAGAAAGAGCTGCAAGCTCCGAGATGCGCCTAGCCGAGGTAACTGCAACCAAGAAAGCAACCTTAAGAGACAAGGACCTAAAAGTGCAGGACCTAAGGGGGTCAAAAGGCGCCTGAGTAAGGGCCTGTAAGACCCGGGGCAAATTCCAAGAGGGATATCTATGTACTACTGGCGGTCTACTGTTGGTGACCCCTTTTAGAAAGGATCGTACCTTGGGGTGATGGGCCAGTGGCTCTAAGGTGTCACAGGTAAACACCGTGGCTGGAGCCGAGATCAGTCGGCGAATAGTGTTGGGCGCCAAGCCTTTATCAACACCCTCCAACAAATAGTCTAATATCCGTGGAATGGTTACCTCTGAGATAGCTAAGTGATTGCTGTCACACCAACGGCAGAAACATCTCGAAGTGGAGTCATAAATGCGATTGGTCGCCGGTCTCCGGGAGGCCTGAATCATAGAAATCACTCCCGAGGAATAAGATTCTTGGGTCAAGGCCCTGCGTTCAAGTGCCAAGCGGCTAACTGCAGCCACTGAGGCTCCGGTTGTTGTATGGCCCCCTGCACTAGGCGAATCCGATTTGGAGGGACCATGGAGAGGCTCACGAGGTCGGCAAACCACGGTCGTCTCGGCCAGTGCGGGGCAATGAATATGACCTCTGCCTGTTCCTGCAATACCTTCCTGATAACTGCTGGGATCAGAGGGAGAGGTGGGAAGGCATACAGTAGTCCCCTGGCCAAGGGCTGCGAATAGCGTCTGTCCTCTCCGCCCCCGGAGAGGGGAACCTGGAACAGAACCTTTGAAGTTGGGAGTTCGCCGGAGAGGCGAATAAGTCTAGGACCGGCAACCCGAATCTGTCCGATATCTCCCTGAAGAGATCCGGATGTAGGCTCCATTCCGAATGGTCCACTGATGCCCGGCTTAAAAAATCCACCTGACGGTTTGCCTTCCCTGAGATGTGTTCGGCTTTCAGGGAGAGGAGATTGCTTTCTGCCCAAGACCCCAATAACATGGCCTCGGCCATGAGAGATCGGGATCGGGTACTGCCCTGACGGTTCACACGGGCCTTTGCCGCCACGTTGTCCGTGAGGACCAGCACGTGCTGCCCCGCCACCTGGTTGCAGAGGTGGCGAAGGGCCAGATGAATGGCTCTCAGTTCCAGCCAGTTGATATTGTGTGCCAGATCTGCTCTGGACCACCGACCCTGAGCCAACTGAGATTGGAAATGGGCCCCCCAACCAAACAGACTGGCGTCTGTGGTCAATGTCAGCCTGCTGGGCTCCTTGAATAGTGACCCTTTTGCCACCTCTGGGGAGGCCCACCACAGAAGGGATCTTAGGGTCTGAAGGGGGACCCGTACCCTTTGGTTGGAAGAGCTTGTGCCCAGTCTTTGGAATGGGAGCAAGAACCATTGAAGGTGTCTGGAGCGTAGCCTGGCCCAAGGCACTATCTCTAGGCAAGATATCATCTTTCCCAGTAACTGGGAGAAGACAGCCAGTGTTGCTACACGCTCCCTGTGGATCTTAAGAACCATGTCTCGAATGTCGTCTTGTCTGTCTCGAGATAGATAGACCCGGCAAAGGTCTGTGTCTATTATCGCGCCCAAGTGTAGTAGGCGTGTTGCGGGAGTCAATTGACTCTTGTGAAAGTTGACTGAGAAACCGTGACCCTGGAGGGTCCTTATGGTGAGGGCCAGTTCCGCTTGGGCGGCCAGAGCGGAGGACGACTGGATGAGAATGTCGTCCAGGTAACATTGGACGCGCACCGGTACTAGTCGTAGGTGTGCGGCAAGTACCGCCAGGATCTTGGTGAAGACCCTGGGCGCTGGGGATAGGCCGAAGGGGAGGGCCCTGTACTGGTAATGATTGTTGGAATAACAAAACCAGAGATATTGCCGATGGTTTGGATGAATAGAAAGTCCCCCCGTCGTACGCTTGCCAAGATGGACCGAAGCGTCTGCATCTTGAACTTTCGGTACGACAGGTGAAAGCTCAGGCCCTTGAGGTCTAGTATCGCCCTCCATCCCCCTGAGGCTTTTGGAACCACGAATAGGATGGAGTAAAAACCCTGTTTCAGCTGATCGACTGGAACCCGTTCTATGGCTCGTATGTGTAATAGATGCCGGATGGCCTCCCCCAGGAGGGTCTTCCTGACTGGCTTCCTGAGGAGGGGACAGGAAACAAGGCGCCAGGGTGGCCTGGCCACGGACTCCAGAGACAGCCCGTCCCTGATGGTGCTTAGCACCCAAGAGTCCGAGGTGGTGGTCTCCCATTGGTGGAGAAAGTAAGTTAGTCTGCCGCCTATGGGAGCTTCCCTCCCCGAGTCACCTGGATCTACGGAAGGGGCGGCCGCCTCTGCCTCGAAAGGGTCTCTTACCCTGAGCCTGCTGTCTGTATCTGTCCCTGTACCTGGACCGGTCAAAAGAACGGTCCGAGCCTGCAGGAAATGGCCGGGCGACCTGTGCTGAGGCCGAATCTGATCCCGTCCGAAAGGGCTGCCGACGGGTGTACGGGGAGAAACGACGGCCAGGTCTCCTGGAAAGGTGGTAGAGAACCCTTCGTTTCTCCTTTTCGACTCAGTAGGGGGTCAGGACCTCCCCAAAGAGGCGGGCACCGCGGTACGGGGCGGAAGCTACGCGCCATTTGTGTCTAGTCTCAGCCTTCCAATTTCTAAGCCATAGAAGCCTGCGTGCGGAGACGTTGGATGCGATGGCCCGGGCAGAAAATCTTGCCGCCTGCAAGGACACGTCCGCCATGTACTGTGATGCGGCCATGAGCTTTATCAAGTCCTGGTGGACTCTTACCTCTTCCGGGGGAATTCTAGCCTGCAATTGGTGGAGCCACATAAGAGAGACCCTGGCGAAGAATGAGGCCGGGGTAGAAGCTCTTATAGACCAAGCTGAAGCTTGGTGTGTCCTGCGGAAAGAAGCCTCGGATTTTTTATCCTCGGGCTTCAACGCCTCCACCATATCTCCAGGTACCCTGGAATCAGAATATAAGGGTAGTAAGGATTCATCAACCTCAGGCACCTCCAGGGCCTCATTCAGAGCTGGTTCCGTGTCAAGCAGCCTGCGGTCTATTCCCCCAGTAGAGGGGGGAGCACCTGGGGCCTCCCATTGACCCCTAATGGATTTTTCTTTAATTTTTTATTTTTTTTTTTAAAAAAAAACATGGGGGGGCAAGGTATATGTTTGTGTAACACCACCGGTTCTAAAAGCGGCGTATCCGTGTCTTGGCCAGGAAGCTGTTCAGGCACCTGTTCAGGTACCGAAGGCTGAGCCGAGTGTATCCTACCAGTCGCACATTTAGGGGACTTACGCTTTCCGTGTCCACTGGAGGTGGTAGCCTGTGGCTCGGTGTTATCTGCCATTGTAAAGCGAGAGTGTTCAGTGGGGTACTGAAGCGTCTCGGTCTGCAAGAGATGCGGCTGTTCCCCACCTGAGTGGGACTTGCCTCCACGTGGATCAGTGATGGTCCGGCCCACCGGCAAGCGCAGACTCACACTTAGCGACGGCTGTCGCGGGTCACCAGCGATAATGAGACTGAGCGTGAGACCTACTTTGAAGCCAATTTCGCGCTTAGTGACGGGATCAACACGTGTCTCACTTAGTGACGGCAAGCTCAGTATTGACCGTTCACTAGATGCAGACTATGGCAGCAGGCTATGACTGGCAATGCTCAATGGCTGTGATTGTGTTTAAAGACCTGGACTCTCAGGCAATCTCTCATCCAAGTACTAACCAGGCACAATCCTTCTTAGCTTCTAAGATCAGTCAAGCTCAAGAAAATGCTGCCACCTGCTGAGGCTGGCTTGCATATACAATAAGAGGACCCCTATGTCCCTTGTGGCCTTTTGAGTCTATGTTTGAGTGAACTGAGATGGGCCAAGGGAAAACGAAAGTAGGCTGATCGGCCTCTTCTTAGTCAGGAGAAGGCCGGCCTGAAAGCTGGTGAGGTGGGAAGGTGAAACCGAAACTAATTCAGTCTGTGCTCCACGCGGTCCAAAAACGGAGGCCGCAACTCACAGGTAAATTTGGGCACCCTGGGACAGCTGGAGAATAGGGAGCAGCCCCCTTACATCCACAGCTCTCCCAAATTGACCCAGCACCTCACAGGCTTGTAATAAAGCAGCCGATCGGCCTAAATTTCCAAGGCTCTAAGCAGTCCAGAGAGGAGGGGAATGCACTCCCACCCCCAGGGGACACCCCCCAGAGAAGCCTAGAAGGCTAAACAAGCAAGGAGAAGTAGGAAAAAACCGATTGGGATCGGATGCCGCACGGTGCCCAAAACGGCAGCCGCGACGATCAGCTGTGGGGGGGGGGGAACACAAATTCAACGAAAAGGCACTTACAACGAATAAAACCTTTTTTCCCTTCTAGAACAGCGCTGATCCCAGTGCTGTCCAGAGGAGAAAAAACAATGAAGAATCCACCAATGGAATAGTTTTAAATAAAGCCTCATTCTCAAATAGATTTAAATATAGCCTGATTCTCAAAATAGTTTTAAATAAAACCTGATTTTCAAATCGCTGGGAGCCAAAACTACCACGTCTGTCTGGGCTGAAGACCAAAACGAAACTGGGGGCGTGCCCTCAACCAGAGAGGCGTGGCAGCTTTGATTGTTTTGGTCTAAGTGGGCAGGAGGTCCAAGATAACCCATTGGTGGATTCTCCATTCTTTCACGCTGGAGAAACAACATTCAGCAACAATGAAAGAGATAATTTCTTCCTTGGATGATTATGAACAAGATTAAACTGAATAGCTAACATCTTAAATGTATATAGTAAACCACATTTGAAATGAAGGATGCAATTTGGATGGCATGGTACCATTCCAGAAAAGATGCAGAGCTTGAAGATTACAGACCATGGCACTGATTTTCCCTTTCCACAAATGGGCAGAAATATTGTACTCTATAATTTACCAAGAGAGGGAGAGACTGAATGGGGATATGATAAATGTTTATTAAGCACAGTATGGAACAAACAGCTCCCTAGAATTCAGGTAATATGAAATCTTCTGGAACTAGTTCAGAATAGACAAAAGAAAGTATAGTTTGTTACAAAAAGGCAGCAGTTGCTACTTGGCTCAGGTATTTTTAAAATCACAGAGGACAAGACTGTCAATGGCTAAGTACTGATTGAAGCAGTACTGAATGCTGTTCCAGATCAAATATAGACTTTCCCATCACGGTGCCCTCCAGATAACTTAATTTCCAAACTTCACAGCTATTATAGTTATTGGGAATACTGGATTATACAATCAAGTTCTCCAAGTAGCACCACAAAGAAGTCCATGCCTTTTTTTTATTCCACATACAGATATCTAGAAATATCTGAGTGGCTGTGTGATTGACAGGAAATGAAACTAGATGGGCTTCTGGGCAACTGCATTTCAATATATTAGGGAAAAATGATTAAACTGAAAATGCTAGAAAAGGTTTTTTTTACTGATAAGAAAGTACATTTCACTGCCCATTATTGTAACTGCAAGCAAAAAACTGTAAAGTTTATTAAATAACTGATTTTAAAAAAGGAAAGAACAAAAGCAATACATTTATTAGCACAATCAATTATGGAGGAACAAGAAAAAATATACAGCAAATATATTCGCTGCATAAACTACTTAGAAAATGAAGTTCTTATTTTTAGGAAGTACTATACTCCATTGCAGATGATACCTAACTGGCGGTGGGAATCAATATAAAACACATATTTTTGGGTTGTTAAACCGCAAGGAGGGGAGAATAAAAGCATGACAACTCAATAGCAAAGAGTACAAATAACTATCTCATGTTCAACTTTATCAGTAATATCTAAGTAGGAAAATCGTAAACCACATTTTGTAATACCTCTTATGGCAATTAGAAAAAGAGAAAGGTGCTTAATTCCCTCCCTCCTCCTCCTTTTCATTACAAAGTGCATATGATGACTTTTCTTCATACTGAAACTTATTTTGAAGATCACTTGCATGAAAAAGAACTTGGAGCTGCTAAGAAGTATTTACAAAATGCACATAAGCTAAACTAATTTGAAATTAAGAACAAAGCATAGCTGAAACACTCAGATTTCTCATAATATCTAGTTCAGCTCTCACATTTAAATAAAAAATGATATTCTATTTACATATGTGATTTCATTAATTATTAAACTATTGCATACGCCCAAGGTATGCTCATTTCCCAACATCCACTATTCTTCTTAAAAAATACTCTATCTCAGCTATTCTACTTTTTTTAAAAAAGACATTGTATCCCAACCATTCTACTTTTTAAAAAATATTCTTAGGGAAAAAAAGAGAAATCTTATTTCTGTTGCAAATTTATCCAACTGCCCCAGCAAAATTCCCATTTTTATTATTTTGATGCTAAGCAGCAAAGAACCATTGTAACAGAGATCTTTTACATATTAGTCAAGAATGCATAAACTGCAATCACAGGATTGTGTGGTAATACATAACTGCACAAGTTCTACCCATCCACTTCTTGGTGTGCCCGTGGTCCCTAAGGCTGCCACCAAATACCGAATATGACAGCAGGATAACTATCACACACACACATCTTACATAAGGAAAAAAATTAAATCAAATTTAATGGAGGTGTGGCCTGACCTCTTTTGGAACAGAACAGAAATGACATGCATTCAGGCGTGAGAGGGATTCTAATCCAACTAAATCACAGCACTGACTTGGTCAGGGGAAAAAATATAAACCAAACTCTGAATTATTGTAGGCAACTGAGATAAATAAAACCTCAAGGGTCCAAAGCTATATATTAGCAAGTGAACTAGAACAATTAAACTCATTTTAAAAAAAAAACAGTCGCTACTGCACATGTACCTATGCTATGGGTTAAACATCAAATATATGTGAATTTTTTTACTAACTACTTCTATGATTATAGATGAAGCATTAGACATTATTCCATACATAGTGCAATTTTTCACCAACAGAAACATAAGAAAATATTATATACTACGTGTATGCAACTTTTTCAGTGGCCAATAGATGATCTACCTTTTCATTGCTTCCATTTTTAAAAGGTGCAAATGTTTCATAAAGTTTTTGTTGTGCAAACTGCAATTGTGCTACTTTGATTAAAAGCAAGCAAACTGGCAAACCTCTGCTATCTAGAAAGAGATCCACAGTCTCTTGGTCACAAACTAAACTGTAATTTCAATATCAAAAGTGTATAACTGTCCTTTTGAGGGACTGCAAGCAAATATTTACAATTTGTTCATTAGAGAAATGCTAATCATTATGACTGGAAAGACCTATATTTTGCCCAGACTCCAACAAAAATGCAATTAGATTTTTTTCTGTGATTTGTCACAGAAAATCACAATGGGCAGGTTGTTATCCTCCAGGAATGATGTATCAATGAAAACATTTTATTAATTCTAAAATGTCCCTGATTGGATTTTGATCCCATCCCCATCTATATTAATAGCATTTAGCATTTTTTCAGGGTCTGTTTTTGACAGAAGGCTGTAAACATGGTCACAATCATCTTCAGAATGCAGATTTTCAATTTTTCTTCTCGTGTTGTGCTACTACTTAGAACAATGTAAGTTACAGTCAAGAAAAGTACATTAGTGGCATCATTCCCAATAACATTTTAGCTAGAAATATGCCACAATTCAAAATATCAAGAATGAAGAGTCTTGAAGATGAATTAAAATTCTACTACCTTAACTTAAATTAATTATTATGGTCTATAACTGCATTAAGATTTGATTGATAGATTAACTACAGAGATTCAAGCCAAGTTTCTATACATACATTTATATTATGCAAAAGTTTGCCTCTCTGAACTGTTATTCTTTCCATTTAATGGCAGGGGTAGGCAACCTTGGCTCTTTTATGACTCGTGGACTTCAACTCCCAGAATTCCTGAGCCAGCATGGCTGGCTCAGGAATTCTGGGAGTTGAAGTCCACGAGTCATAAAAGAGCCAAGGTTGCCTACCCCTGGACTAGAGCAAATGTTTAATATTTCTTTTATGCCTAACTTTCACAACTATAATACCTGTTTCCTAAACAGGGAAAAAAATAGGAGAAATTGGAGAAAACTTTAGATTTTAAAATTTTATGCAGTCTTATCATTGTTTTTCACTAATTTTACTAGGGTGGGAAGAGAAAGAGATGTTTCAAACAGTACTTAATTTATATATTTCCACATTGAGCTTGAATATAAACAGCATTAATCTCAGATTTTCATGCATTCTAGATTACCTATACTAACACAATATATACCAAACTCAATGTATTATCTTTTAGAGTTGTTGCATATTCCAGATAATTTTATAACATACTTGTTTGAAATAAGATGGGTACCTGTATGTCACAACTGCCATTAGATGGCAGTGTTCAACAACTTTCTATTGAACTATTAGGTTAAGGATTGGTTTCAGCAATCTTTACACAGTAATTAAATAGTGGAATAGCTATAGGTTGCTTCTTTTAAAATGCTTAGCTTTGAGAAAAGTTTTAAGATTTATAAGCTGATGTTGGATTTTAGAGCCTGGAATTAACAGAACAGAACTTAATAGAATTTTATAAATTATCTGCCTAAAACATGGGTATGCAAAAAGCTGGAAGCTCAACCATCTTCAATATGTCTCCTAATGAAATTGCAAAACAGCAGCTTTCCTGAGGTGCCACATCAAAATTTGAATTTGTTACTTATTGAAAATAATTTTAAGGTATATAGGCTTTTCTACTAGTCACTACAGAATATTGCATGCTAAAGAGAAACATTTTTTTAAAATGTTAAACCAAAGTCATGACCATATTTTCAATGTTCAATTACTCTTCAAACTAAATTATATTTCATAATGTTCTAGAATTGGTATTAAACATTTGGATGCTTTTCTAGGGAAAAATGTAATGTTCCCCTCTCTTCTCATATTATTAAACTGGATTGGCATTTGGCATTCATTAGATAAGGTAGCAAACTTTACATAGAAACTGATTCATATATACACGAAAAGGAATTCCAGGAAGATAAGTGCAATTTTAGATTGATTAAACTAATGAGAAAGCATCATTTGTACTGGATATTCTTTGAGACAAGACCTTGAATTCTTTCTAGGCTGCAATCTGTCCTAGAGATGACATGTTCAAAATAGCAAGCCCTGGAAGCAGTAATGCAGGTTTTAAAGACAAACAGACCAAGCATTTGTTTCCTGCACTTTGTTGGTTTACAAAATATTCCCATGTGAGTAAGAATGCCCAACATTCAGGACACACCTGCAATATTTATTAAATGAGGTTAATATTCCCAATTAGATAACATTATTACAAACTAGTAATTTAGATCCCTTGATAGGCACAGCTTCATATTCCCAGCTGTCTGTCCATCTTATTTATTTCTGACCAGATTTTACGGTTACCCGTAGAGATCCAAGTCAGTTTCAGAGCCCCTTCTTCTGGAATGCTTCCCCATTTACTTTCACAGATGAACCGTTTTTCATTGTTCTATCACTAAAATTCCAGTCAACAGGAGAAAAAAGTTGAAGAGTCTTTTTGTATGTCCAGTAGGGATTAAGTATGAAGGTAACAGCACTCAATCCTGTTAATACAACAGTAAAATATAAGAGTCCCAGATTTTCCATCACAGCATACCAATTGGAAAGACACACCCACCACATGTGGTAGGTAAGCATCATGCGGCAGTGAAACATGTGGACCATTATCCACTGACTTGCCTTCCAAAAGAAAGTATTAGCCCGGCCAGCCTAGAGAAGAAAAAAAAAGAAACCCAAGTTAAAATACCAAATAGATAAAATTGAAACATATTTCATATTTCATGTGAAACAAGAACTGTATTTGCAAAGTTAAAGCATTATGGAATCTTACTACTTCGAAGTTTAGTGAAAGAGTTATGAAAGAAGCAGGAAAACTGAAACAAAACTAGCTTGTGAGTAAGAGCTTGGATGACCTTTTGGAGGACAAAATGGAATGTCACCAAGAAAAATTATTAGGAAGTACGCATAAGTTCTTCCAATTCCAGCAGATTCATGCCTTTTTGTCACATGACTGAAAAGGATCACTCAAAGGAAAAATAACCTTTTGCATATGCCAAGACAGCAACTTTTTAATCCATGCCTTACAAGTTACAGAACTGGAAAATGCAGGAGAAAATGTCCCAACACATAAATCTTGGAAGGCTGCTCCAAAAAGAGACTTAATCCACAGTAGATCTATGTTTCATCTATATAGTTTGTCAAATCCATAGAAAATAGTACTGGCTACTTAATTTAAATAAAAGGAGGGATGTCCCCTGCCAAATTATCCTAGACTGTATTATTAGGAAGTAGAATTCAATTGAGGAGAGCCAGTTTGATCTAGTACAGGGGTCCCCAACCTGTGGGTCGCGGGATAGGCTGGCCAGTGCACGCACGTTTGCGCGCGCACCCCACTTGTGCTAGCGCCGCGGCTGCGGGATGCAAAAACAGGACGCCGCACCTTAAAACGGGCCGCTGCCACACGGCACACAAATAGGGACACTGCGGGGCACAAAAATGGGCCGCCGCCGCACTGCAAGCCACAAAAACGACCGCCACCACGGAGCACAGAAATGGGGCATTGCCGCACCACAGGGCGCAAAAATGGGCCGCCGCCGCACTGCAAGGCACAAAAATGGATACCGCCACACCGCAGGGTGCAAAAATGGGTGCTGCCACACCGCGGGGCACAAAATCGGGTCATCGCCGTGCAGCAAGGCACAAAAACAGCCGCCGTGCAGAAACAAGGTGCTGTGCCACGCAACGGAGCAGTGTTAGGAATATCACACGGGCACTAGCCCCACCCTGTTTGTGGCGCATGCATGCTCATGGCCCTGTGCACACGCACACATGTAAAATGCTTTATCCTCCCTTTTCTTCCGGTCTGCCAACTGACAAAGGTTGGTGACCTATGATCTAGTAGTTAAGGCAATATGCTAGAAAGTGGAAGACTGTGAGTTCTAGTCCCACCTTAGCCATGAAAGCCAGCTGGGTTACCTTGGGCCAATCACCCTCTCTTAGCCCAACCAACCTCACTGAGTCGTTGTTGTGGAGAAAACAGGAGGAATATGTCTGCTCTATTTGTAAACATAATAAAGGCAGGATATAAATACATTTGTCTTTTAGTATTCTAAATCCATCTTATTAAACATCTTTATGGTATTCAAAGTACTCTTCTAATAAGGGCAATATAAAATTGGAGGCTTCAGTATTCTGGTATAAACTTACTTTAACATGCAATATCTCTCACCCATCCCAATATCCCCAGAGAATAGCCTGAATCCTAAGGCAGGGGAAATATGGAAATTTTTAACCTCTCCCTTCTACTCACTCAGGATGTTACTTAGCAATATAAATCATGTTTTATGTGAGCTCAGTCAACTATACTAGTACAGTATGTTCAATTCCAGCAGTATCTCAAGGGAAACATTTGAATTTTGACTCAAAAAATAACTGCTATGACTGTTATTTCACCTAAACATAAACAGATGGCCAGAAACCTCCTAGCACAGCTCCGCAAAATCTAAGCAAATGATACCAACTTGATCTTGACATCCATATGGAAGCATTATAACCCACAGTGTTTAAATTACTCAGTTGTTCCTATGAATTTAATTCTTCCTTAATATTTTGAAAGAAATCCTGGAGATCATAACTGCTTAGAAACACCACAGTCTGACAAAGCAGTTCTTCATCTAATATGTAATAGTGGGTAGTCCATAACTAGTCAAATATAATAAGTATACCAAAATGTTTTTCAAATTATGTTACTTACAATTAGGTTCAAAATATTAAGAATATTTTCACGTGATTATCCAGATTTTCAATCTTCATAAATTAAAAGTGTCATATTAACCATAACTGAGGTATTAATACTTATTTTCTTTTAATTTTAATATTCAAATCTAGAAAGGACAGATTGGGTTCATATAATTTACTCTTTTGTTTTCTATAGTTATTTTAATGTAGAGAAGGCTGGCTGGGCTCACACAATATATTCTGTCTAAATTGGAAAAGTATAGCCTAGAATGACAGGCACCCACCAGAATCCCTTTTACCTCCTCTACTGACATAATTTTGCCACTGCTATACCCCTGGCAATTCCCAGGGATTAAAAAAATAAAATAATGTATGGCTTATGGCCAAAGGGAAATTGTCCTTTACATATTACAATGGTTGGGTTCAAACAAACAATGTTATGGCTCAGTATAATGTATGAACCAACCACCACTTGGAACCATCTATTTTTCCTTTTTTTTCTCTTTAGCCCTATTTATTACTTGGTGAATTGGGGTTGGCAAGGTCTTCCCAATGTTTACGCAAAGCTCCCATCACTCCTAGACACAGGCTGAGCTGCTTTGGAGCTCAGCAATATCTAAAAGAACACAAACTCCCTACCTGTATATTAAGTAATAAGCACCCATAACACAGTCTTTCACCTGATTTTTAAGATTTCAAACTTACACATAAGCATGAACTGAAATAAGACTGAATTGTTTGCATTTCTGTCATAAATGTTTACATTACAATGCCGTTTTCAATTTGCAGTCTAAAGTACAATCTATAGTATTATGTATGCTGTATAGAGAGTTCTGTTGCTTTAAACGAATACTATTCATACCGTGTTTCCCTGAAAATAAGACCCGGGTCTTGTATTTTTTTGCCTCCAAAAGAGGCACCCGGTCTTATTTTCTGGGGATGTCTTACCCGTGCCACTGCTTGATTTCTTCTGTGGCTGCTTGCGGCCAGACGCTGCATGCCGCATCGCACCGGTGCCAGCGCTCATGGCAGGCCACATGGTGCATCGCACTGGTGTCAATGTGCCATGTGGTATCCGACTGCAAGCGGCCGCAAAAGAAGTCGGGCAGTGGCGTGTGGGAGGCCTGGCTGCAGATGTGCTAAGATAAGTGGGTGCGGGGCATGTGGGAAAGCTCCACAATCCCCACTCCAGCTTGATTTTTACTCGCCCCACCTCGTACAACCAGACGGTGGGAAAGGGTCTTAACTAGGGCTTATTTTGGGGGTAGGGCTTATATTAGGCGCATATGTAAAACTCAAGCTAGGGCTTACTTTCGGGATAGGTCTTATTTTCGGGGAAACACATGTATATTCAATTAATAAAGCTAAATGGCCACAAGTGACTCAAAATGGCATATTCAAAAGATTGTAAAACACACTATCCCAGTAAAGTAGCTTTAAGGGACAGCTTCTGAACTGTTGCATATACAACTCTCCTCTTCTTATTGCTTTCTATGCCACCTCTAAATGAAGGGAGCAAAAGTTTACAGAGATTCCATTTGCTGTCACTTGTCTTGTCTTTCCTAATGGCACATATGATTCACTTCGCCTTAAGGTCTTAGAAAAAGAGAAGATGTTATATTATGTCATGACCCCACATACAAGGTTTTACATGACTTCCTCAAATGTATGAACATTGTTGATATCAGAATGTAGTTGCAGGAAATAAACATTCTCCAAACAGAACTCAAGATTATTATTTTCTTTGATGGTGGTATTGCGGGGCAGTCAACAAACAATCCAAAATAATAGCAATTTTAATCTATGGTTCTATGTCACAGGAAAACAATCCAATTATGTACCTAGTTCACGATATTTAAAAATGGGACACTATATGTATTTCATATAGAACCACATCTTATTGAACTACTTAAAGCAAGCTCATAGATAACAGTAGTCTTCCATTTGGTGTGGTGTATCTCCCCCATGTGCTAAACCTATCATAGATTGAAATTCTTAATACAACTTTAGTTCTTCATTGGAATACACGCTAATTTTCAACATGAACTGTTTTAAATGAGATTACAGTTCATGTAACTAAACATTGTGATTAGCTACAAAGGGAAAGGACAGAGAAATCATAGCCTCCCCGCCCCAGATAGGACAATTGAATGGAATTGACAACTACATGGCTAATTTCTGCCAGCATTATTTTGAATCTCAAATGCTTCATCACTCTTCCAGTGATATGTCCCACTGTCCTCAAACTGGCTGGGGACAATTACAGAAAGTTTACCACTAACCAGGTTTATTGATTCTCCAATATTTTTCCAGAACAAGTGTTTTGAATGCATTTGTATTGTAAAACACAGTTCTAAATTAAATTTAAAGTAGCATGTGTAAATTTAATAAACACAGTATTGAATTAATAGATTTAATATTTCATCTGGAACAGCTCAATCAAGGTAAATACCCTATTAAAAATGAATTATTCAATTAGGAATTATTCCTAGCTGCTGTTCTATCACTTAATGTTCTAGATATAAGAATCAGCTAATCTTTTCAAGGGTGCATTTATTATGACACTCTTCTGTAACAGTTAACATCTGTTGGTATATGAAGAACACTAGGAGTGAGGACCTCAAAGCAGCTATGTACTCAGACATGGGCCTAGGCCTGATCACTCAGAGACTGAATGGAAATTCATACAATAACAGAGAGGAGATGAGAGGGTTAGATTCTAGATAGGAGATTCAACAAGAAAAAAGTGGAGAGTGAGGGTTGTAACCTGAACCTTGCGGAATAAAATGTTTTATTACTGAAACAAGCTGTCATCATGCTCTCAGAGCTGCTGCAGTTCTAGCCTGTCTTGCTATATGGGGACTAGTCCAGACAAGATATGCAATTCTATGTAGCAACCATAGCTGTAATCTCAATTTGCTTTCTAGCTAGTCAGAGAGAACTGCTCTCACTGCTCTCTCACCTTTAAAAGCATCCAAGACATGCAAGTGAAAGGTGTACTCATTTCAAGTAGCATTCCCATCAAAGGTATGTAATGTCCAGATTTTATGTTGGTTATCAGACCCAAAAAACCACCAAAAGCAAGAAAATGGTGAGCAACTACAAATAAATCAAATGTTTTAAAGATAAAATTAGAGACATGAACGGCTACATTTTCCAGCAAAAAGAAGCCAGAGGCTATGAGGCAACTAAACCAACTCCAGTCCTGCTGGGAATAAACCATGTCAGCTTGAAAAACTGGATCTAGAAGCAAAGCCCAGAAGCCAGCCACACAACTCTGAATGCCGAACACGCCTCGTGTAGCAGTCAGATTCCAAAAGACTTTCTCCTTCGCTGGCAATGAGCGGTAAGTTATACTCAACCATGAAGACAAAAAATGTGAAAAACAAAATATTCCCAAGTAGAGAAAGAAGCCAATGGCCACTAGTGCCAAACGGACTTCCCACAGAAAATAATTCCAGGCAAATATGGATCTAGATGTTGCCTCATCATTTTGAAGATTCATGTCTTCTACTTATGTTGAAGTGATTTGGGGAGCATCCACTAGTCAGGTCCACTTAGGAATCTTGAACTTTTGCCCATGCAGTGAGGAGCAACCAAATTCTCATTGTCATCTGTAGAAAAAATAAATAAAAATGTTCTATCAGGAATACATACATGCTTACATATAACATCTTATACCTAGTTCTAAGAAATCATACAGACTCAGTTTACAGAAAGCACTAAGAGGTTCTTTAGTTTGGGTAAAACTTCTTGTATAATAAAATGGCTTAGAATTTTGTGTAACCCAATAATAATTATTCAACAAACTGATTTAAGTAAACATCATATGGGAATCCAACTATGCATTACTAGTAGCAATGCAGAAGTTGCTTGGGTTTCTTGCACATACTGTACTTCTGCAATTAACACTGAAATAAAGAATCATACATTGTTTCTTAGTACCTGTCATTGGCCATATTAGTGTGGCTCTGAATCCAAATACTGTGCTATATAAACAAGTCATGTCCTTGTAATTGCAATTAAATATGTGTAAATATATACTTATTGTAATGAACTTTTTAAGCTATGTTTTTTTTAAAATGTTAGAGTTGCATGCACCTAACTATGAAAAATGCTGAGGAGAAAACTAAAGATGGCATGGGGGATAGCTAGCTAACAAGAAATCTACAGTCGCCTTCCTTGATCTATGCCATCCACAAGGATTGAACTTATTAAAATGGGCCTGCAGAATAGCTTAGACAAAATTATGGTTGGCTAATTTGCAACTCAATACATTATATAAATCCTGTCACAGTAACTACTAGTATATGGTTTGATATGTTGTGTGAATCTAAACACTCAAGTCAATTCAGATAAACATGGTTAACTAAAACATGAGTTAGCAGGAACAGAGTTATGAGCTAAATAAAAACAGATAATCAGTGGTTTATAGCCAACTGTGGGTTCTTTCACTGTCTCTTACTTACCCTGTGTTGTGTTTCACACTGTCAGGAAAATGAAGTTGCACATACAAGCTTGGAGGCTACTTAGGGAACACTGTGGCCCTAATAATAGGTAACTGCTATACTTTGCAGGCAGTTTCACAGGTGCATATGACTGCCTAGTCATTAGCAGGGAAGGGATGTTTTCAAGCTTTCTTCCATTATGCCTTGCAGATGGATTTAAGTAAGCACTAAGTTCCAGATGCATATTTCATTCCTAGCCATTATAAGCACATTATACACTATGATTGAAATCTGGATCACAATAATTAACCCTTAACTGAAAATAAATTAATACAAACACACACACAAACATAAAAAAATATGCAGTACTTACTAATATTCTACCAGATATTTTTAGCAATTATTCCTGATTTCTGATTTTTTTTTAAAATAGCATTTATTTCTCTCTCTGATGACTTTCTACAATAATGGTTATAGTTGTCTGATTACCAAGCAAAGAATTACATTTTTCCTCTTAGAATTGACAGGCACTCAGTTGACGGACTGTCTGCCATTATACAAAAATCAGGTATGCCTAATTCAGAGTTGAATTCCCAATTCTGTGCTGGCTGAGGATGATGAGAGCGGGACTCCAACACAGGACAGAGGCGACAGCTAGTTCAACATTATCCGTCCCACCCAAAGGTATTTTTAAAATAAATTTCTGCAGCCTGATTCTTTTAACTTGGAAATACAAAAAGGTAAGTAGGCCACTGTCACTAGATGCTCACCTTATAATGTTAATAATTTCATATAAGGTAATTCTCCTGATGATCATCTAAAATTCTGTCTTCCCAAGTCCTTTCTCCATACACCTCAATGCTTTCTGGGTAATGCAGACAACCAAGCCATCCCAAATGCCCAAGGCTTCCCCAGATTAATTCTTGTCTAGCAACAGATTTAACATAAGTAAAGCCTTGTTGTGACACCCTTGTTAAACACCTAAAATGATAGGGGGGGAAATTGTTTTTAGAGAAGAGTGGCTACCCTAATAACTCTGAAGAAACCCTGAGGGACAGGAAAAAGTAATACTGTATCCCGAAAATTATACTTCCAATTACAGGTAGTCCTCCACTTATGACCACAATTGAGCCCAACATTTCTGTTGCTAAGTGAAACATTTGTTAAATGAATTTTGCCCCATTTTACAATCTTTCTTGCCACAGTTGTTAAGTGAATCAGTACAGTTAAGTTAGTAACATAGTTGTTAAGTGAATCTGGCTTCCCCTTTGACTTTGCTAGTAAAGGAGGTCAGAAAAGATGACCACATGACCCCCAGTACACCGCAACCGTCATAAATAGGAATCTGTTGCCAAGTGTCCAAATTTTGATCACAACACCACGGGGATGCTGCAAAGGTTGTTAAGTGTGAAAAACGGTCGTAAGTGGCTTTTTTTCAGCGCCTTTGTAACTTTGAACGGTCATTAAGGGAACTATTATAAATCGAGGACTGCCTGTACTCCCCTCAGATCTCCTCGCCCTCCTCTCTCTTGTTCTATAAAGAAATCCGAATTAGCTTCACTTCTGCTAAAAGCGTCTTCCGGAATTGTAAAACTAACAAAGAAAAAAAAAAAACACCGCCGCCACCCAACACGGAGAGCAACCGGCTCCCTTCGTCCCTGGCGGGTGGGCAAACGGAAACCGGGGCTATTCGGGGCTTATGAAGTACATCCGTGTCCCAACTTCACCCTTAAAAAAAACACGCTGGCATCCGAGAAGGGTTGTGTTTATTCTTATCCCCCCCCCCCACACACACACTTAAATGATTACCACAGCCTTCTTTATTCGTGTCGGAAGCACCTTCAGATTATAGACATTTAACACGAAGTAAAATAAGTATGAAACCCCAGAAGCCCCCCTCGGTCAGAGATATTACCACAGCGAGGGAGGAGGAAAACTGCAGCTCGCCAAAAGGAAGCCGCGTTTTCTCTCCTCAAGGCTCTCCTAAGTGCCGCGCTGCTACTATTCAGAAGCGGTCCTTACCGGTTTACACCAAAGGCCTCGGTCGGTCGCTTTTCTCTTCCTCTTTGCAACTACCCCGGTCTGCCTTCCGTTTGCTTCTGTGGAAGTTTTGGTTTGGGTTTTTTTTAAATGTCCTCTTCCCGTCACGCGCTTAACAACAACAACACCCCCCCTCCTCCCTCCTCGCGGTCAGCGGGTCCAAAGCAGCCGCCGAGGCCGTCAGGCAGGCGATGGCGCGCTCGCGCTCGCGCACCGGGCCGCGCACCCGCCCTGGTTTCCCTTTTTCTTCATCCGCTCGTCAGCCGGACAGGTTGGGGCAAACCATTTGGCCCACTCGGAGAGGGGGAGGAAAGAGGAACGTAGGGCCGCCGTGGGGAACAATTTCGGAGGCAGATGGGCGGTTTAGAAACGTGAAATATAAATGAACGAGTCAATTCGTTCGAAATAATAACGTAGTCAAAACCTCGCACGCACCATTACACTTTGAAACGACCCGCCTTGGCAAATATTAGTTGTGACTCTTTAGAGGCCTAAAAGGCGCTCTCTCCAGTTGACTTTTAACACTAGACTTCGGGCAGAGACCAATTTTGTTTTTGTTTTTTTATACGCGATGCTCATGTGATAAGCTTTGAGGTTTGGGGTTTTTTTTAAGTGCCCATTGGAGTCAGCCTTTCCGTCTGATTTTGTTTTCCTTCCAAATAAACGTGTGTACGATGTGAGTATCATCCTGTATCAATGTAAGGGCCCTTTGGAAAAATTACAGCCCCCAATAAGTACGTGGTGTGCTTTCAAGAATAGTTGTCTGGTGTTGGAGAATGGTGGCATGTCACCTTTGAAATACGTGTATAGGTATACAATGTGTATACAATGAATAGGTGTATTCATTGTTATTGAAGTATCTAGGACTATTCACGTACACCCTGTCTCATAATTGCCTAATAATAAGTTAAAGCTCATGTGGTAAGATAGGATCATTCTCAACCTGCAACAGCAAGAAAACAGCAGGAGCTTTAGGTTACCGCATCATAAGGTTTGTCCTCCAGCCTTGAGGAATCTACTCAGATTTAATTCAGAAATTGCATAACGTGATAGGAACATCTCGGTGAAATAGGTGATATTTATCTGTAACCATATGCTTTTCACATTTTTGTCCATTTTCTAATTAAAAGATTATCCATACTGATGAACAGTTGACACCAGCTATAGAGAGTTGGGTTGTGTGTATCTCTCAGAAATATTTCTGGACTTCTGGTATCTTTGACAACATGGTGTGCTACAATGTATTCATATTCTTTGCAGTGTCTAGAAATCTACAGTACAGGCAGTCCTTGACTTTCAAATAGCTTAGCAACTATTTGAAGTTACGACTGACCCGAAAAAGGGCACGTAGACCAGGATTTGAAGTTCTGATGGTCGGGCCTTCTCTGCGGTCACATGACTGAACTTTGGACACTTGGCAACATGTCTGCATTTATGGTGGCTGTTTGCAGCATCCTGCAGTCACGTGACCACATTTTACAAAAACGCATTTACTTCCAGTTTTCAGCAAAACTGCCCATAGCAAACCATTGTTTGCTTAATAAATGCAGTGATTTGCTTAATGACCATTGCAGAAAAGGTGGGAAATTGGGTTGGTCACATGACCGACCCATTTTTATAATCATTACGACATATGACTGCAATGGGCATGCTCTATTTGATGGAGTTGGACATTGATCATTTGGGTGTGGGCTCTGTTAAGCCACACACTGGCACAATATTCAGTGAATAAACCAGAGCCAAAGCTGTTATTGGTAGGGTGTTAGCATCAGCACCCCAAGATGTTTCTGCCAGTCTGCTCAGTAAATTATTGCAGCTTTTCAGTTTTGCAGTTGTTTTTTCCAGGTGTTGTCGTAAAGTTAGTGATCTATCCAATAGTTGTGGACGAAATCACCCAATATATCATTTTATGGGTGGCACGAGAACAATTCTATACCAGATTAGGATTATGATAGGAGAGGCATTTCTCCCATGGCTCCTAAACATCTAGTATAATCCTAAACCCTGATATCATCTATTCAGTTTGACTTAGCATATCTGATCAGTTTGGCTTAGCATTCCTAGCCATTGTGGCTTGTGTTAGGCAAGCCCAAATAGTTGTGGCATAATAAGAAAACCTTGATTAAGCATTCCTGATATGTGAAAGTGAAATATCCATATGAATTCCATATGGTCTAGTGCAGGGCTTTTCAACCTTTTCACCGATTGTACCACTTTTATGATATGGCAATATTCGAGTACCACCTAGCAAGGTGTCAAAAACTTGATGACCCAAAAAAAAAACCCCTTGTTCAAAGTTGCAATTGCACTGAAATGACTTATGACCATTTTTCACACTTAACGACCATTGCAGCATACCCAGGGTCATGTGATTTATATTTGGATGCTTGGCAACTGATTCATATTTATGATGGTCACAGTGTCCCAGGGTCATGTGATCCCCTTTTGCAACCTTTTGACAAGCAAAGTCAATGGCAGGGCTGCTGGTGCCAAGTGCTAAGGCGGGACTTCCCTCCCTCCCTCCCTCCTTCCCTGCCTCCCTCTTTCTCATGCCCACCTCCTTCTGAAGGAAGAATTTGAACCCCCCCCATATTTTCTCTCTTCCATATATTCATCAAACAAGGAAAAGCCTCCAGAGACAGAAAAGACAAATTGCTGAGTGAACTAGCTTAAAAAGGCACATTCCCCTTTAAGAATTAGCTACTGGCTAGAAAGGAAAGTTAAGGAGCACAGCTGGCACTTAAGGAAGAAAAAAAAAAGTAGTAAGTATTGGCTGCCGGCTAAGGCAGCCTCCCCAAATGGCTCCATTCATAAGTAAAGGAATGCTACAGGCAAAATCCATTCAGGAGAAAAATATTTCAAAATCCCTTGCAGCAAAACTTACAGCTAACAATAGCAGAGCAATAGAAGCTAACACGAGACATCAGCCAAATAGAAATTGCCAAACACTCCTTAAGAACACAAATCCCAGAACTTCAAAAACACAAAAGCACATAAGAATCCTTCCACTCTCTATCTCCCTCCCTCCATGTCTCACCTCCAGCCATTGCTGCCTTTTTTCATTCCTCTTGGAGGGCAACCCCTCCCCCACTGCATTTCTTGCCTGTCTGCTGCTGCCAGCACAGTTGGGTGCCACAGCAGTTGTAGATCGGCTCATGGCCGGCCTGCTTGATCTCCTCTCCTCTCCCCCCCACCCTCCTCCTCCTCCTTCTTCTTTGCCTTCGGTGCAGCTAGAGCTGACTCCGCCTCCTCCCAAGGCTGCTGCTTTTTTTCTCTCCCTCTCCCCCCCAAACTGCCTCCTTTTATAGCCTCTCCTGTCTCCGCCCCCCCTCCTCCTTTCTCATGGGGGAGGGTGAGTCAGAAGTGAGCCTGGGGCCTTTGCGTAGTCCCAGCCAATCAGCAGCTCCAGAGGACTCTCTCACAGTAAGTCCTTGCCTATGCTGGCTGTTTCCCTCTCCCACTACACTTGGCTAGGCAGGGCTGCGTACCACCTGCCACTTGTTAATGTACCACAAGTGGTACGCGTACCACCGGTTGAAAAGCCCTGGTCTTGTGTTATAAAAGAGTATGGGCCTCAGACGCATTCTATCTCTTACTCTCTATTTAATTTCATTACATTCTATAGCAGTGATGGCAAACCTTTTAGAGACTGAATGCCCAAACTGCAACCCAAAACCCACTTATTTATCACAAAGTGCCAGGGTTGCATCAGCATTGTGCTGTCCTCGGGGGGCCAGCGGGGGGGCATGGCCCACTGGGTGGGCATGGATGCGGTGGTCATGGCAGACTGGGTGGGCATGGCCAGGGTGGGCGTGGCCACCTCGATGTTGCTTGTGGGAGGGGTGCCTGTGGGTGCCGAGCAGAGTTGGGGGAGATCCAGGGGGTCTCTGGCATGTGGGGCGGTGGGCAGGAGGCTCATCCTGCGGGGTGAGGCGAGGCAGGGGCCAGGGCGAGGGTGCCATTGCTGCGGGGCAAGGCAAGGTAGGGGCCGGGGCGGCTGCTGCCTGACACCATTGGCCCCCACACACAGAGGCCAGCGAGCGCATGGGGGTCAACGGTGTCCATCAGTAGCCACAGCCTGCCAGTCCCTCGACCGGTGCACTTTGTGGCTCCGTAGCCCGCTGCCAATACCGGGCCAGCCCTCCAGGAGTAGGGGAGGGAGAGGCATGTGATGCAGACTGCCGGACGCGCCTACTCCGTCCCATCTGTTTTTGCTTGTGCTTGGAGAGCAGGTCGCTGCTGGTCATCTCCTTGGCCCCCTCGCAGATCTTGCCCTTGACCCACACATGGAGCCTGTTCCCCTCGCGCACCCGACGCACCCTGGCCCTGCCACGGGCTGGTGCTGCCAGCAGCTCACGCTGGTCCATTAGGCTGCTGCCGCTACCTGGAACGCCTGGCCCGCCCAGCACAAAAGAGGCGAAACGGCCAGCTAGCAAGTTCAAGTAGAGGTGGTAGAGCATGCCCACACCCAGCAAGCCAAAGGCCACCCTAAGTGGGGAAAGCCGGATCCCCATAGGCACCATGGCCCCCCAGTCCCAGCTAGGATTGCGTGCCTCCCCCCCATCTCTGCTGGTCCTGGGCAGCCATGATGCCGATGGGGATCCAGCTTTCCCCCCTCGGGGTGCCTTTTTGTCTGCTGGCCCTGGGCGTGCTCTACCACTTCTACATAGGGCTTTCTTGCCAACTGCTTCGCCTCCTTCGTGCTGGGCAGGCCTGCAGCTCTGGGCGGCGGCCTAATGGACCTGCGCGAGCAGCTGGCGGCCGCGGTAGGTACCGAGGTGCGTGAGGGTAATGCACTCCACCCTCAGGCCAAGGGCAAGACCCTCGGGGCGACGGCGCTCGTGCCCACAGAGAGGGCTCTGAGTGCCGCCTCTGGCACACGTGCCATAGGTTCGCCAACACTGTTCTATAGCTTTCTCAGGATATTTCTTAATATGGTACAGAACACAGACAGAAATACTGTATTTGTTTTTCCCAGCACAAAACTTTAATTATACAAAATTAAAGTCCTAACTTATTCCACTAGCTTCCTATAAGTTGACAAGGATTTTAATTCTTATTTAATCTATAAACTTCTGTCTTGGATGTTCTATGTCCCTTTTCCTATACTTGTATGTTTTCCTATCTTAGCTCTTTCTTAGATCTTTAAATCTTTTTTATTCCCCCATATCTCCAGCATTTATGGCCAGTCTCAGTTCACCTGCACATGAAAACCCTTTTCACTCCTACAGACTTGCAAATGGCCTTTTCTCTACCCCTTCCACTCCGTACTCACAATCCTCAGTTTCCGTGCTTGGTTTGGCTTGCTTGAGTTTGCAGACTCTGGCTGACCTCTTTTCCTCCCAGTCTCTCAGGGGTCTTGCAGCTCAAGAATTGAAGTTCTCTCTAGCTGTCTGAAGACAACTACCGAGATGCTTGCTCTTTAACGCCAATTTTACAATCTTTTTTTGACCATGTTCTTCAAGCAAATTTGTTAAGTGAGACATCACATGACCACGACTTATGATCTTCCCTGCCAAATTCCCCAATGACATTAAGAAGGCACCTTGTAGGTCTTCTAGTCAAACCCCCTGCCTATGGCAGGAGACCCTATACCAGGGGTCTTCAAACTTGGCCCTTTTATGACTTGTGGACTTAAACTCCCAGAATTCCTCAGCCAGGCACGCTGGCTGAGGGATTCTGGGAGTTGAAGTCCACAAGTCATAAAAGGGCCAAGTTTGAAGACCCTTGCCCTATACCATTTCAGACCAATCTCTTCTTAAAAACCTCCAGTGTGGAGCTCCTACAACTTCTGAAGGCAAGCCATTCCACTGATTAATTGTTCTCACTGTTGGGAAATTTCTTCTTAGTTCTATGTTGAATCTCTCTTTAATGATCTTTCCTTTTTTTTCTTTTGTTTCCCTTAAAACATTGTAGGAAATTAAGTTTCCACAGCTTAACTATTTAATTTTATTGGCAAATTCTGTTGGGTGTGATCTCTAAAAGCTTCACAACCACAGCATTTCAGGCACCAAATTGCCCCAAATCCATTTTGGATTTTCAGTGTACTGGAAAGGGAACAATATTGAATAAAGATTTTTTTCATTATTTTTCAACATTTAAAGCTGTTCATATTTATTTATGTATTTAGTCACTTACAGTCAGAGACCAATTAACATTTTTTATGAAATTTTTATTGATTTCAAAAGATAAGATAAAATACAAATAAAAAATGACAAGAGCAAAGAATAACAACTACAAAGAAGACAGGAAAAAAATTAACAACACTGGGTAAAAAAGAAAAATGGAGTATATAACAGATACACAATTAACCTCCACCCTGGCTGAATGTTGATAAATATAACTCAAGCAAATATAATAGATTCCCCCTTACTTGATGGGTCTACAAATAGTTGTACATTTTCAGAGATCAGTTAACAATCTACAATAATTATATTTATAATGCTTGTCTAAGCCCATGTTTGTACACTATTCCCCAAAATTGCCATTGAGGTAGGGCAATCTGAAGTTGCCTAGAGAATGCATTCAAGTCGTAGAGAGTTTATTTTGGAGGCAAGATTTAGTCCAAAGAGTTTGTTATTTAGTCTATGGAGATATTCCATACTAGTGGTCATCCAGCCGTCTCCATGGAAATAATAAAGTTTATTTGTGTGGTTGATTCATTGCCACAGTGATTCCACAGATACTAGAAATTGCTAGGCTGAAAATATTCTCTTAATAAACAGTTTTTATTTCTAGCGATGCCTCTAAATGAGGCTTTTATTGTGCAAGAAGCCTGCCACAGTCTTGGATATTTACAAAAATGTTTCTCGTTGTCCTTTAAAAACCTTTTTTTCTTATCACTTCTTCACCATGTTTATTTTCAAAAACAATTCATTAATAAAGAATGATGGAAGAGCTGCACAAATGTACCAGGAACAGTCAAGATGGAAAGCCCTCAGATGAGCATAAAATCTGAAGAACTCCAGATGTTGTTGACTTGGGGACTCATGAGCCCTATCCAGAAAATCAATAGCCAAGAATCAGAATTTCCAACATTTCTAAAGCCAGGATCACAATGTTTCTAACTATCAACTTTGCTTTCCCCAAGGTTTGGGCGGTACTAAGTTTACTCAGCAGAAAGACTTTGTCAAGGCAAAGCATGGATAAAATTCCTAGCAAGTGATTCATTGACTCCACTCAGCCAATTTGAATTATTCCTCAACCACAATTGTTCATAAACACAGTCCAGAGCTGGGTATTATAAACAAGAGTTCCTTCAAATTTTTGCCCCCCAAAATGATCTTGTGATATATTTTTTTTCATTTTTTTTTCTGAACCAAACATTTTTAGTACTATGCTATTTTCACATTAGTTCTAACGCAAGCAAGGGGAAAGCACTGGTGTCTGAAATGTTTGAAAAACTAAAAGATATTTTTTAAGAGTTGTATGTATCACTGACAACAGCAACAAGTTGCAAAGCAAGTATTATGGTCACCAAAAGCTTAGTGACAGACAGTCCTCAACTTACCATCACAATTGAGCCCAAAATTTTGATTGCTAAGCAAAATGGCTTGTTAAATGGTTTTGCCCCATTTGATTACCTTTTTTGCCACCGTTGTTAAGGGAATCACTGCAGTTAAGTTAGTAGCACAGTTGTTAAGTGAATCTAGTTTCCCCGTTGACTTTGCTTGTCAGAAGGTTGCAAAAGGTGGCCACAAAAGGTGATCCTACGGTGAACCTATCCTGAGCTCCTAGATCTCATTGCAGGGTTTAGAAATTCAGGGTCTCTATGGTAAATTATGTTTTTGTCTCAAGTGCTTTATAACCTGCCTCATAAGAGTCATAATTTTTTTATTTCTCTTGGAGTAGATGGCATGTTCCCTGACGATGGGGGGATATTGTAATTAATTCTCTGTATGGTCCGATGGTCAGATATTATTGGCTGATATGAGAGCCAGTTTGATATAGCGTTTAAGGACCTGGCCTAGAAACCAGGAGAATGTGAGTTCTCATCTGTTTTAGGCATGAAAGCCAGTTGGATGACTTTGGGCCAGTCACTCTCTCTCAACCCAACCATCTCAAAGAGTTGTTTTGGGGAAGATGTCAGGAGGAAGGAGTAAAGTATTGGCATGTTTACCACCTAGAGTTGTATATGGGAAACGAAAGTGGGATAAAATAAGAATAAAAATATTCAGTTCATAGTGTCCCTGAACCTGAAGACCAATTAGAATGGTCTTCCAGCTGCTTTAGGGATGGTTTTCAGCAATCTTAACAGTCAAGTCTGTCATGTACTTTGTTAAGCTCTGGGATTGAAAGATGGCAAGAACACCGAATAAGATTAACCCCAAGTAGCTTATTTCTTTCTCTTCCTGAATTCACTGAGGAGCTCTGGGAAATGACGTAGAAGAAGAATCAGTATAACTAAAGAGAGGTCCATATTGAGGCCGACCCTGTGATGATAAGAGCAGAACAGTTTTTGGTCAATCTAAGGCAGGGGTGTCAAACTCACAATGTCATGTGACGTGTTGCGACGTATCGTAACTTTTTTGCCATTGCCGGCAATGGGTGGACGCAGTTTTGCTATGATGCATCCGGCCCATGGGCCAGCAGTTTGACACCCCTGATCTAAGGAATCTCATCCAGGAATATTGTTCAAGAGAGCTGAGTGATGTTGCCCAAGAGTATGTGGGATGACATTCCTGCAGGCGGTTATGACAGGTTTGCCAGATATTTGGGGTTATAAAACTGCTCATATTTGCTCCATTAAACACAATTTGGCAGAATGTAGTGAAATGACCAGGAGAACATTTTGCAAAGGCAGCTGGGATTTACTGGAGTTTAAGAAGGTGAATAAAATACAGGTAGTCCTCAACTTAAAACAGTTCATTAAGTGATTATTTAAAGTTACAATGGCATTGGAAAAAAATGACTTATGACTGTTGTTCCCACATATCACTGTTGCAGCATCTCCATGGTCACATGATCAAAATTCACACAGTTGGCAACTGGCTCATATTTATGATGGTTGCAGTGTCTCCCAGGGTCATGTGATCACTCCTGTGACCTTCTGACAAGCAAACTCAATGGGGAAGCTGCAGTGATTCACTTAACATCTCACAATGAAGGTTGTAAAATGGGACAAAACTCAATAAATGTCTCACTTAGCAATAGAAATTTGGGGCTCAATTGTGGTCATAAGTCGAGGACTACCTCTACTTTGCAGAATGAGGTCTGCCACCTGTGAGCTGGTTCCATGCCTTACTTGGCTCCTTTAAGCTCTGTGTGTCTTTAGGGAGGGAGTGAATATAATTAATGAGAGAGAAGAGAGAATTCAATTAATGACTCTTTGGGAAAATGTTTAACACCACCTTGAAGGAGGCAGTGGTGTGCTTGCTCTTTTTATCTAACCTCATCAGACAGGTTCTGCTACTTTCCAATCCCTTCTTGCGAGGAAAGATTTTGCAAAGGTAATAGAAAAAAAGAATTGCAGAGAACCTTAAGAGAAGCAGGTGATCTGGATTCTTTTCAGTTGGGTTCAGGTGAAAAAAACAACAACTACGTTGGTCACTCTGACCTTCATCAGAACCTGGATGGGGAAAGGCAGCCCCTTCCTAGTTCTTTCATTCTCTCAGCAGCATTGACTATGATCACTTGTGCTATCCTCCTGGACCACCTAAGGCTTGGAGATAAAGGGCATTGTCTTATGATGGTTCCATTGCTATCTGAACAGGCAGTTCCCATCACCTGAAGGCAGGACAAAAAGCAACGGATGGAAACTAATCAAGGAGAGAACCAACCTAGCACTAAAGAGAAATTTCCTGACAGTGAGAACAATTAATCAGTGCCTGGCTGAGGAATTCTGGGAGTTGAAGTCCACAAGTCATAAAAGGGCCAAGTTTGAAGACCCCTGATTTAGTACAAAATAACTCCAATGTTCTCAAAGCTATTTTACTAAGTTCTCCTAAAAATCTTAAAACATTGGGAGGATAATTTGGATTTTCAACTTAATTAAATTTGTTGAAATAATGTGTGGCATAAAAATGCTTTAAAATCTATGTTAGCAAGCTATTGGGTAATTGTAGCCCAGTCTCTAACCTAACCTTTCCAGGGACAGTTGTTAAAAAGATAGTGAGCCTGTAGTAGCAAAAGGAAGGATCCAGATAATCTGGAAGGAACAGATAATCTGGATCCTTCAGTCAGGCTTCACTGGAAATTGCTCTGATCTTTCTCACTGACCTATGAAATAGGGCTGAGATAGGAGAAGCACTGCCCTTCTAGTTATTTTAATAGCTTGGGAAGTTTTATATCCCAATATATTTTATTCTTTATACTGTTTCCATCTTCCCTTAAAATATTAATAGAATCCACAGTGGTCTGAGAATCAGTGTCTCCACTAGATAATTGACAGTCAAGTTGAAACTAAGTTAATCAACTAAAATTAGCAAACTTCCTCAAACCCCCAAATAAGTTACCAAGACCTAATCCACATATCAACTGATAAGGTCTGCAAACACAGAGTTAATTAAATTAGGTCTCCCAGAGGAACTGCACATTCACAAGAATAAACATACCTACACATGCACGCACACACACACACATACACACATGGCCCTCAAGTGTCATCCTAGAATCAGCACGTAGATGCTTCACCCTGGACAAGCTCCCCCTATAAAAACCTGCTGCTGTACCCCATTTTTCTGCAACCTGCCCCTAAAGGCAGACGGTTTTGCTTTTAGGCGTAAATATTTCTTCTTTCCTCACAGCTGCCTGGATCTCATTTTTATTTATTCTTGTGCTGCCCTGGCTCAAGTTGGAACCCCAAATTATTTTTCCGACTATAGCCTTTGACACTATCAGCTCAAAGGCTTGGGAATTGGAGGCACCATTCTTCAAAGTTTCAATGGCCACGAAGTCCTTTGACTGGTGCATCAGTTGGGACCTGGAATGGAAAGCGCTGCTACAGTTACTCTTCCCTTGCCATCGCACAACACGGTAAATCTAATACCTGTGCACGAGACAACTCCAGAAATCACAACTAACGCTAAATATAGCTGCATGCATCTTAGCCAAGGCAACCTGATATTATCCTATAGCAGCAATATTGCAGGTGATGCATTGCTGTTGGTTTGCTTTCAGGTGCAATTAAGTAGTTCATTTTTGAACTGCTGCAGGGCTTGGAGTCTGGCAGGAACCAGGAGACTGGGAGTTCTAGTCCTGCCTTAGCCATGAAAACTGGATGGGTGACCTTGGGCCATCTCTCCGCCCAACCCACCTCACAGGGTTGTTATTGTAGGAAAAGGAGGAGGAGGAGAAAGGAGTGTTAGGTAACTTTGGCAGCTTGAGTTACTTATAAAAATAACAAAGGCTGGATATGAATGAATGAATGCTTGTTCCAATAGAAATGGCCCACTGAAGGTGGGTCTGCAGAAGATGTTTGCTAACAATCCATAGTCTTTTTGTTGTTGTTATTGTTAAGGTGATAGATAGATAGATGATAGATACTGTAGATACTGTAGATAGATACTCTCTCTCTCTCTCTCTCTCTCTCTCTCTCTCTCTCTCTCTCTCTCTCTCTCTCTCCCCTCTTCCCCTGGTTGACAGGACATATATGGTGGCATTCTGCAAAACTATTGTGGATTGGACTTAAGGAACAAATTTCTTTAAGTTTGGGTTATGTCATGTTCATTGGGTCTGTGCAAAGGGCTTTAATGTGTCTCCTGGAAGCACTTTATGCTGTGCAGGAAAGGCAGTGTGCTTGTGCAGGGAAAAAGGTGACCCAGTTTGCCTCAGTGGAGCTCTCGATGTGGTCTTGCAGTTTTCTCTAGCATTCAGGATAGCCAAGAAAACAGGCACCGAAGCCTCTTCCCAATTTTGCAAATGCTAGAAAAGGCAATGGACCACTCATCTTCACTCTTAGAAGCAAGGGAGCTTGTGAAGCAGCTTCTCTTAGGCCAGGATTCCCAACCTTGGCAACTTCAAGACACCTGGACTTCAACTCCATGGGAAATTCTAGGAGTTGAAGTCCAGGTGTCTTGAAGTTGCCAAGGTTGGGAAATCCGTACTCTTTGTCCAGGCACCTGTTGGGAAATCTCCACAACTCCTAAGTGTGAGTGACTGGGGTCCTGCATCACACTAAGCCATAACCTGTGGAACATGTAGAATGTGCACCCTGCATGGATATAGCAGATGGTAGTTTATCTGGCAGGCCACAATTAAATCAGCCATGGCTTGACACAGTATGTACTTGGGCACCTAGTGATATTGAAACCAAAGTGTTCATCGGTAAGTAGGGAAGAATTTAAACCTTTAGAATATTAATACATGTTTTAGCAGATGGCAGCAAATAATTAGTGAGCACTAGAAGCAAGTAGGCCCATCAGAATAGTTTCAATATTGTATTTGGTGGTTTGGCTTCAAGAGGAAGTTGGGCAGGGCAACTAGAGGCAGCTGAAGCTGTGGTTTCACATTTAGTGAGTACAAGTTAGTGAGTCAAGTCTATTATAAGTTTTGTCTTTTTGTAATGGATTTGTAACCAATCATATTTATAACCTTATGTACATAATCTTGTATTTCCTTGCGGCTTGATTATAAATATAACCTGGGTATTAAGCTTTGACCTGTGAAATCTTATGGAGCAGGTCCACATGTGCGTGACCTGGCTTTGCAAACCCATAACAAAGTGTTTGGACAGGGAAGTAATCAACTGGGTTGTTTGAGTAGACAACATGCATCTCGTCTTGAGAAGGAAAAGACAAATCAGAGGTTGCAAATGGGGTAGAACAGGAATCCCCTCTTACAGATGTTTGTCCAACAATTGTGGCTTCAGTTGGTTGTGGCTGCCTTAGTTACAGTGGTTATATAGGAGGTGCATGGCAAAAGGAAAATCTCAGCTTCCTCATGAGTAAACCACAGCTCTTGAGCGTAAGTGCCTGCAGGCTCAAGACTGGCTTAATTTAAAGGCTGTTTTGCTGAAGAGGCAGGTGTGGAAGGTGGAGAAGATGGCAGATTCCAGAGTAGAACAACAAAGAGGACTGAAGGAGCTTCTTGGATGAGAAGTGAAACATCTTCAAGGAAACGGAAGTCCAGTTGCCTTTTGAAAAACCACCTTTGGCACAACAAAGAGAATTTCCAGACCAAATGCTGGAAATTATCCTCATCAAGGACTGCATGAACAGACTCCCTGTCTTGTCTGCCTGGTTGAGACAAGGCTGTTTGTCAAGCACTAAATAGAGTGGAATTCCAGACACATTCTGGTGAGAGAGAAGTTCCCTGAGGATGGGGCTCCAGCAGGAGACCCAAAGCTCAGAAGACTAAACCTTTGGTCCTGGTGACCGACCCAGATTGGATCCTGTAACGTTATCCTGGGACACGTATATTCGCTTTCATTAGTGGAATTCCAGAGTCCAGAAAGGGCCAGAATCTTCACAAAAAAAAGGCATGGCCAGTTTGCCTGTTTAGTTGAGGCTGGGAGCCCATTGAGGCTGCTGGTGTGTTGAGGCTATCAAACCTCAAATTCCTTGCTGCATGTCCCATTTTTCTCTCTAGATTTGAATATATTCTGTTGGAGAATTTTTCTTTTGTATTCTTTGTTTTGGATGTTCACACTCCAAAGAGGCTGTTTGGGTTTCAACCCCTGAGCCTGAATACTTAAGGGTCTGGGAAGAAAAAACTGCAGCTGGTTTTCTGCAACTTTGGAATTCAGTGTTTGTTTGCTGTTGCTCATTAATCAGCTCCTCACCTCTCTGTCTACAAGGGACTTTGCCACACTGGTGTCAGCAGTGGGATACAGAAGAGGCCTAATTAGTGTCCCATCCACAAAGTGTATGCAATGCAACTGATCCATGGAAAGCATACCGGAGAGAATTCCTCAGGGTGCTAAAGTAAAGCATTGTGCATTGGACACAGCAGAGCTATGTCCTAAAACTCGAGCTTACTCTAAGTTGGTTCAGCAACAGCCACTTGTCACAATTGAGAAGGACAGAAAAGATACAGAATAACAGAGCTGGAAGGGACCTTGGACATCTTGTAGTCCAACCCTCTGCTCAAGCAGGAGACCCTATACCATTCCAGATAAATCGTCGTCCAATCTCTTCTTTAAAATCTCCAGTGTTGGAGCACCCACAACTCTGGAGGCAAGCTGTTCCACTGTTGTGTCAGGAAATGTCTTCTTAGTTCTAGGTTGGTTCTCTTCTTGATTAGTTTCCATCCGTCATTTCTTGTCCTGCCTTCTGGTGCTTTGGAGAATAGGTTGACTCCCTCTTCTTGGTGTGGCAGCCCCTCAAATATTGGAACACTGCTATCATGACACTCCTAGTTTGCAATAGCGGCAAATATCTGTAGCTCAGGTGTAGGATGATGGTGAAGGTTCATTCTCTGAGCTTGTGGGTTGGTTTCTGAGCATTTCGTTACCAGGCTAGATAACATCTTCAGCAGAATTTGGGGGATGTCAGTGTCAGTGTTTATAAGGGCTTCGGGTGTGGGTGTGTCAAGTGAGGGTCTGTGATTGGTCTTGTGATGGGTCAGGAGTGAGTCATCAGTGAGCCTTGTAACGGGTCTTGTGAGGGGGAGGTTACCTCAGGTCAGGGTCATTGGGAGGTGAACTGGGGGGGGTAGGGTTAGGGTTAGGGTGGATGGAAACTAATAAAGGAGAGAAGCAACCTGGAATTAAGGAGAAACTTCCTAACAGTGAGGACAATTAACCAGTGGAACAGCATCCATTGATTCTTGTCTTGCCTTCTGGTACTTTGGAAAATAAGTTGACCCCCTCTTCTCTGTGGCAGCCCCTCAAATACTGTAATACTGCTATCATGTCGCCCCTAGTCCTTCTTTTCTCCTTACTGTTACTCAGGCCTTTTTTTCTCATAGAACGCTCAGAACGGAGTTCCGGCACCTTTTTTGGATGGAACCTTGTAGGATAGGCAAGGCAGGTTGTATGACATGTGTGAGTTCCGGCACCTTTTCTTTTTACAAAAAAAGCACTGCTGTTACTCACAAATGTGTTTACTGTTCTCTTTTCTGTTAGTCACAACATGTGGCCTACAATGCCAAAAATCAGATCTCCTTAAAGGTCCAACGAAGGCTTTCAGTCAAAGCAGAGTTTCAAAGAATGGTAGAAGCCCTGCTGCAAAAAAAAAAAAAAAAAGGGGGGGGGGTTCAACTAGTCATTCTTAGAAGCCAAAGCGAGGCAGAAGAGTTGAAACCAAGGAAGACTGCTAGAGAACATGATTTTCCAGCATTCAGAAATTCCATAGACTGGGCTGTGGGTGAGGCAAATACCTTTGAAAGAGAAGGCATTGAGTGATTATTCAGTTGGGAATAAACATTAGAAACCAAAACTAAGCATATTTAATAAAAAAAAACATTACTTCATCTTTCCAAATAGCAACCATTTCCATGTGTTAATTATTCCATAAACACATTTTATTTGTCTTTCGCTGGGACGCAGTGATGGTATCAAACCCACCCAATTTAAACTACTCTGGTTTATAAGAAAACAAAGGGTTTATTATGGTAACAGCAATGAAGGATTTTCTAGCCAAACCAACCTGTCCGTAGACAATGATGTGTGAATCACAATGATTCACAGACAGCAGGATGGGATCCAGAATAGAATTTAATGCTTACCCGGTAGAACTATTTCTGGATTCTCCTCTTGAAAATGGCTGATTTGGGGTTCCCTGATGCTGGCTGTTGGCATGTAGGGCAGAGGGCTGAAAATAATTTCAACACTTATGCAAAAAAGTGGGATCCCCGAGCATGGGATTTGATTCTGGGTGGAATTTTACATTTGTTTATCTTTTTCTTATTAAACAGAATAATTCTACAGCAGAAATGATGCTGCAAAAATCCAGAGGTTTATTAGACAGCAACAAGGAATTAGAGGTTTCTATACAGGTAGTCCTCAACTTACGACCACAACTGAGCTCCAAATTTCTGTTGCTAAGCGAGACAGTTAAGTGAATTTTGCCTCATTTTACAAACTTTCTTGCCACAGTTGTTAAATGAATCCCTGCAGTTGTTAGATTAGTAACATGGTTGTTAAGTCAATCTGGCTTCTCCATTGACTTTGCGTGTCAGAAGGTCACAAAAGGTGATCACATGACCCCGGGACACTGCAACCATCATAAATATGAGCCAGTTGCCAAGCATCTGAAGTTTGATCACATGACCACAGGGCTGCTGCAAAGGTCATAAGTGTGAAAAATGGGCATAAGTCACTTTTTTTTCCAGTGCAGTTGTAACTTCGAACAACCACTAAGTGAACTGCTGTAAGTCCAGGACTACTTGAATTCCATTTTTGCTCTGTATTGGCCATTTACATTTTTGCAACCAACTGCAGTAAACCTATCTATAGATTTGTTCCGTACTCTTTTTAAAAAATGAAATAACTAACCATGTTGTTTCACTACAATAGCAATTATCTCTGCTTAATAAGTATTAATTCCATCCCCTTTGTTACTCTCCCCCTCAAACACTGGATTAATTAGTTTGCTGATCGTGGCCTAATCATGTACACAACTGAATATGTTTTGATAATTTGTCACATTTGTAGAGTAATTGGGCACAGTGTGCCATACCTTCTTTGCTATATTTGTGATTATAAATTACGTTCATAATTAAAAATCTCACAAATGTCTCTGCAAAAATCTAAAAGCAGCTCTTGAAGTTTCCCCAAGATTAATAAGCAGTCTGTAGTATTTGTAACTCTCTCCAAGACACAATGAAATCTTGTATTCTTGATGTGCAACAGGAACTTTAAGTAGCCTTGGCATTCCTTTGACATGACTGATGACATATAAAGCTCATAATGGCATCCACTATTCCCGATGTTCATAAGGGACTGATTACTTGTCTCAACAGAATGAGAATTCAAAGAAATAAAGTGCTAAAAAATAAATCGAGTTGGGGGAAAGGTGGGATTAATCCCTAAGAACAATTTAAATTATTTAAAATTAGATTTGGTCTTAATAGGCTCATTCCTTCCCCAAATCTCTGAAAATATAAGAATTTAGATAAAAAAAATCCAGTATATGTCATGACTAAGACTTGGGAAAGTTTTCAAATGAGTGGATTGTAAAGATTTATATTCTCTTATATGCCCTTTGTTGTTGATGTTCTCTCCCTCCCTCCCTCCCTCCTTCCCTCCCTCTCTCTCTCTCCCTCCCTCTCTCTCTCACCAATGCCTCCTGACCACTTTTCTTGGTTTTCCTTTCCTCTTGATCTACTTACATTTTTTTCATGTATATTCTACTTGCTTTGCAATTTGATTTTTATTCGCTTTATATGAGCCTCTCCACAATCATTTTTGTATTCAGGCAACATTGATTCATTACCTATTTATTCTCTACTTTTGTTTTACTATATTTACTTCTGAAGTGCATTGTCCCCTGTGCATTCCACTTATTTTTATATTTCTCCTGCAATGCTGAACTCTCAGGTTTGTAACTGGGATGCTCTGAGCTCCAATCCCATCCAAGGCACAAAGCCAGCTGGGTGATGTTGGGCCAGTCACTCTGTCTCAGCCCTAGGAAGCAGGCAATGGCAAACCCCTTCCAAAATCTTGCCAAGAAAACTGCAGTCATCAAGAGTCAGCACTGGCTCAAAGGCATCTCAGTAAATAAATAATACTGTTATACCCAGCTAATTTTCATTTTTTTGCATGGTGTTCAGCATTCATTCTTTTACTACTATTTTTCTACTAGTATTTGCAAGTCTTAAAATTTCTCTATCCATTTCCCCCTCTATAGTAAACATTCTAAAGAGACATGTATTATTAGTTGCAATGTTTTATTGGCTTCTAATGTTGGTAAGCCACCGAGAGTCACCTCAAAGCGAGATGGGCGGCAAATAAGTCTAATAAATAAATATGCAAATTCAACTGTTTGCCTGCCATTTATGTATAACGTCCAATCGTTCACTCCATTTTTCCTATCTTGGTCTTAGATTCATTTCCCTTTGAGAGCCACATTTCTCATCGCATCATACTATCTACTAACTTTGGGTGGAATCATTCAAGGTCACAGTCAACATCATAGCATCATGACATACCAAAGTACAGGTGGTCCTTGTTTAATAACAACTTGTTCAGACATCCTTCGAACTTGCAATGGCTCTGAATGAGTGGTAGTTATGATTGGTTCTCGAAGTCCCAGCTGTCATGCATCCTGCGGTCATGTGATTGCCATTTGAGATCTTCCCTGCCAGCTTCCCACCACTAATGGTAATTGGGGACTGCTGGAACTGCTGTTGATAGGTGGCATGGTTATGTGACATCCTGTTTTATGACAACATTGTTTAATGACATAAATTACAGCCCTAATTACCACTATTAGGCAAGGATTATCTGTAAATGCATGTTCATGTCCTCAACCGAGGCACTACAACAGGGGTCTTCAAACTCGGCCCTTTTATGATTCATGGACTTCAACTCCCAGAATTCCTCAGCCAGCGTGCCTATTCGCTTTATTGGAAGCTTTTTCTAAATCGGCAAACATATAGTAGAGTTTCTTGGACACTTCCATACTATTCTCATTGAGCAAAAAGCAGGTCTGCATGACTCCTGCCCAGCATAATCTGCTTTGTATTTACCAGATTTTGCTATCCTAACCTCTTAGGATGTTTCAGAAAAGCGGGTAAATTGAAAACCCATCTGTATTTCAGGAGCGCCCTCTGGTGGTTGCTGTTTTGCACTTGAGGTTGGAGCCTGCAGCTTCTCTGTTTTTTTTAAAAAAAATTGTTTCCGAGCAAAAAGCTGATTTATGCACATCTTTCTCCCTGCAGATTGCTACAAATTGGAAAACGCACAGGCACTATAAGCATGGCTTACTTTCTAAGGATAGCAATATCATTTTAACTATTATACAATCATTTTTATTGATATCATTTTGGGTCTAGTAGCTCCTCTTGTTTGATGGGTGTTTTCTTGTTACTCAGCTGTTTTGCCATCTGAAATGCTCTCAGGGCTAAAAATATGCCTCACCAAAGAAACTGCAGTAGGAAAACCTACTTATTTTCCATATGGAATTGCCTGAATTGTCTTACTGTATAGAAAAAAGGAGGAGAGGATTTGCTGAGCTAGATTTCTTTCTAACATTATTTTGAAACAGGAACAGACTATCTGGTCTGGGGGATGAAAAGACAAAGGCAACTTCATGAGACCGTGTCAGATAACAATGGGGTTTGTTTGGGCCATAGTTAGGGAGATGTGAGCTAAAGGACTTCCCTCACACATTCTTCCTCTTGTCATTGAAAATCATAAACTAGAATAGGCTTTAGACAAAAATCAAAGTGTAATAGGGTACAACATGCCTCTTTGCTTGACCCTAACCTAAGATCTCTTTGATCAAATAAGAAAAAAGAGCCTTTTCCCAAAGAGATCACCACTTCCAATCAACAAACAAACAAACACTAAACCACAATTAAGCAGGGCAATTGCAGGGCAAGGCTCCAACCATGTAAGGGGCTTGCAGGGGAGAACTCAGGGTGATCAGCTGATTGTCTCTGATCAGCTGATCTTGGGCTTGGAGCATTTATTTATTTGTTTATTAAACAAATGTCTATAGCTGCCCAACTTTTAGAGTTAGAAAATTTTAAAAATTCCACCACACAATAATAAAAAAAAAACATTTTAAAAAAGTCCATTCCTCCCCCATGACAGTAACAAAATCAAATCGGCCACTTGATCAGCTCTGTCTCCATTCATGGTCCCTAGGTCTTAAAACCGTGCTTTTAGAGCCTTTCAGAAAAGCAACAGGGCAGGGGCCAGCCATGCCTTGGAGAGAATGATTTTTTCCCCCCATTAAGAAGGGGCCACCACCGACAAGGCCCTTTTTCATAGTCACATCAGATGACAATCCTTAATTTTTGGGACCTATAACATGCCCTGCCTTCCTGTATTGGTGGGCTGGATGAATGTAATAAGGGAAAAGTGGTCCTTCAGATAGTTTGGCCCCCAAGCTATGATGCCCTCAGAAATATATTTTCCCTCTATTTTGAACAACTGCTTGCCTTTTTTTCAAACTTGGTGAGAATGGACCTAATTTTCCTTCCAACACTACCATTGGAGAGGGACATTGTTATGAAAAAAAAAAGGTGTTTCATGCCTCATTCTAATGCATTTGGGTAATCTGTTTTTGAAATGAAATGGTGTTGTTAGGCTGTGGTCGTAAAATCACTTCTCCGCAAAAAGCCTCAGCAAGACTAATATTTTGCTAGACAGGCTTTTTTAGTTTAAAGGCTCTGGGGAATTACTATGATGATATGACAATGTTAACCCAATCACTATAAGTTGTAAAGGATTTTGCAATGTATTCATTGCCACTTTTTAAAACAATTGTCTGAACTATATTTTGCCGTTTAGAGCAGGGCACCAGTGCAGTTGTGTGGGAAATTACTTGAAGCATGTTGTTCTGATCAGCTGTTAGCTTACAACCTTGTCCATGAAGCATTGATTGAGCTCATCAAAGATAGAGGGAGGGAAAATAGTGAGACCAGACTGTATTCCCCCCCCCCAAGAACTGTCCAGGACAACTGCTATTTTTCAAGCTAAGTAGGGCTCTCCATGGTGCTGAATTAAAGTGAGGGAATGCCCTGGGTCTATTCAGAAATAACACTATGCCTGGAAAATTTGTGGCTGAATGGCAGAGTAGAGGTTATTGACTGAAGGTTATTAACTGACTGAAGAGTAAAGGTTATTCAAACAAGAAACTTGTTTTACAAAACAATCCCAAACCTTAAAAGTTTAAAGCAGATGAGAAGAAAAAATGTTTCAAAAGTAAAAATACATCATAAAATCAATGCCATTTCCTTCCCCTTCCTACTTTCCTTGCTGTGATGGAATGTAGTCTGGATTCCCAGGAGGGAGGGGCGGTATTCCAGAGGAGCAAGAGACAGCAAAGTTTAGACAGTTGGGTTGGGAGGAAGAGGCTCAAAACAGCTCCCCCCCTAGAAGTTCTGAGTGTATTTCATTATTCATGCTAGTAGTTTGTTTTACTTTGGCAAGATTTCTGTCTATAGGTGAGGAACACAAAAGGACACTGCTATGGAGTAATGCAGTGTGTTTTTCTTGGCTTTGGAGCCTGACAGATTGCCTGTGTATTGTTATAGATGGCATACAAATATTTTTATTTGGTAAAACTCAGTTAAGAAATGTTATGACAGCAGGGTCAAAAGAAATGGTTTAAGCCCGCACCTACTGTAAAAAAGAAGTAAAAGGAGGCCATTTTTAGCTTGTCCTTCCCAATGGCAGAAGAATTAAGTATTGATTTTAAGTATTTCTATGAGGGGACTTATTGGATCTAAGAGTGCAGCTTAGATTGTGTGAATATAGCCATCTTACACATAATACAGGCCCAAGTCAAATAACGTTTTACACACACAGTGACTTATAACAAATAGTCCTTGTTTAGCAACTGTCTGATTTAGCAGTTACAACAATGATGAAAGAGTAATTTTGTGACCAATCCTCACATTTACGACTTTCGCAGTCTATAAACACATAAGCGTCGTTGTAATTTCACTTAGAAGCCTTTGCTTTGCTTAATGACCAAGCTTAATGTCCCAACTGTGGTTGCTAAACAAGAACTGTAGTTTAGCTGTTTCTAAATATGGATGATCTCAGTCACCCCCACATTCTCGACTAATTGCAACCTCTGGCTTGCCCCACAATACTTGAGGCTGAGTGACCACCCCCTGCCCCATGGACTTTCTCTAGGATTGGGTGCAGCTGGTTTATCAGCCGAGGCTGAAAGAGGACTGCACACCCATCACCACAACTGTGTCTGGAGTTCAGTTGCTCTAGATTGTCCAGTCATTTTCCCATAGTACCAACTTCTTGGAGGAGTAGCTAAGCATAACTAACTCATGGCAGAGTGGGGAACTTTGGGGCAGCTGGCAGAGGTGGGCTGACTCTCTAATAGTGTAGAGTTTCCTGATTTTTTTAGCTATTTAACTGGGAAAAAAACCCTGCTTGAATAGCTCCATCTTCCATTCCTATTCTGAAGTATAAACCAGGAACTGTGCCTGGGTGAGGCAATTGTTTCGCTCGAATGCACACTGTACTCCTGAAATAAAACCATAATAATGAAAAATGTCCATAATTAATGGGCTACAAATATCTTGTGTCCCTCACTCGTATTTGACACATAAGTTGAATAAATCATGTACCTCTATTTGTGTATACACAATATGAGTGTTCCAGTCCACCAGAAGGGTTGTGAATGTGCAGGAGCATTTGTGAAGCACCTCTTCAAATGGTTGAAGAAGCTACTATACATTTTCTTCTACATATATTTGGCTACTATGGAAATGGTTTCCAGCAGTGTCTGTCTGTGTGGGCCTGCACAGTTAATTTTCTTTGCATATCCCCAAATACACCTGATGAAATGTTAATAGGGTTGTGTGGTGGTGACTAATTCTGCTTTATCTTCTCTTTGTGTTAAAATGTGTGTTATACGGACTGTGTTCTTTGCTAAAGGAGCACAGTGCAAAGAGGTTTGTGCTATGCTGTGGTGAGATATTGTTGCTACATTAAATGGAAATGCTAAATTGATTTTAGGTACTGTATTTGGGTATTGTCAGTTTCTTTGATGTGTCTCTTTGGTGTGGTTATACAGCTAGTTCTTGACTTACAATCATTTGTTTAGTGACCTTTCAAAGTTACAAGGGCACTGAAAAAAGTGACTTGCATCCTCACACTTATGACCATCGCAGCATCCCCATGGTCACGTGATCACAATTTGTATTTGCACATGAAATAAAGCTTGCATCACCTCTCTGATGAAACAGCGTGTCTTCTCAGAGATTCCTCTCGCAAACTGCTTTTAGTCTGTTACCACAAAAGTAAAAAGCTTGCGTCTCCCATGTAATTCTACTATAAAAATAATCTGCAACCATATTAAACCATAGGTTCCAGCATCTTTTTTTACTTACAAGAATACAAATCTTTTGTCGTGTTCTTGTCTGTCCAAAGGGAAGTGATAGATAGGGATACTAAGGGTGTCCTGTGAGTGAGACAGGAGATGGAGCAAATAAAGTTACATAAAATCCCTTCTTGGTAACTGCTTGTGTCCTCCATTTTGGAAATGGCCAACATTCTTGAGAGCTGTTTTTTGAGTATTTTAATTGCCCCCAAAGTTTAGGAAGCCTAAATTTAAATTCCAAAAAGATTACGAAGTTATACTCTACAGGGAATTTTCCAGTGTAAAAGCAGTTTTTCTTAATCCAGAAGGCACAAGGTTTATGCATATAGGTACATAATAACCCACATATATTTTACCTTTGTTAGATAAACCGTTATGTATCTCAGGGTTTCCATTTCTTCGAAGTACCATACCTGGGCCACAAAAACCTAGACGACCACTCGATGGCAATTCACATACTGACCACTCATTCAACAACTGTTTGGAGTTTTGGTGAAACTGAAAAAGGAGACTTAACAACAGTTCCTCACAGCGGTGGCTGTTGTAGCATCCCCATGGTCACAGGATTGCCATTTGGGCCCTCGGCAACCAGGTGTGCATTTATGACAGTTGCAGTATCCTGCGGTCAGGTGATCACCATTTGTGACCTTCACAGCCAGCTCCCAATAAGTAGTCAGTGGGAAAGCCAACAGGAAAACACAATCATGTGTTGTTGCACTTAATGAACAGTGGTGATTTGCTTAATACCCGCCGTGGATCTGACACCATAAATCTGTGAGTTCTAATTCCATCTTAGGCATGAAAGCCGGCTGAGTGACTTTGGGACAGTCACTCTCTCTCAACCCAACCCACCTCACAGGGTTGTTGTTGTGGGGAAAATAAGAGGAAGGGGCATTAGATATGTTCACCGCCTTGAGTTGTTTGTAAGAGTAATAAAAGTGAGATAAAAATAAATAAATAAATCAGGCATGGTCACGTGATGTTTCATTTTACGACTACATTCAAGGGCATTGCTTGTCCCAAGTATGGTTGGTAGGTGAGAACTACCTCTGTTCTGCCCTCTAATGGTCATCTGGTATTTTGCAGCCTAGGTATGAGACATACTACTCCTTACGATGTGCCGATTCTAATGTATTCGCCGTGACCCAAGGCTATGTTAATAATGGAAAAAGCCAGTTATGTCAAAAAATTTAATTGCAGAATTATTTACAGAATATGGTCATAAACAATACAGGAACCAATTAAAAGAGGCAGCTTCATAAAAGAGCCATGGGAGAGTGGGGAAGTAGTGAAGCACATCTGTTTTTTTTTTTCTTCTTCTTACAATTAGCCGAAGGCAGAGAAAAGATAATGAAAAAACAGGAATAAAACAATTGGCAAAGAAGTTTCAAATAAACATTTTTTTTGTTAAATGAGATATTACCGAGAAGCAAGAAATTATTGTAATGAAACATTGCACTGTATATTCTGTATAGATATCCTGCATGCTACCAAACAGAACTGCTCAAAAGAACCGTAAAAGCATGGGAAAAGAGAATTACATAAAATAGTTTCTTTAGTAGTGTAGATTTATACAGATGACAAATATTTGGCACTCAGTTTGTCCTCATTGTTAACATGATTTCTTGTGTGTGTGTATGTATGTATGTATATATATATATATATATATTAAATAACTATTTTCCTGTTTCTAACATTCCTTGAAATTCTATAAAAGGAATTTAATTTGTCAGGCCACCTTGGATATTTTGGTGCATCACTCACTAAGTGAACCTCTGTTTATTCACGCACAGAAGAAGCTGTACTATTATAATAACAGTGACTTTTTGCTTTATAGGAAAGAACAGTTCCAGTGTAGTAGTATTTGCATGGATTATAGAGAGTTCTTTTTAAAGCAATCCACTGCGATCCATACATCTTGAGCCCTTTAAAAGTGAAAGGGTGACAAATAACGAAAGCTCAGTGGTAAATTAATTTGCAGATATGAATGTAAACCTCACAGATAACTCTACATTTGGAATGGGCGGAAAATGGGTAGGACAGAGAATATAAAATTTCAATAAGGATTTCATCCACATTTATCATTAAACGTTGAGTACATTTTACAGAACAGGGAAAATGCTCTGTTATAAAAAGAGCTGTTTTTATAGATCCAAATTTATATCCAGGCAAACCCTGCTGTGATTATAGTTTGGTCGGAATAGAAGTAATGGCTGGGATAGACTCATAGCTAGTCTTGGCTGATTTCTAATTTTTTTTTTATCTCATACTCAGTATGAAGCCATTTGGTTATGAAAAGCTTTAAAGCTTTTATATTACTCAGGCATCTATTGTATCAGCCATCTTAAAAAACATGATTAGGAAAAGGATGCAGAAAATAAAGCAAAAAGGAGCTATGTTTATCTTCATGGCTTTTGTCAATGCAATACTTTCTCCCTTAATTAGTTTTTTTTCCTAAGCTTCCGTTCTACAGTTTAGAACTTAATTCTACAGGGCTAGGAAGATGGAGGCAAAGTGTGATCAACATCTGAGAACTCCATATCTTCATTCAGAAAAAGAACTATGCATGGAAAGGACACCCTAATTTCTTTTTCTGATTACATCACCTTTTCCTCTCTAGCTGATAAACCTTCTGTAGAAGCCCTTGTGACTAAGTGGAGCACAGATTTCTAGGGCTGTCCCATAATTAAAATGGACTAAAGGAATGAATGTGAGAAATGGAATTAATATATAAATGATACAAATTAATTGGCAGAGTACACGAGGCGCTGCTAATTAAAAAGAAAAACTTGCATGATATAATTACTAGGTGCTAAGAGGCTCCAGTATCAGTTGTGCAAATGCAAAACTAGGGCACGCCAATTTTAGAGAAATGGAGTCACAAACAGTCCTATTCTTCCAGCATCTAAACTGGATCAGGAAGGAGGGCTGTTGTTGGGTTATGGGAATACCAACAATATTTTATCTTCTATAGGGTCAAACCTCACACGATCGGTCGTGTCATTGAAATATCTTTATCCCACCAATTGGCCCATTTTGCCTAACTAATCTTCTGATGAAAAAGAGCCAGAGAGATATAACAATGGGGGGGGGGGAAGACTCACTGACAAGCCCTAATAGTACTGGAAACAACGGCCAAAGACAGCATCCGAATTATACCTCCTGCTGCTTGCTTGGCCAATGGAGAAGAAAGGCTGCCTGTATCAGGAGGTCCACCAGAGGATAGCAAAGTAAGAATCTAGTGGTCATCTGTACTTTTATAGCCCAGATTAATCTATTAAAACTAACTTGCATTAAGGAAGGATACCGTTATTATTTTCTAAAAGGGGGAAATCTACCCTAAGCCAGTCCTATCTCAACTTGTTTTGAATATCCACTGTCAATACCCATTTGTGCAGGGATTAACAATTCTTCAGGAAGGAGAGGGCAGGGGAAGAACTGAGTCAGAATAACATAAGCATGTGTCAGTTTGCTTCTAAGAAATGAACATATTTTCAGGCTTTCAGAATGTTTAGCCGATGACAATGTACAACTGACCATGCTTGAGCCTGGAAGCCCAGGAGGCAATTGGGTGGGACTCCTCCAGAGAAGCAGAGCTCTAAGCTAAACTGAAAAACCTTGTAGAAAGACAGAGTGGCAAACTGTTTTCGCACTGTTCTGAAGAAAACTGCAGGATGTGGTGTCCTGCTCACTTTGAAGGCTCCTTTACATTTGTAGAAGAGGGAAATCTTTGAATAGATGCATGGCTTCTGGAATGCATTTGATACAATCAGTCTTAAGAGCTTGGGTGTGCCTGTGTGTGTGTAATAACAAAACAGCAAATTCCTTTTTCCAAAATGCTTTCGATGAATGTTTTATATAAAACCACATCTTTTTTTCTGATTTGAAGATAAATGTGCTGTAATTAAAGTAGGTAAGACAAAAATTTGTTTGTTGATGATGGAACTAAAAGCTACCAAATACCATTTTGGTTTTACCCATAATGATATTTTCATCCTTGCATATTATTCCAAGAAAGGCCTTTCAGATCAATTGGGTAGTAAGATCACAATGTACATACAAAATATTTTATTGTATTTGGCTCTAATGATGTTTTAAATAATGGGATGTAACTCATAAAGAATGTTAATCAAGGTGATAATAAATGGCTGACATAAAATGGAAGATGGGTGATATAAGCTATAGTCCAGACTCCTGGAAAAGAAAGTCTAAAATAGTTTCCACTTTCATGTAGACATTTGTTCCATTCAGGCTAATAATTCTTTGCATGTTTACTGGAAAACAAGTTGTAATATCTTTAATGAGGCTATTTGAGATATGCCAGCATAAGGACTGCTGTTTGCCATCAAGCTCTAAAACTATGCATTATTAAAACTTACTGAATTCATTGGGGCTCACTATCTTGAATGTGGATTTAGGATTAAAAAACAGTCTAGAAGTAAACGCTATGAAGTATAGTGCTTATTTCTGAATAAATATATGAAGGATAGTGTTGTTAACCAAATGCGATAGTGTACATGATTCTAGTAATTACATGTACATTTTTTATTAAAACAAAACAAAACCAGGTTGCAACCCCATGCCCACATGGCTTGAGAATAAACCATCTGCATTTTAATGGACCTTACTGCTAAACAGATTTTGTACCCATGTGAGACACTGTTTTGTGAGTTCTACTGTTATTTTGTCTATTAGAATTAGATCATTTTATTTCCCAAATTAGTTAATTTTGCTGTGTCTTGAAACAGGAATATAGTCATATTTGAAATGGAAGTGATTAATTTTCAATGGTCCTGCAATATACAGTTGTATTTTATACTATTAAAGAGTCTTTAAATGAAAAGCACTGCAAGTCATTCTCAAATATATTACTTTTCACATTCATTCCAGACAGGGCTGAATGACTTGTGACACACGTTAATAGAAACACTAATTTTTATCTCCCTCTCCCAAATTAAAAATATAATACATAAGAAGCATGGCTTATTATTTGCCATTATTGTTTTAATCTTTCCTATATAAAAGAGATTAAATATATTGCACTTAAAAACTCAACTTGTGAACAGGTAACATTTCATTGGAATGGGCAGAAGGCATCTGGTTTACATTTTAAAGATTTTTCTTTGGAACAGAAGTGGAACAAACGGGGACATACAGTGGCAAAGGCATTTCTTCAACATATTCCCATCACTGCATGAGCAACGTACAATTTAGTGTAGAACTTTCTTTAAAAGGGCCAAATTTACCCTTCGTGTATTTTGCCTTCCTTTTCAATGAGAGTATGCTTTTAAAAAATGATTTTATGTTAAAAAAAAAACACCCCAAAGACCTTCAGACTATTTTGAATAACATCTTGTTTGTCCCAGAAGTGATTTTTTCCTTTGGGAACCTCTCTTAAATTCTTAGGGAAAGGATCAAACTATATATTAATTGTATGTGAATTGGATATACACCTTTCTTTTTTTTAAAAAATGTATATTTGCTGGAGTTGTGTTTATATGTGCTTTTTCAGTCTAACATATATATTTTTTGTTGTCATCGTTGCTGGTATGCTAACATACGTTGCAAATAGCAGAAACCGAATATTGAATACAGAAGCACCTAACTGTGCAAGGACTAATTACAGCTCCAGCAAAAACCGTTTTAAAATTTAATGAATTTTTTGCTCAAACAATACTGGAGGGCACTGATGTGCAAATATAGTTAGCCGTGCTAAGCTTTCTATTTCATAGCTAGGAACTTTTTTTTGTCTCTGGGTATGCTATGTTTGCGAATCAAATGCAGATCATTTTATCACCATCAGTCCCTTATCTACATAAGATAACTGAAGGAAGAAAAGCACATGTGATTTGGCAATATTTATAAAATCAAATGAAATAAAAATATAGCAGCATAATAGGGATGTAGCAGAAGGAGAGAAAGATATATTTCAAATCTGCTGTCTCAAAGAAATGCATATTTTATTCATTTATTTCCATGTAGTTATTTCTAATTAACAGCTCCATTTGAAATAAAGTTATCTTTAAAGATGCCTTATCCCTGCAGATATTCTTGCATTTAAAACAAAACTATAAGCAGCATTAATATTGTACACTACCCCAAAATCAATTTATTTCCAAGTGCAGAAATTCTTTGAATAATCTGTGGATGGAAATATCTTAATCATCACAGACTAATAGTTCAGGAATATTAATATTTCATTATTATTGTTATCATTGTTTTCTTTCTTTCTTTCTTTCTTTCTTTCTTTCTTTCTTTCTTTCTTTCTTTCTTTCTTTCTTTCTTTCTTTCTTTCTTTCTTTCTTTCTTTCTTTCTTTCTTTCTTTCCTTCATGTTGTACATTCTTCTTGGGGTTTTTTTTTTTGCTTCCAAATGCAATTTAAGGCTATTTGGTAAATTCTACATAAGAGATCAGGCTTAATTTACAGTGTTCCCTCCTTCTCAAACATTCAACTCTAAAGATTCGTATCTTGAAGCTAAACATGCTTATATCAGCTTTGTCCTAAAACAGAATGCATGCTTAACAAAATATATTGGAAGAAAGGGGGATGAGGGATGGAAATCCTAATGTTTTCTTTACTTCCTACAACAGCAATCTCCAACGTGTGCTCTTGAGATACATTAGCACTAAACTTCCCCATCGTTTGTACAATTCCTATATAACACTGCTATTGTTCATGCAAACTAGCATGATGGGAGATATAGTTCAACATCTATGGAGGGCACCTGGTTGGAGATTGCTGTTAAAATGTCTAGCATTTTTTCAGTCATGTGACAAGCTGAAGGGCTTGCAAAGTACATATTTAAAGTGCTCATCAAGGTGAAGAATCAAAGTGCTGTAGGCTAGTTTAAATAGCGGTTCTGTCTATGGCTAAGTACATTTTGTTTAACGAACTGATAACAGAAACTTGGCTCTGTTCTAATAATTTGTAGGATTCAGAATTCTTACTTCAATAGTGGTGGGATATGTTTTCTTGTATCTTCACCTGAAAAGATTCAAAAACTTGGATCACAGCCTTCGAGAAGGCAAAAACAATAATGGATTATTCTCAGAATTTGTTAAACTTCTGTATAATTTCTTGCTTTTGCTGTGATGTTGATCAAGAACTTAGAAACATGCTACCTTTCTTACATTCTACTGTTAGAAGCCACATGTCTTTTAAAACATGTTACTTATGTCTGAAACAATCAAGAGACTTTTTCTTATCTTTAATTCATACTGCATAGGAAAAAAGAATTTTGGAAAAAATATACAAATGTAAACCACAGTTCACCTTTTTTTTTTTTACCTTAAGATTACCATTGAAACTGAGATATACTTACCACTCACATTCATATTTCTTAAACTGGTTACAACATCACAACTGGTATTTTAAACAAGCAAACTTTTTTTGTGTTTTGTTTTTTGTTTGAAAGGATACCCTGAAAACTCAATTGATCTAGCATTTTGAAACTTGAAATATTACGTGTAGCATCGCTTTTCAAAAAAAAAAAAAAAGAGTGTTCACAAATGAAAGAAGTACAACATAAAAGAACTGTTTAAAATGTAATGAGTGTTCTCAAAGAGTAAATAGAGCTTTCACATCTTGCTACAGATGATCAAAATTCTTAAGGCTTTCCTTTGTTCCTCTTTCTTCAAGTTCCTTTGCATTTTTTCCTTCGGATTTCTGGATGGGTGTCCCAAGGGGACACTTTCTTTCAGGGAAAGATTTTCCCATTTGGAAATGATTCCTAGGCTTTTCTGTTCTGGATGAATGTTGGCGTTTTCATGGCTGGATATTTCTGTTCATCTCCAAAAATTCAGTGTGAGATGTTAGGAGAGACCAGGTGCGAGTTTGCAGTAACCAAGGGAAGCAGAATTGCCGAGCACGTGGGCAGAAAATCCAATTTTGGGTTCAAAGCAAAGAAACTGAAGCTGGAAGGGAAGGGAGGAGAGAAATGGATTCCTTCTTTTCTTGCACTTTACATTTGTAGCACCTTCTACTTGAATTAGCTAATGCCTCTGGTGAATGGAGAGATGCACCCAATTCAAAGTTTGTGGTTTGTTTGTTTTTCTTATTCCTAGTTATCGCATCATTTATAAAAATATAAATAACCAAAAAAGTAAGCTGGGTTCCATCTCAAGAGGTGTTTCCTGTTGTCCTCTGAGAACGTAATTTGATAAGTAAGGTCTCAACAAGCCCTATGCATTGGAGCTGACTGGTGTAGTTCGATCCTAATAATACAAAAAAGAAAAGAGCAGGGCTTCTTGCAACGGGCTCAGCAAATTCTGAGGACATAAACAGCATTCTCTTGTGCGTCTGGCACAAAGGAGACAACAACAGGGCGGGGAGGGAGCGGGGAACGGGGAGGGGGAAAAAAAGAGCAGGGAAGAGGAGACCAGCTGTACAAGCACTTGCTTGGTTCCTTCGTTGTTGTTTTTTTTTTAAAAAAAGAGGAAGCAACTATGCAGCATCTGGGTCTTTTAAAGCCTCGTTTGGGCTTCTGGAATATAGATCTCAATGCTGTCTGCACGCTCCGTAGCAGAGTTTTGCCGGAAAGAGGCTGCCCGCTTAGCAGCCATGAGGCGTCTTCGAGCTTCTTGGCGCTGTCGGTCAGGCAGATCCAAAGACCTCTCTCGGGTGATGGGGAATTTTCCTTTAGGGGGCTTCTTTGGTACAGGCGGAGGAACCTTTCTCTCTTCCTAGGATGCAGGGGAGGAAAAAAAGAAATGAAGCACGGAAGGAAGGGAGCCTAAAGAAGGCACAGCATGGGCTTCACTCAGAGACTTTCCCTGGAAGCTGCAGGTGCCTCCCTGTGAGTCATCCATGACAATAGAGACTGTCCCAAGCCTGGTAGCCACTGACCAATGTCAGCTGCGCTCATGCATACATTGGCAGGAGACGAGGGACAAAATGTGCATTGCCACACAAGTTCTGACCCTTATGTATTTATGTGCAATGATGAGACCTGTCACGGTCTCTATTTCATCATTTTGATATCATCATGGTTTTTTGGTCTGCATTGCCCTTCAGGTTGGAGCATTCTCTCCTTTATTTGCAACAATCAAGAATGTTCTCTTATCTCTGTTCCAAATACAGATATGCATCAGGTATTATTAATATCTATCTATCTATCTATCTATCTATCTATCTATCTATCTATCTATCTATCTATCTATCTATCTATCTATCTATCTATCTATCTATCTATCTATCTATCTATCTATCTATCTCTATCATCTATCTATCATCTATCTATCTAATCATCTATCTATCTATCATCTATCATCTATCTATCTAATCATCTATCTAATCATCTATCTATCTATCATCTATCTATCTATCATCTATCTAATCATCTATCTATCTAATCATCTATCTCTATCTATCTCTATCTATCTATCTATCTATCTATCTATCTATCTATCTATCTATCTATCTATCTATCTATCTATCTATCTATCTATCTATCTATCTATACCATCCATCCATCATCTACCATCTGTCATCTCTCTATATATATATTTCCCTCCCTCCCTCCCTCCCTCCCCCCTCCCTCCCTCCCTCCCTCCCTCCCTGTAGGGGAAACACTATTCCATACAGCAGATGCTACAACAGAATAGGCACACTTCCTATGCCCCGCTAGGTGATATTGTTTCCTAGAATGGACTTGAAGCATGCTGTTTCTGCTAGATCTTTTAGGGCAAGTAGAGATAAATAAACAGGTGACCTCCTTGCACTCCCTACAGAAGTGAACAGAATGGGGCACTAGTGTCCTCAGCACTTTTTGTTTAGCCCTGCCAAAATGACTAAATCCCTCTGACAAGAGTGGATGCAACTAGAAATACAAATCTGAAGTATTTAACTTTCATGGAAGAGAAAGATGAATTTTAAACTCTCACACTGAAGTCAATGGGGCTAAGGTTTAACTGGCTTTATTAAGAATTCTCAGCCTTAGAGGTGAAGTGAAAACGGTATAAAGACAAGTTTTTAAACACTAATGTGTTTCTTCACTACAAATGAGGTAGCAGCTGTGTGCACATTTCTGTGCTCCTTCTTTACTAAAATCTTGGTCAGGCTATTGACTGAGCAAGTATTCAAAAAGGAACTAATGAAATTGTGTTCCTTTTAATATTCAGGGTTCATTTTGCTTAGTATAGGGAGATTGCTTTAACTTAAATTAACAAAGAACTGACACTCCTCCAAATTAAATTACAATATTGGTCAAAATGTTGCAAAGTCATCAAATATTACCCAAGATCTTATGAGATGGTTCTGCAGAATCTGCATCTTAACATGAGATCAAGGTGAGAATATAAGAACTCCTGAACTTTTTGCAGTTTTGTGGGATGTCAGGGCATAATTGGACCAGGTAATTATACCAAAGATATGATTAATCCTTAGTACATAATTTTCACGTTACATTTCTAATCTTGGTCTCAGAAAATCCAAATATTCTATCCAACGCTAAGACAATTGCATGTGCAGCACATTATTAGTAAAGGTGCAAGTAACTGGCTGCTCATTAGAATTTAAGTAGAAAGTAACATCAGAACACCAAGGTGAAGGAATTTGAGCTGTGTTGTATGGCTGCCCAATCTGTTGTTGAACTGAAGACAGTCTCTGTGCCACTGAAGGCATTTGGAAGATAAAATTGTTCAAGTCCAACTTGGTGTTAGATGCTATCTGACATAACTAAGGCTGCATCTTGCAAAGTTATCTGGGAGGATTTTAAATTTATTACTGTAATTTATTACTGTGCAGGATGCTTTGTAATGTTAGCCTGGCCACCTGTGGTTTGGACTCCTGCCCTTCCTGGTTTATGAAAACTACTAAGGGAGCAACAGAGATGGTTGGAAATTATGGAGAAGCAGCATAGGCCATACCTGCCTTGAACATTGTGTGGCCTCTCCTCAAGAAGTGATCACTTGATTTGGCAATAATGGATAACTATGTCCTCTTTTCAGGGGAGATTGTGGAAAAGGTGATCAGTCTACAACTGAAAAGAGCCCATGGTACTAAGGCCACACTGATCACCCCTTTGGACGACCTTTGGCAACCGCAGGCCAGTGGGACTACAGCTGATCTGATCTTGCTGGAACTCTCACTAGCTGGAACTTTTGATATTACCAATTATGATATCTTACAGGACCACTTCTGGGGGTTTGGAGTTGGGGGCATTATTGTGCAGTCACTTGCCTGATTTTTGAAAGAGAAGTTCCAGTCAATAGTACTGGGAGGGTAGAGGTCCTGCCCTAGACCTCTCTATTACAGGGTGGCCCAAGATTGAAAATTATTTCATATCTACGGGAAGCTGTTGTGTGAGGTCATTCTCTGTCAAAAGGTCAAGTAACATCAGTATACAGATGATAGTTGTAGATGTTGTTCCTGGGCTAAACAGGAAATGAGGTGAAGTCTTATCTCAATGCCAGAAAATTGGGATTAATAGACTATAGTTAAATCTCAGCAAGAGTTAAAGGCTATATGTGCAAAACTCTTCTGATACCAGGAATATTCCATCTTTAGTTCTGGTTGGGGTTGTACTATTCTGTGCAGAATGGGGTTTGGAGGTCATCTTGGATTCATACCTGCTCCTTAAAGACTAGGCAGCAGCTGGGATTAGGAGGACTCTCGCACAACTTCATTAGGGGGCACCAGTAACAGCTTATCCTGAATCAGGAGGCCATGTTACTCATTCCTTAGCCATCTTTTCGGGTGGCCCAGAATTCGTCATAGTGATGGGAATGTCTACATTTCCCCATCTAACTCATCTACTGTAACAGCTGCCTTAATTGCTAGCTTCCTTATAGTTCAAAGTTCTGGTTATCGCCTTTAAAGTCCCATATGACTTGGATACCTATTGGGTTTGCCTTCTCCCAGTGGCTTCTGCCTACTCAGCATTATTAGGAAAGATGGGTTTTGCTCAGGTGTCATCTCATAATGAGTGTCATCTTCAGAATGCACAGGGATGAGCCTTCTCAGTCATGGCCTCACTTCTTTGGAATCATGTTCCTTCCAAGATTAGATTGATTACTTTCTGTTTTTCTTTTAAAGGTTACAAAATAGTAGCTTTTTCAGAGAGCCTGGAGAAATAGTTTAGCCGTGAGAAGAACCTGCCTATGGGTTTGGTTATTAAAGCTGTTCCTTGGGATACTGAGTTGAAAGGAGGGGGGGGGGTCTCTATTGTTTTTTATAGTTGTATTTTAATATGTTTTTTTATTTTTATATTTTCTAAGCTGCTTTGAGCTTGAGTATGTGCTTTGAGTAGCACATAAATTCTATTTGAAGGAAGGGAGGGAAGGGAGGAAGGAAGGAAGAAAAAGAAAGAAAGAAAGAAAGAGAGAGAGAGAGAGAGAGAGAAAGATAGATAGATAGATAGATAGATAGATAGATAGATAGATAGATAGATAGATAGATAGATAGATAGATAGATAGATAGATAGATAGATAGATAGATAGATAGATAGAAAGAAAGAAAAAGAGTCTTCACTATGGTATTATGTATGCCAGCATGCCGAGAAATATCTGCCATGGTACTTGTCATGTTCTCTGCACTTCTGGAGAGTGTTGTCCACTAATGATTTCACAAGGAAAATAATTTCAGGCTTAAAAGTCAAAGAAATGCACCACCAGCAACTAGACAGTGCAATCTGAAAATGAATTGTGCTTACCTTTTTTTCCGGCGATTCTATTATTTTCCATTCATTCAGTTTCAGCTGATGCAGTTCATCAAACTTCATACTGACGTCTTCAATTGAGAGTTGTAACAAGTCCCAGAATCCTGCTAGGTCCTGTGAAGTTGGCCGGGGCATAGCACTGGGATCCTGCCATATTCATCAAACAAATAAACAAAAAACCAAATGTCATTTGTTTGAAAACTAGGGTGTAGAACATGTTTGGCATTATATAAATGGTCAAATGTTGGACGGAAGCCTCAAGCCATCAAAGTTCAGCCCTTTGCTCAATGCAGAAATCCAGATTAAAACATACCAAATATTTTACTTTCTGCTTGAAAACATCCAGGAAAGGGGGACTTCTCTCAACCTCATTTGGTAATTAGTTCTGCTGTTGAATTAGCCTTAACATTACAAAGTTTTTTCTACAAATGTAACTGAAATCCATTATTCTGTGGCCTTGGGTTGTGAAGAACTCCTTCAGTTCTTGGCAAGTTTTATCATAACTTTTCTCAAGATAAGGAAAGTGACTGATGAATTTCTCCTGACATCACTTCACCTCCCATTGACGATTGCCTGCCTTAAATAAGTTTAAGCACCTATCAGTTAGAAGGTACAGAAGTCCTCTATTTATGACCTGTAAGTTTAGTTATTTCTGAACAAAGGTCTAATATTCTGTTGAAACAATCTGTAGCACAACTCCATAATTTTAAGCCTAGTTGTTTCCTTGAATGAAGCTTGCTTTATCTGCTTTGGGCCACAAGAGAGCGGTCTCGTGCTGCTGAACTACATGTATCTACAATAATGTGTATGGCTCCAGACTAATACAATTTCCTCAAAAGGCATAATAAGAGAGATGCTTCATCTTGAGGCATCCTTAAATGTAATCTTACTCAGGAAGTTATGCATCTTAAAATAATAATAATACAGCAGTCCTAAATAAGCGGATTATATCCAGAGGGAGACAATTAACAAAAAGGACCTGGATCATGTTAGCACATCTGTATTGACTTACACAGTGCTTTGAGCTCTGATCTCATTACAATGGCTGCATTAATATCTACTAGCTTGGCATATGTAGAAAAATCTTGTTTCAGCAAAATATAATATATACAAGGTACTTGAGCCATCTTTCCCCACCCAGCAACCTCAAGGCATGATGGGTTTCAAAGACATCACTTGTCACTCTAGCTGAAATAATGGGATTTGTAGATGCCTAAAGGTCATTAGATAGGGAAACACTGCTTCAGTGGTGTGTCTGTAGATCTGCATTTGTGTGTGAAAATATGTCTGTGCTAGCATTACAATTTGTGAATGAAAGGAAGTTTGGCAATTTATCACTAATTTAGCATTGATGTTAATAGTAGTAATTAATGTATTCCAGTTTTTGATTTCTTAAAAAGCAAAGCTTGACCACTGGTCTGCATTTGTTTTTTTGCCTTGTTAATGGATTCTTTTAGAACCTCCCCCATTTTCAGAACAGGCATATAGTACAGAGGGCTGCTGTTTAATATACAAATGATCAGTTTTGGTTGGCTGGAATTCCTTTATTAAATTTATTAGCTATATTATTCTTTTGGGCTTGGTCTATGAATGTAACTTGGGAGAATACGTTCTATAATTCTATAATATGGGCTAAAGACACCATGTTTGACATTGCCTAGAGATTTATAGAACACCCTTCATATGAATCCACAGGCAAATTGTATTAAGACTCTAAAACTTGGACTATGTTCCAAACTCTCTTCCTTTGGACACATTTAAGAAAGTTGGCTTCCGTGTTTCTTTCTTTCAATAGTCTGGTCTCAAGCAAATTATTGTTAAATGAAACACGTATGTCTCAGCTTATTCAAGAATGATGCATCATCTACTTAAAAGGAGTTGAAATGTTTATGTTGACTGTCTATAGCAGGGGTGTCAAACTCGATTTCATTGAGGGCTGCATCAGGGTTGTGGTTGACCTCGGGGGGGGGCATGCCATAGGCGGGCATAGAAGGGGTGGGCGTGGCCAGGGTGGGCATGGCCAGCTCAACGTCGCTTGTGTCGGGGGGTGCCTGTGGTGGCCTGCATGGGGCTGGGGGGGATCCATTGTCTCCAGAGGAGGAAGGCGAGACCAGGGTGAGCACCATACCCTTGTCCACCAGAGGAGCCTTGCTGTCGCTCTCAAACCACGTGGAGGACCCCCAGCGATGCAGGCTGCCCGGAGCCCTGGGCAGTGGAGGGCAAGTGCCCAGTCCAGCCTTCCCCAAGGGGGCACTTGGCAGCCCTTACCTCCTCAAGGCTGCTGTTGATTGGCTTGCTCTCCTTGGCCAAGTTGCTCATGGTGTGTGTGGGAGGGCAAAAAGTGTGGGTCAGAGGGAGGCCCACTCCCTCTCCATGCAAGGAGACCTGGCTTTGTAACCAAAGCATCCTTAGTGATAGGATGGAGACCACCAGGAGAGGTCAGGAGGAGGGGACAAGGGGATAGAGAAAGGGCAGCAGGGCTGCTGGTGGCCAAGTGCTAAGGCAGGACTTCCCTCAGACCCTTCCTCCCTCTCATTATAATCTTCCTTCCTTCCTTCCTTCCTTCCTTCCTTCCTTCCTTCCTTCCTTCCTTCCTTCCTTCCTTCCTTCCTTCCTTCCTTCCTTCCTTCCTTCCTTCCTTCCTTCCTTCCTTTTCCTTCCCTGCTTCTCATTCTCACTCCTTCCTTCCTTTTTCACTCACTCCCTCCCTCCTTCTCATTCCCATCTCCTTCCTTCCTCCCCTCCTTCCTCCCGATTCTCATTCCCATCTCTTTCCTTCTTCCGTGCTCAGGAAGGGACGACAGGAGGGGGAGAGTTTGCCAGCGCTGCCAGTGGCCTTGCTGCCACCGGCCGTTGCAATCCCACATAGGTGGGGGCGGTCCCGGTGAAAGGGAAGCCTCATGGCTGCGAGGCTAGGGCCATGGAGGTGCTGGGGGCGGGTGGCACTGATCTACAACCTGGTTGCATCCATCAAAGCAAGAATGCACTCAGCCTTAGATCCATGGGGCAGCCCTGGAACCAGAGGGGCTGTCCCGCCTCCACTGCCCCACCCCCTGGTGTGCGCACAGGAGGCAGCGAGTGCTGGCGTCTTGGGTGAAGTCAGCCTGCGGGGCAAGACAATCAGCAGGGATGCCGGGCTCCGTGTGCTCGCCGCCTCCTGTCCGTGCACCCAGGGGGCAGGGCGGGAATGTCCGTCATTGATTCCAGAGCTGCCCCATGGATCTAAGGCTGAGCACATTGTGGTTTTGATGACTGGTATCGGGTTGAAGATCAGTGCCCAGTCAGCCTGGCCGAGCTGAGGTGTCATGGGCTGGTCCTTTGCTGTTTCCAGGGCAGCTCCGCGGGCCAGATGTAACCACATGGTGGACCGGATTTGGCCTATGGGCCTTGTGTTTGACATGTCAGGTCTATAGCATTCTATACAAATAACATCTCTTGTTTACATTCTCCTTAACTCCTTGAATTTCTGAATGGTAGTTGACCCAATTAAGTGGCAGTACTGGACCTTCTCAGTGTTATAAAGATAAATCCATGGTTATGTTACCATGATGTATCTTCTCATCAGCCATCTGAGATGCCTGTTGGCCAATTACCAGCCTTAGATAGCAATAGCATTTAGCAACAGCAATAGCATTTAGGCTTATATACAGCATTCTTTTGGGTGGTTTACAGTGCCAGCATATTGCCCCCAACAATCTGGGTCCTCATTTTACTGACCTCAGAAGGATGTAAAGCCAAATCAACCTCGAGCCCGTCAAATCGAACTCCAAGCTGTGGGCATAGTTTGCTTGCAATACTGCACTTTAACCACTGTGACACCATGGGAGATAGCACAACTCACAACAACATCTCATTACCAAAAATGATCCTTTCATGCATTTGCACCCTTGCTGTTGTTGTTTTTAAATTCTAATTCTAATCCTTTTCCTTTTATTCAGGAGCTCAAGGTAGCATTCATAGTGCTCTCTTCACCAGTTTTTTTTCCTGAACATCAAGAATCTTGTGAGGTCTGTTGAGCTGAAAAAGAGTAACTGGCTGGGAGTCACCCAGTGAGTTGGATTACTATTACTACTATGTGACTTAACAACACTAGACATGCTTGCAGACATTTCACTACCCAACCAGGTAACTTTATCAGTGCTACTGAATGTGCTTACTCCCTTTTTGTATGCAGTAGCTTGCCCTGCCAGTGTTGGTAGGTATGTGGTTCAAAGCACTTTACATATTCATATGGAAAACTTAACAGTTTCCACCGATCATCTTAGGTAAGTAGTGAAGTACATGCACAGAAAAAATGTGGAGAAGCAGAAAGAAAGGGTTAAATCCAGTGGAAGCTTTGCTTTCATAAAAAGTGCCTCTACTTGTATGGGCCAGATATGAATGTGGTGGAACTCTCCGTGATACCCTAGGGCTTAGCATTCACAACTAGCCATAATTAGGAAAAAGTGAAAACAGGTATGATTTCAACATCACCTAAAGCCACCCAATTGAACTTGTATCCTGACTTTGGACACAGGGCTTATGTTCTGCCATTGTGATGCACATATAATCACTTGCTTCCCCCCCACTCACAGGTGTGGAAGAAAAGAAGGATGAGGAGAAGGAGAAGGAGAAGGAGACACAATGACAAGAACAATCTGGCATGGGTGCCGATAATGTTAATTCTATGAATCAAAATCCAGCAATTGTAACTAAAGACTATGTCCAGTTGCATTTCATATATATGTTTTCCTGAAATCTTGGTTTGGTTTAATCTTACTGGATAGCAGATTTCAAATAGACATAGAGAGAAGAAATGCTTTCTCATGCTGGTAAAGGTTAAACTGCAAATATTACAGAACGATTGATTTTAAATAAGACAGACTTATAGGTCACATCCTCTAATGCCCCCTCAAAATTTTATTTAGTTCTAGGAAAAGCCAATGTAACAGTAACGTTGTTCTTTGCTGGCAATATTTACCAGCAGAAGCCTTCCTCATATCTAATTTAGCAATGAAACAAAGCTAATTGTAAAAGGTATTGTGGGTATTTTGCCCCATACTGATGGGAAAGGTATCATGGCAATTTTGCTCAATAACTTGGACAGTAGAACATTTGATTAATTCTTGTAGTTGGTCAGCCTTTTAGATTAGCAGCCATTGGCTCATGATTGTCACAATCCATATGAACTTGGTATGTTAATCATTATGCCAGGGGAATACAGTTACTGATTGAAGCAGTATGCACACTAGTTCTCATTTTCAAAAGGATTTTGGTGATTAAAATAGTGATATCACCAACCAAAACAATACAATACAATTACTGTAGATGTCTATTTACCCACCTGCTAATATCTCTTGAGATCTTATTCTTTGCTTATAGATTTCAACTACAAAGTTATTGTCTCTGACTAAAGTTTAAAAAAAACAACAATAATGGATTTCCAGAGCTTCAAAGGTAGGCTAAAGCAGACTTTACATACAAGGACCCTTTTGGTCAAGGAATGGGAATTTTTGTTCCTCTCCTTTGAACAATCACTTTCAATATCTCCATGGTCTAGTACATGGGTGTCAAACTGCCAGCTCGCGGGCTGGATGGCAAAACCGCGACCACCCCATTGCCGGCAATGGAAAAAAAGTCACGCTACATCGCGACACGTCATGTGATGTTGCGAGTTTGACACCCCTGGTCTGGTATAATCCCCAATCCCAACAGAGCTATGCACTGGAAAGAATGGGGAATCTTTTGCAGGATGGATAGATGAATAAGATAGATTACTATTTTTAATATTTTATAAACCAAAATAATCTGTTCTGGGTTGACTGTACTGCAGGACAAAAATTGATAGAGCTTTATAAGATAACCTTTGATTTATTCGATGTACTGAAGATTCATGGTTCACTATCCAGGGTGGAATTTCTGATTCCTTTTATTTTGATAGAACAAGCTTTCAAATGTTATTAATGTATTTATAAAATAATGGAGTTTTTTAAAGACCAGTTTCTAAGTCATGCCCTCACAAGGTGATTTCTAATATAAAAATATATATTATCAAATATAAAAATGATATAAAACATTATTTCAATGCAATCTTATCACAATTTTTATCACTTTATATTCAGACCAAGGCATTAATGCAGATCATGCTGAGATGCAATAAATTCTCAGATGATTTTGAAATGCTCATAGGAGAACTGGAGTCTTCCTCTTTAAAGCTCAGGCAATGGGTACTGCACAACAAGATGAACAAATAATAAAGCTTCTATGCACAAATTATGTGTGCAATTGTTTGCTTATCAGATGTGGAATTAAATGTCTTCCGATGGAAATCAATCTCCAGATAAATAATAAAATAGTAGCATTTAAAATTTGAAGAAAAATAATAAATAACTTAAGATATACTATGCAATGTTTAAAAATGTGAACTTACCAAATTCTGCTGACAAAGCCAATAGAATTGCTGGAATTTTTGTGACATTAGCAACTGTGCACTTCCTACAGCACTTCGGATTTTACCTAGAACTGAAGGTGAAGGATGAATATCAGTTTAGATCTGAAACAATATATTTTTATAACCAAGGCTTAATCTAGGAAAAAATATTATTCTTGCTCTTTGGTTATGAATTCAATTAGGTGCACAGGCTTTTCAATCTGGATTCGATATCAGCTCAGCTTAAAAAATATTGCAAAAAGCCGCATGAGAATCTTGAGAAAAGAAATTATTTTCTCAGTTGCAAAGGAATCAAGGTGAAAGCATATGATCAAATCTTATGTATACGGTTTCATCCCCTCAGAAAATAATGTAAAACTCCTGGCTGTACTGACTAGAATCTTTATTCTCTGCAGATCTACTTTTTATGAAACATCCAAGTGTTTCTGTCACTAATCTGTCAAGTTCAGTGTTTACCGGATATTCATGTTTTTTTCAGACAGTTTTGTGCTGACTTTTTTTTTTAAAAAAAATACATGTGAAATATAGCTGCAATTCCAATCCCAGTGTAGAGAATAGGATGGGCAAAACTCTACCAAAGTTTTCCTCCTAATTCTGATCCACTGGATCCTTAATAGGTTCCTAGATTTTTTAGCCCAGTGGATTCTACAGCCCTTCCAGACTACAATGCATTTGATCTGGAAGTCAGTCCAGTGATATTTGCCCAACCAGCTTCTCCTTTGCATGTTGCTCTCCAGCTAAAGAGCAATTTATTGCATAGTGGAAGGGTGTCTGATTGGTATTGTGATAGAAAAACCAAAGGAAGTTTTTTTAAGCCCTCCCTTTTGCCCTGGTGCCAGATTAAGAAGTCCCAACAAATCCTGAGTTTGCGTGGTGGCAGCTGAGATTGTCATTGTGGTGCTTTCCCCAGGTTGGACTGACAAACAGGATCTGGGAGGTAAGAAAGTGTGCTTCACTGGATCCTGAAGTCTAGGAGGAAGAGAATAAACCTACCCACCACTGGCTTACTTTTGAGCAGTGAGGTAATTGTGCTTATCTCGCACATGGCCTTCTCAGTTGCTGTTACTAGGCTGTTTTTTATTATTATTATTATTCCCTCTTACTTGAGGCAGTCATACTGCCTTGATTGCTTACTTGCCTTTCATTGCTAATAGGGGTAGAATTACTGTCTCACCTATTCAGTGACAAGATGTAGGAATGAAAGGACCCGTCTGCTTCCATTCAGTTTCAGTTTTGCACGTGGATACCTTCCTGTGTAAAATGCACATTCCTTTCTTCTAACTCACAACTGAAAATGTTTTGGAAGGGGAGGAAGAATCCGTTTACTGCAGTTGAATAGAACCAATTGCACTTAGAAGGGCTTCCCTTGTGTAGTAGATTTTATAGCAACAAGAGTAAATGAAAATGCCTCCAGATTTTTTTTTCCTTTTTGGATTGGAAATCTATTATCCCTGTAGTGGCATGATTTTCCCCCCTCCCCAATTGTCTAAAAATGGGGAAAGAATGCATTGCTTTTAATTAAATTCATTCATAAATCTCATGTTTCACAACACTTCAACCTTCATTCCCATCAAGCCAATGAAAACAACTGGGCAGTGCTTCGGTTAAAGCAAGGCCTTTATAAACCGCCTAGAAATGAAGAACAAGTCAGAAAAACAGATTATGTGGAGTGTTTTGAATCACCAGTTTCAGGGAAATAAGGACTTCTGCTACTTTAGTGTGATATGAGGAGAATATGTTGTATCACATGCAGGACATCTAGCTTAAAATGGTTTAAACACTTGCAGGGATGGTATGGTATTTTTATATTCCAGAAAACTAGTCTTTAAAACCAAGAAAACTACTGAATTTTTATAGATAATTGTTATTTATAAATCAATTTTATATGCAGATATTAAGAAAAGAGTGGAATAAAGAATTGGAGGTTTCTATATGGTCTAGCAATGGGAGAGTGCCTTAATTTCTATAGCAAGTGTCAATGGACCTCAGATTACAATTTATACAACAACAAAAAATAATATTTAGAATTTATTCTAAATGTTTGTATAAAACATTTGTATAAAAAAGTACTGTTTGTATAAAATGTTTTTATGTTTGTATAAAAAAGTACTGTCATGTTTCTACAATGTCTCATACTTATCAAATATATTATGGATTATGCAAATATAAATGTGAGACAAAAAAGGTAAAAATTTCAGAGGATATTATTATTTTGAATTATATATCTAGCACATGAAATTTGGCAATTGGACATAGTAAATGGATTCTCCATGCCCTTGTTATGGCCAAAAGACTGATATTGCACCATTGGAAAGATAAATGTATGGCCCCACTTATTAAAAGGATTGAAGATCTGATGGTACTTGCCTCTTCTGAGCAGATTGACTATACATCTAGACTTTGTATACATAAATATAATGAATATAAAATACAATTGGTTAAAAACAAATATAGTTATGTAAATCTATTAGAAATATATACATACAGTACTTGAATAATATTCTTGTTAGACAAGAATATATAGAATTATAACTATTATTATGACATATATTTTCTTTGTTCTTTGTTGTCTTTCTTTCATTTTTTTGTTAAAACACTTTTATGTATATATCACCATCCCCATTATATTTGGGTTTTGCTTTTTTCTTATTAATTAAAAAGCAAAAAAGATAAATACATAGTTCAAAAACTAATAAAGTGACAGGGGAGAGGAAGAAGAAGATTAAAGGACTGAAACTTACACTCAAATTTTACAGGACTGTTTACGGCTTTGCATTTCAGAACACAGAACAGATGAAGATATCTGTTCATCACTGGAAGTGATACCTGGATGGCAAATGATTACTAATATAAACTGCAAAATAGATCCACTGGGATGATTGTTGCACAGTTACACAGGAAAAGTACACTGAGAATCCATTTTTTCAATTCTTATGCCACATTTTGTTATATATTTAATGTATTGCTTATTTTCAAAAGTATTATTCTTGGAAGTACTTTTTAAAAAGATGTTTACCTAGATTCTAATGACTAATTAATTATACATTAAAATTAACATATAATATATTTTGGAAGACGTGCAAACATTATGCAATACATGATGTTTGAGTGGTGTGTGTGCACACAGGTACACATACAGTATACGTAGAATATGCCATTCTTTATTACTGAGCACTTAGCTTCAACATTAATTATGGACAAAAAATTAATCTTAAACTTATAAAGTGCATTTTGCAAACTATACAACAATCACTAACGCAAGGGAGGTCCATTGTTCTTTGACAAATAGCACCCCCTCATCTCCCATTCCTTTTTATTTTTGCTACAGGCTGGTAGATGAAACCATATTCAGCAAAGTCTAAACAATTTCAATTTGGAACCTAATTTTTCTCCATGTCATTGAGAACCCTGCACTGTAAAAGAAAGTTTCCTGTCACATATAGCTGAGTAACAGGTAATGCTAATGTACTATGAAGATGTGGGTTGTTTTTTTTTTTTTGCAAAGTTTCAGAGCCCCTCTCCTTGTCCAAAAATCACTATTACATTTTGAAGAGTGGCACTTCTGTCTAACTGCTCCTGAGAATGAATTACAAAAATATATACTACTTTTCATATATGTCTTCTCCGTTCACACAATATTAAAAGAAGAGTGCTCCCATGGCTTTGACAAAAATTAGATGTTATCCATAAATGGCTATTCCTTACAGTTAATCATTCACAAAGAGCATTACAGGATGGCTATCATCTCATTTCATGGACCAAAAGGGATATATCAGCACCATCAACACAGTCACCAAGATTGCTGGTCTGAAGATATGAATTGCTGGTGCTTTGAGACTGGTATTTTCACTATACCAGGTATACATTACAATCACACATCTTTTAATCAAAGGCTACAGGATGGCCGTATTATATAAAAGCAAACTGAAACATCCATTGAATCTACAGTGGGGAATAATGAAGCAATATTGTAGTAGTGTGCTATATATAAGCAGCAGCTTCAAAAATATTCTCTTGAAACAGCACACACAAAAAATTAATTAACTGCACATTGCAGATGTATAATTAATAGGGATACATGGATACAACTCCTGGAATCCCCCTGGCATGGATCTTAATGAAATTTGCACTCACAGAAAACAGTGTGGACTTTCAAGATGTATCTCTGCTTTGACTACTGCAAACTTTTATTGGTAGGAATAAATCATAGAGAAGAACAAGAAGCATAACTGAACTATAGTATTTGATAAATGCCATCCAGTTATTTCTCAAAGAAGATCTACTTAGACTAAATTAATGGCACGGACATTTCAAATACACAAATTTTCCTATAAAATCTACTAAGCACCCAATTTCACCACATAATGGTATCTGACTCGAGCTGCCGGAAGGTCATAACTTCTGCTCCTGAAGGTGCATTCATCTTATTCATCTGTTGATCGACATGCTTTTCAAGTTGTGACAAATTCCAAAATCTGTCATAGCAGATAAATATGTTGGCTAGCCTTTAAGATGCCACCAAACTCTTTGTTATTTCACATAATGTTATTACCATACCCTGCTACAAATACCTGATTATGTGTGATGAAAAAGCATGGAAGAGAGTGTTGACCTGGAAGATTTAACAAGCTTAAATGGATTGACACACTGCACCAATGTCTTTCCTTGCTGAAGTGATCACCATTTCTGTAAGAAGCCTTTTTTTCTTAAGCATATTTTTATATGTGCATTATATTTAGGTTACAGTTGGTAATGAGCACGACTGAACATAATAGTGTTCAGTATTCAATAATACTTATGCATGGGATAGTATTGCAAAAAAAGAAAAGAATTCCTATCTTAGCTGGTTATTTCCTGCATGCTTTACTGAACTGAAGTACTGTAACTACTCATGACAAGATTTTCTTTTTTTGCATTGCAGAATTATTATAATATTTTTTTGAATATTGAATATTGGAATAAAATGAAACTTGTACTCTAAGTAGATTAAGATGAGCAGGTTTATGGGGATTTATATAGCTCTTTTAAAATATTTTTGGGTTGTTTTTATTTGCCTTCAAAAAATTTGGAATGTTAATAATCCAATTGATTTCATGTTAGAATTAAAAAGAGAAATATATATTACTGTTTGTTTATGCTAAAAACATGTTTGAAGCAATTCAGTCTTTTCAGGAAATAAAGCATCATTTAAATAATTTCTATTTGTGCAACATTAAAAAGAGTTTAATAAATGTTTAGCTTTGAAAATGCCTATCTTGGTTTAAAATGGAAGTATACAGTCTACTTTATCTGATATAGAATTCGACTAAGTTTGCTAGCTAACTAATGGGCTAGCATTGAAGGACTTCTGTTAAAAAACCATCCCTTCATTTGACTGATTGATTGATGACGTTTCTCTAGATCCAACCAATTATTTCTAATGTAGAGCAAGATGTTTTTATTTTTGTATTCAGTAGAGCAAAAATTCTACAACTCTTTCTGACCTGCTGCCTGTTTATGTTTTACATGGAAAGAGTGGAGGGCAATTTATATTGTAGCTTCCCAAAGTCAACTTGTCTTAGCACAAAACACAATATATCTCCTTTGTAACTTGTACCTATTAGAAAATGTGTTACTCTTAGTGTGGGGTAAATTGAAACATTTCCTTCCACAATCTTCCTATTAAATATTTGTTTCTATTGACAGGAGTTTGGACTGTTGTTGATAACTGAATGAAAGACAGACAAGCCCTTACCTATAGAAAATAATATATGATAACCAAGATAGAATATAGTATGCTTACTTCTCTAATATAACTGATAAAATGCCAGTTTCTAAAACAGTTTTCCCAATTTCTAAGAATGTATGTACTGTTCAGAACTGGAAATACATCATTCAATCAATCAATCAATCAATCAAGTACCTACTATTGACACTAGTTCTAAGTATGATTTACATAACATGCTTTGCTCATATTTTACTGATGTCATACTATACTATTTATATTTAGCTATTTGAATGTATTATCTGCCCATCTCTAATGGACTCTGGGCGGTGTACAAAGCTAGAAAAAATATCAAATCAAATAAAAACATCATATCAGATGGACAGTCCAGATTAAAATAATCATATTCACTGCAAAATTAAATGAAACCGAACAAAACATGGACCATTGAACAAATCATAAAAATCAACCTCGAGCCTGGGGCCAAAGCCAGGTTTTTGAAGCTTTCAGGAACTCCAGGAAAGAGGGTGCCATTCTTATCTCTGGGGGGGGGGATGCTGTTCACTTCCTCAGTCCCGCAAGATGGTGTTTTATACTGGGGACCTGGACCACACCCACTCTGGCCAGAATGTAGTGGGTGGGCAGAAACGATTGGAAACTCAAATGCAGTCTCCCAGATATCCAGGTCATATGCCAAACCGAGCTTTATATAGGAAATAACCAACATCTTGAATTCCACTCGGAAGCTGACTGGCAGCCAATGCAGCTGGTGTAGCAGTGGTGACACATGGGCACACCAAGAGGCATCTGCTACTGCTTGCACAGCTGCTTTCTGAACCAAACATAGCTTCTAGGTGGTCTTCCCGAGGGCAGATTGCACTAATGCAATATGAGGTGACAGCGCATGAGTAACTTATCCTGATGGCAAAACTGTGATTGGTGGGCAACAATTTTATTCAGAATTACTATTAACCAGCATAAGAAAAGTTAGTGAGCTTTTAATAAGAATGTAGGAATAATAGAATCCATAAAATGTGTTAAACTTAGAAACGATATATATTTCTATTGGGCTTCTGGCATTAATTTGATCTATTTTTCTTTAAAGCTAGTAATATTTAATGAAGGCAAGAGTCAAATGCTAACTAATCTAATTCTTCCTCTCTCTAAAAGCTTAGTGTATCGTGTTTTATGTTTGGAATCCCATCTGAATTCTCTTTCATATCTGGAAGTCAGTACTTACAAGGAAACATATTCATGAGATTCTGTGTAGAAATGTAGAAGTTTCAGCTTTTACAAGAAAAGGAAATACTTTGGGGAAATTACTCTGCGGTGCAATGGCAGGGTGCATGGTCCATCAGAAATTCCCTATTTTGTCCAATTCCAAAATGCAAAGTGATGACAGCCACAGTACAGAAGTGAATAGATTAAAATTATAAGATAAAAATAAGCACAGAAAGAATTGGATAGGTTCTTACTTTCTTCAGAAAGATCATTTTCTTCTGCTTCTCTCTCCATCTCTTTGCACCATCCTTCCATCCTTTTTGTCTCAGTGTGTAGCAGCTTCATAAACCATGACCCATCCCGGCGACATGGAGACATTCGTCCTGTTTCAACGGTCTCAATGGATGGTTCCAACCAGGGTTCAGGTGGTGGGAGATTGGAGGTGTCAACCTGGGTCCTATAATCTTCTCTATAACTAAACAGGCCTTGTGTCCGTACAGTTCTTACTGCACCATACTGAGTAGGAGTACTTGGCTCTGAATGTCGCTGGAAAGAGCCACCAAACTGAAGTCCCTTGTCCTCCATTGTTATGTGTCCAGGAAAGCCTTCAAGTTCTAAATCGGCTTGAACAGCTGCCGTTACACTGTTTGAGCGCTTAAATCGTCCATGGCTGGAGTAAAATGGAAAAACAACACACTGATCCATATATTGACAATGTTTAGTTTATAAAAAAAGAAGGCACCATCTACATTCTGCTATTTTCAGGGTTTTAAAAAAAGCTTTAGAAATATTAATAACAATAAATACAAAGATTGAAAGGCACAACATGAATGGACTGCAGTCTTTATAGGATAAATGGTTATTAATGACCCAAAGCAAAATACAAATCAATATTACTCAAACTTCATTTGGAAAACAAATGTTGATTTATTCTCACAGTAGAAAGTAGAAGTATCTTGTAAATGTTACAGTGACGCATTATCACTAAACTAAACACAAATAAATGAGTTAGAAACCATGAAGTTTAAAACAGAGGGTGCAGATGATGGGATTTGAGAAAAGATTGTCGTCGTTATTTGAAAACAACAATAGATATATGTGAGCACATGACTATATCTATACCTGTGTTTCTCAACTTTAACAACTTGAAGATATGTGGACTTCAATTCCCAGAATTCCCAGCATGAAGTTGAAATCCACAGATCTTCCAGTTGCCAAGGCTGAGAAAATCTGTTCTTATGGAATGTAATATAGTGAGGAGGTGGATTCCCAGAAGGGAGAGGGTGAATTTCAGAGGAGTAAGAGGCAACTCAGCCCAGATACTATGTGTGAGAGAAAAAGGGTGAAGACAACCTCTTCTGAATAGTTCGTAGAGTATATTGTAGATGAGTCCTCAATCTGGTATCATTCATCTGCTCCCGGACCCCTCTCCAGATGCGAGTTCAGAGGAGGAGGGTGAGTTTGAGTCTCAACAGGAAAGCGTGGAGCTGCGTATTGGTCAGGATTGGGGCTCAGAGAATGCTAGCCTGATGGAGCAGCCTCAGCTGGGTCTATCGGACCAGCGACAGGCTGTGGCTGAGGGAGGTGAGCCATAGCTGCAGCAGGTTGGTGAGACCGGGACCAGTTGCCATCCCTTAGCAATGAAGAAGAGGTGGAGTCCACACCTCCTCCTGATCCAAGAACATATAGAGCAGAGAGGAGACAGGCACAATGCCAGTCAGCCAGGAAGTCTACCTCGCCTCTCATGAAGGCATTGCCTATTTAACCCCGCCCTGAGGACTTGAGTGTTGCTAGAGCAACCTGCCCAATTCTGTGCCTTGTGTGCTCGTGTTATGTATCCTAGCCTGTTTGACTCCTAGATTGCTTTCCTGGACTTTGTGTATGCCCATTGCACTTGGTTACCCAGTGATTCTTGCTGGGCTGAGCTTGAAATCCAGACCTGTGCAACAGGGGTGTTTTTTGAGGAACTGTTTGGGGGGTTTGAATAAACACCTGTAGAACTCTTTGTCATACGTCCACGTGTGTGCCATGTGCCATTCTTGGTTTTGAGTCTGACATCTATACATCAAGCAGACAAAAACATATACAGAAATTGCTCAACCTACCGTTTATCATCTTCCACTTGCACTCCAACCGAATGATACTCCCGTAAGCCTCTGCTGTCGCTATCCGAATCAGTTGCTGCTTCCACCTAGTTCAAGACAAAGGCAAACTGTTTTGAAGTGAACATGACATCTGCAGATTATGTCTGCCCACAATGATTACGACTGCTGGAAAAGGCAGACTAAACTCTCCCAGCCTGTACGGATATGCTGATGAAAAAAAATCTAATGGCTGGCCCATCCCTTTCCCTTCTCCTTTCCAGGAGAGGCATGGCAGTGCAGAAGAATTAGCAACGTTAGTGTTTAGTCGTTTATGTTTTGTATGGGGAAGAGCAACAACCTGAGCATTTGTGGCAGAACAGAGATGAGGCCTCTGAGAACGTTTTTGCAGCTTGCACAAAGCAAATTACTATACAAACACTATAAACAGGATACATTTGGCATTTCATGAAATATTTTGGTCAGAGACCATAACTGCAAACAAACTAAAGCATTTGGCTAACATCCATAGCAATGATTTCTGTAATAAACACACAAAGGATAAGGAAAGAGAAACCCAATAAGTAATAAAGGATTTCAGAATGCATGTATCTTTTCCCCACATAATCCAAAATGTTTGGCCCTCTTTATATTTTACAGGCTCATTGTGGAAAACAGTAACAGAATCTGGCTGCCATGTGCTAAGTATGAAGTGGGTTTTAAACAAAATGCAACATTAAACTAAAATGAATATTTGATGAAGGGAAGATAATCTGAATTATAGCGCTCCAGATACTTCTGGTCAGGGGAAATATTTAAAACTGAAATAATATTTTGATTCTAAATACTGATGATGACATAGCTAAGCCATTGGTTTGAAAACTGTACATCTACTTGGTTAATCCAACAAAAATTTATTTTTTTAGAAAATGTCTGCTCTATAGATAATTCCTGTTAAAAGATAGTAGTTGATTTTTATCTGCTGATGTCAAAAAGGCTAAAATGAAGAATATCACACTGGCTTATTGCTTTACATTAAGCTGCATTCCTTCATATTACTGCTGGTTTACAAATTATATAAAACTGCTTTACAAATCAAATAACTTCTTAAATAAACAATCCCGCAGTGAATGAAAATAGAGATGTACTGCAAAATTAGTACATAGCCATCTAATAACCGTGCCTGCTGTGTCTTTAATCAAGTCAATATGGAAATAAAATTTTCTCAGATGTTCTAAATGCAGGTTTGACTGGGAACCAAAAAAGGTTTATGGGACACATGATTTGTGTATTGTAAACAAGATCCTGCAACTTGTACTTTTTGCAGCCATAATCATCCTGTCTTTTCTTCCACCGATCAAGGGTTTGCCAGTGACCACAGAAATTATTTATTTGTAAACAAATAAATTTGGCTGCTTTTGTGCTTCCAGTTTTATGGGCTCTATAGTCTCAGTGGGATCTGCTGAAGAAATGGCTGCAAGAAATCTTTACCTTACTCAGCTTAATTTTTTTTAAAAGGAGACTACCTTTGACAAATAATGTTTGTCATTTACTGCACTTGAAAGCAAAGAATAGAGAATGAACACCAAATGTCTTGTTGCTATAGAGATTTGTTGTGTGTCTGTGTAAATTGCTAGGCAAATATATGATAGGATTCTGTACCTACACAATTCCAAATCAGTGAATAGACAGCAGTGGTGGGATTCAGCCAGTTCGCACCGGTTCGGTAGAACCGGTAGCTAATTTTTTGTTGCCCAGGCCCAGAACGGACTTCCAGAAGCGGCATCCACACAGAGAACCGGTTGTTCACATATTTGAATACCACCACTGATAGACAGATACTGTTCTTGTAAAGGGCATTAAAAGGAATAAGGAAAAGAAACATTTGAATGATGGAATGAGAATGTTATGATTAATTGTACAGAAAATAGATGAATCAAAGAATGTGATATTATCACAGCTTTGGACCCAGTCACAAACACTACACATAATGGATGAAAAAAAACGCTTCACATTTTCTGACTGAATAGATTCAATAGGAAAGTGGTACTTAGAAACCCAAACTAGCGGACAATCTTCTAAGTCTTTCATTATCATTTATTAAAGCTGCATGCACATCCTTAAGAGAGCAAGAAAAAACTCACTGCAGTATACTGCAGTGTGAATTGTTACATCCCTGTGTTTAATTACTGCATAAGCCTATAGGGAATAGCTGACCTGAACATTTTACATTTATGCTAAACTGCATCCTTTCCTTTTTTTGTGTGTGTAATATATTTTATTGATTATTTTTTAAAATATAAATCACTTAATAATTGGTGAACAGTGTGTTGTCTGGGTTACATTTGTAAAACAATCGTTAACAATTGATTTCTATAATCCATAATCCACATAATGGTTTTAGTTGATTTCCTCTTTTCCCAAAATATCCTCTTTTGCAAACATTGAGCTAATACAATTCTTATTGTTTTGATAGATAAGAATTAAATATATATATATTTTCCAATATTCCTAAAAATAATAATCACATCAATATAATATTTCTTTTCTATCCAATCATTCTGGTTGCCTTATCATAGATCCTGTTACAGTCCTTATTTTAATTTGTTTCTCCCACCAAATTCCAAGTATTCTTACTGGTTAAGATTTTCTCAAAAATTAATTACATTTAAAAATTTAACTCTATTTTTCCATATGAACCATCTCACACTTTTACATTTCTTAAGGAATAGATAAAACAATGAAAAAGAAAAGAAAAGAAAGGAGAGCAAGAGTAAAGAAACATAAAAAATAACATACTGCTTAAAATATATATCCCTCCTAAGCTAATATATATTTATTTCCTAAATTTCTTATTCTTTTTAACCATAATTAAAAATATGTTTAATCTTTAAACATTCCATTTAATACATCTAGTCATCTAGTCCTTTAACTCTTATTCAAAACATTTTTTTAAAATCCGGTTTTGCATGGTAGCAACTGGTCGCGGGCTTGCGGATTCTCCACACCCCCACAGTTAATTTTGCCCTGCCTGGGGACCCTAAATAGGTCTAAGTCACCCCGGAGAGATGACGAAGAAAGAAGGATGCTCCAGCGATTCTGGAACGGCGGTGGCCGTTCTGTTCAACTTGGGGAAAGCCTTCTAACCCGACCGGAGAAAGGCTGGCCGTATTGCATCAACCAGCCCAAGCTACTAGCAACCGAAGTCCAAAAGCACTAACCAGCACAACTGTGAACAGCGTGCTTGAAACTGGGTGAGGAATTCGATCTTGGCAAAACCTGGGAATAGCTAATCTGTGTTTGTGACCTTCAACGTTTTAACAACAAAGAACAACTGTGACAAAAAAAAGACAATAATCTGGGCTGTAGACAAAGAGAGGATTATAAATTTCAGGGAAAAAAATCTTTTTTGAATTATTTGGATTACAAATATCTATTTAATTGGGACTCTAAAGCTATTTGCAGAGAAAAGAAAGGAAGAGAAAAACTCAAATTCTTGGCCCTCATGGATCAGAGACATGTAGAAAGAACATATCAAGAAAACATAAATACTTCACAGGAGGAGATATATAGTATACTGCAACTAATTCAAACAACAATGACTTTAAACCACAAAGAAATCCAAAATAACTTTGAAAATATAAATCAATCTATTTCTAAGTTAACTCTATAACAAAAAAATTCCCAGAAAACAACAACAGAGAAGGAGCAGATAAAACAGATAAATGGATATAGAATTGAGAATAGAGACTTAAAGATGGAACTTAACAAGGAAACATGATTTAATCCTAGTGGGGAAAAATTCACAAGAATTGGAAAAAACCACTTATTCCTTAAGACTACAAAATAAATCTGAGGACAAGAAAACAGATGGGATAAAATGGACTGTAGAGATGTCAGGAACATTGGAGAGAAAGGAAATGATAAGAGAAGCAGAGAGAAAGAAAAAGAAAAAGATTTTCAACAAACTTGGAAAGGCAGAAGCCCCGTACAAAGACACTTCACCTGATTTACTTTTTATATCTACAGCAACATTTACGAACATACGGAAAAACTTTTTGATTCAGCAAAATACATTGATTAAGAAAGACACTGGGCAAAGGAAAAAGACTAAAGTGGAAACCAAGAAAATAGATGATGGGACTTACCAGAGAGAATACTTAAAAAAGAAACATTTATTTGAATATGATTAAAGAAATAGAAAAGTTTTGGAATATATATGTCATTCTAAGAGGGATGAATTCCCTAAATAATATAGTATGCTTTTTTCCCTTTTTTGTTCTCTTTCTTGATCTGAGTAATATAAAAAAGTTGAACTGACTTAGATAAAGGAAATGTTTTAGATACTTAAATGTGATTGAATTTAAACTGCATCCTTTCCATTAGACTGTAGCAAAGTCATTGGACAGGAGATAGATGGATTTTTATCCAAGCCCCATAGCATAGGCATAGCTCCTTGAGTCGAATTGCACATAGCTGTAGAAATGCTTTTGGAAGATCTCTTTTAAATGAGACATTTAATCAAGAAATGCTTCATGGTATCTATTTAATTCAGCAATAATTATTATCAATAGAATCATTTTTATTTAAAGGGAACAATAATTACACCTTTCTTTCTTTCTTTCTTTCTTTCTTTCTTTCTTTCTTTCTTTCTTTCTTTCTTTCTTTCTTTCTTTCTCTTTCTTTCTCTTTCTTTCTTTCTCTTTCTTTCTTTTTCTTTCTTTCTCTCTCTCTCTCTCTCTCTCTCTCTTTCTTTTCTTTTCTTTTCTTTTTCTTTCTCTTTTGACAGGAACTATCATGTCCAAGACACCTAAGAGCACAACCTTTGAACCAGCATCCAACTTCAACACCCACCCTGCTGCCATATTGCCAGGAGGGGAAAGGTGAAAAATGCAATAGTAACACAACCTAATTAGGGAGGATGCCTACACAACATCCAAGGTTACCTTTTCCTGCTTCAGAGAATCCTCAACCCTTAGATAAGATGTAAATGAAATCTAAATTAATTTAGATTTAGAGCGTTTCAGCATCAGAGAAGGGAAACCTGACAGCCATATAAACCAATCCAAACCAAGCAGCCATTCTAGGTTCATGTGGTTAGTTTATTATGATGTATGAACCTACTCATTAGAGCTTAGCACTATGGGAACCCATGTTTTTATGGCTTGTGCAACAAACATTTATGGATCAATCCAGCTATTATTGTGAAGCATCATCAGGAGTGTCAATGGGGCAAGGGTCAGAAAAGTTAAGATGGTAGGTGAGATCAAAGCCCCACCCCCTTTGATGTGTAATGCATGCATGACACATATCTAGAAAAGTGGCAAGGCTTCAAATCATGTAAACCTGCCCACTACCTTGCATTTTGGGACTCCCACATCCATGGAAACCCCTTGCTTGTATGAATTAACAGATCTCAGTTAACCTATCTCCTTAGATATTTTGATTTTTATTAAAATAAAAATAAACAATGCTGCTCCAATAAATGGGCTAATTGAAGCAGTGAACTTTATAGCTAGTTTAAAACTGATTATTCTGACCAATGAAGCATCACTTCTATGGTGCTTGCTTATTACCAGGAATTCTTTCTATTTCTTATCACCAAATGTAAAGATGATTTTAGAAATACCTGTGTATTTCTAAAATAGAGGTATAAGCAGGTTCTGTGGAACCTCAAGATTTGTAAAAGTTGTGTTGCAGGTCAGACCTATAGGCATGCTTTAATTTTTATTGATACTTTCTGTTGTAGTATGTGCTTAGAAATATTTCTTCTTGTTACACTAGTGGCATTATCAGCAGTGGAAATTGTACTACATTATGCTAAGATTCTAAGCCATGCAACATTATGTTACTGTTTTATCATAGAACGATATCATTACAATTTTTAAGAAGGGAAATGATTAAAGTAAATTCACACACACACACACACACAAAATGAAAAATACCACCATAACAATTCAAAATGTCAAAGTTGACATTCTTAACGGAGGGATATTTTCAAAGAAATTATCTCCATAAAAATAATAAAGGTGGGATATGAATGAATGAATAAATAAATAAATATTGAATTAAAATCTTCATGCAGGGGCTATAGCATCACATTTTGCAGATTCAAATCCATTTGCTTTCAAAATCTCTTCCTTTCTTCCCAAACACCAAAGGAAAAAAGTGTTACTAGTGCTATTTTCTTTATAAGATTGTTTTCTTATAGCTTCAAACTCACTCTTCTATATTAGTCTCCATTGCTAGGTAATTAAAACACAGCCATGAAGGAAAAGCAGGGTAGCACAAAGTAGAAGAGGAATATCTGACTACAGTTTTGACAGTTGCAAAGCCATAATTTCATGATCTCTCCAGAGAAAGAGAGAAAGATGAACATGCTGTGTTCACTTGTGGCTGAGCAGGATAATTTTCATCTGCAGCATTAGCGGCAGATAACCTGCTCAGAGATATATTCATTCATTTTATTTCCAGGCACTGCACACTGGCTCAACTCTGCCCTGCATGGTCATGTAGCCAAGATATGAATTGTAATTCATGATAATCGCTGCACACAGGGATTGTTGTTCAAGTTATTAGGGGCTTCTGGGCTGAATGACTCATTTGACGTTCTTTACTGAGCTCAGGTGAGCAGCTTATCCCAGAACAGGTGTTAAGGTCAGGCTACCTGGATCCCTATAGAGGAGCGCCGACTTTTCAGGAACTCCTCAGCCTTTGTCACGAGGATCGCCTTGTCACTGGTTCTCACGGAGCTGATTTGACTGTCCGACATGTGGCGTTGTGCAGCTGCCGTTTCCATGGCCAGATTCATAGCCTTGTTGCTATCCAAACTGTCAGTGGAATTGTACATCCTGAGGCTATCCTGAGGCCACGGGGAAATCCCCTGAGTCCGGCTATCCTGATAGGCATCCTGGGTGGATTCTGTGCTGCTCTGTGCTGTAACCGAAATGAGTGGCTTTGAGGTGGTTCGCGGGGGTACAGGTGGCGGGGTCTTTTTGTAACTTGTGTAAGTTACAGCTGGGAAAAGAATGCAGAAAAGGAGAGAAAACAGGGTTAGTAAAAAGCATTACAAGGAAACAAAGGCGGCAAACCTGACTCTGTTACTTAAAAACTGGAGGCCCTTCTTTAATATATGCATCCATGGGTCTCCTCAGAATCAGCATAAATTCTCCCTCATAAAAAGAACAGGTTGCTATAGCAACACATTCATTGCATTTCAAACACTAAGTAACAATGGCAGGGAGCATCCTCAACCATTAACAAGTTAAAGGAGTTCCCCCCCCCCCATGCAGAGGCTTGGGTGGGGAAGGGAGGATCAGTAAAAAGGGTCTGAATCCACACACTTAAGGAGGGAGACTCCTCGGAGTTTGAGCTGCCTGAAAAGGCTGCTAAGATTCTGCAGGGCCTAAAACAAGTTGTGAATGATACTGCAGCAAGCAATAACTGAACAACAGGTCCTGTGTCTTTTTCAGTTACAGCAGGTATTTAGGTGATGATGAAGAGAAAGGACTGAAAATACGCTGAATAAAAAGCCGGATGATATTTTCTGAAACTGGAGAATCATCTGAGGCAGCATTTCTTCTTATGCTATGAAATGGTCTGCTGTCCTAGTAAAGAAGTCGGTTTCACCCCTTCCCTGTTTTAATTATCCCATTTAGGCAGAATAAAGTGGCTGTAAAAGATTTAGGCGATCACATCATGATTACAGTCACATCTTGTACAGCTCCAGTAACATTTCTCTTTTTGTAAGGGCTCTGAGAAGAAGCATTGGAGGCTGAGAGAAAAAAGGAAGTTAAAGTCAACTTTCTCCCTCAGCTCTACTAACTTCTTCCACTCGCAATGTTTGCAAGGATTCACTACCAACAAGCTGATGGATGTGCTGAAGGCTAGTTATGCAGAGCTGCAAAGCAGCGGAATTTTTTTTTCCTCAGGGAGCAATTTGCACTTTCTAGGAATTTCTATTAACTAATAAGAAATGTAGCTCTCTCACATGAATATGGAAGTGGTTGGCAGTTGACCCCTTCTGGGATTTTTGGACTTCCCAAATAGGGTTGGTCAAATGCTACCATCTTAAAACCTAACAATACGTATCTATTGCTATTGTCTTTGTTCAGAACTGGCCTATTGCCCTTTCCTTCCACCCAAGTCACAATACTATATGACCTAATCAATAACTTAGAACAAGACTTCTGACTGTAGCTTTATTGAGGAGAAATAATGTCAGGGAATTGCACAGCAGGTGTCCCAATGAAGTCAGAGTCGCTGACACAAACTTGTAGTTTTATATAAATAAATATATTTTACATCTATGTTCACAGCAAGCAAGATAGTTGGGCAAACAGGAGCATTATGAGGTAAATCACAGAGCGCACAGGCACACAAGAAAAAGGCGGGAAATAAGGGAAACTCCCTCTCCACACCCGCAGCAACCAATCACAATGCAGATTGCCTCAGGAAGGAGCCAGTATTCTCCAACCAATCAACCATAACTGTGTGTTCTGGCTCATCATACAACTCCACTGTTCCAGTTACTAAATTTAAATATCTTAACAAATAAACTGAAATTTATTATAATGCAGGTAGTCTTCAACTTATGACCATTGCTAAGTGAGGTGATAGTTAAGTGAGTCACAACTGATTTTATGATTTTATGTTAAGCAAATCATCACTGTCATTAAGTGAGTCACATGGTTGTTCAGTGAATCCAGCTTCCTCCTTTGGTTTTGCTTGTTGGAAGCCGGCTGGGAAGATCACAAAGGGAAATCATATGACCCCAGAACATTGCCACCATTGTAAATACATGCTGGTTGCCAAACACCCCAATTTTGATCATGTGACTGCGGGATGCTATGATAATTGTTAAGTACAAGGACTGGTCATAAGTCACTTTTTTCAGTGCCAAACAGTCACTAAACGAATGTTCATAAGTTGAGGACTCCCTCTAGAAAATAGAAAGTTACAGAGTAAAATGGGGCTAATATATCTTTTTTTCTCATTGAATGGAACGGAGAATTGACCCCTACAGTGGTCAAATGCATAGTTTCTCAAGCCAGTTATTCTGATATCGAAGGGAGAAAAATAACCTGTAAATGCCTTTTCATGAAAAGATCTTCTATTGATAGGGCAGACAAAACCAGCATGTTCCCATTTTATCTGCACAGAATGGAATTGTACCTGAACAAAATTAGAAGCAAAATGGACACAGGGACGTGAGTGATATGAATTATTTCAGACATTGTTAATCAGCGGGGGGCCCCAACGTTTGGGCACCAGGGACCGGTTCCGTGGAGAGAGGTTTTTCCACAGACCAGAAGGGGCGTGGGTTTGTGTGTTGCCTGCATCCCATGGATGGAGCTTCACTTGTTTGCACAGACCAGTTTCTAGCATGCCATGGACCGGTGCCAGTCCATGGAACAGAAGTTGGGAATCCCTGCTGTTAATGGCTGTCTAGAGAATGGCTCTGCCCATGAAATCTTCAGGAGTTGAACTCTATCTGAATGAGCCTTTACCTAGTTTATAGTATTACAAGATAATCCAGGATGAAAACATAGCAGACTACTGATTTCAATAAAGATCTCTATATGATTTATTAAAAATTTCCTTGAAGCTGCTCTTTCTCACCAAAGAAAACTCTTGGGAGAAGGAAGGGGAACCAAAGAAGAAGCTACAATGGTGCTCCATCTGTAAAACAATATAATGATAACCCATCTAATTTCCTTTCAAAGGTGAAGAATTACATTGCCTTTGATTACTTAAATGATTTACTAAAATACATATCTATTGTTATTGCAAGAGAGTAACTGTGCTTACAAGACAGGCTTATTTATAGTTATATTAACAACAGGTGAATGTAGCCATTAAGCAGTTTACTGAATTAACCAGTTCTATATAGTTGGAGCAAATTTCTGACCTCTTTTTAATTAGAGGAGATTTTGTGAATGGTACTCTTAAGAGTGGCAGAAATCAGGCTTTTTCAACAAGCAAGGTGCTGAACTTGGAGCTAGAAGTTTCTGTTTTTCTTGTGATGGTCCAACCAATATACTATACTGATCACATTACACTTGAATAAAAGATTGGAACGGGCTACTTTTTATGTCCAATTTTAACCTTTAAGACTATCAGAGGGACTGGCGGTCTCATTATGATCTTACACAGATGTAAATTTCTGTAGAAGATCTTTTTTTGAATTCCCACTTGCAGAAGCCCACTACTTGGTCCCCATATAAAGGGATTCTTCCTGTGTGACACCCTAAATTGTGCAACTATTTTAGAATTTTGCTTGGTTCTTGTCCCCTCCCGTTTCAAAAAAGGTGTGAAGCTGTAACTTTTGGATTCAGCACTTTGCATTGTTTTAATATTTATATGATTATTGCTGCTTTAAGTATTATATGTGTAATTATTATCATATATTACAGTTTCTATCTCTTCTTTGATTTACTCAACACAATCAGAGTGTTCTCCATTGATACCAATTATTATTTTAACAGGAGAAGGAAAGATTCCCCCTCTCACTGCATGGAGGACCCAATCTGGATTGCCTATTTATTTTCACTTGAGTAAAGATAATACATATTGTATAATTTCAAAAATTCTGTGGCTTCATTTTGTTCCACTGCTGCTTTTTGAGAACCATAATTGAAAGTATCAGAATTAAAAGAAAAGCACACTTCATTCATACAACAATTCCTTGTTAACCGCTTTATTATATTTCAGCTACAACACTGAAGGTATGGAGGGATCAATAGGAATTTGAAACCTTTGCATATTGCCTGGAGACTTTCAAATAGGTCCCAGTCTACTTCTTGGTCACTCAACCAACATGATCTATCCACAAAATAACCGTTTTTCTTTCATAAAAAAAAAAAAACAGTCTGAAGCATAAGCATCTACTTTAAACAACCACAGGGTTCAGTTTTATTCAGTTTTTAAACAGTGCACTTTTTATATGTATAAATTTTCTTTGTAGGAACAATGCTGTAGCCTTTTCTGTTGCTATCTTGAATATCCCGGCTCCTTTGTTGAAATTCTAGGAAGGAACAAAAAGCACAGTTATTTACCTAGATACAATTGTTTTAATACAATATATAACAAAGGGTGAAGACAAAGGCTTGCCAATTTTAAGTTAGCTTAAGATACAAAATTTGGTTAACTAAGCTACCAAATGTTCAGTTAAAAAATTATATTGCATAATCATGTTGAGTTCAACACGGGTTCATCTTAGATGAATTCATGTGATCTATTGTGCTACAGTTGTGTAAGATAAGAAATAAAATACTTACAGTGGTTCTTGAGAGTGTCCACTATGTTAACAACAATCTTCTTGCTACACTGGAACTTGCTACTACAGGAAGGGTAGGACAGCTGAAATAGAAGCTAGATAACTTGATATTAAAGAATATCTGGTAGATCCTAAACAGAAGTAGCTGACATCTAATATGTTTGATGGGGGAAGAACAGCTTTAGAAGTAGCCATTTCCAGTCCAGTGCTCTCTAGCATTGTACTACAGGTCCCATCATAGACAGACCACATAGCCATTGACCCTGCTTGCTGGAGATAATGTGAATTATAACACCTAGGTGTCAGTGGTGTAATGCCTCTTCATCCAACTTTGCAGGATTAGGTTGAAGGCAGAAGACAGAGAATAACATACTTACCAAATAATGTTTGTATTACAATAGTGATAATTCTGAAAGTGATAATAGTGTGTTTGTATTCTTACACTAAGAATCATTTGCAGGAGTCCTTTTAACTCTTGCACACAATGTTATGAGACCACAAAATCTGATAGACATACAAGGCTGCTGTTGTATTTGTATAGCATACAGCATAAACATCTTCCCTGTGTTTAATTTCTGTTTGGTTAAGCCAGTGTGGAAAGAATTAGACTACTTGTCCCAGGTTTTATATATATATTCTTTTTTAAACTACGAATTATAGTACATTTAATATATCAGATAATATATGAATGAGATGGGAAAGCTCCGGGACAACACTTTTAATTGGAATGTTAGTCATCTGAAGGTCACATTCATGAAAGTGTCAAAGGCACACAGTGCAGGATCCCTCCATAAATTCTATCTCGTTTGAAAATATGAGTTACCTATGAATCAATATAACACTAGTCTAAGTGGAAAATATCTAGTCTGACAGAGATAAAATTTCACTTGAATTTCACTTATTTTCCATTGCTGGAAAGACATGAAAACATATTGCATTTTCTGTGTGACAAATCTCATTCATCAAAGATGCACTCGTGCCTTGCTTTCAAAATATTACAGCCCTGTGATGGACAATATAAAGGAAGTATGACAGTTTCAGCTACAAATATTTCATTTTCTAATTAAATAATGGCCCTATTTTAAAAAAATTCTAGTTGTCCTGTTCTCATGTTCCACTGAGACATTTCAATTTTTAAATAAAAATGCTGCAGCCATTGACTTTCACAATCTGATTTTTATTTAAAAAAAATGAAAAGAGTAGGAGAACCATAAAATATGTTTTTCCTTCTTCCTAGCATTTGTCCAGCTTGGCTGCAACTTGTGTGAACTGGGCTTGCCATTCCATGTGGTCTGCAGCATTTCTACAGTTGAGCTTTCAGCAAATGGTGATGGGACAAGAGCCTTGTTCATCAACCAGTTTCCCACAGAGCCTGTGGTCCATTGTTCTTAGTTAACAACTAGTTTTCAATTTACAACATACATTCTTCCGACACAAGAGGCAATGCCTTAGAAAAGAATCTGTATCCTTTAAAGGCTCGAGAGCTGCAACAGGCTTTGTGCAATATGATAAAGAATGTAGTTGAAATATGGGCAAGACCAAGAGCAGAGTTGATCTTGTCATTAGCCACCCCTCGGCCCAACATGCCACCCACCAACCCTGTCTGGCCTGACCTGCTAGTGAACCCACAGACCTTAAGCCTTCCCACTGATTCTGACATCTAGGCTGAAACTCACTAAATGCGTCTTAGATAAAAAATTGGCAAACACTGACAACTCAGTTAAAAACTAGAGAACTTCCACCAGATATGAACATTCCTCACACTCACAATAGGCTTTCCCACTCAAGCCCATCACCTCGAGGTCACCACCTTAACTTAGAAAAGATGACAACTGCAAAACCCCACAGGGCAGGAAGCCACATTTCCTCTCCAGTGGATCTGAAGTGCTTTCTGGTAATCCCTTGCTAAATTTGCTCGGTTTCTAGGGACAAAAGACAGATCTCTCTATAAAAGAAACCAGCTTTTATTTTCAATTCGTGGCCACCTTTGATCATGAACTGACTATTTTTCTGTTGAATAAACTTCACCTCTGCTTCAAGAAATTATCCTGTGTTCTTTGGAAAACCTGTCTCATATTGAACCAGAATTTTGTCAGGCACAAGCAACCATAATCACTTGTGAAGAGTCTCAAACAGAAACTTTATTGTTGGTCACCTATGTTACAAGAATCTTGCCAGACTGACTATATTCCTTTGGGTACAGTCAGATGAAGTCTCAAGGATTCTAGAGGTCAGGCCTGTGCTACTTTCTCCAGTGCAAGGAATCTGGTCTCCTCTTAACACCTCCCTCCAGTCTAGCTAGAGATTCCACCATATCTTCTAACAATCTATTTTGGGTGTGGTGGTAAGACGGCATCTGAAAACTTTGCAAAGCATTAGACATTCATTTTGCCCCTTAGAATCATGCTACCTCCCCCACACCAACTACCCCCAAACAGGCACATTTTTCAGCATTTTGTCCTGGCAAAGTGGGGTGTGTGTGTGTGTGTGTGTGTGTGTGAATAACAAAAGAGATGTTCCTAAATACCTTAGAGCCCATGGAGTGCTCTTTCTGCAAACCTATCAGAGGGAGAGGTTTGATTAAGCAAGTTAGAAAAGGAGAAGCCAGCCCAGGTTACCCAGTTTAGCAGCCATTAGATGCCCAAGCTTCTCTTGGCAGCTTTTGGGAAAGGAGCAGGATATGTTTCAAATGACAAACTGGGCTAGGAGAGGCACTAACCCAACTAATTTTAGTCAAGAAGATTCTGAATTGAGTCAAAAGGAATTTGTACATGACTAATTACTACGGTACTTAGAAATAAATTTTGTCTCACATGCTAAGCAGAACTTGGGGTGGGATAGGAAGAATATGTGGAATTCAACGAGCTATATGGTAATTGATAATTTAATTTGAAAGATGAGATGCAATTTGTTGAGTGAACAGGGCCTTACAATATCTCTGAAATGCTGTTCCTTGCCAATAAATCACCGGCTAATTGAAAAAGTAAATATATAATTAGAGAGGGGAAATGAGGGACTGTTCAGCCACTTAATTGCTGATAACAAGGTCAAATTACCATCAGGATTACCATGGTAATAGAGAATAAGAGTGGATATGAGGCTTTTGCTTTCCATTTGTATTTATAATATATATGTCCAAAATATAACTAATTCCAGCCTTCCCTACATACCTCTCAACTGCACCTTAGGTAGAACTATGGCATGTGTGTCTTGGCTTCATTTTTCGGAATAGAATTCAACAATCTATCCAAAAAATTTAAATTATAACAGCATAAATTATCCACAATATGAATAAATGTTTAATTCCTTGTAATTTATTTTTCTTCAAATAGATTCAACTTTGTTGAATAAGAACAGCATTGTCACATTGTTTATTCACAATTTTCCTTGAAAGTAGTATTGTTAACTCAAATAAAACCACATACTCCACTCGGTAAAAAAAGGGGGGGAAATGCTTCTATGATGCAGACAAGATAAAGTTTTGCTCCTGGTAAATATTTCACTGTTGAGTCACTGGTTTTATAAAACACACTGTGACATTTGAAAAGCTCAGGGATTTGTCATAACTTGATGGTCTCCTTCACTGGTCAGCTCATCTCATTTGTCTTATTCTGTAACTGCCACAGGAGACAGGGTGAACAACACAAGAAGACATGATCAGGATATGGAGTGAATTGAAAATATAGCAGAAGATATAAGAGATGGGAAAACAGAAGAGTTAGAAATAGAAATGGGAAAGGAAACTACAGATTGTTCTCAAAGTGGACCTCTTCTGAGCAACCAGGCCTAAAAGAGATTTTTCTTATAGCCACAACATTTTAAGGCACTCTTAGAATAACAGAATAACAGAGTTAGAAGGGACCTTGGAGGTCTTCCAGTCCAACCTCCGATACTGTTTTAGACAAATGGCTGTCCAATCTCTTCTTAAAAACCTCCAGTGTGGGAGCACCCACAACTTCTGAAGGCAAGCTGTTTACTTATTCTAATTGTCAGGAAATTTCTCCTTAGTTCTAGGTTGCTTCTCTCCTTGATTAGTTTCTACTCATTGCTTCTTGTCCTGCCCTCAGGTGCTTTGGGGAATAGGCAGCCCTTTAGATATTGGAACACTGCTATCATGTCACCTCTAATCCTTCTTTTCTTTAAACCAGACATACCCAATGGATGGCAGGTAGGTGAAGCAGGCTGTGTCAGTGTGGTGTTCCAGGCAAATGGAATTAAGACTGAAGGCACTTTTATTTACAGTGTTTTGTGAAATGGGTGAGGACAGAAATCAGGTAGCTCCTCTTTTCCCCATCATTGATAGTGCAGCTAAATGCTACTCTGAGGCTTCCTCTATTTTCTTTTTCCTCCCATCCTCCCATCCTTTTTCCTCCCTTAGTAATGTAAGTAGTGGCTGTCCTAAGCCACCCCTATCCCAGCCATGGCAGTTCAGGCTTCTTTCTTTATCTCTTTTTCCTGTTTAACAAAAGTGGAACACAGTTTCTTCCCAGTTCCTTTCTCCACCCCTTCTACCTTGTTGCCTAAAACTGCTAAAGGAAAGTGATACTCCTCCTTCTCTGTGCATTAATGACTCCCTTTAAAATTTTCCAGAAATTGCATCATCCGCTTTTAAGTTGCATATAACCCATGTATCTTTGATTTAGGGAGAGAAAGAGAGAGCAAAAAGGAAAGATGAAACTAACACAATTAAAACAGAGGGCAAATAGAGAGCATTGCTTTGGCCTTCCAAATTTTGACACTGACTACTTGCAGCACTGACATGCGCACTCTTAACACTGGTATGAATGTGACTCTCAAACTAAACAATGTTCCATATATCCCAGCGTAATCAGTGTTCTTTTGCAAAAGCCACACGTCATGCAAGCCTCCACTTGAACACTTGCATTGCAGCTAGAGAGTCTTGAGCTACACAGAGGCCAATGGATGACATACAAAAGGTTCTATTTTAGTTCTGTTAATTAGCAATAAATTATAGTGTATCAAGTAGTTGAAGTCTTGAAGACAGTGAAGTACTGACAGCAGCTTGCTTTCTCCCATTTTCCAGACAATCTTTCCTGCTGTCAGATAGGAAGCAGAATTTACTGTTCCGTGCACTAAAAACTGGCATAATTCAAGCATCTGTAAACATTGTGCCATATATACTCTCTGCATTTTTGCAGAGGCTGAAGTGTCAGAGCCCTGGCAGTGTTCCTGTAATTAAGCAGACTTCAAATGTGAGTCATAATAGCAGAGGGCAGAGCTTGTATTCATTTTATTAATGTTTGTATCATCAAAGTATTTATTCAGGATGATCATCATGATGTGAGCAATTTTAATAGCAGCAGTTAAGGTTGTATGTGTGTGTGTGTGTGTGTGTGTTTGTGTGTGTGCATTAACAGCAAAATAAAGGCATGTATTCAATCCACGAAATAAGTATCAATGTTTTCTAGTGTGGGGCATGTGCATTTTATTTTCAAAAGCAGAGAAGAAATGCACAGGTTCCCATATATTAAAAACCAGCATTTAAATACTGGATATTCCTCGTGCATTCTGAATGTTCATTTACTTGTCAAATATTAAACTATTAGTCACTAGCAACTAATTTCAGTATCAGATATATGGCAGTTAATATTGGACAGTACTTTATAGCGTGCTACAGATTAGCATTTGAGAACACTAAAAGTTGACACTAATCATACATCATAGTGATTTTCATCCACTTGGCCTTCAAAAAACATTTTCCACATTCATTTATACGCCTGCCATAAAGCTTTTCCTTGTGTGTCATGGAAGCCTGTGGATTACAAAGGATTATGGATGCATGCTCAATTCATTCTTGTTGTTACACATATGGCAGGGGATGATCAGTAGCAGTACATATTCTGCCTTCAGGGACAATTCTCTGTAAATACTATGAAGGGATCCTTGAGAAGCTTCCAAAGCATTGGAACATAGACAGTTTAATCCATCACTCATGTTTGAAGTTGCCAGAGAATAATATGTAAGGCTCAACTGTAATTTAAAATTTTACACATAATAGTATTTTTAATCTGACAAATTTGATAATGTGTAATTATAACAGCATTTGATTTGCAACAGCATGCTTCACATGTAAAGCCTGCCAAAGGAATGACAAACTGCCAAATGCATCTAAAGTTCTTCAGCATTTGGGACGTTGAAATAATCTTTTCTAAAAAAAAAGAGAGTAAGAGGGCGGCAATATGTATATTTAAAATAGCCATATCTTTTTTTCCTTTGATATACATCATTTTGGTGGAATCAAACGCAGAGCCCCCCCAAAACCCCAATAATCAAGACTCACCGCAGTTATTATTTATTCAGTGTGCACTGGAGGAATTCCCTCTAGAACAGGGGTGTCAAACTCAATTTCATTGAGAGCCACATCAGCATTATGATTGCCCTCAAAAGGCCAGTTGCTGTCCCCTTCTCTCCCTCAGGCTTGCCCCACAGAAGCCTCTCCTCTCCTCTCCCCTTCTCTCCCTCAGGCTTGCCCCACAGAAGCCTCTCCTCTCCTATCCCCTTCTCTCCCTCAGGCTTGCCCCACTGACATCTCTCCTCTCCTCTCTATCACCTTCTCTCCCCCTCACTCCTCCTCTTTCCCGCCAAAACCCCTCCTTTTATATCCTCTCCTCTCCTCCCCCATGCATTCACTCACTGCTCGGTTGGCCTTTTCACGCAGTGTTCATTAGCTGGAGCTCCATATGCTGATTCTGGGGTCCCCAAGCCCCGGCAGCCCCGCAGCTCCAGCTAACTCTTCCCCCAAAGACTGCATGCAGCTGCCGGCCATCCCCGAGCTAGAGCTATGCATGCCGATCCTGAGGCCTCAGCAGAGCCCCAGCAATACCCCAGCTCCAGCTGACTCTCCTCCAGGCCTCTCTGGTGCTGCTGCTGCTTCAACTCACTCCCCCACTACATACTCAATCACTTCCTCCTACTAATCTGCTTGCGGACCAGATCTAAACACATCACGGGCCACATCTGGCCCACGGGCCTTGAGTTGATATGTCTGCTCTAGAAAATAGTGGGAGGGTCTCCTACAGACAAAAGGATGCACTCATATATATACATTTCAGGAAAGGAGGACAAAATTATAATAGCAATAACAATAGCACTTAGACTTGTACACCGCTCCATAGTGCTTTACAGCAGAGGTCCCCAACCTTTTGGGAACCAGGGACCGGTTCTGTGGAGAAAGGTTTTTCTGCAGACTGGAGAGTGAGTGGTTTTGTGTGCTGCCTACATCCCACGGATGGGGCTTTGCTTGTTTGTGCGGACTGGTTGCTGGCATGCCGCGGCCCGGTACTGGTCCACGGACCAGGGGTTGGGGACCCCTGCTTTACAGCCCTCTCTAAGTAGTTTACAGAATCAGCCTATTGCCCCCAATAATCTGGGTTCTCATTTTGCTGATCTCAAAAGGATGGAAAGCTGAGTCAACCTCAAGCCCCAACACGATCAAAGTCCAGACTGTGGGCAGAGTCAGCCTGCAATGCTGCATTCTAACCCTTATGCCATTGCGCCATATAATTATACATTTCACAGGTAATAGATGATATAAGCATGAATATACATAATTAGCAAGCCTCCTTGCCTTCTACTGTAAGTATTTTCAAGAAGTATTGTCTTCACAAAAAGAAACATATCAATTGTGTTGCCACAGCAGTTTTGATAAACGTACTGAGAAATGAGGATGTCAAGGTAGCACCAATTAACACATGTTCCACCTTCTATGTTTCTATCTTGTTAACAAGCTCCCACTCCTACAAAAACTTGTTTTCATCACAGTTTTAATAATTTCTAATGAGAGGACAGCTCCAGTAGAAATAGATGAGCTGACTCAGAGAAATCTCATATGTCTAGTTCTTCGCTTTTTAAAGTATTCTTTGCTATCTGCTGGTTTCATACATGTACATATCCTTCTACAGATAAACACAACTACTTCTTTGGACTTGAGGGAAGTGTGTAGTGGGGTGCCCCAGGGCTCTGTTCTGGGCCCAGTGCTCTTCAACATCTTCATCAATGATTTGGATGAGGGGATAGATGGGGAACTCATCAAATTTGCAGATAACACCAAGCTGGCAGGAATAGCCAACACTCCAGAAGACAGGCTTAAGATACAGAAGGATCTTGACAGACTTGAGCATTGGGCACTATCTAACAAAAGGAAATTCAATGGTGAAAAAAGTAAGGTTCTACATTTAGGTAAGAAAAACCAAATGCACAGGTACAGTATAGGTGGTACCTTGCTCAACAGTAGTAACTGTGAGAGGGATCTCAGAGTCCTAGTGGACAATCACTTAAATATGAGCCAGCAGTGTGCTGCAGTTGCCAAAAAAGCCAACACAGTGCTAGGCTGCATTCAATTTTGGTCACCACAATGTAAAAAAGATGTTGAGACTCTAGAAAGAGTACAGAGAAGAGCAACAAAGATGATTAGGGGACTGGAGGCTAAAACATATAAAGAATGGTTGCTGGAATTGGGTATGTCTAGTTTAATGAAGAGAAGGACAAGGGGTGACATGATAGCAGTATTCCAATATCTCAGGGGCTGCCACAAAGAAGAGGGAGTCAAGCTATTCTCCAAAGCACCTGAGGGCAGGACAAGAAGCAACGGATGGAAACTAACCAAAGAGAGAAGCAACCTAGAACTAAGGAGAAATTTCCTGACAGTTAGAACAATTAATCAGTGGAACAACTTGCTTCCAGAAGCTATGAATGCTCCAACACTGGAATTTTTAAAGAATGGACAACCATTTGTTTGAAATGGTATAGGGTTTCCTGCCTGAGCAGGGGGTTGGACTAGAAGACCTCCAAGGTCTCTTCCAACTCTATTATTATTATTATTGATCATCTCACAGTCAGCCAGATGTTCAGACTGGATTTGACATTTTTGTCTACCTATCGAGTCCTTACCAAGGACCAGGATAGGCAGATGTGGATGTTTGATGGTATTACAGATATTGTCGCAGGATGGAAGCAGTTCCTAGTAAGGCCGCCTTTTGCAATTGACTAATGGCGAATTTGTCAATGCCAATGGTGTTCAAGTGGTGCTCCAGTTGTTTTGGGATTGCACCCAAGGCACCTATTACTATTGGTACTACCCTTGCTTGCCTTTGCCACAGTCTTTCTATTTCTATTTGTAGGTCTTTGTATTTTGTTATCTTCTCCAGTTCTTTCTCGTCTATTCTGTTGTCTCCAGGCACTGCCACGTCCACTATCCAGACTTTTTTGTCTTTCTTATCGACAATTGTTAAGTCCGGGTGTTATGTTGCAGGTTCTTGTCTGTTTGAATTCTGAAGTCCCAGAGCAGTTTAACTTTATCATTTTCTATGACTTTCTCTATTTTATGATCCCACCAGTTCTTGCTTACAGGCAAATGATATTTCTTGCAGATCTTCCAATGCACCATAGTTGCTACTTTGTCATGCCACTGCTTGTAGTCAGTCTGTGCGATCTTCTTGCAGCAGCTTACCAGGTGGTCCACTGTTTCTTCAGCTTCTTTGCATAGGGGGCACTTACTGTCTGTTGCTGTCTTCTCAATTTTGACTTTGTATGCATTTGTCCTTAAGGCTTGGTCTTGTGCAGCCAGAATTAGTCCCTCGGTCTCTTTCTTCAACTTTCCTGTTCTTAGCCATTGCCAGGTCTTGTTATTATCTGCTTTCCCAGCTATTTTTTTAATGTACTGGCCATGTAGTGCTTTGTCTTCCCATGCCTCTATTCTGTTCTTCATTTGGTCTTTCTTGTAGGCCAGTTTGGTCTCTCCAGTAGTCAGTAAGCCTTCCTGATATACTAATTTCAGTGCATCTTCATCATTGTCCTTCAGATATTCTTCCAAAGCCATTTTTTCTTCTTCAACCATCTGATGTACTTGCAGCATTCCACGCCCACCTATTTGCCTTGGTAGATAGAGTCTGTCAATGTCACTGCGTGGATGAAGGGCATGATTCATTGTCATTATTTTTCTGGTCTTCCTATCCATTGCTTTTAGTTCTGCTTGAGTCCAGTCCACTATTCCAGCTGTGTATCTAATGACTGGAATTGCCCAGGTGTTGATTGCCTTCACTGTATTTTCTCCATTGAGTTTGGACTTTAAGATCTTCTTCACTCTCTTGATGTATTCAATTATTATTATTGTTGTTGTTGTTGTTGTTGTTATTATTATTATTATTATTATTATTATTATTATTATTATTATTATTATTATTATTATTATTATTATTATTATTATTATTATTATTATTATTATTATTATTATTATTATTATTATTACTACTACTACTACTACTATTACTACTTTGGATTGCTTATTGAGAGATGTAGTTTTATTAAGGCTATTAGATTTTTTTTTTAAAAAATTGCCAGGCTAGAAATTAGAAGATCCTGAATACTAGTTTCATCTGAGGTAACAAACCAGTTGGATGATTTGGGGCCATTCATTTTCTCAGCCCTAGGAAGCAAACAAGGGCAAACCACTTCTGAAATATTGCCAAGAAAACTGCAGAGACTTGTCCAGGCAGACTCCAGGACAAATTGCCATGGACAACTTGCCACGGGCCAACTCTCCATGGGACAATTCAACCCTGCATTAAACGTTTCATTCAGTTACCTTTATTATACGTTTTCATTGAAATTATTCTAACTCTTGTATTTCTGGTTTGACTTTCTTTATTTTATTACTTTTGGCCATGGTTCTATTGAAATTAATTTAAGTTTTGTATTTGCTGAATTGTGACAAGTTGTCCCATGATGTGTTGGCCGTGGCAAGTTGTCCCATTCCGATCTCCAGGACTTAAAAACCGACTCGAAGCTACCACCAGTAAGGGAGAAAAAAAAAAGATTTTGGCTGCAAAAATCATTTGGAGAACAACTAGAACTACAGTATTGTGTTGGCATTTATGGTTGTCTACATTTTGCAGCTTAGATAGAATAGCCCTCATTTTGTTCTGTTGGCTTAAATAAGCTTCCTAGGTATTAAGATATGCTCCCTTTCTTTCCACAGTACTTCTTTTAATCCTTGCTCATAGATCCAATTTCTCTTGCTAACCAGGTGCAAAACCTGGAGATTTAGCCAGCATCATTATGCTTTGGTTTATTCTTACTCCAGTAAAAAAATAATAATCAGGAAATTGAGTTGTTTAAAATCAGATGTACTTAATGCTTCCATATGAATGCTAAACAGTGATACAAGATTTCATTAATTTCTTACAGAAACGTGAGCTAAACTGATATGGAGGTGACAAATGACCATTGAAGGATCCATCTGGAAATTATCACTATATTGGTGTAAATATCTTTAGAGAATCTTTGCAGCAAACAACAAATCCATTCATATATCAATAAGAATCTTTGCACCTGAAATGGTGGTCAAAGTGTAGGTTGCTTTGATCATGCTTATTGGGACTGATTTTCAAATTGCAGACCTATTTAAAAAGTTCCCTGGAAACACAACCCTAAAAATACTATAGAGTACACTCCATTGAAGATAGCGAGGCTTTCTTTTGAAAATAAATGAATGGGATTGCAGCTGCTAGAAATTGTATTTGGGGACTTAGGCGGCAAATGGTGACCATGCAGCTCTAGGTCAGGGGTAGGCAACCTTGGCTCTTTTATGACTCGTGGACTTCAACTCCCAGAATTCCTGAGCCAACATGGCTCAGCTTGGAAACCTCTCCCTTTTCCCTCAGCGTGGCTGGCTCAGGAATTCTGGGAGTTGAAGTCCACAAGTCATAAAAGAGCCAAGGTTGCCTACCCCTGGTCTAGGTGATATGACTTCAAGTCACTGATGTGAACTGGGTAGATTGTCAACACTGGTAATTCCAAAATGTGGGCATTGGTATACTTCTGTGCATGCTTCCCTGCCAACAGACTATGGGATTAAAGGAAAGATACCTCACTTCCTGTAATTAAGGAAGTTTCTGATGCCTGGATCTCTCCCTGATAAACTGGCCTGGGCATAATTAAATTCCAAAAACAAGTCAAAAGCAATTGTTTTTGAGGTTGCAATCCCTACCACCAATGCATCGAGAAGCTGAGTTTCTTAAATTTCTCTCTGTTCAATTATCAGTCTCACATGAGTCTGGGAACTTAATACTTGATTAACCAGTAAAAGTCTGATAAAAGAGATGCTTCTTGATAGATTTTTAAAATTACTCCCTCCTTCCCCCCCCACCCCGTTTTATTCATGGGATCTTAGTCCTACCCAGCTTGATTAATTTGTTCTCAACAGTAACAGCAAACAGAGAAACAACACTTGTAAAAATTTATTTGGTTTGCTTTTTAAAACTGAAAATGACGTATATCCCCTCTAAAAAAAAGGGTGTGTGTGCTTAAATTGGATTAGAGTTGTATCAGTTATGTACTTCATAAATTTCAAGTTGTACAGATGAGCACTACATAATTATTTCTATTAGCAAGTAGGACAGATTGGAAAACTATAAGGTTGGAATGACTGCATTTGAATGTTGACAATATTTAGGATGTATGTGCCGAATAATCAGCACATTCCATATCAGCACACTAATAAATCATAGGTTAAAATTTGTCAAGAATCTACATCAGGGGTGTCAAACTGCAGGCCGGATGCGTCATGCCAAAACCGCGCCCATCCCATTGCCGGCAATGGAAAGAAGTCACGATACGTTGCGACACGTCACGTGATGTTGCGAGTTCGACACCCCTGATCTACATCATACTGCTCAAATTATTTTTTTGTGACCTCATGAAGATATGCTGTTATCACCGATGCCTTGGCAAAATGCTATAATTTGCATCTCAAATAATTTTGAAGTTAATGTGAGAAGATTTTATTATCAGCAGGACACTATATTTCCTCCTGCTGTGTGATCATTTTAGAATCAATTGGATTTAAAGATGTGAGCGGAACTTGTAATTATATTCATAGAAATTGTTGATAGCTGCTGTCTGTGGGCTAAGTCTGCTCAGACTTTTAAAGCTGCTCTTTGCCTTTCCCCTACAATTATTACAATATAACTTTTGCAATGACTAGCCCCCTCACTGCTGGTGTTATGGGATCAGCAAGATGGCTGATTGAGACCAATCTGCATTAATTCAACAGATCATGACCTTAAGCAGTCTCATAAAGACTGTAACAGACTTGTTCACTTGATCAACCTCAAGAGCAGAAAGGGCTTCCTCACCTTTAGCTACAACCAGAACTGTCAAGCTTTTTTCCTTAAAAAAAAAAAAAAGGCCTTTAAGCTCTATTCCATGAATCTAGCCAATACCAAGTCTCAAACTCTTGTTATCATTCCCAGGGTCAAACTGAACTGATCAGAAGCTGAGTTTTTTCACTTGGGGATTTTCCTTTGGGACTCATTCCTTTTCATAACCTGCCAGGAGCTCTTTGGCAATTTTCAGGCTGTACTACATGGCGTATTTATTTTCTTTTCTATTAAGAAGAGCTCCTTGGAGTTTATGCTGCTTTCACATTGAGCTCAATTTATTTTTGATTTAGGTTGAAATTTCTAGGGTCTATACTGGGAATTAAGAACCTTTCAGGTTGATTTTTTTTTCTCCCTAACTGGATGGCCTTCAGACGTGTTGAACTGGAACAGCAGGACAATGGGAACACAATGTATCTGAAAGGGGCAAAGTACCAGAAACCTCATTTAGGTGAAATGGACTTCTCTCCTCCAATGTATTTCTCATTAACCTATTTACTTCCCCAACTCTGGGTTACAATAACAATAAATACACATTACTCCTGTCTTTCTGAAATCATTCCTGATTAATGTGATGATCTGCTTTACATCAAATGTAAAGATTCCAAACTAAATTTGTTTTAAGATTAGCATTGGGTGTTATGATAGCATAAACAAAGTAAAAAATCATAAAGATGATCTTAGGTCAAGATAAGATCACATTGGGAACGTATCACTCTATCTTTTAGATAATGTTTTATATATTTTAAATTAAATTATTCTGTTTTTAATGCTTAATTTTATTGATTAATTGTACACTGTTCAGAGCCCCTCTCTGAGGGAGATGGGTAGTTAAGAACTGTGAAATATATATAAATAAATAAATAATAAACAAACAAATAAATAAATATTCCCCTATCTAATAATGGGCAACATTTTTTAGTTGAAAGCCACATCTTTCTTTTTGTAAAAAAAAGTCTCTGAAAAAAAGGTCTCTGGAAGTATATATAGATGGCATTACTAGGGGACTGCAAGGCGATCAAACCGGTCAGTCCTAGAGGAGATCAACCCTGACTGCTCTTTAGAAGGCCAGATCCTGAAGTTGAAACTCAAGTACTTTGGCCACCTAATGAGAAGGAAGGACTCACTGGAGAAATACATAATGCTGGGAAAGATTGAGGGCAATAGAAGAAGGGGACGACAGAGAATGAGGTGGCTGGATGGAGTCACTGAAGCAGTAGGCGTGAGCTTAAATGGACTCCAGAAGATGGTAGAGGACAGGAAGGCCTGGAGGAACATTGTCCATGGGGTCGTGATGGGTCGGACACGACTTCGCAACTAACAACAACACTAGGGGAAAGGATGAAAATTATTTTTATTTTTGGTGTGTGTACTTGGGGGAAAGCTCTAAGGGACAAAAATGAGTATGTTAAGCCATAGATGAACACATTGGACAGCCCCTATAATGGTATGTGGGAATGTGGGAATGACCTTAGGAGACAGAATGAAGAGATAGAGAAAAGGGAATGGTCAGATAAAAGGCAGCTGACTGCCCAACAGGAATGTGGGTGGGGCAAGAGGCTCAGAAAAGACCACCCCTACTTTCCTAGGTGATAAAGGGGATGGGAAGGGGGGAGAAATGTACTTTCAGACTTGCAAGTTTCTGTTCATGTAATCTTACTATAAAGTAAAAATAGCTCATTTGGCCATGTTTCCTGCCTGGTCTAACACACAAGGCACCCCAATATCTATGCTTCACATCCCACATTAAGCTAAACCACTGTCATCTGAGATCTTTTTGCCTTAGAACAGATTCAAAGTTGTTCACAGGGGGTCCAAAAAGTCAACAGTACACCTACAATCATGCAGCCCAAGTCTTGATCCTTTTTTACATCTGTTGTGAGAGACTTCGTTTACATGGTTTTAGTCGCAATGTTGACTTTTTTGACCTCTTCCTACTGACACCCCTCAATACATTGTGGCTCTTTTTTTATGTCATAAATACAAATAAGATTCATGTTTCATTGGTTTAATTGCATGACTGGATTTAAAAAGTTTAAAATTATTATTTTTTTTTGCAAAGAGGAAAAGGCCACTGATTAAACACTATAACAAAAGGCTCTACTCAGATGATCAATTCATGAAATTAACATTTGTAAATGGATTGTTTGGAATGAAAGAATAAAACAATACCTATTCATAGGTTACACAATTTATGCATTTTCAGAGAAGGCTTATAAAATAATTATCCTCAAATATTATCATCAAATAGCAACAACATAAACTAACAAAACTAATTAGAACAGCATGTTCATCATGTTTATAGGGTAAACAATAAAGACAACAAAACCGAACTATTTAGTTAATTAAAGAGAATAGGCTTTAGAAGTGCATAATGAAGGAGTCAGGGAACTTGGTTGAGGAAGAGAATTCACAGTTCAGGAGCCAGCAGAGAATGTGTTTGTCAATATTGTAGGAGGTAATCTGACCTTCAAAACTGTCCTAAACTTTATTATGCTACACAGTGTTTCAGCTATTTGACTATATTTCTGAACGCTGTGCATGCAGAGTCACAGATCTGTTCTTACAAATAACAGATGACTCGTACAGCTCTGTCTGAACTATAATACTGAATGTAAACAATTAACTTCCATTGGAAAATATAAACTGTAAACTTGTACATGGAAATTGATGGTGTATGATGAAGTGGTTTGATTTAGTGTTTTTGCTTAACCGTCTCTAATATGCTAATTATTTGTGTCCTGTTTTAAAATAAAAAGCATTTGCTCATATGACATTCTACAGTTCTGTACCTGTATTATGAAAGATTTTATGCTGAATAGTCTTGTGGTCAGCAACAAGTCTGGCTTCTCATCTGAGACTATGGAGAATTTGAATTCAGAAAAAAGTAGTCTTATATATATTGTACTTAAATATGTCAGCTGATTGATTGATTACATGCCATGAAGTTGTTGTCAACTCTTAGTGACTACATGTATAGATTTTCTGTGGAACCTTTGGTGCTCTCTGAGCTTGGTGTTTTTCTTGCAGATGTTTCATTAACAAACTAGATAACATCATCAGTGCTAGTCAGTGCTAGCCAGTTCTTTTCTCCATGATGCTCTGTCCCTAACCTAGTCCTTTAGCTCTTCCAATGTGCACTCAGGGCTACTGTAACTGCTGGTCATCCTCTTCTTCTCTTTCCTTACACCTTTCCTAGCATTAAAGCCTTTCCTAAAGACCCACAGTAGGTCTTTGTATAATGTATCTGCAGTAGGATAATTTGAGCCTGGTCATTTGTTCTCAAGTAAGAACTCTTGGTTGATTTATTCAATGATCCATTGGTTTATTTTCTTGGCTATCCATGGTATTCTCAGAAATCTCAAGCAGTAAAGCTCTTCCTACCTTGCTTCTTTAAAGTCCAACTTTTGCTTCCACCGTATACCATGGTTTGCATGTTTTTGACCTTTGTAGGTACAGACACATGGTGACAGGTGAATATCTTTTCTAAGGTCTTCATGCCTGCTTTACCAAATGCTAGTCTGTTATGTATATGTTGACTGTTTCTTTACTCTTGATGGATTATCCTAAAAGATAGAGGCTATACGACACTTTGATAATTTTATTGTTGATTCCAATGATGGTTGTTCTATCTGTTGTCATTACCTTGGTTTTCTTTATATTTAATGTTAGTAAGGTGTTCCTTGACTTTTTTTTAGTAGGGCTTGCAGATCCTTTGTTTTTCCAGTTATCAGAGTCGTGTCACCAGGATAGCACAGGTTATTGATGTTTCTTCCTCCAATTTTAAAACCATGTCCATCTTCTTCTAATCCAACTTCCCTTAATATACGTTCAGCATATGGGTTGAATAAATAAAGGGGTAGTATACAATCTTGTCTCACACCTTTGCAAACCTGGAACCAGTCTGCTTCATCTTTTGGAAGACTTCCCTTGTTAATTATGCCTTCTGTTTTAAACTTTATAGATGTTGTTGTAATATTCCTTCTTGTCTCTTCTAACAGTTCTCCAAAACTCTTCATTAACTTCTTTTTGAAATGTTGTCTTTCTTCCCTTTGGCTTTTTTTTCCTTTATGGCAATTTCCATCATTTGTTGTGATACCTATTTTGCTTTTTTATGTTCATTTTTGGCAGTTGTTTTTACTTTAACAACTTTTTAAAGTTCATTCTATAATTCCTCTGGTTCTCTATCAATAAGGTGCAGGATTTCAAAGCGATTCCAGATGTTATCCTTAAAAAGGCTGGTTATATGTTCAATATCATATTGTGGAAATTGACCTGCTTTCTTCTTCTTTTTTTAGCTTACCATGGAACTTGCACATAAGCAATTTTTAATCTGTTCCACAGTCAGCACCTGGCCATCCTTTTAATGCTATAATTGAGCTTCTCCACCTCCTCTTAGCAATAATATAGTCAATTTGATTTCTGTGTACTCAATCTGGTGATGCCCATATACAAAGGCATCATTTTGGTTGCTTGAAGAGTGTTAGCCAATAAGAAATCATTGGAGTGGCAGAAATTGATATGTTGGTTTCTTGCTTCATTTCACACAATCCAGTTACATTTCTCTCTCTCATGTTTCCAATTTTGGTATGCCAGTCTCCAATCACAAGCAGCCCACCTTGCTTCAGTGTTCTATCAATTTCAAATTTAACTTGATCACAGAAATCAACAACCTCCTCTTCTGCATCAGTAGTTGGAACATAAACCTGAATGATCTAATATATTAAAGATGTGTCCATGAAGTATAATTAATATTATTGGGGCATTAGATTACAACTTGCATTGTAGCCAAGTACTCTTCTTGATACACTCTTCCTAATTATACAAACAACACCATTCCTTCTTTGTTTTTCATGTTGTAATAAATAGTGTAACCTTCTGACTGACAGTGTCTGTTGCCAGTCCATCTCAATTTGCTGATGACTAACATATCAATTTGTAGTCCTTTCATCTTTCAATGCGTTAGCCTTTCCCATGTTCATGCTTCTTATGCTCCATATTCCTACTAGTATAATTCTGTCTTTGCAGCTTTGAATTTTCTTTTGCTGTATGGCAACATCACCAACTAGATCCCCAAAGGCTTTCATTTTAGCCATGACATGAACACCATTTGTACTCTGAAAGATCTCCATCTCTTCCTCAGTAGCATGTTGAGTATCATCTGAACTAAGGGGCCCATCATCCAGCACTATAATGTCAATCATTTTACATTTTCTATTCAAGTGGTTTTCTTGGCAAAAAAATACAGGAGTGTGAGGTATTGGGGTGCTAATTAATTGTAAGAAACAACAGTCATATCGACTGAACTATAATTTTCAAAGGTCATTAAGAAACATGATAAAAATCATGCAGGGACATCAGCAAGAGAAAGAAAACTTCAAACCACAGAAAGAAAACGTCTTAAATACTATTTGTATTCATTTATAGAAAAGACTAAAAGGAAAGGGGGGGGTCTCCATCCATTGAGAGGAGTGAACCTAAGAGCTGTAATAGAGTGAGATTCAAGAAAAAAGTTGAAAGGGGAAGATAGTAGAATCTGGGAAGCGACTTTGAAGAAGAACAGGTATTACTTTCCCCTCCCTTTTAATTCTTGCCCCTGAAGCTTCTACTTCCCTTTATTGACTTGCCCACTTCACATGAGCCTGATTTTAGAAGTTTATGATAAGGAAAATTGATAGGCTCCAATAAATGGTCAACAGCCCTCAAGGGACAACTTGTCACAATCAAGAGAAACCATGCAGTATGGAAACCATGCTCTGGAAAAGATGGAGTCCCATCATTGTTAGGATCTCGATGGACTTTGCTCTACTTCCCTTTCACCTTTTCTTTTCCATCAAACCCCTTATTTGTATTAGGATGAAGAAATCATAAATGTGTTCACATGATTCAAAATCCACACCAGCTGGACTGAATTAAACAAGAAGAAAATTAATTCAAGCCAGCTGCAGCTGATCTGGATATCAAGTCTTATTGGTATTTTAACTTTAAAATATTGTTTTAAGTAAACCACATTTTACTTAAAAGAACCTGTGGCTTGATCTGGATGTCTGCAGCATGACCATGTTTGATTAACTTAGTGAACAGAATTTTAAAGGCTTGGTGATCTCTTAACCAAACTGTTAGGATGCAACTTTTGACTCTGGCAGGATTGGCAGGTTTTGGATTGAAGGAGTTGAGACGACCTCCAAGGGGCAGTCTTCAGTAACCCACAACTCCCAAAGCTGCTAAAAAGTGAACGGCATAGCAGCATTTATAATGTCTGCAATAGTCTCGTAACTGTGTGCAGATTATATCCAAGTTTACTGCATGGTGCATCAGAGGGATTAATCAATGAAAGAATCCCCTGATGAGTAATCAGAGTGGAAAGAGAGAGAATGCTGAAATTTATTCAGGCTCTGAGCATAACACAATTCTCTTTACAAATCGTTTATAAGCTATGAACATACTAAAAGCTCTTAATATAAATATCATGATCATGATTATGTATACACTTCCTCTTCATTAGGGTGCTTTGTGTACTTGGTTTAGAGCAGGAAATGTGTTCTCTTTCTTTCTGTCCTTCTTTTCCACTCCTTCTGTCACTTTCTCCATCTTTCTCCCTCAATAACTGAGCAGTTTTATGAATCATGAGTCTGAAAGGCAACTGGTATCACTTCAGTCTCCTTCAGACAGCTAGGTTGTTATAGTTTCAGGGATAAAAGGCATGAGCAGGGCTTGAAAGCTACCATAGAGCTGAGAAAGGTCATTGCTTAAAAGATAGCACACAGTCCCAACAATCTAAAATTATGCAAAATATATATCAATTTATAAAATCAGCATATCAACCTAAATCAATATATAAAAAGAATACAGTAAAATTACCCAAAATACAAAATCATATCAGAGCTAAAATAATTTCTTTTTACTCATCACTGGATTGAGATGCAGATGTAGCTTTCAATTAATTCATCCATCCTCTTTTGTATTGCCAGCATTTTAGATGTAAGACTTCTGATTACAAAGTATAGCAATAGCACTTAGATTTACCGCTTCACAGCCCTCTCTAAACAGTTTACAGAGTCAGCCTATTGCCCCCAACAATCTGGGTCCTCATTTTACTGACCTCGGAAGGATGGAAGGCTGAGTCAACCTTGAGCCAGTGAGAATCAAACTGCTGAACTGCTGGCAGCCGGCAGTCAGCAGAATTAGCCTGCAGTGATGCATTCTAACCACTGCATCACCAGGACTCTTATATATATATGTAAAGTATATAAAGAAGAATACTCACCTGTTGTTGACCTGATTGTTGAGGTGATGTTAGAAGATGCCATTGAAGGGAGACATTCATCATCTTGAGAATAACCAGCCTGAATGGCACGCAGGTAACTGTGACTTCTGGTTCGGAAACAACCTGGCAAGCCGAGGGCATCCATGGCCTGAGCTTCAACTTCACTAAACACTGATTCACAAACAGATTCAAATTGCCCATTGACCTCTGCTTCACTCATCTAGATAAACAACAACATTGCATTTGGTGTTTTTTCTTCCCCACTGGCTTTGAAGAAATGCATTATGCTACAATACACTATCAGAGCTCAAAAAGACTGTACTTCATTATAATTATTGCAATAATCACATTTACCCCTTCCATTCCCTCCTTGACATTTTTTATACTGCAGCAGTAGACATCAACTTAATTGAAATTAGCTTCCCTTTGCTATAATCTGAGAGCTAAGCAAACTATCTTTTAATTCCGGTGTAAGTCTGAGGGAACATTTTCATATATCGGTTTTTAATTTTATTATATTACATTACATTAAATAAACAGGAAGGATGTCCTAAAGCTGAGGCATTTTAATTGTTGTCTTAATTTTTGTTAACCTGTATTCCCTTTGCCACTATTTTGCCTCTCTCAAGGAATCATCCTGACAATAAAATAGAAATAGAACTAAAATACCCTCTTTTTTAAATCTTAAGCAAGTAAGCAGTTTTAGGAAAAATGACAAAATAATTCCCTCAACTCTTCATATTTAGAAGTTACAGCAATAAGTTACCATTCTTGTGACAGCTCAGCAGTGAGTTCTGGCTCGTCTGCTTGCTTCATTTAACTTGCCCTTCCTTCCTTTAGTTCATTGTGTCATCTAGGAAAGCTGGATAGGTTATGTCCCCAACAGGACACTAATTTGTTCAAGCTATAATTAGTTAGCTAACTCTGGCCTGGAACCAACTTGATTTTCATCTGGTTGGGCTAATCATTTCCTCAAATCTGGACATAATAGGAAATTATTCTGTATTTTAAACTGTAAAGTGAGATTTTATTCCCTGGTGCAGGAGAGGTAAGGGATGACATGACTGAGTGAAGTTTCCCCAGGCCATAATTGGAAATTTTTGCCTTCTGTTATATTTGATCAAGAAAGTATGTATTCCAGCTGTCATTTCTTTTAGATAGTTTAATGGTCAACTCATAAAACACTGTTTATTCTGTACATTTCAGGTGTACATAGGAGTGGAACTCAAACACATTTAAGGAGCAATGTTGGACATCAGCAAAGCTGAGGAACTACAAGAAGTAAGAATTAGTACAACGGATATTGCTCCCATGCCATATAGGTTCTCTCTTGGTACTGCATTTAATGGTGTCAGTAAGTTGGTAGGGAGAAATATGAGGAGAACCAAAGCATATTGTTTTCGATATGTTATTTAAAAAAATGTTTCAAGAAGTGCCTGTTTCAAGGGAAATCCTAGAACAGGGCAGGGCACTTGTGACAATCTAGATATTGTTGAGCAACATTTCCATCAAACCAAATAGAGCTGCTGGATGTAGAATTCAGCAACAACTGAAGAGATTTGGGTCTCCCACTTCTTTTCTTGACTATAGCCCAACTGGCAGCTATGCCCATCAGCAGTTCTGACTGCTGGCACTTTGTTCCTCACCCCAGTAATATTGCTTGAACTATGCCAATATGAAGAAGCAGGAAGACAAGTTGATTAAACATGTATTGTATGGTTAATTAAATAATTTCAGTGAGGTGTGTCTATCCACACAGAATACACACAATCATGCCCCATAGGTACACTTCCATAATGAATTTGGTCTGAAAGTAATCAGTTTCAATGCTTGCAATTATTATTTCAATTCTCCCATAGGGAGTCAGGCGGCATACAAATTTGATAAATAAATAAATTCTAATCGTATTAAGTACACTCTGGAAAGGCAAACATTCTTATTTTGAATTATTTGATATAAACAAAGAAAGATATTATTAAGAAAGAAAGATGGATGTGACAATTATAAATAATCTGAAGAGGAATGTCTTATTTCCTTACTTGCAAACCCAATCTGCTAGCAGAAAGGATCTTTGTTTTCTGTTGAAAGGGAGAGCAAAAATGGCATATTATCCTCTTCTGCAGTATAGGTGGATGCTTTACAGAGGTACAAAGAATGCATAAGATGGAGAACATATGAGGAAGAACCTGCATCACCCTCAGCTTGTATTGTCCTTTGGTCTTCTGCAGAAATGGTAGGAGATATACCTAGCAAACTCCAAATGCCTTGTGAACATAGCCATTTCTCTTGTCATACCAGAAGGTATAGGGAATGGCCTTGAAGGAGTAAGAGTCACTACCAAGGCAATAGTCAGATAAGTAGGGCTTGAGCAGGAGCCAAGGAAATAATTTGAAAAGACCTCTCAGATAAGCCGTGTCTAGTTCTCATGAAGATAAAGTGAGGGAGGGGGAACTACATTCACACTTGCAAGATTCTATTACTATAGTTGTTGCAATCAAAGCAGTCCTGATCTATAGAGTTTTGGTTTCCTAGTCTGGTCTCTCTTGTAGATCTGACCCTAGCCTTATTTTTAAAACAGAACTATGGTCAAGTGGGGATATAGATTATAGCCAGTGAACATGGCTATAATTGGAATATGATAGAAAATGAATTATCAGGCTGTTCTTCCTTTTCCTCTAATATTTAATAATACAAAATTGTTATGAGGTCATATAACTCAAGTGCACCCGTGATTCATCAATCAATTTCTGCTCCAATTTCTTATAACTCTGTCTTACAAAATGCAATCAAAGCATCAAAATAACAGCAAAAAAGAACCCAGAGAAAAAAAGTAAACAACAACAACAACAACAACAACAAAAACACCCACTGAAACACCCCATTCTAGCTAACCCATGTCCTGGGGGACAAGGCCAGGTTTCAAGGGCTTGTTTAAACAGGGCCAGGGTTGGATGCGTAAAAATCTTGGTATTCCAGAGGGCAGAAGGCAGTAGTCTCTCTATACAGCACAAGATTCTAGAACGGTGCTAGTTACATTTTCTGTTTAGCCTTGTAAAAGAAAGGAGGAAGAGGTGATGCTGGATTGCTGGATTGCCAGTAGCCAGTCCTCTCTGTTATTTTATGGCTCTGCAAAGCAGCTCTGTATATATTTGCAGCACTGAAAACTGGCTACAGTCTTTATACTATCAGTAGACACTGGGACTCTTGTAAGAGAGCTGCATAAGGTTAGTAAGAATCTTCTCTTTCTCATGCTGCTCAGAGTTTCCTAACTACAGCTATTTCAGCTATTAAGCCTGTTACAGTAATGGTGGGTGATCACAACTGACCATGTTGTTAAATATAAAACAAGGTTCTCTATGATGGTGCCACTTTGGGTTTCCCCACAAGAAGCCTTTTTTAGAAAAGAGATGGTGATGAGGCCCAATTGTTGGACCTATGGTAAAATAATATTTTTAAATTTGGGCGAGCTTACCCTCAAATCCAAGGAGGAGCTAGAATCAGAAGGTCATGTCTGCCATTGGTTTACATATATGCAATCGAAAGAAAGATTTAATTAAGCTAGACAAAAAGAACCATGGGTTTAGCTTTGTTAAAAACGAATTGGAAATCCTACTGTGTGGTAGTGATGAACATTATTATTGCTAAAGTTTATAAAATGTTATTGAATTTAAATCTGGAAAATGAACAAGTAAAACATCGTACGATTCAGTGGGCAAGGAATTTTGGGTACAATGTAATGCTTCCACAATGTGGAATAAAGGATTAAAAATTACATTAAACTATAATTTAAAAGAAAACTTGTACAAGATGATGTACCATTGGTATTTAACACCAGATAAGTTGTCAAAAATGTATAAAGGCATTTCAAATGAATGTTGGAAATGTAAATGTAAAGAGGGGACTTTTTATCATTTATGGTGGACGTGTGATAAAGCAAGAAAATATTGGAGTAGGATTCATATGTTAAACTCTTAAAGTGAATATAGAAAGAAAATCAGAGACCTTTTTTGGGGGGCTAATGGATAAAGATCTGTAAAAAAATATGGAACCTTGATGTTATATATGTTGACAGCAGCAAGAGTACTCTACACTCAGAAATGGAAGGCTGCACCGATTCCCACAATGTAGGAATGGTTACAAAAACTGATGGAACTAGCAGAGATCGCTAAATAAAGAATACAAATACTTTTATTGCTACATGGAAACCACTTCTGGACTTTGTGCTCGAGGTAAAAAAAAAAATGAAATTTTGATTTTGGGCTTTACCGATTGGGTAGATTTGTTGTTATTGAAATGGCTAGTTTACACTATTTTGTAAAAATAAAAAGTTGAGGTTTGATAGTTGATATTCTATTTTACTGCACCAAAGGAAGTCGGAAGTCAATGCCTTTTTTTTTCTTTTTTTTCCCGCTTCCCTCACTTTTCTACTCCCTTTCCCCTGCCCTATCTTTCCCGCTATTTACTTTTGTATTTTCTTTGTATCGTATACTATAAACTAATAAAACTTTATAAAAAAACAACAGCAACTGAACCTGTTGGAATTCAGTGTTGGAATTCAGCTGTAACAGCTACAAAGCGATGTTACACAGAAAGTGATTGAATGAATAAAAAAAATATTTTTAAAAAAGGTAAAAGGTTTCCCTTGTCCAGTTGTATCTGACTCTAAGGGGCTGTGCTCATCTCTGTTTGTTAGCTGAGGGAACCAGCATTGTCCAAAGACCTTTCCGTGGTCATCTGGCCAGCATGATTATATGCCGAAGCACACAGACCGCCTGTTACCTTCCCACTGAAGTGGTACCTATTTATCTACTCGCACATTTCATGCTTTCGAACTGCTGGATTGGCAGGAGGTGAGGCAAGAATGGGAGCTCATTCAGTTATGTGGTGCTTGGGTCTTGAACTGCCGACCTTTCGGTCAACAGCCAAGTGTCTTAACCACTAGGCCACCATGCCCCTACAAAAAAAGACTCCAGTTTAAACTTTTTACACCTAAATATGAAAAGAATACCAAAGGCAGACGCATCAAAATTTAACATCAAGTGGCTTTGGATTGCAGAGACCATCCCTATAGAACAGAATTCTCTTGAAAGCCAAGCAAGGACTGGAGGAATATGGCTGTGGGAGAAAAGGTGATGGTGTCCCTGGATGAGGAAGGTCTTTCTAATGTCTTATGGATCTAGGAACAAAGTCAATGGATGTGGTTTATGCTTGCAAAGGTATGATGAATCCTCTTTAATTTGTGGTTTCCTTTAAAAAGTGTAAAATTACACCACTGAAACTATATGGATTATTTCAAAAAAACGATCTACCCAATATTGGGATAGATATTAGATAACACAGTTGCAAAAATGGGACTCTGAAAATACATATCACCCACAGGCTGACCATTCCCTTTAAGTTTCCAACTCAGCTTTTTCTTAAAGTAGTTAACCAAAAAAGAAGAAGAAATTAATTGTTTATTTATTTGTGACTTTGTACATATAAGTGCAGGTATCAAAGAGTACAATCTACTTATTTGTAATTGTAATATATTGCAAATTACTGTTAGTGCAATGCAAGCACTGACTTAAGGATGCATTAACGCAGTCCGCTATTTTTCATATATAGTATCAAAGAAAGAAAGAATTTGCCATAAAATATACAGTAAGGGAGCAGATAATTGGTATCTACAAATTATTTTTTTCACTTATGATTTGTTCTTGTCAGGTATATACGTAAAACCATTGAAAACTACTATTTACAAACTTCAGTGTGTAAGCAGCCTGAGACTCTTCTGGTTTCCATTACAAAAATCTTATTAAATTGCACATAAACACAGCTTTCAGCTTAGGAAAATAACAGTAGAAATTATTGATTAGAAGCCTGGGATACGTGGTCAAACTCCTGAATTTGTTTTTAAATACCCTATTATTATTAATATTATTGTAAAATGCATAACAGGAAAAAGAATCCAACCTGGCTAACGCAGCTGGCCTGACTGAGTGTGCTTACTGCTCTCATATAGCTCTGATTCCTTGATCGAAACTTAGGGGAATTGTAGTTTGCCGAAGGATCCAGCGTATGGCCACCAGGCACTTCACTTGTAGCTTGCAGATAGCTCTGACTATTAAAGAAAGATAGACACAAAGTTTGAAAAACTATGACAAAAACATTCCTGAAAGAGCTAAAAAGTGTTCTATATAACGTATCTTAATAAAGAAAATAAATGATTTCTGCATAGTGGGTATTTTGCAGACATGGTATTGACAATTGGAATGTCCCAATGGAAAAAGAACACATGATGGATTTGGCCTCTTCTGTTGCTAGGTAAAATTTTGGCCCTGTCAGTAATAATCATCTGGTCAAAACAGGACATGGAGTAGATCAGCCCTACCTGAACTTTACTATAAACTCCAATAGCATAATAAGTACTTAAGAGTTCTGAGACAATCAGATCAGTGAAGCTCTTCTGAAACTTGCTGACATCCTACTCAAAATTAGGCTTAGAACAAATCTTCCCCAAAGCTTACAGCCCCAAAGATCATTTCCCCTACTTGTTTTTGAAGTATGTAACTTTCAGTTTATGTTAAATAACCTAACAATTCTGCAATAACAACCTATAACAGCAATAACTGATAATGGTATTGTATGGCCCCTTGCTGGTAATTCAAATTCATTCTGCAAGCCAGATAACATGAACAGCTCCCTCCAAATTTTGATCTGCCAGTTAGTTTTTCTTTATGCTTAGCATTTGAGATCTTTGTTTCTCTCTAGGCTTTGTATTATATTACATTTTAAATGTGTTGATCATTTTGTGTTCAGTAGAGTCTCTGCTACATTGAGAAAACTGTTTAATTCATGTTCAGTCCTCTCGTTCATTTGCAGTGGATCCCCTGGGATGGTTGTGCTGCCCATTTCATTAAGAAAGATATCTCAGGCCCAGGACTGATGCTTATACACAATCCCAAAGGATAGCTTCCTGTAAACTAATTTAAACAGCGCGTACTTTAAATCAAATATAGATTTTCTGTGCTTGAAAAGTTAGTTTTAACTTGCCACCCTTAACAACTAGCATGTAGCTCGGGGTTTAATTAGCACATCTCTTGCATAATAACAAGACAATATATGGAGAACAGTTGCATCTGAAGCAGCATGTAAGTGAGTAAGCCAATAAATAAATACAATCCTTAGTAAATGACATTATATATTATTACTCCTAACTGAACCTTGATACTAAATAATTCTAGGAAATAATTACCTAAATGTATTTATTAGGAAACTGTATTGTAATTATTATTCTTAATTCCATAAAAAATGTAGAGGTGGTCCAGTTCACACAGAAGCTTACTAGTACAAATAGCAAAGTTAGCAAAGCTAATTGGAGAATAAAAGAATAAAGTTCCCTATAGGCTTTAATAATCTTTTAGAGAGTATTTTTTGTCAATGGAAGAATTAAGTGTTCAAAATACTTTTGCCTTTCCCGCTGACATCCATCTGACCTAAAACTGTTAAACTTTTGCAGGACTGTCTTATTGCATTTTTTTGAATGTCAGCAGTCAGTGCAAAAGACCTTTTCCTTTGAATGGTATATATTAGCATGTTAAATTAAATTAAAAACGCTTTTAGACACCTAGAAAATTTTAAAGAACTTTGGGAAAAAGAAAAACCCAAGTAACACACACAACCAAATGACAGCTATAACAAATGGTTTTTATAGCTTTCAACCTTTTTACTTAATCCTAGGATTTCCATGTTCAATTCATTACTAAAGCATATGATGTGTGCTGGAAACATTTGTGGAAAATGTCTCTGAAATTCAATATATTGAACCTAAAACAACTTTCAGGACTGAAATAAATTTGCCTGGATCTAGTGAAGAGTTGAATGCTATTAAAATCATACATTCTCTTTGGCATATAATAAGAATAAGAAAGAAGTAGCGGCATACTGCTGAATTCTACAGTAAATGGAATTTGGTAGAATTTTTTTTAGCAAACTTCTGTTAAATATGTAGAGAAACAAATTACCAAATCCAGCATTGAAACATACCACATGCTAGTCATGTAAACTGAGAGCTACAATACATTTACCAAGGCAATATGTCTTGATCAAATTATTTATTTTTACAATGTACACTTAACGCCTGTTGTAGTGCTACCACTAATACAGGCTGCAGTTAAACATTACTATGAATTATTTAAATAAAATTAAATTGCCTCAATTTATCCTCAAGCATAGCTTAACATTATTATTGTTAGCTTAGATTATACTCTCATTATATTCATTCGTTTGGTAGCCTGGCAAAATCTTGAACGATAAAGTCTTCTTCGGGCAACCTGCTTAAATTCACAACATAAATAAAGTGCAATCTGATATACATCTACTCAAGATAAGATACAGGAGTTAGTGGACAAGTTCTTCTGTTGCAATATGCATACAACTATATGAAAAACTTAGGGCAGTAAATAGGAAAGATGCTTTACTGGGAAAAGAAGCTACTGGGGAGTCATTTAGCACAATAATATACAGTGAAGTGGTAAAAGCAATAAATAAAGAACTTGGGTTTTATAAGAAAAACTCTTTCCAGATTCTTAAATGACAGTTACCTAAAGAAACATCAAGGATTTGGTAAATTATGAAGGCTGCAAAGAGGACGATCAGCAAAGAATAGGGAGATGGTCCTTTAGAACAGAGGTCCCCAACCTTTTGGGCACCAGGGACCGGTTACGTGAAGAGAGGTTTTTCTGTGGACTGGAGGGGGTGTGGTTTTGTGTGTTGCCTGCATCCTGCAGATGAGGCTTTGCTTGTTTGTGCGGCCTGGTTGCTGGCATGCCACGGCCCGGTACCGGTCCATGGCCCGGGGGTTGTGGACCCCTGCTTTAGAAGTCATCTATTTCAGAGGGATAAACAGTCATCCCCTTTGTGCCTAAAAGACGGTGACATGATAGCAGTGTTCCAATATTAGAAGGGGGTCAACTTATTTTCCAAAGCAACAGAAGGCAAGACAAGAAGCAATGGATGGAAACTGAACAAAGAGAGAAGCAACTTAGAACTAAGGAAAAATTTCCTGACAGCAAGAACAATCAACCAGTGGAACAACTTGCCTTCAGAAGTTGTGGGTGCTCCAAACACTGGAGGTTTTTAAGAAGGGACTGGACAACCATTTGTCTAAAATGGTATAGGGTCTCCTACTTGAGCAGGGACTTGGATTAAAAGGCCTCCAAGGTCCCTTCCACCTCAGTTATTCTGTGGGTTATAATATTCAGAGTGAAGAGCTCACTTTTATAAGAGGTGAATCAATATGGCTCCAGGAGTATAAAGGAACTGATTTCTTAGCCATCAAAATCCAGATGATGCTAAATTGGAGTATATGATTATGCACATCTTAGCAATCATTTAAGCATGTTGCCATTAACTCCTGGGAGCCAAATTTAAGCTTTCATAAATGTCTAAATGCTAAAATGCAGTGTGCTTTTGAAATACTAATTGTTCTGCACACTAGAAAGAAGAGATGAGACATCTCAAGATATAAAGTAAATGGTAGTATGAGAAGAAGGGATTTATATCTATTAAGACCTGGGAGATATTTGGGACAAGTTGGGCTTAGCAAACATTATTTCTCAGCCTTTATTGCATTTGTAGATAGAAGAGATAGACTCCAGGAGCATCTTTAGAGAAGTAGTGAGGAGTATTATGCTTTCTGACAAAAAGCAATCTTGGAGTCTGAGTAAATACAAATGAGTTGCCTGGGACATCAGTCCTATGATGTTATCTGAACTGGGCTTGATTTTATAAATCCTGATCATATGGATATGGTCCTCTGAACTGTGAGTCTGGCTATCTGTTAGATCCATGCTCCTCCTGGGTTGTCAAGGCAGCCCAAGAAGTGACCTGTGATTTGGATTGTGATTGGGCTTCTTGAAAGGGGTTCCTCTGGCCTTGAAGGAGGCAGTGGTGTGACTCCTTTTCAAGAGGCCATTGCTAGACCCTGTCGAGCCCCGTGGGCCCAACATTCATGGGCGGGCGGGAACCCGCACTCCCAACCGCCGCCTCCCGACTACCTTCCTTGCCGTCCAGCACCGCCGCCAGGACGTCAGCTGTTCAGTGTGGGAGCCCGGTGGCGCCGCGGCCGCCTGACCGCCCTCTTCGCTGGTCGGAGCCACCGCCGGGGCTGCTGGTGGACCGGCTCGAGGCGACTGACATGGGCGTTGAGGGTGCTGAGGAGGGGAATCCCCAAAGCATGCTGAAGAGGGGAATCCCCGCGGACGCCGAGGAGGGGAAGCCCCAAAGAATGCTGATGAGGGGAATCCCCATAGAGGCCGAGGAGGGGAAACCCCCCAGCCTGTGGCCAAGGAGAGGAGGAACTAGGGCGCGGAGCAAGGATGGACAGCTTGGTGCCGTGGGAGGTGGCGGGGCACGGGGTGGGGCGGTGACATTTCAGCGAGGGGGGAAAAGACCTCCTGGCAACACCTACACGGACCCTGGCAACAAAGGGAGACCGGAAGAGGACACTGGAACGCTGCCTGGGGTCTGCTCCGGCAGGCGGTCTGCTGCGTGTCTGAAGGGAAAGGAGGCGAGGGCCCAAATGGCCGCTTATGTACTCAACACGTCGGATGCTGGCTTGCAGGCTGGGTGGTGGGCTGAGAGGCTATGTAAAGCGCTGGGAGCAGTTCACTCCCAGTGCTGACTTTTTCCTGCACGGATTGATTAAACACCGTTTGTCACCCGTACCTGCCTGCTGGCTCTTTTTGTTTGGGCACCGAGGAGGACGTCGTGACAGACCCTTTCATCCTGGATTTCCCTTTGTGGTCAGAGGGAAAGTAGTTTAATAGCAGCTGCCAAGGTTCTTGGAGGAGATGGATTATCTGGATCCATTCCAAACAGATTTTGGGCCAGGATACAATATTGAGATGGCATTGGTTGTGCTTGACAATTACCTTTGATGGAGCTGGGATGGAAATGGCGCATCCAACATTGTGCTCATTGATATCTATATTTTTCAATACCATCAATGATGGTATCCTTGTGGACATGATGCATGGATCAGAAGTTGGGGGTATTGTGATACAGTCTTTGATCTTTTTCCCCTGATTGGTTCTGGTCAGTGTCACTAAGGGTGGGGGAGAGGTAAAATCTACAGCCCCTCATGGGGGGGGGGCTGTTTCAGGATTAGACTCTCTCACCCCTCTTGTTTAACAATTATATCAAACCACTAGCTGAGATCTGTCAGTTTGGGGTCCAGCATGCTGATGATACCCAATTGTATAAAACTTCAGACTGTGCATGTGAGCCTATCAATGTACTAACCTGATATCTGAAGACTATTTGGGTCAGGATAGAGAAAAACAGAATCAGGCTCAAACCTGAGATTGGAAGGGATTGCACTTCCCTATTTGAGACTAATGTATATTTTAGGGGTCCTCCTGAATCTGTAATTACTTCTTGAAGAATAAATTGCAGATTGGCTAGAAAGGCTTTTGCACAGGCCCACCTTGTATGCAGTTGTGCCTTTTCTTCAACTGGGAGGTTCTTCAAATGGTCACTCACACCCTAGTCACCTCATGACTGGACTATTGCAATGTGATCCACATGGGGCTATCCTTGGGGAATCATCTGGGCAGCTATAGCAGGGGCAAAAAGCAGAGGTGTAGATAGCAATGGGTGTTTCTTACTATATCTCCAACAGTACAATTGGGCAGAATGAGTACACTCTAGATTCTTCTGATTAAATATTATCATCCTGTGGGACAGAGGAAATATGCCTTCTCTGTTGCTGTTGCCACCCTCTGAAACAGCACTCTCCTTAGAGATATATGCAGTTCTCATCCTTTAAATGTTTTCTAGGTCTGTGAAGATTTGACTCTGTTCCCAGGTTTGGGGTTAAAGTGTGAAGACCCTGGTGACTTTTGGTTATTTGTATGGCTAGGTTTGGGTGATCATATTTTTATATTATGTATTTTTTTTTAAATTGTAAGCTGTTCAGAGTCTATTGGAGTTGGGTAGCTTTGAAATCTAATGAATGAATGAATGAATATGCTCTGCTTAAACCTAAAGAGCCCAGAGTACTAGAATTCAAACACATACATGTGCCACTGCTAAACTGAATTCTGGGACATACTAAGGAGCATCTTTCAGGAAGAAACATGCCAAAGAGATAAAGGTGAAACTTAGGGATGTGCAGCACTTTAGATGAAATACCAGAAACATGCTTCCAGAGGCTCTGGCAGGTATGCTGTATGTATTGACATTGCTTTTAAAAAGCCACATTTATATATAAGTAGAAAATTGTGAAGTAGAAAATAGCTAATGTTTGTTTTCAGAGAGGAAAGTAAATGAAATAAAATTAAAAAGGAAATTAAATATAATTTGAGTTTAGAATTGCTTTCTACAATCTTTGTGTTTTCTCAAATATACAATAATAAGCTCTCTGTTGGAGTATGTGCTGCAGTTTGGAAACATACTACCAAACCTAAATGATTACCAGCACGGTTAATGAGCATTATCGTGGAAGTTATAACTGAAAAGAAAGTTTTCTCAGCAAAGAATGACAATAAAACGGAAGCACACCTGCACACAAGAAATGTAAGCATTTAGAACAAGTCTTGCTAAAGAAGAGCTTTTGCAAAGATAAGTCCTATTCTCACTAACCTTTAAGAGTTCTTTGTCAGTGTCAACAAGCATGTAGATAGGGGTGATCCAGAAGATATAGCTTACTTGAACTTTCAAAAGGCTTTGACAAAATCCCTCACCAAAGACTCCTGAGCAAAGTTAGCAGTCATGTGATAAGAAGAAGCTCTCTTATGGATCGGTAACTGGTTAAAGAACAAAAAGTAGAGAGTAGGAATAAATGGATAGTTCTCTCAATCAGAGATGCAAAGATCAATATTGGGATTAGTGTTGTTGATGTTTTTCATAAATGATCTGGAGTCAGAAGTAAGCACTGAGATGACCAAATTGGTCATGCTAAATTATTTAGGGTAGTTAGAATAAAAAAAAAGGAACAATAATGAATTCCAAATGGATATATTCAAACAGAGAGAACAGATATTAACAAGATGAATCAGAACAATGCATATTGGGACAAAATATTCTACCTTCACCTACAGGCTGATGGGATCAGGGATGATAATGGACTGACTAAAATAGAATTGTAGAGTTGTCGCAGAAAGCATAATGAGAATACCAGTCTATATGTATTGCTATGATGAAGCCCAATATCTTGATGGGAATTATAGGAAAGAAACTGCCAATATTGTAATGCCTTTTGATTCCATTATAGTTTGGATTTTTTAATTCCGAAAATACAATTCAGTGGGGTGGATATGATAGATATGTATAAAATTACACATTATATGGATAAAACATAATTAGAATTTTTTTTCCTGCTCTGATAACTAGACTCATCAATGAAACTGAGTGATGGAAGCGATATAAAAAGGGAGCATTTATTTAATTAGTACAGAGTTAAAAAAAAAATACTGCTCTTATGGCCACCAACTATGATGTCATTAAATGGGATTAGACTATCAATCATTAACAGACTTGGTAGCTATATATTAAAAGCATTCTGTCTCTCAATACCACTTGAATGGGTACACGAGAGTCAATGCAGTATACTAATTAAGACAGGAATATACTATATTTTGATTACAGTCAACCTTCTGCCATGGAAACTCACTGGAAGACTGTCAGTTAGGTGAGTGACTCTCAGGTCACCCTTCCTGACAGGATTGTTGTTATGAATATAAAATGGAATAATCCCAATTAAGATACCTTGAACTGCTAGAGAAAAGGTAAAATATAAACTTTATATCTATGCCATCATCATCATCATCATAATCATCATGAAGTTTCTTGGTATTGTTGCAACAAGGCCTCAAACTTAACAAATCTTTCATTTTTATACTTTCTTATGTTCACAATAGGATGTATTCTGAGGTCATTTGCATTCCCAGACATGTACATAATTAAACTTTAAGTGAATAAGATATGTTAAGTTGATCAGAATCACTAGATTACTCTCTGGAAAACATCTGTAGTAATTGGAAGATGAATGATGATTTATTTAGGCATTTAGAGCCATCTGATAGAAAGTGTGTTTCTGTTTAGACTCCAGGATTCATCTCAAAAAGACAGAGTTAATTCTTAACTGACTTATGTTTTTTTTAAAATATATATATATATTTTATAGTTTAGAATATTCTTTTTATTCCAAATTAGTTCCATTAGTTATATTAGTATCAAAGTATCAAACCTCAGAGGCTAGTCCAGGTAGTCACCAGAAATCAACACTGACTTGAAAGCACACACACACACACACACACAAAAGTGCAGGATGTAAATAAAAGAAAAAATGGAAAATTTTAAGAAATATATATAAACACTGTCTTACTTTTCTCTAATTATCAAATGTACTCATACCATCTGATTTTTTAAAATACAATGCTATAAAAGGCCAAAAATTATGAGTTCTTTAAAATAATGTTCTGCAAATTCAGATCTGTAAAACAATCATCAACATTTGATAAACCGATGAACATTAGGTTAAACAATGAAACATTTGGCTGCTATGTTTGGATAATACAGTTAAGATTGAATGTTAGGAATTGTAGAGAGCTGACACTATCTGTGGCTTAAAGGTCAAAGCTAACGCCTCATTTATTCTATGACTTTTTCTCAATCTCTCTATAAATATCCCGATCACCAGCGAACTCTTTCAATATATTGTGTCCTATCTAGTTTATTCTGTTTATGCAAAATATAAGTCAGTAGTACACATTCCTCACTAAGATGGATTGCTAACTGTAGCTACAGCATTCCATTTTATCTTCTCTTTTCACCAAAAGCATCTTAAATTAGGATAAATTCACACACCATTTATCTTTTATGTATGGTAATCTCAATCTCTGTCTGAGGCTGTTTATGTGATTTTTCAGAATTTGAATCACAGATTCCAACATCATAGCCCACCACAATACTTAAAATGAATCTGAAAACCCCTTTGGCTCTTTGTCAAGGGGAAGAATAAGCAGAAATATAATCAAAGATAGACGGGCTTCAGTTTACACTCATGCTTATCGGTGCTACAGCTGCCTTTCTGCTTCCCAAAGCCATCTTTAACATTGACAATATATTCTGAACATCTGTATCACTGAGAGTGAAGAATGTAAATGTCTCTCTGCAGAAAGACAAATCCACTTTGGAAACTGCACTTACCTGGAAAGCCAATCTAAAAGTGATGTTGTCAACCAATGAAGAAAAGAGACTGACAATGCTACCGGTATGAAAGAGAGTTTGCCAATTGAGACAGAAATAATTGGACAAGAAGCCTTTTGCTTCTTCAAGGACAGCATGAAATGCAACTTCAAAGAGTCGTTGTTGAGCAACTATTGTCAGAAAAGAGGATTTATGGATAACAGACCTAGCTGTCAAGTACATTTGAACTTGTTAAATACCATCTCCCTAAAACATCAAGCGTTTTATGATAGAATTTCCAAATGATGCATCACCGATTTGTGTTTTTAATGTCAACAGTTGACAAAGCATAGCTAGTTTTTTGGCTTCTATTAATTAATAACATTTTTGCTCACATATTTGTGAGAGGCCAGTGTTGGGAAGTTAATAAGCAAGAATGGAAAAGCTTATGGGCAACCCTGAAACATGTTATTCACGTCTTAGAAGTTCCAATACTTCTAATAACGTTAATCTAGCAAATTCTTACACCTCAAATATAGGGATGAGATTTATTAGTTTTACAGCACGTATACTTGGAAAATCAAATAATTTTAAAAGAGACACATTATTATGGAAGGAGCATTTAAATGGTACACTCTTTCCAAAAGTGGATCATAGATGACCCTGCATTCAGAATAAGGTGCAAATAAATCTAATCAGTTTTCTCATGACTCTAATTTGATTTATATTTGGAATATAAATATAAATATAAAGAGTGAGAGAGTATATCTTTTTTAAAAAATAGACACAGGCCTTACTGTAAGATTAACATTTTGTTTGTTTGCTTGCTTCTGTTTTTTTTAGGAATAAGATGGTTAATACTGGAGATCAACTAACATTATTCGTATGGCAGGGGAACAATTGTTTACTTAATAGGCATGGATTGTTGAGAGAGTAAAAAGAAATATTCAGACGTTTTAGTATGAAAACCTAGTTAATAGTCCTGCCTTGGTATAAGACACACTGTGTCTTGCAGCAAGGTATGTATGGTAAGGCTGCCATAAAAGAGCTTTTGAGGCTATAAATGTTAATCAAGCTAGGAGAAATAAGGGAGGAAAATTTTAAAGGATCCCTCTTCTCTTCATAAACTTAATTGCAGTAACCCTGCCAAAGGATTTTATAGGCAGGCTGAATTTCAAGCTCTGGAAATAAGTTACATACAGGTTTCTTTAATATCTCTAGAGTTCAAATTTAGACCAAGGAAGGTACAGCCTCCTGATTTATGTATCTAAAATGCACCTGATTGTATAAACATTAACAATTTTGTCAACAAAATCAAATGAAAAAACACTTAAATTTCTCACTGGAGAATGCCTTTCATATAATTGAATACATGTCATTTTAGAAGCACATTAAGAACGGAAAATCACCTAGCATGACGGACATACTTATAAGTACGTAAGTGTTTGAAATATATTTTAGCTGTTTTTTTTGTTTTTTGTTTAACATTCTCACTGGGAAAGTGATCTCAGACGTTTAGCAATTATCTCAGTTAATAATATTTCTTAAAGCAATGAGAGAATTGAGTTCCCATTCTCCTATCAAGCTACAGAATTTTAGAATCAGGATATCAAAATTCTGTCTTATATGGTTAAATCTATTCAGTTAAAATTCTGTCTTGTACAGTTAATTCTATTTAACAATTTTATTGTTACTGAATAGGTCTGAATAGATCTTCATGCTTGTAAAACACACGGCAGACTCTATTAAATGAAGTTTTACAAATCTGGCTACCCTTTTGATTTTAAACATTTTATATCTGCTAGTCTAGAAAGGAGGTCCATCTGTTAAGTCACAGGAAGACTATGATTTGAAGGAGCTTTTATATGTACCTTAGAAAACTGATGTGAAAATACACAGGTCACACCTGGGTGTACAGTAATTCAGAAAGGACTGTTCTTAAAAAATGACAGAAGATCATGCTATTTCCCTTGCCATATCTATTTTACAACTGTTGTGTGGCAGAAGCGATCTGTTTCCAATCCACAAAGCAAGGGACAGGTGGAAAAGTGCACATCACAAAGAAAACCTGTTCACATTAAACATTTTCTAATTCATGTAAGCTGTATTGGAACCATTTAATACTTTCAAATTCATTCAAAACTATTTTGGGTTTGAATATAAGAAAAAAAAAAGCCATCTCTTTTCTGCACAGCCATTCAATCCAAAGCTTAAAATTCTGGTTTTGTCAGAAATACAGCTCCAATAATCTTCATTTAAATACCTGGGTATTATATGATAAAAGAAGGGAGCCAATTAGTATGTAAGAATTACAGCCCACTCTTGAGGCAAGTAAAAAAATAATCATTAAATGGCAAAGATTAAAGTTATCTTTGCTAGACAGAATAGCTTCAGTTAAAATAATGATTTCACCCTGTTTTGTTTTCTTATTTCTATAGTTTCCAGTTCTCTTCTTAGATGGCTGATGGTGAAAATTTCTGTTAGAAAAATTTATTAACGAGGCAAGAAGCTTAGATTTTCAAACTGGTCAAAATAAAGGAAATGTAAGGAGCTGAGAGGAAGGTGATCTTTAACTCTTCAGGTGTTCTGTACTTTATGAACTATACATGAGCTATCTGTTATGTATGAACCATGATTAAAAAAAAACCTCCCCAAACAAAATCCCTTCTTGGTATACATCTCCCTCAATCTTGGGTCCTCTACTAGAAGGAGACCTGGGAGTTTGAAGGTTTTGTGCAATATCTTAGCTGTTCCTAGCGCTGCACTCTTATGGACAGACAGCTCCGATGGACAGACAACTCCTCACCCAGCTTAGGAGTCATAGCCCTGGGTGCTCCTACCACCGTTGGGTCCATTTTGGCCTTTACTAACCCTTGTTCAAGAATGGAGACCTAATTCCATGCAGTCCTTAGCATCACCTGATTCTTCAGATCTCTCTGAAAAACTTTAGGATTGCTCCTTTTTCTCTATGGTGCATGCATGCACCCATACAGGTATTAGAAAGATCATATAGAAAGAAAGAACTATATGATCAGCAAATGCCATTAATGTTTGGTTCTTTCTTCATTTACTATCAGTCTGGCCTTTTCTAGTGAAACATAAGAACACAACAAGACAGAGTTTGGAAGGGAAATCCACAGCTGCAAAGCAGTGACTGAGAATACTTCTCTGCATAGCCTTTTCCTCTGTCGATGGAAAAATCAATAATATAATCTCAAGAGTACAGACTTGACCAGTTTCAGAGAGGCGGTTGGTCTTTAAAATTTGAAAGCCAAATATAGTACTGAGAATTATGAGGCATCGTAACTGCTATTATGAATTGCAACCAGAAGGCTACAAAGCAGATTCAAATCAAGTGGTTTCAGCAAGATGTTTCCCATCAGAAGGAAAGTTACTACATTCCCCATTTTGCAAATTATCATTCAGAGCATCTAAGCTATGAAGATGTTTGTTCAAGTTGCTATTTTACTAGGCCACCTAGACCTGAATTGTAAATACTGGATTAACAATAGCTGACAGCAAAGAGCTATAGAAAATCCTAGTTATTCAATGCCCTCTTGTGATCATCTGAAGTTTTGCAACCTGAATTCCCCTTAAAGCCCCCTAAGTTTGATAGTGAGGCAAAAACATTTTCATTGGAAGAACTGAGGACTTCTGGCTAACTTTGCAATTTCAAAGTTCAAAGTTCAAATTTCTTGGAGCATGTCAAAACTAAAGCAACATGCCAAGCATAAATGAAAGTTCAGACCCCGATGACCTATATTGATCAGTAAGCTCACTAGCTCACAAGAAACTGATAGTATGATTTTGTCATTCATCAATGTTCAGCATCTTGGCTATGATTTCTAACACTGGCTGGTCACTAAGTGCCCATTAGAAATATCAGAAAAAGAAATAAAGCTGCAGGCAAATGTTGAAAAAATACTTCAGATACAATAAAGTGAACTTGAAAGGAGCTGAATATTTTCTGGAGAAATTATACTATAAGATTCATAAACGAAGCAGCTAACTTAAAAGATGGATAATAACACTTTTTATCTGGAGATATTTATACACTTTGAGCATCATTTTATTTATAATTTCCTTTTCTTTGCAAATAATTTATAAGCATTCCAAACTTTAGCAAATCATGCCCTCTAATTTTGGGCTAATATGGTTGGTCAGATTTTGAGCCCAATAAAATGAACTATTAGATAAACACAGATGTATCACTTATTTTCCTTAAAATCAATGAAACTTTAACAGGGAGGCATGCAAACAACTGAATACTTTGAGACTAAAGAGTACATTTAAATTTTGTCTTTGATGAACCTATTAATTAATATTAATTAATTAATATTTTTGAAAAATTAAGCAACTATGTTTTGTTTTGTTTTGTAGAGAAGGAGATATTGATTAATATATTCTGTACCAATTTTATTCCCCAAGGCATTTGGAAAATAATAATAATTTGGAACAGAAAAGTAATCTACTCTAAGTTTGCCACAACATAGTTCATGAAGCATGAAGGGGCTGCCTTTCTGTCTTGTAACAGGTCTTCTCCGTGACACTCTTTCCTGAAAGACCTTTGTTAATTCATACACTTACTACAAGGATTACTTTTGTCACAACTGTTTTGGCCAATACAAGCATTTGTGGCACTGGAAAGACTTTGTGAAAGTACTGCACAGATGAAGTGGAGGAACTGAAACTATGGAAAAGAAGACTAAACCAGGATCAAGGCAGTAGGAGACTTCATTAACTTCCATTCTGGAGAATGTGGCTGATGGCAACTGAGCAGATGATCAATTTATGTTGAGGGATGCATATAAATGTGCTATTCTTGATTTCCCCAGCCAGCTGCCTTAGAGATTATGCAGGCAACAGGTGAGCAAGTGATGCTTGATAATTGGATTCAGATTTCTTCGGCATCGAAAAATGTAATGTTATTTATAAAGGGTGGCCGATAATTCCCACCTTCTGAAAACAAATGGTTGAGGGCCTCATTTCTTTCATCCTTTCTCCTGTGTTTAATGCTCCTTCACCAATTACCTCGTCAACTCCCTAAAGTTCCTTTTCATTAAAAAAAGAAAATAAGGCTAAAGGCTAAATTCGAGGACTGGAAGTAACAGACATAGCTCCTAAACCACTTGTCTGCCACCAGCTCATGATCACAGCAGATTTACAGCTTGTCCTACATTTCTGTGGAATTTTACACCCATGTAAAAAGACTTGATCAAGCAAAAACTTGATTCCAGAATACAGCTTCAGAAGCAATGTAGCAAAGCCTGGTACTTTTCAGACAACATAACATTTTAACGTAGCAGTAATCTGATTTCTTAAGACTACGATAACTTGCTTGCTGTGCTAGGTAATGTAATTCTCAAAATGCCTCACATGGGATATTACTTAAATTTAGACACTTTTCCTTTTTCCTATTAATATTTTGACTTTTGTAAAGCTTAAAACTGCAAACCTGTAATCCACTTCTTCACTGTAGTTAACTGAACTTCCTTTATGCTATTGTTACATGAATATCTGACTTATTTGTGGTAAATTGATTGACAATTTTCAAATTGGTAATTATTGTTCTTGTTGATGATCCTGTATTGGATGTTCAATCCATTTTAAGGAACAGCACAATTTATCTTCTCGAAACAGACAGATTTTCCCTCATTAACAGACTACCAGCATTGGCTAATTTGTCTAATATTCATTTAAAAAATGCCTCAGAAACTGATTTCAGTGCATGGATGCATGAATACCTTCCATTCATCCTAGCTTCTTATAAAAGGTTCTTGAACAATGAAAAGCCTCTTTCATCGGTAAAGTGTATGGTTTTTAAATGTCACAAATGATACAGAAATAGTCACAAATGATACAGAAATGATACAGACTTCCTGGACTACTTTGAAAGGCAGAGATCAGAAGCCCTTTGACGGTATTCCCCAATGAGCAGCTAAGAAATGAAATAACTTTTCCAAGGCAAAGCTAAAAGAACCTCCAAGTATTTGGCAAGCTTATCTATGGGAGGGCTGGACTTGTAAATACACTTTTTCATTATTATTTCTTAAAAGACACAAAGTTGTATCGGTCTGTACACTACAGGTCAGACCACATTTGCCTTCCATTTAAGAGGTTCGATTAACTTGGAGAGAAAAATAAATTGTAACTGTAGAGCCATCTTCTCCCTTTAGCCTTGTAATAATATACCATGTGTATTTTGCCCTTCAACTGAAGTAGAAAAACAATGAAGGCTTAAGAAGCCTGTTAAGATTGTGTATTTTCCCTTCTCCTAGTCAAGGAAATCCTGATAGCAAAGGGAGGATTTCCTTCATTTGAATTCTCTGCAACTGGTTGGTTTGTTGCTTCATCTAACTTTCAAATTTTACAGAATAAATATTCTGACTCTATTCTAAAATGAAGATGGGGTGTTCGGTCAGGGCCTTGGGAGAGGATTAAAACTCTCCTTGTCAAATGACTATTCTCTGTTATATAAGCAAGAAGCTGATGGTGACATGGGGTTTCAAAGCAACAAAAGATTCCTTGTGAACCCCATATCTATGGTTAGATACACTGGTGCATAGAATCTTGATGTGAAAGATTCTGTCTCTCAGGACTCTTAGCTCATTACTGATAGCTCTCTACTACTTTACACTTGGCCCCTCTTCCGGTCTTATGTGCTGTCAGTCAATCTATTTTTGGACACCTGAAAAATAGTAGGCATTTTTTCAGAAAATTCCCAACTGATGGGACCCAAGCATGGAGCGTCTCTATGGTTGCAACCAATAATTAGGCAACTGAAAGGTGACTAAACACTAAGCACCCATCCACACTTTATACCCCATTAAGAAGAATGATTGGTGGAGAGGAACAAGATAGGGAAGCCATTACTCACTTTCTGTAACTTGTTCTGCATTAAAACAGTATGGACAGCACTACTCCTTGGCCTCATTACTGAGACAGAATAGGGTTTGGCAGTAACGTTGGCACACTTTTCTGCCAATTCAAGGAATGGTGGATGGCATGTTAACATGGTCAGGTGACTATGCCCTCATTACTTTGCATTTTTTAAAGTACTCCACAATAACTGACCAACATTCAGGTGTTTTGTACTTTGAATACTGACTAGACATTCATCCTGTGCCTTAGAAACGCAATGGCCAGTTGTTATAGAGTAAGAAATCATTTTCCCGCCAGCAATAAAAAGCATCAGCTTAATCCGAGAAAGTGTATATCCAACCAATGTTATTTTTAGAACATTATCAGCTGAAGTAGAAGATGAAGAATTAGTAGAAAGAAATGAAACCCACAAAAATAAAATAGGAAAAAGCTTTGCAAGGCTTACTTCTGGTGGTCACCAAGGGCTCTTTGTCCAATAGATTTTAACAATGATTCCGGATGGACTGCTACCTTTGGTGATGTTTTGGGACTAGTGTCAGAATCTCCACTTTCCTCATCTCCCATGGCTTTAATATAACTTCCACTTCTCATCCTTCTGCAGGGAATCTCCTCATCTTTACCAGCAGGGTAACCTCCCCATTCATCTTGAGGTACCTGGGACAGGTATTACAACAAGCACAAAACAGAAATAAATCTGACATTGCTGTGGGGCCCTTTAAACAATCTGTTAGAAATAACAACTACGTACTTGACATTGCCAAAAGGATAGATTTTAGTTTAGCTATTAACTAAGTACAACATTCTAATGATATTTGACCGGGGTCAAATGCAGAAGATTGTTTACCAGACGATGGTATGGTGTAGTAATCTATAGCAGCTATTGCTTGCTTTGCACTTTGTGGTGAACCACGGTTTGTTTAATATTTATTGGGGGAAGCACAGTCAGCTACAAGACATAAACCTCAATTTATAAACAGCAATGACTAGGTTCACCCAACAAAAATAAAAATCAAGCATACAGTCAAAGTGAGTGAGGAAAAACTATCACCCTGATTCTTCAATATTATAAAAGCATTTGATAACTAGAAATATTTGCTAAAGAATGGGGTATGATGTTAGTTCTACACAACAGGCTAAAAAAAAGAAGACCAACGTAACAGAAACCTCTGAAACACCTGTCTGATTTAGCAGAAACCCAAATAAGCCTGATGTATTAGCACTGGAAATCTAAATTTGCAACCTGGTAATCAAATGAAAACATTAATATCATTCAGATAATAACATCTCCAAATAAATTGAAGTTTTACAACAAAATATCAAACAATATTATTAAATATACCGTGAACCTAAATTGCTATATACAACACTTCGTCCATACATATGACTAATGTTTAATTGTTCCAACTTAGCTTTTGGCTCTGAATTTTGGCAGGTCCTTAATCCAATACATAGTTGTAGTCTTTAATTGGTTCTGGCCTCAATTAAACACTTCTTCCTGTTTGCTGTTTTCTAATATGCATACCTACACCAACACACACACACACACACACACACACACACACACTATATATATACACACAGTTATATAACCGTCACTAAAACCAACAGTTATGTATCACAGCTATAGAATTATGAAGGCAGTTATCATATTAGTATGATTGACAATATGATCCTGGATTTAGGAGAACAGTGAAAAGTGACAAAAAAGACAAAATAAAAAAAAGTGTTTACATGGCTTTATATTATATTATTCAGCCTTCAGTGCTATTGTTTCTTATTATGGACTATGAAAGGGAACATTTTCTTTTTCCTGTCTTACTGTTTAATTCATAACTAAGATAGTTTTGGACATGGAATGTGGTGGAGAAGGTGCACACATTCAGTCTTGAATGTATAGAACATACATGTGCAAAAAAACGTACACATAAAGATTTTGTAGCCATTGTTGAAAATTTTGTATTTTTGATTTTTAATACAGCACAAAACCCAGAAACACCTTCACCTTGTGCCTGCACTGCTGGATGTTGTATGTTTGGGTATATGAGCCTAATTTCCTCTCTCCTCAGTGTGCTAAATATTTCCTGTTGTAAATGACATGTAAGAGCCAAATTGGGGTGGTGGTCAAGGCACCAGGCTAGACTTTAGGAGACTGCTCTAGTCCCACCTTAGGCATGAAGCCAGCCAGGTGACTTTAGGCCAGTCACTCTCTCAGCCCTAGGAAAGAGGCAATGGTAAACCACTTCTGGGAAAAAAAACCTTGTCAAGAAAACTGCTGTGACTCATCGTAGCAGTCACCAGGAGTCAAGAGAGGCTAGAAGCAAACCCTTCTGCCAAAACAAAATATATAGTTATATACAGGGATATCTCTGATGTTTTGTTCTCTTATTGGGGCTTATATGCAGAGCATTTTATATACCCTTCTGGTAATAAAAGGGCTAAAGTTCAAAAATAGTGTAGTAAAATAAAAAGCCAGTGAGAACTAGTAACGAAAAAGTTATTAAGAAAGAATCTAAGGCCACTAAGAGTAAAAATATCCAAATGCAAGTCATTTAACTTACATTAGATCCCTTCCCAGAGCTTGCAGAAAAACCCTGGTTACAACACTGTCAGAGTATTACAATATTACTTGACAAGATATTATTGTGCTTTAAGCAAACAAAACAGCTGAAAAAGAAGCAAGGCAGAAGAAGGAGAATTTATGTCGTAAATTAACCGAGGCAATTATTTTATGGCCTCCTACTTTTCTATGAAGATTCCCCCTGAAACCATAGTTTCCCTTGATCTTCCTTAAAATGCCCTTTCTGCAAAGCCTTCATTCTCTACTTGCTCTCTTCTGGAACCATTTCCCATGGCGCACATTTGAGAGTTTTCTCTTCCTAGATCAACTGTTCTATCCATGAGAAGATACATACAGTTAGTCCTCGACTTAGCGATCGCAACTGAGCCCAAGATTTCTGTTGCTAAGCATGACAGTTGTTGTGAGTTTTGCCCCATTTTACAACCTTTCCTGCTGCAGCTGTTAAGTGAATCACTGCAGTTACTAAGTTAGTAACCCAATTGTTAAGTGAATCTGTCTTCCCCCATTGACTTTGCTTGTCAGAAGCTCTCAAAAGGTGATCATGTGACCACGGTACACTGCAGCCATCATAAAAACAGGCCAGTTGTTGCTAAGGGCCTGAATTTTGATCACCTGACCATGGGGATGCTGCAACACTCTTAAGTGTGAAAAAAAACATAAGTCACTTTGAACGAATGGCTGAAAGTCGAGGAGTACCTTACCTGTACCTGGGGTAAAAAGCAAAATAATACCAAAAATGCCTAGGAAACCATTTTACCAATCATTGTCTTACGGAAAGCTCACATGAAACATACAGAACTGTGTTTTATAAGACTCCTACTGAAAGGATTGCAGCAGGGGAGCAGATGGTGAGAAAGAAAGGGAGTAGCTTTAAAAAGTGTGAATTGCTTGACATGTAAACTGAGTGTTTGATAAAGCAAGAATTCCAGATGTGAACCACATTTCAATAAATTAAATATTACTGGTTCTATTCTCGATAATTATATATATTGTAATGACCGTCTGTGGACTCCCGCACTTGATAAAAGATTGTTAAAATACAGCTGTACTGATATATTTAGAAACTACTTGATTTCTTGGCGTGCGCTCTCCTGAACCAAGAAGCAATGTTACATAAAATGAAAAGAATTCTGTGTTAATGTGTACAGGTGAAAACATTCTAAAATCTGTAAGAATGAAAAAAGAATGGAAAGGAAAAAAGGGGGGCAGGAAATCATGAGAAAATGTCAGTTTGCAAAACAAATCACATCATCCTGTTATCTTACTTATCTCAGAACAGAGCTGAACAGATGGAGAAAGTCTGCCTCTATGGGTTTTGACAAGATACAAAGGGGAAAAAAAAGCTTATCCAATTAAAACCACAACAAAAACTGCCGCAAGCTTAAGTAACATCTTAAAGTAATAGAGTGATATGTAGAATAGGCTTCTTACAACCCGATTAAAAGCTGATCAAAGTGTGCCTTGAATGCTTAACAGAAAGCGGAAAAAACGCCAGAAAGGCCTAAAAAGGGGAAAAGGGGATTACTTTCTGCAGAACTTTCATTTGTATGAAAAACAATTCTTTGAAGTGAAATTTCAATTTAGCTCGTAGAGATGTATCATTTTAGTTTGCCTTTTCTTCTGTAGCTTAATTCTGATAACTTTTGTTCTAGAAACATGAATAAAAATTCCAGCTTCTCTCAAATTCAGGCTCCCCGTTTCATATAGCCAATTGCACAAGGAAGCGTTTTCATCTTGGATTTATTTCTCCGTGTCATTTCAATTGGTAGTAAAGCCCCATATGTACGCACAGAAAATCATCAAAATGCTTTTTGCTGCTTGTTCAAATAGTAACCGAAGCCTGAATTTTCCATCTGTAGAGTTTGTATCGGCTGAGAATCAGTACTCTAATAAAGGGCTTTTCAACCTTTTCACCCATTGTATCACTTTTAGGATATGGCAATATCTGAGTACCACCAGTCGCCTAGCAAGGTGTCAAAAACTTGATGACCAAAAAAAAAGAAAAAAAGTGATGAAGTACAGGTAGTCCTCGACTTACAACAGTTCGCTTAGTGACTGTTCGAAGTTACAATGGCACTGAAAAAAGTGTTCCCCAAGCCACACCCGAGGAAGACACCTGCCTGCCCGTCCGGTGGCGCTCTTCCTCCCGTCCGAGGTTTTCATTGTTGTGAGCATTTATGTTGAGGATTGGCAGTGGGGGTGGGGTGGGGGTGTTTGGTTTTTATTCCCCCTGTCTGCTGGGTGGTTGCAGCAGGTTTTGGTCAATTCACATGACCCTGGGACACTGTGACCGTCATAAATATGAATCAGTTGCCAAGCATCTGAATTTAAATCACAAGACCCTGGAGATGCTGCAACATTCCAGGTGATCGGCGCTTCTTCTGGGCTCAGCAGAAGGGCCAGGATCAGTGCCGAGCTCCAGCTGGCACTTCCGCTGAGCCCTGACAGTCCCGAAGAAGCGCTGATCCTGGCGCTTCCGCTGAGCCCTGACAGTCCTGAAGAAGCGCTGATCCTGGCACTTCCGCTGAGCCCTGACAGTCCCAAAGAAGTGCTGATCCTGGCGCTTCCACTGAGCCCTGACAGCCCTGCAGCTCCAGCCATCCCTTACTCAGGCTTGTGCGGTGCTGCCACCGGTTCAGCTCATTCCCCTCCCCCACTACCACTTTTCTAGGATGGTCGCGTATCACCTGCCAGGTGCCAATGTACCATAGGTGGTACCCGTACCACTGGTTGAAAAGCCTTGCTCTAATACTTCATTATAAATGTTGATATTTTTAGAAGCCTTCTCTTGAATTAGACACTTAATCCTTGTACACACATTGCTTAATGCATCAAGCAATTTTTATATTCTAAGTTTACTATCTGGTAGAAGATTTACCTGCATCAGTATGGTTGCGTTCTTTATTTTTAAGTGTATGGCTAATTACCAGCTGTATTCTGTAGGTAATTTATGTATGCATGCCATCCCTGTATGCATTAATTCTACATTTTCATGCAATATGCATTTACCCTGTACTCAGAATTTTTGTCCTGTTGAGAAGCAAACTACATTGAGAAGAACTCCAGGAAAATAGCTTCTGTTTCTTCACTAGGATTTTAGTCACCGTGTTCCAACAAGGTATGGAAATTAGTGTTTAAAGACCATGGGACACTGCATACCATCCTGTCCCCAATTTCCCCACAAGTCTCTGACCTTGCTAATTTGCTTGGTGCACAATCAAGTTTCTCTTCTTTCTCCTTCTCAATTAGATTTAAAAAGCCACCTAATCAAGCAAAAATGGCTCTGGGTGGTATACTCAAATAATCTTGTTTGTCTCTTGTCATTCCAGAAGGCCTTGCAAACCTGGCTGTTCTCCCTGGCCTTGGGCTAGGATGGATATGCTTCCCCCCACACACACACTGTTACCTGTATTCATATACATATTCCATTGTCTTGGTGGGTGTTCTTTTGTTTACTTATATAGTCTTGTCTAGTTTTTATATTGTTTGTTTTATATTGTGAGCCAGCCAGAATCGTTTTGGAGTCAGATGGTGCCTAAATCTAATTAAATAAAGGAAGCTGGCATGCTGCAAAGCAAAGCACTAACTTCCAGAAGCATCCTTCTCTTAGAGTCGATACATAGCAATTCAAAAGTCTTTCAAGACCTGCAGCAGCAGCTACTACCGCATGATGCTCTTCCATCAGACTGAGGCAGAGAGCATTTTTGGAAGTTATTGAAAAATAAACTAGCTGTCAGCTGATGAGAACAAGAATTAGGAATGGTGGCTGTCTGAATTAACTGCCAGGTGAAAAACTAAGCTTTTTTACTTCTGGGTTATCCGCTGAAAGTGTCAGTTAAAGTATAAGGCACTGGTTCATACTTCACACTAAGCCAAAAACAAATTGCAACTTGAGCTCTGATTCCAAAGTCTCTGTTATTCATTCTCTCCTAATCTCTACTGCAACCAGTAAATTTATTTTTTATCTTTTTATTTTTATTTTTTTTATCTAAAAGGAATACAGACTAAGGGCCTCTATAGATAAATATGTCCATTCTTTACCTTCCTCTTTTTTGTTTTTATATTCTTAGAATAATCTTATGTACCTTGCACACATTTAAATTTATTCATTTATGAGTATTTGAATACAGAAAATCAATAATGGATTTCCATTCAGTGATTAAAAAGAGGTTCATTCTGTCAGTCTGCTTTAACTTTAAACATGTATTGTAACAAATTTCTTTCAATTAGTGAACATCCATTTCAAAATATCTCTTAGAAGTAGTCAAGTAAAAGTGGTATTGATCTATTTTTTTATTCATTCATTAAACAACATTAGCTACTTGCTGCATTGTTTAAGATTTACATATTTTCTGTTCAAATTGGCAGTATTATAGGCAACTCTTTGAAGATTCAGTGATTCAATGCTTCAAAGATAGACTAATTTGCTCTCTATGCAATGTATATAATTTATAATATATAAATTTATAAAATATAAGTAAATTATAGTATATAAAATAATTTTGGGCCAGTCAAACTCTCTCAGGCCAACTTACCTCAGAGGGTTATTGTTGTGGAGCAAATAGGAGGAAGAAAGAGTATATTATGTATGTTTGCCATCTTGAGTTATTTATAAAGTAATAAAGGTGGAATCAAAATCTAATAAATAAATAAAATAAATGAATTATCTCTAACATAAAGATCAACAGCAATGTTTCAGTATGACCTGTGTGATCCATTATGCAATCTCATATAATTAAAAATATTAGCAGTTTTTTGCAGCTGCTGAAAAAGAAAGCAAATCAAAAGAAATAGTGCTTAACTCTCATTGTTTCTCTTCTAAAATATCCTCCTTTAAACTTCCTCTAGCTCCAGAGAGGAAAATGTACTGGCTTCAATAGGATAATTATATTTCCTCACAAAAAACTTTAATTAATTAATTGATTGATTGATAGATTTAGGCCACTTAACTGTCACCCATATTTTTTTTATTTTCTAATGTGGTTTACACAACCAAAAGTCTATTCTGTATTTAATGAATATTTCAGAGAATGTTTACTAAAACTTGGCAATAATGTTCATGTTAGAAACCTAACTTAAATTTGGAAAATCAGCTCATATGTTTTTTCTTACTGCTCTGTTTTGAACTGCCATTCACAGGAATGTCAATAAGATTTTACTATGTTTCTTGGCTTAGGTCATCAAATTTATGGACACATGGATAATTTATTAATAGGAGATGAGACCAAACAAATTATATGATTTTAACATGAGAAATGTATACCTGGTGAATTTTGATATCTATTTTTGTTTTGTTTATACTTACATATTTTCATTTAATTCCTCAATTCAACTAAATATAAATATATATATATGTATATGTATACGTATACGTATATGTATATATATACTAATTATATATGATATATTATGCTTTTAGTCGTTATCCTATTAACTGAAACTATTTTGCCTGATAAAATTTGAATGTAGTTATTTTTCTTTGAGCTTAATAAAAGGAAAACAGTGGTAAAACAACCTAGACACTTATGGCTGAGCACGCAAAGGAACTTTAATCTCACTTTTAAAGGGAGGTCTAAATAAAACATTAATGGACAGAAAAGTTGCAGCAATGATTTTGAGGCTAGGTTTTCACAACTAGCTGGGGAAAAGCGCCCAAGGATAGGATATAGTGAAAAGAACAGGCAAACAGAAAAGAATTTGAAATAAGGCTTTTCCAATCTCACAATTCTGCCTCTTCTTCTTCTTTTTTTTTTATAAAGAAATAGTATTATTTATTATACATGCATTGCATGAATTTGGTGATTGGGTGGTCATAGCTGCAAGAAAATACACACATCACACATTTTTGAGGGTACTCAGGCTCCATTCAGAGTCCTCAGAGAGAAGCAGAGCATTTGTTGCCCCGTTTGATTAGCACATAATTAAAGACTAGGACCTGTGGCCTATGGCCACCATCACTGCTATCTTATGCAGGTGCTGTTAAAGGGGGGGGGGAGAAATGAGGAAGCCCAGTAAAACATATCCGAGCTGCTTTTGAGAAGAGGTTAAGGCCATCAAATATCGATAGGATTATGATGGTGTGGAAAACGAAAATATTGGCTATTGTTCTTCTATGCAAGGTTTAGGCCCAGGTGAACTAAATCAGGCCTACAAAGGAACTTTGATTACAAAGGAACTATTTGTAATCTAAACTGCAACTGTATTTTACTTAATATGATTTTGCTAAGCTTGCTTGTTTCAAATATATTTAGAACGTAAGGACTGCAACTGTAAGAAATAGGGAACTGAAAGTAGCTGATGGATGTGGGTTCCAATGTACACAAGTATGTGGAAAGTTATGTTCAGCAAAGGGTCAGCAGAAAGTCAGGAGAAAGTGTAAGATTGCTAACCATCTGTCTGCGGTTTTAGGATGGGAAAGGGTATAAGAGATTGGGATCGGGGCTGATTGATTTGCCATTGCCTTATAGCTGTTCTTATTGGAACTGCTATGTCATTGGACCTCATTGCAATGGGTTTTTAATGTAAGTGATGTTTATGTGTGTATTCTAAATTACTGCTGAAATAAACCTCTGAATCTTAAAGTAAGAATTGTTTTGTGTTGCTGTCTCTTGTTTTTTTCACTGGGTTTTTCCATGACAATGGTTATGTTTTACCTAAAGTTTGTTATGGATAACTTATATAAAACCAGTTTCTGATCTCTGCTTCGGGTTTTATTTCTAGCTGTAGGTGAACCTTGGGGAAAAAAATAGGGAATTTTAACAAAATTTAACAACAAAAAAATTACTGGAAAGAATGCCCATAGAATCCTGTCTTGCAAATGTTAAAAGAGTATATTGCTCTTCAGTTAAGGATATTAACAACATTTTACACTTACCTGAAGATAATGGCATGGTCTCAGGGAGGGTTTTATTTCCTGATGAACTAGAGGCTTGTCTAGATTAAGAGACGACTTCCGATAAGCTTCTTTAGCTTGGCTTACTGTGAGGGTAGACCAAGAGCTCCTTTTCATGTACTTGCCATCAGGGGTCATGGCAAGACCTTCACAAGCTGAACATTTCACATCATTGTTACTTTTTGAAGTCTTTAAAGAGAGATCCCCAAAATGTCCCTGAAGAGCTTCAGGATAGCAATGAGAGATATGGTCTACATGATGCCTGTTTACCATGCTAGGTGTTCGGTAAGTGCTATCACTGTCCAAGTTGTCATCAGAGCTCCACCAGCTGCTCATTCCAGTTTTATGCTTACTTTCAGGCTTTCGATCTTTACTTTTACTTCTTTTGCTATGCTTAGAATGATGTCCATGATGATGGTCATCACCTCGGCCATCTCCCTTTGCCCCATTTACATTGCTCTTGGAAGATCCTTCCAAAGAATGTGATTTTGTGAACAGTTTTTGGACTGAATGAACAAGGTGACGTATTCTACCTGGGCTTTCACTGCGTTGTTCAGCTGCTGTTGATGTCCTTTGGTACTGCAAAGTGTGAAAGCCATCCCTATGGAGAGGAAGTTGCTTCTCAAATTGATCCAGCAAATTTGCCGGGATCCGGTTAATCTTAGTGTTCGCATGAGACATGGTGCAATCGTCCCTAGTATCGTAGTGTGAGGTGTAGTGCATTCTGGGGAAAGTGCTACTGGACATATGATCACCCATAACCATGGGCATCATCATACATTCTGAATGGATGGAGCTTCGTGGTGAGCAGCGATGGTGATCCACTGGGCAACTCTCAGTTGGGCTGAGAAGATACGATTGCCTTGACTCCTGGCCATGATGAAGATGATCGTGGCTGTGTTCACAATCTTCAGGGGATGGTAAACCACAAGTATGCGCAGAACATAATTGTGATTGATTACACCCGCCAGATAATCCTTTCATGTTCCTTGAAACAGGAGAATATCTTTCCTCACTGAAGGACAGCTGAGTTGGAGACCATGAGTACGGCTGATCTGTTAGGGGATGGATAGAGATATAATCTGTCAGCTAGGACAAACATAACTTATATTTAAACTAATAATAGAAAGTAAAGCTTAACAATAATTTTAAACAAATAATACAAAGAAATACTAATATTTCACTGATGGTTAAATATTATGATGATGGTTATTTAACCATATCGTGATTATGGAGGTTTAATATTAGGGGTAGCATCCTTTACTGTTGTGATAGTTAAATATTAGTTTTTACATTTATTATTTATTGTATTAGATTTAGATGGCTACTTAACTAAAATTTCTCTAGGATGCTTACACAGTTAAAATAGAAGAAAACAATAAAAAGGGGTATGTATGCCCAGACAAAATCATTTCAATGTGTTACAAGGAAAAAGAAAAACCACAGTCGCTGGATAGTACAAGCAGGATGGTACAACTGTGTTCATGTCCTGTTTTGATCTGATCCAATAGGATCTTTCTCACCTTCATTCATTTGGTCTTATTGCCAAATATTAAATATTTTAATCTAAAATTAGATTTCATCTGGATAATTGCTTCAAACAGTTTATATGTTTATGTTTCATTCTGTATGGGACAAAAACTAGAGATGCTATCAAAATATGGAAGACCTTTCCCCCTGAGATCTGGCCTTCCAGAAACCTTCAAATTCTGGCTGGTTGGGGTTGAGTGAAGGTGGAGCCCAGTAAATGTGTTTGGGGATGTGCTGCTTTGGGGGTTGGGGGAACCAGAAATGTGATGGTTTTTTAATTGTTATTTGTAAGCAGCTCAGCACTATAATGCATGAAATAGGCAGTTCTAGAAGTCTAATACATAAACAAACAAATAAATGGTTGGTTCAGTCCAGTACTCTGTGTATATTGCTATACAGGGGGTCCTTGACTTACAACTATTTGTTTAGTGATCATTTGAATTTACAACAGCATTGAAAAAAGTGATTTATGACCATTTTTCACACTAATGACACTTGTCAATTAGCATATATTTATGACGGTTGCAATGTCCCAGAGTTATGTGTTCATCTTTTGCAACCTTTTGACAAGCAAAGTCAATGGGGAAGCCAGATCAGATTCACTAAACCATGTTACTAAAAACTGCAGTGATTTACTTAACAAACTGTGGTAAGAAAGGTCATCAAATGGGTCATCAAATGGGTCCAGCCTCACTTAACAACTGTCTTGCTTAGCAACAAAATATTTAGACTCAACTGTGATCTCAAGTTGAGGACTACATATACAATGTCATGCGTGTTACTATTGCTTTCAGCTATTGTGAAAAAAAAATTGGAAGATCTAAAGAATTGGTTAGGGACAGATTGTCACGAAGAGAATCTACATAGTTGCTAAGAATGGACCTCACATTCATGGCAAATAATAAAGAGGAAGAAGAAAAGGAGGAGGAGGAGGAGGAAACTAGAGAGAGGAAGAACCAGAACTCCATAATCCACAATCTCAGATCCTTAAAGGATTAGACTCTGATGAATTGCATTCATTTCTCTAATTTAATTAGAGTTATTCATGCCAGTTCATTGTTTAAAAAAATAAGATGAATCAATCAGGTATTTAAATGTGGATACATTCTCTGAAACAGAGGTCCCTTTCTCCGGTTCTGTGGAGAAAGGTTTTTCCATGGACCGGAGATTGCGTGGTTTTGTGTGCTGCCTGCATCCCATGGATCGGGCTTTGCTTGTTTGTGCAGACCAGTTGTTGGCATGCCGCGGCCCAGTACCGGTCCATGGACCGGGGGTTGGGGACCCCTGCTCTGAAAGATTCCTGAGGAGGAAGAGGGGGAAGAGCAGAAATTGGAGTCAGTTCAAATCCAGAAAGGTATTTCTATCATTACACAGCAAACGTCCAGCTTCTTATCAATTACAGTTAGGTAGCAATGTTATTACTATCGACAGTTATTATCGATGTTAAGCCCAATGAAATAGGAGAGTTTTAATATATTATATATGTATTATATCTATTCTTGCACTCTTACTAGCAAAGGCAGAAATATACTGCCAGAGCTGCAGATTCTGCTAAATTTCTTCATGGTTTTCATGGTAAATTATGTCTAATAAACAAAGAAGGGGATTCTAATTAAGTATCTTATAGAACACCATTGTGTTAATAGCTTGATGAATTCGTTGCTCAATATTGTTTAAGCTCTTGCAGCTGGGAAATTTTGCAAACAAATCAAAGAAATAGAACATAAGAGTTTGATTTAGGTATTCAGAATCCTCAAATTCAGTTTACCACTTTTTCAAAAGGAGATGAACATCTGAGCTGTAAGAGCAGCCCTTTACAGGATCAGCCTTACATTAAGGTAATTATGCTTTGTGCTAGTTTCTTGAAAGATTTTTTTAAAAAACATTTGCTCTGGAAAAGATAGTTATTGAAAGTTACTACTCATGCACAATACAAATAAGTAGTCAATTTCAAGGGAAATTGAAGCCCTATAATGTTGTTCTTGTCATTTTATCACGTCAATGGTTTAATGTTGAAATATCCTCTGATCGAATGCATAGAATTTGATATAAAAGATGGTACCAGCTGCTGAGCTACATTGGAAATGCCAACAAACCTTGGAAGGCATTCAAAGAGTGCATAACGTGCTAAACTGTTATTGGATCCTTTTCACAACTTTGAGTTTTGGAGGATGTAGATTATGCAATGACAAAAAGCAGAACAGGAGTCTTTCAGGTGTCTTTCTTTGAGCAAAGCAAAATTACAACTTGAGCTGTTCATAAATATTGGGACCTTGGTTGAAATGAAGATGACGATGATGATGTGAGTTTTTTTAAAAGAAAGAAAACTTAATTCCTCTAGTTTAATTGTACCTTAATTCATAAAATAAATGCCATTAAATATTATGCTGAAAAGGGCTGCCCATCTCTCTTCACCCATATTTCTTAAGGGACCATGGAAGAATGTGAATCTCTCACCCTCCAAAAGAATTATGTCCCTCCCTTTGCATTTCTATTGCTTTTCCTTTCAAGGGAACAACAACTATTTCAACTCCACATGCTTTGCCTTTCAACCCTATAACATACACCAATTTCTCATGAGAGGATAGTGAGAAGATCTATGGGCAGATGAGAAGCAGCAGCAGTGAGCTTCTTGCCTGCTATTGGTGATGGCTTAGTGCCCTCCCCCAATTTCTATGAAAGTGAACCCTCCCTCCGTTTAAATTTTCTTATACCCCAATGTATATGCTTTATGCATTTATAACACTTGCTTTTTCACTTTTTTTTCCAGGTGATCGAGAGCTAGCAGACTTCAAAAATTTGCCTTTTTCATTGTTACAGTAGCCATCTAAAAATAGATTGCATGAAAAGCTCCCTAATCATCAGTCTATGCAAAATTGAAGTTGTATTGAGTCTTTTTTCAAAAATTAGGGATGTTTCTGTTCACACATTCATCACATTCCCCCTCCCTCCCAAAAGCCTGGAAATGCCTATGAAGATCTGGATGCAGAACAGGAATTATTGCCAAACTCCAATGACATAATTTGGGACAACGAGCCTACAAATCAAAATGACACACTTGGATTAGCCATGTACAAAGCAATCAAATTAGAATTGGATAGCACCAGCTATTAAAGAAAGCAAAACAGAGGAAAAGGCATCACAAAACCCAAACTGACATAGCTATTTACACTAGTGAAATGGTTTTCAAGCTTCTGACCATCAAAGGATTCTATAGAATGATAGAGATCATCAGCAGGCACAGGTCTTCCCCCCCACACGCCGATTGTTCTCAGCAACGAAAAACGGAAAACCGTGGTTTTTTTCTGTCAAGATTGCCCTATCTCCGTGTATGTTGGGCAACTGAAGGAAGAAGCCAAAGAAAGGGTATGGATGAGGAGGAAGAAAAAAAGCATCGTCAAGGCTAGGGAAAGAAAAGAATCCAGCATGGATTTCACTAGGTGTGTGTGATAGCACGAAAATGATAACACCAACAACCAATTTTGACTGGAGGCTTGGAATGTGTGCTCTTGCCATTCAAATATTCACACAAAGAAATATAAAGTTGGTAGAATGATTTGCATTGACAAGCCTACGCTAGCTTAGTTGCATAGAAAAGTGGGTCAACTGCTGAAAGCTGCAAACAACAGTAAATACGGGTTTTCTACATTTTTTAAAAAAAACATCGCAAAATGGAATCTTTGTGAAAAATAGCGACATGGACAAAATGAAACCCATTTAAATTCATTTGCCCATCCTTTCTTTACGCAGAGATATCTTAAGGCAGAAATTCTGTTTTTCTTCAAGTGACCCATTTAGTTTCCCTTGGCTTTATCCTTGACACACTTATGTGCTGTGGTTAGCTGTGATGTGATTAAGCTTGCCTTCTCTCTGGAATAGTGCTCCACCTGAAGGGGATCAGCACCAATCCTGTTGGCATTCAGAAAAACTACTAAGAGTTGCTATTCTGGGAAGTGTCCCAAGACTGATTGTATGGTGGCTGCCCTCTCCGATGCAGGCTATTCGTTGTTTGGATTATTTTCCTTGCTGTGTCAGTGGTTGGAAGTAGATGGTAAGTGGTTTTAGAGATTTGACTGGTGGTTTTTTTTCTTCTTTTAATTCCTGGAAATGAATTGTTACTCGTTTACTCTAGGAAGTTTCAGACCCCAGCTTACACTGCACTGCACTCATCTTCTAAGGCTAGCCTTCACAGATCTTACATCCTTCCTATCAGTTTATGCCTCTGGTCGAGAAAGAGAGAGTTTTCTGCCAAGCCAACACCTCTTTAAATTTTGGTTTTTATTATTTAAAACATTTGTAACCTGACTTTCTGCCCAAAGCACAACCTAGTAATCAGTGTCAAGAACTACCAGACAACCAAACAATCAAACATCAACTCATAATAAAAGCATCATCACACTAAAATAGTCACAAAAAGGGAACCAAAATTAGACACTTAAATTACTTAAAAACAGGTGATAAAACTAATTTTTTAGTAAGTACCAAACACCTACAGAAAAAGAACATTTTTCTTTCGGTCTCATTTCTGGCTTCCTATGTACATGCCTCATGCTCCTGTACTATGCTGCTAATGTTGATTGTCTCCCAACCTCCCTTTTTGTTATTGCCTTTTCAACCACAACATCTCCACGCTGGGCAAGCTCTGCACTGGAGGCCACAGCTTGGCTGCTGAATGCCTAACATTCAGCACATTTTCTTCCTGCTAACAAGCCAGATGATAAATAATTTGGAAACATAAAGACCATCCTAGATATTATACCTAATAAATTATCAAACAGAGAATGCACTATATTTGTTTTGATTACATTATACATTATATTTGTTTTGGTTGCATCAGGGATACCCAGCCTTGTGCTTTCCAGATATTTTTGGAATATCAGATACATAGTTGTATGGCCAATTGTGTTGATGCTCTATTTCAAAACAATTGAAGGACACCTTGGAGCTGGAGCATTCAATTCCTTTCAGAAAGATTTTCTAATCAAGAGCTTTCCTAGCATCGTAGAGATAGAAGGAAACTTTTAAGCCAATGGGCAAAATTACCTGCCCAGCGCAGCGATCTGAACTAAAGCATCTTTGAAAGATGGCTACTTGGTCCCTATTTAAACATATCCAGTAAAGAGAAGCCCACCCACTGCCTTAGATGTTTAATTCAACTACTGTATCCAATTTGTGTTCCTGATTACCAACTGGAATCTACCATCCTGTTGTATTACCCACAGTATAGTACTTACGTATAAAGAGATATGAATGTATGAAATAAAAGGGAAACTCTGACCCTTTTATACGTGTGTCATGACATGAAAGGGGCAGAGTTGGCATTGCAATGCTGCTTTTGTTATTTTGATGAAATGCTAGTGTTGTGGTCCGAAGGAGGAAGCAATCCTTGAAAACGGAGACATTATTCTCTGTTTTAGTTTCTTTATTTTGCATTCCTTGCCAGGAGTTTTGCTACAATACTTCGGTACATTACAAAGTGGATGCCAGAATCTGGATTTCTCTGGCTTGCGTCTGTCTTATCTTGCTAACTCCTCCCTTACTTTACTGTCATGATTTACGTCTTCCAATTAGGCTGGAGGCCAAAGATTCACTTCCCTTCCCAGTCTCCCGCTTTTTTCATAATTCTCCTCCCTTCGTCTGTCATCTGATTTAACTCCAAAAATACCAGACAGTTCTGCATATCTTGTCAATGCAATAATATCCCATATTAACAGCGTTGACATCTAGATTCTGTGGACACCTTTGCCTATGCAAAAGGAAAGGGTTGCCTTACATTAGCAGTCTCCAAATTGACCTTCAGAGATTGGTAGTCCCTTCAGGTACACAGGCAGATATTAAAATTCACACATGAACAATGCCCCCCCCCTTCTATACATAATACAGGCTATATCATATTGTCACTTGGGAAGGCCAAATTCATGTTAATCTGTTTTAATCCTGTTTGTAGAACAAAGTTGGTTGGATGGAATTTAAGACATATACAATATCACCAGCATGTACAGCATGCCTTCCTTAACAAAGTTCCCAGAATGTGATCTTCCATTTCTGAATTTATATTTGGATCACATCCTTTGACCTGTTGACGGTCTTGAACGTTTTTTAAGTGTTAGTTTTAATGGGCTGTTTATTGATATTCTTTTCTAGAAATTATGTTACGTTGATACTTGGGAGATGTATTTGAAAGAGCAAGAAATGTTTCTAGAAAGGAAACACTGACTGCTCCCCGTGCTTCTCATTAAACACCAGTATTTTCACTTTAAAACCTTCCTTTTATAAAGTACATTGTGCTATAACAAAGGGTAGTAGAAGTGGTATCTAAATGCTAACAGAAAGATTTTAAACCCATTGACTTGCAACTAGCTCTCCTTAATAATCCATGTAAGATATCTAAAATAACTTGCTAGCCTAATGAAGGGTTCATTGACAAGGTAGTTTTTTCACATCAGAAAACCTTCAGCTCTCCCTATGCATCCTGCCTTTCTTAGAACTTTTACTCTATCCTGTCTTCACAACCTCAAAAATCCACATTCACTTATCTTACAAATGTTTGAAACATGACTCCAAAATCTCTAGGAGTCGATATTTCACATGGCTTCTTTTTCAGTTGCTCCATCTGGTTCTTAACATCGGTGAAAGAACAGCCAAAAAGAAGCTGTACCTGAGATGATTTTAATAACTGTGGATAGCTAAACACCCAGGTAAGAGTTCAACCAAGAACTGAGCAATAAAGGTAGGTCCTTGACTTACGACTGTAATTGAGCCCAAAAATCTGTTGCTAAGTGAGACAACTTAACAAATGTTAAGTGAGTTTTGCCCCATTTTACGAAATTTCTTGCCACAGTTGTTAAGTGAATCACTGCACTTGTTAAATTAGTAACATGGTTGTTAAGTGAATCTGGATTCCCCACTGACTTTGCTTGTCAGGAGGTTGAAAAGGGGGATCACATGACCTTGGGACACAGCAACGGTCATAAGTATGAACCAGTTGCCAAGCAGATGAATTTTGATCACGTGACCATGGGGGATGCTGTAATGGTTGTTAAGTGTGAAAAATGGTCATAAATCACTTTTTTTCAGTGATGTTGTAACTTTGAACAGTTCACTAAATGCACTGTTGTAAGTCGAGGACTACCTGTAGCTTTGAAAAGATAGGTAAAGGTTTCCCTAATCCAGTTGTGTCCTACTCTAGGGGGCGGTGCTCATCTCTGTTACTTAGCCAAGGGAGCCAGTGTTGTCCAAATACGTTTTGGGGTCATGTGGCCAGCATAACATCCCACCGCAGCACAGAGTGTGCAGAGAAACACGGAACGCCGTTATCTTCCCATCGCAGTGGAAGTTATTTTATCTGCCCACATTTTCATGCTTTTGAACTGTTAGGAGGGCAGGAGCTGGGGCAAGAACGGGAGCTTGCCCTGTTCCACAGTGCTCGGGTCTTGAACCTGGGCTGTCAGCTTTCCAGCTAGCAAGCTCGGCCTCCTAACCGTGCCCCCTTCAAAAAGATAGAAGAATCCAAATCAGAGTATTAACATTGATAGTGATGTTCCTGGCTAACTGAAATCACGTAAAACCAACTGGAAAGTTTGAGGCCATTCCAAACAAGTGTGCAATTAGAAACTGAACGTTAAAATCAATCTGTCTGTCAATGGATGGAGAAAATTCATAGCACAAACTAATTGCACCACAGGGACTGAATAAAGTATTCTTATTTAATATACCCATATGTTAAATATTTTCAGAACAACTGTAATCTTGATTACAAACATATTGGATGCCAATATAACCTGGCAAATCATATGTATGTAGTATTTCAACTGATAATTGCCAATAGAATAGTTCTTTAATTATGAGTTCACTGCTGTAAAATAAAAGGCAACAAGGGAATTATTACAGAAATTTTCCCACAACCCTTTACACAGTTTTAATTTGGGGGCAATTTTGAAATGGAAACCAATCCAAGACTTATGATATTTTTTTCTATTTATTCTCACAAATCCTCAGCTCTTACTTTATATTCAGTTCTTTGTGGGCCTTTACCAGACTAACTCCTCCTCCCCCCCCTCTCTCTCTCACACACACATACCTCAACCAAATAATGAAGCCAAGCTCACAGCCACAAGGAACCTGTGCAAGGACCTTCCTCAGGATCAACTGGCTCAAACTGTTTTCCCCTCCCCATGCCTTTCACATTAAGAAAGCAAGGTGATCATTTTCTCTTTGCAATATATGTTATGCAAGCCTTATGTCCATACTACATTTTATTTTGTAATTTAACTCATCTACATCTTTATATCAGGTGCTCTCAGATGGAGAATGACACTAAGGCCTAAAGATAGCCATGCTATGGATGAAACGAAAATAGTCCTTCACTTTGCAGAGAAGGAGCATGTTTTGAATGCCTTTTAAAAATCTCTCCTTTTTGTGAGAAGTGGAATTACGATGGAAATTATATATTTCTGCCGATGTAAATACATATCCATAAATGATAGCAAGGGTAAGCTTTTATCGGTATGCCATACATTTTATTTATAGAGACACGTGTTCTTTAACAAGCAACTCTCATTGCACCTAAAACATTTTTACCAAGTTTCAATGCCAACAATCTACTGCATAAAAAAAAAAAAAACTGCCTGGTCATCCCTTCTATTTTTGTTTTCTTCCATTCAATCGCATCAGATTTTCAGAGTCTACCTGGACAAATCCCTGCAGTTTTCTTGGCAAAAATTTTCAGAAGTAGTTTGCCACTGACTCCTTCCTAGGGCTGAGAGAGAGTAACTAGCCCAAGGTCACCCAGCTGTTGTTGTTTTTTTTAGTCTGGTGCTTTAATCACTAGAGCAAAATGGCCCTTCCATACCAAAATATAAAAATGTGACCTGCATATCAATGTTCCCAGAGGTATTAAACAACTTCTCCATAAATATCCATGGTAGCCAAGATATCTCAAAGACATCGTGCACCTGATGCAGGTTATTTAGTCACCAAGTGTTATATGTTTGGTTGTTTCATATTTATTTATTTGTGTATTAAATTTATATGCCACCCATCTCACTTTCAATATGAGAAAGTACACAGTAGAAGAGACACATGCTTTTACAGTTCTCAATTACCCTGAGTTTAGTAATACTGATATGAAATGTAACAAGATCATACATAATCCTTGTTTTTGGCTAAGATGACTTCCCCATTTCAAACCGTAAATGTGAATAAATACATCAGAAAAACAAGAAATTGGAGTGAACTTTTTTTTTTGAACTCCTACAAGGCCTATTAGATTCAGGAATTAAATGAAGATTCATATTTTATGTTCTGTTTTGAAATCCAGCAATCAACATGGCATGATTATGAATCTGAAATATGCAATCTACACTGTAGTCTACAGGAGGTTGGCACACAGAAAAAATACAAAATGCTACCTACAACTTACAAAGTTACTAGGCATTAGTCTACAAAGCTAACTGCACTTAATGCTAGGATACATTTAACTACAGAAGAAATGTTACCTTTTCAAACAGGAGGCCCCCAAACTCCATTTTTACATGAAAAATTGGATTCCATAGAATACAACAAAATCTGTGAAAGTAATAATAATACTTAATGCTTGGTGCTTTGGATAGTGACTAGCAATTTTTAATACACTACATCTAAACATTTCATTATATTTCATCACTGAAGAAAAGGAAACTGAATTTTTTCCCCCTCATCGTTGTCTGGTTCAGACATAACATTAAACTATAGTTGAATATTTAGGCTATACACATTCTCCTTTCCCCTGGTGTGTGGAGGTGAAGGAAATAAAAAAAAAAATTGTAAACCAGAGGTCACTCAGAATTCATTTTTTAAATTATGGATTTTGCAAATACGTCAGCATTAAACCAAAATTCCAGGTTTACTTAATTCCAAAGGTTAAGTTCTATTTATTATTATTATTATTTTACAATTTGTATGCCACCTAATTCACCAGATTCTGGAAACAGCCAGATTTTTCCAAGTTCTGACTGATATAAAATTGGATGTAAATACTTCTAACGTCCCCATTGGCACAGGCGAGGGGAGAAGGTGCAAGCCATAGCTACAGTTTATAATTATGTCTGAACCAGCAAAAAATGTTAAGGAAAAACTGAATTATTGGATGTCCGAAATAAAACTGTGTGAGACTTTTGATGTTCTCTGTAGCAAATAATTTAGTCTTAGTATATCTAACAATTATATAAAAAATGATTCTGTACCGTAGCCTTCAGCCTCCAAACTGACCCCGATTATCCCAGACAGCAGGGAAATGACAAGCTCTGTTGTCTGGATAATTTGGAACTTGTGATTGCAATGCATCTGAGTATTATCAGATGAGGAAAACCACAAATGTCTAATAGTGGCATTCCTAAATGTTTTAAAGACGTGTTGTTTCCAAATACAAGAAAAAGAAATTATCTTTCCTTCAGAATTCATTTACAGAAATCTTTTGAAAACTCTGGTGGGGCTGCTGAAGATGTTCAAGTTTTAATATGAGTTTTTGATCTAATTGCCATTTTGCTGGACACAGCTTCATGTCTTGTTTGTTTTCACAAGAACATAGTAACTGGAAATTGTACAGCCTTAGTGTGAAAAGCTGAGAATTGTTATTTAAATAACAGTAGTTGGGAAAAGCCTAATTAATAAATGCTGTGATATTTCAATTAGTTTGATTCCTGATGTGGCATATATCACGGGCAGTTTTGTCTGCACTTCTGGTATGAATGCTAATACTGTATGTTATTTCTAGGAAAACCAAAGATGCTTTTTCATGAGGCAACTGGACTGTCTTTTTTTTTCTTTGAAGGCGTTTCATCCAAGAAGCTTCTTCAGCTCTGACTGGATGGTGGGGAATGGAAGGATGTATACTCCTTGCAGACAGCTGGTCATTTGCATTCTTGTAGAGAATCATTGATGCCACCTGGAGGCTTATCTGTATCATCAGGGTCACCTGAGTAGTGAAAATGGTTATGGAGCCTTCTTGGAACTGTTGAAAGGACTGTTTTGTGACTGAAGATAGATGATGTCATATCCCTCCCCCTCTGTTGAGACAGGGCTGTTCAATTTTGAAGGCTCCACAACCATTTGCACTACTCAGGTGACCCTGACGGCTGTCTGCAAGGACTATAAATCCTTCCATTCCCCATCATCCAGTCAGAGTTGAAGAAGCTTCTTGGATGACAAACGAAATGTCTTCAAAGAGAAAAAAAGGAAGTCCAGTTGCCTCGTGAAAAAGCACCTTTGGGACAACCAAGACCTGAATGCTGAATGACTGAGAATCTCTATAGATATTCCTAGGAAAGTTTCAGATGCCTTATTTGAAAGACCTTCTTATGCTAAGAATGGAATCAGATCTAGATTAGGTTTATAACACACACACATATATATAAATATATATTAAGGGTTTTCCGGTGAAACCGGTCTAACAGAGCACCTGGTCTACCCAAATATGGGACGGAGCAATCTACTATTGCTTTTGCTTTTCAGCCCCAATCTAGGAGCTTTTACAGGCAGACGCTACTGCGACAAACTATTTTTGTGTTAAATTTAGATTTTGCTGACAAAGAATTAAAGAGAGACCAGTATAGCTATTTCGAGCTATTTAGCTAAATAGCTCGAAATAGCTATACTAGTCTCCCTTTAATTCTTTGTCGGCAAAATCTAAATTTAACACACACACACACGTGTGTGTGTGTGTGTGTTAAATTTGGATTGCTAACAAAGAGTTAAAGGGAAGCTGATATAGCTATTTCGATATATATCATGCTATTAAGTGAAAGAAATGCAATAACAAGCAGAACAAAATGTATAAAAATAAATACAGAATGGAACACTTAAGGGCTGGTTTAAATGGCTGTGTATGGTTAACACATCAAACTAGACCACTGCTGATTTAACCATGGAATACTGAGTTAGCCTTTCTGTGTATGTACAAACTGGCCTCCATTCAGGACAATTTTAGGAATGTTTTAATTCAAATGAGTGAAAGAGGCCTACTGTATACATGTTTAACCTTCTAGACTCTTCCTTCTAGCTATATAATGTAAGAATAACAGAATAACAGAGTTGGAAGGGACCTAGGAGGTCTTTTAGTCCAACCCCCTGCTCAAGTAGCAAACCTTATAATGTTTCAGACTGATGGTTGTCCAAACTCTGCTTAAAAACCTCCAGTGATGGAGCACCCACAACTTCTGCAGGCAAGTCGTTCCACTGATTAATTGTTCGGTCAGTAAATTTCTCTTTAATTCTAAGTTGGTTCTGTCCTTGATTAGTTTCCATGTGCTTTTGTCCAGTTCCTGGTATGAGAGCAACTGCACTGCCCTACAGCCAACCTTTAACACACTTTCAAGAATGAGACTGGGCAATGTTATAACCCTAACCCATTCTGCAATATGATTCAGGGTAGTTTCAAGACAGCAATTGAAGGCTTCCATGATGGGCTTTCCCATCCCATCCATGTCACCTACTGGCAGGAGCATCACTACTGCTTTCCTGAACATACAGTGGATAGGGATTCAATCTCTAATTTGTATTATTGATTAATGGACCCTGTATTTTACTGTGTGTCTCTTCTGATGGGACTGTCCATCTCTTGATTAATCTGGATGACCTCTCGGTGGCAGGATCTATGGAATCATTTTATAAGACTATTTGTCTGCTGCCTAAATGATTAGAAGATAAAATTTAAAAGGCAAAACAGAGAATCCTAAATTATAGCACTTTTAGTGTTATAATATTCTGGAGCTTTCTTTCTTTCTCCCCTGTGAAGATGGGCTCCTCTATGAATTAATGTTGGTTAGACAAAAGGTCTCTTTTCTCTCCCTTCCACAATTCCACATGTATGTAAGAGAGACAGAAAGAGAGAGAGAGAGAGAGAGAGAGAGAGAGAGAGAGAGAGAGAGAGAGAGAGAGAGAGAGAGAGAGAGAGAGACAGACAGACAGACAGAGAGAGACAGAGACAGACAGACAGACAGACAGACAGACAGACAGGGAGGGAGGGAGGGAGGGAGGTGAGGTAGAAAGATTTTCCCCATCTCATGATCTGCCCCCAGCAGATGTGCACACAGACACACACAGAAACACATAAGAAATCCTAGCTGATAGATATATGGAACTTCTGATTAGTAAAATATCTTTGGGCCGCAGCAAGTAGGATATGAAAATGAGCCCAACGCTGACAAAGAATAAATTCTGTGTTGAGGTGAGCTCTGTACTGACCAATACATCCTCACACATTGTTAAGTAGCACTGTCTCTGCCCAGAGAAAGAAATTTATAAAATTTATAAAAATACAGTTTTAAGAAGAAGAAAATTAAATAAACTGTAGTCGAAGCATTCACAAACAAGAATGTTGAAATTTATCTGTAAACCAACCTGCTGTTTCATTATAAAAGCAGCCAACAGCCTAGTAGAAGGATAAGCAAGTTTTTAATAGCATGGTGCTCATGAACAAGACTTACATGACAAACAGTGAAGATAGCATGAATGAAGTTTATCTTAAAAAACAGAACACAACACAACCCAAATCATTGGAGTGAGCTAAAAAGTTTAGGTAGTCCCAAATGAGGCAGAACATCTATCTTCATACCAATTTTACTAGTGGGAAGGCCAAGATCATCATTTTGGTGGTACTGATTGCTGTTTACTTATAATCTAAAACACAGAAAAAAACCCTCATTTAATCATAAACATATTTAACAGGAAAAAATCTTCCCTGAAGTTTATAAAATTGTGCTACTTAAAAAAAAAAGTCTACTACAATGTCTCTCTATCTCTCTCCCTCCCTCTCTTTTTCTTGTGCCTGGATGTCTGTGCATGTGCTGGTGTGTGTGTGTGTGTGTACCTTTCAGCCAGTGTTGACTCCTGATGATTGCCTGGGCTAGTTCCTACAGTTTTCTTGGCAAAATTTCAGAAGTGGTTTTTTCCATTGCTTCCTTATTACTAAGGCTAAGAGAGTGACTTGCTCAAAAATCACCTAACTGGCTTTGTGCTTAAAATGGACTAGAACTCACAGTCTCCTGGTTTCTAGCCTACTGCCTTAACCACTACTACACCAAAGCTTTCTTGGCAGGATTTTAAAACATAGCTTTTCTCTTTCCTTGAACTCCTGTTCCTGGAACACTGGCATAATTTTTCATTTTTTAATACTGTGCCTTGTTAGAATGCTCAGTCTTTACTAGAACTTATTTGATTTGTAGGGGCAGATACGCCCAAATTTTTATATATGTTGGATTGTTTTGGAAGTCATTCTGATATCTCTTTTTTGTTTCCCAGGAGACCTGTTCAGTCAGCAGTCACCACATGAGTTGGCTGTTAGAAGAATGATTTCTAGCACAAGCATTTTTTTCACGTTATTTTTCTATTTATTTTTTCTATTTATAACTAAATAATTAATTAAACTATTATCTAATGTAGGAGCACATGAACACTTCACACCGAGAATTTATGCATCATGAGTAGTAAATGCACTTTGTTGCATGTTAAATTCTTAGATTTAGATGAACTGGTCAGCTGGAACACTTCCAGTACAGATTCCGATGGAAGGAAATTAATTGTCCAATTGTGTTTCACTTCCATTTCCAAAAACATTGTAGCAGTTGTTCCTAGTTGTTTGTGCCCATTAATTGGAAAGTTGTTTAAAGGATTTTGACCAGATATTGCATTATTCAAGGACTATTACAAGTAAATTGGATGACAACCCAGAAGCATAGACCTCAAAAGATTCCCCCCCCCCAAAACAACTGCAGAATCCAATCCTTTACTAAATTTGGTCACAAATAGTCCTCATTCCAGTTAATATAAACTTGTTATTCTGGGGATGACTAAACAGAAACTGAGAATAATTATATATGTATAACTTTTAAAAAAAACTCTTCACATAGCATATAATATTGTGTGGAACTCGGTATGTTATGGTGTCATGTTTCATGGGCATATTTTTCATAAATAATATTAGACTTACAATGTGATCCAAACAGTATATAGCTTGGATCCTTATGCATATAAGTCTTTTTCTCTTTTATTCATAGTAACTGGAAAAATGTTAAATGAGTAATCCTTTTGTAGATATGTAAACTTATCTTTCTGTCCTATGATCTAAGTGCTGAACTACAACATCTAACATAATAATGCATATTTTATTATTAAACAAAACTTCCATACCCAAACATACAAATTACAATATTCTACAAATAATAGCTACAAGTTTTTCCTTTATTAATTCGGACAATCTACTTTTGCAGTCACAAATTAGGAAAAAAGAATAAATCTGGATAAAAGAAGTCTGTAAAAAGATTAAATTTCACAAAGGAAATCAAAATTTTGGTCTCTTCAAAATTTTGAAAATTTTGGAGACAACAGGGCATACTTCCCTTTTTTTGAGAAGGCAAGGACATCCGTAGGAAAGTGAAAAAGCAGCAATCAGTTGATCACCAAGATTATACTCTTTTTTTACTATTTTGGGGGACGGTGCATTTGGGGATTATATTTGAGTTGTGTTATTAAAGCTTCCTCTTTTGGAGAATTTAGTTGGCGTCATTCCAAAAGGACCAATTAGGCATTCAAACTGGGAATGAGGAGCTACTTCTTATTTAATAGTAAAGTACATATTTAATTGTTATGTTCCAAGCTTTAACAACAATTCTTCTTTTGGGACCAGACTTGCATATGGATGGTACAATAGACAATTAAATTATTATTTCAATTTGCCCTAAATGATTCCAGAGACTTCCTCACCTATTCACTGCAGAACTAACCATTATTTGAATCACAGTTATTTACAGACTTTGCATTATTTTAATAGTATAGGCACATATTTCTATTTTCAAAGGAAACAGATGACTGCTGTTGGTTTCTGATATTCACAAGTAGTTGGGCAGTAACATGAAAATTTCAATCAGAAAAGGGGTAAAAAGCCTAACTGAAACAATTTAAAAATCAACAGTGATTTAAGCTACATTTTCTATATACGCAGACATAGAATTTCAAACTCCAATATCCGTCTCTTTGACACACAATGTGCCTCTTTTAGTAGAAGAAATCCAAATAAACATAGCATCTGTCAAAAGCCGCAATAGATTTACGGAAAGTATGTACAAATTGGTTAGATATGCTAAATATGCTCAGTGTGTTACCAGTCTTAAAAAAAACCCACTGTTTTTCTTTAGAAAAGGTGAACTAAATGAAAATTCTTAATTTTAATTTATCTTTCTAAGTTCCTTTCACAATTATGCATACCTACTTTCAGGGCAAAGGGCAAATTAAATAAAGACTAGGCAGTGTCAATAGGCTCTGTCTTGAAGTCCAAAAAAAAACCCTGTCATTCTCCCTGACCAGAGCTTCACTTATTAAAATATCCTTTAAATTTTCAATAAAATATGGAAAGATGGCATGCTCCTAAACATGTAATTTTGTAATAATTTTGTAATAATTTACAAAATTATTCTCAGTTGTAAATGGACCTATCCCTGTAAGGGAATTCCACAACCATAACAGTTGAATATGTGATACAGTAGGCCTACAGTGGAACTATTAGCCTTTATTCCAAATTACACTGATTCCCTGCCACACATATGGGATTCTAAGTCTATTTAATTTATAATCGGAAAGCACCCCATCTGCTCCTGGAACTGTTAAAACTGCATATGATTACATCAAAGTCATGTGTGTAAGAGAAAGTTCTGGATCAGTCTGCATCCTGAGTGTACTGATTCACCACATGTCCTTTGTTTTGAGGGGATATAATGTTGGCTTGTTTTCAAGAAGAGTCTAAATTAGAGATCCTAGCTTGCAAAGTATAGTAAGAGGATTTTGAGGGTATAAACTAGGCTTTGCTTGCTCTTGTGCAGGGGTAGGCAACCTTGGCTCTTTTATGACTCGTGGACTTCAACTTCCAGAATTCCATGGTTGGCTCAGGAATTCTGGGAGTTGAAGTCCATGAGTCATAAAAGAGCCAAGGTTGCCTACCCCTGCTCTTGTGGCATATTGTTCAAAATGTGCCTAAAATAACTGGTATTGACCATACCATTAGCAGAGAACACTACATGTGTCATTGGTATGACTAAATCGAGAATCTGGTTTCCTTGTCTTCTATCTTACTAACAAACATGATATTAAAGCCTTAATAGACTATGAGGGATAGTGGAGGTATAACTGCTAGGGCCAATCAATTTGTTTATTTGAAGAAAATGATGGAATGTAAGGGAAGTCAATGATAAACAGCATGAATTAATTAAATGAAATGAAAGGGAAAGGTACTTAAGTTGTGTTCCTGTAAAACTAAGAAAAAGTAAAACCGAATAGATCTTAATGAACATGCTAATCTTGCAGGTTAAGAGCTAATAAATTAGAACCATGGATGTATAGATTTAATTAAGAATGAAAGGACTAAGTTATATGGCAAAAGGTATGATCTAGACTGTTCCGGATGCATATGAAAATAGATACATATAAGTGGGTGATAATTGCATGTTATGGCTCCAGTGAATTGTGATATTAAAAGAATCAGATATAGGTTTCAGGGGAAATTGTGCAACATTCTGATTTAATGATGAGAGCTGGGGGAAATTCCATTACATGACATCAATGGACAGATGCGAATGAGATGAGGAAAAAGTGACTGGACCTTTTGGAGACTGAGGAATGAATAAGAATTGCAAATAGTATGGTGAATATCTGCTTGGAAAAATGTCTGTTGTTTTTTAAAATAACTGGTTTACGTTTACATATATTCTGCAAAGAAAAGAATATAAACTTACAGTTGTGACTACTTGATAATAGAAGATTGAGAGAATTAGCAAAGGACACAAAGATAAGCTTAAAGAGAGACAGACAATAGTAATACTAGTAATACTAGTAATACTAGTAATAGTAACAGTAACAGTAACAGTAACAATAACAAAACAAAACAAAACAAAACAAAACAAAACAAAACAACAACAACAACAATAATAATAGTTGGAAGGGACCTTGGAGGTCATCTAGTCCAACCCCCTGCTCAGGCAGGAAACCCTATACTATTTCAGACAAATGGCTGTCCAGTCTCTTCTTAAAAACTTCCAGGGTTGGAGCATTCACAGCTTCTGGAGGCAGGTTGTTCCACTGATTAATTGTTTTAACTGTCAGGAAATTTCTTCTTAGTTCTAGGTTGCTTCTGTCTTTGGTTAGTTTCCATCTGTTGCATCTTGTCCTGCCCTCAGGTGCTTTGGAGAATAGCTTGACTCCCTCTTCTTTGTGGCAGCCCCTGAGATATTGGAATACTGCTATCATGTCACCCCTTGTCCTTCTCTTCATTAAACTAGACATACCCAATTCCAGCAACCATTCTTTATATGTTTTAGCCTCCAGTCCCCTAATCATCTTTGTTGCTCTTCTCTGTACTCTTTCTAGATTCTCAACATCTTTTTTACATCGTGGTGACCAAAGCTGGATGCAGTATTCCAAGTGTGGCCTTACCAAGGCATTGTAAAGTGGTATTAATACTTCACGTGATCTTGATTCTATCCCTCTGTTAATGCAGCCTAGCACTGTGTTGGCTTTTTTGGCAGCTACAGCACACTGCTGGCTCATATTTAAGTGATTGTCCACTAGGACTCCAAGATCCCTCTCTCAGTTGTTACTATTGAGCAAAGTACCACCTAAACTATACCTGTTGTTTGATAACATCAGAAAAGTATCTTGTGAAAAACGGTAGCAGAAGAAAAGCTATGAAAGAAAGTAGAATGACTATAAAAAAAGAGAAATTTTAAAACCTGTGTGGAAAAAACAATCTTTTAACATAATGACTGAAAAATAAATACTGTACTGAACAGGCAATGGTGTTTTAATGGAATTAAAAAATATTCTTTTGTAAGTAGATGAAGTGACTGAAGCAAAGATTTTCTACCAGAGTGAATGGAATTAAAAATAAAAATAATGGAGTGATTTGTGATAAAATTGAAGTAAGGGAGTCTTGGAAAGAGTATAACAGAGATGTTATGGGAATAATAACAGTATTTCAAAAGGTAGTGCTGCAATAAATGCCATAAATATCGTTATCTAAGAAGAAATTGAAGAAAAGCTTGAAAAGTAGTAGGATTCAAATAGTGTAACTGAAGGAATATGAAAAATAGGATGTGGTTTGCTTATAGAGAGGCAGTGTGATGGTTTAGCTTTTTGAACGAACAGTGCATTTGTATGTGGTCATTGGAAGAATGTGTTTATTGTTCCCCTGAGCAAAGGAGAACACAGCATGGGGGGATTGGTTTGTTAAGAATGCTAGCAAGTGTCTGGCGACATTCTGCTTGAAAAGGTTGAAGGAACAACAGTGAATTATAAAATGTTATGCACAATATAGAGTTGAGGTCTGGTTGACAAATCTGATACGAATGATATATCATAAAGCACAAGTGGAATGCTTTGTAAATGGTTAGTAAGCAGGAAGTAAGACAAAGGTGTCAGATGCCCCCTTTGATTGTTTAAGATATCTATGGATAAAGTTATAAGGAATACTTCAGGCAATATCCTGAATTTTCTTTTCTTTGGAATGCCTTATAGCTTAACTTTTAAGAAAACAAGCAAATTGATGACAGAACAAATCAACCTAGAGTTCTGGCTGGAAGCACAAATAATATTTTGGACACATTTGTGAAGGCCCAGTTCCCTTAAAAAGTCAATCTGCAATCAAAGGTGGAAAGAAAAGAAGAAAAAGATGATCAACAGCAAGATGAATAGTTTCAATTACAATGGTGGTGGCTACACCATTTGGAGACCTGAAGCCAGGCTGGAGAAACTCTATCTATCTGTTGCTAAGAGTCAACACCAACTCGATGACACATAATTAACCATGTCTATAGCCTTTTCCCCTTGGCTTTAGTTATTTGCTTTCAAAACAATCCTACAAATGATCCTTTAAAATTAAGTTGCTGCCTTGCTAATCCATTCAATGCATGTTCACATTACTTACAGCCTTTTCCTCTTACTTTTAGTTATTTGTCTTTAAAATAATCCTGCAAATAATCATTTAAAATTAAGATGCCGAGTTGCTAATCCATCCAATGTAGTTTTTACATTGCCTACTCCTCCTCATATTTTTACAATAGTTAAAATAAAAATCTCTTCTTCTTGCTTATATATCCACATAGATTTTCTCTTCTTTCCTTCCCATTAGTGTAAGGCAATTTGTTAGAATTTAATGTTGCGAATAAAATAAATAGGAAAGTCTGCAAATTAAATTATTCATATCAGCAGGTTCTGTGTAAGGTCTCCTTTAAATTATCTGAATGTTAGAAAAATCAAAATATTTTACACAATTAGTTTCAGTAGAAATAAGTATGTGAGAATGGGCACTTTTAATTTGCATTGTAAATCACTTTGTGAAAAATATTTGTGATAGCAAGAATATACAAGTGCTTTAAATAAATTAACATGTAAATTTAATCATCATATGGTATATTAGAAATTCAATTATTTTGTTTTAAATAATGTTTACCTAGCTGTAATATGCTAGTTAAAGTAACATGTTTGTGAGAATAAAAGTGCTAAATTTATGCAGTGTTCTATAATTATTTTCCAACATGTTACAAAATGGAAAACACCTGAAACAGTTTGTTTTTCTTACAGGCTTCTAACTGTAAAAGAACAAAGGGAAGGAGAATAAAACAGAATCAGTGTGAAATTATTTGTCCTCATTATTCATTCAAAGCAGAAAACCCAGTGTTGGTGTTCACTTAAGGGTATACTATAACTATCCAATTCATCACATTTATCAGCTTCTATGAAACCAAACCATGACCGGGCAGAAGCAATATAGTCACTATTGTCTTAACTGCGTATTTTCCAGGAACACAAGGTTGAAGGTGAAGACAGCTTATGCCACACAATTCTCTTTCACCTACTCTTTTTTTTTTCTTCAAATATCTACACAAAGACTGACAAAGATGACAACAGGTGTTAACTAGAATTTCTGCTAAAGTACATTATGGTCAAAGAGCAGTATTTTACACATCATACATTTCTTTGGAATTTTTATATTCCACTGATTACAGTTAAAGGTTAAACATAGGGATACCTTTGTCTGAACAGAAACAATCTTTTGGCTATTTCAAATTGATTTTGCTTGAATGACAATATGTACCTGTCACAGAATTGAAATTCCTTACCTCACCCAGCCACCCAAACCCCATTTTTCTATTTCTTTTCAGATTCCTGGTTCTGCTTGTCTGTTCTGCTGAACCCTCCCTCCTTTTCTTTCCTTTATCAAGTCCATATGTACAATAAGTCTCCTTCTACCTTCCTTTTTCTTCTCACAGTTCAGGTCAGCCCAGCTAATAACAAGCCAATATTCTTAGATCTAAAATAGATGAACTCAGTCAGGGATTCTTAGGACCAAAGCAAATCAGCCATTCACTTTCTATGACAGATAGGCAGCTAAGATAATCATCTTAGCTAATCATACTTTGGATTTTTGATACTAATTAAAATTAATTTAGTAAAGTACTTTAAAGGGTATGAATGACATCATATACGATATAAGCACATAAGTAACTGCCAATAGCTGGACAGATTTCTCATAATTGTGCATAAGTGACATTTAGAAAGTAAAGTATATGCTTGCAACTTAGACATTTTGTTCCAAGACAACAGAGCCTATATATAGGGTGTAAATGCCTATATATTAAACTGGGCAATATGAACAATGTAGGGATCTTTCTGGTGACCTGATTGCACTGCTGGGTCCCTACCTGAACTTCTGAATCTGATTTCTGGGTTCGTGCCAGAATCCCTTTGCTTTTTGGTGTTAGGAGCTCAATCAGAGAGAGCTCAGGAGTTCATGGCTTCGATAGTGCCCTTGGTGGTGGTGGTTAGAGGTAATGGAGAACATGCGTTGTTTCATGATATCAGTGGTATGATGTCATTCAATTCTAAATTGCTACCCAGCTATGCAGGACATGTTGTCAATGTCTCATCCCAGTGTCTGAAGAATGTTGAGGCCTAAGTAGGATGAAATAGGCTAAAGCAAGGGTCTCCAAACTTAGCAACTTTAAGACTTGTGGATTTCAATTCCCAGAATTCCCCAGCCACGGAATTCTGGGAGTTGAAGTCCACAAGTCTTAAAGTTGCTAAGTTTGGAGGCCCCTGGGCTAAAGCAAGCAAGATGGAGCTGTGGTTTGTGCACTAAAATGCTTCATCTTCTCTGATGTTATCTCTTGACAAGATGGCACTATTCCAAAGAAGTAGGTCTGGACATGCAGCTTCTGCTGGATGGGCAAATGGAGACTATGGCCAAGGGTCCTTGGTCATGTTCCCACTGCTGCCTCAGTTGTGGCCATACCTGTTGCAGAAGCACCTCGCAATAACTTATGCCTTCACAACCAGTTGTTTGTACTACTGCAATCTGCTTACAAGGTGGTAGAAGATCACTCAGAAACTACAATTAATGTAAAAGGCAGAGATTCACTGGCTGGTGCTCATTGCCATGAATACCTCATATCAGCTATAGAGCTATCATTCATTTTTCATTGGCTTCTGAGTGCAATTAGAGGTTTGTCTTAATCTATTAAGTCCTACATGAATTGGCATCTAGGTACTTTTAGGACTGCCTTCTGGAGCCAGAGGAAAACCATCTAATCTGTTAACAAGACATATAAGGTGAAACGGTTTATCATGATCAGACATGCTCTCCTTTTGTTGTTGTTCTGGAAGTTACTACAAATATAACACTTCCAGATCATTTGGAAAGAGATAGAGATCCATCTATGTTTACTACTGGATATTGTACAGTTCCACTATACTTCATCTATATGACACTGACCTTTAATTTTTTATTTTGTTTCTTATTGTGGACATTTTAGCTGCATTGCTGTGGGTATTTAATATTATTAAATTGAATAAATTGTGATGTTGAAAATATTAATAATTAAATTGTCTGCCTCTGTGTATATATCTACACACATACAAATATACATACATACATACATACATGCAGTATATACATTATATTTATAAATGTATGCATTTATACTATATATATATATCTGCCACTCATGTATGTATGAGATAAAATATTTTTTCTTATGCCATTGTGGGAATTTTTTCTTGTATGAAAAGAGCCTAGATCATGAACTCAATACTTTCCAAAAATTTTAAATAAGGAAGTGCAGACTTTAGAATGGACTGTTAGACTATTCTCATAATATTTTCCAATGAATTTAATTCATTATATCATCTTTTTTTTAAAGCTCTGTTTTTGAATATTTTGGCTTTTCTATGCCCAACACACACAGTGAGAAAAGCTGGAAGTGGTGGTGGTGTAAAATGAATGTTGATCCTAAACCTTAAATTAAAATCCTATTCCATCTAATTATGAAATAAAACAAAAAAAATGCCTGCAATCACACAGTTGCTTTTGAAAAGCTGAAGCATTAAGTGGCATGTAAGGATGGACCAAGACAAGTTTTGTTCAGCTAAGAAATATTGTCTGTACCTAGCTCTTCCTCTGGCGTGCCAGGAAAACTGATCCCTGCCTTGAGGAGGTCACCACCGTCTTCCTCTGAAAAGACAGAAAAACGTCAAGAATATAGATATTTTCAGACTCACACTTTCAAAAAAATCGGTATCTCTTAAAACATGGGGGCATTCTGGGAGTTGAAGTCTATACATCTTAAGGTTGCCGAGGCTGAAGAAACAGTGTCTTAAAAGAACGTATTTTGTTTCAGTCTTCATTTTCCTTCTTAAAACTGTGAAGGTTTTCCTAATATCCCTTCCTAATATGGGTAGTCCTCAAATTCTGACCTGCTGCTTAGACAAACCTCAAAAAAGCTATTTATGATCCAGATTTGAAGTTCCAATGGCCAGTCCCACTACTCCAGTCACACGGTTGCACTCAGCAGCTGGTCCACATTTAAGGACATTTGCAACATCTTATGGTCACGTGACCCTAATTTATGGTTCCCCCCCCCCAGAAACTGGCATTTCCAGCAAAAACCACACCATAGTGACCAATGGGTTTACTTAACAACTGCAACATTCGTTTAACAACTACAGCATTCGCTTTATAACCATCATGTTTGTGTAAAAACCACTGCAAAAAATTATGCAAAATCAGGCATGGTCACATGATGACCTTAATGGCTGTCATGATTTACAACCATAATTGCAGGTTCACTTGTGGTCGTAAATCGAGGACTACCTATTCTTCAATATGCCAATTATTTTAACCTAAATAAAAGTTCTGAACTGCTTATCTAGGCTTCCCCCTCCTTCAATAATTCCAGTTTTATTTTATTACAGAATTTTTTTTAAAAAAATTCATTATATTAGCTAACAATCTGTTTTACCTGGATTTTTCATAAAATAAAAAGTTTTGTTTTTTAGTTCTGATAGCTTATATATTTTTTTTCAATCTATTGTAGTGTCCATGAAGATTCTTAGTCATTCAGGTCAAGGTTGGATGAGAACCGAGATGTCTTCAAGGAAAAACAAAGAAAGTCCAGTTGCCTTGTGAAAAGGTACCTTTGGGACAATATATTTCAGTATTATGATCTTCACCTAATTTATTTTAGTTATTATAATTTTAGCTGAGAATACAAATATAAAGAACTTTCTGTAAGATTTGGATCCATTACTCCATTTTTATATCAACAGATTGTATATTCCAGATTAAAGTCATGATAATCAAATTTATTCTCAAACTTGAGATCTGTTGGCCTATGAGCTGCACAATCTCCAAATAACATGACAACATTCTGAGGGACATCAGGTTGGGCAAGATAACCCATCTAAATCTCATACAACAACAAATGTAGGACAAACAGGCAGAAGACTGGCAGAAGGCATCCATGAACACCAACTGCCAGTCAAAAGACATGACAAAAATTCTTTAATTTCACAATGTATAGACATTTTCAATTGGGAAAATGTGAGCATCCTAGACCAGGCCAAATCCAAAAATACCAGGGAATTTCTAGAAGCCTGGCACTCTGACAAATTAGCCATCAAGAGACACATAGACATTGACTTCCGGTTCCTGTAGCAGTGCCTGCGGTCAGGCAAAGAGTATGCTCTCTTTGCCAACCGGTTTCCCCCCGCCGGTAGACCCTGGACAGGGTCAAAAGTCGCCCCGGAGAGGCGACCACCGTAGAGGAGGGCACTCGTTGATTGCAGAGGGAGCGTCAGCTGCTCCAGCCGAAAGTCACAGCAACATCTAAGCAAAAAGAACCACCATGGAAGATCCGGGTGAGACCTTTCCTTCCCTCTTGATACTTTACTCATTTCCCTGTGAAAAGCTCTTAGAAATTACTTTCCCCCCCCCCCTTGAGAAAGCAGCGTTTGAATACTTGGGGAAAGAGCTGTGGGGAAAAAAATAACTAATTTTTATTGTTTATTTGAGCGGCTGGAATTCGGGGGACCCTGAAGAAAAAAGAGAAGAAAAAAATTCTTACTGTGACTCTCTTTCTCTGCTTGCTTGTTTTCAGCTTAAGTGGAAACCTTTAGGGAGGGGGGTGGAGTGTTCTTCTTCTTCCCCCCCTTCTGAACAGTGCTATCTACTTTAAAAAAAAAAAAAACGCTACGGCTCCTGGGCGAATTTATGTGGATTGCATGGCTACAATCTAATTCGGAATTTGGCATGAAGCCCAGAAAGCGCCATTGCAACATTCTAACCATTTTGAAATTCTACTCCCTGCATTTAGCATGACGCCCAGACGCTTGCATTTCTTTTGGAACTTGTTTAAGTTTCTGCCTGCTGTTTTTGATTTTATAATACAAAGTATACTCTCCTGAAAAATGGATTTTTTCGCTCTAGGATTACAATATAATAATTGAGACACCAGTTGCTATTATTTATTTGGATTATAAATTAGATATTCATAATATTGATTGGGACTTTTGCTGTTTTTATTTTTGTACTTGCTTTTTCCTATTTTTGTTTGGATTTTATACTTTATAAAATTGCAACTCAGCTTTTAAGTTGAAATTTTACTAAAAAAACGAAGAATGGAATCCCACTCACAGCTTAACTATGGATTTATATTAGAAAAAATCTTGGAAACGAAGGAGGAATTAAAAGAACACTTTAGAATGCTTTGGAAAACGGAGATCCCAGAGTTAAAAACTGAAATTCAACTTATTGGATATGATACACAAGTAGGTCTACAACTTAACGATATGGAGGAAACACATTTACAATCGATTGAAGAGGAAGATACTACATCTTATACACAAATGACGGAGACTTTGGATGACCAAAGGCAGAGTTCAACTAAAACATCTATAATTGTAAAAGCAACAGGAACAGACTTTCAAATACGAGATGTTAAAAATGCTGACAACATGAACAAACAACGAACAACCACCATGTTGATTAAGACTGATTACATAGTGCAGACAACATTGGAGAAAAAAGAAGAAGACTATGACTGGATTCAATTGTGGAAAAATGTGTATGGTCAAATATTATGGAAGGAATTAGAAGCCCTATTGTGGAAACCTGCTCGGCACAAAAAGAAAGCTAGAATTAGGTTTAAAAGTTAGAACTAAAATTTTATTGGATGGGTAAAAATGGCTTTTAGAGACTTTGACTGAACTAATATGCTTGAGATTCCTAAGGTTCAAGACTTTGATCTGAGTTAATATTGATGTAAATTATTGGTTTGATTATGGTCCGGATGGCAAGATGGAAAATTGGAAAATCTAAAATTAGGAGTTGGATAGAGATTGGTGAAACATTTAACTATGATCTATAAAAGTATTTGATAAGAGTACAGGAAATAGAATATAGTTGAGAGATATTAAAATATACATATATAGATAATAGGCATATTATAAGTCTATTTTAGAAATAATTATTGTTTTATTATTTTAGGCTTGAATGTAAAATGGTTTTAAAACAGAGAAGTATAAATTGAATAATTGGAATAATATGTATATCTTAGAAATAATCTATACTATATGGGTACCCGAATTGTATACTATATGTTTATATAAGGCCAAATTGGAATATGTTAATTGTGAGTTAGTTAAGCCTGAAAACGGGTGGAAATATTATTGATATTGTGTGTGTTTTTTTTTCTATTTGTTTTTTCTTTCTTTGCTTAGAGAGGGAAACTTTAAAGAAGTAATTCAAATTGTCTATGCATGATTATATTTTTTACTTTGTTGTATAGAGTGCCCTATCTCCACGATGAGTTCCAAGCACTTGGTTGTAAAACAAAAAAATTCAATAAAACTTGTTATATATATATATAAAAAAGAGACACATAGACATTAACAACATCTGTAGACTATGCAAAAGAGACAATCAACCGGCCCAAAAGAGAAAAAGACTCCAGTACCTCCCCATCAGTAATCAGCACTCAGGTCAGCATAGATTAACTCCAAGGTCAACTTCAGACCAACAATCAAGTAAGCAATACCCCAATCAAGAATCTGCCACAGAGCCATTAGTAAACAGCCCAACGGAAGAATCCCTAAGACACCCACAGGCAAGGCACCAGAATATAAACTGACAGCAAACAGCATTCCTTATTAGTACTGATGATGTTACCTAGTCAGGGTAATGAAATGTCTGCAAGAAAACAAGCAAGCTCATAGAGCACCAAGGACCCCTCACAAATGCTACTTCATATAGATTTTATTCTGGCTAAGACCTATTCTAAAGGTCAACTAGCATACAAGACAGCAACAGTAGGAAAGAGTGTGCAAAACTTGCAAAGTTGAAAAGTTTTCAGAGAAAAAGATTTGCTTTTTTCTATATAAAACTATTCAATTCACTGTGCTTTTAAATAAAATCTATTTGGAGAGGCGATGGACAATTCCAGTTAAATGCAAACACAAATCAGGCAGTTTCTATAGAGATGGGTGCACGTGCTTGTCTACTGTACATGTTAAATTGAGAAGTAGAGTCTTTAAGTTTATTTCATTATGTGAAGTACAACAATAACAAAGATGCCATAAAGTGAACTTTTAAAATAGTATTAAATGGAAGACAGAAATAAAAGAAAAATAGTTTGTTTGTTTTTAAAAGTAGAAATACAAAGTGATAGAGGCCCAGTGCCATGGATTGACTATTATCCTTTAGCCTCTCTTCTCTCTTTTTAAAATGAGAACAAAAAGTAAATAACCTCACAGGGATCCTCTTGAACAAATTTAAGGAAAACTTCATAGTTCCTTAACAATAACAATCACTAAAAGGTAAAAGTCTTTTATTTTTTTTCTGCAATAAAAATAGGTGCAGTTTCTCTTGGCCAACAAACATACCAAATTCCATTCTACTTAATGAATGGTTATGGCTAATACACACAAGCTCTCAAAATGCACCGGGCTTTTACTTAAGCCATTAAAATCTACTTTAAAAAAAAAAGAGAGAATCATTATGCTGAAAGAAAAAGTACAGCTGTTTGCTTTGCTTTAATGTAAGATTTAAATAAAAGGAATGGGTAATGTTACTGGTCTTTTGTAATTGTGCTTTTCACAGACCATTGCACCCTAGAATGTTTTCCTATTATTCCTATTTGGACATTATCCTGATTATTTTTATTATGTGCCCACAATAAACCAGAGGGATATTTTTCTCTCATTAAAAAAAAGTCCTTCTCTGATGTGCTATTGTAATCTGAACTATTAGTTTCTACATCATCCCTATTAACTGCTGCAGAAGATCAGATTAACTCAAGAGACTGCTATAAATAACTTTTTGCTTCTTTACTTCCCAAAAGTAAAATAAAAAGATGGTTTCTTTATTTTTTTTACTTCCAAAGAGTGAAAATGTTGAGGTTATACCTTAGGGCAGAGGTCACCAACCTTTCTTGGCTGATGGACCAGAGGGAAAGGGAGGGGGAAGCATTTTGTGCATGCGCGGGGCCGCAAGCACGTGCGCAATGCAAATGGGGCAGTGCTAGCGCCCGCGTGATACTCGCTAGCCCTGCCCCTTGCATGGTGCAGCACCCCATTTTCACGCCCCATGGCACGGCGGCATCGTTTTCGTGCCCCATGGCACGTCGATCTGTTTTTGCGCCCCGTGGTGCAGTGGTGTCCCATTTTTGTGCCTCATAGCGCAGTGCCATCTTGTTTTTGCGCCCCATAGCGTGGCGGCAGCCCGTTTTTGTGCCCCTCGGCCGTGGCACTAACCAGCCTGTCCTGTGCCCCGGTGGCCAGCAGGGAAAGCAGAAAGGCCCCTAACTTTGAATTTGCTGATCTTCACAACAATTATCTTATGGACTAAAAAAAAAGAGTCAGACTTTAGTATCAATGCAGTCCCTCTACTAATTTATCAAAGGCTGGGTTTCCTCTCCTGAGCAGCTTAAAGAGAAGAAACAGCTTCAATAGAAGGTCAAACAAGAGGTCTCTTTGCAAGATAAATAGAGGAAGAATAGACTCAAACATAATATGAGTCTCTATGTCTCCATCTTCATCTTAAGCCTTAGATTAAAAAGTAATGGAGTAAAAAAGCTCCATTCAAATCTATAGCATTTTTCAAGCAGCTATTTAATTATCACTACATTCTTCTATTCTTCATCTTTATGGCAGTGCTAACGTTTTGAAGGTTTGTTCAGTTTTTATTCAGGCAAAAGACTCCAAATCAGTTCTGAGTGAAAAGATTTGCAAGGAGAAGGACATTCTGAGGCCTTTGATCTGCTCTGGTTTTCAACTGAAGGACAGGTTTAGGAATCGTCATTTTATCAAACAAAGGGTCCCCTCTCTGCTATTATACAGAACACCAAAAAGTCTGATGAGTAGCACATGCAGAGGTCAGATTCTTGCAGACTAGACTAAGTCAGCAAGCTAAAAACCGGGAAAAAGAGAGGAATGTTAACAAGCTTCTGTGCAAATATGTCTTATTCATACAGGTAGATCTTCCCTTACAATCATTCATTTAATGACTGTTCAAAGTTACAACGGCATTGAAAAGTGACTTATGACCGTTTTCACACTTACGACCATTGCAGCATCCCCATGGTCACGTGATCAAAATTCGGGCACTTGGCAACTGGCATGTATTTATGACGGTTGTTGCAATATCGGGGGGGCCATGTGATCACCTTTTACGAACTTCTGACAAAGTCAATGGGGAAGCCAGATTCATTTAACAACCGTGTTATTCACTGAACAACTGCAGCGATTCACTTAACAGCTGTGGCAAGAAAGGTCATAAAATGGGGCAAAATTCACTTAACAACTATCTTATCAATGGAAATTTTGGGCTTAGTTGTGATCCTAGGTCAGGGACCACCTGTAATTAAGGCTCTTTCGATTCCACCTTGAACCCTAGAGCTGCAAGAAAAAATTATGCTTTGAGCAGAGTCTAACAGAAAAGAGATGTGACAGGAAACAGCACGAACAACAAGAAGGAGGGCAATATGGAATCATGTCTAAAGCAACCAGGTGAAACAGCTCCCCCTAGTTGTCAGAGTAGATTGGAATACTTAGCACTTGAGCACAAAAAGATGCTTTTTACTTGGAACTGAGGAAGCTTCTTGGGTGAGAAGTAAAACGTCTTCAAGAAACTCAATAAAATCTAGTTGCCATTTGAAAAAAGAAAAGAAAAGAAAAACAACCATGACCTGGATGACTGAGAACCTCCGTAGATGCTTTGGACTTGAGTGTTATCAACCTTAGTGACATTAAGAAGTGTGGACTTCAATTCCCAGAATTCTCCCGCCAGCATGCTAGCAGCCTTAGTTCTTCTTTTAAACTAGATATGCCCAATTCCAGCAACCATTCTTTATATGCTATAGCTTCCAGTCCCCTAATCATCTCTGTTGCTCTTCTCTGCACTTTTTCTAGAGTCTCAGTATCTAGCCTCAATCTAGATGAGATTTTATTGTTAACAACCGTGGGGTCCATGGTCCCAAAATCCATTGGGTACATTGGATTAAGATGTGCTATTTCTAATTTACTGCCAGAGTTATTACTGATGGGTTTGTGTCTCCCTCCATTAAGTTACATCACAGCACCTTTAAGTTCTTTTTGTTAGACAATCACAACATATTATGGGTGTTGTAATTATGGATACTGAATATAAGCTTTTTTTAAAAAAATAATGCACTAATATTTTGCCTATTTGGAATCTTTATTCAGTATCAGCGCAAAAGCTTATTAAGCTGGGTAGCAATGTACTTTATATACTGGCCACATTATTAAATTGGAAGGAAACCTAATTTGCATGCCTTAGGATGAAAAATATCCCTGAACTATTGTACGAAAATTACAGTCATTTGTTTGGACTGGTAAAATATGTAGGACTATATTTTTCTTGAGGTAACTCACAGGATGTTTAAAATTGTCTAAATGCTCAGATATGATTACAGTATATATACATTGAAAGTTTTATCAAGGAATCTTTGAACATTTTGTTTTGTGAAGTCTTCAAAGCATATTTCTTCAAAGGTTAGATTTTTCTTTCTACTAGTACTATAATAATATTTGAGGTCTCTCTAGCCCACATGATTTGGTCCTATTCAGTTACGGTTTTGTTTTGATTTCAATTCATTACAACAGTTAATATAAAATTGGGGAAAATATAGAAATTAAAGCTGTAAATATGATATTGAATTAGATTCTTTTTATTAAAGGGTTTTTCCTTAATATAAAATGTAAATAGAATTAAAGACAAATAATGATAAATGGAAGAACGGGAAAGGAAAGGGAATAGAGAGGATAAAATGAGGGAAAGAAGGAAAAAAAAAAAGCAGTGACTTTCATCTTTTTTGAGTGCAATAAAATACATAGTAAAGTTATAATATTAGCTTTTTAGTTATGTCCAGTAATAACCACTAGTCACTTCAATAACAATAACCCACTTGTCAAAACTCAAAGTCAACGTTTCATTGTTTTACACTTTCACGCAGAAAGTCCAAATAACCACAAAACTATTTACATTCGTGTCCCTAATTAATATTGAATTAGATTCTCAAGAGGTGGAATTTGCCATATCAAGCCTGCTATTTGCCAAAGAGAATTATTCTACATAGAAGGAAGGAAATTTGCACTTCTGATGTTAAAGAATACATTCAAGAACTGTGTCATTAATTTTCTGTCTTAATTCAAGGGTGGGCAACTCTGTCCCCTTTACAACGTAGGGACTTCGATTTCTAGAATTCCTGAGCCAGCTGGACTTCAATTCCCAGCATGGATGGCTCAGGAATTCTGGAAGTTGACGTTCACAGGTCATAAAGGGGCCAGAGTTGCCCACCCCTGGAGTAATCAGTCTTTCTTGAATTCGCATTATTGCAATGGCCAAATTTCATCCACTACTTTGTCAGATCTTGTTCATAATTTTTCTATACTGAAATTACCTTAGTTTTATTGCAAATCTTTTGATAGTTTACATGTAAAAATGCCGTAGAAGAGAATTTCATTTAACCTGTCAGTGCTTTTGAGATTAGAAAAAGGGGTGGATGGTGCGCTTTTTAAATAACAGCATGATTGTCCTTTATTTTAGTTACTGCCAATTTTGCATGGTTGTGTTCTGCTTTATGAATATTGCTATTAAGTGTTCCCTAGATATCCTCTTAAATTGATATTATTTATCTTCTGAATATATACATGTATGTGTATATACATGACTCTGTGTGTGTCTGGATGATTTCTTCACCTTCCAACATTTTAGTCAAAGAAAAGTATGCCTAGATGTAATTTTATTGCCAATTAAAATTTGCATATAAAGGTAAGTAGTACAGGTAATCCTTGACTTACAACAGCTCGTTTAGTGACCATTCAAAGTTACAATGGCACTGACAAAACGGACTTATGACCATTTTTCACACTTACGACCACTGCAGCATCCCCATGGTCACGTGATCAAAATTCAGATACTGGGCAACTGGCATGTATTTATGAGGGTTGCAGTGTCCCGGAGTCACGTGATCCTCTCTTGCGACCTTCTGACAAGCAAAGTCAACGGGGAAGCCAGATTCACTTAACAATTGTGGCAAGAGAGATTGTAAAATGGGGCAAAAGTCACTTAACAACTGTCTTGCTTAGCAACAGAAATTGTGGATGTAAATTGAGGACTACCTGTAATCCTGCGTTCTGAGTATAATTGAGTGTTAGATATTACTGCTAATCATTGCCTTTATGATCCCGTTAAACTAGAAATAACTAACTGATTGAACATTTCCTTGTCTTGCTTTGAGCATTCTAAACCTATGGTAATTTAGGGAACTATATATAGCAGGAACATTTGCACAGCCAGTAAATATTTCTGTGTACCTGTAGTATGTCAACAATGGCACAATTTAATGCTATTACTATAAAAGCATAATTTCTGTCTACCGTATACTTTAGTCTGCTTATTTAAGGACAGTTAAATAGGCCACCATTTATTGAAAACAGGATTCACAAGCCTTCAAAGCACCACTTTTCTTTTCCTAAATGCCGGTCAAATTGAATTCAATTCATTCAAACTTTTATGACTCACTGGGAAGCTTTATTATGCTACAACAGTATAACTGAAAAGTAATTTGGGGGATTCCTTTATTTTATATCTAACAAAATCAGGAAAGTATGACTATTTTGAAAAATAATCTAGTGACTTTTGCACTGAACAAAATGATTTCCATTTGATTTCATCCTATTTCAAAACTAATTTTCTTATTGAGGCTGTTGCAGTAACTAAAAATCAACAATGACGTACAAAACCATGGATGTTTATCTTACACCAATGCTCCTATTAAATAACCTGCTTTTTCTCGCCATGTTTAAAAACTCTCTGCTGTGGTACAGGTGATACTCAACTATTACTTACAAAAATCTAGCAGCTGAAAAAGTGAGAGAGGTGAAGAAATATTGGACTATTGGCTATTCAGGAGACGGAGCTTTAACAAAAAGTCACTTAATATTATGTAGGAATGGTTGAGTTCCATACAAACATTCAGTCATATTTGTTCTTTTGATTATTATCAAACACTGATTTTTGCTATGTGTTCATTTTCAGTGTTTTTTTTCTCGTAGTTCTACTCATATATTAGGAAGAATATAGGAGAATAATTAAAAGGAGGATATAGATTTGTCTGATTGATCCCTTTTCCTTTTATAATGACCCAAGAAGGAACCCCATACAATTTTAACTTGTTTGCATCATTCCACATACCTCCATTTAAATGATCACACTCTTAAAAAGTTGTTTAAACCAGAAATGTGGAACAATGTTGAAGGGAGACTCTTCACAATCTCTTATAATTCTTGTAGCAGCCTTGGAATAAAAGTTCCTACATTTGAGGAATAAAGAAGATTTCCCCCCCAACCAACTAAAAACTATAACAAAAATTCTTGTGCCACCAGATAGATGCAAATCATGTCAAAAATTCATTAATATTAATCAAAATCACTTCAGCAGTTCTGCTGAGAAAACTACACAATGTGATTTTCTGTGAAGAAATTTTGCTCCTGTATTTTTCTCTAATACCAAGGAACATAAATTGTTCTTAGAAATACAGAAATATACTGTTTGAATATTTAAATGGATGAATACTTCTTTTAGCTTTTATAACTGACATGAGTGACTTCTGTGTTTTTTTTTATTCTATTGCATTATATTGACAAACTTGAGGGGGGACATTAGGTAGGCCTCTATGAATCCCATCACACTGGAAGCATAAAACCACATATTACAGACAAAGTAACTGGACTGCATCATTTTTGCTTGCATGGCAAGCCCATAAAAATGGTGGAATCCTTTCCAGAAAAGGATGGGACCATCTGAAGTGGCAGACTAGAAATATTTTATAGATTTCATTACACCCACAGCCTTCCATTTCTCAGGTGGTGTTCAGAGCCATCTCTGTCATTCTCTCTCCCCTCCATGAGGCCTCGCAAAAGCACCTTGGAAATAGAATAAGTGATGCAACGGTTGCCATGGAGAAGCTGTGAAGTTTTCTTTATATTGCACTGAATGTCAGAGGACTGCAGAACACAGTAGTTGTACATCTTGCTAGCAAATAAGCAACTGGCAATCAGAGACTACAATCATGGTAATTAAAAAAAAGAGAGTAAATGCTCTTCACTTTTTTGGAGGTATTCTTTGCAATTCTTTCCAGTATTAAAGCCTTGGGAGTGGAATTTCTAAAATATGAACTGAAACATGCAATACTGAAAGTCACACATAGATTAAGTTTAATCAATATTATTTTTGTACTATTACAAAAGTTGTTCAGTAAATATCTACGGGAGGACAGTGATCCTTTTTGTTGCAAAATTTAAATCTCTAGCTCATGAAGCATCTCTTTTGCTTTGCTTATAGTTCCCTAACCATATACGGTAAATATATATAGAGAGACAACTAAATAGTTAACCGGATGAGATTTACCAAGAAGTTATACCCTTTTAGTAGGCTTCAGCTATTTTCTGTAATGATAACATTACAATCAACAGAGAGTCTTAAGAAATAGAAAGGCATACATAATTATGAATAATTTATAGCCCAAGAACAAGTAATATATCATATGAAAAGTCAACTTGGTATATTTGACATTTCTTAGAGTTGTTAATGTTATGTCTATGGGTGCTACCACTCTCCTAAACTCCATAGACAGTATTCATGAAATTTTACATATATTTAAAAAAAATTAAATAGCTGAAACATTGCAAGACTGACGAATCTTGCAAGATTTTATTAATCTATTTAATTATTTTATGTATTTTTTTTAATCCTGCCTTTATTAGTTTTATAAATAAATCAAGGCAGTGAACATACCTAGTACTCCTTCCTTCTTTCATTTTCCCCACAACAAACCTATGAGGTGAAGTGGGCAGAGAGAGAATGATTGGCCCAAAGTCACCTAGCTGCCTTTCATGTCTAAGACACAACTAGAACTCACAGTTCCTTGGCTTCTAGCCTGGTGCCTTAACCACTAGACCAGGGGTAGGCAGCCTTGGCTCTTTTATGACTCGTGGACTTCAACTCCCAGCATGGCTGACTCAGGAATTCTGGGAGTTGAAGTCCACGAGTCATAAAAGAGCCAAGGTTGCCTACCCCTGCACTAGACCAAAGTAGCTTGAAAAAGATGGGAACATGGAAATCTCATAAGAATTCAGATTCACAGATTAACATGTGATTTCAACAATCTTGAAATATTTTAGCATTCATATGTGAAATCAATGAGTTTGGGGGTAAGATCAAAATATTTCACCATTTTGAAAATTTTCAACCATTTCATCATTCTGATCATCTGCTTCCTTGAGCTTTAAAAGTTTGCAAATTTTTGTCTGAAAGGGAACAATAAATATTAGTATCGTGTTTCCCTGAAAATAAGACCAGGGCTTATATTAATTTTTGCTCCAAAAGACGCAAAGCATTAGGGCTTATTTTCCAGTTAGATCTTATTTTCGGGGAAATAGGGTACTAAATGCGTCCATCTGGCTAACGATCTTAACTGGGACTTATTTTGGGGGTAGGGCTTATCTATGAGCATCCTGAAAAATCATGCTAGGGCTTATTTTCCGGCTGGGTCTTATTTTCAGGGAAACATGGTATTTCCAGCTGAATAATTCAATGAAGTTGTCTATTTTAAAAAAATACAGAAATTAATACTACTAATGGTCAGTTCTGTTCTCACATGACAAGAATTGTATGACCTACATTCAGAAGAAAAACTACCAGAGAGTGTATTCCATCTTTTTAACTGGTCCACCTTAATCATCAGGAATAAAAACTGTTTGAAATGGCTAAATTGACTTGTTTGATTAGAAAAAAAAACAATATTTACATTTATTAGTGACTGGAACACCCTTATAGACTTTTTGTATAAAAAAGAAAAAAACGAATTTAAGATTTATGGTTTTAAGGATTAGATATGACAGATTATAGAAAGAAGAATGTCATGGTGTAACTTTGGATAGTCCCATTTAAGAAAAAGACATTTTAAAAATACTGTACTCAGCTAATCAACAGAGGAAAACAAAGTCAGAACTGTAAAACGTTGATATTGGAACCAATATACTGTAGCTTGTTCCTGAGGAAATATCACCCTCCCCACCCATCTGTCCTGGACATCCAAGTCCATTTGTTTTATAATAGCAATAGCACTTAAACTTATATACCACTTCATAGTGCTTTACAGCTCTGTCTAAGCGGTTTACAGAGTCAGCCTATTGCCCCCAACAACCTGGGTTCTCATGTTACTGACTCGGAAGGATGGAAGGCTGAGTCAATCTTGAGCCAGTGAGAATCAAACTCCTGGCAGTGGGCAGAGTTAGCCTGCAATACTGTAATAAGCAGGTTTTTTTTGCTACTCAGCTATTCTGTATTCAGACATGAGGCCAAGATATTATTTTAATCCTTGTTAAACAAGCCACAATGGTTTGCATGTATTGTAACACTAAGCTATAAATGGTGTTCCATAAATCACACAAAGCTAAAAGCAAACTACAGCGTAGTTTTCCGTGATGTTCAAAGTCAATGTATTAATATTTAAAAGAGTTCATTGTATGTCACGCAAACCTCTAAGCAGTTAATAGTTCCATCATAAAACAAAAACTACAAAAAAAGAAAAGAAAAAAGAACACACCGAATATACCAAGATATTAGAATATAAAATTTAAAAAATATTAAAGTCATGCGCTTCAGTACCAAATTCATTATCAAAGTAGGAATTGTGGGCAATGCTGCCTAAAATCTATTGGGTCACCAAAAGTCTACTCAGTCTACACTGACTTGATTGTACACAATCCATCCATAAACTGCATATATATTTCAATATATATTTTCAGATAAAAACAAAGTAATTAGGATTACCAGATCTGAATTGCCAAAATCTAGATTGTGGCAGCAAAGAATAAGAGGGTTTTTTTTGTATCATTTTGCTGTTATCCATTGGTCTTCCAAATTTTCGCAGCCCAGATCTGATTGTGACATTTAGTCATTTTTGACTCCTACCAACCACATAAAGAGATTTCCTCCATGATGGTCTATCCCTAGTCTGATCTTTCAGATCTCCCAATGGTGCACTCATCACTGCTGTAACTGAGTCTGTCCACTTTGCTGCTGTTTGTCCTCTTCTTTTCTTTCCTAGCCCAGATCTGGCAGCCCTGAAATATCTCAAACACACTTTCTGCATAAACATCTGTATCTTCCAGCTTCCCTTCCCCCCCCCCAATTTGCTACAGAAATCAACTTTCACTGGCTTTGTAATTGCACTCTTGCACTTTATCTTTATATCAAGGCAATAATGAGCCCAGTCAATTCAGCTTGGGGGGGGAGATAGATCACAATGTTGAGATCCTCTCTGTCTCTGAAACAGCACTTTGGCTGTGAGATACAATTAACTTTCATTTATCTTACTCTAAATCACATTGGTCATCTATCTTCACGCCCAACATATTGGTGCTGTTCCCCAGTATATCAGCTATAATGAACCTAATTATTCCAGTCCATTGGGTTCATACAATACACCAGGAAGGTGCATTTTAGCTTGGGTGAATGTCTATGGAGATTCTCAATCATCCGGGTCATGGTTGTCCCAAAGGTGCTTTTTTCAAAAGGCAAATGGACTTTCTTGGCTTTTTTCTTTCTTTCTTGAAATCGCTTTGCTTCTCATCCAAGAAGCTTCTGCAGTTAGCTTGGGTGCATTCAACTGCCACAAGACAGCACTGAAGGAGTGTAGAGCTTAGGACGAGGCAGAAGCATGTCCCAAGAGTTGAGTTGCCTCTTTCAGTTTGCTGCTATCTAGTAGTGATCTGGATTTAATTCCTGTCCAAGTCAAATAACCCCTTAGACAGGACAGCTGAAGCAGCAATGACTAAATCCACTTTGAAGGAAGTAGCCAGGGAGTTGTTCCAGAGAAAGAGGCTTTTACTACAAGCTGGCAATCCTATTGAAATAAGTATTTGTTTTCTATTTGTGTCCTGAATAATTTCTGTATCCTGGAAGATATTATTCTAGAGGGCTCTCCCCTCCTGAGATCACACATCCACATCCCCCTTTCTGTCCTTCCGCCAGCTGATGCTCTGCCAGCCTTCTTCCACCATCAGCACTCAGGCAGGCAAGCTGCTTGTTCAGCCATATAACTGCTTGGCCCAAATTCTCTCTTTAATCATCAGCAGCTGGGAGGCAGGCGTATGCTTGCTTTTGGTTCCTTTTGCCAGAGGCTTGGCTGTGCAATTGGCATTTCTTAAAGAGATATTTCCTATTGCAGGGGAGGAAGGTTATGTATGTGTGTAGAACAAACAGTTCAGTCAGCGTGGCGATTTTGTGTGCTGATCAGTAGTTCTCTCTCTCTCTCTCTCTCTCTCTCTCTCTCTCTCTCTCTCACACACACACACACACACACACACACACACAAAACTGGTACACTGCAGAGATTAGGGAATACATTTATGTTTGGAAGAGAATACTGAAAAAAACCCAGAATATTATTTTTCAGTTGAACTGACTATTCTTGAAAAACACCGAAGCATTTCATTAGTCTGATATATGTAAATCAAATCAGGTATTTGTCCACACTGCAATTATCTTGGCTGAAGCCATTTTTTCTTCGTTTTCGGTTGCCACAGTACTGGGAGGGGGGATGAGTGGTTTTAAGGTTAGACTAAACAATAATTTGTCCCGTGGGAACCAAGGTCATAGCTGCCTGATTTTTGGCAGGCTGAGCCTTCCGTTAGAAAGCCTGCCAAAGTATTCTATGGGGGAACGTGGATAATTACATAGTGCTGGGGTGGGAAGTTCAACTTTGTAACATTGTAACGCTTGGGAGGGAACTCCAGACTTGGTTTCACTTTTGACTGTGCCGATACTTTGTAGCCAATAAACATGTTCTTTAAGGAAACCTCTTGCCTTGGAGTTCTGCTTTTACTGGTCTCATGTATCAGAACCACGACAGTATTGTTATTATGGTCTGTGACAACCTTTTACAATACAATAGTAATATATATATTATTTAATACAATAACAATTAGTTGTTAGAGGAGGGAATATGTAATAGAATAATAAAATAGCATGTCTAATTAAAAAATTTGCGCTCAGATATACGACTTGGTGAAAAGAAATTGATGTGTAAGTGCAGGTAGCTGGAAACTGGATGGGTTGATGGGTTGATTATGTTTACCAAATGCTAGGATGTTGACAAGCAGGAGTTGCTATTCAGAGTAACAGCCTATTCCTACCTTCTGAAGGAACACTGCATTCCCTCTTTGCAGGATTTTCTCTGGAGCTGTAGATGAAGTGGAAAGTAATTCAACTGCAGAAGACCTCTCAGTCTGAATAGTGCCACAAGAACACAGGGTAACCCCACTCCCTGGACTGGTGCAGCAACCAGGACTCTCGATTCCTCTTCATCTGAAGAACCCAATGGTTTATGCCTATCCCATCAGACATGGCAGAATGGATGTGCTCTGGATCCCTTCAATGAAGCAGTGTTCCCTAATGGGTCCTGGGAAGCATGCCTTCTCCATCATGGAACAGTATCCCCCGGAGATGGGGACTGCACCGACACTCCTGGCCTTCCAGAAGTCTGTGAAAATCTGACCTTTCCCTCAGGCCTTGGGGCTAGGATGTTAAGGGTGCTCCGACATAGCTGTGTGCAACATTGGCTATAAAAAGTTTCACAAATTAGTTTTGTCTTTTAATGGATTTTGGTATTTCTTTGCCACCTAGAATTATGCTGATTAGAGGGGCAGCGGTATAAAGTTGCCTAATAAATAAGGAAACGGATAACCATTAGATGGCAGTAGAGAGTAACAAAATCTGATGAAGAATACTCCTTGTTGTCATCTAGTGTTTGCCTGAATTTTTACAACTAATACTTAGCAATTCTCTTATTGCTTCGTCAGTTCATCAGGGTGATAAACCTCTGAAAGAAAGATTTCCTGAAAAACATAGTCTTTTAAAAAGCTTTCCTAAATCTTCAATTTATGTTGCAAAGTAGTATGCAAAAATAATAGTCTTCAATTCAGAAGCTATCGCTCTGGCTCAAATTCTTATTGGGAAGATATTTTTCATCTTTACTACACAGAAAGAGTGATGCTAATAAACATTAGTGATTCTCTCTCTCTCTCTCTCTCTCTGTATGTAAATATGCTACCCTGTACTTGCCCTGTGAGCTTCATGTATCTCCTCAAGCACTAATGAATTTTTGTTAACAGCTTTTTAAAAATAAAGGATTAATTATAATGCATCAGTCAGCAAAACAAAGTAGCAACTTATTAGTCAAAGACTGAATAAATTTAAAGAGATCCCACTCACAAGCTATTCATTTTCTAACACATCATTTACTGAAAAACTACTGCATACGGCTTAATGAGCTTATTCTACACATAACTCATAGATTTTTTTTGATAAAAATAACAAATTTTAATGAGTAAGGTTATTTTTTTTACTTTTTTTTTCAAAGTAGGAAATTTAGTCAGAAGTGATGATCCAATGTATTTGGAATTTAATCCAAACACATGTAACTTGTCTCAGCATAGACCTGCCAAAAATATAAGTAAATAATGCTAAGCATTCTAATTTCTGCTACCACATTATTTTTCTTTAGCCTCCTTAGTGGTTATCTTTTATCAAAATACATTATTGAAATATTATTGATGATGATGATGATACTACTACTACTAATAATAATAACAACAATAATATTGATCGTCATGTGCTTTCTTTGATACAATATTGTTAAAGAAAGAACTGTATGTATTGTGGCTATCTACAGATTGTAATGTTGCTAAAATTTAACTAAATGAAATTTAGTTGAGAAAGAAATAAGATCTTCCTGTTGATCTTAATCTGCAAGCAGCAAACCTGCTCTTCCTTTTTCAGACTACCTTTATAATTCTTCATAATCTTGTGCTCTCCAAATTTGTTATGACATGTGAAGAACTCCAGCCTAGAAAACACAACTCTGTATGAAATAGCAAACATGGGAGTATTTTACGCCTCAGTAGACTAATCTTTATGACTAACAGAGATTGGAATCACATCTTACTCTGAGTCTTTATATTGCTGTGTTCTAAACTGCAATATTATTTATATAGTTTCAGTTTCGAATGTGATATGATTCCAACTCCTCAGTTTATGAATCATGGTTTGTACGTATGAATTGCAAAGAGGACCAATACAACTTGTTGAAATAATCAGTCATTTTCTAGGGAACAAACAATTCAGCCAACTTTTTTGCAGTGCTCTGCAATGCCAACATTTTTGACTATTTGTGCTTTATCTAAGCCAGGGGTTCTTAATCTGGCTTCTGTGAAAAAAATTACAACTTTATATTCACTAAAAGTTGAAATTTAGTTTTTAATTCAATATTGGTGGCAGCAAAGTGATTCCTGACCTCTAGATTCCAAAAGCATTGATTAACCTCAGTAAATCTCACTATATAAAATTATACATCCTAAAAAAAGGGATATTGTTATTGATTTAATGAATAACTAAACAAGACCATATATTGTTGTATTATGCGTATTATTTTAATAAATGCACTTGAGCACTGATGTACAACATTTTATGTATTTTTCTGAGAAGATGTCAGTATAATAAAGTAAAGAATTTTGGTTTTATGCCAGAATTTGCTGCAAGATCCTCTTGGACACAGTTGTGTTATTAGCTTGACTGCACAGTTCTTAATCACTCTACCATGATTGTTCTAACTCCCCATGAACTCAGCCCACAGAGAGAATCAGACAATGGAACCACATCACAATCTCATAACATTTTAGGGATTATCTCCCAAAGTTCCTATTTTTTTTTATTCCACTAAAACCACGGTGCTTGGTTTTATAGAATAATCATCAAATATTATCAAGTAAAAAAAATCCACTTTCAACTACATTGCTGTCTAAACAACTCCCCTTGATATTTGAGAATCTCATGAATTGAGAAATTTATGGCATTGTTGAAGATTTTTTCCCCTAGTGTCTATAGAATTATAACATAAGCTTGAATTTATACAAAGGAGAAAAAGTCATTACTTTTTAAATATTAAATTAAGGTAGCTCAATTATGCCTAAATTGTGTGTGTTTTGCAACTGTTTCTATTGCTTAAGAGAATATTTCCCAACTATTAACCCTCAGTAGTTTTCACATAAAATCAGATCTTCTAACTTTCTAATGGCTTGCAACAAAAATTGTCAACATTTTGAGTGTCAGCAGAAGCTTTGAATGTCTTATCTATTGTAACTATTCCCCTGAAGAAGTGTTTCTGAAAATGCAGTGAAATTGAGATTTTGTAACAATGTCTTTCTGCATCCTATTTCCTTTTTCATATTATTTTGGTATATGCCTTGCTATTTGTCATCAATCATCTTTCACAACAAGTTCTCAATCAAGCCTACCTGTATGTGCTTTAAGAAACGTATCTAGAATTTCTGACCAATTTAAATTCATTCATATGTTCCAAAACTTACTTCCATATATATGTGTGCGTGTGTGTGTGATTGTAATGTAGTGAACTATTTGAATTCATTCTTAGTCATACAGTGAAGTTAGTTTTGGGGGAATGTGATTGCAAATATACATGCAGAAATATACATATTCTTGATGAATTTACTTCCCCCCTCCCCCGCCGTGGTTTGGTTGTTACCAGTGCTTTTTTTGTCATAGAACGCACGGAATGATGTTCCGGCACCTTTTTTTGAACAGAAGAACCGGTTCCTTCTAAGCTGCCAGCGTGAGTACAGGTAATCCCAGAGCATTCACTTAGTGCTCTTATGCTTCCCCCTCCCTTCCTGCCGCACGGGACTCACCTGGAAAAGGTCTCTTTCCCTCTCTGCCGGGGTTCCTGCTGCCTCTCCGATCTGAGGAAAGGGGACGTGTCCACAGCCCCCCTGATCCGGGCTCTGGAGGCCTAGAAAAGACCTCCGGAACCCAGATCTATTGCCGCAGAATGATTTTGTGGCCCCCCAGCGGCCTGATCCGGCCTCTGGAGGCCTTTTCCAAGACTCCAGAGCCAGGATTGGGCCGCTGGGGGGCCGCAAAATCACTCCGCGGCCATAGATCTGGGCTCAGGAGGTCTTTTCCAGGCCTCCAGAGCCCAGATCGGGCCGCTCGGTGACCGCAAAATTGCCTGGATCAGGCCGCGGGAGGCTGTGGACCTGTCCCCTGGCCTCAGATCGGAGCGGCAGCAGGAACCGTGGCAGAGAGGAGACAGACCTTTTTCAGGTGAGTCCCACGTGGCAGGAAGGGAGGGGGAAGCATGAGATATCTTAGTGGGTTGGGGAGGCCTTGGGGGCCTGTTCCATCAATAGGCCCTCCATGGCCTTCCCCACCCTGAGATACCTCATGTTTACTTAACGAGCCGTGTGCGTTTTAACGAGCAAGAGAGTGATCTCACTAAAGGAACGAGATTCACTCTATGAGTTTTCGAGTTACGAGTGGAATGGGCAGGCTCAATTACACTCGTAACTTGAGGACTACTTGTAAAGCTCTGGCTCAGTGACAGGAAGCTATCTGAGGAAATCGGGGGCATCGAAGGTCGACCAGGAAACACTTCCACAGCTCTGAAAGCAAACCCTCTTCTCTGCCTTGGTTCATGGGGCTCCCCCCGCCGCCGCCTGTCCTCACCCCCGTGTTGGCCACCAGGGACCAGGATTGACTCCTGGAGCGAATCTCTTCAAGGGACCAGGCGCGCTCTCAAAGCAGCAGCGCTGCCGCCTTGGTCACTCTGGCTCCGGAGGAAGCCTCTGTGTCATCAGAGGTGGAGGAGGACGAGGTGGCAGAAGACATGCTGGCTCCGAACAAGCGCCCTCTCAAAAGCTGCGGCAATGGCGTCCGTCAGCTGATGCTGCTCACGTGATCTGCACCTCGGAAGCTCCCTAAAGTGGTTTCTTCTCCCCCCCCCTGACTGGAGCCGGAGCTGTGCGTGAGTTCCGGCACCTTTTTTTTTTTTTTACAAAAAAAGCACTGGTTGTTACTGAAGGGAAGTTGATGCTATACCAATGGCTTCATACCATTGCAGTGTTAGCGAAACTCCCTGTGAACTCTTAGAATTAACTTCAGGAAAATCAAGATTTGGTTTTGTATGATATACAGGAAGATGAAAGACTGAAGGGAGTGCCATTAGACAAGGAAAAACCCAAACATGTAATATTTATGGCAGCAAAAAAAAAAGTTGAATGAAAAAGATGAAAGTGGAAAATTAGTAATTTATACCCATAATGGATTTCCCCCACCCCCACTCCTGAACCTACTAAATTTTACATAGGCTGTTCATCACAAATTATTACACAGCTTTCATGGGAGAAGGGAAGAGGAGGGAGGACAGAGGAGGAGGAGAAGGAGGAGGAGGAGGAGGAGGGCCACACCACAATACAGAGTGAAGAGGGAAATATTTGTTTCTTTTAAGAAGTACATTTTTATCATTTCACAACATCATTATAGCTTGCCAGCTGTACATACGGCAACATCATTTAATTGGGATTTCACAGACTTCCCATCTTTAAACACATGTCTGAAATACATAAAATTCCAAAAGCTAAAATAACTCATCAGCAGTTTCTATGGTGACTGAAATAAAAGTGAACAGCCTAAGAAAGGGCCTATTTTTTTAAATCAACCTGATGTCTTCAAGATTGTAAGAATCTATTGGAAAGTCTCAAGAGAGCTATTATTCTAAAAAAGAATCTTTCAAAGAGTGGATATTGGTATTTTCTATAACAAAATTATTGATGCCAATTTTCTGAGCAATGGGTATTAGCTAAGGTATATGAGGTGTCTGTATGTTGGAGGTTTGACTGCATGCTGGAAGTTTTTGTTACTTTAATGTTAATAGTTTAAGTACTGTTGTTTTAATTCTTGATTGGGATCCAATTCAGAGTTTGGTATAAGATGGGCAGTATTATAAACAATGTTGTATTATAAACAATAAACAATGCAAGTGTCTGGGGCCAACTTTATTTCTAAGTTTTTCTTCATTGCACCATAATTGAGTAAGATTTGGTCAAAATCAGAATAGGTGATAAAATGTGCAATATAGGTTTTTTGTGTTCAAGAAAACAAGAAGCTGTTGACTAGAGAATATTCCTACCATGCTTCAGAAACTTAGGCCTTAACTGAATCCCAGGACTGATCTTGGGATTACCCCAATAGGAACAATCCCAAGCAAGAGCCTTAGCTGAGTTATGCGGTCTCCATTCATGAATAGTCAACCAAGCATGCCTGAGCTAATCAGCAAAGACACATTGTCATTTCTGGACATAGAGGTTGTTATGGGAAATACAGTACAGTACTGAGCACCATACACACCAGTGCCTATTTTTAATGTTAAGATATAAAAGGTAAGTAGACCTTTTATATATTAACATTTCATTTATGTAATATACAACCATAGCATTGTCCACTAAATTCAGGACAAGGCAACCTTCAAGAAAGCACTTGAACTCTCAGAACTCTTTGGTGAAATGCAACAAGCCTCTAGTATAAACCAAGTATCTTGGTTAAAAAGAAAGGAGAGGCAAGTTCCACACCAGAACATAGATAGCAATAGCACTTAGATTTATATACCACTTCACAGTGCTGTACAGCCCTCTCTAAGCGGTTTACAGAGTCAGCGTATGGCCCCCAACAATCTGGGTTCTCATTTTACCAACCTTGGAAGGATAGAAGGCTGAGTCACCCTTTAGTTCAGATATGTCAAACACAAGGCCCGGGGGCCGGATGCGGCCCACAAAGTGGTTTCATGTGGCCCACAAAGCCATCCTGGAAACAGTGAGGGAACGGCCCTCGCTGCCTTGGCCCTGGCCCAGGCCGGCCGGGAGCCAATGTACAATTTTGTGGTGGCCATCTATGCTGAAACACATTCAGTCTTAGCTCCACAAGGCCATCTGGAAACAGCGAGGAACCAGCCCCTGCCGTGTCGGCCCCCGCCCCCTGGGTGCATGCTGAGGAGGCTCCTCCAGTAGACCATGCCTTGGCACTTGCCCTGGTCCCACCCCCTTCTGCCAGAGACCCTCAGATCTGTCCCACTCCTGCCCAGGCCCCCACAGGGACCCTTGACATGAACGATGTAGAGCTGGCCATGCCCACCCAGTAGGCCACACTCACTCCATCCACGCCCACCCAGTAGGCTGCACCCACCCTGGCCATACCCCCCCGGCCCCCCCGAGGGCAACCGCAATGCTGATGCGGCCCTCAATGAAATTGAGGTTGACACCCCTGCTTTAGCTGATGAGGATCGAACTCCTGGCAGTGAGTTGAATTGGCCTGCAATACTGCATTCTAACCACTGTGCCAGAAGAAGAAAGAAGGTATGACAATGTCACCCCCAGTGTGATTGTCTTAATCAGCTACCAGTGGACAAAACTCTTGATATAATAGAAATTCAAACTGGAGGTGGGAAGGGGTGGGAGATATCAGTCCTTTAAGGGGCACACTCCATGTGAATGGTCAAGGTAGAGGTTGCCACATGGGGAACAGATACTGGGAAAGATATCCTGTCCATAAAAGTAAATATAGCATTGTCAGTGGGAAAACAGAAGCCCCCTTGTTAACACTGACTATTGCCCCAATGAACTGTGTGGAAAAAAGGGAAAACCTCTTAGATAAAATCAGCTCTGGTGGGAAGAACGATGGTGTAACTAAAAGCCAGTCATCCAGAGAAGAATACAATGAGATACCTTGAACATAAAGATATGCTGCCACAGATGTCATACATCTAAGGTCTGTGGCAAGACCAAATAGCAAAACTGACAAACAGAATAATAGAATAACAAAGTTGAAAGGGACCTTGGAGGTCTTCTAGTCCAATCCCTTTCTCAAGTCCTTCTTGGTGGCACAGTGGTTAGAATGCAGTATTGTAGGCAAACTCTGCCCGCACCCTGGATTTCAATCCTGATGGGGCTCAAGGTTGACTCAGCCTTCCATCCTTCCGAGGTCAGTTGAAGTAGGTGTTTAAACAGAGTGGGAGGAAATTTGGCAGCAACAATATAGTTTGAAGGCAAGGAAGCCTGTCCAATTTCTGAAAAACAATTGTAGGATTCTGTAACAAGGATTTTTGACATAAAAAAGGGAAAGAATCTCAAATAAGATTTTAAGATTTGGACAGAATTAGGTGGTACTTACCAGTATAGGAGCTGTGGTGGCGCAATGGTTAGAATGCAGTATTGCAGGCAAACCCTGCCCATAGCCCAGAGTTTTAACCTGACTCTCTCAAGGTTGACTCAGCCTTCCATCCTTCTAAGTTCAGTAAAATGAGGACCCAGGTAGTTGGGGGTAATGTGCTGACATTGTAAATCACTCAGAGAGTGCTGTAAAGCACTATGGAGCAATATATAAGTCTAAATGCTATTGCTCTTTCAGACAAGTGGTTGTCCAATCTCTTCTTAAAAACCTCCAGTGTTGAAGCACCCACAACTTCTGAAAGCAAGCTGTTCCATTGAAACAAAACCATCCAGCATAAAATGAACAAAAAGCTGGGGGTAGGGCACTATAGATACATTAGATTAGAGTAGATAAAGTAGATATATTGGAAACCATTTTGGAAAATCACCCTGTCTCCAATCTCCAATCGCCATATCTCCTGTTGTAGGAGGGGAAGATCAACAGTTGTCAAGATCTCGTTGTGGTCATATCAGATTTTGACCCAGGTATGGCTATAAATATTTACTCTCTAGGAACTAAACTGTGCATTCAGTGACTATTGGCAGAAGTTTCACAACTGGCTTAGCCCCAGAGCCTCTCTCTATCTTCATCAAGACTGGGAACATAAAAATTAAGATTGAAAAACCAGTGGTGTCTTACACTAGCCCTCAAGAATTCTGATGATTGTTGAAGTTTCGCACTAACAAAACTGTTCACCACATGAATGGAATCATCCAGAAGAAAAGCAAGATACTTGATCTCCAAACTGAACTTTGAATGATGAGAATTCAATGGAAATGACATTTCTGCTTGAATGGAGAAGACATTTGTTGATTAATTATCGTCTTCTGAAAGATTGACTGGGAAAAGCAAGAAGAGTATAGGAGACTTTTATCTTAAGACTTTTATCTTAAGTCTTCCAGTATGTGCAGTGATCTGTTGCCCCCAAAATTGTACACCTACTGATGGTTTGAGGCTATGAGGCCACATTAATTAATCCTGAAAGAGACACAGAACCAATGGAAATCAGCAAAAGGTGATCTATGAATGCAGAACAGTTGCAAAGGGATAACTTTCAATCTTGATTTTAAGATGAAGATGGGAACCGTTTTCCTCTCAGTTATCGAGCTGTGCAGCAGGATGGCCTGGAGAAAAAGTCCTTAAAATAGACCTATTGTACATTTTCTGCTTACAAAACTGAATTCTGGTTTTGAAGAGGAACTGAAAAAAATACTGATTAATAGGAGCAAAATATGGGGAGAAGGAAACTATATTATATAATTTTAAAGGAAAAAAAACAGTTTTAAATACACTGTATGTTTATAACTGCCAGGAAGATGATTTGTATTGTTTTGTGTTAAATCTTTTTAACTTTGTAAACACAGTTGGACTTAGGAGGTGAAAGGGCTTGTTATTTATTGCTTATTTTGCCTTGATTGGGAGTGAATAGTGCTGCCATTTTAGTAGGGTACGACCATTTATTGGGCAATATTCCTAATGCCAAAAGAGAATAAGAGGTGTGGAGGCTGAGCACACCCAAGAAGAGATAAGAAAGTCCCCAAGAAACTTCAGGCTCATAGCAGGACTTTTGGAGAAAGACAAGGGAACTTTGAAGAATTTCAGAATCCACCATTTGAACACCTTTCTCCTAAAATCTGGCTTGTGATGAACATCTATGAGGAGACTTTTAAGTATACTATATGCTCGGTAATTCTTCCAGAATATTTTGCATGACCTTCTCCAAGGAACAAAAGGCAAAGACTGAGTTTTCTAAGGTGAGTGGTTTGCCTTTGCAAATTATTTGTGGGAGAAGAATGGGCAGAGCTGGGAGGAGCAGTTAAAGGAGTCATCAGCCTACATCATTATGTTCCCACAAATGGTCTACGTCCAAGCACTCTTGAATTCTCTTGGCTCTTATCTAGCACCAGTTTAGTGTTGAACTTTAGTTGACTACATTCTTGTGTATAGGCTTGAGCAATAAATATTCTGAACTGCAACTTAATGCATGATCCTGATTCTTTGTGCTTGACATACTTGCACTTATGGAATAGCCTTTAAGAGAAAGAAAGTTGAGGGAGAGTGACAAATAATGCCTTATGTGCAGCTCTTCAGGCAGTAAAAGCCACCCAAAAGGCAGTTAAAGGACAAGCATAAAACATAAAAATAAATAAACAGATGTGGGATCTCTGCAACAGGTAACTGAGGCTGCACACTAATAATTTATGCTATGCAAACAAGGATTTCTGCTATGAATTTCTAAACTCTTACAAAATTTCAAATAGGCATAGCTAGGCACATGTCCCATATATGAATCACAGAGATCAAAATGAAGAAAAGGGCATGTCCCATAAACAGGCTGGTCTGTTTCTCAGGAGAGAAATCATTGCAACATCTACAATATTTTTAAATAGTTGTGATTAAGTAGTTGTCATTTAACCTGCCTGTTAAATAGTTGCAACCTGTGTCAACTGTGGAGCTGGAGATCAATTGGCCTTTTCTCTATCACTTAAGCCCATGTAAAATTGGAACAAAGGTGGCTGAAGATTTCATATTTTCTGAATGTGATGATACATTTCACAGGCCCATAATCCTATCGAGATGCATTTCAAATAAGTCCTATTTAGAATAAAAATTGGACTTGTAGATTGAACATGGGCTTAAGTTTGCATCTATTTCAGAAAATAGCCCAAATCACCAAATCAAAGGTTGCCCAATTTGTTTCATGGCTTGAGTAAGAAGTAAGAAACCCCAAGTTTCTGCTTCTATTAACTAACACCTCCAAAATGTTGAAACAGGTGTTTAAACAAAAATAGGGTTTAAAGGAAAGGAAGCCTGTCTAATTTAAAAAAAAATCAATTGTAGGATTTTGCAACATGGATTTTTGACATAAAAAAGGGAAAGGACTTATGTATGGTACTTATCAGCATAGTCGCCATTCCTTTGGGAACAATTCTTCTTAAATGTTTGGCCATCAGGGATGATGGAACAGCACAAAGGAGTCTTTACAAACCTGGATGTCCTATTATTTGGTGTGTAATGTTTATATTAGTTATTTGATAGAAATCTGCCAAACTATTAACAGATAAGAGGTGAAATACATTGCTCTAGCTTCTTTCTTTCTTTCTTTTAATGAAAGCAACTTTTTAGCTGAGGGTAAGTATAGAATTAAGGATCTCTATGGAGATTCTCAGTCATCCAGGTCACGGTTATCTCTAAGGTGCTTTTTCAAAAGGCTACTGGACTTTCTTTGTCTGCCTTTTGAAAAAGCACCTTTGGGCTTCTTACGGATAATACAACACTCCTGACTCATTCTTTGTGAGTTGTGCCCCCAAAGAACTGTGATTAGAAGTTTCTTCCAGTCAGCTTCCTTCTTCTTTTCTACAGTAGTTAGAAACAGAAGTAGTGTTTTATGACCTCAGATACTAAGACCAACAATGTAAACCACTTTGAGATGCAACTGAATCAGATGCACCTCTCTAGTAAAAGTATTTTGTGATGAAAAAAATAAAGTGTGTATTTTGTGAGAAAAAAATTAAAAATATACTTTCCTTTTTTTTAATGCAGTAATAGAACAAACTTTGAATGAACAGATGTGAAAATGATAGGAATTGAAATAGACTGATCTTTACCTGTGACTCACCAAGTTTAGTGCAGCCTAGCAACCAGAGGTTACCTGAAGACAGCCAACTTGAATTAAATAGTCACGGAGGAGAAGATTCTCAACAGTTCTCAAAGTGGGTTTACACTGCCACCAGAACTGAAAGGCAAACATTTCTAAATAACATTAGATAGCTGGCATCCATCAATGAACTGTAGTGATTAAAGTTTTGGGGAGTGGAATCAGGACTCACTGGTAATTTTGGACCAATAATTCTGTCTCTTACAGTGTTGTTTTATTGAGGAAATTATAGGATGCCCACCTTGGACTCCTAAAGGAAAAGCAGAAGCATATAGGTGGGAACAAAAATGCTAAACAAGATTTGCCTGGTCTGATCCAGAAGGACTCATAGCATCCTTCGACTTTTTCCGAAAAAGAATAATAAAGCATGTGATACAATGCTTTAATGAACCAAATTTCCTATTTTGTATTGTTCATTTTGTCTGGGAATTAAAAAAAGGGTGGTGGTGATGGGGAGATTATGATATCCTTAAACTTCTGAAGCACTTAATATATGTAATACAGCCCTGAGAAGTTTGCTCATATGCAGAACCAGTTATAAGGCTTGATATTATTACAGTACATAGTTTACCATTTATTTTGCTGGAAAAGAAGCTCCTTGTTCTGATATCAGTTTACAATTAATAGTTTTTTAAAAGGGCAGGATTCAGATTATAAACCACACACAGATGTTCATTGGCTAGAAAAACTACCCTACATGAATATAGAAAGTGTTTTTCCTATCTAATTTCTAATATTGGGTTCACATTTAAAACCCAACTTCAGGTTGGGTTCATATTTAAAACAATACCACATACACACATTTCAGCTTCAGCTTTTGCATAGAACATTTGTGAATGATGGTTCCCATAGAAACAGGAAGCTTATTTTAGCTAAGATTCTAAATGCTTCATTGTCACCCTAATCTACACAGACCGAATTGATCTTTTCTCATTCTATAAGTTTATATTATGACAGATGTGACACTAAAAATGTCATGATTAAAATGTTCCCCCCATATCAACTGATTATTTGTTCTCTCTTTGCGTCTTATTGATCCTGACAATTTCTGTCAAAATTAAGTATGCTAAAATGCGTTAGGAGAGGGTCCGCTTCTCAACAATAGTCTTAATGAACACACTTTGATAGAAAGAAATTGTATATTATCAACTGACTTTCTCAACTTCTAAGTGAATTAACTATGTAAATTTGCACCCCATAATTTTATAAAGTTGCCCATCACTGCATTAATATGATACAAAAAAAGGGGGGGGGAATAACCATGTAAATTGATATCCATCAATCTATTAGAAAGTCAAAATATATTTGGGCAAACAGTCTTTGATTTATAAGAGTTTGTTTAGTGGTTTCAATGGGGTTCAGGTCAAGGAGAGGCCAGATACATTTAACAACTGTGTTTTTAACTTCACAACTTCACTTAACAACTGTGGCAAGAAAGGTCGTAAAATGGGGCAAAACTGTTAAGAACTGTCTCACTTAGCAACAAAAATAATTGGGCTCAATTGTGGTCATAAGTCAAGGACTATCTGTGTGTCTAAAATTCAGTGAGCATAGACTTTGATAGATTCCTTGGCTAGATTCTAGTGAAAAAGTAGAAAACAGGGGGCCAGTTTATTGTCCCTCAGACTGTTGGTGGGCCGGACTATAGTTTGAAAAAAATTAATGATTATAACCAAAACATCCTTAGCAATAGAATGGGAGACCACCAGGATAGGCCAGGAGGAGGGGGGAAGGGGATGGCAAAAGGGCAGCAGGGCAGGACTAAGGCAGGACTTCCCTCAGACCCTCCCTCCATCTCATTCCAATCTCCTTCCTTCCTTCCTTCCTTCCTTCCTTCCTTCCTTCCTTCCTTCCTTCCTTCCTTCCTTCCTTCCTTCCTTCTTCCGCGCAAGACGGTCACCCAGGACGCCAGGCCCTGCGCTGCTTGCCACCTCCTGTGAGCACGCCAAAGCAGGTTCAGCTTCTCGCTAGCTTCACCTCGCCCAGCCCAGCCTCTCCACGCTGTGAGGAGAGCATGGTGCTGCCTGCTGAAACTGGTGTCCCCTCCCCCGGAGCCCACAGAGCCGGTTGTGTGAAGTGGGTGAGGGCCAATTGCTGGTCACCTCGATGATGCCTTTCTTCATTCCTCACGGAGGATGACACTTCCCCAGCTGCATTTCTTGCCTGTTTTTTGCTGTAACTTGTGTGTGCGCCCGGCACAGATGCTGCCACGAAGTTATAGATCGGCTACCGGCTGACCTGTTTTATCTCCTCTGCTCTCTCCCCACCCCTTTTCTCTTCAGTGCAACTCCAGCTGACACCTTTTCCCAAAGCTGCATCTTTTTTCTCTCTCCCTCTCCCGCCAAAACTGCCTGCTTTTATAGCCTCCCCTGTCTCCGTCCTCCTCCTCCTCCTTTCTCTTCCGGGTGTGCCAGAAGTTCCGATCCTGGGGCCTTTGTCTGGCCCCAGCAGCCCTGCAACTCCTGATGACTGTCTCAAGGCAAGTCCTGTACTGTGCCGCTTTAGCTTGTTCCCTCCCCCCCGCAAGTCCTGCGCTACACTATACCACCAACGTTTGCCTGGCGGGCCGGATAAAAAGACAAGGCAGGCCACATCCGGCCCACGGGCTGTAGTTTGAGGACCCCTGCTCTATCATTTTACTTGATTGTATGAGCTTATTTATTACATTTATATCACCGCCCATCTCACCTAAATGACTTTGGGCAGTTTATGTAGTTCAAAACAATAACACTTAGAAATAAAACAAAATGAAAGCCATTAAAAAAATTTAAAATTTAAAAATTAAAACTGATTTTTCTTTGATAGTGTTTGTTCCTATGTTATCTTTCTCAACAGAAGGATAGAGTCAAGATCACCTGAAGTATTAATACTGCTTTATAAAGCTTTAGACTTAGACCACAGTTAGAACACTGCATCCAGTTTTGGTCGCCATATTATAAAAAAGATATAGAGACTCTGGAAAGAGTGCAGAAAAGAGCAACAAAGATGATTAGAAGGCTGGAGACTAAAACATATGAAGAATGGTTACAGGAATTGGATATGTCTAGTCCAGTGATGGCAAACCTTTTAGAGACCGAGTGCCCAAACTGCAACCCAAAACCCACTTATGCATCGTCGAGTGCGGGTGGATGTGGCCCATTGGCTGGGTGTGGCCCATTGGGTGGGCGTAGCCCATTAAGTGGGCGTGGCTGCGGTGGTAACGGCAGACTGGGTGGGACTAAAAAGTTCAATCAATTCCAACTTTGCAAGATCTTTTTTTTCCCCGTGAGAAGTTGAAATTGACTGAATGAACTTTTTTTTTTTTGCACATGGCGGCAGAGGCCTAAAGCGAAAAGGTTTTATAAAACCCAGCTGAAGGCCTAGGACTGGGGCGACGGTGCGCGTGCCCACAGAGAGGGCTCTGAGTGCCGCCTCTGGCACCCGTGCCATAGGTTCGCCACCACTGGTCTAGTCTATGGAAAAGAAGGACTAGGGGTGACATGATAGCACTATTCCAATATTTGAGGGGCTCCTACAAAGATGAGGGGATCAACCTATTTTCCAAAGTAGGACAATTAACTAGTGGAATGATTTGCCTTCAGAAGTTGTGGGTGCTCCATCACTGGAGGCTTTTAAGAAGAGACTGGACAACTACTTGTCTGGAAGGATATAGGGTCTCCTGCTTGAGCAAGGGGTTGGAGTAGAAGACCTCCAAGGTCCCTTCCAACTCTGTTATTCTGTTACTCTTTTGTTCTGTTAACTGTTGATAAGAAATTGCCCAGAATAGATGTCACACTGACTGGTTTATATGTACCTGATTCTTCCTGGTTCCATTAGTAAAAACTGGGATCTTTGTCTCTTTTATTTTACTCTGTTTGATGTCATATTAAACAGAATGAAACACTGCATATCTTTGGAATTAACACTTATAGAACTAGATACTATGGACTAAAACATCCGTATTATATTTCAGAAGGTTATTGCTGTTAAAAAATATGTAAAGTATTTTGTGTCTAATTAAACTCCACAGACATTAATACTAGGAATCATTATAGGCTCCAAATGCCATCCATGTATCTTCATTTAACTGTGGAATTGCTGAAACCAGTTTTTGTTCTTTTTGCAATGCGGCAAATACCATGGATACATAGAAAAAGCATTATAGCTGCCAGGGCCTCATTTCCATATCTTTGATAACTGCCCAATTTTGTCCCTCTATTTATTTAATTATATTTATAGAAATCTTTGAACTTTAGGCCACGTCCCTAGGTGGTGTACAGAAACACAAAAAACACAACAGTTTGAAACATATGAAATCCTGCAAAAATAATCAAATCTTATATTAGCATAGAATGAAACGATCATTTTGGTGAGATAATTATTTTAGACAATGAAGCTATTGTAGGTCAACTGAATGAGATATGATTTTAAAGCTTTCTTAAAGAACTTTTTTTTTCTCCAATGAGTTTCACAAATGCAGTGAAACCAGAGAAAAGGGTTGATCCCAAGTCACCTCCAGATGGATCGGCTGACACGGGAGATGACCTCCCCAAATTAACTTAGTGAGCAGGGAGAGTCTTTCAGAAGGAGGCATTCTTTCACCGGTCCTAGCCCAAGCCATTTTGGTCTTTAAAAATAGTCAGATTATAGCACTGATTATAATTAGTACTATCCAGGTGACAATATCACTCCTTGAAACAATGGCTCTAAGTAAGAATAATTGGAGCTGATGACTTCCCTGCCTCATTGTTGGCTGGTTTAGATATCAGGCTCCTACTTAGTTGCTTAAAACTAGTGAAGGAACAGTTGTTTAAGACTCACCTAGTAGTGGAAGAGTAATGACTACGACCTAGGCGGCTATTCACACCCAGTTGATTCTCCTGGCATCACTGCAGCTGGGTGAACCCACTCACTAAAATAAACGGTATATGAGCAGGATTGCCTGCTGCTGTCAGTGGTGCTCTAATGTGCTGTGTGATTGCTTAATTCCCAGACCCATAATAGAACTGCTGCCCCTCATTAAGCCAAATTTCTGTGCAGAAAAAGAAGCCGATGGTTTCCCCTAATGTGGACAGACTTCTCCAATAATAGCTATTATATAATGGGCCACTGCTTGGTGAATCCATTCACACGCAAGGCAGAAGATCAATTTAGCAGTTGCAGCAATGACCTTGTTGTTACAGTAAAGGAAGAAGGAAGATCTAGGAAGGGCGGACTGTTCACGGTTACCAGGATCTGCAGATGAACCCAGTCCCACTTTTCTAAGGCTAATAAAAAATTAGCTGTATTTTAGTACGCACGTCAAAGAAGAAGAATAAAGGCAAGTGATCAAAAACAACTCACAGGTTATCTGTCACATCCGTAGTTTAAATATGCCTTATTGTAATAAATGTGAAATGACATCATATGGTTTTAAATCTTTAAAACAAACAATGTAACAACTATAGGCTATGCAAAATCAAGGTCTTTGTAATGTGGTAGCAACACCCTACATCTTATGAGATATATTTGAGCCCTAGTGGAGGGGACATTTCCAGGGGCTTTTAAGGAGACTCTGGTTTGCTCCTTCCTTAAGAAACCATCCTGAATCTTATTCGCCTGAACAATTTTCATTCCTTTTCCAAACTCCCCTTTTTAGGGAAGATGATGAAAAAAGTGGTGGTCTGGCAACTTCAAAAGGTCCTGGATGAAGTGGATTATCTAGACCCCTCCCACTCAGGATTCAGGCCTGGTTATGGGGTGGAAATGGCATTGGCTTGATGATCTTTGTCAAAAGCGGGATGGGGATAGTGCAACCATTCTCGCACCCCTTGACTTCTTAGCAGCCTTTGATACCATCAATCATGGTATTCTTCTGGGCTGGGCGGTGCAGTTTTGCACTGGTTCAGCACCTTTCTCCAAGGCCAGTCCCAATTGGTGTTAATTGGGATTGAGAGATCCAGCCCTCGGCCGTTTTTTTGTGGCATGCTGCAGGGCTTGATACTCTCTCCACTCCTTTTAAAAATCCACATGAAGCCGCTGGGTGAGTTCCTCCATCACTATGGGCTGAGGTATCTGCATTATGCTGACGATACCCAACTCTATATTTCCAATCCTGGTGACCCAAGTAATGTAGTTGCTGCCCTCTTGTGGTGCCTGGAGGCTGTGGGGGCCTGGATGGGGGACAACAGGCTTCGACTGAACCCTGGCAAGACTGAATGGCTTTGGGTGCAAGGGGCACTGAGATCCGGGACTTTTGTTATCTTTCATTCTGGACTAACCCAGATGAATTTGGTCCACAACTTGGGGTGGACTCACAGCTCCTTCTCAAAGAGCAGTCACAGCTAGGAGAGCCTTTGCATAACTTCAGGTTGTGTGCCAGTTGCAGCTTTTCTTGGATCAATAGTTGCTGCATTCAGACCCTAATCATCTCATGATTGACCATTACAACACAGTCTACATGAGGCTACCCTTAAAGAGCATTTGGAAGCTACACCTGGTGCAGAGTGCAGCAGTGCTCCAGTTCTTGGAGTCCCAAGAATGGCCCATGTAACAACAGTGCTCCACAAGCTGCATTGCCTGCCAGCTTGCTTCTGGGTACAATTCAAGCTGTTGGTAACTACCTTTATGGCATGGGTCCAGGCTACTTGAGAGATCACCTCATCCCGCTGGGATTGGCCCATCTCACCCGTCCTGGTGGAGGAGGCATGCCGTGGATCCCATCAGTCTGACTGTTCTGGCTGGCCTTCTAGGAGAAGGGCCTTCTCTGCCATTGCACTTGCCCTGTGGAACATCTTGCCCCCCCCCCAGTATGAGGTCAGCCCCAGCCCTCCAGACCTGCTGGACTAGCCTAAACACATGGCTCTGCCAGTTAGTCTGGGGCTCCAATGGGGGAATATCACAGTGGAGGTGGTTGATCGATTAATAACGGATCCCCCCTGCCCCCTCATCCTGCTCCCTCCCTCTCCATCTTTTAATTCACCTTAGTGTTTTGGATTGTGTATTAACTTATTTATGTTTTTAATTTCTTTAGTTTTATTTTTATGATTCTTAGCTGCCCAGAGTTACCTTGAGGTAAGATGGGTGGGCTATAAATTTTATAAGTAAATAGACGCAATGGATAGACGCAAGTATTAAAAATGCTCTGTGGAGAAACAAGTACAGTATATACCAGTGGTGGCGAACCTATGGCAGGGGTGCCAGAGGTGGCACTCAGAGCCCTCTCTGTGGGCACGCGCGCCGTAGCCCCAGTCCTAGGCCTTCAGCTGGGTTTTATAAAACCCTTTCGCTTTAGGCCGCCGCCGCCGTGCAAAAAAAAAAAAGGTTCAGTCAATTTCAACTTCTCGCGGGAAAAAAAAGATCTTACAAAGTTGAAATTGATTGATTGAACTTTTTAGTCCCACCCAGTCTGCCGTTACCACCACAGCCATGCCCACCCAATTGGCCACACCCAGCCAATGGGCCACACTCAGCCAATGGGCCACACCCACCCGGCACTCGACGACGCATAAGTGGGTTTTGGGTTGCAATTTGGGCACTCAGTCTTTAAAAGGTTCGCCATCACTGGTATATACAATTCTGTGTCTAGGTTAGGAGTAAAAACAAACAGTGTTCTAATATTTCTAAAATTCTCATCTGATGTATTCTCTGAGTTTTAGAGTATTAAATGAGCTCTTTTCCAAAGAACCAGTTTTTTTATTGGAAAACCATTCTTATACTAAATCCTCATTGGCACTACATATAACGATAATTGAAAAGAAAGTAATTTTTGTACATACAACAATACCTAGAGACAGGAGAATCAAGGAAATAGAATTGGAAAAAAATTACAAAATGTTGATATCAAATGATCAAAATTGGTTTATGGAAAAGATTTTGCAAGGTTATTGGTGCATTAGGCAAAATAACAAAATATATTAAACCATATTTGTGAAGACTAGATCAACTGGATTTATATACCAACTGGATTTAGGGGGGGGAAACCTTGCTGGGGACATTATAATGGATCTCAACTGAATAGTCAAAGATGTTATTCTGTTTATTTCTTTGCACTGTGTTATTCCTTGACGAATGAAAATACCACCATCATCCTATACATATTTAATACACAATGGTTTTGTTGGTTTTTAACGCCTTTTTCTTCCACTACTTTGCTGATACAGGAATGTTTGAAAAGAATGCTGCAATAAGCCAGCAGATAGAATTGTTCACCTCTTTGTCTTTGCTAGATCTAGAGTTCTTGGATTTAGGTGAAATCTAGGATTTTTATGTGAAGACTCTGGCCATGAGAGCTTTCTGTCAAACTCAGCTATGATGACAACTGCATTTCTTCTTTGAAAAGAAACAGCTGGCTATTGTTGCATATATCCTATCATTATCTTCACTCTCTTTCTATAGCCTTTCTATAATAAACCATTAGCTTCTATTATTAGTTGCCTATTTATTTCCAAGCTAATTTCACGATGTATTAAACTAGTACAGAGTTTAATATAGTTGATGCCAACTATATGCTCTGAATCACCGAGGTCCAGCAATAAATCCCTCCTTGATGCCACCTCCTTTGAAAGTCAAAATAGCTTTCAATCACCAATGATTTTTTGCAACTGCCTTCTTTCTTGACTGATCATCAGCAGGACTGAGATGAACATGGTTGTGTTCCCTCCATTCTTACAAACTATTGCCTTTTCTTTTTTTCTTCTGCAAAGCTTGGGAAAACGATGGTTTTTAATTGCTAGCTGTGTTGAGGGCCTTATAGGCAGAATAGCCTGACATAAATCAAAGATAGCATATTAATTAGCAAATCTAACTTATCTATGTGGGTTGTTACAGCAACTGCACCATAGTTCCAGCATGTTTCTTAGTTCTTAAAACCAAGAACAAAATTTATGAAGCATATTGAAAATTATAATTTGAAAATATACCATCATTGTAATAAAGTTGTTAAATATATTTACAGTAATAAACTAGAGGATTCTAGTTTACATGTGCATTATAAACCCAGCTCTTATTAAACATGGTTCACATTTCTAAATCCCTGACTTAAGATACCAAAACAACAAAGCAGCACCTAAAATGAATTTATATTGTGGATTTAAAAATGGCAATATATCATTATGTTACTAGAAGTTACAGTACTTCTGTTAGAGGTATTAACAGTTATACTCTCTAAAAATTATTCAGCTATTTAATGAATAGATTGTCAAGAATGGCCTAGTTTAGGCAGCATATGAAATCACCATCTTGTGTGATGAATGAACCGCTGCAGATAATAGACTTGAATGCACTTTCTAGTCCTTTGCTCTTTTCTTTATATCAGAAGAGTTTGGAACCTATTTTAATTAAACTTAATTCAATGTGATCTTCACGTGCTATAATCTGTGGTTCAGTTAAACAATAGATGGATGGCACTTGGCCAACCTGTAGCACTTGAATGGTGTGAATGTGACCTGTTTGGATGCTCAAGAAGAACTATGCTTGGGATATGGAGAAAGGCATACAGGAACCTAGAATATTTCCCTTAAAAAAAAACCACCTAAACAATTTGCAAGCTTTTAACATGATAGAAGAGAATTTCACCATAGAATATGTACTGCACATGTGAATATTAATGGATAAGAGGGGAAAAGTTCACTTTTTATATTATGGTCCAAAATTCGGGAAATATATTCCTGAAATTTATTTCAGGAAATATATTAGTTCTACCTTACTTTTATGAAGTTGTCAGTTGTCTTCAATCCCATGTTATCCAATTAATACTATATTTTGCCCTAAGCTAAACTAGCTGACCACTTCCACAAGCTTTAATTTAAATTATCTTCTTTAAGGATTTGCTCTTGGCTACAAAATCTAATTTCATGGAGTTACTGTATAATATTAAAGTAGCACACAACATCCAAATGGGTTTTTCTTTTACAAGAATTTTAAAGATTTTCCCCCCCCTGAGACTCTAAATTCCTAAGTACATAACTCTTTCTTGTTTATTTTTATACCCGGTTGGGGAAGGGCTCATGAGCTTACTTCTCTTACTATTTTGGTGTTTAACCATTCTTTCATTCCCTGGGACATTCTTTGACTATGACGGCAGTGATGGTTTGGGCCATTACTTGTACAGATAGTCTTCTACTTACTATTTAGGGCTATTTTATTCATAACCGGCTATCCAAAACAGTTCAAAGCTGGTAGATGCAGATTAGTGTGAAGATATTGTAGAAATGTAGATGGAGATAAAAACAAACATTTCTTATTTTTTTCTCCTTTTATTAATCTAAAACCAAACTCAAGATAATCACAAATAGCAATAGGTATGGTATGTTTAGGCAAACACAAACAAGAATCAGTGAAATGACCAAACTATTTGGAGAGCTTCTAGTTTTTGAAAAATAATTTGACATGGTACCATTCCTTACGGAGTGGCCTAGCTTTAAAATATCTGTGATGTGTTTATTAATGCATATACTTTTAGACAGTATGCAAATATTAAATTGTAGTAAATTGTAATAATTATATTGTAAGAATTTGACTTTTGTAGTAAAACAATTTGTCAAGTCCCATTTTGTAAGATTAGGGATAAATTGCCAGTATTTATTTGCTCAAAATATTCATTCAGACATGTTTCGTAGACAATACAAAATATATGGTAACACCAGAAGTCTTGCATACACACATAAATACATTTAACAGCACATTATACCACATATACACAACATAATTCCAGGCTAACTGTAACTTTACCTGCAAATGCATGCCCTGTCAGAGAATCCAAACCTGAAATTTAAAAAAATGAAAAACAAAATAAAACCTTTAGCATTACTTTGAATCAAACCTCCACCTCCACTGTAACAAAAAATGATCTGTATCACTGGATAATTATCTAGACGTCCCCCCCCCCAAAAAAAAATGAAGCATTATTTTTCCAAAACAATGCAATTAGATTTTCGTTAAATTTTCTAGAATGTAACTTCCATAGTGCTTTAAAGGCACTTGATTAATTTTTGTTTTTCTAAAATTATTTGAAATAGTTCACAATATTGCCAAGTTACTGATAGAGAAGTGAATCTGATGATTATTTGTACAAGCTTACATGGTAGCTGAGTTTGAACCCTACTTTTTCCAAGAACAGACTCAACATGACAAAATGACATAAAGATGCTCCTTTGCAAATTTGTCTTTATTGTGTGTAAGTGTGTAATGTCTATGTGTAGAATGAAACTACATCTACTTTGGGGATGAAGAAATTATGGCTCTCCAAATGCTGAAGAACTACCATCCACAAGCTACAGTCAAATTACCAATTATGAATGTTTTATTTCAGATGCTGTGAAGATTTTCCCTGTATGTTTTGCATTTGAGAGTAACACAAGGATCTAATACCCAGACAGGGAGGTCATGGCAGTACTGATTTAATGTGGTCATAACTTTACCAAATGTTTCTAGTGGAGTAGAATAGTTCATTCCTTTATCCGGCATAAATTCTCTCATGCCATGTGGGTTCTGCTATTTTTTTTTTTAATTTGGATTACCTATTATTATTTGGCTTATTATACAATTTACACAGTAATTCTCATTTTTTACTTATTCCTATAGAGATATTGAATTTCATTCTTGAAGGTACACAAGAATAAAATCGAATTAAATGATGGAGGAAGGAGACCATTGAGCAAGGAATAACACTAAAGGAGGATATGGCTGAAGGATCTGACCTCTCTTATACTACTTGGAGGACCCTGAATAGGTTGAGAACTGGAGTGCCTACATGTAAAACCAATATGCTCAAGTGGAGGCGAATAACAACAAGCTAGGTGAATGTGAAGAAACACAGACTCTGGTCCATCTGCTGGTATGCTGGCTACTATCATAAACATGTACCAATAATGACTTATTTTTGGCCAACAAAAAAGCCAAGAAGGTGGCTTCATTCTGGTAGTTTAAAGTTTGACTTAGACATGGAATAAGATTGAATCTCATGTTCTTCCCATTCAATAGGCCCCCCAAAAGATAAGCATTAATGAGGTTCACAGGGGTGGGAAGTTTAACTTTTCTGACCAGAGCTGACAACCATGACTGGATATTCTATGCATTTCTTTAATAAGCTTGAGCAGTAAAGAAGAAAGATCAGCTAAATACTGACTGAAGTACTCTGAAGTCAATTATGAGAGATAAGCAACTGCAGAAGGATTGTCTCCCGCACTACGGACAGGCAGGTTTGCTTTAAATATTTACAAAATGCGGCAGGTATAAGTATACAATCTAAACTGAGGTCCAAAGTCCAACCCCTGCAGATACGTGATGTCAGCCCTTCAAGGTAGTCTAGATAAAGAAGCAGAAACCATGAACTCTATCTGTATTGTAAAATTCACGCGTAATGATTGGATGTCATGCCACAGTCTGATAATGATCTCTGCATTTTTGACAGAGTGAGCATTTCCCCCACTTGTAACCATCAGACATCTGGTGATAGGAAAAACACAGTTAGTTTCCATTTGGTGCCAGGAAGGTTCCTGTTTACTAGATGATCCAGCAGCCATAACTTCCATCACAACAATTTTAAGGAAGTCCCAATGCAGAGAAAAGATGAAGACATTCCTTTTGTGCCATTGTGGGATAATTTTAAAATATGCACAGCTCACCACTGATAATGCCATTTAGAATAATAAGCTAGATAAACATAGCTATTTTTGCATAATTCTGTTTCAGACATCTTTTAATCTTTTTTTTTTTCTAAAGAGATATTTTTTCTTCTTCGCTTTTCCTTTGGAAATGACAGATGCTTCAAATCGCTAACAACCATCTTTATTTCTTAGTTTGCACATGTGGAAATTTAAATTTAAACATGTAGATGTTTAAAAATACTAACAGACATATTAGATGTATATGATTAGAATAATTTAAAACAATCAAGCAGTTATGTAACCCTTTCTGACATAACAACGAAGCATCTGAATTGAACTGTCCTCCTGCCTATGTGTCCCCAATTATACAACTTAATTAATGGGGTATGAGTAATAGTTCAAAATATTTCTAGTTTCAAAATTCATGGTAGATTATTACTGCAAACATCAGGAATTTTAATCATTTTAATGACAAAACAACCACCACTACTGCACCCTGAGGTGATGGAATATTTAATATGATACAAACTTTGAATCTTCTACAAGTTAATTGAAAATATGTATAGTATAAATCTCCTTCATGGATTACTGCCTTGTCGTGGCGAAGGGGCTTGCGTAACTCAATGAAGTTATGAGCTATGCCGTGCAGGGCCACCCAAGACGGACAGGTCATAGCAGAGAGTTCTGACAAAATGTGATCCACTGGAGAAGGAAATGGCAACCCACTCCAGTATCTTTGCCATGAAAACCCCATGGACAGTACTAAAAGGCAAAAAGATATGACGCTGGAAGATGAGCCCCTCAGGTCGGAAGGTGTCCAATATGCTACTGGGGAAGAGCAGAGGGCTAGTACTAGTAGCGCCAGAAAGAGTGAAGCGACTGGGCCAAAGCCGAAAGGACGCTCAGCTGTGGATGCATCTGGTGGTGAAAGGAAAGTCCGATGCTGTAAAGATTTTTTTTCCATAGGAACCTGGAATGTAAGATCCATGAATCAAGGCAAACTGGACGTGGTCAAACAAGAGATGACAAGACTGAACATCGACATCTTAGGAATCAGCGAACTAAAATGGACAGGAATGGGTGAATTTAATTCAGAGGACCATCAGGTATACTACTGCGGGCAAGAATCCCTCAGAAGAAATGGAGTAGCCTTCATAGTCAATAAAAGAGTAGGAAAAGCAATACTGGGATACAATCCCCAAAATGACAGAATGGTCTCAGTGCGAATCCAAGGCAAGCCATTCAATATCACAGTAATCCAAGTCTATGCCCCAACCACTGGTGCTGAAGAGGATGAAATTGACCGGTTCTATGAAGCCCTACAGCACCTTATAGAATCAACACCAAAAAATGATGTCCTTATCATCATGGGGGATTGGAATGCTAAAGTAGGAAGCCAAAAGATAAACGGAATAACAGGCAAGTTTGGCCTTGGAGTACAAAATGAAGCAGGCACAGGCTGATAGAATTTTGTCAAGAGAATACGATGGTCATAGCAAACACTCTTTTCCAACAACCCAAGAGACGTCTCTACACATGGACATCACCAGACGGTCAACACAGAAATCAGATTGACTATGTGCTCTGCAGCCAAAGATGGAGAAGCTCTATACAGTCAGTAAAAACAAGACCAGGAGCTGACTGTGGCTCAGATCATGAGCTTCTCGTTGCAAAATTTAGGCTTAAATTGAAGAAAGTAGGGAAAAACACTAGGCCACTCAAGTATGAACTAAATCATATCCCTGATGAATATACAGTAGAGGTGACAAATAGATTTAAGGAATTAGATCTGATAGACAGAGTGCCTGAAGAACTATGGACGGAGGTTCGCAACATTGTACAAGAGGTAGCAACTAAAACCATCCCAAAGAAAAAGAAATGCAAGAAAGCAAAATGGCTGTCTGAGGAAGCTTTGCAAATAGCTGAGGAAAGAAGGGAAGCGAAAGCAAGGGAAAAGAGAAAGATACACCCAATTGAATGCAGAATTCCAGAGAATAGCTAGAAGAGATAAGAATGCCTTCTTAAATGAACAGTGCAAAGAAATAGAAGAGAACAATAGAATAGGGAGAACCAGAGATCTCTTCAAGAAAATTGGAGATATGAAGGGAACGTTTCATGCAAAGATGGGCATGATAAAGGACCAAAATGGCAGGGACCTAACAGAGGCAGAAGAGATTAAGAAGAGGTGGCAAAATTACACAGAAGAACTATACAAGAACGAGCTTAGCATCCCTGATAACCACGATGGGTGGTCACTGACCTCGAGCCAGACATCCTAGAATGTGAAGTGAAATGGGCCTTAGGAAAGCTGAGCAACAACAAAGCTAGTGGAGGTGACAGTATTCCAGCTGAGCTATTCAAAATCTTAAAAGACGATGCAGTAAAGTGCTACACTCAATTTGCCAGCAAATTTGGAAAACTCAACAGTGGCCACAGGATTGGAAAAGGTCAGTTTACATTCCAATTCCAAAGAAAGGCAATGCCAAAGAATGTTCAAACTATCGCACCATTGCACTCATTTCACATGCAAGTAAAGTTATGCTTAAAATCCTACAAGCTAGACTCCAGCAGTATGTGGATCGAGAACTTCCAGAGTACAGGCAGGATTTCGAAGAGGCAGAGGAACTAGAGATCAAATTGCCAACATACGCTGGATCATGGAGAAAGCTAGGGAGTTCCAGAAAAACATCTACTTCTGCTTCATTGACTATGCTAAAGCCTTTGATTGTGTGGATCACAACAAATTGTGGCAAGTTCTTAAAGAGATGGGAGTACCAGACCATCTTATTTGTCTCTTGAGAAACCTATATGCGGTCAAGAAGCAACAGTGAGAACTGGACACGGAACCACTGATTGGTTCAAAATTGGGAAAGGAGTCCGGCAAGGCTGTATTCTGTCGCCCTGCCTATTTAACTTATATGCAGAGCACATCATGAGAAAGGCAGGGCTAGATGAATCAAAAGTTGGAATTAAGATTGCCGGAGAAATATCAACAACCTAAGATATGCAGATGATACCACTCTAATGGCAGAAAGTGAAGAGGAACTAAAGAGCCTCTTGATGCGGGTGAAGAAGGAGAGTGCAAAAGTTGGCTTGAAACTCAACATTAAGAAAACCAAAATCATGGCATCTGGCCCTCTCAATTCCTGGCAAATAGATGGGGAAGAAATGGAGGTAGTGACAGATTTTATCTTCCTGGGCTCTAAGATCACCACAGATGGGGACTGCAGCCAAGAAATTAAAAGACGCTTGCTCCTGGGGAGGAAAGCTATGGCAAATTTAGACAGCATACTAAAAAGCAGAGACATCACCCTGCCAACAAAAGTACGTATAGTCAAGGCCATGGTTTTCCCAGTTGCAATGTATGGCTGTGAAAGTTGGACCATAAGAAGGCTGAACGCAAAAGAATTGAGGCCTTTGAACTATGGTGCTGGAGAAGACTCCTGCGAGTCCCTTGGACTGCAAGGCGATCAAACCGGTCAGTCCTAGAGGAGATCAACCCTGACTGCTCCTTAGAAGGCCAGATACTGAAGTTGAAACTCAAGTACTTTGGCCACCTAATGAGAAGGAAGGACTCACTGGAGAAGAGCCTAATGCTGGGAAAGATTGAGGGCAGTAGAAGAAGGGGACGACAGAGAATGAGGTGGCTGGATGGAGTCACTGAAGCAGTAGGCATGAGCTTAAATGGACTCCAGAAGATGGTAGAGGACAGGAAGGCCTGGAGGAACGTTGTCCATGGGGTCGCGATGGGTCGGACACGACTTCGCAACTAACAACAACAACATAGTATAAATACCTACCACTGTATATTGAATTAGGATGTTCATGATCAAACAGAATGCATTTAAATTGATACTATAAAAACCGAACATTAATGAGCCTTAACTATGCAACAATAATATTCTCAATATTATAAAAGTCGAAACCACACAATATTGCTTTCTTTAAAAAAATCTTCATTTACAAGTTGTATATAGAAAACCATCCTACCATGAACATCCTCTATAGAGAATCAACCACTAGATAAATTGCATGAGAGAAATTGTAGAGCACATACATACACAGAGAGAGAGAAATACGAATTGTTATGTGATTTTGTTTTGGATGTTATCTGAATTTAAAAAGAAGACTGGGAAGGAACCAGAAAACTTGTCCCCAGTTTAGATGTATTCATTGTGGGTTTTCTAAGGAAAACCTACAAACTCTCTGCACAAACCTATGTATATATGGACTTAATAACTTATTTATGTTGCTTGGAAAAGGCCAGTTCATATTGTGTCCCATACATATGTATTAATTAAAGCTAGGGCCTTTTGTCTACTTGAGTTGCAGTAAAAATATTTATACTTCTTCACTTTTAGTCATTAAAAAAAATATTAAGACATTGGAAAAATTCACTCTTTACTATTTTGTAGATGCTAGTAAATGAACCAAAGAAGGCAGGGGGAAGAGGCATTTTTCATTCCCAAAAACTTTAATTAACACAAAAAAGATGGAATTTGTTTGCAAAATGCTGAGGGACAGTGTGTGCTACATATTCCGTTTTATTTTTATTCTACCACATCAGTGCTTCTAGAAACAGTAATATCAGAGAAATGGAGAATCAACAGTATAGTTTGCAGCACTCAGGATGTCAGAATACTGTCAATTTGGTCAAATGTTAAATTATGCCTTGAGAGACCAATTTGTTGCTTGTTTGTACAATAATCAGATGTGGGTAAAATTACTAGCTTCTCAGCGCTAACAATCACAAAGGCAGCTGTCAACTTGTACCTGGGAACTGCAAGGAAATATATTTTGTATTACTGTATTTTTAGTTTTCATTTGCGAACTGTTCTCAAGCTTTTTTGAAGGTCAAAGTATAAATGTTCTAAACAGCAAGTAAATAGGAGTTCTTTAGCAAGCAAAATGGCAAATCCTGAAAAAGTCAGTCATATACATAAATGGTGTTTTGTACTACTCATATTGAGAAGTACTGAATAGCTCACCAATTTATTTGCAAACTCAGAAGGAGTAAATCATGCAACAGTGGTCTGACACTCTTCTTACTTACCCGCAATTTATTTATTAGTTATTAAATTTATATGCCAACCATCTCACTGTGGGGACCTATGATAACTTCATGCTGAAAAGCATATTTGGTTGCGTGCAGTTCAGAGCAGGAAGTCTTCAAGATAGTATCTTACAAATGCTATCTGGAGTTAGGTAGGACTTTAAGATTGATTGATGAGGCTGTTACTAAGTTTAGGTTAACAGTATGGCTGTTGTCTCCATTCTTAAGATATGCTATCTTTAAATTTCACCATTCTGAAATTTATAGCCTACAATTTACAGATTCGAAAATATGGTGTCTGTATAGAAAGAAAGTCAGTTGTCTTATTCTTGCACCTGAAAATTCTGGCAGGCTAATTCAAAAATAACTATCACCTTAGGCTTTCTCTTCCTCTCTAAGTTAAAAAGCAGAAAAGAGATTTTATTTTTTTTTCAAGTAAATGCTGTTGCGGGGGGGGGGAACCCTCATCCTTTCCCTAGCATGTAAGAGTGAACTCCCTACTCAAACATGTAAAAGATTAATGAAAACAAACCATGAAAGGACTGGCTGCACAACTGAAAATTCCACAAATATTGCTGCACTAATACTGCTAGTGTAAGTGTCAGATATTTGACATATGTGCCCAATTAGTATAGTTCATTTGTTCGTTTTACATAAAGGTCTATGTTTAAGTCAAGTCTACCTCAATGGCCTTCAAATTAAGAGAATGAGCTGAAATTAAAAAAAATTGAAAATCAGACTTCCGGTTTTTGCATCTGCAGCGCATGGCCGCGCAAGAGCGGTCCTCCGCTCCCCACGGCTAGTTTCTTCCTGCTTGGGGGACCCTAGATGGGTCCAAAGTTGCCCCGGAGAGGTGACTGTGAAGGAGGGGTGCCCCGTCGATCACGAAGCGACGGCAATCGCTTTGTTTGATCCGGAGAAAGCCCTCCGAACCCGACAGGAGAAAGGCTACCATGAGATCAGCGTCTAGCCCAAGCTGCTTGCAGCCGAAGTCCCAGAGCACGAACCTAAACATCGGTGAACAGCGTGCTTGGAATTGGTGAGAGTACTGATCTTCTTTCTTCTATCTACTATTTAAACCCTTGAAAAGATCCCCAAAGCAAGAAAACCTCCAGAAGTGAACGGAGGGGGCTATATCCCTATTCCCTTACAGACGGAAGCGGCGAACTAACATAAAAGGTGCAAAGAGATATACTAAAATTTGATTTAAAATATTTCAGTCTGAACAAATCTAGGAACTAAAAAATTGTCAAGATTATACCCTAAAAAATTTCTGATGGAATTATAAAAACATATAACAAAAATAACTTTTTGATTGAAAGAAAAACTGAAAAAAGAAATAACTGCTGACATCTAGTGGAGAATCAGAGAATAGAACACTAACAATAAGGACCCAGAAATTGGCAGAATGCCCAGAAATAAAGAAAAAGTTGTTTCTTTGAATTGCAAATAACCTTGAAGACAGCTGGGGACAAAGGAAGAGCCAGCTATAAGATTAAAAAGTGTTTGAAAGGGAAAAACAACAACAACACCTGGACTGTTGCTTAAACCTAAGAACTGTTTAAGGGGGGGAAAACAACTTTGGCTTTTTGGGTAATCTATTAGAGGAGAATTTGCAGGAAGGATTTAAAGTGGCTTAATATACTGAATCTGTAATTTTGACTGACCGATAAATTGACGTTTGAATTAAAACATTGATGAAAAATTATTTGAAGGGGAGAGACAACATGGATATCACATACGTATCAAAAAATGACAGGATGCCACATCCAATATTTTCTCCTGAAGGACTTAGCTTGGAAAATCAAGGGCCTCCAGAAGCAATACTTCAAGGCAAGATAAATACTTTCCCGGAGGAAATATATGTAATGTTAGGACAAATACAAATGACAACAGATTCAAACCATGACAAAATTTGAAACAACTTTGAGGATCTAAATAAGCATATTTCCAATCTAAATCTACAATTAAAAAATACCCAGGAAATAACGACAAAGGAACAAACAAATCAGACAGCAGATTACAAACTAGAAGAGTATGATCAAATTGATGAAATAACAAAGAAAAAGAATTACAATTTGAATTACAAACAGGAAAAAAAGCTACAAGGTTCTGATACAACAAGAAAAATGGAATTATTAGGAGAACTATTAAAGTTTGGGGGACAGAAAGAATTTATCTTACTTACTTCATCTTTTGTATTCCCAACAACATTTGTAAAAATACAGGAACTGTTGGGAAAGTGGATTACATCAACTTGGAAAATTACTTGGAAAAAGAAAAAGATCAGAGACAGATACAAGAGATTTGACTCGCCCTACCAGATGGACTATTACGTGAATAAACATTTGTTTGAATATGGCTAAAAGAACAGAGAATTTTGAACATAAAGGGGCCTTATAACAAGAAGGATAATGAGATTTAAGTAATATAGTATGTTTTATAATATATTAAATGTTAAAATAATAGGTCGATATAACTTTTATTAATATATAAGTAAAATATAAACTGATTAAAAAGGATATTATATATAGATATTATTTGTTGTTGTTAGTTGCGAAGTCGTGTCCGACCCATCGCGACCCCATGGACAACGTTCGTCCAGGCCTTCCTGTCCTCTACCATCTTCTGGAGTCCATTTAAGCTCACGCCTACTGCTTCAGTGACTCCATCCAGCCACCTCATTCTCTGTCGTCCCCTTCTTCTATTGCCCTCAATCTTTCCCAGCATTAGGCTCTTCTCCAGTGAGTCCTTCCTTCTCATTAGGTGGCCAAAGTACTTGAGTTTCAACTTCAGTATCTGGCCTTCTAAGGAGCAGTCAGGGTTGATCTCCTCTAGGACTGACCGGTTTGATCGCCTTGCAGTCCAAGGGACTCGCAGGAGTCTTCTCCAGCACCATAGTTCAAAGGCCTCAATTCTTTTGCGTTCAGCCTTTCTTATGGTCCAACTTTCACAGCCATACATTGCAACTGGGAAAACCATGGCTTGTTTGACCACGTCCAGTTTGCCTTGATTCATGGATCTTACGTTCCAGGTTCCTATGGAGAAAAAATCTTTACAGCATCAGACTTTCCTTTCACCACCAGATGCATCCACAGCTGAGCGTCCTTTCGGCTTTGGCCCAGTCGCTTCACTCTTTCTGGCGCTACTAGTACTAGCCCTCTGCTCTTCCCCAGTAGCATATTGGACACCTTCCGACCTGAGGGGCTCATCTTCCAGCGTCATATCTTTTTGCCTTTTAGTACTGTCCATGGGGTTTTCATGGCAAAGATACTGGAGTGGGTTGCCATTTTCTTCTCCAGTGGATCACATTTTGTAAGAACTCTCTGCTATGACCTGTCCGTCTTGGGTGGCCCTGCATGGCATAGCTCATAACTTCATTGAGTTACGCAAGCCCCTTCGCCACGACAAGGCAGTAATCCATAAAGGAGATAGATATTATAAGACAGATAAAAAGTATAGTATTTTTATAATGCATGACAAAATAATGGGATGATGTACCTAAACGGGAAAATTTAGACAGTGAGATGACTAATATGAAGAAATTATGACTGATAAGAATTGGATTGAATATAAGGGAATCTAAGCGAACAAAAATTATAAAAATAGGATGAGATGATGGTTATGAGAATAATATAAGCTGAAAAAAACATTATATATAGAGATTATTATTATTTGTATAAATATAAAAAATGCCTATACCTAATCATTTATATATTGAAAATATTAAGAATTATATTTGGACTAAGGTTGAAGAAAGAAAATACAAATGGGAGAAGGGAAGATCAAAGAAATGTATTATTAATTAATATATTAATTATGGAATTATCAAATTTAATCATTATTGACTGTTAATTAATTATTACTGTCCTTTTTTTCTTGTTAAAATATAAACCAAGACAACACGATGTACACCAGGCACTGGAGATTGTTATAGTTAAAAACCAATAAAATATCTATTAAAAAAAATGAAAATCAGACACTTAAGTCACAGAGAGGATGAACAACAATGCAGCCAAAGCACTGAATGTAATGGGTAGTAAAAAAAAACGAGTGTCAAGATGAAGTAGCACCAGTTTATTTTTAAAACATGCATAGTTAAAGTGAACACCTGCATGCATTTGTCTCTTGATACTAGATCTAATATGTTGGAGGGTGTGGTGTGTGTGTGTGTGTGTTTAAAATGATGGCCACCATCATTGAAATTCTCCGATGAGTTCCTTAGCTGATTACTCAGCAGAGTCTGTGAAGCAAATTGAACACACAAATCAGGCTATTTCCTCTTGTTCCTTTCACACATACAAAAAGAATGTCATTTGATGCCATGCAGGGAAAGCCGTGGAAATAATGTTCTCTTCCCACTTAAATAAAGATAAGTACAGCTTGGTGCAGTTCCCCGCTAGATTTCAATATACACAATTACCACTGTTAACCACAAAGTGAAATCTCGGCTGGGAGATTATAAAGCAAGTGTTTGCTTTAGGGATTCTAGCAGCCTCCCTTGAAAACCAAAAGACCAGAAGAGAAGAAGTCATCTATTTATTATGAAACAAACCTTTTTCATTTTGTGGGCTGTTTTTCAATTAGGCAAACATCATCAGGGTCAATACCAGTCATCCCCCTCACAATTCGTTTGATCAAATATGAATACTGAATGACCCTGGGGAGGAAGTGTCCGTCAAGAACAAGGGGACTAGATTCAAGTCCACCTCAACTATATGTGACCTTGGCTCAGACTCTCAGAACAGGATAGTTGTTTCAGGAATAAAACTGAAGGGCCATATTGAGCTCATGGAGGAAAGATGGGATGAAGAAGAGGATGGAGGAAGAAGAGGATGATGAAGGAGAATGATAGAAGAGGGAGGAGGAGGAGGATTGCTCCAGGATCTTTTTGCAAAGGCCATTTTGGCATTCTGCTTCTCAGGGACAGATTTCGGGGGGGGGGGGGTTGTCCCATAGCCAAAGCCCAGCCCAGCAGACAGACTGCCCTTGCCTTGTCAGCAGCAGGAGAAAGAAAATGGCAAAAGTAAGCTGGAGTGATGGTGGGCAGGATAGCCTGGGTCTTGGAGTTCAGTGTGGCCAAAGGGCAGAGACTGGGGTATATAGGCAGTTGAGGAGAGTTGGAGTGATCTACGGTCATAATTATAGATTGGTTGCCAAGTGTCCCAATTTTGTTCACATGGCTGGGTGGGGGAGACATTGCAAAAGCCATAATGTTAAGCATGGGTTATAGGTCCATTTGTTAGCACTGTCATAACTTCGAATGGTTGCTGAACAATGGTTGTAAGCCAAGGACTGCCTATAAAGACTTAAAAGTCCATTATTGTCCTGCTCACTCTGATCTTTGGGATTCATCCCAAAACTTGTCTACCTCATTTCACCTAACACTTCTTAAAAAGTCAATTCAAATAGCTATTTAGGTTTTTCCTCGTTAAAAAAAAAAGTCATTTTTATATTACTTTCTGGAACATTAGAATATAAGGAAAATGCAATTTTGGAATAATCTTGAGCCTGAAGACAATTTTTTTCCCTAACTTGTTAATCTCTCTTGTAATATCTAATTCATAGGTCTTCATATTTCTATAGTATTATACCTTATATAAGCTGGGTTACTCAATAGAGTGGTGAGTTGAAAAGTATCAATTGTAGCAGCACTGATGCATAAACTCTCTGACTCCAATATAAATTTCTCACATGACTAGAACTGCCGAAATGTATGGGGAGTGACATGCAGTAAAACTGTTCTGAAACCATAATGAAGGGATTTTCCAGCATTAAGCAAAATAACTCCTTCCTTTGAAAATGTTACTTACAGCTTATAGAAATGCTTCTACATTATTCATCAAAAGAAACTTCCTGGAGAAGCAGCCACAGCTCTTCTTACTATCAAGACAATTCCCACACCAAATTCTAATCAGTGGTAAAACCCCTTCTATTTATCACAATTCTACATCATGCTCCTTAAAGCCATTTGCTACAGACAGGAGATCGGGGGTGTTTTTACATACCAAGCAATTAACTAATTTTTTTAGTTACCATTCCCTTTAGCATTTTGGAGTGTTTGTAGTATACAGAGCAGCTCTGTCAATAGGTGTTATCACTTATGGTTACATTGAATTTGTCATGTTCAACTGTTTGAAAGATTTTGGAGACAAATATTAAGAGAAGGCTATGACCTTGGACAGGGAAAGAACAAGAGGAGCTATCTGTATTTTAAAGACCATATCATGAAAATCTGCCTCTTTTTTTCTGATAGCTATGCAAATTGGCAGGAACAAACAAACAAGGCAAATATGTCTTTCTGGTCACTGATGTAATCAACGTATGAGATCAGAATGGGCGTGGGGTGTGTGCGCGAGCCCAGGGAAACCAGGGAAAGAGGGTGTGGAGTGCATGTATAAGTGTGAGCACAGGGAGGCAGGTGAAGGAGATAGCAATAGCACTTAGACTTCACAGCCCTCTCTGAGCAGTTTATAGAGTCAGCATAATCGCCCCCAATAATCTTGGGCCTCATTTTACCGACCTTGCAAGGATGGAAAGCTGAGTCAACCTTGAACCAGTGAGAATCAAACTGCCGAACTGCAAACTGCAAGCAGCCGGCAGTCAGCAGAAGTAGCCTGCAGTACTGCATTCTAACCACTGCGCCACCATGGGATGAGTGTGAGCAAAGGGGGAAGAAGGGCATGGTGTGTGCAATGAGGGGAAGACATTCCCAAAGGATCTTGACACCTTCCTTACTGGTTTCCCCATTGACTTTGCTTGTCATAGTCAAGCCAGCAGGGAAAGTCACAAATGGCAATTACATGAGCGCAAGATGCTGCAGTTCTAAGTGCAAGCTGATTGCCATTTTGTTGATATGACATTGCAGGTACTGCAATGGCTAAACGTTTGAGGATGTTTAACTTCAAACAGTTACTGAATGAATGGTCATAATCTGAGGACTACTTGTGTATATATATATAACCTAGGGGTCAACACAGCTGCCTAATGTGCAAGCAGCCCAGGTTCGAATCTCAGAAGGGTATGGCTGGCTGATGAGAGCTAATTAGCTCGAAATAGCTATCCCACTCCCCCTTAATTCTTTGTTGGCAATCCAAAAAAATTAGCATATATATATATATATATATATATATATATATATATATATATATATATATATATATATATATATGTTTTCTGAGGTTTTCACGGGTGTTTGTATGTAGGTCTTTGGTAATTCGGGTTTTCTCCCGTGTAAAATTGAAAGTGTCTTGGCAACGTTTCGATGAAGTCCCATTCGTCATCTTCAGGCTGGTGTCTTCGGCTTCGTGCTTCTAGGAGCAAAAGCCGAAGACACCAGCCTGAAGATGACGAATGGGACTTCGTCGAAACGTTGCCAAGACACTTTCAATTTTACACGGGAGAAAACCCGAATTACCAAAGACCTACATATATATATATATATATACACACACACACACACACACACACAAGTGTGTGTGTATGTATATGTATATCTATACATACACACACACACACACACACACACACAAACACACTTATATAACTCCCTAAGGGAACATAAAGTACTTATTAAAAATGAAAACAAATAACTAGTGTAGCTATTGCAAGGAAAACAAATAGACCATTCCCACATACTGAGTTTAAAACCACTATACTGTCATTAAATCTGTTATTGATATCTTTAAGCCTATGAAATCTCAGGTAAGGTCCCAGTGAGCTAAATAAATAGATTTTTTCTTGCATACTGTTCTGGCTTACAATCAGGTAGGTCTTTTAATATAACTTTTTGCTTTCATTTAACCTATATTTGAGAATCCTTCCAAATGTGAGTTATAAGTCTAAATAATGCATTCAAAGACTAGAATTTGGATAATATAGAGTTTAATAAATCGACAAACTCAACAAAATGTAAAATAATGAAAAATTAAAGAATGTTCCCCTGAATAACTTACGACTGCTATCTTTCAGCAGTTAGCTAATGGGCTTTTATTTAAATACCATTACATCTGTTCTTGTCTCGATTTAACCTACTGTATTTTTAAAGTTTCTAGTGATAGGGATCTCACTGCTTGCCTGGATAATTTGCTTCAATGCATGACTATTCTTAGAAAGATCTTCGTTATAAATTACTAAAATCTTGCTTTCTTTTGTTCCAGCCAAGACATCCATATTTTTATAATTAAATGTTTCTTACTATTATTAGTGACAATTTATATTTATGCCTTTGAGTCAGTCTTGAATATTTGTCAAGTTTTCTTGGCAATCTTTTTTGGAAGTGGTTTGCCATTGATTTCTTCCTAAGGCTGAGAGGGAGAGAGAGTGATTGCCTGGTGTCATCTAGCTTCTAGCTAACTTCATGCCTAAGCCAGGGCTACAACTCATGGTCTTCCTGTTTCTAGCTCATTGCCTTTAACTACTATACCAAACTGGTTGTCACCTCTGCCATCCTTGCTACACTCCACCAAGCTACTGGCATCCTGCCATAAACAGGGGGAGGGGGCACAGGCATTTGGGGAAGAAATGCAGGAAGAAGTAGAAGGAGGCAAAGGGGGGAAGGATTGGCACTGACAGAAACCATACATGCTCAACAGTGAGCAGATGCTGATTTTAGACATCTTCATATCACTTTTGGTCTTTCCTAACCCTGCTGTAATGATGGTGTGTATCTGAGCAGCTTTAAAAAATGGAATTACATAACACTTAGGAGGAATATCCTGTCCAGAACTTCCTAAAAGGACAACTAAGGCCAAAGCATACATCAAAAGAGACACTATTGAGATAGAAACAGAAGGTAGGAAACAGAAACATACAGTGCTTCAAATCTGATGCTGAAAGCATGCTTTCAAGAGGACATAATTCTCCATGCCACATTGTCACTGCCTCTTTAAAGAACCTAGGACTGCACAGTAGCCACAACAACACACACAAAAATATAAATTTCAGTTAAGAAAGTGCTGTTAAGATGAGACAAGGTATTTTGGAGAAGGTGTGGGATACTCCTGATGAATTACAATGTTTATTTTCCCCGATACTACTCCAATTACTATGTGAGCCCAAGAAAATATAAATATTATTTAAGGAGGTGCAAACAGGTGTGGCATGCATGCCCATACACTTTTCTTAAGCCCTCTTTAGCTTCAGATTCGAAACTTGGCAACTTTCCTGAAAGGATGGCTCTAGGCTTGCTTTGTCAGATGATCTTTAGGAAGAGACATCTCTTCATCATAGAGTGAAAAATAGCCAACCTTACTCAAGGAGGTTACCTGAGGCTGTGCATCCCCAACAGAATAGCCGTCAATCTCTGCCAGAACTCATATAGCGAATGAGAGTCTACTGCATGTCAGGGTAACTGGTTCCACTCCTGAATGGCTCTTGCTGTTAAGAGAGGTTTTTTTCTGTCATTCAATCAGAATCAGTCTTCCTCTGACTTGAATCCATTATGCATGTTCTGCACTCTGAAACTAACAGAACATGGCTGAAGAGCTATATTAGACCTCCTCACAAGCTCATATTCAGCTTAGGATCAACTGCAATTTAAGATCCATTTCATACACATTATTTCCAAGCCAGATATTCTTCGTCCTCTACTTCCTCATTTGATTTATTTTTTTCCTAAGTGAAGAGTGGTCACTCACTCACTCACTCACTCACTCACTCACTTACATTTTAATCTGTTACTTTGATCCAGTTCTATAATTGTTGTTTCTATGTTCTAGAGTGTCAGCTCTCCCTTCCAATTTTGTATCCTCTGAAAATCTGATTAGCATTCTTCCACCTCTTCACTCAAATATTTACTGAAAAATGTTATATTATCCCCAAGACCAAAACATATGGCAGCCCTCTCAACGCATTGCCCAATGATAATGATGATGATAAGACAGGTGATGTCCATTTTCAGAGAAAGAAAGAAAAGAAAAGAAAAGAAAAGGAAAGGAAAGGAAAGAAAAGAAAAAAGAAAGAGAAAAAAGAAAGAGAAGGAAGGAAGGAAGGAAGGAAGGAAGGAAGGAAGGAAGGAAGGAAGGAAGGAAGGAAGGAAGGAAAGAGCTTAATACAGTAAGTACACAGAGATTTCAAATATTCAATACATTTCATCAGCATTATGTTACTCTCATTATTATAGCATTATACTAGATGGTTAATTGTTCTATATTTTAAATTATTTTTACGATTTTTTCCTGTGAACAGTCTTGAAAGTACAAAACTTATTAAACAAACGAATAAAAACCTGTTCTATAGTATTATTCCACATATTGCAGATGGCGATAATGAGACTGAGAGTGCCTTGCCAAAGACAGAAGTTGATGGATATAATGGGAGAGATACTAATTTTGAGTTCAGTTTCTTACACAGTTTCCACTACGGATGTTTATAATGTTATCTCTGCTAACTTCAGTATCTTCTAATAACATCAGTCCAGCTTGAGGAAAAGATTATGGATTTTACAGATGCCATCAAATTTCAACTGGGAAAATAGAAAATTAGTGAATTATTTTAAAACAGACTGCCCATTGATCATTTTAATTAATTCCGTGACTGAAATAGAAAATCAGATGAGATAAAAATATACATTCCTCTGCTGATTGAATTAAGCTGTATAATGCCAAAATTAGAAGTGAATTTTATTGAAGACAGGAAGGCAAAGCTGAAAAATGAAAAAAGTAACCCATATATTTAGGAGAAGGATACGATTTTTATTTTAGAAATCATTTAAATTATTTTTATCACTATTTTTACACATTTAATAAATCTAGGTTGTTCTTCATGTGATAGTGTAAAAGCAGTTTAATATGGAAACTCTCAAAGATAAGCGGGGGACCGTGAGTTCTAGTCCCACCTTAGGCATGAAAGCCAGCTGGGTGACCAGTCACTCTCTCTCTCAGCCCAACTCACCTCACAGGGTTGTTGTTGTGGGGAAAATAGGAGGAGGGAGGAGTATGAGGTATGTTCGCCAACAATAAAGGTGAGATACAAATAAACAAAGTAGATATAATACCATAGACTCTATACTGATATAAGTACCATCATGCATTTTCCTCATTTTTAACTTTAATATGTTCACAATATTAAGATTAATGTGAGAAGATAACATGAGAAAAATAATTTACCCGAGTGTGAATCAGGGATGGTGCAATTTATGTGAGCTGTTCTAATGGTATGTGGCATGGGTCGGCAACCTGCAGCTCCGGAGCTCTTGGACAAGCTGATAAGCTTATTGGGTGGGGCTCCTGCCTTTGCTGCATCTCAGCAGGAAGCAGCAGGAAGCAGCATCTCTCTCTCTCTCTCTCTCTCTCTCTCCCTTACACTGAGTGGGGGAAGAGGACTGGCAGACCAAGGGCAGGAGAGAGCCAGCCCAATAAGAATGTGTGTCAGCTTGTCGGAGAACAGCGTGAAGCCAGCTTACCAGGTGAGCAGAAGATCGAAAAGAGGGAGAGGGAGAGAGAGAGAGAGGGAGGGAGACAAAGAGAGGGAGAGGGAGGGAGGGAGGGAGAGAGAAAAAGAGAGAGAGAACTCATGCACAGCAGCCTCTATTTCTTTTTAATTAAACTCTTCAATCAAGCTTTCCCCCCCCCCTCGCGCGCGCGTGTGTGTGCAAGTTTTGCGGCTCCCAGTGTTTTCTTTTCTCTGGGAAACGGGTCCAAGTGGCTCTTTGAGTGTTTAAGGTTGCCGACCCCTGGTATGTGGGAATGACCTCAGGAGACAGGAAGAGCCACAGGCCAGACAATTGTTTAAGGTATCTCAGCCCACAGAAGCAAAGGGGTGTGGGAAGCTTCTTAGAAGGGACTCTTCCTAGTTTACTTAGAAAGGAAAAGAAAGGAGGGGAGAGATGCTTTCCAATTCTCTCAGATTCTGCCTTACAATGAAAGTAGTGTTAGTACTCATGCTTTGTGGTTCTTGCCGGGACTTCTTCAAAAAGCTGATAGCCTGACTCAGTTTTGAACCGAAACATTTAAGATTCAAGTCAAGACAGACTTTTTCCATAATCTATCTCCCTAGAACTTGCTGTTCGGGCTTATAACATTAAAAAAGATTTAAATGGAAAATGAGGAGACAGAAAAAAAATTCTTCCTTTTCATTTCTTAGCACTGAAATGGAAATTAATCACGGGGTTTGCATTTTGACAAAGATGGAAATATTTGGGGGGAGACGGAACAGAGGCAGAAAAAACATAAGAGTGATTGAGCAAACATTACTAATTGCTTCATTTGGTTATGGAAAAGGTAGGTAGGTAGGTAGGTAGGTAGGTAGGTAGGTAGATAGATAGATAGATAGATAAATAGATAGATAGATAGATAGATAGATAGATAGATAGATAGATAGATAGATAGATAGATAGATAGATAGATAGATAGATAGATAGATAGATAGATAAAGAGTCCATATAGTCACCATACAATACAAAAATTATACACATTTTATCACCTTGGTTCTTTTCTTGAACCTGTTAAAATATTTCTTTCAAACTAGAAATCAAGATTGACCTTTTTAAATAGATTCCTCCATCACATAGTGTGTTTTTTCTTCTTTATGATTCTAGCAGTTGAATAGACGTATCAGTACAGACTGGCTATTTTTTATATGAGGAGAATCACACTCTAATACAGCAAGAATCATAGGATTTGAGTCCACTCGAGCATAATAATAATAATAATAATAATAATAATAATAATAATAATAATAATAATAATAATAATAATAATAATAATAATAATAATAATAATAATAATAATAATAATAACAACAACAACAACAACAACAACAACAATAACAACAATAACAATAACAACAATAACAACAACAACAACAACAACAACAACAACAACAACAATAATAATAATAATAATAATAATAATAATAATAATAATAATAATAATAATAATAATAATGACTTGGAGGTCATCTAGTCCAACCCCCTGCTCAGGCAGGAAACCCTATACCATTTCAGACAAATGGCTGTCCAGTCTCTTCTTAAAAACTTCCAGCGTTGGAGAATTCACAGCTTCTGGAGGCAGGTTGTTCCATTGATTAATTGTTCTAACTGTCATAAAATTTCTCCTTAGTTCTAGGTTGTTTCTCTCTTTGGTTAGTTTTCCATCCATTGCTTCTTGTCCTGCCTTCAGGCACTTTGGAGAATAGCTTGACTCCCTCTTCTTTGTGGCAGCCCCTGAGATATTGGAACACTGCTATCGTGTCACCCCTCGTCCTTCTGTTCGTTAAACTAGACATACCCAATTCCAGCAACCGTTCCTTATATGTTTTGGCTTCCAATCCCCTGATCATCTTTGATGCTCTTCTCTGTACTCTTTCTACAGTCTCAACATCTTTTTTACATTGTGGTGACCAAAACTGGATGCAGTATTCCAAGTGTGGCCTTACCAAGGCATTATAAAGTGGCATTAACACTTCACGTGATCTTGATTCTATCCCTCTGTTAATGCAGCCTAGCACTGTTTTTGGGTTTTTGGCAGCTGCAGCACACTGCTGGCTTATATTTAAGTGATTGTCCACTAGGACTCCGAAATCCCTCTCACAGTTGCTACTATCGAGCAAGGTACCCCCTATATTGTATCTGTGCATTTGGTTTTTCTTGCCTAAATGTAGAACCTTATTTTTTTCACCATTGAATTTCATTTTGTTAAATAGTGCCCAATGTTCAAGTCTGTCAAGATCCTTCTGTATCTTAAGCCTGTCTTCTGGAGTGTTGGCTATTCCTGCCAGTTTGGTGTCATCTGCAAATTTGATGAGTTCCCCATCTATCCTGTCATCCAAATCGTTGATGAAGATGTTGAAGAGCACTGGGCCCAGAACAGAGCCCTGGGGCACCCCACTACACACTTCCCTTCATGTAGATGCAGTTCCATTGAGGAGTACACGCTGAGTACGGCTGGTCAGCCAGCTACGAATCCATCTGATGGTGATGCTGTCTAACCCACATTTTTCTATCTTATGAAGTAGTAGGTTGTGGTCTATTTTATCAAATGCCTTACTGAAGTCCAAGTAAATTATATCCACAGCATTCCTCTGGTCTACTAATTTTGTCACCTGTCACTTGTGGATTTCCACTCCCAGAATTCCCCAGCCAGCATAGATGAAGTCCACAGGATTTAAAGTTGCCAGGTTTGGAGAAACCTGATCTAGTGGTTAAGGTACCAGGCTAGAAACCAGGAGACTGGGAATTCTAGACCCACCTTAGCCATAAAAACCAGCTGGGTGATTTTGGGCCAGTCAATCTTTCACAGTTCAACCCATCTTGCAGGGTTATTAATGTCAGCAAAATAGGAACAGGAAGAAGAATTGGATATTCCACCCCTTCCCCCTTGAGTTATTTATAAAAAAATAATAGAAGCTGGATATAAATAAATAAATACATAAATAAAAAAAACAGCAGACCTCCTGATACTATAGCTTATATCAATACTTTCCCTGTGGAGTTAGTTTTCTAATGCGGGTTACCGTGTAGGATTAACACCTTGTTCCTCTGTAGATGTTCATGCTAGTAGAAGCTGTGTGCTGGGCCAATGATGTGATTTTTTTTTAAAAAAAAATTCTTTCCACACATATCTTTTGACAGCACAGCCTGTTTGTGTTTTTAATTCCAGCAATTGCCACAGCGTGTTAACAAATTGCCTGTGCTGCCTTCAGATAGTATCATTGTAAAAACAAGCCTTAAAATAAAATAAATTCAGCATACAGCACACAGCCTTCGTGTAACCAGTACATCCTGAGGCGTAAGCTATTTCAGCCAAGCTACTTTGATATTGTTTAAACTATATAACCTTTTCGCTTGAAAAGAAATATATATCAGCTCTTACAGCAAACTATAAAAAAAAACACCAGCAATTTTGGGAAATGTGTCAGCGTGGCTTGTGCTGCAGTTAGTTCCGTTTTGGCTTAACCAAAATAGCTGTTAATGCATGAAGATATGTGACTAGTGATATTAAAGACTAATTTCCTTATTGATTTTGTCATCTAGGTTACGTAATCATGACTAGGCTGGTTCCTTAGCAACAGTACTGAATTTGAAGAGGAAGCTTTGAGTTTTGCTTTGGATTAGGAGAGTATAAACTACTTGAGATACTCAAAACCTTCAAAAGTATGGGCAGGAATCCCACAAGAAAGCAGAATTGTGAAAACACAATTCTATTTCTTACACTTGTTGATTTTCCTTTTGATAAATACTCAAAAATGACAGTTTTATAATTGTGTCAATGACAGAATTCTTTCTTTGAAAAGAATTGGCGTTTAGGTGGGAGAATTAAGGGAAGAAAAATGAGGTATAAATGATAGATATCACTACGCAATATGCAAAAATTATAGATAAATTTTGCTTAGTTTATAAATATCACTTGAAACTATAGAACCATATTTTCTAGTTTTTCCCATTTCCAACTATATGAACCACTAACAGATTATTTTTATATTATCTCCACAAACAATAAAAACATTTCTTGTGCAAGAATATTTTTGTCAGGAATTTCATTTGTTTTCTTATTTCATCTATACAGCAATTTATCCTTAGAATTTGGGGACTAGCTTTTCCCAAAAGCTAGTATTTTCACATTTTATATTTTAAATATTTTAAATTAAGTTCTTATTGGCAAGAATAAATTACATTTAAAAGTAATGATTTCCAAAATTATTTGATGAAAAACCATTATTACATGAATGACAAGGCGGCCTACTCTTACTGCCCAAATATTTACTTATTTTTCCTTTTACAGATGTAGAAAGTAATAATTGCAGTCTAGTTAAGTCTCTCTTTACTTGGAAGAAAATTATGTTGAAATCACAGTTTCAGTAATAGCTCCAACACAGCATTCCTTCCATTCATCTGCATAATTTATGCTACATAGATTCTTGGATGAGGGAAAGTCAACTAAAGGAGATTTTGACAGTAATATGGAACATGAAGCTGTGACAATTTTATATGTCTGAAAATGGAAAGATATGTCAATTCCCACAATGGAAGAATGGATGAAGAAAGTGATGGAGCTAGAAGAGTTGGCAAAATTAACTGTTTTAATCAGAGAAATGAATATATCTTTGTTTCTATTTGGAAAACACATTTAAAATGGCCACATTCTTATGACATAGACACATCTCTCCAGATATCTATGCTTTTACATGAGATTGTACATTTTTATTTTATTTCAGGTGGCTCTGATGTTATGAGAAAACATTTAATCAATGGGAAAATCATGGCTGGTTTCCTCTTACAATGCAAGCTTGAACAAGATTGCTTAGTACAAAATCTCATTTTTCTTCTGTAACTAAGTCCCATTGCAGTCAACAGTCCTTATATCTAAGTAGAAATTAGGTGTCGTACAAAATCAAAACAAAATGGCCAGGAAAAGCAAAACAAAACAAAAACAAATATATAATGAAAATGTCACCTTTTCTTTCTATAGTAATATACATCCAAGATTTCCTCATGTCCGTAAAATCTGACATTATTTATAGTAAATGCAAAGATGTCTTTTCTTCTTACACTGAATTGGATAGTACTAGTCCTATACTGCATGCTCACTATTCCTGATATATTACATTTTTAATGGTTTTTAATTCCTTATCCTCATCTTATACCTACCACCATTATTGACCATGTAATTAATAATTATCCACCTGTTTCTTTTCTTTTTTTTCACCCTCAATTTTCTTCTAGGGATTCTCCCTTGGATTAGATTTCTTGATTGCAATTTAACAAGTGAAATTACAGATTGGCTTACACTAGTGTTCCAGTGTCCTCTAAATAATAAACTGGGCTCTGAAATGTTTGACTTGTGGTAAAATAAGAAAAATAGTAACCAAATAACTGCACTCACTGGAAAATTCTTTCTACAATCAAGCTAATTCAAAGAACTCCCATAAAAAATGTTTACCTCATCCAATATTTGGACCAAAATACATTTTGTTCCAAGTGTATTATTCAGACAGCTTTATTTCTTATGAAAATATCTTACATTTAGGATTTAGAAAATACAGATGTATATTTGATGGCTGATATTTTATTAGCTGCATGCAGGTCTTTTGTGTGGAGACTGGTAGGATATGAAGGCAACTATTCAAAACCTATACCCAATGTACTTGTAATCCGCATAAACTGTACAGTTCTCCACATGTTTAGCATCAATATCTACTTTGTTTATAGCAATAAATGCAGAAAGATATTTAAAAGCAGTCAGAGATGGGATATGAGGATAGAACATAGGTGTGGCTCTGTCTCCCCATCCCAATTTATTTATACTGTTTTGTTAAGTAAATGCTAATGTAGCTCTACTAAGCTGTAGCAATGGCAATAGCAATAGTAATAGCACTTAGACTTATATACTGCCCTACAGTACTTTACAACACTATGAGCTGGTTTACAGAGTCAGCGTATCGCCCCCAACAATCTGGATCCTCATTTTCCTGACCTCTAAAGAATGGAAGGCTAAGTCTTCCCATCTGGATTGAACTTCAGGCTATGGGTAAAGTTTGCCTGCACTACTACATTCTAACCACTGTGCCACCAGTAGCTTTTGAGACCTCCATACTTCTGCCAACAGAGGAAGATTTACCCATTTTGTGACATGTTTGATGCAACGCCTGCCAACGCAGCCTTAAAACTGGTTTCTCTGAAAGACAAGGGCTATAGATCTGAACAGCAAAAATTGAGGCAACCACTACTGTAGCAAAGAGATGACGTTTTCTGACTGTGGTGATTAAAATTCAGATACATAATAAATAAACAGTGTTGCCCAAATTTTTGCAGTAGGATAACCTGATAGCCTGATGTAAGGCTCTATTATAGCTAAGAAACAGCTGGCAATTGCTGGAATATAGCTTAGTGAGGCTCAGGGACATCCAGAAGGGTGTAGTAAAAAAAAAAAATCAAGATGGTGATTGCAATGGTATTATTGCAACTCTGCCTACTCGTGTACTGTATGTTGTGCACTCAATGTACATACAAACAGATGGATCTTTAATCATACCATTCTGATTATCATCTCGATCTTTTAATTACACCCTTTGAACAACCTGGGTGAGACCTTTCCCATATGAGATGAATTATATTCGCTGACAAGTCAAGAAAGAGAGAGATCATGGCTACCGTTGAGCTCCTATTCTTTACAGTATGTAATTCTGGTAACACTGAACTGGATTGTGGCAAAGAGAAGAGAGATACCCAAACAGATTCTAAATTCCCATGGGGGGGGGGGGTTCCTTCCCTCCTTGATTGCACTAAACCTGAAGTCTTTGCACAACTCATGATTTCTACTTCAAGGAACAAATCGCTGACTGGAATAAAGTCTCCAGTAAATAAACCTGAAGTCCTATTTGTATTAATGGTCACCCTGCTGTGCCAACTCATACAGCCAGTATAATTCAAGTGGATTTAAGCTAATAGAACTGACATAATTCGATAAAACATGATGCTGGGGATGCATGCAGTCTCAGAGGCTCACATTATGTGCTGTACAGCAATGCTTGACTTCCCACCAAAAGCTGAATGACATAGGACCATAATATGAATCTTGCTGGGTTAAATCAAAGACCTACCTATGCTTGCTCTCTGTGTCAAAGTGGGACGGGACTAACCAAATACATCCAGAAAGCTTATAAGCGAGTTATACATGGGAGAGGTCTCTTTAATTATTACTGCTAGTAATAATTGGAACTGAAGATCTACAAGTTTTATTTTGGAGAATATACAGTTAGTCCTTGACTTACAACCACAATTATGCCCCAAATTTCAGTTGTTAAGCAAGACAGTTGTTAAGTGAGTTTTGTCCCATTTTATGACCTTTTTTGCCAGAGTTGTTAAGTTAGTAATATGGTTGTTAAGTGAAACTGGCTTCCCCATTGACTTTGCTTGTCGGAAGGTCGCAAATGGCGATCACATGACCGGGAACAGTACAATCGTCATAAATATGAGTCAGTGCCAAGCATCCGAATTTTGATCACATGACCATGGGGACGCTGCAACGGTCATAAGTATGAAAAATGATCATAAGTCATTTTTTACAGTGTTGTAACAAATGTTCGAACGGTCACTAAATGAATGCTTATAAGTCGAGGACTACCTGCATATAGCACCAAACCATTAACAGTCCTGTCTTTGGATTAGTCTCCTTTTAAATTCACCTAATTCACTAACCAAGTTATATCTTGCTTCCTGGAAGAGCAGCAGCTGCAAAAGAAATAACCCAGAGTAGAATTTGAGAATGTTTGGGGTTTAGGAAATCCACAAGGATTGAATCTGAGCTCTCACTGCCTTTGTGAGAGAAGTTTGAATAACCTGGAGTCTCAGATAATTTTGCCAAATTCATCAGTGTAATATAATTCCTAAAATCAAAAGCCACTGCTCCCATCAGTTTTCCTCTGTAGAAAAATAATTCCCCCTTTTCTTTCTTGGGACTGTCCATAGGTGGGAAAAGGCTGGATTTGGGGAAGTTTCATAAATACTGAGAAGAGGCACTGTACTCCACATAAAAACCTGAAAGAGATTTGGCACAACCAAAACTCAAATTCCTGTCAAAATGGGATCAGGGTGGACTTCTATTTCTAGATAAGTTGACTATATTTTTTAGAAATAAAATTAAATTCTTATCATTCACATTTTCAATTTTGAGGAAAGGCCCTTTGAATTCTGAATGTTTGAATTTCAGCTAACAATTTGTGTTGTTTCAAGCTGAAATGTTCTTTCAGAACTATTTTGAAAAGCCTGATTATACATTTTAAGGCAATAATAGCATCTTTAAAAAGTACAAATATTAATGCAATAGCTTTCCTAGGTGGAAGAGTGAAATCAGAGGATTATAGATTTGAACTGGTGCCAATTCAGGTTTGCTTGAGGTATTTCCGGCTCATCTCCCAAATTCATTTCGACACTGTGTGGACATTCCTTGCATCTTAAACATTAATGTTAACCCAAAAGCCATTTAGAGAAAGTTGCTGAAGCACTAAACCATAGTTATAGCCAGTACCAAATTAGTCGAAGATTTAATAGAGATGTTTTAGTTGCTAAGACATTCTTTTCATACAGATTAAGTGAATCCTTTCTCCAACTAACCAATTTTCCCCCCATGGTCTTAAACATTAAATATAAAATTTGGTTTGACTGCTTTTTTGTGCCCAGAGGAACTGTCCCTTTGAATACCATTCTAGTTAACAAATGCCCAAGGCTGAAGTCCTATGCACAGTTTCCTGGGAGTAAAATTCCACTGATTTCTGGGGGGAAAAACAAAAATACTCCATTTGATGTAATCTGAATGAAAAAAGACATTCATTTGGAGTGTAGCTATCAACAAAAACGGATATATTTGAGATAATTCCCACCTACTTGAAAATTGATACAGTGTGTGTTACAACTGTTACAAATGACTAAAGAGAAAAATTGGAACACATTAGATAATTTTTAAAATTCTATAAAGCAACACATTTCCTTATTTTAATTAGTAAACAACCAATTTTTAGTTATTAAAGCTTTAATTATACATTTATTGATTAATATGTAGATTTATTATTAGAATTTAACATTTTCTTCTCTGAATGAAGGAGTGAAAATGAAAATAAACAACCCTCCCTGTTATGTAGGATATTGAGCCCTGGTGGTGGCACAGTGGTTCGAATACAGTATTGCAGGCTAAGTCTACTCACTGCCAGTTCGATCCTGACAGGCTCAAGGTTGACTCAGTCTTCCATCCTTCCAAGGTTCGTAAAATGAGGACCCAGTTTGTTGGGGGCAGTTTACAAATAATGTTTCTACATTGTACACCACCCAGAGAGTGCTTTAAAGCACTATGGAGCAGTATATAAGCCTAAATGCTACTGCTACTGCTACTGCTATTGCTATTTAGCATCTTGTCATCAAAATATTATTAATGTAAAGTTGAAATGCTATTTTTTTCTGACTTTCATTACTTTATTACACATATGTATCCTTTGTCCAAATGGTAGAATTTCTTGTGTTTCACTTGGTTGTCATTTGGGATTATTACAGCCCAGATCTTCAAGTCAATGAGAAATACTTCAACAGAAAAAAATCTTCTTTGCTATGACAAGGTCAAAAAAGGCTGGGTATTTTCAGGTGCAAAGAATCAGGATCACACAGTGAGTTCTAGTTAAGATTAATGGTTTGTTCATGCCAATACATAGAACTCTGATCAACTAATGGTTAGCATTAAATTGGTGCTAGATAAAGAGTCAGTGGAATTCAAGAGGTGTTGGATTTAGAACATTTATGGGAACATAACAACTCTAGGTTAATGACTTGCTTGATTCCGCCCTCAGGCTCTGCCTGCTCTTCTTCTACAGATATAACAAAAACAGCATAGTATCATTGTGATACAAGCCCACCTGCCTTTTCTTCATGCACTATAATGGTGCATCTTACAGCACAACACTGTTTTTGTTTGTTTGTTTATTTATTAAATTGATATGCTGCCCATAATAAGGCAACTCTTATTATTTGGTCAAAAGCCGGAAGCTTCTAAAGATGCTCATGGCTTCAGTTAATGATTAATGTTTCTGAACTCTTTTACAAGCTGAATCTACATTATCATACCATACCATAGGTCTAGCTATGTGCGCCAGAATGCCACCTTCTAATTTTGTGTTTTATTTAGCTATGTTTCCTGTATGTCACTGCAGCGGTTGCCCATAAATTGTGAGTCGTCTATTAATAACAGACTCAGTCATTTTCCTGTATATTTCAAAAGAGCTCCAATATTAATATGCCCTTTTAATCAATTGGTTTTATTAAAAGCCAGATATCAAATAAATAAATATCTTAAAACTGTAGTCAGCATGGCTGTTCTATAAACTGCTTTAAAAACTCACCTTAATGATTTTTGAGGCTAGAATATTGCCTTTTGAGTTTTGGAAGTTGGCAATCTTGAATATTGGGTAATACATCATTCCCTGCTGTAGGCCTGATGAATTACTTGGAAGAAATCTTGCAAGCTAGCATTAAATAGGAAAAGGGTTTTAAAAAGGCCGGGTTTTGTTTGTTTATTGTTTGTTTGTTTTTGGCATATGCGTGCAATTTTGCTGCAATAGTTTATCTTGCAATTTAAATTACTGCAGGTGGTTGGTTTCATTCAGATATTAGCCAAATAAATTAAATGAGAAATTCTAATCCATCAGAATAAAGGCCAGGAAATGAAAGGGGGGCAAATATTTTGTTTTACTAGTTAGTTCTTCATTGCAACCTTCACCAATGCATCTGTTATTCTACCTAATCATTAAAGTGCAACATTGCTAAGGAGAGAAAAAAAATGACCTTCTACATGGCAAAGCAAATTGCTGAAGGCATCAGAAACTAACAGACATTATGCTTGAGCATCCATAAAAAATAAATAGGTTTATTAGCTTATTCAGCTGGAAAATGTTTGGGAGTTAATGGTCAGATTCAGTAGATTCATGTTTTTTAGGTATAAAAGTGAATACTTCTAGGCTGTAATTGAAACATCTTTTAAATAAAAATTTCTTCATTCAGATCGGGAAATCAGTCCGTAATAGCTGCATACCGGGAATTGAGACAATCCTTTGTTTCATTACACAGTGTGAATATTGCTTTCCTGTTTTAAATTAATCTATACAGCCTGATTTATATATGGTATAATTGCTCAATGCTTGACCAAACAAAAAAGAGTAAGTGGAGCACTTCATGTAAATCTGTCACTACCGTATCATATTTTTTATTCTTGCAAATTTGGACAGTTATGACTATTATGAGTATTATTTATAATAATTAAGGCATCTAAGATGACTTAATTATAAAGAAATGATGTCTACAGAAACCCTGATGCTTTCTGTGCTTTTAAATGTAAATATAAACCCATGAACATTTCAGAGTTTAATGCTTAAGAAATATATTGTAAATTATTTATGGCATTTTATTTAATGTTATCTGATTTACTGCTTCCCATTATTACAATTATCAAAAAGGTTACAATCAATTAAAATACAAACAGCAACAAACTCAAGTGGCACAAAATGATATATTCAAGATAAAAAAAAAATGAAACAACAAATGAAGGCCCAAGCTATACATTCACGCACAGAAGGCCTAGAACAGGGGTAGGCAACCTCGGCTCTTTTATGACTCATGGACTTCATGGACTTCTGACTCATGGAGTCAGCTATGCTGACTCAGGAATTCTGGGAGTTGAAGTCCATGAGTCATAAAAGAGCCGAGGTTGCCTACCCCTGGCCTAGAAATAGAGGCTCTTCTTTAGCAGTGCCTGAAGATGTAAACTTAAATGTTTCTCAAATATCAGAAGGGAAAACATTTGAGAATGCAGAAGCCAGTACTGAAAAGACCTGATGATACTTTATATCAGGAATCTCCAAACCTGGCAAGCCTATTAAGACCTGTGGACTTCAAGGAACTGCCGGGTAAGCGGAATATATCAACTTGGAAAGCTACTCGGCAAAAGAGGAAGGCTAGAGACAGATTCAAGAGATTTGACTTGTCCCTACCAGATGGAGTATTACATGAGCAAACACTTGTTTGAATATGGCTAAAAGAATAGAGAACTTTGAACATAAAGGGACCCTATAACAAGAGGGATAAGAGATTTAAGTAATATAGTATGTTTTACAATATATGAAATGTAAAAATATTGGGAAGACGTAACTTTTATAAATATAAGTGAAAGATAAGCTGATCAGAAAGGATGTTGTACGCAGATGCTATAAGATAGATAAGAATTACAGTATTTTTTATAACCCATGAAATATGAAAATATTGGGATGGTGTACCTAAATGGAAAAAAATGGATATTTCGATGACTAACATTGAGAAAATCATGACTGATAAGAATGGATTGAATATAAAGGGGAAATTAAGCTTAAACAAAAATCACAAAAATAGGATGCATGGTGAACTAATGAGATTATTTTTATAAGAATAATATAAGCTGATAAAAAATGTTATACATAGATGTTATCATTATCTGTACAAATATGAAAAAATGTCTACATTTAATCATTTATACATTGAAAATATTAAGAATTATATTTGTTTAAGGTTGAAGAAGGAGAATGCAATTGGGAGAAGGGAAGATCAAAGAAATATATTATTAATTAATATACTAATCATGGAATTATCAAAATCAATCATCACTGACTGTTAATTAATTATTATTGCCTTTTTTCAAATATATAAACCAAGACAACAAGCTGAACACCAGGCACTGGAGATTGTTATTGTTAAAAACCAATAAAATATTTTTTTTTAAAAAGACCTGTGGACTTCAACTCCCAGAATTCCTCAGCCAGACATTCTGGCTGGGGAATTTTGGGAGTTGAAGTCCACAGGTCTTAAAGTTGCCAAGTTTGGAGAGCCCTGATTTGAATAATTGCAAATTGATACTATGCAGTACTTCATCTTTTACCCTTCGCCCCTCTCCTCCCCCCCCCAAAAAAAAACAAGATGGTCTCCATTGAGGATCCTAGTAACTGATCTGGTCTGTAACACCAAAGGCAATTTCTCAGGTATTGTGGTCTTACGTTATTTAGAGTTTTTATATGTTGTGTTTATATCTGTCAGATATAAACACAACAAACAAACTAATATCTGCTTGAACATGAGGCGTCCAATACTGTGAAGAAGAAGGTGGGCTGTTGGTTATCACTGCAGTGCAAAACCACTTCCCTGAGGGAAGGAGGAAGGTATAACATAGAAACTGTGATGCCATTTTCCCAAGAAAAGAGGAAAGAGAAATGAGGTTGTTATGTATTTGATCCAGTAAATAGGAATTTTGAGGTTGTTATGTGCAAACTCAAAGTTCAGTTAAATCGTTAATATATCTTCTTCTCTCCTAATGTCTCACAAGTTGACTATTGGATAGAGAGGACAAAATGTCCTGGTTTTGTGATAGTGTTAGGAAGCAGTTCACAAGAAATTAAATATTCATGCACTGAGAGTTAGGCATGTAGGCAATATCAGATTAAAACAAAATCTGCACTCTGTGATTTTCTGCAAAAATCTGTTGATGTACCGATTGGCTGGACATAGCCCAGACTTGGACAGTATATGGGACTCCTTCCAAGAGGTGTCTTCAATATTGAAAAGCATCTTATTAAAAACATCACAGCTTTTTTTCAGCAGATAGCAGTTGCCTGGAGGAAATGGCAAGCAGCCAGAGTCCTTGTTCCTAATCATCAATTGCCTAAAGGAAAATTGTTCTCAAGGCAAAATAATAGAACAATTTTTGAATAATTAGAACAATAAAATGGACACCGTAAGGTCAGATGCTGAAGGAGTGATTTGGAGCTGACAGTCCATTCACTGCAACAAAGATCTGATGTGCTTGGAATTCTACATCAATGGCTTTTTTTCAAGTAAACTGGATAAAAATTCTTGTAGAAGCCACAGAATCAAATATGGTCAATAAAAGATAGAAAATCCTCCAAATTCTGGATCTCTTTGACATTTCTCAGGGAAGATGATGACAGGTTTAAATCCAGTTTGTCAAAGTCCATCTGAATGTCCGCAGAAAAGATGTGACACATTACATAATCTCAAACAGATCAAAAACAATTTCTCATTCTTACCTTACAAAGCAATTGCATTCTTTTGTGCCCCTCCTTTAGGCAAATCAGATTATGACTTCTGATTTCAATTTAGTAAAACTACTTGCATTTTGTAGATATTCCAAAAGTTCAGGCAAGAGAACACAGAGTAATGGTCCCAAATGACCACAACAGAGCTTAGGAGTCTGAAATTATAAACTACTTAAAAACCCATGTTTCTTTTTGAAGAATGTATGGGCACTAACTGGGAAAGAAGAATATCAAGTACAGTCCTTCTGCAAGTTGTCATCAAGAATTTCCCACAGGCAGACAAATTCTTTAAAAGTTGGAGAACATGGGTACTTTGTTCTTGGAACCAATGATATAGCACAATCACAAGTCCGAAATGTCTTGAAGACATTTCATTACCCAAACTAGGTAACGTCACATTAGCACTAATGATGTTACCTAGTTTGGGTAATGAAATGTCTGCAAGAAAAGAACCAAGTTCAGAGAGCAACAAGGACCCCTTATTTTTAGTGCAATCTGCAAATTTCAGTTAGCATTGGCCCTTCTGATAGACATCAAGATCTCAGTCTAGGCATTATTGACAAAAATACCCAGAACAGAGTCATAGTTCTCTACAAGCAGAATTGCCCATTTGGTAGCTCTGTCAAAAATCGGGCTTTAAGAATAACCTGTGACAAACTTTGCCAGTGTCAAAGATATAGGCTATGCATATAACTCACACTGACTACTGAAAACTTTGATTTTTTTTTCCTGGATTACCATTATCAGGCAAGGAATCAGAGGAACAAAGCAGTATAATCACAGGAAGCAGTGCAGGAAATTGTGGCTGGGCTTGTTGCATCTATTGTGTTATCTGGATCAGTGGTCCCCAACCTTTACAGCATGATGGCCTGGTGGGGAGGAGGGGAACTGGCCTGCACAAGCGGCGGCCCAGCACTTGCACAAATTGAGCTGTGCACATGCCTGTGCACACTGACCCACCCCTCACACAAGTCGAGCTGTGAGCGCACACGCATGCCAGCCCACCACTCACTCAAGTTGAGCTGCGCGCATGCTGGCCTGCCCCTTGCATGGTCTGGTTTCGAACATGCCTTGGCCTAGTAGTGGGCTAGGCCCAGGGTTGGGGACCCCTGATCTGGATAATTGTTTGACTTGGGCAAGTTGCCAAATATGGGCAATTATCTGGTTCTGGTGCTGATCTATTTAGTTCTTATACTGGAGAAAGTGTTGATGGCCTATTCAGCAGTCAAGAGCATAGTAAGAAAATCGGCTACCACGGTCTCGGTCTAGGAATTTCAAGCAAGGCCTTACTGTAATTGATGTCATCTTCTTTTCCTTGGAGTCTGACACAGAAATGAATAATACAAGGAATAAGAATTATAGATATCTCATTAATTCTATTTATTAGAAAGAAGAAAAATGTTATAGCATAAATACTCTACTACAGGAAATTTTAACATGGCAAAACTCTTCCCACTTTATGTTTCTTCTATGCAAAAGGCTGAGTTCTCCCACTAATATGAAGGAGTAGTCTCCATCTGTTGAAAGAAAATGCATAATTACTGGTGTACAACTAGTCAAGGCCGGGAAGGCATCTAAGGCACAGGTTTGTTAAAAACATATCATGCCAAACCAATCTTATTTCATTCTTTGACAAAGTGACTAAATTAATAGACCAGCAAAATGTTGTGGACATAGTATATTTAGACTTCAGCAAGGCATTTGACAAAGTAGACCACAACCTACTTCTTGGAAAGCTAAAAAAAGTGGGATAGACAGCATCACCATCAGATGGATTTTTAACTGGCTGACAAACCACACTCAACAAGTAGTCCTTAATGGTACTATGTCTACATAGAGGGAAGGAAGCAATACTACAAGGTTCTGTCCTAGGCCCAATACTCTTCAACAGCTTCACAAATGACTTAGATGAGGGAATAGAAGAGGAACTTATCAAATTTGCAGATGATACTAAGCCAACACCCTAGATGATAGGCTCAAGATCCAGATGGATCTTGACAGACTTGAACACTGGGCCCTATCTAACAAAATGAAATTCAATGTAGAGAAAAGTAGGCAAGAAAAACCAAAGGTACACATACATATTGGGTGAAACCAGGCTTAACAGCAGTAACTGTGAGAAGGATCTTGGAGTCTTAGTGGACAATCAATTAAATATGAGCCAACAGTGTGCAGCAGCAGCCAAAAAAGCCAATGCAATCCTAAGTTGCATTAACAGAGGGATTCAACCAAGATCACATGAGGTACTAACACTACTCTATAAAGCCTTATTAAGACCACACCTAGAATACTGCAACCAATTTTGGTCTCCACACTATAAAAAAGATGTTGAGACTCTAGAAAAAGTGCAGAGAATAGCAACAAAAATGATTAGGGGACTGGAGGCTAAAACATATGAAAAACGGTTACAGGAACTGGACATGGCTAGTCTAATGAAGAGAAGAACCAGGGGAGACATGATAGCATTGTTCCAATATTTGAGGGGCTGTCACAGAGAGGAGGGGATCAACCTATTTTCCAAAGCACCTGAAGGCCAGACAAGGAATAATGGATAGAAAGTGATCAAGGAGAGATTCAACCTAGAAATAAGGATAAATTTTCTGACAGTGAGAACAATCAACCAATGGAACAGTTTGCCTTCAGATATTGTGGGAGTTTCATCACTGGAAGATTTTAAGAAGAGACTGGACTGCCATCTGTCAGAAATGGTGTAGGGTCTCCTGCTTGGGCGGGGGTTGAACTAGATGACCTACAAGATCCCTTCCAACTCTGTTATTCTAATCTAATCTTCTAATATAAGGTGGGACCTGCTTCCTCTATTAGGTCACACACAGAGTCTAACACAGGTAACTCAGCACCAAACAGAATTTTTTTACTTATTTCTCCCTTAGAACAGCAGACCTTTATCTTATGATAATAAGTTTGAATGTCGCTGCAATTTCAAAGACATTGAAGCTGCCACCTGTGATGTGGATAACAGGTGAGTATGGTGCATGAAAATCTATAATTCATAGCCCAATTACTATATAAAATCATATATGATCATGGGATGGGATATTACACAACTCACAAAGTAAAAAAAATCATGCTTCAGAAGATGACCAGGCGGAGCCTAAAGGCGGGGTCATATGTTTGGAATCCTTACACTCCCACAAGACCCAACGCCAGCCCCCTGTGAATTCTATTGATTCTTATCTGGTGCCAATTTGCCTTGACTTTTAGTAGATCAGAATCTCATGTACAGGTACAATGGAATAAACGTTTAGTACTTTGAACTCAACTCCTGTTTCTGGTCACTTGTAACTGACACATGCATGATTATAGGATGCAACATTACAGATCTCAACAAGTAAAAGTAATACCCAAGGTATATACTTTATAAAACAGAGATCTTCCCCTCCTGTAAGAGGGAATTTGATTTTTACATAAATGTAATAATACACACACATACACATATACATATACACAATAGCATATATAAATATTTGTAAGTCATATTAGCACGGACTTGTCTGCTATCCCGATTGAGTCTGTTTGCTCTCTTTCCTTTTCTTTCCCAATCTCTCCACAATCTCTCGCAGGTGTAGAGCAGCTGGTGACCAGCTATTGCCAGGGACCCCCTATCATTTTCTCCCTCCAACAATTGAAGAATCTATTTAACCACCAACCTTCAAGGACCAGTACCAGATGCTAATAGAGACCCAACTCTGTGAAGGAAAAGAGTTCATTCCTCCTTTTTGCTCTGCCCCAACTTCAGTTCAGAGACATCCTATTTTACTCTTATATAAAAATTACAAACTATTGGCCTTCCTTCCTTCCTTTCCTGAATATTTCAAAATACCTGTTCAAACCTGGACCACTGGCAAAGAATTTAACATTCCTTTCAAGGAGTCATAAGAGGACTTTTAGTTCTAGCTACAGGCATATTTAATTCCTGGTACTTATTTTTGACTGCATCTTTTAAGAATCCCAATAAAACAAATGATCCAAAGCTTATTGTCAACTCTGTTATTGAAATCTGGCAGATCCTGTGCAAATAGCTATTTTGGGAGAAACATTGTTCCTTTCAGGTGGAAAAAGGGGGAAAGGTTTACATTTTCTCTATTCAGTGATGACATTCCTGCTGAGGCTTGTTTGCCTGCAGCTGTTCTCCCCCCCTCCCTATTTTTTTTTTTACTCATAATAATGGCATTGGATCCAATTTGGTCGTCAAAAGCTCTCTCAACAACACATCATTTCCTCCCATGTCAGCATATAACACTAACATCCAATATATCTTTTTCCCTGTTATAATTTGAGATACTCTCCATTATCATGAGGCCCATGAAGTTCTAAGCTTTTCCATACAAGGCAGTCTTTGCATGGAAATTAGTCTAAAATTATAAGTCCTGAGTTCTACGCTATCAATCCCAAAATTGCCAGCTCCTGATTAAGGGAGGTTATTAAGTAACAGGATGGCTGGTATGGCAAATAAATGCCCAACTGGTTTGGTTACCGAACATCCAGCACAAATGCTCCAAAGGAAAAGATGGGGTATCTTCAAAATGGAAGAAACATGTGAAGTATAATTATGTGCTCTTTGTGCCTCAACTCAAGAATTATACTCTCTACTACCTGAAGAAGACCTCTGAGAGTTTTAAAGCTTCCTATGCATCCAACTACCGTAGCACTCTGTTATATCAGCCTAGCATGTAGTAACAGCATCTGGAAAGGGATATAGAAAAAACACCACTGTGGGCTAAATTTTGAGAAAAACCCAGCAGGTGAGATAAAACATAGCTATTGAGGACAACCTCAGAACATCCCCAAACATAGTGATGACATCTATCCATTACATGTAACTCCTCCCTCTATCACACATTAAAACTAATTTGCCCAAAATATAAACATGTCAAAGCATAATTAAAAATCTATTTTCTCTTCCATCATGATGCTTTGGCTAGTATACATTGCTATGCTATTTCTTTTGGAATTCTGGTGATAGTCTTCCTGTCATGGTTCCGACTAATGAAACCACATAAAGCAGAACTCCGAGGCTTGAAGTTTCCTCAAAGCACATGTTTATTGGATACATAATATCGGCACGGTCAAAAGTGAAACCAACTCTGAAATTTCCCTAGAGATTCAAAGTAACTAAAAGTAACACTCCCCTTCTCTATACTATGCTATAAATCATGCTCCCCAATGAAAGCAATTGGCGGGCTTCTCAAATCGTCTTTGCTCCTCCTTCCTGCACCTGCGGGAATGACCTTGGTTCCCAAGGGACTGCTCGGTGTTTTGTCTAGCGATACTAATAGCAACACTACTTCCCCCCGTCTCCCCCCATCTATGTGGCAACTCAGAACGAAAAAGGTGGCTTCAGCCAGGTTCGTTTCAGAAGTTGACACTTCCTTTGTAACTATAAATGAGCACTGATTCTCTTTCCAGCCCAACCTCCCCTACCTCCCCCCAAAAAATCACTCTTCCCAAAGCACGGCTAATAAGATTTCCCAAAACAGGGGTGTGCAGAGAAGGTAGAACCACTCAGTCTTGATTGGAATTGCCAAGATACTTAAGTATTTTAGAAGAATTCATGCTCTGATTCTCTGTCCTGGAATTTTAAGAGAATGTACTACTGAAAGTATGTTAAGCTCAACCTTGTCTTCAATCCAAGAACAAAACATACCTTTATGAAGGATCAGGCACTATACATGTCACCACTATACATGCACTCACTTTCTGGTTTGACAATGAAAAGCTACTGATTACTTTGTAAGACTGATCCAACTATTCTCTTTTAATACAGGCATTATGCAGCTCTCTTATAAGTCCCTGCATCAATTTTAAAAGTAAACTCTTAAATCAAGAAATGATAATTATATAATCTCTGCCACCTACTGTGATTCAAACGCCATATGTTATTTGTAAATCCTATATGTTATTTCGGGGGGAAAACATGCTTAATAGAGTGAAGTATTTCATACCATTAAAGTAGCTTAACTTCTGTGCAAATATGAAAAATGTGTTACCATTTTAAGAACTGCATTAACTTTAATGAGATGACTCTTAAAGCAACCAGTCCTTTTTAAAAAGTCTCACAGGGAAGCATGACCAAAAGTCAGAGGTGTTGGAGCTTGTTCAGAATCCAAATTATTTTGGAAGTGTGAATGGTCTGCACCCCCATTATTTTCCATGCATATCAATTGTAGGGTTTAGAGCTCTAGTCTTCTACATATAGATGTCCCTTATAGCCCAAGGAATACAGGCATGAAGACTGCAAAACACAGCTTGCATTTAAATTTCTCTGCTACAGAACCAGCTCATATATTTCTATAAAAGATTAGCAGTTTTTTTTTAAAAAAATCTATAAATAAAACCCTCCATTTGTTTAAAACTGTTCAGTGCAACTGACTAGTACAGAACTACCAATACTTTAATTTTGCTGCTAAAAACAGAAGGTGGTAATTTAAAAAGAAAAATCCAAGACCTTTAGGTTTTAGCAATTTGATAGAAAATGGAAACAGCTGCCATGTTTTAGTGGCAGATATAAAATTAACATGTTCTTGTAATAGAAATTTCCCATATTTCATATTCAGAAATCACAAACACATTATTTTTATACTTTAGATGTCATGGGAAATGGACATTCTGATCCATAGCACAGCATTCTATTTGTCTTAAAGATACAGCTGTTATATAATTACTTATAAGTACTTGAAAGGATATATTGTTACTGCTTTGCTCCATGAAATTGTAGAATTATTACTATTCTGTCTGTTCAGTTCAAAAAACTGGTAATAAATAATGGAATGAAAAATGAACACCATCTCGCAGCAATCCAGAGCAACTTAGATAGCTGTCAAAAATAGAAAAAAAGGAGAGATTTCTTGGAGTAACTAATACCACAGCTTACAAATTCTATATTTCTTCTGAACCTCTCTCTATCCAGTCCAGAGAGTTGCATGTATATCTTCAGTGAATCATAACGTCAAAATATCTTCAAATCTCTAATTGATGTCTTATAGATCTGGGGTCCCCAACCTTGGCAATTTTAAGACTTGTGGACTTCAACTCCCAGAATTCTGGGAGTTGAAGTCCACAAGTCTTAAAGTCGCCAAGGTTGGGGACCCCTGTTATAGGCTATTTAGAGGCAACATCACACGTGTTCAAACCTCCATGTCTAATCTCTATAACAACCGCTGAAAAAAGTCCTCGGCTGAAATGAGGTTGTGCAGTTTCTAAACTGGCCCAACTCATGAGGACTAAATTGGCTGAATAATATTCTAAACTTGTAATGTTTTCCCTCAATTTAAAATAATAATAATAATTTAATTTACAAAGACAAAATCAAACATACAAAGACAAACCAATTATAAACTCATTGCATAAAAATACAAAAGTTTCAAAAGTTAGACAATCGAATGTTGACTAGCAATAATCACTGCAGTAAGTTTGATGACTCTCCTCTAAGCCAAGTGTGGGAAGAATCCAGAGAAAGAAATATTTTGGGGAATATTAAAAAGGCAGAATATATTTCTCCAAAGGAATAATGGAGAAGATCTTTAAAAAGGTAGAAACTTCTCCCTCTCCCCCAGCCAGAAAACTCAGCACAAACCAGCTTTTAGAAATACAGATATGGCTTCCGGTTCCTGTAGCAGTGCCTGCGGTCAGGCAAAGAGTATGCTCTCTTTGCCGACCGGTTTCCCCCCGCCGGTAGACCCTGGACAGGGTCGAAAGTCGCCCCGGAGAGGCGACCACCGTAGAGGAGGGCACTCGTTGATTGCAGAGAGAGCGGCAGCTCCCTCTGCGATCCAAGCAATCACCTTTGGGCCGACGGGGAAAAGATCGGCCAGTAACATGGCCGATCACTCAGCTGCTCTGGCCGAAAGTCACAGCAACATCTAAGCAAAAAGAACCACCGTGGAAGATCCGGGTGAGACCTTTCCTTCCCTCTTGATACTTTACTCATTTCCCTGTGAAAAGCTCTTAGAAATTACTTTCCCCCCCTTGAGAAAGCAGCGTTTGAACACTTGGGGAAAGAGCTGTGGGAAAAAACAACAACAAATTTTTATTGTTTATTTGAGCAGCTGGAATTCGGGGGACCCTGAAGAAAAAAGAGAAGAAAAAAATTCTTACTGTGACTCTTTCTCTGCTTGCTTGTTTTCAGCTTAAGTGGAAACCTTTAGGGAGGGGGGTGGAGTGTTCTTCTTCTTTCCCCCCCCTCTGAACAGTGCTATCTACTTAAAAAACAACAACAACGCTACGGCTCCTGGGCGAATTTATGTGGATTGCACGGCTACAATCTAATTCGGAATTTGGCGTGAAGCCCAGAAAGCGCCATTGCAACATTGTAACTATCGCCCAGACACTTGCATTTCTTTTGGAACTTGTTTGAACTTCTGCCTGCTGTTTTTGATTTTATAATACAAAGTATACTCTCCTGAAAAATGAATTTTTTCGCTTTAGGATTACAATATAATAATTGAGACACCAGTTGCTATTATTTATTTGGATTATAAATTAGATATTCATAATATTGATTGGGACTTTTGCTGTTTTTATTTTTGTACTTGCTTTTTCCTACTTTTGTTTGGATTTTATACTAAAAAAACGAAGAATGGAATCCCACTCACAGCTTAACTATGGATTTATATTAGAAAAAATCTTGGAAACGAAGGAGGAATTAAAAGAACATTTTAGAATGCTTTGGAAAAGGGAAATCCCAGAGTTAAAAACTGAAATTCAACTTATTGGATATGATAAACAACTAGGTCTACAACTTAACGATATGGAGGAAACACATTTACAATCTATTGAAGAGGAAGATACTACATTTTATACACAAATGACGGAGACTTTGGATGACCAAAGGCAGAGTTCAACTAAAACATCTATAATTTTAAAAGCAACAGGAACAGACTTTCAGATACGAGACGTTAAAAATGCTGACAACATGAACAAACAACGAACAATCACCATATTGATTAAGACTGATTACATAGTCCAGACAACATTGGAGAAAAGAGAAGAAGACTATGACTGGATTCAATTGTGGAAAAATGTGTATGGTCAAATACTATGGAAGGAATTAGAAGCCCTATTGTGGAAACCTGCTTGGCACAAAAAGAAAGCTAGAATTAGGTTTAAAAGTTAGAGCTAAAATTTTATTGGATGGGTAAAAATGGCTTTTAGAGACTTTGACTGAACTAATATGCTTGAGATTCCTAAGGTTCAAGACTTTGATCTGAGTTAATATTGATGTAAATTATTGATTTGATTATGGTCCGGATGGCAAGATGGAAAATTGGAAAATCTAAAATTAGGAGTTGGATAGAGATTGGTGAAACATTTAACTATGATTTATAAAAATATTTGATAGAGTACAGGAAATAGAATATAGTTGAGATATTAAAATATATATATATAGATAATAGGCATATTATAAGTCTATTTTAGAAACAATTATTGTCTTATTATTTTAGGCTTGAATGTAAAATGGTTTTAAAACAGAGAACTATAAACTGAATAATTGGAATAATATGTATATCTTAAAAATAATCTATACTATATGGGTATCCGAATTGTATACTATATGTTTATATAAGGCCAAATTGGAATATGTTAATTGTGAGTTAGTTAAGCCTGAAAACGGGTGGAAATATTATTGATATTGTGTGTGTTGTTGTTTTTTCTATTTGTTTTTTCTTTCTTTGCTTAGAGAGGGAAACTTTAAAGAAGTAATTCAAATTGTCTATGTATGATTATATTTTTTACTTTGTTGTATGGAGTGCCCTATCTCCACGATGGGTTCCAAGCACTTGGTTGTAAAACAAAAAAAATTCAATAAAACTTGTTATAAAAAAAAAAAAAAGAAATACAGATATAATAATCCATTCAGGAAGGTTGGGGCCAGGAAGCTAGAAGCTATCAGATTAGGAAGACAAAGACCTCTAAAATCTACATACCCCACCCAAGCTCTAAAAGACATGACCTTTGGGAACATAATAGGATTAACCCACCAATACCAAAAGAGCACACTCAGACTCAGGTCAAAGTACATGACACAGGGAATACAAAGCCTCAAACAGGAACAGAAAACAACCTCAAGAGCCCCAGAAGGTATAAAACCCCACCATTCCCAGCAACATGTGGTCAGTTTTCCCAGAGCCACGGTTCTGTCTGGCTCTGCCCTTCAATAAACTACAACCTTCTTTCTAAAGCATTCTCCATTTTGTTTATTCCCAGCTTGGACTGGACCCTGATGAAGATTTTTCTTTCAACACAAGAGTAGGAGAGAACGCACCTATTCTGAGCTGCCATAAGCATGTGTTATGCAAAAATGTAAACTGCCAGACCATATAGAAGGAAATTGCAAAAGCATATAAGAGACTGTTCAATTTCTTCCAACGAGCAGAAGCAGAATCTCTCCTGTATAGGGATAACATTGAATCACACGAAGAGGATGAAAAAAAAGTTACAGCATGTGAGATTAACTGTTCTACGAGACAAGTGGAGAATGTTTGCTAAATATTTAGATTGGGAGAACAGATTCCCAAATAGGCCTTTTACTGTCAGGTGCAAGAAACCAGGATAACACCGTGAGCTGATCAGAATTGCTTCTTTATTGTTGCTTGCCTATTTACAAGAATTTTGCCAGAATAACTACATTCTCTTGGGAACAGCCAGATAAAGGGTTCAGGAATTCTAGGGGGGAATCTGACCTTTGTAACCTCCTTCCCTGCAAGGACTCCAAGTTTATCAGTCTCTTCACTCCTTCCCCCACTCTAGCTGGAGATTCCATCACAGTCATACATAGAGGTGACACAGAGGTGACACTTGATTTAGGTTATTCTAGATATCTACTTCAATACATATGAATTTAAATTTCCAAAATTTTGGATCTATACTGCAGGTAATACTAACATTTTTATATATTTAAAGTACATTTCAACTGCGGAACCCAAGACTTTAAAATGATTAAACGTAACAAGTCTTAATTGGCACAGAGCCAGCAATGAATGACTGGTTAAATGCCATTCTTCACTAACCTGGACTCTGAAATTAGATGTTGTCAGAAAAATATCAATGACAGGTTTTGAAGTTGCTTTGAGAAGTTGTTTGAAGTCATTAGAAAATGACTTACTAATTTATTAACCTCTTGGCTTCTGCCAAAAGCAAAAAGAGAGAGTATATATGAATAAAGGAAAAGCACATAATGCATTATTCTCTCTAAGTTTTAGATCTTATTGTTAAATATTCATTTGTAATACTGCCTTTACTATTACAGTTATTGTTATTAACAATGCATTTATTCCTAGTAATGGGGAAAAGAGCTTGATTTGCATTTCATGGCTGTTATCAAACCAACACTTCATGACACAATTGAAATACAATTGTCATTCATTATTCACAACTTTCCAAATCCTAGCATGCCACTTTCTGAAAAGATAATATAAATGCGAAATGCACATACCAAAATGTAGGCATTGATGGAAATGCCTGAAAACATGTATTAGGGAAAACCACTTTTTAAAAAATGCGTATATTAAAATATTACAATGTCCAAAGTATAATAGATTAAGGGAATACAGAATGAATATGTACAAATATCCACATAAAGTAGATATACAACAATCTATTTTGTGATCAAAATTTAGCTTTCTTCCTACTAAACAGGTCATTGGAATGAACACAGAACAATAAAACCTGCCATTTTGAATATCAACACTGATGACATCAGCAAGACAGGAAAACCTGATTTCACAGAGAATCAGTTAAAGAAATAAAAGTCATTCGAATGATGAACGACAACCCATTTGCTTAAGTAACGGGTGAATGGATCACAAAAAGCAGCTGACAAAGAAAAGTAAATTATGAATCAGCCCATAATTAACAGAATTTCTGGCCAATGTTTGAATGCTCCTAGAAAGCATATATAAGTAAGTGCACTGAATTTTCAGTATAGGACCCATTCAGCTTCTGCCTCTAGAAATTGACTTAGATCAGGGGTCTTCAAACTTGGCCCTTTTATGACTTGTGGACTTCAACTCCCAGAATTCCTCAGCCAACGTGCCTGGCTAAGGAATTCTGGGAGTTGAAGTCCACAAGTCATAAAAGGGCCAGGTTTGAAGACCCCTAACTTAGATGAAATCAAATGGAGATACAAGCTTGCTTATGGCTTCATAAGTAACCTTTCTTCCTAGATATGTTTCCCAAAGAAAGTAAAACAAGGCACACAGACAGTTCTAGGCCAAACTGATATTAGGAGATGGAACCAGAGACGAGCAAGGACCATCATGTAAATATTGCAACTTAGAAACTCTGTCTGATATTAGGACATAAGTATGCTAATGGCAACTTGTGTGATGTCACCACTCACATGTTATCAATTTTGCATCATTATGGTTTGCTGCAGATGCCACTTGATGAAATACAAACAGAAAAGTAAAATAAGGAAGCAAAATTCAATGTTTTGGATAAATCTGAGTCCACTATCCAGTATCTGATGTTTGGCAACAGCTGCTCAGGTATAATTGGAGCTTAAATCCCTAGCAATTACAACCTTCTGAATGGGAAGCCAATTAACCCTTGTTACAGTGAGTTGCAAATACTCTGCACTTACTGCCAAATCTTGCTAAAAAGCATTGGTTTTATCCATTTTGTTGTATGAGCTTTAAGAAGAAACACAACACAGCTGGTGATACCCTGTAAAAACTACATAGCCACAAGATACTGGGATGGTTAGAAAGAAAATCTTCCTGCCCCAAAATAAGAGATAAACGAAAATTAAATCTCTTGTATGGAAGGGAGATAGACAATGAATGTATGGCTTCAAAGTCACCAAAATCAACCATTATTAGTGGTAAGGATACAAATTACTAAATCTACAACATCAGATCAAACCCAGTGTTTCTCTTGCTATTCAAACATTTCTTTTAATTTACTTGTGAGCTATTTAGGGACATTACTTCCTGAAACTTAAAGAAATTAATTTCGGATTTTTCTTCTTTCTAAAGGTGTGACTCCTTTGCAGCAAAGAACATAGGGAGCAAGCTTAATGAGTCAATAATTACTTCTCACACTATCTTTCCAAAGAAATAGAACGTTTCAACACCAATTACAATGCAATCAGAATATTAAAAAAAAATCATTTGAAACAGGGCATATTTAATAGAACTAAAATAATAAAAACAGTCTGTTTTTTTCTCACCACTACAATTGAGTACCAGTAATCTGAATAGCACAGTTATGATATTGACCAGTGATTCTCAACCTTTTCTTCACCACAGACCCCCTTTAAATAACTTTTTTTTGACCATGGACACCCCCCCCAAGACTTAAGCCTTTGTGGTCTCCCTGTGATGACATCATGGCCACCCGGGGGTCCACAAGCCACAGATAGTGGCTGTTGCGATCTGGCATAACACTTTCAAAGATATATTTTTATGTGCCTAAGATTTATCTCAATATATAATAGAGCTGTGCTGAAAGGTTCTGAAAAAGTTCTAATCGATATCTAGTGAAATGCTTTCTAAATTAATCATTTACATGAGTCTTGCCCATCACCAACACAGAGAATGGCCAAAGATATTGAGGGGAATGCCTCAAATTATAGTGCTATTCCTCCCAAATTCTTTTTTCTGTTCTAGGAAAGCCTGGCACACTATGTAACATTGGGCCTCTGAGACACTATCCTTCTGTTCCTCCATTGGAGAAACCTGAAGCTCACAACTAGAATATTGCACTGAAAATACATTTATCCTCCATTGAAAGAAATTTGGAATTTGGCATCTGCTCAAACCATCACATTTTTTAAAGCCAAATCCAGAAGCTTGACTGGCTGACATGCTGGCATGACTGAAACTGCTTTAAAACACTTAGAGAAAACTGTGGGGCAACACTTGCAGAAGACCCTGAATGGAGTTGTCAATATGTAAGCAGTAAAAAGTGTGATCTTGATAGAGAGCAAGAAACTCCATTACCACATAGATAAATGTTGTTTAAGCCTAGAGTAGGGGGCAGGTTACAAAAACATCTCAGAAAGCAACCCATGATATATAAAAGAGAAAGATAAACATATCCAGACTTATACAAGGTAGACCAGATTAAGAAACAGATGCAATGTAGACCTACAAATATTGTTATAAACATAAACTATAGTAACAGAAAGTTTGCAAGTCTGAATGTGCTTCTCCTTATTCTCTCAATAAAGAACATATTCTAATAGTCTTACCTGTGAGGTGACCAAGGCATAAGTGACTATAAGGAGCCACAGCATGATGAGGTGGATGGCCAGCGATCAAGATGTACATGACATACTTGTGATACTTAACCAAAAACCAATGGATGACTTTCCCAGAGACCTCATATAGATATTAACTGGAGGGTAAAAGAATTAATCTTTGAGGCATCCAAAAATGCCTCCCACTCCCACTCCCACTCCTTGCAGCCAGTTGAGAAGGATACTTTGGTTGATGGTGTCAAAAGACACTTAAAGATCAAGAAAGATAATATGGTAGCACCACACCAATCCCAGCCTCAGTATGGGCTACCAATCTCCCAACTAATGTCATCTCAGTTCTATGTCTTGAAATTCAACTGATAAGGATCCATGTAATCTCTTTATTCCAGAGTCTTCTGTAACTGCAGCTTGTCCACCTTCTCAACAACTTTTATCCAAAAGGGAAGTTTGGGCATTAGAAACAAAGCTATCTAGATGATTGGGTCTAACAGTGGCCTTTTGAGGAGGGGGCATTATACACATTTCGTTCAGGGCCAGGAACATTATCCCCTGTCTCAAAGAGGCTAACACAACTGCATAGGCCCAACTGCATATCTTCTCCTGAGTGGCTGTCACAAGCCAGAAGGACAAGGATCTAACAAACTAACGTTGGGTTAATCTTCCCTAGGTTCTTGGCAACTTCCTCAGGAGTTACAGCATCAAAGTGCTCCCAGATAACTAAGCATGAATGAGCCTTAGGTAGCTTGTGTGGACCAGTCTAGTTGGCATTCAGCGCTACACAAATCCATGTGACTTTGTCAATTAGGCTTTGGGACAGAGAGTGCAATATATTTGGCACACTAGAGATAAATTAGTTCATCTGGAGGCCACCTGATGTATTTTATCTCATTGAACAGATGTTAATTTGTTGTGCTGTGTATGATTTTTATATGTTATTGTGCACTCTCTTTAGATTAATAGGAGGAGGCAGCATACAAAACGAATGAATGCAAACAAAGGTGATTAGGAGTCTGGAAACCAGGGAAGATGAAATGATATTATTTTTCAGGTTAAGGGCCCAAAGAAGAGATTAAATGAAAGCCAACTTTAAATATTCAAAAGTTTACAAAGATAGAGTAAATTTATTCTCTGATCCTCCAAAAGGAAGGACTATAACCAACAGATTCAAACAATAAAAGATGTAAAAAGGACACATTGGGAAAAACAACATAATATTGTTAACTCAGTGCCTCAGTTGGATTTGCCTTCTTCAAAAGTTTTTAAACCTTGATCTGTTTGCCATTTTCCAATTATTTTAAAGCAAAGGATTTCTTGCATTAAAACACAGGTGTCAAACTCGATCGCGTCACATGACGTACCGTGACATATAGCAACATTTTTTGCCTTTGCGGAGCGGGGTGGGTGTGGCCTGCACGGGACACATCCGGCCTGCGGGCCGCCAGTTTGACACCCTTGCATTAGAAGATAATGGATTGACTGAGTGCCATTCATTATATTCTTTCTGTCTAGTTGGGGTGTGTGTGTGTCAAACCTTGGCAACTTTAAGATTTGTGTTTCCTTTTGAATAAGAAAAAAAAAACAGTTCTGCAGCTGCATATTTTGTGCTAAAATAAATATGTAACTTGGCAACTAAGTCTCCTGCTTCTCCCTCTCTAAAACATTTGACATAAATTTCCCAGTTGTAATACATGCCAGATCAGCTCCTACACAACTACGGCCATTAAATTCTTTCTCAAATTTACACTGAAAATTAAATTTGCTTTAGAGCTAAATTTCAATGAGAGCCATTTTGGAGATTATAGGCAAAAATTTATGGAAACCCATCATTGTTATACAAGGACTGTTTATCACTATCAATAGACAATTTGTTAACAGAGAATATTATACAGTACATTACTCACACACATTTGAACTGAAGGAGTGAAAAATGACAGACTATTATTGCATCAATTTTTAATCACATTTTTTTTCTGTCCACAGCATCACAGCAAATTGAATGTATTACTAATTAGTGTAAAAGTGTTGCTGCTACAAATGATGTTTGAAAATGCATTCAGGATTTTACTTTGGGTTTCATTTCTTCCCACTAAACATAGTGTATTAAATAAGGCCTTGCTACTTCTAGACAAGCTGCATTTATTTATATGGGAAATTCTTTCAGATATTTCCTCCATAAATTTCTTCATCAGTGGTTAGTACCCATGCTAGCTGAATGGAAAAGGTTAAGACAAAGTATATTTTTTACTACTAGATGCTCTAAAAGTCAGTTTTGTGTAATGGTTTAAAGGTACTGGATTAGAAGTTAGAAGATCCAGGTTTAGTCAACCTTTAGGCACAAAAGCTACTCAGTGACTTTAAGCAATCATTTTCTCTCAATACAAGAGAAAGTCCTGGCAAACCCTTTTCCAAACTGTGTCCACGTGACACAAAAGACACGACAAAGGACACTGTCATAGTAAGTATAGGCAACTGCAAGGGGAATGAATTATAATTACACAATTATAATTATAAAGCTGTGGCTTACGTAATTGTGTCAGGTGTTTAGATGTAAGATAATATGTAGTGGTGGCATTTGCATAATGACACATATTGCACACCTTACCACCTGCTCATCATATTAGCCTTATTACAGATTGTGGCAGATCTTGTTGATACCAAAGTATTTGGTTACCTTTAGTCAAAATGATAGATTTGGCTAAATCGTTCTTTTTATTTAAACTAGCCATGCAATTCTTATTAGGGATGAGCAGGCTCTTAGTTGCCCTGTAATTAATAAGGCCACTGAATAGTCTGGAGACATGCTGAAAGGGCTCATAATAACTGCACTTAACACCCAGTTGGTTCCTTACTAAACAGTGAGGAAGGGAGATAGAAAACTCGCTGTGAAGAAAGACCAGGAAGACCCAACAGGCAATGCAAGGTTTTTCTAAGTCCATGTGAGTCTTAATTATCAATAATCTCTGAGGGAAGATTTTCAGAGGGAATAACTTGTGCTATAGCTCTATCTTGAGACCAACTTTGGGTGTTGTGTCTGCTGTGGGAGTGCGTTTACCCCCGGATAGGAGTTGACAACTGTGACCACTTTGCCCCTGAAAATTAAATTTTACTCTCAATGCCTCTTTAGCTCATATCTATAAAACTATGGCTCCTTTAAGTAAGTTCCAAAGCACCTAAGTTTGCTTTGGTTTCCTATATAGCATACCTCTGTCAGATACTATTATTCGAGGGCTGCATACAACTAAAGCAAAAAAAGCTGCTCCAACCACTCTTGAAAAGCCTAGGGAGCAGAAAATGGCCAATGTGTCTTCAGTTTTTAAAAAAGAGATTCAAAGAAGACATAGGAAACACAGGCCAGTTAATATCCCTACCAATACCCATTCAATACAATGTGGTAGAATAATGGAAGCCATGAAGTGAACCTCATGGACTGGGAATGGTCTAAAGAATTGGAAACAAAAGTAAGAATAAATGTACCATTTTCTAATTGAAGCAATGTTCAAACTGGGCACTCTTTCAAGTGACAAGCTTCAGGCCAGGCACAAGAATACATCTCTGATCTCCAGATACTTAATCCCTTATTTAAAAAGTGACTTACTCAGCTAAAGGCTCACCAACATGACACAGCTAGATTAAATTCTTTACTGATGAGAGATTTAAAGCATATATACTCCGAAGACGTTCCTGCTACAGTATACTGGAGCCAACAACATTCATCATGATATGGGAAATGTGGATAGAAGTAGTTTTTTATCTTCCCCTCTCACAATGTTAGATCTTGAGGTTATTCATTAAACTGATATTGAGAGAGATTTAGAACAAACAAAAAAGTTATATAACAAATACAGTAGTTAAACTTAGTTAGCTGCCATCTTGGGTGTTGATGGCCACTATTTCTTAGCTTATTTGTCTACGGTATTTGTTTATTTCTATACAGCTGAGCATCCATTATATTAAAAACAAGCAGTAAGATTCCAGGGTACGGATTGCTTAAATTCCCTTGGGCTATATCTCTTTCCTCCCAAAATGCTTTCCCCTTCCCTGCTTCAAAAGCTCTCCAAACAGGGATATGACAGGAGAGAGTTCCCAATGTCTGTTTTATTTGACTAACTGTAAACTGCCTTGAGCATTTTTGAGGAAAGGAAAAATAATATTTTTTAATAATTTCTTTTATTTGAACAAAAGCAGATGGAAGAAATAAGAGTATCCTCAGGATTTTATAAAGCCAGCAGTACACTTCTACTTTTTAAAATAGATAGATAGATGATAGAGATAGAGTTAGACATACATATTCTGTTTACGTACAAATAATCAAATAGACAATGCTACATTTATTTCATAAAATAATATTAATCTGGTGATCTGAAATGTGAAATATGTCACCATTATGAAAAACCTGGAAGAAATACCTCACATTAACTTCTCGGAATCAGTGTCCTGCTGTTCCTTGATAGCAGCTTTTTTAAAGCCCAGCATTCAGTACAGTAATAAACACACTACTGAACATTAAATAACATTAAAGTGTAGGGCCAAAAGAGAAATTCCCCTTCCAAACCAATTAAAACAAGCTGCAACTCAAAAGATGCATATGAGGGGATAAGACCCATTAAGCACAGTAGCAGTTATCCCAAAGTGAAAAGAGTTGTACTCTTAAGTATTCTTTAATTGTTTTATTTATTTTGGTGTATTATTTAAAGATTGTATAAAGTGAAATCCTAAGAAATTTTAAAAAGAATAAATTCTCTCTAAAGATCCTCCTACAGCCATTAAAAAAATCAGACTAATAGTTCTGTTTGGTTAGATTAACATGGCATGTTCTCTTAATGCATTAAATGTGTATAAGGTATGAGAAACCACTCAATATGAGACTCATTGGCAGATAAGCAGCTAAACCATGTAGGAAAACTATGAAGAACATAAATCCAGCTCAGAAAAACAACATGTGAATACTGAATTTAAGAGGGCTTGGATTTAGACCATTTGTGGGAATGGAAAGTTTCCAGGTTGATTACTTGCTTGACTCCACCCCTAGGCTCTGCCTGCTCTTCTCCTACCTAAGTCAGGTAAAGCAGCCAGATTATTTGAGGGACCACCTCTCTCCTGTCCCTACGTCCATCTGTCCTATCAGATGTGGCAGGAGAGGAATTCCCCAGGTCTTATCTACCAGGGACTGTCAACTGATGGCACTCAGGAAGACACCCTTTTCTGTCATGGCTGTTTGTCTGTAGCCCCTTGGAACATCATCCCCACAAACATTAGACTGGCCATGATCTTTTCCTGGCCTTCTGTAAGGCCTTAAGATATGGTTGTGTCCTCAGGCCTGGGTATCTGGATATGTGGCAGAACCCAGGTAATAGCTGCATTGAGTTGTTGCTTGTTGTTTTGGGTTTTGTTCCTTTTTTCTTATTTCAATAGCTGATTATGTATGCCTTATTTCTATTGCTATGTGGTGTTTTATGGAATTTTTAACAGCTCTTGGCTGCCCAGACTTATGAATTTGAGATGGGTGGCCAGAGAAATTGAAACAGTAAATCAACCAATCAAGAAATTGAAATTAAGTTTATCGATTAATAACTAGTAATAAAACATTAATACTGATAATAAATAATAAATCCACCATCCAATCAACTGAAATTCAGTGGTTACAAATCTAACTTGCTTTGTTATGGTACGACATTAATGGGCATTTCCCACTGAAATCCAAAAAACCCAAGTATAAGTCCCAATGCAGTTCAAGCCCACTGGAACAAGCCTTTTGTATTTAGACACATTATGCAACATCTTATAATTAATAAAAAAGCTGCAAATAGAATTTATTAATTATAAGATGTTGCACTTAATGTGTCTAAATAATAATAATAAAGAACAGAGGAAATTCAAAGAACTGGCATCCAGTTATAAAGAGATATACATTCTGCTATACACGTACGGGGGGAATAAGCAAATGCAGCAGAGGTGATAAGTTCTGATCAAAGTTTGGGAATGACTCATCATTTTCCTCTAAACTACTATAGAAGGGAAACTGAGTACAGGTATTCCTCGACTTAACAACCATTCATTTAGTGACTGTTTGAAGTTACAATGGCATTGAATAAAGTGACTTATGACCTTTTTTCATACTTACTGCTGTTGCAGCATCTCCCTGGTGAAGTGATAAAAATTCAGACATTTGGCAACTGACTGATATTTATGATGATTGCAGTGTCCCAGGGTCATCTTCTGACAAGCAAAGTCAATGGGGAAGCCAGATTTAGTTAACAACCATGTTACTAACTTAACAACTGCAGTGATTCACTTAACCACTGAGGTATTAAGTTCATAAAATGGGGCAAAATTCACTTAACAGGTGTCTTGCTTAGCAATGGAAATTTTGGGCTCAATTGTGGTCGTAAGCTGAGGACACCTGTATTCCACTTTTTCAATTTTCCATAAGAGTTCATCACAACAAGTCCCACCAAAATCAATGGAACTTTAATTTAGGAATGTCTGTGTCCATTTCATTCCCTCCGATGAAAGTTACACCATTATCAAGAATTAGGTATGTCTAGTTTAATGAAAAGAAAAACAAGGGTTGATATGACAATAGTGTTCTAATATCTAAGGAGCTGCCACAAAGATGAGGGAGTCAAGCTATTCTCCAAAGCACCTAAAGGGAAGACAAGAAGCAATGGATGGAAACTAATGAAGGAAAGAACCAGCCTAGAACTAAGGAAAAATTTCCTGACAGAACAATTAATCAGTTGAATGATTTGCTTCCAGAAGTTGTGGATGCTCCAACACTGGAAGTTTTTAAGAAGAGACTGGACAACCATTTGTCTGAAGTGGTATAGGGTTTCCTGCCTGAACAGGGGGTTGGACTAGAAGACCTCCAAGTCCCTTCCAACTTTGTTATTCTGTTATCATTTTCATGAGCCTCTTTCTATTCAGGAGCAAGCTTTGCTGAGTCTAGTAGAATTTACTCTCAGGGCACTAAATTGTAGCCCCAATTTTAATTATTTCAATTAGTTGCATTTATGGACCCTTTATTTATTTTGAAAGAGGCCATCTAGGCCTTCCATTAAATCCTCTGTAGGTATTATTAAAGAGAAAGCAAAGAGTGCATAGTACTGCTGCTGAAACAAGAGTTTATTATAAATTCAGTTCTGCATCAACATGAAAACTAACTAGGTTTCATGCTCACCACACACACAAATGCATAACTTTCCCTTTCTGAAACATTTTTAATACATCCTAATGCACAGAGAAGCCAGCTTTGTGTAAACGCTCTCAGCAAAGCTTATGATCAGCAAAGCCACAACAGTTTGGAGCACAGGAGTTTCACCTGCCCGTGCCAACAAAAGGCTCAAGTGACAGCTGCGAGTACCCTCAAGTCTTGGAGGAGAACAAAATTAATTTATATATGCTAGAGGTCTTGAAAGGCTGAGTTTGTTTCCTTTGCCAAAACACATTTTAAACACCGGAATGACAGATTCCAAGATTTAAGCAGTTTCTTCCAGGGGTAGGCAACCTTGGCTCTTTTATGACTCGTGGTCTTCAACTCCCAGAATTCCTGAGCCAGCTCAGGAATTCTGGGAATTGAAGTCCACGAGTCATAAAAGAGCCAAGGTTGCCTACCCCTGCTTTATCCAATACTTGACTGACAGTTTTTGCTCTGAGAATAGTTTCTATCTTCATCTGTCTCCTTTACTCACACATGTAATAGCTGTGGGAGTATACAGAAAGATAAAGTGCGAGCAACACAATACAGGTGTGGATAGTATCATTATATAATTTAATCACTAGGTGTCCCTGGGCCTAGTTCAAGACATGATTTTGTTATGATAGTCAGTTCTTATTTGAGAAAAGCAGTGAAGTTCTTGACTAAGATATTCTCTAAGATTTCCAGATTAACAGAGACTTTGAAAATCTAAAGTTAAAAGTTTTTTTTTTAAAAGAAACCTTTACCCAATCCTCTGATCAGTCAACAGGAGTGCTGGTTTACCATCAGCTTACCAGGTACTTAGGAGCTGAGGGCACAGCAAGCAGACAACAATCAATGACTTAATAGTCATCAACACCCCAATCAACAACTAAAAGCCACACAAAACCAAGCACAATATAAATACTACACATAGAACAGCCAGTGCACACATCCTAGAGCAGGGGTGTCAAACTCACAATGTCACGTGTTGTGTCATGACGTATCACGACTTTTTTTCCATTGCCGGCAATGGGGTGGGTGCTGTTTCACCATGACTCATCCGGCCCGCGGGCTGGCAGTTTGACACCCCTGTCCTAGAGATTGAGAAGTTCCCTGAGGATGGGACTCCACCACGAGTCCAAAAGCTTGGAAGAACAAACCTTTGCTCCTGGTGACCGACTCAGATTGGATCTCGCAATATCTACAGTATGTAGTTGTTAAGAGCCGACATCAGTTTTATAGCACATAATCAAATTCCCAAGGAAATGTTCAAGAAAATGAGGAAATATTTCAGAACAGTGTTTCATATATCTGCAAGTGAACGGGTTCCACAACTGACTCATACAGTAAACAGGAATACACTGTTAAACAGCTGAAACAGATGGCAATATACTGTAACTAGGCACTGATCTAATTCAACTGAGACAGAAAATATGTACTCAGACTTTGTAACTTGAGTCTGTAGATGATGACTCAAGCAAATTATTTTTCAAGAAAGGAAAGAAGGATTTTTCTAAACAATTATAAAAGTCTGAAAACAATGTGTTGTGTTTTTGAGCAGGGAAGAGAGAGAAGAGGACCATCTTCATGTCAGCCTCTGCAGCTCCACAATTTGCACAGGCCATTTTTGCTATCTAACTGAGAATTGCTGCATGCTGTAGGAATTTTGAGTGCTGGTAATGCAACATCTCTCAAATCCAACATTGCTCTTGATACCTCAAGAGAGATACATCAAAAGTATTCATCTGTATTCAACAAATGATGCATCAGTATTCAACAGAACCATTTTCATTGACTTGCAACGCTAGAAGTGTTATGAGCTCACATTAAAAATAATGGAGTCATTCTGAATACAGTATTTCAAAGATACTGTAATAAAAGCAACACTAAAGGTACAGAGCAAGTCAACTAAAAAACTCATATAGTTTTATATGAATGGCTTCTTGCATGTTGAGCTGTCCAATTTATGTAGTCTTTATATGGTTTTCCCATTTTAAGTGTACAGTAATAGTAAAGTTCAACTTTAGAGCAAAACATATACATAAGCAAATATAGTAGAGTATTGTCAATATAATTCAAAATGTGCCTTAATTTGAGAAATACAATATCCTTTAAGCTATCTTGTTGTACAGGTAGTCCTTGTCTTACACCAGTTCATTTAGTGACCATTCAAAGTTACAATGGCACTGAAAAAAGTGACTTATGACCGTTTTTCACACTTACGACTGTTGCAGCATACCCATGGCCATATGATCAAAATTCAGCTGCTTGGCAATTGATTCATATTTATGACGGCTGCAGTGCCCCAGGGTCATGTTGACCCACTTTGGTAACCTTCTGACAATCAAAGTCAATGGAGAAGCCAGATTCACTTTACAACCGTGTTACTACCTGAACAACTTTAGTGATTCACTTAACAATGGTGGCAAGAAAGGTCATAAAATGGGGCAAAATTCAGTTCACAAACTTCTTCATTTAGCAACAGAAATTTTGGGCTCAGTTGTGGTCATAAGTCAAGGACTACCTGTACACTATTAAATGTTAACACATAACTTAGAGTCAGCTTTTAAATGTGTACCTGATACATTATTGAAATATCTAGTGTGTATTTCCCAAGATTCAGAGGACCCTGAATGCTTGAGCAAAATAAATCTTGATCCAATGCAAATTATCCCATCATTTTTAAATTATTTTCCTTAAGGTGTTTTTCTTCCTTACTTTATAGGCTTTAATATAGAACATAGATTAGGATATAATATGAAAAAAATATCTCAAAGGTTACAAGCAAAATAGTATTTTTGTACTCCCAGCTCTTCTCTATTATATATTTCACAGAATGAATGTTTAACACAGAAAATCAATTCACAGCAATTCCTGAAGATTTCAAGAAGATGGTCACAACTGACAGGAATAGCCCAGATCCAACATTAATCATAAGTGCTGCTAATACTTTTATTCATGAGGATCAATGCAGTTTTTAACCCCAAAACGTTAAAGGACAATGTTAAAAATATGTTGGACATTTTGGAATACTTGGAGCAACATAAAAATATGGATGCAGGAAAGATAATTTCAACTGGACTTTTTTGTTCAAGATTTTGGAAAATGCAAATTTTGAAGAAAAATGGGTAAGAAAAATAAAATTAAATGCATAAGATCAATTTATACGTCCCAGAAAGTACAAATTATTAATGGAGATCTAACAAAGCATTGTGAGATGCAAAAAGGAATAAGACAGGGATGACTACTCTTAGCCACTCTTATTAATTTTGGTTCCTGAGATACTAAAAAGAGATGTAAGATAAGAAGAAGGGATTGTGGGAGGTAAAGATTAAAAGAGAAACTTATAAATTAAGAGCTTTTATGGATGATTTGGTGGTGCTTCTGGAAGATCCTTTAAAGCAGTCCACAAGTCTTAAAGTTGCCAAGGTTGAGGACTCCTGCTTTAAAGGAACTGAAATATTCATAGGCAAATTTATAAAAATTGCTGCATTAGTAGGTTTCAAGATTAATAAGCAGAGGATGAAGATGTTAACAAAAATATGAAAATTAAAGATCAAACAAAATTAATAGATAAAACAGGTTTTAAGATTGAGAAGATAAAATAGCTGGGTATCACTATGTCAAACATGAATCATGTGTTATTTCAAAATAACCATGTTAAGATATGAAATGAAGTGAAAAAAGATACGATGTGTAAAATGTTAAAATGGGGAGAAGTTACAATTGTCATTGCTGGGGAGAATTTATGGAATAAAAATGTTTGCTTAGAATGATGCTTTTGTTTCAGACAATACCTGTTTTGCCAATTGATGTACCATTAAAACGGTGGCAGAAGGATATATCTAAATTTGTGTGGCAGTTAAACAAGATGTTAAACAAGGTGTTATAAGATACAAAGAATAAAAAAGGATACAGTTCACTTGATCTGAAATTGAATTTTGTAACTTGCCATTTGGTTTAGATGAAAGAGTGGGTATTGCTGAGAAACAGAAGACTTGTGGAATTAGAAGATCATGAATTGAGATTTGGACAGCATGAGTATTTGTGGTACAATAAAATCAATGTTAATGTGGATTTTAACATGAAGCATTATGTTAGTTATGACATACTGAGAGCAAGTAATAGATACAGCCCCGGGTTGTACTTGAAAACACCTTTGTGAATCTCAGCACAAGAGATTCATTTTACAGGTTAGGAATAATAGACAAACACAAATGACTAGGTTATCATAAGATACTAGTATTCTGTCAAGGGGGAAGGTAAAGCAAGAGCAGTTGAAATAAAAAGCTAGATTTTGGTTCCAGCTCTTGATAATTGTAAGGTCAGGATGGTTTTGTACAAGAACCCAACCTGGTGCAGAACATTCTGAATTTTAGCTTTTCAGAAACAGACATGCATATCCAGGATGAGTGTGTGCAGCCAGGCAGTTGTCAAGGAAGTAAAGCTTTTGCCAAAAATAGAGCCAACATATGCAGAACCTGGAATCCAAGAGTATCATCTCAGTTTCTAAACAAAGTGCTCTGATTGACATTTTATAAGATACTTGTTAGAATTTGGACTGGATAATATCCATATAATATCTAAGGGCTTTAAGTTATCATATTACAGCTTGAGAGCTTTATAACATCTGGAAGATGGATTTGCATTTAAAGAGTACTTGTCTCCTTTACTATGAGAAGAGCCCAGGATGTCCTTAATGCTGTTACTGGCCTTGTCAAGAAAATAAATTGAATTTGTTCATACCAGATTCCAGAGAGAATACTAAGCCAAGACATTTGGTTTATTATGATTGTTGTTGGTCCCACAGTCATCCAGATGTTTACATTGGATTTGGCCTTTTTTTCTAGCTCAGGATCTGGGATAGGCAGATGTTATTGCCTGAATGGTATTAAAGGCACTGTTGCAGGATATAAGCTGTTCCAAGTAAAGCTTTCTTTTGCAGTTGATGATGGTGATTTTGTCAATGCCTTGGTGTTCAAGGCAAATGTTTCCTTATTACTATTATCATAATGCCATTGGGGTTTCTGTGTCTAACCCTCTTTGAGAAAACATGGATTTTGATTTTAGTAGAGTTGAGTATAGTTTAGTATACTAATATACTAAAGTATATTATTTTAGTGTAGTTATTATAGTTTACTATGAGCTTTCTTTCTTTGGCCATAGATTTATTTTAAGGCCAATCTGAATTAGGAAGAGAATAGCCACATCAGCAGCAGAGAAATACAGCTAGATGTCTATTGTTACATTTAGGGAGGTCCATTTTAGTTAAAGTGGTGACCAATGAGTTCACGTAAAGATCGATAAAAAGAGGGCCTGTTTCATTTCTTTCTAAATTGAGATAATCTGCGAAGAGATGGCTGTTACTAGAAAGCAGCACATCTACTGTTATCTTTCTATAGTGCTTTTAAGGTCTATGTCTTCTGCTAAATGACATTTGGACATTAAGGATGATAGCCAGAAGTGTTTGTAAGTTTGACATGTCCTGGCACAGTTTCCCTTTGCTGGTGGCTGCACAGATATATTGGATTTCTAGTCTAATTATTCTCAGCCAACATGGCCTTGCTGACTAGGTTAATGGAAGCAAGTCCAATATCTTTGGAATGCACTAGATCACATCAATGGATCTTCTAATAGATGCTTCTGAGTGCTTAAACCCTTTGTTATTAGTACACTAAAAGATAAATTGAATTATCTTGTCAAAGATCACAAACATATAAACAGTTTAACACTATAGTAAAGCAAATAACACAGATTTTTTTATTAATATCAAAGCCAGCTTGCTTTTGGAGTATTCTGTAGATGTATAGTTCATATTTATTTATTCATCATATTTATATTGGAGGAGTAGGCATTGTCAGGCCAGCAGATTTCCCTTCTTTGATAACATTATAGAATTATAAAATCAGGTTATTGAGGGGCCTTTGCATTTGGAAGGGCATCTAATCTCCCTTATTCCCGGAGAATCATTCACCTGACTTCAGACAGTGGGTTCTCCAGATCATCTTTATAAGTTCTTAGAGCTACTCTAAACACTGTGTTTGGTATGGTGCTATTCATATTTATGCAAACAGATAGCAATGAACAGTTTTGCTGGAATTGAACACAGGCATGTTAAATGTGTAGGAGTAACCTCCAGATAACTAAATACTAATAAAAACACATAAAGTTTTGAGGAGCTGCTGTAGGAGAAGTTCATTTTTCCCATGTTTAAAATTCTTGATAACATTCATATTGTCATAGTATCCCCCTCCCTCACCTCTGTTCTTGGTGTTAAGTGGTTGAATGGGGAGGTTTATGATACATATACTCCATTTAAGTGGATGAAACAATGTTCAGATCCAATTTTATTGTGTAACACCAACTGGTGACTGAGGGAGTGCCTTCCCACTAAAAGAAATACAGAAGTTTAAGATAACTGTGATAAGATATAATATCCAAAACTCAATATTATTTTATTTTAGCAGTTGACATTTCATACTAGATTTAGATGTTAGCTGCTATTGCTATCAACAGCCTTGTTTCTTTGTTGCTCTCTTTTCTGTAACATATTAAAACAATATACCTGACACCCTGTTGTCATATGGTACTTTTTCATATATTTTGTACACCATTGTCTTCTCCTTTATTAATTACAATCATAGATCTGAAAATCTTGCACCATCATGATGTCACATGAAAGATACTACTACCATTGGAATGAAAAGGAGAAACTGGTTTCCCCACATCTGAAAAGTAGTTGTACAAAGTTAGGAAGGAGGAAAGGAAAGGAGTCCCTGAGGATTTTACTCTACTACTCATTGCTGACTACAGAGGGTAGCCGAGGCCATAAGCCAGTGCTGTCTGAAGACATTTCCATGGTCATATGGCCAGCATGACATCGTGGAGTGCTGTTTCTTCCCCACTGAAGTGGTACCTATTTATCTACTCCCATTTACATGCTTTCGAACTACTAGGTGGGCAGGAGTGAAGTGAAGAGAAGACGGGAGCTTACCCGCCACATGATGCTCAGGGTCTTGAACCTGGGCTGTTGGTTTTCCAGTTGAAAAGCCCAGCGTGAGCCATCACACCGCCTGTACAAAGTTAATGGGTACCTAAACTGACACATCCTAAATGATTTTGTTGACAGACTTTTTTAAATCTGTGGCAAGACTATCTTTGTTTATGTCACATTACAAAATAAAATAATGCTATATTCCATAAGTTTGGATATCACTATGTACATTTATTTTCTTTTTCATCCAAAGACATAAAGCTACCTCTTATTTCTGCATGTGTTGGCAGAAATAATGTGACATAACTATATCAGTGGGAGGGTGTAGGACAAGAAGCCAATTGTGAAACTAACTGGGTTCTAACTTTTTCCCACATCAGTATTACATAATTCACAAAAAGTAGGAAATCTAAGAACAAATTTTAAACATAAAGATGCATGGGGTTAAATGATGAGAAGTAAGTAAAGATATGGCCATAATTAGTAGGAAAAGTAGGAAGAAGAATGTATCCAAGTCTCTGGTGGGCAGCTTCATTAGCTCATAATAAAATGCAAACTACAAGGGACAGGACAGTTATAAAGTGTTGGCATGTAGTAGTGTAGAAGGTGATAATTAGTTACTTGATTGTGTTGCAAAAAGGACAGGAAAGAAGAAAGAGGAGAATATGACTTCAAGTTGATATGCAATAAAAGAGCTGAAAGGAAAAGCAACTTTAGCAAACAGAACAGAAGTTTGCTCTGAACTATTTTAAAGAAACAGAGACAAAATTGCAGGATATAGCTTGTTCTCTTGATTCCATAATAGCAGCAACGGTCTAATTTTAAAACACCATGTTAAATGAAAAAGGAAAGGTGATAAAAAGAATTGTGCCAATTCACTTTTGGCTGTAGCCTTGCACACTGCTTGTTTCAGATCCCCTTGGACCAGTAGCACATCCCCCTCCTTGAAGATGACTTCTGGCAGAATGTGACCTTTGAAAGATTACTCACACATACAACTATAGCTTGTTATGATGTTCGAATGATGCTTGTGAGTCACACATCACCTCAGCTCATAAATATGCAGTTTACAAAAATTCCTCTTTAAATCTTAGACAGTATCCTATTTTTCCAAGGACTCCTTGACTATCTATCCCAGGGGTGTCAAACTGCCAGCCTGTGGGCCGGTTGCATCATGGGGAGGCCGCGCCCACCCCAGCTCCGGCAATGCAAAAAAAGTCACGATACGTCGCGACACGTCACGTGACGCGGCGAGTTTGACATCTGTGATCTATCCTATAGTGCAGCGTTTCCCAGGCTTGACAATTTCCATATAGGTAAACTTTAAATCCCAGAATTCTATAGCCATCAAGACTATTGATAAGAATTCTGGGAGTTGAAGTCCATATACTTAGAATTTATCAAGGTTGGAAAAAACCGCTGTAGTGTACCTTTGCTGACTTGTGTACTCTCTAAAAGAATGAGTTCTAGTTCTGCCTTAGGCACAAAAGCAGGCTGGGTGACTTGGCCCAGTCACTCTGTCTCATCTCACCTCACAGGGTTGTTGTTATGGGGAAAATAAGAAAAGGGAGATGTGTTGGATATGTTTGCCGCCTCGAGTTATTTTTAAAAATAAAAAAGATGGGATATAAATAAATGTGTGAATAATTAAAACCTCACTTCAAAATAAAATTATTTTGAATAAAGCAGCACAATTTAATTGTTATTAACCAAAATTCAATTCAAAGTTCTTGAAATAACTGAAATAGTATACATAGACAGGACTTCTGTTGGTTCTGTACTATACTTTTCAGTCAAGGCTTTTTTAAAAGTAATTCTCACAGGAAAGAAGGGTTTTGAAATGGGACTTTAGCCAGGCAGAGGCATTTTAATTTTCTGTCAAGATAAACAATAGCATACTAAAGCCATGATACAATTTATGTATTGCAATGTATTTAGCACAGTTCCACACATTTCAAAATGGCTAGAGGTTGTAGGGAGTGGTTGGCCTTTTAAAGAACCTACCAGCCTGATGTGCCCAGAGGAAATCATCTGATCCATGAGAACCAATAAGTGAAAAGAAAGGGAGTCTGCCAGATTTTCGGTGGGAAGAATTTTTGGGGCTCTTGATCTTCAGAGAGTTGGCTAGAGTTGTGGATGAGGAGAGGATGACCTAAGTCAAGGTTGGAAATTGAGTTGTTTGGTTGTACTTAGAACTGCGTTAGGATTTTTGTTATTTTTTAAACTGTGTTTTGGCTGTATGGACTCAACTTCTTTTAGCTCCTTTAATTAAGTTGATTTTTGTTTCAATCCTGCCCTTCTAGCATCCCACTCAGCCTGGCTGAGCTAATGATTGGATTCCCTTTCTGCATTTAGTAGCCCAACCCAAGGCAGGGTGAGGAAGGAGAAACTGGCTTATAACAGAAGGAGTGGTGTCAGAAAAGGGACTCAATTTTCCAGTCATTGTTCATCCTCAAGCACAGGTCACCTTAAAATTGAAGGAGGAATTAGTTCAACCCTGAGGACATCTTTTCTTTATTACACCAAATTTAGCCAGAAACTTTCTAGGGAGCTATTTATCATTTTCCTTTCTCTCATTTCATCAAGAACATTGTCTGCTGAAGCATCCTGAAGTTCAGATTTAAGGAAAAATATTGTGTTTTTCAAACAATCGCATTCAGCATTTAATAATTGGAACAGGCCAATTCTATGAATTTGTTTAGCTATTTATAAGCAACATAAACACATTTCCTGCCACTTAATAATTTCATATAATCAAAAATTCTGGGTTTGGTTTTATTTATTTCAGGTTCCCTCTCTAATAATTGACCTTCCTTGTCCACCTTTGTTTCTTTTCACATACTGTAGCTGCTGGCCTGTTTTAGTTACATCTTTTATCCTGTGTAGTAAATCTAGTTTTAGAACTAAAGTGGGGTATGATTTGCTTTATTTGAGGTGCACTATGTCAATGTTAAATTCTCAACATCTTTTTCTGAAACAAACTTTATAGCAAAAGCATTGTAGCAAATTTAAGAGTAAAAGCATCTATTTGTGACTCATTTTTAGATCTCTGCAAATATTAAATCTGAATCTGCCCTCAGACTTAATCCAAGGCCCAATTAGAAAAATAGCACACAGAATGAAACTTTGATTTTGGGTTTTGCCCATTAGATAGGTTTGTTGTTATAGAAATGGCTAGTTTATATTATTTTATAAAAATAAAAAAGTTGAGGTTTCATGCTATTATCATATTCTACTGCACCAAAAGAAGAGTTGGAAGTCAACACTTTTTCTTTCTTTCCCCCCTTGCCCTACACTTTTCCCTTTCCTTTTCCCTCCCTTATTTTTCTACTATTTTCTTTTGCATTTTATATTGTATTTGGATAAACTGATAGCATTTTGAATTGTAAGAAAAATAGCACATAGTAGTTTGTTTGTTTCCTTACTAACATTTTGATTAGTAGGAAGATGATCCTTAATGTAATGCACATTTTCCAGCACAAGAAGAATATGAGTGATCGCTCTTCACACATGTCTAGACAACACAAGGAAAAGTTTCACTGATACTTCTCCACACACTGTCTTCTCAGAGCAGTAGAGTGAGCCAAGACCAGCTCACTTGCACTGTGATTAGCTTTCTTATTCCAAGGAATTATTTCCTATTGGTGTTTACAATATTTTATTAAGACAGGAGTTGCATGAGTATGGGATCATTTCATGTGCTGTAGACTGTACGGAATGAATATAATATACTGAATAATATAAGAGCAAGACAGCGGTTATGAAGCTATTATGCTTGACCCTAACATTCAACTTGAGCAAGGAAGTGGTTAAAGTAACTGTTCTGAAATATGAAACTAGGGCAACTGCAAAGCAACACAGGAGCTTAAATGTCACGGAGTAGCATAAAGGTTTGTTAACACAATTTTCTCCTTTTCAGGAAAAGGCTGCATTCTTAGAAACCAGTAATTTTATCAACCCAAACGTTGTACAGCTGGTCCTTGATTTATGGCTGTTCGTTTAGCGACCATTCAAAGTTAGGATGGACCTCCGTGGGGGGGAGGGTACTTACGATCTGGTTCTGAAGCTCTGACAGTCACCCTCCCTCCATGGCCATGTGACAGCTTGGCAACCAGCCCACATTTATGGCTGTTTGTAACATGACCACCTTTTATAGCAGTTTCGCCAAAAACCAGCGTTTACTTCTGGTTTTCAGCAAAATTGGCCCATAGTGAACCACTGGTTTGCTTAATAATGGTGGATTCACTTAACAATCTTGGCGTTCATTTAATGAATGCCACAATAAAGATTGTATAATCAGACAGGACACATGGGTGATGCATTTTACAATCAATACGACCAAAATGGGCAGGTCCATTAGAGTTGTAAGTTGAGGACTATGTGTAGATACCTGAACAATTCCGCTCTTACCAACAGTAAGTTGCCATGGCTTTACAGATACTTTGTTTTGCATGGCAAGATAACCTATATACAACGAACTTTCAGATTAGTTAGAAGAAGACCAAATATGGAATAATTCATGTAGCCAATGCAAATATAACATCTTTATCTTTTTGGGGTTTAAGCCACTATCAAAGCTGGCTTGTGTGTGTGCTCAGAATCTCACCCAAGTAACACAGCCTAACGTTTTCTTGTGTGCTTGACCCAGACTCTGCAAACTCTGAATAAAGGTATTTTGGAGATTTTAAACTGTGGCCTGATGAGTAATGGAATAGTCTTGAATCTGAGAATGGTGCTGGGTTTTTCCCAGGAATTTTTCTCCAACAAGAATACGAAGAAAGGGGACCGGCCAAGGTATTTAAGAAAGGCAGATGAAATCTCACTCCATAATGTTTGTAGTGCCAAGGGTTTCCCCTCTCATTACAAGAGTAATCCTTACAAATTCAAATGCGTTACTTAGAAAGTCCTTGAGAACAGGGATAGGCCATAGTCTAATTTCATGTGGTCTCTGCAAAGGATCGGTTCAGATAACCTTGAAGTGTTTTCTGTTCCTTCTCTGACAGGTTTCACATTGGTAACATAAGTGGTGAAAAAGATAGGACAATATTAAATCTGCTTCAGAAGAGAGAGGGGAAAAAAAAATCTGCTCCCAGCAGCTACTATAATGTATGCAGAGCTTTTAACACACAGGCTCTCTTTTCAGGAAAAAAAATCTTTTCAGGAAAAAAGATTTACCTATTGGTAGATTGGGTTGTTAAATCGCCAGTCAATCTTTTTGCAATAATGGCAAACATGAATTTGTCACAGTTTATTTTCTTTTCAGTCGTGTGGTTATTTCCTTTTGATCCAGAAATGCTGACAGTCAGGTGCTTCAGAAAGTCTCCAGAGATTTTATTGAAAGATTTCTTTCATTTTCTTTCATGCTCTTATCTTGGCTCTGTCAGTCACCAGGATGCAGTTAAAATGGTTTATGATAATGATCTCTTGACTAAGTCACAGGCCTACCCACTTTAAAAGAATTCATCAGCAAGGTGCTTTTCATCATAACATGATGATCTCCTATAAAACATTTTAATTTCTTCCCCCTTCTCTTTTTCAGAAGCACTTTTACTTGGGATTTGGAACGGTTCCGATTAAGGGATGGGGTTTACATTCTCAAAAATCACAAAGGATCAACCATTTTCTGTTTCTACAGTCGAGCAGGATACAAATTTCATTAATATCTGGTACAGCCTAAGAAATATTTGCTAATTTCATTTTAAGAGTGCAAAGAAATGTTGACCTTACACTTACAGCTTAAGGCAGCTAATTTTTAAATCTCTCCCTCGCATTTTTCTTTGTTTGCTTCTTTACAGTCTTACTTGAAAAAAAAAAAACAGAGTTAGGGAGAACTTGAATAGCAACTTGAATAGCAACAAACTATTCTGTGTGGTTGAACATACCATACAGAGGCATCACCCTAAGGCAGGGCTTCTCAACCTTTTATTCACCACAGACCCCCTTTAAAAATCTTTTGTGGCCACAGACCCCCAAGACAGGGTGTTTGGAGAGATGAACTGCTTACTTCCTTAATCCTAGCCCTATCTAGCTAATAAACTGGCGGAAACTGGGCCCATAGTTAAGAGAGGTAATCAATGCCTTTTTGAGTGCAATGCCTTAGTAAAGGCATGCTTAAAGGAAGCAGTTGTAAGTCCTTTATTGACCTTCATTGGCTTTATTGTACCTCTCCCTGGACTGGAAGAAATTTCTAATTATAAGCTAATCTTCAAATATTCCAATCTTCATTAAAGTAATTGAGAAAATGGTGGCTTCATAGGTCCAGATGCATCTGGAGGAAACTGATTTTCTGGATGCATTCCAACTGGAGTTTTGGTTCAGGATATGGATGTTCTCGTTGTTCTCGAATTAAGACTACACATTCTCTCTCTCTCTCTCTCTCTCTCTCTCTCACACACACACACACACACACACACACACAGAAAGAGAGAGAGAGAGAGAGAGAGAGAGAGAGAGAGAGAGAGAGACATCCTTGGATATGAATAGAAGAAAATAAATGCTTAAGTTTTACCAAAAAGAATATTAAATAAATACTCCTGTGACTAAATCAATGGAAAAAAACACCTGCCTGCATCAATAGCAAACTGCAAAGATTATGGCTAATGGAACAGACTTTCAGAGTAGCAAAAACACAAGGTAAGGGTGTCCACACTCTCCCTTAATATTTATCGTTGTTCTAGAAATATTAGCAGAAAAGGTCTGCGGTCTTATCAAATCTTAAAATCAGTGGAGAAGATTATAACTTAATGTCATGCATATGAAGCAGCCACCACAGAACCACAAATTCAGGAAACCTAAATCTATTTAGTATGGCAAACATGCTCTATTTTTGTATTCTGTGGAAGGCTTTTGAAGCGCCTAATGATAAAATTACAAATTGATTTTTATTTTCATTCAAGTCTATTAGATTTACCAGTAACCTACTATTGTCTGCGGCTTGCCTAGTTTTTATAATCCCTGCTTGATCATTCTTAATGACAAACAATATCATCTGCTGTAATCTATCTGCTAATACTGCTGTTAAAATCTTTGTATCAACATTAATCAACAAGATTGGATGATAATTAGCACACTGAGATGACATTTTTTTGTTGATTTCCAAATTTCATACTACTGTCTGTTGATGCAAAAGATAAGATGCTTTTAGTAAAATAGCAGGATACTCCATTAACTGTTCCACATTAGAAGTGATGCCTATATGAAAAAATACCTATCCATTTAAGAAATATCAATTCTGTATTTGTACTGAATCCATTAAATATCTAGGTGTGTCTATACCAAAGGATATAACTCCATTAGTATTTTGGCTTCTTCAGCTATTGATAGATAGGAGTCATCAAAACTTACCCTTTGGGGAAAGGTGAACATTCTCAAAATAAATATTCCCAGATTAATTTATATTCTGAGAGGAATATAAAATCCAATTTATTTATCTGTAAAATATTTCCAGAAAAAACAAATTCTTTGTTTAGAAAATTTCTATAGGGTTCTTCAATTCTGAGAATATCTTTACAGAAAATGCAATTACCAATTAATGAAGGAGGATTTGGTTTTCTGAATCTGGAGCTATATCATCAAGCTTACCTACTGTCAAGTATTAAAAAAAATGGTGTTAATTTTCTGAGTTGGGCAACTATGAAATATACACATATAGCACCTTTGGTTGTGTGGACAATATTTATTTATTTGTTTGTTTGTTTAATTTAATTAGTTAGTTAATTAGTTAGTTAGTTAATGTTTCTAGACAAGACATCTCCCTCAGTGAGGGGTCGTGGGCATCCATATATGATATAAGGATGTAAATATACTAGAACTCTATTATCTCTGAAAATTAATTACATCCATTAGAAAATTATGGAATGTAATGTCTAATAAAAAAGATTTCACCCATTTTCCCCATGCTAAATTGACTTTATGGGGAATCTTTTAAAAATTGGGAAAAATTGATATGGAAAAAGAGGATGAAAGGAGAGATAGTGACTGTAGCAACTGATAGAGGATGAAGATGAATTTTTAACATACTTTGTATTAAGAGACAAATCCCATCCCACAAATCCAATGGCAATATTTACTTACATAACAATATTCTTTGAACTAAAAGCATTTTCAGCTTCTCAGACACCTGAGATACTAAAATTACTTGTTAAATCCTTTAAAGCTGAAAAACCTACTATTAGATATTTATTATCAATATATTAATTTGATATGCAGGTGCTAAGAAATGAGTGGAATAAAGAACTAGAAGTTCCTCTGTTGCCTAGACAATGTGAGATTGTTTTAACATCTGTAGCAAGAGTGTCAGTGAACCTGAAATTACGAGTACAAATTATGACTTATACAACAAAAAAACTAGTATTTAAAATTTATTGGGCTCCCTTTATGTTTGCATAGAAAAGGAATGTCAGAAATATGTTGTTGGAGATATAATAAGGATAATGCTTATTTAAAACATATATTTTTTACAATGTCTTACACTTGGAAGAAAGTACTGGATTATTTCAATATAACTGTGTGGTAAATTTTCAGATGATAATGTTTTTTTGAACTACATAACTCGTACTTGGAATTTGACAACCAGATAATGTACAGGGATTCCCTGTGCCCTTATTATGGCCCAAAGACTGATATTGCAGCATTGGAAGGATAAATGTGTGGCCCCATTCACTCAGTGGAATGAGGACCTGATTGCACTCGCTGTCTATGAGTGGATTGCCTACAGGTATAGCCTTTGTATAGACAAATATAATGAAATATGGGCTTACAAATTCTAATTATGTAAGTGTATTTGAAATATATATGTATTTGAATGATAATTGAATTAAATAACTATATATTACATTGTAACTACTGCTAAAATGATTTACAGCTTTTTTCTTTTTTTTGTATTTTTTTATTTTTTAAAAGCACTTTGTTTTTGCTTTTCTTTGACAATGTATATATATTTATTTTTGTGGATTTTTTTGTTTTGTTTTTGGTGTCATTATTTTTAAAAACAATAAAATAAATTAGAACAACCCCCCCCCCCAAAAAAAATGCCCATATAGCAGAATGACAATATTGGAAGGAGCGGGCCTAACCAATGGACTTCACAGAGGACAAAAATCTAAAAGGATATATTATCAGACATAGTTTAATAAAATCATGGAATTCCGTAAGAAAATAATAAGCTCAACAATTTCTCCTCTCCTTTACATGCTTTCCATGTTGGAGACAACTGTAGTACAAAAAATGTAATTACATATGCAGACGTGGTTGACTCAGTCTCCATGAACAGATTAAGTGCAAGAATTATTTAGGGAAAGGCTGGAATATACTATAGTTAATGTACTTACAAATTATCATAAGGGAAAAAAAATCTGATCTTAAGGATGAGAGCGTGATGCTAAAAAAAAAATGACAGAATTTGAAATGCTCATGCCAAATCAATACTTTCTGCTTGGGTGTATATATAAACTCCTACCTAGATATGACATGGAGACAGAACAAATGAAAAAATGCATGATAAAATGGATGTGAAAGCGGGAAGAATTATGGACCAAATCCATAAAATCTACTCCAATTTATAATCTAAAAGAAAACCGGTACAAAATAGATGTTATACAACTCTGTCAATTTCTAAGATAGCTACAGTAAATCATGGACTAACAAATGTTGGAAATCCAATAAAACAGAAGGAACATTTTAGCACATGTGGTACACCTGCAAAAATACTTCAAAAGTACTAGAAAGGTATCCAAAGAATCATTCAGCAAATTCTGGAAATTAAATTTTTTAACTAGGTACAATTCCAGAATATACTGTATCAAGGAAGAAATGTTACAGTCTACTAAGATACATGCTTCTGGCTGTGAGCGTAAACTAAGAATCACGGCAGTTGTTAAATGTGGTTCTTAAATGAATCTAGCTTCCCCCATTGACTTCGCTTGTCGGAAGTGGCGAGGAAGATTGCAAAAGATAAACACATGACTTCAGCCCCTAACAACCGTTGTAAATACATGCTAGTTGCCAAGCACCCGAATTTTGATCCTGTGATCCTGGGAAGACTGTGATGGTTGTTAAGTTTGAGGATCAATAGTAAGTCACAGTTTTCAGTGCCATTGTAACTTTAAATGATCGCTAAATGAATGGCTGTAAGTCAAGGACTACCTATATAGTTAACATTGATATGGATCCTTTTATCCCCTTATCTTAACAGGTTGATGTTGTATAGATTATGATAGTGTTGGCGATTTCTAGTTTAAACTGTACAAATGCCACTCTATCCAGTTAATCTCTGTGAGACTGCTCAAATACTCAACCAAATGAAGTTGACGGGCATTTGATACAACTTTGTTAAGCAAAACTCAATGGGAGTGATTTTTCTCCCTCTTGTCAGCTTTAATTTTATTGATCTTTTAAAATCCCATAAGTAATTCTTGCTTTAGAACTTCCATTTTGCAAGTATGTCTGTTTCTGTATACAGTTATGATTATATGTGTTTGTACTTCATTTTACTTAGAGAAGCAAGTTCAATTCTGAAGATAAATGTTTTAGGACAGCAGGCATTTTACAAACACAGATTAGTTCAAAAGTACAATTATATAAGACAGCAACACTTTTTCTTCTTTAAAATGAATGGAAATGACTTTATATGTGGCTTCCCCAGGGCTTGGGAGGCTGCGCAGGCCAGGATGGAGAGGAACTGACTCCTACCAAGATTGAGTGGCTCTGGGTATTGAGGCTGCCCAAATCTGGGAATATTCCATTTTTAACCTAAAATAGAATAGCTCTTCCCCATTTAAGAAGGGTGTGCAATTTGAAAGTCTTTATGGTAGCATTTGCACAACTCCATCTGGAAAACCAGTTGCAGGGCTCAAGAAGCCCTTCAGACGTCACTTGTTGAGCCCTCTTGAGTGCAAATGCTACCATTTGCTCATTTCCTGTGAGTCACCTCACAACAAAATAAGCTGTAATCCTGAAATCCCAAAGGTGCTTTTTCAAAAAGCAACTGGACTTTGTTTTTGTCTGAAGACATTTTGCTTCTCATCCAAGAAGCTTCTTCAGTTCTGAAGAAATGAAATGTTTTCAAGCAAAAACAAAGAAAGTCCAGTTGCTTTTTGAAAAAGCACCTTTGGGACAACCATGACCCGGATGACTGAGAATCTCCATAGTCATATAATACGGAAAGAAGAAGAAAAAATCAGACAAGTACGTCTTCCTCTTTTTACGATAAAATACAGTCAAATTAACAAAATATAGTAGTACAAATAGTTTGCAGATCTACTCAGAAATAAATTCCAGTGAGATGAACTGAACTACGAGACAACCATGAACAAAACAGCAAATAATTTGCCTGCAGCATTTGCCTCAAAATAAAGTTGCAATAAGGCTTATTTTCTTTTAAAATCACAGGCTTGACACTTGCTTCCAAGCTCCCTCCCCATCAGGAACTGGCATCACAGAAAAGCAAACTTATTATCTGGGAGATTGTAACAGTCAGAAACACACGACAAGGATGAATAAACTATTTTGCAAAGAAATGGCGAACATTGAAGATAAATATTTCAAAGTAATCATGCTCAAAGGTCAATTGTTCAGCTATTCAGCTTGGTAGTGATGGTGGGGAAAATCTAGTTATTCTATTCTGTAAATAGACCTTCAAATAGATCAACACTATTATTAGTAATTCTGTTTACTGCATGACCTTTGATGGTCACTCGGCCCCTCAACCAATACCCTGGCAGGCATTCATATATTTCCACTTTAAGCTTATTAACTCCTCTGCATTATAAGCCAGAAAGGCAGCATTTCCCCCTTCCCTAGATATATCCAAGCCAGTTTTCAAAGCTGCTCGTATCTGCATTCATGTAATGAGCAGGATGCTGAACTCAATTTGCAAAATAGCCACAATTCTACAATTCAGAGCCATCCACTGCAGTCTTGTGGTTTGACAGCATCACGCCCAAAATAAATTCATGTAATAACATTTCAAATAAGTTATTCACTAACAAAGGATAGAAGAATGTCTGCTGGGAAAAGGCATCTAGAACAAGATATTTCACTAGCATTAGTCTTTTGATATGATTTTTCTGTCATCCAAATTGCCCTATGAAGTGAAGGACGTATTTTTCTTTTTTCCACCAATCCAATTATTTGAAGACAAAACATAAATTTAAAGACAACGCTCGGTTGCAGCTAACCACACATGACAAAACCATACAATTTGCCAAATCAGCTACTTTCTCCCTTATTCCCTGTACACACACACATACACACACACACATGCATGCACACAAACACATGGAAAGCCATCACACTACTTCCTTTCGGGGTAAGCAAAGTAATGTACAGGGTAGAAAAGGAGTACAAAATAATAAGCCAAATAAGTTAAAAGCATGAGATAAAAACAAATGAGTTAAACATTGTTAAACCCAACCAGTACCATTCAGTGCACATTTTCACAGCTTCTTAACCATCAAAAGATCTTTGCTCCCATTACATCTATGTATCGATCCATACCCTGCTTTCTGTTCCATAAACATCTCATCTCTCTCTTTTTCAAGATATCATCAGTTCTAACTAAGCACGACCCTTTGTCTTCCCATTCCTCTCAACACTGTCATCCTTCCTTCAAATGTTTGTTTTGAAATGTTTTAATCTTTTTATAACAAAAGCAGAGAATCCCAAAATCAAAATAATGGATGTGGAGTCATCACAAGGGTCATCTGGTCCAATGTTCAGCAATATGTTGAAAAAGCAAAGCATTCTCGGTAGGCAGCTACCTAATCCCCCCTCCCCCCCCAAAAAAAATCTTACTAAATTGGAGAACCTACAATCTGCACAGATAGATTGTTTCACTATTTGCACAGATCTTATCTTCAGGAAGTTTTTCCTTGTATTTAAATGAAATCTAGTAGCTTGCAACCTGATAGTGTCATCAATGCAACAAACATGAATTTGGGCAAACTCTGGGAGACAGTGGAAGATGGGGGGTGGGTGGGTTGGTGTGCTATGGTTCATGGGTCACAAAGAGTTGGACAGCAACAACAAGCTGCAACTTATATCCATTAATTCTGGTTCTATTTTATATGTCAATGGAAAATAGCTCCTGAACATATTCCCTATAGCAGGGGTCCCCAACCCCCGGTCCATGGACCGGCACCGGTCCGCAGCATGCCGGAAACTGGGCCATGCAAACAAGAGAACCCCCTTCCACAGGATGCAGGCAGCACACAAAACCACGCCCCCTCCGGTTCGTGAAAGAACCTCTCTCCATGGAACCAGTCCCTGATGTCCAAAAGGTTGGGGACCTCTGCCCTATAGCATCCTTTGATACAATGCCTCTCCTCTGAGTTCTTTTCTCCAGACTGAACAACCCCCAACTTACTTTAGTCTGTCCTCACAGGACATATTCTCAAATCCTGATATGATCTTTGTGATTATCTCCTAATCCTGTTCTAAGCTGTCGGTAACCATCAGGGAATGAGATGGCCATAATTGTAAAAAGCTGCTTTTGATGCAGCCCTGAACTGTGTTAGCCATTCTAGCAGCTGCTCACATTGCTGGTCAAACTGTGGTCAATGACCACAGCATGTTTTTCTCTGAGGCACTGCTTCCAAGTCGTTAATTTCCCATCTATCTATATGTCTATATTGTTCCTCTCTAAATGTAATACCTTGCATTTTTCCCTTTTGAAAGACATCTTGTTCCTCTTAGCCTGGTCTTCCAAACCATCCAGATTAGATTAAAAATCTCATTTTATCTTCCTGGTTATTATCCAGATTTTCAAATTTTGCATAGTCCGCAAACTTGATAAGTAGTCCAGCAGTTATCCATGTCATTAATGAGGATACTACTAGATCCAGGTTTACCAGCCTCTACTGATTACTGCTGTCCAATTTGTTAAAGAGCCAATAATGGTGCTGACTCTTTCCAAATGATCCAGTTGTGGACTTATCATACAGTAATGCCATCAAAACCACATTTTAACAGTTTGTCAATGAAAATGTCATGTGGAACCTTGTCAAAAGATTTACAGAAATTGAGGCAGCATTTTCCTTGTCCACTAAAGTAGTTACCTTGTCAAAGCAGACAAGATTTGTCTCACCTGACCTATTTTTGACAATGCCAGCCAGCTCTCAAAAATCACAGCATTGTCTTCAAGATGCTTATAAATGCCGTGATTTGTTATCTCCGTACTATATTTTCAGCTATTGATTTTAGGCCACTAGTCAATAATTACTGGGATTGTCTTTGTCTCTTTGTTGAAGAGAGATGCCTGAGAGGACATGTTTTTTCCTCAAATGTGAACACTAATAACAACAGAAAAGTTGTGATAAACAGCTCTGTTCCATATAGGTTCAATTCAGTTCAAAACTGTGAAAGGGATCTTGGAATTCTGGTGGACAATCACTTAAATGTGAGCCAGATGTGTGCAGCAGCAGCCAGAAAAGCCAATGCAATCCTAGGCTGCATTAATAGAGGGATAGAATCAAGATCATGTGAAGTTCTAGTACTGCTTTGCAGTTCTAGTACAGCTTTACAAAGCCTTACTAAGACCACACTTGGAATACTGCATCCAGTTCTGGTCACCACAATATAAAAAAGATGTTAAAACTCTGGAAAGAGTACAGAGAAGAGCAACAAGGATGATTAGAGGGCTGGAGGCTAAAATATATGAAGAATGGTTACAGGAATGGGTATGTCTAGTTTAGTGGGAAAAAAGGACTAGAGGAGACATGATAGCAGTGTTCAGTAATGAGGTGAGGGGCTCCTCACAAAGACGAGGGGGCAAACTGTTTTCCAAAACACCAAAAGGCAAGACAAGAAACAATGGATGCAAACTAACCAAGGAGAGAAGTAACCTAGAACTAAGGAGAAATTTCCTAACGGTGAGAGCATTTAACCAATGGAATAGCTTGCCTTCAGAAGTTGTGGATGCTCCATCACTGGAGGCTTTCAAAATGAGACCGGACAGCCATTTCTCTGAAACGGTATAGGGTCTTCTGCTCGAACAGGGGGTTGGACTAGATGACCTCCAAGGTCCCTTCCAACTCTGTTATTCTATCTTATTCTATGTTAATACAGATAACTTCAAGACACCAGAATAACGTTTCAACAATATTTCAAGCAGGGCCTGGAGCACTGATGTACAACTGAGCATTGTACACTCTGTCTACATAATACCACACCTTGAACAAAATATGACCTCTTCTGACACTTCACAGTTAAAGAGAAAACATACAACAAAAAAGATCAACCTCCTTCCCCACCACAGACACCAACCGGAATCACCCACCAAGAAAGGAACAAAGTTCATACCTCCTATGAATTTCTATATTTATGGATAAATCAGGTCTTATTACAAATGGACCTAGCAACAAGAGAGGATTCTTACACCAATGAATGTAACTGGCAAGTATCATGCAAACAAAACCTAGTGCAGACTAACTTGCCTTCTCAGAAGAGATTAATATAAAGTGTGGGAGGAAAAAAAATCCAAAATCCAACAGCTTTAAATTAGGTATATATAAGTTCTCTTATTGAAAATTAATTCATTGGGCAGAAAGTTTGAGTTTTCATTTCCAGCTTTTTCCTAGTAAATTTTATTAATCGGAGTTCAGCTGGAATTGTCTTTTCTTCTGTAATCCTAGTTGTTGCTGGTAGGATTTGCCATTAATTCTGGCAAATCTTTACTCCACTATTAGGAAGGGAGTCTCACTTTGAATTTTTAGATGCAGACCACGACAGCTATGCCCTTGGAATACCTTTACCTATGTAAGTTACCAATATCTTGCTTTGGTATATATATAGATCAAGTGGATCTGAATAAAAATGAAATCGATGTTCAGCCAGCCAGCCACATGAAATCATGGGCGCTCCATCACTGGAGATTTTTAAGAAGAGGCTAAATCATGGGCGCTCCATCACTGGAGATTTTTAAGAAGAGGCTAGACAGTCACTTGTCTGAGATGGTATAGGCTCTCCTATTTGAGCAGGGGGCTGGACTAGAAGACCTCCAAGTTCCCTTCCAGCTCTATTCTATTCTATGATCCAACAACTAGAACAAATTTGACTTTCTGCTATGGCAGTGGCTGTTACTGTACCACTTTTGGTGTTTCTGGTTCTCGCAACAATGGGGCCTCATTCTCCTGGTTCATTACCAGATAACACTTACTGAACAACTGCCATATTTGGCAAATGTTCTAGGTTATGATGAATGATGAAAAAGTAATTTTATGACCAGTCCTCACATTTACGACTTTCACACAGTCCCTGTGGTCACATGATCAAAATGTGGGTGTTTTGCAACCAGCAGGTATTTACAACTGTTGCAACACCCCACATTAATTAGATTGCCATTTGCAGGCTTCTCAACTCAATGGTATAGGGTCTCTATGCTTGAGGGGGGGGGTTGGACTAGATGACCTCCAAGGTCCCTTTCAACTCTGTTGTTCTGTTGAATTGGGTTCCGACAAGTAGAATCAATGGAGAAGCCGACAATAAAATTGCAAGTTGCAGTCAGGAGATGTCTCACTTAACGACCCATGGGTGATTCGCTTAAAGATTGAATGGGAAGTGATGTCAAAAGTCTGTGGTTATTGTGTGATGTTTCGTTTAGCGACCAGATTGCTTATCAATGAAGTTGCTGGTTTCAATTATGGTCGCTAAATGAGGACTTCCTGTACTTGACTATTAGAATGGGATTCCAAAGAGATCTAAAGAAGGATTCAAAAGAGAGATTCAACATGTAACACTGTGACCTATATATTTCCTTCAGGCCATCTAAGAAGAGCAATAAGTAACTGTGCAGTTCACACAGTGTGGGTATATCGAAATATTTTTTGATTTTACTCATAAAATGTCAGCTGGAATGAATTAGCTTTAACTGCCTTATGTAGTTGTTTATTTAGATGGCATTCTATTTTTTTTTTATGGGGCTCCAGATGCCATGCTAAATGTTTGGAATGTCCTGTAAAGGCTTCACAAATACAAGCTGTATGCTAAGCTAGAGAAATGTGACTTTGATTTGCTCCCTTAGACTAGTCTGGCTATAATTCAGGTGACATCCAAATGGACCTTGTGAAAATAGACTTTATCTGTCTTGGGAACTTTCAAGGAATGTCAAAGTCATTAAGCAATTTCTGGCATTTTAACATGTTCAGGCCTTTCATATCTGCTTTGCTGAGTGCACCAGAATTTTGACCTGAGTCTTATGAAAGAGACACGGGGAGTTCATGAGGCCCAAGAAACGTTCATGGCATCAAAGATAGCGTCCTTTTTCGGCCCCATTTAGTGTTCAAAATACGCTTTTGATTTTGCTCTGGGAGTTATTCTCCTTCAGGCTACTGATGACTTGGAAAAAGATCTTTTGCCTTGTGACTTTTATTCAAAACTGCTATCACCTATTGAAGGGAACTATGACATATTTAACAAGAAACGTTAGCAGCACATAATGCCCTTCAACACTGGAGATATTTTCTAGAAAGAGTGGCATGCCCTATCCTGGTTAATTTGATCCCAGGAACCTGAAATAATGAAGATCTTGCAAAAATTTATGCCCTGTCAAATCAGGTGGGCATAATTTGTGTGTTTTTTTTAAATTTGATTTTGTATTCTGCAAGAAAATAAAATCAGTTAATTCTAAAGGAAATCAACCCTGACTGTTTTTTGGAAGGACAGATGCTGAAGCTCAAATACCAACCCTCCTTACCACCCTCCAATGGTTCAGGTAATTCTTGCCACTGCTGATCTCCCTAAATAGGAGATGCTTCCTCTATCACCACAATCTGTTTTTTCCACAATAGCCATCCAGTAGCCTTCTAGGCAGAATTTCCGATTCCGAGTCCACACTCTGACTGCCACTGACTTCTGAGGTAAATTCTGTTAGTTGATCCACCAGCTCATTTTTCACCACCTTTCAGTCACATTTTCATTCTCAGCTTTGCTTGAAGCCATCATCTCCCTACTACCAATCTCTTAAAAGGCCCCAGACTGTTGGGTTCCATTCATAGGCCCCAAGTGGCTGGCCTGAGCTCCCTGACTATGCCACAATTGCTGCTCCACCAACTAGGAGCTCATAATATCTTCCTCCACTCCTATCTCATGTCCTCCATTATCTCAAAATCTATGCTGATCTTAATTGCTGTTCCTAATTGAAACCACTTCTGGTCTATAAAAGGCACAAAGGTTATGGACCAAATAACTGGCCTTTTCTATTTTAACTCTTCCCCCCCCCCCCATGCTTTTGAACATTCTTCTTCTCAAAGCTCTTTTACCTTCCTGCTGTTCTGTAAGGGTGAAGACCACCATTCACTTAGTCCTAATTAGTTGTGGGAATGCCTTTTTAGAGTGGGGAGATGTGATGTATTTAATGTTTCTAGGCTTTTATTTTAATTTAGTTGTATGCTGCTCAGATTTGCATGATCGGGGCACATTATTAATATTGTAAAAAGACTGATTGATCGATCGATCGATTGATTGATTTGAAGCCTCCATACTCTTATTTTTCTTCTTTCTGTGTATTCCATTTCATTCTTTTCTTTTAGTCTCACAACTATCATGTTTATTCATTAAAGTCCCACCAATACTTTCCTATGCTTTACTCTATCTCTCCCCCCAACTAATATCTCAGTCTGTATAATCCAATCTCAAATCAATGTATCTCAACTTCTAAAGTCATCATTATCATCTTTAAAAAGTGTATCTACCACTTTTTCAGTTGCTAAGTTGTGACCATCTCTTTGTGAGCCCCCCAGACCCTCCTGTCCTCCACTGTTTCTTGGAGTTTGCCCAAATTCATGTTCATTGCATCGATGACACTATCTAGTCATTTCATCCTCTGCTATCCCTTTTTCCTTTTTCCTTCAAACCTTTCCAACATCAGGGGTTTTTCCAAGAAGTCCTCTCTTCTCATTTAGTGGCCAAAGTGTTTGAGCTTCAGCTTCAGTATCTGTCTTAGAAAGCCTAAAAATATAAGTAAATCACTAACCACACCTCAGTTGTGCTTAATGTAATTTTGCTGATCAGCATTCCTTATTTACTAGTTTACTCTGACAAGCTAGAAGAGTTCTCCTTACTAGATACAGTTGTGTATTGGTCTGGGTAGGTAAATTAATCGTTTTAATTGATTTGCTGAGATGCAGTAATCAGAGTCCAAGATCAGGTATCAGAGACAACTTCTTCAAGATAACAATTTGAAGAATAATACAACATATATTAAATGCAATCCTCCAAATGTATCCTATTGAACACAGGAGAAAAGGCAGGGTTTACAGATTGAAAGCAAAGGTCAGCACTAAGACATACTCGGAAAAGAAAACAAGCTTTTTCATGAATCCTACCTCTAATAAATTTTTAATCCTAGAGGTTTTTTTAAAATTAAGGATACTGTGGTTCTATTAGGTATCACTGTATGGAACAAAGACAGTTTTAGAATTCACTGCCACTTCCTCATTAGGCAAATTAATTCTCAGCTGAGGGGTCCAACAGTGAATGTACTTCCTGCTCCTATCTTGATTCCTGCTAGCAGATAGCTCCTCACCCCTAAAACATCTTGTTAGGTGTTTATTAGTTTTTTTTTTACAGATGGCATTTCACTTTTTCTTTTATTAAACTTTGTTGGGAGTGAGAAAGAAGATGCAACCGTTTAGTAAGAACTTAATAAAAGCAGGCAATAACCGATATTAGTATATACAGAATTGAAATTAAATGAATTTTTAAAAGAGAAATAACTTCAGAGAAAGCTGGTATTTAAAAATCATTATGAATAGTTGTAAAATCCGACAGGGGAAGGAAAGAACTGGCCCTCATTGTCAAAATCCCATTTTAAGACCTCTTGTGACGTATAAAACCCTGTTTTTAATCTATCTCGTGTGTATTAAACTGCTGGTATATACTGGCGTACTTATAATAATGAAATCTCAGGAATATAATGCACAGTGAGAAGGACTGGTAAAATGCCGTTCTCTCATGTTCATGTTGAAATGGAAGTAAATTTGATGGCAGGGACTATTTAAGGAAATTGATATGCATGCACACAAAATGTGTACTTAACATTGCAAAATCAATACTGATATCTTTCTTGCTGAATCCATTTTTATTCTTTTATTCTTTTTTTAAAAAAGAAACCTAAATGCCGCCTATTATTGGCTGCAAAGTACATCAACAGAGCCCTGATATTTAACTAGAGTAATATCATCTTGTGCACCAAACTTTAGATTCTAACTGTAGCACTAGATACCAGTACTGATGTAATGGTATGTGAGAATGACCTTGAGAGAGAAGGAGAGGAGATGCTGCCTAGGAAACAATCAGAGAAGAGAGGCAGGAGCCCTTCTAACAGATCAGGCAGTTAAAAGTGCCAGCAAGATTGTACTTTTAGACGTGCAAGATTCTGTTAATGTAGTCTTACAATAAAGTAGAATTAGCTCATCTAATTGTGCTTCCTGTCTGCTTTATCTGGGAAGGCTGATGGCTGTTGAGGTTACTTTACAACAAATCAACAAATATTAAATGCTAGAAAAATTATCAATGACGTATACTAGGGTATCTGAAAGATATTTTTATCCCAATGTATTATATATTACATGTAATATTAAAATATCATGTAAGTATAGCTTGGGCCTTTATTTTGTAGGGGTTAATCAGGCAAATAAAGATTCTGAAAGTAGACAAGACCATTCTCAATAGACTGTGCAGGTTTCCTCAACATCCAAGGCTGAGAAACAGGAGGCAGAAAGCCTATTACTAAGAAGACATATCTTGGGAGCTACAGCTATTATTGCTGTAGAGCAAACACTCATATTAACATTTTAACATGGGGGGAGGGGTTTATCTGTTCTACTTCAATGTTAAATACAGAAGTACAGTATATCATGTGTTGATTTATTTATTTTCTAATAATGTTAGTAGGCAATATCATTTATATCCATTATATAATATATACATACAATTTGGGTTTATTTTATGTGTCCATTACTTGAGGTAGATCTCCAGGTGGAAATCTGATCTGTTGCAGCTGAAGTCTATTAAACTGGGAATAGAAATATTTGTTAAATCAAGGTTTCATTGTGTTTGTAACCTGCAATAGCTGGCCTTTGTCATTATAAGAACTTCTTTTGTATCTGCAGAAAAAGCAACTTATTATAGCTTCAATCCTTGAAATCTACAATCCTATTAAATTTGTGAGATAGTGTTTTCATTCCAAGAGAGAGATTTATGGCCATCCCCAAGAAGAAACTCTGTAGAAAATGCCTGGATGAAATAACTTCCCAATATTTTTATTCTGTTCCTGTAAGATTTTAATCATGATATGGAAGTACAATTTCTTATATCAGAACAAATTTGAAAACAAATACCAGTTAGTCCAGTAAAATATGTTGCTCCCAGGAACAATTATGACGTATAAAAATGGGAAAACGTGACTCTTAAGAGCCAAAGCATTTGATGGGTGTAAACAAAATGCACCATGAACATCTTAGCCTTTTATTTATATATTTATATTTATATATAATGATTTTATTAAGTCTATCAGGATATAAAATACAAAAAGAAAGAGAAAATACTGTAGTGGAAAAATAGGGGAGGAAAAAGGGAAAAGAAAGCAGCGTAGGGTAAAAGAGAAGAAGAAAAACATGGACCTTTTTAGTAGAGTAAGATAGTAATCTTACAATCTCAACTTTTTGCTTTTACATACTGATATGTATTAACCATTTCGATGACAACAAGCTTATCTAATCAACAAAACCCAAAGTTTCGTTTCCCATCTCAAGCACAAAATCTAGAAGTGGTTTTCAAGTGGAAATAAAGTTGAATGTATTATTTTCCAATTTAGCCACCCCTGCTGGTTCCATCCAGCCATTCATCCATTGTGGGAACATCTCAGCAATTCTGAACAGGCCTTTCTTTAAAAGTCCATAATCTTTTTGAAAGGCTTTCATTCAAGATGACAAGGAAAGATAAATTAATTTTATTTAGTGAGAGCATTTACACTGTTTGGCTTGGTTTTCAGTCTGATACACTTTTCACTGTAACCACCCTTTAACATTTTCTCAAGATTGTCCTGGAAATACCAAATGTAGCAAGGAAATACCCCAAAACAAAATGTAGCCCTAAAATTATTAATTATTAAATGCTCCATCAGCTGTGTTGCAATGTGCTGATATACAAGGAGAGGCTATGCAACAGCTGTTCACAGAGGCATGAAGATGGCAGTTTTTAAAATCTTAAACCAAGGTACTAGGAAAGGAAAAAGGCATCTTAATGAAAAAGCTTTAATTCATGAAGCTGTTTTGTAGCATTGTACATTAAAAACTACTGTACTGCATTTCAAATGAAAACCAGGGTGGGTACTTAACAAAGATTCCTGTTTGGTTCCTGCTCCAAAACTTTAGTGAAATAATTCAATGAGTTTTCATTCCCGATCCTGTTTTTCATAATTAGCATTGCTGCTGCTACCAATGTCACCCTTTAGAACGTTGCATAATGACAGGACCAACCCTCCTTCAAATAATTATTTTAAGAGTCACACTCATTTTAAAAGGTTGAAGAATTACTACATAGTGATTGTAAGCAACTGATTTAGCAGCAAATCAATCTGAGAAACCATGAACATTCCTCTTGACTGTAACAGAATTCGAATGCTACAATTGTTTTAGAGATTTCTTGATTATACACCATTTATCGCAATAGAGTTAAGTGCTCAAAAGGCATTTGTGTGACTGAGAACATAGCACTATAAAAATAAAAACAAACTGATGAGCTTCTACTCTTGAAATGTCAAATATTGTGGCATAGGTGCAACCAGCTGAATATTTTGACCTTTTCTGGACAATTATACTCCAGTTGCCTCAGTACCTGGACTATTATAGCTAACCTGGTTTATAGAAGGAATTCTTAGGCTTCAGAATTTTAGAATCTTTTTGTGCAGACAAGAAAAAGTGAAATACTGTAATATTTTTCTTTTTGTTAGCAATGAATGCGCAACACCCATAAACATTTTACTCAGCATTTTTGTGACTATACAACAAGTTACAGATTTAAAAATGTCCAAGCGGGAAGGAAGAGCAAAAAATAACAAAGCTCTAGGACTGCTTGATTTCTCTTGAAATACTGAATTTAGGTAATTCTCAGGTCTAAAGTCAACACCTAACAGAGTGTTATAATGTAGTTATTACAGGTCTGAGTTGTTTCCTTGAAGCATGATCAGAGAAGGGAATGGCTAGGAATGAGTAATCTTTGAACATCAAAATAACAGAGTTAGAAGGGACCTTGGAGGTCTTCTAGTCCAACTCCCTGCTCAAGCAGGAGACCCTATGTCATTCTGCACAAATGATTGTCCAATCTTTTCTTGCAAACCTCCAAAGATGGGGGCACCCACAACTGGAGGCAAGCCATTCCATATAATCTCTAACAGTCTTCTTTCATTCCACCCGTACAAGAGAGCTTTACACGTCACTCTGCCTGACTTGTTAGTAAAGGAATTTAAATTTTAAAGAAGAAAAATAAATATCTGAATCCCATTTGAAAGAAACAAAAGTGATTAGGAATGAAATATTGAAGCACTTATTATTTTCTGGACAGTATCTTCCTAGCACAGAGTGCCACATTCATTTCAATCTGCATAATAATAAAATGTGCATTAAGCAAAGTTCGGGTTGAAATGAATTGAATATCTCTATCAGGGAGGAGAGGTCCGTGAATACTTCCAAGAGCTGAGATTTAATACAAAGAGTACCTAGAGCTGTTTCTGAACAAAGAGTACAGAGATACGCCTTTGTTTTAAACAGTGAGCTATACAAGTATTTTCATTCAATTTGTATGCCCTCCCTATTTTTCTCAATTTTATTGCATAAGAAGAAACCTGTTTTCCCTTGAACCAGCATAGATCATAAAAGTGCAGATTCTTCCTTGTAGAAGTTACTAGAGTGAATTTATGGAATACTTTCCTAAACTTTCCCAAATTCATCAAAGATGAATAAAATATTACATGTTCATCAATTTTTTACTGATGTTGAGTCAGAGCTGGAGAAAAGTGGCAAGGGAAAAGGGGGAAATTATCTACTCATCCTCTGATTCTTGACAATAAAACAGCTCTTGGGGAAATTGCATCTTACAGGGTTATTGGTAGCACGCAGCAAAACAGCAGGTTATAGAGTTGGAAGGAAATTGACCTCTTGTTTATTTCCAGCTTTTCTTCCATCATTTCTGCAGCCTTTGCTTTTATGGATCCTCTGGCCACAGCAACAAAGCACATTTAGATTCTTGGGGGTATCAGCCCATAGAATGAAACCTCTCATCCTCTCGGCTTCTGGTTTGCCGACGCAGCTGCCACGGATGTTTGGAAGGCGAGCTCCGTCTTCCATGTCGCATCACTGGGGGACCCTGGAAAGGGTCAAAAAGTTGCCCTGTAGGGGCGACCAGCAAGGAGAGGATCCCCGCTTGATTGCGGGAGGGCGGTAGCCCTTCCACTCAATCCGGGGCAGCCCTCCAAACCGGCGGACGAAAGATGGCTCATCACTAGGCTGCAGACAGCCAAAGTCAAATCTACCACCAGGCACCTATAAAGCAGCGCGGATGAGACTGGGTGAGATCTACCTCTCTTTAATCCTAACTATTTTTTCCACCTGCATAAGCTGCCCAAAGTAATTTCCCCCCTGCGGAGAGGGAAGGGAGATTCTATCCCACCCTCTAAAAACAGTGGCGACTGACTATCCGGGGGAGTTTAAAATGTTGCATGAATAACTTGATTTTAATTGGATTTTTATTTTTAAAATTTGTGGACTAAAAGATTTTTTATTCTTATTGAAGATTTGGGTTTTTACGTACAAAAAAGAAGTAAAATTGGAAAAAGGATTATAAAAATTTTGGACTTAAAAGAAAACTCTAAATCAGGGCTTTTCAACCTTTTCACCAATTGTACCACTTTTAGGATATGGCAATATTTGAGTACCACCTAGCATGGTGTCAAAAACCTGATGACCAAAAAAAAAACCCTGTTCAAAGTTGCAATTGCACTGAAATGACTTATGACCATTTTTCACACTTATGACCATTGCAGCATGCCCAGGGTCATGTGATTTATATTTGGATGCTTGGCAACTGATTCATATTTATGATGGTCACAGTGTCCCAGAGTCATGTGATTCCCTTTTGCAACCTTTTGACAAGCAAAGTCAATGGCAGGGCTGCTGGAGGCCAAGTGCTAAGGCAGGACTTCCCTCCCTCCTTCCCTGCCTCCCTCTTTCTCATGCCCACCTCCTTCTGAAGGAAGAATTTGACCCCCCCCCCATATTTTCTCTCTTCCATATATTCATCAAACAAGGAAAAGCCTCCAGAAACAGAAAAGACAAACTGCTGAGTGAACTAGCTTAAAAAGGCACATTCCTCCTTAAGAATTAGCTACTGGCTAGAAAGGAAAGTAAGGAGCCAGCAGCCGGCACTTAAGGAAGAAAAAAAATGTAGTAAGTATTGGCAGCTTCCCCAAATGGCTCCATTCATAAGTAAAAGAATCTACAGGCAAAATCCATTCAGGAGAAAAATACTTCAAAATCTCTTGCAACAAAACTTACAGCTAACAACAGCAGAGCAATAGAAGCTAACACGAGACATCAGCCATCAGCCAAATAGAAATTGCCAAATACTCCTTAAGAACACAAAGCCCACATTGCACAAATCCCAGAACTTCAAAGTCACAAAAGCACATAAGAATCCTTCCACTCTCCATCTCCCTCCCCCCCTCCTCACCTCCAGCCATTGCTGCCTTTTTCATTCCTCTTGGAGGGCAACCCCTCCCCCACCCTCCTCCTTCAAATTTTTTCCCTTCGGTGCAGCCAAACTGCTTCCTTTTATAGCCTCTCCTGTCTCCTCCGTCTCCTCCTCCTTTCTCATGGGGGAGGGTGAGCCAGAACTGAGCCTGGGCCTTTTGTCTCTCCCCAACCACTGCAGCTCCAGAGGACTCTCTCACTGTAAGTCCTTGCCTGTGCTGGCTCATTCCCTCCCCCACTAAACTTGGCTAGGCAGGGCTGCGTACCACCTGCCACTTGTTAATGTACCACAAGTGGTACGCGTACCACAGGTTGAAAAGTCCTGCTCTAAATGGTATGGGCGACACCTTGTGGTTAAACCTGATATTACAACTTGTTATTGCTTAAAAGAGACTTGGCTTGAAGCCCAGACTATAGATATGACTTTTGTAACCTTGACAGATATCAGCTGTGAGAAGCCCAGCTGCGTTCTATACTCAGTGACAAAAAATTTTTCATTCTTTGATTGTAAAGCTTTTAACTTAACACACTACTAAGAGAACATGGATGAAGATCACGAGCAGATTCTCTTTATGTTGAAAGCAATTTATAAAACTATTCTCACAGCTACTGATGAAATAAGAAGTTACAGAAAAGAACAAGATGTCAGCCTAGATATACGAACCCACTTTGATTACCACTAAAAAATCAACTACACAGAATATAATAGAAGAAGTGGAACAATTAAATACTATGACAGAAGATTCAACTGATCAACAAACACAGTTAATGGAAAACCCAGAAAAGGGACTGACAACATGGAAAAGGGAAAAAACTTTCTATATAAACCAGAAGAAACCTGAGGATCAAGAAGAAGAACAGATTGGACTTCCGGATCCGGTTGCAGCGCCAGCAGACGTGCAAAGAACTTGCTCTCTTTGCCGTCCAGTTTTCCCCCACCGGTAGACCCTGGACAGGGTCGAAAGACCACCATAGAGGAGGGCACTCGTCGATCGCGGAGGGAGCAGCAGCTCCCTCTGCGGTCCGAGAAATCACCTTTGGGCCGACGGGGAAAAGATCGGCCAGTAACATGGCCGATCACTTAGCTGCTCCAGCCGAAAGTCACAGCAACATCTAAGCAAAAAGAACCACCGTGGAAGATCTGGGTGAGACCTTTCCTTCCCTCTTGTTAATCTATCTACTTCCCTGTTAACAGCTTTAAGGACTATTTCCCTATTTTGAGAAAGCAGCGTTTGGACACTGGGGAAAATGGGCTTTGGAAAAATAATTTTTTTTTTTGTTTGTTTATATAAGCTGTTGGAATTCGGGTATCCTGAAAAAAATCCTTACTGTGACTCTCTCGCTTGGCTTGTTTATCTTCAGTTTAGGTGAAAACCTTTAGGGAGGGGGGTGGAATGCTTCCCCCCCTCCTCCTGAACAGTATTGCCTACTTAAAAAAAAAAAACCTTCTGTTTTCTGGGCGGACTCATGTGGATTGTTTTGGTTACAATGCAACCTTGAACTTGGCGTGAAGCCCAGAAACTTTGACTGATACAATGTAATTATCTTCAGCTGAACTCCCACTCCCTGATTTTGCCCAGACTGGACTATAATATAATAACTGACTGCTACTGATTGGGACTCTTGCTGCTTTTTTTTATTTCTGTGCTGGACTTGACTATTTGCTTTTTTTTATTTCTGTTTGGAAATATATTTTGGTTTGGATTCTATATTTTATAATGCTGCAATCTATTTTTTAAGCTGAACTTCCACTAAAAAAAAAAAGAGAGAGGATGGAATCCTACTCACAGATTAATTATGGACTTATATTAGAAATTTTTTTGGAAATGAGAGTGGAATTTAAAGAACATATTAGAACGCTTAGGGAAAAGGAGGTTTCAGAATTAAAAACTGAAGCTCAAACTTTGACTGACTATGACACACAATCAGATCTACAACTTAATGAGATGGATGAAATATATTCACAATCTATTGATGAGGAAGAGGATACATCCCATATGCAAATGATGGAGATTTCTGATGACCAAAAGCAGAATTCAACTAAAACATTTACAATTTTAAAAGCAACAGGAATGGACTTCCAAACATGAGGCACAAAAAACGCTGACAATATGATAGTGCAGACAACACTGGATAAAAGAGAAGAAGACTGTGATTGGACTCAATGGTGGGAAAAGGCTTATAGCCAATCACTAAGATGGGAGGAACTAGAGGCCCTGCTATGGAAACCTACCTGGCATAAAAAGAAAGCTAGAATTAGATTTAAAAATGAGAACTAAAACTTCATCTGATGGGTAAAAAGGGCTTTTGGACTTTGATTGAGCTAATACTTTTGAGATTTTTAAGGTTATTCTGGTCTGAGTCAACATTAGATCTAAATTATGGATTTGATTATGGTTTGGAATGGCAATAGGGAAAATTGGAAAATCTAAAACTAAAGGAGTTAGATTGAGATTGGTGAAATATTACTGATATTCTTGCTCACAAGAATTGAATGGTAATTAGCAATGTATTAAGTGGACTAAATTGAAACAATTGAGGAATTTTTAGGGATTTGGATTGATCTATAAAAATATTGGATAGAGTATATGAAATAGAATATAGTTGAGAAACATTAAAATATAATAGTTATAGAAATAATTATTGTTTTATTATTTTAGGCTAAAATGTAATGGTTTTTAAATATATAAACTTATGTTTACTTACAAAATATGTATGTGAAATAGAATAGAATAAGAGATATAATCTGATTGAGAAGTATGAATTTAAATTGGAATAATAGGTATATGTGAGAAACAATTTATATTTTAGGAATGCTCGAATTGTATACTATATGTTTATGTAAGACCAAATTGAAATAGGTTAATTGAAAGTTGGTTAAGCCTGAAAACGGGTGAAAATATGATTGATAGCTTTTGTTTTTTGCTTTTGTGTGTTTTTTTTCTTTTTTCTTTTCTTTATTGATAAAATAGAGAGGGAACCTTTAAAGAAGTAGTTTAAATTGTATATGTATGAGTGTATCTTTTGCTTTGTTCTATGGAGTGCCCTATCTCCACGATGTGTTATAAGCACTTGGCTGTAAAACAAACAAAAAAATTAATAAAACTTGTTATTAAAAAAAAAAAAGAAGAAGAACAGATTGAAGGGAAGATAAACATTTCAGGACAACTACGTCGAGTTGGAAAAATAGAGAGACAATTTGTTAGTTTTTTTCAAAAAAAATGGCAACCGGATGGCTTTTTCTACTTCAAACAATATATATAACAACACAGGGAGATTTATTTGATGACTTAAAAGCACGGACATGGAAGGTGAGTTGGCAAAGAAAGAAAGCTAGAATAAGACTGAAGAAAATTGGGGCTTTGACTTATTAGTGAGAATTAAAATAGAACATACTCAAACAGATAAGATGTGTATTTTGAATACTAGATTTTGTTATGAGCTGAGATAAAGAAAACTTTGGTCATTTAAAACTTGGAAGTATCAATATTAACAGTTAAATTGGAATATTGATTTGCTTATAAAGGTTGAATGTAAAAGTAATTAAGATATATATAAGCTAAAAATCTATTGATGAATGTAATAAATATGTTTTCACTTAGCTGATAATAAAAAAACTATTAGCTTAAATATGAGATAGTAGACATCAAGAGAAAAAGAGAGGAAGTATTAAATGTTGAAATAAGAGAAATTTTGGTTACTAAATTTAAGACATTTGGAAATTAACAGAAAATAAGAAAATTATACTGTATTATTAATTAGTTGATGTAAGATGGTAAGAAATAGAATATATTCAAATAAATAAGACGAGCATCCTGAACATTAGATTTTGAGATGAATTGTGATAAAGGGAACTGTGGTTATTTAAAACTTGGAAATTATAAATATTAAATGTTAAATTTAAATATTAATGGGAAACTAAAAATTGGGAAAAACTAATTAGGACATTGATTGTCTATAAAGATTTAATGTTAAAATAACTAGGATAAGTATAAGTATAAAAATTATTGATAAATGTAAGAAAGTTATTTTTATTTAATCGATATAATAAGAATTGTATTAGTTTAAATATGAGACAGTAAATACTAAGGGGAAAAGAGAGGAAATATTTAATGTAGTAGTTTGAGACTTGTACTAAAGATACTTGTATGTTATTGAATTATCGATTGACTCAGCCGCCACGTTGCTTTTTAAATATTTAAATGTAAAACTAGAAAATCAATAAAATGTTCTTAACACACACACACACACACTGAAAAAATTGAAAAGATGGAATCTCTGCCCTCACTGCTGCTGCACAATCGCTTTAACAGCATCTCTACTATAGATTTATTTAATAGGTTTTACTATTACAAACCTTATATTGCAAGTCACTCTATCAATTTTTATTACGACTTGAAAAAATCAATTTATACAAATATTATAGAGTTATTAAAACTATCTGTAAAACGTGCACAATCAGGAGACAGATGTATCATGGGGAGGGTACAGTTTGGTTCTTATATATAGTTATTAGGCCTTTTGGCAATAAAAGCAAAATTGTTTGCCAAAAAAAAAAAAAACCCCTCTCATCCTCTCTCTTCTTCTTCTTGCCAAGGCTTGATGATGGCACCCGAGTCTTATCTCTATGTAGGTTAGCATAAAAGTGTTGTCCATTAGTCAAGAGCTTTCTGAAAGCTGCAGAGTACATCCTTTTGAGTCATCCTTATTTACTATCTATTGCCACTCTAAATATGTCAAGAGTATTGATAACACAAGACTTACCTTTGCAGAAGCTGGACTGATTTCTTCTTCCACGAGAATTGCTCTACTATTGGCTTGATTATTTTTTGTTTAATATTACCATCAATTTACACAGAATAGATAATAAGCTAATTGTCTAATTTCCTCTATCCCTTTAGTCCTTCCTTCCCCTCCTCTCTGTTTTGGCTTTAGTGTAACAATTCTGACTTATATTATGTGGGCAGTCCCTGCTAGTTTTGAACCAGTGAAAAGTACGGCAGAATGAGTTATCAGTGGAATTTAGTTATATCAGCAGAGACATTGGCATCCAATAATTTTTCCGTCTCTTTCTCTTTATTTTTCAACAGGGTATCAATTTCTCTGTGAATTAAAGTAGGACCTCCGTTCATAGCTAACAAATCAAATTGCCCATAAGCCGGGCAAATATTTATTTCACAAAAAATTGCACTTTCTTTTTCAAAATCCCATTTTTAACTCATTTTATATTGAGTTGGATTACTGCACCTTCCTAGAGCAGACAAAATTACTGAATAAATTACAGAGATCTTTACTGCCAGGAATTATGAGGCGTTAATCTATGCCTCCGTCAGGGTTGAATCACCTTGGTGGGACTATTTCTATGCTACTTTTATGTGCTTCTGCTTGACTTCTTTTAGCCTTGGAGGTACTGTTAAAACACTAGAGCCATTTAAAGCCACCCATGTGGAAATCAAGCCCTACTAAGAATAATCTATGGCATATATGAGATATTTTCCTTGAATCGCTGCCCGTGTTCTTAATTTAAGGAACCAGATAATCAAGTTTTTCAGAAACATCAGGATAATGCTATACACAGGGGGCACAGAAAAGGATGTTACCTGAAATAGTATGGTGCTATAAAAATAAGATGGAAACTAGAATATAATATGTGAGTTTATGTATCAGATTCACATCTCTGATTCCTTTACCACACCAACACTTGCACTCTGTGTCAGGTCATGCAATGGGACTTCAGTCATGCAATGGGACTTCTATTATCACAGGGTTCTAATATGTTTTGAACAGAGTAGCAGTACTAATAAAATCAGAATAATTCTATATTCTATATTTTTCAAAATACAGTAACACACAAAAAAATGGATTGTAGTTAGATATTCCACCACTTGAGATTATATTATTCATCTCTAAACTTAAGAATTTAGAGTATAAAATATATTCAATACTTTTAATATAATAATGCACTCTTCATGGTAGATTTTGACATTTTCCTATTCAGTTATGATATTGGTTGCATCCATAGAGAGTGGATGGAGATAAAGAAAAATGAGTGGAATAAAGAATTACAGAGATGGGGAGAATTGGGGAGCACAATGGCCAATGTTTCTACTGAAAAATGGAGGATGGAAATTAGAGATGGCTTTTATGTTGTAGTTTTTAATGTTGTAACTTGCCCGGAATCACCTTTGTATTAGTTGGGTGGCCAAATAAATTTGTTTAATAGTTACATTTAAAACAAAATAGATAAATAAAGTTCTTTTTCAAACCTCCTCCAAAATATTCCCCTTAGTACTAATTTAATTCAGTTCAGTACATTTGGTGACATCTAACAAACCTCTTAACATTTCCCATACCTACCCTATTCCGAAGAATGTGACGTTAACGCCATGTTCAATCTATTTCCACCAGACAATACATGCTATCGGGTTAAGCAGTTCATACAAGTTAGACAACACAACTAACTTTGGAAATGATGAATGGTCAAATTACAGGACTCACCTTCAGGTTCACCACAGAGTGTGCACTGTGACTCTGCAAGGAAAAAGAAAGAATGTAGTCAACACCAACTTTCCTATAAAGGGAGCATCCTTGTTCAGCTAGAAATGCCTCCTTATCTTATCTAACTACTGAGCCCTGGTGGCGCAGTGGTCAGAATGCAGTATTGCAGGCTAATTCTGCTGACTGCCATCTGCCAGCAGTTCGATTCTCACCAGCTCATGGTTGACTCAGCCTTCCATCCTTCCAAGGTGGGTAAAATGAGGACCCAGATCGTTGAGGGCAATAATTCTGTAAACCGCTTAGAGAGGGCTGTAAAGCACTGTGAAGCGGTATATAAGTTTAAGTCCTATTGCTTAGTGTTATTACTATCTTCTTCCACTTCCCCGATGCTGTAGTTCTCTGATGTATTATATCTATGACAATCAATACCAAATATACCAAATGGTATATCTTTTCCTTCTTTCTTTTTTTTTTTTTGAGTCTATAATAACAAGCTATATTGACTTATAGACAGTGGATATCTGAGAAGAGGTAAGAAGAGATGAGATTATGAAAAAGCTCAGGCAAACATGTGGAGAGATGTGGAGAGACCTGGCCCATTGAATCGCCAAGAGTTGGACGTGACTGAATGGATATCATCATCATCATCACCATCACCATCACCATCACCATCACCATATCATCATCATCATCAGGCAAACATTATTTTCACATATCTAAAAAAGGGCAGCATGATTCATAGGGACAGTTCTTGCCCACCATCTGTTCTCCACATAAGCTCATGCTTATCTGTTCTTATATATGCAAGCTCCAAATAAGACAGAGATTACAATAGAATTGACATTGTATCCAATTTGTATTTATACCAACATTTTCCAGTTTAAGTGCAAAAGTGAGCTAGTCCTTCTATAAATGTTACATCGTCCCCCATATATATATATATACAAAACAAATGACCAAAAAATATCTGCAAACAGATGGATAAGTCTAATTGTCTTCCTGTCCTAGTTTTCTCTGAACAGCATCCATACAATGGTTATGTGGATGGAGACCCTCGTTAAAAAGAGACAGAGCTTCAAATGCACCCACCATCATGACTGATTTAATTTCCACCCACCCAACCTTTTAGACACCCCTACTTAGAAAAGGAGTCGCCAGCCTGCCCACATGAAATCTTCTGCACTTTTCATAATGGCAAATAAGAGAATTTCAAAAGATTTTTGTTTTAATTCAGACAGCAGCAGGAATTCTGAAAAACTAAATGCTGCTGCCAAAAATCTTGTCATCTATACAACGAAAGATTCAGGAAAAGAGGTAACTGAAAAGTTTATCCATCATCAAAACGGCTGCACCTGATGTGAGCCAAGCCTATTACAGTAGAACCCTTTTTACTGTATTGTTAAAATGTATACTCAATCTTTCTACAAGATTGATTTTCAAGACCACTCACAGGAAGATAAAAAATACTTTTAATTCTACTTTTTTATTTTTTACCTGCCTGCATAGAATTTGGTACTAAAGCGTATGTAGAGAAAAATGGTAAGCATTTCCACGTCAGGGGTGCTTACATTCACTTTCTTAAAATACAAATAAGATGAAGGAGAAACAGAGTCAGAGAAAGGGATTGGGGGTCGAGAAGTACCATGGATCCAGAAATGTTTCTAGAAATGGGACTGAGTTCAGAGGCAAACCTATGCTCTCAGAAAAGCTTTGTAGGTGAATCGAGATATATACCAGTTCTGGTTTTATTAAAAATAAACTAAAACAAGATAAGTAGTACAGCTACAAAAATCCTTGGAAAGAGGTGTTTCACAATACATAAGAGGCTATATTTCTCTCCAGATCATTAAAGCAGCTGCATCTTTTTTTAGGCTTGCATGGCTGCTGCATAAGCTCTCTCAAGTTCACGCTGCATTGTATGTGTTTGGATAACCAATCTGCTTCTCACCACCACCACTTCCTGAGAAAGCCGGGTGGAAATGCATGGGCGCTGAGACAATGGGGAGCCACTTATGAAGCAGCCTCAAGAGTCTGAGAAACGCACAGCTGCTTTAATGAGTCAAAGACAAGTGCTTTCCCTTAAGTTGGAAAGTTCCTCTTCTGAGAGTTTACATAATCGATTAGATGTAGTTAATGTAATCATACCAAAATATTTAATCAATTTTCTCATTAATTAAATTGAACATTATCTTATGGGAGCAGTTTTGCAGGAGTTCAGAGAGTGCCTTCTCTTACCTTAGTGCCATTTCTTTTTCTTTTAGGCACAGTTCCAATAGAAAATGATGAGCACACTAGAAAATATATAGATTTCCTTTCAACTTCCTTATGATTTTAAAAAAAAAATATTTTAAGTGCTGAGTAACTCTGATCAACCCACCACATATAGGATGAAACAACCTGTTTTCTCCCAGCTCCCATTTATGACAAGTTTCATTCATAAAATTGCATAATCTATTCCAGTGAGATGTATTAGATTCTTAGATGTTTCTTCCTTTCATTGCCTACTATTTTTTAATTACTTAAACTAGGTGAACAGCTTTGTCACAAACAATCCTCATATTTCTATTAAAACTGGCAAATTCATCTTCTGTTTTTGAAAGAGCACGTCTTTTGAAGATAACCTTATGTTGATCATGCCACTATCTCAGAATACCAAGTAACTATTGCCCAGAGGACTCTCCCCTTCTTCTCAACAGAATGGAATGCCTTGTGTTCTCAGTTAGTCAGTTTTCAATACATAACCTACTGATTGGGGCACCATTCAGATATATGTTGGAGTTTTACTAATATACTCATTTGTGTATTCTCTCCTTAGGAATATTGTACACATGTGAACAGAAGAGGCTACATCAGGGATAGGTAGAAGTAGATCTTTGATGTTTTGGAACAAGCTGTCAAAGTTTCTGGCTCCTAATAGCCTAGCAATACACAATAGGCACCCCATTCTTCCCCCTCTTTTCAAAGTTAGTTGATGAAAAATGTTGCTTGAAGAAAAACCACAGCAGTTTTGTGAGTTCGAGACAAATACTGATTACAAATTCCTGGGGTGAGCATATTCTCAGAGGTATCCTGTTCTGTTTATCCATCAACCTGAGTTATTGTTTTGCAAACTTTAGCTGATGGCTCTCAAGGTTGTCATAAAACACAAAATGGTCCTACTATTGCTCTACAAGCCCTTTATTCAAAATGGCCGAGTTGCATGAAGGTTTATTTAATTTGATAAAAGCTTCTAGTTGCATCTCTACCTACTTCAAAATTTTCATGATAAAACATGCCGCTATTTCTTCACCCTGTTCTGGAGAGTCTGGGCCACAGGATTACCTCCAGGGCCATGGTGAGGAATATTCATGTTGTCTGGCAGACAAAATATGCTTTCCTTGATCAGAAGGTCTTCAAACAATCCTGCCCTGGTCACCTCACATTTGGATTATTGCAATGCACTCTACATGGGACTGTCCTGAAAGACTACTAGAATCTACAGCTGGTTCAAAATGCAGTGGCACAAGCAATAATAGGCGTGTCTTGACATGCCCATGTGTTACAATGGCTACAGTAGCTACACTGGCTGCCAGTTGGCTTCTGAGTACAATTCAAGGTGCTGGTTATTACCTATAAAGGTAATGCATGGCATAGGGCCTGGATATCTGTTAGATTGCTTATCTCCAACAGTTTCAGGTTGCCCATTATGATTCAGCAGAGTGGTTGCACTCCAGGTCCTCTCCATTAAACACTGCCATCTTGTGGAACCCAGAAGTGTGCCTTTTCTATTGCAGCCCCCAACATCTAGGACAGCCATCCCTTGATCGATAAGGACAACATTTTCTCTCCTGGGGTTGTGGAATGCTTTGAATAGCTAAGGGCTATGGTCCCAAGCCTGGAGTTGATATTTATCATTTGTTCAATGCCCCCTGTTTTGCATTGTTTTTGCCATCTCTTTGGTTATTTTAGCCTGGACTGTCTGTATGATTCAATGTTTTTAGCTGTTTTTATGTTTTTCCTAGTTTTGTATACTACCAAACTCCACTGGAGTTGGGCAGTCAATAAATTTAAATAAATACATATTTATTGCCATTTGACCACCACTTTTATGCATAAAGATTTATTTCTATTAGATTGTCATGATTAGGGGTTTAAAAAATCAACTGTACAGAACTATTAATGTTGGTTCTAGAAACAATATAGCAATAGAAATAGCATTTAGACCTATATACCGCATCATAGTGCTTTTACAGCACTTTCTGAGTGGTTTACAGAGTCAGCATATTGCCCCCAACAATCTGGATCCTCATTTTACTAACCTCGGAAGGATGGAAGATCTTGAGCCGGTCAGGACACATATGAACAAACAAACTAAAAGGGTTTGTAAATAGAATATTTGCATTCCTATAAGCTTTACTATACGCCACGGGTGTCAAACTCACCACGTCACGTGATGTGTCACGACATATCGCGACTCTTTTTGCATTGCCGGCAATGGGGTGGGCACGGCTTCGGTATGATGAAATTGGCTTGTGGGCCGGCAGTTTTACACCCCTGCTATACGCTTTCCTTTGAAGGGTTAAATTTAATGATAGTTTTGCATCTGCAACTTGCAAACTATCTGCTTTAACATTCCATCAGCTTAGAAGAGAAATGTGTGATAATGTTATATTGCAAGAAGAAAGAGAAGTTGCAATAATAAAAGGCCTGATCAGCACTTGAATGGAAGCATCCAATTTAATCTCAATCCTGGGTAAAAGAGACATAAATCTCATGAGTAGCAGATTTCTTGGGGAAAAAATGTTTCTTTGTTGGTAACTCAAATATGGCACAGTTTATTTTAAATCAGCATTATCGCAGCATGATTTCAGATATTTTCCTGCTGCTGGAAAGTGCCATCTTTCAGCTGAAATGTTATAAGGCACGGATTCTTCACAGTAATTAAAATATATTGTGAACTTTCCTCTTTATATACAGACATTTTAAGTAAGCCCTCCAGAGTGCAGTTATTAACATACTGCAGATTGTGTGCGTGTGTGCTTTTTTTTTTCCCAAAAGGTTTTTTACATTTTCAGCATATTTCATCCAAAGACCAGAACATCTGACAATTTGTCTTCTCTGCCAAATTCTTGCTTCTTAACTCAGGCTTCCTTTCCTTTCACTCATCTCCTTTTAAAGATGATTAAGGACCCCGGCTCTCCCCAGGTTCGCAAATTAATTTCTGAGGGCATGGCAAATGAAGCTTAAAATCTTTATTTGCTGACAATCTTTCAAAAAAAAGAATTCTACTTGCTAATACTCTTAAGAAGTAGTTCAGACATTAGGTTCTGTGATTCTGTCTTGGGGAAAGAGGCAAAGAGGGCAACCTTCTTCCCACACCCCAACATTGGCTTCCTTAACGCCATATAGAAGAATATGGGATTTGTCTGAATTTTTGCTGCAAAATCTGACATAAATTAACACTAATCAGCATTAAGTATCCAGTATCTGGATACTTAGACAAATATTACACGGCCAAGGGTTAACTAAATATATACAACTAATTACGATCCTTTGTTCCTTATTTTCATAGCTACCATAATTGATCAGCAAAGGTACTGGACCATGTAAAAGAGTTCAGTTGTTTTCCTACGCAAGTCTATTTAATTAAATGGTTTTCCATCTGTGTCTTAGGAAACAAGTTGCGAGAAGCAAAATAGGAGACTGAAAATTATTTTACAGTGAGAATATAGAGATGGTTTGACCTAGATAAGAATTTGTCAATGAAGGCCACTTTTTAATTGAGGCTGCTTACTAAAAAAAACAAGCTTCCTGTTCAACCTATTTTGAAGATGCCAAGCATTCTCTTTGCCTATAAAGTTTTACTTCTCATGATTACAGTTTCTGAAATTATAGCTTAAACAGTCCTCAGCCACAACTGAAGCCCTAATAATTGTATGAGTATTTTTTTTTTTGTACACAGATACAGTAAATGTATTTACATGTACTTTGGGATGCTTCTGGGTGCCTGTTAGCTGGGCCTTTATTCTGTCCATGTGCTATGTGACAGGTTTCTCCTATGCCACAACTATTAATTTAAATGTTACTCTTGAAATAACATTAAAACACTGTTGTTTTGCTTTGGACTGTCTGTTTGTTTGAAGCATAAGTAGCTTAGCACTATTCTGTTCTCATCTTTTGTTCAAAATGTTGCATTGATGGCACAGAATAGCAGTCAGTGATAAAAGGGAATTTGCTTTGGGGAACAAGCAAGAAAATAATAATAATTCTTTGTTATATCTTATAGTAGGGCTTTGCTCCTTTTTCTAGACTGAAGGCTGCATCTGACTTTAGAGAGGTATGGTAAACAGAAGGAGTATCCATATGCCAAAAATAATTGTGAGTGAAGCAGGGAGAAAAATGAAATTTGATCTTATTTCATTTAGTTTTAAATACAATTAAATTCCATGTCTGCAATTATGTCTGCAGAGGCAGTCAAAAAGGCAAGATGGTGACTGCAGCAGTACAGGCCAAGCCTTCACCCAACACTGGTGCGTCTACAAAGGGGAAAGGCTTCAGTTGCACTGCGGCCACGGCCATCTTGGTTTTTTGAACCACCTTGTACATGCCAGTACAAACCATATAATTTTAATTATATTCATATGTAAATTAAATAAAATCAAGTATACTTTTTGCCTTTCATCAGTGATAGCAAGTGTTGATTACTTGTTAGATTTATAGTCTGCTTTTCCTCCAGGAGATCAAAGCAGCTTAAATGTGGATCTCTATTTTATTCCTATAATAGTAATATTGAAAGTTAGGCTTGGCTGACAGCCACTGACTAGCCCAAAATTACCCTATTACTTTTCATCATATGAACCTGAATCTTGAGCCTCCCAACTCCTATTCTTGCCTCCTAATACAGGTAGTCCTCAGCTTACAACCATTTCCTTAGTGACCGTTCAAAGATACAAGAGCACTGAGCAAAAGTGACGTATGACCATTTTTCACACTAACAACCACTGCAGCATTCCCCATGGTCATGTGATCAAAATTCAGATGCTTGGCAGCTGGATTACATTTATCACTGTTGCAAGTGTCCCGGGGCCACATGATCACTTTTTGTGACAAACGAAGTCAATGGGGAAGCCAGATTCCCTTAACAACCATGTTACTAACTTAACAACTGCAGTGATTCACTTAACAACTGTGGCAAGAAAGGTCATAAAATGGAGCAGAACTCACTTAACAACTGTCTCATTTAGCAATAGAAATTTTGGGCTCAATTGTGGCCGGAAGTTTAAGACTACCTGTATTACGACATGTTGGCTCTCTAGTGAATATACTGACTTAATAGTCAAGTATTCTGATATTTTCTCCTCTCATGTTACAATCTACAGTTTGATAAGTCTCTATGGGCCACACCTACAGCATTAGAAGCTGCCTAAGTCTTTAGGCGTAGATTCTGCTCTGGTCCCTAGAGTTTTGGCACCTACAATTAATCATAGTCCTTTTGCACTTTCCGAGCTAGTGTGTTAATTCTGCATTTCTCCTAAACGGCCATCCGACTATTCAGAAACAAAGTTCACTGAGAAAGCAGGCTCCTTGATCATCCACATTTTATGCAACATGGTTTTATACAGTAAAACACTGGGAGAAGGGAATATAAAAATAGAAAGAAGCTTTTGTGAGTCACAGAACATAGGATTCAAGAAGTCTGAGTAGCACTACATTGAGGGCTGGAAGGAAGAAATAGGCTGATGGGTCAGACCAGCGCTCTGTTCCACAGAGACCAACTAGGACCATGGGAAGTCAAAAGAGAGAAAAGAACAGGACAATATTTGGCAGGCAGGAGTCACACTGTCTTTAATGCTACAGTATTATAAAGCCATCATGATATCATTTCAGGTGATTCTTGTATCTCCTCTTCAGGAAGGATTCTCACCGGATTTCTAATTTCTCAGAGGGAGTTATCAACAGTATCAATATCATAGCCATAATATCATAAAAGAAGACCAAGAAACCAATTTGCTTCCACTTTGCCGTCCAGCGTCCTTAAGTATACTAATTCCTCACATTCTTACTATCAATCACGGTTCACCAATATATTTGAAAGTGAATCTGTCCATTAAACCATTGACAAAAATATAACTAGACACATTGTATTCCCTGAAACAACGTCTTGTGGGAGTTCTAGTTTTAGAAGTAACTTTCAGAGGTCCAGTTGGTCATTTTTTAAAAACAAAAAACAAAAGGATTACTCACAGCCAATGTAACACAGGGAAGGAATAATTTGGTTCACAAGTCAAAAGTGAAACCGGTTCAGTCAAAGTTGGCGATTTAGGTCAGGATTCATGCCACAAAGCATCAGGGAGGGAAGGTCTATCAAGTAGCAAAAAGCCAAGCAGAAGGGCCTTCTGTCTTACAAGCCACAGGCATCTTTTCAAACAAGGACCTTCTCTCAAGGTGGGTGAACCTATTTCATTATGAGACTCATTCTTACCAAGGCTGAAATGGCTGTAGTAAAATTATCTAGGCGAAGTAGAGTAGATGTTATTGCTTTCTTTTCCAATGAGAACTAATATGAAATCAGTAATAACATTATTTGCACGTGCTGGATGTCTGCACGGTGAATCTAAATTTCTCCAGGGCAGAACCCAGGCTACAAGGACTAATTGTAGTTCAGGTCTTGCTTAGGAAAGAGCTGAATGTCCTGGTCTATCTTCTTTTATCTGAGAACTGTTTCTCTGGTGAATGTATGACAAGTTGCGTTGTGTTGCTCTTCCTTTCAATGCTATTTTACTTCTTTATGACAACAATTATTTATTTCATTATTAAAGATTTCCATGGTATTGAAAACACCAGACCAACTCCAAAGGATGGTTAATTTTGGTGTGTGGACCGCTGCTTATACAGTGTTGCCTTATACATGGTATTTGCCTGGTTTGACATTGTTCAGTAGGCACTGCCCTTCTCCTTATTTCTGCATTGCTTGTACTCTATGCCCATGTTAATGGCAATGCCATTGGGATAATAACAACTGAAGTCTCAAACTGCTATTTGGCCCCACACGGCCCTAGATTTTTTTATGGGCGGTGCCTGTGCATTCACTACTTCTGGTTGTTATGGCCATTGCCAGAGTTCGGTTTTTTTAATTATTTTTTTTTTACATTTTCGCTTAGGCTATGTTTTGTATTGTAGTATGTGTTGATGCCTCTTTTTTCTTCATTTTTTAAAATGAAATTTACTCTTTCCTGGTTGTCTATCTTGACATAGTTGACACCACTTTTTTGATTATTTTGATTTCTATATTAGGGATTTTGCTTTGTTTCTTCTTACTTGGGTGCTTTCCCTGTATTGTGTCATTTTTGTGAGCTGTTTTCCACAAGACTTCTATTCCTTCTTTCCCAAATTGCCTCTTCTGCGCATTTGGTTCCTGATACTGCTGGTCCAAAATTCCTTCTTTTTAGTGATGCTGAAAGGGCATCTTTTATTTGCCCTTTCGCATCAAAGGGGGGATTATGAGGGGCAAAAGACATGGATTTTGTAATTTGTTACCTAACAGAGTTATTTTGTATTTTGTATTTTAATTTGATGTATTTTCTCTCTTTTAACATAATGTTGGTTCATTATAGATTGGAATATAGGATAGTTGTAAGGAAAGATATATCTTCAGATTGATTATTTTCTCTGTTCAGGTACAATACAGACAGGAATTTAGGAATAGCTTTTAACATTCCTAAATTGAAGAGATAAACAGGCTAAAGATTAACAGGAGATAAGAAAAAGTTTGTTAATACAAATTGGGGTCTGGTTTATCTCTTTAGTGAATTCTAAACAATCTTTTTCCTTACAATTTACGCCTCTTCTGACATCAGACCTCATTTTAATGAACATGTGTGATATTATGGGATGCAAATGTGTAACATGCTTGACCACATGTAACTGATTTCCTATGCAAAGGGGAGGTTACTTTTATCCTGTCCAATCAACTTTCCTCTTAGATGCTTCTTGGTTATGCTAACTATAAAAGGTGTTGTAAGCTAAAGATCGGGATTCCCTTTTTGAATGAGAGGAATTCCTTTTGTCTGAATATTCTGATAAATTGTAATAAAATGATCTTCCTGTCTTGGTTTGTCTCATTGGAAAATATGCATGCTGAGGCACGAGCCTAAAAGAGCCACATTTGGCCTTCAGATGAAATAAGCAACTTTAGCAAAGATGGTGCAAACTTAAAAAAATTCTAATTAGCTTATTGAATGTTTCATGTTTTTTTATATCAGTAAAAGATTACTACAGAATATTTGTCTTTGTTTGCATAATGCTTTAGTGATGTCAGGAAATTGGATTTGCATTCCATTTTCTGCTACTTAAAGATAAATAAAACTTGTATACAATATATTACTGTACAGTTGAGTACAGATAGGATAGAAGTTATAATTTAGAACCATGCTTGAAAGCTATTGGTCTTTTCAGAATACTGCTTCAAACTTTGTCTTTACTACTCTATGTGCTATAACTATAAAACCTGTCTGGGCTGTATTAATTTTTATCTATATATACAGTATATATATATATATATATATTGTCAAATTTGCCCTATTACAAAAAACCTATTGCCATTGATTTAATGTTACTCCACAGTGAAACTGTTGTGTCCTGGGCCTTGCTGAGTCATTCAGCAAGGCTCAGGAAGTCTGCAGAAAGGTTGCAGAGACGAACAGACCACGTGTCTGCCCGGGACCCAGACAGGCTGTCTCCAGCCTTGCGCACATGCGCAAGGCGGGAGAATAGCCTGCAATCATTGGCTGTGCATCCCCTTGCACGGGGAATATAAAAGGGCTTGTTGCCATTTGTTCGTTGCTTCTGTTCTGTGATTGTACCAATAAAGGACATCATTTGTTGTGAACTGCCTCGTCTCAAATGTCTGCTTGTGTGAACAGAACAGAAACCTCTTGAGATGTTTTCAACTTGAGGAACATTGAGCCTTGAGGAAGGGAAAGAAGACACTGTTCTGAAAAGCAGTTAGGTGTCCTGGCCTTAATTTTGCTATCATTTACCATAGAATGATAGATAACATAATATCTACCATATGGATATACACTGCTGTAAATGAAGGCCCAGGAAGCCAGGAAATATAAGTCCTCCCACAAGGTGGTTTGCAATGTATGGAACCTTCCTTAGGGAGAAAAAGATCTTGTGCAAAAATATATCAACGCAGAGAAAGTCACAGAAAGCTTCTAAAACACTTACAAAAATGACTCAGCATTTCTAAATAATCTCTGCATGTTCCAGACCATGTCTGGAAGGATTTGCACAGTAGATTCTCCCATCTCAACTATTATTTTTGATCCTTTTAAGTCCAAAATGTCAAACAGTGTCAGGTTGCCTCTTAAAGCAGCTGCCAGTTTCAATTACGTGCATTCCCTTTTCAATATATGGAATAATTTTAAAAGCGGGGAACGTTTGGCTCTCGGGATGATGCCGAACAACAACTGTGAGTGGTATTTATCAACCTCACCAGTTCTGAGAAATGCTGGGAGCTGTGTCATTAGAGTCCTAAATTCTTCTTATAAGAAAGGCCAGTCCATTATAATACTTCAGAAAGTGACTACAGGTAATCCTCGAGTTGTAACCATTTGTTTACTGATCGTTTGAAGTTACTTATGATTGTTTTTCACATGGCCTTTGCAGCATCCCCACAGTCATGTGATCCAACTGGTTCATATTTATGACAGCTGCAGTGTTCTTGGGTCATGTGATCCCCTTTTGTGACCTTCTGACAAGCAATGAGGAAGCCAGGGTCACTTAACAAACATGTTGCTAACTGCAGTGATTCACATCATAAAATGGTGCAAACCTCATTTAACAACTGTCTTGCTTAGCAACATAAACTTTGGGCTCAGTTGTGATCGTAAGTTGAGGACTACCTGTATATCATTGGCTGAGAAAATCTGTCACAGTTTCTGTAATGTATTGAGTTGAATTCTGAGAACTGTGATACTGAGAACTGTGAAAAAACCGTTAACAGGCCAGATGGCCAAAAGCCAGACTTCCTGTCTGCAGACTAATTACATGCATTTGAGCGGGAAGAATGCTGTGTTTCTATTGGTTGCCGCCCTTGGCTGAATGTATAAATAGGGGTGGAGCAACAGTTGGTTAGGCTTCTGTTTAAACTAAAATAAAGAGTGTTTGGTTCTACACCTCCTGCCTCTTCAATGCCGCATCGAACAGCAAACACAACAGTTTCTATCCATTTGGATAGCATTAAGCAAAGTTTAGCCTGGAATGATGAACTTGTGGCCCATCAAATGTTGAAGAACTATCCATCATGTCCAATGAGAACACATGGTGGGAACTGTAATTCAGTTCCTCTGGACCAAGTACAGCATCCCCCAAATCCAAATGTGAGAGAATTAAAGTGAATCTTGCACTTCCTCCTCTGCTAACATAGACATAATGAGATCAGAAGTGCCCACCCAATAGTAAAGACAAGACATAGACAAGAATAAAGTTTTGAAGCCATAATCAGAGTTAAATGCCAGAGAGCAGCAAATAAAGCATACTAGACTACTAGACTCTAGAGTGTTCCATTCTACTCAGACTCTGTTCAGACCCCAGTTGGAAACGTACTGGGTCCAGTTCTAGGTACCACCATTCACAAAGGAAAGAAATAAACGGGTTCAGAGGAGAGTTCTCTGATAGCAGTGTTCCAATATCTCAGGGGCTGCCACAAAGAAGAGAGAGTCAAGGTATTCTCCAAAGCGCCGGAAGGCAGGACAAGTAGCAACGGATGGAAACTAATCAAGGAGAGAAGCAACCTAGAACTAAGGAGAAACTTCCTGACAGTTAGAACAATTAACCAGTGGAACAACCTGCCTCCAGAAGCGGTGAATGCTCCAACACTGGAAGTTTTTAAGAAGAGACTGGACAGCCATTTGTCTAAAATGGTATAGGGTTTCCTGTCTGAGCAGGGGGTTGGACTAGATGACCTCCAAGGTCCCTTCCAACATTAGTAGTAGTAGTAGTAGTAGTAGTAGTAGTAGTAGTAGTAGTAGTAGTAGTCTAGAAACCCACCTCCTTTGAGGAATGGTTAAAAAATCTTGATATGCTTAGCCTACAGAAAAGATGCCTGAAGGTAGATAGAATAGCAGCCTTCAAGAATCTGAAGAATTGTTACTTGGAGAAATGCACTCATCTCCTCACAGGTCAAGGGACAGAACTAAGGGATAAAACTACAAAGAAGTAGATTCAAGTTAGACCTCTGGAAGAACTTATTGACTCTACAACAGGAGTCTTCAAACTTGGCCCTTTTATGACTTGTGGACTTCAGCTCGCTGGCTGAGGAATTCTGGGAGTTGAAGTCCACAAGTCATAAAAGGGCCAGGTTTGAAGACCCCTGCTCTACAAGCTTTCAACACTGGCTCTCACTGTGAAGTGAGGAATTCTCCTTCACTGGAGGTCTTCAAACAGAAATCTTCAAAGAGATGCTCTAGTGGATTCTCACTAAGCAGATGACCTCCAAATCTCTTTCCGACTCCATGATTCTATTATTCTATTCCCTCATTTCAACCATGCTTTTCCTTATAGCATTTTCATGTCTTTCATTAACTCTTGTATTTCAAGGAAGATGCAGCACATGTAACGCGTGGGTCTCTCATTGTAAACAAGCACAGAAGGTCCTTTAAGCCAGGGGTCTTCAAACTCGGCTCTTTTATGACTCATGGACTTCAACTCCTAGAATTCCTCAGCCAGCGTGCCTGGCTGAGGAATTCTGGGAGTTGAAGTCCATGAGTCATAAAAGGGCCAAGTTTGAAGACTCCTGCTTTAAGCTAAGCTCTCTAGTTTACTGGGTTGGTTTTGGGAATGTTTTCCTCTGCTGACACGTCTACTCTTCTGAAGAAACTATCAATCTGGTTCTTCCTTTTGAGCTTCGGTGGACTCTCATTCTTCTTGTCACATAATTGAGAAATTACTGAAGGAGCTTGAGAAACAAATTTTTAAGAGGTGATATGAAATGGTAGCTGTTCTTTAAATTTCTTCCTTGAGTTTGCTTTCTGGGAAAGGAAAAGTCAGATAAAATACTGTAGCCAAAGTTTTCCTGTCCTTTTCCTGTCACTCAGTTCATACCACCCAACGTTAGCTAAGTAGCAATTTGTTTTCTTTTTAATTTCGTACCTTATGCATGCCTTATTGTCAGTGAGCAATGTACTGATGCTTGAAGCCTATTTATGCCATTTGGGGCTGCAATACTGCAATTTTAAATAAAAGAAAAATAGCAGCTTGGCCTATCGTCAGAAGTGAGGACTCAGCACAAATGGGATAGCAGGGTTTGATGGTGTTTTCTATATGAGCAACAACATCTGTCTGCAGAATTTGATGAGTAAAAGCCAGACTTCTCAAGGAATCCCAAAGGATTCTTGGGTGGTGGGAAGCATTTTGCCTGAGATCCTATTGGGAGAAGTGGTCTGCCCAGTAAATTTAATTCTTTTGCAGTGCCTAATTAGGACTCTTTTCTTCTGTGGCCAGTTCTTCTCCCTTTCACTCATCTTTATCCATTTTTGTTTCTCCCTTTTCCTTCATCACCTCCTCCTCCTCCTCTCCCCCTCCCCCTCCTCCTCCTCCTCCTCCTCCTCCTCCTCCTTCTTCTTCTTCTTCTTCTTCTTCTGTTTCTCATGGAAGTAAAGAGGGGAATGTTTGTGCATGTCTGTGTCTGTATTCCTTGAGATATATTCATAACTTCTGTGTGAGCCAATCAGTAACAGTAGCAGTAACAGAGTTGGAAGGCATCTTGGAGTTCATCTAGTCCAGGGGTAGGCAACCTTGGCTCTTTTATGACTCGTGGACTTCAACTCCCAGAATTCCTGAGCCAGCATGGCTCAGCTTGGAAACCTCTCCCTTTTCCCTCAGCATGGCTGGCTCAGGAATTCTGGGAGTTGAAGTCCACGAGTCATAAAAGAGCCAAGGTTGCCTACCCCTGATCTAGTCCAACCCCCGGCTCTCGCAGGAGACCTATACTATTTCTGATAGATGGTTGTCCAGTCTCTTCTTAAAAGCCTCCAGTGTTGGGGCACCCACAATTTCCGAAGGCAATCATTGGTGTACGCAGACAAGGATCAATCAATTTTGTAAATGGGACACCTAATTTTCAGGCAATTTCTTTTCATTAGTAACTGATTCAATTCATATTAATTTTGTCCTAGCTCTACCTTCTGACATATTCATGTGCATGCATGCATAATAAGCACACACACACAAACACACACACCATTGGGTAACATGTACACATTTATTGTGCAGAGGAGAGAATTTCCAGGACCAGTTGCGGTTGGGAACCCTCAGTTGATAAAAAGGGGAAGCTGGACATAACATCAGATTTTTGTGGGCTTTTCAAAAATATCGACAAGGTGGGTTGGTAAGAGAATATATTGTTGGGCCATCATTTTAAATGCAGCTTTGTCTTCCTCTTTTATTAATTGTCAATGGCAGATATTAATTGTCCTTTGAAAGAATCCTACTTTGCCACTGAGAAAATAAGTGCAATGGTCCAGATAGAGTTTTCAAATAAAATCATCTATTGAAACTGGGGGTGGCTCTTTCAAAAAAGAAAAGAAAAGCAACTCCTCCTAACACGAGAAAAAAAATGCTGCCTTTCACAAACTCTTCTGTCAGTGTGGAAGTCTTTCCCTGAGCAACTCGCTACAATGTTATTATCTTAAATCAGCCCTTTCCCAATTTATATCCTCTCATATGTATAAATTTCAACTCCCAGAATTCTTAGCAAGAGCTGTATTGGCTGGGGGATCTGGAGGACACCCTGGTTGAAGAAGGCTGTCTTAGATGATGCTTCCCTTATAGAAATGCATTTAAATATTGTCAGTACTAATAAAACAACAGTTACATTCTATATGTTGCAATGTATGGGGGGTGGAGCAAAATATCAAGAATCTGTGGTGATATTCTTGTGCTATAATATATGACTAGTCTGTGCTAACCTGGAAAGCAACTATATTCATTTTTTAAAATGTTTTTTAAAATGTTTTTCAACAGAATTAAAAACAATACTGTTTTTAATTAAAGGATACAGAAAAATAATAAGGAAGTGAAAGATAAATGGGGGAAAAATAAAAAAATTAAGCAGCAGCTTCTGATCTTCTTAATAGGTTATAGATATATTTACATTTTGCCCTCTCTAATGTTATATCATAACTCCTTTCTTTTCACAAGTTACCCTTTCTAATTTTCAAACCCATAAAACATAAGTTCATTTTTATCTTTTTTTAAAAACCAAAAGTCCCTAAGGGTTTTCTAGCCACTAATAAATGTAATTATTGAACTTTCCCTAATCCAACAAGTTAATTTTGCCATCTCTGCTACTTCTGTTATCTTCACCAATCCTCCAATGTGGATATCTCAGAGTATTTCCATTTTTACACCTATAATAGTCTTGCAGCTGTAATTATATGGAAAAATAATCTGCCCTGTTTCTTTTCTAAATGACTGTCCACTAATTCCAGTAAGAAAAGTTCTGGTGTTATGGTTCCGATCAACAAGACCAAATAAATCAGAACTCCGAGACAGGAAAGTTCCTCAAAGGACATGTTTATTGAATACATAATATCGGCATGAACAAAAGTGAAACCAGATCTAAGCTTTCCCCCCCCAAGAATCAAAGTAATACAATGTAACAATTCCCACCCCTCTACTCATGCTGTCCAATAGCACAACTTGGCGGGCTTTCTGACTAAACAATCCTCCCTTCTTCCCTTCGGTATTCTTTGGATCCCACAAGATTTGCTCATGTTTAGACTACCAAAAATACCTTTCCCCCCCTCCCTTTCTTGTGGCAACCTATAACGACAAAAATGGCTGCAGCCAGGTTCGTTGTAGAGTTGACATCTGGTTTAAGTAGAACCTTCATCACTTGCAGCATTATATGTATTTGAATCAAACATTTCAGTCTTTTCTACAAGTCCACCAGGAACATGACCCTTTATTCTGCCCACATTCCCAGTATAAATTTGAAGGGCTGTATACATTCTAGACAATTTTTTCTGAAGTCATATGCCAACAGTACATCATTTTATAAAAATTCTCTTTTAAAATATAACATAATGTACATTTCAATCCTTTTAAGCCACATATTTCCCACTGTTCCATCTGTATGTTATATCCAAAATTCTTAGTCCATTTTATCATAGTCTTTCACTTCTTCTCTTTCATGTTTCAATAAAACTTTATGCATTTTAGCAATTATATGTTCATCATTTGCTCCTAGTCGAACTTCAAATACTATCTTCTGCTGCTCAATTCCAAATATCCTATTATTTATTTACCTTAAATCTTTCTTTTAACTGTGCAAACAGTTGAAAACAATATCCCTCTGCAACCAATTGCTCTCTTGATTTCATCTTATGTTCTCCCTATGTCTGTTCTAACAACTATCACTATCTTCATCGATATATCAATAAATTAACATCTTTCTTTACCTACTATTTCTTTCCTGCCAAAAACTTGTGCTGAGACTCATAAAGGCGTTTTTAGGAAACCTTACCATCCAAACCTCCAATTATGCCCTTCTAATTCTAAGAACTTATTTCTCAGCAGAACCAATTTTCTTTTCCAAACTAAGTGGCAGGCAATTTCAAATCAGGCAGTCCCAATCCTCGTTTCTTTGCATCTTGAAGTATTTTACGTTTATTCCTTGATTTTTTTCCCTTTGCCATGAAAGGGAGCTGTTAAGTATATCTTCCTGTTATTGTTTAAAGAATACATTTTCCCAACCACAAATATTTTGATAATATGCTTTTAAACTGCACAAGAAGTCACAAGTCTGATATGTGCATTCTTAGCAAACAAAATCTCAAATACTGCTTCTGCATAAGCCTTCATCATTAAAACATTTGGCAAGCATTTATCCGTGGGGATCAAGGTTTGGAATCTGCATGAAATAGTGCCTTTAAATTGTACACATTTTTTCTATAAACAGGCCTTCCCTGTCAAACACTTTTAAGTATCTTATAAACATATCTCTCCCTCCCCAATAGTTTTTCTATGCATTTCCAAGAACTTAAACTGTGACAATCATTTATCATGTTTTAATTTAATAACAATGCTGGACAATTTAGAGTTTCCTTTTAAAATACTGGAGGAGCTTTATGTTGCATATATGGGGAAATCACTATATATTATTTGGTTGTTGTTGTTTTTTTTTTAAAAAAGAACCCTGATTGAACTTCTTCCTGTTGCTTAAAAATTAAGGTATGTTAAAATGGGACACCTGTTTGCCCTTTGTGTTTGATCGGATCACACTAGCTCTTTAAAATATTATAAACTCACTCAAGATTAGGTGACTGTGAACAAACAGCACCCTTGGTAGTAACTTAAGATTTCTGAGGACCAGTTCTTATTAGGTGCAGAGCTGGAATGATGGAAACGTAGAAATACCTTTACATCTTGCTCCCTTGACATATTATGAAGTAGTGATAAAAAGAATCTATCAATTTCAACGTACCTCAGAATTTTATTTTTCCATTTATATTCAGCTCTATTTCTCCATCAGTCAAATTCAAATATTCCCTAATATGAAGTCTTTTGTCTTCCTCATAAACATAGTTGTGAATTATTTTCATTAATAAACATGTTTGTGAGGAAGAAGGACAATTAAGTACAGTATGTTCACTGCCTTGAGTTATTTATAAGCAATAATAAAAGTGGGATAAAAATCAAGTCAAATCGATAAACAAACAAACATAACTCAATTCTAGAAATCTGCATTTTGACCCAGATAAATTCTGTTTTAGCCATAGGATAAACTAATTTAAAAATCCAAGTGAAATGAAGTTTTTCCTCTTTTCTACCCACGTTAAATAAATTCCTCTAATAGAAAGGAGCTTGCTTTTAAATATACTTCAAGTCTTCTATGTTCAAGCATCCTCAATACAGGACAAGCAAATACAGGTAGTCCTCGAGTTACAACAGTTCATTTAGTGACCATTCGAAGTTACAATGACACTGAAAAAGTGACTTATGACAGTTTTTTGCACTTATAACCATTGCAGCATCCCCACAGTCACGTGATCAAAATTCAGATGTTTGGCAACTGATTCATATTTAAGTTAAAGTGCCCTGGGGTTGTGTGATCACCTTTTGCAAATTTCTGATAAGAAAAGTCAATGGGAAAGTCAGATTCAATTAACAACCATGTTACTAACTTAACAACTGCAGTGATTCACTTAACAACTGTGGCCAGAAAGGTCATAAAATGGGGCAAAATTCTCTTAACAAATATCCCGCTTAGCAACAAAGCTTTTGGGCTCAATTGTGGTCATAAGTCAAGGACTACCTGTACAACCCCTTCTTTGCCTAATTGATGGATGTTAGAATTGTACAAGTATAACTTTTGAGAACAGTACTCATTAAGTTGGAAGGTTGATTTTAAAATTTAAGTTTATATATTTATTAAGAAATTAACAAATAATCAAATTCATTCATTCAATTTATATGGCTGCTCATCTTAAAACAGGTGACTCTGGGTGGCGAACAATCATAAAATCAATTAAAGCTACGAACATAATACAAGAAAAAAAAAGAATTAAATATATGGAGCAGCCAGGAAAATTATAATTTGTAGATGTCAACATGCTTAAAATATAAAGACCATTTAAACCGGTAACTTCATTTCATGTCAAAAATAATTACATAAATCTAACAATTTTACTGAGATAAACCTCTTTAGTCATCATCTTATTTTTACATTAAGATATTTGTTAAGTAAGCAAATACATTTTCTGTAAACTATAGCATTAGGTTTTCTTCTTTGAGTGTGTTACACATGTCTAGCAGTACCTACAATTTCTAACAATATTCATAAGGAAGTTGAAAAGATGTTAACTTTTAAGGATCAGGAACAGGTGATTAATGAAAATGGTAATCTGCAGTTCCTTTACTATCCCCAGTTCAGAGTGAAGGTGGCACTCATTACGTTCTGCATTAGCTTTTCATGTTAACAATTTGCAGGAAATTTGCAATATTTAAAATATTGCCCATTATTTGCAATAACGACCTTTGTTTCAAGGTATTCTGTGTTATTCTGATTACATAATCTCTCATTTTTCTCTATCATGGCACATTCTAGGTTTGTAAATTTCAATTCCATTAAAAAAAATCTGTAACATTAGAACTTATTGAAATCTTTTAAAGTTTGCTGCTGTCTTCCATTAAAATTCATTTCCCAAATATCATCTGAAATAGTGTGATGGTGTTTCCTGAACATGCGGATCAGATGGGGGGTAAAGCAGTAAAGCATGACCTCATGGGGTAATTTATTCCAAAATGAGGAGACTGCCATTGTTCATATTTTTCACCAGTTCCTCATCCTCCTGACCTCTCCAGAGGATGGCAGATGGAATTTGTCCAGTGGTGGGATTCAGCCGGTTTGCACCACTTCAGCAGAACCGGTAGCTAATTTTTTGTTGCCCAGGCCCAGAATGGACTTCCGGAAGCGGCATCCACACAGAGAACCGGTTGTTCACATATTTGAATCCCACCACTGAATCTGTCTAAAGAAGGTATTCCCATAAGTAACAAGACTGAAAGAAACAAGGGTCGACTTGTAGTAACAATAATTCCAATGAAGCTGCTGAGAGGCACAGAACAAAAACTATGATTTACAGGTATTTTTTCCCCCTCAACTGTTTACATGTGAATCTTTTGAGCAATCATGTTAACTGTTTTCCAGTTAAATTATGATAGCAATACGTTCAATGGCACGCCATGATGGTTCTATGCTATTTCCAAATTCAAGAACATATATCTCCAAATCCCAGCTGTTGAGAAATAACTTCAATTTGAGAGGATAAATAAAATTACGTTTGGAAGCTGGGCAGCACTTTTCATGAGTTCAACATGTTTTATAACCACGCTTTTTGTAATCCTTTCAAGAACCGAATTATATCCTTTGATTCACATTTTACAGACAGGGGGATGCAGCTCAGAGGGAAAGGCTTGCCTGGAATTATCTAGTAATTAACCATCTAGTAGCTGGTGGCAGAGACAAACCATGAATAAAATCCGGACAAACAGTTCAGCCCCTATAAAAGTATCTTAAGTCAAATGAATGGTTAACCTTCAACATGGTTAAAATAAAGGGCCCAGTTTCTCACCCACAAACAGTTCGCTTAGCGCTACTTTGCCTGTCAGCATTAGCCCTTTCACCTACAATGGCTTCTTGTTTCCTAGTAGCCAGCTAAAGCTCTAGACCAGGGGTAGGCAACCTTGGCTCTTTTATGACTCGTGGACTTCAATTCCCAGAATTCCTGAGCCAGCATGGCTCAGCTTGGAAACCTCTCCCTTTCCCCTCAGCATGGCTGGCTCAGGAATTATGGGAGTTGAAGTCCACCAATCATAAAAGAGCCAAGGTTGCCTACCCCTGCTCTAGACTGATAGCTGCCCAACTTTCTCATAAATGACGTAATGGTCCTATATGCAGGTTTTAAGCAAAGGTAAAAACTAAGATGCTGGGCTTAATTTCACCAAGATTATAACCAGGAAATGCACTTTTTAGTTGAAATCAGAAATTAAGAGTCAAAGTTTAAGAAATAACTTTCTAACAAGATGCCTCTCTTGCTTTAGGCAAGGATATAAAAGGCCTCTTATTCTTATTTACCTTCTTTTCTGTTCTCTTATAGTTTGACCCCAACTCATTATGTTATGTGTGTTATGATTTTAGTTTAGATCTAGGTCATTTTAGAGAAACTGAGATATAACTGCAGATTTTCCTATTTCTGAAAATATAAAATCTAGATGCTATATCAATTTTTCCTCCTATTTGTGGATTTGGCAAAATAGACGTTTCACACACACTTTTTGTTAGAAGATAAGAGTAGAGTAAGTATGACTATTTGCTCTAGTCACCTTTTAATACAAAGGAAAGTTACACTAGCTGGAAGGCACAACTGACTTACACCAATATTTCTCTTCTTACTACAATCATTCATTCGTGGAGAATCTGAGTCAAGATATCCATTAGATCTGAGGGACAATAAAGTTAGGCTCCATACAGGCAAATAACTATGGAGTGAGATGTATTTGGTAATATCTGTTCAACATGATAACATTTGGTGGCATAAATGTTTTCAAACTCCTTTTATACTTTCTCAGAAAGGTCTAAAATCAAGCAAGTCCAAATTAAAACAGCAGATTTCAAACAAAGTAATAACAATATTTGTAGCTAGAATAAAAGACTATAAAACCTAGAAAAAATCATTTCTCAGTCAGTTTTATACAATTTAAGGATATAAATTATAGTAGAAGGAGTGACAGAAACTGGGGGTGGAGTCAAAAGAGGAATCAGTCTAGAGTCTCTATGTAGCCACAAATGGACTAAGTCCAATGCCTCTTGAATTCCATTGGCTCTTATTTAATGCCAAGATAGTGCTAACCTGTTAGTTGAGTAGATTCCTGTGCATAAGCATGAGTAGTAATAAATAATTTAATTAGAACTTCATGTGTGGTACTGATCTTTCACAACTGACATATACTGATTATACAATGGATATCAAACTCTTGAAGACCATCAGGTCCTGAAGTCATATGTCATAAGCAGAAAATAAGCGTTTTTCAGTCTTCTAATTGCAAGTTAATTTGGAGCAATAATTTGGATGCTCTAAACTTAATAAACAGGTTTCTGGGTCATGCTTACCAAATACAAACGGTATGCTTAGAATTTCACAAATGAAGAAAAAATATTGTTACTATTCCAATGCTAACTCTGATGCCATAGTATTAAAGACAATTACCTTGAGATATAAGTCAGTGAAAGTAAATGAGTTAATATCTGATTAAGTAGATGTGCTACCAACAATCAATAAAAGCTGAACCTTGAAGCTCTCTATATATCAGAAAACCACATTTCAGTGTATCAATGGTAATATACTCTCATTAGCATCTAATGCCAATCAGTAAGTTGCCATGGTATAATGCTAACATACAGCTAGTCATAAAAATGTTCAAGGCTGTAATATATGTTCAATGTACTGTAATATAAAAATGTACGGGAACTTCAGAACTATTGACACAAAAGGAAGTCCTTTTGTGCGGGAACTTCAGAACTATTGACACAAAAGGAAGTCCTGTGCACACTAGGCGTGCCAAGCTGTGTTAAGAACACCAATGTGGCCTGACCAGCTAATTATTAGATAAGTATGCAGGGTATGTATGTATGAGGTAAGTTCAGAAAGTGAACAATATACTTAGTATGCCTACATTTCTTTCTAGGGTTAATTTCTGGATTTTTTAAAAAAAGACAGTTTGACTTGTCAATCAATGTACTGTAATTGTCAATCTGACAGTTAAAGGTTTGCCATAAAAAGAACAGAACAAATAAATTAAGTATCCTTTAACTCAACCTTTCCTACTGAGCTTTGGATGGCCCTAATCCTCTTGGGTTTCCCAAAAACTATTAAAACTTGTTTTTTCCCCTCAAGTATTAGGTCTAATATGCTAGGAGAGCCTCTGTAGTTGTGCATTTTATGGTGCTTTATTTGCTTGTTTTTTGTACTGTACTGTTTTGATGGAGTAGGGATTTTATATTAGTTTTTTCTATTATGGTTCATCATCCAGATTTATGTTCTTAAAATGGACAGGTTTGTAAATTTCTCTAATAAATATCTAAAATCTGTTCAAATCTACACACCATTTACAAATGTTTGTGGTCTTTTTTAAAAACAAGTTTCTATTGTTATATTTATGTTCTATCAGTATGTTGTATTCCAATATCCTATATCAAAGGCTCAGTTGAATTTTGTAAATAGTTTTTCTTCAAAACTGAGCAAACAGACTTAGTACATGACTTGGTACAATTAAACCACAGGGGAAGCCTTTTAAAACCTGCATGCTAATAGCTTGACAGATTAATCGGAGAGAGTACCATTTTGTACATATAGAACATGTCCTACTGTTTCTCCATTGTAATTCTATATCCCCAGAGACACATTACTAGGCATAACCCCCAAAAGAATTCTTTCTCTAGTAACAACTAGAATAATGCTCTTACAATGTACCACATAGTACACTTTAAAGCAGGGGTGTCCAACCTTGGCAACTTCTCCAGTCAGCAGTTCTGGGGTCTTCAAGTCCACAAGTCTTAAATTTGCCAAAGTTGCAGACCCCCTACTTTAAATCATTTGGTAGCTCCTAAGACCTCACAGATGCTTTTTCCCAATGTTTTGTTCCTATATACAATGTATAAATGCAGAATGGTTAAACCGATATGGAGAAAGACATGTTTAATCTAGAGCAGCAGAACAATTAAGCACATAAATGTTACCTTTGCACTGACTATATTTGCAAAATTATGATCTCACCAATTTTGTGAGCATCTTTGCCTTCACCACGATCCTTGATGGACTTGAGATATTTACGTTCTCTCACAGTATTAACTTTCATTAGCTAACCGTGAACATCCTACACAAAAAATATGTTCTGGACTTGCGTAGAAGATATTGAAGTAATTTACTAGAAGGTTGCGTTGAAGACATAAAAGGAATACCTTATTTATGACCTCCTTCATGGCTGACCAGTTTTCTTTTCTTATTGGAACATCTATTAACATGTTTTCTCCTGAGGATGCTATCAAATAGGCCCTGGCTCAGCATCTGCCACTTTTGCTCTAATATCACTAAGTTTATTCTGCATTACTTCTTCTTTGACAAGTATGGTTACACAGTAGAATGAAATAAGAACAATCTCTCAAAGTGGAAAAAAAAAATAAGGAGGCTACAATAAGCGGATTCTTAGCTATGGCAAGATCTAAAGAAGCTAATTCCAGTCTAAAGTCACTTTTTTTTTCTTCGCAGTAGACAAATTAATTTATATTTTCTCAGGTTTGGAATTTTATGTAGAGCTGCATCTTGGCATTTAAATAAGCTCATTTAGGAATGATTATATCTCCTTTTGCTCTTGCCATGTTCACCAATCCAGATTTGGAAATGGTCAGGGACAAAGAAAGAATTCCACAAATTTACTTTAGTGGTAAAGCCAGTGGTGGGATTCAGCTGGTTCGCACCACTTCGGCAGAACCGGTAGCTAATTTTTTGTTGCTCAGGCCCAGAATGGACTTCCAGAAGCGGCATCCACACAGAGAACTGGTTTGAATCCCACCACTGGATAAAGCTAAGATTAAAGTATGAGAAAAAATAACAACCACAACAGTGGTGTATCATGGGCAGATCAATGAGAGTAATCCATCACAATTGCAGGCAATAATAGGATGCACTGCAGGCTATTGGGAGCTGCTGCCAGAATGCTGATCAGCTGTTGATGGTCACTGGTGCAGCACAGCCACAGAGATGGAGCAGAGCAGCTGGCAGTGATGTGGTTGGGCCAGCTTGGCTCCTGCAGCAGCTGCAGTGGTGGGATTCAGCTGGTTCGCACCACTTCGGCAGAACCGGTAGCTAATTTTTGGTTGCCCAGGCCCAGAACGGATTTCTGGAAGCAGCATCCACACAGAGAACTGGTTGTTCACATATTTGAATCCCACCACTGAGCAGCTGCTTAGCCCCCATTCTACTCTAAATGTCAAATACAGTAGGTATGCCACTGAACAACCACAAAAAGAGTGTGTATTGATTGGAACACTGAACGTCTGTCAGATTGAGAAATATAACCACAGAGTACTGTATACTGTCTAGAAATTAGGAGAAACCAAACTAAATAACTACTTTAACAGTTGTTATAACTGTTATAACAATTCCTTTTACAATACTTTTCTATTAAGAAGTGGGAGAATCTACAACAGCCCAGATGGGATCAGGTCTAGCCAGAAATTTAGGGTAGTAGCAAAAAGGCAACAAGAAGAGACAGCATACTGAAATGGGTCTGGTGTTGTAGAACAGGAACAAGAGTTTGATCTCAAAAATTATTTGGCAAGGAAGTAAAGCCAGAATTAAACTGAAAATGCTACAAGAAGCTAAAGAAAATGGAGTATTTGGACTACTGGATTGGGTCTTATACTACCAAGCAGTTCTAACATGGTTAAAAGAATGGATAACCCTCAGAAATAAAAGATTGTTATACATAGAAGGACATGACTTGCAACTTGGATGGCACGCATTTCTATAGTATGAAAAAAATAAAACCCATAGATATTTCCAAAACCATGACATAAGAAACGCATTATTATCTGTATAGGAAAAAATAAACCAAAAATCTATACGGAAATCCAAGGATGGCTATCAACAATGGAAGCATTTGTACACCCAAACTTAGTTAAATTTGAGAAAATCCTAACATATAAGGATATTTTGAATATAGATGGGAAATTAAAATCTAAACAAGAGTTAGAAGATCAGGGTATTGACTTATCATGGTGGCCTTGACTGCAAATGCAATCGAGGTATGATAAAGATGTTAAAATATATGATTTTTATAAAGATCAGACAATGTTTGATCAGGTGTTGTTGACCTCGAAAAACTGATTAAGAAATGGTATAACTTTTTATTGAATTTGAAAATGGAAGACAAACAAGTGAAAGAAACAATGATATAATATGGGCGAAAAATTTTGGATACAATATAGAATTAGAGAAATGGCAAAATCTTTGGGAAAGAAACTATAAATCGACAATGGCAACTTTGTATAAAGAAAGCATATATAAAATGTGTTATGTTTTATAGATGGCATCTACCACCAATTAGATTAGCAAAAATGTTTAAAAATATGTCTAGTAAATGTTGGAAATGTAATCAAAATCCTGGTACCTATTATCACCTGTGCTTTAACATGTGTTAAAGCAAAAAAGATTTGGACAAAAATACATACTTGGTTAGAAAAGACGTTAGGGAAACATGTAGATTTTAAACCTGAACTTTTTTTATTAGATATAATTCCAGAAAAATTTGATAAACAAACTGTATATTTAACATTACATGTATTAACAGCAGCGAGGATTGTATTTGCTCAGCACTGAAAAAAATGAAGAAACACCGTATTTTATTAATTTTCTATTATTACGATACATTAGTGCTTAATGAACAACGTGTTGTTGTCTGGATTAATTTGTTTTGCTTAGTAATACAAGTTAAGTTCTCAGTCTCTATCCCATTTTTCCAGCCATTAATAAAATAAGTTCCATGTTTGAAAATATTCTGTATCTTCTTTTTCTTTGATTCTCAATGTAAGTCTATCCATTTCAGCACGGTCCAGTATTTTCTTGATTATCTCTTCATCCAATGGTGTTTCTTCATTTTTTTCAGTGCTGAGCAAATACAATCCTATATATATATATATAATTTTATTCTGGTATTCATCATTTGTTTTGTACTCAACACACAAGCTAGAACTTATCGGTATCAGCTGCCTTGTGACTTACTATATTATGCCTTATGGGAAACATTTGTTTGGTACTCATCATTTTTAGTACTCATCGTATCTCCTGGAACCAATTAACGATGAGTACCGAAGTACCACTCTATTCATTAAAGGCTCCAACTAGGAGAAACAAGCCCAGCATTCTATGGTATGCTACATATGAGATGCTCCAGCCTGATCTAGGAACTACATGACTAATTTGTATGAGAGAAAGGCCAGGCTCATCAAGACATGCTGTCTGTCGATTCCCGTGAGAAGAGGGAATAAAGACTAATCAGCATCATTACAGCTTATTTCATAGAGCTCCGGGTTGAATCCAAACAGCTGTTATTCCTTGAACAGAAGAGAATGAGACAGAGGGGGGGGGGTGCCACTGTGAGAGATACAGAGGAAAGCTGATTTAAATGTTATTTTCCCATTTTGTGTCTTATCTGTTAGTCATTCCAGAGACTCCTTCAACCATCCAAAGCAGATATTTAGGGCCCAGAGAGCTGCAAGGTAAAAGAAAACTCAGGAAATTTAACAGAGGCATGCCAAGTGTCACTACCCAAGTCACTCTGTTATTGCCATTCAGATTCTGTTCCTAGATGCCATCTCATTCTGCAAACTGGTTTAATAAAAGGGCTGAATAAAATGGGAAAGCCCATTAAGTTATAGTTCTTTTTAAAAATGAGATACATTTGACAATGTCTCTAATTAAATTTAAAAAGAAGCACCTGCATTGAGGATTATTCTACACAGCAGAAGAGTTTCATTATACAGAGACAGCATTGGGAGCCTATAATGGCCTCAATATTAATTACAATGGAATCTCACAGACATTAGACATTTATTTATAGACTTTCTCCTTCTACTCAATCCAAAATCCTTTAGAAGTGCAGACTGAAAATAGAGAATAATGAAAACTACATTTGCCTATAGCAATAAAAATATAGCCATTGCTTTGTTGAATGGAAATGTTGCTTTACTATATTGTTCTCCTTTAGACTAGCTTCGCATGTGCAGTAATCTATATTTCTCATTCATATTAACTGAATCTAACTTTAGTGCCTTTTTAATAAAACTTCTATTTAAAAGTGAAAACATGATTTCCATGTATTTGGTCTTTTCCAGTTACAAATGCAATCTCTGGAATAGTTATAAAGGTATTTAATTTTGTAAGTTGCATGTAATTCAATTGAAGTATAAATCCTTAAATGAGCTATTTTCCTAAGATTTTGCTTGAACAGACTCGTATGGCAAAATTATTATACTGAGTTTCATTTAAAATAGAATTGCATGTTTTCTGTCAAGCGGTAGAAGGTGCTTAGAACAATGAGAATCCTTGAATGGCTCACTGTCTTCATGGTACAATCTATATATAGGTGAGGAATTTACAGTACAGGCAGAATATGATGAAACAGATTGGCTTCAGGTTGGTATAAGTAGTGAGTTGAGGCTCTGTACTTTCCCCTTATTTATTCAGCCTATGTTTAAGGGAAGCTGAACTGGAAGAAGATGATCATAGTTTTAAAATTGGAGGAACGTCAACAACCAAAAAATGCAAAGTATCTATAAAGTCTAGTAAGAAAAATCAAGGAGCAAAGTAAAAAAAAAAAGGGGGGGGCACTAAAATTAAATATAAAGAAAAGCAAACTCATGACATCAGGTAAAAAAACGGCTTTAGAACTGACAATGAAGTTACTAAATCTTCTAAACATGATTGTTGGATCATGTCTGCCTTTTAGGACCAATCATTAAAAGTAAAGGTACAAGCAGTCAAGAAAAAGGCCATTGAGCAGCCATAAAGATATTCAGATGCCAGGATATATCTATACCTACAAAGATCAGAACCGTACAAGCCCTGTGATACTCTGTGGAAGCAAAAATTGCACTTTGAAGATGCAGGATAGAAAGAGTATTGATGCCTTTGAACCTTGGTGCTGGAAAGGACTCCAGTGCATATGCTGCAAAGCCAAGAAACCAAACAAATGATTCATTAAATTAACCCAGATTTCTCACTCAAGGCATAAATGACCATGCTCAAATTATTCTCCTTAGGACACATTATGCAAAGACCTAATTCTCTGGAGAAGGTTCCAATGCTACTGGTAGGAAAGGTAGAAGGAAAGAGGAGAAGAGGAGAACCAACAATGAGGTGGGTGGACTCATTTACAGTGGCAATGGGGGCACCACTGGAAGAGCTGAACGACCAGGTTTGGGACAGATTGTCATAGACAAAATCTACATATGTGGTCAGTAAGAATTGACATCAAGCTGATCATACATGATCAATCATTCAGATATTTTCACTGGTATCAATAAAGTATTATGAGTTTTTTTGGCACTTTTTTCCCCCTAATACAGAAGTTAAGACTGGCTAGGGAGATTTTCATCTTTGTCAAAATCCAAAGCAGGTATAGAGCTGAAATCCTTCAGCGGGCAGCTTTTACAGCTAGTCCCCAGAGATGAGAAGTAGCTGAAGTCCAAGGAGTATTTTCAGCTCCAGAGCAGAGAGGCAATGTGGTAAGGAAAGAAGTGGTGGTGCTCCAGGGGTGGTCCTGGGAGGCCCCACTCAGGTTACATGTGAATCTCCCTCTCTCTGCTCAGGGAGTGAAAATACTGCTTGGATATTGGCATGTAGGATTTTCAGCTCCTGAGCAGAGAGACAGTCACACACTAACTGCATTGAGCCTCCCTGGGTCTCTCCCAGCTCCCTGAGTTACCTCCGCTTCTTACTTGGGACTCCATCGTCTTAATGACTTGAAGATCACTTAATGACTACAGTCAGGAGTGCCAGGATTGTGGTTGTTGAGCAAAGCAGTCACTTGGTGTCTCACTTAATGACTGCTTGCTCAATGAACAAAATTCTGGTCCCAATTGTGATTATAAGTCAAAAACTACCTAAATCAGTATTTTAAATGTAATAAACACCAGAAGCCACTATAGTCAAGACAAAAATAAACTGCATATTTTAATTTTTGTAAGAATAATAGTGGATCAAAAAGGAAAAAGGAAAAAGCATTTGGTCATAGAGGCCAACTGAAATGTAAAAAAGCTTCTGAAAAGAAACTCTGACAATGGGTCATATTGCATTGATAGAAAGCAGAATTAGTCAATATTATTACATAAAGAGGGCTAGTCATAGATTCCTTGTTTATATTTTAGAAAATAGACCTCTGAAAAAGAGAAAGAAATCTGTAAAATCAGAGGTAGCCAAAAATTGGGAGTATAATTTTACCTTAGGAACATATACTTTGATAAAGATATTTGTCACAAAAGTCTTTTATAATTTGGGAGATAAGATAGTACTATCTCAGATCATCTGGCTATAAATATATTTCAAATGTGAAATATGAACTATTAAGTAGGAGGAATCTAAAATGAGAACTCCTATTAAGGCTACTTTGGTTATCCAACAAGGAAGTTCAGTTCCTTCTTTCTCAGGTATGTATAATGGTATGTGAGAAAGACTTTTAGAAACAGGTCAGAGATGCTGCCTAGGGAATGGTGAGATAAGGGAGGACATAACCAGCAGCTGCATAATGGGCAGAGAAAGAGGCTCAGAAGAAACCTTCTCTAACTTCTCAGACCATAAAGGAGATGGTGGGGGATTTGGCAAGATTCTGTTAATGTAGCCTTACAATGAGGTAGAATTAGTTCATCTGGTCATGTCAATCAATATGTGTTTTAGTAAGAACACAGAACTTATAATAACAAGGTTGGAAGGGACCCTAGAGGTCTTTTAGTCCAACCTACTGCTTGAGTAGGAGACCTTATACCACGGGAATCAAACTCGCCGCGTCACATGATATGTCATGACGCATCGCAACTTTTTTTGCATTGCTGGAGCTGGGGTGGGCGCGGCCTCTGCAACTGGCCCTGCCTTATACCATTCTGGACAAATGGTTTTCCAATCTCTTCTTGAAAACCTCCAGTGATGGAACACCCACAAATTCTAGAGGCAAGCCATTCCACTGATTAATTGTTTTCACTGATAGAAAATTTCTCCTTAGTTCCAGGTTGTATTTCTCTTTAATAATCTTCCATCCATTACTTCTTGTCATGTTCTCAGATGCTTTGGAGAATAGATTGACCCCCTGTTCTCTGTGGCAGCCCTTCAAGTACTATTGGAAAACTGCTGTTGTGTCATGCCTAGTTCTTTTGTTCAAAAAGTTAGACATACTTAGTTCCCGTTCATCCTGTTCTTCATACAGTTTAGTCTCCAGACCCCCTAATAATCTTTGTTGCTCTTTTCTGCACTCTTTCTAGAATCTCAACCTCTTTTTTATATTGTGGATCGAAGCGGACACAGTATTCCAAGCATGATCTTACAAAACAAAAACAACAAAAACAAAAAAGAGACAAAAATATTTTGTTTCATACAATTAACTATACATATAACCCCAGACAGACACATCTAAAGAAAAGTGTGATGATGTAATTCAAAAATTACTAAACGTGTTCAGTAACTACTAAATCCATGGTTTAGCTAAAAAATAAAAGATCAATTCACAAGGAGGTTTCCACCCTATTTTAGTACAGAGAAATTTTTCACAAAGGATTTGTCAAGAATTAGCCTGGGCAGACAGGCCATTGCATTTTTTGCTCCATTAATTTCCTTAATAAATTGTGGCAAAGCTGTAGTCAAAATATGTTGTAATTTCAGCAAAGGGTACCTTCTGCAAGGTGTTTCAGTATGAGGAAGATGGTGTAAAGGTATGTTGCTGTCTCAGAGTTTGTCAGTGGGTGACCCCTTTCACAAAGTACTGTGGAAAGGAGGCCAGCAATCACAAACATAAGAAGGCAACTGCTGGGCACAGCAAAGATATAGGAGGATTAATTTATTCATGCCTGCCCCTTTAAGCTTTCTGAAGCAAAGCTTTAACATGAGTAGTATCTCCTTTAAAGCTTCAGACTATTCAATCCAATCATAATGTTCAACTAAAGAGATAAGGTGACTAGGCTGCAGAAGTTCTTTGATTTTCCTCTTCCCACTAAGCAATTCTGGCATGCCAGCCTCAGGGGAGATAGTTTAGAGAGTCCCTTTCCAGGATAGGAGCTAACTTCTTTGCTGCTTACCTTGCTCTTCCTATTTGAGGGAACAGCCCAATTCCCCATCAAGAAAATTAAAGGTTTTAAGACCAAGGTCTCTTTGAAGTTTTAGTGGCCCAAGTAGCCAAGTAGGATTTTATTAAAGAAATAAAATAAAAGAGATGTCTTTTTTTAAAAAATATCTACAGATGCACAGACAATTATTGAGGTTATACCAATACTGCTCAATGTGACATTAATATGAGATGCTAAGCAGAGTAGCTTGAGTGGCTTTCATTATACTGAAAAAAGAAACATAATCTTTTGAGCTTAATAGCAGTTAAACGGGAACTTCTTCCACCTTTTGCTTTCTCTGGCTCAGTTTCTATTTGCTTACTCCTTGCTTTCCTCCCCTCCCCAAGTCCCTTCCCTCACAGCCTTCAAAGCTCATCAGTGACTGTGTCTGAAAAGACATGAGGGCCTCTCCATCTTTTCTGTTCAGAGAAAACTGGAAGGATTTGCCAAGTGAGGTGAACCCAAAGTCCAGCCTTTGCAACATTTTTAGTAATGTTTTGGATGGGAAAGTAGTAAGGGTGCTTATCAGATGGTGCTGATGATTCAGCACTGCTAGCATTTAAAAGACAAAAATGCAAAATGATTGTGATATGTTACAGAAATAGGTGGATCCATTTCATTCTGTCATTAACCGAGACAAAGCTGTTCAGCCAGAAAACCACAATCAAATGCACAGATTTAAAAAATGGGAGATAACAGGCTTAGCAACAGTAAAAAAAATCTGGAGACTGAAAATGAGGCTCTATGAAGAGCTACTGAAGGAGCTAGGAACTATTAGCCTTCAGAAGAAAACCTCCGGGAGGAGATGAGGGCTTGAAAGAATGTCACACAGAAGAAAGCCAAGATCTATTCTTTATTGTCCCACAGGGCATGACACAGATAAGTTAAATGAAGATAAATTCTGGTTGCAAGTTAGGGAAAAAAATCTTAACAATAAGAGCAGTTCAGTAGTGGAACCAATTACCCAAGAAAGCAGTGTACTCTCCTTCACTAAATGTGTGGAAACAGTGAAAGGAGCAGAATTTGTTCAAGGTTGCATTAATTTGGATTTCTGCATGGATCAGAAGGTTGAACTCAAAGAGTCCTTTAAAGAGGCCTTAGGTACATTCATCCTTCATCCCCATCATTAAGAATCAAATTATTTTTAAAATAAGGCAAGGCTGTTTAGAAATTATCATTGTTGTCATCCCTGATACCCAAATTTAGGGCTGTACTAAATGTGATACAACATTAAGAAAACATTAAGAAAACCAAAATCATGGCATCCGGCCCTCTCAATTCCTGGCAAATAGATGGGGAAGAAATGGAGGTAGTGACAGATTTTATCTTCCTGGGCTCTAAGATCACCACAGATGGGGACTGCAGCCAAGAAATTAAAAGACGCTTGCTCCTGGGGAGGAAAGCTATGGCAAATTTAGAGAGCATACTAAAAAGCAGAGACATCACCCTGCCAACAAAAGTACGTATAGTCAAGGCCATGGTTTTCCCAGTTGCAATGTATGGCTGTGAAAGTTGGACCATAAGAAAGGCTGAACGCAAAAGAATTGAGGCCTTTGAACTATGGTCCTGGAGAAGACTCCTGCGAGTCCCTTGGACTGCAAGGCGATCAAACCGGTCAGCCCTAGAGGAGATCACCCTGACTGCTCCTTAGAAGGCCAGATACTGAAGTTGAAACTCAAGTACTTTGGCCACCTAATGAGAAGGAAGGACTCACTGGAGAAGAGCCTAATGCTGGGAAAGATTGAGGGCAATAGAAGAAGGGGACGACAGAAAATGAGGTGGCTGGATGGAGTCACTGAAGCAGTAGGCATGAGCTTAAATGGACTCCAGAAGATGGTAGAGGACAGGAAGGCCTGGAGGAACATTGTCCATGAGGTCGCGATGGGTCGGACATGACTTCGCAACTAACAACAACAACAACAAATGTGATACAAAACAACCAAGCAGTATTTTGCTATTACACCACTAAGTTACTACCTGAAGTTATTCTTGCAACCACTCTTTATAAGCCCTGCTCTAAAATCTAAGAATACCAATTGCTACTGACAACTGCATAATCCTCCTAATAACATAAGCTTCTTGATCAAGGAGAAACCCACGTATGCTCAATTCTCTTTTGCTTAAGCAACAAGTCACATCATCATGATGAAGAAAGCTTAAAGCAGAAATGAACTAGCACCAATCTAGACCATGGGTGTCTAAACTCAGCAACTTTAAGACCCGTGGACTTCAACTCCCAGAATTCCCAACCAGCATAGTTGTTTTTTACCCAAATCTGAAAGTAAAAATAATGTAAGTTCCTTTAAAACATTTAGAAGACTACACAAAATGCCAACATAGTCATGCCAACTTGACCTTTAGCGGTAAAATCCCAATAATGGAATATAGCCTTTATAGATTATATATCTTTTGTTTTATTTAAAAAGTAAATGCAGATAAGCCATTTTCTGGAGAAACTTTCTGCAAGACCATCCACCTAAGTTAAATCCAGATATCTAAGAAAGGGAGACATTTCATCTTTAGCAATCATAACAGAAACAGAAGATAAGCACAGCTCAGCCTGATATTCAGGAAACCTCACCTATTTTTCTTCTGGAGACATTTGTTTATTTGGGCATTCATACCAAGAATATATTTGTTACAATCAAATTATTGCTTATTATTTGTCAGTATCTCCTAATAAATATTCACATCTAATCTGTACATGGAGAATATTTACAGGCTGTACAGTAAATTCAAATAATAAATAAATGTATAAATTTTCTAGCATGCATCATACATCCTGCAAGCTGTCACACATCAATGCCCATGAAATGATTCTAATATTATCTTGCTTACATCTGTTTTGTAGCTTTGTTTCTATCCATCCAACTGTATTAAAACAACCTTATTTCCATTTTGTGTCTACTATGAATATGCTCACTGTGTTTTTGCAGCTAAGATTTGAGACTCATTTTTTCTTCCATGCTAGATGAACTGTGCACAAAAAATGTAGGTTTGCCATTTTCTCTCTGCCAGCTTCTTTAAATGATTTAACTAAATAACCATGGGCAGTGCACATTTAACTAGAAGAAATTAATCATATTTTTTCAAACTTACATGAACATAAATTCTATCTATTCAAAGGATCTCTATTCAAGGGTCCCTCCGGTATGTAAAATTGATCTTACCTATTTGCTTTCCTCTCTTCCCTTTCTTCTAGTAACTTAGATACAACAATAGTTGTTGATTCACCTCAGAAATCAGTGAGAAAAAAACTGGATTATTACTTCAGTCAGATTCTTGATCAATCTGTTCCATGTTTTTGTTTTCTGAACATCATGAAAACATTATTCACGAAAACCGTTTTATAAACTCTAATTTTTCCTCTAATAGCGTTTGGTAGTGCTGTTGTATAATGTCAACCATGTATCATCTACAGTAGATAGGAGTTTGAGAATGGCCACAGAAAATATGAACCAACCTACTTTTCAGGTAAAAGAAATCCTTCTTTCCTTAGTTAAACTAACAATTAAATTGATCTATTGAACTATTCAAGGTACTGCTGCTTTATGGTTTTCACAAACAGACAATAAAATAAATTGTGCTTGAAACCATAAGCATGGGGGGGGGAAGCAAACCCAAGAGGGGTCTGAAAGTCTACAATCAATGTTTAACACTCCCATCAGTAGATCTTAATTTATGTATCAGAATCAATACCAAGCCAATAAATGAATGGTCCACAGGATTCCCAAGCCATTAATTCATTAATTACAGGCCCACATCCCTCACTGCCCATCACAATGCATGCTGAGAAACAGCTATAGGTGAATGGAAGAGAAATAGTGGTAGTGTCAATTCCTAGCTCCAGATAGAGCTAGTAAATACTCTTTCCTGAAACTCCTGGGGTCCTCTTCCAAGTCAATATAATAATACTGAATTAGATGGACCGATAGTCTGATTCACAATAAGCTATCTATTTATATATCTATGATTCACTCTTCTGGCCTTCTCTTCATCCATTCCAATCATATCCCTATGGAAGCTGGCAATTCCGCCAACTCTCTGCTCTGGATATAATTAGCTCACTCTTGATGTACTTTCTCAGCAGAACTGCCCGCTCTCTGGAGAGGCTTTCTAACGAATTGGTGCATATGTTGCTGCTCTGGGCCCCCATTTACCAATTAAGTTACCGGAAGACAGAGGATTCATGCATAGGTTGTCATTGGGTGAAAGATAGTCAATTATTTCCTTACTCATTTGATTCTTATCCTGCTGTAATCCATGGGCTCTAAGTAGCTTCTAATAATTTTTCCTGATGCAAATAGTTGGAATTAAAATATTAATAAAACTGGCATATAGACGAGAATTAATATTTTTAAATAGCATCATCTCACCAAATCTACAAGATTACCTCTTCATGCATTGTTTGCTGTCTGAAATTTCTTTAAGAATACATTTTTAAAAACTACTTGGGAGCCAAGCAGGAAATAGGGCAAGGTTTTCTATATTTTATATGATATGAGACAGAATTCCTTGTAGCACAGCTTTTTCTTTTTTATGTCACAAACCTCAGCTAGCACAAAACTGTAGCAAAGCCATTTTTTTGTAAAAAAACAAAAACAAAAAACTCTAGTCCTTTGACCAACTGAAACTCAATAGAAGCCCAAAATGAAGCATTTTATGAAGACCAGTTGGGAGCCAATCTACAGTCTCCCAATGCTGTTTTTGGGGATCTGTTTTTTGGATAATAGCTATCTTTCTGCATAACAGTGCCAGAAGTCTTAATTCTGCAATCAGTGATATTAAAGACTGATAAGAAATTCAACAAAAATAGCAAAGTTGCCAAGGAGGGAATGAACAATGCTGAAACCAATCAAAATCATTATGTATCTATGAAATAGATGTTCCTCATGCTCATCGCTGGGAAGAGAATGGCCTTTTTTTTTCTTAACTCAAAAGGCAGGAGCAAGGCCTAAAATTTAAACTCTGGGGCAGTGTGCACACCAGGCTTGATTTCCATGTGCGGTACATAGATATTCTGCATATATATGGCTGTTTATATATAAAGAAGCAGATTATCTATCTGGGCTGAGTCTGTGTATCTTCTAATGGAGGGAAATTAATCAAGGAAAGAAGCAACCTAGAACTAAGGAGAAATTTCCTGACAGTGAGAACAATCAACCAGTGGAACGCCTTGCCTTCAGAAGTTGTAGGTGCTCCATCACTGGAGGTTTTTAAGAAGAGTTTGGACAACCATTTGTCCAGAAGAGTATAGGGTCTCCTACTTGTGCAGGTGGTTGGACTAGAAGACCTCAAAGGTCCCTTCCAACTCTGTTATTCTGTTTTGTTCTGTACTGTTAGCTAATTACTGAAGACAGGGTTCAATTTTTGGAAAGGAGATGTCTACACAGAAGGCTGCTGCTACTTGCCATTCCTGATGAATTTTATCCATAATTAGGCCAGAATCTAGTCTAAAATGGATCAGATAATTTCTGTCACCCAAGAATGTTTTTAACAAAATGACCACTAGTCTCAAACTTTTGAGGGAAATCTTGGCTTTGCAACTAGGCAAATAGTTGTGATAAACTTTATGGCTTGACTTTTTTTTAGAATAATCAAACCATTATATTTTTAATGGCATCTTAATGAACCACGTCATGTTATACCTTCTTCACTCATAATTTTATTCATTTAGAAATCCTATATAGCTATCCAGGATAGTTACAACACTCCTTTATATCCCCTAATCCCTTGATTAGCTTGAATTAGCTGATTGGTAAGGAGCAGAGGAATAAGAGTTAGAGCAAATTGCTCCATTTTGCTGATATCCTCAGACCACAAAACATGAACCTCATCAACACGGTGCATTGGACATCTCATATGGAATTGTAACAATGGCTGCACCTGGACTGCTAGGGAGATGAACAATTGTATCATCAAAGTATTTGACAGATTGATGACACCAGACTTCCTGCTCTAGATGACATTAAAACCTGTACAACTCAGAAAAGCTCTCTGAGCAGCTACTCAAGGATAAAATTGAAGAAGCAAAGTTAAGTCTTCTGCTGCTCTCACTGCCATTCAGGTAGTGAGATTATGAGTGTTCAATTGGTTTCACATCAGGATGCCCACCACTGGTGTACAAGCTGTTGTCTTAGCTGTTTCTTTGCTTGGAGCTTTATGATAAACTAGGGAACAGCTTATCCTCCAGAGTATCAGAGGGAGCACTCAGGAGTGATTGTGTCAATGACCCATAATATTTCACATTTCCACAGTAAAACCAAGGACTTGACAGGATCATTAGCTTCAGCTACTGGGACAGTCCTCTCAGCATTCAATGGATTCTAAAAGTCTCTGAAGGAGGACCATTTTAATAGTTTTTCCACCTGGCAAAGGAGACTGAAGACAATGAAATCAACTTTCATCACAAAATGGCCTATCCATTCCTGGAATTATTATAATCCCATTAATATCCAGCAACTTGTGTTTGCCCCTGAGGCAGGTAATTAAGTCAATAGCCCACTTCCCAAGGCCTCAGTATAAATATTAAAATAGTCCAGGAACACTTAATCTCAAAATCATGCCTCTGGTCAGTCAGGGATGCTGTTGGCCAATAGGGTGAATAGTGTATCAACACCAGATCCTATCTAACTCTTTAGTCCAGTAAAAGGAGAATGAAGAAAGCAAGATGGGCTTTCATGGCAACTTTCTTTGAGATCATCCCATGGCACTAAAGCAGTCTGGATTTTGGGATCAACTGTGATGAGGAGGAAGAGATTGGGGAATCTCCCAGGACGGGGAGAAGAGTTGAAGCTGATCTGCACTTGCTTTGCTTCAATGTCTTAGCAATTTCCTTGCCTCTTAGGAATGCATTGATTTTCTCCATCTCATTTCCCTCCAATCTGTCTTCTACCATTCCTAGGAGATATGTCAAAGTGTTTTTTTTTTAAATAGTATTTTTCTAATTGGAAAACTGAATGTCCATTCAACTGTTGAAACATTTCTGAGAAATGCATTGGTTCTAAATTGTCTAAATGACTGCATATTTGCCTTTTAATAAGGGTTTGTGGCCATTTTATGAATCATATTTATCACAAAGTTATCCGCTTTGGTGAGCTGAATCTATCTGGTTAGGAAATGAGTGCAGAAGACCAACATCAAAGTCTTTTTTTTTTAAAGGTAACTACAGGATCTAGAGTCAGTTTGGTGTAATTGTTAAGGCAGCAGGCTAGAAACTGGGAGACTGTGAGTTCTAGAACTGTCTTAGGCACAAAGCCAGCCAGGTGACCTTGGGCTGTGCCTCTCTCTTAGGAAAGAGGCAATGGCAAACCATTTTCAAAATATTGCTAAGAAAGCTGCAAAGACTTGTCCAGGGAGTTGCTAGGAGTCAACACTGACTCAAAGGCACACACAACAGAGACACACAGTTACACACAAAAACAAACACACATCAAGATTTAGAACTGGATTGAGAAATTTTACAGTGACAAAGAAGTAACATCTGTGCATTCTTATATACATAAATGTATACATTACATACTATATATACCATGTACAAGAGAGAGAGACAGAGAGAGAGAGACAGAGACAGAAAGACAGAGACAGAAAGATAGACAGTTTGGCATAGTGGTTAAAGGCACCAGGCTATAAAATATGAAATCATGAATTCCAGTTTCACCTTAGGCATGTAGCCAGCTGGGTAACCTTGGGCCAGTCACTCACTCTCAACTCTAGGAAAAGGACAATGCCAAACCATTTACAAAAAAAAATTCCAAGAAAACTGCAGGGACTAATCCATGCAGTTACCAGGAGTCAAAAACTTACTTTAAGGCATGTGTGGCACACACAATCCGTATAGGATATATCATTTCAATAGCATTCCTTTTATTCTGAGTTAGCAATTGTCCCCACAGTCCTCTTGCCCAAGGTCTGAGATGGCCTGTTTACTGCTCATTGGAGGACATCTGTGCCTCCATCTGATCAAAGTGAGCCTGTAGGAAGCAAGCATTTTCCTGTGTGAAGTGGCACAAACCATCCTTTGCTCAGATATTCTGATCAGCACACAGGAGGAGCCTGTAGAAGGCAGGGACCTTGGGGCAAATTCTCTCTTGGCTGCAAGAGAGAACAGAGCCTCGTCCATTTTGAGTTCAGATGGCAACAGCAACCAAAAGGAAGATATTCCCAAAATCTGACCTCCCTTTCACTTCTTGCACCTAGCTTTCAAGCTTCTGGGGGACACACATGTTGTTGTAGTAGCAATGTTCTTTAACAAGTCTAGAGGTAAGGACAACAATTGCCATAGTGTGAAGTTGAGAAGAAAGGAAGGCAGCAGGCAATAGAAAGGTCCTCCTACTCTACTCCTTGCTCCCCTGACTATAGCAGAACCATGTGAAGGTAGCAAATTTGCCGTCTTCTTTTCAAGGCGTGGTAAATAGACCACAGGATAGTGGGTGGGATTTTCTATTTTGTCCCTGTCTTGGGTGGGCAAAAGTCCTAAGTACCTTTTGTAATGGTCCTTCAATTATGACACCAAGAGGGGAGGGAGATGCTGCTAACCTATTACCAAAGGTATTTTCCATATTTATCTTTAAAAGCAGCTGTAAAGCAGGGCACAAGCACTGCTTCAGGAAAGAATGTAGGTAGTTAAATGGTATTTTAATTGTGTGCTATTGCATACTGCCGTTATTTTATCTTAAAACTTTGTACGTTGAGTTTCCATGTCATTTTCAGCTATAATCTGCCAAGAAATCCCCAAACCAAGGGTAATTATTTTTGTTTACTTTGCACATCAAAATACATCAAATCATTTCCAATTTGATGCATGTGGTATCAACGCCATTAAAAAATCAGCCACAAGACGTTTGTAGTAGTGCTGCATTTTTGGAAATGAAACTTCATTCTCATTACCACACCATCATCATCAAGAGTAATTGTGACCCAATTTTTACCCAAACAGGCTCATGGAGTTAATTACATACAAATGGTGTATACCTTTGCATGAAGCCTTACAATGGGGGCGTCAAAAAAGGAAGGGGAAAAAAACAACTCAGCCCTCAATTTAAATCCCTGGATGGAAGATTGCAGGGATCTGAGAACTATAAGCTAGACTGGGAGATTGGAAAAACAGCCCAAAGAAAGTGGTGGCAAACCTCTCTCATTTTGCTGCCAAGAAAGCTATGCAGTTTTACATCAGCAATAAAATTTAACTTCAAATTGCCACCTGGATATAGTTCAAAGAAATACAGATTGGAAGGGACCTTGGAGGTATTCTAGTCCAAACTCCTGCTCTGTGCATGAATCCTCATACTATCTTGGACCAACAATTGTCCATTTTTTTAATTGAAAACTTCCAGGGATGAAATATCCATGATTTTACTCACTGGTTCTTGTCTTACGTTCAGGTGTCCTGGTGAAAAAACCTATGCACCCTTCCCTGTGACTATGTCTCCCCTTAACCTGCTCTTCTTTAGGGTAACTATACCAAGTTCCCTTAACCATTCTTCATAGGATTTAACCTCCTAGTCTCTTACCGTATTTATTACTGCTCTCTGCAATCTTTCCATTCTCGGTGTCCTTTACGTATCGTGATCTGGATGCAGTATTCCAAGTCGCAACACAGACCAGTAGTTTCACTTTCTATGAAGTTGACACTGTACTTCTATTGATGCAGTAAAAAACTGCACTGGCTCTTTTGGCAGCTGAGGCATATTGCTGGCTCATGCTTAATCCATGGTCTAACAAGAGATCCCAATTCTTTTCATAAGTACTATGCTAAGCTAGGCACTGCCTGTGTTGTGCATGTGCATATGGTTTTTCTTGCCTTCGTGCAGGATCTAACATTTATTACTGAGTTACACTTTGCTGGATAAATACCAGTGTTTAAGTCTATTAAAGACCCTTTTTAATCTTGCCCTTATTTTCTAGGGTGTTAGTAATTCCCTTAATCACCATCACCATCCATTATGTCATCTGCAAATGTTATTTCTCCTTTAGGTCACTGATGAAGCTGTTAAAGAGTACTGAGATAGCCCATTGAATATTTCCTTGCACGTGGCAGACTCCATGCATTGGCTACAACCATTCAAGCAACTGGGAGTCCATTTGGTAGTAGGACCATCCATCCCACATTGTTCCAGTTTATCAAGAGGGAGGCTATAGTCTAGTTTATCAAATGCCTCCCTGAAGTCTAAGTTCCTGGTTCTAAATCCATATTCACACCATTCTTTTGGTCCACTCATATAATCACATTATCAAAGAAAGAAGTAAGATTCTTTAGCATAACCAGTTTTTAACAAATTCAGGTTAGTTTTCAGTGATCACCTAGTACAGGGGTGTCAAACTGCTGGCCCGCAGGCCAGTTGCATCATACGGAGGCTGCGCCCACCCCAACTCTGGCAATACAAAAAAAGTCGCGACATGTCACGTGACATGGGGAGTTTGACACCCATGACCTAGTATGTTTCTAAGTGTTTGCAAGACCATTGGATTTTTTTTTCTAGGATTTTCTTATTGATGTCAAGCTGATTGGTCTGTAGTTTTCCAGGTCTACTTTTTCCCCTCCTTTTTAAATATTGGAATACACTGACTCTTTTCCAGTCTTTTGGCATTTCCCCTATTATTTGGGATTGCAGTCAGTGGCTCTGACTGAAATGGTACATTCCAGTTGCTTTAACACTTTGGGATGTAATCCATCTGGTCCAAGAAATTTTTATTCATTCACGGCAACCAGATATTCTTTCATCTATTTTGATGAAGGTTGAGGGGGGACATGATAGCAGTGTTCCAATATCTCAGGGGCTGCCACAAAGAAGAGGGAGTCAAGCTATTCTCCAAAGCACCGGAAGGCAGGACAAGAAGCAACGGATGGAAACTAATCAAGGAGAGAAGCAACCTAGAACTAAGGAGAAACTTCCTGACAGTTAGAACAATTAACCAGTGGAACAACCTGCCTCCAGAAGCGGTGAATGCTCCAACACTGGAAGTTTTTAAGAAGAGACCGGACAGCCATTTGTCTGAAATGGTATAGGGTTTCCTGCCTGAGCAGGGGTTTGGACTAGCTGACCTCCAAGGTCCCTTCCAATTTTATTATTATTATTATTATTGTTGTTGTTGTTGTTGTTGTTGTTATGTTGGACTGTTTTTTCCTTTTGTGAGAAGACAGACACAAGGAAAGAATTAAGCAGTTCAGCCTTCTCCTTATTGCCCGTCAGCATCATGTCATCTTCTTCAACCTGCGGGCCAATTGTTTCCTTGACTTTCTTCTTGTTCCAAATACACTCCCAAAAAACTTTTTTCTTATTTTTGGCACTCTTGGCTCATGTTGAACCTTAGCCTTCCTAACCCTATACTTCTGTTACATTCCCCTCTTTCTATTGTCCTTTTCTTTTATCAGTGTATCAGAATGCAACCATACTGTTCTCATTAGGTATCTTCCCTTTTTTTAAAAAAAATCTTATCTATTGGGGTCTTAGTTAAATCTTTTTTTTCAGAATTTCCCCTCCAGATTTAGTTAAAAATGTTTTCACATGATGTCTTCCAAAGACATTTTATCCCAGTCTTTGTGAGATGCAACCCATATTTTGCCAGAAGCTCTTCTTGTAGATAAAGATTGTGGTTTTAAGAATCCAAAGTTTTCTCTATAATGTCATCCCTTGAGTCACTGGTTCCTCCCTCCCCAGAATACCATATTCCTTCCTCAGACCATGTTCATCAGTGGGAAGTACGGATGAAAACACCATCTGTACTTTAGGATAAATCTAATTGCCTTCAGTGTTGGAAATACAATGGTCTCTGGCTATAATTAGAACCAAGTACTTGTAAAGTTTTCAAAGATTCCAAATAATCTCAATAATTGTGCCCATAGTGGTACATATTCAATCTTATTTTCATTCAAATAAAAGAGATTTTAAAATATACCCAACGATACAACTAAAAATCAAGAAAATAACCCTGTTCCATACTCAATCGATCAATTAATTTTGGTGGCTGCCCAATTAAAAAGGACAAATTCTGAGATAAAAAAATTCAATTTTTTTGAGGGAGATGGGTGATTAGGAAATATGAAATATAAATAAACAAACATTCATATAATTCAAAGAGAGAACTTTGGAACTTCAGCATTCATTAAAAATGGTCTTGACTTTTTTTCTGAAATACCTTAATATTTTAATTAATATACACATCCTTTTTAAAATATATGCCAGTTCCGACATTACCTTCCTTTTTCACTTTTTTTTGGTTCTATCTATATTTTCAACCATTTATGAATATGTGATAACTTGAAATATTCACTGTGACAAACAAAAGTATTTTCCAAGGAATAATTATTCCCAAATATTTAAAGAGAGATAATGCAAAATACGAAATGTCATTTTGTGCATATTTTCATGGAAGCCTTATTGTCTAGTTAAATTAGGTAAAGAACTTTTGATACTAATTAAGACCCAAATATTATAACAATTTGATTTTCAGTGACTTGTATAAAATTGAGATCAGAATTTCCAGTTGAGTCATGCTTTCTTGCCAGGATTGTTAAGTAAATCACTGAAGTTGTTAAATGAATCACATGGTCTTTAAGTGAATCCAGCTTCCCCCATTGAGTCTACTTGCCAGAAGGCAGCTGGGAAGGTCGCAAATGGCTACCACATGACCCTGGGGTGCTGCAACCATTGTAAACACATATTGGTTGGCAAGAGTTCGAATTCTGATCACATGGTTGTGGGGCTGCTGTGATGGTCAAAAGTGCTAGGATTGATTGTGTCACTTTTTTCAGTGCAGTTGTAACTTTAAATAGTCACTAAAAGAATAGTTGTAAATTGAGGATTATCTCTATTTGGAGTGACACTATATAATCTAATAAATTGAGTCAAAGATAAAACCAAATTAACTATGAGGGGCAATAACATACATCCTTGACAAGATCTATAATGCATTTTGGATGTGGAGGGAAGCAATAATCTCATTTGTAATGATTTGTGCAGAAGGCCTTGAAGAATACATTTTAATTCAATACATATAATTTAATTTTAATTTGTACCATATCAGAGCATTTTTTTCTGCATCCAGCACAGTTACTACTGTGATTTCAAGATAATAAAACTGAATTGTGAGAATATCCTCCAATCAGCTAATTATGATCAGAAGCTTGGCATTCTTTCATAACAGCAGATGGTGCAACCTACATGCTAAAGTTGCAGTGAAAATTTTGCTTCCACATTTCACAAGAAAATTAGGTGATAGCTCACACAATTTAGTCACTAATGATAACCCTTATGCTTGCCTCACACAATGATAAGAGGAAGGCCCTTTTGCAAAAGACTCATTAAATATCTCTAACAATATCTACAATAATAATTCTTTGTATTTTTTAGACCATTCCATAGGAAATATACTGGCCCAGGAAGCTTCCCAGATTTCATAGAATCTGTTATATCAAAGATTAAATTACCTTATATGCCATATTAAATGTGAAGCTAATTTTTTTTGAAAGAGTGTGAGAAATTGCTGGAATGTATTTATTTATATATCAATCAATCAAAGTTATATAGCTGGTCATCTACCCAAACAATCTCTGGGCAAAAACAAAATAAAAACATAATACAATAAAGAGATCATTTAAAACACTTTCAATCTTGACTACAGATGTCTCCATATTTATACGGCAGAGATATATAAAAATTGAAAGTTGCAATACTGTGTCTATAGACTCTTATTATAGTTGTTATGTAACATGTTCCAGTTATTTCAATCATGAAACCAACAATTATTTTGTTTATGGAATGTATGTTTAATCCATTTTAACTGATATTCCATGTTAAAAACATTAATGTTTATTTTATTTATTAGATTTTTATCCCTCCTGGGATATTCGGGTCAGCCAAAGGCAGCATATATTACATATCTAATGCCCCGAACCCTATTTTGATGGGCTGGGCTGTTAAGAGAATACCAGTTCAAAGTCACTCAACTTAGATCAGGGGTGTCAAACTCAATTTCATTGAGGGCCACATCAGCATTGCGGTTGCCCTCGGGGGGGACGGGGAAGTGTGGCCAGGGTGGGTGCGGCATACTGGGTGTGCGTGGATGGAGTGGATGTGGCCTACTGGGTGGGCATGGCCAGGCTCTACATCGTTCGTGTCAAGGGGGCCTGTGGGGGCCTGGGTAGGAGTGGGACAGATCTGAGGGTCTCTGGCAGAAGAGGGTGGGACCAGGGCAAGTGCCAAGGCATGGTCCACTGGAGGAGCCTCCCCAGCATGCACCCAGGGATGGGGCCGACGCGGCAGGGGCTGGTTCCTTGCTGTTTCCAGACGGCCTTGTGGAGCTAAGACTGAATGCGTTTCAGCATAGATGGCCACTACAAAATTGTACATTGGCTCCCAGCCGGCCTGGGCCATGGCCAAGGCAGCGTGGGCCATTCCCTCACTGTTTCCAGGATGGCTTTGCGGGCCACATGAAACCACTTCGCGGGCCACATCTGTGCCCCGGGCCTTGGGTTTGACATGTCTGACTTAGATGCTTAAGGGAGGAAGGGAACTCACAGTCTCCCTGTTTTGAACTTAGCACCTTAACAACTACACCAAACTGCCTTTCACATTTAGCATTCTAGCATATTAAAAGGAACTCTACAACTCTACAGAGTGTATAGATCTCATTGGCTTTCTTGCAGTCAAATTCAAAACTTTCTTCCCAAATTATTAAAGCAAGATTTCTTCTTCTTCTTCTTCTTCAATGAAAAAGATTCTCTAGTCCTTTCCCGTATATGAGCTTTAAACATGCCTGTTTCTGGTTTGCTTATTTGAAAGAAACAACCTCAAAATCTTTTTGTTGATCAACAAACTGTATTCTTCTAATTGTAATGTATTATGATACCACTAACAGCTGCTTGAGCCCTGCTTAGCCACAGCATGAGATTATAATGGAACCAATAAAATGCTTCTTGATCTGATAAATAATGGATTGTAATGATGGAACGTAATCAGGGAATTATTTTGAAAACAAGACCTGTGTTTTGTTTGAATCAGGTACAATTTCCTTCATATGTCCATCAAATTAAATTAAATGTTTATTTTTCAGGAGTGCCCTATAATCAGTTTGACTTAGAAATATTGCTCTAATCAATTCAAGTGTCTAATAAGAAATAAAAATTCTCAGCATTACATGGTTTGCAAACAAACTAAAAAAAAACCAGCCAAATAACCATATAGAATATCTCTGACTGTCAGCATTTTTAACAGCAAACCTTCAGTATATTGATTATAATTGTTTCCTAATTAATATAGCAATTCTTTTTGTTTGGGCACAATATATCTGCCCAATCAAATTCCTTGCAAAATAATATCTTTGGCCAGGAAAAATATCAGTTTCTTGTCAGGTTTCAATATATTCAGTTTATTAAAAAAAACTTCTCTTGGATATGCACTCAAGCTTTTAAAATTCTACAGCACAAAGATGTCTTTATATAATAATGAAGAAACACTGATAAAGACCCTGCATGATTCCGGGTCAAAGCTGAAAAAACAAAAATTCCTATTCAAAGCAATGAAGCCCATGCTCATTCATCCCAATTAAAAATTCAAAAAAAGCAGAAGTAAAATAAATATTAATCAATTAAAATAAAAAAGAATGAGGTGAAACTGAAAGGAAGTTAAGAATTAAAATAACGACTGTCTACCCAGAAACCTAAAGGAAGTAGCAAAATACTTTCCAAAGATAAGCAAAAAGTCACCAGATAAAGAAAGGATATTTTTATCCCTTGTTGTCTCACTGTCTCATAAACATGGTTAAACTCTTTGATTTTTAACTAACTGCACAAGCAAATTAAGAAAGATCATTCTTTTTAAAAAAAACATCTTCCAAAGAAATTGCCATCTAGGAAAGTTAAAGGAGGTTATTATTATTAATAATAATAAAGTTGGAAGGGACCTTGGAGGTCATCTAGTCCAACCCCCTGCTCAGGCAGGAAACCCTATAGCATTTCAGATAAATGGCTGTCCAGTCTCTTCTTAAAAACTTCCAGTGTTGGAGCATTCACCGCTTCTGGAGGCAGGTTGTTCCACTGGTTAATTGTTCTAACTGTCAGGAAGTTTCTCCTTAGTTCTAGGTTGCTTCTCTCCTTGGTTAGTTTCCATCCGTTGCTTCTTGTCCTGCCTTCTGGCGCTTTGGAGAATAGCTTGACTCCCTCTTCTTTGTGGCAGCCCCTGAGATATTGGAATACTACTATCATGTCCCCCCTCATCCTTCTCTTCATTAAACTAGACATACCCAATTCCAGCAACCGTTCCTTATATGTTTTAGCCTCCAGTCCCCTAATCATCTTTGTTGCAGAGCTTATGTGCAGAGCTTTGAAGAAATTTCCCAAATGAATTCAGTTTTTGGTAAGCCTGAAATCTTGATGGAACTCTAATTCTCCACATCCACAAAATAGGCCCTTTGTGTTTCAAATATTTAGAAAATATCCTAAAATATTCTGCCTATGAGCTTCCCTTTCATAAAACAAATATTGGAAAATCATAAGAGGCCAATGATGGCATTGCTCAAAAATTATAGTAGAAAACCATCAATCATTCATACTGCAAAACTGGCCTTGTTTTTTTTGGGAGATATCCAAATATAATTAGCTCAGTTACTGTAGCTACTTTTTAAAAAGTTGAGAATTTGAAAGAAAATACTTGATTTTTTTTTTGTTTGAAAAACAAAAATCAAAACTCAGATGAATATTTTCCTATCTAGGACAGTAGTTGCTAAACTGTTTGACTCAATTATCTCTTTCTTAGGTCTCAAGTAATGCCATTACGCCCCACTGCCAAATTGTAGACTCCATTGTTTTACAGAAGTATACAGAGAATATTTGTAACTCAGGGTGGAAGTGCTCTCTGAACTTGGTAGTTTTCTTGCAGATGTTTCATTATCCAACCCAGTAACATCATCAGTGCTGAGAGAGAGTGGGGCTTAATCTCTTTTTATATATTAGTGACTTGTCTAGTCAGTGTTAGTGGGAGTGGTCTTGGTGGTTCCTCAATTAAGCTGTTGTTTACTGCTTGGTTGTTTGTCTGAAGTTGGTACTTCTTTGATTAGCATATTCTTCACTTCTTTATTGTTAGTCTAGTATTAATCTTAGTGTTAATCTCTTTTACACAAGTGTCTCAGAAACAGCAGTCCCAAACTGGATCCTCTATTGACAAACTGCTTCATTATCCACAGGATATACCCAAATCACTGATTTAGGGGCTGAATATTTCAGCACCCTCGCCCTTTCTAATGAGATCAGTTTTACAACTCCCGCAAATCTAAATAATAAATAAGAAAGTTCAGTCCAAACCAGAGAAAATTGGCTTCCAGGGTCTTAAATGATCAATGCTATCTACCTCTTCAATACAATTCTAACATGCTATTTTGATTATACCTTATGCACGCTTATTACAGCTCCATTGCTTATTCTAATCTGCCGTATTTCAAAACCAAATGTATGAATGGATGTGTACAGTCAGTGATTCCAAGGTAAGACATCAGCAAATATTTTTTAACTGATGAAAGCCTTTTGCTGCTGTTTCATTTCACAGTGCTGCTTTTTACACATTATATTCTTTATGGCAGAAAAAAAATCCTATCAAGCAAATTCAATCAATAACAATGTTCTATATCTGTCAGAAAGAGAGCTAAAGATAGTACATCAATGGAATACGTTCACACCATGCTTCAAGATTCACTGTTGATGAATTTCAAAGTTCTTTGCTTGGATCAGTTGACAGAAATTTATATATATAAGTTGGATATTGTAATGTAACGTAATGTTTAATATAACATAATAATAATATATAATATAATAGTATATAATTATATATATTTCTCCAACTGAAAAGAAATTTTCTAATAAATACGTTTCCAGATGCCTAAAGAGACCTTCAAAACTTGTATTTGTTGTCCCCAAGTTTGAATTCCAAATTGCCTTTTTTGTTTCCAAATCAGAATTGATTCATTTTAATTAAATACCATTCCTTTTACTTTTAATGTTTTTGCAGAGGATTGTCTAATCAGCTTGTCACAGCTTTCAATTAATCCCTTTTTTAACAATATTTTTTTACAATATTAATAATGTATGTGTGTTTATTGATAAAACAATAAACTGCAGGATCAATATTGTGGGGAAAATACTTTATTGAATCAAGGTTCTTTTTGTGAAGGGTTGTAATACTGTACATTAAGAAAACTTGGTGGGAAAAACTAAGCTGGTATAATTTTATAAGTTTGAAAATCAAAGTTATTGATTTATTTAATAATGTTTAAGAGAATATTCATGCTTTACTAAAGTATCAGCCCCAAAGAATTTTGAACTGAGTTTATCAATAAGTACAATTCAATAAAGATTCCTTATGTTTTTATCAAAGCATATGCCTGTATTAGTAATAAAGAAGAGCAAAAGTCAACAGTATATGCTTGAAATCTGGAATTATTTTTTAAATAAAAGGCAGAATGCACTAGAAAAACATGATTGGTCACCCAACTCCAGTGCACTCTGGATAACAGAATAACACAGGGAGAACTTTCCAGACCACTTATTTTTATGTCATATTTCAAGTACTGTAGTGATTTGGGGGGGGGAGGAATGCGAAAGTTTGCTAATTTGTACCTTTCTTTTTGGTCAGATTCTGTCACAAACTCTTAGAGTAATTCAGATCCAGAGAGAATTGTTCAAGTAGTAAGACTGCCAAGGAATTCCAATTGGGCAGTCTTGATAGTTACAGTTATTAATAATTAACAAATAAATAAAATAGCCCTGTACTTTTTTTAAAAAAAAAAACATTTCCTGTGCCATTGCAACACGTTTTAGAGCCAGCTGGACAAAGGGATGGAGAGGGAGCTGCACAGGGAAAGGGTTAGGGTTAAGTATCTGAACCTAAATTGATCAATAAAAGAGAAGGATTTGATTTAGATTTAATAATGAATCTTAACTTTGATGGCAATGACGGCAATTTGTTATGTTATGATATACTATTTGCTATATTTAAGCAATATACACTATGCCTAGTTGAATTTTGTAAACTAGCAGCCATCTATTTATTCATTTATTCAATTTTTTTGATATCCAGCCTTTATTACTTTATAAGTAACTGAAGATGGTAAACATACCTAATATTCCTATTTTCCCCACAACAACAACCTGTGAGGCGAGTTGGGCTGAGAGAGAGTGACTGGCCCAAGGTCACCCACCTGGCTTTCATGCCTAAGGTGGTACTAGAATTCATGGTCTCCTGGTTTCTAGGCCAGCTCAACCACTACACCAAATTGATAAACATACAACACACAAACTTGTAAACCTACAGGGGGAAATTGATAAAACTTAATAATTCTATACTTTTTCTTTAGAAATGTTTCTCAACAAATTTCTTTTCTGCAAATACTAATGCCACTTTTCTTTGGAGAATTATTAGTGGCTGGTGCGGCAATCATGTTTAAGGTGTGATGAGCAACATTCCTTTTGTTCCTTCTCCCTGTTTCAAATCTTGTCCACTGCTCCTAATGTGTCTCTGTAGATTAGCCTTTCTCGGTCTTTTCACTTAGGAGGGACCCTTGACATAATTTTCAGATCTCTTGCATAAAAACTGCAAAAAATATGAAAACGTCCGAATAAAATTCACTTTTAACCTTCACAATCCACATTTCCTAACATTTACAACACCAAACCAACAGGTCCTCAGCTGAGTAATGAAACTTAAAAATTCCTACACTGGTAGTGCTAGTATTGTGCGCTGAGCAAACTTAATAAAAATTGTGGTTCTTTTTCAATCACAATCTCTGATGCAATCCCAGCTGAGAATGGCTGCTGTAGATAACACACATTAAAATGTCACCTTTGTTTATTCTAGAAATGCAGATAACTTTCATTTTTCCAGACTTATATACATATACCCATTTTATTAGCCCATATAAGTATCTTCAAAGTGTTTTTTTTCCAGCCCACTATTTATATTTTGCCCATGCACACAAAAAAAATGTTACTTTTAATTCTTGAGAGTTTCTAACAGAATACTGTATGTTCCATCTATGTCCCATAGTTTTCTCAGATCTTCATATGGGTGTCTTATCTTCGCTGTAGGCACCATTCCCAGCAACTTTATTTCACTGAACAAAGCTTTTATTTTGACTTTTTTATGTAGTTCTCCATATTCACATTCCTACATCTTTCCAATTACTTTTTTTAAAAAAAATTTAAATCTGGATGGCTAATCTGTAGTTTCTCATCTGCAAATGCATTAATTAGTTGCTTCTCCTCTTTCTGTATACATACAGCGTTTTATCTTCAGTTCTTTTATAATGTATGTTTCTTAATCTCTTTCTCAGTGCAGTTTCAGTTCTTATTACTACCATGCATGAATTCTCAGCTACATTTCCACTATACCTAATGATTAATCTCAAAAAGGGGTCTGTGATTTACTCAATCACATCATTTATAATGTTGAAAGTATTTTTTTTTGGTACTAATTGTTACTATCGGTAGTCGTTGCGTTGCCAAATTTTATTCATTACAGCTGCATTCCATCTGGCTGCTCTTTACATGCTCTTATGTCTGACCTTTCTTAATGCTTCATCTTTTTGCCAATCATCCCTCATTTTATTAATATGGTATTTGCCTTGGTATCTTGGGGACCACAATAGTTGGTGCAATTTTTTTTGAGGAGACAATCGCAACTTTGCAGAACTCTACAAAAGTCTGTTGAACTGGTAATTACTATGCAGGTTTTTTTCAGGAATGTCCTGATCTTCAGAGGTACCTGGAGAAAATATGATAGGTTGTCAAACAAAGAGAGAGAAAGCACCCATGAAGCCTGTCATTTTTTTCCTCCAAATAAGGTATTCTTGAAAATCTAAAATGCTCGTTACTCAGAAAAGTTCTACTAAGTTAAATAGGAATTTTCAATAAACTGCTACAATTCATATATTGCTGAAATTAGAGCAATATCCAATGCATTTCCACATACTGTAGTTCTAATATCAGAACCACATATTGTAGTTTTTATTATAAAAGTGTGGGGGGGGAATATGAAGAGATGCATTTAATATTGCTCTAATTTCAAAAAAAATATGTTGCTTTGTACAACTAAAAGTTTGATTCATATCTTCAGTTGAACATGCTAGGATTACAAGGATTATGCTGGAAGACCGAATATACCAATCTGTTCTGATCTCTTCATTCCAAGCCACTGACTTTTGGTGGCTAGCTGACTACTTACCAGAGAGGCATAATTTTGAAAAAGGAATACCTATGGCTTTTGCTTGGCATTACTTTACTTAGCTTGCTACTTACTCAAACTGTTTCAGACGAAGTAGTACCAGAATGAAAGCAGCTTGGCTAAAGGGCAAGAATCTCTGCTGTAATTGTTCCTCATTCTACCATCAATTGGAACCAGAGACAATCACTGGCTCACAGTAATCGTGACACAGATTTCCCAACAAGCAAACCTGGATAGGCTATTCGGACAACAGAAGGATGGCCAAAGTGGGACAGTATGAATCTGGAACCTCATTTTGTAAGTTACCCAGAGTAACTTCAACAGAGAGATGGGCAGCATATAAATGTAACTAGGTAGGTAGGTAGGTAGGTAGGTAGGTAGGTAGGTAGGTAGGTAGATAGATAGATAGATAGATAGATAGATAGATAGATAGATAGATAGATAGATAGATAGATAGATAGATAGATAGATAGATAGATAGATAGATAGATAGATAGATAGATAGATCTTATGTTCCACCAAACCCCATGGAAAACTGTAACTAAAGTTGTGCCTAGAGTTTTCCTAACAAACTAATCACTTGTCAGACTTTTTTTGATATACAGTGTTATTCCTGGCCCCATAGTTAATGCTATCGTATAAAGATCTTGACTGCTTACAATTATTGACAAGATTGCTGACAAACAAGGGCAGTTTTGCACAGTAGTGACCTTCAATTACAAAACAAAATAATGGCATTGCAGCAACCACAACTTTAACATACTGAAAACCCTGCATCAGTTTTGTTGTCATAGAGAAGGTAAAATTATCCAAATTAAAATATTTTGTAAAAGGAGAGCAATCTTTTAAGAACATCTTTTAAAGTATAACCCAGCTAAAATGTTGCATGAGCAGGTACCCAACTCACATGACAGTGATTAACTTCCATTTGTCTTACTGAGGAGTTGTTGTTCTTAAATGATATTCTCTATTGTTTAATATTAGAAAGATTGCAAATTCAGGACAATAGCATATCCAGGAACTGACCATTATTTATTTATTAAATAATTATTAAATACTATGACCATTATCATATTGAGTTTGGCTTTAATGAACATGCAGTGCTTAAAGAAGTTGAAAGTTCTCTCTTCCTTTCTCTCCAGAAAAGTTTGCTTTTCATTGTGTTTAGAAGATAAGTAAACATTTCTAAATGAGAAAGCCTAATGAATTTCCATAAAATTAAGTCCTTCCAGTCCACAATGTTCCAAAATAAATACAATATAGAGAGCCAACTGACAGTGAAGTAAGTTGTACACACACAGCAAGAAAGGACATTTCAGGCCCTTGCCACCTGACAAAATATGTAAGTGCCCACGTCAAACTCTCGCTCTTGTGACACCACTCAATAGGTGAGCCTTCATTCTTCCTGATACTTAGCAGTAGAGCTGCTAAGAGACCAAACTATAAGTCAATCTTTGCAGATTGAGTCTTGCCGCAGGCACAATTGCTCTAGGTGGCTTTCAATATGCACTGCCTCACTCCAGAAATAGTATTGGATCTGCAACACAAAGAGGATGAAGAGGAAGGAAGGAAGGAAGGAAGGAAGGAAGGAAGGAAGGAAGGGAGGGAGGGAGGGAGGGAGGGAGGGAGGAGGAGGAGGAGGAGGAGGAGGAGGAGGAGGAGGAATAATGACCTAGCTTAAGGGTTGTTGTAAAAATTAGAATCTTCAAGGGCCACAGTGTGGCTAAGCCTGATTAATGTCTGAAAGGAAACAATAAATATGACTCAGAGACAGACTATAATACATACAAATATGCTAGTCTGCACATAAAAGATGAAGAACATTAGCAGCCTTTGAGAATCCTTCTTTCTGTGGCTCACAACATAACACTTCACAATCCAATTTTCCTCAGTCTAGATTCCTTCTAATGATTTTAGTCTTTATCTTTCTGCCAGTATTGTCCATGGTCAGAAATGATAGGTATTGCAGGCCAGAACATCGGGAGGGATCTAGGCTGAGGGGAGCTACTGGGAGCCCTATGCAGTACAGAAATTTAAAATTCACTCCTCCCATTTTCCTTCAATGCAGGGGAAAGTTAAATATTTCAAACATATATATGCATGCTGAATGAAAAGAAATGATTGGCTACCTAAGATGAAATCGAATCAGGGCTATTAAGCAAGTAACTGACACAGAAAAATGCTGACTCAAATGATCAATGGATCAAGGCTGCCCAACTGCTTTTCAATCAGCATTCATAAGCATGCAAATGTAACACACTCGCAACTGAAATAGCCACTTGCACACAAATAAATGTTTTCTACGACTGGCTGTTCTATGGAAAAATAAATCAATAAAACTACAAGTTGTTATCAGTCCAGAGTGGGGCCTGGGATTACATGGATAGGATCAAAGGTCACAGATCTCCTGGGGACATAGGATCCCCAAATTGTGATCCCTCTACTTGCTCCATTTTCTCTATCAAACCCACCCTGGGTTGCTGCTTGCTAACAGACAGACAGATCGGGCCCTTAAATGCAACACAGAGAGAGAGAAACTGAAAGGAAATAATTTGTGAGACCACTTTGCCTTCTAACATTATTCTATACTGAGGTAAATGTATGGCCCTTTTCACTCAATGAGGGTGGTGCAGTCCAGATGTTGGGCTTGTCAGCTGGAAAGCCAGCAGCCCAGGTTCGAGACCTAAGTGCCACATTATGGGGCAATCTCCCGTCTTCGCCCCAGCTCCTACCAACCCAGCAGTATGCAAATGCGTGTAGATAAATAGATACCATTTCAGTGGGAAGGTAACAGTGCTCTTTGACATGGACTGAGGAAATGTCTTCGGACAGCGCTGGCTCAATGGCCTTGAAACAGGTATGAGCACTGCCCCTTAGAGTCGGCAACGACTAGCAGAGTAAAATCGGCAGGGTTTTACTATTTACTATTTAACTATTTTTTTTCACTCAATAGATTGAAGACCTGCCTATAGCAGATTGCCTATAGACATAGGCTTTGTATGGATAAGCATAATGAAATACTTGAATAATATTAGCATTAGATACTGTGATTTTATATATATATTTACTCAATATGATTTATCATGCTATGTTTTTTCTCTATCGTTATTTCTTTCACTTTTTTCTTAAAGCACCTTTTTGTTAATTTAAAAGCAATAAAAATTAATTAAAAAGCTTATTATATAACACATTCGAGTGTTGCTGTTTTTCTTTCAACATATAAAATATGGTTTACATTGGTTCTTCTATTTCAGGCAATGAATGATTTATCTTTATATAATAGCAATTTACTTTGTCTTTACATATAGCAGAAGAGCTACAGTGGATAAATTCTGCTCCCCAAGAATTCTGAGGTTTGAAAGTAAGGGGTTTTTTTTAAGGAAAAAGTGAATAGACCTGGAACTTTATTCACATTTGACCATTTTTAAGCAAATTATAGTTTTTTCCCTCTGTACCTTTGATTTGCTACATCTTATATTTTCTTTGAAAGTCCAGTCCTATGTAGAAGGGTCAACATTGTAGAAGATATGTAAAGTGAGAATGGCCAATTCTTCCCAGACACTTCAAAAGCACTACCTTCCAACCCTCCATCCGTCCATCCCTTTTCTTTCTCTTTCTTTCTTTCTTTCTTTCTTTCTTTCTTTCTTTCTTTCTTTCTTTCTTTCTTTCTTTCTTTCTTTCTTTCTTTCTTTCTTTCTTTCTTTCTTCATGGAATTAAGTGGATGAAAGCTGCTTGGGATAATCAAGTGATTTTAATCAATCTACTAACTTCTAACCAAGGAAAGTAACTTTCCTGAAGAATTAAAGTAGAAATTAACCTGCTCTCCTTGCCAGCCCCCCAAACACATCTAGTTTCTCTACCGAACAACAGCATTCAGGAAAAGTTCCAGTCAATTCTCTTCACAAGCAATCTAGATGTAATTATTCTGAATAAATACAAATACTTCTTTAAAAACGAAAGGTAACCAGGTTTTCCTGGAAATAAACACTAAGTATTAGCAGTGCTAATAGTAATCTAAGGATAAAACATTAAAAGCCAGTTCATTCACCACAAGGAAATTTTTTTTACATGCTGGCATAGATTCTACAGATGAAAAGAAATAATTTCAAACCGATTCAAACATTGTAGTTATGATGTCTAAAATAGGAGAAAGCTTGACTTAAAAAAAAAAAAAAAGTAGCATATGTGAATCATAGAGCCAGTCAGGCAGTGAGTGACACAGCTTGATGTAACCTTTATGTCAACCTGCTAGTAATTGCTTGTGATTTGAACTTTGGCAAGTATAATCTCCAGCCATATGTCCTCCTCTTATTAGACCACTTTGAGCACCAGACTTCTTAATAGACGATTGTCTCACATGAAGTATATCCACAAAACAGTAACTGCTCCAAATAATGACATTTCATACATTAATCAAACAAAGCTGAGTGTTATTTTCTTTTCTTGCATTAGATATAAATTAGGAGCTGGTAGCTGGGCTATGTAATACTGCAATTCCACTGAACCGAAGAGCAGCTTACTTCAATGTAAAGATCCTAGTAATGGCATCTTTCTGAATCTATCATTGCAAAGCACATGATGGTGTAAGACTAGATAATTGTACACTAAGAGTAGCACAAGCAAGAGAACTCAGCAAAAGAGGTATTGGTGATCAGTCCATTGGATCTTGTCATAGTTACACCTTTCCACTTGCACAATTGTACACAGTGTACACTTCTGTCATGGCAGCATGACAGAATACAATTAGTGTTGCTAGTTTCTGGGCAACATCTCTTTAATTTGTACATATTTTAATTTTGTATTTTATATTTTAAATGTTATGTCATGTAATATGCCTTATTTTAATTGTGATGCTTCTGACACAAGTAATTTGCACAAATTACTTGATTGTTAAGATAATATGTAAGACCTTGTTTTTAAAACAACTATTTGCACCTCCGTGAACAAAACCTTTCTGTTATTTTTTTCTCTATTCATTCTCTACAATTCCTTCATGAAGCCCAAGACAATATCCTCAATTCAAGAGAATGACTTCCAGTAATGCAGTAAATGTAGCAGATGAGGTTTTTAAAAGGGATAGGAACTGGAGGGCAAAGGCAGAGAGTTTAGTTTCAGCACCTAATGGGCATGAGGGGAGATCAAGATTTTTTTTTAATTTTCTTTATTGAAAAAAATGTGGGTTTAGAATAACAGAATAACAGAGTTGGAAGGGACCTTGGAGTCCTTCTCGTCCAACTCCCTGCTCAAGCAGGAGACCCTAGACCTTTCCAGACAAGTGGCTGTCCAGTCTCTTCTTAAAAGCCTCCAGTGAAGGAGCACCCACAACTTCTGAAGGCAAATCTGTTCCCCTGATTCATTGTTGTAACCATCAGGAAATGTCTCCTTAATTCAAGGTTGCTTCTCTCCTTGATTAGTTTCCATCTATTGTTTCTGTCTTGCCTTCTGGCACTTTGGAAAATAGGTTGACCCCCTCTTCTTTGTGGCAACCCTTCAAATATTGGAACACTGATATCAGTGTTTTGATATCAGTGTTCCAATAGTTGAAATAGTTACATTTCAAATATTGGAAATATGGGGGAATAGTCCCCCAGAAATGATTAATATTTGGAATAGTTTCTGGGGGATGGAGATGGATTAAGCAAGGGAAATGGTTTTTGGAAGCTCCTCCTGAAGCTGCTGTTTTTGAATGCAGTGTTTGGCTGCCCAGAGTCATATATTTAAAATGGGCAGCTATATAAATTGTTTGTAATAGCAGTTAAGTATAAGAGGAGTAGGAAAGGAGGTAATTTAACAGGCAAGAATTCTTCAAAGGAGCTAAACAAAATAAAACTCAGTCTGAAAAACCAAAAGTGCTCCTGAACTAGCATTTTTCAATAGGAAAGAAGCTTAAAAATAGTTCATAGAATGCTACGGGCAAGAACAAAAACTATTATTTCTCATCATTCTGTGTGCAAAATATACATATACAGCTATATTCCATTCTAGAAAGATTAAATGGCCTAGATCATGGGTCGGCCATCCGAAACTTCGGATGAGCCGCACGGACCCATTTAGCTTAAAAAAAAAAAACGCTGGGAGCCGCGCGTTCGCGCATGCGCGCGCGCCCGCGGACCCGCGCATGCGCACCCGCGCACCCGCGCATGCGCGCGCCGTTCGCGCATGCGCGCGCCGTTCGCGCATGCGCGCGCGCCGTTCGCGCATGCGCACCTGCGCATGCGCACCCCCCGCACCCGCCCGCGCATGCGCGCGCGCGCCCGCCAAAATGGCGGAGCCGCAGGTAAGGCATCAAAGAGCCGCATGCGGCTCCGGAGCCGCGGGTTGCCGACCCGTGGCCTAGATATATGGGAGAAATGGCATTTTCCAAGGCTGTAAGGCTTCTGCAAAAGATCTGCTGTTACGTGTGGACGACTAGTGCAACTGTATTGCAAATACTTACTGTGGATCTCTGAAACTTGCTACTTTTCAAGCTTTTTGCATTTTTTGCTGATCACTATATTGCAGGAGATGAAAGATGATCTGATCTATTTGATCTGTTTGCAAACAAGCTGTATTTCCAAAGTTACATGTGGAAATTTTTGGAATCATTGAGAGAAGCAACTCTTGGCATTCATGTGAAGATATATCAGGATTGTACCAAAACCCAGTTATTGTGTGAAATAAAGTTCTTTTCACTTTCTCCTATTCTGAACTTCCTAACAGGTAGGTGCTTTATTCTCCGTTAATAGGCCACAGATCCAAATTCTATAAATAATTTCACTCTCTCCACAACTACATATTCCTTGTTTATTTTTTTTTATTACTTTTGTGTTTCAAAACAAAACAGCTGAATGAGAACAGCTGCAATTAAATAACTCATTAGTAGACATCTGGCATATGTTTGTTAGATTAGTGTTTCAAATATAAAAAAGTGCTTAAATTTTAATTCAAACAATGGAGGGAGAAAACAGCAGGGATAACATTGTGTATGCATTTTTTCGCATTATAGTCTATTCCCCTAGCTAAACAATTCAGATTGTAGGCTCTCCGACTTCAAAATTATATGAAATATTTGCTTTTTTAAACCATACCTGTTGGGTTTCACAGATATTTTTCAGATTCACACTTTGCATTTTCTCAATACGTTCTTTTATGCTTCCTAATATTATAGTATTTTGGGGGGCAATAAATAAATAATTAAACCAATATCACGCTACAAAGAATTGTTCAAATAATATAAGCCTTCTTTCAGTCCAAAGAATTCTCTCCAATTTGGGTCTGTAATGGAATGCTTGAATGAAATTCATGACAGAATAAAATTATTTCCATTTGTATCCAATTGGACTAAAAGCAAGTAACATTAGTTACATCTCCAAAAGAGCAAGCATAATTAGGTGGAGGAAGGGACCAAGGACACCATTTAATTTGGCTAAGAGTATTAGTGAATCGAATACAGAAAATCTCCAAGAAAAAGCATTTGATCCTAGGCCAAAGAGACAAAAAGAATTCTGGGAAGAAGGATCGAACAGCTAATGTCATAGAAAGCATTCCACATTTCTTATTTACCTCTGATCCAATGTAATACAAACTTAATTTACAGTCAGTGAGGAGCTCTGTATATCATTTGACAAACAATCACAATAACGAGAAAGGGGGAAAAGAAATATCATTATTAAAACCCACGCAACTAAAAATGTATACTTGCTCAGTATTAGAAAGAAGAGGAATGTATACAGTATTATATAGTAGAGGGATGAGAGAACGGCCTTTAAAATTAGCCAGTACTAAAGCAGTGGTCAGATAAGAGGGGCCTGAGCTCAGGCCAAGAAAGTAACTTGAGAAAATGCCACAGGGAGGATTCTCCATAATTCATATGAAGAAGAAGGAAGGAGGAAGCACATTCAGACTTGTAAGTTTCTGTTATTACAGCTGTTATAATAAAAGTCATTTTGACCTACATGGCATTGGTTACTTAGTCTGGTCTACCTTGAAGATCTGATATATATTGTCTTACTTCTTATCCAAAGAGAAAAATGATAATACAGTGCAGGAATATCAACAGAGGGAAATAAACCTAACCCTTCCTACCTTGATGATCCCAGAGTTAGAGTTGAAATGAAATAGTCTTTGCTCCTCAGTTGTGCCCCAGACTGAAACATATTAGAGAATTTAACAGAAGCCATTAACTGATCTGATCTCTCTCAGTTTAACCCAGGCTTGTCTCTTTCTCATGAGTGAATGCGAATGTGCGTGTCCCAGGATAATGCTGCAGAATCTAATCTAGGTCAGTCACCGGGACCAGAAGAAGTTTTGTCTTCCAAACCTTCAGGCTGAAGATGGGCTCCAGCACAAAGACTTCTGGTCCCAGTGACCAACCTAGATTGCATCCCTTGTCTTTTTCTCTTTCACTCTTTATCTTTAATTAGAAAGGACAATCGTGCTGTAAGATGTTGAAAAGTGGTCTTTGCAGGTAAATATAAAACATATATGATATATTCACAAAATCTGAAATACTTCCCTAATTTAATGACTATCATCTCAACTATTAACTGAGAGATTTCTACCCATTCCTGGTAAGGAAAACAAATTTCTGAAGAACAATCCAGTGCATGCCTATGCACTCACATACCAATTTGCAAGATGAATATAAGCCATCAGTGCGATGTGGCTGAAAAAAATAATAATCCTAGTACAGTTTTAGGCTGTATTAATAGAGGTGGCATCCACATGAACAGGAAGGACCAGTTCCACTCTACTTTGGACTTTGCTTCTCTAGATGGCCAGGCTGCCCTAATTCCAACCATGGCAATAAGAAAGATTCAGACAAACTAGAATAGATGCAAAGAAAGGCAATGTGGATGTTCAATGGCTGAACATCTGAACAAACTAGGCATATTTAGTTTTGAGAAGACATGAGCCAGGAGGGATGTGATAGCATTCTTCAAGAGGTTGCTGAAAGAGTGTCACTGGGAAGAGAGCCATTATCTAATCCCTATGATCCCTCAAAATCATGGAATATTTGTCTTAACTTACAAGAGGACAAATTCCAGTTGAATGTTAGGAAAAAAACTTCAAAGTGATAAGCAAAGTTTGGTAATGGGAATGACCACCGAGGGAGGTAATGAGCTCCTATCACTGAGTGCCATCAGGCAGAGGCTATCTAGAGCTTTTCGGGAGATGGTTTAATTTGGATGCCTGCAGTGAGCAAGGAGACGGATTGGATTGATGACTTAAATGGCCCTTTCAACTCTATAACACTGTGGTTCCATGTCCACAAGGTTTGAATGAACTAGGATACTGGCTAAAACTATGATTTGCATTTTAATGGGAAAAACACCACAGTCTGCTGCATTGAATGCAGAATTAATGTCATCCAATGACTTCTTTGCAGTATTTTAAGGGTCCCTCCATTGTTTAGCAGTGAGGACCTTCTTAGGAAGCACTTAGGAAGAGCCTCTTAGGAAGCACTCTCTCCAAGATCAAAGTGGATTACTTTTTTCTTATCCTGTCAGATTGCTATTGTTGCTGCTGCTGCCAGCCATCTCTGGGGAGAGGGGGAAATAATCCCGTTGTCAGAATTAGATCTTTGTTAGGGAAAAACCCCAATTTCCCTTCGCAAAATTTATATTTTATTTATTTAATCACTTTATATTTTGCTTATTACCTAAGAAAGATAAGCTCAGCCAATAGTACAGGATCACAAGACTTGCATGGAACCCTCTAGTTCCTTACGGGAGATGTCCAAATTATGGCTGAATATTCAATTCTGATCATAACTCGTAGACATAATTCCTTGCCAAGAACACATCCCCCTGCAATCTGACCTTTAAAATTGCTTTGTGAACTTCAGAATTTTCTTTCAAAACCTTGCTTTCTCATCACGTATTTTGAGGATAACTATTCTCTGTTGTTAATTAAAATTCATGTTAATCATTTTAGAAGGCACCCAGTGAGTAGTGCCATGATCTTTTCTCTGTCCATGTGCCATCCGAAGCTGACACACAATAAAACAAGACTAAGAGATAAAAAGTAAAGCTCTAGCTGTGTGGGTATACACAGTAAGAAAGAAATGTCGTTCTCCAGCACTACTTGATGTCTCCACTAACACAAATTTGCTTGCCTTTTCCCTCGATAAATTAGACACAGCACTGCATTTGAAGCAGCCAATTATGTCAGAATACTTCCAAGGAAGCAAAAAAAAAAAAAAAAGTAAGAAAAAAAATTCTATAAACAACTTTATCCAAAGAGAAACATTCTACAGAACAGTTGTGAAGAATATCAGACTTGGTTTCAAATTTTAAATCATTAATCCAGATTTTGTTTGTTTCTGCACTTCCTACTTCCAAGTACAAGTCTTACATGCGTGTGCCTCTTAAGGCATTTGCCTATGATAGTTCATACTATCAGGAGGTCCTTTCAGTTTTTATGCATGTGATTAAAAAAGGGCATCATACAATAGATTTTTGCAGACGATGTCAGCACCATGTTGTCCTTGCTTTGGGTTTTTAATTTCTCTTGTTAATATTTCAATATTTAATATTAAAATTAAATAATAGAATCTAGCAGCTATTTAATATTTATCATTTTTATTGCAAGCCATCCAGAGTTGTTTTGCAGGGTAAGATGACCGGCATATTAATTAATTAATATAATTGATTGATTGGTATAATTAATTAATTGTTTTAACTACCAGGATTACAAGCACAAATATCTTAGGATTTCTGAGTCTTGCAGTAAAAAACTGCAAAATATTTTGATCTTCAACAGACTTATTTATGCTATGAAGTTGTATTCTAGAAGAAAAATATCTGCATCAATTTACTAAGCTCTGCCGGATCTGTCCTATATCACAGAGTTTAGAGTGGGGTATATGTGTAAATGGTTCAACAATAGTCTCTGTTTAAAGGGAAAACAACTGGACAAACATGGCATCATAATTTCAAATATTCCTTTGGCACGATGTCCTAGTGATAGACATTTCCCTTGTTCCTTTACAATCCCAAAGAAAAGCTACAGGAAGTTTCAGCTCTGCAGGATTATGTTTGGTGTTTGGCACTCCTAGAATATTGGCAGTGCTTTCAAAATTTGCAGCTTGCCATTCACTGGATATACTTCACTTTACATTTTTGATGTATGGGTCATTTCAATATCTTCCACATCAATGAAGAATAATGAGGCTTTTGGGTTGTCTCTTGCTATCAATAGAGAAGGCATATATCTGAGAAATGTTCATCATTCTAAGTTTTGATTCCCTCCCTTCTCCTCCTTCAGTAGTTAACCTAGTGAAGATGCTTCAGAATTCATAAAACAATAAATTTTTGTGGGCTTCTGTCTCTCAAAGTTCAGCCCTTTTCCTCTTGTCTTATGGCAAAATGATGATGAAATGGAGAAAAAAAATGTGATTCAGAATGGTGGCTTACAGCTGAAAAGGCTGGGATAATTCAACATTTTGCTGGAATATTGAAGCTCTTAGGTTTATCTTGGAAAGTATTTAGATCCTAGCAAATAGATGCGAGGTGGACATCACTGTCAAAGCAAAATCCTGGAATCACTATTTATGATTAATTGAAAGCAAAACATGAGGTGGATGGTCTTTTACACGATAGACAGATCAAGTGACTTATTTGCAGTGATTTAGGTAGTTATGATTAAAATAAACTAGCCAAGATGGAAATAGCTGATTCATTCTTTCCTATTTTTTAACAAAGTAATTGTTGTGTGTTCTTTGTATTTCATTGTAGTGACTAGATAGAAGTTTTGCATAAATGGAAAGGATTGCAAGATTAAACAACAGAAAAAAGACAGTAACGGCTATAAGGAGCCATTCAAAATATCAAAAGGGAGAAAAAATTGGAAAAAGACTGAGGCAAATTCCTAACATTCACATCCTCAAATGTCATTTCTACCATCAGTGAATAATCTCTGAAAAACCTGCTTGATGTCACAGAATCTCTTGAAAGAAACATCCATTTTCAACGAAGCTATTCAAAGCACCAAGAATTTTGCCAATAAAATCAGGTTTTTAAATTGGCCCAGGCTGTCAGATGTGATTTGTTCTCCTTATGCAGGAAACTAAGTCATCAGGTACTGCACATGTAGGGTACCAAATTTTGAGTGGAAAAAATCCAATAAAACCAATTTGGGGAGAGGGGAATTGATTACATGGTTCACCACATGGCCCAATTGCTAGCAACTCAGCTAGAGCCAGCACTGCCTAAAATGGTTCTTTAAAACTCTGTGGAAAAGACTGCTTTTCTGAAATTTTATTAAGTTGAATGCAGTTTTATAAAAATCAAAGAACATAAAAGAAGACAAAAAGTTTTCTAAAGAAATTCCAGAAAGAGGGTTGACTGAACAAAATCAGAGCATAAAATATTAGAGAAGAACCCTACAAAATGTCATCATTTGCAAACTGGTTCCTCAGAGAAATTCAGTTTTAAAACAAAAAGGTAGGGGGAGGGGGGATACAAAAATGACCAGACTATTGACTATAGTTGACTATTACTCCATCTACCCCAAAAATGGTTACTTTAATTTTCAGTTGTAGTAGCTGTTCAGCACCGACATCCTTTAACAGAAAACACCAGGTTCTGAAAATGGAACTAATAAATGCAAATTGTATGCTTTCCAACTGTGCCCTGTCCCTTCCCTTTCTAAAAGGGATTGTTGCAGAGGATAGCTTTAATGGAAGACAGACCTGGTAAAGCAATGAAGCTGTAGGGAGACAACCTCCTTGGCACAGCTGTCTCAATTCCTCTCTAAGCAGTGTGGTTCCTTTGAGAACCGCGGTTTTCGCCTGAACTCCCCTGCAGCTCTACAGCAACTCTCACAAAGGCCACCCAGGAAGACCTAAAGATGTTTCACGCAGTATTAGCACCTGATCTGGCTTTATGCCACTAGATGCATAGATTCAGCAAAGGGGTAATATAAAAAGATAAGCGCTTCCCCGATCAGTCATCACATTGTATACTTTCAGAGCTACAGAGACACTCAAAGACCCATGTGCAATGACCCTGAAAGCATCCATTTCTCTTTATCATTGACACCAAAGAGCTGCTGAGTATGACCTCTGCACTGCCACAATGAAAGACTATCATCAAACTCTTGATTTTTCTACATAGAAGCATCCATCATGCTGACTATACATATGACAGTATACTCATTCTGGAATTAGACCATTCTAAGGTGGAGCAGGTGAAGAGATGAAAAAGAGGAGCATGCTTTTTGAGCAGAATGAAAGTACTGCAAGAAGACTTTGATTCACACACACACCCAAATATCCAAAAACTATTAATTTACTATGATCATTTCTGGGATTCTGTATTATATCAAGCCATCCAAAGTAAAATTTCTATCACTAACAATGTAGTGAAACACGTACTAACATACAGCCTCTTGTGTACTTATTTTATTTCAGTCACTTATAATAGTAAACTCTCCTGTATAATGATGTTGGGTGGTATTCAGTAAAAACAATAATACAACATAATGAAAACCGAAAAACCAAAACCCATCAAAATGCCAGAAGAAAATTTACTGTTAAAAGACAATGGTTTGTTCCCAACTGAGTTACTACAATTTCTACTTAAACTTAAAAGGTTGGGCAACTTTTAATTAAAAAATAATAGATAGGGATGACATTTGTGAGTGGGATCAAGAGCAGGAAGTCTCCATAAAAACAGTGTTTAGCAGAAATACCATTTGTTCCTGTGGCTGGTGGAATGATAGCCCCCACACTTTTGCTTTAGCATTGGATAAAGAGGAGACTTAGGGAAACGGGGCAGAATAAGGTGTGTTCAACTGTCCTTTGTCAAATTCACTTGGATGAGCCAATAGCAGTAGCACTTAGGCTTATAGGTATATAAGCAGTAGCTCCATGGTGCTTTACAGCCCTCTTTATGCAGTTTACAGAGTCAGCATATTGACCCCAACAATCTGGGTCCTCATTTTACCAACCTCAGAAGGATGGAAGGCTGAGTCAACTTTAAGCCCCGTCAGGATCAAACACCAAACTGTGGGCAGAGTTAGCCTTCATGTATTGCATTCCAACCATTGTGCCACCAGGACTCCTAAGCCCTCCTGAGCCATTGGCAGCAACTTTACAGGCATTACAAACATTCAAGCAGGAGCACTCATCTAAACAACCATACCTGCTTAATTACTCACCAGCAGGATTGGGGCTATCTGAATTCTGAAAACTCACACTACTTCCTTTCTTCAGACTCCCATCCCCCAACACATAAATTGGGGGGGGGGGCACTGTTCCCCTGGTACTGTCATTTTTTTTACTAAGGATTCTACTACTGGCCCCAAATTCTGGTGGGGGGAAAATCTGCTTCACTGGGCCCTGAGAGTTTTTATTATTCCTTCTACCATCTCTCCATGTCCCAAAAGAAAGTGTCTAGGCCAGGGGTCTTCAAACCTGGCCCTTTTATGACTTGTGGACTTCAACTCCCAGAATTCCTCAGCCAGGCATGCTGACTGAGGGATTCTGGGAGTTGAAGTCCACAAGTCATAAAAGGGCCAAGTTTGAAGACCCCTGGTCTAGGCTGTGGAGAAGATGACAACATCACTGGTAGTGGCCAGATAGGGTATATAATCTGTGTAAAACTCTTGAATTTTGAAGGCTGGAATATCTGATCACTTTCAAGGAGACAAGGGAAATGGAGTTAATAGTGAGCTCACTCTAGTGAAATATGGATCAAGTATGTACACTGATGCATACACGTATTTTGCATGGCTTGTACATTGGATCAATCAGACTACAGTACCAGCTTTTACATTCTGAAATATAATTAGTTAAGGTTTGGTTTGCTTCTGTTTTGTTTTGTTTTAACAAGCAAAAAATTACCAGAAGTTGCTTGTAAGCCTAGCTGCATTTTAATAGACAGCCTTATGCTTGAGCATGTTGGCAATTTGTTACCACAAGCTGATTCCCATGTTCCATAAATATAATAGTAACATTGCCTGCTTACAAAATATAGTTATTGGGGGGGGGGAAGAATCTCGATCTAGGTCAGATTAATGTTTTGGGTACCATTCCCTATGTACTCTCTGATGCAAGTTAAAAAAAGGAAAGAGATGAGCATATTCCCAATACATTTTTAATATAGTCAGTGACCAATGTACTTCTGTGCTAACTGGGATAGTAACAAGCTAAAGACACTTATTTTTCTCTTGATCCAGCCACACTCAGGGGATTTAGTCTGAATTAACTTGATAAGGATCACTCAGTATTTTGATTTACAACACCTATTCACTGTTAGAGAATGTTGTCTTGATGGTTTTATAAGAAATTAAATTTATTGTTAAATGAATAATGCAGACGCTTCTTTCTATGCTTTCTTGGCTTACTAAGGCACAATGATAATACATATTATTTCTGCAGCGAACTCCCCAATAAATTCAATCTGACTTAAAATGAGTACGCAAAAGACAGCAGCAGATCAAATAAATACATCCACACTCGGAGACATATGTGTTCCTGCCATTCCGTTACTATGTACGGAACAGTTCTGTTGAACTTTATTTCTATACAGTAATTGTATCTGCAATACAATAAACTTGAAATTACAAAAATCCTGTATATGGATCAGTGAAGCCACTTTAGTATCATTCTTATGCTATTCATAACCACAATGTCTAGCTATATTTTTCTCTTGAATTGCAATAAAAAAAATCTATTTCCCAAACCAACCATTAAAGATGAATTTAATAATATTTACCCAAGGACATCTAATTTCCTATAATAATTTTCTTGTGGTTTTATTTGTGGATTGTTTCCATTTTTGAAGGGTTCCATTATTTTCTATTTCCATGAGTTTATGCCGTCTGATTCAATGCTATGTTGACCGGTTATAGCTTTTCACAGGTTCAGACAGAGGTTTTCCCAGCCCCAAATGTAGAGGCTAAAAACTGTATCTAAGGTATTTTGAACACAGAGCATGTACTCTACCGTTGAGCATTTATTCCATTCCATTGCTATGAAATCAGTATTCCAGATAAATAAGGATTATTCTGATCAGTTCTTATTTAATGATTATACTATTGTGTTTGGTGTCCAGCTCTCTCTGCCCTTAATACTATTGCTCCCAATGAATAAAATAATCACATGTTTACTCATAACATCTAATTGAAAAAATAGAATAGGCAGAGCTAAGCACTCTGCAGCTCACTGAAATCAATGGCTTTATATGTATCTAATTTAGATCTTCATGGGCTCGGAAATATAAAAGGCCGTTGTTCTGATTATTCTATAATATTTTACTCTGTGATTCATGGAGGTCATATAGCTGGATGCCAAGAGTAGCACTCTGGCCAGAACCAATATTATTCCAATTTAAGTTCACTTAATTGAATTGCAGTCAAACCTGATTGCTCATGATAGAAACAAGTTGTAGTTCAGATGACATTTAGATTAATCTTATTAAGGTGAAAATTGCTGCAAAATATGCTACATCCTTTATTGTTTAAACTTTAGAATAGACTGAAAGTTTCAGAAGGCCAAATGTTTTTTTAGATGCCATTCCCAATTCTATAAGCTTCAATGGTTTTGAAAAGTAGACAATTTGTTCAGGGTTATTATTCCAATATCTTAGTAGTAACTCTCCTAACATTATCCTTTCCCTCCATTTAAATCAATGGTAAACTCTAAATTATTTGATTTTCATTGGAAAAGACCATTCCAAGTTAATAATCTCAGAGGGGAAAAAAGGAATAATATTTTTCCCCCTCTGGAAACTATGCAAATCAAATTATAGTTAAAATTCAGTCGGCTAGCATACATAAGAAGTTACAATTACTAAATACCAACATATAAAAAATTCAAAGGTTGAATGAAAACCTTAGTCTTCGTACCTACGAATTATCTTTAGAGATATGCTGTATATCAGCATTTAGAAAAAAAAGCTTTCCTTTTCTTCCTATTAGATGTAATATAATTTATTCAAGCATTTAAAAATATAAGCAATAGGTAGGTTTATAGGGTACATTCATATATTCCTTTGTACTAAGTGTTTTATGTTGATTTTATTTACAAAGTGAAGAGCTTAATGACTAACAGCACATGTCCATTTGATGTTTTCTGGTGAGCACAAGTCATTTCCTTTGCGGTGCACAATTGCATATTCGGAGTTCAAACTGACTGCATGTGAATGTTCTGTATATTTCTTATAAAAATGCTACTTACAGATGAAGTATTTTAGGAATATTTTTCCTTGTAATGAATTGTCTTATTCAATCACTTGTTGCTAAACAAAGAACACATAAAAGCATCCTTTTCTGTCTATAGATCCCATAAATCACCAGCGGAGGAAACAAGCATATATGTGAAAATGTATATTTACAAATTATTCATACTGCTAAGGCAGACTTGCTATAAATCTGACTGCAAATTATAGACTGAAATGTCATTCAGGACAATATACAAGTGGCTGCCATTCAATAATTATTTTTGGGGAGCGGGCAGGTAAGGAGGAGAGAGAAACTGTATTGTATTACAAGGATATCTAACACTTCACTATGAACCATTTAACCAGTGACTTATAATTGTGCATATTGGTGTGTTATTCCCGAAAGCCTCTTTTCCTTGATCGTCCCATTGCACATTGAAAAGGCAGGCATCTGAAGTATACCCCAGAATGCTACTTTCCCCAAGCTTTCTAGGTACCAGTATAGTTATGACATAGTAGCCCATTCCACCAAAGGCCCACGAGATGATAAGCCTTATTGTAATAGAGAAAAGACACATTGACAAAACCCAGTGATGCAACCTAGTTGGAACCAGTGATGCAAGTGATCTCTTCATTCCTGCTCTTTATCATTCATAAAGCAGCAACCTGGCTATTCCTGGAATTTCATGACAAAAGCTCTCTCGAGTCAGAGTGGTGGTCTCAAAAACATTTTCAGCAATGTCAGATTTTACGGAAGCAACCCAGAACCTTTAAGACCACCCTACCAGCCACTTTGGGTTTTACATTGAATGCAGTTGGCAAGAGGCATACTGAATCATCTTCCCTTCCCTGCATTACCACGAACGGCTTCCTTTGCTTTTTCTTTTCCGTTCCTTTTTTTTTTTGGGGGGGGGGGGGAGTGAAGGGGGAAAGTATATGGCTTTTAATAGTTCTATCTTCACTTCAAGGAAGGCTAATGCAGTCAAAGGTCCCTGTTTTAAGTAATAGAACAACGAAAACAGAAAGACATATGGAAAATGCTGACTTTTTCAAAAGTATAAATCCTGAAGCGAAGCCTACCTTACAGATTATATATTGCAGCAATTAAGTGTGGGCTGAACTTATCCTCCCCCCCCCCATGCACACACTTCCAGCATCACCTGTTAAGTTCTGCACTTTCTGCTAATGTGCTTTTTCTCCAACCTGCCCCTGCAATCAAACTCTTCCATGCAATTCGGAAAGGTTTCTTGAAAACGCACATACAAACACACACACAAAAAAAGCCACAGCATTTTACTTGGAAGGCATTACAGCTCATTGTTTGCACTGAAGAGGGGGGGGGATATGGTGCAAAGTACCGGGGGAGGGGAGGGGAGAGGGAGAGAGAGAGAGAGAGAGAGAGAGAGAGAGAAAGCGGCTCTGTTGAAAATTAATGAGACGAAGGGCTAATTACGGGCAGGTGTTTTTTTTTTCCCCTTCTTCTCCCCGAGACTTCCTGGCCTCTCAGCAGCATGGTATGGAAGCGAAGTATATGCCGAAGCGAGAGAGTAAGAATTGAGTCATCTGACTTACCGTATTGAAAAGTCTTGCTGTACTGCAGGCAGCATCCAGGCAGAGAGCATGAAGCCTCACGCGGATCGAGAAAGAGATGCCATCAATGAACGATGCAAATTCATGGTTAGGAAACGGAGGGGGAAAATTCAAGGCCAGCGACTCTACTGTGTATCCAAGGAAGGACCTGGTTAGTCACAGCTTTGACTAGCCTGCTACCCAGCTCTGCAAAACAACTAGACTGCAGCAGTGTGGTAAGCATAGGATTGCAATGCATGTCCCATATATTCAAGCGTAATAGAAAACATGGTCTGGAGCTTTATTCCATGTGGATAAGAGGCTGGAGTGCTCAGGCAAGCAGGAAGGGGGGGGCTCTTCCTCCCCACAGATCCAAATCAGGAGGAGGCAAAATAGGAAAGCTGGCTTACTGTAGAACAGGATGCCCAAGATACAAATTACATAAAGCAGGTGCCTCTGCCTTCTGTTTTCCAGATACATGCCTGTAATCACATTTCACAAATGAGCTCTATGTAGAGAGGAGCCACCTCTTGTGATGATATCATTTGCTCTAGTCTCCATAAATGGGCAACTTCCTACCACACGTCACGACCACTGACAAAACAAATCTTGATCACTTTTGAGTGGGCAGGGTGGTGGATGGAGTCCCATCCACTAAGAGCAGCAGCAGCAGCTCCTAGTGCTGTGATACTATGAATCCTACATCATCACCAAAAGAGGGGGGGGGAGAGACAGGATGGGAAAACTGGGGTGGGGGTGTGGGAGAAGAGGAAGGGAAGAAACTGACCTGCTAGAAGTGTGACAATGGAGCATCTACGAGGAAACTACATCAAAAGGCACTTTGGGCTTTGCTGAGCATTTCCCAAAGCAGTGAGCAACAGTTTAAGCTAAAATTAAGTCATTCACAAAAGTGTGAATTTGTGGCATTTGAGTTCCGCTCACTGACATTCTATAATTTTCTTTTGCCCTTCTCAACAGCAAAATATATCAGCGTTCCACCTACATTACCATTACACACCCCAAAGTGTACTATCTAAGTCATTCCAGATACTTTTTTTTTTAATGTTTTACTGTTTTTACTGTTTATTTCATCTAATGTTGGTCTCTTTTAGGCCAATAATCCTAAACGTGGGCTTCCTGGAGCAAATGAGCAGCTATAAAAAGGTACAAAGAAGGATTGAGAGGGAATTTGCTTCCCATAATATTGCAAGTCGGGCTGAAAATCATATGGCCAGGTGAGCCATTCCATATTAAAGAAAGTTAAAATAGTCCTGTACCCCAAAGCCTATCCCTGAAGAATATTTGCCTTATTTATGCCGAATATTTGATTAGTCCTTGATTTGCTGCTTCTATGGTATCAAAATTACTTTTCATTTATCTGATCTAATCTTGCTGCTGAATTACACTTGTAAGTGTTAGAAGGGTCATTAGCAGTTCCCTATGTTAAATATGGAAGTGAATTCACATTTTATATATTTATGTTTATCCCTCGATAGTTAACTTCAAATGATAATTTGCCTGCATAAATCAACTCTCACTTTAAATACAATGTTTAAACTTAGTGTAGGTGGTATAAACTTTTAAAAGCAGCAACTTTGCAGTATCAGATATCATGCAGTGTTCAAGTATATGCAAATTTGTCCTAATTCATGAGGTAGAAACCATTATGAAGGAACCACATAAACCCAAATAAACAGATAGAAAACCTGAACCAGTCTTTGTTCAGCTGGAGCTCACAGTGCCGTCAGCTTTCTCCTTTGGAATTGCCTACCTTGGGTCAGGAAGTCTAGAGCCTATGTACTGTATGTATATATGTATATGTGTAGATATAGCTAGATATATAGAAACAGAGGTAGATATATCAATATAGGTTATATATTTCCAGCTATAGCCACAAACGTCAGACTCGCATGTTTTTATTCTGCTTCCATGCTACCTGCAAATGCTGATAAAGTTCACCAATAATTAAAACATTGATATCGTCCCCTCCCTTCCTTCCTTCCTTCCTTCCTTCCTTCCTTCCTTCCTTCCTTCCTTCCTTCCTTCCTTCCTTCCTTCCTTCTGAAAAGAATCTAAAAAAGCCAGAGAAGTCTTATAAAATGTTAAAACATGTTGTTCCCTTAGGTTCTTCTCCTCAGGAATGCTGCAAAAAGCTTTTCTTTTCGGAAGGAAGGAAGCCAGCCAGCCAATCTCAGCATTTAAGTTATTCATATTTTAAGTAAGACTCCACAAAAAGTCTTTGATTTTGTCCCTCCTGAATAAAATGCTTCCAACTGTTGGGTTGAACATGTCAGTCTAGGGTTATTTAATCCAATAATAATGCACCTGCAGGCCAAGAGGCTCAGAATCAGAAACAATTTTTGCTGTTTAGTCATTAAGCTGTGTCCAACTCTTCACGACCCCATGGACCATAGCACACTAGACCCACATCCTCCATTGTCTGGAGTTTGAAGTTTGCCCAAATTCATGTTCATTGTGTCGATGGCACTGTCTAACCACCTCATCCTCTGCTGTCCCCTTCTTCTTTTGCCTTCCATCTTTCCCAACATCAGGGTCTTTTCCAAGGAGTCCACTCTTCTCATTGGGTGGCCAAAGTATTTGAGCTTCAGCTTCAGTACCTGTCCTTCCAAAAAAAACAGTCAGGGTTGATTCCCTTTAGGATTGACTGATCTGATCTCCTTGCAGACCAAGGGACCCTGAAGAGTCTTCTCCAGTCACAAACAATGACATCCCTTATATGTAGAAACTTCAACTGGGGGTTGCTTATCCCCGAATGTCTCCCACCAATATGGCGATGATAGGCAGAACAGGCACCTTTTGGCCCTAAAAGGTTTCTTCATTCCAACAAATTCCAGCCATTCCAGAAACTGACTAGTCTGGTCATTGGCCCTTTTTTCAACATTAAGAATGGGACAGCATCTTCTATTATCTTCCAGGCAAAAAAACCCATCTTCTCTCAGAGATGGTTTTGGGGTTAGGTGCCACTATTTCCCATCCAGTACCTGATGCTTTATCCTGCCTCTCTTCCTGTGCCATCCTCATGTGAAGGTATCTCATATATCCCACGGCTAGTAAAGATTCAGTTGATTGAAAGGAAATGACATTTTGAATACAGGAGGTCCTCGATTACAACCATTCATTTAGTAACTGTTTGAAGTTACGATGGCACTGAAAAAAGTGACCCTTTCAGTGTCGTTATGACCACTTTTCACACTTACGACCATTGCAGCATCCTCGTGGTCAAATGATCAAAGTTCATCCGCTTGGCAACCGACTCGTATTTATGACGGTCGCAGTGTCCCGGGGGTCACGTGATCACCTTTTGTGACCTTCCAACAAGCAAAGTCAATGGGGAAGCCAGGTTCACTTAACCACCGTGTTACTAACTTAACAACTGCAATGATTCAGTCAACAACAGTGGCAAAAAAAAGTCGTAAAATTGGGCAAAACGTATTGTCTTGCTTAGGAATGGAAATTTGGGGCTCAATTGTGGTCATAAGTCAAGGATTACCAGTACTTATTCAAAGATTTTGTAACGTCTTTTACTAATAGCCTATTCACTTAAAATATTTTTATATGTAGATGAATCGGATTATGTTCCATCAGTTGTATGGGCTTGCCTGATTATTAATTTCCAGTCTTCTGTCTTAATTATTTCTCTGCATACTGTTGTACTGAGATGTTAAACTATGTTGTGAACTATATTATTTACAAGGTATCCTTGGTATATATGAACTGGAATGAAAAATTATGGCACTCTATCTATCTCTTCACCTAGGTTAAACCATCCTCAGTCTTACCATTCTGGGCTGCTTTAGAGATACTCAATCTGGACAAGGAGAAGAATATTCGGACAAATGACTGTCCAGTCTCTTCTTAAAAGCCTCCAGTGACGGAGCACCCATAACCTTTGAAGGCAAGTTGTTCCACTGGTTGATTATTCTCACTGTCAGGAAATGTCTTCTTAGTTCTAGGTTGCTTCTCTCCTTAGTTAGTTTCTATCCATTGCTTTTTGTCCTGCCTGCAATTCCTTTGGAGAATAGGTTGACCCCTCTCTTCTTTGTGGCAGCCCCTGAAATATTGGAACACTGCTCTCATGTCACCCCTAGTCCTTCTTTTTATATTCCTTCAGGTAACCTAAGGGCAGGTGGCAATAATGGAGACATTTATCTGAGACATTTTTAGGAGGAAATAAAGGATGATAATCTTAACCTTTTAGCATGTACAGAATGGATTATATGGAATTGCTATTGGTAGGAAAGGTTAAGAGGAGAAGAAAATCAAAAGGCATCTTATACCAAAGTGCCACAGAAGGATAAAGGAAGATTGGAAAGCTGCTCATGCTATCATTGGTATAACCCAATGTTTATACATTTGAAACATCTTACATCCATTATCAAACTAATTTTGTTCCAGTACTAGCCAAACTCTTTCTTATCAACACTGAAAGAAATCCGACAATATTCTATTAATTTTAACCCTCTCCCTTGCAGATGATCTATATCTATTGAAAAAGTACAGTGATAATTTTTAGGATTCTAATGTTCCATTCACGGCAATGTTAATAAGGGTGCAGTTCATTAAACTGAATTACACAAGTCAGGATCACTAGAACCAAGCTATATCACCAGAGCTAGAGATCGGGCGCTATAGCAATAGCAAATGATCTTAAAACATTGAAAAGAAAATAGCTATTGTAAAATTATACGGACAGATCTATTGATTGTGTATAGCCCAAAAAGTATCAGTCAATACAGTAGTGATAACAATTTATATAATAAGTTTTCTTAATACTCATGAAAGAATCATTTCTCTTTTGATACAAAGTCCACTTCAAAGCATCAACAATTGCATGACTTTTCAGACCAGATGCTCTTTGTTCTAGGGATTTCTTGATTAGGTTTGTTAATCGATGCTAAATATAACAGCAGTGAAGAGACATGAAATTTGTTGGGACCAGAGAATATCACAAGCCCTTGCCCTTCTGTATTCCAACATGTTACTCACACCAATAAGCAATTCACTAATTCTTCAGTTTTTCAGCTGGAGTTATGAAGAAACTGAAGGAGTCATGCATTTATTCTGACTTATAAGTAAGTTGCCATTCCTTCTAGCAGGACTATCGTTCATGGCAGATAGTGAGGTATAAGTTATCTGCACTCTTTCATGTTTAGAAATAAACCAGTCACTTTATTTTACTCTGTGTCACATTCACGTGCCTTCATACCCAAGTCTTATCCATAATTCTATTCAGGCTTGAACGTGAAACGAAATTAGGGAAGAAGCTTATATTTAAATTAAAAAAACTAAATATCCTTTTTTTTTTTAAATGACTTTCAGTGAAAAATTGCATCAGAGCACAACCAAGAAGTAAAATTCTATGTCCTAACATACAGATTGGAAAGCTCAGATAAGATCAACAGGCAAATGCTGAATTTCATAAATCTACCACCATTGTTAACATGCATTATAATTTTATAACGATAAATTTGTTTTATAAGGCTCCTGGAGTCACCTATGTATGAGTTGGGCAGGTAGGTAGGTAGGTAGGTAGGTAGGTAGATGATAGATAGATAGATAGATAGATAGATAGATAGATAGATAGATAGATAGATAGATAGATAGATAGATAGATAGATAGATAGATAGATAGATAGATAGATAGATAGATAAGAGTATTTACTAATCAGTCATTCACTCATCTCAACAGGGCAATGAGAAAAAAATAATTTCAATACTGAAGAATCAGTGGAAGATCCAAAAATACAATTCAGACTTCTGTAAGGTAGTCCTTAATATATATAACAGGAAGCGTTCCAGCTCCCAAACCAATATAGTACCATAAAGTTAGTATATCAGTACAGACACAAGACAGAGACAGCTTCTTTAATCCCTTTTTTAGTAAAAGTTGGTTTTAACAATCTCTCACATCTTTGCGAAATAACTCAATGAATACTCTGAGCTTCTTTTCACACTAGAGATCAGAAATGTTCTTTGCACTCATGAGTAAGCTGCACAGACATGCCTCAATTTTATTTAAGGCTGCAGACAATCTCAGAGTTGGCTATTTCTGTTGAATCAGTGACTCTTTTTCCTCTGACTCTTTTTCTTTCCTGCGCAGAGAAATGAAACATTTGTCCTAAGGGTAACTTTTATGGTCTGAATCTTATGTGCAAACAATACATAGCAGTAACCTCATATTCTTTAGAGAACCACTATACACTGAATTGGGTGTAGGGGTCACAAATAAAGACGGGGCAAGTTTTCAAAAGAAGGATATTGAAAACTAATAGAGGGCTTCCAGTTTTAAGATGGGCGCAGCAGGGAAAATCTTCCCCAAATTTAATCTCAGTCCTAGGTCCAGTCTTGAGAAAGATTAGTGCGATTGGAAGCACATATGAAGAAGGGCGTCCGTTAAGACAAGAGAGGGAATCTGTGCACTATCTCCTGGTGGCAAAGGACTATGCTTTTACAAGTAGTCTTTGAATTATGATCACAACTGAGCTCAAACTTTTTATTGCTAAGCGAGACAGCTGTTAAGTGTATTTTGCTCCATTTTACGACCTTTCTTGCCACAGTTGTTACGTGAATCACTGCAGTTGTTAAATTAGTAACACAGTTGTTAAGTGAATCTGGCTTCCCCACTGACTTTGTTTACCAGAAAGTCGCAAATGCACATAACCCCAGGACACTGCAACTATCATAAATATGAGTCACCAGGCATCTGAATTTTGATCACATGATCATGGCGATGCTGCTATGGTTGTAAGTGTGAACAATGGTCAGAAGTCCCTTTGTTCGGTGCTGTTGCAACTTCAGACAGTCACTAAATGAACCGTTGTAAGTCAAGGACTACCTGTATTTTTCTAACAGAGATCACAACAGACTTCACTATATGACCTATAAGAAAAATATGCTCCGTGCATCGTATGCCATGTAATTTCCTGGAAGATGAAGAGCATTCTGAATCCACCTTCCATTGAATTGTCTCTTGAAGGTTGAATCTTAGCCACAAGCCATATCCTTAAATTTGACAATTCTGTTTTCAAGGGAATAGGGAAAAAGGCTGGTTTGGGAAAAAATTACATTTCCAAGACAGCTTGAACAGAAGATTTTTTTTTTGTTAATCTTGATTTATCTAAAGGCAGGAAAAAAAGAATAACTGATACTAAAGATGATATGCATTTTAGTAAAATGCATTAAGCATTCATGCTCAAACACCGTTTATGGCAGAGTGAATTTTTGTACAGGGAGCAAACATAACATCAACCTGTTTCTTAAAATGGGAGAGGTGAAGAGGACTTTGTTTTTGTTTTTTTCTTTCCTTTCTTTGCCTTGTGAGGACCACGACATTAATAGTCAGTCTCATCATCATGATGGGAATAATGAGCTTTATATTCTACAGTTGGCTAAAGGGCACAAGAAGCTCTCTGCCATATAGCAAGTCAGATTATTTGTCCAGCTGATACAGATGCAATCTGGCAGCAACAGTTGAACTTTTATGTAGTGCAGGATTTCCCAGCCTAGGCAACTTTAAAACATGTGGACTTCAATTCCCAGAATTCCCCATTCTGGGAGTTGAAGTCCACACGTCTTAAAGTTGCCTAGGTTGAGAAGCCCTTATGTAGTACGGTAGGTGTCTCAATCTGGTACAAAGATGCTGGAGATTCAATATGGGGTCTTCTGCTTACAAAGTATGTATTGTACCTGAAGATATTCTGATGCTGTCCAGAAGATGTATTTACTATGACAAAGTTGTTTCCAATAGCTCATATTGCATAGTGGAGCACTGGAACTCCGGTTCACAACTACTGTCAGATCATCAGAATTGTAGCATATCTGGCTAATTTGCTAATTGTAGCAATCTCTGGTCAAGAGATTGAACATTCCTAGACATTCTTTTCCTCTGTTTGCCTCCAGGGTTGGGTAGACGGAGCATAAAGGCACCTGAGTGAAGAAAGATGTACACTGTAGCAGGCAACTTTTAAAAAAGAGAAAAACAGCAAGACTATTTCTTAAAAGATTCGGTAAGGAATAAATCATATTTCAACTCTATCGCTCCATTCTGTATCTTTTGCCATTTAGCAGGAAAATTTTAAGCGAGTGTTTTGGACTCCTGAGTCTGCCCACCATGAAAAATATGTGCTTATTCATATTCCAGGTTGTAATATATGACTGGTAGCTTGAATCAGAGTGAAGGAGATGTGGGAGGTTTAATCTTGCCTTAGATGTATTTATTTGGATCAAGTCTGGTATCTTATCAATGAGAAGTAAGAATGTTCTGCAAGTGAAACAGTGTTGTTTATTGCAGCAGATTGTAGTAGGAAAAATACATTAACTGGAGACAAAACAATGTAGTCCTTGGTGCTTCTGAGCTTGGTTATATTCTTGCTGACATTTCATTACCACTGACGCTGATGATGTTACCTAGTTGAGTAATGAAATGTCTGCAAGAAAACAACCAAGCTCAGGGAGCACCAAGGACTACACAATTCAACACAGAATTCCAAATCTTCTCTTCTACAGTGTTGAAGGCCTGGATAGGGAGACAGGTGTACAAAAATCTACTCTCATACAGTTCTTCCTCAAAATAACCTGGTCAGAAATTCTAGTCCTAAACCAACTGATGCTTTATTTTCATATTTCAGGTTTTGAGTATATTTCAGGATGGATACTGTTGTTCTTAGGGCAGTATTAGCATATTCTGATGCACTGCAGACTCAGCACTACTGTGTGGAGAGGTTGCAATCCATTGATTCAAGAAAGAATCATTTTTCCTTTCCCCATCCTTGGTGTGCAAGCCACCCATATCCCTATGCAGCCTTTCCTTATGATTCTGGGCAACATTCTGTATTCTAGGACAGGATTAACATGGAAGCCAGAAGAGAAAAAGAGCTTCCATTCATTTAAAAGATCACAGAGGTTCCCTATACCTGTTTTGACAAGATATGGGAGTCCTCAGGTCATTCATCCAGGGGAACATACATACATACATAAACGTCGTTAGCTAGAATTAAATTGGCTATGACACATAAAGTTTCATAACTTAATCAGAAGGGATAGAGAGATATTCTATGAGATCTTATAAAGACCTTTGACTATAGTTGATTGAAAAGTGGGATTTGGGGAATATGGAAACCTGGAAAGGCATTCACATAAATATTCACTCTACTCTTTAGTGTGCCAATCAATTAACTCTATTTTCTTTTCAATTCTCTTGCAGATGTTGTGTTGGCTTGCAGATGTTGTGTTCTCTAAAGGCTGAGCCATGCTGGAGAATTCAATATACTAGTGACCAGAGGAATACTATACCCAGTTATCGACTAAATTTATGATGACTGTCCTTTGAAGCTCTAGTTCTTCTGGTTCTGTTACTAATGCAGATTTCCTTATTCTGGTTCTTCAGTTAGGCATCCATAAGAAGAATCTCAGAGTTGACATTAGTGGCAAGAAGGATTTTCCACCAGCTCTACCTGTGATAAAGATACTGTTGTTGTTTCTGATGCCAGAGAAAAATGAGCTCTTCATGAGTTTGTGATCGTGGTTTTATTTAATACTCGATTGCATCCTGCCTAGCAATCTAGTAAGTTAAATGATGATGTTCTGGAAAATACAAAAACAAACCTGAATGGGTACAGAATGTAACATCTTTACTCCTAATGAGAGTAGATTGTTCAAATCACATCATGCCAGTAATTTAAATAACAACCTTCTGGTTTGCTGTGTTTTCCAACCTGAGCAACTTCCAGACTAGTAGGCATCAGTCCCAGAATTTTCCAGCAATAACCCTGCCTGCTAAAGCAGTCCACACAACTAAACATTGCTCAGGTTGGATAACACCGGTTAGACCAACCTGGTATTGCTAGATGTGTCAGAATGCAGCTCCCATAGTTCTGTACTAATTCAGCCAGTGATTAGAGCAGTGAAGGATACTTTAGTTCAACGAGACTAAGATATTAATCCTGTTGTTATTTCCAATCCCATTTTCTTATAATATAAATGAAAACACATACTGGCTGTGTTGTATCTGCACATCTTCAATTTGGTGAGAGATTGATGAGAAGGGGCAGCTGGTGAAATCTTATTATACAAACTGACGTGTCAGCATGAGATTAACAACGAGAGCAGACTTTGAGAAGGATCTGCCTTCATTTTATCTCCATGAATGTAACTTTGTGAGGCTGGTTGAGAAGAGAGAGTGACTGAGCCAAAGTCGCTCAGTGAACTTTCTTGGCTGAGGAGGGTTTGGAACTTCAAACTCCAACACTTTAACTATTATGCTAGACTGGCTCTCTTTTATATCCCAGATCATCTAGTTTCTCCATTTTTGAAGCTTTCAACCATACTATGAATATTTTTTGGGGGGGAGAAATCTATCAAAAACGGTACCGTAAAAAACAGATTAGAAACACAAGTTAAGATAGGCAAGAAAATGGTAAGTGGGCACCTGTCCACCCTAGACGAGTTCAAATCACCAGGACCAGATGGATTACAGATGTGATCTCAGAACCACTGAACTATATCTTTCAGCCATGCACCATCACCTTCCCCCCACAACGTTTGCCCCCCGACGCCAGCAGCCGCATGCCACCACACCTCTTGCTCTCTCCCCCAGCCTGCCACCGATCTTATTGCATGCTGTCCCCCATAGCCCCCTTGGTCATCCCCCTGGCGCCATCGCTGCCTCCCACCACCCGATTGGCTGGGGGGGCTATTTGTCCCGTGCATCCAAAGGCCTGGGTCAAACGGTGTCTGGGCGAATGGGCAGGGATGAAAGGTAGAGGACCAGAGGACCATTAGCCGTGGAGAATGGCTGGGGGAGGACCAGCAGAGGAGGAAAGCTGGCTGTAAATCGGCTGAGGCAGGTGGCTGGGGATGAAGGAGTAGCCAAGGGTCATTGTCTAAATGTCCTAGACCCATCAGGATGGTTTGAGGGTGAGGGTGTCTCCTTACTCAGATTTATCAATTTATCAGACTGATAACTGCTAAATTCAGAGGATAGTGTACTAAATCTAAGTTTTATTATATACAGGTGGAACTTTTACATTCATGATCATGGTATAGGGCTTCCTGCTTGATCAGGGGGTTGGACTAGAAGACCTCCAAGGTCCCTTCCAACTCTTGTTGTGCTGTTATGAAAGGAAAAATCAAAATCTAACTCCAACTTATATGTGTTTCAATATGTTGATGTGTGTGATTCTAACCAAGTAGATCCTTTTAAGTTCAATCAGATTATATAGCCTTGTTGGAGTAATTTGACCCAAATGCAATTAAAGTTGTATCCATGGTTAATATAATACAAGATAAATAAACAGTTAGAAAGTATTTACTGAACATCATGCAAGTAGATAAAAAAATATATTAAACAAATGTAACATTATATTGGCATTGCATGTGTAAGAGAACTTAGAAAGTGTCTGGAGTCGTATGCATAATCTCAAGGATCTGGGTCAGTCACCAGGACCAGAGGTTTAGTCTTCTGATCTTTCAGACTCACATGTACACATGTACACACTCTGCTAGAGAGAAGTTCCCTGGGGATGGGGCTCCAGCAAGAGTCTGTAAGCTCGAAAGAGTAAATCTTTGTTCCCGGTGACTGACCCAGATTGGATCCTGCAACATTATCTCAGGACACGTATATTTGCCTTCATTTCCCTTGAGAGATTTCACAGACCCAGATCCAGCATCTGGCAGTGATTCTCCTCACAAATATAGTCCCACATCAGCAGGATGTCAGTTTGTCATGGTATTCACAGGTAGTCTCTCCAGGACTTAATGTACTGAATTTCATGCAAGTAGCTAAAAATTTAACCAAATGTAACAGTCTATTGGCATACATTTTTAGGAGAATTTACTATGCGTAGTTATCAAATGAAAAAGACCAAGTCCGCCAAGATCCTTTTGCTCAAAGAATTTTTTAAAATATCATAATTTAATCACAAATTCTTTAAATTACCAAACAGTGATTAATTACTTCAGTGGATAAAGTATATAGTGGTGCCACAATATTCTACAAATTAAATAAACAATGCAAATGTGGTGAGGAACAGTTCAAGAAATATTTTCATATACTTAAGCTTCTTTATTTCTGTAAATGTACTTATTATTTGTTACTGCACTGTGTGTATAAGGGCTTCAGTGTATAAAATATACTAATATATAGAAAATGAAAACATTCTTCTTCCTAAATTCTGTTTACTTTACAAAACAGAAAAAGAAAAGAAAAATACAAAATTCTCAGTTACAGCAAACTGCAAGAACTGTCCCCCCCCCCCCAGGACAGAAATACAACTGATAAATTGTAAAATCAAGAACAACTTGAGACAAAAAAGTTACTATTCTTATATGTCCAAATCTACTAAGTAAAAGAGAAACAAAAGGATGGAAACATATGTTTTAGTTCCAGCTCCATAAGGATGGGTGAACAAAAATAAAGAATTATCACAGAATAAAAAGTAATTAAAGTCAATAAGAAAACATTTCCCCAGGTTTTGTATAAATATTAAAAAGAAGAATGCACAAAAATAATTACAACTGTGACCAATAACAACACTGTATAAATGTATTTGCATGTAAATAAGGAAAGAATTTGTTTAGTTTTCCTGCCTCTCCAAATTTCAGAGAGCACTAAATCCTCAGGGACAAGTGGTTTGTTCATTCTGATGATAGATGTCACATCATGAGTGAAAGACTTAAAGAAAAAACATTATGCCTTCACAAAATTATATCACTTTTTTATTTTTATTTTTTTTACTAAACGAAAATCAACACGAATGCTTTGAATTTCCATTTCCCAAGAGATCCCCAATTTCCAACTATGCAGTGCTATGGACGTTCAACAGGAAGTAAGTTGTGCTGTGTTTCATGCAACATGGGACTGATCTCCAAGTTGTTTTTCATGTGAAACTGATCTCTACTGCCATGTAAAAATGCATAGAACTGTACCCCAAATCTCATAGTTCATGCTACATTTAAATATCAATAAATCTTAACATTAATTTTTTAAGACAGTTTAACACTTTTAGGAAAGGAATAACTGTGAACTACAGATTCTTCCAATCAGAAAAAAACAATTATTCAAGTCACCCTAAATACCTACTTTAGAGAATCTGTCAGAAAGACAAGTATTTGCATTCTTGAAGACTAAAGGCAGATGCAAAAACCAATAATAATAATAATAGTTGGGAGGTACCTTGGAGGTCATCTAGTCCAACCCCCTGCTCAGGCAGGAAACCCTATACCATTTCGGACAAATGGCTGTCCAGTCTCTTCTTAAAAACTTCCAGTTTTGGAGCATTCACAGCTTCTGGAGGCAGGTTGTTCCATTGATTAGTTGTTCTAACTGTCAGAAAATTTCTCCTTAGTTCTAGGTTGCTTCTCTCTTTAGTTAGTTTCCATCCGTTGCTTCTTGACCTGCCTTCAGGCGCTTTGGAGAATAGCTTGACTCCCTCTTCTTTGTGGCAGCCCCTGAGATATTGGAACACTGCTATCATGTCACCCCTCGTCCTTCTCTTCATTAGACTAGACATTCCCAATTCCAGCAACCGTTCCTTATATGTTTTAGCCTCCAGTCCCCTATATCATAGTATCATTTCCTATGATACTATGAGCTGCATGGGGTATGGGACAATATCCAACAAATGCGGATTTCTACAGATGTTCCTCATTCTCCCTTTTATATACCCTGAACATCTGCTCTAGAATGTCCACAGTTGCAGGACAGATGTCAAAGGCACACAAAAGGGAGATGCACTTTTATCCAACATTTATATGAAACACAGTGCAGTCTCAGATTTATAATTCTGCCTGAATTTAACTGAACCATTCTGCCTACCATCCAAATTTGTTGATTTAACACATCTGGAAGGCATTGGGATTTGAGAGAATTGCTTTAGGATAGCATATTATCAGAGTACACATTGCAGATTGTTATATGTGAGAAGGAAACTGAAGAGAGAAGCCTACCCAGCTGAATTATTTGCTCCTTCTCCCTATGGCCATCATCATGTCCTGTCCTGTAGGAAGGATCCCTGAAGATAGAGGCAGGAAGGCAAAGGGCAAGTATCACAGAAGCTTCTTCAGCTAGTTTCTTCTCTCCATATCTCATGTTAGGGTCATTACCACCAACTGGCCTCTAGGAAGCACCACAAAAATTTTGTTTGCCAATATTTGTTGATTTATTTATTTATTTGCAATTGTTTACTCTGTATTACATTCAGCTGCTTTAGATTAATTAGCATCCTGAAAAATAAAATATATAATAATAACAATAATGAAATTGAAAGATTGTGTCGTAAACCAGCTGTGGTGGTTCCAGTGGTTATTGGCACACCATGTGTCATACCAAAAAAATCTTGGACAGCACTTAGGAAATCTGTTCACGGACAAAATTTCCATCTGTGAATTGCAAAAGGCCACACTGCTTGGATCTACATATATACCATGCTGATACATCACAACCAAATCCAATCTAAACATCTTACTGACTGTGCAACCAACTGTAATATCTTGATATTCCTGAATTAGATTGTATATTCAGGGGGACTGATTTAATGAATAAAAGTTTCAATTGAGCAGTTGTTCAAATTGTGGAGGAAAAGGAGGAGAAATAAAAAAAGTGGAAAATTATCTTAAGAAGAGATATAGTTGTATTTTTCACCATTTTTCAAGCTAGGACCAAGCATTGATGTCATGTAAATAAAAGAAGTAAAATGAAATCATATTATTTCTTGAAACTCTTAGCCTATGTAAATTGTTTCCCAATTGCCTAATGGGACAGGAAAGATAAAAAGATAAAAGTCAGATTAACTTTTTTTTATTGTAACTTGGTGTTTTGGGTATAAAATCTGGTTTATACGGTGTCAGGTGAACCCTCCATTCCAGCCACCATTAAAAGTCAAGTAATATACAAAGGTTGCCTATTAGATGCAACCCTCTGATAGATGCTTATTGGCTTTAACTCAAGGAAGTAAAAGCCTCCCAAAGAAATTTGGGCTTTTTCCAAAGCTAAGACCTGTATTGTATTCTGGATCCAACAGTTTAACAGTTGCACAAAATAATACATGATTTCTGCCTGGAACTGTTCGAAAGAGTTAGACTAAGGTACCAGTGGTCATTTGAAGATTCTTAATGCCATACTCATTCTTCCTCAAGTATCATACAATGTACTGTGGAAGGTCATGGAAGTGATGAATGTGTGATTCTAGGACTCTAATTCTATAGGATGCATAGCAATGTATCCTCTTTTTTTTTTTGCAACTCCAAATAACATCAATGACTCAATCCTACTCTTTGAAAGGTTTCAGTGCAGTGACATCACACAGCTGTAGTGAAAGAAGACAAAAAAAGACAAGACAAAAATGAAATCGGTTCAGAGGAACAGGCAATTTTTCCATCTTTGACCAAAAGAATTATTTCGTTCAAGAGAGCAAGAAGACATTTTTTGAGATGCATTTGTAAAATGCAGCGTAATTCCAAATTTATCAGATGGTATTATTTTACTTCTGTAATGTTGCACATATAGGTCAGAGGATGAAAAACAATCCCTGTAAAATTAAAGGACTGTAGCATAAAATCAGAGATGCAGAAGTAATTGGAGCAGTAATTATGAAATCAAGCATATTCTACATTACTACACATTTTTTTTTTAAAAAAAAACTTGCTTATTATCACATTGCTATGTATCCAAGTGAGCTCCTTGTGAGTCTTAGATAGAGGCATCACAGGAGAGCCAATTAATGCCAATTTTTGCAAGGCAATATTTGAAGAGTCAGCAATGCATGGCCTTTTGCTGTCCCAGGAACCAAAAACGACTATTTAAAAAAACAATGTATATTATTTTCATGCTTGCTGGAACCAAAAGTCAACTTTGGCTATTCAAAAACCGTCCCATTGTTGCTACTATTTTAAAAGAAGGTAAAATTTTAGACAGTAAAATCCTCTTCTTGAAGGGATTGCTTGTCTATATGCTTTTATTAGAGATAATATACAGGTTTTGGAATCAGGGACCAATTTTGTATTCCTGGTTGTATGCCTGAACTCCTTCAAAATAAAAGCTGCTTGTCAGTCTTTTCTGACAGAAACCTGGAATATTTGGCTTTGGGAATCAATGGGGATGCAGATAATCAAGATGCGACTTCAAGAGAACATCACAACTTCTATTAGTGTTGCCAATACTCCATGTATACGTTCACTAATAAATTCAAATCAAGTATAAAGTATAACAAATATTCATCTAAAAACTATCATTATATGACAAAATGACATCCCTTTAAATGGCCACAAGCATGGTCAGTGTCTGTTGAAAGGGTCTCTGCTCACAGCTGAAGTCTTGCTGGTCCCACTGCTTGCCAAATGCAGTAAGTGTCCTTGTACACCTTTGAGTTGGCACTTTTGCAGAACAGCCTAAAATCCCAACAAAGCAGCCTTCTGCAATATGCTTGCAATTCCAGTGGCTGATGCAAAAAGATGGCATCATGAGCAGTATTGTTAGGTCTGCCAAAAGCACTATCAGGAAAGCCAACTCCTGCTTATGGGAAAACATGTGACATACAAGGCTAAAGTACATAGGAGAAGTATGTGACATACAAGGGCTGAAGTACATAGAAGCATGTGACATACAAGGGCTGAAGTACATAGAGGAAGCATGTGACATACAAGGGCTGAAGTACATAGAAGCATGTGACATACAAGGGCTGAAGTAAATAAGAGAAGCATGCATGTGTGTGTGTGTGTGTGTATGCATAAATCACTATGGTTACAGTCTACACTCAGAAAGCTTAAACTGAAATTCCTGTTTGAAAAGCACTGGAATTCACCAAGTATCTCAAAATATCCAGATACAGGTGCTACATTTTAAATGTGAAGAAAGCCCTTTGCTTTAAGCAACTTATTTATAAATTAATTGAGTTAAAAAGTCACAACAGGAGTGATGGCTGGCTGGGATGCAACTTGGAGCATCCTATCCCAAATCTGAAGGTCACTAAGCTAGGAAAAAGGATTGTAATATCCTAATGGTAGATAGTAAATAATCCCATATGTTAGCAAGGGAACAACATGGAGAATTGGTGTTCAGAAGTCTATAACAGGAATAAAAGCATTATCTATATCTATATAGGTATAGATGAGAGAGAGAGAGAGAGAGAGAGAGAGAGAGAGAGAGAGAGAGAGATCCACCAAGTTGCATATATATTTTATAAGCCTGTTTAAAGCCAATTTACTCCCTAACACTTCATTAGATGCAAATTTCAGCACTCAAGGGAAGAACAGCTCCCAGTTACTGTCAAAGGTAGAATTGGAAATCTAGGAAACATTCTATACTTAATGCTTAGCCAAAAACATTTTCCAAAAAGCATTAAAAGGCTGCAATGGTTCCAAAACATTTTCATACAAATCCTGCTATTATAATCTTAGTGGAGGCAAACGATTACAGTTGTAAATGTAATATAAAGAAGTAAACTTGAAAGGCAGAATTAAAAAGCACGTTCTCAAGCAGTTATTTCATTATTTCCCTCCTCATCCCAAGTAGTTTTATTACTTGCAATCCATTCAATCAACAAAAGTTTAATCTCCACAAAAGCCATCTGACTGCATCATTTTATACTTTTTGTTTTGTTTGTGCATGTCTGTTTTTTTTTCATCCATTACCTGTCCTTTCTATTTATGATGGCTAATTTATTCCAGCCCTGCAACATTTTATCTTAATCCCTAAAGAACCACTGCCTCAAGCAACAATCACCAGGGCCCTTCTATCTGCAGCTCTGTAACAGTTATCCTCCTTGTTCAAAACTTTAATTGTAATCTTTTCCTAAGAAATGTAAATTGTTTTCCAATTTAGCTATCGTGCTTTCTCACACACTCTTTCCAACGTTCCTCAGATAAAAGAAGCCACACTTCACTGGGTCCAATTTACAGACTGGGAAAGTGAAGCAAGATTAATGTATTAGTGTCAGTGCAATTTAAAAGGAGCAACTATAGGGTTCTATAGCAACAGCAGCCCTCAGCATAAATTCCTTCAGTCTCCTCCCTTTACTTGTCATCCTGCAGCACCAGCCATTTCAGGAGAAAAAAAGAAGATAAGATGGGAAACAGGAAAATCCCAACAGCCCTGCTGAAAAATTGGTTTCCTCAGTCTTCTTTCTCCCGAAATTGTATTCAGTCATCCTACATTTAATAGGTAGCCTGTAACTTTAAGAATGTTTTTCTCTCTGATTCAAGAGTTAGACTGGTAGCAGAGAGACCCAGAATTTAGTCTACACTGAACCCAAAAAACCTCCGAGGGTACCCTTGGGCCAGTCACGCTCTCCCAGCCTAACCTACCTCAGAGGGTTATTGTAATGAGGAATGGGCACTAAGTATCTTGACTTGAGCTGCTTTATGAAAGGCAGGATTATACCTAACAAATAACCCTAAATAAATATTTATTTCCTTTCAATGTCATGCTTTTTTAGGCTGTAAGATTGGAAAGAGGAACTCTGCTTTAACCGACTCTAAGTAAACCCCTCCTGGAACCCTATCTGGCTAAACAATGTGATCAAAGTGCTGTGAATAAATGGTAGATATACATACAAGTACGAAAAGAGGCAGATTTATAGATTAGAAGTTGTGGCAATGCATCGAACTTCAAGTGGGAATGGCACCATATAATTTAATTACTGGGAACCTATGGGTAGATTGATGTTACATGGAAAATGGAGAGGGGCAAGAATAAGACTCATGATTGGATCTTATCTAACTTAGGAATGGGACTGTTATAAGGAGGTGGTCCACACTTCTAGTGCCTCTAATAAAAAATTAGAAAACTTGGGGAGGGTTGAAATATTTGCAACCAACTCATTCTTGCGACAAGGCGACATTTGTGAACATGGGAGGCTAGATACGCAAATGCTACATTTGTCACAATCATAACAGCACCAAAGCACTCGTGACAGTATATAAAGAGTCTGGCTGTCTTATTCTCAAACAAGTCTTTCTTCAAATGAAATACTTCTGAACTGCCAGATATTAAATAAGGTCAATGGCGCAGAATTCATTCTTCTCCTGCCAGGATTTGTCTCAGCTTTCTCCAAATCTCAACTGAATATTATTGTTGAAGTAACAAGTCAATATCCAGCTCATTGGTACCTTTGCATTTTAAAGAAATGCTGAGACAAGATAAAATTGCACAATCTGAAATATATAAATATCAGCAAGCAGTGAATTGTAGGAAATGGGAGGAAAGGAATGCATTCTGACAGCAGTTACTAAGAAGGTGTGGGATAACAAAGATTCACTGAAGAATTCTCATAATCTGATTTCTTGGGCTATAGGGCTTCAAAGGTTAAATCCAAAAGGAAAAAAAAATAGTGCATACATATCCTGGGATTTTATTCTTTTAAAAACAAAGTGAAGTCAAAGCATCTTTTGTATGCTGGAAATAAAATCTTCATGTAAAAACTGAAAAATATAAAGCCATGCTTTATTCTTGACAAGTTTCTTAACTATCTTTTTTTAAAAGACAAATTACAATATCTAAATCAAGAAGTTAAAAAATAAAGTTAAAAAACAAAAAAAAAAGTTTATTTCAACATATTAATAACCAGAAAAAAGTCAAGGAAACAGTCGGTCCACTAAAGAGAGAAGATGGCAAGGAAGTAACAGGCAGTAGAGAGAAAGCAGAGCTGCTTAACTCATTCTTTGCATCAGTCTTCACACAAAAAGAAATTATAGACCAGTGGTGGTGAACCTATGGCACGCGTGCCAGAGGTGGCACTCAGAGCCCTCTCTGTGGGCACACGCACCGTTGTCCCAGCCTCGCCTCCCCCGTGACCCCCTCCTCATCAGCAGCCCCCCTGGAGGAGAGTCGCCCCCGGGTGCGGCCCGTGCAGAGCAGAGCAGCGCAGCCAAGCACATGGCAACCTTGCAGCAGGGACAAGACTCCGCCCTCACACTCCGTCGCACGCAGATGATGCTGCGGGGCATGGGTGAAGGGTGTGGCCGCCATGGTGCTGCTAGGCTGCCTGGGCCATCTGCTGCAGCAGGCTGTGGAAGTGGTGGGTGGCCCTGAGGGCAGTGCAGGGCGGGAGGTGGAGCGGGGGGCGGTGCGGGGGTGGGACGTTTTTTGGGCACTCGGTCTCTAAAAGGTTCACCATCACTGCTATAGACCAACCTACCAAAAGCATAACTGTAAAAGACGGACTAGAAATAAAAATTAAAATAAGCAAGAAAATGGTAAGAGAACACCTTGTCTGACCTTGATGAATATAAATCACCGGGACCTAATTGATTACATCTCAGAGTTCTGAAGGAGCTGGCAGATGTTATCTCAGAACCATTGTATCATATCTTTAAAAAATATTGGGAGCACTGGGGAACTACCTGAGGTTTGGAAAAGAACTGATGTGATTCCCATCTTCAAAAAGGGGGGGGGGAACAGACCCAGGAAACTACAGACCAATCAGACTTAACATCAATAGCTGGGAAGATCCTGGAAAAGATAATCAAAAAACAGATCTGTGAACATCTAGAAAGAAATAAAGTTATAACTAGTAGCCAGCAGAGGTTTGTTATAAACAAATCATGTCAAACCAATCTTATTTCATATTTTGACAAACCGACTAAATTAGTAGACCAGTGAAATGCTGTGGACATAGTATACTTAGACTTCAGCAAGGCATTTGACAAAGTAGACAACCTACTTCTTGATAAGCTAGAAAAATGTGGGATGGACAGCATCACCACCAGATGGATTTGTAACTGGCTGACAAACTGTACTCAACGAGTAGTCCTTAATGGTATTACATCTACATGGAGGGAAATAAGCAGTGGGGTACCACATGGTTCTGTCTTGCGCCCAGTGCTCTTCAATATCTTCATAACTGACTTAGATGAGGGAATAGCTCAGAACCATTGTATCATTATCTTTAAATTTGCAGATGACACTAAGCTGGCAGGAATAACCAATACCCCAGAAGACAAACTCGGCTTTATAAAGCCTTAGTAAGGCCACATCTGAAATACTGCATCCAGTTTTGGTCACTAGTTTACAAAAAAGATGTTGAGACTTTGGAAAAAGTGCAAAGAGCAACTACGATAATTAAAGGCCTGGAGACTGAAACATATGAAGAAGGCTTGCAGGAATTGGGTATGGCCAGTCTAGAGAAAAGAAGGACTATTTGGGACATGATAACAGTATTCCAGTATTTCAGAGGCTGCCACTAGGAGGAGGGGGGTCAAACTATTCTCCAAAGCACCAGAGGGCAGGACAAGAAACAATGGTTGGAAACTGACCAAAGAGAGAAGCAACCTGGAATTAAGGAGAAACTTACTAACAGTGAGGACAATTAACCAGTGGAACAGCTTGCCTTCAGAAATCGTGGGCGCTCTATCACTGGAGGTTTTTAAGAAGAGACTGGACAGTCACTTGTCTGAGATGGTATAGGTTCTCCTGCTTGAGCAGGGGGCTGGATTTGAAGACCTCCAAGGTCCCTTCCAGCTCTATTCTATTCTAAGTAACATGCTGGTATTAGCCAATTTGATTTCTTTTCATCAAGCAAGATATAATATGTTACTGTTTGTCAGCTGTAATCTACACTAAATGCAGTGGTATTCACTTAATGTTATGCACCAGAAGAAGCAATATTATCCATTACTAGAAGCACCAACTATTTTTTATAAAAAAAGATTCAGGGAGGTAGTTAATATACATTGCATATGGCTTAGATATCAGCACCTTTGTAGCCATGTGATTAAGATATTTGGGAGGCTGAGTAGCACCAAACCATTAGAAAATAATGTCTAGTGCAGGGGTCTTCAAACTTGGCCCTTTTATGACTTGTGGATTTCAACTCCCAGAATTCCTCAGCCAGGCATGCTGAGGAATTCTGGGAGTTGAAGTCCACAAGTCATAAAAGGGCCAAGTTTGAAGACCACTGGTCTAGTGAAAAGTAAGATCTACAATTTCACATCTGTTATAAACCACTGTACAAATTACAAGAATAGTGGAAGATTAATAGACACAAATGTCTTAAAATTACAAATCAAACTTAACACACTTAATATAATATAGAAATATTAGATATAAAGGAAAGACTAAAGCTCTGCTACTCTTAGTACAGAGTCATAATTGCACAATTAGTTTGTAATATGCAGATCTTGATTCAGGGGAAGAGTTTCTTTTTGAATCCTTTGTCCAATTCCATCCATCTAAAGATCTTTCCCTGTTTCCACATCTGGAAAAAAATTCATATGTAAGATACTTTTCTGTTTTTCTTACTAGATGAAATCTGTGGCAGGAAAACAGCATGAAATAAAACCTTAGTTCTGTACTCCAGTATCTGAGCTCCAATTGCAGGCTCAGCAACTGCATTTTGTAAAACGAAGAAGGATGCAAAAGAATTGCAAAAGGCAAGGTAAGCAGGAAGAAAAGTGCTGGGAAAGCAGGCAGGTGGGGAAGCTCAAGGAAAGAGTAAGCTAACATTCACCCATTTCAACTACTTGTGCAAACAAGCAGTGGAAATGAATGGACCTGGCACAGCAGAAAATGCTTTCTCCAGGACATTATACTCTGACAAAATGGCACACAAGTCCAGGGAATGTTTACATTTTAAAAGTTCAATTTGATTAATTGATTATGTATCATCAGGTCACTGTTAATTCTTAGTGAGCTCGCTCATTCATTCATTCATTCATTCATTCATTCATTCATTCATTCATTCATTCATTCATTCATTCATTCATTCATTCATGATATTTATATAGTCACCCACCTCACAAAATGTGACTGGGCGATGTACAATAAAAAATTATAAATTGGTAATAAAAAAGTCAGTGATTAAAAAATACTAGTGCAGGTAGTCCTCGACCACAACTGAGCCCAAAATTTATGTTGCTAAGTGAAACATTTGTTAAGCGAGTTTTGCCTCAGTTTACAACCTTTTTTGCTACATCTGTTAAGTGAATCATTGCAGTTGTTAAGTTAGTAATGTTGTTGTTAAGTAAATCTGGCTTTCCCATTGACTTTGCTTGTCAGAAAGTCGCAAAAGCTGATCGCATGACCCTGGGACACTGCAACCGTCATAAATATGAACCAGTTGTCAGGCATCCGGATCACATGACCAAGGGGATGCTGGTCATAAGTCTGAAAAATGATCATAAGTCACTTTTTTCAGTGCCGTTGTAACTTTGAACAGTCACTAAATGAACTGTTGTAAGTTGAGGACTACCTGTACTATGATTAAAAAGCAAGTAGAAAGCAACAGATATTAATAACAGAGGAGCCACTTCAGGAAGTCACCATTCCTTGAGCCCAAAAGGCTTGATAACATAACCAGGTTTTGAGGGACTTATGAAAAGTTAACAGAGATGGGGCCAACCTCATCTTGAGGGGAGGGGATGATGTTCCATAAGACGGACCCCACAACAGAAAAGGCCAATACTTCCTTAGCAGACGTGATCTGGAACATGCGTCTTCTGTTGGACCTAATGGGATGGGTAGAAGTAATTGGGGAGAGACGGTCCCTCAGATAATCTAGCCCCATGCCATGAAGTCCTTTTTAGGTTAAAACCAGCACCTTGAATTGGGCCCGGAAATAGACTGGTAACCAATGCAGTTCGTGGAGCAGAAGTGTAAGGTGTGCTGTTCTCGGAGGGGAACACATAATAGACCATGTTGCCACATTCTGCCAGTTTGGTATAGTGGTTAAGGCACCAGGCTAGAAACTGGGAGACTGTGGGTTCTAGTCCTGTCTTAGCAATGAAAGCCAGCTGAGGGATCTTGGGCCACCTCAGCCCAATTCACCTCACAGGGTTGTTGTTGTGGGGAAAATAGGAGAAGGAAGGAGAGTTAGGTATGTTCACCACCTTGAGTTGTTTATAAAAAAAAATAAAGGTGGGATATAAATAAATAAGAATAGATAAAAGTACAATTATTGTATAAGTAAAATGATTATAAAATTATGCTTGTTTACTATTCAGAGTCACACATGTTTGAGATGGGTGGCTAAACAAATTGACTAAATAAATATGACTTATTAATATAATTAGACCTTGGATGAATAAATGAATATATATGAATAAATAAATAATATATGTGAATAAATAAATGAATAAACAAGCAGGGGAAAAACATCACAGTAAAAGTTTCATTACTAAGCTAAAACCCGTCCTAATCTTGTTTTGTAAAGAAACACCTCCTTATTGCTTTGCTCTGGCACAGGAGCCAAAATGCAAACAGAAGTGAAAATGGATCTTGGAGTGTCGGCAAGACAGGACCTGTTTGGAAATTTGGGAATGCTCATTTTGGGATCATTTTCCTACAGAAAGGCTAGATTTCACATAGAGGTTTCACGATAAGTCAAGTGTATAGCTCCACCTAGAGGGCACATTCACTATATTTTAGCATATGGAAGGAAGAAATCAAACTCAACCCATCTTTAATTTTTCTCCCCCCTTTAACAGGAAAGAGTAAGAAGTGGTTTTCGAATCCTTGACAGGTAGAGAACAAGTGTTGAGGCTATGAATTAGGTATTCACATTTTAAAATCAAATCCTTATTACAATGTACAAAAACTGAACACAGATAACGTCATTACCTTAAAATGAAACTGTTAGATTGCTTGTAGACAATGACATCTGACTCATACTTTTCAAATGTTTTTGCTCTCACACAATAACAGGAACCCAGGTGCTGTTTCTGCCCCCTTTTGGAACATGAAGCTCTGAATCAAGGCATTTACAGCCTAGTCCATTTGCCGTTAACCTTGTCCCAAGGAAGAAACTTCTTTCTAGAAGATGGGCAATTCCTATGAAGATTAAGGACTGTCTCCTGGTTTTCTGAGGGGCCACAGGAAACTATTGGCATGGCCAAGATGTTTCATTCTGATTTGGGGTGCTTTTATTTTGCAATTATTGGGATGGATTTTATTTTGCATTTACTATGGTATAACAGAATTGGAAGGAACCTTGGAGATCTTCTAGCCCAACCTTCTGTTCAGGCAGGAGAGACCCTATTCCATTTCAGGCAAGCGGATGTCCAGTCTCTTCTTAAAAACTTCCAGTGTTGGAGCATTCACAGCTTCTGAAGGCAGGTTGTTCCACTGATTAATTATTCTAACTATCAGGAAATTTCTCCTTAGTTCTAGATTGCTTCTCTCCTTGAATAGTTTCCATCCATTGCTTCTTGTCCTGCCTTCAGGTGCTTTGGAGAATAAGTTGACCCTCTCTTCTTTGTGGCAGCCCTTTAGATATTGGAACACTGCTATTGTGTCATCCCTAGTCTTTCTTTCCTTCTTTGTTCTCCCTCATACACACATATGAAAACCACCTATATTTACATCACCAAATTTTGGATATTTTGTTGTTAAATATCATACGAGGTACAAAGGAGCTTACAAATGGCCCCAGAGTCATTAGGAATTTGGGTGGCCAGATAAAATAAATAAATAAACCACCTACCTAATAGAGCATACAGTATTCACTTTTCAGGTTTGAAAAGTGGAGTGGTATAATTGTTTTCTAGGTGATAGTTCCTCACTGACATCTTCTCTGTCTCAGAGAAGATCAAGCACTGAACATACAACGTTCATTTATTATATTTTTCAGCTGGTATCAATCAGTCCCAAGTGAATGGATAAGAATAAATATCAATCAGGAGACTTATGGATTTCTAAGCCAATTCGCCGATTAAATTAAGTCATGTTATTCTCTCTGGACCATGGTTAACGCACCCCATCCCCAATTGGTGGATTCCCCTGCTTCTTTACCCCTCTCACCTATAGGAGGAACTTAACTGCCATTTGTTTTTCCTTCCATCAAAAAGTGTTTTTGCAGGATTGGTGAAAAAGTTGCTATTATTTCCCATTTTGTCACTTGGGCTAACAGGAAAATTTTGGAAGACCTCATCAATTGCAATCAGTTTTGGAAAACAAGGGGGGTTATTCCCCATATTGAATCTGGGGGAAAAGAAGAACAACAACAACAAAACATTCATTTTTACAGTTTTTTCTGTCACATGGACTATAAGGGGAAACTTGGAGGAACTCTTCTCAGTTTCACCCAATTAAAATGGGAAAGGGAAATCAAAGGCATGGCCAACATTTCACTGTGACGCCAAAAGAAAAAGAAAGCCTCCAAACTTTTATGACAGCAACTCAGTAACCTAGTACAGAAGGGCCACTGAGGCAGACAGCAGAGACTGGGGGATGTGCACACTAGCCAGAGGCTTTTATCAAAAGCAGAATGAACACAGCGGATAGGCTCAAGTGCTCCATTTACCTCACCACTTAGGCAGGAAAACACTACTTTTAACTCACAGCCAGCAAAAATGGTTGGAGATTACCTGCTAGAACAGAGGTCCCCAACCTTTTGGGCACCAGGGACCAGTTCCGTGGAGAAAGGTTATTCCACGGACTGGAGAATGTGTGGTTTTGTGTGCTGCCTGCATCCCACGGATGGGGCTTTGCTTCTTTGTGTGGACTGGTTGTTGGCATGTCGCAGCCCGGTACCGGTCCACGGGCCGGGGGTTGGGGACCCCTGTTCTAGAAGACTAAGATAGGATGATTACTATGTTGTCCCTTCCTGTCCTCCCAGAGTAGAAGGGCAAACATGGGGTAAACAGGAAATGCAGAGCAGCCCAGGGTCAGGCAAACATGTCTAGTTGGTGTAAGGATCCCAGTTTTGGGGGAGAAATTAATTAATAGCTCCTTCTATGACTCCCTGTATACAGCAACTGTGTTATCGTGCTGTATACAATAACAGAAAAATGATATTTATCAGGATCTATAGCTGTGTTTCAGACAACATCAGAAAAGGAAAGCATAATTGTAAGCATTTTTTTAAAAGACAGAGAAGAAAATGTAATAAAGAAGAATTAGAAGTCCCAGTATCCTAGCAGAAGTCAGATAATTCAACATACAAGCCAATGGACAGCCTGAATCTATTCTTTGTAATGAAAAAAAAATCCACTTTTGGTTCTTTCTCCCCCCTCCCCCCCTTTAAAACTTTTTAGAAATTGGAAATTTCCCTATAATGGCAATCAGTTCTGGTGACTCTGCTACATCATATTCCCAGGTTTCTAAACATGTACTTAGATTGGTCATTTTACATGAAAACCAGAATTTGAGCAATAATAAGCATGCAGTAAATATGAGACATGCGTTGACAACCTGTGGTTTTATCTACTTTCAGAACTAAAATAATAAAATCATGGAATTAATACATGTTGTTTATTACGGAGATTGAAAAAGATCAACACAGATAATTAGCTGATATTATGTCAGTTTCTCTGGTTAACGGTACACTCGGCAACCAAATAATCACATTGTTATAATACTTTTTTATTTTATTTATTTGTGTCTGCAAGTCAGCGTTGACTCCTGGCAATGGCCTGGACATGTCCCTGCAGTTTTCCTGGCAAGATTTCAAAAGTGGTCTGCCCTTGCCTACTTCCGAGGCCTGAGAGAGAGAGAGGGATTGGCCTAAGGTCACCCAGCTGGCTTCGTGTCTATAGCAAGACTAGAACTCACAGTGCCTTAACCGCCTTCCAAATTGGCTGTCTGTAAACTTTAGTTCGTATCATTTGGATACTGCTTATATTGCAATGAATTTGTAATGGTGTTACAATGCTATAATGCAGTGAATTAATAAGGTACTGAATGTTTATTCTTGCTTCTTTGAATTGTTACGACATGAGTTGATATTGGTTTGCAGTTACAATTATAACAACAAGGTCCTGTAATGCTTTTCTTCTTTCTGCTGTGATCTGTTTTATGCCCAGTTGAGTGGAGAAAGTAAAGAATCTATCTAGGGTAGTAGTAGTGATGGGTTTTAACTGGTCCATTAAATAAAATGGATGGGAGGGGGCATACAGGTATTTTTCTCCATCAGCACTTTTTCTTCTAAAACATACCAAATATACCCAAAAGATAGATGACGTTGAACAGTTGGGGGGGTAGGGGGGAATGGGTGGGAAGGATTCAAATCCTGTGTAATGTATAACTTCCTCATCTTGTCAATTCCAGATGAATGTTAAACCTGGAGATTCTCCCACCCACAATAAATATGTGCATATAGTGCACTTGTATATGTAACTGCCTAAAAATAAGGTAACCGGCTTACAAAATTCATCTTATCCTTGGCCTTAAATATCAATCACTTTATATATGACACATATCACACACACACACTTCCACACCCAGAAAAATACAAGCACACGCATATACACATTTCTCTTCCTCCTTCTATAAGCAAGCAGGAAACTGGAGTGAGGGGAGAGATGATGGTCCCTTTGGAGAGGGAGTCGGTGTGATGGACTACAGCAGGGGTGGAGAACGATGGCCCCTTTATGATCTGTGGACTTCGACTCCCAGAATTCCTGAGCCAGCCCAATTCTACAATGAAGTAGAATTCAGCTGATGCCTGCAGAGGAATTCATCCAGTAGATTTCCTTTTCGGTGACAGGTAGTTTAAAGAAGTTTTAGCAAAAGAATGTTCTGAGACAAAAATGATGGCCTTCCATGTGATAACGGAGTGTCATATTGGTAGATCTTGATTCCAACTAGACCTTGATCCCATGTCTCCGAGAATCCAAATTAAACTAGTCCTGGTTTATTTGGAAAACAAAATGATTTGGTTATTAAATTACATTTGTTTGTTTGTTTATTTATTCAGTTTCTATAGCGGCCCATCACAGTTAATGACTCTAGGCGACTTACCATTCAAAAACTATATTACAATTAAAAATACTAAAAACATTTTTAAAAATACAGCTTTATCACCTTCAGCACCCCAGGCACAGGAAAATAGCCAGGTTTTTAAGGCCTTACGAAAGCTAACAGGGTTGGGGGCATTCTGCTCTCCAAAGGGAGGATGTTCCATACAGTAAGGACCACTGACCCTCTTTGACTGACGGGATCTGCAGCCTACCCATTCTGCTCAACCTGGTTGGACAGGTAGAGACACTTGGACAAAGGCGGTGCCACAGGTAGTTCTATATCTATATATCTATATCAGAGGTGGTGACCCTTTGAAAGCTGTAGGCAACAAAATTTCATTTTAATGTATGCCGATTAGTGTACATTCAAAGTGACAATAAAGTTATTATTCTATTTTCTATTATTCTATTCTATTCTTTGTTATTTCAAAGAGTTTTCAGCTCTTCCAATTCTGTCCAGACTAAAAACTGGCCAGGGACTAACCTTCCTCCTATATAATTTTATAAGAGGATGATCTGTGCAGTTGTGTGCAGCATGAAGATATATTATTTCAATCTCTGGTCCTCTGCTACACTAATTTTGGTAAATCCAACATTGGATTGTTATATCCAGACTGGCCTGTTTTTAACCAATTAGATTTTGGGGCCATTTTATTCAGGTAGGCATTATTGCTGTGTGAATCTGTTCCTCAGCATAGAGAACATGTTTATTAATATTTTCTTTTCTTCCATGTTACTCCCTCCTCTTTCGATTGCTCAGGAAAAGGGAAGCATATTTTTCATTGCAAAGTTTTGGAAGTATGAGTGGCAATTGACTATATACAGGATAATTACAGCACTGATTTTCAGTGCAATAATCATTTCCTGGAAACAAATTTTCATCTGAGGTTTAGCTCAGTCGGCAATAGCCGCATCATTTGCCTGGAAAGCGCATGCGCGCAATGCGCATTGCGCGGGTGCGCATCTATGCGCGGGTGCGCGCGCATGTGCGAACGCGCGGCTCCCAGCGTTTTTTTTTTTAAGCTAAATGGGTCCGTGCGGCTCATCCGACGTTTCGGATGGCCGACCCATGGTTTAGCTGATAGAGAGGGCCATTAATGTGAGGGAATTTCCACTTACTTGATATATCCTATGGCAAAGAATGAAAAAACAGGCTTGTGTCCAAGAGACTATAAATAACTCATGAATAAAAATATAACTAAATCATACTGAGATGAGCCTAGGATGCACATGTTAATGGCAGCTTTTTTTAAGCAATTCAAGAACATCTGATTACAAAAATACTATTGCTATTTGGCAAGAATTCATTACATTTTACTTTTTTTCTTTCGGATTCAATTTAACTTTTCGGGTCGGCATATTAATGTGCAACTAAAATAGTAGTTTGTGCTTATACAATTGCTGTGATTCTACACCTCCACTTCCTCCTACTGAACAGCTGCCTTCAATCATAAGTTTCATGAAATCATAAGAAAGCTATTGTGACTATTTGGGGCTGGGTGGAAGGAAGTTATAGGTTTTACTTGTGTCAAAATCTTGCAATAGAACAACATGACCAAATTAAATGTCAGCAGGCATCTTTGATGTCATTTTGTAGGCTATGGTGGCATCATCCTCTGATATCCAAATCTTGTATAACCAGAACATTAGAGTGAATGCATAAGATAATGGGGTTTGCAGAGAAACACTTGAGAGAGGAGTAAACAGCTAATAGAAGGGGAAAAGAAGACAAGTGGCCAAGGAAGGTTGAGACTGTTGAGTTAAAAAGTCATCACAACAGGAGTGATGGCTGGCTGGGATGCAACTTGGAGCATCCTATCCCAAATCTGAAGGTCACTAAGCTAGGAAAAAGGATTGTAATATCCTAATGGTATATAGTAAATAATCCCATATGTTAGCAAGGGAACAACATGGGGAATTGGTGTTCAGAAGTCTATAACAGGAGTAAAAGCATTATCTATATCTATATAGGTATAGGTATGGGGGGGGGGAGAGAGAGAGAGAGAGAGAGAGAGAGAGAGAGAGAGAGAGAGAGAGAGAGAGAGAGAGTTTGGTATAGTGGTTAAGGCATCAGATTAGGAACCAGGAGATCATGGGTTCCAGTCCTGTCTTAGGCACAGAGTCATCTTGGGCCAGTCACTCTAGCTCAGCCCTAGGAAAGAAGTAACAGCAAACTTTGCTGGGGAAACTGCAGGGATTTATCCAGGCAGCCTCCAAGAATTGGACACAATTGAACAGAATACACACTTTGCACTTTGTACCTTTGTCATCTCTACTCCCTTACTCAAATGTGTGAGGACAGACTCATGGCCTTCAGTTGTAGAGTTTTAATCTTTATTGTGATCACCAGATCAATTCAGAATGACCCATATTTGTAGTCTGCATAAGCAGAAGTCCCATTTCCCTGCTTCAATTGGAGCTTTTTTCATAGTGAAGTACATAAGATCAGGGAGCTTGTGCAAGGGATCAGTGAGAACATCCCTCACATCCCCTGCCTCATATCCTACATTCAATCACTATTCATATTATGGGAATGAAAATATCAAATGCAGTTGCCAGTATAATGTCTAGCTCAGATTGTAGATTCATTAAAATCATTTAAATTATGGAAAACTACAAACATGACAAAGGGTTCAAATACTATATAGGTAGGACTTGAGGCCATACTCTGTCATGAATTATTCCTTCCATAAGGCTTCAGATTTACACAAGGAAGGGAGAATGACACAAAAGAAGTCTTCAATGAAACTAGAGAATAATTATATTTAGGTCTGTCACCTGGAGAATCAATGCAAGAAAAGGGGGGGGGGAAGAGCTTAGCTAAATAGCAACAGCACTTAGACTTATATACCGCTTCACAGTGCTTTACAGCCCTCTCTAATCAGTTTACAGAGTCAGCATATTGCCCCCAACAACCCAGGCCCTCATTTTACGGACCTTGGAAGGATGGAAGGCTGAGTCAACCCTGAGCCGGTGAGAATTGAACTGCTGGCAGTTGGCAGAATTAGTCTGCAATACTGCATTCTAACCACTGCACCACCACAGGTCTTAGTTGAAATAAGGAAAGGGGTTGTGAGATGGGGGTGGAAAACAGAATTGTGCTAATTGTATTCAATTATATAAGAAAACCTCAAATGGAGAATCGGGAAAGGAGTGGTCGTATTATAGCCTCATTTGATACTGATGCCTAAGCCCTACATTAAAAAAAAAAATTTGAATTATGGGAGGAAACATTTAATGTTTAAACCAATTTTCTAAACAGTTTCTTTTTAGCTCTGTATAACATTGATTTTTATCTACTCTACTGTATGACACTATTTAGAGGCACTGTAAATCTAGATATGCAGCCACCTTATGAAATTAAGCTTGACCCAATGAAAACTAATCAGGTGACATGCAATTCTTCTGTGGTTTTTTTCTGTTTAGCAAAAATTATCCTAAAATGAAGCATACAAAAAAGCAGGAATATCATCTTGCCGACAAAAGTCCATATAGTCGAAGCTATGGTTTCCCCAGTAGTTATATATATGGCTGTGAAAGTTGGACCATAAAAAAGACTGAGCACTGAAGAATTGATGCTTTTGAATTGTGGTGTTGGAGAAGACTCTGGAAAGTTCCTTGGACTGCAAGGAGATCAAATCAGTCAATCCTAAAGTAAATCAACCCTGACTGTTCTTTGGAAGGACAGATATTGAAGCTGAAGCTCAAATACTTTGGCCACCAAATGAGAAGAGAGGACTCATTGGAAAAGACCCTGATGCTGGAAAAGTTGGAAGGGGAAAAGAGAAGGGAATTGCAAAGGATGAGATGGTTAGATAATGTCATTGACACGGTGGGCATGGGTTTGGGCAAACTCTGGGAGACAGTGGAGTGTGGGGGGGGGAGGCTGGTGTATTGTGGTCCATTGGATCATGGAGAATCAGGCACAACTTAGCAACCGAACAACAACAAAATCCTAAAATGAAATTCAGGTAATATAGAGAACAGCAAATGTGAGCTGGTAATATGAAGAACAGGACTGGAACTTATATTTTTCTGTGAGACAATGTAAAGGGGGCATGTATTGATCAGGCAAAATATTATTAGTCAGATAATATTATTATAATATTTTGCCTGAAATAATATTATAAGTCAGAAATTCTATGACTCTCTCCATAGAAAAGGATGAATTTAAATAAATATTTGGGAGGCCTTGTGGGCACGTCTGATAACCATCTGTAGGCATGAGGAGCATAGAGGAGGCTCCACTAATAAAAGTGTATTTGTGTGTCTGTCATAGAGCAGGGCTTTTACTTATGAATGGAGCCATTTGGGGAGGCTGCCTTAGCCGGCAGCCAATACTTACTACATTTTTTTTCTTCCGTACTTTCCTTTCTAGCCAGTAGCTAATTCTTAAAGGGAAATGTGCCTTTTTAAGCTAGTTCACTCAGCAGTTTGTCTTTTCTGTTTCTGGAGGCTTTTCCTTGTTTGATGAATATATGGAAGAGAAAAAATATGGGGTTTTTTTTTTCAAATTCTTCCTTCAGAAGGAGGTGGGCATGAGAAAGAGGGAGGGAGGGAAGGAGGGAGGGAGGGAAGTCCTGCCTTAGCACTTGGCCACCAGCAGCCCTGCCATGACTTTACTTGTCAAAAGGTTGCAAAAGGGGATCACATGACCCTGGGACACTGTGACCATCATAAATATGAATCAGTTGCCAAGCATCCAAATATAAATCACATGACCCTGGGCATGCTGCAATGGTCATAAGTGTGAAAATGGTCATAAGTCATTTCAGTGCAATTGCAACTTTGAACAGGTTTTTTTTTTTTGGTCATCAAGTTTTTGACACCTTGCTAGGTGGTACTCGAATATTGCCATATCCTAAAACTGGTACAATCGGTGAAAAGGTTGAAAAGCCCTGTCATAGAGATGCTGTGTGGCTCTCTTTTTCTCTCTTTAACAAAGTGAAACCAACAAAGAGAGCGAGAGAAGAGAGAGAAAGAGAAAATCATAGCAGAAAGAAAGACACCTATGAGTAAGAGAAGTGAGAAATAAGTCCTCTTCTCATTTAAGAGGTTGCAGTAAATATTTCTATGCTGTTGAACCGGGACATGTGTGTGTAGAAAAGATGGTCCCATTCTTGCTCATTTTATTGTACTAAGAATCTCTCTGTCAGCAATTCATATGAGGAATTGCTTTCTCCAGACAAGCAAGGAAAAGCATCCTTCCATTTACTTGTATGTCCAGTGTCATAGCCATCTTGGACTCTGATGAGGAGACCAACAATGAGCAACCAGTTCAAGAGGACCAGGCCTCAGAAGCTGTGCCCCCCAGTAACCAACAGACACAACTGACTCTGGTATCTGAAGATGAGGAGACTGAGCTGCCACCTGCTCCTTTTACAAGGGCTTGCCGAGCAGAGCGGAGAGCAGAGCAAAGACATTCTGCAAGGCTCCTCACCCTTCCAAATGAGCAACACCGGGTTGCTTCTATTTAAGAAGAGTAGCAAGCTCAAGCTTCTCTGTTGGCAACAACCATTCAATACTCAGACTCCGTGTGATTTGAAACCTCATGATTTTCACTCTGAATCAGGACCAGCTGATGACCCGTCTACAACAGGGATCCTCAAACTTGGCCACTTTTAAGACTTGTGGACTTCAACTCTCAGAATTCCCCAGCCAGCATGGCTGGCTGGGGAATTCTGGGAGTTGAAGTCCACAAGTCTTAAAGTGGCCAGGTTTGAGGATCCCTGACTTACAATGTTTGAACCCTTGGACTTCATTATGCCTGCTGTTTTGGACTTCTTATGCCTGTTGTTTTGGAGTTAGAACTCTCTCAAGAGTTCTCTCTCTCCCCTTGCTGGACTCTGGGGAACTTGCTTTCTCTAGGGTGCACACACATTTCCTTTGTTGCTTGTTTATATGTGCAAAAGTTGAAATAGCTCCCCTAATTTTATTCTAAACTTTCTTTTTTAGCTGGTTGCTCCCCAACTGCAGTGCCTTTTTTTTTTCCCCTCTCTGGGCAGAAATCTCTTCTGATATATAGTCACACAGAGAAAGAGATAATCTAAAAAAAAAGCTGTTTTTCATATCCACTGAAATACGTCCTCCCCCTCCAAAATTTCCATTCCTAATTTAGGCTCAGCTATAACAGAAATCATATTTATAACATCAAAGAAGCTGAGAGAGAGAGACACCCACCTGATGTGGTGTTCAGTCTAACCAAATTTAATCGTCATTCTAATACCATTAAGTTCATGCCCAAGATAGAAATTAACATGCTCTCTTAATTTTACATTTAGTTCGATAAAATGTTGCTTGGGATATATCAAGTTTCCTACATTTTTAATTTGAAAAATGAATGAGTCAGGCTTTATATGCTCTCAAGATGAATTGTTTTGATAAGCCCCAACCTTTATCAATAGTCAATGTATATTTCAATATTTTTGGGCAATTTTTACAATTGACTATGAACTCTTGTGCAATCTTCTTCCATTTCTTTGAATTCCCAGTCAAGACATTTCCAGCACATAATTATAGTTATCAAGACTTTTTATTTGATTTCCATTTTTACTGATGGGCATAAACTGTTTTAAACTTCTGGCTCTACAAGAAAGCTACTATATATCTAGCTTTGACAGACCTCTATGAGGATCAACTATTAGCGTGGCAAAAGTGCTTTCATTGATTAAACATGAGATGAAGGAAAAATAAGCATGCATACCAAAAAGTTCAAAGTCAAATACATTGACATTTATACTACCTTTAAGGTGTATTTATTAATGTCAATAGAACACTTGTGTTTTTACATTACAACTTGCATTACAACACTGCTGCCCATTTTAAAACCTTTTCATGTTTACAATAACTTTGCAGAAGGCCTATTTTAAAAGTGCTAAATAACTCCCAATGAATATAGAACAATTCCCTAAGTTGTTAGTCTTGATTATTGTACAATATTAGAAATTCTCTAGGGTGAAAAAAATAATTATAGTTATCATTTCTTACTGCTGAGTCTGGATTCATAACCAGATTTTTCAGAATATTTTCTATCTCTCCCTCCCTCCCTGCCCCCTTTCTCTCTCTCTCTCTTAGAAAAACACTATAGAGAACATACTATAGTTCAAAGAGAAGGACTATGGCTAAGTTTCATCTGCCCAATGGGTCTCATACAATGTCCTTCTCACAGGCTCAACTTCTTCACTCACTTGGGTCATCAGGAGCTACCACAGCTGGTGCTGTTCTTGAAATACCAGCAGGAACCTTTCAAATGGAAAAGGACAGGCATAGTCCAAGCCACTTGACATTTCTCCAGAAGCACCTCTCTGCTTTCTTTATCATGCAAAACCTGACTGCAATCAGAGCAGAGCAGTACCTGGTGGGTTCAACCACACTTGTCCTTTTCCCCTTCAAATGTATTGCACTGTGGCAAATATAGACAGACAAAACAGCATTGTTCTCTGCTGCTTGCACAACAGAAGAAATCTATAAGATCAAAAGGGAGATGTCCCTCCCAAGCCCCATCACCTGAGATCATCTATTCCATGGGCAAGACAAGATGCAACGCCTGAGTTGCGGAGACAATTAACTTCTCTACCCCTGCTACATTTGCCCTGGACCAGGGGTCTTCAAACTTGGCCCTTTTATGACTTGTGGACTTCAACTCCCAGAATTCTTCAGCCAGTGTGCCTGGCTGAGGAATTCTGGGAGTTGAAGTCCACAAGTCATAAAAGGGCCAAGTTTGAAGACCCCTGCCCTGCACCATTCAGTGCATTAAAAACCTACTACCTTCTTTAACATTTTGTATGCAAGCTTGTACTTTTTTCTGAAGGTAATTAAATCTAAAAAAAAACACCTATTTTAAGATGATACCATCTGGCGCCTTGAACTGCATGCCTAATCTGGCTGCAATAAATTCCAGTTTGGTGGATCATACTTTCTTTGAAAAGAATTATATGAGAGGTTTGTCTGGACAATCCTGACTTGTGCCAGAGATGACCACCCCATCCAGCAAACCAACTTCATTGATTGTGAATACTGAAAGGACTTTAATGAGTTTCTCATCCATCTTAAAGCATCTTCCTTTCTCTATATACTACTAAAACTCTCATGTCTGATAGTTTGTAACCTTCAACTGGGCAAAACAGGGTATCATAAGGGAACAATTTTTATGTATATATATAAAGTTTTATTGATTATTTTTTTTAACAGAATTCAATAGTAATCATTCAACAAAACGTGTTGTCTGAGTATCTTATTCACTAATAAAAATTAAATTCCTAATCCCTAAATCTTTGATAAAATAGGTCCCAAGTTTGAAAATATTCTGTTTCTTCTTTTTCTTTCAACCTTAAAGTAAGTCTATCCATTTCCGCACAGTCCAGTATTTTTTTAATTATTTCTTCTTCTGGTGGTGTTTCTTCGTTCTTCCAGTATTGTGCAAATATAATTCTTGCTACTGTTATCACATGTAAAATCAAGTATGTACTTTGCTTATCAAGTTTTTCTGGCATTATACCTAGTAAAAAAAAACAGGTTTTTAATCTATGTGTTTCTCTAACATTTTTTCTAATTAAGTGTGGATTTTTGTCCAATATCTCCTTGCTTTAACACATGTCCACATGTCCACCACAGATGATAATAAGTACCTGGCTTATGCTTACATTTCCAACATTTCTCTGACATATTTTTTAAACATTTTTGCTAATCTTGTTAGTGGCAAGTGCCATCTATAAAACATTTTGTACAGGTTTTCTTTGTAGGAGGCTGACATTATCAATTTATAGTTTCTTTCCCACAAACTTTGCCACTTCTCTAAATCTATATTATATATAAAATTCTTTGCCCATACTATCATTGTTTCTTTTACCTGTTCATCTTCCATTTTCAGATTTAATAAGAAATTGTACATTTTTTAAATTAACTTTTTGTCGGAAGTTACTAATGTCTGCTCAAACATAGTCTGCTTTTTGTAAAATCCATACTGTTTAATATCTTTATCATATCTCACTTGCATTTGTAAATGTGACCACCATGTTAAATCAATGCCCTGATTTTCCATCTCTTGTCTAGATTTTAAGTTCCATAAGGGAACAATTTTTGAATTAGCACATCTGATTCTAACTTTCAGAATGTGTCCAAAATCCAGGACCCATGACTCCCATGGGACTGAAATTTGGAAAAGTTGAGGCAGTTTCAGTACTTCTGCACTGCTGTGCAGCTACACTGCTGTAGTCAGACACCGTCATGCAATCATCGTTTCCAATGCTGCCAGCTTTTTACAAGGAATCTCAATGGGGAAGCCAGCGGGAAGTTGTTCCCACTGCCACTGTTATTTTGCCCACCCATGGTTGTTCTGTTTCTCTGTTTAGGTAAAGAAATATCTCTGAAATGATGACCCAACCAATCACAGGACATTTAATGTTACTTGAATAACCCAGTGAGAGAGCAGTAAATGGATGGCCATGGCAACATACTGAAAACACTAAAGAAAAGGATTATTTCTAGATGGGACATTTCTGTAGTTTGTATGCTTTTCATCTTTTGGAATAAGTACACAGCTATAAATCTTCTCTATTCTCCAATGAAAGAAGAAGGCATTAATATATTCCCAGTAGCTCACACTGATTGTTATCTATTAATGGACTGCAAGGATGATGGAGACAGCAGTAATATGTAAGCCATTAAAGCAGAGCTAATAATTACACAGGAGGGGTGTGTGTGTGCAGATCAAATGGATGCATTCAAGACCCAATATTGGAAGAATTTGATCTTAATAAATAAGAGAAAGAGGCACTTATAGGGTACTGCATCTGGTTAGGATGTCTGCATATTGTTGTTGTTGCTACGGTAACAAGTTAAATGTCATAAAATTTTAGCACTAGGAAACAAATTCAAATTTTTCTCTCCTCCAACACCCATTAAAAAACAGAATAAACTGACAAAATGTGCTACCATACAGTTAAGGCTGTATTATGTTGTTAGTTCAGAAATATTGCTCTTGATTATTTGGGAGCTGATTTCTTAACAATATCAAGTGTATGTGTGTGTGTGTGAGAGAGAGAGACAGAGACAGAGACAGAGAGAGACAGAGAGACAGAGAGAGAGAGAAGTGGTTTTCAAGAATGTTTTTGAATTATTTTCAGAAGCTCAGCTTTGAGAGAAAATCTTATCCAGTGTTTCTTAACCTTGGTAGTTTGAAGATGTGTGGATTTCTACTCCCAGAACCCCCCAGTCTGCTATTAGAGTTACAAAATAAGATTAGAAAGCTATGCTGGCTGAGGAATTCTGGGAGCTGAAGTCCACACGTCTTCAAACTGCCAAGGTTGAGAAACAACTGCCTGCCAATCCATTTAAAATAAATGTCCATTTTTGAAGGATATATAAAGTGAATGAAAACTTGATCTCAAGAAGGAATATTCCTTATTTTGTAACTCTAATTCTTTCTTAGACACATATTTGATTTTTTTCTACTTACATTTGTTATCTACAGTTAATTTAAATATGTCTCCTTATACATTGCAGTTTAATTCCAGATAGTCAAATTCTAATCCCATTAATGAAGATTATCCAATAAAATTAAATCAATAGAGCTTTATCACTGTTTCAATTACATTGGCAAAAGAAAGTATTAATTTGTACTTGAACTTTTTTTTTCACAGCTGACCTTATTACAGCAGCACAATTTAAAATCACAAGAAGATTTTCCTAGCCTGCTTTAGAAACCTGTTATAAAAACTGCTGAAAACAATGTAAAAGAATTTGCATTCTTAGAAAGATTTAAAGAAATGCTATGATTGCTGTAAATCTTGACTGTACTAAAATTTGCAGCTTACCTACTTCTTTCACTTTTTCTGAACTAACTTAAGTAATTCCCAAACTCAAATAGGTATTCGCAAATCATTTTCACAGTAATGAATTTTAAATAGCCAAGATATCAGAAAAAGTAATTTATCACTGTCCCTCTTCAGAGGTGAGCATTATTCTAAGTCTTTTGTTTCTTATCTTTATTGCTTTCAAAAGAACCCAGCTTTTTACCACATGCCTATTTTGAAATTCAACTGCAGGGAAATTTTAAAGTATTTGTAAAATAATATATCATTTGGTGGTATTATTTTGCTGTGCTTGCTATTGCCTCTATAATAATCTGTTATTGATTTTAAGGATTATTGGCTTTATTGTTAATAGTTTTAAGATTCTTTTCATTAATCTTTTGTAAACTCTTTGGGTAGAAATAAGAAGAATATAATAATACTATTATTATTATCTTTTATTCATTAGACATGAACCTCAGTCAACTGAACATTCAAACTGGCTGGCGCTGATGGTTGATACGGGTTGTTACTAGCATCCTAGGTGTCAACCAGGTACCTCCTTAAAATATAAGATGTTTCGAGTAGCGCAGTTTTTTGTAACATTGCTGGAGTTATTGCAGGAAGCTGCAGTTTCTTGATGTATTTTGCAAAGTTTTTGGACATAGCTCCCAGTGCCCCGATGACAATGGGTATCACTGTTACACGTTTCGTCCATAATCACGCAGTTTCGATGGCCAGGTCGCGATATTTCGTAATTTTTCCCAGTTCTTTTTCTTCGACTCTGGCATCTCCTGGTACAGCGATATCAATCAGCTGTATGCTTCGGTTCTCTACAACTGCGATATCTGGCGCATTGTGTTCCAAATGGCAATCTGTCTGTATTCGAAAGTCCCACAAGATCTTCACCCTCTCATTCTCAACAACTTTTTCACCCTATGTTCCCACGACTTTTCGGACACAGGCAAGTCGTATTTTTTACACAATGCCCAGTGGATTAATTTAGCAACTTGGTCATGCCTAGCTTTGTAATCAGTTTGCGCGATTTTGCTGCACTCACAGATTAAGAGGTGATACAGTTTCAACTTTGTCATTGCAAAGTTGGCAATTTGGATTGTCAGTGGATTTTTGTATCTTCGCTTTCATGGCATTAGTTTGTAGTGCTTGTTCTTGAGCAGCCAGTATTAAGCCTTCCGTTTCTTTCTTGATGGTTCCCATCTTAAGCCATGCCCATGTGAAGTTGTTATCACATTTTCCTTCAATGTTTTTCAAATGCTATCCATGCAAAGCTTTGGTTTTCCATCTATTTAATCTGTCATTATTATTATTATTATTATTATTATTATTATTATTATTATTATTATTATTATTATTATTATTATTATTATTATTATTATTATTATTATTATTATTATTATTATTATTATTATTATTATCTATTCACAACAATATGAAGTCAGAGCTCCCAGTTCTTAAGTTGGTGTTGGCCTTCATATGCATCAAATTCTTCTCAAGAACTTAAGTCAGGGGTCTTCAAACTTGGCCCTTTTATGACTTGTGGACTTCAACTCAGCCAGCTGGCTGAGGAATTCTGGGAGTTGAAGTCCATAAGTCATAAAAGGGCCAGGTTTGAAGACCCCTGACTTAAGGCATCATAATGTATTGGCATAATATATGTGCAGAGTCAAACAGTAATCTTTTGTAATTGACAGATGGAAATTTTGTCAAAAAGTAGATTTTCTAAATACTATCCAAAAAAATTTGGTATGGCGCCCAGTGTATTGATAACCAATGAGACCGCCATGGCCGATTTTTGCCAGAATCTTTCAATTTTGATTTTCAGATCTTGATATTTTGTGATCTTCTCCAAATCTTTGCCTTCTATTCTATCATCCCTTGGTATTGCCACATCAATTGTCCACACTTTCTTCTTTTCAACCACAATGAAATATGTTGTTATGAGCCAAGACTTCATCAGTTTGTATTCAGAAACCCCACAATATTTCAACCTACTCATTTTTTTACTACTTTTCAACTCTCCGTTTCCACCAATTTTTTTACTATTGGCACATGATACTTTTTACTGACGTTCCAGTGAATCACTTTGACAACCGTGTTATGTAATTTATCTTCAGCTTGTATAATCTTTTCCCCACGAGCTGAGTATATGATCTATTTTTTTGCTTGTTTGCAGAAATTATTATTAAAATTAACCAATTTAGATATACTGTACTTTAATTCTCTATTTAAAAGATCATTTCAATATTGGAATTTATTGAATTGCCATTTTAACAAGCTATTCTGTTAATACAGGGGTCTTCAAACTTGGCCCTTTTATGACTTGTGGACTTCAACTCCCAGAATTCCTCAGCCAGACACGCTGGCTGAGGAATTCTGGGAGTTGAAGTCCACAAGTCATAAAAGGGCCAAGTTTGAAGACTCCTGTGTTAATAGAACCTTACAATAAGATAACTGTAGTATTTCTGGATGTGCTTCTTATCTGGAGAAATATCTTTTTGATACTTTCTGAACCAAAGTAATTTTTATCAAATTTGTATTACTATCCTAAATCTGCATGGCCATATGGATGTCTCAGGTGTTTTTTCTTATTCTAAACAGGAGATTGTTGTTTATATAAAATGGTATTAGCATGAATATACTTATTGAATTTCAATGGTACATTGAATTATGGTTGTTTTTCCTGATTCTTCCTTATTTTTTACCATTTTATGGTTTTTCAAACTAAACATTCAGATTTTCAAAGTTTTTCATTCTAGAAGGAGGCATAGCATACCTCAAATAAATCTCTCTAGCACCCCATACACACATGTGGAGGCATAGTCTGTTGCTGAATTAGTCACATCGCGCATTAAGCTATACACTTCAGTGTTATGTTAATCACAAATGTATGTAAAAATAAACTCTCACTGGTACAAAGTAAATTCTTTAGTATAATTTATATGCAGCCTTAGTATCTACTTATGAATTAAATTGAACCACTGCAGCTTTTAAGTAAAACATCATTCTTTCCATTTCCTATCTTCATTTAGTTTTGTAGTTAATCAGCATCAATACAAGCTATAAACTTTAATTGATGCAACTCACAGTGCTCCTCACACTATATACTAGTTGTCTTTTTTAAAGTAATTTTTCAAAGGCACAGATACGCCGATTAATCAGTTTTAGTGGATTTTTAAGTTTGTTTGTTTTTTCCAAAGTGATATTCTTTAAGATCAAATTGCTTTCATTAGCCTCAATAAAAAAAAAATGATGCTCTGGGAGCAGAACTCATTTTCATCCCAATTTTGAGAACAAGAAAACTGAGCAATCTCTTTGCAAGACCATTTCACGGCAGATCAAGCTTGGGTTCAAATTAACTGACAGTGACCTCCAGATGTATGATACAGAAGCACCAAAACTATCTTGGATGCAGTTCCCAGCATGTCACCCCTTGAAGTGTCCTTTCCCATCACAGGCTGTCACAAAGTAAAATTAGCAAATCCAGCACACCCAATAACAAGAGAAGAGAATATTCTTTACAGGTGAAGAAACATGGTATGATAGTATCCTAAACTGGTGGAGCAATGCCATTGTCCCCAAACTCTCTCATCATTAAGCTTAAAAACATGCAAACTGATTCTCCCCTTGGTTATTCCTGTGTACTTATTTCTTAGGTTTGTTTGTTTGTTTCCTCCTTCCCTTGTGTCTGTTTTTATACTGCCAACCTGTTAGTGCAGGGGTAGGCAACCCTGGCTCTTTTAACTCATGGACTTCAACTCCCAGAATTCCTGAGCCAGCTGTGCTGGCTCAGGAATTCTGGGAGTTGAAGTCCACAAGTCATAAAAGAGCCAAGGTTGCCTACCCCTGTGTTAGTGTAAGCACCTGCTTTTTCATTCTTTGAAAAGGCAGCATTTCTTAAACAACCCTACCCAAACAACATGGACCTTTATCAGCTGTTACTTATCTCACCAATTGTTCCTATCCATTCTTCACTGACTCCTGATCTAAGCACAGCTTGATCAATCCTTCTAGAAAGTAACAAACAAGTTAACTAGCTAACTAACTCAAGACCCTAGATATTAAAGATGATGACTGGAACTTTTTTGGGGGGGTAAACACAGCTGATTGGATTAACCAAGTCAAATAAGAGCTTAAAATAAGTCTACTCTTGCAGATATTTGCAAGTAAACAGGATTAAAGTGCCATTATATGAATTGTCTTATTAAGATTATTAAGGTAAAGTGGTTGAACAGCTGGGTTTTTCTTTAAAAAAAATATATTTAGGTAGTTAATTCTATTTTGTGCTGCCCAATTGCAAGTAACATGAATAAAATATATAAAGACAATATAACAAACATTGATGTACCAAATCATTTTGCTGTCAATTCTTTCATGAAATCTCCTTATAAATAAATAATAAGTAGGAAGAAATTAACACTAAAAATGGAGAATATTTATAATAATAATGTGATTCACCCAAATGAAATAAATTCATTTACCTTCAATATTCTTACCCTCCCTCAAGATGATACACACATTTGAAACACCACATATGGAGGGTGGGGGGAAGAACTTTTACACTTGCAATTACCTGGAGGTCTATCATGTAAGTGAAGATTCAAAAAACAGATATAAAGGTATCCCTCCAAGAAATGCCTATACATATATCTATTTTCATATTTCCTTTGAGGAAATGCTGAAACCTTGTCCTTCTAGAATAAGATATTAAGTAAAATACATTTTGCTTGGGTCTTTTTTTCTGCAAATTCCACAGATTGGCATTGCTTACTTTTAAAAGATGCAAAATATCCAAAGCTTTTTCATGTGGCAACTAATCAGGGTGATACATTTTCAGAGTTCCAGTGAAGCAGGGATATTCCTGGAGGTCCTGGATGAATCTTATGACTAAACAGGGTCAATCAGCTACATGGGAAGATTTGAATGCTGTATGAAATAGTTGGTTATTTTGTTATACCAATAGGGAGTGCCAAGTCTATGGCTGAATGATTGTGGCATTTGTTTTATTTTACGGCTGGTGTCAAAAGACACTATAAGACAGGAAATAAAGATTGTTTCTGTTCTGTTCTTGCAAAGAAGACATCGAGACGAGGCTGGTTCACAACAAGGATCTCTTTATTGAAACACAGTCACAGAACAGAAGCAAGAACACAATGGCCACTGGCCTTTTTATATCCCCTTGCAAGGGTATGCACATCCAATCATTGCAGGCCGTTCTCCCAGCCTGTCTGGGTCCCGGGCAGACACGTGGTCTGTCCGGGTTTCTGCAGCCTTCCTGCAGCCTTCCTGAGCCTTGCTGAATGACTCAGCAAGGCCCAGGACATAACACCCCTCCCCCCTTGGATTAAACAATTATTAAGCATATTGTTTAACACTATACACACAAACACATCATGGCAGGCCAGTAGGCACGTTATACTGTCAACCTTTACTCCTTGCACCCATTACCTTCAGGTCCCTGTTATGTCCACGGACTTTCACTATTTGATAATATTATCACCGCAGCACTACAATTGTTTTTTTTCTTCCCTCAGATGGTGAGGACTAATAAACCTCCTGTATAGTAAACAGGGACCTTACATATTCCTTTAAATGCTTAGGAGGACCCTTAACCCGCTCTGATCTCCGTGGAGCCAGATTAGGTGCAGGTGTAGTTGTAGGTGTAGGATTAGGAATAGGTGCCTGGAGTGCCCGCTCCCAGTTTGCGCAAAACAAACCAGGACTTTGTCACCCAGAAAACTCAGGGGTTCCCCCTGACTGCTGACTGGCTGGATCCACCAAACCCAAACCAGAGTTCCTTGGTGGGGTTGAGTTCCCCGAGTCCCTTGGTGGGGTGGAGTTCCCCAAAATTCCATTGGACTCCTCTTGGGAGCACTGTCCCTCGAGCCCAAGAGCAGCAGGAGTACCCTGAGTAGCCAATTTACGGCCATTTGCCCCTAGCCAGGGACCTCTGCCAGAGTCAGGAGCTGCCTCCATGGCAAGACCCCCGGAGTCTATGCCAGAGTCAGGAGCCGCCTCCATGGCAAGACCCCCACCTGGAACATGTGTAGGAACATTTGGATAAGCGCCCTCGTGGAGAGACTGTGGTCCACAATCGTAATTGGGGTCCCCCTCCCCCCCGAGAGCAGAGCCCGGAGCGGAAACGTGGCCAGGAAGCCTCCAGCGCAATTGGTCAATGTGGCGTCTAAGCACACGACCATCCTCTGAGGCCACTTCGTAGGACAGTGGCCAGAGACCTTGCATACCACAGCAGTCACCCAAAGATGTCCATGCCCATAGTTTCTGGCCCATACCAGATCACCCACTTGGAGTCTCCTAGGTGCCCGCGGTTGTGACACCTGTGAAGGCACCCTGTCTGGGTGCAACCTGTCCAGTTTCGTGATGAGTCTGCGACCCCAGCGTAGTTCAGCTGGGCTCTTTCCTGTAGCAGTGCAAGGTGTGGTGCGGTGTGCAAGGAGAAAATCGGCTAACCTGTGATGCCAGGGTCCTTGAGTGATTCTCTTTAATGCCTCCTTGGTGGTACGCACCATGCGTTCAGCCTGACCGTTGGTGGCAGGGTGAAAAGGAGCAGACGTGGCATGCCGGATCATGTTGGCTTGAAGAAATGCCTGAAACTCAGAAGAGGTAAATTGGGGACCATTGTCTGAGACAAGGACATCAGGAAGACCATGGGAAGCGAAGATTCTCTGAGCACCTGGATGGTCCTGGCAGTAGTAGTGGAAGATACAGGAACGACCTCTAGCCACTTGGAATGGCTATCCACGAGGAGAAGGAAGAATTGCCCCTGAAAGGGCCCAGCATAGTCAATGTGTACGCGTGACCATGGAGTGAGTGTCTCCTCCCACCTATGTACAAGGGCCTGGGGCATCTCAGGCCATGACTGTTGTCACACTTGGCACCCCTGAACCTGGGCCTCGATGTCCTTATCGAGTCCAGGCCACCAAAGATGGCTACGTGCAAGCACCTTCATCCTCATAATTCCCGGATGTCCCTCATGCAGAGAGAGCAAGACTCTAGTCCTGAATGAGGCCGGGATGACTACCCTGCTACCCCACAGGATACACCCTTTGAACGTGGAAAACTCATGTTTCCTACGCCAGAAACTTTGGAAATCTGTACCAGGACATGTGTCAGGCCATCCTGACAACACCCATGTCAGCACGCGTGTAAGCGTTTGATCAGTGGCAGTTTCAGCAGCCACATCCTTAGCATTGAGGGGAGATTCAGGCAATTCCTGAATGGAAAGAATGTGTACAGCAGGAGCAGGGTCTGCCTCTATTTATTTTAGAGGTAACCTACTAAGGCTATCAGCGTGGCCCATCTCTGTCCCTGGTTTGTGAACCAGGGTGTAGTCATAAGCTGACAAGAAAATTGACCATCTCAGCATTCTGGGGGAGATGATGTGTGGGGTTTGTTTGTTGTAAACAAACCCAGCAAAGGCTTCTGGTCAGTGTAGACCATAAAATGGCGACCATACAAGAAATCATGAAATTTCTTGATGCCTGAGACTATTGCCAAGGCTTCTCTGTCAATCTGCGCGTAATTACGCTCTGCAGATGAGAGAGTTCTGGAGTAATAGGCCACAGGGACCTGAGTCCCATCAGCCTTGAGATGACTTAACACTGCTCCTACCCCATAAGGGGATGCATCACATGCGATGCACACAGGCAATTGCTCATTGAAATGTACCGCATTAGAAGATAGCAAGGCCTTGACTTCTTTGAAAACCCTTTCATGGACCTTTGTCCATTTCCATGGAGTCTGCTTGTCCAAGAGTAACGGCTCAGCCACTGCAGCCTTATGGGGGAGAAATGAATGATAAAAATTTAGCAGGCCCAGAAAAGCCTGGAGTTCAACTTTTGACTAGGGGCTTGGGGCCAGTTGAATGGCCTGAAATTTAGACTCTGCAGGGTGGATGCCATCAGCATCAATACGAAAACCTAGAAATTCAGTGGATGTTACCCCAATCTTACATTTGTCCTGCTGTAACTTCAGCCCAGCTTGGCAGAAACGCAGCAAGACAGCTCTCAGCCTTTCAGCCAAGTTCCCAGATGACTCTCCTGCAATGAGGACGTCATCGAAATAGAGGCAGACCCCAGGAATACCATGGAGCGTTTGCTCCATCACCCCTTGGAAAATGCCAGGGGCTACATTGACCCCGAACTGCAGCCTTTTTACTTTAAAAGCCCCTCTGTGAGTAACTATAGTTTGGGCCTCAGCTGTTGCCTCATCAACAGGTAACTGTTGGTAGGCCTGAGCTAAATCAACCTTAGCAAATACTTTTTCCCCTTTCAGTGAGGCCAGAATGTGGCTCACCAGCGGCACTGGATATGCATGCTGCTGCAAGGCTTTGTTTAGAGTGTATTTATAGTCCGCACAAATTCGGACTTCACCATTGGCTTTTAATGGTGTCACTATGGGGGTTTCCCATGGACTAGAATCCACAGGTTCAAGAATGCCTTGTTGGAGCAGTTTGTCCAACTCAGCATCTATTTTACTTTTGGGGGCAAAAGGCACCCTCCTTGGTTTAACCCTGATGGGCGTGATGGCTGGATCTAACTTTAAAGCAATAGGAGGCCCCTTGTATGAGCCAAGCTCTGGGCTGAACACATCAGCAAACTCCTTACAGACTCCTACAAGGCTGGCAGTTTGTAGATGGTTAAGCCCAGTCACTTGGATCCCAAGTGCCTCAAACCAATCAAGTCCGATAAGACTCGTGCGATCACCTCCAACTACCACCACATCTAACAACCCATCAAATTCCTTATGCTGAACTCTAAGTGTGGCCTCCCCCTTCATACTGACTCGAGAATTCTGGAAGTCAGTGAGGATGAGATTGGAGGGCCTGAGTTTGACTCGTGAGCCACTCCTGGAACAAACCTTCTTAAAAGTGTCACCAGAAATAATAGAAAGAGCGGACCCTGTGTCCAGCTCCATGGCCAGGGGAACTCCCTGTAACTTTACATCAATGCAAAACTTTTTCTTAAGGGGCCGGTGAACCCCCGTTTTGAATACCCCCCTACGGGACGCGCAGAAGCCCACCATGTGTTGGCTGGGGACCTTGGTACCTTTCAGAGGCAACTCTTCGGGGGACCTGTTTTTCTGGCGACCCAAGCAGGCTGATGTGATGTGGCCTTGCCTGCCACATGCCCGGCAAACAGCAGAACGAAAATGGCAGTCGGCTCTCCTGTGGCGACCTCCACAGCCGAAACACCGAAGGGATGCAGGCGTCTGCCCTCTGCGTTCTTGCAGTCTTCTCTCCGCCGACTGTTGAAGTTTGTCCACCTCTTCTTCCTCGGATTCTTCTCCGGAGGCCTCTCTCACGACTTCCTGATGGACAGGGGCTGCTGCTGGAGGGTTCTTGGTCGACCGCAAAGCCTTCACCGCACCGCCGGCTGCTTCTTCAGCTGCAACTTCTCTCAGGGCATCTTGGAAGGAAACATTAGCTCTAGCAAATAACTTTTGTTGCATCTCACGGCTTCGCAATCCGCAAACGAGTCGATCTCGGAGCCTTTCTTCCAAGTCTTGGAACGCACATGGCCTAGCAGCCTGCCTCAGAGCCGCAACGAAGTCCGCAGCTGATTCTCCCGGCTGCTGATCCCGCTGCTCGAATTGGTGCCTCCAAGCTATTACAGAAAGCTTGGGCTCAAAATGCTCGCACAGCATTTTCTTTAAATCTGAATAAGCGATTGATTCCAGTGGTGCTGGGGCTACAAGGTTCTCAGCAATGTCAAAAGTCTCTTGCCCACAGACACACAGCAAAGTAGCAGCTTTCAATTCATCTTCTTGGATCCTGTTCACCCTGAAGTAATTCTCGATGCGAGCTGCATAAGAGCTCCAACGTTCTGGGTGCGACGTATTGAACTCGACAAGACGGCCCAGCTTGGATATCGTTGTGACCGATAGCCTCTTTGACGTCTCTCGCCACAAGGAAGGAGAAGGGGTCCCACGAAGCCAAGCCCACCTCCAGCATCTTCGTACTGGCAGGCGGTTGCGTCTTGTGGACGCCGCGCTTCTCTTCGCTTCAGGCCTTCAGGTGAGTCAGCCCTAGCTTCTTCTTCTTTGTCTTCCTTTGTGGCGAATCTCACCTTCGTCACCAATGTTCTGTTCTTGCAAAGAAGACATCGAGACGAGGCTGGTTCACAACAAGGATCTCTTTATTGAAACGCAGTCACAGAACAGAAGCAAGAACACAATGGCCACTGGCCTTTTATATCCCCTTGCAAGGGGATGCACATCCAATCATTGCAGGCTGTTCTCCCGGCTCGCGCATGCGCGCAAGGCCGGAGACAGCCTGTCTGGGTCCCGGGCAGACACGTGGTCTGTCTGGGTCTCTGCAGCCTTCCTGCAGCCTTCCTGAGCCTTGCTGAATGACTCAGCAAGGCCCAGGACATAACAGTTTCATCTTAACCTTTTCCCCTACTTGGAAATCATTGTACCTAATATTGGACCACAGAATTCTAGAACTCAAAAGGAAAGCAGAGAATTTAAAGATAGTCCACTCTTTACATAGATATGAAATCATGATTTGTAACTTTATCGAAAATTATTTCTGATTCTTTTTTTTCTGATCATAGAATGACCTGGCCCAGGGCCACCATAATCAGATTCAGTGATAGAACAGTCAAGTCCAATCTGCAAGAGTATGTTGAAGTTTTTAAAGTTTGTTAAAATATATATATAGTCATAGGCCAAAAAATACAAAACAGAACTATCCATTAAAAATTCATCCCTGTGCTAAATAAACCTAGGAAATTTTCAAGTCCAAAATTTCTAATTGTCATTGCTATGGTATAACATGACCCTATAATTCTAGAGACTTCTCAAAATTGGACATTTAGTAATAGTGTACAACTGTCTTATGAGAACAAGCCAAAATGTTTGTAATAAGGGGAGAGAGTACCTCTACCCTCTAAGAGAGGAGAGATAGATAGGGTAACTTGAAAGTCTATGCATTACTGTTTCAATTTCGGAGCCTCAGTAAATATACTCTCTCTCTCTCTCTCTCTCTCTCTCTCTCTCTCTCTCTCTCTCTCTCACGCGCTCTCACTCTCCCCCCCTCCCTCCTTCGCTTTCCCTCGTGCTCTCCCTTTCTCTGCATGTGTGCCTATACTCTTGATAGGGAATTCCATTGACTCTACCCAACTGTACCATTGAGGGGAGAACATCCATGCATGCCAATGTGAAGGCACTCCTATGAGATGGTGCTGATAAATGAAACAGAAATTTGGGAATAGTGAAGGCAGGGTGCATAAATTCATTGCAGCAGAAATGAGAAAAATTGCTTCTATTTCTCTGTAAACCAAACATAAAATTATTTGCTTGAGCTGCCTCCAAGCTAAACCTGGCAGGATAAAACCAGAGGCTGACCGCACAATGAACCAGATTATCTATTATTTGTTTCTTCCAGAAGATAGATCTATCTATCTATCTATCTATCTATCTATCTATCTATCTATCTATCTATCTATCTATCTATCTATCTATCTATCTATCTATCTATCTATCTATCTATCTATCTATCTATCTATCTATCTATCTATCTATCTATCTATCTATCTATCCATCCATCCATCCATCCATCCTCTATCTATCTATCTATCTATCTATCTATCTATCTATCTATCTATCTATCTATCTATCTATCTATCTATCTATCTATCTATCTATCTATCTATCAAAACTAGTTTGGACTAGAAATTTGCCGTCCCCCAAAAAATTTGTTTAAGGAGGTACTTCAGCTAGCAGAATGGTAATTGAGCATCTGCAACCAAGCTCAAGTTAAGAGTTACAGAACAAGGAACAAGCAGAAGAAGCAGAGATGATAGGAATTTAGACCGAACAGCTTCCCAGGCATAAGAATCCTTTTAGTGCAACATTGCCCTCCACAGAGCAAGAAACTTAGCCTCTAGCTTTAAAAAGTTGAACTGTGGCGTGCATGTAACTGTTGACTGAATATTTAATTATTGTGTTAGAGGCTGTTTGGTCATGCAAATAAAGGTTTGAAGAGTCAAGATGACAGGAGGAAGATGACTGGAAATAAAGGCCAAGATATTTGAAAGCTTTTACTTGCTCAATTTGGTAGTAGTTGATCTTTCAAATGTGGGACTGATTAGTATGCTACGTGGTGAATGCAACCATATTGGTTTTCACATGATTAATTTCTAGCCTTTCAGATTGGCAGTAGGAGCATATGAAGACGCTATCACAATGTGTGGCAGTGTGCAGTTTTTGCACTCTATTTACATGTCTCCATCACCATTTCATTCCTATTCCTTCCCTAATTTGCTCCCCGATGCATGTACACACTTGCCAGTATGGTATTCATATCAGCAAGTTCAATTTTCACTGGCAATTCTTTGAAATATTTTATCTGCAATCGTTTCATATGCCCCTCTTTTGAATGACTGAGGTCATTTTACTTATATGGAATTCTGTGCTGCTAAAGAAAGTTTGCTACTGTATTCATGTTGAGATTAATATAAATTGGAAATTTGCTGGAAATGCTTATAGACAATAAATCTAAACATCAATTCTCAAAAACAGAACAGCAAAAGCTGTTGCTAGAATGGACAAAATCTGGATGTCAGAAGAGGGAATTTTACCTTCTGGATGCTTCTATAGAGAAGGGATCTATCGTTGTCCCCACTGGTAGTCCTCATTTTATGATCATTCATTCAGCGACCATTTGAAGTTACAAAAGCAATGAATGAATGGTGGTTATGACCGGTCCTGAAAGTTCAGGCTGTCCCAGCTCCCTCACATGATTGCAATTTGGGCACTGGGCAACCAGCTGCATTTATAACTGGGTTACAGTGTCCTGTGATCACATTGTTGCCATTTGCAACCTTCCCTGCAGGTTTCCCCAATGGGGAAGCTGTCAGGGAAGGTTCAGGTCACTGGGTAAAGATTCCCATCTGTGCACTCTTCCACAGCCCCACTGTACTCACACTGCATCAACCATTCACGCATCCCTTCATGTTCCTCTATCACGCTGCACCTCTTACACACACCCTCTCACCATCGCACATCCTCCCCAACACATGCTGAACCTGACATACACCCTTGCTGACTCTCCTTCATACACTCATGCACCCTTCCCAACTCCCCCCTGCAACCTCTGTCAACCTGGGACTTGCAGTTTCCTGCCTGCTTCCCCACTGACTTGGTTGTGGGAACCCCACTGGCAGAGAGCTACCTTGCCTAATGTTGTAAACCATGGCAACTGGGACTCCAGGGATTTATGACTGCATCACGTAACGATAGAAACTCTGGTCCAATTGCTGTTGTAAATTGAGAACCACCTATAAATTATACTCTTTACTGTCTTAATATTTTTTATTAGTGATTAGCATTAAAAAGTAGAGTAAATGCTTATCATATCTGTAGATGATACAGAATGGGGTGACATAGCTAACATGCCTGAATAAATAACACTGGAAATACTCTTCTTAGGCTAGAAAAATGGCCAGAGAGCAACAGAATGAAATTTAACTAAAACGATTGTAGTATCTTCAACTAGGAAATAAAAATCAAATATACAGGTTTAGAATCTGAAATAGTTATGGTACTTGTGAAAAATATCTTAGAATGGTAGCTGGCTGCAACTGAATATGAGTCAGAAACTGTCTCCAAAAAAGATGGGGGGGGGGATATCTTGGTTGCACCAAGAGATGTAAGTTACCAAATCATTAGCAGTAATTATTCCAATGTATTCTATTTTGCTAAGCCCCCTCCTTGTGTATTGAGTCTAGTTCTGGCCATCATACCTTAAAAGAGGCTCAAAAAAAACCTAAAACAAATTCAGAGAAAAGTAATGGGGGGAAAATCACAAGATTGGAATTGCTACAAGGAGAAGCTAGGGTACTGGGAATGTTTACTTCTGAGAAGATTGAGGGGACTATGAAAGCACTCTTACTGCTTATTTATTGTTAATTCTTCAAACTAAAAATAAACTTAATTTGTTTTTTAATTTTAAATATTTTTTAGTTTTAAATAATTTATTTATGTTTTTTTAAAAAGAAATCAAGATCTGTATTGTATCTTTCCAGAGTAAAGAGCACAGAAAAATGGAATTTTAAAAGTTATAAACATTCAGATTCCAATTCTTATGAATTCAATCGAAAACTGAGATCTAAATAACTCTATTAAATCAAAATTATTTCAACAAGAACATGTTTGCAACTGCTTAATGATGTTCCCATTTATATAAAAAAAAAGATTATTTGAAATTAACAATACATTGAAACAGTTATTTAAAACTTGAGCAAATTCACACCGATCTCTGACCTGGCATAACCTGTGCAGAAAAGAAAACACAGCATCCAATTATTTATATTAAATGCAATGCAATGTTTGTTGACTCTCCATTAGAAATGGAGGCCCAGAAGTATTATTTTGTTACAGTATAGAAATAAACTTATTATCTCTATTCTAATATTGTAATATGTGAAGTGTTGTTAAGGATCTGATCAGCTGTGCCAACATTTCAAAGAGAGGCTATCATGTCAGTGGAAGAAAGCAGAACTATTATGTATTTAAAGCCGTTTATTTGGCCAGCCATCTCAGAACTGTGACTCTCTGCAGTGGACAAGAAATTAAAACCAGAAAACCACAGAGAAACTCAGTCAGTGAAAATGGAATGACAGCCACAATCCATATATCATGTGCCAGAAGTCATGTGTTAGTTCATTCCATCTTACAATCAGCAAAAAGACCCACCAGCCATAATCAAACTCACCAATGGGGCTACTTTATTTAATTGATTTATAAGATGCCTCAATCACCATGTCAATTCTAGGCAACAAAAAACGAAGCAAAACTCAGTCAGTAATAACAAAATCAACTTTTAACAACTCACTTGGGGAAAACGTAGCCGCAAGTACAGAATGTAAACTGGAATAAAAAAGCAAGGTTAAAAACAAATCACCAGTCTCCTGAATTTGCCTTGGAAAAATGATTCTCCCCTCAGATCAAAGAAAGACTTAATTTAGAAGCATTTACAATATAGTGCGCTACTTTGCTGCTTCTGGAGGCTTGCAATGGTTATGCTTTCTGTAGTATGCTTTATTCAAGCTCATTTTACCGAGTCATGGCACACACTTTAACTAATCCCTCATTTCCTTAATGGCTAGTAAAAAGCACTGTTTCTCGGTAAGGCAGCTTTTTTGCTAAATTGAAGCCATCAAATCTGCAGTCCACAACATGCTGACTTAACGGGTATTAAGGACTCTGATGCCTCTCTGCTTTCAGAATGATGTTGGGATACTTCACACGTTAAGAAAATTAGATTTGTTCGTGGAGATGAGCTTTATCGGAACAATTTAAAAGGATTACTTCCCAGTTTTCCCTCTACCAGAGTAGGAAAGACAAGAAATCTGCCAGGTACAATATACATTTTCATGAGCCAATATGTGAACTTGCTGAGTTAACCTGTGAACCCAAGTCTGATCCTTCAAACTTGTTTTTGAATTTTATTAGGCAGTTTTCCAGTCGGAAATGTACAAATGCACTTCTCGGGAAGAAATGAAAACTGTGCCTTAGCATTAATATATCTCAAGGCATTCTAAAGGTGTCCTTTTTAAAAAAAAAAGTAAGTAGCTTAGCGTTATTTTTGAATAACAAGTGAGTAGAAGGCTATATATACTGTAGTATACTGATATATTTTATTTATTTTGTACCAATCGTGTTTCAGGTTGATTGTAATCATGTGTCTTCATCAATGTTTCTCTATAAGGACTCATTAAAAATTGGAATTTCATACGAAAAGAAAAGCACAAGGAAAACACCTGTCTTTAAAGTCCCTTGGAAGACTCATATCATTGCTTCAAGGATTGTTTCCAGTGGTCTGTGCATACTCTAGTCTAGCTCTTCCATGGCCTAATAGGTTGAAGCAGCATCTCAGACATAACGAGGAACCTAGCTTCAACTTCAGAACTTAACATTCCAGCTTTAAATAAATAATCGTTTCACTGAGAATCACAATATAGAACGTGCATTAGAGAATTCTGTTTTCAAATTAATCTAAGTTTCAGTATAAACATACTGTACATGACCTTCCTTTGACTATTTATTGACAGGATTTTTTTCATAAAATATTGGAAACAAACTACATTATGAAACCTCTACACAGCTTTAGTAATTTAATAGCTTTAAAATAAAACTTTGAAGTTAAACCTTACATTGCTCCTTCAAACAAGCATAAGAAATAATTCATATTCTATATAGAGAAATGGAAATTATTCTTAATGAAGCTACAAGAATCCATATATACTCTTGGTTTTCTACGGAGACGTTCTGCAAACAAATATCGGGAAATGTTTTCTTGGAAATAAATATATATTTCATGAATGTATATATGCAAATACTGAGAGTGGAAATCCATTTTCTAGGAGAGCAATTAGCCCCAAATGGCATGTCATTTGTAAATATATTATTCTACTTACAACAGCTAATTTAAATTCAAGATTAACAACCCATTTCTCAGAGGGCTTTTTTCCCAATCCTCCTTATGAAGAGCAATTGGAGAATCATCTGAGTTTTGTAATTCCTTCAAGAGTTCTTTGTCTCAAAACAAAGGAAGACATTAAAAGAGCAGAATAAAACTTGGTGATTACCTGTATTCCTATCTGGTAAAATACAGCAATGTTTCTGCAGAATGCCAGGCAAAACCTATAAGAACAGATACAAAAGAAAAATATTTGATTACTACAAGACAGGATAAGAACATATTTAATTAAGTATAAATCCATTTTAGGTGCATGAGTCTCTCTCCTCTCTCTCTCTCTCTCTCTTCCCATCTCCACCTTTCTCTCTTCTCTCCCACTCCCCCTCTCTCCCTCCCTCTCCCTCTTTCTCCCTCTCCCTCTCCCCTACAAGGTACACTGGTTGCTAGTTTGCTTTTGGGTGCAATTCAGAGTGCCTATTATGGTTTACAAAACCTTACATGGCATAGGTTTTGGTCATTTGAGCCCCGCCCCATGGTGTTGTGTGTAAAATAGGGTTGGTGTATTCTAGTTTCCTCTGATCAAACAGTGTCACCTATTAGAACCCAGGAAAGATGTATCTCTGCCCTCTGCAATGAGTGCTCCTAGGATCCAGATGGCTCCCACCCTGCTGGCTTTCCAGAAGGCCATAAAGCCCTGACTATTGTTCCAGGTCTTGGGCTAGGATGGCTGGAACTTCTGGCTGGCTAATGAATGTTGCAGGATGTTTGGATTGTTGTCAGGCTGGCCATCTTGTTGGTTTTCTTCTTTTCTAGTTTGGTTCTTGTTGTACACCTGTTTTTATTATACTGGGTTTTTTTTCTGTTGAGTGTACTGTGAAGGCCTCCCAGGGTCATTTGGAAGTTGGGCAGCACAACATCAAATAAAATAAATAAACATATTGTGGCAGGACAGCACCTGCCCCATGAACAGAGATATTTACTGGCAAGTACAGTGTCTACTGGAAAAATAGGCTTTCACTGCCTGCTCCTTTTGTTTAGGGCCTGTCCTAATTTTGTGGGACATACTGAGAAAATGCAACCATTTGAGATAGGTAGGTTGATCAGCAACAAAAAATCATGGTTAACCCAGGGCTGGTGGCTAAAGAGAGTTGGTCTCCCACCATTGGTGGAAAGAGTCTAGCAAAATGAGATCTTTGGGAAGAAAATACAATTTCATGTTGGCACCCCACATTACAGTGAAATCCTGCAATTAAAAAAAAAATCTAGAAGACAGAGAATCCCAACATTTTTTCCTTTGTTTGTGTCTTTTTGTCTGAGAGGAAGTTACAAAAATTCTCATGTTGCAATTACATGCAATTAAAACAGTGAAATTTTAAAACCAAGGAAGACCTAGGTTCAAATCCATTCTCAGACACATAAACTGACTGGATGGCTTTGAACAACAAAGTCTTACTACAATCTATCTTGTAGGTTGGTGAATGGAGGAAAAAATGGAGGAGGAGATGTTGTATATACCAACTTCAACTCTTGAAAGAAAGATGGGACATAAATCTGAGAAAGAAGAAAGGTTATAGAAAGGAAGGCCGTGGTATTGATTCTACTATTTGTATGCTCAGCAGAGCAAAAGTATGGATTCCTAAGTAGTAAACCTATTTACATTTTAAAAGATTTACAAGAGTTTCATTTGAGTCTAATATCATAGCTAAGTGATTTTTAAATTTAAAAGTGTTCTTCTGGTAACAAAATAATTGTCACAGTAAAATTCCCCCTGAAATTAGAATCAAAGCAGTCACTTGGCATGGAACATCAAATGCACCACTGTCCCAAGGAAATATGGTAACTGCTCAATAATAAACAGTGTGATGCATAGATTTCCAATTAAGATTACAATTTTGAGACTCTGTTCTTGTCTCATGAGATGAGATGCCCCAATAAACTATAATACAAATATGTAATATACCATTAAGGGTATATTATATAATCCCACAAACCCCATAATGATATTACTTGTAGTTTTCTTCCTTTTAAAAAATCGTGTGATTGCACATCAGCTTAGAGGTCCAGAGTTTGCAACAATGTCAAGGATTATTTTAGCTTGTCTTCCTGTTATGTACCATTCACATGAATAGGAGTGTCATGTTTTAAGACTAGAAATCCATTTGAGTGACTGGAGGTGGGATTAATTTCTAAAAAAGCATCAAAACGTCAATTGTTTGTTTGACTTTAAAAATTCCAGCACTGAGAGGCCTTTCAGACAGGACTGGGATTACAGTTTATCAAATAATGGAGGTATGCCATTACAGATAGTCCTTGTTAAATGACTGGTTGCTCAGCAACCATTCAAGACATGATGCCCCCCCCCAAAAAAAGATTCTTATGACACAATTCTGGAATTCTGATGGCAGCATGCCACATGCCACTGCAGTCACATGACTGCACTTTTGCAATCAGCTGCAGCATTCCAGGGTCATGTTACTATGATTCCCAAATTTTTTGTTAGGTTTCCAGCCATTTTGGGTGGTTTCCAGCCCAAAAAAGAAAAAAGAACTCATTTTATGTCTGCCACATTCGCTTTACAACTGCCATGTTTGCTTAATGACCATTACCAAAAAAAGGTTATAAAACCAGACTGGTCATGGGGGTGCCTCAACTAGTGGCCCTCATGACTTACAGTAGAAATTCCAGGTTACATTATGGTCATAAGTTAAGGACTACTTGTATCCCTGGATTAAGAAACTTAAAAGTGTTGTCCCAACAATTCCATTGTCAAACCTATAGAATCTTTTGGGGACTATAATTTTTCACCAGGATTATAAGAGATGGACAGAGTTAAGGAGAAACCTTCCAGCACACCTGAGTTCTGATCCTCACAACCCCATCTCATTATTTATTCTAATAAATTAACACTAGCATATTAAATCCTTGTTGCCTCTATCATTCATGTGAGCCTCCCTTCCCAAATTTGAAAAAAGGCCAGGCTACCAAAGCTTGGATTGTATAGAAAAGCTTGACAGGTTATTTGATTTACAGATTCTGCACTATAACTCCACACATATAGATATATAGTTAACAAGGTCAATGCTTCTTCAACATTTGATAATCTTTATTCTGGAATGAAGATAGACAGATCTCTTTTTACGAATTCATGGCAATTTCTCATCTTATAAATGGACAATCCAATCATTTATTTCCTTCAAAAACTGGAGGCAACTGAATCTCATTCTTCAATTTCTCGATTATTTCCAAATATTCTGTTATACTGTGTTCCTTACCACCAAGCAATATTTAAGCAAATACCACAATTAACTAAGATGAGATGCATACAATGTTGAGAGGTTTATGGCTATCTAGAGAGGCAGCCATCTATTTTAAGTGGCAGATATAAACTGACAGAAACCTGTTAAGACTCACAGAAGAAGTTATGGAAATATGTTGTCAGCCACATTCCGAGCTTCCATAATATACTGTACTTAATGAAGTAGCCAAAACACTGAGTTGTGAGCTAGAAAACCAGTAGTTCAAGGGTCATCTCACATAGGGTTTCATTATGTGTTCTTATCTATATCTGATTTATCAAACAAATCAACCCAGAAATCACTCAAGGCACCAATGACCAGGCTCAAATTATTCTACTTCAGATACATTACTGTATTCTAAGACCAGCTCTCTAGAAAAGACAGAAAAGTGGGGAAGGTGGAAAGAAGAAGAACGATGAGTCTAATGATGTTATGCAACTATTCTCCCAAATACCTGAGGGCAGGACAAGAAGTAACGGGTGTAAGGTCATTAAGAGAGATCCAACCTAGAACTCAGGAGAAATTTCCTGACAGTGGGAACAATGAATCAGTGGAATGGCTTGCCTTCAGAAGTTGTGATTTAGCCATACTGGAGGTTTTCAAGAAAAGACTGGACAGCCATTTGTCCATTTGTCCTTCAGCTTGAGCAGAGGGTTGGACTAGAAGACCTCCAAGGTTCCTTCCAGCCCTATTACTCTTATGTTCTATGCTCTATTCCACCTTTCCCTCTTTAATAGATTTGTTCTGGCAGGAAAATAACACATAAAAGTGCTGGAAATATATGGGAATGTGCAAATGGGAGATGATGTCATCTAGATTACCTTTAAATCTTTATAAAGTTATGCTAGCCCATTTCAAAGTTCTGTAAAAGCATAAACTGGAAACACTGTATGTCTTCTTGAACTAATTTATATTAAGCTTTGGATTTGTGTTGCAAATTCTATGCATTAATTACTTCTATGGTATTCAAATGGGCATTATTAAATCGCAATTGTAGCTACCTGCCAGTATCTCTCTAAAAGTAATCTCAGAATCAGGTATTTAATGCATCTTACATCCATGAACAGATATACAGATGTGAGAACACAGTGCAATGGAATGTCGTCTGGATTCCCAGAAGGGAGGGGCTGCATTCCAGAGGACCAAGAGATAGCGGAATTTATGTGGAAGAAGGTCACAGTAGCTCATCCCTAGAAGTTCTCAGAGTGTATCTTCACTGATACCAGTAGCTGCTTTAGCTTGGCAAGATTTCTGCCTATAGATGAGGAACAAGTAGTAATTCTATATGTCTTTCTTGGTTTTTGAAGCCTGATACACAGTGAGGAACCATGTAAAGCAAAGCATACTATTTTTTTCTGTTACGGGTTTTTCTGTTTTTCTATTTTTTGTTATTCTAAATTTTGCACATATGAGTCTCTGTCTTATCCATTTCTGATCTTCTGGAGTTGTAGATTATCATGAAGTTTCGTAGAATGTAGAAGGCCTAAATGATGCCTCCAAGAGGAGGCAAATATTTACTAGGTTAGGTTAATTAATACCTGAAAACTATTGTTTACACAAATCAGTATAGTGCACATGAAAAGAGGATTTTATTTAGGGGATGGGTAAGACAAACACATGCAAGTAGGAGTTCAAAATCTGCATAAGATGTAATAACTTTGATGACAAATTGCTCAATACCTGGGCCACAAAGACATTTCAAAATATGGCTTATTAGGTTTTTAAGGAAATTCGCTGCTTTTATTAATTAATCTGGTCCTCAAAGGACTTTCCAGATTTATTACCCAGATGTTCTGAAAATGAAGTGATATCTGCAGAGGGTGACAAAAAGATAGAGTAAAAAAATGCATGGAAAAAGGAGACTTGGAGCAACCTGGCTGGGGTATTCTGGGAGCTAAAGTCCACGCATCTTAAGAGCCAGCCAGCCATTGTCAAGGCTGAGAAACACTGATCAAGACAGTAGTTAAGTACATCTCTGACAAATGATTTATGAAAACAGTTTTGAAAAAGTTGCAAGACTTTTTTTCTCACAAATAAACATTCCACTAATGTAGCCCTTGTTCAGGACATATTTAAGGCTGGTATGCAAGGTTCTAATACTGCTTATGCTTCACGTTAAATGAAAACTAAAAAAAATAAATAAAATATTGGGGGGGGGGAGAAATAGGGAACTTTAGAGTGCATACGCAAGACATCCCACACAAATCTATATAAAGCTTTTATAAGTGCTAAAAAGAAGCACGTTTCTCTTTGTGCACTTGAAGCAAAAACTTTACTGAATAGCGCAATGTGAAGATTCTGAGACTGAAGTGAAAAGTCTACATAGATAGCTGGTCTCTGGGCTGAAACAGCTGCAGCTATTACTCCAGTCATTGTGTGTGTGTGTGTGTGTGTGTGTGTGTGTGTGTGTAATTTTCAATAAACCAACACCTTTTGAATTCTATTCCAAGATTTGTAGAACAGAATAACAGAATCAGAATCTAATAATGGTTACATAATATACCTTTCCCTGGATAACAAATGACCTAGCACTTCATCAGCTGCAGGTTTACCTCTCCAAGAAATAATAAATGCATTCAGTCCATGAAAGTAGGGGGGAAAACCCTCCTGATCCAAGTTGCTTTCCTATGGAGAAGTACAAGCAGTCCTCAACTTACGATTATCTACTGAACAATGGTTCAAAGTTACTATAGTGCTGGAGAAAGTCATGTACAATCCCACTGTACAACACCTGTAGTCATGTGATCGCAATTTGGGCTCTTGGCAACCAGATCACATTTTGACAGTTGCAGCATCCTGTGATTTACATGGTGTGATTTGTGACTTTCCCAGCTGGCTCTCAACAAGTTAAATCAATGGGGGAAGTCAGGTTCACTTAATTCAGGGGTCTTCAAACTTGGCCCTTTTATGACTCGTGGACTTCAACTCCCAGAATTCCTCAGCCAGCGTGCCTGACTGAGGAATTCTGGGAGTTGGAGTCCACAAGTCATAAAGGGGCCAAGTTTGAAGACCCCTGACTTAACAGCTATACAATTCATTTAACAACCACATGATTTGCTTAACCACTGGGATTCGCTTTTTTAAAATTGTTGTAATTAGGATTATCATATTATAAAATACAGACGAAAATAAAGATAGAAAGGAAGTGAGGAAGGGAAAGAAAAGAGAAGGCATTGACTTCCAACTTTGTTTGATGCAATACAATGCAAAATAGAACTGCAGCCTCATCTTTTTATTTTACCAACTTAACAAATACTAGCCATTTTTATAATGATAAACTAAGTTAATCAGAAATATCCAAAGTCAAAATTTCTTTTTTTCCCCCTCCATCTCAAGCACAAAGTCCAGAAGTAATTTCCAGGTAAAATCAAAGATGGATATGATTTTTTTTCTCTAATTAAAATAGTTAAATTTTGCCATCTCTGCTACCGGTAGCTCCATCACTTTTTCTGTCCATTCTTCTATTGTGGGGCACAAGGATTCATTTATTGACTGCTGTACAAATGGTCATAAAATCACGCCCAGTAATGTGATGAGTCGCTTAATAACCATATCATTTAGCGAACAAAATTCTTATTCCCATTTAGGTTGAGGGCTACCTAAATATGTATACTTGGTATATGTTTCAGAGTTATGGGGTGCCCTTTTAAAATGATGTTAGCCAGGTCTATATGAATATCTTTGAAAGCTACATTTTCCACAATCCAAAATGTTAAACACGGATGCAAAAATATTGATAGCTTATGTGTGTGTTAAGGGTCAGCCAAAAAGACTTGGTTGGAGGTTTTGGGAGATGGGGAGATGTTTAAAACGTGAAGGAGATGGTGATGGGATATGAGAACAGAATTGCACAGTTATGTTTGTTATTATAATATTGTTCTGGCCCACTGCAATCCAAAGAGTTTTAATAAAGATTTTTGATGAAGAAAAACAAAGCATGAAAATGTCCACAGCAACATTAAATACCAATTTATGCTTTTTGGAAAAATGACACATTAATGTCTTTTGTTACGCATGATAAAAAAAACAAGGTTTTGAAATATAAGCTGTTAGAACTTTTAATTGATGTAAGACAAAAAAATTTAAGATAGCCTTTCTTAAATCTGTGAGCTTTAGGAGATATATCTAAATGTACGAGAACTGAACACTATCTGAAATCAATGCCAACTGCAAAGATAATGTTGTGAGAACTATATAAAGATAAGTCACACCTACTTAAATGTGCATATTTGGATCAATGTTTTTGCACCTTGGCACAGTAAATCTCCGTAAGTAAAACCTATACGATTTGTATGTATTCCAATGGTCAGTATATTTTTTATAGCTGACTTGTTATACTCATGCATGAATTGATTTAGTTTTATTTATTTGTTCAAAAGACTTATATGGTCACCTGTAACCCTGGGCAGCTCACAAAAGAGGTGTGAAAACATCCCAGACCCATAACAAAGACTCCCAGTGACCCAAAGGCAAACATTTCTCCATACATCAACGTTTAATTTTTTCTGGGCTCCAGTTTCAGCCTACCCCAATGCTTGTGAGAAGATCCAGCACTTTGAGGCTTTCTGGAAAGCCAGGAGATTGGGGGGCTGCTGGTCTCAAGGGTAGGCTGTTCTACAGGGCAGGGTTCTCCACAGAGAAGGTGCTCTGCCTGGGACCCACCCGAAACATGGAAGGGATCTAGAATGTGCCCATCCTCTCTAACCTGGGGGAATGAGCAGGAGAGGCAGTACCAAAAATATTCTGCATGCCCCTGCCATTCAGAGCTTTAAAGGTGACACTTACCACCTCGTACTGAATCCAGAAAAAAGTGGAAGTCCCTGCAACTCAAGGAGCAGCGGTATAATATGGGCAAAATGTGGAGTGCCCAGAACTTTATCTGCCATTACATTCTGGACACTTGTAACTTTTGGATAATCTTCAAGAACAGCCCCACGTAGAGAACATTACACTAATCCAACCAAGAAATGATGATTGTGAGCAGGCTATCCCAATTGAGAAATACTGTATGTGCAATTGGTGCACAAGATGAGCCTATGCAAAGTTCCCCCATACGCATTTCTACCTTCCAATATCTTCTTCTGATCAAACTTCCATGAAAGCTTGAGGAGAAATAAAAACTGCTATATAAGTGCAGATGGCACCCGACTGGCATACCACTGAAGGCTTGAGGGTGGGAAACTCAGGGGAGAATAACATATATAATGCACACATTCTTTAAAGCAATATGCTTACTCTGTAAACCGCTTAGAGAGTGCTGTAAAGTACTATGAAATGGTATACAGGTCGTCCTCGACTTACAACAGTTCATTTAGTGATTTTGCACCGAAAAAAGTAACTTATGACCGTTTTTCACACTTACAACCATTGCAGCGTCCCCATGATCACATGACCAGAATTCGGATGCTTGGCAACTGACTCATATATGTCATGTGATTACCTTTTACAACCTCCTGACAAGCAAAGCCAATGGGGAAGCCAGATTCACTTTACACCCATGTTACTAGCTTAACTTAAGCTGTTAAGTGATTCACTTAACAACTGTGTAAAGAAAGATTGTAAAACAGGCAAAACTCACTTAACAAAGGTTTCACTTAGCAACAGAAATTTTGGGCTCAATTGTAGTCATATGTTGAGAACTACCTCTATACGTCTAAGTGCTATTGCTACTGCTATTTTTTAAGAAGGTATCAAGCACCATTAATTACAAGGTATCAATGATACACCATCTGTTAAACCAGTGTTAGACTTTACCTAACTTCCCAGACAGCTCACAGTCATAACAAATCATCAGATAGGAAGGACGAGGTCTTCCCTGAAGCAAAATTCCAAAACAAAACGAAAAAAAATGTTGCTGACCTGGCTGACAATTAATCAAGGGACATCGTTTCTAGAAGCAGAAAGGTTACTTGAGAAGCAATGTTCTCTTTTCCAAATGACTGATGAGCCTGGGAGAAAACTCTGCACTGTAAAACAGTGCTATTCATGCAGACTTTGAGCTACAAAAAGCTATTTTTTTGATGCTGTAAGGAATTGTACAGAAATATCATATAGCTGAGGTTTTGGAGCAAGGGCCTCTATTTATCTGACTGAATTTAACTTTTCCTACTGTCTTCCATCTCCAGTAACTGAGCTGAAGTTTAGTCAGACACATAACTGATGTTTATAGACTCTTTATAAGGTCTGCTCCAGCCTTCCCCAAACTGGTGTCTTTCAGGTATGCTAGATTTCAGTTCTTAGACCAAGACATGGACAAAGGCCAGGGTACTACAGATTATGGAAACTAAATTTTAACACACGGACAATATCAGATAAAGGAAGGTTATCATTGTCCATATAGGTGATTATAACATGTCTTAATCTGAGCCACAATTACAAAGGTAAACAGGCTGGGCATACAGAAAATTAGGGTAATAAGTTTCCTTCCAGTCCATCTCAACTCTTAATGGTTACATGGACACCTCTAGACAAATTTCTTTGCAATGACAAAGAAATACAGGTTATACTGGATTTCTTCTGAGCAGTTTTCTATTTTGGTGGCATTTGGGGGGGGGGCTGGCTGCCATCTAGATATTGGCCTGACCCTGCTCTACTTACAAGCCCCAGAAAAATTGCCCAAATGTTCCTAAGGTCTACATAAAAGAAATAGGGCCACATTTTTATCTTATTTGGATAAGGGAAGTATTGCTCGGTAGAGAAAATCTCCTGTGTTTTTTTTCCTTGTAAACATTCTCAATAAAACTTTGCTTTAGAAGCTATTTTAAAGGAGAATATAAATTCTCATGGGTGAGGTAAGGTTTTCTTGCATTTGTTTAGTCACCAGGTGACCAGGATGCTTGTAAATGTCTTGTCTCATTGTAAAACTATTTCTCTAACTCTTCCCACTTCCAATAAATGTCAGGGAAAACATGTTGATGGGATTTTCCCCACTGGATTTAGCAGTAGTGATGTTACTTTTATTACAAGGGGAGGGGGGGAAATCATGCCCTTGATTAATTGCTGGAGAATGTCTCTTCTGCAGAAATTTGGGAAAGTGTTCCACCCAATTCCTTTGCCCACAGATTTGGTGGGAAATTTCAGGAAACCATTTCTGCCTATCTTCACAGAGGAGTTTCCCCAAATCTGCTCCAATCAGATTTATTTATAATCTCATTTCTACACTGCTATACTGCTTCTCAAGCAGGATTATTTCAAGCTAAGATGACTACTACTATGCAAATACTTAGGAGATTTCTTTTTGGATTGTTGCTCTGTGCCAATAGGTCATGGATTGCACCGTTCCCTGGAACATTACAAAGCAGCTGTTTGGGGATTTATTAAAATCAAAGTCTTAGACAAAGGAAATCAGAGACAGCTTTCTATTTCATATAATGTTCAACACCAGATATTAAGAAGATTATGCATGGCAAATAAAATGTAGTTGCTTTTCTGTGTGTTGAGCTTTCATAACTAAATAAGAATCCTCTTTCTTTCTCTTTCTTTCTTTCTTTCTTTCTTTTTCTCTTTCTTTTTCTTTCTTTCTTTCTTTCCTTTCTTTCTCTTTCCCTTCCTTCCTTTCCCTTTCTTTCTTTCCTTCCTTTCTTTCCCTTTCTTTCTTTTTTTCTTAGATGAGGGTGAGAAAATGTATGTGTGAATGTATGAAAAAGAGGCTTCAAAAACCCCCCATATATAATTAATCAACCATGAGTTCAAATTAACATCAATAAATCATCTCTCCACAAAGTACCAGACTATTTATTATCCTAGACTAAGGAAGTTGCCTTTCCTACCTTGAAAGAGGCATTGGTGTGCCCCTTCTCAAAAATCCATCCCTGAACTTAATGTCACTGGATAAATGTCCTCCAAGTTTCATCATTCTCATCCTCATCCTCATCCTCCTCATTTTAGCCATTGTCTATCCACTGCGGGATGAAGGCCTCTTCTGTATGTTTCCAACCAATACAGTCCTGACCTTTCTTTTGCCAATTGGACCCGCAATACTTTTTCATGTCCTCGATCGAGGGGAAAATTTTAGAGAAAGAAGTTGAGGTTGAGTTGAAGACTGAAGAAGCTATTTGGATAAGCAGTGAAACATTTCAAATCAAAGGAAAAGAAATCCATTTGCCATAATTTAATCATTTTCTTAATGGCCCTTCTTTATTTACTGCAGGGTTTTATTTTTTTAACCACTAACATGCTGTGTTTACTAGGTGACTGATGCCTACAGAAGAGTTTTTAATTAGTTTTGTCCGGTATCCTGAATAAATGTGTGTCATCAGAATTAAGCTGGGCTGTCCTATTTAATGGGAAGGTCAAAAGTTAAGTCATTCAGTGCCATAACTACATAACTAGCATTAAGGATTGAGCAAATGCAACACTAAGGAAGAGGCCACCTACTTGGTTCACCCAGACAGTAAAGCCACGTTGACACTTACCATAAGGCCTAGTATAAAAATGGACCCACCACCAGTTATTCTGTCATAATGAATCACTAGACTGCTCATATAATAACTATGTTTTATTTTTAGGTAGTGGCGTTCGTCTTCCACCACTTCCTGTCTGCTTTTTCTAGAACATTATTGGTGCACTTTGGTTCCGAAGAATCTCTACTGATGTTCTTTATTTTATTTTATTTTATTTTAAAAGGTGACTATGGAAACAGACAAATAGCAGTGACAGTTGTCATTTTGAAACGAGTCACAATCTCAGAGGTTACAGATTAATTTTAGCACCAGCTATCAATAGGCTTCCTTTTCTTGCCAGCTACTTGCATAATTGAAGCATTTCTGCTTTCTTCCCAACTCAAACAGCTTAGGGCTGTTAATTATATACATCTGAAGTAGAAGTACCCAATTAAGGACAAAAGAGTACATCCTGTGGTGGGTTTACTTTTTCCAAAGTGCTTACAAGTGCGTTGAGAACACATTTTTAAACAGATCCTCTGCACTAAATTCAGCCCCCTAACTTCACCTCATTCTGTTCAAGAAGTTCTGTGAATCTCAGAAACAGCTCTAAAAGCTTAAGGGGGAATTTTTTAGAATGGTGTGTGTTGAGCTGTCAGCCAGTGGAACAAACTACCACATGAAATGGTGAACCTGCCTTTCAGTGGAGGTTTTCAAACAGAGGCTGGATGGCCATCTGCCAGAGAGGCTTCAATGGATTTCGAGTAGATGGCCTTCTAAGCTTCCTTCCTACTCTATGATTCTGTCTGTGAATGTCTTTAAGTCATAGGCACTATTACATATGGACCCAAACCTGTAACTCATAGTCTCATAAGTATGCAATCACAAGTCTTGCCAATATAATAAAATCTAACACACTATCACAAAATAGGAATGAAGAGCTATGAGTGTGCATATGTGAATGAATGGAAGAAATTCAGAATTGAAACTGTAGGCAACCAAAAGGTAGTGGGTTAGAGATAGGTTTATTGAAGTTTATAGCATAGCAGCAGATAAGAGCTATGGTATCTCACTAAGTGCGAAACAGGGAAGGAACAAGGCTTCCCCAAAAAGCTTGTGTGCTGAACACAAGGGCTAAATTAGACTCATAGGCTGGGGAAGTTGGGCTAAAAACTTCTTTCTAGGGATGTGATCTGGGATACATAGATTTTGAAGTGACAGAAAAGCACTATTGCATGCTATTGCTTATATTTAACTTGTGTAATCATCCAAATATTATTATAATGCCACATATATTTTCAATTATCTTTCTTCTACAGAAATCTAAATCAGAGTACTATTGTTTCCCAGAAGTAAGAAACAGGTCATGCAACTTGACTATGTAAAGCACAAAATGAATGACAATTATGTTTGAACAGGAATAGAAACTCACATTAAATAGATACTGGAACAGAAATATAACAGAGGACGTTTCATAAAAGTTATGAAGGGCTTTGTTGCATCAGGGATATAGAGGAAATATGATGGGGGAAAAAGAAAGGTTTTCCAGAGCAACCTACCCCCCCCAAATACTATGTACCCACATAGCCATGCTTTGTACTCACCCCACCCAAAAAAATCCCAAGCCAAAACTTTCTTCCATGCTTATCACATCATACACTGTACATCCAGTTCTGAAATATCCTACCAAGCAGTTTGTTCTCCTTGTGTGTTACAAAAACCTTTGAAGCCTCAAACAATTTTCTGTTGTTCTTCTTTTAATTCCCAGATAGAGCAAAATTACTCCCACTGTCCTTGCTCTGACATTTCAAGAGCACTTTAAAAAAAAAATTGTTAATATGCAAACTGAGCTGGTGTGCTCAGGCACTCTCATTTTTTCACATCACTAAACACATACAGTCAATTTGAATGCAGCATGGCAACGCCCTGGGGCTCTCTTATGACTTTCACAAGTAGAGTAGTAAGAATAAATATATGATGGAGGGACAATGGTTATCTCATGAAATTTTCTTCTACGAGGCCCTGGTAGGTTTACAACAAGTATCTGCATAGCACAATTCCTGACCTCCTCTACCCTTTTCATTTCACAGATCCGTGTAAAAATAGTTGATTCATCCTGATAATTGGCATGGGATAATCTTTAAATATCTCTAGAGGGAATGAGGGGGGTATATTGGCTATAAGATCCTCTTGATTCACTTGTAATTGTGCATCATTTTAAGCAATCATGTCTTTGAAATCCTGTACTAATTTTTTCTGATAATTTCTGTTAGATTACAAGGCTCCTCCACATTTAGAGGAAATATTAACTATCAAGGGTCCTTGGTGCTCTCTGAGCTTGGTTGAATTCTTGCAGATGTTTCATTACCCAAACTAGCTAACATCATCAGTGCTACACTTAACTGTATGTATATATAACTATACATTATATACAGTAGGTGCAGATATGCATGTAGATATACTTACAACGTTTCTATCCTATATAAATATATGCTTTTTAGCGTTTGCCTTTTTTTTAAGGCTTTGCAGTTTCTAGTTATGAATAATTTATAAGGTTTTTGGAGAAATTCTGCTAAATTCTATTATATACAGTACATTCAACAGACTGCCTAAATGTATTTTATCCTGCCTAAATAAATATAAATAAATGATAACAGCAAGCAAAAACTCATAATATCATAACTGCCCAGGATCAGACTTTCATTTTGACAGCTTTTTTATTTTACATGTTTTTTTAAATTTTGTTTTAATATCTGGATTTATTGTTTGAGGCGCTGCTGATTTTACTGTGATGTTTTATGAAGGTCTGTTTATTTAATGTGGGTTTTACTGTACACTTATAAATAGCTTCTTTGGGCAAAAAAGGAATGTAGAAAATAAATTCCATTTGGCGTTTATTTGGTGAGATGGCCATGAGTTAAGATTTATTGTTGAGTGCCATGAAACAGTTGCACAAAACACCTATTGCATTTTTATTTCCTTTTAAGGACAGAAGGATTTCTTCCAGAAAAGACAAGTGTATCAATTTCACGTCATCAAAATTCTTTATCACATAAGGATAGAGAAGAAATCTTCTATTGCACTATACTGCAATGTAGTCTACAGAAGTAAAAAAAAAATGATGCTTATTCCAGGAAAATTGGGTAGTAATAAAAGACAAGTGAGAAGGGGTTATTGCTCTCAGGTTCTCCTTGTGGGTTTGCCTAAGCATTTGGTTGGCACCATGAGAGCTAAATAAACCATTACTCTGAACCAAAATGACTCATTTTATGACATGAACAGAACCTGGAGGAAAGAACAAATTGGTGGATGGATGTTCCCCGATGGTATCTAGGACAGTATTTAAAAGGTAAAGGTTTCCCTGTCAGTCACATTCAACACTATGGCACAGTGCTCATCTCCGTTTCTTGGCAAAGGGAGCCAACGTTGTTCAAAGACACTTCCACGGTCATGTGGCCAGCATGGCTAAACGCCAAAGGCGCATGGAACACTGTTACTTTCCCACCAAAGTGGTACCAATTAATCTACTCAGATTTGCATGCTTTCAAACTGCTAGGTGGGCAGGAGCTGTTGTAAGTAACAACATGTTGCATGGTACTCAAAGTCTCGAACCCAGGCTGTCAGCTCTCTTGCTTACAAGCTTGGCGTCTTTAACCACTGAGCCATCCTTCCCCCTAGGACAGTATTTATTGAAAGGGAATTGGCTAGCTAAACTGGAATATACACATTACAGCAGGGATGGGCAATTAATATTCCCAAGGGGGGCACATAAACTGGCACTGTTGTGGAGGACTGCCACTTGCCCACAGTCCACCCCCCCCCCACTGGCCCTGCCCCTGCCTCCATTCTACCGGTCCCTTAGCTACCACCACACAGACAGATGTGGCCCACAGGCTGTAAATGCCCAGGTCTGCATTACAGCAAATTGGATAAAGGAAAATGTAATGTTGTAGAAATCTTGAGTTCTATACTGGTTTTAGATATATTCCTAGAAGTAGTGTGGTATATTAATCAGACATCAATTATGTTAAGCTTGCATAAATGTTTTTGGAAGTGCAGGTCCAGCGCCTCTGACTTTTCTACATTTAGAGTAATTACCTACTGGCTTCAAAGGAAGAGTGGGATGTAAACTGAGTGTTAATAAGGTATCCTGAATCCCTTCTTTATCTATCACTCTGCCTTCTCTTGTCTAAGAGATTGTTAATTGAAAGCTGCTTCCTTCCCCCTTTCTTCTTCAGGCACACCCTCATGGAAGAATATGGATGCTACACTTTGCCGATCCCTATATTTCCTGTAAATAAATCTCCTCTCTATTTCAGTTTTCAGACCTGCTTCATTACTCCCTGGATAAAATTCCTATACTCAAGAATGTTCACATTTATACACAGAATTCTTCCATTCCCAGCAGGATCTGTGCACTCTAGTTCATTAATTTAAATGCTCCTTCGGTATGGTTCAACCTGACTGTGACTATTAATCTCCACTGAAACAAGACTGAACAGTGATTTACCCATGATAAATCTTATCACAGTTTTAGAATAATTGTTTGTATTTGCATGCTGGAACTCAAGACCTAGAGGATACAGAAGAAATGAAGAATGTATTTTCACAGCATTGCACAAGCATATGTCTAAATATTGACAATGAATTAATGCAAATTGTGACTTCTGACATTGATTGAGAAGAACAAGCAAGTGTCCAGAAGCCATCCTCTCAAAGAACCAGTGTTCTAATGTTAGTGTTTTTCTTCCTATTTGCAATTCCATAGCAATTCCAAATCTAAAACTTTGGAATAAAATATATTAAATCACTCTTAAGGAATGTTGTCAGTAAATAAATGTCCCAGGCATAGAAACAAACTTCTTCATTTTAAAATTTGCTTCCCAATAAATGTCTCAGTTAAGGACAATTCCCATTACAACAGTAGTTTAACATTCAATCTTGATTATGTGTTTGCAACAAAATGTTATAGCTATGAACAGAATTTTAAAAACTCCAAATACTGACAGAATTCATTCTAAGTTGATGGTTCTCCACTTTTAAGAAATGTCTTTGCTTGGTTTATAAGTAGTATATGTGGGACTACTTGAAAACAAAAGGAAGATTTCTCCTATATCTGTTATTTATTTATTATTTGTTTATTATTACATTCATATGCCACCCATCTCACTATCAAGCAAGCGGCTTACAAGAAGATAAAAATGACAACATAAATCATTAAAATGATAAATATTAAGATTAAAATTAACAAAAATCAGCTAAGGATGGAAATGCTTAATCCATTAACCACTTCCAGTATGAAATTCTCCCATCGAGGTTCAGACAGAGCCAGGTTTTAAGGCCCTTCCAAATTTGTTAGCCTAATTTATTTTTCAAAAAATAAACCTATTAATCAAAAGTTCTTCGATCCTTCAATATTGTCAGGCTTGAAAGACCAGGGCCACACGCAAAGGTTCAATTAAACTAATGTATTGTTATAGCCTAAGCACAAGCATCTTCTCAATTAACTGTCAGCACCTGCTTAGAGTTAGAGAAGGGTTAACGGCATTCAAAGAGGATTGGACTATGCTTGTGGCTATGTAGGGATTCTAGACTGATCCCTCTATTCACCCCCACCCTCAGGTTCTGCCTCTCCTTCTCCCACAATGTCTGTCTGTTTCCAGTCCAGCTTGACTGTCCCAGGATTAAAACAATGTCATGAATACTCTGACAGTGGTGGATCAGGTTTGCCAAAGCTCTGTTTCAGTTTCAGAGAGAAGTAGTGACACAGATGGACCAGTTAATCCAGACAATGAATCAACTAGCCCAACATTTACCTGAACAGGCAGCTCTGGTACATCCTCTAGCCATAGTCTAGGAGCATACAAAGTTCTGTGATGTTTATCTCCCATCTCCTTGATAAGTATGATAGAAATCATGCCAAATTTCCTCCCTTCTTCAATACATCTGCCTAAGGCAAGAACTAAGGTCCACCAATGCATCTTATATAGGATTTATTATTGACCTAGTGGCAGAAAGAGCTGACAAATGGGCAATTTCTTTCTGATATAGATTAGCCAGACTTGGAGAACTACACCAATTTCATGACATTGTTGAGGGCTAACTCAATCATCTCATTAAATAGATGACTGCCAACTGCAAATTTCGTTGCTACAGCACGGTAACTGATCTGTATTAGAATATACCACTGACTTTCAATTGTTAGCTTAGGACAGGGGTCTTCAAACTTGGCCCTTTTATGACTTGTGGACTTCAACTCCCAGAATTCCTCAGCCAGCGTGCATCTGAGCTCTAGCAGATCATTATGGTATTCCTTGCTTTGGGAATGAAAATGGGTATTTCCATACTATTTCAAGTTGATATTTTGTGGCATCAAATACTCCATTAGCATCCTTCTCATTAAACCAAGACTTTTATAAAGAAAAGAAAAGGCACTCCCCAGCTTAACGTACTCTGTGATAAATAAGGATTGTTACTCATGCATGGTTTCTATGATTCTGTAACACAATTCCTTCTCATCACAATAATCTACGAGAAACCAGTTTTTTGGTTATGGTTTGTTATAAGTGGCTTGACAAACAGCTTTATTTTTTGTCCAAGAAAAACTCCAGCGATGCATCGAAATATGTTTATATTGTGAATAATCTGGCCACCTTGCCTGCTGTGAACCTGTCTCTCCGCAAAGTAGGGGGGGAAAAACCTGGACCCTCAGTGTAGAAGATGCAGATTAGAATATTTGATTCATTGGAAGATGTTGTCAAACTTGAAGCCATTATGAAAACCAACAGGTGACATCCACTCCACCTGTCTCCTTTAATATTCCTTCTACAATAGCCTTACAAAATCGAACAAATATGACTGACTTCCCATTCAAACTCTGCTGCAGTCAAGTGAAGTAGAGATTGCTCTTAAAGGTGAGTTGTAGTCAAAGAAGTAGAGGAGATGGAATTTCATCCCCATTTTTCCTGCTGCCTGATGCCAAGAAAGGGGAGGACAATCTGGAAAGGGAGGGGGCAGTCTTTGATTTTTGGCCTAGGAAGAAATGGGAATTCTCCTCCTGAAATCCACCAATAGGAAGAGAAAGGAGCAGAGAGCTTTCAAAGAGGGGGATATTTATCAATTCCTGTCACTGAACAGATTGAAATATATGGGGAGGCACAAAGCTGCCACAGTGCAATTATAGGGGTAGGCATGGGAGAGAAGCTTCTGACATGTCCAGGTTCAAGAACGAAAGGAAAAGATAAAAAACAGAGAGGTGGCATGAGGGTTCAAGGTGGCAAGGCATGAAGCATATAGTCTCAAATCAGACTAGCCCTAGCCTAAACTTTGCAGTCTGGGAAGAGAGCACCATAAGTCCATTATCATGAAAGAATGGGAGAAAGGGATGTAGGGTTTAAATCCTGAGTGTTCAACCTATATTTAAATATCTGGTTATAATTGATCTTCTATATATCATCTATATATCATCATCTATATCTATATCATCATTTATATTATATCTCTTCTTCTAGTTTGCAATAAACTTTCTACCTAACTGTGTGGAGTCCTTGAAAGTGTTGCTGCTAAATCATTACTGAGTGTGGGAGGGTTGAACCTCTGGAGAATCAAGCCATTGCCTGCATGAAGTCTGGCACTAGCACTCCTTCCTTCTAAATTAACATTGAGACAAAAGAAATACATGGAATTAGAAAGCTTAATAAAGTATATACAAAGTGTTTCCTCTGTGACTCTTTTATGGCAATGACATTCTACTTCAAAGCGATTTATTGAAATGTGGTCATGCATACTGACAACAGACTGAGTCATATCTCAAGCTGTATTCATGAGGCCATATTCTTTTAGCATGCAAGCTATGGAGTGTGAATGAAAATGCCTGACAGTATCCCAGCAAAGGGAAGCATGAATCAAATGAACAAAATGATTTCAAAGGGAGGCAACATTTCAGGCATTCAGTCTTCAGCAGGCTAACCCTGGATTCTTTGATTCAGAGTGAAAAGTCAGGCATAGGACTTTACCTTTTATAATATTACTACAATTTAAAATCTTCTGGCTATTTTGTGGATTGAACTCAGCACAGCAGAAACATCTTTTTTGGGGGGGGCTGATTAGACATTACCAGTCATATACCTGAAAGGTAACCATCTTTTTTAGCATTAATTCTCCTCTAGATTTAGAAGTAAGTTCAGTTATCTGAATATATTAGGTGAGACTACTGGAAAGGCAACAATGTCTGCATGATTCTGCAGGAAACCTTCATAAATCTTTGACCTTGCCCCCTCTACATTTTCTTTTCCATTTATTAAAATGGAGGAATGGGGGAAATGAAGCCATGGTGGTGAGTGGTTAGAATGCAGTATTGCAGGCTAATTCTACTGACTGCAGTTCAGCAGTTTGATTCTCACCGGCTCAAGGTTGATTCAGCCTTCCATCCTTCCGAGGTCGCTAAAATGCGGACCCAGATTGTTGGGGGCAATATGCTGACCCTGTAAACTGCTTAGGGAGGGCTGTAAATCCCTGTGAAGAGGTATATAAGTCTACATACTATTGCTGTTGCTGTTATAACCCAAAGCTTAACTCGCCCGGTTCCAAGGTTAATAAGAAGCAGTGCAAATGTGGCAGAGACACCAGAGAACTAACATGATTTATCTTTAATTGGGTTGTTATATTCATGAGCATACTGTATACAGAACCGTTATTTTCTGACAACGGGGATATGAATTTCAGCTTCTGTTTCCTTCTATTTCCCAATGCAAATGACCCATTCAGTGCATGAACCTGCAGTATTCATACACCTGCTCCTGTTATTATTTATTTCTCAGAATCAATGTCTGAATAGAGGTATGAAAGAATGAACACAGAAATGCTAGAGCTGAAAAGAGAGAAATCCCAATGATTTCTGATTTGTCTTCTAGTGCATTAAAATCTGTACCCGTTAGAAAAATGAAATAAATACACTCTATATCAATGCTTCAATCTATTTAGATTTGAGCAGCAAATTTGCCAAATCTAATCAAAACATGCAATGCAAGTAACTAAAGTCATCCCAAATCAACATAAAACTCTGAAAGGAAGCAGTTATGTATTTAACTATACACTTAAAACTAATTCTGTAATACTGGGTACTATTACCGAACCATTGAAACCTGCCAACTTCTCCATAATAAAAGGAAAAGGAGAGCTATTTAGTTTAATGCTCACTAAAGTTTCTGACTTTTCCCTTGAGTCTTCTTAAGTTGCAGAATTATCTGCTTAGCTCAGTGGTGGGATCCAAATATGTGAACAACCGGTTCTATGTGTGGATGCTGCTTCCGGAAGTCCATTCTGGGTCTGGGCAACAAAAAATTAGCTACCGGTTCTGCCGAAGTGGTGCGAACTGGCTGAATCCCACCACTGGCTTAGCTATAGAAATTGGTCAATTGATTGACGGCTGCCTACAAAACATTGTTTTAGGCCCTACTGAAGAATAATTAGAACTACCATACCTAGAGCTCAAAAATTTAGATAATTATAAGATGTAAACAGAGAAGTGCTGTTTTGCCTGTTAGTGCTTGCCCTGAATTTTTCTTCTTTTTGGCTCAGATATGGTAGAATAATTATTGTCTGGATGTAGATGTGGATATGTGTATGTCTGTGAAGATTGTATCTGGGTCCAGTGCACATTGATAAATAATGTCTAACTTCCCAATCTAGGACTGAGGGAAGTGACCAGGCCAAATTCACCTAGCAGACTTCCAGGCAAGGAAGGTCTAGAATGGGTGCTCCTTGAGCAAAACCTTGCTGCTACACCATACTTGCACTTGCGTTCATTCCGTCTGGTTGTCCTCATTTGTGACTTGGTCTGCCCTGGTGTGTATTACCAAAACCTGGCTGGGTCCAGAGGTGGTACTGGGAGGTTCCCATGGGCACAGATCTCTGGGTGCAAGACCCTGCAGGATGGTAACTGCTATACCAGCCTTCCTACTACAAGGCAACATCTTTGACCTACTCTGTAATTCCGTGGCTGGGCTGACAGTAAAGTTCTCCAGGCTTTCAGTTCACCTTCTTTGGGGATCAAATCAGAGATAGCTTGGGAATTCACGGCCACCACGATAGCCATAAGCCTGTCCCAAGTCATTCAGGGCCCAACACACAACAATGGTATTTCTATTGGAGAAGTGGCAAGATGATTGGGAAAAGTTTTAGTTTCTCCCCTGGATATGATAGTCAGGTCACTCTTTGGCTATCCTACCAGCACTATGGCATCACTCTGCATGATAGGGAGGCTGGACCTATTAGACCCTAGATCAGGCTGGACCCTGAAAACTAATGGACCCTAATTGTTTGACCATTGTCCCAAGCTAGATCCCTTCCAAACAAAGTAATTGCAAGGAAACACTACAGAAAACTAAACCAGATACAAGCAAGAGTAAAACAGAATTTTAGCCTAGAAAGATTACTGATCCTGTCTTATTAATCCTAAAGAGGAACAGAATCTGTATTTGTTTAAAATACAAAATACTTTATGACATGAATCTTTTTCAATCAGCAAAGCCGGACATGGATTCAGTTAAAAAAAAATCAGTTGGATGTAGCAATACATACTATGATATGCTTAGCTTCTTATTGCCTGTTAGAGACAGGAAGAGACCATATAAATCTCCTCAGTGTTTGATTTGAAAAGCTACATTTTAATCAGTACCATTATCCAAATAACAGAAAACTTAGAAACTGTGTTTTGAAACTCATAGATTCCCTAAGACAAACAAGACATTTGTTTTTCAAAACATAATTTGACAACAGCCCAGGTTCGTAGTCATTATGAAATCACAGTATATAACAGACTGGAACAGCTTGGTATATAGATATATACACAATCGTGTGAAGGATGTAGCTTAAAACATACATCTGTCCAGCTATCACAATCTCCATAAACTTTCTAGGTTTGGGCAGGTTAGCTGAGGCTACAAAAACAGAGAGCTCTCCCCAGTACAGATGTGTGGTGAAGCTGTTGTGCACTTTTTAAATAGAGTTTACCCTCAAATTTTCATGGGCTCAACTTTTATAAATTATATATTACCAAAAGTTAATGAAGTAAACAGAAAAGGACCTGTGGAAAATACTTGGTAGTGTGCTCTGTCAGAAAAATTATTACCTTAATAAAAGTGTTGAAACTGATTTTTAAAACCACTCATTGTCACTGCAAAGTATTTAGATGGTTTCTTTTAATCTCACCTTTATTATTTTTTATAAATAACTTCATGTAGCAAAGATATCTAATGCCACCTCTTCCGCCTATTTTTCCCACAATAACAATCCTGTGAGGTGGGCTGGGCTAAGAGAGAGTGATTGGCCCCAAAATACCCAGCTGACTTTCATGGCTAAGGAAGAACTAGAAATCATAGTCTTCTGGCTTCTAGGCCAGCACCTTCACCACAGGACCAAACTGGCCCTATAAACTGTTAATGGAATAGACTCTGTTCTATCTACATTTCCCACATTACTTCAGAAGATATGAGTACACCTCATGGTTCTCTTTTTATTTAAGCAAACTATCCTGACAAACTGCAAGAACAGGATTAGGATTTCCTACACATCTACCAGATCTGAGCTGAAAACATCCAGATGATGCTTATTTGGCAGCCGAGAGTTCAGAGTGCTGTCTCACTGCTGCCATTCAATGGCCCTCCAGATGTTTGCATCCCAGCTGAGGTAACTCAACCTTCTCTGACTAGGTTGTGAAAAGGGCAGAGCTGGAGCTGTTTGAGAAGGAAGTAAAATATTTTTAAAGAGATCTTTTTCTGCTTTTCAGTGGCAGAATGGCAGGAATTAGTACAAGAGTGGGCAGATATAGTTACTTTCGATGGTTATCATTATTCTTATTCAGATGCTTTCTGCAGATATTGACAATGGTTTTAGAATACATTTTTATCTGTACGAATAAATATATCATCTCCCTGAAGCAAGACTATACTACACATCCATCCACATATTCCCTAACTGTGATTCTCTCTTCAGCAAGGGATGTGTTTTCACTGCTCGTAAAAGAAAAATTTTCACTGCTCTCCCCATCTCCTTTCTACTATACCACAGGCTATTTGCAAAACATTCAAAGGATACTTAATCTATTTTGGAAGATGAATGTGATATATAGCCTCATTTACTACTGATTGCAATCTCTATGATAGATCTAGATATTGGTTAGTCTCCAAACAGAGAGAAATGCATAGCAACATAAAATTCTTTTAAAATGAATGAATTATAAACAATTAAAGAAATAAAGGGAATAGAAATGTGTTTGTTTAAAAGCACAACATGATTTCATTAAGATAAGGTCTTAGGGAAATTAGTTATTAAAGATCCATCAGAAAACACTTGCATCTGTGTCGGTAATTTTAATTATTGTTATTGTTAATGTTTCAGATACATTTTTAAAGATGACTATAGTTTAATTTTAGTTTGCATCATCAGCAAAATTCTTAATGCAATGAATATTCATTTTCTTCTTAACTGCAGTGTTACTTGTGTCATTATTTACTTAGATGGACCCTGATGTGCCTCTCCAGATACACTTAAACCATTTACAGCAGCGGTCTTCAATTCCTGTTTTTGGACAGGAAGTTCAGTTTCCTTCTGTCTGTTGTTTTGCGAATGGACAGATTTGGAATTTTGCTTCCCACTGCATGAGAACTCTCTCACAGATACAGTAACTGACATCCTCCTATGAATCAGGATCCCTACCCCAATTAACTTTTTTCCCCCACATACTTGAAAATATAATAATAGAATGGTTAGCTGACAGGCTGCAAATCCTCTTGAATCATCTTTATTTAGAATGACTCTGGATCCCACATCTCAGCTCCATTCATAGAAAATTAAAATAGTGGGCGGCTGCAAGTAAGTGCTTTATTTAGAAATCTGTCTGCTGCCCTAGGGGAAAAAAAAAAAGAGACCAAGGTAAGCTAAATGATGAGAGCCAGTTTGGTGTGGCAGTTAAGGCACAAGGCTACAAATCTGGAGACCATGAGTTGTAGGCCTGTTTTAGGCACAAAGCCAGAATCTTTCAGCCAATTATGCTCTCTCAGGCCTAGGAAGCAGTGTGGGAAGTCAGCCCCTCAGAGAAGGAAATATTAAAAGGGCAGAAAAATATATTTCCTCCAAGGATCTTAAAGAAGCAGGAAAGCATGCCCAGTTTTCTTAATAGCCCCAAGTCTGCTTCCCCCAAGCAGAAACCAGCTCTATAGAAATGCAGATGCAGACCATTCAGGAAAGTTGGAGCTAGAAGATTAAGAAGACAAAGACCTAAAATCTGCATACCTCACCCAAACTCTTAAGAGTCATTAGCCCAGCCCCAGGGAAGCAGGATATGACCTTTGGGACATAATAGGATTAAACCACAGATACCAAGGCCCAGAAAAGCACACTCAGACTCAGTTCAAAGTTCATGCCACAGGAACAGGAAACAACTCAAAACAAAAGGCTTCAGAGGCTATAAAAACCCACTCCCTACATGTGTTCTCTCTCTTTTCTGCCAGAGCCATCTTTCTGTCTGGCTCTCCTCTCCAATAAACTACAACCTTCTTCCCAAAGCAGTTGCCATGTTTATTCCCAGCTTGGATGAACCAGGATGAAGACTTTTCTTCCAACAGCAGGTAATGGCAAACCATTTCTGAAATCTTACTAAAACAGCAGGGACTTATCCAAGCAGTCCTACCAGGTGTCAACACTGATTCAAAGGCAATGTCCCCCCCCCCCCCACACTGAGTGGTAGTCAGAATCCTGAGGAACCAGAGGAGAATGCAAGAAGAAGTTGGCTAATTTGTGTTCTGGTAAACACTTGTTTGTGACTGGCAATGGTCACCGTGGCAACCATTTTGTGGGTATAGATCATCCTCAACCTACAGTCATCTGTTCAGCAACTGTTACGATGGTGCTAAATAAATAATGGTTATCACTAGTCCTCAGAGCTGTCCCAGCATCCCTGTGGTCATATGATTGTGAACCGGGGCACTTGGTATCTGGTTCAAACTGACAACTGGTTGCAGAGCCCTGTAATCACATGATTGCTATGTGAAACTTTCCCTGACTTCCCCAGAAAGTCAATGGGAAGTTGGCAGGGAAGGTTGCAAATTGGTGGGGGGAAATCTCCCATATCTGTGTACATTCCCCTACTCTTACCACACCTCTCCTACACCCCTGTACACCCTCCCGAAGTTGCGCTACACCCCTGCGCAGCCTCCCTGAACTACATACGTGTTGCACATTCCCTTACACTTTATCAACCCTCCCTTACACCTTCACCCTCCCCAATACTCCCCTGCACCCTGCAACCTCATTCCTTTTCCTATCCAGCAGCAGCCATTTCCTTGCCTACCGGCCTGGGACTGACTTTGACTGTGGGAAGTCACTAGGAAGTCGCCTCGCCTAACCACTATGGGATTTAGTTAACAACGGCAACCAGGACTGCCAGGATTGTTGTTGCTAAGTGAAGTGGTCACACTTTACAATCACATAGCTTAGCAATGGAAACTCTGGCTCCAATACCTGTCATAAGTCAAGGACTATTTGTAGGCAAGACCTCTGTCTCATCAGTCCTGAAGAATGACCTAACCCTCACTGGATCACTTTGAATCACCACACTTTCTTTTTCTCTTTCAAAGTTAAATATCTCACAATATTACCTTGAGGATAAAAAAAAAGGGGGGGACCCTAAGCAAATGAAAGAAAGAAAATTATATAATCTCTCTTCCTTTGCTTTTTTGCCACTCTAAATCAAGAAGAACATTCACAATAGCATATAAAAGTAGTCCTCAACATACAACTGTAATGGAGCCTGCCCATTATGACTGTATGTTGTGACAAACATATTTTTTTATGTTTTTACGGCCTTTTTTGCAGCAGTAGTTAAGTAAAGCAAATCCAGTGCTAGTTTTCTCCAAAACCATCGTAAAGTGTGATCGCATGTTAATGGGACGCTGCAAACGGCCTCAAATGCAGCCGTGTTGCAGTTGGGACACGTGACTGCAGAGGGACCCCAACTGTCAGAACTTCAAATCCAGTCACTAAGTGACCAATCATAAACCTAGGACTAATTGTAAAATATCCCACTACAATATAATATTTCTTGTTAATAATATCAAAGTGCTTTTTTCAGCTAATGAATTTCTAGTGAAATAAACTTGGTTTCAGATGTAACAATTGGCACACAAAAATTTTTTTCCTCCAGGATGAGATTGTGTAATTACATTATACTTATGACTCTGACACAAAATGATGATTCTACTATGTGTTCAATACAAAGACTTAATTTACGATATTGTCTTGATAGCTCTCTAATAGATGAAAATTCAAAACGGAATAAAATTAATTCAATTCCACGATCAGGAGAATCAAAAATCTGCTAATTAGTCCTAGTAATATATTACATTGAAAAGCTTTGTACAAATCTGATTTTCTATAGAATTAGGTAGGTAACCTGAGCACACAAAAGCAAGCAGATTTGAGAATATCATTAAATGAAAAGCTTAAAACAAATGCAGGCCTTGAGTATGCCAAGGGTTTATTGCACTTTGCCTATATAAATGCTAATATGAAGAAAATATACTGTTTCTTTTAAGTACACAGATATGGAATTTATTACTAGCAGCTCTACTGTTTTTGGCTAAATATACACTAGAGGGTGCTCCTGCAGTATCCTTTATATTATGTCTTTTAATGTAATATCTCTAATCTAGACCATTTGCTTCCATTCTGATTTTTGTTCTATATTAAGGTTCCCAACAACATCAAAAGTTTCAGGATAGGGCATCTTATCTCTTATCTCTTAAATCAGGGCACTAATTTATTATTATTATTTTTTAAAGAAACTGAAGTTTAGTCTGGGATGCATCAGAGTTGCTTTATTAAAAAATGGTACCTTTGGGGTACTTTGTAAGAGAATAAATGTAGGAAGAGTCTGGGAAGAAGCTAAGTTAACCAGGAGTTTCCACTTCTCATCTATTTATTGGAAGTTCTTTAAAAGCAAATATGCTGAAATTCCTATATGGCCAGCCCGCCTGCCTGCCTTCCTTTCAACTTCCTGCTAGGGAATATGTACCAGGGAAGTCTCTTAAGACTGAATGCTTTGAGAAAAAAAATGCATGCATCATTTAATTTATGTCATAGACTCATGATACCATACTTAGTAAATTAGTTATTTATTTACTAGGAAAATATGTATATTGAATATATATTGAAATATTAGTTCCACTCTTTATTAACAAACATATTAGCTTGGTTGTGTGTTTCTTAACCCTTCATTTGCCAGAATGCAGCAAATTTTAGACTATCTAATAAGAGAGTTAATCCAGCACAAGTTACAGTACCACTTTCCAAGTGTCAATTATTCTATTTCTCTGGGCAACGCACATATTATTTCTTCTGTGCAAAAAGAGGTATTGGTCCTGGGAGGTTGACAGTACCTGAGTTGTCCCCATAATGTCTGAGCTTTGTTTGCGTTGCAGGTATTCACAAGAGGCAGCAGTGGGAGAACTTGTGATGGTTACATTCGCCCTTCAGAGGCTGAGAAACCCTATGATGAGGAATGAATAGAAATGGGGAAAAAATAATAGCAACATGTTAGAAGCCCCCACACCCACATCCCTCTGCAAAAAAAGTAAGTGTAAATGCATATGGAATTAATTTTTTAAAAAACAAAATATTAAAAAAAAAAAAGCATGGCCTTGCACCACTTTTATTGCAACCAAGGACATCCCTGGACAAGCGAGCAAGTGAGCGGAGAGTTACAGTGTCTGGATGTTTATTTTGTTTGTTTATATATTTATTTAAAAGATGCACGCTGCCTTTTAAAACCAGGTCTCCCAAAGTGGTTTGCAATCCGTTAAAATCACCAAAAAAAAATGGAGACCGGTACCTAAAAGTTAGACCATAGGTAGTAGCAAGATAATAAGAGCAACAACCAGATTAGCTTAAAGATAAAGAGCATATCTTTTTAAAATTAGTACATTAACAGAATAAAATGTCTGAGAGAATAGCATTGTCATTGCTGGAGGCTAAAAAAACAGTAATGTCAGAAATTGGGCATCCCTCTCTGGAGACAGCATTCATTGATGCTCATTCAAAGGTTTGAAAATGGATGGACAATATACTAACCATTGACTTTCCATGCAAGTGGATGCCTATTTAGTACCTGCAGACTTCCTACCCCATTTTCATTTCTATATTTAAAAATTAATTAAAATAATTTAACAGGAAAGTAGTAGGCTCTATAGGCCACCACAGTATATTTAAATGAAGGGTGGAAGCTGAAGCACTAAGGAACACTTGGAAGGGAGTAAGTTACTGCTTGTCTTTCAATTAAAATGCATTTTGTGATCGTCTTTACCCACTGTGGCAGCCACAGATAGTACAAAGCCTGTCATGGTTCACGGGATGTCTAAAAGTACTATATTTCCAAGAATGCCTACCACCCCACAAGTTGTTTGCTTATTCCTGCAACGTTGCTTATTTCCTGGATAAGGGGGAAAAGAATTCCACTATTTCAGGAATAATGTGCAATCTATGTACAACGTATGCACATATGTTCTAAAACAGGTTGTCCTAGTTAATCTCTCTTCAAAGGTATTGGATAACAGTTCCTGGCATTGCCAGCTACCCAAGTCTTTTGAATAACATCCTTGTTCTGTCTGGCAATTTGGGGGATTGTAAGCCAATATATTGGGGTACCTCTAATACAGGTAGTTTTCATTTACCAATCACAACAGGGACCAGCAACTGCATTGCTAAGCAGCGTGCCTATCACATGATTATGCCAACTTACAATGTCAGTTTCATCCGTTCTGGTTGGGCCATTAAGTGAATGGCTGCAGGTTGCTCAGTGTGATATCATGTGACTGCGATTTGCAACTTCCTGTCGACTTCCCCATTGACTTTGCTTGTCGGAAGCCACCTGTGGAGCTTGCAAATGGCAATCATGTGATCATAGGGAAGTTCGACTGTCGTAAATGAGAGCTGGTTGCCAAGTATCCAAAATTGCAATAACATGGCTATGGGGATGCTGCTTTCGGGACCCACATAAGTCTTACTTTTCAGTGCCATTGTAGGTTCAGCATTCGCTGACTGAGTAATTGGGAATTGAGAATTGCCTGTATAAACCAAAGTCCCGGGTTTGTTCTAAAAATGGCACATTCTATCGCTCATATTTCCCTATTCGATCCAGCCACAGCCCCTGCTATTTCATCAGCGAGGAGAGATGAAAAAGGATCAGGCCCAAGATGTTATTCTTAATAGGGGATCAATCTATTTCTTCCCTTCAAGGAAAAGAGCTGAGAAAATAAATGAGAGACATGAAAAAGGTTGCTTTATTGCCATTCAACTCCACAAACTCTTACTTCCTCATCTCTGGTCAAACTGAATGTATAATTTTCCATGCTAGACTTATTGTGATTCTTGCCCTGTCAATCAAATGAAATCAGGTTTGCATTCCAGGTTCCAAGGACATCATTTCTCCTTAAGCAAATAACTTGCCTTACCAAACTATTTAACAAAAACAACAACAACAGTGGAGAGATGGCTGAGAAATGGCTATCCTTTTGCTTTGCATAGTTTAACAACTATGCTAGTATTGTCTCCACGTAGAGCAATTAGATCAACACAAAACCCTTTTAATATGGAAAAGGCAACATTTAAAATATGTGTTATATACTGTATGCTTATGTGTCTAACAAGATATTTTCCTCTGGGAAAACAATGTGTTCTCAGCTGCACAAATGGCTCACATATTTATGCATAACTCTCAAGTGGCATCTGACTGAAGACGGAAGACACTGCAATTTTTCACACAGAAAAATATCAGTAATTCTAATATAATACTAATAGTCAGTATAGCCATTCCCCACACATAAATATCAGCTTTTTACAAGTATTTAGTAGAAACAACTTGTAATGTGATGGGATCATGCTTGCCTATGAGGAACAACCCCCCACCAAAATACATATATAATGATTTTTCTCAAAGGAAATAATAAACATGATACAGTGTGACCTACTACCACCTTACCTTTTTAAAAAAGTAGGATATTGATTTTGAAAATGAGTTAATGGATCATTTATAATACATAAATAAAGCATACATAAGTCATTGTGCATATCTTCTATCTGTAATTATAATTTATTTTTTTTTACATTTAAAACTGAATGTAATGGGCTTCACTGCTTAACATCCACTGCCACGATCTGCATATATACACAAGCACATAAGAATTATTGGATTCGTATAATATGGACAGATTTGTGAATAGAATAGAATAGAATAGAATAGAATAGAATAGAATAGAATAGAATAATCTTTATTGTCATTGTGTAACTCACAACGAAATTAAGTGCTGTCCACAGTGCACACTACACACAAGTAAAAACCACAAATAAAAACATACATTATATACACACATCCTTCACATTCTATTCACCATTGAGCTGGCCCTAATATTGCACTTTAATAGCCACTTGTTGTGGCTTTGGTTTACTACTTGGTGTATCCAGTAACAGTGATATTGTTAACAAGCCATGGTTAAACAAGCCATAGCTTAAGGTTTTATATTTTAATACTCAGCCAAGTATGAACCCAGCCCTAATACTATAATCTATCTTCCAATATTTTAGTTGAACAGTACAGGTAGTCCTTGGCTTGCAACCACTCATTTAATGACCGAAGTTACAATGGCACTGGAAAAAGTGACTTATTACTGCTCCTCGCACTTACAACCAGAGTAACATCTACACCACGGGTGTAAAACTCGCTGTGTCACATGACGTGTCGCAACGTATCGCAACTTTTTTCACATTGCCGGAGCTGGGGTGGGCACGGCCTCTGCATGATGCAACTGGCCCGCAGGCCGGTAGTTTGACACTCCTGATCTACACAATCATGTGGTCAAAATTCAAGCACTTGGCAACCAGCATATATTTATGATGGCGGCAGTATCACAGGGGTTATGTGATCATCATTTGCAACCTTCCCAGCTGGCTTCCAACAAGCAAAGTGAATGGGGAAATCTGGATTTGCTTAATGACCATGTGATTCACTATGTTTTAGTCTCCAGGCCTTTAAGCATCTTAGTTGCTCTTCTTTGTACCTTTTCCAAAGTGTAAACATCTTTTTTGCAACGTGGTGACCAAAACTGGATGCAGTATTCCAGTATTTGATCTTACTAAGGCTTTATAAAGTGGTACTAATACTTCACTTCATATAACTCCTGAACAGAGTGAGAACTGAATTAAGCAAAACATAGCACGATTATTGATAGATTGTATTTCTTAGGAGGCTGCAAATCTAAATATTAGATTGACAAACTGTATGTATCATTTCATAAACTGAATTAGCCAATAGTAGCATCATTTTAATATAACCACTTTAAGAATTATACTGCAGGTTTTAGCTATAAATATTTATGAATTAACTGACCCAGCCAAAGTGCATACATTACTGAGCAACTGCGTAATAATGACCTTGTCATGGTAATGCAACTGTACCAAATGATATGGTGTAAAGTGAGAATATAGCCATTTTTTAACAAACATGTCAATAGTTTATCTCAAAACATTTAATTCAGTGTTCAATATACCAAATATTTCTCTCTCTGTGTGTGTGTGTGTGTGTGCCTAAAAAATATGCCTAATAAGACAACGCTCAATATTTTTCTAGTCTAGATTTCAACAATATAAGGAATAACCACCATATGTACAAGCCAGATTCAGCCACTGCACCAAAATTGCATTGCTATCATCTGATTAAAAGTGAAAAGGCCAAGAGAATTAAAAAAAAACATCTGTTTTTACTTTCTTGATAATACAAGGGCTTTTGAGTGTATTGGTCACAATGAATTATTGATAGCTCTCTTTTTTTTTTTAGAAAAAAATGGGTATGCCAAACCACCTGAACCAAGAATAGAATTATATCAATAAGAATTTCTTGCAGATGTAGTGTATTTGGTATGACTTAAAGACAGTTGAATTTATCAGGGGAAATCTGGGTTCAAATGCTTGCTTGGGTGTGATACTGTTTAAAATGTCTCTAGAAAACTTGGCTTTATAGGTGTTCTGTAAGTTTCACTTTCTGATGAGCATTGCTCTGTTTGTTTTTTTCCTTAACTGCAGCCTCTTCTTATGTAATGATACCCATTCAATTTCTTAGTGACCCTGTTGTGGGTTTATGTGATATGGTTTCATAGTTGGCTCCTATTACCAGATTAATGTGCCTTTGGAACAGCTGTATCACTCTATCACTCTACCTACCTACCTACCTACCTACCTACCTACCTACCTACCTACCTACCTATCTATCTATCTATCTATCTATCTATCTATCTATCTATCTATCTATCTATCTATCTATCTATCTATCTATCTATCTACTGTATCTATCTATCCTACCTACCTACCTACCTACCTACCTACCTACCTACCTATCTATCTATCTATCTATCTATCTATCTATCTATCTATCTATCTATCTATCTATCTATCTATCTATCTACTATATCTATCTACTGTATCTATCTATCCTACCTACCTATCATTCCTTTTATATATCAAACCAGTAAATCTGAACTTCAAAGATACAAGGTACTGCCTTTATGTCTTAAATCAGAAGCTATTACAATAACTGCAGTTCCCCAAGTTCTCAGAGGTTGTCTTATTACTGCAAAACATGTTCCAGAGGTAATAAAAGGATAAAATCAGGTGTTTCGTTTTAGAAACAGAAGAGTTGAATTGTGTTTATTTTTCCCCTCTCCTTTCATCGCTCAGTCCCTGTGAGCCACTATAATGACACAGGAAACAATTAGTCCAGATTATTGGAAATGGTAGGTTGTCTCTTTGTCTTAGCATTAAAGAGTTGACTTTGATCTCAGTGCTGATGCTGTAATCTTATCAATTGAGGTTAATATAAGTAACTAATGTTTCTTGAACAAGAAACTGATGTTGTTTTCTCCTAAGCATAACACTATATTCTAGTTTTATGTCAGTGAAAGTTGCTGCTCGCTAATCATCAACATCATCAATTAAATTTATATGCTGCCTAACTCTTAGCAACTCTAGGCAATTTACAAATTCTTAAAAACATTTTAAAGGATGACAATACAAGAAACTCAAAAGAAACAAATCTATTGGATTTCATAGATACTTATGGTACAAAGTTCCAAAGGTGGAAAAAACCTTAAAAGGACATATTATCAGACAAAGTTTGATAAAATTACAGAATGCCACAAACCGAATAATAAGTCCAACAATTTCATCTATTTTTCATGCTGGAAATAATTACAGCAAGAAAAATGTAATTATACACAATATGCAGATATTATGAGCAATGTTTCCAATTCTATGAGTAAATTACAAACACAAGTACTACTTAATAAAATATACCATGGTTGATATATGTAAAAAATAAGAAGTATAAACTCAGATCTCAAAAACAAAGGAAGGATATAAAGGGGGAAAAAACAGAATTTGTAATTCTCATACAAAATCAACAGCACTTATTAGGATGTATATTAGGACGTATAAACTCTTAATTAGATATGCTACAGAGACAGAACAAACAAAAAAGCAATATGACAAAATACAGAATTTCAAAAAAGCAATTACAATGGGAAAAATAATAGGCTAAATGTATAAAATATACACCAAGTTATAATTTAAAAGGAAAATTGGTTTTATAGATGATACATAACTCCATCAATAATACCTAAGATGGATAAATCATTCAATCTGGCAGGGTGAGAGCTGTGAACCATAAACACAAAGCTTTTGCTGTGTCCCTGCACAACAGATACAGTGCCCTTGCTGACCTTAATAGGGAAATTAAGGAGACAGGTAAAGGTATTTGTGATGATAACTCAAATAAGCAGGGGATCGTGGACCGAGATGAAGAACTTGTTTTCGACAGGGAGAAGTGCAAATCAGGTATTACACATCAGTCATGCAAGAAAAGAAAGGCATCCAAAAAGAGAAGCCACCTTCTGGTTGGTGATTCAATTATAAGGGATGTAAATTTAGGAAAGGACACAAAGGTTTCAAAAGAGGTCAGATATCTCCCAGGTGCTACTGCCAGTAGGGACAAGAAGCGTATTTCTAAAATAATCAAGAATGCCAGCAAGGACTGTGATGTGGAGGCTATTGTACATCTTGGCACTAACGATCTGTCCCAAAAAGATGTACTCTCTGTGCAGAATGATTTCCAGAGCTTGGGGCAGGAACTTAGCAAAATAGGCTGTAGGCTAACTTTTTCAGAGGTTTTACCAGTGTATAAAGAGCAAAATGGAAAAGGCCAGCGTATAACACAATTCAATATGTGGTTAAATGAGTGGTGTAAAGGGGAAGGCTTTGGATATATTAGTCACGATGTCAGTAGCTGATCCAATGAAAAAATGTACAAAAGAGATGGTTTGCATCCATCAAAGAAAGGGACTGAGTTACTCGGCTATAAATTCACAGATTTTCTGGAGGAACATTTAAACTAAACAGCGGGGACAGTGAGTTAATTGATACAGAACATCCCTGTCCCCGGCAATCTAAAAACTATAGGGCTATCAGTGCATGTAACATAGATGTGTGTGTGGACAAGAATACCAACCTTGCTGTCAAGCAAAATCAAGCTTTCAATAACGAGTGCCACACAAAGTGCACTAACCAAATAAGTGGTAAGACAATAGGGGAACTCAGGCACCACACAGGTTATGTAGAAAGTAAACACAGGGTCGGTCATAAAGGACTCAAATGTCTATACACCAATGCACACAGTATGAACAGCAAACAGGGTGAACTAGAAATTCAGGTTAATGAGGGCAGATATGATATTGTTGCCATTACAGAAACATGGTGGGATGAAACCCACAAATGGAACACACAGCTAGAGGGATTTAAATTATTTAAAAGAAATAGACCAAATAAAAGAGGTGGAGTTGCTCTCTATATAAGAAATAACTACATCTCTACAAAAATAGAGCACAACAATAATGAAAACTGTCTTGAATGCATTTGGGTCAATATAAAAGGGAGAAAAAATGACATTGCCATAGGTGTATACTATAGGCCACCCAACCAAACAGAGGAAATAGATGAACTTTTTGCTAGTCAGCTAACTAAGGTATGTAGGAAGCAAATCACAATAGTAATGGGGGACTTTAACTACCCTGACATCAACTGGGTGACAAACTCTGCACCAAGTGGAAGATCAAACAGATTCCTGACAATCCTAGCAGACAACTTTGTCTCCCAAAAAGTAGAGAAGGGAACTAGGGGATTAGCCATTTTGGATCTAATTCTCACTAACAGAGATGAAATGATAGAAGGTGTTGAAGCCACAGGAACCTTGGGAGGTAGTGATCATGCAATATTGGAATTCAACATTATAGAAGCACAAGCAATAGAACACAGTCAAACTAGAGTCTTAGATTTCAAGAGAGCTAATTTCAATAAACTTAGAGAGGGCTTGGGAAGGATTCCATGGATGAGAATCCTCCAGGGGAAAACAACTCAAGAAGCTTGGGAAATTTTGAAAAGCGAGATAATAAAAGCCCAGTCTAGCACAATACCAACAAAGAGGGAAAATAACAGCTCTCAAAAGAAACCAGCATGGCTGCATAAAGAACTCTCTGATAAATTGAAAGATAAAAAGGACAAGTATAGAAAGTGGAAAGAGGGGCACATAACTAAATCAGAATATCAACAAATAGCCCAAGCCTGCAAAGATGAAGTGAGAAAGCTAAGGCTCATAATGAACTAAGGCTTGCGACCAAAGTCAAAAATAACAAAAAAAGCTTCTTTCAACATGTAAAAAACAAGAAAAAAGTGAAGGAAATGATTGGTCCATAAGTGGGTGAAAGTGGCAAGAAGGTGACAAGCAATAGGGAGAAAGCAGAACTATTTAACTCGTTTTTTGCATCTGTCTTTACACAAATGGAAAAACAGACCAACCTATCAAAAATAGTGCCATAAAAAACAGTATAGAAACACAAGTTAAGATAGGCAAGAAAATGATAAGTGAGCACCTATCCAGCCTAGACAAGTTCAAATCACCAGGACCAGATGGATTACACCCCAAGGTTCTCAAGGAACTGGCAGATGTGATCTCAGAACCACTGAACTATATTTTTCAAAGATCTTGGAGCACTGGGGAACTACCAGAGGACTGGAAAAGAGCTGATGTAGTTCCCATCTTCAAAAAAGGAAAAAAAATGGATCCAGGAAACTACAGACCTATCAGCCTGACCTCAATACCTGGGAAGATTCTGGAAAAGATAATCAAACAATGAATCAGCGAACACCTAGAGGCAAACAAAATCACTACTAAAAGCCAACATGGGTTTGTCAAAAACAGATCATGCCAGACAAACCTTATTGCATTCTTTGACCAAGTGACAAAATTAGTGGATCAGAGGAATGCTGTGGATATAATTTACTTGGACTTCAGTAAGGCATTTGATAAAGTAGATCACAACCTACTACTCGATAAGATAGAAAAATGTGGGTTAGAAAGCATCACCACCAGATGGATTCGTAGCTGGCTGACCGGCCATACTCAGCGGGTGGTCCTCAATGGAACTGCATCTACATGGAGGGAAGTGTGTAGTGGGGTGCCCCAGGGCTCTGTTCTAGGCCCAGTGCTCTTCAACATCTTCATCAACGATTTAGACGAGGGGATAGATGGGGAACTCATCAAATTTGCAGATGACACCAAGCTGGCAGGAATAGCCAACACTCCAGAAGACAGGCTTAAGATACAGGAGGACCTGGACAGACTTGAACACTGGGCGCTATCTAACAAAATGAAATTCAATGGTGAAAAAAGTAAGGTTCTACATTTAGGCAAGAAAAATCAAATGTACAGGTATAGTATAGGGGGTACCTTGTTCAATAGTAGTAACTGTGAGAGGGATCTCGGAGTCCTAGTGGACAATCACTTAAATATGAGCCAGCAGTGTGCTGCAGCTGCCAAAAAAGCCAACACAGTGTTGGGCTGCATTAACAGAGGGATAGAATCAAGATCACGTGAAGTGATAATACCACTTTACAATGCCTTGGTAAGGCCACACTTGGAATACTGCATCCAGTTTTGGTCACCACGATGTAAAAAAGATGCTGAGCTCCTAGAAAGAGTACAGAGAAGAGCAACAAAGATGATTAGGGACTGGAGGCTAAACATATAAGGAATGGTTGCGGAATTTGGGTATGTCTAGTTTAACGAGAGAAGGACAGGCGCGACATGATAGTAGTGTTCCAGTATCTCAGGGGCTGCCACAAGAAGAGGAGTCAAGCTATTTCTCCAAGCGCCTGAAACGCGGACAAGAAGAAACGGATGGAAACTAACAAAGAGAGAAGCAACCTAGAACTTAAGGAGAAACTTCTGACAGTTAGTAAATAACCATGAACAACCTGCCTCCAGAAGCGGTGAATGCTCCAACACTGAAAGTTTTTAAGAAGAGACTGGACAGCCATTTGTCCGAAATGGTATAGGGTTTCCTGCCTGAGCAGGGGGTTGGACTCGATGACCTCCAAGGTCCCTTCAAACTTTATTATCATCATCATCCATCACATCATCATTCATCATCATCATCTCATTATTATTATTATTATTATTATTATTATTATTATTATTATTATTATTATAGATAAAGGTTGGAAATGCCATTTTACAGAAGGAACATTTTATCACATATGGCGAATATTAAGTTCCGGGAACAGTGAGCATTGAAGACACAAGAGTGAAAGTAACAGCAAGTTTATTGATTCCACACAGAAGCGGCTCTAGCAGCAGCTTGACACTTATTTATACAGACCGGCCACTAGGCGGCGGCCAATCACATTAAAGCAACCACTCGTGCCTAATTACAGGCGTGAAACTAAAGACACAGTTACTGATTTGAACTAAACATACTAACTTCCCGCTATTAACAATACCCTGAATTAAGGTTGATACACAACACCCCTCCCCCCCTAGGTAATTACACACCCAGGGAATGTACATAGTCTTTTAGGTATTCAGGCGGCTTTCGCGACCGCTCAGACCGCCATATCTCCGCAGGAGGTTCCTGGTCTACCCTTGGCTGACTGGGTAGACCAGGGCTCCTCGACCCACCAGCTCTGGGTAGACTGGCATCGCCTTGGCTGTCCTGACCTGGTAGACCAGCACGTTTGTCCGTGATCGGGGCCGTTCCAGAAAGATTGGGAGAGCTGTCCGCTCACAAGTTCAGTTCGGGAGGCAATATCCCTTCAGTTGGAGGCGACTCAGCCACAGTTGTGTCGTCCTGGATGTCTCTGTAAGTCCTTCCAGGTCCAGGCAATTCTGACGTGCCGCAGCTGTCAATTAACTCTCGGCTCTCCTCTTGATCGGTGGCCAGGGTTTGGTTAGCCTGCTGTCGCCGTAGTTGGTCGATGTGGCGGCGTAAAACACGCCCATCTTCCAGGACCACTTCGTACGAAAGTGGTCCTGACACCTTACCAACCACAGCTACCACCCACGGTGCCCCTTGACCGTAGTTTCTCGCCCAAACATGGTCACCGACTTGCAAGCTCCTCGGGGTTTTGGGCTGTGCCGTCTCAGTCGCTGCTCGGTCTGGATGGAGACGGTCCAGCTTTGTAGTCAGCCGATGTCCCCATCGCAGTTCCGCTGGGCATCGACCCGTTGACGTGCACGGAGTTGTTTGTTGGCAGAGCAGAAAGTCTGCCAACCTGTGATGCCAATCGCCTTTGGTAATTCTCCTGAGCGCTTCGTTGGTCGTCCTGACCATCCTTTTCACTTGGCCGTTCGAGGCCTGGTGAAACGGGGCTGAGGTAGCATGTCTTATCATGTTAGTCCTCAAGAAGGACTGGAAGTTAGCCGCCGTAAATTGTGCCCCATTATCAGATACTATCACATCAGGTAAGCCGTGTGTTGCAAAGATCCTGCGCAGTTCCTGGATGGTCCTGGCAATAGTCATAGTAGGGACAGGTGCTACCTCCAGCCACTTGGAGAAACTGTCCACTACAATGAGGAACACCTGTCCTTGGAAGGGTCCTGCGTAGTCTATGTGAATCCTAGACCAGGGTTTTTGTGTTGTTTCCCAGTGATGTACTGGGGCTTGAGGCATCTCAGGTCTGGTCTGTTGGCAAACCTGGTATCCATTCACTTGAACCTCTATCTCCTTGTCCAACCCTGACCACCACAGATAGATTCTCGCGAGTGCCTTCATCCTGACTATTCCAGGATGATCCTCATGCAGAGATTCTAAGACTCTGGCTCTTAATGTGTGTGGGACTATTACCCTGCTACCCCATAGAATGCATCCCTTGAATGCAGATAGCTCATCTTGTTGTTTGAAAAAGCTCTGAAATTCTGTCCCAGGACTTGTTCCTGGCCACCCCCTCAGCACCCAGATCAAAACACGGCTGAGTGTTTTGTCTGTGGCTGTTTCAGCAGCCACATCCCCTGCATGTAGGGGAGACTCTGGCAGATCGTGAATTGACAGGATGCGTGCAGCAAGTGTGGGGTCTGGTCCTGACTCAGGCAGAGGCAACCTGCTGAGTGCATCAGCGTGGCCCATTTCCTTGCCTGGCTTATGGACAAGCCTGTAATTGTAGGCTGCCATAAAAATTGACCATCTCAGCATCCTTGGAGACAGGATCTGAGGGGTTTGTTTGTCTGCAGTGAACAGACCTAGAAGCAGTTTGTGGTCTGTAAAGACCGTAAATGGGCGACCATAAAGGAAATCGTGGAATTTCTTTATTCCTGCCACTATGGCTAGTGCCTCTTTGTCTATTTGGGCATAGTTTCTTTCCGCTGGGGAAAGTGTCCTTGAATAATATGCTATGGGAGCTTGGCTCCCATCAGCCATTAAATGGCTCAAAACTGCTCCAATCCCATATGATGAAGCATCACAAGCAATGCTGATAGGCAGCTTTTCATTAAAGTGTGTTAACACAGAGTCTGAAGACAGCAGTGATTTGACTGCTGTGAAGCTTTTCTCGTGGATGCTAGTCCACTTCCAGGGTGCCCCTTTATCCAAGAGCCTGTGCAGAGGCTCTGCTAATGCTGCCTTGTGGGGAAGGAAGGCATGATAGAAATTAAGTAGCCCCAAAAATGCTTGCAGTTCCCCCTTAGACTTGGGTCGGGGAGCCTGCAGAATAGCCTTAAGCTTAGATTCTGCTGGGTGTATTCCAGCAGCATCAATCCTGAAACCAAGGAACTCTGTTGAGCTCACTACAATTTGGCATTTGTCCCTTTTTAGCTTCAGCCCCGCTTCGCGGAAGCGCTGAAGAACAGCCCTTAGACATTCTGCTAATTTTTCTGCTGAGTCCCCAGCAATTAGCACGTCGTCGAAATACGGGCACACCCCTGGAATGTTTTTTAACGTGCGCTCCATCACGCACTGAAAGAGCCCTGGGGCTACACTGACCCCAAACTGCAGGCGACAAACCTTGAATGCCCCTCTATGGGTTACTATAGTTTGTGCCTCAGCTGAGGCATCATCTACTGGCAGCTGTTGATAAGCTTGAGCCAGGTCTAGCTTCGCAAACAAGTGACCCCCTTGTAATGATGCCAGGATGTGGCTAACTACAGGTACTGGATATGCATGCTGTTGCAGTGCCTTATTAATAGTGTACTTATAATCATGACAGATGTGCACCTCCCCGTTGGACTTAACCGGTGTGACTATGGGGGTTTCCCTCACACTGCTGTCAACTGGCTGCAACACTCCCTGTTGAACCAGCTTATCTAACTCTGCATCAATTTTATGCTTAAGGGCAAAAGGCACTCTATGAGGCTTTACCCTGATTGGGGTTACGGTTGGATCAAGGTGGAGAGCAATTGGTGCTCCTTTGTACTTCCCTAAGTTGGGGCTGAATACGTCAGCAAACTCCTGGCAGACAGCTGCCAGATCCGCTATTTGGGTTCTGTTGATGCCCAGGGCATCAAACCAGTCTAGGCCGATGAGGCTTGTGCGCTGGCCTTCCACCACCACAATGTTGAGGGGACCCTCAAACTCTTTGAATTTCACTTTAAGCGTAGCTTCTCCTTTAACCGCTATGCGGGAATTTTGAAAGTCTGTCAAAATTAAATCGGACAGCTTGAGCCTGACTCGTTTCCCGCCATTTCTGCAAACATAATTAAAAGTCTTGTAAGACATTATAGATACAGCTGACCCAGTGTCCAGTTCCATGGTGCATGGAACTCCTTGTAGCTTGACCTTTAGTCTAAGCTTTTCTTTTAAGGGGTGATGGGCTCCAGTTCTGAGAATGCTTCTCCTTCCAGAGCAATATCCTACTCTATTTTGCCCTGGGGCCCTGTTACCTCTCCTGGGGAAGTCTTCAGGTGGAGATTCCCTCTGTCGACCTTTACAGATGCTTGTAATGTGGCCCTGTTTGCCACATGCCCGGCACACAGCCATACAAAACCTGCATTCGGAGCGCTGATGCCGTCCTTCGCAGCCCTGACATCTAGAGAAGAAGGCTGCCTTGTCAGCCGGTCGCTGCCTTTTCTCTGGGAGCTTCTGTACCCTATCGACTTCAATGTCCTTGTCAGGGTCTTCTGGTCTCTCAGATTCTTTGTGGTGAACCGCTGTTTGGCTGGGAGAGTTCTTTGAGGGACGTAAAACCTTGACGGCTCCCCCTGCGGCTTCTTCTGCCATCACCTCTTTCAGGGCATCTTGGAATGTCAGGGACTCTTTTGCAAACAGCTTCTGCTGTAGGTCCCTGCTTCTCAGGCCACATACCAGTCGGTCCCTGAGCCGATCTTCTAAATCGGGGAATTTGCAGAGCCTGGACGCCTGTCACAGGGCAGCCACGAATTCAGCAGCAGACTCCCCGGGCTGCTTCTCCCTCTGTTCAAACGCGTGTCTCCATGCGATGATGGACAGCTTTGGCTCAAAGTGCTCCTTGAGCCTTCTTTTTAAGTCTGCGAAGGTGACTGACTCTAATGTAGCGGGAGAGACTAGATTCTCCGCTATATCAAAAGTGGCTTGACCACATACACACAGCAACGTTGTAGCCTTGAGTCCATCATCTCTGATTTGGTTTGCCCTCAGGTAGTTTTCGACCCTGGAGACATACGAACTCCACTGTTCTGGGTGCGAGATGTCAAATTCTGACAACTTTCCAACTCTGGCCATGCCGGCTGTTACTGCGTTCCAATGCCTTATGCTGCTAAGGGCTCCTGTGGGTATCCTAGGGATGGATCCCTTAGGATTGTGATGCCTCCAGTGTTGCTTGCTGGCAGGCAGAAGGGGGGGAACGTCGTTCCTACCAGGGCGCTGATGCCTGGTCTTACCCCTTAGTGACTATAGCTCTTAGTCCTCCAGCTCTTTCTTCCTTAGCAGCATAATCCCACCTTCATCGCCACTATTAAGTTCCGGGAACAGTGAGGCATTGAAGACGCGAGAGTGAAAGTAACAGCAAGTTTATTGGTTCCACACAGAAGCGGTTCTAGCAGCCGCTTGACACTTATTTATACAGACCGCCACTAGGCGGCGGCCAATCACATTAAAGCAACCACTCACGCCTAAATTACAGGTGCGAAACTAAAGACAGACAGTTGCTGATTTGAACTAAATATACTAACTGCCCGCTATTAACAATACCCTGAATTAAAGTTGATACACAACAGCGAACATGTAAAAACATGAAAGTATTGGTAAGATATACATAGTATAATGCAGAAAAGTTTGGAATTTAAATTTGAAATGAAACAGACCTGTTCTTATAAGGTATAATCTCAGAAAACTGATAAGAAATATCATAATTTAATGAGTTATTTGCTTATAGCAACAAGAATAAACTTTCTTCAATACTGGAAGAAAAATACAATCCTGACAATATTTGATTGGGAACTTAAACTTGGAGGAACCTCTGAAGAATATGACAGACTGAAGATGGCTCCACAAAAAGCAGAGTCACCATTTGCGGCCACAAATATCAGCTCCTTCAACTCTCTTTGAATAAAGAGGACACAAGATTGCCCAAGCAGTTCTCCTTACAGCTGCTCCTTGTGAGGAGACCTCAAGACAGTGGTCTTCAGAGAGTGAGAAAGGAAGAAATTCACCACAGTTGCTTCAGCCTCAAACAGGCTTTTTTCAAGGACACTAAATTCACACTTCACTCCTTAACCACTTTTGGAAATTGCCTATTAACTGCTTCCAAGAAGTTAAGATACCTTCAAAGTGACAAAACTGCAAACACCTGGTGAACACCTTCAGTTCTTAAAATAAGAAACTGAAGGCATATCTTTATAACTTTTAAGGATTTAAAATAAACAGTAAAAAACAAGACAATGTTTTAGCTAAAGAAACTTTTAAATGGGTTAGAGCTCAGAGAAGGTTGGACTATTGGATTTTGAATGTTAAGACTTTGAAATAAATCTTAAAGAAAGGGGAAAGAAAAGCAGTTTTTGATGTTAGAGACCTAACAAGAGAAGTAACTTATAATTATGTTCAGAGAAGTTTTTCGGGAACTGGGTTGGATTAATTATATCAGCTATGTTGTGTCTTCTTGGGAACAGACTGTTCCCAGAAGAAGTTAAAGAAAAATATGCAACAAAATCAACATGAATGCGAATGTCAATAAGAATTTGTCATCACCTATAAAGAAAAAACTCCTTCATGGATTACTGCCTTGTCGTGGCGAAGGAGCTTGCGTAATTCAATGAAGCTATGAGCTATGCCATGCAGGGCACCCAAGATGGACAGGTCATAGCAGAGGGTTCTGACAAAATGTGATCCACTGGAGAAGGAAATGGCAACCCACTCCAGTATCTTTGCCATGAAAACCCCATGGACAGTATCAAAAGGCAAAAAGATATGACGCTGGAAGATGAACCCTCAGGTCGGAAGGTGTCCAATATGCTACTGGGGAAGAGCAGAGGGCTAGTACTAGTAGCGCCAGAAAGAGTGAAGCGACTGGGCCAAAGCCGAAAGGACGCTCAGCTGTGGATGCATCTGGTGGTGAAAGGAAAGTCCGATGCTGTAAAGATCTTTTCTCCATAGGAACCTGGAATGTAAGATCCATGAATCAAGGCAAACTGGACATGGTCAAACAAGAGATGACAAGATTGAACATCGACATCTTAGGAATCAGCTAAATAAAATGGACAGGAATGGGTGAATTTAACTCAGATGACCATCAGGTATACTACTGCGGGCAAGAATCCCTCAGAAGAAATGGAGTAGCCTTCATAGTCAATAAAAGAGTAGGAAAAGCAATACTGGGATACAATCCCCAAAATGACAGAATGGTCTCAGTTCGAATCCAAGGCAAACCATTCAATATCACAGTAGTCCAAGTCTATGCCCCAACCACTGGTGCTGAAGAAGATGAAATTGACCGGTTCTATGAAGCCCTACAGCACCTTATAGAATCAACACCAAAAAATGATGTCCTTATCATCATGGGGGATTGGAATGCTAAAGTAGGAAGCCAAAAGATAACTGGAATAACAGGCAAGTTTGGTCTTGGAGTACAAAATGAAGCAGGGCACAGGCTGATAGAATTTTGTCAAGAGAATACGATGGTCATAGCAAACACTCTTTTCCAACAACCCAAGAGACGGCTCTACACATGGACATCACCAGACGGTCAACACAGAAATCAGATTGACCATGTGCTCTGCAGCCAAAGATGGAGAAGCTCTATACAGTCAGTAAAAACAAGACCAGGAGCTGATTGTGGCTCAGATCATGAGCTTCTCGTTGCAAAATTTAGGCTTAAATTGAAGAAAGTAGGGAAAAGCACTAGGCCACTCAGGTATGAACTAAATCATATCCCTGATGAATATACAGTAGAGGTGACAAATAGATTTAAGGAATTAGATCTGATAGACAGAGTGCCTGAAGAAGAACTATGGACGGAGGTTCGCAACATTGTACAAGAGGTAGCAACTAAAACCATCCCAAAGAAAAAGAAATGCAAGAAAGCAAAATGGCTGTCTGAGGAAGCTTTGAAAATACAGTGGGGCAAAAAAGTATTTAGTCAGCCACCAATTGTGCAAGTTCTCCCACTTAAAAAGATGAGAGAGGCCTGTAATTGTCATCATAGGTAGACCTCAACTATGAGAGACAAAATGAGAAAACAAATCCAGACAATCACATTGTCTGATTTGGAAAGAATTTATTTGCAAATTATGGTGGAAAATAAGTATTTGGTCACCTACAAACAAGCAAGTTTTCTGGCTCTCACAGACCTGTAACTTCTTCTTTAAGAGGCTCCTCTGTCCTCCACTCATTACCTGTATTAATGGCACCTGTTTGAACTTGTTATCAGTATAAAAGACACCTGTCCACAACCTCAGTCACACTCCAAACTCCACTATGGTGAAGACCAAAGAGCTGTCGAAGGACACCAGAAACAAAATTGCAGACCTGCACCAGGCTGGGAAGACTGAATCTGCAATAGGCAAGCAGCTTGGTGTGAAGAAATTAACTGTGGGAGCAATAATTAGAAAATGGAAGACATACAAGACCACTGATAATCTCCCTCGATCTGGGGCTCCACGCAAGATCTCACCCCGTGGGGTCAAAATGATCACAAGAACGGTGAGCAAAAATCCCAGAACCACACGGGGGGACCTAGTGAATGACCTGCAGAGAGCTGGGACCAACGTAACAAAGGCTACCATCAGTAACACACTACGCCGCCAGGGACTCAGATCCTGCAGTGCCAGACGTGTCCCCCTGCTTAAGCCAGTACATGTCCGGGCCCGTCTGAAGTTTGCTAAAGAGCATTTGGATGATCTAGAAGAGGATTGGGAGAATGTCATATGGTCAGATGAAACCAAAGTAGAACTGTTTGGTAGAAACACAACTCGTCGTGTTTGGAGGAGAGAGAATGCTGAATTGCATCCAAAGAACACCATACCTACTGTGAAGCATGGGGGTGGCAACATCATGCTTTGGGGCTGTTTCTCTGCAAAGGGACCAGGACGACTGATCCATGTACAGGGAAGAATGAATGGGGCCATGTATCGTGAGATTTTGAGTGCAAACCTCCTTCCATCAGCAAGGGCATTGAAGATGAAACGTGGCTGGGTCTTTCAGCATGACAATGATCCCAAACACACCGCCCGGGCAACAAAGGAGTGGCTTCGTAAGAAGCATTTCAAGGTCCTGGAGTGGCCTAGCCAGTCTCCAGATCTCAACCCCATAGAAAAACTTTGGAGGGAGTTGAAAGTCCGTGTTGCCCAGCGACAGCCCCAAAACATCACTGCTCTAGAGGAGATGTGCATGGAGGAATGGGCCAACATACCAGCAACAGTGTGTGCCAACCTTGTGAAGACTTACAGAAAATGCTTGACCTCTGTCATTGCCAACAAAGGATATATAACAAAGTATTGAGATGAACGTTTGATATTGACCAAATACGTATTTTCCACCATAATTTGCAAATAAATTCTTTCCAAATCAGACAATGTGATTGTCTGGATTTGTTTTCTCATTTTGTCTCTCATAGTTGAGGTCTACCTATGATGACAATTACAGGCCTCTCTCATCTTTTTAAGTGGGAGAACTTGCACAATTGGTGGCTGACTAAATACTTTTTTGCCCACTGTAGCTGAGGAAAGAAGGGAAGCGAAAGGCAAGGGAGAAAGAGAAAGATACACCCAATTGAATGCAGAATTCCAGAGAATAGCTAGAAGAGATAAGAATGCCTTCTTAAATGAACAGTGCAAAGAAATAGAAGACAACAATAGAATAGGAAGGATCAGAGATCTCTTCAAGAAAATTGGAGATATGAAGGGAACGTTTCATGCAAAGATGGGCATGATAAAGGACCAAAATGGCAGGGACCTAACAGAGGCAGAACAGATCAAGACTACACAGAAGAACTATACAAGAACGAGCTTAACGTCCCAGATAACCATGATGGGGTGGTCACTGACCTTGAGCCAGACATCCTAGAATGTGAAGTGAAATGGGCCTTAGGAAATCTGAGCAACAACAAAGCTAGTGGAGGAGACAGTATCCAGCTGAGCTATTCAAAATCTTAAAAGACGATGCAGTAAAAGTGCTACACTCAATTTGCCAGCAAATCTGGAAAACTCAACAGTGGCCACAGGATTAGAAAAGGTCAGTTTACATTCCAATTCCAAAGAAAGGCAATGCCAAAGAATGTTCAAACTATCGCACCATTGCACTCATTTCACATGCTAGTAAAGTTATGCTTAAAATCCTACAAGCTAGACTCCAGCAGTATGTGGATCGAGAACTACCAGAAGTACAGGCAGGATTTCGAAGAGGCAGAGGAACTAGAGATCAAATTGCCAACATACGCTGGATCATGGAGAAAGCTAGGGAGTTCCAGATAAACATCTACTTCTGCTTCATTGACTAGGCTAAAGCCTTTGATTGTGTGGATCACAACAAATTGTGGCAAGTTCTTAAAGAGATGGGAGTACGAGAACATCTTATTTGTCTCTTGAGAAACCTATATGCGGGTCAAGAAGCAACAGTGAGAACTGGACACGGAACCACTGATTGGTTCAAAATTGGGAAAGGAGTCCGGCAAGGCTGTATACTGTCGCCCTGCCTATTTAACTTATATGCAGAGCACATCATGAGAAAGGCAGGCTAGATGAATCAAAAGTTGGAATTAAGATTGCCGGGAGAAATATCAACAACCTAAAATATGCAGATGATACCACTCTAATGGCAGAAAGTGAAGAGGAACTAAAGAGCCTCTTGATGCAGGTGAAGAAGGAGAGTGCAAAAGTTGGCTTGAAACTCAACATTAAGAAAACCAAGATTATGGCATCCGGCCCTCTCAATTCCTGGCAAATAGATGGGGAAGAAATGGAGGTAGTAGTGACAGATTTTATTTTCCTAGGCTCCAAGATCACCGCAGATGGGGACTGCAGCCAAGAAATTAAAAGACGCTTGCTCCAGGGGAGGAAAGCTATGGCAAATCTAGACAGCATACTAAAAAGCAGAGACATCACCCTGCCAACAAAAGTGCGTATAGTCAAGGCCATGGTTTTCCCAGTTGCAATGTATAGCTGTGAAAGCTGGACCATAAGAAAGGCTGAGTGCCAAAGAATTGAGGCCTTTGAACTATGGTGCTGGAGAAGACTCCTGCGAGTCCCTTGGACTGCAAGGCGTTCAAACCGGTCAGTCCTAGAGGAGATCAATCCTGACTGCTCTTTAGAAGGCCAGATCCTGAAGTTGAAACTCAAATACTTTGGCCACCTAATGAGAAGGAAGGACTCACTGGAGAAGAGCCTAATGCTGGGAAAGATTGAGGGCAATAGAAGAAGGGGACGACAGAGAATGAGGTGGCTGGATGGAGTCACTGAAGCAGTAGGCGTGAGCTTAAATGGACTCCAGAAGATGGTAGAGGACAGGAAGACCTGGAGGAACGTTGTCCATGGGGTCGCGATGGGTCGGACACGACTTCACAACTAACAACAACAACAACAACATAAAGAAAAAAATGGATGAGACTTTAAAAATTAAGAAGGAAATTTAAAAAAAACTGTCAAATCCCAGAGAGCAGTTGGAATAATTTGTTTTGATGGACTTACAAAAGAAGCTGTTTAAAGCATTGAAGACAAGAATCAATATGCATGGATTAAAGAGCCAAATTCTTTTGTGTAAAAAGAAGGACCACAAGTCACTCTATTTGACCAGGGTTAAAATGGGACATGTTGCTATTTTAGGTGGTTCTTTTTGGGATTTCTGATCTGGACAGGAAAAATGTGCATTAGATTTGTTTACATTTAATATGGTGTTAAATATATCCTGATTGAACAGCCTTTAAACTGGCTCTGATTTTTTTTAGTTAAAATAAAGAGATTTTGTGAATATGCTCTTTTTAAAATTTTCCCTCTTTGTTAAGTTAAATTTTAGCCTCTTGTTTATTATAGAATATTGGGATTACTTGATATTTGCCAAATGTGGTTTTGTTCATTGTTAAGAGTTGAGATATATCAAGTTTAACTGAATTGAATAAGTTGCTATTTTGGGTGGTTCTTTTTGAAATTGTCATTTAGAATAAAAAAATGTTTATTCGGTTTGTTTACAGTTAACATGGTGTATAAACTTTTTTCCCTACAGTTATTTTAGAAGCTAGGGATATTTATGAGCTTGTGTTTTTTTTTTTTTAAGGAGAAATGGTCCCTCTTTGTCATGTTAAATTTTAGCTTTTTGTTTATACTAGGATAAACTTTATGCCTTTTAAATGACTGGAACAGGTCTAAGTACTCCAGGGTTTTCATCAGCTGCCAGACCAAGTAACTTTTTAAGAACCAGAAATGGAAGGTTGGAGACTGCTTGATCAATATCAGAGACTGTTGGGTCCAGAGAGGCCCCTGAGGAGTAAATGCACCTTTTTCAAGCTTTTTCAGCTTTTAGCTGTAAACTACAATCCTGTATTTCAGCATTGGTGGCTAATGACAATCTGCTCTGAGAAGATGTGGGAGTAATCTGCAGCAAATTCAGCTAATCTGTATTAGTATACATTAGAAACACAAGAAATGAACTTTGATAGGAAATTAATTAGAAAATACAACATATACAAATACAACACATAAACACATAGAGCAAGTTTAGTCTAGTGTTTAAGGCAGGGGTCTTCAAACTTGGTCCTTTTACGACTTGTGGACTTCAACTCCCAGAATTCCTCAGCCAGGCATGCTGGCTGAGGAATTCTGGGAGTTGAAGTGCACAAGTCATAAAAGGGCCAAGTTTGAAGACCCCTGGTTTAAGGTATCAGACTAGAGGCCAGAAGACAGTGAGTTCTACTCCGGCCTTAGCCATGAGAACCAGCTGGGTGACTTTGGGCCAGCCACTCTCTCTCTCTCAGCCCAATCCACCTCACAGAGTTGTTGTTGTGAGGAAAACAGGAGGAGGAAGATGTGTTGGAGACGTTCACCATCTTGAGTTATTTGAAAAATAATAAAGACAAGGTACAAATAAATGAAATAAAATAACCAACCAACACAAAGTGTCGGTGGCAGTCCAATATACAGTATTTATTGATTTGAAAACCAAGAGGTGTCAGAAACTCTCCTTCTCAGAAGACAGAGCTAGATATAATGTTGGAAGCTGCTAGTGATTCATTTAGCAAAATCGTTCTCCTTTTTTTAATGGGAACTCTTACACTCTTGCATATAATTCAGATCTTTCAGATGTCTTACTTAAATGGGGACACAGGTGGTTTCTAAATACAAATGAGTCATGCTCTATATCAAGTATTAAAACCCAATTTCAACCATATTATTATAACAAGCTATATACTCTATAAAAGGGATACATGACCCAGGGTTAAATTTCATAAAGGCTCAAAATAACATTTGATTGAAAATACACCAGGAACTCAGCAAGGAAATGAATACACTCTACAAAATGCAGAATTGATTTGAAGAAGGAGATAAAGTTTCCACAACAAAACAGAAATGGCTTAGGCAACATTCAGCAAGAGCACATCAGTAAAAGCAAACAGAAACAAGCATCTTTCCTGGATAAAATAAAACACATTCAGAGCCGGATAAGTAAAACATGATTGCAGAATAGCCAGAAAAGTTTTGAAAGATAGTAACAAAAAGTAACTATATTAATTAGGCATGGGGAAAAACATTAATTCATAAATTAAATAAATTTACTGCTTTTTCAAATTTATGTGTTGGTCCAGGATATGTAGGATCACAATAACAATCCTAGAGAGGAATGTTCTTCTTTCTGTCCTTTCCATCAAAATATAACCTGAAACAAAGCCAAAAGCTTTCTCCAGCTCCATAGGCTAGAAGATTATTTCCCAGAATGCATCATTTTGCACCATTTCAGACCAGACACACTGACTGAAAGCAACAGACGACCTCAATTTGGCATTTTTGGGTTGTTACAATGAAACAAGGGAGGAACAGAAGATGGCTTAGGATACCTGTTGTGGCAAAAGTACCTAGTTTTTTTTCCTCCCTCGTGAAATTAATAGCATCAAAGGAAGTAAAGGTACTTTTTTTCTCTTTGGGGAGAGAACTGGCAACTAGATACAAAGAAGAGGCACGGTGGATTTCAGGACTGAAAATACACAAAATATTTTGGATTATCTCCTGTAAAAAACTGGGGCTTTGCTGATTAAAATCATAACTGCTGGAGGAAGGCAGACTATCCAAAAAAGAATAAAAATTACTTAGAGCAAATGGCCAAAGCTAATATAAATAGCTGGTTCCAGATATCGGAAGTCCTCATGACTCATTTCAGTTAGATTTAGAAGCACTAAAGTTAATTCCTGCTATTACAGAAAAAGAAGGAAAAATCTTATTAGATACAGACTGTTCCTTATAATTCAAGTTCCCCCGCCCCGCCGCCCTTGGCATATCTGCTTAAAGGTCAAATCATATCAGAAATGTACTTGTTTGATATTCAGACTTTTCAGTCTTTAAGATGTGTCTTGCTTTCAGAGCAAATGTTCAACTAATTGGAAAACACATGAGGTAGAAGTTAGATTTAACTGTGCTATCCTGCTCTCTTTTCTCATGAACTCTGCCTAATTTTTCACTACCCCAACTCACCTAATATCTGAACAAGCAGAAGAAATGCAAGGCCTGGATAATATATATATATATACAATCAATCAAATACAGGAACCCCTTAAAATCCAGGCAGATTGAAAATGGCCTGCAGAAGAATCAGGGTATGGCTTGCAAGTGACAATTTTCAAATTTCACCTAGTTCTCAAACACCACAGCATGATGTTCAATTCTTCAGGGCAAATGCAGGTTTTTTTTATGGTATTACATCTTCTCATTGGGTTAAAGGATAAAAACCTGTCTATCTTACTTTTTAGGGTATAGTACTTAAATTCTTTTCAATAGCCTCCCACTTAAAAAAAAGGAAGGGAAGTTTGCCCAGAATTTTAATGATTAGTATTTGTTCTGGGACCTGCAAAACTCAAGACTTGTCAGAGCAGAGGAATCCTCTACCTTGCTGTCACCTTTCTTTAATTCCATTTTGGGCATTTTTTTTTCTGGCCTTTTCTCCACATTTTTAGAAATTTCTTTTCCAAACTCATTATTCTCTAGAAACGTCTAAAGACTGCCATGTTGTCATCTCAAGAACAAAAAAAACAAAAACAAAAGCAGCTTTTAAAACAAGGTTAGGGGTGGATCATTTCCTAAACATGCTGGTTCAGGGTAATTCTCGTTTTGGGGAACTCTCCTAGCAGTGACAGTGATGAATTCTGAAGGCTTTTGTGCATCTTCGTCTGCCAGTCAGCAGAGAATTCCAATCTGGAAAATAATTGGCAGCTTCCTGTATGGAGTGGAATGAACTGGGGCAAATTAAAGAGCCTGCCAGAGCTTGAGCTTTATTGAACCCGTCCAAAGGATAATATCTTTAACAATTTAGATATCCTAGGGAACAGGATTAATAATGAAGTAAGTGTCATCTCTAATCATGTTTGATTAGACGCAGACTTTAACTTTAGTCATAGTGTATCCCTGGCAGAAATGGCTTTCATACTAGATTTCTCCAATTAAATTAATATAAAAGCACAATGCAGTAATATTTCATTTCTAACTCCTAGAATGCCTATTCCAGGGCAGAGGAGAATTTTGAAAACCACATTGGACATTCTCTCACATAATAATATAGATAGAACTTACAAAATATTTTTCAAATTTGCCTCTAAAATATCTAGAAATCCCTTAGGATATTATCATTTAAGATGCTTCAGATCATCACATAAGTCAATGAGAGGAACACAGAGAAGGCATGCATGATCTCCCCTCCAGTTTGTGTCTATGGAATCCAATTAAAAACATATATTAAAAATGACCAACAGCTTGCAAGATTATCATGAAGAATTTCAGTGTTTTTATCATTTTATCATACCATTTATCATCTGCATTATCTTCTATCATCATCATCTGCATGTATCTTGGACATTTATCTCCGTGACTCCTTTCACATACAATTTTATTAAGCAATATGCAAATGATTATTTCCATTTATTACAAATTCATTCTACCATGACTCAAGGTCTATGCTTTGGAGACTACCATGAACAAGTAATATTCTGGATTGTCTTCTCATGTGCAAACAACCTTTATTACAATACCAAAATGAAAATCTCTTTTAAATGTTCTTCTTTCCCCTTTATTTCTTTTTGACATTGTAAGAGACTAGAGCTATAAATTGAATGCAATTTATTTCCATAGACAATTCCAGTGTTCATACACACACACACACACACACACACAAACACACACTGCAATCACATGTTGGCTAGCAATCTCAATGGGACATGTCTTGTTAACTAATTCTCATACTTTGTAGCTGCTTTTGCAATTAAAATGTAGAAATGATATTCAATAGTTTTTAAGAAGCTATACACTCTTTTTAAAGATTAGTTCTTTTTTTAAAAAAATGAAATAAACTAAATACATCATGCCAATAAACATCTCTGGTTTAATTCACCAATTGGCCTTGGGCAAACTATCATTATCTCAGTCTAGGTCCCATTCCATCCTCGGTTCCTTTGCACACAGTCTAGAATAAATAAGACTGGCTAAATTTAGAGCGCTTTTGATGAAATTCTTTGAAGACTTTCAGTGTTAATAAATGGTGGACAAGTTTTCCCCTCACAACTCCAAGCTGTCCATGGTTCTCTTTTCAAAACAGAAACAAGTTCAGATGATCCTTTCAAGCAGCCTTAAGCTCAGTTTATAAAGCAAGCTGGAGAAGAATTCTGGCCTTAAAGCTTATTGATGCAGTTGATTGAGTCTTTTCTAAATCCCAAAAGTTCTTTAAACCTTCCAAAAATTTCAGCTTCAGGTTGCATCTCTATCCATCTTGTAATATTTTACTGCACAGCCATCTAACTATTCTTTTTTATGCCAAAGATTGAGGATACAACAATAAACAAGACATCTCTGCTGAAAGGTAATGAATGGTTAAAGATTGCAATGAGAATAGTGAAACTGCTCCAAATTTCAGGTTTGGAATTCCTTATACGGATAGTATGAAATATGCATTATCTACGATACAGTACGAACTGTGTATGCATCTATTATTATCAAAGACATAATCGGAGAAAGGCAGGAAAGTAATATTTAGCACAAATGGAGTGTGATAAAGGAAGAAATCAGGATATAGGGAAATGGTCTTGGAATTTATTAGCAGCTTTGTTTGAAATACTGTTTGAAATATTCATTGTAAATGTTGCAAATATTTTATTCAGCATAACAGAATTGCTGCTCTGAAATACTTGTACAATCAGAGTCATATATACTTCTATAGAAAATGACACATCCATTACTTCCATTGAATCTAGTGCTCATATATAGCTTTAAAAAACTATTAAAAGATTTTATATTGTGAAATAATTGCTACTTTTATGTGGAATTTTGCAGCCCTAGAATATAAAAAGAACAAACAAATGAGTACTTACAATGAAGATTTTTTGGGGGGGGAACACAGGTAATAGGACTATTTGGGTATTTTTGGCATGAGTGGATGTGCATGGGAAGGGGAAGCAACTGATATGTTAAAGAAAGAGAAAACAGATTATCTTCTGCACTGGATCCCACTAAAAATTAGAACAGAATACCTTTCCATTCACAGCATTCACTCTTACAATTAAGTTATTTGCTTTGACACTAAAATAAAAACAGCATGTCAGCAGAAGATTCTGCTATTCTTAGTTTTCCGAAACCAAAATAAAATTATTTAACAAATGACGGGAAATTAATAAAAAGCAACTGCAGTAGCCAACAGCAGTAACTATTTGCAAAAGAATCAAATGCTGGCAGCAGAGGGCACCAATTTCCTTTTATTATATTGAATAGTGTAACCCAATCATAAAAGCTTGAACTCTATGTAAAATTTCCTGCCCATCATCAGAAACTATTCAAGTAAAATTCAGCAAGCATAAATAATGTAGAAAAATCAAGTTTCCCTATAAATGTAATTCATTTAGTAAAGAAATTTTAAAAACTGGCAAGTTTGTTGGTTAGTTAGTTAGTTAGTTAGCCAGCCAGCCAGCCAGTTTGGTCTAGTGGTGAAGGCACCAGGCTAGAAGGCAGGAGATTGTGAGTTTTAGTCCCACCCAGGCATGAAAGTTGACTGGGTGACTATGGGCCAATCACCAAGAGGCTGTGAGTTCTAGTCCCGCCTTAGGCATGAAAGCCAGTTGGGTGACTTTGGGCCACTAATACACTCTCAACCCAACTACCTCACAAGGTTGTTGTAGGGAAAATAAGAGCAGGAGGAAGGAATATTAGGTATGTCTGCCATCCTGCGTTACAGTATTTATAAAAATAATAAAGATGGAATATAAACAAATAATGAACAAATCAATAAGTTACAAGTAAATTGAATTAGTACCTGGTTGTTAAGTGAATCTGGCTCCCCCATTGACTTTTCTTGTCAGAAGATCACAAAAGGTGATCACACAATCCCGGGACACTGCAACCGTCATATCAGCCAGTTGCCAAGCGTCCAAATTTTGATCACATGACTATGGGGATGCTGCAATGTTTGTAGGAGTGAAAAACGGTCATAAATTACTTTTTCAGTGCCGTTGTAACTTCAAACAGCCACTAAATGAATGGTTGTAAGTTGAGGACTAATTGTACGTATATATTTGTGTGTGGGTGTGGGTGTATATATGTATATATGTATATGAATGAACCAATTAATCTTCAGAATGTTTTAGATTCCATCTTTCCATTATAATCAACCACACCAAAAGATTACTTAGTTCAAAAGTGAAAAAAATGCCTAAATATAATTAGTGATTAAAACAAACTAAATGTGACAAAAAAGAGGAAAAAACAACTAATTAACAAAAGGGGAGGAGAGATTTTCATCAATATCAATACAAAATTAATTCTATTCTTAGGTTTATTATTAACTCTAGACCACATAGAATCATATTATTTCTCCCTCTCATTTTTCAAACATAAAGACTTTTTGAAAATAATCTCAAGAGGATAATTTTAAGATTAAAATTTGTATGACCTCTATAAAGTATTTAGATGTATATCTTTCTTCAAATACATCACAATATAATGAATTAAGTCTGTCTACATCAGGCATATCAAACTGCCGGCCCACGGGCCGGATGTGTCACACCGAAACCACGCCCACCCCATTGCGGGCAATGGGGGGAAAGTCCCAATATGTCGTGCGACGTCACGTGATGTCGCGAGTTTGACATGCCTGGTCTACATCTATAGGTAGCATTTCAGTAGACAACTGAATGGCTAAATTCTCTAAGGTAAGATTAATGTTATCCAAATAAATACTACATCGAGACTAATGTATATTTTAAGAAGGATTCTGTTGTTAATCTCTATTAGATACTGTAGTCAAATAGATAACTTAATGAGAAAATGTTTATGGCAGGATGAAACCAAAGTGAGATTAGCTTGTGATGACAGCAGCTTTAACCAACCAGTTTTATTTCAACACTTACTGAATATTCTTTGGGAATAAAAACTTTCATGAATATTCCCCTCTTTGGGCATACTTGGAGAGTAAATGTGTAACACTTCTAAAATCTTGTCAAGTTTTCAGGTCTAGTCATATTTAACAGGGATCTTTATTTCTATCTTAGAAATCTGCCAATTATAGCTGGTCAGTAATAGGTAAGTAAGTACTTTTGATCCCAAATTATATGAGAAAATTATATCTTTTGAAAGTAAAATGGAAAATGTCTTATTAGAATGCTTTGGCCAAACAGGATAAATATCTCAAATCAGTTAATTACTAATGGTTATTTCAAAGACTTGGATAAATTGCATTTTGAATATGATTTACTTACAATATTCACTTGCAAATATATACTTGGCTGAAAAATATATTTGGTAAACAAAATGGCTCAAATGTTTTAGCAGCCTCTGAGGCAACTGCAGTTTTAGGATTCTTAAGAGATGAGCATATGGACAGAAACAAGAATTCAATTTTATAAGGAATTAAAATGAAAATAAAAGTTTGTTACGTATCTGAAGATCTGAATGAAGATCTGGAATACACAGTTTGGAGAATCAATAGGTAGCAGCATTGAGAAATGTTAAGTATACCTCTTTATGATTTAAGATGAAATTAATTCATCAGGAATATTTTAATATATTTATTGAATCTCTCAAAAATACTTGGATCTTATATTTTGGGGGACTAGCTTGTCATTAGCTCAGATGATCTGTTCTTGTCTAGCTATAGTTCTGAATCACTACATAAATTAATACAGTTTTGGAAACAAACACTGAGGATCTGAACATGATGTTGAATTATATTCATAAAATATGGAATTTGTCATCTCAAGAAGAACTTAGGTTGTCCAGGGCCTAGGGTATGGTAAAGAAGTTAATTTGATGTGAATGGAAGTTAATTAACTTCCCAATGAACTGGTGGGAAGAATTACAGGTAGGTCAAAGAACCCTTTGGCTATTAGCCATCTTAAAGATACCAAGGGCAGTGTTAATGGTTGATATACTCTTCCAACTTTACACTTGTGAAAATTATAGAGATGCCCATGATTATAGCGCTAAATATATCCACAGATAAATAAAAAGGATAAAAAGCTGAACATATTCAGGAATAATTTAGGTATCTACTATGCAAACTTCAAAGTAAATGAGATGATAGTCTGAATTGCCTCATAATCCCAAAAAGTAACCAAATTATTTATTTATAATTATTAATACATAATTTTATTTTGAGAAGTATAGTTGGAGAAGAGACAGTCCCTGTTTAGAAGCAGAGAAGATAGAATTAATTATTTATAAGGCTAGGCTCCTCTAAGTAGAAGATAGTAAATACATACAGTAATGATATAAGAACTCCAGTTACATTATGGTAGCAAATCATCTCTGAATATCTTGAAGGGTGAGGTAGTACAATGATAATGTAGGCCTCTTCTCATAGAAGACACAAAGAACAATGACTGAGTTTTCAAAAGTCTCTTGTGGTTATAAAATTAAGTCCAACAAAGGCTTTAAAATATCCGTTTACATGCACCTATCCCAAAAATATGATGATGGGGTCAGCCCTATTCAGACTGTCTGCTGATAGCCTTTGCTGAAGTAAAATTCCTGCATTTAGAGATGGATGTACTTTTTGCCGACAAAATGAGAAATGGAACATTTTCTCTTTACTGCATTTTTTTCCCCAAATACAAAAGAGCTTTTTTCCATTCTGTTCAGCTAGTATAAATGTATACTGCCTGTCTAGTAATAAGTAACATGAAGATACAGAATCTTATTTGACAACCACTTCCAATAATTCTTGCAAATGATTGCCTTTTAAGTTGAATATTCCCACTTTATCCTCTCCCAGAGAGAAAATGATGTTTTTTTATATCTTTGTTAAGCTCGTTGGTTAACTGAACAGGTAAAAAGAAGTCTGGTATTTTTCTTGAAATATTCCTGTGGCCAGATTTATTTCTTTAAGACAAATATGATATGGCTTAAATTTGAGACAGTGTTATGTTTTTAAACTAACAACATTATATTAGAAAACATAATTCCAGGCTGTTTTTTAAAAACTTTATGTCCTCCAGAGGAGCTTGACCAACTGCCATAATTCCCTACTCAAAATGTTCGAAGGCTATTTATGGTTTATGGATTCTACATTCAGAAAATCTGGAAAGTCAGCTGTTGTATTAAGAATACTTTGCTGCAAGCACTAATAAAATATACAACTCTAACATGCCCTCTTATATATAACACATTAATTTAAGCACAGGTAACTCTCAGGGAATATACTGTAACATGAAGCTTCAGTGTAGCTAAAAAGATAGTTGCTTTCATCCTTACATAATAACGGCTAAAAGGTGATGAAAGTTATGGATATTATAAGATCCAAACATTAGAAGCTTACACAACCAACCTCGTGTACATGCACCAACCTTTTCTGAGTCACAGCTATTTCCTTATGCCAACTTATCTAACATCCCTGTTTTCCACCCATTGGAATCAAAGATATGCTTATCTATAGAATTAGATAATATGACAATATGACAAGTTCCTTGCCGAGGGCTGTGGACATCTGCAGAGTACTTTCTGCTTGCCCTGTTGTTATGGATACTTTTTAGCTTCCTCAGCCTAAGAACATGAATTGAACACATGAAAGGCAAACTGAGCAGCTTCCATTTCTCCACTCTTACCTGCTTAAAGCAGCACTGCTGGGCTGCCTACCTGACTATTATGCTGTCATTCCTTCTGTGGGGAAGGATAAAATAGCAACATTATTGATAAACCAAAGGCGAGTTCCTCTCCTGAGGACACATTCTTTAAGGTCCATGATTTCAGATATCTAACAATCTGGGATGGGATGGGATGGGATGGGATGGGATGGGATGGAATGGAATGGAATGGAATGGAATGGAATGGAATATAATAGAATAGAATAGAATAGAATAGAATAGAATAGAATAGAATAGAATAGAATAGAATAGAATAGAATAGAATAGAATAGAATAGAATAGAATAGAATAGAATAATTTATTGGCCAAGTGTGATTGAACAACAAGGAATTTGTCTCCGGTGCATAAGCTCTCAGTATACATACAAGCAACCAAGTGATAGGTCATAGATCATAAATCACAAATATGTCTCCAATGTTAATTTTTGGACATGTTGTGTATGATGGTTCAATCCCAAATGTTGAGGGATCTGTCTCAAAAATGGTTTTGGAACTGATACATGTAGTCTACTTGATAATGGGACCAGAAAGTACATCCTTTTTGGTTCTGCTGGAACTTTCAATAGTTTTTTATGTTATCAATCTATTAAGGTTGGCTTAAGTTTTGTTTAGTTTTAGTCCAATCTGAGAGCATTTCTTTCATTATTCATCCTCTTGGTTTATGAACTGTCACAGATTTCAACAAACTTCTAGATCAGGGGTAGGCAACCTTGGCTCTTTTATGACTCGTGGACTTCAACTCCCAGAATTCCTGAGCCAGCATGGCTCAGCTTGGAAACCTCTCCCTTTCCCCTCAGCATGGCTGGCTCAGGAATTCTGGGAGTTGAAGTCCACAAGTCATAAAAGAGCCAAGGTTGCCTACCCCTGTTCTAGATTCATGCATATACAATCTGATCTGTTTCTGCTTATCAATGTTGCAACCAATGCACACACTGTTATAGACACAGACACACAGAATATCTCAGATCCTCATTTCTGCAAGTCTTAGAATCCACAGAGGCCTGTCTATACAACAGGCATTGCATACTCTCTCCCTCCTCTTCTCTAAAGTTCAGGCCCATTTGAGATTGAAACCCAATTCAAATGGCCCTCCTACCTTCTCCTGATTGGCCTTAATGGGATCTAGCAAAGAACAATTGTTAGGAAAAAAAATAATTGGCTTCTTCCAAGACCCCACCTGATTGAAGGCCCAATAACTTAATAGAATCCTAAAACAAACTACTAGAAATATTCTCTGATTTTGCAGTAAAAAGACTTGGTAGTCACCAAGCTTTCCGCAAAAGGGATCTTTCTTCAAATCAGCAGAAGGTAGCACTAGCAAGTTAAGAGGAACAGATAAGTATAGAGAGAGTGAGGGACTTCAACCTTCTCTGTCTAGCAAATTCAGCAGAACACAAGAATGCTACCATACCTGGCTCTTGCATTCCACATGCACATAATCAATGTAGATAAAAGTCAACGTTCTATAGATCCCTGAAACTTCAGACAAAAGGCTTTTCCTGAATTATTTTTGTTTCTAATATTCTCTAAATGTATATATTAATATATATTGCTACATAATTAGCAGGTCCCATGACTATCCAGAAGGTGATTGTGCTGTAGCTTCATTCTACTAACAAACTGAGAGGACAAGGCTTTACATTAGAAAAGATCTTTAAAAAATAGGTCATCTGCTAAAATTCCAACAATATATTAAAAGTTGGATAATTTTAATATATTCAATAAAAACCACTTTAGGAGCCCTACTTGTCCCTAGTACAAAATACAAATATCTCGATTGTGTTTTACTGCTCAATTATCAACCGTTGTCAAGGTACCTATATATAAATCCCACCTGAATGCCTCTTGCCAGAGGCAATACATGTAAAAAGCCCCAAAATAATGGCACAGTATATTTTTCCCATCTTAGTTGGAGACTCAAATGAGAAAACTTTAAGACTGATTATGCCTTAAAATTTAAGTAGTTGTTTTATAACTTTGGATCACATGAGTGTAGAAATTCTCAATTCCGCCTTTAAAAAGAAAGCAGGGAACAGGAAGAATAGAGTATGTATCTCTTACTGCAGAATCAATTACAAATAAATACTTTAGTGGAATATTGTGACTTAATTGAATATTGTAAATTGCAAAGGGAATTACTTTGAAACTTAAATAATATTACTGTACAGCAGACTCCAATATGCAAGAAGCTTCGCTGGTCTAAAGTAAACACCCATTATTCATCCTAGTAGGTCAGATCCCTCTAAAGACTTTAAGCTTAATATATACTTCCATTTTTAATTAGAACTCAGTTTTTCAACACCAGATGGAAAATCTGTGGGTTATTTTCTACAGGTTGCAAATAGTTTCCAATCTCTTTTATACCCTTCCTGTTATAAATATTCCACAAATAATGCAAATATTTTGATTTTTTTTCTGTCTTATCAATAAGGTTCAAGATGGGCTACAGTACATTGAAACCAAATGCTAATAGCATCAAAGCACTGAAAACATGACAAACTATAAATGACATCAAATTCAATTAAAATTGTGCTCATCAACAATTATTTCATAAACAACAAAACGTTGCTCACTCTGCGATTGGGTTCGTACATTGCATTAATCATGATTTAACTATGATTTGTTCACTATGTCACAAAAGTGGGGTACAAACAATTTATCAGGGTAAAATCAAACAAATCACATTATAATTCTGGCAATATGTAAATCCAACCTATAAAATAGCTATAAATTAGATGTTTCTGATACTAATCTCAAAACCAGAGAAAATAATAATAATAATAATAATAATAATAAAGTTGGAAGGGACCTTGGAGGTCATCGAGTCCAACCTCCTGCTCAGGCAGGAAACCCTATACCATTTTGGACAAATGGCTGTCCAGTCTCTTCTTAAAAACTTCCAGTGTTGGAGCATTCACCGCTTCTGGAGGCAGATGCTATTTCTTCCGTTCTCCATCTGAGCCTGAAGCACTTGGAGGAAAGAAATACTCATGTGCGTTTGCTGTTTGTCGACTTCAGTTCGGCGTTTAACACAATCATTCCCCAGCATCTAGTAGACAAACTAGGCCTTTTAGGCTTAAACACTCCTTTGTGCAACTGGATTCTGGATTTTCTTACCAACAGGCCCCAATATGTGCGAGTTGGAACAAATACCTCTAATACCATTTTCTTGAGCACAGGTTCTCCTCAGGGCTGCGTCTTAAGTCCGCTGCTATTCACCCTGTTGACCCATGACTGCTGTGCTAGGTTTGCCACCAACCATATTGTGAAGTTCGCAGATGATACAACAGTAGTGGGCCTTATTCAGGATGACAAGGTGGAAGCTTACTGCAAGGAGGTTGAGGGGTTGGTGAACTGGTGTAAGGAAAACAGCCTAGTTTTAAATACAAGAAAAACCAAAGAGATCATTGTTGATTTCAGAAAAGGCAGGCACAGCCACACTTCTCTGTGCATTAATGATTCACCTGTGGAGATGATTACCAGCATCAAATTCCTGGGTGTGCAGCTAACGAGTAGGCTGACTTGGTCGCTAAACAGTGAGAAACTGGTGAAGCGGGCACAGCAGTGCCTGCATTTTCTGTGCCGCATGAGAAAAGCACATCTTCCTTCCCCTGTCCTGACCACTTTCTACAGGGGGACAATCGAGAGCATCCTGTCATACAGCATCACAGTCTGGTTTGGAGGCATCACTGCTTCAGACAGGAAGGCGGTGCAGAGAGTGGTGAGGACGGCTGAAAAGATCATTGGCAGTTCCCTCCCTCCCATCCAGGACATAGCACAGAAGCGTTGCTTGAGCAGGGTCCGTAAGATTATCTGGGACACGACACATCCTCTTCACGACCTGTTTTCCTTGTTACCTTCTGGGAGGAGGCTTCGTGGTATCCCTAGCAGAACATCCAGATTCAGCCATAGTTTCATTCCATACAGCATTAACCTTGCAAACTCTCAAACTTCCTCCTTGCGTTATATATTCAAGGTGGACAGTATTTAATATTTATTTGCTATGTATATGTAGGGATGTGGGTCTATATATATGTTGTACATAGTATGTTTAGGTGTGTGTCATGTATATGTTTCACTTTGAGAGCGGGCAACTAAATTTCATTTTTTATGTGTGCCATTGTGCCCACAATATAAAAATTACAATAAAGGTTATTTATCTTTATTTATCTTGATCTTTATCAGGTTGTTCCACTGGTTAATTGTTCTAACTGTCAGGAAGTTTCTCCTCAGTTCCAGGTTGCTTCTCTCCTTGACTAGTTTCCATCCGTTACTTCTTGTCCTGCCCTCACTGGACTGAGCTTAAATATTAGTACACTTTTACTACTATATATGTGAATAGGCATAATGTAGTCTTTAAAATTGTCAGTATTTCCAAGAGGTTTTAAGGATAAGCTTCTGCCAGATAATGAATCTAAAAAGTAAAGTTGTTGGACATGATCTAATCAAAGCTTAGTATCTCCAGTGATTTAAATGGGGAAAAACTGTTCAGCAGTTCAGCAACCTGGGAGCCAATTATACGATGTTATAATAATATAATAGGAACCGAGTGTGACCCGGGCTCATCCCAGAAGAAGACTGCAATTTTTGTGATATGTTTCAAAGACAATGGAAGAATAGCAGATGCATCTCTACATTGCAGTAGGATAGAGCTGCAAAACTAGTGACAGTCTGGATTTTTGCAGCCCCAAATCTGTAGTCCTAGCATAAGCTACAGTAACATCCATGTATCATAGGGGAAGGGGGGGGGACTCTGCAGAAGAGGCACACAAAAGTGGAGATGTGATTATTTTGCTATCCCTCCCAACGTTCAAAAATTAAAGGTTCAATATAAGATACTAGCTGCCCAGAGTTCCACAAAAGTAAGGTGGATGGCATATAAATTCAATAAATAAATAAACAAACATCATGAATTATTATAAGTAATGAGTTGTTTTAAGCATGATTTCTTAAGAAAGCCACAACAGCTGAATTTGTAGTTAACAATGAGTAAACAACAAAGGTTGCATTGGCTGGGATCACACAACATGTTGTAACAATTAAGCAAAGGACAAAAATCACATTTTTCCAGAGATTTGTGTGCCTCCTGCCCTGATGGCCTTCCAGAAGCCTTGAAAAGCTGGCTACTCTCCCAGGGTCTGGGGTAGAATGGCTGTGGTCCCCTTGTTAGATAGGTTTTGGGATTTTGGAGGTACTGTCTGGACAGATGTTAAAAAAAAATTTGTACCTTTCATGTTATATATTTTGTATCTTGTTTGTTTCACATGGCCAGCCACTCAGAGTGGTCTTGGCATCATATAAATGAAATCAATCAAAAATAAAAACATGGTATCTAAAGCCAATTGTGGCAACAGCCCCAAACACAACTAATGAACTCCAAGCAGTGGTGGGATTCAAATATGTGAACAACGGATTCTCTGTGTGGATGCCGCTTCCGGAAGTCCATTCTGGGCCTGGGCAACAAAAAATTTGCTACTGGTTCTGCCAAACTGGTGCAAACTGGCTGAATCCCACCACTGACTCCAAGCCATGTGTTATACACCAAAATGAGTACAAATGTCCTTAGGATTGTGCTGATTCACTGTTCTGCCAAGATAAATCTATCTTTCTAGCTGATAGCAGGGACAAGGAGAAACTCCTCTGGTGAGTTTGCAGAAACAGAGTCAAGAAGTTGCTGATTCAAAATCCCCTGTGATCAAGACATTTTGCTTTGGATCCCCTACTAAGAAAGACACTTGGAGGAAGGAAGCCAGACAGAAATGTGTTTTGCCAGGTCTAAGTCTGTTTCTACTATCAAGGGGAACATGAATGAAAGAGAAGATAAAGATATATAAATATTTGTGACATGGGAGCTGCCTTTTTTCACTTTGTCTTGCTGCAGGCTGGGGGGGGGGGTGTTAGATTACCATGAAAATAATCACATTACTGAAGTTAACAGGGTGATATTCTGGGTGTAAGATTAAGATTTTTCTCCCTTATCTATCCTAAAACAGGAGAAAATGCTTCAATCTTAGGAGGAAGGGAATTCAGTTTTTTAAAGGTGTAATAGGAGCCTTAAACCTTTCAAGGTTAAATCTCATTATTCTTTAAACCTCTCTGTCAAAGATGGGGGGAAAAAGTTCTGTTCATTTCAGTCCTCCTAGGCTGCCTCTTTCTAAGTTATGCAAAAATGGATGCTACAAGGAGGACCAAACCTCTGTGATACAGGTAGTCCTCACTTATCAATCACAACTGAGACCAGCAATGGTTAAATATTGGAGGAGGAATTGGGATATTCAAAGAAATGAGTGGTATAATGAAATATGGAATATGGCAATAAATGATAAATTAACAGAAATTAAATTTTAAAAAGGGATGATTAAAGTAAATAATTATAATGAAATATGGGATGACTTTATAAAAACAGTCTTGGTGGAAGGCAAAGGGAATAAACCTGCTCAAGAATACATGCTGTTTTGGAGGGGATAAAGGCACAATTGAAATATATTGTATATTGTTAGTTGTTATACGAGAAGAAATATAGATAATAAAAATGGTCTCCAGGGGTGTGGGTGCACTGTAGTATTTGTATTTTTTATACTGTTTTTTATTTAGATTTACATGTGTTATGTTTGTATTATTTGTATTTGAATAAAATAAAATTTTATAAAAAAACAACTGAGACCAGCAACTATACCATCAAGCGATATGGTTATAAAGTGAAATGTCACATGATGATCACACATAACTAAAGATGTCAGTTCATCAATTCCAGCTAAGGTCATTAAGTGAATCATCATAGGTTGTTAAGCACATTAGGTGACCGCAACTTGCGATTTCCTGCTGACTTCCCCACTGACTTTGCTTGTTGGAAGCTGGCTGTTGCAGATGGCAATCACATGGCTGCAGGACACTGCAAGGGCTGCAGCTTCAAAGTCAGGTTGTAAGTCTCCTTTTTCAGTGCCATTATACCTTTAAATGGTGAACAAGTGATTGGTAAGTGAGGACTCTCTAACTATTCAATCCACTTGGACTGCTCCATCAACAAGATGTGTCATCACTGTATGTTACATGCGACAGGAACCTCTTAATTTCTACTAACAGAGCTACATGTTTACCAAACCTTTAGCTCCTTCAAGAAGTTCAGTTTAGGAGATAAGTTTGCATAAGGCCAGGGGGAGAGGTGAAAAGAGGGGTCAACCTAGAATCGCTATGTGGCCATAAATGAACTAAGTCCAATCCCCTTTGAATGCCATTGACCCTTATGTCTATGGAGATTCTCAGTCATCCAGGTCATGGTTGTCCCAACCATGGACACTGCAACCATCATCAATACATGCCAGTTGCCAAGCATACAAATTTTGATCACGTGACCATGGGGATGCTGCAATGGTTGTAAATGTGAAAACCGTCATAAATCACTTTAGTGCTGTTGTAACTTTGAATAGTCATTAAATGAATGGTTGTAAGTCAAGGACTACCTTTCATAACTCTATGAAACCCAGATACAGGTTCACTTTAAAATATATGAAGAAGGATCTCTTCTTGAGATCAGTGTATGCATTCCTTTTTGACAAGTGAGAGTATTTGGAATTTTGAGGGCATATTATGGAGTCAATGATTCCCATGATTCAATGATTGGCAGGATGAATCACAAAAAGCCCATTTTACTAAAGAAAAGGGGAGGCTGCCCTCCATCCTTTCAATTCTCCATTCTATTGCCACCATTCTCAAATGCTTTCTATCACTTCAGGTCTTATTTGTGCTTTTTTCTGGGTAAGATAGCAAACTATACTATAGAGCCATATAATTTTTATTTTTAAAAAAACATCTCTGGGTTATACATAAAAACCAGAAATATTTTCTGAAATAAAAGATTGGTGCTTCGCTTTGCAGGAAGCTAGGCTCTCAATTTTTTAAAACTAAACATTTCATTAAAAATGCAGAGGAGGCTTAGAAACCTACCAGGCATCTTAAAAGGTGTCCATGGCCACAAAAGCATCCCCAGGAATTCCCACTGATGTCCCAGGGCTTGATACAATGAAAGAGCTGATGATAGGCAGTATTAAACACTACCAATTATGTTGTCTCACAATGCATTCTAATCATAGTAGTAAAAAGATACAACATGTACCCAATAGCTTTAAAACTATCAAACTCATTTGTTCCAAAATTGGAAGAAATTTTGAAATCCTCCTATAATCAGAATGAAGTCACCTCATGGTGGAGAACAATTGAAATAAAATTCATTAAGATTACAGGTGGTCCTCAACTTTTGACCACAATGGAGTCTAGAATTTTGGTCATATGTTGTTCTAGTTTAAAGAATGCTGACTCTGTAAACTGCTTAGAGACGGCTGTAAAGCACTGTGAAGCAGTATATAAGTCTAAGTACTATTGCTATTGTTTAGCAAATCTTTCAACATTGTGCGGAATGTAAGAAGGATGTATGATGTCTCCTTGGTTGTTTAATGTATTCATGGATAAATATGGAAGGAATGCTCATGGTGATGTTAAAAGTGTATTACTTGGAGGCATTAATGTGTATGCACTTTTCATTAGAAATAATGCCATATTATTGGCTGAGGTACTGTATGATGCAACAAGGAGTATAAATCTGAAAACATATGTTTCAAAACCAAGGTATTTTATGTTTGACAAGGAAAAAGCAGTGAATTATTCCATGCTATACAGTGTGTGTGTGTGTGTGTGTTAAAAAACTAAAATACATGCATTTATGTACTTTGATAGAAATGTTTACAGAGAGTAGGAAAATGAATGGAAGCATTTAAAGAGGTGCAGATGCTGGTATAATGGTCTGGTGAAAAAAAAGAATGTTGAACATTCATTGTGGCTGTGTTTAGGAATATGCTTCTGCATATTTAGTTATACTAAAGGGGTAATAGGCTAGGTCATAAGAAACATAAAGATGAGTTGGATGCAGTGGAAATAGTATATTTATGTATGTGTGGTTTAAGAAAAAGAAAATAAAGGGAAGTATGAACGGATGCTGAATTAATGTGGTCTGTAACTAAAAGCAAGTGGGAAATAAGTGCGTTGGTCAATGAACTAGAATCCAATAGCAAAATATAATTTTGAGAGAAAGAGGAGGGCACTGAATAAGTTATGTTGCATGACGTAAATGAGATCCTTTAAGAGAGAGAAATGAGGTTTAAAGAGCATAAGAGCAAAGTGGTATATGGATATGCTGAAAACAAGGATGGTTTGCAAGGACATAAAGACAGGGAGATGTACAGTATAGTGAAGGATACTGGCGTAAAACCGTATTTAGATTTCCTTTTCTTACCTCTTGGCTTAGTGTATTTGACTTATTTCATATTCCTTTTCTGTGCTTTACATAATCTTGGTTATTTCTAAAGGGAAAAGAATGATGGATATATATGTATGCTGAACACTGGACATCTAGCAACGTTGCATCAGTTAATAAAACATAACTGCAGCAGCTGTTCTCCTTTGACTCATGTAGCTTGGAAAGCCTCCAGTGAGATGCTCAAGAAGGGAAAAAAGGCAGCTTAAGCATTCTGTTACTTAAATTGTAGGAGAATGGTAAATGTTTATTGAACTTGATGCAACTGCATTTTAACTGTTCTTACAACCAAATAAATACAGAATATATGGTAATTTATCCTTCATATTAAAATCTACAAAATTACAAAACTGTTGTACTGGCTATTCGAGAGCCTACTAATAGTGTAACTATTGTATTATTGTTAATTATACACATTTTCAATGGTTTAAACAGTGCATAAAATCATTTTGTGTATATATGTATATGTATGTATGTATGTATGTATGTCAGTGACTAACAAAACAAAAACTTATTTAAAGAAAAAAGAAAAAAAGAAAGCAAAACATTGTGGCTTTCCCCTCTATCAGCTATCTGTGGTGGATAAATATGCCATGCCCAAGTTAACAGTTCTGGAATGATGACTGTCCCAAAGTGCTTTTTCCAAAAGGCAACTGGGCTTTCTTGGTATTTTTTTTTCTTTAAAAGCATTTCACTTATCATCCAAGAGTTTAGATCTATAGTAAAACAGAAGCTTCTTGGATGAGTCCAGTTGCCTTTTGGGATAACCATGACCTGGATGACTGAGTAACACCACAGATGATAAGGATGACTATTCTAAAGAATGGCAGTTGCTTCACCAAATTAGGGCCACTGTAGCATTAAAATGGAAAGATGATTCAGATTGATATCCCTAGTACTGTATCAGTCTCTAGTTTTTGATGCTGGACCAGGGCAGAAATATTTCTTGCAATCAGTGACAGGCTGTGATTATCAGAATTGAAGCATTCCTTTCTTTCACTTCCTAAGTTGCAGATACATGGTTTTCTTTTAAAAATTTAGTATTGTTACTTACTGTGCTATGGATGTAACATATTAGGCATTGCTGTTCAGTAATATAAATTTTTGCAATAATTTTCAGAACTCACAAGGGATTTTTTTTCATATCAGCTGGTCATACTGTTTACCATAGATCTATAATTCCTGAGATCCTATTTTTTGCTTTGATGCTTCTATATGTTGTTTGTGTGTGTGTGTTTGTGCCTTCAAATCAGGGAGAAATCCCTGCAGTTTTCTTGGCAAGGTTTTTCAGAAGTGGCCTGTCATTGCCTGCTTCTTAGGGCTGACACTGACTGGCCCAAGATCACCCAGCTGACTTCACGACTTAAGATAGCACTACAGTAGAACACATGGTCTCCTGCATTCTAGCCTAGTGCCTTAACCACTACGCCAAACTGGCTCTCATATATACTATTTATAGCCTAAATATATTAAACCCCATGGTGGAGAAGGAAATCATACAGATGTATCTGCATATCATTTTATTTTTTTTAAATTTTCATGTGAGAAAATAGTTAGCAAGAGCTGCATATCAATGAGTGCTATTTTTGTCCCGATTTCTTTTTCAGGGTAAATAGAATTTACCTAAATGATAAAATACCAATTCCATTTATAGCAGATTACCTCCAGATTCAAATGAGATCAAGGCTGCATCCATAATTTTCAGAAAGGAACTAATAATCATATGAATGGTCTAAAGTGAATGGTTTGCATTCAGATAGAATACTGATGACTGACAATGTTTGATGTTATTGTTCAAGGTCTGAAATAAGTTTTTATTTGATATTAAATGTCAATATCCAAGGTGTCAGACTACCCACTAGGTGAATATGATAGTCGACGAGGATTATATAAATGTTTTAAGCCCTAAATAAGACCTTATTCTCATCAGTTTAGAACTGGAAGAAAACCAACAGCAACTAAGCACAACAAAATGACATTAATCAACTCATCTTTATGAGAACACACCTGACAATTTGGTTTGTTCATTAAGCCAACTTTTCAGGGCCTCTTAAATTTGAGCCACTACATTGGAAAAGCCAATGCATATAAGTGGCCTAACATCTGATGTCAAGCCACTGACATCACCACAAAAATAACGTGACAGCTACAATAGGAATATAGTGACTTTTTACAGGATTACCCACACTCTTGGTTCTCCCATTTTTAACTAATCCAACCAACCATAGCTAGCCCCTTCTTCCCAAGAATCTCTACAAACAGAGCATAATTAACTATTCATTCCAACTACTCCTTGTCCTGTCAGTTGTAGGAGAAAGAAGTACCTATTTCCTCGTGGGATGGAGTCCAAAGGCAACCATCTAGTTCAGGAGAGGAGAAAAAAATGTGCACTGGCACACCCTCTCCACCCCCATCCCCAGCAGTTTGCATTTCACTTTTTTTTTACGTAAAGAATAAGTACAGGTAGTCCTCGACTTACAACTATTCATTCAGTGACCACTCGGAGTTACAGCGATACTGAAAAAAGTGACTGTTTTTCACACTTATGACACTTGCAGCAACCCCCCAGTTACATGCTCAAATTTCAGACACTTGTCAACTGGCATATATCTGAGGGGTTCTTGATGCTCTCTGAGTTTGGTTGTTTTATTGCAGATATTTCATTACCAAAACCAGGTACTGATGAATGATGCACTGACGATGTTACCTACTTTAGGTAATGAAATGTCTACAAGAAAACAACCAAGCTCAGAGAGCACCAAGCACCCCTCATGTCAACCCTGAGCTACAAATATTCTCCTTTATTGGCATGTATTTATGATGGTTGCAGTGTCCTGGGATCATGGGATTTTGCCACCTTCTGACAAGCAAAGTCAATGGGGAAGCCAGGGTTCACTTAACTGTGCTACTAACTTAACAACTGCAACGATTCATTTAACAACCGTGCCAAGAAAGGTTATACAAGGTTATAAAAAAAAAACATCTTGCTTAGCAATGGAAATTTTGGGCAATGGAAATTTCGAGGACTACCTGCACTGGGGAATATAATCTCAAATCCTGATTATGTGTGTCATCCAACCTGGTGCAGAATTTAAGAAGGAACAGATATATAGCTTTTGCTCAGTGTCTTAAACTCCGGAGGAGAAAAGCTTTGGAAGTTTGTTTGGCACGAAATGGGCCATTGCAGAAGGCAGGAGCGTCGCCTCGCCTCACCGGCAACGCGACTCGTGTTCGCGGTCGGCCTTTCTGCACCGGGCGGCAATGTCGACCTATGGAACGCGGGGTAATTTGCCTTCCACGCGAGACTTTTCCAAGGGAAAGCAGCCCACCGCGCTTCTGATTTACAGCCGTGCTCGGTCCTCGCTTCTCTTTCCACCAACTCCTCCGCCTCTGGCTGACCTCGCCTCGGGACTAGTAGGCGTCGCGGAGAAGAGAGACGAGGCGCTTCGCCGCTGAACCCCCAGCAGCCTCTGTAGTTCTCTGGCTCGTTCGTTTTTTTCCCCTCCTCTCAAAGCAACCCGCCTTCCCACAGATTTAACGGGCAGGATGGGCGCTCGCTCTTTACTTCTTTGAGGAAACAATGAAGTAGGTTCGCGCTTTCTTCACACTTCCAGGACTCTAGAAATCGAGACCGCGCCCGAGGGCGTCTGTGGGGGCAGCGGCGGAGGGACGCAGTCCGCTTGGGCCCAAATTCATAGTGCTCCTCCCTGCCCCCTTATCTGCCCTCGCCACGGCTTGGCAAACGGGGGCCCAAAGACACACACCTCCCCATATCCCCGCGGAGTGTTTGCAAGGTCTCTGACAGAGCCTCGTGGGGAAAACCTCGCGCGCTTCTTGGCCGCTTAGAGAGCCTCGCCGCCTGAGCGCTCGAGAACGAGCAGGGGAAGCGAGCGTCAGTCCGCAGCCCCTCAGCAGCGGACGGCGCCGCACTACCGAGGGAATGCTGGACGGCGGTCGCCCCAGCCAAAAGAACAAGAGACACGTGCCCGCGGACACGTTTCCCCCCTCCCCTCCGGCACTTTCCGCGGCAGCAGGATAGTCTCCTCTTGCTCTAGCTTTTCCAGAAGCGCCGTTTTTTACGCGCCTGTTCCCGCTCCCCCGGCGCGTCCTCGACCGTTCTCCCATCTTTGATCGGAAGACGCTAGCCGCAGTCCCAGTCGTTTCTGAGTGCTACATCTGGACGGTGGAGGCTACCTCAGAAACAGGGGAGCATCCTCGGGGCCTTCCCGATTATTTCTGAGAAAGTTCTCCCTCGCCCCAAAGAGACGCCGCCGTCGTTTCAACACCTTCGTTTGCCCAAACTGGAGCCCGGCTTTTAGGAGGACCCCGTCGTGTCTGCTCCTTCGATCCTTCCCTTGTAAAGACAGACACTCTCCCCCCCCCCGTGTTTCCTCCCTCGCGCTTTCTAACACAGCTTCCATATATCGTCGCTCCCCCCACCAGCCACCCCAACTCATTCTTGGTTTTTCTCTCACACAAGCACCTCCAGGATTGGGACTTCGGTCCCCACAAAGAAGAGACGGGGGACTTAAAACACACGTCCTGTCACCCCAATATTTCTCAGTCATCCTCAGTATCAATTCTAGGTGCTTTAAGCCGCCTCCCCCCCTCTGCCAGCTCGTACGAATGCACCCATGGCGGGAAAGCGAGGGACGGCCACTGTACCCCCACTTCTCAACAGCAACGATGCCAATTGTGGCTCTGATCCCACGCAATACTCCCCCTCCGTGACCGAAATAACCGCAGCTGTCACAGAAAACTCCCATTCTTCTCAACTCCGTCTGCCCCACCGTCGTCCCCTACCCGAAAGAAACAGCCTCCGCAACAGATGCTACCCCAGCCCACGAGCATCGTCTCCCCATCAACGCCACGTCGAAAGACCCCGGAGAGAAATCGAGCCGAAAGCCCCTCCCCAGGCTTTTGACTCCAATGGCCCAAGGTGAACCCCTCTCTCGCCCAATAACTACTACGGTATTAGAAATCCCGGTCGGAACAACCACGCCGAGGCAAATGGCAGCGTTTCTCTCTTAATGACCCCCGCATGGCTTAATCTTACCAATTCTTTCCATCTCCAGTTCGGACACCCACCCACCCTCCGAAACCCACACAACTCCGAGAGTTTGCTACGCTAACGCTAATTCACCGCCGGCCAAGCATCTTTGCTCGCCGTGGCTCTTTTTAAATCTTCGGCAAAAGATATACTGAAGGTGTGTATGTGTGTGTGGAGTGTGTGTGGGGGGCTAACCTTAGATACCCCCTCCTGCCTCTCCGCCCCCGCCCCACACCACCATCATCACACGAGGGTCCTGGGCGGTCTTGCTCATTGGCTGCCTGCTTACCTTTTTCAGCGCGGACATTCTAGTGCATTATTCATTTAGCGTATAAGTGGGTTTGCATGCTGCGTTCAACGAGTCAGGTGAAGGAGAAGCCGGGGCAGGAGGAGATAGTAGTGGTAATAACAGTGGTGGCAGTAGTGAAGGTGAAGAAGAAGAAGAAGAAAAGAGGCAGAGAAGTATGCATAATAACATTATCTCCCGGGTGTATTTGTCTCATAGACTCGCGCGCGGCCGACACACATTCGGAAAACGGCGCCGCTGGATAGTTCCCTGTCGCGGTCCAGGCGCAGCCGGCTGCTCCGTAAAAAAAGCGGCTGTGCGCTGAGCAAAGCGGCTTTGCTCGCTGCTGCCGCTGTCCGAACCGCTCTCGAGGCGGAATTCTCACGTTCTGCGCAGCCGCGCACGGTCTCCCACAACCTCCCCTCTAGAGCTCGGCAGGCGGGGCGCGGTTCAGTCCCCGGCCAGGCAGCCCTAGAGGGGAGGTGTTCCCCGCCTTTGGAACGCTGGCGTAGGGACCGCCCCCTTCAGCGCAAGGACCAATGGGAAGCCAGGGCTTCTGCGGATAGATACGCCCGGATGGAAAGAGGAAGCTGGGAGTGGGTCGGAGCTTCAGCAGCAGCAGCAGCAGCAGCAGTAGGAGAACGTGGGGGGCTGTTTTCAACTTGGTGCCTATGATTCTCCCTTTGTGAGGGGTGTGAGCCTTTCGCTGCTTTTGGGCGCCTGTCTGGGACACATGGCCTTGAACAGGAGGAGAGAAGGTGAGGCGGCGGGGCGAGCTGGGGAAGCAGGCAAACAAGAACGCCACTGTGCAGGAAGCATAGAGATCAAGCGGGGACGGGCTGGACAAATATCCCCCCCTCCTCCCAAGTATAGTAGTGGAGTTTGTTGTGATCCGTAGAGAAGAAGGCTTTGTTTGTGTTTTAGGCATGGATAAGGCACTAAAGGCTAACGAGAAGAGCCTCAAGACTTTTCTGCTGTTAAGGAGTGAGAAGATTAGAAGAAGCTGTTGAAAGAGGTCATCAAACAGCGTGGATGAGAGAGAGAGTGAGAGAGAGAGAGAGAGAGAGAGAGAGATTAGGTTTGCTCATAATGCCTGTCACATGGGTTGGTGGGCAAAGTAAGGTTCTATAGAAGTGAAGCTGACAGGTGACACAGTAAGGTTTATCTGTTTCGGTTCCACCTCCAGGTAATTCACACAGTTGCCAGGAAGCACGATCAACGTGCAGGCCAGCAAATCTGAGGAATGCCATACTAGGAAAGACTGGACTCTGTTATTAAGAAGTCACATCCTAACATCCCAAAATCGGGGATTGCTGAATGTCAACTTGGCTAGAAAAGATTCCTTTCAATTGCTAAAGAAAATGTGTTTGTCATTTTTCAGCCAAGTGCTGAAAAATATTTCAGTGAGTGATTGATGAAATTATATATTACTAGTTTTTATTTCTCTAATATTGCATCACATACATATAAAAGTTTTAATGTTTTTAAAAGAGTGCCTGGGACCTTGAGATGAATTGATCTATATACCAGATAAAGCTAATTTGTCAGGAATGCAGCAAACCACAATTTTGAAATTGAAATTGTCTATTTACAGAGATAGACCTACTATTACATAAGTGAGTCAGCCTCATCCAGAGTGGGTAGGGGGAAATGGGTAGTGGCTGCCCAAGGACAAGACTACCAGGAATAAAGTGTAAAGTGTCACATGGTCTCCCAGTCCCCCCTAAATTAACTTGCAGTTTTCAGATATAGTCAAAAAGCCTGTCCTGTTATCAATGTTAAAATAAGACAACAGTGGGATTTGGTATTTAAACTGGAAAGGTTGATAACTTATTCTTCAAGCTGCAAATAATTTGCATCAGCCCTATAACTAAATCTCGGAAGATAAAATAGAGTGATCAATGCACTACTTACTAATGGAGTTGCATTATTCTAAAATTATGCTTGTAAATATGTTGGGAAAATTTTTGTAGTAAATCTTGGAAGTTTTAAATTCTTCTGGCTGGATTCAGAGGGAAATATCAATGAACAACCATTAGCCTAGCATAGGACAAAATGTATTCTTGACTGCTATGTATTTCTCTCCTTTTTACCTTCGTATGGTGGGATGGCATTCATCATATCTGCTGTCATAAGGAAGTCCTAATGTGGAAGATGCAGAAATGTTTGTTTATTTAGTTTTTATATCTCGCCTTTATTTTATAAATTACTCAAGGCAGCAAATGTACCTAATTTTCCTTCCTCTCCTGTTTTCCTCACCACAATTCTGTGAGTTGGGTTGGACTGAGAGAAAGTGACTGGCCCACCAGCCAGTTGTAATGCCTAAGGCAGGACTAGAACTCACAATCTCCAGCTTTCTAGCTTGGTGCAGAGGCTGCGCCCACCCCAGCTCCAGCAATGCAAAAAAAGTTGCAATACGTCGCAACATGTCACGTGACGCGGCGAGTTTGACACCCGTGGTCTAGGTCATTATTCCTGTATAAGTGAGAAGTTTATAGAACCAGTATTATGGCAGGAACATAATGGCATGATATGAGTGGGGCTGCATTTCCATGAAAATTATAAATTATTTCCACTGGCTCTAATATCTTCTGCGGAGTCTGACTATAAATCAAAATATTGTGAAAGTAGAGAATCTTATCCAGAGTGGATGTTTTTTAAGGGGAGGGGGGCAAAGTTAGTTATAGCTTAATTTGCCTTAACTTCAGTTCTGTATTAACCAAAAGGAAAGGGTAAACTGTAGTTAACCATCCCTTCTGGCTCTCAAAAGACAGCAAGTCACAAATTAGGGCTATCATGACTCCAGTGTTCTTCCCATTTGATTTTTAGGACCTTACTCTATTGGTATTCAGGATGTGATCTGAAATGGTATATGTAGGCGGCATGGGGCAACCCAGCCATGATGATTTTGTGTGTGTGTAAGAGTTCATTTAAAAAAAATTGAATCAGGAAACATCACCTGACCAGTCATTACCAAATCACAATCAAGATACCTGCCCCAGAGCAATCCAGAACTTGGAATGTCTGGTGCCAAACTTTTGTATGCCATGAAAAGGTTTCCTGAGTTGAGGAAAGATGGAAGTTGCTAGATTCATACCCAACAGTATGCTATAAATTAAAATGTCTAATCTTTTTTTTAATACAATATTTTATTGAGTTTTATAAGGTTGGGGGATGGGGTCACTATAGGTATTGGGGTTCAGGGTAGGGTTCAGGGTTGGGATTGGGATAGGGGTAGGTACAACAGTGGGGGTTGCCCCCACTAACATTTCCAAGCTTTAGCAAGCAGATTGTTGTCCGAGTACATATGTTCAGTAACAGTAATTGATATAGTGACTGTAGTAAATAAGAAAAACAATAATCATAAAAAATATCGATTAATCAATACATATCATTCATCTTATTAAGTATCAATCATTTCTCGCTAGTTCATTTTGCTAACCATTGGTAAAAAATTTCCCATGTTTTAAAGTAAACTGTCCTCTTTCTCTTTAATTTCTAAGGTTAGTCTGTCCATTTCTGTCCATTCTAAAATTTTCCTAATTATAATTTCATCAGATGGTATATTTTCATTTTTCCAGTATTGGGCAAATGCTATTCTCGCTGCTGTCAGTATATGTAATATTAAATAGTCATTCTCTTTCCCATATTTGTTTCCTAATATTCCTAACAAAAACCATTCTGGTTTGAATTCTATCTGTATTTTGGTCATCTTTTCCAACCATGTGTGAATCTTAAACCAAAATTTCTTCGCACTAGGACATACCCACCAGATATGATAATAGGTACCTGGCTTTTGTTTACATTTCCAGCAATTATTCGAAACATTTTTAAACATTTTCGCTAGTCTTACTGGTGTCATGTGCCATCTATAAAACATTTTATACAAGTTTTCTTTATATGAAGCTGCTTTAGTCAATTTAATGTTTCTATCCCATAACTTTTGCCAATCTTCTAAGTTTATCCAAAGTTTTTTGCCCATACTATCATTGTTTCTTTTACTTGTTCTTCTTCCATCTTCCAGTTTAGCAGAAATCTATAAAGTTTCTTAATCAAGTTTTCATCTGTTTTCAAAAGTATTTGATCAAATTCTATCTGCTCTTTATAAAATCCCATTGTCTTTACATCTTTCTCATATCTTGTTTGAATTTGCAAATAAGGCCACCATGCTAAGTCAATGCCTTGTTGTTGTAAGTCTTGCCTATCTTTAAGTTTTCCGTCCTTGTCCAAGATGTCTTTGTAAGTAACAACTTTGTCATAGTTAATTAAATTTGGGTAGGCAAAGGCTTCCATTGTCGAGAATGTCTCGCCTAATCTTGCCTTTTGTATGTTCCTATGATTTCAACTATTGTCCATTGTAAACCTCAGTATAAGATGTGTAGGCCCAGCTAGATGGCAGTACCGAGCTGACCTTGACTGATCTTTAAAAAGTAATCAGGGTTGGACCTAGTTAGTGTTTATATGGTGGATATAAAGTCTTTAGGTTAGATTTGGAAAGTGAACAAAATATCCTGGAAGAAGGCAGTAATGAATCTCTTCATATTATTTCCAAAGGAACTCAATGAAGATATGCATTATTATTTGTGAAGATGTCTAATATAATGTCTTTAAAAGCCATGGTTCTTAAACACTTTGTAGGTGTGAACCCAGCCAGAGAATGTAAACAATGATGGGTTGCTTGTTAGAGGAATAAGTGTTAGTTTGTCAGTAATGCTAACATTGGGAGTACTAAGTTATGACCTGTTCAGATAGTGGGAAAACCTGAAGAGTAGCAGTTGGGCAGAAGGAAAGAGCATAAATGTGCATTTACAATATTAGTTTTGGTTATCTGTTAAATCTATTAAAAGGTTTCCTGTGTCATTTAGTTATTCCAGTGAAATTAGGAATGACAAAGAGAGCTAGATTTTTCACAATTTTAAAATGTAGATAAGGGTTCTTGAAGTGGTTGTAAAACAATAAGAGTCATTTACCATTGGAACTTCACTGTTGAAGCAAAGGAACAGCTTATCCTTTGGGTCAGCAAAAAACTTAAGCAATGTAATTATTGTCAGTTCCACTCTTCCTTTACAGCTGTTCTGGCCAAATTATGTGATTCTATCTGATGGGTGTGCTAATACACCCTTCTGTTCGCCTCTCCAGAGTGTGCAATTCTTCCCCTTGGTAAATGTCATCTGTAGCATGGAAAAGCCAAGTTGTTTTATTTATTGATTCTGTGTCATTTTTGCCCATTCCAACATTTCATCTCGCAGAAGTTCACCATCACACCAGTTCAGATTTGCACAAATCCGCCTCTGCCCTCAATTCCCCTTCTCTTAAGTTTTATTTGTAAGAATTTCATATAAATCATTTGAAGCTAGAGGAGAAGATTGACCACATTAAGGAAACTGACAAAAACTGTTTGGAATTTGGAGATATTTATCTCTCCATCCCTTGAATTGTTTTGCAAAATCATCTCTTTTCAATAGCACAAGGTGTAGTGCAATATCATGCTCGTGTATAATGGATAAATTGGGGAGAACAAGAGAGAGGGATGGGCTGGAAGAAGCAACTAGGTTTATATAAGCTAGGTATCTTTACAGGTACATTTTAAAAGGAAAGGGGGAACAAAGAAAAGATCTGGTTTTAACTGAGAAGCAGCAGATGCTAGCCATTCAAGGGGAAGGTGATGAAACCAAACACACCTGGTACAACACCCAGAGACAGGTGTTTTGCCCTTCCTTGTTCGTTTATGGCCTTCAAGTCAATCTTGACTACTGGCAATTGCCTGGACATTTGCTGCAGTGTTCTTGGCAACACTTTTTCTTACAGAAATGATTTGCCCTTCCCTGCTTTTTAGGGCTAAGAAAGAGTGACTGGTCTATGGTCACCCAGCCGTATGGGATTAGAGCTCACAATCTCTTGGCTTTGTAGCCTGATGCCTTAACCACTATACCAAACTGGCTCGCTTCTTGCGCTAGCTGCTACAAAACAATACTGATTTTATAGACAAAATCTAAAAGTGATTGGATATGATTTATGTACCCTGTTATAATGGGTCCCTGTCACCTTTAGCAGGAAAAGCTTCTTTTAATCTGCAGCACAGTGAGTACAGACAGGTTTAATATTGGGCTGAGAACTAGATAAGTCTAGTATAATAAAGGAGGAATATGGGTTGTTGGAATATACTGGAGTCTGTTTAAACTTCAAGTATTTTGTCTTGTTACTTCTGTACATTTTATGTCATCTGTCTTTTCTGCATGCTTCATGTTTCTCCTCTCAATTGCCCTTTTAATTAATTTTCCAAATTAAAAATAATTTCTGCAGCATTATAATTCTTGGCTCCTTCCTTCAGGGAGACTGGAACAGATTCAACTTTCATTTGTACAAAATCAGCTCATCACAAGTCTATACAGATCATAGAATTTTTGCACAATTGATGTCGGTTATGCCCTTTTTTCATTGTAGAATTTTATTTGCTTCTTATTTGATTAGCAAAGCATAACTTAGAGCAGAAACTAAGGTAACAGAAAATTAAAGCCCCTTTCTTGCCATCACATATTTCTCTAAACTTTATCAAAATAGGTAGTTTGTTTTTGTATCCTATTTCTTGGATGAAGTATATTTATGGAAGGTTGGTTAATGGAAGGTTTCAATACTAATCTAGGATATTTTTCTTGTTAGATATCGTATGATACAAATGATGGCTTCATTTTTCTATTATGTTGTCCCTTCAACAGTAAAAAAAAAATAGCCATCTTCTACTAGCTTTGAATTCTTATCAATTTCCAGGGCCAGTTTTCTTAATAAGTAGTAATCCAAGAATGACAAGGAAAAGATTCTTTGCATTTATTATTAAATTGAAATCATTAATATCCCATTTGTTTTTACATAGCTTATTTGTGAAAAACATACTTGTCTGAATTATGTATTAATAAATGTACATATTTAGTGTTTCTGCCAGCATACTTTATAGCCCAGAATTTTGCATTCCTGTAGATCCATTTTTAAAAGGGGGAAATATGAAGGTGCTCTTGTATGCACTGACTATATATATATAGGAAAATGTTTCTCATTCATAATATAGAAATAACAAAGATAAGAGACAGAGCTAGTTTTCAAATAAAGCTTAAATATCTTGTTGTTTAAGAACAGTTTTTAAAAAGATGCATTTGCAGATATGTATGTGAAAATGCTCACAACCTCTCTCGGGGGAAGTGGTTGAGCAAGGGGTCTCATTGATGTTGAAGTTACTGAAATTTATGGGCATGAAATGTTACAGGAGATCCACATCTGGAGATCTGCATTATTCACCCAGATCTTTTTTTTAATTAAAAGCAGTGCTTTTTTTGTAAAAAAAAAAAAAAAAAGGTGCCGGAACTCACACATCTCATACAACCCACTTTGCCTACCCTACAAGGTTCCATCCCAAAAAGGTGCCGGAACTCCGTTCTGAGCGTTCTATGAGAAAAAAAGCCCTGATTAAAAGTATTGTTCTTATTAAAAGAGAAAATAGACAAAATAAAAATCACTGTGTCCTGGCGATTCGAGCTTGTGAGTCTTGTATTGTATAGAATGCCCTGTGAAACTCTAATGGTGAATTGCACACATCTGAAAATAGCTGTAGCTTTTTTCTACCTCTAATTCACACAGCTGTTTTTTAATATTTATTTATTAGATTTCTTTTCATCCCTTATTGCATTATAAATAATAATGTAATATTACTTATTATGTTGTTACTTACTATATTATATTACTTATATTACTTACTTACATTTAAGTAATGTAATGTAATATTGTAATAATATAAGCAGATATACATAGTACTTCTTCCTCTTCCTCTTTTCCCCACAACAACAACACTGGGAGGTGGGTTGAGTTGTGAGAAAGTAACTGGCCCAAAATCACCCAGCAAGTTCCTAAATAGCTTAGGATCTGACTTTTTTTGATATGTTTCTAGTAAGTACTTCTGCCAAATGAAGTGATGGTGGCTGATCATTAGTGAGCAAAGTTCTTTTTATAGTGATATCAAAATGGCTTCTGCAAAGATATTTGCCAAGTGTTATCCTTCTGGTCTTTTAGATTCCCAGCGAAGACATTTTCATTCAGACATTTATATTTGCAACATTTCTTTTTGTTTGGAAGATTTTATGTATAAAATTCTGAACGATTTTTGAAAGACATGTTTTTATGTTATTTAACTGTTTCTTTTGGTATTTTAGTAGTACATTTATGAGCTGCCAGCTATTCATCTTTATGGATAACTGTACTTATATAAATATAGTAATGAAGTACTGCCCATTGACAAGGTTGTTTCTAAAGGTCCTCTTTAGCAGGAGCTTTTTTTGAATAGAGAAAGAAAAGGAACAAACAGATGTTACTGGTTTTCCACTTGGCAATTTAGTGTACTGTGTAATTGGTCCTAGTGAAAGCACAAAACAGAGGGCTAATTTTCTCTTCATGCATTCTGCACCTCCTATGATGATGTCACATTTTTTGTAATTAGTTTCTGGATGCATCCTAGAGCAGCTTGCACTGCAATTTCATCTCGTAAGTATTACCATTAGATATTGCTATTGTATTCTCTTTTCCCAACTTTATTTGTTCTTTTAAGTTTTTGAACTGCTAATATAATCTTCTGAATATAATCTGTAGGGATAAAGGTGAAATGGGGCACAGGTAATGCTTGATTTATGACCACTATTGAGCCCAAAATTTCTGTTGCTAAGCAAGACAGTTGTTAAATCAATTTTGCTCTATTTTATGAGCTTTTTTTTACCACATTTGTTAAATGAATCACTGCAATTGTTTAGGTTGTTAAGTGAATCTGGCTTCCCCATTGACTGCTTGTCAGAAGATCACAAAAGGTGATCACATGTCCCCGGGACACTGCAACTGTCATAAATGCTTATTATATAATTTCTTTCCAACATAGCATTGGACTGGAAACTATAAAAGGAAGGACAATTGGTAAGACAAAACTCAACTTCTCAAGGGCCTGAAGTAGGCTAATTGATGTTTCCATAGTTCTTTTAAAAATATATATATATTTCAAACTGATTGGGAATAATGAAATAAAACAGATGGATTCCAAGGCAGTATGGTAATGTGTTTGAATACTAGCAGAGATTATTGTAAGGCAGGAATAGTGAAAGACCACAGTGTTTGGAAGGCAATAGTTGCAGTGGATAGCTTAATGGTACATATTGGTTGAGGCATGTTGTTGGATTGATTCCTGGATTTAAAGGGGCTTTTTCTTAGCTTTTTCAAATTGTATTAAGTCTGTTCTAGATTTCACACCAATGTTCATGTATGTTTCCTACCTTAAAATAGCAAAAACTATGCCCAGTTGTTTTAGGTAGAGGCAGAGGGTTCTAGATATTGCAAAAACTGGATTGGTAAGCTGCAAGAGACCCTGAGGAATGAAGTTGTCCATCCCTGTTGTAGGCCACATTAAATGTAATCTAGTGGCAAATACTGTTAACATCTGAGCCTTGTCTGTGAAAAGAGATTTGCACTTGGCCAGCATTCCTTTGAAATTGGAATAGTGTAATAGAGAACCTTGAATGTAACCTGTCAGTGCAAGAGATTGATTTGTGAGTGCAGGGTTTGTTCATTTGTGAATGCAGTGGTGTATATCTGCTGCAGGTGATTGATAGGAAAACTAGGGATATAGAGACAGCATTTTGGGCCATGGACAAATACAACGGAGCCTCTTTAAGTTTAGAAAATGTCATCCTTGCCTTCGGTTGCTAAACTACATTCTTGCTGCTGTATTTTTCTGCATATGTGCATTATGTTTGTGACAGATGCTGTTCATACTGTGCAACTATATGCCCAGGTGTTCGTTTTTCTTTCGAAAAGTTATACAAGCTGCTCCACCTTCCCTTCCCGGTGATATTTCTTGTTTACACTGGGATGTGCAGAAGCTTGCCTACAGGCATATCTAAATTAATAGTACTAGGGGGAAAAATCTCCCCAGGCACATTGTATATAATTTTCCCCTACAAAAGCAGCTTTGAATATGGTTTCTGTTCACAGTTGTTACTATGAACAGAATGATTGTTTCAGGTACCTTATTCAGAATACAAACAGTCCATGATTTAAAAGAGAGCCAAGTTACGTTTCCAACTTTTCTTTTGCCTGAAATAAAAAAAAAATCTGAAAAGATTTTGTTTCTTGAGGAATGTAATTATTATTTTCTTGGCAATTATATTAGTCATCCTTACTGCACAGATGTCATTTTCTTCTCAGCTTTTCTGATAAAGATGGTATTATTGAAGTTTTCTTAGTGTTGTGAATTGTTTGCATGAATCTGCCTGGGGTATCAATGACAAATGACAACTTTGGGTATTTTACCATTTACCATTTACCATTAGAAGAAAAGCTGTAGGCCTTTACTTGGCCAAAGCCAAGAAAATCTAAGCATACAAAGAAAAACTTTCCCATAGAAAGGGCTAAAAGAAACACAAAGTATTTACCCAGATACATTAAACAAGTGACAGTTTACAAAAACCTATTATTTCAGAAGGGTTTGTGTAGGTCTTTAAGCAAGTATGATTTGATAACAAAAATTACATGGTTCTACATAACTGCTGTCTGTGCTTCCAAATAATGTTGGAAACAAGCAGAATTTCATCCGTGTTGGATCTAGGCTTCTAAGAAGCATATTTTTCATGCCTTTAATGTGCATTGGGGCTAGGAAAATGTTCCCCTCAGTTGTTGGTGAACTCTAATTCTAAGGTCCTTCACCAATGGTCATCTTTGCTAAAAGCATGGAAGTTGTAATAAGGTTGCATCTTGAGAGTTGCTGATCATCAGCCCAAATTAACATTTCTTTTATAATTTGAAAATTATATTGTTTGTTGTGGGGCTCATGTACTGTAATTTTACTTTTCAGTTAAAAAATGAAAATAGCTGAGGTGGCCGCTGTTTCTGATATCCATTCTCTCTCTTTCTCTTTCTTCATTTATATGTAGCACAAATTACCTGACAAATTCTTGAAGCTAGGTATCAAAATTTTGCAAAGCTTACATGACCTGAAAAGTCTTGTTGGCTAATAGCAAGGCTACCTGATAATCATATGACGGCCCTGCCATTGTTACTTAAAAAATAATAAATCAAATTTTGCATAAGGCCAAATAAAATCTATAAAGTAAAAGTGCATGTGTAACCTTTAAATTTCTTCCATACCACAAGGACACAAGCAGAAGATTACAAAAATTTTGAGGTACCTGCCCTGCAACAGTACAGAAGAAAGAGTATTGCCATCTGCCTTTGTAAAGGTCCACTGATAGTTGGAAAAGGTCTATAACTTTTGCATCAAATATAATCGGGATCCTTGAGAAAATATATAGCTGGTGTAGATTGAACTGCAGCTCTAGATTCAGGAATCATTGTGTGATTTTTGACCTGGTCTCTGTTTAATGCACAGTTGGGAATAGTCACAAGATGTTAGTTTCTAGATCAAGATCTTTTTCCAGCTGGATTAAAAATTATTATTCAAGTGAGATGGGGCAACCTAGATACAGTCAAGTTTATTCTGCTATCTAAACTCTGTTTTCTACCCTGGACCTTAAGGCTGGTGTTAGCAACGCACTTGGCAGTGGCAAATACAGTTCTAGAAAACCTAGAAGTCAGTCATTTTATTTTGGTCATTGGCCAGTAAAACGAAACAAAAGGCTGACAATTGATTAGAGTAAAATAAGCTTTAAATCATATCACAGTACAAGTAAAATTGTAAGTTAAACATTTAAGAGTTTGGGACTGTAAAATGTACATATAATTTATGTATGACAACAAATGACAAAACAATAAAATTACTAATTTGAAATATATAGATTATAATTATAATAAAAGCTATGGAAAAGTTGTAATTAATATTATTTCTTGAAGAATGTAGTGATTAATATATGAGGAAGGATAATGCATAAAAAGTGATTATGGTTTCCAAACTAAGAGTCCAATTATAGTGACTATTTATATTGTGAAAACAATTCTGGCAGCTAATTAAATTAAGACAGAAATAAGATTCAATTGAGAGTAAGGACACGAAACATTTGTAAACAGTAGAGACTAAATAGCTGCATTTGAAATGTTTCCAAACAGAAAATACCTAGGAGATACTTGAAAAGAAATTATGGCGAATTGTACAAACTGTGGAACAATGCTTAACTGTAATTATTGTAGTAGAATCAGATTGGTCTGATAGTAGCAACTTGAGATGGAAGGAATCAGAGCGGCCAAAATATTTGGTGATGAGTGAAAATAATAATTCCTAGCGTCTATGGCAGTGGTGGCGAACCTATGGCATGGGTGCCAGAGGCGGCACTCAGAGCCCTCTCTATGGGCACGCGTGCCGTCGCCCCAGTCCTAGGCCTTCAGCTGGGTTTTATAAAACCTTTTCGCTTGAGGCCTCCACCGCCATGTCCCCCCCCAAAAAAGGTTCAATCAATCAATTTCAACTTCTCGCGGGGAAAAAAAAAGATCTTGCAAAGTTGGAATTGATTGATTGAACTTTTTAGTCCCACCCAGTCTGCCGTTACCACTGTAGCCACGCCCACCCAATGGGCCACACCCGCCCGGCACTTGACGATGCATAAGTGGGTTTTGGGTTGTAGTTTGGACACTCAGTCTCTAAAAGGTTCGCCATCACTGGTCTATGGAGATTCTCAGTCATTCAGGTCATGGTTGTCCCAAAGGTGCTTTTTTCAAGAGGCAACTGGACTTTCTTTGTTTTTTCCTTGATGTTTCGCTTCTCATCTAAGAAGCTTCTTGGATGAGAAGCAAAGCGTCTTCAAGGAAAAAGAAAGAAAGTCCTGTTGCCTGTTGAAAAAGCACCTTTGGGACAGTAATTCATTTGGGACGGTAATTCATGGTGAGTGTCATTATAGAAGAAGCAATACAATATAACATATTCCAGCATTTTAATTGCTTCTCCGCTGCAAGGGTACAATCTCCATTCAAAAGGGATTTTTCGGGATTTGACTTTTTTCCCAGTACCTAATGCGAGAGCATTGAATCTAGCCAAGGACAAATTCTTTCTGAATTTGGGGGTCATTATGCAACTGTGATATGTGACTGGGTAAAGTAAACGTGCAGAGTGTCTCAGAAAGATGTTTCTGGCAAATCTGATTGCGGCTCTAAGTGTTGTTTAAAATCAGCTAGCACGCATTCATGGCCCAACAGGTGATGGCTGCCCCTGAGAGGTTTTAAATTTTCATGTATTTCCCTACACCAGAGAGACTGGAAGTTGTCGATCATAATTAAAAGGGCCAAATCAGCTGATTTTTAAGAACAGATTGGACAACCATTTGTCTGAAATGGTATAGGGCTTCCCACTTGAGCAGGGGGTTGGACTAGAAGATCTCCAAGGTTCCTTCCAACTCTGTTATTCTGGGGAAAAAAGAAGCTTAGGCCAAGAGGAAAGGATGTACATCCAAGTGGAAGTTTCTATTTTGAGTAGGCCAGTTTCATGGAAATGTACATTTGGAATGCAGCAGGATGCTTGGGAGATAGATCTCAAGCACTTAGACCAGGGGTAGGCAACTTTGGTTCTTTTATGACTCGTGGACTTCAACTCCCAGAATTCCTGAGCCAGCCATGCTGAGGGGAAAGGGAGAGGTTTCCAAGCTGAGCCATGCTGGCTCAGGAATTCTGGGAGTTGAAGTCCACAAGTCATAAAAGAGCCAAGGTTGTCTACCCCTGACTTAGACTGAACTCTTTCAAGGGGAAGAAATGATCTGTAAGGCCTCCCAGCTGGTCTCCAAAAGGAAGTTTCTTGTTGAGAAGACTTTAAGCGCTATGGGTATATTCTGAGCTCCTTTGGAGAAGTAGATAGAAAGATTGTAGAGCTACAGTTGTTTTCTGTACCTTTAAACCGATGTAGTTGGCATGGGATTTGCATTTGCTCTTGGCATGGAAAACAATCCCTAGGTCAGGGGTAGGCAACCTTGGCTCTTTTATGACTCGTGGACTTCAACTCCCAGAATTCCTGAGCCAGCCTGGCTCAGGAATTCTGGGAGTTGAAGTCCACGAGTCATAAAAGAGCCAAGGTTGCCTACCCCTGACCGAGATATTTGAAGGTCTTCACTTGTTCGATTGGTTGTTTGGCGACTAGGCATGTGCCTTAGGGCTAGATTATTCAATCTCTTAGTTGCTACTAATAAAAGAGAATATTTGTAGCTCAGGGTTGAAATCAGGAGTCCCTGATGCTCTCTGAGCTTGGTTATTTTCTTGAAGATGTTGCATAACCAAACTTGGTAACATCATCAGTTACTATTCTGTATGAGCCAAGTGTTACCCCAATAAAAATTGTACCAGAGCCTTTGTCTCAAAAAGTTTAAAATACAACCATCATCATCATCATTAGGGCCTGTGCAGAGCACATTGAGCAGCAAGTGTTTTCCAGCAGTTTTAATCATTCGCAGCAGCTTTGGCATCGCCCCGAGGGACATTAATCAACTTAAGATCTTCCTTAACTGTTTGGCCCCAGGTTTTCTGAGGCCGGCCTCGTTTTTTCTTTTCTCAAAGAGGTATCCAATATAGTGCAGGTTTTGGATGTCGGTCTTTAGGCATACATAAGATATAACCAACAAGCCGCATTCGATGTTCATTCACAGTTCTCGATAGGTGTTCTAAATCTGATCTTTATAGTACTTTTAATTAGTGATGTGGTCACAATATGAGATGCAGTCACAAAGTGTTTATTTAAATACAACCACAAAATGTTTATTTGAAGGTGTTCAAGAAGTTCATTTTGTTCACAGTGCACCAGTGGGATATTGTCTTTTAAGTGTCTTTTTTTAATAACAGATTATCAGTTGTTCATCTCGTCATGGTGACAAGGCTTTTCCTTCTGTTCAATTTTTCCTAGCCACACCCTTAATTAAAAAAATGTAAAAGAATTTAAAACTAGAAACTCTTCTCCAAGGTTCCAATATCTCAGGGATTGCCACAAAGAAGAGGGAGTCAAGCTATTCTCCAAAGCACCTGAGGGCAGGACAAGAAGCAATGGATGGAAACTAATCAAGGAGAAAAGCAGCCTAGAACTAAGAAGAAATTTCCTGACAGTTAGAACAATTAATCAGTGGAACAACCTGCCTCCAGAAGCGGTGAATTCTCCAACACTGGAAGTTTTTCAGAAGAGATTGGATAATCATTTGTCTGAAATGGTATAGGGTTTCCTGCCTGAGCAGGGGGTTGGACTAGAAGACTTCCAAGGTCCCTTCCAGCTCCTATTCTATTCTATTCTATTCTATTCTATTCTATTCTATTCTATTCTATTCTATTCTATTCTATTCTATTCTATTCTATTCTATTCTATTCTATTCTATTCTATTCTATTCATGTTTTTGTTTGGTTGGGAAATCATTTCTCTGCATGCTTTTTAATAGTTGTAATAGTTCCACTGTCACCCCCATCCTCCAAGATGTATAGTCCACAGATCGGGAACCAGAGAGCCAGTGTGGTCTAATGGTTAAGGCACCAGACTGGAAACCAGGAGACTGTGAGTTGTAGTTCCATCTTAGTCAAGAAAGTCTGCTGGGTGATCCTGGGCCAGTCACTCTTTCTCAGTCCAACCCACCTCACATGGCTTTTGCTGCGGAGGAAGGAGTATTAGGTATGTTTGTCACCTTGGGTTACTTATAAAATAACAAGGGTGGGATAACATACATACATGCATACATACATACATACATACATACATACATACATACATACATATATACATACATAAATACCACTGCTGTCCTAGTTCCTATATCTTGCTGTGTGATTTTTTTTTTCCACTTATGGGTTCTCCTGCAGAAGAATGACTGCTCCTTGCTTAAGGAAGGCTTTTGAGACAGGAAGCTCGAGTGCCTTAAGGTTTTTCTTGCTTTACCAAGGTTTCAACATCTTTATTCTATTGTTACTTTTTTAGTGTTCCAGAAGAAAGTCCTGGAAAAAGTCTTCCCTGCTCCTGTACTTCCCGATGTCGTTTCTTCAAGCGTAGAGAGCACCGATCTTCTGAAAGGTGCACTTGCAACTCAGGAAGACCCAAAAAAGGTGACAGCTTTGGAAAAAGATTCTAGGGTGCAAGGTAATGTTTGCTTGTGTGTATTTGCAGGTGGGTGTGGGTGTACATACACATGTTTGTGCTCATGATCATTAAACCTAACCAGTTCCATTTTGCTTTGCTATGATATCAAAATCCAATCAATGTCAGCAAGGTTGACTTGATGCAACAGGATCTGTGAAAGGCACAGGTCACTCCAAACTGTTTTGACTCTGGGGATGCTGGCGGCTTCTCTGCTGGGCTGTTGGCTGCCAGCTTCAGATGTTCTGCCAGCCAAACCACTGTACATCTGCCCAATCTCCCACAACTTTGGCATTGTTTTACACACACGTCCAGTAGTCTAGATCTCAGGACACATATCAAGCACTAAAACTAAGGGGAAGGGACAGGAAGACATACCAGGATTTGCTGATAGGAGAGAACTAGAATTAAATAATCCTGGCAATAAATAACCAAGGATGGGGTGGGGCATGTGTGTAGTAGCCTTAGCTTGTATCTAGCAGCTGGGCCAGCATTTTCCTCTAAACTTACTCCAGATTGAACTGCAGACTGACCATTTGGCACAGTTTGTGCTGGCAGAAACTAGAAAGCCATTTTAAAAGTGGAGCAGATAGAGGCACCATCCTGCTGGGCCAGAGTCAGACTAAGGACAACATCATGCATTCATGTCAGCAAGTAGTTATTGGCCATCTATGCCACAGCAAGCAGGGTGTCTGAATAAGCCCTGTATATTTATAATCCAAAAAGGATTTTGGATGAACTCAAAATGGTATATTTGGGATTTAATTGCTTCTTTGCTGCAAAGCTACACACAAGATCATTTATACTAAAGGCTTCAGGTGCATCAGTGTGAGGACTGCGGTTGATTATTTTTGCCTTTTAGGTTGGATTTGAATATTGAATTACTGTATTACAAGTCATAGTTTTAAAACAATAATATTTCACTGAGGGAACAACAGCTATCTAGCATTTTTTTTAACATAAGATATTAGCAAGGCAAAAAAACTTCAGAAGCTAAAAACATATCATAAATATTCAGCCAGCAGGTGTAAAACAAAAGTCACCTTTGATAATTTGCCACTAAAACAGCAACACACCTGTGAATTATAAACTATTATCTTTAAAATACTGACAGGTGGACACTTGGGAATTACACTTTAGTATTCAGCTGAAAAGAAGAGTGGATGCAGATTGGTTGAACTTATTTTACATTCAAAACAACCATGCAGTGAATTATGATTCTTCCTGGAACATACTCCCTTAAAAATTTCTTCACTTATGAAAATCATGCATGCTGTTGCCCTGAAGTATCATCTGGCCTTTTCAAATTGGACACAGTGCTTGATATTACAATCTGAGAGGCATGATGCAATCAAGCATTCTAATCAGATTCACTCAGATTTATATGAATGGTTTCCACATTGGCATCCCATGTAAGTAGTCCTTGTTTAGTCCTCCCTTCCATCCAGGACAAAGCATAAAAGTGTTGCTTGAGCAGGGTCCGCAAGATTGTCTGGGACACTACACATCCTCTTCACAACCTGTTTTCCTTGTTACCTTCTGGGAGGAGGCTCCGTGGTATCCGAAGCAGAACATCCAGATTCAGTCACAGTTTTCTTCCATACAGTATTAACCTTGTGAACTCTAAAGCTTTCTCCTTCCATTATGTATTCAAGATGAACAGTGATTAATGTTTATATGTTACTTATATGTAAGGGTGTAGGTCTATACATATGTTGTATATAGTATGTTTAAATGTGTGTTATGTATGTGTACACTTTGAGAGTAAGCAACTAAATTTCATTTTTAATGTGTGCCATTGTGCCCACAGGAAAAAATGACAATAAAGGTTATCTAATGTAATCTAATCTAGTGACTGCAGTTATTGTTCCAGTTACCGTTCACAATTACGATGATGAAAAAGTAATTTTATGAGCATATTTATAACCTTCACAGGTCTGTAAAGCAAAGGAAAGCTGAAGTATGAATATAAGCACGGTCATGGTTTCACATAGCAACCTCTTTGCTTAATGACCTAGTTGTAGTTGCTAAATGAAGTTACCTGTATACTCTAGGAAGCATTTTAAAAAGAGATAAAATTGCACGATTCTTGACATGAGCCCAAAGAATATACAACTGGGAATGTTATTTTATGCTACGTGGCCCTCCTAAGTAATAAAAATGCTTTTTTTAAAAAAGTATTCACAGTTCAGATTATCCTAATAAGATGGACTATTTTGCATCTATGTATATATCGTTTAATATTAGGGGCGCATGTCTCTTTGGACTTAAAGTTCACTGCAATCCCACAAAAAATGCATTTAGTTTAAGGAGTTGCAGACAGGTGATTTCCTAAATATCTTTTTGCCTTAGAACGTGAAGTGTTTCATTGCCCTGCTTGATTTATCAGTATAATACAGCTTTCTTCAAATCCAAGATTTGAAGCTGTGCTGCCTTTGGAATCTGAAGATTTCTAGTTCCAAACAGGGAATTAATTAATTCCAACACTGGAAGGTTTTAAGAAGAGACTGGACAACCATTTATCTGAAATGGTATAGGGTTTCCTGCCTGAGCAGGGGGTTGGACTAGAAGACCTCCAACTCTATTATTATTATTGTTGTTGTTGTTATTGTTACTATTATTATCATCATTATCACTATTATTACTATTACTATTATTACTATTATATCAAAATTAGTTAAGTAAAATTAAGTCCATTGATTTAAAGAGGCTGCTGTATATTTAATTCATTGCTTATCATTTTATTCCCAGGTCAATCTGTCTTGATCAAGTATTTTAATTCTTTTTAACCATAAAACATTGAGTTTTGCTTATTCCTGATGACTTCATGGACATATCTATGAGGTGTTTTTGACAGTATCAAAGTGTGGGATCTTCTTTAGGTTATATAAATAATATAGCTTATATAAATTGAAGTCTTTCCTTGACTCCTAAAGCTGTAAGGCCTATAGCAAATAGTTTATTGACAAGGACCTAGCAAGATTTATTTAAGTAGATTGGAGAGTAAAGGAATGAATAGCCTATAGCCCTACAATTATATAATCATTACATCAGGAATGGGTTTGAGAACTTTGGGAGCCAGAAATCGTGCATATTCAACATCAAAAAGGAGCATACTTACTATAAAATCTGAAATCTGCCGCATATGAATAGCTAGAAGAATCATAATATATTACTAGATAATAATTCAGAATTATTGAGAAAGAGTAATATCTTCTTTTTACATTCCTTATATTGGTAATATTTTTGTAGAGTGGCAAATATATTGCTAGAATCAAAATCTGGGGTTGCAATAAACTCTTGTTTGTTTTTAATGTGGTATTTTAAATGTAATGTGAGTCCTTTCTAAATTCCTTTGCTGCACTTGTGTTGATTTATAAGAATAGATGTGTTTCTTTGCCAGTTCAGCAAGGCTAGCAGCTTAAAGCATACTTTGCACACACAGCCTTAACAAAATGTTGCTTGTCTTATATTAAAAATGTCTGTGATTTTGAGGACTGAGGACTGGAGATAGACTGGCAAGCAAAGCAAATATTGTCTATACATATTCATGATAGACTCTTTGGCAGTGCAATATTGGAATAAACAACTTCTGCAGACTGATTAAACAATTCATTTTAGCAGTTAATTACTGTTGCAAGAAGGAGCAACAGACTGTAATTATTACTTTGCACAGTAGAATATGACATTTTGAAATGGTTTTCCATCAAGAATTTGTCTTCTGTTGGGTGCTTATGTTAACATGACATAACTATCAATATGGCTGCTGATTATTCATAATCTTCTGAAGCCATAATTTTATGGTTTGGATCAATGAACTGCTGCTTTTAGCTCTCAATTTCTATTGCATAGATCTTCCCAAGCATTGTCAGATAATTATCTAGGCAAAATTCCTTGAATCAATAAGGGATGGTGGAGTAGAATTACTTGATTCTCATTTATATATACATTTAGTAATTTCTAAACTATACACCATGCGAAATTAGTAGAAGCATTTATCCCTAAAAGTAAGCCTTGGTCCAGTAGAATTTATTCTGATGTAAATGTGCAGAGATTATAGCCCAAACCTTTTGTTTTATCAAGCTATCCATTTCTGGTGTCACACTAGTTCTCCTCTTTATAAGTAACATTTTGGTTATTTTATTTTTTATTTATTTATCAAATTTATTTGCTTCCATCTCACGGTTCAGGCAACTTCTTCTTATAGCTCTAACAAGGACAAATCTATAGCAGCATCATATGAAGACAAAAATCTAGTTTCTGGCAACAAATGGCAAATGGGAAGATGTGTGAGGGGTCCTTGGTGCGCTCCAAGTTTGGTTGTTTTCTTGCAGATGTTTCATTACCAAACTAGGAAACATCATCATGCTAGTAGGGAGTGGGGTTTGCTCTCAGTTTATATCTAGTGGCTTGCCTTGTCAATGTTGGTGAGAATGTGCTTGGAGATTCTTTGGTTGGACTGTTTACTGATAGCTTCCTTGGCAACTCCTTGATAGGGGTATGGTTTACTTCTTGATTGTTGGTCTGATGTTAATCTTGATGTTTATCTATGCTCATCTGGGTTTTGGTTGCTGGTGGGGAGGAGTTTTAGTCATTTTGTTATCTTTTTGGCTTGTTGGTTGCCTCTTTTATACAGTATACAGATGTTGTTTATAGCTATGTGTCTATTGATGGCCAATTTGTGTCTCATAAAGGATGCTGTGTCTCATAGTTCACAGATACCACAGGTTGATATACATCGAGAATATGGTTGCCACATCGTCCCGTTAATGGATCTGGTCAATAACCCCATAGCTTTGGACTTCTGTTATATGAGAAACCATAACAAGCAGCGATGACCCTCCCCCCCAAAAAAAAGATAATGAAAAAGTATAAAATAGCAAAAGACCAGTATCTATATAGTATCTATATAGCCAATCAAAAGTGGATAAAAATCATAGCCCTGATACAAATTAGCAACAAGTAGTATATTAGCAACAGATAGTATATTGCAAGAACAGATAGCACATTTGTTTTTAGCCAAAAGGTCTAGAAGCTTGGTTCTGGTGCCTAGTCAACTGCTCTCCTATGAGTAGATGCACATGTCCTGTCTGTCAAATATCTGCAGATATTTGGGAGAATTAATTTCAAATGACTTTCCACTCAGAACTACTAAATAACCCCCTGGTAGTCCCCATTGTAATATATCTCCCAAATAGCCACCTCTGTCTCTAGCTAACACAAAGTATCTTATTACACCATTGAGACCTGGAAAACCTCTTAGAGATTATTTCATCCCCAAGAATTACTAAAGGAGAATAACAGTTGTTGGGGTCCAGTGCTCGTTGATTTATTTACTTATATTCGCAGCACAACATGTTTTCTCTCTCAGTGGAAAGAGGCCCATTCTGCAAGGATAAAGGAAATAGACTTGACCTTGCTAATTACAGATGTACTAGCTTGCTTAATAAGCAAGCTATACGCAAAATACATTTATTTTAAAATATTGGGTTGGATCCAAAGTGAAATTGTCCTTGCTGAGGAGCAAGGAGGATTTAGAAGAGACCACTCATCCTTGGGTCATGATTTTGTCCTGCAGCATTTAGCTGAAAAATATACCTTACTACCTGAAGGAACGCTTTTGGTAGCCATTTTGGATTTAAAATCAGCTCTTGATTTGATTCCAAAGTAGAGGCTATGGGGAAAATTTTAGGGATCCTCAGTAGATAAAATGTTGCTGCTTCTTATCCATATTTTTTATTGTAACATCTTATTGAGAGTCAGGTGTTTCTCCCGGGGGTATCCTTTCTAGAGGTGTTATCATGGAAAGAACAGTAAAATAAGGGTGGCTTTTAGCTCCTTACTTATGTCACTCTGACTGTATGCAGGTAACATAGTAATTTTGTCTGTCCCCCAGATGGGAATGAGAAGGCACTGACTTTCTTTTGCCTAAAAGAGTTATTACAGTTGTAAGTCAAGGACTATCTGTATTATCTGAATTACAGAGAAACCTGGGAGCAAAAGATTTGCTTGTCTGGAGAAAGGATTCTTTATTTATTTGTATCCTGCCTTTATTATTTGACAAATAACTTAAGGAGGTGAACATATCCTACACATTTTCCTCCTCCTCCTCCTTTCCCCACAACAACAACCTGTGAGGTGGGTTGTGCTGAGAGAGATTGATTGGCCCAAGCTTAGTCTTTCCTGGCTTTCATGGCTAAGGATGGATTTGAACTTACTGTCTTCCACTTTTGAGCCCGGTGCCTTAACCACTACACTACACTGGCTAAACAGTATCACTGGCATGGTGATATCATGAGGAATATGACATTTATATTCAGGATCATCTCCCAGCGGAGGGGGAGAAGAAAAGCATCATGCTTAGATCTGCATCAGATGGGAGAGAGGCATCCCTTAGTGCAGGGGTAGGCAACCTTGGCTCTTTTATGACTCATGGACTTCAACTCCCAGAATTCCTGAGCCAGCGTGGCTGGCTCAGGAATTCTGGGAGTTGAAGTCCACGAGTCATAAAAGAGCCAAGGTTGCCTACCCCTGCCTTAGTGGCTTCTCTCTAATGTGGCACAGTGGGGTGAGAAGAACTTGGTGCTTCCCATCGCATGAGAAGCTGCCGTTTTTCCATACTGTGGTAGGACAAGGGGCTGGGGCAGGACAAGTGGGCTGTGCTGGGAACCATGGATTAGGAGCTCATGCTGCAGAGCTGACTTGGAGGAATTGTGCTGGGTCTAAGTGAGTGTGTGAAGCAGCTTGTGTTGTGGTTGAGTCCGACTCTGAGGGCTGACATCCCAGAGCTCCACTGTATGAGATTGCTCTAATGCCAACAAGAGCTTTTTCATGCTGGTACTGCAAAATTAGTAAGGTCTGAGGCCCTGCTTACTCACTACACAGTACACTCTAAAATGTACATAGATAGCAAAAATGAACGCTGCCAGAAAGATGACTCTGCAAGCCTTCAATATTTGCCTCTGCTTTTTTGCTGAAAAGGACATAGAAAGGAGAACAGTTTGCTAGGAAAATTGTTGCTAATTTACTATGCCCACTAAACTTTCATTAGCTGTATGCTTTCTAAATTACTTCATTTGTATTCAGTTAAGCTATGTTAGTTAGGAATCCTTGGAATTGTAGCCTAACATATCTGGAGGGCATCAGACATAGCCTGATCAAGTGCTTCTCAAATACCCTCCCATCCTACTGGGCATCAGATGGAAAGTGTTCCTTCCAGATATATTTGGAGGCCCTGGGTGGTGGGAAGTGAAGCACTGGGCTGCATGGAGGACTAAAGTGATCTCGAGGAATAATCAGACCACCTTGTGAAAGGCAGCACAGATTTAGCATCAAGCATGCAGTGGCACCACTCATGGGAAGGAGTGGGCCAAGGGAGAATGTCTTGAAGAAATCTTACTAGGCAGAACTAGAAATAAAACAATTTCCCTTTTGGCTTAATATATAAGGAATAGAGAGAAAAAGCAGAAATAATTAGTCCACCTATAATATATGTTGGCTCTTCACATCTGCTTTCTGTGAGAATGAATTCCTTAATAAACGTGCTTTTGTTCTCCATATTTCAGGATCTTTCCTTCCTGTCATCACTCTAAATATTTCTCCTGCAGACCTTGTCTAGATGCTTCCAGCCACTCCTCCAAACTTGTTGGGATGTTTCAGACCCTTCCTTTTGGAGGTGATTTAAAGCTATATCAAGCCACTCATTCACATATGGCCTGGATTCTTCAGGACATCCCTTCTGAACATTTTATATGGATTCCTGGAACCCTTCCGCCAGGTTATTTCTGGCTTCATTCAGGGATTCTTGTCTGAGTCTTTTCAGAGATGTTTACAGCCACGCTTGCACCCCTGTTCCTGGATGCAGTAGAGCAATGCTCTCTGGAACTTGCTAAAGATGCTTGAAGCCATCTATCCTTAAGGTTCTTTCAAAGCCACCAAGTTATACCCAAATCACTCCATCCTTAAACTTTACCATGCTCTTTTTGATGCTTTGGAGTATTGTTCTTTGGGTTGGCAGGAGCTGGAAGCAAGTGACGGGAGCTCACCCCAGCCCACAAGAGCAACCGGGTCTCGAACGCGAGCCTGCCAATCGTCATCCTAGTGTCCTAACCACATGAGCCACTGTGCTCCTTCTCTTCAAGGATATTTACAGGTGTTTCAACCCATTTTTTGGCATCTTGTTTAGAAGTTTCAGGACCTATCTTCTGAAGCCATTTTTTCAGAACTGGCTGGGTTCTTCAGATGATGAGAGGTTTTCTAGAGATCTTTGAAGCCATTGTAATATATTTCCCACAGGTCCTTCAGAACATTGATTCTTATGGTCCTCTATTGATTTTTTAACCCAACCATTACTTAGGGTATCTCAAAATTCTACTTTAGACTTCTGTAGATCCTGAATGTCTTTAATACATGCTTTAAGCCATTCCTGAATCCTAGATGGGGTGGTTCCTTCCTCCTTGAGTTTTTTTTTATATTTCAAGCCATTTTTTGCAATCTTATTTAGATGCTTCAGGATCTTCCTTGTCCGGGTTTTTCAGTGAATTTCAAAGTCATTTTTTTGGAATTCAGTAGAAGATGAGAGGCTTTCTAAGGATCCATGAAGTCACTGTAATGCAGCAGGTGGTTGAGGCGGTGGAAAAGCCAATTCTTGAGCTAAATGTTTCATCTGCTGGAGCATCTGATACATCTTAGTTGCTAAATTCCACACCTCAGTTTCCAAACTGTCTTGGTGCCTGCAGATGGTATCCATCCAATTCAGTCTGCTGTTGCTCCAGCTTGTGGAGGCAATGCCATGCTGTGGTTTTATTGTAATCTCTGAAATTTGGGGGGAGTAGATGAGATTAATGTCAGGTGCAAAGAAATCAGGAGCCAGCATAGTGTTCAAAAGTACTGTGAGTTTATTTCATGCTACCGATCCACAAGAATCTGTCAAGGCAAATTGGAGGTAGGTAAGAGTCAACGAATTCACGTGTGTTTGTATGTATGTGGATTTAGGTCACTTGTGGGAGCATAGCAATTCCAAACTGATGATACTTTGACCCCACCCCTGGGCTCAGCCTGGTCATCTCCAACACTTGCTCTTAGATTTGTATATGTAGGATTAAATATAATGAGCCATAGTTCATTAATTTCTTTCTCTTATTTTTGGTGTAGGAGGGGGATATTAGTTTCACTATTACTGAAGAATGTTATACGTAAGATTCAGGTAAAATAATAAGTTACTTTGTTCTAAAACATCCATTGTAATTTTACCTAAATATTTATAAGATGGAATTTATATGTGGCCCATGAACAAAGGTTTTCACTTACCTCTTCTATGACACCCTTCATGGCGTCTTTCATTCTTCTCTTGAAATTGCCTTCCATCACCAAATAGTGACGATTGGCAGCTAGAAGATAAAGTAATTGCTGAGAATGTGGAATCGCATTAACACTTTTTTGGAAAATGAGAATATAGGTTTAAAAAGACCGAATCCAGAACAGCACATAATTTTCTAAATGCATCTGCTGTCCAGTTCCTCTAATCCGAATGAACGTTGGGACAACTGTTGAACATCCAGGGCAATTTATAATTTAAAGTAGCATAAAAAGATTAGCAAATAAATAATGTTCCTGTCCCAAAGGAACTAGAGGAATAGTTAGAATAATAAAAAAAATGTGATTGGTAAATTAAAATACAAACAATGAAACCTTTGGCCTCTAAAGGCTGGACTAAAAATAAGTGGGTTTTTTAAAATTATTTTATAAAGACAGTGTGGTAGCCAAATGCAACTGCTTAATGATGCCTTCCAAACTCTGGGAATGATGCAGGAAAACACCATCTTCCATTTGTCTGATACATCAATCTCAAAAAGCAGTACAGCTTCTGGGTTTCTCCTACAGATTTCAATGTCTTGCTGAAATGCGTTCCCTTAGGTAGTCAGGCTCTTAAGTGCTTAAAAAGGGAGGCAATTCCCATTTGCCTCCCTTAATAATAATTTAAAAAAGAGATATAGTCCATGCTTTCTGGACAGCGCCAGGTTGCCTATCCCTGTCCAGTAGTTTTCACTTTCCTTTTTTGTTTTAACTAAATATTTAGTATTTGTTTTCCAATTGTTAGGATCCCAGGAGTCCTAAGCTTTTCAATATCCTATAAGTGACAGGGGAAATGTATAATTGTTTTCATGAAAGCAGATGATTGAGCCAAATTCACCATGAGGGAGACATTCTTGTTTTCTCATGTGATTTCCACCAATTAAATTGTCTCTAGAGGCTACAACCTACATTTCCCATTCCAACAAAAGTTTATCTGAACCCTACAGAATTCAGCTTCACTATTGTTTAACTATTGTTTGTTTAACTTATATGTCACCCATCTCACCTAGAGGCAACTGTGGGTGGCTTACAATCAATAAAAACACAATAAAACATTAACATATCAAAACAATAAATATTAGCCCTAAAATTGTTTTAAAAATATAACAGTGGATCTCTTGAACTATCTATAGTAATCTATATATTTGACCATAAATAGTCCTTATGAAAAGTCTTTCAATCCATAGAACCTTTGTCTCTTTCATACCACAACAGAATTCAAAAGAATTTCTAGAGGTAAAGTTTTGGATGAAGTGTGTGGAGAACATTCTCACTTTGTTCCCAAATGCCAAACTATAAAGGTAGCCCAACAAGTTGTTTTCTCACAGCTCAGGCAGTACCTTGTTTGTGTACCTTGAGAGCACAACTGTATTAATAAAATTTGCAAATATAACGAGAGGCCTCATATAAAAAGGAAACTCTATTGATATTTCCAGCTCTTTCCCCCGAAGTTTTATCAGAACAGAGGTCTTCTTAGTACTCTACATTCATCCTACAATTTTATCTGTCTTTAAGATAGGAATTGGCAACCAGAGATTTACAGACATCCACCAAGCTGTCTGCCACCCGATTTGGATGCCAGAAATTAAATACTGAAAGAAAAAATGTAATATAAACCCGGTGAGCTACAAAGCAGAATGTCAGTCTCTGTCACCTTTATTTCCACGAATTCTTCTACAGAGTATGCCCAGCTTTTCACAGTGCTTTATCTCTAGAAGTCAGATTCCTGCTGCCCTCCCTCCTCCCTGCCAAGAAGGCAAAGGACCAGTGGTAGGAGAAGACATTCTGAGCAAATAAGGATAGACTTGGATCTCTGTTGTTGTTAAACTTAGTTTTAAATGCCTAGGAGAAAACCTGTGACCTGCTAGGTCATCATTTCAGAGCTGTTTCCTAACCAGAATTCTCAGCACCTTCAACAAGGACGAAGCTGCCAATGTGATGCCTTCACTTGAAAAGCTGGGCATATTCTCAGGGATCACATATCACTCACGTTGGAGGCACCAAGGCGCTTCCGGCTTGACAGGATTGGCCGATGACATCATTGTTGCCCAGGGTAAGCCCAGTTGGGGGCTCCTTTCATGTCCCCAGCAGGAGCTGGAGCACAGGATGGGAACTCACCCCGCCCCACAGCAGCACTGAGGCCTTGAATGCGAGCTTGCTGCTTGTCAAGCCAGCATGCTAACCACGCGAGCCCCTGTGCTCCTTCACACTCAGAGATAGCCCCTGTTGAGTGATACTGTACAGCACAAATGACAGCACAGGGAATGATAGGTGTACACCCCCATATACCCCAGAGCAACTATGTAGCTTTGAATATAAAGGGTTGTAAGCTTTAAAAAAAGAGACCCTGAGAGGGCTCAGATGTCTCAGACAAAGTCTGTTGAATAAAAGGAGGAAAAGAAATGGGAGGGGAAAGATTCGGGGAAGGCCTCAAATATTCCAATGACAACTGAGCATATAGAATGTCCTTAAACTGCTAAATGACTTGGGGGGGAGGGAGGGAGGGATATATATATATAGAGAGAGAGAATGAAAAGAAAACCAATGAAATGGATGCTTAACTGGCTTCCTTTCCCTTTATTGAGGAACTAGGATGGAAAACAGAGGGAAGGAAAATGGGGAATGAGAGGCAGTTCAGTGATTTACTTGATCCCTCTAAGCTTTAACAGAGATGTCATGAGATGATTCATGTCATAGAATGATAAACTGGTTATGTTCACACACGGTGGGGAAAAGACCAACCTGCTGCCTTCGCAATACATGCTAAATTTGGTTAGGGACTTTTCTTGGGGGGGGAGGGGAGATGACTGATACTCTGACATCATTTGATTTTGGTGCTCATTCCAGTATTGACTTTTTGCATTTGAGGCTTAGTAGCTAGGATCTGCCCTTCTTTCTGCAGCCTGCAAGGTCTTTCTTGCTAAGGTTATTTCTCAGCTTCTTTACTGTGTTCAGATCCATACTTTTACAAAGTTTAATCCCCGGGAAGCTGTTTATAAGAGTTGTCCTTGCATTTCTGAGATGCATGAAGAATGCTGTCTTCTGGTTAGAGAAATGTTTGGTTTGTGTGGATTCCAGAGTCTGGTGCTAGCTCATTAATTTCTAATTCAATTTTCTTTTCTATGGGTGTCTGGCTCTCGTGGTTCTAAGAGACCATTTTAATCAACTTGGTTAACAAGAGCTAATAGCAAACTTCCAGTCTTTAGGTCTCTGTTTGAATAGCCTTTGTCCATTAGGGCTTGGAAATGCCAGGAATCATCTTAAAGCAGTGTGTCTGGAATATTGATTTCCAAACCAGTCTAAGCCTAATATCCAATGCCATAATCTGTGAATTTTTTTTCTCTCAAATGGGCATGTGCCATCATCCTAGCTCTCTTCCATTCTAACTCTGGAATTTCACAGAGTCTTTATCTTGTTGGCTGCTTTATCCTCCACAATCCTGTGAGGCCCATATAAAACAGCCCTATAGAAGTACATATGCCCATATGGGGGATGAACCTGAGGAGTCCCTGAGACCCATGATCCTCTGTTGCTTCCTTTGGAGTAGGGGTATCCAATCTTGTCCACTTTAGGACCTGTGGACTTCAACTCCCAGAATTCCCCAGACTGGCTGACAACCATCTATTCCTTTCCATTACCTTGGCAAGAAGGCACAATGCTTACTTGTTGTTTCTTCTATCTGACCAGGATTGTGATGTATTTTCCCAGGTTGCCCAATTCTGCGCCTCTGTTTGTTTTATTTGTTCTACCCACAACTGTGCTAATCTTTGTGATTTCCAGTAGAATTTGTATTTTTAATATATCAATAATGTTTTTTTACTGCATTCTATGCCTACAATTTATTCATATCTATATATTTTGGGTGTATGAATTTCTGTATAGTATTTTCCTGGCTTCAAGGCCATAATAAAGCTTTGCTGGTGATGACAGGACTCTGCAAAGCATTCAGAAGAAGGGCTTTGTTTGCCCTCCCACTCATTGCAGAGTATTTCTTTCAGATGCATTGCCAGACCTAGTATGTAGCAAAATTCAATTGTGCACAGCGGATACCAAGCTTAAAAGGCACCACGGGGCCTCATGATCAATAAGCTGGGAATTCAGGCACTGGGCTCTTATTTTGGTCTGGTCTAGCAAGAAATTATTTGCTAGGTGGAGCTGGGTCTGCTGATAAATTGCTTTTGACTTGCTGCATCGGTACTTACTGCTGCTGTTACCCTAGCAGACATATACAAATGGAGCCCCTAATCAAAGCTGGGCTGAGTTGCCAAATGCTCCAAAAGAAAAAAAAAAGAATAATCAAGGAGTAATCCTCATGTCAGAATTGCACTTGCTGGTTTATATGTTGCTGCAAATTAAAGATAGATAGATAGATAGATAGATAGATAGATAGATTAGATAGATAGATAGATAGATAGATAGATAGATAGATAGATAGATAGATAGATAGATAGATAGATAGATAGATAGATAGATAGATAGATAGATAGATAGATAGATAGATAGATAGATAGATAGATAGATAGATGTTCAGTACATACATACTATAATAGAGAATTTAATGAGCAATATGCATTTCTAGCCTCCTGCAATCTTTCTGAATCTTGGCAACTTTAAGATGTATGGACTTCAATGCCCAGAATTCCCCATCCACTATGCTGGGTAGTTGAAGTCCCACCAATCAAAGTTACCAAAGCTGAGAAACACTGTCCTAGTACAGATGGTTCTCGACTTAGGACCATAATTGAGACCACAATTTTGGACGTAAGTCATGATGGTTGTAAAGTGAGTCACCGCATGGTTGCACTTGATTTTGTGATTGTTTTTTGTGGCGATGTTAAACGAATGGCATGGTCGTTAAGCGAACCCCTGCTATGGGGCAGTTTTTGCTGGAAAAAAACAAAGTAAACACCGGTTTCAAGCAAAAACATCATAAATCATGCTCACATGAGTTGCTAATCCTGCCCAGGTGCTGAGCACCCATAATGCAGTCATGTGACTGCAACCATTTTTCTGGACCATTTTTTTTTTCCGTGAAACAATTGTAAATCGACTACCTGTGTAGGTACTATAGATGAGTAACTTCAAGAGTCTGTCCTTCCTCATCATACCTCTTAGTCTTGAAACTGAGATATTGAGTGACATCCTTTGCAGAGAACATTGCATTCTTTGAAGCAGGATACATGGAAATGCTTCCTGAATCAGGAACACGGCTGTCTTCCTGCAGTGTCTTGGTCAGTTAGTCCTGATGTAAATGACACAGCAGGATGATCTGCCCCCTGCAACGGCACAATAGAAATTTGGGACATAACGTTTTCAAGAATGAAACCTATAGACTAGGTCAGTGGTGGCGAACCTATGGCACGCGTGCCAGAGGCGGCACTCAGAGCGCTCTCTGTGGGCACGTGTGCCGTCACCCCAGCCCCGCCTCCCCCAGTGGCCCCCTCCTCACCAGTAGCCCCCCAGAGGAGAGTCGCCCCCAAGCGTGGCCCGTGCGGACCAGCGCAGCCAAGGACATGGCAGCCAGGCAGGGGGGACAAGACTCTGCCCTCGCGCCCCATCATGTGCAGATGATGCTGCGGGGCCACCTTGGTGCTGCTGGGCTGCCTGGGCGATATGTGGTGGGCCGTGAAGGCGATGAGTGGCCCTGCAGGGGGGCAGGGCAGGGGCAGTTTTTGGGCACTCAGTCTCTAAAAGGTTCGCCATCACTGGACTAGATTTATAAACCTCTTCAAGCGTGACAGCAAGCAGGCTCAACATTTTGGAAGCTGGAGAAGGCAGAACCAAGCAGAAACTAAACTTGGTGTAATTGTTGTGTAAATATATTTCAAAATAAAAGTATTTAGTAGCCATATTGATTCCAGTTTATGGAAGGTTTTGAGGGCTGCATGAAGCCCTCGGGCGTTTCTAATTTGGAAAACTGTGCTAAGGCTGTTGAAAGTTTGCAGGATGTCTCCTGCAAACTTTTTGCATTTACATTGCTAAATAAGAAAGTTTTACAGGAAACTAAGATAGCATATCTAAAAGTTGATTTTTTTTTTAAAAAAGCAAACCAGTATTGTCTAAGAGCTTTTAACACCCTAAAAATGTTTCACATTTCTTCTCATTAATTCCAGCACTGATTAACACCTCATTATTCATCAACAGTGGAAGGAGAAATCAACCTCAAGACTTGACAGTTTGATATAGTTTGAGCCTGAATCTAGGGGAAATGAATTTCCTGAATAGTTTCAATTAATTTTTAGCTTGATGTCTGTCTTTTCAGATTGCATGATTAATCAGTTGCATCTTACTGCATTATTTTTCTCTTTGACCTCTAATAAAATCTGTTGGAGCTTTTTTAAAAAAACGTTTTTTAAAAGCTTTTTTAAAAAAGCTGAGAAGAGCCTCTGTTTCTTATGGTATGTTCTAATTTCTTCTCATGTGTGCAAGAAAATGGGCTGAAATAACAAGAGTTCACTTAGAAATCTTAGAAATGGGATCTATGTCCAGGAATATCCATATTTTGCTTTTTAAAAAATCAGTGGACAGTAGCCCTGTGTTATAATAATACATATGAGGATAGTTCATTAGTCTGTGTTAAATTTCTCATACTGAAAATCAAGGTAATACCATTATTGCATTGGCAAGTGTAGTTAAGTCCTATTAAGGTTTTTCCAAAAGGTTTTCAGCAATACCATATAGTTGCTTATGAACAATATTTATTCTGTTTTTTGTTCTACTCTGTGAGAATTATTCTGCTTTTTAATGAATTTATTCTAAAGATCATAGCGGGGTAGCAGTTTAAAATTTGACAGGTTGGAATTGAGTCATTCTTAAATCCTGACAGTTGCATGGACAACTCTTCACAGATCCCTTACACATTTTCAAAAATCATTTGCCATTGTCTAGGGCTAATAGAGGAAGAATGGTTTAAGACTGCCAAGCTGGCTTTTGTGTTTAAGGCAAGACTACAACTCAGGTTTCCCTGCTCCTAAACTAGCACCTTAATCCTTAGACCCCAGTGGCTTTCAGTGTAAACTCTAGCATTGTCAGATATCAGGGAAATCACTAATCCAGTGCAAGTTGGCTGAAGATCAGGTAATGATGTGATTGATAAAAGTATGTCTGATAGTTTTCTATATATACACACTAAAATAGACATAATCATTGTATAATAATGATGATGATGATGATGATGATGATGATGATGATGATAGGAACAGTTTCCATCCTGCGACGATATCTATAATACCATCAAACATCCACGTCTGCCTATCCCAGGTCCTTGGTATAAGGACTCAATATGTAGACAAAAATGCCAAATCCAATCTGAACATCTGGCTGACTGTGAAGAATAATAATAATAACAACAACAATAACAACAATAATAATAATAGTTGGAAGGGACCTTGAAGGTCTTCTAGTCCAACCTCCTACTCAGGCAGGAAATCCTATACCATTTCAGACAAATGGTTGTCCAGTCTCTTCTTAAAAACTTGTTCCATTGAGTAATTGTTCTAACTGTCAGGAAATTTCTCCTTAATTCTAGGTTGCTTCTCTCTCTGATTAGTTTCCATCCATTGCTTCTTGTCCTGCCTTCAGGTGCTTTGGAGAATAGGTTGACTCCCTCTTCTTTGTGGCAGCCCCTGAGATATTGGAACACTGCTATCATGTCACCCCTCTTCATTAAACTAGACATACCCAATTCCAGCAACCATTCCTTATGTCATAGTTCCGACAGATGAAACCCTTCAAAAGAACTTCGAGGCATTGTTTTCCTTAAAGAATCTTTTATTCGGGAAACAAAGTATCGGCACTACATAATTGAACTCAAAAACTAAATTCCCCTCCCCTGGATACAAAGTAACAAAGTACAATTCCCACCCCCAATAAACAGTCATAAATCACATTCCCCAATTAGCTTGAAGCACAGGCTTTCTTTCCAGCTCTCCAGCCTGCCAAAACGTTATCAGCTCTGGACCCAGTTTGTCCTTGGATTCCCACGGCAGAGTTATTATTATTATGACTAACTGAACTCTCATCCCAATCCCCGCTCCCAGCACCAACTAATTCTAAAAGCATAGAGAAAATGGCTATGGATGGGTCCCCAAACCTTACTCTCAGCCCTAGGAGGAAGAGGTGGAGGTCCCCCAACTCAGGTGCTTGCTCTTATTTGGCATAAGAGGGGAAAGTAAGAATGTCAGGCTTTTACAGTTCTGTTATTATACTCTGTAATAATAAGATGGAGTTCCATTAGTCCTTGTGGAATCTTGTTTCCTGGCAGATTAGGATACTTACAAGGAGCAGACACGGAGGGTTCTTTAGCAAGTTGCTGAGTAATATAGTAAGTGTGGCTACTTGCCCTTTGTTCTTAGAATCCAGTTCACTGCATAACCCTAGTAGAAGCTCTGGTAAGTCTATTTCTACCTCAGTTTCCTATTTATTCTCTTCTAGAAAAGACAAGTGTGATTCTACCTTCAAGAAAAATATACACTGTGACTCTGCCTCCTGAAGATTACGTACCAGTTGCTATTAATGAAAACAGTAAAGGATCCTCTGAAAGTGATGCTGAAGACAGTAGTAATGGTGCTCCAGGTAGGAGAAAATGCTTCATTTTTCTCTAAAGTAGCCAGTGCTTAAATATATAAGCTGCCGGTAAATGGAAAGTTGCATCAATTTACAGGCATGTACAACCATGTATGAAGTAAAGTGTCTGCTGGGATATACATTGTATAAACAGGAAATCATCCTAAAATCAGTGCAGAATCCAGATTGAAACATCCCAGACAGATGCTCTGCTCTCCGAGTAATTGTTTCAATGGTGAAATGCTTCTCATGTTATGTTAACTTCGTACATGTTACAGTGCTTTAACAGTAATCAAAATAGAGCTGGAAGGGACCTTGGAGGTCTTCTAGTCCAACCCCCTGTTCAAGGAGAAGACCCCATACCATTTCAGACAAGTGGCTATCCAATATCTTCTTAAAAATCTCCAGTGATGAAGCACCCACAACGTCTGGAGGCAAGCAGTTCCACTGATTAATTATTCTCACTGAAGTTTCTCCTTAATTCCAGGTTGCTTTTCTCCTTGATTAGTTTCCGTCCATTGCCTTTTGGTGTTTTGGAAAATAAGTTGACTCCCTCTTCTTTGGGCAGCCCCCCAAATACTGGAATACTGCTATCATATCACCCCTAGCCCTTCCTTTTCTCTAGACTGGCCATACCCAGTTCTTGCAGCTGTTCTTCATATGTTTTAGTCTCCAAGCCTTTAATCATCCTAGTTGCTCTTCTCTGCACTTTTTCCGAAGTCTCAACATCTTTTTTGTAATGTGGTGACCAAAACTGGATGCAGTATTCCAGGTTGGTTTTATTAAGGTTTTATAAAGTGGTACTAATACTTCATGTGATTTTGATTCTGTGCCTCTGTTTATGCAACCAAGGATTGTATTAGCTTTTTTGGCTGCTGCCATGCACTGCTGGATCATATTTATTTCATATTTAATAAGTAACAAGTAGTAAATCGGCAGACCACAATACAAATTAAGCAGTTCTGTTTGGGAAGCTGTGTTAGAAACTGCAGTTGTACAAGTTTCTTGTGTGTTTCTTGAATTTCATTATTGTCAGGCATTTTGTGTATGCTTGGGTCATATTTCTGAATGTCCAAATGAATATTATTCTTGGTACATAGTAAATTACTTTTTTCAGGGATAGTTCAATACAGAAACTGTATTTATAATGCTATTAATTTAAATTTACTTTATTCTCAGCATTCTTTGAGTACTATTATCAGCTTAATTAAGTATTACTGGGCTTACATTTAGTTGATTTTTAATTTGGCGTGGTTGGCAAATAAAGGCACTGCTCATTTTGTTTTTCATACAACAATACTGTAAATGTTAACAAAGGGTAAATCTACTTGCTTGCAAGCATTTCAAATATATGTAGAATTTCAAATGTAACATTTCTTTACATTTCATAATACAAATTAATGTGATATATTTCCTATTTATATTAAGAGGAGACTAATTAAACAGTCTTATCTATATGGAAAGATATGTATTAACCTTATCAAAATTCAAATATTCCTTTAAGAGCCGTTTCAGATCAATTGACATATAAACTCCTGTCAGTTCCAGAAGAAATTGAATAAATTTTAGGCATATATAGCAATTACCTTTCCCCATGCAAGGACTGCTTCTGGGCAAATAAATCTCTTTGCATAGATTTTTACGAAGGAAACAGTTGGTTTGTGGAAGAAGACTTCCCCTTTTGAATAGTGACTGCCTGGTGTTCAGTTCAGCCATGTCCGTTTGTGTACCATGTGACCCTGTAGGGAGACTTCTTGTGTTAAGTAGACACCCATCATATTATGACTGCCTCTGAGTAGGTAATCTTACAGAAAATGCCAGATACTTAAGTAAATAGAGACCAATGTCACGGCATGTAAGTAACAATATAGCTAATACTGTGGAGTCCTTGGCGTTCTCTGAGCTTGATTGTTTAATTTGTTTTGTTATCCAACTAGGTGACATCATCAGTGCTAGAAAGGGGTGGGGTTATTCTGCTTATATACAGTCCCTTGCCCTGTCAGTGTTGGTGGGAGTGTTGTTTTTTTCTTGATAGTTCCTTAATTAAGCTGAGAGAGGGAAAAAAATACTGTAGGAAAATGTGACAAACCTAGATGTCACACATCTCTGCACCCATTTGGTTACCAGTTTAAATGGACAGGTTTTTATTGTTCAGACAGAATGAAAGGTTTGATGGATGTCAGATTGCCTCACTGGAAGCTTAAAAAGGCAAGGAACATCAAGAGGAATTAATTTCAGTATAGACTGTAATCTGGCTGCACACACTTTCTTAGGATTTTCCATTTTTTCCAGTTTTATTATAGTGTTAGTAGAGAAGATTATAATTAACATAATTGTGAGGAGATGGTTTATTTCTTTAACTTTGGCGTCAAGTCTTGTTTGGCCTGACATATAATTTGTATTTTATTGCTGTGTTGCTATAGTGCAGCACACATGGAGGGCACCTCCTGTTGCAAAGGCTGCTTTTAGACATGTCCTAGATAGCAAAAGAAATAATACAAGGGTTGCATGAAACATTAAAATGACTTGCTTAATTTGACATTTTAGTGAGTCTGCTAATGTTTTTTCTCTGGGATTCAGTATCAGGGCAACATTTAATGAATTGGCGATCTAATGCATGTAGTTAAATCAATAACTTAATCACTTCAAGCTGTTTAATTCTTGACTCTGCTGTTCCAATATATTTTGGTTATCAATTCATTTAAGCAGACTTTTTTTTTAGCATAAAGGCATTCTCTCTGGTTTATGAAATAAGTAAAAAAATGACAAAGAAATTAGCATTAATCATATTTGTGTGCTGTACAGTTATAGTCAAGGGATCGCTTATTTTGTTAGTTTACTAACCCAGGTGATCAATTATGACCAAAACAGTATTTAATATTTAGACTAATAATTGTGTGATTGCTGTAGTGTAAGCCAATAATAAAAGCTTCCTTTTTTAAAAAATCTTTTTCTCCCTGTGTAGACTTTATTCTGTCCTATCTACTGCAGTTCATAACTTAGCCATGGGATATAGCGCAAGAGTCCATAATGTAGCCATATTAGATCTGAGTTAAGCAGATTTGGATGTGGAGACAGAACCACAGCACACCATAGCCACTCCGAAGAAGTTGCTTTGAGTTTCATAGTAAAAGAAAGCTTTATGTGTTCTGCTTAAAAACCGAAACTTACAATAATTTGAATGTTCTTTTTCATAACCAGAGAGATTTTGAGAGGATTTATTTTCCTCTTGACAAACAAGAGTCTCTTAATGCTGCATAGTGGGTGCCATTTGGAAACAAAAGTCTTAACGATTTTAAAAACTATGAACCTACAAACAAAATGTGTACCTGTGATTATATTCAATAATGGCCAGACCAGGAAACAGAATCCACAAATTTGAGTAGAACTTTATTAATAATGACTATAATAGTATAATTTGAGTATAATTACATACTGTATATCTGTGTGTAATAGTCACTCCTCATGAGATGGGTGACTATATAAATTTGATTAAATAAATAAACAGGGCTGAAGGCTGACTAAGTTTTCCCTTCCCTCCCTTTCACTGCGGGTAGAACCAGTCTCTCTCTCTGCTTCCAGAGTTTAAAACTTGCTTGTATTTATGCAACCATTGTCTCTGCTTAGTTTCTCCAAGTTCATGATATCACAGCAAGAAATGCACTATGTGGTTTTCCATTTTTTCCAATTCTTGCCTCATTTTTTCTTCTCCCTGCCCTTCTCGTCCAACAGTCTCCGCCACCCTCTTCTTTTCTGTCTCGTATTCCTTTTCTCCCCTTCAGATATGCAGCAAGCTTCCTGTTGTCGTAGCAACGCAACAGCAGACCATTTGCAAAAAGGAGAAATGATGAGGGGTGGCAGGCACAATCTTGTTAGTTTACCAAAGGACCTCCTGAAAGGCTATGAAGATGCCCGTATTCTTTTACTCACATCATGCCTTATCCACAGCCTGATCCCTCACATTGATTGGGTGCTTTTGACATTGAACATTTTGACTCCATCAGATAGAACATAGAATAATAGGATTGGAAGGGACCTTGAAGGTCTTCTAGTCTGACCCCCTGCTTAAGCAGAAGTCTGGAATACCATTCCAGACAAATGACTGTGCATTTGAAAACCTCCAGTGATGGAGTACCCACAACTTCTGGAGACAAGCTTAATTTTTCTCACTATCAGGAAATTTCTCCTTGGTTCCGGGGGGGGGGGGGGGGGAACCTTTGGGCAGATTCCTTAAAAGCAGGATTCTTCAACTTTTTCAGAGATAAAGAACGTGGATTAATTTTGAGATGGTTTGATAGCAGGGGGAAGGAAAGGTTTAGATGAATAGTAAAAAGAAAGACTTCACTGGAGTAGGTCTTCTGTAGTCTCTGTCCTCTCTTCTCCATCTAGTCCACAATCTTGGATCCTACTGTGCATCTCTGGATCTTGGCAACTTGGGATGCCCCCCGAGCTTCAGTGGTAGAGTGGTCAAAAAGAACTACATGTAATATGAAATAAATGTCTATATGTCTGGAAACTGAAAACCTAGTATTAGACCCTAAAATTGAGTTGGATGGAAAGATGAAGATGATGCGAACCAAACCAAAATCCAGTAACCTCATAAATCATTCTGTATTATTTCTGCTTAAACAGAACAGTGTAAAGGATGTTGATATGCTTTAATCCAGGGGTCTTCAAACTTGGCCCTTTTATGACTTGTGGACTTCAACTCCCAGAATTCCTCAGCCAACGTGCCTGGCTGAGGAATTCTGGGAGTTGAAGTCCACAAGTCATAAAAGGGCCAAGTTTGAAGACCCCTGCTTTAATCACATACAATTGCCAGAAGGTTTTGCTTAAAATTATTCTTATTTTCTGTATGAAGCTCCATTTCTCCTTGGATCTTTTTTCAAGCTCCTGCTTGAACTTTTGTACTACTTTCAGCTGCCCTGTTCATACATTTAACACTTACACGCATAACATAAATTTAACACTTACAAATTAGAAAATTCAAAGATCAGTTTATTTCAAGTAACATAATGACTGATGATACAAGAATCTTGACAGGAAAGCCACAAATCCATCAGGCTGCTAGAGATACTTAGCAAAATTACTGAGTACATGTTACACTTGGGACTTTTACATTTTCACATTTCAGAGGGGAAGGTTATAACCAAAATGCTGCTCAAATAGAAGATTGTGAAGCCAAACTTGACTATTCCAATTTTGCAAGCATTTTGTGTCTTAAATCATAACTGACTGGATGACAGATATTAGTTACGGATTTTAATCTGATATAAGTAGTCCTCAAGTTACAGTCATAATGGAGGCCTGCCCATCATGGTCATAACTCATGACGGTTGTAAAATGGATTGATCATGTGACCGACCTGATTTTATAACTTTTTTTGCAACAGTTGTGAAGTCAATGCAGTGGCTGTTAAGCGAATCGGTGGTTTGCTATGGGTGCAAATTTGCCAGAATCCAAAAGTAAATGCCAGATTTTTTTTTAGTAGTGTACATTTTAAATGTCATTTGAAATAATGGAATCCACTTTATCTCATTTTTAAGTTACTGTACTGTACTGGTTATATTTAAAAATAAAGTATTATGCTCTGATCTTTTCAATTGTTGCGTTTCATTTTTTTTCATGCAGCTAGGATTTGTACATGTGTTTTGCAGTATCTTAATTTGGATACTACTAATTTGTATAATGGTATATTTTTGCCCAAACAAACCTATGACACTCTTAAGGATCACCAAAGCATAATTACAAATAAAAATGAATATTTGTATGTTTTTCTCTCTCTTCCATTTCTAGCTGGTAAACAATTTGATTAACTGCCCCACTACCCAGTGGATTGAACAAGATGACACTATTCATTTTTATCAAATGTGCCAAAGACAGCTAAAATTGCATACTGCTTAACAGTAATTTATTTGCTTCTATTTGCAGTGCATTGGTGTCAGAGGAATTCATTTATTTACACTGTGAAAATGGCTTGTGGAATGAGATCTTAAGAATCATTAATATTAGGGTAGAAGAGCGACAAACCCTCCAAGAAATTGTTCACTTCAGAAATCAATATGGCCTATTTTCAAGTATTGCATTATGATTATCACAGAACCCATAAAATTAAAGATTCAAGTGTTTTTCTCCTCATTGACTTTACAAATCTATTTGGGCAAAATCATGTATTTAAATGTTTTAAATCAGGATAGGTTGAGAATGTGTTAATGTATTAATCTAACTTTTAGAGTACATTTAAAAGTGCATTGGGAATAGACAATCTGATGTCCTCCTGGTGTGTTAGTTTTAGCTACCACTCCGGCGGCTGAACATTATGAAAATTTTGATCCAAAAAACTGCAGCAACTTGCCTCTCCAAGGTTTTATGAAGCAAGATGTAACCACATTGTTGCATTAATTAAAATCAACAGGATGGGTTTAAAAATAGTGATTTTTTTTTTAGTACATCAAGGCTTAAGCCTTTTTATATTTTGTATATGTGTGTATGCTAAAAGTTCTAAAAATGTCCGTTTAAAAGCTTAATATAATGTATCTTGTTAGCAGTATTTTATGCAACATTTATCAGCATTATTTAATATGTCGTAGGGAAGCTTAGATTACTCCAAGTAGTTTGTTGTGCTGGAGCACAGACCTGATCTGAAATGTATTCTTCAATGGGTAGATCACAGCATTTTTATTCAGAGCTGTAAATTCGGTTGCTTTGCTTGTTAGCTTTTGCATGTTGTTTTCCCCCCGGAAGTTTGAGGCAGCTTTCTCTGTGAATCTTCCATTTATCTCCACAACAACGATTCTGTGAAGTGGGTTCATCTGAAAGAAGGTGACCGTCCCTAAGTCACCCAAAGGAGCTTCCATGGCTCAGCGTGAACTTGGATCTTGTTTCTCCCCAGAATGACTTCAGCATTTTAACCACTATACCACGCAGGCTTTCATTTATTTAATTGAAGTCTGTGTGTCTCTCTGCCCTTGTGTTTCACACATTATGTTCTGCTTGCCTGCTTGTGTTTTGAAAACAATCTTTATAAAAATGAGCAACCGGTTTTAAAACCATAATTAATGAAGAACCATTTTAGGATGCTAAGAAAATTGGCAGCTGGAGGAGTCATTTGTGTTGGTGATCTTTGGTTTCTGCTTAATAGCCAAAGGAAGAAAAGGCCAGCAAGCACACTGCTCATTCGGTACTCAGCATTTTCAGATATCCGTGTGAAAATGTAGGGAGGAAATGGATGTATATTCCAGGTGAAATAGACTGGGCTTAATCAAATAAGCACCGTTTTTCTTCTTCACTCTATATCGGGTCCCCAACCCCTGGTCTGTGGATCAGTACCGGGCCGTGGCATGCCAGCAACCGGTCCACACAAACAAGCAAAGCCCAATCCATGGGATGCAGGCAGCATACAAAACCACGCACCCTCCGGTCCGCGGAAAAACCTTTCTCCACGGAACCGATCCCTGGTGCCCCAAAGGTTGGAGACCTCTGCTGTATATAATGTCAAGTATGGAGAAGAAAACTATCCCAGTTTAGATTACTGATCAGGAAGAGGATTATAAGCTTCTGTCCCCATTTCTTGAAGAGTATATGGATGTGTATGTGATCCCCTATGTTTTATATAACCTATGATATGATGGATGATGCCTCTTTTTCATAATATATTGGTGCCATCTTATCATGGGCTCACAATTTCAACTTTAACCATTTCACTCCATTTGTTAATTTTTCACAATTTGGCTTTGGATGGTCAAACATTACTCAATAAATCAAGGAGAAGCAAGTTATGAATATGTTTTTGTTCGTTCTTGGTGTGCTAATGGAAAATAAAAACCTATAATCCAGTGGAAAAAGTGGACAGAAAAAAAAAGACCGAAAAAGCTGTCTCCATTTTTTTTCCTGTTTTGCACAGTTCAATAGGAATAGGCCCTTCCAATCAGGATGTTGTTTAATGTTTCTGGGACATTTGTACAGCAAACGTCTAAGCAGTTATATTTTACTGTAGCAACTCTATAAAAATACCATTGAGGCAGAGCTGTGCTCAAAAATTATTTGAAATGGTTTGTTTTAAATTTTCACATCAACCTGTGCAATTCAAACTTGTATGAAAATGCCCTTTATATTAATTTTCTTCCAGGAATAGCCTATGTACCTAAACAATCTTTTTAATCCTCAGATTTTCTCCAACCACAAGTGCAAAACAAAAACAGAAAGGATGATTTACCACCATTTAAACTTGGAAACATAAAAATTGTAATGTGAAACCTAAAATAAACTCGGCATACTCCTTTTTAAATTCCCCTAAAAAGTTAAGAGAAGGGGGGAAATGTTATCCCCATCCATGGTCCATTCCATTGCAGTCCTGTCCCATCCTCAAACAAGAGAAGTGTGGTCTTCAGTCACTCAAAAATTGGCCACTTCTGAGCTGGACCATGATTTTGACCAAACAGATTCTCCCAAGTGATTGTTTTATTTTCATATTTTGCTATAATAGCATTTCCGTACATGAAGACTTAAAGACTTAGTCATACAGTTTGAATAAGACATTATTTAATTCTCGTTGAACCCCTCTTATTTTGCTTTTGCTTTCTGTCAAGACAAAAATTCATATTTATTTCTATCTCTTTCTGTAATCCTGAGCGCATAAAGCAAAAGAGAATGCAAGTCTACACAATGCCGCAAATGTCCCTTTTCTGCAGCAAGCGTGGGATATTCGTAGCTCCCCTTTTCTTCCTAATGTATTAAAAATGGGGGGGGGATTTAAGTGTATCTATTATCCACGGCCGCAAGATGGCGTTCCTCCTCCTCAATGTAGTTCCTGCAGAGGGCAGGGTGAAGCAAGGGCAATCTCTTTCTGCCCTGTTGATTCCTTGCATGTAAGCGGTCACATACTTAACTCCGATATTAACCTGCCTTGTGTTATGAATGGATTATTTTCTCAAGGGTGACACGGATCAGATTGGCGGTCAAAGGAATGCACTGATTTAGGCTGACGGCTTTGCACAAGCCAATTGTCTGTGTGACCTAGTAATACAGAATGAAAACTCCGTTGAGGGTGGGTAGGGGAATCTCTTCCAACTATAGACGGTCATGCTGTCTAATATCAAAATGCAATATAGCAGTTTTCAGGAATTTTAAGGAAAAGCTTTAGCAATTCTGAAAAAAATGATATATTTTTTTTAAAGGAAACGTTTGATTCAAGTGTAAAAAGTAGTATCTCTGTCTACATAATATATAATATTTTGATGATCAGGAAATATTCAAAAATATAATGCCACATTTATAGAATAGTCCGTATCGTATCTGGGTTAACTTATGCAACTGCTTTTTCTCTCGAGCTGTTTTTGTATATATTGTACCGGCATGAAAATGTTTCTATCCCAGTTAAAACAAGTGTCTGATAGAGACTAAGGAGTATTGTTCAGTGTCAGCCAGTTTTAGGTCTTGCATTAAAATCCTGCTCCTTCTTTATTACATATGAAGTAAAACTCTAACTCTAAACACTGTTCATTCTAAACAACCTCAGTCTGAATTCATCAGGTATTCTTTACTTAAACTCAAAACTCAATAGCTCAAATCTGTTACTCTTGTTTGTTCAGATTCCTCATTTCTGTGCATCTGAATAAATGAAATGGTGTTAAAGCTTTTACCCCAATTTTGCCTACCCAGATCCAAATTGAATTGATAACACATGCTTGTCTAATATTGGTTATTTTGTTTTTAAAAACAAATTATATTATGGCTCCTCCACCAAGGAGACCATAAATCCAAGTGCTTGCATCCAAGTATCATTCTAATATAGCACAAAAGGGCTGCTACTCCAAAATATGAGTGGAGTTTCTGCCTCCCAGCTCTGCTGTCTCTGGGGCCCGTACACCTAGTCAGGTTAGAATGACAAAAGACTGAACCTATCAAATGCAGATGCTCACTGAATTAAAATTCAGAAGGAGAACTTTAGATAAATTTAACTGCTTGCTACTTTTATTCAGTATCATGCTGTTCCTATTACTGCAGATTTTATCAGCTGGCCAATAAGCATATCATTGTCATCTCTGCGTATCATTTCAGATTTGCAAACTTTGATATCAAGAAAGCCAGTTTGGCCATTAAGTGCTATGAAACTAAGGTTGTGCACACTTTTTTGTGTCATATCTGAATGCAGTACTCATTTACTTTTCCAACAAAGAATCAGTGATCACATTGCTACTTTGATGTGTTTGAGTCTATTGGAGACTGTAATGTTTGCAAATGAAGGCAAAGACGTGTCCCAGGATAATGTTGCAGGATCCAAGTTCCCTGAGGATGGGGCTCCAGCACAAGTCAGAAAGTTTGGAAGCACAAAACCTCTGGTCCCAGTGATTGACCCAGATTGGATCCTGTAATGTTTGCATTGGGTTTTTTAATGAAATAAACATTACCCTAAGACATTGGTGATAATTGGGATTGGTTATATTTATAAGACCTCCTTATCGAAGCAAGAGCAGGCTACACAAATAATTTTCTTCTATGCTCGAGACCTGAAGTCATGAATTTGGAGCTTCCCGAATGCTCCAGAAGGGCATTTTCCATGGATATTTATTTGGACTGCCACAGTTGTCCCTTACCACTTAAAATTAATGTGAAACCAACTGATATGGCAGCTCTACATAAATCTTGAAGCTCGCTTTGATGCAATGTTGATAAATAGGGGCAATCAATATAAACAGGCAAGTTATCATTAGGTGATGTGTTCAGTTACAATTAAACAAACAAAGGGAGAGTTTTAGAATATCATTCTCCAAGCCAAATCTTTGTATAAGTATGTTGATTACTTATTGGCTAGTTATTTAAAGTTCTCAGTGTAAAATTTAAATCTCTGTTGATAATGGCTTCTCTGAAACTTTTAAGGGCCGTTTGAATGAATGTGGTCCCAAACATAGGTGTCACTTCCATGGAACCTGTCACAAGGGTGAGGCTGAGACCCAACAGAATGAAGTGACCTTGCAAATTTTTGAAGGCTTTCAGATTAATAGTGTGGCAGTCATCCACAATAGTATAATACATCAGTAATGCAATTTATAACCCTACCGCTATTCAGAACATGGACAGCTTCACTGAAAATTAAGTTAGAGAGATGCTTTGCACAAAATGTAATGAAACCTTGACATTTCTTTCCAGTGACACACTTTCCCTGGAGGGCAGACATGCTGTTGTAAAGAAATGGAAAAAAAAAAGCTCATTTTCTCCTTATTTCTTTTCTCCATTGCTGAAGTGGCAGTCTTGTAGGAGCGTTCATCTAGTTACTTTAAAAGAATTGCAAAAAGACATTAAATGTCAGGGACTTTCTATCAAAGAAGGGACTTAGAATTTTGAACTACCTGTGTTTAGAGTTTGCTGAAGGACAGCATCCCAATAATCGACATGTTTGATTATTAATAGTTGGGCAATAGTTTAATTGACCTAACTGAGTTATCACAAAATACTAAACCAAGTGTCAGATTTATAGAATTTTACACCTGGGAAGGAGGGGACAGGGAGAATTTCTCCCTCTTAGATTTTGCTTATTCATTGTTTGCCCTATAAAATCCATTTTTAGATTTTAAAAGTTTCTTATAGACTAGAAGAATTTATCCTGATTTTTGTATTTATAGTGTTGGCTAGCCATGAAGAAGTCAGTCGTGTTACCGTTATCAAAATAATTAAAACTCTGTAACGCTAAATAACTGCACAGTTTGTACTGTAAGGGTTTTAGATTCATTGGGCAAAATGGAAATGTCTTTGGTTTTCTAAAGCATAGATTTGTTTCCATAGTGCCACTAACATTCAGATGTTTGATTATATTTTAATGGATGTGAAATGGATGTAACCAAATATACAAATTTAAATCTGGCCCGTAATTAAAAGAAGAAGAGAAAAAATGCTGTCTGTGTGTGTATGCTTGTGAAATAGAAAATTGGAGCAATTAGGTATCAGCATTTGGGGAGAATTAAATTAATCAGGTCTTTAAGATTAAATAAATGCTGTCACTACTTAAGATAGTTCTTCATAATAATAATTAGATCAATGATCAGAGAAATTGTGATAAGAACTTTTTAATGAGGTGCAAGGTTTTTAATAAGGTGAAATCAGAATGCTTAAATTGCTACTTGACTGGTAGGAAACATCTATCCATCCCCAAAGCTACAGCCCGAACACTGGATTTTGTTAACTAAATAAATTTGTGGATGTCAAATTAAGGTGATTTCACAAGCCTTTTAAGCATCAGCAAGATGGTTGAAAATAAAATTTTAAAAAACACTACCCTTTGCATAATAATTTTGCAAGCTGTAATAAGGCAGTGATAAAATATTTGTTCACCAGTATTAGGCTTTCAGGTAAAAGAAAATATATGGAATATTTAAATGAATATATGGGGAAGAGATAATGTGAAGCTTAGATTAGTGAATATTTCTGAAAACACTGTGTGACTTTGTTTTCTGTCTTCCTTGGTATTGAAAATACCCTTGGTGCCCCCATTAGATACTGAAAGCAAAAGCTTTATTTCTCCAAAATAATGGACTTTGGCAATCATGTAGCTGGCCAGTGACTTTCCAATCCGCCACTGTAATCTGAAAGGACTGATGGATATAATTGCTTGAAAAAACACTCTACTCTGCTGTCTTAATGCATCAAGATAGTCATCATTCAATTACACATATTCAAAGCTATCCCTTCCATTTTCTCCTTTTAAGCCCTCTCCTGAAGTAAAGTAAAAACAAATCAGAAATGTGGTACTCTTTTCTTCCTTTTCTCCCTTTGCAAACCCCTTTATTTATTCTTTAACCAGCCTTGAATTTTCACAAAGCCCATGTTGAATAGCACAGGAGAGCAAGATCCGATTTGACCCCAGATGCTCTTTGCCAGGATGCATCTCAGGTTTCGGAGCACATCATTCTCAGACTATCCATGTGTGAAATGATGCATTAAAGGAAACATTCTGCTACAAGGAATTCTTTTTTTCTAGCATTGCAGTTTTTCTTCTGCCTTTGCAAAAACTCAGTTATGATTGGAGCCTGGTTCACAGCAGGCAAAGTCAATATAGTAGTAGCTTCGCATTAGTGAATAATAAAGGAGGGAGCACTGTGTCTGTTTTCTTAAGATCATGGTGGGAGACAAATCTAATAAATGTATTAATAATAGATATAAGTATTGTAACTTTAAAAGACAGGTCATTAAATTTATCAATACACAGTGGAATGGGTTTTATCTCTAAAAAACACTTCATGGAATCTATTCCACAGTAGTCCACTGTATAAAATAACAGAATGGTTAAATTTGGAGGGGGAAAAAAAACTTTTAACAATTCGGTTAAAGGGGTAGAAGATCCAGTTACATCCATATAGCAATAGCAATAGCACTTAGACTTATATACCGCTGCATAATGCTTTACAGCCCTCACTTTATAGCAATTTACAGAGTCAGCATATTGTCCCCAACTATCTGGCTCCTCATTTTACTCAGAAAGATGGAAGGTTGAGTCAACCTCCAGCCGGTTGAGATCGAACTGCTGGCAGTGAGGGGTGAGTGAGCCAGCAATACTGCATTCTAACCACTGTGTCACCATGGCTCTAACTATATATAAATACAGTTACTCCATCAAGCCGAATGTACTGCATTAAAAATGGGGGAAAGAATGTTTGAGGCTCTTTGAATGTCTCATTCATAAATTTTGGCATGCCAGATTAAGGAAAACAAAATTGCAAAAAAATAAAGGGGGGAGATTAATTAATAAGGACTTAAGGTTTTCTAACATGGTCTCATATTTCTCAAAACCATTATTACATTTCAGACCAGTACTTTTAAGTGTCACAAATTATGTAGCTCCTGAAATGTTCTCAACAACTGAGAACAAGGCCTCTAATAATCTTACAATCCTGGTTCTGCTGCAGAACATCCAGGGAAATGCTTTCTATGTTTCATCAAGCTTGATTGGCAACAATCCACAGGCTATTATCTGAACAAGGAATGATGAGGAAGCAAACTGGAGATAGTTAAACTTGGGATTTACTATCATCAGATGGAATGATGGACACTAATTGACAATTTTGAAAAGGGCCAAGACAGTGTCATGGAGAATTGGGCTATAAATAACTACATTAATTAGCAGCTGTAAAGGGCAACAATGAAAGATGGTTTATTTCCATGTTTGTGAGCTTCTTGAATTCATCTTGTTGCTCGCTGTGTGAGACACAGTGCTGCTTCCTTCCAATATATCTGAAATGGAAAATGGAGGCAACCTGGTGCCATGATTATGAGCCGGTATCTATGGTACAAGTTACCTTCAACATTTTGTCCTTAACAGGAAATTGCTTGTTACATTGGAGGGAAATCTCAGTTGTGCAAAGATCTGGATTCATGTCTGTGAAAGGTTGAATTGTTGGGCATGTTCAGAACACCAGCTTGAATAAGCTGGAAAAAATGAAAAATACATTCCAATGTGATCTTTGAAACAAGACATCTTGAACATTGTGTTTCAGTTCTGCAGAATGAGGGTGAAAATAGAAGTTAAAGAAAACATGGGTGACTGCCAAAATCTGCCTCCCTGCTGTGCATTCTGGCAGCAACCACTACTGCCAGGGATAAGAAAAGGTAATGGGAAAACTCAATATGATGGTATTATGCCACATGGCATATTTCACAACGTATTTTTAGGAAGAGGGCTGTGGCATTAAAATTGCCTTGAATGGCTTGATGAATTTTTGGCACACACAGGAAGTGTGACGATTATTTTTATCAGCCAGCTACCCTATTATTCTGTATTGTCTCAGGAAAAGGAATGGATCTGCATTTGCTTTGTAGCTGTTCCGTTCTGATCTCTCTTAGACTGATTTCACTGATCTACAAGGAGAAAGCCTTGGAAATGAAAGTAGCTAAATTTTACCAGAATTGGGTCACTAATAAAGGAAAATTAAATCCTGAGTATTAATTGGCTCCAATTTCCAAGGTACAGCTTCAGGTCAAAACTGCATCAAAATAATTCAAAATTACAAGGGGGATGTGCGATTATGCTCCATAGCTTTTCTACAAAATGTGATATAGCAATGAGAATGGTGCCACACCAATCATTATAAATTTATCTTTTTATTGATACCAATAACATAACTTTCCATTCATTTATTGGTTTTTCATGTAACGTTTTCATGCTTTTCCACTCTGCAAGAGGTTCCACTATTGTAGTCTGGAGCCCAGTAGCTCTGCCTTACTCTTAGGCAATTCCAAATTCCCTGACCAGGTCATTTAATTCACTGTGTGAAATTAGGAGGAGTTCAGGAGGAGCACACGGTGGGCTAAAGTTTGGATCCGCTGATATAGATGGCTCCGGATCAGCTGCATCATGCTCATCGTCTTGTATCATTCTCTGAGTCTAGAGAGTAGGATTCTGGTGGATCTGGAATTGGCAAATCCTCACCATGGGGTACAGGACGCAGTACGGATGGAATGTTTGGATATTCCATGGTCCACTTCTTCTTTCTTGAGATCCCTTTTGCAGTTTGGGGGAACCAAGCAAAAATAGCAGTCGCTACTATGATTGGGACACCATTGGGACTGTGAAAAGCATGGACTTTTTCTTCTTATTTAGCCAATGATGCAGAGAAGTTGCATATGTAATGCAACAATAATGAGGGCTCCACTCTTGTCCTGATCCCCTATTTTGCCTTTTTTACCACTGCTGTCATACTGCATTTTTGAGATGCAAATGTAACCTGACCACAACTGTAGCAGAAAATATCTGCATTGTTTACACAGTTTTGAGGCATCTTGGCTTCTGAAGGAAAATATCACGCAACTGTTCCTTGGAAATGTTAGGCAATGACACTTTCACAAGCCACCAGATGTAACTATATCATGCATAGATCTGACCAAAACAAATGTACCTTGCAATAAAAGAACAATAAATTACAGTTAGGTATTAATTTTTAGTCTCAGTGAAGATAAATTTATACATTTCCATGTGGTGCCATTTTCATTGTTCTATCGTACTTTGTCGAGAAGTTACAAGGCATCATGATCATTAGACACCTCCCTCCCTTGTAGGCAAATATTCTCGCCTGTTTATAAATCTTTATTGTGAAATATTTTGAAAACTTTAGCCAACCAGCACCTTTACCACCTATTTTCTAATTCATCTAATCAAAATCTGTAAGAATTAACATATTTTATCTCGGAGGTCGATAATTTCCCAAAATTTGTAGACCAGTGATATTTTCTACACAATTATTTGAGATAATTTATATAGAGATCCTGTGTCTCCCTTCTAGCAGTAGCAATAGCGCTTAGACTTAACATACCGCCTCATAGTGCTTTACATCACTCTCTGGGTGGTTTACAATGTAAGTATATTGCCCCCCCAAAATCTGGGTCCTCATGTTATCGACCTTTGAAGGATGGAAGGCTGAATCAACCTTGAGCCTGTCAGGATTGAACTCCAGGCTCTGGGCAGAGTTTGCCTGCAATACAATCATTCTAACCACTGGGCCACCGGGGCTCTTCCACCTTCATCACTTTTTATGTCTGCATGAAATTGTTGAGAGAGACCTTCAGGATTTTTGGTACAGACTCTTCATCTGATGAAATACAATGTGCCACAATAGCTTTTTCGAAGAGTGGCACAGTTTTCTGAGATGACCTCTTTCTGGTGGCCATGGGCTGGCATAAAGAAAAAAAAAACTGAAGCTGGAGCACCAGCTCCAATCAACAATGGTGCTGATTTTTTCTAGATATGTAATAACCCTTCCTGCTATTGATAGGGTTGTATACATCTTCAGAAAGACGTCTAGCCTTCTGGTACATATTCTGGATCCAGTTCTTCCCCAGGTACAGCAGGAGCATTTATTTTAAACCAGGCTTAGCCACCTCGTTTGTCCATTTTGAAAGAAAATTATTTTAGAACACTGGCACATCTGCCAGTAACTTGAAGGTCGGAGCCATGGTGGCGCAGTGATCAGAATGCAGTATTGCAGGCTAATTCTGGTGACTACCAGTAGTTTGATCCTGACCGACTCAAGGTTGAATTAGCCTTCCATCCTTCCAAGGTCAGTAAAATGAGGACCTGGATTGTTGGGGGCAATATGCTGACTCTGTAAACCGCTTAGAGAGGGCTGTAAAGCACTATGAAGTGGTATACAAGTCTAAGTGCTATTGCTATTGGCAGACTCAACCTGTTGTGCTTGAATTTGACTGGAGAGGTTATAAGGGGGGGGGGAATCTCTGGACTCAAACTTTGGCAGCCTGATTGATTCAAAGGCTGCCAGTTAGTTTACTGGCAAAGTACAGGAAATAAGCACTTACAAAATAATTGCCAATGGTTATTTAAAGCCCTGCACACTAGTCTATCGAAGAAATGCTGGAATAACTGCTGATTCTCCTAGCAGAAATTCAAGGTTAGCCCTTCTGTGTAACGACCCCTGAGGTTTAGAATAAGTTCTTGAGTCTTTGAATTGCTCGGAGGAAGCTTTAAAAGTAGATGTCAATAGCCAGGCTTTTAGTTAATATTGGCTTTGGTGGAGTTTTTAAATTATTTAACTATATTCAAAGTTTTTTCTTATTTTAAATAGTTTTATTTGGTGGGGAATGTTGCTAATGATATATTTAAGCAACAAGTGATTCAGAATTGTAGTACTAATAACAAGTATACAAATTAGTATGGTTTTTTTTTCAGCTGCTTGACTGTCCTAATACTAGGTTACAGCTGAAATTCTTCCTTGGTGTTAGAGCTGACTGATCAATAGCTTCCTGAAAATCAACTGCAATGCTAATGATCCCAGTAAAAGAATTGTCATTATTGCTATATTTCAGCACAACTGCCACCTTCCTCCATCCCTTCAAAATGTGCAAAATGACATACAGATCAGCCATTCATGTCCCAGGATGGCAGCCTGGGGAGAAGAATTATAGCTAATAGTCTATAAGCAGCCACCTTCTGTGTTCATGGTTACTTGGAGATAATTGTCTCATTGCTGTAAGTTTTTCCATCACATAGATGTGAGCACTGGACTAATTATTTTCAGTAGCTGAAGATCTATGAGCAAGCCTAATTTCATAGTTATAATTCATAACACACCGTTTTTCACAATGAACTCTTGTTTAGTGTAAGAGCTGTCTTTTTTTAGCAATCCATTCCTTTGCAACCATATATTAAAGATATTTAATATCTAATGTTGGTAAATAGCTAGAGCTCTGGTATACTGTTTCCTTCAAGATCAAACTTCTACTCTATGTTCTTGAAAGCTATATACCCACGAAGATGGACAAACCAGTGAACAGCATAGCTGTTCCCTTACTCCCGTGCAGGATATAGCCAGAGGACACATGGCATAACTATTTTGCTGAAATGAATGCCTAGTTTGACTCCCTAAGTTGAATGAGAAAATTCTGGAGAATTCTTCTTACAGTGCATTACTAGAAATTCCATAACAGAAAGAAAGAGCGATAAATAAATAAGAGGTTGGATATACTTCCTACAGAAATCCTTCATGTATTCCTGTTTATAAAATACTTCTATTATCGTTGTTGAGATTGCTATGAAAGAGAGCTTCCATTGAGGTGCTTTATATACAACCAATTCAGAATGATTCATACATTCTTCATAGTCACACACAAATGTTGTTTTTGGTTTTTGAATAAAGGTTCCAATGTTTCTTTAACTAAGAGATGAGTTTTTCTTGGACTTCCTTCCAGATAAGCAGTGTGTAGGATTATGGTTTTCTATCAGCATAGAAAAAAAACTTATAACCCCTTTTTGCTCAAGCATCAGGTCTCTTCGCATTTTTTTTTCCTTTAAAAGAAGAGCTTAAGCAATGATGCCTTAACATCTGTACCATTTTATGCAGAGGCTGGAATGTATTTATCATTTGTTCTTCCTCTCATCTGTCTGTATTCTCCCAGGAGATGTTTGTTTCAATTGTCACACAGGTAAAACGCTGTTCGGTGTGGGTATGTGGTGCAAATTATTTCATTCTTTTTTGTGCTGCAGCATTGAATTGCAAATGGGTTTTTAGTCCTCCTCCTCTGAAGGGATCAGAACTGCTCTGTGCTGACTCACTCCTCTGTCAGCTAAAGAAGAACTTGCAACTCTAGAGCTGATATTATGAAAAGAGAGGCAGTTTTTCAGAGATAACAAAGCTCGAGAACAGAGAGGTTACAAAAATGAAATTGCAGTTCTCATCTTTAGAGCAAATTTATTAGTATAAAGGCTGGGGATGAATTATAGCTGAGGCACCAGATAAATATTGTGTGCCAGAAGCCAAACTTGCAAAAATAAAGCATTTAGAAATAAAAAACATAGATTTTGCTCATGTGTTTTTTATCACTGACTTCTCAGCAGGTGTATGTGCATATTAATTCTGCTTGTAGACCTCTCAGTGAAGGGCATCTTCTGGGCAGTGAAGAGGTAAATTAAAAATGTGAAACATGATACACTAGCAAAGGTAATATATAATAAAGTTGAGACAAAGCTAGCGCCAGCTGATAGAAAGCATACAATATTAACAATCAACTCAGCAGTAGAATAAGATGGGTATTTAAAACAGTATTGTCATTCCTGTTGGCATTTGCTGAAAACAGAGTCTTATCGTGTATCTGCAGAGAGATGGCTGTGTCAGAGAACATGGAATATGTATACTTCCTTGCTCTATCTTTTAAGGATGTCAGAGTTAAACCGTACCATACTAATGTTAGTCTGTTGTTGTTTTTTGCCTCATGTTGGCCAGTCTGAGGGCAGCAGGGGGCTCCCAATATCCCATTTGAAGACACACCCCCCCCCCAGAGTTTTGGTGGGTGGGCTGAGCTCAGCTGACAAATTAGGACATTTTCATTATTTGGGGGAAGTTTCATGTTAAGACATGTTAAGACATGAAACTGATATTTTAAGCACAGCAGAGAGTTAAGATTCCAATAGCTCTTCTGAAAACTCTTCTCTACTGAAAATATCAGGCCCCTTCCCCCAAATTTGAAGGAAGGGGTAGAATTATTTTGCCTCCGCTACCCATTTTGCCTATTAAATCTTCCCCAAGTTCCAAAAGTAGGGGCCGTTTCGATCATACTTGCTTCAATAACATTATGATGTCATCAGCTGTGGCCCAGAAAAAAATGAGATTGCTCATTTCACTCTTTGTCATTACTGTATAGACAATTTAAGGTGATTTAGCTGTGAAGGCCTTCTGAATCATTAACTGGTTAAAAAAATAATTGCAGAAGAAGGCAGTGTAATAGTATGTGAGAAAGACCTTGGGAGAAGAGAGGAAGAGAGGCTACCAAAGGGAATGGGTGGAGCAAGAGGCTCAGAAGAGGCCTTCCCCAGTTTCTGTAAAGGAGATGGCAGGAGATTTGTACTTTCAGACTTGCAAGATTCTGTTAATGTAGCCTTATAATAAAGTAGATTTAGCTCATCTGGTCGTGTTTGCTGTCTGGTCTACCTGGCAGGCTGACTGTTAGAATAAAAGGGCATTGGCATTAATTTTATTCTGCCATTTGTGTACATACCACTTTCTAGAGAATAATTCTGTTACCCCCTAAAGGGCTTAAGGGTTTAAAATAAATTCATGGAAAATGAAATTGTGGCTTGGGATGCATAGGCAGGAAAATACTATATGAGTACTTTGATTACACTGAAATTCTACAGCGCTGCACCAGGAGGACAAATGTGGGGTTTTTTTCTTTCTCCCCCTCCCTTCTGTCCTCCCTGGCAAAAGGGAGAGAAGAATATCCCATACAGCTGTAGGTCGATGATGGATTGCTCTCCCCTCACCCCACCCCACCCGTCAGCCATTCAGCATTTTCTTGCAGGATCTTGGTTTTTAAAAGTTCCACTTTTTTGCTGGCATCCAGATTTTTGCAGCCCAGATGTGTTAGCTCTACTCCAGAATAATTGGAATTTTGATTCTCAGATTTTCCGACCACTCTGACTAACAATCAAGCTTCTTAGAGTTAGGAAAGTTATTGTTTGGTTTGTTTGTTAGGTTTGTATCCCACTTTTATTATTTTTTTAAGTAATTCAAGGTAGTGAACATATCTAATACTCAGTGGTGGGATTCAAACATGTGAACAACCGGTTCTCTGTGTGGATGCCGCTTCCGGAAGTCCATTCTGGGCCTGGGCAACAAAAAGTAGCTACCGGTTCTGCCGAAGTGGTGTGAACCGGTTGAATCCCACTACTGCTAATACTCCTCCCTCCTCCTATTTTCTCCATAACAACAATCCTGTGAGGTGGATTGGGCTGAGAGAGAGAGTGACCGGCCCAAAGTGACCCAGCTGGCTTTCATGCCTAAAACAGGACTAGAACTCATGGCCTCCTGGTTTTTAGGCCAGCACCTTCACCACTACATCACACTGACTCTAGTCCCATTAAAGTTATAGTTCTGTTATATCTGGAGGACACTTAAGAACCAGAAAAATATGCATCAGAATGGGATGCCATCAAAAATATTTTTTATTTGGGAACATAGCAAGCCATCTTATAAACAATCATCTCAGGGAGGACTCTCCCATGTTACCTACTATGTAATTGGAAATTATTTAAGTTGATCTTGAAGCTTCTTGAATACATTCTTCTAAGCTGTAATTTGCTTAATTAAGAGGAGGACAAATAAAATTGGTGGTATCGTAATAGTTCCTTCCAATTCTTCCACTTTTGTAAAGTTGCATCTTAGCCCTTTAGCTCTCATCCTCATATGGGGCTTCCCTATAGAAGATACTCTGTGTGGAGAGTCTGTGTGGAGAAGAATAATCCATCTCACATATGCTACGGTGTCTTTCAACATGTATGGAGGAATGCTGTCAACGTGGCCCGATCCTGGGCGAATGTCATTTAATTTTAATCCTAATAATTTAATAGGATTAAAACTAAATGACATTTAGTTAATATTTACATATTTTTATATGTGCTAAATTTCTATGACCTATTTTATGCCTATTTTATTCACTCGGGGTTGAATGTTATATGTTTATAATCTGTAGGTGCTTCTGACACAAATAAAGAGGCCTTCATTCCCATCCAAACCAAATACTAACACCCAGAATTTGTTCTCATATCACTTCATTCTCTCCTTTGTGTTGGCCAGTCCCCGCTCATCAAAACGTAGACTCCTTATGATACCAATTTGTCTTTGTGTGTGTGTGTGTGTGTGTGTGTGTGTGTGTGTGTGTGTGTGAGAGAGAGAGAGAGAGAGAGAGAGAGAGAGAGAGAGTTCATGCTATATATATATATTATGGTAAATAAAGAATAAAAGTACAGGTAGTCCTTGACTTACGACCACAATTGAGCACAAAATTTCGCTGTGAGACAGTTGTTAAATGAATTTTGACCCATTTTACGACCTTTCTTGCCACAGTTGTTAAGTGAATCACTGCAAGTGTTAAGTGAATCTGGCTTCTCCATTGACTCCATTGACTTTGCCTGTCAGAAGGTCACAAAAGGTGATCACATGATCCCAGGAGATGGCAACCGTCATAAATATGACTCAGTTGCCAAGCATCTGAATTTTGATCACGTGGGGATGCTGCAACAGTTGTAAGTGTGAAAAACTGTCATAAATCACTTTTTTCAGTGCCGTTGTAACTTTCAACAGGCACAAAATGAACTGTTGTAAGTCAAGGACTACCTTATTTGTAATCAAACTAAACCTTTTCTCTGTTTCTCTCTTCCCTTTCCCCCCCATTCTTAAGCATCACAGTCTTAGAGAAAAGGGATGTTTTTATCCAGATAACCAAATTGCTTCATATCCCCTATTATATTTACAGTCCATTATGTTTTTCTTTCAATGTGCAGAGGAGAATGATAGAAAGCCACTTCCAAGAAAGCGGCGGAAGAAAAAACGGAAGAACGTTTTTCAAACGCCTGCTGTTGGACGTGGAAGTCCAGCAAAATGTGGAGAGCCCGAAAACCTGATTGGAGATAACTTGCAGCTGCAATCCAGGGAGGGTCCAAACTTGACTCAAAACCAAAAGAGGAAAATGAAAAAGAAGCGGCGAAAAGAAAAAATGAGAGCAGCTGGCTTGCTAAGAAAACCAGTTGCTACTGATTTCACATATATGCCTGAAGAAAAGAGAGAAAGAGAGTTTGAAGTTGCAGATAAAGCAGATGACATTCTGGATTTTTTGCAAAGCACACAGGAAATCTATTTTTCTGACAGTAGGTATATTTCATCATGTATGACAGTGACTTGAAGGAAGGAAAACAAATTATTTTTCCACTGTCAAATATAGGGAGAGAGAAAGACTGATGGCTTTGTGCTCTCAATTTGAGAAAGAAAGGATCTCCATACATAAATCCCATTGAGCCTGTGCAAACTGTTTTAGATTCACCTTGCAGGTTAAGGCGACATGATACAGGTAGTCCTTGACTTATCACCACAACTGAGTCCAACATTTCTGTCACTAAGACAATTGTTAAGTGAGTTTTGCCCCATTTACTTTCTTGCCACAGTGGTTAAGTGAATCACCGCAGATATTAAGTTAGTAACACGGTTGTTAAGTCAATCTGGCTTCCCCACCGGCTTTGCTTGTCAGAAGGTCACAAAAGGTGATCGCATGACCCTGGGACACTGCAACCATCATAAATATGAACCAGTTGCCAAGCATCTGAATTTTGGTCACATGGCCATGGGGATGCTGCAACGGTCATAAGTATGAAAAGCAGTCATAAGTCACTTTTGTTTTTAGTACTGCTGTAACTTTGAATGGTCCCTAAACAAACTGTTGTAAGTCAAGGACTACCTGTACTCTCCTCTGAAGAGAAGGCCTTAACGAAACAAACCCTAAAAATGTCACCTTGAACTGATTGGGCCCAGAGCTGTTGGAGGCAAGTCCTGTCAGCCTTTTTCTCAAGTGTCAACTGAAGATTTTCAGATGCATCATACCAGTCTGTGGTGTGGGAATTTCTGCCCTGTTTGGCAAAGCCACCCAACCTGGAGCCATGTCAGCCAAGACTGCAGGAGAAGACTTCTCCTTCAGCCTCCTTCCACAGTGCTTTCCGCTTTAAAAAAAAACAAAAAAACGGACTGTATTGCTTCAGCTTGGAGAGGATGTTTATTGAAAACTATTTTGAAGCTAAACCCTCCTCCCTTTTGAACATATGACCAGTCCTAGTTCCTATACTCAGGAACCAAGAAGACTTTTCCATTGCCCTTGGTAATAAGGTCTTCATTTAGTTATCAAATTTACAAGATCACCCAACCTATAATGATTCTGGGCAGCACATCAGCTAAAAACATGCCCAGTTTAATAAAAGGGGGAAAGTAGACAGTCACCTGGGAACCAACACAGCTAACATATGCAATTCCCTCAGAAAGCACATGGTTCTTGAACTCGCTGTCTAAGAAAAGATCAGGTCTTCAAGGCTTGTCCCAGTAAGGATGGGATCACTCAAATCTCCAGGATGATATCCTTCTAGAGAAGCGTTCCTCAATCTTGGCAATTTTAATCCTGGTAGTTGAAGTCCAGACATCTTAAAGTGGCCAGGGTTGAAAAACACTGTTCTAGAGAAAGTATAGTTCTACATCTTATTGGATGACACTTACTTAAACTTGGGACCAGGATTGTGTCATCTCTTTTGGATGAGAAAGGTGTAGAAACAAGGATACTCGGATAGCCAGGCCTTATGCCACGAAGGACTTCATACTGCCACTCATGCAGAAGTAGCCACTCAATCTGTGCCACCCAACCTGTGCCACACATGCAGCAGAAGAAGAATCTGGAAGTGGACCATTCACGGGAAGGCAATGAATTCTTAAAATCACTTCCACTTTTCAGCTCCAGTGCCAAGTCTCTGTATCCTCAGAAGCTTTGACCTCTGGCCGTTGCTTCCGAATGCCACAATTGGTCTGTAATAGATCATCTATGATCTTATTCTGGAGGAATGGCCAACCTTGCATGCATTACCAAAGCCCAGTGGAGGCATATGGGGCTGTTGTGGTTTTTTAAAAAAAAACAACAACAACCCAACAACACAGTTTTTATTAAAGTTTACAATGACAAAGATAAAAAAGAACCTAATACAATCTAAAAATTAGAAAAGAATGAAAAGAGAAGATACAAAGTGGAGAAAATAAAATCGTTCAACCCTTAGTCACCTCATATGTGGACTACTGCAGTGTCTTCTACATTGGAAGCTGTAGCTGATTCAGAAGGTAGTGATATGGATAGTTAGAAGTGTGTCTGGCTGTGGACCAGTACAGGTAGTCCTCAACTTACAGCCATTCATTTAGTGACCGTTCAAAGTTACAACAGCACTTGAAAAAGAGATTATGACCGTTTTCACACTTATCACTGTTGCAGCATCTTCACAGTCAGATGTTCAAAATTTAGATTTGGCAACTGGCTTGTATTGATGATGGCTGCAGTGTCCCAGGGTCATGTGATCACCTTTTGTGATCTTCTGACAGGCAAAGTTAATGGGGAAGCCAGATTCACATAATATACAGATCACTGTATTGATTCAAGCTTCCTGCCTGCTGTTTGATGCCTACTTCCAGGATAGCTCCGATACAACAGCAGATGTAAGGAACTATGCTATTAAATGTACTTGAATATATGAACAATCATAACTTATTTTAATGAAATGCATTTCTAAATGCATGCACTGAAACCACCCCTTTTCACATAAGCTACAGAATCTGTTTTCTCTGTCTCCGTTTAATTCCTGAAGTACAGGGACAGTGGTGTATACTATGATTTCACGCTATACTTTCCAGAAGATGCAGTGGCACAAAGGTCCAGTAAATTATTTATGAGCAGGCATCATACACCCACAGGCAGAGATCTCAAAGAAAATGATCCTGCATTTTTCGGATGTGGAAGTAGTTGTGCTGAATACTGATTCCTTTATTTTGTTCAAATTGAATTTCAAACACATCTGCAAACCCTCGTTGGAATGTAAATTTAAAGCTTTACCACCAGAGATGATAATTGGGCAGAAAGAAAGGGGTGGAATGTGAAAGGATGTACAGTGAAGAAAGTTTATTTTCATATTCGAAAAATATGTGGGGAAAAAAAATCCTATCTGTCTTTCTATCTATGATAATTAGCTATAGCTGTGAAAGAAAGTTTTTCTTCTGTTTTGATTTACATTGTCACTGGGAATAGTCAATTTGAGCTACTACAAATATTAGCATAATTAGCATCTTAAAGCTTTTTATTCACTTTCCTTCCATAGTTTCTGATAAACAGGTGGATGGCTTCTCTCCCCCTTTCAGCCTCTTTTTATGTATGCTTGATGTTATTTTAGTAATGATTTTACTTTAAAACACAGATTAGGGAATAGTAGTACTGTACTAGGATGAGTTGTTTTACAAATATAGGTTCCTCTTTTGAGGCTGTAGCATCAAGGGATTGTTAACATATATATGGAAGATCCATGAGACACAATTGCCATCTCATCCCATAATACTTTTAAATGGAGGGAGTTCATAATTTTGAGTCCAGTCATTGATTATGCACGTAAAGGTGGACCTTAGCCTTTAAACATTGATATTTATATGAAGCTCTTTTTGTATAAATATCAAGTCGAAGTCACACTCTGTGTAATGCCTGTATTTTCTCAGCATAAGCTCACTTGATGTTCATCCAGACTGGACTCAGGATGTGTGACCTCATGGTTTTATATAGTTCCAGCAGAGCAGGATGGACCTGGCAAATTTAAGAGGCCCAGATTCAAAAACACGGTGCTATGAATCTCTCATAGTCTTTTTTTCATTTCCAATTGGGTAAATGTTTCTCTATATCATTTTTTAAAAATAAGTCTGACAAAAGTAAAACAATGGAGTGAAAAGGCAAATATGAACCTTTACATATAGGTAGTCCTCAACTTACCACCACAACTGAGCCCAACGTTTCTGTTGCTAAGAGGGATAATTAAGTGAGTTTTGCCCCCTTTTTTCTACCTTTCTTGCCACAGTTGGTAAATGAATCGCTGCAGATGTTAATTTAATAACATGGTTGTTAAGTGAATCTGGCTTTCCCATTAACTTTGCTTGTCGGAAGGTTGCAAAAGGTGGTCAGGTGAACCCAGGACACTGCAATCGTCATAAATACATACCAGTTGCCAAGGGTCCAAGTTTTGATCACATGACCACGGGGATTCTGCAACGGTCATTAAGGGTGAAAAACTATCATAAGTCACTTTTTTCAATGCCATTGTAACTTTGGACGGTCGTTAAATGAATTGCTGTAAGTCGAAGACCATCTGTACACTGTAAACAAGAGAAACCTTGCTAACTGCTTTTTTTCTTTCCCTTAAGAGCAATCAAAATGTGCAGAGTCAGCTGAGAGCTCCAGAAGCATCCATGGGGTTTTAAAGAGCCTTGAATCTGGCACGCTGTCATCATCGGATATCACACGTCTACGTCAAATTAAATCATTTGTTCTCCTGCAGAATGTGGAGGAACTAAATATTGCCCTGAAAGACCTCAGCACTCATTCGGAGATGCCAAATGGTAGGTTGAATGCACCCAAGCTGGTTACCCGATTCCTTCTCGGATGCAGATTTCCCGTAAAACTATTATTCTCAAGCATTTTAATTTCTTCTTTTTTAATAATTAATATCCGTGTAAATACAAAGGGTTTTGTTCAGAGTGTCTTTGCAGGACACAAAGTGGATTCTTTTTGCTAACTTTCAAATAAGTTCCTTGTACGGGAAAAGAGAATTTAAATCTTGAAATAGATTTCTGGTCAGTCGTGGCTTTCCATGATCTTTTGCACAGTTTCTGTGCAGCTGCCAGATTGCTCCGAAAATGGTTCTCAAATGTAATTTGTGTTCCGACAGATGGGAGATATTGATTAAATATATGACAGGAGAATAATCATCTTAAGTATATTTAATTTAGTTTAATGAAACGAAATCAAATTCAATCCTAGCCCTGCCCCTTATTTTATGGAGAGACTCCTAGCCCAGAAAGAAAACTTACAGATCTGTCTGTCGAGGTTTTGCTTATTACTATATAATGTATCCCCTATATAATGTATCCCCTATATGGAACAGCATCATTGCCAGAATATCTTTGGCTGGCATATATCCAGTTCCAGTTCATGGAATGCTTGATTCTTAGCATTGAGGGGGGAAAAAAAAACCCCAGCAGGAATGAAAAAGCTTTGTTTTATACAATGACAATAAGAGATTAAAGTTTAAGGTGAATAAAAGGAAGCTATTGTAGTTCATTTCTTAGTACACTTCTCTTAGAAGTGTAGAACATGTAGAGCAAATGGGTACTACCTTCCCTAGCAGAGAGGAAGGAAATAATTTGCTATAGGATCACAAAGAATCCTAACTGTCATCATTATACATTATACATTGGTTCTAGTTAATATATTCATACTTTCATTTTGTGGGAAATTCATTCATTGCATCCAGTAAGCAACTACTACACGTGATGAAGAAATGAGAAGAGTATCAGACCCTTCTTTCAGTAAATTCATGTACTTTAATTTCTATTGCTAAATCAAGAATAAAAATATCCTACCCTCTACAATTCCAGAATGATCAATAGAATTATGAGAGCCCGTTTGTTGTTTAAGGCATTTAGAAACTAGGAAATGGTGAGTTATATTTTCCCTTTAGGCCTGTCAGCTGGTCCCCCTCTCTCAGCCCTAGGAAGAAGGCGTGAACAAACCACTTCCGAAATGATGTTAAGAAGAACTGGCTGGATTTCTCCCCAGGAGTCTAGATTGACTTGAAGGCAGAAAAATAAAAGTAAAAAATTGCATTGTTAAATTGAAATAAAAATATCCCAGCTTCTATAATTGAAAAACTGATCAAAAGATAACATAGACTATGTTATTTGAACTGATCCAGTTAGCTTCGTTAGAACACATTATTCCATAATTTGGATATCTAATATAATATATTATTGTGTATTAGCTGTTTATTACTCATCTATCTAGATGGAACGAAGGCCTTTGAAATGTTAATTGTTTTGCTTTTTGATCTGATAGTTACAAATTTATTTCTTTTGTTTGCTACAATTTCCATTTCCTTAAGGGAATACTAATTAATGAGAATCAGTTTGGTGTAGTGGTTAAGACACCAGGCTAGAAAGTGCGAAGCAGTGAGTTCAAATCCCGGCTTAGCCATGAAAGCTGGCTGGGTGATCTTGGGCCAGTTATTCTCTCTCAGCCCAACCCACCTCACAGAGTTGTTGTTCTAGGGAAAATAGGAGGAGGAAAGTGTGTTGGATATGTTTGCTGCCCTCAGTTATTTGTAAAAATAATAAAGGTGGGATACAAATAAATAAATAATATATTTCTTATTATTAATGTTTGAATATGATATACATATTGTTTTTACCTAATCTGTTGAAGGTTAAGAGCATAGTTATTTTAGGTACACGTGTGTTAGTTGCTTTTTTATTTCAAGCTTATCCAGATTTAATAATAAAGTGTAAAAAGTTGGAACTCTTTTGTTGGCATATATTTCTAGTTATTTCAGTTAAATCTTTAATTTCACAAGTTTATGCTTGGGAATACACATGACTAAAGATATAGGCCAGTTACTACTTAAAACTATAATGCAATAATTAAAATAGCTTAAAAAAGACATTACAAAAATCACAGTAATTGCTTTTTTTGCTTTGTTATGAAAATGAGTTTTGCAAACAGGATGTATTGCTAAACTCTTTTCATATCCACTAAATTTTAAAAAATGCAGAATATGTTTATATGTTGAGGGAAGAATCTAGGATTTTTCAGTCAGCTGTTCTACTTGAAGTAAGTGGATCATTTTCCAATATATAGTTACAGGTAGTTCTCAAGTTACGACAGTTCACTTAGTGATGGTTCAAAGTTATGACCCCCTCAAAAGTATTTATGACACAGTCCCAAAGTTACAAATGTTGCAGCATCATGGCAGTCGTTCACTCTTAACGACCGACCACAGAGACAATACATCATTCCCTCTGCCTATTCCCCCCCCCCACAGGGACCTAACAGGCACTGGCCCTGCTATGCTAGTCCACCGGCTCCTCCCCACCCCGTTACCAATCGCTCACTTACCTTTCGAAGATCCAGAGTTCCAGAAAAAGCTGACCACTCCTTCTCTCTCTTCTCTCTCTGTCTCTTCTCCAGCCTTTCTGCTGTGGGGTTTGCGCAGCGGTTCGGTTTCTTTGCTTGCTCCGGGCGCTCCGAAGCAGAGCTGTGAGAACAAAGGCAGAGCGGGACGTGCGTGCCCTGCTCAGCTTGGCTGGCTCACCAAGGCTGCCTGCGCAGGATACCTGATCCGCTTTTGGAGCGCCAGATAACCTCGGTGAGTGCTTTTGGTGTAGAGGACAGAAGCCTGAAGGAGTGTGAGATCGCGTCCCCAAAGGCTTCTGATCTCTGCGCCAAAAGCTTTTGCAAAGGGACGGAAGGTTTCGGGAGAGCGATCTTGCACTGCTTCAGGCTTCTGTCCCTTTGCAAAAGCTTTTGGTGTGGAAAACAGAGGCCTCAAGCAGTGTGAGATCGCGTCATCAAAAGCTCCTGTTCTCTACACCAAAAGCTTTTTTGCCCCAGAGAACAGAAGTCTTCAGGGATGCGATCTCGTACTCCTTCAGACTCACCAAGGTTGCCCGGTGCTCCAAGAGCAGATTGGGTGTCCTGTGCAGGCAGCCTTGGTGATCAGCACAGCTGAGCAGGATGGGTTCCTCCCGCTCTGCCTCTGCTCTTACCACTCTGCTTTTGTAGTGCCAGAAGCAGGCAAAGAAACTGAGGCAGAGAGGCTGGAGAGGAGACAGATTGCTTGATCATAGAGATCTTCAAAAGGTAAGTGAATCTCCACAGGCCCAGTGCCTGTGGAGACCCAGTGGGGCAGGACGGGGGGAGGGGGGGCAGAAGCATGAGATATCTCAGTGGGTCGGGGGAAGCCTTGGGCAGTCGGAAGCACTAAGCCTCCCATGGTCTTCCCCACCCTGAGATACGTCATATGCACTCAGTGACCTGCTCATTCGATTAGCGAATGCATTGGGTAAAGCAGGGAGGGATCACGTTCATTTAACGTGATCCAATTAACGAATCCTCAGATTACGAATATAATTGGCAGGCTCTATTTACATCCGTAATCCGAGAATTACCTTTATACTTAAAGCTTTTGCTAAGATGGCTGTGGTCGGCAACAAGTAAGTCAGCAATTGAAATTGGTGTTGTTTCTTTTCTTTTTTTTCTTTTGGGAAGGAGCATTATCCTTTCAGTCTATTGCCAAGGAAAGTTATCGAATCCATTTTGAATCAATTTTAGAGAATAATTTGCTTGCTTAGGAAAAATGGGGACAATTTCTGGCACTGAGTTATTCACTAGTTGTCCTCTTTTATGCCAGCTTTTACAGTACCACTGAGATAAATTCATGCAATTAATAGTAGCAGAAAGGCATTAAATTCAGAGATTTATTTCTTGATAGAATTCCCCTTGATGATAGTAAATTAAAAGCCATTTTAGATACAGTGAAGCTCTCATGGGTTCAATTCAGCAAAAACAAAAGTTTGTTCTAAGATTAATGTGTAAGAAAGAACGATCTAGATCCATTGTTCTTCTGAGCTAGCTATTTCTAGCCAGCTAGAAATATATTGCCTCAATGTATCCAGTGATGTTAGCAATAAAATTTGGGGAAAGGGTTACCTGTGGATCAGTCCCACAGTTTAATTTGCACACAGATTTCAATTCTGTTTATTTAACATTTATTGCCATCTGAATACACTGGATACTGAAAGAGATCTGGTGCACAAGGGACTTTGTTCCATATTTGGCTATGTATTCCTGTGAGCAAAGATTTGTGATCAATAGTTTTACAGTTTACTTCAGGGATTATAGGAAGTATATTACCTTCTCTAAATACAGCTTTGTCTTTTTATCTTTGATGGTGATAGCTATTGCCAGTGGATTAGGAATTCATAACGTTCTATTGTGCTTAGTATGGCAATTTTGGAAATGTAAAAGACAAACATGGCCTTCACCTCAGAATAGCTACAGTATGGATTATTGCATCCACTAGAGAAAAAAAATAAAAAATTATACTATGGAGTCATTACCATCCATGGGAATAAGATGGAGGCAAGTGACAATATGAACATTACAATGTAAGCTCCCCACTTTTGTATGTTAAGCGTGATATCCCATGTACATAAAGACATGACATTGCCATGTTTGTTTCATCATTCTGGCAAAGCAGATTCTGTTGATCAGGCATGTCAAACTGCCGGCCCACTGGCCGGCTGTGTCACGCCGAAACCATGCCCACTCCATTGCCGGCAATGGGGAAAAAGTCCCGATACGTTGCGCGACGTCACGTGACATTGCGAGTTTGACATGCCTGCTGTAGATCCTTGTGTTTGGATTTGATCAGGGATGATACATGCCTTCCTTTTATTTCTTCTGCGTGTAACGATTTTGTACTTTAAACCATCCATTAATCTTGCGGAAATATATTTTCTAATTCAAACTTTTTAGAAGTTTTTTTTTAATCTTTCTTGTGATGCCTATGTGAAAGTCTTGCTTATGTTTTAAGACAACATATGTACCAGTGTAACCTGACAAAATTTAATAGAGAAGTACATTCGGTTGTGTGATCCATGTGAGGTCCAGAGGCATTCTGGGAAACAGAGGTCATGCTGAATGTTTTGTCTTCCATTGTGGCAGGTTCCTATTGAATTGGTTTTTTAATTCAAAGCATTTAAAACATGTATGCTCAGGTACCCATAACATCTCAAGCAAAAATTATATAATATTACTCATCCAGAGTATTCTGATGAGTCATGTGTTATATTGCAAAATATTTCGAAACTCAGATTCCTTTGCACTTTCCAACCAATAAGATTGTAAGAATTCTTCTGACACAGATTTCCAAAAGAGACCAAAATAATTGGAAAGTCTTTCGGTATGTTGTAGATATTTCATAATTAAACAATTCTTTCAAAGGTTCTGTTATCTAAAAACACGGCCAGATACAAGCTTTCTTTATCACCATGCATATCAGAGAAAATATGCAAAGTAGATCATATGGATAGACTTAACAGCCTGCAAAAAAATGTATCATTCTGCATTTTAAAGCATTTAATCATTGCCTTTGAGCTAATCAACGACATAATTATTTTAAATCTCACATACCAGATAAAGAGCCAGATAACCGTTTTTCAATGGTGAAAGGAATGATTTCCCAAAAATTGTTATTTAATGTAAAAGTTAATTTTGTGGCTTTTATTTTATACTTTTCATGCATCAAAATATGTCATACTTTGGTTCAGAAAGTTGCAATTAAAGGAAGCTGTGGCAAAACAAAACACTGAACTAACTAAGATTAATTGAAACCAAATCCAGCAGGGCTATTCTTATGTACTTAAGGAATTAAAATATATATTTAGAAACAAAATCCTGCCATAAGACAATTGGTCCATCTGTCTCAGTAACTATATTGGTTGTGGTACAATCATACTAGCTTTAATTCAGACAGATCTGCTCCAAGAGGCCAAGGGTGAAGGCAAGTGTTTGGAAGTGCAGAGTAAACAAGTAGTACTTGACTTAAAACCATTCATTTAGTGTCCATTCGAAATTACAATGGCCCTGAAAAAAGTGGCTTATGACCGTTTTTCACACTTAACAACCATTGCAGTATCCCCTTGGTCACGTGATCAAAATTCAAGTGCTTGGCAACTGGCATGCATTTATGACAATTGCACTGTCCCAGGGTCATGTGATCACCGTTTGTAACCTTCTCAGCCAGCTTCTGGCAAGCAAAGACAATGGGGGAATCCGGATTTGCTTAACCCCTGCATGATTCACTTAACAACTGCAGTAGTTTGTTTAACAACTGTGGCAAAAAGGTCATAAAATGGAGCAAAACTCACTTAACATTGCTAAGCTATCTTGCTTAGCAACAGAAATTTGGGGCTGAATTGTTGTTGTAGGTCAAGGACTACATATATGTAATGGGCCGAAGGATTAACATTGAGAACAGGAAGAAGAGGCATAACCATGACCCAGTCACATAAAAGAAATCTGGGTCTGGAGAAGAAATAGAATTAGGGAAAGCATTTCAGACTTGATCCTCCATAGTTCTTAGGAGGATAAAAGGATTCAGACTTGCTAGATTCTCTTACCGTAATCTGATAATAAAAGTAGCATTAGCTTTCACGTCTTTGGTTTCCAAGTTTGGTTTATCTCACAGAGCTGATAGTAGATGCTCTGCCCAAGTCTATTAGCTTAATCACTGGTAGGATTTCATTGAAATATATAGCACTGAGCTCATTGGGGAAAGGCCGAAATACAATAAAATAAATAAATAAACTCACCTATAAGCTTGTAAATTGAAGTTGGGTGTGCTTTTTTAAAAAATAAAATAAACGTTGTGTGCCTATGTTTTATTTGGTGAAGCTAAGACATATTTGTGTCACCGATATTCTACAGCATTTATTTTCCCTTCATATTCGTGTTTTCTCCTTCTTGTAAATCACATGAATGGACATGACCATATAAAACGGTCCTATTTACTACGGTAGAATAGAAACACAGGTATGGTGAGAGAGAAAATACCAAGGTACAAAATGTCGATATGCCTGCACACTGCAGCCTTGGGACTTGTACTGGAGTAAAATCAGAGGGCATCTTACACATTAATTACCACTACCGTGTTTCTCCGAAAGTAAGACCTACTCCAAAAATAAGCCTTAGCTTGATTTTGGGGTTGGGCCTAATATAAGCCCTACCCCCAAAATAAGCCGTAGTTTTGGGGCGAAGCACACATCTACAAATCAAGCTGGGGTGGGGGTGTGGAGCTGCCCCACGCGCCCCTCTCCTTACTGGCCCACTTCTTCTGCAGCATCTTCTACAGCCAGGCCAGCATTTCTCAGTCAGAGGCCTTCCCGGAAGGCCACTGTAGCTGAGAACCAAACTATGGATTCAATCCATAGCTCAGTTCTGCAAGACCTCTGCAGCCGAGAACTGAGAAACCAAGCTCAGTACTCGGCTGCATAGGCCTTCCAGAATGGCCTGACTGCAAAATGCAGGCCGGAATGCAGCTGCAGAATGAAGCTGCTCCTTCAGCCACAGATAAAGTGGACCAGCTGGGCAGGGCTGTCGGTGCTGGAGGTGAGTATAAAAGACATCCGCCGAAAATAAGGCCTGGTGCCTCTTTTGCAGGCAAAAAAAAAAAAGACCTGGTCTTATTTTCAGGGAAACACAGTACATATAGGCTGCAGAAATCTAGATAACCAGAAGATGGCAACAGAGGGAGTTTTCTACATTATTTGCTGACATCTAGTGTACAATAGCCTTACCAAAAAAGTAAGTATAGGAGTGCAGCCTAAGAAATTGCTTGTGGTATGAGCTTGTAATTCCCTTTTTAGTGTATAGAATTTTTATTTTTAGTCCTTCTAAGGCAGGGGTGTCAAGGAAACTGCGCCCACCCCATTGCCGGCAATGGGGAAAAAGTTCCGATACGTCATGCAACGTCACGTGACGTCGCGAGTTTGACACGTCTGTTCTAAGGAGCCCTAATCTTATCTGACAACAAAGAGTTGCTAAAGTTGGAGCCTTTTGTACAACATAATAGTTCTCCAAGTTTACTGCTCCTGAATCTCCAGCTGTTCTATATGGAATGACAACTTGGAATGTATTTTGTACAGTGATCTTAACCACATGTCCTATTTGAATGATGAACGTAATTGTCCTGCTTTTATTTTGTGTCTTTGTTTTATCAAACATAAAGCCACAGGAACACCATTCCATTTTTAACTTTATGAAACAAGCTGTTAAAAAAAATACCTCAAGCTATCTTTAAGGCTGTTAAACAAACCCAGGCGTAAGTCCGCATTCCTCAAACGGTATGATATAAATTAGATTAGGGAAGCATGGGTGCTGTTTTCCCTGTAAAACAAGTGCACATCCATGCGTCATGCATCTTTTCCTGTTTCTTCATTACTTTTGGTCTCCTGAGACAAAGACCAGACAGCAGCTTGACACATCTAAAAGTGCAAGCATGGTCCTGAGTCACAGCTTCATTTTCTCTTGCCTAGACAGTCAACAAACTTTAATTCCCTCTGCTGTACGTGGCACCCACGTTCATGATTGACAACCTACACCTTATGGACTAAGAGGTTCCTTGGAGATTAAAAATAAAGGGGCTGAGTATAATGGTTGATTCCTTTCTAGACAAAGTTTCTGTTGGGGCTCTACTTGCTCACATTATTTGGATCTATTCTGAGGATTTTGGCAACCTCCATACTACTAATCCAATAGCAGTCAATGTATGCCCAATGATAATAGGTTATTCCTCATAAAATTTTCAGCATGTTGGCCTTGGAAGTAGTTTAGGTTGTTGGTACAGTTGGAATAAGCATTTGCTTCTAGTTTTTAGCAACCTCAAAAGAGTGAATGAGAGAGATCCTTGAATGTTTGTTTATTGTTTGTTTATTAAATTTATTGTAGTAGCTGGAAGCAGTTGACAGCCCAGCAACATTTTGAAAGGCAGATGCCATGTTGTGCACCCCAAGAGATGTAATATTTCCTACTGCTGAAATCACAGAAAATTGATGTCACTTTTTGAACCATCCAAATGGAAAGAGCCATGACCATCACTTAATCTGAATCCATCTGAAGATCTTAGGTGCTGTGTGAGTAGGAAGCACCCACCCTCTGGTTATTAAGGCAAGCACTGAACCAATCGGACCCTTTTGTAATAAATAAACGTATGGAAAACATATTGCTTCCCAGGTATAAATGTGAGTTTCTTTCCTCACAGTGATAAAGGTGTTGTAGTTGTATAAATTCATTGTTAAGCCAGCTGCTTCCAATCCTACTCTTGACCAAATAAAGCAGATTGCTTGGAATATGAGCGTAATGAGCTAGATGAAAGGAGCACCTTCTGGTGGGCCCTTCATGGATTTTAGCACATCTGGAAACCAGGAAATATGAGGCTGCTAGCAAGAGCAGCATTTCATATGTAAATTTGAGATATGCTTAGCCAAATCATGGAAGAGGCATAGCCAGAAGTCTTTTAAGTTTGGAATGCCATCATCTCAAGAGTATATTAAGAGGTTCTCCTCCTTCACTCAGATAACCGAACCATTTCTTTGGCCTTACAATCCCCTCTTCTTTTAAGCCAGACTGTTAACACTTTCTTTCTTGTCAGCAAGCATCAAGTCAAAAATAGTCCTCTTTTGTGTTGCCTTGGAAATTATCACCCACTAGAGAGCTAAAAATGTCTTCTAAGCACTTAACAAAAAGGAACTATGGAACTGTCCTCTAATAATTCTGTGAATTCTCTAGACTAGTAATAGATGTTTGTATCCTATCTCCTATGCACAACTTGGATTCTTCTTTGTCTTCCATGTAATAGAAATCATATTCAAAGAAAGAGAAATCAAATAGGTGCTACCTTAAAAATTGAATCATGCAGAAGATGTTTAGCATTTAACAAACATTGCACAAGATAGATAGATGGCTGCAATTATACTCTTATTTTCCGTGGGCATACCAGTCCAGCATAAAACTATAGATCAGGGGTCCCCAACCCCTGGGCCACAGCCCACTACTGGACCCCGGTGTGTTTGAAACAGGTGGCGGGAGAGATGGGCAAGCGCATGCGCATGTTCACTCTCATGAGTGATGGGCCAGCGTGCACTTGTGCAAAGCTCCACTTGCGCGAGGGAGGGCGCTTGTGCTCGCACACAAAGCTCCATTCATGCAAATGGAGCTTCACGCGCAAGCACCCTCCGCTCAAATGAGTGGAGCTTCGCAGGCAAGTGCCTGCCGCTCATGCGAGTGGAGCTTCTTGCACAAGCACCCTTCACTTGTGCGCGAAGCACCATTCGCACTAGTGGAGAGCACACGAACACCACTCGCACAAATGGAGCTGTGCACGCACACACGCCTGCAACACATTCCTCCCCCCATCCCACCCCCGCGCCAGGCCAGGCTACCAAGCCAGAAAGGTTGGGGACCACTGCTACAGATAACAAAACTTGACTTACAACAGTTCATTTAGTGACCATTCAAAGTTACAGCAGAACTGGAAAAAATGACTAATGGTCATTTTTCACACTTGTGACAGTTGCAGCATCTCCATGGTCACATGATCCAAATTCAGATGCTTGGCAGCTGACTCATATTTATGATGGTTGCAGTGTCCCAGGGTCATGTGACCACCTTTTGCGACCGTCTGACAAGCAAAATCATTGGGAAAACCAGATTCACTTAAAAGCCATGTTATTAACTCAACAACTGCAATGATTCACTTCACAACTGTGGCAAGAAAAATTGTAAGATGGGGCAAAACTCACTTAGCAACTGTCTCGCTTAGCAACAGAAATTTTGGGTTCAATTGTAGTCATAGGTCAAGGACTACCTGTAATTGTAGCTTTGCTAAGTTGAGGACTGCCTGTAATGAGATTTTGTGTCTTTTGGAATTAGGAGTTTAGGTCTTCCTGTAGCTGTTGTCTATAAGATATCATCTCCTTTATGCTCACAATGGATCTCACTGGGTGAGGCCCTACATGACTTTGTTGTAGCTCCTGGCCTTCTTCATCTTGATTGGCTCCTATGGCTTCTCTGCTCCTTCTCTTGAAGGAGACTCTTGATCACTCTGTGGTTTGCTTGTGCTGCCCACAGACTGCTTAGCTCATAACTAGGCTAGCATAAGCTATCATGACCAAAAGAGAAAGAAATACAGGTATAAGTAACCTAGCCTTAATCCTTAAGAATAAATAAATACATTTGCATATAAAATTTGGCACAAAGAATAACAAAAAAAACCCCACACCCCAAACTATGGATAAACAAAATGTTTACGTATGTACAAAATCTGGATATGCAAAATGAGGTATGACGAGACTACAGATGACAAGGGCTGCCTTTATTAAACTTAGATTCTATTCTTCAAAAGTAAAGGTGCCCTCAGATTAAATTTGATTTCTGGTGACTTCATAGAGATGTCCGCATCATTTTTCTTTATACCCATGTGTAAGAGATGACCAGGCTGAATTTGAGGGTGGGGTAAAGTGCCTCATCGGTTTGGAGTCTCTACACCCCCATAAGAGACATAAGTCCAGCCCCCCCCCCTTGAAGTCTGTTGACTCTTATCTGGTACCAACTTGCCTTGACCATTAGTAGTTCAGATTCTTGTAAATAGGTAGTATGAAATAAACTTGTAGTCCTGTATTTTTGAACATCCTGGTCCCTGACTTCTTGCACCTGATACATATGGAAGTAGTTTGGTTTTATCCTCTTCCAGGATATTGTGATACTGCACATTTTTTCTCACTTTTGTCATACTGTTCTGGTGTTCTCCTTTGATCCCTCAAACAGGTACTAACTAGCCTGAACAAACACAAGATTTGCCAGCTACAGCCACTTGTCTTTAAGAATTTAAATTACGCCAATTGCATGTGTGCCAGACATGGATGTTAGCTATCCTCTGTGCCTGCAGTGGTAATATTCCAATTAAATTCCATGTGAATATGTGTGGTATCGGATGGGTCACAAACACTGTAGATTTGGCGTATGACATCAGTGTATTTAAAGAAACAAGTGGGTCAGTCTACTAAAAATTGCTAGGAACATTTACGGGTGAAAAGTTATATGAAGAGCCTTTGAGACAGGCATTGTGTTTTTGCTTTGAAAATATTAATGTCCTTAATTTATGGCTATGCTTATAGCTTCTTTAATACGCATAGGCTCCAAGCTTATGCATACTTAACCAGGATGAAAAGCTTAATTTTATATATATATACACGAGATTGGATTCTCAGTTGACATGGGTTTTGTTATGGGCCTGTGATGCACATCTCCACATTTTTCATGCCTGTAGCCTTCCATCAGATATTCAAGGAATTTCCCTGCAAGCAACATTTCTGGGTTACACCGCTTATATAATACGTAGAGGTATTCTTTTTTTCCCTCTGCCCTATTAGCAAAAATAAAAAGTTAAGATTTGCATGCATCTGCATACCTGGAAACAACATGATTTTAAGTAAACAAACTTGGGGCAGATCACAGTTGTGTCTAATCATACTTCATTGATAAAGTGTGTAAATTACTAGCCACTCTAAAGTTTAAAACCAAACAAGAATTTGCCTATGTACTGATTCTTATTTTTAAAAAATAAAGGAACAGATGGGAAAGGCAGGAATGGGGGGGGGGGAAATAAATGAATTGCATAAAGAGAGAGGATTTTGCGTTAAAGATTCAAAGAGAAGTAGCAAAAGAGGGAGAATAGGGAAAACAGATATTAAGAGAGAACTGAACTGGATAAGTGTTAAGACACTAGGACTCCTAACTAGAAGATCAGTTTAAGCAGAGGTTAAAGGAGGGATGGAATTGTTGCTGGTGGTGTCTTTTCAAAGATCTCAGTCCCTCCGGAATAATGTTTTAAGAAACTTACTGCTAGCAACGGGACCACAGCTGAAACTGGAAAAGGTCAGATCTTCCAGAAAGCTTTTGAAATCAGAGCCAGTGCTGCCTCCCAGGTGTAAAGAACGAGAAGGCATTCAGGGAGAAACGAAAAAGCAGAGGCAGAGACAGAGAGAAAAGAGAATTTAAAAAAAACCATGTATACTGGCAGACAAAGGTGGGGAAATGTACAGAGGAAATGTTTAGCCCCAAAAAAGGAGAAGGGGGCAAGACTGGCAGTAAAACTGAGGACTGAAAGGAATCCAGTACAATTAGTGGCGTAGGGGAATGGCACGTATATTGAAAATGGAAAGCAATGCATTGGAAAGAATGGTGTGGGGGTTTTATTTGTTTTTAGTCTTCCACTCAGCCTTGACTCCTGGTAATTACACAGACAAATCCATCTAGGCAGCATTTGTTGAGGAGGTTTGTTAATGCCTTTTTCCCAGGACTGAAAGAAAGCGCGTGGCCACAAACCATCCAGTTGCTTTCTGTACTTAAGACAGGATCAGAATCCAGGTTCCCCTCTCAGATTCCAGGACCTTAACTACTAGATCAAAGTGGTAATGTGGAAAAGTCCAGTACTTCATGGTATAAATCTGGAAAGCTCTTTGCTGGAAGCAATTTGTATTGGAGATCAACCGGTTGAAGATTTTTGTAAAACAATTACCAAGATTCTTGAAATGCTTCATTAAAGGAATTGCAAAGACTTTTAGTTCTATCTTAAGATAACAGGCTTGCTAAAAACATTGTCACGTTTTGTGAAGAATTTGTTTTCTCTTTCGTAGATCAAGTCACGGCAGTCTCTTCTTTGTTTCGCTACTGGATTACAGATATCCTTTCTGGAAAGAAGGACAGGAAATGAGCCGAATGAGAATCTCCATCAGTACAGAGTTAAGATCTAAAACTCTGATTTGAATCTGAGAATATTTGGGGAGGGGGAATGTCCTTGAATAGAATGCAGATTCACCGAGACACTATTAATATTTTCTTTTTGCTTCAGGATTTATTTATTTTTTTATGTGTCTGGCTGAATCTGCAAGGGGCGTTTTGGTGCACCCAGAGATCTCAGACAAATGGCCTCAGTGAAGTCCATCCCACTTGGTTTTTCTTCCAAGAGATTTGGAGTGGCCGCATTACAAGCCAGCAAGTTCCAGCATTGATTTAAGATGTTGGCTACAACATGGATCGCAAGAGCTGTGACTTGAACTAGAGAAGTCTGATGTTCTTTTTTTCCTCTTAATTCACTTTGAACAAAGCTCAGAAACTCTTTTGATTGATCGCTCCACGGGCAAGCTGAGAAACTTCGTAGGCCAATTTACAGGCAGCAGAGAGGAACACGCTGCCTGGTGTGCAAAGACAGGAAAACTTGAGAAGATTGGCCTTCCCTATCTTATCTCTGTTGTTGTTTTTTAAATACTCACTGTAGGAGCAGAACAAAAGGTGAATCTTTTTTCCTGTATTTTTTAGTTGAGTTGATTTGACATGGGATGGTAAAATGTATAGATTTCATTTTGAGATAGAGCACAGTCAGTTTTGGGCAGACTTTTTTAAAAATATATCATGTAAATATTGGTATTCTAGACGAGCGTGTCCATTAGTTCCTCTTAGAACTGCAGCCTTCACCGAACGGCTCAAACTATTGGCAGAGGTGTTTATAATGGTTTTCAAGAGAGAAATCTAGCACTTGCACAATAGCAGCTTCCCCTGCCAAAATGTGCTCTTTATATAAATTTTAAAGATACCAGAGAGAGAAGTGTCCCTAAGGGACATCAAAATAATTTATGCAAAGAAACTCTGCAGAATAAATATTATTTCTTAAAACTCCATTTGTAAGCATATACTTCAAAGCCAGCTTCCTTGTGCTTCTGCCTCTGCATTCTATAGAGAAGAAAATCTGCTCCTGAGTGCAGGGTGAGTTTATTAATTTCTGACCAAAATATGACCACACGCGTATTTTTAACATTTAATAAATCCCATACTAGCATGCCTTCCTTCCATTTGACCTGCTGGTGCAGCAAAAATGGAGAATGCTGCCGTTCTCCCAAAGTTGCTGAGTCTCAGACCCCCTAAGAAGCATAGGTAATGCTTATTTCAACAGTTTCTGAAGGACCACAGAGGAACTCGATCCTTGACAAATATATCTGACTATATACTAATTAATTCCGCTATCCTCAGAAATGCCCATCTCTCTCCTTAATACTCTAAATACAGTGGCTTCTGTAAGTTGTGTATTTTTATTATGCATTCATATTAAGCCTGCAAGGTGTATGCATTTGTCCTTTCTCTTCTGCATCTTCAATATAACCTGGCTTGCTGTGATCAGCTCCTCTTTTTTTTTTAAGAGTGCAGTTCATTCTCTGAAACTGTTTTGGTAATACAGGTAGTCCTCAATTTACAACCATGCATTTAGTGACTATTCAAAGTTACAACGAAACTGAAAAAAGTGGCTTATGACCAAACTTAACAACCATTGCAGAATCCACGTGATCAAAATTCAGACACTTGACAGTCCCAGGGTTACGTGATCACCTTTTGCAACCTTCTGACAAGCAAAGTCAATGGGGAAGCCAGTTTCACTTAACCACTGTTTTACTAGCTTAACAACTGCAGTGATTCACTTGACAACTGTGGCAATAAAGGTTGTAAAATGGGGCAAAACTCACTTAGCACGTATCTCACTTAGCAACAGAAATTTTGCAGTTGTCTTATTCAGACATTGACACATTCAAAGATTCAGGTAACAGATTATGGCAATCTGAATATTATATTTCCACTCAACAAATTTTGAAAATGAGTTGATGGTGAACAGAAAAACAGAGTATTTTCACGCTATATCTTTCGTGGGACTGAGTTCCCAGTGAGTCTGGTGAAGTGTAGGGCAAGGTCACTAGCCACAGCCGACTGGAGTAGGGGGTTGAAGAACTCACACTTCTGTGCCATAGAAGCAACTAGATATATAGGAAGGCAAAAGGATATGAACTTCAATAACCTGAAGTCAAAGCACAGGGAGACCATAAAAGGCATCTTGTAATCTTGTGATCAAGGCAACAAGATCCCACATGCCAAACAAGATTAGGAGCAGATCTGCACATAGCACAATGATTCCTGGAACATTTCAGTTGTAAAAAAAATCTCAACAAGGCTTTTGCCAGCAAGGTTGGGAATACAGAATTAGCTAGTCTTACAAGGTCTATTATTTTAAAGATAGCATAAAGAAGATTTATAGACTGATCTGCACAAGCAACCCACAGAAGTACTTCTTCCAGCCTACATTTTCTGGCTTCATCACCAATAGGCCTTGCAAGAAAAAAAAGGGAAACAGAACCATTAAAAACTGTAGACCATGACTGCATTGCATGTATGTCAGGAAAGTGTATAGACCCATGTAACCCAACAGCCCCCAAACACCTAGAAGCTAATGTGACAGTCTCAGGTTGGGGACATATTGCGCTACAAAGGACAGGAGGTCATGAAGGAAAAGTGGCAAGGCATTTGGCCTTGATCATTGTCAAGACCCCGGGATAGCTATTAGATGAGGAGTAATGAGAGAATTCGCCTTGCCTAAAAGAAGTCACCACTACATGCAATTCAGCCAGCAAGCAAAAGGGAGAAAAGCCACTTCGGTAGTGTAGCCAGCTTAAGACCTCTATTAAACCAACATTACCCAGACTATATTTATGAAAGGAATTTAGGCTTGATCTAATTGGTCTCATTGCATTAAGTACCTTCAGCTGAATATGCAGATGCAATGGATGTTAGTCCCATGAACCAAACAGGATTGTAATGTCACCTTTGCTCATTTTCATTTCATAAAAGAATCACAATGGGATGAAAAAGAAAGAAAACCACTCTTATTTCTGCACCCGTCCTCTGGAACACGGTGGCCCTCAAGATGAGATCCGTCCCCACCCTCTTAATCTTCCATAACAGCCTTAAAACCTGGCTTTGCCAATTGGCCTGGGGCCCCAAATGGGGGCATGTCATTCTGGAAGTGGATAATGGACTGTTTGTACTTTGCTCTCTTCCTTGCCAACTTTCTTCATTTTAATATTATTGATGATCTTAATGTTTTAATGCTTTATTTCGTTGTGTTTACTCTGATGTAAGCCGCCTAGATTTTCCTCTAGATGAGATGGGTGGAGAATAAATTTAGTAAATAAATACTGGTCTGCACTGAGCCACAGGCTAAACTAGGTGATCTACTGCAACAAACCTGCAAATATACCTAATCCAAATTGCTCTGTCTCGTTTACTGATTATTCAGTCAGAGTCATCCCCAGGAAGTCTAGTCCTCATGCAGATATAAAGGGGTTGGTTTGTAAAACTGAACAGGAACTATACTACTCCGTCCTATAATGCAATCAATATTCTATTGGTATAGGCTCCCATGCCATTCTATATTTCCAGTTTTTAAAAGCTGAACAATAAAAGGAACTGATTTGGTCTAGTGATTAAGCCACCAAACTAGAAACTGGGAGACTGTGAGTTCCAGTCCTGTCTTAGGCGCGAAAATCAGCTCGATGATCTTGGGTCAGTCACACTCTCTCAGCCCAACTTACCGGGTTGTTGTTGTGGGGAAAATAGGGCTAAATATCTTTGCCACCTTGAGTTAATTATAAAAATAATGAAATCTATAAATACAGTTATATTAGGAATTAAGGATTGGAGTGAATTTGAAGATGGATTATCCATCCTCTTGCCCAGCATAGAACTTGACTTCTTAAGCATCTTAACAGATTACCATCCAACCTCTGTTTAATCACTTCCCAAGTCAGCCTGTTCCACTGTTGACAGCTCTGACGATTGGTAAGCTCTTCCTGATGTTCACCTGAAAACTTGCTCTGGCCATAAGAGCTCATTAGAACCCACATCTTCAGGAGCTGTTTATCTCTGGTGGCTCAGTGGTTAAAGTTCAGTATTTCAGGCTAACTGCTCACAGCCTGGAGTTCATTCCTGATGGGACTCAAGGTTTATTCAGCCTTCCAACCTTCCAAGTTTGGTAAAATGAGGACCCAGATTGTTGGGAGCAATATGCAAATAATGCTTCTACATTGTAAACCAGAGGCCCCCAACCTTTTGGGCACCGGGGACCGGTTCTGTGGAGAAAGATTTTTCTACAGACCAGGGGGGGGGCGTGGTTTCGTGTGCTGCCTGCATCCCATGGATGGGGCTTCGCTTGTTTGCACGGCCCAGTTGCTGGCATGCTGCGGCCCAGTGCCGGTCCACAGACCGGGGGTTGGGGACCCCTGTTGTAAACTACCCAGAGACTGCTGTAAAATGCTATGGGGCAGTATATAAGCCTAAATGCTATTCCTATTGCTTATCTTTGCATACCTGGCAATAGAAGGATCTTCCATAAACAGGATTCTTGATGTGGGAAAAGCTGGCCTCTCTCTGATCTATTTTTTTCATACCGTATAATAAAATTAGGGATGGACAAATTAAATCATTCTGTTTTGTATTATTTTTAAACACAAATATACCTTTATGTTATATGCATTTACCCCCAAAGATATATATTTCCTAAACATTCCTTTAAAATGAACCTTTTTGGTGTATTTCTTTTAATTGAGAACTACATTACTAAATTTAAGAAGTGTGTTATCCAGAAGATGTAGTCCATTCCACAAAGTTGTCAGAGAAGTGAAATAGGTTAATTTGAAAAACGAACAAAATACATCTTTGCAGCATTCCTGGCAAAAAATACTATGAAGAAAACATGACTGTGCAATCGTCTCGCTTCAATATTTGAATTTTGTTTATCACAGACTTTTAATCAACTAACATATCGGACAAAAATGAGAAAGAAGCCAGTTGAGGTCAATGTTGCCTGATAGCTTTATAAATTACCTGTAACATGAAATAAACTTGTTCACTAATCAAAGTTGGTGCCTCTAGATAAGAAGTACACTCTGCGGAATAAAAATGCCAGCTGGTTTGTGGTTGCCTTTAAAAATAGGGCAGTTTTTGAAAGGAAGAAAATGAAAGAAATGCAGAGTTAACTGGAGTATAAGCAACAATGTTGGGCTGGAGGGCATGAAGGATAAACAAGGAGGCATGCAGAATGATGTGTATGTGTGTGTGTGTATAAAAGAATTGTGATTATAATAGTAAAATCTAATACCAAGGAAAAGAAGAGAAAGAAAAGCAAGAAAAAGTGCAAGAGAAAAAAAAGGGAAATGCAATACAATAAAGATACACGTGTGTATATGTGCACATTGTGTGTGTGTGTGTGAGAGAGAGAGACTTTAGAATTTAGTGACTCTACACCCCTTCTAATATCAACATTTATCTCTTCATTTCATATACTATCTCTTATCTATAAACAAACAAATCCATAAGAAATCATCTTTTTAGTCATTCTGTCAGCAGAAAGTCAATAAAGGGTTGTCAGAAATAACAACATATCTTGTTTTAACCTTGATCAAATAAACCAACTTTTACTTCTAATAGTCTTAATCTTTAGTACATTCAAATATTGTTGTAGGATTTGATTTCTGATCATTTCTTCTTTGTCCCATTGCACAAAGTTCTTTAAGGCCTTAATAATCCTCTTTGGTATAGTCAATAGGAGAAAAATATTAGGTCTCTCTTTTGGTTTGTCATTTGTATTTCCCTTTTAAATTTTAAAATTTCAGCCAGTTTCTTTTATAGATCCAGTGATATGGATTAGATTGTAAATGTGCTTTAGATTACAGATTGATAAATTAATGATATCCATAGTAAAATACAAAAATAGCACTGATGTGAATGGGAATACTGAAATCTAGATAAGTTCTATAAAAATATCTTGATAGAATACTACATAATAAGATAAAAGCCACACCAAGATTGGTTGACAGGCATACAGGTTGTAGTTGTTTTGTTTTAATATATGATAGAAAACTGAAACCAGATTCATATCTGAATCCTACAGATTATGAGGAAAACCATTCTTATTAGAATTATTGGACTGCATTATTCATTTTACTAGTAAATAGCTTTAAAAAACGTGGGAGGCTATTCATTTAAATGCAAGATTGCAAATTGATATGTATTAATTTTTTTTTCAGTTGCATTAAGATAAGCACATTGCCAGAGTTTTCATTTGTTTTGCTGCTTAGCCCTTTCATATTTTGCTAATAAAAGACAAAGTTATATTCATAAAAATTGTAATGTTTGACTATCTAAATTAATCTAACCAACTAAAAGCACAAATTCTTCCTTGGAGCTGCATTTCATCATCAAGCTCAGTTTCTAAATATTGGCAACTTGAACTAGGGTGGACCTCAAGTCCCAGAATTCCCCAGCCAGCAATTCTAAGAGTTGAAGTTGAATGCATCTTAAAAGTTGCTGAAAATTGACAAACTGTGAGCTAGCTGATTCTGACTGATATCAAGAAGTTGAGCTAAATAGGACCTCCTTAGTATTTGGATGGGATGACACCAGGAAATCTAGTTGGCTAGACTAAACAATGGAAGAATTTTCAGAGAAACAGACAATGGCCAGAACTTTTTATTTTAGAGGAGGCGTAAACAGCTCTTCAAAAGTATTATTCCGAATTTTAAAAAGCCACTTCCATTTACATGAATGGAACAGCCCAAACATTTAATAATGCAAAACAGCAGAATACATTTGCTTTAAATCACTATTAAATAAAGACTTGTGGAATATTAATAAATTAAGCACATAGTATTATCCTATAGATGCCTAACAATCGCGAAACTAGTTGGATGATCCAGGGCCAAACACTTACTCGCAACACTAGGAATCCCATCAAATATTCAAATGAAGATTAAACTATTTGCAATATCTGCTCATTCCTTTCTGATGAGAAGGGCAGGAAAAAAAAATCTTTTCAGGTCAAGCGAAATCAATGATAGTTCAGGAGCCATCCATTATTACCTGAGCCAACTTCTCCTCATGCATGTCCTTAATCTTGCTCAAAAAGAACCATTTTCCAAAATATATTTAAGGGGCACAAAATAGTTTGCAGAGGAAGCAAAAAAGAGTACCCAGCTTTATTTTTGTGAAAACAAAGTTTTAAAAGCCAGTAGGAACCATCCAATAATAGGTAGCAACTTAAACTTATATACCGCTTCATTGTGCTTTACAATCCTCTCTAAACAATTTACAGAATCAGCATATTGCCCCCAACAATCTGGATCCTCATTTTACCGACATTGAAAGGATTGAAGGCTGAGTCAATCTTGAATTGGTCAGGATCGAACTACTGGCAGGCAGCACAATTAGCCTGCAATACTGCACTTTAACCATTGCACCACTATGGCTCAGTAGCTTGGACTGAAGAACTTGCAAACCATTCCCAAACAGGATTCTCTCAAATCAGTTTAGAATAAGATGTAGCTTAAATACTAAGTGCAAATATGGCCTTGGTCTGGTCCAGCAAGGCTATCCTTATGAGCTTTTCAGAAGAAGGTTCTTCATGTTACTTTATCAAAACCATAGTATGGTTAAACCAGCAAACATAAACACAAGCTCTCACTTTCTTAATTTCAACTATGTTCCTTAAAACAGCACTGGCATCATAACATCTGCTTAAGGCCTACCCATTGTACTGTTCTTAATAGCATTTGGATTCTCTTCCCCTTTTTCTCTAACAACTGGATAACACATAGTAAGAAAAGAACCTACTGTATTTTCACAGCTATGCTTGTTTAGGGTATCTTTTTCACAAACACAGAAAAGCATCTTTCTGATTAATTGCCTTTTGCCAGGCTGCAGTGCTTCATTCTGCAGCACGACAAAGCAAGCTCTTAAATGTTTAGATAAGTGTGCTGTAAATTGCTGTGCCCTCTGCTCAGCAAATTGAGTGGAATCTGTACAGGAAGGGCCTTTGCAGTTAGATATAGATAAGTACACAATCTCCTGAAAGGACTAAAGAACACAAAAAGCTTGAAAAGCACTCTCTGGCAAGTCAGGTTCCCGCCAAGTTAACAATTACATTGTCCCGCCCTCCTCAATCAGGCAGGTGAAGCATGTTGCAGATCATGTCAGTTAAAGCAGGGGTCCCCAACCCCCAGTCCGTGGACCGGTAACAGGCCGCGGCATGCCAGTAACTGGTCCGCACAAACAAGCAAAGCCGCATCCGCGGGATGCAGGCAGCACACAAAACCATGCACCCTCCAGTCCGCAGAAAAACCTCTCTCCACGGAACTGGTCCCTGGTGCCCAAAAGATTGGGGACCTTTGAGTTAAAGAACTCTGAGTAGTGGGCTCCAGGAAGAGACCCTGCTTTGCCATTGCCCCCACCCTGTGGAACACTCTCCCCCTGGAGGTGAGGCAGCCCCCACCCTCCTGGCCTTCCATGGCTCTGCAGCCTCTCATGGGGAGCCCAGAGGAGCATGCCGTAGTGGGGCTGGCTAGTGCCCTGAAAGCCATCCCTTCTCCGTTTAACTAATTTTAATAGTGTTTAAATCATCCTTGCCTCTTTCTAAATTTTTAACTTTTATATATACTCTTTTTATATTTTAACTTTTTACTCTACAACATCCAGATTCCCTCTTTGAAGGAGATGAAGAGTTCAAAAATGTAAACAAACAAACAAACTATAATGTTGTAAGGTACTTGCAGGGCAAGAATGGGAGAAAATCCTCTAAGAGATCAGCCCTTAATTCTGCTCATATGTAACTTCTGGAATTTGCTTCAATGTGGTATAGAAAGAGCACCTTTGGATGCTTCAAAAGACAAATAGTTGAAGTTGGGATTATTGATGGTTGTTCCATCACGAGACTTAGGTTTATAAGTATAAAATATTAAGGTTGTTTTTTTCCCCTCTCATTTTCTTTTTGCTTTTAGTTTGTATTTTTAATTTGTTTGGAGTTACCTCTTATTTTTTAAGATATTTTCAAAGCTTAAATATTGTTTTGTTAATTGTGAACACACACACACACACACAAAGAGAGAGAGAGAGAGACAGAGAGGGAGGGAGAGGGAGGGAGAGAGAGACAGAGGGAGAGAGAGAGAAAGATATTTAGAAGAATAAAATAAAAATTTTAAAAATCAGAAACTTGGGTTCCAGAACTTAGTAGCATTCAGGAAGAGGATGGCCAAATAGCATGACAGCTTAATTGTACCTCAGCACAACTGTTGAATCATTTAAGAGTTGCCTCCCCCCACTGCTTTCCTGTTGTATGATAAATAAGAACTAAACAATGGCAGTTGGGAGGAGTTGGAAGTAGAACTACAGAAATACAATGTTCTTTTCCTTACTATGCAGCAGAAATGGGAAGCTGCTTTTTCACAGTCAGAAGAGTGGAAAGGGGCATCGGTTGGCCCATAAACTGGTCAGCAACTTTGGAGGATCTTCTCCCCCCCATCTAGCGACTCAGTCATAGTGCATATTGAAAACAGATGGCTGACACTCCTTGGGAAAAAAAAGTCTAATAATAGTCATTTTTGTTCCTTAAAAGTATTTTAAATCTTGGATGCATGTTGAAAAGTCCATACATAATATTCATTTTCAAGCATTCCGTTTTCACAGCAATATCTTCTTATTGTGAATGCACCTAAGTCACAGAACATATGATACATGCTCCAACCTGTTTTCCTGACACTACTATATATTACTGAAATTCTCTTTTCATGATCTTTAACTGGATGAAACAGTGCATAATAGGGCAACAATTTTGAACCAAGGTTCCTCAAATGTACTAAGTTACAGAATGTGTCCAAAATCCAGGACTCATGACTCCCAAGGGAATGAGATTTGGAAATATTGTGGCTGCTCCAGTGTTTCTGTTTGCTGCTGCAGTCACAAGATCTTCTTTTTCAATGTTCTGTGACAGTTTCCCAGCCAGTCTCACAATCCTTTGCTTCCTCCCTGACCCAGCAGCAGTCAGTAACCTGCCTGCTGAAAGAGAAACGAAGGGGGAAGGAAGGGAGGGAAGGAAAGGAGGGAGGAACCCCCACACACACCCTTCCTGGCCCATGCCACAGGCAATCTCAATGGAGAAGCTGGAAAAAAGTCACACCTACTCCCACTGCTTATCTATAAGAATGGAAAATCCAGATGAATGAGAGTTGATTCTGTAATAAAATATTCTATAAATTCTGAAATTGACGAGAGAATAGATCAAGTACCAAGGGTTGATAGGAAGGGTCACCTGTAAACTCTGCTTCCCCAAAGAACCTGGTAGAAGAGAAAGGATCAGTTGTACGAAAGCCAACTACACATCTATGCTAAACATATGCTTTAGTCAGAAAACTGACTGAAATAAAGCCAGCTGCAATTAGAGCCTTCTAGCAACTCCTATTTCTCCTGCAGCTGCAAGATGCTCACTTTACAATTTATTTATTTTTTATAAATTTATTAAATGTACATTTAAAAACAAAAGTGGACATGATTCAACCTCCCTGGGTATAACACTGCTATTACAGAAAGAAAACCAGAAACTTAAAATACCTTCTATAACGGGACAGAGTATAACAAGCTGTACATATAACTTCTGTAAAAAACTTCTGTATTTACATATCTTTCCGTTGTGTCCTGATATAGATGCTAATAGGAAATCCTTGCGTTATCAACTAATCAATCGATAATCATCTCAGCGATCCTCCTTATCTCTAACCAATCGTACAAATTTTTCCAAATTTCATAATACTCTGTTTCAGTTTTATTTTTGATCTCTAGAGTTAACCTGTCCATTTCAGCGCATGACAAAATTTTATTTATTATTTCTTCTTCAGTGGGGGCTTCCTTTCTTTTCCATTTTTGGGCATATGCCAATCTTGCTGCAGTTAAAATATGCAATAGTAAGTAGAAAGATGCTTTGCTAAATTTATCATTAATAATCCCTAATAAGAAAATTTCTGGTTTTAAACCAATTTTTTGTAGTAGTATTTCTTCCAGCCAATTTTTTATCTGGTGCCAAAAATTTTTCGCTTTTGAACATTCCCACCACATGTGATAATAAGTCCCTGGAAACCTTCTACATTTCCAGCATGTCGGTGAGATTTTTTAATCTATTTTTGCTAGCCTTGTAGGGGGAAGGTGCCATCTATAAAACATCTTGTATAGATTTTCTTTATAGAAGGTGGCTAGCGTTAACCTCCTATTTCTGTCCCATAATGATTGCAAGTCAATACTATAACCAAAACTTTTGCTCCAGATTAACATTGTTTCTTTTACCTGTTCTTCTAACAAATCTTGTTCTAATAAATATTGATATATCTGTTTTATCATTTGATCTTCTGTTCCTAGAAGGATTTTATCTAATTGGGTAGACTCTAATTTTATCCCTGGTTCTTTTTTGTCTTTTCTGTATCGCGACTGTATTTGTAAGTATGCCCACCATTCCAACTCTATACCATCTTCTAATAGTCTTTTTCTTGTTTTCAGGTCTCCATTCTCATCTAAGATATCTTTATATGTGATTACTCTTCCTAAATTTATGAATTTGGGGTGCATAAATATCTCTAATATGGATAGCCAATTGGGGCTTTCTATATAATTAATTTTTTTAATTTTTATCCACACTTCTAATAGTGCCTGTCTAATATGATGGTTCTGGAAATACTGGTGAGCCTTATATTTCCCGTCCCACATTATAGCATGCCACCCTATTTGCCTTCTAATGCCAGTAGTCTTCTATTCCTTAAGTGCTCACTTTACAATTAATGGACTTTGCCCCATATTCTTTTTCATGCACTTATTAAGTACCAACTGCATTTTGCAAAACTATCACTTCCACAGTGACACACACACAAAAGGAACTTGTGTGAGAGGTAAAGCACTTAGAACAATCATTCCTTTAAAACAGAATGATTCTCAACTGAGAATAGGCAAGGATATGTAGACTGTCATTTCTAAGCTGAGTATCATGAAACATGCTCGTGGATAAGGCTACAAAAGTGAACAGAAATAAAATGGATATTATTTCCTCACCTCCACCACCCTCCCCTGTTCCCCCCCTCCCATCCCCCTCCCAACCTTCCAGCCGTTACTACTAATTGTTTTATGAAGGAGATCCTGGAAAAGATCAAAATGGGAAAAGGCAGACAAGATCAGTTGACTTTTCTTTCCCTGTTATCATCAACTGGCCTTTAGGCAGGATATACTGTAGGCTCATTTAAAACAAAAATACAAGTATTTATTTTATTTCTAATTGTCTGCATTGCTTGTTACCTTGTTCAACCCTATGGGGGGGAGGGCAACTGACTTTGGTGATACTGAAAAGCTAACCAGATTGGAGCCTCTCTAGATGAGAGACAAGAAATTGCAGAACTGTAGTATTAGCCCTCCTGGGTAAACCAGGCAGGAAACACAACTAGATGATCTAACTCTGTTGTATGGCTACATTAGCTTGAAGGTACAAGCTTCCCATGGCCACTTTTTACTGCTTAATCCATTAGTTGATCCTAAGTTTCTTTCTTTGACCATTAAGCCACTGGGGTCTCCTGCCTGTCTTCTCTGATTGTTTCCTAGGCAGCATCTCTTCCTTTCATCCCCCAAGATGATGGCAAGCTATTGCTCTATTGTTGGCAAGAAAATAACATGGATGATGATATCAAAATAGAAGACTTTATTTGGCCAAGTGTGATTAGACACACATGGAATTTGTCTCCGGTGCAGAAACTCTCAATGTACATGTAGATGTCCACACATTCTTGGTAAGGTTAATTTTAAGAAGTCCTTTAGATGGAATGACATATTTTTCAATACAAACAGATACTGGTGGCTGAATACAAAGAATACTGCTATTGTGCACTCAAATATCTGATCTCCAGTTATTAATGTATTTGGGTGTTTATCTTAGCACAAGGAAAAGATGTGGATCTACCTCCACAACATAATTCATACTTCAGGGTCCTCACTCTGGGCACTTATCCAGCCAAAGTTAAGTGCCTTTCAGTCCAATTAATTTTGGTCGCATAAATTTGAAAGCATGTTTCTTCCAAATCAATATTATTTTAAAAATGTTCTATCTTTTCTGGATGATGTCCTGAAGTTGGCAGAGCACTTAAAATTGTAGACCCAATACTACCATCATAGGCCCCGTGCCTGTTTCATCTTGGTCTTCAGAATAGCTCGGGTAAGACAGCCAAAAGAAAATCTATCAACTTATTAATTTTTAGCCATCCCACCACAGTCGCCGGTAATTTTGATTGCTATTCACATGATGTTTTTAAGCTCAGGCTCCAGGAGGCACTTAACAAATGACCTACATTAAGCTGGTGTCCCTACCTGGGATCGTATTTGGACTTCAGCCAGGTAGCCATTATATCACTGAACATTTAAGGAAAATGAATCACCTAGGCTACCTTTTTGTGCCGTAAATCTTTAAAAAGGCATCAGGAAAGTTGTCTCAGGAAAAAAAAAGCAAAGAAAGTTAAGTTGTCACCCTGAAGCTAAGCGAACAAAATGTTCTTTCCACCATCTTTTGAAAAGGAAAAAAAAAAAAAAAGACTTGTGTAACAAGGGCATAATCTGTAAATATTTCTAAGTCCTCCTGTTTTTACTGGATGATGCTGAATTGTGCTGGCTCTGTATTGTGCCACTCTACCCTCTGATGATAAACAGCCATGCATCACAGCTTTGTGTTCTGCCTGCCACAGGCACAATACTGCTAAATTAATAGTTAATTCAGAGAACTTGACTATTATATTACCTTTGGAATTAGAAAATGAAAACCTTGTTGTCATCTGCCTTGAAGGAGAATAATGCAGTCTCCCCATGGATGATGAAATAGTATCTTGGAATCATTCCCATTAAAATCTGGGTGCTTGCTTCCAAAATAAATGTGCATTTCATATATGCCACCCAGAGTCCTTGTAGGAGAAAGGGTGGCGATGGCATATAAATCTTTCTACATGTGTATGCATAAAAAAAAATATATGCTGCCTATTCTTATCATATGCCAGAATAGGCAATGCCATGCAGGTATTATTGTTTTTGTTTTTGTGTGTGCATAATTTCCTTATGTAGAAGCAATTTGTAGTTTGCATAATTAGCATTTAAGTATGATAGTGTGTGGGTTTTTTTTGAAGGTGCAGGTTTAAAGACAGAATGAATGAATAAAAAATGAACACTCTCTTAGAAAATCCCATCACTTAGAATTAAATGCATATTCTATTTTATTTATGTAAAGCCTCAACAAAAATGTCTTCCATATATGGGTCATTATTATGATGGTTTCTGACTAAGTCAACATTCAAAATTTGGCTTGACAGATTTTTTTTTTTAAAAATTAGTAAAATGAAACTAACCAGCATGGCTTAATTTACCATATATGTTTATGAGAGAGGGCTAGTTTGGTGAAGTGGTTTTGATGCTGGAGGAGAAACAATTAAACTGACCTTGGGCCAGCCATTCACAATCTAACTTACCTCACAGGATAGATATTATGAAGAAAATAAGGGGAAACACTGTGCAGACCACCTTGAATGTATATGTGTACATATATACATAGGAATAGAAATCTAAAAAATTAATGTCTGAATTGCAGGGATTGCATTTATTCAAAAAACAAAACAAACCTAAACTTGCTAAACAAGAGTTGGTAACTGAAAAACACCACTGACTCTCCTGTACAGCCACAAATTCTCTTGTAGCCCAAGAGAAGGGATTTTATAGCAATGCAGGAGTTCAGTACAGGAAGAAATCCAGATCACTGCTCCATCTAATACAAATCCTTTGAGGGTTTTTTTACAGCATTTGGTCTGAACATGCAAACATGACTTCCCCTATTGATCCATGGTGAGGCTGGCTCTTGTATTTCCATTCTGATGAGCTTTATACTCCCATTCTGGAAGCCAAGCATAATTTTAGGATTATATCCACAAGCAAATGCTACTGAAGCATCAAAAGAACAACGCTCTTGGCTCTGTTTCTACCAGAATCCTACATCTCCCTGAGTTGTCCAAGAGATACCAGAATATTTGAGTGTCCAATCTGAGTCAGTCACCAGGACCAGAGGTTTATTCTTCCAAGCTTTTGGGCTCATGCTGGAGCCCATCCTCAGGGAACTTCTTAATTCATTTATTTAATAAATTTATTTATTTAATCCCACCTTTATTATTTCTATAAATAACTCAAGGCAGTGAACATATCTAATTCTCCTCCCTCTTCCTATTTCCCCCATAACAGCAACCCTGTGAGGTGAGGTAGGCTGGGAAAGAATGACTGGCCCAAAGTCCCCCAGCTGGAATTCCTGCCTAAGCAGGACCTTAACCACTAGACCACGCTAGCTCTCTGTACACCAAAGTGGCAAAGTGCTACTCGAGGGAGAGGGAGTCAGTAATGGGCTGACATTATAAATCGCTCAGAGTGTGCGGTAAAGCGCTATGGATCAGTATAAAGTCTAAGTGCTATTGCTATTGCTATTACTCTTCTTCCCTTTTCAGAAAAAGAGCTGATGAAATGATAATGCAAGGGAGCACAACCTACAAGAGGATATTAACACCTCAGGAGAACTGACATCTTCTATATGTGTAGCCAACAAAAATGAAAACATTTAACTTTCTAGACTTAGCCATGCATGTCCAGTATGCAGCTTAGCTCCTTCTAAAATGTCCACAAATTAAATGAATAAAACAGATTGTGATTTTATTTTATGGAAATAAAATGTAACCACAGCTTCCCAATAATATGATTTCCCTGTCCCATTCTTCAACTTCAGAATGCTCTGTATTTTTTTCAGTATAGTCCCTATGTTTTTTTTCCCTGTGTCCAGAGTAGCCAAGATTTAGATCGCTTTTGATTTGCTTTCTTAATAAGACTTGAACATACCAAAAGAGTTTTCAGATATTGGAGACATAACTTGCTCTAGGCTGAAGAGTTAAGGACTTCTGCCAACACTTAAGCTTTGCCGATAAATCACACGTGGCAGGTTATATAATAGGCTTGGGCTTTATATACTGTATCTGTAGGACAGCGGCATGTAAAAATCTTAATGGGAACGACATGCTCCAATGTGAAGAAATTTCACATTGACCCAGGACTGTAGTTTTATAGAGCAGTCTAGGCAAAGTGAATTCAGCAGCTAATTATATAAGCCTCTGTGGCAAGTTTTTGTTTTCATTAAGTTGTGGTTATCCACCATCTCATCTTTTTTTTCTTTTTTAAAAGGAAATTGAAAATTGAAAGTCTCTGAAAAAAAACTTGGATAAAAAATGGTTATCTACCTGCGGAAAATCACACCAGGTTATATAAGATTATTGCAGGTAAGATACTTTATTTCTCTCCCCACCACCTTTCGCTTTTGCTTACACTTCTGTAGGGCTACTGTTTGGGTCAGCCAGCAAAAGAACATTAAATGTGGTACAGTCAGTTTTCCCGCCATCAATGGGAGTCTAATTAAATTTATAGGGGGATGCCTTGGTTAGCAATCTGGATAACTGGCATCATTCTACATTGCCCAGAGCAAAAAGTGTGTATTTTGTTACTGTGTTTTCAGATATTTTTTTTAAATGTTTGTTAATTACAAACATTTATTTAGGCTGAATCCAATACCTAAATAAACCCCCATTATATTTAACAGGAATTATTTCTAAGTACAAGAATGTATATCATTATCTATTTGCAAACATCCAGGAACACAATGCTGCACTATTAGAATGTGAAGGAAATGTAAATAATTTAATTATGGTGAGGTTCCTAAATTATTAACAGAGCCGAGTAGTAAAATATTCCTGTATTAATGGAGTAGGATTTGAATATTTAAAATATCTATGCAAAAATCACAGATTCATAGAAAACCTTTGATTTTTCTAGCTTTCCCACAGATAGGATTCTACAACAATACAGCACATAAGAATATAATAAGTGCAGGAACAATTTGAATGAAGCAGCTTTTGCTGTGATTCACTACATTTGATGGCCTTTAGAGCACCTACCATTTTCATAATCAGGAAGTCCCAGAGGTGCCAGTGGATGAGGGGATCGTATGCTCAAAATGGCAGAGCGCTGGTTTCTTTGGCAATTTAATACAGAATGACTTTCTGGTTACCTTGCCCGCCTCTGCCTCTTATTAACTGGAATTCTCACATTGTAGTCTCTGCTCTGCATGTCTGCGTGAATTTCTGTTCATAATACTTTAAAGCATCAGTGACATTCACCAAGGCTACAGCCATAAACTCTCCTCCCTTATGCTTACTCACAATAATCAGAATGAAATGGAGTAAACACTCTTTATAAGAAGCCTTTCCCAGTGCCAATCAGCAATGGGGGCATCTTCTAGTTGGGCCCAGTGGTGAAGGTGCTGGCCTAAAGACCAGGAGTCTGGGAGATCTAGTCCCGCCTTAGACATGAAAGCTGGTTGGGGGGGGGGTCTTTCGGCCAATCATTCTCCGTCAGTCCACCCACCTCACAGGGTTGTTGTTGCAGGGGAAAATAGGGAGGAGTATTAGGTGTGTTTGTCGCCTTGAGTTATAAAATAACAAAAGCAGGATAAAAATCTAATAAGTAAATGCAGCAATAACTGTTAGTGACAGTGGCAATTCAACCCAGCTTCTCATTTGGAAAATCAGAATGAAGATCATATTCCATAACTTTCATATGACTATAACGTATGGGATTGGGATTTCCTTTTTCTTTTTTCTTTTAAAAAAGGATACTGACCCTAAACTGTGGCAGGGCTTTCTTGTTCAGTGCTATAAGGCCACCCTTTAAATTAGACTCAAGTCACAAGCCAGCTGTTCTGCTCTAACCATTGAAGATAGGTGGGGTGGGGTATATGTAGAAATAATCAGGTCCCAAAGCAAAGGATTATGTAGTCAATAGACCAGGATCTCTGAAAACTAAAAGGGACGAATTTGGGAAGATGGGGTTTGGGAAAACCGGTGAAGCGAAGCCTCTCAGCTGGGAACTGAGGTAGGACTGAGCATGCTCAGTAGCCATGGAATACGACATCTTAATTAGAAAAAATAATTTGAAAACCAGAGGGAAGAAGTGGATATTGGAGGGCCCCGTAGCAGGAATTCCCATGCAGATGGTTAGGAGACTCCAATAAAGGAGAATATTTATAGCTCAGGGTTGAAATGAGGGGTCCTTGGTGCTCTCTGATGTTTTCTTGTCTGACATTACCCAAATTAGGTAACATCGTCAGTGATAGTGAAATGTCTGCAAGAAAACCACCAAGCTCAGAGAGCCCCAAGGCTAGGAGGCGGGATTGTCTTCCCGCAAAGGCTCTTTGGGTATTCCAGGTAGTAATCTGTTAGCTTTATCTTCTCATCCGAATGCTTCAACGGGGAATTTGCTTTACCTTCTTGCAGACTCAAGCGGCTGGGAAGTTAGCCATCAACGCTGTGGACATGCTGATGCATCAGGCTGCCCTGTTCCTGGGTTTGTTCGGGACCAGCATCTCTACCTACAGCTTAATCCAGCTGTCTCAGAAAAAGAGGAAACCTCTGGATTTTTAATCAGATTTTGCATCTCAAGCCAAAGGGCTTAAGCCTGAGGAGCACCCATTGATTTTTCACTGTCACTTTCAGAGGCAATTCCACCGGCTGAAAGGTGTGCAGAGAGTCATCCTCTGCTCTGAATACAAATCTTCTCATTTTGTATTCCACAGTATTTCTTGGAAGGTGAAAGAAGAACCTCAATTATTTCCCTTCTCAGGAAAACAAACTTACAAAAGGAAAAGAGTTAGAAGAAGGAAGAGGGGAGGGAGGCATTACATTTTATGGCACTTTATGGACTTCCTAGGAGAAGCGATGGATTTCTTTTGCTGAACTTAATACATGCAGAAAGATATCGGTATATACAGAGATCACTTAAAATCTGAGCTAGAGCAGACAGACAGATTGCCAAGTAGAACCGCTTTGTTATTACAGGTAGTCCTCAACTTACGACCACAGCTGAGCTCAAAATTTCTGTGCTGAAGTGAGACATTTGTTAAGTGAATTTTGTCCCATTTTACGACCTTCCTTGTCTCAGTTGTTAAGTGAATCACTGCAGTTGATAAGTTAGTAACCCGGTTGTTAAGTGAATCTGGCTTCCCCATTGACTTTGCTTGTCAAAATGTCACAAAAGGTGATCACATGATTCTTGGGACACAGCAAAGGTCATAAATATGAACCAGTTGGCAAACATCTGGATTTTGATTACTTGATCGTAGGGATGCTGGAAAGGTCAAAACTGTGAAAAACGGTCACTTTTCTCAATGCCATTGTAACTTTGAAAGGTCACTAAACAAACAGTTATAAGTTGAGGACTACCTGTACATCATCAAATCATTTTGGGCAGAAAGATTAATGGAGCAAAAGGGGAGCAACTGAAAGTCTGAGGACAAATAAGAATGCCTTTCCCCTTCCTCTACGCACATGAACTGATTGCCATGATTTGGCACCACCATCTCAGCTGCAGACCTAGACCTCAGGGGCCAGAGGGAAGTGAAATGGCTGGATGCGTGTGCAACACTGCGCACAAGATAGGCCGTATCTTAACAGGCAGTTCTATGCAAATGGATGGTTGGCTCTGTGCTTTGATGGGCAGGGATGGTAGGGATGTACGTTGGGGCTTTATGCTTTTAACGCCCTCTCTGTTGGGTAGTCATATAGATAATAGTTCTGAGACATAGAGCCAGTGCTACATCATTTTGTGACAGCTAAAATCATAGGGTTGACCAAGCCTTAGAAGTCATCTAGTCCATCCCCTTCTGTTACCCTTTGAAGTAATACAGACAGGAAATCAAAAGTACTTGGTTTTGTAATAGCACTACCTTTATTGTAAATCTATTGTAAATCTCACAAGTCTGAAAGTACTTCTCCCTCCCCTGCCTTTACTTCTTAGAGAACTAGGGAGGGTCACTTCTGAGATGCTTTCTCCACCCCCATCCCTCCTTTGGATTGAGATTTCTCTTATCAGATAGCTGTGTAGGCTGTGGCTCTTCCTCCTGTCTCCCAAGGTTATTCTCACATCTTCAGGATCCAGGAGTACATCTCTAACAGGTGGCCATCCAGCCTGTTACCCTACAAAAAGAGTCTTCCATGAACACAAACAGATGTGTGGAAGAGGAGACTGAACTTATTTGGAGATGACTGTAACTGAACGTTGTATGACGACTGAGTTTCAGGTTGCTACTTTAGAAGAAAGAGCAACATATTAGATGGATAACTATCCTTTGAGGTAATTGCAGATCCAGCCTTCAGTCAATATCTTCAGTCAATGAGTCTTGAATCTTGTATCAATGAGAAACTGAATAGCTTTTTCTATGCATCCCATTTACTGCAATATGAAACAAAGCAGGAGAGCAACCAGATACCATGTGCAAAGATTGGTTCATCATAAGATTTCTTTCAAAAACGTGTGACTGTGTTTTGTACTCATTATTATTATTATAATTTCTTTGTTAATGGTATGCATTATTTCCTTTATAAACAGTACTTATGTTTAACCACTCTGGAACATTGTACACCTTTTTCTTGTTGTTGTTTTTTTAAAAAAACTCAGGATTGCCTAATGCATTATTATAAATCATAAATAGGGTTGATTGACATTATACCCTGCTGTATTTTTTTTCTTCATGTCTGAGCATAATTGTGAGGACTTGGAGAAATTAGAAAATTGGTTTTTAAGAGCTATTTCTCAAAAAAATTATCTAATGCATTAAATTTAATTCCCCATCCAAGTCCACGGTTTATCATGTTTAATTCTTTGCCAAATAATCCTTTATTCAACCATCATTCTCGGGGAAGTTAGCAAGCTTTAAATTAATCTTCTGAAGATATTGGAATGCTTTAAAATGGAAAATAATGTATCTTGTTATATGAGACAGAATGTTATTATTCCTTAAACAAATGTACACGGTTTATTACAAATTGGATTCAGAATCTTATGGGCGATTTAGGCCAATGTCCAGCCTCTATTTAGTGTTGGGATCCAAATGCAAGCATTTCCGACATATGGCTGCTTGGTTTCCATTTGAACACATCCATTGAAATCCATAATTCCTCTGGGTCATCGGCTCCACTAGGGGATCTTCTTGGGAAGTTTTCACTAAAATTCAAGCAAGACCTGCCTTCTTATATAACTATTATAACTTGAATTCCTTACTTTGTCTCCTGCATCCTGGAATTAAGAATGATCAGATCTTACCTTGTGTCAGGGCTTATTTAACATACATTTTAGCAGTGCAAAAGTGAAGATTTAAAAAAGTCATGAAATGTCATTTCTTATTTAGAAGAGAGACACATTTTCTACAGGTGAAGCAGATCCTGCAGTTCATCTGCTTCCAAACCTCAGAGGCAATCACAGTAATATTTCATCACGTGGCAGGTTGACTTGTGTGAATGTGTGTGCTTGTTTCCCTTAGTGAAAGTTCTAATCCTTTGGGACGAAGTTTCTGATTACAAAGTAAGCCAGATATTTTGACTGCAGCACGATAGGTGAATAATTAAATGTGCTAAGGATACTGATTAACAGCATTGTTTATAATTATAGCTTTAAAATTATTCTGACTCTATATTCGGCAAGGGATGTACGGAGATGGAGGCACATTTCACATCCTCAAAATCAGCCCAGAGTTAGGCCCACATATAAATGCTCTAACAAAGTGTTTCTCAACTTTGGCAACTTGAAGATGTGTGGACTTCAACTCCCAGGAGTCCACACATCTTCAAGTTGCCAAGGTTGAAAAACACTGCTCTGACATGATAGCAGCTTATGCATATTTCTCCAAACACAGGTTCTTATAATGTACTTTATACCATAAGTCCTTGTTAGCTATAATAATTAGGACCGGCAATTTGGTCTTTAAGTGAAGCGGCTGCTAAGTGAAACCATGACTCCACTTATGCTCTTACTTAGGTGTCCTTTGCTTTACAGACCTGTGAAGATCATAAATGTGAGAATTGGTTGTAAAGTTACCTTTTCATCACTGTCACACAGCAAATAGTCAGTCACTAAGTGAAATATCTGTACTCTCCATAGAGAGCAAGACATGGAATGAAGAGCAGATCTGGGACAATCCCATGCAAGCAGAGAATATGCCTTGTGGAGGAGGGCCAGGATGAAACCTCTCCTTCTGAGCTCCACTTAGCAATAGCACTTAGACTTGTATACCGCTTCACAGTGCTTTACAGCCCTCTCTAAGCAGTTTACAGAGTCAACATATTACCCCCAACAATCTGGGTCCTCATTTTACCAACCTCAGATGGATGGAAGGCTGAGTCAACCTTGAACCGGTCAGGATCGAACTCCAGGCTATGGGCAGAATTAGCCTGTAATACTGCATTCTAACCACTGTGCCACCAGATTGCTCACATAGAGAAGGATTACAATATTACCTAAGATCTTTAGATGGACCACCTAAATTTGATGGACCACCTCGTTCCTGATCACATCTCCCCATGTTGTGGGTACCATCTGCTAAGGAGTTCCATTCGATGGGGCCCAAACGATATGCTTTTTCTGCTTTGCCTCCTGCCCTCTGGAACATCATTCCCCCCTAAGCTGAGGTTAGCCCCATCTCTGTTAGCCTTCGGAAGGCCCTGAGAACGTGGTTCTTCCAGTAACATTGAAGAATCCCATGGGGAGCTTTGATTATGATTATACTGTGTTTAGATGGATACTTTTTTCTAGCAATCCTGCTTTTTTTTTTTAGTGTTGTAATATTTGGGACATTATTTTTAATTGTTGGTTGTACACCACCTAGAATCACATTCAGTAAGATAGACTGCCGTATAAATTTGTTAAATAAATAATTTTATTTAATGAGCAGGTCTTTACTTCCGGTCTAATTAGAGCTAACTAGAAATACTTTTGCTTCCAACACCCTCTTTCTTTTAACATATGTTACTTAACTTGCATAACTCTGAAATCCTTGGCAATGCATCAATAATTTAACACAAAGTACAAGTCCGGCTGCTCCATGCTTGGGAGGTTTGTAACAATTAACTGAACATGTTGATATTTCCCAGAGATATACTTAGATTGGCACAAAGTTTGCAGATTTATTGAAGTTCTATTGCAGGAGATTTATTTATTTATTTGTGTGCTGCTCATCTCGTCTAGAGGTGACTCCGTTCCAGGGCCTTATCAGTTCCATAGAAAATTCTGCTGAGTTCAGGACAAATTGTTTTACAGCAGTACTGCATAGAGCAAATGGCCGCTGCATTTATTTCCTGATTGTACCAAAGGCCAAATATTGCATTTACTTGAATAGAAGATTATTTAATCAGATAGTTTAACCTAAAATGGGAATGTCACCCTAGATGTGGTTGAATACATATAATAGGGGCACAATAATCTCCCTTTTGATAAATTCTAGATTTATATGCAGGGTGCATTCTCTCTCTCATGACGAAGGACATGACCCTGCAAATGATCTAAAGTTGTGTGGAAGTTGTGTTGAATTGAGGTTAAAAAAGCACTGAGAGGCTGATATTTATTAGTCTCTGGGAATGAATGTTACTGTTGTAAATGCTCTCATAATTCATATCCTCTGAAACAGGCTGGATTTTGCTGGCGTCACTGTTTTCAACTTTCTTGCACTGTCTCTGAAATGACTGACTGAGAACCTCTGCTTTAGAGGAATATTATACTCGAAGCTGAGGATATTTCACATCACCATTGAAGAATCAGAGTATGGCTTGTGAAAATTTCACTTGTGATAGTCCTCTAGACTGCCTTAGCTGTACTGCTTCCATCCAATTATTGAAATACTTCACCCTTTAGGAGTAGAAAGCTTTTATAGCTTTTTCTTTCCTATTGTGAATCTGCACCTTTTACTGATTTTTATGGACTGAGGAGTGAAAAGCTAAGGAGCAAAACAGAAAGAAGCAGCAAAACAATGCTTTTTTTTTAAAGGGAAAAGAGCATGCCTTTCACTTCCTCTCATAGATATTGCTCAGAAAATGGAACCACCCACCAAACCAAGCTAAAATTTAGCTTAATCAAATGACATTTTAATAAAGCTCACATTCTAACCACCAGACAAAAGATTACAAATGTTTACTGCAAAAAGTAAAGTTAAAATTTGATTTCAATACAGTAGTCCTGTCCTTCCTTGCTGCCAGGTGATAATCAAGTGGAATTTTGCAGCTGAAATCTGGTAACCTTAGGATGAGTGTTTAATTGGACATCGTAAAAGGGAACAGGATTTTAATTAGGATTGTCACACGTAGTTGTACTGATTTCCTTCTTAAGACTTGGCACCTGGCTGTAATTGCTTCAGAATTAATAGAATGTGTGTTATCTAATCCCTCAATGCGATTGTTACAAGCATCTTAACACAAAGAAGCCAAAGTTATATAAACTTTGGAAGTCTGCCTGTATTATTTTAAGACAGATCCATGGTATGTATCTCCCCATCTCCACTACCACCAAAAAGTATTTTTTTATGTTTGTCCAAAGCAAAATCATGTGGGTTTTATATTTGTTTGGATTTTTATTCACCTGTGTTTCCCTGAAAATAAGACTGGGTCTTATTTATTTTAATTTTTTTTTTGCCTCCAAAAGAGGCCCCAGGTCTTATTTTCAGGGGGTTGGTTTTTCCATTCACCTCTGGCACCGACAGACTCACCCAGCTGGCTCACTTCTGTGGCCAAAGGAGCAGTTTCATTCTGCAGCTGAGAATGGAGCTCAGGCCTGCATTTCACAGTCAGGCCTTTCCGGAAGGCATCTGCAGCTGAGTTCTCGGCTGCAGAGGCCTTGCAGAACCAAGCTATGGATTGAATCCATAGCTCGGTTGCTGCAGTGGCCTTCCGGAAAAGCCTTTGACTGCAAAATGCAGGCCTGGGAACGCCCTAGAAGAAGTGGGCCGGGGAGGAGAGGCCTGGCTGCAAGATAAGTGGGCGCGGGGTGCATGGGGAAGCTCCACCCCCTCACCCCTGCCTTAGCTTGATCTTTAGGCGTGCGCCTCGCCCCAAAACTAGGGCTTATTTTTGGGGTAGGGCTTATTTTCGGGGGAACATGGTATATGTAGTTTATTTTGAAGAATTAATATCTTATTTTTCTTAAAAACAGAAAAAATACGTAACTTAAAGCAATAATACTATCAAACCAATAAATGATAAAAGCAGAGCAAAATAAAAATAGTAAAAAATAACAGGCTTTCTGTAAGGTCCCAATCCCTTACTGGAACTTGAGATACCATATCAATCTAATCAGATAACCCAAGCGGAGACTTCTTGATCAAGCAGCACTTTATTTGATCAAATTAAGCAGCTGGGTGGCCAAAAATCTGGAACGCTGGCAGAGTTACGTCCAGAAGTGCCACGCATTAGAAAGTTGGTAGCATTCCTTTATAAACTTTGTTAGCCAATGAAAATCAGACAACAGAGCCATTACATCATAAAGAAGACATCAATCATTCCTGTACACTCCCTTATTCCCTCCTTCAGTATATCACATCCATGTACATGTTTCCCACACTTGCATGAAATTTCTCTGGTGCAAAAGCTGATTACAAAAAACAAGAAAGCAACAGTTAGACTAAACAATTTCCCTTTGTTCCAGAACCCTTCACTTTCAAAAATAATATTGATTTAAATTATTATCATTATCATTAATATTAATATTAAATTATTTAAAAAGTTACAGAGAAGTTGAATACTGCAACTTAGCACGGATGGGGAAATCTACCAACTAAGCCACGGGTGTCAAACTCGCCACGTCACGTGACGTGTCGTGACGTATTGCGACTCTTTTTGCATTGCCGGCAATGGGGTGGGCGCGGCTTCGGTATGATGAAACTGGTCTGCGGGCTGGCAGTTTGACACCCCTGAACTAAGCAATTCATCAATTATGTAATCACAAATTATTTCAATCTTATATATGAAGAAATTTTAAAATTTTATTATTTCCTTATAAACAACTTGAACTGAATCTCCCTTCTGTTTTATTAATTACATTCAGCTGGTATAGCTATTACTGGATTGGCTTTAATTTAAATAAAAATAAAAAAGGGAAGGGAAGCAGAAAAAAACCCACTGGACAGCCTCATCAAAATAAATTATTATACTTCAAAGTAGTAGCAACCAACCCACACTGTTCTGAATGCTTTGAACTGACAATATTTTTTTTAAAAAAGTCTTTCTATAATAGAGCTACCATATATTTAGATTACAAAAACCTGAGTTAACTCTGCTTCAGTGTATTGCATTTTGCAGGCCAAATAAGTTAGTTAGGCTATTCAATAATGAATATCTACCATGCAAACTTGCTCATATTCTTTAGATTACAAGAATTTTTCCCTTGTCCTTGATTTCTATGTATTCACTAAATTTATCAATAGAATATGAATATCTTGTAATATTAACCTCTGTGGGTTTATGCAACACAAATCAAGGCAATTAGAAGAAGATGGACCCAAAAGGGGAATTTGGAATGGCCTACAGTAGCGATTTAAACAAATTTTAACACTGAGCATTTCCTATGCATTCCTGACAATTGTTTGTACTTGAACATGTGCTTCCTCCTTCAAAGGTCTCATGCAATTTGAACGCAGCTGAATCTTCTGACTCACATTCAACATAGATGTCAAAACTAGAGCAATTGTATTAAATAAGGGGAGGAATATATATTGTTCTGGTAGATTGTGACATACAGGGCTGCAGCTGGATGTCTGCTTATTCAAAGGAAAGCAGTGACAGGAATAGGGACAATTAGACCTCCTTAAGGGAATAATGCTGAGATAATCCATTGGGCATTAGTGCTAAAAGCGGCTACATCTACAAGGTTCAAGTTAGGGTTATCAATCCAAACAAAGAAGGCAAGCTTAATCAATCCAAGGTCAAGAGCCGGGGTCCCCAACCCACTGTCCATGGACTAGTACCAGGCTGCAGCATGCCAGCAACCGAGCCTTGCAAACAAGTAAAACCCCAGGCAGCACGCAAAACCACGCCCCTTCTGGTCCGTGGAAAAACCTCTCTCCACAGAACCAGTCCCTGTGCCCAAAAGATTGGGGGGCCGCTGGTCAAAAGCATTTGGCCCTCATATTAAAGGTGATGGCTAATGAAGAGGTGAGAAGAAGACTGTCACAATTGTAATCCTAGTCCAGTGCCAGTCCTATCAAAAGGCTCTTTTGTTTCCTTACTGGAGCTGCAGCAGCCATTTTTTCAAAAATACCTCTCATTGAACAAACACAGATTCTCTTTACTCTTTTAATTTACTTACTAATTAAAAACATTACCTTGGACTTTGAACTTTCCTGAATGATTTTTCCTGCATTTTTGAAGAATTTGATTTTTAATCCAATAATATTCAGAGACATTTGACTGTAATTCAGCAGACTCATGGTGGACATTGCAAAAAGGATCCTGACTTCTAAAGTCACTGACATATTGTCTGAGAATCGGAAAATATTGTAACCACAAATCTGCTAAAGAAACACATTTGACGATTTATTTGCGTTATGCTAAATTTATTTGCGTTATGCTAAAAAGTTCTGGGGCACAATAACTGAAGATTTTGTGCTAAGCAAAGCGGAAATACTACAATTAATATATGATAAGCAAATACATAATGATTTTCCTTTCATAAAATTGATATTGCAGCGTACAATCCTCTGCAACATTTGCTTTTTCTTGAAGACAGTCTTTCTTTACTAAAAACTCTAGAAATCCCTCAGACTTATAAGATTCCAGGATATATTATTCATGTTTTCAAACATATTTTATAATAAAAGGCTAACATTATTGTACTCTTAAGAAAGAGTCAAGAATCTCATATTTTATTACTATTCCGTATGTTTCCTTCAGTTGTATGGGACTGAAGAATAAGCAAAGCTGGAGCCCAATTTAGTCATTCTTCTTAGGAAGCTGGTCTTACAGTAAAATAAGATGATCGGTCTAAATTGGTCAGATTTGTCTACAATTACTGGCAAGTGCTTTCTTTCAGTTCTGACAGGGGTCATAATTTCTAGCTATAATTCTTTTATCTGATACAGTTATTATTTTTATGGTAGCCATCCAAGCAGAAATCAGATGCAAAGATAGCCCTGTCTTCCTTCAAGTTCAGTTTTCTAGGAAAAAATTAAGACCAAAGACAATATTTAAAAAAGCAAAGATGTTGCCTAACTATTAGACATTTGTTTCACATGTGCTGGATCAACTTGTTTAACTGTGTTATAACAAATAAGGCATAGCTGATTTTGTATTTTGCAGTTCATAATAATCAGATTCATACAATATGCAAAGTCAAATCAAACAAATTATATTTTGGCTTTATAGGTCATGTGAAAAAGACTGTTGATTCTGATGATATTCACACAAAGATGTAAGCCAGAATTATTCTGACATTGTATGTGGTTAACAAGAACAAAACCAAAATCAGACCAATCTGAGCTATAGCCATAATTTCTCATGCAGTATACTGTTGATATGATTTTATCATCCATAAGAGGATGGTAATCAGATAATAGTGGCCCCTTATTCCATTTCCTTTGTCATTATTGGATGACAGAAGTTTGGGCTTTTGGTGGCTATATTCTTCAAGAATGCAGGCTCTATTGAAATACTTACAACCACAATTGAGCCCAAAATTTCTGTTGCTAAGTGAGACATTTGTTAAGTGAGTTTTGCCCCAGTTTATGACCTTTCTTGTCCCAGTTATTAAGTGAATCATTGCAGTTGTGAAGTTAGTAACACGGTTGTCAGACGGTCACAAAAGGGGATCACATGACCCCAGGAGACTGCAACCGTCAAAAAAATAAGTCAGTTGCCAAGCATCTGAATTTTGATCATGTGACCATGGGGATGCCTCAAGGGTTGTAAGTGTGGAAAAAGAGTCATAAGTCACTTTTTTCAGTGCCGTTGTAATTTTGAACGATCACTAAACAAACCGTTGTAAGTTGAGGACTATCTGTAGTTTGTACTCAGATATAAATGGATTCTGATTAGTATGAATGTTACTCATGTCAAAACTATAGTTTAGTGTGGAGATATTACTCAGGCAACCATCAACAATCCCTACTGTACTTTCTCTGTAACCCATAATTTATGTGATTCTTTAGTATTCAACTAAAGTCATTAAAGCAAATGTCCATCCCTGATAGCTAGAAAGGAGAAAATAAATCATGAAATGATTGTTTTTTATGAAGACAGTGAAGGGTTTTTCCTTCCTTCCTCCTGCATTGTCTAGTCTAGTGAAACTATACCAAGTAAATCAAGGTCTTTGGTGTACCAGCCAAAAACTGAATGGAATTAGAAGTGACACATTTCTCATGACAAGAATAAAATCATTTATCTATGATAGGACTTGAACTCTTCAATTATAGTATCATCATCAGTGAAAGCATCCAAAACAAAAGACGAGGGAGGTTTTATTAATTGTCAGAGCGAGCGGAGGTGCGAACGATCTCTCCAGCATCTCCAATCGCTTATCCCAGGCTCGTGGGGCTCTTTCGAGCCGAGAGAAGCCTCGTCGGGGCGGCAGAAGGTGTGGGCGACCTGCTGCTCTGTCGTTGGTGGCGACTGACGTCGGGAAGTGGGTGAAACCCAGAACCGAGCGGACCGGGAAGAAGGCGACCAGTAATGGCCGCTGAATGACATGACAGCTGGATGGAGCTAGCGAAGAAACAGCGGAACGACAGTGTATCAGATCTGACTTGAGTGTTTTTTTCCTGAAACCTTTGTGAGTAGACTTGGAAGACGCAATTAAAGGGGTTGCAAAGAAACAAAAGCCTGGCAAAAAGAATGTTGGAGTAGCGGTGAGCTGGCGGCGAGTGAAAGTGATAAGAAGTGAGGCCGGAAAAGGCCCCATTAGGAGGACGCCAGGAGGCAAGTTTTCGAGACTCAGAGTTTTTCTTAAAGGGACAGTGACTTTTTTTTTATCTTAACTGTTGCCGAAGATCTGTTTGAGAGTTTTGACTTTTTGGTTTTTGATTTTGACCTTGGAGCGGAGCGGCTGATGAAAGGTGGCTTCTCTGGGAAGGAACAGTGATTGACAGAAGGAACTGGATTGGGACAATGATTGGCAGTTTCTGAAAGAAGATTGCCAAGAGAAGGGAAACTTAAGAGAGACTGAAGGGAATATTGGACTATTAAACTATAACCTTACAAGTTAGAACAAAATTGGGGAAGCTTAAAACTAACATCTGGCACTGTGGTACTAGAACGTGAAATATATTGACAGAGTTATATTTACAGACCACGATAGTGACAAAAAGTGGAAGGAAAAAAAGAGGGAAGTGAAAAGTGGTTATTTTGGAGGAACAGTAAGTTGTGGAAAAGTTTACAAAAAATGGCAAGTAATCCAAATCTGACTAAGATTGGCGGGGGAAAAAAAAATACAATACAAAGCTCTAGCCCCATGAGTCAGAAATTGTTAGATGATATGCTTCAAAAGGAGCGTTCTAACTCATTTAAAGACCTTCAGGTAATGATGCAGGCAATGCAGGAAGCCATGTTTAAGAATCATGAGGAAATCAAGAAGGAGTTAGAAGGGGTAAGGAATGATACAGGAGAAATGAAAGAAAAGATTCAGGCAATGGATGGAAGATTTGAGGCCTTCCAACAGCAAATCGTAAAAAATGAACAGAAACTATTGGAAGTAGAACAAAGAATGGATAATGAGGAGAAGAAGGTTGAAGAGATAAATAAAAATCTAACTTTGGCTAACAAAGAATTAGTGACAGCGGTGATGCTAATGGAAGCGGAAAAGGCAGCTTATTATCTCAGATTCCAAAACGTCATTGAGGAGAGAGGGGAAGACCTTCAGGATAAGATGGCAGACCTACTGATGGGAGCTCTTGGGATAAATAAAGAGAAGATGATTGCTGCAATGGACGAGACATATAGGGTGCAGACAAATTATGGGAGAAGATATAATTTGCCTAGAGAAGTTCACGTGAAATTTATAAAAAAGACAATTAGAGATGAAATATTATACAAGACACGTGATGAACAGCTGGAGTACAGAGGGAAACAAATTATAGTGCTAAAACAAATACCTAAAAGAATGAGAGACCTACGGAAGAACTATCAATTTTTGACGTCCAGATTGCACCAAAGTAATGTGAACTTCAGATGGTTAACACCAGAGGGGATTATCGTGACTTGGCAGGAGAAGAGATTCAGGTTGGATACGTTGGAGAAAGCTGAAGACTTTTATAGACAATACTGTATCTCAGAGGAAGAGCTGGGAGATCATGGAGAAGGAAATGCGATGGTTGAAAAAGGAGAAGGTGAACGAATGATGGATAAAAGAGGGACAGAGCAGGGTATAGAGGAAGTAAAAGGGGGAGGAGGACAAGATGGATTAGGACAACAGGGGAGAAGCCTTGAGGAGTCGAAGGAAATAAGGATTACTCGAAGCACTAAGGCACGACAGAAACAAGTTAATGGGAGAGGAGTATAGGATATGGTCAACGAATATTAGGGGTTTGAATTCACCAGTAAAACGGCGGAAAGTTTTTAGTAAACTTATTAAATTAAATGCGGATGTCATTATATTACAAGAGGTTCATATAAAAAATGATCAAAAGTATCTATTAGAGCAACCTAAATTAGGAAGACTATACATCTCACTAGATGAGAAAAAAAAAAAAGAGGAATTGCATTGTATGTTAGACAGGAGATAGCTTCCAAACAAATCTATAAGGACAAAGAGGGAAGGATCTTGATAGTGGAGGCTAATCTAAACAAAAAAAATATAATAATTGTCGTAGTTTACGCACCAAACGGAGCCCAAGTATCTTTTTTTAAGGATCTACACAGCAAGCTTAGCGACTTAGAGGGAGATGGGTTTTGTATGATTGGAGATTTCAATGCCATAGTAGATAGAACAAAAGACCATAAAAGTAATGGGGCAAGGAAAGGAAACAAAAAAATACTTCCCAGAACTTTTTTTGAGATGTGCACAGACCTTAATTTGCAAGATGCTTGGAGGGAAAGAAATATAGATAAAAGGGAATATACATATTACTCTAATAGACATAACTCGTGGACCAGGATTGATATGTTATGGCTTTCAAAAAAATTAGATTCGGAAATTCAAGGAATTAATATAGAACCTAGTCTTTGGGCGGACCATAATCCTATAAGTTGTTGCTGGAAAGGGCAACGGAGCCGGCCAAGATGGACTCTTCAAAGAGTGATTATTAGAGAAAAAGAGTTTAAGGAAAAGATGGAGAAAGAAATGCACTTTTTCTTTCAAACGAATAAGAATGGGGATACATCTTTGCAGAATACTTGGGATACAGCTAAAGCATACATGAGGGGAGTTGCAATCTCATATATGGCCAAGAGAAATAAGGAAAAAAAACAACACAGGATAAGACTGGAAGAAGAATATAAGCAGGCTGAAACACAATATCAGGGTGACCTAAATAATAAAAGTTTGAAAAGTAAAATGGAATTAATTAAACACAAACTTTGTCTAGAAGACTCGGAAAAGTTAGCACAACAACTTAAGGCTGCCAAGCAAAATAATTTTGAACACGCGAATAAACCTGGAAGATGGTTGGCGTATAAACTGAGAAGGCAGAAAGAGAAGCAACAGATTGTTAATTTGCAAGATGAGGAAGGAGAGATTCAACATGATGAGATAATTAAAAGGGGAATTGCTCAAAGATATTATGAAAATTTATATAAGAGGAGTGAGGGACAAAGTGTAGAAAAGATAATAGACTATTTGGAAAAGACAGATACACCGAAGATACCAGAGGAAAAAAAAATAATGTTAAATGAGGAAATAAGTATGATTGAAATAACTACGGCTATAAGTAAACAAAAAATTAATAAAGCGGCCGGCCCAGATGGAATACCAGCGGAATTATATAAAGAACACCAAAATGTACTTAATGAACACCTATTAGAAGTTTTCAATGATGTTTTAACTGAGGCAAAAATACCTAAATCCTGGTTAGAGGCAAATATAGTATTAATACCAAAAGAAGATGTAGAGAGAACACAGATACAAAATTATAGGCCTATCTCCCTACTAAACATCGATTATAAGATCTTCGCATCAATAATGGCAGAGAGATTTTAAAATTATTTAATTGACTTTATACATAGTGACCAAAATGGCTTCCTCCCAAATAGGCAGACTAAGCGGAATATAAGGACAATTTTAGACATATTGGAATACTACGAATCACATAGCGATTGCCAAATGGCACTCTTATTTTTGGACGCACAGAAGGCATTTGATAATGTTAATTGGCTATTTCTGATCCAACAACTGAAATTAATGGATGTTGGAGAAAATTTTTTAAATGTTATAGCTGCAATATATTCCGAACAGAATGCCCAGATTATAATAAACGGTGAGGCCACCAATAAATTCAATATTCAGAAAGGTACAAGACAAGGGTGTCCTCTCTCGCCATTATTGTTTATATATACATTGGAGATTTTAGCTAGGACTGTAAGGCAAGAAGAGCAAATTAAAGGGCTTGAGATTAAAAAGGAAAAATATAAACTCCAAGCATATGCCGATGATTTAGTATTTATTTTGGAAGATCCCGTGCAATCAGGTCAGAAGCTTTTTGAACTATTGGAGGAATATGGAGAGGTGGCAGGCTTGAAAATAAATAGAAATAAAACAAAGATCATAGCAAAAAATATGACTAACACGCAAAAAGAAAATCTTGGGGAAAAATTAGGAATACAAGTAGTTACTAAAATAAAATATTTGGGCATTGTTATGTCAGCACGTTGCTCATCAATTAGAGAGGATAACTACGGAAAATTAGTTAAACGTATAAAAGTTGACCTAGACCGCTGGAGAAATCTACATCTTTCATTTCTAGGAAGAATCTCAGCGGTGAAAATGAATATTTTACCCAAAATTATCTTTCTATTCCAGAATATTCCAATCCAATTAGATAAAAAATTCTTTAAAGAGTTGAATAAGTTAACTTTAGATTTTGTATGGCAAGGAAGGAAGGCGAGGATAAAGCAAAAGTCTCTACAGGATGCTAAAGAAAGAGGGGGATTAGGCTTCCCGGATTGGGAGTTATACTACCAAGCGGCGGCCCTGACGTGGATCAGGGATTGGATAACATTGGAAAATAAAAGATGTTTACTATTAGAGGGGCACGATCTCCAGCAGGGCTGGCATGCCCACCTATGGACAGATAAAAGTAGGAACCATCAATATTTCCTGAGGCATAAAGTCCGGCAAGAACTAATAAAAAGCTGGAATATAGTTAAATGCCAACACTATACAAAACTCCCAGGCTGGTTCTCACCATTAGAAGCAGTTATATACCCCAACCTTTATAGGCAAGATAGGGTTATCATATACAAAGATATCCTGTCAGAGGAAGGATATCTAAAGCAAAGGCAAGAGTTGAGACAACAGGGGATTGCTTTGGAATGGTGGTCTTACCTTCAGATACAAGCAAGATACGTGAAAGACAAGAAAGAATGGGGAATTAATAGACAAGATACGGGGCTTGATAAAATATTATTAGGCCCGGAGAAAAAACAAATCAAAAAAATATATAAATATATGTTAGAATATAAATTATTTGAAGAACAAGTTAAAGAAACAATGGTTACCTGGGCAATAGATTTGGGGCACGCTATAAATATGGACCAATGGCAGCAAATCTGGGAACGTAATTGCAAAATTACATTGGCATCAAATTACAAGGAAAATCTCTATAAGATGCTCTTTAGATGGCACCTGCCACCGGCTAGACTCGCAAAAATGTATAGTGGCTACTCACCACTTTGTTGGAAGTGTAAAAGGGAAAAGGGTACTTTTTTCCATGTTTGGTGGGCTTGCAAAGAGGTACAGGTTTATTGGCAGAGGGTTTGGAATTGGATAACAGAAATGACGGGTCAAAAAACTCAATATAAACCAGAGATGCTACTACTTGGCATATTAGAAAAAAATATAAACAAAGATGATATATACTTAATTATTCATGTAATAACGGCGGCAAGAATTTTGTTTGCCCAAAATTGGAAAACAAATGAAGTACCTAGTGGAGATGCGTTAATAAGGAAAATTTTGTATTGCGCAGAATTGGATAAGTTGACGAAAGAATTAAAAAATCAGGAGGAAACAGAATACTATTTAAGCTGGAATAAATTTTACAAATGGAAGGAAAAAAAAGAAGGAAGGTCATTAGAAGAGATGTAAATAGAGGAAGAATATCTGAAATGTATAAAGTATGTGTATAATAAGGAATGTTTAGACAAAGATGTATGTCAAAGATGATACACTATGTTCAATGTTTTTTAATCTTTTTTTTTTTGTATTCAATAAAAATTATTTTGTTAAAAAACAAAACAAAAAAAAAACTATAGTTTAGTGTGGAGATATTACTCAGGCAACCATCAACAATCCCTACTGTACTTTCTCTGTAACCCATAATTTATGTGATTCTTTAGTATTCAACTAAAGTCATTAAAGCAAATGTCCATCCCTGATAGCTAGAAAGGAGAAAATAAATCATGAAATGATTTTTTTTTATGAAGACAGTGAAGGGTTTTTCCTTCCTTCCTCCTGCATTGTCTAGTCTAGTGAAACTATACCAAGTAAATCAAGGTCTTTGGTGTACCAGCCAAAAACTGAATGGAATTAGAAGTGACACATTTCTCATGACAAGAATAAAATCATTTATCTATGATAGGACTTGAACTCTTCAATTATAGTATCATCATCAGTGAAAGCATCCAAAACAAAAGACGAGGGAGGTTTTATTAATTGATCTTTAGTTATCTGAGCAGCTGAGATTGATGGTCTTAGATCATGCTGAACACATACAAGATTTTGAAAACCTGGACCAGATGGGGTAATTGTTAGTTGGATCAAAGATGAAAAAAAAATCCTCTTTGAAGGAGAATGGTTCTAACCTCTTCTGAAGGACTACCAATGGAATTACTTCTGAAGAAATACACAGACATCAGAACCAAGATACCCACTCCATCCCATAAATGCTAACTGATACCTTCAGGAATTCAAACCAACCAAAGTGAAACAGGCAGCCATCGATTCATTAGTTGCCTCCTTAGTCTTGGTACCCGGAAAATGGAACACACTTCCTGGTGCTTCTCCTAATTATTACTGCATTGCCTATGGAAAACCTTGGGGGAAGGAGGGAATCTTAAGTGTTTGGAAAAGGAGCCGAGAGAAATGGGGAGCCCCCAAAATGGTTCTATTGTATGTAAGATACTGGTCCATTCTCCTGTGGTTTATTTGCTTTTGTATCTGTGTTTTACTGTAGTTAACTGTTGTTTTAATTGTTTTAACAGTTGTTTACTGCCTAGAATCACCCAGTTGAAATGGGCGGCTATATAAATTTGATAAATAAATGGCTATCTTAGGACTTCCCCCCCCCCTTTTGATGTTTAATTGTCATTATTTTATAATTTTAAAATTTCTAACCCTAATTTAATTTCTAACTCTAATGTTAACTTTACATATTGTTTTATTTATCAGTTATATTATATTGTACACCACCCAGAGTCCCTCTTTTAGGAAATACAAAATGTAAATAGAGATAGAGATAGTAGACAGATGATATGGATGGATGGATGGATGGATGGATGGATGGATGGATGGATAGATAGATAGATAGATAGATAGATAGATAGATAGATAGATAGATAGATAGATAGATAGATAGATAGATAGATAGATAGATAGATAGATAGATAGATAGATAGATAGATAGATAGATAGATAGATAGATAGATAGATAGATAGATAGATAGATAGATAGATAGATAGATAGATAGATAGATAGATAGATAGATGGACGGACAGACAGATACTTTATATGTAAGGGTATAGGTATTTATATGTAAGGGTGTAGATATATACATATGCTGCATATATGTATGTTATGTATGTGTACACTTTTGAGAGCAAGCAACAGAATTTCATTTTTAATGTGTGCCAGTGTGCCCACAGTAAAAAAAATGACAATAAAGGTGATAGATAGATAGATAGATAGATAGATAGATAGATAGATAGATAGATAGATAGATAGATAGATAGATAGATAGATAGATAGATAGATAGATAGATAGATAGATAGATAGATAGATAGATAAAATTCTGAACCACTGTAATCCATATGGTCTATATGTGTTGTTGATTGATTTTGTTACTATTACTGGAATCCAAAATGTTGGTCTATGATGTTGAATCTTTAATTATAGAATCATTTAATATTCTAAGCCACTGACAGAGCAATCTTATTAAGTAGTTTTATATAAATATAGCAAAATAAGATACAAGGAATACAGAATATTCATTTCTAATTAAATGGATCTTGCATTTTTCTAGTCTACAGGCTGCATTAATATAAAAAGTACAGCATCTTATATTTGTATGGATCTTATTCAGGAAGGAACATTTCCTATTTTAAGAATTAGTCATATAATGATTTTTTTCTCGTCAAAGTTATTTTACTGCACTTGTGAATCTCTTTATTAGCTATCCAATTTCTGATGGTGGTTCAAAGTCATTCTGGAGTCTCCTTATTTTTGAAAAGGTCTCTATGCTACCATCCAAAGTTCATGAATGATTCAAAGACACCACCTGCTCTATGGAATTTCATACATCCTGACTAAGTTACCAAGGTGCTCATTTTTATGGAGATGAGCTATTCTAAACAGAAGAATTAGAGATGCTTCCTTGCATAAAATTTCCAGGAAGACATAATTGTTGCACCTGATGCTTTATTTTGAAGAAGCCCAACATAAGCACTAGATAAAATGAGCTGTGGAACACTCATTATTTTACAAGCAGTGCTTCTTTTTCCTGGAAGAAAAGAAGATGAAGTTACTCAGAACACTGATGATATTGCTTCTGAACAAACAATAATTTCAGCGTAATTTACTTCCCATTACCTCTTACAAAATTCCCTTTTAAAAACATCCACACATATGCAGCAGATAAGCTTGGCATTAATATAAAAGAAATTGTTATGTCCTGGGCCTTGCTGAGTCATTCAGCAAGGCTCAGGAAGGCTGCAGAATGGTTGTAGAGACCCGGACAGACCACGTGTCTGCCCAGGACCCAGACAGGCTGTCTCCAGCCTTGCGCGCATGCGCAGGGCAGGAGAATGGCATGCAATGATTGGCTGTGCATCCCCTTGCACGGGGAGTATAAAAGGGCCTGTTGCCATTGTGTGCTTGCTTCTGTTCTGTGAATGTAATCAATAAAAGATCCTTTGTTGTGAACCTGCCTCGTTTTGATGTCTGTCTTGCGAGAACAAAACATTGGCGACGAAGGTGGGATTCGCCGCATAGGAAGCCTACTATGAAGAAGCTAGGCCTACTCACCTGAAGGCCTGAAGAGAAGCGCGACGTCCAGAAGGAGCAACCGCCTGCCAGTACGAATACGCTGGAGGTGGGCTTGGCTTCGTGGGACCCCTTCTCCTTCCCTGTGGCGAGAGACGTCAACGAGGCTAGCGGTCACGACGATGTCCAAGCTAGGCCATCTTGTCGAGTTTGACACTTCACACCCGGAACGCTGGAGCTCTTACACAGCTCGCGTTGAGAACAAGGTCCAAGAAGACGGACTGAAAGCTGCTACCTTGCTGTGTATCTGTGGGCAAGAGACTTTTGACATTGCCGAGAATCTTGTTGCCCCAGCACCTTCGGAATTGATCGCATATGCCGATCTTAAGAAAATGCTGCGCGAGCATTTTGAGCCCAAGCTATCTGTAATAGCTTGGAGGCACCAATTCAAGCAGCGGGATCAGCAGCCGGGAGAATCAGCTGCGGAATTCGTCGCGGCTCTGAGGCAGGCGGCTAGGCCGTGCACATTCCAAGACTTGGAGGAGAGACTCCGAGATCGCCTCATCTGCGGATTGCGGAGCCGTGAAATGCAACAGAAGTTGTTTGCCAGAGCTGATCTCTCCTTCCAAGATGCCCTGAGAGAAGTTGCAGCCGGCGGCGCGGTGAAGGCCTTGCGGTCGAGCAAGAACCCTCCAGCGGCAGCCCCCGTCCAACAGGAAATTGTGCAAGAGGCCTCCGGAGAAGAATCCAAGGAAGAAGAGGTGGACAGACTTCAACCGTCGGCGGAGAGAGGACTGCAAGAACGAGGAGAACAGATGCCTGCATCCCTTCGGTGTTTCGGCTGTGGGGGTCGCCACAGAAGAGCCGACTGCCGTTTTCGTTCTGCTGTTTGCCGGGCATGTGGCAGGCAAGGCCACATCACATCAGCCTGCATGGGTTGCCAGAAAAACAGGTCCCCTGAAGAGTTGCCTCTGAAAGGTACCAAGGTCCCCAGCCAATACAGGGTGGGTTTCTGCGCATCCCGGAGGGGGGTATTTAAAACCGGGGCTCACTGGCCCCTTAAGAAAAAGCTGCGCATTGAGGTAAAGTTGCAGGGAGTTCCCCTGGCCATGGAGCTGGAGACAGGGTCCACTCTTTCTATTATTTCTGCAGACACCTTTAAAAGGGTTTGTTCCAGGAGTGGCTCACGAGTAAAACTTAGGCCCTCCAATCTCATCCTCACTGACTTTCAGAATTCACGAGTCAGTGTGAAGGGGGAGGCCACGCTTAGAGTACAGCGTAAGGAATTTGATGGGTTGTTAGATGTAGTGGTAGTTGGGGGTGATCGCACGAGTCTTATAGGACTCGATTGGTTCGAGGCACTTGGGATCCAAGTGACTGGTCTGAACCATCTGCAAACTGCCAGCCTTGCAGGAGTCTGTAAGGAGTTTGCTGATGTTTTCAGCTCAGAGCTTGGCTCATACAAGGGGCCTCCCATTGCTTTAAAATTAAATCCAGCCATCACACCCATCAGGGTCAAACCAAGGAGGGTGCCTTTTGCCCTCAAAAGTAAAATAGATGCTGAGTTGGACAAATTGCTCCAACAAGGCATTCTTGAACCTGTGGATTCTAGTCCATGGGAAACCCCCATAGTGATGCCATTAAAATCAAATGGTGAAGTCCGAATCTGTGCGGACTATAAATGTACTCTAAACAAAGCCTTGCAGCAACATGCATATCCAGTGCCTGTGGTGAGCCACATTCTGGCCTCACTGAAAGGGGGGAAACTCTTTGCTAAGCTCGATTTAGCTCAGGCCTATCAACAGTTACCTGTTGATGAGGCAACAGCTGAGGCACAAACTATAGTTACTCACAGAGGGGCTTTCAAAGTAAAAAGGCTGCAGTTTGGGGTCAATGTAACCCCTGGCATCTTCCAAGGGGTGATGGAGCGAACGCTCCGTGGTATTCCTGGGGTCTGCCCCTTTTTCGATGACGTCCTCATTGCAGGAGAGTCATCGGGAAACTTGGCTGAAAGGCTGAGAGTTGTCTTGCTGCATTTCCGCCAAGCGGGGCTGAAGCTACAGCAGGACAAATGTAAGATTGGTGTAACATCCACCGAATTTCTAGGATTTCGTATTGATGCTGAAGGCATCCACCCTGCAGAGTCTAAATTCAAGGCCATTCAGCTGGCCCCTAGTCCCCAGTCAAAAGCTGAACTCCAGGCTTTTCTGGGTCTACTTAATTTTTATCATTCATTTCTCCCCCACAAGGCTGCTGTGGCTGAGCCATTACACCGGCTCTTGGACAAGCAGACTCCATGGACATGGACAAAGGTCCATGAAAATGCTTTTAAAGAAGTCAAGGCTTTGCTATCCTCCAATGCTGTACTGGCTCACTTCAATGAGAAATTGCCTGTGTGCATCGCATGTGATGCCTCCCCTTATGGGGTAGGAGCAGTGTTAAGTCATCTCAAGGCAGATGGGACCCAGGTCCCTGTGGCCTATTATTTTAGAACCCTCTCATCTGCAGAGCGTAATTACGCGCAGATTGACAGGGAAGCCTTGGCAATAATCTCAGGTATCAAGAAATTTCATGATTTCTTGTATGGCCGCCATTTCACGGTCTACATTGACCACAAGCCTTTGCTGGGGTTGTTTACAACCAATAAACAAACCCCTCATATAATAGCTCCTAGAATGCTGAGATGGTCAATTTTCTTGGCAGCTTATGATTACACCCTGGTTCACAAACCAGACACAGAGATGGGCCACGCTGATGGCCTAAGTAGGTTACCTCTTAAGCAAATAGAGGCAGACCCTGCTCCTGCTGTACACATTCTTTCTATTCAGGACTTACCTGAATCTCCCCTCAATGTTAGGGATGTGGCTGCTGAAACTGCCACTGATCACACGCTTGCACACGTGCTGACATGCGTGTTGTCAGGATGGCCTGACACTGTCCTGGTATAGAGTTCCAAAGTTTCTGGCGTAGGAAACATGAATTGTCTACATTCAAAGGGTGTATTCTGTGGGGAAGCAGAGTAGTCATCCCGGCCTCATTGAGGACTAGAGTCTTGCTCTCTCTCCATGAGGGACATCCGGGAATAGTGAGGATGAAGGTGCTTGCGTGCAGCCATCTTTGGTGTCCTAGACTCGATAAGGACATCGAGGCCCAGGTTCAGGGGTGCCACGTGTGCCAACAATCACGGCCTGAGATGCCCCAGGCACCTGTACATAGGTGGGAGGAGACACTCACTCCATGGTCACACGTACACATTGACTATGTTGGGCCCTTTCAGGGGCAATTCTTCCTCCTCCTTGTGGATAGCCATTCCAAGTGGCTAGAGGTCATTCCTGTATCCTCCACTACTACTGCCAGGACCATCCAGGTGCTCAGAGGAATCTTCGCTTCCCATGGCCTTCCTGATGTCCTAGTATCAGACAATGGTCCCCAATTTACCTCTTCTGAGTTTCAGGCGTTTCTTCAAGCCAACTTGATCCGGCACGCCACGTCTGCTCCTTTTCACCCTGCCACCAATGGTCAGGCTGAACACATGGTGCGTACCACCAAGGACGCATTAAAGAGAATCACTCAAGGACCACATCACATCAGAATCACTCAAGAGAATCACTCAAGAATCACATCACAGGTTAGCTGATTTTCTCCTTGCACACCGCACCACACCCTGCACAGCTACAGGAAAGAGCCCAGCTGAACTCCGCTGGGGTCGCAGACTCATTACAAAGCTGGACAGGCTGCACCCAGACCACGTGGCTTCACAGGTGTCACAACCGCGGGCACCTAGGAGACTCCAAGTGGGGGGCCCGGTTTGGGCCAGAAACTATGGGCATGGGCATCTCTGGGTACCTGCTGTTGTATGTAAGGCCACTGTCCTACGAAGTGACCTTGGAGGATGGTCGTGTGCTTAGATGCCACATAGACCAATTGCGCTGGAGGCTTCCTGGCCACGTTTCCGCCCCTGGCTCTGCTCTCGGGGGGGAGGGGGACCCCAATTACGATTGTGGACCACAGTCTCTGCACGAGGGCGCTTATCCAAATGTTCCAAATGGGGGTCTTGCCAGGGAGGCGGCTCCTGACTCTGGCAAAGGTCCCTGGCTAGGGGCAAATGGCCGTAACTCGGCTACTCAGGGTACTCCTGCTGCTGGCCTTGGGCTTGAGGAACAGTGCTCCCAAGAGGAGTCCCATGGAATTCCGGGGAAGTCCATCCCATCAAGGGACTCGGAGAACTCGACCCCACCAAGGAACTCTGGTTTGGGTCTAGTGGATCCAGCCAGTCAGCAGTCAGGGGGAACCCCTGAGTCTTCTGGGTGACAAAGTCCTGGTTTGTTTTGTGCAAACCGGGAGCAGGCACTCCAGGCACCTATTACAAATCCCACACCCAAAACTACACCTGCACCTAATCTGGCTCCACAGAGATCAGAGCGGGTCAAGGGTCCTCCTAAGTATTTAAATGAATATGTAAGGTCCCTGTCCATTACAAAGGAGGGTTATTAGCCCGCACCATCTGAGAAAGTAAACAACTATCAGAGTGCTGCGGTGCAAATATTGTCAAAGAGTGAAAGAACGTGGATACCATGGAACCGGAAGGGAAATAGGTTGCCAGGAGTAAGGTTGACTGCATAATATGCCAAACGGCCAACCATGTGTGTGTATGATGTTAAACAATATGCATAGTATTGTTTAATCAAGGAGGGGAGGGGTGTTATGTCCTGGGCCTTGCTGAGTCATTCAGCAAGGCTCAGGAAGGCTGCAGAATGGTTGTAGAGACCCGGACAGACCACGTGTCTGCCCAGGACCCAGACAGGCTGTCTCCAGCCTTGCGCGCATGCGCAGGGCAGGAGAATGGCATGCAATGATTGGCTGTGCATCCCCTTGCACGGGGAGTATAAAAGGGCCTGTTGCCATTGTGTGCTTGCTTCTGTTCTGTGAATATAATCAATAAAAGATCCTTTGTTGTGAACCTGCCTCGTCTTGATGTCTGTCTTGCGAGAACAGAACAGAAATGCCTCTTGGATTTATTTCCCCCTATTTCTATATAATGGGCTTTTGCAAACATTACACTTGTGTGTTTTCTAGGAGTCTGATTAATAAGAAAAATAAGAAGCATGCAATTTAACATCATAGGTAAGTAAGTAAATAAATAAATCATTCAAAATTCCCCGTTCCAAATCTTAGTGCTGAATGCAAAGCAGATAAACAAGAAGCTGGAAGTCTTGACCCTAGCCCTTTTTGGTATCCTGAATCCTGACTCCATTAGTTCCTTATCGGTGCCATAAACATTCCAGGATTTCCTGATCTGCAAGGACTTTTCTGTTGAATTAATTAAAATAGGTAATGTCAGGTGCCATGGAAATTAGAAGATTCAGGCAGTTCAAATATTTATTGCAAGCTTAAGTGCTCTATAAGAATCTGAACTACTAACAGTCAAAGGAAATTAAAGGAAGTTAAGAATAGAAAGGAATTCAAGGTGGGCTGGAAGGGACTCATGAGTGATGATGTCTTTGACCCCTCTCTTGGGCTCAGCCCGGTCATCTCCTACAGGCAATTGCACAATTACAGTACAAAAGAATTCTCCACAGAAGGAAAATGGATGGTGATTCACACAGAAGTCCCTGAATAATCTATCCATGAAATGAAATCTCAGAGGAATCAATAAAAAAGCAAAAGAAAATTAATAGATTCTGTCCCTGTCCAGAATGTAAATTGTCATAGAAAGGGAAAAGAGGAGAGAGTTCTTACTTTTTTTCAAACTCTAACTAGGATTTGAAATATAGATGAAAAAAATGTCAGCTATTAATTTCTTACCTTCAGGTATTGTTCTAATTTGAAGATGAGAATAATACTGTCAATCAGTGCCTTCCATATTTCATTAATTGAATGTTTAATAATAAGGATTAATTGTTGATTTAAAATATTACAATGTTACACTATGATACGGTAGATTTTCATATACATTAATCTTGCCTAGATACACATCCATCTTGTCCAATGGTATCTATAAATGAAAAAATTATTTTTGTCCTATATGAAATCAAATAACAGCAATGACATTTGAATGGTTTGTATTTTGGGTTGAACAGTCATTTTAACTGCTGCTATTCTGCCAAACAATACAAGTGAAATATGTTTTCATGTCTTAAAGTCTATTTTATTCTTGTGGTTTTCCCGATTGTAATATATATCTGTGAAAGCTAGGCTTTAAGGAAGGATGAGTGAAGAAAGCCTGATCTTAGATTTGCAGTTCTGGATAAAACTGTGGAAAATATCTTGCAACATAAGAAGAACAAATAATCCAGTTCATAAATGAAGCAAAGCCATACAGTAAATAAGCAAGCAAGCAAATGTAGACTGTTCACTGGAAGTACTAATCATGAAGCTAAGGTTAAATATTTTGTATACATAATATGAAAACAAGAATCATTGGAGAAAACCTGGATGCCTGAAAAAAATAAAGGCAATTTCATATGAGACAAGGTGGTTAGATATTATCACTAATGATATACATATGAACATATAAGAACACAGAGAAGCAATTTTTGACATCCAGTCCTGGTAAAATGATAAGCATTGTGTCAGAAAGAATTGGAAGTGACTAAATGATTGAGCAGCAACAATAGAAGTTTTGGAAGTTGTTTTTGGAATTCTTTACAATATTCCTAACTTAGCAGATGAGTTAGCATCTGGTAAACCTGTCACTCAATCAATGCATTTATTCAAAGTGCAGATATGATTCTTAAGAAATGTCAAGCTGGTATGAGCAGATCTTCTAAAATAATCTTTTTTCCCCTTCCCTTTTTAGATCTTACAGTTATGCTCCATATGTTGGAGCTAAAGTAGGCTTCAGTATTAAGTTGTCTATATGCTGTATTTAGAGATATCCATTAAGTTTCAAAACAAACACAAAAAATATATGAGGTTTGGCAGTTCTTTGTAGAAAATATCCTTCCACTTTTTTGCACAGTTGTTTGCGGGTCATGAAAATGAGGAAGGGGGACTTCCGGTTTGCCGACGCGGCCGCCATGGATGCCTGGAAGACGAGCTCCGTCTTCCACGTCCAATTTCGCATCGCTGGGGGCCCCTAAAAGGGTCGAAAAGTCGCCCTGGAGAGGCGACCAGCAAGGAGGGGCTTTCGCAAGATCGCGGGAGAGCGGGAGCTCTCCCGTCAGTGCCTGCGTTCCCTTCAAACCAGCGGACGAAAGACCGGCCATAGCAATATGGCCGGTCACTACACTGTGGGCAGCCGAAGTCACATCTACCATCAGGCAACATTAAAGCAGCGTGGAAGAGACTGGGTGAGATCTACCTCTCTTATATTCCAACTATCTTTTTCTACCTAAGTAAGCTGCTAAAAGTACTTTCCCCCCTGTGGAGAGGGAAGGGGGATCTTAGCCCTCCCTCCAGAAACAGCGGCGATTGAATATACAGGGGAGTTTTAAAAACGTTTGAAAAAATAATTGGATCCCAATTGGAACTTTATTTTCTAAAGCTTGTGGATTAAAAGATTTTTGATTATCTACTTTTTACTTTTTATTTTTATTTGAAAGTCTGGGTTTTTCCTCTTAAAATAGAAGAAAAAACCGAAAGGATTAAAATAACTTTGAGATTTAAAGGAATTCCTTAAACAGTGGGGTGACATCTTGTGGCTAAACCTGAAATTGCAATTTGTTATTCTTAAAGAAAAGAGACTTGGCTGACAGTTCAGAAAATAAGATAAGATTCATGTAACCTTGAACACCAGCTGTGAGAGTTTTAACTGTGTTTCTTATTTATTGGGGGGGAAAAACTGTAAAAGTTTCCAATTCAACTCATCACTATGGAAGACCAGGAACAGACTTTGCCTATGGAAGAAATGCAAAAACAAATTTTTGCTATGTTGAAAATAACTTAGCAAACTCACCAAATTCTTCTTACAGCTGGTGATGAAATAAGAGCTTTCGGGAAAAAAACCAGAAAGCATCTTAGATATGCAAACTCAAACTTTGACTATAACTAAAAAACTATCTATACAGATTACAACAGAAAAAAATTGAACAATTAAATATTATGACAGAAGACCTAACTGCCCAACAAGTACAGACAACAGAAAATTCAGAAAAAAAATCTGACAACATGGATGGAGGAAAAAACCTGCTATATAAATCTCAAGGAATTTGAAGATCAAGAAGAGAAACAGATGGAAGAAAAGATAAACAGTTCAGGACAACTACGTCAAGAGGAGAAAATAAAGAGATGATCTGGTAGTCCTGCCAGACCCCTCAGCCTTCCAAAAATGGCGACTGGATGGTCATCTCAATACGACATAATATATACAATAATATTCTTTGATGACTCTGAAACAAGGACACGGAAGATGATTTGGCAAAGAAAAAAAGCCAGAATAAGACTGAAGAAGAACGGAGTGTGGACATATTTAGGAGGTTTAAAATAGAATATACCTAAGTAGACAAGACCTGTATTTTGAATATGAGATATTGTTACGATGTGAAGATAAAGAAAAATGTTGGCTAATTAAAATCTAGATATATAAATGTTAACAGTTAAATTGAAATATTGAGTTGTTTATAAAGGTTAGATAAAGGTGATTAAGATATATATATGTTAAGAGTGATGTAACATAATTAACATGTTTTGATGTAGTGATAAGAATAGAAATTATAAGCTTAAATATGAGAAAGTGGACATAAAGAAGGAGAGGATGTATTAAATACTGTGGGAGAAATCTTGGTTATTGAATCTATAATATTTGGAAATTATAATGAAAATAAGAATATTATATTGTATTACTAATCTGTTGATATAGAAGTGAGATAGATAAGATATATATCTGGAACACTAGATGTTGGGGGGAATTGTGTCAAAGGGAATTGGGGTCATTTAAAAATTTGGAAATGATAAATATTAAATGTTTAATTTAAATATCAACACAAAATTAAAGCTGGAAAAATTTATAAGGTTATTGATGGTCCAAAAGACAGAATGTTAAAATAAATAAGATATATAAAATTATTGATAAATGTAAGAAAGCTATTAAGTAGCTGATGGATAGAATAAGAAGTATACTAATTTAAACAAGAGACTGTATTAAGGGAAAAAAGAGAGGAAATATTGGCTGTAATAGTTGGAGATTTGTATTAATAATATTTGTATGTAATGGAATTATTGTAACTCAGACACCACATTGCTTTTCAAAGATATAATTGTAACATTGGAAAATTAATAAAAAGTTTTTAAAAAAAGAAAGAAAAGAAAATAAGGAAGGGGAATTTCTACATAGATAAAGTGCAGAGAATGTTACAAGTTTCCCCCCCCCCCCCTCAGCTGAAGTTCTACCGTGGACCCCAAAATAGATATCTAAAAATATTCGGAGAGAATGGGGGGGGGGAGATTTTTCATTTTGCTACTGAACTAGGGACGGGGGGGGGGGACAAATGGTGAATTAAATACAGCAGCCGTCTGTTCTGATGCTATAGAATGCTTGTACATATTCTAACATTTGCATAATGAAAGAATTCAGTTTGTATGGCACTGTCAGTGGAAGTACTTAATTCTATATTTAATCTCATTTAGACAATGCATAAAAAAAGTGTTGCCACCGTGTACAACAAAAACACATATAACTATATCTACACAGGATGTGCCAAAAATCAGACCACATAGATAATTTATTAAATAAATTATATTAAATATTTGAATTGGTTGCCATTTTCTTCTAAAGATATCCTTACTAATTTGATGCATGGCCTCTAAAAATTCCTGAGTAAAGTAACATTGTCTCTGGAAATATATATATACAGAGACAATGTTACTTTACTCAGGAATTTTTAAAGGCCATGCATATAGAATTAAGTACTTCCACTGACAGTGCCATACAAACTGAATTCTTTCATTATGCAAATGTTATGCAAATATATATATATATATTGTGATTGCCCTCTTTATTGTCATTTTTTTACTGTGAGCACACTGGGCCACATTAAAAATGAAATTCTGTTGCCTGCTCTCAAAAGAAAGTATATATCTACCCATACACACCCATACGTATATATACATTTAAATATTAATCACTGTACAAGACTGTTGTTAAGTGAGTTTTGCCCTATTTTACAACTTTTCTTGCCACAGTTGTTAAATGAATCACTGCAGCTGTTAATTTAGTAACCCGGTTGTTAAATGAATCTGGCTTCCCTACTGACTTTGCTTGTCAGAAGGTCGCAAAAGGTGATCCCATGAGGCACTGCGACCATCAAAAATACATGCCAGTTGCCAAGTGTCCAAATTTTGATCACATGACCATGGGGATGCTGCAACGGTCATGAGTGTGAAAAATGGTCATAAGTAGTTTCTTTCAGTGCTTTGGTAACATTGAACAGTCACTAAACAAATGGCTAAATAACTACCTGTATTGGAAAACATTAGAACTTGGCAAAAGAGGTTTTGTTAAATCATCCTAGTTTAATTTCAGTATACTTGCTTTTCCACTCATAAGAACCTTGATCCAGCTCCAGTATATTTACTGAGTATACTTTATTTTTACTGAACAATTTCACTTTGATTCATAATAAATGGCTGATAACTTTAGAAGGTTGCTGGTAGTTCGGGGATGGTGAGGAGGAGGAGGAGGAGGAGGAGGAGGAGGAGGAGAATTTGGCCTTCTCATTGTGATTTTATGATTTCATGAAAGAGTCAGACTAAGACATTTGGCTCCCAAGGGAATAAAATGTGTATCCAGTCCTGTTACATTATTCCCCAGAAACAGCAGTTGAGGTTGCTTAATAATACTGTGGATAACAGTTCTTGCAATGAATTTATGTTGACGTAATATGTGTCTTACAAAATGGACATAATACCGGAGATCTGGTGGGCAACTTGTTTGGAAATATGAAATCACTTGTTCTGGATTCATAGAAAGAAAAGAAAATAATTAGAAAATCATAACAGATTAGAATAATGTTTATGGGGTTTGGGGAAAAAGTCATTTCTCCTCGGAACTGGTTAGACCTTATTCAAATGTCACTGTATCAATTCTCCATTTCCTAACCCTAGTGTCCGCTTGAGAAAAATCTTTTTCAAACAGACAAGAAGATCTAAATCAATCTTCACCAGTCTAAGCTGCCTTCAAGCAATACTGGACTCCACAGCCAATGAATGTCAGAGTTTGGGATGATAACTGATGGACATCACATAACAAAACTGTCTGTAGCATATTTAATTTCGCAAGATCTAGGAGGAGGAGGAGGAGGAGGAGGAGGAGGAGGAGGAGGAGGAGGAGGAGGAGAAAGAAGGGGAAGAAGCACCTGCTCAGTGTTGGTAATTTCTTGGTTAACTCCATGCAATTTTCTTGGAACGAGTATGGAAGTGGTTTGCAATTATATCCATTCTAAACTACAGTCGGGTTATTGGTCCTTAATCTCAGTCTGTTGATTAACACATTCATGTATTTTCCAAAGACAGCAATAATAGTTAGTGATTCCCTAAAGTATTTTTTTTTAAATGTACTGATTTTTCAATTATTTTTTTTATGCTATGCCATTCCCCTGTAGATGTTTTGTATATAATTACATGGATTGTGTGTATATGTTTACTTCTCTTCTGTCGTGTTATCAAATGTTAAATAATAATTGTCATAAATGCATGCTGCACATCAGCTGTAAAATAGATTTTATTACAGAATTTCACTTAAAACATGCAGTAGTAGCTTTATGAGAATGAGAACAAACTAGCTCCCCCATCAGCCCTTCCTTTCCCTCCTTTAGTAAATTGCTGCAGAGATTTATCAGAAGGTGCTGGCAGAAATAACATAGTGATATATATCTTGCACTTTATAGTGTAATTATATTATTAAACATGCATTCAAATAATTGAATGCTGTGTTCTAAGCCATGTGATTATATTCTGAAACTCAGTAGTTAAATATAAGCATAAGTATCCTGAGAATTTCAGTTTTGCAGTAATATACAATACCTTTTCATTTTTGCTTTATTTGATAAACAAGCAAATAGACACATGACAATACTGCAATATACTTTTCTGAAGTCAATCAATTTGTTTAATCTACACAAACAACTGGACTTACCATGCATTATTCTGAAAGGAGATTGAAATAACTATCAATCATTTATCCTCACATTCGCCTGTTACTGTGCTACCTGCCCCATTCAAAAGAGTGTGGGTGTGTGAGCTGATTCTTGTGCTTCTGAATATACAGACCCTCTTCATCTCATCATTTGTGACCATAAAAAATCCTTGTATCTCTAGTTAGTTTTTATTCTACCTTTCTATTAGAATTAGGGCTGGATCTGAAAGATTAATGATTTATGGACTTGCATATGGATACGTGATGGGTTATGGGAAGAAGAGGTATATTTTTTTTTAAAAGTCCTTAAACATTTATTTAAAACTTTCACTAAGGATTGAAGGAAGGGTCTGGGGATAAATTGTATGACGTACTTGAGGGATTGTCACAAAGAAGAGGGGATTATTCTCTAGGGGACCAGAGGGCAGGACAAGAAGTAATGGGTGGAAGCTTGTCAAACCTAGAAGATTCCAACCTAGAAGTAAAGGAGAATTTTTCTGACACTGAGAGCAATTATCAATGTAATAGCTTGCTTCCAGGGTTGTGGGTGCTCCATCACTGGAGATTTTTCAAGAACAGACTGGACAACGATTTGACTATGATGGCTCCTTTAGCAGGGGGTTGAACTTAGAAGATCTAAGTCCCTTCCAGCCCTATGATTCTATAAACTCAGCTGGTGTTTTCAGACTTGTCAATCCAAAGATTACTAATAGCTGAAAAACAGTTAGCAAGGAATTTCAGAAAGTGATTAGAAAAGGAAGGATGTGAACTCATTGTCCTTTTGAAGATACCAATTATGGTTTGAGCAAGATGGCTATTCCTTCATCTCCCAGAGTTCTAAACCCATCAGAGACCACTGTCTTGCAGTCTCCTCTCAAGGAGCAACTGTCTGGAGCACTTGTGGGTAATCTCAAGTCCCCTCCTTGTTTGGAGAGAAATTATGAAGAGCTGCTCAGCACCTCTTCATCCACCACAGTTGTCATCTCTGCTAAAAGCTATACCATTTCTTCACCATCAATTCACCATTTCTTCCCCAGAATTGTTTTTTAAAAAATGTCAACTAAAATTAGGGGAGGTTTGGCTTCAGAACTACAATCCATCTATCCACTGGGGCTAATAAGGTCTTACTTTTGACTCTCAGAAATTCCAACTTCATTCCTTGCAGAGTCTGAAACCCCTTATCTACTACTTTTGCATCAGCAGGACAGTTCCCCAGTTTACCTGCCAAATAGTTTGACTATGAAGATATTCCTGAAAAAGTCACGAACTTTGTGACTATACTATGAACCTGGTGATGCAGGATCCCTGATGGCATACTGATTAGAATGCAGTATTGCAGGCTGATTCTGCCCACAGCCTGGAGTTTGATTCTGACTGGCTCAAGGTTAACTCAGCCTTCCATCCTTCTGAGGTCAGTAAAATGAGGACCCAGATTTTTTGGGGCAACATGCTGATACTGTAAACTGCCCAGAGAGTGCTGCAAAGGACTATGGGGTGGTATATAAGGCCTATTGCTATTGTTATTCCGGGAACTCCTGCCAAATACTAATATTCCATTAAAATAACTTGTCTGAATTAAAAGAAAAGAAAAGCTTGTCTGAATGAGATAACTTTCAGAATGGGTTCGTTAATGCCTTCACCTATTCAGCCAGCATTCCCACATTCTTTCGGAGAAAGAAGGCTAATTCTTTGACAGCCATTCCTGATGATCATATGCTTAAGCTGCTCCTTTGTGGTCCTCTACTCATGGTGACTTGAGTCTAAGTCAATTTAAAATAATCCTTTTTGAACTGAGAAACTAGAGCAATCATTTGCAAGATTTGGGAAAGGAAGCGACCATGCCTTTCCATTAGATTATTCCCTGCTTTTGTGGCCTCCCATTTTTCTGTTCCTTCCTATAGGCAGGTCTTCCTGGGTATACCTGAGCATACTCAGATATTGATATCTCTGATCTATCTCTCTGGTTAAACCAAAGGTACACAGTGCAGGTAGTCCTCAATTTACAACAGTTCATTTAGTGACCATTTGAAGTTACCGTGGCACTGAAAAAAGTGACTTATGGCTGTTTTCACACTTCGTACTGCAGAATCTCCATGGTCAAGTAATCAAAATTCAGATGCTTGACAATTGACTCATATTTATGACGGTTATAGTAATGTATGGTTATGTGATCCTCTTTTGAGACCTTCTGACAAGCAGTCAATGGGGAAGCTAGATTCACTTAACAACCATGTTACTAACTTAACAACTTCAGTGATTCACTTAACAATTGAGGGCAAGGAAGGTCAAAAAAAGGGGCAAAATTCACTTAACAAATGTCATACTTAGCAAAAGAAATGTTGGGCTCGGATTTGGTCATAGGTCAAGGACTACCTTTATATGCAAACGTAAAATATCATTATGCACATACATGCAGGCAAAACAGATGGCTTTCAAACTAACATTCCTTTCTTACCACCCTGTTGTCTCAGGAATGCCATATTGAAAAATGGTATTCCTAGATTTATTTACTAGGAATTTATTTAGATTTATTTATTTACTAGATTTTTATCCCGCCTTTATTGCTTTATAAGTAACTCAAAGCAGCAAACATACAAAATATTTCTTTCTTCTCCTTTTTTCCCCACAACAACCCTGTGAGGTGGGTTGGGAGAGAGAGAGCGGCTGGCCTAAAGCCACCCATCTGGCTTTCATGCCTAAGGTGGGACTAGAACTCAGTGTGGAAGTTGGAACCTGCCATAAACCTTTTTTAAAAAACTATTTTTTCCCTTTCTGAATTATCTATTTTTTCCTATGCTTTTTTCCCCACCCCTGGGTTAAATCAACAGTCTATTTACATCACAGGTAAACAGCAAGGAATGCTATTACAATGTTCGTGGTAAAGATCACTCTAAAATATATTAAAAACCCTGGTAACGTTGATTTTGTTGAGGGGGCATTCCTACCATTGTGAAGTAGATAATAAATTGCTAGGATTAGCCACCTGACGTGCATTATTTGAAACAGACAAAAGAGGTAGAGGTGACATAACATTAAAAAGCATACTTTGCAAATGGAACAGAACAACATGCCTGGAAGTGCTTTGGAAGGTGAATGGGAATTAAAGAGAGAGTGACGTTACCAACCCATTCTAGCAAAGAGGCAACAGGGTAGTGAAAGAAAATAAGCCATAAGTCATACAAGCGTGAGAGGAGCAACGGTGACCCAAACTCAGTCTTGAATTCCCAAAGAACCAATCAGACACCTACAATAAAAGGAGCCACAATAGAACAGGTGCACAACAGCAACTCTTTGTAGTGCCTCTCAACTAATGTTGAGAAGCACTGCAGAAAATGGCAGACTTTAAAACACTTGTATTTTTGTGTGAAAATAAAAAGGATGCTCTGTGTGTGGCACAAATGGATAGCCTGTTTTTAATCCATACCATTACATTCATTTAAAATGAATTGCATTCTTTCTTTCTATTAGGAAAACAGTTGGGAAGAAGACATTTCAAAACAACACATGAAACCAGTGGAAGAACATAAAAGTAATATTTCCAATTAAGAACCCTAAGACATTCTTGATTACATCCTTCCATATAACAGGGATGGGTAGCTCACTGGTTGAAGGTAACAAGCAATTTTTCCAACAATTTTTGTTGCCTTAGAAATCAGGCTGTAAATATGAAGGAGAAAACACCCCTTTTTTTTTTAGAATTTAGGTATAATACATCAAAAAGGAGGATGAGGTATTTCTTTGTAACCTATGTCTCTGTTTGTGTCTAAACTTTTATAATAATTCTTTTATAATAATTATAATAATTGTTGCCACTCCTTAAACTTAATAGCATGAGTTTCTTCAGCAGCCTCATTCAGTCCTCTTCAAACATTGCTAACATTGCTTCAACTCTATTTTACCCATTCAGTCTCTTTTCTGAGTAGTAAGATTATGGGGAGAAAGATCAGACATATTAATCAATATTATAATACAGTACACTTCTGGAATAGAATAGAATAGAATAGAATAGAATAGAATAGAATAGAATAGAATAGAATAGAATAGAATAGAACTCTATTTGTACACTGGTTCCTAACCTACCTAATTTTTGTTAATTTTTAATGTTTGATGTTTTTTTTTTAATGATCTTGTAAGCTGCCCAGTCACTTGACAATGAGATGGGCCATATATAAATTTAATAAATTAATAAACATACCAATGCAAAGTAAAACCTTTGTTTTTAAATGTGACATTTACTGTTTCAATATACAGGTTCAAAATCCTCACGTATCAATAGGAAATTCATCAAGATTATCTCACTAAGACTTTGGAACTAAGACCTGGTGAGATGAATTTATTTTTTTGTAATCAAGAGATACATAGCTATTTTCTTCTGAGATCATCCAACAATTCTGCAGAACTTTTGTTTTGTACCCAGTGCTTTGTGTTCCCAATAACACATATGAAAGCTGATTACATAAAAACAATTACTTATTACAGAGACCATGTTGTCTGCTGGCTTTCTTGAAGCAGTTAGTTTGCTGTGCAATCTGAGGAAACCTTGTGAGATCTCCAGGCAGTGGTGGGATTCTACCCGTTCGCACCAGTTCTGCAGAACCGGTAACTAAATTTTGCTAAGTTCGGAGAACCGGCTGAATGAATACTGCTTCCGGAAGTCTGTTCTAGGCCTTGGAGGCCTGGAGGAGGCCTCCCAGGCCTAGAACGGCCCTCCGGAAGTGCATGGATGCCACTTCCGGAAGTTCGTTCTAGGCCTCGGAGGCCCAGGCCTGCATCCAATAAGAGAATTGGTTGTTCAGGTATTTGAATCCCACCACTGTCTCCAGGTCCCAAGTCACCAGTCTAAGGTATCAAAGTCAAGGCAAACATCAGAACATTTCCTTTTGCTCAGTATAGTTTAGCGGAGCTGGAATGGACTTAAAAAAACAAACCACTCTGTTCAGTGCAATTATATTAAAACAAGAGATGTCCTTTAAAATCAAACATGTATAAGAAGCTCACTAGGACTATTTTCCATTATAAAGAAGGAAATGATTCAAATTCAAGCAGAACTTTGTTTAATTAAAATAAACTAAAACAAACTATAGTTCCCATTTCCTCCAATATTAGCCAAGCAGATTGCAGCTCATCCTGCCAGTAAAGGCTTTTATTTTAAAAATGCAGGAAATGCTTTATTTTAAAATGTCCAAACTTTTAGGAATGTTTAAGTGAAGAGGGGCTTCAGTGCTATCCTATAATAGACTACTTCCTTTTATCCTGTTCCATGACCAGGGTCTCCACTGAAAATGAAAACAGAGTCATGTATTTCAGGAACACAGTGAACTGAATTTGGTGGAGGTAAGCTATATCCGTGAATTTTGCAACATTCATATTTTAGTTACCTAGAATTGCCTCATGAGTGTTAGCATGCTACAAGTGTAAGATCAGGACAATGTACATCCATGTTCGCAGCTGCCAAAACACCTGTGACATTTCCTTAAAGTGGTGAAATCCACTTGTATCTCTTTTTTTTAAATAACCGGTTTTTTTTTTAAAAAAATGGGCCAAGTCTTAGATCACCAGATTTCAAACAATCTCATGTTCTTGCATGAGGTGGTCAAGATTTTAGTGTAAGGTCACAAGATTTTGAAGAGAGGATCATCATTGACATCTTGCATGCTTTGGCAAACTCATTGTAACTTCGAACAGTCACTAAGCGAACTGTTGTAAGTCGAGGACTACCTGTACTTCATCACTTTTTTCCTTTTTTTTGGTCATCAAGTTTTTGACACCTTGCTAGGCGACTGGTGGTACTCGGATATTGCCATATCCTAAAAGTGGTACAATGGGTGAAAAGGTTGAAAAGCCTTGGCTTAGAGTACTTGCATAGCAGGAAGTGATGCAGACCTGACTTTTCCCAGAGTCCCTGAAACTCTTATTTGGCTGTCCCCAAGTGAATGCAGTCAGTCTGGCAAGATTCTTGTAAATAGGCGAGCAACAATAAAGAAGCAACTCTGATCAGCTCAGAATTCTTTACTCTTGACAACAGAGGATAGAGAACATTTACATTCTTGGAATCTAAAAACATCAAACTATTCTTCCTTCCTTCCCTTCCTCCTTCCTTCCTTCCTTTCCTCCGTCTTACCTGCAATACAAGTTAAACTATTTCTATATGTCTTTGATCCTACTTTTAGCTAGTCAGCCATTTGGTTGGAACCTGATATCTTAACCACAGATCTGGTATTATAACACCCATTATTGCCTCTTTGATTACTTTTGCTACAAGCATGCACAGCTATTAGTATCTTGGATTGGTGTTAGATTATTGAAGTACTGGCTTCCCTTACTTTGTGCTACAATTACATTCTTTCAAAACTTTGCATAAAGCAAATCCACATAATAAAATGCTGAACCAGTGGAAGAAAGGAGGTTGCGGGATATGGTGTTAAAATTTGTAACCCGAATACAAATACACCCCAATTTATGTGTTTATAAATTGTTGAGCCTTTTGCTGAAGCACTATATTACTCCAACATGTTTTCCTCATCTTGTGTTTGATGTATTTCCCCCCCAGCTTTTCTGCAGCTGGAATTCTAATGTAGTTATTATGATAGGCAAAGTGGTAGGAATACATCACAGTACTATGCATTTTATCAGCGTTCTTTGCTTTGTTGTAGAGAGCAGATTGCCCAGGTTAAAAGGTCATCTTAGAGCTTGGGATCCTTCACTAGCTCCAGTGCAACATAGTATCTCAACTTTGTTTCTAGCATTGAAGAGGTTCCTCTTCCCTTTCCTTTTGGATAAGATGGTTGGACAAGATGTTTGACCCCATAGAAATACTAATAGTTATTGCAGATACAAAAGTAAGTGGGAGACAGGATGCCCAACTAGAGCAGCTGCATGACACGATGGGGAATGCATGACTGACAACAGAAAGGGATTTGGGCAGGAAATGGGGTAGAAACTAGTGCTGAGTTGCAGGGGAGTGAAGAGACAAATCAGCATTGAGCCATTGGTGTGAAGGAAGAGACTCAGAAAAGAGCCTCCTTAAATCTACACAGCATTTATGTGATAGTTATGCAAAGGGTGCTTTAGTCTGGGAAGATTCCTGCCTAGAGGCAGACAGCAATAAAACACTACTTTGAGCAATTCATTGTGTCATTCTTGGTTTCCCCATGCCCAACAGGAATTTTGACATATTTCTAGATGTTTGGCACCAATGCTGACAGAAATCATATAAGAGTGATTTTTTTTCCTCCAGAAAGCAAATTATTGGACCAAAATTATCAATTGCACAATAGCAAATCTGTGTAAGATTACTTCACACCAGAAAGGATGGGAAACCTATATAGAACTTTTCCAAGCATTCAGTGCTGAAGGGAACCCACTGATTTTTATGAAGAATATGATTATGGAAGAAGTGAAACTTCTGCCCAAAAATAATATTTTGGAAAGACTTTATATTAAAAATAGGGACCATCCACATTTTGTGGCATAAATACTATACAAGCATTATTTAATTGGATACTTCATTGTAACAAGAAACTAAGATTGTTTATCAGATAGATACTATTTCTTATGTATAATAAATATTGAAAAACCGGATATGTACACTCTTTTAAAATTCTATTAAAATAATTTGAATTATCTGTGAAGCAGTTTGTCCTGAGACAAGGAGAAAATCACTGTTCTGATAATCTTCACTGTGTGTGAATTATCATATAATTGGGCAATAAAAATGACCAAGTGACTAGTTTCAACAGAACAGTTTTCCATGCAAGTTTTTTTTAGCTCTGCTAATAATCTTCCAAAAAGACAAGGATTACTTTCAGAATAGCTTGAGAGTTAGAACATAGCATTTAATGGTTTTGTGTGTGTCTGCATACATGTACAATGTGTATAAAGCATACATACTATGTACTGGACATCTGACTTCGGCTAGCAGATGTCTTCATTACAAAAGTTCACTGGGCAAAACATTTGTGAGCTGACACTCCATGCTTGGAATGTGTTTCTTGTTTGCAGGCTTAGTAATTACTAGTGGCATTGCTATTTATGTTTGTCTAAAACACATGCTTCAATTTCAGCTTCCCTTGTCAGGAAAAGCAGAGCAAGAACCTTTGCTTTAAATTATATATCTTAACACAAGTTAAAAAATGGAGCATCATGCAGAATACAATCCTCCCAACCCACCCTCCCAAAAAGAAAGAAATCTGGAGCAGAGAATTTATTTTTGAATCTGTAGCTGGAAGATAAAACGATGATTTACCAGCTGTAGAGATTTTCAGGAAGGGATCAAAACATCATGACACTAAAGAGCATGCCAATTTTAACTACCGTTGTTGGCTTTTGGCAAATTATACTGAATGATACTTTCAAGGTCCTCAGCATTCCACATGAATTCTACTTTTTAGGCCAAACCTCTTCTACCCAAAAGCAAAAACTCTTTGTGTCAGATGTTAATAAATCTGATAACATATTATCACTTTGTGCTAATCCCAGGTGCTACAGTTTATTACTTTAATAAGTGTTAATAGATATACAGTATGTAAAATTCCCTCCATCATTCTGACATGATGAGAAAAGTTTGCACGAGGGGTGATTAAGATTCAGAGCTCAATTATTTTTCTTTAGTGGTGATAAACTTGCACAATTAGCAGTTAATCATAATCGTGGGGATATTCCTTTAAGCGCCCCCTTGCTGTAAGTGCATATAGATTTGATTCCAAATCTTCAAAGCAGAAGGAAGGAATGGGCCACGTTAAAGTCCAGATCCATCATTCTTGATTACTGATATTGCTATTTGGAGCTAAAGGAAGTTGCAGCTCTTCAAGGGCAGCTTCTTTTATTCTGTAACCTATTCCTTCTGCTGTCTTGCAAATATAAGAAATGTTTTAAAAAGAAATAACTATTTTTTTCTTCTAAAAATGAGAAGTAGCTTTTACTCATTAAATTTGTAATTCATTCAGAATCCCAGCAAGGCTCCTGCATCAAAGCTTTGGCAATATTCATGCTTATTTAAATCTCAGCTCTGAGAATCCTACTTTCGTTGCAAACCTCATCTGGGATTATAAACAAATAACAGTCCTCAGAAACTGAATTGTCCTGAGTTTGTCTCACACACACACAGTTGTGGTGTGTGTGTGTGTGTGTGTGTATATATATATATATATATATGTCTTTGGTAATTCGGGTTTTCTCCCGCGTAAAATTGGAGGTGTCTTGGCGACGTTTCGACGAAGTCTCATTCGTCATCTTCAGGCTGGTGTCTCTTCGGCCTCGTGCTTCTAGGAGCAATGTGTGATCGCAGCTGTTTCTTCCTTTTAACTGCCGGTGGGGGTATGAACTGATTGGGTGGGAGCTTGGCTGTGTTCTGATTGGGTGGAGGTGTGTTCTGATTGGTTAGGGGCTTGGCTGTGCTCTGATTGGCTGGGGGGTTGGCTGTGCTCTGATTGCCTGGGGGTGTGTTCTGTTTGGGTGGGGGCTTTGTTGTGCTCGGATTAGTCTGAGTTGCAGCGGGATTTGAGATGGAGAGCTGCATTGCTGTTGTTTGGCTTCGCGTTCGTGGTCGTGCCATATCAAGGTGGGTGTCACTTTGCTTCATGTATGGATTGGAGGGGTTTGAAATGGCTAATGATGCAGCTGTGGTCTGGTTTCTGGTTTGTGGTCGTGCCTCAAAGGAAGAAACAGCTGCGATCACACATTGCTCCTAGAAGCACGAGGCCGAAGAGACACCAGCCTGAAGATGACGAATGAGACTTCGTCGAAACGTCGCCAAGACACCTCCAATTTTACGTGGGAGAAAACCCGAATTACCAAAGACCTACATACAAACACCCGTGAAAACCTCAGAAAACAAATATATATATATATATATATATATATATATATATATATATATTCTTAATTATACTAAAAATCCGAATCCCGGGTAAACACATGTCGTAAAGCAAATAAGTAAAAATGATCACCGGGATGAAAATCTTAAAACAAAGATTGTTTAATTTACAAAGCTGAGCTTTCATCGGCCACACTGCCGACATCATCAGAGCACATAATTCTTATATGGCCGGCTGTGTCTGCACCCCGGCTCTCGACCTAATCGTCGGTCCGCTCATCGGCGCCGGGCGCACCGTTCTTAAAGGGGCCGTTTCCACAGGTATCCTCTCTCCTCCAGTTGCTGTTGTTCTTAGGGTATGTGTGCTAGTGTTAGGGGGTTGGGTGTTCTTGTTTCTCTCCCGGGTTGACACCCGATCCCCCGGCACAAAACGGGAGGAGCAGGAGCAATCTGACACCCGACCCCCTAACACTAAGGTCCTTTCCAGCCCTATGATTCTAGGTGATGAGAAAGCAAGTACTGTTAATCACAGCCATATTATATATAAGGAAGAGGTGAAGGAACTGTAGTCAGTTTTAATCAGACAGAGAAACTAAACTGTGGTGCTCTTGGTGCTCTCTGAGCTTGGTTGTTTTCTTCCAGACATTTCATTAACCAACTAAGTAACATCAGCAGTACATGTTTATAGCCACTTACTCTTCTCTTACACTCCCTTCTCCCAGGCTGCAAATGAACAAAGGAGCTGGCAGCGGTGGGAGAAGAAAAGAAAGAAAAACAGAAAAAAATACAAGGAATGTAGAAAACTAAAAGAGGAAATCCAGAGGTTCCAGAAAGAAATAGATAAACTGAAAATTGTAAGGATCTTACATGATAGTAAGAAATTAGAACAGCATCAGTAAGTTATATTATGCATTAAAAGTTAAATTTTGATTGTGCTTCATCAATTTCTTTTTACAGGAAGTAGCAAAGGAGAGCCAAAAGCTGAAAGAACTGCATAGACTCGGACCTAGTCACCTAACCAGTTCTTAAGGGCTTTTTTGGAAAATCAAAAGCGATGGAGCCAACTTAATTTTGGGAAGATTATTCCATAAGGCAGTTGCCACAACAAAATGAACAAATAGTCCAAAGCGTCCTTGAATCTAGTATTTCCATAGCACCTCTGGAAAAACACTTTGTAGAATCAAAAATCTCTGATGAAACTATTGATTTAATGAAAAAATGATGGACAATGAAAACTGTTGGAAGTTTCACTAATAAACTGGAGTATGTTGAACTTCGCAAGGCCATAAGAAAACGTATCCAAGAAGAAACATGTCAGTTTAACATGAAGCTTGTGAAAACAGCAATTGTAGAAAACAAAGGGATTAATAGAGCAAAATACAAGCTTACAAATATAAGAAAGAAGGTTTTTGCATTAAAACTAGGGAAACTCTGAAAAATGAGATTATAAAACACCAGTCTAGCACAATTACCACTGAGAAAGAAAAATAAAGACCCTGGATGAAACCAGCATGGCTGTACAAAGAACTCTGTGAGAAATTGAGAGACAAAAAGGACAAGTATAAAAAATAGAAAGAGGCACACATAATTAAAACAGAATAGCAGCAAAAAGTCCGAATCTACAAAGTCGGGAAAGTTAAGGGTCAGACTTGCAACAAATGTCAAAAATAATTTTTAAAAGTTTCTTTCAACATATAAAAAACAAGAAAAAGGTCAAGGAAAAAAAGCATCAGGCAACCACAGGCCAATTACTTGGTTACCAACAACTTTCAAATTGCTAAGTGGTCTGGTAGCTGATGCAGTCCAACAGAATCTAGTTGAAAACAATCTTTTTTCACTTGAGCAGAAAAGAAACTGCCCCAATAGCACAGGAACAAAAGATAAACTCCTAATTGACAAAATGATTTTGGAAAACTGCAAGAGAAGGAAGACCAACATGAATATAGCATGGATTGACTCAAAAAGGCATTCAACTCTTTGCCTCGTTACTGGATAATCAAGTGCCTAGAAATAACAGGAATCAGTAGAAAGATCAGAAACTTTGTGCAAAGATCAATGGCACAATGGAAGACACAGTTGCAGTTCAATGATGAGAGACTAGGGGAGGTTAATATGAAGAGAGGAATATTTCAAGGAAACTCACTATCACCACTACTATTTGTCATTGCACTGTTTCCTCTGCCAACAATACTAAATAACTCAGGTCATGGCTATCAAACATTAAAAACATCTGCCAGACTATCCCACCTCCTTTACATGGACGATCTGAAGCTGTAAGGAAAAATACCATTTGAAATAGAATTGCCGCTCAACACTGTTTGTATATATAGCCAAAATATTGCAATGGATCCAAAGAAAGACTATCAATCAAGGAAAAATAGTGAAAACTGAAGGAATCAAGATGCCCCACCAAAATAATATTAACAGTCTGGATGAGAATGATTTCTACAAATACCTGGATATCCTTCAAGCTGACAACTTCAAGCACACTGAAGTCAAGAAAATGATTAGAGGTAAATACATCAAGACAGTGAAAAAGATCTTAAAGTCCAAACTCAATGGAGGAAATATCATCAAGGCAATCAACACCTGGGTAATTCCAGTTCTTAGATACATAGCTGGACTAGTGGACTGGGCTCAAGCAGAACTAAAAGCAATGGATAGGAAGACCAGAAAAATAATGACAATGTATCATGCCCTTCATTCTTGTAGCGACCTTTAGACTCTACCTACTAAGGCAAATAGGTGGGCGTGGAATGTTGCAAGTACATCAGATGGTTGAAGAAGAAGAAATGGCTTTGGAAGAATATCTGAAGAACAACAAATAAGATATACTGAAGTTAGTATACGAAGAAGGCTTACGGACTACTGGAGAGACCAAGCTGGTCTGCAAGAAAGACTAAATGAAGAACAGAATTGAGGCATGGGAAGACAAAGCACTACATGGTCAGTACATAAAAAAAAAAAATAGCAGGGAAAGCAGATGATGACAAGACCTGGCAATGGCTAAGAGCAGAAAAGTTGAAGAAAGAGATCAGGGGGCTAATTCTGGCTGCACAAGATGAAGCCTTAAGAACAAATGCATACAAAGCCAGAATTGAGAAGACAGCAAAAGACAATAAGTGGTGCCTATGCAAAGAAGCTGGAGAAACAGTGGATCACCCAGTAAGCTGCTGCAACAAGATTGCACAGTCTGACTACAAGCAGCGGCATGACAAAATAGCAAAAGTATCGATAGTGGACATGGCAGTGCATGGAGACAGCAGAATAGAAAAGGAGCTGGAGAAGATAACAAAATACAAAGACTACAAACAGAAATAGAATGACTGTGGCAAAGGCAAGCAAGGGCAGTATCAATAGTAATAGGTGCCTTGGGTGCAATTCCAAAACAACTGGAGCGCCCCTTGAACATAATTGGCATTGACAAATTCACCATCTGTCAATTGCAAAAGGCAGCTTTACTGGGAACAGCTTCCATCCTGCGACAACATCTGTAACAGCACCAAACATCCAGATCTGCCTATCCCAGGTCCTTGGTAAGGACTCTATAGGTAGACAAAAATACCAAACCCAGTCTGAACATCTAGCTGACTATGCGACAAACAATAATAAATAAAGCCTTCAAATACAATTTTGGTACTTCAGCAAAATAGTACTGTTCTTGTTTGTAACTTACAGGATCCCAGTCCCAATATGGCTTTCAGTTTACCTGGGACTGGGATCAACATAATAAACAAATATAAATATAATAAGTATATTAGTAAACTGATATAAATATAATAAACAGTCCAAGTAGCATTTAATACCTTATAATAGGAAATTAAAAGAAGCAAGATTATAGAAAGTTTAAAACTATTTTCTTCCTGTATATTCTGAGAATTAGTAGAGAGGGGCTGTCTTCACCCTCTTTCTCTCACACAAAATATCTGGGCTGAGTTGCCTCATATTCCTCTGGAACGCATCCTCTCTCTCCTGGTGATCCAGACTACTATATTCCATCACGCTCCACTTGTTATGATATTAATTTGCACCAAGAGGTTCACCTAGAATCAAATCTCCCCTGAGCTAAAGAACAAATGTGCTGTTTTGCTTACATTACCAAATAGGTTTTGTGACAAAGGGGAGCTTCTAAAGCTTGCCAACCAGATTTAATCTTGATATTCTAATCATTTCACTCTGCATGCTGAAAGGCAACCTGTTACCTGGTGGTCTGTGATTCATAGGAATTATTAAACAGGTATGGAAGGAGCCATTCATTGTTCAGGTAGGAGTATACTAATAAGTAGAGTCACTGCAGGTATTGGGCAACTGCCAGAGAAAGAGTACTGCACACAGGGGCAAAAATTGTATCTATGGTCCAGGAGTTGACTTAAGAGAAAGTCTTCGGGATAGTTTGATTTAGGTGGGAATAATATCCCCCTGGGCAAAAAATGGAAAGTGATGGTGGGGATCTCCCCCTTACTATGAGAAAAATGGGAATGGTCCCTGATCATGAAAACCCAAGTGAAAATGTTGTTGGTAGGGCTTGGTAAGGAAGAGGAAAAAAAGAATGGGGAAGAGGAGATGCAGGATATATGATGGGAAGGAAGGCTGAGAGAAGACTTGGAGGTTGGGGAGATCGGTACAGCCATGAATTAGCCTTTAAGATCAGTGTGGTATTGTTGGAATATGACCAAATGGATTCCTATAAGATAATGAATGGGAGCTGAATGCAAGTGAACAGGGAGAGCATACAGAGAAGGTACCGTAGTAATGACAGGTTGAGGAAGTATATAGGTAGTCCTCAACTTATGACCACAACTGAGTCCACAATTTCTGTTGCTAAGTGAGACAGTTGTTAAGTGAATTTTACCCCATTTTATGACCTTTCTTGCCACAGTTGTTAAGTGAATCAGTGCAGTTGTTAAGATAGTAAGATGGTTGTTAAGTAAATCTAGCTTCCCCATTGACTCTGCTTGTCAGAAGGTCACAAAAGGTGATCCCATGACCCCAGGACATTGCAACGAACATAAATACATGCAAATTGCTAAGCGGCAGAATTTTTGATCACGTGACCATGGAGATGCTGCAACGGCTATAAGTGTGAAAAAGGTCACCAGTCACTTTTTTTTTTAGTGCTGTTGTAACTTTAAACAGTCACTAAATGAATGGTTGTGAGGACTACCTGTAGAGGGAGGCATCAGGCTGGCCATTCTAGAGAAAGGGGGATGAGTACTTTGGTGCCATCTGGCCTGATTGCTTTAGTTTTGATGGCCATGTTTCTGGAAACATTGTCTCAGACTACTGTTGGTAAATACCAGGTCTGAATGGATTAAGCCTAAGGTTGCATATAGGTTAGTGTTGAATTAAGAAATGAACCTGATGGGTATTATAAAAATCCTAGCCAGGCAAGGATGCTGATATTGCCTCATCAGAAATCTACCTTCCCAGATTTGGGATCATCCATTAGCCATGATCCTGAGATAGAGTAGTGATTCTCTGGATATTTGAGTCACTAAAGGTAAAGGTCTCCCTGTCAGTTGTGTCTGACTCTAGGGCACAGTGCTCATCTCTGTTTCTTAACTGAGCGAGCCAGTGTTGTCATGTGTTGTCATTTCTGTGGTCATGTGACCAGCATGGCTACACACCAAAGGTGCACGGAACTCTGTTACCTTCTCACTGAAGTGGTATCTATTAATCTACTTGCATTTGCATGCTTTTAAACTGCTAGGTGAGCAGCAGCTGGAGCAAGTGACGGGAGCTCACTCCAGTGCACAGAGGTCAGGTTTCTAACCTAGACTGTAAGCTCTCCACCTGACAAGCTCAGCGTCTTTAACCACTGAGCCATTGCACCCCACAATAGTCACTAGGGAGCTGTATTTCTCTTGTGATAAGCTACGAACATCTGTATTTGAGTCTGAATGGTCAGAACAGTTTGGGGATCCTGTGGTTACACTGCTCACTTTGTTATGCAGCAGATGTCTTGCTCAGCTTCCGGACTTGATTGAGAGTTGGATTGGGTGTTCGGCTGTTGATGCTGAACAACTTCAATCTCCATGCCATGCAAGGTTTGACACCCAGATAGCAGCAGGATTGCCTACCCCAAGAAGAATCAATCCATCCGATGTGTACTACATTGATCATCCCCAGCCAAGCTAAAATACAGTGTAGAAGGGAGCAACAAAACAATAGATTTTTAAAAAAATCAATGCTCTATTTCTCTGTCCTTATACCCAGAAAGGCAGAGGGATCCTGCCCTGATAGTTTTTAGAAGAGTAGTTGGAATGAAACTCTTGCACAGAGCATTTGGTAGTTGTTGCACTGAGTATGTGTCAAGCAAATTTTGTTATTTTACTATCGTTAGCCATGAAGGTTGTGAATTGGGAAGATGTCTCAGCCATCTTTTGTGATGAAAGTATATGGTTCTTGTCAAAGGTGGTAAAAAAAATTGGCAGGAGTTTTGGCTTTCACTCCACTGGAGTGATGCCTAAGATTTATTATTTCCTTTAATAGTGAAAAAGTAAGAAAGCTGTAGTTGGCCTCCTCCAGTGAAGAAAAATACTGGCAAACATTCGATTGCATTCATCCTTTGTAGAAAGGTAATAAAACAACCTTGCCGTAAATGTTTACCTCTCATGAATCTCCTCAGCCTGAAGCACTGATATTCATCAGAGAGGAAGCATCCTGCTACTTATATTGTGCCATCACTCCAGAGATATGTGAAATCCAAGAGAACAAAAAGCATTTCCCAAGGCAAAATATTTACACACGGAGAAAAAGAATCCGCAAGTTTACAGGAAACTGTAAGCAGATATAAAACTATTATTTTAGCACCAGTGTAACAGTTTTGACCATGTGAAGGAATGCTGAATGTTTGAAGTTTACAGGACTAATATTCAGTATGGTAATATAATGGAGATGCTGGGAGTAGAAATGAAAGGAAGTCGTAAAAATAAGTGCTGAAACACAAAGCTTCAACTTCAATCAGAATAGAGCTCAAGGGACCTTGGAGGTGTTCTAGTCCAACCCCCTGCTCAAGCGGGAGACCCTATACAATTTGAGAGAAGTAGTTGTCCAGTTCCTTCTTAAAAATCGCCAATAAGGAAGCACCTACAACTTCTAAAGGCAAGCTTTCCACTGGTTAATTGTTCTCACTATTAGGAAGTTTGTCCTTAATTCCAGGTTGCTTCTCTCCTTGATTAGTTCCCATCCATTGTTTCTTGTCTTGCCTTCTGGTGCTTTGGAAAAGCACCAGAAGTGCTGAAATACAAAAGCTTAATATTTGGATTAAAACATTAAAAATGTAAAGGTTTAATTTAGAATAAAGTTAAATGCTGACTTTGTGTTTCTCTAGTCCCTGGGTAATAAGCTACAATGAAAAGTAATTTAACCTCCACATGGAATTTTTCTCTCCTTCCTAAGTGCCTCATGTAGCAATTTAAAGCTAACCTGTGGTGCCCCAATTATGTCACTTCCAGGAACACAAATAATAACCCTGACCAGGATGACTCAGGAAAAGATCCCAGGCGTTCTCACAGCAGTTAGAATGACATTCTGCCTCAATGCGTGTTCTCTCCCTTGTTTCCTGGAACACAACAAGTTGGCCTAATAAGAGCACTGATTTCTGACTTCATAGCTTTTGAAATGTAACTTTTTGCATCTTAAGTGAACTAATGAGTCAAAAGGGAAGGAGAGCCACAGGTGGTTTGGCTATCACAGTATCCATCTCCTTATTTGTTGCTATCCAATCCTTGGAAATGGTCATCTGTATCACTCTGGGCATCACAGAGTCTTAGTTATTAACATTTATCATCAACCTCAATTGTCCAAATGTTCATGTAAAGGTAACAATGACAAATCAAAAAACTGCCTTGGAGACTTAATGTTAAATTTCTTTACTGCATATGCACTAATTAGAGAAGACTTTAATGCCAATGATAAGATGTCATATATCTATTACTGTTGATGCTCTCCTGACACCTGTGATGAGACCTCATTGCTACAGCATCTATTTAAAATCAATATCACTAACTATACTGGCTACCATCTAGCTCAACTAACTTACTGTTTAAATCTGAATATCCTAAATAGGGCACTGTTGAATGACTGTCCAGGAAAATACACATACTGGGGTGAGGGGGAGGAGCACTACAGATTATTTTATTTGTTTGTTGTTTGCAGGGCTTTTTTTCTCATAGAACGCTCAGAACGGAGTTCCGGCACCTTTTTTGGATGGAACCTTGTAGGGTAGGCAAAGTGGGTTGTATGAGGTGTGTGAGTTCTGGCACCTTTTTTTTTTTTTACAAAAAAAGCACTGGTTGTTTGTTTTCATATACCACCTTTATTATTTTTACAAATAACCCAAGGTAATGAACATATCCAACACTTCTTTTTCTTCTATTTTCTTCACAACAGGACTCTATGAGGTGAGTTGGACTGAGAGAGAGTGATGGGCCCAAGGTCACCCAGTTGGTTTTCATGGCTAAGGCGGGACTAGATTATATCATAATCTCAAATAAAACTAGAAAGTGACTACCTCCCAGTAATTTTACACTTAAAACTATTTGTATTTTACATACATATTGACACATTTCACCAAGCTGGCTTACCGGTAGAAGATGACAGATGTAACAGGAGGATAAAATAGGCTGGTAAGATAAACTATGCTGTTATCCAATTATTACCTTCATGATAACGAAGTGATGCAATAAATTACATGTAAAATTATGACTGATGAGACCAATGGCAATGAGAGTAATAAACTGCTGGACCTTGAAAAATCATACCATCAAATTACAGGGAGTTCTAATGAACCAAGTAACAAAGATAGGCTCCTTAGGATACATCGCTCAAAACTATGGTTTGATAAAGACTGCTTAAAGGCAAAAATAGATCTTGTCCACAGTTACAACTAATTCAGGAATAAAATGAGGTATGAACCCTCAGATTCTCTTGCAAATCAAATGCCAGTAGAAGCATTTAATCATAGATTTAAAAAAAAGGATAGCAAACATAGCAAGGGGGTCTCAGCTCAATGAAGCCATGAGGTTGAATGATTCACATACATTCTGGCACAACAGATCACAACCCCAGGCATTAAGGATTGAATGCTAACTCCAGTCTTTACCCAGGAGGCCTTTTCCAGTGTCTGTACTCTCCACAAAGTGCCAGCACTGCGCTGGAATGCATCATAACTCTTGAAGTGCTACAATGCCGGCCATTTGTATCTATCAGAGATATAAGACAACTAATTGAGCAATTGAAGCCCAATGAAGCCCTAGGTAAGGATTTTATTCCAAATGAAGTTCTCAAAAATAACACTGACCGGTGGGACCCCAGTTCTTACTGCATTTTTCACTATTACTGGCAACACCATTCATATCCTAGAGGAATGGGGTACAGCCATTATAATTCCAATCAATGAAAAAGAACAAAAGGAAAATCTGGTCAACTACTACCCAAGCAGTTTTTAAAATATAATTAGCAAAATCTATGCTAAACACCTACTTGAGAAGTTCTATGACTGGATTGAAGATAATAATATTCTAGCTGAAGAAAGGCTGGTTTTAGACCAGGAAGATTTGAAATAGACCAAGCAATAATATTACAACACTTAGTAGAGAAATACATCCAAGAATCCAAAAGTTTTCTTTATGCAGTTTTGTAGATTTCAAATCTGCATTTGACTCCATATCAAGAGAACTATTGTGGAAGCAGCTGTTATCTACCAACATAAATTATTACTTTTGTTAATATATAAACTTTACAGCAATGCCAACCTGAAGGTAAAATGTGGTTCCCGAGGGCTGCTAATTATAACAACAGAAAGAATAAAGCTCCATTGTGTTTTAATTTTTATATAAACTCAGTTACACAAACTTAAATAAGGCAATTTTCACCCACCAAAACTAACCAAAAGATGACCTTCAGTTCTCCTCTAGGATGACAACATGGTTATTCCATCACTGTCTATGGTAGGGATGTGAACAACCCTTAGACCCCTTGCTTAATATTGTGTGTGTGGGGGAAATTGATGATAAATTACCAAAAAGCAAAACTTCTGACCTTTAACAAAAGATGTATAACCAGTATATTAATGGCAATAATATTGAACAAGTTAAATGTTTTAGCTACTTGGGAATTTTTCATTCTTCAGAATGGAATGCAGGGACTCACACTAATCCACAGATCATAGGACACCCAGAGAAGAGCTACAGCCATATTATCCTTTGATTTCTCTAAAGGTTGGCACTATATTACAGCTGAGCTAAAACTATTTGAGGCCAAAGTTATGGCACAACTACATGGAATTCTACTGGGGTGTTATATTAACCGAACTGCAGTCCAGAGGGTACAATCCAAGTATCTAAGATCGATCATGCAGGTTCCCAGAGGCATATCTAATGCAGCTTTAAGACTAGAACTAGGTAGAAGCCAGGATCTGGATGGTTGTCTTTAATTATTGCCTAACCCAACAGGTCAGGCTAACCCGACAGGCTAACCCAACATACAAGGAACAGTTGCTGGAATTGGGCATGTGTAGTTTAATGAAGAGAAGGACGAGGGGGGACACGATAGCAGTGTTCCAATATCTCAGGGGCTGCCACAAAGAAGAGGGAGTCAGGCTATTCTCCAAAGCGCCTGAAGGCAGGACAAGAAGCAACGGATGGAAACTAATCAAGGAGAGAAGCAACCTAGAACTAAGGAGAAACTTCCTGACAGTTAGAACAATTAATCAGTGGAACAACCTGCCTCCAGAAGCTGTGAATGCTCCAACACTGGAAGTCTTTAAGAAGAGATTGGACAGCCATTTGTCTGAAATGGTATAGGGTTTCCTGCCTGAGCAGGGGGTTGGACTAGATGACCTCCAAGGTCCCTTCCAACTTTTATTATTATTATTATTATTATTATTATTATTATTATTATTATTATTATTATTATTATTATTATTATTATTATTATTATTATTATTATTATTATTATTATTATTATTATTATTATTATTATTATTTTCTATTATTATTTGTCTGCCATTTCTGGTTTACAAGTGTAACTTCCAATCTACCTGGAAAATATCCATCAGAGAAAAACTGGCAGTCTATGGTTTCTCTAATGAAATTATTCTCTAATGTATTGACAAAGGATGTGTCATGATCAGACAAAACAATCATCAAATAAGAGGCTCCTTCATATGGGATGTCAACAAGATATTAGCTTAGTAACAAAAGTGTTGGAGACTGTCTTTACCATCAAGCCAACTGAGTGTTTGCTGATCCTTAATAAACAATAGATATCACTGAGCATTTGCTCTGGCTAGATTCAAAGCTCTCCCTTAGCAGTTATTGATGGTAAATACCAATTGATAGTATAGTGGACTGAGAGACTGTGAATTTTAGTCCTGCTTTGGGCAGGAAGTTAGCTATGTGACCTTATCGGTTACTCTTTCTTAGCCTAGGAAGGAGCAGGCAATGGTATAGCACTTCTGAATCTATCTATGTACCTACCTACCTGCCTATCTACCTACTACTGCAATTGTTAGTAAATAAGCTAACCCTGAAATGCAAACAATAAAAATGAATGTCATGAGACAGTCAGTGCTTTCCTGCCAGCTGATCAAAAGTGTGAAAGCCATCCTGTCCTCAATGCTTGGAATCAAGCTACTGTAGGCACTGAAGCAATTAAAATTCCCTCAATTGCTTCACATTGCCTGCAAAAGCTCATCTCACCAATAAATAAATAAATACACTGATCACACACATACACAAACATTTCAAGTAAGCTTTGCATACATTTCAGCAACTGTTTGCAGAGGGATTTGAGCAGTTGCTGCAATGGGCCAGCTGCAGATGTGACGGTTTTTTTGTTGTTGTTGTTCTCCAATCAGACACTATTACTAACTACAGCAATGGCTCTGAGGTGCCTCAGTGGCTGGATTATGATAGAGAAGAAGATGATCTTCAAGTACTCCTGCAGACAGGCACCAGGAAGGAGACACTGGAGGCTGCATGTGATGCAAATGATCCTGAAAGGACAGAAGTTCCTCCCTTGCATCCCACAAAAAGGAAAGAAAGGGCTAGCTCCCACGCTATTCACAAAGCAATCCCCTGGGGGAAGAAAAAAAAGTGGAAAAAAAGATGATGCTTTGTATACAGTTGATCTCTTACCAAAGATGAGAGGGAGCCAGACAAGAACATTGTAAATTTCACCCTAGCTTTCTTTACATAATTTACTAAGCAAGATTTATGTAAAAGATAGACTTATATCATGTATAGATAGTCTTCGACAATTGAGCCTAAAACTTTGGTTGCTAAGCAAGGCAGCTGTTAAGTGAATTGTGCCTCAATTTATGTCACAGTTGTTAAGCAAATCACTGCAGTTGTTAAGTGAATCATGCAGACATTAACTGAATCTGGCTTCCTGCATTGACTTTGCTTGTCAGAAGCCAGCTGGGAAGGTTACAAATGGTGATCATGCACCCCGGGACAGTGCAACTGTCATATATACATGCCAGTTGCCAAGCGCCTGAATTTTGATCATGTGACCATGGGGATGTTGCAATGGTCATAAGTATGAAAAATGGTCATAAGTTACTTTTTTCAGTGCTATTATAACTTTGGTCACTACATGAATGGTTGTAAGTCAAGGACTACTTGTATATACATACACATACAGGTAATGCATAGAGATAATAAGATGATCAGCTCTGTATTTGACTAGTCATTAATCTTCCCCCCGCCAGTCGGCAAAGCTAGAGAAGTTGGAGACAGCTGAACTAACACATCTCCAAATGAGCAGAGATGAAGTCATAGCCATGACCAAAGGACCAGCGAATAAATAATTTCTTTGGAATCTCTCCAGAAAAGGAGAGGATGGAAGATCAGCCACTTGTACTTGGGGTAGCTGCTACTCCTGAGGGGACCACAGGACAGTGGTTCTTTGTAGGCTTGAATACCAGGAAGACCAAGACAAACCATAAAATCTTTCAACCACAGCAGAGCCTTTTTAAGGATATTGGATCCATTAATCCCACTTTTGAATCACTTTTGGAAATTTTTGAATTATCTGAAGGCTAATAGAGATCTTCAGAATCACAAGTTTGCAAAACTACTTGGTGAGTTTATCTTCATTGCAAAATTAAAAAAAACCATATAAGCTTAAGAATTTGAAGAATTTGAAATTATTACGAGCCACAATTCAGAGCCTGATCTTGAATCTTACGATGTTGCTCCAGCTGAGCCTGTGCTTCAGAACTGTCAGCCTCTGAAATCAGTAAGCCAAGTTTCAATTGAGGCTGATCAGCCATAAGCATCTTCTGTTCATCTGGAGCAGTTAGATTACAAAGCGCAACCCCCAAGCCTCAGCTCTAGGAGCATACAGAAGTGAGCACACCAATGTGACTCAAAGAGGGTTCTCAAAAACAAAGGCAAAGCATGAATAATTGCAGCCTGCTGGTTATAGACAGATTTAGGTATCTCCTGTGCTTGCTGGAGACAGCCATTCAGCTATCCGGCTCTTGAATTGTGTTCCTGCTTCTTGTTTTTAACTCTTGACCCTTGGACAGGCTGACTACTCAGTCTGGCATCCTGTGATTTCTGGAACATCTCTGGACTATCATTGCTTCCCGAACTGTATTTGGCTCCTTTGCAGGCAAGCATTCTTTACTAGTTATTGAATGACATTTCTGTTTTCTGTTATCTGCCTAAATTGTGGTAAATATTCCTGCTGCTAAAGTACTATGTTTGCTATGTGCGTGTCAACAACTTTGAAACTGAACAGAAATAAAGAACTTTTAAAAAGCCATATAAGAGTTAAGGTTATAAATAAATTAAAGGATAAGAAAAAACCAGAATATTAGGTCTTTTGCTATAAGCTTTTGGAAAGAAATATATAAATAAATAGCATCTTTGTGGAAACTAAACTGTTTAGTCTGTTTTCAGTTATAAGAGAAATTTGAGACTTTGTGATTTCAGAAATTGGACACTAGAGGGGACTAAGGATTCCAGGCAAAAAGGGGGGGGGGAAAGGTTTGCCTTTTACGTTTGGTCAGCATTACAGGCAAAATAACAGAAAATATGATGACATGTGAAATACTTCAGATCTTTGAAGACTAGGGTCAGAAAATAGGAGCTGCAATGCAACATGTTTGCTTCTATGGATAGATTATAGATTATAATCTATAGATTATAGATTGTAGATAGATTCTTCAAGAAGAAATGACAATGTGAAAGAATACCCTGGAAGGTCTGCAGGATAAAAACCTGAAACAAACTTCACTTAATGCAGAATTATTAGAATATAAAGAAATTATTGAAATACTGGAAAAAAAACCTAATGTGGATTATAAAACAGAGATGACAGTTTAAGTGGAAATGCCAATTAAAAGCCAAGAGAAAAACTTGGATAATTGACTTCTTATTGGATTTATAAAAGAGGTTTACTAAAGCCTTGAAGAAGCGTTTGAAACGGGAAAAAGAAAATTTAACAGAGATCAAATTCTATGATAATATCTGAATGAATTAAAGACTATTAGAAACAAAAGCAAGAGTTCAAAGTTGGCTTGTTTGACCCAGATTAAAACAATACATGTTTCTAAATGTAAATCTGTGAACCTTCTATATGTATTTTACTGATACCAGGACTGAAATGCTAATGATTTATGGGTTTGTGTATTAATAAGGGATGGGTTAAGGGAAGAAGAAAGTTACTTCTATGTAACCTTATGGGGGATAAAGAATTACCAAGTTTGTTTGCACTTGTTGTGAAGAAGATTGGAAATAACTTCTTTAAGTATTTCTTTCCTCCTTTTTTTTCTTTCTTTGCACATTCTATTCTTCCTTTTTCTTTCAGAGTTTATATTGTCAGTTACTATTTCTTTAAAAAAAACAATAAAATTATTTTTAAAAATATCTTACGACACTTAAAGAAATTGCTTGGGGAACTTTATGAGACATTGGTGGGCAATCCTGAAGCTTTAGTTGCTTCCTGGGACAAGAAGGAAGCTGCAGCCTTGCATATGTTTGCACCTATCAGCTTCTCCCTTCTTGCTGATCCAAAGGGACTTCTTGGTTTAAAGAGGTTTTCTGGGAAATGAAGCAGTAAAAGATGCCCTTAGAACACAGCTGGTGGAAAACAAAGAATGAATCTAACAGATTCCAGGAGAGAACATAATATACCAGACTGGTAAAACAATATTTCTCAGCTTTCATTGTACACAAAGACTGCTTCTTAGTGTCCCTGTTTAAAGTGATCTAGTTCCCATTTGAGATAGATTTGCTGGAAGACCAATTATAGAACCTCTATCAGAAATATTCTCTGCATCTGGAAGATTAATCTAATCCTCAAATACATTGGGATGCCAGCTGGGCCAGAAGTGACTTGTGATACTATCTGGGATCAGATAATGTGAAGCTTTAGGCTTATTTCAGCACAAGGACTGCACTGATTGCACTTGTAGATTATTTTTGGCAAGACCAGGTGTTGTATGATCTTTCAGTGTCATCAACCACATTATCCCTTGGACCACCTCTAAGGGTTGGGAGCCAGGAGCATTGTATTACAGTGACTTTCTTCTTCCTGAAAAACAGTTTCAGCTGTGGTAGTGAAGAGGCAGCAATTGAGTCTGAGGTCCTTTGAGTCTGAGGTGTCACAGGGCTTAGCACTTCACTTCAAAATCTACATGAAATTGTTAAAGGGAGTTACGTGCTGGCATAGCTCTGCATCTTAATACCAAAGTGAACTGGCGCTGTCCCGGTTGGTGTCTGGATGCTTGAATAAAAAGAAAAAAGAAAATGCTTTGGTTCAATCCCAGCAACATGGAGTGGCTTTGGATGAAGAAGTCACCTGGTTCCAAGAAGTTCCTGGGATAGGGTTACACGCTTCCGTACTGATCTAGTTCATAATTTGGGGGTCCTTCTTGAGTCTCAGTTCCTGCTTGAAATTTAGCAAAGCCTCCATTTGCACAACTCAGTTTTCTGTGAGAAGTCATGACCTTTCCTGGAACAGCAGGCTCAATCACTCATGTCTTAGTGGTCATATTGTGTTTGGACTATTGCAATGTATTCTACAGTCTATACTGTACATAGGGCTATATTTGAAAACTATACTTGAATCTACAGCTGGGTAGAATGCAGTGGTTGAAATAGCAATGAATGCTTCATGTGACACTGCTGTTGTGCTATGTTGGGAGCAACACCAGTTGCCAGTTGGCTTCCAAGAACAATTTAAGGTGCTGGTTATCACCTTTAGAACTCATGGCAGAGAATCTGGATATTTGGGGAACCCCCTTCTCCCAGTTGGCTCTGTCAATCTGATAAGATCTTATAGAAAAAAAGCTTATTTCAGGTCCCTTCCCTTAAGAATCATCCAACATGCCCTGGAGTGAACCTTTTCTATTGCTGTCCCTTTTCTATGAATAATGTTACACTGAGATCTAATGAGAGTCTACCTGCTGGGTTTCAGAAAGGCCATAACAAACTGGCTTTTTCAGCAGGCCTTGGGGATGGGGATGTTGTGAACTACAGGTAGTCCTCAACTTACAGCCATTCATTTAGTGACTGTTCGAAGTTACGACAGTGAAAAAAGTAGCTTGTGAGTTTTTCACACGACTGTTGCAGCATCCCCATGGTCACATGATCAAAATTCAGATGCTTGAGAACCGACTCATATTTATGATGGTTCCAGTTACATGGGTCATATGATCAACTTTTGTGACCTGACAAGCAGTCAGTGGGGAAGCCTGATTCACTTAACAATTGTGTTATTATACTCAGTGCTTTTTTTGGAAAAAAAAAAAAAAAAAGGTGCCAGAACTCAACACGTCATACAACCCGCCTTGCCTACTCTACAAGGTTTACCTTTGTAGTTGAAAAAAAACCCTTTCAATTTTTAGTGTATCTAAAAGACTAGGATTTTGTTCAAGCTAAGTTAATACTATTAATGTTACCATGCACTGTGTGGCTTTAAATTACAAGAAGGCATTTTATTAATCTTTTGGGACATTTACCACTGGCATACCCATTTAGTTTAATGAGTGGAAATGTCAGCTTTCTATGTGGAATGAAATTGGCCCAATAAAACAAAATTTGATTGCTTGTAAAAGATTGAATTATTTTTAAGAAGTTGTCAAACAAGGTGGAAAAATTTACGTTTGGAGTTTAATATGGATATTGACTTGAAACAAATTAAAGTTGAAACTTTGTCAGTGAACAGATTACTTTTAATTTACCTTTAAGTTAAACCCAATTTAATAAATAGATCTGATTAAACCTCATACTGTAGGCCTACCTTTACATCTGACCAATACATAATTAATATATACTATTATTAATAATAATACCTCCAAATCACAAGACATTGGCTTTATTCTTATTCTTCCCCTCTGCAGTTTGAATATAAAGTATAAAAGACTAAAAAGAGATTTTCGTAGACATCCCAACCTTTGAACTACCCAAGGAACTGAAACAGCAAAGTTTTGCTGTTGGGCAAGCTTCCACGCCAGCCACCTTTCTTTCCTCTCGCTTCGCCTCTTTTTAACCTCACACCCCACCTTCTGTAAGGGAAGGCTCACTCACCCTCTCGTGAGAGATGGACTCCATGTTTATGTGTCTCCCACCGCCACCATCGGCTTCCACACCACATGGTCCGACCCAGCCAATCAAGCCACACTCTGGCTGTGGTGTTCTGGTGCCTCATGGCTCCTCCTAGAGGAGGCAGACAGCGCCGGAGGGGACCCCACTCACACCGTACCGCCATTGGGGCATTTTCAAAAGCAAATGAGGATAGGATGGGCAACAATAGGAAAGGAACGCAACTCTGGAAAATCCGTCGAAAAAAGGTGCCAGAACTCTGTTCCGGTGCGTTCTATGACAAAAAGAGTCCCGATTATACTAAAAACGGCAGTGATTAATTTAACAACTGTGGCAAGAAAGGTCGTAAAATGGGGCAAAACTTACTTAACAACTGTGTTGCTTAGCAACAAAAATTTTGGGCTCAGTTGTGGTCATTAAATCAGCCATTTCCCATTGTAGTTAACAATTCTCAAGTGAATGCCACCAAGACCCCAGGGAACTGTTATATAACAGATACCTGAGCTTGTAATGATGTCCTACAATATCTACTATTGTTTCCTTAGTGTTTTACTCATTCCAATTCCCTCCCTAAGTCATTAGGCTCAAGTGTCTGTCCTATATCTTCTGCAGCAGAGACCAATGCAAAGAATTATTTCCGTTAATATGCAGTTTCCATATCTTCCTTGAACTATTTCATTTTTTGTGGGATCATTGCCCAACTGCTTTCCTAGATGAGAACCACAGCATCATGTGGTATCAAGTCAGAAGAGAGGTAAGAGGCCGGCTTGAGATCAACAAATTTCATGCTTGTATATTATTGTGCTATCTAAAAAAAGGTGAAGAGCACTTCAGCTAAGGCAGGGATGTCAAACTGCCAGCCTGCAGGCCGGTTGCATCATGCGGAGGTCACACCCACCCCAGCTCTGGCAATGCGAAAAAAGTCCCGATACGTCACGACACATCATGTGATGTGGCAAGTTTGACACCTATGAGCTAAGGTGTTGGGAAGACAATATAAGGTGCTATCAGTTACTGCTAAGGAAATGGCTTCTGCCATGCTGTCCGTCTCTTTGAAAATTGTTAAAACATTTTAATGGAAATATAACTTTAAAGAATATGGTCATAATATGACCATTGTTTGGTCCAACCATGATCCATGTCTATCAATGACTGGAACAACTCCATTTGTTTAGTTTCTCTTACATCTAGTATGCACGTATTTAATTCCTGTGTATGTCACCCTCTTTAAATTATATTACAGTAAATGTATGTTTAAGTCAGTTTTGACTCTTGGCAACTGACCAGACCAGTCCAGTTTTCTTGGCAGGATTTTCGGAAGTGGTTTGCCATGACCTTCTTCCTTCCTAGGGCTGAGAGTGACTAGATCAAAGCTGCCCGAATTAGGACTGGACCTCAGTTCCCCAGTTTTTAACCTAGTGTCTTAAACTATTAACCAAATTAGCCCTCAGTCCACGGGAAAGCAACACAGAAGCCTTGTGGCATTTCACAATCTTATGGCATGAGCTTTATTGGACGGTAGTCTCCTCCATCAGCCTCTTGTAGCACAACCTCCCCCCCCCCCAATTTTGTGTCGCCTTAAAAACTATAGGAAGGCCAGGCGGCTCCCGTCTGCTATCAAAGAACAAGCACCCCGAAATACTGAGGTGGGCCTTCGTGGTCAGTGTTTCAAATCCCGAAATATGCCCGAGGAAGTGCAATTTGGCGGGACGGAGATAGGAAGGCGGCTTTTCTCTGTACGCGCGACTCTTAGAAGCTACGGCACTGTTAAATTTCATTCCCGCAAGCGAAAAGCGAAGGAAAGAGGGGGAAAGGTCTCGTATGGATTGGCCAGTGGGCTGGAGAGCAGACTGGCCGAGGAAGAGGATGACGGATCCACTTTTGTCCCGCAGGCATTTAAGTTATGTCACGAGTTTTCGAGGAATTCCCTCCCCCCGCACCACCAATGCGGAGAGCGCGAAGCGAGCACAGTGGGTCTTTGGGGAAATCTCAGCCCCGTCCCCCTCCCCTTTAAGGCCGGTGCCGCGCGCGGGCGCGCGCGCTGCCAGGTTGCTGTGGCGACGTAGCAAAGCCCCTGTTCTCTTGCGCGCGCTCTCCCTCTCCCCCCTCCCTCCCACTGCCGCTCGCGCTCTTCCTTGCTCCGGCTCCCTCCCATCGCCCAGTCAGCCGCAAACATGGCAGCTGCCGTTCGCAGGCTCTACGCTACGGTGGCGGCTCTGACGACGACGCGGAACGGTCACAGGTGAGGGGGCGGGAAGGGTCGGGGTAGGTGGATGGGGGAGGCAGCCTGACATCCCTACCAGGCCGCGGCGGCAGCAGTAGCAACTCCCCCCTCCCCGCGAGGAGCGTCTCTGGAGGGGTGGTGGTGGTGGTAGAGTGACGGCTTATCGCCGTCTCCGCTTTAGCAGAGAAAATTAGGGAGGGGGCGGGAAGGGGGTGGGTTCCTTGTTCCCCCCCCCCCAGCGCTGAGCCTTAAGGTCAGGCGATTGCCCTCTTTACCGCTTCGCATACTTTGTGGCGTCTCCCGCCCGCCCCTTTCTCTGCAAAGATGCCTCTGAGCACGTACAGACTGCATCCACCCCTTTTACGTGACTGAGTCAGCGGGACCCATATATTTGACCCTCGGGAGAGCAATGGGATTATGCTTGGAGGATGAGGGAAGAAACCTGCTCTGTACGACAAACCCAGCAGAGAAGGCGCTAGGTCTCTCTGTGTATGTGCGCGCAGTCGGTTGCGCGTTTCACTTTTTTCTCGTGCTTTTTTTTTTCTTTTCCCCCACGACAGGGGCTTTTCTGGAAGTCTGCCCGCACATCTTAGGATCGACCTGTTTAGCTTCCTTTAGCTGTTTCTCCAGAAAGCTTAATATCTGTAGGCTGGTAGCTGAATAGCAAAGTCATTGCCATTTCACTTGGTTCTTTCTCAAACTTTCTCAGGCATAAATAAGGACCAGGCCAGTTTTTACCTCCTCCCCTTTCCTCTTCCTCTCCCTCCCGCCTCCACTCATAATGTGGAAGCTCAACAAGAGCAGTAAAGTTCTCCTGGATGATTCACCAGAGGAAGAAGACAGCCATCGGCAGGAAACGCCATCTCCACCATCTCCAGCAGGCACCTTTTCAGCTCAGGTAAAAGTCACCAGAGTGCTGACTCTGTGGATCATAGTATCTTTAATACTGTAGTTCTGCCCTGGTGGTTCTGTCACCTTTTGTTCTTGTTCACAGAACATACTTTGTCTACTTTTTCTCCCTTTGGCCTTTGCCCAGGCCAGCATCTTGCTGTTTTCTTTTTCTTTTTAATAACTCTGATCTGGCATTATGAATAATCACTTTCTGTTCTCCTTGGATGCCTTAATAGTGAGTCTCGTGGCAAGAAGGAACTGGTATGTGCTGCTGTTTATCCTCTGAAAAGCTATTTTCAATCTTTCCCTTAAAATGCCCCACTCAGCAGTGTTAAACCTCTGTTGCATGCTTAAAGAACTTTTGTCTGTGCTTTTGAATTTAGGTGTCCAATTATATTTTTAATTAAATACAATAAGTAAAATTATATTTCATATCAGTTAAACGTAACAAAAAATGAGCACTAAAAGAGTGCACTGTTGACATTCTCACAGTTATATTCAAAACAAGGAGTCATAAAACTTGTAGAATTTTGTTGCACTTGAGCATGCTAACTTCAGATATATGAAAATACTTTTTATAACTCTTAGAATCTACATAATCTGCATTTTAATAGCACTTGAAGACATGTTTTTGAACACATTTTAAACTTGTTCTTTAATTGTGTTACTATAAAAATTCTGCAAATAGTTTGTGTTAAGATTTAATTAAAAGGATATAAGATTTTTATATTAATTTTTCTCCACCTTTTCTCAATTTTTATTAGTTTATCAAAATGTAAAATACAGAAATACAAAGACAAATGAAAAATGGGAAAATAGGGGAGGAAAAGGGGAAGAGGAAAAAGTGTAGGAGAAAAGGAAAAGAAAAAGCATCGACTTCCTACTCTTTTTGGCACAATAGAATAAGGTAATAATATACAACCTCAGCTTTTTACTATACAGTATAATAATATATACTAGCAATTTTCATAACAACCTATCTAATCAGCAAAATCCAAAATCAAAGTTTCACTTTTTTTCCACCTCAAGCACAAAGTCCAAAAGCGGTTTCCAAATAGAAACAAAATTAATTGTATTCTTTTCTTTAATCAAAGCAAATCAATTTAGTCACCTGCTAATTCCATCTACTTTTGCAGCCATTTGTCCACTGTAAATTAAAGTATCCTTCCATTTTTGCACATAGAGTATTCTTGCTGCTATCAGCATATATAACATCAAAGTTTTATTTTTTTTCAAGTTCTTTATTCATTATGCCCAAAAGAAAAGTCTCTGGTTTTATCATTATATTCACTTTAAGAATTTTCTGTATTAAGATGTGATCCTCCCCTACTCCAGTATTTCTTTGCTTTATCACAAGTCCACTAATTTTTTGCCACTTTTTCAGAAGTGAATGGTGTGGAGAAATGAAATAAACATTATCATGAATGCTTGAATTTTAAGATCTAAATTATATACACTTTAAAACAGATCTCCTAAACTTCCAAAATTATTTTTCTTATTACAGAGTGCTAATAACATAGTCCTATGCACTTTATATTGAAATACGTTCTTTGTATGTAAACCCCTCTGAAATAATGATACACACCTCTGAGCAGATTAGGCATCGTATGTAAATTTTAAGGACCTATAATTGCACACCTATATTTGCAATCCTAAACTTGCACTGTGAATTATACTTTTCTGAGGTTCTGCTAAAATTATATTTTAAAAGATAATAGGTTTGTTTATGAAAGGGGAATATTGTAACAACTTTTATAAATTAAAATATAGGTCGCTTGAGCTTAAATATTTTATTAAGTTAAACACAAAATGAAATGAATTAAATGTTACTTGAAATATCTAAAAGAGAGTAATTTCTGATGAAAATAGAGAAATGTAAAAAATATATTGTCAAGCAAATATGCAGAACATTTAGTGTTGTTTTAAAATTATAGCATTTATTGCCACATTAAAAATTCATAAATAAATATAATACATTTGCAGTTGGTAAATAATATATCTGTTTAAATTACAATAGAGGTAAGTTCTCAGATTTTCTATAGTTCTATAGTTGGAGCCTATTCAGTGCAAGCAACATATTGTCCCAAATCACTGTTTTAGTAGTAAGAAATAAGCTGCTCTTAGTTTGCAAAAAGTAGTCCTTTTGTTGTCTTAGCACTTTTGATGATGTAATTGATGTCCCTGCTCATTTGGCCATGTGCAGATATTATTAACCCTGCATTCTGAGCAAAAGAAGTGCTTGTTTTCCTTACTTAAATGAAGACTAGGAAACAGCAGTGGAAAACTGGAAGAGACCTTACAGCACCTCTTTGAGTCACCTGTACCATTTTATATTCCATCCTAACAGACCCAGTAATGAGATGTAATTTATTCACTTTAGTTGGTCATAACTTTATTAAATATGGCAACTTTGCCTGAAACAATAGTTCAAGCTTTTAAAAAATTGGGAATGTTCAACTTTTGCTTTAATTTGCAACAAATAGCTTGTTTGTTTGTTTTTCCTACCTGTACTCTCCCTACCATAAAGAGCTAGCCGTTGTACTGTATAGTATTGTCTCTCTATCCATGCTCAAAACATTTTAGCAACATGTTACATGATTTTCTGATGTAAGATATTAGCTCTATATTATTGTGATAAGGAATAGTCTGTTTCTGAATGTTAATGTAATGCCTTCCCTATTTAGGGATAGTTACAGGCTATGAACTCTAATATGACTATCCTGTATTAATTTGTGCTTTAAATGCTACCTGTAACTTAAAGTGTTTGCTTTCCGGTTTCATGAATTCCTAAGTACTCTAAAACATTAAAAAAGCACCTACAAGTAGACATAAAGTCTCCTTTGAGCCAAGCTTGACTTGTATTGACTTCATGAATATGTCTCTGTAGTTTTCTTTCAACAATATGGATTATCCATCTAAAAAGGATACCCAGTTTAACTGAATTGCATGGTTTTCCTCCCAAATTTGATAGCCACTGACTCCTTTCTTTCCTGGTTGGTCTTTTATTCCATTTGTTGGTCATGTGCCTTTAGGAGGGTTTTGGTACTTTTTGTATAGGCAGTGGTTATAGCACCTCAGAAAGCTCAGCTTTCCTCCTGAGGAAATTCAGGACATCCAAAGAACAGGTGAATGTTTGGTCACTAAACACTTGAAGCATTCATGTTTGACCAGCCTGATGATTTATATATTTTAGCTGTAATTGAGTTTCTTCAGGATAAGTGGCTGTGATTTGATGCTGGCTACATATATAATATTGCATTTGAGTAATAGAGAATCAAGGAGCCTAAAGACTGCTTTGGTCTATCAAGGCTATAAGTATTCTTATAAAAGTAATAAGAGTTGGTAAGGAAATTTGTTCAGTGTTATTAGTTTCCTAAAGCTATATTTTTTTATATTTTCTGTCCAGATATTTCTGTCATATATAAACTCTGATAGTGACATACTTTCAATTTCTGAGGGATTAAAGGGTGGGATCAAGTGCCCTACTGACCCTACAGTTAGACAGGAAATTAACCCTGATTTTAATGAAAGGAGGTACCACTAACATTGTAGCGGTCTTGTTCCCGCTATACTCACTTATTGTCCTTATTGAACATGGATTTGGCAGCCCTGGAGTACTGTATTAAAGGCATGGATTTTTTTTTCTGTATTGTTTGCTTGCTGATCCCAGTATGCCTGGTTTGAATATGCAATTTAATAAGATATTAATAACAAACAAACCTTTTTTCTACTTTTCCAACTGTACATTTTCTTTAAATATATCTGATTTTTCATTTATTTGTTCAGAACACCTACATGTGGGCCAATTTCTTGTAGTTATTCAGCATGTTTTATCAAATTTATTTCAGTAATTCTTCTTTCCACTTTTTATTAAACCTTCTTATCCTTTTTACTATCTTCCTTAATGCATTTAAATCATACTATAATTTAATTGTCTTTGTTTTAGGATTCTTTATGAGAGGAGGTCATATACTTCAAGATTCTTGTCCTTATTTTAGTTTTAAGTCTTGCTTCTTTTTGGAACTATTTCTTCTTTCCTCTAACAAAGTTCATTAGATATCTCTCATCTTAAACTTTCTTAACATGAAGATTGGGTTTTATCCCATTTTAAGCCACTTTTTCCCTTGTAATGGCTAAGGTTTAACTTTTCTCATGTGAGGTGACTTTTTGAACTGTTCTGTAATCTTCTTTGAAAAAAAACATGGCCATTTTAATAATTTGGAGACACATGTTTTGTATGCAGTCCCGCATGTTGTAAGCTTTTCCTTCAAAGGATTTGCACAGTCACAGTATATAAAATTAGAATCCGGCTACATAGTTGCATGCACAGCTGCAGTAATCCAATAGAAATATAGCAGTTTCTATGGGACTCTTCCATATTCTTGTATGCACTGGAATGAAGAATTACAGGATTGCTGTCTATCCTTTTCTCATATTGCACATAACAATGTTAACTCAGCAAGATTGTAGCTGTTTTATTTGTGTTTGGTTCAGAGTTTCTTATTAGTGAATCCTATCTATAGAATACTATAGAATATATACCATATTTGTTGCTAAGCTTACAAAATTATAAAACATTGAGATACCTCTGTCCCCCATTGCAGCCTGTGTAAATTGTCAGTGATCTGTCAAACATGAATAACTGCACTGACAGGAAGCCTCAGTCTTATAAGTAAAATTATAAATATAATTAAAAGTATAAAAAAGTATAATTCTAAGGCTGGACTGCTATCTGTAAATTAATAAAAGGGAAAAGTAAAGTAGTCTGAAATATTCTTTTGTATGGTCTTTTGGATAGTTTTTTTTAAAAATCTTGTATTATGTTGCATTTAAGTAGTTAACATAAAGAGAAACATTTCACATTATTGACTTAGGATTATTGTAAAATGATTTAAAGAATTTTCTAAAATGGCAATAGCAAGAGTGCATAGACTTATATACCACTCCATAGTGCTTTACAGCAGTCTCTGAGCTGTTACAGTGTCAGCACGTTGCCCCCAACAATCTGGGTCTTTGTTTTACCGACCTTGGAAGGATGGGAGGCTGAGTCAACCTTGAGCCGGTCAGGATCGAACTCCTAGCTGTGGGCAGAGTTTGCCTGAAATACTGCATTCTAACCACTGTGCCACCACTGCACCACCACGGCTCCTAAAATGATTACACTTAATTTGCATTAATTGAAGAAACCTGAATACATACACTGAGAGAAGTAGATAATACTTTTTGATGGATTTTAGTAAAGAATATCAAATGAGAAGAATGAAGCCAATTTTATAGAATATAAATATACACTTAAATAATTGATATAAATTGGAAAATAAACTTTTGGAACAAAATAGAAATAAACTGAAAATTGGATTATATAGGCATGTTTATTTATCTTTGGATTATTCATTTCATTTCTTAACTTCAGCGATAGTACCTGTGCAAAAAAATAAAGTTTAGCTTTCCTCTCCTAGGAGTGTGTCCATGGTTCCAGTTCTTTCCTTAGTTTCCATTCAGCTTCATCTCCCATCTTTTGAATTAAAAATAATGTCTGAAAGTAGCTAAATATCTATAATACTTAGTTTATTTAAAAAATAGATTAAGAATTGATGAGTCGGAGGGTACTTTGCTATTTCAGGATACTTTCCTATCTTGGTGGCATTAGTATATGTTATCTAGTGTACTATTAGAAAGAATGGAATTCTTTAATTTAATACCTATAAAAAGGAAGAAATGAGGGGTTGAGAAAATGCACCAAACAAAAAAGATGCTATGTAATCCTCCGTGGAAAAAAGATAAACTACCTGGGAGGGGATTGCTTTTTTGCTTTGTGTACTTTTGTGTATACTTGTATTTTTGCCATACTATAGTACTTTGTAATTTAGAATCAAAAACATCATTGAATTCCTTTTGAAACAGTCTATATATTTAGACTATTTCAAATCTAAAATGCCACTCAGATTCTTCATCAGAAATAATTAATCATGGAAATCTGGATTTATATACTGATCTTGCATTACATCTAAATTCTTCCTTGCCCTTTAGGCAAGCAGTCTGAGATATTTTACACCCTTTTGAAACTATGCATGAACTAGTTTTTGCTCACCTTGTTGTTCTTGCTCAAAGAAATACATCTTGCATGCAGGATCAAACTTTTCTGATTTTTGTGCTGTAGCAATGAGCCACTGCTGAGATTTTCCAGCAGTTTCCATCTGGAAAGAAAATCTTTTAAATGTTTTTAAAAGACTGGAAATAATGTTTTTCTGTATTCATAGTGTAAAGTCAGAGTGTCAGTTGCATGAAAGAAGCCTTCTAGCAGAAGGCAAGAGATGATGTAGTTGTCACTTGTTGCCACAAATTGCTATCCAGAGGCATCCTTTTATGAAGAATAAATCTCTTAAGTGATTGTTCTTATTTTCTGCTTGGAGAAAGTTTGCTTGGAATTACACATGCCAAGGTGCCACAAGCTAAACCAAACGCTGACCTTTTTTAATGTTCAGTAAGATGTTTTTATCTTAGACAACCACAGCTATCTAGCCCTTCCTATACTGTACAGTAAATACAATTTTTATTTTCCTCTTGTTTCTAATAGGGATTAGAGTTGTGTAGCTTTATTTATATAGCTTTGTATACTGAAACTATGTTTTTTTCAGCACAAATATTTGTAAGTTGAGATTTTGTGACATTTGCAGATTTGTTAACCCAAATCTTTCCTCCTTGGCCTTTTAAAAAAAAATCTCCCTCATAATGATTTCCAAACAAATTGAACAAACATGATTAAAAGATGAGTTGCAGGAGAGAGAGAGAGAGCGAGCGAGCGAAGAAACAGATTTAATTTTGACTAAACAACCCATGCCCTGTTGGGACATCATTTCTAAAATATTTTCTTACCTGAACAGAGAAACAGAATGACCAAGGGTGGGCAAAAAAGCACAGGTAGAAATTTCCAACTTCCTGCCAGTTTCCTTGTGGAAAGCTAGTAGGTATTATCAAAAACCTACCTACCTTCCTTCCTTCCTTCCTTCCTTCCTTCCTTCCTTCCTTCCTTCCTTCCTTCCTTCCTTCCTTCCTTCCTTCCTTCCTTCCTTCCTTCCTTCCTTCCTTCCTCCTCTCCCTCCCTCCCTCCCTCCCTCCCTCCCTCCCTCCATGCCAGCCAAGAAATTCTTAAATGACAGCAATTAATTCTTTTTTAGATTTATAGAAAATGCAGAAGACATATAAATTATATATATGAATGGGAAATGTGTGCCTTTGTTTAAGAAGTCCAATTATTAGCTCAAACAGATTCAATCAATGTAGCAGACTTCAGTTTTGACAGTCTGAGTTTGTAGAATTGTGTGAAATAATTTGCACTTTCCTACCACAAAATAAACAATAAAATGAATGATTATTATTTAATATAAATGAAAGCGATGAAACGGCTTAAAATTTAATCTCTATAGAAAAAGAGCTGTGCTCTGGTCTAATTAATCCCTTGAATACTTGTACATTTGAAGAATAGTCTAAAAAAAATATTTGTACATTCCTCTAGAAATATTGAACGCACTGGCACAGTTACTGCCAAAGTTTGAAAGCTTGTTACCAAGGTACAGCAAAGACAAACTGAGCTTCAGGAATGCTGAGATAAGAGTCTTATCCTTTGAATAAAGAAGTGAAAGAAATACAGTAGTTTGACCAAAGAGCATAACATTAGGTTACTAGCTTAAATTAGGCCATTAAAATATGCAACGTGGGTGTTTAGTTACATGCATAGCCTTTGAAAATTACAAGGGAAGTATGAATACATACATATAAAAATTTGCTTTGTCCGCTGAAATGAATGAAATGAATTGTTTCAATTAAAGAAAGTTCATTTGAATATGTAAATCTTTTGATTTAAAGTTGGGTGTATTTGTAAATTTGCAAACTTCTCTGTAAGAAGCACTCCAGATTTCATTATGGTTAATTTTTTTGTTGTTGCTATTTAATTTTACTTGCTATTTCGGTTGCATAGTTCAGGGGTCTCCAACCTGTGGGCTGTGGCTTGCTGGCCACTGGGCCACAGGAAAGGCTGGCCAGTGCACGCACAATTACCCCCACTTGCGCCAGCACCACGCAGCGAAAATGGGGCTGTACTAGTGCCCACAGGGCAAAAATGGGGTGGTGCTAGCGAGTGTCATGCGGGGGCTAGCACCACCCCATTTGTGTCACCATGCTCGCGGCCCCTCCCTTTCCCTCTGGTCCGCCAACCAAAAAAGGTTGGAGACCTCTGGCATAGTTGATTGTTCACAGTGAGAACTATGAGTGTGAGCTGGAACTTGAATGGGAAGAAGAATGGCCAGGTTCTTCTTTTGGCATGATACATTTGCCACTTCATATTTATATGTGGCTTACCTCAAAAATTGATAGAAAACAAAACCTATTGAATGCCATTTCCTTCAGAGCTTTGTTTTTATTAGAACTCTCACTCTATGAAGCAGGTATAGCTTGTCAAGCAGGCTTAACCTGAGTAACTTAATTTATGAGACCTAATGACAACTATTCTGGGGGAAGATGCTGCCAGCATGAAAAGGCACTTTGCAAAATATGGTGCTTAAAATATATCTCTGAATTGATACTAATTAATATAAAGTTTGCTAATATACTAATAAAGTATTTAATTTTTAGGGGAAAAATTCAAATTATTCAGTGTTAACTATTAGGTATGCACATGTGCGCACATACACTTTTTTATTTACTTCTATAAATAATATGGTACATTTGCAACAATTTAAGCCCAACCTTAAATACAAGTGTATGCATCCAGTAACCTGTGGAGCAGAGCATTTGGTGTCATTTATAATCCCAATATCATTGCCCTCCCTCTTTCCCAAGAAGAGAAATGGTTGCTGAAATATTTGAAACTTAGTAAGGCAGATTATGCATAATATCACTCAACTAGTCCTCAGTCATATAGGACAGATTTTCCATCGTTCTTCTTTGATTATGATGCTGAGAAGTAGAATCTTATGGAACTTGGACCTTATATTAAGCATTAACAGGTTAAAGTGAAAAGTCTCAGTAATCTAGCATCCAGAACTGCAGGACTGCATTTAGATAGAAGTGGGAATTGGCACTTCTATTCTTAATAGGCTCCCATGAGATCTATCTCTATCTGTCCCGGTTGCAATCTTACTTCAATCCTCCTGTTTTTTATAGCCACACTGCCTGTCAATCCAAGCTCTCTGGAACATTCTTGACTGGTAGGTTATGGAGTGATTAAGTTTATCATATGAATATTTCTGGGCCATGGCTCATTTTTCAATTATACAATTTGATAATGTGCAATAAATAATTTTGAACAAATATTACATTTGAATGTTGATTCTAGAAATAGAGGCAGCTTGTTTATATGAATGAATTTTCTTCCTCAGTTATCTAAGACTCCATCATCAACATAGTTAACAAAAGTGAAAACCTTTCTGCATTCACAGTTAAGCTGTTGCCTCTTTGGTCTGGGAAAGCATCTTCCTTCCCAGGAAGAAAATTGATTATAGGACTGGTATTTGCAATTAGTTCTAATGAACTTAACATTACTGTTTTGTTTGTTCCTTGCCTAGGAAAAAGTTATTCAACTTTTGGCTGCTGTTTTTATTCTTTCATTTTATTTTTCCAGTTCTGCTGTCTCTCACAAATTTCTTTTCATCTTTATGTTGTTCTTCATGAGTCTTTATGAGTCTTTTCTTCCTTGAACCATGGTGCTAATAAAGTAGTCTGGTTATGAGACTTCCGGTTTGACATCGCAGTGTGTCGGGCGCACGTTCGATTTTGGCCCACTGGGGACCCTAAAAAGGGTCGAAAGTCACCCCGAAGAGGTGACGAAGAAGGAGGGGACCCTCGTTGATTGCGGAGGGGCAGCGGCCCTTCCACTGGATCCGAGGAAGCCCTTCAAACCAGCAGGGGAAAGACTGGCTATATTCGTGTGGCCAGTCAGAAGCTGCTGACAACTGAAGACAATTTCTGAGCAATGTGGATGGAACTGGGTGAGACTTTATCCTCTTTTTATGGCCCTAACACTACTTTCCTGGAAAAAAGAATGCGTAAAGCAAAGAATTGTCCCCGATGATAGAGGGAAGGGAAGTTATTACCCTGCTCCCTCAGGAAAAGAAAAGAGGCGAATTAATTGCTTTGGGGAAAAACAAATTACAAGATCAATTTGGAACTAATACAGATCTATAGCTTTGAAATTTGGGGACTAAAAGTACCTTTGAGACTTTTTTTTAGAAAAAATATTTGAAAGTTTGCAAAATAAGCTTGGATTTGGAAAGCTGGAAGACGGTGTCAACAACATCTAGTGGAGAATTATGGCACTACAATTTATTATGCTTAAGGGAAACTTGGCTTGAAGCCCAGACTCAGCTCTTTGTTGTTCCTGGACACTTTCACTTTTGCAGACTGCAGCTGGGAAAAGGGAAAAACAAAAACTCTTGGGCTGCTTATCTAGGTTGGGGACCCTATTGGACTATAAAGACTACATAAAAAACAAAATGAGTGTTCCATACTCAACCTTAAATGGTAGAAAATCATCTTCAACACATGTCTCCAAAGCTCCCAGCTTGATATATCAACAGGAAAATGTTAATGAATCTCAGAAAGAAATTCTTTCCATGTTGAAATCAATCCAAGAGACAATTGTTTTATTTCAGGATGAGACTAAAAATAACACAAATGTGATAAAAAAAACAATTTTCTAACCTAAAACTTACAAATCCAGACAATGACTTCAAAGAAGGAACTAATAACCCAGAAAACGGAAGGAAAATTAGAAGAAACGGATCCAAAGATGGAGGACCTAAAGGTATTAACAGACAGATACAGACAAATGAAAAATTAGAAGATGCAGTGATAATACCAGAAATGGAAAAGACATCGTACTTGTCAAGATCTCAGAACACATTTGAGGATAAGGAAGAAGAGCTGATCGAATGGATGATAAAGCTGTTAGGAGAAATGCTGAATATTGACAAACAAATGAAAAAAAAACCTGAAGGAGAAGGATGGAGGCTATTTAATGAATATAAATGGGTTGAGCATTCTTCCAAAAACACTTCAACCAAATTATTTTCCTCATTCCAAATAATATATACAAAAACAGAGGAAGAACTACTTGATGATTTAAATGTACTGACTTGGAAAGTTATTTGGCAAAGAAAGAAAGCTAGAGTAAGACTGTAGAAAATTGAGGTTCTGACCTATTAGATGGGATATTATACTACTAAACAGATGTTTGAATATGGCTAAGAAAATAGATAACTGTTAGAAATAAAAGTATTATAATTAGTAGGATAGGATTTGTAACTAGAATATTATACTTTGTTATGAGATGGGAAATATGAAAATTCCAAAAGGGTATGAATAAGGGAAGCTTTTAGTTACCCAAATGTAATTTATTATGAAAAAATTATAAGCGATAGAGATATTTTGAACATTGATGGGAAATTAAAAATTTTAAAAAGCGGGAAAAACAGGATATTGAATAAATGGATTTTAAGTGCAAATGCAATTGGGATATATTTTGGCTAGAAAAGATATTATAAATTGATACTATCGATATTATGTATAATATCAGAAAAATGTGATGAAGATGTCTATATTTAATTGTATATGTATTAACAGTAACAAGAATTGTATTTGCCCAGTATGGAAAAATGCATACTACCGGAAGAAGAGAGGACCAAGGAAGCACTGGCTGGCGTAGTATTGGACTAGACTGAGAAAGTTAATATGTACCACTGAATTACTAATAGATTCAGACACACGTTGCTTATTAAGTACTTATGATTGTAAAATTAGAAAAAATAATAAAATATTTATAAAAAAAACAAAGTAGTCTGGTTACCAAGCCTGTGAAACAGAAAACAAGAAGCCATATAGCATATGGTTAACCAGATTCTTCACAAATGTTCATCTGCCAAAAAGAGATGAGCCATATGATCTAATGCTAACACTTTTATTCAACACCAAAAATATATATACCTTTGCATATACAGAGGTGGCATATCCTCTAAAAGGTGAATAGGTTGCAGCATCAGAAATGACTGGGTGACATAGGGATGGATGCCCATCTGGACCTGTGCCAGCCAGTTGTCACTTATTCAGAAATCCTCCCTCCCTCCTCCTGGTATCCCAAATCTCAGATAAAGGTGAGACTTGAAATAGAGTTGTAAACCTGTCACCCACACCATTACAGAAGTGTAGGCCATGTGAAGTGTAGGCCATGCCCTTGGAAGGTGAAGAAAATTGTTGAAAACCTGAGGCAACCAACTTGAAGGAATTTTATACTTTCTGTTGCTAAGTGAGACAGTTGTTAAGTGAATTTTGCCCCATTTTACGACCTTTCATGCCACCATTGTTAAGTGAATCACTGCAGTTGTGAAGTTAGTACCGTAATAAGGTTAAGTGAATCTGGCTTCCCCATTGACTTTGCTAGTTAGAAGGTTGCAAAAAGTTATTGCATGACCCAGGATATTGCAGCCATCATAAATATGAACTAGTTGCCAAGCATCCAAATTTTGATCACATGACCATGGGGATGCTGCAATGGTCATAAGTGAACAACAGCCATAAGTCACTTTTTTCAGTGCCATTATAACTTCGAATGGTCACTCTTGTAAGCCAAGGACTGCTGCCTATGTACAATAGTGCTTTTTTATATTTCTATCTTTCTTACATTCTTCAATTATCGCAAAGCCCACAAATACAAACCACTTCACAGTTCCGTTCATAAAACATTTATATATCTAGCTATCATATTTCTACACCACCCATTTCACCTAAAGGACCCTGAACAGTTTATTTACCTTTAATCTTATTCAGGAAACCACATACTCTGAAACTATATCAAAAGAATGAATGTGCAAGTATTCTTTTAATATTCTTTGATTTATATCTTTTGACTTGGTAATTATGAAGATTTGAAAAAAAATGGGTTGAAAACTAGTTTATCTTGTTTGGAAGATCTTAGCTATACTGGTTATCAATAGCACCTTTTTTCTCTGATCTACAGATAAGTACATTAATGTTGTAAGCTAGTTTTTCAAAAATGTGAATTGTCTGGCTAGATATCAGTCATAAAATCTCCAATGCTACTTAATAAATTTGAAAATAACATGCAGTTGATAGTAATGAAACCTACACAATGCCAGAAAATAAGGACATCAAATTTTTGAGATAATTGAGCAATTGTTAATTCCTTTAATTTTATTATCAATTACTTGAAACCTTTATACACTGCCCATCTTGTACCAAACTCTGGGTGGCTCACTTTATGTTTTGAATGACACATCTGTTAGGGAGATGGAACAAATTACTGCAGTGGGCATACAACGTTTGTCATTTGTAAACTTAAAATACTAAACTGACCAAGGACAGTGATGTGGTTTGGTAATATTCCCACCTATCTTGACAAATTGCTGCCATTATTGTGGTTGTTGTGGAAGAGACAGAGCTGGTAGCAGCTGGGAATGAGCTATTGTGCCATGATCCTAAGGTTGGTAAGAGTAGAAATGGGTAGCCTTTTGCCCATCATGAGAAGCAGGGCAATATTAGGAACTCTTATCTGGACATGAGAAAGCAAGCTCTGACAGGAAGAGCTTTTCACAGCAACGGCTGATCCCTGAGAAAGATATGGGAACATGATTTTGATTTGTTGTCAATAACATTCTAAATCTCCAAAAAAGAAACAGAAACAAAAAGAAAAAGAAAGGAAAAGAATGTGTGAACATACAGAAATGATGGTTATATTTTTTCTAAATTAAAATAAAAATGATGAAACAAAGATTTAAAAAATTACATTAAAAAGCATTCTGGTAGCTCTCTTCTCTTCCTCCTCCCCCTTTCTCCCCTAGCTGCAAATTGCTACTTGAATACTTTTATACTATATTTTGGACATCTATGATTATTGTTTGTTTCTATTTGGATCATTTTCATAATTTTCTTTTAAAAAAACTCATCCTTTTTCTTCAGAAACTATATTCCAAGCATCTTAGCTTGCCTTGCTGTGTGATAAGCTATTCAGTATATGAGGGAGCCATTCCTGCTTCAATTTGTTTAAACTTTTGCTGTGGGATTTTCCCCCCCATTGCCTCCTTATTTAATTTTAGTTTACCAATTCTGTTTGTCTTTTCCAATGTTGTGCCAGATTGATTCTTGTCATTATTCTTCATTAAGCAATTCTAGTAGTGTCTTTAATCTATTTCTTGAGTACAGCTACATTGTATTGGCATATATGTTCAAATCTTTCTTACTGTAATTGTACTTAAAGTAAAAAATCGTTGATGTAATTATTTCAAATAGGACTTTATTGCATCCTGTCAAGTAAAGTCCTAAATATTTTACTGGATCTTTTATTATCTCACAGCCAGTCTCTTTTTTACACTTTCTTCTTTTTAAGTTAAGGACCTTGTTGTTATCTTTCTTTTCTTTAATTGATTTTATATTCAGAAAAGCAAATATTTTATTACTTTCATCAACTATAGAATTTTGTTCTTATAATCATATTGTAGTAATTTTTAGTATTACATCAAGTGCATAGCATTTCATATTATACTGTGTTTCTTTCCTTGAATGTTCATTCCAATTATCTATTATCTTTTCATATCTTGTGGTCATGACTTCCAGAGCAGTCACAAAAAGTAAAGGGGATAATGTACACCCTTGTCTTGTGCCTTTGCTAATTGAAAAGCCTACGGAAGGTATTTCATCTTTGCTGCTTGCCATGGCTACGCGTTCTCCACACGTTTCAAATTCTTCTCCAGGATTAATTCTGTTTAAGACCTCTAGTAAAAGCAACCCGTTCCAAATTGTCAAAGGCTTTTTCCAAGTCTAGAAATATTACTAGTGCCTTCTTTTTTCATAATGTTGATGAATTCTAGGGCATTTATGATAACTCTTGTTATCTTTCATCTTTCTCTCTGGAATGTAATCTCTCTGGTATATTCTGTATGTATTCTTTCTGGTATGCATTTCTTCATATGTTCAGCTAATATAGTAGTAAATATTTGTAATCAAAATTCAGTGAAGAATTTGGTTTATATTGCTAAGTTTATTTGGGTGCTTCCCTTCTTTGTTCAAGTGGCATATGCTTATGTATGTTTTATGTTTTGCCATGGAAAGTATAGGTCTGTTTTTAATAAAACAATAGGAGAGGAAACTAAATGGACCAAGTACATTATTTATATGCCAGTAGTATCTTTATTCAATATTAACAATTCTTGTTATTTCTTATTCATCACAAACATTTGTTACACTCTCTTAAAATTTATAGTTATTTATTCTTTTTTAGACTAAGAACAAGGATTCATGTCTTCAAGATGAAGTAACATCTTCTGTTTCACAACTCGCAACAAAGGTTTGTTTATTTTTGAATGTGAATTTAAACTTTATTTTGGATTTCCCCTATTGGGGATGTTTCAAGTACACTACTATTTGTTCAAGCAAGATTCCTTTGTTATGACTGTACAAGATTATTTATTATATTCTATTAACCTTTATATTCTTACATTGCATTATTAGGTATATTTTGCTTGTATTTCATAAAATAAAACATGTCAGTTTTGTTGTTTAAAATATAAATTATCGCAGCCTTTTTCTTTTTTCTTGTGACAACACAGGATCACAAACATCTGACAGTGGTTTATCAAAAGAACTGTGGTTTAATATACAACATGAAACAACATTCAGGGAGCATACAGAATACAAGGCAGTCAGTTATGTACAAATGGTTCAAGTGAGCTAAAGATTCCAACTGCCATTCCCCTCAGACACAGTCTCTTAAAGGGATACTACCCCCAAAATACTCTGCTGACCTATTCTCCAAACATCACTTCTGCCGGTCAACTACTAAATTATAATTACCTTGACACTCCTCCCATTTAGAGCTGAACGACTATACCCAATTTTGATACTTGTCTGAACTCAAAGGCTTCGTTAATATATCAGCCAAATTATTTTCAGAGGGACAATGCTTTAACTCTAAATAGTTTATTCTTTACTGCCTCTCTTACATGGCAATTCATTATTTTGTAACACCTTTTTATATACCCACTTACATCCCACGGCCTTTTTTCTTTCTGGTAATCTCATAGGCGAGAACACTTGATGTACATCCATAGGTTCCATTTCCCTGTCCATGGTTTCTTTCCATTTTTCTCGTTCTGTTTTCGGTAAGGACATCATTTCTTGGTAATTGTGAGGTTCATAACGCTCATTACATACTCTAACCTCACTTGCCTTGTATCTGTCAGGAGGTACTCCTTTATTAATTCGTTCTGACCTCCTTAGTAACACCTGTTCCTGTGCTTCTGTGTCTTCACTTTTCGTGTCAGGTCTCTCCTTTATGTTTACAGTTTCTGACCTGCTACCCATTTTCTCTGATGATGGGTCTTCAATACCCCGTGCACAAATCCTCCCATCTTTCTTGATAGTATATTGCCCTCTAGCAAACATTACTTCATATCCCTTGCTATCTAGACATGCAACACTTAGTAAATTATGGTCTATGTCTGGCACACATATAACACCTTTTTCAATGTTACCCCTAGTTCAGGTACATTGACATTTCCTTCCCCTTTAACTGCTGACCGTTGTCCATTAGCCAGGCTGACAAAATCCTGGTTAGTTGGTCTTAAACCAATAAATGCATGTGGGTTTGCTGCAACATGCTGGCTTGCCCCACTGTCTAGTAGCCACTGTCTAGTAGCCACTTGTTGAGCGTGTTTTTCTTCGTTGCTGCCAGAATAAATAACGTCCCATCTTTGGTTGGTTGCGTAGTTCTATATCCTTGTCTTGCTGTACCTCTGTTTTTCCTCTTTGGACAGCGTCTTTGGAGATGTTCTATAGAACCACATGCGTAGCAACGTTTTACAGTACAAACGGTCTCAGCTCCTCTTTTTTGTTTCTCTGATGTTGCTGTCATAGGTCTGGTTTGGGCATTTTCTCCTCCCTTTCCTCGGTGCCTATCCAACTGTTTCTGTTCTTCCTCCAGTAACCGGCCAGTTAAATATCTCATAGTTCAATCCTGTTCATTCATGGATTCTAAACTTGTTACTAGAACGTCCCATGAATTGTCTAATGAACTGAGCACCACATATACTTTGTGTGCCTCAGTAAAGGTCATTCCTCTTTCTTCTAATTCTAGGAATGTTTTTCTCATGTCCTGCAAATGCTTAGACATGCTCTCTCCCTGTTTACGTTGTGCTTTATACAGTCTCCTTGTCAACATTACTTTGCTGTCTGTAGTCTCTCTTACATACACACTGCACAAAGCCTCCCAGCACTCTTTTGCAGATTGGAGACCTCTTATATGTATTAGTTGGTTATCCTCCAAACTCAGGATAATGTTAGCTAACACTTTCTCATTTTTCTTTGGTCCCCTTCATCCAATTCTGTTGGAGGATTAGTAACTATTATCCTCAGCTCCTCTCTTTGTAGATACATTTCCATTTTTAAACTCCCAAGAGAGATAGTTTGTTTCATTCAGCCGGGATACCACAAAGCCTCCTCCCATAACACCGACAGAGGCCATTTTTTGACTTCTATCTTGTATAGCCACAAACCACACTCAAAACCACAATGCCCAGCTCCTCTGACTCTGGTCAGGTTCTCACTTGTTTTCTCTTGGCTTTCCTTCACTGTGGGCTTTTCTTCATTTTGGGCTTTTCTTCAAACTGGGCCCATAACTTCTTGTTTAAAATATAAATTATCGCAGCCTTTTTCTTTTTTCTTCTTGTGACAACACAGGATCACAACATCTGACAGTGGTTTATCAAAAGAACTGTGGTTTAATATACAACATGAAACAACAACATTCAGGGAGCATACAGAATACAAGGCAGTCAGTTATATTCAAAAGGTTCAAGTGAGCTAAAGATTCCAACTGCCATTCCCCTCACACACAGTCTCTTAAAGGGATACTACCCCCAAAATACTCTGCTGACCTATTCTCCAAACATCACTTCTGCCGGTCAGCTATTAAATTATAATTACCTTGACAAGTTTATGTTCTTTATAATAGGAGATTGTGTGTGACACTTTCAACTATAATTTCTGTTTGCAGGATCTAAATTTTAATATTACATAACCAATTTTTCTGCTAGATATAGATTTCTTATGGGCAAATTTAGGTGTTTAATTAGTTTAGCATATGGCAGCATCTAGTTCAGACATGTCAAACTCGTGACGTCACGTGATGTCGCATAACGTATCAGGACGGTTTTGCCATTGCCGGCAATGATGTGGGCGTGGCTTCCGCGTGACACATCCGGCCCACGGGCCGGCAGTTTGACACCCCTGATCTAGTTGATTTTAACTGTTCTCTTAATCTAAGCAGGGTCAGATCCAGTTGGTACTTATCTTCTTTACTACCCCCTCTTATTGTGATGATGATGATGATGATGACGATGACGACGACGACTGTTGCTTTGCATGTACACTGAGAGCTTCTGCACCAGAGACAAATTCCTTGTGTGTCTAATCACACTTGGCCAAATAAAATATTCTATTCCTATTCCATTCCATTCTATTCTATTCCTGTTCTAATGGGGGACCACCTGCTAATTCCAGAGCTCTTGAATAGATTGGGAGAGTAAAGAAAATCTGGAAGAAGGCAGTAGTAAACTTATTCTATAATAAACACTGCAATGAAAATTGCATGGATGAAGTCACCAAGACTCAAAGTCAGCTTTACATTTCTGTGTGTAAGAACTAATCCTTAAACCTGCTTTTCAAACTTTATATATATTAATATTTTGACGGTTAAAAACCTAAAACTAGGAAATAGATCATGACTCACAGTATTAAAGAAATAGAGTCCTATTTTAGTAATGCAATAAGGAAATCTGTCCAAGTAATCCTTGGATAGACCTCCTTGATTTTATTGTGTAAATAATTTTCCTGGGCTATTGCAGAACTTAATCCCCCATTTTTCAAAGTTTATTGTAGCAATTGTCTTAAAAGCAATCACTTCCTGGGCACTTTATTTTTGGAGACTTTTGAAAGCTTGCAATTATCACCTTGTTGTAATGCAACTGTAATGGATGACTTCTGTCCCACTTGCATTGAATGATTCCTTGCAAGAAGTTATAATTGTCAAATTGATTGCATCCAGAGCCAGCAAATGATGTTATTCTGGATAGCTATAATTAAGTTGTTTCAACAAATATTAACAACATCACAACTCTTCACTGCCAGAAAACATACAAATATGCACCATACCTGGTTTGATCATGAATGCCAAGATGCTAGGAGGTCTCTGAGTCAGTATTTAAGCATATTTCTAACTCTATAAAGGAAACCCTGGTTTTGCTCAACATCTGACTTACAGAAATCCAAAAGCATAATAAACAGTTAAGCCATGACAAAAAAGGAAAGCTAAGAGAATCCTGGCAACGTCTGATTGTGCCAATCCATATATAGCAGAGTTCCCCAACCTTTCCAGCTTTGTGACCGGCGGTTGTGGGGGGGGAGAGGGATTGTTTCTGTGTGAGCTGCCAGCAAGCGTACACATGCGTGCTGCCCCATTTGCATGAGCAGTGGGCACGTGCACCCATTGCTTGCACAAGTAGGGATGTGTGTGCACGCACGTTTGCCCATTGCTTCTGTGCCCGGTTCCAAATAACTCCTAGCCTAGTAATAGGCTGCGGCCCGGGGGTTGGGGACCCCTGATGTATAGAACCCTACTGTTTTTTGGGAGTGAATCTAGTGAAGGCTAGCATTCGGAGGGTGGGGAAGTAAATGTGGGTGTTTGCTAGCGTTTTCCCCTCCAGAGGCATTTGCTAGTGTTTTCCCCTCTGGAGGAAAGGGGAAAACACTAGCAAAGGCCAGGATTCTGAGCATTCCAGAACATTGGCGTTCCCTAGCATTTTTGCCAGATTTGAAGTCCATCCCATGGCATGCTGGAGGAACGGACACCTCAAATCTGATGAAAATGCTAGCAAATGCCATTGTTCTAGTGATTGTTCCCTCCAGTGGGGCAGGGAGAGAGCCGAGGCCTCCAAAGCATGGTGGGAGACCTAGGCCTTCTTCCTGCCATCCCATGCAGGGGAGGCCTGGGTCCTCTCCCCAGTGCTCCACTTAATGACCTGCACGGTCTCTTAAAGACTGCTATTGGGAGAGCAAGGACTGTGGTCTTTAATCAAAGGAATCATATGGTGTCTTGCTTAATGACTGCTTCATTCAGCAACTCAGATTATGTGCCCAATTGTGGTTGTAAGTGGAGGACTAGCTGTACTGTAAACTTTAAAAACACTTCAGTAGAGAAATATCTGCTGCTTTTGATATTTAATATTTATGACGATGCAAGACTGAAAATCAAGTGTAGCAATCAAGGACATGTCACTAAAGTAATATCTGTAAGGAAATGAGTTAGACAAATGTGTATTGACGGCAGTTTCATTTAATACATAAATTCTTGGGGCTTCCTCTAAAGAAGCACACTTTCATTCTTCTAAACAGGTCCATAGATGTATCAGTATATTTTTCCATATTGTTGATGCAGCAATTTTACCTGTGGCTCCAGTCAGCCTTAAGAGAGCTTTGCAACCACTCTATATTGCAATAAGAAGGAATTAATTTTAAATTTTGACCAGACCAAAATCATCACCTTCTTTAAATATGTAACAAATCTTTAGCAGTTGGGTGGACACATTATTGACTGTGGAGTCCTTGGTACACTCTGGACTTGGTTGTTTCCTTGCAGATGTTTCATTACCCAGCTAGGTAACATCATCAGTGATAGTGATTATTGGGTTTGCTTTTTGTTTATATATAGTATCTTGCTTTGCCAGAGTTGGGGTTTGGTTTTTTCCTTGACAGCGGAATGGGACATCTCGCCATGGCCAACTCATCCCAGCCAGCTCACTACAGCCAACTCACCATGGCCAACTTGCCTCAAACCAACTCACCACAGAACAATTCGCCATGGCTAACTCGCCATGGAACAACTCACCACAGGACAGTTCAACAATTCAATTTAATTATTTAAAATAATTAAAACATTTTTTAATTTTTGTCATTCATATTTCATTTTGTCCCTCCTTTGGCATCCTTTCTTTAATGATTCTATTCCACCATTTTTTCAATATTAGTGTAATTCTTGTCCTGTGGGGAGTTGTCCTGTGGCAAGTTGGCCATGGTAAGTTGTCCCACGGTGAGTTGATCATGGCGAGTTCGCCATAAGTTGGCTGAGTGAGTTATCATAGACCCCCTTGATAGTTCCTTGATTAGAAATGCAAGTCTGTTGAAAAGCAACCCATACTAACCAAGTGCTTCATTACCCAAATAATATTCCAACTCCCACAAGAGAAGCTGTGTAAAGATTATTATTCAGATGAATACAGAACATCAGAAAAAGGAAATAGGCCACTTATATAGCATCTGCTGACAAAATGAATACCCACGCAACTTTATCAAAAAGTGCCTGATCACTCAAGCCACTACAGCCCAACCAAGAAGAATAACACTGCCATACTTCAGAAATAGGCTATAGATTATTACAACCACATGGCATCACTGTAGCACACAAACCAACCAAAGCTCTCAAAAGCATCTTATTTAAACAAAAGACCCCATAGTCCAAGAAACAAAAACAGGACTCATCTACAACATACAGTGTAAAGACGAGAACAGCCATTTCTGGGACAACAGCAGTAGACTATTGGAGCACATCCATGAAAAATTAAAAAGCACTCAGAAGGCATGATGAAAACTCCTTAATCTCACAGCACATGGACAGACTTGAACATAGTTTCAGCTGGGAAATTGAGCATCCCAGATCAAGCTAAATCCAAAAAGATTTAGGGAATTGCTGGAAACTTGGCATTCAGACAAATCAGCCATCAGTAGCCACAGAGATAAATCACATTTGCACATCATTCAAAAAAGGAAATAAGCTAAGAAGGAAACCAAAAGATAACATATCCACTCCAGCAACCAACACACAGATAAACAATGAAGGGGGGGGGAACCCTAATCAAGGAACCAAGGAGAAACTACACCTCCACCAACACTGTACATAAGCAAACTCCACACTCTGTACCACTGATGATGAGAGAGAGAGATGCCTATGCTTACATTATGGATTTTAATGTAAGCCACCTGAAGTCACCGGATGTGAGTTTGGTGACCATATAAATTTGTTTAATAAATAAAATAATAGCAACACTGGTGCACTGGAAGATCTGCAAAAAATACAATTTCCTGCAAACATGAACTGGTGGGACCATAAAATGGAGAAAGTAATAGAAAATGAAGAAGCTAAAGTACTCTGAGACTCTAGAATTCAAACCGATAGGCACTTAACAATTGTCGGTAAGAAAGACAAAGTCTGGATAGTGGATGTGGCAGTACCTGGAGACAGCAGAATAGACGAGAAATACTGGAAAAGAGCAAAACACAAAGACCTGCAAATAGAAATAGAACAACTGGCAAAAGAAAGCCAGTAGAAATAGGTGCCTTGGGTGTAATCCCAAAACAACTGAAGCACCACTTGAATACCATCGGCATTGACGAATTCACCATCAGTCAATTGCAAAAGGCACCTGTACTCAGAACAGATTTCATCCTGCACCAATACCTCTAAAACCTATCAAACATCAATATCTGCCTATCCCAGATCCTTGGGAAGGACTTGATAACGTAGATAAAAATCCTGTCTGGATATCTGGCTGACTGTGCGACGAACCATAATAATAACATGATTAATGATGATATTGTAAATGGTTTGATATTTAGTATGTGAATAAAATATTTCATTATAGGATTCAGCTGGTTAAAAATCATGAATTTATTGATTTCATTATCCATCTATATATATTTGAATATAGAGACAGTGATCTACTGATGGATGAGCATAATGATAACATACTATGGCTATATATTGAATTACAATATACCATGTAATATGAACTTAAAAAGCTTTTTTAAAAATGTTTGACTCTATGCAGATAACAAGTCGCTAAGCATGTCATACAGGTTAAGATAAATAGTTACATTTAGATTTTAATAAAAGCTTATCTTTTAATTTTTCTTTTTCCAAAGATATCCTAGGCAATCTTACAGAATTAAACCAAGAAATTAAAGTCATACTATCCTGTGTAAAATAAATCTATTATCATTAGCAATAATATACAACTAGTACAGGTAGTTCTCGATTTACGACCACTCTTGTACCTGGACTCTCCATCGCTAAATGAAGCAGTTAAGTGAGTCATGCCCAAATCTTACATCATTCTTTTGCTGGGCTTGTTAAGCGAATCACTGCGATCGTTAATGAATCAGATGGTTGCTTCCTCCATTGACGTTTGTTGGAAGCTAGCTTGGAAGGTTGCAAATAGCAGTCACATGACCCTGGGACACTGCAACCATCATAAATGCAAAGTGTCCAAATGTTGATCATGTGATCAGGAGGATGCTGTGAGGGTCATCAGTGCAAGGATCACTTGTAAGTCACTTTTTTCAGCCCTTTTGTAACTTCAGTCACTAAATGAATGAGTTGTGAGTTGAGGACTACCTACATAATTTTCCTTTCCACTATGGAGTTTGTGTCCTTTTTGCTGTTCTTAAGTTGTCATTAATACAATGAGCAGAGTTTTTTTTAATCCTAGGAAGTGCTTTTGAACACTTTTTTTTCCCTTATCAAATCATGCAGTTTTTTCATGTTTCCAGTATATACATCGAGACAATTATCCATTGTTTAGTAATCATGTTGTAGATATATTCGGTAAAGATTTCCCTGTCCAGTCATGTCGGCTTTAGGGCATGGTGCTCATCTCTGTTTCTTGGCTGAGGGAACCAACATTTTCCAAAGACAACTTCCATAGTTATGTGGCCAGTATGGCTATATGCCAAAGGCGCACAGAATGCTCTTATCTTCCCACTGGAGTGCTACCTATTTAATCGCATTTGCATGCTTTCGAACTGCTAGGTGGAGCAGGAACAGGAGCTCACACACACCCCTCATGCAGTGCTCGGGTCTCGAACCCGTTCAGCATCTTTAACCGCTGAGCCATTACGTTTTAAAATGATGAAAAATAATAAACATTAGTTTATGAACTTTGAATTAAAATTCCTCTGCATATAATTTATTACTATCCTGTTCTTACTACTTTATTTTATTATTCTTTTTAGTATAATAGACTGAATGACCATTGCGTTTATTTCACTCACAAATATACACCTTTACTTTTTTACTTCTGAGACTGTATAAATTTCATAAAAGAATGAATTTTCCTTTATTATCCTTGAAAGATAATATTTTCCTTTAAACATTTTCATAGTTGAAAATCAGTGGTGCTAATTAAATTATGATTACTTGTTAGTAGAGTTTTTCCCCCTTAAAATTGTGAATTTATTCAGTACAGCATATAGATAAATAGGTGTGATGGAAATATAAGAGTTCAATTATGTGCAGTTTAAATTACAATATATAACCAGTTCCTTATTTATGGAAGGTCAACCATTAATACAGCGTCATATCTTCTATATATAAAAGAATGAATATAAAGTCACTATTTTAGCTAGGATCTGCAGTAATGATAAAGAGTATTAAATAATTTATTATGTAATTTAAAATATTCAAATATTCTCAAAAAGTAAGCCGAGGCTTTTTTTTTTTAAGAAGAAAGATTATGTAAAATTATATATTTTCATGCCAGATTTTTTTCTGACCAAAAATCTATTACTTCCTTGATAAAACCATTAACTTACTATAACAAACTAGAAATATTTTGATATACAATTATGCTATATTTTGTCTCATGGTGCATTTTAAAGAGTATTATGAAAAGTGATTGCTTAAATAACAGGAATTTCATTGAAGTCATAAAATGTATTATTCTCCCCCCAAAATGCATAACAAACTAAGGGAAACTGTTTTAACATTCCAGGAAGAGGCCCAATTTAAAACTTTCCTTTGATATATAGTACATCCTGCAATAGAATTTTTGAACATTTCCTAAAACAAAAGTTACTACCAGACAAGACTGATTTAATTCTGCTGCGAAATTACTTTCCTACATGTATTTATTTGTTCATCAGAAACATCACTAAAACAGTGGCACACAAATATTTAATATATGCATTATTATTATATATTATAATAGAGTGAGGACTCAGTGTGATTTAGTGATCTAACTTTTTTTCCCCCAAAGGAGACCAGAGAAACAGGAAAAGCAAGGGAAAATGGAATGGGATGGTTCGAAGTTCTTTTATTTTAGTTTTTTAAATGCCATTCTCTAATGTTTTACCTGAGATTCTTTTTATCACATTCAGTTAAAAATTTCTTCCTAGCCAAATAACATACCATTTAGATTTAGTGTAGAAAGCCAGCAACCTTGAAGTTCTTTTTATAAAGTCACAGTGCGCCAACCTTTACAAAATTTGTGCAAAACCCATTATAATCAGCAGATTTTTAAAAAATAAAAATGGATTTTCTGCTATATTTCAGGAAAGCACAGTGAGGCATAGCTGGATTCTTTTATAATAAAATGGTATGGTTCTGACGTGATAGGATGAACTGATTTCATATTTCAGACGAGAACAAGGATCATTTATTTCTTTATATTTTTTATACTGCTGAATTTCACCTGATTCTGGGCAATTCACAATAATATGACAGCTACAGTTTTAAAAGATGCTGAAATCTACCACAACATGGGGGTGAGAAGTTTCTGATTCTAATCCGGGTGAATAAATTATTGTAAGCAACACCAGGTTTAAAATCACTCCGACGTGGTTATTTGTAATACTTGTTTTAGTTATAGATCTAAGCAAGTGTTTTTCTCTAAAGCACGAATTTAACATTCATATCTAATTCTTGAGCAGTATAGGTTAAAAAGTTTACATGCAATATTTAGATTAACAACTAAAGCATTGTTATTATTTTCTGGACCATATAAATATTAAAGCAGATTAGGAACACTAATAAAGTAATTTTTAAAAAAAGTGGTAAAAATGTCATGACATTTTGTCATTGTAAAGTTTTTTTAAAAAAATACTTTAATTTGTAAAAATATATTTGGAGGTCAGTGAACACTGTGTACAGGTAATATCTTTGCAAACAGCAGACTGCCAGTCTCCACTTTAGACAACAAAAGCATTGGGCTGAATCTGAATCTAATGTTTTTGTAAAACCAAAAAAAATTAGCACAGAAATCTTTTAGGAAATTTAAGGGTTTATTACTATTAATGCCTTATTGTTACATTACATTTGCTTTAAAACAAGTTGCAATTAGAATACAATAGAAATTTCAAATTATATTAAACTTATGAAAGAAAATATACTTTAACTGTTTAACCTTTTCTGCAGTGTTGCCATATTTCATAGATTTTAGGAAATATTTTCATAGAAAAATATAAATATTTTTATTATATTCATTATTAGGTTCAAGGTGCAGGTTTTCGGGGTTGGAAAGAAGTAACCTCCATATTTAATAAAGATGACGAACAACAATTATTAACAGGATGCAGATCTCCAAAATCTAAAGGGTATGTATATAATGGAGTGCAAAATGATACTAAATGTAAGAAGCTGTCTTGTAATAAGTTTACTCAAATTATTAAAGCTAGAATCAAGGCAATACATCGGAAAAGGTAACAAAGATTCCAGAAAATTAGACAACATACAGTTAAATTCTGTACTGTTTTTCATAACAAAACATTCTCTTTAAAGATTTACGTTGAATAGGAGCTGTGATTGTTATAGATGACTTGTAGGGGAAAAACTGGCATTATTCCCAATAATACAGTTAGAGCTGCCAATTCATAGAAATCAAAGGACTCGCAAGTTAATTAAATTTTTACTATTCTGGTTAATCTTATATTCACCCTTTTTGCCTTTAGCTATTTTTTAAAAGCTAGAGATATAAAAATAAATGCTTAAATGAGCTGAATATAGTCAGTGAGTGAAATTTGAACAAAAAGAGGAAGATATTGGAAAAACCATCCTAAGCAGCATCTTTCATCCAGTGATAAAACAATGTGCATCTACTCCCAGACAATTAAATATCTTCCTTTTTCATATGCTTTCCAAATAAACTATTTATTATTATCCAGAACAAATACGAAACTTAAAGAAGATTTGAAATCAGAAAAGAAGAGTGGATTTTGGGACAGCTTGGTGATAAAACAGAACATCCATTCCAGGAAGCCCGATGAGATTGAAGGATGGGAACCTCCCCAGATTCCTGCCAGCGACCACCTCAATGATGCAGAAAATACTCTAAGTGACTCTTCATCTTGGTCAGGCTGGGAAGATGAAACCAAAGGCTCAACAAAGTACACAAACCTGGCAAGCTCAGGGAATAGTTCAAGGTGGAGTATTAAGTCAGCTGGAAGGTTGGTCAGCATTAGGCGACAAAGCAAAGGTAACCTTACTGATAACTGGGAAGAACTAGAATGATATAAAGGATTAGTTATGACAAAGTGGAGCATTTCGGCTTCAGTGTATTCCATGTTTTTCTGCAAGAATAGCCAGTCTGAATCTGGGATGGGTGGGTGCATGCATTTCTAGAATACATCTAGAATACTATGAACTTGTTCCACAAATGCTAGCACCAACCAGAATAGTTGGATCCACCCAGTCCACAGGAAAAAGTGAAAGTTGTTCTGCATGTGGAAAAGATGTGGAATGTTCTAAATATTGTTTTAAGTTAGATGATTTATGTATGTACTTAAAACCAAATCAAAACACTGCATCTTTTTACAGAACTGCATTATTCAAATTCTTTAATAGTTGACTCATTGGTTTCTTAGACCTCACTGAACAAAGTTCAACACCAACTTTGTGCCTACAATTTCCACATTCACACTGTCTGTCATCTTGAGTTGCTCTTTAAAAACTGAAATGATTATATACACTGGTTGAATATTGAACGCGTTAATGTAAGATTTAGATTTCTTGAACTTCAGGTAAATTTTTTGAATGCTTTCCCTGTTTTGTGAAAACGCTGTTTTGCAGCTGATACCTCATTGTTCCGGCTTTATATTGCTTGTTCTTAAGATGGACATTTTGACCTATCAAAATTCTGCATTTTTCTAAAATACCAAATCAAATATGAAGCGCAAGTACACCAATGTTTTTCTTCTGTTGCAAACATGCCACAGATGCATGTTTGCAACAGAAGAAAAACTGTGTCTGCATATTAATGATTCTGCATATTGTGGTGTTGAACTATCATTCAGCTAAAGCAGAAGTGCAATCATCCCGAATCATATACCGCAAACACAACTCAGATGTCAGCCTAAGCACAAATTCTATCCTTACAAAAGTAGCTGGGTATAGTTTGACTCCACTTTGTAGCAAAAATAGAAGCAAGAACTCCTCATCGGAGCAAATATGGAAACTTTTCAGGTGGCTATTGCTACTCAGCTGAGTCATTGAATGTATTACCATCATTGCTGATAATAACGTTGCATATTATGAGGTATTTTTTAGGCTGTTGTATTATTTAGAAAACTAAGAAATCAAGCCTTTCATAAAGTCCAGCCTATAAGAAATGTTATCACTCAGTTTATGCACAATCCTTTTATAGATTAATTACTTTTCAATCTTTGTCCTTTTATACTTTGTCCACATGATCCTCTTTGTCTTTGCTGCTATGTAGGATTTAATTGGTTATGCTCTTTCTTTACATCCTCATGGTGACAAACATTTTGTCTTGGCTATCTACAAATGCTTCCTTTAATTTGCTTTTACACAATTTATTTGCTAGCTGCTGCTAACACTATTACTCAAGAAGAAGAATCTTTCGCAGTGCAAAGAAAACAGAAGAAATGTACTCTTAACATTAATGTGGGGCTTCTTTCCCCAACAGGATATTTTTATATATACATTTATTGAAAATTGTCCCATGTATGTACTTAGCATGATAGAAGACACTGTACTTTTGTATGCATATGTGTCCCCATGAGCGAAGAAAGAGATACAATGACTTTGAACAACTTCCTTCAAATCAATAAGGAAACTTATTAGATAAATGCTTTTTTGCATTCTTCATTACAAGCATCTGTTCCAGTCTTCTGACTGCTCCATGTATGAAGTTCCCTCAAAGATTAAACTTGCTAAAAATAATTTTACACAAAATATGTCCTTGTGAAGGGAATCCAATAATTTTGAATTGGAGAAGATAGTTACAGTTAAATGAGAAGCTACCAAAGAGCCATTGCTCAGCTAACTACTAGTACTACTGATTTCAAAAATGAAGAAAATACTAAAAGTGCCTTGAATTATAATAGTTTGCTATAGAAATGTTTGGTTAGAGGAATTTACTGTTTTTGTTTTCCTCATCCTTAAAAACTTTGATTATTTTTTTATTTCAGGTTCTGCAAAATGAATATCTAATCGAGGATGGTAGCATATTTCTTGCCTCTTAGTTACCAAGCCTTACTTGAAACTGATATTGAGCATGCATGCCACTGGTCATTATAGAATGACCTGTTTAGCAATATAGAAACTAAAAATCTATGTTCAAAATTTCTTTTTAAGAATCAGGTTTTTTAACAGGACTGTTTTATAACTATGCAGAACATTTCCAAGGTATAATTCCTCCCTACAGGTAAAAGCTTCAGATTATATAAAAAAATAAAATATCACAGATACAAATTATGGCTACAATCCAGAGATACAATATCTCTCAATCATACACCAAGATTTTATAGCCTTCCTCCACCATATCAGTGCTGTCTTATGTCTTTGAGCATTTTTCCTTGCTGCTCTATTGCACATTGAGATGCCCTTTGCCAAGCAGTATCTTGTGATCAAGTGACTTGCATGCAGATGGAAAAATTGGTGGACTAGGTTGCCACAACCAGCCTGAATCTTGAAAGTGGGCTATTAACACACCATTTTCTTTGCTTTTTTCCCCTACTGAAAGTTGTATTTCAAACTAATGGCATCTGCCCTATGTTGAAGAAAGATAGGCAACATTTTTTTTCAAACATCAGATTGTAAAATTGTAGCCTAAACATAGTTGCTATGGAGGAATGGGATTTTATAGTAGCATTATAGCTGAACTAATAATTTAGAATAAGCTTTGTTTGGGCAAATTAAAACAGAGTATTTAAACCACTGAGAGTAAAAGTATATTAAGACCCCTTTCAAGTTCAGAGAAAACTTTACAAATATGTGTATTCTGTTGAAAGTGATTTACTACCTGACTATATCTAGTATGTGCCCTAATTTCTTTAAATTAATTGAAAGTAATTCCAGAACATAGCCATTTTCTTTATGCAAAGACCTCTTTGGTTTACAGTTTATGGAAGATAACCATACAAAAGAAGCGAAAGTATGTTGGCATTGAGATCTGACATAGAAACAAATCCTGGAGTGAAACTTTTAAGAGTCAAATATGTATTCTTACCATTTATGGAAACTTTTTTATACTGTTACAGATAGAAGTTCTGCCTTGCATATTATACCTGTCAAGTGCCTGTATTTCACCTTGATGTCATTTCTGTGATTTCCAGCTTAATTCCATGTATTATATTCACATGTTTGTCCTATATTTATATAGACAATGATGGGTAGATTTACAAAGCTAAATCCTATAGTAAAACAAATTCCATCATCTGCATCCTATATGTTGGCTTAAGCTGTTGCAGTATTAGTAACGAGTTGTGATGATGAAGCTCATCTACCTGAGAAGCGGAACTGATATGGATTGTTTGGCCCCACTGTTGCAAAAGCTGTTCTGTTCATTGGCCCCAATCGTGATTGGCAATCCTTTAATACAGCCTTCACAAAACCCACAGACCACAAGTCATTCCTTTCTGACATGCACTGCAAATTATACATGGAGTGATGGCTTGCCATAGGAATTCTAAAATGCTATCAGTTGCTATGCTGGATCCTTTTGTGTGCAGTAATGTGCAATATGGTCTATTTGGTCTTAATGCTGGATCCCATGTGCTCTGGAAGTAGGAAAAAGGCCAAAGATCAGGTCTAAAGTAAGAATTTGAGATATATAAGGTATTGCCTAGGAGATTAAAGCTATGAAACTTGTTTTATAAACACGCACAGAGTCTATCAAAAGTTGCACACTGTTACATTGGTTTCTGTATGTTTAATGTCATCAAAATTCATGGGATATAAGTGTCCTTTACTTTGGCTGGCTTATGTCCATGCTTTCCTAGAGCAGAACTACTTAATTCTTAAAGGCAATGATTAAATTTTAATATAATTTATTGATGTGCTTTTGTAGATTTTTAAAATATAATTTTCTTGTGAATATTTGCTTGACAACTTATTTGCATTTTTCATGTATCAGTACTTTGATACATGTCGGCCTTCCTTTAAACAATACATCTCTTTTTTCTTTTTGTAACTATTTGATTTTAAAAACATATGGCTTGAAAGTTGCACAAATGTAATGATCATTTGTTGTTCATGTTGCCTTTTCACTACATCTATGCATAATTCTTGGCTTGAAGTCAACGAAGATGAAATGCTTTATGTGACTTTAATTAGTCACTTAATGGTCATGTTTCCTTTTCTGTATTTTATTAGTTTCACTTGAAAATAGTATTTTCACAGATGAATAAAAACTTAATTAAAATCAGACTTAACAATTTTTTTTATTTAATTCAATTGATCATATGTTCCAAAGACTGTAGAAGCAGAATATAGCTATTATTTACTGTACTTCTAAAGCAGCGGTGTCAAACTCGCAACGTCACGTCACGTGTCGCGACGTATCACGACTTTTTTTCCCCATTGCTGGCAATGGGGTGGGTGCGGTTTTGGCATGACGCATCCGGCCCACGGGCCGGCAGTTTGACACACCTTTTCTAAAAGATTTGCATCCCTATGATTGCCACACTTGTATAAGCGCCATTGATTAATTTGCTTTGCTTTGATTTTATTAGGAGAGTCAGCATCCTATGCATGGACCCTTAGCTTAGAAGTTTTCTTCTAAAAACCAATAAAAAAACCTGCTTATTTTTTATATTTGTATCCCACACCTTTAGGGCAACAAGTCAGTCAAAATGCAATGCCTAATAAAACTAAATAGCCAACAAAACAATTCAGAATAACATTAAAAAATCAAAAGTATAGTACAAAGTTATTACAAGAGTCAAACTTCTGCAAAAAGAAAGGCTTTTTTGAGGGATCCTGTGAAAGATTTGCAAGAAACAACCAAGCTATCCTCCTTTACTGAAATCTCTCTGTCCTTGCTGCATTGAAAATTTCAGGAAAGAAGACAACTGAGGGAAGATGGGTTTAAATCTAACACATGATATTTAAAACTATTCACTATCTTGAAATACATTTTAAAGTGATTATCTGTATAATATTCAATTACTTTCGGACTTGTTCCAGAGCTTGAGTGAGGTCACTGAGAATGACCTTTCTAGCAGATTTATAGCAGTAGGCAGGCTGATAAAGCAGTATATTATTCCAGTAATGTCACACGAGGCAAAAACTTTCTATCATATTTACCCCACAACTCTCTTTTAGCAAAGGCCCTTTTTGATGTTAATTACATATTCATCTTAACAGTTTCTACCCATTTTGTTGGCTGCTGTAGTTAGCCTCAAATGAATTAGTGATACATAGACTCCTAATGCTGTAGTATTTGCTTGTTTACTAATCAGATCTTGAGATGCATGAGGGACAGTATAAAACAGCAAAGCAACAATTTGACCATTGTGATTGCAATTTGAGATTCTAAACAAATTATGACAATCTAAGCAAAAATCAATACTCTTAATTCATAAGCAATCTAGGCACATCCAAATAGTGTTAAGTATAAACAGCATCGTGCAGCTATTCCATCTTTTCCTAAACATGTATTTTCCTGTAAAGTAAAAAAAGCAGCGAGAAAACTCAAAAAGATATATATGTTGAAAAGAGTGTTGTTTTGACCTTTTCTGTTGAGTTGAAAAATCTCAGAAAAGCCTCATTTGAAAGCATCCAAAATCTCTTATTCTTTTTAAGTCCAATAAATAAGCTTACATACTGTGAATCATGGGCAGTCGACTATTGCAATGATCTTGGAAGACTGGACAAAAAAAGGCTGCAAGGGAACAGTCAAGACAGCGTAGATAGCAGGTGGGGCAAAGAATCAGAAGGGACCCTAGTTTCTCAGGTTGCAAAGGAGATGGGTGGAAAAGATTCTACTTTCAGACTTGCAAGATTCTGTCAATGCGGCTTTACATTACATTAAAGTAGAATTAGCTTATCTGCTTGTGATTTCCTATCTGGTTTATCCATAAGGGCCAACGCCTGCAAAACTACAACAGAAAATTTTGTTGCAAAAACCTGTTAATTGCAAATATAATTAGAGTTGAGATATTCACCAACTTGAGTCTTCAAGTGTGAAGACTCGGTTACCTTTGAATCATGTTCAAGTCATTTTCTTGGCAAAAGCATGAGAGTGATTTGTCACTGCTTATTTAAGAGTATTTTTAGAATTTCTTACCTAGGATAAACCTAGGATTCTTTGGTGATCTCCAAATACTAAGCATGACGGTTGCTGCTTAGGATGGTTTTTGTTTTTTTGTTTTGGATAGTATTACACAAGATCAGCAAGGTCCCATCACATCAGTTAAGTACTATCACAAGTAGGCAGTGCCATGTCTGATTAAACTATATAATGGTTTAATAAACTTCATATAGTTGCTGTTTTATTGCAGTTTTTAGAACAAGAGCTTATTCCAGAATACAGATGTGTGAATAAGAAGTGACTGGTATGCTGTTGTATATACTTATACACACGCATACATAGATACACAAGTGCATTCTTTAGTTTACTCGGGTGATGCCAATTTTTGTTTTTAGCTCTGAAGCAAAATATGAAAAGTTGCTGCATGTTTAGAAATTAACAGGACATGAGCCATGATTAACCTTAAGTTTTTAATTTCAATTGGTATACTCTCTAGACATAACTACTCCAATGTGTTCTTCCTAAACTTCATAAAATAATTTATTGGAAAAGGTCCGTACATAAGTTTCATACTGGAACTTTGGAGTATGTGTTTGTTGTAGTTGTAATGCTTTTAAAATAAAAATAAAAAAAATTTGGGTGAACTATTTGCTAAGAAATGGTTGCAACCACTTCACACAATTGTGAGTGTACTTTTGAAAAGCTGCCTCTCATTGCAAAATGTAAATAAGTAGAGGCATGTGGCATATCTCAGGATGAAGCATACAGGGAAAATTCACTTAAGAAAACAATGGCTATGTAAATATGTAATAGTGAAACAATGTTGGTAAACAATACTTCTTTGTTTTCTGTTTTCAGTGAATAATCATAAAACATATTTAAACAAAGACACTCAAAATGTTCTTCAATATCTTTATTTGCAGATACACACTATTGCTCAAAAACCTTGTTTTTCTTTTCTTTCCCCACCTTTTCCCTGTAGTGAATTCTGTTTAAAAAATAAACAGCAGGCTCACAACAATAAATTGGCAACAAAGCAAATGATAGCGACAAACTAAAGGAAAAGAAATCAGGCTTTACTTCCCATTAGGAAGTAAACAATTGTCTCAGGAGATCTATGGGTTGACTTCCTTCAAAATGAAGAAGGCCCATAAAAACATACAGCAGATTGTATTATTTTTGTACTGGCATAACTGACTGGTAAATGAAAACATTTTTTATATAATATTTTTTAAAAAACTGTTTAGGCTCTCTGGCATTATCAAACAGGGCATCTTTTTGTAAATTAGAGTTCCTTCTATCTCCAGCTGTACCTTGGATTCTGGCCAGGGTCAGTATTAGGTGGTATATAATCATTTCCTTGCACATTTTTTTTATGAGTGTGCCCTTGAGTTTTAAAAAGGTGACAGACATTGTTCTACCAAGTCAGAAAAAAGATTAATAAACATTCCCTTTTCCTGAGTGGCCAATCAGATGCTTACAGGGATTTTTAAACACGATAGTCTGCTTCACTAAACCCAGCTGCTCAACCAAACAGTCCTCAATATTTGCACTATTACAGTTCAGAAGATGATTATAAGCTTATTTAATATTTATTATATCTATTTATAAACCTGCCCATCTCAAAATTGCAACTTTGGGGAGTGAACATGGCATTAGAAACCATCATCATCAGTAATACAATAATGTCATTTCACCCAAGGGCAATCTAACTCAAACTATACAACCACAGGCATGGCGGGGGGGACTGCTTTGACAAGCTCATCCAACCCGCACACCCCATGCCAGGGGAGCTTCCGAGTCTTCAAGAACTTACAAAACGCCAAGCAGAGTTGGAGCCAAATGAATCTGTGGATATGATATTCCAAAGGGAAATTGTTGTGACCAAAATATCTCACTTTTTGCATCTCACTAATTGGCAGTGCTTAATAGATTGGATCTGGAACATCCCCAGTGTATCGGTTGTAGTGAGCCAGGCAAAAACAATTAGAAAAAAGGTGGCCCCACGTTTAACCAGGCTACATGCCATGCAGGGTTTTACAGGTAGCATCCACACTCGGATTGGACCCAGATGTCCACTGGAATCGGCATCCCTGAGCTGGTCCAGAGAATATCATGACTGCTGGTATTGAAAGCTACTGAGAGATCAAGGAAAACAGAGGAAGAATGCAACATGCCATGCCACTCCCACTTGCCCAGATTTTTCCACAAGTCCAATCAGTGCTGTTTGGTCCTATATTCTGTCCTGAAGCTTGTCTGAAAAGGGTCTGAAAACCCTCCAAGACTCTTTGCAATGCAACCAATATGAATCAGCATGGCAAAACACGAACACGGTGCCACTATGAGACTACATTTTTGATCTCTTGTTATTTTATGTAAAAGGGATACGTTAACACAGTGAAGAAGAGGGGGGGGGGGAAACAAGATGCCCTGAGTCACTTCATCGGTGAGGTGGGCAGCATATAAATTTAATAAATGGAAATAAAAAAAGCTTTGTTGCATTTTCTTTAGCAGGCTTGGTGTCACTGCCACCTTCTGTCTCCTGGATAATCCACCCCATCTTCACAAGTTAGGGGCACAAAAAACCATTCTCGTTCACTATATATACACAGAGTAGAAGGCTGCAGGTTTAATCTGTCTATCACAGCAGGGATAGAAAATGGATTGTCAGTTGGTGTCCTCTCTCCAGATCCATTTTTGGAATTTCTGATAAACCCAAAATGTAGGGGGAAATGTTAGTTCTCGGTGATGCATTTTTTCCCCATGTTATTTCATTAAAATAAGAATTTAAAAGATAAATCTCTGCTTGTCTTAGTTCCTTTCACCAAAACCTCCAATCCGTGAGCAGCAAGCCAAATATTCTGACAGTATTCCTCTAGCGTTCATTGCAGCTCTCAAGAGCTGATTTTCAAACCAAAAAAACCCTAGCTCCTCGGGCTCTCCTCAGTTAAGGGATAATGGTGTGATATGCTTGCTTTCATCTTGATTTTAAATTGTAATTTAACCAAGTATCCGTACTGCAAGGAATTAATTTCAAGCAGGAATAAACAGGAATGCGGTGCCAACAGTCAGACAAGCCAAGACTGACCTAAAATGGGAAAGATCAAGAGGCTGGGAAGTTTTCTTGACAAAAAGTCTTCCAGGATGCAGAAGTGTGGGGAGGGGCTACCCAACTGCTGAGGCAGTTTTTACCAAATAAGCCCCTGAAGTTTTAGAAACCACTTGATCCGAGAAACAGTGCTTAAACCACTTACCTTTGCTGAAGTTGACACACAGAGACTTTTTCATAACATTATATAAACTTACGCTTTGTGGAAAGCCATAAAAGCTTGTCTTTTTTGTTGGAGCGCTCTGCAATAGTGATTTCATGCCATTAGCCCAGTATTTTCACCCTTTTCTTCCAAGGGCATAGCTTATGCTGCAGTGACCAGACTTGTCACTTTAAAATATATACATGCAAGGCACTCAGTTCAAGCAAATACAGTAGTTTTTGTTAAGGCTGCCAAGCTGAGAATGCCTAAAGATTACAATTTATATAAGATAAGCCATGATGTAGTTGGATGGTTGGAATTGTCAGTTTTGGTTCTTGACCAAGTTTGGTATTCCTTTCCCTCTAACGTCAATCTAAATCAAAATGTGAGTATGTATGCATGCATGTGTGTATATATTTAATATAGCTATAGATGTCAGTATGGGTAGCACACACATACAAATAAACTACCCAAACAAAACCATGAAAAAAAGTAGAAGTAACCCATCTCTTAAGCCTGGCAAACATTTGTAACTGGGTATAAGGAACAGGATTAGAAAAAGGAAGTTGCCTCTCTTCTTTCAGACAACTCTAAATTGTACAACTGAAGCCCCACGTTTGAACAACATGGATCAAATCCTAATGTATGCTCATATTTCAACATCCTCAGTTGTGGGAGGAATTGGGGAGACCTCCCATAATAGTAAGGGCTCCTAGGACCATTCAGACCATAGCCCTGTTGCATCAAATGCATTCATCTTCATCAGCACAATTTATTGTCTGTTGCACCTGTGACCACGCACTTACAAAAAGAAGAAGAAACAAAAGAGTTGACGTATCACCACCATCTAAGCTCCATAGAAGGGTTTTGCAGAAAATAAGACACTCAAATTTTGTCTTAACCAACTGGTAAGCTCATTGCACAACCATATGATGATGTAATGTAGAAATTTAAGAAAGGATGCAACGTGAAAACTATCGCCCATGTTTTTCACTGGAATACAAATTGGTAGCAACTGATATTCCAGCAAAAGATCCTCATCAGATGAAAATCAACATGGTGTGAATTTTTGCCTACATAACGCAACTTTTCTCCTTGCGCCACTTTAAACCTCCTTCAGAGCATCCTCACCTCAACCCTGAGGAAGGGCCACATATGGCTTCAAGTGAAAAAGAAGCTATTCTACTGTCATTTCACTTATTCTGACAGGTAGATTTGGTTAGATTCTTTTCATTGTCTCTTGGGAAAAAGTTTATTAAAACTTGGTCCTACCTCAAGTATGGGCTTATTTCTTCTTTTTGAAACTTCTTCCCTGAGGAAATGTGAATTTTGTGCAAAATTATATAAAAGATATTATAACTTGCATGCAGATGTATATAGTAAGTTCTCCCAATGCTTTAAAAAAGACATCTGATGGGGATAAACTAAGTAAAGAGCAAATTACAACTTACCCTAAGGATAGTTTACCCTAACAGACTTAATTCTTCTGGTTTTATTTAAATTCTCAGTGTGCGGTTTTGGGGGAGAGGGCAGGGGGCATGGTTGTGTATGTAAACGAGGGCACAAGTGCTTGGGAGAAACTCCATTTCTGATCTCTCCAGCTTTGATCCAACTTTAGATGAGCTATTGGAGATGATGAGAAGGAGAAAGAGTGACCATGTGGGTGATTATTGGTTCCTTCCGGCAATGCTATTTCACCAAGAATCAAAAATAACACATATTTTTCTTAATAGAAAGAAGAGCATCATTTATTCAATCTCTGGGAAACCATTCTTTCTTGAAATTTGATACAAGCATGCTGTTGGCTGCTATCCCATAGGGCTACTATAGCAATATATTAATATGAATTGCTAGGAAAATAACTGGAACTGTTAATTACACCTGATTATAAAAACTAGTGGTAGGCTTTCTCCATAGCTTATAGCTATATATATCAATATAAATATAGGTGTAGCATTAGAATCCATGTTTATAAGTAGGGAATGCTAAAACCAGGAGTATGTAATGTGTTAACATAAAGAACTCCACACTCTAGTTAGAAGATGAAATGATTTATTTGGGTAGAAACTTGGGATTTAATACATATGGTGGTACATAACATAAATCCTGTGTTTATCTATGTATTGTCTTACATGGAAATGGTGATTTAAGAGTTTCTGAACACTGGAAGTTCTTGCAAATTTGCCTTTCGCTTCTCCTACCAATTCCATTCCCAGAGTAGCGTGGAGAGCATTCAAATTATCTTCCACTTCTGAGAAGCTAGCCAAGATGCTCATAGCAAAACTTCAACAGCGCTGCTTCAAATGAAGTCCCATTCTCTCTCAAAGCCCAGCCACATCTATTTTGCTCAAAGCAGTTAAGACTTGAGGAGACATCAGTGAGAAGATTGGGAAAACACATAAACCTCTCACTCAACACAATTCATTGGATTGCATCTAGAAAGCAGTATCTTGGCTCAGCAGCCAGGATACCAACAGCTCACATTATTTAGGATACAGAGAGATGGGACAGAATTAATACAACATATTTTAAGAAAATAAATACTGTGCTCAATGTATTTACAATATGGAATTACGGGCTTTCCTGCACAACTGATATACAGGACATTTTGCCCATGGGTAATGCTCACAATCGACATGATATATACATAGAAACCCTAAGAGTATCCTCTGAATATTTACAGGATGTACCAACTGGGTATATTTAGAATTGGACAAGTAAGAAGAAACTCATCAGTTTCTTCACTTCAGTAACAAGTTGAACTCCAAACATCTCACTGAAACTCAAAAGAAAACATTAACGTGTTGCTGGATATCAGCCAGATAGCCCAATTCCAATTATTACTTTCACAGAAGACTTTCTGGTCTATCTTCCCTTACTAAGTGAATTGTCTTTCTCTTTTCTTCCTCCTCAGAAATGGAAGGTTTTAATGGAAGTTCCAGCAATGTTCTATTTGACCTGATTACACCCAGATTTTAACTTGAAACATAACAGGAAATATATTGCGCACACACAAAACCCCCATTCACGTACTGCATGTGGTTGCAAAACTTTTAGAAAAAACACCTCAGCCCCTGCCCTGGATTGCAGTTAAAATTTGAAGAGGTCTATGAAGTGCTGAGGAGATACTGGTGTGAAGCAACCGGTGGGATCATTGGCTGTGCAGGGATGACCCGTGTCCTAAGGAAAGGAAAAACACTGTTATTCTTGTTATGGACTAGAAAATTGCTGGCCACCAAATGGGACTTTGTACAGGAAGCAGCACTGAGACAAAGGAACATCTGGGTCAAAGTCTCTTGCTTCTATTTTTAAATCAGAACTGAGGCTGGATCAAAACATCTCTTGAGCTCTAAGGCCCCACAAACAATTCTAGAGTTCAGGAATGCACAGTTTGTAACTCAGGTCACAACTTACCCCCGTACGGACTTGCCAAAAGTTTTTCTTTCAGTATGAAACAAGAGGGAGAGATTGTTAATGCACTGGTATTTATTCTTAGCCTGTCGGCTACAGTAAATATTTACTTGAAATATATGGGAATAATTATTTTGCATGTATTTAAGTAAAATCACATGGGTCCTTTGTTCAGTCTCACTCACTCTGAAAATCGCAGCTTCCAATGTACTATTCAAAGGCCAAGCATAATTGTTGGCTGAAAAAAAGTTGATTTTATCTCTCCCAGAAAGATTTTGGGATATAGAGGTAGTCCTCAACTTATAACCATTTGTTTAAAGACAGAAATTACAATGGCCTCAGAAAAAGTGACTCACAACCTGTCCTTGAAGTTAACAACCATCAACTACTCCTGTGGTCATGTGATCACAATTCAGGCATTTACCCCTGGTTGCAGCATCCTGCGAGCAAAGCGTCCTTCCAACAAACAAAGTCAATTGGGGAAGCCAGATTTATTTATTTACTTATTTATATCCCATCTTTTATTATTTTTATGAACAATTCAAGGCGGTGAACATACCTAATGCTCCTTTTTCCTCCTATTTTCCACACCACAAAAACCTGTGAGGTGAGTTGGACTGAGAGAGAGAGAGTGACCGGCCCAAAGTCACCCAGCTGGCTTTCATACCTAAAACCGGAGTTGAACTCACAGTCTCCTGCTTTCCAACCTGGTGCTTTAACCACTAGACCAAACTCGGATTCGCTTAAGGATCATGTAATTTGCTTAACAATTGTAGTAAAAATTATCATAAAATCAAATCCAGTCACTTAGCAGCTGAAATTCCGGTCCCAAGTCGTAAACAGAGGACTACTCTGTACTTTAGTTTTATTCAATCTGGTACTCTCAAATGACACTGTAGATTTTAAAATCTACAAATATGTCCACAATGACAAAAGATTCTGGAACGCTCAGTCTCAGCTCCCTTGGAGTGTTCCAGATAAGGAAACCAGCTGCAGATTAGGGAAAGTCATATCTGGGATTGTCTATATCAGTTAACAGCAAATCTTGGGTTCCAGACTAGGTTCTTTCACAGCTACACCTGGAAATGCTAAAATCTGCTCTTGGTGCCCATTATGGCCAAAGCAGGTGCTTTACTATTCTTCCCAAAGGATTCCTGTATATTTTGTAGCACATTTTTTCCTTCAGGCAGATGAAGCCAAGAGTTAGGTGTATGCTTGCATACAATTCCTGGTGACTCCAGTTCTTTCGGAGAAGTTTCTAAGACTTAGTGCAGCTTTCCCTAACTTGGCACTCTTCCAGGACACTGGGACTACAATTCCCAGACTCCTGGCCATGCTAGCTTGGAATTGTCAGGCTCAAAGCCATTGCCTCTAAGGGTCCCAAGTTGAAGAATAATACCAGGACATTGTCACTTGGCTTAAGAGCTTTCAAAAGGCTCATTGTATAAAATGCATCTGTGATACTGGGCTCATATAACATGATCAATAATTAGATAATTTGCTGGGGCTTCCGGTTCCGGATCGCGGCACACGCAGTCGCACGGAGAGCTCCGTCTCTCCACCAGCTGTTTTCCCTCCGCCAGTAGACCCTTAACCAGGTCGAAAGTCGCCCTGGAGGGGTGACCACCGTTGAGGAGGCCCTCGTCGACGGGGGAAGGGCGATAGCTCCTTCCTCGGTCCGAGCTAGCTCCTTAGGGCCGTCGGAGAAAAGATCGCCCAGTAAAATGGACGATCACTTCGCTGCGCCAGCCGAAAGCCAGAAGAACAACTAAGCATAAAGAACCCCCGTGGAGAATCCAGGTGAGACCTTTCCTTCCCCTTCTTTCCCTAATTACTCTCCTGTAAAAAGCTTTTGAATTTGAATTACTTCCCTGCTGTGAGAGAGCAGCGTTTGGGCACTTGGGAAAAACAGCTTTGGGAATTGAAAAAAATAAAACAGCTAATTCTTTATTGACTATTCAACTCCTGGAATACTGAGGGAGCCTGAAAATATTTATACTTTTAATTATTACTATTATAACTACGCTATTTACTATCCTGGAGAGGCCTTTCTTCTTTATTTTTTTAATGTGAAAAACAAAAAATCTATTAACTTGGAAAGAAAGACCTTATGGCCTACTGAGGACATCTTGTGATGAAAAGTGTTACTGCAACTGTATATTTTTTTTGCTGGAGGATGGCTCTGACCTTCAAAGGATGATAAGGGTAAAGATAACTTGAAACAGCTGGGTGGTGATTTTGTCTACTAAGAATTGGAGGTGAATATTTGTTGACTTTTACTAAATATAGCCTTCACTAAAAGATTAAAAGATCCTTTCATCACTGAGATGGAGGTATTTAACACACAGCTTGATTATGAGCTTATACTGGGAAAAATCTTGGAAGCCACGGAGTATACGAACTCTTACTTTCAAATTTTGATGGATCAAGTTATAGATCGAAGAACAGTGGAGAAGGAGCAGAGTGGCTCCAAAGAGACCAGTGAGCAATATATACAACCTAAAGAGAAACCATACTTACAACTCAACTATGAACTTATACCAGGAGAAATTGTGGAAACTATGGAACAAATCAACTTTATACAACCCCAAATACAATTTATGGAGAAGCTTGATGATCAAAGAATAACTTTAACTGAGATGCCTGAAGTGTCAAAACCAATAGAGACTGACATCCAGATACAAGTTATTGAAAATTGTGATAATGTGGATAATCAACTAGTAATTACAACATTCAAAGGCTACTAGAAGAAAGGGAAGAGAACTTTGACCAATGTGAGGCGCTGAGAAATACTGACTTTCAAATATTGTGGTTTGATGATGCAGGAACTTTATTATGGAAACCGGTGTGGCACAGAAAGAAACCTAGAGTTAGATTTAAAAATGTGTTTTAAAATTTCATTTAATGTGTTAAAAAGGCTTTAGAGATTTTGATTGATTTAATAACTAGCGGAGTACGTGAATTCTGTAAGAGGATATCCTTTGTAATAATATTTTGTTTCAGATATGATAATTATTTAGAGAGGTAAACTTTACCTACTGGGCTAAAAAGACTTTTTATAGACATAGATTGATTGATAGAATATATATTTAAAATAGACAGAAATGTATCTTTTGGACTGATATTTTTATTTCAAATAAGATAATTATTTTGTAATGGAGAATAAGAGGGATTGGTGACGAGAAGAAATGGTATTAATGAATAAAACATAAGAATGTTATTGTGGGAATAATATATTCATTTCAGATATAATTATTATGTTAAAAAGGGAAATGAAGGATACCCGAAGTATTAATAATATGTTTATTTAAGGCTAATTGGAATATGGTAACTATAAATTAGTAAAGCCTAAAAACAGGATTTGGATCTTTATAATTGAAATGTGATTGATGTTTGATAGGATTGTTTGAAGTCTATTTAGAAATGTATTAATTTGAATATGTAATACTATATGAGGGAAATAGGGAATCTTCAATGAATTAATTTGAGCTATATATCTGTGATTTTTCTTTTCGATGTTTGATGTACCCATCTCCACATTGTTTCCTAAGCACTTTGATGTAACCTTCCCACCCCTATAAAAATCCAATAAAATATATATATATAAAAAAATAATTAGATAATTTGCTTATGTTTTAGGTTTGTGGAACAAACCTAGCCATTTGCATGTAAACTATGATTTATGCCTTAAACAAAATCTGGAAGCTTAATCACCTAACCACAGTTACTTTGAAATGGAGTACTATGCTACACAGGAAAACCTTAGAATTTCTACTTGCAAAGCTGTCTTCAAATGAAGCACTTAAAAATTAAAAAAAAAATAGTCTCACACTGAAAGATTGTTGCTTTCCATTTCCTTAACTACAGTGCTTAGATTTTCAAAGCCCTTTATTCATTCAGAACAAATGCATATAGCTACCAGGTCATTTTTAAAAAAGTCATCTTGTGATGCATATCTCTGCACAGATCTGTTTTGATAAATGGCTGAGGTTGACAGCAGTGTAAGAATCCTTTTTAACTCTTGCCCTCCTTGTTTCTTTCATTTTCTACAACCCTGCTATTGTTTTACAATAGTCGGCTCTAGCAAGTAACGCAACTTTGCAAGGAGAATAAAAACCAACAGGATATGTGTTTCTACAATTCCAATGAAAGAAAATTGTTCCTTAGGTTTCCAGTTAATTAACTATTGGGTCTCCTGCTCAAGCAGGGGGTTGGACCTGAAGACCTCTTCCAACTCTATTATTCTATGTTCTCAGTTGAAGGCATGGTGGCTTCATAGTCCAGATGTCATTTACACACACAAACCCAGACCCCTTTTGTTTTTTTTTGTTCCTTTTTTTCCAAATTAATTATTAGGAATAGGAAGTGTCCCATTTCTATCTATGAAAACTTAGCTCATTAGCTAAAAAGAGAAACAAAAGCATTTACCAAAATATTTAGAAAAAAAAAAAGATTGACTTTTGCCACCCAGGCTTGACACAATAATTGCTGAAAGGCTACATTTTATACATTGGAGTAGAATATATTTTTTATTCAATCTGGAACACTATTAAAAATCAATTGTTGATATAACTGTATGGTGGTGGTGGTTTTTTTTAGAAATAAGAGGGGAAAAAGTTTTAATGGGGCAAACGGATGAAAAGAATCCTTTGAAAGCTCATCTCATAATGAAAGAGGAATTGTCCTGTGTTTTGCACAGAAGCCTTGTATCCTTCATCTCAAGAGGCTTCATGAACTGCTGTTGTGAAGATTTGTGGCAATGTGCCAACGTAAAGTGTTTCTTATTGAATTATTGTTCTATAGAGTTAATCTCCACCTAGTACTGGGATCAAACTTACACATGAACAATAATGTAATCTTTCCATCTCTCTGTCATAACACAAAGCCTTTTATATCAAGATCCTCAACTTTGGGGGCTGATGGATACATCTGGAATTTTAACAGCATGCTGCTGGAAAAGGCTGTGAAGAATGAACTTCCCCATTAGAAAAATAATAACAGCCTTGCTGGATCAGAACACAGACCCATCTAACTTTCTCTTAGATTGTTAATATTCTGCTCATCTAGTACAGGTAATCTTTGACTTACAAGCACAATTGAGCCCAAAATTTCCGCTGCTAAGCAAGACAGTTGTTAAGTGAGTTTTGCCCCATTTTACGACCTTTATTGACACAATTGTTAAGTGAATCACTGCAGTTGTTAAGATTATAACACGGTTATTAAGTGAATCTGGTTTCCCCTTTTGGCTTTGCTTGTCAGAAGGTCACAAAAGGTGATTTCATGACTCCGGGACACTGCAACGGTCAAAATACATGACATTTGCCAAGAGTCTGAATTCTGATCACATGACCATGAGGAAGCTGTAACTTCGAACGATCACTAAATGAATGGTTGTAAGTTGAGAACTATCTGTATTCTATGACTCATAGTGACCAACTGGAAGTATTTGGAAAACTCCCAAACTCAAGACTGTAGGAGAATAGTTCATTTTCCCCATCAACTAGCATCGATAGTACTGATTTAGGAGTAGAAAAATCAGCATCAGTACTCGTTGATAACTTCACTGGTTCAGTCTGCTTTTAAAATGAAATAAACCGGCTCCAGGAAATTTCATAGCTTCATTACGTGTTTCATCAGAAGCATTTTTTCTTCTCTCAACCTGGGCATTGAATTCCAATAAATATTACCTCATCTAATACAACGAGAGGAAGAGAACGCCTTTTGTTATACTATCCCTGCGATTTAAAGTTATACACCCTTAACCAGTTCTCCCCTTCCGTGTTCTGCGCTAAAATGGTCCAATTTTTATCTGGTAAAGGAGATACTCCAGCCACATAATCCCTCTGGTGGCCTTTCCATGCCGTTTCTAGTTTTGTAGTTTTCTTTTCAAAAGCTGTATGCAATCCTCCAAGTGAAGCCTCACCTGAGACAAGTTTCAGGCATTTCAACATCAGCAGTTTTATTTTCAATCCTCCTAACCATGCCCACCAAGGTTTTTGCTTTGTTTACAACCATTGTTAGCGGGTTGACATATTCATCAAATTGTTCACTATGATTCCAAGATTCCATTCCTAATCCGTCAATCACTGCTAAGACAGTAACCAGTGATGAATTTTTCTGGGCCGGCATGCATTGTTTTGCATGTTTGCACAGAATAGTTTTTGCCATTCTGAGGTTGCCCAGGTTGGAGAGATCCTTCTGGAATTCTTCATAATCTTTTCTTGATTTTCCCATCCTGAACAGCAAACATGGGGATGTCACTACTCAGCCCTAACCCTAAATCATCTGTGTACACACTGAAGCATTAGTCTCACACATCCCTGGCGGGCACCACCTTGCACATCTTGTCAATGGGAGGATTTTCCATTTATTCCTACTCTGCTTATTTTAATCAGTTGCCAGTCCATAAAAGTGCCTGTCCTCTTATGGTACAACTGACTTTGCTTAGAAACCTTTGGATATGTCATTTGCCAAGAGCTTTTTTCAAGTCCAAATAGAGAATATCTATTAGTTCACACAGGTCTACACACTTAAAAAACCCCAAAACCCTAACTAACTAACTAACTAACTAACTAACTCACTCAGTCACTCTCACTCAGTCACTCAGTCACTCAGTCAGTCACTCACTCACTCACTCACTCTATCTATCTATCTATCTATCTATCTATCTATCTATCTATCTATCTATCTATCTATCTATCTATCTATCTATCTATCTATCTATCTATCTATCTATCTATCATCTATCTTTTTGTATCTGAAGACACATTTTTTTTTACAAAGTTCATTCTTCTAATACAGAAGTATTCCTCTTAATAATTCTTTTAACATTTGTCCTAGAAGATACATTAAACTAACTGAAATGACTTTCAATTTTTTTTTAAAAAAGTAGGTTTCTATATTTTATTAAAATTTTTATAAAGAAAAAAACATACAAACTAACTAATAAAATACTACGGTATTTTTCTAAGAAAAAAAAGAGAAAAAGAAATTAAAGACAAGGCTAAAAGTGCAAGAAAAGAAGTAAAAGAAAAATAGAAAAGAAAGAAAAGATACAAAGAAGTGGGTTCCAATATTCTTCACAGCAGCTATAAGTAAAAACATGTTTTAATTCCCTTTCTAAAGGTACATCAAGATTCTCTTCTTTCTAGAATTTATCCTGCCTAATCATCAGAGCCATCACAAGCTCATGCATATAGGGAAAAACTAGAGTCATATTGTGTTTGTTCTTCAGACTCTGAAAATAATCAATGTTAAAGTACTTATTGTTTGTGAAAAGATCAGCAATTTTGTATTTAACTTCTTTAAGAGCTGCTATTTAGTTTGTCAATTTGACTGGTCACTTCAGTTTTTGTTACCTCAGTTAATAAAATGGTGGCTCTAGTTCAGGGGTGTCAAACTCGTCACGTCACATGATGACGTGTCGCGACGTATCGTGACATTTTGGCCATTGCCGGTAATGGGGTGGGCGCGGTTTCACTATGATGCATCCGGCCCGCGGGCCGGCAGTTTGACACCCGTGCTCTAATTGGTGCAGCTTGTTATAAAATACTCATTTTCCAAAGGGCAAACCGCTGAGATTGTTCTCGCCAAGGCCTCCCATCCCTGCAGGATGTTTTCTAGGATCGCAGGTGGCTTTCATTTTCCCTCCCCCAGTGGAAAGGTGCTCCTTTATGTAAATCTCTGCATTTTAACCCACCTTATTTTCTAAGAATGCTTTATGAGGTCCTAAAACATTGCTGGACCTTTCCAGCAAGCCAATTTCCAAGAAGTTAAAAGATTTGTTTTTTCAAGAACAGGTAAAACCTGGGTGCTTGCAAGAGAAATATCTCTGGAATTGTAGTTCAATATTATTGAGTTTGTGTTATATTCTAAGCCATCAAGTTTATTCCCTCTCTTCACCATAGTTTCTTTGGAAGATACCTATTATAATATTATTATTATTATTATTGTTGTTATTTTAATCTTCACTTTGATTCACAGTCTGGGACTGATAAAAATGTAACAGTTCAATTCCTAACCAAGGATCTAAGAGCTGTTAAGATAACATCTGAGTATATCAGGATATTCAGGTCTAATAAGTTCAAAATTTCCATGCATCTAGGCAGCCCTTTGGGTATTGCTCCAAGGGCTCCTATTACTATTGGTACAACCATTGATTTCTTCCCCCATAATCGCTCAGCTTCAGTTTGCAAATCATGACATTTTGTTATTCTGTGCCTAACTAGGCATTTCAACAATTCTCACTCCAATGAACTCTGTGGGGTGATTTACAGTAATAAGAGAGCAGAAAGCTGATATTTTAAAAAGCCAAAATCCCAGAAAGAAAAGGGAAACAGTCCATCTTGAAGCAAAGCAACACAGATGTTCCTAAAAGATTGTCTGAAATGCTAATGAGAAGGTAGGGAGATCCTCTGTCCCAGATATAGAGAACATGGATTAAAAAGGCCTTATATTATGAGTAACTATATCATGTATCTAAGTGGGCTTTACTGGGACTCAGAATGACCTTCCCCCACACAGATTATACAGATTTCCTCATTGATCGTATTATGGGCTTCACTTTTCTTGGCATGAATAACCCACAGTTAGAATATCAAACTATGAGGGAGAGAGAAATGCACACACACACACACACACACATGCACACAGCATTCAGCATGCTGGATTAGTCACTCTCTCAACTTAGTCTACTTCACAGTGTTGCCATATAAAACTGAAAGGGGGAATACATGCCATTTAAAGTCTGTAGAGGCCAGGCACTTTACAAATGCAATAAAATATCAAATATGCTCCTCATGTGGCTTTCTGAATTTTGGTGCCCCCTTGTAACACACTCTGTCCAAGACTGGGTAGAGGAATAATTGAGGTAGTCAAAATCAAAAAGCTTTTGCTTAGTATGCTCTCAATTCTCTAAGGCAGGCATGTCAAACTGCTGGCCCACGGACCGGATGCGTCACGTCGAGACCGCACCCACCCCATTGCCGGCAATGGGAAAAAAAATCGCGATACGTCGTGCGACATCACATGACGTCGTGAGTTTGACATGCCTGCTCTAAGGCATTAGCTAAAACTCCCATAAGTAATCTGAACTATCTCTTTAAGAGGAAAGCACATGAAGTGGATGTTAATCAAACATACCACTTCTACCATGCAGAAGCAGGCAAAATGTTGCAATTTAAAGTGCTCTTTCCCCCATAAATAACTCCAGTCCACACACATCTGGATTCTCAAGTTAAGGGACACAATTGTACAATGCCAACAGTCAAGTTAAGGGACACAATTCTACAATGCCAACAGTTATGAGAACAGCAAGTTCAGGGTTGTAACATTTCACTTATAAATGACAAGTCTTTACACTTCAGTTACAACAGCATGGACACAGAAGAAAGCCAAGTGGTAAGTACAATGAAAAGTACCTTGAGTAACAAAGCAATGTGGTAGTCCTTTTGAGGTCATGGAGGAAGAAACAGGAAGGAAGGCAGTGAAACAAAAGAGAGGAAGATTTATTGGACAGAAACAATATTCCATTCATGGTTATAAAAATGTGCTGTGGGCACTATCAAACAAAGACTAAAGGGAAAAGTTCACTTCTCTTGAAAAAAAAAATTAGAAGTAGCAAATTAGCAATATATTTATTGGAAGCAAATGAGCTGAAACCAACGGATCCATTCTCCTTATCAATAAAGTAAAATGTTAGACATAAAACAATGGAGAGAGAAAACTTTTAAGATGACAATTAGTCATTGCTATTGACCAGAGCTATTATTATCAATTCTTTATTCCCATTTTCAGTGTTTCATCCTTGTAATCTTTTCTGTACAATAGTTCTTGCCCCACTTCTGCTACTCAAGGCTGCACATGCAAAGAGAGTCACTGGAAAGACAAGGAGCACTAGTGCACCATTGTTATAAATCAGACTGAAAACGTCCTTAGGATTTACTGATTCCCTACCTTTATTATATTTACAAACAATGCAAGACAGCAAACATACCTAACCCTCCTTCCTCTCCTATTTTTCCCCTAAAACAACAACTCTGTGAGGTAGGTTGGGCTGAGAAAGAGAGTAACTGGCCCAAAATCACCCAGCTGATTTATGTTGGATATAACAAGAAGTGCAAACCAATGAAATACCCGAGCATCTATATTCCCCTCTAGAATCAGACAGCCACTGGGAATAGCAGCAGAGAAAGCTACTATTCACACATACCTTTTAGTAGGGTATCCAGGAAAAAGTAGGATGCTAGACGGGACTTCAAATCAAAGTATATTTTTATGAACATGCTTTAATAAACCTACTCACCCAATGTTAGGAAGTGAGAAAGATACTCACTCTTCCTCAAACTTTGTAGCTGAAGAGGTGGACAGGGATCCTACACTTTTCCTATAAGCTTCAAATGGCCAATAAAGGTTTCAAGCTAACATGAGGCCACGGATAAAATTCATTCTACTTGTTATTGATGGCCCAGATTTCAAACCCAAATTATTTGCTAAGTGTCAAATTTATTTAATGGATCTTATTTGCAGAGCCAGCTTTTGCACACTCGCATCTGTCTGAGAGTAAGGAGATGTTTGAAAGGAAAAAAAAGGAAAGTAAAACTCTGTTTGCTAGTCTATTTAGCAACATCAAAGCTGCTTGCAACTCTGACTTCCGTATGTTCTTAACGAAATGTATACAGTATATTCCTAAAGTGATTTCTGCAGGCATATCATTATTTCTCACAGCACAAAGCTGAACTCTTCAATCACGTATCTTATCTGGAAAGCTATTTATATACTGGAACAATGATCACTCCAGGAGTCTGTGAAATAGATATTAATACACAGCTAACAATTTTTCTTTACTCCAAAGTATTACATATTTCTTACCTTCCAGAATAGAATACTGCAGTGACGACAAAATTGCAAGGTGTCTCCGTATTGTTCCTTTATGGGATAACATTTCTGAAGTGCAAAATACATCAGCTTCCAGTCAATATGACCTTTTTCTGACAAAATAAGATGCCTACAAAACTGAACATAAAAAGTGACATTTGAAGGCAATCATGTTTCATCCAGCAGCCAAGTCAGATAACAATAATGGAACAGAACTATACATCAGAAGAAATGTTTTAGAAAATAGTTTGTGAAATAAGTTAGGGGATTACTGACTCACTAAGATTTTTTTGGTCCCTGCCCATAAATTAATTGTTAGCCTATGGCATGGCCAGCAATGCTAGGCAAATATTCTCAATTATTATAGACTCTTATTAAAGCTAAGCAAAACATGGGTCTAGATCAGTTTTTTTTTTTCAAACTTGGTAATTTTAAGATGTGCGAACTTCAACCCCCCGCATTCTCCAGCCAGCATTACAGGTTCTTTACCATTAAATTTATATTTAAATGGAAGTAAATTCTGCTGAAACCAGAGATTTCTTTCTGAACCGCTATGTTTACAATGTACATAAGAGAGCAAAAAAAGTACTGCTAATAGTTGTTACATACTTCCTTTTGGAACTGCAAGCAAGTTGGTTTCCTTTTTCTTTCTCCATTTTTTTTCCTGATTCTTTACACAGAAGCAAAGTTTCACAACCTCACTAGACAAAAGTATATGCACAACAAAATTTTCTCTTACTTGTTTTTCAACAAAATGGTATTGACACAGCTTTTTCCATAACTGCCTATCTTCACTGAGCATATATAATGTTGGAGTCACTTGTCCTAAAGTAATGATATCCCATCCATCTGAAAATCTATGTAAGATGTTGTTCAGCATATGTAAAGGAAGATCGCTAAGTGTAAGTCCATTGTTGATGTGCTGAAAATCAAAAACATTACACTTAGTTGTCTCTTAATTTAAACACCAAGCATAGACAGGATTTAGAAAATCAAACATATCAAAAGCAGAGCTTAATAAGCATGATATTCTATAATCAAAACAAAATGTTCCAATAATTCTGAAAATTAGAAGTAGGCTAACTATATATTGCTATACAGTACACTACATTTCCAGGTGCTCAAATATGATTAAGTTGTTAGAAAAAATAGGATGTGTTTAAAAGAAACAGTGAGGAAAACAAAACATTGCCCATTTCTTCATATTTTAGCTATATTGGCATTTTTGTTTCTTCACAGATCATCTATTTTAGATTAAGGTTTTTTTAATTTCATGCTTTCTTGTCCTAAAGAGCAAAATGAAGGGAGATAATTCTTAATGAGATTCTCAGAAAAAAGATGCCCCACTCTGTCTCCCGGCATCTCCAAATGATTCTTCCAGATTTAATAAGGGCATAAAAGCTGGATGTACCTTGGTCATTTGAAGATTACTGAGCTGCTGCTGCCACATAAGGATAGTTTCCAATCGGCAAATCCAAATATTGATGTTTCCTACCAGCACCGATTTCCCTACACACCTGATTAACATGCAGAGGGTGGAACTCAGATCCTGAAGAAGATCTTTAATCAGGCGTGGGTTATACTGGTCTTCCAAAACTTGGAATGGGAATTGAAAGATACACACAGGTAGATGAGTAAACCTGCTTTTAAGTATAGTGCACACACTTTTCATTCTCCTAGTTAAAATAGAACTTGCCCCATAACATGCTTCAAACGAACAGGTAGTTTGATCTGACTACGTAATCTTTAGCTAGTATTAATCAGAATGAACTCTACAAATAACATAAGTAACCCTACCGGTAGGCAATCTTTTGGGGCTGAGCGAACAAATCTGAAATTCCAAGAACATGATGCAGCTTTACCTTTCTGAACAATTTTATCCAAAATGTTGAAGTAGTTCTTTTGAGCTGCGCCACTCAAGGATGTCAACTGGGATTTGGCTATTAACTGCAGAAGCTAAAAGAAAACAGCCACCCTTAAATAGTACATAAAGTCAAATGACACATATCACAAGAAGCTGCAGCAGGGCTAATCAAGCGGAGTGCAAGTGAATGACTCTTCTGATGCTGTCAAAAGCAGCCGGGCTTTGAGTCTGGGGCTTGCTCTTCTCTCGGCATGTGTGCAAATTCCCCTTTGAGTGTCACAGCAGGAGTGCAAGTCACTTGTACATCCACCTGTCTGCCCTGCTCTTAACATCAGGAATTGCTTTAACAGCGACACACAATTCCCCTCCAATTTAATCCTGTCAACTTCAAATCAAAGGCACTTCCTGAGTGATAGTTTTGCCACATGAAATGCCACAGGAAAAGGTAGTTTTCGAGTTCCTGCATAGCAGATGGGGGGGGGGAATGAACCCTTGCAAAGCCGTTTTCTTGAAAATATTTTTTGAAGTCTAGAAAATGTTTTTGCTCTGCTTCATCAAACATTTATGAGGGAGATGCAAATATTATTACTATGCTGGAGCCATTTTAAGCACATTCCAACCACAGCACTTCCTGTTGATTTCAATAGGAGGATTAAGAAAAATCAACAAAAGTCACCCAGAAAGGAGGCATGCTCAGATGCTCAATATATCTGAATATTTAATTTAAAGATACTTAAGTGCGTTTCAACATAATCCTAAGCATGTTTAATCAAGTAAATATACTGAATGGATCCAACTATGTGGCTCAGCCAAAGCACAAAACAGTAACTTTAGACAATGTGCTGGTTAATGCTGCTGGCCAAGGGGTTCTCTATGGTGTGAGAAGCTTCTGGGAATAAAGAAGCTTCTTTGTAACTACTCCGGTAATAATATCATCCATTGAGTTGGGATGCAAGTAGGTAGATAGTGAAATCAATGCAAGATTTAGAGCCAGGCCACCTAAATGTATTATACTAGTCAACATGCGGATAGCCACATTTTACACTAGTTAAAACTTGTTCTGAACCACCTCAAGGTCAACAGCATAAGGCACATTCATTAACTATAAGAATCAATCATGGAACTACACAGGCCAGAAACATTACATACTTTAACTACGTAATTGAACCTCCGAATGTCCTGAATTGCACTTGAAAAATCCAAACGGTTGAAAGCTTCTCCCAAAGTGCAATAGCCATGCCTCTTGAAATAAAAAAGAAAGAAAGAAAACAGATGTTATATATGCAGAAGGACCTGTAACTAAAAAGGAACAATGAAGCAGGAACAAGAAGTACACAAAGAATAATTCACATGCTCCAGTTTCCAAGCTGCCTAATCTCTTGACATCTTCACCAAAAGAATATAAAGGAGGGAAGGCAAGAAGAAGTTTCTATATAAACCTAACAGAGCTCATTCTGCTTCTATATTCATCTGTGGCAAGTCTTCAATGTCTAGACTGCTTTCTTTTATCTCTCAAGAGGGAAGGCACACATGTAATGTTGTACTTTAGACTAGTGGTCCCCAACCTTTGCGGCCCACTGCTTGCGCTAATTGAGCTGCACGAGTGTTGAGCTGTGCACATGCATGCATGCCAGTCCACCTCTCCCATGGCTCGGTTCTGAATAGGCTGTGGCTGGGGGGAGGGGGCGGTGGAGATCCCTGCTTTAGCCCAATTAAGATAACAAATATAAGGTATGGGAAGAAAAAAATAAAAAATGGTAGATACTGAGGCTCCTTCTCCTCAAGTCTCATTAGATCTTTTTTTATAGATAATATGAATAAATTGATCAACATGTTTTGATAAACTGTTCCTATCCTGAAAAAGAATTATCATACAATGTATCCCTTTCTGCAGTTGCACGAGTAGATTCGTTAAATGAGGAACTACCAGGGCCTTTTGGAAACAGTCATTGTACAGAACACTTACTTCACGGGTACTTTCTTTGTGAACATATATCCAGTTTTCACGATAAAAACCTGAAAACAGAAACAAGCACAAATTCATTGAATAACCTCAAGTTTAGGATGGATAACGTTCTCCCTTGCTGAAATTTCTTTTCCATGGCACTCATAGAATTCTATGACTGAATTTAGAGTGACTCCCACCAAAGCAGGATTGCAGCCATTTCAAGCAGGCTTCTGGTGTTGGTGAAAATGTGATGCTAATGTAAATACTAGTTAAGATTTAATATTGATAAATCAAGTAATGTTGCAATAAGTTTTGTCTTAAGGCTGTTCTGTGAATGACTCCAATGAATCCATATATCTGACCGTTTGCTGTCCTGTCAACTAGATTATTCAAGAATTATTCAATAAAGATGATTAGACGTATGTACAGGACAGTTCTTCCAACAGACTGCCCTCATTCAAATCTAGAGAAAGGGACTGAATAGTCTCTTTGGGGGGGGGTGTGAAATCCCACAGTGTTTAGATGGTATCATCATCAACGTTACATACTTCTAGTTCTTTCACAGGCTACCAAATCTAAGAGTTATGGGGAAACAATGGAACAAAGAGGATGATATTTACAGTTTTGGCTTAGGATGAAATTTCAATCAGTGGAGCAGAGAAGGTAATATTGACTCAAATCACATCATATCAAACTGGGAGGAGGAAGAGGTGTTAAGGTGAGCTTTTTCGCTTTCTGTTTAGCTTGAATGCCCTCACTACCTTTTTACTTTAAATAAAACTAGATTGTTAGACTTTGGGAAAGAATGTGATTCAACAAAATAACCAGCAAAAACTGCCTCTCGCTAGTCATAACAGAAATGTAATTAACCTACAAGTTCTTCTCACATCTCTCCGCTTCCCTCTAGTTAATCATCATGTTACACTGAAGCGAGATTCTGTACAATCTAAAAGCTTTTGCAACCACCTTTAAAAAGAGAAAGGCCTACCATCTCTGGGCCAATTCAGACTCCTTTTTTAGAGTGGAATCACCCCATCCAACACTTCGGATTTATATTCTAACTAGAGTCAGTATATGATTTCCTGGACTGATCCGGATTGCTGCAATTTTATGTGAATTTATAAATCTATATGAATTTTGCTATGGTTGCAAATAAATCTTTCATTGTAAAAATGCCAATGTTCTGGGATCATCTGGAAGTGAATTTGACTGGGAAACACACTTTCACATCACAGTTTGGTATTTAGCCAATTTGCTTCTGTTTCTACCTCAGAAACTTTCAAGCTAACCACCAGGGCTGTGGATGCTTCAAAGTACTTTAGCCAGAGCACAAGCAGAGTGCTTCACACCGGGCTTCAGTGCATTAACATTATACCAAGTTGAACTCTTTGAGAGCAGAGCACTTTCTTTTCAAACCTGGGAGAGTGAGTAGCCTGAAAGAGTCCGCCTATTTTAATAAAAGAAATGGAGGGTTAGGCTGGCATTTGGTTTGAGGTGCTTCTCCTGAATCTTTCTCACAGCATGACTTATTAGGAGCCCCCAGAGGGAAAATTCTTAAAACATACACTTACATCTACACACATACAGTTGTTTTAATCAAAGTTTAATAAAAGAGCCTTAAAAAGTTGTTTTAATGCCCTTTTGTTAAACTTTTATTAAAACAACTGCATGTGTATATATGTAAATGTATGTTTTAAGAAGTTGTTTTAATGCCCTGTAGAGAGCATAATAGCCTTGAAGGGCAACTGTGTGAGTCAGATAAATCCTGTTGTTGGTTTTTTTTGTTTTGTTTTTTAGAAGAAACACTTTGGTGCAAATCCTAAACCTGTGCAGCTTTTTAATGCACCTATACACATACAGAGAGAGGAATCCTTACCTAGCCTATGCTTCTCACGTACACGGGCATATTTATAACGGCTCCACTGAGGCAGAAAAGTTATTGTCAAATTGCAAAGACCATTAAAAGCCGAAAAGCAATTCTTGCTTACACTGAGATTTTGCAGTGTTCCTAAAGTCCTGATCTTTTTTCCTTTTCTTGCTTGCAAATTCACACTCGGTGCTGCATATTTCTTCATCGCTGTTCAAGAGGCTGAAAGCAAACCACAGAGGCAATGCATGACATGTGTTTTGACATAGGAAAAGAGCCAAGCGGCTGTGTTCAAGCAATATTTAAACAGGCAGCAGGGTGAAGAACTTAGACGAGGTCACTCGCAACACCGTGATGCCTCTGAAGAAGAAAGGAGCTCTCTTCTATTTACGGAAACATTCCCGGCCTCCAGGTAAGGATGTATGTATGCACTTCACACAGAGAATGGCTCAGATTCTGTTCTGCCACCTCGGCTTAAAATATGCCACGTGGCAATGCTCAGACAGGCAAGTCTTGCTAATTGGGAGGATATGGATATATGAATTGTTATTGGTATAAAGTAATTATAATTCACATAATTCTTTACAAGCAAAGCAGCTATGTTAACTATAGCTCAGGCACCACACACACACACAGACAAAAAGACAGTTCCAATAAAAGTTATACTCAAGGGTAATACAATATTTTATTTTTGTTTTAAATCTAGTATTTTGTGCTATTCAAGGTACTTTTAAACTTCCTTTAAATATGAGTTTAATGTAAAAAGTACCAAGCGATCTATGTGAATGCTATAATTACACTTTCAATTTTCATAAAAGAAAAATTTTTAAACGTAAAAAAAAAAAGACACAGCAAACTTTATTTTTCCAGAACCCAATCCAATATGGTTTGCTTTGCTCACTTCACAAATACTGGAACTATAAACATGAACAATGCAACGACGTGAAAAGAAAGGTGTTACTTTGCTATTTTTATTCTTTGATGGGAAAATTGTGTACAGGAATTTTCTCCGTTCACTGAGCTCGGTATCAAATGAAAAGTATTTATCACTGTCAGTTCAGATTTAAGAAACTCACACTGTATAAGCTGTATCCAGTAAGCACCAAAGAGAAAAAGAACAGAGGATGCAGAGAAAAAAACCTTCCACCCACTTCTCTAGGGATAAAACAGTAACTAATAAAGTAATACAGTGCATCACAAATTCAACACTGCAATGCAATCATGTTTTTGAAGACAAAAAATAATTCTCTTTGGATTTTTTTTAAAAAAACCCAAGTTCAGCCAGCCATATGTGGCATAGAAATTATCTGCTCCATATAAATCTAAATCAGAAGTAGAGTCTTCCAATAACAAATTTTAATGAAAAATATCTCAGTAGAAAAATAGCGCTATGAATCACAAGGCCGGAGATCTTGGATTTATTGCAAAGTAAGAAACGAAACCTGATATTGCTACCTTGCACTCAGCTGGGACTTTAGGTTCACTTCCATTTACACAAAGAAAAATCTACCAAAACACCACAGAAAACAGCAGGACCTATTAGCCAGAAAGAAGACTAATTCAATTATGAAAGAGTTTTCTCTACTACCAAAGAACTTGATTCAAATGAAATAAGGTAAAGTATTAAGAATGTCCCATTCAATCCCAATCTATGTATTGCTGCAAGTCCACAAAGAAATACATTTGGAGGGGGAGGAAGGTCATGGCCCTCCAAAAGTTGCTTGAACAAAATGCTTCTTACTCTTTTGTCAGCAGTCTTGCTAGCTGGGCACTATGGAACCGGAATTCTAGCACACTGGCTCTTGAGGGTATGATGTCATAAGAGCCATGGTGCCGCAGTGGTTAAAACCGCAGTATTGCAGGCTAATTCTGCCAACTGCCACCAGTTCGATTCTCACCGGCTCAATGTTGACTCAACCTTCCATCCTTCTGAGGTTGGTAAAATGAGGACCCAGATCACTGGGGGCAATATGCTGACTCGCAAAAACACTTAAAGAGAATGAAGCGGCATATAAGTCGAATTGCTATTGCTATCTCCACCTATCAGAGAAGTCCATTATTATACCATTAATTGGAGTAATGAAGCATTGAATTCTGGTGCTATATTTCTTGTTTTCCTTCTCTCCTTCTCATCTACAAAACTGTGGGCCTCTTGAAAATGACTCTGCCTTTTTCTCCCAACAGGAAGAATTGAAGAGGTGGAAGGAGGGATGCTGGGATAGTTGGTGAGTTAGGGTCAGAAAAGCCGTGCTTCACTTGACATCTGGTCCCCGCCTTGCTTTGCCCACCTTCCTTGAACCAACTGCAATAGACTCAGTTTAGGCAATACATAAAGCGTAAACCAACCACCTCACAATTTCAAGCACATTATGTGAATCCACAAAATGAAAAAATCAGATGTGGGGAGAAAGGAAAGGAATGGTGAAAGGATTAGCACTTTGAAGACACTCCTGGGGCTTTCAGGCTGGGTTCCTGCTCCTTAGCATCCCCTTAGTGTTAAATGAGCCAGGAGAGAGCTAATAAACCTGTGCTCCTGCACATATTTGCTATGGAGTAAATGTGCATAAATTTGCAACACGTGAAAGCAGTATATAATTCTTGAATGATCTTTCAAAAGCTAAACAGCATCAGGATTGGTTAAATTTAAATGAACACCCTTCAGAAGTACAGAACTTAATTAATGCTTGCTCTGTTTTTGCTTAATACCATATTTGTGTCCTGGGTTCTGAACTCCCTATTCAGCTTCAGATCGCCTCTTGGAAGCTGTGCTCGTTTCATTTGCCATAAGACTGACATAAAGAAATTGGGTTTAAAATTATACATAACTGAGAGCGAGAAATAGTAAAACCCAACCAAAGATATACTGTAAAAGCACTAATGGATTGAATACCAACTTTCTGTTATTGTGTTTTATTTTGGGCCCCAAATACTAAAAAGACAATAATTACGATATGTGGGGCTGTCAAATTTTTGATCTAACAAGATCATTATGCTGCAAAAGCTGTAGAACCATTGCTTTAGAAAAAATTTATTTGCTATACTGTGCAGTACTACATAACAAAGGTTAAAACATAGGTTAAAATGTTAGACTTAATATTTAACCTCTAGTTGAAATATAGTTATTAATCAAAGACGCATAAGCACTTGTTATCACAACCTGATTTCAGGGTGAAACTCTATTGTTGCTTAACACTTAAAGGAAGCAGGCATACAATCATATTCTTATATATCTGAGCAATTTTGTTTAAAACAGCTATTAAAAGTACAACCTTGTGAAAGCAAATTTGCAGACTTGCTGCAGTAGGAACAGAGTTAATACACAAGCAAACTACGCCGAACGTGGTTGCAGTGAACTCATGAAATGAAATGGCCCAACGCAGCACAGAATAAATAGTTCAAGAAGACTCAAAACATTTGCTGCAATTAGCTGGAATTCATCAGCTACAAATGGCTAGTGTTGTGACTATTACTCACACACAAACTATGTGATCCAGCTGTGAAGAACAAAGACAATTTTTTGATATAATAGGCATGGAATTTCTCCCAAAATATAGGATTTGGAGAGTTAAGAGGCTCCCTACCTTGTACACATCTGGAGAGCATTAGGCTAAACAGAATGTTTTAAATCTGCTTCAGGTCATATTCGAAGCAGCATTTTTAGCATAATACGTTGAGAAATGAACATTATTTTGCCCATACATAAAAGCTCACTGTTAAGCAATCCAAGCAGGACCATTGTAACTAACCAGTTTCCTATATTGTTTGAATTTGTGTTTTAAAACAAGCCAGATATTAAAGCATGCTTATCTAAGGAACAAAGATTTCTTAATTTGCTCAAATAAACAAGTGGACTGAATGCACATGCTGGTAAATTAACAAGTTAAATTATAAACTTCTAGACTTTCATACTATACTGATCTCCAGATTCTTTACTAGGGTTACAAATATCTAGATGGCCCAAAGGTGTTTTTTCAAGAGGCAATGTGTTCCTGGATGAGAAGTGAAACGTCTTCAAAGAAAAACAAGAAGTCCAGTTGCCTCTTGAAAAAGCACCTTGGGACAATCATGACCTGGATGACTGAGAATCTCCATAGAAATATCTAGATAACTGCTAGATGGCAGCAAAGGAAGCTTTCCTTTATATTGCTTTGCCATCACCTAGCAGTCATTTAGGGGGGGGGGGGGTGTTTGCAGCGTAGCCCTGTGGTTTTTGGCTTTGTCTTTCACCTAAAAGCAAAGTTCACCATTGCCTTCCTGCTACTATCAGTGATTTTCAATCAATTATGGCCAATTTGGAGATACGTTACAATTCAGCTTTCCCCAACCAGGATTCTTCTGGTGGACTGCAATTCTAACTAGTAGCTATGTTGGCTTGGAATTTTGGGAAGGCCAGCATCCTCCAATACAGAGAATGCTCAATGGGAAAAAGCTGGCAAAATTAAGCAAGGCAGAAAAAGAGTCCCTTGTAAGAAATACCATGTTATTACCATTAGAAAGGTTGACTACATCCAAGGACTTTTATCCTTGGATGAAGAAATATACAAAATCACCGACTCTTCTTTCCTGCCAAAGTGCTCTCATTGCTTTTTTGCTACTATTGGAAAATTAGAGCTTGTGTCTTCAAACTGCTATTTCTTGAATAACTTTGTGGTGAAAATACCATTTCTGCCCAAGTCTGCAATTTCATATTTTTTTTCAGCTCAAACCTAGTTTTAGCAACATGGGGCCAACAGCCCACCTTGTATTTTAAATACTGAAGTCCCCATGGTAACACTGCATCAGATAATTAGGTTGTTACATTACAAATGAACACCATGATATTTTAAATAAATACAAGCAGTTTTCAGCTCTCCTTATCTTATCCAAAATGGATGTCTCCTCACCATGGAGAGTACACGATGTGTGCAATTACTCTCATAATTGATTTAAATGTTTAGAAACAGCAGGAAAGTATTAGTTTTTAACATTTACAAGATCACACTTTGTTTACATCCAATTATATAAAATTTAAGCTGCATGTTTCAAAGCAGTGATAAGATCTTTTGCAATTAATTGTTGCTGGCTGCAAAACATTCTACTGAAACTTGCCAAGATGGATGGATTTTCTTAAGTCTAAAATTCAGAAACCAGCAGCCTGGGTTTACCAACATCATTCAAAACCCACCATCTTCTTTATTTCCCACCCCCCCATATATTTTATTGATTTTTTTAAACATAAATCACTTAATAGTTGGTAAACAGTGTGTTTGCTGGGTTTACATTTATAAAGAAAAATCATTAACCATTGGTTTCTATAACCCATAATCCACATAGTACATTTAGTTGATTTCCCCTTTTCCCCAAAATGTCTTCCTTGCAAACCTTGAATTAATAGTTATTATTTTGATAAGTAACAGTTACATATATGATTTCCCCCCCAATATTCCTAGAAATAATGATCACATCAATATAATATTTCTTTTCTATCTAATCATTCTGGTTGCCTCATCTTATATCCTGTTACAGTCCTTATTTAGATTTGTTTCTCCCATAAAGTTCCAAGTATTCTTGCTGGTTAAGATTTTCTCAACAGTTAATTACATTTAAAAATTTAAATCCATTTTTCCCATATAAACCGTCTCAACACTTTTACATTTCTTAAAGAATAGGTAAAAACAGTAAACAAAAGGAAAAGAGAGCAAGAGTAAAGAAACATAAAAAGTAAAATACTACTTAAAATATATATCCCTCCTAAGCTAATATATATTCATTCCCAAAATTACTTATTCTTTTTAACCATAATTAAAAATATATTTAATCTTTAAATATTCCATTTAATGTATCTAGTCATTTAATCCTTTAACTCTTATTCAAAACATTTTTTCTTTTTTATACATTATAATTTCCCTAAATTCAAACACATTTAATTATCTAAAACATTTCCTTCATCTAAGCCAGTGATGGCAAACCTTTTAGAGACCAAGTGCCCAAAAACTGCCCCTACCCTGCCCGCAGAGCCACCCACCGCCTCCACAGCCCACCGCAGCTGATCGCCCAGGCGACCCAGCAGTGCCATTGCAGCCACGCCCTCTGCCCGCGCCCCGCAGCAGCATCTGCACACGACAGGGAGTGATGGCGGAGTCTTGTCCCCGCTGCCCAGCTGCCATGTCCTTGGCTGTGCTGCTCCACACGGGCCGCGCCCGGGGTGACTCTCCTCTGGGGGGCTGCTGGTGAGGAGGGAGCCGTGGAGGGAGGTGGAGCTGGGGCGATGGCGCGCATGCCCACAGAGAGGGCTCTGAGTGCCCCCTCTGGCACACGTGCCATAGGTTCGCCACCACTGATCTAAGCCATTTCAACAGTATTATATTATAAAATAAAAAGGGGGGGGGAAGCATACAGTATTATTTAAGGAATTCATCCCTCTTAGAATGACATATGTATTCAGAATCTTTTCTATTTCTTTAACCATATTCAAACAAATGTTTATTTTTTATATAGTCTCTCTGGTAGATCCCATCATCTATTTTCTTGATTTTCACTTTAATCTTTTTCCTTTGACCAGTATCTTTCTTAATCAATGTATTTTGCTGAATCAAAAAGTTTTTCCATATATTCATGACTGTTGCTGTAGGTATAAGAAGTAAATCGAATAAAGTGTCTTTATATGAGGCTTTTGTCTTTCCATGTTTCTTGAAGATCTTTTTCTTTTTCTCCTTCTTTGCTTCTCTTATCACTTCCTTTCTCTCTGATGTTTTCAACATCTCTACATTCCATTTTATCCAATCTGTTTTTTTGTCCTCAGATTTATTTTGTAGGCTTAAGGGATGAGTTGTTTTTTCCATTTCTTGTAAAAAAAAATCCCACTAGGATTAAATCATGTTTTCTTGCTTTGTTAAGTTCTGTCTTTGAGTCTCTATTTTCAATTTTATGTCCACTTATTTGTTTTGTCTGCTCCTTCTCTGTTGTTGTTTCCTGGAAGTTTTTTTGTTGTAGAGTTAACTTAGAAATAGATTTATTTATATTTTCAAATTTATTTTGGATTTCTTTGTGATTTGAACTCAGTGTTATTTGAATTAGTTGCAGTATACTATATATCTCCTCCTGAGAGGTATTTATGTTTTCTTGGTATGTTCTATCTACATGTCTCTGATCCATGATGCCCAAAAGTTGAAGTTTTCCTTCTTATCTGCAAATAGCTTTGGAGTCCCGGTTAAATAGATATTTGTAATCCAAAGAGTTCAAAAAAGATTTTTTTCTAAAGTTTGTAATTCTCTCTTTGTCTGCAGCCCAGATTGTTGTCTTTTTTTTGTCACAGCTGTTCTTTGTTATTAAAGCTTTGAAGGTCACAAACACATATTAGCTTTTCCCAGGTTTTGGCAAGTTCTCTATGGAAATCATAGCTGTCATAATCTTCATCCACCACTAGATTAGTTTTCAATATGAACAATGGTCTTTAAAATGAGAGTCTTAACCATTCAACAATTTTAAACTTGTCCAAAGTTAAATTTTAGCTTTCAAGTTTATAAATTTATTTCACTACCATATATTTTGATCATCCATGGAAATTTTAATTCGCCACTTCTGTTAGCATAAGGGTGGGGCGAAAGTCCCCCTCCTTCACTTTCGGAGTATTTTGCTTCTTGGGGATCTTTTCCAGGAAATTAAGTGTAGAATAGAAAAGGGAAAATCAGATTCCTCACCCAGTTTCAAGCACGCTGTTTACTGTTGTGCTGGTTAGTTCTTTTGGACTTCGGTTGCAAGTAGCTTGGGCTGATCAGTGCAATATAGCCTTTTTCCTGTGGTGTTAGAAGGCTTTCCCCAAGACGAACGGAACGACCGTCGTCATTCCAGAGTCGCCGGGGCACCCTTCTTTCTTCGCTGCCTCTCCGGGGTGGCTTGGACCCATTGGGATCTCGACAGATGAAAATTAGCCGCGGGGGTGCAGCGGTCTGCAAGCCTGCGACCAGTCGCTACCGCGCAAGACCGGAAGTCCCATCATCTTCTTTAATTATATCAAATATTATATATCGTTTTAATTATCAGCTTAACAAACATCAGGATTTGTCCTAGCAGTCCCTTCTTCCTCCTGCCTGGCCTTGAGAAAAGTCTATAAAGCCTATTTCCTGCGTATCCTAGTAGAGGTTCATGACATTACACTAAAAAAATATACAACATGCACAGGCCTGTCATTTAGGCAGGCTGTAGTAACCAAAGAATGGAAGGTAACACAACTGCAGCAGCAGTTGTTTGGTGGTTTAATTCAGGTACTGTATCCAAGGAGAATATCACTGTGTCAGGTATCTGAGCAAAGAACTCTTCAATGTGCCCTCAGCAAGGAACACCCAAATCCTACTCAGCAAAATGCTGCTTCTCCTCAGCAACAGTGCTGTCTCTGCACTACTGGCAATAAGATTGCTTCAATAAAGATTCCAGGCAGGGTCAAAGCAGTCCATTTTTCTAACCCGTCTTACAGAGATGCAGTGCAGCATGGTTCCAGGAATGGGGTTTCCCCCCCCCCCCCGATGGCTTGCTTGCAATTATACTCAGGCCTGGATGTCTTGTGAAAAAACAAAGTTCTTTCCTCCAACAAAATGGCATCTATTCCATTAGATGTGGCCTTCATTACTCGAGTGATACATCCACCCACTGAAAGCACGTATACACACACAAACACACAAACAAAATTCCAGAAGAGCAAAATTATGCAGTTGCATTGCCGAATAACATGAGCAACCATCCATATCTGAATGGAACTGGAGGCTCAAGGTAGCTTCCTCTGTGGACTAAATAAGTTGGATGGTACAGCATTTTATACATGTATATGTGTATATATGTATATGTGTATACACACACACAGCGGCTTTATATACACAGTTATTCTATTTACCTTATGGATAACCCCATCTTCATTTTTCTATGCTGTCTCCCAGAAAACTTACATAGCATGGTTGATGTCATTAAGCGGATTGCCTTCATCCTCAAATTCAGAGCTGCAAGGTTCACTTCTCTTCCAACCGTCTTCTGTTTTAATCCATCTCCATCCGGGAGATCGCCAGTCCTGACCCAGAAAAGGCATGGTTTCCTTAAGGAAAACAAGCAATCAAGCTAATTAACCATTTTGCTCTTAGGCATGAGTGAGCTTCAGAATTTTTCAAGGAAATTAGTGTAACAAGAGACAGCCAAGCATGGAAGCTGAAACTGTTAATAATAATCAGCTGATCTTGACAGGGCCCATCTCCTTTTGCTTATGACGAACTTTCAAATGCAAGTCAATGGGGAGGCAATCTCAGAATAAAAGCATGCTGGGGATACATCACATTTTCCAGCACAGGCTCTTGCAAACACAAGGTAAGGATTAATGAACTGAGACTTGAATTAAGGGGGGAAATTACCGTTAATATATTGTGGGCAGGTTGTTGAAAATATGGGGAAATAATATTCTGTTATGGAATCAAACTCTCATTGCAGATGACCTCAGTCGTCACTTTCAAGATAAAGGAGGTCAAGACACTGATCACCTTACAGGAACTGGAAAGCAAAGGGCAACCCTCCCAAAACTGTAGAGGAGCAGCAACAAGGAAGTGGGCTTAAGAAAACACCTTTCAAAGGCGAAGGGAGAAAAAGAAAGGGCAGCGATGTACCAATCTTTCATCAGTGTTGCATTTGGGTTCCTAACCACGTTACCGATCTGCTTCTGGGTAGCCATCGCAGGACCCGACTGTGCCAAGAGACGCCACTTGGCCATTACAAGGCGTGCTTTATTTGTTCGACTACAATAGCGGGGACGTGTCGAAGGACACACAATTCATTCGGGAAAAGGGCTGCGCTACGAATTGGATTCGCCCGGCGACCTCCGCCTTGCAAAACCCCTGCGCAACTTCTCTTTGCTGGGGTAGATGAGGGCAGGACCGCGGAGCAGCGGGAAAGAGAAGGAAAATGCAGCCACCAGCTTGAGGCGTCCTCCCCCACTTCCCAGTACGCTCTCCTCCAACGTACGGTAATGGAGAACAAAAAGGCTTCCCTTGCCGCCCAAGCCAGAGGCAGAGTCCACCATACCGGCCGCCTCTTCTGCCAAGGCAGCCCCTTCCTCCGCCGAAAGCGTCCTCTACCCCCGAGCCCCTTCGCCCACAGCAGCAGCGAGATCCTCCCGCCATGCTCACCCCAGCCAAGAGCTCGCAGCCCGAGAGACTCCCAGGGCTATATGTTATTGTTATTGAAGGAAGAGACACGGAACTTCCATTATCTCCACCCCTTTGCTTTTCTCTGATTGGTCCGTCGGCGCCGAGCTTGTTGCCATCCGGGATCCCGCCCGGCCATTGGCTAACGGGCCGTAGTGCTTTTCCAAGGGTTTCGGCCTCACGTGATGAGAAGCAGCAGAGCACGTGCCAATGTTTTGGTGAAAAGGAGGGAGGAGAAGAGGGCGGGTGGGGTATGGTCAACTCCCCCCCTCAGTGGGCGGGGTTTCAGGCCTTACGGTGTTGGGAGGAGTTGGAGGAGATTATTGATCTATTGAATTTATCTGTTGAATTGATTGAACTGCGTAAGGTTGAAAGCAGAAAGTCAGCACTGTAGGCAATTTCGCACGCGCAGGCTTTCTCTTAAGTAGAGATTGGCCTGCGAGGTTGAAATCTCTTGCTGTACTTTGGAGAAGTTTGGCAGCACGTAGCTTTGAGCTTGACCAAAATAACGTTGGCAGATTTTTATGCGGATGTTGAGTTTTGACCATTTGGAACGTGGCTTTGCAAATGGGCGGTGTATGTGTGGAAGTTTCGGGTTCCAATATGTTTTTAAGATTGTACAGAAGTAGGAACAAAGTATTTGCATGGTTAAGCGCCAGATAGATTTATCCCAGCTTTTTCTTGGTAAAGTGCTTTGAAAAACTGCATTCCAAGATTAATGTGTCATAAATATAATTTATATCCAGGCCGTTCAAACTGCTAGGGCGCTCTCAAAAGCAGCTGAAAAGAGGGCAAACAAATCTTACAACGGTTACAATTATTGCTGACCTTGATGCAAGCTTAAAAGGCTGGGTTGAAGAGAAGAATCTTAATTTTCTCAAGAAAATAAAAATATTGTGGTTGTCTGCAGTTCCCAAAAGGATGTATGCCCTTAGCATGGGTTGCAAAGAAGAAAATACCTTTTTCTGTGAGTCTGACTGCTTGAAAAGTGTGTTTGTATTTGCTCAGCCATTTCAAGTTACCCACTTTACTGAGGATGGCTATATCATTTTGTGCTTCAATATCCTTAATTCTTTGGGCAAGAAACAGGAAGGCCACAGCTTCTTACAAAATTTGTCAATTTAGTGAACCAGGAAGTTTGTGATTGTAGTTTTATCTGCTCTAGTAGGCATAACTTGGGGAGTCTATCACTCTTCATTTCATTAATTTTATGCCAGTAATTATATGTTCTAATTTTGGATAGAGCATGAATTGTATGAATTCCCAGTTCAGCTCTAACTGCTTCAGCAGATGTTCTTGGATCTACGCCCAAAATACATCTCAGGTGCTGGGACTGCGTTTGTTCTAGTGTTGTAATTGAGTATATACCCCAAAAGTCTGCTCCATACAAAAGCATAGGAATAACCTTAACTTTATATACTCTAATGGAACAAGGGACCCTGGATAACTATGATTCTTTAATTTAAGCAGTAGATTCAAACGAGCCTTTGCTCTAAGTGTGCTCTGTTGATGATGGCAAGCCCAAGATCCAGTCTTGGAAAACATTATGCCTAAGTATACAAAGGTGTTAACCTGTTCAATTGGTTCACCATCTAATTGCCATCTATGTCTCTCATGATGTTTTCCAAACACCATGATTTTTGATTTAGATTTACTGATGGTTAGGCAATAGGAGTTAAACCTTCTTAATAGCCTGCACAATCCTATTTGTGAATACGATAATAGGATCATATCGTCGGCATAGAGCAAGCTATTGCAGTATGTATTTAGGATCATCGGCATATGTACCATGGGATCCTTCATTAACTCTGGCAGGTCATTAATGTATAGATTAAATAATAATGGGGCCAGGATACACCCTTGTCTTACCCCTTTATCTGTGTGAATCCTGTTAGTCAGGGCCCCATTAACCCCATACTGCACCTTCAAACAGGTACTTGTGTAAAGGGCTTTAATCAAAGCTAACAATCTAGGTTCTATTTTAAGATGTCAATTTACCTCTGTTTACATTATCAAATGCTGCTGTAAGATATATAAAAGCAGCAAACAGGTCTCCTCTTATAGGCATATTTGGCAATTAGATGGTTCAGGACAAAGCAGTTATCAATGGTAGATCGGTTTTGTCTAAAACCTGCTTGTTCTTTTGCGAGGATATGATTTTGCTTTACCCAGATTTCAATTCTATTCAAAAGGAACCTAGCATATATTTTTGCTACAAGGTCAATAAGACTAATGGGCCTATAATTACTAGGATCCTTTTTATTCCCTTTTTTATATATGGGGACAACTATTGCCATCTTCCACCCATCTGGTATATGGCAGGTGTTATTTATATGTGTAAAAAGACCTGCCAGTACTGGACCCCACCAGTCGGGGAATTTCTTAAATAATCCTGCTGGCAAAAAATCTTCACCTGGGGCTTTATTACTCTTTAGGCTTTTAATGATAGATTGTATCTCTTTTACCAAGACTGGAGGCGAAAGGGGCGGAGTTCTAGTATTTACTGCTTAAAAACAGTTTCTCTACAGGTTCCGTAGAAGCAGACACATTGATAATAATTCTCCCAGTCCTCAGCTGGGGTTGGTATATCAAATGCAAATCTCTTGTTTCTTTAGGACTCCTGCTACAGAGTGCCAGAATATTACTGAGTTCTGACCAGACTGAAATGGCAAAACTTTTGTTCTTTAATTTTATAATTTTTTTTATATTCCCTTCTTGTGTGCAACATCTCAGCTTTTGTATGAGCAGTAGGATTCCTGTGGGCGAGCCGCATGACTGCCTTCAATTTCTTTTTCAGGCGCTGGCATTCAGGATCAAACAAGCGGGGTCTACCCACTCGGGCACTTTTTGTAGCAGGTTTAGTTGTTAGGTGTTTCTTTAGGGAGTTACAGAGATTAGAGAATGCGTTAAAGGCCGACAGCCAGTCAATAGTAGATGACTGGATTGTTCTGGCCCAGTTGGTAGCATTCTCTGCTTTAAGGCAGTCTGATATTGCCTTAGTGTCAACTTTGGCCCAAGTTATCCTTTTGTTTTGGGCCACCTCTACCTTTTTGGTGAGCCATCTGTCAGCCATGTTATATGGTCTCAAATCTGAGCAGCCTCGCAATATCACACAGGCTGATGATCGCTATTGTCGCTAAAATGTACCGTGTAAGCCTATACTTAAATTCCCACTTTTTACAGAACATATTCACAGATGATGAGTACTCATTATCACGCCTTAGTCTCTCCCTTCAAATTCGATTTTAGCTTTGGAAGAATGCTCCGATTACATATGGATCAATATATATCTTTTTAAAATATATATATACTGGAAAGTCTGTGTTTGAGCTGAAATTAGAAAGCAGGGTTGCTTTCATGAAATAATTGGGAATTTAATGAACTTATTTTCCTATCCTAAAATTTCTACTATAACAATGAAATATGTATAGATGTCTTTACTATTCATCCTTTTTACCATTAAATCCCTAGTGAATCAGGATGGCTAAGGAATAGTCCAGACCTAATGGTAGCAGGTACATGTCTTTCCAAGCATTGATTTTGTGCATAGACAATGTATTGTTTGGGAGACAATACCTTCACCCATTGCATCTCTATATGTCTTTATTCTCTTCAATCATTTTCTCATTTCACGGCTCACTACCCAAGTTGCGAAAAGAAGTCAGTTTTCTCATTCTCATTCCATTCCTAGGTGGGTTTGGATGGGCCTCTTCCATCCTGAACAGTGCAAGAGAGAAGTGCCCTTGCTCTCTATTTTTCTTTTTCTTTCTCAATAAGAAACTGGGAATAGAAGATCATAGCTGACCCATGCTCCCAAGATTGCAGAATTAGATCATTTCCTTTCCTCCCTGCTGGCTGCAAAGCAACCACCAATCGCTCTCCTCAACATGAAGTGAGGGAAGAATAGGCAATTTAGAACAGCAGGTTTAGCAACATGTCAAATTGCCTTAACAGGTTGCTAATGCAGAAAGATATGCCTTGCTAAGTAGGAGGCAAGGCCTTCTATGTTCTACTCTGACAACCCCTCCTCTGTGCCTCTCGCCTGCCAGTTTTAGTATTTCTAGGTCTATGGTAGAGATTTTCTGAAAGATGAGTCCCAGAGGAATGGAGTAAGTCTATGGTGTAAAATGGCAGCTAACAATGAGTGAGTTCCATCCTTCACTAAGGTTTGAAAGGAAATGTCAATGATAGTAGTGAATGAGGAAGGATCCCAGTTCTGGTCTCACAGCAGCCAGCAGCACCTAGTGCCATTCAAGCTGGGAGGGAGTAATTTCTCCCCACCAAAATAAAAATAATGGCCACCACGTGAAACCCTTTCTGGCAGAAGTAGTGAAAAATCTGTAGTGCACCCAATGGGGTGAGCTGGTAAACCCAGTTTTTCCTTCCCAGTTTCATTTTTTTCTGTGTAGCATAACATTAGTACTCACTCAAGGAAGTGCTAGTTCTGATGTTTAATCATTAGTCTAGCACTCTTTCCAAATTGACAGTTGAGAGTCATTGTTTTTAACTTTTGGAGACTGTAGTGAATTCTTTTGGCAGAAATAGGAAATCTGGGTGGCAACAGTTTATGGTTATAAATCTCGTAAGGTGAGAGGATGGATGAAAAGCAGGGCAAAAGTGCACTCTAGTCATTCTTACTTGGCACCATATTTCTGCTGCTTGGCTGAAGTCACTTTACAAAAATATCATTCCAAGTGCTTTGGAATAGCGACAGAAGCAAACATAGGGCTGGCAAAGTCTCATAAAATGGGAAGGAAGGCTTCTAAGCCACCTGAGTTTTCTGTTAGCATTTAATCATAAAACTAAGCACCCCAGTTTTGCCAAATGGAAGTGCTAATTTAATGAATCACAAGGGAAGGTCATAAGGCCAGCAGTTAGGAGATATTATGATACATTCTACCAGGAGAGAGAAGTAGAAAGAGGGGGGGGGAAAGAAAACTATTGGGTGAAGCAAAGTTACATAATGATGAGTGTTCCAAAAGTCATAACTATGAGATATATATTATTTTGGATGCTGGTAATTCTTAGCACTAAACAGCTGGAACTATAGTATAATTGCACCATCACTTTTTAGAACATAAATACATAAATAGAAATTGGCATGGAATCCTTGAATGTGGAAGGGGTTGATTTAATCAGGGACACTTTTTTTCCAAGACAGCTGAGTGGGGAGGATTTTTTTTTCTAACAGGAGGATAAGTTAATGTTGTTTATTATATGCAGCATTTCCATTCTAGATATTCAGTAAACCCAAATCTAATGAAGATTGTTATTTATGGAATGACACATTTCATCTGTCCTCAACTATCCATAATGGTACACGTGATTGATTATATTATTTTATGAAGGCAAATATATGTGTCCCAGGATAATGTTGCATGAGTCCGAAAGCTCGGAAAAGTAAATCTCTGGTCCCAGTGACCGACCCAGATTGGATCTTGCAATATTATTTTATCCCCATTTTTTAAATAAATATTTTATTAGTTTTCTATTTTTACAAACAAGTGCTTAATAGACAACATGTTGACTGGATCGATTAATAATTCCGTGGTACATATAAGCTTCTACAAGCTAAATCCAATATTACACCATCCAATACCTCCTCTCTTCTTCCGGTAATAAACATTTTTCCACATTAAGCAAATACAATTCTTATTGTTATTAATAGATATACAGTTGAATATCAGCATTTATTACAGTTTTCTAATAATATCAATGATATCAGTTTAAAATATCTTTTCTAACCAAAACATATCTTAATTGCATTTGCACTCAATATCCATTTATTCAGTCAGTATCCTATTTTCGCTTCTTTTTTTCAGTTTTAGTTTCCCATCCATATTCAAAATATCCCAATCATTTTTAGTTTCAAAACAAGTTATATTTGGGTAACCAAAAGCTTCCCTTATTCAAACTTCTTAGCATTTTCTTATTTCCCTTTTCATGCCAAAATATGATATTCTGATTACCAATCTTATCTATTTAGTTATAATATTTCTATTTCTAGCAATCTATTCTTAATCATATTCAAACATCTAATTGATAACATAATATCCCCTCTAATAGGTCAAAGCTTCTGTTTTCTTAAGTCTTATTCTAGCTTTCTTCCTTTGCTAACTAACTTTCCAAGTCAGTGCATTTGGATCATTAAATAATTCTTCCTCTATTTTTGTGCATATTATTTGGAGCAAAAGAAACAATTTAGTTAAAGTATTTTTGGAAGAGCTAGCCCATTGATATTCATTAAACAGCCTCCCTCCTTCTCCAATTCCCCACAGTTCTGGTAACAGCTCTTATCTTCCATTCCATCGGCTTTCCTTCCTTATCCTCCAGTATGCTCTGAAATCTTGTTTGATAAAATGTCTTTTCCATTTCCAATGTAATTGTTATGTCTTCTAATTCTTCATTTGTCTGTGTCTGGCCGTTAGTTTTTTCCTTTGGCTCCTCCATATTTAGGTCAGCTTTCTCTAGTTTTCCTTCTATTTTCTGGGTTCCTAGTTCCTTCTCTGTGGTTATTTTCTGAGTTTGTAGATTTAAATTAGAAAATTGTTCTTTTATCTCCTTTGTGTTATTTTTAATCTCATCACAAGCTAAGGCAATTATTTCTTGTATTAATTTCAACATGGAGAGAATTTCTTTCTGTGATTCATCAGTATTTTCTTGGTGGTATGTCAAACTGAGGCTTCTGGAGACAGACATTAAGGATGTTGTTTTTTTACCATTTAGAGCTAAATATGGAACATCCATTTTATTTTTTGTAAATGGCCTTTATAGAAATCTGTTTGAAAACTTAGGAAGTTTCAGTTAATTATTATTGGAATTCCAGATTATCCAACCAATTTATCAATCCTTTCTTAAACCTCCCCTAAGCAAATATAAGTAAAATTCATTTTTTTCTGTCCAATGAGAAATATATCCTTTGTCATGGTTCCGATAGATGAAACCAGTAAAAGAACTTCAAGGCAAGAATTCTTCCTTAAAGAACATTTTATTAGGAAACAAAGTATCAGCACTTACACAGTTGAACCCAAAATTGAAATTCTCTCCCCCAGATACAAAGTAACAAGTTGCAATTCCCACCCCAAAGAAGCTGTCAGAAATCACATTCTCCAATTGACACAAAACGCGGGCTGTCCTTCCCAGATCCTCAGCCTGCCAAAAGTTTATCAAGTAATGACCTTTAGTTCCCACACAGCTGCAGTTGTTATGGCGAACTAAACCCTCAAGCATTTACTCCATCCCCCCCTTCTACAACTAACTTCAAAACAGTAAAAAAAAGGCACTCTAAAAGCAAAGATAAAATGGCTGCTGATTCTTAGTTGTCAGAGCCTTGACATCCTTTCTGTCCAGGGAGAAAAAAACCATTAAAAGTTGTTTATCAATCAAGATTTATAATCCAAAATGTTCCATCATATCAGGCAATAGTGTATATTTCTTCTACATGAAAATAGTTCCACAATACAGTTCTGAAAGTCAGTATTTGTATTCGTAGTTCAGACAGGCCAATTTTAGAATAATTTATCATCTCTGCCACACTGATAAGCAGCTCCCAAGCCTTTTCTTTCTCAGCTGCAATCTTCAAAAGTAAAAGCTTCCAAGGCCAGCCAGAGTCTTATCTAAATCTGGGCTTCGAGCCAGGTGTCTTTTAGGCATAATAAGTTGTTGTGCTATAAATTCACCAGTAAATGTCATTGACACCATTTTCCAGTTTGTTATTTTCAAATCCAAAAATTATACTGCAGACTTTTCAAATCTCTTAAAAAAAAAAAAAAAGGTCTTAAAAGCACTTTTAGTCCCCAAATTTCCAAGCCATTTCCCCCAAGTAATTAAATCGCCGCTTTTCCTGAGGGAATGGAGCAGAAATTCCCCTTCCCTATCTCATCAGGGAAAGTGCTTTGGCAGTTTTTCAGGAAGAGGTCTTAAAATCATAAAGAGGATCAGGTCTCACCCAGTTTCATCCACGTTGTTGTAATGTTGCTTGTTGGTGCTTATTGTCTTCCGTTGTCAGCAGCTTAGGAATGGCTACACGAATGTAGCCAGTCTTTCCCCTGCCAGTTTGAAGGGCTTCCTGAGATCAAATGGGAGGGCTTCCACCCCCCGCGATCAATGAGGGTCCCCTCCTTGCTTGTCGCCTCTACGGGACGACTTTTGACCCTTTCCAGGGTCCCGCAGCGGGGCGAAATCAAACGCGAAAGATGGAGCCCCATCTTCCTGCATCTGTTCTGACACGATGTCAAAACCGGAAGCCATTTTATTCCCATTTTTATGGGAGCATTTTGTGTTATTTTGGTGAAGGCTATTTTAAGGAGTGTAGTAATAGATGTTCTCTCTCTCTCTCTCTCTCTCTCTCTCTCTCACACACACACACACACACACACACACACACACACACTTTGTCTGTCTCTCTCACACACAAACACACATGCACATGGATGGAGGCCTACCTAAAGTAATATTCAGTGTTTGAAATGATTGTTCCATGCTCATTAAAAGCAAGGCAAGTAGTTTAATAAAATAGAATTACATTAGTAATATGGCTTTCCTCACATATTTTCATAAACATGCATGCCCATTATGCAGTTTCCTTTCAATCTAAGCAACATTAAGAGAAGTGTAGAAAAAGAGTAAGGCCTGGTAAGTTAATAAATAAAAGATAGCTGGAGAGGAAAGAAAATAATGCTCAACAGTTGGGCATTTAACTATTGTCTTCTGCTTGCCCTTCCTCATCATGTCTTTGATCAGCTGAGGTTCTCACATAGTGTTTTTAGTAAGATAGAGATGGAATTGACTAAACTTAGGTGCATATAAACAAGGGATAAGAATAATTATATGGAATTACGCACAGTGAGAAGGCAGGATTACTATTTCGGCTCTGGCAAATCCAAGAAACCAAGAATGACATAAGGAGTTACTTCTGAGTATGTAGTTTATTCTATAGACAGAAATCTTGTCAGACTTAAAATTTTATTTGTATAACTCCTAAATTTACCCTGTGAAGTTCTAGAAGTTCACCTTTGCTCTTTTTCTGTATACTAAAGATTCTGAACATCTTTGCTTTTTTTTTGCTCACTTGGAAAGAGTCCCTCCCTCCTGTGACTCTGCCCCACATTCCAGCACCTCCCTTAGATCATGCTGACTTTATTCCTGACTACTGTTTGTTTAACAGAACGAAATAAATTTCAAATTGTTGTCCGCTAGTGCCACAAAACTGTGCTTAAGCAGAACAGTTGTGTACAAGCACAAAAGCAGCAATCAAGTGAAGGAGAAGCTTGGTCCTCCAGTAAGGATGGATTCACTGTAAGCAATCTTGAGTCCTCTGATTCCATCCCTTTGTGCTCATTGAGCAGGATTCCTTATCCTAGGAAGACAGTGTGAGTTCACATCGTCTGAAAACCACGTCAAACTATGCAATTGGGCTTTCGTGAAAGAAATGGCAGACTGTTGGATTTACAAAAGAATTTTGTTAAAATTTTGAAGAAAATTTAGGCAAGGGATACTGATTATTTGAAAAGGATTAAAGAGCAATATTGTTTTATATAAAAGGAAGGAACATAACATTTGTTTATTTGGCCAAGATTAAAATGGGATAAGTTATTTTGGGGAGTTCTTTCTCAACATGCTGACATCTGGACTGGAAAAAACATTGTGTGTTGGATTTGCTTACAGTAAAGAGTTGAGATCTGGAATGATGAGTTTTATGTTTGTTAATAAATGTGATTATTTTAGGACTATTTGGACATTGCTGATACCTAAATTGGAAAAGCCATAGTTTATTGAACTTGCCTATAGTTACAAGTTGAGTTATGGGATGAGGAGTTTTATATCTATTAACTAAGAGAGGTATAATGATAGTGAAATTGTGCAATGAGGGCAGGAAATTGTTTTCTTGGGGTTTTTCTTTGTTTTCTTTATTTTTTTCTTTCTCTTGCTTTCTTGCCCCTTTTCTCTTGTCTTTCTATTTTTCTTTTTTTAAAATATTTTATTACAGCAGTTAAAGCTGTTAATCATATATATACAGTGGGGCAAAAAAGTATTTAGTCAGCCACCAATTGTGCAAGTTCTCCCACTTAAAAAGATGAGAGAGGCCTGTAATTGTCATCATAGGTAGACCTCAACTATGAGAGACAAAATGAGAAAACAAATCCAGACAATCACATTGTCTGGTTTGGAAAGAATTTATTTGCAATTATGGTGGAAAATACGTATTTGGTCACCTACAAACAAGCAAGATTTCTGGCTCTCACAGACCTGTAACTTCTTCTTTAAGAGGCTTCTCTGTCCTCCACTCATTACCTGTATTAATGGCACCCATTTGAACTTGTTATCAGTATAAAAGACACCTGTCCACAACCTCAAACAGTCACACTCCAAACTCCACTATGGTGAAGACCAAAGAGCTGTCGAAGGACACCAGAAACAAAATTGTAGACCTGCACCAGGCTGGGAAGACTGAATCTGCAATAGGCAAGCAGCTTGGTGTGAAGAAATCAACTGTGGGAGCAAGAATTAGAAAATGGAAGACATACAAGACCACTGATAACCTCCCACAATCTGGGGCTCCATGCAAGATCTCACCCCGTGGGGTCAAAATGATCACAAGAACGGTGAGCAAAAATCCCAGAACCACACGGGGGGACCTAGTGAATGACCTGCAGAGAGCTGGGACCAACGTAACAAAGGCTACCATCAGTAACACACTACGCTGCCAGGGACTCAGATCCTGCAGTGCCAGACGTGTCCCCCTGCTTAAGCCAGTACATGTCCGGGCCCGTCTGAAGTTTGCTAGAGAGCATTTGGATGATCCAGAAGAGGATTGGGAGAATGTCATATGGTCAGATGAAACCAAAGTAGAACTGTTTGGTAGAAACACAACTCGTCGTGTTTGGAGGAGAGAGAATGCTGAGTTGCATCCAAAGAACACCATACCTACTGTGAAGCATGGGGGTGGCAACATCATGCTTTGGGGCTGTTTCTCTGCAAAGGGACCAGGACGACTGATCCGTGTACAGGAAAGAATGAATGGGGCCATGTATCGTGAGATTTTGGGTGCAAACCTCCTTCCATCAGCAAGGGCATTGAAGATGAAACGTGGCTGGGTCTTTCAGCATGACAATGATCCCAAACACACCGCCCGGGCAACGAAGGAGTGGCTTCGTAAGAAGCATTTCAAGGTCCTGGAGTGGCCTAGCCAGTCTCCAGATCTCAACCCCATAGAAAACCTTTGGAGGGAGTTGAAAGTCCGTGTTGCCCAGCGACAGCCCCAAAACATCACTGCTCTAGAGGAGATGTGCATGGAGGAATGGGCCAACATACCAGCAACAGTGTGTGCCAACCTTGTGAAGACTTACAGAAAACGTTTGACCTCTGTCATTGCCAACAAAGGATATATAACAAAGTATTGAGATGAACGTTTGATATTGACCAAATACGTATTTTCCACCATAATTTGCAAATAAATTCTTTCCAAATCAGACAATGTGATTGTCTGGATTTGTTTTCTCATTTTGTCTCTCATAGTTGAGGTTTACCTATGATGACAATTACAGGCCTCTCTCATCTTTTTAAGTGGGAGAACTTGCACAATTAGTGGCTGACTAAATACTTTTTTGCCCCACTGTGTGTGTGTGTATATATATATATATATATATATATAATATTATACTGTATATATATTAGTATATATGTATATATATCTATATATATATGTATATATATATATATATGTGTGTGTGTGTGTGTGTGCTGTATATATGTATGCTATATATATATATATATATATATATATATATATATAGATATATAATATATATATATATATATATATATATATATATATATATATATACATGTATGTATATATATATACATATATATATGTATGTATATATATATATATATATATATACATGTATGTCTTTGATAACTGCAAAAATACGAATCCCGGGCATATCTGTTCAATAACACAGTCCTCGATCTCCGGGAGAAATATAAACCAGCTGTTTATTGTTAAAAAGTTTAAAACAATAAAAACAACTATTTACAATATTAAAACAACTTAGCTTTCGCTGGTCCTCTGCCAGCGTCCTCAGAGTAAAGTTTTGGGGTGGAAATTACTTTTATAAACCTTGCACATTAATGTAGGTCTTTGGTAACATATATGTACCAAAGGGGTGGAAATTACTTTTATAAACCTTGCACATATATGTAGGTCTTTGGTAATTCGGGTTTTCTCCCGTGTAAAATTGGAAGTGTCTTGGCGACGTTTCGACAAAGTCTCATTCGTCATCTTCAGGCTGGTGTCTCTTCGGCCTCGTGCTTCTAGAAGCACGAGGCCGAAGAGACACCAGCCTGAAGATGACGAATGAGACTTCGTCGAAACGTCGCCAAGACACTTCCAATTTTACACGGGAGAAAACCCGAATTACCAAAGACCTACATACAAACACCCGTGAAAACCTCAGAAAACAAATATACATATATATATATACATATATATATATACATATATATATATATACATATATATATACATACATATATATATATATATATATATATATATACATACATACATACACATACATACATATATATACATACATACATATACATACATACATACATACACATACATACATACATACATACATACATACATACATACATATATATATATGCAGGTCTTGGCGTATTCAGGTCTTTTCCCGTGTAAGATTGAGAGTATCTTGGCGACGTTTCGACGAGGTCCCACTCGCCATCTTCAGGCTGGTGTCTTCGGCTTCGTGCTTGTGCGAACAAATTATAAATTTTTATAATCACAAATGCTTATTTTATCAGCAACATATTGTCTGGGTTCCAACATATAACTTACTAATACATATTAAGTTCCTTTCTCTCTACCTCGTTTTTCTATTTTTAAAAGGACAATGCAGCAGCTGACAAAGATGAATTTGTGCAGCATCCTTCTGTGCTGTGAAAGAGAAAACCTTTGAGGGTTGTTTTATAAAGAACAGTTTCATAAAGAACATCTAGGCTAATATACAGATGCCATGAAAAAGTGCATATTCAGAGATATACTGTTTCTGTAAAGGTCCAGTGCATAGCAGAAGTCTTGGCTTTGCTATGAATTTTGTTACCTGGACTTGGGGTTTTCTTGCACTTTGACACTTCAGCTGTTTTTGAATAGCCCTTGTGAGACTCTTCGGATTTGAAGAATTAGACCCCACATCTTGCTCTCTCAGCTTTTTTGACCTCTAATGTCCCACGACTTTGCAATTAACTTCATGCAAGTGTTTTATGGCCAGCTTAAGCCATAAAAACAGGACACCAACAGTGGCATAATACTGTGTTGCAAAAGGCTGGGGAAAGTTAACAGTAGGACATCTCAGTGGGCTCTGTGTCACTTCTTCTCCCTTCTAATCGAAAAACATTCCTAGTCTTAACTAGGGAATGTTGCTTCTACAAATACAAGTGTCCAGGAGGAGTTAGAGGTAGGAAACATAGACTCAGGACACCTTTCCCTAACTGGGTCCACTCCAGATCTATGGGAGACTTTGGCTCCCAGAATTTTCAATGATTGCCAATGGTGGCTGGGGAATTCTGGGAACTGAGATCTGTACATCTGGAGGGGGGGGGCAGGTTGGGAGGGGTTGATTAAAATCTCACACACATTGAATTCACACACACTGCATACAGTCATATAAGATGATAAATTACTACTCTACTCTGACTGGCAATAATTATCAGAGTGCAATCATTCCCATCTCCTGCTTCCTAGTCCTTAAAAATGGTGATAGATAAGGATTGAACTTGAAATCTTCTCTATATAGAATATGGGGTCTGTCCTTGAAATTCATCTAATCTTCTTAGGCACCTACTATTGAAGAACATGAATAGAAAGAAGAACCAGTGGTGTATAATAGTTAAAATGTTAGACTGTCACTGAAGAGACCTGTGTTAGTGATTTCCAGAAGAAACTGTAATAGTGCCAAAATGATGCATCACACAAATGTCACCAAGAAATGTCACCATTATTTGTATCCTGATGTCTGATGCAAGAGTGTAAGTTGTGACATTTGCATGCTAGTGTCATCATCATTCACATGTCCTCATTTGCCATGCCCAGGTTCATGTTTCCACTTGATCATTCTCTTTGTCTACATTCCCACACCATACATTGGACCTGGGGATCTTGTGAAGATATGGAGCCTGCAAAATGATAGTATTGTTTGTAAGATATTTATTGCATTCTCCCATGATATGTTACGGTATGACTAATTGTTTTAAATGGTTTCTGAATTAGTTTTTGCTTTTTGTGTCCTAACTGTGTGAACTGTCCAGAGTCACACATGTGAAATGTGCAGCTATATAAATTGAACAAACAAACAAACAAAACGTTTTATTTTCAGAGTAGGTAGTATGAGTTCACCATTGAAAAGGAAAAATGGACCATGTTAGGACAACTCAAAGTCTTAAAAAATGAAATGTTTGCTCTCCTAATAACGAGAAAACAAGTACTTTTGAAGCTACATAGATTCTGAAATTCTTGTGTGTAATTGTGTATGTTATACACACAGCAATGCATACAGAATTTTTTTGCTGCATTTCCTAAAAGATGTTTGAATGCTAGAATGAAAGGGTTTTTTTTCTTCATTTTCTTCTGTTAACATTTTTGTATCATTAATATGTTCTCTCTTTGTCATCTGGTCAAATTCAATAGGTGAAAAGGGTAATTGGACTGATGACAAATGAGCATGTAATTTTCTGTTGAAAACTTGGTCCTTCATGCCACAATGTGTTGGCATTACTGAATAGTAAGATCAAATTGTCAACTGCAGAGGCTCAATTCAACCACTTAAAGAAAAAGAAATGACTTTAAAAGGAGTGGAATGTACATGCGAGCTGGCAGAGTTAAGTGGAAACTGAACTACATTAGCAAAGGTTTACGATGTCTCCTCACATAGGAAACAATTATTACAAACCATTCTACCAGCTTTTGACTAACTCAAAAATTGTAAGCAAGCTTCTGTTTATCAAAAGATTCAGTTCATTCCTCCCCTACCATCACAACACTTGTCATAGAGCAGCCTGCAATGGCAATAATATTATAAATAGTTTCTGTTAAAATACTGTACACTAAAATAGTCAAAGATATTAGTTCTGGATGTGGAAAGGAAGTTTCAATAGCTTGTATGTGCTGGAATGTGTCGATTCCAGGAGCAAGCTGAAAGATTCTCATTTCTGTAGCACACAAAGTGGTGGCCTCTTAATGTGTTAGGACTACAGTATTTTGGAACTACAAAGACCATTCTGGCTGGGAATTGTGTGAGTTGCAGTGCACATCCGGAAGATTTGTGGGAAATTTGCATGGGAAATCTCAGTATCAATTAAAAATTTGTATAAAGTTCCTAAGTGTTTATTTCAAACTGAAGGGCTTTAACCCAGCATATTCTCAGGAAGAGATTTTCATAAAAGTCTTCCTCCAGCTCCAGACTGTGCTACTCCTACATAGTTTGAGCAGCTGCAGAGAGCTGGGAAAGGAGAGAAGGAATCTTCACAAACAAAAGCTGCAGAAATGTCTAAGAAATCCAGATCCCACTGGGATCTCCAAGTGTTACCATTTAGTGAAGGAAATGGGAGAGAACAACACCTTGTTGCTTGCACAGACTGAAAATAATAGATGTTGGTTGAAGACATCCCAGGTTGAAGCTGTTGTTTTTGTTTTAATGGATTTAGATGAACATTCTTCAAATGGGTTTTTAGATACACATATTATTCTCACATCAAACATCTAATTAACAATAGAGTAGTTTTGGAATGTGCAGCCATGGCAAGGATGGAAAGGAGAAGGGGACCTAAGGCAGAGGCAAGATTTTGAGAAATGTGTGGATTGCATTCAAAAATGTGGTAGGACCAGAACAAGGAAGTGAGTTGGGTGAGGAGAAATATATTAGAGCAATTTATTAAATCAAATATTAGATTTGGTTTTAGTTAAAATGTTTTGTCTGTTTAATCTCCCTGTATTACATTTTTTTTTATTTGACACATTGAAAATTAATGTTGGGTGGCAACTTCTGGCAACTTTGCACCCAAAGCATTAAAAAAATACCCCACATCTGCTTTTGGAGTTACCAACTCTTCACTATTGGCCAAGTTTGCTACCTTTTATATCACTATGATTTTTATAGCTACTCTCAGAAGATTTCTTTTGGCACAGCTCTTTCCATATGAGATCCAGTCTCCGTCAGAACTTTCCTTTTGGTGAATGTACATAGCATCCATAGCGCAGGAAGGGACCCTCTAACCCTTGCCTAAAGCAGAATCCTCAGACCATTCCAGGCAAATGGCATCCAACCTTCGCTTGGAAATCTCCAGGGATGATAGAGAATCTATGACATGGATGCACATATGATGTTTTACTGGAAGTTTGAAATGTAGGAATGGTGTCTTACATATAAAATATAAGATGTGACATTTTCTTGGGCTTGACACTAGAGGGCAACAGCATCCATGGGAAATGAAGGTTCATTCCCTTGCCTTTTGTGAAGTATGCAAAAGAGAGGATATCAGTCCTTAGGGTGCATTTTTGCAAGAATGTGAAATCAAATTAAAAGACCAGACTCTAGCCCATCTTTCAGTGTGTGTCTTACTATAGTTCCTGATCCAATAAATTTGTCATGGTTCCGACAGATGAAACTCTTCAAAAGAACTTCGAGGCATTGTTTACCTTAAAGAATCTTTTATTCGAGAAACAAAGTATCGGCACTACATAGTCGAAATCAAAAACTAAATTCTCCTCCCCTGGATACAAAGTAACAAAGCACAATTCCCTCCTCCAATAAACAGTCATAAATCACATTGCCCAATTAGCTTGAAGCGTGGGCTTTCTCCCCAGCTCTCCAGCCCGCCAAAACTCTTATCAACTCTGGGCCCAATGACCTTGGGTTCCCATGGCTGAGTTATTATTGTTATGACTAGCTGGACTCTCATCCACATTCCCCCTCCTAGCATCAACTAACTCTAAAAGCAATAGAGAAAAATGGCTACATTTCTATCTGTTGTCAAAGTAAGAACATCCAATGTTAGCAGCGTTGACAAAATTAGTTAAACTGACATGCTATTTATATTTTTCTCTTGGATCTTACCTGGTTTCACTCACACATACTTGATGTTGTGGGCTGGAATGTTATCCTAGAACTAAGGAGAAACTTCTTGACAGTTAGAACAATTAACCAGTGGAACAACCTGCCTCCAGAAGCGGTGAATGCTCCAACACTGGAAGTTTTTAAGAAGAGACTGGATAGCCATTTGTCTGAAATGGTATAGGGTTTCCTGCCTGAGCAGGGGGTTGGACTAGATGACCTCCAAGATCCCTTCCAACTTTATTATTATTATTATTATTATTATTATTATTATTATTATTATTATTATTATTATTATTATTATTTATTATATAGTCCTCGAGTTACGTTATGGTGCTTGCCCATTACAATTGTGAATCGTGATGGTCATAAAACACGTCAGTCATTTGATCAGCCCAACTTATGATCTTTTTCAGCAGTTGATAAATGAACACTGGCTGTTAAAAGAATCCATGGTTTGCTATGGGCTGGTTTTGCTGAAAACCAGAAGTAAATGCCAGTATTCTGCAAAATAGTTGTAAAATGTGGCCATGTTGTAAAACGTGGGACGCTTCAAATGGCCATGAATGTAGTCTGGTTGCTGAGTGCCAAAGTGCAATCATGTGACTATGAGAGGGGCATCAAATTTGGATTGTAAGTGCTCCCAGGTAGGTACCTTTGAATGGTTGCTAAGCAACCAGTTGTAAATTGAAGACTCCTGTGTAATATTAACTGATATCAATAGAAGATAATATTTGCAGCCCAGGATTGAACTGAGGGGTCCTTGGTGCTCTCTGAACTTGGCTGTTTTCTTGCAGACGTTTCGTTATCAAACTAGGTAGCATCATCAGTGCTAGAAGGGAATGGGTTTTGCTCTCTTTTTATGTACTAGTGACTTGCCCTGTCAGCATTGGCGGGAATGATCTTGGTGGTTTCTTGATTAGGCGGTTATGTACTGTTAGCTTGTTTGTCTGAGTTGGTAGTTTCTTGATTGGGGTATTGTTTACTTTTTGATTGTTGGTTTAATGTTAATCTTGGTTTTAAATTCTGCTTATCTGAGGTGTTGATTGCTGGTGAAAAGAGGTGAAAGGCATCCCTTCTAGTCATGGTTTGGAATAAACCTTCATGTTCTAGCATGTTTAAATAATAATGATAACAGTGAAAGGAGACTGATGTAGGGTGTGAACTGTCAGATAGCTGTCACATTAAATTGTATTAAACATTGTCTTGCTTTCAGATACAGGGTCTTGCTAATTAGAAATAAATTTCTCAAATGATGACATGCTTAACCTCAGGTAAACCCTGCTTAAGAGTCCATGTGGGATTCAAGTAAGTAAAAATGGGCCACCTCTGCCGGCAACATCTCTGTGTATTTGATGACCAAGCCTGGATCCAGGCTAATGGCTGGTTTTGCAAATCACTTTGAGACCTTATTGGTTTTAATTTGGGTTTGTTGGATAAACGGCAAATTAGGCCCCCTATAATCACTTCACAAACCTTCACCTTTAACATTCTTGGTTTTGAGAGCAACCAGGACCTCATCTGAGTAAACCCGCTTGAGAGCAGCATCACAAAAAAAGCAGAATAATTATTGCCTCTTGTATATTTAAACCGTCCCCTTCCTAGTCCTTGACAGCCACATTTGATTGAACATCTGTGTTTGAGGATTTCTGCTGTGTTCATGCCATTCAAAAACACTGTCTAATAATTACTAGAATATGGATTCCTGGGGTGATTAAAAATGGGGGGGGGGTGTTGCCCAGCGTGTTTCTTTTTTTCCATTTTTTTTTTAAAAAAAATGGATTGGCAAGATTCTGATTGTGCTTTTTGTGTCAGGCCTGTGGTGTTACTACCACCAAATTGCTAATGCAGATTCCTCACACCCTGCTTTCATTTTTCTTCTCCTGTCTCTGAGAGATAATAGCAGCTGTGCTCCGTTGCTTCCTCAGATCTGCCCGTAATACTAATCCCCGCTTAACTTTTCCTCATGATTAAGAAGTACAGGTAGTCCTCTAGTCATGACCACAATTGAGCCCAACATGTATGTTGCTAAGTGAAACATTTATTAAGTGAGTTTGCCCCATTTTATGACTTTTCTTGCCACAGTTGTTGAGGGAATCATTGCATTTATTAAGTTAGTAACATGGTTGTTAAGTGAATCCAGCTTCCCCAATGACTTTTCTTGTTAAAAGGTTGCAAAAGGTGGATCACATGACCCTGGGACACTGAAACCGTCATAAATACGAGCCAATTGCCAAGCATCTGAGTTTTGATCGCGTGACCATGGGGATGTTGCAAGAGTGGTAACGCATAAGTCATTTTTTTCAGTGCTTGTTGTAATTTCAAACAGTCACTAAACGAATGGTTGTAAGTCAAGGACTACCTGCATACAGAACTAAAAAAATATGCATATATATATATATATAGTATGTCGTACTCAAATATATCTAGAGCTGTCTATGGATGTATAAATTGCAGATGATGATATTTTGGAGCTTTGGCTTACCATCCCCAGTCATAGAAATTTCAAGAGGTTTTTGCAGAGGAGCTTTTAGCAAGACTTTGTGTGTGTGTCTGTTTCTCATTTTTAATGAGCTTTGCAGAACACAATAGTCATACCTAGTAAACTGGATAAATGTAATTGTATGCAAATTTTAACCCTAAAACTCTTGCCACAATACTACGGCAGTAGCTTCCACTGAATACAAAGCAGTGTTCAGGTTGAGCTGCTAATTATGACATTTCAAAATGTTCCCAAGCTTTTAAAAACCATCTTCCAATACACCGCCTGCTAGCAGTTTGATTAAACTAGTAAAAAGAGCTGATTCAAAGTTAGTTCATTTCAACCTGCCCAAAATCTCCCATTCTTATTAGAAATCTCCTGTTTGGCACAGTCTCCCCCTTCTCGACTCATCCCTGCCAAAGGAAGTTGTTGATTCCTAATTTTCGGTCATCCACCATGAGGAAGAAAGGTCAGAATCAAAATTAGTATTCCCTTCCTTATTACTAGATTCCCTGGTTCTTTGCTTTATCCAAAATAGTGATGAGAACTTTACAGCATATCAGGAGCAATTAAGAAGCTCCCTTTGGATAAAATATACTGTATATACTACTAAAATTCTCATTCCTGTAAACGTTAACTGGGCAAAATGGTATATCAGAGGGCAACAATTTTTGAACTGAGCTACCTCAAATGGACTATCTTACAGAATGGGTCCAGTATCTGGAACCCATGACTCCTGTAGAAATGAAATTTGGCAAATTTTAGAAAACATTTTACGATGTAAAAATGATCATAAAACAGTTTATGATGTAATACAAACACAACACATTTCCCATGCTGATGTTTGATTGTGTTATACAGTTCATCATGGGCTATTTTCAAGGCAGATGCATCTCTTAACGTATCCTAACTTTTCCAGTGAAGGCAATCCATTAGAAGCTCTATCACTGTTAATGGCATTGTGGAATCTAGTAAGGAAATACTGTATCTCTAAAAGAAGGACCCAACGTTGTCTAGTATTTTATAAAATAAGTTTTCTGTCTGTACTTACACTCAAAAAGAATAAAGTGCCCTAATGTTTGCAAGGATGATATCCCAGGATCAGCCATGAAGGGATTTCTGTAACCATAGAGCAGCTGCTGGGTTGCAAACCTGGTCTGTAGTTAAGGGATCTGAAGGGGCTTAAGTATCATCTTTCCCTGGAGAAAGAAAAGATGAGTCAATGCTTTGCTAAATTAATTCATGAGTCCTAGATGTTAAATTTGTCTAGTTGCTAGCACTAATACTGATTTTATTATCTTTTTAAGAACACAACCTTCATTCTGATGTGATCAGGGGATAACCCTTTCAGAAAGATGCTGAAATTGGTTCAAGAGCAGCTGCTTAAAGATGCTAAAATGTCAAGGCATTCCTCAAGAGTTTTCTGGAGAAAATCATGCAGCTATGTTGGCGGTACTGGAAAAAAAAAGGTGACGTGTGAATAGAACAAGATCAGTATTAAAAGTAATGAAGGCACAAATTGGTGGCTGCATTCACATATTACATACGGCTGTGATTTGTTGAAAATAGCTATGACTTACAGACCACAATAGCCAAGCTCAGCCAAGAAGAAACAAACCTCTCTATGGCTTAGTGTTGTATGAATTCAGCCAATATAGGCTTATACTTGTACAGGGGCATACAAGAAGTTAGACTCACCTAATGATTGACTGAGGGAATAGCCAACCAAAGGAGAGCAACATTGAGTGTCTCCTTTCAGGGGCTATTCCAGTAGAAGAAAGGAATTAGGAGAGAGCGTTTTGAGAAGGATAGATGGAAGAACAGGTCTAAGACATGTTTGGAATCCAACCCTGGTAATAATTTCCTGTCAGGGAAAGAAACTTAAGAATAGACCTCCAAATAAGGAGGGTATATAGCTGTTCATAATAAGGAAAGATGCAGATGGAAGCAACTTTATCAGCAGATTTTAAGCAGAGAAACCACTGGACTTTTGAGAGAAGTATATAGCGCGCGGTTGTGTGTAAGAGATACAGTAGCCCCTTATAAAAATTGCTTTAAGCCCAGACTCACTCAGTGAATACATGAAAATTATTAAAGTGCATTAATTTGAGTGTAATTATTTCATAATCAATAATGGGGCAGTTTTCTGAAGCTTGGTACCAATAGAGTATTATGATTTAGAATACAGGAACTAATTAATCTGTGTATCAGGAATCAACAACACAGCACATTCAGGTGCCAAGACATCTGCCAAGATCAAGAGATTTGTCCACTAGAAATAGGAAGAAGGAGAGAAAAATTGCTGCAACCTCATAATAGCTTGGTAGTCCTGCTAAAATGTAGCCAATATGGTATAGTGGTTAAGGTACTGGGCTAGAAACTGGGAGACTGTGAATTCTAGTCCTGCCTTCGGCATAAATCCAGCTGTCAAGCCCCGTGGGCTCGACATGTACAGGAGGGGGGAGGAAACCGAGCAGCCAGCCGCCAAGACCAGCAGCCAGACGGCGAGGCGAGCAGCCGGTCGCTGGACTCGCAGCCAGATGCCGAGGCAAGCAGCCAGCCGCTGGAATCGCCATGCAGGAGGAACAACCATCCCGGCCTGCACGGAAGCCTACCAGGTGGCATGGAAGGCTCCGGTGCGCACCAGGGCGGCCTGTTGGACCCTGGCTAGGTCAGCTGGTCGGCGCTGCATTGAGCGACTCTGATAGCAGCAGCGGCAGGGAGGATTCCTTGGCGGTGTGGGACACGGCGCGGAGACATTGCCGACGGGCGGGGCATCCCGCGGAGGCTCCGTGGCCTGCAGCATTTTGCAGCAGCACCCGGATCGGCTTACCAGCGTGCGGGAGGGCCGGAGCAGCCCGGAGCCGTCAGCGCGAGGAACGGCAGGAGGGAGGCCGGGGGTTGGACTGCGACTTTTCACCTCCAAGGACCGGATGCTGGCTTGCTGCTTGGGGCGGGGCTGCAGGGTGGGGGAGGCTATGTAAAACACTGGGAGCAGGTCACTCCCAGCGCTGACTTTATTATTGCATGGATTAAATCTGTTTGTCACCTTGGTCCTGCGTTCCTGGATTTATTTACACGGACGACGAAGGACATCTGACACCAGCCAGGTGACCTTGGGCCAGTCCCTAGGAAGTCACTCTTAGCCCCAAGAAAAACGCAGTGGCAAACCACCTCTGAAAACCCCTGCCAAGAAAATTGCAGGGACTTGTCCAGGCAGTTGTCAGGAGTCAACACTGACTTAGAGGCACCTGAAAAAAAATGTCTCACTTAAAGTTCCTCTCAGATCCTGCCAAAATCTCTTCAAATTTCTATGATGGGGGAGAGTGTGCCCAGCACCAAAATGGCACCAAGCCCAATTTATACATCCATAGAGAGCTCTAGATGTAAAATTATGTATTTGAGCACACAAACATATGTGTATACATATTTTATAGTTATGGATAAAGACTTCATTTTTCATCTCAAATGTGGCACATGCCACCAAACTAATCCAACGAGTAAACTGGACAGTGGCGTTCGCCTTCTAGAATCCATGCCTTTCCTTCTCCTTCACTTCACATAATGTGTTTATTGAGCAGGTTCCATGTTGGTTCACCTTTGGGAACACAAGGTAACTCTCAGCAGTAAATTAAGTCTTATTCTGAGATTCTGTCAGATGAAGAACACTTTTATGATGATAGTGGGGTGCCAAACGTGATGTTGAATTAAAACAGAATTGGGATGATGATAGAAAACAAAAGTCTGTTGTGATGTGGTGTCTGCCCTATGATTATATTGTCTCTGAAATACTGCATACTGGGCTATTAGCATTACATGCCATCAAATACCTAATATAAAATGGAACTTTTGCACATGATATAGAATACAATTTTTTTTTTAGTAAATCTATGGGAGTCTAAATTACCCAAGGCCTCTCATAATCACAATCTATTTCAGATTTTCCTAATGAAATGCTTTTGTGTAACCTTTAATTATCTATAATGGGTAATTTCATTCAACTGGAAACATGAAATGACTGGATCAGTACAGAGGAGACAAGGGTAAATATGATTTATTATAAGTTGCATTATTATTAAAATGAACCTCAAAAAGTCTCTATATCCAGCATATTGAACTGGAACTTTAGAAATTTATTCAGAATACGCCTCGTGAAAATGGAGGACAGAGAGTGGATGACCCAAGTATGGGGTCAAACTGTCTCTTTTTCCTCTTGGTCTTGCCCTGCTAACTATGTGGGATGATTTTCAATTTGCATGAAATAAGGCAGTGAACTAAAATCTCATCCTTGGGATTCTCTCCAGGTTTTCTATTTAGCATTGGGTATGACTTGGCCAAAACTCTTAGGAAACAGCGTACAGCAAATCCTGAGTGCCAATTGGACCTAGCCGGTCCCCAACCTTTATTGCCAATGTATCCAACAGGTACTCTGCTTCCTCATGACCTTGAAGTACCTAGCCTCTGGGGGGGCCTTCACTCCGGCACGATGTCATGCCCTCCCCTCAGCTGTCCTTGAAGGCCAATATAGGAAAATTCCCTGTCATAAGAGACAATGTCTTTGTGACTTTGGACATGCAAAAACAACAGGGCATGTGTTCCTTCAATGCCTGTACTATAGAGACAGTCATATTCATCTTATCTCACCAATGCGGCATAAATATCCAGGATGAACAGGACAATGACCTCCCTGCTACTTGCAGACAGTGATCCTGCTACAACATACAATGTTGCCACGTTTTGTGCAGCAGTAATTAAAATTCATGAGATGATGTACAACCAGCCTTAATAAGTATTTAACTTGTCAATTGAGAGCATTTTGTATTGTGACAGATTTACTTAGCCATATACTAAGTTTTATATTTCTCTGTATTTAATTAATGTTTTATCCCTATTTATAGGGTGTTTTTTTTTAGATTTTTGTATTTGTGTATGTATAACTTTTTAAAATGTTTTTTAACCTTATGTATTTCATATTTTTTTAGTTTTTTAAAATTCTGATTGTTTGTATTCCTCTCGTCTTATGCTGGTTTACAACTGAAATAAAGAGTTGATTAGATTTAAATTGGTCTTACAAAATGGCACCTGAGTACTACAAAGTATTTCCTAGAATGCTAGGAAGCTTGCCATATGGCAGAACATATTTCCTTCACTATTCCTGGTTGGTGGGTCCCCCCCCCCCAAGGAGATTGGCATCTAATAGTTCATGCTATTGAGGTGGAAAGCTATAATTCTTATAGCAATAGCACTTAAACTTATATACCACTGCATAAGTATTTTAAAGCAGTCTCTGAGCGATTTACAGAGTCAGCATATTTCCCCCAACAATCTGGGTCCTCATTTTACCGACTTCAGAAGGATGGAAGGCTTTGTGCCCCATCAGGATCAAACTGTTGGCTGTGAGCAGAGTTAGCCTGCAATACAATTCCTCATCTATCCAAAACAGCAAAATTGTTTAACTTGTGTAGTGATGTCACCATGCACTAAGATCCAGAAAGGCCACAATGCATGAGTGGAAGATTGTCCTTTGCTTGTTGGCTGGATACATCTACCTTAAGTAATGTTAGGAAGCAATCATAAAGCTTTTCTTTCTGGGATCTAGGTGGAGCAAAATATCAGTATACATTCTTTGACTTGAATGATAATCAGGGCCAGTATCTCTTGATGTGTTATGAAGCCTGCCAAAATAACTGTTCTAAAAAACATTTTAGTAACAGGTTTGGACGTTTGGTATTAGAAGATAGTGTAAGTCACCAGCTTGTTTTTCTCATCAGGTGCTCTATGAGAAGTTGATGTTATTTGGACTCAAAATATTAAAGCTGCCCTAGGTGGATCTGCAGGCATTGACCTTATTTATGTTTACATATCTTTCAGCTGAATGCTTTCCCCCCCTCTTATTGATACTTCAACAATATCCCTGTGGTTGTTGATTTCTCATCATCAGAAAAACAAGCTGCAGATTGTGGGAGAATTAGCTGAAGAAAACATTCCAATCTGTGACAAAATGGAAGAGAGCGTCAAACATGAAATGGAGACATGAACTAAATGTTGCACAGGAGACTAAACAGAAGTGTGACTTTTCATGAATTTGGTGACTTGACACAGATAGACAGACTGAGTTCTGCCTCAATGTGAAATTATAAATCTTGTTTAGTAAAAATAAAAATGGTATGATTCAGTGACAGCTGCAAAAAAAAAAAAATTCCTATTCCAATTTTCAGCTAATAATATCTAATATAAACAATTTGCTGCCAGCATGTTTAACTATTTCTGAATAGTTGTTGATGTTTGGAAACATTTTCCCTTTAGCTAAATGCTAAAAAGGGAAGATAGAGGCAAATTGTATTTCCCTGTGAAGTGCATTTCTTTGGTTTCACTGAAATTAAGCAGCTTGGACTAAAGTTAACACTTTAGTTGAACGTAGTATTAAAACCTAAGAACACGGTGAGCCTTCACAAGTTTCTAGAGGAACCGTTCATACCGATATCTCAGCCATGTTAGATTATCCTTATAATTTCACAACTTGTGTTCAGAAATAGCCAGAGTAAGATGTCACAGGTGTGGCGTAGGTGATCTCTTCTACTATGTCCCACTTCTGGAGGAAGAATTTTCACCAATTATACCCCACCTTCCAAATATTTAAATTGATAGGTCTGCAGGGGAACTAAAGTTGCCATGGCCTGTACCACAGAAAATATATCATGAGGCATGCAAATTGGCATTGGAATAAATAAAATAGTGCTTTTCCCAGATTAATAAAATCTGTGTAAAACATAGCCGTATGAAACTTATGTACAACATGTTTGGTCTATTGATAGCTTGGTTTCATGAAATAGCTATTCATGCAAATATGAGAAGCTGCCTGCTGCTGAAAGCAATGTTATTAAATAATATAATTCCAATTCAATAATTTCCATCTCAGTTTTTTTCATTACGGAAGTTTTGAGAACTCATAGCTCAGAAGGCTTATATTTGCTATAATCGAAAGCCACGATGATTCATTTGGGATTTAGACAGCAGGTAGAAGAATTACAAATTTAACTTTTCATTTAATGGACTACTTCCTTTTCATCATCTTGAGTGTCATTAAAATTATGTACTAAGGAGCACATGTACATCAAACATGACTCACAATTTTTAATTAGAAATGTTGGCAGAAATAATAGGGAATATGTCTTCTGCTACTATTCATTTCACAAATTATATTGAGTTGCTGCCAAAATTTGTCATCCCGGTTAATTCAAAACTCCTATCAAAAGCAGCCTCTTTAGTTGATCACATTTCTAAGGTTCCTCCTATTTAAATAATTTCTAGTCTGCACTTCCCTAAACTCTAATTAGAAATGGATCCAGTATAAATTTGAATCAATCAATTCCAGCTCAAAATTGTAATGAGTCAGTGGGATGTAACCCAGCACTAATTATGGGATTTTCCTATGACAGACTTATCCAGCCAAATGCTCTCCAGATGGCCTACAGTTCACAGAGTTCCTATCACATATGAATAATATTGCCAAAGTATCTCCAGTAACTGAACAAGACCAAACATTGTTCGACAATTGTGAAATATTCTTTAAAAACCTAATCAAATACCACCACCACCCCTTTCTCTCTCTCACACACACACAAGATTTAGTTCCTTTTGGAAGTAGAACTCTCTGTTCAGGTCAGAGAGAGGTTGAGTTACTCTTAGCTTTACTTGGAGCACATGACTCAGGAGAAAGTCAGACATCACCAAAACCCCAAGAAGGCTTCCTTTCAGACCTAGTGGAGAAAAGGAGATCTGGAGTTATAGCCTTCCAATAAAGCTTAATATGAGGTCCTTGGTGCTCTGAGCTTGGCTATGTTCTTGCAGATGTTTCATTACCAAACTAGGTAACATCATTAGCACTGATGATGTTACCTAGTTTGGTAATGGAACATCTGCAAGAACACAACCAAGCTCACACAGCACCAAGGACCTCACAGTTCAATCCTGAGCTACAAATATTCTCTTCCAAAGCTTAATATATAAGATTTAGAGCAGGTGGAGGATAAAAAAGAAAACCTCTGATTTGTGTATGAGATTTTCATTGCATTTTTTCCCCTCGCTATGCAACAAAGGATAGGGAAATTTCACACCATTCCTTCCCACTCCTAATTAGCTTGTCAATCCACATCTGTCCGTATACACAGATGTCCATGTAGATGAGCTTGTGTGATGGAATGCCATTACAAGGCCTGGCAAATTTGGAAGCGAATCAGTCCTTTAGAAAGTAATTGGTTTAACTTCTCTTCAAAATATGCCATGGACCAGAATGTCAAGAATGGAATAGGAATAGGAATAGGAATAGGAATAGGAATAGGAATAGAATAGGAATAGAATAGGAATAGAATAGGAATAGGAATAGGAATAGGAATAGGAATAGGAATAGGAATAGGAGTAGAATAGGAATAGGAATAGAATAGAATATAGATATGGATATGAGGATGCCTTCTTTATTTCCACAGAAGAGACATAGTGACTGAAAGGTGAGATTACTGAATCTGAAGCCAGGTAGACATCATAAAGAGAAATTACCTGGCCCTACACTCTGGAAGATATCCACTCTCAGAATCTTCCTTGAGATTTATAGTTGTGCCTGTCCTTAGGCTTCTTCAAATTGTATCATTTGTGTAATTCCATGTTCCTTGAATTATAACTTGAGTAGGAGAAAGTATTTTCCCTGAAGGAAGCATTTAAACCAGAGACCAGGACATGGTTACATTAAAATATAAATTTATTTATTTATTTAGAGGCATGGTATATGTGGTCAGGAAGTAAAAACCTAAAGAAGGATGGAGTTATAAGCCCTCTATAAATTTTTTAGTTTTCTTTAAAATTACAATTAATTAACAATTGTAATTTCTCATTATAATTTGTGTGACTTATATGTTTATATAAGCGTTAGTGATTGTATAAATCCATATTAAGTGAACAGCAAAGGGATGGAAGCATGAGATCACACTTCCTCTGTACTTACTTATGTCCCTTAATCTAAAACTTGGACTTTAGAACCATAGCTAAATTGTTATTTTAGTCTAACACCTACCAAGAATAATCTTGTCTCTCAGTGCCTAGTGTTAACAATTCCCAAGTAGGCAAATAGCCTGCAATTGTGCAGTTAATACATTCACTTACATAGTTGGTGCCTTGTTACTGTAGGGTTAGAGCCAGGGGACCATTCCAGACACCTAATTACTTTTATCTGAATTTACAATGTTGCTTAATTAGAAGATGCAGATGAGTTAGAGTCCCAATTGATCTATTCCTATTCCTCTTACGGTAGTTATAGGCACACTTACATAAAAAAGGCAGGTGGAATTGATATATGGGCTAGGTAATTCTACTCAACAATGCCCCAACATCTACTATGCTGCAGGGAGTATAAGATATTCTGTTCAGACAGAATTAGATGGCCACAGGTTTCCTATCCAGGAATAAATCTAGGAAGATGGGTGTATAGGCTGCAAAGTATTTGATATGGACTACTCTATTGGGCGTTTTACAAAGCAGGATATAATGAAAGCTCTCAGTTTATAGTATGGTAAGTGAAAAGTAAAATTGTACATGTTGTAAAAGACTGTTTTGGTCATATTCTGAATATATAAGTGATGGGCATGGGAAATGTCCAAATAACCTTGACTTTGTTTGAATGATTGATGCAGGAAGTATCAACGGCATCAACAGATTTGTCAAAGGAAATTATGAAAAGATATTAAGATTGATGCATGTATCAAACAAGCAGTCAAATCCCATCAAGCAGTGTATACAGCATGGAAAGTGATAAGAAGGAAATATACCTGTGGAAAAGTTTTTCGAGAAGTACTGCTTCAAATACATTTAGAAAAACTCAAGAGTTTTTAAATTGCATGCATACACTTTACATCATACACTTGCATCTGGCTGAAGAATAATATATTTCAGTTGAGGTAATGCAGTAATTAACAAAAAGTGTTAAGATACAGTAGTTATCAAGGAAAGGATTTTAAATATCCTTTGAAATTCTGCACTTTCATCTTCCAGAGTGTATTTCACCTTCAGTAGGAAAAACTACCCTGTTTCTCTCAGCACATCCCTTAGATGTAAATAAAATTCAGTACTTTCTGGGCAAAATGATAGGTTTATTACCTTCTTGTCTGATCTGTTATTTATACATTCTCTGTTTACCAACTGACTAAGTTTTGAAGCTCTGGATTAAAAGTTCGTTTACTATAGTTTATTGTCATGCTATACACTGAAGAAGACAAGTCAGTGCACTGATCTGTCATTCATGTGATGTGGGAAAAAGCTGTTTTAGCTGGCCCATTGGGTATTAACAGTTCACTTAAAAGGGACCCTCTTAGTAAACTAAGTTAATGTTCTGGGTGTAAGCCATGAAATCTCTTATGAAGTGCTGATAAAAATTAGAAAATCCTCAAAAACTCTGGAATTCCTTGACATTTCTTGAAGAGTGCCAGGACAGGAATAGAATCCACTTTGGCAGAGTCCATCCAGATGCCTTCAAAAGAAACTGTGGTTCCCCTGAGTAATCCAACACAAGCAGATCAAAGGTACTTTTCCAAAGCTTAGGATATAAATTGTGCTGACAAAACTGTTTTGAGTATTATAGCGGGCTGTAGAGATGACCTTGGAGAACACTAGTTGGCAACAGCTCCAAAAGCATGTTTTAAGCCTTGGGAAATGAAGACAACCTTAGAAAGAAACTCAGATTGCCTTCTCTTTAGGATATTAAGAGGGAAGAAAGGGAAAACAGAGTCAGGCTTTCAGGAATCTGTGACTATAATCTCTATCAATAGTGTAGAGTTCCAGCATTCATGTGGTGCCAGATTCAGATTGTATTTATTACAGTCTTAAGGCCAAATAGCAATAGCAATAGCCCTTAGACTTCTAAACCACTCCATAGTGCTTTACAGCCCTCTCTAAGCAGTTTACAGAGTCAGCAGATTGCCCCCAACAATCTGGGTCCCCATTTTACTGATCTCAGAAGACTGGAAGGCTGAGTCAACCTTGAGCCAGTCAGGATCGAACTCCAGGCTGTGCCCACAGTTTGCCTGCAATACTGCATTCTAACCACTGCGCCATCACGACTCCTAATCAGATACAAACAAGATATTGAATATAAGAAGTATTACATCCTCGTATATGTATATTTGTATAAGAGAAAAATAATATGTATAATAGGAGTCTAACAATAATTAAGAACATAAGTTACTAAATAAATCCAGGCAAAATACTATTATAAGAAGTTCCAGTGCTAAGTAAAGTTGTGGTGTATCATACAAATGGTAGCCTGGAACTGAGCGGCTTCAGAGGTTATTTTCAAGCCCTTGTCTGAGAGTAGTAGATTAAATAGAAATTGCAATCCCTACCTGGAAATTTCTTCAAGACAGGATATATAAAGGTCTGCTTAGAGTCCTTATATAGGGGAACAATATACTTATGGCCTAGACTAGAGTTTCTATTGAGACATTTGGCAACTGACTCATATTTATGATGGTTGCAGTGTCCTGGGGTCATGTAATCACCTCTTGCAACTTTTTGACAAGCAAAGTCAAGGGGGAAGCCAGATTCACTTAACAACCTGTTACTAACTTAACAACTGCAGTGAATCACTTATCACATGGGTCTTCAAACTTGGCCCTTTTATGACTTGTGGAGTTCAACTCCCAGAATTCCTCAGCCAATGTGCCTGGCTAAGGAATTCTGGGAGTTGAAGTCCACAAGTCATAAAAGGGCCAAGTTTGAAGACCCCTGACTTATCAGCTGTGGCAAGAAATGTCATAAAATGGGGCAAAGTTCACTTAACAACTGTCTCATTTAGCAACAGAAATGTTGGGCTCAATTGTGGTTGTACGTCGAGGAGTACCTGTACATTTGGCCATATTCTGCATTTATCTTCTTGTAATTGGCAAAATTCAGAGTCACCTGTTGCCTGTCTAGCTGATTCATCAAAAGCAGCTGGGTATAACACTTGTATAATTGTATAGAATGCTGTTGAGGTGTTGTTATCATAGTGTACAAGAAGGATTGCCCAATCTAAGAATAAATTCTATCTGGGTTTGCCCCAGGGGAAATTGCCCTGTCTCAAGAAAATATACAGCTAGCATTGAGTGATAAAAAACTTTAAATCTCCAGCTCAACACTTCTAACAGCAGATTCTGCTTCGGTGAAAATAAATGCTATGGCAACAAATAATATCCACATCTATCTAGCCAAAAGTTAAAGACAATGCAATCTATAAAAGGCATCAGAGAAGTGATTGAGGGATTATCGGCTTTGCATAACAAAACAACATGGCTGGCTCTGTGTTAGCCCTTTGAGGTAATGCAGACAAGAACACAACCATGAGGACTAACTCTATATTTATTGTAAGGCTATATTATCAGAATGTTGCAAGATTGAAAGTATTTCTCCTCTTCTTCCCTTTTACTCTCCAGAAAAACTAGGGAGAGCCCCTTCTGAAATGCTTCCCATGCCTCCTCCCCTTCCATGGACTGAGAAACATTTTACATGCTGGTTGTCTTCTGTCTCCCAAGGTCATCCTATTCCTAGAATGATCTGCCTTGTCTCAAGCTGCTATTGTTTCTTTGCTTTAGAAAATTCAGTATCTTCTCTGTGGAAGGAAGATACTGGATACAATGGATCTTGTTCAGCAAGGCTGTTCATTTTTTCTAAGTATCGAGCAAAAAAAATCATCTTAATGATATTTTCCTAGATGGCCCTGTTGGTTTGTTTTGCTAAAGAATCTGAATTGTCCCTTTGTGCATGTACAATGGTAAGCAGTTATTATTGTTCTTGACAATATTAAACTTAATGTACAGCTTTGTGAATCTGATTGTGAAGTAGGAGGCCAGGGATTTGGGGTGCCTGGGGAGAGATGGAGACAGAAGTCACAGTACAGAATACAGAAGCTGGGATCCAAAAATTCAATCTACCTTTCATGACTAGCTCTTAAACATTGCTTGGAAATCTGAAGAAAAGACCCAAGTGCATTTGGATTATAAACAACACAGCTGTCGGAAACGTCTATCTCGGGGTCTTCAAACTTGGCCCTTTTATGACTTGTGGACTTCAACTCCCAGAATTCCTCAGCCAGCGTGCCTGGCTGAGGAATTCTGGGAGTTGAAGTCCACAAGTCATAAAAAGGCCAATTTTGAAGACCCCTGGTCTATCTATTGTGATATAAAAAGACCATTTGCTCAACATAGTCTGTAATATTTTTGGTTTGCTGTGGGATGGAATTTTAATTCAGCTTATGGAAAATAAGTTATGATTCACTGTTACTTTGCTTGGTACTTAGTTTAACAATGGCCACCTTTTGATTGAACAGCTTTAGACAGAAAATATATTTGATTCATTCTTATTTCATCTGATTGAAGGGTGGAATTTTTTTTTCAATCTCATAGTTTTTATTCTTTTGGTATTAAACATGCATGCACAAAACCCAAGATGAATTCTAAGGACTGCTGGTTGAAGCATATAGCATAAGCCTGCTGTCAGCAGTCATTGTAAATTTGCTATCAGTTTAGAATGTTTATATTGATCAAGCCATAATTTGCATCATCAGCATGCACATTTCTTTTGAACGCCAACATGGCACACCATAGCTTTAAGCAAGGCAGCTGTCATGCTCAGTTCTAGTATTCATGTCAGTTGAAAGCATCTATTTATTTATTCTGTGTATATAGCCATCCAGCTCATATATATGCTTCTAACAATTAAAAGCAAAAAACCCCAAAACACCAGGATAAAACCACAATTTTAAAAACAACATTGGTAACATAGAATAACTACTGAGAACATTCACTACATCCCTCATTCACATCAGCCATAAGGCATACTGAAAATACTTTAGATGACAGATTGTGAGTCTGTTCCAACAAGGTGTTCATCTCAATCAGCCACTAGTCCCATTAAACCTCTTTATTGGCAATCCACAATCACACAAATAGGGTGAGAATCTGTTATTTTGGGATTGCATGGTCTATTCTTTTTCTCCAGGAACTACTTGATACACTATGAATCCTTGCACGAGGAGACCATTGAAAAAGCTTCATTACACTACCAACTGGCAGCCACTAGTAGACATAGGGCTACAGCCACTCAGGGTTCAGGAGACATATTTCATACCGTCATGCTTTGATTGAAAGCTCTGTAATAGAGACGCTTCCTTTTTCAAGTGGTCTTTTCAGTTTTGTTTTTTCCTGGAGAATAAGGTGGGAAAAACTGGATAACTAACTGGATTTAGGTATGCTCACAAACTAATGAAGTTACCTTAACCCTGGGAATTATTTGACTGGGATCAGTTGATCTCCTTTTAGTGTTTCCACAACCTTTATTGGCCAATTAAGTTGTGTTGGGTAATAGGCCTGTAATCCAAAGACCAATCAAGCCAAAATACTTATGTCCTTTTATGGAAGAGGATTTAAATATAACCATTTGCTCTAGGATGTATCTACAGAAGATATTGTGTCCAGGTTATTGAGTTAAGAAATGTTATGTACACTTGAGTTTTTCTCCATCAGGTGTGTTGCTGCTGGAATGCTGTGTAAAATCAGCTTCATGAGTAGGTCATGAAAAGATATACCATGCTAGGCAGCTTAATGGCCACCACTTTCAGTGAACAGCTTTTGAGAACTCTGTTCCTGGCTGAGGAATTCTGGGAATTGAAGTCCACAAGTCATAAAAGGGCCAAGTTTGAAGACCCCTGCTTTAGAAAATCGTAGTGGTGGAAGGGACCATTAAGGCCCTGCTCAGTGCAGGAATCTGAAATAAAGCATTCCACACAGCCAGTCAGTTTCCACTTCACTACCAGGAGAAGCCACCATCTTTGTAGGCAGTCGGTTCCCCTGTTCAACTGCTCTTAGAAAGTTTTTCTAATATCCCATTGGAATCTGCCTTCCTGTAAATTAATTAAATTCATTTTTTAGGTCCTGCACTCTGGAAAGTGAGAGAACGGGTATTAATTTGCCTAAAACTGTGCTGTGTTTTTTGTGGTATATCATACTGCTGGCTCATATTCAGCATGCAATCAACTACTATTTCAAGATCTTTCCTATAAGTACCATTACTTAGCCATCTATTCCCTATCCTATTGGTAGCCAAGTTTACATCTTCTTGACGTTACTAAAACTTATGTATTGAAAAGTTTTGATTGACTGATCAAATATTTTTTGGATAGTAAAAGTGTGTGAAATGTATGTGTATGTGTGTATATACTGTATATACTGTGTGTGTGTATATATATATGTATATATATTTATATGTATATGCAGTGCTTGTTTTGTAAGAAAAAAGGTGCCAGAACTCAGCCCCCCCCCCCCGCCAGGCCATTCCTTGATTGGCAACCTTTCGCTCCCCTTCTGAGCCGGACTGCCATGCTAAGGTGGATGGGATGGGCAGGGATGAAACTATTACAACGACTCAGGAACCGACGAAACAAGAATAATACTGTATGTCTAAGCATATTTATGCAACAGCATCCCTTCTCAAACAACACTACAACTCCCGGCAGACTTTGCTGGTTATTTACACCCACTGAGCCGAGAGGGAGATGGAGGTGGGCAGGTTTACCGCTGTTACCATAGCTGTATGAGTGACATATAGGATCGGGGGCAGTTCTACGATGGGCCATGAGTCAGTCGGGGGGCACTTGGGGCTGATGCACTGCCAAGGGCTGGTCTAAGAGAGCGGTCAGTGTCGGGCCTTTGGCCTATGTGGCCAACTAACCCAATTGACGTTTTGAGGGTGGGAGGGGACCGCAGGGATCACCTTTCGCCGCCACGTCTACCTCAGCACCTCGGGAACAACCACAGCATCTTCTAGAGACCCTCCTTCCCCTCCCCATTTTCCTTACTTCCTCTGGGCTGGGGTTCTCGGTCGGTCGCTCTCCTCGCGTGAGGTCCAGCCATGTCTGGGCTGCTGGGGAAGTTGTTCAGGATCGGCCTGGGGGAGAAAGGCGGCGGGAAGGGGCCTTCTCCCCAGGAGGCCATCCAGAGGCTTAAAGAGACGGAGGACATGCTGAGTAAAAAACAGGAGTTGCTAACCTGCTTTCCAGCTCTGGCGTGTTTCTCTTCTGCTGCAGGGAAAAGGAGTTTTTGGGACTAAAAAAAGTTTAGTCAGACCTTCCAACTCCTTGTGAGATCTTTTTTTTTCCCCGCAAGGAGTTGGAAGATCTAACTGAATTTTTTTTAGTTCCACAAATTCCGTTGAAAAAAGGTGCCGGAACGCCGTTCCGTGCGTTCTATGACAAAAAAAGCCCTGTGTATATGTATATATAAAATGTGCCTATGCAACTAAAAGAAAAGGGAAAGACATAGTAGATGTGATGTGTAGGTGACCAGTTCTTGTAGAGTTAATCTAATCAAGGAAGTGAAAAGATAGGATTGACTGTGAATGAAAGGGCTACAATATGTGTCAAAAATATGAATTGGTGTCATTTAGATTGTTTGGGAGCATGTGAAAATGGCAACCCATAGCTTGCTAACCACTGGATGCCTTGCTTCAGTGAATAGTGATAATGGAAAAAAATAGATATGATTTCTGGATAAAATTGTACAGTTTTCTGAATGAATGTGATCTATTCACGGGAAAGTACTTACTCATTTAAGAGACATGAATAGATAGATAGGGACAAGACAAACAATTCAGAAAGAGCAATTGGGACATTTTGAAGGCAAAAAAAATGATAATGGAAGTCATGGGCTTCTGTTTAGAAAAAGCTCTATTTCTTTCAAATATGTTCTTTAAACATGTCTTTTCTGATGCATGTGTGACAAAAGAATCAATATAAAACTAAAATTGTGTTTATTATGCAAGATTAAGAGAATTAAGGAAAAAGATAAGGATGAGAACTTCTTCATGTGGAATGGATGATATTTTTGGTAGTGTCAATAATGAATTTAGACTAGGACAGGGGTAGGCAACCTTGGCTCTTTTATGACTCGTGGACTTCAACCCCCAGAATTCCTGAGCCAGCCATGCTGGCTCAGGAATTCTGGGAGTTGAAGTCCACGAGTCATAAAAGAGCCAAGGTTGCTTACCCCTGGACTAGGAGGACATGGAAGTGAAAGAGGCTAGAATGAAAACAGACTGATTGCAGGAGGGATGAGTCTTCTAACAAAAAATATATATGAAAAGATAAACCTTCCAAAAGAATAAATGGAAAGTGACTATAAAGAAAGAAGAAAAGAATCTGTTTGGTACATAACAGAATTAGAATATGAAAAGCCACAGATGGGTATGGAGGTTGGGACATGGGGAAGTATGAAAAATAATGCTTCTTGGAATGATGAAATGAAAAAGAATGTAGATATGGAAAAATGCACCTAAGAGAAAGATTGTTGCAAAAAAATTAGAACAACACATACTGTATAACATGCATGCAAAGAAAAAGGGATATAGTCAATGTTAAGAAGAAAAAATGCAGAGTGATTTTTTTTTTTTAAATATATTTTATTAGATTTTATAGGGGTACAGGGATTACATTAAGGTGCTTAGGAACCACCATGGAGGTGGGTATATTAAACATCCAAAAAAAGAAGGACAATCACAAATATATAGCTCAAATCAAATCTTTTAAACTTCCCTCTCTAATTCCCTCATTTAATCTTACTTATTCAAATTAATAAATTCTATATAAGTTTCAAACGATCCTATCAAATATCAGTTACATTTCAATTCTAAAAATCCAAATCCTGTTTTTAAGCTTTACTAACTTACAATTACTATATTTCAATTAGCCTTAAATAGACATATTATTAACACTTCGGGTGCCCTTTTTTTTTTTACATAATTATATCTGGTATATTGTTCTCGCAACAACATTCCCATATCTTCTTCATTGATACCATTTTTTTCTCTTATCACCCATCCCTCTTATTCTCCTTTTATTTCCAAATAATTCTCTTAAAATAAAAATATCAGGCCAACAAATAAATTTCTATCTAATTTAAATATATATTCTATCAATGCCTCTATATCTATAAAAATCTTTTTAAACCAGTAGATAAAGTTTACTTCTCCAATACATATCATATCTAAAACAAAGTAATATTACAAAGGGTATCCTCTTAAAAATTTCACGTGTTCCATTAGTTGTTAAGTCAGTCAAGAAATCAAAGCCTTTTTAATCCCATTAAATAAGACTTTAAAATACATTTTTAAATCTAACTCTGGGCTTCTTTCTATGCCATAGTGGTTTCCATAGTAAGGTTCCTACATAATCAAACCACAATATTAAAAGGTCCATATTCTTTAACGCTTCAAATTGGTCAAAGTTCTCTTTCCTTTCTTCTAATAGCCTTTGGATGGTAAAAGCTGTTTTATTCCATGTTATATTTGCCAATTGTTTATCCACCTTTTCTCGATTTTCAATAAGTTGTATCTGAGTGTCAGTCTCTGTTGGTATTGATGCTTCAGACATCTCTGTTGAAGTTGTTGTATAGTCATCAGACTTCTCGATAGGTTGTGTTGGAAGTTGAATAAAATTAGTTTGTTTTGTGGTTTCCACGGTTTCTCTCAGTGTAGGGAAAAGGGATTGAAAATAGGAACTCACATCCTCTGCAGCTTCTAAAATTGTTTCCAATATAAGTTCATAGTCCAGTTGTGTATTAAGTTCCATATCGATAGTAATAAGGCTTTTTAATCTTTAAAGAAGGCTCTACTTCATAAGAATCAAGCAAGCATTCACCTTCAATTTTCAATAGGCCAGCTGCATCCGTTATCTTGTGGTTATCACCCTTTGAAGGTCATAGCCATTCCCAGCCATAAAGAAATATAATTGCAGTACCACTTTTCGACACAAGATGTCCTCAGCAAACCAAAAAATCTTTTTTTTTTTCCTTTCCAAATAATAGATTTTTTATTTTTCGTGTTGAAAAAGATGAAGAAAGGGCTCAAAATAATAAATGCGTAGTTGTAACAATAATAGTCAAGAATAAAATGTTTTCAGGTCCCCTCAGTATTCCAAAATTTAAATAGTCCATCAAAATTGACTGGTTTTTATTTATATATTTTTTTTTCCAAAGCTGTTTTTCCCCATTGCCCAAACGCTGCTTCCTCACGACAGGGAAATAGTTCAAAGAAAGCTTTTAACAGGAAAGTAGTTAGGGAAAAAAAAAGGGGGTAGGAAAGGTCTCACCCGGATTCTCCACGGGGGTTCTTTCGCTTAGATGTTCTTCTGGCTTTCAGCTGGTGCGACGAAGTGATCGTCCATTTTATTGGGCGATCTTTTCCTCCGGCGGCCCTAAGGAGATAGCTCGAACTGGGGAGAGCCGCCGCTCTTCCCCAGTCGAGCAGGAGCCTCCTCTAACGGTGGTCACCTCTACGGGGCGACTTTCGACCCGATTAAGGGTCTACCGGCGGAGGGAAAGCAGCCGGTGGGAGAGAGAGATCTCTCCGTACGACTGCTGGTGTCGCGATCCGGAACCGGAAGCCCAATGCAGAGTGATTTTGAAGGAATAAAAATAATTTTGGAAGTGAGTGAAAAGGGCTAAACAGAAAGCCCAATCACAATGCCTAAATATATGCCCTTTCTACAGTGATCTTGGAAGGAAGATTCAAACACATACTATTTGGGTTAAAGTTTTGCCCATAGCAATAGCAATAGCATTTATATACGGCTTCATAACGCTTTCTAGCTCTCTCTAAGCAGTTTACAGAGTCAGCATATTGCCCTGACAATCTGGGTCCTCATTTTACCAACCTTGGAAGGATGGATTGGCTTGAGCCAGCCAGGATCGAACTGCTGGCAGTGAGCATGAGTTAACCTGCAGTACTGCATTCTAACCACTACGCCACCACAGCTCTCCTTGCATGCAGCAAAGGTGCTACTGAAACTGTAAAAATACTTTTGCTCTATTGCCCATTTATGTTGGCACACATTCAGAGGCCATAACCCCACATTTAAGTTAATTTACATCACTGATTTGTATTATGTATTAGTCTTTGGCCACAATAAATATTTTTTCATCAACTTCTGTTTCCTTATTTTTTTTCTTATTGTATAACTTTAATTTCTTGGCTTGTATTTTTCCTTTCTCCACTTTGCATATGTCTATGGAGATTCTCAGTCATCCAGGTTATGGTTGTCCCAAAGATGCTTTTTTCAAAATGAGAAGCAAAATGCCTTGAAGGAAAAAAACAAAAACGAAGTCCCGTTGCCTTTTGAAAAAGGATCCTTGGGACACTTTGCAGATTGCTGTCTACCCTGAAATGAAAAGCATGAAGGGTATGAACAAAACAGTCAAAAGCAGGGGTCTTCAAACTTGGCTCTTTTATGACTTGTGGACTTCAACTCCCAGGCACACTGGCTGAGGAATTCTGGGAGTTGAAGTCCCCAAGTTATAAAAGGGCCAAGTTTGAAGATCCCTGGTCAAGAGTTTCAAAGATAGATTATCACTTTCCTTCAGTGTGCCTACTTTTTCTACTTCTTCCAGTATGCCTTGTCTTGTTAATTAGTAATAAGTCAGTTGATCCTCTTACACTTTCCTCCGCCCACCAAAGGAAATAATTAACAGGAACACAAGTCCAGAATTTCCTGGAAGACCATGCTTGGCAGAGTTTATATCTCAACAGATGTTAAAATTTCCTAGCACTACAAATTCATTCTTCTTTGAAAGATCTTCATTTTGCTTTTGGAGGGGATCATTTCTATCTCTGCCAATAAGACACCAATAACAGCATCAATGTATTTATTCCTACACTTTTAAACCAATCACTCCCTACATTACCAAATACATTTTGATTTCTGTAAAAAAAAATATCGTATTTTTAACAAGCAGTGCGGGTCCACTTTTTATTGTTCATTTTCTTTTTGAACACATTGTATCTTTCAACTACTATATTCTACTCATGGGAATTGGATGGATGGATGGATGGATGGATGAATGGATGATCTTGTCATCATCAGCTAATATTTTTGATTCAGCATTGGTGATTGCAAAGAGTCTTGATAGCATTGCAAAAGAGATCAGGTAGATAAAGTAATTGCATTATTGGTTTTTACTGTAAAATAAATTAAGTACAATAAAAAAGCAGATAAAGTAAAGTAAATTACATTCGGTTTATATCACAACATTCACTTTTGATATAAAGTCCATTGAGTGCAAGCAAGATTTAGAGAGTAAAGGTTGCCTGAGGAATCTGAGTTTTAAAATGGTGTGACCATAAAAAGATCTTGTGATCTAGATCAGTCTTCCCTAACCTAGCTATTGTCAAATTGTTGGGACTGGCTCAACCTTCCCTCCTTCTGAGGTCAGTACAATGAGGACCCAGACTGTTGAGGTGAATATGCTGACTCTGTAAACTGCTTAGAGAGGGCTGTAAAATACTATGAAGCGGTATATAAGTCTAAGTGCTATTGCTATTACACTATTCCCAGCCTCACTGATAGAGTCTATGTATTACAATTTAATCACATTCAGAGGACAATGGGCCAGGGAAGGTTGAGTTAGATCTTGTGGAACAGTGAAGTCTGCAAATATTCTGGCAGGTTTTATTTTTAAAACGATTTCACTTGTACTTTCCTCTTGCTGAATGCAAAATGCTACCTCACTTAGAATAGAAAAACAGCATTTACTGTCCTGGCAGAAGCAAATCATGTGCTTTTTCCCAGGCTGAAGGTTGCCTGAAGAAATACTTGACACCTTGAGCATTTTTTTGTGCCTTGGCACCTGGCCAAACAGTTTTCAAGTCAAGGTCAGATCAGTAGTTCAGACTCATTTTCCAAAATATCACTTGAAAGCAGTCACAGGCATTAGCTAAATAATCCGGTTGTTCATGATTAATGAGAATAGTAAAAGTTAAATAGGAAGTTAGCTGTGGCTTAATTAAATGTGACATTTAATGCAAATACAAGAATTCATAAGAAGACTGAAAGTTCAGCTTGGTTAGAAAACAAATGTGAGCAGTATTTTTCCACATATTGCTAAACTGCAATTCTGAGCAGACTAAGTCAGCATGGCCAATGTGAGAGATTCTGAGAATTGCAGTTCAACCATTCCTGTAGTTCAGGGTCTGCATATTTAGCATTAGGTCCATTGGTGGGATTCAAATATGTGAACAACCGGTTCTCTATGTGGATGCCGCTTCCGGAAGTCCATTCTGGGCCTGGGCAACAAAAAATTAGCTACCGGTTCTGTCGAACTGGCGCGAACTGGCTGAATCCCACCACTGATTAGGTCTGGTACTAATCCTATGTCCTGATTCATGATTATGCTTGTGCTGGAGGATGAGGGAATCACCTTTCATGGACAATCACCCGTAGCCTGAAGCTGTGGGGAAATCTTAGTTGAAAGCTTAGTTGAATGACAAGGTTGATCTAGCATAGGTGTTCTCCCTCTCCCTCTCCCTCTCTCCCTTTCTCTCCCTTTCAGTTTGGGAGATTCTCTCTCTCTCTCTCTCTCTCCCTCCCTCCCTCCCTCTCTCCCTTTCTCTCCCTTTCAGTTGGGGAGATTCTCTCTCTCCCCCCCTCCCTCTCCTCTCTTTTCTCCCTTTCAGTTTGGGAGATTCTCTCTCTCTCTCCCCCCCTCCCTCCCTCCCTCTCCCTCTCTTTTCTCCCTTTCAGTTGGGCAGATTCTCTCTCTCTCTCTCTCTCTCTCTCTCTCCAGTGTGCAATAAAATAGCTTATCGCATGGGGCAATTCCATCCAAATCCAAGTATTTCTGATCTAGGCATCCAAAAACTGTATGTTATATGTAGCATTTGGAATTTATCTTCTGCTGCAAAAGAATCTCTGTACCATTTATTATCCAGATGGCATACAGAAAGTCAATAAGCATTCCCATTGCATCATTTTCTGCAACAAATTAAAGATGTAACCTATTGCATATGTGTCCATGTAAATGTCAGCGATGGAATGTAAGCTACTGAAACAAACAGCAACAGTCTTAACATTATGGGAACAGAACTGAGGTACATAATCAGATATTACCATCGAGAAAAAATATTTTGTCCCATATTTAATTGTTCTTTTGCAGTAAAGCAAATACTGTTTAGCAGTTTGACAACTAGAGGAGTGTTGGAGGAATTCAGCACTGCTAGTCATCAACTGATTGCACCATCAAGGAAATACACTCCTCTTATAGTAGTCTGCTTGCTTCATTCTCTACTTGATTTTTAAAGGACTTTAGTATAGTTTTTTTTAGTGGGCAGCTAGCTCGTTTCTTACATCTACATTCTCTCTTTCCTCTAAGCAGATCAAGGCAGACATGTAGGGGTCACTTCTCCTTTTATCCTCTCAACTGCAGCCTTGTTAGATAGATTGGATGGAGATCTTATCCAAACCCAATCAATGAGCTTTAGAGCCAAGTGGGAGTTTGAAGCTGGGTCTTTCCAGTCCAATATTCTAACCTCCCCAGTTGAATTGTTTCCTGAAAGATATGTGAGTTCAAAGGGAGGTTTTAACCTTGAATTTGTATACTGAAGGATGCCAATGGACAGACAGTAACAAAATTTAAGGTCAAACAAGTATACTGTGTATTAGAGATGTCAACATTCAAGATACCTTAGAGCAGGGGTGTCAAACTCGCAATGTCACATGACGTGTTGTGACGTATCGTGACTTTTTTTCCATTCCCGGCAATGGGGTGGGTGCGGTTTCGGCATGACGCATCCGGCCTGCGGGCTGGCAGTTTGACACCCCTGCCTTAGAGTATATTCCTGGCTTACGTCCACTACTAGATGTTAGATCTGTATTCTGGTCATTACCAAGTCAGAGGGCTATAGGAAGTGATGGAATTACCCATGAAATATACCAAGCAATAGAAGAATTAGTAAAGATTCTAACTAAGCTATGCAAGCAAATCTGGGGAATGATACACTGGCCAAGAACTGGCTCCAGATAAACAAAAGGAGTGAGATAAGACTGTGTACTCTTCCCTTATTTATTCAACTTATTTATTGATTAATTATTAAGAGAAGCTAGATCAGAAGAAGATAAAGGTGGTTTTAAAACTGGAGAAAGACATATCAACAACCCGCATTGTGCTGATGACACTATTTTGATAACTGAAAATGCAAAGGATCTGTAAGCCCTGGTACTAAAAGTCAAAAAGCACAATGGGAAAAAATGGGATTAAAATTTAATTTAAAGAAGGCTAATCTAGTGACAGCAGATAAAACCCATCAACCTTAGAATTGACAATGAAGATACTGGAGTAATGGATAGCTTTTAGGATCAACCATCCACTGTAAAGGAACAAGCAGTCAAGAAACATGCTGCAGGCTAACATTTGGGACAGCAACCATGAAGGTCTTGGAAAACATTTTCAGACGCTGTGATGTGTCTGTACCTACATAGATTAGAATCCATGATATTCCGCACTATGGAAATAAAAGTTGGAGTTTGAAGCAACAGGACAGGGAGAGTGTTGATACTTTTGAATTTTGGTCTTGGAGAAGATCCATGAGAATACCATGGAGAGTAAGAAAACAAATAGAACATCAAACAAAACTCAAGAGTTCCCGTTCAAAGCACAAATTGCCCTATTTCAAATACCTTATGCAAAGACCTAGCTTTCTGGAGAAGGCTCAAATGCTAGGAAAGGTAGAAAGAAAGAGAAGTAGAGGTTGACCAGCAACAAGGTAGATTTGGTTACAATGGCGGTGGTTGCACTGTTGGAAGAGCTAAAGAACCAAATTAGGGACAAATCATCATGAAGAAAATCTACGTGGTTGTTAAAAGTTGACATGGACTTGGGGATATATAATCATACATCAATTGTAGCAGCTGAATCAATTTTGACTGAGTTGATCTACCAATTGCATACAGAATAATTCTTGCAGGCACATTCCAATCTATGTTTCTATCATTTCTGATATATTTCCAATATAAGAAAAATCTCTTTCTTATATAAATCTCTCAGCCGATTATAACATCCCCTACTTCTCATAATCCACCAAAGAATGAACTGTGTTCTCAAACTATAATCAGTTAATTACTACAAAAATGAAACATGGACAATTTTTAACTATTCATTGCTTTTCAAATTCACACAAACAGGTTGGACAGAGAAGAATCTGGAGCAAATGATCTATAGTAAACTTCTGTGTCTTTCGTGAAATCCATGTCAAATTTAGCTGGAAGCATAAGGTGAAATGGGAATAAAATGTTGCCACTATTTATATGCACGATAACCACAGTTGGTTCATTAAGATAGGCAGAGGAGGCCAAGTTTATTTTTTTTTATGCTTCCTCATAGATTTCCCTGCAAGGTTGCATTTTTATTTAATATGCAATCTAAAAAGGAATTGGGTGCTCCTAAAATAAGCTAAACAAGAATCTTGAAAACCAGTCTAGGAATATTATTGGATGCACATTCATGAATGTTATCTGTTCATGAATATTATATCTCTTCACTCAGCTGGGCAACTAGGATTACAATCAGATCTTCACTTGCTTGGAAATAAGCCTTATTAAACCTTAATAGGACTCCAGGTACCCATTAGAATTGCACTGCTAGAGCTGGATCTGCGTTGAAATTAGATCTGAATTACGGCTCTTGTGTTTGCTTTTTCAGACAGAAGCAGAGGCATAGTCTGAGAATGAAAACTATGGGGGATCCCAGAGTTCCCATTTCATTCTTTAATCAAGCTTTTTTTTAAAAAAAAAAAACAACAACACCCAGGACTACCTTTAATTTGGGGAACAAGTTGTAAGTTTCCTAATAGCAGAAAATCCCAGGCAGCCTAACCCTAATCGTTTGGAACTTGGAAGCCTCAAATCTCAGCTTTGGCTGTAGAGACACTAGCTGCTAATCCATCTTTATAAAAGCCGATTTTGAGTGCTTAAGACATCCCATGGTTCAACAACTAGACAATAGCATTAATTTCCTCTCACTTAACCTATTATAAATGCAAATCAGCAATAGTAAGTTGCATACTAACTGGGTACACACATCACACTTACCCAGTATTGTTTTAATTGTGGGTTCATACTTAACCACACCAAATAATTAATGATAATCGCTAGTTTCATACAACATATGAAAGGAAAACCATTCAAGCCATCCCGTAGCTGAGGGCAATGGACAACCAGAGCACTTTTGTAATGAAGGAAGTCGAGATAATATCCTCAGGCTGAGTCCCCTTCAAGCTCTGAAGAGAAGGACCCATCACAGCAAGCTTGCTGCCTCATTCATCTTCAGATTTTGTCCTGGCTGCAACTTCTTTTCACTAGGATGTGCTGAGATGGGTATTGGGTATTTTTAAGGCCAGTCACCTTTGTGGAGTCTGTGAGAACCTCTCTCAAGTCCTCTTCCCACTCTATTCGAAACCAGTTTCTCAAGTACCTGAAAGCCTTTGGGTTTTTTGCACCAATTAACCAAAAATCATGCTGTAGCAAATAAAACAGGAGAGGAGAATCTACTTTATGTCCTGGGACAGATTTTGTTATCCATTCCCAATTAGCTAATTCAATGTCAAGCCTTGATAACGAGTCATTTCTACAGATCTCTCTCTCATTTTTTCTCTCTCTCTCGTTCTCTCTTTCTCTCTCTCTCTTCACCCACACACCCACCCACCCACACACACACACACACACACACACACACACACATACATTAGAATTAAGAGTAGGTTTTCCTGCTGCCTGTTTTACTGAAATCTTTGGAATAACCTGTGGGAAGTCAGCCCCCCAGAGAAGGAAATATTAAAAGGGCAGAAAAATATATTTCCTCAAAAGGATTTTAAAAGCAGAAACCAACCCTGCCCCCAAGTCTCTCTGTCCCAAGCAGAAGCCAGCTCTGTAGAAATGCAGATGTAAACCATCAGAAAGGCCCCAGCTAGGAGATCAAGAATACAAAGAAACCTAAAATCTGCATACCCCACCCAAACTCTAAGAGTCATTAGCCCCAGCACCAGGGAAGCAGGATATGACCTTTGGGACATAATAGGATTAACCTACCACCATCAAGAATACCAGAAAGGCACACCCAGACTCAGGTCAGAATATGTGACACAGGAAATACAAAGCCTAAAACAGGAACAGGAAACTATTCCAAACAAAAGACTTTCAGGGGGTATAAAAACCTACTCCCCACATGTGCTCAGCCCTTTTTTTCCCTCTCCTCTCTCCTGCCAGAACCATTTTTCTGTCTGGCTCTTCAATAAACTGCAACCTTCTTTCTAAAGCAGTCGCCATGTTGTTTATTTATCCCCAGCTTGGATGAACCAGGATGAAGATGTTTCCTTCAACAAACCAAAGCGAGTGAGTCTGCAAGAATTACTCTATATGCAGGCAGCCCAAGGGAACTGAGTAACAGTACAAGATCACAGGCATGCTTAATTAATAAGAATTATAGCCCAATACTCTACACTGGATGTTCTTTGAAGGCAAAATAGCATCCCCATTCACAAGTACAAGTCTCATGATTGGGGAACACCTGGTCAATCATCTGACCTAGGCCTTCAGGTCCCTTCCCTTGGTGAAGTAGCTGTCATAAATGGCCCTGGTGAGGAGCATATGACAGACCAAATCCTCCCTTACTGCATTATTTCCCCCCCTAATACAAGATAGTCCTCGACTTAGCAATCTTCCATTTAGTGACCATTCAAAGTTACAACTGTCGTAGCATCCCCATGGTCATATGATCAAAATTTGGATGCTTGACAGCTGGCATGTTTTTATAAGGGTCGCAGTCTCCCGGGGGCCATGGGGTCCCCTTTTGCGACCTTCTGACAAGCAAAGTCAACGGGAAGCCAGAGTCACTTGACAGTCATGTTACTAAATTAACAATTGCAGTGATTCACTTAACTATGGTCGCAAAATGGGGCAAAACTCACTTAACAACTGTCTCACTTAGCAACAGAAATTTTGGGCTCCAATGTGGTTATAAGTTAAGGACTGCCTCTAATAAACAATATGTCCTATTATATTCGACTTAGCTATAGCACAAACAGAATAACGTGCATGCCCGCAAGCTCTGGTAGATCACGATAGTATTTGTCCCTATACAATCAAAACCCTATTAGTTTTGTATGTATGTCAATATTGCATGCAGATATAAAGGGGGTGGGACTTCAGTCACAAGGTGCCATTTCCAGTTAAAGATAATTCCAAATTGTAGCAGGGAGGGGCAATCTTCTGCAGAATTAGGAGTGAGCAAGCCACAGGTCTTTTGTTGCATGCAAGTTCCTAGAAGGACCATTTTTGCGAAGCTTTTTCCAGTCATGTGGCCGAAATATGCAAAATACAATCCTGAAAATAGGAAGCACTGTTTTCAGCCATGATGTGGCTGGTAGAGCACAAAAATGTAATCCACAAACCATCATTTTAACAGTTTGTTAAAAATAAGATAATTGCAGGGAAAACCATATGTCATCTTCAATTCTTAGGCCTTCAGAAAATGCTGCTTATACAGGTAGTCCTTGACTTACAACAGTTCTTTTAGTGACTGTTTGAAGTTACAACAGCACTGAACAAAGTGACTGATGACCATTTTTCACACTTAGGACTGTTGCAGCATCCCCAGGGTCATGTGATCAAAATTCAGATGCCTGGCCACTGATTCATATTTATGATGGCTGCAGTGCCTCAGGGTCATGTGATCAGCTTTGGTGACCTTCTGACAAGCAAAGTCAATGGGAAAGACAGATTCAGTTGACAACCGTGTTACTAAACAACTGCCGTTTGCCACATAACAACTGTGGCAAGAAAGGTCGTAAAATGGAGTAAAATTCACTTAACAACTATCTCGCTTAGCAACAGAAATTTTGGGCTCAATTGTGGTCGCTAAGTTGGGGACTATCTGTAGTACTTTCCCCCCAAATAGGACTGTGGCTTTCAGGCCAGGCTAATATACAGTGGCAGCTTAGCTAAGAAAATTTTTGCCTACCGTTTTAATGAGGAGCTGGAAATCCAATCACTGCATTTAACTAGCTACTGACCCTTGTAGCTTTGGATTGATTAACTGCTATGCAGGCTAGATTATTGGCCGGGTATAAAACATCCATTTATTCCATCTGGAACTTGTAGTGGTGATGGTGATTATTTTATACTGGAGAGAAATGAGATTCAGTCATGCACGTGAACCGAAGGCTGCTCTGAATGCTTGGGACTGAAAATAATAATAATAATAATAATGCACATACCTGTTGCACCAAAATCTGTCCTCTAATAATGAGATGTTCTTTTTCTACCTTGAAAGAAAGTTACTGCAGTCTGAAGAATGATTCTGAATTTTTGTTTTCAATTTCCTGGAAAGGTGTTTAAAATTGCCTTTTGTTGTTCTGAGTGAGCCATGCTGTTTTTCCTGCTATTCGTCCCTCCAGCAGTGTTCATGTTTTCTGAGGAAGGGACCACCACAGAAAGATGTGCAAAGAAGACTCTTGCCATTAACAACTATAAAAGTTCAAAATGTTCAGACTTGGGTAGTTCTGACCTTGAAAAATGCTGTTTTGTCAGACGCTTTTGCCAGTCTTGGAACTGTTTATTTCAGATAGAATGGAAGGGATCTGACCTCTTTTTTGGAAATCAAACTATATTTGGGCACTTAGAATGTTAAAACTGCAAAGTTTATCCTGAAAACCTTCTGAGCGTTTCTAATATATATTATATATTAAATCCCTCATAAACGAATTTGGGTATTTTTCTCCTTTAAAAATAATTTAAGGTGTGATTTATTTTTTATTTTTTGTATCAAAGCCCGGTCAGGTGGCCTCTTGTATTTCATAAATGCAATGATCTTGTCTCCTGGTGACTTTAGTGCATAGGTATGTCTATGTATTTTTCTTGGCTCCTATTGCTGTTTCCTGGGATATTTTTTTTCTTTTAAACTTCCTAGTTTAACCTTATTGTTTTCCTAACTGTAGAAAGTTTGGGAACCACATTGCAGCCAAAGATACAGCCCCATTACCCATCTGTTACTATTATACTGTTATAAATTTCAAACATTTAAGGTACACCCGGTAGTTGAGCATTGCGGTGGCCCAGAGGTGAAGATGCTCACCTCACACTCAGGAGGCTGAGAGTTCAATCCTAGGCAGCGACAGGTGTTTCTCTATCAGGGCGCAATGAGAAAATATCTGCTGCGAACTCCATGTAGGTGTCAGGAAGGGCATTCGGACATAAAGGCTTAGCTCCACTCAGTCGCCCCAACTCCACTCTGATAATAATAAATAACAACAACAACAACAACAACAACAACAACAATAATAATAATAATAATAATAATAATAAAGTTGGAAGGGACCTTGGAGGTCATCAAGTCCAACCCCCTGCTCAGGCAGGAAACCCTATACCATTTCGGACAAATGGCTGTCCAGTCTCTTCTTAAAAACTTCCAGTGTTGGAGCACTCACCGCACCTGGATAAAAAGGATTACAGGATGGTATACCTGGTAGTTGATATTGAAAATGGTATTATAATAAGGATAATCAAGAATGTACCTCCATTAGCAAACAATATATCTTCAAAGTCAATGCAGATAGTCCTTGACTTACAACAGTTCACTTAGTGACCATTCAAAGTTACAACGGCAATGAAAAAGGTAACATGGCAAGTTTTCACACTTACAACCGTTGTAGCATCCCTGTGGTCACGGGATCAAAATTCAGACACTTGGCAACTGACCCATATTTATGACGTTTGCAGTGTCCCGAGATCACCTGATCCACTTTTGCGACCTTCTGACAAGCAAAGTCAATGGGGAAACCAGATTCACTTCACAACAGTTTGACTAATTCAACAACTACAGTGATTCACTTAGCAACTGTGTCAAGAAAGGTCGCAAAATGGGGCAAAACTCACTTAAACAAATGTTTCACTTAGCAACAGAAATCTTGGGCTCAATTGTGGTCGTAAGTCGAGGACTACCTGTAGACATAAATAGATCCCTAACAGTGGCTAAAAATATCCCTCCCCCTTGATGTGAATGAAAGAATATTGTTGAGAGCATCTAAGCATCCAGAGCCAGTTCAGTGTAGTGGGTTAAAGCATTAGACTAGATCAAGGGTAGGCAACCTTGGCTCTTTTATGACTCGTGGACTTCAACTCCCAGAATTCCTGAGCCAGCCATGCTGGCTCAGGAATTCTGGGAGTTGAAGTCCACGAGTCATAAAAGGGCCAAGGTTGCCTACCTCTGGGCTAGATGGTGAGTTCGAGGCCTGCCTTAGGCTAAAAGCCAGCTGGGTGATCTGAGGCCAGTCATTTTCTCTCAGCTCTAGGAAGGAGGCAACGGCACGTCTGAGAAACGTTACCAAGCAAATTGCAGGGATTTGTCCAGGCAGTCTCCAAGAAGCAGACATGACTGAATGAAAGACAAACCAAAAACCAAAAAATCAAAAACCCAGCATCTTGTAAAACCTCTGGAAAGAGTTTCCTGCTGGTCTTCGAATTTTCCACTTGCAGCATACGCTTGGGCTTTCATCTGCCGAAGACAGATTTTTTTTTAATGAATTATGAATTAATGAATTATATCCAAAGGACCTGGAGACATGCACTTCTCAATTGCAGAAGGGGTGTCACAACTGATACGGGACTTTCTGGAGTTTGTTGAATAACCATCCTCACCTTTAGCTGGGAGGCAAATCTCCCGAGGCCTTTGAGAGAAGCATCAGCAATTTTTTTTTTTTTTGCAATTCCCACTGCCTTCACTGCAGGTGATGCAGGGAATACTAAGCAGGGGAAAAATCTAAACTTAGAAAGTGACTGATTTCCTCTCCATGGAGATAGGGATCACACAGCTAAGTAGGAGGAAGATGCAGAATGCTACCTTAGGCAAGGTTAATATCCTCTCCTATAAAGACTGCTACTGCCCTCTACTGGGCAAGTTTGTGGCAGCAAATAGCCCCATTGCAGAAAGAATATATCTATATCTATATCTATATCTATATCTATATCTATATCTATATCTATATCTATATCTATATCTATATCTATATATCTATATCCAGTGCTTTTTTTGTAAAAAAAAAAAAAGGTGCCGGAACTCACACATCTCATACAACCCACTTTGCCTACCCTACAAGGTTCCATCCAAAAAAGGTGCCGGAACTCCATTCTGAGCGTTCTATGAGAAAAAAAGCCCTGTCTATATCTATATCTATATATCTATATATCTATATATCTATATATCTATATATCTATATATCTATATCTATATCTATATCTATATCTATATATACATACATACATACATACATACATACATACATACATACATACATACATACATACATACATACATACATACATAGATATAAGGCTTTTGGGTATGACACCCAACGGGCCAATAACCACTGAGACCCCTTTGCTGGTTTATGCTATATGTTCACCTTTGATTTTCAGATCTTGGTACTTTGTAATCTTCTCCAATATTTTGTCTTATATTCTACTACCCCCTAATATTGCCACACCAATTTTCCATACTTTCTTATTATTATTTTTATTAGAAAAGAGAGTGGCCCTCTTATATGGGCTTTGTCATTACTTGCAAATGGCACACAGTTCCAGCATGGCTACTCTCAAATTAATGCATTGTATAGCAACGAAAACATTTCCCTGAGACTTGGGGGGGGGGGTAAATCTGGTACCCAGATATGGCTCCCATCAGCCTGAACAACATGACCAGCATCAAATGTTTCTGGGAATATACATTCAAAAAGTCCCTAATCATGTTTATCTAGTATGTTTTTAATCCTGGATGCCAAACAGAGACACACTGCCTCTCCCAAATCATTTGTTTAGACTGGTTCTGAAATAAATGTGTAACATTTTAAACAGAAAAAGATGCCCTTTAGCCAACTATTAATAAGGTTGCATTTTGTCTAGGACCTGGCACCGAACCTGAGCTCCTTAAGTTTTCAGGCCTTCATTTGACAGGAATTTTTGTAATCTCCTTACAGCAGATGAGGTAATTACATCTAACTAGAGTATGTCAGCACATGCCATGCTGATTTCAGGCTAATCCCTCAGGCCAGTCAAGTCGCAGTCATTATATAAGCCTCTTCATTCTTCTTTTCATTCCGGCTAACAGAACTCATCTGCAACTATCCAGGCAACCACCAGGTGGCAGCCAAAAGCCAGGGTTTTCTTTAGTGTATTCCTAGATGACCATCTAAAGGCCATCTGGATTTCTACAGTCCAGAACAGGGAGTCTTATTTTTATCTTCTCAGATTCTGAACTAAACTTATTGCCTGTTTGCCAAAGAGCAACATGTCAAAATGTCACGCATGCCCGATTCTCCAGACACTTCATTCTCTGCAGGGAAGTCTTGAGAATGAGAATTTGTTCATTAGTTGCTGATTGGCAGGTAGGAAGCCCAGCTCCCCAGCTTTGCCCCAAGGCCAGAAAGCGATCCAACGCCATCATCTTCATTACTCCCAGAATAAAATATCTTTGAAAAAGCTGCCAAGCCACTGAGGCTATAGGGGAAGCTCTTCTTCAAAATGAAAAGAAACCATTGAGCAAAACCCCAGGATTTACTTTTGGCAGCACAAAGACTCCATCTAGACTTGCAATTGGCCCTCAAAGCCCTGTGCTAGACACTGGCGGGTGCTTCCTCAGAATGACTGATGGATGCAGGGTCCTCAATTAGGGAGCAGCAAGCAAATCACAATGCAGGTAGTCCCAGACGAATGACCCAAATTGGAAGTGGAATCTCCATTGCTAAGCAAGGTGGTCATTAAATGAATCGTGCCTGATTTTACTACCTTTTTTTTTGGCCATGGTTGTTAAGCAAATCACTACAGTTAAGTGAATCAGCCGGTCCGTAAACGAATCCAACTTCCCCCAGTGACTTGGCTTGTCAGAAGCCAACTAGGAAAGTTGCAAATGGAGAACAAGTGACCCTGGTCCACTGCAACTATCATAACTACCTATCGGTTGTCAAGCTCTCAAATTTTGATCACGCAACTACGGAGATGCTGTGATGGTCAGAAATACGAGGACTGGTTGCAAGTCACTTTTTTTCAGTGCTGTTGTGACTCCAACAGTCGCTAAACGAATGTTGGCCGTAAGTGTAGAACTATATGTACAGTTTAACATCGCCACCAACTCACTGGACTCTCATTTCCCTCAGCTTGATTTACTTTATGTACTAGTTAGAAAAGAGAATTTAAAAATAAGGAGCAAAAAAACCCAAAACACACGGTTGGATTAAATGCATAACTCTTACTTCACTTCATTAAAATCTCCCCTTATATGAAAGTCCAAGTACTCAGGTCAGCTTCAAAATCTTCTTCAGGGCTTTTTAAAACTTCCCATAAATATATCAAAAGTTGCATTTGTATTCTCACGTAAAGTAATATTGCCCCTTTCAAGTGAAATTGAGGGATTTCAAAGCCCAAAGAACATCCAGATCCTTAGATAGCTGACAATGACGTATTACACCTTGTGGAGGTGAACATGCTGCCCATGAGTGATTTTTGAGGGAGGGCATTTTTCCAGTAAGAAAGAGATTCAACTAAGACAACCAGACATCTTCCAATTGTCCTCAAAGTTAAAGGAAAATACAAAGCAAAAGTAGGAATGGCTGTCTTAATGAGTACGCTATCAATTAAAAAGCAGGAGGATATGTTGAAAAAAATGCAAATTGTTTTTTTGGAAGAAAAAGGTATAATGTCCATGATACAACAACACTTTAGACATATGCTTTGGTTTCACTGGGCAACAGATTTTGCTTCCTGAACACTTTTGGATTATTTTATAGATTTTTGGCTGCGAATCACGAAAAGAAATTGTAACTTAACCTATCAAGTTTTGTAGAAATCTTTAGTTTTTACACAATGGCAAGGTAAACCCTTGAGTACCTGTTGGTTATGCTGCACACATGAAACATATGAAAACATGGAATTGTTGCTGGAGCACATCCAGTACACCAAGCACAACTGGAACATCTGTGAAAATCTAACAGTAGTGGCTCCGCTGCTTGGAATGCAACTCAGATATACCAAGTACTATTGTTATATCTGCAAAGGGACAGCCCTGCAAGAGGGTTGCATTACATTAAAAAGAAATGGCCACTCTGAAAGAATTTGGTTCCAGGACAGAAAAATGTGGCATGTGAATCACTTGTTGCCACTTCATATAAAAATGATGAAAAATGATGACTGACGAAGAATTTTGTAAATGCCACGAACAAAGGAGGTGAAAGTTTTTGTTATTTGAGACAGATATTTTCAAAAATAACTGTTGACAAGATTAAGGAAGGCATTTTTGTGGGTCTGCAGATCAGATGTATATCATCAATGACAAGCAATTCAAAGATCTGTTCGTGGGGCCAGAGAAGATCGCCTGGAAAGCATTCAAGGAGGTCACTGAGGGTTTTCTTGGCAGCTACAGAGCACCAAACTACATTCAGCTGGTTGACAAACTTCTCACAGATCTTGACATCTGCTGAGGCACTTCTTCCTTATAATCTTCAATTCCTAATCAATAAGTTGTTGCTTCCTGGCTCTCAGTCACTCATTGCTAACTGAGTCAACAAACTGACAAATGTGATCTTGAGCTGACTTTGTGTTTATGTGTTTCATCTGCATACATCTTCACAGTGAAATCAATGCCGCCCACTGAGCCAGGCAATACAGATGCCAATCTATCATTTCAATTGAGTAATAACAGTTCCAATATTCTGGCTTCTAGGTCCTGTGGCCCAGTCAACCCCAGAAACACTGCATTTATAAACAATGTTGAGTTACAACGTGGAATACATAAATGCATTCAAATCTGATACAATGAATTGAATAAACTGGTCTTGTGCCTTTTTAATCCTCAAATAAGCTTGGGGAAGAACCATAAAAAGCCCTCCCAGACCTTCTGATGAGTGCTTCCTTTTCAGAACTGAATTATTCATGTGCTGGTGCTGAATTATTCAGGGATGGTATTCAATTATTAATGCTGTTGCCTTTACATATGCCCCCTCCTGCCCCCTCTAAACTTTGCCTCTAGCTTAAAAAAAAAAAGCATCTTTTTAGGGTAACTCCAATAAATACGGTTCCAAGATAGGGTTCTAGAGTGGTAAATAAATATTTAAATTAAAAATAAAATATGCTTATCAAAAGAGCAGCATTTCCAGGGGGAACAGCTTGTGGAAAACAAGGCATGTGAGTTGTTAAACAAGAATTGGTACCAACACACCATATTGTGAGCTTTTATGTCTAACTGTGCTTAATGGTTGCACTGCCAAAATAAGCAGCAGGACTCAAACAGATTATGAGCAGCTGAGGAATTCTTGGAGCTCACCGGATAATCTGTAAACAGCGATTGCAGAGGAGAAAGCTTGGAAATCAAGAGCCTTGCTTGATGCAAGCATAAAAATCTACAGTATACCATTTTCATTATCAAACATAAAGGAAGTATTTTGGTATTACTTTAAAAGGATTTTTTTTCCTAAAAACCAACCAACCAACCAGAGTGATCTCTTGATCTCTCTGTCACAAGCTGAAAACCCTGCTTGCATTTTCAACATCACCTTCGGCATCAGGCTGAGAAGAGGGGGTTGAATCAGTGGTGGGATTCAAATATGTGAACAACCAGTTCTCTGTGTGGATGCCGCTTCCGGAAGTCCATTCTGGGCTTGGGCAACAAAAAATTAGCTACCGGTTCTGCCGGGGTGGTATGAACCGGCTGAATCGCCCCAGTGGGTTGAATGCCTCTCACAAAGCACAGCAGATTGTTTTGTGGCACAAAATCCTTCAAAGAAGGAATTGCATTACCTTGAAAGCCAAGCTGGGATGTTTCTCGAGCCAACAGGAGTTGGACACTCCTGTTCTGGAGCTACAGACGTGAATTTCATGCCATATACTTATCAAAGCAAGAAGTCTCCATCGGTTTGGTCTGAGTTCCTGAGGATAAGTCCTTGTTCCTTCTCTGAAAAACATCCATGGTTGGGCAATGGACATGCATGAGCAGGGCAAAGATGATGGTACAACCTGCACCCTTCCATCAGGTTTCAAACAAGCCCGTAAAGGTGGTGTTTGTGTCATGGCACTATTGTGCAAATCATTTTATTTATTCATTTTATTATTTTGTTTATTAAACAAATTTATGTAGCCACCCAACTCGCACATAGGTGACTCCAGGAGGCTTACAAAGTTTAAAAAAAAATCCATTACATAATAAAAACCCATAAAGAACCCCATGGCAGTAACAATCCAATCAAATTAACTACTTGATTGTCTCCATCTCCATTTGTGGTCCCCAGGCCTGCTGATAAAACCATATTTTAGGGCCTTTCATACAGTTGCTCGGAGGAGCAATTGTATCTTGGGAAAGGGAATGATAGCAATAGCAATAGCACTTGGACTTATATACCACTTCACAGTACTTTACAGCCCTCTTTAAGCGGTTTACAGAGTCAGCATATTGCCCCCAACAATCTGGGTCCTCATTTTACTGACCTTGGAAGGATGGAAGGCTGAGTTAACCTTGAGCCAGTCAGGATCTGACTCCAGGCTGTGGCAGAATTTGCCTGCAATACTGCATTCTAACCACTGCACCATCACAGCTCATGATGTTCCATAAAGTAGGAGCTACCACAGAGAAAGCCCTTTTTCATGGTCCCACCAGATAATCCCTAATTGATACGACCCATAACATATTCTGCTATCTTTTGATGCCATGACAGTTTATTGTGGGCATTCCTATGTTGCCTTTCCATTTTCATTACTGATGGGACCAATGAATGCTGTGTAATATGTAGTACATAATCAGTCTTTGAATAAATCAGATATGGTTTAGCTGTATTTAGCTAATATTTAAGTAGACTTCATCTCTCATCCACCTGGAAATCAAGGTGGGTATATGAAGTTTCTAATTTTTTTTTAACCCATGTAATGACTTGTCCCTATCCTATTTATTTTCAGCAAGATGACTACTTTATAGAACATAGAATAATAGAGTTGAAAGTGATCTTGGAGATCTTCTAATCCAATCCACTGCTCAAGCAGGACACCCAAATAGTTGTCCAGTCTCTTTTCGAAAGCCTCCAGTGATGGAGCACTCACAACTTCTGAAGACAAGCTATTCCATTGTTTGATTGCTCTCACTGTTAAGAAATTTCTCCTTAGTTCTAAGTTGCTTCTCTCCTGGGTTAGTTTCCATCCATTGTCTTACCTTTTGGTGCTTTGGAAAATAGTTTGACCTCCTTGTCTTTGTAGGAGCCCCTCAAATATTGGAGCACTGCTATCATGTCATCCTTAGTCCTTCTTTTCACTATACATACCCAATTCCTGTAACCATTCTTCATATGTTTTAGCCTCCAGCCCCCTAATCATTCTTATTTGTTCTTCTCTGCACTCTCTCCAGAGTCTCAACATCTTTTTTATATTGTCAGAACTGGATGCAGTATTCAAAGTGTGGTCTTATTAAGGCTTTGTAAAGTGGTACTAGAACTTCACATGATCTTGATTCTACTCCTCTGTTAATGCAGCCCAGGATTGCATTGGCTTTTTTGGCTGCTGCCACACACTGTTGGCTCCCTTATGCCTCCACAAACTATGTCCTAAGCAAGGTGAGCAAATGTCATTTTGGGTTGAAGATGGAAATTAGACTTCAACAAATTTTGGATGCCTATAATGTGTTGCTTCAGCTATAGCTTTGATATCTAGGCAACTTACCACCTATTTTTCCCAACAATTTTTCTGCAAAAGCTCAGTAGAACATATCTTGTTTACAACCTGGCTACTTGTAAAAGAGTTGTGTTCCTTTTAATATTAGAACTCCGATAATAGTTTCTTCCAAGTGATTCATTTTCTTGTTGAAGCCTCAAGAAGCTTTATGTACAATATACACAAAAGTAAATTCCTGGTAGAATATCTCCAAAGTCCTGACAAATAAATCCCCCCATCCCCAGGCCTTTTAAGATTCTCTCTGTGTCACCTTGAAGGCAGTCTGGTGATTTAGGACAATAAATTCCTTTTGCAACAAATGCCACAATAAATTGTTTAGCCTTTCCAAAATAAACTAGTGGTATTGCTGTCAAACCCATTGATATATCACAAACTAATTTTCTTTTTGCTTTAGTCACTCACAGGGAGGAAAAATGAGGCACTTTCAAAGAATTAACCCCTACACTTTGGCTTGGTCATTCATGGGTCCAATGAAAAAAATAATGCTGAGTGGACATTGATGGAGCTTTGGGTCACATACTTTGTACTTCATTGGAGAATGACCCTTACAGCTGGTCTGTTGAGCAAAAAGGAGTGAAAATGTTAAGTTTGCAGCTTCCTTTTGTGGAAAGAAAAGTCTTCATCCTGGTTCATCCAAGCTGGGGATAAATAAACAACATGGCGATTGCTTTGGGGAGAAGGTTGCAGTTTATTGAAGAGCCAGACAGAAAGATGGTTCTGGCAGGAAGGAGGAGAGAAATCAAGGCAGAAGGGCTGACCACATATGGAGTAGGTTTTTATACCCTCTCTAGCCTTTTGTTTGGAAGTTTCCTGTTCCTGTGGCATGAACTTTGAGGCTATTTCCTGTGTCACGTATTCTGACCTGAGTTTAGGTGTGCCTCTCTGGTATTCTTGATGGTAATGGGTTAGTCCTATTATGTCCCATCTCAGGTGGGGTATGCAGATTTTAGGTCTTTGTCTTCTTCAGCTTCTAGCTGGCTCCAACTTTCCTGATGGTTGCATCTGCATTTGTATAGGGCTGGCTCCTGCTTGGGGCAGAGAGACTTGGGGGCAGGGTTGGTTTCTGCTTTTAAAATCCTTTTTGAGGAAATATATTTTTCTGCCCTTTTAATATTTCCTTCTCTGAGGGGCTGACTTCCCACACTTTCCTTCCTCCAAAACATCTAATTAACAAAGTAGCTAAGTTTCTAGACTAACAATATGAACTTCTTTTTTTTGGATTCAATCCATTAAAGTGAGCAAACTGCATGTTCACCCAGACTCTAGAAATGGATCTATGTTTCCCTGTGTCTCTCACACTCAAGGCTAGAAAAGAAAAGAACAAACATGTCTCTGAGGTAGCTGGGTTATAAAATTATCTTTCCAATGTTGAAAGACGGTCTTTAACATTTAGAAGAGGGCAGCAAATCCTCGCCACTCATTCAGTTGTCAACTTCTATGTAGGAGATGTGTGGTTCAAAAAAACATGGACATGTAAAAATATTAAACCCTTTCTAAAAGTCAAAGTAATGAATATAATGAATTCTTCCCAGAATATTAACATTTTTAGGACATTGCAAAAGTATGTTTTAATGAAACATTATTCTTCTGGCTCTGTAGAGAAAATGTATTCATTCCTTTTCTATATAAAAGCAATGGGATCCAATCAGTCTATTATATTATTTTGGGTGTGGCCATTCAGCCAACAGTGAGTCCATCTAATAGTAGCAATCTAGTTCAAAAGACAAAAAGGAAGCTGTTAAGTTTGGTAGTGTGAAGTTAAGACTGAGGATGCAGTGGAACAAAGCACAGAAAGAGTTGATCTCCCCCCGTTTTCATCCAGTTCCAAAAGGTGTTTCTTGGAAGCTAAGATTTGAGTATCAGGGTCTATCACTGGTCTTTTTCTATGCAACAGAAGCAACAATGGAAATCAATCCTTGCTCTTCCATTCCAGCCTTATAAAGGGACCTTTTTAAAAAAAGGTGTCTAGCATTCTTTCTAGAACTCTTTCACAAGATCATTGAACATACTTGGAAGAAAACTCTAGACTGCTACTGTTTCATGAGAGTGATGAATACACATTAATAAGGAACTCACTTAGAACCTAGCTTGCACTTCAGAAAGAGTCTGCAAAGCATTAAAAAGGTGTGGGTGTCTGTGGAAACCAACTGGTATATGAGTTCAGCAGCATAAAGCAAAATGGCAGGGACAACTGTGCAGGCAATCCTCAACTTATGAGCACAAAATTTATGTTGTTAAGTGATACATTTGTTAAGTCAGTTTTGCCCCATTTTATGACTTTTCTTGCCACATTTGTTAAATGAATCAATGCAGTTGTTAAATTAGTAACCCAACTGTTAAGTGAATCTGGTTTCCCCATTGACTTTGCTGGTCAGAAGGTCACAAAATGGAATCACATGACTCTGGAATATCACAAATGTGAGTTAGTTGTCAAGCATCCAAATGTAAATCACATGACCATAGAGACGCTACAACAGTCATAAGTGTGAAAAATGGGCATAAATCACTTTTTTTCACTAAACAAACTGTTGTAAGTTGAGGACTACCTGTACAGTCATTTCATATGGTCATGCAATAGATCAAAAACACCTTAACATCAGGTCAATTAAACAGAAATTAGGAGTTCCTCAGGTGTGGGCTGGAGATGTGATGGTCAAATGGTCAAATTTCAAAGCTTTTGTTTATAGTTGAAGATTACATTAACATCTTTAACATATAGAGATTTCCCCATAAATCTACTAATATACCTTCATGCCTTAATCTACCACTATCCCAAGAAAAGACTAAATGATCACATGACTATATCATGTTGGTCAGTGAGCCTTCAAATTTCTTACATTTCCAGCAATTTAAAAAAAAAATCTGATGTCCATTCTTTCAAGGATATTCTTTGAGGAGTTCAGTGCACCCGAAATACAACTTTTGATGAATTAACCGTAATGTTAAATATGTAGATATCATTTTAACATTTTAAGAACCTCAAGCCAGAAATTCCAGTTCTTTAGTCCTGATTTGAAATATCCATTTATAAATATTCTCGACTTTAAAGAAAGATATGCTCTACCTTTCAGTTTTCCACCGTACAAAAGTGAACCAACTGAGAAAAACCTCTGAGACAAAGTATTTGGTTCTTACACTGTTAAGCTTTATGGTTGCAAACTGTGAATTGAATTTGGTTGCGAAGACCACATTCAATTTGAAATCAGGAGAACTCTTTAAAATGGTCACTAAGTAATAGTTGTCATAAATCATTTTATTAGAAAGTTTCTGCCTAAGCTTTCTAATAAAATGATTTATCACCAATGTTCAAAAGTAGAATTTTTCTAAAGTCTTATCTAACACTAGCACATTGTTTCTGTTTTTTACTCTCATTGTGGATTTTAAATTTATCAGATCAGATTCAGCACATCTCCTTGTGGTAGAATCCCTTACCCTGGGTTCACTGCTAAAAGATGTGTAATTAAACACATCAAATCAGTCAAAAATAAAACCTGGAGATGTACTATTCTTTTTAAGCAATGTCTGGTTATGTGCTAAGTATATTCTTCTTCTTCTTCTTCTTCTTCTTCTTCTTCTTCTTCTTCTTCTTCTTCTTCTTCTTCTTCTTCTTCTTCTTCTTCTTCTTCTTCTTCTTCTTCTTCTTCTTCTTCTTCTTCTTCTTCTTTTCTTCTTCTTCTTCTTCTTCTTTTCTTCTTCTTCTTCTTCTTCTTCTCTTCTTCTTCCCTTCTTCTTCTTCTTCTTCTTCTTCTTTTTCTTCTTCTTCTTCTTCTTCTTCTTCTTCTTCTTCTTCTTCTTCTTCTTCTTCTTCTTCTTCTTCTTCTTCTTCTTCTTCTTCTTCTTCTTCTTCTTTCTTCTTTCTTCTTTCTTCTTTCTTCTTTCTTCTTTCTTCTTTCTTCTTTCCTCTTCCTCTTCCTCTTCCTCTTCCTCTTCCTCCTCCTCCTCCTCCTCCTCCTCCTCCTCCTCAGTACACTGGCTTTGTTCTGGAAAAGATTTTATAGTGATGGTATTGTTGGTGATGATGGCTTGAGATTCTGAATTGCCTTGTTACAAACCTCTAAATGTAAACCTTCACAATCTGATGATCTCTGAATGCTTTGGACTACAATTCCAATCATCCCCAAACAACTTGCATGCTAGCAGGCACTGGTCTGGAAATAAAGCACATCACATCCAATGCTTTTAGAATTTGGATTTTCACCCAAAGCAGGAACAGCTATTGAAATTTCCCAGATCCAGTTGAGCTGCTGCAACATCAAAGCTGTAATAAATCTTGTCACCTCAAAGCTGTAATAAATCTTGTCCCCACAGATTATGGCTGGGGATATCTGTGGTTTTGTTTTTAATCAAGGCAAGGAAGTAGAAGAGATAATAATTCGTTCTGAACTTTTTAGAGGTCAGGGCAATGTGATGACTCCAACCCTTGTAGAGATCTAATCAGACAGCCAAGCAGGCAAGTCAGCCCTGCAGCAGGAGCTCCTGATCCATGGTTCCCAGCACAGCCCACTTGTCCTGCCCCAGCCCCTTGTCCTACCACAGTATGGAAAAAGGGCAGCTTCTCATGCGATGAGAAGCCCATTTCCTCTGCCTGGCACCAAGCTCTTCTCACCCCACTGTGCCACATTAGAGAGAAGCCACTAAGAGATGCCTCTCTCCCATCTGATGCAGATCTAAGCGTGATGCTTTTCTCCTCCCCCTCCACTGAGAGACACTCCTGAATATAAATGTCATATTCCTCAGCCAATTTGGTGTAGTGGTTAAGGCACCAAGCTAGAAAGCAGGAGACCGTGAGTTCAAGTCCTCCTTTAGCCACAAAAGCCATAAAAGACTGAGCTTGGGCCAGTCACTCTCTCTCAGCCCAACCAACCTCACAGGGTTATTGTTGTGGGGAAAGGAAGGAGGAGGAAGGGGTGTTGGACATGTTCGCCGCCTGGAGTTACTTGTCAAATAATAAAGGCAGGATACAAATAAATAAAGAATTCTTTCTCCAGTCAAGCAAATCTTCTGCTCCCAGGTTTCTGCGCAATACAGATAATGCAGATAGTCCTCGACTTACAACAACAATTGGGGCCAGAATTTCCATTCAAAGCAAGGTTGTTGTTAAGTGAATCACACCTGATTTTGCAACTTTTTTTTTTTTTTTTTTGCCATGGTTGATAAACAAATCTGGCTTCCCCCATTGACTTTGCTGGTTGGAAGCCAGCTGCGAAGGATGCAAATGGTGATTCGTGTGGGCCTGGGACGCTGGAACCATTATAAATATATGTCTATTGCCACTAAATTAATGGTTGTAAGTCGAGGACTACCTGCATCCCAGAAGTCCAAAAGTGTCACGGTGCTTGTGGAACACAAATAAGATACCAGGATCCCCTGTAACATCATTCACTTGAAGAAGACAAGTCCCTTCCTCCCGTTTTCCTTTGCTGTGTTTACAGGTGTTCAAAACCAAATGTCTCCAGTGGCTAAGTAATCACCCATAAGGAAGTCAGGTTAGCCATAAGGAATTAAACCTCGTAATGCATTTGCTGAACTGTGATGACAGCTGCAGCTGAAAAGTGTGATAACATCTTCTATAAACTTTACAAAATGGGACACAAGGAAAAAGGCATTAAAGCCAGGCTTAAGACTGTCCAAGTTAAGGGAGGCTAAAGTTTCAATGGCAGGAAAGAAAGATAATACCGCAGAAAATGAAAGAAGCTAAATGATTGCCATGTCTGCTGAAATGTGCAAAAACAGCTGCTCCTTTGAATGAGATCAAGCCGATCCATTATGACAGACATTGGAAAATGATGGAATTGTAGTTCTGAATTGCAACAATTATTGTTTGGGCCAGTTTGAATCTATAACTCTAACAGCAGAGAGAAACGCACATACATACACATGCATAGACCCTTTGTACATGCATATAGAGACTAGAATATAATTCTCTGTAGGAAATTTATGTGAATCAGATTGAGGGGAAGAAGATTTTGATTGCAAAATCAATGAATAAGGTATTTGTACATGTTAATTGATGTCTTTTCATATGTCTAAATCTTTAGTATGTTGTATATATTTATTGGAGCTATGCTTGACTTGTGGTGAAGCTTAAATCTTGAAATGACCAGGGGCAGGCAATTAGGGACAATTTTTTATTCATACTCTGTGAAGCTCCAGTTCTGAGTTGTCATTCCAGTCAGAGTCATGCAGCATACCAGTTTAATAAAATGCCAATAATAATGGGGCTGTGCGAGGAAAGCTGTAGCAGAAGCAGAAAACAACGACAACAGTGGTTTTAGAATGGCTTGTACTGGGGTGCTTAAAAAATTGTATACCCATTTGAATGTTCTAAGATGACCTAAAACATGATCTGTACTACACCCAAAGCCTTAGACTAGACAAAGAGAACTCAATTAAACAAATGTGCCAAAAACATTACTCTTATTCATTTAGTCATTGAGGAAAATGATCCAACATTACATACTGTACAGCAGCGGTCCCCAGCCTTTTGGGCACCAGGCACCGGTAACATGGGGAGAGATTTTTCCATGGACTGGAGGGGGCATGGTTTTGTGTGCTGCCTGCATCCCACGGATGGGGCTTTGCTTGTTTGTGTGGACTGATTGCTGGCATACCGCGGCCCGGTACTGGTCCACGGACCGGGGGTTGGGGACCCCTGCTGTACATCATACAGAAAGGGAGACCTTTTTTGGCAGCAACATTGAGTCGACTGACTGCACTGATGGTACTTTTGAAACAGCCAATAAGCTACTGGCAAGCGGTAGGCTCACCCCTCGAGGAGATAAAATTTGTTCTTCCAAACAATTTGATCCTTTAATTTGTCCACTTTTAAAATTTAGGGATCATGAAGAGCTCGGGCTGTTCACTTGGAAGCCAAATAACCTTTGTATGTGAATATCCAAACCATAAGGAAAGTGATGGAAAAGCAGCTAACAGCAATAGCAATTAGCACTTAGACCTATATACCGCCCCATAGTGCTTTTACAGCACTCTCTGAGCAGTTTACAATGTCAGCATATTGCCCCCAACAATCTACTGTATGTCCTCATTTTACTGACCTCGGAAGGATGGAAGGCCATTAGGATCGAACTCCAGACTGTGGGCAGAATTTATCTGGCAATAGGGAAATAAGTTATGGCTATCTTTCCTGTAGTTTCCCTATATTTACTCATATATGGCTATCACGTCTTCCTTGGATCTCCTTTTCTTCAGACTGAACACCCCATATGTCTTCAGCCTATCCTTACAGGGCACATCTTTGGTATAGCACTTGAATTATGTTTCTTTCCTTTCTCTGACATCTCTCCAACTTAGCGTACCCAGAATTGTATCCAGTATTACATGTCTGGTCTCCCCTGTGGAACAGAGGGGAATAATGACTTTATAGGTTTTGTAGAAGATGGATATATGCGCGTGGGACAGAATTCTGCTTAGCTGTACCAACTCCATTTTTTCTTTAAACAAGGAAGAGACTTTGGCAGAAGATTAGGGTAACCCTGCAAGTTATGTGCCAGGGTTACGGCTAACGTAGAGACCTAGTGTTAGTTCCTGCTATTACAGTTAGAATAATTTCTTAAAAGCTAATTGTCAAAACTGCTAATAGGAGTGCATTTTCTTAGCAGCACAGCAATGAATGGCATTGCCTGGAAGCTTGCAATAGCCAGTATAAATTCTTTTTCTCTATCTGAAATGTCTGTATAGGTTTGCTGGACCATGAGCTCAGAGTCTTAGTGAAGGAAATGTCAAATGTGTTTTTTGGAGGCTCAACCAGACTCTTCATAAAGACTTCACAAACTGTGTCCTGATGGAACAGAGGATGGGCATAAAACCTCGTCAACTGAGACAACTGAGAAGGGAGAAGAGTGTTGAGGGAACTCAGAATGTTTTTTCCCCCAACAATCTTTGATGCAGGCTGCTTCCATTGCAACCCAGAATTGCATCACGCTGTCTCACATGTTTCCAAGCCATGAAGTATTCCAATCTGATATACGTTCTCATTTTATTTTTCTCCCAGTGATGGTCTGAAACATCCCCTCAATCTCCACCCTGCCCATTTCCCTCTCTTAGTACTGTATTTGTTTCAGTTCTTAGCCCTCCTGTGCTAACAGAAGCCAGTTGATTTTGCTGGGCCATGCCTGCCCAAATGTCTATTTTTGTTTTGCAGTACAGTATCTGGATGTTGTTTTCCTACTGAAAACTAAGTATTTAGTCACAGAGCTGTGTTTGAGACAACTGATTAAAACCAGTCATTTGTACCTTTGTGGTTATCTGAAATTAAAGAACAGCGCAACCCAATCTGTCTTTTAACACATCATGCACTGAATGGTTTTAGATTCAAAAGGGATGCAAAGAAAGAAATTTGTCATTTGGAACTTGTTGGAAATCCTTGCTGCTTTGGCTTTTTCTGATTTTGCAACTCATCTTCCGGTGGGCACCTCTTTAGACTTGCTCTGTTCGTGCAGTGTGTCAGCCAACCATGGTTTTCTGAATTAGCTGTTTTCTGGCTTCACATCATAACAAATCATACATAACCCTGATGGCTGAGTTCATACAAGACGTTAGGATCAGCTGTAATTGCACCTACTTTGTAGTTCAGTGATCCCATGATGTAAACATAGCTGAGTTCGAATTCGTCTTTGATTGGGAATACATAAGGGACTTGCTTCTTAATTAATATGTAGGGCGTATAATCCCACTTTTGGAATATAAATCAGGTTTGTGCCTCAATTATTGCTCTTGGATGTTCTGATTTGTAAGCAGAGGAGGAAGTGTCATGTATGCTCTGGGGATCAGAGAACATCCATTTCCTTTTTTATTTAGTAAGCTATCAAAATGGTAGATATAATCCAGTGGTGGCGAACCTATGGCACGGGTGCCAGAGGCGGCACTCAGAGCCCTCTCTGTGGGCACGCGCGCTGTCGCCCCAGTCCTAGGCCTTCAGCTGGGTTTTATAAAACCTTTTCGCTTTAGGTCTCCGCCACCGTGTGCAAAAAAAAAAAAGGTTCAATCAGTCAATTTCAACTTCTCATGGAAAAAAAAAAGATCTTGCAAAGTTGGAATTGATTGATTGAACTTTTTAGTCCCACCCTGTCTGCCGTTACCACTGCAGCCATGCCCACCCAATGGGCCACGCCCACCCAATGGGCCACACCCAGCCAATGGGCCACACCCATCCGGCACTCGACGATGCGTAAGTGGGTTTTGGGTTGCAGTTTGGGCACTCAGTCTCTAAAAGGTTCGCCATCACTGATATAGTCCATCTTCTCTTAAATTCTCAGAACAGAGTGATATGGATGTTACATTATATCATGTCTCATAGAGAATGCTTGACACGACTTCCAGCCCTCCCTTTAGATTTTAGAAGAACAAAATTCTCTGTTTTTACCCATCTTGTATCTGTGTGGTGTTTTCTGTTACTGCACATCATGTTCCCTTTATCATAAGCAGGTCATTGCCACCCAGTAACTAAACAGAGGGATTACTGTTGAGCTTTACACTATAAATAGTCTGGATCTTAATGAGATGCCAGGTTTTCTTTTTCTTTTATATTTTCCCCAAGTCTTGTCGAAAATTATATCCAACATATTCTTCATGCTAATAAATGTTTATCTTAAAAAGAGGAAACTCCATAGGTGGATTGCTGAAATGCAAAGGAAAATTACACTTGGAATCTCTTGAGATAGGGTATTTTTTTCCCCTTTAAATCTTTACCAGTGAAAAAAGGGAGCCAGAGATTTTCATTTTAAATAGGTTTAGTCACCTTACAGCAGAGCTCCCCAACCTTTCAATTTTTGCAGACCAGCCGAGAAGGGAGGAGAGGGGATTATTCCGTGCGAGCGGTGGGCAGGTGTGCATGCAGGTGCAGCTCCATTTGCATAAGTGGCTGGCATGAGTGCCCACCACTCAAGCAAATGGAATGCACACATGCCCTTGCCTGCTACTCGTGCAAGTGGGGATGTGCATGCGCACACTCACCCACCACTTCCATGGCCCGGTTCCAAATGGCTCAAAGCCCGGTAATGGGCCAAGGCCTGGGGGTTGGGGACCCCTGCCTTACAGCACAATCTGTACATATACAGTACATTCTAAAGACCAGCATGTCATTCTCATGGTGCTGAAGTCAGTGACAAAACTTCCAGTGACATCAATATGTCAGCCCAATTAATAATCCATCTGAGTGACAATAACCACCTCTTTTGGAGATATGGCCTTAATTACTTTGATTTGACAGCCCACTTTTATTTCTATGGCCAGGTTGACATTAAAGAACCACAAGAATATGAGAAACTGCTCAAGGTATGATAGAGGCATCTTTGAGTCCTATGGCTCAATTCAAATGTTATTAAGGGTCAAAGTGTGCTGATTCATGCCTTGTACTGGCAGCAGAATTTGCACTGGCAGAAATGTTGTGTGGTTTACTAACAGAATCCCAGAGTACATGTGATAGAGGTTGGTCCTGAAAAAAGTTCAGAAACTGCAGCCACTCAAAATGGAGTGGGCAGATGATTTGTGTGTTTTATATAAAATATAATCCAGAAACTGCATTGAATTCCAATTGAGTTGTAAGCACAAATTCTTCCCTGTAAATCCCTACATGTATATGTTTAAGGTATTTGGATACTGGTTACAAAAATACCCTTTTAGAAGTATAACCGAATAATTCATCTCAATAGTGATAATTTTATTACAGATTAGATTATGCAGATAAAAAAAATCTACAAAAGATAAGAACATTAAAAAAGAAAAAGGTGCAGAAAAAGGAAAAAGAAAATTTAAAAAGGTCACCTCCCCCTTCATCCCAGCAAGTATAAATAATTTTAACAATTTATCACTATCCCTTAAAATTTACAAAACATCTTCTCATATCCCACCCCTTTCTTTATAAACAAGTCTTTAAAATCCCACCACTCCATCACAATCAGTAAAAGTCCATTAAGGATTGTCAGAAATAACCACATACCTATTACAAATTAAATCTAATAAACCTGCTTAAAATCTTTCGTTTTAAATTTATATCTCATTTTCTATCTTTAAAAAAAGCCCACAAACTTCATCATTCAAATCTATCAATAGAAATCCAGTAAAACTACCAGAAATAGCAGCATTATTTTAACACTATTTTATTCTTCATCAAATAAATTTAAAATCCAATAAATGAACTCTCATTCCCATATATCTTCTCTTATAGATAAACAAAACCTTTAAAACATTGTCATCTGCTCCTAGTCATATTAGTCATTAAAAGATACCAGAGACAATATCCCATCTATTTTAACATTGATAAAAAAACCCAACTTTGCATTCTTTTCCCTCTCAACAATCTGTAATCCCTTCAATTATTGTCATAAGGCTGTTTTCTTTCCATGTTCTCTTTGTCTCTTCTCATGAAATCATTGACAATTTTAATATTTTTTTTTGTAAATCCCCTATAGAAAGTTATCTATGTTACTCTTCTGGTTAGTATTTGTGCTTATTTTACAATATCTTTCATTTGTACATCTTTTTCCATCTCCTTCTCACAGCTTATCTTTTGAAAATCCACATTTAAATCAATTCCAGTCTTTTCCAATGAAATTTGTTCTCTTCCACGGCACCATTTAATCTATCTATAATAGCAAGAGTTCTCATTTTTCTGGAGAGATTTTGGCAGTCTGGATCCTGTATCCAGACATTATTTTCAGTCATACTCTCTTCCAGAGAGGTCAGTTTGCCATATGGCGCTCACTGGCTGTCTCAGAGAAATCCCTCTGAACATTGAAACCCTTTTATTTTTGAGGCCTTTCAGCCTGCTCTTCTAAATTTGTCCATTGTTTCCCCAAACCATACCTCCCTCACTGATGCATTCTAGGTTGTGGATATTACTTGCCATCTTCTCTATTTTCTAACTACAAAGGTGAGAAAACCTCGAACCAAGGAAACTGCAGGGACTAATCCACATAGTCAGAAATCAAAACTGACTCACAGGCACAAATAATAAAATAAAAAATAAAATTAATAAAATAATAACAAAAAATAAAAAATAATAAAAATAAAATAATAATAAATAAAATAAATAAAATAAATAAAATAAATAAAATAAATAAAATAAATAAAATAAATAAAATAAATAAAATAAATAAAATAAATAAAATAAATAAAATAAATAAAATAAATAAAATAAATAAAATAAATAAAATAAATAAAATAAATAAATAAAATAAATAAAATAAAATAAAATAATAAAATAATCCTTAAGGAAAATTAGGAAATCACAGCTAGGCCAGTTTCTAAAAAACTATCCATCCAAATGTACAATATAATGTATTTTCCACTGGTGATTCTCCAATGTGAATTTTCCATTAATGGATCTTGCATTTATTATGCCCAGCCTCATCTCTTTTTATAAAAGGGTTTGGGTTGTGGGTAAAGCAGTGGTAAATTCCTGATTAGAAAATCCCTAATTATGACTCTGATTAATTCAGGCGGGATGCATAATGTAAACTAGATGGAATCTTGTTTCATGGTAAGATGGAGAGGCTTGTCACTATATGTGACTGTACGTGAGGATGACAATAAATTTTGTTTATTAATCTCCTTGCTCCACAGAGCCCCTCGGGTTGCCTCAGGTGTTGCAACGACCCATTAAAATCGCATCTTTAAGAAGCTTGCCAGCATTTATTTTTCCTTCCCAAAGTTTTTCAGCTTTGGATTTTCTTTCTTTCAAGCAAAAATGACAAGCCCTGGTTCTAGGATGTTTGCATTCGAATTCCGTTGTCGGTTTGAAAGATACATGCTTTTTCCAAACTTTGTTGTAGGAATTTCAAGTGATGTACCTATTCTTGTATCCCTGGATAGCGTGGCTAAATGATTGGCCCAGACTAATCCAATAGACTGAGTGTAAACTTGTTCCTGAATCTCTGTTAGCCCTATTTCATGAAACCTAACCACTGCGTCACCTCAGCTCTTTTAGGAATTTTTAAAAGTACAGTTTCTTCAGTCCAACCCAATCCAGTCCAAACTCTTTCTTTCCTGAGATAAAGGAGGCAGGGGTGAGAGGGAGAGACATGTGTGTATACACACACAAAACTTACACTAACACAAAATTATATATTTTATTCAAAGGAGGAAAATGTTTCAAAGAATTTCAACACTACTTCAATCTCACAAAATATTTCACAAAAGTGCTAAATATGCTAGGGTGTTAAAGTGATATGGCCGTTGCTAAGGTTGCGTTTAATACATAATACATACACTCAACATGCATATATCCTCATTGAGTACATTCCGCACCATTTGTTAACCTTTCATCTTTCAGTACTTGCTTTCTTCCACATAGGCTCCATAAATTCAGCTAATCTTCTCTCCAAATAAGCATACAAAATTGCATCTGAAGGGAGAAAAGGTGTTCTTGGTGGCTCCTCTTTAACTCTGCTTGGTATTTCTTGAAAGTGAGACTATATGGAGCATTGCATTCCAATTCACCTGGGAAGCTTGAATTATACTGGCTTCTGTTCAGCTACTGGCCAGAGATTGAATTATAGATACAAGCTACCTCTGTATCCCCTGGTAGACTGGCACAAAAGTAGCAGTCTTCGTGTGGTCTATGAGAGACCAACATTTTGCTACTGGGCATTGCCATGCAGCCCAAGGCATCCATTCACCCTCATAAATATGCTCTGCCAAGTAGTTGGTATGTTTTAAGACAATTACCTGTTAACTCAAAGTCTAAAACCCACAGAATTTACACCGGTATGACTGCCTGTTACTACAGTGAACATGAGATGAAATAAATTAGGCAATGTGACCTACTTTGTGGCTCATGTGGTTGTTACCTGGAGATTTCTTGACAGGTAGCATTTTTAGATTTTTTGCTCAGAATTCAGCATGACATTTTGTGTCAGATGTGCTTCTGAAAGTCAAACTGAATATATGCCTTGATAAGTTTGGATTGTGGTAGATTTCTTTGGTTCTACAAGAAAAAAAAATCAAACACAGATTTGAGAAAAGGATTGCAACAGTCCATAAGGTCTGTTGATGCATTTCATGTTCCTTCACATGACACGTGCACATATGGTCGGTAATGGGCTGTGAAAAAATCTTGGCAAAATTATGTGCACATTTTATTCCGTGTCTCCCAATAAGGTGCTTGTTTTATGAGTCTGATAATTTGACAATTGGACTGTTTCAGTAAATTTATTTGGTTATCAAATTTATATAGCCACTATTTTCCAGATATATTAGATTATAGTCCTATGTTTTCCAAAAAAATTACTTTGGAACTGTAGGAGTTTTAATCTCACACATTTGACAGGCACAGCTGCAGCAAATAGTTTTATGTTAAAGGATATAACAGCACCATTATTTAGGGATCATAATAAACCTTTAGCTTTTCTTTTTGTCATTGCAATGCTCATGCGATTTTTGGAAATATCAGCAAAAGAGCATGGGATTCCTTATAATCTTCCTCTAAGAATATCATTTGTTTCACTTGCCGACGTGTTACCTGTGAACCCCTTAGCAGAAAACATTAAATGAACAGTTCTATTTGCTAAAACAACCACACAATGGCCTGCATGGTTGATGTTATTACTAATATATAAACAAATTGCCTACCGAAGTAGACTACCTACAAATGATATGTGATGACAGATAGCTACTATGTATTGAAATGTTTATGCAGAATTTTTATATCTGTATAATCTATCTGAGAATGGTACTTTTGGAGCATGGACATTTCCCCACCAGACTGCATGGTGATTGATAAATGGGTTCAGCTGGAGTAGCTTGCTCAGATTCAGAAACTGAAGTCTGGGCCAGGACTGATTAGGTTTCTCATATTCATTCTTTCTTTCTGGCTTGTTGAAGATTTGTTAGTGTGTGGCATACACCTTAGCCTTGGGAGCCCAGCGTTTCTTTCTGAAGACGTTGCAATTCCATTCATCACACGCCATGCAGTATTGTCTGAGGGGATTAAATTCCAAGCTGTTTTTTACTTCCTTCCCCGCCAAAATGGAGGGGTCGTTATTTCTCTCTTTATGATCTCACTATTAGTAAATCTGAGTCAATAAAATGTGCTGTCGCTCAGAAGTGCCTCTCGTGTTATCTCTGTCCTCTGCGTTATTCAAAGCAAACAAAAGGATTTAAAAATGAGATAGCGCTGGAAACTTATAAAAAAAAACCCATTAGTTATCAATAAGGACACCAAGAATCTGAGGCCATTTCCTGAAAGTGAGCCACATTCGACTGTTGAAACAAAATCAACAAAGGATGTTGCAGCACCTTCAAATACTAGCATGTTAAGGATGACATCAGTCACATCTGATGAACTATTGTCTAGTGTCTATAAAATTAGACAGCTAAATACAGAAATATCACTGATGGTAACCACAAGGGAAAGAGGAACCTATTATAGTCAACTGAAAATTTACAAAATAGGTGAAAAGGTGAATTTCTAAGAATCCTTAATCTAATTTAAAATTCAGTAAACACAAAGGAAGGAGAAAATGACTCTGTTAGTAAAGTTATGTCTGGCCACAGGCTTATCTGGAGAGTTTGCACTTAGTTCCTGTCAGAGATTGGTAGCTTTAGATGGTAACAAAGATTCTCTCAAAGAGCCTTGTGGGAAAATATCCCAACAAATAAGTCTTCATCTCTTTAATTCTTAACATTTATAAAATTAATCTATTAAAGTCATAGGTGTTTCCAATTCCTTGGGAGATACTCAGATTCCTGGATAAAGGAAAACAGAGGAAGGAGTAATTGGACAGCTGGACAAGCTGGGGATAATTTAGTTCAGACTTTCCTACTTTCCTCCAAATAACCCAAATGTTTCTCAGGCTTTGGCTGAGATACAGATTACAAGACACATTTTTGACCCTTACACCCACAAAGACAGAGACATATTTTCTCAAAAGGTTCTCCAATGAATGAAAACTCCACCTGCCGATGTTCAGAAGTAGTCTTTAGAAAACTCCCCGTACTTTTCCCAATCAGCAGTTGTTCAAGAAGGGGATTCCAGTTCCTCTCCAAAAATACTTGTAATATACTGGTAGTCCTCAACTTATAACCATTCATTTAATGACCATTCAAAAAGTGGCATCGAAAAAAGTGACTTATGGCTATTTTTCACATTCACAACCATTGCAGCATCCCTATGGTCATGTGATCAAAATTCAGATGCCTGGCACCTGACTCATGACTGGTTGACAAACCATACTCAATGAGTAGTTCTTAATGGTACTTGGAGGGAAGTAAGCATAGGCCCAGCACTCTTCAATATCTTCATAAATGACTTAGATGAGGGAATTGAAAAGGAAGTCATCAAATTTGCAGATGACACTAAGCTGGCAGAAATAGCCAACCCCCCAGAAGACAAGCTCAGGATCCAAAAATGATCTTGACAGACTTGAACAATGGGCCCTATCCAACAAAATGAAATGTAATGTGGAGAAAAGCAAGGTTTTACACTTAGGCAGCAAAAACCAAAGGTACAAGTACAGATTAGGTGAAAGCAGACTCAAAAACAGTAACTGTGAGAGGGACCTTGGAGTCCTAGCAGATGATCATCCCAAAGGTGCTTTTTCACAAGGCAACTGGACTTTCTTGTTTTTCTTTGAAGACATTTCGCTTCTCATCCAAGAAGCTTCTTCAGCTCTGAGTGGATGGTGGAGAATGATTTATATAAGGATTTATATTCCTTGCAGACAGCTGTCCATTTGCAAGGAATATAAATCCTTGCATTCCCCACCATCCAGTCACAGCTGAAAAAGCTTCTTGGATGAGAAGCGAAAGGTCTTCAAAGAAAAACAAGAAAGTCCAGTTGCCTCATGAAAAAGGATCTTTGGGATAACTATGACCTGGATGACTGAGAATCTCCATAGACATTTAGTAGATGATCACTTAAACATGAGCCAGCAGTGTGCAGCCAAAAAAGCTAATACAATCCTTGGTTGAATAAACAGAGGCATAGAATCAAAATTACTTGAAGTATTAGAACCACCTTATAAAACCCTAGTAAGACCACACCTGGAATACAGCATCCAGTTTTGGTCGCTACATTACAAAAAAGATATTAAGACTTTGGAAAAAGTGCAGAGAAGAACAACTAGGATGATTAAAGGCCTTGAGACTAAAATATATGAAGAACAGCTGCAGGAATTGGGTATAGCCAGTCTAGAGAAAAGAAGGACTAGGGGTGACATGATAGCAGTATTCCAGTATTTGAGGGGCTGCCACAAAGAAGATGGGGTCAACCTATTCTCCAAAGCCCCAGAAGGCAGGACAAGAAACAATGGATGGAAACTAATCAAGGAGAGAAGCAACCTGGAATTAAGGAGAAACTTCCTAACAGTGAGAACAATTAACCAGTGGAACAGCTTGCCTCCAGAAATCGTGGGCGCTCCATCACTGGAGGTTTTTAATAAGAGACTAGACACCCACTTGTCTCAAATTGTATAGGGTCTCCTGCTTGAGCAGGGGTTGGACTAGAAGACCTCCAATTCCCATCCAGCTCTATTCTCTGAATGTCATATTTATGATGTTTACAGTCTCCTGGGGTCATGTGATCATCTTTTGCAAGCTTCTGACCAGCAAAGTCAATGGGGAAGCCAGATTCACTTAACAACTGTGTCACTAACTTAACATCTGCAGTGATTCACTTAACAATTGTGGCATGAAAAGTTGTAAAATGGGGCGAAACCCGCTTAACTGTCTTGCTTAGTGACATAAATTTTGAGTTCGACTGTGGTCATAAGTCGAGGACTACCTGTAGAAGTCCATTGTTGACGTATTGGTGGACTGTGTGTCTTCCTCTGTGCATATATGTGTCATGCAAGTTGTTTCCAAGAACCAGTTTGGTGGTTGTGGTTAAAGGCACCAGGATAGAAACGGGAGAACCTGAGCTTGTAGTCTCACCTGAGGCATGAAGCCAGCTGGGTGACCCTGAGCCACTTACTTATCCTTAGCAAGAAGGCACTGACGAGCTACTTCTGAAAAGGCTGCCAGGAGAACTGCACGGACTTGTCTGTGTATTTGCCAGGAGTCAAGACTGACTTGCAAGCATAATAAATGTTTGGTCTTTGGTCCAATCAGGTTAGACTAGTGAAAGTTTCCAGCCAAATAGCCACCCTGTTCATGCTTGCTTAAAAGTAAGCAGTACTGAATTTCACACCTCCCCCCCCCCCAGTAATGCACAAAGGATTACAGATTTACTTGTTCAAAATATATTTCAGCAGGAGAAACACTGCATGTGGCACTAAAGTAAAACCTTGGTTATGAATATCTTGTGTTTGAGTGAATTACAGCAGTTGAGCTCATCATGAAAGCACTGAGATAAAATTGTATTTTTTTGAGGTAAGCCTCATTTATCATCGATTTTCAATATTTCTCCTAAGAGGTTTGTGTAGTCTACCACAGTTTTTCCTTGACTTTTTGATTTAAATCCTCAGTTGCTGGTTAAGGGAGGGAAGGCAGATTAATTGCTATTCCTGGATATGTTTATGAAAGAGTCATAATTCATGGTATAGTTTCAATCTTTTCAAAAGACAATGAGAAGAGCCTAGCTAGATCAGAGTGGGCCTACACAGTTGTATATCTCCTGTCTAGTAGCATGTCCACACTACAGATTTTATTACTTTATTCCACAGCTAACTGCAAAACAACATGGACCTGTAACAGAGGGTGAGTGCTGAGAATATTATGTGTTGAGATCCTTACCTCCCCTTGTTCTGACTTTCCCTTGGACATTGATCCAGGGCAGGGGTCTACAAACTTGGGCAACTTTAAGACTTATGGACTTCAACTGCTGGCTGAGGAATTCTGGGAGTTGAAATCTACAAGTCTTAAAGTTGCCAGGTTTGGAGCACCCTGATCCAAGGAATCCATCTGCTAATGGTGAGGGATGTGAATTGTGGGCTGGCCTTGATTGTGTTATATCTTTGCTGCTGTTTTATTTTTGCTTGTTGTATTTTTTTTTCTTGCTTTTTCCTTCTGCTACCTGTCCCAAGTTGCAACTTACAAATTGGATGTTCATATAAATTACTGAAATAAATGAACAACTGGATATAAAATACAGAGGGGAAAAAAAGAAGGGAAGCAGCAATCACTTATAAAGAGTTCCAAATCAAAACAATATAATTGTCACTCTAGCTAAGCCAGTTGCGCGTTATCTTCTTGAATAATATGAACTTAGGTTGCAGCACATGTTCAGAGTTCATTGCAGAAAGTATACTGTGATTGGAGAGTGACTGTCTGGATTTCTTGTTTGATATTTAAGGTAGTCTGCCAGTAGAGGAATACAGATGGCAACCATTAGTGAAATATGAGCTTAACCTGGAAATAGGGAAGTATAAGAAAGAAATCAAGATAGCCCACCTTGACTCTCTTCAATACAGAGGGGAGAAAAACAGGAATTCTGCCAGGTTTTCAAGATTCTATCACTACTGCTTGGATCAATATAGGAAGAGCTGTAATGTTTTTTGTGGTCCCTGTTTCCTAACCTGGTCTACCTTCCTTGCTTTTCCTGAGATATTATCTTCAATTCGATAAAAAGTTAAGTATAAATGAAAGCCAAAATCTTTGCGGGGAGAAACTAGCTGTGGCTTTTGTTGTCCAATCAAAGAAAACACATCATTGCTGATATTTTGAATCTTGTCAGCAAATCAGAAATTATCTAGTGACTAATCTTACTTCCCTATGAACTTTGGTTGAATAATAAAGGTGCAGTCTCATTTTGACCAGTTCTGCAATCATATAAATGGGATTACAAAGAGAGAAGATTTGGGGTAGAAAATATAATCTGAATTTCATATATTTCCATCTCTTTTATTAGATGTTTTAGGTGGTAATGTTAGATCATGCAAAAAAAAAAGCCATATATTCCTAACCAAAATGACACAAGCTCCTTGGAGCAATAAGTTGGAAGATATATAAAATACATACTTCATATCTAGAATTCCTAGATATGAAACTTTTGCTGATAGACTATAAAGTGTCAGATCAAAAATGCATTGTATACACAGAGACCTATTTCATTTCCCTGTGCTTTTAGTTTTCCTTAGCGTGAACTATAGTGCTGATTGTTCATTTCAAAACTGTTAAAGATAGTCTGCCAGTATAGTGACCTACATGTTTATCTTCCTGTCCTGGATTCATTCACATCTCCTGAGGTATTTGGGAAAGAAATGAAAGATTTGTGTTTGGACCAGTGGGTGGGGGTGGTGGTGGTGGTGGTGGGGCTGATGTAAGACTTCAGACCTCCCAATGAGAGACATCTTTTCCATTATAGTACGCCGTCACTCAGCTTTGTTTTGTAAACATGTAGGCCTTGATAGGTATATGAACAGGTAGAGGAAAAATGTGTTCCAGTGTGTACTAAATAGGACAGGGGTCCCCAACCCCCAGTCCATGGACCAGTACTGGGCCGTGGCATGCCAGCAACTGGTCCACACAAAAAAGCAAAGCCCCATCCGTGGGATGCAGGCAGCACACAAAAGCACACCCCCTCCAGTCCATGGAAAAACCTCTCTCCATGGAACCTGTCCCTGGTGCCCAAAAGGTTGGGGACCTTTGAAATAGGAGATGGATTGTTAAAGGGTGAATGTGGGGGAAGGGAGGGCTAGAAAAATAGCATGGAGACAAAAAAACCCACAAATTCCTCATTGGCCAGAGGTAGGAAACGATCCATTTCCAGACAGCATTCTCTTTCTCTTCACAAACTTTAGACAGGGGAATGTACTTTGGGACTATTAGATATTTAAGCAAATCACCTGCAAAGCAAACTTGTTCCAAATCATTCTCACGATGAAAACAGGAATGGATGGGAAACCATATTTATAAAATTTAGCCCAGAAAGTCACAAAACAAAGTTCAGTGAAGTATTTGCATGTATTATGGCCTGCAGCCTTACAAAAGAGAGAGGGGGGGGGGAAGGAAGGAAGGAAGGAAGGAAGGAAGGAAGGAAGGAAGGAAGGAAGGAAGGAAGGAAGGAAGGAAGGAAGGAAGGAAGGAAGGAAGGAAGGAATCACCTTTTAGGCTGTCACTCAGATGATAGATTTCTAAAAGCCAAACAAAAACACTGGCTATTTAAAGGATATCCCTCCTATTGTGAACCTGTCCACTTGTTTGAAAAGCTGGAGAGGCCTCCTGGATGATGCCTCTATTGTCAGAGGCTTGTGTTTCTAGCATGTGAGGAAGGGACTTCTACAGGTAGTCCTCAACTTACAACAGTTCATTTAGTGACTGTTTTAAGTTACAATGACACTGAAAAAAGTGACATGACCATTTTCCACACTTACTACTGTTGTGGCGTCCCCTGGTCATGTGATCAAAATTCAGACACTTGGCAACTGGTTCATATTTATAAAGGTTGCAGTGTCCCTGGGTCATGTGATCAACTTTTGCGACTCTCTGACAAGCAAAATCAATGGGGAAGCCAGATTCACTTAACAACCACATTACTAACTTAATAACTGCAGTGATTCACTTAACAATTGTGGCAAGCAAGGTCGCAAAATGGGGCAAAATTCACAACAGAAATTTTGCGCTCAGTTGCGATCATAAGTCAAGGACTACCTGTACTGCATCATTTTTAGCTATGGAATACAGAAGTGGTGCTTGTACCTTACCCTCTCGGTATTTAACACACCTGGAAAGGCACATCATTTTTGCCAAGCGTTTCATTCACAGACAATTCTAGTACTTATTGTCCCATTTTATTCCTATTTTTAACATTTTATATTGCGTGAGCATTTGTGTGTATGCATGCATTTTACACTTCGTTGGTCTCGAATGCTTGTTGGAGCAGAAGAGCAGCATATACATCAAATAAATAAAATATTCTTGTCTAAGATCTTGACTAGCTGCTTGTAGGAAGGTTTTGAAATCAAGCCAAGACCCCTGCAAAATTAAGCCCAGGGCCTCAGGTCAAGCAGTCCAACCAATGTGATAATCTGTTCCACTCCCAAAACTATTTTAAAGCTTTATGCATTGTCATACATCTTAAAGCATATTGCAAATTAAAACTAGTTGGGAATAATCTTAGAGGTAAATAGGATCTAACATCTCCTCTTCAGTGATGTCCTGCTTCATTGCCCTTAAATACAACAGAAATAAAATGATGAAAACGAGGGAGGGAGAGAGGGAAGGAAGGAAGGAAGGAAGGAAGGAAGGAAGGAAGGAAGGAAGGAAGGAAGGAAGGAAGGAAGGAAGGAAGGAAGGAAGGACATCTTTTAGGCTGTCACTCAGACGATAGATTTCTAAAAGCCAGACAAAAACACTGGCTAATTGGCAACTTGCAGTGGGCACAGGATATTGAGGAAGAGTCCATTAAAGTGTATAGTGATTTCTTGAAACTGAGGGATTGAGGGAAATGCTCAGATCTGTCAGTCATTCCTAGTAGAGTCTTCTTCATGGTGTGCACCAACGATTATGCTTGAAAGATGCCTTTTGAGTTGAAAAAATGGACTATTCCAGGCCATTTGTATCTGAGGGACTCTTCCCCATCCTGAATTCATCATCCACAGTCCTTTATAGGAAACTTAGCCAAGACTTTCTTCTTCTCTAGTTTAGCGTTGCATTACTAATCACCTCTTTTTTGGGGGCGGGGGGGTGTTAAGAAATTTAAATAAGCACAATTGTTTTTCATATGGAAAGAGCTAATAGAATCACATATTTAAAAGGAGAAGCCATACAAACTAGAAAAAGAACAAAGTCTATCAGGGTGAGGAAGAACAGTGGCTACCAGCCTCAAGAATTCTCCAAAAGACTTAAAAGTTATTGTGCGTCAACATATTTAGTTACTGTTTGCCCTTTCAAATACCTGCTCTATATAGAAAGATAAACTTGAGTACCCTAAGAGTCACTTAACAGTGATATGGGTGGCCTATAAATTTAATAAATACATAAAGAAATAAATAAAAACTCAATGGGTTGATTAAATTCAAAAACACTTCTAAAGGAAAAGCAAGGTAAAACAAACTTTTCACTCCTCTCACTTCAAATAGCAGGGAATAAATTGTGGGAGTGGAATATTACTAATGAGATAGGAAATCTACATTCTATTAATGGCTCTTGCTTCAGTCTTGATTTCGTGATAAATGGACTGTATATATTATCCACTTGCATAAATGGAATGTATCGTCTTTCTTCTGGCATATTCTGAAGTATGTAATAATATGTAAACTGTAAAATGCTGGGTCCCAATATATTTCTTTTATTACCTGCCAATTGAACAAGTGTTTTCCATAAGCAAAACAATGTTTTATTTTTAAGAACAGCCACACTGAGTCCTACAATAACAGACAGCAATCCCCTTTTGGGACCTATATTTCTTTTCCCTCAAATGGTAGGTTTGGATTATACTTAAGTTTTTTTGTGATTACGTCTGAGTAATTTGGGCCAAGCCTCTCGGGGCTTTCTCCTCAATGGGAGATGATTAACCTCTTTTCTTTTCCACTGATGGAAGAGGATAAATTGGGTTCAATAAAACAATTTCCCCTCCATTCTGTTCATAAACTGATTATATAGAAGAGACCAATCTCGAGATGTTTGGAGCAGAAATCATAAATGCTTCCTGTGCTGAAATGCCAGGCATTTAAACTTCAAAATAAAAAAATGGACTCACTTAATCCTGGAGACAAATTGCTCACAGGTCAAGAATATTAATGGATATTTGATGGGTTGTTGTGCTGAAGAATGAATCCCTAAAAGCTTAGAGGTACCAGGAGAAAGCACAGCTGTGGAGAAGGAGGGAGAGAGAAAGAGACAGATTATTTCTTTCCCTGCTTAAGGGCTGAAGGCACAGTCACAGGCAAACAGATGTTTTGAAGGAATTGGAACCGGTGGCAGTGAAGGAGTGATGCAGCTGGAGGACAACTGAGAGGGTTCTGCCATGGCTGGCCTTCTGAGTCAAGGGCCAAGGAGTGGCAGATTAATGTGGTTATGAGGAAGAGTCCTTGAGGGTGAAAATAGTTTCAGGAAGGGCTAACAGAGGAGAACTTCCTCTCCTTTGCTTCTTTCCCCCTCATCCCCCTTTTTTTATTATTATCCCAGCAATGTGTTGGTGCGCAGAAGAATGTTGTATAATTTTCTGACTGCACCTTATTTCCAACCCCCCCCCCCCAACCCTTCACATGTATATCTTAACCCTGTTCTGCAAATCAATAATTTGATTCCTGGCCCATACATAAACCGGTGGGCTTATGAAGCCATTCAGTCAAATTTTCTCAGGATGTTGTTTGACACCTCAAAATGCACCGGCAGTGCAGTAGTGATGCTTGAAGCTAACATGCTGAGTATTAAGGCTCAGGCCTGGATTCTAATCTCAGGTCTTCAAATCATGTTTAATCCTGTAGGCCTGATGGCTCTGCTACTGTCAGACAATTACCAAGCCCATTGGCACCACACCTGCATAGCAGAATTATACAGCCTTGACCTGTCTCCTGAATACTTAGGCCAGCTAACCTCAGAGAACCCAAATCAATAGTAAAAGAGAGAGGGGGACACTGATCACCAAAATATTACCAGTGACTCTGAACTCTATTGCTAGGTGTTAGACCAGGGGTAGGCAACCTTGGCTCTTTCATGACTCGTGGACTTCAACTCCCAGAATTCCTGAGCCAGCCAAGCTGGCTCAGGAATTCTGGGAGTTGAAGTCCACGAGTCATGAAAGAGCCAAGGTTGCCTACCCCTGTGTTAGACAGTCATAAGGGGTATCTATACAATTTAACCCTAAGCAAATATGAATGGGCCTTTTCCAGAGCTCGTTTTGATGCCCTCTCATCAGCTCTACTGGTGGGAAGATTTCCTGGGACTCCTTATTTGTAGATATTTTATTCTTGTGGTTCCATATCTCACACTGTGTCCTTTCTATGATGCTCTAAGAGAAGCTCTGATTGTCCCAATCATTTCCAAATATGAGGGCCATAAAGATAACTTTTATGTTTATTATATTAAAGGATGCTAACTCCACCATATCAGGTGGCCAAATACCTGCACCAAGTTATACAACTGAGCAAAACTTTTAATTACATATGTTACTTTATTGTCCTATTAATTTTTCCCCTTCTCCATAACCAAATTGCTATGTTAAACTATTTCCCTTTCTACTGTACTCTTTGATTGTAAAGGCTGGTCAAAACTGTAATAAAGGTATTTGATTTGATTTGGAAATGATTTGCAACTGTGTTTTCTGGCCTCTCTGTAAGTGCTTTTCATACTGCCTTAATTCACAACCATCCCTGACAAAGCATAATGCCTGGGTTAACAAAACACTAAGAAAAGCCAGACAAACTGCATTGCAGATTAGCCTGATCTGTGAATCCAGACACTGGTTTTTTGTTTTTATTTTTTTTAAAACACAGGAACCCTTAAAGAACATATTCTTAGCCAGGTGCTTTCCATATGTGTTGCAACTCAACCACATTGTTTGGGAATCCTGAGACTTATATTTCAATGGAGCACACCATGTCGGAAAAAGCTACTGTGAAGCACATGTCTTCATGCAAATTAATATATGCTTGGGATTTTTGTTATGTAGATGCTAACTAAGCAGTGTGGATTTTTATTTTCTTTAAAAGCAACATTTCTTTTCTGGATCCTCATTTAGTTTTTAAACAAACAAACAAGCAAACAAACAAACAAACAAGCAAGCAAGCAAGCAAGCAACCCTAACTTGGTGTAATCAACAGGGCTTGACATGTTATTCATAGTTCTCGGCCAATCCATTACAGTCATACTGAATGGTTGATTACGTCCTCCTCTTGTGCATCGCTATAAAGTTGGTTTTATAGGAAAGTAGGAGCTGTTGGTGTGCAAAATATCAGGAAAGGTGCAGTTCAGCTGGTTCTCTGTGAAACTTCAGTGTATGCTTACATCATAGTAATATCTATTTGTATGTGTGGGTTTTTTAGGCATCACAAATTCTTTTTTGGTTGAATGAATAGTATTTCCAATTTCAGCCTCAAATCATGTCAGAGTTTCCTAAGAGATAGCCTCAGTGAGACACTGCAGGAAAAACAACAAAGAAGATTTTGATGCCATAAACTATGGCTAATATTATCTGGACTGGGCTGCAATATTTATCTTATCTGGGCTGCAAAATCCGAAAGACCAACAGTTGGCATTTTTGGCGGCCAAGAGAACAGAATTCTACCATAAGGCACAAAAGCTTCTAAGAGATTACAAGTAGTCCTCAATTTCTGACCACAATTGAGCCCAAAATTTCTCTTTGCTAAGTCAGGCATTTGTTAAGTGAGTTTTGCCCCATTTTATGACATTTCTTGCCACAGTTGTTAAGTGAACCACTGCAGTTGTTAAGTTAATAGCATGATTGTTAACTGATTTGGCTTTCCCTGCTGATTTTGCTTGTCAGAAGGTTGCAAAAAGTGATTACATGACCCCGGGGACATTGCAACTAACATAAATTAAAGCATCTGAATTTTCATCACATGACCATGAGGATGCCACAACGGTCGTAACTGTGAAAAATGGTCATAAGTCACTTTTTTCCAGTGCTGTTGTAACGGTCAATAAATGAACTGTTGTAAGCCGAGGACTACTTATAGATGGAGTATGTAAGTTTTTAAAGTGCCACAAGACTCTTTGTTGTTTTGCTCTGGGGCAGATAAGACTCCTGTAATTGTGTTGTGTGTCGAGTGATGCAAGCTTCCAAAAATTGTTTTGGAACAGTCACCTTCCCTTTCATAAGTGGAATATTTAAAGCAATGGCATCTTTAGACTTCTGTGGAAAAAGCTGGACTGCTTGAACAAAGGGCAAAGTCCAAAGCACTTCTGAATCATTTTTCAAGCACACACAGCCCTATTGAGCAATGTTATGACTAACTCTGAAATGACTGAAGGTAAAGTGCTAATCACCTAGCAGTTAAGCTGCTTGTAATCACAAGAAAATGAGGCTGAATTAACTGACTTAGGAAATATTCCCTTTGGTCAGCTAAGTTTCTTATCGTTTGGGATGTTTATGTAACTCACAAGTCAAGATATTTGCCACTCCCTGAAGTCTAGGCCCAGATCAGCAATTCCAGATTAAGACTATCCAGGCATGGATTAATGATTAGTCAAATTCAAAGTTCTTCGGGCAGCAGTAGTCAGAAGCCACATTACATTACAGCACTAACAGAACCATTAGAACTGTTACATTTGCAGTGAGCATCCTACATTTTTTAGTTTGAGGTGCAATATTGTGGTCATTTGACTTAATTGCATATGACACTCAGCGAGTGATCTTTAGGAAACAGCAAGTGCAGTTGGAATACGTGGTGAACAACGGAGGGCACAGCCAGACAACCACATTAACCTGCTTTCAACCAATCCATAAGCAAGCAGAAAAGCATGCTTGCATTAACTGAACTGCCATTATTACTGATCCTATTCTGCCTATGCAATGAAGAAAGGTTGTGCACCCAGGTATATAGGTATAGGACCAAATATTTATTATGCTGAAGGTTTCGATGAAATCAGAGAAATTATTTAGAACAGCTTGAAACATCTGAATTTGGGATTTTCTCCTGGGATGAAATGCAAAGGCAAAAACCACTCAAAATAAGAGTGTATATAAGAACTTTGAGGAAACCCTGATTTTAGCACTCCGTTGGTCATCAGCATCCAGAATGGTTATCTCAACTGTACCCATCTGAGCAATATATGATTATTTTGAAAATATGTATTCATTTACCTAGCAGTTACCAACCTTCTTCTTGGACCGAATAATGGCATATTAAATTCTTGAAACCATCCATCCATCCATCACTAGAACAGAGGTCCCCAACCTTTTGGGCACCAGGGACCGGTTCTGTGGAGACAGGTTTTTCCGCGGACTGGAGAGTGTGTGATTTTGTGTGCTGCCTGCATCCTACGGATGGGGCTTTGGTTCTTTCTGCGGACCGGTTGCTGGCATGCCATGGACCGGTACTGGTCCACGGACCGGGGGTTGGGGATCCCTGAACTAGAAGTAATCTTCAAAAGTGGGAAGTCTATCCACTCAGTCTAAGAAAATGTCATCTATGGACAGGTGTTTCACACATGAGTACACGAAGTAGCAGTTTAAAAACCACAAAGGTTGTAAGAAAGAGCACATTCTTCATGGCATGTATAATTTAATTTTATGTGTGTGTGTGTGTATATACACATACACAAATACATATATACAGATACCCACACAAATTAAATATGCAAGTTTTTTTTTAAAAAAAATGAATAAAAGAACTGTGTAAACCTATGATCCATTTTTCTTCCCAGAAAAGGTTTAAAGTACAAAAAACCTCCCCCATCTTAATAATTGCCCACAGATTATAATTTAATCCTATAATTTGGTCCAGGAAAAAAATGTAAGCATCTTCATGTGGGGCTTACAAATCCCATTTATATAATTAATGTTTAAGTACATTATATTGTATATTGCAAACATCCATGCCTAGAAAAGAACAGGGTTTGTTACCTTCCCTTGAATACAATTTTATTAATATACATTGCACTTTTTCACAATGATGAAAATATTTCCATATAAAAATAGTTGATCTGCTTCAATCACCTTCTATTCTATCCAAGCAAGTTTGGGACAAATGTGTGATTTTTAATTTTTGAATTGCGTATCATTTGTGAAGATTTACATCATAAGGGTTGGGTTCAGAAGCCTAGGTCTTGAATTTGGATTTGATCCAAATGGAGATGTGATTTTTTTTTAAAGCTTTCATTTTGTTCCATGCAGTCACTGAGCTGGACCTTATCTTGCTTGGCAAGCTAGGAGAAATCCTAAAGTGAACTAACAATGTTTAAACCTAAGTCATGTGTAAATCCTGGCCTGTATCAAGTACTTGATCTGCAGCAAAAACTGCATTAAAAAAAACCATGGTAAGCCAAGTCAAGAATTCCCTTTTCATATTTAATTGCGCACTTCCTGCTTAATGCTCTTCTCATCTCTCTGAGCTATTCAGTTTTCTACAGGATGAATGAAAAATGATTTGCAAAAAGCCTGCACTGCAATTTGTCATCTCTATAGTACCTGACCAAAAAAAGATTACTTTTATTGCAAATGATAATGCCAGAGGAAGCAGATCAATGACAGCAGAAGCCTGCAATTAACAATAAATATCTTTGTGGAAGAACTAAAAAATTCAGAGTACTGATTTAGCTGTACTCTTCTCTGAAACAACCCTAGTGATACATCTTAACATTTTGTCATCAGTATCCTTTCTGAGCTATTCAAGAATTTTCTGTCAAAAATCGCTATTATTACCAGTTCCTTGTGTCGTCTTCTTAATTTTTCCCGTTTCCTGTAAAATGGAAGCTATCATATTTTAACTTTCCAAAAAGGAAACAGCGTGGAGAGATTGTCATATTAGCCAATGTACTGCAGGAAATTTATATATTCATTTTGCATTTTTATTTTCCTATTCTTCCTAAGACTTCAAGATAATTGCTAAATCTGTTTTCTCCCTAACCTCTCTCATTAGAGAGAGATGTCATGGAATCCATAGGGTTAGAGTCTGAGATCAGAGTGGCTCTGCTCTTAATATATTCCAAATATACCAAAAGTCATAAGAAGCATTGCATTTGCATAGGCTTAATATATGTTTATAATCAGATAGTTGCACTTTACTGAGGGTATTTAGGGTCAGTGGGCATAATGCTGACTCCCATGTCATGTGTTCACCCTACATAGCATTTTATGTAAAGATGGTGGATAAGAGATGGGAAGCCTGTAGCAGTCCAAATGTTGCTGAACAACATTTTTCGGTCGCCCAAGTTAGTGTGACCAAGAGTGAAAACATGAGGTTCTCCTTATTCTTGATTGATAGTGTGATGTGTGATAAACTTTCACTGAAATGCAGCTAATTCAATCATCTCTCACAAATGATACATAAAATTTATCATCATTTCTATTTGAAGATTACACATACATCAATACCCACACACATACCCCAAGATATTTTTCCTATGCAGGGAGATAAAACCAAATGAGAAGCTACCTTGTTCCCTAAAACAGGGGTTCTTAAACTATGAGTCATGATCTCCAGCAGGCCATAAATAAACTAGAGGAATATCACAAGAATGTTTAAAATTTTGCTCAGGCATGGTGGTCAAGCTTCAACTTTGGAGTACTGCTAAGTTTACAAATGGAATATTATTAAGCTTTGGCTAGCAGAGGCACAAGACTACTATGAACATTCAAGAGTGATGTGTTCTTTAAATTATTGTAGACATTATTTTGAAATATTGATACTTACATATCTAATTTATAAAACTTTTAAAAGTTGTATATCATTGTTCTGTTAAAATGTATATAAACATATATAATTTGCTTTTAAATATGATATATTTTTCTCTACAATTTGTCCCAAACGTAGTCTTTCAGGTCTTGCAGTTGCTGACATATTGAACAAATGAATGAGGAAAAATATTAAATATGGAACAAGCGATATGTTTTGTTGTCTCAAAATGAATTCCAGCTTTTAGGAATTATGTGAAAGCAAGCAAACTCATCCTTTCATTTAAAAAAATGTGGTTTTAAATCTGATTTTGGTTTTTGTTTGTTCCCAATGAAACAGATTTATTTTATAAAGTTAAGAGTTGCATTAATTTAATGTGATAAATTTTAATTCATAAAAGTGCTATAATTGTTTCTTGACCAATCCTAGTTTACTCATGAAGGCAGAACTTTTCCACACAAATTAATTCATTATTTTAGGGGACTGTCATCATATTAGTTGTGAAGTTTAAAGGAGGAATTTTTTCTGTCCTTTACTTTTCACAATAATTAACACTTATCATACTCTGGAAAGAATGCAAAAGTACAGTGGATTTCCTTTTGGATCAGCAACTTTGACACATTACTATAAGGACATACACACACAGTAGTAATAAATTTCTTCCATGTTAGCAGCATTTGGGGGGGGGGTAACAAACCTCATTACAGTGAAAAAAATAGGTTTCACGAAGACTTTTCAGCACGAAGCTTAAAATACAATTACATGACATATTTTGCAGATAACAGCAGATCGGAGAGCAATGGACAAATGCTCATGATACGTCTCTTACAAAGCCCACACTCACCTCTTTTAATGCCTCATTAATATTATCAAAACATCCAGAGCATTAAATGGACTGCATTTACTAAAAGCAAAATAGCCGCTTACTGTTCACCAAGCATATTTTTTTCACCAATATACTCTATTAATTAGCACTTTAAGTGCTGGCTTAGCTTCCCAAGCCCAGAATAAATTAAAATAAAAAATATTTCATTTCTGATCCTTGCATGCAGATCTACATAAACAGAGCTCTCTTAGCAATCTTTCAGTGGTGGGGACTGAAGTGTATGAATATAAAGGACACATATTAAGAACAAGCTCACCCATTGTGACAAGGGGGGGGAGAAGGGGGCAAGTGAAGGGAAAGTAAGAGCAGAATAAAAAGCAAGGGGTTGCAGCAACAAATGGAATTTGGAGTAATTTTTAATATATTACTTTATACTAATCAATGTTAAAGTTAATATTTGTAGGACCAGAACAAACACCTATCTAAACTTGGATACAATTTCCTGCAATGATCAATCAATCACTTCTGGAAACCCACAGGCAAGATATGATGGCTAAATGTTCTCATGTATTAATCCTTGATTTGTTTAACCATGGTTTCTTGAATCAGTCACGGTGATTGTATTTATTCACAACATTAAGCAATAAACTAGGTATGAAAAGATGGCCTTTAGGGCCCCTAGAGATGCCCCTCACAGAGTGGAAGAGTCTCCTATAGTTTGGGGGGTGGGATTTAAGAAGAAAATGAGTGCATGATCATCCCTCAGCCCTAAGATGGAGGCAAAGGCAAACTATTTCTGAGAAACCTTGTCAAGAAAACTGCCGGGGCTTCTCCATGCAGTCACTAAGAATCTGACATGGTCAACCAGAAGGAGAGAAAAAAAAATCCTTGCAGATGCTCATCTAATTTCAATTTTAAAAAAAACTCTGAAACCCCACCCTCCCCAAGCCCTAATGTTCAACAGCAGGGGTGGGCAACTATGACCCCTTTATGACCTGTGGCCTTCAACTCCCAGCATTCCTGAGCCAGCCATATGGCTCAGTAATTCTGGGAGTTGAAGTCCACAGGTCATAAAGGGACCGTAGCTTGCCCACCCTTCCTCAACAGGCTTCACAAAGTGCAATGCAGCCCTCGGATTTGTGTTACTGTGCCATAAGGTTTATAAAGCATATTGGCTGCATTCACACACTGCAGTAAAGCATACTGAAAGAAATGGGTGCAATTCATGGTCCTCAGTAGCTGGAATCTAGGGACAGGCTGTTTCCAACCCTGCAAAACTATCATAACTAGTAGATTTTGCGGGGGGGGGGGGGGAGAGAGAGAAAGAAAAAGATATTATATTGTATGGAGCTGCAGTGAGAATAATCTTTTAAAAGAGATCCCTTTTTGTATTTGCTCACTACTAACCCAAAACAGTGTCAGGAATATTGCAGGAGAATGAGAAATCCCAGACGGACCTTTTTCCACCATAGGAGTATGATGGGTTTGTATTAGCACGAAAGGGTTCCTGATTTCCAGTCTGTGCATGCCAGCCTTAGACAAAAGGGCTGCTACCTTTGAGGAATGAGGAATGTTCAGACAAGTCTTTATTTTCCTGGTAAGAACTGCCCCACATTTTCTAAGGCAGAAAAAATAATTTTGATTTTGACTGCAGTTAAGTTTGGTTATTCAGTGTCAACTTTGCTACCTTTCTTTCTTTCTTTCTTTCTTTCTTTCTTTCTTTCTTTCTTTCTTTCTTTCTTTCTTTCTTTCTTTCTTTCTTTCTTTCTTTCTTTCTCTATCTAGGATAGATAGATAGATAGATAGATAGATAGATAGATAGATAGATAGATAGATAGATAGATAGATAGATAGATAGATAGATAGATAGATAGATAGATAGATAGATAGATAGATAGAGATAAATAGAGATAGATGATAGGCAGGCAGGCAGATATGGCCATTTGCTATATATGAATGCCAACGAGGCCATCTTTCTGAAAGAGCAGAGAAAGACATGTTTGCACTTGCTTGCTGTTACAGAAATGACAGCCAGCAATTCCCGGGTGGCAAAGAAACAGACTTGGAAAACCACAGTCAGAAACCATCTTCTCAAAGACACTTTAACAACCCCAGACAGCTCTATGCCCGCCGGCTTGGTTAAACCAGGCATCTGCCTGTGCAACCTACTTGTACCATTAAAAAAAAAGCAATGCTGTTTTATAATAATGAGCACCATTTCGTTATTTGGGAGGGGGGGCCACTATTTAGTATCATGGCACATTAAAACTGAATATAGTATACAAGACAAAAGTCCTACTTTGCAGACATGAGAAATGGGATTGGATTACCAGTTGCAGCTCCGGGGTGACATTATTTCCAATCTGAGACAACCCTGAACATTTTGGGGTGATTTTTTTAGGACTCTAAAGTAATGGAAAGGAAGGAAGGGTTCTGGGTCAAGCAATTGTGCTGTAGGCCCCATGACAGTGCCACAAAGTTTTTTCCCCCTGAAATCCTAGACAGTACTGGCAGGGTTCATGCCTCATGCTTATATTATAGTTTTTTTGTTTTTTTTTTAAAAGCCCTTTGCAGTTCAAGCATTGCACTAAGGTCCACAAATTTAGAGTTCTGAGTTTGCACAACATATTCAACCAGGCAAAATCACTATTATGGCTTCCTGTGTCATCTCAATTACTACTGAGATGATAGGTAGGCAGGTAGGTAGGCAGGCAGACAGTCAGACATAGAACCTGCCTAATTGAAAGGCAGCTTTCTATATTTATAGAAGACCATATCTATTCCACTGTAAACATTAACTGAGCAATTAAAACCAGAATCTTGGAGAGAATTGTTTCCAAACATTTAACTTGTCCCATAAGTTAATATTCATCCATATCCATCAGTGTAGTATCTTATAAATACAAGCCACAAAGTGGACATGTACCTCTCTCACTCTTCATACGGTGCACCCACCCACCCACATGCATGCACACACGCACACGCACAAAACCACACACAGAAACACACACACAAAGATTTCTTATACAGAAATTATGCTTTTCATTGTTGGAAACAATGAAATTATCTCTCAGAGACAATTAACTTTAGTTTTCTGCTGTGTTATTAAAATGTACATCAAAAGAGGTCCATGCATGGATTAAGATCACTCTTGCTTTCTGTTCATAACCACAATAAGGAGCATTGACTTCCATTTCTTGAGTGAGCTTCAGGTTTCAATTCATCCTTTAAGAAGCAATAAAGATTCTCCTGCTCCTCTGTGAAGAAGTAAGGGAGAAATGGTTGCTGTAAATCCGCTCTCTCTTGTGTTCAGTCTTCATTGAATGCATCTATTCTGAAAAAAAGAGAAAGAAGTTTTATTGAATCGCTCGCGTGCTTAACACTCTGCCGTGTTAAGGTGCTTTATTCAGATGAATGCCGAGAAACATTTTTATATTCATTTCCACATGTTTGTTGCATTTATCACAAACCAAGGGATTTCATTAAATTATAATTTATCACAAATTATGAGGGTCTTGTTATCTTGACTGCAAACCAGAATAAGTGTGGAGAACGTTACTTTAGAATGGAAACTTTTCCCACTTCCCATAGTCCATGCTATGTCCACGTCTCAAGAGCCTTCAGATCCAATACAAATTAGTATTCTTCCGCTACTGTACATTATAGCCAAGTAGTTTTCTTTAACCAGATTTTCCCAACATTCTAAGCCATGACTTAGTGAGCATAATATTAGGAGATCTGCTCACTTCACCCGTGCATCATCAGATCTGCGTAGAAGAGTTAGTCAGTGTTAAACTTCTTCTTTGAACACAGCACCTGCTACAAACAAGCCACTCTGTTATCTCCACTGCTCCTCAGTGAAAGGGGTTCATGATTATACTTCTGAAATCAAAGCAACAAAAAAAAAATCACATCCAATTCCTCTGTCCATATTCTCTTTCTTTTTTTTTCTACCTATTTCTACTTATTATAAATAATTGAAGTTTGTACTATAAACAATTGCAGCTTATACTATATATTTACACAGTTCTTATTTTGAACAGTATACATGTGTTATACTGCTTGTACTCTATACCCTAATAATAATCACATCAATTCCCTTTGATCGTCAACAACACGATCAAAGAAAGGACACATAACTGCAACTGCATATGCAGTGGATGCACTTTTACAAAAAGTCTATAAAATATTTTATAAAAATATAATAAACTAATAATAAGAGGAGCAAATAAACCTATAAATACATTGCACTTGGCATTGTACAAATCATGGTAGAAAAGCTCAAGATCCACCCATCGCACTGTGAGAATCAGATACGTATACCAAGTCCATATTTTCATTACACTTCTATCACAGTAACTAAATTGCCTTCATGCTTTTGTGTTGCTGGAAAAACAACTTTCCCAGAAGTGGCCAATATTTCCCAATTGCTCTCTTCATCAGCCTAAGATCCAGTGTTAAGGTGGTGGACCGGGACCAAAAGCTCCCAGGTTCTGGTCCATTCTGAGTCATGGAGGTTTCATTGACTAATTTTAGGCAGATAGTCAGCCCATCTTCTTCACAGAGTTGTGGTCCTGAGAAAGATGGGGGGGAGGGGGAAGAAATGCTACTTGGGCTGCCCTGAGCTCTCGAAGGAGAGAGATCTAACAAGTAAATGAATATACAAAGACAGATATCAGATAATGCTATGGAAACCAAAAGAATTAGAAAGTGTTAGAGAAAGACTTCAATTTATCTTTACAGGCAGCCTTTTCTTATAAAATGTAATTCCTTTAAAACCGAAACAGAACCTGAATGCTTTATTTATGTCAATCTCGTTAATGAATATCCCTTGAACGACACAGATTTACAGTTTTGCCAGTATCTGTTTGATTTATTCATGCTCACAAGAGAGCCCCATAAAAAGAATTAAGTGGTAAATATAAAAAGTCCATGATTAAGCAAGTTCTGATCCATTAAGAGAGCAACTTTTGAGAAGAAGCTATTCTCTCAGAAACCGCAGCATACAGGAGGATACAGGTAGTCCTTGACTTATAACAGTCCATTTAGTGACCATTCAAAGTTATAACAGCACTGAACAAAGTGACATGATCATTTTTTACCCTTATGACTGTTGAAGCATCACCATGGTCACGTGATCAAAATTCAGTCGCTCGGCAGCTGACTCATATTTATGATAGTTGCAGTCTCTGGGGTCATGTGATCACCTTTTGCAACCTTCTGACAAGCAAAGTCAATGGGGGAAGCCAGATTCACTTAACAACCATGTTACTAATTTAACAACTGCAGTGATTCACTTAACAATTGTGGCAAGAAAGGTCATAAAAAGAGGCAAAACACACTTAACAACTGTCTTGATTAGGAACAGAAATTTGGGGCTCAGTTGTGATCGTATGTCAAAGACTAACCTGTATCTGCCCAGACACAAACACTGCTACTATGTTCCCCACTTTCCTTTTTCAAAGGTGGCACACCCGACATTACTCCTCTTCAAGCAATACTAGGTAACTATACAAGCCGATTCCTTCCACATCATAAAGTTAAAGACTTTTTTTCAGGTCAAAGCCAGGTGAATGTAAGAAGAGCTTGTCTTTTGTTCTCAGTGTGATTGTCTCCTTTGTCCCTTTAGTTTTTGAAAGAAAATGTTTAGGCCACAACACAAGAACCCACTGAACTCGAGTAGTGAAAAGGCAGAATGAAGTGAGCCTGGAGTAGGTGGGGCCAGCACCCACTAATTCTTTGTGGGTAATTGCTGCCAGACAGAATTTAGCAGGTATTGGCAAGAAAGCTGCTTTAACTGTGAGTTAATAGCTCCCTTGCAGATAGAAGCTTAGCATCCACTGGATGAGATATGCCTGAATTTCTGCATTTATAGATTCCATTTCCAGCAGACACAACAAGAAAACGTCTCCTGGCCTAACTCACCAGTATTCAACGTAAAGACAGTCTATACCAGCTGAATACATAATATTGATTACAAACTTTAAACAGTGGTATGTTTATAGCTCCATGAATTATTCTAATTTCAGGAGCATTCATGCAAAATTATTGCAGCACTGATCCTTATCTGACTTCCTGCTGGGTCCCTTGTTCCTCTTATGAGCATAAATTCAACCATTGTCTACTATCTTGGCATTGGATGGACCTGGAAGAAAGAAAGAAAAAGTGTTCTTCAACTCGTCAGTGAATGCATGTACTGGATTATTTTTACCATACAGGTAATCCTCAACTTACAACCATTTGTTTAGTGACCGTTTGAACTTACAACAACACTGAAGAAAGTGAATTATGATCATTTTTCTCGCTTTTCACTATTGCAGCATCCCCAAGGTCATGTGATCAAAATTTGGTCGTTAGTATCTAATTTAAAAAAGTAATGAAAAAAACTCAAAAATGTTGTAAGAAAGTTTAAAAAGTGGTAAGGCTGCAGGTGTTTATGATAATACTGGAAAATTTTAATATATGAAAGTGATTTCCTTCTGGAATGGTTGTTTGACATGCGTCTGAAGAATGCATCCATGGCTAATGATTGGAAGAATGCCATTATTATTTATTAAGAGAGAGTATCAACACTGCAGGGGGATTGATTAGTTTATTCAATGTTTCTGGAAAGATATTTGACAGAATCCTGAAGGAAAGGGAACAAGAAGTAACAGTGAGCAAAATCTGGTACATGTGTTTTTTGCTGTTCAACATGTCAATAAGAAATGTATGGAGGTAAGAACTTTTTAGTATTGTTTATTTAAAGAGAATCTATAGGGTACATATGAAATATGTGTGGTTAAATAAGAAGACATAGATGCAAGAATGATTAGGTGTGAAAGAATGTGCATTAAATAAAAGTTAGTGAACAGTATGAAAAGCAGCACACTGAGGTGATTTGATCACACAAAGACAGTGACTGAGAATTATAAAACAAATATACGAAGAAAGAATGGGCTAAGAGGAAGAGGAGGCCACCCAAAGACATAGTTAGATGGCATTGATGAGATCCTGAAAAAAGAAAGGCGAGGAGTTTGAAGACCAAAGGCAACATATGAATGTGTGAAAAGAAGGATGGTCTGCAATTATAGGAAGCTATAATGATGTAGAGTGGCTGTTGTGTAATACTTTAGCTATACAGCAGAAACTTGATTTAGTGTATTTTGAATTCAGTGGAAGAAATTCTTGTTATATTTATGTTATTACAGAACATAACAGGAATTTCTTCCAATATCATCTGTTACATCTGTGGATGGTGTAGTCTCCAACTTAATGGACTATTGGGAATAATGGGCAATACCTCCCTCCAGTTGATCTGTTAACACAGAGATTTATGTTGTTTTCTTTTTTTCTATCTCATGTCTTTAACCCTATTTCCCATTCCTTTCTGGGTTTTTTTTTTTTAAACTCCATGGAGAATAGTAGCAATAATATATATATATGTCAAAAAGTCATAAAAAGTCATAAAAAGAAACCCAAGGGAAACAGGATAATGGTAATATTTTCTTCTGACTTGCTCAAGGTTGACTCAGCCTTCCATCCTTCCAAGGTCGGTAAAATGAGGACCCAGATTGTTGGGGATAATATGCTGACTGTAACCGCTTGGAGAGGGCTGTAAAGCACTGTGAAGCGGTATATAAGTCTAAGTACTAATTGCTATTCTTCATTGTTTGACAAATCAATAGAAACCATTGGCTTTCCAAATGTAACTCACCAGTTGATAAACAGTAATTGTAACACAACTTAAAAGTCAGTCCTCAACTTATGATCCCAATTAAGCCCAATATTTCTGTTGCTAACCAAGACATTTGTTAAGTGAGTTTTGCCCCATTTTATGACTTTTCTTGCCACCGTTGTTAAATGAATCACTGCAGTTGTTGAGTTGGTAATATGGTTGTTATGGGAATCTGGCTTCCCCATTGACTTTGCTTTTCAGAAGTTTGCAAAAGGTGATCACATGACCTCGGGACATTGCAACCGTCACAAATACGAGTCAGTTGCCAAGCATCTGAATTTTGATAATGTAACCATGGGGATGCTGCAATGGTCTGAAATGTGAAAAAATGGTCATAAGTCACATTTTTCAGTACTGTTGTAACTTTGAACGGTCACTAAATGTATGGCGGTAAGTCAAGGATAACTTATATAACATTGACGTGATGTTAAGTATAATTGAATAGATTGGGACTGAGTAGTGGCTCACTATAATCACCTTCTGGGCCTTTCCTCATTGTTGAGATGAAGTGCCATCCTCCCATTCTTTAGGTGGCAGAAAGCTATGCTGGTGTGAAATCTTCTCCTATTTCCAGTCCCTCTTCTTCTATGTGTTGTGAAGCTTTGATGAATTGTAGGGAGCCATGAGGGTGACCTTGGAGAAAGCATTCTAAGGAGAAATTTCCTGAACAATTAATCAGTGGGACGACTTGCCTCCAGAACTTGTGGGTGCTCCAATATTGGAGATTTTTAAGAAGAGACTGGACAGCCACTTGTCCCTGAGCAGAGGGTTGGACTAGAAGACCTCCAAGGTCTCTTCCAACTCTGTTATTCAGTAATTCTGCATCCAGAAGACAACATGACAGCAACAAGTACTAAAGCTGCATTGCACCCAGGAAAAAAAGGAAAGTGCTACAAAAACACTCAGACTGGCTACCCTATAATTTCCCTAGGGTACAAGTAAAAGGGAGGGATGGGAAAAAGCAGGCAGACTTCTCAGCAAAGTATAGTTGTACTCTACTTCCTGTAGAGTCATACCTTGTACTGCTGACACAAATGTCCTGATTTTGGGTGAGCAACACAGGTTGAACAAAGTGACTTGTTGAGTTTCTCCTACCCCAAACTCACTCATAGGCTGGAATGAGATGAAGCTTCATGAGGGACCAAGGCAGAAAAAAGATGCCGGAAGTTTTGGGGGCCAGAGTTAGGGGCATGCTTTATCTGTTGGCATGATAGGTGTAACTGTATTTTGGCTCAGTATGACTCTATAGAAATGTTTTCTTATTGCATCAATCGGGGGGGGGGGTGGTGTTACTTGTGATTCTCCAGAATTCGTTGGTTTCTACCCACATCCCTGTCACATTTAATGATTTGCTGGGTGAGAGGGAAGATGGGGTTCTAACCATATTTAGAGGAAATCAAATCTCCATCTTTGTCCTATATAAAAATTGCAAGCTTGATTTATCATAGCATTTAGTACCACGAAAAAGCACTTTGTTCTGTTAGTTTAAAGAATTACTGCTACAAGTTTAAATGAATTATACAGTATTATACAAGCAGCATAGAGAGAAATGAAATTTGCAAAATCTCACAGGGAATGAGGATGTCAAGACCTTAAGCATGTAAAGAAATCCTACTGGAATACTTCAAGCATCTTCATCCCAACTATCTACAATGAGGCCACTTACACATAGACCTTGCTAATGAAGTTAAAAGTAGTCTACTGCTCCAGTATGTTGTTTTAATCTGCACTTATTCTCTAAGCACAGTGATAATCTGGTCTGTTGGTTATGTTTCTTTAAAAATGAAGCAAACAAGAAAACTGTTAACAGGTTCAGGCAACTGTGTTTACTTTCTGGAAAAAAGCCAATATTTGCAGGAAATCAAGGATGTATTATTTCATAGCAGGAAGTACCTAGCATTACAGAACTAGGCCTGGATCACAGGACTGTAAATATACGATTCAATAGCCTCCTTACAGCTCATCCTCTGACTAACGAATTGTATAAATACTATAACGATGAATTACAAACTGGGCACTTTGTAAAGGATTTGCCATTGAATTCTTCAGTGCAAAGATTGTATGCATTTACCTTAACAAGAGCTATTCTAAATTAACAAAGATCAAAAATCTCTCTTCTGATATTTTGAAGGACACAGTGAAATTAGCTACCAACAACATTCTCAAAACATTGCTATTTTGAGCTGTTCTTTTGGTAGTGCTGGCTCTCAGAGTTATTTACAGACTAGATTCACACATTATGCTAAGTCAAAATGTGGTTTGTTTGGTTTTAGCATAGTGTGAAGTGTGACTTAACCATTGTGGATTGTATAATATGGTGGACATCTTAGCATATTATGGGAACTCAGCCCTTAACTCAATTAACAAACCATGGTTAAGTCAATAATGGATTATTGCAATGCATAAATCTTTTCCCTGGGGTCTGCCTTTAGAATCTTTTAAATGATTGCAAATTTCTATATCCTGCAGGAGCTTCATAATAAAGTGTCTATTAGCAAAAATGATTATTTCCAGCCTCAAATCTGTAACTGTAGCTTATACCGATCGTAGGGGGACAAAACTTGATTTGACAAGCAAATTAAAAAATAAAATTCTTAATTCCATCACCACCATATTTCCTTTTCCACATTCTTTCCAAGCTGCTACCCTCAATCAGGGACCTATGAGAAGTCAAGCACTGGTTAGTGAAGAAGGCTTTCCTGTTTCAAATATTTTAGAAAAGCTCAGAATCAGCTATATTTATCTATTTTTATTTATTTCTATCCCACCTTTATTATTTTTATAAACAACCCAAGTCAGTGAATCTATCCAACACATTTTCTCCACCACAACAACCCTGTGAGATGGGTTGGGGGGGGAGAGAGAATGAGAGAGAAAAACGTGGCCCAAAGTCACCCAGCTGACTTTTCATGGCTAAAGCAGACTTGAACTCACACTTTCTAGCCTGTTGCCTTAACCACTAGACCAAACTGTCTCTCTGTGTAGAAACCCCAATCTTTTTTGCAAAACAGAGCAAACAATTCAATTGTTTTCAACCTGATGTCCTTTACAATGTGTTTATCCTAGCCAAAACTCTGGAGAGTTTGAAAAGGAAGAAGGCCATTTTTGATATATCTTTCTGCGAAGGCAGATGGGGACAAATAAGAAAGATTGTGGGAAAGATGCCTCATTCTGTACCATGCTCCCTAGATGACTTTTGATGTTGTTTTGGATTAGTCAGCAAATACCCCAAACACTAGAACACCTGCCTTCCACTCTAGGATTTAGCCAAGTCTTCAAGGTCAAGCCTGTGAAACCAGCCCTCCTCCTAATCCAATTTTTGGTCCCAAGATCTCCTTTACTACTTTCTCTCCTGCAGCTAGGGGCAACGGCACGTGTGCCCATAGAGAGGGCTCAGAGTGCCACCTTTGGCACGCGTGCCATAGGTTCGCCACCACTGTTCTAAACTCTGCCCTGCAGATTTTCAAGTAAGAACACTCTTTTCTTTAGGGCCATTTGGAGACATGCTGTGGCTCAAACTGGAACACACTTTCATTTAAACAAGTCTAACTACACCAACAGGATAAAAACCTGTGAGGTCCTCACTTAATGACAGCAACAAAACTGCTGATATTGCTATTGCCACTTTACAACCATGCAGCTTAGCAAGGAAATTTCAGTCCCAATTGCCACTGTAACCTGAGGATACCTGTAGTTGCTTGTAAATATATCAGATGATTGTGACTTATTAAACAAATCATAGCTTAACATGAGGTCTGTGATTTTCCAAACATAGGACAGTCAAGAGTCTTCTGTTCAGAGAAATATTTTCTCAGATTGTATTAATGTAATTGAGCCAGTTTAGTGTAGTGATTAAGGTGCTAGCCTAGAAGCCAGGAAACTATGAGTTCTAATTCTGCCTTAGGCATGAAGCCAGCTGGGTGACGTTGGGCCAGTTACTCTCTCTCAGCCCAACCCAACTCACAGGGTTGTTGTTGTTGTGGAAAATGGAAAGTGAAAGGAGTCTTAAGTATGTTTGCTACTTGGAGTTATTAAACATAAAAGAAATACGATAAAACTCTAACAAACAAATGGATATTCTTTTCCTCAGCAGCAGCACCATTCCGGAAACTGTGTGTAAAAAGAACTTGAAAGCCAATCTTCTTGAATTCAATGGTGTTTCCTTACAAATGAACCCATGAGAGTTTATTTGTATTATTTCTTCTAGACCAGTTTTTTTCAAACTTGGCAATTTTAAAATGTGTGGTCTTCAACTCCATACTGGCTGAAGAGTTCTGAGAGCTGAAGTCCACACATCTTAAACTTGCCAAGTTTGAAGAACACTGGTCTAGACTTTTTCCACCCTGTATTCCATGAACTATTAATAATAATAATAATAATAATAATAATAATAATAATAATAATAATAATAATAATAATAATAATAATAATAATAATAATAATAATAATAAAGTTGGAAGGGACCTTGGAGGTCATCTAGTCCAACCCCCTGCTCAGGCAGGAAACCCTATACCATTTCAGACAAACGGCTGTCCAGTCTCTTCTTAAAAACTTCCAGTGTTGGAGCATTCACCGCTTCTGGAGGCAACTCTTTCCAAAGCTGTTCCCCATAAAACACTAAAGGTTTTTTTTTAAAACCCTTTCCAATGTATATAGTATGTGAGAGATGCGTGTCCATTTTTTTAGTTTTTATTTTAATTTAATTTCTGTTTTTTTGCCTGAAGCATAGTCAGTCTAGGAGATTGGGCTCATAAGACTGTCTGATAGGAGACAATCATCAAATACATAGAGGTTGAGTTGGTGTGGGCTTATTCTTTTCTGAGATAAAAATGGAAACGTAAGTGGGTGTAACTACTTTGCTATTTTCCTGTGATGAAAAATAAAGAGATTTATATTGTCATGCTTTAAAAAAAAATCAAGGAAATCAAATTTCACTTATTTTCCTTCTGCTACGAATGAAGTACTGGTGAATAATTAAAACCTTGGTTTCCTATTCAGATGTTATCAAATCTCTCTCTCTTTAAACAAAACCGCTCCAGGTGATACAGCCAGGATTTCTCTGTTAAGCTGTGGGGTCATTTCTTCATGAACAAACACTATCATATCTTAACCAAATGCAAATTCTTTAGTGCTTGAACCTCAGCTAAGATGGCTCTGGAGTAGACAATGCCTACCTTATAATTAGGCAGTGAGATAACCTCCTTGAACAGAGCAGCAAATTATTCATTATTTATTTAGTTGTTGCTGTGTTTTCTCTCCCAAGCATTTCTGCTTCATGTCAACATTGCTTGCTCAGTTTTCAGAAGGAAATGCCATCTGAGACTTACTTCAAGTAGCATGTTATCTCGGAATGATCCTGACCAAGACACTTGCCCTTCCAAAGATGTATGTAGGGCTTGGTTGCTTATAATGTACAATACACTTACCTCGCTATTTGACCTAACTATATTTTTGCATGTATTGTATTTTATGATGTGCCTAGCATCGGAACAGATTATTATGGCTAGATTAGCTGTTGCTCAAGGGCGCATCAACTGATTGGTCTCTCTTGGCCGATAGATGCTAACTGATGTCTCTTACTTTGTAAGTTTATTTGGTAAACTACCTTATTTAATCTCAGTATGTTTAACCAGAAACACCCCTGTTCCAAGTAGTAAGTATCAGTATTCGATGACTGCATTTGGGACACTCTGTGTTTCCGGTAACCACCAGTTAGAAAAACACGAGCACATCCCTAGCTGTTGAAGAGTAGGGTAGTCATAGCCCATGCAGTGTCCCATGCACAATAGCACACCTCCTTCATGGAGTGTAAACCTCTTAATTTCCATTTATTTCAACTGCACAAGGGATTCTATCTCATATGTATGATCATTTAGCTGTTGCAACTGATTGAAACAGCTTGTTTGGGTTTGTTTGTTTTTTGCCTTGATGTACCAATTGTTAAATTCTGGGTCAGTGCTTAAAGTTCAGTGAATGATGGGGAAACTGCCAAATCAATTACAGTACATCAAAGGTTCAAGTTTGTGAATGGATCTTCTGACTCCTACACAACTTTTCAGTAAGTGACGTTTTTAAAATGTCCAGCTACAAAGCCATTGCAAAGTCCAAATGCTAAGTATATTTGGTGAGAAGTAAATCTTATTGATGCACTGTATCCTACTTCCTAGGAAACTGCGCCCAAGACTGTACTACATCATGCTGTCCATTTCCCATTTGACTGGGAACCAGTCCTTTTAGATTTATTGGAGCACCAGCTGAATCAACAACCCTGAAGAAAGTTTGCAGCCCTAATATTTAAGCCCTCCTTTTTGCACGGATGCAGTCATGTATCCAATTTCAGTCAAGTTGAGGCGAAAGGCAATAAATAGAATGAAACAGCAAGAGATATCCCACTCACTCCTCAACAGAATGGAAAATGAGAGATGCCAGGAAATAGCTGCCAAACCTGTTATGTTGTGACGTAAGAGGAAGGCTTATCAAATGAAAAACAGTGGGGAAAAGGAGGCACACAAAGGTTTCTTATTCGCCACAACTTAAAAGAGATAAATAAGAAAGAGGATAGTAGAAAGATGATGAAATTGAAAGGTCCCATTCTGCAAAGGACAACGTGTGTGCCAGTTTATCTTAATTAGATAAAATGAAGGCTTGAGCAAATGGCTAGGCTTTTTGTTATCATGGCCCAACCTGCTGTAAATAAGCTATTTGCCAATCAGAGGACAGACATGATGTGTAAATATTGACTTTAAATTTCTTTGGTGGTTCTCATTTCTCCTTAGCAAAGTCCATGACTTTCTAAAGGTCAACTCAAACAGTGGAATCTTTCATAAAAGAAACAGTAACCAGCTGTAACTTTCTGGAAACATTTACCATTATAAAATTACGGAAGGCCCAAATGGAAGAATTATCAAAGCTGGTACCGTATGTTATGCCCATAATTCTTTATATATTAAATATAATTATATATTAAAGACAATTTCCCCATCCCTTACTCCATGATGCTGGAGAGATAAAAAGGAGAGAACCTTATTCTGTATATTCATAGCTATGCACGGTGATATCAAAGGTGCACAGATACACTTTGCACACATGCATTCATGTTACACTGACCTGGGTGTCTCTATGAAGGAAGCAGTCCTTATGCAAAGTCCTGCATCATCACATTAGCCTCTTTGGCTTTCTTGCACATGTACAGCCACTTGATTATCCGAGCATTGCGTTCAACCACAGAGGTGCCACTAGGCCCCTGTTCTGTGAGCTCTTCCTCCAAGAGTCCATCTTCATCGCTGTGTCTTGTGAAGTCACTTTCAGAAGCTGCCCCGCTGATGCTGTGCAAATGGAATGAGAAATTGTCTGAAGCTGCCGAAAAATTCTCTTGGCCTAAATCTTTTATTACCTCAGGTGCAAGGCCACAGTTCTTAAAGAAAGTGTCAAATTCAGAGAAGGATTTTGAATATCGTGAACTGATATCTGACTGAGATCTTTGAAGACCTTTCAGTCTCATCTCCTTTAGGTCATAAGGTGATGAAGTCACATTTAGGGCAGTTTTGCATCTGCTGACCAGGAAGGGCATTGGGTTTGCCTTTGTGGATGAATTCTGTCCTTCTAGATCACAATTATGGCTTGTGTCTTTGTCCAAGATAGTCCCTTCCACTTCAGGAATGGTTTCTACCTTGAGAACTGCTTTGGACACCTCAGAAAGCAGCTGCTTTTCCTTGAAGGAACCCTGGAACAACCTCCGGACCAAATTCCCACGAGTATTCTCCTGGCTTTGACCTCTGACGAATTCACATTTCTGACGATAGATCACCAAGGAATCTGGCCGGATCTGCCTTTTACCACTGTTGCGCCTCACAATGGGCGGACCGCCCTGCCGGGCTGCTGGGCTCAGTTCTGTGGTCCTGGGAACTTGGGCTGCCGTGTCCTTCTCCTCTCTTGAGAGTTCGATCTTCTTGCTTTCCACCGAGCAAGTCTCACTGCTGCTCTCCGAAGTTGAGCTGAGGGTGATGGCCGGCACCTGCTTCCTGCTGATGACTTGCTGGCTTTTCACGTACTTGGCCTTATCTGCTGCCAACCTTTCCACGGCACTCTTCCTGCTAGGGTTGGCTGCCTCCATCTGCTTGCGAAGGTGTTCTGGACCCTTGTGGAGAAGCCGTGCTGTCAGTGAGGAGGGGAAATCAGAGATGGCATGCATTCTCCCCATGTGGGAGAGTTCGGTTGGCATAGCAGGCTCAGGTGTCCCACGCTGATTTGCACTTCAGGAAAAAGAAAGAAAAATTCAAAGCTCCTCCTCCTCCTCCTCCTCCTCCTCCTCCTCTCTGATTCTTCTGGGATAAGCAATCCAAGGAACCTCTCACAAACAGCCAACCCCTGTTGCTGTCTCCCTCTCTGTGCTTCCCAAACAAAGCAAAACACCTCTGCTCTGGCCAAGCCCAACTGTCTGTGCCTGCTGCAGACACTCTCTAACTGCACACATGCATGAGTACACACCCCTCCACAGCTGCTTCTTTGCACATTCACCTTTCCACTGAGCCAGCCCCTATGAGCCAGGCACAGCCAATCCTCGTGAAGCACAAAAGGCCTCTCTGACATCAGTCGGGAGGGAGATGACTCACTGATGCTAGAGGAGTGTCTCAAACCATCAACACTTCATTGCCTCAAGCAAGGAGGAGCTTTAATGAAGAGGTTTTTTTTTTTTTTTTAAGAAAAAGAAACAACACATCAGCTTCCTTCTGCCTCCTCCTACAGCAACAGCAAAAGCCCAATGGGAACGAAAGTGCTGGAGGAGCTTTCTTTGGCAGAGATGGAGGTGCAAGGGACAAAATAAACTCCCCCCAAGATCCTGCTGTAGATAAGGATAAGGTGGTCTTTTCCTAGATGACCTTGAAAGCCCTATTGGTGAGATGAGGGAAGTTCAATGAACTTGGATTTGAGTACTGATGTGTATGTTGATGAATAAACTGATCTACGAAGCCGGAAGTTCCCAGTTCCGAGTTTGAATCTGCCAAGAAACTCACGAGGCAGCTGAGAGGCTCAGCCTCATGCTCTGCACTCCTGCCACGTGGGGAACAAAAATCATGATTTGATTGGCAAGTTTGCTGTAAGGGGAATGCATCCAATGCATTTTGAACACGTGTGGAAGTACTATTCAAATGCCAAAGATTATTTATATTGCAGGCAGAGACAGGGGAATCTATTTCCTTTTTTACCACTTCCATGATGTATTACAATATGGAAGAGAATTATTATTATTTTTATAAAGAAGTACTAAATCCTGTCTCTTCCTGACATGGTGGGGGGAGAGGTGGGGTAGTCTACAATGGTTAAAAAAAATCAAAAAATCAAAAGGGGTCTGGTAAAAAATTTTTCTGACTCAGGCTTTTTTATTCAAAGGTAAAAGCTTTTGTCTTTTGATGAGAGCTGCAGCGCTCAAAATTTTATGCCGTTTAATAAAATGTCGTAGTTGGCAAAGGTGCTATCAGTCCTCGGTTATAGTCCTCAGGGAATTGTGCCTGTACAAGTGCTGACCTACAGGTTATTTCAAAAAGGACTGCAGCACTCTAATAATTCAGCAAAATACATGCTTTGGTAAAGTGTTTGCTTTCCATTTTAAACCCTGCTTAAGGTACTCAAGTCACAGCCTGGCAAATTGGCCTGGCTCCAGAGTTCTGATACTCGCCCCCTTTCCTCTGACAGCTCATCCTCTCTTCCTGTTGCTCATTCGCCTCTCCCAGTGGCTGGAGCAAATCAAACTCTTACATTCCCATATTGCGTGTAAAACGGTACGGGTGGGTAGGTGGAATTCTAAGGCTGTTGAAAAGTATATTTTCACACCATCATAAAGAAGAGGGAGTCAACCTATTCTCCAAAGCACCTGAGGGCAGGACAAGAAGCAATGGATGAAAACTAACCAGAGAGAGAAGCAACCTAGAACTAAGGAGAAATTTCCTGACAGAAATTTCCTGACAGAACAATTAATCAGTGGAACAACCTGCCTCCAGAAGTTGCTCCAGAAGCTCCAACACTGGAAGATTTTAAGAAGAGACTGGACAGCCATTTGTCTGAAATGGTATAGGGCTTCCTGCCTGAGCAGGGGGTTGGACTAGATGACCTCCAAGGTCCCTTCCAACTCTGTTATTCTGCAAGGGATTATAGCAATTTCTAATCAACATGATTGCATACCCTGAACAGTTGCTGGCATGCTAGATTTCCTTACAGAAAGTCATGAGGAGATGTCAGAAGAAAGGGAACTGATGTAGGAGAGGGAGCTTATAGTGTAACCCCACTTTTGCTTTTGCCTGGGCATGACATTCATTGGATTTTTGGAGTGCAGCACAGTTTTTGGTTGTCATAGTATAATTTGTCCTTTGACTTTTATCTCACAGACTTGTATATATATTGTTTAAACATCAGCCCTATGAGGTAGACCAGACTAAAAAAACAGACTGCACATAACCTAAAACTTTTTTTTTAATTGAAATTGGCTATAGTAACAGAATTTAGCAAGTCTGAATGTCTTTCCCTCCTCCCTTTTTTATATTTGTGTGAATTAGGGCTGTCTGTCTATTTTTGTAAAGTTCTTCCCTCCTTTGAGCTTAAGCGATGTTTACCTTTCTGTTGCCTTGGTAATGGATCTTCCTTTTCTCCGTCAAGGCCATCTCTATCACTCTCCCCATTAAGAGAACTTTGCACAGAGAATAGCATAATATTGTACTGTGAACTTCTCCCTCCAAAAGGAAACCCAGTAATCCCCAAAGAAAATAAATAGTGCTCAGTTATCTCACATAGTTAATCTTACTGGTTAATTTTTAAGAAGCTTAGTTCTTTTAAAGGACTGAAGAGTCACTGCTTTCCAATTAGGAAGGGGGCAGAAAGGAACAAACCTCCCAGTCACTCTCTAAGCCTTATTGAGGCTACGTGGAAGCTTACTCTGAACCTTTCTTGAAGTGAGCCTGTGGGATCTTGGTGTTTGGGGGATCCCAGTCTTGAAAAAGTGGCAAATGAGAAAACAGGCAGACAAATCTGATATTAGGCCCTAACAATATCAGGAACACTTGAGAATTGACATACTTACTATAGTAGCCTTTCTTGTAGTTCGTTTTAAAAGTTTATTTACAGAAAGGACTTGGAATACATCCATTACGTGCTTTTACCTCGTATTACTTTTTTCTTCCACAGAAAAAACATGGCCAAATACACAGTCAGCAGGAGCAAATTCCATCTCATCCTTATACAGGTAGCCCTCGATTTATGACCATAATTGAGCCCAAAATTTCTGTTGCTAAGCAAGAAGGTTGTTAAGTGAGTTTTGCCCCATTTTATGACCTTTCTTGCCACAGTTGGACTAGAAGATCTCCAAGGTCCCTTCCAAATCTATTATTCTGTTATTCAGTTGTTAAGCGAATTGCTGCAATTGTTAAGTTAGTAACACAGCTGTTGATGAATCAGGCTTCCTCATTGATTTTGCTTGTCCAAAGGTCGCAAAAAGTAATCACATGACCCTAGTACACTGCAACCATCATAAATATGAACCAGTTGCCAAGCATCCGAATTTTGATCACCTGACCATGGGGATGCTGCAATGTACATAAGTGTGAAAAATGGTGATGGGTCACTTTTTTCAGTGCAGTTCTAACTTCAAATGGTCACTAAACAAATTGTTGTAAGTCAAGGACTATCTGCAGTCATGAAGCCAGTAAAGGTAAAGGTTTTCCCCATCTAGTCATATCCAACCCTTGGGGACGTTGTTCATCTCCGTTTCTTAGCTGAGGGAACCAGCGTTGTCCAGAAGACATTTTCCATAGTCATGTGGCCAGCATGGTTATACACTGAGGTGCACAGAACGCTGTTACCTTCCCACCAAAATGGTACCTATTTATCCACTTGCATTTACATGATTTCACACTGCTAGGTGGGCAGGAGCTGGGGCAAGGAACATGAGTTCACCTCACTGCACATTGGCTATGGAGCTATTGTATTTATTTATTTTTTTAAAAAAGAGCTTTTATTGGTATAATGCAAAAGAAGGAGAGAAAGATATTCCCCATGATGGAAATCCTTGGTATTTGGAATTCTTTGATTACAATCAAATAGCAGACGGTTCATAGCAACACTCTTTAACCAACGTCCATTGTTTTCTTCTGCTCGATTGCTATAATAACAGTTGGTGCAGTGCTGAATCTTCAAGCACTTGACATGTCATGATGAATTGACCTGACAGCAACTTTGATTTAAGGTAAGAAATTTAAAGACAAAAATTACTTTAGATATATATAGAAAGTTACATGATATGTCAGAGCAGACGTTTAGCTGCTTGATGGCTCACACAAAAAAATCAGATTCATTTGTTGGCACAGCATAAGATCTTCACGAAAAAGGTTAGTCTGTTCAGTCTTTGCTTCCCTCTTTTTAACATTTGCAGGAATGTAGGCTGAGGGAGAGTCTTCCTGACATCCTGGGGAATTACTGCCAGTTCAATCAAGCCAACATCAGGAAACTTCAGATACTGACAGACCTCATATTCATTCAATGCAGTTGGTGGACCATAGGGGCTTATGAGAATTTCTCCTTCCTAAAATAGGTAGCATTTGTATAGTCCAATGATCTCAGTTAAAAAAGCAGTGCCTTCCTATGTGTGATTTGAGATATAGGTAGCAAAGTTGGAATTGGATGACAGTGACACTTTTAAACATCTGTGTTGAAATGCTTCTATTTATATTTGATCACTGCCCAGGAAAGATAGGAAGGAGGCTTTTAGTATCTCTCTCTGTCTCCCTCTCCAAATACTCCAAGTAGCTCTAGAAATGAACTTTCTTTAAATTCTGGCAATCCACTACTAGCTATCGTGGACTGGACTTCTCCAATCTGAGAATTTTTGATGTGTGAGATTTGCATAATTCCCAATAAGCATGGGTGAGCATATCTGTTGGGGGTTCATGAAAACATTCATAGACAATTGTCCCAAAGGTGCTTTTCCAAAAGGCAAGTGGACTTTCTTGGTTTTTTCCTTGAATATATTTTGTTTCTCATCCAAGAGGTTCCTTCCTTTTTCAAAGAAAAAAAACAAGGACATCTGGTTGCCTTTTGGAAAAGCACCTTTGGGACAACCATGATCTGGATGATTGAGAATCTCCATATTCATAGACAGTAATGAATTAGATAACCAATATCCTTCATATGGCATACAAAAATGCTTTGGTTCTTACATTATACAGTGAATTAATTCCAAAACAGGACATCATGATAATGAGGATGATGATGTTATCCATTCATTTGCGTCCAACTGCTGGTGATTCTATGGGCCAGGTCTCTCCACGTCTTCCAATCTTGCACTACTTTTCTGTGTTGTTCTATGCTCTGGCTGGTGTCAGCTTTGATGATGAAAAAGCAGGACATAAGTTCTGTTAAAAAAATGACTGCAATTCAAAAGGTTCCCACCAAGATGCAAAATAGGGATTGAAAAAGTTAGGGTAGTTTAATTAAATCTCTTAGCCCTGAACCTCTTCAATTTTGGCATTTCATGGTCTTCAGAAGCAACAACCAAGAGGCTGGAAGGTTAGCTATCCACTTTGAGGACTGAAATAATAATAAAAAATAGATGCTAATGAAGTTTTCTTCTACAGAACAAGTCCCTCTGTGCAATGCAATTTTAAATAGTGTCTTAAAAATGTCTCAGTAATTTGTTAGCAATTGAATGAATGAAGTTTTCAGAAACAAATGATCAAGTTTATTGTACCATACATATCTGCACACAGACAGAAACAATAGTTAAGACTTACCTTAGCATTGGAGAGATCCAAGTTTGGGTATATCCCTGATGTAACTTCAAAGGATTCTTCCATGCTTTCAGTTTCTACTTAGTGTTCCAAATTGGTTCACGTTATTTTGCCATATGAGAGAAACTCCTGCAAACATTTGTCATTAACCCTGTCTCCAACAGTTAAAATAAAACCATCATCATTGATTTGCTGCTTCTTCTTGCTACCAACCCTTTCAGCCTTGCTTTGTTTAACAGTAAATCTGCTCTGCCTCCCCCCCAAAACACCCATGATAAAAATCAGAAAAGAACTCAGTTCTAAAAATTTTCCACTTGGCTTTGGAAAGTTGCAGGTTTTGGCACTTTCTGCACTGCAACAGCTGAACTACCTCTTAATAACAAGCTTCCACTAATTGAATTAACTATAGAGATTAAATAATGCTGTGGATAACAAGGGTAAAATGGCTCAACTCTTCACTATAATTATATCAATTCCAAAACTATTACAAACAATTTAAACCCTGTGCTCATGCTTTGTTAGGTTTTGCCCAACCAAACACACACACACACGCACACATACATATACAGGCTGAAATCCAGTCAAATGTTTTGTGTGGGATTGGATCTCAAAATGGTGTGTTACTGGAGTGTGAAATTTTCAAAGTCCATATGGTTTAAACTTGTCTCCTTCCAAAAAAAACCCCCACAAAACATTATCGGGCAAGTATCTGTACATCAGGAATCCATCTGGGATTTCTAACCCACTGAAGAGATGTTCCGATCCAAAGCAAAAATTAATAAGAAGTCCTCTATGTGCTCCCAGAAAATACTCAAACCAGTTACACTACTATTTGCTGAAAATCTACTGCTGGAGAAGGAAGTGATGAAGCATCAGCCAAAGATTATTAAAAGTGCAAAGTGTAACGCAACAAGCTAGGACTTGCCTATATGTTGTTGTTGTTAGTTGCGAAGTCGTGTCCGACCCATCGCGACCCCATGGACAACGTTCCTCCAGGCCTTCCTGTCCTCTACCATCTTCTGGAGTCCATTTAAGCTCATGCCTACTGCTTCAGTGACTCCATCCAGCCACCTCATTCTCTGTCGTCCCCTTCTTCTACTGCCCTCAATCTTTCCCAGCATTAGGCTCTTCTCCAGTGAGTCCTTCCTTCTCATTAGGTGGCCAAAGTACTTGAGTTTCAACTTCAGTATCTGGCCTTCTAAGGAGCAGTCAGGGTTGATCTCCTCTAGGACTGACCGTTTGATCGCCTTGCAGTCCAAGGGACTCGCAGGAGTCTTCTCCAGCACCATAGTTCAAAGGCCTCAATTCTTTTGCGTTCAGCCTTTCTTATGGTCCAACTTTCACAGCCATACATTGCAACTGGGAAAACCATGGCCTTGACTATACGTACTTTTGTTGGCAGGGTGATGTCTCTGCTTTTTAGTATGCTGTCTAAATTTGCCATAGCTTTCCTCCCCAGGAGCAAGCGTCTTTTAATTTCTTGGCTGCAGTCTCCATCTGTGGTGATCTTAGAGCCCAGGAAGATAAAATCTGTCACTACCTCCATTTCTTCCCCATCTATTTGCCAGGAATTGAGAGGGCCAGATGCCATGATTTTGGTTTTCTTAATGTTGAGTTTCAAGCCAACTTTTGCACTCTCCTTCTTCACCCGCATCAAGAGGCTCTTTAGTTCCTCTTCACTTTCTGCCATTAGAGTGGTATCATCTGCATATCTTAGGTTGTTGATATTTCTTCCGGCAATCTTAATTCCAACTTTTGATTCATCTAGCCCTGCCTTTCTCATGATGTGCTCTGCATATAAGTTAAATAGCAGGCGACGAATACAGCCTTGCCGGACCCTTTCCCAATTTTGAACCAATCAGTGGTTCCGTGTCCAGTTCTCACTGTGCTTCTTGACCTGCATATATAGGTTTCTCAAAGAGACAAATAAGATGGTCTGGTACTCCCATCTCTTTAAGAAACTTGCCACAATTGTTGTGATCCACACAATCAAAGGCTTTAGCATAGTCAATGAAGCAGAAGTAGATGTTTTTCTGGAACTCCTAGCTTTCTCCATGATCCAGCGTATGTTGGCAATTTGATCTCTAGTTCCTCTGCCTCTTCGAAACTGCCTGTACTTCTGGAAGTTCTCGATCCACATACTGCTGGAGTCTAGCTTGTAGGATTTTAAGCATAACTTTACTTGCATGTGAAATGAGTGCAATGGTGCGATAGTTTTGAACATTCTTTGGCATTGCCTTTCTTTGGAATTGGAATGTAAACTGACCTTTTCCAATCCTGTGGCCACTGTTGAGTTTTCCAAATTTGCTGGCAATTGAGTGTAGACTTTTACTGCATCGTCTTTTAAGATTTTGAATAGCTCCTGAATACTGTCACCTCCACTAGCTTTGTTGTTGCTCAGCTTTCCTAAGGCCCATTTCACTTCACATTCTAGGATGTCTGGCTCGAGGTCAGTGACCACCCCATGTGGTTATCAGGGATGCTAAGCTCGTTCTTGTATAGTCTTCTGTGTAATTTTGCACCTCTTCTTAATCTCTTCTGCCTCTGTTAGGTCCCTGCTTTTGGTCCTTTATCATGCCCATCTTTGCATGAAACGTTCCCTTCATATCTCCAATTTTCTTGAAGAGATCTCTGGTTCTCCCATTCTATTGTTCTTCTATTTCTTTGCACTGTTCATTTAAGAAGGCATTCTTATCTCTTCTAGCTATTCTCTGGAATTCTGCATTCAATTGGGTGTTCTTTCTCTTTCTCCCTTGCCTTTCGCTTCCTCTTTCCTAGCTATTTGCAAAGCTTCCTCAGACAGCCATTTTGCTTTCTTGCATTTCTTTTTCTTTGGGATGGTTTTAGTTGCTACCTCTTGTACAATGTTGCGAACCTCCATCCATAGTTCTTCAGGCACTCTGTCTATCAGATCTAATTCCTTAAATCTATTTGTCACCTCTACTGTATATTCATCAGGGATATGATTTAGTTCATACTTGAGTGGCCTAGTGTTTCCCTACTTTCTCAATTTAAGCCTAAATTTTTGCAACGAGAAGCTCATGATCTGAGCCACAGTCGCTCCTGGTCTTGTTTTTACTGACTGTATAAGCTTCTCCATCTTTGGCTTGCAGAGCACATAGTCAATCTGATTTCTGTGTTGACCGTCTGGTGATGTCCATGTGTAGAGACGTCTCTTGGGTTGTTGGAAAAGAGTGTTTGCTATGACATCGTATTCTCTGACAAAATTCTATCAGCCTGTGCCCTGCTTCATTTGTACTCCAAGGCCAAACTTGCCTGTTATTCGTTTATCTTTTGGCTTCCTACTTTAGCATTCCAATCCCCCATGATGATAAGGACATCATTTTTTGGTGTTGATTCTATAAGGTGCTGTAGGGCTTCATAGAACCGGTCAATTTCATCCTCTTCAGCACCAGTGGTTGGGGCATAGACTTGGATTACTGTGATATTGATGGCTTGCCTTGGATTCGCACTGAGACCATTCTGTCATTTTGGGGATTGTATCCCAGTATTGCTTTTCCTACTCTTTTATTGACTATGAAGGCTACTCCATTCTTCTGAGGATTCTTGCCGCAGTATATACCTGATGGTCCTCTGAATTAAATTCACCCATTCCTGTCCATTTTAGTTCGCTGATTCCTAAGATGTCGATGTTCTTCTTGTCATCTCTTGTTTGACCACGTCCAGTTTGCCTTGATTCATGGATCTTACATTCCAGGTTCCTATGGAAAAAAATCTTTACAGCATCGGACTTTCCTTCACCACCAGATGCATCCACAGCTGAGCGTCCTTTCGGCTTTGGCCCAGTTCGCTTCACTCTTTCTGGCGCTACTAGTACTAGCCCTCTGCTCTTCCCCAGTAGCATATTGGACACCTTCCGACCTGAGGGCTCATCCCAGCGTCATATCTTTTGCCTTTTAGTACTGTCCATGGGGGTTTCATGGCAAAGATACTGGAGTGGGTTGCCATTTCCTTCTCCAGTGGATCACATTTTGTCAGAACTCTCTGCTATGACCTGTCCGTCTTGGGTGCCCTGCAGGCATAGCTCATAACTTCATTGAGTTACGCAAGCCCCTTCGCACGACAAGGCAGTAATCCATGAAGGAGCTTGCCTATATACTCATGGGTCAATCTATTTCATTTTTCAGGTTTTTTCATACAAATTTTATTCCCTCATCAATATGAGACAACTGTTCTGGTCTGGAAAATGGGCAACTACAATTCTGAGAATTTTAATACTTCATATATATTTTTGTCTGTGAACTGTATCTGAGCTGGTGCAGCAGGATGAATGCCATCTTTCCTTTTCAGTAGCTGAGTGTGCCTCCAATACATTTCAAATCACAAAACATCAAGATTCTTGCCTGACCTGCCACCCAGCTTCTAGGTGACTCTCCCTAATCCTCCCCCACAATGCTGCAGCTGATGGGGAAAGTACCAGGCTTCAGCTTCCAAGGGAAATTTATATGCAGGAGGAATGACAGTTGATGGGGAAGATAGCTTTCCTCTGACACACGGCTCAAAATTTGGGCAAAATCAGCAGAAAATGCACACAGTATGTCAGAGGGCATATTCCCCTGCCTACGTGCAATAGGACACCCAGATTTTTGTTACTCCAACAGGTTACTTTGTCCCTCTTCTGTTTTTTTACTGAAAGGAGCACTGAACACATTTATCATGGTCCCCGCTTGTTCTCAGCACTCCAAGTCAGAAGTGAAGATGGCTTCAAAGTGCTCGGGAGATTGGGAATAGAATGATGTGTGGAGGTGATTGTAGCTTCATTGTAATGTAAATATTCAATAGTTTGTGCCTTGGCTTGCTGGTCACCTCCAACTTCACAAAACCATGGGAAGTGTGTGTTTGAATATGTGTTTTTAAAAGGATTATCATAAAAAAAAACTTGTAGTTGTTAGAATTGGAGGCTTTGCTGTACTGAACAAAGTGCTAAATAAAATGACAACTTGACTCCACAGCAGTTTAATAAATGGTGTTACTCGATCTAAAGAACAGAAGAGAACGTGACCTTTGAGAAGCTCATCTCTGTGGTTCTTTAAGTCAACTGAGATCAAGGGGAGCCTGAAAGGGTTTTGAATCTGTGTGTTGTTGATTACCTCACTGGAAACCTGAGCTGGTCTTGCAAGAGCAGTTGAGAATTGAAAGGGCAAACTGGAGATGCTATCAAGCGACGAGGATTGGATTAAAAAAACAACAGCTTGACAAGAAGGTGAAATAAAGTGAGATATAGTGAACAACAACACGCTATGCTTTTATAAACTGGATTTGCCTGCAATGAATCTGTACAACTCGAGCAAAGATTTGATTAAGGTCTGCCAACGCATATGCATATGACATTGGAATAGCATTGTCCAGCCTGTATCATAGCTTTCTACAAACTTGGTGTCCTTGCTTTGTGTTGATTTCAGGATTTTCCAGCCCATATGGGTTGTCTTTCAGGGTTGCATAATAAGCAATATAATTTTCTGCTCCCAGAGACCTTGCAGTGGATAACAGTATGGAAACAAAGAGATCATGAAAGCGAGTAGGAACGGGGCTCAAACTTGATTACAGCTGAGAAGGAGAATTAAGATAAGTGAAAAGCAAAAAAGAGAAGATTGAGAATGTGTTTAGAGAGAGAAGTTATTGTTTTCCACTGAAGTTTCATTCTAATCTTTTTCATTGCTATCTACTTATTCCTTCCCATGGAACTGCATTCTCCATCCCGACATGTTATATCATGTACTCAGCCCCTACCAAATTACCTAATTCTGTTCTTTCCTAAATAGATAACAAGGTCTAAAAATGATTGCCCATAGGCAACACCTAGCAAAATACCCAGCGTGTTATCATTACTACTAAGCTACCATTCATCATTTTCATTAGAGAGATATTGAGATAATTAGAGTAGCTTGGAAAAAATCTTAAAGGGTCACGTAGTCCAACAGCTGCTATGCTTGGATACCCAGAACTACCATTTGTTTTTATTTTGCTCCCTATGTCAGATAACTAAGGAAGGCTAACTTGATGAAGACTTACCTCTTTCATCTGTGATCCTTCTTTAGATGCCCCACCAAAATGCGTCAAGACAGGGAGCTATAGACAAAGATTTTGGGACCGTGATATGTGTTTGGGGAATGTGCTCTTCATGCATTGTGTTACAAATTACTGTGAATTTAAAACAAGGATAAAGGCACTGTCTATATCTTGAACACCTGAGAGGAAGCCCTTATTTAGCTATACTTATCATTTGAGAAGTTGGTGTCCTCAATATTTGGGGCAACCAGTGAAAAGATGTTACATCATCTCACATAGTCATCAGGGAGAGACTGGTTGTGGGAATATTGATTGTAGCAGTATTCTTGTAGGGAGTCTAACATTCCTTTACTCTTTAAGTTTTTAGGCGGAAATATCTATTAAGTGACCAGGGATTGCAACTTTGTCAGGATGTGCACTTTCTAGATGTCCCTCAAGTATATAATGGCTGCACTTTACTAGATGTCCCTCAGGTATATAATTGGCTGAGTCCCAACTAAGGATCCTTTGGGCCAAAAGCTCAAGTTTCAGGAGTTTGCAGTGAACCATTAAATATATTTTCCTTCAAGGCCTAACACCAAAAGTACTTTTATCTTCTGAATTTCTGTTAATGGTGCATTTGCTAAGCCATCTATGACTTGTCTGATGTTTAACAAAGATCAAAGTGTTCCATGACAGTAACTATGAGACTGGGCAGATGCATGAGGTTTATGTTATCCCTTATCTTCTTGGAGAGCCTTTTTTTTTTTTGCACTCAGATTTGAATATCCAATGATGCAGTTTTTAACAGACGTAGGGAATAAGCCAGCTGGGGTGACTTTCGGCTAGTCACTCTCTCAGCCCAACCACCTCACAAGGTTTGTTGTTGTGGGGAAAATAGAAGGAGGAAGGTGTGTTGAATATTTCGCTTCTTCAGCTATATGTAAAATAATAAAGTGGGATACAAATTAAACAAATAAGCCATTTTGAACACAGATAGACTTCATGTCTGGTTGGCCTTTGCAGCTTGTGCCCAGCTAGGGAGGGAGAGGAAAACTGGCCTGCTGCTTGCATGAGTGGAGCTGTGTGCGCACGTGTGCACTGGCCACTCCTCTCGTGTGGCCCCGGTTCCAAATAGGCCATGGCCCGTAGTGGGTAGGACCTAGGGGTGTCAGGTCCACCATGCAGGTGTCCTGCAATTCTGTTGGAGGGAAGAGGAGGAAGGCTTCTGGCATTCCTTGCATGTTTTCACTTTTGCTGTAGCTGCTTGGGAATTCGGAGAGGGACTGTTTTCGGAGAAGAAGCAGACTCCTTCTCATCAGCCGGTTCCAGCCTGGTTCCAAGGTCGTCATGCCCTGAGTGACCCATTATCTATCCAGCACCTCAGTATTCTCATAAATTTCTGTGGCATCATATGGCTGCCGGTGGACTGGTCAGGGGGGTTGGGTGTGGGGGAAAATGAAAGAATTGCTTGCACTTTGTGTGGGACCTTCAGATTCTGCCTGACATTTCTGCATCCACTATTTCTCAATAAAGTTCTTTTGATCAATCTCAGTGAGACAAGAAGTTTTGCTTTCCTGCGGAGCAGCTGGGGCAGATCCTTAAAGGAGTTTGGGACCTTGCATAAAGTCCATTATATTTTTAAGGAGAGCTATAAGTCGCAGATGCGCCCACTTAAGCAGCTGTCCTAAATAAGCCTGATTTGTTATATAGTACATTGACCATATTTGTTTTTGTAGATCTGACTATTTTATGTGTGCTGGTTTGCTGTGTATGAATTGGCTGTCATCCTATAAATAAAGGGAGTTTGTCTACATAGGAAAAGATTTCACTCTGGATCTTAGACATCAGGTAAACGCACAGGTCAGTGGCAGGCAGCAAATGCTATGTGCTGTCAGAAGTGAGTGAACTCTCTAAATGGCTTCGCTTCCAACCTCTGGAGTCCTGGGAACAGTAGTAATATGTCAGAAAATTAGCATAAATGGTTTCAGGCATTTCTTTTGTATCTGACTGCTAGCAGATCCAAGTGGAAAGAAGAACAACTTTAGCGTGTCTTGTTTTTGCATTTGGTTGGCAAAAGGCGCAGGAGATTTGTGAACATTTCAGTTTACACAGGAGGCAGATAAGCAAAAACTGCAGACAAAATAGAAAGGTTTACTGCATATTTTATCAGAAGGAAGAACATTACTTTGAGACATGTACAGTATTATTTATTTTGCCAGTACTCGAGGAGCTGAAAAAAGTGTTGACTTGTTTGCTGTAGAATTAAAGAATTAAAGATTTTCTCAAGCATGTAAATCAGATAACTTTCAGAACTGCTTATAAAGGACAGAACTATGATGTATGCTCAGCCATTCTGAAAAAGAGAATGCTGAAAGTGTGATTTGCCCTGAATAGATTCAGATTAATAGATTCAGTAAGAGCAGGAGAACTTCATGTCTCAAATATATATTTAGGGTGCCTTTGGGAGTGAGATACATATTTCGTAAGTTAGCTTCCACACTTTCAGGCCTCTTTCTGTTACCATTTTAGATGAGAAAGTTGGGCATTAGCAAGTGCAGCTTGCCAACAAATCTGCAGAGTTGTGGACATTCAAGTCCCCATGATTGGGCTTTACTTGAACCATTTGTCCTTTGGTATGAAGTGCGGCTGATGAGGTATTTCAGCAAAGAACTGGACATATATTGGCTACATCCAAGGAGTTTGCACTATCACTGGCAATATGATCAAAGCCACAAAGAAGAGCATTGGCTAATCTTGAGATGGGTTGGAAAGAGCTATTGAAAAGGTTGTCAAGTTAACAGTTGATAAAATTCTCTTTTGGTAGATGGTGTAAGGTATATGAGACACATCTCTAAAGATGGGGACAGTGCAGATGACACTTTAACAGCAAGCTTAAGTCAGTGGAACAACTTGCCTCCGAAAATTGTGGGTGTTCAACATTGGAGGTTTTTAAGAAAGAGATAGGACAACCATTTGTCTGAAATGGTATAGGGTCTTCTGATTGAGGTCTGGACTAGAACACATCCAAGGTCCCTACAGCTCTGTTATTCTGTTATTCTGTTAGGAGAATGCCATATCAAAAGTGTTCAGTGCATTTTAAGATGGTGCAGTATTTGGCACTGTACATATCCAGAGAATTACTGCTAACAGTACATCTTAGAAATCTGTTCAAAAGGATCCATTTGGTGTTCACATGTATCACACTAAGAGACATTAGATATCAATTAGCCAGTTTTACTTTATTTTAATTGCATTTTACAGTTAGAAATTGCATTTCAAAAGTGGCACAATAGATTTGGCACAATAGTTTCAGGCATAATAATAATAGTGGCTTATAGCTATTATTTTTGTCTTTGATCAATTTTATCAATATGCGCTTAATAGGACGTTGATAGTTTATTTTGTACAAAGCCTTTGTGCCAGATTCCTGCTTGCTTCCAAAGAATGTTGCCATAGTTTAGAATTATGAATTTAAAGTAGTTATACAAAAGAGGATGAGAACTTTGCAGCAATACATTGACCACAGCAGCAAAGAAATTATCTTCTGATAAAGGAAATGTTCCATCAGCTGAAATGGCTGCTTATAGTTTATAACCTATAGACGCAGAACCAGAAATCTCCAGTAATGCACTAGTGACAACTTAATTTTGTTAACCTTAAAACATAAATTTACAGGATGACATAGACTGTGTGAATTAGTTAAACCTGTGTTCTGCCCACAGTGGCTGGTTAAAGTTCAGTCGTGTTTGGGGGTATAAGGTATTAGTCCCTTCAGATGTCAGGAAGAAAAATGGTGCAGTTTATCCACCTGACATATCAGAGGTCGAAGGTACAGGCCACCATTTGTTATATACTGGCCAGGCATAAAGAAATAGATTGAGGCAATTCATTGCACATTGTTCAAAGTGTCAGCGGCTTCAGCACAGCCATGTAAGAGAACCTCTGTTTCCTCCTGATATTCCTGAGTTGCCTCAGATGAAAGTAGCAGCCGAGATCTTTGAGATAAGATGTTTCCTTTCTACTGAGAGTTGATTATTAGAATACTGGACTACGCCAGATGCTAAGTTAAAGTCTTTATTTGCATGACATTGGATCCAACTGAGTTTGTTTATGACCACGGCTCTTTGGCAAGCCAAACAATGTTGGAATTTGCACTCCAGTGGGGCATTTAGATAATCCATTTCTAGTCCTACTTTTCCACAGTCCAAGAGAAGCACAGATAACAGTTTAGACAATTTAATTGATGCTTATCTAAATGGATCCAATCCACATCTTGCACCCCTTTGTTGGAGGAATACACCATGACAGACACCAAGTCTTTGGGGAATTATTTGCTGGGCCAATAATAGTGAGGATAATGAGGATAGAATTGCATTCTAATCACTGGCAGTGATTTTCTTATCCAAATTTGCCATTCACAGAATCAAAATAACAGGGAAATATGTTAATTAAGTGAAGCTTGAAACTAGCAAGTCCCATAATAAAAAGCAATCATTCTCATAAGCCTGATTAAAAATATATATATCTTCCCACTTACTAGTTTACTTCACCATATAGAAGAAGGGGCACATACTTATAGCATGGCCCCCCTCATTGCTATCATGAAAAAGGGGACAGTCCGATTAATCCAAACTACTCTTTTGTGCAGCTGCTGCAAAAGACGAGTAGATGTTAACTTTCCAGAGCTCACCATAGGCTTCCATCTTTGCTCCATCAGAACTTACTTCACATTCGAACCCTTCCTCGCTATATCCGAAGCAAGCAGTCCCTGTGCTTGGTGGCAGATCACTTCCTTGATTTAGGCCAGGGGTAGGCAATCTTGGCTCTTTTATGACTCGTGGACTTCAATTCCCAGAATTCTGGGAATAGCTGGGCTCAGGAATTCTGGAATTGAAGTCCACGAGTCATAAAAGAGCCAAGGTTGCCTACCCCTGATTTTTAGGCCATCTTTGGGAATGCACTGGAATTTAGTCCAGGTTTAATCAAGAAAGAAAGATTAACATTCTGCAGACTTTGTTCCAGGAGATTTGAGGCTTGAGAAAAAAAAATCCTCTCTCTTGGTGGGTCTCAGGCTCCATGGTATTAGCTGTGGGCCAATTATTTTATTTCATCACTGAATTTCCCTACCATCATATAACAACTTTGATGTTCTGGATCATTAAAGATGATTTTCAGGGCATCTGAGCTTATTGGATTTACATCAGGGAAAGTCTGAATGGTTCATTTAATTTAAGGTTCTTCTGGTCTCTCTAACAAGAGCAAAGTGTGGCCTGAAACAGTGCTTCAGAATCAAAGTCTCAGCTATTTAAATCAGGCCTTGTTAGGGGAAATCAAGTCTGGGGAAACTTTCAGTGTAGTGATGAATTGTCCTGAATAAGAAATAAGCAGAAATAATATAGAGCAGTTTTGAAAGTTGGCAGCTTTGAGAGATGTGGACTTTCACTCCCAGAATTCCCCGCATGGTCTTAAATCGCTAAATTTAAGACACTGATATAGCATAGCTTGCAGGAGGCAGGAACTAGAGGGCAGATTCAGGTATGTAAGAATGACCTTGGGAAGATAGGCAATAAAGCCTTTAAAGTTGGATGGGAGAACTCCAAGATATACTAGGGTTGAGATGAAATTGGGAAATCAAAAAATATTATAGCAATGGTAAACCACTTCTGCTCACTTGCAAAGGAAATTGTTTTTGTGATGTGTAAACTCGAAATTGAATAAGGAGTTCAAATAAGACCTGCAATATGCCAGTAACAACTACCAGCTTTGTTGTCCTTAGGGATAAATACTTGCTTACAAGTATAGCATAGATGAAAACCTATTTTATTATGAAGTACCAGTGGAATAGGAGTCTAAGAGTGCTTGGCTCATAAGTACTTAAAAAAATTGTCAGTGTCACATGAAAATGTAAGCATTCTAGGATGAGAGAAGGCCTTAACTGATAATTGTGGTGAGAAAGCTGTAAATATGATTTCTATCTCGGTTCATTGCCTTTTGGAGCTGCAGTTTATGTTTTAGAATCATTAGGGGTTCAGCCTAAGAAACAAATACACAAACCATAGAAGAAACCAGCATGGTCTTTTGTATTACAGCTGTTATCTCCAGAGAATGAGGTAGTTGCTGATACAAGGAGCATGGCATTCAGCTTAAATTGAGAATAGAAAGTTATGCAGAAAGAGGGTATATATATATATATTAGCACCGGGCGCATTGTTCTTAAAGGGGGCCATGTTCTTCCGTGTTGGTTATTTTCCCGAGTTGTTCTCTCTCCCCCAGTTGCTACCGCTCCTTTGGCGCATATACCAGCACCTAGGGATCCACCATCAGATTGCTCCTGCTCGTCCCCCCCATCCCCGTCACCCGTTCGTCTTAACCTGCCTCCGTGTCCTCTAAGCTGCCTGGTGTTTTCTCATTTGCCAACCTTATCGTTTTCCTCACTCGCATGCAGGTATCAGGGTTTGGCTATCCCATTGTTCCTGTCCTCTGTTCCCCCCCTGTCTCACTGTCGGGCGGGCCCTTTGTCTGTCAGTGGTGCCTATCGGGCGTGCTCTTAGAGCCGCTCCTCCGCTCGTTAACCGCGTTGTCTCCTCGGTGTGCATGTGGGGGCGCAGAAGATAGTCGTCCCGTTGCCTGCACGTGTTGTTTTTCGCCTTTTCATCACTGGTCAGGTCGTTTCTCTAATGCCAGGTCATTCACGGGCGTGTTTCCGATGCACTTCTCCTCCTCCTAAGCTCCGTTTTTCCTCTTTCATGTGTATGACCGCCTGGGGGGTGGCCGTCCAAATGGCACTTTCCCAGGGGGAAACACACCCCACAAACCCCCCGGACGCGCACAGTTTAATCCAGCCAGGACGGGGGAGGAGGCAAGGAATCACCAGATAGCCACCCCGCATATGTGCACGTGCACTGAAAGGAGGGGAGGAGCCCCGAAGTGCCAGATCCCGTATTTTATACTCTGACCATGTCAGCAGTGTGGCCACGAAAGCTCAGTACTTTTATAGAATAAACAGTTTGGTTTAGAGTTTATCTGGTGATTTTTTATTTTTCACGGACATGTGCACACCAGGATTCGTGTTTTTAGCATAATTAAGAACACATATATATATATATATATTCTTAATTATGCTAAAAATCCGAATCCCAGGTAAACACATGTCATAAAGCAAATAAATAAAAACGATCACCGGGATAAAAATCTTAAACAAAGATGTTTAGTTTTACAACTGAGCTTTCGTCGGCCACAATGCCGACATCATCAGAGCATATAATGAATTTGGGAGTCCGTTCTTATATGACTGGCTGTTTCTGCGCCAGCGGGGCACAAAAAGGAAAGGGGGGGGGGGCGATCGAACATTACCAGACAAACACCCCCAGGAACCCAATAAAGGAGACACTGGGCGGTGAGTAAAAGAACGGAGAAAGCCTACCCCATAGGTCCCCCAGACACACACACCCGATCCATACAAAACAGGGGGAGCAAGACAATGAACAGGAAGGACCAGACAGCCAATCTCGTGACACACACACAGCCAAAGAGGGCAGCGGAGGCTGGGAAGAGAAGGGGAACAGCAAAGATACGCCCTAAAAACCAGGTGATAGGACACGACCGCGCTCAGCGACGAAGGAAACAACGACAGTGTGCAGACCGCGAGCGACTATTTCCTGCGCCCCCGCAACGCGCTGAAGAAATACACGCTCCATGGTAGCTCAGGGACATGGAGACAGACTAATATGAACGGGACCATGGGGATGGGAGGGGGAGGAGAGAAACAAGAATGATTTGACACCCGATCCCCGGCACGAACGGGAGGAGCAGGAGCGATCGGACACACGACCCCCTAACACCAACACACATGCCCTAAGAACAACGGCAACTGGAGGAGAGGGATACCTGTGGAAACGGCCCCTTTAACAACGGTGCACCCGACGCCGAGGAGCGGACCGATGACTAGGTTGAGAGCCTGGGCGCAGAAACAGCCATCATATAAGAACGGACTCCCAAATTCTACGTTATATGCTCTGATGATGTCGGCAGTGTGCCGACGAAGCTCAGCTTTGTAAACTAAACAATCTTGTTTTAAGATTTTTATCTCGGTGATCGTTTTTATTTATTTGCTTTATGACATATATTATATGTATATATATACTGCCTTCAGAGGTAGTGAAGGATGCTGCCCATTACCAATATTAATATTAATCTGTTACCTGATACTTTTATAAGTAGAAAAGTGGGATGCAGGTGCCCTAAGTTTTTTTGCCTCAGGCGAAACAAGGTTTTTCAGTTGGCCCTGAAACTCTAATTAAGAAGTGGAGCAATACTAGGATGGCCAATTAAATAATAATACTACAAAAATATTATGTATTGGTCCAGCTGAAGTGACACATTCTTATAGAATTAATTCTTTGGAGATGTGACGTGGTTTGGAATGAGATCAAAGGAAAAGACAGAGAGGACTTCACATAAGTTGAGTTTTTGTTTTTTATTAAAAGCGTGTCAGACTCATTCATTCATTACTCAAGCCAATTCACAGAACAACAAATAGCTGTTAGCTGTTATCGGCACACTGCCGATCCTGAACTTGAACTCCTTGCTTAATATTTGAGTTTTCATGTCATAGGAATAAAGGAGTCTTCTTTGCAAGTGGACAGAAATGTTAACTATGGCTGAGATTATTTTTTTTTACTTCCCAGTCTACCTCTAATTCAGAGTTGTTCTAACTGTTCATGATTAGCTTGCTGAAATCCATCAACAAGCTTAGCATAATTATGAGTTCAGGTCAAAAGAAAATGAACAAAAATGACCACTTAAAACATTTTGTGTCATCAAGCAAAAATTGCTTGCAATTCTAAATGGGAGTTATGTTTCATAGGCTCTCCAGAGCATTCCAAAGAGATGCGTGGCACTATGTTAGTGCAAATGAAACAGCTTTCTTCAAAGTATTAAAGCAGCTGCCTCTTTGCAAATCTTGTGTAGCTGCTCCAGAAGCTCTCCCCACTATCTACCTGTACAGGTACTGGTGAAGGCATAGGTAGTAATTTCAGCACAGTAACAGAGAGACTTAAGTTAACTAGATAATTGCTAGCATGAGATATGATGCATCTTTCAAGGAGAGATAAAAATGTGTGTTTACCCAATTGCAGCAAATTCAATCAGGAGACTTAACTGAATCAGGGGGCTAGAGGTAAAAATATGAATCTGAGAGGAGGATTCTTTTGCATTGTAGAAGAAGCAGGAATGTTATAATGGGACATATTAAATCACTTACGAAAAGTGTATATACACTCATACATATTCTTAGATTTACTTTTATATATGCTAAAGTTCAGAATATAAAAATTAAACAATGCACCAAGCACTAAGCCTTGTTATCTGTGGATGGGCTTATTGTGAGCATATACAGTGATTAGAAGCTAATAGAGTGGGAGTTTCTAAAACCGGCCAATGGCAACAGCAAACACCAAAGGAAAACGGAAGAAGCCAACATGACTGTATAAAAAAAAATTAGAAAACAAGCAAAATGGAAGCTTGAGGTTGATAGAGATTCTACTTAGAATGTGTTTTCAATTAAACTGACAAGTGATTGCAGGAGAACAATTGTTTTTTCCTATCTTCAGAAAGGGGGTAAAAGAAGATGAAAATACACATCAATTAATCCGACAGGATATCTGGAATATTCTAGGGAAACTCATAAAATATCAATCTATAGTGCATTGAAATCAGTATGGTAAATATCAGAAGTCAGTATGCATTTAACAAGAATATATCTTTGCTAGATGCAATTTTTATCCTGTAACGTGCTTAATAAATTAGGCCAATGCTTTAGAAGTTAGTTTGGATTTTTGCAAATGTGATGGAATGCGGTTCCCAGGAGGAAGGCATGCATTCTAGAGGAGTCAAAGGCAACTCAGTCTGGATTTCTGTGTGAGAGAAAGAGGGTGAAGACAGCCCCTACTTAATAGTTCTCATAGTATAATTAGTTGCAAAGAGTAGAGTCCTCAGTCTGGCAAGATTTTGTCTATAGGTGTTGGAATACTACAGCAGATGACTGCAGTTTGAGGGTGATCAGCTGTACAATGTTTCTGCAAAAATAATAAACAAATAAACAAATAACAAATAACAATAACAAACAACAAACAAATAAATAAATAATGCTGCACTGATAGAAATATAATTTTCTTAGAGAAACACAGTTCAATACAGCTGGTTTATTTAGTGAGTTTAGTATTGGAACCCGCCTTTAAGAAGGATTCAGAAAACCTGGAAAAGATTCAAAGATATAGGAAGCTTCTAAGTCTGGAAATAAAGACTGTGTAAATAGAAGAAAATAGCCCTGTTCAGCCTTGAGAAGAAATGATAGCTCATTTCAAATACCTGAAAAGGTATCACCCAGAAGGTCAGCCCTTGATCTCATTCCTACCAAAGCAGAAGATACAAATAATGGATCTAAGTTACAGGAAAGCAATTCCTGACAGGAAACAACCATTAACAATAAGACAGTTTGACAGTGGAACCAATTACTGAGGATTTGATGGGACTCCTTCACCAATGTGTTCAAGGAGCCTTGACCGTTCTTTTCAGGGGGCTGTGGGAAGAATCCAAAGAAAGAATTTTGGGAATATATTAAAGGCAGAATATATTTCCCCAAAGGAATAATGGAGAAGATCTTAAAAAAACCAGAAACCGGTCCCAGAAATCAGCCCAGCCCCTCTCCCAAGTAGAAACTAGGCAGAAGCCATCTTTTAGAAATGCAATTCAAATCCTTTCAGAAATGTTGGAACCAGAAGCTAGTAGCTGAAGAGATTAGAAAGACAAAGACTCCGCCCAAACTCTAAGGACAGGAACATAATAGGATTAACCCACCAACCAAAAGGGCACACTCAGACTCAGATCAAAGTACATGACACAGGAAATACAAAGCCTCAAACAGCAACAGGAAACAACTCAAGAGCCCCAGAAGGTATAAAAACCCACACTCCCAGCAACATGTGGTCAGCTGCTCCAGAGCCTCACGTCTTGTGGCTCTGCTTTTCAATAAACTCCAACCTTCTTTCTAAAGCAGTCTCCATTTTGTTTATTCCAGCTTGGACTGGACCTGATGAAGTTTTTTCTTCAACAGGGCCTTAGTGTGAAGTCCTAATGGAGCATAGGTTGAATGCAATCTAAATGGCGCCTTTCAATCCTTGGACTCTACAATTTTACATTGTAACTTTAAACAAAGTACAGGGGGGGTGCGCGCGTATCCTGCATACCTGTATGTATGTACCTAATTCAATACTGCCTTCATCTTCTGCCTTAAAAAATAATTTACAATATTAACTATTTACGTATATCCAGGCAATTCTACATTTAATGTCTACACACTAAATCTTTATGACACGTGTTAATTTATTGCCTCATTTTTTCCTAATTTAGCTGACTTTATTTTATCATTTATTCCTTCTTTATTCTGCTTCTTATTCTGCTTTCCTAGTTATGAAAACAAGTTATAATCATAATATATTAATGGTATGTTGACTCCTCACATATTAGCAAGCAGTACTTCATAATGTTTCATTGATGTATAAGCTGCCTAATTGCAAAATAATTCTGATACATAGAAAGTGTTTGAAGTCCAGTAACAGGTCAAGCTTGTGAAAAAAGGATGTAAGAAAATGAGAGAGGGAGGGAGGAATATTCAGCTGTGGTTGGTGCAATGGTGATACAAAGGACTAATGGACTGTCTGAGGATAATCCTCCCTTTTGAATTACTCCATTCTATATCTCTTCTAAAACCAAATGAAAAGCAAGCAATCAGCCATCACTAGTTTGAATATGGATAGCAAACTGAACCACTTCTTTGTGGTTCTCGATGCATTTAGGAGAATCATTGAAGAAAGTGTGTCAAGTTATGGAAAGCCTACTTTTTTTTGTTTTGAAAAACAGATAACATGAATGAATTTGTTCCCTTAAGGAAAACATTTTCTTAATAGAGTTGAGCTCAAGAAAACATTTATGAATGTTTCAAAGGCTTTTGGTTATTGTTCTTTTTATCTCTGTAAAGGATTTGTGCTTTCCTGTTTTAAAGGGAAAAAAATAGAGAAGTTATCAACCAACGCATCAATACCTGGGAAGATCCTGGAAAACATAATAAAAAAACAGATCTGCAAACACCTAGAAAGAAGCAAGTAAAGTTATAACCAGAAGCCAACATGGGTTTGTCAAAAACAGATCATGCCAAACAAATCTTATTTCATTCTTTGACAAAGTGACTAAATTACTGGACCAGCAAAATGCTGTGGATATAGTATACTTGGATTTCAGGAAGGTATTCGACAAAGTAGACCACAACCTACTTCTTGGTGAGCTAGAAAAATGTGGGATAGACATTGTTCTCCTAACAGTGAGAACAATAAACCAGTGGAATGGCTTATCTTCAGAAGTTGTGGGTGTTCCATCACGGGAGGCTATTAAGAAGAGACTGGACAGACACTTGTCTGAAATGGTATAGGGTCTCTTGCTTGAGCTGGGGTTTGGACTAGAAGACCTTTCTAACTCTATTGTTCTGTATTCTGTAAAATTAACTAGCTGTTTTCTAATGAAAAGGAACAATAGCCACAAAAGGAATCTCAATGCATATTGCATAGCTTTCTAGTGATGCTTTCCATCTACATTGTCAAGAAGGCACAGTTGATGGCAACATTTTTAAAGGTCCTCTGGGAAATGGTTATTTGATTACATTTTTTACCAGGCCCATGGAAGCTACAAGAGAAGCTCTTATGTCCTGCACATTTAGACTCACAGTCTGTGACCTATGGTAAGCATGTGATATGTGCATAGTGCTGCAAAATCAGTGCGCTGGGCACATTGTATCTGACCATGTTCATCTGCCCATAGGCCAAGAGTTAACATGCTGAAGATTTTTCTTCAGCTACATCTACCATATGGTCATATGAAGGCTGAACAGCAGCACTCATGAAAGTTTAACGAAAAAGAGGAACTGCTTCTTAAACTGCCAATTTAGCAGTTGGCCATGTTTGTTGTATAGAAGTCCCTTCTAAATTGCACAGAATACCTTTCTGCACAAAATGTCTGCTTGTGATGGGATCAAAAATTTGGAATACAAGAGAGGAAGTGAGAGTGTTTTAGTGGTGTTTGATGTGCTCCTCTTTAATCCAGAACTCATCCCAGTTTGAAAGTTCTTCATGAAACAGATTGAAATTTACAGAGGTCAGTTATGATCTGTGATGTATGGACATTTGACCCATCGAATGAAAGAACATTCACTTTAACAAATATAAAATAATTACATGAATCAATAGAAAGATCTAGGCTTTGTTTCATCATTGCTCAGTTTCTTCATAATTTGAGAGACTAGGAATGTATTTCATTTTCTATTTTTAAAAATGATACCATATCTATTCTCTTCAACTGCTCATTAAATATCATAATTTGAAAGGTTACACACATTGAATCAATAAGAGTGAAGAATATTGATATCACCACTTTCTCCTAACGGTACTAAAAATCCCAGTGGGAAACATCTTAGACTGGAATGCCAAATGTACTATTAATTGCCACCCTGATCTCTTTGGAGGAGAGTTTTGAAATGAAAGAAAAACAATTATTCTGACTTTTGACATTTTTGTATAAAAAAACATATTACACTCTATATAGTAAACAGTGTTTGATCATAAGTACCAGGAGGCCTCAGAAAGTACAAATGAAAAATGATTATATTCAGAGCATAGTAGCAATAGATAATAGACCTGGGCAAGACCATATTTTTGCAAAAAGGTCTATTACCAAAATACAGTCCATAATGCATTGCCTTTTCTGAATCATAATTGAAGATGATTAACATTCTAGTGAAAAACCACTTCATGACTCTGCATGAGAATCAAGTGAATGAGTAATCCACATTTCTTAAGAATGGCACTGTGAAAAGATGAAGAAATAAAAATATTTCTTGCTGCCCTACCCAAGTTCACATTCCATGCATGTTGGGGAAGAAGGACTAAGTATAATCAATTGTATCCTATTTTATAGATTTATTAATTTTGTACTACTCTGTTCACTGATTTACTACATCTCATTATTTCGTTACATGCATTCAAACTGATTTCTAAAATTACTTTTACCACTTTTTAAAAAGACAGTAACAGAAATACAAGTTTTTACTGAAAGGGATACATTCCACCACTCTTCAAAAATAAGCATGGTTCTTTTGCCTTGTTCCATAAACCGGACTACATTTTGATCATTTTACCAAAATCACACTGATGGTATACAGTATTTCCTGGGTGGCTTAACTTGGACTAGTCCATTCATCCATCATCGGGAAGGGGAGTTTTGGCATTGAGAGGCATTGACTGAGAGCCACTACCCAGCCGAGAGATAATGGCATCCCCTATTTAGGAGCAAATGTTTTCTGGGACATCTGTGGACATCTTGTTTTCTGTTTTGCAAAAGAGAATCCTTGCTAGAAGGCATTTTCTGTTTTGAATCATGTTGTAGTTAAAATGATGTTCAATAATCGCTGATGAAGAACCTCAAGGAGTGAGCAGGAGCCCAGCAGCTAACCCCTCAACGGTGAGATATGGATTCAGTAAAACGTGAACACAAATGAGTTATTATTTTCTCTATTATGATGAGACATTTTGCCTGAAATGTTATAGCATATATAAAAACTATTTTTCTTTGCCTTTATTCTGTTGCATTTTATGCTACTGTAGCTTTAAGAAAAAAATCTGTTCTGATTTTTCCCTTGGTTTAGGAAAGGACAAGAACATAGTCATGTGATTTTTTTTTGGCTTTATGGCCACATTGCTTAGTGATGGAGTTCCTGGTTCCAATTATGGTCATGAATTCAGGAGTTAACAGAATGTCGTGTTTCCCCTTCCCTTCCTCTTATACTAAAGACAGTCAAGGCCAGACAACTTTAAGGATTTTGTCTTGTCTCCCTAGGCAGGGCTCCTTTGTGCACCTTCCCCAAGGTCATTTCTGTGTTCCTCTACAACTGCCCTCATGGCTGATCCACTAATAATGGTGCTGCCCTTAAGATTTTAAAGCAAGACAAGTTAAGGAAAGCAACTGGTGGATTGTCTAAGCTTTATTTCCTTGCCCACAGCATTATTGCTGGGAGAGAAAAAAAAAGATCACCGATCACTCTCCTAATTTCCAATAGATCTTCTTAACATAGGGCAGGAATCTAGTTGGGCATCAGGTGATTTGCCTCACAGGATTCTGGTGGATAGACTCTCTATTCCTGTTATCTATCAGTTTGGCATTTATGAACATGGGTCTAAGGGCAACAAATGTAAGACTATGGGGAGGAAAAGTAACATTGCAATGGTGGGAAGAGGCTTCTTGTGTTCACTTGTTTGTTATTTTGGTACTAGTGATGGCAGGATTCCCATTCTCTGGGTGATTTATGCTGAGTTCCTGGAGGGATGGAAGACTGATGACCTAGGAAAGCAAGGGCTGTCTTCAACCCTGTCCCTTTCCTGTCTACTCAGGAGTGAAGCAAATCTAGCCTGATGGGTCTAAGAAAAGTTCTTGTACTAGAGCAATGTTTCTCAAACTTAGCAACTTTAAGATATGTGAACTTCAACTTTCAGAATTTAACATGGCTGGCTGTGGAATTCTGGGAGTTGAAGTCCACCCGTCTTAAAGTTGCCAAATTTAGGAAATACCCTACTAGAGGATGCAAGTGAAATCAGATTTTAGAGTAGCTTTGTTCTCAGGTGACCAGCAACTGCTCTGCTGTACTCTATAGGAAACCCACAATGGAACCATCATTTCAAGGCAATTTGTTGCAGTACAACCCAATGCATCTATTTACCTGGGAATTTGATTACACTGTAGTCAGTAGGGCTTTGGGATCCCCACAAAGTTTATTTTGCACTGCTCTTAATAAGCTTTCTTTCTAAGGAAGATAGTTGCCTAAACTGCAGTCTAATAAATATTTGTCTGGGAATAAAGTCACTGGAAATAAGGGAGCAGCTAATGAAATAATCATTGGAATTTCAGTGCCTATCAATCAAAAGAAGGAATATTTTATGACATACACACATGCTCACACTCACATAGATCAATTTGTCAAGAGTGAAATTTATCAACAAACTTCCTCTCTGTCCTCATATCCACTGATGTTTACCTACTACAATGAAGAATAAACTTGAGAGATGTTCAGTCTCTCAAACCAAGCATGGTTTGTTGACCATTCTTCCCGCTGCATTATTTCTGGCAGCCCTGATATTTTGCCCTATTATCTTTCCTTTGGATTACTTGATTCTTTTTCTGCTTCTTTATGAGGCTTAGCAAAGATCTTTATCTCTTGAAATCCTCTCTCTTTTCTTTTAGTTATAAAATGGTTGCATCCTTTTATCAGATTATGACAGTTCTAAAACAAGTCTTCATAATGAAATTCTGTATTCTCTCTCTCTCTCTCTCTCTCTCTCTCTCGTATGCATATACAGACATACAGACATAGAAATATATAAGATAGACAAATCTAAAGATTGTGTAATATATTTAAAGTTTAAAAATAGAAGTAAAAGAGAGGATACCAATATGTCTATCTTTTTGCTGTGCATTATAGTTCACATAAGACTAAGATCTGGTTTGGTGTAGGGGTTAAGGAATCAGGTAGAAACAGGGTGATTGTGAGTTCTTGTCTCAAAGCCAGCTGGGTGACCTTGGGCCACTCCCTCAGCCCTAGGAAGCAGGCAAGGGCATATCATGAATGAAATTTCAGAGACTAGTCCATGCAGTCACCAGGAGTCAAGACTGATTAGAAGCTACCAAACAAACAAAGAAGTTTCCATACACTCTGAGGAGTTTATCCAGAAAGGCTGAGGTCTAGACTTTCCAATCTTATTAAATAAATTGATCTCCCTTAAGCATGAATTTATATATACATTTTACAGTGTTCTTCCCCAAGCTGCGACTTCCAGATGGGTTGGCCTGAAAATTGCAGAAGTCCTACCAGTCCTCAGATCTCACTGGCTTCACATTCTAGAAGATGCAGTCCACCAGATCTGGAAGGTATCATATTGGAGAAGGCAGACAGAGTCACTTAATGGGAGGTAAGCAAGTCCAACCACTGTCAATTGATATTGAAACTGGCAAACAGGCCAAAGATTCCATCTGCACTGGGTTGAAAAATAACTATGTGTAGGCTGAGATAATAGAGAGACTGCAGTACATCATTCTATCCCATGACTCATAAAAGCGTCAGCGTAAAAGCTGTACTGCCTGTTCACTCTTTGCTCTCACATCAAGCAACAGAATCAATTCATGAGCTCGCCACAAGGACATTAATTTAGTGGTGAAAATGGAGGGGGTGTAGACTCAAATAAGTTTAGAGGCTTGATCTACTCCTCAGGTTAACTCCCACTCCACTTTATGCCTCAGGTCATCATCTTCTTCTTTTTTACTTCCTCTTTTATGCTTCAGGTGTCGAGGAAGATACAATAATACACAAAAATAAGTTCAGTTTTTAAAATAAACATTTGCAGATGAAAGTTATTTATGAACTGGTAAAGAGTGAAAGGAGAAGCTACTATTTATTTATATCAAATGAGTCAGTAAACTTTGGCAGAGATTTGGGTGTGATGATAAAGACCACATCTGTCACTGATTCTAGCATGCACTGACTAAAAAAGAGAAGAGAGATAAGGGGAGAAACAGAAAGTCTGATTTGTGGTACCCTAAATGCTGATCAATTTACACATAAACTTCCATGGATCCCTTTCTTTTCTGAAAAAGCAAAGAATGGAATAACTCACTGTGAGATAGATCTGGTGCTTAGATACAGTTGCCAAGAGGTTTGGAAAAGTTAGACAAAGGGAGTGGTGATCAGGGAAGAATACTTTGGCAGGTCAAGAGACATGAAACAAAAACCGCTTGAATAAAAGTAATAAATTCCTAAAAATCAGCCCTTGTCAGTCTGCTATAACAAAATCAGAAATCTGATGGCTCTTCAAAGACCAACAATGTCTGTTCAAGTCTTGCTAGCTTGCTCACTCTCTGGGAAAAAAAAGAGTCAAGGTAAGAATGTTATCATACTCTGAAGCATAGTTTAATGGCTAAAAGTACTGTATAGGATAGCAGATGGAATCTCAATTGGTGGAGAATAACAATAGGCTTTGTGTGTTGCTTAGATCATTGGTTCTCTGGTGTTCTTACTTTAGCTGATGAGTTTGGGGGGGGGGAGAAGAGTTACATTTTAAATGTCTAGGACCTTTTATATGGAATATCCATAGCATCACAATCATTCCAGTGTCCATAATTTAGCAAATTCTTATAGCTATGTAAATTTGCTAAATAAGTAAATTTGGATGGGGAAACATGTAGTGCCTCTTAACAGGTTCATTACCCCAACAAATAAAAGGTCTCCACAAGTGAAGAGCTCAGTGAAGACATGCTGATTTTTTTGCTTCTGCAAAAAAGCCAAATAGCTGCAGTGACTTGCAACTTGTTTTCATTTCTCATATACCATAATGTCAGTCTCCCAAGTAGACCAAACAGGAAACATGACCAAGTGAGCTAATTATACTTTATTATAAGGCTACTTTAATAGTATCTTGCAAGTCTGAAAGTACAAATCTCCTGCCATCTCTTTTTACTTCCTGATAGGTTAGGGCAGATCCTTTCTTTTTCTGCCTATTCTTCAGTTACAAGCTCCTCCCCCTTTTATCTGATCATTCCCTAGGGAGCATCATTCCTCCCTCCCACCCACCCTTCCAAAGTCATTCTCACCTTTCATTATATCAGGTGGCCCATTTCGGAGAAAACCTAGTGTTTACAAAATGAAAATTTTAACGCAAGGAGAAAACATTGTCCTACAATTGCTTTTCCAAGCCTTAAAAGAGGTCCTCATAACATAACATGCCAAGGACATAGTACCCTACATTTTCCTACCTAACAACTTTGCTGAAGACTTTGTCAACACAATTTTGTCTTTTGAAAAGTCACGAACTTGGATACTCTTTCACCTCTACCATTCAATGTCTTTTCAAAAGGTAAGGCTTGTTAAGGAGAGAAACACAAATCACACAGCTAGATGACTCAGTGCCAGAAAAAGACCTTTGGATACTGAATTCCCTCCTAGAGTCAAATATTTCCAAGATGAACTTCTTAGCTTTTCACCATACTAGGATACTAGAGGAAAGATAACATCAGACAAGTACAGTAGCTGATTCAAACTATCCTCACTTCATTCAGTTTTAATCCACACGAACTCTAGCACTGGGCACAATTAATGAGTCACTGTTAATAAATTGCAGCACAGCACGGAGCAAGCATTATTGAGGACCAGCATATGCAACAGATTTACTCAAGTGGTATCTAGTGGGCATCCCACATTATGAATTCAGCAGTAACTCGTGAAAATGCCCTTCAAGCTGTCATTTGCTTGGTCCCATAAGGTGCTCCAAATAAGCAGAGTATTCTAGGGACAGGTTCATTGAAAAAATACATCTCCTAATAAAGGCATACTGAGGCATGCACAATGATTAGAGAGATAGTTATCTTTGTATCTGTGAAGATATAAACTTTCTGTCAGTGGTTTATCTCATGTGGCTTCATGAACTAGCCTTTGTAACTTGGATTTATATATTGCAAAATATAAATTCTCATTAAGTTGTTTCATAAGGAAAACATGAATTTTATCTTTGCTGTGGATCCTACCATTTCGGATAACATATGGATTAACTGACACCACCCACCTTTTAAAAAAAAAATACAACTGATCAAAATCTTCTGATTCAACCCGCTCCACTCCAATAGCATGTCAAGGTATTGGGATTCAATTTCTAGAATTACCCCCTAGAAATTGTATACCACATTGACCAATATGAGAGAGGAAGAAAAAGATTAATTAGCAGGGATGAGATCAGAAGCAAATTTTCAAATAACCAAAGCCAAGAGAATAGTGGGAAATGGGGCAGAGATGCAGAGTTTATATTTTAAGACTGAGAGGAAATTAATCATGCAGCTTTAAAATATGGTGTGAGAGTAACCAAGCAACCGAGCCTATTTCATTATACCACATTCATTTTGATCCTTTGTCCCTTAAAGTCTCAGAATACTGCTCTTCTTGTCTCCAAAATCCTGACATTTTCTTCTCTAATGAAACAGTCTAAACCTGCTCCCAAGGTTAATAAATGAAAAACCATCCACTTTTACTGACGGAATAATATACTGCAATTAATAAGGCAATGAATTGGTTTTCAAAAATGTTTTGGGTCTCCTGTGTACTTTGTTGTTATGTATGTTGTATGGGATTTTGAAAGAGACAATAAAAATGTTTTTAAAATATTTACTACCACCGTGAAAAATATCTGCACCATCAAGAAAGGCATATAACAAAATTTCACTGCTATGGACACATATATTTAAATTTCTCTCTTCAAGTATTGCACTTCTAATTTATGGCAAGCTTTTTTCAGGCTGTTTTTTCCCCTTTCTCTTCAATAAAAATTGATATAAGAGCTGCTAATGAATATTGATGATAGGCAGCATGGTTTTGTAATGTATATTTGGCCTACATTGTTCATATCAGTTGTTTTAGCTTGAAAAATCTCAGAAACCTTGTGAGTTCCAGAGACAGTTCAAATGGGGCAGCTCATCCAAATTTTACTGTTGAAGTGTATCACATCTAAGACCCTTCTAGGGCCAAAGAGCAGACCTTTAAAAATATTCGATTCTCACCTCGAAATTATGTTAATAAACTATATATACACTGTTATTATACATTTTAACAAACTTTGAATCAATGCTCAGTTTAAAATCCTCAACAAGTATTAATTACTGCATGACTACCAATCTAAAAAAATGAATGCTATAGCAAGCTGGCAGCTCTTTAAAAATACAGGTAGTCCTCGACTTACGACCACAACTGAGCCCAACAATTTTTGTTGCTAAGTGAAACATTTGTTAAGCGAATTTTTTGCCCCATTTTACAACCTTTCTTGCCATGGTTGTTAAGTGGATCACTGCGGTTGTTAAGTTAGTGTCATGGTTGTTAAGTGAGTCTGGTTTCCCCGTTGAGTTTGCTTGTCAGAAGGTCGCAAAAGGTGGTTACATGACGCCAGGACACTGCAAGCGTCATAAATATGAGTCCATTGCCAAGTGTCTGAATTTTGATCACGTGACCATGGGCATGCTTCAATGGTCGTAAGTGTGAAAAACGGTCATAAGTCATTTTTTTCATTGATATTGTAACTTTGAACGGTCACTAAATGAACTGTTGTAAGTCGAGGACTATCTGTACTGCTTTGGTGGCAAATAAAATGTGCATTGCTGAGTATTCTTTTTATTTTTGCTGTTTTGTTTTTGCTGCCAAACTGTGAAAAATACTTCAGATTATTCTGCAAGCCTGCAACACAGAGCTTACTTTGAGCCAACATTATATGATATCATCTATCTATCTATCTATCTATCTATCTATCTATCTATCTATCTATCTATCTATCTATCTATCTATCTATCTATCTATCTATCTATCTATCTATCTATCTATCTATCTATCATCTATCTATCTATCTATCTATCTATCTATCTATCTATCTATCTATCTATCTATCTATCTATCTATCTATCTATCTATCTATCTATCTATCTATCTATCTATCTATCTATCTATCTATCTATCTATCTATCTATCTATCTATCTATCTATCTATCCCCATCATATTTGTATAGCCACCTACGTTACATGAAAGTGACTCGATTAATATAATAAATTATGTGATTAGCATCAGAATGATCTTTGAATGAAGATGCATTGAGAACGTGTGTTTGTATAATCACTGGAAATTCTGTGTTTCATACCAGAGCTTGTACTGTTTTTTTTAAATAGAATCAATAAGACTACAGGTGAAATGGATAAATAACTAAAGGAATGTGAAATTAACACAAGTAAAAATGTAAAAGCCCAGAGACAGACCAATTCCTTACCTCCTGTCCCTCTCCTCCTGACCATTTAGGACACTCTCAATAAGGCCTGAAAATCCTATAATACTGTATTTTTAGTAATACTGAAAAACCGAACTGTCAACTAGTGCAGGGGTAGGCAACCTCAGCTCTTTTATGACTCATGGACTTCAACTCCCAGAATTCCTGAGTCAGCAGCTGACTCAGGAATTCTGGGAGTTGAAGTCCATGAGTCATAAAAGAGCCGAGGTTGCCTACCCCTGAACTAGTGCATGGGAGCTTTGCAATGAGAAGCAGGGTTGCGCAGTTGTATGGGGATTGCTACCTCATTGAAAAAAGCCACCTTGGCCTGTCTCTGTCACCCCAGCTGTTACTTCAGTGAGCTAAAGGGATCTCCACACTTGGCAACTTTAAGACTTGTAGACTTCCATTCCCAGAATTCCTGAGTCAGCCATGCTGGTTGAGGAATTCTGGGAGCTGAAGTCCACAAGTCTTAAAATTGCCAAGTTTGGAGATTCCTGAGCTAAAGGCCAGAATTAAGGAAATGGTGGAGGCAGGAAAGATTTGCCATTTGCAAAGACTACTTGCCAAGTCAAACTGACAACACGTGTGCGGAAGGGGGAAGCAATCAAAACTTCAGTAGGCCCCATCTCACATTCAGAGGACTTTCCTCTCGTAGTTGCTAATACAAACAGTCCTTGTTTTACAATCATTCATTTAGTTTGAAGTTACAACAACACTGAAAAAAGTGACATGAACTGCATTATTCACTTAACAACTGCAGTGATTCACTTAACAACTATGGCAAAAGAGGTCGTAAAATGGGGCATAACTCAATAACTGTCTTGCTTAGCAATGGAACTGCTGCGCTCTATTGTGATTGTAAATCAAGGACTACCTGTAGCTATTGTTCTGAGGCCCTGGAGAGTATGAATTCATGCAACATTTTAGGCCAGGAGGGAGTTGATTTCATTTTAGTTTAACATATGGTCTGAAGCCAATTGAGATTTAAGGATCAAACCATAGCTAAGCAATATCTCAGTGTTCATGTAATATGTAAACAATGTGAATGAATGGCTTGGATTTAGAAGAATAGCTTCCAAAGTCAAATATCTTTCTATTCCATCTACCAGAGTAGTGTTTGGCCCTAATAAGTTTTGTTAATTGTGGGCCAAAATGTCTGAACACATTTATCTTTTCATTTTCACGAGGACCTGAATTTTGTATAATTTCTTTCCAATTTATATATCTTTTTTCCTCCCTCACATATACATGTGTACAATAATGAAAACAGCATGTGTTGTGTATATTCTGGGAAAGTGTGTACAAATATTTTTCTTTTCTTGATTTATTTAATTACATTTGTCTAGCTGCCCAGCTCCATTAAGACTATAAATAGAATATGCTTAGTGAGAGTACTTTAAAATAGTACTTTAAATTAAATTAAAATTAAACCCTTAGACATGAAAGCCAGCAGGGTGACATTGGGCCTGTCACTCTGTCTCAGCCCAACCCACCTCACACGGTTGTTGTTGGAAAAATAGGAGGAATATAGAATATAGAATAGAATAGAGCTGGAAGGGACTTTGGAGGTCTTCTAGTCCAGCCTCCTGCTCAAGCAGAACCTATACCATTTCAGACAAGTGACTGTCCAGTTATTTATAAAGGCAGGAAGAGAGAGAGAGAGAGAGAGAGAGAGAGAGAGAGAGAGAGAGAGCATATACAGAATTTCATTATGAAGACTTGTTTTAGAACTGTCATAATCTGATAAAAGGATGCAACCATTTTATAACGAAAAGAAAATGAATGCAAAGCAAAGCTTCTTTGTGTCTCTATGGTTTCTGTATTTTTCTCTTTGGTGCTGCCCTCTTGATTGGCAAGCATCCCAGACTGCATGTGGGAGAAAAGCCTCTGGAGGTGCTTTTTAAAAAATGTGGATTTTTGCACTCTTCGGGTCCAGATTAAAAAAAAAAATGCTTGGGCTGTTTCCCCTCCACCACCACCACCCTTTCTTTGAAAGGAATCCCCAGTGCAATTGCAAAATCAGCTAAGAACTGGAAAGGGATAGTTTGTGTCTGGGAGGTTAGGCTTTCTTCTTGTAAAAGCAAACTTCAAAGCCATCACATTAGGGGTGGAGAAGGCTTGATCAGCTCTGTGTGTTCTCTGACAAGAGCTGCGTGTTTTGGCAGCCTTTGTGTCTTGTATCCCCGAAGGGATTACCATTGTGTCTACATGCTTCTGTCTCGTCCTTTTTTAAGGCTAAGTAAGTTCATCATATTGCTGAAGTTTATGTAACAACAGGCTTTCTGCAAACAGACCTGACTTGTGACATAGGGTGGTATTATCCAAGAACATATTTCCAAAGAATCTAATTGTCTAACACAATTCTAGATCTGAGCCTCGGTGCCTTTAGTGAGGCTCATTGTTGGCAAGAGTTATGCAGATGTTCCTCGACTTACAACCATTAATTTAGTAACTGTTCTGTTACAATAGCACTGAAAAAAGTGACTTAAGACCAGTTTTCATGCTTATTATGGCCATTGCACCATCCCCATGGTCATGTGATCAAAATTCGAATGCTTGGCCACTGGTTTAGACTCATGACCGTTGCAGTGTCCCAGGGTCATGTGATCACCGTTTGATTCCTTCTGACAGGCAAAGTCAATGGAGAAGCCAGATTCACTTAACAACTGCATTATTAATTTAACAACTGCAGTGATTCACTTAACAACTGTGGTGAGAAAGGTCGTAAAATGGGGCAAAACTCACTTAACAGCTGTCTCGTTTAGCAACAGAAATGTTGGGCTCAATTGTGGTCATAAGTCGGGGACTACCTGTACTTTCAGTATAATTAAGCAATACAGGATATCTTTTCCTGGCTCACGATGATTTTCCAAGCTCTCCTCACAAAATCAGGACATTTGACAAACCCAATTGTAAACAATAGGCAGTTGATTATCGATCCTATGATGCGGTTCCAAACTGCTGTGACATTTTTTGTGCAATCTTTGTCACTATTCAACAGAATTACATAAAGATGTCTGTAGTTTTTGTTTTAATTAGGCATTAGATAGAATGTTTCCATTGTATATATTAACATCGTAAGTGTTCTGATGTATCTATGTGAAAAGTCTGCCCTTGATTTGATTTCCCTGATGGCTGCTGAAAACCATTTTGCGATGCTAAGGAAGTTATAAAATACTGAGAACTATTCTAGTTAAGGGCAAGAAGTTTTCTGAGGGAAAAAAATGGGCATTTCTTGAGAGCAATTAGGAGCAGAGAAATGCCCCAGGAGAGAGCCAAAGATCTCCTTTCTCTGCTTTTATTTGGTCTAATTTCTCCCTGATTTTTTTTGAAAAACACAGTGTCACTGGTGTTGTTATGCATTAAATTCTGGCATATACTTTTACTTTTAAGATGGAATTTATTAGTTGAGATACGGTAAATGCCAGTTTTCTGGACTGAAATGGAAAAGATAATGTGTCTCTTTTAAGCAAAGCAGGATTCCCTCCAAAGCAGCTAGTCTTGGGAATGTTTTCTTTTTCTTTCTTCAGTTAACCAGAAGAAACAACCACCATTTTGTTATATACAACAGGACAGCATCATAATACATCATTTTTTTCCCAGTGCTTGGTTCACCCTTCCTTCTCTAGAAGACCCCCACACCTATGACTTTTAAATTATGAGATGCCAGACCACAAGTACAGTTTGTCTTTTTCCTGTTTGGAAGTTTTTCTCTGAACATACATGGTAAAGTGTTGATAGGTTTTTCCTCTCATAGTTTGAACTATAGCCTGGAATTCCTTGAGTGAAATGAAATCAAACTGAGAGAGGATCCAGATTTGCAGAGACCTGGGGTAAAAATGGTGCCTTAGGACACCCGGAAATAATCAGCAAGTGAGGACCATTAATATGAACTCAACTGGGATGGTTCTATTTGCACTGCACATTCAGAATTTCTTTTAATCTTAGGGGGAAAATGGTGCTCTCTCAAAAAATGGAAGAGGAGATGAACAACAAGAAAGTTCCCCTACCCTCTTATTGCTTTGTCCTTCTTAAAATAAACAATTGTCCTAAGCCTAAGGTGACAATGCATGCATTTATTCACATCACTGATCTAGTAGGAAATTGCACAGCATATGGAAAGCGAGTCTTACTTTGGACTACAAGGAATGCTGTTTGGAGAAAATTGTAGGAGAAGGAGTAGCAGAACCTGGGGGCAGAGTCAAAAGAGGAACCAACCTAGAGCTCTACATAGCCACAAACTAAGTCCAACTCTTCTTGAATTCTGTTGACCCTTATCTACCTCCAAAATAGTGCTAACCATTAGTTGAGTAGATTCCTGCACAGAGGCACAAGTAGTAAATCTGTTTAATTGGAACTTCAAGTGTGGTGCTGGTCTTTTGTGTCTGACAAAAAGCCAATGACTTAAGCTTTCCCCAATAATGATATTGTCTGGAGGTTATGGGTATTGTTATTCAACCCATCTGGGAGAATGCTAAGTTGGCGAAAGCTGATGTGGGTTAATCATTCTACTCTGACCATTTGTTGTTGGAGAATTCCCTTCCCCTATACCAGGGGTCTCCAAACTTATCAACTTTAAGATTTGTGGACGTCAACTCCCAGAATTCCTCATTCTGGGAGTTGAAGTCCACAAGTTGCCAAGATTGGAGACCCCTGCCCTATACCAAAGAGCTTCACTGGGTCTAGAAGGCCTATTTACAGTGACCCCATATCAGCAACACTTGAACCACAAGAACTCAATATGGAAGTACTAAAGAATGGACTAACTGGTAGACAGTGAGACTAACATGTACTGTATGGTCACTGCTAGCTTGTGGAAAACTAATGTATTATTTCATCCTTGCTTCATAAAATAATCTACTGTTAACCTCAATTCACAATCACCATTTGGAATCACATTCCTCATCTATGTATTAGTTTTATAATTACTTTTATTCTAGGATTTCTGGATAAGCCAAGTAGGCGATGTGTGTAGGTTGTGGACAACCACTTTAATGAGATGGTTTGACCTGCAGACTCAAAGTTACTGTGTTGTTCCATCATAAGCTTGATATCTTGCTCTCCCTCAGCAATGAAGTGGCTTCATCTAGCTTCTTAATTTCAATCTTTGGTGGCCCTTTAAAGACCTGTTTGCCTAGTTGCACTCCCAATTTCAATTTTAACCTCAGAACGTCCTGTGAGGTAAATTGTGCAGATTGGCCTAAAGTCACCTAGTAAGCTTTTATGGTCTAGTGTGGACTTGAATCTAGCTCAATCCAATCTAGTCCTAGATTAAGTACTACACTATGTTGGCTCTCAAACAGATCATATGGGGCATCTGCCAAAGATTTCAGACTATGATACATTAAACAGAGACACAAAATGATTAACTCTTTAAAGAAATGCATATATTTCCTAGGGGGTAAATTTTCCTCAACTCCAAAGAAGTCATTTTTTTCATGTAAACATGCTTGGGATTGCTTAAAAGCACCATAATAAAGGACAAGATTTGTCTGTACACTGGGCTGGAAAAAAAATCTTGTTTATTTTTCATTCACTATCTGATAGTCCATTTTTCAGCTATAAGAGAAGAAAGGGGTGATTTGAAAGCTGCTAATTTGCAAATGGTTCTTGAAAGGCTGAATAAATTTACAGCTAGATCCTCTTCATCAAGTTAAAAAGCACCCACCTATAGCAAACAGTCTTATTCTGTTCTTCCCCTAGTGTAGCAAAAGTTTCATGCGTACGTGCATATGTCTTTTTGGCTTCTGTTTTGTGCTTGTACCAGTAACATGGAATGCATGGAGATATTAACAGTTGATAATGCTTATCTCTCTGCTTTGAAAAACTTAGCCTGTTGATTCCTGCACAGCAAACAGCAGTTAAAAGGCAGGAGCTGTTTAGGCAACTTCAACACCACTCCCCCAACTGCTGCAGTTAGCTTGGGTAGAGTTCAGGTATTGTGTGCTGACAAACTTGCAGCAGGCTGGTGCTCAGATTTCTGCCTGTGTGTGTGGCATATTGTCAGTAAACAATAAAGGCCATTGTAATTATAGGTACATGTGCCTGTTTAACCAAGCTAGCTTTAAACTCATGTCTCAAACGTCAAAGAAAAATATAAATTCTTTTTTAGGACACCTGAAATGATATTTGGCAGAATCCATTTACTTCCTGCTGTTCTTCCTTTCTCTCTCCTCCATTAGGGTGGCCTGTTATTATAAAACCCACTAGCTATGCTTGAAAATTAAACAGTTGGTTTTGTTAAATACAAAACTGTCTCCTTGGTTCTCCGAAAATCTGACAGGTGAGCAAATGCACTTACTTTCCAATAATTTTCTGTTCCAAGTAAAAGACAGAGGCACAAAGAGGTGGGAATGGGCTAAAGCCACCAGAGCAGTTGTGGATTAATGTAAATAATATGGGCAGGTAAGTTCTCATAGAAAAGATACCTACATGCCAGAATTATTATTTTGTTTATTATTAATTTATGGGAAAATAGTCATAAAAATATAGGCAGCATTGGTTTGAATTTTTATTAGAGTCAGATACTTGTTCTATATCCAAAGAGGAAGAGTTAATATCCCTGTTAATGTTTACAAAAATATTTTAAATGTGGCTATTACTAGTTTTGGGTTCCACATTGCAATGCTGAGTCATGTTTATTGAGATGCCCATTAAACCTACTAGACGCTTTTCATTTGGCATGCTTTTCAAGCCAGGCGCCACTCTAATGATATTTGGGCAGTACAATGCAGGAAAAAGGCAAAACCTGGTCTTTTTCTTTATATCTTAATAGCGGTTGTAAAAATTCATTCACAGACTGAAAAACATACAGTATACAGATTTTTCTGCAGATGTTATTTCTTCGGATATTTACTTGAAGTGCCTTCACATGATTTCCCATTAGTTTAACTACAGTTGAAAATTAGTCTAATTTTTTTTGACATCAGCACTCGTTTCTTGTAGTGCCCTTGAAGGGTGTCAAAAACAGCAGTTCTGAATGTTGCAAAATGCACACTTCCTGCTAAATTCATGATTACCATCTTGTTATCAACATATTACTGAATTTCTGCTTCACGTACAGTTCTGAATCTGGAGGCTCATCAGAGCCAAAAGGCCTCAAGGTTTCCTCTATCTTTTTTTCCCAAAATCGGATTTTTTAAACACTTTCCTCAATGTATTTAACTACAGTTCAGCAAGGAATATCTCTTTCTCTTTGCTTTTATAATATTCATATTACTGTTAAGGTTTCATCACTAATCCTGAAACAAAATGTAACTTACTCCAAGATCTGAAAGAAACATGGTTTGTGATAAATTGCATTAAGAGCAGATAAGAATTTGGTAAAAATCAGGCAGACCATTATTTTCTGTCTCCAAATGCCATGACTGTTTCTTCAAACCACTGTTTATACTTTCATGAAAAACAGGAATTTGAACAGCAAAGAATTCCATCTTTCCACCTTTATTTAGACATATCTTCTTCATTAAAGAGAAAGCAACGTGTTTTAAATTGAAAGGGCCACAAGGAGTGAAGTTGGATCAGGAGACTCTCCACTAAATATTTATTAGAACTGTGCCAAAAAATTCTACGTACTTCAGTTTTGTTCTAGTTCATGAAAGTGAAAGAAAACAAGCCTAATGAAACATTTGTTGGCTGTCAGATCTAGCCCAAGAATGATGTAAAACAATCCAGTCAAACTTCAGTTCTTATTTGCATACACCATATAGACAGAATCTTGTCAGACTAAATCTATACTACCCTAACCTAATGGATATACCCAGAAAATTCTAGAGAGTGGCTATTCTCAATCTCTTCCTCTTCCCATGATCCAGCTCCAGACCATACTGTCTCTTGTTTCACCTTCCTCCTTGGAATGTGCTCCCTCCTTTCTGGGAACCTGATGTGTTACTGAAAATCATCACATCACACTTTCCATAACACTGGGCCACATTTTTATCAGTTCTTCTTAAAATTCATCTTGGAACACTCTTCATAGAACAATGATCTGTTCATGACCTCCTGTCAAACACTGAGGTCAAATTGTCATTCTAAGAAGAAATTAAGATGGGATGTATAAGCTCTTGAACAAATTAATCCAGAATTCTCACTTGAGGCAGCAGGATTGAATTATCCTATTTCAGACGCATTGTGGAAAGACCTTGCTTCAGTGCTGGCAAAGGTGGAAGAAAGCAGAGATAACCCTCAGTAAAAGTGGGTGGACTCAGTTACAGTGACAATGGGTATACTGGTGGAAGACTTGAAGGATCTGATTAGAGATAGATCATCATATGAAGAAAATCTATGTGGTTGCTAAGAGTCAACGCTGACTTAATGGCAAATAATCAGTCAAGAAATCAAGGTAAGTTTTTAAGCTGTTCCAAGGATATTTAAATGTTTTATTTTGAAAGAGCAAATTAAACAGTAAGTAATTCTGCCCACAACAAGAAATTATTGGGATTTGTTTTTCTTCTGAGAGACAACATGACAGTATTTGGTTTTTTATATTTCCATCCTAGATTCTGTTGAACTAATGACTTACATAGCATAAGGAAGTGGCTTATCATTAACTTTTTCCAATATGTGTTTCTAACTTTTCATCTACAGCCTGAGATTTATGAATGGTGTCCTATTGAAGTACTACGGTAATAAGGATCAAGCCAGTTTAGCTTTTTCAATCAACCAATTCTTTGGCTTATAATTTCATACCCTTTTCCTGTATGGTGTTGCTTACAGCAAAAAGAATAAGTATCTATGTACCATTGTTGCAGGGTATAACTCCTTTAAAAAGTGGATGAAATTATAAGCCAATGAATTTAAAGGTCTGAGGTTTAAAAAAATGGAAATAAAATATAGTTAAATCTAGTTTATATCATCTCTATTCATTATCATTCTTCATACCTTTCTATCTTTGAAACCTATCCTGCTTCTGTCATGTCCCCTTTCATACATTGCCTTTTGCTCTTTAAATTTATCATTCCTCTTTTTTTCACTTCCACGCAAGCACAACTTCCTTGAGCTTCCTCTTCCTATTGACTCCTTTATGTTTCTTTCATATATTTATTTTGCAATTTGTTTCTCCTTTGTTCTCTCTGGTCAAACCACTTCAACATGTTTTCTTTGCTGCTGGACACTCCCTTTGTATTCCATTCATTCGATGGATTGGATAGAGTCCAGATCTGAATTGCAAATGTTGCCATCTTTGCGAATGTCATTTTAATAAGATGGTTCTTTAGGGCTTTGGTTTTGATTGTTGTACTTTGTTATATTTGATGGGTGTAACTACAGGTGACTGTCCATAACAGGACTTCATTGGATTCAATTAAGCTAGAAGCCCTCCTGACAGCCTGATTTCTCATCTGCATTACCTTCTTTCAGCTTCCTCTCCCACTGACTGTTTAGTTCTTAATTTTTCTTCCTTTCCATTTTCCCCAACTGTTCTCCCTCAATATCCTCTCAAAATCATCTCAGTCTCTTCCTCACACCCTCACACCTCTGCAACAAAAACAAAAACAAAACCACACTTCATCTTGGGGACAAAAAGAATTCCTCTGCAAGGGTCAATTTATTATTAATTTATCAAACTTGCTTTACTGCAATTTACTGAAGTTTCCTGGAGGCTCATAATAAAAACGCACAGCTATGTGTAAATTAATCAATATATTTCTGGCCACAGCACAGTCTTAATTAAGCCTTGGGGAAACCTTTCTGGGTGGTGGGAAAGGAAATCTTTGCACTCCACCAACTGACTGATTTAGGCTAGCAATGCCAAATGCAATACCTCTAACCCCATCGCCCGCAAAAAGTGTGGCTATAAATCATAACAGATAGGATGGGAATTGTAGTCCAGCTCTAGACATGCCATGTCTCTGCTCTCTGGCTGGAATGGGAGGCGATTGGTTTGGGCAAGGCTGTTTTATAACTCTTGATCTCAACCGCCTTTTACACCAGTTACCAGAACTGGCAGGGAGAGCAGAGAGCTGAGACGCAGCAGGCATGTTGCAGAGATTAAGAAGGCTGGAGGAAAAAGTGCTCTGAGCAACCTCATTAGCCTGATACAGATTCTTAGCACAAGGCAGGGTCATGATTGGGAGAAGAGGGAGAACGTTGAAATGATTTGCTAAACACTCCGAATGAATTAAAAATCCATGGTTTAATCATCCAACTTCTTTTTGGTAATGTTACAAATGCCCTGGTCAGGACAACCTTGAAATGGGCTGTGAATACAGTTCAGGAAAGCCAGAGGAAGAAGAGATAATCTCCCTCCCCCCTCCAAGCAATTTTTTTCGAAGATATTTCCCTTCTGGTAACCATTTCTGATCGCAGTCATGGCAAACTAACTCTGGAACTACACCTAGTGGCCTTCTCTGCATATTGCCGTACCAGAAGGACACTGCATTTTACGGTCTAATTCCAATGAAATCACACTTGATCTAAGTCTGGAAATTGATCGTTTTCTTTTTTTTGCATATGGCGTGCCAATTTAGCCCCTATAATATTCACAGGATTGTAGAAAGTATAGAAACAAAATTGAAAGCGTCTTCAGCCTGCATTCAGAACACTTAAATTTACATTCGCTTACATTTGTATAGCTACCCTGGAATACCTCTGACCTGAGCATTTTTTTTTCTTTTTATGGTGCCCTTGAGTCACGTTGTCTCCTGGTAATTGCACAGACTAATCTCTGCAGTTTTCTTTGCAAGGTTTTGGAAGTGGTTTGCCACTGCCTGGTTCCTAGAGCTGAAACAGAATGTGACTATCCCAAGGTCACTCAGCTGGCTTCGTGCCTAAGGCGAGACTAGAACTCATGATCTAGTCTGATAGATATCAATTTCCAGCCTGATACCTTAACCACTACATCCAATTGGCTCTCTTTTGTGAGCTGAGCACCCCCCCCACTAGATGTTTACAACCCCATCCAGCACGACAGAAGGCAAAAAGGATCCATGTGTGACTTACACACATTGTACAATGTCAGAATTCTCTGAATTAAAATATGTCTGATCCCAGTATTTCTTACGTTTCTTACAGGTCCACCAAAAGTGGAAAAAAGGCACCTTCAGATAGTTTACATTTTCAACATATGTTTGACATACTGTACTCTATTTTTATGAATAATTCAAGATGGCATACATATTTACTATTCCTTCCTTTTCCTATTTTCTCTAAAACAACAACCCTGTAAAGTGAGTTATTCATTGTCAGTTCTACAGGCTTCAAGTCAAGAATGAATGATGGCAGAATCACCTTAGTTTCTTCGATAGCAAACTGCACCACATGTTTAAATCCCAAACAAAGTTCATAGGTGGCCTAGAAATTATATCTATGCGTACACATAAACTGACTAATTACTTTGTCCAGAAAGGTTTGTACACTTTAGAGCAGGGCTTTTCAACCTTTTCACCCATTGTACCACTTTTAGGATAAGGCAACATCCGAGTACCACCAGTCACCCAGCAAGGTGTCAAAAACTTGACCCCCCCCCAAAAAAAGGAAAAAAATGATAAAGTACAGGTAGTCCTCGACTTACAACAATTCGCTTAGTGACTGTTCGAAGTTACAATGGCACTGGAAAAAGTGACTTATGACCATTTTTCACACTTATGACTGTTGCAGCATCCCCAGGGTCATGTGATTTACATTCGGATGCTTGGCAACTGATTCATACTTATGACGTTCACAGTGTCCCAGGGTCATGTGATCACCTTTTGCAACTTTTTGACAAGCGAAGTCAATGGCAGGGGGGGAGGGCATGGCCAGCTCATCACTCAGGTTGCAGGATGCCTGTGGGGGGGAATCCATGGGTCTCTGGTGGAGGGGGGTGGGACTGGGGTGGGTGCCTTCCTTCCCTCCCTCTCTCCCATTGTCCCTTCCTTCTTTCCTTCCTTCCTTCCCTCCCTCTTTGTCCCTTCCTCCTTCCCTCCCTCCCTTCCATTGTCCCTCTCTCTCATTGTCCTTCCCTCCCTCCCTCCCTCCCTCCATCACTCAGTTTTAATTTCTTCGATGGTGGTTCCTTTGCTGAATCACTTTCCTTTTGCACTGTAATAATTAAGGCGAGCAGTGTTAAATCCAATATAAAGGAATGACTAAATCTCTTGATACAGGGACAGTTGCAAAAACTGCATGCCAAGATTCTGGTGCAAGAAATCTCAGTCTTTGTGTAAGAACTACAACCTCCCATAAAAGACACCCCAAAAGCTGTTACCATTGTGAGTGGGCAGGAGGGAAACCAAACTTTTCAATAGGCATGTTACTGTTTATACTCTGAAGGGCAAATATGCTGCTTGCTAAGTGAAGCCCCAGGATCAGCGGGCTACGTGTGTGTGTGTGTGTGTGTGTCTGTGTGTCTGTGAGAAAGGAAGAGGGAGAATGTATATGAATATGCATATGTATTTGTGCATATATTCATATTTTTTAGTGCTATTCCAAGTTCATATTATCCAGATTGCATATTTAAATTTCATCTTGTTGTATATCTGTAGTATGAATAAGCCTTTTAACATATTCTGATTTGATATTGTTTTTTAGCCAAAATGTTTGTCTGAAAGTACTTTTTTAACTATCCTGAATTTGTCACTTTAGTTTTGGATATTCTGAGTATTTGAATGCCAATTCTTTTGTTCTGGTTAATGACTGCAATAAAGTTAAGATGATGATAATGACAATGCAACCCAGAAGGGTGCAGTAAAGTTGAGAAATATTGAAAAGAATAACACTTTGATTCAACTGATAAAGGAGAGTATTTATAGCTCAGGGTTGACATGAGGGATCCTTGGTGCTCTCTGAGCTTGGTTGTTTTCTTGCAGATGTTTCATTACCCAAATTAGGTAACATCAGCAGTGCTAGTAGGGAATGGGGTTTGCTGTTAAGGTTGCCCTGTCAGTATAGGGAGGAGTGATCTTAGAGGTTTTTTGTTTCTTTGCAACAAAGCTCAGAGAGTGCTAAGGACCCCTCCCTTTGATTCAAATTGGCAGAAATTTGCTATGAAAAGTAAGGTAATTAAAATTTGGGGGCCAAGGATCTTGATGTTTAACATATTACAACTGACAGGAAAAAATAAGAAACTCTGGACAAATCAAATAGATCGAGGTTAAGAGAGATTATAACTGCTTGAAAACTGTAGCTAATCAAGGAAATTACAATTAAGCAGATTCAAACAAGGGAGTAGATTGTCCCAAGCAGCAGAGAAACAAACTTCAGAAGACACGGAAAGGCGTCAAAAGCTGTTGATAGATAGATAGAAAGCAAGCGGAAAGCAAGCAAGTGAGCTGGGCAGGGGCGTGGAATCGCCGTTCCTGAGCACACGCCGATTCGCGCCCCTGCCCATCTGGCTCGCTTGCAGGGATCCTGACCGACCTTCACCGGATGGGAGCAGGGAGGGCATAAAAGAGCCCGGAGGAGGCAATTGGAGTTTGGCTGCGGCTGCCGCCACCGCCGCTGTTGCTGAGCCAGATGGCTGCGCGAGGGCGGCTGCTGTGGTTCCTGCACGCCGCTTCTCCTTGGCTGCTTCCTCTGAAAAGGAGCGGCGGTTGCGCTCGGTGCAGCCGGGAGCCCAGCACAGCAATTTCCAGATGTGTGAACTTCTACTCCCAGAATTCTCCTCCGCTGCCTGAGCTCTCCTCCCCCCACGGAAGAACAGCGGCTGTGCTGGGCTCCCGGCTGCACCGAGCGCGACTGCCGCTCCTTTTCAGAGGAAGCAGCCAAGGAGAAGTGGCGTGCCGCCCTCGTGCAGCCGTCTGGCTCAGCAACAGTGGCGGTGGCAGCAGCCGCAGCCAAACTCCAATTGCCTCCTCCGGGCTCTTTTATGCCCTCTCCCCTCCCATCCAGTGAAGGTCGGCCAGGACCCCTGCAAGCGAGCCAGATGGGCAGGGGCGCGAATCGGCGTGTGCTCAGGAACGTCGATTCCGCGCCCCTGCCCAGCTCGCTTGCCGGCGCCCACAATCTGCCTGGCCTCCCTCTGCCTGCTTTGCGCAGCTCCTCCTGGGCCCCCCGTGCCCGCCGTTAACCCCCCTGCCACCATGCAGGAGATGCGAGAAGTTAGAAAGTCTCGTGGAACTTTTTTTCTTTGTCTCACAAACACATGACGAAGGCCGAGAAGGACAGGAGAAAGGGAATGTTGCTGAAAGCAGGTGAGTAAAAAAAATGCTTGGGGGAGGTGAGGGCATCTGGGCGGGGGCGGGGGGGCAGGCAATGCATTGCGCAGCTCCAGCGGAATCTCCTCTGAAGACTGCGTGAGGCTGCCTGCTACCCCCAAGGCTGCCGCCAATCAGCTGGAGCTGCGCGCTTTGATCCTGGGCTCTCAGTAGGACCCAGGCAACGTGCAGTTCCAGCTGACTTTGCCACAAGCCTCTGCGGCGCTGCTGCCGCTTCACCTCACTTTTTGTTTTTACTTTGTTTTTACTTTTTTTTTTTACATTTTTTAAAACATTTTTTTCAACCCGTCCTACGCGTACCACCAGCCATGTGCTCGCATACCACTGGTGGTACGTGTACCACGGGTTGAAAAGCCCTGCTTTAGAGATATTTTCCCCAAGTCCCTTTTAGTTGTTTTTTTGTTTTGAATGGGAACATACAGCAAGACAAAAAGACAAGTAAAGGACATTGTTGTTGTTGTTAGTTGCGAAGTCATGTCGCGACCCCATGGACAACGTTCCTCCAGGCCTTCCTGTCCTCTACCATCTACTGGAGTCCATTTAAGCTCACGCCTACTGCTTCAGTGACTCCATCCAGCCACCTCATTCTCTGTCGTCCCCTTCTTCTATTGCCCTCAATCTTTCCCAGCATCAGGCTTTTCTCCAGTGAGTCCTTCCTTCTCATTAGGTGGCCCCATGGACAGTATCAAAAGGCAAAAAGTAAAGGACAGATCATTATAATGAGAGTACTTATTGTTAAAGGGACTGCTGGATTGCTTTCGCACTGTATATTCATTACATTCCCGAAACATTTCAAATACAAGTAGTCCTCTACTTACAATCCTTTGTTTAGCGACCAAAGTTACAACAGGACTGTAACATGTGACTTACGATTCATCCTCACATGTACGACTGTCGCAGCCTCCTCCGGGTCAGATGATTTGGGCAACTGGCATGTATTTACGATGGTTGTAGCATCCCAGGGTCACCCGATCACCATTTGCAATCTTGCCAGTCAGTTTCCAATGAGCAAAATCGATTGGGGAACCTGTGATTCAATAAATAACTGCAGTGGTTCACTTAACAACCACGGCAAAAAAAAGGTCATCAAATCAGTCTGGACTCACTTAACAACTGCCTTGGTTAGCAACAGAAATTCTGGTCCCAATTCTGGTCATAAGTCAAGGACTACCTGCAGTACCTCTCTGTCAAGTGAAGCTAAAGGTAAAAGGGAAAAAAAATATGGACTATGAAGCCCTTCGGTTTGATCCAGTGCAGCTTTTTGTTTTTGAGCTACATTTTAATTCTGAAGTGTACAGATGAATGACTTAGGTTGTATTAAGGAAAAGAGAGATAGAAATTTTCAGAAGGTGTATGTGAGGAAGAGGCAAGTGGAGGTTAACCTATCAGGGATGGATGAATTTATATGTGGTTTGTTGCCTGCTCGTCTTTGCATTGCATCCCATCAACCCACAGCTGTTTTTAGAGTAGTTTTAGCACAATCCTAAACAGAGACACCTAGAAATAAATCCCGTTGAATTCCAAGGGAACTTCATAAGCATTGTGCAAGCATCAGCGTTCTGAGGAAGAGACACAATGCCGAAAAGAAAAGGTTCTGATTCTGACATTGGAGACAGGCAGGCAATAAGCCACCAATGAACTCATCCATACCTGATGAGGTCTTTGATGGAATAGTATGTAGAACATCACAAGTCCCATCTCTTTCTCCATCAGCACCAGATAACTCCAGAATCTTATCAGCAAAATGGCGATTGCTGCTGCTGCTGCTGAAGAGAATATAAAGCACTTTTATATTTAACCACTTGAGTGCAAAATGTTGCCTGTCTTGATAATGATGATTGATTTGATGCGTGGTCTGATTTTCGGCTGAAAGGGCACTCCATATTGATCAATGACATTTAAATGTGTGCTAATATTAAAGATGAGAAAGTTTGAAAACAGATCATTACACTTCATCCCCTGAATCATAAACATAAAAGTATTTTATAAATGTAAAAACATTTTTTTAGGGAAATCAGTTTCTTTTTCAAATATGGCAGATAATATTTTCTGGTCATTTTTGCAGATTGTTTCAATTAGCTACCCTGTAGCAGAAGTAACTTCATAGTAATTAATATCTCCTAACATTATCCAGGCTACTAAGAGATGGGAAGTAATCCTGCCAGCGTCATAAAATCCAGGTGATAATCTTTCTTCCAACATTTGAATGCTTTCCCCCCCACTCTTAATAAGTGGAATTCTCTGTGACAATGGTCATTCACGTTCTCCTGCATAATGTCTGCCCATTTCAGTATGACAAAGGAATCTGTTTATTTATGTTTCATTTCCCGAAGTTCTGAAAATGTCTGCAATTTCTACATCAAATGGTTACAGCTGCAAGACATTTCTTGTTCAAGCCCGTTTCCTGATTGTGCTTTAAACGCTATACCCCTCACCCATGCCTTTACTTTTCTTAGTCCAAGGTAAGGTTTATGTTTAAGATAATGATCGTGCCTCCATTCATCAAAAAGTGACTCAGTTATGTGCAATAGATTGTAGTTATGAGATGGTGGATTTACATCTCCCACAACCTCTTTCTGTGTTTCATCTACTCAATCATTGTGTAAACCTGAGACGATTGCTAACAAATTAATGGCTCTGAATCTAGAATAAGCAGTTGTCTTCAATAAATCAGGGCTTATCTTCTGCATCTCCTAACGTGTACCCAGATTGCACTTTATCCATTCTGCAATACTTGTCATTTATACATCATGCACAAAAATGGCCTGTACTTGTCAAGAAGAGCTGTTGTTATAGCTTGGGGAATGGAAAGGAAAAGGAGGAGGAGGAGGAGGAGGAGGAGGAGGAGGAGGAGGAGAGGATACACCTCAGAAAAATAGGATAGTAGGCAGATTTATGATCACAGCCCTATGCCCTCATATTCTGGACAATTCTCACTAAATTAAATTCAACATACTCCTCAATAAATGTGCTCAGCACTACACTGCAAACGGCTGCAATCAGGATTAAAACATAATGTTTTGTTTTAGGTTTCCAATTATGTGCAGGAATTATCTCTATACAAATTGCAGCTGTTCAACCAGGCTGTTTATGGGAACATCAGTTGGAGTAGGGCACAGTCCCATCCATTCTCCTTGGCACAGAACTCAACCTCACCCTTCATACTATGCAATACATACAGCATTATATTAAAAAGTTGGCAACCATTACTGCAATGTTTTGGTGGCCTAAACATTATTAGACAAGCCAGTGGAAAAAAATTACCTTAATACGTGAAGAGGTTTTTTTAAAGAATAACAATTGATTACAGTTTATTAAAATTGTCTCTTTATATCCCCTAGCAACAGGCTCTTTCCCAGGACATGATGCTCTGCAATTTTTTTTTGGCAAGTCTCAGAGGGCTTTCTAAGTAATCAAACAATGAAAAGAGGTCTTGAACAGCTATGAAAGAAAACCATGTGTTTAGATAAAATCTGGGGTAGGTATAACTGTTAATAAATGTTCAAAAAATCAATATGAGAACAATGATAACATTTTATGAAAGGTTTCGTGTACACTGTTTTTCTAAAACAAAATCCTATTGAAGTGCAAAATAAAATCAAAAGCTAATGTATCTAACACTCCATGATTTTCTCCAGTTGGCTGTCTCCAAGCTCAGTTCAAAGTTATTAGTACTGCAGATTCTATTTATTTACTGCTCTTCCCTTTTAAAAAATTAGATTTTTGTTCATGTTGGGACCAGCCTTTGCAGTCTGCATATCTGATCAAATTCATCATATAAAACAGCAGAGACAAGGAAATTGCTACATGGCATAGGGCCCGGTTACTTGATGGACCGCCTGACTCCCTTTGTATCTGCCTAGCCAGTTTTATCCTGCAAGTTGTTGCATTCTGAGCTCCATCAGTTAAACCAATGTTTCCCAACTTCAGTAACTTTAAGATGTATGGACATCAACTCTCAGAATTCCCCAGTCAGCATGTTCAAAGTTGGGAAACACTGAATTACACAATGCTATTTTGGGGGACTCTGAAATGTTTGTTTTCTCTGCCATCTCTGTTTTTTATTGTTTGGGGATTTTTTTCTTACTGGTCCTTGTTTTAAATGTTTTAGTAATTTGTAAACCACTGTTAAGTTGGGTAGCATATACATTTAAATTATTACTATTGTTGGTCATACAATCAACCAGATGTTTAGACTTGGTATGGCTTTTTATCCACCTATCCAGTCCTTTCCAAGCACTTGGGGGAGGCAGATGTTGTTGTCCAAGCTGATTTTTACAATTAACTGATGCTGATTTTTGTTTATGCCGGTGGTATTCAAGTGATGCTCCAGATGTTTTAGGATTGCACCCAAGGTACCTATTACTATTGATACTTCCTTTGCTTTTTTTGCCACAGTCATTCTGTTATTATGGTTGATTGCACAGTCAACCAAATTTTTAGACTGGCTTTTGTTATTATTATTGGAAGATAAGGTGCATAGTTAGTTTGCTGCTTCTTTTTCCCCCTAGCAGACCCCACAAAAGTGTCTTTTGAGGAGAGTTGTTACTGGTAGGAAATAGGTTCACTGATACTTCCAAGGAAATACTTCCTTGTCCTAATTTAGAATAGTCACCAAAAAAACCCCATCTATTCCAATGATGTCTCATGGGATCTAAAATATTGCTCGAGAGTGGAGAGGACTGATTTAAATCCAACACCCAAGAAGAAATACAAATGCAGCTTTAAGCTTTTGTTAACAAGTTATAACATTGATTAATAATTGCTAAAAGTCTGTGAAAACATATTGATCAGAGGTATAGTGAGATGTCTGTGATTTAGCCTTTTTAGCTGGGAAGCTGTTCAGTGTATTCACTTGCCTTGAAGCAGGTGATTATTATATAGTGAGTGTCTATTTCATAAGGAAATCAGATTAATTCTTCTCATAACTGTTGCAGTGAACTTTATTAAAGCTAATTAATACATGACAGAGAACTCAGTGTCTTCCATCAAGGATTTAAAACATCTGATTGTTATCTACCTATAATCATTATGGCAGAACAAACCTCAGATTTGTTTCAGTGGGCATCATTGCTAGTGGAATTTCTTGGTGGGAAGTATTGTGCATTCGTGTAGAAAAATACAACACATTAATCTAAAATAATTTAGATTATTTTATTAATCTGGTCTGTGGATCACTTTCAACTGTCCTATCCAGTTGCATTTTTTAATCAGTAGAATTGGTGATTGAGGATACAGAGTAGAGCTAGGGCCTTATGAGGTGATGAGAGAGATCAAGAGGAATCAGGCCAGATCATTAGCCATGTCACCTTTCTGGAGCACCCTCTGGATCTTTCCCCGTCACCTCTGTTGGGGTGGGTATTTTTTCTGATAGGGGTTCCCATTGCTATGACAGATTGCTGCTCTTCCTGCATGATTGGCCAATTTTTACTTGGCAATGGAAGAGCAAGAGAGGAGATAGGTTGCTAGCAAGGGGCTGATTTTATCATTTCCCATATTAGCCAATTGGAAGAAGTCCTGGCTGGCTCAAGGCAAGCCCATTTGTGAACTTCTTGCATTGATGGTTTGTAGAGTAGAAGGCGGTGATTTTGTGGGAGGAGTCCAAGTCATCCAGGAGGCAGAACGATAGAAGAGAGCATAAGCTTAATTCTCCTTCAAGTAAAGTTCTGCCGACTTAATGGATATGAATGAATGAATGAATGAATGAATGAATGAATGATATTCATTCATATTCATATCATAAAGGAGTTTTTGGCACAACATGGAAGTAACTTATCACTATCTTCGTGTGGGATTTTTTAAAAAAAATGTACAATATTAAAAGTACAATAATGTACAATATTAATATATATATTAAAAATGTATCTGGGTAGGTAGAAAAAAGAGTGCAATTTTAAACTCATCCCTGATTAGTACTAAGACAACTAATTTTACCCTGATGTTTGCCTGGATTATGTTATTGGCAATAATAAACATTTCAGATATAAAGTTGTTCATTGTAATAAAACATTTTATGAACGTTATAGAAAATGGATTAGCCTAAGGATAATTTCATGGGAGCTGTAATAGGCAGTATGAATAACCTTAAAGAACAGGAAGAAAAGCTGCAACCAAAGCAATGGTCAGAAAAATAAAATCTTGAGTCCGGGACAGAAATGTAATATGAGAAGCATTTCCAACATGACCCACCCAAGGAAGCCGGGAGGAAGTGCTTTCAGACTTTCTAGTTTCTGTTACTATAAGCTTACATTAAAAATAGTATTAGCATTGCATATGGTAACTGTGGCAAGATTATTGTAGGAAAAAAGTTGGAAAAGCAATGAAATACCTACAGTGGAAAATGGGATTAATAAATTAACAGAACTAAGCTGACTAGTTTGGTCTGGGGAAAAACAATAAAGACTTTTTAAAAGTACTAGAAACCTTATAGGGACTTTTTGCTGAAAGAAGAAAAATTGAATTGATAATTTTGAGACAAAGAGGTTGCAGAAAAGAATAACGTGATAATTACCTGATAGAAAGAAGGGTGGAAGGCATAATTGAACACTTTTGCTTTTGCTTATTTCTTCCTTTTTTCTCTCTCTGTTTCTTATTTTCTATCTTTGCTTTTGTTTGTTCTGTATATTTTTATTACACTGAAAAATTTGTATATATAGTATTAGCATTTATAACTCTAGTTTCCTAGCCTGGTGTACTTTGAAGGACTGACAGTAGCAGAAGTGCTTTCATTCAGAGAAAATTATGCAACCACCCTTTGCTAATTGCTCCTACTTCAGTCACCAATGCTATTTCCTGTACTGTTCAAGAGAGTCACCACATCTCTAGGAATAGCTTGGTGGATACCATGGAGTCTGCAAATGTGCTGTAGGATAATTGACAAACTTCAGGGAGTTTACTTGCTAAAATAGAAGTGTTGTGTTTTAATGAAAAGCCATTGTAGACTAACGGGGCTAACCAGGCTATGTTTTATGTTTGCTTCGGAACAAGTAGCATTCAATAGAGTGGGATAATAATTATTTTTAATTAAATACACATAGTGCATCCTTATTGTAAACACTAGACCAGGGGTGTCAAACTCGCAACGTCACGTGATGTGTCGCGACATATTGCGACTTTTTTTCCATTGCCAGCAATGGGGTGGGTGCACTAGACAGACAATATATTGAGATTTATTTTTCAGAGCAAATTAAAAACATCTGTTACAGGAGTCTCTTAAAAAAAACCTGACATGATCCTCCATGACAAACTCCATTCAGCAGACAGACAGACAGACAGACAGACAGACATTGAATGCATCCCAGAATATATTATTGAAAATCATATATAAGAAGTATAAGTTTTGGTTATTAGCATATAGGAAAAATATGCTAATAATCTAAAGAAAAATATTTATTAAGAAAAAGAGTTTTTAATTAAATGATTTATAGAAAATTTCAAACAGTAAACAAGTTAACATGGATTAGATTTCAACACTTTCCTACCTTATATTGAACATCTTTTTTTCTGCAATATTTTTTTCAGTCCAACTTTTTTTTGCAGTCCTTTTTTCTGTCCCACTCTTAAGGCAATATAAATCTTGCTTCTGCCATAAACTGCTTAATGACATTGGATAGATTTCAGAGAATTTCATTCAATCAATGTCATTTAAATGAAATTCAATGAAACTCAAATTTATTTTTCTTTCCCAGACTTTGCCATATAAATGTTCTATAATGTCCACCTTAGTTAGACCTTGTTGCCTATTTACTAGCATGAATTACACAGAATGATTTTATGGAGGCAACTTGTGGAACTCTTTATATTGTATACCAGGCAAATATACCATAAATAACATGTTTATATTTCTTTATATCAAAGTTCTGTGCTTTGCTTTGCTTTGCTTTGCTTTGCTTTGCTTTGCTTTGCTTTGCTTTGCTTTGCTTTGCTTTGCTTTGCTTTGCTTTGCTTTGCTTTGCTTTGCTTTGCTTTGCTCTGCTCTGCTCTGCTCTGCTCTGCTCTGCTCTGAACACCATTCCATATCACTTGGGTCACCTTCACATGAATAGTGTCATACAGACCTATAGTAAATCAACAATATGAAGTTGGTAATGAGGTTGCATCACAAATACTTAGAATCAAACTCTGCTTATTGCAAACTAATTAAAAGATTCGGTAATGTTGCTCTAGACTTAAACAAGTGAAGGGATTTTATTGTGCTTATGATTTTAGTATGTTTAAGTTTGACATTAGCAGCTATTTTATATATAGTAACCATTTTATATTGATACTTATAGTGTTATTATGTAATCATCGTTTTGTTATTTTGTAATCATTATTTTGTAGTCAATTGCCTGATCAGATGCTTTATATATATATATATATATATATTGGAAAAGTAAGGGCTTCATGCTTTAGGTACAGGTGATTGCTTATATGAAAAGAGCACAGTAAGGGGAGGGGGAAAAGGAGTTACGGATGGAGCCTGGGTTGATGTGTATGAGTCATCATCTAAGAATTATTTTTTTGTGCCATCTTATGCCTGGTACCAAGACCTGATCCTTTTGTTCTGGAAAGGTATAAAAGGTGGAAGACATCTTTTCTGGTTGTTGCCTTCATTCCTCTACCAGCCACGAAGAGGAATCAGGCAGCCCCTCTCTGTTTTGATCAAAATAAAGTTGTAATTTTTGTTGAAACCTCGGCTCAGGAGTTTCTTTGACTCTTTTAAATTCCTGAGTAACGCTGGGGCAATTGTGAGGCTAAGTGGAAAACCTTACAGAAGCATGATCTGTTTTCAAATAGCACTCTAGTAGGTGATATTACACATGTATAATATATGGCAATGTATGCACACATGGGAACATTTGTCTCTGCAAGTAAAAAATTTATCACAACAAAGAGAGAGCTGCTAGACTACCTTTCTCCTCCATGTTCTTGTTTTCCATTCGCAAAGAATTTTTATATGGAGCCTCATTCAAAAAATAGCATTTCTATTTGCTGAGTTTGTTGTCTGAAAGGCAGGTGACAGCAACTGTCAAGGTCTTAGGCATGGGCCTCCCCTGGGGAAGTATCAAAACCTGCAAGATAGCAAGCCCAGCATCACAACAGAGGCTCTGCCTCATTTTTAGCATGCACACCACCATGTTACAAAAGAGTGGGGCTTTCATTGTGATGTTGTACCTGCCAACTGAAAGATTTGACACACATATGCACAATGCTGTGGATGGCACTGCTTTGAGGCTAAATTCAGTTTGAAGATAACATATCATACTAGAAACCTGCCAAATATATAGGAGTGTTATAGGAGGTAAATATATATATATAGGAGGCAAAAAAAACCAGAACAGGAGATTGTATTGTGGTCACTGCCCCAGACTTGAGGTTTGCTCTTGGGGTGACAGGAGAAAGAGAACAGCTGTGATATATCACAATTACAGGGGGGGAGAGGGGAGGGGAGAGAAAAACTTCTAATCCTCCTTGCATATCCACCTCTTGAAATCTCTCCCTCTTCATTATCAAGAATTGGTGGTAGGCTTTAAGGCAGGGGTCTTCAAACTTGGCCCTTTTCTGACTTGTGGACTTCAACTCCCAGAATTCCTCAGCCAGCGTGCCTGGTTGAGGAATTCTGGGAGTTGAAGTCCACAAGTCAGAAAAGGGCCAAGTTTGAAGACCCCTGCTTTAAGGTAATATTTTGGCTGTGTTAGAATCTAATCTCATTGATTACCAAACTGCTCTCCTGCATGTCTAGATCTGATCTTTCATAACATGGCTGTAGTTTCAAGTCTGCCCCTTTTCACTCTGTGTGAAGCTACAGGGTGACCTTGTCTTGTTTCTCCCAGAAGAAAGCAACTGTGGTGACAACAACAGCAGCAGCAATGGCAAAAGCAATTTGAAAATTATCCTTGTTTTTGTTTTTGGAAAAGGCTGTAATTTCTAGAGACACAAAGGATAACAGGTGAGCATTTGCTATTATGTGAAGTGTAAGCTGTACCTCCAGAGCGGAGATAACATTCCCAACAATTTAAAAAAAATTGGGCTCACATAGAATGTGGACTTTCCAGAATACTGTAGGTTCTCTAGAAAGCACTATTTTCTGGAAACTTAAGTTTTAGAGATGAATTTATACACCAGCATTTAGAAAATCCAGAGCATTAACTGCCTTGCCAAGTGGCCAAGACTCACTTTAAGAGAAAATGAACCTTCGAGTTCATATAACAGAGAAATGAAACAATGAATCTGAGATTTTGTTTAAAGAGCCATATTAAAGGTGTCCAAAATATATCATTTTCAGCAAATTTCCAAACCAAGATATTCCCATATAATAAAAGGCCAGGCCGAGCCTGATGAATAATTCCTGAATATTGAATCATATCGTTCCAGTGACTGCTAAAATACAGGTTATTGAATTTTCTTACAGACCAGAACATCTTAGATTGAAACTATATCCAGAGGTAAAGGGATGACTTTCCAGTTTTTTTTCTTCCTGAATATCTGCTGTGGACATTCAGGGGATCTTCTAGAACTATAGTAAGTGCAGCGAGAGGCACCAACTGGAAAAACAAAACTACATTTTGTTGTCAGCAAAATTCTCCACTACATCTACATCTTGGTCCTGTCTACAAACTGAGAAAGAAGCTAAGGAACCTTTGCAAAAGCCATGGATCTAAACCATAAACGCCATTTATTTATCAGATTTTTATTGCATCTTTATTACTACATAAGTAACTCAACATACCTAATTCTTCCTCCTCCTATTTGCCCTACAACAACAACCATGTGAGGTGGGTTAAACTGAGAGACTGTGACTCTCAGCTGGCTCAGATGTTCAGCTAGCTTTCATGCCCAAGGCAGAATTAGAACTCACAGTCTTCTGGCTTCTAGGCCAGCACTTTTACCATTACACTAAACTGGCTCTCTATTATTAATGGTTTCTATCCTTCTTCTTCAATTAATGAAAACTTTATTTGATACAAAATGCTGCCCAGCTGTCTCAATAACCCCCAAATTGTCTATCCAGGGCACTAGGCCAGAGTGGTGTATAAACTATGTTTTCTATTAATATTTTTAATTTCATGGTTTTTTTTATTATCTGCATATGAAAGCTGAGGGGGAGAACTACAAGTATTCTGATAATGATAAAAAAGACATTGAATAAAAAGGCCTGAAATAAATCTGTACTGATTTCATGTGCAAAGCATTTGCGGTATATAGTGACATCTAGGGACAAAATGGTGATGCTGCATCCTGAAACAGAACCAAACATTTTTGGATGGGGAAGAAACCAAGTTCCAGGCCATTTTTGCCTGGGGACTGGGGAAGATCAAGATGACCCCATAGGATATATCTTCTTGCAATGCAATTTATGGGTTCAAGATGCCTATCAAAAAATCTGAAGTTTCCTCATGCAGGTTTTTATCGCGCCAACATTAAAACTATCATTTTACTAATCTTCCTTGTTCATAAAATTACCTTTTTTTCCACTCAGGAATCCAAAGCAACAGAAATGGGATTTTCCCCTCCTATTTTCCCTAACAGTAAGAAGGTGGGTGGGGCTGAGAGAGAGTGTGACTGGCCCAAATTCCCCCATTGGCTAAAGATTGATTGGAAACCAGGTCTCTCTGTTCCTCGTCAAATAAATTAACCCCATTGCCACACTGACTCTGTTATTCCCTCAGGAAAAATGTCTGGTTGTTTTATGAAAGATCCAAACAATGCCATCCTCTATCTAATTTAGTATTAAGTTTATATCACGCTTTCAGGAGCTGAAGGCAGAATACATAGCATTCCCTTCTCCAATCTCTTCCTTGAGTGAGAATGAGTGGATAGGCCCAAAATCATCCAGGGAGTTTCTGTGGCTGAAAGCAGACTCTGGCTCTCCCGATGTAATGTTTATTACTGTAGCACAATCTTGGCCAAACCTGAGATAATTTCCTGCCAAAGAGCAAAGCCACAGATAGTAACTTGTGCAACATTCATCACATTCTCAGGATGGAGAGAAGTAAATTCTCCCCCACCCTCCCAAGACTTCGATGCGTAAAAGAAACAACAAACCCATTTAACAAAACAGGCAAGCATCCCACTGGTTTAGAGAAGCGGTGGTAGAAAGAAATTGAAGAAATCTCCACCCTGAAGAACTGAAAGATAACGAGATTCTGAAAGAAAAGCAGTCCGGTGTTGGCCATTTTTGTAATAGAATTTCTCTTAATAAATCATGTAAAAACAGGATTCAATGGACACACTGCTTTTAGCTACCAAGAGCCTGACAAAATTGCTTCAACCTGAGATGGGCAGCATATAAATTTAATGAATAATTTTTAAAAAAAAAATCTTCTCATGACACAAGGCAATATTGGATTGTCATTCCCCAGCTAATGACTCAACAAGAGCCAGGTGTGCTTCACCTATGACATATAATGCTCCTCATGACATTCTTTCCCCTTTTATTTGTTTCCTTAACCCTCATATGGCTGGTTCTCTTTGATTCTGCAGAATCACCTTTTCCAGTACACATTTATGTCTCTGGAAGAAGAACATCAGTTTCACTGATGCCTTTGCCTTTCAGCTGTCACTACTATGTATAACCATGGTTGATTGCATGTCCTAATGACATCCATAAGTAGCCACTCTATCTTGGTGTGCATTCTCATATTTTTATCCTGCTACAGTAACTTGAGGGAGTTTAGCTCACTGATTATAATACCAGGCCCATACTACTTGATTCGATTGTAATCAATACCTTACTTTCCAAACTAAATTTGGATTCTTGCACTGACAACAAAAGTATAGTTCTCAACGTCCTGCTCATCCAAATCTGTTGTGTAATTGAAAACTTCCAATACCACAGTAGAGCTATGTACAAATGTTATTTTGTGATTTTTTTTCTATTTATTTCCCCATCAAGTGTTTCATAGATTGTATCCTGCTTTCCACCGTGCCATTAGAGGTTAGATGTACAGGGCTAGAGAAACATTGACTAATTCTTTAGAAATGCAAACTGACAAGACCTCCTGACTTGAAAATAGAATGATCACATACCAACACACTAGAAATTTCAGGTCAAGGAAAAAAATTGATTTATCAGTAACAGCCTTTGTTGCCTTATTAACCAAACTCACAACCTCTGACTGCTTAGAAAAGTATTCAATCATTAACAAACATAGCCAAAAATCAAGTTCAAAAACATCATCAACCTTTTCCATGGTAGAGCTGGGACCTCTTCCATGGAAAGCAATAACTCCTTTTGATTACTGATGGCATGCAAAGAGAACATTCTCTTGCAGTAAACACAGTCTCTGACTGAATCCATGACAAATGCATAATTCTTAGCACTTGCTGTTAAATTTTGTAGTCCCTGATAAGAAATATATTCACTAGCCCAAGGCATCTTGCTTCACTGAGGCAGGAACCACCACTCATATTTCAAAATATAGAATGCCATAGTCTACAGACCAGTTTCAGACACATTATCTTGGCCATTATTTTCTAATAATTACTATAACTACGTCTTATATAAATCTTGGAACCTTTTTGCAATGCTTTCTTATCTGTATCTCCAAACAACATATCTACCACACCTTCACCAGACTTGATTCATCTGCTGAAGGATCCTTGACAACATGCTACCTATACCGATTTTTCTGAACTCTATCTTCCATTCCCCACCCACCCACCCCCACCCCGATAGCATTGCAATTATAACAACATATACTGGATGTGAACTGCTACATTACCCATTGGTTTTCTAAAAATGGTTTCCAACTCCTTGAAAACCATCTGTATCACTAAACCATTTGTACCATCACAATTCTTCCACATAAGTTCTGATGGAAATTCTTTAGTACAAAAACTACAGCCAGCAGCGCAATTTCTATTTGAGCATAATTTAGTTCTACAGCATTCAAGGCTCTAAGAGCATAATAAACAAAGATGGCCTCCTGCGTTCCTCCATTTTCTTTGCAGTGGGCAGTCACAAAGGCTGATGAGTTGCCTTGGCCACCATCCAGGATTGTTGTGGAGTGGATGGAGGCCAAACTTGTATGTAGGAGTGGAGGCTAACCTTGTATCTAGGAGTTGGAGACATTAGACTTTGGGGGATTCTCATTGGTCAAGCCATTGAGGATATATAATATATAAGTGTTGGGAGTTTCCAAGGGTAACTCATCTCCTCAGTTGTTGGGAGAAATGATGCCAGTTTCAGTCATAAAGGAAATATATAGGGAGAGAGAGAAGAATAGAGAGACATGTTGTAGCATCTGAGACCTGAGAGAGAAAGTTACAAGCTGGGAAGTTTGGAAACTCTGCTGAAAACAGTTTTTTTTCACCAATTCAACAAAAGGAGGATGGTTTCTATTTTGCTGCCATGACCATCATCTTACCTTTTTAGACTCCACCTCCTCCAGTCTACAGGTAGTCCTCGACTTGCGACCACAATTGAGCCCAACATTTTTGTTGCTAGGCGAGATAGTTGTTAAGAGAGCTTTGCCCCATTTTATAACCATCCTTGCCACAGTTGTTAAGTGAATCACTGCAGTTGTTCACTTAGTAACACGGTTATTAAGTGAATCTGGCTTTCTCATTGACTTTGCTTGTCAGAAGGTAGCAAAAGATGTTCCCATGACTCTGAGACATTGCAACTATCATAAATATGAGCCAGTTGCCAAGCATCCAAATTTGAATCACATGGCCATGGGGATGCTGCAATGGTTATAAGTGTGAAAAATGGTCATAAGTCACTTTTCAGGGCCGTTGTAACTTCGAACAGTCACTAAACAAATTGTAAGTCGAGGACTACCTATATAACATTTCTTTATAGGGGAGAACTGTGAAGACAGCAAATCCAGACCTCAAAAGTGTCCAGTGCTACTCCACTTACACAGGACTGTAACTGAGGAAAAGCATCTAGTAATCAAGATGGTGTGTGCCGAACCAATTATTGTGGCAAAAAAGATCTATGAGTGTTTCAATTAAAACTCCAGTGTGCCAAGCTATCATAATCAACAAGAAGAAGCAAAGATTTGCCTTTATGCCACTTCAAAAGCGAGGAGGTTTTAAACATAAAACATATCTATCTTTGTTTAGCCAACTGCTATAATGTGTTTACAACTTGACCACTAGGGTTTTTCCCCCCCTCAATCTTTCCACTCATAACTCAGAGATCTAACATGCAGCTTAATTTTTTTTTACACTGTTTGCTTATATCTGAAAGCAAAGTCTGTTCATCTGTGTGGAGTTGCTTTTACAATTAATCATGTGTAAAAGGGAAAAAAATATGGGGAGGCTGATACTTTCAGGAAGCAGGAAATAGAGATGTGGAGAAGACAAAGGCTTCCTTTTCATTGAAACAGCTGCTTAAATTATGCATTGGTCTTCCGCAAAGTGGCCAATATTGACTCCTAAGGATTAATGGGATTGATGTTATTGTTGTTATTATGGTTGATTGCACAGTTAGCCAGATGTTTGAAGTGGATTTGGCATTTTCATCCACAGGTCAAGTCCTTCACAAGAAGCTTATGTGTAGTCACAGCTGCCAGTACTTTAGCTGGTGTTGACTTTCATATACCCTGAGTCCTTCTCAAGAACCTAGGATACTGCATTGTATAGTATGTATTGGTATAGTATAAGTTGCGGATCCAAGAGGTGTGGCCCTTTTGCAACTGACAGATGGGAATTTTGTCAATGCACAATTTTTCTAAGTTACATCCACATTTTTTTGGTATGGCACTCAGTGTGTTGATAACCACTGAGATCACTCCAATCAGTTTATTCCAATATCTTTCCATTTCAATTTTCAGATCTTGATGTTTTATGATCTCCAATTCTTCGCCTTCTGTTCTACTGTCTCCTGGTATTGCCACAACAATTATCCACATTTTCTTCTTTTCAACCACAATTAAGTTTGGTGTTTTACGACACAGGCGTGTGTGTGTGTGTGTGCGCTAAGAAAAAAACCCTGAAAGAAAACATGGGAAAACATGTTCATAAGAAACACCTCAGCTAGAAAACAGCATGATATTCTCATACATCTCAGAATATAACTATTCTCTTGTTTCTTTCAAGGTTCTCCATAAACAGAGATTACAATGTACCATCTAAGATCTGGTTTGTTCTCCAGAATCATTTATGAAAAACATGTGGCCTCCTAATCCAGATTTCTTATTCCCCATACTTCCTACCAGTGCTTTTTTTGTAAAAAAAAAAAAAAAAAAGGTGCCGGAACTCACACATGTCATACAACCCACTTTGCCTACCCTACAAGGTTCCATCCAAAAAAGGTGCCGGAACTCCGTTCTGAGCGTTCTATGAGAAAAAAAGCCCTGCTTCCTACTAATACCTCCATTGCATTCCTCTCATGATTTTCAAAGTGTTCTATTGTGCTTAGCTTGCTTGTCATAAAAGGTTGCCGTGAAAAAAAGAGTTGGGCTTACTTCTTTTCCCAGCAATATTTCTGCCAGCTAGCCTTGGTCTTCTTACTGAGTTTCTGAACATTTTATGAGTACTTGAGCTACAGTCTTGGCACTTTGAAGACATCTCCTGGAGTACATATTCCCTCTCCCTTTCCCATCCCACAGATGGATGTGGAATCGGACCCAATATGGACTAAATATCTCCCTAAACCAGGTCCCTTGAGTTAGCATAATATAAATCAACTATGGAGTCACCCTGTTATTTATTTGTTTATAACATTCCTCTTATGTTAACCTCCAAAAACTGAGCCTATTTTTATCAGATCTAATAACAGGTCTCTCCTAATTTGAGAAATAAAAAGCCAAATTTCTTCCTGGATGAAATCCATTAGGCAGAGAGGCATTTTAGCTTCCATAGGGTGAACAGACATGTTAACTTCAATAGCACAGGCTGCCATGGCAATGTAATCTACTGTAACTCTTGAGGAAAGAAAATATGTTTAAAGCCGAGACCCACACAAACACAGGCCCCTTTCCCACAACTCTCTTGCCTGCTCATGAAGTCCAGCAAACCATAAGTTAAATAGACTAATTGGGAGAAAAGATGCCCTTTTATTCTTTGAACCTGATTTTTGATGTCTTGGTTTTACCTTGGCTTTGTTGGACCCCACCCAAGCCCTCTGGATCAGAGAGGGCTTACACGTATTGCAAAATAAAATAAATGAGATTAAAGGGATGTTACGGATGTTATGGTAGAAGAGAATATATGTAGCTCAAGTTGAACTGTGGAATCCTTAGTGGTCTCTGAGCATATTTGTTTGCTTGCAGAAATTTCATCAATTGACTGGGTAACATCGTCAGGCTAGTGAGTGTGGAGGTTCGCTCCCAGTTTAATTATAGTAACTTGCTTGCCAATGCTTGTCAAGAAACCAAGGAAACCAACATTGGTAGGGCAAGCTACTGTATAGAAACAGAGAGCAAACCTTACACTCACTAGCTCTGAGGACATTACCTATATCTGCAAGCAAACAACCAAGCTTAGAGCCCCAAGGACTTTCTGTACTGGTATCTTTTACTCATATATAAAATGGTAAACGACTTTTATTCATTGCATCTAAAGTCCAGTTAATTGAGAGTTTAATGTAGTCACCTTATATAAAAGAAGCCAAAGCCTCTAACGAGAATCATTCCAATGTGCTCACACACCCAGCTAGATGGCAGCATCTAGTTGACTGTGGCTAATGTCAAAAATGCTAAGCAGGATCCCAGCAAAAATGACCAAACTGTAGTCGTCTCCCCTTCACAGAATGTCTCACAATGGGAAAATGTTCCCATCATAAACTATCACTTATTGACATATCAATTTAGAGGTCACATCACACAGAATCAGCGACATTTCACATGGCTGACTGCCAACCAAATAAGAACTGGAATTCATTTAATTCTAAAGGTCTTGCCCCTTGCTTGAGTAGAATTTCCTATATGATCACACCAAAGAAAAGTAGATTTATATTTAAAAGGACAGTAAGTTATACAATCAGTGCAAAGAATATGGAATAGGGTCAGACTATTTACAGGGGAATCAAGTTTCCTGAAAACTTCAGTAAGAGAAAAAAAAGATATAAAGAATGCTAGAGAAACATAGTCATGTTGTTTTACATCATGTGTCACAGTAATATAGGCTGTATAAGTACTCATAAAGTTTCTTGGATTTATATAGGCCCAGCTAGCTAATAAAGACCACAATTTCAAGAGCACTATAATTCATATTTTGTTCTATAAATCCACTGTATCTCATGACACCATGTGCTTTGACTGCAGTAATTTTATGGAAATTGGGGGGGGGGGGAAATCCAGTGTAGAAATTAGTGTTCCTGTTGAATAACAGTTGGGTATTTGAGCTTTTTACTTTTGGGGTGAGTGTAGAAATCAGTTATACTTTCTTCCTAAATTTAGATTGTGCAAAGCTTGGTGTTTTTATTTAAAGGACATGAAATTGAATGATCTCAATAATGCAGACCTGTTGCTGCTTTACCTACCCTGCTCCTCTGAGTGTCTCCCCCCCACACCTGTGGATTCCCGTCACTTGACAAGAAGTCAAGTGATTAGTCCAAACAAACTGGCCTCAGTGCTAATTTGAAACATATTTCATCCAACACGCAATGTGAAATAGCAACATAGAGCATCCCTATTTGGTTCAGGCCTCCTATTTCTTTTCATTAGAATGTGGTTGCTTATTATCCTATACAATACACAAAGTTGAGCATCTTATCCAGTTTGATATCCAAAGTTTACTTGGAAATATTTCTTAAAAAATTGGGTGGAATGAAGTCTGATTTAACTTTAGTTAGTCATGTGGGTGGTTATGGTGCTTGTGGATGTCTTGTCTTTCACTGTGGAATCACTTTAGTAGTCTGTAAACTCCCTAGAATCCTCTAATTCAGCTAAAAACCAAAGGAAAATATTATGAGCATGGTGACCATATTCCCTTTCAGATGCACATCTGAAAGAGGTACATAAGGAGAAAAAAAAATAAGTTGTTTAGGTTAATGACTTTGCTTTACAAAGGACAATTCAAGAAAAAAACAGGAATTTGTTTTACAAAAATGCATATTTTAATAAAAAAATATCTAAAAGCATATAACCATGAAGTTATAAAAAAGCAACTGTTAAAAAGGATTCCTACAATCAAACTGCATTAAGTGGTACCATTTGTATAGTAAAAGTTAAATGGCCAAAACAAAGGACAAAAGTGGATTTTTGAAAAATAAATGAATCTAAAGGATAGCTTTCTGAAATAAAGGCCTGTCCTTTGTAATAAAAGACATATGGTCAATGTAATTATGAGGGAATTTCTCCCATTGGGCTTTTCTTGATTGGAAAGCTAGCATATGCAGCATGGTACACCAAAAGCTATTTTAGTGTCATGGTTACAATATGATTGAACTGAATGTGGGAAGATCCAGGCCGAAGTCCCCAATTAACTATAAAGTTTACAGGATTTTAGGTCAGTCAGTCTCTCTCAGCCTACTTCACATAGCTGTCAGGATAAAAGGAAAGGGATGTCCATATAGTATTATTCTAGGAGAAGAGCAGGCAGAGCTGGAATGGCGTTAAGCATGTCATCTGCTTAGAATCCTGATGTTACTACAAACTCTTCAACTACAGCCCCCCCTTGAATTCCATTGACCATTATCTAGCGCCAATTTAATATAGAACTTTAGTTGACTAGATTCTTGTGTATAGGCTTGAGCAATAAACCTTCTGAACTGCAACTTAATGTATGCTCCCATTTGTGCCTGACAATTATTATGTCATAATAATAAAACTGTAAGCAGTTGAAGAGCCAACGGTGATCAAAAAGTGTGTAACACAAAACAGCACTACTGTATCAGCAATAGCAGCTTCCACCAATAAGGTATCCGCAATTTTGACATTTGAAATAGATTTTCAAGCATCTTGAAAAAAAGGCAGAAAACCAGAAACCCTTTTGCAGGAAAGAACTAAGAAATGGCAGGGCATCATTCAACACACTATGAATTCAGAATGGAATAGAGACAACACAAACTGAAGATGTGCTGCCTTCTGTGTAATGGACAATTTGACAAAGCATTTACAAGGCATTGCCCATCACCAAGATTAGCCTTGGCTACTATAGAGAAATTCATTGAGACTCAGGAAAACTGATTTACACAATCTAACTCCAAAGAAGAAAACATCCCTTTTGTGAAAGAAAACTGTTATGTGAATGTGCAAAATGGTTTGCTCAAAGATGAATGGTTCTCTCTCTTCTCCTTTCTGCAAATGTTTAGAAACATAAGCACCAACATGATTGTTTTTTTTAAAAAATGCTTCTTTTAGTTCAGGACTAGCACCTGTATCACTAACTCTTTTACTTGTGGGATTGGAGGCTGGCATTTTATAGAGCAATCCTATGTAGAACAACTCAGTAAATGTATATTCATTCTCAGACCAGCATCAGTAGCAGAGTTTAGGGAGAAAGTTTTATCATTTGTATCATTCTTGTTGTAATGTTAATCCACTTAAATACTTGACATTTATTCACAATACCTGAATAAACCTCTGACATTTTTTTTAAACTAGATAAATGCTGCCCTAAGGCTTCCCTGTCCTAAATCTGCAGAACTTCCATGTGTAATATTATTCAAGGCAGAGTGATGTCAGAATGCCTTGACAACAAGCAAGGATATCCTTTTGTGTTCACTGGGGGTTATGCTGGGGTAAATACTGTACAGTAATCACTTTATAGGAATCTGGATGGCATCCAAAACATTGTTGGTACTGGATTTTGTCACCACACGCTGCAAAATGTATGTTTTGTTCCATTGAATCAGCAGCTGACATTTGTCTAGATGCTAAATAAACAGAATCTCAAGAGAAGCAACTAGTGATGTAACGAGAATGGGAATCTTCTACTGCAATTTTTCTGGTCCTGGGTTTGCAATATACAGCAGCTTCTTCTGGAATGCCCAGTTTCAATGTGTAATTGATTAAATCAACCTTTTCTAACCTAGTATCCTTTAGATATGTTAGATTTCAATTCCCAAATAAAGATATGGGGATCACAATTCTCTAAGATGAAGCCTAATAAATCTGGAGAACACCAGGCTTGAGAAGTGTGGTGTAAGCAGACCCTTGGCATGTTTCTAATAATGCCAATATTGAACATTCATTTTGGAACAACTTATTTTTTAGGTGAAGGGAAATTAAATGGCATCTAAAAACTGCTAAGTTAATGCAGAACAATTGTTTGTGGTTTCTCCCAAACCCATTTCTCGTTTTGCTCTCTGCTAGAAATCCACTACTGGGAATCAGTGATCACTTTGATTGTAGCCCTGCACTGCTTGAGGACAACAAGTTAGGAAAAGCTGCATCACATCATCCGTAATGCAGATTGGATAGAAGGTAATTTTACAGGCTAATTCAATCCAGATTGACAGATCAAATCCATCTGTATCTGTTAACAATTAATCATCAGTTTAAACAAGCTTGAAAACCAAGGGCAGTTTCCAGCTTTATAGAGTGACCTGAGGTAGACTTTAAAGACTCTGTTTTGGAAAGCTGTTTATTTATTTATTTATTTTCTTTTTTTTTTTAGCACAGGGCACCTAAATGCCCATGCAAAGGATGTCCCTATAAATTAAAAGGAATATATAAATTATTGTGCCTTCATAGAATTTAGTATTATTGAACCAAAGTTCTCCGCTGCTTATTTCCCATCTTAGTTTCCCACAGTTATTATTTGAAAAAAAACATTTTTCCATTCCCACGTTGTTTCTTTTTAATATAATATATTTAATTATGAAAATAAAACAAGGCCACAAGGTTGCTTTGAGAATTATGGGTGTTTTGGACAGCTGGGGTTTGCAAGAACTGCCAATTCTCCTATTTTTTTGTGGGAATGTAATAATGCTGAGATATTTGGTGAAACTAATGCTTGCAATCTTGATAAGGCACATAAGGGACTCTAGATTTTTCTAGTGGAGTTCTCCGTTTGCATCTCCTAAACAAGGCATGGTGAGTAGGAACAAAATTGCAAAAAGCAAATGGAGAATGTATACTTTGAATACAGAATAACAGAATTGAAAGTGATCTTGCAGGTCATCTAGTCCAACCCACTGCTCAAGCTATACCTATAACATTCCAGACAAGTGGCTGTCCAGTCTCTTCTTGAAAGCTTCCAGTGATGAAGCACCCACAACTTCTAAAGGCAAGCTTTGTTCCTTTGGTTGATTGCTCTCACTGTCAGAAAATTTCTCCTTATTTCTAGGTTGAATCGCTCCTTGATCAGTTTTCGTTCATTGTTCCTTGTCTGGTCTTCAGGTGCTTTGGAAAATAGGTTGACCCCCTCCTCTCTGTGACAGCCCCTCAAATTGAGAAATGAAACATTTTCCACTTTCTTTGATTTCATTGATAACCAGAGGTGAGAACTTTATAAAACCTGATATGCTGATACACTTTATAAAACTGATATGCTGAGCATAGAGTGAACTCTAGGCACTATAGTGACTGCAGCACTTAAAGCAGCAGTCATTATAGTGAATAAAAATATGTAATCCCAGAACTGTTCCAAAGATGCTTTCCCAAAAGGCAACTGGACTTTCTTGGTTTTTTCCTTGAAAACATTTTGCTTCTCATCCAAGAAGCTTCTTCAGTTTTGAAAAACCTCTGAAAAAGCTTCTTGAATGAGGAGCAAAATATTTTCAAGGAAAAAAACCAAGAAAGTCCAGTTGCCTTTGGAAAACCATCTTTGGGACAATCATAACCTAGATGATTGAGAATCTCCACAGATAGTCATCTCAGAACATTCAAACACAACTAATACTATATGATATAAGAGGAAATGTATAGTTAAGGCTTTTTGTAAGATGAGCTATCACTTTCCCTTGGATCAGAGATCAGTTTCTAGTTAATATGTCCTTGCCAAGTGAAAGATATCCATCAGTGGGATGAAAGGACAATTACTGGCAAAACTTCTTCATCAGAACATCTCTGCAGTAAATATGAGAAGAACATAGCTAATGTATTTCAAATTCCTAATTCCAAGCTTTATATCCTCGTTAAGACTTGTGCCAATTGAAAAAAGATGCTTGTATTTATCAAAAAGTTAAAAAAACCCACAAAGCAATAATGGAGTAAGCGATCATGTTTTAATGCAGAGCAATGAATTTTGGGTTTTTGTCATGTCGTTCTGGCACTCTCTGGCACTCTCCTAATCTCTTGATTCTTTTTCCTCTAGACCAGTGTTGGGGAACTATTCCCTCTTTATGACTTGTGAACCAACTCCCAGAATCCCTGAACCAGTCATACTGGCTCAAGAATTCTGGGAGTTTCCTCCGGCGGCCCTAAGGAGAAAGCTCGAACTGGGGAGAGCCGCCGCTCTTCCCCAGTCGAGCAGGAGCCTCCTCTAACGGTGGTCGCCTCTACGGGGCGACTTTCGACCCGATTAAGGGTCTACCGGCGGAGGGAAAGCAGCCGGTGGGAGAGAGAGATCTCTCCGTACGACTGCTGGTGTCGCGATCCGGAAATGGACGATCACTTCGTCGCACCAGCTGAAAGCCAGAAGAACATCTAAGCGAAAGAACCCCCGTGGAGAATCCGGGTGAGACCTTTCCTACCCCCTTTTTTTTTCCCTAACTACTTTCCTGTTAAAAGCTTTCTTTGAACTATTTCCCTGTCGTGAGGAAGCAGCGTTTGGGCATGGGGAAAAACAGCTTTGGGAAAAAAAATATATAAATAAAAACCAGTCAATTTTGATGGACTATTTAAATTTTGGAATACTGAGGGGACCTGAAAACATTTTATTCTTGACTATTATTGTTACAACTACGCATTTATTATTTTGAGCCCTTTCTTCATCTTTTTCAACACGAAAAATAAAAAATCTATTATTTGGAAAGGAAAAGAAAAAAAAAAGATTTTTTGGTTTGCTGAGGACATCTTGTGTCGAAAAGTGGTACTGCAATTATATTTCTTTATGGCTGGGAATGGCTATGACTTTCAAAGGGTGATAACCACAAGATAACGGATGCAGCTGGCCTATTGAAAATTGAAGGTGAATGCTTGCTTGATTCTTATGAAGTAGAGCCTTCTTTAAAGATTAAAAAGCCTTATTACTATCGATATGGAACTTAATATACAACTGGACTATGAACTTATATTGGAAACAATTTTAGAAGCTGCAGAGGATGTGAGTTCCTATTTTCAATCCCTTTTCCCTACACTGAGAGAAACCGTGGAAACCACAAAACAAACTAATTTTATTCAACTTCCAACACAACCTATCGAGAAGTCTGATGACTATACAACAACTTCAACAGAGATGTCTGAAGCACCAATACCAACAGAGACTGACACTCAGATACAACTTATTGAAAATCGAGAAAAGGTGGATAAACAATTGGCAAATATAACATGGAATAAAATAGCTTTTACCATCCAAAGGCTATTAGAAGAAAGGAAAGAGAACTTTGACCAATTTGAAGCGTTAAAGAATATGGACCTTTTAATATTGTGGTTTGATTATGTAGGAACCTTACTATGGAAACCACTATGGCATAGAAAGAAGCCCAGAGTTAGATTTAAAAATGTATTTTAAAGTCTTATTTAATGGGATTAAAAAGGCTTTGATTTCTTGACTGATTTAACAACTAATGGAACACGTGAAATTTTAAAGAGGATACCCTTTGTAATATTACTTTGTTTTAGATATGATATGTATTGGAGAAGTAAACTTTACCTACTGGTTTAAAAAGATTTTTATAGATATAGAGGCATTGATAGAATATATATTTAAATTAGATAGAAATTTATTTGTTGACCTGATATTTTTATTTTAAGAGAATTATTTGGAAATAAAAGGAGAATAAGAGGGATGGGTGATAAGAGAAAAAAATGGTATCAATGAAGAAGATATGGGAAAGTTGTTGCGAGAACAATATACCAGATATAATTATGTAAAAAAAAAAAAAAAAAGGGCACCCGAAGTGTTAATAATATGTCTATTTAAGGCTAATTGAAATATAGTAATTGTAAGTTAGTAAAGCTTAAAAACAGGATTTGGATTTTTAGAATTGAAATGTAACTGATATTTGATAGGATCGTTTGAAACTTATATAGAATTTATTAATTTGAATAAGTAAGATTAAATGAGGGAATTAGAGAGGGAAGTTTAAAAGATTTGATTTGAGTTATATATTTGTGATTGTCCTTCTTTTTTTTGGATGTTTAATATACCCACCTCCATGGTGGTTCCTAAGCACCTTAATGTAATCCCTGTACCCCTATAAAATCTAATAAAATATATTAAAAAAAAAAAAAAAGAATTCTGGGAGTTGAAATCCACAACTCATAAAAGGGCCATAGTTCCCCACCTCTGCTCTAGAGCTACTATGGCCATCAACATTTCCTGTTTTTTCATCGTACTCTTTATATTTGCTAGGCTTTACGTAGGACTGCCATGGTATTTTCTTGGACCTCAGAAGAGACATAGCCATACGATGATGCAGTGACAAGAGTTTTATAATGGCAGACAATTATTTCATGTAGTACATTCTGAAAGCTTCTATGGTGCTTTTTCAATTTTCAGCATTGGTCATCCTCTTCTTGTCTCCCCTCGTTCCATTTCTCTCTGATTCTAGGCTAAGGTGGCCTCTACACCTCGTCTCCTTTATGCTCTGAGGAGCGGCTTGAGGGGTAGGAAACAATTAAGTTTTGGATACTCAACTTTGCAAAGGAATGTGACACCAAATCTGTCATGGACTAGGCCAGCAATTCTCAACCTCAGCAACTTTCAAGATGGGTAGACTTCAACTCTCAGAATTCCCCAACCAGCAGTGCTTAAAGTTCTCTTAAATTGCTGACGTTAAGAAGCACTGGGCTAGGAGAATGCCAGTATCTGATTTGTCACAGGTTTAACTGGTTTTAGGAGCATGCTGGGCTAAGCTGAGCATCTTGTATCTGCTATGGCAAGTGAAGAAAGTTAAGAATACAGCATATTCCTAGGATGAAAGGACATGTAGACATCCCACAATCATTCTCACAGTCATTCTGCAATGAAAGTTGTATCCTCTTACTTAGGGAGAGTATTATACCTGGCTTTATAGGTCCAGGATATGCTCCTATAATTTATGGGATACATTATTTGCTTAAATAAAAACAATTACTTATACTAAGGAATACTAATTAAATAGTAAACTTATTTATTGCCACTGTCAGTCAAAAAGCTGAATTCATACATTAGGCTTGTTTGATTTTTGGATTATCATGTTGTATTAACTGAGATAGTGTAAAATGTGATTTATGATGTGTCTGTTGTTGCCCATGTAACAAATCGCAGTTAAAGCAAATTATAACTTAATGTAAAAGCGTGTTGTAATGTAAGCAGAGCTTTTTCAGCTAAGTGGCTATTCTTAACTACATTTTCATGAAGGAATATTGCATTAAAGGAGAAAGACGTATAACCTACTTAACTGCAGAAATCTTCCTACCTGCAAAGAAAAGCCTAGTGTTGAACATTGTGACAAATTGTGTTTGACAGCTCTGTTTATGTTGCAAGGAATATTGAGTGCTGACAGTTGTGAGGACCACCCACGAGATTATTTACTTTCAAAGTCAACTCTGTTTAGATAGTGTTTCAGCTTTTGCATCTGGCTAGCCCACAGATGCTACTTAAATACAGTATTTCAGTTAGCACAATCTACCAGGAGTCTAATCAATAACGAGTGCATGTCAGGTTGTCAAAGCAAGCACTATTAATATCACACTCTTGAGGCTTGTATTAAATATTTTGTTCTCCTAGAGGCCAAGACAGCTTGTTAAAGAGTTCTTCTTTTGCATAATAAGGAAAAAAGCACACTTGTGGAATGGTTTATGAAGAAACAAATACAAGATAATAACACGGTTACAAAGAAAATGTTTAAATAGAAAACAAACAAAATATACTTTAAAAAATATTTAAAATGCCTCACCAGAAAGAAACAGTCAGATTTGATGCCACAAAGGGAACACAATCAATAACATTGCAAAGGACATCCACTTGAGGTGCCACCATAGAGAAAGCCCTTTTAAAAATATATAAGTGCATACGTTTAAAAAAATTATTAAGAATTTTACACTATAATAAAAGTATAAAAGATGAAAAGTAAAATTAGAACATATAGGAAACAGGAAAAAACATCAGTAAAAAAGTAGAGAAAAACTTATAATTTTGATATCCATCCTTCTTTCCATCAAGTACCTGCTTTCTTACACTTTCTTCATACATTGGTTTTCTCCTATCAGTAAACAGAGAAGGATTTTCCCTTAGAATTTTAATGTACAAGCAGGTTGATGTGTGAGGAGATGCTGTTTTGGGCATTGTGGCCTCTAGGCCAATATTTTTCAACTTTGGCAACTTTAGGTCATGTGGACTTCAACTCTCAGAATTTCCCAGACAGCATGGTAAGCTTGAGAAACATTGCTTTAGCCAGTTAAGACTTTAAAATCCTAAGCCACATCCTGAATTGGGTTAGGAGCAAATAAATGGAGGAGATGACCAGGTGGAACCCGAAGGAGGGGTCAAACACATAATCAGTTTAGAGTGATTAGAGTCCAGCTCCCCGTGAATTCTGCTGATTTTTATCTAGTGCCAGTTTGGCTTGATTATTAGTAGATCAAATTATACATAAGAATTTGATCTACTAATAATCAAGCCAAATTGGCGCTAGATAAAAATCAGCGGAATTCACGGGGAGCTGGACTCTAATCACTCCAAACTGATTATGTGTTTGAATTCCACCACTGATGCTACTTATACATAAGTAGCATCAGTGGTGGAATTCAAATATGTGAACAACTGGTTCTCTGTGTGGATGCCGCTTCCGGAAGTCCATTCAGGGCCTGGGCAACAAAAAATTAACTACCGGTTCTGCCGGTGCGAACCAGCTTAATCCCACCACTGAGTAGCATGAAATAAACTTTTAGTGCTTTGACCGCTATTTCTATTTCCTATTGATAGGAAAATATTACTTAATATAATATAATATATAATATAATATTAATTTGATTACTTAAGGTATGGTATGGAATTAACAGGTAATGTAACTTAAAAAAATGTTTAATTTCATTTAAGCCATTTTATTATTGTAAATCGCCCAGAGTAGCCCCCTAGTGAGATGGGCGACAAATAAATTCAACAAACAAACAAACAAATAAATAACAATAATAAAGTAGCAACCAAATTTTGAAAAGGTTAAAAACTCCCAATCGTTTAAGGTAAACACCAAATTTTACAGCTGGGGCAGTTTGCAGTGCCTAACCCTCTCTTGGGTGAAACATCTTCAAAGAAAAACAAGAAAGTCCAGTTGCCTCCTGAAAAAGCATCTTTGGATTCTCTAGGGGCTTCTTACTTCTTTTGGACCAGTAATCAACAAGGTTTTTCTTTTTGCCAGTTTCAGTGAAGAAATATAATTAATTTGAAAAATAAACTCCAAACTGTGTTTAATGTGATTTTGAAGAGATCTTCTCCTAAACAGAAAAAAGCTTTGAAAACTTTAAGTCTGCTCACTGATTTCATCCAGCACATGTACAATATACTTTTGAATAGTATAGTGTTTTTAGCTTCTGAACAGAAAGTGAGATATAAATCTAATAAAAAAATCGATAAGTCAACCAAAAGCTATGGTTCTTAAAGACTATTAAGTTTTTGTGACCTTCAGATCTGAATAAGTAATTAATTAACATGTTTTCTTTTATGTTTACTGGCATCCTGTATATTTTAAAATGATTGGCTGTCATCCTTACCATGTTAGATGTGTAAAGTAGGTTGGGGGATACTTAGTCATGATATAGGCCTGCCCCATTATTTCCATGCTTTGCTTTAATATTCATATTTTGATCAATACCTTTTAAACATCTGAATGTATTCTTGAATTATATACCCCAAACTTGGAACTGTATAAGATATCAATGATTTATCAAGCATGGTGGCTGCAAGAATTGCTCAACGTTGGAAAGTCTGGCACCAAATTTGTAGTCCTGAATCATCAATATGTATTTGCTTTCTGTAATGAACTAGTTCTCTAGCACTGCAATGGAAAAACTGATCAATACTACTCTGTGTGGTCAAGGTTGAATGAAATCTTTAGAAACTGTGCTGAATGATTTTCTCTATATGTGTGATACACACACATGTGCGTGCACACACACACACTTTTCTCTCTTTTTTCTGTATATTAAAGCAATAAAAATAGAAAAGAATTCTAAGATAAACAGTGCAGCGTATTACTTAAGATATTTATTTTAGTCCATACAAGTAAAAAGGTACTATAATCATTTTGTCTGACATCTCTTTTTTAATCAGAATTTGGTTCTCAGCCTTTTCAGAAAGGACTGAAAGATGATATTAAATCCAGGCTGAGCTACAAATAATGTTGTTAAAATGGTGTCCTACCAATAGTTTAAAAAAAAAAAGGATATCAGCTAAATACAAAACAAACGTTGCTTCATGAAAACAATGTGCTGGGAATTAAAAAGCCAGATTGGTGAACCAAAGTACAGTCCGCTGGCAAAGATGAAATATTCAAAACAGGAGAAGCTTTAAAAAGATAGTTTAATTAATGGTCAGCTACACAATATACCTGATGCATCTTGTTACTGCCAGAATGAATGGAAATGCCATTCATTACTTTTGAGATGTGTGAAGGTTTTGATGTTGTTGTTAATTAATCCAAAGCTATGAACATCAGTAGATTCACTACATTCTGTTTACAACTCCACGCAACATGTCTACTTGTGCTATATGGACATTTGCTGGTCCAACAGTTGATGTTAATTAAAAGCCCATATACAAACTGAGTGACCCAGAACACTTAAGTGACCCACAATCCATTTGTTGAGTTCTTTTTTTTCCATACATATTTGTCGGGATATGATAGATGACAAGCAACCAATTAAAGCCAGAATGATGGCTTTAGCTTATAACTCAGGGTGGGGAGTTAGTTTTAAAAATCTTGAAGGAAGGGAACAGATTAGGTGCTTTAATACACAAAGAATCTACCAAAGGGAATAAGAAGCAACATGAAACAAGACACCATTTTCAAAATGAACTGCATTTAGTTCTCTAAATAAATTGGTCCTGAAGAATGTGCACAGGGGATTGACATGGAAATCAGTCAATTAAGCAGCATCAGCTTTCAGTGGGATGAAGCACTTCTTGATCCCAATCAGAAATTGTCAACTCCAGTTTGTAGCCTTTAAAAGAATATTGCAAGGATAACAGGCAATAGAAAAATTACACTTTACCTCCCTCTCGTTTTGAGCCTGAAGAAATATTATGTACAAATGAGCATGGACACAGATACACAATTGCATAAACACAAGCTTAACCTCTACACTCATATACTGCATTTTACCCTACACGTTGCTTAAATTCACTGAGTTTTTGCAATTTTGAACTCCTCTGCTAGAAGGACATAACAAAGCTATGAGACTTGCATTCTCTGCTTCCTCTCCCCAGTGCACAGAACTATAAAGAATAAATGAATTGGGCTCTTCAGGGCTCTGTTTTATCTTCAATGTGGCTTGTATTGATATAGAATAGTGATAAAGGGACATTGGTATGAACTGTTGTTAGTATCCTGATGATACAAAGAAAGAGAGGAATCTGGTGATTCTGGTGGACTGGTAAAACAGGCCAGTAAAAATTGAAACTGAAGCCTGACAAATTAGACACTTCTGATATCAGGAACATTGGCTCCATTGAGTGGAACTGTCATTCTTCTAAATAAAGAATGGTTATTAATTCTATACTTACAGAGTTAATGCTACTAGTGAAGGTACAAGGAATGCTTTTTCAAAGGAAATGCTTTTTTTTTCAATCTCTAGTCATCCTTGTGTAGGCAGCCCATAGTGACACTAGTAGGCTTAAGTTTGGACTCTCACAACAAGGTTTATATGGTTGTACCTTTAAAGTTTTCTTGGTAGTTGCAGTTTATGCTTTAAAGGAGATACAATCCTGACTGCATGCAGTCAAAGAGTTGCACTGGGTGCCAGAATATTACTCAGTGCTTGAACTGAGAAAGTTTGCACATCTTAGGACCTGGAGGCTAATGGATCACCTTCTCTCTTATATATTAACCATGTATTTCTTCATCTGTAGAGAAGATGGCATCTTGATGGAGACACGTCTGACAAGTAGCAAGTGGATAGAAAGCATTCACAATGCATTGATCATTGACTGTTGAAATGCCTTCCTCCATTTCCCTTGGTGCTAGATCTTACAAGCTGTATAGAAGACCTTCTTATTCACGCTTGATATCAGCTGAATCTATGCTATTGTGTCCTTTGTTCCTCTTGCCTGCTATGATTTTGCTGCTATCTTGTCTCCTGTTTTATGGCTTTAAATTAGAGTACATAATTTTGTATGCTCTTAGTCAGTTTTACATTCTTGCTTTGTATGTTAATTAAAAACAGACAACACATTTTACATGAAACAAATAATGAAGCTTGGCCTACACATCGTGAGGAACAACTAAAGGATGCGTCTTGGAGCTTAGCAGAGTTCTTATGGGAAATACTCAGAGAAAGGCACGTGGATCGAGATCAGAGCAAATGTTTGAGACTTGTCACTATATATAACAATATAAGATGATATGATTCTTCTTTTACTGATCATGATTTTATTAGCTTAAATACAAGAAATACAATCAGCAATTTAACCCAAATCAAAAGGAATAACATTTACATGCTTAAACACAGTACATAATATGAAAACATTCTTTTGTTCAGAAGAAATACAGAAGACCCTTGGCAAAAATAATTTAAGGTTTTATTTTGAATTAGTAATGAAACCATATTAAACACGCAATGTAATAAATGCAGCACCTGCCATGCAGTTCATTCCAATTAATTCTATGCTTTGTTCAAGTATATTCTAGAAAGATATTAAAATTTATGAAAATATTGTTTTTGAATTTATTTTCTAAAAATGCTTGAAAAATATGGTGGAGTGATCCCATAAAACAAATCTGATCCACATAAATAGGAGAGCCCTTGTGGATCTCAGCAGCAGCCTTATTTCCTCTGCCAACAATAGCATGAAACAGAACAAGGGAATTCAAGGAATCCAACAGTGTTTCCATATCCCTGTCCAACCCATCCCTAGCTTTAGAACGGAAAACTGAATACAGGAGACATAAAGTATGCAACTTTTCTGTTCTCTGCAATCTCCTTTCCAGAAGATATAGGGGCTGCAGTGGAAGTTAAGACCACGAAAAGAGTGCTTTAATGGATCTTTCCTACAGTAGCCCACATTCAACTGAATCAAAAAAAGTATAAAATGGTCAGTCTTATGTTTACTTAAGAAAAGGTTACTAATCAAAAGTATAAGGCCATTGTTAAGCAAATATTTAGTTCAGTGTTACATAATTAGCAGGAAAAATTCCAGTCCTGCCGTGTAAACTTCCTTCCCACCAATCAAATTGGGAATCTGTTTTTGTTGTGACCTTGATTTTGTCTCCGGTGTTAAAAGTCAAATCTCCTGGCTGCTGTCCTTGAAAGGGATATATTGCTGTCACAATTGTAGGATTGAACTTGGAGTTTTCTGAAAAAAGAAAGTAAGTTAGCTTTGTACAAATTTAGCTGTGCTATATTTTACCGGAAATAGCTAACTTCACAATCCAGAAACCTAAGATGCCTATGTAAACATCTGAGCAACTGCCTAGAATGGCAAGAAATGGACAAATTCTTAGTCAAGATATCACATTCGTCTTCTTTAACTTTATTTTCTTAAAAAGACCAAATGCTTCTGAAATGGTGCAAAACAGCTAAATTGGCTAAGTTAATCTTTTATTTGTTTCTTTTTCATTCTAACACAGAATTGACACATTGTTACTTGTTTAAGTTAGATTAACTTTAAGAAAGTGTTTGACTGGATTGCAACAGCCCTAATTCTTGAGAAAAAGATGTTCTCAGCACAACTAAACACATATTTTGAAAAGATATTGAGTTAGTTACTTGCTTCTACATAAGGAGGCAAGATTATGCAGTACAGGTTTGCTTAATCATTATGTGCATGAAGTTCTTTCAGTTGTAATTTGTAAGTGCAAAGCTTTCACAAGATGGTGCTACAGTGTTACCTTCCAAAAAAAAAACCCTAAGTGACTGAGTCATGTTGATCCATTAATTTGGAACTTCTAAAGCAAATCCACTGATTTTTATGAGTTGTTAACATTATTGCTACATTATACATTTTAGAATAGGAAAAAATAGCACAGAAACAGCTCCATGTCAGCTGAAAGAAGGCACCTCTGATCAATTTCTCGAGGTAAAGCTAAACTTGAAATTTGCTAAGATCATTTTATTTGTACAGCTTTGATTACTGAACCTGCTTCAGATATGTTGTTGTTCTCGCTTCAGTGATTCCAGAGGAAACAAGATCATAATTAACCTATCCCAGAGAGACCCAATTAATCTAGACAGCAATCACTCTGCTATATCAAATACTTCCAGCTTACTACATTTTTTTGAACTGTATAACACCCCTTACTGGCTCAGATTCATACATGAGATATGCCTATATTTTACTATCTACATATTTTGCAAAATGATCAGAAAACATTTGTTATTTATCAGTGATCATGATAGCAAATGTTGGTGTGTTGTCAGATTGTGGGAGCAATATTTGCTCTCCTTTTTTTGTGTATTATGCAGTGTTTCTCAACCTTGGCAACTTCAAGATGTATGGACTTCAACTCCTAGAATCCTCCAGTCAGCATAAGTGGCTGGGGAATTCTGGGAGTTGCAGTCCATACATTTTAAAGTTGCCAAGGTTGAGAAACACTATATTAAAAGATTTCCCAGCCCTGGTCCAATATCTCCTGGGTAGTAGTGCCACAGAACTTTTAGTCCGGCATGTCATCCTGCACATTCTCTCATACAGTTTTTAAGCCCTCTTCTTCTAAAAGGTGACCTATAATAAACCAAGTATATTGACAAAGTCTAAGGCCACACTTCTCTACATTCTCATGAAGCAGACGTTGGGAAAATTTTAAATGGCTATCCAGAATGACCTGACATATCTATGACTATTAATTTGATTTAAATACAAAAATGCCATGTTTCTTTTTTTGCAGTTGGTACTGAAAAATACTTGCAGCTACTGCAATAATATATCTGCCATAATTTTCAATCATACTTTTGTCAGAGTTTAATTTTAGTAGAATGCTTGGATCATCTCCCAGGGGATAATTTATGTTGCAAAAGGAAACTATAGACTGAATGTTTCCCAGATTTCCAAATTCACTTCTCAAAAGTTAATATCTACCTGCTAAAATTGGCATAAAAGTAGTTTTGTGGCAATGAAAGAGTAATTAATTATGAAATACTTTCACAACAAAGACAAAAACCATTTAGTTCTTGCAGCAGCTAGTATTTTTTTTTTTTAAATCCAAACTATCATCTAATATTCTAAATGTTAATTTTACAATTGGGCAAAAGAAAAAATTCACAATGAGCACATGCATATATATCTATAGCAATATGTAGACATTACTTTGATCCTTTATTTTCCTACTGCTCTGTCATAGAGAGACCCACTAGAACACGGGTGTCAAACTTGTTTGCGTCACGTGACATATTGTGATGTATCACGAGGTTTTTTGCCTTTGTGGAGGTGGGGTGGGCATGGCCTGCACGTGACGCATCCAGCCTGCCGGCCACCAGTTTGATACCCTTGCACTAGAACAAGCAACATCCACTTATCTAGTTGTGATTATTAAAACATACATTAATAATTGCTGCAGTGCATTGTTTTCACAGTGTCTAAGCCTGGACAGGTAACATCATTAAATACAACAAACAAGAGAGTCCATGCTACATTTTGTAAAACATATAAGATGCTTATATTCAGGCAAGATACCTGAAATGATATAAGACAAAATAGAGACAATGGTAGTAAATCTACACTTGTTTATAAATGAATGAGATGTATTCATATTCAAACAGTGAAATTTTAAGAGGAGATATGCAGGTCATATATTTAATTTCCTTCCAAATTATCTTGCAAAACCCTTTATTTCAAATATTTCCACTCTAAGGTCCCAAATATTGCCCTTGGTAACTTCATATAAGACTGGGAAAGATTCCCATCTGGAGTTCTGGAAAAACATTGTTGATCAATAGAAACAAGGTTGAACCAACTAGTTTTAACCTGGTATAACACAGCAACTTATGTTCCACTTCTGATATTAGAGCTGAAATAGAAATAAACAAGGCAGATACATAAACAACAGATGAGGCTGCCTCCAACAACTACAAGCTGTGTGAAGTTTAGTAACATTTAAACTAGTTTTCCAAACTAATGGCTTCAGATATGTTAAATTACTATGGCCACCATCTCCAACCAAATAGGAAGAAGGTTATCTTAAAAGGCTTGCATATCAGGCTTTGGATACTTCTACAAAAAATTCAGTGGATCCATATTGGCCTTGGAACTGGTATTTACACATACATAAACTATCTTTGTACTGTAACCTTTATTACTTGCCTCAAAATTCAAGCTACTGCACTGCTGGAAGGAGAAGAGGTTTAAAGTTTTAGTGATATTTTCAATGATTGGTTGAAATACCATTGCATACCATAAGGATTTATTTCTTTGGCAAAAACAGCAGAAGTACCAAGTTAAGAATGTTAGAAAAATACATGTTTCTAGTACCTGCCTATTATTCAGTAAGTTTAACACAGTGGCATTGGCCCAAAACACACATAAAACAAAGACCTCAATTTTCTAGTCCTAGCATGCACTGACCTCAGTTGCTATGTGCCTTTACAATCAGCTGGCTCAGCAGGAGAATGGATTTTTCAAGGTTTTTTTTTATCCTTGCTACACTGTTGTTTTTTTCTCATTTCAAGAAAGTACATGCCAAAAAAGAGACTTCATTCAAAATGATTGCAGAATTGATCATAGCAATGTTTATTGTAGAAGAGCAGTTACAAAATAATCTTGGCAAGATTCCTGTGATTTCCTGCTTCAGGAACAGCATTAAGAGAATTTAGATTAGTTAAAACAGCAAGAGAGACACTATTAAATGCATGATTATTTTACTTGAAAATCAGCTATAAGTTCACCAGAGGATCACAAAATAGATTATGCTGTCAGAAATCTCCTTAAAGGGGAAAGGATTCATTGTTGCACATCATCAGGTTTTATAAATTTATATAGATTATACTTTTGCTTATGGATCTTCAGATATACATATCTATTGGTTACCTTGATCTGGCTTGCTATCCTTATAGTTTATAACCAACTATAGGTTAGTCCCTTAAAACTATTACAAATATATTGGAACACAGTTTATGAGCATCAGTTCCGATTATCCTGAAACAGTTTAACAGAAATATTTTACCTGCTTCAAAGAGACATACACATTCTGTTCTTATGAGAGGCAAATGTTATTATTTAACTATCTTGTTCAATGATATTATGAAAGCTGTTAACTCTCAGATGCAGCTAAATATAGGTATAAAGGCAGAGTCTGAGCTCCTCTGGTGCTGCTAGATGTGTTAGAACTGCAGTTCTACAGTACTACCAATAGTAATATCTTATTTTCTACAAAAATCTCGCTGAAGGATTGTTTCCCCCCCCCTAGATTTGACATTCAAACAACATGATATGCAAGATAATGTAATGTCCATTCTTTCTGATATGAAACTCACTGTGTTCCATAGGGCATACTTCCTTCATCTTTACTAAGTTTGTACTGTTTCTATATTACAACTGTAGTGTGGGAGCCACCTCCATATAAGTCTATTTTATACAAACTGTGTCTATACTTAGACACCACAATGCATACTTAATTATTTGTTATTTGGTCTGAAAAAGGCCAAAAGATTACTGGGCAAAATTTCTATGAACTAATATCAGAAGTATTATGCACAACAGTCTGTAAGTACATTACTGTATGATATACTGTATACTATACCATAAAAATCAATACTAGGAACAACATACTCCAGAAATTATGTGGAACTAAATGGGGAGCTTCAGCTGCTACCCTCAGATCATCAGCCCTAAGGTTGGTCTTCTCCACAGCAGAATACTGTGCCCCTGTATGGCTTAAAAGTTGCCATACTAGTAAGTTAGAAGCCAGACTCAACAACAACATGAGGATTATAAGCGGATGTATTTAAACCACTCCAGCTTGCTGGCTTCCTGTTCTGAGCCATATAGCACCTCCAGCTTTACGAAGGCAAGATGCACTAGTGAGAGAATACAGAAAAAATTATGAACAATTCACTCCTACCGGTGCATTCTGACCTTCCTCGTTTATCAGCAGGAAGACTCAGATTCAGGAAGCCCCTGGATTTGCACAACATCTGCCCAACAACTTTAACATCAATTCCCAATGGAATTGAATGCCCAGTTATAGGAAGATATATAAATTACCCCATTAAAAAAGGTGCCAGGCTTTGAACTACTATGTCAGCAATGGACAATCCTGAATGGGATTCGCACCTCACATGGCTTCTGCCAGGACTCTCTGTATAAATGGGGCATAGTATCCTCCCCTCAGTGCAACTGCGGGGTCCCATGTCCAACTGTTGATCACATAATGCCCGGGTATAAGCTGAGGGCATATACCAGTCCAGTATCTGATTTTAATTTAAACAGTGCTACACTTCAATGGTTAGATGGCCTACATTGATATATGAAAATAGATCCTTTTGATCTAGATATTTTATTGGGTTCTATTAATCTAGTTGAAATGTTAATTTATATTGCTACTCCATGTATGATATGCCATACACTAAATAAATAAATAAATGTACCATATAAATATTTGGTATGATTACCACTACTGTACAGAATATGCTGATCTCTGATTCCAGGTGAGATAAACAAAGAGCTAGTGTTTGCTCAGCACCTCGGTATACATATATTAAGGTGCCTAGATATACATATTGCTTCTGGAAAAGCAACTCAACAACTAAGGAGCCCTAGTTACTATCAGTGTTGTCTTTGGATAATAAACCTGTTTTATGGAAAATTACATCTCTTCATATGTGCCAGGTTTTAAACAAACAGGTCCTAGCTGTTTATCATACCCTGACTCTAACAAATAGCCAAACTAGAGTTATTTAAATTTTAGCATAAACATGCAATGTCTCTACAAGTTCTTCACAGGAATAAAATGCTCACAAGGACAGTGAAGTTAAAGAACAGAAGTAAATTTGTGTGTTTCTACAGAAAATAAACTAGTTCAGAAGGCTTTCTCTATCTAAAGGAATTAAACCCACCATTAATTGACTGAATAATATCTAATAGGAAACATTTATATCGAAGCCCTTGGCTGCAAATACCTCATTTTATTGTGCTTTTCTTTATTGCGTTTCACAGATGTTGTGGGTTTTTTTTACAAGCTGCTCCTCCAGCAAAAAGATTACGACTTGCCAAAGGCTCAGATTTAGTATTTTTTAACAATAAAGTATCTTTAAGGTATATATATTGTAGTTTTTTAGACATAATACTATTGCATGCTTAACAGACTACAGTAAACATAAATTTTATATGCAATGTGAGACCAAAGAAAATCTTATGAGTCGCTATTTGCTTTATTGTGGTGGTCTGGAACTGAACCTGCAATATCTCCAAAGTATGCCTTAGACCAGGGGTCCCCAACCCCCGGTCCGTGGACCAGTACCGGGCCGCAGCATGCCAGCAACCAGTCTGCACAAACAAGCAAAGCCCCATCTGCAGGATGCAGGCAGCACACAAAACCACGCACTCTCCGGTCTGCGGAAAAACCTCTCTCTATGGAACCGGTCCCTGGAGCCCAAAAGGTTGGGGACCTCTGCCTTAGACAAAATGTTAGAACTCTTCCAAGCTCTGAACAGGACAGTTTCATCCAGAAGGAGCTAAAGAATTCTTTTGCAGCACTTAAAAGGCTGACAATTGTTACTCTTCTCTTTAGCGTTTATGTCAGCTGTTGCTGTCCTGGCAGCAACAGAGTGAGAACCCAAGCATAAAGTCACTTGGTTGAGCTGGGCAGCTATATAAATTAAAGACTGGCAGAATGCATCCATGAACACCAACCAGCAGTCAAAAGGCATGATGAAATTTTTTTAATTTAATTAGACATATTTAATCATAGTTTCAATTGGAAAAACGTGACAATCCTAGACCAGGCCAAATCCAAAAATACCAGGGAATTTCTAGAAGCCTGGCACTCTGACAAATCAGCCATCAAGAGACACGTAGACATTAACAACATCTATAGACTATGCAAAAGAGACAAATCAACTAGCCCCAAAGAGAAAAAGACTTCAGCACCTCCCCACCAGTAATCAGCACTCAGGTCAGCATAGATTAACTCCAAGGTCACCTTCAGACCAACAATCAAGTAAGCAACACCCCAATCAAGAATCTGCCACAGAGCCATTAGTAAACAGCCCAACCGAAGAATCCCTAAGACCCCCACCCACCCACGCAGGCAGGCAAGGCACCAGAATATAAGCTGACAGCAAACAGCACTCCTTACTAGCACTGATGATGTTACCTAGTATGGGTAATGAATCGTCTGCAAGAAAACAAGGAAGCTCAGAGAGCACCAAGGACCCCTCATGTCAACCCTGAGCTACAAATATTCTCCTTCATTGGTAACTTTTTTGCTTTAAGCTTCTTTTAGCCAGGCACCACGTCCTGGGAATCAAATTCTTCTGGCGCGGAGGAGAAAATAATAGGAGTAATGAAAAGAAATACTGGGGAGCAGAGGTGTTGGATATGGTACTTCAAACTAAACGTTGTTTGCATGCTCCAGGATTTGGAAGACTTTGGCCAAAAGAGTTTACCAAGCAAGATTTCTAGAATCAGGGAATAAGAATATGTAAAATGAGAATTTGTTCCTTCCTATTTACTTTTTGGGTGGAGGAGGGAAAGAATGGAGGAATGCTAGGCAAAAAGTAGAAGGGGAATATAAACTCTGTAGATTTTGCTCTATTTATTTATGCTGGTCTATGACCATAATAAAGATCTGATTTGCTCTCCGCTTTCTGAAAACAGCCCTGAGCATAGTAGAAAACATACCATAATGTTTTACTTACACAGAAACATTCATTTTTGGATTTTTCCAACTTATTTTCCACTGAGCCAATAAGAAACACACACACACACACACACACACGTTTGTATGTCATGCCTATACAGAATGTAACGAGCAATAGTCCATATTGAAGTTGAAAGTGGAATATGCTTGCATCAGTTTACACAACTTTCTTTTTCAACATTAGACTGCCTTGCCAGTCCAAGGTCTAATATTGTGGCTGTTTTGGTCATGTGAGCATAAGAATACTAAATTAGAAGTTTGAAGAACTCTGAATTATTGGTATCTGATTTTCTTTCAAAGTAACATCAAAAACTAGCACTCTATAGATAGTAGTTCTAGTTGTTCTAGTTGTTCTATTTTGGTAGGCCAAAACTGCTGAGATTCTAAATAACTGTAACCAATATATGTGTCTGCGCAGGTTGCCCCTTACCAAAAGCTGTATATTTTTAACAGTTTAATTTTCCCCTCAAATATTGTAGTCCAATCTCATTAAATTATATTTAAATTGTAGGTTGGAATAAATTTCTAAATGGGCATCTGTAGGTGGAACAAGCAAGAACTAATGACAAAACAGACATCACAAAATTGCAAGAGAAACTGCATCTTTTTTGTATGAGTGTTGTAAGATTCTGTGGACCTTTCTGAGTTCATATGTGGAGAAGGGGACCCATATCACAGAAGCCTTCATTTACTTCTATTTAAATGATTTCCTGAGTTCCATAATTCTGGGCTGACTATTATGACTTATAATACTATAAATACTCACCTATTGCAGTGTAGTTCTTGGGAAGCTCAGGATAAAGTCTGTTTGATGTCCTTGGAGCTATAGAACAATTCAGAACATACTATGTTAGTTAATACATTTTTTTATGATAGTTACTCCCTTTCTTATAACAAAACTAAAACTACTGGCCCAAGCTAGTCAGGAACTAGAGTATTAAGAAAACAAAGAGAGGACACTAAATACTAGCTTACCATGAGAAAGAATTCATAAAGCAACAGAAGAGAAAGCCCAGTCTTAGTATGTGGTGGTGATTATTTGATACAGCACATTGTGTCCTCACAAAGCAGGAGTTTAAAAAGATTATGGGAGGAAATTGACATTTTCTTTGAAAATACGTAATATAAATAATGGAAAAATTGATGAGGGTGAAGTTGGAACATTGACTGTACCAAGAAGAAAATCATCTCTGCCGTGTCCTCAACTAGAATAGTGTAAAAGAAATAAAAAGATTTTCAGAACTGATTCAATGTATTATAGTGTTACAATTTCAGTTTGTAATTTATATTGTGTTTATTATGATTCTGATTGCGTACTCTTAATAGTAATTCCTAGTTTTGTAAGTCATGTATTTTATAATTCATAGGTAATGAATGATATACTAGAAAACTGTAATCTTCATGAAACTATAGATCCTTTATTTATTTGCATGTTACTATTTACATTTTATCATTCTTTTTACATGTTTTGTCTCTGCTTATACTCTTCCTTTAAAAATTTTAATTACAAAGTAGAAAACAGAGAGAATAAGGAAGTATTAGTATGTATGTTAAAACATGCTTAACTCCCGATGGAAAGACATTACTGAAATAGACTTAGATTAAAATTAAAAAATCGCAAGGAATGTTCCACTGACTGATTCAAAAGGCTTCTGTTATTCTATTGTATGGATGCGGAAGATCAGTCATTACTTAAAGATGTTTTAAACTGTTTTAAACCATCCTTGTGTTAAAGTGGCGGATTTAATTTGTCTTTGTTTGACCACAAGACAAGGAAGAACACTGCCAAACAATATTGTCAACTTTTTGGAGTTGCTTCATTTATAACATAATTTTCAGGCTTGCTGCCCTGATTTTTTTTCCTTTTTTAAAATACACATAACATCATTAAGAAATTTTGATTTGTTTTTTAATGATGTTATGTGTATTTGCATTTTCTTTTAGTGTTATAAATGTATCTTGATTACCACTGTTTGCCTAGCAGCCTTCTGAGTTAGGACAGTCAGATATCACAAGGTCTACTGGAATTCAAATCAATAACAGAATACAATACAATGTCACTTTGAACCAAGGCAAAAGAAGTGAAAACGTTACAGTGTTCTTAAAAGAATGGCAGATCAACCATGATATTTTGTCATGAAGTATCCTTTTTGTGACAACATATGACAGTGATGGCGAACCTTTTAGAGACCGAGTGCCCAAACTGCAACTCAAAACCCACTTATGTATCGTCGGGTGCCGGGTGGGCGTGGCCCACTGGGTGGGTGTGGCCAATTGGGTGGGTGTGGCCCATTGGGTGGGCATGGTTGCGGTGGTAACGGCAGACTGGGTGGAACTAAAAAGTTCAATCAATGAATTCCAACTTTGCGAGATCTTTTTTTTCCTGCGAGAAGTTGAAATTGATTGATTGAACCTTTTTTTTTTTTGCACATGGCAGTGGAGGCCTAAAGCGAAAAGGTTTTATAAAACCCAGCTGAAGGCCTAGGACTGGGGTGACGGCGCGCGTGCCCAAAGAGAGGGCTCTGCGTGACACCTGTGGCACACATGCCATAGGTTCGCCACCACGGACATATGACATAATATGTTGCCGTAAAATTGCACTTTATGACCATATTGCTTGGCAAATGAAATTGCAGTCTCAATTGCCATCATAATCTGAAGACTAGTTTTGCACCAAATTGGCTCTAGATGTCATTTACTGTCTCTTTTATCTGCTAAAGGTTCTTGCATTCCTTGGCCAACATTATCTTTGCTATATGGTCTAAAAGTAGCCTTAGTCACAATATATATCACTGTTTCAGACATTCGCTATGCATCCATGCAGGTGAGACAGGACTCTTCATCACATACAGAGTCAGATTACTCCAATCCCTCTCTCCATGTCCAAAAGGTTTGATCATTTAAAAAACAACAGAAGTCAGAAAGAAGACTGAGAAAAGCAGAGCATTATAATTATTTTCCCACAGCCTCTGATTAAATTTTTCTCAGGAAAAATGGAAGGCTGGGTAACTGGAGCAGAGGAAATATATTTCTCAGGACTCTTCTGTTTCTGAAGAAATTGTTAATATGTTTAGCAAGAATGTTGCACTAGATTTGATTTCTGTTTTCTATGTGGCCCCAAACCTCAAGTTTTTATTTCTCTACAAAAGCTGGGAACTACATATATCTTCAGCCATTATCTATCAGTCAGTGTGGGCTCATTCTAAGGTTTTCTTTAGAATCTATTTGTGATTTGTAATTATACTGAGAACAGTCTTTCTCCAGAGACCTGCAGATCATTTTTTATTAGGACAGACCAGTGCTATCTAAAAGACTAGATTTCTTAATTAAGTTAACAGTTATGTGATTTGGCTGGCTCTGTAGTAGAACTTCTCCATAAATGAATGTCTGAGTTTTAATATTTAGAGTTAAAAGTTATTTTTAATGTTTTATATTTTTCTTTGGAAAAAAAAGGTTTGATCTTGTTCATCTCTGAGGTAATTGGTCTATCTACCAAAAGGACAAAAAAGGGGCTGGACCTTGCAGAAAGTAGCATTATTGAAAAACAAAAAAGCATTTTTCATTAATATTTCAAATTATACATTACCTTCTGGTGGAATGTTCTGTGGTGTCCTACTTGGCTGTTGCTTTATATTATTCTGTCAGGAAAGGAAACAGCCAAAACCTTTATTTTCCATACACAGCATAAACAATTTCCTGATACCTTATAAACGTATTGGATTACAACTGTCATAATTTCCTAGCCGATATGACTGTTGGCTAAGTGTGGGGGGGAAGAAAGATATGGAATAATCTTTAGAATATGTACACATTTTCTATGGGTAATTATTTTAGTCTGGGATTAGCTAATTCTGCACGAGTCTGACTCCTGCCTGAAAAGGTATACTCTCACAGTTTATGGATACTGTACTGTTAAATTTGGCTCTTTCTCTGGAGGCCTGGATATTAGGAGCAGCTCTCCACCACATAATGCTCACATGTCAGCTACAACTCCTCAACTGAGATAGCTTACACTTCATTATCCATGCACTAGTAACAAGCCTTTGAGTCCACTGTAACACATCATAACAAGGGGCTGCCCTGTTAATGCAAAACAGAGCAATCATAGCTACCAGCTAGAATTGAACAGAGAGCCCATATCTTTACAGTTTTCATGCACTATTGAAAACACTGGTCAATCAAGAGTACTCAGCTATATATTTGAATTTGGAATTTGAAAAACAAACTCAAGATGAACCAGGGAAATGTATATGTTTTCAGGCTGAATTTGAGAAAACAACAATTGATACAATTTATGCCCCAAATAATAACAAAATAAAGATCTATGAAATAAAAAAAAAGAGTACTTGCCTCCTATTTTCACATGTTTACTTTCTCTGGGGAATTAAACAGAATAGACCAAGATGTCCCAAAGGTACTTTTTTTCAAAAGGCAACTGGACTTCCCTTGTTTTTCCTTGAAGATGTTTCGCTTCTCACCCAAGAAGTGAAATGTCTTCAAGGAAAAACAAAGAAAGTTCCAGTTGCCTTTTGAAAAAAAACACCTTTGGGACAACCATGACCTGGACGACTGAGAATCTTCATAGGCAATAGAAAAAAGATTTGCTTCAGACTGTATGCCAAACAATTTAAAATCTCTGCTGGGGGAAGTGACAGTTAATTAAGAAAGTTTTTTTGCTTTCTTTTACATTTGCAGGTATAAATCCGTAAAAGCACTTTCAAGGTACTTTTTTAAAGATACTACTGGTAGGAGGTAGATTTCCTCGCCCTTGTTCAGTTGAAACAATAAATGGTTAGAAGTACAGAAAAGCACTGCTATATCATAGGAAGGAACTAAGTAGGCATGAAGCAGGTTAACACAAACCTTTCTTGGTTCTTTGGCCATTGGTGCACTACTATAGCTTCTCCCTTCCTCAACTTCATATTGCAGAGTAAAAGACTCAAGAATATCATAAAGATCTTGGGCCTGAAGAGGAGGAGAAATATCACCAAACAGAATGGCACTGGCACGGATATCTCGGCCATAGAACCTAAAAACAAACAAAGATCCTATATATTAGTCCACAATGTTTATTTATTTTATTTATTTAAGAAAATGTATATGGCTGCCCAACTCACTCTCAGGGAGTCTGGACAGTTTACAAAGTTAGAGGGGTGGGTGGGTGGAACAACACTTCATGTTCCTAGTAACCTGTTTCGGTTTAATTTCTTTCATCGCATGCTAACTAAATATGAAACCTGCATGTAGCAATAAGTGGGATCTGGGCTGTTGCACTGAGTGTTCAGGTTTGAGCCATGGCCTCTTTCAGGATGTTCCAATATCTGTGCATTCGTGATCTACATGAGTTGGAGTTCCTCTCATAAATACACAAAGTCTTGGAAAAATGTACATAAACAAAAACTTCAAACATTTATATGTGTGCCAGAAGCATACATAAAACAAGTTGCTCAGTAATTCCTTATTAGGTAACTAGGCTTTCTACAAACTATAATCCTTTAGTAATGTCTCCCAGCTAAAGCATTCCATACTGCCTTTTGATTAGAAACTGGTTTTCTGGATAATAAACATCTCAAAACTGATAATCACTGTCATTTTATCAATATTCCTTGTCATAATGCAAAGCTACTTTGAATCTATTTTCCAGCTCTAATCCAATTTAAAGATGCTGATGGCCGAACTTAACATTTCCTCCTGTTATTTTATATAAACCATATGCAGCATTTTCAAGAGATATTTTTTTAAAAACAAAATACTTTTGTTTATATTATGGTTTTTTTGCACCAGAGGATGTAGATTTTGAACTAAGCACGTTGGGCTATTCCTCTGAACGTACTTGCTGTTGGTTTCTTTCCTTTCAATTAAGCAAGTTCCTTCCAAAGAGACTCCTGCAAATAGTCCTCGAGATTTGCAATAGGTATACACAGCAGCAGAGCTCCGCAGTGCCACATCCCCTTCCAGATTTCTAAAAAAGGTGGAAAACATTATGATGAGGTCATATTCATATACATTTTTTACTTTGCCCAGTGCTAAAACTACCTTTCACTTTTCTCCACCTGAATCAGATTGCTGGAAAGTGACACCAATAGCAATAAACTACTGCCTCAGTAGACCTACTAGCTAGCACCTCGTCAACCTTGGCTTCCTGATTAGCAAATGGTTGGGACACCAAAAGGAAATCTCAGCACTTCAGGCTAGATTAGGAAGTTGAAAATAACTTCCAAAAGAAGGCAACACAAAACCACTCTCCTATTGCTATTCTGAAATCTGCACGATCATGGCAGTATATTTATTTGGAATTGAACTCAACTCAAGGAAAGTTTATTTTTCTAGTAAACTGTTAACTGAATCTTATAATTAGATATAATGGAAGTAGCTAATTGAAAAACCCCTAGTTAAAAGCCATCATGGCACTAAAATGCTAAGTCAGTAATCCTCTGCTCTTCCAGCAATTGTTAAAAACTGAACTGTTTCGGAGAGGCTTGCCTTAAATTTACACCTGCTTTCTTGTCATTTTCTGTGTTTTTCTATGGGTTCTGATGTGATTATTGCTGCTATTGTTATTATTCAGATTAGATTTAAGCTAATGGTGGATATTTTAAAATCTCAGTGGGCAACTGAGAATCATCCTGATTGCAACAGGGCTGAAGTAAATAAATAAAATAAACATTCTCCTAATATCAACATATTTATTAAACTTTATTGAACTTTTATGCTTTTAATATTTTATAGTACACCATCCAGAGTGGTTCTTAAATATGGCAAATAAATAAACAAGGCTGGGCAACACACTGGTGCTGACAAAGGGCTTTCCCAGGAAGACCTGTGTCTTCCAGAAGGCCTGGGATGTCAGCTTCAAAGACTTGCCTGTAGGTTTTCCCCAAAAGTGCTTTCACAATTTGCCGTCATTCACCATAGAAATGTTATCTGCATATATCTGCAGAAAACCTGGGCAAGCCTACCAAAATTGTCAAGGAATTTTCCTCGTTGCTTCAAGAAAGGTGGCATGTGAGGCGAACATGCAAGTGTTTCGCAGAATTTGTACTACTGAAAGATTTGCCTTCAGTGAAATTCTATCTGTCATGTTATCACTCCAAAATAAACCTTTGCACACAAGTTACTTCCTTTTAGGTTGCTTCTTAAAATATTTTGCTGTTTTAAAACATATCATACTTCTCTATTAAAAGAAATACTTCTAAAGATCTGAAAACACCCAACAACCTTGAACTACTGAATCAGAATAGAGCTGGAAGGGACCTTGGAGGTCTTCTAGTCCAGCCCCCTGCTCAAGCAGGAGACCCTATACCCTTTCAGACAAGTGACTGTTCAGGCTCTTCTTAAAAACCTCCAGTGATGGAGCACCCACAACTTCTGAAGGCAAGCTGTTCCACTGGTTTAATTGTCCTCATTGTTAGGAAGTTTCTCCTTAATTTCAGGTTGTTTCTCTCCTTGATTAGTTTCCATCCATTGTTTTTTGTCTTGCCTTCTGATGCTTTGGAAAATAAATTGACCCCCTCCTCCTTGTGGCAGCCTCTCAAATACTGCTATCATGTCCCCCCTAGTCCTCCTTTTCTCTATAGACTGGCCATTCCCAAATCCTACAACCGTTCCTCATATGTTTTAGTCTCCAGGCCTTTAATCATCTTAGTTGCTCTTCTTTGCACTTTTTCCAAAGTCTCAACATCTTTTTTGTAACGTGGTGACCAAAACTGGATGTATTCCAGATGTGGCCTCACTAAGGCTTTATAAAGTGCTAATACTTCACGTAATTTTGATTCTATGCCTCTGTTTACACAACCAAGGATTGTATTAGCTTTTTTGGCTGCTGCCTGAAAAGATTGCAACTGCCTTATTCCGTACCCTTTTGCACGCAAATGTTCTGATGTGGAGCAACATTAATTCAGGTGAACTCCCTCAGGCACTGGGAATTGGTATAGGAGCCAGGGAAGTGGTATTACATGTTCCGCCCGAATGACTCTCCAAGCATAAGATAAACAGTACATTTTTCAATTTTCAGGAAACAATTAAATAAGGAGCACAGAAAGAGTTTCAGGCACTCTGACTTTACAGGATATTAATGATACTTACCTCCCTAAAGGCCCAATTGCCACCGTGAAATTTCCTCCCAGAGTAAGATTTCCACCTTTTGCAAAAGCTTCAACTGCTCTTTCATGGTTCAATATTATTACAAGATCTGATATCTGATGGCAGCAGTTTGGGGATGGAATAGGAGAGACAGAGAAAAAAGAATTGAATGTTAGTCTTTTTCCAGAACCAAACTATGGGTTGTTCAAAAAAAATCTTGGCTTAGTGCAGGGGTAGGCAACCTTGGCTCTTTTATGACTCGTGGACTTCAACTCCCAGAATTCCTGAGCCAGCATGGCTGGCTCAGGAATTCTGGGAGTTGAAGTCCACGAGTCATAAAAGAGCCAAGGTTGCCTACCCCTGGCTTAGTGCAAAGGTAAACAATAAAATGCCTGTGGCTGTTTGTCAAGATACAATATAGGCACATATAAGACTACTGTACCTACTTTTTAAAATGTTAAAAATGTAAGAATTCATGAGATTTCAGCAATCTTGAATTACATTTTTGTGATTTTTGTAGTAAAATCTCATGCAACTTTGGCAGTTGTGACTGATATTCTCAATTCTCAATCACAACTGGGGCAATAGGTGAGGAACCTAGGTCAGACTGATCACCTCCAACTTCGTATAGTGTAGTAACAAAACCACTGTGTGTGAGAGACAGAAGGAGAGAGATTTCTTGAACTCTTTGTCAGTGGTTTGATAATTCCCTAGAATCACTGAAGTAATTTAAGTGGCTATCATCTCATGGTAAATTAAAGGAAGACCAACCCTTTATTAGGAACTGAAATATAGACACTCATTCTGAGCTTGTCTGAATGTTGTCTTTACTTGCCTTGACACAACTGGAATGGAATTAAGTGCATTCTGCAAGCACAGCCGCAGAAAAGCAGCATTTCTTTGAGTGAAAGGAAGCAATTAGGTTGACTTTGAAAACAGCAGAAAAAAATTAGGATACAAAAATCTTGGAGGGGAAGAAAAAAGGAAGAATTATTAGGCTGAGAAGTATGCTTGCGCAATCCTGCTGAAGCCCTCATTATTTATCAAACCAGAGAAATCATATGCCCTATAATGATCCATGGTAGATACAGGATTTGCTATCTGACTAGTTAGTTGCTGTAAAACTGTGCCACCATCCTATAAACTATATGAATGATTGAAAAGGCCACACACATCATTCCTAGTGGGATACAGCTGAAGGCTCATGTGTCAAGGGCTATTTCCCATCAAGTCAACCTGGCTAACCTGGCTCAATAATAGTAACTATGAGAGGGATCTTGGAGTCCTAGTGGACAGACACTTAAATATGAGTCAGCAGTGTGCTGCAGCTGCCAAAAAAAGGCAGTGCAGTTCTAGGATGCATTAGCAGAGAGATAGAATCAAGATCACATAAAGTGTTAGTATCACTTTATAAATCACTTTATAATGCCTTGGTAAGACCACACTTGGAACATTGCATCCAGTTTTGGTTGCCACGACATAAAAAAGATGTTGAGACTCTAGAAAGAGTGCAAAGAAGAGCAACAAAGAAGATTAGAGGGATGGAGGCTGAAACATATGAAGAATGGTTGCAGGAATTGAAAAGAAGGACTAGGGATGACATGATAGCAGTGTTCCAATATTTGAGGGGCTGCCACAAAGAAGAGGGGGGATCAACCAATTCTCCAAAGCACCTGAAGGCAGGACAAGAAGCAAGGGATGGAAACTAATCAAGGGGAGAACCAACCTAGAACTAAGGAGAAATTTCCTGACAGTTAGAACAATTAATCAGTGGAACGACTTGCCTCCAGAAGTTGTAGGTGTTCCAACACTAGATGTTTTAAAGAAGAGATTGGACAAACATTTATCTAAAATGGTATAGACAGAGTTTCCTGGTTGAGCAGGGGGTTGAACTATAAGGTCCAACGTCCCTTCCTATTATTAGAGATCCTGGCATGGTTCCTCAACTCAGAAAAACTTCTGAGTAAGAAACTTCACTTTCTAATTGTCTGATTTTACAACTCACATTGCTTTTATTTCCTTCCATAAAATAGTAATGGTGGGAGACTGGATGAATAAAGCACAGGCAGAGAAATAGTTGTGTCATCCCCACCAATTTACTTGAGTTCATTGCTTAGTTTTGATAATTGACAAGTGCAAGACAAATGTGGGCAATACAATTGTTTTGAATCAAAACCTCAGGATCATGTAGCCAAATGAATTAATCATCATATAGAGGTATCCCGCTACTCTTTTAATCCACAAACTTTGATACATTATTTTCTTCTTTTCATCTTGGAATATAATTCTTAAAGAAAGAATACATCTGCATAACTGGATAAATGAGTTTGCAAACTACTAGCTGTGAAGCCGCTATCCACTGTAAATATTCATTCTTCTTAAATGCAGAGTAAACTTCCACGGAATTACTATTGTTGTTTTGAAAATATTAACAAATATGGAAAGAAAATGAATGTAAAAGCAAAAATATTGTATGCTCAGCTAAGATCTTATTAACACCGAGATCTAGTAACTTAAATTATCTCTGCAAAAAAGAAAAAAAATGGGATTCTGGAAAAGGCAATCACTCTAACATTATTATTGGATCATATTAAATCTAGTAAATCTAATTAAATCTAAATCTAGTTAAAATCCTCTTAGAAAACAACTGCTCCATTTCATCATAAAGGATGACTCTCACTTGGTTCACTGTTGCTGTTTTTCATATTGCATGACTTTTAAAACATTACCAAATATTTCAAATTGTTGTCTAATTTACCGCCCTCATCTTTTTAGTCGTTTTTAGAACTATTCAGTGTAACATCACAACTTAATACTTACCTCAATACCAATTTCAAATCCACCACCAAGGCCAGCAATTCCTATGGCAGATGGAGCAGACCAGCCTACAAAGGTAATTTAGAGAGACATTGTGACTATGCTGACTGCTTAATTTTGATATAGTAAAAAGCAAAAGATGGCAGAAACAGTTTTCAAGAACCATGCAGTGATGTTCCAATGAGAACAAGAGAAGAAACAAAACTTATCCAAGTATGAAAAATAGCAGAAAGCAAAGTTACCTCACCAAAGTCCCAAACTCCATATCCACAAAAGAAAGAGACTGCTGTATTTCTGATAAGGACAGAGGAAAGTGAAAGTGAAAGGATCAAAGGCAACTAGTTGTGTCCAGCAAGGAACACAAATGCATTAGCTTGGCACATTATGAAAGTAAATGGACACATGGGATGCAAAGATGTAGCCATTCTACGAATGTTCTTAAGAGGAAGGACAAGAAAGAGCAGGTACTTAAGGTGTGTCTGGTGCACTAAATTAGAAAAAGAGAAATTTACCTCCATTAGGCAGGCGAGCTAGTACTATCCCACTGCCTCCTCGAGCTGTTACCAAAAATCCTGCTTTGATAACAGACAGGATTGCAAGGCCTTTTGCTTTGGCAATTACATGGGCTACAAACAACAATACAATTAAAGATTACATTAGAGGTACTTTTTTAAAAAAAAAACACACACAAAACATTAGCAAATAAACTTATATAGTCAATACCTACCTGCCTTTCTAGGTGGACCAAACAGGAAATATGACCAGATGAACTAATTCTCATTATTTCTTTATGGTAAGTTTACGTTAACAGAATCTTGTCAAGTCTGAAACTATTTCTCTCCCCCCTTCTACTTTCCCCTTTACCCAAGAAAACAGGGAGGGTCTCTTCTGAGCCTCTAGCCCAGGGGTCTTCAAACTTGGCCCTTTTATGACTTGTGGACTTCAACTCCCAGAATTCCTCAGCCAGCATGCCTGGCTGAGGAATTCTGGGAGTTGAAGTCCACAAGTCATAAAAGGGCCAAGGTTGAAGACCCCTGCTCTAGCCCTACCCACATTCCTGCTGCAGGCTCAGCTGCCTTTTATCTGACAGTTGTCCCGGCTGTGTCTCAGTGCCCTGTGTCCTAGTGTCATTCTCACATACCATTACAATGTGTTGCTATTACGCTAACAACCAGCTGCAGACTTCCTGTTAGCAGTGAAGAGACCAACCTCTTTGCTTTTTTCATTAGAAGACTGTTAAGAGTTAGATAGTCTCCGCGCCAAGGAACATGGGGTTGAACTGATTCTGAATTGAAAACAATTCAGTTCTTGTAACGGCTTTAACTCCTTTCAATCTATCTCAACAAATCTTATTAAACGGAATTCTGAGAGTGCTGTAGGCATGGAGGAATTTTGGTTTAGACAGTTACCCAAGTGCCTGAGAAAAGCTGCTTTTCTGCCAGGATCATGTGGCTGCCACAAAAGCTGAGGAAAACCTGTCTTTCTTTTCAACAGTTGCAGGTAGAGCCAACTCTTTTGCCCTTGTATTCTCTGGATCACCATTTTACCTTCCTATCTAAGGCACTACACAGCCCTAATAATTACAGCATTCTTGAGAAAGAACTGTCAATTTAATGATTCCTTTTCATTTTACACAGATGTGGGTTTTCAGTTTATATAGAGCTGTCTTGATTATTGTAGCTCTTTAGAAACTGTAGAGAACTTGATTCTAATTGAAAAAATAAGATTTGGATTCAGATTGATTCATTAGAGTATGCCATTATTGATTAAATTAGCCATTTATTTATTTTTATAGGGCTTAGCCTGAATCCAATTTAACTCTAAATTTTGCTCTAAATTCCCATCCTAAGATGTTATTACCAACGTGGAAATTACTACTGTATCAGAATCAAAACTGGAAAAAAATAAGATCCCAGAACTGTCATGCTTGAAGTCAGTCTTTAAAAGAAACACATTTTTCTCAAAAGACAAAAAGTAATTTTCTATTACAAAAAATTCAAGCAGAAAAGGCCATAGAAGGGCAAACTCTAAAGTCTATTTATTTTAGCTGGTTTTAGTTGATGGTATAAAAATATTACAATACTGCTGCTGCGTAGAGCTTTCTCTCCTAGATATTTGACAATGAAGATGCTTATAGAGAAGAGGTGAAGGCTCTGGTGGACTGGTGCAAAAAAAGTAACCTGGTTCTAAATGTTGATAAAACAAAGGAGATCATTGTAGATTTCAGAAAGAGACGGCATAGTCATATTCCACTCAGTATCAAGGATGCAGCTGTAGAGGTGGTCAACAGTATTAAGTATCTGGGGGTACAGATAACTAACAATCTGAATTGGTCTCTCCACATGTCATCTTTAGTGAAGCGTGCAAACCAGTGTCTGCATTTCCTGCGTCGGATGAGGAGAGCACATCTTTCTCCCTCTGTCCTGGCCACTTTTTACAGAGGCATGATTGAAAACATTTTAACAATTTGCATCAGTGTCTGGTTTGGTGGCAGCAGTGCCTCAGACAGAAAGTCCATACAGAGAATGGTAAGGATAGTCGAGAAGATCATAGGAAACTCGCTCCCTGATATTCAGGATGCTGCTTATAAGCGCTATGTCCTTAGAGCTCAAAGCATTCTTAGAGACCCCACACATCCATGTTACGGTCTGTTTCTGTTGCTCACCTCTGGGAGGAGATTTTGAAGTATTTGTAGCAGGACTGCTTGATTCTGTAATAGCTTTGTTCCCTATGCCATCTGTCTGGTAAACTTGCAAGATTCGTTTTTCTCGCCATGCAAATGTATACATAACCCAAACTAGATTGTTGTTTCTCTGTGTCATATAATATATGTGGGTATATGCATAATTCTGTATTTATTTATTTTTGTCATATTTATGTACTGTATATCGGAGGTGGTAACCCTTTGAGACCTGTATGCAACAAAATTTCATTTTAATGTATGCCGATTAGTGTACATTCAAAGTGACAATAAAGTTATTATTCTATTCTACTCTACTCTACTCTACTCTACTCTACTCTACTCTACTCTATTTCTATATTTGAAGACAAAATTTTGCTTCATGAATAAGAAGCAATGAGGTCTGCTGTCATTAATATTCTGAATGTCACCTGAATATTCTGGACAGCCAGGGAAGCAGTTATCTTTTAAGCTGGACCTCTAGAACACATTATTTCTAAGGACAAATGGAGTAGGAAAGGAAATGTGCATAAAAATATTATTTCACAATATTATTTCAAATAATATTACATTATTATAATCCATCTGAAAAAAAAGTACATTGTAATTGCAAAAACATTAAAAAAAACCTCTAGATCTAGTGCCACTGCCATTGGGTACTAATTGCTATCTTAGGTTTTATAGAAAGTAGGCCTCTTAAAATGTAACAACATGTGCTTTTTTCAGGCTCATAATCCATTTCACAATGTAAATACAGAATCCATGCCTTTACATTATAATTTTTCAAATAAACTCAGGAGGCAAAGACAAGGCTTTAGAGATACTTTAAAAAAGAGAGAGGAAAGCATAACTCAAGGCAGAATAAGGTTTCCATAACATATAGAAATGAAAATCTCACTCTTTACCAGGTATGAGCTTGTCAGGACCATTTCTGGAGGTTATTTCAGTAAATTCTCTTAAAATCTTAGCTGCCTTTTTGACTTCCGATTTCAAATTGGAAGGTATGGGATTGTTCACTGGAAGAGAAAAAAAAAGAATATAAAAGGACATTATAATAGTATAACATTAACAGAGAAGCTGAAACCATCCTTCATTTTTTCTAATGGTTTATAACGCTTGATTGGACCATAATTCTCTACCTTAACCATATTCTGTGATGCCATTACAATTTCTTTCCTCTGCATAGTGGCAGAACTCAGGAGAACATTGGCCCTTCATGGGTTGAGGAACTGAGTGACAATCTCTTTCCAATCACATCTACCGGTCCCATCAGTTCATCATATGCTTTGCAACCTGTCAGCTAGGGAATGTTGTCTGGCTAGAAAGAAACATTTTTTATGTCGTGGCTTCCTCCCTTTGGAACATCATCCCTCAGAGATCAGATTAGCCCTGACTCTCAGGCCTTTGAAGTAGTTCAGAGAGGGAAGCGCTAACCATGAATATTAACAGTAAGTTTATTGTAAAGTTATAGTAACAGCATCTTGCAAGTCTGAAAGTACATCTCCCCTCCCACACCTTTACAGACCAAGAAATTAGGGAGGGTCCTCTTTTTAGGGTCCTTTTGCCACGCCACATTGCTTCTGAAAATCCAGGTGCCACTTCTCTGATTGCTGCTAAGGTCCTCCTCCTCCTCTCTCTCAAGGACATTTTCACAGACCGTAACACTGACCTTATAACAGTTACAATTAAATACTGAGTTGTCCCTCTCTCTCTCTCTCTCTCTCTCTCTCGCACGCACACACACACACACACACACACAGAAATGTATTTACATATATGTATGTATTATGTATTTTTTAATTTAAATACTGCCAAAATTGTATGAATCCTGGGAGTTTCTAATAAAAAAAACAAAATGAAATTTAAACACAACTTGTTCACTTTTTATAGAAAACAAATTCAACATTAAAACATTAAAATAAATATTTATTTGTGTTGTCTTCACACCAGGCAACATCAATTTTAAAAGCTTCACTATCGATAGTGGCTGCAAGGGAGGGAACTTGCAGCCGCCTCATATGTCAATATTGGATCAGAGTGCAAATACTGTTATTGTTTTTGGTGAGATAGGCTGCTACACAAGTTTGATTAATAAATAAATAATAAAAAATGGAAATAGGATAAAAGGGTGGAAATATTTCAGGAACATTTTCTTATGTCATTGTCCTTTTATTGCACTAGGGGTATGTGTAATAGTTTACCAAGTACCAAAGGCCAGATTGAATTTACAATTAGTATTTGACATAGAGAGAGGGATCACATGGGATTAGTCACAATTTCACGTATTTAATTCTAATTATAGTACAGGATGAATGCACTGTTTAGGAAAATATGAGATTTGAAAAACTGAGAAAGAGATGAGAGAGATAAAGGAAGGAGGAAGGGAGGGAGGGAGGGAGGGAGAGAAAGAGATGTCATTTCACAAGAATTTTTGCCCTGCATTATTCATAATTAAACAAATACATGGTGCAAGACATGATTAGAAAAAAGCAATATACCAACAGTATTAAAAATACAAAGAAAACCGCTCTTACAAATTGCCATCAAATCAGTTAAATTTACTTAAATAATATGCAGAAGTATCAGACTTCTGAGTGGTGTGGTGGCCTAATGGGAGTGGCATGGTGGCCTAATAGTAAAGACACTCGCCTCCCACTCGGAAGATTGAGGATTCAATCCTAGGTAGTGGCAAATATTTCTCTCCTAGGAAGCAAAGAAAAAATATCTGCTGTGATATTGCGTGGTGTCAGGAAGGGCATCCGGCCAGTAAATGCTCAGTTCCATCCAGTTGCTCTGACTCTACCCTGAATTAAGATTTTACAGGGTTGTAAAGAGGGAGTTAACACCTAACACCAGAGGTACCCCATGAAATACTGCAAATAATAATGTACTGTCATACATCAAGGTCCTGGGAATTACAGTATATTACATCATTTTCCCCCATTGACCATTTGCACTACCTCCACAGAAAATGAACCATAAATTGGGAACCATCATAGTATAAATAGTCCTTGAGTTACAACCAGTTGTTCAGCAACCAGAGTTACAATGGCACTGAACAAATGCAACTTACAACCGATGATCGAGGTTGTGGCTGTCGCAGTGTCCCAGCAGTCATATGATTGCAATTCAGGCACTTGGCAACCAGCTCACAATTATAAAGGTTGCAGTGTCGTCTGGTCACGTGATCACAATTTGTAACCTTCCATGCTGGTTTGCCATAAGCAAAATCAATGAGAACACTGGCAGGAGGTTGCATGTTACTCACAATCCTGTGGGTTTTTTTTTTTTCTCCTTAGGAGCCCCTGGGAAACATGGGGATTTTATACTCCTTAGTGCATACCAACCTTTGGTGCCCACCCTTGGCACCTACAGGCCTGCACTCTGTAGCATCCACAGACTTGCGTGCCTGGGATAAGCTTTTAGCACCTCTTCCCACATTGTGTTCATGTGAGGTCCTTGCTTAACCACCTGTGTGATCCTTGCTTAATGACAAAAGGATTGCCATCCCGTGATATTACACTTCATGACCACATTGCTTAGCAATGGAAATTCCAGCCCCAATCCTCATCGTAACTCGAGGATTATTTGTAAGGAATAACTACTTCCACATTCTGACAGTTCTCCGCGGTTGTTAATAATATTAATCTCCCTTATGCAGTTGTTTTCGAAAAGATGATGGAACACCAGAAATAACAATAAACACCCTAAAGCTCACCTACCATTTGCATATCTTTCTTTAACGAATAGCATGCATTAACTATTTGTTGATTTAAATGTATATCCAAAGCAGCACAGCCCTTCTGCCATGTGCCTCTTTACCTACATTGTATTGATAATCCTGTTCCCATTTGTTGTAGAAAGAAAATTCAGGAATAGTCTTAGAAATACTCATTTCTATTAGCGCATGCTTCTACTGCTTGCTTTCTATGTAATCAAAAGACCATGTCCATTTTTAAAAATTGCAGTTCATTTATATATTGACCAACAATGAGGTGGAGGCTAGATTATTTGAGATGTTCATAACGATGATTCATAATTAATATTGAAGATTATTAGAATCTGAAAGTTTACTGAATTTATTAAATAAAATTTATTATCCAATCACAGCTAAGTAGTTCTGCTCTCAGAAGCTAAAGCACCTGGTTTTGTCTGTTCGATCTAACATAGTTATGATCACTCTGAGAAATTTCTATGAAGAGATAAGGATCATCTGAAATAATTGGGAAATAGGATAAAAGGCTGCAGAAAATGGAGAAAAATGCCCTTATTCCAGAGCTACAATGCACCTACCAGTCCTTCACAGCATGTGGCTCACCACTTCCTTATCCAATTTTTTTCCCCTGTGTTTCAATTTTAATTTTTACTGTGAATGTATTTATATTAATAGATTTTGTCCACAATTCTATTGTAATATTCTACTTCAAGCAGATCAAATAGTAGAGAAAAGGTTAAATATTTACACAATTATTGCACCTGTGTGAACAATCCAAGGTAAAAGGAACTAGCTGAATTGCTTTCCCTGAGCAAACTTTCAATGCGGCTCTAAAGGAAGATCTACCTTAAAACTGCTTTAACCTAATTTTTTTTGGGGGGACAGCCAGTCTAAATAGCTGAAGAAAATCAAAAGATATTACAAGCACAACAGTATATTCAGGACTTTAACAGTTAAAACTGAAACAATTGTCCTAAAAATGTTGGTCCTAAAATTTAACTAGCAGCCAATGCAGTCACATGAAATTAAAAGTGATTATGCTACTCATAGCTATCCCCTGCTAAAATTATCCATAGAATTATAAAAATTGAAGCTGCCAGCAGCTTCCAAATTAGAAAAAAAAAGTTACTTGAACAAAGATAATTTTAATAGCTTTTAATAGCTAACTCAGAAAGGCAGGAGGAAAAAGCCTAGAATTTAAACCCAGAAACATAAGACCTTTTACTTCTGTCTATACAGATGGCTTCCTGCTTGCCTGCTACAAATTAATGAAATCTTTCCATTGTAGTCATGAGTTTTCTGCTAAGAAGCCAATTCCTAAACAAAGGCTAGGTATCTGGAGAACAGAGTTTTATTCGGCCTAGGGCAAGGCTAATAATAATTTCAAATTAAATTCAACTTTTGAACTATCTTTAAAATTAACCTCATGCAGTAATCTACAAAGACTATAGTCAAAGCGTAAATGAGGTAACAATGTAGTTAAATATTATGGAGTTGGGCCTGTCTCCTAGTGCGTGGGTGAAGAGTTATATAGCTCTTCTAATAAACAGCAATTGCAGCTTAAATGGATAAGATACCTAGAGCCTAAATAAGTAAACAAGTTGGAAACCTTGAAAGTGTCTTAACAACATCAACCTTTTGGGTCATGTGACCAGGAGGGAGGAGATTGAAGAATGGAGGAACCTGCAGCAGGGTTTTGAGTCACTTCTAAACTGCCTCTCCTAAAAAGATACATTGGGGGATTTTTTTTCCTCCTGTGCAGGAGCCCCCATCCAGATCCAGCCAGTTTTTAGATGTTGTCATTCTTTTGCCAGCTTTTCCCCCTATTCCTTTTAGAGACAGATAAGCAGTGTCTTGAATCCTTAATCTTTTTTCAATATTAAATGAGAAGACTAAAAATGGATATTAGAGCTCTTCCAGACCTGCTTTTTGGCAAGGACATATGAAATCCCATCATGCCCAGTTCACCTTAGTTTTGTCTATATAGCAACTTATAACGGGAAAAAGTTTATTTAAAGAACTGCATGCCTTTAAAAAAAAGCCTGTTCTTCTGGTTTCTATTAGTCTGCCCTCCATTCACCCCCTGAAACATTTAAATGAGGAAAGAAAAAGTAGAGCAAGGGCTTATTGTCTATCTGGATTTTCAAGTGTTGAAAATACTTTATCCAATTACTAACCATAAGCATTTTCAAGCTACTTCAGGGTCCAACACCACAGAAAGTAACACAACTGCCTGTATATCTCCTAACTTACAGGTTGGATAACTATTACAAAATGTCTTTTTCAAAGCTATTTATAGAAGTAGCAATTTATATGAACTATTTATACACACACACTTTATTATTTTTATAAATAACTCAAGACAGCGAACATATTCCTATCTCCTATGTTCCTCACAACAATAACAATCCTGTGAGGTGGATTGGGCTGAGAGAGAGTAACTGGTCCAAAGTCACTCATGCGGCTTTCATACCTAAAGTCGGGACGAGAACTCAGTTTCCTGCTTTCTAACCTGGTGCCCTAACCATATACACAATGTAATGTGATATTTCACTGTCTCTTCTCAACAGTTTTTACTGCTGATGTATTTTGAGAATTGATAGTTAATGTTATAAAGCAGGGGTATCAAACTGCCAGCCCACGGGCCGGATACATCATAGCGAAACCGCGCCCACCCCATTGCCGGCAATGGCAAAAAAGTCATGATACGTCGCGACACGTCACATGACGTTGCGAGTTTGACATCCCGTTATAAAGTAAGAAATTTTCAGTTACTACTACTTTGGGTACTACTTTTGCCAAAATTTAAGAACAAAGAAGGTACTGACCTAGATTACTGCTCAGTTGTAAAATTTATTCTAGTAACTCTTTGATATTTCCAAAACTATATTTTGATTCTAAAATTCCATCCATGATTCTTCTTTTTACATATTTAGGAGATCAGTGTTAGTTCACAACATGGGTGTCAAACTTGATTGCGTCACTTGACGTATCACGACATTTTTTGCCTTTGGTGAGCCGGGGTGGGCGTGGCCTGCATGTGACGCATCCGGCACACAGGCTGCCAGTTTGGTTTATAATATCCCAAAATCAGAGATCTATTAGTATCTTTTCAGACTAATATTTTTTTTAAAAAAAAAAATTAGTCTGAGAAGGTGCTATAGACTCCTTCTCCTTTTACATGTGTATGCCTGTAAAACTATTTATTTGCCAAGTCTTTTTTATTTTTATCACATAAATTACTAGGAAAAAAATCAATCAGCCTGGGCACCCTTGAACCCCATTGATCACAACAAGAATAAACCAAACATAATTTTATCTCAGCAGGTGGCAGCACAGGGTTTGCTCTGTCTGGTTTACTCATAGCTTAAGCATGGTTGGGCGTGATTAGTATTTGGATGGGAGAGTATCAGGAAAAACCAGGGCTGTAGGTTAAACTAGGCAGTCAAAAAACAAAAACAAAACCAAAGCCCCATCCTGAAATAAACAAGCCACATGGAAAGACTATGCATGTTCAGTCATGTTTGCCTCTGTACTTGAAATATATGTTTATTAGATTCCTATCCCACTTTATCATTAAAATAAAGAAGTCACATCATTAGTATAATCTCAAAGATTAAGAAGGAGATATGAAGTGTTTAGTTTTAGCTGGTGTACATCTATCTTCCTCATGCATTGCTTGCCAGCCCAATACATATACATTACAGCCAAATACAAATACAGATTTCTAACAGTTAAGGAAAGCCATAGGTGGGTCTATGCAACACAAGGAGGAAATGAAGGCCACCACCTTTCTCAAAATCCCAATATATGAAATCCTCTCTATGGAGATTCTCAGTCATCCAGGTCATGGTTGTCCCAAAGGTGCTTTTTCAGGAGGCAACTGACAGCTGGTCATTTGCAAGGACAGCTGGTCATTTGCAAGGAATATAAATCCTTCCATTCCCCACCATCCAGTCAGAGCTGAAGAGGCTTCTTGGATGAGAAGCGAAACGTCTTCAAAGAAAAACAAGAAAGCCCAGTTGCCTCTTGAAAAAGCACCTTTGGGATGAAATCCTCTCCTTAGCAGATCAACCTCATCCAGATACTCACTTGTGCCGGGCGTCCGCGCACGAGCTAGAAACCCTGGTTGGAAAAGCTCCTCTTGATAAAAGCCACGCGCCCACCCACGCGAGAAAAGGAACACCGTCACATCCCTTCGCCTGGGCGAGACGGAGGCTGCTGCGGCGGCGGTTGCTCACCTGTAGCAGGTGCATTTGGGAGGGGGGGGAAATAGCTGACTTCCCGAGTGCCTGATTTTTAAGAGGGAAAAATGAGCGAAGGAAACCGCGTGGGTTGACCGACATTTTACTAATATTTGGGGTTCCTCGTTTGAAATTCTACGTCTTCCCTATCAAAAGAGGCCAAACGTCTCTCGTCTTGACATTTTAAATTAATATCCAGGCAATGGATGAAGGCAGACCTGGCCGTTGCCGTAAAGCGACGGAAAAAGGTTTTGCGTCAGTTCGAGAACGGCTTTGTCCACTTTTCCTTTCCCTCGTTGTCTTCCGGGTTTTGAGCGATCATGGCGGCGGGGCAAGGGAAGTCCGTTTTATTCGTATGTCTGGGTGAGTGGCGGTTTTTTTTAGGGAAAGAGGTGGGGTGCATCGGTTGGCAAAAAAATGGGGGGCATTAGCTATTAATCTTTCCTTTTATTTTGATACAGGGAGAGACGAGAAAGGAAAGATTATTGCGGGGAAGGACTTTTATTTTTAATTGCATATATTCCTTATTTCTCATCTCTCATCTTTGCAGCTCCTTCGTTGCATTTTTCTTGAGTTGCTAGATTGCATCCTTTGCCTGCATCTTTGGCATCAGCATTTACATGTACTGCAGCAATAACAGCAGCAGCAGGGAGGGCTGCTGTTTTACCCTAAAAGTCAGTTTACCGGCCCTATGATTCACGAAGAGGGGGAATAAGTGTAACGGCGGGAGGATAAACTGTTTATTTTGGCGAGCGTGCATCATTATGCAGAGGGGAAACTCTACTTGTGACTGCATTATTTTCCTTTGGATAGCTTCAGTGTATCTGGTGAAATCAGACACTCAGTACATTTTTAGTCCATTAGCTTCATAATTTTATTGACTTCATATTTTTTAATCTCACCTCCCCCCCTTCATGCTTTTTCCAGTTAATTTGGGATGTTATGAATAATAAGCAATATGAAATGACTCTGCATACACTTCTCTCCACTTTTTGCTATTCCAGTTTTTGAAAAGCTGGATGATGGAGTCCCTAGGCAACTATGACATGTACTGAAGTTACAGAAGTCATTCATTAATTGAAACAAGTGATTTGGATTAAAGAAAACAGCAAATAGGATTTAATTCATAATATAAACAATTCTCTAAAAGATCAATCCTATTTCTTGTTTGAGTTTGTATCAGTGGGGATCCTGTCATTCACAAATGAGGCACTGAAACCTGGGACAGCTGTAAATAACACAAATTGGAACTGTTAAAGAAGATATACAAATCAGTCCTTTAAAGAAAAAAATAAAAAATGCATAGTAGAATATGTGCTGCCTAAAAGCATATTTACCTATGCCTACAGATGCCTACTATTACTTTTATAACAGATATATGTTACAAAAAGAACCCTTAATATGCAGATAAATTGATGGAATAAAGGTTCCTCAGTCAATGTTAATACTTTTCATTGATTCTTGGTAATATTAGCAACCATTGAAACATGTTAGTTTAATCACATTTGCAGATGCCTCTTTGAACCCATTCTAAAGTCTCTTAAAATATAACTTCATCTACATGGAAAGGCGAAGTAGAGAGTGGGCAGTCATCTGCATTCTGGTAATTCTTTAATCCACAACGTAGAATAATGAGCATCTGTGGGGGGAGCGCATTGGAAGACAAGTGATAAAATGTGCATTATGATGTCCTCCTTCAAAAGCTATGACAAACATACTTGAATCAGATGTTGAGACCCAAGTATCACAGCATTTACATGGTGACCTTACCATATACAGTGTGTGTCAGTATTTTGGCATGATTGTGGTTTGCTACAGCTACCATTACTCAGAATTACTTTATGGGATTTGATTAATATAAATTTGTGATTGTTAGAATGCAATTCCATCACTCTCAAAGCATTTACTAGTGACTATTTCAGATGCCATTCTGTTGCTTGAAATATTTACCTGCACTGTGAAGACTTTGCTAAAATGTCCTCCATTCAATTTGTCCTGTTGGTACACCATAGTTTTGCTGAGCTGTTACCCTAATCTGCAGATAATTAGATACAGTTATAATCCTATACGTGTTTATTCCAAGGTTGATCAAGTTAAATTCAGTTAAACTTACTATCCGAATAGTGTGTAGAGGTTAAGGCCCCAATTTCTGTTATCTCACTATGGGAGGAGAGTCATGAGTCATTTAATTTCTGATAATTGCATTAAAGAACACGCAAGCAGTTTTCTATGAATATAGTCACAGCTCTGTTTAACTTGTCTTTGGATATTTGCAGAATAGAAAGTTGATGGAATGATTTGGTTTATGTTATGTGTGATCATAGCTTATTGAATAAGCCCCAGTGGCTTATTTCATATATTAAGTAATATTTAGCAAGCCATTAAATACAAGTTGAATAATTTGTCATAAAACCAGTAAATAACTTAAAAGTTAAAAGTGCTGTGTGATCCCAATAAGTGAATTAAATTTGACCAGCATTTTTTTAGTTGCAGCTATTCTCTATTAAGTACAACCAGATCTACTATTTTTAAAAGTATTGTCATAGTAATTTTATAAATACACCATGCTTTTGAAACCAGATAGTGTAGGACAGACAGAATATAGGACAGTCTATAAAATGAATATACATTGATGCATTCATACAAGATGGTTAGCATGTATTGAGGATCCTGATTTATTAGTAAAAGGACTCTGCTTCTCAATGGTTTTTACTTGTTTCCTGCACTTGTCTCCTGCACCTGAGAATGATTGAAGTAACCAGAAATTTAATATGCACATATACATCCAATTATAGTGTACACACAGTCAAGAGATGGCGCATAGAATTTGAAGTTGGTTTATGATCCAAAAGTATTAGAGGAACAACAAGCCAGAATCCTTTTGGGGGTGGGATGGAGGGTATAATTCTGTCTTATTCAGTTTCTAATTACCTGTACCATTTCTAGAGGGATGAAAGTGATTCAGCAATATGTTTGCTGCTCCTTGCTGATAAGCTACAATTCTTACCTACTCCAGCTTATCATTTGGTACAAACATGGCCTAATCAACATGTGGAGGGTGTGAAGATAGCAGTGTTACAGAAGTGTTTCTCATTTCATCTGTAAAATGTTGAAAATTATGTGTTATAGCACAATTCTTATTTTACATTAATTTCAAAATATAATATGCCGGTTAAATATCACTATGCCATCTGATTTCAGCTTGTAATAGGAGCAATTATTTACATAGCAAATTGTAAGTATGTACTGCTTGAAGAATTATAGTACCTAGTATTATTATCAATAAATGGCATATATTACACATATACATGGAATTGAGAAAGAGTAACAAGATTAAAGATATACATACACAAACACACACACACAAACACAAACACACAAGTAACTATGTAACTTCAGAATGTTACCTGAATTATTGGTATACAACTGCAGTGGAGTATTACTGTGTTTCCCCAAAAGTAAGACCTAACCTGAAAATAAGCCCTAGCTTGATTTTTGGGGGTGGGCCTAATATAAGCCCTACCCCAAAAATAAGCCCTAGTTTGGGGGCGAGGTACACACCTAAAAATCAAGCTGGGGGGTGGAGCTTCCCCACGCACCAAGCACCCACTTACCTTGCAGCCAGGCCTCTCCTCGCTGACCCACTTCTGCAGAGTCCCCAGGCCTACATTTCGCAGTCAGAGGCCTTTCCGGAAGGCCACTGCAGCTGAGAACCGAGCTATGGATTCAATCCATAGCTCAAGTTCTACAAGGCCTCTAGCTGAGAACCAAGCTATGGATTCAATCCATAGCTTGGTTCTTGGCTGCAGTGGCCTTCTCAGTTGCAGAATGAAGCTGCTCCTTCGGCTGCAGAAGAAGTGGGCTGGCTTGGCGGGGTTGTCCGTGCCGGAGGTGAGTGGAAAAGACACACACACACCCGAAAATAAGACCAGGTGCCTCTTTTGGAGGCAAAAGAAAAAAAGACCAGGTCTTATTTTTGGGGAAACACGGTATATCAGATTTGTTCTGAGCAGCAACCTTAGTTCATACAGTATAATAGGGCCAAACCAATATAGGCACTACCTTTGCATATTCTTAATTACTGGAGTGCAGGGTATAAATGGCAGTACTCACTTTGAAAAACATAGCAATCCCACATTCCTCAATAAATGAAATGTATTTAATGATGGATTATAGAAATGTTTGGAATGATTCAGCAAAGCATATACCATTTTTGGATTTTAATATATAAAGTAGAAAAACATGATCCCATTTAATAATATATTCTGAAATAGGTTAAAATGTTGCATGGTAGATTATCATCAGCCAAAAGAAGTTTTGTAAATCCATTGGAATTTGTACATGAGCTATCTGTTTGGATCGGTGTTTCTCAATCTTGGTAATTTAAAGACATGTAGACTTTAACTCCCAGCATGCTGGTTGGAGAATTCTAGAAGCGGAAATCCACATATCTTAGAGTTGCTAAGGTTGAGAAACATTAGTTTGAACTATCAGTCAGGACTGCCAGATCTAGAATGCAAAAATCTAGACAGCCACTAGATGGCAGAATGTAAACTTTTATCTGTTTGCTACCAACTAATGGTTACCTTAATTGTGCAGCCCAGATTTGGTAGCCCTTTGGACAATATTATTAAATAGATGTTAAGCAAACTTATAATTTGTCTGTTGAAATCATAATAGAATTGAACTGCCCAAGTAATATTAGTGTAGGTATTTAACAAATTTGTCCTAATCTATATTTATCTGTATAACAATATTGGAACAGTGTCACAGAAAATACTTTTCACTGTTCTAGTCAGGGTGGATTTGATTTAAATCAAGTTGATTTAAATAACGATTTAAATCATGATTTAAATCACTAATAAAAAGGCTTGATTTAAATCAACTCAATTTAAATCATAATTTTTAAAGAGCAACTGTCATCTCTGTCCCGCAGCGGCTTCTCCTCTGACCCGCTGTTGACTCACGGACAGTCCCATTCACTTTAATGGGACGGCTGGTAATGCGGCAGTGACACAACAAGGTGAGGGACATGGCGGGCAGCAGGTGAGTGGATGCCCGCTAACAGGCGCTGGCATGATGGATCTGAAATGACAGGTGCTCTTTAAATGTAAGGACTCATTCTTGCTGGTAGTTAGAATCTTTAATATTATTATTTGCAAACAAAATGAAGCTTTCCTATTTAGAATAATAAGCTGTCAGCGATATCAGAACCAATTTTAGGTTAATAGGTTAATCTCACATAGTTGGAGAATTGCTCAAATTCTTTTATTTAATTAAAACACTTAGAGCCTGGTACAGATGCATTTCTCTTCAAACAATCATACAGTTTGTAGTGTACATAGATTTGCAAAACAATGGGATAAAGGAATATTCCTGAACTTTGTTTTATGATTTATCTCATGTTTACTGTGAAATTGTGTGAATGCATCAATGCAGTGCATGTTATCTCAGCTTGCAGAGCTTGGATTCATTGAATGATTTTACCAAAAATGTAAATATTGCAGAATATATAGCTTCATGCTACATAACTAAGCTCCATTTCATGCTGAATAAACTAAATTATTAATATATCTTAAATAGAGAACTATCTTTAAATAGAGTTTTACCCCAAAAGCATTTTATTAAAATAAATTTGATAAAAATAAAAAAAAATCCATTTTTTTAAAAAAAATCATCGATAATTATCCACCATGGTTCTAGTAGCTATGATGAATTAATTATTTGAAATTTACTGTGGCATTGTTGCATCAAGTTATTTAGTCAGAAATTCAGAAAATTCATCCTGTGTGATTTGTCAAGTGTGTTAATGTGGTTATGGGAATAGTTTTTTCCACCTTTATTTTTCAATTCTAAAGTATATTCAGTTCCTTCACACATTGTCTGTCTTCAGTTACTTCGAACAATTGTGCCTGTTGTAGGAAAAAAAAACAGCCCTACATTTACCTTGAGTTTATTTTACTTTAGCAGATTAAAAATAATATGTGACCTTTACAAAGTCACAAATAGAATGAAACCAAAACAGTAAACTTAGTTGTATTCATCAATAATACCACTTTAAATGTGACTTTAGGTTCTGGGATAGCCTGTTATCCATACTAATTGTTATATTGGGGTCTGGAGTCTTTGACTTACATTGGGTCACTCAGTTCAGATTTGAACTCGTAATTTACAGGAACAGTGAATAAGGTACTGTATAGTAGGAAAGAATTTATGTTTTATCAAACTTGTATCTTTTTGAAACTCAGTTAATATTTCATTAATGTGAATTTAGAAGACTGCAAATCATTTCTTGCAATAGGACAATTAAATTTATTAGAAACTTTGCCTATCTGTAGTTTCACTAGGAATTGTCTATTGGATTTAAAACCCACAAACTGTAGGCTTGAACTTATTGCCAGTTACATTGAGATGAGTTGGTAAAACTCCAATTTGGAGGTGATGGGTGTTGGCATATAAGGATGGAGAGTGCCTACATCAAAAATCTTCCTATGTCTACTGATATCCAGTAAAAGTTGTTGATGCATACAGTATACTTCTGTCATAGAAGTAGTCTGAGCATTTGTGGTAAAATAATACATATGTGCTTATTACTCCCAGACTTTGAAACAGGTTGGCTCTTTCTGTATTATACTTGTGTGAACAAGAAAAATACTCTTATTGGGAAGTATGTTAGTTGTTAGGCTATTATATCTATTAAGCTTGGCAAGTGTTGCCTTTTTAAAATTAATGAGGTTTTTTTAAAAAGAGTTTCAGTAATGTTTATTTTATTCTTAACATTGGATATCGTGCATGGAGAGAAAGAGACAGAGATAGTTTTGTCTAATTAAGGCACTAGCCTAGAAACCTGGAGACTGTGAGTTCTAGACCCGCCTTAGATATGAAAGCCGCCTAGGACCAGATGACTTTGAGCCAGTCGCTCTTTCTCTCTCTCAGCCCAAATTACCTCACAAGATAGTTGTTGTGGGGTAAGTAGGAGGAGGAAAGTGTGTTGAATATATTTACTGCCTTGAGTTATTTGTAAAAAGCATAAATGCAGTATACAAATAAGTAAATGGAAAGGCAATATACTTTATAAATTAATTAAGTATTTCCTACATTAGAAAAAGAAGACGTAACTGGAAAGGAAGCCAGTGGCTCTCTCCAGGCCAAGGGAGATTAGATTTGCCTTTGGCTGAAGCCAAAAGGAGACAAAGGTTGCCCTTTCTTCCTCAGACCTGTCTCCATAGTCTCATGACTACATAGATTTTATTTCAGTATAGGTGAAATTGTAATTTAGAATCATTGGACTGAATCTTTATTTCTACAGGGAATATTTGCCGGTCTCCCATAGCTGAAGCTGTTTTTAGAAAACTCGTAAAGGAGGAAAACATTGAAAATAAGGTAAACTTCATTTTAATTACTCAAGCCATTTTTCTGCTAGCATTATTTAAATAAATTGCTTTTGTTTTTCTGTAGTGGAGGATAGACAGTGCAGCAACCTCTACATATGAAATAGGAAACCCTCCAGATTATCGAGGCCAGAATTGCATGAGAAAACATGGCATAATTATGAATCATATTGCCAGGCAGGTACTGTACCCACATATTCTTTTAAACTTGTGTCTGCCTATGTTCTTATTGTTTGCAGTGGATAATAGACAGTGGTGCTGTTTCTGACTGGAATGTGGGACGCTGTCCAGATCCAAGGGCTTTAAACTGCCTGAGAAATCATGAAATTGAAACAGCTCATAAAGCACGACAGGTAGAAGTGTGTGTGTGTATGTGTGTGCTTGGGTGCATGTGTTTTCAGAAAACACGGGCATATCTGTATGCCACAACATTTTTGTATTCTGTGCAAGGGTGGATAAAGCATTAAATATTGAACGTCTTTTGTAAAATTGAGGTTAAGTCATAGATACTGTTAACACTGTAACTTGATTCACCTCTCTATCTGGGGTTTTGCTACAAACCCATACTGGGAATGTTATTGGCCATTGACCATTTCCTCTGCTTGGACTTTTGGACACCTCTTTACTTGGGTTTCCATATGCTGAAGAAGGTGGCATCCAGGACAGATTAAAAGTTAATAGTTTTTAAACATTTAATTTTAAAAATTTAAATGGGATTTTTTAAAATTAATCTCAGATTTTAAATTATATAAAATATGTAATCATGAAAATTTTATTATATTCTACTTTATACAAAGTACTTTATACAGGTAGTTCTCAACTTAGGATGGTGCTATATCACTTGTGCTTGCAATTGCAATGCCCCTGCAGTCACATGAACAAAATTTGGGCACGGGAGCTCGTCCACAGTTATGACCATAGGGGCTCTGTAGCTCCCCATTATCTCCCCCCCCCCATCTCAGCTGCCCACTTAGTACGCAAACTTACTATGGCCCGGAAGACCTTGGCTTCACCAGCACTTTGAAAGCACCACACTTACCTTCATTGTTTTTCTTCAGCTGCTGACAAGCATGCCTAGCCTATGTGAGGTATGGCCTTCCTACCGAAGCTACCTCATACCTTTCTCCAAGCAGCATTAATTGCTATAGGCAAAGGGGGGGTTCTCATGGGGCTAGCCAGCCCCACAGTTGCATGGCCCTCTGTGCCCCTTGTAAGAGCCAAGTTTTGACCCCTTTGCGGAAGGCCAGGACCATGGGGACTGACCTCACCTCTAGGAACAGGATCTTCCATAATACGGGGGCACCGGCAGAGAAGACTTTCTTCCTAGACCCTGCCAGACGAAATTCTTTGACTGACAGGGTCTGCAGCACGATCGAACGGGATGGGCTAATGTAATGGGGTGAAGCTGGTTCTGCAACAAATGTTTATTGTTTATTGTATAAACATTATAGTGTAGATGTTTATTAAATAGAAGAGTACATCATTGTAGCAATTTTATGTAATTTGTATAATGGCCATTATGCAAATAACTTATGTCATCACACAGATGGCTTTATTTGCATATTGGATATAAATATGCATATTTGATATAAAGTCCATTATATCAAAGTCCGCTGAATTAAGGTGTCACTGTAAATACCATTAAAGCAAGTTTTAAGATTCTTTTCATAAAACTCTTGTGATTAGGAACTGTATACAATTATTTGTTGGAGATGTTTTGAGGACATTATTTATTTATTATATTTGCCAAAAGAACAATACTTACCAGTTTTTATATATTGTACTAGAATCTTTGGTTCTTTCTGACTGGCATTCTTCAGCAAACAACAAAAACATTGCTTCTTGTTAAAATAGCAATCAAGTGCATTTTTAAACTATTCATAAATAATCTTAGATTTCATTTTTAACTAAAGAGGGAAAAATATCTTTTGCATTTTAGATTACAAAAGATGATTTCCTGACATTTGATTATATCCTTTGCATGGATGAAAGCAATCTACAGTAAGTGTTAAAAGCTGTGAATTTTGCTAATAAATGTTTGTATACCTCAGCATTCTCTCTTCTTGTCACTGAAAGGAAACCCCTGTAAAATTCAATGTTCTTCTTTCCAGATAGACTTGTGTAAGCTTATTTAAAATGTATAAAAATATTAGAATGGAACATATAGGTGTGAAAAACAGAGGTCTTTCTGTGAGTCTGAAGCACTGACATATAGTATCTCAGCAACCACTTTTGTCTACTGTGTCTCTGATATTACCTTCATCCCACCCACAAGGATAGCTTCAAATGGTCCTCAGAACTCCAGTTTTAAATAGTAGTATTTTCCTCACGAAGCAGGCTGCACACCTGGACAGTTTTACAGTGGGTATAGATTTAATGGCTATTCTGCTGGACTCACAGTGAAGTGAAACCTAGCATATCTATGGGCCACTTTAGCTGGCTCAGGTCCCCCCCCCCCGTCCCCCCTAATATTTGAGCATTGTTAGATATTTTAATTTTAATTCTAACAGCAGGAAAATCCAGTTTGTTCATACGTGATCTCCCCTTTTAGCTGCTACTTCTCCAGGCAGAGGAGCCTAGATTAGTTCAAACAGTAAGCTGACCACCAGCAGTTCCCTCTCTACCTCTTCACACAGCAGCTCCCTTCTGCCATGCCTGTAAGCAACAACTGGTTTGGCCGTCTTTCAGTAGAGCTTTAAATCTGCATCCAGTAGAAGCCTGAGTTCTCTTTGAACGGACTTATGCAATACACATGCACAAAGCCAGAGTGAGTTTTAACAGATCGCTAAACCCACCAGCCTAGCCATCTGTTAGAACTCACTTCCCATCCTACATGAAGGAATGGTAAATGTTTTCCTCATAGCTGGTGATACTTGATGGATCCAGAAAGAAACAATGCTGGGGGAATCTCCTTGTCCCTTTCCTTAGCATGCTGTGCATACAGCAAAATAAGGTCATAGCCATTTGGCAGAGTTATGCTGTGGTAGGATAGGTGCAACAAATATGCTGGTTAAAGGTCTGGTGGATAATGCTTTAAATTGGCTGTGGGAAACAGTCATAACACAGCTCCATTTCCTCATCTCCAATACTTTGATGGCAATTCCATATTTGACAGACAGATTGACATCCCTTAATTGCAGCTTCCCTTGCTTTAGGATTCTCTCTCTTACATCAGGCCTAAGGCTGGATCATGACTTAATTAGGGCTTGCCTACTTTATATGTTCCGTTCTGACAGATATACTTTCTGGATAATTGCAAGAGATCAGCCATTACCTACTGCAGCAACATTTTTATATGTGATTTTTCATCCCATTTTATTGGCTGAGAGTAAAACTGTAAGATATTTGTTGCCTTTCCCCCCCAATTTTTCTTCCAAAATGAATTATTAACACACTTCCATTTCTACTTGGCAAAATGCTTGAAAGCCATGGAAAATTTCTCACTGTGGATCTCATTGTGAATAGATACATTTGTTATCGGGAGTCTATTACAAGTGCAGATGCTTCTTTTATATACAGCAATACTGATGAAAAAGATATGCTTTACTTAATAATAATGAAAAGTTAACTAATCTGTTTTAGAGACTTGAGAAGAAAATGCAATCAAATTAAAAACTGCAAAGCTAAAATTGAACTCCTTGGTAGTTACGATCCAGAGAATCAGCTTATTATTGAGGATCCATATTATGTAAGTATTTTCTCATTTAATCTATTTAATTACCGTTATTTGTAAGAAAAAAAATGTAATTCAGGACTCTGTGTTTTCTCTCTTTTTTTCTTTCCACTTCCAGGGAAATGATGAAGATTTTGAAACTGTTTATCAGCAATGTCTCAGATGCTGTAAAGAATTTTTGGAGAAACCTCATTGATGTGGTTATGTTTCTGAACGTGAATAATTCTATGACATTAGAGCAAAATGTCAATTAACATTAAACTATGATCGTGTGCCTCTAAAATAGATACACTTGTGCATTCTTAATTTTAATCGTTGTTGTAGTACACCGAATGGGTATACAGTATATTACTTGAGAAGATGTTTTTTCAAAATTAAATTGATCTTATCATATATATGATAAATGACTATCGTGCTGGTCATCTATATAAGAAAAAACTGTTGGTACTAAACTGAAAAAATATGTGTGATTCCATATACTTCCGACCACAATTGAGCCTGGAATTTTGGTCGTACATTGTGGTCATTAAGCGGGTCATCACATGACCTAACTCAATTTTTCAACTGCATCATGGCTGTCCCAAGCATGATTGTTAAGCGATCAGGCAGGTTGCTAAGCAGAGTGCAGGGTGTCTCAGGAGGTGGGGGAGTCCCTGGGGGGCTTGGCGCAGGCCATGTGCTGTGGTATGGCACAGATGTAGGGAAGCCAGGGAAAGAAGCTGTAGTTGGCCCTGCAATGAGCGAAACAGTGTGACACACAGAAAGATAAAAACACCTGGGAAGCTTCCACAGTGGGGCATAAACCAGCTTCCCATCATGAAGCTCTAAATGCCTGGGAAGCTCAAGCCCAGCTGCCCTCTCTGCCCTGCCCTGCCCCGCCTGCCCCATGGCAACTGACCTTCACCGGCCTGGATCTTTATGAAAAAAAAGAAAAATGCTAAAGGCAGCAGCTCAGCTGCAGTGTCTTAAAACTACCCCTTTTCCCATGTTCCTGGGCAAGGGTGGAACACTGGAGCTTGCTTCGTGATGAAAAAAAGAGCTTGCCTCATTTTGCCAGGGCTCTGTGAAGAAAGCCTTGTTTCCCAAAGCTGCGTAAAGCACCCTTAATTCTAAAAGCAAACATTTTGGCTGGCTTTAGCATTCCCCCCCCCCTCTTTTTCTCTGCAAAGAGTCAGACTGAGCATGCCTTAAAACTTGATAGTTTTAAGAGGTTTCGGGTTGACTTTCCTGGGTTAAAACCATTGAGCTCACGCTCCCAGAGGAGATCGGCTTCAGTGGAAATAGCTCCCTTTTGGGGAGGGGGGCTGCCTTACGCCCTTGGAGTCTCCTGGACATTTGGAACTTCCCATGGGGCAGCTGTTTTGTGCCCCACTGTGGAGGTTCCCAGGGTGTTCAGTCCTGGGGAAGGCTGACTGCTTTGGCCTGCATCATTCGACTTCCCTGGCATTTAAGATCATAGATGGGGGCAGGGGAGAGATAGGCAAGTGGAAGGGACTTGAATTTTGATCAGGTGACTTCGGGGAGGCTAGGGTGGCTCTAACTTCTGGCACAGGTCATAAACCAGTGCAGTAGTAAGTCAAAGAACGCCTGTATACAACAGTTCGTTTAGTGACCATTCGAAGTTACAACAGCATTGAAAAAAGTGACTTATGACCGTTTTTCACACTTATGGCTGTTGCAGCATCCCCATGGTCATGTGATCAAAATTCAGACGCTTGGCAACTGCAGTGATCCATTTAACAACTTTGGCAGGCAAGAAAAGTTGTAAAATGGGGCAAAACTCACTTAACAGCTGTCTCAACAACATAAATGTTGGGCTCAATTGTGGTCATAAGTCGAGGACTATCTGTATTGTAATTACATAAAAATTCTTAGATTCGTAAATATGGCACACAGGTCTGTTTCCTATTGCTATTGTTAACTATGGTATGCTAAACATTTTTCTTTTCACATTGAAACTTTATAAATACTTTCCTGTACATTTTTATTTGTCCATTGTTAGATGACTGAAAAATAGTATATTTTGATATCCTTTCATCACTATATGTTATACAAAATATAGATGTGGAGGTAAGAAGAAAAATAATAATGTAGGAAAGACTTTACGATATTCAGCCATATAGAAGAATGCTGTGAATCAAATATGTGATGCACTGACAAAAGAATTTACTGATGGTATAATCTTTTTTTTAAAGAATATGAATTGAAGTAAATAACCACTTATTTATTTTTAAACTTAAAAGAAAATTGCCTTAAAGGCTATTGACACAATGTTTGAAAAAAATACTATAGCATTTGGAAGTAAGATAATAATAGATTATGTGTTTCAAATTCTGATCAGTTCCTTACAGCTCCAGCACCAATAGAAATAGAGTAGACTATATAAGAGTAACTTCCTTAATTTCCATAATATGAAAAAAAAAAGTTTTCTGTTAGAAAATCATAACATTCTTGTTTGTTACACAAATGTAACCTTGTGGTGCCTGGTATATATTTTGTGGAAGTCATAAAATGACTGAGGAAAGGATTTAAAAACCTACAGAGTTCATAGTTTTCCAGTGGGAATAAAACCACAGCCCTCCCCTTGTATTTTATGCCAGTTTTTACTAATTTTCCTTATGACATCATTGGTTTCTTTCTTTTCTTCACCTGCTCCCTCCTTTTTTGAAACAGTATTGTTTATGGATGCATCAAGATTAAGCCAAAGAGAAGCTGTTAGACAGAAGCAGGCAGCGAGGTCCATAGTAAGCTGGCAAAGATCTGCTTATTAAAAAGCACATGCTGAAGGATGTTGACATAAACCAATGATTCCATGCAGATACTGTATGAGTCATTTCTACTGATGATTGCCAGTATATGCAGTATAATATTGTGTGGTTAATTGTTTAAAAAGATAACAGAGGCTTGTAGGCAATTGTTTGCCAAAACTTTCATCTTCTACTCAGAATATACTTCGACTGCATTTTGCAATTATTCAGAGCGTTGCCAGAGAGTCGAGATTCCTTATAAACACTGCATGGGGAAGTACAAGCCAGCACTATTTTTTCCCTTTCTTTTTTAAGTTAGGATTTGTGTGTCTTCAAGTCTTCCCAAAAGAGGAGGCCTCATAAGCCTGTAGTGGACTTCGCTGCTGTTCATGTTACCTTCTGGATTTGTCATTTTTAAGCAGCCGTAATTCCTATTAATAAGATGCTTTGCTCAAGTTCTATTAAAACGTACTCTAGGAACCTGTTTTGCTTTCCTGAATGTCAGGTTTCATTTCAAATAAATTTACAGCCATCATAATTAACTTCCAGGCATGTGATTAGTATGTGCAAGACCAAATAAAATAGTGAAAAAGCTATTTTACTTGTAAAATTTTCATTTTATAATCTACCTAGTAACTTTATAAATGTATTTTGGAAATTAGCTATGCAAAGAGATGACATAAGAAACCTGGTCCTGATCAAGTACAAAGTTTCTTTCTATGATAACTGTTGATTTACCACTTAAAAATAAGACTCTATATTCTTATAACATTTATTAAGGATATTAAAAATGAGTGTTTTATATATTATCCTTAACTGGACTTTTTGTTAGCAAAATATATTGTTAGCAAGGACCAATATATTTGAACAAGGTTTATCTTATTCTAATTGATAATTGTTTATCTTATCTAACTGAATACAAAGGGATTTTACAGTAAATTTGACATTTGTGTTTCATAGCCAACAAGTTTTGGTAGAATTTTTTTTAACTTAAGAATGATTTGATCATAACCATTTTTGTTACAGTTAATGATTGGGACAAATTTCGATGATATTAATGATTATTGCAGGCAAATTCCTCACTTTTGATATATTTAAACAAACACGAGACTCTACTCAAATATCCTTAAATACTGATGTTTCCTCTGAACAGACTTTGAAAGTTACTATTTTCCTGAGGTCTCTGGTATTTTTTAAGCTGTCTCTCATTTGTGGGTAATTGATGCCAGCACTGAATGTTTATACACACAGAAAAACACTGTTACCTATTGATTTAATTTGAAAAAATTAAGGCTATTTTTTAAAAAAGCTTTAATCAGTTATAATTTTACTTGAATCTTTTGTGTGTTTTTAAGGGCAGAAAATCTAAATAATTAGAAAATATAATAAAATGTTTATAGCTAATTAAAAATAAATTGATTCTAATTGTGAAAGATATACAGAAGCTGTTTGTAGTGTGATGTAGCATTGTCCCAAATAAGACTAATTTTTTTTTTAATCATGTGGTTTCCAAGGATGCTGTAGGTATAATCTTGATCTCAGTAAAGCATTTCACCAAGTACCATTATGGATGGTAATACCTATTAATTGACCTCACAGTGGACCCATAGTGGGTTTAAATGAATTCTCATATAGTGATTTCTCATCAGATTGGAGAGAGATCTTGTTATTAAATATTTTATTAGAATCTTGAGCACATAACAAATACCATCCTGATGACACAACCTTAGATGTCTGAACTGAGCAAGAGTTTGGAATCAGTGGCCAAAATGCTATCTTCCAATTCCATGATTCTATGTAGCTTGAAAGCGGTGTTATCTATTTTAGAATGGAAGTAGGTGAAGCAAATTTAGAGTTAACATCTTATTAACTGGTAGGATGAGAAGGATGAAAGAATGATTGAGTAGGCAATAGCGTTTCATTCTGAAAGAGCTATTTGGCAAGTTTGAAATATGCCCTCATTTACACCTGTGGTAATTGACTGCCATCACTGTGCAGTGCCAAGTTACATTAAAATTAATTCTTATTAGAACTATTTAAATGCATAGTGCTTATTGTCAACCCTCAAGTATTGAGAAGTATTAATAGAATGGAAGTATTGAGATCAGTTAGTACTCTTCAGACCTATTGAGTTGCAACCTCTGAAATCTGCCCAGAATATACACTAGTTAAGTATTATGGGAATAGGAGTCCAACATATGTGGAAGACCTCAGGTTGCATACTTCTGCTTCAGAAGCACAATTTCTTCCAAACTTGAATATGCAAGGAATAAACACAAAGAATCAAATCATATACAAAACATTTTATTACATATATTTGTGGATTTACAATATGTACATATTGCACATTTAGCTGGAATGTATATTTCTATTATACAGGAAACAAGTGACTTTAGAGTGGGTGCAGAATCCAACCTAAAACATGTTCATCCCTTGCCTATGGCATGCTGTCTAGTAGACCACCACTGTAACAGCTCTATGAAAAGTTTGTAATGTAACATTTTCAGTTTTATAAGCAAGAAAGATATCAAATGATGCTTCCTCTAAAGGCAGGTTTCCTTGACAGTGGACTGTAATGTCTCTTAAGGGAAACATGTCTATAGTTGAAAAGATGTTACTTGTTACTTTTTTGGCAGTACAACACAACTGTTGTAGAGCAACTTTAAAGCATAAAATATGAACAAGTAATTAACATTTTGGTAGTTTTTCACTATAAAGAATGCATCTGTAAACAGTGATGATGGGATACAAAACACATTTTTAAAGATTTATGAGAAGTAGTCCATCAATTTCTAAAAATAAATCTCTGGTTCATAATGCCATATATTACAAAAATGCTAAGTTCAATTTCCCTGTCAGTTTCCAAGGCACTTCTCTTGGTTCTTTTATATATGTTTCCTTTGATAATAGTAGCATCTGAAGTAAAACAAAAGCACAAAATATTAAACACTACTTTTCCTGATATTTCACATTAATTTTCAATGAACTCTGTTAAATAATAATTCAGTTTGTTTTCAGTTCCTATTGCAATATGGGGACTAAGACAAATGAGAAAAACCTTCCATAATATAAAAATCTAAACTTGATCATCTACGTTACAAGGTACAATAGAATATTCCCAGGTTCCAGTCACCAATTTCTACCCCTGCAGTACAGTTTCTTCTTTCCAAGCTTACTAATAATATTATTTTGCACAAGGGTGATCCTGACTGGTATTCTGAAGCACAGCACAGATAACTTGAACATTGGAAATAGAAGAAATGGCATTAATTTACTTTTATATGAAATAACTGATTCAAAGAAAAAATAATTCAGTGATTCTCTTCTGGGGGCATTCGTAGTTTCTGGTATTGCTAAGCAGGTATAGTAATTCAAATACAAATTGCAGTTGAATAAGCAAATACATATTAATGCTGTTTCATTCTATGTGTAACAAAAGCAACAGCATTTACTGCATTATATCATGAATGGTGTATATATGTTAAGTGGCTTCTACATGTATCTAATATTAAAATATGTCTATTATACGGACAAAAAGGTATCTAGTATAAATAGAGAGAAATGACAGTTGATTTTATTCCTGAAAAATTAGCTATGCCCATTAGCTTTGAATTTTAAAAAATACACTATCTACTAACTGCACAGTATTATGAATAATTCACTGTTGTTGCCTGAGAGTCTATACTGTATTACTTTCCAGTAGGGGGTATGTTTTTATTAAGGGTAAATATTTTAGTAAATGAAAGGGTTTGTATCACTGTTTGAAATGAGCATATTTCAATCCAAAACATATTCTGCCAATGCTTATGAATTAGTTATTGTTATCAACATGGTGACAGCATTCAGTTCTTCCTCTCAGTAATCTTACCTTATCCTTCTGTACACATTGGACTTACTGCCAAGCGAGTAAGGAGCCTGGCGCATCTTTTATAATCTGTGGGAAGTGTAAAAAGAGGGTCAGGCTATTACATTTTTAAAAATGTGCAATTTGTATGAGGGAATATAAATGTAACATTCATCTTAGAGCACTATATTGTAGATTTGAATTTGTATGCTTAAAGAGATAAATTTTAAACATGCTACTTAGATTTTTAAGAATGGTATATATAGGGTATGGCTAGCTGATGAGAGCTAAATAGCTCGAAATAGCTATACTAGTCTCGCTTTAACTCTTTGTCAGCAACATGATGCAAATTAATCAGCTTCTAGCTACCCATCTAATATGGGAATAACATAACTGTTAACAGGGTAGCAGTAAGAGCGGAAAGGAGGACTCGGATGCTGAAAATCTGTAGAAAAGGAGGAATACTGCTGCTTTCATTTGTAAAGATTGTCTAGAACAGCAGTTCTCAGTCTTGCATCTTAAAACACACCACTCAGTACATCAAAAGTCAAGTCCCATAATAAAACCTATTATTTCAAAAGAAGGTTTATATGTGTTCAGACTTTCTGTTGCCATAAATATAGGAAGTTTTAAGGATGTAATAACTTTTTAGTGAATTACCCTGTGTCTCATTAAACAATACTTTTTACTTATTTACTTAGCATATTTAGGAACCGCCCATGTCCCTCATAGAGTGACTCTTAAATATTAAATTATGCAACATTGCTTGCACAATGTCAACCTTTAAATGAAGTATATTGATGCTCATTAATTAAGTAGTTCCAGAGCACATTAGTGAAAACACTGGGAGCTAAAACGAGTAATAGAAGCAGTAGCAAATAATGTAAATTCATTTTCATCTCAGGAACTAATCATAACAAGTTTTTGTTAAGGAGCAGTTTCATATTATATGTTTGTTCCCATGCAGATATATGCAGAAATGTGGATGCAGTTATAAAAAGAAATGTGGCTCGTCAAATCCTGTATTTAGGCTGCCATTTAGTTCTATAATTCAGTTCCTCACGTATCATTTAAGTTCACTCTAGCAATCAGGATTGGTTTTAAATCCTGTGAAAAGCACTCTTAGTGGAAAAGCCTTGCTATAGGGAATATACTTTGCCCAGAATATCGTTTTTCTAGAATCTAATTAATTCCCAATCGCCAAGCTGATTTTAAAACATCAATTTTTAAAAATCCATAAGCTTGTTGGAAAATAGGAAACATATACTTTGTTGAATTGCTAACTCTTTATTTGGGAGGTCTTTGACTAGATTTGACTAAATAAATAAATTTGATCATTGTAGTAAGACTTAATATGGTTCCTTGGTTTTGGCTTAGACTAGTTGAACAAACAACTGTTGGTTCTTCAACTAGGTATTTACAGATTTGGCACAATATGTGAGATTTTGTGGTCAATTTGTTTTGTGAATAGCAGGATAATCTCATAAGGAAAAACTAATCTACTTGCAGAAATCGTATCACCTGTTTACATCTTAGAAGTAAAAATGTGCAGTTTATGCATTTATGCAAGTTCAAACTCTATGTACTAAATGACTAAGTTCCAATGAGGTTTTTTTTTTTTAAAGTATTCTTTTATTGTTAGTATCTTCTCTGTATTTCAAGAAAAAGAATATGAACTTTTTGATTTTTCTTGATGTAATTGGCACAAATTTTGAATTTTTATATCTAAATCCCTTAAAAAGTGTTGACAGCAAGGGGTAGTCAATCATCATTGTCATCTAAAATTTATACATTTGCCATTTAATAATGTAGAATTTGAATTGGTTTCACTGATAGTACTTCATTTCTATTACTGGCTTTTCAGAATTCAGAGTATTTCAGCATAGTATAAGTTTTTCATTTTCTTAAGAAATTATATTCTGAATAATTGCTTTTCTAGCAACCAGGATTTTTCAGCTGTGTATTTGTGCTCTTAAGCGCAAAACAATTTTAATTCGTAAATGTCTGTTATCTGATCTGATAAGAAATGCAGTTCCTGTATTGAAATCCTAAAACAAAAAAAGTTGGCATATAATGAAAGAACAGATTGGCTGCCTGAAAAAATATGTTTTAAATGCTTGTTTATGAAGTTAGAACCATTTTGATCTCCCTGAGGAATTGCAAGAGAGCACTGTTCTGTTTCATCACTGTAACTCTACAAACTCTTTAAGTGTATCATGATAATTATACAGGGTGATTATTCTTTAAAAAGCTATATTTATTAGTAATTCTGGTCTTGGATGATAGAACTTACATGCAGGTATGGTACAATCTCTTGTATGGTGATAAAGTCTGTGAAAGTGTTTAGTGCATTTTGGGCTAAAATAAAGGTGACCTGGAAAAGAAGAAAATCAGTGGATTAATTTAATTGGTGCCATAAGACAAAGGATTATAATTGAGGCAATAATTCAGATGTGAAATTTGGCTTACCTGTTAAATGATTTAAAAATTTGTCTTTCATTCTTAGGTCTCTAGGAAATATTTCTGTTAAAGAGAATAAAGACACGTCTTTAGAAGAATCAGTATTTATATTCTGGTTCATAATTTCCTGGAATATACAATTCAAGGCAAAAGTTAAAATTGTCTGAAAGGGCAATGATGTTTTAGAAGCACAGTATAATCTGTCTCTTGTTTTCCATTGATACAGTTGGAACAAAAATCCTATATAATTAAGATATTCCCATTTAATAAGAGCAGCAAGATTTTGAGTAAAGATGACTAATATTTGGCATCACAGCTATAATCTTGCTAAAAGTTCTTGGAAATCAGTAAATTGTAATTATTTTGCTTTCTTTTTGTGCTTCATAGGGACAACATTACTGAGTTAAATTGGTAGAATTAAATAATAATTAGGACTATCTCAGAGGAATTGGAATAGATAGGTACTTCATGCAATGGTTCTCTTTCCAAAAGGGTGTTTCTGGCACTAATGATACAAAAAACACTGTGTCTTGATTCTGAACAAGTACTCCCCCACTCTGAGGTGGTCCACAATTTGGACATTCTCCTAGAGTCATAGCTCTGCTGCTTGGGGAACAGGTGGTTACTATAGTAAAAAAAGTGGTTTGCCCAGTTTCATCTTGGGCAAAAATCGTGACCTTTCCTGGATCAGGACCCCCTGCTCATAGATAATAATTATCTAGCCACTATTGTAATATGCTTTATGTGGGATTGCCTTGAAGAGCGTCAAGAAGCTATAATTGCAGTGGCCTGAGCAGTCCTGGATGTATTTTATATATACACAAAAATGCAGTGGCTTAGGCAATCCTGGATGTATTTTAATCTGTTCTGGTGATCTCTCTATTTTGGGATTACAAACTAAAGGGATTCCTCTGATCCCTTCAAATTCTAGCTTCTCTGTGCATTTCTATTCTTTTGGCTTGATGCTGATTTGCTGGCAAAGGTGTCATGGACCTTCTAGTTGCTTTAACTAAAGCTGCTCTGACATGAGAGGGAGAAAGGACTGTCAGCTTAAGTCTCGGCAGCTGTGCGTAATATCCTTAAAATCCAAGATCATTCATCTTAAATTATGCAACATTGCTTGCACAATGCCACCTTTTAAATGAATTTTATTGACACTCATTAGTTAAATAGTTCCAGAGCACATCAGTGAAAAAAGTGAAAGCTAAAGTGAGTAATAGAAGCAATAGCAAAACTTGTAAATTCATTTTCATCTTGGAACTAAGTATAGCATATTTTTCTTAAGGAGCAGATTTATATCATATGCTTCTATCCATGCAGATTTAGACAGAAATGTGGATGCAAAATAATGAGTGAGAAAAAGAAATGTGTCTTACTAAATACTATATTTAGGCTGTCATTCTGTAATTCAGTTCCTCACATCCTTATCTAGGATGGAGCAATGTTGACACATATTGTCAGAGAAATTGACAGAATATTATATTTTGGAAGAAATGAAACCATGTTGTTAAACAAAATATGGAGGTGATTGGGAAATACATAAAGCTATTTTGTTATTTATTGCTGTGGTTTGCTTTCTCATAGCTTATTCAATGGATAGGACTGTAACTAGCTTATTGAAATCCTCTTTAGCTTCTTATGGGCATCTCTTTGATTTAGTGTCATATTTAATATTATTTACAATTTTGTCAGATGACAATTGCATATGATCATTAATATTACCATAAATTAATGCATAAACAGCATTTCCCTTTGTAACTTTTACATTCAACTAGATCTGGCCCACTGGGGAGTTAAATTTAACTTTTATTTATTTCTAAGTATAGTCCAACTCAGTTGAATTGATCTTATCATATTTTGATTTAATTCTGTCAATTGCAGCACTAAATGCTTAGATACATCTCTCAAAAGTCTTGCAAGATGAAGGCAATTCAGAAAGGATTCTTCAGAAAAGTATTTCAGAAATTGGCAAGTTTTCATTAGAACAGATAGTCTTCATCTATATAGTCCAATTATAGTCTGTATAGCAAAATTACACGCTGAATTCAATCTGTTGCTTAAGCCGATTTTGCAGTTGTCTTAAAGTTGTATATTTTTTAAAAAATGCTAAAATGTATGATAAAATATATATCTCAAACTTTTGGTGAATGCATCCTTGTCATTTTATGGATAATATTATTGAAGTGGTTTGCCCTTGCCTTCTTTCGAGATATATTTTTTTCAATTTCTCTCTTTAACCAGTAGTTCTAACCTTAGCCAATAGTGCTAAGGTTTCTAGCCACAGTTGACCATGCTGGATTCTGAGTTTAGCCAAGCTGAGCTAAATGTTCACCAAATGATGAACAGATGAGTTCTATAAGCATTTTAAAATACACATAAAAAGTATTAGCGGAATGTATCTCTAGGATAAACGAACATCTATTAAAAGCACCAAGCATGTTTCATCCATACATTTTTCTTTTCCCTATAATAATTAAATTTCCTCGCACAAAAATAGAGTATACTTTAGCTTTAAACTAGATCTGCTCATTAATTTTGTTGGTGTTTGAGCTTCTAGTACTGTCCCACTGCTGCCCAGAAATAGCATGACTGTAAAGATTTTTGTTGTTATATTTGCTCTGCTTTTAAAGGGTCAGTTTTGTTCATTTAGTTGAGGTAGGACATAAATACCAGTGGTCAATATAAAATTATGGCTAGTTGTCACCAAATTGGAGAGGGGGATCTCTAAGGACATACTATCTGGAGTTTTATCAATAGCACTTGGTGAGGTAATTGGCACTTGTGATGTCAGCTGATTTAAGCTGGACATCGGCCGTGGTCTTCAGAATTGTGCATAGTTATCTCTGTTTTCAATGGCTAGCAAAATCAAGATAAACAATACAAAAGTATTTCAGTTGAAGTCAGCATATTTGGTGCACAATTTAGATTAACTCAGTTATATTTTTAAATAAAAATATTCATACCTAGGCAGGTAAAATGCAGCACTAAGCAACCTTAATTGATTGATCCCTGATAGACTTTCTTCCAAAGAAATACAGCATGTATTTCACTAGGATGAAAATCACATTAAACATTAATAGATTATGATAAGTACAACTGGTTTTCCCATAGTAAGATTGTATTTTTTGTTACATTGATAGTTCTTTTTCCCCAACAAATTACTAATACAAAATTAACTATTATAAGAAAAACCTTTAAATCTGAGATTCTGATTTTTTTTCAACAAAATGAGACTTGTTTGCAGAAAAAAAAACTTTTTATTTTATAGTATTTTGCATATGTGAGGAACCAGAAAGCTAAATCTATGTACCTAGTTTCTGGGCAGTCAAATATTTTTAAAGTATGTTCCATATTCACTGTTTTCTTTAGACTTAAGACCACACAATATTCTTAACATGAAATTTAGTCCATCAGTTCTGTTGAAACTTTAAGAAGAAACATGTTTGTTTCACAGATAGCAAAGCACCAGCATAAAAGTAAAATAATTTATAAACACGGAGGGTTTAAACAAATGCAATCACTTTCAAATCTCATTGGTTTCAGTGTGGGAGGTGGGAAAAGAATTATAATTGCTTACAATTATACTTTCTATCAACAGTCTTTTTAAAAAGCACATTAGTCTCATATATGCCATATGATCCTTCCTGTGGAGGATGAGTAGAGAAGACATTGATCTGATTTGCACATTGCACTGAACCATTTTAATAGACTATAGTTAGTTGGGCTCAAACAATATGCTAAGACAAAATCAAGCAATCACATGTTGACTTAATGCAATAAGTTACTGTACATATATCAAAAGGAAACCTTATTTTGCTCTAATAGCACAAACCTTGTGTCAGTTACAAGATTCACTTTGAGGAGATGTTAAAATTAATGAGGCTTTAAAAAAAATAAAGTATTGAACACTATGGCACATCATCTTGAAGGAATAAAAGGTGTATATATCCCATTTTCTCAAAACCATGTTTGTATATGTGTTAATTGAGTAATGGGAAATGACTTCTTATCTTTTTAATTTTTCCATTAATACCAATGGGACTCTAGGATGCTAAACTTAATATAGAATAAATAAACAGTAGAGAAGCAGAAAATATGAGATAGACTCAAAGGCGACTCAATCATCCAACAGGATTGGATTCTTGCACAACTGCTTTTGATTCCAAGCAGACAGCAAGCAAAGCACACTTAAAATATGGCATATGAAGAAATGGGAATTTTACCAGATGCATTTGCTCCATGCATATAAGACTGTACCTGAATAGTAAAAGTGAAAATCTGAATTGTAAGAAATGAAATATTTTATAACATCATACACTGAATATGCCTGTAAGCAGCTCTAGCAGTCATTAGAAAATTCCCATTACTGCCACTCTAATAAGTAATCAACTGATAGTATACTAAACACAGACTGATAACAACTTTTTGGAACTTCTTCATGTGGATTGGTTTTTCGCACCTCACCCAGTGAACTAGGGACTTTTAAACTAGGAATGCATTATAAATTCACACCAAAAACAACAGTTATGATGATACTTTATTTCTGTATCATTTTTCCTCCTACATGAGCCCAGAGCAGGTCCATAAACACTATTTTCAATAGAGTAATAAAAATCAAGAAAAAAAATAAATGAAAATAGTTAAATGGCTAATTTTAAGAAAGGATTCTAAAAGATGGTATACCGGGAACAGTTACCTACTCATGCCTGGATGAAGAACTATTATTTTCAACATAAAAAACAACAACAACCTGAGGCTAGCTATACTTTCCATAATAACGAGTATTTCTTCAGAGAAGACTCTTCCTAGCCAAACCCCAAAGGAGACCACAAGCAGAACCTCCCTTGTTGATCTTTAGTGCACAGCCTGGCAATCTTGTAAGCCTTTGATTCTTAAACTGCTCAGAACTTTATAAGTTAATTGAAACACTTGTGTTGGTCCAAGAATTCACAGTCGGTGCAGCATTTTCAGGATCAATGTTATTTGATCTGATTTATCCATTCCACTTAGCAATTGAGCTGCTACATTCTAAATGTGACAATGTCCAATGGTAGCCCTTGACGGGGTACATTATGCTTATCCCATCATGAGATTATTAGGGAATGGTTCACTGAGGCCAGACTAACTTAGACCAGATGCCCGGACAAACTTGGTCATAGGATTTCTTTGTTACTGAACTAGCTGTCCCATTAGTTGACAGATTAGAATCAAAGAGAGACCCCATTGTATGCATCTGTGGGAGTGCTGGCTGATCTAGAACAGGACACTCTTAACTCCCAGATCTGAAAATCACTCATCTACAACCATTTTATTTGGTTCAACTTATTGGACCTTATCCAATTTATCATTGCCTCTAAGCCAAGAGTCTGAACTTCAAATGATCACTAAAGCTGGATGTGGTCTAATAGTTCTTTAGGCAAGAGCTGCAACACTACTATTTTCATACCATACCATTTCCTAAAGATATAAAAAATCTTTAGGAAATATAAAATTAATAGCATCATGATAGGCCGTGAAATATAAATTTAAAAAAAACTTTATTGGGAAGTAATATCAGTAAAACTACTACTTCACTTTAGCTATCTAATTGGCATTTTTTTTATTTAAAAGAACACAATTGGTTTGATTCCCAGATAGATAATATAATCTAGAAAACCCAATCTATTAAGAGCTGTTGCCCAAATCTTGCTTTTCTTTTTCTGTGCTGTTCCCTTTCCATTCTCTTGTCGCCTCAAACAGTCCTTCATTCATGTCTTACCTTAGCAGAGAAACCTTACTTGTTCATTGACTTTCCGATTCTTTGCCCAGCAAAGAAATCCTCATACCAGGGCTCCGGACCCCCTCCCCCCACCAAAAAAAGATGTTGCTCCTTCCTCCTCATCTCCCTTGGGTAGCCACAGTTTCCCAATGTATCTTCTGAGGGCAAGCATTACTCCCCACTTATTCTGCTCTCCCCTGCCAAAAAAAAAGCCACCCTGGTATCATCTCAGAAATAGCTCTCTCTATTGAAGACAATATTAGGAAGGAGTTTCCAGAGGGTGGTGCTACTCAGTATGGGAGGTCTTGGGACACCAAATGTAAAGACCAATCAAACTGGCTCACTACTTTTGGAAGATCCACTGTGTTGAGGAGACTTGCTGGGACATTACTGCTACCACACCACTCCTGGAGCTCTCCCTATGATCCAGAGTGCACATGCACATGGCATTCAGCACCCTAGCCTTGCTAAGCACATCTTTGACTGCAACAGAATATGGGCCACATAAAACAAATTGGAGGGCTGCATATGATTCATGACCCAAGAGTATGTGATTTCTTCTCTAAGCAACTTACTAGTATCAGTATGATCTGATTAAGTGGGTGAAAATTGATTTCAGAATTATCAACACATTCTCTGTAAATATCTGCCTGAGCACCTTAGTAGTGCCATGTTGGTGTTGAATAATCAAAAAGAGAGAATGGGTCTAACCCTAAACAGAAATTTCCCTCAGCTATTCTGATGGTGGCCCTGCAAATAGGACTAGGACCCTTGAAACAGTTGAGCTGAGCTGAGCTGCTTTAGCAATACCCTGCAATCGTTGTCGAAGGCACAGAAAGCACATCCCTGCAGTCTTTCTAAACAATCATATTCATAGTGAGAATTAAGTCACATATTCCCTCACTAAAGTTTCTTCATTGCCCAGAGGTCCATATTTGATGGCTCCATGTTTAGAGACCATACATGATGATAGACCAAACACCCTTTTCATTTCCAGGTGCCATAACAAGGCCAGGAGTGCAACAGAACAGCCAGATATTCATCTCTGAAGCTAGACCATCTTAAATGAAATCACCCATAGCAATTTCAAATTGGAGTTGTTATGAGTTGGGTCATTTTATAAATGAAATTTAGATATAAGTAAGTAAAGTAAATTATATAGCCATCTCTGATACGGTTTTTGGGCAGCAAGGTATGCAGTACCCTGTTCTGTCTCTGCATCCCAAATCAAGTAAAAACAGACCACAGCAAATGGAATATGTTATCTCTCTAGGCTATGCTTATGCTAAGCCAAATATCTAATTGGGTAAAACTTGGTCAGATCTGGTCCTCTCATTTCCTCTAGCTTCAGAGCAGTTGAACCCATTCATCTATGCAAAAGTCAGTCAGGTTATCTTTATAAAAACTTTATAGAATTCTTCAGGGACAACTAGCAATGTGATGGCACATTTTTCTTTTTAGTAAAGTGAGGGGGGGAGAGATCTGTATTTAATACAACTGTATTTAATACAACACAATAGACTTACCAATTTTCTGTTCTTCTGAGTAAGTTCCATAGTCAGGCACTTCCCTTTGATCAAGAGGTGGGTAGTCTTGTTTGTACTGCACTCCATTCTCTTCATCCTCTTCTAGATGGTATTTTTTCAGTTCTTGAATGATCTCCATTATCAGATTTAAGAGGTTTTGTCTTTCCTTCAGCCCCACGCTAGATTCTGATTTTTCTTTACAATGCCCTGCTGAAAGTATCAATGCCATCAGCCCAATCAGCACTGAAGACCTTAGAAGTTTGCACATTGCACTTGTGGGGACAACCCAGGAAAAGAGAATATATTTCCCACTTACTCCCTGAAAGAGAGAAAATGTTTTAAAAAAAAATCAGAAAGAAGACATGAATTCTAATAGAACAATTTTCATTATATATATGGAACAAACTACTTAGAGTTGTTGCTGCTTTCTTATTTCAGTAAAATATTCTTTAGCTAGGAAGACAATTGGACTTTAGATGCATTCATGTAATAGTCTGACCTTATCCTTCATACTCAAAAATATCAAGAAATGTAGTGAAATTGTTATAGGAGAGAAGATACACTACAAAATCAGCTGGGCAAAAGAATAAATAAAAAACAAAATATTAGAAAACAGCAAACTATAGCAAAGATAAAGTTAATCCATTTGCTTGGCAGATCCTGAAATCCTGAATGAAATGTATGTGTTAAGCACCCTGCCTCTTAATAAAGCTAAGAGCAGATAAGAAGCTTCAACAAGGAGTAACCAAACATTTGGGAGGGACTCAGAGAAATCAATAGCAGTGTCACCTGACTCCAGTATATGGTTTCTAAGTCACTGGGAATTTTTTCAGCCTATTCAGATTTGCTTGACTTGATCTTGTTGATTTATTAAAAAGTTCATATAGTTTTCTGCTGATGGATACAGAGGTATTGATCAAATAATAGCTTAGCTAAGTATTTAGAAATCTACATGACAATCAGAACGGAATTATTACTCTTAATCTTCGTTTGGTAATGTTTCCACTATTTTCAGTCAATACATTGGGAACTATTTCTAATTTGTACACTGGCCTTCCATTAAAATTTTCAAAGCAGAATATTTCTGAATGATTTGCATTCTGAATTATTTTATCTGCCTCCAGTCATAGTAGATTCTACAAGGCTGCCAAATGCTACTACAAATCATCAATTTACTAAGTGATTACACACATTATACCACACGGTCCTTCAGTAAGCCAGTTCAGAACCTTTCAAGGAAAACTTCTAAATCATACAGCTCCAGACCGAATTGGCCTGGCCTGATCCCATCCAATGCATCCTGTTCAAGGCGTAAAATCTGAATTAATCCACCCCATTTATCTTATCTGCTCAGACATCAACAGTGTGTCGATTTGGCCTTACTCCGAGAGATCTCCTCCTCCACATTGCTGGGGATGCTCAGTGCAGCTTCATTGCATTTGGATTCCCAAAGATAAAGGATTGCAGAAAAGAAACCATCCAACCTGTCACCTTGGAGCACTTTCAATTTCCATGGGACAGGATGGATGTCAGGTTTTATCTAGAGATACAATGCTACCTAAAATGACTTAATTCGGACTAGATGTTCTGCTCTTTTCTTTCCTCGGAGTGTCTGGCTTTTATTCATAGAGCAGAATTGTCTACAACGAAGCAACACCACCACCCCCGACACACACACACACCTGCCCTTGATTTCTACTGCCCCTCCCCAGAAGTGCCTTTTGTCTCTCTGGACTAACATCAGTTCAGGAGCCGAACAGATCGAAGGAAGACCTCGCAGGGCGCGCCTAGCAAGAAGGGAAGCCTTCTTGGGACAGGCTCCAAAGATTCTCTTGCGTCCGCACATCGCGCATCGCTGCAAAGAGCGCCCCGGGAACTGTTGAGAGGAGTCCGCTAACTTGGCAGGAAGCGAGCGGGCGCTACCCCTGCAGCTGCCACTCCTAGCAAGTAACCTGATAGACGCCGGCGCTAGCCCGCTCGTTCGCACTTGGGCGACTGAGGAGCATACCTGTCTCCTCTGGCTCCGGTCCCTTCGACGGTCCGGATGTCCCCTTCCCTGAAGAGCTGAGCCTCCTCCCGCAGCGAAAAGAGGATCCTTTCACCGCCCCTTCTCGGCTTTCCGTCTTCTCCCAGGCGCGCCAGCCGTCTCTTCTCCTTCACCTAGTCCATGGCCGCGCTTTTTATAGGTTCACAAGGAGTTCATGAGGTGGCCGCCGCCGCCGAGTCAGCTCGTGTCTATTTGCGAGTGGGTCTCCGCGTCCCGCTTGGCCACCTCGCGGGCACCGCAGCTCCCCTGTTGCCGCCACCCAAGTTCCCTCAGACTCCCCCGCCTTTGCCGCCGCGCGCTCTCCTCTTATGTTGCTGCCCCCCCAACCCCAGCAGACGTAGAAGGAGCTGTCCCGGCTCGAGCAAAGAGGAGGGGGGCACCCGCCAAGTTTCTTTAATTAGAAAGCCTGCGCTGATCATTTCCCTCACACACGCGCGCGCACTTCACCCCCCCCTCTCCTCATCCACCCCCCCACCGCCGTTTCTTTCGGACGTCCAACCTCCTCCACGTTTCCCGTCTCGGGGTTGCCTCTTCGGGGCATTCGGCGGCTGCCAACTGAGCACGAATTGCCAGCGAGTTTCGTGACTGGACGGCGCTGGAGAGGAGAGGAGGGATGGGGTAGGAAAGGGCGGGAGCGAGGACGGGCAACGGCGATTGTCTCATCTTCCCGAGCGAGAAAAAGAAGAAGAAGCGATGCCAGTCCCACCTTCCCGTTGAAGGGAAGAGGCTGTCCGGAATTCCCTCCCTGTCACCGGAGAAAGCTTCAGCCGGGCTCCCCCTGGGTTGCTCCCTCAGCCCAGGACAAAAGTCGTGCCCTCAGACGGCCAACTTGCCTGCCCGTTCGTTCACAAAACGAGGAGCGCTGCCGGACCCCAATTTGTCCATTCTCCTATGTTTGCGGGATGAGAGTGTGCCAGGTCAAGACTTGCCCCACCTTGGTCTCCCACTATTGAAACACACTAAAGAGCTGTGGAGAGTGGACTAAGTCTTTGTGATGAAAGTGTCTAATGCTTTTTTTTTTTTAATACGGCCCCCACAGCAAGGAATGCCACAAGTTGTGGTAGCGAATTCCGCACGGTGAATTAAGTGCTACTTGTGGGAAGAAGCACTCTTGTTTCTAAGCCTTGAATATCCTCCCAGACTCATTAGATGGAGTGTCTACGAAGTTTAAGAGGAAATTTGTGGCTTGTTTCAATTTATTACATTGGTGTCCTGCCTTTCCTACAAGCAGCTCAAGGGGGCGTACGTGGTCTTCCCTACTTTAATCCTTACACCAACTCTGTGGCTGTGCTTGCATAATATATGGTTAAGGGAACACAGTCACTAAGCTACAAATTTGGCCAGCCACAGTTTTAAGCTAGCATGTTGGCCAACTTAGTCTATAAGTTTGACTTAGCAAGCAGGTCCCATGTAGGAATGTCATACTGAGTAGGAATATAAATTATTTCTTTCCACTCCTTAGTTTCTGGAGTTTGTATTATAACTGTAGCTGCTAAATTGTATATAGAGATTTAATTGCTTTAAATTTCTGGTTGGCCAAGTAAAAGTACATACCAAGAGGGAGCCCTTCTTCTTCTTCTTTTTCCCCCCCAGTGATCACATTTATTTATTACATCTCTATATAACTCATCTCACCTAAGTGATTCACCTAAGTGACTAAATTTGAATTTTTGAAATATATACACCAATAGTAAGGTCAGGACAAAACATCAGCATCAGAAAAAAATTACGATTAAATTCAACTGTATTAATTAAATAAGGTGTAGGATTTTTATCTGTCTGTCTGTCTGTCTGTCTGTCTGTCTGTCTGTCTGTCTGTCTGTCTGTCTGTCTGTCTGTCTGTCTGTCTGTCTGTCTGTCTGTCTGTCTGTCTGTCTGTCTGTCTGTCTGTCTTGTCTATCTATCTATCTATCTATCTATCTATCTATCTATCTATCTATCTATCTATCTATCTATCTATCTATCTATCTATCTATCTATCTATCTATCTATCTATCAACTAAAAATGACCAAATATTTAGAATTTAGTACATAGACTTTAATGGTGCACTGCGAGACCATTCAGGCTGATTTTTTCTCTCATTCAAGTGGAATGGAAGTTTTCTCTCTCCAGGCTAATTTTTTTTTGTGATACGGTGTTCCAATTCTGGATCTCAGAGCAGTGAGAGGCATTACATTCCAAAAACGAAAGACATTTTTTGCTTGTGCTTGCTTGGAAAAATTGGCTTGGAGAGTGGGAAAAAAGAGAGGGGATTAAATTCAGGAATTCATAGATATGTCCTCAAATTAGAGTGGGCCTCAAATGTGACCTTTTGGCTGTGTGGCAAAATCTGAGAGAAGAGGAAGAGGCAAAATTATGTTTGCTGTTATTCTACACCTGATTGTTTCTGAGATACTCTCTAAGGAATTCCATGTGAACCTACTTTTTTCAGATTTGGTGTTTTTCAGTTTTTCTAATCAGTACAAAAGAAAACCAAAGCAACTTATAACAAATTCACAAGATAGACAAACATGTATTGGATTTTCCTAACATACCAGCCATGATGCTTGGGGAAAATATTAGATCTTAACAGCCTTGTAGAAAGCCAAGGGACAGGACTCTCTGAATCCTGGGGGAGGATGTTGTTCCATAGGACTTTCCCTGAAACAGAGAAGACATGCTCCTTGGTCCTGGAACTGAACGGGACCTGGAGGATGTTCTCCCTGTCAGATTTGGTGTAAAGACCATATAATTTGAAAGCTTGTACACTAATTTCTATGATATTTAGTGTGCTTCATCCTCTCACAACATCTACTCCCATGAATTCTGACTTTAAAATACTTTAGATGCCATTATGCATAATACATGATTTTTGCACATGAGATAATGGGGTCATGGACCTCCATATTTTCAAAAATGAATTGGAAAATTCACTGGTTTGCACAGACCTCAAAGTTATTGAATGATAATTTCAGAGAGATTATACGTCCAAAAACTTTTGGAAGCTACCACAATCTTAATACGCATGTCTCTGGGTTCATGGCCCCATTGGTTTTCAACTGAGAGGTAGGTTATATTGAAAAGTATTCTACTTTACAGGGAATACAATTATGAAATGTTGGATCAGGACCTGGAACACCTAGGTTCAAATCTACCCCCAGCCACAGAAATTCAATGGGCAACTTGGGACAATCACACAAAATTGCTTAAAGGGGTATTGTCGGTAAGTTTGAACCAGGGAGTGCTATCTATGATGCTCTGAACTTTGGAGGAAAGGTCAGCTGTATGTCTCATAAAACAAATAAAAATAAAGTTCAAATGTCATACACTGTATATCTTGCTTCTATGCTTATTTAAGCAATTAAGGCTGATATTTTACTACAGCCATCATGCAATCCCTGTAATTGCAATTTTTGAAATTACAACAGCAATTTCTAGAGTTTTCAAGGAGAATCCCACATAAAGCACATTGCAGTAAACAAGACAGGGATGTAACCAAGGTATAGATAATTGTTGCCAGGTCTTGCTTAGAAAGGGCTGCAGTTGATACATATCCATAGTTATGCTAATGTGCATCACAATCACCACTTTGCTAGATCCAGTGACAACTGGAGCTCAAAGAGCACTTCCAGGCTGCTATTTTGGGGGGAATGTTACCCCATTCAAAATAGGTTTCACCTGAGTCAATCCCTCTATCTTTTCTGGATTTAATTTCAGCTGGTTTGCCCTCATCAATCCCCTTATCAAGATTAGGCAATTTCAATAACATTTATTGCCTCATTGGAGTTAGATGTAGGGGCGGTAGAGCTGGATGATATTAGTCCAGTGATGGCACTCCAAAACTCAAAATATCTTCTCACAATAGTTTTATGTAGATGTTATACAGCATATAGAACAAGATAGAACCCTGTGGAATACATTGTCAAACTACCCAGGTATCAAACAGTAATCTCCCAGTAAGTGCTCATGTCCAAACAGGAACAACAAAAACTATTGCAAAGCAATGCCTGCAAGGTCCAGTCCTAACAGGCAGCCTAGAAGAATTGCCATGGTCAGAGATAAGAAAAGCCACTGAGAAGTCCTGAACAACTAGAAGTGATGAACAGCTTATCACCTAGCCTCTAGAATAGGTTACTCACCAAGATGACCAAAGTATTCTCATGTTTTCCTTGATGAAAATCCAGTTGAAATGGGTTTAACCAATTGAATCCAAATAAGAATGGAATAGAGCTGGAAGGGATCTTGGAGGTCTTCTAGTCCAGCCCCCTGCTCAAGCAGGAGAACCTATACCGTCTCAGACAGGTGAATGTCTAGTCTCTTCTTAAAAATCTCCAGTGATGGAGCACCCACAATTTCTGGGAGTAAGCTGTTCCACTGGTTGATTGTCCTTACTGTCAGGAAGTTTCTCCTTAATTCCAGGTTGCTTCTCTGATCAGTTTCCAACTATTGTTTCTCGTCCTTCCCTCTGGTGCTTTGGTGAACAACCTGGTCCCCTCTGCCTTGTGGCAGCCCCTCAGATACTGGAACACTGCTATCATGTCTCCCCTATTTCTTCTTTTCTTTAGACTAGCCAAACCCAAGTCCTGTAGCTGTTCTTCGTATGTTTTAGTTTCCAGGCCTTTGATCATCTTAGTTGCTCTTCTCTGAATTTTTTTTGGTGATATGGTGACCAAAATTGGCTGCAGTATTCCAGGTGTGGTCTTACTAGGGTTTTATAAAGCAGTACTAATACTTCACGTGATCTTGATTCCATGCCTCTGTTTATACAACCAAGGATTGTATTAGCTTTTTTGGTTGCTGCTGCACACTGCTGGCTCATAGTCAATAAAATTTGAACTATCCATTCTTATCCAGAAATTGAATGTGAAACTGGCATTTATAGTTACATAAATCTTCCGGATACAGGGATGTTTTCTTAGTACATGTCTTATACTGAAGCTTCTTCAAGCAAGCAGGAACATATTCCATCATCAAAGAGGCATTGACTGCATCCTTTAAACATGGGTCAGTTGCAGTCTGGCCAAAAGTGACAAAGGTTAGTGAAATAGATTGCCTGTTCACATATCCTGACAATATTATTGGAACTTGTAAGTGAAAAATGTGAACAGGACAAATGGTTGCCAAGTTTCATATACTATGTCCCAGTCTTCTACTCTTGCCAAGCTTTATAGCAACAACTACCCAAGAAGTGAGCAGAAACGATGGTTCATATACAATAAGTGGTCTACATGAGTGGTGTATTGTATTCACATCAGAAGTGTGCTATTTAAGAATTTCCCAAAAAATCATAACTCTTCTTCCATGGAACAATACTTCTATCTCATCAGCCAAATGGGAATAATATTCCCCCCCCCAAGATAGTTACTATAGAAATGAATGGACTAAAAACTGCTATAAGATTCTGTGTACTTGATATATGCAAGTGAAGCAAAAGATCATTTTAAAAAATCATATTACTTAAATGAAACACATTCATTTCTTACAAAGAAATATAATATCATTAACATACCTCCTAAGCAAGATAATACGGGACCAAATGCTACTGAAACAGGATCCAGCAGAAGAATCTTATTTGATCTAATGCTGTGTACATAAACCGCTCCCTTTTCTGCTAATAAAGTAAATAGAAAGTTGGTGTGTATGAAATGGATAGAGGGAAGCACTAGAGGTAATTAAGATGAACTCTGATTGATGTAGATAAATAATCATATCCCTTGTAACATAATTGTTTCAGAAGCAAAACAAAAAACAAAAACTGATCAGGTGGGCTGAACATTGTAACTAGGTAGTAACAGTAGTGACACATAATGGTGATAGCTGGTATTGCTCTGGGAAAACCTTTTTTAACCAAACAAGCATAAGAAAGACACAAAAAGAAGTATTTAATTAAAAGTCTTCCTCCAAGAGCAGTGAGTCTATGAACCCTTCACTACGTGCACATTTTAATTCATGCAAGCTATCTCCTGTTCATTATTAAAGTATCATTACATTTCTCTGGCTCAGAGCCACAGATTTTAGTTCGTTTCGTCCTTTGAGATTTTTTACAAACATAGAGAAATGCATACTGTATTCTTATTTCAAATGTTTTTGTGTCAGTTAGACCTCATACATGACTAGACCTGACTGTTTATCTAACTTCATTCTAATCTCCATGATGAAATCAAATCCATTTCAGACAAGGCATAGCAGATATTACCCTAAGAAACTGTGTATTATAAAATAATGGGTGTTTCTTCATGGGTAGCTCCTATGCTACCTATCAGAAGACTTCTTAACATTTTTTTAATAACAAGGAAAAGACAAAGGAAGATTGGAACATATATGTGAGTTACAAGTGAGAAATATCATCGGTTTCCCCCCCTCCCCATCTCATTAAATTCTGAGGAGGAAACCAGGAAATTGCAAGGTAACTTTTTCATCTGGAAAGCTCTATTATTTTAATTTATTTTTTATTTATTTGTATCCTGCCTTTATTATTTTTACAAATAAGATAGCAAATATATCCAACATACCTTCCTCCTCCTATTTTCCCACAACAACAATCCTGTGAGGTGGGTTGGGCTGGGAGAGAGTTACTGGCCCAAGGACACCCCAGCTGACTTTCATGGTTAAGGCAGGACTAGAACTCAGGGTCTCCCGATTTCTAGCCTGGTGCCTTAATCATGGAACCAAACTGGCTTAATTGGTATTAAGGCCAATATTATTTACCTATAGCTATACCTCTACACTAGGAAAACTTGCACTTAACAAACATAGATATCTTTCTCTGTCTCACTAGAAATTAACTCCCTCCCAGTGTCAAGACTGTTGAAGCAAATGGAGGGGAGAATGCCAATGCCATTCCATTTTATCATGTGTGACTTATTACATTTTCAGAATTGCATTCCTTCCTGTCAGAGTAAATATCTTTTTCCCCAATCAAAGACTGTTTTTGAACTCCCAGAGTGAAGCAGTTCGTTCCATGTATGGCTTTGCTTGCTCTTGTCAGAGGACTGTTGTATATAATTTCAGTTGTACATAAAAATGCCACGTTTTCAGAACTACATGATCAGTCTTCTTGGACTTCATGTGGGACAATTTTCAGCTTTTCAGCTATTAGGAAACGCGTTACCATTTTTGATACCCCAGTTGATGAATTTGCAACTAAATTTTGCACATAAGCAAAATCATGCATTTTTCCAGCATGATTACCTGTACATATTTACACATCAACAGTATTTAAAGTTGCATTCTCAGTATTTTTTTTAAATGCGTGAATTAGGACCAAAGAAGCAGACACTTTTTATTATCTCAACTAACTTCAAAATGGAATAAAATCTAAGCTAATGTATGTGCATTTTCCTGTATGAATTCCCTAAAGCTAATCCCAATATTCAAGACAAATCAAAATCATTTGATTCAATTAATATATTTCAAAATACATCCTATTGGTTCTGTAAAGGAGTCTTTGGGCTTCTTTTGCTCTAATATAAAATCTCATAGCAAATGGCAAATAGCAAAAAGTAAACATAATGTATATTATGAAAAATTGAGAGAGAAGGTGATATATACTGCTCAGAGTAAGAAGGGACAATCTGATCCTTTGGAAGAAGGAATAATAATAATAATAATAATAATAATAATAATAATAATAATAATAATAATAATAATAATAATAATAATAATAATAATAATAATAATAATAATAATAATAATAATAATAATAATAATAAAGTTGGAAGGGACCTTGGAGGTCATCGAGTCCAACCCCCTGCTCAGGCAGGAAACCCTACACCATTTCGACAAATGGCTGTCCAGTCTCTTCTTAAAAACTTCCAGTGTTGGAGCATTCACCGCTTCTGGAGGCAGTTGTTCCACTGGTTAATTGTTCTAACTGTCAGGAAGTTTCTCCTCAGTTCCAGGTTGCTTCTCTCCTTGACTAGTTTCCATCCATTACTTCTTGTCCTGGCCTCAGGCGCCTTGGAGAATAGCTGACTCCCTCTTTCTTTGTGGCAGCCCCGAGATATGGAACACTGCTATCATGTCCCCCCTCGTCCTTCTCTCGTTAAACTAGACATACCTAATTCCAGCAAACCGTTCCTTATATGTTTTAGCCTCCAGTCCCCTAATCATCTTTGTTGCTCTTCTCTGTACTCTTTCTAGAGTCTCAGCATCTTTTTTACATTGTGGTGACCAAAACTGGATGCAGTATTCCAAGTGTGGCCTTACCAAGGCATTGTAAAAGTGGTATTAATACTTCACGTGATCTTGATTCTATCCCTCTGTTAATGCTAGCCTAGCACTGTGTTGGCCTTTTTGGCAGCTGCAGCACACTGCTGGCTCATATTAAGTGATGTCCACTAGGACTCCGAGGGTCCCTCTCACAGTTACTACTATTGAGCAAGGTACCCCCTATACTATACCTGTACATTTGGTTTTTCTTGCCTAAATGTAGAACCTTACTTTTTTCACCATTGAATTTCATTTTGTTAGATAGTGCCCAGTGTTCACATCTGTCCAGATCCTCCTGTATCTTAAGCCTGTCTTCTGGAGTGTTGGCTATTCCTGCCAGTTTGGTGTCATCCGCAAATTTGATGAGTTCCCCATCTATCCCCTCGTCCAAATCGTTGATGAGGATGTTGAAGAGCACAAGAACCTTTGTTTTCAGGACACTTACATTTTTAACAAAACAGAAAGAAGAAAAAAAACGGGTAGCAAAATATAATGAAGGCATTTCTTTTTCTAAAATATCATTTCAAAATTAGAAGAGATTGGGGTCTGTAGTATTAAAATTCTTATTGTAAAAGTTAACCGAATTTCACAAAATTATTGTCTCTAGAAATATAATATAATCATGTCACACTGTGTACTGAACTCTAAGATCTTGGGAGAATATATGTTTATTTTCTATTTATCTTAGCAGTGAGAATAGATACTCTACTGGTGACTTTTAATTCCAGTCTGTTACACAGTATATCTTGATCAAGGAAATTTAATTATGTGGGCTTTCTGCATTTTTTGAAAAGCCGTCATGGAAACAATGTTCATGCAGTTTGATTTCAATCTCTTCAACATGTAGTATTATCTCAAATATCAAAAGGAGAGAGTGACAGCTCAAGCTAAGTTAAAAGATAATGAGGAAGATACTCACTGCCGTGAAATAGTTTTAAGTTTCTAGGATCAGACCAATTGCATCCAAGAGCACTGAAGGAATTTGCTAATATCACCTTGGGATATTATGATTTTTGAGAAATCAAAGAAGATAGGGCAAATGTTCCTCTTCTTTAAACAGAGGAGGAGGGGGAAAATGACTTAGATAATACAGACCAGTTTCTACAAACTCTATACATCTCTACAAACTATAAATCATGCCTAAAGTATTGTTCTGGTTCTGGGCATTTTGATATAATAAACTGGCGCATGTCTAGAGGAGAGCAACAAAGGTGATCAGGAATCAGGAGTTTATGAAGAGGGGTTGGAAACACTGGGTATATTGAGTCTGAAGAACTATGAGGAGATGTGATAGTTGTCTTCTGATATCTGAAGGGCTCTCATTTAGAAAACAGACCAGAATTGTTGAGAGTTGTTCCCGATATCAGGACAAAAATAAAAATACATTTAAATTGCAGGGAAGTTGGCTTTGATAATAAGAACTGTTCAACAGTAGAATAGACTCTTAGGAGTTGATGGACATTTTCTCACTCAATATGAATGGCTATCTGTTGGATATATTATACTGGCGGATTTCTGCACTGACAGGGCATTGAACTAAATAACCCCCCCAAATTTTCAAAAGTAATTTTCTATGATCTTATCATATTTTTTTAAAAAAATTGATGCTGCATTTGTATTTTTTAAAATATTAGATTGCAAAACATGAGGCACAAGCAAATTTCCTGCCTCTTTCTCTGCATTGCTGCATGTATGCTCACCAGAAAAAAAGATACATAATGGAGTTGAGGGGTAAACAACACTTGAGAAATCATCTTTTGCACAAATAAAAATGTGTTTTCATCAACATGAAATACTATTGGATCCCAAGTACAATTTAGAATTTGATACAGTTGATAGTAAAAAAGCAGAATAGGTACTGAAAGAAACTAATGGACGGTACACTATTAGCAAAGTTATTATTTAATTATTTATTAAAAGTATTTACATTACTTAAATGTTCCTGAATTCCAAAGAACTCTGGGAAGCATACACCATTTTTTTTTAAAATATCATCATTATTATTATCAATCTCATCATCTATTTTTCCATCCAATGGGGGAATTTTCAAAAGGGGCTCTCATGCAGATGTTAATAACCAACCATGTTTACAACAGAAGATGCAGGCCCTTTGACACTGAATACCTAAATTATTGTGGCTTTAAAGATTAAAAAAAAGCAACATTATACACAGTGAACAATTGGAAACTAGTGCTAATCTTCTATGCAGGTGTCATATGATTCAATCATCTTGCATCATTTATCAACTAGCTACCAGTTAGTAACTTTTATCTTCAGTCAGAACTTAGACTTATGCAATAATTTTTTAGAAGGATCAATTATTTCATTATATATTAGTACTATATTATTAGATGTCATGCTCAGCTGATAGATTGTAGATTCAATTAGATGAGATGCTCAATATTATCTGGAAGATTGGATGGGAAGTAATGTTGTTCTTTTTCAAAAAAGGAAAGAAAGACACCTCAGGAACTACAGACAAGATCCTGGAATGAGATTATGAACACTCAAATAGGCATGTTACAACTAACTCGAGCCAATATGGATTTGTCATGAACAAATCATGTTACACTAATATTATCTTCTTCATTAGAATTACTAGCTTAGTTGATCTGGAAATTATTGCAATGATCCTAGATCTCAGCAAAACATTCAACAATAGTAAAATAGGACTAGAAGAAACTATTGTTAGATGAATCCACAATTGAAAAAATGATTGCATCCAAAGAATGTTTGTCAATGGTTCCACTTCACATTGGAAAGAAATATCAAGCGGATGCCACAGGGCTCTGTCCCAAGCTTTGTCTGTTCAATATTTTTATTGAATGTCTTGGATGAGAGAATTGATTTATAAAATTAGCAGATAACACAAAGCTGGGAGAGTAGCCAATATGTTGGAGAGAAAGAGAGCATATACAAGATGATCTAAAGAGGCTTGAGCAGTGGGATAAAAAGAATAAGATGAAATTTAACAGGGAGAAAAATAAAGTTCAGCAACTTGATAACAAAAATGTAAGGCACAAGTATCAAATGGAGGAAACATGGCTTGACTGTAAGATAAGATAAGATAAGATGAGATGAGATGAGATGAGATGAAATGAGATGAGATGAGATAGATAAGATAAGGTAAGGTAAGGTAAGGTAAGACAAGACTAGACAAGACAAGACGAGATAAGATAAGATAATCTTTATTGTCATTTTTTACTGTGAGCACAATGACACACATCAAAAATGAAATTTAGTTGCCTGCTCTCAAAGTGAATACAGACATGACACACACCTAAACATACTATATACAACATATACAACATACTGAGACAGAGATCTAGGTGTCCTTGTCAACTAGAAGTTGAACATTAACCAGCAGTGTGATGCAACTACCAAAATGACAATTGCTATCTTGAAGTGCATTAACCGGACCATAGAATTGAGATCATAGGAAGTAATTGTTCTTCTGTACTTCCCTGGTTCAGACCCCACTTGGAATACTGTGTCCAGTGTTGGGCACCATATTTCAAAATGCATGGTGATGAATTGGAATTAGCTATCAAGATGGTGAAGGGTCTGGAAAGCAAACCCTTAAGGAAACTTAAAAGATCTGGTATGTTTCGCCTACAAAATTTATATTGGTAGCAATCTACAAATAACTATCACAACATGGGGAATAATCCTATTTAGTGTTGCCCTAGAAACAGTGGTGGGGTTCAGCCAGTTCGCACCAGTTCGGCAGAACCGGTAGCTAATTTTTTGTTGCCCAAGCCCAGAATGGACTTCCGGAAGCGGCATCCACACAGAGAACCGGTTGTTCACATATTTGAATCCCACCACTGCTTAGAAGGCACAACCAGAACCAATGTGTTGAAACCACAAAACAATAGATTCAAGTTAGATGTTAGGAGGAACTTCCTGACTATGTAAACAGTCAGCCATTGGAACAGACCACCACATAAAGAGGCCAGTTTTTCTCTGCTGGAAGAAAACAAGAGGCTGAATGGACATGCATCAAAGATGTTTCAGTGGACCCTTTATTGTGCAGGGACTTAGAATAGATGATTTCCTGTAGGAAGAATATGGAAAGACTCTTTGATTCAGCAGAATATATTGATTAAAGATATTGGGCAAAAGAAGAAGGCCAAAGTGAAAATTAAGAAAATAGATGATGGGACTTATCAGAGAGAATATTTAAAAAAGAAACACCTGTTTGAATATGGTTAAAGTAATAGAAAGATTTTGGATATGAATTTTACTTTAAGAGGGAGGAGTCCCTCAAATAACATAGTACTCTCTCTTTCTTCTCTTTTCTTCTCTTATTTCTTGATATGAGTAATATAAAAGAGTTAGAATGGCTTATATATAAGGACATAATTTAGATATTTAAATGTGATTTATTTTAAGAAAATTACAATGGATTGAAAAAAAATATGTTTTGAATAAGAGTTAAAAGACCAGATGACTAGATTTATTAAATGGAATATTTAAAGATTAAATATATTCTTAATTATGGTAAAAAAGAATGGAAAGATTTTGGAAATAAATATGTATTAGCTTAGGGGAAACATGGACTTTCAGTAGTATACTATCTTTTTATCCCTCTTTACTCTTGTTCTTTTTTTCTCTTTTTTTAGTCTTATTTATTCCTTAAGTAAGGTAAAAGTTATGGGATGGTTTATATGAGAAAAAATAGAATCAAATATCTAAATGTAATTAACTTTGAGAAAATCTTATTCAGTAAGAATGTCTTGAATATTGTGGGAAAAACAAATGTAAACAAGAACTGTGAACGGGATCTGTGACGAGGCAACCAGAATGACTAGATAGAAAAGAAATATTATATTGATGTGATTATTATTTGTGGAAATATTAGACAAATTTTTATATTCAATGGTTATCTATTGAAACAATAAGAATTGTATTAACTTAAGGTTGGTAAAAAGAACATTATGGGAAGAAGAGGAAATCAAGTAAAGCTATTATGTGGATTATATAGATCATAGAAACCAATTGTTAGCGAATGTTTTTTAAATGTAAACCCAGACAACACAATGTTTACAGAATATTAAGGTGACCATGTTAAAAAATTAATAAAATATATTATAAAAAAAATAGAATAAATGATTTCCATGGTTCCTTCCAACTCTATGATTCTATGTGTTTACTATTATTGCAACACAACAAAGTCCTTGTCTTTCTTCTCTTTAGATACATTTTAAAAATCCTTTGACTGGATGGAATGGTATTACTTTTTTATGGTACTTCAAGAGGAATGTGTTTCAATTTTAAAACATATCTGTAGAAGTTCACAAAAATTATTGAACATAAATGGTTTTACAAATGGTAGGAAACAGGGATGTCCTTTCTCACCTGTCTTGGCAATTAACAATTAGTGTCTAGCAAATTTTAATGAAAGACATTTGAACATAAAATTAACAATAGATAACAATTTGATTTTCATTTCTAATCAATTATATTTTATTTCATAAAGTATCAGACTTCACAGTAAATTAAAAATAAGTTAGATCTTTTCTATGTATAAATATTAGCAAAATTACAATGTAAACTACAGGGGTTTCCAGGATCATAGCTTAAACTTTCCTTTAAATTACCTTGGAATACTAATAACAAGAGAACTAGGACAATTAGTGCCAGGAAATTATAATGGTGGGGGGGAAGTCTAGGAAATTTACAAATAACTGCTAAATTTATCAGTCAGAAAGTACATAATGGCAATACCATACCATACAATACAATACAATACAGTTCTTCCTTGCTTTCTTTTCTATTTCAGTACATTATTCTTTCAATGAAAAACTCAATCGCTTAGAGAAGAATGGGTATTCTAGATTTCTTAATATATAAGAAGTTATACCTTGCAATTTCAAACTCACTCTCTAGTTAATATATGTCATTACCCAGTATACTACATTTCATTGCAGAAAATGCAGTGGTAAGCATTATGATGGAATTCTTTTCCATAAAAAGAATTTTCCCATTGATTTTACAAACAAACAACTTGGGAAACGTTGATAAAAAATATGCACTTATTTATTCCAAACTTTTCTAATCAGCCTAAATATTAAGATCTTAGCACCTCCCATTTCTCCCTTTTTTCATTTTTAAACTATAACTTTTAAAAAATAGAATAAAAAGAATACCAATTTTGAACTGAAGAGAAAAAGAATAGAGGGAAACAATAAGAAAGTGAAAAAGAAATAAAGAAAAATAAGTAAAGAAAAAAGAAAGACTAATAAAAGAAATGGCTTTCAATCTTCTTAACAACAGTTATAAGTACATTTATATTTTACCCCTTTCTCTCATTTTTGTAGCTATCATTTGTCAAATTTAATATCAAAATGTGAAACTATATAATCCTTAATTAAGTTAGAATAGTTTTATGTAGTTCCAACAGATCTAATTTCAGAAGTGCATGGATTGTTAACAGATGTTCAATTTAGCATTCGGTACATCCAGTCCTAAATCTATGTGGGAAGATCACCACTTTCTCTTTCTACTTGATTCTGATTGGGATATTTTCTGGAATAGTAGTTAAATCACCTTTAGCTCATCTCTGGGAGGCATAATCAAGACCACATGGTTGTCACTCAAAATCCATCAAATTACAATGAATGCTGCCTTCCATGACTTTTTATTGGAGAAATTATGGTGAATCTAGTACATTTCTGCATATGTGGCTTCTCTATTTAACTGTCAAGAGCTTTTGAAATTAGGATTTTTTTTAATGTAATTGGAGAAATTAAGTTAAATGTTACATTCTGTGTAGTATTTCTTTCCCATTGAATGTGTTAATGGAAGGGGTCTTTAATGTATGGGCATTAATAAAATATTTTGAGCAACATAAATAGTAATTGTCTCCCATTAAAAGACAAAAACAAATTGTACCAGGCAGAATTGAATGGCAAAGGAATAGAACTTGGTTCTCTCTGAAAAATGATCATGTAGCATTAGAAAACTCAGAAAAAGAGTCACACACACAAAAAATGTTGCGCTCTCTCTCTCTCTCTCTCTCTCTCTCTCTCTCTCTCTCTCTCTCTCTCTCTCTCTTTCAGCATTCACCTGGAACTCTTCTTCCAGTCTTCCAAAGTGACTTCTTTCTTTTTTTTCAGATTATGCTACCAAACTTTATTGTTCTCTGTATTTAGCATTACGGATTTTATTCAATAGTTTTATTTCAGTTTTTATCTTCTTTAACAAAACTTAAACATTACATATAAATATTATATTCTAATGCTAGTATTAATGTGAGGAACCCAAGAGATGTTGCTAGGGCTAGCTGTCCAGGTTTTGCAAACATTGCTTTATGCTGCTTCAAGGAAAACAAAGACCCCAGTGTAGAGTTATGTGTGCATTGCATATATCACAAATGTGGGAATGCACATCACTTATACTTTGCACTTCTATCTCACTGTAGCTTGAGTGGAAAATAATAGCCCAGTTCCAAAGGAGTTGATGCCAGGTTCTTTTGAAGAAGCTGCTTTCTGAAATGAAACTGGTTACTTTTCATATTGAGAAAGATTTTTGGTTATGCTCTGGTATACATTGATGACAGTAGCAATACATTTGGCAGTAACTGAACCACTTGCAGTTATTGTGGTGACTGGGATATTGGTGAGGTCTAAAGTATTGATAGACAAGGAGGGAGGACTTGTGACCATGGATTGGATGCCCTGGCATAACATTAAGACAGGGGATCCTTGTAGCCCAGCCTGGTTCAGGGGTCCAAGGACCATTAAGCATGTGGGAGAAATGCTTAGAAATGTTGGTCACCATTGTCAGCTACTCAGCTGGCTGGGACTAAAAATATATAGCCAGCAAGAAGATTGGAAAGATGCAATATTCTGAATATGATTCTTCAGCTCCATCAACATCTTAGGTTAAATGTACCTAGTAAAATATACTACATTTCCCCACTATCTTAAGCACATTGCCAGGCATTTTATGTGTATTCCTTTTGTTCCACTTCATGCATTCTATTTTATATCACCTCTCCTTCACTACCATGCCTCTTCCAACCTATATCACAGATAGGTTGGTAGGACCTAGAATTCCCTTCAGACATGTTGACTGGATATTCTGAGAATCACAGCCTTAATAGATCCAGACAACACAAGCTTAAGAAAGGCTATTGTAAGTCTGGAGGGGTAAGTAAGGCATCTGTAGGAAATGTGGAAGCATTTTCAATCCACTATATGATTTAACTCATATTTAATTTCCTGTTTTTATTTCATTTTACCAACTTTGAGTGGTTTACACAAACATCTATAATTATATTAAAATAAGAAATGATTACAAATAGCAAAATTACAACTATTGCTTGTACACCGAGGGATATAAAACTACACACCCAGGCACCCCATCACATATCTTAAAATTCTATATTTTTAAAAAATCTGTTTACGAGCATCTCCATGTATACTTTCCCATTCTATACATTTTACACTGTTTAGAGCAAATATAGTAACATAAGGTTATGTATCAGAATCTACACAAATAGCCACACGATGACACTGTCCTCCAAAAAAGTATTGCATATAAATATAAAATAATATATGTATACCTAGCCCATTTCTATGTAACCCTCCAAGGTAACAATAGCTGCTGCTAAATGTATATAAATTTAGATGGCCTGAAATAAATCCTTCCATCCCTCCACCATCCAGTTAGAACTGATGAAGCTTCTTAGATGAGAAGTGAAATGTCATCTTCTTCCTCAGTTGCCTTTTGTAAAAGCACCCTTGAGACAACTATGACCTGGATGTCTGTGAATCTCCACAGACAGCTGCTACTGAAGGCAAATAGTAGAAGTCCTCTAGAACTCCTAGTTAGCTGGGGGTCATTTATAGCTTCAACAGATGTAGGATTCTTACATCAGTTCAATATATGATTTTCCCATCTGGCGCACATGCTAGAAAGATTAAAATCCTCATTAACACCATTGGAACCAAAATCCAGAGAAGTTGGCTATAAATCTGATACATTGCTAAAGCGCCACTACTGCATGTTCATATGGAATGCCAGTAAAAGATTATAGTTTTCTCCAAATCAATGCATCAATTCAAAGATCAGAGAATCTCCTGAACATTTTCTGTTTTACTTTTCTCTTTGCACATTTTTGCCTCTTGCCAAAAAAGTGAATTATTTTATCAAGTCATAAATAGTCTGCATTTTCCTATATATTTCTGTGATGGAAGCTCAGATTTATGGATAATGTTTTAGTACTGTATTTGCTATACAGGTTTATCAATCTATAATCATTTATTGACTTTTATTGACATTTATTGACTAATGACTTTTTCAGCACTTTGCTCATTAAATATTTCTCATCAAACAAGTTATATTTTGAGGACTTTTTTTCCCCTTTCTTTAAAATAGGTAATTTGCTTATAGAATTATCTCTTAAACTGCTCCATCCATCCATTTATTTAATGCAATAAACTTCCAGGGAGAGATAGAAATGTATCAAAATCAATTCTGTATCATTCATTGTGACACCATGACAATTGGAGTTAACTTTCTAATTCCCTATTTGCATGCGCCTTTGTGTGCTTATTATTCTACTGTCATGATTTAGATGCTGTCATTCTGGAGATTTTTAGCCCCATTTTATTTTTCATGTATAATGGCATCTGATAATTTTACCCACAGCAAAACAATACACAATACCCTACAAGTTGTTGGAATAAGTAAATAACAGCTAGTCCTGCTGGCCCATCTTATTTCAGAATTTTTTGCCAGCCGCTGGGGATCTCACAAGCAAAAGCTGGAGACACACCATCATTTGCTGCAGCTGTTCCATAGAGGCAGGTCATCTTCACCAGTAGGTTACACTGGTTAGTCTTCCTAACTAATACACATTGATAGCTGTTAATGTAAGGACACTCCATGACAAAGCTGATCAGGTTGATGGCCATCATAATGTCTTGTGATCATGGATTTCAATGTGTCCTGTACAAAGACTGTTTTCTGTCAATCAGCTTCACTGGATGACATCAAGGTCCAAGCATATTGAGTGGAGGAGAAAACTTACTTCTGTCCATTTTCCCTGGGCCAGTCCTGATTTTATTCACCCCAATGATACACACACTCATTTGGCTTTTCTGAAGCTGAAGAGCTTCAAATGAACCTATTCTTAAAAAACGAAAATCAGAAAGGTTGGACATAAATAGGGAGATGCCACCATTTTGGGCCAACGCAGAAGAGTCTAGCTTGTTTTACCTATATTTTATTTTCAAACTGAAACTTTATTTTCAAATTTTATTTCCAATAATTAATACTAATATTTAGTTTAGAGAAATAAAGAAAAAGGAATCACAGAACTATTAATATGGCTGCCCCACACTTATGGAAAGCTTTGTCTTCAATATTTGCCAAAGATCCCTTGTTTTATAGGCCAAGACAGTGAAAGTTACACTCCTTATCATTACATGAGGAAAAGATACTTGTTATTGGCATATCATTGTGGCTTGCAAGATCACCTTAAGGAATTCTGTAAATAATGGAGAACATTTTGTAACTCAACAGGAAACCCCAAAATAAACACCTAATGGGGACCGTAAATTCCCTATCTGTACCAGCAGTTCCCAGGGAAAATTGCCAGGCTATAGTGATTTCCTGTGTTTTACAAAATCCCACCATTAAAACCATATGGTTAATATAAAAACTGGTCGCAACTCATTTGCTGAAGAGTGGAAGTAATATATGACCATAAGGCATGGGTATAAAAATTGATATGGATTGCAGAGAATATTGAAATGTACCCAATAAGAATTTGAGTTTTAGTTTGTTCTCCTTATACTCAGATTTTATCTCATTTCACTTTTCTGATGTACAGTACGTTGCTTTGTAGGGACATATTTTGAAGCCTTAAAGCATTTCTAAACTGAACATATATATATTTTAAAAATTCAGTGTATTTTAGCAGGTCTGATTTATGGAGGATTTCTTTGATTTGTGCTATAGAGCTGGCTGATAGGCTAAATGGTTAATGAGATTCTCCTGGCATCTCATCTCTCTCTATCCATTTCAAATTCCTACTCAGAAAATTGATTGTATGTACATAGGCCCATTCATACAACTGAGCTGATTATTTGTTTGCTGAATTGGCAGTAGCTTTTTAGAAATCACTCAAAATGTGATAAAAATGTGGAAGAAATAGCTGTGAGGTTGTATTGAGAACATAGACTCAATACAGAGTTCTAGATCAGGGCAAACATTTCACACAAATAATTGGTAATGGCATCTTAAACCATAAAGTGTGACGGTAACTACTTTATTAAGTTAGTTAGAAGGTCAAAGTTATAATGGATGCAAAAGGATTATTTAAAACGAAGACATGAATGGATTCTTAAACATATAGGCCCTATCCATTATTATGGAAATGGATTTGGACTGTGCAATGGGCCTTCCCTTCCGTATCTTAGTCTTCCATCTCTGTGCATTCTGCAAATATGCTCTAAAAGACATAACTCTCTGGATAACTGGGGGAAAAAGCAGATGGAAGAAAAGTTTGTTCCACTGGTAGATGGCATTCCGCAAATGCATTTGATAAGGATTAAGGCTAAACAGTTTTTCATAAACAATCTCTGCATTCTCTACGACAACTTGGTAAGATCAATCACCACATATCACAACATGGCACAAGAAGCACTGAAGGTAGGACATTTTCACACTTCAAAAATTGCTCTGGATTCTGTGATTCCACACTATTTGTTGATTTTAGCAGCTGAACCAATTTATTTCCAGCTCACCCACAGTGAGCCCCAGGTCGCAAAAGTTATTGCAGAGTTTTCCCATTGGAGGAAATGCCTGTCTCCTTTCAGTTCCTAAATTTTACACACAGGTGCAAATACCGACATAGCAAAGATGAGTATTTGACTTTAACCGAGAAGGCAGGGCTGGAAATGGTTAGACAAGCTCTCAAGGGTACAAGAACTCCCGATAAGTAGCTTTTATTGAAGAAAAGTTTAAAGGCCTCAGTGAAAAGAATCCAATACTTCAAAAGTAAGCTATTTGTATAGAAAAAGTATATTTTCTGTGTGTGAGAGAGAGAGAGAGAGAGAGAGAGAGAGAGACTTTCTCCCTCTGTAATGGATTGCTTGGCTCTGTCTTTGGGGCAGGGAGGGCAGGAAGACCTAGTTTCCATCAGTTCCTTGTTTAGGCAACAGTGGTATCATCTTGTTCTTCTCTGACAGTGTGAGAACTGATTTTCACAGCAGGTCTGCTAAGAGTTCTACCTACTACCATGGTTGCAACTGTTGGACAAAGTTTCTAGTCCCAGAATTGATGACACGGCATTAAACTACCTTCCCAATGGGAATCTAAAAGCAGAACAAAAGATGGCTTGGAAGCCAAGCAGCTGCATCTCATTATAAATGCTCAGATTTTTTTTTATTGCATACAAATAGACAAATACAAAATGTATTAAAAACGTGGAAGGGGGCATCAACAGTTTATCTGATCTGTTTCTTCATGTGCAGTAGAGCAAAGAGGACTTTTTTTGTATTTCAGAACTGATAATATCATGAGTAAAATACTGAAAGTTTTTTTGCATGCTCTTACGAGTTGGCATCCATTAGCTGATGGAAACTAGCTCACTTGCTTTTTGAGCAAGTTGGAGGAAAGAAAGGTGGCAGGTCCATTTCAGATTAGTTTGGAGAGTGAAAATGAGGACATGTGGTAGACAGTTAAATTAATTCATGATTGAGGCAAGTTAGGAAGAGAGGCTCTTTCCTTAACTTCTTAATTAGTTCACAATACACACTTGAAAGACATGATATTTTTAGGCTAATTAACAGAAGAAAAATATAGACACATATAATCATATGATTAGTATAATTTTAATGTTAATAATCATGATAATAAAAGGAGCCTGGACAGTGACATTACAAACAGAGTTATTCTAAAGTGTTTGACTGTTTCCTTGCCCTGACAAACAACAATACATTATAAGAAATAATAGTACCATAAAGGACTAACTCCTTACCAGAAATTTCTTTTCCCACCTCTTTTGGAAGCCACCAAATTTCTTCTTTTCACTGAATACTGAAAGGGGAAGGAGATGTGCCAGTCTGGAAAGATGAGAGAAATGGATTATTAAAGCCTTGATGTGTCTGAAAGACTGAACATAGATGTGCTCTTCTTGTGCCAAATATTAGCAGAATAACACACAGAGAAATTATAAAAAACATCCGATGAATTAATTGATTAATGGTACATTTCTTAATTCACATTTAAATCATTCCTATGAAGCATTCCTCGCCCCAGCTCCTGCCAACCTAGCAGTTCGAAAGCATGCATATGCGAGTAGATAAATAGGTACCACTTTGGTGGGAAGGTAACAGTGTTCCATGACATCATGCTGGTCACATGACCATGGAAATATCTTCAGACAGTGCTGGCTCAATGGCCTTGAACGGAGATGAGCATCACCCCTTATAGTCGGCAACAACTAGCGGAGTAAAATTTGCAGGGATTTCTTTACCTTTTTATGAAGTATTAACGTTGAGGGCATACAAATTAGAGGGTATAACATCAAAGTAAAACTAAAACTCACACTGATCTAAACCTTTCACACTTTCAAAGACGCTTTATCAATAAGCCAGACCAGATATCAAAGTTCCTTCGACCTCAATAATGGTATCAAATTCCTCTTCCTTGTGGGGTGAAAACCTCTCCATCAATGCCATTTTGTTGTTGTGCTGATTACAAAGGCCAAATGAAAGCAATTAAGAAGCAGATCAGCGGGTGGATTTGAATCTATGAGAGTCAGCATCTTCTTATTTCTATCGTATGTTATGGCATAGGTAAAGAAATATTCCACCCTGAAAAAAGAAAGAAAAAGGTTTCAAATGCATTTGCAAGAGTAAAATAAACAAATAAATAATAAATCAATAAAGGAGAATATTTATAGCTCAGGCCTGTAATGAGGGGCACTGATGATGTTACCAAGTTTGGGTAATAAAACATCTGCAAGAAAACAATCAATCTCAGAGAACACCAAGGACCCCTCAAATAATAAATCCTCAACTCACACCATGGATGTAAGGCAGATGAAGCATAAATGGAGATAGTTCATTTGTCATTAAATTGGAGCTTTTTTTTTTTTTTAAATCAATTTAGAAAATTAACCACATCCATTATTAATCCCAGGAAAGATACTTATCATAGAAGCTACAGTGGCTATATTAACACTTAATAGACCATAGCCTACCAAGCAATATATTCTTGTCTTCATTTCTAACTTTTGCAACACAATTGAATTCAACTGCAAAAGATTCCCATCTTCATAAATTCAGGACAGCTATCAGTCATCATTTAAATAGTATCCTGCAAACATCATTAAAGCACTGAAAACTATATATTATTACTTGCTATTTAGGGCTTCTTTTTCAATTTGATCATAAGAAATAAGTTATATATAAATGAATGTGATGGACAAAATGCCAAGTACGCATCAATGGAGACTGTTCATTAGAACTTTTTTGCTGTCCCTGCTAGCGAGTGGTCTCAGCATCCAGTCATGACAGTAAAATTTGATTCTCTTATTTCTTGTCTCCTCTTTCAACAGTCAGTTCAAGACACCAGCTGCTAAAGCCAATCTTTCTCCCCCATCTACCATTATTAAGATATTCTTGGATTGTCCTCGACTCTTAATGTGTCAGAATTTACTTCTTGTTAGATCATATGTAGGAATGGTTAACATGAGTCAAAGAATGTGAAACTAATGTTCTTTTATTAGTTCAACTTGATTTGCACAAGATGCCTGGAATTCCTATGTAATTTTCCATACAGGATCTGACTATAACTAGCTTTATTTAAAAAAAATGTATTGGCCTTCCCATTTCACTGGATGGGATATGATTTGCCTCGGCTTTCCTCATGAAACAGAGATATGTTGTCTAAAGGGATAATGTGATCTTTCATATCTAATCAGGGACTATGAACCAAGATATTACACTGTGTTACCATACTGTAATATACTAGATATTGTCAAATTAAATTATAGACTTCCATTAAAGATTTGCTCTTTGCAGAAAGTTTCCTAAGACAAAACAACAAGAAGGCAGGACATATTGAAGCATGTAAATTAAGCTAAGCATGACTAATGGTGAATTAACATGATTAATGGTGTCCAAAAGTATCGACCAATGTGATTATTATATTATCTTTTGCCCAACCTCTGTTAGGGTCAATTGATACTTTAGGATTTTTTCCTACCTACTTGCACCAATGCCTTTGAGTTATTTGTGCTTTATAGTTCTGCCTTTTTAAAAGCTTCTGAAAAGTTATCTCAGGCTAATTGATCTTTTTACTCTACTCCTATGCCAATATATCTAGCTATATTTAGGGGTGTCCATTTGTTCAGAATAAAAGAGATAAATAGGAAAATGCACCATACGGTATCTAGTCAGCAAAAAAAAAAAAAAAATCACTTTGATGCCATTTAGTGTCATCTGGGTTTTTGTGGACCAATTGGAGTAGGTTTAAGACAGGAGTCACAGTCATTTTCCTCCTACTAAGTAATTATTCTTTATTGAGTACCCCTTTGTGGAAATGTTTTATAGAAAAAAACTGGAACATGGCAAATGAATCAAATTGTTACATAGGGACATTTTATTTTAAAATAGTGTGATCCACCAAAGTAAATGATATTGTGGCATGTACAGTAACACTATCAGACTTCACAACAAAATCCACCAGTCTCTGCTCTAAAAGTTTTAAAATTAGGGAACATGGTGGAAAATAACATAAAAATCAATCTATTTTTACAAAATTAAACCGCATCTCATTTTAACCCAAGAATAACCCTATAGGTGTTACAGTGTGAGTTTTGCTGCTACTACCAAAAACTTCCTGATTTGGAAATTCCTTTATTTTTTGCCTCTATTATTTTATGCATCTCTGAACTAACGTGAGAGCTGTAGACAGAGCATGGAAAAATATAGAACAGTAAGTCGCACTGTTAACTTTGAAAGAGGAATTAAATGACTCTTTGTTAAATATTTTATAATAGGTTGTAAATAGGTTCCCTAAATATGTCGAAGTATTTATAAGGCGGTCAATCTTTGCCTTCTCTGGCACTAAATATACATTCATAAACCTCTCAGTGGGTTAGATGGAGGTCATCAGAGGTCTAGGACATCGGATTTCCCTGAGACCGATCCTTCCACCCACATCTCCCAAATCCCTCCATTCCCAAATCCACCTCCCCTGAGATCTTCCCTCCCTCTGGAATGTAAACTGGGAGGAAGTGCCCCGCATTACATGCTTTGGGTGATGGGTCTAATATCCAATTATCACAAACCTCTTTCTATCTTGACTGGTTTTATTTGGCAATATAAAAGAGTTTGGTTTTTAAAGAAGCTTTGGAACATTCTTTAATTGTGTAATTACCTTCGATTGGCTAGAATCCACCAATCAGTTAGGGCAGTTTTCTTGGATCTGTGTGGTTTAAGATCAATTGAATTTGGAATAAGAACATAATTCTGTTCACGTTTACTAAGAAAAAAAAAATCACTACAGTCAAGGGTTTTACTGCCAAACATGGTATAAGATTTTAGCCTTTGAATTAGGAATACTCTGTGGAAGTTATTTCTACAGAGATATATAGCAGCGTGCTGGAAATTCTTCAAAAATACTCTGAATTGGGCTCTACTATAAGTAATAACACTAAATGAAAAAAAAAATGAAGTGTTGTATTGCAGTGTATAAATTGTAAATATCTATACAGTGACTTTTAAAATTGAGTATTGCATCTGAAAGTTATTCTCTCACTAGTAATGGAGAAAAAAAGAAAAATTACAATATTTATTAATGCTAATCAAATTGTTCCATGTACTGTATATAGTAACTTCTATTTGTACCAGAGAAAGTTACTATATATAAAAGATATGGCAAAGTTGTTTCTATTCAGAACATACATGCAAGTCAGCAATTAGGTATGTATTGTCATTGTTAGATATGAATAAAAGAAGGGATTTGCGATGAATATGTGTCATTATGCATCATAATTATGTATCCTTGTTTTTCAACAACTAAATTACTCCCGTTACTCTATAGAAGTCAGAACTGGTCTATAAATGCTAATTTATGATTTGAGTAATGATATAAGCTTCTCTTGTCATACTGAACACTTATTATCATCTGGGACAGAAGCTCCAATAAAATGGAATAATCTTTTTAAAAAAACCACTAATGATGTTACCTAGTCGGGTAATGAAACATCTGCAAGAAAACAAATCAAACCAGAAATTCTGAGTTCTGGTCCTGCCCTAGGAATGAAAGCTGACTGGGTGGCTTTAAGCCTTTCACTCTCTCTCAGCCCAACCCACTTCACAGGGTTGTTGTTGTGGGGAAAATATGAGAAGGAAGGAGTATTAGGTATGACCACCACCTTGAGTTATTTTTAAAAATAAAGGTGGACAAATATATATATATATATATATTTAAAAAAGCCTCAGAGAGCAGCACAGACTCCACAGGAAAGAATCTTCCAGGATGGCACTTCTGGTTGATAGAAATTGGAGCTGAACATCTAGAACAGGGGTGTCAAACTCAATTTCATTGAGGGCCGCATCAGCATTGCGGTTGTCCTCGGGGGGCCAGGTAGGTGTGGCCAGGGTGGGTGGGCGTGGCTGGAGTGGGTGTGGCCTACTGGGTGGGCATGGCCAGCTCTACGTCGTTTGCGTCAAGGGTGCCTGTGGGGGCCTGGGCATGAGTGGGACAGATCTGAGGGTCTCTGGCAGAAGGGGGTGGGACTGGAGCAAGCACCAAGGCATGGTCCACTGGAAGAGCCTCACTGTTCCTCTTAGGCCATGCGAGGGGGAGCTGGATGGTGCCGTGGGATTCCTGAAGCCCTGGGCAGCAGAGGTCAAATGCCCAGCCCGGCCCTCAAGCACCCGCAGCACCAAGCCCAGCCCCACTACCCCAAGGGGGTGCCCAGCTGCACTTAACTCCTCCTCAAGGCTGCTGCTGCTGTGCTTGCTCTCCTTAGCCAGGTTGCTCATGATGGGTATGAGGGCAAAGTCAGAGGGAGGCCCATTCCCTCTCCATGGGAGGAGACCCGGCTTTGTATCCAAAGCTTCCTTAGCAATAGGATGGGAGACCCCCAGGATAGGCCAGGAGGAGGGGGCAAGAGGATGGTGAAAGGGCAGCAGGGCAGGACTAAGGCAGGACTTCCCTCAGACCTCCCTCTTTCCTTCCTTCCTTCCTTCCTTCCTTCCTTCCTTCCTTCCTTCCTTCCTTCCTTCCTTCCTTCCTTCCTTCCTTCCTTCCTTCCTTCCTTCCTAAGAACAGAGTGGTGGGAAAATATTTGAGTTGAGGGAGGGAGTAAAACAGGCAAGAAACACAGCTGGGGAGGTGTCACCCTTCGTGAGGAATGAAGAAATGCACCATCGCCTGGAAGTGGCCAGCACACGGCTCTCGCCTACTTCACATATCTGGCTTGGTGGGCTTTGGGGGAAGGGACGCCATGAGCAATGTGAGAGTCGACGTTACCTGTGCAATGCCGTCCAGCCCCCAGCCTGCCTGGTTTTGGCAGGCAGCGAGGCGCTCTCCTCACAGTGCCGAGAGGCTGAGCCAGGCAGCGCGAATCTGAAAAGAAGTGTGACGCCACCCAGCCCCCAGCCTGCCCGGTTTCGGCAGGCAGCAGGGCGCTCTCCTCATAGCTCTGAGAGGCTGAGCCGGGCAGTGCGAAGCTCACCAGCTTTGCACCTTGCTGCCTGCTGAAATCGGGCAGGCTGGGGGCTGAGCAGCGGTATGCTTCTTTTTGGATTTGCGCCGCCTGGCTCAGCCTCTCGGCGCTGTGAGGACAGCGCCCCACTGCCTACTGAAACCCCTCCCCCAGAGCCCATCAAGCCGGATATGTGAAGTAGGCGAGGGCCATTTGCTGGCCACTTCCAGGCAATGTTGCATTTCTTCATTCCTCACAAAGGGTGACACCTCCCCAGCATGTGCTCAGGGGGCGGGGGCGGCACGGCAGGGGCTGGTCCCTTACTGTTTCCAGATGGCCTTGTGGAGCTAAGACTGAATGCGTTTCAGCATAGATAGCCACCACAAAATTGTACATTGGCTCCCGGGCGGCCTGGGCTGGGGCCAAGGCAGCAGGGGCCATTCCCTTACTGTTTCCAGGATGGCTTTGCAGGCCAGATGAAACCACATCGCGGGCCGCATCCGGCCCCCGGGCCTTGTGTTTGACATGTCTGACCTATACCATCTCAGACAAGTGACTGTCCAGTCTCTTCTAAAAAACCTCCAGTGATGGAGCGTCCATGAGCTTATGCTGCAGGATGAGTAAGCTTGAAGGCAAGCTGAATTTCAAACAGGGATTGAGTCATTTTTTTATAAGATTTTATTGATTTTTTTCTTACATACATATAATAATTTTTCAACCAATGTGCTGTCTGAGTTTGAAAGCGCTAATACATATTTACTTCCTAATCCTTCATTTTTCCCTCTAGCCATTGATAGAATAAGTCCCAAGTTTGGTAATATTCTGTTTCTTCTTTTTCTTTCAATCTCATAGTCAATCTGTCCATCTCTGCGCATTCCAATATTTTTTTTAATTATTTCTTCCTCTGGTGGTGTTCCTTCATTTTTCCAATATTGCGCAAACATTATTCTTGCAGCTGTTGTGACGTGTAGGATCAAATATAGGCTTTGTTTGTTAATCTTTTCAACTTGTCGTGGTGGGCACATTTACAAATGCAAAATAGATATGAAAAAGACGTTAAATTATATGGTTTCTATAAAGAACAAACTGTATTTGATAAGATTTTGTTAACTTCAGATGAAAAATTAATCAAGAAAATGTATAATTTTTTGTTAATTCTGGAAATGGAAAATGAACAAGTTAAAGAAACAATGATAAGATGGGCGAAAAATTTGGGGTATAATATTGAATTAGAAAAATGGCAAAAATTATGGGAGAGAAATTACAAATTGACAGTGTCAACTTCGTATAAAGAAAATTTATATAAAATGTTTTATAGATGGCACTTGCCACCAGGAAGATTAGCAAAAATGTTTAAAAATATGTCAGATAGATGTTGGAAATGTAAACATAATTCAGGCACGTATTATCATGTTTGGTGGACATGTGACAAAGCAAAGAGCTATTGGAAAAAGATACATACTTGGTTAGAAAAAGATATAGGGAGAACATGTAGACTTTAAACCTGAACTTTTCCTACTAGGTATAATGCCAGGGATTGAGACATTTTTAAAAAAAAGTTTTTAAAAGCACGCAGTTTAGCAGACTTGTGTCATTTATCACTTTAGAAGTTTGTCCAGGGATATTACTGTGTTCCAGAAAGCTTCAAATTTCCCACACATACTTATAGCCCCAAATATTGAACACAATGTTTAACTTTTCAGATCTTTAAATAGCAGTTCCAAACCCAATTATAGATTGAAGCATAAGCAAACAAATATGGCTTGAATTTTTCAATCAACTAGCCTTTTGGGTTGTTGGATCCTCTGGCTTATTTTTGTACTTTCTCAAGAATTGCTCTTTCATGGGACAAAGAAATCCTTTCAGGGTTCATAATGTTAATAACAATACCAAGACTTGTTTCTATTTTCACTCAGAATGTTTTGTTTAAGAGAAAGATGCTTCTCCAAGCCAGAGGGTTGTTGCAAGCAACCATGAGAATTGCCAATTTCTGATGGAATGAGCATTTGTCTTGCAATCTGCAAATGTTTGTGAAGCAGCCTGCTCCAGATGAAGCCTCACATGTATAGAAGAATGCCTAAATATGGGAAAATCTATGGCCTTCTTGATGCTTATGCTCCTGGGGAAAGTGGGGTGATGGTGGTTATGAACATTTCTTTTTTCATTTCTGCTACAGCTCCTGAACTGCCTCAGGGCATCCCCCAACTTTGAAGGACATACTTTGTGTGTGTGTGTGTGTGTGTGTTGGTGTGTGTGTTATCAAGTCTTTCAGGCAAAGTGAGAATCAGAAATACACTGGAATACACTAGGAATAAATGACAGAAATAAATAGGATGTAATAATATCTAAGTCCTATGTTATTTAAAACTTACTTAAAGCACTCATTTTGCCCACTTTATGACTTCCTTTTCTTTAAAATGCAAATATGAAAATATAACCTTGTACATGACAGTAGGCCATCAAAACACTTGTGGGTCTGCTCCTAGAGTTTCGCTCTTACCACCAGATCCAGCAGGCTAATCATGTTTTGGATCCTTTCTATGTTGCTTAGATCAGGAGACATCTGTTATGATGCCTGCCCTATAGAAGTCTCACCCCAGAGATTCAGATGTTCTTGATCCTGTTAATCCTCCTTTTTGTAGTCCTGGGCCTAGAGCACTTAGGTCACTGTTTCTCAATTTGGTATCTTTAAGACGTGTAGATTTCAAGTCCTAGAATTCCCCAACTAACTTGAGTCTGGGGAATTATGTGAGTTGAAATCTGCACCTCTTAAGATAGCTGAAGGTGAGAAACACTGCCCTAGTTCATGCTTTTAAAAAGCCAGTAGTGCAGTTTTCCACATTTTGGGCATAATAAGGGATAAAATGGATGTTTAAGAGCCCTGATAAGTTCAGTGCACTTATTTTATTAAATAAAAATATGCCCAAAATTCTGCCACCGTTTGCACAATGCTGTTGTCACTTCATCAGAATGAATGACCTTTTTATTTTTTATTTATTTAGAAAACCTACTTTACAAAAAGGACAGATTTGCAAATAGTCAAAAAAGTGAAATACTTAGGCATCTATTTAACATCAAAATCTACAACATTAAAAGAAGATAATTATGAAAAACTGTTGAAACAAATAAAATCCGATCTGGAAAAGTGGAAAAACTTACAATTATCACTGCTAGGAAGAATAGCGACTGTGAAGATGAATATCTTACCAAAACTACTTTTCTTGTTTCAAACAATTCCTGTTAAACTGGGAAAAACCTTCTTTGATGACTTAAATACAACAATACTAAGATTTATATGGCAAGGGAAAAAAGCATGTATTAAAGTTAAAATGCTACAAGAAACCAAAGATAGTGGAGGATTTGGACTACTGGATTGGAGACTTTATTATCAAGCAGCTATTCTGTCGTGGATTAAAGAATGGATAATGTTGAGAAATAAAAGACTCCTTTACCTAGAGGGGCATGACTTACAGTTAGGTTGGCAAGCCTTTCTGTGGTATGGAAAAAATAAAATACACAGATATTTCCAAAACCATACTATCAGGAATGTACTTCTTTCAGAATGGGAGAGAATAAAACAAAAAAAATTACACTAAAACACTGGAATGGCTTTCAACAATGGAAGCTTTTGCTTACCCAAATTTAATTAATTACGACAAACTTGTCACATATAAAGACATCTTGGATAAAGACGGAAAACTTAAAGACAGACAGGACTTACAACAACACGGCATTGATTTATCATGGTGGCCGTACTTACAAATTCAAACAAGTTATGAAAAAGACTTAAAGACAATGGGATTTTATAAAGAACAGACAGAATTTGATCAAACACTTTTGAAAACAGATGAAAATTTGATTAAGAAACTTTATCGATTTTTGCTAACTTGGAAGATGGAAGAAGAACAAGTAAAAGAGACAATGATAGTTTGGGGAAAAAACTTTGGATATTCTATAGCAGTGGTGGCGAACCTATGGCACGCGTGCCACAGGTGGCACTCAGAGCCCTCTCTGTGGGCACGCGCGCCATGCCCCGGAGATGGCAACCGTCCCTCTTCAACCAGCCGCCTGCTAACTCGCCGAGGTCCCACGTGGCCGGATGCATCCCGGCACGGCTGGTTTCCCTCCTCCCCATCCCATCCCTCCTGGCCTCGCATGTTCTCCTTTTCCCGGGCACGACCCACAGCATCGCCTCATCGCTGTCCAGCTCAGAGGCAGCTTCTCTGAACTGGCAGCGGGCTGCGGAGCCCCAGAGTGTGCCGGTCGAGGGGCCGGCAGGCTGTGGCTGCTGACGGATACTGTCAGCCCCCATGCGCTCGCTGGCCTCTGTGTGCGGGGGCCGATAGTGTCAGGCAGCAGCCGCCCTGGCCCCTGCCTCACCTTGCCCTACAACAATGGCACCCCAGCCCTGCCTCGCCTCACCTCGCCTCACCCCGCAGGATGAGCCTCCTGCTCACCGCCCCACCTGCCAAAGACCCCCTGGATCTCCCCCAAACCTGCCCGGCCCCCACAGGCATCCCTCCCCACGAGCAACATTGAGGTGACCACGCCCACCTTGGCCACACCCACCCAGTTTGCCATGACCACCACAGCCACCCAGTGGGCCATGCCCACCTGGCACCCAGTTTTGGGTTGCAGTTTGGGCACTCGGTCTCTAAAAGGTTCGCCATCACTGTTCTATAGAATTAGAAGCTTGGCAAAAACTATGGGACAGAAATATTAAACTTACTAAAGCAGCTTCATATAAAGAAAATTTATAATGTTTTATAGATGGCATATGACACCAGTAAGATTAGCAAAAATGTTTAAAAATACCTCGAATAACTGTTGGAAATGTAAACAAAATCCAGGTACCTATTATCATATCTGGTGGGTATGTCCTAGTCCAAAGAAATTTTGGTTCAAGATTCATAGATGGCTGGAAAAGATGACTAAAATACAGATAGAATTTAAGCCAGAACTGTTTTTGCTAGGAATTTTAGGATCTAACTACGGGAAAGAAAATGAATATTTAATATTACATATATTGACAGCTGCGAGAATAGCGTTTGCCCAATATTGGAAAAATGAAAATGTACCATCAGATGAAATTATAATTAGAAAAATTTTAGACTGTGCAGAAATGGATAGACTAACTTTACAGATTAAAGAGAAAGAAGATTCAGTTTATTTTAAAACATGGGAAAACTTTTATCAATGGTTGGAAAAACGATAGCGAGAAATGATGGTGAAACGTATTAAGAGGATTGATGTTTATTAATTAATTGATTTGCTTTATAATTATAACTATTTGTCTAGATCTTAGCTATCTTTATAGATTAATTATTCCCATTCAATATTTACAACCAGACGATAGTTTGTTTGCTAAAGCGTGAATTGTTATTGGGGGTAACCACTTTGTTTTATGTACCCCCATCCCAACCCTTTCCCTATACCCTATTACAGCGGTGGCGAACCTATGGCACGGGTGCCAGAGGCGGCACTCAGAGCCCTCTTTGTGGGCACGCCTGCTGTCGCCCCAGTCCTAGGCCTTCAGCTGGGTTTTATAAATCCTTTTCGCTTTAGGCCTCCGCCGCCATGTGCAAAAAAAAAAAAAAAGGTTCAATCAGTCAATTTCAACTTCTTGCGGGAAAAAAAAGATCTTGCAAAGTTGGAATTGATTGATTGAACTTTTTAGTCCTACCCTGTCTGCCGTTACCACCACAGCCATGCCCACCCAATTGGCCACACCCAGCCAATGGGCCACACCCACCTGGCACTCGACGATGCATAAGTGGGTTTTGGGTTGCAGTTTGGGCACTCAGTCTCTAAAAGATTCGCCATCACTGCCCTATTACCTATATTGATCCTCTTTTTACCTATCCCCACCTTAACCCTATCCTTCAATCACACCCTGAATTTAATTAACTATATTGATCCTTTTTCCACCCTATTCCTATAAAACCTAATAAAACACTGTTTTTAAAAAAGAAAAGAATGAATGACCTTTTATTACCAGACAAAATATTTTAACAAATATGCCTCCCTCCATAAGAAGGTTATCTAACCATACTTTTCAAACGGTTATATGGGCAGCTTGTGGGAGTTGCAATCAGCAACAGGAAATCTTGGCTACTTTAATATTTAGGATGGCTTTACCTCTACAGCTAAGAGAAAAATCATGATATGAGTGCATTATTCTTTTGTCTATATATCTATTGTGGTACTGATGAAAGCTTCCCATTGCATGGATTGCTTTCCCATCTGAAAACTGGGGTCAACGAGTTTTGGTGGTTTTTTTTTTACTAATTTACTTATCTAAGTAGTGTCCTTAGCCTGCCTGGCCCTGATTTTTGCTTAGTTTGTATTTTGTCCAACCTAAACTAATACATTTCACATGGTTAATATTAATTCTCAATGTATGATAATAGGGATGTTAACAAAAGCAGGACCGTAGTGTTCTCCTTTTCATCTGTGGGAACAATGAGATCCTTTGTTTTCCACCTTCTTCATTTCCAATTAGGGTGGAACAATTCAAATGACATTTAAAAAACACCAGTAAAGTGAAGATAGGAAAAGAAGATGTTGTGAAGTTGGTTGGCTAATGACTTCAGAACGTATTTCTTTGTACGAAAACCTGTTGCCATTTAGCTTATAAACAACCCAAATTGCCCCAATCACTGATTTTCTTTTACTAATTTAAGAAAGGAAAAAAAGTCCCCAAAGCTGTCAGTGATTGTGTAGATTTCATTACTGCCCAGAATGATGTTTGCTGAGAGATTCTGAGAGTATGCCATATATTTAAAAATAAGCAGATAAGGCAAAAGTAACACTCTGATTGCATGCAGAATGCAGTGCAACCTCTTGTATTTTGCATAAGGGACATAGCATGTGTCTCAGGAATAAAGGAAATTATTTGCCTCATGGATGAAAGACTGGATTTTTCTCCCGGGCCTCGTACGTTTGGACAAAGTATTCACCTGTCCAGTGCAAGAAAGACTTCTGCCATCACTCATGTGATATAGTGGCTGTCAAGTATTTCTTCCACCTGCCAAATGTAAACACCTTAGGGAGATTCTCAAAGGATCTTTGAATCTCCCTCTCTGAAGCCTTTTTAGCTCTACATTATCTTATTTATTGACTTTTATTTTGTACTAATAGGTCAGTCAATCAAGGTAGCAAAGAATCAAAAGTAAACTGTAGAAAAATTAAAGCTTCATTAAAAACAGCCCCTGAAACCATCGTTATTACAACCGAATGTAGAGTAAGGAGGAAAATCTTGATTCATTTACTAAGACAGAAAAAATAGAGACCAAGGAAGAACATACTATGGCTTGGATCGACACTGGAGAGCAGCCTCTCACATGTGCTACTAAAGAGGCCTCTGAAAAGGAAAGGCCTATAGAGAGATTCCCCAAATAGTCTTGATTCCCAGATAGATACTGTAGGTAGATGGTCCTGTAGATAGTCAGGGATGAAAGAACAGTCATGTTGGGTGAGACCGAAGTATCACCTAGTCTAGCATCTTTTCCTGCAGATGACTATGCATCCAGATGTTTTTCCCAGGGGACTTTGCATGCTGTTGGATACTTTATTGCCACCCAACAAACTGGTTAATTCATGGTGCAAAATAGAAGATAGATCACTTTCCATCTCTATTCTGCTGCCATGTGAAGGTTAAGGCTGGAATAACCAAAATCCTCTCTTTGGGGTATTGGCCATGCTAACAATACCAGAGTATTGTTTCTGCAAAGTTTTAGAGAGACAGAGAGAGAATCTCTTGCTTGTTGCTCATCTCTCTCTCTTTCCCTACTTTTCTCTGCCTTTTCTCAGCAAGGCTCAGGAAGGCTGCAGGAAGGCTGCAGAGACCTGGGCAGACCACGTGTCTGCCCAGGACCAGACAGGCTGTCTCCGGCTTCGCGCGCATGCGCGAGGCGGGAGAATGGCCTGCAATGATTGGATGTGCATCCCCTTGCAAGGGGATATAAAAGGCCAGTGGCCATTGTGTTCTTGCTTCTGTTCTGTGATTGTGTTTCAATAAAGAGATCTTTGTTGTGAACCAGCCTCGTCTCGATGTCTTCTTTGCAAGAACAGAACACTGCCCATTTATGCTGCTTCCCATACTTTCCAGAGGGTCAGAATAAAATAATAATTGCAGGATCCTTGGTGCTCTATGAGCTTGGTTATTTTCTTGAGAGAAAGAGAGCACCAAGAGCCCCACAGTTCAACCTTGAGCTACAAATATTCTCCTCCATTGAAAATAACAATTAAAAAATCTCTATGGGAGCCACAAGGAACATACATAAGAGAATATGTAATTGCCCCCAGAAAATGGCTGTGGGAGGCATTTCTGAAAAGCTACTGGTTTCAGAGCAGAAGGGATCACCCAGTATGACTTTTCTTCCTCTTCTCTGCTCTGCTAGAGGAGGCAAAGACTTCTGACAGCCCTGCTGCCTCCCACAGGCCTCTTTTCCTCTTGTGGAGAAAAAGAAATTCTCTCTAAGGAGAAACCCCCTTCCTATTCCTCCCACTAGGCAAAACTGGGAATTCTGAGTTGAGGAAAATGCCTTCATTACACACCAAAGCACATTTGGAGAAGATCTTTTGACTCTTCTGACTATCAAGATCCATAGATCCTCCAAAACCAGGAAGAACTGGTTTTAAATTCAGCCCATTTGCTAAAGTGTGTGAAATTGTGGGGACATGATGTTCTCTGTTTTTCGAGCAAGATAGGGAACATGAGCGTAACACCACGTCATCTGAGCAATGTGTAGTCCCTTTGATGTTAATATACTTACCCTTTCAAAAGATGAATATAAACTATTGATTTGTGTGAATAATTGTGGGGCCTTTCCCAGTCTGTTGCATTTCACTTTATTGGACTTGAGATGACAGAAAGGAGACATAAAAGATAACACACAATAGTAACTTCATTCTCATCAGCTGATTCTTTTAACATGTTAAACGTCAAATGCTCCTAATTAGTGATTAGTCCTGGTTCTATCTTTCTTTTCTTATTTTATAATATCCAGAAGGAATGAGATCAAATTAGGATATCTCAATAATTCAGCAGGTGGGAGAAACCCCAATCAAGATATAATATTGTTATATACAGTCATTTTCACCTCATTCTCTTTTAGTCCACCATAACACTTTTAGGGTATCTTATTTTAAGATGGGAACCCTTTGGGATGGAAGTTGTAAGTTTGTAAACTTTGTAAAGCCTGGTACATTTTTACGATGCTAAATAAATAAATAAACTCTGAAACTCTTGAGTATAGCTACAATATAGCATGTACCTATTTTATCTAATGGATTGAACCCTGATTTACCATGTGTTACTTCGCTCAAGATTAGAAATCAATCATGGCTGATCTCAAAAAAGAAAAAAAAATCAAGAATCAAGAGGTTTTCTGCATGAATAATAAAAGATCATTAGGAAATAACCAGAATACAACTAGACTAAGAAGCTGAGAAAAAGCCCAACGAAAGCAATGCAAACCATTTCCATATTGTTGCCAAAAACATACCACAAGCTTCTATAGAAGTGGAATCAGGAGTTTCATCAGGAGTTAATGTCAACTCAAGGGATCGTTTATTTTCACATTGGCATTCTCTACCATAGGGGTCTCCAAACTTGTCAATTTTAAGACTTGTGGATTTCAACTTCCAGAATTCCCCAGCCAGCTCTGGGAGTTGAAGTCCACAAGTCTTAAAGTTTGGAGACCCCTGGTCTACTATATGAATCCAAATGGTTTTTGGAGAAAATCCACCCATCCATCCAGGAATGCTGGAGTTTCACTTTGTGCACCTGAAAAGATACAACAGCTAGGTAAGATGGGAGAACGAATGAAAGTGAATCAATAGAAACCAAGAAAGAAAATTTAAAAGAGTGGAGAAGAACAGGTAGCGAACCCCTGGGAGGTAATAGAGGAGAGGAGATCATATGCAAATAGGGATAGGGATATGACTGCCTTAGAACAGGGCTTTTCAACCTTTTCACCGATTGTACCACTTTTAGGATATGGCAATATTCGAGTACCACCTAGCAAGGTGTCAAAAACTTGGTGACAAAAAAAAACCTGTTCAAAGTTGCAATTGCACTGAAATGACTTATGACCATTTTTCACACTTATGACCATTGCAGCAACAGGGTCATGTAATTTATATTTGGATGCTTGGCAACTGATTCATATTTATGATGGTCACAGTGTCCCAGGGTCATGTGATCCCCTTCTGCAACCTTTTGACAAGCAAAGTCAATGGCAGAGCTGCTGGTGGCCAAGTGCTAAGGCGGGACTTCCTTCCCTCCCTCCCTTCCTTCCCTGCCTCCCTTTTTCTCATTCCCATCTCCTTCTGAAGGAAGAATTTGAACCCCCCCCCATATTTTCCCTTCCATATATTGATCAAACAAGGAAAGGCCTCCAGAGACAGAAAAGACAAGCTGCTGAGTGAACTAGCTTAAAAAGGCATTTCCCCTTTAAGAATTAGCTACTGGCTAGAAAGGAAAGTAAGGAGCCCAGCTGGCACTTAAGGAAGAAAAAAAAATGAAAGTACTGGCTGCCGGCTAAGGCAGCCTCCCCAAATGGCTCCATTCATAAGTAAAATCTGCAGCTCCAGAGGACTCTCTCACTGTAAGTCTTTGCCTGGCTCTTTCCCTCCTCCACTACACTTGGCTAGGCAGGGCTGCGTACCACCTGCCACTCATTAATGTACCACAAGTGGTACGCGTACCACAGGTTGAAAAGCCCTGCCTTAGAAAACTGTGTGAATAGTGACTTAACATCTGCTGCTTAGCTCAAGTGGCATTCAAAAAGATGGTGACCAAAGGACATTTTGCCTAGAGCCCCTGTCTCCTGCTAACATCATGGGTTAAAGACAATCAGTATCTTCACTGGATACTGAATTAATTATTCTGTGGGTTCTTACAGTACACTGAATCATAAATCAGCCTAATGGGCTGTGTTTACATAATGCTTTAAGCCAAGAGAAAATAAGGATAGAGTAATTCAAATAAAGCTTTGCATGCTGGGTGATTGTAATGGTAAATGGGAGTAACCTTGCAAGATTAGATCAGAGGTCTCCAAACTTGGACAATTTTAAGGCTTGTGGACTTCCACTCCCAGAATTCCCCAGCCAGCCGTTGCTTCTCTGAGAAACGACAGCTGAATCTACGGAATGAATTGTAATGTGGAAAGCGTCTCAGAAGTGACCCTCCCTAATTTCTTGGAGAGGGGGGAGAGATGTACTTTTGGACTTGCAAGATTCTGTTAATGTAACCTTACAATAAATTTAGAGTTAGCACTTTGGGTGTGCTTCTTGTCTGGAGTACTTTGCAAGGCTGGCAGTAATGCAGGCATTGTGTCTAGGTTAAACATATTGTGTGAAGACAGCCAGTTAATTCCATAGTTAATCTTCCATTTTTTAAAACCTCTTCTTTCATTGTTTCTCTTGCCACACATAAAAAATGGTAGAGATGAAAAAATTGGAATAGATAAACAAAGCTTAACTGGCATTACCAAGTCAGGAACGAGAGGCTTTTCAGAGTAATAGTAGGAGATTTATTCCATCCAAAAAGAGATGCTACCAGGAAAATTATTAAATTAAATTAATAAACTATCCTTTAAAAACAATCCCTTTACCCTCCCTCTCCACCCACTGTTCTCCACACCATTTCCACTCACAAACGAGTCTAAAATTAAGCCCAATTAGATAGATAGATAGATAGATAGATAGATAGATAGATAGATAGACAGACAGACAGACAGACAGACAGACAGACAGACAGACAGACAGACAGACAGACAGACAGACAGACAGACAGACAGACAGATAGATAGATAGATAGATAGATAGATAGATAGATAGATAGATAGATAGATAGATAGATAGATAGATAGATAGATAACATAGACAGACAGACAGATAAACAGACAGATAGACAGAAGGGCATGACATTATACAAATTCACTCTGGTCAAGTAATGTTTGCAGCTCGCCTAAATACACTCTTCTAAAAGCAGATTTGGTATGTGCATTCGATCTAAGGTTTACTCAAAACTGCAAATAATTCGAGCCCTATAGATAATCAGAGAACAGAAAAGATGACTTCTTTTTGCTTCCCATAGAACCAGATCCTTTTTAAGAGAGTTATGAGTCTTCACATATAAATAAAACCATAAGGTTCAGTTCACTGGCATTGTATAGAGAATGAAGTGAAAAATGGGAAATGAATGTGAATATTACATCTTCCACAAATGCTTGCTGGGATGTAATAAAAGAAGGGGGGGGGGAATACATATCTAATCACTTCACTCGCTGTCTTCAGGTCCAAACTAAGAACAGTTCCCTTACTCTTATTTTTTTTATCTTATTGCACATTTATTTTAAAATTCAGCACTGGCTGATTATGTATGTAAGAGAAATTCACTGATATTTGTGTGATTCCTTCTAGATAAATAGACACTGTGGTTAATCCTAGAGGCAGAGATTGACATTTTAAGGCCTAGCTGTATTTTGAAATGTTCAAGTGCTCAAGGGAAATTGTTATTTTTTTTTATATAACACACCAGAAGGGGATGTTGCTTAGATTCTGCATGATGAGGTTAAACAAAAACAGCTATCTCAGCATTTTAGATAAAAGTCTTATTATGATCTAAATATTACCAGTAGTCTTATTCCTGGGACTAGGATATAACGGGAGCTTTATTCCAGCTCTTAATACAAAACCTGCTTTAAGGGGCTTATGTAAGTTGGCTGCATGACTAATATTCATTAAAAATTCTTTTAATATATTTCTGAATTTCAGTGCGCATCATATGGCATGGTGATCGTGCAACGGTGCTTGATACAAATTAGAGTTATTCATCAGCCTTGGGCTAGAAATCTGGTGGGAAAAGGAATTGCAGCAATTAACACTGGATATTTTTATCTGATCGTACATGGATGATATATGTAGGCCGGATCGCTTTAAATTGCACTTTTTAAACGAGAACGCAATATCATGTACGGCTAATCTACAGTTAGAATCACAGTCTAAGACTGGTGGAAACTGGCGTGCCTCCGGACTCTCAACAACTCTGAGTGGCTCATAACAATCAAATAAAGGCATTATAATAAAATCAATGGAACCTAAAAATAAAGAAAAAAAGATGGCAAAGGGTTTTCATTCTTCCTCACCATAGCCTGGGTGATGAGCTAGGTCTTCATGACTCTTCTAAACAACTGCAGAGTGGTGGCCATTTGGATCTGAGGGAAAACTGTGTTCCAGAAAATATATCAATTAAAGCTATCCTTATTGATATTTCATAATTTCTTGTTATATGGTCTAACAAACTAGGATTTGATTTGCTGTGATGTAGAACCCCTTGCATGGAGCTTCTACCTCTGATGAAGCTTTAGATCTGCATGGAATTCTTTGTTATTTCAAGGCTAAAAGGAAAATCTCCTTTGTGCATACAATTAATAATGTTATGAAAATTCACTTCAGTTTCAACAATTAGTTATTTTTGTTTTCAGTTTTTATCAGACCAAGATTAGATATTCTCTCTGACATTCATTAATCTGGCTGTTGATGTCTTCACAGCTATAGCATGGAAAGAAGAAGTTCCTCATTCTCTTAACCTATCCTGGTTATTTGAAATACTACTATAACAAGTTCATATATATTCTCTATGTACCAATATATATACAATGAGGTGACCTATATACACTAATAATAAATAAAAAATAAGTTCCATGTAATACTACTACATTAATTCAGTCTTTAAATTTATTATTAAATCTAAACTATATAAAAACATTAAATAATATTTTCTGACAAAATTAACTTCATTCTTAAATCATAAGAAATATATTTCCCATTTCTTAAACCTTGCATCTATTATTATTATCAAGAATGGAATTCCAATTCCTTATTCTGCATTTCCTGCATATTACTAATAATAACCTTCATGCTGGTTTGTTTTTTCATTCCATGTAAAATTGAATTCTTGATTTCACTTTAAGTCCAGAATCTCTTAAGAAACCTATATTTCCAGGTACATGTAAGGCATTTGGACTAGTTGGTTTATATTCTCTTTTCATTAATATATGCTGTTTTCGTTCTTCGTTTTTTATTTTTTAAAGTAACCCATCCAGAGTCATTATGCAGTTGAGCATGATTTTGAAATTAACATATTAAATTATTACATTTAATATTGTTTTGACAGTATTTTCAACTGTATATATTATCAAGCAGATGTTGAGGGGTAAGTCATAGTCACAACATAATTTCTCAAATCCCTTATAAATAATCATTATAAATCAGTTGATTTAAGGTATTTATGTCTTCTTTGGCCCCAGCATTAGTAAAACATCTTCCCCACTACCTTCAAATTTAGATTTTTCTGTAGTATCACAGCATTTTTCATGGGACTGAGAGTCAAACTCTTATGTTTGACAGCTTTCTAGGCTGTTACATATAATTTCTGTTAAAACTTCTAAAAAGGAAGATTAAAAAACTAAAATAAAGTAAGGGGAACAAAAGAAAAAGAAAGAAATCAAAGAGAGGCTGAAAGTGCAAGAAAAAGAAAACAGAAAAGAAACATGTTACAAAGAAGTGGCTTTCGATATTCTTCACAGTAGTTGTAAATACTTTAACCTCTTTCTCTAAAGTTAAATCATCATTTTCTTTCTGTAATCCACCCATCTTTCAAGGGTGAAAAAGAAAGTCCCTTTTTTTTACCTTGACTCTAAAACTTGCCAAGAATTAATGCTTAATCTCTAATTAGCCAATATTCATAGTTCTCTTTCCACGGGAATATAGATGTTGAAATAAAAGCCCAGTGATAAAGTTGATAAAGTGATAAAGCCTGCCTTAATTTTTTTCAATAATTTATCTATCTGTGCAAAACAAATTTAGTAATTGGACCCTAACCCTCTGAAAATACTGTATTCATTGTATAATTTTCATTTTGGTTATTTTATTTTTGCCTGAAAGATTCAATTGTCGATTTAACAACAAGTTTTTATCTATGTAACTCATATCTAAAGATTCAAATAGGTCTATTGATATGCTTAGGAACCCATGTCAACTAGGATAAGCCTATGATTGTCATGGAGACTATGAATTCCTGAGCCATCTCCAAAGCTATGGAGACTGAAGTCCCCTGCACAAACGTATCTCTAACACCAACCCAAAATGATACTAAAGAATATCTAGTCAACTAAACATAAAGTAGAACAGCAGAATCCCTAGCTTGATCCTCAGATCCAGCTTAGGTATAGATACTCATATCCAGTCATCTCTAGAGGAGGCCTTCTGGAAACAGCCACCTTCTCATGAAGGATGGTATTTACGATGCCTCCCTGTCCTTGATAGCATGACTGCTGAGATACTGAAAATTCGGGGGACAGATCTCAGAAAGGGTAATGACCTCAACTTTGCCCCAAACAAGTTTACTATGAGACATGTTAAGTCTGTCTGGCCCTCCATAACTAATTCTTGAAGGAGCAGTCTTATTCGAAATAGGCTAGGTGTTCAGCAAGTCATGATCAAGATATCTGCAGAAGTTGTGCCCAGAACCATAGGATGAGATTATTGCCAAACTCCCTTTGAATGGCCTGCCCAGTGCCTCCCATCTCTCAGCCAGACACTATAAAAATCCAGGTTCAGCCATTTCCTATACCTTTTGATTTCTACTCCTATTGAAGAATATGACTAGGCTTCAGATAAAAATCTTAATGCCTCAATATGCCATCAGCAAATTTTATATTGTACTAATTATTATTCTCAAAACCATTTCTTGATCTTGTTTCACAAGTAATATTCCAATCATTTGTTTCCAGCTGTTGAAAAATCCTGATTTTTTTGCATACTATTACGAGCTTTCAGTGAAACTATTCTTGGGCACATTTTTTGTCAGTCCTTTGGGGAAGGCTCTATAGCTTTTTTGTTTTTTTAATGCCATTTTAAAACTTCATTGTGTTTTCACTGCTATTTTGTTTTCACAAAACTTCATTTATCAGTAAATTAGAACTGACTATAATTCTGTCACTTCCCTTCTAAATGATGCTTGTCAGGCCTAGTTGTTTAGAGCAGCCATGTAACTGCTGCAAAATACTTTTAATGATGTAAAAAATGCAGGAGTTTGCTTTTTGAGTTTCTCTTTAGCTCTTCTATTTATTTCTCCCTCAAGAAGGAACTCTGGCTTTACGTTAGCATTTCCTGTCATAGATCCTTCTGTTTTCATAGAAATCAAACACTTTACAGTGATGGAAACCAGGGGCAGGCAAGAAATGTGAAGTGATCTCTCTGTGGCCCAGCTGTCTTCTTGGTTGACAGCCTTATCCTGCCACACCTTGATAATGTGGCAACCTCTTAGTCCTCCATATATGTCCTTAGGCTTCACTTTCTCTTCAGCCTCAGCCTCACTGTTGCCAGTAGCTTATAAGAACTGAAGATAGTTTAATAGTTGTTTGAGGATCTTAGGCTGTTCACCCCACTTTCCAGCATTGTTGGAGCCTTCAGTATAAAAAACAGATCCATGGAATACATAGTCCATGTGAATGTATCATTTTCATGTACTAGACCTTTGATGAAAAAGGGTTCAAGAATTTTGTTCTATAGATATTCTTTGAAAGATAATTTGTTAACAATATATTAGTATAAACGAAAATGTCTATTGCATTTAGGAGTGCAACTGTAAAATGGATTTATCTTTGCAGCATGTTGAGCTATTATGAGATCATTTGCTTCCTGGCAATATTTCTTTTTATTTATTTATTTATTAAATTGTTATGTTATGGGCGGCTTACGGGTTATAAAACAAGAAAAAAAATAGTTAAAATATTAAAACAGCACAGAATTAAAATATTATTAAGAACTATACTAAAACCAAAATAAGAGAGCTAAAAGCCAGATGGGACAGGTATGAGGTCTTCTTACCTTGTCAGCCACTTCCAGCAGTGAACACCCCCCTCGGGGTCCCAGGCCAGCTGGCAAAGCCAGTTTTGATACCTTTCTGGAAGGCCAAAAGCTTTTTAGTAGTTTTTAATTTTCTTAAAGCCTGGCTTATTGGTGATTTTAGACTCTGCCTAATGGCATATTGACACCTTGTCTTTAAATAGCAATGTGTATAACTGCACATAGTTCATAATATGGAAAGCCAGGCCTGCTGCATTAGGGAATCTATGCTTGAGAAGCCTTGGTGTTGTTGGAGGAAAAGTCTTCATCATGGTTCAGTCCAAGCCAGGAATAAACAACATGGTGACTGCTTTAGAAAGAAGATTGCAGTTTATTGAAGAGGAGAGCCAGACAGAAAGATGGCTCTGGAAGAAAAGAGAGTAAGCACATGTAGGGAGTGGGTTTTTATACCCTCTGGAGCCTTTTGTTTGAAGTTGTTCCTGTGGCATGAACTTTGACCTGAGTCTGAGCGTGCCTTTCTGGTATTCTGATGGTGGTGGGTTAATCCTATTATGTCCCAAAGATCCTATCCTGCTTCCCTGGGGCTGTGGCTGATGACTCTTAGATTTTTGGTGTGAGGGATTGTTGATTCTAGGGATCTTTCTTCCTAATCCCAGTTTCCTGACTCCAGTCTTTCTGACAAGATTATCACATCTGCATTTCTGCAGACTTGGTTTCTGTTTGGGACAGAGAGACTTGCGGGGTGGGTGGGTTCTGCTTTTAAAATCCTTTAGGGAAATATATTCTGCCTTTTAAATATTTCCAAGAATATTTCTTTCTCGGGGGGGGGGGCTGACTTCCCACAGTGTCCTACCCTTGAAATCCTGTTCCTTCCTTTTGAAGAGAAAATGGTGGGATTACATTAACAACTTCCCAGGCTCAACTTGGTCTTCTGCACCATGAAAAACTGCTCCAAAAGGATATGGAACTATGTGCAAGATGATACAAGTGTGTATGTGTTTGTTTGTGCTTGTGTATGTGTGTTGAACAGAGAAGGGAGGTTTAGTACTACCACCACCTCTTCTCAAACTAATTCCGATTTCTTTCTGGAAACTGAAGACAAGTTTTATTCGTAGAATGGATATTCTGCATCCAACCTATAGTGATGATAAATGTGTTTGGTTTAGATGGACTGTGACTTATTTTAATGCTAAGCCACAAACTAAAAAGAAAAAAAAATCCATATTCTTATTTGAAAGAAAGCAAAAGGAAGAATATTGTACAGGGAGTGGAGTCATTTCCTTGAAATTAAAAGCTTTGTGGAAAGTTATATACTGCTGTAATAAAGGGAAGAAATTTCAGCTGCTATATTTCATTTGCTATAAAATATTGTTAGGAACTATTTTACTCCTTATTGGTAGCAGAAATGTTTTTTTTCTTCCACATTCTCTCAAGAGATTTCTTTAACCTCAGAAAGTATAAATGTGAAAGGCAAAACAATGAAAAGAAAGAAAAGAAAAGAGGAAAACATCAGTCTCTCTCCTCTCCCTCTCTCTCTACCATCTCTCTCTCTCTGTCTCTCTCTCTCTCTCTCTCCACACACACACATAGACATAGACATAGACATAGACATACATACATACATACATATACATAAACACACACACACACACACATAGATGGTATTTTGTCTGTAAATACTGTGTGCAATTTTTGATGTAGGACTCCATATCACTAACCATGCGACAATGGTGATATGGTATTGGTGGAAAGGTACATAATCCAAGAAGAGTGAGAGAAAGAGGCTTGCAAATTGTTTCATCTCTGGCTCATAGTGAGGTTCTTAGTAGCTCTATCATAGTACTCTCCAGCTTAATATGGCTATGGATACATTACTTATCAAGCTATTTCATAAGATTTCATACATTCACAATACAATCATTTGTACAAATAAAAAAGGTAAAATATACTACACGCTGGGTCTGAAAAGAAATAATCCTGGCTGCGTTTGGTGATCTTTCTTTGAGATGGTAATAGAAATGCAATTGTCCTTAGAAGCCCAAGTTGCTGTAGAGACAAGTATTGACTTTTTATTACCTTTGATTGGTATATCAACTAATACTGTTGTATCCATGGTATTCCCTGCAATGTATGTGTCTTGGTGTAGTGCACTCTGCATAAAGTTGCTTTGTATTTATTTTCAGATGAAATGCAGCAACTATGTTATTGTGTAGTGCATCTATAGTCATTTCCATCTAACATCACCGTTGAAAGGTCTGCACTAATCGCTGATTGGTCAGAAGATTTTGAAATTAACCTATAATTCATTAAACTCTAAAGAACTTGTGAACAGAATACTTGAGAAAATACCATTTCTCACATATATCTGATAGCTTTAAGGATCAGTGAAAGTCTTCTTGGTTATGCCATCTCCTATGGATATTCATTTGCATCAACCAGGAATGGCATATCTTGTTCATGGGCATCTCTTAACTATACTATTCCATTAGTTGTGGTCATTTGTTTATATTTTATAATATATTTTTTTAATATTTTAATATACTGTATTTTTACAAGCTTTATTTTAAACGTTTCAATGTTGTATGCTGCTATGCATGTACATAGCATGTTTGGTACTATAAACATAAGCTTATTCAAAGTTTCTGAAAGAAAGTATTGTAAAGAATCTTAGAGATTACCAGCACTGAAAATATTTCAACAATATACTATATTCAAACCTAATCTGTCCCATGTAGAATAATCTTTCCCAATCTAGCATTCTCCAGAAGATGTGTTGGACACTCTATTATCTCTAGAACAAGAATTCCTAAACATTTTGCCATCATACCTCCCTTTAATGTGATCTTAGAGTAGGTACCTCCGTTAAAATCTGAATACCAAATTAAACACAAAGGAACAATGAAAACAATACAATGAAACTTTGAGAAAGGTGGATTTATTGTAAAACTGTAACTAGAAGATTGTTCACATCTCCCCTGGACTTTATCTTCATCTTCCCAAGATAGTACACATCACAGTTTGAAAAGATTTGTTGTTGAGAGAAGTCTAACATACCTTGCTCCATCAGAATTGAGAAGACAGATCTAGGATATCTACAAAAATCTACTGTACAATTTTTGGCATACTTATTCCCAGAATCCTCTAAGATTTCATCTTAACCTTGTAATAAAGGAGTTATAACTAGAGGAACAGTTCTGTGGAAGATCCATTACATTAGACATCGGTTCTGTCATCTTCCAAATTGAGAATTGGTTCAGAAAAGGAATATTTTCAAAAATGTCTGTGCTTCCTGGGTAGTTTCCAGACCTTTTGATAAGGATAAATCAATAATTTAGCATAATTTTTATAAGTGTTTTTTTTATCAAAAAGATGCAGTAACTCTTGTTCACATGACTTCTTTCCTTCTCTCTCATTTTTTCACCCTATTGTTCTTTTATGAGGAAAAAAATAATTATGCCTCAATTAGTGACTTACTGTTAGACACAGAGGAAATGATGTCAGCTGGGTACAGGACTCTCTCTGGAACACAAAATCCATTATTATAATGAACAAGAGTAACAGTAAGTTATTACAGTACTTTGGGCAATGATTTCCAGTGTTGGGAAATGTATCCTTAATAAAACTTTTTAGGTATATTGAATGTAAATATATAGTAGAAATCTTAAGATATAGATAGCCATATGTTTCTTTAAAAGCAACCCATTCATTCATTTATCTATCATTCATGCATTTATTTAAAAATTATTAGGATCATTAGGATGGATTAAGTAGCAGAGGAGCTGGCTATATGCCTTGTAAATTATATTTAGCATGGGTCAAGTTATAAGAAAAGTGTTTTGCATGTGTATAGTATATATTACTCTCTCATCTATCTATCTATCTATCTATCTATCTATCTATCTATCTATCTATCTATCTATCTATCTATCTATCTATCTATCTATCTATCTATCTATCTATCTATCATCTATCATCATCTATCCACACACACACATTACAGCCCTTTTTAGCAGGGTGGAGTAAGGGCGACTGAATGGAGCTGAGCATTTACTGGTCAGATGCCCTTCCTAACACCTATGCAGAGTTTGCAACAGATATTTTCTCTTTGCGCCCTGATAGAGAAACCTCTGTTGTTGCCTAGGATTGAACTCTCAACCTCCTGAGTGTGAGGTGAGTGTCTTCACCTCTAGGCCAACCCCCCTCTCTGTATGTATGTGTATGCATATATGTATGTATGTATGTGTGTACACACACACACACACACAAATCTCTTTCTCGCACACACGTTCTCACTCTTTCTCTCTCTCTGAGACACAGGTCCAGAATTTGTGTGGTACAATACCATCAGGATGGGAACCCACGAGATCTCATACACAAATACTTTTGGGACTCTGCTGGATGGCATTGCTTAACTGAAGGAACTTGGAGTATGGCAAGGTTTTTCCATCACTTCCCATACCACCGCATTCTGAAGCTTCCAAGTGGTCTTCAAGGTCAGCCCCAAGTAAAGGACACTGCCATAATTGGGCCATGAGGTGGCTAGAATATAAATGACTCTCTGAAGGGCCTCTCAGTTTAGGAAAGAACACAATTGGCACACCAGATAAAACTGTGCAAAGTCTTCCTGGCCATATCTGCCACTTGCTTTCAAAAACAGTATGGGTATTTAGATACTAAGATTAACTTTCTCTCTTATAAATATGATTATTTGCTATAATCATTTCCTTAAGTTCAACTCCAGATTCACTACATGGATTGAGCAGCTGTATCAGAAGCAGATGAGTTCTTGTGATGGCACCTGACTTTATCATTTCAGCACTATCCTGTTACATAGAGCCAAATATACATCTATTCAGTGCTGATTGTTTTAATACTAGGTTCACCGATCTGCTGGAGCTGGAATTTTGATTCCTGAATTTAAGAGGAGGAAAGTAAGAGGCTGTATCTCTCAAAGGTGCATGCTAAAATTTCACCTGCCTGCCATCTGGTGTGACTTTCTGCTTATCTTCCTGCTAACTGAAATGATTAAACAATGACCAGAAATACTACCTGTCCCAGTCTGCTCTTGTTTTCCTATTTCTCACCTCTTAATCACATAACTAATTATATCTATATTATTTTGATATTGCCACACTTCTAACTTAATTACTGATGTGTAGCCTGAGAAGGAATTTTATCCACATTTCTGAAAGAATGTTAGAATCGTCATTTATTCTGTAGTTATTTATTTATTTAGCATATGGCGTCTACTAAGGTCATGCAATCACTGATATACAACACTAATAAAATACATTATACATACAAACACAAATATAAGTTTAAGCAGCGCATCAGCAAATACATAGAGAGACAGTACAATGTACTAGGTAAAATATTAAATTAAGGTAAATCCATGATAAAAATCATATTATGGTGCCATAGAATCACAATAGGATAGGTAGATGCCATAATTCAATATCCAAGGAAGCTGAGCATCTAACTACTTCTGGGGTGGTTGCAATGAAATCATTCTATAGTAATTAGTTGGTAAGTTATGCTATTCATATGCTAGTGTTACATGCAATTGCTTGACCTATTTGTCCAAATTGGGAACATCAGGCAGAATTCATGTAGTATTACAGACAACAGAATGGAGATGTTGCATTTAGTCATTCAGGGGTGATGCACTCAAAGGGGGGATACAGGCTCATTTTAGGGATTAGATTACTAATTAGATTAGACCCACAGATTACTGTTAATGAGAACAGAATTGACGGCAATACAGTTGTCTCTACTAATCTTCCTTCCAAACTAGTCTCTCGGTTTAGCCCAGGTCACAACATTGTGATAGTAAACAAGTTATTAGAAATAAAGTATTTGTCCTTGGGCTACAGCAAAATTACTTCAGAAAATATGTATCCAATAAAGTTTTATGTAGCTTTTTGTATAAGTCATCCTTTCCCCTTTCCTTCCCTAGTTTCTGGTATTATTCAGTATATTTGCCTTCTCCATTATATCATTGGAAGCTCTTTTAAACTCGATTTTTAGGTCATGAAAAACAAATAATAGATTAAATAAAAGTTCGGTGTTGTTGGACAGGCAGATAGATATATATCTATGCACTGGAGGAAGTTACCCGCAGCTAACAAAAACTTATGCCTTTTGATATTTTTTGATAGAAAAGATGCTACCAGACTCCTGCTTTTCAGTCTGCAGAAGGAACCTAACCCTGTATGTCAGATTTCTTAAAAAGATTATTTCATATATTCCTGGCAATTTTTTCCTGAGAATTTTTGTAAAGGTATCTTGTCCCTTATGTTGAAACGTTAACGGCAAAGCACTCCTCTGCCGTTCATTTTCTGATTAGAATTCCAGTAAGCTTTCAAACAGCAGTATCAATATTATACTTTTCCATTTCTCTTATTGCTAATTAAAGTAGGTGTACAAAACCTCTCCTGCTAGGAAGTTACATAGGAAATTAAAACGCTGCAATTATTGCTGCCTGCAGCTTCCCATTAAAATTATCAGAAGAGAAGGTGCTAACGTCTAAAAACTTAATATGCTGGGACAGTTCTTCAAAACTTTCTGATTGATTTCGTTGACCAATGGTAGTGTGGTCCTTCAATTACACATGTCTCTACTCAAAAGTAATGCCCCAATTTCAATGACCTCGGTTGTAAGCATTAATATGGTAAAAAAGCAGCCCCCAATTAGAATTAGAATTTTAAATATCTTTTCTTTGCTCTCAGTGGCTGATGTTACTGTAATTATAATCCACAAAGCAGCTTTTCCGTTGCATATTTTGAAAACCAAAGTAGCATTCTGGCTTTGAGTATTTGTTATATTTTATACTTTGATATACTTTGATAACTGTTTGAACAAGAGAGTGCACTTCATGGGTTCCTCTGTCATTCCAGAAAACAACACTCTATATCAAGTAAATTTTGGGTTTGAGCATATCCCAAGAAAGCCAAACTAATCAGCTTATGAATGTAAGTTATACAGGATGATATCATTTGCCAATAAAAATACCCTAATTGAGAAATGGACCATTACGCTAAACTGATCTAGTTACAAAGAAGTCATGGGATACCCCTCAGATCAAAAGATACTCCCCAGTGCAAAACAGAAATATGCAAAAGGATGGTATTAGATGTATTATATATAGCTGTATGCAACAAAATCTCATTTTAATGTATGCTGTATTGATGTACATTTAAAGTGGCAATAAAGTTATTATTATTTTATTCTAAAGTAATCTACCTTTCCTATGTAAACAGAAAATTGTGCTGTTACTATACACAGAAATAAAGAAAAGGGCTGCCTATAAAACCAGAGATTGAAGAATCTGGAGTATTGGCTTCCTGCCCTTAAATGTTCCCATCATGGCTGTTTGTGTTTCTAGAAGATGCACGCTTGGCCTGGTGCCATTGGACAGACCGCCATGTTGTGACCACACAGCTTCAGTTCCTGGAAAAGAGTGAAGTTGGTCTAAGGTAAAAAGCAAATTGTTGATTCTTTTCCTCTGGGTGCCATACATGAGATATTAGATGAGCTTAATGTAGATATGGTTTGTGGGGTGAGACTGTTACGTGCTGCCTTGATTATTGTATTATGATTATTTTAATTTCATTTTTGTTTGATTTATAAAGGCTTTATTGTATCGCTTTGGGTTGATTGTTTTTAGCTGCTCAGAATGTAAATGGCACAGCCATATACATTTTATAAGAAAAAATAAGTATGAAGAACATTTCTATTCAGTTTTAGGAAACACTGCATTTCCATTTATTGAAGAAAAATGTCCTGATTAAATATTCAGGTAGAAAAAGAAAATTGTCAAAATAGAAGTCACTTTCTTTACTATACCATATTTTGTGTTGTATACTGGCAAATTATTTTTAACTGAAACCAAATATAATCTAGATCAGTGGTTCTTAACCTTTTTGAACGAATCGCCCCCTTGAGCCAATGAGGAAGTTGTCATCGCCCCCCTCCCCCAACATGCTCCAGGCGGCGGCCTACCGGCGGCACGGGAGGCTCCAGCGTTGGTCCTGGTGGGAAGCGGATCGTTGCCCCAGTTCCGACCGAGGACGCCGGCGGCGTGGGAGAATGTTTGGCAATGAAGCCGACGGGGGCGTTCCGCGGATGCCCCGCGGCCCATGACTTGAGCCCGGGGATGCCGGCAGTGCAAGGGGAGGCTTGGCGATGCAGCCGACGGGCGGGGTGTTCTGTAGATGCCCCGTGGCCTGTGGCTTGAGCCCGGGGATGCCGGCAGCGCGAGGGGAGGCTTGGCGATGCAGCTGACGGGCGGGGCATTCTGCAGATGCCGGCATCCCCGGCTCAAGCCGCAGCTGACGGGCATTCCGCGGATGCCCTGCGACTTGAGCCCGGGAACACCGGTGGCGCGAGGGGAGGCTTGGCGACGCAGCGGGCCACGGGGCATCTGCGAAATGCCCCGCCCATCGGCTGCATCGCCAAACCTCCCCTCGCACTGCCGGCATCCCCGGGCTCCAGTCGCAGGCCGTGGGGCATCCGGGGAATGCCCCCGTCGGCTGCATCGCCAAACATTCTCCCGCGCTGCCGGCATCCTCGGTCGGAACCGGGGCAACGATCCGCTTCCTGCCAGGACCAATGCTGGAGTCTCCCGTGCCGCCGGTAGGCCGCCGCCTGGAGCATGCTTCTCCCCCTTCCCGTGAATGTCGAGCCCATGGGGGCTTGACAGCGTGGCCGGCTCGGCTGCCCAGGGAGCGGCCCGGGGACGGCCCCCTCTCCCCCCCCATATTCTGCTCACCTCACCTTCACCGACAAAGCAGTTGGGACTCTGGCACACCTTCCCGGTCAGCTAGGCCAACGGTCCCGCTGGCTGGGGATCACAGGGGCTGCTCTCCCTCGGGGCCGCGGCTTGCAGGAGGGCTGGCCATGTGCACCTCGGACGGGGCCAGCCAGGGAAAGGGACTTCGTGGCCGCGCTGCTCCCAGGGGGTGGGGCACCCGGCTGCAGGGCCAATCAGGAGCCCTGCATGAGAGAGAGAGAGAGAGACAGAGGGGAAGCGCAAGTGCCTCTCTCTGTCTCTGTCTCTCTCTGCAAATGGCAGAGGAGGCTCGGAGCCGCAGGGGAAGACTGAAAAGTGTCCCCAAAACGTCTCGCTCCATCGCCCCCATATCGCCCCCTTTTCGTTCCTTCGCCCCCACGTCGCCCCTTTTCGTCCCATCGCCCCCCTGAAAAATGAAATCGCCCCCTGGAGGGCGATATCGCCCAGGTTAAGAACCACTGATCTAGATGAGTGTTCAGGCAATAGGTTTTTCAGGTATATCTACAGGTATTGCATATTTAGGCTTCCCGGATAATTTAACACCAGATTTACTCAACTATTTATGTCTATTCAAAGATTAGGGCTTTCAATTTCTCTTCTGCCTAAGCCATTTTCTCTTTATCAGAAATACTCTTGACATATATACTTAGATGGACAGGGAAATTAATTATTGGTACTTTCTGAAGTATTACACAAATTCAGCTCTAGTTGCATTGGCAAAAATATTATTTGTTTGTTTGTTCCTATCTTTATTATTTTTTATAAATAAATCAAGGCAGTGATCACACTGAATGCTCCTCCCTCCCTCCCTCCTATTTTCCCCACAATAACAATCTTGTGAGCTCGGTTGGGCTGAGAAAGAATGACTGACCTAAAGTCACCCAGCTGGCTTTAATGCCTAAGGCGAGACTAGAACTCCCAGTCTCCTGGTGTCTCGGCCAACACTTCCACCCCTACACCAAACCGGCTCTTTCCAAATATCTGTCTGAGTCTTAAATAGATGCCAGAAGCATTGCCAAAGGTTAGTTGTTAATAATTTGTCTGAACAATATCCAGAAAAAAAGAAAGGTAAGCTGAACAAGCTGAGAGCATCTTGGAAAGCTAATGGGGATGATGGAAACAACCTCACACTGTGCTTCCTGTTCAATGTGTTCTGTGATTAGCCACACCCACCATCACAGCCCTTTTGTGACTGTGTCTGCAGTAGGCTGCCTAAATTCCAAACCTAATTGTCAGTTCAAAGTGTCAGGAGAGTCTATATTAGCATAGACTTTCCTTCAGAAGCTCAAAGCAGGGCACACAGCACCACCTCCGCTTCTTCTTCCTCACAGCAACAATCTTATGAAGTAGGTTGGACTGACATAATAGGAGGGGCCTGAGTCACCCAACAAATGTCTTGATTCTGGAGCTCCCCAGACCAATCCAATGTCTTAATTACTATACCATGTTGGCTCTCAAATGAAGAGACTTGGTTGGTGTGAGGGCAACAACCATATGTGCTAACTTATAAAAAAAATGATTTTATTATATTAATAATAATAACATTGTACCAATGGTAATAGGTACCTTGGGTGCAATCCCAAAACAACTGGAGCCACAGTTCAATATCATTGGCATTGACAAAATCACCATCAATCAATTGCAAAAGGCAGCTTTACTCGAAACAGCTTACATCCTGCGACAATACTTGTAACACCATCAGACATCCACATCTCCCTATCCCAGGTCCTTAGGAAGGACTTGATAGGTGGCTATAAATGCTAAATCCAGTCTGAAAACCTGGCTAACTGTGTGCCGAACCATAATAGAACATAACTAAAAATATGTGATATTATTGTAAGACACATGTAATACATTATATTATTTGGATACAATGGTATTTGTATAGGGTTAATTATTGATTATAAATACGCTAATGTTACATATGTGAAAATACTAAGAAAGAATAGTATTAAGTATGATTTGAAATTTTGCTGTTAATAAGCATAAGATAATTTACATCCCAAACTGAATAATAATCATATATGCTATCGTGAGCACCTTGAAGCCAATCTGGCAACATATTCACATAATTATTTAATCCTTCTTCTCCTTCTCCTATTGGAGCTGGCTTTTAATGGCCTACTTTAGATAAACATTAACTGTATTTAACAAGACAGCCAATAGTTAATATGTTATGGGTAATTTCTAATCAGCGTTAACCCAATAAATGTTTTTGATTAAGACAAATCTAACAATGCCCTGCCTCTTTTCAGGGCTGGCTCAAATCCTACCAATATCTTTCCCTGTGCTTGTATAGGATGATACAAATATAATTATGATAAATGAAGTAACAGTTTACAGTTGCATGAGATCTCTCTCTTATCACTGTACTCCTTCTCATTTCTATTTAACTGACCATATGACTTTTATTGAATTTCCAAAAGACAACTGGGAAGAGATGGGAGATTTCCTTTTATCTTGAACTAGAATCAGCTTAGAATTTACAAGTTTTGTCAAAGGTCATCTAGAAAAAAGTACAGCCGTTGACAAAAATATCAAGGAAGAGGGGGTTTGCCATATTTTACACAGCCCAGGCAAATGGGTTTACCTAATTAATGTATCGTGGGGACAGAACGCATCGCTTCTCTCTCTCTCTCTCTCTCTCTCTCTCTCTCTCTCTCTCTCTCTCTCTCTCTCTCTCATCCAGTTTACTTATTCTCAAGTAAATGGGCATTCAATGCAGGGCCTGTTTTTATTGGTAAATAAATCATAAGAGTATGAACAGATTCCATATTCATTGATTTAAAAATTACTGGGATCATTAGGATGGATACATTTGCTATATTTGCATTTAAAATGTAAAACTTGGTACATAGCTAAAACTATTCCCTTCACCATGATCTTTGCATTCTATCTGAATCCTCTCCTGGCACTTCCATTTACCAAAGCATATGCAGAAACGTCTTAGGATGGACTTCTAATAACTCTCTGGAAGCCTCTTGTGATAACTGGACATGCCTAGAGACCTCAAAAAGGTCTCAAAGAGACATAAGATGAAGCAATGTGCCCACTTTTCTTTGATATTTAGAAGTGGAGGGTGGTGTAGTTGCTCAGGTTCTGAACAAGGGCTGGAGAGACTCAGGTTCAGCCCTACCTCAGCCATTCCCTGGGTCACTTTGAACTACACGCATAGCCTCGAATATAAAATAACTAATTAAATAAATAATCTCTTTCTTCGGCAACCCCCCCCCCCCTCTAATCTTGAATTACTCTCACTTCCATCAACTCTACCCCCAGATCATTAGAATCATCAACACAGAAAGCTGGGAAATGTGAGAATCTTCAAAAATCAGGCTCCCTGGGAAAATTACTTATTCTGAATTAAGGGTTGTAGCTGCATTATCATGCACGTTAACTTAACGAGCATTGACAGCAGGTGAAGTTGGATAGATGCTTTAAATGTCTGGTTCAGAAAGCATGGTCTGGCTCTAGTTAGGTGTAGAACTAGGCACACATCTATGGAGACTATTTCTGCTCCTTAATCCTGCCAAAGCATTTTGAAGCTAACCATGAAAATACTGGAACACTAAAAATAGGCAGAGAATACCCTGAGCCAAAAGTATTCTCATCAGCCAAGCAAGAAGAGAGGTAATAAAATAATCTTTCAGCCGCTGCCCTGCCCCTGAGTTACAGGAGTTCTGGGTAGTAGCTTCCCCTCATCTATGGAAGGACAAAATAAGATGTTCACCCTCTGCTTCCCCTATCTTCATCATTATTTCCATTTGTTTGGAAGTTCTGCTAAAAATGTAAGTTGATGGCATGAGAGGAAAGCTGCCTGGACATCATTCTTCCTGAAAACTGAAACGAGAGCATACTATTGTAGTTTTGTGGCCTGGCACTGTACCAAGAGCTGAAATCATCACTGTAGCTTGCAATAATGAGAGGATGTGTGGTGGTGGTGATTGGAGAAATGCAATAGCTAGCTCAAGGCTGGGAGGTGGGATGAGGGGGAAAAAATTCAGCACACGTATTACTTAGAAGGCAAACTCATTTTTTACAGGGATGTGAAACTAATTAGAAAACAATGAGAAGAATTAAGATCAGATTTATTTATAAGGCTGTCTATAAACTCAACTAGAAAGCTCTGGATTTAGGAAGTGGAAAGGTAGGATGAAAACAAGGAAAAAGAGGTCACCCTAAGCCCTGCTGTGCTCCTCTGTCACAATCTACAAATGAAATTTGAGTTTTGTTACGGTGCAACTGAGCATTGCACCTTTGTCCAATTATTCCATTCAACTGGACTTAAAACTGCTGAAGTGTTTTGAATTCGCTGACTTCTGTTAACTAAAATATAAACTCTAAAGCTTTTCTATTGATTCTCTCCGATACCTGCCCAAATGTGGCAGAATGCTAAAAAAAAAAAGTAGAAGAAAAGGATAGAATCAGTGATGGCGCTCTGTAGCAATACAACTATAGAAAGATTAAAAAGAGATTTTTTTTAAAAAAAAAAAGTCTTTCCCCAACCCTTATTCTCCCTTTATTATTTATTTCAGAATAATTTGGGGATAAGTTAGAGTGATGAATAGGAACTGTATCAAATTTAAACCTTTTGAGTCCAAATCCAAAATTCCACTCAGCAGATAGAGGCTGTTATTAGACAAATTGATTTATACATTTAAAAAAGGAGTGAAGCTGTCCCTTGTGACAGTAAGATGAGGGATCTGTACTATATAAATGTCAGGGAATTCTATGAGTAAGTTCTTCTGAAAGATTGTGATAAAAAGAACAGCTGTTTTAAAGTTTTCAGGGAATTAATGGAACAATCCATGTAAGGACAGAAGGCTTCATTGTGAAACAATTAAACCTTTGCTCATTTTTCAGAGCAATGAGTTTTGCATTGGCATAGTATTTAAGTTTACCGGGAAAAAAAAAATCAAAATTCAGTAGAACTTTCTCCCAAGCAAGCACACTCAAGAATGCAACTGTCAAGTGCTAATGTTGGAGTTCAAGTTTTCCAAAACAAGCAGACGCCATTGTTTTATCGGTTTATGATTGGGTGTAGCTGTCTTTGACAGGACATTTTTTGGTCACCATAAACATCAGTCCAGAGCAAGTAATGGGTGATGAATTGGTTTAAAAGATTGCCACATGTACTAAAATATTTTCAAAACAACCCTCCAAAGTATTCCTATTAAGACAAAAATTGATGACATTACCAATGGTAATTTATTGAAATGATATCAAGGTCATCCAATGATATTGATTTATAGTACAGGTAGTCCTCGAGTTACAATCACTTGTTCAGCGACCAGTCATCAAAATTCAATAAGACTTTCTGATAAGTGGTTTCAGGTAAAGAAGGGGAAAAAAACAAAACACGGAGGGAAGACCTGTTATAATTGGAGATAAATGGACTAGGTCAGGGGTCCTAACCTTGACAACTTTAAGACTTGTGGACTTCAACTCCCAGAATTCCTCAGCTGGCTGAGGAATTCTGGGAGTTGAAGTCGACAAGTCTTAAAGTTGCCAAGGTTGAGGACTCCTGGACTAGGCGACGTGATCTGCTGAGAAAAAGTAAACAGTTTTCTTTGTTTTCCTATCAAGAATGACATTAACCTAATACTGTCAATGGAAGAGAATAAAAAGCAAATTCCATGAAATAAGGAAAAGTATGGAGACTGAAGCTGAGATACATAAACAGATACATTTTTTCCATAAATATATTATCAGTTGCCTTTTCAGTTTGGAAGATATTTTTCCAGAGTGCTAAATGACAGATCAAATAAGCTGGGAAGGTTAGTATGAATGTAGGCAGAACCGAAGGATTTGCATCTTCCTTATTAGATTTATGGCTGCTGCTAAGACACGTGCATACATGAGGTACTGCTGTTGGGTGGGGAGCAATCTGTGACTGTGTTAATTAGACTAGAGAATATTTTGACTTATTTAAAATAGTCTTATCAAACAATTAAGGATGGTCTGCCCTGATTGGACTGTAGACCTTTTAATTCATATCCTTTTCATCACAGAAGCCAATCAGATCCATGGAAAGTTCACAAACAAGATGTAAGTTGGATATGCCTTTGCCATGGTTTTTCTCCAGAAATCGATGACCAGAAGCATTACATTTAGAAACCTAGAGGTCATTGCAGCCATAATGACTAATAGCCATTGATTTTCTCCCTTAAATGTATGTTTCCACCTTTAAAAGCTACCTAAGCTAGTGGACATCATCCATTTTGTGTCAGCAAATTCTGTAAGTTAATAACTTCGACTTGTAAATTATGGATTGAATAACTTTGCTAATGTAACAGTAAGCTGACACATTAAGTTTGATTAAGATTAAAAATGATCAAGGATGATGGATGTTTGATGTCATTCCTAAGACGTTTGAACTATAGTACAGGTACTCCTCAATTTATGACTAGTCACTTAGAGGGTCTGGACCACAGTATGGTGGAAAGCAAGTCCAAGACCTGCAGGACTCTGTGGGGTGGGGGAAGACCTATGGGGACCCAGTGGGGGGGGGGGAAGCAGACCAAAGGACCATGAGGGGCAGGAAGCAGAGCAGAGCATGTCTCAAAGGATGGCCCTACAGGCCCACCTGTAACCTACATTTACATATTCCTCTGATTATTGTTCCCTGTATTGTCACTTGGGAACATTAAAATAATCTCTTATTCCGCATCTTGTTTCCAAGAATGACCAAAGGAATGCTTTTATATTCCCATAGCAGGCTAATGCTATATTTCAGAGCTCTGGCTATATTAGACCAAATGGCCTAATCCAGCACTCTAGCCAAAATACATATACAGGAAGCTCACACGCAGGACAGAGAATGAGAGCTTTCTTCCACAATGAATCCCCAGGAATTATTGTTTAAACTACATAACCTGTGATTCAAGAGATTTAAGAGTGGTCACTAATAGTCCTCTTCTCTATGAATTCATCTAGTCCTTTTAAAAATCATCCACATTGATAACCATTATCATATTTGATGGGCCTGATCAGGGCTTTTTTTGTCATAGAATGCTCAGAACAGAGTTCCGGCACCTTTTTTGGGATGGAACCTTGTAGGGTAGGCAAGACAGGTTGTATGATGTGTATGAGTTCTGGCACTTTTTTTTTTTTTTAACAAAAAAAGCACTGGGCCTGATGTATTATGAACTGACATCCTTCCTTTTATTTATTTGCAATCCTCCTACTATTATATATTATATATTATTATATATTATAATATATTATTATATATATTATATTATATATCTCTGTCTCCATATCTGCATCAAGCAGTGTAGCCTTTTAGACACATGAGAAACTATAGTAATTCAGTATTCAAGGATCTGCCAGAATGATTTCTAAAAGGGACAGCTGCTATAAGAACATCATCTCTGCCTTCATGCAGAAAATCTGTGTGGAACCCAGTAGATCATAAGGCACGGGTGTCAAACTCGCCACATCATGTGACGTGTTGCGACGTATCGCGACTCTTTTTGCATTGCCGGCAATGGGGTAGGCATGGCTTCAGTATGATGAAACCGGCCCGTAGGCCGGCAGTTTGACACCCCTGTCATAAGATGTTGAGACTTTGGAAAAAGTGCAGAGAAAAGCAACTAAAATGATTAAGGGCCTGCAGACAAAAACATATAAAGAATGGTTGCAGGAATTGGGTATGGCTAGTCTAGAGAAAAGAAGGACTAGGGGTGACATGATAGCAGTATTCCAGTATTTGAGGGGCTGCCACAAAGTGGAGGGGGTCAACTTATTTTCCAAAGCACCAGAAGGCAAGATAAGAAACAACGGTTGGAAACTGACCAAGGAGAGAAGCAACCTGAAATTAAGGAGAAAGTTCCTAACAGTGAGAATGATCAACCAGTAGAACAGCTTGCCTTCAGAAGTTGTGGGTGCTTCATCACTGGTGGTTTTTAAGAAGAGACTGTACAATCACTTGTTTGAAATGGTTTAGAATCTCCTGCTTGAGCAGGGGGTTGGACTAGAAGACCCCCAAGGTCTATTCTGATTGATTGATTGACTAAATCATTTGATATGAAGAGATACAGTTCTGATGCGGCACCTCAATGCTTCCTGCAGTTAAAGCGAAGTGTTCCTGTTGGTCTCTACCTGACTTTAACTGCAGATGTTTGGGCTCTAGAGACCATACAATTCAGTTTTACTCCTTGCTGGTCTCCCTAGCCATTCTTCTCAATCATTTGCAATTTGTTGAAAACATGGCAACATAGCTGTTTCTTGTTTTAGGCAACCAATTGTAATTGAATGAGTCTTTTCTCCCATTTTTTTTTAATATTGGCTGCCAGCAGGATAGAGGACTGAGCCTGACATTATTTCAGTTTGCATGCAAAGTGTTGAATGGCTTAATCCTCAATCATTGTAAAGATCTCTGCAGACCTCAACTTCTCAATTATATAGATGCTGTCAAGTGTTGTGGGTTCATGGTTCAATATATATTATCAACAAAGTCAGTAGGAGACAGGCAGCATCCAAGCTCAGCAAAATGAACCAAAACACGGGCATTCCCACAAGTAAACCTCAGGTGGGCAGTTTAATCATTCCAAACTGCATTCATCCTTTCTGTTTACAATAACTGAATAAAAAAAAATTGCTTAGGAGAATCCACTCTTGGTTCCCATCCAAAATGTTCCTCTTTTTCCCACTGTTGCTCCTTTTAAATATTGTATGCATCAGAAAGTACATGGAATGCTCTGCTGAGACCAGCTGACACAGATCAATATGGTTATATCTCTCAATACAGTTTTAGATGATGATGATAATAATGATTGTTCTCTGCATCAGAATTCTATAAACCTTCTGCTTATTTAGGTGATCAAGATAACTCGCTATATTTTTTAAAAAAAAATACAAATACACAAATAAAATATGAATAAATGTAACAGTTAAATAAGTACCCTGAACTGCTACCAATATTATATTGTTTCCCAAAAATGTTTTAGCCTTCCCTCTCTATATAACAGCCTTTTGCGTACTTCTGACAAGGTCATTCCCCCTATGCTCTTCATGGGGCTTTGATTACACGGCTGTGTTGCTTTTTTAATTCTTGATTGATTCTTTATCTTTAATTCTTAATTTAATTGTTAAACTTGACTTTTTAATTCCCCCTCCGGGAGGCTGCTAATAGTACCTCCCCTTTGGCCAGCCTACTCTGCTACATCACAGAGCAATTCAGAATGGGAAGAGATTAATTGCTTCTCCTTTTTGTTCCAGATCTCCATAAAGTGTTGCCAGACCAGCACTTCATCCAAGACTGAAACTTGGAATAATAGCAATTGACTTGGCATTAAAAACAGCATCTTTAGATTGCAGAACCTACCTGCACTGTTTCCTTGACTTCCTTGGTAAGGCCATACACCAGGGGTAGGCAACCTTGGCTCTTTTATGACTCATGGACTTCAACTCCCAGAATTCCTGAGCCAGCATGGCTGGCTCAGGAATTCTGGGAGTTGAAGTCCATGAGTCATAAAAGAGCCAAGGTTGCCTACCCCTGCTTACACCAAAGGAAACGCCAACCAACAGCCTACCCACTCTGCCATGCAACAGCTGAGTTTCAGCTTCCTATGCATCTCCTCCTACTTCATTAGAGCAGAAGGCATCTTATAATGGTTGGGAGTATCTTGGAGATTACATTGGAAGGTTTGGGGTTTGCAAAGTCAACCTTAAGAGACACCTAGGTGTTTGAGTGGGGTGTATGTTGGGAAAACAAGATAGGCTTGGTATTCATAGGAAGTATTAGATGATGGTCCACCTTCAGAAATGGACCTTAGGCTATAATTTTATATCCAGTTAGATAAGAGACAACCTCACTGAATTAAATGAAACTTATTTTTTTTAATCTCTGCCTCTCTCTATCTTTCTCTCCTTTTCCCTCTCCCTCTCCCTCTCTCTCTCTTTCCATCCTCTCTCTATCTCTCATTGTGTGCGTGTGTGTTAACTTGTGCTATTAGTCAATTAAGTATGATTACTTACTTGAAGTAAGATCTCCTGAATCTATGATATGGAACTTGTTTCTGAATAAACAGGGGTTCAGTTGTGCGGCTAGGCTGTTCTTGATTAAAACTTCAGCAAGCAGTAAAGAAGGGGAGGCCATAGCCAGTTGTCTAAATGCCACAGGAGATAGAGAATGCAGTGTATGTAACAGATGATCAATATGATTAAGATGTCGGCAGCAAAGCCCAGGAGAAGTGTGAACTATTTAATAGACATAAATAATTGGAGTGTTGTTGGAAGGAAAGCAGCTGTGCAGTTTCCGCTTTGGGAATGTATTCTAAACACACAGTGGTGGTATCAACTGTGTTAAATACCGTTGGCTGTATAAATGTTTAATGACTGCACTCAGCTTATGTCAGGAATTTATATTTCCTTATGGGAAAGCAGGAGTTTGATAACACAACGGCATCAGCATCTTTCACGTTGGATGTGGCACATTGGTAAGATGAAAGGAGACTCCATAATGAATAGTGGTTGTGACTACTTATTATCATTAACCCCCAAAATGAATATTGAAAATGTTAGATAAGATATATTAGCCAGAAAGACTGATTAACCATAAACTATGAATTCCACAAACATGTGCTGGAAGATGCAAATTGTATAATAATCATTTCTTTTTTACTTTTGCTTCTGCCTGATGCTGAACAAGGTTTTGTGTATGTGGGAGAAACCTTTGGATTTTGTTTGTTTTATGTGTGATTCTCCAGTGTGAAATATAAAATGATTAGGAATAAATAGTATATTAATTTATATATGGTATGCCCTATACTCCACGTTCTGTAAAATTTGAACCAAGATAATATTGAAAATACTACAAAAAATAAAAATAAAACTGCGTAAACGTGACCCTTAACTAACTCCAAGCAGACACCAACCGTTAGTTTAGAAAATTCCCATGCATAGGCTTTTAAGCAATAAAACAGTTTAATTGGACCTTCACATCTAGACTTGATTGTTTGTGCCTTACAAAACCATGCACATGACATCATAGCTTATTGTGGTGATTGAACCCAGTGATATTGGGGATATGTGATTATGTAATAGCAATAGTAATAGCACTTAAGACTTATATACTGCTTCACAGTGCTTTACAGCCCTCTCTAAGCGGTTTACAGAGTCAGCCTATTGCCCCCAACAATCTGGGTCCTCATTTTACCAGCCTCAGAAGGACGGAAGGCTGAGTCAACATTGAGCCGGTGGGAATCGAACTGCTGGCAGTCGGCAGAATTAGCCTGCAATACCACCTTCTAACTACTGCACCACCACAGCCACCACAGCTCATAAAAACATATTACAGTATTTTTGTTTCAGCAGAAGGGAATGTGGGTTCAAAATTGCAAGGGTAGTTACATCATGAAGTGCAGGTAGTCCTCCACTTACAACCACAACTGAACCGAAAATTTCTGTTGCTAAGTGAAACATTTCTTAAATGAGTTTTGCCCCATTTTACGATCTTTCTTGCCACACTTGTGAAGTGATGTTGCGAAGTTAGTAACACACTTGTAAAGTGAATCAAGCTTTCCCATTGACTTTGCTTGTCAGAGGGTAGCAAAAGGGGATCACTTAACCCCAGGACACTGCAACCGTCTTAAATGTGAGTCAGTTGCCAAGCTGAATCTGAATTTTGAACACATGGCCATGGAGATGCTTCAACGGTCGCAAGTCTGACTTACAACCGTTCATTTAGTGAGCGTTCAAAGTTACAATGGCACTGAAAAAAAGTGAAAATGGTCATAAGTCACTTTTTTCCAGTGCCATTGTAACTTTGAATGCTCACCAAATGAACTGTTGTAAGTCAAGGACCGCCTGTAGTTAACTTTATTGGTATCTACTGCTTATGGCTTCTCAAAGTTTCAGAGAGAAGTCTTTTTTCCTTTTTCCTTGAAAAGCTAGGGGCTGAAACTGGGGTCTTGTGCACTTAAGTATATTCACTCCTATTGGGTAATGGATTCCCAAATGAGTTATGGTCCCCACTAAAGGAGCTGCAGAGGTATCTTCCTTTCAAGAGCCATCATGTCACATACTGCATGCTTAGCATGTGTTCTTTGTTATGGTTACTGTGCATTCAGCATTAACCTTAATATTTGAATGACATTTTTCATTTCTCCTCATCTTCCTGCGCTCCTTGATTTTCCTGTGTGTCTTACCCGCTGCAAACAGATGTATTGTTAGTAGCACTGTTCTGTATGTGCCAAAACAAATTCTTTCTAAATGACAATGCACTACAGATCCAACACATGTTTTTGCAACCCACTGGCTCCAACAACGTACGGTTATTGATTATTTCCGATATCAAATAATAAAACGTTTTGTTGATGCCAGGAATAACAGTACAATTTTAAAGAAGAAAATCGGAAAGAGAATGTTTTTGAAATATAAATAATAGATAAAGGAAACAAATGAGCTGATCGCAACCCAGCAATAGTTCCCACAGGGAATACAGAGCCGTATAAGTCTAATTTGTGTTGAAAGATCCATTAGCCAGGAAGTTAGTAATCCAAATTCTGGCATAAGGCTCTGAGGGGAATAAGCTAGATGTTTGGTGTTACAATCAAGAAATGATAGAAAGATGGAAGAAGGTTTTCAGCATTTCATTAATTCATATTAAGAATACTCTGTCCAGGAAATGCATTATTTGTTACTGGAATGTAAAGCACTATTTGGTGGCACAGTGGTTAAAGTGCAGTGTTGCAGGCAAACTCAGCCCAAAGCCTGGAGTTCGATCTTGGAGGGGCTCGAGGTTGACTTAGCCTACTAGCCTCTGAGGTTGGTAAAATGAAGATCCAAATTGTTGGGGGCAATACATCCAGAGAGTGCTGTAAAGCACATGGAGCAGTATATAAGTCTAAGTTATTGCTATTGATTGTGGAGCATTCTTATACCTGATCACATCACCATTCACACATAAGAAAGATTCACTATCTTATACAGCTTTATCACATTTGCCTCAACATAGGGCACTCTTTTTTCTTTTTTCTTTGTGCAACAACTTGCCATTTTAATTTTGTGTTCAGAATTTATCTCAGAATAAATCCAAATCCCTTGGTTGCGAATGACCTGTTTGGCTTACTCTGTAAACATTTTGCCAGCTGTAGCTGCTCGGACCCATCTTACAGTTTTCAACTTCACCTGTTTCTCCTGATGAACAAGTAAAATGAGGAATTTGCTATAGTTGCTTTTACTGGATAGGAGAGGTGTCATTTGCATCCTCCGTATTTCCTGGAGAAAAGCAGATAGAAGGACAGCTGTGTTTCTAATTCATACCACCAAGTGAACCACTAAAGAACTGAATTTGGGGAAGAATTTCTCTACATCTGCAAAATCAATTAAAATTGGACTTTTCTCAGCCTGTCAGTTGAGGGGTGCATTTTTCCAATTCAGTTATTTATGTAAGATACCATTCAGAACACCATGTGTTCCTTATTTTACTCTGCTTAGTCACCGACCTCACATGACAAGGTTGTTTCTCTCATTCTCATGTAAGCACATAAACACAACTGCCTTTTATGTTTTACATTACAGTTTGGGAAGATAACTCTCTAATGCACAGACACAACTTCAGAATGGAACTCTTTCGCTGAAATGATAAGAGCACTGTGATGCCATTGTGGTGCAAACTCCTCCCCTTTTGTATGTGCATGCAACATCATAACACACACAGAAAAGGAATGGAATTGAATTCATGACAGCACAATGCCATGTTCATAATTTGCCCTTCCCATCCCTCTTAAGTATCTTTCTTTCATTATGCTTGACTACCTCAAAGGTAAGAAAGTACTTTCATGGTAGCTTGGATTGGAGCCATGGTGGCACAGTGGTTAGAATGCAGTATTGCAGGCTAATTCTGCTGACAGCCAGGAGTTCGATCCTCACCAGAGTTCGATTCTCACCGGCTCAAGGTTGACTCAGCCTTCCATCCTTCTGAGGACAGTAAAATGAGGACCCAGATTGTTGGGGGAGCAATAGGCTGATTCTGTAAACCGCTTAGAGAGGGCTGTAACGCACTGTGAAGTGGTATATAAATCTAAGTGCTAATTGCTATTACTATTGGATTGGTGGCCCTTTGCATCAGGAACCATACCTTGAACCTGCTGAAACTTGACAATAATTCTTAAGAATTTAAGACAATAATGTAATTCTTAAGATTTGCTATCTGACCTCTCCGTGGGGAATTATTCTTTGAAATGCCAGTTTCAGATGGTAGTTAACACTGACCTTGATGTGAGGTGAAGATTCTGAGTTATTTAAGAAGACCGATAGAATTTTCTATGGTTGGACAAGCTTCCTGCTTTATTGTCTTTGCTGGCTGCCTTTCTAGAGATGGAATCTCGTGGATCTATTGGTAAACTGAAGGCTAATCTGTAGAACATCTTCAATTAGAGAAAGCTCCATCTTTCAATGCATATAGCAGTCTTATCCGGTCTGTCAATTTTGGGAGAATCCTACCATCTCCAGCCAAGATAATCATTAATTGTTCTTCAATTAATAATACTTGACATCTGTTTGAGTCATAACAGGGTCTGCAAAATTAAAAAAAATATATTAGAAGATGATTCATTTGTAGCTTGATATCTCTACAATTCAGAATAGAGAAAGATGCTATTTTTCTATTATATAGAAGCAGACATAAAATGGGCAAATTTTCTCAGGCAATCCTTGTTTTCCCTCCTCTCCCTCCAGATACGCAAAATGTGAAATATTGTTCCAATTAAACTCAACACTTTGAGATGGCTTGGAGATGCCACTGCTTAGTCCAAGCATCAACAACTCTCTTCTTCATTTCCCTCCTGTTCTTCAGAACATAGAGAGAGAACTTGTGATAATGAAACAGGAAAAGGCAATGTATAGTATGGAAAGGGAGGGAAAGGGAGAGAAATGGATCAATAAAAAATTATTTTCTTTTCTAATCTTGGAGAGCCACAATTGTTCTTTCTCCATTAAGGGAGAAAAGAAGTGATGGTTTTGATAGAGCAAGAATGGAAAGACCTGCAGGATTCTCCTTTTAGAGTTTTTTTTTATTTTTTAGCTCTCAGAAGTAGTTTAGGTGGTTCAGACTTGATTCTACCATCAAAACCAAGACTTGGATTAAAATCTTGCATTAGAGTGTCATGGTTCCGACAGATGAAACTCTTCAAAAGAACTTCGAGGCATTGTTTACCTTAAAGAATCTTTTATTCGAGAAAAAAACTATCGGCACTACATAGTTAAAGCCAAAAACTGAATTCCCCTCCCCTTGGCACAAAGTAGTAAAGCACAATTCCCTCCTTCAATTAACAGTCATAAATCACATTTCCCAATTAGCTTGAAATGCAGGCTTTCTCCCCAGCTCTCCAGTCCGCCAAATCTTTATCAACTCTGGGCACAATAACCTTGGATTCCCACGGCTGAGTTATTATTGTTATGACTAGCTGGACTCTCATCCATATTCCCCCTCCCAGCATCAATGAACTCTAAAAGCGATAGAGAAAAGATGGCTACATTTCCATCTGTTGTCAAAGCAAGAACATCCGATGTTAGCAGTGTTGACACAGAGTTAAAATGGATGAAAACTCCTTAAACAAAGAAATTAGAAAAAAATTGCTGTCTTAGACTGAGTCCAGACAAGTTGATTTCCATAAAAATTGCCATTTTATTTAACTTAATTTTTTAACAAAGAAACCTGATGATGCTGTTGAATATTGAACATGGAGTTTTATTATGCAATCAATCAGAAATTTATAGGAGGTCTAGACACTGATGTTTTCCATTTGAAATTCTCCTATGTTTCTTTGCCATTGTTTCAGTATATTTTTTATTTATTTTATTTTATTTTTATCTTATCTTTTAATTTTATTTAAAATGGTTAAGGGAGAGAGAAAAGCCAGCTAGCTTTACAATGCCTTTTTGATTGATACTTCAAGAAGCTATCAGTCTAGAACCCCAACCTTTCCAGCTTGGAGGACCGGTGGAGGCGGCGGCAGTGGGCAGGGAGGGGGAGAGGGGATAGTTTTGCGCATGTTTGCCCACCACTTCTGCAGCCCAGTTCTGAATAGGCTGCGGCCCAGCACCGGGCCATAAACCGGGGATTGGGGATCCCGGTCTAGAAGCACCCATTGTCAACTATTTCTGATACTGCCCTCCTGATTTTGGTATGTTCGTGGTTTTCTTCTTTTTTGCAATTGCAATAGAAGCCGAAGTACTGTTGAGGATTTTCAGGATTCTTATCTAGTGTAGATCACCTGCTCATTTTATTTCTTCATCTTTATTAAAGTTGAAGTGCCACTGTTGAATTTCACCTTGAGTGCTTGAATATACTCTCCAGGTTTCCTTATGATAGTCTGGATTCCCATGAGGGATGACTAATCGCTCTTATTTCTTTTGTGTTGCTTGTACACACAGATGTCTTCATCTTGATTAAAGTTGGAGTGATATTGAACTCTCCTTTAGCTCTAAAATGCACCATAATTGTCTGTGTTTCTCTTTTCAGTGTTTCTTAAATTGTAAAAATGTCATATTTTCACTGTGGGAAAATTCAACAAAAATATAATACAAGGAAACCAATAATTAAGTCACTCCCATCTGAATAGGTGAAGAAAGTGAGCCTTGGGGCAATTAAGAGGTTATTAATTTCTAATCTCCCAGCTGTGGTCAACAAAAATAAGTCAATATAATCAATCATCAATAATGAAATAAATAAGATGGACCAGATCTGCAAACAGGAAAGCCAATACTCTTAATTAACTTTGGAAAGGACATCTGCTAAATGAAATGTACTTATAAGCATGTATTACAAAATGATCTTTGCCATGGGAACAAACATTTCTGGGTAGCAGAGCATTACTTTAATTGCTGTGCGGGGCCACTTTTTAAATTCCACATCCAGCTAATTTTGGAAAAGCAGTAGTTCAATTGTGCTAAAATGTGGAAGTCAAAGTTTTGGATTACTTTACAGCAGGGGTGTCCAATCTTGGCAACTTTAAGACTTGAAGACTTCAACTCCCAGAATTCTCTAGCCAACATGGCTGGCTGGGGAATTCTGGGAATTGAAGTCCACAGATCTTAAAGTCGCCAAGATTGGACATCCCTGCTTTACAGTATTCAGTAAGCCTTCCCAAGTTGGGTTATGGAATGAAGTTTCTCCTAAAATTGAGCTGGCTGCCAGTTTCATGGTATTCCAGACTGCCTTCAAGATCTGGCAGTTCTCCAGTGGACAGAGATCCTTGTTAGGTGTGTTTATATATATGTTTTGGATATTGTTGGTCAGATTCACCCTTTTGATTTTGATTTTCTTTTTCTAATTTGTGGTACATTTTATCTTTTGTATTGTGAGCCTCCCAGAATAATACTGGAGTTGGCACTGAAATTAAGTAAATTACATTAAAATTTTGCACCAAATACACCTTGTGCTTTTTCTATAGATACCAACTTTGAAGGCATAATATAATATAAATTTTGATCTTTTATTTATTTATTTATCTAATTTATTTACTATCCATCTCATGGTTCAAGGCGATTCTGATCCTCTTACAGCAAGACAAAATACACAAACATTCAAGTTTAAAAACAGATTTAAATTACAAAAAATTAAAACAAATTAATCTTTTCCAACCTCATAGACTAAATCATCTCTCATTAAAAGACTTGATGCTAATTAGCATCAGCACCGAAGAATTTTATAGCAGCTCTTCCAAGTTATAAAGTACTTACTAGCTCAGATCATTTTTGATATATAGTTTCTGGAAATAAGAAAACACATCTGTGAAGATGCGAATGTTTTTTTTTTATATGTAGATGGCTTTGGATCTTGTGAAATCTGCTATTAGCTTTTCAGTATGAGCATGGGCCAGAGCTGAGATATTTAACCTGAAAAGATTAGGAAGACCAGTTGAGTTATAGCTCTTTGCTGGCATCTAATGGTCATCTGGATTTTTGCAGCATTCCTTTCTAGAATGCTTAAGTAGAGCTTGGACGGGAAGTGAAGAAATAAAGCTAGGATGTTTCAAACCTTGTTTAAATTAGTCTGTTTGACCCTCATTAATAACCTTCTTTGAGATCTTAATATATGGTGAAAAAGAACACAAGATATGAGTTAGGAAAGGTGTTGGGGCAGGAAAGCCTATTTAGATGTTTAATGGTAAAGCTTCCGCTGGTCACATTATAATGGAAAGAGAGACTATTCATAATGTTTTCTGGATATATTATAATTTACAACATTATATATTCACTGCCTTTTAATATAATCATTTAATATAATCATTAATGTAAACATTTCCAGTGTGATGATTGTCAACTGATTCAGAATTTAATTTGTTGACATATATTGAAAAGTCTAGCATTTTTCCATTAAACTCTGTGAGCAAGTTTCCCTGACATTATGACATCTTACATTTTTTTGTATGTGTGTTTGTGTGCTCCAGTTCCTTGGAAGTCACATTGCATAAGAATTTGTAGAGCAGACATGAGGCTAGTATAGCTAAAGCTGAATATGAGTATATTTATTACATAGGATTATTTATCTTTATCGTCCCCTCCCCATTCCTTGCTAACAATATATTTCTGTCACTGGAGAAAATTTTCCACTGTTGACTTTTCCCAAGGGTAAACTGGGGTGAAGAAATTAGCTTTCATTTAATTGGATTCCTTATGTAGAAGTGCCAACTATTATTTAAACCAGATCTTCTCATTATTATGATTTGCTACTTTAAGAAAGGCATGCTTTTAAATCAGCCTTTTTCAAGCTTTGCAGATGTGTGAAATTCACACATCTGGAGAGGACCAGATTGAAGAAGGCTAATTTAAGTAGTATATCACAGTATGATCTGCAATCAGAAGGAATGATGGAAGTGAGGCAGATGGCATTATAAGGTTTGGCAAATAGTCACACAGGTGATTTTTAAGTATGAAATCATCAATATAGGTAAGTATGTTAAATTTTTAAAAAAAATTATCTGGACAATATTTGTGAAGGAGAATTAGTTAGAAACAGGGCTTCTAAATAGTGTCCTCTCTTCTTAATAGATACTCTTCATAGATAGTTCTGGGTGATTTTTGTTACGGTAGAATCTCTCATTCCAGGAAATCTATAACAGCTGCAACTTCATTTTCAGTTGCCACAGTTGGGAGCGCGGATTCATGCTATCTGCTGATATTCTGCCTTAACTATGTGTCCCTCTTTCTATTTTTTGTACTTATCCTTTTTGTCTTCAGTTTATCAGAGAGATCTTTGTGCAACTGGTTTCTTCTTGGATTTCTTGTTTTTCTTTTTCAGTGGTATTGTGTTGAACTGGGCTTTTATGATAATATTTTTCAGTGTTTCCCATGCTTCCTTAGATATTTTCCCCTTTAGAATTTTTATCCATGGAATTTTTCTTAGGCTCTCTCTGAGTTTCTTAAAATCAGCTCTTCTAAAGTTTAAGACACTAGTTGGATTATATTCTATTGCTTGTGTTTGCATTACATTGAATTCCAATATGACGTGGTCAGTCTTGCTCAAGATTTTGGCAACTTTAACTCCCTCTATCACTTCTTCTCTATTAACAAGAAATAGGTCCAATATAGCTTTTCCTCTAGTTCCCTCCTCTACCTTTTGGATGACAAAGTTGTCAGCTAAATTGGTTAGGAACAGTGGGGGATTCAGCCAGTTTGCACCAGTTCGGCAGAACCGGTAGCTAATTTTTTGTTGCCCAGGCCCAGAATGGACTTCCAGAAGCGGCATCCACACAGAGAACCGGTTGTTCACATATTTGAATCCCACCACTGGTTAGGAATCTGTTTGATCTCCCACTTGCTGCAAAGTTTGTCTCCCAGTTGATATCAAGGTAGTTGGTATATTTCTTACATATATTTGTTAATTAATTAGCAAAGGTTGGTTGGGTGGCCTGTAATATATGCCTATAGCAATGTCATTTTCCCCCTTTTATATTGACCCATATGGATTTTAGGAGGTTTTCATCCTTGGTTTTGTGTATTTCTGTAGAGCTGTAGTGATCTTTTGTATGTAATGCAATTCCATCTCCTCTTTTGTTAGGTCTGTTTCTTTTGAATAGTAAAGATAAATCTGTGTAAATCTGTGTAAAGATAAATCTCCATGCCGAGAGCAATACACGCAACAATGAATATGTTCCATATGTAAATTAGTGACAGAACTTATTCACTTGAACTATTACTAACCCTACATGAACTCATAAAACATTAGACCAACAGGAGAAGTTAGTAATGAGACATTGTGACCAAAGTACTTCCATGCAAAGATCTAGATGGGCTATGAAAACAGATACTTGGCCAACAAGATGTGAAGTATAGTTTTTTCTTTAGAATTACTGCCATAGAGGAAACAAAGGGTTAACTATCAAGATATATTTAAAATTAGGTATGGAATATGAATGTGCAAAAGAAAATAAAAAAGGGTCGACGTAATTATTTCCCTGGAACTTATAAGCACAGCCTTCTTTTTTGGTTACTTCTATTTTTAGACCTATAAAGAACAAGAACACAACATGCTTATGTCTTCTGTTTCTGTGAGAAGTTGGCAATCAAAGGACACAATTTTACTTCTTCATCTATCAAGCATTTCTTTTATTCCCTGAGCTAAATATGCTTATAGGAGCTCTGCCTTTAAAGGAAAAGCTTCGATGCTCTAAAGTAATGCTGGCAGGTCAAATGATAGGAAAGACGGATCACAATGGTGCCTGTTGCTATAATAGGCATGCCCTCCCTCTTTCAAATGAAGACCAGGTTGCAGAAGAGCTCTGTTAAACAGTGTCTCTACTTCACAATATAAAAATAAAAAGCCATGACCACCAAGTAAACAGAAAATATAAAACTACACTAAAAGCAGACTGTTGTACCAAATGAATGTTACAAATCCAGTAGTACTTGGAAGAAGAGTTGTTCACTACAATTGCAAACTTAGTTCAAGATAACAATTGGAATATGTTGCAGAGCTGGCTTCACAAGTAACAATTAGTCAAGTAGTCTTGCCCCCCCCTTCCTCCATGACTCACAGCCTTAGCTGTTGGGTGCTCAGATCATTTCTGCAGTGTTCCTAACACTCTTATTTTGACAGTGCATGTCACTCACAATTACATCAGTGAAAGGTATTTTGGTCAACAAGTAATGAATGTAAATGTGTGAATCCATTTTTTTCAGGGATATAAGACCTGGTCTTTCAGGTCCTCCAATGGTGCACACATCCCCACTGTAACTAGCTTGCTGCTGATCATCCTCTTTTTCTCTTTCTTTCCTCCTTTCCTAGCAGCAGAGCCTTCTCCAGAGAGCTGAGTCTTTGCAAAATGTGTCCAAAGTAGGATAATTTGAGCCTGATCATTTGGGCCTCCGCTGAGAACTCTGGGTTGATTTGTTCAATATCCATTTATTTGTTGTCTTGGCTATCCATGGTATTCTCAGGAATGTTCTCCAACACCAAAGTTCAAATGCATCAATACTCTTTCTACCCCATGTCTTCAAAGTCCAATTTTTACTTTCATACAGTGTCACAGGAAATATCATGGCTTGCACACATTTGATCTTTGTGGGTATGTACATATCATGGCATACTTTTTCTAAGGTTTTCACAGCTGGTCTACAAAATGTTAGTTTCTTCACTGCTTGTTCCTTTACAGTTGATGGTTGATCTTAAAAGGCAGAAGCTATCAACCATTCCAATATCTTCATTGTCAGTTCTAAGATTGGTTGTTTCACCTGTTGTTATTAGTTTGGTCTTTGTTATATTTTATTTTATTATCATTTTCTCATGGTGCTCCTTGACTTTTGTTATTAGAACATGCAGATCTTTCAAGGCAATGTCATCAGTTTTCAAGTAGCTACTGTACTGATGTTTCTTTCTCCAATTTTAAAACCACATCATCTTCTTCCAATCCAGCTTCCTTTAATAACTATTCAGTATATATTTTGAATAAAGAAAGAGTATACAGCCCTGTGTCACTCCTTTGCCAACCTGGAGCCAGTCTGTTTCACCATGTTCTGCATGTACTATGGCTTCCTGACCTATCTACGTTTTTCATGAGGAGCATGAGATGTGCTGGGATTTCCATTCTTCTGAGCATATTCCACAGCTTGATGTGATCAACACCATTGAAGGCCTTTTTATAATCAATAAAACATATATTGACTTTTTTGGGGTATTCTTTGTATTTCTCAATTATTCAGCATGCATGTGCAGTAATGTCTCATGTTCCTTGGCCTTTACTAAAGTAAGTTTGAACATCTGGCATCATTTATTGACATGTAGGACTATAATCTGCACTGGATGATCCTAAGCATAATTTCTCTGGCAGATGAACAGTATCCATACCTCATCTCATATTGTCATCTTATGATTCTATGGAATGTTAGAATTTAATAGGTTGCCATTGTAGATTGATTAATCTAAAAAGCAGATCAAACAACAACAATGAAATATTATGTGCAAAGAGGAAAAAATGCAAATAGCAAAAGAGAGAGAGAGAGAGAGAATCCAGTCAAGGTCACTCCTGTGACTTCCAAGCAAACGTTATAAGGATAAGTTCTTATTCTGATATATTTCTTCCTTTCCTTTGAATATTATACATTCATACAGGTGCAGAGAAAGTTGGTCACAAAATGTTGCTTTAGAATGTTTACTACATTGTTAAATAATGACAGAATATTAATTGTGTATCAACCACCGTTTCCATATAAATCATTCCCATGCAACTAATTAAGGGGTTTCTCTTTAATACCTTAGCTTTTAACAGCCAACATGGGAAATATTTATTCCTTCCTAGAGTTCTGCCAGTGGAATGTTCCTTCTTAAGGAAAGTCTCCAAGTATTTATTTATTCTAGTTCCTTGTTTAACTAGGTTTATACAAATAGATCTTTAACCCTTGTGTAAAAGCTAAGAGTAAGCAAATGTTAATACAAATATTCACATCAGTCGAGATATTAATGAAGATGAATAAAGAAAGGAGAAAAGTGAAAAGAACAGTAGTTTTGCTTATTAGTTATTTGTGACTTCATCCAGTTTCATATTAGATTGGTTTAGAGTAAGCCAAAGTTTTTTTTTACTTAAACTGAGTTAATAATTTACTTCAACAACAACTACAAAGCTCCAGTTTATCCAGACTTTTAATGCCCCAAGTGGGGATCTGATGGGACCTGAACTTGATTATCTGCCCTAAATATTAATCCTTTCACCTTCATTCCTTGCTCCTCGCATCTAAACAGGTAATAGGACAATCAATCTCCGTCTTTTCTATCCTCCCTCCCATTTACTCGTACAGAAATATCTAACAAATGAATTGATAAAGGAGGGTTTAAAGGCTTGGAACATGAAGAAATATGAGAAGCAACTTCGTTTGAACTTAGATTAACAGGAGGAGAAATTGAATGATTTTTGTCCCAAAACTTGGCTTTTTTGACATGAGACTCATATTTTTTGAGTCTGAATGTACGAATCTCTCTAGTGGAATGCACTTGATTTATTTTTATTTTTAATTAATTTTAATGTATAAACATTGAACACTTCAAAATGCCTACTGCTTACAAAAATAGAAAACATATAATAAAATGTAAATATCTATGGTAAACCCAAAAGCAACTCACCAGACCCCCAAAACAACAATAATAAGTTAAATGCTAAAGTGGAACTATTAATACAAATAATCATTCTCTGAAGTCCACTATAAAAACTTAGTTTTACCAGTTTCTGCAAGTGTAGTGTCGCAGATTTGGACTTCCATTTATTCTTGATTCATATGCTCAAAACCACTTTGATTCATACCCCAAAACTACTAGAACACACCTGGCATATCTTATAGCCTGATAAATAAATGAAAGTTTTACTTTAGTTTTATCCAAGTGACACTAAAAGAGCAGTATCTTAGTGCCAAGATGAAAACAATACATGGCTTGTTGATTGCACTGGCTAGTATATTTATTAAACATTTTCCACTGAAAGAGCTTTCTTGTTTTTACATATTAATTTATACCCATGGGAACTTTTTCTACATTCCATACTATAATTAATTTTTAACAGTTAATTTATTAATGTCATTATTGGAATAGCATTTTGTATTTATCCCTTTCTAGCTTTTCTAATTTGAATGAACTTCATTATGGGAGTTTTATTTTGATCAAACCATCAGTTTTTCTTCCCCTTGATTTATCTGCCTAAAGACCTTTGCCAGCCTAATTGTTCTGTTAAGAATCAATGAGACCAATGTGTAGATGCTTTTCCAGCAGCAAACTGGCATATCATTTTGATGGTAAATCAGAACATCGGTCATAGTTCTGTGTTTGTTTGTTGCCATGCTTTCCCTTATTATATTATACTAAATAAATCTTAACTGTGTGTTAGAGCTTTGTTTGACTTAGTTTATCCAACAATCGTGATGGGCCAAATATCTGAGTATTCAGGGTTTACAAAACTTCCTGTGCTATTAAAAAAAATGGAAAGTAGCACTGCTAATCACTTGCTCTTTCCAGCTCACTGAAGGTAATCCTGATTAAGCTTAGTCTTCTTGTGACCATTCATATCTATTTATGTGTATGTCTGGATTAATAGCAGAACAGTTGAAGTCAGGCAAGTGTGGAGGCCCACATTCAGTTATGTCAGGATAGAAATATGATTGCAAACTTCTGTAACATATTATAGCAAAAGCACTTGGATTTATATACTGCTTCATAGTCCTTTACAGCCCTCTCTAAGTGGTTTACAGAGCCAGCATATTGCCCCCAACAAACCGGGTCCTCATTTTACCGACCTCGGAAGGATGGAAGGCTGAGTCAACCTTGAGACGATCAGGATCGAACTCCTGGAGTGAGCAGTGAGTTAGCCTGCAGCACTGCATTCTAACCACTGCGCCACCATGGCTCTTATGGTTGCATCATCAAGACCTGCATAATTTGATTTGCTTATAGTCCATTACATCCATGATCTGCAGCATCAGCAGTGCCCAGGGATTGGCTTGACCTTGACAGTTTCAATCACACTGTGATGGGCAATGTGACAACCTTGCTCAGATTATTGTATGTGGGTTTCTTTGACCCTTGCTGATGGCTTTTCACAATAGTTCTGAACTGGTGACAAGACTTCAGTGTCAATTTGGCTAAATAACCGGAGGGATCAATATTTGAGTGAGGGAGTAAAGTTGGATGTCACTCGGGGAAAGGTTTGAAAAGCAAACAAATGAAAATTTGCTGCGGAAAGGTAAGCATCAAAACTGCAACAGTTCATGAGGGTGGGAGAGGAATGATGAAAACACACCAGAAATAAAAGCCATTTGGAAAAGTTTCATGAAGCAAAATAGACTTCTGATTAAAAATAGCAACCACATTTTCTTCCCAACGATCCATGTAATTCAATCTAAGAACATATCAGTGTCCAAAGTTTCTTCCTTCAGTCCAAGGAGCGATTATGGACATTTCAACAGGCACTTTCCTTGAAGGCAGCATAAATCATGTTTTCCCTATAGCTCACAATCTTCTCAACATTTTTAATACTGGTTGCAATAAGTTCATTTTCCACATGAGGCCATCTACACATTCCCACTGAATTCATCCAAGTTTATGTCTGCTCACCCACAATATTTTTCTTTGCCTTTTAGGGGCAACATACATTTTGAGAGTGATACTTTTAATACATCCATTACTGAAACGCTCCCCTACTTTTATTTCAGCTTTTAGTCACATCATTTCTTCAGAAAGATACTGGGAATAAGTGTACCCAGCAGTTGGACCTGTGGAAGGAAAATGGATTTTTTGTATGTGTATGGGGAAATTCTGGGAAAGGGAAAAAGAATCACGTCCTTGCATTGGTATTGTGATATGATAAAAGTGATATCAATATTATGATCATCTTTGAGTCATCTCTAAACCATGTTTATAATGCCTTCATCAACCAAGGTTCATAGGTTGTCACTTGGCTGCATCTTCTTGCTTCATTCCTCTCCATTACTTCTGAATCAGAATTCCAACAAATTGGAATAACAGTCCAATCTCTGAACTGGAATAATTATTGTAGCATGTTAACAACCATAAAATTAAAATGGGTTCATTCAATTATTGTGGGAAATTCCTTGTCACATAAGATCTTTGTGCTGAAACCAACATGCAATGGGGAAGGAGAACAGACTTGAGATAATGGTGTTCTGGAAGTCCTTAAAAATCTTGCTCTTCTCAAAGTTTTTAGGCTCTTTTAGATGAAGATTAAATGAAGGGATGTTACAGAAGAAAGCAGTTGTTGGGAATTGTGTAAATAAATTAAAAGATTTTTTTTGACATTGATTTAAATATAGGTACTAATTCAAGAAGCAGTACCTATATGAGGCAAGAGAAAAGACAAAATTTTATGCATGAAAGTAAATTATCATTAGCAAGTTTTAATATACAGTAGACAAAGATGCTAATAAAAATATGGAAATACAATATCAGAACTGATTAATAAAATGAGTTTTCAACTTGAGAAGAAGGTAAAATATTTGGGTATCACTATGACAAATATGAACTGTAGGCTATTTCAAAACAACTATGTTAAGATTTGTAATGAAATTTAAAAAGGTGTTAAGATTAGACAACTGTGATTGTATAATGTATAAATGTATGTATAATGTATAAACATTTGATGAAATTTGAGAAGGAAATGTTTGAGAACATTTCTTTGATAGGTTCTCAGGATGGCTGCCATAAAAACTGGCTTACTTATTCCCAAAATGGCTGTTACACTCAGTAAGTATAATTACATACCACCATCTCTGTTGCTCTCCTTTGTACTACCAGGCATAAGTTTACCCTTTTTTTTGTTGACAAATGTCTCTAGTAACAATAGTATACATACAAACATACATATACAGACAGACCCAACATATACATTCACTGAAAATTTATTTGCAAGATAAAGCATCAACATACCAGAGACATGAAAGGACAATGAGCAGATTATTTTTTTTCACCTTTCTTCCACTATGTACAACACCTTTGCAGAGGAAGGAGCCTTCAAATGAACATGCACTTGAATAGATCTACACCTTTATTTATTTGATTTTTATCCCACCCTTATTATTTCTATAAATAACTGAAGGAGGTGAACATTCCTTCCTCTTCTTATTTTCCCCACAACAACAACAACCCTGTGAGGTGGGTTAGGGTGAGAGAGAGTGACTGGCTTGGGATCACCCCGTCACTTACATGCCTAAGGCAGAACTAGAACTCTCAGCCTCCTGGTTTCTAGCCTGGTGCCTTCACCATTACGCCAAATTGGCTATAATGAAATAGATAATAATTAAGAACTTACTTTAATATAGAAGAATATAGTTTGAAACATGAACTCATTTTGTTTAATACATTTCTACAGTGAGTGGTATTCTTTTGTTGAAAGAAAAATCTTCATCAGGGTCCAGTCCAAGCTGGGAATAAACAAAATGGAGACTGCTTTAGAAAGAAGGTTGGAGCAGCTGTCCATATGTTGCTGGGAGTGGTGGGTTTTTATACCTTCTGGGGCTCTTGAAATTGTTTCCTGTTCCTGTTTGAGGCTTTGTATTTCCTGTGTCATGTACTTTGACCTGAGTCTGAGGGTGCCCTTTTGGTATTGGTGGGTTAATCCTATTATGTTTCCTGTCCTTAATGTTTGGGTGGGGTCTTTGTCTTTCTAATTTCTTCAGCTTCTAGCTTCCTAGCTTCAATCTTTCTGAAAGGATTATTTAATTTGCATTTCTAAAAGCTGGCCTCTGCCTAGCTTTGGGGAGAGGGGCTGGGGCTGATTTCTGGGGGCTGATTTCTATCTTTTTAAAGATCTTCTCCATTATTCCTTTGGGGAAATATATTCTGCCTTTTTAATATTCCCCGAAATATTTCTTTCTCTGGATTCTTCCCACACTTTCATAATTTGCCCCTCCAGTTTTTTTGTTTTTTTTATCAAGAAGACCAGATTTTTACTAAGTTTTTAGTCACCTGAGATGGAGGGGGAAGTTTATTTAAGAGCTGGAGTGGAGACTTTCTATTGCGAATGACAGGTAAAATAATAAACTGGTAATCCCTGGAATTATTTATTTTTTAAAAAAGATATACATCTGTAAGGCATAGTAGCCAGCCCATTAGACTGCATAAAGGGCCAGTCTTTGCTCTGCAAAGGAACCAATGAACTCCTGAGGCAGAGCTTCACCAAACTGGAGCACTCTAGTCCAAGACAATAGAAGCCCTAGAGGAAGTACATGGATAAAAATACTATGTTGAAGGGGAGAAGATAAAGTGGAGTAGAAATTGCTCTCGGGATGAGTGGAGGGCCGATGGAAGGCAAGGCCTGTTTGGGAGCTAGTTTGGTCTAGAGCAGGGATGGGCAACTTGAGGACTTCATCTCCCATGCTGGCTCAGGAATTTTGGGAGTTGAAGTCTGCATGTCATAAAGTTGCCATAGTTGCCCATCCCTGGTCTAGAGGTTAATGCACCAGGCTAGAAACCAGGAGACAGTGAGTTCTAGTCTCACCTTTGGCATGAAAGCCAGCTGGGTGACCTTGGGGCAATCAGTCTCTCTTCCCAACCATTTCACAATATGTTGTTGCGGGACAAATAGGAGAAGGAAGGAGTTATAGAGCCAGTTTGTTTTTCCCCTTCAGAAATATTTGCCAGTCATTAATGGCAAGCAGTAAATCCAGATCTAAGCAGCATCTGTGCTAGCAGAATTTAACCCTATCATTTCAGAACCAAAGTGGGGGAGTGGTATCTTTCAATATTTTCACATACTTGCATACACATATAAAAAAAAAATCTGAGTAAATATCAGGGAGAAATATTTAAGAAAGTAAGAGAAAGCATGCATACAGTCCTGTCATTTAATGCTGCCATTTTATTCTGTCTATAGATTTGCTAAGGAATGTGGGCTTTTAAGTTCTTGGTAAGTCTCTATTTACCTGAGCTGAGCTATATAAACATAATAGAGGAGGTACATTTTACAGGCCAATCCATAAAAGCAAAATTATTTTAAAGAATTATAAAATACTAGTATGTGATTCTTTTATTTTCCATGCTGTAAACTGTAATTTAATAACAATAAAAACATCTTAGAGTTTATAACAAAATAATACAACTTTATACCACTGAAAGATTTTCAAATTATTGCATGCAGTTGTATCAGCCTTGTAATTTTCTTATCTGGATTGAAACACAAATAAATTCAAAGACATTAAAAGTCCCACCTACAATATTTTATTTTATTTATATCCTGGCTTCATTACATTTACAAATGCCTAAGATGGGACTAGAACTCCCAGTCTCCTGGTTTCTAGCTTGCTTCCTTAACCACTAAACCAAACTGGCCGTCATGTTATAAATGTATATATATTAAAACTTATTTTTAATTTTGTGTGACACAGACAGACAGATTGGTGTGTTACAGCTGAAAGTTACTACAGTGGAGCACACATATAGATCCACCAGTTTATTACTGGGATCCCCAAAATCCTTGCTATAGGTCCAGATTTCACAATCTACTTATCCTGTACTGGCTACAATCTTTTCTGAGATGTCAAGGTGATGTTAAGTTTGAGTTAGCTGTTTCTTTTAGCTATCCAGTGTTATAGTGTGCAACAATACTGCCAGCAGAAGATAGTCTATTTTAATTGTATTGGCATGAGCACTGGTACCTGAACAAATAAACATTATATCTGAGATTATGAAAACTCTTAACTGTCTCAGCAACTCCATTTATATAGCTCAAGGCTGTTTCACTGATTTCACTGTTTTATATTTCACAGAGCTGCCTTTATTAAACTGGGTTTGTAGTTTAATGATGTTTCTCATATGAATGTCCAAGGTGTGTTTAGTAAAATGCTAAATCTTGGATCCTTCTAAAGAAACAGTCCAACTTGGATTCCATCTGTGAGTCACACATAAAGAATTGGATTCCACCTGTGAGTCACACTTTTATTTAGTGTGTGTTTTTATCTAAGTGCAGTTCAAGACCTGCTCTTATTCTCCACAACTAGGTGAGGTAGCTTGGGTTGAGAGACAATGAATCACAGAGGAAACATTTTTTTTATTATAAAAGACTGCAAACCCTTAATTGACTTTTTGCTGGAAATAGGTAAAAATGAACTGGGGTTATTTTGATTTATCAATTAAAAGGGCTCTGTATGTATTTTTGTGTTTGTGTGTGTATGTATATGTGTGTGTATACACACACACACACGTGCACTGTATACACACACACACACACACACACACACATATATATATATATATATATGTCTTTAATAAGTTTGAATATAGGAATCCCAGGTGTGGACATTTGAAGTCAATTAAATAAAATGATGAACTCCGGGATGATATATATATATAGAATTAAATGGGAGACTAGAATAGCTATTTCGAGCTTATTTTGCTCTCATCAGCTAGCCATACCCTCCATTTAATTCTTTAACTCTTTGTCAACAAAAAAGAAATTAGAATTTGTAATGTATCGCAGTAGCGACTTGAGCCTGCTTAACGCCCCTAGTTTGGGGGGCTGCAAGGCAAAAGTGATTATAAGTAGAACTGCAGTATAGCAGTCAAAATACCAAGGTGCATTAACCAGACCGGTCTGACCGGAAAAAACTTTATATATATATACAAATACAAAAGTACAGTAATTTGCGAGTTTCCATGACTGTGGCTAGACTGGGACCTCCCCCCTTCACAGTTCAACACCGTAATAAGGATTTTCAAGAACCTGGTCTTCAGAAATCCTACAGGGAGTTTGAGATTCTAAGAAGAGCCAGCAGAAAGGGGTTGTGGGAAGTGATTTACCATCTTACTTCCCCTTTCCCTTCTTCAGAGTTTGGGCTGGGAATTGCTCTCGAAGGGAAATGGCTATGGTGCAGTGGGCGGAAGGGAAAATAATGCATCATGAAAAACAGAACGCTCCAGCCAGCTGAAGGGTCTCTGTTCAGTTTTCATTGATCCCTTCCATCTCAATCATTTGGTCTTGCCCTTGACCCTCAGGAGATGCTTAATAGGGCTCTACATGGGAAGAAGCAGCACAATTGTCATCTTCTACCCCATCACCTGGTATCAGGTCTTTTCAGGATTCAAGCAATACTTTCCAGCATTTTTTTAACCTAAAGTACATATCTGATAGCAGAACACGGACTGTCAGTAAACTCCATAATAAATAACAATACGATACAGAACCAAAAAAGTTTGCAGTTTTGGATAACATCTTTTATTCAGTATTTAGGTAAAAAAAAAAAAAAAAAAAGGATAGTATATGCAATGTATTTTTAAATCCAAATCAGCAATGAAACAAATGCCCTTAAGGATGTTTTCTTATGATCAAATTCTGCTCACCTTCTTGTAAAAGTATTTGCAATGAAGTTAAATTGAGAAAAGTGGCTGCATTCCAAACAGAAACTCCTCTGTATGTGGTAATTGAAACTTTAAAGCAATTGTCTGGCCGTAGGACTTAGAATAAGTGGGGGCTGATTGTATTACCCTTTTCGTTCCTCTTCCATTTTAGCTAATGCTTAACATGACAGATTTCCTCCTCCTCCTCCTCCTCCTCCTCCTGTTTTTAAAACCTGAAGGTCCTATGTTTCTGTTTAATAATAATAATAAAAAAATAAATTTACTTATCTTTTACCAGCTTTTGGAACTTTGGTTTCCTGAGATAACTTTTTTCAGACCAGCTCACTCAGTAAGCACTGTAAAATGGCATTCAGGTATGTAAGAGGCTGGTGCCAACTCATGACTTGCTAGAAAGTTGGGGGCTCTTATTGAGGATTTTACATGAACTTAAACTGCTTTTCCCAACCTGTCCACCTTTCATATCTGGGATTTTAACCTCCCAGGATTGTAAGCAATGGCCATTCTGGCTGGGGACTTGCTGAAAACTGCCCAGCAAACTTCCCCACATATTAACTGGATGATGGCCAGCTTAGGGGTAGGCAGGGAAGAATCAAGCTTGTTCCTTCATACACAATTCCAGGTTCAGAGTTTATAGTATGGAGTAGCAGTAGTCAGAAGGTAAGTCTAGATCTACTTAATGAAGATCTTTGAATGACTTGCTGTCAACCTGAATGGATTTTTGCTTGCTAGCTGTTATGGCCTGGTTTGTATATCACTAGGACCACCAGATCTGGACTACAAAAAAGAAACAATGTAGGAATTGTCTGGATTCCTCCTGCCTGAGTCTGGTAGCTCTCACATCACATTAAAATATGGTTGATTTACTCGTGTCATTTGAATAAACCACCAATGGCTGAGTTTATACAATATTATATGAAAGAAGAACTGCGAGAGCTTCTCAGTTCTGCTATGGAGAATAGGACTTCGCATTCTATAACACGTGTGTCATATCTACCAGGTTCTGATTGGTGGATAAAATTCTCACATCTTTTGCGGAGTACAGTATATAGGGAGGTCGTTTGAGATGCAAAACACCTGTAAAGTAGACCTCATTTCCATTCTGTTCCCATGGAAGGGCTGGAGCAGGCAAATTTGTGTCTCAGTACCCTCCAGGATTTGAGCTTGATTCCATCCAACTAACCTCAGCTTTCACAACTGGCAGTCTAAAAGCCAATGGAGTGAGATACTTGAATAAAGGGGCTCTTTTGAATTCCCTTCAGTGCTCTCTGGGCTTGGTTGTTTTCTTGCAGACCTTCTTGCAGACCAAACGTCTGCAAGAAAACAACTAAACTCAGGGAGCATCAAGGACCCCTCATTTCAACACTGAGCTACAAATATTCTCCTTTATCAATTGCACCTCAGGCCCACAGACCTTTTACTAGCTTTTGAAGGTGAGGGAGAGGTTACCCTATTGAGCCTAGGCTACAAATGGCTTTGTCATAAGCTCTGCACGTGATACCTAAAGCTACTATTAAAGGGTAGTGCAGTAGCATTCCTGGACATGGCCACACTGAGTATTCACAGCAGACTAACAATTACAGGAATGAAAAGTCCTAATATTTTCCTTCTAGTTTGCTCTTCAAAATGCACAGATCTCTAGGGCATCATTAAATATTTTCTGAGTAATGCAAAGGTGAATAATAGTTTGGAATGTAGTTTCATCCCATTACAAACTATCTCATCCACCTTAGGCTAAAATATGATGTTTCTTTGGTTTCCACCTCCATCCTTTATGAGTATGATTCCTGGCATCTCCATTTGGGGACCTGACAGCTCCCAATTGGTTTTAGAGAAAGAAATGCATTATCTTTAAGCAAAAGTTCCTAAATACCCTTTCCTATAAAGTCATTTCAGGGGAGAAAAAACTATAATACAAGTTACATAAAAACACAATAATATTAGAGAAAGTGGCTAAAGAAGCTTCCTAACATATTATATATTTTAACTACTTTCCTGATAGAAATATCTGGTTGAAGCTTATGAATTAAAAGTTGCAAAATTAAACAGGTTCTCTGATGTTTGTTATTGTTAAAGAGGAGGAAACGTGAACTTTAAAGGTTTTTGTAAAGAGATTTTATGGAAAGGAATAGAATAGAATAGAATAGAATAGAATAGAATAGAATAGAATAGAATAGAATAGAATAGAATAGAATAGAATAGAATAGAATAGAGCAGAGCAGAGCAGAGCAGAGCAGAACAGAACAGAACAGAATAGAGCTGGAAGGGACCTTGGAGGTCTTCTAGTCCAGCCCCCCCGCTCAAGTAGGAGAACCTATACCATCTCAGACAAGTGGCTGTCCGGTCTCTTCTTAAAAACCTCCAGTGACGGAGCGCCCACGATTTCTGAAGGCAAGCTGTTCCACTGGTTAATTGTCCTCACTGTTAGGAACTTTCTCCTTAATTCCAGGTTGCTTATCTTTGATCAGTTTCCATCCATTGTTTCTTGTCCTGCCCTCTGGTGATTTGGAGAACAATTTGACCCTGTCTTCTTTGTGGCAGCTTTTCAAATACTGGAATACTGCTGTCATGTCACCCCTGTTTCTTCTTTTCTTTAGACTAGCCAAACCCAAGTCCTGCAGCCATTCTTCATATGTTTTAGTTTCCAGGCCTTTGATCATCTTAATTGTTCTTCTCTGAACTTTTTCCAAGGTCTCAACATACTTTTTGTAGTATGGTGACCAAAATTGGTTGTAGTATTCCAGTGTGGTCTCACTAGCGTTTTATAAAGCGGTACTAATAATGGCAGATGATCATGCCATTTTAAGGAAAATTGGTCCATTGGGGTTCCAAACTCAGCAGGTCTTAACTGATTGGCATGATTATCACATGATTATTAATTTGTCCAGAAACTTAATTTTTTAATTTTCCACTTAATTTCTCTGCACATCTCTTATAAACTCTCATTTTCCTGGGTATTTGCTTTGGCATGAAACAAACATGATTGCTGGATGAAGTGACATCTTTATTGTAACTACTATTTGCACAGGCAGCCGTTTAAAAGAGAGAAAAAGTATATTTTTTGTTATGTCTCAGTTAATGTCTAGGTATTGATAGTATTTAGCAGCTGATCAAGTGAAGATTTACTCAGTTCAGAATGTCAATGTTCATCTTTACTTCTTTTTTAAAGAACCATGTAGAATCTATTAAAATGTATTATCTTAAAAATAACCCACAGGAACAAAATTCTCATTTGGAATGCTTTATTTAATTTTTTGATGACATTTTTACTGGTATATTAAATCAAAACTATCAAATTTATCTCTCTTTGCTGATGCATGCCAATTAGAAAGCTTTAATTGGCATCAATGTGGATCCCCCCCCCAATTACAGTGTATCAAGTTTAGCCCACTCTTTTAATCCTGTTAATATTGTCAGTTCCTTGGTGATTGGGACACAATAGTACATGGCGATGGAAGTTGAAAACTGGGCAAACTGACAGAAGTTTTGAACAAGAAAACAGGACTAGATAAAAATGTTATAATTCTCACCCTCAACATCCTATGTAAAATTCATTTTTCAGAATTTTTAACAATGGCTCTGCTAAATCCAATTAAAAGTTTCCAAGTTGGGGAATGCTGGATAAGTGGTTTTTTGTTTACTAGCCCTGTTAGAACATTAGAATTACATCTAACCTTTAACTATCAATTGCAAAGTCCATGAGAAAACAAAGTGTACATGCTTTCTTTTCCTATCATTGGAGGGTGCCATGCTTGTTTGTCTTTCCTATCCTTCATTTCTAATCATGAATTTTCAGGGATTTACCCTGTTTTACCAAAGCAAGTTTTATAGAGTGGAATAAAAAAATTATAAAAAGACAAAAAAGGGAAAGAAATACGTGAAAAACTATAAAAACGAAACAAAGTGAGCAAACAAAAAAAGGACAAAAAAGAAACTATTGAGTTCATATATTAATCAAACAGATTTCTAAATCCTCCTTAGAAAAAAGAAAACAATGCTTGTCTAATATTATAAAACATCGTAAAAATTACACCACAGTAAAACATATTGATTCATTTTTGATTAGTACATTAAATTGTTGTCTAAAAACAGATACGTCGCAAATATCTTGAATCTGTTCAGGAATATTACTGTTTTTCTAATTTCCCAAAATTATTCATTTAGCAACACCCAGGCTTGATAACAAGCATAACTTTTCAAAAATAGTTAAATTCCAAAATTCTGGAACATAATATAGATTATTAAAATACTATTCCAAAAAGAATGTCAGTGATTCACAAAATCAAATCACATGAGCCATATTCATTTTTATAATAATTTTATCTCCCTAACCTAATAAAGTTTTGATTCATCTATCAATATACGAGAGAACATTCTCTAAACCTTTTAAAGAAGCAGATAAAGGCTTGGACTTGATTAGATCTCACTGTCTAATATTATCAGTCTCACTCCTTTTTGCTTTATTTTTTTTTCCCTAAGTGTGCATAAAGAGAAAATGTACACATTTACTGTTTAAGTGTATTTAAATGCATTTGTTAAATATTTATTGTTTAAATGTTCATAGGTGATTTTCATAATGACAGATTGCATATTAGATAATCACAAACTAGGAGGATTCCCATTGTGCTGACAGGATCTAGGCAAGTTTCATTAAACTGAGAAACTAATTTTCTTTCATCCCTGTTGGCTTTAATCTCAGGCTGGCTAAAACTTTGTATTCTGCTCTTGCTTGTCTTGGACCAGCCTTGTTTCAGATAACCATACCAAAGTTTAAAACCTCTGTATTTCTATTGCACCAAAACAAATTCAGTTATGAGAATGAGGCCTCGGATATTTGTGATAGTACCAAATGAATGCATTACTCAGGGCCATAAAGTGTGTCCCTAAAATGCCCAGTTTTGGGGGGGGGGGAAATCTAAATGGATCTAGTAGAACTGGCTGCAAAAATATAGCGATGATCCTCCATATTTGTGCAAGACAGATTTGGCAGCTCTGAAAAAAAAATTACACTATAGTCACAGAAGCAGTCTTAATTTAAACCTTTGGTGGGCAGCTAGAGAAGTTTAGAGCTGCTGAAATTTCTGAGGTTTATTTACTTTATTTACACCTTACTCTTTTGAGCACAGGTGCAGAAAGTTTTTCTTAGTCAGCTTGTGAGATTTGTAGAATTGCAATGTCTTGGAAGGCAAAGTTTGCTGAGCTGAAGTCAATGCAGTAATGCCATTAGTTTCATGGCATTGATAAATGGCACTGAGTAAGAACCTCTGGATCTTTCTGCCAGCAGCAGCCCCAGATGACTCCCATTTAGAGGGATCAAACATGAAACTCTTTAATCTGTGCTCCTAGGGAGGAGAAGGGAACACAGGAATAAATAATTGACACTGTCAGACTAGGAGACATTGTCTTCCGTGGCTGAAATGCACAGCAGCTCATAGTCATCCCTGTCAAAAAAAACAACAACCCAGGATCCCGGAAACTGAGAGAACAATATATACATGTTATAAACATTATATTTATGGATATTATCACAATAACAGAACTTTAGCTTTCTTCACCCACAAGATTAAAACTGCAAAAACCCCCTCTTATTTATTAATTCAATTTATATGACCGCCCCATCTCAAAGTTATGACTCTGGATGACAAACAATTAGTTTAAAATCAATGTAAAACATAAAAAAATGGCATTTTGCTCTGGCTTTCTCTGCTCATGCAACTAAACAAATCTTGTAGAGATTATTGGAAGGAAAACAAATACAACTTTTATCTTTTTGAAGCCACCTCTCAAAAATATTACTTCTTTTCCAGAAGGGAAAAAAATGATAGTAAATAATTAGGCTGAAAATTTTTAATATAAAAAGTAAAGATGTAAGCATAATATAATTATATATAATATATAAACAGTTATAATAATCCATTCTCTACACTCTTGCATACTCTATTTCAAAACAAAACAAATTTATTTACTTATTTGTTAAACTTAAATGCCAAGGTGACTCTAGGCAGCTTACAATCAATAAAATTAATAATTAATAAAAAGACCAATGTAAAACATTAAAACAATAAATTAGCATTACATTTGAATTAAAATTAACCAAGATGCAGAAGAAAGGAGTAAGATGCATTTGGGGTCAAGGTGGGGTCTTCTCAATCACCTCCAGAATAAGGGACCCCCATTGGGGCCCCAGGCCAGTTGGCAGTGCCAGCCCTTCCAAAAGAGTGGGGTGTGGATCTGGGGGCTATAGTCAGCAGGGGCTATAAGAAAGGATTAATGGACTATAGGGCCATTAGGGACCACAGTAGCCCACTCCTACATTTTACCCAATGAGGCAATTTCCTCTGGTGGTTATAGTGGAGTGAGAAACAATGGCACTCCCTCAGCAATATTGTCTATTCCCATCTTTTGAATGACAGAACTATGCTAGTCGCCTCCAGGAAGAGCCTCCCTCCCTCCCTCCCTCCCTCCCTTCTTTCTTTCTTTCTTTCTTTCTTTCTTTCTTTCTTTCTTTCTTTCTTTCTTTCTTTCTTTCTTTCTTTCTTTCTTTCTTTCTTTCTTTCTTTCTTTCTTTCTTTCTTTCCATCCTATTTGTATTATTTTTATAAATAAATCAAGGCAATGAACACACTGGATACTCTTTCTTCCTCTTATTTTCCCCACAAGAACAATCCTGTGAGATGGGTTGGGCTGAGAGAGAGTGGCTGGCCCAAAGTCACCCCACCAGCCTCAATGCCTAAAGGTGGGACTAGAACTCACAGCCTCCTGTTTCTAGACCAGCACCTTAACCACTACAAGCAAGCAAGATAGTGCTACAAAACAGCCACTCTCAAAGCATGACTTGGGATGCAGCTATGCTCTAGGGAATTCAGTGGTTGGTTGATCGGACATCCGAAAACATTGCACAATTATTATTATTTTTAAAAAGAGAGTAGATAGAATTGAAAAATCTTCCTTGACCAAAGGTTTATGCCTCCCTTCATTATCAATTTGATGGTCACCATGCTAGAAAAGCTAGAGGAGTTTAAGACTTATAGATATATTATCTTGGTCTCTCATTTTAATTAGGAGTTTAATATTACGATACTAAAGGGTGAGATACCTTTTAAACTTTCTCTCTGGCTAAAATTTCCACACCAGTGAGTTGAAATCTATGAGTTGTTTCTGTAATAAGAGAGAGTCTGGGCATGTTTCCAGAGATGTCAACGTGTTCCTGCATAAAATACCAGGACTGGAAACCTCAGATATATTTGAATCAATAAACTTGTGATCTTTATTGTATATGATGCATTGCCTCATCCTTTCTTTCTTTGGTTTGTGATACTTATAATGGTGACATCATATAAGGATAGCAAACAAAACCATATCTATATATTTCAGTACAGTATTGTTATGTACAAATGCCTTTCTTTTCTTTTCCAAATAAGTATTTGGGATTACAACATATCTTATTGTTCCAGCATAGTTTATCCAGCCATTTTATTCACTTAAGCTGACTTTAGTATATAACTTAGAGTCAGTGGATTGACATGGTCTATGGATTAATACTTAAATAAAAATAAATAATTTAAGAATAATATGCACCTTGCAGCAATAGATTATAGGGACATACACATCTGCCATATGGTTTTGAAATGGTTTCTATAAACCACCAACTTGCTGTTTAAGGCAGGCAGTGATTTTTTGCGGCTGGAAATGAAACCTGCTAATTTTATTTTATTTATTTATTAAATTTATATGCTGCTCATCTCACGGTTCGAGGCAAATGTGAGTGGCTTACAATGTAATAAAACATACGGATATAAAAACAATTATAAATATAAAAACAGATTAAAATTATATGAGATGAAAACAAACTAATGAATAGCAGAGAGATCCAAACAATTTACTATTATTACTTTCAAAGCATGCACAGCCTAGCTGTCTAATGCCAAGTCAAACCATTGATTCAGCTAATTCAGAATTTTCTATGAGGTCCAATTGCTTACACTGATTGGCTTTACATATTGTGCCAAGCTGTACTTTGCTTAATCAAAGTTTAGTGAATAAAGCATAGTAAGTTCAGATCATATAACACATAATGTAGGCACACTAGCTGGAATTGCACTACATGCTAAGCCAACAGAAATTAGCCATAAACATGGTTTAGCATGATGTGTGAATGGAGCTGCTGATTGGCAGTAATTCTTTAGATTTTCTGGTGGCAGAGTCTACCAAACTCATGAAGATACTGCAAATTGAATGTGCGACCTTCTGCATACAAAGCTGATATTCACTGAGTTAATAACTTTCTTATAATCTTAACAGGCATTAAATTGAAAATAAGTACCATGTTTCCAGCAAGGTTCTATCTTGACATCAACATAAGTGGTTGATTATCAAAATAAACTATCAACTATAAACTCTCTAAGCTTTCATTTAATCTTTGGAAAACAAAATGCTGTGCTTGCACGAGAGACAAGCTGTTTTTTTATATAAATAACCTTTGTCAATTTTTCTTTGATTGCTATGTCAAAGGTTTCCATTATGCAAAAATAGGTACTGCAGCTGTATGTCTCTAATTTAGAAGACTGGGTTTTAAAAATATCTACACTTTGAGTGCCTTAATAAGTTCCTTATTAAGAATACAAGGATCCAGTGCTTCTTCAGCAGGGAGTCCCTTGTATGAATGAAAGGTGGAGGTGATGATACAAATCATGTGCAGTGTTTGTATATAAATAGGGATAAGATGGAGTTTTACCCCATCAACAGTTGTTCTGGAATCATCTCATGGTGGCAGAAGTAGTTCCAAAATGGGAAGAAATAGAACATCTCTCATGTCTAGAGGTTTCTGGTATTGCTTCAGTACTAACAGCCACTTTGTAGTTATAGGTGCTGGCCTAGAAGCCAGGAGTTCTAGTCCCATTTTAGGCATAAAAGCAGGATAACCTTGGGTCCATCACCAGGAGACTGTAAGTGCTAGTCCTGCCAGTCACTCTCTCTCTCAGCCCAACCCACCTCATAGGGTTGTTGTTGTGGGGAAAATAGGAGAAGGAAGGAACATTAGGTATGTTCACTGCTTTGTGTTACTTATAAAGTAATAAATAGACAGAGCGGCCTATTCAGCATACTCAAAACCTGAAGATGGTCAAGGCAAAGCTGAATATAGTAAGGAACAACTGCTCAAAATCCTCCTATCCAAAGAATGAGGGCAAAATGATCAAGTTAGTCTGATTGCTTGGTCTTCTAGACAGATTCTATTCCTACATGCCTTAAAGAAATGTTCTTTTAGAAAGAGTAATTTTTCATGATTCATAGCAAATTACTTTTAAACTCGGGAGAGTTTTAAATTTAATTTGAAGTTGTTCTTTTCAGAGTTTCAGTCTTGGTGAATAAATGTTTTTGAGTGGGGAGAGGGTAGTAGCTTCATAATAGCAAACTTGTTCTAATCGCATGCATTGAATTCTGCAATACAGAGGAGATTCATGTACAATGTTTGGTGCATGAGGCAATCTTCAATAATTTTTTAGGGTCTTTGATTATACAAATGGCCTTTATGCAGTTGTACTCAATTGAGAAAGAGGCAAGAAGAACTCTAAACATAAACAATCCACAGATGGGAGAGGAATTCTAAATTGTCATTTTCTAAATGACAATTCATTCCAGGCTGGGGAAAAAGATTCAGATTGTTGACCAAGACTTCACCTTAATGAACCTCTTGATAAAAATGGCTGCTGGTTCTTATTGTGATTTCCACGAATTTGTGTATTACTTCCCATTTGTTCTTTAAAATTCCTTATTGAAGTCCATTTGATTCTTGCTTCCTTGATCATGCCTTGTGGCATATGGCTTGACCCATCAGTTGGGCAAAGACACCTCAGCTGGGTGCTGCAGTAGGCAAAGTATTCAATTTTGATCCTATTTTTCCCCCATGCCTGTTTATTCAAGATGGTTTGAAATTCTCAAAGGAGTGAATGTTGAATGGCAATTACCATGCAAAATATAACAATGCTCAAATTTTGCAGGGTTAGTGATGATGTACAGAAGTTTTGGGGTATGTATTTTTAGACTAACTTAGCTCTGAAGAGTGACTATCCTTGGCTGAATTGTGTATCTGTCATGGTTCCGATAGATGAAACCGTTAAAAGAACTTCAAGGCAAGAATTCTTCCTTAAAGAACATTTTATTAGGAAACAAAGTATCGGCACTTACATAGTTGAACCCAAAACTGAGATTCCTTCCCCCCAGATACAAAGTAACAAGTTGCAATTCCCACCCCACAGACGCTGTCATAAATCACATTCCCCAATTAATGCAAAACGCAGGCTTTTCTCGCTGACTCCTCAGCCCGCCAAAACCTTATCAGACCATGTCCTTGAGTTCCCACACTTCTACATTGTTATGGCTAACTAAACCCTCAAGCATTTGCCCCATCCCCGCTTCTACATCTGAACTCTAAAAGAAGAGAAAAGGCACGTTAGACGCAAAAGTAAAAATGGCTGCTGATTCTCAGTTGTTAGAGCGACGACATCCATTGTCACAGCGTTGACAGTATCATTTGTTGAATATTTTTCTAATGTTTGCCTTTTCAAATGAATCTTATAACCTGCTGGCCCTGCACCGGTTATCACGTGTTTTTCAGCCCAATATTTCAGCACACAAAAATATTCGTCATGATTATAGAGTTCCCAATATTGTGACAAGAACATGATTGTATTAACAGAGGCATCCCTTTACATTTAACACACAAATATGTGGGAAGGCAGGACCAGCAGGCATAACTTCACTCCTTCATCACATATCAATTTATGCTATATTTAAATTAAGGTCTCCTGGATCTTTAATAATTATTAGACTAACTATAAATGTTGCATTTCTTCTGGTCCTCTTAGCTGCACCCCAAAGTTCATTTCAATTTCTAAATTCTGAATCTGTCATTTGGAAGTAGTATAATACTCTCCCCATTTTGTTAGGGTAGAGCTTCTTTTAAGTTTAAAAAAAGCACACATAAAAGACTGAGTTGGCTCATTTGGATGTAAACCAGGAGTAAAGTGGGAATTACTTTTCTAGAAAGCAGGTTAACGGGAACAGTCTATACAAACACTTCAGGGTAAGCCTTATTGTGGCTTGTTTTTCTTCGGCACATTGTAGAGAAATAATGCACAGCTCAGTGCATTATGCAGACTTAGCCATGTATGGTTTATTTAATAAACCATGGTTACACAAATCATAGCTTAGCATAATGTAGGAATAGAGCATGCATGTATGCATATCAGCCTGAAGGAATTATGACCTTCTTTAATTTGTCTGCTATGACATAATGGCATTCCTCAGTAAGTACAGAAAGTTAGAAATGGCTCTGTTCTATATGAAGTCAGTCACCGTAACAGACTCTTTTAGGATGTATAGATGAAAAACATTTTTTTTAAAAAAAAATATTTTGGGATGGTGTCCAAATAATGAGTTGTGATTCATCTGATTGACTCATATAACCTCCAGCTCTGGATGGCTGAAAAGGTGGAAAGGCTTCAGTGACAAACATCATTTGACATATTCATCAAATAACCTGATATTATGAAATCACCTTGTGTTAGAGAAATAGACATTTTAAACCACAATGCTTTTCTTAAGTTTTTTTAAAAAACAAAAAAACAAAAAAACACCCTACCTCATATAAGGTGGAAGAAGAGATTACTTTGCACTAAAGGATTGTTAAATTGGAAGTAAATTGGAAGTAATACAAAGCATGGATCTTTCTGAAGACACTAATGTTGATGTGTGAAAAATCCACAGGCTGGCAGGATAACAAATAACTTAATGTTCATTTGAAGACAGGATTCAACAACTGTGTATTGGAAACAATCTCACAAACGACACTTTAACGGAGGGATATTGTTTCTCTTATCTATTTATTATGGAGAATAATCTTAGGAGGCTTAAGGTGAGTTTCTAAGACTTACTTGTAGTCAGTAAGATGAAAATAAACATATCTTAATGTGCAGAGTGGTTTTAAAATGTAAAATGGCATAGTTGAAATTCTTTGAGCCAAAACTGCAGCTCTGGAGTTAAAAAAAAAACAAGAGTCTTCAAGTTTTTTTTTAAAAAATAGGCCATAACAATTATTAGGTTGACGAAGAAAGACTAGGTTTAGCCGTTCTTTTTGTATTTGACTTTGTGTGTCATTTTGTATTTGGTGAACATATTTGGTCTATGCATGAAGGATATCCAGGTTCAGTGCTCTGTTTAACAATGGATCTCCTTAGATATGCTTCAGAAAATTAAGAAATTTGCTCTGAGCAGCATCCATCTTGAGAATAAAATGAGTTTCAAATGTAGCATAGCCAAATCTATTTCTTAAGCAAAAATAAAATCTGAATAATAAACCTCATTTTTATCACATTGGCTAGTTAACCCCACTGGTCAGAGGAATTTAAATGTAATTATCAAGCAGGGTTCTTTTTTTTATATTCCAACCACCAGATGGCATAAAAACTATATAAAATGTGGCACGTCCTTTGCAAATATTATTAAAGTTGATGTCAGCAATATTTAATTAAAGGCTAGATATTACCTAGGATAATGATTCAAAATCACATTACTATAAGCAGTAGTACTGATGATACTTCTATATTACAGATAATCCTCAATTTATGACCAGTTGTTTTATGACCGTTCTGAGTTACGATGGCCTTGGAATGGATGCCTTATTAAGAATACAAGGATCCAGTGCTTCTTCAGCAGGGATGCCCGCAAAGCACTTCCAGCCATTGTAAAATGTTGTACACATCCCTGATCATGTGACCACACTTTGAGTGCTTGGCAACCGGCTCACAATTACAACTGGTTGTAGCAGCCCACAGTCACGAGACTGTGATTCCTGGCTTTTTTTTTTTTGCCAGTTTCCAGCATTGTTTTCTAGCAAAAAACGCCTATTCAGGAGAATGGATTTGTTTAACAACTACAGTGTTTGCTTCATGACTGTGTGATTTTCTTAACAACCACCATGAAAAAATTACGTCATGTGCCTCAACTTATGATTGCAATGACTTAATTGTGTTCATAAGTCAAGAAATACCTGTATAAAAATATTTGGCATCTTAAAGACTGACACATGTATTATACATATATTTTTGTGGAAACAGGCTATATCTCATTAAAGTTTATAGGGTAATCCATTTATTAGTCTTTAAGGATTCATGAGAGTATTGTTTTTGCTCTAACTAGTTGACATGGGTGGCCTCAAGAACTTACTCATAAATAAGACATGTATACTTGTATGTATTTATCTCTATGGCATCAGAGTAAACTAGGATCTGAATCCATTTATAATGATAGAAATACTTTTGGAAAAATAGAAAAAAATGATTTGTGGTTATTTTCAGATGCACTTGTGTAGTATTGAGAATCATGGGAATAATACAGTATTATATTGTATAGCCCAGCTAGGTGGCAAACAGACTTAGTTACTGTGGGAAGCAACCAGATGATACCAGGTTCTAGGCTGGGTTGAGAAGTTGAAGAAACACCTAGAATAAGGTAACAACTAGTCACCAGTGTTATTGCCAAAAAAACCTGCCTGGCAAGCAGTCACCATGAATTACATTCAAGTGGAAGAAAATGTTGTTGCATTCTTAGAGCCAGTCAGTGTAGCAGTTACGTCACATGGCTAGAAAGCGGGAGACTATGACTTCTAGTCCACCATTGGGCATAAAGCCAGCTGGGGGACCTTGGAACAATTATGTTCTCTCAGCCCTGGGAAGAAGACAAGAACAAACCACTTCCCCAAAACATAGCCAAGCAGACTGCAAGGACTAGTCCAGCAGCTGCCAGAAGTCAAGACTGACTTAAAGGCTTGTCCATGCGTGCCCAGGCACACATACTCACATCAAGGCATGTAACACCAGGGCTGATCTCATTCCAAACAAGTGGAATGAGGTCCAATTCCAGGTCCAATCTCTTCTTAAAAGCTTCCAGTGATGGAGCACTCACAACTTCTGATGGCACACAACTTCTGATGGCAAGCTGTTCCACTGATTGATTGTTCTCACTCTCAGGAAATTTCTCCTTAGTTCTAGGTTGCTTCTCTCCTTGATTAGTTTTCATCTATTGTTTCTTGTCTTACCGCCTTGCCTTCTTTCATTCTTTCTATCCATTGTTAAAGGATGCTAGAGGTTGTAGCGGGAGTAAGACATGGGGCAAATCACCACTACTCTTGGCTTAGCCAAGGACTTGCTTTCTTGCCCTCCATTGATTCTGTCACCATTGACTGTAATCAGGTTTTATTTAAACAAAAAACAAAACGGCATCCTTGCTATGTACCCAAATGGTACTCTACATACTCGTGGATAAGCCAAGAATTTTTGCTTCCAAAATACACCACAAAAATCGGGTTTGGCTTATCCAGGGATGGGCTTATACATGAGTATATACGGTATACTCAATGCGTGAACCTGCTACAAAGAGTGTAAAATGGGCTGTCTAGTGCTCTGAGAATTTTTTTTAGATCCTTTGGCCTTGACCAGAAGAACCACTTCAAAAACCTAAAACACAAAACAGATGGTTTTGAAAGCTCCTTAGTCTCAAATAAGGTTTTCCAAGTAACACATCACTTTAGTCTAAGTCAGGGGTAGGCAATCTTGGCTGTTTTATGACTCGTGGACTTCAATTCCCAGAATTCCTGAGCCAGCTTGGCTGGCTCAGGAATTCTGGGAGTTGAAGTCCACGAGTCATAAAACAGCCAAGGTTGCCTACCCCTGGTCTAAGTCATGAATCACAACATTCATTAATTTCTATTTAGCCTTTATTATTGTTATAAATAACTCAAGGCAGTGAACACATGTAATACTCCTTCCTCCTATTTTCCCTACAGTAACAAGCCTATGAGGTGAGTTGGGATAGAGACAGTGACTGGCCCAAAGTCACCCAGCTGGCTTTCATGCCTAAGGCAGAACTAAAACTCACCATCTTCCAGGTTTTAACCTGGTGCCTTAACTGGCTCTACATACACTATACCAGGGGTAGGCAACCTTGGCTCTTTTATGACTCGTGGACTTCAATTCCCAGAATTCTGGGAGTTGGAGTCCAGGAGTCATAAAAGAGCCAAGGTTGCCTACCCCTGCACTATACAAACCACAGTTAAGTTTGTATATCATGCTTCATGTGAAATTAAAAGGAAATTGCTTTATGTTGTGTGAACTAGATCCATTGTATATATTTTTTCAACATCCAGGCTCTCGATAAGAGTTTTTGAAAATGTAATGACGTTTCAAATGCATTGTAAATTGCAAACACCACAAACCATTCATCTAGAAAAATAACACGTGTTCTTAAATCAGTTGTTTTCAAGATGAAAACAAACCAAACAGCCTCATCCTTTAAGACCACATCTGGCCTGCAAAACTCCAGTTAATTCCTTGGTGGCATCAAAGAGGAAGAGGTGACTGTAGCTACCATCTGATGAGCGTGCAAATTTGCATTCCAGATCTGTATCCCTGAAAAAGAGAGCTATTTATTTTTAATTTAAAAATAAATGCCTCGTTCATTGGAAAAAATGAAATGCTTTCTTTAGGAATAAATGAAACAGCCTCTTGGAGTCATTGTGAATCTTTCATGTCCGTACCCAAGTTCTGAATATAGCATTTATACACCTCCCATAACCTAATTACTTTTTAAAATTTCAGTGAGTGGAGTTAAACAGGCTTATTTTGAGTCATGCATAAATGTGTATTCGTGCTATTTACAACTGGAGTTGCATCAGCCTCTGTTTCTTCATAATGATTTTATTTCTCTAATTCTATTTAGAGACATGAGGCTGAAGCAGGTGTTCAGCCCCCAGTATGGCTGTGTCAATCCACCAAAGAGAGAACTTATGCAAAAGATGATGCTATAAATCAGAGGAGAATTTTTCTCAGTAGGATACTACATCAGAGATAACAATCCTGGTCCTATAAACCATGGAAATTGTGACTTACTAATGCTAATTTTATAAATCATGCAAATTAAAATGCAAATTATGACGCAGAATTGGAATCCACACCCCTCTATAGATTTGGGGTGAGTGTTAGTCATATGTAGTTGAATAATCAAGATCTACATAAAAGAGCATCAGCAGGCTCAAATAATCACCAGAGTTTGTAGAAATAAAAAAACAAAATCTGTAAACAAAAGTGCATTCTTTATTTTTGAGGTTTGCTCATTGGGGAGGTCCATAGAATCTATGAATTTACAATTTAATTCCTAGCTGCATATTGCTTTTTCTTATAATATGTCCTTTGAATGATAAATGAATTGTATTCTCAAAATATGATGAGCATAATGGCTTGCTAATTTAGTCTACTGTGAACCTCATCTGTTCGATATAGTCAGACTGGAGTAGCATAGAAATCCCTGTAGACAAAACAAATGATATGCTTGAAAAGCCTTTAAGCTTCATCATAGCTCATGGCTGTCTTTCCTTCTTAGATTCCATTCACTATTCCAATTCTGGGTATACAGAACTGTATCATTGATGCTGTGATTCTGTTCAGAATACAGAATATACACATAACAGAGTTGGAAGGGAGCTTGGAGGTCTTCTAGTCCAACCCCCTGCTCTAGTAGGAGACTCTATACCATTCCGGATAGATGATCCTATCTCTTCTTAAAACCTCTTCTTAAAAGCCTCTAGTGGGAAAATGATTTCATTGGCTGGGTTCACACATTGCCTTAAACCATAAGGTTTTGAGTTAAGCTTAGCGCAATAGGTGAACTCAACACGATTTAAAATAGTTTGTGATTCAGCATGCGCAAACCCTGAGAACAATAGCTTATTCAGCAAATTAAGGTTCAACAGCTTAGTATGATGTGTGAACCTAGTCAGAAAGTTGGTCTATCAACTGCAACATTATTTGCTCCCCTCTTTCCCAAACTGATAACTTTCAGACAGGTCGAAAATTGATTTCCATAATTTTCAGGAACTTTTCAAGATGATGATGATTCTTCTGCCCTTCCCAGAGATTTAAAGGAGATAGGTTGCATGAATTGGTTTTTTTCCAGCTATGCTTAAAATGCTTTGGATCACAAAGCATTTGCTGTACCATAGAGATATTATGCATCTCCCGACGCTTGGGTTCCTGACTTCAGCTATGGCTCCTTTTGCATACACAAAGAAGAAGCATGAGGCTGAACTGTTTGCACCCTTCAATTCAGTCAGACTTTTCTAGACTATCAAAAAAATGTGCCAGTGTTTAAAAACAACACTAATCCCATGTTTGCTGACTAAAGAACATTGCAGATAATGGGGTTCCCAATGTAATTTGAAAAGGAAAACCAAAATATTCTCTTGTCAAAGTTATGTAATGTTTTACTGATGCAGTACTCCCTTTTTACATGGAAAAAGGCCCCACATGATTATATTCATTACTAAGTCAAATTAATAGACTTACATGAAAAAAAATAACGTAGCAGATTTTTTATATTAATTTTTATCTGGATTGTGTAAACTCTGTTGTGAGAACCAAGTTTTATCAATGATAATTTTTATGTTCTCACGCATTTTACAGAATTGATCACTGAATTCCAACTTGGGGAGAGAGGGGGGGGGGAAATGAAAACAGAGTAACTGACTGACCGAGAAATTTGATTTATTAACACTATGAGTCACTTAGATCTACCACAGCTTTTGGAGTTTAGGTGCTGCGCCCCAGTTTTCACTCTTAAACAAATAGATATTGGATATCACAATCAAGTGATTTTTATCCCCCCCCTCTTCCCCACTAAATGTGCATTTTTTTAATTTTCTTAAAGCCAAAAATAACAAGTGAGCAATTTTTTTTTAATAAAAAGCACTTTAAAGTTCATGCCTCAGTAATAACAAATGGAAAATCGCCAAGATTTTGGCAAATTTTTAAAATGTCCCTCAAATTGATACTGGCCTTTTGGAAGTCATGAATTGCATGTTGCATTTTTTTTTATTTCTACCTAAGGGTTGTTTTGACATTATTTTTGCCATCCACTATTATTTCTCCAGCAACATCTAAAAAAAATCCATAGAGTGAATTAGTGTTGCACTGACATACAATGGTTCTATTTTATCCTTTGCATGCATATTAGTACATCCTTGATTGACTGAGCCAGGAGAAATGTGAACAAACACACATTGGTTCTTTTCCCATAGTCAGAGTAATATGTTACTTTTTCATTTTTGTCAGCATAAAAATATACTGATGTGAATTGAGCTACCACAAGAACCAAATCCTGTCCTGCCTTAGGTATAAATCTGGTATAGATGCTGCCCTTAGAGTTTCAGTATGAGACCATTTAAAGAAATCAATTGTGGGTTCTGCTGGCTTTGTTACTCCAAGTTTCACCTCCTAGCAGGAAAATCAACCACCAATCACTGTCCTTAATAAGAGGTAGGCAGGGGCTGAGTAAGAGGAGGAGGCTGCATTAAACAGTACGTATAGCCATCTGACAGGGTTAGGGAATGGATTAGGATTAGGGCATGGAGGTACCAGTTGACCTCAACTTATGATCACAATTGAGCCCAAAATTTCCATTGCTAAGCAAGACAATTGTTAAGTGAGTTTTGTCTCATTTTACGACCTTTCTTGCCATGCTTGTTAAGTGAATCACTGCAGCTGTTAAATTAGTAACATGGTTGCTAAGTGAATCTGACTTCCCCACTGACTTTGCACGTCAGAAGGTCGCAAAAGGTGATCACCTGACCCCGGGATATTGTTACTGGCATAAATACATGCCAGTTGTCAAGCATCCAAATTTTGATCACGTGACCATGGGGATGCTGCAATGGTTATAAGTGCGAAAAGAGGTCATAAGTCACATTTTTCAATGCCATTGTAAATTTTAATGTTCACTAAATGAATGGTTGTATGTCGAAGACTACCTATACATTTTGCTTACAACCCAGTAGGCTCTTTCTGAATATTGATCCAGCACTCTTTTGAAACAGCACTAAAGCAGTATCCAAGAAATAGTCAATAAATAAAAATAAAATGCCCTTTATTCTTCCTGTGCTCTGTATCTTAACAGATGCAGGAGTGTGGAGTAAAGCAGGAAAAAGCCAACAATTGTTAATGCTGCAAGGCAATTACTGTGCCCAGTAGCAGTCAGAAGTACATCATGGAATAAGCAAAATGACATCACCCCCTCCCAAGAAATAAACACCGTAAAACTATGTCCATAAAAAAGACCATTATTGGCAGAAATCATGGGAAACCTGTAATGGTGAGAGAGCCAAGTAAATACAGTTGGCAGAATTCAGGTCTCGCTCCCCATTGAAACCCATCTTCTGAGCATCACAGGATTAATACTCTCAAGAGAATACTAAAATTTCTAGCTCTGTACCTATGTATATACTGTAAGGCATATTGAATACATTACATTATATACATGACAGAGCATTTCATAAGATGATCAAATTGTCAAGCTCAGGGTCTGAATGCACATTCAGAGTCAGAGACTCGCTTCCGGCAGAGTAGCAAGGATCTGGAGCAACTATGGTCCTTTATGAACTGTGGACTTCAATTCCCAGAATTCCTGAGCCAGTTCTGGGGGCTGCTGTGATATAACCCAAGCTGCATTATTGCCCTCTCTTGTCAAGGATATACATCAATGTCCTTTGCTCTGCTTTCACAGCTGCTTGCATAGTTTTGGCTACGCACCTGCCACAATTCGGGGTCTCAGTATCTGAACACACACACCCTCCCGCTAAGGTCATTGTCCCCCTCAGGGTTAGCGGTCTGTTGGCTCCTCTGTCTGACAGTCCATCTGGGCTGCCTCTTCCACCTCTGAGAAAATTCAGAGACCATAACAAGTGCCTTCTGTAGCCTGCAGAGAAGGCCCTTTTCCCACATAGTCTCAGTTTAAAACCACAAAAATAATTATATTATACAATATTCTGCAAGACATTTGATCAGGCTCCTTATATTTCTGATTTATAACTGTTGATGGTTTTTGGTTTTGATAGGGTGGATTCCCTTGTTTTAATTGTATTTGTTATGTACCACTCAGATCTGGGAGGTATTTCATACTATATGTTTCACAGAGGCTTCCCCACCCCAAGTGATTCTGGGTGGCTTACATTAGAAAATCAAGGAACAATAAAAATTGAGAAATTGTTGTTCGTAACAACAAAAAACAACCTCCAAGAACTCAGCAGCCCACCCTGCCTCAGAGCCTGGGAGAACAGATGGATTTTCATAGACTTTCTGAAAATCATTAAGGTGAGAGTCACATTAGTAGTACATTTATAGGTTTTAGCAAAATTGATATAAAATTATAACAATCTCTGTGAGAGCCACGTAGATCCCACGGAGACGGGTTGTGGCAGTGGCAAGATTGCTGTTCTTTCCAAATATCACAAAGGAAAGAAGGAAACTGATGATTTGTTCCAAAGAATAAACTTGTGTATTTCCTTACTCACCTGGAGGCCAATGCATATCTAGCCATTCACACGAAGGCTATTCTCCCGTGAATCTATGCTCATCTGCGCTAAATGTGGAAATGTTTGCAGGAAGCTGGTTTCCTCTGAAAGATGTCAGTGTGGGACTTATCAGTCCTCCAGAGTTTTTGAATGCCTGAATAGGATTTCTGACTGACTAAAAGTAGCAACATTTTTACTATCTCGATAGCACATGACTTACCATTAGGCACAATGCTGACATCCTCTCCCAGCTCTGCGTTTCTGGCTCTGCCTGACAGCCAACTTCTGACCAACATTAGTCTGGCTCTGTTTGGCAAAGCAGATTTAATCATATCATTTCCCTGGAACATTTTCCAGGATTATGATGATTACTCATGGGGAGGAATCACAAGGTCTGAAGAGATTTGGAAGGAGGGGGGGGGAAGGGAGGGATTGCTGCAGAGGCATCTCAGTGTTTATCGTGTCAATAAGTGAGTCAGCTGGTGATGCCAGCTTGTCACAACACTGGCAGGATCTCAGGAGGCCTGGAACAATAACCCTTTGTAACTCCTGCTGCTGTATCGACGACAAAATGTGCACTGTGTTATTTCTTTGTAATTGGAGACACTTTTGGGGATCCTTTTATACTCCCGAATCTTCTGCTGAGAAATGCATTTCAGAGAGGAAGTCTTTCACTGGCATTACGGGTATTTCATAACCAAGCCTCTTCTCTATGTTCAAGAGTATATTGCTAAAAAGGAGGTAATCGTTCTCGGCAAACTAATTATTTGGGGGTGTTTTGTTCATTTGCTTTGGTGCCTTCAAGTCAATCTTGATGCTTGGCAAGTGCCTGAGGAAACGCAAGCAGGGGTTTTGGCAATTTTTTTCAGAAGAGGTTTTCCACGGTCTTGCTGGGAATGACAGAGTGACTGGTCCAAGGTCACCCAGTTGGCTATCTACTTAAGGCACTCACGGATTCCTGGTTTCTAACCAGTACCTTTAACCACTACACTGAACTGGCTCGCATTTTATTGTTTTACAGTTCAACTCTTTTTGGCTTCTGTCACCCTACTCACTTTTGTTGTTTCACCTGGAAGAGAAATTTGATCATTAGTTTTGGATTTCTGCAGTTACTTAACTGCAGCCCCCAAATGCTATAGGAAGTCCTCCAGGAAGGTTGATCCTAAAATGCCCAACATTTCTTTGGATTTCCAAATCAAATCTAGATGCAGGATAAGCACAGCAGCAACATTTCACTAACTTGGCTCCAGATTTCATGCAAAGCATATGTAATCCTTCATTCTATTCCCTCTCGGCGTGCTCAAACCACACTCTTTTATGTAAACTGTATGCACAAGGTTGAAAAATTGGATCAGCTTTGGCACTTAATTGCTCTCTTTATGTAACTGGAAGCAAAATGACAAAACTGAGCATATGAAGTTTGGTAAATAATCAGTGACCTGATCTAAGGGAAGAGAAGAGTGGGGAGAGACGATAGTCAGGCATGACTAAAGAGCTTCTTAAAGTAGAAAGGAATCCGTTCTGTGTTCTCATATCAAATCCTCACTTTTCATTCTACTTGGAACTCTCAGAAGCAAGGTCAAGAGGAGAAACATTATGGAAAAGTGGGAATCAATGTGGCTGATCCATCCTTCTTTCAGTCTTTTTGGGGGGCGTCTTTCTTGTTAAAATTTGATTTGGGGATACAATACCCTGATCGCACACTGTTTTATTGTCATATTCCTCCACATATGGGATGTTCTTTGTCCCCTTTATAACCTCTTTCAACTGTACCATTGCGTAACCGCTTGCACGCATCTGCTTGGGACTGTTTGTGGTAAGACATCAATTTTCTGTTTCTTGCTTCTTCTGACAATGCAGCATAATCAGTGTCAGCTTTTCCTATAAAATTTAAGAAAGGTACAACAAGCAGGGACAGCATGTTAATAGATAAGGGGCCCTATGCTCTTTTGCAAAACCAAGTCAAACCAACACCAGTATCAATGCTTCTGATATTTCAATTTACATATATTACTTGGAAAATTTATATTGCCACCCAGCTTAAATATGTAAGTCTGAGTAGTGAACACTCCATACAAAGGACATTTTTATTTAAAAAAAAACCATAAACAATTAAAATAATCCAAGACAAAAAGAAAAGGAAAAAAAAAAGAATTCCAAGACAGTACATAGCAATTCTACAAAAACAGTTTATTGGGCTCCCCTAGCTCTCCCTATTGCCAGGTTTTAAGAGTCTTTAAGAAAGCATGGAGCCATCCAAATTTCAGGGAGGAAGGCTGTTCTCAACAGGCACTGCAGGAGAGAAAACACACCTCTCTCTCTCACCTCTCTCTTCCGTAAGATGACACTGTTGAATAGAGAGGTCCTGGCGCACACCACCCTGTCAGCTCTGGTGGAACTCTCAGAGATAGACAGTCCCCAAGGTAGCCTGGCTCTGTGTTATGTTGGGATTTAAAGGTAATGCTAAATGTTGAATTGTACCCAGAAGCACACTGCAAGCCAATCTAGCTCAAGCAGCAGTGGTGTTGCACAAAAAAAGTTGGATCCCCCCCCAAACTATTATTATTATTCTTCAAGGCAGCCCCTCATACAACATGTTGCAGTAATTTAACTGGAAAGTGACTAGGATTTAACTGACCGCACAGCCTCCTGTCCCAGGAATGGGTGCAATTGCTGCATAACAGGAATCCATGCCAAGGGGCCATAGCTGCCACTTGCTCTTTGAGTGGAGCCATGAGTCCACAATGTGGAGCCATGAGGCTCTCCACATTGCAAAATGACTCTGTTGGGGCTACCTATCAAGAGTTAAATTTGAAAAACCACCAGATCCAGGAGCTCCAAAGACCTAGAATCAGTTTTGCCAGCACTGAGCTTATCTTCTTCCCCCTGCAGACTGTTATTGCTTCCAGATACTGGGTAACAACTTCAACAATGTCACTTGTGTAGTCCGGGATGGATATCTAAAGTTAAGTATCATTAGCATATTTATGGAATTTCACTCCACGTTGACAGTTGATCTCACTTAGCAGTTTCATGTAGATATTAAATAGGAGTAAGGAGAGAATTAAGCTATGAGATACCCTACAGAGGAGAGGCCCAGAGCTAGATCCACACTGACTAGAAATGACATTGGAGGAAGGAAGAGAACAGTGCCTCCCATTGCCAATTCCTGGAGCCAGTCCAGAAGCATACCATGATCAATGATATCGAAAACTGCCTAGGAGAGCAGTTTTGTGCCATCTCCAGGGATCATCCACAAGGGTGATTGCCTCAGTTCTATAACCCAGTCTGAAACTCAATTAAATGGTCCAGATAATCTGCTTCTTTTAGAGCCATTAGAAGCTGTGCACCTGTCACCTTCTCAACAACCATTCCTAAAAAGGTAAAGTAAGAAACTGGATGAAAATTGTCCAAGAATGGCTTCATAAGGAGAAAATGGACTCCTACCTCCTTCAAAACAGGTAAAATCACCCATTGTGCTATCAATAAATTTTATCAGGTCCATGACTGCCACAAACTCTTGCAACTATCCAGACAAAGAACTCGGAAGTACCCCAGAACTATCAGTCTACCAAACTCCAGTGACAACCTGGCCACAGATTTGAGAAACTCAGGCTGCACATTAGGGAGGCTGGTCCATGAGCAGTAATCCTGATACCCACAACCTAGCTTCACAAAGAGGGTATGACATCCAGAGCTATGTCCAATGCAGCATCCCTAAAAGCCACCAGACAATCCTAAATGACAATAGCCATACTCCTGTCCTGGGATCAGTTTGTGCCACACTCCAAAACCAGAAGAGCACATTTTGGAGAGGGGAAATGAACCCCCCAGCACCTATCTAGATTTCAATCGTGCATACAATGTTTGCCTTCTCATCCTAGATTTAATCATGGATGAGGCTGCCCTTGCGTTAAGTGGCGGGGGCCACCAAAACTGCAAAGAATGCAGCATTGATGTTAAAACACAAAGGCATTTTCACCTAGAGTGTTTTGTCCTCTGTCTCCTGCCACATCTCCCAATGCCCATCACCACCTTGGTATTCCTGCTTGCCCTCTCCCCCTGACAGTATAAAATCACCCTGATTATGTGTGCATATGTGTGGAACCTAATATGTATGTACATATTCTTATTAGTTCCTGGAGAGAGAAAAATGAGGAGAGAGAGAGAGAGGGAGGAAGAAGAAGAAGAAGAAGAAGAAGAAAGAAGAAGAAAGAAGAAAGAAGGAAGAAGAAGAAGAAGAAGAAGAAGAAGAAGAAGAAGAAGAAGAAGAAGAAGAAGAAGAAGAAGAAGAAGAAGAAGAAGAAGAAGAAGAAGAAGAAGAAGAAGAAGAAGAATTTTGCTTCTTGAAAATATAGATGCCTACAGGAATAAATGTATTAGAACAATTGCTTGCTTGGCAGCCTGTCGTACATTTTCAGATAAAAAGTCCACAGCCATTCAATATTCTGCATGTAGCAAGGACAAATTCAGGTGTGATATTAAATATATCACTCGGAGTTAGGTGACTATTTCAAAACTAAAAAGGTCCGCTTGGAGAGAGAAAAGCAGAGTTGGGGCTCCAAGATGCATGGAGTGGTTCTACCTTTTTCCTTTTCATATGAAGCAAAACTTCCCAAAAGATCCCAGATTGTGGAGGATACTCTCTCAGATGCTGAGTCAGGTTTTTACATGCTAGGTGTTCAAAAATTCTGTAAAGATGCTCCTTCACCGAATTTTTAATTAATTTTACTTTTAATTAGTGCTTTTCATATTTCAGTTTCTATTTTTGAAATTAGTAGATCTTGCTTGATTATAAAGGCAAGGAATGAATGAGAACAATATAATCTAATTTTTCTCTTCCTTCATTTGACTATCACTCTCAAATCACATCTCATCTAGGATGATACATTTCATTATCTCATGTTCAGTATACAAGAAATAATCTTTCACGTTATAGCAATTATTTCCACAGGAACTCAGTGTAAGAATTACAAATATATATATATATATTTGAACGTGTCTTTGTGTACACTATATTTTCTTTCTCATAGACAGTAATGAAAGTAATATTCTATTTCTCTCAATGCCCTGAAGACTGAAATAGTCATTTGAAGGCAATTACATTTGGATGATCCAAAGACAATTGCCCACAGTTTAGAGTGAATGACTCTTATTTCATTTCCTGCACTTTTATCTTTAAGTCTACATGGATATATTTTACAATATATAATAAGTTGTAAGTGTACTTTGGGGGAAACAAAAGGCAAATCTTTGTCATTGAATGCTCATCTCACACAGATTCTATTTAGCAACCCTGGATTTATTTATTATTCAGTTCTTTGCCTCCTGCAGACAATGAGAAAGAAAAATGTGAAAAACAGAAGGATCCTATTTGGAACCCACAGAAATGTAGTCTGAAGCCCATAGCATTAAAAATTCACTGAAAACTTTAAAAATGTTTTACAGCAAGGAAATGCACAAGTTTCCAAACTAAGGATGATACTTCCCCAAAATAGGAAAGGCAAAGATATAGAACTGAGTAGAATCAAGGTTAAAGAAAAATGAATTAAATGCTCTAAAGTTAATATATGGAATGTGATTATTCTCTGTGTGCATTACATTAAAATTACAATTGGGTAGCATTTGGACAATCTCTGCAGAAGCCCATTCAAGAAACGGAGAGGCCCATGTAACTCTGAAGACTTTGGTTGTAGTCCTAATTTGAAGCATTGTTTCATATAACAACATTCTTTAACTTTAAAAAAAAAAAATTAGAGAGCAGAGAGTAGTAAATAGTAGTCCCTAAGCTAGTGGAGTGGGAAAATAACCCATTCAGATGATCTGAAGGGTAGCTTCAGCATCTTTACCACCATCTATCTAATTATACTCTTGAACTGAATCCTGTAAGTGCTATAATATTGTTCCTGAATCATCATCAAGGGACTATAAGATGATACAGACATATATCTAGATTTACAAAGGAAGAGGAAAGAGGTTATGCCAAGAGCCTATAGTCTTGGACCCAGCTCCGTGTGATTTTTATCTCAACTTTCTTGGGTTTGAGAATGCCTTAAAGGCTGTCTGTCTCCCAGGGCAATAGGTTTGTGAAATAACCCTGCCCTCTTTCCCGTTTGTGGAAATAAATACGGTTCACCTTGTCTCAAAATGCAAGATTGGAGTACAAGATTAGGTTTGCTGCACAGCACTGCCAATATACAGTATATTGCTACCATCCGTTCATTTGCCTCACCAAAGCAATTTTAACAGAGGTTATTATGAATGATGGATTAGATAAATGTTTTAAATAAATAAATAAAATAAAATAATTTTGTAACAGGGTGAGGAAGGAAGGGCATTTCATTTCAAACTTATTATTATTATTGCCTGACCAAACTCTTCAGGTGAGCAGTATTTTGTCATCCTGAGATATGTTTGGAGGATTTTTTTTTTAATGCATCTTCCCCAGCTCGGTGCTTTTCAGGGGTGCTAGATGACCATTCCCATCATCCCCTGCATTCAAGGCAGATAGAACCTTTATTAAGGATGACTGATTATCCGTGCCAGAAAAAGAATATGACCTTTTTTGAATCTCAAGGAGAACAACTTAACTGATTTGGAGTACAACTCGCATGGTCTTCCTATGAGTCCTGCTGGCTGGGGCAAATGAGAATTGAAATCCAATATTTCTGGAGGACACCAGATTATCCATCCCTGTTTCAGGATTTCCCAGTAGCTTTTGATACTATTGATTACCCTGGCATTGTTCTGAAGCATCTGATAACTATTTTGCTACAGATTCTACCACGCTTAAGGCAACTGCCGTGTAAAAAAATTGTTGTTGTTAGTTGCGAAGTCGTGTCTGACCCATCGCGACTCATGGACAACGTTCCTCCAAGCCTTCCTGTCCTCTACCATCTTCTGGAGTCCATTTAAGCTCACGCCTACTGCTTCCGTGACTCCATCCAGCCACCTCATTCTCTGTCGTCCCCTTCTTCTATTGCCCTCAATCTTTCCCAGCATTAGGCTCTTCTCCAGTGAGTCCTTCCTTCTCATTAGGTGGCCAAAGTACTTGAGTTTCAACTTCAGGATCTGGCCTTCTAAAGAGCAGTCAGGGTTGATCTCCTCTAGGACTGACCAGTTTGATTGCCTTGCAGTCCAGGGGGCTCGCAGGAGTCTTCTCCAGCACCATAGTTCAAAGGCCTCAATTCTTTGGTGTAAAAAATAGTGTGATCTATAAAATCATTCTGTTTTCCCTTTGCCATGACTTCAGTACAGATTGATTCCAAAGGAATAAGGAATCAAGAGTGAGAGAAGAACTTCTGTAGTTGATGGATTCCAGTTTCACTTCTATTACTTTTTTACTTGATGCATCATGAGGGGGCTGCCGCTTGCAGCATCTTACCCTCTGAAAGGTCTTCTTGCCTGTGAAATGGAGTCTTTCCTTGATGAAGAAAGTATTAACTTTTTCAGGAGATGGCGACCCTCCCAAATGGCCATTCCCTGATTCAGCCCAGCATTAGTGATCAGTTTTCTCCTAAATAGGATATGAGAGGTTCACAAGGGTTGTGTGTGTATCTATGCTTGTGAGTGTAAGGTTGTAAATTTGACATTAACAAGATTAGCGAACACTAAAAAACACTACGCTGTTCAGTAAATATGCAAATGAAATTTATCGCAGATACTATCTTTCTTCTTGTGCCCAGAGGTCATGTGTGGGTTAATTTAATTTTCACAGTTCTATTTTAAATAGGGCATCACATTTAGTTGATAAAAAAAAAAAATCCCGTGTTGTCATCTTATTCTTCTTGGCAACAGAACTGTTTGGCTACACAATAAAGTTCTCTCATTATATACAGTACATTCCAGCTGTGTTTTACACTTTCAGTGTGATGTTTGCTAAATGTAAACCCTAAAGTACTTTCCCCTTAATAACAGCAATGTTAGTAAAATGTTTCATAGGTAGTGGGGGGGAAAAGCTAGATAAATGAAAAAGGCATGGAGGAAAGCTTAAAGTGAGAGAAAAAGAAGAATCATAAATAAAATTCAATGCTTATCATCTCCAGATGATGCAGTTATACCAAAGTGATAATACAGTTTATGGGAATGTTCTGGAGGTGCTCCAAACAGATTAGACATAATTGCTTTCATTAAAAATTGCATCAACTTGATTGTACCTAGTTGAAAGATAGATTGCAGTTTCAGCCCAGCATTAGCCTTAATCAAAGATGTAAACAAATGTACTATCATTCTTCAAGCAATTGTTGACTTACTAATATAGTGATGGTACAGAAGTTGGCAACAGAGGCAGAGGTACCATCTTGCTTATCTGACAACAGAGCAATAAGATTTCACCATCCTTCCTGGTGGTGGTGCTAAATGGGTCATTATATGAATGGTGCAGAGTACTCCTGAAAACTGACAAATCAAATCTATTTGGTCCATTGTTTGTTGCTCAGCCTCTTCAAACAGGAGGAAGTATCAGTCATAGGAATGTTACAGTAGTTCCCCCTTCTGCCGATAGCCTGGCCCTAAAAATAAGTATAGCAGAAGCTTTTCTATTGTTACTGTTTTTAACCACAGAATAACAGAGTTGGAAGGGACTTTGGAGGTCTTCTAGTCCAACCCCCTGCTCAAGCAGGAGATCCTATAACACTTCAGACAAATGACTGTCCGATCTCTTCTTAAAAACCTCCAGTGATGGAGCCTCCACCACAACTTCTGAAGGCAAACCGTTCCACTGATTAATTGTTGTAACTGGAATTAGGGAATTTCTTATTTCTAGATTGGTTCTCTCCTTGTTTGATTTCCATCCATTGCTTCTTGTTCTGCCTTCAGGTGCTCTTCTTTGTGGCAGCCCCCTAACTACCAGAACAAAAATTAAATTTGCATTTTAAATTTTAAACTACCAGACTGAATATGCTGAAATATGCATGGAATGGAATGCTGTCTTTTATATGTCTAATAGATAGTGATACAATTTAAAAGTTTCTAATAATAATGTGGGCATGTGTTATTCTACCAAAATGCTATTGGTACACACAGAGGAACTTTTACCTCTCCTGGTATCCTTTCTGGGTAGCCTCTCCTAACCAGATGTCCTCCAGAAAGCTGGGATGCAAGCACCGGCTTTCTTGGTGGTGGGATGAGGGCTAGTGATTAAACCAACTGGAGAGGAACAGATTGGGAAAGGCTATTTTACAATCTGGGATATCTTTGGTGAGTCGGGGTATAAAACCAGGATTGTAGGACAATATGCAGTCACTGAAGCTTTGGGTAGTGGCCAAATTGTAATTAACAGTAGGACATAAGAAGAAATTTACTAAACAATTGTCATATTAAGAAAGTAAAATGTAATGTGCAAATTAATTATATTTCATGAATTGAATTAGATTTAAGTGCAAATTTAACTTTTGTCTGGTCCCATTCATTTCTTACTCTTGGCTTGGAATTCCTGTTGGCGATTCTGTTGAACTAGTCCAAAATAAGCTGCTTACCAATCTACTGTCTTGGAAAAAGACATTTGACACGTGGTCAAAAACAGAAAGTCTCTGAATATATGGAACATTTGAATTGTGTTGAATGAGAGTTTCAGGATCACATAACACTGAAATTATCATCATCGTCATTCTAGCCACTGCAGGATGAAAGCCTCTTCCATATGTTTCCAACCAATATAGCCTTGAGCTTTCTTTTGCCAATTGGACCCGCAATACTTTCTGATGTCTGAAATAGTTTTCACAAATTTTACCACTATGACAACACATTCAGAAGGATTTCAATGTTGTATGTTCATTATGCGGAAATTAGGGATGATCCAGAAAAAAGCATGCAGTTTAAGCAATAATTTGCTGTGTGACTTAGATAATGTCAAAAGCAGTTATAACTTTGTTGGCTCTGACCATCCCTCAAAATCACTCAAAATCTTAACTCTATCATGCAACAGTTATATAATATTTGTTATAGTCAACCATTTGGCACATTCAGCATGCAGGTTAATCCCAAAATATTTCCGTTATGATGCCCCCCTTTAGAAAGTGCAATATTTTCATTCCATGTTGTTTATAGTTTTATAGCTACTATCACATAACAGACATATGAAGGGAAAAAAACATTAATTTTTCCTCAGATTGAAGATATCAGTGTTCTTCTGTTTATAAGGGCTTCAGGTGTGGGTGTGTCGAGTGAGGGTCTTGTGATGGGTCAGGTGTGAGTCATCAGTGAGTCTTGTGATGGGTAGGTTATATCAGGTCAGGGTCATTGGGAGGTGAACTGCTGGTGGATATAAAATATAGGATATAGAAATAACAAACCAAATGGGTGACTTGGATAGTTTTCATATATTGTATTTGCAAGAGATTTGTTAAAGTTTTGAAAAATTTTGTGAGATGGGACAAAGAAAAAAATAAAAATAAAAATTAAGTTCTAGGACATTATTTGAAGGGATTAAAGATCAAGACTGTTAAAAGAATATAAAGTTGGTATATTTGACCATGATTAAAATAGGTGTTATCTCTAGTAACCCTTAATGGACTTTTGCTGACCAGCACTGAATGACAAGGCTTTAATGATTTTTTTTTATAGATAAGAGATGAGATATGAGCAGATGAGATCATTGGTTGTATTTTAAGAGAAGGGGATAAGTTACTAAAATTGTTTAGATTTGTTGTGACGAAGGGGGAAATAATTTCTTTCTATATTTCTTTTTGTTTCCTGTATTTTATTTTTCTTTCTTTTCTAGTTTTCTTGCTTTTATGCACTATTTTTATTTTTTATTTTGTATTAGTTTTTATCTTTTTAATTGCAATATAGAGAAAATTAATATAAGTTATTCTTGCTGTTTCTTTTTCACTTCCTAATAACTACCAGCACAGAAACTGTTTTTCATCTTCCTGCTCCTTATTTTAAATAGATGTGTGACTCACAGTCAGCAAGTTTCAATGAACTTTTTTATTTGACTGTTTTCTGAGGGTTCACATAACATTCATAGAAGTGGGATGAGGATGTTTGTATCCTAGTTTATCATTTTCATTTCCTATTTTTTCAGCATGATATCTTTTACGGCCAATAGGAACACTTTTTACTGGGATGTTCTGGTGGTTCTTCCCGTCCTTTAGACTTTTTGTTTTTCTCTTAGATTTCTTGCACTTGTTCAGATTTTGAGATTTCCCCAAGCCTGACAGAGGCAAGGAAGTAAGCATTAACAGGATGAACGTTCAAAATTTTATGATTTGTACTAATGAATTTTTTTTTTTGGTCATTCTGAGGAAAGCATGGGTTCTGAGGGATATCACTGCACATAACCTATGACCGATTGATTACATTTCTCAGATAGGAGCTAACAGAGTCAACATCCTTAATGCAATTCAGTTAGCTCAGCTCATTTCCTATTTAAGAAAGCAGATTAACCATGTATTGTAGAAATTTAGATCTCTCTGTAGGCTTTATTTATGTGTTGGACTGTAAAATATGGAGCCTGAGTTTCAGCCAATATAAGCAGTCAAGGTGGCTTCCCTCAGTAAAACACATACAAAACATAAAAACACAGCAATAAAATCAATACAATTCAATTCAAATAAAAATTAAAATAAAGACAACTAAAATCAGTTCAACTGTTAAATTTGGCAAATGAAAGAGGTGAGAGAGGTTTTTTTTATTTATGAAAAGGTAAGGGACCTTTTTATGGGAGGTAAGGGACCATCAGGGTGGAGAGTTACAGGGAACAAAGCCTTCCCTGTCAGGAAGCCAAGTTTCTAACCACAGGGGCATTTTTCCAATGGCCTCTTCTGCTTCTCTAAATAGCCAGGTAGCTTTATATCAGAAAAGGTAATTCCCTCCAAGAGTCAGGACCAAAGCACATGGCAATTTACTTGACCGCTGCGGTGTCCCCATGGTGATGTGATCAAAACTGGCAACTGATTCATATTTATGATAGTTTTGTGACCTTCTGACAAGCAAAGTCAATGGGGAGGCCAGATTCGCTTAACAACCAGGTTGCTAATTTAACAACTGCAGTGATTCACATAACAACTGTGGCAAGAAATGTCGTAAAATGGGGCAAAACTCACTTAATGTCTCATTTAGCAACAGAAATTTTGGGCTCAGTTGTAGTCGTAAGTCGAGGACTATCTGTATTTGGTTTTCGCTGGAAAAGAGGGCAGCGTCTCCTTGCTTCCAGCCCCACAAGATCTGAACTCACTGATCATAATTTCAGTCATGGTCTTTTTTTTTTGTTCATTTTAATTGGCATTTGCTATGTTTCTCTCTTCTCCTCCTCTGCCAGGCCTAATTTGGTTGTAAGCCAGAAAAGGAGGCCATGCCATTTTTAATTTTTTTTTAAATGTAGCACCCCATATTATCATCTCAATGAGCAAATGAATATTAAGGACCATAGCAGCAAATGGAGTAACATTTGCAGATAACATTGCAAAGGACATTGGTACTGGTTACAATTCTTCATAAACACACACACCACACACACACACACACACACACACATACAACTTGCATATTTTTGAAGAGAGGATTCAACTAATCAATCCCAGTTGCAAAATAAATCTAAAATATTTTTCACAAGTTTTATTAGAAATGTTTCCAGTTGAAGTATGGGAACAATGTTGAGCCGGGGGAGGGGGGGGATGAGGCAACATATATAATTAGTGAACATAAGGTATAAAATGAACATTTGCACTCTATTTACATTGGAAAATAAACCTACCGGTACTTATTGATGAACAGAAGTAGTAAAGGTGAAGGTTTCCCCTTTCCAGTCATGTCTGGCTCTAGGGAGTGTTGGTCATCTGTGTTTCTTAGCTGAGGTAGCCAGCGTTGTCCGAAGACACTTCTGTGCTCATGTGGCCAGCATGGCTATACACTGAGGCACACAGACCGCTGTTACCTTCCCACCGAAGTGGTACCTCTTTATCTACTCACATTTGCATGCTTTCGAATTGCTAGGTAGGCAGGCGCTGGGGCGAGTAATGGGAGCTCACCCTGTCGCATGGCACTCGAACTTTGGCTTTCCAACTGACAAGCTCAACATCTTTTAACCACTGAGCATCGTGCTCCCGCAAGAATAGTACAGTAAAGCATCAATTATTATCAACAGAATTATTAACAGTTCTATTTTAACCTACTTAGGTTTTTAAAATGAGTGGCATTCTATAGACGTGGCTTCTTTTTTCAAAGTGAGTATGCAGTTAACCTTAAGCACAGTGCTTTTGGAAGAAAACTCTTTTGGAAGTTTCAGAGGATTGGCTTTGATGCCTATGGTTTTGCAATTTGGATAGTAATTTGTAATACAGATAACATGGGAACGCAGTCTTGAAAGGAGTCGACCAGAACACGATGGCTTCAATACTCACAATTTCTTGCCGTGTTATATCCATCTCAAAGAGGTTGGCATCCCAGTGGTACATTTGTCCATACTTTCATACAGTCCACACTGAACAGGAGATAGATGGTAAGGATGAAAACAGGACAGACCTGGGAATCCTATCCATACATAATATGTAGGTAAGATTTCATGTCACCGTAATCTCATCACTGCATGCTTTGTGATGGTGCTATATTCCATGGGATTAATCATTTTAGAGTAATTCTATTGTACAAATACAAATAGTCCTCAATTTACAATTGTAATTGAGCCCAAAATTTCTGTTGCTAAGTGAGACAATTATTAAGTGAATTTTGCTCCTTTTTATGACCTTTCTTGCCACAGCTGTTAGATGAATCACTGCAGTTGTTTAAAACGGTTGTTAAGTGAATCTGGCTTCCCCATTGTCCAAAGGTTGAAAAAGGTGATCACATGACCCTGGGACACTGCAACCATCACAAAGACGAATCCATTGCCAAATGACTGAATTTTGATCATGTGACCATGGGGATGCTGCAATGTCACTTTTTCCAGTGCAGTTGTAACTCTGAATGGTCATCAAATGAACTATTGTAAGCCGAGGACTACCTGTATTGTAGTCTAGGGATGCACGGCAGTTTTCAAAAGTATATCAATAACAGTAACAATTTTTTTAAAAAAATTGTCTTATGCTTTTCAGGTCACAATCTTCCACTGTTTTTCCTTGATTTAAAGAGCACAGCCTTGAACTATGTCTTTTGTGATCAGCTTGAGTAAAGTGAAAACAATCGTATCACAAAAAGATTAGCCCATGTGGCGTTTCCCAAGCATGAATGAGTGGGAGATCTCAAACTCATTTGTCACCAAAATGGATGTGAGAAAATATATGAGGGAGGGTTCCCCTTGCAATGTGTTTAATCCTGCAACATCAGGATTGTATGTGAATATTTAATATGTGCTTTGGCTAGTATTACTGCAGTGCTTTTGTTATTTGGGGCAGCAATTTTTTTCAACCACCATAACAAAATTAAGTAAAAACCTTTCCATGTTTATTCAGAACATTTTTCTTCACCTGCAATTTTTTTTCTTTCTAGTTCTCTTTTCTCTGTTTCACCCAGATAGTGTTCTAGTTGCACTGAGATCCCACTGCTTTCAGTAGGAAATACATGCCATTCGCTTAACTTGGAATCTATATAATGCTTAAAAAAAAGATAGCTGCTCCCCAGAGAACTATAAAATTTTCCCAACAACTGAGGAAGCACGATGACCAGTCTCCACCAAGAGTGAAAAAGATTTCTACATTCAGAAAAGTGGCACTGCACTCAATTACTGCCTCTAGCCTCATATGGCAAGTGGCAAATAGAAGAAACACAAGTCTTGCCAAATGAAAAGATCTGGAGATCTTGAAAGCTTACAACTTTTGAAATCTCTGGGACGGCCTAAAAAGTATTGCTCTAAAAGAGATATTGGACTCTAGAAATCCAGTTATGAACATACCTAGGAACTAAAATAATTCTATTTCTTCTCTAATTTATAGTGTGGATTCTATTTAAACCCTAGAAAAATTTCCTCCAACCAAGCTTGACTCCTAGCCCTCACCTATAACCTCTTCATGGACGTGTCTATGTATTGGCAACAATACACAATAGGAACTGCTTACCATTGCTCCATTCCAGGATATTTCCCCCCAACTTTCAATCTAGCCTGCAAACTTGCTTTTAACTGACTTTTAGCTGACTTTTCTAGCTAAATCCTTTCTGTTTCTGCCAATGAATGGATTTGGGTTTTTTTTGTTTTGTTTTGAGGGATAAGGGCTAGTTCTGGATAGTTTCTCTAAAGCTAAGGATGCTATTCAGACCCAACCATTGTGTATTGTCAGCCATGATTTGTTGTATGAACTCTACCAAGCATGCGGTAATCAGTGAATCATATTTAACCATCCAGCCAATACGCTCAAATCAGAAATGCTTAATAATTCTTTTCAAATTCTTATTGTACAATGGAAGTATCAGAGGTAGAAATCAAAACAGATGATCAAAAAGCTCACCAGTTCAGTGAGAAAGGAGCCAGTAAATGATTGCAGGATCTTTTAATTCAGATAGTGAAAAAGTGGATTGCTCTGTGCTAGCTTTCCATCTTGTTCATTCCTCACAAATTACTTGATAAGTAGACTAAGTTACAAGTAAATAGGTAGGACCAATAGAGAACATAGAGAATGCCTCTTTGATTCCATCAACTATTCAAATTTAAGATTCATTTGAACTTGAATAATGAATCGCCGAGATTAGCACCAAAGACTGCAATACTGTTACTGAATGATGGTATCTTTCTGACCTACCTGTATTTGTGTAAAGCTTTCTCGAACTTCCAGCTCAACAATTTTCCCTTTTGTCTTTTTAAAAATAAAACTATTTAACTGATTTCATTTTGATTACAACTATTTAAACATTAAATGCACTCTGTAAAATTACTACATTTCTTCCTTCTGAATTATACCTTTAGCCTTCCATTCAGATATGCAACAGGACTGTTGATTTGATGGTTAACAATACATCACAACATATAGGGGTATATTTTAACTGGAGAGAAAATGTTTTATGCATTGTCTTGCCTCGGCACTTCCAGAAAGCACAGTAAATAGAAGATGGCTTGGCTAGAGAGTGGAGCCAATGATCACAGCAGAGCTGGTGAATGAATTCCATGATACAAAGTAAAGTATTTTAACTCTGGAAGAATTCAAGGATATTTAGTGACAATGTACTCAGAACTGTCTTTTCAGATTGTACGTTACTTAAAAATGGGCTCAAAAGAAGAAGATGCAACTGAGAATCAGGTTATCTGGATATGGATTTAAAATTGGCAGAATACAAGGATGATATTGACAAAAATATTACATAGGATTTACAAATGAAAGTGGCTGTTTACGTAGCTAAAAGGGACATACAAATAAGAAACCAGAGTAATGACTTGGATGTGTGATTTCAACTCAGAAAAGTGATTTGGGTAACTTTTATTTTGGATAGGTATCAAAAGTGATACCTGTATGAAATTCCTGAGAAAAGGTAGAGAGAATGAAATCAGCTTCTGAGACATTACTTAAAAGAAATAAATATCAACACTTTCAAAAAATAAAGATTTATAAAATTGTGTCTTATTTGATCAAGGTTAAAGTGTACATGATTTTGTTTCCTAGCAACTTTTAAACACTTTTTTCTTGACCAGGACTGAATGATTCACTTATAGATAAAGTTATGGGAAGATGAGATTTATTGTGGTATTTCTTTAGGGGAAGTGATGAGCTATGCTATTAAAATGGAAGGGAAGTATTTCAAAGGAGTTTCTGACATGAAGAGAAGATGGTAAGAAATTAATCTGTGGGACATTATTTGATGGGATTAGATTTCAATATGTTGTTTTTGTTAATTCTTTTATGATTAACTTTTAACTTTGAACGATAAGGCTTTAAAGATTTGTTATAAATGGGCTCATAAATATAAGACGTGGAAAGGATTGTTTTTGGCATTTTTAGAGAAAACAAGTCATTATGTAAAGGAATATGAAACTTATTTAAGGTGAATACAAACAAAAAAACCCTAAAACCTCATAATAGAGCTGTTTTGAATGCAGACTGTGGGTTTAGCTATCAATGAATGCTAATAGGCTCATTGTAGTTGAAATAAAAGCAATTTATTGAGATAGAAAAGTCTCACTTCTACTGAAATCCACAGCTTGAAGAGAGGAGAGAAAGTTCCATTTTATGTCTTAAAGGAACATTTTACTCACAATGGATGGAAAAGACCGCAGGGACCATGGACCTTTCCGTTCTCATAAGTACAAAGAAATGAAACCTCTATCACCTGTCAAGGCTATTAGGAAGAGAGGGGAAGGAAACATAGAACTTTGAAAGGCAGGGCACTCAGAGAAGACACTGAACGAAACAGCAATTATTTTAGATCCTTGATGTTTAACATTATGGCTTAAGCCTACCTTCCCCAAATTTGGATCTTTTAGTGTTGAGGACTACAGTTCCCAGCCACTTCAGTTTCTACCCACACTGACTGGAAATTCTGGGATTCGCAGAGCTGATGAATCTAGAGGAAGACAGTCGAAGGCTGCCTTGAATGAGCCTCTAAAAGTTCGTGGCATTAGGTTCTGGCAGATTGTAATCCAGTTTGCTTTATAATCCATGTAATTAATCACCTTTTAAATTTGTTTAATACAGTATTTGTAAATCCAATCAAGACAAAGCATTCATGTAAGATGTGTCTTTGGGGAATTTTCTGCCATCACTATGGTCCTTCTGTTGGATTGGACTCTTTAGTCATAGCAATCTGTGTCAAGGCAAAATCCCTGCTTTTTGGTGTTCGTATTCTACTGGGTGATGTTGCCACATTTTCCTGTTTGTGTGGTTATCTCAAAAACCAGCATAAAACAGGAGAGGTTCCTGCACGCCTTGGTCTCTCTCCATAGCCCTGCTTAACTTATAGTTCCAGGATCTCCCAAAATCTGTGAAACAGCAGCACCTGGTGGCAAATTGCATGCATTGTGCTCCAGCGAGGAGTGCATTTTTGTTCCATGGGTTGCACTTTATTTACACCTTGAGTTATAACATTTTAAAAAACAGAGAGCAGAAAATACAAACATTTGGATAATTTCACTTTGTTTTCAAACTTGCTCAAACATCAGAATTATATTTTAATAGCCTTTTCTTGTGAGAGGGGCAATCTGCAGGCCTTCCTGATACATCTGTATTTATCTTTTCTATTACTAAAATATTACCCGTTTTATTTATAAAATTTAGACACCCACCCATCTCACTCTCAGAATGTCAGAGTTTTGCATACAGGTAGTCCTCGACTTACAACAGTTCGCCTAGTGACCGAAGTTACAATGGCACTGAAAAAAGTGACTTATGACCATTTTTCACACGACAGTTGAAGCATTCCCATGATCATGTGATTAAAATTCAGGTGCTTGGCAACCAACTCACATTTATGACAGTTGCAGCGTCCTGGGGTCATGGCATCACCTTTTGTGATCTTCTGACAAGCAAAGTCAATGGGGAAGCCAGATTCACTTAACAGCCATGATACTAACTTAACAACTGCAGTGATTCACTAAACAACTGTGACAAGAAAGGTCATAAAATGGGGAAAAACTCACTTGACAAATGTCTCACTTAATAACAGAAATTTTGGGCTCAATTGTGGTTGTAAATTGAGGACTGCCTGTATAATCTTGTACTGTATTGCATAAATATTTTTCATGTATCTTGCCTTTTTTATGAAAGCTTTTAACTCTAACTGAAGATTCTGTACGAGGATCTTTAATAAATCTTTACCTTCTAAACGCTACAAACCTAATGAATGACCTTCACTGAACTGAAATGGGAATTATTTTTAATAACCCTTGAAAACAATTTCAGGAATAGAAGAAATCTTTCTGATTCTCTAATTTTGAATCCAAACTGCCATGTTTAAAATGATTTTGGGCACAAGTGGCAAAACTCCACTTTTTTATACTATAAGCAATATGAGAAAAATACCTTCCCTCACAGCAATCTCTCAGAATTGGAAAGCAGTCCCCTCAGATTGTAGTCTCAGATATTTTCAGCTTGCCTCTATGAACTGTTTTCCATTCCAAATGGATGATATGAAGCACACGAGCACAGACACACACAATACCTGACATTGGGTTTTTCTTGCCTTCCTAATTACATCCCTTCCTCCTATTTGGATATTATTATTTTGATAAGGCATACAAATTTGCTAGAACCTTGTAAATATTCAAAAAAATAAAAGTATATTTGAGGATTATGGATCAAAACTAAGAGAACCATCAGGCTGTTGTTTCTTCCTCTTCTACATGTACAAATATTTCAACATCTTTTTTCCTGGTTTGAGGTAAACTTTTGGTTGCCATTTTGTCCAAAGCAGGACTGAACATTCCTCTTACAACATAGGATTGAATCTTGTGGTGCCACTAGCACCAAGTTTACATTACTTCTATTTTCATCTCTGTATCCATTTCAGATCCAGGACTTCGATTCTACTTGTATGAACTTCTCACATTTCATGTCTTCCTGGTATTAGACTTTGCTTGTTTCTTGAACAGCAATGTGTTATATTACAACAACTCTGAGCTTGTAATCACACAGCGCAATCCTATTCACATTTTCTTGAAAGCAAGCCTACTTGTTAGTAAGTAAAACTGTTTCAGACTGAGTTCAGTAATTTGCTCCTACATAAATATAGGAATACAATCTCAAAGTATTTACAAATGTTTGAAAAATGATAGAACCTAATGAACCCTTAAGCATTTAATTAAAAAACAGGAACAAGTCCATATGACAAATACAGCAACCCACACTATTAAATTACACTTCTCATATAAAAGTTTGAATACAATGCCCACAAAATCCAAGAATTTACAACCAAGCAAACTTAGCATAGGCATTCACAAATTGGGGAGAATAACAAAATATGCATTGCAACACAAACTGTATGATTTATATACTTGCCTCTGATGCTGATATGTACAGAAAGCTGACGGCTTGTACCATGTCACAATGCAACATTTTATCATTTTTGTTTTACTGAAGTTTGTACCAACGATTACTTTTGTACCATGAAAATGTTGTATAAACTCTGTTATATTGCTATGATAATTGCAAATTAATAATGAGTGGCAATTATGTAGCTAACTGGTACTTATTAAAATTTACTTGTTCCTTTTGGCATATTTGATGCACAACATATATCATAAAACCTTGAAAAATTCACGCGTTAAGGTACAATAAAACAGTACATTAGAGAAACTCTAATAAACTTATGAAACGCCTTATGACTGGTTCAGAATGAATTAGTCTATATAGTGAAATGCCATGTAAGAATGCTCTAACAGTGGGCTCAAAATGAAAATGATTTTTTCATAGAATAAGAACATAAAATCATTTATAAAGGAATGTAAAAAATCTCTAACTTCCAACCACAAGTTATTATGGGTGACAGAATATTTGGTAACATAACCAGTTACAAAAGATATACTTATTTATTGACTTTTCTTATTTTCTCTACTTGCTTTCCTTTTCTGCTGTATTGTCTTTAGTTCTGTCATTACGTTCACTGTTTTATAAACCCAAGCAATCTGAAAAACAAAAACAAATGACATGTGAAATTCAATTCCTAATAGTGTTCTCATTTCTTCAGGGGCCTCTGTTTATGCAATCTAAATCTCCAGTCATAAGATGCTATCAAGCTTGGTGAAACCCAATATTTGAAATACTGACAATTTTTTCAAATGAGAACAAAACCTCATTAATAAGTACAGAATGTTATCCAAATAGTAGTGAATAAACAATAATCATTCTAAAACACCCCACCTTTGTTTCCTCAACAAAACACTCTTTGTCATTCTATCTTACTCACCTCACTACTTATGACTTTACAGATTACAGATATATTTTAATTTGCATAACCCTCTACAAGGGGGTTGAATTCCTGATCCTTTTTAGGTTTTCTATTGAAGCTTCTGAAACCCAAATAAACACAATTTGTCCTTCAAAAGGATGGTGTTGCTGGGTTTCCATTACTAACACACTTTAGTAGTTCAAAAGGGTTACCAAGTTGCCTGGTAACCATGACTGACTGCATAGGAGCAACTTACGTCACACATGTCAAGATGTCACTAAAATGAGACAAGTGATGTAATTTATGTTATGATTATAGTGCAGTGATGGTGAACCTTTTAGAGACCGATTGCCCAAAAACCACCTTGCCCCTGCCCCACAGTCCTGCCCGCAGGGCCACCCACCACCTCCACGGCCCGCCACAGATCGGCCAGGCGGCCCAGCAGCGTCATGGCGGCCACGCCCTCTGTCTGCACCCTGCAGCATAATCTGTACGTGATGGGGTGTGAGGGTGGAGTCTTGTCCCCGCTGCCATGTCCTTGGCTGCGCTGTTCTGCACAGGCTGTGCCCGGGGCAACTATCCTCCGGGGAGGCTGCTGGTAAGGAGGGGGCCACGGGGGGTGGCGGGGCTGGGGCGACGGCGTGCGTGCCCACAGAGAGGGCTCTGAGTGCCGCCTCTGGCACCCGTGCCATAGGTTCGCCACCACTATTATAGTGGCTACTAATAAATGCCTGGGTATCAAACATTATGAAAGTATTACCAGACATCATGAATAGGAATTTACTATAATAAAACATTTTTTTTCTGGTTCCTTTTGCATTTTGACTTGATGCCAACATTTTTAAGGCAAGAGATTAGCGCTTACCACTATGAGGATGGCATTTAGCAGTAATGGTGTTGAGAACACTAATGAAATAAACATTCCTTGGGAATCAAAGTACTGGTGCTTTGAGAAGAATCTGTAAAGGAGCAAAAATAAAAATAAACATCCTTGGTGAAAACAAACTCCATAAAAGACAACAGTGAATTAAACAGACTAAAGGCTGCGTTCCAAATGGAAACATCTTTTAAGAGACAAGACTGTACTCCCGAACTTTAAATACCAAAAGTTTTAAAACTTTTTTTTCCAGGTTATCATCTGCTGTGTGCTAGTTGTATTTCGCGGGCCGCTCCTGAGCATTTGACTCAGTTTATCCATGCAAGGTGGCAGAGGTCTCAAATAAATGCACTCTTAGAATCACGTTTTCAGTGCTCCTGCTGTTGAGCTTTGGTTTCTTCTTTCAGGAAGCCCAGTTATACAAACGTTGGGCACAAAGTAGCAATTGGAAAGGAAGCAAAACCTATCTTTTTAAACATGTATTCTTCTGTGGCTTTTACAGTAGACACAAAAAACAAAAAAACCAGGGGAAAAAACCAATGCATAGATAAAAATACAAAAAGGAAAAAAAAATATAGAAAATGTTTTAAAAGGTGAAAAAAATACAACAAAGGAAAAAGTATATCATTTTAACAGTGGTTATAATTTTATATATAGTTATTTAATGTGATTATTGTTCAAGTGCATGTATATTTCTAATGCATTTATATAACTATGTTTTTTGGCCTACTATATAAATGAGTCCCCTTTTTCATTATATTTGCCATATAAAGTTACATCTAGAGGCAAACCACTTGTAGGCATCAAGTGCAATCAGGTCCTGATTGGGTGAAAGAGGCCATACATTTATTTTTCCAATTAATACCAATTGTTGGCTTCCAATATGTAATACTTGACAATAGGTTCCAGATTTGGAAAACTGAATCCTTTCTTGTTAATTTGTAATTGCATTTTCTGTAAAGACATTCTCCTAATTGAAGAATCCCACAGAACTTTTCTAAGCAAAGAGATTATTTTCTGAACCATTTTCTAAATATATAAACTGGGATTCCTTTCAGAATATAAATTAATCTGGGAACAATATTTATTTTGAGAGCGTTTGCCTTTCCGCAAAGGGAATGAGGATGACTCTCATTTATTAATACCTGAAGAAACCCTCTCCATTTTTTACTTATATTACATGTTGCTGAGTTATATCTTTTAGTATAGACATACCTAAATATTTAATGAATTCAGTACAAATACAGAATTGATAAACTTTAAATGGATGGCTAACCAAATTTCCATCTATAGGCATCCGTTCCAACTTTTTTATTAAAAGCATCTATCTTTTGCATCAACAGTGGGATGGTATTATAAAGTTTAGAAATAAACAAAAAAATGTCATCTGCAAATAAAACCAATTTGTGTTCAATTGAATGATGTACAACTCCAAGCCAACCAAAGGATTCCACACAGGTATTAAAAAACAAGGGTGAAAGTGGACTTTCTTGTTTCTCTCTCACTAAACAGTGGAAAAGTAGGAGAAAATACCCCATTAATTTTCTCTTTAGAGGTGGCCAGTTTATATAGTATCTTAATCCATTTTATGAATTCCAAAGGAAATCCAAATCTGTATATTTATTTTGTCAAAGGTCCAGTGGAAAAACCTATCTTGTTTCAGCTTCTTCTTGCCAAGTCAGACTTCCTTTTGTTTTAAGATTTAAAAACCAAAACCAAACCCACACATGTTGTATAGAAAACATTGATGTTTCCCAGCATGAAAACATTTACTCCAAGAGAAAGTTTACAGATTATACATTTGAATGCCAAAGGTTTAATGTGAAGCATACCAAAATCTCACCGATTTCACTGGCCAGAAAATTAGGCATGTGCTCTGGTCTCCATTTTTAGAGTATTTGGAATGCAGTATTTAAAGGAATTTAATGACTTCTGCCAGAGGTGGGTGGAATAGAACATTCTGTTGCTAAGCTCAATTTCCCACCTAGGTAAAACGGCCAATGGTAATAGAACATGGGAGTGGCAATCCAATCATACTTGGAATGCATATACAGGTAGTCCTCGACTTATGACATAACTGAGCCCAAAATTTCCATTGCTAAGCAAGACAGTTGTTAAATGAGTTGTGCCCCATTTTACGAGCTTTCTTGCCACAGTTGTTATGTGAATCATTGTAGTTGTGAAGTTAGTAACACGGTTGTTAAATGAATCTGGCTTCCCCATTGACTTAGCCTGTCAGGTCACAAAAAGTGTTCACATGATCCCAGGATACCACAACAGTCATAAATACATGGCAGTTGCCAAGCGGCTGAATTTTGATCATATGACCATGGGGATGCTGCAACGGTCATAACCATGAAAAATTGTTGCAAATCACTATTTCCAGTGCCTTATAACTTCAAACAATCACTAAACAAATGGTCGTAAGCCGAGGACTATCTGTATTGCCAGTCATCCAGGAGAGGGGAAAAAGCAGGAGACCACGAATTCAAGTCCTGCCTTAGCCATGAAAGCCAGCTGGGTGACTTGGGGCCACTCACTCTCTCAGCCCAACTCGCCTCAAAGGGTTGTTGTGAAGAAAATAAGAAGAGGAGAAAGACGTATAAGTTTTGCTGCCTTGAGTTATTTGTGAAAATAAGGCAACAGGAATAGTTTTTTTTTTAATACAGTGTAATGTTTTATGCAGTTGTTGAGATGTATCTTTCTCTCTATATATTAAAATAATGTAAAATAATGTAATTACCTCCAGTTTGCAGCAGCTACTTCATTTATGTATTCTGCACAGAATACCAGGATCACTAGAAAGACAAGTACAATTGCAGATTGCTAAAGGATATTGAATCATCAGTACAACCGACTGGACAACTGGCATATAAAATATGTATCACCTCACAGAACAGAGGCTGTCATGGAAGCATTTCAGAATGGGCTCTCCAGAGAGCAAAAAGAAAGGCGTGGAGAAATACTTTCAGCCTTGGAAGATTTTGTTAATGTAAACTTACAATGAATAACAGAGTAGTACTCCTGGTTGTGCTTCTTTTCTGGACTACTTATTGAGGCTAACAATTTGTAAATGGTTGCTAACAAAGGTATTTGCTAAATGACAAACTGTTGTCAACAGAAGTGTAGGTTTTGCATGCTTCAATCCCAAAATTACTTCACGTGCCCAAATGAAGTAGGAGCAGCAGCTGGAATCAGCAATGTTACAGTATCCCTGGTAGGGATATTAATGAATGTTTTCAACACTTTTTTGATTTGGGGAGGGTTAGAACAGGAATTGGAGGCCTCTGGAAAGACACTATTCTTATTCCCAATTTTAAAATTTCACCTAAAACCTGCCTGGTAGTGTGTTTGGAGGATGCTGGAGAGCAGTCCAGGTCTCCACATGTAGAATCAAATTCCAAAACTCTCCATTTAGCATTACTCTATAGTCAGACAAAATGTCAGCTAATATTCAACAATATCTAGAGGACAGTTCTTCATTTTTAAAATCAAGGATTATTACATGGTAGATATTTCTTTCCCAGTAAAGAGCTTTTTACATAATATACACACTTCAGCCCTATATTGATTTGACTTAAACTAGTGGAAACCTTCTGTATCTTTTTTTAGAAGAATTTTTAGATTTTTTTACATTTATTATTATAGCAAGATCAGATAACTCATAAACTCAACACAGAAATAATACAGGATTGTTTTATTCATTCAATCTAGAAACTATCCATACTATCCTATAGAGTATAGATTCCAAGGAAACACACTCAGGAGCTAATTCTCATTCATGAATTAATCAATGATATATACCTTTCTACCAACAGGAGAAAATGCTGTGGGGAAGATCTAACGGATTTAACTCCCAATTTCCCGTCTTGTGAGTGGAATTGTATCATGGAAATATTTCTGCCAGTAAAATATTTCTTTAAGTAAGATTAAAGTCTAGCTTGGGCTCACACATTGCTTTATTCAAAAGAGAAGAAAAAAGTGACCTCCATGTGCTCTCAGAATGGACAGAGCAAAAAATTCGGGACTTAAAAAAACAGGCTATGAAGGAATTTAAAAGGCCTTAAGTCATAACAAAATGTAATTTCCCCATTTCATCCCTTCAACATTCCCCACTATTTCTTACCCCAACTAAGCCCATTTGGCAGTACTGCCCTACTCGACTCACAGCTATTCTCATGCCACAAAATACCCAGTGTGGCCATTCAATGGACAGAAAATACTCATTAGTGTACCCCTTTGAGTAATACTATAGTGCTTGGTATGATTTAGTATATTCAATAAGCCCAAAATTAGTGGTCTGTAAACCATGGTTAGTATATTGCATAGAATTTAGTCAGCTGTGTTTTATTCTATAAGCCATGGCTTAGTGTGACTTTTTATAGTCTAATCATTTTTAATAAACAAAGAACATTCACACATGACCCTTAAATCGTGCCTTATCGTCTATCAGAGAACAAATATGTCCATAGAAAAACTTCATACAATACTTACTGATAGATAGAAAAAGTCCTATTTGGAAACGGTAGTGCTGGAATGAAAGGTAAGTAAACAATAAGCAGACTATGTGGAAAAACACTAGAGTTAAAATCCATGGTTCAGACCAATCTGTGTCCTATGAAAAAATAGAAAATAAAGTTATCAAAATTATAATTGCAGATGAGAGCCATTTGCTGACAAGAGAGTCCAAGCACGTTTATGTTTACAAAATATAATGAATGAATAGGTCTGCCTTATATTTTTGCCCCAAGCAGGAGGCAGTTCTTCAGGAGCAAACAAAGGAACACATAAAAGCTGAAATTTCACACTCCAAATTATTTTTTTGTTTTTTAAAGTTACCTCTGGCCAAGGTTTTCTCCCACCTGCGAGGAATGTTTCACACACTTCTTCCTCTAATTTGCAATTCCCGTATTTTAAGTTTTTTGCAGGACAAAACTTCTCAGTCTGCCTTTATTCCAACCTTGTCTTGCTGTGTATATGTAGTCCTCAGCTTACAACCACAATTGGGCCCAAAATTTATGTTGCTAAGTGAAAAATCTGTTAAGTGAATTTTGCCCCATTTTACGACTTTTCTTGTCACATTTGTTAACTGAATCACTGCAGTTGTAAAATTAGCAACAGTGAATATGGTTTCCCCACTGACTTTGTCTGTTAGAAGGTTGCAAAAGGAGATCACAGGATCACATGACACTGCAACCGTCATAAATGCGAGTCGCTTGTCAAGCATATGAATATAAATCACGTAACCGTGGGAATACTGCAATGCTCCTAAGTGGGAAAATTGGTTATGTCACTTTTTTCAGTGCCATGTAACTTTGAACAGTCACTAAATGAACGGTTTCATGTTGAGGACTACCTGTACCTTCGTGGCCGTCCAAATCTCCCCTCCGGACGCTCATTGTGTGGCAAAAACCGATCCAGCTACTATTATAACCATGCCCCCCCCCCCGCGTGCCTTTTACCCACGCAGATGTCGAGACAATAACTATACTTGGTGCCGTGGAAGGGATTATAGATCGTAGTTGCCTGCCAGTGCTGTTGCCCCGTCTTCCTGAAATCATATAGGGAGCGGGCAGTTGAAAAAGCCAACAAGCTCCTGCCTTGCTGTAAGCGGGAAGGTGGCAAAGAGGCGATTCCCCTCGGGATTCTCTGAACTCCCCCCAACATCCTTAAGTCTCGCCTTGAAGTTGCAAACTACCGCACCTTCGCCTAGCAGGGTCAAAGAACAACTCCCCTAACCCAACCCCCTTTTTCAATGCAAAGGGCTCGTTTTCCTACGACCCCCCAAACCGCAAAGCTCCCTTCTCTGGTTCCAACTCGGAAATAAGTTCACACGCGCGATCGTGCTCAGCCTAGCAAGAATCACCTCTCCCCGCTCCCTTCCTGCAAACGTTCCCAGCGGGAAGAGGGAAGCCTCCGCGGGCAGTTATTACCGTGAGGATCCTGGTGACCCCGATAGGCAGGCGCCCTGGAAATTCCATGATTTGGGATGAATTCCTCTGCCTCAGCCAAACATTCCACCCAAGTTTGTTGGCGGGGGATAAATAGAGATTTAATATTAACCAAATAAGAGGAATGGCTCTACATGCTAAGCGTTTGCAACGCTTCTTTATCGCATCAACCGCTGTGCGAACAGTCCCATCAGAAAGCCGGAAGTGTTTGTTTTAACTAATTTGAGCTGTAGTTCTTTGGGGGTATTCTCGCGAGAACCGACAAGCGACGCCTCTTTCCGACGCTTGGAGCGACTTGATTCTCGCGAGACTTCGGTAGGCTACGGGTCTATAAATTGGGCAGGGCGGGCGTGTTGCGGCGTAAAACGTTGTGGGGTGGTGTTAGTATTGGATGTTTTGGTGGGTATGGTTGCACGAAAGGCGGGAAGGGCGTTAAGGGAATAGGAACGAAGGACAGCTTTGCTGAAAAAGGAAAGAAAAATTGAGAATGGCAGGAAAGCAAATAAGCTTTTAGAAAAATAATTTTGTAATTTGGAGCGCAAATCCGCTTTTATAACAGCGTGTCTTGGGAGGGACACTAGGAAATTAAGGAGTTAGCTTTTTTTGAAGAAGCATGCAAGTTTGTTTAGATACGCCTAACTTTGAGAGCGAGTCTCATTTCAGTGACTATTTAAAAGTAAAATATAACCATGAATTCCGTTGAAGCGCTATGCATACTACAGAACAAATAAAAGGAAAGCTGTTAGTGAAAAGGGCAGGATAAAATGAGAAAAAACAGGTAGACGTCTATGAAACAAGCATATAATAGTGTGATTGAAAAGTTAATATATAAAAGCTTTAATGAAAAGGATTTTGGGTTTCCTTGAATTTTATGGGTGTGCAGTAATCTACATTAGTGTGCTACATCTCTTTCCACAGATCCTTGTTCCCATCTAATTCTGGCTTATTTTGCTTAGTGTCTGTGTAGCAGTATTGAATCTTTCTAAAAGCAAAACTATAGTAAAGCTGAAAATGCTGTCCTGTAGGGTAAATGATAGTTTACTGGTTGAGAATATCTTACAGCTGTTTGATTGCCTCATTTGTTGCAATCAAGTGCTCAAAACACCTGACATTCTCAGTGTCTCCAGGTCCACAAAGTCAGCAAGTATTGCTTTGCCTGCAGGAACGTGGGGCCCTTCAAGAGTCCATTCTCAATTCAAACCAGCCATAGTACCCCAGCCCACAATTCCTACAAGTCTGCTTTGTTTCCCCTTTGTTAGCCAAACTCATATTGGGCTGTAGTTCTTCAAGCTGTGTTTAGGAGTGTTGCTATCATAGTTGAAAGATGAGTTTAATTCCAATTGCTCTTGTTGGGGAAACTTGCTCAGTAGTTTGCTATCTTAACTGAAATGTAGTAGTCTCTATCTTCAGAAAAATCTGAAATGTGTCTTAAAGGGAGAAGCCATATTGTGTAGCTTTTTTTGTAAATAGTGTTGGAGGGAGCAACCAGAAGGAGGATGTGTTGAGTGTGCCTATAGTAGCCCTAAATAAAAGCTAGATCCAGCCCCAGATTTTGTCATCAACCACATTGTAAATAAGGCATTCAAGCAGCATGTGTATTGGGGAAAGGGAAAAGCACTTTAAAATCTGAACAATTAAAGATAAATTTAGCCAGGTCAGGTAGTGTAGACGGTGATCTAGAATTGGTTAGCAAAGACATCTTTGTGTGTGATCAGTGCAATGTGAGGATGAACTGTTGGAAAAGACCATAATTTGCCTAGGGAAATTTTAGCTTCACACAATTCTAGTTTGTTTTTTTGCTTTCCTGCACCAACTTAGGTGGCAACTTCACAAGCAAGCAATCTTGGCTGTATCCTCTAGCTTTGGAGTTTGGAAAAAATATCCCAAAAGGCTACTTGAAAATCAAGATTTCCAACCTCCCCCTCCCCTTCCAAATCCTCCCCCGGTTACTTAAATTTTGAATCAGGTTTTTTCCTGAGGTTTTTCATATGCTGCTTCTCTCAGTTCCCAATAAACTGACTCAGGGTTATCCATATGGGGTATGTTAGATCTTTGATTTTGATAACCTGACTCCAGATTGATTTTGGGCTGCTAATATAAAGCAGTAAAATGTAACAAATTCAATAAAAATAACAGTGGCAGCCTGAACAATCTCCCCTTTTTAACTTAAATGATATCACGTGTCTGAAGGTGAATATGAATATATTAAAATGGTGTATTAAGAGTTCACTTACATTGTAAAGTTCTAGAATAAGGGTATAATGGGTTACAAATACAGTATTTGATTATTCCATACTCCATACATGAACTCAAGTTGAAACTAGTTAGATAAAAGCACAATTTTATGTTTGAATATCAGATTCATAATCATTACAAATATGCCACTGTAAGAACATTTTTTGCTAAAAACGTAGCATGTTTTGCCAGAAACTATTTTATCTGATAGTGAGAACTAATGGTTGATTAGCCAATAGGTCATATCAAAGTACACAATATACCACAAAACATTACACAAGCCATCTGTATAAAATGGAATACAAACATTAAATGAAGAAAAAATAAATGTTTCTGTTGCCCCTTCAGTTTACTCCTATCAGACCCACACATACGTAGATTTAAACTTTTATTCAAATAAAGGATTGCTATAGAAGCCAAGAGACCGAGTTCTAATCCCACTTTGGGCATGAAAGCTGGCTGGATGACTTTGGGCCAGTTATTCTCTCTGCCCAACTCTCAGTTTTTGTGGGGAAAAACAGGAAGAAATGTGTGTTCATTGCCATGAGTTACCTGTAAAGTAATAAAGGCAGGATAAAAATCTAATAGGTCTAATTTGCAGTTCAGGATACAGTCTTTTTCTTACACAATGACAATCAGATGTGTTACCTTTTATTGGAGTTCTGCAATAACAAGTTATAAGCGATTTGGTTAAATCTTCTATTTAACCATTGTGCCGCTGCTTCAATCTTACATGTGTAAATATTGCCCTGTTTAGGCATTTTTGTCTGAGATTTTAGAAAATTGAAAATTTTATACATCCATTTTGGTGTGCCAATTTTGCTGAGGATGATCTGTACAATACAGTATGGTTATAATTATAGGTTTTTCAGACAAGGTTCTGGGGTGAAGTGTTTGGTAGAAGATGAAGAGTCAAAACAGTTTCTAAAGCTGGAACAATGAATATTTCATATATTCATAATTCCTATAAAATTTAGTTTTCTTTTAAGTTAAAATTGTTGCTCTGTATCATAGGGGTCAATATTGAACAAATTGATCTGGTACTGGTTACTCTGCATCTGTAAACCTAGCAACTACTGCTAATAATAAATTTAGTCTGTTCCTTTCATGTTTTAATTGGTGGGCTTGTGGACAACTGAGATTGTTAAACTGAGGACTGTTTAACAGAGCTGCCCCAATTCAGGCTGTTACCAAGAATATTGGCTTGCAGTAATGATAACTAGGTGTAAGTGTAGTATCCACTTGCAATGTGAGAAAAAGCACCAAATTGCAACACCAGTCCTTCTTGCAGGGTAACCAAATGTCCAGTTGTTACTGCTGTCCCTGAAAGCCACATACAGTCATGTGAAAAAGAAAGTACACCCTCTTTGAGTTCTATGTTTTATGTATCAGGACATAGTAAAAATCATCTGGTCCCTAGCAGTTCTTTAGGTAAACAACCTCAGAATGAACAACAACACATGACATACTACACCAGGTTATTTTACCAAAAAAAAAAAGCCAAAATGGAAAAGCCATGTGTGAAAAACTATGTTTACCTTATAGTACAATAGCTTGTAGAACCACCTTTAACAACAATAGCATGAAGTAATCATTTTCTATATGACGTTATCAGTCTCTCACATCGTTGTGGAGGGATTTTGCCCCACTCTAACATTTATTCAGTTCATTGAGTAGTTTATACATAGCTCCCTTGAGGTCCTGCCACAGCATTTCAGTCGGGTTGAGGCCTGGACTTTGACTGGGCCATTGCAATAACTTGATTCTTTTTTAGCAATTCTGTTGTAGATTTGCTGATACACCTCGGATTGTTCTATTGCATTGGCTTTAGCTGTCGGGCAGGTGGCCTCACATTTGACTCTGGAACACTTTGGTATACAGAAGAGTTCATGGTTGACTCAGTGACCGCAAGGTGCCCAGGTCCTGTGGCTACAAAACAAGCCCAAATCATCAACCCTCCCAACTAGTTGGATTGGTATGAGATGTTTATGCTGATACACTTGTGTTTGGTTTTGGTTTTCACCAAATGTGGCACTGCATTATGGCCTAACATCTCCACTTTGGTGTCATCTGACCAAAGGACAGTTCCAGAAGTTTTCTGATTTTTTTTTCAGAGGCAACTTTGCAAACCTAAGCCGTGCTGCCATGTTCTTTTTAGAAAGAGGCTTTCTCCTGGCAATCCTTCCAAACAAGCCATATATGTGTTCAGTCTTTTTCTAATTGTACTGTCATGAACTTCAACATTTAACAAAAGGTAACTGAGGCCTGTAGAGTCAGAGATGTAACTTGGATAGATAAAGCATTGGCAAGTAACCCAGAAAAACCCAGTAAGCTGCATCTGGAATTGTCCTGTTCAGCTCCTGTTGAGACCACACTTTGGGTAATAGCTAGTGAAGGCATGAAGAGAATATTTTGGTTCATTTTCCTGAAAGCAGTGTATCGCTTCAAGAAACAATTTTTATCTCTTGAACCGTTTATATACTTGTCTAACAAATTTGTCTTTATTTTCCTGGAAATGTTTAGCAGTGCAACAGCAAGTATGTCTGAAAAATTGTGTGAATGACTGGGTTAATGGCAGACTTTGGGTAGCAGATACTTTGTCCTGTTGAGATCCTATAGAGTCACAAAAATTTATATAGTTTATATAGTTTAAATTGGTTTGCTCAGCACCAATAGCTGATTAAGAACTGTAGAGTATTAACCAGAACGTTGCTCAGTTCAGTCCTATTCATTTTTACTCAGAAGCAAGTTCTACTGTGTTCAATAGGATTTATTCTCACATAATTTTTTGTATTCGGTTGAAGCCATTCTAATGTATACTTGTTTACTTGCAGTTTAAGCCCATCTGCAGATAAAGCTGATTGCAACCAAAGTGCAAAGAGAAATAAATGGAATCTCTTCTAGGTAACAGCACTTACAGTATTGATAAGTCCTTCAGAATTTATTGATAAAACATGAACATGACCAAACTCTAAGTTTGTATCTTCATTGTCTGATTTTTCAAAACATGTTCACATTCTTCCTTTGCAATACTGTCAGTATAAACATTGCTATCACTTTTTCATATTTGGCACTGGTCTGTGCTCCATTCTCTTACTATATTCTGGAATATTATATCCTATATCCTGTTCTATCCATGGCATTGCTGATGCCACATTTCAAAAATGAAGAACCATATCTAAAGAAATATCCCATGTATCATTTACCCATTTTGTACCACCTCTCTGTCTGCCTCTTTGTTAAATTGACTGCCAGAGATCGCCCATGCCTGCCATATTTTTCTTATACTGTCTTTGAAGAGTTCAAACACACATCAAATGGCTGCAGCATTGAGATTATTGGCATAAGAGCCAAAGTCCTTTATCAAGGTCAAAATGAAATAGTCTAAAATGTGCTTTGCACATGTCCCAGACAAGGGGGAGGTTTTTTTTTTTTTAAAAAAAGACAAATGTGAAGACAAAGTGATAAAAACAAGAAATAATAATCAAGGAAAACAGTAGAAAGGAGAAAAGAGTGACAGGTACAAAAATAAAGAACAGAAATGCAAAAGAATACTTTGATTCCTTTTACAGCAGATTTAAATGAAACTTACATTGAACTTTATGATTACAACATGATATCCATTTTATTTCATTTGTGTGCTCATCTCATCTAGAGATGGCTGCAGCTTACCAACATTAAAAACAATTTACAATTGAAAGATGGGGAAGAGAGCATAAAGTGCACAGGAAGAGGGAGGGGTCTTAATCATTTTCAGAGTGGTGCAAAAACCCCTTGGCACTCCAAAAATATATTACTGATCAGTAAACATATATCTCTTTATCATTTTGAACAAAAAGTCCACAAAGGGCTCTTTCCAGTTAGTGCTAAAGTTAAGCAAGGCTGTCAATTTTGCCATAATTGACTTAGCTTGCATGATTGTCAGGCTTGAAGAGAAGAAAAGAATCTCCCAGAGGTTTAATTTTATAAAAAGGGGAGAAGAAATGAAGGAAACAAAAGAAAATCATTCTGGGGATTGTGTGGAGGTGCTGAAGAAAAAAGCTTTGCAAAGCCACCTTTGGCTTTAGCCACTAGTAGCAAATGGCCATGGGAGAGGCTGGGTCCTAAAGGGAGTCAGAGAAGACCTACTCTAGCCTTCACTTTCATGAGGCCTGTCTCCAATCTCTGGGATGAATTTAGAGACACATTTCGGGGCTTGAAGGGCCAATCTTGAATTTATTTTATTGATACATTTAAGAGTTTCCAATTGTTGAGCCTGGAGTTGGAGGGTTGTTTATATCTCAGCCTCCTCACCTTCCAGCATAGACCAATTCCTCTGTATGAGTGTCAGTAGTTGTCCATACATGAATGTGTGGATTCATGAGGACAGATTCTTTGGCTAGGTTTACCCCAGGTTCCATTGGCTCTGTTAATGATAGGCCTTAGCCAGTCATGAGATGGCTTCACTAAAGGACCTTCATTTGGGGTACTTGAACCATTGTCTGTCTAAAGAAGAATTAAATGAGAGTCTTATTTGGGGGGGGGGATCTGAGGCTTGGCTTGGCTTCCTCCTTTATAATTTTCTTTGATTCCAGTCTATGGCTTTGATCCCTAAGAGCGTCAAGATCCTACCCCAAATAGTTTATTCAAATTTCAAAAATTTATGCTTTGCTGACATACATTCCCACTATATCATGGGACAAGGCAGATGCAGATAAAAGTGGAATAGATATGGGAACAAGGTTAATAGCGGTTTACAAGTTATTTTCATGAACATACATACATGATGCTGATTAACAACTAAATTAACAACTAAAATTGCCAAGAAGGCAAGAATAACCCCTTGAATATGAACTCAGGAATGTGACTCAAACACTTTTGTTCCTACAACAAAGGACCAAGGAGGGTGGGGGGGGGAGGACACACAAGCTTTGGAAAAGATCCGCTTGTGTCCTTTTCTTTTGTGCAGAATAGTTTTTTTAATCTGCATTGTGATATGTGTGTGTGTATGTGATTGGGCTTTCTCACACTGGGCACCGAACTAGAATTCTGGGACATCAGGCTCTAATCCTAGTCAACAATAGCCACTTCTTTAAGTACTAAGTCACCATTTTAATAAGTCTTATTGGAGGGGGAAAATATTTGACTCTTGACTGGGCTTCCTCCTTTGTCATCTACAATTCCAGTCCCCTGGCCCTCCTACTTGTTATGTTCTCAAATACAGGAGTTGGGGAGGGGCAGGGCAAATTCTGAATCAAGCACTGAAGTATTGGCATCTTCAAATATGTCGCCAATAGCCAAGTCTTTCAAGTTACTAGTTGAATATGAAATTTCAAAGGAACCAGACTTGTATTCTGCTCCTTTCACGTTTTGTCTCTCTTGTTGTCATCTGAGAGCTGATATTTCAGGAATCTTAAACTGATCATCTCCAGATCTAGCCAAGTAAAACCCCTTGAATTAAAGCTGAAAGTCTTCACTTTGCTCACATCTGGAGTGCTTCATTTCAAATCCAGTGTGATGGTGTACAGAGGCCAAATGCCAAAGAACTTATCATTCCCCCAATATATATGAACCTGATTGTATAAGCTGTACAATTTAATTTAGAAATCTTTTAGGGGAGAAATAATACAAAATGTACAATGAAAGTTGCATAAGAGATGCATACCCTTAAACTACTTTATTGAAACACCTTTTGATTTTTATGACCGCATTCGGCCTTTTGGTGTGTATCATCATGACACATCTTGCCTTGTGAATCTTGATCTAATCTATCAGATTGTGAGGCCATCTGGGCACAGCCATCTTCAGGTCACCCCACAGATTTTCAATCGAATTTGGGTCTTACCTCTGGCTGGGCCATTCCACAACTTTGATCGTCTGGTTGAAGCCATTCTGTTGCTGATTTGGAGGCATGCTTTTTGGTTGTCATGTTGAAATGTGAAATTCCTCTTCATCTTGAACATTTTTGCAGAGGCCTAAAGGTGTGCCAAAATTGATATTTGGAACTGTTCATAATTACCTCTACTTTGCCTAAATAATGTGCCACCACTATGTTTCAATGTGTTCTTTTGGGGAATGTGCAGTGTTGTTTTTGTGCCAAGCATGCCTTTTTGGAATTGTGGCTAAAAGGTTCAACTTTGGTTTCTCATCAGATCATAACATCTTTTCCCACTTGCTTTTGTCAGACTTGCTGTTGGTTTTTGCAAAATGTGAATCGGGCCTGGATGTTTTTCTTTGTAAAAAAAGGCTTTCATTTCACCACATAGCCCAGACATATATATGAAGAATATGGGAGATTGTTACATAAGCTGTAGCTTGTTGTAGTCAAACCAAGCTGATTCTGATATTATGTGCTTCACTTAAAATTCATTTTAAAACTCATACCCAATATTTGTAAAATGTTTTAAATTAATCCTAAAATTATTAGATGGAGTTCACATACATGCAGTCCTGCATATGCCAGTTGTTAATTTTTTCTTGTTGAACCATTGTTTCTATAAGTCTGGTATACGGGGCTAGAAGCCCCAGAGGAGGGTGCGGAGGATGGTTTTTTAGCGGTTTTAGCAAGATTTGGAACACTCGTTTTTATTCCCACTTCGTTACTGTTACCCACTATTGTGCTCACCAAAGACTAGCCTTATTCAATACTGCAAATCTTGTACTCAGTACGTCAACAATTTAAATTTAACATATTTTATACGTCTTATAATCCTCCCTTTTGAGTTTGTCTATTGCCTCTATGGTCCTGTGAGTTCCAATGTATAGATCATGGGTCGGCCACCCGAAACATCGAACGAGCCGCACGGACCCGTTTGGCCTAAAAAAAAAAACCCTGGGAGCCGCGCCCGTTCGCGCATGCGCGCGGCCTGTCCGCGCATGCACGCGCACCCATTCGCGCATGCGCACCCGCGCCCGTTCGCGCATGCGCATGCACCCCCGCGCACCTGCCCGCGCCTGCGCGCATGCGCTCCCCAAAATGGCGGAGGCTCCGGAGCCGCAGGTAATGCCTCAAAGAGCCGCATGCGGCTCCGGAGCCGCGGGTTGCCGACCCGTGGTATAGATCCAGAAGAAAAGCAAGTTTATAAACCAAGCTCCATCAGTCAACTCCGAATTTAAAAAAAAAAGGTATATATCTTGCCACCGTCCCAAGTATCTACCATGCAAATCCAAAGTTGTGGTTCAACCAATGTTTGTAATCCAAAGTAGCTGATAGGCCTCACTCCAGTCAGTAGATCCCACCGAATTAGAAAGCCCTGTCTCCAGATGTTCCTTGCAGCTCTAGGAGTTTCCCGCCTTCAAGGGCATTTTAGAAGCTAACCAAATTATATCTGGGCTCCAAGCCAGTTCCTTAAATTAGACAAAACAAACTAAACTCAAAGCTGTGGCTCCTTTCCACCACTGGGTGGCTGCAAGAGTCACTTTCTCCCAGTTAGTTAATGGTGTCCATCTTCAGAGACTTAAAAGTCATTAAAGCTATTTCTCACCCAAATATTCACTCAAAAACAACTCAAAGGTTAGCAAAGCTTCCCAGCGCAATATCCTTCGTATTAGTTCTAGTTTTTCTGTATTCCAGTCCCCCTGAGAGCATAAAACAGCTCTTTTAAAAGTTTTGTTGCCGCTTTGTTTCTCTGGAAGAAGGGGGAGATTCCCCCTTCCTCCAGTCGAGTCTGGGGGATTTTCTTTGCTTTTAGGAGTCTTATCAATTCCAGGGAGTAGGGGTCCAAAGAAGTAAAAAGAAAATAGATTCACCCAGATCAAAAGCATGATAATGGGTGTTCCGCTAATTGGCGCTAACCATGCGCTGCCGGCTTTCTTCAATTGTCAATGGCTTCTGACTAGCCGCAAAAGTGGCTCGTCTTTTTCCTGCTGGTTTGGAGGGCTTTCCCTGGATTGAATGAGCCGACCACTGTCCCCTCGTGCTCTACGGGGTTCCCACCTTTATAGCCGCCTCTCCATGGCGGCTTTCAGCCTCTTGGGGCTCCCTGTCAGGATGAAATCGGCTGGGCAGAAGAGCTCCACTTTCCCTCGACCGCATCGCCACGACCTCAACCCATCTCTTTATTTATAAAATTTATATGCTGTTTACCTTGCTGGGTGGCTTACTACAATATAAAAAGCACAATATAAAATGATAAAGATGTTAAACATTAAACATTTCAATATTAAGAATTGAAACACTAAAATTTGCCAAGATTAGATAAAAAGAGACCAATATAAAAACATGGAAATGTAATCTACAAACTACTTCCAAAATGGGGTGCCCTCATTGGGGCCCCACATCCAGAATTGGGCCAACTCAATGCTGGCCAATTCGCTATGGGACAATTCAATGCAGGATAACTCGACACAAGACAACTGTACTGTTAGCCACTGTTTCTTCCACATCATTTTCATTTTTGTCATTCACATTTCATTTTGTCCCCACTTTTAGCATCTTTTCTTTACTGATTCTATTCTATGCCGTATTTCTCAAATCACTTAAGTTCTTTTTTTAATTAATAGAATCCCATTTCATTGGAATTACTTTAACTTTTATATTCATCATTTAATTCAGTTACTTTTATTGGTGACCACATTTTCATCGAAATTATTGTAACTCCTGTATTTCTTGATTGACATGGTTCCGTCAAAATTTAATTTTTGTATTTCATGTGTTCAGTTGGTTGTCTTTGACTCGGTTTTAATATTCTGTCTATATTTTAATGCATCTTAATTTTTTATATTTATCTGACAGTTATTAGACATTATTCACTACACTGAATATTAATAAGGCGGTATAAATGTTTATTGTAACAGTACACAATATATTCAATTCATCATGGGCCATGGAATGCAAATCTGAACACTGAAATAAACAGTGATAAGACAAAATGCTCATTGCTACAATAGTGACATCAAAATCAAAGTTAACTTTTGATCAGCTTTCTTAAACCAAAAACATTTTGCTTTGAATGGACTCTTTAATTTTCGAGAGCTATGCGTGTAACATCTTATTTGTGCTCACAAAGGGTACATGCCTACATAGAAACCCAAATTATATGCCTGCTAATCGAAAAGGTATACCACATCGCTGTTGGCACACCAATTGTTCCGTGTAGGTCTCACAGCCTTTAATGTTCTGAATAAAACTACCCAATTGGAAAAGTGTGTTCAGTATTTCTGTAAGCCTTCCATATTGTTCAACATCTTTTCAATGCACTGTGCTAGTTTTTTGATGTTGTTTCATTCATTTTAGCTGCTAAACCAGTCCTTGATCCATTAATATATGGGTTTATGTTGTGAAATTAATAGATGAGAAAAGGACAAAGTATAGCATAAAGAACCTTTTATTGAGCTATTTTAAAATTGTGTGCTATGGCACATAGTCTGTATGGTTTCAGTTGCCATATTCGCTGACAATCCTGGCAATGTGTTTATCTGCCATGCGGTATTTTTTCAGTTTTATTGGAGGACCATATCCTGAAAGGAGTTGTTTTTAAAATGCATTTCTGCCTTTCTGGCCTTCCCACAGGCCACTGATGAACTTCCAAATAGTTGGATGGCACATTCCCAATTGGGCACACAGTTGGTGATGAGCACCTTTGGAATGGTTATTCATATGATCCTCCGTACTCTGTGTTTGGTCGAACAGATTCCACATAGCTATTGGCAACAGAGTTGGTTGTCTTCCTTGTCTTCACCTGCCTGGAGACCTATGTAGTTGTCCTTGAACCAGTTTAGTAGAGGTTGCAGCTCTCCTGGCAGATATTTTTCTAGAGCAGCAACATATTCTTCCAACCCTGGGATAGGTGCGAATGCCAAGGCCGAAATCATTTTTGTCTTCATGTTGAACTCCATGTCATTGTTGAATTCGTGGGCAACTCTACTTTTTACCAAATGCTTCCTCATATTTGGGCAAGGTAGAAAAAAACGGCCTCTGGGAAGCATTCCCTGATGGCATTCATGGCAGCTGTTATGTTTTCTGTTCGATGCAGCATTGAAGAGGCAGCAGGTGAAAAACTACTTTATTAAAGGTCAAACAGAAACTAACAAGCGCATGCTCCACCCATATTTATACTCTCAGCCTAAAGGCGGCAGCCAATAGCACAGTATTCTCCCGCTTAAATGCATAACAAGTAGTCTGCAGACAAAGTCTGGCCTGCTGGCCATGTGGCCTGCTAACCGTTATTACACAGTTTTAAGCAATTCAATTCTCAGATTTTAACTCAATACATTACACCCCTTTCCCCTTGATCATTTACACTTACAAACTTGTTTGTTTGTGCAAACATTACAGAAATTCAAAAGACATAATGGCATACAATGGTACATAAGCATGACATTACACTGTTCCAGTAGCAAGAATACCTAAGCATTCCAGTTTGCAAGAAAACATAAGAATTCAAGATTGCAAGGAAAATACATAAGCATTCAAGTTTGCAATGAAAATACATAAGCATTCAAGTTTGCAATGAAAATACATAAGCATTCAAGTTTGCAACAACAAAAACCTTATGTAGTCTTTTAAGTATTTCGGTGGCCCTTTTGCCCGCTCCGAACGTCTCGGAGCTGCTGCCAGCTCCCGATCTGCAAACTCGCTCGGCAGACCGGGGCTTTGTGACCCGTCTGACGTGGGTAGAGCCGATTTTTTTTTTTAAAATATATTTTATTGGATTTTTATGGGGATGGGAAAGTTACATCAAGGTGCTTAGGAAACACCGTGGAGATGGGTATATCAAACATCCAAAAGAAAAATCAGATATATAGCTCAAATTGATTCATTGAAAATTTCCTCTCTAATTCCCTCATATAGTATTACATATTCAAATTAATACATTTCTAAATAAACTTCAAACAATCCTATCAAACATCAATCACATTTCAATTATAAAAATCCAAATCCTGTTTTTAGGCTTTACTAATTTACAGTTACCATATTCCAATTAGCCTTAAATAGACATATTATTAACACTTCGGGTGTCCTTCATTTCCCTTTTTAACATAATTATATCTAAAATGAGTATATTCCCACAATAACATTCTTATGTTTTCTTCATTAATACCATTTCTTCTCTTGTCACCAATCCCTCTTATTCTTCTATTACAAAATAATTATCTTATTTAAAATAAAAATATCAGTCCAATAGATACATTTCTATCTGTTTTAAATATATATTCTATCAATTCATCTATGTCTATAAAAAGTCTCTTTAGCCCAGTAGATAAAGTTTACCTCTCCAAATAATTATCATATCTAAAACAAAATATTATTACAAAGGATATCCTCTTACAGAATTCACGTACTCCGTTAGTTATTAAATCAGTCAAAATCTCAAAAGCCTTTTTAACCCATTAAATGAAATTTTAAAACACATTTTTAAATCTAACTCTAGGTTTCTTTCTGTGCCACACCGGTTTCCATAATAAAGTTCCTGCATCATCAAACCACAATATTAGAAAGTCAGTATTTCTCAACGCTTCAGATTGGTCAAAGTTCTCTTCCCTTCTAGTAGCCTTTGGATGGTGGAAGCTGTTTTATTCCATGTTGTAGTTACTAGTTGTTTATCGACATTATCACAATTTTCAATAACTTGTATCTGAGTGTCAGTCTCTATTGATGTTGATGCTTCAGGCATCTCAGTTAAAAGTTATTCTTTGGTCATCAAGCTTCTCCATAAATTGTATTTGGGGTTGTATAAAGTTGATTTGTTCCTTAGTTTCCACAATTTCTCCCGGTAAAATTTCATAGTTGAGTTGTAGGTATGGTTTCTCTTTAGGTTGTATATATTGCTCACTGGTCTCTTTAGCGCCACTCTGCTCCTTCTCCACTGTTCTTCGACCTATAATTTGATCCGTCAAAATTTGGAAGTAAGAGTTCATATCCTCCGTGGCTTCCACGATTTTTTCCAGTATAAGTTCATAATCCAGCTGTGTGTTAAGTACCTCCATGTCAGTGGTGAAAGGATCTTTTAATCTTTTAGTGAAGGCTATATTTCGTAAAAGTCAACAAATATTCACCTCCAATTCTTAGTAGACCAAATCACCACCCAGCTGTTTCAGTTATCTTACTCTTATCCTTTGAAGGTTAAAGCCATCCTCCAGCAATGAAAAAAAAATATACAGTTGCAGTAACACTTTTCGTCACAAGATGTCCTCAGCAGGCTATAAGGTCTTTCTTTCCAAGTTAATAGATTTTTTGTTTTTCACATTAAAAAATAAAGAAGAAAGGCCTCTCCAAAATAGTAAATAGCGTAGTTATAATAGTAATAATCAAAAATAGAAATGTTTTCAGGCTCCCTCAGTATTCCAGGAGTTGAATAGTCAATAAAAAATTAACTGGTTTATTTTTTTTTTCAATTCCCAAAGTTGTTTTTCCCGAGTGCCCAAACGCTGCTCTCTCACAGCAGGGAAGTAATTCAAATACAAAAGCTTTTTACAGCAGAGTAATTAGGGAAAGAAGGGGAAGGAAAGGTCTCACCCGGATTCTCCACGGGGGTTCTTTATGCTTAGTTGTTCTTCTGGCTTTCGGCTGGCGCAGCAAAGTGATCGTCCATTTTACTGGCCGATCTTTTCTCCGACGGTCCTAAGGAGCTGGCTTGGACTGAGGAAGGAGCTGCCGCCCTTCCCCCGTCGACAAGGGCCTCCTCAACGGTGGTCGCCCCGATTAAGGGTCTACTGGCGGAGGGAAAACAGCCGGTGGGAGAGACGGAGCTCTCCGTACGACTGCGTGTGCCGCGATCCGGAACCGGAAGCCGGTAGAGCCGATTCTTGAGGGCTGGTCTGTTCCAGTAAACCCAAGCCTGTGTCTATTTCTCTGTGCTGGCCTGTTCCGGTAGGCCTGAGCCAGTGTTCCTCGGTGGGGTAAAACCCACCGGATCGGCATGAGAAGCCGATTGTCGGCATTGTCCCGTAGACTCAGTTCCTGAGTTAGGAGCAGCCTCGTTTGCGAAACCCCCGTTTGGCAATCGCAAAGTCTCTTTCGCTGGGAGACTCAGATTCACGATCGCAATCGTGTTCCTCCTCCCCCCCCTGAGCAGAGTCATGAGCGGAAGGGTGGTTTGGTAGCCTCCGTCGCAGCTGGTCAATGTGCCTGCGAAGCACTGGACCGTCTTCCAGGGCCATTTCGTATGAAAGCAGCACTGACACCTTGCAAACCACAGCTACCACCCACAGTGCCCCTTGCCCGTAGTTGCACGCCCACACCGGGTTGCCAACTTGCAAGTGCCTCAGAGCCCTAGGCTGCTGTGCTTGTGAAGCAACCCTGTCTGGATGTAAGCGGATGTAAGCGATCCAGCTTTCTGATTAAACGCCGCCCCCATCTTAATTCAGCTGGGCTTTTGCCCATAGAAGTGCAGGGCGTTGTGCGTTGGCAAAGTAAGAAATCTGCCAGCCTATGGTGCCAGTTGCCAGTAGCAATCCTCTTCAAGGATTCCTTGGTCGTTCTGACCATGCGCTCAGCTTGGCTGTTAAGAGGCCGGGTGAAACGGAGCCGAAGTGGCATGCCTAATCATATTAGCCCTTAAAAAGGACTGAAATTCTGCAGAAGTAAATTGAGCCCCATTGTCAGAGACTATGACATCAGGGAGCCCATGCGTTGCAAAGATGCTGCGCAGAACCTGGATGGTCCTAGCAGTAGTCATAGTGGATACTGAGCGACCTCTAACCACTTGGAGTGGCTGTCCACGACTATGAGGAAGAGTTGCCCCTGAAAGGGGCCTGCAAAATCAATATGGATTCTCGACCACGTTTGCTGATTATATTTAGCAGACTTATTGGTCTGTAGTTGGCAGGGTCGTCTCTTTCCCTTTTTATAAATTGGGTCCACAATTGCCAAGCCCCAATCCTCTGGGACATGGCCGGTGGAGTCAATATAGCGCTGCCAGAATGGGTATCCACCACTCCATATTATTATTTAATTCGGCCGAAATGAAGTCAGCTCCTGGAGCCTTCCTGATCCTGAGTTGGCCAATGAGGGATTTGATTTCAGACTCTGAAACTGGAGGCCACTCAGGTAAATCCTTCATTATAGACCTTGTACTCTCGCTGGAGGGGTCTTCATACATTCTCCGAAAATGGAGTTCCCAGGTTACAAGAGATATATAACGGTCTAATGGGGTGTAGATTCTTTCAGAGTGGCAAGCTATTAGACGCCAAAATAAAGAAGAGTTCTTTTGCTTTGCTGCCACAACGAGCTGTTCTCAGGAAGACCTTGTGCCTTGTCTCTTCTTGAATGCAATCAATTGCTTGAATTGTTTTTTAAGTGTAAGTAACTGATTAAGAATTGCTTTATTGCCATATCCAGTCTCACTTTTGTACTCCTTGTATGCCAAGTTAAGGGGTTTCTTGGCTTCTACGCAATCCTTATCAAACCATGGTTTGGAGGTGGTACAGGACCTCTTAGCTGAGATTTTGGTCATGTGCTAATATTGGTTGTAGCTCATAAACTAAACTTTTATATAGTTATAATAAATCTTGAGTCGGGTTGGCTGATATAAAGGCTTCGTGGATTTTTTGAAAATTATCCTCTGCTAGGGCTCTCCTTACCTTCTGATCAAGTTGTGGGGTCCATTTGACCCGGCATCTTGTTAGGCCAGCTGTAGAGATTGCAGGGATAAAATGGTCCTTGGAGGGTATCTGCCTGATAAAGGGCTTCATGTATATACACAGAGGAAGATGATCACTTTCTAGGTAAGGCAGGACTTTAAAATTTTCTATATGATGTACTAAGTCCATAGAAGTTAAGATGTAGTCAATGGTGCTAGTTTTGGACCATGCTATGAATGTAAACTTGCCAGGATAGTCACCAGGCCATGAGCCGTTTGATATAAAGAAGTTAAATTTATTTGCCAACTTGGCAAGACAGAGGTCAGCATAGTTAGCTCTAATGTCTTTAGAGAGTCGTATGAGGGGGGCATTGGTTTGTATAGGGACCTCCGATGGTGGGTATTGATGTTTCATGAATAATGTATAATCATCTGGTCCCAATCTCACATTAAAGTCTTCCCCCTAGTAGGACCCTGGCATTTGGGTGTTCCATGAGTTGTTTATTAACGTAGTGTTCCAACTCCAGCCATACAGCAGTGGTTTCACCTTTTCTTAGTGAAGGAGGGAGGTAAACAATTATCAAAAGCAGGACTAGTCCCACTTGAGGAGAAGTGCCATAGCTGAATGGTTTAAAGGGGTAATAAGTGTGGACTCTGCTCTCAAGTTGGTAGAAATAAATATACCCAGCCCTTCTTTCAGTCTCCCTGGGCCTCTGCCTGGCCTTGCTTCCAGCTTATATGCATGAAAGCCATTAAGCAGGAGATCATCAGTAGTCCAAGTCTCTTGCACTAATATAATATCCTTACCTTTCAGAGGATCAGAGTGGTTAAGGCCTCTGAAACGATACCACCCGGCTACGTTCCATGACATCATGTTTAAAGTGTTTTTCTTGCACTGACCTTCATATAGTCAGTTCATGTTCTCCATAGGGGCACTTGTTGGAGGATCGTTATGATAATTGTTGTTTGATGTATTAGCTTGAGTAGTTATTTTCAATGCTTCTTTTAAATCATCCAGTCTGTGTATAATTAGCTTGCTCAGGATCAGGTAATATATCGTTAAAGTCTATCAACATTTCTTCTGGCACGCCCTCAGCAGAATCAGTGACTGGGTAACTGTGGATCACTTCTCTGTTTTCTCAAGGTTGATTTAGCTGCCCGTGTTTCGCGCTTATCAGTATGAGGTCTGTTGCCGCTTGGATTTAAAGCAATTGTTCCCTCATGGAGAGACTGAACCAGGAGTGGGCGCAGGTTCCCTGAGCGGAAAACACGTATTGGGAATATTGAAAAAGTGCTCAGGAAATGCTTCATTCTAAGAAGCATTGAGGGAATTATGGGACTGCTTGAAGGATAGCAAAATCCGCATATATTGCCTTCTTGTGGGCAGCCACTCTGCATGTAATAAATCAATCTGCGGTGTACTCGCAGCGGAGCAGCTGGCTCAGACTGCCTAACAGCTTTTCTATCACTCCAACATCCTCTATTCCATCTGTTGTCATAGATTTGCAAGGTAACCTGGTTTGTCTGTAAACTGAGGTTATAATGGTCACCTCTAGAACTATGTGAGTGTTTTCTTTGTGAATATTCTTTCCTCTCTCATTTGTAGAAGAGAGAGAGGGGCCTATTCTAGTTTCCATTTCACCATTAGCTATCCCATGTTTATTATGTGTTCTCCTGGGTCCTTCTGCAATGTTTGTTTGACTGCTGATAAACTTTGCAAAAGACTTTCAAGCAGTCAACCTTATTTGTAACAGTTGATAAAAGTTCGTAGATTGAATTTACGGTTTGAGCTGTGAGCAAACATTGTCTGGAAAGGAGATCTGTTTCATTCTCCCTTACTGTGTTTGTTACTATCCCATCCTGTGCAGGAAAAGCGGGTGAGGAATTCCAGGGAGGGGAGCTATTTTCTGTGAGAGAAGCAGAAAGTTCTATATGCTGTTTGCTTTCAAGTTCAGTTTGTAAATCCCATTCCAATGAGTCACTTAAAGATGAGTTACTTACTGGAGCAGGCTGTCTAATTGCAGTGAAATCTTCCATTTTCTGCTGCTTCAGTGGCTTGGAAGAACTCTGTGCTGCCGAGTGAACACACTGTCTCTTTCTCCTTTTCCCCATTCTTGGTAATCCTGGCTTGTGAAATTGTTAAAATGTAGGTAAAGCAGTGGTGGCTTCTTCAGTATATATCCTTTGTAAAAAGTCTTTGACTTATAAAAAGTCAAACAAGGGTTAAAACAGGTTTAAAAATAGGTTAAAATAGGTTAAAAATAGGTAGGTTAAAAATGCAGTGTTAAAAGGGGTTAAAAGTTGAAAAAGAAAAAGCTTTTGCTTTTGGAGGAGCTCTTTACAGCCTTTGCTCTAGATGCAGTCTGATTGACAAGTTTCTAATTTCCACTTCTCCAAATGTCAGTTGAGTATTAACATCTTCAGGCCAATGTTTTTGATCAAGAACGCGAGACCAATATGCCAACTTATCGTCTTTGCTATCAAGCAATCTTATTGACTCAATTTTGTATAAAATATACTTGGGTCAATGGGAAGATCCTTTCTTGAATCTTTTTCGTGTAGTAAAACTCCACGAAAGCGAAGATCGCGTACAGCAGCAACAGCGCATTTATAATAGAGCCCAAAGTTCTGTCTTCTTACTTCAAAAACTTGTACCAGTATTTTTATTTTCTTATTGGCCTTGTGCAGGTCCATGTTGCAGTCCTGTAGGTCCAAACTTAATTCTGATAATTCTTGCAGAGTGTCATATCAATCCTAGGTTTAATAAAAATTCTGTAGATGTTTTTTTTTCCAAGCCATCATAAGTGCATTTATCATTTTTAACTCTTGTAGGATCATGCATTGCTTCTTCAAAATGATACACAAGGGATTCAAAATTATTCCACATAGCCAAAACTACGCAAACTAGATGACACCCATTGGGTACTTAAAATTCTTCCAATTTTCAGCAGCTCAGCCCCCAGTAATTCTGCACACCTGCCTTGTGCTCACCCCGTGTCAGCCAGGCTCTCCACGGCGCGTTGCAGCTGATTGGAGACCGCCGGCCAGGCACCAAAGTGCCGAAAACAGTCCGTGTGCGTATATGCTACGCGCTCACCTGTCACGACGTGCTCTCCACGCCTCGGCTCAGCTGCAGCGCGTCGTGGAGAGCAAGGCTGATGCAGGCTAGGGAGGCACGCACACAGACTGCTGTTTTCAGCTGCAGCGCTCCATGGAGACCCTGACACGGGGTGAGTGCAAGGCAGGTGCGCACATGGACTCTGCTGTTTTCTGCACTTCTGTGCCTGGCCAGCATTTGTAGAATGAAGAATATGACCCATTTCAACTCCGTACTGTTCTTGCAGATCAATTTCAGTTTCAAAATGATGGAATGACAATTTCAGTTTCAAAATGATGGAATGATTGATTTTCCTTTGCTACTTTACATGCAGTTTGAAAATGTTTTGCAGTTACTATTTTTTTGTGAGATAATGACATTAACATTCTCGAGTCATTTTTTCGCTTTCAGCAACTGCTCGTGCAAGGGTTGTGTGCATGCACTGGCCTGTTGCTTGCATGGCCCACCTCCCCTCCCCCTCCCAGCTGGGCTGCCAACCACAAAGGTTGGGGACTGCTGTACTAGACTCTGAGAAGTGTAATCTGAGTCAGACAGTCTAATCAAATGCCACATAGTAGTTTGTAAGTACAAAGTACAGACGGAGAAGACAGACTTGGTGAGGAACACACCAAGGTCGAAATGAAGCAGGAATTCACTAAGCACAAAGCCAATGGTGAAGTTGCTTCCAGTAATGGAAAGGTGCAGTCTATGTATAGTTTAAATCCTCTTCCCACTTAACATGCACAGCTGAAGCTTTCTCTGCTCAGCAGTTTTATTTATTTGAGAAATTTATATGGCTTCCTCCTTGCTCACAGCAAATCTGAGCGCCTTACAAGCAATAAAAGCACAATATAACAAAAGTAAAAAAACAACCCCCCACTCACCCAGCGACAACACACAGGATTCCAATAATGAGGCACTGGGCTTGACTGGAGTGGAGTCAACACCTTGCCATTTGCTTGCTTGCTGCCTTGAAATTCTTCAAATAACCTGGTCCCAAACCATGTTTAAAATGGATAACCAGCACCTTGAATTGGACTGAGAAACAAATTGGCAACCAATGCAACTCCTGAAAGAGAGGTGAGACTTGCACAAACCTAAACTTGTGCCAAACTAGCAGGCTAGTGCAATTTGAACCAACTGAAGCTTCCAGGTAGTCTTCAAAGCCTGCCCGTGTAGAGAATATTACCAAATAGGTAACTAGGGCATGGGTGACTGAAGACTGAGGAGCCTCCAGGAACCAAGAGAGGGCTGTCGGGATATTGCTTAACTCAACATGAGCAAAAATGTATCGTTGACATAATGACATCTCAGCCCATGCTAACAGATGATCTCTCCCAGTGGCTTCATGTAGATGTTAAATGGGAGGAGAAAAACTACCAGTGCAAGTTAAAATTTGGGAAATAGTTTTTTTTTTAACTTTTAGAAAAGATAAAGCCAGACTGGTTTTTTAAAAAATTCTGGTAATACTTTAATACTGAAAATAAGTCTTTAAATCTTAGCTAATGTTTCCCCTTAGGAAATTCAAGACCAGTACAAACCCTTAGGAAAGTTACTATACTGCAGTGACCTCACACAGATTAAAAATTACATGTTAAAAAAAAACGTACTTATGTATATCCTAAAAAGGCTAAAAAGATTGCACAATTGATTTAATACTGTCATTTTATATAACTTGGGTGTGAGTTAATGAATTTTAGGGAGGTTTTGAGAACCATTAAAGAAAGTGACTAGCTGCCATTTTGGCCTAACACTTTAAAACACTGCTCTTTTCTGCGGGTTATTTTCAAACCAGGGTTTCATGACAGCTTAGGAAATATCTTTTGGACTTGGAAATTCTGGTAGGGTCCTGGTATTTTTATATCATGTTCTAGATCAGTGATATCACTTCTGCATATTGGGATGTTGCTCAGTTGAAGAACTGCAAGAAGGGAATGTCTTCAACATTTTTGTTGTTGGCACAGTGTGTTCTTGAAGAAATTGGTGAGGGGCAAGCAAAGCCTGAATCAAACATTGAAGTGCCAGTACCTTCAAATACTGTATGTCATCAATAGCCAAGTCTTTCAAGTAGTTGATTTTGAAATTTTAAAGGAACCAAAGGTACATTCTGCTCCCTTTAAATCTTGGCTCCCTTGTTCTCATTTAATAATGGTTCTGCATCTCATTATGAATAAAATTTATAGCCCATGTGAATGATCGGATACGCTCAATATTTACAAATCTGTAACATTCATAGTATTCTATAACATTGTAATGTTGGAAGTTCCTTCTGCCATGTTTGAAAACTCCAGGTGCACATCAATTGTTCTGGCATTGAGTCTGAATTCTCTTGAGTGTTCAAATACCTCTGCTGATTGGGTTTCTGACATATCCTACTCTTTACTGGTAATGTCATCTTGGGTGTCTGTAGGAAGTCATTCTTCATCACCCATTTTTGATTTTTTTACAGGGAGGCTCTAGATAAACAAAAATGACATACTAAGATCTGCCATGGATTTTATGAATACCTACATTTATATTTAGTAATCATTGTGTATTATAATTCACCTTGTATGTCTCGTAAAGTGGACGTTGTGGCTCCATTTCTTGGTCCTGCTTCTCAGGTGCATCATGTGAAGTGGACGGTTGTGGCTCCATCCTTTGTTGAGATCATTGTGAAAGTAGGCATTGGAAATTCTGCAAACAACTGATCACACTCCCGTTCTGAAGGAACACAAATAGTTGTTAGGAGTCTTGCTTGTAATTTCATTCTTGTGTTCCATATGATATGGATGGCTGTTGCTCCATTTCCTGCTCCTGCTCCTCACATGTGCCATGTGAAATGGATGGTTGTGGCTCCCCACCCCGTTGAGCTCCTTGTGAAAGATTGTGCCTTGGGAATTTAGCATGCAGCTAAATTCACCATTCTGAAAGGAAAGAACAGTGAGACATGCCTTCTCCCATTTGTTACAGTAAATAGAACTTATTAACTATAACCTGAAGTAGGAGATCTTCCTTACACTTTGGTGGCTGGCTCTCTAAAGGTTTCTGGAGTAGCGGCTGCCAGATCAACCAAAAGATAACCATGGGGCTTGGTAGTGGCATTTTGGAATATTTTTTAAAAGTACTGGGTGTTGGGTAGATTTGCTGTTGCCCATGTGACAATCTGCATCTGGTCGCAGGGGCATCAGAATAACACCAAATATTTTGCTTTAAGAGCTATTCTCATTTTCTTATCTTAAAAAAAGGTTTTGAAGTATGAGAATAATGAGATTTCTGTGATGAACATACTGTGTAAAGTATTTGCTCACTCTCATTGGTTGAAGCCATGAGGTCTAAAATTGCTAAATTGATTTGATACTGGCTTTTGTTTCCTCTAAATCTTCAAAAGAGTCTGGAAGGCTTTCCATAAACTTAGTATTGGGAAATTTATTAAGCAATTATTTGTTCAGAGGTTGCCAACAGTTATAAAACCATACAATATTTGCATTATAAAATAAGATTTTCCACAATTGGGCAGCTCACTTATAATACAAGAGAAAGGATGTACAAACTGAACTGTTTTTCATCATGCTTAATAACCGCGAGGTATTGTACAATAATCCTCCGTTTTGAACACCTTTTATTATAAACCACTTTTAGAGTTTTTCTGAGCACCCGTGTTTCCAGCACCCACTGTTTCTGGACCAGATTCTTTTAACCCTGCTGCCTCATTTGATAAAGGATACCTGTATGTTTTGGGACCCGCTGCCACAAACCCGATGATTGAGGTGTTTGGTGGGATCTCACTGTCAGCTGCCCTAAATAATCACCTGAGGGCAGTGTCTGCTAACAAAAATGACAATCAGTGTTATGGTAGAGACATCTGTACCCCAACTGAGACTTTATAATTCTAACCATGCATAAGCTGTTGTAAAACTGGCAATGAACACATTAGTACATGTTGATTTGTTAGGCTGATTTTTTTGGCTGATTTCCATGTGGCAACAACTGCTTCATCCACAAATTCAAGGAGGATACTTCATAATAGGGCCCAAAAAGATATTTGAATAATTCCTCAGGTTCTGTCACCACAGACGTAGTCAGTTGATCGATGCACTGTCCAAATGTACCCCACAGTGAGTTTAAAAAGAGCTTAGCAATCTGCCTTTTTTCAGGGTTGACTTAACATGCTCACAGCGTAAATGTACCCTCTGATATGCAGGTTCTGAGTTTTTGCTTGATAAAAATACAGGAAACCAGAAGTTGCCTTCAAGCTTTTGTTGCCTTCAAGTTTTTATTCAGCTGAACAAAGAACGGGCTTCTCTACAAAGAGACAAAAAGGCCCAAATATCGAAAAAGCCTTATTTATATACCTACTTTGATTACATAAGCAATTCACCCAGGAAAGCTGACACACATAAGATAAAGACTTCGCCCTTTAAGGCTGGCACACTATAGATAAGAAGGAAGAAAGCAGAAGTAGCTAGTATGTTCCCTTTTGGGTGTTTCCCCCGAGACACCATATGTTCGCTTTTGGGTGGTTTGGGTGTTCCCCAAGACACCAGCTGTTCCCGGGTGGGTTAGAATATTGGGTGTTTTCTTTGCTGACCTTTCATGACCCTGCATTCATAGGCCTGCAAGTGGCCAGAGAGAGGGGGGCCATCTGCACATATTCACAATTGATACTGTCCCCTAGGTCCTGGTCATCCCCTCTCCTTTTAATAGTCACAAACATACCACTCTATCTTCTGTTTTGTACTAGTCAGGATAACCATGGGTCTCCTGCTTTTGCCTGAGATGCATGTTAATAAAACCAGAAAACAAAGTATTTGTCTTTCTTTCAAAATGCAAGACTGCGTAGATTTCTGCAATTCTGTAGCCTTCCTCTAAAGCGACAGTCAGCTCTACAGTGCACCATGTTCCAGTTTAGGGCTCTTTCTTCAACATTGTGGTTAAACGCACAGTGACTTGCTTTTCAGTGCAGGTTACACATAGACTAACTAAATTCCCCCCTGATTTATGTGGCAGGACTGGAAAGTAGAGGCTCCTCAGTGGGTACACTTTTAACTTCGGCAAGGCCAAAATGCTGCTTTATTTCACCAAAGTTTTGATAGATGATTTCTGGATGGCCAATCGTGCACACCTTGTTCTTGTTCACAAAAGAGTATAAACTGGTGAAATCGCAATATAAGATTTGTTCTCCTGGTTATAGTACAGACACTTAGCATTTGTTCTACTGCCAAAAAAAACATCTCATGGGTTCAAAGGTGTTGGGAGTTTACTCTCTTGTTAGAAACTGCTTCAAAGCTGCCTCGTTCTTCAATATGTCATTCAATTCATGTGCCCAGATGCTGCGCATTACATAGCCTAAACCCTTGAGGTAGTCTTCTTTCGTCCTAGTGCATGAGTGCAGCACCTCATAGGTTGAATCAAGTAAGTTGTTGAAGTCATGGACATTGTAGCATGCAGGGCAACCATGAAAAAAAAACTGTTAAGGGCTGTAGGGATTCCGTTTATAATAGTAAATTCATCCAAAAAGTAAATACGTACTTGCTTTCCACCTCCTTGCAGAGCATGCTGAATATTGAGCTTCTTGGTATGTGCTATATACATCAGCCACTGTATAGTGGAAGCAGAATAACTTTTCTTGGTTTTCTGGTAATTGTCCAAAGGTGCTAGCATGATGGTGTCCTTCTTCAAAAACATGGAACAGTACTGAGTCATGCAAATAGGTGCTAATTTAACATACTGCCATGTGAAATGGATGGTTGTCAGTTGTCAGTTCTGACATTTTGGAACTCTTTTTTTAAAAAAAAAAGTTATTTATAATGCAATTAAAAAAAGAAAAAAAAAGAAAGAAAAACATTGGACATGACGTAACATTCCAGTTTGAACATTTCTCTTAAATTCAATTCTTTATCTCTCTAAATATATACAAACTTTTTATACAATACTAAATACATTTTCTCTATTTGCTAACTTAAGAATATATATATTTCCATCTTATCATTAATCTATAACCCCAACAGTCCTCGATTCCCACCAATGGTACAATTTATCCCAGATTTCAAATATTCTGATTCGCTTTTATCTTTCAATTCCATCGTAAGCCTGTCCATTTCAGCACAAGATAGTATTTTATGCAGTATCTATTCATCTGTGGGAGTTTCTTTGTTCTTCCCTTTTTGTGCAAAAGTCAGTCTAGCAGCTGTCAAGATGTGCAACATCAAATAGACTATTCCCTTGTCGTATTTATCTGTGGTTATACCCAATAAAAAAAGTTCAGGTTTTAGCTCTATCTCCAACATTAATATTCATTAATATTCTTTCAACTATTTTCTTATCCTATTCCAATAATCACGGGCTTTAGGACATTCCCACCACATGTGATATTTTACATTTCCAACATATAGGTGAAAGATTTGGGCCCATTTGGGCTAACCTCGTGCGTGGGAAATGCCATCTGTAGAACATCTTGTAAAGATTTTCCTTATAAGAAGTGGCTAAAGTGAGTTTCCTGTTTCTTTTCCACAATTCTTGCCAAATATGTAAATCAATATTAAAGCCAAAATCCCTACTCCACGTTAACATAGTTTCCTTGACCTGCTCTTCAAACATTGCCTGATCTAGAAGGTAGTGATATATTCTTTTAATCATTTTATCTTCGGTTCCTAATAATATTTTATCTAACTCTGTCAACTCTGTTTTTATACCCCAATCTTTATTATCTTTCCTATATCGTGATTGCAGTTGAAGATACGCCCACCATTCCAGTTCTATCCCTTCTTCCTGGAGATTTTTCCTTGATTTAAATTCTCCTCTCTCGTCTAATATGTTTTTATACGTTATTACTTTCCCTAGTTGTATGAACATTGGATGTATGTGCATTTCCAATGTTGAAATCCAATTTGGAATTTGCATATAATTTTGTTGCCTAATTTTAACCCACACATCTATTAACGCTCGTCTAATATAATGCCTCCGGAAGTACTGGTGAACCTTGTATTTCTCATCCCATAATATGGCGTGCCACCCAATCTGCATATCATGGCCTTCCAATCTTAATAATCTCCTATTTTTTAATTGTATCCAGTCCCGCACCCATGTTAATATTGTAGCTTGATAATATTTTTCCAAATCCGGGAGACCGAATCCGCCCCTCTCCTTAGAATCTTGCAATAATTTTAACTTAATCCTTGCCAAATAAATTTGAGTATGGTTTGGTTAAAATTTCAAAAAAATTCCTTATCTAATTTGATCAGTATACATTGAAACAAAAATAGTATTTTGGGTAGCACATGTTCATTTTAATTACAGCAATTCTTCCCATAAAAAAAAGCTAAGTTTGTCCACCTGTCCAGGTCAATTTTAATCTGCTCCATTAATTTGTCGTAATTGTCTCCTTTAAGTGTGGCACATCTAGCTGTTAATTGTATCCCTAAATATCTTATTTTCTTTGTAGTCTGGATGCCTAATCTATCAACTAATTCATTTTTCTGTGCTCTGGTCATATTCTTAACAAGCATTTTAGTTTTTTCTTTGTTTATCTTTAGGCCTGCTATTTCACCATATTCACCCAGTACTTCCATTAGCCTTGTCCCTGATTGTAGGGGCTCTTCAATTATAAAGACAAGGTCATCTGCAAAGGCTTGCATTTTAAATATTTCTTAATCTCCAATCCTTTGATTTGATCATCTTTCCGAATTGTTCTAGTTAATACCTCCAGGGACAGTACAAACAGTAACGGGGATAGTGGACAACCTTGCCTTGTGCCTTTTTGAATTTGGAAACTCAGTAGTTTCTCCATTGATTATTACTTTGGTTACCTGTTTGGAATAAATTGCTTTAAACATATTTATAAAATTCTCCCCAAAGTCCATATGCACCAGTTGGTTAAGCATAAAGTCCCATTTAACATTTTCGAATACTTTTTGCGCGTCGAGAAAGATTAGCCCCATTTGTTTTTCATTATGAACCTCATAATATTCCAATACATCTAATACAATCCTAACATTTCTTATATATCTTTTTGGCAAGAAGCCATTTTGGTCTGTGTATAAATTCTACTAAGAATCTTTTGAGTCTCTCAGCCATTATAGCCATAAAAATTTTGTAATCCGAATTTAGTAATGAGATAGGTCTATAATTTTTAATAAACGCCGAGTCTGTTTTCCTTGGGAACCAATGTAATGATTGCTTCTTCCCATGAGGCCGGTATTTTCGCATTTTTTAGGACTTCATTGAATAGTTCTATTAATATTGGACCTAAAGATTCTTGTAGAATTTTATATATTTCTGCTGGTAAACCATCAGGACCTGGGGCTTTGTTGTTGTTTTGTTTCTTAATTACATCTGATAATTCTAGAGGTGTTATCTCTTTATTCAACATGTTTTTGATCTCTTCTGGGACTTTCGGTAATTCAGCTATTTGCAAATATTTTAGTATATTATCTTTGTTTTTCCGTTCTTCATCTTCGTATAATTTCTTATAGAACTCAGGCCACAGTTTTCTTCCCTTCATTCTGATATAGAATGTCACCCTCTTCATTGTATAGTTTACTAATCCTTTTTTTATCATTATATTTCTTTATTCTGTAAGCCAACCATTTCCCCGGTTTGTTAGCATTTTCAAAAATTTTTGCTTAGTGCGTTTTATTTGCTGCGCCAGTTCTTCCTTTTCAATGGTGTTCATCTTGTGTTTGATTAGGCCTATTTGTTGTTTCAAGTCACGTCTTTGTGGTTCATTTTGTAGTTTTGTCTCAGCTCTACTGAGTTCTTCTAAATTTCTTTGCCGCTGTAGTTTGATTTTATTTTTCCTGGCCATATAAGCAATTGCAACACCTCTCATGTAAGCTTTGGCTGTGTCCCATAAATTTTGGCAATTTGTATCTTCCTTTTTGTTCATCTGGAAAAACAGACCCATTTGGTCTTCCATTTTCAATTTAAATTCTTTATGTTTTAAAATTGCTCTTTTCAAAGTCCATCTCCTTATTTTCTTTTTAGATACTTATTATTAAATTAAATTATTTAAGTTATAAATCTGAATCACCAATATTTTGCAGCAATCAGTATTCACAATAAACTTATCAATAAATATAATAATCGTTTTTTTAGTTAATATAGATGTCAATGATTTCAGAAAGTTCAATAAATATATATGGTTTTTTGCCCTTGCTATACTCAGTTTCCTCATATAGTTTTTCCCTATAATTCCTTTCAGACCTTAAAAGTCAAGAGTTTTTGCTCAAATATCAATTTGCACTTGCAGACAAAACTAAGTGTACTTTAAAGTCACAGGTTTGTTATTTCCTCTTTATTTTTTTCCCCTTCTAGAGTTGTTTTCTGTTCAGCCAGCAGGTGTCTCTCTTGCCTTTCTCTCTGTATTCAGCCTACAGTCTTAATTCAAAATGTCTACTTCCTCAGCTTCGTCAGCACTTTCACTTTATGGCTTTGAAGTGCACTTGCCTCTCGTGCTTAAACTTTTTTTTTTTAAAAAAAAAAGCTCCTCTAGGTCTTTTCACTTTAAGTTTCTCCAGCCAGTACAATTCCGCAATGCAAGCAACCCTTCTGCGCCCAAACTTTTCTCTCGCCGCTATTTCAAGAGAGAAGGGGAAAAAAACTTTCTCTCCTGTCTCTCTTCTGAGCTCCTTTATTTTTTCCTTTTTGGAAATCCTCCGGCAAGTTCTTTCGCCCCGGATCACTTCCACTGAATCGTCAGGATTACTGTCAGGATTACTTTTCACTGGATCTATCGCGTCTCTATCCCGCTATTTCACCGCTATCTTTCGGGCCACTGTCAGCTGTCATTTCTTCGCGGCTGCCATTATGGGCCGTCTCCTTCCTCTGCTCAACTTTTCCACGGCTTCTGTGTTCGCTGATCCTGACCGCCGCCAAAGATCGCTCCTCAGGACACCTCTTTTTTCCGGTCCCCCTCCGAGGGACCTGGGACCCCGAAAAGTCTGTCAAACGGTCAGAAGTGGGGGGAAAACGATCCAGAGAATCGTTCAACACACCTGTTCCTCTTGACAGCTGCCCCCCCCCGACATTTTGGAACTCTTGAATTGCTCATCTCCAGATCCAGCCAAATAAGGAGGTGGACTCGCATCTTCCATGAGGTCCAAATCTTGTAGAACAGACGAATTGGCTGCTGTCACGTCATTATCCAAAATTATCAATGAGCTATTTTTAATAGACCGTGGTTCATACCCATGATTCTTGTTGACTAATACAAATCAAAACCTAAGTAATTGGAAGCGGTGGTACTTAAACTAACACACATTAACGGACTGTTGGCTAGTTTCTTGCTTCACATCTCTTGGATTTGTCTGACAGTTTTGGTTGCAAGCACAGAACAATGTCGATGTAGCATCTTACTTTGTAGACAAAAGTTAGGATGATTTTTCAGTTCCAAAGAATAAATGGAGGTCTTGATCAGGTTTCCACCCTTGTAACATTTATGTAAGTTCCATTAATACTAGAAAGGCATCATTTCTCACAAAGGTAAAGGGTAGTATGTCTGGAGATTCTCAATCATCCGGTCATGGTTGTCCCAAAGATGCTTTCCAAAAGGTACCTGGACTTTTTCCCCCCCTTGAAAACATTTTCCTGCTTGTCCAAGAAGCTGTTTCAGTTCTGACTGAATGCTGGGGAATAGAAGGATTTATAATCTTTGCAGTCTTCTAGTCATTAGCACCCTGAAAGTCGGTCATTAGCATTCTGAGAGACTTTATTTATCTGATATAATAGTAGTCCAAACCTGGATGTCAAGCTTCACATAGACTGCACTGCCATACTATCAATGGGGCCTTTGTGCTACAAGCCACATGCCCTGGATTTTAGGTCTTTCCTATTATTTCTGAGTCCCCTGTACATACATAAAGCATCGCCATTATGTATGTTGCCATAAATCCTGCACCAATTCCTCTTTGCATGCAGACAATCCCTCAATATTTATGGAAATAGTAGTAATCTTTGGGCCTGAAAAGATCCTTTGTGGGGTAGACATTTTGTCACAAAAGGCAAAAATGTGTAAATATATATATCTGCTAAGGTGCTTCTGGATTGAAAGGATTAGCCATCTTAAATTGTTGCCCAGGGGATGCCTGAATGTGATATATCTGCACGTTTTTCAAGGAGGTTCCTTTTGTGTTCCCTGTTGCAGAGAAGACAGCGGTTTACAGGGAAACCTTATGACTGGTTGCTTAGTGGCTGTTCAAAGTTCTGATGGCACTCCAAAAGTGCAGTTTTGTTAGAGTTTACAGTTCACCCAGTGCAAAATAAACCCCAAAATTAAGCACACGTACAAAAAACTGAGCAGGAGGCATATAGTATAGAAAATTTTTATCTTCACAATATTTAAATGTGATACATACATACAGTTTCCATGCAGTTCTTGGCAACATGGTAGAAACAACTACTACAACTAACCATGGAGATCAGAATACACAGAGAGACTAAACCACGCCCAGACCTAGGCTGGCTCACATGCCTCTCACAGCAATTCCTATGTCTCAAGTTAAAAAACAGCTCCTATTGGCTGGTTCATTGCTATGGCTATTCCAGTTCATAAATTCTTACACACTGACAAGTTTAATCCTTGGTCTCAAATTACAATCCCTGTGAGGCTTCTAGAATTATGACGCACATTCAGTCACCCCAACAGCAGTGGCCATTTTGGGTCAGTTATGATGAGCATATCAGAGGTCCCAACCACAGACCTGAGCCCTACAGAAAACAGGGTGTTGGGTTCAAAGGAAATCTGGTTTATTTAGGTACACTCTGGCTTGCGAGCTCAAAGCAAATGTAAAGTCAACGCTGGGAGCAACTGCCTCCCAGCACGCTAAATAGATGGATCCCACCCGGGCCTGCCCCCACCCACCTAACCAGCATCCGGAATGATGATTGTGAGCGCCCAGCTCACAGCAGCAGTCCTCTGCCCTTAGCAATCAGCCTGGCTTGGGCTCTGGTCTGTGGCAGCAAGGCAGCAGGGCAAGTGAGGGCTGGTTTCAAATTCCCCGCTGTTTCTCTGCACTGATCAGCTGTTCAGCGAAGCGCCGAACAGCTGAGCTGGCAAATCCGGAAGTTCGACCGGCAGTATCCTCTGGCATGATGGCTTGGCAGCAGCCGGCTCTTAGCCGTCCGACCACGATCACCTCCCAGCTGCGCTCCAAACGGCCCCCGGTCATCACACAGGCACGGGGGAGGGCTGTCACTGCCTCCAGCTGCTGCTGCAACTCCGGTTGCACCTGTGACCCCTCCCCGTTAGTGGCAAGCCCGCATGGGCTTGACAGGTGGCTCTCCCTACCAGTGCTCCACCTGGAAGGCAAGGAGAGACGTGTGATTAGTAATTGGCTATGGTGGGTTCCTCAATCCATTCCCCCCCCCCTGGTTTATGAGGATGCCTTCGGTGGAACAGTCTTAAGCAAACGAGGGGCTTTTATGTCATTTTCCCCCACCCATGATGCGTCTGTGGCAGGGTACCCCTCCCAACGTTCCAACTACTGCAATTGACCCCCAGTGGAGCCGAGAATGTTAACACCTCGTCAATCTCGTATTTATAAATAAATCTGTTGACATTCATATCATATCAATTCTCAACCAGGACAGGTGTCTGTTAGAATAAAACGTATATTGCTTCTTTTCCGGATATTTTTCTCTCCAAACATCTAATATATTTAGTTCGTCCACCATATTATAAAAAGATTTTGGAAGTGTTCTTAGGGTCTTGTTTTTTTTTTTTTTGTATTGTAATCCAGCTCGGCCTTTACAATAGCATTAAAGTCTCCAATCATACATATGCTTTCATATTCCAGTTCTATTATTTTCTTGTGTAATTTTAAATAGAAATTTTCTTGGTTTTCATTTGGAGCGTAGATCGTTACCAATAATGATTTTTTACAATTCATAATTACTTCCACCATTAAGATTCGTCCTTCTTCGTCTGAATATATCAATTTAGTTTGTATATAATGCCATACCTCTTTTACTCTGATCCACAAGTGAAGTATATAATTCTCCCAATTTTGGATATTCTAATAGATTTTTATGTTGTTTCCTAATATGAACTTCTTGCAAGCAAATTATGTCCATTTTTAGTTTCCCCAGTTTATTTAGTGTTCTTTTCCTTTTTATGATTTCAAGGCCCATGTGATCACACGCATGTTTTTCCCGGTCGCATGACCAATCTGCAGTCTATGACTTCACAGATAGTGTTCTTTATCTTTTGTTGCTGTTCCATGGAGGATTAGCAGAGTGAATCGTATGAGTGATAAGTACTTAAGATTAAAAGTAGCCTACAAAGATAAAAATCTTTTTCATTCTACTGTGCTTGTTCATTTTGCTTTAAGGATTAGTCTTAAAGCAGTCTTAAAGATAGCCGTGGATTTGGTAGAGTTGCCTGAGAGCAAGGGAAACACTGTGATATGGACTGTGATTGATCTATTTTCCAAACAGGTGCATTTCATTGCTTGCTCAGGATTTCCTTCTGTCCAGAAACTAACCAAACTGTTTTTGCAGCATACATACCCATTCCATGGTGCCCCAAAGTGGATTATTTCTGACAGAGGGGTACAGTTTACTGCAAAATTCTGGAGGGAGTTTGTTAAACTGATTGGGTCCTCCCAGGGGCTTTCATCTGCTTTTCATCCAAATACTAATGGAGCTGCTGAAAAAGCTAACGCAATGGTGGAACAGTATCTCAGATGTTACGTAAATTACCAGCAGTCAAATTGGGCTGACCTTTTACCTTTTGCAGAGGTAGCCCACAATAATACTGTGCACAGTAGTACTGGTCTCACCCCATTCAAAATAGTGATGGGTAGAGATTTTGCCTGAGTTCCTACAGGAGCCACCTACTTCCCAGACCTTGGACCAATGGGTGACATCTTTCCAGGGGATTTGGGTGAAGGTAAAAAAAGCACCTTTGTGGCTAAAGCTACCAAGGTTTACAAGGAGCAGACAAACGACGTTCCCCTCAAAAGCCTTTTTATGTTGGACAATTTATCTTCCAATGAAATATCTACAGTTGAAATTGCCCAGCAAAAAATTGGGTCCGAAATTCCTTGGTCCTTTTCCCATTGTCAGGATCATAAACCCTGTGACGGTGGAGTTAAAGCTTCCATGATTGTTGGGGAAAGTTCATCCTGTGTTTCATCGCAGTCTTTTAAAACTTGTGTCAGAATCCACTTTAAGACCTGTTCGAAAAGAGCCGCCTGGTCCAGTAGAGGGAGAGACACATTATGACATCAAATGTATTCTGGATTCTAGGTTGCACAAGGGAAAGCTACAATACCTTGTCCAGTGGAAAGGTTACTTCCTTTCAGAGGCTACATGGGTGAAATGTACGAATGTGAAGGTGGATAGGTTGATAAAGTTTTATGATAAGTAGCCTCACAAGCCCCGAGGGGATGGCTAACCTGATTTCTGTTTCCCCTGCAGGAGACTTTCTTTCTGAAGAGGAGCTGACTGTCAACTTTAGAATGAGCATAGCTGCAGCCATTTTTCCTTCTCATTTCTAGTTGAGACATAGCACGGAGGGAGGGAGGGTTGCCAGGTGTTGTGCTAGACCAGGGGTAGGCAACCTTGGTTCTTTTATGACTCGTGGACTTCAACTCCCAGAATTCCTGAGCCAGTACAGCTGGCTCAGGAATTCTGGGAGTTGAAGTCCACGAGTCATAAAAGAGCCAAGGTTGCCTACCCCTGTGCTAGACAAAACAGACTTTCTTGAACTTTCTCATGGGAACCAAGGTCATCGGCTGCTCCTGAGACTGCAGGCTGGGCGTTTCATGAAAAGCCCGCCAACAAGCTATATGGGGAAATGTAGTTGCTTGCATAGCCTTAGGGGTGGGATTTCTTAACTTTGTATTGGGGAATTGTTATGCATCTCTTCAGACTTGGTTTCATTTTTGAAGTGCCGATACTATCGAAACCAGAACATATACCACAATAGATTATTTGTAGAGATACTAGCCAGTGTCTAGAGAAAGCAAAAGATAAATTTCTTTTTTTTTTGTTCTTGTTTTTGCTTGTAGAAAACTAGAGGTGGTCACTGATTATGACCAGTCACTTAACTGCCATTTAAAGTTACAACTGCACCCCCAAAAATGTAGTTGTGTCCATGAACCCCTGCCCCATGAAGTTTCTACAATTTCATGACCTGGATTTGGAAGTGGTAGCTATATTGAATCATGATCGCCCTTTGAGACCTAGAAATTATGAGAGGTTTTCAAGTCTCATGTGGTTGCACATGGTTTTTTTTTACTGGTCATATGACCAATCAAGATGAGGTGACTTTGCAGCTGGCACACTTCTTCCCTCATTGCTGTCCTTGTAGTTGTTGCCTTGAGGATTAAAGGAATAAATCTAGAGGATTGGTAAATACAGGTAGTCCTTGAGCTATGTGTGTAATGGAGTCTGCCCTTTATGGTCGTAAGTTGTTAGTCGTAAAATGAGTCACCATGTGATGGGACTCCTTTTACATTTTTTCATCAGTCATTAAAATAATAGAGTGGGATGGGTAAGCCTTGTACTGGAGTCTAGCTTCTTCCCCTCATATGCTTCAATTACCTTCATTTTTAAGTCCAGATTGAGGGTCCTCCTTGCCTTCATTGGGCTGAAGTAGAGCTCGGTCTCTTTCCTTTGGAAGACATTGCTACCCAAAGAAAGTCACATTTGTAATCCAACAAGGGATATAAGTTACATCAGCATTCAGCCAGGCAATTAACAAGTAAAAATGTAAGGCAAAAGGAAAGAAAAACTTCAAAACATGTTAAAACGGAGGCGCGCCTAGGAATACAAACTGACAGGAAAAGATGAAGACTGAACCACTCTTCTGGCTGTTATTACCGAGAATAGCTATCCTCTGGATTCTCTTCCCAGTCGTCTGAGGTTCATCATGTTTACTCCCATTCAAAATTCGAAGAATGGATTTTTGCTTTGGCAGCAAAGTCAGCTGTTTGTTGGCAGAAAAATACACCCCACCATTCAATGCGCCATTTTCTGGAGGATTCTGTCCTTTCTTGGTAGCTAAGGATCACTCCTTCCCATTTGTCCCAATGGAATGGAATCTTCCTCTTTGTTAAAATATCTGAAGAAGGCATATCCCTTTCTTTTCCTGAATAAATTCAGACAGGAATTTTTTGTCATATCACACTTCAATTTAGTCTTAAATTGGTAAACCAGAACTTGATCTCCCTGTTGTCCTCCTCAGAAAGTAGACTAGCATATCCCTGGGGACTTCTCTCAAAGAGTGAAAATTTGGTATCCAATTTATCATTTAAAATTGGGTCAGTTTAGTTCCTAGTTCATCTAGCATTGATTTAATCAAACTAGGATTACAGGATTATATCTTTCTCTGTCTCTAATGATTGGTCCATAGATGGTCTTTTAGACTGCTCTGGTTTTGCAAGTTGCCATTTTAAATACTTTGATATAAACAATATGCAAAACAACAAAAATACTTTAAATTGTAGTTACCAAAAGTTACCACTAGATGTCAGACCAGAATTACTTTATAAGCACTTCATGCTTATATACTTTATAAGCACTTCATGCTTATATCCCAAAGGGCTGTTCAATTTTAACACAGATTGCCTCTTTGGCTCTTCTTTCAAACAAGTGGGCCTCTTTGTCCAGAATGTGAACTTTGCTGTTTTCAAAGGAATGGCCCATGTCTTTCAGGTGCAATGAAATTTATTTGGTCAATGACCAGCAACAACAAACAACAAAATAAGAGACAGAAAAACCAGAATCAAGAAAGAGAAACAGGTGCCAGCTACATACTGAGCAACTACAAATCAAATATGGTACACTCAAAACACTCCACCACAACAATATCTTGCCCACCCATCTAATACTAACAAAAACAAATACAATAAAAGTATACATCAAAATATATGTTCTGTAAAAATTATTAGTAAATAGCTAAACAAAGTATTATACAAATAAGGATCTTTAGTTCAACTGGTTTTTTCTTATGAGGTGCAAATGGACTGCTGAATCCTGCCCAGATGAGTGAGTTCTCCTGTGTTACGCCATGCACTTGTTTTGTTTCCCCAGATCTGCACATGCCTTTGCTGTATTGCACTGCATGTACAATAGTGCTCTGTTCATGTCTGGGTGTTTTGTCCTTGGGGTGGACATGCTTCCGTTTTAATGTGTTCCTGGGTTTAAATTGTACACATATGCTTTGTTGAAAATCCCTCCTGAACTTTTCCAATACTCCTGCAACGTATGGAATGACAATGTGCCTCTGTTTCTTGTTCTCTGTAGTGAAAGTGCTGCTACTGGATCTTCTTGTGGACTTGACAAAGGTTCAGTTGAGATAGCCACAAGCTTTGAGTGCTTCCTTGATGTATTTTTTTTCTCTTTTTCCTCTTTGCTTGTAGGCAAAGTGATGTAAGCCTGGTGACGTAAGATTCTGATTACTCCCAGTTTGTGCTGCAGTGGGTGATGAGAGTCAAAGAGTAAATACTAATCTTTCTGTGCGGGTTTCCTATATACTTTAATCCTTATGGTGTCATTGAGTCTGGTATCTTACATGCTAGTATGTTACTCCCAGGTATTCTGGATGGGGATTACAGTGAGAAGTAAGGTGTTATTTAAGTAGACCTTCGGGGCTTCATATGCTAGTTTGTTGTTAAGTGGAAGAACATAGTTACTGTTTTGCTGGTGCTAAGAGTGAGCTTCCAGTCAGTGAAGTATTTTCCCAAAATCAAGATATTTGGACAGGAGGCTTTCAATCACCTCCCTGCGTTTTTCTCGTGCTATACTATGGCCAAATCATCAGCGTATCCAAATTTGCGTCCCCTTGTTGCTGGCCTATCTGATATGTATAAGCTAGTGTAGATGCCATTACAGAACCAGAAGATTAACCGTTGTTTAATCTTTCTTTCTTAGTTTGTTCCCCCTGATTATCTGAAAGGACCTGTCACTCAACATGTTATTAATTAGTTGATAGAGATTTTTGCAGGGAATAATATGGCATAGTTTCTATAACAACCCTATTATAGGGATGATCTTGGATAGGCCCATTAATTCTCAGACTGCTTCCGGGGCCAAGCCCAGGAATAGCAGATTGAAGTCCCCCAGAACTATAAGCCTGGGAAACTCCATTGCCAGCCTCCAGCAGCTCGGGCAGGAAGGTTGCTATGCAGCAGGGAGGCTGGTACAATAGCAATAGCAAGCCCAGCTACAGGAACAGCTCTCACAACTGGAAATTTGGGGAGCAAGGCCCCTCAAGGCCAAGAGAGACTCTTGGATGATAACTGCTATATCCCACCTCCCCTGCTCTGGGTCCTGGCTGGTGCCAAACCTTAAGCCCGTCTGGACACATTTCCGAGAGTGGAACTTTCTCTTCTGGAGTCAGCCAGGTTTTAATAATACATGTCAAGTAGGCTCGCTCCTCCTCAATAAGGTCTTGAATGATGAGGGGACTCTTATTGACTGTTCTGGCATTTGACAGCAGCACCTGGATGACTGGGCTTCTCCCCCCAAAAAACTCTCAGAAATAAATGCTTTTTATTTTATTTTGCCTCGCTCCAATCCAGCTTGCTTGGGAGTGTCCAGTTCTGGGAATTACATTTTTTTATAATATTTTATTAATTTTCTATTATTATAATTCATAAGTGCTTAATGAACAACATGTTGTTTGGGTTGATTTGTTTTGCTTAGTAATAGAAGTTAACTTCTTCTTCTCCCGTTTTTCCAGCCATTGATAAAATAAGTTCCATGTTTGAAAATATTCTGTATCTTCTTTTTCTTTGATCCTCAATATAAGTCTATCCATTTCAGCACAGTCCAGTGTGTTTCTTCATTTTTCCAGTGCTGAGCAAATACAATCCTCGCTGCTGTTAATACATGTAATGTTAGATACACACTTTGTTTATCACATTTTTCTGGAATTATACCTAATAAAAAAAGTTCAGATTGAAAGTTACGTATTTTCCTAAAATCATTTCTAACCCAAGTATGTATTTTTGTCCCAAGTTTTTTGCTTTAACACACATCCACCATAGGTGATAATATGTACCAGGATTTTGATTACATTTCCAACATTTACTACACATCTTTTTAAACATTTTTGCTAACCTAACAGGTGGTAGGTGCCATCTATAAAACATTTTATATAGGTTTTCTTTATACAAAATTGCCATTGTCAATTTATAGTTTCTTTTCCAAAGATTTTGCCATTTCTATATTGTATCCAAAAATTTTCGCCCATATTATCATTATTTCTTTCACTTGTTTGTCTTCCATTTTCACATTCAATAAGAAGTTATACAATTTCTTAATCAGTTTTTCATCAGAGGTCAACAACACCTGATCAAACATTGTCTGATCTTTATAAAAAAACATATATTTTAACATCTTTATCATACCCCGATTGCATTTGCAGTCGAGGCTACCATGATAAGTCAGTACCCTGATCTTCCAACTCTTGTTTAGATTTTAATTTTCTATCTGTATTCAGAATATCCTTATATGATAGGATTTTCTTAAATTTAACTAAGTTCAAATGCTTCCATCGTTGATAGCCATCCTGGGATTTTCGTATAGATTTTTGGTTTTATCTTTTCTCATACAGATAATCGTTTCTTATGTAGTGGTTTTGGAAATATCTATGGGTTTTATTACCATAGAAATGCGTGCCATTGGATGACTGGACTTCTGAAGGGATGCCGTCCAAGGACGGAGTAAGCTCAGGAGGCCAGAACACACCACTGGTACTACGCATCGGGGGTGTCTTCCTCTGTAACAGCCTGCCCTTTGGCTCCTGTAATCCATGCCTGTCACCATCTTTATGTATTGTCCTACCCAAAGCACCACTGTGTCAGACAGGAGAGCCAATGAACCATTGTCCTCCAGGAAAGTCATGACTCAAAAATGGTGGGACACTTTGGCTTGGTAAAAACCCTACACCTTGTAAAATGTCAGTTCTGGTGGCATCAGAAGCTACGTGGCTGGCTGCCGTGTCTGTGCATCGGCCAAAAGGCATCAGAAAACCCCAGGCCTTCTTCAACCAGTGACAAAACTACAAGCACTCTGGAAAGAAATCTCTATGGATTTCATAGTGGAGTTACTGGAAAGCTCTGGAAATACAGTAATTCGACTGATAACCGATCTTTTCTATAAGTACAATTTATGCCATGCCAAAAAATTCTTTCAGCAAGCACCTTAGGCAAGCTATTTGTGTACAGACTTCACGGGGCCTCAAAACGCATCATTTCAAATCGCAGCATTCAATTCATCTCGCAATTTTGGCAAGAGTTCCTAAAGTTACTTGGTACCACCCAGGGGCTTAGCTCTTTCCATCGTCCAGAGATGATGGGAGGAACTAAGGTGATTTTCCCCCCTCCCATCCTAACCTCCCTCCTTCCAGAGCCATAGGCTCTGCCATCCCTTATAGCCACTCACAACCAGTCCCACAGACACCCTGGGGAAGTAGGTGAGGAAGGGAACCCCTCATGGCACTATAGCTTGGTGTCAGCAAGGCCCCACCCAACTTTGAATGGAAAGCCTCTAATATCTGCCACAAGCACACTGGCTGCGACTTTCACATACTTCAGGGCCCTTATTACTTCACCAGTGTGGCCATAATCACCACATCCATCACCTTCAGATGCTTGCTATAACTTGCTATAGCAGTATTTCCCTAAAACCCCAAGTCACCAACCCTTCCCAAGCAGTTCAGTGAATCAGTCCAGGCACAAACGTACAAAGCTGAAGCAGTAAATTCCCAAATAAACTCACCCTGCAAGGAAACTCATGTGTTTCTTCATCATCGAAAAAAGACAAGTGCAAATGGCAGAAGTAGTCAGTATTCTACGTTTGAGCTGAGCATTGAATATCACATGCCTCACCATATGACAATAAAAATGTCATTAGCTGGAGTATTTTATACTTCGCCAATTTACCTTTTGGCATTGAATAGAATGCCCAGGAAATGTGTGAAATATTAAGTCTTTCATACTTTTATGTCCCAATTTTGGCATTCTATAGATTTCCTAGACATTTTTTAAAATGCCTAATTTCACACATTAATAGTAAATACATATACAGTAAAACCTCTGAAACTTGCCACCCAAGGGACTGAAGGAAAGTGATCAACATACATAGATGGTCAACATATGGAACAACTGTACTGATATGTACACGTGCCTCATTTTATTGTACAGCTTTTATTAGAGAATGTCATACAGAAAAACAAAAAACACAGGAAAATCATTCATATACTGTATCATACAAAATCAATACATTTACATATGCATTGTTTTCTCATGGTTTATTCATTCTTTCTGATTAAAAGTCAGTTTTAGTCTGTTCCTTATTCTTTTTATGAAGGTAAGCAGAGAAAGCACTCTCAATGCTGGATATCGGCATACCTGGGCATTTTTCCATGGCAAATTACTAACTGCATTATCAAGTATATTGAAAGAAGCGAAAAAATAGAAAAGCTACAAAACTAGGTGGCAGACAGGGGTCATCCAATTCCATATCAGGTTGTTTAAAAATAAATCTTTTTTTCCCCCTACAAAGAGAGAACATAACAGAAATAATAAAAAACAGTGAGGAATTTATTTCACACTTTAAAAATTCAAGGGATGTGTCTGGAGCTGAAAAATATTTTACTTGACTGGCTAAAGAAAGTAATGCTTAATGTTTTCCTTGGCCAAACTTCATGCTAAATCAAACTGGTGTACGTTTTAACCACAACTCAGGTATGTTGGAGTAAATTTGGAGATTAATTCATTAAATTTTAATCCAGTCACTTCCCTGGAGTTTTTTCCCCCCCAACAATTTGTTAAATTTGCAAATTACACAATAGTAGGTGTAGCAGATTTAGGTACATTGGCCTAAGTGTGAATTCAATATGGATCCAAAATTTCCATAATCTGAAGCCAACTGAGAATTTGAAACAAACATGATTCTAAGAAGTCAGATAAGGTTTCTTAAAATTCAGATTCAATGTTATCAGATAAACCAATAATTTAAAAGTTTCTATGTGTCATCTCGCCCTGTAATTGCACTAGTTGTTTCTTAAGTGATGACCTTTTTCTCTCATCTCCCCTGGAGCTTTCTTCCATCTCACGTATCTTAGGTTTGTGTGATTTTTTTATTTATTTGTGTCAGAAGCATCATTATAAAAATGTATGCATAAGTACAAACATAAGAACATAAATGTTAAAATATATAAAAGCCTAATTTAGGCGCTGCTTGCCCAGAAGCAACATTGGCTGCATTCTATTGCATGGTCATAAGGGGGCCTCAAGAGTACATTGGCCAGGGCGCAGGGGAGCAAGTGTACATGTGTGTGGTAGTGAGGGCCACAGAGAATGGACTTTGTAATACTTGAAACATGTAATTTTTGTAATACTGCTGCACTGGCTAATTAACATTTTTTAATTGTATTGCTAATAATTTCCTGGATCGAGTTGGGTTGTTATACAGACAACTCAGCAATCTCCATGCTTTGTGGCTATTAATACTCATAGTTCTTCTGTTAATTTAACCCAATTCATTCTTTTGGCCTCAAATACAGAGTTACTAGCAGTTGAACAGCAATTGCTATTTCCTCTCACGTAGGATCAGCATCAAAAAGCACCAGCTACTTCATTCAACAGTTGCTCAACTACTTACCTAGTACTGCCATAGGCGCCAAATGCTGTCCAGAAGAATAATTGCCTTTACTGCCCTCCTAAAATGTTACTGAGGAAGGGTCCATCCTAATCCTGGGGAACAAGTTGTTCCCTAGGGATGAGACAGCCAAAAGGCCTGTTTCTGCATCTCCAGAGCAGCTGAGTCTGGAAAAAGGTTTCTATCTGCTGCTTGTGCAGGAAGAAACTCCTGATCATGGATCTGCTAACTTCAAATAGTATGCAACCCCATTCATAATGACTGTAGGAGCCGATTCAGACTGTTATTTTCCTTATTGTAGGATTTTATTCATTAGTCTCATGAAGGTAGTAGGTGCTCCATGTAAACCAAATCACATATTCTAAATTGAAAGAGGCCCTGTGGAGTGGCAGATGTGGTCTTCTCTCTGGATTGGTGCCCTTCTGGGATTTGTCAATATCCTTTTGTCAAATCCAAAGAGGGATAAATACCAAATCCATCCAAAAGTTCTATCTACCCTGGGCATTGGGTAACTTATCAAATTTTGCCACTCTGTTTATCTGCCTAAAATCCACACATCCATTCGACCTTGACACCAAAATAATGGGAGAACACTAGTCACTTGTAGATTGTTCTGTTATGTCAATGTACAGCATTTTTTCTATCTCGGTCTGTAACAACCCTTTTAACCATTCAGGAAGCCCGTTAGGGATACTGTCCAATTGGTTGGGTTTCCTCTGTGTTTATTCTCAATTAAAATAGTCATACCTGGCTGTCCAATAAACATGCATTTACAATCCTCCAACATTTTTTTCTTACCTTTTCCTTTTGGCTAGCGCCTAGGTTAGGATTGATGTTTATTTTTCCTTGGGATGGTCACAGTATCGCATCCCAAGCTTGATTCAATAATTATGGATGTCTTAATTCCAGCACAGCCATCCCAGGTTCAGCTCTATTGTGCCATTCATTTGGAGACTGTCATATATTTTCTTTTTCCAGTTTCTCAATTTTTTCTCATAACTTACTGAACCAATTCTCCTCTTTACCCTGCCACTACATCTACTAGGCAACAGTAACAGGACTTAGTATCCTGCTTTAAATCCTTTGGTCTTTAACCTTTGATCATACAGGATTTTTTTGTCTTTCTCTGGCAGTTGCTTAAGTGTTCCTGGGTGCAATGTGTCCGTGGGCCTTCTAATTTATTTGTTTATGTCAGGATGTACTCATTCAGATTTTTAGGGCCTTCTAGGTTTTGATATCAACCATCTTTAATGATGTCTAAAACACCATGAGGTTGTCTCCCATATAATAATTCAAAAGGGCTGAATCCTGTGGATACCTGGGGAACCTCCTTATATGCAAACAATAGAAAAAGGCAGACATGCTTTGGGTTCTGGCCTACGTATTTCTTGAGCATAATCTTTAGGGTTTGATTCATTCTTTCTTTCTGTATGACCACTGACCTTTGCATAGTAAGGACTGTTCCCAGGCCTGCATATAAATATTTCGGTAGCACTGAATGAAACTTGGTGTTTGGGAAAAAAATTAGCAATCACATTTCTAAATGGAACTGCTTCTGGATGCTGAATGGCCTAGTCACAGACAGTTTCTTCATTGACAGTTCTTGTCAATGAAATCCTCAAGGGCTTAGAGCTGAGGCTCCGACAAGGAATACACCCATCTCACTGAGGTAGCTTGGTGAGATTGACCTCACAATGGAAATTGAAATCAGAAAAAAAAACACCATACAACATTCATCAGAACAGATTTTTAAACTTTTTTTCTGGCACAGTTCACAAAAGAATGTAAAGTTCAGTTATTGTGACAAGTAATATTCTTGTATTTATTTGCATGAAAGTTCTTTCAACATTCTGTCATGTTGCCCATGGCCAATAGCCAAATGAGCCTCATGAAGTATGTTAAATAATTCAGAATCTGTGATGTAAAACTGGAGCACTTGACGCCTTCCCTAGACATTTTCTAAAAATTTACAAAAAATTATACATTTAGAAATCACATTTCTAAATGGAACTGCTTTTGGGTGTTGAGTGGAATAGTCACAGACGGATGGATGAATCCCCTCCGCAAGTTCTTGTCAATGAAATCCTTAAGAGAGCTTTGAGCTCAGGCTCCCAACAAGGAATAAATCCATCCCACTAGTAGCATGGCATTAGGAATCAAATTGATGGGACAATCATACAACCAGTGTGGGGGAAATTGCTCTGCTTCCCTCTCTGAAAACATTGGCATAATCCAAAATCTCAGAGGGACTGTCCAGGGACGAAGGGGAGGCTCCTCAGCCGCACACACCTCCAGCCAATGGGAGTGGCACTTTGGACTGTCCAAATGGATCGTCCCTTCTGACCACATGATCCGCAGGTCATGCACCTGAAGCCATTCCAGCCCCTGCAAGATAGGGAAATGAGCAGCTGCCAAGTAGAACTCCAGTCATTCCATGTGATTGTCCATGTGCATCTCGAGTGGAACGGTGGCTGCTATCGTGGGTCCTGACCAGAGAGGTCAACCATCTACAGTCCCCGCCAGAATAGCGGGGGCAACTTTGCATTGCGGGATCTCCCATTAAGCGGCGAATTCTAAATCCATAAAGTTTGGGGTTTCCCCCGAGTCCACCATGGCCTGGGTCTGCACCTTCGCCCAATCAGGCTGTGTCAAGTCACTGCCAAATACGAAGTCAGCATGACTCGTGGTTGCTGGGTTGGACCTGCCAAAATTTTCACCCGACCTCATGAGCCTTCTAGGTTGGGCTCTTGGAGTTTCCCGACTTTTCTTGGCTGGGCAATTGGCAGGAACATGGATCAAGGAAACTGGACACATTGTTCCAACAACGCCCATCTGCATGGGTGGGATTAAATAGGTAATGCCAGTATGGGCCCTCATGATGGGCGAGGCTGTCTCTTCATTAGTAACCTGGCCAACCAGCATTGTGCCTGTCTCCTCTCCACTCTACGCATCCTTGGATTGGGGGGGGGGAGGTTTGGACTCCCATCTCCTCATCCTTGCTGTCCATAGGCAGCTGCTCCCATTCTTCACCTGAAGCTTCTAGGTTAAACTGCTGCAGCAGCACTCTCTGCTCTGGCTCAGCCAGTAGTACCGGCTGTGGCCGCTTTGTTCAGCTGGAGTTCCCCCCCCCCACTCCCTGGTCCATGTCTCCACACACAGGTACACACCCATACTCACTTCCTCAGAGGTGCCAGGACCTGGCTCATTCTTCAAACTCATGTCCGGAGAGGAGGCCGGAGGTACGTCCAGGACACATGGGGACTTTGGTTCTTCTTTTGGCCTTACCAGTTGACACAGCAGGCAGGTTTTATAGTACATGGTCATCTCCCCACAGGTACTGGGTGAACTTCCCATTTAGGCATTTGTCTCTCTGGCTTCCCCTAGTTTTGTCCACTTTTCTTAAAGCTTTCGCTTTCCTTCATTTCTCCTATTAAGTCAGGATGGCTAGGAAGAAATCCAGATTGCTTCCCTTCCTGTGTGTCCTCCATCCTCGTCTTTGCCTTAAATTGAGCCCATGTAGTTACTCACACTATCTTAGCCTCTTTCTCGATTCCTTTTCTTCAAGTCTAACCTTCACTTAGTTTTCTGATCAGAGACACGCGCATGAGAGCTGGTGTCAGTATAGTGTGTTTATTGCACAACTATACATTATGCTGGTAACATTCAGCCCCAATTTCCCCAAGGAATTCCCACTATCTGTGAGAGCACAATTCCAAGGACAAGGTCCAATATATATATGAGATAAAGGTTTGCAATTGCACAAGGCAAGACCAAAGTTCTAAGTCCACAGAGCAGGGTCCCAAATCCACCCGATGATAACAAGGTTTGAAAGCCTTGAAAGGCAAAAACAAAGTCTGAAATCCACAGGGAAAAGTCAGAAATCCACAGGACAAAAACAAAAAGTCCAGAATCTGCAAAACAAAATCCAAAGTTTATGAAGTTGAAGAGATGGCATTGCAGAAGCAAAAGGTTGTCTCCGACAAATGCACCTTCCCCCATGCCTGGCTAAATCATCCCAAGCCCCGTATTTCTCATTAGGGGCAAAAGAGCTTCCTTGCTGACCTCATCTGTGCTTCCCTAGGGCTCTGCTCTTTCCATCCGCAGATCGGGTGAGGGTGGCAGCTATTCTTCATTGGAGACTTGCTGTTCATTGATGATAACCATCAGCAGCCAATCCTCTCCTGCTTTGGCTAATGCAGGTGACTGACCATCGGGTAGACCTCTGCCCCTGATACCAAATCGACCTAGGATTGTGTCTTCCTCAGCCCCTGAACTCTCTGGATGGTCCTGGAGATTCATGCCAGCCCGCTCTAATTTTTCCAGCTCGTCTTCCTCCTCTAAACCAACTTCCAATGGGGCCATTGCAGTTAATGGAAAGTCTGTACCTATTGCTAGGTTACATGGCAAGTGAGAGATTACTCCTGCCACTATTATCTATTCCTTTCCCTTTGTGTGTGCTTTGGCTTTAAGCAATGTGTCCATCTCGGACTGCCCAAACACACTTGTAAGAATTTCTTTCCCCATAGATAACGGTCCTTTTTATTAAATGTTTGTCTACTCCCTGTATCTACTAGGTCTCTCATCCTGACCCCTCTAACTTTTGCTGGGACCATAATTTTTCTTCCAAGAGTTGCTTGCCCTACTGCAGCCATTCCTTCCTTTCTCTCTGGCTTTTACAATCTTTGGAGAAATGACCATTTTCCCCACAGGTATAACAACTACAGGTCTCTCTAAGCTCCCATTGTGTTCCTGTGGATTGGCTAGGAGCTAAAGGCTTCTTTACTTCTTTTTCCTTTCTGTCTTCAAGCTCCTTAAAGTCCTTACTTGCTGGAACAGGCTTTCTTAATTTCCTCCCTCCCTCCTCCGCATTTTCTTTTCTATTCTTTTCTGGCTTCTGTACTGCCATGTATCAATCATTTTTTATTATGGCCACAAACCAACATTAGAAATAAAAGCATTAAAAATAATAAAAAAATAATATAAAACAGACTAACATATTACGACTAGTGGTGGATTATTATCAGTGGGCAGTTAGACTCTGCCTCATTGTTTAAGTTTGCCTGCTCGGCTTCTCTCCAGCCCTCCAATTGCGTGGCTCTTCCCTCCTGCAAGCCCCGAGCTCGCCGGCCCTCTCTTTTTCCTACAATTCCCTCGTCGTCATAAAAAATAATGAAAGGCACGCATGATTTAAAGGCAGACACGTGCGCATTCACACACACACACACCTTCCTTCCTTTCCCTTCCCAGCTTCCGAAGCCTAAAGTTCCAATGCAGAAAGAAAACGAGCGAGCGAGAGGAAGGGAGAGAAAAGATGGGGGTGCAAAAAAAGGGGAAGGAAGAGCACGACCTGGAATTTGTGACTCAGAAAGTTGGCGAGGGCGACCCCTCCTGCCGCCGCCATCAGGGCAGGTAGTTAAACAAAACCTGACCCCCTCTCTTCCCTCTCCACATCCCCCTCGGATTTGCAACCTCTAATCCGATTGCAAAGATGAATTCAAGCCCCCCCCCCCCGAAGCTGCCTTGTAGGGTTTTTTTTTTCCTCCTTGCAAAAGGGAAAAAAATTAAAGCAGCATTGCTTATGGGGGTCGGGAGGAAGGAGTCAATACAAAGCCTGCAGAAGGTTAAAAGAAAAAAAGGGGGTCAGAGACCGTGGGGAAACCACGTGTTTAAAAAAAGGAATGGGTCTCCACCATATGCCAAGTCAGTTTTGCTTGCCCACAGCGGAGCTACAGGTGTCTTCCCAGACCGGGCTCGCGGCGTGGGAACCTGGCTAGTCCCGGGCAGGCATGTCTGCACGCTGCGGCCGAGCTGCTGCCAAAAAGAGAAATGGGGGTGGTGTGCAGTCAGACTCACTCGCCAGGCTGCCAAATCTGAGTGCTTAGCTACTAGGCAGTCTGTTAGTCCGAAGGAGTCTCCAAATAATTCCTGTTTTGGTTATATCCAGAGTCAACAGATATAATTGTAGAGAGTCTTTTCTCATCCAAAATCATATAAAGGCACTTTGTTTACACCAGGTGTTGTTTCAAGGTCAAACACTTTTCAAGTTCTTTTTATTATTTGGTATTACTGTAGTATCTCCTTTCACCACTAGATGTCCTCATACTATTGTCTATATCCGGCTTTAAAAATTTTTTACAGTAAAAAGTTTTTTTAAAAGTTTTTTGTAAGTTATTTACCTAGAAATTAAATCTAAATTTTTTTTCCATGTCCTGGAGGTTAAGCAGTCTTTCTTTAAGTCGATCTAAGTTACATTTTTAGGTACTCTTTTATATTCCTTAAATTTCTTCCCCCTCTTTTAATTACTCGGTGCTTTTAACTCTCTTTTCCCGTAGTCCTTCTAGGGTCTTTACTTTGTAGATTTTTCCCAATCGGGATCAGTATTTCTGAGTCCATAAGGAAAAGGAATAAAAAATAGGCTCACCCAGTTTCAGCACGCTGTTGACAATCAGCTGTTTGGTGGAGCCGCAGCTCCTCGCTTTTTTCCCCCGGCTGACGACTTGGGCTGCCTATGCTTACCAGGCAGCCTTTCTTCCATCCTTTAGAAAGGTTTCTTCAGTCCATCTGGACCGACCGCCATCTGGTCCAGACTCCCGAAGCTTCCCTTCTTGCCCCTCCAGGGCAACTTTCTGACCCCTTGGGGTCACCGGACCGAATGAAATCGGGCTAAGAAGCCGGAGCCCCGGTTTCTTCCACCCGTCTCGTCATGGCATCAGACCGGAAGTCGGGCTTGTCAATTCTTATAGAGGATACAGTATAGTAGGACATATGTTGTGTGCTGCCATGTAATCTTCAACTGTCCTTTGACTTGACTGGGTTGTGTTTCTGCACCCAAACTCTCAATTTGGTGGGAAATGTTTCATGTGGAGTCAGTAAATACAAGGGCTCACTGCAAAAGCCATCTTTCTTAGGGAATATAACTACAGGAACAGGAAATGCATCACAGGAACAATAGAGATGAATCATAGAGCTGCATGTAAGGTAAACAAAACACCCATAACAGAGAGTACTTGTAGAAACTACTCTAAAATTACTTCCTCTACTGATTGGGCTGAAAAGACTCCAGAACCAATATTTACAATAGTGTCTGGCTTTCTTTTAACGAGTGGGCAGCCCTTAATGGGCAGGATCAATGAGCCAATTTTGATTTCAGGAGGAACTGTCATTGGGAGTCTTATGGTAAAGAGCATCTCATGCTAGATCTCCACTTATGTTGGAGGGGGTTACATCTGTTTCAAAATGAGAAGAAGATGCTTGATTTTCTTTGCTGGTGGTTGATTTTATTTAGCCTTATTTCTTTTTCTGTTACACCAGTTACAGTAAACCATGCTATGTATGAAATTTTCATGCAGCAAAATGATCGTCTCATTTTTTATTTTTGTATTGGTGTCTTTCAATGTTTTCAATGATTCTTTTGCATCTGCGCATTCTGAATACTTAATGTGTCTTTCTCTGATGTAGACTTTTCCTTACATAACTGATTGTTGAAAGAAAAAATCTTTCCGGTTCATTTCTTCAGCTGGGGATGAGCCTTCAGCACGCACAAAAATAGACACAAAGTGAAGCAAGCTGTCAGAAAGCGGATTTTAATTCAGAAGCCAGACAGAATAGTAACTCAGCAATGGATTCTGGGCTAGCTAGCAAATTTTCCAAGGAAAATGATCTCACTCTTATACCCCCCTGTGCTATTGAAGTCTTAGATAACTTGTAGCAAGAGATAGGAATGTCTGGGCATTCAGCCAAGTGTCTGGGCATTCAGCCACACTTTCACTCTAAACAAACAACTGCCAGAGAACAAAGGGAAAAAAACTAGCAACAATTGTCGCTAAGAAGCAGTCACACGCATCTTGTGAGCAGAAGCTGACGACCTCTGTCGTGTTTATTGCTTTTATATTATTTGTTATAGACACAAGCTTTCTTAATCATTAGATGTTTTACATTTGCTGATTCAGGGAATACTTCTTTCATCTAACCAACTACTTTCTAGTTACATATTATAAGGTCAACAACTAGTTAAGGAACAATGACAGGAAGATAGAAGAAGGAACTAAGCCTGTTATCTATTTCAGTAGGTAAGGCATTAAGTCAAAAGGGGGTGACCTTTAGGCTGCTTTATTGGAGCAAAGGGTATAGAATTATGAGATGTGTGGGGGTGCTGAATATGGCAGTGTGCTGCACGTATTCAACCCCTACATCTCACTCTTCTATTTTATTAGTAAGGGCATTATAAGCTAAAGTAGTTAGTGGGTGTAAGTAGGGAACATACATCTTTGCATTTGTTTATATACAGCATAAACTTGTTCCTGAGGCAAAGTTGATGTTGGTTTAGTATGGATAATTGCAAGATATCTTTTTAAGTAGAGAGAAAAGACATTGAATTATACAACAACAGCTGATAAGAATAGTAACTATTATAACAAAATATTGAACAATCTGTCCAAGAAGGCCAGTGGGAAGCCATGACCATAGAGCACTCCACCAGTTTCCTAAGGTATCAATTTTTAAATCAGAAGCCAATTTATGTAAAACATTAATTTGCTTTTGAATAATGCCAGATTGATCAGAAAGGTTAAAACAACACATTCCTTCGAGTGTTTCACATCCCAGATGTTGTCGGAGCAACAGATAATCAATTGCAGCACGATTTTGTAAAATAGCTTTACGAAGTTCTATTAGCTCTTGATTAATGGCAGATAAAGCTAGGGAGGTTGCATTTATGGTTTTTGCTAAATTACATGCAAGAGAATTTAAATATACATGAGCTCGAAGAGCAAGTGCTGGTACTCCTATTAATGAAACAGCTAAGGCAATATACTCTGCTTCATTGAGGAGAGTTCTAGAAGAATCACAAGTTTCATCCAGGACTACAGACCTTCTGTGACGTTTTGAACTGGCTATGTTGAGTTCCGTTTTTGTTGGTAAAAATGTGGTGAGCCTACTAAGGCAACATTGTGTCGTACTTACATTGGCAGGAATGTAATTAAATGTCTCTTTCCCACAGGTAAAGAACCATCCTTTTTGTAACCATATATGTGCATAATTAAAAGATACTTCTTGAAAGGAGGTACAATTTAAAATCCCTTGACTGATATGTATACAATGAGGTTTTTTAGATGAAGTAGTACAATTGACAATTTTTGCACAAGTAAGATTTGTAGGAACAGCTACAACTGGTGTATGCAGAGCAATAGCATCAGGGGGTAACATATAAGAGGCAAAACCCCAGTTTGACATAGTTGCATATTGAAATTCATTGTCTGATAGAAAATTGCTCAAACCAGTATAATTTTTTAAAACTGATACTGGGACACACACAGGTATAAGACAGGTAGATAGTAGATTTTCCATATCATATGATTCAGAAAGACAAAAGTCTTGCACTTGGGTGACATTAGCTAATTGCACCCAAATATTATTTTTCATCCGTGATTCTAAAGTATGAATTGGAAAAGCTTGAGTCCCCACACAGCAATTAAGAAGGAAAGAGAGACAAAGAATGACTAAGGAGTTTGCAGTCAAAACCGCAAATATGGCAGTGCATAAATTCTCTGGTGTAGGTTCTTTCCCTTGTTGCTGAAGAACCTCCTGCGCTTTGGATGTTAGGTTCTTTACATCGCCCCAGGTCGTTGGCCGACTGCGATGGCGAGAGCGAAAGGGACGCTGCGCTGTCTGAAGAGTCACCTTCTTCATTTCCGGGATTGGGTTCGGGACTTGATGCCACGACATCTTTGGCTGGTCGCACACACCGGGCTGGAATCCAGAGAGGACCTGTAGGAGCAAGCACAGCAGCATAGCCTCGTCCCCAAGTTAAAGGAGCTGGACCTAACCAGGTTTTATCAGGCAATTGCCGATAATATACCAATGGATTAGGGAGCGCAGCTTTCTGCTGAAAGTGACACTGGTAGAGTTTTGCAAAGAAATATTCAGCTGATTTAAAGTTATTAGGACTTTATTAACTTGACGAGTTATCCATGCCAAATTAGGTACCCTTGATCCCTCCTTTTTTAGTTGTTTAAGTAAACAATCTTTAAATGAACGATTGGCTCGTTCAACAATAGCTTGGCCAGTAGAATTGTAGGGGAGGCCATGTTGAAGAAGAATATTCCATGTAGTGCAAAATTGCAGGAAGGAAGTGGAAGTATAAGCTGGGCCATTATCTGTTTTAATAACAGCCGGTTTTCCCAAAGCCGTAATAGCTGCCATGAGATGGGAAATGACATGATTAGAGGTTTCTCCCCGTTGGGGGGTTGCCCAAATGGCTCCGGAATAAGTGTCAATTGAAACGTGAAGATACTTCCAAGGTGCTAGAAATGGAACATGAGTAACATCCATTTGCCACAATTTATTGGCTTCTAAACCCCGTGGGTTAACGCCTGTGTCTCCTATAGGAGAGAGACCAGCACATTGAGGACAAGCAGAAATGATTTGTTTTGCTTGGCTTAAAGGAATATGGCAGGATTGTGCCAAGCCACGAGCATTTTGATGGAAAAAGGAGTGACTATAAAATGGATCAGAAAACAAAGTGGGTAATATATGAACAGCAGCATCCGCCTGAGCATTACCTTCTGAAAGAAGTCCAGGTAAAGAGGAATGACTTCGAATGTGTGATACAAAATATGGATGAATACGATCCTGTAATAAATGCCTTAAAGTTAAAAACAAAGACAATAAATTAGCATCTAGTCTAGGTGTCACATAAGCACCAGGTAAATTAACAATGAGTTGACAGACATAGTGAGAATCAGAAATGAGATTAAATGGTTTTTGAGCAAACGTGTGAAAAGCAAGAATAGCAGCCGCAAGTTCCGATCTTTGCGGTGTGGGTTGCACAGCTGTGTGAACGGTGTGCCATTTCTCTGTTGATTCATCTCGATAGGTGATTGCTCCTCTAGTTTTTCCGCCGTCAGAAAATACAGTAATAGCATCAGACAAAGGCTGACTCGAAAACATAGAGAAAATACGAAAAGAGGAAGTCATTAAGAATGTAAAGCGAGGGTCTTTAGGTAAATGATAGGAAATCTTCCCTACATAGTCTATCAAAGCAATTTGTAAAGCTTGACATGTCTGAAATGCAAATTCAAAATTAGTTTTAGCAAGAGGAATACAAACGTCCATCAAGTCTGTGCCGGTTCGTTGAAGAGCCCGTAAACGTCCTTATACTATTAAATCCGTTATAGCCAGAAAAATAGGCAAAACATTATGGGAAGGGGTATGTGGTAAATAAAGCCACTCAATACAATAAACTTGATTGTTCTGTATAGCAGAAAGGACTGCTGTTGGTAGTTTCTCAGTGGGGAAGATTAATAAGGTTAGTGGAGAATTAAGAACAGGAATACGGTCAACGAATTTAGTTCTGATAATTGAATTAATTTGTTTAACAACATCTTGCACTGCCGAGGGAATGGAGATTACATCTGCAGGGGATTTGCCCTGGGTGAGTAATTCAAATAAAGGGCTTAACAGACCTGTAGGTAAGCAAAAATAAGGTCTTGCCCAATTTAGAGTGCCCAATATTTGCTGTAGCTTAACCAGCGAAATAGAAGGAGGTAAAGAAAACTGTGGGATATTAGGACTTGAATAACTTTGGAGGAGTTTGTGTCCTAAATACACATATGGCGAGCAGAGCTGTACCTTTTCAGGGGCAATTTGTAATCCACTATCAGCTAGATCTACTTGAAGTTCGGAAAGCCAATAAGATGGGATGGAAGGGGCTCCTATAAGAATATCATCCATATAATGATATATTAATGCTGTTGGATGACGCTTACGAAAAGGAGCTAAAGCATTAGCTACAAAGTATCGACACAAAGTGGGACTGTTCAACATTCCTTGTGGTAATACAGTCCAATGGTAACGGCAAGTGGGTTCAGTGTGATTTATAGCTGGTACTGTAAAAGCAAATTTTTCTCGGTCTGCTATGGACAGAGGTATAGAGAAAAAACAAATCTTTGAAATCTATGATCATCAATTGATGATCTTGTGGAATTAGATTCGGATTGGGAGTGCCACATTGCAGAGCTCCCATAGGCTGAATACATGCATTAACGGCACGGAGATCGTGTAGGAATCTCCATTTGCCGCTTTTCTTTTTTATAACAAAAACCGGAGTGTTCCATGGACTAGTGGAAGGGGCAATGTGTTGAGCTTGTAATTGTTCTTGAACAAGAATTTTTAAGGCTTGTAATTTGTACAGAGGAAGAGGCCATTGTTCCACCCAAACGGGTGTAGTAGTTAACCAAGTTAAGGGTAAGGCAAATGATTTATTCGTCGAAAGTGACGGTAGCCCCCCATTTGCTAAGTAGGTCTCTTCCCCATAAGTTGACATGGATGTCAAGAATGAAGGGACGAAGTGGAACAGTTACAGTAGAATTAGGAAGACTTGCAGAAAGAAATTGTATACTTTGTCGCGCACCTTGTCGCCCTCCTACACCCCAAACACTAGGGCATGGGTCGGTGGGCCAAGATGCAGGCCAATCTTTAGCTGAAATTACTGAAACATCAGCCCCTGTATCAATTATGCCCTCAAAAGGCTTACCCTCAAAAAGGACTGTCTGACGGGGTCGCTGAGTGGTGATTGGGGTGGTTAATGCAACTATAACAGGATCCGTGGAACCAAACCCGCCGTCCCCTCGATCCCTATCACGACCCCCTGCAGGGACAAAATAGGGCAAATGGAGTAATTGAGCAGGACTAGCATAGCTTGGTAAAGTCTGTGGCATGTTAGTCCATAATTGAATAAAGATTACGCCTGTATAGTCAGAATCAATTACTCCAGGGATTACAAAAATTCCCTTTTCCCCCATGCTAGATCGAGGCAGAATTAATCCAACATATCCAGAGGGGAGGGGACCAGAAAGTTGCGAAGCGACTACTTGTACCTCTCCTGGAAATTTAAAACACACTTCTTGTTGAGTAATTAAATCTATCCCAGCACTCCCTCTAGTGGCAGCAGGGGTATTATTAATTGCTGCTGGAATTACTGAGGAGTCTCTGTTTGGACCGGGGCCAGAGACCGGCCCGCTTTGAAGTTTCCCGACCGGCACTCATTAGCCCAATGATAACCCTTCTTACACTTAGGGCATTTTGTTTTTGGACGTTCCCTAACAATATATTTAAATGGTCGGGAGGCAGGCATTCCTCCCCCAATGTTTCTACATTCCCGTTGAAAGTGTCCAATTTTTCCACAATTATAACATTTCCCCTGAGGTTTTTGAACTTTTGTAAGAGCTGCAGCTAAGAGATTAGTTTGAAAAGAGGCAGTTCCTATATCCTGACATGCTTAATCATTTCTGCTAAATCAGGTTGAGCTCCCAATCCAATGATAGCCCGTTTACATTCAGTGGTGGCATTTTCTTTAGCCAATTTCATGAGCAATTCAGCTTGGGCATCAGGATTGTCAATTTGTCGTCTCAAGGCATCTTGCAGACGATTAATAAAATCTGTATATGGTTCATTTGCCTTTTGACGAATATTTGAAAATGCTTGAGATGGTTTTCCAGTTACTGGAACTTTCCCAAAAGCTTTGTAAGCACATTCAGAAGATATTTGAAGAGTAGCTGTAGGTAAAACAATTTGTGCATTCACTGGAGCGAAAGCACCAGAGCCATACAACTGCTCTGGGATGTAAGCACCTCCAGAATTTGCAGCTCTTAATGCACACTGATGTCTAAACTCACTATCCCATACCACATACTGAGCTGGTGTTAATAACATACGAATTGTTGTTTTCCAATCTTCCGGTACCAAAATATGGTTCCTCATTGTTGCTTCTAACATGCCTTGTACATAAGTACTTCCTAACCCAGCATCTCTTATACCCTTATGCAATTCTGTTAAAATTGCATATGAAAGTGGTCGATATTCCACCACTGCAGCTCCATTTGCATCGACTTGTCCTGTCAGATGTACAGGGCAAACCGAGAGCATATCTGCTAGTTCCTGCATGTCTCCCTCTCCTTTCGCCATTTGATCTTCTAATACATGGCGAATGGAAACATAAGATTTAGAATCCTTTTGCTTTGAAGGTTTCACATCCATCGTGGAAGATATAGGAGCTGATGGAACTGAAACCTTTTCACGATCATAATCAGGAGAGGGAGTAAAGCTTAATTGAGACCGAGTTACTGCATCCGCCCCATATTTTTCCACCGTGTGGCGACATTGATGCCAACAATGCAAAACATCAACTGGGGCTCTGGGTTCTTGATGAAAGGTGTTGCCTATTTTTTCCCAATCCTTAAGTCGGAGCGTCCCCCGTTCAGGATACCAAGGACAGTTTTTCCCAATCTCACTCACTAGCTTCCTAATGTCCGCCTCAGGCATCGTCATGCCTGATTTGTGTAAGAGAAACCTTAATTCTCTTACATGCTTTTGCTGATGGTGAGATAGATCGCAACCCATACTTACCGTTTGAGAAATCCCGGAGGACGAAGGTGCACCAAGGGGTCTATTCCAGACGACGGCAAGTATGTTGGCTGTTGCTTTCCCTCGGAAGGGGTCCCTGTTCGGGCGCCAGACGTAGCTAAGAAGCAGTCACGCATCTTGTGAGCAGAAGCTGACGACCTCTGTCGTGTTTATTGCTTTTATATTATTTGTTATAGACACAAGCTTTCTTAATCATTAGATGTTTTACATTTGCTGATTCAGGGAATACTTCTTTCATCTAACCAACTACTTTCTAGTTACATATTATAAGGTCAACAACTAGTTAAGGAACAATGACAGGAAGATAGAAGAAGGAACTAAGCCTGTTATCTATTTCAGTAGGTAAAGGCATTAAGTCAAAAGGGGGTGACCTTTAGGCTGCTTTATTGGAGCAAAGGGTATAGAATTATGAGATGTGTGGGGGTGCTGAATATGGCAGTGTGCTGCACGTATTCAACCCCTACAAACAATGTAACTTTCCCAGACTTTAGACAGGGAAAAAAAAATAAAGCAAAATACAAAGTTATTCAGAGTAGATGAAGAAAAGTTCTGAAGTTTTAGGGAAAAAAAAACAGATTAAAACAAGAATGGCTTTCCCAATTAAGTATATCTTTTCTCTTAAAAAGCAAATAAATTTCCTCAGCTTTAGACTTTTAAAGACTTTAAAGTAAATCAAATTGTCCTTTTTGTAGTAAAAGCTTAAACCGCCGCTTGTACGGGAGGGGGGGGAAGAGAAAACCCCCTCCTTCCTCCCTTCAGGCTTCCCGGTTTAATTGAAGACAGACTGTTTAAAGAGTATTTAACGTCAAAATCCACATTGCCGAAGTAAAGGAAGCAAAGTCTCACCCGGACCGGCTGCTTGCTGTCAAAATCAGCTCTTTCTCCGTCTCCGCAAAACAGCTGTTAATGGCGGAACGCATAAATGCGGTCCGCCTTTCTTCCGTTGGTTCCAGGGGCTGCTTTGAGTTCGGCGGGCCGGCTACTGCCGGCCCGTGTTCCTCAAAGGTTCACCCTTCAGTAGCCACCTCTCCGGGGTGGCATTCGGCCCAAACGGACCCACCAGCAGAAGAATATCGGACCTAAGGAATGAGCGATCGTCTCCCTAGGTCTAGGCTCAGCGACGTTCCGGAAATCATTCCTGCTATTGAAGTCTTGATGGGATTTGCAAAGAGCTATTTGTTTTTCTAATTTTCTTGCCGGGGGTTAGCTTGGTCCGGAAAAGGTTAATCCTATCCCCAGGGAAAGGAGATCGTCAGCTGATAGGTTTTGGTGTGTGCCTACTGTAATCCTGTCAGTTCTTTATTGTTTACACAAGGCAGCCGCTTGGTTTCTTGTTACAATTGTTTTCTTTGGCAGTCTGCCCAGAGCTATTAACTCCACAGGGTGGGGAGAGGAGGAAAGAGGAGAGGAGAGAAAAAAACTTTTCCAGTGCTTTTTATTTTCGGCTTGGCTTTTCTTAGGCAGGGAAATGGCTGTTTCTTTTTGAAGCAGTTTTCCTGAATGGCTGGTTTCTGGGGCCAGGCTTTCTCCTCTTGAGATTTTCTATTATTCCTTTAGGGAAGATTTGCCTGTGTTAATATTTCCCAAAATGTTTCTTTCTTGGGGGTCGGTAGGTGCTGACTTCCAGCACATTCTTCATTGGATACGATTAATAATTAATAATCCATCAGTGTCTTTCTCTGATGTAGACTTTTCCTTACATAACTGTTGGCTATCAAATAGTCCTAATACAGGATTTTGTTTTCAGAAATTGAATCTTGTCTATCATGTTCCTCAGAAATGTTATACCTACTTTAAATTTACAAAGCTAATGTTGCCATGTTAGTGGTGATTATTGTTTTCTTGCTGTTTTTTCCTAGTACATTTTTAAATTTTATGGTGAGGTATCTCTGCAACCACTAAATATGGGAAGCATTGGGCCTGCTACAGAGCTTTAATGGGGCTGGAGAAGAAATCTTTTAAATTTATATTTGAATATGAATAAGTGCAAAAACTATAACCCAACTGTTGCAATATAGTTTTTCAAAAACTATTGGAAGGAAAGCACCTCCATAAAAATGCATGCATGTAAACGTAAAAGAAACACAATCTATTATGAAAACCAACTTCAAGTTTGGAGAAATACGCATCAAAGTGTAAACAAACCTTCAAGCCAAATTTTAGCAATAGCCAGTTTGATGGCAACAACTTGACAGATTCATACAAATTATAAATTGATAGAAATTGAAGTTTGACATTTACCTACCTGTTGAGGGAATCTTAGCTGTTGACTAGAAACAGGCTTTTTTTCATTAGCACAATTTCCTAATTTTGCCAGTGAATATAAACTCTTCTTTTATTTTGCACTTCCATTACTGTTTCTCCTCTTTTGCATCTAGTCAGACAAGATTTCTCCTAGTTGCTTTTGAGAAGCAGCACTGCAGTTGAATCCCAGACAAAATAAGAATATGGTCAGTGTCAGAGGCATCCACATAGTGTGTGATTATTTGAAGTAGCATCAAGAGGCAAGATTTGGCAGTTTGCCTGTTGGCCTCAGGACCTCAGGTGCCACCAGTCTTCCAAGTTGCAGTTCGTTCAAAACATTCAGCAAGTTCCTTCTTTCATTAAACAGTGGTTGCTCTTTGCAGTTGACAGTAGAAAATATTCACATTGTATGTGTGGGTAATTTTGCCACAGGCAATTCAGTGACACATTGGCACAGAAAAGCAAATGGGAATTGGCCAGTCATTCCAACCACCTGCTTGCTAAGAGTTAGCAAAAGACCCATTAAACTAGCACAAGAAATACAAGAAATAGAATGTTTAATGCCAACTATTCACGCATCCATGTAAAAAGATTTTGGACTTGTGATCCTAAGGTCGGTGTTATTCCAGCATTTCTAAATTGATGGCTGTGAAACTTGCAGTTACAATTGCTAAAACGTGAAATGTTTCAGAGCTTCATAAAAAGTTGTTTGCTTTTGGAACAACAGAGCTCATACACCTTTTTGTTCTTAGTTGCCCTCAAGTCATACCCAACCTATTGATAGTTGTCCCAAATTGTGTTTGGTCTGTAGCCAGGTGGGTAATGTTTGCAAGAGTGGCATCCTTGGCTGTTAATTGTATCAAACCATCGTATTGCCTGTGTTCCTCACTTGTGTTTTCCTTCAATCTTGTCAAGCATGATCATGCTCTTTGCATGATATATCAAAGTATGAAGTTCATATTCTTGTCATTTGAACATCTAAGGAAAGCTTAGGCTTGATTTCTTCAAATGTTTATTGATTTGTTTGTCCAGCAGTCCTTGGTACCCATAGTATCTTTTGCCAATGCCATAATTCAAAAGCATCTGTAATCTTGTCTTGTTTCTTCACTGTTTATTTTTTGCATCCGTATGATATTGTGGGGAGGAAAATACTCCCTGATGAGGATTCTTCCAGCTGGGATGCAACAATCAGCACTTTGAAGAATAATTGAATAACGAAGCAGAGCTGCTGGAAAGAAGTCTTTAATGACAAGAAACCAAGGAGAGTGACATTCAGCAAAGTTTCTTCGCTAGCTAGAATGATTGACATCCAAACATGAGTTTATATATAGTTTCTGAGGTCTTTTCAGTCTAACACATGCTAAACTTGTGTTTGGTGACGTTTTAATCCTGTGCCTATTGAGGGGATCATTTTCCTATTTGGCTTTGTTTGGAAGGAAAAGGGCTAATCTCTGTTCCTGAAAAGAAGCGGAGTTGGCAAATCTGGTTAGTTCCTGTGTCTTTTTGTTTTGTTAATTGGTTTAATAAGTGACAGCTATGGTGTTAGGTGTCTTGCTACACTTTTGTTACATTCTTGCACCAGACTGCATTCTTTGTGGTTTTGTTAATCTCAAGTGTTTGCACTTGGGCTCTGAGGTTGTAAGCTCTGGAAATGAGTCAGATAAGGCTTGTGTTTTATTTTTTTAAAGGGATTTAAACTCGTGATTTAATTATTTGTTTGTGATTTAATTTTTCCTACCTCATGGTTTCTTCTTCTATCTGGGGAGGGGGTCTTCCTTCAATATTGAAATATCATGATCTGAACAAGTTGGATCTTTGTAGACAAACACTTCTGATCTTCTCTTAAGTCCTTCATAGACATTTTTGCAAAGGTGAATTGTTACTTGATTTCTTGGCTGCTTGTAGTTTTATTTGGATTTTGAAGAAACAAGCACTGATGCATTTGAGCTATGTTTTTTTTTTTTATAAACAAGTTTTACTGGTATTTTTTGGTTTTACATCAAAGTGCTTTAAGAATCCACGTGGAGATAGGCTGGTCAATCATCCAAAAAACAACAACAATATAATCAAACATAAATAATTCAATAATTCCTTAAAAGTTCCTTCTCTATTCCCTCAAGCTATAACCTAGTATTAATACATTTCTAAATAAAATTCAATCATTGTAAAAAAAAAATCAATAGTAATTCACTTATATCCATCAAAATCCTGTTTTTAAGTTTAACTATTTTACCATTACCATTTTCCACTTTAGCCTAAAATGAACACATAAGTTACATTTCGGGTCTCCCAATTTCCCATAAAACAATTAATTATTTCTAAAATATACATATTATATCAACTATTATATTTTAATACTTCCCAACTATATTCTATTTCTTATCAAGTATATATTTTATAAATCAATCCATATCTCTAAAAGTTCCTCAAATTGCTTTAACATAATCAAATTAATACATTTCTAATTAGCATTCAATCATTATAAAAGAAAATTTCAGTAATATTTCATCAATATCAATCCAACTCATTTTTGAATTTAACTAATTTCCAATTTGGCCTTGAATAAACAATAAGCTACATTTCAAATCTCTCAATTTCCCTCATAAAACCATAATTATTTCTAAAATATACATATTATTACCATTATATTTTCCTACTTCCCAACTATATTCCATTTCTTATTCTACTCTAAAATTTAAATCCCATCTATTCCCAACAACAAAAAAAGAAAAATATTTTCTTCTTTTCATATCTATTCTATTTCTTATTCTATTCTTCTTGTTTACCAATTCCATATTACCATTCCAGACCATAATCAAATCAATAATTTTCATCTCAATAGTATTATCTCAAACCAAAATCTTAAGCCTTTTTAACCCTTCAAATAGATTTTTAATTCTCATTTTTAAATCTAATTCTAGCTTTCTTTTTGTGCCAAGCAAGTTTCCATAAAAGAGCCTTTAAATCATCAAATCTCCATATTTGACCATGTATAGATAGTCCTGAACAATTCAGTCTGATCATGTTTCTTTTCTCTTTTTTCCAATATTGTCAAAGCTGTATAGTTCTTTTTGTTCAATGTACAGCCCCAAAGCATGATGTTGCCACCCCCATGCTTCACAGTAGGTATGGTTTTCTTTGGATGCAACTTAGCATTCTCTCTCCTCCAAACACGACGAGTTGTGTTTCTACCAAACAGTTCTACTTTGGTTTCGTCTGACCATATGACATTCTCCCAATCCTCTTCTGGATCATCCAAATGCTCTCTAGCAAACTTCAAATGGGCCCGGACATGTACTGGCTTAAGCAGGGGGACACGTCTGGCACTGCAGGATCTGAGTCCCTGGCGGCGTAGTGTGTTACTGATGGTAGCCTTTGTTACGTTGGTCCCAGCTCTCTGCAGGTCATTCACTAGGTCCCCGCGTGTGGTTATGGGATTTTTGCTCACCGTTCTTGTGATCATTTTGACCCCACGGAGTGAGATCTTGCGTGGAGCCCCAGATCGAGGGAGATTATCAGTGGTCTTGTATGTCTTCCATTTTCTAATTATTGCTCCCACAGTTGATGTCTTCACACCAAGCTGCTTGCCTATTGCAGATTCAGTCTTCCCAGCCTGGTGCAGGTCTACAATTTTGTTTCTGGTGTCCTTCGACAGCTCTTTGGTCTTCACCATAGTGGAGTTTGGAGTGTGACTGTTTGAGGTTGTGGACAGGTGTCTTTTATACTGATAACAAGTTCAAACAGGTGCCATTAATACAGGTAATGAGTGGAGGACAGAGGAGCCTCTTAAGAAGTTACAGGTCTGTGAGAGCCAGAAATCTTGCTTGTTTGTAGGTGACCAAATACGTATTTTCCACCATAATTTGCAAATAAATTCTTTCCAAATCAGACAATGTGATTGTCTGGATTTGTTTTCTCATTTTGTCTCTCATAGTTGAGGTCTACCTATGATGACAATTACAGGTCTCTCTCATCTTTTTAAGTGGGAGAACTTGCACAATTGGTGGCTGACTAAATACTTTTTTGCCCCACTGTATATCCCTAATTACACTAAAAATGCAAATCCTGGGTAAATCCATATGGTAAAAACAAAATAGTACAACCACCAGGATGATATTAAAACAGAAACTGTTTAATACAAAAGCTAAAGCTGAGCTTTCGTCGGCCAACACTGCCAACATCATCAGAGCACAATACGAGATTACTGGGAGTCCTTTTTATACCGCCGGGCGACTGCGCCCGGCTTCTCGATCTAGTCATCGGTCCGTCCGTTTTCTCTATTTGGTTTGTTCTTAAAGGGCACGCGTCTCTTGCGGTGGTGTCTTCCGAGGTTGCTATTTTCCCTTTCTTTGCCTTGATCACTTTCTTTCTGCTGTCATACGCCGTTGGGTTTTTCAGTCCCCCTCCGTCGTTTGCTAGTTCTTTTGCCCTTCTTGCACGTGTGCAGGGTCCCGTAGCGTGGCTTTCCATCGTTTGCTCATGGATCTCTTTTTTGCAGTCATCGGTGGAGTGTCTTGTTATTCCCCTCTTGTTAGCGGGGATCGTGGTGCGGGTACCCCGTGAGTTGTCATCCAGCCATCCGTATCGTTCGCACCCGTCATTGCTTTTCCTAGTTGTGGAATGGGTTGGGGTGTGCGTATCTGGGGTGTCCGTGGGGAGTGTTTGTCTCTTCTCTGTTCCCCTTGTAGGTAGGATATTTTGTGAGTTCGTTGCCGCATGAATGGGCTATCTCCTCCATCCCTCCTTCCTTCTGATCTTGTAAGGGGTGTGCAAATTGCCCTCGTTGCGAGTTTTGGTGTTTTTCCCATATCTTGAGTGTTTGGTATGCCGGGCAAAGTTCTATGTGGCGATTGATGAAGTCGCCATCAGAAAGCCAGGCCTCCTTAAGTAGGCGGCCTCCCTTAGTGGTGCCCCTGGATATAGGTTGTGCACTGGTTGTGCACTGGTAAGATATATATATATATATATATTAAGATATATATATATATTATTGATTTTCTAATTTTTCAATTAAACATTTCAAAAGCAACATGGTGACTGGGTAATCAATGATTCCATAACATACATAAATCTTTAGCAAAAAATCTCAAGTTACAACATCAGATATTTCTTCTCTTTATCCCTTAATATCTTCTATCTCATATTGAATTAATATAATTCTTATTGTTATCAACTAAGTAAAACCATCTTTGTTACATTTATCAATAATTTTGAACTTACACATATTTTAATTGTGTTTACATTCAATCTTCTATACATCAGTGTCCTGTTGTAGCTTTTTTTCCAGGCTTTAATTTCCCCTCCATATTCAACTTAACATTTGGTATGTTATAATTTCTAAGCTTTAGGTAACTAGAGTTTCCCTTATCTCAACTTCTACATTTCCCCCTTTTTATAACAAAATCTAATATTCTAAATATACATCTTATCTATTTGCATATAATCTTATTCTATTTTAAAAATTCTTTCCCCCCCACCATATTAAACCAAAAATCTATTAATCTTATTACACATCTTACCTATTCAGTTATAATATTACTTTATTTTCTAAAAAAATTTTCTATATTCAACCATCTTCAACCTTCTAATCAATAGTATAAAATCCCCCCTAATAAATCAAAACCCTAGTTTCTTTCAACCTTGCTCTGGCTTTTTTCTTTTGCCAACTAACCATCCATGTCAGTACTTTTAATTCATCACACAGTTTTCCCTCTATTATTGTCTATTATTTAAGAAAAACCATTTAATTACAATTTTTTTGGAAGAACTAGCCCCATTATATTTCTTTGATCGCCTCCCCATTATTTCAGTTTCCCACAGTTGTCCTAATAAGTCTATCTTCCATTCAGTCTGTTCTTCCTTTTCCTCAAGTTTCTTCTGATTTATGAAAAAAATCTTTTCCATTTTCAGTGTTGTCACTCTCTTTTCTAATTTCCCTGTTGGCTGGATCTATTGGTCAGTTGGGTCCTCTGTCTTAATATTTAGTTGTTCCATTTCTCCTGTTGCTTTCTGCATTGTTGGGTCTTTGGTTGTAGTCAAAATCTGGGTCTGTATATTTAAGCTGGGATCTTGTTCCTTTATGTTGCCTCTCATTTTGTTACATGCTGAAAGAATGGTTTCATGTATTGATTTCAACATAGAAAGGATTTTTTCCTGATCTTCATCCATATTCTCTTGATAATATATTAAATTAAGGATTTTAAAATCAAATGTTAGAAGTAGTTTTTGTAGCTAGATGTGTGACATCTTTCACATGTTGCGAATAGTCTTATAGTGAAAATTGTTGGGCAGGTAAGAATTTATAGTCCAAAGTATTCCATCATCTCATGTAGTAACAAAGACTTCTCATGTAAAGAAATAGGAAAACAGTTTCCCACATATAATTCTGAAAGTCAATAAAGGTTTATCTTCATAGTTCAAACAGACCAGATAAACCGCCTTGCAGTTCTTTCTTTACAGCTGTGTTTCTCACAGGTGGTATGTCAAGGTCGAGAGGGTTTTTTCTAATTTCTGGGCTTCCAGCCAAGTCTTTTTTAGCCAATAAGAAATTGTAATAGCATATTTTGTCGCAAGATGTCACCGATGCCATTTAAAACTTTTTAAATCCTGAGTTTTAATAATAGTTTTTCAAGGTTTGTTTTTTTTCTTTTTAAATAGAAGCCAATATGTCCAGTAAGAATAGGAAAACTTTTAGTTTCCAAATTTCAAAGGTATATGCATCCAATTAGATTAATTGATTAATTAATTAGATTAATTGTTCTTATAATTGCTCTTTTCCCCTTAGAGGGTGGGGTAAGAATTCCCTTCCCTTTCTCCTCACGGGGAGAAATATTTTGGGCAACTTTTGCAGGAAAAATATTTAAAGTCTTAAAAGAGAAGATCAGATCTCACCCAGTTTCATCCGCGTCGCTTTAAAGGTGCTTGGTTGTAGTTTTGACTTTGGCTGTCAGCAGCTTAATGACGAGCCATATTGCTATGGCCAGTCTTTTCCCCGCCGGTTTGGAGAGCTGCCCCGGATCAAGCGGAAGGGCTACTGCCCCTACAGGGCGACTTTCAACCCCCCAGCGGGATAAAACCGGACGCTGAAGGCGGAGCTTGTCTCCATATGTCCGCCAGTGCCGCGATGGCAAACCGGAAACCCTTTCCACCCTTTCTTGATCTTCTCATCTTGTTCAGTATGGATCCTTGAAAAATTTTTATCATTCCAATCTGAGCCTGAAATTTTATTTTAATTCGTGTAGCTTTTGGAGAACTGATTTTGGGTTTTCTCTAAATTCTAATACTATTTCCTTGTAATTATTGTAGTAATTGTCTTTGTCTTGCCTTACAGCATGTGGGGAGTTCTGATTTACTTCTGCAACTGAGTCTCTTGCTCCTCTAGTTTTTGTTTCTTTATATTTTTGGCAATTTTGAGTTATTTCAGTCATCTCTCTTGGATGTTTTTTATCTTTTGCACAGATATTTCATTTAGAGCACAAATTTATTGATGCTACCCATAGTTTGATTCAGAGGAAACAAGCCAGTATCTTCAAAAGAGTCTGGAAGGCTTTCCATAAACTTAGTATTGGGAAATTTATTAAGCAATTATTTGTTCAGAGGTTGCCAACAGTTATAAAACCATACAATATTTGCATTATAAAATAAGATTTTCCACAATTGGGCAGCTCACTTATAATACAAGAGAAAGGATGTACAAACTGAACTGTTTTTCATCATGCTTAATAACTGAGGTATTGTACAATAATACTCCGTTTTGAACACCTTTTATTATAAACCACTTTTAGAGTTTTTCTGAGCACCCGTGTTTCCAGCACCCACTGTTTCTTAATCCTAACACTACCTGGTTATTCTAATCTGATGTCTTTTCCTTCTCCCCAGGTAGACAATAATCATCAACTAAGCTTCCAAAGTTAACCTTAACACAATTGGCACTTGGAGGGATCTATAATTTTTTATAAATTGTAATGAGAAATGTATAAGAAATCACATATTCACTAACCTAAGCTTTAACAAAGTCACCAATCAGTGAGACAAAGTTGCTAATAGCTAACAAGAGCTCAAGAGAAGGGAGGGGGGAAAGCCGACACGAGATAATAGAAAGGAAACACTTTAAACTCATAAACAAACATGAGAATTAATTAAATAATTGTTTTAAATTATAAAAACAAACGAGCAAACACACAAAATTTATTTATCACTATGTAAACTTAATTATAACACTTATAGTTTAAAGGAAAAAATTCAGTCGTCGCTTGATTTAATCAGCTCTATTTCCAGGTTAAGAATGCTAAAAATAAAACAAAACCAATTAAGAAACTGATTTAGATTGCTGTAAATATTGTTGCTACAATGTTTCATATTTTGTAGTCTACCTTCCGTGGGCTTTGATTCTTGGAAATAAAACTTCTTCCTCTTCAAATAGCACCAGAGTTTTTCTTTCCTTTTGCTGCTGAAATCTGGACCAGATTCACTTTTAACCCTGCCGCCTCATTTGACAAAGGATACCTGTATGTTTTGGGACCTGCTGCCACAAGCGCGGTGATTGAGGTGTTTGGTGGAATCTCACTTGTCAGCTGCCCTAAATAATCACCTGAGGGCAGTGTCCACACACCCTCTCTGCTAATAAAAATGACAATCAGTGTCATGGTAGAGACATCTGTACCCCAACTGATCCAACAGCCTTTATAATTCTAACTGTGCATAAGCTGTTGTAAAACTGGCAATGAACACATTAGTACATTGATTTGTTAGGCTGGGGTTTTTTGGCAGATTTCCATGTGGCAACAACTGCTTCATCCACAAATTCACAGGATGATGCTTCATAATAGGGCCCAAAAATATATTTGAATAATTCCTCAGGTTCTGTCATCACAGACATAGTCAGTTGATCGATGCACTGTCCAAATTTACCCCATAGTGAGTTTAAAAAGAGCTTAGCAATTTGCCTTTTTTCAGGGTTGACTTTAACATGCTCACAGCGTAAGTGTACCCTCTCCTTTTCATAGTCACGAACATGCCACTCTTTTATCTTCTGTTTTGTACTAGTCAGGATAACCACTGGCCTCCTGCTTTTGCCTGAGATGCATGTTAATAAAACCAGAAAACAATGCGAGACTACGTAGATTTCTGCAATTCTGTAGCCTTTCTCTACAGCGACAGTCAGCTCTACAGTGCACCATGTTCCAGTTTAGGGCTCTTTCTTCAACACTGGTTAAACGCACAGTGACTTGCTTTTCAGTGCAGGTTACACATTAATTTCCCCCCTGATTTATGTGGCAGGACTGGAAAGTAGAGGCTCCTCGGTGGGTACACTTTAACTTCGGCAAGGCCCAAATACTGCTTTATTTCACCAAAGTTTTGATAGATGATTTCTGGATGGCCAATCGTGGACACCATGTTCTTCACAAAAGAGTATAAACTGGTGAACCACATAGTGTCAAGAGTCCTACTTTCCTGAGAGGGACAGCTGGGGCAGGTCCTTACACCATCATAGCTCTTGGCGTTGTGAATGATAAATGTACATCCTTTAAAGTTAGGTTGTACAACTGCTTTTACAAATTCCTCCAGACAATTCTTACCATACCATTCCCATTTCCTAACATCTCCATCCTCCAGCGTGTCCATGGCGTAGACATAATTCAATATGTGCACTTCTGTTTCTTGATAGCTTTCAAAATCATACATAATGCATCTTTTTCCTGATTTGGGGTTAAAAATCACTTTCAGAAAACACAAATGTTCATTCAGGCTATCTACTTTCTCATCACACTGTCCACACTTCAACTTCTTACATTCTATGTGTGGTGCAGTGACATAAACATCTGGCACAAAATACATTATCCTCTGCCAACGATACATGTCTTTCATGGCATACCTTAGACCGACAAAACAATTTGCACTTACAGCATCTTGTTTTCTCCTCATCCACCTTGTGACACTCTGTAACGTTCATAATATTCTATAGCATTGTAATGTTGAAGTTCCTTCTGCCATGTTTGAATACTCTCCAGGTGCACATCAATTGGTTCTGGAATTGAGTCTGAATTCTCAGTGTTCAAATACCTCTGCTGATTGGATTTCTGACATATCCTACTCTTCACTGGTAATGTCATCTTGGGTGTCTGTAGGAAGTCGTTTTTCATCACCCATTTTCGTTTTTTTTACAGGGAGGCTCTAGATAAACAAAAATGACATACTAAGATCTGCCATGGATTTTATGAATACCTACATTTATATTTAGTAATCATTGTGTATTATATATATATAATATATTTTAAAATAATTTTTATTACCATTTTCCTTTATGCAACTCTAATACATATTCAGCAGACTGTCATTTTTATATACTTCGGATCAGCATTCTATACAATATATACACTATATACATTCAATATCTAACCCACAATAGCCTTATGTATATTTCCAATTTTTGTTTCTATTATCTATCCAAGTATACCATTTTTCCCAAACTGCGTAAAATTCCAAATCGTGTTTTTCTTTTAGTTCTAGAGTGAGTTTATCCATTTCGGCACATTCATATATCTTCTGAATGATCAATCCCTCTAGTGGTATATTGCGTTCCTTCCAGTATTGCGCGAACGCAATTCTTGCCGCAGTTAATATGTGTAGAATCAAATATCTTATTTTCCTGTCAAATTTCTTTTTAAGTATTCCCAGGAGAAATGTTTCCGGGTTTAGTTCTATTTGGAATTTTGTTAGCTCTTTTAGCCACCCTTGTATCTTAGTCCAATACTTTTTCGCTTCAGGACACAACCACCAAGCATGAAAGAAGGTACCTTGACGATGGTTACATTTCCAACATTTTGGGCTTTGGTTCGGATACATTTTCGCCAACCTTGCTGGGGCTAGGTGCCAACAGTATAGCATTTTATACTGATTTTCCTTATATACAGCGGATTTTGTTATGGTGTAATTTTTGTTCCAAATTCTTTCCCAATCTTCTAATTCTATATTGTGCCCTATGTTTTTTGCCCATGCAATCATTGGTTCTTTCACCACCTCCTTTACTCTATCAAATTCTAATAAATAATTGTATATTTTGGATATTAATTTTCCTTCGGGGCCTATCAATAGTTTGTCTAGTTGTTTTGGTTCCGTGTCAATTCCATACTCTTCCACGTCTTTCTTGTATCTAGATTGCAGTTTTAAATATGGCCACCAATCGATAGATATTCCCTGTTGTTTTAGTAACTGATTATTTTTAAGCTTTCCCTGTTTATCTAAAATTTCTGAGTATCTGGGCATTTTGCTTATATCTAATGTATTGGGGTGGATCATTGCCTCCATGGTGGATAGCCAACCAGGAATTTTCATATAATGTTTTTTCCTTATATCATCCCAGGTTCGTAACAATGCATCTCTTATTTTATGTCTATAGAAATATGAGTGTGTCCTGCATGCCACCCCTTTTGTAAATCGTGCTCTTCCAGTATTAAGATTCTTCTGTTATTTAAGTTAACCCAATCTCTTATCCAGACCAGAGTTGCTGCCTTGTGATAGAGTTCCCACGCCGGGAGTCCAAAGCCACCCCTACTTCTGCTGTCTTGGAGAGAGAGTAATTTTATCCTCGCCTTCTTTCCTAACCAAACAAATTTTGTAATAATTTTATTGAGTTCTCCCAAAAAACTTCTTGTCTAATGATATGGGGATTGTCTGAAATAAGTATAATAATTTGGGTAGAATGTTCATCTTAATAGTCGCGATCCTACCTAAAAGTGATAGTTGTAGCCTCCCCCATTTTTCCAAATCCTTCTTTATTTGTTGGACTAATACCATATAGTTATCCTCCTTTAGGGACGAACATCTCGCAGTCAGCCATATCCCTAAGTATTTAATTTTTTTAACAGTTTGTAAATCCATTTCCTTTTCTAATTCTTTTTTCTGATTTGTTGTTAAATTTTTAACTATCATTTTGGTTTTCCTTTTGTTAATTTTAAGTCCAGATATTTCCCCATATTTTTCTATTTCTCGTATTAGAATGGGACCGGATTCCAAAGGTTCTCCAATGATAAATACCATATCGTCCGCGAAGGCCTGTGCTTTGTACTCTTCTCTTTTAATGTTCGTTCCCTTTATTTCTCGGTTTGCTCTGATTCTATTTAGTAGTATTTCTAATGTTAGAATAAAGAGAAGTGTGACAGTGGGCATCCCTGACGTACCCCCTTGGTTATTTGAAATGTGTTGGTGGTATCCCCATTTACTATTACCCTAGCCATCTGCATCTTATATATTGCCGCTATCGTATTTTCGAATTTACTTCCCAATTCCATGTGTCTAATTTGCCTAATCGTGAACTGCCAATTTAGATTATTAAAAGCCTTTTGAGCATCCAGAAAAACAAGGGCCGCTTGTTTCTCTGGGTGGGCTCCATAATATTCCAGTATGTCTACTATTATTCTTGTGTTATCTCTTATTTGTCTATTTGGAAGGAAGCCATTTTGATCCGGGTGTATTATCTCATTCAATACTCTTTTCAGCCTGTCTGCTATTATATTCATAAATATTTTGTAGTCTGCATTTAAGAGGGATATTGGGTCTGTAGTTAATGACTTGGTTTTTATCTGTACCTTCTTTCGAGATTAAGGTGATGTATGCCTCCCTCCACGATTCCGGTATCTTTGCTTCGTGTAGTGCTTTGTTACATATTTCCAACAATATTGGTTCCATAATCTCATTTTTTTATAAATTTCCCCTGGGAGGACGTCCAGTCCTGGTGTCTTGTTGTTCTTAAGTCTTAAAATTGCCCCTCTCAATTCTTCTGGCGTTATTTCTCTATTTAGCATTGCCCTTTTCCCCTCCTCTAGTGGTATGATCCCTTCTTCCAACAAATAATTATCAATTTTATCCGTTGCTTTCTTTTTGTTCATAAAGGTTCACATAATAATTTTGTACAATTTTCTTTTTCTCTTCTTTATTATTTTGTAAGGTCCCCATCTCATCATATAATTGTTGGATAATCCGTCCTTCTTTTTCCTTCTTCAGTTTGTAAGCCAGCCATCTTTCAGTCTTATTAGCATGTTCAAAAAAGAATTGTTTAGAAAATTTTAAATTTCTTGCAATCTCCGCTTGCTCTAGTATGTTTAATTTATGTCTATCAAGCGTCAAAGTTTCTTCAACTAATTCATCTCCTGGTTTTGTTTGGAGTTGATTCTCCAAGTTTCCCATTTCTTCCTTTAGAATATTATGCTGCTTCCATTTTTCCTTATTTTTCTTTGCCATATAAGCTACTGTTATCCCCCTTATATAAGCTTTCATAGTGTCCCATAAGTTTGTTAATGAAGTGTGTTGTTTTTTATTTTCTTTAAAGAATAATGTCAATTCCTTCGTTATCCTTTCAATATATTCCTTTTCCTTTAAGATTTGGGGGTTTAGTGTCCATCTTTTATTTTTTTTCCTTTGGCCTCTCCATTTTATCTCAAGAGGATTATGATCTGCCCACATATTGTTTTCTCCTCATCCACCTTGTGACACTCTTGACTCCAAACATGCACAACAGAAGTATTGACAAATATGTCTAAATATTTGGTGGTATGGTGTGTGGCAGAACCAGCAGAAGTAACTTGCAACAATGAACTCTTTAATGTTTTTATCCCATAGTAATGCTTGTCATGCAGCAACGTAAACCAGCTTTTCTTGTTGAGGTCTTCCAGTGACAAAAAACCTCCACCCATGTTGATTATAAACAAAATATTTATAGTTGTACCCAAGTACTCTTCAAATACGTGTATCTGTGAAAAATCAATTCTGTTCCCTGGATAAATACCGAGGCTATTATGGAGCTCCCTGGCTGAAGTAACAATTTCTTGGTCAGTAGACGAACTGTTACCTAACAAATGCAACAGGTTGCCTGTAAAACACAGAAATTCCCCCTCCACATTGAAATCAACCAGATGTTGTCTTTTCTTCTCCCAACACCTTACTGAATAGCACTGTGCTTAATTTCCTAAGTCTGCCCCCTCTTTGTTCTTCATAATAGTGACTATTAGTTCTAAAGAGTTCCTCCATAATACCTCCACATTGCTTTGTAACAAACATCCTATATGGCTAAGAAACTGATCAGCATTTAAGTTGTGCATATATCCTAAGACTAAAGGGAGGCCTGCTTAATTCCTCTGCATCCATCCAAAGTTGCACAAAATCATTGGGTCTTATCTCCCTAGAAATACGATTCAAATGGTTCTGCATCTCATTATGAATAAAATTTATAGGCCATGTGAATGATTGGATACGCTCAATATTTACAAATCTGTAACGTTCATAATATTCTATAGCATTGTAATGTTGAAGTTCCTTCTGCCATGTTTGAATTCTCTCCAGGTGCACATCAATTGGTTCTGGCATTGAGTCTGAATTCTCTGAGTGTTCAAATACCTCTGCTGATTGGGTTTCTGACATATCCTACTCTTCACTGGTAATGTCATCTTGGGTGTCTGTAGGAAGTCGTTCTTCATCACCCATTTTTGTTTTTTTTACAGGGAGGCTCTAGATAAACAAAAATGACATACTAAGATCTGCCATGGATTTTATGAATACCTACATTTATATTTAGTAATCATTGTGTATTATAATTCACCTTGTATGTCTCGTAAAGTGGACGTTGTGGCTCCATTTCATGGTCCTGCTTCTCAGGTGCATCATGTGAAGTGGACGGTTGTGGCTCCATCCTTTGTTGAGATCATTGTGAAAGTAGGCATTGGAAATTCTGCAAACAACTGATCACACTCCCGTTCAGAAGGAACACAAACAAATAGTTGTTAGGAGTCTTGCTTGTAATTTCATGTGTTGTGTTCCATATGATATGGATGGCTGTTGCTCCATTTCCTGCTCCTACTCCTCACATGTGCCATGTGAAATGGATGGTTGTGGTTCCCCATCCCGTTGAGCGCCTTGTGAAAGATTGTGCCTTGGGAATTTAGCATGCAGCTGGTCATTTCACCATTCTGAAAGGAAAGAACAGTGAGACATGCCTTCTCCCATTTGTTACAGTAATAGACCTTATTGACTATAACCTGAAGTAGGAGATCTTCCTTACACTTTGGTGGCTGGCTCTCATTACAAACTCTTAACATATACTCTTTTTCTACAACAGGAGTGCCTGTGAATCAAATAGTATGCCTTCTAATTCATTCTCCTGTGTCCCTCGTAATGGGGAAACCCTGTATTCCGTAATATTTCTGTACCATTGTGAATCTGTTGGCATTGTAAAATTGGCATACAATTCATCTTTCTCACATTCTGAAATAAACATTGAAACAGTCAGGCATCACTATTGATACAGAAATGGTGAAACCCCTAATATTTTTATGGCAAAAGGAAAAAAAATACCTCCATAGACTTTCATACATTGTGAGTCTGATACCCCATCCCAATAAACATAAACCACAAGTTATAAATACTCATAAATCTACAACATACCACATCTTAAAAAGTAGCCATAAATGTACTTATATTAGTATCATCCACCCTGAAGAAGTCTTCTTTATTGGGCAATGTGGCAGGATATCCAGACCCTCAGCATTCTTTTCAGTTTCAGCCAGATACATTTGTACCCCCTCTGTTGTTCTCGTCACATTTATTGCACCAAACCTATTGGATGTGTTAACGCTTAACACATACTTTTTTGTTTGTTTGTTTTTTGTTTTTTTGCAAAATCATCCAGGCCACCCTCCCCACCCATTGAGTAGTAAATGGGCATTACCCCCAAAAAAGAACAACAGTTTTGAAGAGCTTTAATACGCTTTTTTATTTGAATTCATAGGCTTCACATTAACATTTTCTTGTAAAATTTCTGATACATTCTGACATATCATACTCTTCAGAGACATAGGAATCTCATTACGAATCCTTTTCATTAATGACAGTGGAGATTACCCTTCTCAATACATGGTATACAGGCCTTGACTTCCTCCAGCATGTCTCATGTGAAATATAATTTCATTTTGTCTGAAATATTAATGATTATCCATACAATTTGAGGTATAGAAATTTGAAGGCACAGTCTTAATAAGATCTGTTTCATCAGTTCCATCCATTTGGTCTTCCATTTTGTGGACAACCCATTAAGCAACGATGCAGTATCTTTATGATACAGCCCTTGACAATATGCAGAATACCTATGTGTTGATGAATATCCAGTACTGAAAGAAGAAATGTTACAGTTTATATTAACAATTTCAACTGAAAATGCTAATTTTAATAGAATGGTTAGACTCACTGGTGTTTGATAGAATCGGAAATGACAGAGCTTTGTGAGAAGAAATTTCTCTGGTTCGTTTCTCCAGTTGGGAATAAGCTTTCAGCGCAGACGAAAGAATAGACACTAAACGAAGCAAGCTGCCAGAAAGTAGATTTTATTTCAGAAACCAGACAGAGCAGTGACACAGCAATGGTTTCTGGACCAGCTAGTAGTTTTTCATGGTGAGTGGTCCAACTCTTATACCCCTCTTATACCCCTTGTGTTATTGGAATTTTAATTGGATTTTTTAAAGTTTATTTGTCTTCCTAATTTTCCTAGCCTGATTTTGTTTAGACAGGAAGAGGTTAATCCTGTCTTCAGGAGATGGCTTGCTATGCTAATGGGTTTCTGTTTGTGCTAATCTTGTCAGTTTTTATATGGGTATTTCCGTAGCCCCTAATCCGGCGGGGATGGAAGAGTGAGAGAGAAAAAAAACCCCTCTTCTTTGGTACTTTTATATTTCGGCCTGACTTATCCTTTTTTGTAAAGGGAAATGTCTGTTTCCTTGAGGCATTTTCTTCCCCCACCCTTCCTGGATGAATCTGCATTTGTAACAGCTAGTTTCTGGATCTGGGTTTCTTTTGTGATTTTCTATTACTCATTTTTAGAAGGTGTGATTGTGTAGTATTTCTAAAGAAAATGTTCTCCTGTCTCGGGTTTAGGTTGGTTCTAATTTCCAATATATTTTGGTTGGGTATTATTGGATAATAATCTATCAATCCCCCATTTTGGGCAAGGGGGAGGAATTGGATGTGATTCCTATCCCCTCTGCCCAATTAATATCTTTATTACAATAAACCTGATAATCAATCTGACTCATCATCAAGGAAATCTGTTTTCCTTTTGTGTCTTGTTTTGGAATTAGCGAAAAACATGCTTTTTGGCAGTTAAGAAATGGCAATATGAGTTAGAAAAGACAACATAAGAGAATGCCTGCACTGTAGCTGTGATTGCCCTCAAAATAAGAATTTTTAGCCAATGCAAGTTTGGTAGCAAATCAAAGAATCCGGATAAAAAAATCAAAAGGAGATTTTCATATCCAATTTTATGTGTTAGTTCCTTTAGGCGCTGGATATCACCCTCTATCAGCTGTGAACTGTCGCTTAAGTTAAAACAACACAATCCTTTGAACTCTTCACACCCATGATTATGTCTTAACAACAAATAATCAATGGCTGCTCGATTTTCAAGGGTAGCTTCTCTCACCTGCTTCAGTTCCTGATTCAAGGCATCCAATGCCTGGGAGGTTGAATTTAAACTTTTTACTAGTGCGCAGGCTAAGCTGCTTAGGGCCCTGACATTGTGCACTGCCAAGCCTGGTACCCCTACCAGAGAGACGGCTAGAGATACACATTCTGCCTTTGTTAGTAGCCAGGTTTTTGGGTCACAATTGGGTCAGCTCCTGTAGGTCTTTCTTTTGTCACCTTTGAAGCGAGGGCATCGCCATGGTTAGTCACCCTAGGGTGCATGGTCCTCCTGTTGAGTTTGCTGGAAGGTAAGAGTATGCCTTTAACCCACATAACAAAAAAAAACCAACCTAAGGGGAGTTTTACATAACTATATGAAAATGGGATGGTTTTTGTATGGTTGCAAATGTGTTCCTTATTACTGAAATCTTGGCAGATGGAGACTCTGGGTTTCCTGCAGCCTATTACCTTGAAGCAGTTAGCGATTTGGGTCACTGGCAACCTGCAAGGTGTACATGCTCTGGTCCTAGTAATTTGAATTGTTACCTCAGTCAAAGATAGTGGTATATGAAGCCTCAATATGGAACTTTTTTAGTTTGGTGTATAGTTTGGGGTCCTGAAGTCACACCTATTAGGCAAGTAGTGAGAATATCCTTTACAGACCTTCCCTCTGCCAGGCAGAAATTGGTGATGTTCAGGACTTCTCACGCTAAGTACTCCCAAATGTTTCCCTTTTCTGGCAAGAGGTTCACTCAAGAGTCCTGATATATTGGTTATGCATACAAATATAAAACAAATTTTAACAATCCCCATCCCCAATTTCCCCACAGTCTTCCCTCCCATCTTCCTCAATTTCAAAAAGAGTCTTCAGTGTCCACTCGCTTGTCTTTGGGTTCTTTTGGAGTCTTAAGGGTGCACCTTCTGCTCAGGTACTGGGTCCTTGATGTTTTCCAACATGGCTGGCTTCACGTGGGTCCAATGAATCCAAGCGTCCTTTTCAGCAACCTTAATAGCTGTTTGCGTAGTCAGCAGGACTCAGAAGGGTCCCTTCCACTTGGGCTGCAGAGGTATTGTTCTGGCAAAAGATTTTATCCACACCCAGTCTTCTGGCTCAAATGGATGTAAGGCCTCCTCCAAGGGTAGGGTCTGTGTCAGGGTGCTCTGTTTCCACAGGGTTCATAGCCTTTGGTGTAGGGCTGTAAGGTAAGCAGAGAGAACCATATCTCCCCTTTCTAGATTAAGGGAATGAGTGTCTGGGGGATGGCCAAAGAACAGTTTGGTGAAATACCCATGTCCCGTTGAGGCCTGGTCCTAATGTAAAACAAGGCGATGGGTAGGGCTTGGGGCCATGTTAAGCGTGTCTCCTGGCAGAGTTTACCCAGGAGAGTTTTTATCTCACAGTTAGCTCTTTCTGTCCCCCCCGAACTAGTTGGAGAAAAGGGAGTGTGTAGGTTCGCTGTGATGCCAAGGGCTTGGTATATGGAGGTGAGGATCTGTGCTACAAAATGTCTTCCTCTATCCATATCTACAGTGCTGGATATCCCAAAACATGGTACTATGTCTTTTAGTAAGGGTCTGGCTGTTTCTAATGCTAGGGCATGACGGCAAGGGAAAGCCTCAATCCAGTGTGTGAGTTGGTCCCTACGTACAAGGACGTATTGATAGCTATTTGCTATATAATCCATTTGTATTTTTTCAAATGGGCGCTGCACCCATGGTCTTCCCCCAATGTGGGTAGCCTTCCTGGAGGTGGCGTTGTTGACTTGGCAAGTTTTACAGGTCCCTGCCACTCATGTGGCTTCCTTGTATGCTCCTGGTAGACCCCCTTATTGTGTCTACCATTGCTTGTGTTTCACAATGGCCTTTGGCATGTAGCCTTTGGCAGATAAGTCACAGGAGATGGAGAGGGGCTATGGGTCTTCCATCAGGGACCATCCAAAAGCCTTCCTTGTACTCTGCTTCAAATTTCTCCCTCCATTGCTCCACCTCTCCTTCCTCTTTGTATGGGACTTTGGTGTCCACCCTCAAGGCAGGGGCTATTGGGTTTGCTGGCAGAGGTTGAATTGCAGCCCACTTTGCAGCTTGGTCTGCAAATTGGTTACCCTTTGTGACCTCTGAATTATCCTTTTGGTGTACCCTGCAATGATGATTGCTATTTTTGATGGTAATTGAATAGCTGCTAGTAACTTAGAGACCAGCTCTGAGTGTGCTATGGGTTGTCCTGGCGAAGTCAGGAATCCCCATTGGTCAGGCTCCAGTAGCATGGCAAATCCCAAACGCATATCTAGAGTCAGTATATACGTTGGTAGACCTGCCCCTCGCTTCCTCGCAGGCTTGAATTAAAGCGAGTTCAGCGGCTTGAGCACTGTAGGAAGGAGGGAGCGGCACTGCCCACACTATTTCATGGAGAGAGATGACAGCTGCTCCTGTCACCCTGCTTCCTTCGTGTATGTAAGAGGAACCATCTGTAAATAGTTCGAAATCTGGGTTCAGCGGGGACATCGGTAAGGTCGGGTTGGGGTAGTTCTGTGTCTTGAATAAGATGTAAGCAATCATGCAGGTTTTCCTTGGATTGATCTGTCGGTAATAGTGCAGCCGGATTTAATGTCAATACACCTCTCAAAAGAAATGTGGTCAGAGGTGAAGAGTTCTGCTTCGTATTGGGCTAAACGTTGCTGTGTAAAGGCTTGTGTCTGCGACTTTAAGAGAATAGCAAACACCGTGAGGCACTTTCAGAATGAGCGGTCGACTCAGTACCAGATGTCTTGATTTTTTTTACAAAAAATGTAAATGTCCCACACTGCCAGGGATGTCGACCCTGCCCAGCCAGGACCCAACGGACCGCCCCGCCATGTACCGGACCCCCCCACGCCACACGGTAGGCCGCTGCACTGGCTGTGTGCTTCGGGGTCCGGCTGCGGGTCCGGCTGTGGCGGCTAGCGGCGTCTGGCGGCCGGCTGCGGGTCCGGCCACAACGTTTAGTGGCTGGCTGCGGACTCAGGGTGGCTGACTGCTCGGTGCTCCCCCCCTCCTGCACATGTCGAGCCCACGGGGCTTGACAGGCGGCTCTCTCTACCAGGGCTCCACCTGAAAGGTAAGGAAAAGCAGATGAGTGTATGTTCGTCCTGGCGGACGGTTTGGTTGGCCCGCCACCCGCCTTCCCAGGAGTAAGGCCACCGCGGCAAACGAGGGGATAAATTGCTGATAAAAATTAGCAAACCCCAGAAAGCTCTGCAATTGCCGACGGGTCCAAGGCGCCTGCCACTCCAACACCGCTTTCACCTTGTTGGGGTCCATCTCTATTCCGGCCCCCAATATCCTGTAGCCCAAATAATCCAAACGGGTCTGGTGGAACTCACACTTTGAGAGCTTCACAAACAGGTGGGCGTTTAGCAGTTTTTCCAACACCTGCCGTACCAAGTGAATGTGTTCCTCCAGAGTGGTGGTGTAAATCAGGATATCGTCCAGGTACACCAGAACCCCACGGTACAGGTGTTCATGCAACACCTCGTTGATCAGTTGCATAAACACCGCAGGGGCCCCATGCAGACCGAATGGCATAACCCGGAATTGATAACTACCGAACGGGCAGTTGAAGGCCATCTTCCATTCATCTCCCTGCTTAATGCGGACCCTGTAGTAAGCCTCCCGCAGATCCAGTTTTGTAAACACACGACCCTTGCCCAAATGGGCAAAGAGGTCCTTCATCAGGGGGAGGGGGTACATATGCTCTATGCAAACGCCGTTGATCCCCCGGAAGTCCATGCAGAGGTGAAGCGAGCCGTCTTTCTTTTCTTTGAACAGAACTGGCGTGGCTATCCATGAATGAGCTGGTTGCATGAAACCCCGGGCCAGGTTCTGGTTGATGTAGCGATGCAGCTCCTCCATCTCCCTGGGCGTCATCGCATACATCCGGGGTTTGGGGAGTTTAGCACCTGGGATGATGTCAATACCACAGTCGGTCGATGAAGAGGTAGGATATCGCACTCCCTCTCGCTGAATACCTCAGCGAGGTCAGCGTACATCGCCGGGAAGGGGCTCTTTTCCCCGGTCCCCTTCTGTCCTGCTTTTCCTTCCCTACACTCTGCCCACCGCTCCCCCGGATCCTAATTAGGCAGTCGGGGACCAACCCCAAGGCGTAACGTCCGGTACCCCCCTTCCCACCATATAGTAGGACCCCATTTATCCAACCATGCCAGGCCCAAGATCACGGCCTCAGTCATGGACTGCACTACTATGAACCGGAGGACCTCCCAATGAGTACCCATCTCCAGCCTGACGGGCTCCGTTACGTGGGTGGCTGGGGCCCCTCCCAGGAGAGACCCGTCTACCTGCTCAAACCGTATGGGGTGAGCCATCTGCCACACCCTGATTCCGACCTCAGCCGCCACACTCTTACTCATCAAACTTCGGGTGCAACCGGAGTCAATGAGGGCCCAGTATTCCCTCCGTTGCCCCGTCTGTGGGCTTGTGAGAGTGATGGGTAGGATGAAAGGGCTTATCGCTTCACTTTCCATGGGATCCTCGGCTATATCGTCCTCGCTGTCATTAGCCACCGGGCAGTACCTCATGACCGCTAATGCCGCCTCCTCCACCGGGTACGGCTGCCTGGGAACAACCTCCTCTGGCTGCTGTGCTGCTCACGACTTCTCCGGGGTCTTCTTGGGGTTGAAAACAGCTTTTCCGGGAGTCGCGGAAGGAGCCTGTGGACTGGGAGCTGGACATTCCGCTGCCCAATGACCCGGTTGGTTACACCGGAAACAACGGAATGGCACCCTGGCTGTGAGGCCAGAAGAGCCCGGAACTGCAACCTGGACCCTCCGTCCCCGTCCTCCCTCCTGCCTCTCTGGTGCCTTCCTTGGTGCGACCGGATCCTCCCCTCTTTTCCGGAACTCTAGCAGCCCAGTGTCCAGATCCACTGCCACCTTGAACCACTCTTGGAGACGGTTGGGGACAACCCGGACTATACAGACCTGACGCAACTCCCGGTCCAGACCCCCCCGGAAATGATGGATTAGGAGGCGTTCCGGCCAGGAGCATAGGCGACCAGTCACCCGCTGGATGTCCCGGACATACTCTGTTGCGGGCCGACCTCGTTGACGCAGTGCCAGTACCTCAGCCTCAGCCCATTGGGCCTGGGAGACATCGTCAAACTGGGACCACAGTGCATCCAAGAACAGGCCAGCGTGTGCCAGCTCCCTGGCATGGTCACTAGAGATCCGCTACCCATGCTGCTGCTTCACCTTGTAGATTTGCCATAACCGCCGTCACCATCGTCCACTGGGATGGATAGAGGCGGGCGTACCGATCCAGGTGGCTGATAACATGGCTCAAGAACATCGCAAGGCAGTCCGGGTTCCCATCAAATGTCACGGGTATAGGCGGCGGGCCCCAAACCATCCCTGGACCCCACGGCTCCACAGGCTGGCCCCGTTCCCTGTGCTACATCAGCGAACTGGGGCAACCCCTGGGTGTCAGACCCCACCGCCTGCGGGACTGGAGCCTGCCCGGAGGATGTTTCCCACAAGTCATTCGCTATCCTGCCTGTCCGCACTGGTCGTGGCTGCGCCCATGGTGCACTCAGGCTAGGGCCTTCCGCCGTAGGGGTGCCCAGCCTAGGGATCACTCTGAATTGTGGACTGGCCAGCCGGAACCGGGCTGGATCTTAATGACTCAAGGGTGCCTCTGTCCGGTGCCACAATGTCGTCTCTCGGGCCGCCTCCCGCCCTGGCCACAAGGGGGCCTCCTGGTACCCGGCCTCCCCGAACTGGTCTCTCAAAACGTCCAGGGTATACTGGCCGGGTGCTGTGGAGTAACTCCATTCTTTGTCCTCCTCTGTTAGCCGTCTCTCCCTCCACTCCATCAGGGCGTCCCCGGTACCTGGGGCGCATGCCCGTCCAGCGTCCGGGCTGAACAGGGCAGGGCTGTGCCACCAGTCCCCCGACGCCCCAAGGGCCCCAGTCTCCTGGGTCCCCCTCACTGGCCCCGCAGGCTGGGTATCCAACACCTTGGGCCTAACCACCGGCTGCACCTCCTGGGCCTCTGGGTCAGGCGATTGTCCCGTTGCTCCAGCTGGGGTGCCCTCATTCACCGCCAGAGGAGCCTCTTGTTTACCCTCAGCCATTCCCGCAACAGTACCAGGGCAATGGGAGGGGAACAAAAAAGGGAGGGAGCGTGACTTACTCTTACTTGTCCTCCGTCGTCCGTGTACAAAGAATCTACAACACAGGAACAAGGTGACAAAACAGGTGTCGGAGTCCTCTGCCAGGATTATAAACAAAAGGCCGATGCAGGAACAAAGTGACAATCTTTTATTCAGGCTGGTTAAAGTCGGCGCTGGGCATAAACATTACCCAGCGCCACATATATACACCCACAACCCCACCCTCAGCCAATGCCCTATTGCACACGTAACACACGCCCATATTATCTCCCACACCCTAATCACCACCACAGTTGCGCCGGCTCCGAGCTCCGTCCCTCACACGCCGGCCGGCAGAGGAACGGGGACCCAGAGCCACACAGCCGGCCCCGGAAAAGACAGTCCATAGCCGCGGACCGGTCACGGGAGTCCCGACCGGCAAGCCGCCGCCAAGTCCGGCAGGCACCCTGGGCGGCGAACGGCATCCTCCGGCGGTAGGTTGGTCGGCGTGGGTCACAGGCATCACTGGGTCGGCAATGGGTTCACCGTGCCCTCTGGCCCCCACCAATGTGTGTCGAGCCTGTGGGGCTTGACAGGCAGCTTCCCCTACCAGGACTCTTCCTGGAAGGGAAGGAAAAACAGGTAAAACGACATCTGCCCTAGCGGACTGCTGGGACGGTCCACCCCCCGCCTTCCCAGGATGTTTACGATGGAACGCCTTTACCAACCGGGGAGCCTCCACGTCCTCCTTCCCCACCCAGGATGCCTCCGAAAAAGGGCATCCCTTCCATCCGACCAAATATTGCAAATGACCATATCGAACACAGGAGTCCAAGATGGATTGGATCTCGAACCGGTCACCTGCAACAGGCCCGGGTGGCGTCCCCCCCTGCCCCCCTGAGGGATTCCCCACCTGTTTCAGTAGACTACAATGAAACACTGGGTGGATCCTCCCCATTAACCGAGGCAGTCACAATCGCATCATCACAGGGTTGACCACCTGGACCACCTGGAAGGGCCCCATGTACTTTGGGCCCAACTTTCTACCGAGTGCGACTGTGCGCAGGTACTTTGTTGACAGGTACACCCAATCGCCCACCTGAAATGGTTTGTGGACCCTCTCTTTTTATCGGCCTGTATCTTCATATCCGCCTCCGCTTTTGTGAGGGCATTCTTAACCTGCCCCCATAACCCCTGTATCCGAGTTATCCAATCCTGGACCGAACCCCCACTAGGGGAGTTCCCAGGGCATTCGGGAATGGGCACAAAATCCACCCCATTCACCACCCAAAATGGGGCAAATCCGGTGCTACTGTGCACTGCGTTATTATAGGCCACCTCCGCAAACGGTAACAGATGAACCCAATCCGTTTGCTGGTACGATACATAGCTACGCAAATAGCGTTCCACCATGGCGTTTGCCCTCTCGGCTGCTCCGTTGGTATTCAGATGGTATGCCGTACTAAAGCCCTGGGATGATCCAATATGCCGGGGAAACTCACGCCAGAATCAGGCTGTAAACTGTACCCCCCGGTCTGAGACAATCTGGGTACCCCATGAAGACGATATATCTGTTCAATAAACAGTCGAACCAACCGCTTGGCTGACGGTAGAGCTCTACATGGAATAAAATGGGCCTGTTTGGAGAAGAGGTCAATAACCGTCCATATAACAGAGTAACCATGTCTCTCTGGCAGATTAACCACAAAATCCATTGCAATCTCCTCCAACGGCCGGGTTGGATCTGCCACTTTTTGTAACAACCCTAAGGGCTTCCCTATGCGAGGTTTTGACACAGCACAAACATGACAGTTTCTAACATGGGTTTCTACGTCCTTCTTCACCCGGGGCCACCAGAATTGCCGCCTCACCAGGTGAAGGGTCTTTAGAAATCCAAAATGGCCGGCTGCTTTGGCATCATGGCAACGTTGTAATACAGCCAGTCTCAGGGTCTCGGGGACGTATACTTTGTCTCCTTTCCATCGCAACCACGGGTCATCCACCATTGCTGTATGCAACTCCTGGGCCAGATCTTCCCCCATACTGCGAGGATGGACCCGGGCGACAGCTTGATGATAAGGGGGCATTAGAGCTTGCACAACCACCTCCCGTTCGCTGTTATATTGAGGTAAACATGAGAGGGCATCTGCCAGAAAGTTCCTATCTCCTGGTACATATTTCAAAACAAAACGGAAGCGGCGGAAATACTGGGCCCACCGAACGTGTTTCGGCGACAAACGCCTCAGAGTCTGCAGCACCTCTAAGTTTTTATGGTCCGTCCACACCTCGAACATTTCCTTCGCCCCCTCCAGGAAATGCCGCCATGTCGAGAGTGCCCATCGCACAGCAAACGCCTCCTTTTTCCATATAGCCCATGCCCTCTCAGTCTCTGTGAACTTACGGGATGTATAAGCACAAGGTTGCAATATACCTTGGTTGTTTCTTTGGAGAAGCATGGCTCCTACTGCTACGTCGCTAGCATCAGCCTGCACCACGAATGGAATTTCTGGATTTGGATGGAGTAACACTGGCTCTTGGGCAAACAATGTTTTCAAGTCCTCAAAGGCTTTTTGGCAGGGCATAGTCCACTCCAATGGCAGACCAGGACGTGGCTTAACGGCCATATGCCGTGTACGTAATCCGTTAAGGGGAGAGCTACTGCAGCAAAAGAGGGGATAAACTGCCTATAAAAGTTAGCGAATCCCAAGAAACTGCAATTGCCGCCGGGTTCGAGGGGCCTGCCATTCCAGCACCGCCTTTACTTTATTAGGGTCCATTTTTATCCAATCCCCCGATATTCTAAAACCTAGGTAGTCCAAACGGGTTCGATGGAATTCACACTTGGAAAGTTTAACAAACAACTGGGCCTCCAACAGTTTAGTTAACACCCACCGTACCAGGTGCACGTGTTCTTCCAGGGTGGAGATATAGATCAAAATATCATCCAAATACACCAACACCCCACGAGATAAATATTTGTGCAAAACCTCGTTAATTAGCTGCATGAGCACAGCAGGAGTCCCTTGCAAGCCGAATGGCATGACCCGAAATTGATAACTGCCAAGCAGACAATTAAAGGCAGTCTTCCACTCATCCCCTTGCTTAACCCGGACCCTATAATAGGCCTCTCGCAGATCTAACTTTGTAAAAACACGTCCTTTAGCCAAATGGGCCAGGAGGTCCTTCATGAGTGGCAGAGGGTACATATGCTCCACACAGACACCGTTAATACCCCGGAAATCCACGCAAAGGTGGAGTGAGCCGTCTTTCTTTTTTTTAAACAATACTGTTGCAGCAACCCGTGAACGGGCAGGTTGAATAAAACCCCTGGCCAAATTCCGATCAATGTAATGACGTAACTCCTCCATCTCCCCAGGCGTTGCATACATCCGGGGCTTAGGTAGCTTGGCCCTCGGGATGATATCAATGGCACAATCGGTTGTACGGTGTGGAGACAAAGTATCACATTCCTTCTCACTGAATACTTCCCTAAGGTCGGTATACACAGCAGGGAAGGAATCCATCCCCCTAACAGTACCCCGATCGAGTCCCCCTTCCCGACACTCCGCCTGACCGGGCGGTTGGGGAACTACTCCAAAACGCATCTTCCGGTAACCACCTTCCCACCATATAGTAGGACCCCACTTATCCAACCAGGCCAAGCTGAGGATCACAGCCTCAGTCATATTACGCACTACGATGAACCGTAAGACCTCCCAATGCGCTCCCATCTCCAATCGAATGGGATCTGCCCCCCCAGCAGAGACCCATCCACCTGCTCGAACCGAATGGGTTGCGCTAACCGCCGAACTCGGATGCCCACCTCAGTAGCTACCTGTCTACTTATCAGACAGTGGGTGCACCCGGAATCTATCAGGGCCCGGTATTCCCTCTGTCGCTCTGTCTGGGGGTTTCTAAGGATGACAGGTAATATAAATGGCCGAATAGGTTTACTTACCATAGGGTCATCCGCAGCATCACCACCCTTACTCTCCTTCTCCTGACGGCATCGCACCACAGAATACGTCTCCTCCTCCTCCTCCTGCACGTATGGACGTCCAGACCTGGTCCCACCTGGCTGCTGCACAGCCCTTGACTTCTCAGACATCTTCCGTGGTGGTTGTATAGTCTTCCCAGGTGACAACCCGGAAGGCTGCGGACTCAATGCGGGACACACTGCCGCCCGATGCCCCGGTTGGTTGCACCGGAAACAGTGTAATGTCATCTGGGCTACGGGAACGGACAGCCCTGGATCCACTACCTGGAGCCCCCGGCCTCCTGTGGTCTATCGGGGTTTTCCTGGTACGGCCGATAACTCACGTCGTCCCTGAAATTCCGTCATTCCAACATCCAACTCAACTGCTACCCGAAACCACTCTAACAAATGGTTGGGTACACCACGCATCGTACATACCCGGCGTAACTCTTGATCCAATCCTGCCCGGAAGTGATGGATCAATAAGCGTTCTATCGCGGTGACCATTGCCCACTGCGATGGATAAAGGCGGGCATAGCGATCCAAATGACTGATGGTATGGCTCAAAAACATGGCAAGGCAATCTGGATCTCCATCATAGGACACTGGGATAGGGGGTGGACCCCAACTCCCACCTGGGCCCCACAGACCGAGTGGATGGCCCATTCCTCTGTTTGCAGCAGCAGCCTGAGGAGGACCTTGCGCATCCCAGCCCCACTCAGGAGGGAGAAGCCCCTGGCCGGCTGAAACCCCCGAGTCGGGTATTGTAGCGCCTGGCCCCATAGGCCGGGGCTGGATGTATTGCACCTCTAAGGCACGGGACCCTGCCGGCGGTACCCCTGGCTGAGAAGCTGTAGTCAGGCGCTGGCCTGCCAATCGAAAATGGGATGGCTCTGCACGGCCCCCAGATGCCTCAGTCCGATACCAGGTAGCCGTCTCCCACGCCGAGCCCTGCCAGGGCCATGAGAGGGTCTCCTGGTAACCAGTGGCGTACCACAATATCTCTCGGCAGTTTTCTTCCCAACCTTTTTGGGCCGACTCTTATGTATTGCATCAATATCATATCTTGTAAAGGGGACATCTGGGAGGATCGAGGTAGCCCAATCCAGTACTGCTTGAATCAATTTTGCTTTATTTTCTTCACTTTTCTCCGGATATCCATGTATACGTAAATTTGATCGGCGCTGACGATCACATATCTCAATCAAATCCTTTTTCACCTGATGCATCATAGTTGTCTGACTTTTTAACACCTTATCATGTTCTCCCATCTGAGTCTGCACTTCTGTAATATTTCATGTCATATCCTGACTTTGTTTCACCAGATCTGTTATTCTTACATCCATCTTGTCCATTTTATCTTTTATTTGCTTCAAATCCTTCTCTATATTTCTTTTATATTTATCTTCATTTCTCTTAACTCTTGTAAGAGAATATCAAGTTTATCTGGTTGAGTCAGTGACTAAAGCTTTTTCCACTCGAATCAGACGTAAATCTGAAGGTCTAAGACCTACTTTGGGTCTTTGCCAAACACTTTCTGCACTTTGGCTGTGTTTTGACATCCAACCACCAAAAAGAGCTCTTAACCTTCTAAGAATTTTTACACTGTCTATAGTCCAAACACGTCACTTCCTCCCTTTGTCTTGTCCTTATCAACTTATCTCCATGAAGGCGACATGATGGAAATAAAAAAATCCAAAGGCAGCAACTATCTTTATTACACACACCTTATCAAGGCTCTGTCTTCAAGGTGTTTAATATTTTCACTTTCTCCAGATCTCAACACTTTGACTGGAAGGAGGGAGTAACAGGCTTTCACGCTGTACACACTGTACACTTATAAATCAGCTATTATCTTTTCGGCTGTACTTTAAACTCTCCAAATTCTTTCTCCAATCAGTCTTCAATCATAGGGCCCCTCCTCTCCCCATCAGCCTTCAAAAGCCTGTCAAATCTCTTAATCAGACATCCAAATTCAGAGCTTCTCTGGGAGAATGTCCATAACCGAATCAAATACAATCCAAACTTCAGGAGGAAAGCAAGGGAAGTAACTCACGTTTCATAATCTCTTAAATTTTCATAGTCCTTAATTGGGTGTTATATTTCTTAATCAATTCTCTGTGATGGTCCGGAGGAGGCATAAATTCAGCGTCCGTCGTCCATTCAAGCTAGCTCCGCCCCCCCAAGTGATAGCCTTAATCTCCATCTTTACACGAAGTAACAGATTCCTGTACCGCTATCTCAGCCCTATCTTCTTCTTCAGTACAATCCTTTTGATGTTCTGCCTCAGATTTCTTGTCTACATTCAGTTCCTCAACTGAATCTGAAATTATGTCTAATCAGAAAGTCCTTGGCTTTTTCTATGGAATTCAATCTAAATCTTTGCTCCTGATAGGTAAATATCACTCCGAGTTTATCCCAATGAAAGGGGATCTTTCTCTTCTTCAAGATATCAGTAAGAAAAGGATAAGTTTTCCTTTTTCTCAGAATTCTGAGAATTTCCTTCAACACAATTATATCCATGTTTTCCATCCTCAATTTGAATTTAAAATGGCAATCCAAGACAAAATCTCTTGTTCTTCTTACAAAGTGGACTAAGACATCCCTTGGTAGTTTTCTCGTAGTTGCAAATCTGGAGTTTACTCTGTACATGTCATCCAGCTCAATGTCCATAAGTTTTTCTTCCCAATTGGTCAAGGGCCAAGGCTTTATTTATTTATTTATTTTTAAATAAATTTTATTGAATATACAGTTAAAAACAAAAAAGACACAGTGGACATAATACAACTTCCCTGGTTTAAACAATACTATTAGTATTAACTTATGAAAAAAAAATTCTTTATATTATAACAGAATATGCATATAGGATCTGTGAACTTTCTAGTAAGCGTTCTTTCAATCATATACATTGTGGTTAAGTAACTTTTTCAATTCTATCTTATAAAGAATATTAGTATAAAGATTTCTAAATTATCAACTTATCAACCAACATTCGTCCCAGCATTCCTCCTTGACTCTAGCCATTTATACACTCCATTCCAAATTTCAAAATAGTCTGTTTCTGTTTTATTTTTAAGCTCTAATGTTAACCTATCCATTTCCGCGCAGGATAGGATTTTATTTATTACTTCTTCTTCAGTAGGGGTTTCTTTTCTCTTCCATTTGTGAGCATAGGCTAGTCTCGCTGCAGTTAGAATATGCAGTACTAAATATAAAGATCCTTTGCTGGATTTCTCCTTGATAATCCCTAATAAAAAAACTTCTGGTTTTAATTCAATTTTTTGTGATAATATCTCTTCCAACCAATTTTTTTTATCAGATGCCAAAAATCTTGAGCTTTTGGGCATTCCCACCACATGTGGTAGTAAGTCCCTGGTGATTTTCTACATTTCCAACATATCAATGAGGTTTTTTTGTCCATTTTTGCTAATCTTATGGGGGGAAGATGCCACCTGTAGAACATCTTATATAGATTTTCTTTATAGGTGGTGGCTAACGTTAGCCTCCTATTCCTATCCCATAATAATTGCCAATTATCTAAATCGATACTATAGCCAAAATTTTTGCTCCAAATTAGCATTGTGTCTTTTACTTGTTGTTCTAGCATTTCTTGTTCTAATAAATATTGATATATCTTTTTATCGTTTTATCTTCTGTTCCTAGTAAGATTTTATCTAATTCTGTGTGTTCTAATTTTATCTCGGGTTCTTTTTTATCTTTTCTGTATCATGATTGTATTTGCAGATATGCCCACCATTCCAGCTCTATGCCATCTTCTAATAACTTTTCCCTTGTTTTCAACTCTCCATTCTCATCTAGAATGTCTTTATATGTAGTTAACCTTCCTAAGTTCATAAATTTTGGGTGCATAAATATCTCCCAATGTCGATATCCAATTGGGAATTTCCATGTAGTTAGATTTTTTAATTTTAGTCCACACATCTAGTAGTGCCTGTCTAATATAGTGTTTTTGAAAATACTGATGTGCCTTTCCCATCCCATAGTATCGCATGCCACCCTATCTGCATGTCATGGTCTTCTAACGCTAACAATCTCCTATTCCTTAGGTGTATCCATTCTTTATCCAGGCAGATGTTGCCGCCTGATAATATTTTACCCAGTTTGGGAGGCCGAATCCTCCTCTTTCCTTTGCATCTTGTAATAACTTGAATTATCTTTTTAATCTTTCTGCCATTATTGTCATAAAGATCTTGTAGTCCGCATTTAATAAAGAAATAGGTCTATAGTTTTTGATGAGAGTTAAATCAGAGTTTTCTTTAGGAATTAACGTAATGGTTGCTTCTTTCCATGAATTTGGGATCTTTGCTACTTTTAATACTTCATTAAATGTATCCAATAAAATTGGGCCCTCAAGTTCTTGAAGATTTTTGTATATTTCAGACGGTAATCTATCAGGGCCAGGTGTTTTATTACTTTTTTGTTTTTTAATTGCTTCTATAATTTCCTGAAGTGTTATGTCCTTATTTAATATATTTTGGAATTCTTCCGGGACCTTCGGCAGATCAGCCAGCATTCATAAGGTATTATAGTATTCTTCCCTCACTAATCTCTTCATTGTCTTTATAGAGGTTTTTGTAGAATTCATACGTCACATGTTTTTTTTCTTCAGTCTGGTGTACCATCTCCCCTGCTTCGTTGCATAGTTTACTAATCCATCTTTTATCTTTTTGTTTTTTCAGTTTATAGGCCAGTGGTGGCGAACCTATGGCACGGGTGCCACAGGCGGCACTCAGAGCCCTCTCTGTGGGCACGCGCGCCGTTGCCCCAGTCCTAGGCCTTCAGCTGGGTTTTATAAAACCTTTTCACTTTAGGCCTCCACCGCCGTGTGCAAAAAAAAAAAAAAGATTCAATCAGTGAATTTCAACTTCTCACGGGAAAAAAAAAGATCTTGCAAAGTTGGAATTGATTGATTGAACTTTTTAGTCCCACCCAGTGTGCCGTTACCACCACAGCCATGCCCAGCCAATGGGCCACACCCAGCCAATGGGCCACACCCACCCGGCACTCGATGATGCATAAGTGGGTTTGGGGTTGCAGTTTGGGCACTCGGTCTCTAAAAGGTTCGCCATCACTGCTATAGGCCAACGGGTTTATTTGCCTGTTTGAAAAAAATTTGTCTGATACTTTTTATTTTTTGTGCCAATTCTTCTTTTTCTATAATGTTCAATTTATGTTTATTTAGATCTAGTTGTCGTTTTAAATCCCTACATTGTGGGTTTTTTTGTAGTTCTGTTTCCAGTTTTTTGTGTTCTTCCTCTAGACTTTTTTTGGTACTGCCTTTTCTTTTTATTTTCATTGGCCATGTATGCAATTGCAGTTCCTCTCATGAGTGCCTTGGCTGTATCCCATAGATTTTGGGTATTAGTCTCCTCTTTCTTGTTTGTCTGGAAGAATATTCGCATTTGTTCTTCCATCTTATATTTGAATTCTTTTTGATTTAAAATTGCCTTTTTTAAGGTCCACCTCCTTGTTGTCTTCTGTCCTTTCCATTTGATTATAATAGGATTATGGTCTGCCCATGTATTAATATCTATTGTTACATCCTTTACATCTGAATTTAGTTCTTTCATTGTCCAGACCATATCAATTCTAGACCATGATTGGTGATGCCCTGAATAATATGTGAATTGTTTTACATTCAAATTTCTCTCCCTCCAGCTATCCTGGATGTTAAGTTCCTCCGCCATTTTAAAAAAAGTACCAGGCAGTATTCTTCTAGTTCCTTTCCTTGCATTCTCACTTTTATAGTCTAATTCTCTATCTACAATTGCGTTGAAGTCGCCAACTAAACAAATATTCTCATTTTCGGTATCACCGATGATCTTATGTAATTTCTTGTAAAATTGTCTTTGTCTCTCGTTGGGGGCATAGATTCCTACCAGGGTGACTTTTTTTTTATTCAGGGAAATTTCAATTATCAGTATTCAACCTTCTTCATCCTGATAAATTTGTTTTGCTGGGATTCTTTCTTTGACATATATCACTATTCCTCCTTTTTTCTGCTGTGAGAATGATACAAATTTAGTTCCTAACTTGGGGTAGTTTAATAGATCTTGGTGCTGATTCTTTATATGTGTTTCTTGTAAGATTATTATTAAGTTTTTCTTACTAAGCTTATTCAAAATGTTATTTCTCTTAGCCGGGGAGTTTAAACCGTTTACATTTAGTGATAGTGCTGTTAGTTCGTCTGCATTACTGCCTATATTTTGATCTTGTCGCTCTCATCGATCTGTCTTCTTTAAATTCTTTATGTCTGCTTTCATCGTCATTGCCATAGTTCATTTTTTCCCTTCTCTCAATTTCCCGTTCTTTGCTTTGTGCTTCTCGTGCCTTTCTGTTGTGTCTCTCTGAAATGTCTTCTTCTCTTAGTTCTCTTTCTTCTAATTCATCTTCGCTACCTAGATATTGCTGAAAAAACTCTTCTGCTTTGTTTATCGTGTCCAGCCTGTATCTTTTTCCTTGCCAAGTCACCAGGATCCCTTCCGGCATCAGCCACCTAAAATTGATGTTTTGTCTTATTAGTTTTGATGTGATGTGTTGATAGGGCCTTCTTAGATCTCTTACCCTCCTGGGGACTTGTTTAAGAACTGTTAGTTGTTTTCCTCTGTATTCTATCGGGTCATTTCTGGTTCTGTGCAAGATCTCGTCCATGATTGACTTCTTGATGAATCTAATATGCACTTCCTTAGATAAGTTGTTTCTTCTCGCATAGTTTGTGTGTATTCTATATATTTCGTCCATCTCATTTGCCATCTCTTCTTTCCCGCTTCCTAAAGCTCTCGCTAACATGTCCGTCATCATTTCTGGGAGGTCTTCCCCCTTCTCTTCTTTCATGTTCTGAAAACGTAAGTAATGGTCTGCTTTCTCTGTCTCTAGCAAGATAACAGTTTTTTCCAATTCTTTGTTTGCTTGTGAGAGTTTTTCGTTCATTTCATCTACTCTTCTTTCTTCCTTATTCATTCTATCTTCCATTCCTAATAGTTTCTGTTTATTTTTCAGTATTTGTTGTTGGAAGCATTCGAATTTCTCCTCCATTCCCATCTTCTCTTTGAGTTCTCCGGTATCGTTCCTTATTTCGCCAATTTCTTTTTTCAAGTCTTCGTGGTTTCTCAACATAACCTCTTGCATGGATTGTAACATCGATTGTAGGTCTTTGAGTGAGCCTGCTCTTTCCCATGGCATCATCTCTTCTATCGATCTTTGCCCTACTGGGCTTAGTTCCACCTATGTTGCTTGAGTTATCTGCCTTCTTCCAGTCCCAACTCTTGTTAGGTTGGGGATGCTTGTCAACTTTCGGAGTGACGTCAACCAGCCCTCCCACTTATGTACAGTCTTTGTCTTTTCTTCCATCACACCTGAACGATTTATTATTCTTCTAATATTATAATCACTGATACCTTATATCTTAACAATATTATGTTCTGTTACTAACACAATATAAGGCCTCTAACACTGGCACTTCTAATATACAGCAATTAATAGACTAATGTATTTATCAATTTCGAATGCTCATATTCCACTGCAGTTCTAATTTGTCTAAATAATAGTATATAATAATAATGTAACAGTTGGTTCGCCTAAGTATTATAACGAATGTTCAATTCATTGGCAATACAGTCCAAATTTTACAATTAGTCTCTTGACAGTTATAAGTATTGAAGTGTTCAGCAAGGTAGACAAGTAAATGATTTTTCTCACCTTCTTTAAATTTTCAATCTTTTGTTCCTAGTTAGTCTCTTTCAGTTCAATCATGTAATAGGTTATATTCAATTAATTCTTATTTGCCTGAACCCTCAGTTCAGCTACAGCTTGTCCTTTTTATTTTTTAGAGTGATTTTAGAGCAATTTATTTACTTTATTTCGGTGCGTAGTTTCCTTCTTAACTTGTGTCTCTCTTCCCTCATTTAATACTAATCAGTCCTCAGTTCTTATTCAAAATGTCCACTCTCTCTGCTCAGTCAGCACTTTCGCTTTTCAGGTTTTTAATTTTCTTCTTAGCTTTGTTGAAAGGGCCAAAAAGAGAAACCACCCTTATTCATTAATCCTTTATAGCTTATAAGTCTGTTGCTTTAAGGTAAAGTCTCTTTTCCCCCGGGCTCCTTATCGTCGCTGTCTCACAGGGGAGATAGTTTTACCCCTTTCGCTCTGGGGCTTCCCTTCTTTTCTTTTCTTCTTTGAAATTCTCTGGAATGGTTTTACGCTCCGGATCACTTGCAGAGGCTCGCTGGGTAGTCAACGCCATCAGGTTTGTTGTATCATTGTCCCGCTAAATCACTGCTATTTTTGTACAGCTGACAGCTGTCACTCCTTCGCGGCCGCCATTCTGGGCTGTCTCCTTCTCCCGCTCGACTTCTCCGAGGCTTTCCTGCTTATTACAGTTCGGACTACCGTCCAGGACCGTTCTGCTGGGCGCCTCCTTTTCCAATCTCCCTCTGAGAGGTTGGGGACTTTAAAAAGTCCACCGGGCACGGGGAAGCGGCTGTGGAATCGGCGTACCTATTCGGAGCGCCGTCTCAACACAGCCATTCTGTTTGGCAGCTGGCTCTGCCTCCCAGTCAAGGGCCAAAGCTTTAACCATCCTTAATCTAATATCTGTTCTGACCCAGCCTTTGCAAGTAATGAGAAACCACTTACTCGCAAGTAAAACAAACCCTTTTTATTAAAACATGGCAGGAACAATTTTTGTTCATGTTGGATAGACAAAAGTAGTCACAAAGGAAAGTCTTTTCCCCTTCTGACACAGGGCAAGAACAGTCTATGTTCACGATACCTCCAGATAGAAAGTCTTTTAAGGATTAAGCCAAGCAGAAACAGTCCCTTTTCAGACCGGCTGAGGCAAATTCACTACCTATTACTTCCCAGCAGGGAGACTCAGTTGGCACCTCAAATACAGAGCAAGTAGTCCTGAGAAACCTGGTTCTGATAAAGGAATCCGACTTGATTGATGTACCCTGGAAAACGAACGGTTGTCTGTGACAACAGGCCACTCCCAAACTCCTACTATTTATTTCAAAGCCAGGAGGGGCTGGCTAGTGTTGACATCTTCTTTTCCCTGAGAGCCAGCTTATTGCCTTCTGTTCATGTCCTCTCTACGCATACGCGCATCTGGGACGGGCCCCATCTGTTCCTCCCCCTCACTCATGTCGGGCTCCGAAGACAGCTGCCTCTCTGCTTGGACGCAGACAGACCTGTCTCTGCATCTACCTCTGATTCTGCTTCCTCATCAGAGCCTTCCAAAGGTTCCAAAATTGAGCCAGGCTCCCCCTCCCCCTCCTCCTCCTTGACTGATTCTGCTGCCAGCTCTGCTGGCAACCGACTTACAACAACAATATCTTCTGACTGTTCAGGAATTGCTCGAAATCTTAATTGGAACTATTTTATCTGTTTTATTCCAAAATTGCCCTTTCATCCAAATCAGCTTCAAACAGAGCATTTATTTTTTCCATTTTATGTTCAATAAGGTCAGCTCTAATTTCCATCTTCTTGATATCTCTTAAGTCAAATGTTGGGTTTCTCCATGCAATTCTTTTGCGAGAGTATCAAATTTGGCTTCAATACTTTTTCCCATGGCCTGGCTTAGCTTGTGTATTTTAGCTGTATATTCATCCAAAAATGTCTTTAAAAGTTGTAAATCTCCTGATAATTTCTATGCCTTTTCCATTCTCTTCCTGGTAGCTAATTTTTGATATGTAAATAAAGGTTAAAATTTGAAGTTAAATGCTTTAAAGTTATAAATCCAGTGAGTTTGGAAAGCTATTAAAAAAGTAGAGGTTAACAATATCAATCTTTTGGCTCCCTCTTCTGGTCAAAGAACATTATTGTCAAGAATGCCTTAAGAGGAGAACCCCTCCGCCCCCTGTCTCTCTAGACCAATCATTTTCGTCATAAGGGCTCCTGGCCAGTAGGAGACCTCTTCAGATCTCCTACAGATTCTCCACACTGTTAGGCTTAGAACAGTTTCTAAGCCAGAAGGAACTTCCCTGGGAAAGGGGAAGCTTTGGAAATCAACCCTCTTGCTCCCCTGAGTAGCCAGATGCTCTCAGACTGCTTCTTGAAAACAAAAGTAGTAATCAGGTAAGTCCCTGGCTGGGGTGGAGCAACCATGCAAGTGGAAGAACCCACCATTTAAACGTACAATAAAGGACTCCAGCAGGTCTTAAGACAATAATTTTTCAATATATTTACCTTTCTTCCCAAGAGAAGAAAGGGGAGGGGAGGAGTTGGTTTTTCCAAGCCAAACTAAAGAAGCTGGAAATCATGGAAACTACCTTTGAAACTTAAGGATATAAATTTTTGGAGGACTCTATACTGCTGATTGATTTTGTGGCATCTCTTTTGTTCCTTTGCTTTTAAAACAAAGGACTGTTTAAACGGGGCTTTGGATTTGCTGTGAGAAGAGAGTGAAACAGTTCCAACTGCAACTCGGAGATTTCTAAAGTGGACCGTTTTGATACAATCCAGTGAAAGTACCCTCTAATGTTGCCAGCTGATTGGTTGACAAAAGCAGAGGCGAGGATTCTCTGGTCCTTTGGCCAATTCAAATCTAAGTGGGCATATGCCATTCCTACTTCCAAGAGGTGAACCCAGAAGGCATTGGGTGTATCCTTTTCACTCTATGTTGTTCTTTGGAATTCCAACCAATTTAAAGGGTTTTTTTTCCCTATCTCCTGTAGAGCTTCTAATAAGTTTGTCTTTGGCATGGTTGTACTTGTCCCAATGTTTGGCATTATTGTAATCCCAATCTGGGAGGTTTAATGGCTAGGTGACCCACACAGGGGCTACTTGCCCCGCTGTTATTATAATTGGGTGCCTAGCAATCTCTGTCTTTTCGAACAGTTTCAACAGTTCATCTTTTGTGAGGAAGATATGCAATAACTGAGTCATATCTACCCCGATGGATTGTGACTATAATGAATCACAGTCTGAGGGTCAGGAAGGGGTATCTTTTTTCCATATTACCAGGTCAGATGCAGAGAAGGGTATATGTCAGGACATACTCAAGCTGGCCTCTTCCCCTTCCTAACACAGGTTTATTTAGTGGGGGGGGGGAATGAATTTTGGTTCAGAATGATTAAGAAAAGGGAATCTGCATTAGTTTGCATCTTACTCGGAGCTGGGTCTTTGGACCTGGAAAGCTCTGCCCAGCAGTACCAATAGGGGATCTGGTTTGGTTTTATCTTGGGTCTAAGTGCTTTTCGTATTTGAAAGTAAAAAGTACCATTCTCAGGCCAAATTTGTCTCCCGGTGTTATTCCTAACCAAAGGCCATTCCTTGCACAATTCTCTTGCTCATTTCCTCTACATATCGGCCAGGGTGGGCAATCGCCTCTCACCCCAAGCCACGAGCAAGTCTCCTAGAGAGGATCCTGGTGAGACCCTTGAGCTGGAGCTTCCCATGTCCCCCTCTTTCTGCTGTGGGGTTTAATCAGTTCAGCCGGGTCTCCCTTGCAGCCAAGTTTTTCGAAAACTTCCCACTCCACCTGTCAGTTTTCAGACCAAAAAGGAGTCCAGGAGGACTCTGGTTCCCTATCAAGAGTAAAGGCACCTCCTTTTCTGGGAACACCTGCCTACGGTTTTTTGACCAAAAAGGTCTGGGAGGACCTCTGCTCCCCTTGCAGAGAGTATGGGAACCTCCTTCCATGGCCTTTCCTTGCCTCACGGTTTTCAGACCCGGGAGACTGGGAGGACCTCTTCTCTCCTAGCATGAATACAGGCACTTCCTAAATGGGTCTTTGCTTATTGACCCCTGCTGGGGTCCAACACCTTCCTCTCATCTGTTGACTGCCTGGTTCTCTCTTCTTGCAGAAGGGCCTGCGCTCTGGCCAACCCCCTTGCTTTCCAGGACCTGCTGGTCACGGCCTGGTGGAGCTAGCAGCAGGCCTGGGTGCAGCTAGGAATGACACAGAGGGAACAGGATCCAGCTATAGCCAGAGGGGAGAGCCTCTTGCATACACACGCTCTTCCACTCCCCAGGGTTCCCAGAATTATAAATTTAGCAATACTTACCCTTTTTCTAGGCAGCTGTTGCAGCTCTCAAAATCTTCCTTTCCTACCCTGTGCCACCCGGGCAAAGTCCGGTAAGCTCACCCGCAGACAAAGGTGTCTGCTGCAAGCTGGGTTACGACTTATCTGGGGCCAGTCCATTGGCTGGGTGGTCTCTCTGTGGTTGCCAATTGTTAAAAAAAACCTTTGGTTTGTCTCTAGCCGGGACAATATAGTTGGTGCTTGAAAACAAATAGAGAAGCAAGCTGCCGGAAAGTTGATTTTAATTTTGAAAGCCAAAGACCGTATTGACAACAGCATTGGGGTTCCGGGCTAGCTGGCTGTCGGGGAGGGTGAGTATAATGAGTTTTATATCTTTTGGGGCTTTTGTGATTTAGATGCTTGATGGGATTTTGTTTAGATTTAAGTGTACATTCTGATATGATAATCTTCCCTTATCTGGTTTCTTTGGGGCGGTGAGGGGCCAGGGAGTGTAATGCAGATTTAGTGAGTTTCTGTGCCCTGTTAGCTTAATCCTGTACTGATTGTTTTGGCTAGAAGCATAATAGTCGGCGAAGGCTGCATTCCTGCGGTTTCACAGTTTACTTTTGTTATTGCTACAATGTATCAGCTTGCGGAAGGCTCTTAACCGCTCATCTGAGGCTATTTCCTTAGATTTGGCAACAGAGAGTTTTTTTTCTTTGCAAGAAGCTTTTTATTCTGCGGCTTGAGCTAGTCATCCAGTTATTTGGGGGAATGACTGTTCTCTTCCTTGGAGGGAGTTATATTTTTTCCCCCTACAATATATCTAGTTTCCAATCAGCAAAAGTTTCAGACAGGAAGATTTCTTAAGAGTTAATTTTCAAAATGTTCATCTATTTTTTTATAAAACAGTAAACACTCCACAGGAAATAATCTTTCAAGTCCATCTCGACTTTTAACTTAGCCATTAGCTTTCCAAAAGCCACATTCTAGTCTCCCCTTTGTTATTTTCCAAAAATTAAAGTTTGTTTTCTTTTTTCTTTTTTTAAATCTATAAACTTTGATAAAATTTCTTTCGTCAAGAGTAGAAAGAAAGTTTCCTGGCATGATGAAACTTGTCCTTCAGAAGGTTTTTAACATCTAGAAAATAAATAACAAGCAACTTTCTTTTTTTTTAAAAAAAAAATATGTTTTATTATTTTTATCGGGATAGACAGGGAAGGGTAGGTAAAGGTATAACATGGGGTAAAAAACAAGGATTAAACCAAGGGTAGGGGTAGATACAATAATGGGGTTAACCCCAACACTAAATCAACGCTTTAGCAAGCAGACTATCGTCCGGGTATATATATTAAGTATGCATGGTTAACATAGTACTAAAAAGCTATATTAATAAATTTATCACTATTAATGGTAAAAACTTAAGCCAATACATATCATTCATTCTATAAGTAACAATAATCAATATACTATTAGTGATGTATTACTAAGTAAATATAGTTAGATATAAATATCAATATAACGCTTTTAATTATAATTAATTATAGTTAAGTGTAAACATCTAACCAAAAAGTTAAAAAATAATATTCAAAAGAAAATACATCATTTATCTTATTTAATTTCATCATCCTTTTTCATTCTATCTTATTGCTAACCATTGATAAAATTTTTCCCATGTTTTAAAGAAAATTGTGTCTTCTTTCTCTTTAATTTCTAAAGTTAGTCTATCCATTTCTGCACATTCCAATATTTTCATAATAATAATCTGGTCAGGTGGTATCTTTTCATTTTTCCAAAATTGGGCAAATGCTATTCTCGCGGCTGTTAATATATGTAAGATTAAATATTCATTCTCTTTTCCGTAATTAGATCTTAATATTCCTAATAAAAACAATTCCGGTTTAAATTCTATCTGTATCTTAGTCATCTTTTCTAGCCATTTATGAATTTTAAGCCAATATATCTTTGCATTAGGGCATATCCACCAGATGTGATAATAAGTTCCTGGTTTTTGTTTACATTTCCAACACATGTTTGATACATTTTTAAACATTTTCTCTAGTCTAACTGGTGTCATGTGCCATCTATAAAACATTTTGTATAAATTCTCCTTATATGCAGCCGCTTTAGTAAGTTTAATATTTCGATCCCACAGTTTTTGCCAATCTTCTAAGTCTATAGAATATCCAAAATTCTTAGCCCATACTATCATTGTTTCTTTTACTTGTTCTTCTTCCATCTTCCAGCTTAGCAGAAATTTACTGAGGTGAAGAGGTGGACTGGCTTCCGGTGACTTGCTGACTGTAGACCCGGGGAAAATTGCTCCGCTCCCCGGGTCCGAAATTTCTTCGCTGGCGGGCCCATTTGGGCTAAACGCCACCCTGGAGGGGTGGCCACCGAAGGGCGAACCTTTGAGGAATGGGAGCCGGCGGTAGCCGGCTTACTGAACCCAAAGCAGCCCCTGGAACCAGCAAAAGAAAGGCGGATCGCATTTATGCGAGCCGCCATTCCCAGCTGATCGTCGGAGACAGAAAACAGCTGATTTGGAAGGCAAGCAGCCCGGACGGGTGAGAATATGCTTCTTTTCTCTTAATGAAGTGGATTTAATGGAAGACTGTCTTTAAAATGAAGCTGGAAGGCTGAAGGGAGGAAGGAGGTGGATTTATTCCCCCCCCTCCCGGATAAACGGCGGTTTAAGCGAAAGAACCAATTTGGATTACTTTAAAAACCTTTCTAACTGGAGAAAATATTTTATTTTGGAAGGAGAGGAAGACTTAATTGGGAAAAGCTACTCTGTTTTTTTCTTGTTGTTACTTTCACTAACTTTAAAGAACTTTAAAGAACTTTGAAACTAAGTTCCCACTTCGGACATCTTTTTTTTCTTTTTTTTTACCACCTAGAGGCTACATTGTAATTTTCCTCTCTTTGTTCTCTGAGAGCTTTGTTTATTCAGCTGCAAGACTTGGCTGTAAGCCCAGACATTCTTATCTCTCTCAAAAGCTACTGAGAGGGAAGTTCCCAGCTCCTTCTGTGAATGTTTGGTCTTTTTAATTAGCTATATATTTTCTACAGCAAAAAAATAGGGTTTTGTTTTTTCTTGTGGGTGACTGTGAAATATTTTTTTTTAATTTACAATTAGATCATTTTTTGTTATAATATTTCTGTTTTTACATCACAATTCTTTCTTTTTTCTTCTTTTTGATTTTTCTTTTGGGTATAAATACATCTCTTTTTTGGCCCTTCTGTTTGCTCTTTTTACTTTTACTTTTTTATTCTCCCTCCTTTCGGGATGGTTCCAGAAATTTTTTGTTGTTCCCCTTTTTTTTTCTCTTTTTCTTAATTAATTTTTGTTGGAATTATTAGCACTTCTTTCTTCTTTTTTTTTTCTTTTTTCCCGTTAAAGTACATGTGCCTTGTCTCCTGATAATAGGAGGGCATTGGATTACAATTGGCCATCGGGCCCTCTGGTGGATTATAAATAAATACAACAACTAGAAGATGAGCATCTCAAATTTGGCTAAAGGGGTGAAGAAGGGCTCTTCAGCCCCCGCTTCAACCTCAGTGAGCCCAGCTCCTCAAAAATCAATTACTACATTTTTACAACAGGAAACTCAACAAAAAGATACGCAAGCGATACGCCAAGCAATCGCAGACTCTAAAATGGAAATGAAAAAAGATTATGTAGACTTGAAAAGTGATCTTCTTAAAATGGATCAAAAAATGGAAACTTTCCAACAGGCGATGATAGATACTCAACAAAGAATACAAAAAATAGAAGATAAGTCGGAGATGGTGGATCAGAAATTAGAAGCATTACAAGATGAGAACCAGAGATTGGCACATGTCAATGCGGAATTGGAAGATAGCATCGCTGTCATGGAAATGGAACGTGCGTCATACTTTTTGAGATTCCAAAATATCACAGAAGAGAAAGATGAGAACCTGTTAGAGTTGATGTGTGAGCTATTGGCGGATCGACTTGGACTGGAAATGGATCAAATGAAAAAAGAATTGGACCAGGTCTTTAGAGTCAACTCAAGCTATGCAAGAAGAAATAGAGTTCCCAGAGAGGTCCACGTAAGATTTCTTAAAAGAGCAATACGAGATGAGATTTTGAGAGCCATAAGAGACCAACCACTGAAATATAAAGATAAAGAACTTCTAGTTCTTAAACAGATTCCGAAGAGAATAAGAGAAGCACGAAGAGAATATCAATTTTTGACAAGGAAACTACTGAACAAAGGAATAAATTTTAGATGGTTGGTCCCAGAAGGATTATTAATTTTTTGGGACTCGAGAAGATATAGATTGGATACCCCACTTAAAGCAGAGGAATTTTTTAACAATCATAGAACATTTCTGGAAGAAGGCGATATCAGATCTAAGAAACCAGAGGAAGAAGCAGGAGCATCGAAACAAACAGAAGAGGAAGAACCTAAAAAGACTCAATCAGAAGAAGACGTAAGACCCAAGGATCAGAGACAGATAACTTCTCCTAGAAGACTGAGATCTAAGTACAATTAAAACTATGGAAGAAATTGGAATTTTCTCAACAAATATAAATGGTCTTAACTCCCCATCAAAAAGGAGTAAAATATTTTATAGATTACAAAAATTAAAAATGGACATAATCTGTCTCCAAGAGACACACATAAAAAGACAACACTTTAGACTTCTAGAACAACCAAAAATAGGCAAACTTTATTTTTCATCGGCACTGCAAAAGAAAAGAGGGGTAGCTTTCTATATAAAAGAGAAGATGAGCCCAAAACAAATTTATGCTGATGACGAAGGAAGACTATTAATGGTGGAAACTACATGGAACCAAAAACAAATTTTGATGATTGCGATATATGCCCCCAATGAGAAACAAGATCAATTTTTTCAGCAACTATATGATAAGTTAATGGAATTAAACTATCAAAACCTTTGTATTCTTGGAGACTTTAATGCGATAACTGATGCAAAACAGGATTACAAGAGCTACAAACAAGGGAAAAAAGGGGGAAACACCTTATCTAATTCTTTTCTAAAGATGAAAGACGAATTAGGTATACAAGATATATGGAGAGAAATGAATCCAGATAAAGCACAATATACATTTTATTCAAATAGACATAAATCCTGGTCACGAATTGATATGATATGGACTTCTTATGATTTAAAGACTATGATACAGGAGATTGAAATAGAACCTAATATTTGGGCAGACCATAATCCAATTAGAATGACGTGGAAAGGAACTAAAAAGAAATTAAGATGGTGGTTCAACAAAGCTATATTGAAAGAAAAGGAATTTTTGCAATTAGCAACGAAAGAAATGGATTTTTTTTAAAAAATAAATAAGAAAGAAGAAACTTCTATTCAAAATGTATGGGATACAGCGAAAGCATATTTTAGGGGCGTGGTTATAACCTATGTGGCCAAACAGAATAAAGAAAAGAAACAAACACAACTCAGATTGAGAGAACAATTTAGTAAATTGGAAATGGAGCTACGAAATGATCCACAAAAGAAAGAATTGAAGACACAGACGGAAGTAATAAAACACAAATTAAATCTAATGGAAATGGACATAAGGGCACAACAGATTAAACGAGGTAAACAGAATTTCTTTGAAAATGCCAATAAACCCGGAAGATGGTTGGCATATAAATTGAAAAAAGAAAGAGAAAAAAGATTGATAAGTAAACTACAAGATACAAAAGGCCAATTGTACTGTCACAATGATGCAATCAAAAAAATTACTACAGCTTATTATGAGACACTTTATAAAACTGAGGTGGTTTCGAATGAGACAATACAGGAATACTTAAAAGAAGCTGACCTTCCAAAGGTACCAGAGAATATACAATACATATTTAATGAGAACATAACAATGATGGAAATTACAGAGGCAATAAAAAAACAAAAAAAGGATAAAACTCCGGGACCTGATGGTCTCCCTGCAGAATTTTATATAGCTTTACAAGACATTGTAAGTCTGATTTTGAAAGACCTTTGTAATGAAGCTTTTTTAGAGACAAAAATACCAAATTCCTGGAAAGAAGCCAACATCTCTCTCATACCTAAAGAAGATACTGACTGTACACAAATTAAAAACTACAGACCAATATCTTTACTAAACGTGGATTATAAAATATTTACTACAATAATGGCAGAAAGAATGAAGAAATTTTTGACTGAATTCGTCCATCCAGACCAAAATGGCTTTTTACCAAAAAGACAGATAAAGAACAATTTAAGGATTATTTTAAATGTGTTGGAGTATTATGAAAACCATCCAGGGAAACAGTTGGCGCTTATATTTCTTGATGCGCAAAAAGCTTTTGATAATCTTAATTGGCAATTTTTGTTTCAACAGTTGAAGGAGATGGACTTTGGCGGAAATTTTATAAATGCAATTCAAGCAATTTATAATAAACAATCAGCAAGGATACTTATAAATGGAGACTACACAGACAGCTTTGACATTAAAAAAAGAACAAGGCAGGGATGTCCATTGTCCCCTTTGTTATTCATTTTTACATTGGAAGTGTTGGCTAGAAATATTAGGCAAGATATTGAGATTAAAGGATTGGAGATAAAAGATCAAAAATATAAACTACAGGCTTTTGCGGATGATTTAGTTTTTATTTTGGAGGAACCACTAGAGACGGCTGTTAAACTTTTGCGGAAAATAGAGAAATTTGGAGAAGTGGCGGGGTTGAAGATAAACAGGGAAAAGACTAAAGTATTAACGAAGAATTTAACAGACAAACAAAAAATTCAATTCGCTAAAAAGACAAACCTTCAAATAGCGAAAAAAGTTAAATATTTAGGTATCTATTTAACTTCAAAACATACAACAATAAAAGAAGACAACTACGAGAGATTACTAAAACAAATAAAAGTGGATTTGGAGAAGTGGAAAAATCTTCAATTATCATTATTAGGAAGGATAGCGACTGTTAAGATGAACATTTTACCTAAGCTAATTTTTCTTTTTCAAACAGTTCCTGTCAAGCTAAATCAAAAATTCTTTGATGAACTAAACGCTACAATAATTAGATTTATATGGCAAGGTAAAAAAGCTAGAATTAAAATTAAATTTATTACAAGATTCTAAAGACAGAGGGGGCCTTGGACTCCCGGATTGGAGACTTTATTATCAGGCAGCTATTTTGCTTTGGCTTAAAGAATGGATTACATTGAGAAATAAAAGGCTTCTTTATTTAGAGGGGCATGATTTGCAATTAGGTTGGCATGCATTTTTGTGGTATGAGAAAAATAAAGTACATAAATATTTTCAAAATCATGCTATAAGGAATGTACTGTTTTCAGAGTGGGAAAAAATTAAACATAAAATGTACATGAAAATACCTGAGTGGACTTCGACAATGGAAGCCTTTTCCTATCCAAATCTAATTAACTATGATAAACTCGTTAGCTATAAAGATATTTTGGACAAAGATGGGAAACTTAAAGACAGACAAATTCTTCAGCAACAGGGTATTGATTTAACATGGTGGTCTTACTTGCAAATTCAGACAAGATATGAAAAAGATATAAAGTCTACAGGATTTTATAAAGAACAGACACCGCTAGACAAAATATTGTTAAAAACTGATGAACAAGCAACTTTCTAAAGTAAAGAGAAATGGACTGAACTTCAACTTAGGCGGGATCATTTTTTTCCAGCTCCCATCACTCTCAAGCCCACTGGAGATTGCTATTTTCAATCTCTTCATAGGCAGGTTCTGCAGGAAGGAAACTCGTGGGTGATCCTAGTCCTCCCCTTTATCCAGGCATTCCAAGCAACCAATCCATTCACCGGCTCCTCTTATTGCTGAGGCTGTTGGCTCCACTCTTGTGCTTTCTTCAGTCTGCCACTGCCCCTTTGTCCACTTCAGAAGCTCCTCGTTCTCCACTTCAGAAGCTCCTCGTTCTCCTAGATCAGGGGTAGGCAACCTTGGCTCTTTTATGACTCGTGGACTTCAACTCCCAGAATTCCTGAGCCAGCATGGCTGGCTGGCTCAGGAATTCTGGGAGCTGAAGTCCACGAGTCATAAAAGAGCCAAGGTTGCCTACCCCTGTCCTAGACCAAATCAGTCTTGCCCTTTTGCTGAAATGCCTTCCAAGCCAGAGGTCTCAATCCCATTGTGCTTTCTTTTATTCCTTCATTTCACAATCAAATTAAGATTGTGAAATCTTTCCCTGCCTTCTGTATCTTTTGTCCCCAGGCAAAGAAAAAAAAAAAGATTTCTAAAGGAAAACTGCTTTCTCTGGTCAAGACATCCTCTTTCTACTTTCAGAACTTGAAGAGCAACATCACCAAATTGCTTTGTCCTCTTGAAAAAAATCACTTCTCATCTCTATGCATAATGTCCCATTCTTAATGAAAAACAACATGCATTGAATATTAGCATGTATGTAAAAATTTCAAGGAAGATTTTGGACTAATATTTGAGGAGACAGGTTTTGATTTCCTCAAATGTGAAATAATAAAAATCCTTTATTTGTTTATTCATTACAAAGTAAAATATTCTTTGCTACCTAGGATTGCCAGATATATGTTGAGATTGTCCAGGACCATAATGAGGCATGAGTAAAGGATAAGGTGAAGTGCAACTTTAAGAACTATTTAAAAATGGTGTAGCCCAAAAGAAATAATAAAGTACAGAGTAAAGTATAAAGTAAAATATAGTGTTCGGAGATGGTTTGAGGATCTGGGGGAAAAAGCCTTAAGGCATGGGACAGGAATATGTATGATTTGGGGAAGTTGGAAGTCTCGGGTGTCCTTTACTATGCTTTGCCATTCAGCTGAGAAGGTTGGTTGGGGAGAAATATCTTAGTAGTTCCCAAGATGGACTAGAGTTATAGTTTCAACAAAATAGTGTGTTGCCAAGCAATTGGTTCTATTTTTAGGATCCAGAGACAATAAACACATCAGTAAATAAGGAGATTGTAAGGTCCTGCCTCAGCTATACCCTCAGGAAAGAACAAGGTTTCAAAAAGGATCTTTTACTGAGAAAAAGTGATTGCAGAGAAGTAAGGAGGAATCTGAAGTTTCCACCCAAAAGCATTAAGCTAAAAGTCCCATTTCACAAGCCCCACCCCCAAGGTCCCCAGTCCATTAGGAGCCAATCCGCTGGCGTGAAGATGTGAGAACTTCAAGCCGAAAAAGTGATAACCAGCTGTTCCCTGGCGCCTCGTCCTTGCTAGCCAGCAGGAGTCAAAACAGATGGCTCTGAGGGCTCCTTCCCCCTCCCTATTTCCCATGCAGATGCATCAAAGCGAAAGCAGAAACAATTTAGAAATATCCTCAATCCATAATTCATGCTCCCTCTCCATTTGGAATGGTAGCATTCCAATAGGGATGTAACAGAGATTTTACGCTGTATTGGCTGCTGTAGCAGGCAGATTTAAACAGAAACACAAAAGTGTAACATGTCAAATCAGGATGATAACAAATCTTTATTCAGCTATTGGGCGTCCCAGTGGAATGACAGCAGAGAGACCCCAAGATGGCCAATGCATCAATACGATGCCAAAGCGCTAAACCCAATGGGGCAATATTGGGGTCTTCTGCCCCTATCTTGCACCAGGGCCTGAGAAATTGATCATTTATATCTGGTATCAAACTCGCATGACCTCAGCTCAGCTAGATGATATATCTCTTCACTATGCAAATTAACAGCACCAGGCATGTAGACCAAGAATCTGGTAATGGTGCAAATAAGCAGGTACCAACTTAAGTAATCTTGGTGTTCCCCCTAATGTAATGCAGCTGTGTTAAAATGTTTCTCTTATTTTTATGTGTTAGCAGGAGTGAGAAAAAACCCCCAAGCAATTTAGACAGCATCACAACTCAGAATGAAGTCTATTCTAGAATTTTCTTAACAGGAAGGAGAAATTGAAATATGTCACTATACTCCAAACACAATAGTCTTCTGCAATGTCACTATAGCAAGGTGTACGCATCACACACTATTTAGCTTGAAAAGGGTGGAAAATGGTTTCTTAGTGGTATTGATTAACTACTATACATTTCAGTAAAATATCACCATGTAATATGGCTTAATTCTTCTCCTGAATTGAGTTTGGCATGGAAAAATATGTTTACATCTCCTCCCTTGACTTTCATTTCTGTTCCTGCATCAGAATTCATCAGGTGTATATGTTTTCTTTGCAAGAATAAACAACATCATACCTTCAAAAATTGCTTGTCTTGCTACAGGTATTATAAGTGGTAAAGTTCTGTGAACCCATAAAATAATGCATAGTTTTCACCAATACTTTGTTTCTGAATGTATCTTGCTATTGCTTTTGAATCCTTTGTTCTTATTTCTGATGTGTTTCAGTATATACATGTATATACATGACATAAATCCAACTTATTTATGATTTAAATTCATGCATTTCTCCACTGAGCCATGGTGGCACAGTGGTTAGAATGCAGGCTACTTCTGACTGCCGGCTGCCTGCAGTTCGGCAGTTCGATTCTCACCAGCTCAAGGTTGACTCAACCTTCCATCTTTCCGAGGTGAGTAAAATGAGGACCCAGATTGTTAGGGGCAATATGTCGACTCTGTAAACCGCTTAGAGTGGGCTGTAAGGCACTGTGAAATGGTATATATGTCTTTAAGTGCTGTTGCTATTGCTATCTTATAGAGCAGAGGACCCCAATCCCCAGTCCGTGGACCAGCACCGGACCACGGCATGCCAGAAACTCGGCCGCGCAAACAAGCGAAGCCCCATCCATGGGATACAGGCAGCACACGAAACCACACCACCTCTGGTCTGCGGAAAAACCTTCACGGAACAGATTCCTGGAGCCCAAAAGGTTGGGAGTTGCTGTTATACAACAGCCAACTCAGTCTCTCTGGATTATTTAAAATAATCATAAATAGAAAACAACATAAAACTACAAAAGAAACGTGTTTAGGTAAGCAGATTTGAATGTCTGTCTTCATACAGCTCACTTCTCACCATCTCACCTCTTTCATGCAGCCCCAATAAAATGGCTAACTATTGCTTTGATTATATATTTCACAAAGCCATTCAGCATTATGCAATGGATTATACTGTGAGGAGTAAACTAATCATCATAGTGATATCTCAATCTTCTTGAAACACTTTCAGGTGTAATAAACATTACAAATGCTCTGATGTAAATCCTACCATTTTCTCCATGGTATGCTTGCTTCTTTTGTTTTCCAATAAACAATGGTTGCAGTTTTTTTTTAACATTATACCATCCAGGTATTTCAATTAATCCTAAAAGTGAGCAAATCTAATTGATGTCTGCATTTGCAAAGCAACAGTGAATAACAAGCCAAGATGTGTTACTGCCCCAGTAATCTTAGTGCGCATTAAGTTAACAAATTGAGCATTTACAATTCTGTTAATAGTTCTACTGTAAAGTTGGTCACTTAAATTCTTGGTGTTTCTTGCTGATGTTTTAGCACTTGTAGTGTAGTCTTTGAAAGGAAGCACAATGGGGATCTATTCCCCCCCCCCACAATTCCTTTAATGGTGACACTTGCTATAAATGGTAGTTTATAGCATAACAAAGTACATAATCATTCTCTGAATCTGCTGTTGTGGTTAAGAAAATAGATGTATCTGGAATCCTCTTTCTGAATTTGTGCTTTCACGTTATTCACAGAGTCTTAGATTTTATTTTCTCAACATGGGTTATATACTATAATGGTTTTAGCTGTTAATTAGAAAACTAGGATTGTAGAGTGTAAAGTCACTTGCATGTCAGGCTTGACTCTTGGTGACTTCATGAAAACATCTAGGCAATTTTCTTGGGAACAATACAGAAGTGGTTTTCCTTTGCCTTCTTTCACAGTATTGTTTTAACATTCTAGTCCAGGGGTGTTAAACTCGCAACATCATGTGCGACATATCGCAACTTTTTCTCCATTGCCGGCAATTGGGGTGGGTGCGGTTTCGGCATGACACATCTGGCCTGCAGGCCAGCAGTTTGACACCCCTGTTCTAGTCCATTCTATAGCCCTGATATTTACAGATAAATTTATACCAAAGTTCTAATCAGAGCTGGTCCTATTTAGTTTGTTTAGATTACTATGAGTTCCATAATAAAGTGTGTTCTGTAACAGCTGGCTTTTAAAACAGAAGGGGGGAAGCAGCAGGTATGGATAGGTAATTTTAAAAGTTGCATGCATGTAGAGTTATTAGCAGTAGGATACATGCTCTGCAGCCCAAACTTTTATCAAATCACCATTTGTCCATACTAAGATGACCTGTAAAAACAGCTCCCCTTAAGAACCAGATCAGAAGTATAAATGACTTCATCTGTAGGTCATGAAACAAACTAACAGTGTTGAAGACAATAAAGTCCTAACTCCATCTATCAAAGTGAGTGCAGTAGGGATGTTAAATTATCCCGCTCACCATGCCCCCCCTCCAAGTAGTGCAGTATCCAGCATCATTCCTCAGGGAGCCCTGTATTAGTACAGTCATGCTCATTATTGGCATCAGAGTTCTGTTACACTAACAAAACCTCTGATTTCACCCTGATTAATCAGAATAAGGCAATTTTGAAACTAGCTATCCTGAAGAAAGAAAGTTGAAAAGTAGGTGGAGTCTTTATAGTATAGCAACATCTCACCTCTGTCCCTGACCATTGGCCTACATCACTCCTGCCTTTGGTACCCAACTGGGGGCAGATATGAACTCATACAGAGCCTCATTTCATATCATACCAGATCTTCATAACAATTATTAAATCGGCCCTTTGTTGCTATTTCTGAGGACTAAGTCAATCTGATAATATCAATAAGATCTTGATATTAGATTGATAAAGAATAACATCAAGAATCTATGGTAGCTTGATTGAGCTCCCCAGATTACCCTGCTACATAGAGGAAGCAAAGGAAGGAATCATTATGACTAGAAACATTCTCCTTCCATGCACATATTTGTCTTTCCCCTGTCCATTATATTTCCCTCTGTTTCTTACTATTATAACAGCCTTCACAACTGAATGGGAGTCTTTAGCAACTACAGGTGCTCTGACTCTACTCATCCTTCATGATCTAGTTGCTACTATAACTTCTATTCACTGGGAAAAGCTGGTGTGGTAGAAGAAGAGGAGGCCTCTCTAGGGAGAATAAAAAGACATTCCAGCTTACAGTCTGTTTGGGGGAGGAAACATCTAAGGTTAGGGTCTTAGGTCTATATCTACCATTTACCAAGGGAAGGCAGACAGTCTGGGGTGATTCTTGTAATACAGATGATCAGCAATAAAGCCTACTTTGGGCGTATTCATGGATTGATTCTGGTTACTTGTTCCTGACAGCTGAAGTCAAAATGCTCCAAAGAGAAGGTATAGAATAGAGTAACAGAGTTGGAAGCGACCTTGAAGGTCTTCTAGTCCAACCCCCTGCTCAGGCAGGAAGCCCTATACCAGGGGTAGGCAACCTTGGCTCTTTTATGACTCGTGGACTTCAACTCCCAGAATTCCTGAGCCAGCATTTCAGACAATGGTTGTCCAATCTCTTCTTAAAAACTTCCAGTGTTGGAGCATTCACAACTTCTGGAGGCAAGTTGTTACACTGGTTAATTGTTCTAGCTGTCAGGAAATTTCTTCTTAGTTCTAGGTTGCTTCTCTTTGATTTAATTTCCATCCATTGCTTCTTGTCATGCCCTCCAGTGCTTTGGAGAATAGCTTGACTCCCTCTTCTTTGAGATATTGGAACACTGTTATCATGTCACCCATAGTCCTTCTTTTCATTAAACTAGACATACCCAATTCCAGCAACTGTTCTTTATATGTTTTAGCCTCCAGTCCCCTAATCATCTTGTTGCTCTTCTCTGCACGCTTTCTAGAGTCTCAACATCTTTTTTACATCATGGTGACCAAAACTAGATGGAGTATTCTGAATGGTATTATAAAGTGGTATTAATACTTCACGTGATCTTCATTCTATCCCTCTGTTAATGCCGCCTAGAACTGCATTGGCTTTTTTGACAACTGCAGCACACTGCTGGCTCATATTTAAGTGATTGTCCACTAGGACTCCAAGATCCCTCACAGTTACTATTGAGCAAGGTACCTCCTACTGTATAATGTACCTGTGCATTTGGTTTTTCTTGCCTAAATGTAGAAACTTACTTTTTTCACAGTTAAATGTTATTTTGTTAGATAGCACCCAATGTTCAAGTCTGTCAAGATCCTTCTGTATCTTAATTCTATCCTGGAGTGTTGGCTATTCCTGCCAGCTTGTTTAACAATCAGTCTAGCCTCTTTACTGGATCCAAATTCATTGAAATCTGATATATTTGAATTTCAGATATAATGGAAGCATGCACATGGGCACATGTACATTGTGATATTGAGGAATTGTTCAGAAGGATTTTATGAAACCTTCACCTTGAAATGATAATATTTACAAAGCAAAGTATGAGAATAAAACCTAATAAGCATTCTACTGTTTAAAGAAAGGTTTCTACCCATGAAATAATGGAAAACCTTTTGTCACTGCTCAGTGAATGACAGATCCAGTAATAAAAGTATTAAGACTTGTTATTTACTTTCAAAATATCAAGCAATTGCAGAGAAAGGCACTAAAGGGAGGTGTTGAGAGAAAAAAGGAGAGAAAGAGAAACTATCCCAAGTATAAGTGAAAATATCTCATTTTCTAAAAGCTGGACATATTTTGGACAAGATCATCTACCAAGGGCACTGCCAGGCAAAGTCATCAAAAAAACTTATACAATTAAACCCATATGGCATGTGATTTCTCTGTGGCTGCGGAGCTGGAGAGCTTGCCCCACCACTGCCCAGATGCCCTTGCTTCCCCCAAGCATTTCTTTGCTTACCTGATTTTTAGCCCTGTTGCGTTTCTCCGTCGCATTTCTCCGTCATGTTCCTCCACCACCGCGTGCAGGCAAACAAAAGAAGTTTGTAGAAATAAAAAAAGGTCAATCAATCAATTCCAACTTCTCACAAAAAAAAAATGATCTTGCAAAGTTGGAAATGATTGATTGACCTTTTTTTTTTTAGTCCCACAAACTTTTTTTGTTTGTGGGACTTGCACACAGTGGCGGAGGAATGCGACGGAACTGGAAATTAGGTAAGCAAAGAAATGCTTGGGGGAAGTGAGGGCATCTGGGCAGTGGTGAGGCAAGCTGTCCAGGTCTGTGGCAGAGAAATGCAACGGAGCTGGAAAGCAGGTGCTTTCCAGCTCCAGCGCTCTACCTGCCACCTTGGTGGCTGTTTGGGCAAAGCTGTGAAGAGGGCCAGGTGGCCAAAAGTGCCATCAGTATGACTCTGAAGGGGACTGAAAGGGAAGCGGCCCTTGAGCCATTGGGAGTCGTGGATGCTGGCAACCTCATATTTGGTGGCACTGTCATCACGTGCCTCTGGGGGAGGATGTTCCGGTTTTCGGAGTGGGCAGGCCATTGTTGGGAGTTGGTAAGAGGTGCAGAAGACCTGGGGTGCCCCCATCGCATGCTTGGCTGATGGCATCAATTGCAAGATGCAACATAGGTTTGGATGTCGTGCCATAGGAGAGGCCAACAGAAGGTGCGGGAGACCAAATCCAATGTCTTAAACAGGCCAAAATGCCCCGCAGTGGGACCATCATGGCATTGAGATAAGACGAGGCCCCAAAGCGAACATGCTGGGACATACAGCCGGTCACGGAACCAGAGGACATCCATGAACATCCACGGGGATTCCAGCCCCAATTCTGCCCATCGGTCCACCGATGCGTCCTGTTGCTAGGCCTCCTGGACCCACACCTGCAAGTCCACCGATTTCTGGACCGTTGCAAGGGACCCCACGGGCAAAATTGTCCAGAGTGGAGGCTTCTCCATGTGCACATATTCCGGTTTACGGGAAAGAGCATCCGCTCTCTGTGGCCGCTTGGAATGTACGTAACATGGAAATTGAACCAAGCGAAGAATATGGACCATCAAATCTGATGCTGGTTCAATTTCCGGGCGGCCTGCAGAAACTCCAAGTTCTTATGATCAGTGCACACCTCAATATGGTGCCAGGTCCCCTCCAGGTGATGCCTCCAGGCCTCAAACGCCACCTTGATGTCCAGCAACTCTTTTTCCAAGATGGCATAATTGCGCTCTGATGGATTGAGTTTCTGGGAATAATAGGCACAGGGAAAGAGGGTGCCGCCGGGGGCATGAGCCTGAAATAGCACCGCCCCCATGGCAATGTCAGATGCGTCGGCCTCCATGACAAAGGGGCGATGCGGGTCAGATATTTCAAGATAGGCTCCATCATAAAAGCTCGCTTCAGACTCTCAAACGCTTCTTGCTCCACGGCGCTCCACTGGGAAGAAGTTTGTTTCTGAGGAGCTGAGTGAGAGGTGTGGTCAAGGACGCGAACCAAGGGATGAAAGTCCGATAGTAATTGGTGAAGCCCAGGAACCATTGAAAATCCTTGGCCCGACGTGGAGGCTGCCAGTTACGTAACTCCTCCACCTTGCCGGGCCCCATGGCTATGCCCTCGGGGGAGATGCGGTGACCTAGGAACTCGATGGTAGTCTGGAAGAACTGGCATTTCTCCAGCTTGGCATAGAGCTGGTGCTCCCGAAGCCGTTGCAAAACCAACCGAAGGTGGTGTTGATGGCTCTCCTGGGACGGGGAGTAAATCAAAATGTCTCCAAATAAATGACAACAAACTGGTCTAATAGGTCCTGGAAAATATCATTCATGAAATGCTGGAAGACAGCAGGGGCATTGGTCAAGCCAAATGGCATGACCATGTACAGTACTTAAAATGCCCATACTGAGTACAAAATGCTGTCTTCCACTCATCTGGACCTGGACCAGATTGCATGCCCTCCGTAGATCCAGTTTAGTGAAGATTCGAGACTCCCGGAGCCATTCTAAAACTTCCAAGATGAGGGGTAGCAGGTACTTGTTGCATACTGTGATGGAGTTAAGTTTGCGATAATCGCAACAGAGTCTCAATTCCCCCAATTTCTTCTTAATGAACAGCACGGGAGCAGCCAGTGGGAAAGCAGAAGGTTGAATGAAACCTCTCACCAAATTTTTCGCCAAAAAGTCTCGCAGCGCGGCCAGTTTGGGCTTGGACATGGCGTAAATATGGCCAACCGGAAGTGGGGCATCAGGGACCAAGTCTATCGGGCAATCGTAAGGCCGATGGGGGCAGTTGGTCTGCCTCTTTCTCGCTGAAGACATCAGCAAAGTCTGTTCAGATGGCAGGGCTGCCCTGGCGAGACTTGGGACTTGGCCCGCACATACTTGGTGGTGATGGCCGGCACATTGTCAGCTCAGGAACACAATGAGGCTCTGGGACCAATAGATCAGGGAATAGTGCGCCCGAAGTCAGTCCATGCCTAGGACTATCGGAAAATGCAGGTCGGAGGCGATGTAAAATTGGATAGCCTTGTGCGTGCTAATAAGCATCTGCAACAATTGTGTGGTGGCCGTATTTGGGCCGGACCGCAGTAACCGGTCATTGATAGTCTCCACAAGGAGCAGGGGAGACTCCGGGCACTGTGGAAGTGACCATTTGGCTGCGAATGTGGCATCTATAAAGTTTGTGGTAGCCCCCGAGTCTATTGGCGTGGGCTAAAACGCCACGTTGCTGGCCCAGCAGAAGCAAGTGCGTGACCAGAATCAAATGCCCGGGCCATTAGGCGGGGGGACTGGAGGACTCTGGCCCGTTTGTTGAGAGGTCTGACCTAAGGCGCCCCCTAGGTCAGGCTCTAGGTGTTTCCCGACAAGTTATGCGGGGTGAACACCGGGCCCAGATGATGATGCCTATCGCTTCTTGGGGCAAGAAGCTGCCATTTGTCCTGGCTCCCCACAATACAGGCACACACACCCCAACACCGTCTGTTCCTCTCTTCCGCAGAGAGGCGAGGTCTGGTGGCCCCGAACTCCATGGGCTTCTCCCGCGGAGTGGGATCCTCATGCCAGATGGGGCAAACAGAAGGCTGAGCGTGAACCCCACCTTCGTCCGGTCGATGGGGAAGTCCTCTGCCCACAAACTCATATAAAGTTGGTATTGTCCAAAAAACACCAGGAACTGGGCCTGTGTCCCATCAAATTTATCCGGCATAGCAACGGGGCATTTGCTCTGGGGGTGTGGAGTGGCGGCAGCCTGAAGCAGAGCTAGCTGTGTTGAGAGCATGGCTACTTGTTGCATCTGCTGTGCATTCTCCACCCGGAGTTGCTCCATGTTGTAAGTTTGGGTGGCAGACAAACTGTTCTGACCCGGCTCCCCAAACACAACAGACGCACCAATAAATCTCCAACGTTCCTTTTATTCAGGAATGCCAGCAGTTTCACACAGCCAACTGTTAAAGTCTTTAGTTGCCTCCAAACAACAGAACTCTCTCCCTTTTCCCCTGCAGGGGTCTCCCAAAACACAGAGTTCATCTCAGTCTCTCACCACACTTGCAGCAAGAGTCCTTCAGGCAAGCTGGCTCTTTTCTAAGATAAGACACATGCACATGCTCAGAAGGCGCTCCGACTCCCAGCACCACAGGATCCAAGGAAAACTCTGGCAAGTTTCCAAACAAGAGTCAGGAGTTCCAACTAGAAGTGGCTGACCTATTTGTCTCTGCCCCTGCCTTTTATCCACAGCTGAGGGTGGGGCTCTGTTAGCAGCGGTGACTCTTCCACCCTGAAGACTGGCCCCATAGCCTCTCGCTGTTCTCTCCTCAGCCTCCACATCAATCACTGGCCTCATGTGATTCTCCTCTCCTGAATCACTTGCCTCAAGGCATGGAGATCTCAGTCTTTCCATCTGGGGGCTAGTGGACGGCCCAGGCTCCACTTCTGTCCCTGGCTACGACAGCTCCATTCCTTTGTCCCCATCAGAAATTTCAGCTGGCCCTGACACTGGGCCCAACACCCACTCCTGTGCTTCCTCCTCTGAGTTGGCTATGGAGTTCTCCGGTGGCTGATAGGCCACAACACTCCCCCTCACCTCATATCTTTGGTATGGAAGCAATCAGACAGAATGGGCAGGCAGCCGGCTGCGCAGACTCTTAAGTAGGGCTTACTTATGTAGGGCTTATATTAGGCCCACCCCTGAAACTCAAGCTAGGGCTTACTGTTGGGGTAGGTCTTACTTGCGGGGAAACACAGTATTACAAATTTTGAGACTGTTTAATGCTGAGGACTTTCATGTCTCTTTGAATCAGAGCCACCTTTTATGCAGTCATTGTTGGCTCTCCGTTGGGTGTTATGTGTGCCGTAAAGAAGAAGGAACAGAGTTGACCGCTAGATGAGATCTATTACCAAAGCAAAGAGTGGAAAAACATAACTTAAGTCCAAAACAAGCAAAACATATTTATTCCTGGTCTGGTCTACCTGATGGAGCTGATACATAACTAGTTTTGGTAGCTCCAGCTCCATGTCTTCAGTATACCTGAGCAATGCTTCCAGAATGTCGACTCCTGTGGTGGTATGCTTAATAGGTATCAGTTGTACAAACTCCTCAAAAATGTCAAAAGTTGAATTTACTCCATATACAAATCCTGCAAGCTGAGCGATGTCTTTGATATCTCTACTCTCACTGAGCACTATTGAGAAGAAGTGGATATTTTTGCAGTAGTTCTTTGAATAATTTTTCAGATCCACTGATGTTTCTTCTATTTGTTGTATAATTGTTTTTGAACAGAAACTGACATTTGAAAATAGACTTTTCTTGGGGCGCAGAATGTCTATAATTGACATCAAACATTCACCAAATCTCCATCAATGAAAGGTTTCAAATCATCTGCTATCAGTTTTGACACCACATGTGTTTCTTTCCAATTCCACTCTTTGTGCTAGAATGCCAAATTTTGTTTTTCTAGGCTCAGTTTAAGTTTATGAAATTCATCTTCCTTTCTTTGCCCATCAAATTGACTGAAGGTTGGCTGTTTTGTCTCATAGTGCTGCTTGATGTTGATGTCCTTAATCATAGCAGCATTAATTTAGATTAAATTGTAAAGTGCATAAGCAGAGTGACAGATGAAATAAAAGAAAATCCCAAAATGCAGGGGACAAAGCAAATAAAAGGGAAGGCTTTCTGTCACAAGGCAAGCTTAACAGAATAACAGAGTTGGAAGGGACCAACCCCTGCTCAAGCAGGAGACCCCAAACCACTTCAGACAAATGGTTGTCCTATCTCTTCTTAAAAACTTCCAATATTGGAGCATTCACAACTTCTGCAGGCAAGTCGTTCCACTGATTAATTGTTCTAACTGCCAGGAAATTTCTCCTCATTTCTAGGTTGGTTCTCTCCTTGATTAGTTTCCATCCATTAGTTTTTGTTCTGCCTTCAGGTGATTTTGGGGTCTTCATTTATGCCAGTGATACAATGCCACTGTTACACAGTAGAAAACAGGAACTATGAAGATTCAAGCCAATCATTTAAAATGAAAGCAATACTGTTCCTCAAATCATCTACAATCAAAAATCTAAAGACTTTTTTATTTTTATTTCTATATACAAATCTCAATGCTACATACACCAAGACCCACATGTATATATATCCCTTTTTTATACTAGAAATGCAACCCACAAGTTTTTGACTTTAAGTCATTCTTGGGATAATACTTTTTACAAACATTTTAACCTTTAATATTTATTTCAACCAGGCATTTTTTAAAAACACCTCAGAAATATTAATGTGATCTTTAAATCCTAACATATTTCAGTTTGGTTTTCTAATCTCTTTCAAATGATATTTGGGGTAGGTTGGGATGAGATGGCGGATAAGACATTTCTTATGTTGCATTGATAAATATGTGCTACACTTTTTGTCATTCCAGATGGGAAAAAGTTCTTTTTATGTTAAATTTTTATATTTGCTACTAAGACAAAAAATTAAGAAATGAAAATGAAACAAAATGCAGTAAAATGTGTGTATAAAATACTATAAAACTGTAAAGCTTTGATTTTTGGAGATACTGAATTTTCATTTTACAAAGCCATAGTTGTCAGCATGTTCATTATCCTATAAAAGTCCAATTCAAAAACAGAAAGTGAATGCATTTCTTCAATATAGGATTTGCAATCTGTAGGGATTTTTTCCCCAGTTAAACTTCATCACCTCCTTTGCTACATCCCAAGTACAATATATCCAAAGTTCCTCAGGCTTCAACAAATTCCATATATTCAGGATATAATTTAATCTTATATTTAAATCTTAAACCTCTTCTGAGGACTACATTGATAAATGTACAGATATTAAGATGCATCAGTCAAAGAATAAGTCCAAATCAAGTATATCAAAGTGTATTCAAGGTTTTTGCATCTCTGGCATTTAAAAAAAAAATGACAGCCAGTCTCTTGATTATTTGCTGAGATGTCGAACAGTCAAGAAAAAGAATTTTTGATGAATTACTCTCAATTTAAAAGCATAGGACTCTCATCTGCCATTCTTTAAAACACAAGACTGTTAATTTCTTCAAACAGGATTTTCCAACTCTTTATACCAAAGTTCTTGTAAATTATTGATCCTTAAATTAGAGATACCCCTCAGTAGTTTATACAGCTGAGTTTTTAAGTTTAGATTTCATCAAATTATTTTCCAATATGCCCAGTCTTTTAGGAGTTTCAAAGACTAGCAATGCTTCAGATCAATGCTTCTTCCTTGGGGTTGTTCTGCATGATCTGCTTGTTTGCGCTGCGCTCATCATTTCACACAGTCTGCAGCATCTCTTACGTTAAACTTCGCAAGCTGCAAAAGTTTGGTCACTCTAGCCAGTATATTTTTAGTTGTCCTGGCTGGTGACTTTCTACATTTAATTCTAGAACTCTTCTTGCTAGAGAGAGGTAGCTGCTGTATGTGTCCATCCTATCACAGACATGATTTTCACATTTTCTTGGGGTCGTTGGCAACACCAAAGGTGGTTCATACATCTTCATCTGTTACTTGGCCTAGTCTTGTTCAGCCAACTGAATGGCCTCGTATTCTCATCTCTAGAGTGTGGAAAGACTGCACATGTTTCTTTGTCATTGTCCAACATTCTGCTCTATTTAATGCTGCTGGTACTGATTGGTAGCCCTTTTATTTCAGATATAGAGGGATTTAATTACTGCATAGATCAGCAGTAAGTTCATACCAATTCATTCAATTAAGCTGGGCTCATATTTGGGCAATTAATAGTGTGTTGTTATAGGAACACGTATTTGTGTCTGTTTTCTTCCTTGGCTTTGTCAATCACACAGCAAACAAAAAGATCCAAGAAGAAAAATGTGTAACATACAATGTAAGGACTACAAAAATTTTGTAGGACAGATATGCAGAAGATTAGCACAGCACATTCATGTACACTAACTAGCACTCAAAAAGACAAAATGAAAACCCCTTAATCTCACAATGCATTTCAACTGGGAAATGATAAGCACCCTAGACCAGCCAAATCCCAAACCACCAGGGAATTCATGGCGATTTAGCATTCAGACAAATCAACAATCAATAGACTTAGAAATAAACTATATTTACATACCATTAAAAGAGACAGTTAACAAGCTAAGAAGTTAAAAAAAGACCAGAGCACATATTCTCCAACAGCTAGCATCCAGATGAACAGTCATTAATACCAGTCTAACAAGCAGAAAACTATACCCTGAGAAATAATCGAGGAGAAAACCACACCCTCACCAAAACTGGGGAGCAAACCCCACACAACTCACACTGATGATATCTAGTTGGGTAATAAAATGACTGCAAACAACCAGCGGAACAACAACTCAATTTCTTTAAAAGTTATGCCAGATGTTAGACTGGAAACAGGCCAGCTTTAAGCAGTGGTGCATGAGAGAACTGTTCATTGCAGATTTTCTCGGAATACTGCTTCCACTGGCAAATTGTATCAGCTTGTCTTTGATGTTGATGATATGCCTTAACTTTTTTTGTGAAGTTTTGGTATGTTTTAGTGAGAGAGTAGATCTTGTTTGTATCTTCAGGCAAGTCTAACTGGTTGTACATATCTTGGCCGTATTCAGACTTTGTATTGGTCAACTCTTACTTTTCAGGAGACTTCATTGTTGGTAGTGTCTGTGGTTATCTGCTAGATTTTGCAGACACTTTGTTACCAAAATGGCCTGCTGCACACTGCAGTTCCACCACCAGGTCTGTTTATCAAGTGTTAGCCAAATTGCCTGGTTCCTAAGGTGGTTAAAACCAGTTTATGTTTTATGCGAACAAACTTTCAGGAAAATGTGACATTCTTTGTAATATAAATTCACCTGTCCCAGTGACAAGATTGCAGAGAGTCTTGGAGCTATATAATCTCCTTATGCTGTCTGGGAAAATATAGCTATTACTCTTATTCGACACATGTCAAAATATTTGTATAGTTCTTATCAAGCCATTTAATGCATCTCGCTTGATAAGCTGTCTCTGCCCCCCCCCCCCAGGGAAGTGAAAAGTAAGCATCATGCAATTATCTATGGCTTAAAGTCTAAGCCCATGTGTGTGCTTCCATAAAATAAGTTACTTATTTTCTGAAACAGAAAAAATAATGCACACAAGCACTAAATATAGTTAATGGACTTATTTACATTGTAATTCCTTATTGTTCTTGCTTTAATGCATTAAAATTGTCCTTCCTCTTTTCTTAGATTTCCAGGAGTTATGATTGGTTTTAGACAGTTCAGAACTATTTAGGAAACAATTTCAAAGAGAGAATTTCCATTGCCCTTTGTTTGATTCAAATGCTGAGTAAGAACAAAAGTGAAGGATGTCTCATAATTTTTGCAACCCATAAGGGAAAGTGATAATCACTAATACATATTTCTGGAGGATTTATGCTTCATGCTAGCTACAAGAAATTTTCAAACTTGTTTCTTCAAACACAGAACTGTTACAAAAGATAAATAGTAAAATAATAAAGAATAGAAAATGGGGAATTGTATTTATTTCTGTGTTTGTGTCTGCATGCACATGCCTTCAAGTTAGTTTTGACTCCTGTCAACAGCCTAACCTATAAAGTGTTCTTGGCAAGATTTTTGAAAGTGACTTGCCATTCCATTTTTTCCTAGGGCTGAGAGAGTGTAACACTTTGTGCCTAAATGGGGAACTAGAATTCATAGTCTCCCAGTTTATAGCTTGGTAATCCTACCCCAAACTAGCTATCTAAAGCAGGGAATGGAAAAGCAGAAAATTCATAGCCAATAACATATATAAAAATGTTAAAATATCTTCTAAAATTTAAAAAAAACATTTCAATGCTTATAATGGCAGAAGAAGAAAACTAATTCCTTAGCAAAAGAGCTTCACTGTTTGAGATGGAGCTCTTAAAAAGACATCTTAGCCCTCTTCAGGTGTTCACCCAGGACAGTTCAAGGGGGTGAGGCAATTGTTGACCCTGTGCTGTGTTTCCCACATGTACCATATCTCACCCTCACAGCTTCAGATCTTGAGCATTAAAGGATTAAGATTGTTTTGTCTTTACTCCTGTTCACTTGAATGTAAGTAGATACTGTATCTCTGGATTGTGTCTTCTGAAATCTGCTTTCAAAGTTTGCTGCTCAAATTAGGCAAGGTCTGAAAGTGTATGAGTGATGCAGACATATTCATGCTGGCAGAGAACTGGGACTAGCTTTCCATTTACTTATTTAATTTATATGTTGGTCTTCCTCCCAAGGTAATGGTAATAGTATATCAGGAATCTGGTAATACATTCTTGCTAACAAATGTTATTAAAAGGCACAAGCTTTTGTAAGCTGTATTCCACTTCATCAGGTGTATAGAGCAGCTAGATAAATGTAAGATTTAAATTGGGGCGAGGTAATCCTACATTCATCTAGCCACTTTGTGCACCTGAGGAAGTGAGCTACAGCTCACAAAAGCTTGTGTCATTTAAATAACATTTGTTAGACAGAAAAGGTGCTACCAGATTTGTGATTTTGTGCCACCATAGACTAACATGGTTCGCATGCTAGTGATATACTGAGAGACCAATAAACATTATTTCTGGTTAAAGCAATTAAATAACCAACAACAACACTTTTTCAAAAAGACAAAAATTAGATAATTTTAAAGAAGTCATCTGAAAGGCAAAATGGGGAGCAGGCCTACCTTCAATGATGATTTAAAAAAAGGGATAATGGAAGATTGGCTGCCCAATTTTTTTTCTGGAGAAAGTTACATAATTGGAGACCTGCCATTGAATAACCTCCAACCTTGCATTCACTGGTGGGAACAAGCAACTACAATCTGATGTAACCCCCCAAAATGATTTTATTAGCTCATTTGCCAGATAAAAGGATGGCCCTCTAAGCAACAAAAAAAGATGCTAATGAAAAGCCATGGATATTTACTTGGAGTTATGGACATGTTATTTGGTTAAATAAAGACCAATCCCTTTTTCTGAGATTCTGCAACAGGTTAATAATACATAATTAAAACTGTGATAGGAACCTCAGCTTCACTTTACTGGGGCATAGCAAGTAATATTTCAGGTTGAAGCCGTAAGGGTGGAAATCAAGTTTCATGCCCAAAAGGTGTGGTCTTATTTCCAGGTGTAAGAGGAATAATGCCTTTTTTCAAAAGGTGTCATAGTTCCTGCTTACAAGGGGGAAAAAACAAATCCAGCAGACATTTCTACCAGCTGTGTTTCTCCAGAAAAAGATGCTTTTATCCTCAGGGTCCTTCTCATTTTCAGGCTTTGAAATGATTTATTTTTCCAGAAGTTATCAGTTCTGAGAAATAGTTACAATAATATGGCCTTGCAGCTGGACTCCCTGTGTGAACGAATTCCTGCCAGGGAGGGAAAAAATGCGAGCAATTGGATTTGAAACTAATGAAGGCATTTGGAGAACTTTTCAAACCAAAAGCACTATTAGGGATAAGTGACTTCATTATTTCTGAAAAGTTCAAAAGTGAATGTCTGCTTTAAAGGCATTTTAGAATTGATCAAAAGTAAAGCATGAAATTACTACTTATGCAGTGTTTTAGGAAGCAAAGAAAAATTAAAAATAGCAATTTATAGAATGCTTAATATTCTTTAATTTTTTTCATTAAGTATACTTATGTTTGCCTCCTGTGGTAGTTAACCCCAGAACCATGGTCATTACTGTGAAGGTTGCTTCCAGACTGAAGGAGACAGTAAATACGGGTTGATCATTTAATTGAAGATTATGTTGTGAAAATGCTATAAATTGATTCTCTATTCACTTCTGTCCCATAGTTAACCTAACTAGAATCTATCCACCTATATCATTACTCAAGAGTTAGGTTCTCTCTATAGTTTTACCTCCTCTACCCTGTCAAAAATTGGATGTCTTGGCAGAGAACTTTGGAAAGAAATAAGAGACAAATAACCTGATCCTGTGCCATGTAGAGCTTTAAAGGTGCTAACCAAACCCTGAATTGCATCCAGAAACATACTGGAGCCAGTGTGACTTGTGCAACATGCATGTTACATGGGTGAACTTTGGTGCACCCAGTATTGCACATGTTGCTGCATTCTGGACAAGTGGAAGCTTCCAAATGTTTTTCAAAGTCAGACCCATGTATAAAACATGGCAATAACTCAACTGGAAGTGACTAAGGTTAGTGAGCAGAGCCCCCTGATCCAGGAACGGGCAACAACAGTTATGCAAGACAATTTTTTGTAAAGGCCATCCTAGCCACAGTTGTCAGCTGTTCATTGAGCAGGACCTGTGAGTGCAAAATGTGTTCAAACTTCAGTAGCCCACATGCACCCTCTACTTTTTCCATTTTTTCTTTCTAATAATCATCAGTATATTGTCAATGGCATATAATGGAAACCATTGTATAATGCCATGATACAGTGACATTATCCCATATAATTGTGTGAATGGATATGGATAAAAGTTGGCCTGTGTGAAACCCACCAAAGTCAAGGGGCAGAAGATTTGTTCTGAAGATTTCAGTCTGCAGCATGTGGAGAAGTAATACAAAATACGGTTCTCATAAGAAAAGATGGTTCCCATGTGAACTAGATGAGGCACTTAGTGGAAAAGTACCAGGAAGACTGAATGGGTGGAATGTTGAAACGTACCCGCAGATGACTAGATTGCTTGATTCATACAATATTAATTTGTTAGATTCATATTTTGTTTTTCTCCAGGAACTTAAAACAGCACATGGAGGACTTTTTGCTCATAAAAACAATGCTATGAGGCAGAATGGAATGAGTTAATGTTTCCTTCCTGAATGAATGTGCCTCCTGAGCCATAACACTGTCTCCTTCAGAATCTTCTTTCACAAAATTTGGGGTTCTGGGGAGACGACTAATGTATGTGTCAGAATAGTCATAGGGTGTGGGCTTGCTCTGCATTTTCTAAGCAGTTGTAATCTGTCTTAATCAGTCAATCAAATATAGCAATTTTCTTCAGTGTTTGCTGGAGTTCAATATATTTCCCGCCTTGTATTTATTTTTGCCAGCTAACTGACAATATTTGGGGAGACTGATGTTTTGAAAGGGTTGGAGGATCTGGAAGCAGGAGAATGTAAACAGAAACTGTTGTTGATCCAAATTGTGGTAGAAAAAGAAAGTAAAAAGGACAGGACCCAAACCACACAAAACTATGACCAGTGCAATGCTGATCTGCAAAGGATTGTGAATTTGTATTCATTGGCTTTTTAGGGCCAATGAGTGAGGACTTAATTTGTTTTTAGTTGAAGGAAAGCCAGAACATGGGACAAAGTGAGCCATTTGGGAATATATCTGTTGCAGTAGGAGCAAGATAGTGTCAACTCCTAGCTTACCACCCCACGTCTTGTAACATAATTATATATATATATGCTTAATAAATTCTGCAGCAATCAATCATGTGTCCTGAAACACATGGCACACCAGAGGATGACAGACTTCAAAGCCTCTGATGTTGGGAAATATCTTTTAGTAGTTGGAAAGTGGAAAGTTTTAATGGTCTAAAAGAACATGGTCTTGAATGCTGATAATGTCATTGAATTCTTTTAGGTTGTTAATTCTCACAATGCAATAAAGTGAATGTAAATCTTGAGAACAAGACATTGAAAGAAAAAAAAACACCCTCCAGGTAGCTTCCTTCAATCTGAATCACATACATTGTAAATTTTAATGAGCATAAATGAAGCCACCTATCTCAGTTTCACAAAAATATTTTCTTTCTCTGACTCTTGTCAAATGTTGTGTTTGTCTCGTCTTCAGCATTTATGTTACTGTTTTCTGTAGATTTTCATGTTTTCCAATGCAAGCTGCTAGTGAATACCTTTCTTTATGTCAAAATGTATCATAATGGATAAAAAAATACAATATTTGTGGTTGCTGACCTTTATCAAATAACATATTACAGTTTTAATACTGCAAATGCCCCATTTACAAGTATGGTGGAAACCTCAGGAATGTTAAGAGTTTTATTTGTGATGCTATTGGTTACATTAAAGAATCAGTGACGTTTATCACCCAGATTGCTAATGTTAACCTCAATTGAAGCTACTCCTTTTCTTCAAAAAAGGGAAAATTGGCTAAATGTTGATGCTTGCTCTACTGATACGAACGGCATTCGAGATTCAGCTGCTCATTTCCTTTTGCAATGCAAGTACAAATAGTTTGCTTCTTGGCTTCAAGAAGCATATTGGAGAACAATTTTAAGCTTATTCTTTAGGCTTAAGCAGCTACATTGTGAGAGGATACGCTGCACTTCCTCACAATATTGCTAATGCACACATAGGCACGCATTCCCATCTGTAATTAAATGCTACAAGCATTTCAAATGAAACCATGAATTCACATGCCTATGGATGAATTCACATTCATTTTAGACTGTTCATGGTCTAGTATTCCTTTCCTAATAAAAGGAAGATTTCCAGGATATTCCTCTCTCTGCACACTCCATAGTCTTATTTACTTTCTCATTCTCCACCAAGTGGCACTGTAGGGAAAAATATTAAACCAGCTTAGCATATATTTAAATGTCGAGTGCTTATGGGTCTCCACTCCTGTGGATCTGGGCAAGGTAGAGGGTTTGCATCAAAGGTGATAGGAAAAAGGTGGTGGATGCATCAGCAGATGTTTTATTTTCACCACTCTTGAAGAGGAGTAAGGAAATAATCCCAGAAAATTAAGTATACTTAAATTAGGAAGAGCAAAATAATAATAATAAAAAAAAATAGGCAAATCATCTTTGAAATACTGTATCACAGTCCATCTGACAAGATGTCCATAAAGGGTGTGTGTCTTGTGATTTCCTGATCAGTACATGAAAAGAGGAACCAGGGCAGTGAAATGTTAAACTTTTCTTCACATGCCACTCTCATTGCCTTTTGGAAAGATGCAACCAAGCAGACTGCTGAAATGAAATATATATTACTTCTGTATATTCTAATAGCAACCAGAGGCTTATTATTTAAAAACAGCAACAGCTGGAAATCTGCACCAACTAGCAAGTCAAGTAGATTCCAGATGGCATGCCCAGAATCTGGGGAAAACTGAACTGTCTATGCCATGACCCTAAGTTTAAAGCAAATAGCTTCTTAGTTTGGGCCAAGACACTTTCTGAGCATTTGAAAGAATTTCATCCATTTATTTTCACTAAATAGAAAGTTTATGAGCTTTTTGCTGTTTTGTACCTAAGTAGAGAAAAGGGAAATCTAAAATCAGAACCTGGGATTTGTATTACATATAATGGCTTTCTATTCCTGGCAATTAATGGAAATACAACTTCTATACCTTCTCTGGGTCCTGTTACATGCATAATTGCATCCAGGGAATTCTCGAGTAAAATCCAATGAATGGTGTGCTTTGTTCTTAACATTAGGGCGCATGCAAAAACCAGGACCAGTTTTTCAGTGGAGGAAGAGTATTTTCACTATATTTTTGTCCCCAAATTCTGCATATGTATGCTTGATATTATGGGGGTAAAAATCCAGAAACTTAGCAAAGGATTATAAGTACTTTCTGCATGATTATTGAAATGGCTTTCCACAAAATTTACTTTAATGGATATCCAAAGGTTGGAACTAGAGTCTACTTTAATGATTCTCACACATTTGTCCACAGGTTCAAATCACCCCAGTGTCACTGTGGTCTATAATTGATTGATTGATTGATTGGATTGGATTTTAGCCTGCCACAATCAGAAAACTCTCAGCAGATTACAATTAGTAATTTGTAATAAAATGTCTGCAGTAAAATCAAAACAAACAATCCAAAGCAAAAAATATTTATATATAAAACCATCTCAAATTTATATGAATCTTGGCGGTGGCACAGATATGACACCCCCGGACATAGGCCTCTACATGCAATACATATTGTCCCCTTTGGTAAATGAATCTCTTTGTAATCAGCTTGAGACATTGCCAATTATGAGGAAGGGGACCCATTCTTGAAACCCTAGACTTTTGTGTTTAAAGTATTTTCAGGAACATCTTGCCTTAATTTTCAAATGTCTTCTCTATATGGTTCCTACACTGTGAAAAAGTGAAATGTTGATAGTTATCACAAGGATTTATAAAGGTGAAGGAGACCACCAGTTTTAGGAAGCTAGAATAATTTGTGCAATTAGACATCTCTAGAAAAGTGCTAAATATATGTTCAGGGGAAAAAAACTATGCTTGTATTAAGTGTGTCAGAATTCTACTTAACAAAATTGAATTCAATTCATCTAACAACAAAAAAAAGGCCCTTGAAAAATTCCATTCCTGGTGAACTTGAAGATCACATTATATTCGTTTCATTTTTTAATACCAAGTTTGATTTATGAATTTCAGAGGCAATGAAAGGATATCTTCTGAGTATGCCACTGATTAATTTGGACCATGTATTAAAATTAATAGAAATGACTGCATCAGGTATAGATACTGTTATCTCATACACTTATATAGTTGCTTATTCTTAATAGGACATAGTTTTTTTTTCTGTTTAAACCTTTATGAAATCCAAAGATGGGCAGCAGAGGGAGCTGTAGGATTGTCAGTCTCCATATATTATCTGCATTTCCAAAATTTATTTATGCAAAAAGTCCCTGTCAATGTCATGACTTGCAGACAATACAGATACAGAGGGAATCCTTCCCCCTTTTAATTATACTTTTTTTTTTATTTGAAGGCAATCACAAGTGATTGTAATGTTCAACCATTTCTTTTGCACTTTTTAAACCTAACCTCTTCAGAACACGTTCCTTCACTATGGGAAGATTTCTGAACCTTACAATTAGTCTATCGTTATATTTCCCCTGTGATCCAAAAGAAACTTTTGAGATGACAACTAATATTCAGAAAATGGGATGAGGAAAAGATTTAAATCAGAGTTGAAGACTCCTGCTCGGTTTTGCTCATCTCTTCTCAAATGGAGAATTAGATCACAGTTTGTTTTGTAATTAGAAATCCAGAGGTGATGTCTCTTTCCCTCATTATTTTGAATTAAGTTATCCTGGAACACTAATCAAGAGCTAAAAAAGAAGAAGGAAAAAGTTACCAGTACTTTTCTGCACTAGTTGAAGCATCTTCTCCATTCATTCAACCAGTGATGTTCCAAAATAATAGCAATGTGGATCTGTTTTTATATCCGTTCACTAATGGCCATATGATGCTAAATAGACATTATACATCACTAGAGTGGAAATAAGCTGAGTCTGCTAAAATTATTCCTGTTCTTCCAAGCTGTTCCCCCCCCCCTCAACTGGAAAGAAAGAAAAGGTTTCATCTGTTGTCTTTGAATTCCCCCCCCCCCCTTAACCAAAAGGCCTGGCCCTGAATCATATATCTTGCTCAGCTGACTCCAGATCAGTATTTTCATGTATCAGGAAACAACATGTATCTTTTAATATTGGAGTTAACTTTCATGGATTAGGGACTTAGTTTGGGAAATTCAAAAGTAATTTGACTTTCTGTTCTCTGAACAAGTAGCTTTGACAATCACATTTTAATTATTGTCAGCTAGCTGTATACATCTCAAAAGATAAACCCAAATCCTTACAATTTGTCCCCCAAATTTTATAAATAGATCAGAATTGCATAAAAAGGTAGATTGTTGCAATTTAGTCATAGATTTTATAAGATGAGAAATCTTAACAGTTTTTTCTCAGAACTTTGAAGCTGATTCTATATATGTTGAATAATAATATATTTCCAGTTAAATCAATTGTTGAAGGAAAAATCTTCATCAGGGAACAGTCCAAGCTGGAAATAAACAACATGGCGACTGCTTTAGAAAGAAGGTTGTAGTTTATTGAAGAGGAGAGCCAGACAGAAAGATGGCTCTTGGGAAAAAAAAGTGACCACATGGAGCATAGTGGTGGGCTTTTATACCTTCTGGGGCTTTTGAGGTTGTTTCCTGTTCCTGTTTGAGGTTTTGTATTTCCTGTGTCATGTACTTTGACCTGAGTCTGAGTGTGCCCTTCTGGTATTGTGATGGTGGTGGGTTAATCCTATTATGTCCCAAAGGTCATATCCTGCTTCCCTGGGGCTGTGGCTGATGACTGTTGGATTTTTTTGTGTGAAGGATTGTTGGTTTTATGGATCTTTCTTTCTAATCCCAGCTTCCTAACTCCAATCTTGCTGACAAGATTATCACATCTGCATTTCTGCAGACCTGGTTTCTGTCTGGGGCAGAGAGACTTGGGAGGGGGGTTGGTTTCTGCCTTTAAAATCCTTTGGGGAAATATATTCTGCCTTTTTAATATTTCCCAAAATATTTCTTTCTCTGGCTTCTTCCCACAGAATTAACAGTGAGGATGCATGAATAATATTGCACAATGGGGAAGAACAATCAAATCTGCAAATATATAGATGATTCAGGAAGCACTGTCTCCTACCATCTTCTATAAAAATGATTTTTTTTCTGTTTGTAGAGCATCTTTTAATATAAAGATTGGCAAGCTATGCTTCGTCCATCCCTGTCTTGGGCTGCATGTCATGAATGATATGATGCTTTCTCTAATATTTTTCTTGATTGACATCCTTACAAAATTGTGAAATAAGAAAGCGTGAAAGTGTTATCTCCGGTCTCTGCCCCTGGTCTATGGCCCTCTTTTTTCAGGGCTTCTTTATTAGGTTTTTGAAATGATAAATATAGGAACTGAATAATCAAATACCCAGTAATCCAATATCCTGAGTTTCACTGTATGCAGACATCAGAGAATATTCACGATGTCCAAATTATCATCAATCGGCAGATCCAGGAGCAGAGTTGCCACAAATTTCCTGGATCTGTTTTGTTCTGCTCCCCTCTGGGACTCTTCCGTTGCATCAATTATTTCCAGTGCTGCTGCATGCCCTGAAATATGCACGCGGCCAAAGCTTCTGTATTTTCTCTTCGTTTTCAATAAAGGTTTTTTGTCAGCGCACCAGGCCTCTCAACCTGACTAGAGTTGTGATTTCCAAGCAAAAACCTGCCTGTATTTTCTTTCTCTCATGATCCTGATGCCCATTGGAGGCTACATCTAATGTCTGTTTTTTGTCTCAGAACTGAAAGTGGGAAGAGAGTTTTGCTTCTTGCCGTGGACAAATTACTCTGATTACTTTGCAGTTTCACAAGGTGATTCTCCTCTGCAGTGAGCAGGGACCTAATTGATTGTTATACTCAAGATGCCTAATGGATCCTGATGGTTTTCAGAGATTGGCTGGGGAGTTATCCTAGAGTCTGGTGGGAAGTTCAGCCAAAACTCACCTCCCGATTATTGCTGAAATAGGAGAACCATTGTGGTATTTTTCCAGATTGAACCAGAGCAGCTTCTCCGCTCTTGCACACCTATTGTGCTCCTTAGTTTTCTGAGGAACTTAGGGAGCAGAAGAGATGCCTAGAGTACCACTAAAGGAGGACCTATCTTGAATATGTCACTCATCGGTAAGAGCTCATGTTTGAGCCTATATGTTGGCAATATGGATAACAGAAAAGAAATACTTTGAATCTCTGCTGAATGCCCCCTAATTAATCTGGATAAGGTTCATGGTGGATTAAAATGTCTCTGAAAAAGTGGACATGGCATTGTGGTGATGATCAATGGCCAGATGAAGAATTTTGGCTGGTGGAGCCTCTCCAGATAAAGAGAGACTGAGAGATTGCCCACCTCCACTGCTAGCAAGGAGACTGCAGGAATTATGGGTCACACATGAGTTAAGCAGCCAGGAGACAGGGGAAAAAACAGTATCCATGTACCCACAGCCCAGTCTTTAAAGGACACTGGGTTCATTCAAAGCCGCATTTTCTTAATGACTTTTGGGAACAATTTACATTTAAAGAGAGACCATCAGGAAGGGAAAAAAGCCACTGGATGGAGAGACCCATATAACCTCATGGAGGGATACAACTGCTGCACCTGAGACTTGGCTTCCTTCATATAGGTAAGAGGACACATCAGTGAATAGTTCGAAGTCTGGATTTTCAAGGGGAACATCAGTTAGGTCAGGCTGGGGCAGTTCTGCATCCTGGATAAGGTGAAGGCAGTTGTGCAGGATACCATCAGATTGTTCTGTGGGCGCGGATCGCCGCAGACGCAGTCGCAAGGAGAGCCTCGTCTCTCCATCGGCTGTTTTTCCCTCCGCCGGTAGACCCTTAATCGGGTCGAAAAGTCACCCTGGAGGGGTGACCACCATTGAGGAGGCCCTCGTTGATGGGGGAAGGGTGGCAGCTCCTTCCTCGGTCCGAGCCAGCTCCTTAGGGCCGTCGGAGAAAAGATCGCCCAGTAAAATGGACGATCATTTCGCAGCGCCAGCCAAAAGCCAGAAGAACAGCTAAGCACAAAGAACCCCCGTGGAGAATCTGGGTGAGACCTTTCCTTCCCCCTCTTTCCTTAATTGCTCTCCTGTAAAAAGCTTTTGAATTTGAATTACTTCCCTGCTGTGAGAGAGCAGCGTTTTGACACTGTGGGAAAACCAGCTTTGGGAACTGAAAAAAATAAAACAGCTAATTTTTTATTGACTATTCAACTCTTGGAATACTGAGGGACCCTGAAAATATTTCTACTTTTGATTATTACTATTATAACTACGCTATTTACTATCCTGGAGAGGACTTTCTTTTTTTATTTGTTTAATGTGAAAAACAAAAAATCTATTAACTTGGAAAGAAAGACTTTATAGCCTACTGAGGACATCTTGTGACAAAAAGTGTTACTGCAACTGTATATTATTTTTTTTTGCTGGAGGATGGCTTTGACCTTCAAAGGATGAGATAACTTGAAACAGCTGGGTGGTGATTTTGTTTACTAGGAATTGGAGGTGAATATTTGTTGACTTTTACTAAATATAGCCTTCACTAAAAGATTAAAAGATCCTTTCACCACTGAGATGGAAGAATTTTGCCCACAGCTTGATTATGAGCTTATACTGGAAAAAACCTTGGAAGCTACGGAGTACACGAAATCTTACTCTCAAATTTTGACAGATCAAGTTATAGGCCGAAGAACAGTGGAGAGGGAGCAGAGTGGCTTCAAAGAGGCCTTTGAGCAACACATACAACCTAAAGAGAAACCATACTTACAACTTAAACATGAACTTATACCGGGAGAAATTGTGGAAACCATTGAACAAATCAACTTTACACAACCCCATATACAATTTATGGAGAAGCCTGATGATCAAAGAATAACTTTAATTGAGATGCCTGAATTGTCAAAACCAATAGAGACTGACACCCAGATACAAGTTACTGAAAATTGTGATAACGTGGATAATCAACTAGTAATTACAACATGGAATAAAACTGCCTACACCATTCAAAGGCCACTAGAAGAAAGGGAAGAGAACTTTGACCAATCTGAAGTGCTGAGAAATACCTTTTTTCAAATATTGGGATTTGTAGGAACCTTACTATGGAAACCGGTGTGGCACAGAAAGAAACCTAGAGTTAGATTTAAAAATGTGTTTTAAAATTTCATTCAATGGGTTAAAAAGGCTTTAGAGATTTTGACTGATTCAACAACTAACGGAGTACGTGAATTCTGTAAGAGGATATCCTTTGTAATAATATTTTGTTTCAGATATGATAATTATCTGAAGGGGTAAACTTTACCTATTGAGTTAAAAAGACTTTTTATAGATATAGATTGATTGATAGAATATATATTTAAAACAGATAGAAATGTATTTTTGGACTGATATTTTTATTTCAAATAAGATAATTATTTTGTAATGGAAGGAGAATAAGAGGGATTGGTGACAAGAGAAGAAATGGTATTAATGAATAAAATATAAGAATGTTATTGTGGGAATAATATATTCATTTTAGATATAATTATTATGTTAGGGAAAAGGGAAATGAGGGATACCCGAAGTGTTAATAATATGTTTATTTAAGGCTAATTGGAATATGGTAACTGTAAATTAGTAAAGCCTAAAAACAGGATTTGGATCTTTACAACTGAAACGTGATTGATGTTTGATAGGATTGCTTGAATTCTATTTAGAAATGTATTAATTTGAATATGTAATAGTATATGAGGGAAATAGAGAGGGAACTTATAATGAATTAATTTGAGCTATACATTTATGATTTTTCTTTTGGATGTTTGATATACCCATCTCCACGTTGGAGTGTTACATGGAGATGTACACTTCCGAAGGACCCCTTGCGCTATGTATGCCCTGATTAGCTTCCTAATCGGCTCATTTGCCTCTGCCTGGATCTTATATTGAGGTACGGAAGGGGGTGGCCCTGCCTTTACCTGTATCTTAACTGGTGTGGCACTCTTTAATGGCACACATGCAGAGTCCAATCCCTAGGGAAGAGGGTAGGGCTTACAAATCTGGATGCATTGAGTTTTCCTTACTTGGGGCTTGGGTGACAAGGCAGTGAATTTGTTTGATTAGTGTGTCTAAGGTGAACCCACCTGGGGACCACTTTATGGTAGCTCCCAACTTACATAAAAGGTCTCTGCCTAACAGTGAGAGAGGGGATTGGGGATAAACCATGAAGGAAAAGGGACCGATTTCCACTCGCTTATCATTAATGAATTGAAAGAAGGTAGAGCGGAGGAGGGAGACACGAGGCCTAGAATGGGTTAGCAAGGTTATTATTGGGAGGGGAGGGAGAAGCAAACTTGATGGAGAAATCAAAAATCATTTAGATGCATTTCACCAACAGGGGACCAGAGACCAAATAGGTGCTAGGAGGAAGGGGGACTAAAACCAGACTGGCATGAATGGAGTGGAAAAAGAAGAAGTGGTCTGGGAGAGGTGAGCTGAGAGCCATGCAGAGGCCTATCAGGCTGAAGTCCAGTTGCAGAGGCAACAACAGGGGGGAGGGATCAGAGCTCCTGTGTTGTAGGGGTCTAATGGGACCGGGGACCAGACAGGCACTAGGAGGAAGGGAGACTGAAACCAGACTAGCATGAACGGAGGAAAAAGGGGGGAAGAGGTCTGGGAGAGGTGAGCTGAGAGCTTTGCGGAGGCCTGTCAGGCTGGAGTCGAGTTGCAGAGGCAATGACGGGGGAGGGGTCAAAATGGGAAGCCTCTACCCACCAATGCCTGCCTATTACTCCTTTTTTCTTGCTGTTTCCTGAGAGGTTTCTCTGCTAACTTTGGCAGGGTCCTTCCCCATATCTGTGGATTTGACCAAATGGGGAATGATGAATCCCTTCCTTGATTCAGTGAGATTTCTGCAAATGGACATGCTTTGAGAGGATTTATAACTCTAAAGAAATGTAGAAGTTACATCCAGCATTGATCATCCTCACATGCTCCCTGTTGTGAACCAGCCCCACAAACGTAGCAGAGAAACCTCTCAGGAAGCAGCAAGAAAAATGCTCCATTTCACCAAATAGGGTGGGGGGAATTCATTCAGCCCCTCCCTTCCCTGCCAAAGTTAGCAGAGAAACCTCTCAAGAAGCAGCAAGAAAAAAGGAGCGTTTCTCTAAAAGGGAGGGAAATCCACCCATGGCCTTTCAAATTTTGCCGCTTTCCTGCTTCCTGTTTGCAAGCACGTCTCCGTGTGATTTTTGTTTTGGCAGGGTGCTGAGTTGGCTCCACATCCAATTGCCCATGGTGACTTGTTCTGCATCCACCTGGCCACGCTTACCTGGCACCCCCTACATGGTCACACAAACGTGGTTGCGTCTGCTTGGCCATGCCCACCCAGCCACCCCAAGTCAGCCTCCCAGAGTCATCTGCCCTGAGTGGGCTGCACCTAATCCTTCACTTTGACCTGGCCATGCCCACTTACCCATGCCCACCTAGCAGCACTCAGATGGCCACGCCTACCCGGTCATGCATACTTAAATGCAGTGAGTCATCATAGACCCGTGGCTGGCTGGTCGCAGCCAACTCAATGTCGCTCATGTCACGGGGTGCCTGTGGGGAATCCAGGGGTCTCTGGTGGGAGGGGGTGGGAGCAGAACAGATGCCAGGACTTAATCCATCAGAGGAGCCTTGCTGACCATCTCGGGCCAAGCGGGGAGCCCCAGAATGGCAGCATGGGCTGCCTGGGGCCCTGAGTAATGGGTGCCTGGCCCACTACTTGAGCTCCCATGGTGCTTTGCTAGAGGACAAGTTTGGACGGCAAGGGCCAAGTGATGGCAACTGGCTGGGCTGCCTCATCAGGGCCCAACTGTCTTTTGCTTGCCTGCAGCCGATGCAGCTGGAACAGGCCAGGTGGTCATGCGGCCGCCCCAGCGCATCCGGCAGGCTGGATCGCGTGCTTCCCCCCCCACCTCTGCCTCCGTCTGCTGCTTGGAGGGCCGACCCGGAAGTCATGGCACTCACAGTGCTCAGACCCACCTGTGCTGCATGGGCTAAAGAGTCCCAGCTGCCTCTTGGGGATGGGAGATCCCTGCCCTTCCTGTTCGCTGGGGCTCTTGTAGGTGGGGCAGCGGGCAGGAGGCTCATTCTATGTATACAGCAGAGTTGGAGGATGAGGTTGGATGGCAGGGACCAAGCATGCAGTGGCCGCGGCATGGTGCCACCCCCACCCTGTCACCTGCCTTGCTTCACCCTGTGGTGGCAGCACTGGCACCAGCAGCAGGCAGAGGCATGGGAAGAGGCACATGATCCAGCCTAACAGATGCAGTGGGGTGGCCACACAGCCACCTGCTCCATCCCAGCCACAGCAGCCATGGGCGAGCAAAGACATACGTTGGGACAGAGCATGTACGTCCAGCAGGCCAGATCATGTACCTCTCCCCCATGCCTCTGCCGGCTGCCGGTGCCATCACTGCACCTGCTGCTTGGAGGGTTGGCCCGGTGGTCAGAGCCACAGAGTGTGCTGGCCAAGGGGCCGGTGGCCTGCGGCTCCTCCCAGACACTATCAGCCCCTGGATGCTTGCCACCTCCTGTGCATGCGCTGGGGGGGGGGGCACCGGGCTGGGTTGGGCTGGCAGTGTGGGCCGATCCCACACTGTCTCCAGGGCATCCCTGCAAGCCAAATCTGGGCCCATCGTGGGACTTGTGTTTGACATATCTGTTCTAGGTCATAGTGTTTTCAAAACCCTATATTCAAAAGTACCAAGTTCTGGTCAAATTAGTTCTGCTGCCTCATCTCTAAGCAAAGCCTACTCTATACATAATTGATGTGCAGGGTTTTTTTTTCATCCCTGTCTGGATGGGCAATTTCTTCTTATCCCAGCTTTTAACAGTTTCCCTGGGGGGACTCTGGCAGGACCTTCAAGTCAGAGTTTCCCATTATTTTGGGCATTACTCTGGTCTAGCTCATGTTAGCCTGGATCTCCCACTATTGTAGACTGACTTTTATGAAGTTTTCTGCTTCCTGGCAAGGCAATGTTTCAGCCCTAGCCCCTGGCAAACAATATTTCAACCCTAATCTTTTGCAGAGTATGAGTTCCTCCTTGAGGAGTAAGGCTTTGCTCAGTGATTTCAGGTGTATTGCCCTCTCCTAAAAGCAGATATCTCGTTCATGCTTCGCTCCTCTTTTACACTGCTTCCATTCTCTTTACAGAAGGTCTCACACTGCAGCTAAACCCCCTTGCTTTCCAAGATCTGTTGGTCATGGTCCTGTGAGACTAGCAAATAGCCTGGGGGAGGGCGGCTAGGAAAAGCATGGAGGAGGTGAGATTTAGCTGTGGCAAGGTAAGGGAGAGCTCTTTCAATTCACGTGCGCCTTGCCAGTCACTTCCCTCTCAGGTTTCGTAAGGCAGTAAATTTAGCAGTACTCATCTTCTTTTTGAGCAGCCATTGAGGCGCAAGCCTCACAACTCCCTTTGCCATCTTTCCAGATGGGCAGGGTTTGGGGAACTCACCCACAGACAAAAGGGCTCTGTTGCTGGCTAGATGAAGGCTTTCCTGGTTCAACAGTCAGGTGAGCTGGGAGTCCCTTTGTGGTCACCAAATTGTTAAAAGAATTGGCTCGAGTTCCCAGCCGGGAAGGACAAGAATGCTGCCAAATAAAAGAAGCTAGCTGCTGGAAAAGAAGGTTGATGATAATCTTATATGTTTGCTTAATCCTATCAGTTTGATTTAGTTGGTTTCAGCTTGCTTCTATTCTGTTTATTTGGAGATTGCTATTATAGCACTTACCCAGTAAATGGGGAAGTTGTGGTTTTATGAATGAAACATTGTATCCATGAATGAAACTTAGTTTCATTCAGGCTGCTAGCTTGAGGCAGTCTCTTGACACAAAAGTGGAGATCACTCCTTTGCTTATTGGTGAATTTCTTTTCCTTTTATTTTTGGCTGTTGCTGGGGCTGGGAAGAAGGGGAAGCTATTGCTGAGGCTGAGAAGGGGAATCGAGGGTCTTACCACACTTTTTTCTTTTTCACATTTACTTTTTTCTCTCTGAATGTATTCCTTGTTATACATGTAAAATATTTTAATAAAAAACTATCTAAAAAACCCCCCAACCATTTATGCATCCAGTCCAATTTATTTCCAGAAGAAATTTGTTTTTAGTTGCTTTTGAAGTCAGAGCTAACCTAAAACCTGGTGAGAGGCCATACCAGAGAGCAAGCACTGCTACATCTCCAAATTTTACCTACCCACATTTCCACAAAGTGGGGAACTTCCAATTATTTTTATTTATTTTATTTATTAAATTTATATGCCACCCATCTTGCTAATCCAAAGAGATTCTGCAGCTTATGAATGCAATAAAATAGAAATATAAGAAACAATTACCAATATAGAAACAATTAAAATTACAGGAATGAAATAGAAAAAAAGATTTTGCTCTTCCTGGCAAAATTAAATTGGATGGGCCAGTTCTGTTGGGTTAACATGTTCCTATATCCTACTGCAGGTGTCATGAAAACCTGGCAATAACCAAAAATGTTATTTCTGGTTAACTATCCAACAGAAGATCCTGCAGTTAAGATTATTTTTCTTCTTCTCAGACATATTATCTAGAAGAGCAGCCAGCAGTAACAGGAATCCTTATTGTAATTATTTTTTTAATTCTACAGGTATACTTATGTTTCAAATGTGAAGATGATCTCTTAATCTATAATGATTAGAATTTTGGAGAATTCATTTGGCATCTTGTCATATGTTTTTAATCATTTTCCTATTGCTTCTTTCTTTACCCTTTATCTTAAGCTGCACACCTGATGTCCCTGGGAATGTTTAGTTGCTCTTTCAGTGCACAAGAGCGGATGGATTTAGTTTCACTTGGGTGATCCACTCTTGAAGGTACCTTCCTTTCTAAATGAGAGTCCATTGTCTCTCCCAATAGGAATTCATGTTATGATGGTATTAGGAATGGAAAACATGCTTCCTTGTTCAGTGAGTTTCTATTTTTCTTGCTTAGAGAATAGGACACAGATTTCTGGTGCAGCAAATATTCTTGCTGATCTCTAAAAATAAAATCACTTATTTTAAAAAATTACTGCATCTGACTTCTTTTTTTTAAAAAAGAGGTTGCATTTATTTTCTTAACGGAAGATAATGACCTCTTCTGTCATTGTTTTATTTAAAAAAAAAAAACCTGGTGTGACTCTTTGCAGCAGAAAGCTTTTTCCCCCGGTGCTTCCTAGAATGGCATTATGGATCATACAGCGCCATTCCAGGAAGCCTGAGAGAGCAAGCTTCTGGGTCACAAAGAGATGCTGTTGGGGTGCCTTGTACCTTTCAAACAATGAGTGTAGTTTCCTGTTTATGCCCCCACACCATTAATTGCTTTCCCCAAGGAAGGAGGCAAGCTCTAGTTGGCCAGACCATCTGTCAAAACCTGACTGATTATAAATTACTTGATCTGCTCACATCTTGGCAGTGCCTGGTCCACTGGGAAGGAGTTAGCAGCTTTGCAAGGAGAACTCTCTCACAGACACATACCCTCTGCTTCCCTAATGTTTCTTTTGTGACATCTTGAGCTCTGGCAATGGAACCATGGCTCTTTAGCATCCAGGTTTCTGCTTCCATAGACAAATATCAAGAAGCTTCTTATACCAGGAAGCGTTTAAGAAAATGGAGGTCAGGATGCTTCTTCACCACCAGTTGGTTATCTCTCATGCTAGCCCCCATCCCCATTAAAGGAAATGGGGGCTAAATTCAGGGGGCTGTAATGTGGACCCCTGCCTCCCTCCTCTCACCCAATTTTCCACAAGGTTGGGATACTGAGTGGCAGGAGTTCCCAAAAGTTGTTGGTTGATTGTGAGGGACATGTTCCTTTTGGGGGCCTTGGGAGTTTTATGCAGGCTTGTATTTGTTTTGTATTTGTTTTATTATTGTCGGTAAATCTCCTAGAGTTATGATACACAAGGTGGGTGGTTATATCAATCTTTTAAATAAATTTTGAAGCCAGGAGGAAAAATAAGGAGTTCCGTTTTTAGTTATGGACCATGCTTTCTTCTGGAAATTCACAAAATTAGCACTAGAGCATCAATTTCTAATGAACAGATGACATACAGAGTTGATGTCTTTAGAAAACAGGATATCCAATTTCTCCTGCCGATCAAGGTAAAATAGCCATGGAGAGCAGGGCACAATGACCAGAGGGAAGGAAGTGTGCCTGCATCAACCTATTATGGCCATACCCCAGCCACTAAGTACATTGTCTCCAGTATCATGGAGGGGTCTTGTAATTTCTTTGTATGGCCATTCTTGTTTCATGAGAAGAAGAAAAATGCTACTTTTATATCACAGTACTTAAACAAGACTGAAGGCTGCCTTTATGGTAGGCTGGAGATAAGACGGAAGAAACATTGTGAAGATACATCCACAGCAGCTAGCAAGGCATTTTTGTGCTGTAATTTCAAAGCTCTGAGGAAGAGCCCTAAAGTTCTGGAAACCATTGTAAAATCAGTCTAAGCTGGCCTTCTCAAACCGGATTCCTAATCGATATTTAGCTACAATTCCCATAACTCTAGACCAGGGATGTCTAACATTACCATCTTTAAGACTTGTAGACTTCAACTCCCAGAATTCCCTATCCAGCCTTGCTGATTGGGGAATTCTGGGAGTTGAAGTCCACAAGTCTCAAAGTTGCCAAGGTTGAAACCTCTGCTCTAGACTATTGATGATGACGTCTAAAGATAACAGGAGTTATTATCCAATAAAAATCTGGACATCCAAGGATAACAGAAATGAATTGGGGATATTTCACAATGTTATGTTTATTGAAGTGGGCTAGATGTAAGTACATCCTTTCACCAATTATATTTTCTGGATTTTTTGCAAAAAAGTTCTATATTAATGTTGTTCCTGCTCTACCTAGCTATATTTGCAGGGATATTATTTGGAGTTATTAGATATTTGTTGTAGGGAAAATAGGAGAAGGAAAAGTATTAGGCATGTTTTCTGCCTTGAGTTCTTTATAAAAATAATAAAGGCAGGATTTTTTTTTAAAAAATCTAAAATCTAAGTCTAGTGGATTGCCCTCCATTTAAATCCATTGCCTTCTGTTTAGCAACGCGGGCACTTTCGTTCATTTGTTCATTGGCTGTAGCTCTGTGACAAGTCTTCCCTCTCTTAATTTAATTTATCCTTAAAGTGTTCTAGAGGATGGATTATGTATCTTAATTCACACTGAGGGGTATCAAGGATTGTTGTTAGAGTAAGAATGAGATCCAAGGAAAGTTTAAAAGCAGGAGTGTCCAACTCTGGTGACTTTAAGACTCATGGAGTTCAACTCCCATAATTCCTCACGTCATCCAACTTCCTGTGGATAGTTAGGATCTCAATGAAGGAGAATATAGCTCAGGGTTGACATGAGGGGTCCTTGGTGCTCTCTGAGCTTGCTTGTTTTCATGCAGATGTTTCATTACCCTGACTAGGTAACATCACCAGTGCTAGTAATTAGTGCTGTTTGCTGTCAGTTTATATTCTATATACTGACAGAATATAAACTGACAGCAAACAGCTCTCCTTACTAGCACTGATGATGTTATCTAGTATGGGTAATGAAACGTCTGCAAGAGAGCAAGCAAGCTCAGAGAGCACCAAGGACCCCTCAGTTAGGATCCCCTCTACTGCAACTGCCTTTAATAATGATGACATCTCAACCATTAATAGCTGTGTGTTCGAATGGAGCCACAGGGGAGGGGAGAGGGGGGAGGGGATGCTGTACAGACAATGTGGAACTCCACTTACAGGTAGTCCTTGCACTTATGGACATAATTGGGCCTGGAATTATGGTCATAAGTGATTGTGGTAAATCAAAGCACCCACATGACTGGAAATAAATTTCTGGCTTTTTTTAGTGGGTGGTTGTTGCTGTACAGACAATGTGGAACTCCACTTACAGGTAGTCCTTGACTTATGGACATAATTGGGCCTGGAATTATGGTCATAAGTGATTGTGGTAAATCAAAGCACCCACATGACTGGAAATAAATTTCTGGCTTTTTTTAGTGGGTGGTTGTTAAGCGAGTGCCATGGTTGTTAAGCAAACAGAGGTTGTTAAATGAATCTAATCATGTGAATAGGAAATCAGCAAAAAAAGGCCAGAAACTGATAATAAACACGATAAATTATGGTCATGTGACTGGAACATCGCAACAGGTTGTAAAGCTGACCCCACATGCAGTCATGTGGCCATGTGGGGGCAGTGGGTGCTTTATGAGCCCTAAAGCAGCCGTTCCATGGCTATTGTAATTTTGGTTGTAAAACAATCGGTTATTAAGCGAGGACATCTGTAGAATGGAAGTGATGTGACACTTAAAAAAACTGTTCAGATCTGGATTCAGAAACAGAACCACATTCCAGTCCATATTTTAATCTACAAGGTGAAATCTGGGTGAATTTGCCTTGGATTGAATGAAGTCCTTGAATGTCTATAACTGAGACACGTCTGCCAAATCAGATCCTGCAGAGCAAATATCAGACTTCTGCCTTCAGTCTATATAACAGAACTGTTTTGAGAACAGCAGTTGTGCTAGTCTGTAACAGTAGAAGCACTGACCTGGTGATACCTTATACATGAATAAATTTATCATCACTTCTCCCAAAGGTACTTTTCCAAAAGGCAACAGGACTTCCTTGTTATTTTTTGTTTGTTTGTTTGAAAACATTTCGCTTCTCATCCAAGAAGCTTCTTCAATTCTGAGAATTCTTGGGCTACTTTCATGGATGAGAAGCGAAATGTTTTTTCAAACCAACAAACCAACAAACAAAAGAAATTCCAATTCCCTTTTGGAAAAAAGTACCAACCATGACATGGATGATTGCGAATCTCCATAGACACTTATCATCCCTTCAATTTTTGTGAGTCTGTTACTCCATCAAGTGCATGCAGAATAGTGCTAAAGGCAACCACTTCTCAACTCCCCCCTCCCTCAATAATCTTAATTTTTAATTTCTGTAATTCCTATGTTATTAAATATACAGAGAGGGCAAGTGATCTATTTTCTGAGCAATGGTACCTGTATGACTCATAGTTGCTCTCTTTTGCCTGTGCTGTTCAATGTTTTATCATTGACATCAAGCAGATAGGGAGGGCTTTTATGTTTTCCTGATGGGATTTTCTCTCCTAAGCAGCAACGCTGAACTGTCTTTCCTTCTTTTGCTAATATTCTCATTTCACTACAGAAAGAAAATGCACTCCCTCCCCATTTATAAATAAATAAATAAATAAATAAATAAATAAATGTAGCCACAGATTGACAGGCTTCCCAAAAAATCACACACACACACACACACACACACACAAATCTGCTATTTGATCCTACAAAGTAAATATTGTATGGGTCAGCCCCTGTTGCTGAATCTCAAGTGTCTGTTAAAGTAGGGAAAAGAGAGTACTTTAAAAACTAGTTGGGAAAAGAAACACCCTTTGTATCAATGGAGTGGCTGGGTTCTTTTCTATCTAGCACAGCTTGACCTGCTTATGCAAAGGAATATGTGAATTAGTATTTCTTTCAAAAAGAATACAGAGTCTAAAAGCTTTCCTCATGTTCCTTTCATTTAACTCTCAAAGTCCAGGGCTTGTATGGGAAACAGCAAACTATACACTTTCAGAGCTTCTAATGAACATTATCGTGTTCAATTAAAAAAAAAAAAAACACAAGATAACTCCCTTTCTTGATTTTTCAGTAAGTTAACATGCTGACGACAATCAGTATACCGTCTGATCTATTCTTTTGGCCCTGGGGTGAAAAAGAAAAAAGCACATTGTTCTAGTAGTGGCTAGAATATTCAAAACCTTTTTCATTCTGGTATTACTGAATACAGAAGAGCCGAGCTGATTTCAGTTTTGCAGCCAATTAATACTGGGATAAAAGAATTCAGGCAAACTGCTTGCATACCTTTTGCAGAAACCCAGTTTGTTCATTCAGTTCAGAGATTTGAGGTTCAGAATGTGAGCTCAGAAGCTTTTTGAATGTATGTTTATTAGAATCTGTGCCTGGGACAATTTTGCACAATTTAAAGGGTTTATAAGCTTGACCATTAATAACCTTCTGTGTGATTAAAAAAAAACACCCAACTTTTGCTTTACTGGCTCTATGATTGAAAGCTAACTTTTTTTTAAGCCTCCCACAGCTTATTTAAGGCTTAATAATGGCAACCTAGTATTAGAACTCTGTATATTAGCACCCATTAAGAATTCGTTTAGTGTTCTTGATTAGCACAATATAGAGCAGCTTTTCAATGAGAGAAGTATTAGTAACTCATTCTTTCCTGCTGAGTCACATCCACTTTGATATTAAAAAAAAAAGAAGGATTGAAGGAAATTATAATCATGCAGAAGTTAAAAGTGGCAATCATTCACTGAAATTAATGCAGTCACACTGCTACTTGTAGTATTGATATTGCCATCACATAGTCTCTTAATAATATGGAAAGTAAATAGAGAGGAATATAATCCACAAAATAGAACATTCCTGATTAGAGCAGAAATAAAAGTACTTAATCATTATCTACGTTTCATGAAGCTCTGTTGATGAGGGTAAATCCTTAAATTCCACTGTGCAAATGCTACCTTTTGATTGAGCATAATCAAAATAAATTAGTATATAGCAAATCTGCATGAGTATTTATAAATACACAAAACCTTATGAACACTTTACCTCCCATTCACTTTTCTATTTGGGAAAAATATGCATTGCTTGTTAATGAAGAAGTGCATCTAAGTAGCATTCAGGAAGAAATGGTGGAAGCTAATCCCAAACAATTTATTCTCTAGCCACATTATTATTTTATAAAGTTTTCATCCCCCATCTCTCTCTCTCTCTCTCAGCCCAATGCAATTCACAAGGTTGCTATTGTGGGGAAAATAGAAGGAGGAAGGTGTGTTGGATATGTTCACCACCTTGAGTTATTTGCAAAAATAAAAAATAAAAATAATAAAAGTGAGATATAAATGAATAAATATTTGTAGGCCTGTGCTTTCTGCTTTGTAGTTGATGGAATCAAACCCATCATTAACATTCTAATTCAGCCTGGAAAATGTTTTTTTTTCTGAAAAACATTTTCTGAAATGAAGATTATATTTCTAAGATAAAAAAAAAGCCTATAAATGCATAGATACAATACATCTACAAATGTTGCACATAAAGATTTATTCTAAGATGATGGTAGGCACATATTAACTATGCTATCAGAATAGCCGAACACATCTAGAGAAAACTATCAAAAGTTTTCTTTCACAGATTGTAATTTTTTTTCCTAGGATCCTTTTTTCTCACTTGAATTTTAAATTGTCACCAATGTCCTTGATAGCTTTGATGCCCTCCTTCTTACATGACCCTGGCAATATTTAATTATCAGCCTAAAATTTTGTGTTCCAACCCTATCACAACACTAAGTTGTGTAAAATCTATGCTACTTTCTCATTTCTTTTTTTTGGGGGGGGGGGCAACTAAATCAAGTGACCTGTTGTTGCTATTGTCATAAGGATGGGTGTATTTAAAAGCGTATTCATATTCCCTTCCTGTGATTACAACTGTATCTTTCATGACCATTTGTCTTCTGCATTAGGACTAGTACCCAAGATTCTTTCACGTTTGTCCTCCCTCCCCCATTTTAAAGCAAATTGGAATGTAGGTTGTGGCCTTTCTATCTTTTTAAATGTTGCCTTTCTGAATGTGTGTGTTTATGTATGTGTGTATACATGTATACATAGCACTTTAGATATCACTGCCATCATATCACTAGGGGTGACATGATAGCAGTGTCCCAATATCTAAGGGGCTGTCACAAAGAAGAGGAGCTCAACCTATTCTCCAAAGCACCTGAAGAAGGATAAGAAGCAATGGGTGGAAACTTATCAAGGAGAGAACCAACTTAGAACTAAGGAGAAATTTCATGATAGTTAGAACAATTAACTAGTGGAACGGCTTGCCTGCAGAAATTATGGGTGCTCCATCACTGGAGGTTTTCAAGAAGAGATTGGACAGCCATTTGTCTGAAATGGTATAGGGCAGGAGTCTTCACCCCGGGTTGTGGCCCACTACCAGGCTGCACAAGCAGAGGGTTGAGTGCATGGGTGTGCACAAAGCTCCAGTCGTGCTAGCAGCGGCCACGTGCACTCACACATGAAGCTCCACTTGTGCTCATGGTGACTACTTGCGATTGTGTGTTAAGCTCCCCTTGCATGTGCCCGCCGCTTACACAAATGGAGCTGCACGTGCTTGTGCATGCCCACCTTCACAGGGAACTATCCTCTCTCTCTCTCCCACCAGGCTGCCAAGCCAGAAAGGTTGGGGATCATTAGCATAGGGTTTCCTCCTTGAGCAGGGGATGGAACTAGAAGACCTCCAAGGTCTCTTCCAACTCTGATATTCTGTTGTTCTGTTACATACATTAGGACGCTATTGTATTACTTAGAACAGCAAAACAAAATCAGAGTTTAAAACCTTGACCCTAGCTTCCTGTGTGCTAGATCAATATTAATAAAACTCTGGAAGTAAATTACCCAATTTTTTTTGAAAGCCAACTTTTGAATATGGGGACCAAAAAGCCCAAGCACTTTCTTTTCTTTCATTTTTATATATTCTTGGAAGGATGATAGCTGGTAATATCATAACACATCCATTCTGTTAAAATACTTGTTCAATATACTGTTCGTGACAAAGGACAGGTTTGTTTTAATATCAAAACCGTCAGCTTTTCTTTGAAAGTTCAGATATGTTAGCATTCATCTGACTCCTGTCACTTCGGCTTTTCTTCATCTCTAGTTTTGTGAGTGATATCCTCAGTGGAAAAAGTAAAGCGTAATAAATATTTATGCCCCAAATCCAATACAGATATTGTATTATAAGGAGGAGTTCCTTGCAGCTGTGCCTGAATCTCGGGAGAATTTTTCTCTATGGGGTTTTCTTGGGAATCTGGTGGCCTGGAATCTCTCTGAGAGTGACAGTATTCAGTATTGCCTGTTGTTCCTACATAAAAAGGATATGCAATCCTAAGGGAAGGGACACCTCTTTTCTGACATGCTTCAAGCCACCTCTGAAAGGGAAAAGGGCATCTGTGTTTTTGCTGAGAAGAAAATACATCATCCTTTCTGGCATGACAATTCAACTTAGCTGCTTTGTGCTCACCTTGCATTCTTTACGAAAGCAGAACAAATTCAGGGAAATGAAAACCAGAAGCCCTAATCTGAGTACCGGAAGTGTCTCAGCTTACTAAAGCACACTTCAGACTACTGAAAATAGACTAAAAAAGTCCACCTATTATGGTAGGACAAACTTTCCACAAAGACCGAGTTGCCTTAACTGAGCCAACACTGAGTACAGTAAACCATTAAGCCTTTCATCTACCTCTGTACCCTCATAGATCAAGTGATAAGGACCAGCTGTGGCTTCCAACTTCTGGCTAGCTAAGAGAAAGAAAGTTAGGAATCCTAGTTCAGATATCATTATAAACAAGCTATGAAAGGGTCTTTCACAGTTTGCACTGCTGGTTCTCAGTCCTTATTAAATATGAGTGGTTGTCCCCTTCCATTGGGTTGAATAAGATCCTTCAAAAATGGTGCTTTGCAACGCCCAGGAGCCTGAATGAACTACGCTTCTTCTAATTGTTAAATCAGCTGCTGCTGGTTCTATATTCATGCAGCTACTTTCTACATTTCCCCCCCAACTGTCTCTGTAAACAGGTTCATAATTTTTCTAGCTTTCTCTTCAAACAGGTTCAGGTTCTGCTCAAATGTGCACAAACAGCTGGAAGCAGCTTTGTGCATGTTGCTTGTGTTGCAAAGCACCTCTTTAGAAGGATTTGTAGAGCCTCATTGAACAGGATATTGTGGCTGGACTCATACTGTCTGTAGCATTAAATCATAATGTCACTCGCTTGTTCTGGGCTTAGTGTAATATGTGAATTCCCTCCGCTGTTCATTATTTTGGAACAAGGCCTTGGTGGCTTTACTAGCCACTTTTTAAAAATCCTGGCTTAATACTTTGTGTGGATAAAATCTATGGAAATAAGCCCTAAAGGCCAGAAGCCCAAGTCAACTTGCCACATTATCTTCTGCTTGCTCTTTAGCATTTGAATCTTTTGGTTCCACACAGAGACAAAATATAAATTCCAGAAGAATTGCTAATTCCTCAACATCTGTTTCTGCATTTGTACTTATAGTATATGTTTATATGTGTATTTGTGTGTGTGCGTGTGCAGGTGTAGAAGTGTAGGTGAAGGTGTGTTGGGGAAGACTCCTGAGAATACCGTGGATGTTCAAGAAAACAAACTGATAGATCATTAAACAAATCAACCCAAAGTTCTCACTTGAGGCCCAAATGACCAGGCTCAAATTACAAAGAACAAATGGATTCTTTAGATGCATTATGCAAAGGTCTAGCTCTCTGGAGAAGACTCCAATGCTGGGAAAGATGGAAGGAAAGAGAAGAACGGGATGACCAACAGCAAGATGAATGGATTCAGTTACAGTGGCAATGAGTGCATTATTGGAGGACCTGAAAAAAAAAAGGTTAGGGATAGATTGTCCTGGGTAAAAAGCTCTCTGTGTGATCACTAGGAGTAAAAAATGACTTGATGGCACATAATGAATCGAAAACTTATTCATACTATTCAAATTTAGTTAAGCTATAGCAGTTCCATTTGATTGATATAGTTTCTGTAAGAGATGACCAGCCTGAGCCTAATGGAGGGGTCAAATGTGTCATTAGTTTTGAGTCCTTTCACCCCCACAAGAGATCTAAGTCAGCCCACCTTAAATTCCATTGAGTCTTATCTACTGCCAATTTGCTTTGACCCATCAGTGGTTCAGAATCCTGTAGAGAGTGTTAGCAAGTAATACATCTTTATACCCATTTGAATTGCCTGGACCTTCTGATTTCCCTGGCACTTGACAGTCTCTTTCTCTACTATTTCCTTTTTTTTTTTTTGCAATATACAAGAATGACAAGATGTGGGCAGTATTTCTTGACTTCCCTGTGTGGACACTGACAAAATCTCAAAAAGGTCTCACCTTCAAAATAATCCATGTATAAAGTCAGACTTGGCAAATTAAAATGGAAGTGGGAGTAATAATAGTGAACCAAATTGGTCAGTTTTATTCTACTTATTCTGTCTTCTTTTTCAGGTGTGTGTATGGCACATACAAAACTTGATCGCATACCAAAATAATTCAGTGTGGAGGTACCTATTGATGAAATAAAATGGCCAGACCCTTTCTGAGAATAAACCATTCAATTTACCTTTTGCCTCTTAGTTTTTAGCATTTTCCTCTTAAAAATCAATTCGCATTTCAAGCCTGTTCAGCTACTCTTTCTCACTGGCTTATTCTGAGATTTTTTTAAAAAAACATTTTCATACCACTGTAAATATAGGAGTTCTGTTAGTCCTAGCGATATTTCTTGTAAGAATTGCACTATTAAAGTTTTAATTTAAATTAAATTTAAGAAATATTTGAAAGTACAACCAAGAAAAATAGCAGAAAAAGAAATAATGAAGAAAAAGAAAGGGAAGGAAGATTTACAAGGTATGTAAAACTGAATAAGAATTTTCTAAGTCACATTAGATTACTATATACAGTGAACTTATATCAATGTAGTACTTCAAAACCATTATTAACATCAAATCAATATGCAATAATTAACAAAGACAGCCAGTGTAATAAGAAGCTTCAGCCAGAATGAACAATTAATAATAAAAGTTTCTATCTAAACAAAGAAAGTCTATCCTTATTGTAGTTAATAAAGCCAGATCCAATATTTTGAAACCTTATGTTAAGAGAATCCCAAACTTCAGATGTGGTACAAGTCCATGGGCATTATTATTGTTTTAATCATGGTTTTCCTGTTAGCAAGAAAACCACTATTTGTGTACCCCACAAACAGAGACATTGTTTTATACACTGTATTCCAGGTTTTGCTGAAATTGAAAATGACTGTATTAACAACAGATAGAGCTTGCTTTCACACAGCTTCAAAATACAGGTAGTCCCCAACTTACGACCATTTGTTCAGCGACCTTTCAAAGATACAACAGTGCTGAAAAGAAGGAGTTATGACTGGTTCCCAAAATTACATCCATTGCAACACCTAGTGGTCATGTAATTAAAATTTGGGTGCTTGGCCGTCTGTCCACACTTATGACTGCAGGAGCATTTCAACTCTTCCTATGTGTCTTATCTTTCCTCTACGTCTGCCTTTTTGGTTTCCCTGCATTCTGACACACCCCTGCTCTTCCCTGACCCTCCCCCCCAAATAACGTTCACTACTTCTTCCTCCTGCTGGTGGGCCAGAAGCCAGATGCTGGGCGAAGGTGCCTCCCTGGGATGTGCATGGCAGCAGAGCCTCATCTGCCAAAGGAAGCTTATCAGGCTTGACTGGGGAGAGGGCAGCAGGATGGCATGGGATGGCACTCTCTGTCCCTGGGTGAGGCAGGAGAGATGGCAGAAGCTTCCTGGGCAAAAGGGAGGCTGTGAAGGAGGGGGCTGCATGGGGTGGTGGCAGAACTGGAGGAAGCAGAGCAATGTAGGCTTCTTGGAGGCCCACACTCTGCGGCTCATGTTTGAAGTATTCCTGGAAAACCAGCCTGAGGGCTTCAACAAGAGATGGAAGACATAACAGATTAGATTATTAGATTGAAAGAAAGAATTAAAGTGTAAGAAGAACAATGCTAGTTATCGGGGCAATTGCTATATTTTTTGATCTACCGTTCTTCTGTGCAATAAAGCCTACTTTATTTAAGGGTCCAGACTGAAGAATAAATCAGTGGACAAGTAGGAAGGCAAATGATAAAGTGATTTTCCTCAACTATTTTTAAACCCTATGGAATATGTCTGAGAGATTTAAAATGTTTAAAATGTGCAGATAATTCATATAAAATATTTCCTGTTTTATTTTTATTAACTCACACTTAGTACCAGGAAGGCAACGAGAAAGGGCAGACAGATAACAAAGTCATAAAGTATACCTTAATTGAGGGAAACCTGGCTTTGAAATTGAGCATGATGGAAGACTACATTGGTTTTTTAAAAAATTAACTCAAGTGAAAGGAGAGGCCTGATTTACACGTTCTGTGTCAAAGATTAATCAATAACCTTCGCAAGTACACTCCAGTAATTCCTTTAATCTCATCCATCCACCTTAGCTATCATCATCCCCATCGAACCTCCTTAACCTTACCAATCATCTTCATTTTTAGTCTAGCCCATCCTCTATTTGCCTCTTGTCTCTCAATGTCTCTGAACAAGTCACAACTAAAGCTGAGAAATATAATTGACAATAAGTAAAATAACAAAAAAGATGATGAGAATGTCTCTGGAGGAGGGAGTGCATCACTGTGTCTTTCCAGGTAGGAGGTACCACCTCCTCCATCAAAAAGGCCAACATCATGGCATAGACCAACCTCAGATCACCTCCCCGGATGTTTTTACAGCTCTGGAGGGCCCTGAAACGGCCAATTTGACAGCATAGAGATTTGTGTCCATCAGAAGTTAGTGGTTCAAACTCAGCTTATACCCTGACTGCCCAGTCAGAGTCCATGTGAATCTGAGTGATTTTATCTGTCAGAATAATTCTCACAGTGCCCCCCCCCCAACAAATAGTCCAAAATGCCCTTCGTACCCACAAGGACTGGGTCACTCTGAAAAGTGCCATTGGATGGCAATCTGCATATGCAATAAAAGCAGAGAAGAATTGGTTTTTCACCAGCCTTATCACCAAGAGACTTCCTCCAGCAGTGCTTCAGGTGTAGCTTCTGTCATCTGAAGTTCCTCAGTAAACCAAGAGGCATCTGGGAATTGGTGGACAGGGAGAATTCACCAGTCTTCTGGAAGATCAAGGGGGAACTTATGCTTTGCGGGGCTGGAACAAGTTGGCTAAGAGTTCTGCCAATCATTCTGCTGGCTCAAGTTTTATCAGCCGTCTGGAATGCTAGTAAACCTTGGTCTAAAAATATCCTAGGTGACCAGTGAATGGGATGGAAGATGGGACAGGATGAAGTCAGAAGAATTTTCTTAATGCCTACCATTCACTCATTCCTCTCTGTTGGATTATTTTTGGACATGGTTCTATCAGTCTTCAGAAAGCTCATTAGACCCCTATTCAGAAACAGCCCAAATTTACAGCTTACCAGAGCAGAACATCTCTGTCTAGCAACATGTTACTTGATCAACCTGAAAGCTTGCTAAAGCCTATACCCCAGGAACCTACCCCCACACGCACTCATTCAAGCATGCCCAGTCATGTTTTAAGGACAATTGCGTATTTGCCCCACTGGGTGCTGATGCTGGGTGGAAGGGGAACAAAACCACGAGAATCATTTTAAATTGTCCCACAGTAAAGACACATCCATTCATCCATTACTGAGTCAGATTTGAATTCTGCCTCTGGGGCAGCACAATAAAGCTGGCATATTTTTCTGCCCACTCAAGGACCAGGGGAATGCACATTAATGGCCATGAGGAAGATCCCATTGAGTGATTAGCATTTTAACCACCTCTTCTTTTTGCAGCTTTCAGCAGTTCAATAGGCATTTCATTCATTTTCAATCTGACAGCTGATTTATTACCTCTCTTGCTTTACTTTCTAATGGAGTCAGTTCCTGAATATATTCTCTTCCTACAGATGTTTCTGTCATTCTGTGATTCTATTTGAAAAGGGTTTCCATGTATCTTTGCATACTGCTTTCACCTCCTCTGCCTCTGTTAGAACGCTTCCATAATTACTCTTCCTCAAGTGTGATTTTTTTTCTGTATTTATTGACATTTTAAATTTTTTTTGAAATCTTTTGTCCTTTCTCACTTGTCATTGAAAGTCTGCGGTTCGGTTGTTACGTGTTCTTCTTATTGATGCTTTCATCTGCTCCTTTTTGCAGGCTATTGTGACTGCTTCTTCTGAAATCCATTTCTTTCTCTTTTTTTCTTTTTGAAATGTGTGGGGATTTTTTTTTCTCCATCTCAGTTTCCACAATGCCTCTCTTCTCAGAATTCCACCAGTTTTCTTTTGCAACAGCATCCTAAACACTTCCCTGTAATAGAGGAATCGTAATTGAATAAAATCAAAACAAATTTTAAACTCCTAGAAAAACCTATGTCAAAAGCAGACAATTCCATGCTTGCGCTTGGTAGAGAGAGAGAGATAGATTTGGAGATGAAATATGTGTTCACTTTTGTGTAATAATTACTATATTGTGAATTGCTCACAACCCATAGACCCAGGTTGCTCTGCACGCTTTAAACAGGCATCCCTCCCTCCCAACCCCACATAGATATTGTGGATGTCTATTGATTTCTAAAGCTTAATTGTCAGCACAGATCAGAGCATTTCTTAAGGACTGGGTATAAATGAATTTTATTCCATTTTTTTCTTCCTTTTGAGATGGTAGAATTGCAACCCAAGGAAAACATTCGACTTTTGTGCAGAGTTTCCATAATGCTACATTTCTATTTTTTCCGCTTATATGTGCAATTATTTTTCCTTAAAACAATTTTTCAACTTGGCCTGACAATGTGACCTTTGCAGGACAGTTAGGGATATGGATTAAACAGCATAATCCCCAAACTTGACTTTTATACTGAACTTACATTTATTGTCTTCAGATGAGAAAATAATTACAAGGGAAATGATCACAGGTGGCATTCTGGATCAGACATAATCTGACCAAGAGGATGATGGAAATTCCCCAACATTTCCAGATCACATTCCACCTGCTCAGAGATAAGCATGAAGTCCAAGATATGACTGACTACATATGTCAGGCCAAAGATTACCTGAGACAAACCCTTAGTTGCCATGGAGGCCTTAAACCTAGGCCCGAACTCACTCCACAAACAGGAAGATTTTGAACACTGAAAAACAAAGGTATCCTATTTAGCAAAGTCAAAAAATGCTTTTAAGTGGGAAGAAGGCTTCATAAACCAAAATCTACCCATCACTCAGCATCTCCCCACCTCCATTTTAGTCTACCAGCCTTGAATGACATTCCTTTCAATATCTGTCATGGAGAATATCAGTGGGGTGGCTTTATTTTGTCCAGGTGGCTTCTATTGGCATCAGGTTGGGAAATCGAAGAACCAAACGAGGTTTCATCCAACAGGTCTCTCCATACATTTTGATGACAGGGTAATCTTGAGCAACATGACAAAGTGATATTAACTGCAATTTCAAATCTGTTTACATTCCCTCCACCTTCCATCACTTTGTTCCCTTTATCACTTTGATCACCATCACACATTCAAAGAAAACAATCCAGCAGATGTAGAAATTCCTATGACTTCTGAATCACTAGAGAATAAAATAGCTCTCTGCTAACCCATAGGATGCTCCTCTTGAAAGAGAAGGGAGCGTACAAAGAGAACATGCGAGAGAAACAAGTTTCCCAGCTCTACTTCATCCATTGCAAAGCTTTCATTCCCTTGGACTCACATTATTGAAAATCCAATTATTTTATCAGTAAAATCCTTATTTAAAAACCCAGGTTATTACTATCTCTGTTCTAAGTCCAGATGTGCAAGGGAGGCATCCTTCCCATAGAGGAGAGATAAGGGTGATGCAGGTTGCCTGGGCATTTGGACATTTCACTTCCTTGTGGAGCCTTGAGTTTTTCCAGCTGTTAAAAGTGCCAGGAGGGGGTGGGAAAGGAAGTCTGAGAAAGAAGGGCAAAGGAAAGCAACGTGATTGATGTAGGAGTAATTTTTTTGCAGCACTAGAAGCATGCAGTGAGCTAGAGAAAAAAATAATAGAGCAATTCAAAGAAGGACTTCCAGAGAGAGGTATTTTAAAAGAGAATATTTATTAGAAAATTGCCTTTGGACAGGAAATACCTGCAGGGGGCTTGCAAAAAGTTAATGGGGCTGTTACAGCAGCACAATCAAAGCCTCCCCTGGATGCACACGTGCGATGCTGATGCATGTACCAAAGGAGTATGGCTTTGTTCATGCTGTTGTAACATCCTGACTGTTTTGAACTCCCCGAGTATGCTACTATACCTGGTCTAGCTATATTCAGAGTAAAAGAATGTGTGGACAAATAGTCTGCTGGACCACAGGGAAGTATCTACTGTATTACTGGAGAAGAGAGAAACTGAGGGAAGAAGGAGCGAACCTGGAATTGGTGACAGTCCTGAGAGTATCAATCCAACCCAGTGATGGAGAATTTTTTGGGCTTTGTATGTCAAAAATTCAGGAAATGCCCAGCACTCTCCAGGATCTGCCATGTGTTGCTTCATACAATGCTCTCTGTCTATTGACATATCCCTATCTCCTACTTGAGGCTGCTCTAGGTCACACGAGGCCTTCGTTCTTGAAGTAGCCTTGTACAATGCTCTCCTAAGGCTTCTGCAGCCTCTGAAAATTTCACAAACGTTTACGAGGTTTTCTCACATGATTTTCCGAGCAAAGTCCTTTCACACGACTTCTAGAGGATCCAGAGGCAGTGGGAGAGCATACCCCATTCTTGCACAGCCTCTGAAAATCGCACAAGAATAGGTGTGCTTTCAAGAATAGCTGTTGTCAGATATTGGTGAATGCTGGTGTGTCACCCAAAACATCATGACACGTGTGTCACAGGTTTGCGGTCACTGATATAGCTGAACAAGGCCAGGCCAGGGAGGGTCAAAGGCAGGAAGGTAAAGGCATAAACCAGAGGAATCTCCACACAAAAGAGATTCAGCTACCTTTATTGCTCCCAGTGGCTTGGAAAATGGCTGCCGGGTTTCTTGAAGTATTTTAGAAAGAGTCCTCTGCACAGACCTAGTTCTAAGCACCTGCCATAAAAGAGAGTCCTACTCATCTCTGCATGCTTTTGGTCTCTGCTGTGAGAGACTGAACTGCTTTCAGTACGAGCAGCATTCTTCTGCAGGATCCATTCCTTTTGCTTCCTCTCTACTGGTGTCAAATAAGAATTACTTTGTCTTATTGGCAAAAACTGGTTTGGGGTAGGGCTTATTAAAAATTTCCGTTACGCTCAATGAGACAATGCAGGAAGGACATTTGCTTTCCAAATGTGTAAAATGAGACTCGCATTAAGACTGGATCGCATCTAATCCAGGTCAAGACCATTTTTCTGCAGGCAATAATTTAAGCTGCACTTTTACGTTGTATTATTCGTTGACTTATCACAGTGGGATGCTTTGATGCCTAGTAAAAAAAAATAAAAAATAAAAAAGAGCCTCAGCCACTTATAGAACAATGGAACTAGCACAGGTAAGAGAGGTTGAATTTCTTCAGGAAACAGAAGGCATCTTTTGCAATTAGACAACAACAACAAAGCTGGGCAGATGGGCTGCCCAGCATGTTCTGACAAAGTCTTTCTCTTCTTCTCCACCTACTGAGAGAGGAAGAGAATGATTGGCTTTTGTTGGAGAAGTTGGTCTCCACAAGTTCTCCTGTTTCTGCCAGCCGCCACCAAAGGTGAACTTTTGGGAGTTTTATCAGAGCAAATATTTGGGAGAGACAAGTTATTTGATGGACTGTTATTACGTATTGTGAAGGAGTTGTGTATTGTTTGGAGTGTTTCTCAACTCATCTTCCTCTCTGCCACAGGCTAGAAGTTTGAGGTTAAGGGTTGAAACACATGTGGAAGTCAGCCCCATGGACGAGGCAACAGACTGGGGCAATTTATTAATGGAAGCGTCGTGAGTGAGGGATCCAAAAGATTAAGAAAAATTTTTTTTTTTTTGAATGGCATGAAGAGGCATATACTTCCATGGAAAGTTTATCTTTTCTAAAAATACTAGAATCTAGGTTGCAGTAGAACCATGTTAGTCAGGTGGCACCTTTTCAGACTAATAATAAAGAATACGATTTTTCAATAATCACTTAAATGGGAAATAAAAATTGCACTACTTTATCTATATGGTCATCTAGAAAAGTCACTTTTGTTGTTTTCAACATTTCTGTACCACATAATAGTTGGAAGTAATCTGAATCAAACTCTAAACCACTTTTTATGTTGTGATCGTTTTCCAAACAAAATGAACTTTATCTTGGGTGCACCAATTTAACCCGAAGGATATTTGGATATTCTATTTAATATCTCAATCTGAATATAATTTCCTTTTGTATGCATATAGAAAATATTTTTAGATTATTTTTGTTATCTCATTTCTTGATTTTAAATGTTGTGGCATGTGGAATAGATGCTTGAGAGTCTCATTTTTAAAAAAATGTACACATATTGTTTAAATTGAATGTATCTTGCTTGAGTAATTATGATTTTATTGACCAGATGGGACAGGAAAATGGTAGAATATTTTCATATTATCAGGAACTTAGATTTATCGTTGTCCATGGTATTGGATACAAGAAAAAAAATTATTAGAGGTTGCATCGTTGTATACGCTTCTCATTAAAAAGCAATAATTGGTGAACATTAAACCTCTAAGGGAGAAAATTAAAGAATCATTAATTCTTTATGTAGCTCATCCATCTTCTGAACAATATAGCTTTTTAGTTTCTGCTAAATATGAGCTTAACAAGTTGTATTAAGATAAATGAACCAATATAATATCATATATTATATTCCTGTTTCAGGGGAAATTGTATAGAAAACTTAAATCAGTTACCAAGCTCTTCAAATTCTATAGTTCCAAATTCTAATCTCTTATCAAAAGATTATGAAACAGATTTTATAGTTTCTTGTTCTCAGAAACTCTTTGGAATAATAGTAATTTATAACAAAACTTTTTTCATATGAAATGTTTTTGGCCCAAAATGGGACTGTACATCGAGTTTATTATTGATGATATTTTATAAGCATTTAAAAGGCTATAATACAGCCTGATTAAAAGTGCTGCAGAAGGTCCAGACCCAAGTTTCTATTATAGTCAGATAAAACATTTCCTATTTTTTTATTTGGCAGCCTCAAACATTCTGATGAGTCTGACTTCATTAGATACTTAACAGAATAACAGAGTTAGAAGGGACCTTGAAGGTCTTCAAGTCCAACTTCCTCCTCAAGCAGGAGACCCTATACCATTTCAGACAAATGGCTGTCCAGTCTCTTCTTAAAAACTTCCAGTGTTGGAGCATTCACAACTTCTGGAGGCAGGTTGTTCCACTGATTAATTGTTCTAACTGTCAGGAAATTTCTCCTTAGTTCTAGGTTGCTTCTCTCCTTGATTAGTTTCCATCCATTGCTTTTTGTTCTGCCTTCAGGTGCTTTGGAGAATAGACTGACCCCTCTTCTTTGGGGAAGCCCCTCAAATATTGGAACACTGCTATCATATCACCCCTAGTCCTTCTCTTCATTAAACTAGACATACCCAATTCTAGCAGCCGTTCCTTATATGTTTTAGCCTCCAGCCCCCTAATCATTATTGTTGCTCTTCTCTGCATTATTTTCAGAGTCTCAACATCTTTTGTATATTGTGATGACCAAAACTGGATGCAGTATTCCAAGTGTGGCCTTACCAAAGCATTATAAAGTGGTATTAACACTTCACGTGATCTTGATTCTACCCCTCTTTTTGTACTTTTTTTGGGTACCTTTTGTAGAGGTTAAGGCAACAGTTCAGTCGCAATTAGATATCTTCATGAGAGATAATAATAATAATAATAATAATAATAATAATAATAATAATAATAATAATAATAATAATAATAATAATAATAATAATAATAATAATAATAATAATAATAATAATAATAATAATAATAAAGTTGGAAGGGACCTTGGAGGTCATCGAGTCCAACCCCCTGCTCAGGCAGGAAACCCTATACCATTTCGGACAAATGGCTGTCCAGTCTCTTCTTAAAAACTTTCAGTGTTTGGAGCATTCACCGCTTCTGGAGGCAGGTTGTTCCACTGGTTAATTGTTCTAACTGTCAGGAAGTTTCTCCTCAGTTCCAGGTTGCTTCTCTCCTTGACTAGTTTCCATCCATTACTTCTTGTCCTGCCCTCAGGCGCCTTGGAGAATAGCTTGACTCCCTCTTCTTTGTGGCAACCCCTGAGATATTGGAATACTGCTATCATGTCACCCCTAGTCCTTCTTTTCATTAACTAGACATACCCAATTCCAGCAAACGTTCCTGATATGCTTTAGCCTCCAGGGCTCTCAGCAGATGGAAACTTCAACTCCCCTCTAGTTCTCCTGTTCCCTTGGGATATGAGGTAGCATCATTCATTGATGAGATCAGTTGATGATAACAGCCAAAGGCTAGGATCTGCCCAACTTCTTCATGCTTATTTTGGCTTGTGTGGCAGGAAGGTCCAGACCCAGGTTTCTACAGAGGCATCTTGCATGTGGAATGCCTGACTAACACTTTCTGAAACACTTGTCAGGTCTTACGCAGTCTTCTTCTATACATAGTGTTGGCAGTGTTTGGAAAAATGCTAGACACAGAAGGATAGTTTAATTACATGCTTGCTGCTATGTCTGCATCATCACAATCCCTGTGGAGGGCTGGGGGGAGTGAGGTAAGGAAGATGTGGAAAGCTTTGGCAGCTTCTGGGCATGCTGTCTTGGGTGGGGGGTGTAGGACAAATCTAGGAAACCTGAAATGTCGTCTTTTTGACTTCTTGTTATTCCATCGGAGCTTTCCCCGATATGTCCCGGAGGTGTGCGGAGTGGAAATGGAACCCCAATTTTCTTGTAGTGCTCAAAACCCTGGTGGGGAATCCAAAGTAAAAGTGATGGAGAAGGAAAGGGAGGAACTGCTTGGGCCTTCTGGCTTTTCCTATTATTGTGGTCGGCCTAAGTTTCGGACTAGGCTTGATGCTCTTTCAAAAGAATGCTAGGCTTGTGTTAAGAAATAGCCCAAGTGAGAAATCACAACGGCAGAGCATCGTTCCAGTGATTCTTACCTACTGTCCCTTAGCCACACCCCTATCACACATGAAGGAAAATGTTCATCGCCCCACCAGTAGTTGAGGCTTGATGGGTGGAGAAAAAAAAGGGAGGGGAATCCACCAATCACTTTCTTCAATTCGTCCCCTATCAAAGCTACACAGACTGCATCACTCACTGACCTCATTACTGTGGCAGAAGGGGACTTTGGCCATTGAAGTGGCAAATATTATGTGACATACTTTTTTGCCAGGTAAAGAACTGGTGTATTGCACTTTAATGCAGCCATCTGTCTGTCCCCATTAACTATGCAAGCTTTAGAATAATGCATGTGAATGTTCTGCTTTTCTGAAGGTCACCTTAAAACAAGGTTTTCAGAATGAAATGAAGGGTACAACAGAATATTCAGTCTTGTATTTATTGGATATTGAAGAATGCTGATCCCCAATCTTATTAACTTCCATTTGTTTGGACTACAGTTCCCAAAATTTTCTGCCAATGGCAACAGATTATGAAAGCAGATGCCCACATAATGGTATAGGGTTTCCTGCCTGAGCAGGGGGTTGGACTCGATGACCTCCAAGGTCCCTTCCAACTTTTTTATTATTATTATTATTATTATTATTATTATTATTATTATTATTATTATTATTATTATTATTATTATTATTATTATTATTATTATTATTATTATTATTATTATTATTATTATTATTATTATATCGTATGGCCTTCAAGAATGTTTGGTAAGTATTGATTGCTGAGAGAAGCAATTCAAAAGTTGGAACATTAACTCATAAGAACTGGATTCATTCAAGTATCTCTATATGCTGTGCTGAAATTAACAGCATCATTAAATTAACACTAGATTGATCTTGTAGTTATGGAGGCATGCATTCTGATTGGCTATCAGTGGGGATCTCTGAAGAAAGTGGATAGTTTGTGCAAGAGTATGATCAAAGAACAGCAAGGCCTTCCAATGGCCTTCCAGTGTTGATTTGTAGGAATGAATTAAATTATGTTTTCATTCTCTGACCAAGGGCAAGGAATTATAAATTTGTAACTCTGTTTACATAATATTTTTTTCTTTTTTGAATCATTAATTGGATAAAACAAGACACATCTTAAGATGATTCTCCTCTACTAAACTCATCCTTGTCTATCTCTATATTATTGGCAGTATGACCATGAGCCTGATTTTGCTTGTCATGGCAATAAAGTCACAGGTGAACAAGGAGACTTTGTGGCTTTAGTATAACAAATAACAGGTTGTCTCCTAAATATCAGGCCATCCAATGGTGCTAGAAAGGAATGGAGTTGGGGTGATTGAAGTCTGTGCAAATGCTCTCCTTATCCTCCGGCATGGAGTTTCTCCACCCCCCTCACACATCAGGTATAAATTGAAGGTTGCAACTTGTTCAGATGACTGAGGAGCAGCATTTCTGTTTGATGGGTGGAGCCATATCTGCAGGCATGGTCAACAGGTAGTGAGGACTTCTGACCTTGAAAGGGAGGCCCCATTAAGGACCCAAGTCTGGAGGAGCTTCATGGTTGTGGAGGGCTTGAGCTTAAGGGTTTTCCCTACAAGATTTTCCCTACAAGAAGATGTTTGATAAATATATGATTAATTTGTATATTTGTGTGTCTGTGCTTGTGCTTACAGCCAGCTATTCCTACTGATTTTCTGGTCAGTTCTGTATTCAGTGTGAATTCTGCTAATACATGGTATTTGGATCCAAGGCTTCCACCGCATCAAAATCTTATGTTATCTGTAGCCAATAAAGCCAGGGCAATATTTTTCCATGCTCTGAAGCAAACCATCAAGCCTCTTATTTGTAACTTTTTCACCCCTCTTCTGCTCATCACTTTTAATGCTCCCAGGCAAGATGACACCAGGTCACCAAAGTTGCCGCGCGCGCTCTCTGTAGTTTTCTCCTGAGCTCTTTAAAGTTACTTGTTTCCCCCTCTTTCACTGCTGAAGTATTGATTGGCCACAAAAAGGGGATTGCTGGTCCAAATAATGCTGCTGGTGTGTTTTAGGAGGATGAGACCTTTTGAAAGTTATGTGTCTGAATCTGAATTCAACGGAGACTTTTGCAGCTGATGGCAAAGTTTGCAGCTGTTCTTCAAAGATGTCAAATTCTTGTCTGTTCCACCTCCACGAACTACAAGCACCAATATAGGACAGTCTTCGAGGCCAAATCTTCACCACATCGGTCTAGCTGCTTAACAACTAGCTACTACATCCATAGCACCTACAGTCCTTGTTCAGAAAGTCTTTCATAAAGAGGACAAAGATGTGGTACAGTATGATTAGTTACATTTTGTCCCTGGTGTAGCCCTCTCAAAATCAATAGCATTTCTAATTTACCATTTGCCAATCCAATAGGAAAGGAAAATATCAGGTTGTTTTTTTTCCCTTTTGGCATAAAGCTGAAGTGCCCAGGCAATCCTAATCTCTCCCTTTCTCTTTTGTTATACAGGGTTAATTACTTCGATTTTGAAGAAAGTTGGTGTTGAGGTTTCTTTCTAAATAAAGAAATCTATGCCTCAGAATATTAGCTATTATGAAAAGAGAATGTCGGCTCTTATGAAACCGGCAATTACTTTACTTAAAAAGTAGTCGGCAGGCTTGAAATCTGCCATTTTATGAAAGAGTAGGAAGTGCTGTCTCCAAATTACAGAGGTGAAGCTGACAGTCTGACAGCTAAAGGGCAGAATGATTTATTCGCGTGTAAAAAATAACTCACATCTGTCACACTTGTATCCTCAAAAACTATTTGTACTCATGGTAGCATATTAACTAGTTCATTTCTTTCTACTGGGCATGGGAAGGACAGGCCTAGGAGAAGGACAGGCCACTTGCAAAACAACACTGGAAATTTTAAGTTGCAGAGGAGTCTTGCATGCACTACCCAATGATGAGTCAGATTATTCCTGAAATCACTTATAAAATGCATCCATCCATCCATTAGTTTTACTGGACATTAAATAGTGGGGTTTCAGGAAGCTTTATTGGGGCATGGCCCTTCAGTCAAGCAGCTTGGTTGGGAATATTTAAATAAACATGTTATAGCAGGAATCAGGGTTTGTCACAAACAAACTGTGACAGATTAAGTTTATTTCCTTTGATAGAATTACTTGCCTGGTATGCTCTAGCTATAATGTACTAGAGCTCAACAAAATCTTTGGTAGAATGCCTTTATTTTATTATTTTATTTTATTTTATTTTATTATTTATTTATTATTTCCCATTTTTATTAGTTTTATAAATAACTCGAGGCAGCCAACATATCCAACGCTCCTTTTTTGTTTTTTTTTCCCCCACAACAACAATCCTGTGAGGTGGGTTGAGCTGAGAGAGAGTGACTGGTCCAAGATCACCCAGCTGACTTTCACAGCTAAAGCGAGACTAGAACTCACAGTCTTCCACTTTCTAGCCTGGTGCCTATTCTGCTTCATGAAAAGGTAAAATATGGATTAGATGACACCTCTGTTAGATGGACTTCAGTTAGCTGAAGTCAATAACTGCATCCAAGAAGTATTTACCATTAGCAGCAAGTTGGAACGAAATTTTGCATTAAGCATCATAGGACTTGGTCCTGATCCCTGAGCTGTTACACTTTCTTTTCATCAACAACCAGGAGAACTGTGTTGAATTTCTCCAACACAGAAATTTAAGTTGAGGAATTGTAAGAAAAAACCCCCCTCTTTTTAATTTTAAATTTTCATTAATTTCTCTTGTTGAAATCTTTATTCAGGTCATTATGCTTCTCTTGAAGCATAACTCATTGGAAGGACCTTGTAGTATTTTTGCAAATGGTACGGACCAAGTGAGTCAATGCATTCTTATTCATGCTTCATAGAATTCCATAAAATCAAACGGATAAAACAGTGCAGTTTTTGACATGGTCAATCATCTCTTTTTACTAGTTAGTATCAGTTAAACAATCTACCACCCCCATCCAGGCACAGCTTACTGTGGTCTTCTGCCTTTCAAATATCTTCAAGTAGTTCAAGCATAACAGTCTTTCAACTGCAAGTGGTAAGATTTTAGCAGCTTGCTCTCTTCTACTTGCTTTGGAAATTTTGGGCAAAATCTTGTAAAAAAATAGGCTGGAACCACATCTATCATTTCTATGTTCCTGGTGGGCTATATAATAGCTATGAACATTGGGTAGTACTTCAGAATTTTATCTGCAGCCCAAATGCTCCTTGGTTCTCTGGAGTAGAAGTCATTCCATGTTCTTTTCCTGCTATACCATTTCAGTTTCCCGGTTTCTTGGGACATTGTCTGACCGTTCCTGCACTCAGTTACAATTTGATCTGTCATGCGTTTGTATTGTGATTTTCATTTCTAGCCGCATTTTCCATTCCAATCACAAAAAAATGTTCATCAAGGAAGATTTTTCAATTAAAAGGTGGGGAAAAAAATGTTTCAAGTTGGCACGCTAGCCCTCTTGGTTTTCGCTCTGTCAATGCTTGAGTACAATTAATGATTCTCATCTTGATGTAATCAGTTTCATTCAGTTCAAAGACTTAATTGTTTACCTTTTCCATCTTTATTTATCATCTCAGCCCATCTCTTTCCCATCTTCTAGCTTTTAACCAGCTTTGTTAGCTATTCTTTTCTCTATCAATTCATGAGCTTCAGAATGGATGCAGATAATCTCATTTCATGGTCTATGACACATGGCATTAACTAGGTGTTTCTCAATCAAATTCTTATTAATTTACCATTCTTTCATCATTAAAGAAGAAAGAATCTTATATGACGCGATTTCATAATCTTTTTTCACATATGAATATTTGGTTTTATTGGTGGTCATCTTCAGAAGGATAAGCGAGTCCTGTTGGTGCACAAAACTCTGTAATGTGATTGCTGAACTTCCCTATTTATACTAATGACAGAAAGGATGTAAGTTTAGATAAGACCAGCTCTTGATAATGTAATTATAGAGCCCCAAACAAGCCTTAAAGCAAGAATGGGAAACCTGTGGCCTCCCAGACACTAATGGATTCAAACGTACGTTAAACTTAGCCAACATGAGAATTGCAGTCAACCAACATGTGAGGGCTACAAGTACTGCCTTAGTGTAGATACATTATAATTCTCTAAAATGATACACTTCTAAGGGAGTAAAGTGAATTATTTAACATTAAAGACATGCATACATATATGTACCTATTCAAAGGAAGATAGTACCAAAATATTGCTATAGGATTATCAAGTTTAGAATGTGGTTTGCTCATCTGTAAATCAGAAAATCTCAGCCTTTTAATGGATTTTCCAAAGCATTAAGGAACTATTTATGTATTGCTTCCCTTACTCCACAGAAAAATGCCTGAATGTAAACATTATCCATCTTTACTACAAAATACTATTTTTGAATGCTGTTGCTGGTTTCAACATCTACTATCACATTATAGTCCAAAAATAATTACAGAAGCAAGCCAAAGTAGTAAGAGATCTGACTGAATTTGAAAAACTTACCATTTTGAGTTTGCAGAATGGAGGTATCATATGCAATTAGACAATGGCTGTCAAGACACATTGGGTCCCAACTTGTGATAAGATTTGTTGAACAAGTATTATAGAGATATTCTCAATGGATACCTTTTTTTGGAGAGTGAGACACAGTTTTTGAAAAGATTCCACTCATAATTTTAAAGAAAAGCAAAGATGATAAACTGGGAGCTGTTTTTATTATCAGGAATCATTTAATGGTATTTGATCCTGGATGGATCGGAGAGGACTGTTGTAGTATGTTTATGAGAGAATAGAACCCACTTGTGGCTTTCTTCAAGTTAAATGCAACCACAGATTGTTAACAGAGGGCTTTGTGGTTGGGACTGACTGATAACTGTTTTATATATATACGGTAAGTCCAATTGATTGGTTGATAATAGATTTCTACAATTGTGATACTTTTTAAATGTTATATAGCACTTTTGCAAAGATAGATGTAGAAGTTTATAGATTACGGATCTGTTTTGCAAGGGTGGGGGAACAATTCTTGTCATTGAAATATATGTATCAGTATTCAATTGGGAGGGACATTTTGTGTGTATGCTTAATATTTTGTTTTATACACTTTTTTTCTGTGTTTCTTTTTTATTGTATTTTTTTCTTTTTTTCTTTTCTTGATTATGTAATTTAACCTTGGAAATAAATAAAAATTTATACATGAAAACTTCCCACCCAAAATTCAAATCAGTTATTGGTGATTATTTATGCGTGATGTGGAAATACAATTCAGAAAGTAATCAAGTAAAAGACCGTAGGATTAAATAAATATAGTATATAAATAGAATGACACGTGACAGTGGGAGTATTGATGGAAGAAAAATGTCAAATTGATACTCAGTGTTACACTATGAATTGGTCAAAATGTTTTATTCATGATATGGATTGCAAAAACAGACAATTTGTTTTCCAACAATTCCTTAAAAATTCATTCTCTAAATATTGTTGGAATTATAACCACCAAGTTGCATTTTTTATATATATATTTGACAGCAATCTTGTAAAGCTCAACAATTTGGAAAATAATTTATTGTGGAAAAATAATAATTTCTAAAGGATTAATTCTCTGCCCAACAAGCCATTATCCTTCAGATTTTAGAAAATTATGTATACCTGATGAATTTCAAATATGTAGAACAAAGCTAGTCATGTGCTGCCTCCTGGTGGTCAGTTTAAATAAAAACGTCATACAGGATATAAAAAAAATAAGACATTTTCCCCTCTTCAAGAAGGGATGTAGAAGACATATAAAACCTTGTAAAATGAGGACAGAGCTTAGAAGAGAAAGCAGACAGTATATTCTATACCAAAAGTAATTTTCTTTTTGTCTATTCAATCATGTCTGATTCTTATAGACTGCCTGGACAAGTCCCTGCAGGTTTTTTGGCAAGGTTATTTGGAAGTGGTTTGCCATTGCCTCCTTCCTAGGGCTGAGAGAAAGTGACTGGCCCAAGGCCACTCAGCTGGCTTTGAGCCTAAGGTGGCACTAGAACTCACTGTCTCCTGTTTCTAGCCTAATATCTTACCCACTACACCAAACTAGTTCTCAAAAGCAAATTACCAAATTGCTTTTGATTACAATATCAGAAATGGGTTGTACCTCATTCAAAGTGTGGATTTTCACTAATAGAAGATTATGGTATTTAAACTTTTTATGATTTGTTAATTGTTTAGGTTAGGTAGAAATGATTACAGATATAAAAATCCTGGTTGATAATTTATTGTTTGAGTTGTACTATTTACATTTGGTAGTTACTGTATAATAACCCAATGTATATCATGTTATAATGTTATCATGGTTGTACACAATACATATACATATGCATAAACTTATCATGATTGTACATAAACATACACATACACACATATAAATATACTTACACATACACACACGTTATACATATACATACATGCATATACACACATATATATATATACATAATACAGAATAACAAAGATATATATTAACATACTAAACAATCATCTATCTATCATCTATCTATCTGTCTATCTATTTGTCTATCCATTTCTTCCCTTGTTTTTTCCTTGATGGTACTTGTAAAGGAGGAGGAGAAATAGATGGGAGAGGCCTTAGTAAATAGCATGTAGGTAAAACTACAACTGCTCTTGCATGATTTGTAATATAGGATCCCTAAAGGTTCCAGATATGTTGGTTAGTTGTTTGTTTACACCTGAGACAATTAAAAAAAAACAAAGCAGAAATTGGTACATATTTTGAATAGTAACTAAATGGATTGAGGCTTGAGCTGTAGAGATAAAGCTCACTCAAGGTGTTTAGCCCATCCTCTCCTTCAGGATTGTTATTGTGGGAAACCCACTTAAGTGATACTGCTGTATAATCCCACCTGGAAAAAAAAAAGCTGAAAGAGAGATAAAATATTTTCATTTTATTAACCAATTTATTTCCATTTAAAATGATTATTAGAACAAGTACATTAGGATATAGCAGTTTTAGTCCTTGGAGAACTCAAAGAATAGGGCTTCCCCCCCCTCCCCTCAATATTTCTTGCATGATTTTTTCTTGATCTCATCCCTCCCATTATATTCGTAAATGTAGCATAATAAGCAATGTGCTGTTACTCTCTTCATCGCAATGTTTAAAACATTATAAACAATACTTATCTGTTTATACATCTGTTTATAATTTTCAGAATAATTTCTGTTTTCTTCTTTCTAGCTGGCTAAAATAAATTGCTCCATATATGTTGTAAGCTGAAAAACACAATTATTTTGTTTTTCTGCATTCATTCTCTGCTTTCTACATAGCATTCTGGGATGTGAGGCTGGAATGGCAAGAGGAATAGGGCAATAGGTGTTCTTTAAAATATTAAAGGATATAAATATGGGGTAAATAGAATTAAAATCCCATTTACGGAACAACATTATTTTAGTGGGAGTTCACAAATGCTTTAAGATGAACTGCATGTGGGATATAAAGAATCAAAAAACTTGTTAATAATTCTTAAAAGTCAATTCCCAGCTCCCCCATAGGTCATTTTATGATCTCAGCTAAGTTGAATTCAATGCAGCAGTGGAGCAGATCAAGGATGAAACATTTGAGAATTAATTTTGAAACAAGACGTTGGGCAGAGGGCAGCTTCAAAAAGGAAGATCATGGGTCCTAGACATTACCATTTTCCTTAAACTGTTCTGATTGATTTGAACCAGTTGCTTCTATTTTATTAGCTTTGTTCATTAGCGTTAGTTGATATTGCTAAGACCAGATTGATAAGGTTAACCACTGTTTCTCAACCTCAGCAACCTTAAGATGTATGGACTTCAATTCCCAGAATTCCCCAGCCATCCAGGCTGGCTGGGAAATTCTGGGAGTAGAAGGCCAGATATCTTAAAGCTGCTAAGGTTGATAAACACGAGATTATCAGGGAAATCTCTTTCAGAACTAGACTTCTTAGTGGAGCCCAAGGAGGAAAATGAGAAGATGTGGGCTGTTCTTCAGCAATTCAATCTAGAAAGTTTGTCTCCAGGTCTCATGTTGAATTCCTGGCATCTCCAGACAAAGCATCTAACAAAACCTCCACTTGAAAAAGAGATACACGGTTAATTGATCTGAGTCTGATTGAAGACTCAACACATTTTTTCCTATTATATTTCATTCATCATTGCTCTGATGGAATTAGAGGCATTGCTACTGTCCTTAAATCCTAAGAAGACATAGATTTTGGCTGTGTGACAATTCTAAGGGCGTATCCACATTGTATTCTTAAACTGCTCTCGTCCAGAGACTTGGCTGCTCAGCTGGTCTCTCTCCCTATTGGACAGTTCCCTGTTGCTGTATTCTCCCAACTTGAGGGCCAAGAAAGCAATGGCCTATCACCTTTCTCTGGATGAGTCATACTGCATAGACATATTTTTATGCTTGTTTCTCTGTATCTGTGTGCAAGGTTACATCAAAAGTATATACAAAGTTAGAGCATCAAAGGTAGAGCATCAAAATTCAGATATATTTAAGGACAACAGCCAGCTTTGAAATAAAAATTCATTTCTAGCATTTTTTTCAGCTCTGGTTTAATAAAAGTGTGCTGTAGCTATAGTTACAGTAATGTGGTAGCCATAACATTTGACTGATGTACTATATTTCATCAGTTCAAAACCCAACAGAATATTTTTAATTACTATTTTTCTTTCCATGAACTATTTATTTTTCTTCTTTTTTTTCCACAAGTCACTTGTAATAACAGTTGTTATACCCCAACTCCAATTAGTGGCTGCTTAAAAGCTAAGATGAAACCGCAGTGGCACAGTGCTTAAAATGCAGTACTGCAGGCTACTTCTGTTGACTGCTGGCTGCCAGCAATTCGGCAGTTAGTTTCTTACCGGCTCAAAGTTGATTCAGCCTTCCATCCTTCCGAGGTTGGTGAAATGAGGAAGGACCCAGATTGTTGGGGGCAATCTAAACCATTTAGAGAGGGCTGTAAAGTATATAAGTCTAAGTGCTATTGCTATTGCTATTTGTATTTCAGCTGAGGGGCAAAATGATGACATGATACACTGGTACCCCAGTGAAAAAGTAAATAGCTTATTTTATAGTAATAGTACCAAAAATATGCTTCTGAAGGGTTTTGAGCTGGTGACACCGCAGGCAGGTGTTACAACCACTATGCCATCTGTACACTTTTGGGAACAGTAGCTGTTCCTCTGCAATCCCAGCAGAGATCAAAAAGCTACAGTGCTATGACAGTTGACCTAAGTGAAGAAAGTCAAATGCAGCAAGCAACACTTGAGCCAGTTCAAATGAGGAAACACAACTACTAGTATGGAACAGGAGAACATGGGTGGAACTACATTTCCCATGGATTACAGACAAGTAAAGGATGATGTCATCTCTCCCTACTCTCCAGAAATAATTTGTGGTCCTTACAACAGGGCAACCTGACAGGGTACATATGCCTTTAAACTGACAGGCCTCCTCCTGTTTTTAATGGTACATTATAATCTGAGAATTACTCACTTTGAGCAGTAGATGCACTCAGTTCTTGCTACTGGACTTGCTCAGTTAGAAAGCTTTTCTAAAAATGAATATTAAAATATATTGGTGAACTGAAAAGGCCATGTTTGCTTTTTGACAGTAGACCTCATTGCTCCATTTAAGGATTGGTAGTAGTTTTCCACATGGATATGGTTAATTCTACTTTTAATTGAAACCAACAACAATGTTCCTACAGACTTTCTCTATAAATATTGAACTGCTAACTGCTAACTTCAGTGCTTGTGCTTCTATTTATATGTTTGGCTAAATTTTTATTCCATCTACATTTATGATAATAATGCTTTTCATTCAAAAGGTGATTGAAGGCATCAATCAAAGATAACAAAGAAGCATGGGATCACATGACCAAAGGTACAATTTTAATCCCACTACTTATTTTCCACTCTGCTGGGTTTGCATCCTATTTACAACCCTACTACAGTTGTGATAATAATAACCTTCCCACATAACTGTTGCCTTCGAATTGAACTCATTCTTCTGCTTTAAAAATGCTTTTTCTTCACTGTAGTTTCACACAAGCTTAACTGTTAAGCAAGAGATGCCTTTTTAAAGCTATTAAGGAGTGTTTATTTCATGGTTTGAGCAAGATAGCTATTCCCAGAGCACAAAACCTGTTGGAGACCCCTGTCTTGTGGTCTCATCATGAGGAGCAACTGTAAGTAACTTCTGAATAATCTCTGGCCCTCTCCTTGTTCAGAGAGGAATTCACCGGCTCTTCAATCAGCTCTGCTTTTAATGGAGCTATCTTCAGTTCGTCATTTCTTACCCAGAAAACAATACAGTCATGTAGGATTTCTTTATAAATAGAAAGATTGACTACTGGTCACCACCAGCCTTCTCCTACCTACAGGGACACTTTCAGGTTTGGAGGCTTCTATCCCATGGGGAGTCACCTCTGTCATTGCAAACCAGTGTCCCTTCAAAGGATCATATTGGTTGTCCTTTGGCTGAGTGAGCTTCAGCCTATCAAATTTCAAAACTAGGTCTTGTTTCCAACTTACACCACTGAACTTCTGTGCGATAAGCCATTTCCCCCCATTAGTTGTAACTGTTGCTTTGTCTCTCTCCTGGGGCAAAAAGGTTTTATTTTGACTTAGCTGGATCCTTATTATCCTTAGTCATTTCAGACAGAATGTTCTTTTAAAAGGAAAACAGAGCATATTCTCATCTACCATGTACCATGTACTCATTCTCATCTGGTTAGGTCAAACCACCAGATTTGCTCCTGTGCAAACAAGAAGAGCTCCCTCCATTTGCAAAAATTACCGCAATCCAGTGAAAAATTCCAAAGGGAGAAGACAAGGAGGCAATAAATCATTTATTTCTATTCCTTCTTTTCTATCCGCAGATCCCAGGAGCATCTCCCACAATATTCAGGAAGATCACCTGACGCTTTGGGCCAAATTTCTTTTACATTGTATTTTATAGCCTGCCTACACATATTCCTTTCACAAGTCTTCTTTGCTAAACAGGATTTTGAGGATTTGTTTTTTTTAAAAAAAGCACTTTCCTATCTCCAGTGTTAATTGCTTCTTTTCTCTTTCTTATTTCAAAAGCATCATGTTTGATACTGGGCTTAGATGACTAGATGGGGGGGGGAAGCAACATGTTAGTCTCTCTTGTCCTCTGAGATCTCTCCATATTTCTCTATGCAATATTTATCTACGAACTGGGAGATTTGAAGTGGGATTTGAACCTTTATTCAGAAATTGAAACCGGAATGCAGTCATAAATTCCTCATTTTATCCTTAGATTGGCAAACCTGCACAAATAAATTTTTAAGAAGACTCCGCACAGATATTCCAGATTTGGGGAGTTTTTATTTGTGTAATGTAAATAGGTTGATGTAAAATATTTTACAGTTTAGATGTAAACATGAAGCTATCTACAACTGCTTATAAATGTACTTCAAATATGAGGCATGAACAATTACATAAATTAGGTTTAGGAAGATTATAAAGGTAATTCAGATACCTCAGTGTGTTCTTACATGGGTTGTCTGTTAAATATTTTAGGATGTACTCGTTATTTTTTTATGTGCCACATGCTAAATTAATTTTGTAGTCTTTTGATATGATTTTTGCCTGTTTTAAACAAGGCACAAGTGTGCAACGGGCATAATTTTACACAGGTGATACAACTGCCTCTAATTATAATCTCCCCAAAAAAGAGAATACACAATTGGAAGTTGCAAATTGCTCTCTGTTTTTCCACAGTGAGGCAGGAGTGTATTTTATCAGTTTCGATTTGTTGGTGTGTCTCCATGTTTTAGTATCAAATCTACCCTGAAAAATGCCTAAAATGGCCCTATGTATAGTAACAGAACCTTGCAAGTCTGAATGTGCTTATCCTCACTTTGTCTTTATGTGAACCAGGGAGCCACTTTCTCAAGTTATGTTCTTGATGTACACTCAAGTCCTGCTTGACCCACACTCAAGTCCTTGCTAGTGGCTCTTCCTCCTGTCCTTCAAGGTAATTCCCTCTGCTCTCTAACACAACCTCCATGTTTCTTGAACTTACCTGAAGAGGTTCACCCACAGTTGCTATAAGGTTATTAGAACTGACTTGGAAGTTGAGCTTTCTCTGCTGTCATCCCAATTCTTTGGAGTATACTTCTTGCAGAATTTAGAGGTCTCACATCTTTATATGTTTTTTTAAAGCCCTATATAACATATCATTGGAGGAACACATGTTGATTTAATTGTCGATTTTGATTGTGAATCTAAGTTTAATTGTAAACCACCAAGAGATTTCAATAGTTGGTAGTATACATACATAAAACATGAATAAAGGAGGCCAGAGTAATACCTGCAGGTGAAACAACAGCTGCAAGGTTTCTTTTACAGTTTTTCTGTTGCCAAAAACAAAACAATAATTTTTTAAGTCGTTGCCATTCAACCAGAATACCTCAATACTTATACCCTGTAGCTCTTCTGCTAGATTCTGTCAGAACAAAATAGCAAATTTCTGTTTGTCACACGCAGCTCCTGCATAACTCCAGTCTGGCATATCACCTGCCCAGAGGAATGATCCATTTAGAAAAAGTATTAAAGGGACATGAAGTTGCTGTGGTTGGAACCCGGATTCTTCCAAATATTCTTTCAGTCAGAATCCACAGTGATGATAGATAACAATAATAAACCAACATCCAAACTCACACCATGAATAATCTCGAAGGGTCCCAGTCCTACCAAAGCTTGCTTTCTTAAAGATTTAATACTGCACCTAATTCTTTGACTGTCTTCAGAAGTGGAAATAAATGCTTAACCTTGGTTCTGTTGGGCTCATGTTTTTTTTACAGAAATAGGCCACAAGGTGGGTTTAGGTCTGTTGGAATGTCAAAAATATACAGGAGCAGGAGTATATAAATATATGTTGAGTACTTATATTCTTTGGTGAAAGGGATTATATTTTCATATAATGAAGATGCTGGTTCTTCATGAATGTGGTATCTTTGTTACTTGTATGTAGGCTATTGCTGTTTATAAATAACACATAGTACCAGATTTGGCTGATCTGGCTAGTTCACTTTATCTTCCAAGCAGTTTTCCACCCCGTTCAATATTGCTTTATCTTTAAAATGCCTTATGCTTTCCTTCCTACCATACCTATTCATTGAACAATTGGCCTTTGAATAGCAGGGTTTTTTAAAAAAATAATAATAATGTTTTCCCAGAATGTGGCTCAGACACACAATGAGAGCCGTCAAAATCAAATTTGATCATGGCATCTAAACTGTATAAAATGAGGGAAGAAAGAGAAGGAGGAGAAGAAATTCATTTGCCTGAAGTCCAAACAATCACTTTCTGCTCCTTTTTTTTCTCCCATAAAGGAAAAAAAAAGTGCATTTAAGCTGCACTCTCTGAGAACATTCTGAGCACATTCCAGTGCAGCAAAGAATATTTGCTGCAACTGACGCCCAAACCCCAGTCTGCTAAATGAAGAGTGACTGGCATTCAGAAAGCTCAGTATGGACACTATTCACCCAGCCACTTGTTTGTGTTGTCCTTTTCAGATGGTGTGTTTGGAAGGCACATACCGATTTTACTTGCCTGCCCCACCCCTTCAAACTGAGAAGGGGCATTCTGAAATTATCGACATACCAATTTACAGTCTTTAATTGCTCTATCAGAAATCAATCTGCATCAATTTGTCGGTTATTCACAATTATTCCCTTAACAATATATTGCACTTTCAGCAGTCAAAGTGCACCCTGTGACAAACCTAGCTGGCAAAACCCCTTTCCAGGTTATAATCGGCTGATTTCAGCACCCCTTGCGAAATGTCATCGGGATAGATTTTTCTGGTGCTGTCTCAAATGCAAGCAGAAAGGTGGCCCACTTGGAGGAAAAGTTGGGTGCTTTAGAAAGTAAATATGAAAGGCTTCTGCTGAAAATTTTTTTTTGGCGGTGGGGTCCTTGGATAAGCCACACATTCCTTCCAATTTTATTCTTCACCTGAGAAAGGGAAATAACATTGACCACAAGCTTCTTGATACCAGCCTCTAGGTGGCGCATAAATACATTCATTTGTGGAGAGAAGAATGGATGATGAAGCATTTACTAGAAGACTTGGTGTAACATTGTAACCCCAGAATTTCCTTTGGAGGAAATTTGTTGTCTATCATCTAATAGAAGTTGACATGGTTACTGTGGTTCAAGCAACTGCAGATCATCTACTACATGGCTTTTCAACCGGTGGTACATGTACCACCTGTGGTTCTTTGCCACATGGTAGGTGGTATGTGACTGCTAGCCAAGTGTAGTGGGGGAGGGGAATGAGCCGAAGCGACCGAAGCCTGAAGGAGAGGCAGCTGCACCTGCAGGATGGTCTGGGCTTGGCAGAAGCCCCAGGAGCTGGCAGGGCTCCAGCTGATTGGGTCCAGCTGATTGGTGCTTCCGGAAGCAGCATGGAGCTGGAGGTGAACTGAAGAAAAAGGGGGGTGGGAGGAGAGGAGAGGCTATGAAAGGAGGAGGTTTGGGCAGGAAAGGGGAAAAAAGACAACAGGGAAAGAGAAGGATTGCTCAGCAGGCAGGGAGGAAACGGACAGGGAAGAAGCAGCAGCTGTTGCTGGAAGTAAAGGTCCCCTGGTTTGTTTTCTCCAGCCAGGAGAATGCAATCAGCGCCGGCAGACAAGCATGTTGGAAAGGAGGTGGGTTTATTTAGTGCTGGATTAGCTGGCAGCTTGATTGGGTTACCATAAGGACTTTTGTACAGTTTTTACAGCGTTTTGTAATTCAGAGGCTCCTTTGTGTGCTTTGGTTATCGGAATATTTTACTCTGTATTTTAGGCTAGCAATGAGTCCAAAGTGTTGACTTCCGTAGGTTTAATCCCTTTAAACAAATGTAATTAGTTTTACCCCCTTATCTTGAGTCTGTCTATAGCTTTTAGAAAGTTTTCTTTGAAGGTAAACAGGCTTAATTTAAGGCTAAAGCTTTTCACAATTGCAGGAGCTTTTCAGTCTCGAATTGCAACATTGTGACACGTGACATGCCTGAGGCAGCTTAAAGAAACCCCCCCCCCTGAGTTTATGTGTTTCTTTATTTTGTGAGCCTTTCTTGCTTTGCACTTGATTCCTGTGTCATTAAGGTACAGGGAAGGGATTGGGGGGGGTGCATTCTTACTACAATGTGGAAAGAGCTCAGAAGGGAGAGAGGAAGAAGGGCCGACCAGCTAGCTCAGGGGTCTACAAACTTAGCAACTTTTAAGACCTGTGGACTTCAACTCCCAGAATTCCTCATCCAGCCATGAGGGCTGAGGAATTCTGGGAGTTGAAGTCCACAAGTCTTAAAAGTGCCAAGTTTGAAGACCCCTGAGCTAGCTGGTAGTGGTGCATATTAATAAACATGGATAAATTCATCATACATTTGTCAGTGCAAAGGGAAAGTGATTCAGCAAAGGAACAGCCACCAAAGAAATTAAAACTGGTACTTTTTCCTATTTTCTACAGTTTATAATATTTTATTAGATTATAGAATAAAATACAAAAATACAAAAGCAAATAGTAAGACACAGTGGGGAGGAAAAAGGGGGGAAAAGTGAGGGGGAGAAGGGAAAAAGAGCATACTTCCTCTGTTGCAGTAGAAGGAAGCATTAACATTGAACCTCAACTTTTTGCTTTTCCATAATATTATAAACTAGCCATTTCTATAACAACAAATGAATCTAATCAGTAAAACCCCAAATCCCCCTCCCCCCTTTTTTTAGTCATCAAGTTTTTGACATCTTGCTAAGCACTGGTGGTACTCAAATATTGTCATGTCCTAAAAGTGGTACAATCTGTGAAAAGGTTGAAAAGCCCTGATCTACTACACAAATTCTGGATCCATCTAAGTATGAACCTTTTATATTTGCACTTGGGGGAAAGCATCTAGGCTTGTTTCAGAAGGTTCCATGAAGCCTGATACATTAATCAGTCACCCAAAAAGTAGGGGCAGTGTACCTGTGATTTTGAAAGATAATTTGCAACTACCAGACCTTGTAAAAGCTTGGGGGAAGGTGGTGATGGGGGAGAAGGAAGCAAACCCTCCAAAACTGCTCCTTCCCTGGCTACAACTCTGTTTTATTTTACTAAAATCACTGAAGAGTTAATATTTTCTTTGAAAAGTCAAGCATGTCAAGGGGCCAATTTGAGATTATGACAAGATCATGGCTCCCTAGTAGCTTACTGCTGAGAATTAACCAATATATAAAATTTTGCAAACCCAGCAGGAAGAATATTTGTTTCTTAGCACCACCTAGCATGTTCCCAACTGCAAGGGGAAGGGAAACAGTGGAAATCACACCCACCCACCACTTCTTTTCTACTGGAGAGCCCAACCCAGTGGAGAAACCCTTGGGGGCAGGATCAGTGTGAGTTCTCTCCCTGCTTCTCCGTCACTCTTCTCTTCCAAATGGCCCAACAAGATCCCCCTTTCGTTCTTAGCAAAATCACCCACCAATAATGGAAAATATTCTCTATTTTCCTCCTTTTTTCTGCATCTTTCCCTTTCCCTTTCCCTGGCTTGACCCCCTTGCTTCCTCACTGTAGAGCTTGTTGCTCATCCTTTCCATAATTCTAACAAATATTGGATGCATTTCTTATTTAATGTAATTTTCATGCAGCCGCGGAGGTTCATAGTGTTTGGAATGTGTGTTTACAGAAAGTGACAGATCATTAATCCAAGACTCTCTCTAGGTGTGACCTCAGTTACAGGCTGGATGACAGTAATTTCTCAAGACTTCTGACTTCTCATCACGATGTTCCTTCTGCTTGTACAGTTGGTTGCACCTAATAAACTACATGGTAATAACCCTTCTATGTAACTTTGTCCTCTAAATTGATGTATAATCTGTCTAAGAATGACAATTCCTTTCAAGACACCTCCTGACAAAATCAGAGTTTAAATGAGATATTGTTGTTTGGTTGTCCACATTTAAATATTTCATTACATCCTGAACATTTTTATAGTTCTTTATATTATGAAATAAAATCTCCACATAGTAAGAGTAAGGTATTCTATTGGGCATCATTGACAATTACTGAAAGAAAACAAAGGAAAACTGAATACTTCTTGTTCATATTCTTTGCTACTGTGTAATTGTTTAGAGTTCAGTTACAAGAATGAGAAGAGGTGTCAGATGCAAAATTGTGAGGAAAGAATAACATTTCAGAATTAAGAAACCTAATCTGAGAACACATCTATTAACACAAAAATCCATTCCTGGTTTTCTTCCATCTCAGTAATCTAATTTAGGAAAGGAGAGACTTCCTCTTGATGCTGAAGCTTCTAAATGAGAAACTGGGGATTTATTTTGGATTATCTGAGGATCTATTAGCAGAACCTGGGTTATTTTCTATTTACCCTCAGCCTGTGGAGTTTTAGGTCTACATCTTGTCAGGTTTCAAGATTGAGTCAACAAGACCTCTGAGAGAGACTTCTGAGTCTCCATGGTTCTTCTGCTAGAACTCTTCTGGCCTAACCTTGCCTCAAAAACTCTCAATAAATTTCCAATCTAGATTTACTGCCTATAAAGATACTAATTTGGCCAGTCATGATCACTAGTTTTTCACAATCAGATTTCCAACAATAAAAACCAGGTCAACATTTATTTATATACTGTATGTTTATTTTTCATTTATTAGGTTTTGACAAACATACCTAATGCTCCTTTCTCTTCCTATTTTCCTCTGTGAGGTGGGTTGGGCTGAGAGTGACTGGCCCAAAGTCACCCAGCCGGCTTTCATCCCTAAGGGAGGGCTAGAACTTACAGTCTCCTGGTTTCTAGGCCAGCACCTTCACCACTACACCAAACTGGCTCAGGTTAACTCATAACATAATAATGGAGGAACAAGAAGATAATCATAATGTAGATATGCAGGGGTTATTCAGAGAAAATAAAAGAACCACTCAGTGCTGAGAAAGGGGGACATATGAGACAGAAACTCAAAACAACCCACCTTGATTCTGCTTGTTATAAAAGGAAACATAGGAAAACTGACAGACTTCCAAGTTGCTGATATTATATCCTACAACAACCAAAAAGCATTCCTGTAATCCTTGCAATGTCTGTTTCCTGACCTTGCCTACCTTAAAAGGCTGACCACATAATTTCCTAAGAACCCCACCCTTGCCTTGTGGAGTTTTACCTCCTCCTCCCCAAAGCTGGAAGTCAATGTAAAGAAGGCCTGCTCATAATGAAAGAGCTTCAGTTCCAAGCTTTGCATTCCTTACTGCATTCCCATGTGGAGTCCAAGTTAATGGATGTCTAACAGGCAATAAATTACTCTGTCCATCAGTCAACAAATGAAGAATGGAGTTGGTCATCTTTCTTTCTTTTTACTCCCCAACTCCAATTCCACTGAGGGACTTATGAAAGAAAGAAAGTCCAGGCAGGGTCATGAGAGTCTGATGACCTGATGCCATTTCTATGACTATCGCTTTATGTGCTGCTGCCATGTTGCCAATACTATCCTCAGATACAGATAATCCTCGATTTATGACCACAATTGAGCCCAAACTTTCAGTTGCTAAGTGAGAAATTTGTTAAGTGAATTTTGCCCTGTGTTGTGATCTTTGTTGTCACTATTGTTCAGTTAATCACTGCAGTTGTTAAGTTAGTAACACGGTTGTTAAATTAATCTGCCTTCCCCATTGACTTTGCTTGTCAGAAGGTCACAAAAGGGGATCGTGTGACCCTGGGACACTGCAACCATCATATATATGAGTCAGTTGCCAAGTGTCCGAATTTTAATCATGTGACCATGGGGATGCTGCAATTAAATGTGAAAAACTGTCATAGGTCACTTTTTTCAGTGCCATTGTGACTTTGAACAGTCATTAAATGAACTGTTGTAAATTGAGGATGATCTGTACTCAAGTTAGGGCCACCATTACAGGCTGCATAAAAAATAAACTACCACTAGGTGGCCGCAAGAAGGTAATGTTTTCTGTATCTCTCTGGCACCGTGTAGAGGTCATCTAGATTTTGGGAGTTCAGATGTGATATCCCAACTAAAGTACACGCAGGGGCACAATAGGTAGTGAACATGAAAGATGTTTCTCACACCGTAAGTTGCAGGAGTTTAAAAGGTTTGTCCGATGCTGCCAGATAGCAGAAAGCTCTTCTGGGATGCACATGATTTCTTGATTTTTCAGGGCTGCACCTGGCACCCAGGATGCCTTCTCCAAAACTGTGATTCTTGGGGCAAAATTGGGATTATTAGGTCAGGCTAATCTTTCTAGTTTGGAGGTAGCTTTAAACAGCAGTAAAATACCAGCAGAGAAAAATAAAACAACGAGAGTTATGTTTGGAGGAAAGACCTCTACAGACTGGTGCTTGCATAGAAGATATATTGGGGAAGAAAGAGGAAACAGAAAGACTGGGAGGGAGAAGGAGGAAGTATAACCGGCCTGGAGAATATTGGTATGACCAACAGGAGACTGGCTGTATAGAGACAAACAAAGAAAGCTAGGGAAGACCACGAAGAAAAAATACAAAGTCATTCTGCTAGCTATCACTACATCAATTGCCCTCAGGGGCCCACAAGGCTTATAAACTGCAGAAAGCCGATGCATTCCAGTGTTGACTTTTAGCAACCATTCATGATTCTTATTACTTCATAAAGGTTCTTAAAATAATATATTAATAGTGGTGGTTCCCATTTCTTTGGTAGAGCAATTGTTCAGCTCAGGAAGTTACCTCTTGCACAAAATGGTATTTGGCATCCAGTTAACTTTATATGTGGTATGATTTTTCTCACTCGGAAAACAGAATTCCATGGTGTCGTCGTACATCACTTTTGGTTTTGCTTTCAGTACAGATAGTCCTTGATTTATCATGGGTCGCTTAGCGACTGTTCAAAGTGGACCTGCCAAGAGCTACTTACAGCCAGTTTTGAAGTTACACCACTACAGTAACCCTGTAGTCATTCACCCTTATGATTGGCTGCAGAGTTGCGGCAGCGCTCCCCTGCCTCTCCCTCCTCCATCCAGCCCCACCAGAATCCCTCAGGCCTTGGGCCTGCTCTCAGCCCAGCCAATTAGCTACCCAAGGGCTCAGAGGCTGCCAGTGTGCGCAAAGCTGTTGCACCTTGCAGGACTCAGTCTGTTCCTCAGCCAGCTCCAAGACCCAGGGGCACCCAACATACCTTTCCATTTTTCTGCAGCTTCTGACCGAGGCGCCCCACCGATGCGAGACTCAGCTTTCCTACAAGGTAGCCTTTGGCAGCCTCCTGCCATTCTGCAAGAAGATGCTAATGATCCTTAGTTTAGAAGGCTTCGTTTTTAAGGAGGAGCAGTTTGCAGCTCTAGATCTGAAGTGCCCTTTATCTGTCTTCCTATCTCCCTGGCTGTAATCCAATCTTTCTTTGTTGGTGTTTGTTCACCATTTGTGTTGGTGCGTGTTATCCCTACTATTGATGAATATCTGGCTTCATTATTGTTGATATAAGCAGATTACTAATTAATATCCTGCACGGACTTCTATTTTGTAGAAGATCCCTGTGCTTTCCTTGTCTTCAGAGAAACTGATATTCATTGTCATCTCCGTTTCATTAGCTTCTGTCAGTCCAAGATAACCTAACAAGTCCATTATTTTATTTATTTGTTTGTTTGTTTGTTTGTTTATATTTTATTTTTTTAATCCACCCTTCTCCCTCAAGGAAGGTCTCTTCTGTTTTTCTGTTTCTAGTTGAGACAGAAGCTTCTATTTTCCTTTCGTTCAGTCTAAATCTCAAGGAAATAGGAGATCTTTTCTCATTGGTTTATCTCCATGTTTTTGTTCAAATGATCTACAATTTCTTGGTTATCCTTTTCACTCTTACAACAGCGAAACAGATCATCAATATAAGTCAGGATCTAAGTCTATCTCTTGTTCTTGTATCTGGCATCAATTTTGCCTTATGTGAATCACTCTTTAAGCTATATTGATTTTTCTTTTTGCGTTTCCAAACGTGTGGTGTTTGTTTCAGCCCATAAATGCTCTTTTCCAACTTGCACAAAACTCTTTTCCAGGTTCTTTGATCCTGCTGCTTCTTGCATATATATATATCTGCTTTCATGTCTCTGCACAATAAAGCTGTTTTGACCTCCAGGTATTGAACATGTCTTTCTTTTCAAACAACAATTCAAAGAAACATTGACACCAAGCTGGCAGGAATAGCCAACACTCCAGAAGACAGGCTTAAGATACAGGAGGACCTGGACAGACTTGAACATTGGGCGCTATCTAACAAAATGAAATTCAATGGTGAAAAAAGTAAGGTTCTACATTTAGGCAAGAAAAACCAAATGTACAGGTATAGTAGGGGGTACCTTGCTCAATAGTAGTAACTGTGAGAGGGATCTCGGAGTCCTAGTGGACAATCACTTAAATATGAGCCAGCAGTGTGCTGCAGCTGCCAAAAAAGCCAACACAGTGCTGGGCTGCATTAACAGAGGGATAGAATCAAGATCACGTGAAGTATTAACCACTTTACAATGCCTTGGTAAGGCCACACTTGGAATACTGCATCCAGTTTTGGGTCACCACGATGTAAAAAAGATGTTGAGACTCTAGAAAGAGTGCAGAGAAGGGCAACAAAGATGATTAGGGGACTGGAGGCTAAAGCATATCAAGAAGGTTGCTGGAATTGGGTATGTCTAGTTTAATGAAAAGAGGACAGGGTGACATGATAGCAGTATTCCAATATCTCAGGGGTTGCCACAAGAAGGGAGTCAAGCTATTCTCCAAGGCGCCTGAGGGCAGGACAAGAAGTAATGGATGGAAACTAGTCAAGAAAGAAGCACCCTGGAACTGAGGAGAAACTTCCTGACAGTTAGAACAATTAACCAGTGGAACAACCTGCCTCCAGAAGCGGTGAATGCTCCAACACTGGAAGTTTTTAAGAAGAGACTGGACAGCCATTTGTCTGAAATGGTATAGGGTTTCCTGCCTGAGCAGGGGGTTGGACTCGATGACCTCCAAGGTCCCTTCCAACTTTATTATTATTATTATTTTATTTGATATGTGTTTCATCATACAGTAGGTATAAAGGTTTTTCTTCAAGTCATATACATCTTTAATTTCTTACCATTGGAATAAACTTCACCATACTTCCTGAGAATATCCGTTGTTCCTTTTTGTACCCCCATTTAATTGTGAAAACCCATTTGCCACATTTTTGGTAGCTCTGGGAGAGTCTATGTTGTATTCTTTGAAGAGATTCAGTATCTTCTCTCAGAGATTGTAGCAACTTCTTTCTTTTCAGTGTCTGTCATTTCTTCAGAGTGTTTCCATGGAAAGATTGGTGTCACCTCCTGTCTGGTAAAAGAAGACTTCCTTTGGGTAATACTTTTTTTCTCTCTTAACTCTGCATGAGAATCTGATATCTCTTCTCAGGATCTTCACTTACCTCCTCCAGTTGCTGTAGCTCCGTTTCTACGTTTGCGTCTGTATTGAGGGTCACAGTTTATACAGGTAGTCCTCGATTTATGACTACAATGGAGCCCAACATTTCTGTTGTTAAGTGAGACATTTGTTAAGGGAATTTTGCCCCATTTTACGACCTTTATTGCCACAGTTTTTAAGTTAGGAACATGGATGTTAAGTGAATCTAGCTTCTCCATTGACTTTGCTTGTCAGAAGGCCGCAAAAGGGGATCACTGACTCCGGGACACTGCAACCATCATAAATATGAACCATTTGCCCAGCATACAAATTTTGTTCGTGTGACCGTGGGAATCCTGTAATGGTCTTTTTTTGTAAAAAAATAAAATAAAAAAAAAGTGCCGGAACTCACACATGTCATACAACCCGCCTTGCCTACCCTACAAGGTTCCATCCAAAAAAGGTGCCGGAACTCCGTTCTGAGCGTTCTATGAGAAAAAAAAGCCCTGGTCTTAAGTGTGAAAAACAGTCATAAATCACTTTTTTCACTGCCGTTATAACTTTGAACAGTCACTAAATTAACTGTTGTAAGTCAAGGACTACCCGAATTTGTTGTGAATGCTGCTTTCCCTGTTGAGTTTTCTAAATGGAATTCTGATATTTCATCAGTCTTTGCCCTTCATCTCTCATTAAAGTGTGAGAGATACGTTAACGTTCTTTGTGACAGGATCAAGAATTATCTATCCTTTGCCACCTATTCTATATCTAATGAAGATGGTCCCTTCAATTCCGCAATCAGCTTGCTTTTCTTTGCTTTTGGATATATAAGAATGTGCCTTCGCTTTACATTTCATCTGGTTCCATTCTGTTAGTATTGCCTCTTTGTCTTTTATAGGCACTGTAGCCTCTTTCGGAAATAACGGCAGTCATGATTGCCTCATCCCAATATTGTTTTGGCAGTCCAGCCTCTGGGAGCATGCTTTTAGCCATTTCCAAAAGAAAGCTCTTTCTGCCGCATCATATTGTTCTGGGATATAAAAAAATTATTTCCTCATTCTTAGCCAGGTCTGAAGCCAGAAACTTGAAAAGATATGATCTTCCCTCTTTCTCAGAAAAAGCGTTTAAATTGTTTACATTTCTTTCATGTTATTATTGTGCAGTTCCTTCCCTTCCCTTCCCTTCCCTTCCCTTCCCTTCCCTTCCCTTCCCTTCCCTTTTTTTCTGTTTCCTTTCCTTTCCTTTCCTTTCCTTTCCTTTCCTTTCCTTTCCTTTCCTTTCCTTTCCTTTCCTTTCCTTTTCTTTCCTTTCCCCCTTCTTTCCTTTGTGGCTAAAAAAGAAAAGAGCTTTGATGTTTTAATTCAAATATTCCTAATTTTGTATACATACACAACTATTGTGTTATTCCTTTTCGCAGTAAGAAATATGCAAAGCATAGAAAAGTAACAAGAAGTAGTAAACCAAAGAAATTATAGGTACAGCAGAAGAAAGAAATGGAAATAAAGTTAAATCTAGTTTTTACCAAATCATTCATCATAATTCTTTATATTGGCCAGCCTTGTAAACGAGCCTTGGATTCACTATCTCCACGAACCACTTAATATTTTACATTAGCCTTTCTATTTATTAGAAAATTGCATTGGAGAATTCTAGGAGCTGTAAATTTCAACAGAGAAAGAAATTTCAGTTTGTGTATGGAAACCATGTTGTGGAAATTCACAGTTCCAAGAATGGTATAATTTAGTTTTTAATTTATTTTTTTAAAATATCAAAATGTCTATACATTGGGGAAATACACACACACACACACACACACACACACATATATATACATATACATACATAAATACATACATACAGTATATGAAATCAAGTATAGGACACCGACAGAGTTACTCTATGGTAAGATGGGCAGCCAATAAATTTGATAAATAAAATAAATAATTATATTTGGGGAAATTGCTTGCAAAAATAAAATTATCAAGGAGAAACGTATACAAAAAAACGTGTACATAGTTTTGTACACTCACCAGCCCTCAATGTCACACAGTGAGCTTTGTGGGCTACCAAGAATTTTCCTGCAGTAGGTTCACTATTTTCCCACTGGTTCCATTTGGATTCTATTGCCAAAGTTTCTAAGGGAGCTTCCACATAGGTTCCAAACTCATATTTCGGAAATATTTTTTCCCACAACTAGAAGTTGAGGTAGAGGGTTTATTTTTAAAGTCTTTCTTTCTGTTTCCTTTCATCTTTTCCAGCATGCTCTGCTGTGATGTTTTTTAAACAACCTCTTTTTTAAAAGCTCCCATTTTATTTTTTGAATAAGTGGGTAGGCGTTTCTTCACGTTGTATTACTTAGAGGAATTTTCATGAGCCCTTTCACATTCTGTCATTTTGGCATATTTTAACGTCCCCGGCATTTGTTTGAGAGGAGTGGGTGGGGAGGGGAAGGGGAGGCTTAATAGGCTGGTTGGCTTTGTCTGGATTTGTGCTGCAGTGTTTTTCCTCCAATAATGATTCTGCTTTGCTTTGCTTTCTGGTCTTTTGTTATATCTTGGCAGGCCTGTTCGCAAATGAATTAAGCATATATTACTTAAGCCAATTTTCTCTCATACAAACTAGATATTACTGATTTGTGTCTGACATGGAAATATTTAAAAAAGAGTCCAAGATCAGGGGATATGCCAAACAGTTCTAACATTTCTGTGGCATGATGCCTTAAAAAGTGATACACCTCGCTTCCAGTTCTTCAGTTAAGAAGAAGCAACGGCTCAAACAGGCATTCACAAAGTGTAAGTAAGGGTGGAGGATGTTGGAGATATGCAGTGATGTCCAGATGTCCAGTGATGTCCTTCATATATGAACCTCCCCTGACTTTAGCCAAAAGGTCAAAAGTGGTTACAACCCTTTGCAGTCATGGCCGCCTTTTGCCAATCGTCATCTGATCTAAGGAAGGCGTGCTAGTCCAAACGTGCTAGTCCAAACCCAAGAAAACAGCCCCACAGATAAACATAGGTTCCATATCACCGCTTAACACTGGAAATATTTTCTTTTAACACTCCCAATAGCAAAAGAACAAGAGCGGACAGAAAAGGGTGTTGTGATTTGCCAAAATAAGGACCTAGAGAATACCAGGGAAAATGGCCAGGCAGTATTTGGAGGCCTAAATACAGGGAGACTTTAATGGCAACAAATTATCTACAAAAGGCTAGAAGAGAGACATTGAGGCCAAAGAGATATCAAGCTAGAACAAGTATATTTACCTATTTCAAAAAAAGGGGGAGGGGGATACAGTCCTATGAAAATCCATAATGAGCAAGATCTAGTCTCATTTCTGGTTACAAGTCATCATGTGTAACAGGAAAAAAATCATATCAAACTAAAAAGTTTATTGGCTGGATATCCACAAAGACCAAAGAAAAAATAGATTTACAACCTGGAAAAATGGGTGTAGAAGAAAAGGCAGAACTGGAGGATGGAGTAAAATTGGTCATCAGTTTAGAGCCCTTGCATTGACACAAGAGACCAAATCCCCTTGAATTCTGTTGATCCTTATCTAATGCCAAGTTAGTGCTGTCAATTGACCAGATTCTTGTGTATAGGCTTCAACAAATCATTATTGCTGCACCCTACATTAAATTGCACCTGACATTAGGATGAGAAACACAAAGTAGGCTGAGATTTGACTATTATATGGGAATAAATAAATAAATAAATAAATAAACAAACAAACAAACAAATAAACAAATAAATGGAGAAATTAAAATGTCTCACTTTGGTCTCAGACAAAGGAATAAAATATGAAAGAGAAACAATGAGATGGAGGGCAGCTACCTCAAGATCTGATCAACCTCAGCAAGGACCATTTCTTCATGATAATGTGTGATATTCCTATTGTGTACTCCCACTAAAAACATGTGCTGCCAAAGAGGTGCGTAACTCCACATCTGCATACAGAGAAAAACGCAAGGGTCTCTCAAGCATCCAGGCCAGAGCTGTTACTCTGATTGGGAAATATTTCTGAATTGGAGACCAATTCAGTATAGAAACTGGCACCTCATTCAAAGCTCCCTCTATACAGTGTGAGGTAGTGAATAGCCCATGACATGAAACAGAAACAAAACAAAATTCTATAAACAAATAATTGAAAATGGACAGTTTGCCTGCTCAGAATTCTGACCATTTAAGAACCAAAAGAGAGAGGGGGGGGGAGGGAGGGAGAGAGAGGGAAAGAGAGAGAGTATTTGATTGTTTGGAGATTTATGAAAGCCTTAAGAAATCTCTGGAGAATGGGTTCCAGGATACATGTCCAGTTCCCGCTGGCCAAATAAAGGGGCTAATGACTCGAGGCCTACTTAAAATGTGGCATAACAAAGCATTAAATGGGCCAGCCCTGGGAAATGTTCTCAACCTCATAATTCAAAATGAAATGCAGTTCATTTTGCTTTGTTGTAGCCTTATTTGCTGTCATGTTGAACATATATGAGTTTTGCAAATGTATCTTTGAGCCTGCCTAAATCCATTTGCAAATACCTGCTTTCCAAGGTGAGATTTAGCTTTTTTCATATGGAACAATAGCCCACGGATCAGAAATTATTCTTCTCCCCCCCTTATGGTTTTCATAGAGCAATTTTCTTATTGTTATTACCTAAATTAAATAATCTCATGTTGCATATCAGACTGAAAGTAATTAAGGGATTTAATACTATTTTAATGGCAGTTAGAAAGGACTCCTATGACTTTTAAAAAGAATACATAAGAATATTCAGAAAGATAACAATATCAAAATGCTCTCTTATTTCTCCCTTCCACTTGTGTACATATTTGTATACATTTTTGGACCGAAGAATTCTATCACAAAATAGAAGAGTGAACACGACGTACAAATTAATTAGATCAGCATTAAAATGTGAATATGTTTTTACATGTTTCCCCTGCCTCTAGAGTAGCCCTAGAGAAGGTGTAGAGAGCATGGGTGTCAAACTCGATCACGTCACGTGATGTATCTTGACGTATCATGACTGTTTTGCCTTTGCAGAGCTGGGGTGGGCGTGGCCTGTGCGTGACGCATCCGGCCAGTGGTGGGATTCAAATATGTGAACAACCGGTTCTCTGTGTGGATGCCGCTTCCAGAAGTCCATTCCATAGAAACCTAGTCTATCCTTAGCTACAGAAGCCAGCTGGATGTCTTTGGACCAGCCCTTCTCTCTCAGCCCAGCCAACCTCTGAAAATAAGGAGGAGGAGGAAAAGAAGAACAAGAAGAAGAGGAAGAAGGAGGAGAAAAAGAAAGAAAGGAAAGAAAGAAAAGAAAGAAAGAAAGAGAAAGAAAGAAAGAAAGAAAGAAAGAAAGAAAGAAAGAAAGAAAGAAAGAAAGAAAGAAAGAAAGAAAGAAAGAGAGAAAGATTTACAAGTTGGTTTAGAAATTGAAACTACTTACGGTCTTTGTTTCCTTTTCCATTCATCTCAGAAGCCAAGTCTTGCTTGCAGTGGGATTTCTGAAATCTACAATACGGGACCCCAGTCTACATTTTCACAGCAAGTGGGACCCCTAAAATGAAAAGCAAAGAAGGTAATGATTTTTCCAGGTTTTTCTCCACAGATGGTTCAGAAATGAAAGCTGTTCTATAAAGCTCATTTGGCAGCTAAACAAAAAGGGATTTTCTGCTTTATCCCTGGTTAGTAATGTGAAAAAGTTTTATGACCCAGCTGCTGCTGAGAAGTTTAGTATTGTGTAATTATCTGAATTAAAAGAGCAGCAATCTTTTAAGCTTTTTCTACAGTTTTTCTACTGGGGGGGGGCGGAGGAGAATAAGTTGATGTGATTTGGGGAGATTCCTTGAACTGTAGCTACTGGAAGGCCAGTTAAGCCTGGCTCTTTACCAAGCACTAGGGAAGGAGGGTGGGAGCTGCGGATGGTGGGAGATTCAGGCGCTGGGTTTTGTTTTTTATCATATAGTTTTGGGTGTCATAGTTTTATTGTTTCTTTAGCCACCCAGAGTTCTTTGAAGACAGGCGGCCCCACAATTTTTTTGCAATAAATAAATAAATGTTCAGTAAGCCCCTTCTGGGAGTCTTAGTGGATTTTTGATACCACTACCTTGAATCAGCTATATTTTATGCATACAGTCAGTTTGGTCTAGTGCAGGAGTATCCACCCTTGTGAACTTCAACTCCCGGAACTCCCCAGCCAGCATGGCTAGCTGGGGAATTCTGGGAGTTGAAGTCCACAGGTATTAAAGTTGCCAAGCTTGGACACCCCTGGTCTAGCGGGTTAAGGTACTGGATTAGAAGCTGGAAAACCATGAGTCCTTGCTGAGCAGGGAAGCACTCGCTCTTCTTCTGCTCTAGGAAGAAAGCAGTGAGAAGTCACTTCTGAAAATGTTGCCAAGAAAGCTGTAGGGATGTGCCTGTGTAGTCACCAGGAGTGGGTTCAGACTGATAGGCCATAACAATTTCATATAGGTAGTCCTTGTTTGAATTTACAATGGACCTCCCCAGGGCTACTTACAACTCGGATTCGAACTTACAACATCTGGCCTTCCCCTCCACAGTCACGTGATCACATTTTAAGCACTCAGCAACCAGCCTGCATATATGGCTGTTTGCAGCCTCCTGCAATCACAATTTACTATACTTTTTGCTAGAAATTGCCATTTACTTCCGTTTTTCCCCATCTAGTGCCATAGCTGGTACAATCCCAGATCCAGAAGGCCCCAAACCAGGGGTGGGATTCAAATATGTGAACAACTGGCTCTCTGTGTGGATGCTGCTTCTGGAAGTCCATTCTGGGCCTGGGGAACAAAAAATTAGCTACTGGTTCTGCCGAAGTGATGTGAACTGGCTGAATCCCACCACTGCCCCAACCCACAGCCAAAACCTGTTGTTCCTCATCCAGACCCCCACAGCCTGCAGACACTAAGATAAGACATCAAAGGCATTGCTTGGTTTGCCAGGGGTAGAAATATATAGGTATTCCTCTACTTGCAACCACAAATGAGCCCAAAATTTCTGTTTTGAAACGTGAAACATCTGTTAAATGAGTTTTGCTCCATTTTATGACCTTTCTTGCCACAGTTGTTAAGCGAATCACTGCAGTTGTTCAGTTAGTAACACGGTTGTTAAGTGAATCTGGTTTCTCCATTGACTTTGCTTGTCAGAAAGTCACAAAAGGTGATCACATGACCCCAGGACACTGCCACTGTCATAAATATGAGTCAGTTGACAAGTGTCTGAATTTTGATCATGTGACCATGGGGATGCTGCAATGGTCATAAGCAGTGGTGGGATTCAAATATGTGAACAAGCAGTTCTCTGTGTGGATGCTGCTTCTGGAAGTCCATTCTGGGCCTGGGGAACAAAAAATTAGCTACCAGTTCTGCCGAAGTGGTGCAAACCGGCTGAATCCCACCACTGGTCATAAGTGTGAAAAATAAGTCACTTTTTTCAGTGCTGTTGTAATTTTGAACGGTCACTAAGTGAACTATTGTAAGTCTGTACAGATCATCCCATGGTAATGAATGACCTCACTCAGCAGCTTCATGTAGATGTTAAACAGGAGCAGAAAGAGTACTGAATCCTGTGGTAGCCCACGTAGTAGAAAGTGCTGCGGGGTATGTATGCATTTCTCTATTCTGCTCCCTCTGTCTCTCTATCTCTAAGAGACTCTAAAGAGTCATAAGTCTCCATTTATATGTAACTTGGGAGCGGGGACTAAAAAATATAAGACAGTACAAAGCATTTCATACATGTTGAAACTGAGCCAGATTTGAATACCATTATTGTAAGAGAATTGTAATGCAACTAAATAAGTGCTTGTATTTCCTGTAGATGAGAAAACTAATTTTTTTTAAAAAAGAGGAAACAGCTGTTCAGCGAAACCCAGGTTGTTGCTGGCAATCCAGAGACACCAACACTAAGCAAGCACCAAATTGCCATCTGTCTTACTTATAATAGAAATGGATGTTCCTTCATCCTCAATTCTTAGGAATAAATTTTGACAGTTTCAAAATTTGGGAATATTAATCAAAAGAGCGCTTTTGAGAAAGGGGATGCTGGATAATATTTCTGGAGGCAGTTGATGATTTTCGGGAAGGCAGCAGCAGACATTATTATTTTTCTGGGTGATTGGGTCTTTGTTTTAACTAAGTTAGGACTTCCACTATAGTTCTCATGTGTTTCCTAGCTCAAAATGATGGGAAACTGAAATTGGGCGGTGTGGCAGGAAGGCTATGCACAAATGGGAAAGGACTTCAGTGGTACATGTGACCTTGAGCCAAAGACTATGCTAGTTCACAGGAAGTCCTTCTGTCAGAATCATTGAGCCATAGGAGCTTCAGTTTATATCTTAATTGCAGAACAAGAGAGTTTTGGATCTATAGTCTGGACTCATGATGACTGATCATCATTGTAAAATAAGATATGGGAAATGCAGCTACTTTAAGCCAAGCAACTGAATTCAGCAATCCAGTAAGAGCGTCCTGCACCCAGTATACTACAGTTCAAGAGATGGTTCCTTACTTTCTTCTTTTCTTGTCTGTAATAATCAATTAGTAATGAATGTATATGGCAATGCATATTCCACCCCTTAATGTTTACATGCTGTATCATGAATCTTGCATTGTGATGTCAATCCATACCTTTCTGTGCATTGTAGGTGTCATGGTTAGGAATGGACCTCTGTGGTATGCCTTTTGTTCTTTCAAAGGTTGGAGGACAAAATGGAGATGGAGAAGGTAATTTCAAAGGAAGTAATTTAAAATCACCTGCTCTACTTCTTAGATGAGGAAGAGAGTCCAATAGTTTCCTGACAGTTCTACAAATGAAAAGGCTAGCCTGGATCAAATCCTTTTTGACCAATTGAGTTTAAACTCACTTTATCATATCAACTCAGTTTGTGTGTGTGTGTCCTACAAATGACAAGTTTAGGGGCATGGGATGATATAGCAATTTCATCAGAAGGAAAAGGACTGAAATGTTTCTTTTCCTGTGTGGGGTGTGTCTGTTTTAAACTCAAAAGAAATGCACCAGGTCTATCAATATATTCATAATGCACCTACTTTGGACTTTGTTTTATTTTTTAAAAGGGTCACAAAAGTGAGATAACATAGGGTCCATTGGCCACAGATTCACCATCCATACCAAAGAATCAAGAAGCAGTTATCCATTAAATTCTTGCAGAATAGGGGAATAAAACTAAAGTAAATGCAAAGATACGAAAACCTCAGGCAACTAAATCTAAACGACATCATAAATGCCAATATTCTTCAAAAAGAAAAAGATTTTTTTTTAAAAAGAGCAGAAATACACTTTTGTTGCTGCTGAACAGCAAAATCTATAGCACAGTTTCAAGATCACTGTGGGATATCTTAAAACTGGTATTAGAATTCTACTTTATGTCTACACAAAAGTCAGTACTGTTGAGTTTAGGGAAATTTATGTTAGCATAAGTTCCCAAGTTGAACTCCTAAACCAGGGAAAAGAAGCTTACATATATACGTGGTCCGCAACTTATGACCACAAGTGAGTCCAAAATTTTTGTTGCTAAGTGATATTTGTTACGTGAATTTTGCCCATGTTGCCATTTTTGTGCCACAGTTGTTAAGTGCAGTTGTTAAGTTAGTCACACGATTAAGTGAATCTGACTTCCCCATTGAATTTGCTTGTAAGAAGGTCACAAAGGGGGGATCACATGATCCTGGGACACTGCAACCATCATAAAGATAAGTCAGTTGCCAAGCCTCCAAATTTTGATCACGTGACTATTGGGATACTGCAACGGTCATAAATGTGAAAAATGATCGTAAGACACTTTTTTCAGTGCTGTTGTAACTTTGAATGGTCACTAAATGAACCGTTGTAAGTCAAGGACTACCTGAATACACTTTATAGACTTCAAAAAGCCTTCAACTGACCTTGGTTGATGTCAAAACATCTAGGCAGAATTGGACCTTTGTTAGTATTTGGGAGAGGACACCAGAAAACTCAGGATTCTACACTAGACCAGATAGTCAAAACACAAACAAAAAACACTACAGAAGCCAGTGGCCAACTATTTCCATATTATTGCCTAGAAAAATACACAGCGGGTCCATGAAATCCCAGCAACCAAACTTGACTCAGAATCTTTGTCTTTAAAATATACTATGTATACACACTATATAATATTTTTTTATAAATCCAATTCCTTTCAGGTATTATTACTTTATAATACACCAGAAGTGCTCCTAAGAGCCAAAAATGTGGATTGAACATAGGAGTGTCTGTATGTGTCTTAGCGATGCCCATATTGTTTGTGGTCCACTGCAATTTTAAAGATTCCCCATGTAAAGGAGAATTAAAATTGCAGTTCTGCAGCCTATTATTACCTACTGTATAGGTAGTCCTCAACTTACGACTACTATGGAGCCCCAAATTTATGTTGCTAAGTGAGACATTTGATAAGTGAATTTTGCCCCATTTTACGACCTTTCTTGCCACAGCTGTTAAATGAATGACTGCAGTTGTTAAGTTAATAATAAGTGAATCTGGCTTCCCCATTGACTTTGCTTGTTCAGAGGATTGCAAAAGGTGATCACATGACCCTGGGACACTGCAACCGTCATAAATATGAATCGGTTGCCAAGCGTCTGAATTCTGATCATGTGATCATGGGGATGCTGCAATGGTCATAAGAGTGAAAAACTATCGTTAGTCACTTTTTTTCAGTGCCATTGTAACTTCAAACGGTCTACTAAATGAACTGTTGTAAATCCAAGACTAGTTGTATTTGTGGGGATAGTGGTTCACCCAATGAGGAAGAGAGAGATGCAGCAACTTGTGGGAAAATCTTCCTTTATATTGGGATCACTGAGAGAGGATTCTTTGAATGAGGCCAGAAGGAGGGAGTTGCAGAAATTGAGAGCACTAAGAAAGTAACAGATCCTATAGATCACACTTTCAATATGTTCTTTAACCATTGCATTGCAACTGGGATTTTGTTTCCCTACAAAATGAGCAACAGGGGTGTGTTCTAGCCACTTAATAGCAGCGTGAGCATCAGTTGGATGGCTTTCAGAAAGTATTCATAAAGACACCATTAATTAACCTAATAAATGGCTGACATGAAGAATTAATTAGTTCCCGGATGCCTCAATGGATGCTTTAATAGGGAATTCTTAAAGTGTTCCTTGATTGAAAGCTAATGTTCTCCTAACGAGTAACATACATACCTGACAATGCTATTAAGCCTAGGCAGAGTAATGCCTAACGTGATAAAGAATCTATCAACTCATATGTAGAAATGAATTTCTTCCATTAGGTGTTTTATATAAATATAGACTTTTCTTTTCCAGTCGTGAGAGATTTGCAGAAAAAATGTCAGCAGAAGTATATGTGTATTGCTCTAATAAACACACATCCAAAAACAAAGGCAGAAAAAACAGCAATAAAGCTAGCATTGCCCTGCTTATGTCCTTCATGGGAAATAAAGAAGACTGGAAGTTATAAAAACATTTGCAGAAATGTATAATCGTTGACCATGTCGGTTATTATGTTGAAAGACATTGTCCTCCACACTTCTTTGAAAACTCTCATGAAAATAATTGTCTTTTTCCCTAAAACTGTTTACAGGCAGTCCTTGACTTACAACTGTTCATTGAATACCTCTTTGAAGTTACTATGGCACTGAAAAAAGTGACTTATAACTGTTTTTCACACTTATGACCATCGCAACATTCCCACAGTCATGTGATCAAAATTTGGACCTCTTGGCATTTGGCGTGCATTTGTGACCATTGTGCTGTGCCAGGGTTATGTGAGCACCATTTGTAACCTTCCCAGACGTTTCTGACAAACAAACTCAGTGCAGGAACCCAGATTTGCTTAATGACCAAATGATTCACTTAGCAACTGCAGAGATTCCCTGAACAAATGTGGCCAGAAAGGTCATAAAATGGGGCAAAAGTCACTTAACAACTGTCTTGCTTAGCAATTGAAATTTGGGCTCAATTGTGGTTGTAAATCTGTATAACTCTAGTAGGAAGACATCCAGGGTTAGTTCCAGAATAGGGAGACAGGTAAAAAAGTTGCTTCCTTAAAGTAACTTATAGTCTGGTGTCAGCCCTTTGAGGTAGGCCAAGTGAGGAAACAAATGCCCATCTGGATGGTTTTCTTATTTGTCCCTTCCTCCCAAGTCAGCATGGCAACTATACTATCCTTGAGATACGATCAATGAATATCAACAATTTGGTTCAATGGGCTACTAGTCCCTGTCTGATTGAGTTGATATGACCCAGGACATATCTGGATAGCTTTAATATTTGACTTAATGAACGGGCTGCCCTGGGTTGTCTTCCAGCTTCTCTGAAATCTTGCACAACCTAAAGTATTTTTCAGGCATTTTCCAGAAAAATGATACAAAGCTTACTTAGGTTGAATGCAGACACCTTTAGAGCCCTAGTGTTTAGAATGCAGTACTGCAGGCTAACTCACTGCCAGGAGTTCGATCCTGACCAGTTCAAGGCTGACTCAGCCATCCTACCAAGGTCGGTAAAATGAGAACCCAGATTGTTGGGGGCAATTATGCTGACTCTGTAAACCACTTAGAGAGGGCTGTAAAAGCCCTGTGAAATGGGTATATAAGTCTAAATGCTATTACTATTTACCAATATTCTATGTTTTTGACTGCAGGGAAATCACATATTGGTATGGAATGGAAAGCAGATTGGACTGCACTGTAACAAACCTGAAAGAGAAGATTAGAAGATTAAGTGTCCCTACACATATATCTCTGTCCAGTTTAAATAAATCTCTGCAAAAATGTATAGGAAACAGATTTTGAAGATGAGTCTTAGCGTATGGTTCCTCCTGCCTACTTACATACATTCCCACCCTAAACCCCCTTGTTGAGTTAGGAAAGTTATGCTGAAAGAAATAATAATAGTAAGCAAAAGAAATTAAAAATATGAGATAAAAGAAAACATAATTAAATCTATTCTATGCCAAAATAATTCATGTCTCTCCATACTTTAGAAACTATTTTTGCTTCCATGTGCAACCTCTCCTCATTTAGAGAGCACAATTTGTTCTCTAAATTGGAAGCAATTTTGTCAAACCATGTGACTCAGAAGAGAAACAGGGAGGGAGGGAGGGAGGGAGGGAGGGAGATGCTGCAAAGATTGCTAATTGCTGCCGCCACATTTATATAAAGTTAGTTTCACTCCAGTGGACTTTATTGTCAGGTACAGAAATTTTGTCATAAGTGTGTGCACTGGTCATAAAATGATTTTTTTTAAAATATATGTTATTAACATTATATTTATGAACGGTTGATAAATGAGGTAGCCGCTAAACAAGGGGTGGCTGTACCAATTGATATGTCGCCCTTTTGTCTTTGAACTTGTTATATTTTTCTTTTTGAGGATGTCATTAGCTCCACCAATGACTCGCGCAGAGTTCCCTTTCTCAATCCATTCACCCTTTTGACACACATTCATGTTCTCATTCGTTCATTCTCTCTACATGACCAAATTATCTCAACATATTTCTTTGGTGCTGATCACTTTCATATTTAATCTATATTCATTCAACGCTCATTCATACTTGACCATCTCTTCTTGTTTTACCAACTTTATAGTACATTTCTTAAAATAATTCATTTCCATGGCATTTAACTTACTTTTATGTTTCTTCTGATGTATTTGACTTCTTCCGTGTAGAAGCATCTTTTATGCACAGCCATTGTCAGTACTTTTTCTATTTTTGCTTCTCTCAATCTAACATTTTTTCCCCCTGAAATGCTAATTTTCTATGTTCATAACTGCAGGAAAGCAAACATATATTTACAGCTATTCAAGAAAAAATATTTATCAGGTTTTACAAAATGCAGCAGTTCATCTTTAATATATCCACCTTCTATCTAAATTAACATATATGTTGAATTTGATTTTTTTTTTTAAAGCTGTATAATGCCTAGATGTGTATCAGCAACTCACAGTGCATAATAACTGGCAAAGCAGTTGTGGTCAGATTTTGGAATTAATTTTAAACATTTTTATGGTTAATAATAGGACAACACTAGAACAATAATATAATGAAACAAACAGGGAAGAAGAGATAATTATATGTTTATTTATCAAGTCTCATTTCTACTTTTGTTTTGGAAATAATTAACACACAGTTAGGGAAGGACTAATTTTATTATTTTTAAATTAGATACAATATTGTGTGTGTATGTGTGTAATGGAAAGTATTTTGATCTTTGCAGTGACTTTCCCTGTTCAACATTTAATTCAGTTTTTTTTTCTTTACTGCTGTTTGACTTATGTGGAATATGACATTGCAGCTTTGAAAATTATTTTATCAATAAAATAGATGAATGATTTCTTTGCCTTCCCGAATAGTTTTATTTTCAAAGTTAATTTTTATTCAGTGGAGTTTATACCATCTTTTTGGTGGAGAAATAAAGCTTTATCAGCTGTCTGCTGTAACAGAAAAGCAAAATTCAAAAGGGAAAAAACAAACCCTTCATAATTGATGCTTAAAGATGTCAAGGGCCTTGTCGTGTGACAACATACTTCCTTTTTTCCCATTCCTGCATTTACAAATAAAATTACAAATAAAAGTTGTTGTCGAAGAGCAAAATGTTAAACTTCTTGGAACCTGGGAGGAGAGTCCCAAAGAGTCCAGACTTTGCACCTCGGAGGAGGAGAAGGAAGAGAGAGAGAAAGAGAGAGAGTAAGTATAGTTCTGCTCTCATTTGTATCTTTTTCTTCCTGAATCCTACTACTAGCATATATGCGTTGATAAAAGTCAATTAGGGGGAGGGGGAGAGGAGAAGGATATCTTGATACATGATATGTCAAGAGGGGAAAAAATGTGTGTGTATGTGTGTAAGGTAGTCCTTAATTTACGACCATTTTTTTGGCAACAGTTGGAAGTTATGCAGTGCTGAAAAATGAGAATCACGACATGTCCTCTTATTTATGATCATTGCAGTATCCCACAGTCATTTGATGGTGGTGTCTCAGGGTGACATGATCACCACCAGATGGCTCCTGACAAGCAAAGTCACATAATGTCTTGCTCAGTGGCCACAGTGATTCACTTAACAACCATGGCAAAAGAACTGTAGAACTGGGTAGAGTCAAGGAGTATCTCGCACCACTCAGTGATGAATTTTATGGCCACGGTTATGTTTGTAAGTTGAGAGTGCCCACACACATACACGTCAATTTTCCAACCATAAGCTCATCGCTGCATCAATTTTCACATTTATTTCTGAATGTACAACTTTGTGTGCTGTTTCATATGAATCTTTAAAATATATGTTTTTGTACACACTTTTGTGCCACACATATTTTTGAAAGCAATTTTTCTCCAACACGGTGCGTTTTGAGTGCTGTTATCTCGCAATGCATGCCTTTATATGTACATTGTTTTAGTAGAGAGCTGCAGCATGACATTCTATTAAAAAATGGGTTTTGATGTACATGCCGCAGTTCATAAATGGGTTTAGGAAATGTAGTCTGCTCTTTGTAAACTACTTTTTTTCCCCCTGCTAATTTCCTAATACGGTAGTTTGTGCAGTGCTTTACCAGTGCACATTTCTTCTTGAAGAAGTCATGAATTCATGGAGAACTTTATCCCAAAGGTGCTTTTCCAAATGGCAACTGGACTTTCTTGGCTGGAAAAACACCTTTGGGACAATCATGACTTGGATGATTGAGAATCTCCAAAGACAAGGAGAACGTCAGAAAATCCCAGCCTGCCAATGGAATCAACCTGCAGCCCATCACATTAACATTTACCTGCTGACCTTCCTTTGCCTTCTTTTGAGGCACACCTTGATGTTCTCAATATGCTGACTCCCCTTTTCTGTCCTCTTCTTGGATGAAAGAGTTTCCAAAAGGAAGAGGAGCCATATTTGGATCCACGACAAATCTTATTCTGGTTTGAAATACAGCTTTCACTCTTCACCTGCAGCCATTGTAAAGTTGCTTTGATGGCATGAGGAGGGCCGATGAGAGGGAGGGAGGGAGGGAGGGAGGGAGAGAGGGAGAGGGGGAGAGGGGGAGAGGGAGAGAGAGAGAGAGAGAGAGAGAGAGAGAGGGGGAGAGGAGAGAGAGAGAGAGAGAGAGAGAGAGAGAGAGAGAGAGGGAGAGAGAGAGAGAGAGAGAGAGAGAGAATGCAAATTATCCTCCCCACATCTTTTTTCCTCCTATATAAGGTTTTAATTTAATAGTAGAACTCTGGGCTATTCATGTTCAGCACTTGTATTTTAGTCAGTTTTATAAATAATAAATGATGAAGAGGAAATGGAACTCTTCCCAGCCAGTAGATCTGAAAGGCCTCCAAGAGACTTACCAGGGGGGACATTGTGCCTTATACCAGAGGCAAACATTTTCCCAGCAGATAGGAAAGTGTTCCATGCACATCTGTTTGGAAATTCGCTGGTGCTAATAGGAAACAGACATTTCTCTTTAAGGAGGAACATATTGTGCCTGCAACTCTCTAAGAAATATCATTGCCTGCTATTTAATCATTTATCTTCTCGATAATTGCAGTTAATCACCTTATGTCCTTGGGATAAGATGGGTTGTAAATCAGGAGGAATTAATGTTTCATGAGTTGGACGTTTGCTTATGATTTTATCAAGAATTGATGCTGATTGTAACACAAGTATCAGGATGAGCTCCTGGTCTGTAGATGAAGCAGAATGAACTGCAATTAAATGAAAAACACACCACCTATATGAACTATTTTTTTCATCATTTAAGTGGAATTATATATTTTTAGTCTTATATTGAAGATTCACCCAAGAACTCATGCACAAATACACAGAGTTTTCTAAAACAGATGGTCCCACCAAGCGGCAAATAAAAGAGGTTAGACTTTTTCTTACTTTTATTTGAATAGAGATTATTCTGGCCTATTAGCAGAGTAATAAAAAAAAAAGCCCAAATCCAAAAAGCCAAAATGCAGTCTACTGTTTTAAGGTGCTCCTAGCTTATTATGCTGGCTTCAGAGAATGCAAATGCTCTCAAGATACAATTTTGCACACGTTTCCCCTCTGCTGAATACCTGTGAATTCAGTCACACTTATTTGCATTTGATTCCAGTCTTGATGAATTAGAGAAAGTCTTACTTTTGAGAGTTTGGTTAGCTCGCATGGCACAGCAGACAGTTACCAATTTCCCTAGTGGAACACAATATTATTTATTTATTTATTTATTTATTTATTTATTTATTTATTTATTTATTTATTTATTTATTTATTTATTTATTTATTTATTTATTTGTTTGTTTGTTTGTTTGTTTGTTTGTTTGTTTGTTTGTTTGTTTGTTTGTTTGTTTGTTTGTTTGTTTGTTTTCCTAATATTACTTACCTATTTTATTTGTATTACAACTACTGCTGTTCCCCCCAATAATGAAAGATCTCCAAATAGATTACAAACTTAAGTAAAACACAGAGAGTTTTTTAAAAAGAAAAAAGAAAAAGAAAATAACAAAAGAAAAAAGCAAACCAGTAAGACAAATACAATTAATTAACAACAGGGCAGTTCACTGATGAAGAGCAGAGGAAAGATAGAAAACATAAAATTGACTATTCCAAAGTGAGCAATCAATTAAAACTCTACAGCATATTGCAGTCTGGACAGTTTCTGTCCAGGGTCTCCATTGTTGCGTCCCATTCTGTTCGTCCTTCTCCTTCTTCCTTTTTTTTTTTTTAACGTCTTCAATTCTCAATGAGTTTTGCATGCCCACTATTAATACTATTTTCTTTTTTCTGTTTTTTGCATGCTTCCTGATTTATCTGGGAGTGTATGGACGCTCTTATATGCATTTCGGATTTCTCTACTGAACACCATGGTGGCATTTATTTCTTCTTATGTTGACATCCTCAAAACATCAAGGTGAAAATCATCCATCTCTATATATATGAGACCCTATTTTTCAGACATTCTGTTCTATTCTTTCAACCAGAAGTTCTGAGTGTTCTCTTTCATTTTTTTTTTCAGTCAGCATCCTATGGCCAATAAGTTGTCACTTGTTTGGGTGTTGTTTGTAAATCATCATCATTAAATCAAAACCAAAATTGGTATAGGTTAGATTATATTTGCATAAATAGCACCTCCATAACACCTGAGGGCAAGACAAGAAACAATGGGTGGGAGCTGGTCAGAGGGGGATTCGTGAAGAATTCCTGGAAATAATAAGGAAGGATTTCCTGACAGAATGATTAATCAGTGGAACAGCTTGTCTTTTAGAGTTGTGGGTGCTCCATTATTGGAGGTTTTCAAGAAAAGATTAGACAACCATTTGTCTGGCATGGTATGAAGACTCCTGCCTTGGCAGGAGGTTAGACTAGAAGTCCTCCAAGGTCCCTCCCAGCTCTATGGTTCTATGCATAGGAAAACTTGAAATCAAAATACAGGGAATCAGGTTCCCTATTCAATATGTCCACCATTAGTCTTGTCCAATAATAGACTACTGGTTTTAATAAAAGAAATATCCTTTGTCCGTTACTCATTTTCTGTTAGAGATTTTTTATTTGTGATATTGCAGTTGCCAACAGGGCATTCTCCACCCATCCCGTGTAGAAAAGGCTTGTGCGGGAAGTACAATGATCTGTCAGAATTTAGACGGCACCTTTATTATAGACATGACAGCTTTGTAAGATCTGTTTTTGCAGACTATCATTGTATTGCCAAAAACACCTGCTGCTCATAGATACTTGTTTACACTGAAAGAGATAAGGTGAAGGGAAATATTTCAGAACCTATGAAAGAGCAAGGCAAGAATAATGGAAAGATTGCCCATGTTATTGAAAAAAGCAATTCAGGTCATCAAGATGAATTAGTATCATATCGTCTCTTGACAAACTAAAACAATACACCTCCAAACATGCCAACTCTATTGTTTGTGATTCATGGGCATGCCATCTATTTTAAGGAACTCAAATCCATGAAGTAGGATAACTATTGAAATGAAGTCAAACAAAAGCAGATTTTTGCCACAGTGAAGTAACTACATCCTCAGGTTTACAAAGCATTACATAAATTGCTCTTTTATCATACCGACATAAAAGATGACTGATTTAAAAATGACTGATTTCTTATTTCCATTATTCAAATACTGGAAAATTTTCATTCGGAATGGTAATTGACGTAATAACTTAGGAAAGTTGGTAATGTTTAGATCTAAGCAGTCAGTTGATAGAATTTTCAGTAAATGTACCAAAATACATTTATATTTATATCATCCCATTATTGGATAGGTCACGGACCTTTGGGAAACTTTCATTTCTATTTAGCTGCAGGCCAATAAATTTCATCGTTAATGGTTCGGCTTCTACCATTAGGTTTAATGGGGAACAGAAGCCACCTTGAATATTCTTCCTAGATTTCCTGGCTGTTTTCTCTTCTTGGTTTGGAAAGTTGAATATGCCTCCCCCATAAAACTAGCCAACTATTTGACAATATGTGGAAAACACTATCTCATTATCAGTGTTCAATAAATCCATGTTTTCCATCACAGACAATCCTATTTCCTAGATAGGTTTATGGTTAGATGTTGCAAAGCTACAAACAGAGCCTGCAATGATTTTTTTTTTTTACTTTTTAACACACACCTTAAAAAACATCCCTTTTTAAAACAAACAAACAAATAAAAAACTCCTGGACATTTTACTCATATCAACCTATGCTCAGTTTTGTTATACCTCACAAACTATCATTACTTCATAGGGTGGAAGAATTCTCATTCTTGTGGTGGTCTTGCAGAGGAGTAAATGCCTTTGCTAAGTATAGATCAAGACTTAGTATGCGAGAGAGAGAGAATGAGAATAAGAGAATGAGAATAAGAGAGAGAGAATAAGAGAGAGAGAATGAGAATAAGAATAAGAGAATGAGAATAAGAGAGAGAATGAGAATAAGAGAATAAGAATAAGAGAATAAGAATAAGAGAATAAGAATAAGAGAATAAGAATAAGAGAGGGAATGAGGGAGAGTGAAAACAAGCGAGCGAGCGAAAGAATGAGAATAAGAGAGAGCAAATGAGAATGAGAATAAGAGAGAGGGAATGAGGGAGAGTGAAAGAGAGAGGGAGAGATGTTCAAATCTTCCTATGGTAAGGAAAGGCCAGATTCTCACAACAAGGTTGGTGTATGTGTGCATGCACATGTGTGTGTGTGTGTGTGTGTGTGTGTGTGTGTGTGTGAGAGAGAGAGAGAGAGAGAGAGAGAGAATGTGTGCATGTATGGGTGGGTGTGGGTGTGTTAAGGGCACTTGCCTAGACTATACACCTTTTGGTGTTTCCTCTGTGTTAAGCTAACAATCAAACCAAGGACACAACAAGGAAAATCGATTTTATGCACGGATTGCGTCATTATTATTAGACAAGATCTAATGACAGTATCCTCAAACTGCCTCTCCTAATGTTTGAAAAATTATACCCACAATAGAAACATCGAGCTTTGCCATTAGGCATCCTTTACTGCCTCTTCTTAAATTTTTAAGCTATATTAGAGAGATAAACAATCCCCCAAATATTGTTGATGAGTTCATTTGCATAATAATGCTGCTTTAGATGTGAGTATAATGGATTATAAACATGTCATCTGGAGTTCAAGCATATATTTAATATTTTGTCTAGGTCTGGCAAAATGCTTGTGATGAGAGTACTGAGAGATACGAAAGAATAGTAAGTTGCTATTTATTTGGAAAGCCAACTGTGTAAGGTCATTACATAAACAGATATTTGCATTGTTCCTTCTTGACAGTATAAATATATGACCATATTGAAAAAGATTTTTTTTTAGCATAATTTAAAGTTTAAAGGCTAGGATTTTGTCAAATATCAAGTGTAATGAGAATTCATTTAGACTACAAGTAAACTTCAACTTATGACCATAATTGGGATTGGAACTTCCATGTGGACATTAAGTGAGTCTCTCCCAATTTTATGACTTTTTTTGCAACACACTAAGCAAATCATGAGGTTGTTAAGTGAATCCACCTTCTCCATTGACTCTGCTTGTTGGAAGCCACCTGTGGAAAGTTGCAGATGGCAATCACATGATATATATTTTAGGGGACTGGAGGCTAAAACATTATAAAGAACGGTTGCTGGAATTGGGCATGTCTAGTTTAATGAAGAGAAGGACGAGGGGTGACATGATAGCAGTGTTCCAATATCTCAGGGGCTGCCACAAGAAGAGGGAGTCAAGCTATTCTCCAAAGCACCTGAAGGCAAGACAAGAAGCAATGGATGGAAACTAATCAAAGAGAGAAGCAACCTAGAACTAAGGAGAAACTTCTTGACAGTTAGAACAATTAATCAGTGGAACAACCTGCCTCCAGAAGTTGTGAATGCTCCAATACCGGAAGTTTTTAAGAAGAGACTAGATAGCGATTTGTCTGAAATGGTATAGGGTTTCCTGCCTGAGCAGGGGGTTGGACTAGAAGACCTCCAAGTCCCTTCCAACACTATTATTATTATTATTATTATTATTATTATTATTATTATTATTATTATTATTATTATTATTATTATTATTATTATTATTATTATTATTATTATTATTATTATTATTATTATTCATTAGACATGAACCTCAGTCAACTGAACATTCAAATTGGCTGGTGCTGATGGTTGACACGGGTTGCTACCAGCATCCTAGGTGTCAACCAGGTACCTCCTTAAAATATAAGATGTTCCGAGTAGCGCAGTTTTTTGTAACATTGCTGGAGTTATTGCAGGAAGCTGCAGTTTCTTGATGTATTGTGCGAAGTTTTTGGACATAGTTCCCAGTGCCCCTATGACAATGGGTACCACTGTTACACGTTTCATCCATAATTGCGCAGTTTCGATGGCCAGGTCGCGATATTATTATTATTATTATTCATAAATCCATTCCGGTTGCCAAGTGCCCGAATTTTGATCACGTGACTGTGACAAACAACAATCATATAAATCACATTTTTAGCACAGTTTTTAATGAATAGTCATAAGTCAAGGACTGCCCGTAGTTCATCCTAGAAAGATTACCCAGCTGTAAAGAAAGCATAATGAACATGTTCACAGCCTTGTCATAAATATGGCCGTCTCAAATAATTTTTGTATTCCAAATTGGATCTAAGGCTTGTTTCAAACTGGTTCCACTGCATCTTTACTATATTTTTTCTGTTTCACTGGACTGATATTCAATATATAACCACATGCATTGAATATGGTTTCAGGAATCGTGCTTAATCCCATCTGCCACCAGTATACCAGTATATTTCTGGTTATGAAAACATTATCTGAATATCATGAAGAAGACAATCTTTTCTGTAATTCAAAGAACTTGTGTGGGTTGGCAGTGTATGCAAGGACATCAGACACAGCCATAGCTGCCTATAGGAATCCAGTGTTCAAAACAGTGTTGTCTTCATTGTGAGCCCTCACAATGTAATACATTCATAAGATGGTAAACATATAGACTTCAAGATTATCTAGTATCAATTATAGATAACAGTTGCTTTGAAAACCAACTTCAAAGAATAGCTCAAAAGGTTGGCTGGTTTGAACTCCCCCCCCCATGATTATTCATTATTCCATTACAAAAATGATAGATTTTTATCCAACATATTGCTCTGCTATCATATTTCTAATATTTCCTTAACTCGCAAAATTCTTGATTTTTTTGCCTGAAAACTTTCTTGTGAACATGCACCCCCCCCCCTCATTCAGAAATGAATTCCAAGGATGTATATGATAGTAATAAGGATATGAACTTAACAAAATAACAGAATGAGTTGGAAGGGATCTTGGAGGTCTTCTAGTCCAACCCCCCAGCTCAAGTAGGAAACCCTATACCATTTCAGACAAATGGTTGTCTTCTTAAAAACTTCCAGTTTGGGAGCACCCACAACTTCAAGAGGCAAGTCATACCACTGATTACTTGTTCTAATTGTCAGGAAATTTCTCATTAGTTCTATTATAAAAAAACTGTGGTGGCGCAGTGGTTAGAATGCAGTATTGCAGGCTGACTTTGCCCACTGCCAGTAGTTCAATTCTGACCTGCTCAAGATTGACTCAGCCTTCCATCCTTCCGAGGTTGGTAAAATGAGGACCCAGATTGTTGGGGACAATATGCTGACTCTGTAAACTGCTTAGACCGTGCTTAAAGCACTATGAAGCAGTATAAGTCTATTGCTATTATTCTCCTTGATTAGTTTCCATCCATTGCTTCTTGTCCTACCTTCAGGTGCTTTGGAAAATAGGTTGACCCCCTCTTGTGAATACACAGTGCAGTCCTGACCATTGCCTATACAAATGTAAGAACCCTTGAATTCAATGGGCTGTATTCATTGCAGTCTTAAGCATTTTGTGTCTCATCAGTTTAAATGAGAAGGAAAGGGGAAGATTACCTGCTTCTTCATTGTCCTATCTAGTGAAATCAACAGGATATGCGAGAACCTGGCTGCATTGAAGCTATTATATTTACAGATGGGATGCCACTTTTGAAATCATAAAAAACAAAAACTACGATCCTCTCTGAGAGCAGATTTGCAAAAAAGTGAGATTGAAAAGGAATGTTGTATGCAAACACTGGTAATTAATTACCTTTTGAAAAAGAGTTACAGTGGGAACATATTTGTTAGCATTTGCATTAAAAAGGTTCCTAGTTGATTTAAGTTAGAAAGGTAAATTATGGAATGATAGGCATAAGAATATTGTATGCTGGAGAAAGTTATCCATGAAAAAATAACAATAAAACCAAATGGGTTTTCTTTATTTTCTATTGTTTGTGATCTGCCTGTCCTGATTAGATTCTAAACCACAAAGCATGAACTTATTGGAAAATTTTTGAATAGGTGAGTGAGTTTTTTTCTGAGCTGTTACTCACATTACAGAAAAATAACTACATATATATTAGAGAGAGAGAGTTACATGATATATGTACAGTAGATGTTGATAGATAGATAGATTCAAAAAATTTTTGTGGCTGACAAAGAGTTAGTGGGAGACTAGTATAGCTATTTCAAGCTCTTTAGCTCTCTTTAGCAGAACAGACTGATTTATCCTATATTTGGTAGACCGGGTGCTCCAGCCAACACATAGATAGCTAGATAACTAGATAGCTAGATGATAGCTAGCTAGCTAGCTAGCTAGCTAGCTAGATGATAGATAGATAGATAGATAGATAGATAGATAGATAGATAGATAGATAGATAGATAGATAGATAGATAGATAGATAGAGAGAGAGAGAGAGAGAGAGAGAGAGAGAGAGAGAGAGAGAGAGAGAGAGAGAGATAGATATTAACAGTGGCTATTACTGTCATGGAGCAGAATAGTTAATGTTAGTTTAAGAAGGGAATTCCCTTTATTATTTGAAGTTAAAACTGGTTACTTTTTTCTCTTTCCAATATGCAAATGTACATATTAATATTTAATTTAAAATAAGCTATTTAAAGCAAACATTCACTGAAATGTTGTTGTTGCTTTTGTAAGTTGGATGGAGGGGATTGTTGTTGTTGTTGTTTTTAAATGAAATGGAATAATTAGCCTCCCTCTCTAATATTACCATTCCATATACTGGCACTCATGTTTTTGTCATGGTTATAAAAAAAACCCTAAAATTTCACAACTAATAATGCTGAATCTCATGAATATTAGCACCATATTTTACCCTAATTGCATAATTAAATAGAATTAGTCTTTATGTATTAGAAAATTGTTTGATCCATGCTAAATGGAAGCAATTTGGTGGCCTGGTTTATAAAAAAGTAAAAACATTAAGCAAATTAAAAACTGTGATAAAAATATTATTTTCCAAAGAAGATGAAATTTCATTCATTTATTCAGTTATTCTTACGGGGTTCAAAAAAGCTTTCATTCATTTATTCAGTTATTCTTATGGGATTCATTAACAGTTGAATCTAAACATTATGAGTATATCTATATTTAATCACAATGAGTTTTCATTGCATTTAAAAATCTGTCTTACCAAAGAAATGTAATGGGTAGTAGTCTAAAAAAAATACTGAGTCTATCTTGTAAAGAAAAAAACAAACCTCCATTTGCATGATACCAATGCCCAACTTTTTTTTTAAGTTTAGGCATTTTTTTTCTTGCTGCAACAGTCCCACTAAATAAAAACCCAATACACAAACAATAAAAATAATACCCCCACCCCCTGATAACAACAATCAATCAAACAAGCCACTTGATGGGCTCCATCCAGTGGTGGGATTCAAATATGTGAACAACCGGTTCTCTGTGTGGATGCCGCTTCCGGAAGTCCATTCTGGGCCTGGGCAACAAAAAATTAGCTACCGGTTCTGCCGAAGTGGTGCGAACTGGCTGAATACTACCACTGGCTCCATCCTACTCTGAGTTCTTCAGGCCTGTTGGCAAAACCAGGTCTTCAGAGCCCTGAGAAAGAGTGTCAACATGAGGGCCAAATTCACGTTGTGTGAAAGCAGTCAGTTTTTCCTGGATCTGAAACACACACACACACACACACACACACACAAACACACACCCATGTGGAGTCTTATTGGGGATCTGGCAAGGAGTAAAACTTCTTGGAAAATCTTACTGAATCAGGAATGAGCAACCCGACTGCAACTTATAATATACATCTACAATTTATACAGAGATGAGCAAAAGGCCCATGTTAGTTTGGAAGGGCTACACTGAAGGGGATGGTAAATCTTTGCACTTTTTTTCTCTCTATCATGCTAGAAGTATACCCTTCTGGAAGTTCTGATGAATAATACGATATTGTGGGAAGGCCTCCTCAGAAAGGGGGGCGAGATAAACGTCCGACTCTGCAAATATTGCTGCCTCTCAATTAAACAATGTGCTTCGGATGCTGATAGGATTTTGGTTTTGGCATAGAAGTACTTAAAGCCAATGAAGCAAAATAATACAGATAGTCCTCGGCTTACAACAGTCCATTCCAATTCCAATTTACAACGGCACTGAAAAAAGCAACTAATGGCCTTTTTTTTACACTTACAACCATTGTGGCATCCCCATGGACATGTGATCAAAATTCAGACGCTATGCAACTGATTCATATTTAGGACGGTTGCATTTTCCCGGAGTCATGTGATCAGCTTTTGTGACCTTGTGAGCAAAATAAACAGGGAAAGCCAGATTCACTTAACAACTATATTACTAACTTAACAACTGCAGTGATTCCCTTCACAATGGTGGCAAGAATGGTCATAAAATGGGGCTAAAATGGGGCTAAACTTAGCAAATGTTTCACTTAGCAACAGAAATTTTGGGCTCAATTGTGGTCATAAGCTGAGGACAACTTGTAAAGGGGAAAAGATAGCTTGACTTTCTTGGTCATCTAGGAAACCAAGACAAGAATTAAATCGGGAAGTTCGGCTACTCAGTTCTGGAAGGCTGCATTTTAATTTCCGTTGCAATGGTCTCAATGAAGGATTTATATATTTCTAAAAATATATGTATGTATTTATTTGTTTGTTTATTTATTTATTTATCTGCTCACGTTCCCCATAAAGTAACTATTTTAATTTAAAAGTACATATACTGAATGAAACTATGTCTAAAATAGTTAATTTTAAACACGAACAAAGGCAAATATACGGGTCCCAGTTTATTGTTACAGGATCCAATCTGGGTCGGTCACCGGGATCAGAGGTTTAAAGTCTTCTGAGCTTACAGACTCGTAGCTGGAGCCCCCATCCTCAGGGAACTTTTCTCTCTACCGGAATGTATGCGGAGAGAAGTTCCCTGAGGACGGGGCTCCGGCATGAGTCTGAAAGCTGGGAAGACTAAATCTCTGGTCCTGGTGACCAACCCAGGTTGGATCCAGCAATGTTAAACATGCATCTAACGAGTGAAGCTCGGTATAACTAGCATTCTGTTCAATGCCTGGATGAAGCAAGCATCACGTATTTTTCTCTTGACTCTGCTCCCCCACTAGGAATGTTGCGGAGGCTTAACATTGGTGCTCCTATTAACTGCACTTTTATATGATATTTTTGAACAAGTGAAAAGGGAGAGAGAGAGAGAAAAAAATCAGAGATGCTTTAGCCGAACAAAGTGGTTAAAAATAGTCTCTGCTTGCTCTATGAGAAGGCTATAACATATAACAATCTGACATCCGACAGGAATGCAAAGAACATTTTCCTTTTTTTAGAGGGAAAACAATATTTTATCTCACATAGGCTGCCTCTTCGAATATCAGTCTTCTGTTTTTTTTTCCAGATTACAGAACATTTTTCCTCTGATGCCCTGAAAGGAAGAAAAATGGGGAGGGGGTGGAGGTGAGAAAGGAGGGGGTATTCTGATTCAACAATACAAATATTTCTCATAACTGTTTTGATTTTGCTCAAGGCACCCCCGCCGGAGCCAAACAAATCTGTTTTGCTTTGACAAAAGTTTGAGCAAAGCATCCCCCTCAAAGCTGCTTTGAAGAGAAATCCCTCCCCCCCCCCATCCCTGCACTTCATTTCTAAGAGCAAAAAGAAACAAACAGGTTGTTTCTCTGCTTCACGGTTTTATCTCCTGCCTCCTCTTGCATTTGCTGCTTTGTCAAGTGCTGGAGGACACGAAGAGGAAGCCAAAAGACACTGCCTGCTCTTCAAATTCCCTGGCATTCAGAAAGACTGGAAGAGGCCGTGTCTTTTCAAGGGCTGGACTCCTTCTAAGAGGGCCCTCTTACTTAGGTGACTGCGAATAAACAAAACAATTTCTTAGGTTCTTAGACTTAGCGTCTGCTTCCTAAAGTAACTGCTGGAAACTGTTTGCAGCAGTAATTCCACAGGAGTGGTGGTGGTGAGCGTGGGCTTGATGAAACCCCAACGTCATGAAGAAGCTTCGTGCCTTGCGTGCGAGGGAGCAGGTTGACCAGTTAGAACAGTTTCTACACCTATTCTTTACCAAAGTGAAATTTGGGGTTCTTGCACCCTGTGAGGAATAAAGATTCAACTCCAAGGGTGTTGGAAAACAAAAAAAGTTTTATTGAAGCGTTTGCAAAGGCTGGTGGACCCTTCTACATGCAAGTAAAGGGCCACACTTGAATCATTTCAGCATAAACTTTTATACCCTGTCCTGTAGAACAGGACTTTTCAACCTGTGGTGCGCGTACCACTTGTGGTACATTAATGAGTGGCAGGTGGTACGCAGCCCTGCCTAGCCAAGTGTAGTGGGGAAGGGAAAGAGCCAGCACAGGCAAAGACTTACAGTGAGAGAGTCCTCTGGAGCTGCAGATTTTACTTATGAATGGAGCCATTTGGGGAGGCTGCCTTAGCCGGCAGTCAGTACTTACATTTTTTTTCTTTAAGTGCCAGCTGGGCTCCTTACTTTCCTTTCTAGCCAGTAACTAATTCTTAAAGGGGAAGTGCCTTTTTAAGCTAGTTCACTCAGCAGCTTGTCTTTTCTGTCTCTGGAGGCCTTTCCTTGTTTGATCAATATATGGAAGAGGGAAAATATGGGGGGGTTCAAATTCTTCCTTCAGAAGGAGATGGGAATGAGAAAAAGGGAGGCAGGGAAGGGAGGGAGGGAAGGAAGTCCCGCCTTAGCACTTGGCCACCAGCAGCTCTGCCTTTGACTTTGCTTGTCAAAAGGTTGCAGAAGGGGATCACATGACCCTGGGACACTGTGACCATCATAAATATGAATCAGTTGCCAAGCATCCAAATATAAATCACATGACCCTGTTGCTGCAATGGTCATAAATGTGAAAAATGGTCACAAGTCATTTCAGTGCAATTGCAACTTTGAACAGTTTTTTTTTTGTCACCAAGTTTTTGGCACCTTGCTAGGTGGTACTCGAATATTGCCATATCCTAAAAATGATACAATCGGTAAAAAGGTTGAAAAGCCCTGCTGTAGAATACGCCACATCCTTCTTTTCCAGACCCAGTTGATAAGTCCAGTCTGGTCACATGCTTTCTGATCACCTAGTAAAATTATTAGACACTCCAGCTGTACAATTAATAATTATCCTTTCAACCAACTCAGCTCACAATAGGAGCCTGTTTGTCTAAGCTGGATGATACAAATGTTTCAACCCTGTTCCCTTGCCTGTCTATACCATGTAACTAATGCCTGCTTCAAACCAAAAGTTGTGTATGTCATCACTTTAGCAAGGTTAAATATGGCTGCACTTTGGCTATATGATTACACCTTAAAATACTGGCTCTAAATAGTTTTTATAAAATATAAGATAATCTATATTATGAACAATTTTAACATATACATTTATTATGTACCTCACAACCCCAAACAGGCCAAAGGGCAGGAGAACGTTGGAACCAGTCCATGAAAACCCATTGTTTGGACATGTGGGTACAGATAGGACCAGGTTCAGAATACTAGATTGATTTTATTGGCCAGGGATTGGTAAAGATGTGGCCCAGTTCTGTAGGTTAGTGGGTCAATTAGTGAAACCAAAAGGAGAACACGATAAAGTTCCAATGGAGACAGTGCAGTGATGGGATTCAGCTGGTTCGCACCGGTTTGGTAGAACCGGTAGCTAAATTTTGTTCAGTTCAGAGAACCGGCTGAATGCACACTGCTTCCTGAAGTCCGTTCTAGGCCTGGGAGGCCTGCAGGAGGCCTCCCAGGCCTAGAACGGTCCACCGGAAGTGCGGGGATGCCCAGGCCTGCATCCAAGCAGAGAATCAGTTGTTCAGGGATTTGAATCCCACCACTGAGACAATGCCTTTAATCCCTGTTTCTTTTCCTAAAGTAGCCATGGACATCATAGGCCCTCCGTCTGAGGGCAATGAATATATCCTAGTTATCTGTGATTATGCAACTCGGTATTCTGCAGCTGTTCCATTAAGGAATGTGATGGCCAAAAGAATAGCAGAGAAGCTGGTCTTCTGGAAATGTTTGCAGCAATAATTCTGGGGCTGGGGGTATATGGACCTGATGAAAGCAATGACATGCAGAAGCTCCATGCCCTGTACAAGCGGTAACATTTTCAGTAAAATCTTATAAATGCTGCTGTTTAGATCTAAAAGATAAAGTTACTCTTAAGGGAAGCTAAAGAGTGAGCTACTGATGAGTTAAATAATAGTCACAGGTCTTGGCATCCCATAGAAAGTAAATTAAATGAATAGGAATGTCTGATTGTACTGCAAGTTGATGGAGAACCAATTTATGTGCCCCTAGTGCAGTGGTGGCGAACCTATGGCATGCGTGCCAGAGGCGGCACTCAGAGCCCTCTCTGTTGGCACGTGCACCACCGCCGCCAGCAGCAGGTCATCAGGCCCCCACTGCCGCCCGGAGCAGGAGCCCTGCCCAGCACAAAGGAGGCAAAGCAGCCAACTAGCAAGCTCGAGTAGAGGTGGTAGAGCAGAGGTCACCAACCATTGTCGATTGGCGGACTGGAAGAAAAGGGAGGGGGAAGCATTTTACATGCGTGCATGCACGCACAGGGCTGTGAGCATGCACGCGCTGCAAATGGGGTGGGGCTAGTGCCTGCATGATACTCACTAGCCCTGCCCCATTCTTGCGTGGTGCAGCACCTTGTATCTATACCCCGCGGCACGGCAGCGGCCGTTTTTGCGCTTTGCAGCATGGTGGCACATTTTTGTGCCCCCATTTTTTGCGTGCCAGAGGCGGCACTCAGGCGCCTCCCTGCCCCCCCCTGAGGGCACCACAATGCTTATGCGGCCCTGGCACTTTGTGATAAATAAGTGGGTTTTGGGTTGCGGTTTGGGCACTCGGTCTCTAAAAGGTTCGCCATCACTGCCCTAGTGTTAGCAATGCTCTTGCAGGAAAGCTGCATCCACCAACTTGCAATGTATAATATATTTTTTTTTAATGTATTGGTGTATTTGCATTGGATCAATGTACATCTCAACCTCCAGGAGTCAAGTTAAAAACAGTACAGTAAAAATAAAGCATATCAGTAATATTAAATATATCTAACACAGTCTATTGTCATCTTCACCATCATCATCATCGGATTTCTGCTGTAACTTACTATTATTGTCCTGATGCTTACGCAGAACACTAAGGGTATCATTTGATGTCCCTGTAGAACAAGTCTAAGGGTGATTCTTGGTCAGTATAAACCACATTGGTCAAACAAAATAAAAATAAAGCTAGGTAAGGCTCATTTGAATTCAGCTTGACTCCAAGGGAATTCTGGAGATATCTATGCAATTTTCTTCCCAACTGTATGGAAATAGCCCATTACTATATTTTTTTCAGGATATTCTTTGGAGTTCACCAAACGTCTTTACAGTTGTAGTATTTCTTGGAAGAATACCATCCAAGTACCAACCAGGGCTGATCAGTTTCTGAGAATGGATAAGGTTGGTCAGGTAGGTCCACCTATTGAAACGACTTCTGTATATAGTACCATTATTTTGCTATATGTTAATTTGCAGGCTTTATTCTAATCAAGCCTTATTTGAACCTGTGATCAAAATCGCAGCGCTTGGCAACTGGCATGTACTTATACCGGTTGCACTGTCCTGGGGTCATGTGATCACTATTTGTAACCTTCAGAGCTGGCTTTCGAGAAACAAAGTAGTAAGTTTGAGAAGCCAGATTCACTTAATGACCAAATGATTTATTTTAGAACTGCAGTGATTCGCTTAACAACTGTGGCAAGAAAGGTCATAAAAGGTGCAAAACTCACTTAACAGCTGTCTTGCTTAGCAACAGAACTATTGGGCTCAATTGTGGTTGTAAGTTGAGGATAACCTGTAAAGGTTGAGATTTTTTGAAACGGCAAACATGTTAATAGACTATTCCAGACCACTGTATAACTTTGATGTTAATTGTTAAGACATTTATCTAGCATTTATTTACAATATTGTTTTGATTACCTAACCTGCCGTAAAACTTTTTAATTGTTTCTGAATAGGTTTTAAAAATTTTAGTTGTGAAATATTGATTATCGTGCATTATTCTGTGTCTATGGTATTCTAGTGGCCGTTGGCTAAATATAAATAACATTTTGTAGTCCTGATTTCATTACTTGAGTTTCCACGTTCGTTCATGCTTTCATCTAGTTTTTCTATTTGTAATTGTATTTATTGTTAAAATCATTTTACAATAAATACAATTTATTACCCTTACCCTGATTGAAAATTCAGTTAGGAAAGTAAAATAGGTTTGAAACAATCTAAATAAAGAACAAAAGCTTTTGCATGAAAGCAAGATCCATTAAAATTAATATAATCAATGAGTGTCCTCTGGGTAGAAAGGCGGGATGTAAATCAAATTAATATTCATATGAAGAACAGCAATAATAATGGGAACTTTAGAATAAACCTTTCAGCCAAGAAGGTTTTCAAATGTCTTTCCATAATTTTCCAAAGTAACTGCACCTAGTTTTGCATTGACCTACTCTATATTTACATTTATGACTATTTAACACAAATACACACAAAAGTACACATGGATACACATGGATACAAACAGAAATAAATACAAATACTATAATAAGAGCGATATTAATCTGTTCACGTGTTTGTTTTCTATTTTAATATTCATTCCAAATGCATGCCTGTTCAGGAATTCAGTTCCTGCAGTCACTGAAAGATAATACAGATAATCCTCAACTTATGACCACAATTGAGCCCAAAATTTATGTTGCTATATGAAACATTCGTTAAGTGAGTTTTGCCTTATTTTACGAACATTCTTGCCACAGTTGTTAAGTGGATCACTTTGGTTGTTAGTAACACCGTTGTTAAGTGAATCTGGCTTCCCCCATTGACTTTGCTTGTCAGAAAGTCACAAAAGGTGATCACATGACCCTGGGAGACTGCGACCGTCATAAACACAAGTCACTTGACAAGTGTCTGAATTTTGATCATGTGACCATGAGGATGCTGCAGTGGTCATAAAGTGTGAAAAATAAGTCTCTTTTTTCAGTGCCATTGTAATTCCGAACTGTCACTAAGTGAATCCAAGAATTTAAAACTACGGAAATATTTTTGCCATTCTAAAAAAAAAAAAGGAAGACAATAAATATTTTCCAATAATATAAAATTCTCTACCTGCAAGATAATCCAAACATCTCATGAATTAGGAAATACGTCTCTATATTTACATATATTATATATCAGGGATGAGAGTGGTGTCAAAACACTAGCTTTGTTGTCCCATCATAGTGGTGACCAAGACGGTATTTGGAGCATAGTGACATTAAAAACCTGTCCTTTTTGTACGTATGCTGATATTACACTCTCTGAAAGAACAGGGTTTGCATTGCAATACTGCGTTGCCCCATCTTGTCCTGCAGTTGCTGCTACCTCATTATGCCTCGTTAGTTTTTTCGCCATGTTCCCCAAGCATTGAAAAGGGATTTGATCTACTTGTGTAGATTCCCCATGTTTTTCATTTTGCTATGTTAATTCCCACTGCCAAATAGAAATCTTTCATCTGTTGTTTGGACTACTGCAATGCCGCTACGTGGATCTAATCTTGAAGAGTATTCAGAAGCTACAGCTGTCACAGAACTCAGCTGCATGGACAGTTCTTGGTTCCCCGAGGCTGGTCCATGTAACACCTCTGCTCTGTGCGCTGCAGCGGTTGCCAGGTGACTTCAGGGTCCAATTCAAGCTGTTGGTTACTACCTATAAACCTTATGACATGGGCCCAGTCTACCTGAAGAACCATCTTACCCCAATAAGATTGTGCCACCCCACTTGCAACAAGATGAATGCTACAGATCCCATTGGCTAAAGAATTTTGACTGGCGGGGCCCAGGAGAAGAGTCTTCTCTGCCCCAGTGCCTGCCTTCTGGACCATCATACCTCTAGAGGTGAGATACTCCCCCATCTTTTTGGTTTCTGTAAAGGCCTTAAAATCTGGCTTGGCCGATTGGCCTAGGGCCCAGACAGGAGCATGTCAACTCGGAGGTGGTTACTGGATTAGAAGATCCCACTTCCACTCTATTGAATACTCTCTGGCTATCTTAGCTGTTTCTTTGTTAATTTTAATGCATTATCTTACCGTTTTAAACTTTTATAATATCATTTTATTGTAAGCTGCCCAGAATCCCATGACAGTAAGATGGGCAGCAAATAAATTTAAATAAATGTTGAATATAAAAAATTTACTTAATGGGTAAATGCCAATGAAAGCTCTCCTTTTTTTTTAAAAAAAAGCTGTGTTTTAGATAGTGATTACCTAATTGCCCAAACTTTGTGCACGAATAAATAAGCATAGTAAACTCTAAAATCATCCATACCTAGGTATGTGAACTTTTCTTAAAGATGAACTTGGTTCCCAGTGAGTTTTGTGAGAATCTCCATGTTGCTTCTCAACATAGTACAAACATGGTTTTCTTTCTGGGATGTTTTTGGTACTTTCTAACCCACCTTGGTTCTCCTCTATGTGGGAGTTAGTTGAGGGCTACATTTTCTCAGTCAGATGCCCAGCTTGAAGGATGGGAAGCACAGGGCAAAACTTCCATTAAGCCATGGGAAGAGGGAAGAGAAAGAAGCACCACAATTCGTCTAACAGTAGTTACAAAAGAGAACAGGTTGACAGACGACAATTAACTTTTCTGGTGGCTTCTTTCCAGTGTGCAATAAAATTACTTCCCCAGCCATGCCATATGTCTGACAGCCTTAAGCTGAGTTGGAAACTAGAGTTTAGTCCAGCTATGTCACGTTGAATGTCTTGCAGTTTTGGTTAAGGTCTTGCCAATGAGCCTTATCCCATCCAAAAGGTAACCAGGGCCAACTGCTAAGCTTTCCAAATCAGCCAAAGTTGGCTAGTGGTTCCCATCCTGCTGGGATGTTCTTCATATCTACAGCTATGTAAATATGCCAGTTCCTTGAATTTTGTCCTACTTTCTAACATGAGTGAGAAAGAGAACGACAAAAATTGAGGGCTGGGAAAAGTGGTGGTGTGTAAATGTACTATGGATTTCCCTTTCAGAGTAACTGCTTTGTTTGGATGTTACTAATAATTTATAGATTTATAGATTTAGATTTAGATTTAGATTTAGAACTTGAGTTTTCTTCCAAAGGAGAAAAAAATGGGAAAAAGATTGGGGAGGATAACATTATTATACTGTTATCAGGTGCCCAAATGAGGCACAATTCATTGCAAGATATGTTGAGTTTGAAAGAAAACTGTCCAACATTTGACAGGATTGATATACCTCTACAAATCGCCTATTGCAAAAGGTAGAGTTCTTCATTTTATGCAAATCCATAAGTTCAGTCTCTAGTCTTGTTCAAAAGAGGTTTAAGAGAAAAGTAGGAATCAAAGGAGGTAATAGCAAGCTCAGGTATCTCTTTAAACTCAGAGCTATTCTTCCTCTCTTCCATATTTATGACAAAATGCTGCACTTGTTTGCATTTTCTTTAGATCGATTTTATTATTCATGATTTGGGATACAGGTGTTGGCAACTCTCTCGTCAAGGAGAATCTGGTGGCAGCTGTGGCTTCCTCTTAATGGATAATTAAGGAAGGTGGGCTTTGTAAAAAGCATTCAGCACATCTTCAGAGCTTCCTCTAGGGCCACATTGATATTCTTGAATTCAGAAGAAGGGAGGCAGAGGCTGGGCCTGAGACCTTTGTAACAGAGGAGAAGAAACACAAAGGGAAAATGCAGAGGGAAAAGCATGCAGTTGTAGCCACTGGATCCTCCTCTAGACTTCTTAGAGACAAGATCAGATGAGGATGTGATAAAGATGAGTGGGTAATCTACAGTTAGATTCACAGCCTAAGGCTGTGGAAACTTAAGAATTCAAATCCTAATCGAGGACTTAAAAATGATTAAGGCAGCATCTAAGAATGTAGGCAGGTCCGCGGAGCATGGCTTTTGTAAAATTAGTGTGTTCAGGGCCAATAAATTTAATATTTCCATATATCAAGGGAGTCCTTTGGGTATTGTTCCAGGGCTCCAGTCATGATTGGTATAATAATGAATTTCAATTTTTATAAGAATTTAGTTTTGATCTGCAAGTTCTAAAAGTATGTCCTTTTAGTAACCAGAAAGAGCGAAGCATCATGAAATCATTAATGTTGCCAAAGGAGATAGGCATCTATTAGCTGGTCAACATTATACATATTTTAGCCAGCATGTTGTACAAATCCACACTATGTTCATGTGACACATGCCACACAATGTCCATGTGAAGACACTGCTCCATGAGCTGCATTGTTTAAAGGTATAGCTTGAGGTGCTGGTTATCCCCTAGATCAGTGATGGCGAACCTTTTAGAGACCAAGTGCCCAAACCGCAACCCAAAACTCACTTATGTATCGCAAAGTGCCAGGGCCGCATCAGCATTGTGGTGCCCTGGGGGGGCAGCAGGGGGGGCATGGCCCACTGGATGGGTGTGGCTTCGGTGGGCATGGCAGACTGGGTGGGCACGGCCGGAGTGGGCGTGGCCACCTTGATGTTGCTTGTGGGAGGGACTCCTGTGGGAGCTGGGCAGGATTGGGGGAGATCCAGGGGATCTCTGTTGGATGGGGCAGTGGGCAGGAGGCTTTTCCTGAAGGGTGAGGCAGGGGGTAGGGTGGGGGTGCCATTGCTGCAAGGCAAGGCAAGGCGAGGCAGGGGCGGCTGCTGCCTGACACCATCGGCCCACGCACACTCGAGCTTGCTAGCCGGCCACTTCGCCTCCTATGTGCTGGGCAGGGCTGTTGCTCTGGGCACCAGCTGCGGCCTAATGGACCTGAGTGAGATGCTGGCGGCGGCGGGCGTGCCCACAGAGAAGGCTCTGAGTGCCACCTCTGGCACACGTGCCATAGGTTCGCCATCACTGCCCTAGATTTAGAAAGCTCTTTGTGGCAGTGGGCCTGATTGAGGTATCTCCTATCTCCAATTGTTTCTACCTGTCTGGTGAAATTGAGTAGAATGGGTGCCCTTCAGATCCTTTAAATAAAGCAATGTAATTGTTTGGGGTCCAGGAAGTATGCCTATTGTGGGGGAAGGAGTGGCAGAACCTGGGGGTAGAGTTAAATGAAGGATCAGCCTAGAATCCCTACATAGCCATAGGCAAATTAGGTCCCATCTCCCTTGAATTCCATTATTATATTTATCTAACACCAAGCAGGTAATATTCTTTTTGACAGCATTCACCTTTATCCAGAGGATGAAATTTAATGACTCCCATCTATCGATATCTGAAGAAATAACTATATTTTATTTATATTACATGTTGCTAATTTTTTTTCATGTAAGTTTCTCTGTGGTCAGGTGACCTCTCAATTGCATTAAATAAAACTAACACCTAGTGTAGATGGCTCTTTTATACTTGAGTATGCCATGCAAAGTCAGAAAATTTGACTAATATGAGAAGTTATGGTTATAGTCATAGGTAAGAATGTTAAATAAACAACATTCTATTTGAACCCTAGCTATAAAACTGAAAATAAGATTTGAACATTATTTTATTCTAAACATAGTAACTAATCATTACATTTAATGTAGTAAACAAGCATTCTATTCTAACTCTCAAAATTTGTAGTCATTAAGTGCAGACAATCTAATTAAATGTAAGACATCCACATTCCTTTTCATAAGAATCTCTTCCTTAGGAAAAAAAATAAGATGGCAAGAGTACTTCATTATAATTACATATTGTATTGTGTATGTTAGGATTATGAATTTGTGCCACATTTCTTATCAAAAGCTTCTGAATAAACTTAGTAACAATGGGTTAAAGGACATCCATCTATGGATTGTTGATGAGTTAAAGAATAAGAAATAGAGAGTATAAATAAATATGCAAATGTTGCATAGAAGGGTAGAAGGAATGGGGCACTTTAAGAATCTACAGTAGGAAAAAAATATTTTTAATTTATTCGTAGATGATCTGGAGTTAATGTGAGAACCAAACAGATTAAATTTGCTTAGCAACAACCAATTACTCAGAGAGAGGAAAATAAAAAGACATTTCAAACGTTTTCAAAAGTTCTCTCTCTAAATTAGTTGCATAACAACAATATGGTTCAGTATATAACAAATGCAGTATATAACAAATGCAACTAGTGAAACCTTGCCAACTAACCAGGAAAAAGTTCTTGAACTTGGTGGTGACAAGTTCAAGAGAATAGCCCATTTGAAATCCCAAAGGTGCTTTTTCATGAGGCAACTGGACTTTCTTGTTTTTCTTTGAAGATGTTTCGCTTCTCATCCAAGAAGCTTCTTCAGCTCTGACTGGATGGCAGGGAATGAATGAATTCCTTGCAGACAGCTGTTCATTTGCATTCTTTTAGAGAGTTGTCAAAGCTACCTGAAGGCTTATCTGTGTCTTCAGGGTCACCTGAGTAGTGCAAATGTGTGTGGAGCCTTCTTGGAACTGTTGAAAGGACTGTGTGGTAGACTGGAGATAGATGATGTTGGATCCCTCCCCCTCTGTTGAGAGAGGGCTGTTCAATTTTGACATCGATGGCCTCTTTGACCCCTCTTTCAAACCAGCAGTCCTGTCTGTCCAAAATATGGACTTTGCTGTCTTTGAAAGAGTGGCCTTTGTCTTTTAAATGCAGATAGACTGCTGACTCTCGTCCTGATGGGTTTGTTCTCCTATGTTGTGCCATACGTTTATGAAGTTGTTGTTTCCCACTTGAAACAGGGAATTAGAGCTTGATTTTTGGGGAAAAAATATCACATTCCTGAAGCTTTTATATAAGTGTGTGACACTGCCACGTGTGATGGAATCTGGTGCTGAGTTTCAGGGGGAAGAAGTGAAGAGAGAATCAGCATTCAGTCATTGATTGAAGAAAGAAACCCAGAAAAGATCCTCCCTAAATCTTCACAGCATTTATTGGATAGTTATGCAGATAATACTTCAGTCTGGCAAGATCCCTGTCTATAGGCAATACAGAAGAACATGTTGGATAATGTTTGATCATGTCTACCTGTCGTCCTAATTTGCAAGGACATGTTCATAATGAATATGGAATCTTTTTGTATCTTCCAACCAGAAGTGCTGAGGGGAGAGCATTACAGTGGGCTAAAGTGAAGGCCCTTCTTTAATTTGGGATGTTAAGCTGTGTGAGATACATAGTTGGGTACAGAGAATATCTCTGGCCATCTGAATGTTATTACCAACATCCATTGCTTAAGTCTGGCTTTTGATTGCTCATAGCACAGAGATAGAAAGTGGGGGAAATTCCTAGGAGCATGAGCTTGTTGTAAATTGCTTGTTATCACCCACTCTGAAATTTGCCCTCTAATGTCAGTGGAGCTAAACCTATAAGGGAAACTGTCGGTTTCAACCAGTAATGTAAAACAGCTTGCCATATTTTAGTCTTTGCTTCCACCATTCCAGCCTCCAAGCATAGTGAAGCATTGGGGACACTGTGAGGAGCTTGGAAAATTTCTCTTTGGGGTGGAATGTAATCCAGATTTCCAGGAGGGAGGCGCAAAAGACAATGAAGTTTAGATAGTTTGAGTGGAAGGAGGAGAATCAGAACAGCTCCTCCCTGGGAGTTCTTTAAGTATGTGTTTAGTGGTTCAAGAAGTCTGCTTCACTATGACAAGATTTCTGTCTACGGGAGAGGAACAATAACCACTAAACACATACTTGGTTTTGGGGAGCTGACATTTTAAAAATTTAGATTGAACAAATTCCAGTGATACAAGGTTGGAGGATAGTCCAAGTTATGTACTATATAGTAATTGACCTAGGGATTTGGCCTCAAAGAACTTGATGGCTGCCGGTATCTATTGACTTCCTCTGGCAAATGAGGAACTCTTAAAATAGCTGTTGTATGCCTGTGTGCATTTTGTGAACCAAAGTTAAGCATGGGCCCTTTTATTTCCATTAGCCTGGAAATTTACCTCCAGGTATGCAAAACATTGCATTTGTTCAGCAACATGGTTGTTAATAGTCCAGGAATGCTTTTTGGGCTCATTTGCAAATGCCATTATTTTAGTTTTAGAATGCTTGATTTCCAGCTGGTTCTTTGTACAATGAGAACTGAGTTTGATTCAAGAGCATGTTTACTTTTTAGTTGAGGAAAAAAAATCAATTAAGAAGAAAGACATGAAAGGTCTATAAATATTCTAAGACTTTAAATGACAGAACATTGGGAAATGATGGCTGGTTTTTAATCTGTGCAATATTTATGGTATGCAGGCAAAGCTTGGTGGAAGCAAATGGAGAAGAAGACAATTCAAACCCAATCTGACAGAAAATCCAAAGAGGAAAGCCTTCTGCAAGCGTGTAATGCTGCTCTTCCCAAGTTTAGTAAATTCTGACCTAAATGTTTCTTGTCAATGTTTTATGAATAACAGAGTTGGAAGGCCTTCTAGTCCAACTTCCTGCTCCAGCAGGAGACCCTGTACCATTCCAGCCAAGTGGCTGTCCAGTCTCTTCTTAAAAACCTTCAGTGATGAAGCACCCACAACTTCCAAAGGCAAGCCGTTCCACTGGTTAATTGTTCTCACTGTTAGGAAGTTTCTTCTTGGTTCTAGGTTGCTTCTGTACTTGATTAGTTTCCATCCATTGTCTTACCTTCTGTTGCTTTGGAAAATAGGTTGACCCCCTCCTCTTTGTGGCAGCCCCTCAAATTTTGGAACACTGCTATCATGAAACTTTAATTACAAGTTTGTTTCTATCTTGCTTTGTGATCCTCTTTCAAACTGTAAAACAGGGGTCTCCAAACTTGTCAACTTAAAGACCTGTGTACTTTAATTCCCATGCTGGTTAGGGAATTCTGGGAATTGAAGTTCACAAGTCTTAAAGTTGACAGGTTTGGAGACCCCTAGTGTAAACCATTGGTGTGGGTATGGCTAAAGCCATTAAAATATACTGCAGACATTCTAATTCTCTGATGACCTACATCAGCCATTACTGAAGGGAAAGATTCAGTCACAGGAATAGAAACAGATTTGTAGACTCTTTGGATCAGACCTCAGTCCATTATGGAATAAGTCACTCTAAATTTCAGTGGGCTCCAATATATACAGTGCAATGACAATTATAATAAAATTGCACAGTAATTCTACACATTTTGCACTGAAATGTAATCCAGGTTCTGAGCTGCAAAAACAGATGTACCCAGTCAAGCAAGGAGTCTTTATATCACAATGCATTTTGTGAATTTTAATAAAGAGATGGCTGGTAGCCTCAAGACTGTCTCAATACTCTTTGCACATCACTGCCACTAAGTCTCCCCATAGATAAAGCATGAGGCCAAATTAGAAGAGGTAGTGTAGGGAAACAAGCAAACCAACTTTTGGTGCAACAAGAAAACTAATCCATAAAATTTAAGGGGTGTATTCACAGCATGCTGTAAATCAGAGCTGTGTATTTCTATACTTTTATATTGCTGCCTCCTGAGTCACAAAGAAAGATCCTAAAACCAGACCCTTAGCCATATATCACACAAATCTGGCCTCACCTGCCTTCAGTGGGTTTTTTATTTTATTATTTTACTTTATTTTATTTTATTTTATTGATGAGTCATAAAGACAGCACAAACATTGCAAATAAGAGACTTGCACTGTCACATGATACCTCAAAAGCCCGACCTCCTGCAAATAGTAAAAGTTTGTTTTCGAGAAATACTTTCTTATGTTATGGGGGGGGGGGGGAATCCAATTACCTGTAATGGAACCTGGAACTATATTCGGATATCATAGCAACTTAGATAAACAATAGACCTGCTCCAGAACATTAGGTCATTATATTTCTTTTTCTTATCCTACCAGCCCTTTCCTCTTCCTTCTTTTTTATTTTCTGTATGAATGACTTGTCTCCATCTTCCTGGGTTACCTTTTCAAAGGTTTTTGTCCATTTGCCATTAGGGAGAGTGTTTTTTCCCCATCCACTTTATGCATTGGAAAATAAAGGGGACACTCACGCTCTTAGCAGATAAATAATACTTTGATGTAGGACAATTGCTAAACTCGTCTTGAAGCAAGAGACACAAATGAATATCTACTTTGGTGCACTACATGAGAAAATCCTTCCCAAAATGAGATAATTTTCAGAAATAGTTTGTAATATGAGAAGAGAGGAAAGGGTAAAAGGCATCAAGAGCAATGGAGTCATGAAATATCTAAGGAATGCTTGGCGAAGAACACTTGGTGTTTGAGTTGCACAGATCACAGATCAAAACTAAACTTTTGATTCACCACCAAAAAAAATCCCCTCCCTCCCTCCTTCTCTTTCTCTCTCTCTCTCTCTCTCTCTTTTTTGTGTTTCTCATTTGATTTTCTTCCTATTGCTAGCTCAGAAAAATAGCTTGAGGAGAGGCACAATGCTCTCAATCTACATAGCATGTGACCTCAGAAGTGATTCCTTTTGTTTAAGGTGTTTTTTTAAAAGTTTATTATGAGATGAAATACAAATAGAAACACAAGTCAAGAAAGATTGAGAGGAAAAATAAGGGTGGAAAGATAAGGAAAGAGAAAAAAAAAGGTAGTGATTTCCAACTTTTTTTCAGTACAATGGAGTACAAGAAAAGTTGCAACCTCAACCTTTGGCTTTAGATTTCTCATTATTTCAAACCATTTTCATAACAACAATTTCAGAGGTCTTTCCTATGGATCACTGTGAACAAGCAAACCCATCAAAAAAGTTGTAGATATGTAGCCAATAGAATTTCCCAACAAGACATAATCATATGTATTGAAACCATTGCACTAAACGATAGCTTGAAAAAAACCAATATAATTCATAAGATGAATTGGAAGGTTTTTCAGGAGAGGAAAAATGGATGAAACAGGCCCATTGGTTAAATAAATGTTTCCCCACACACCAGGGTTCAACATTTCATGAAGACCTGCCTGGGGACATAATCAGGATTTCCTGTAACCAAAACCGAGTTTGGTTTCATTTTAAAATTTTCTTTTATAAATTAAACATGAGGCATCCCATCATATTTAGCAAAATAGTGCTTAGGATCATCCAATGCAGATTAGAGCTCTGGATCGAAAAGGAAATGTCAGATGTTCAAGATAGCTTTAGAAAAGGCAGAGGAAGAACAAATGACCAGGCTCAAATTATCCTACTTAGCAGCTATTATGCGAAGACCCAGCTCTCTGGAGAAGGCACTGATGCTGATAAAGATGGAAGGAAAGAGAAGAGAAGGAAGACCAGCAGCAAGATGGATGCACTCAGTTACAGTTGCAAAGGGTGAATCTTTGGAAGGACCAGGTTATGACAGATCATCATGGATGAAATATAGCTATATGGTCACTAAGTGTAAACACCAACTTGACGGCACATCATCAATCAAGCCATCCCAAGTTAAAGATGTCAGGGACATGATGATGGAAACTGTGCTTCCATCCTGTGCAGGTTTCTCTTTCAACAATACAGTTTTTTTAAAAAACAGCTATAAATTTTGATGCAGGAAAGTGCTTTGAGTAATATATATGTTTGTATATATGTATGTGTATACACACACACACACTACACACACACACATAAATGCACTAAACATACACAATACACAGACAGACATTTAAATTTTTGGGGTAATTAAAGTGTGTTGGCTTATTGAACTCTCAGTCTTTGAAAGCAAAAGTTGCCCTGTTTATAGTCCTCCCATGGTGGGAGAGATCCTATAGCCAGAATCAATTATTTATCATGTCAGTGGGAACAAAGTAGTCTTATATTCCTTGTGAAGCAGCTCTGCAATTCCGTTTTAAGAAGTGGAGCTTGACCAAACACAAAATCAGAGAGCCTTGTTTTTTAGCGATAAGGTAATCTGGGCCTTTCATCCAAATGAGGCTTCCTGATCTCTCTCTAAGGAGTCAACCATAATAGTTGGAGAAATGTAGCTTTAATTTAATTTAGAGGAGGGATTTTTCGAACTTGCTTTGGAATTTCTAGGAATTGAACTTGGAATTGCCAGATTACCCTTTCAAGCTGGGCAAAGTACTGTAGACATAAGTCTCTCATATTCAACAAATCATTCTTATGTCAATGTGTGCGTGGGGAGGACATCTGTGGCAGGGTCTTTGCTATGTGACATTCCAGTGCTGTTTTTTTTCCCCTTTGAATATATATTTTTAATTGTGCCATCCTGTGAAAGGATTGACAGAAGTACAACAATGGAGCCAAGTTGAATCCTGCCTGAATTGACCAACTCAGATTTTCAACTTGACAAAATTCCCAAAATATATTCCAGCTCTCATCTATTCTCTTCCTATTTGAAGACTTACTGGATCTTCTTGATCTAATGCTTTCTCTACTTTCTACAGCAGACTTCCCCATCCAGTTACCCACCAAGTATGTGATGGATTTTAATTGAAGTCCTCACTTTTGAGGGTGCACAGATTGGGGAAGGCTGATCTAGAAACTGAACATAACATCTTTGTTTTCTTTGCTAAATTTATGATTGCATGATAAGAGTCACACCATGATTTTTTTCTCAGTTGTTGTCCTTCTGGGCTGACATCTGTCAGATACATCGGTCCTCCTTCAAATCCTTGTTCCAATAACTAATCTTAAAATCCTGGTGAGTTTATATTGCAAAAGTGCTGGTTGTAAAGCTTTTGCAGGAAGGATTAGGCACAGAAATTGGAAAAGCCCACAACACACTCTAGAGAAATGATGAGTGGTCCCTTTGGTCTCTCCATTGGCAGCTTTTATAGCATCTGGAAATAACTGAAACGAAAGTAAGGCTTCCCTTGCAAAGATAAAAATGCAAAGAATAAAGAATTGGATATAACAGGGATTAAAATAATCTAAGGGTTGAGAAAACCAATGAAGCACAAACTAGACATTTTTCTCTTTTTCTTTAATCAGAATCTATTTCAGGTTCATAGGATAAATAAACTAATTCCCAGTGAACCTTGTTTATCTATTGAATTAAAAGCTAAAAGATGACCAAAAAACTTTTCGTACCAAAGTTCTCAAGATGTTTTATGAATTCAGCTTCATACATTTTTCTGAACACAGTTCTAGTTAAAAGTTTAAAATTTCATATTCCAGATATTCAAGAAAAAGATTTGTTAGAAAAGAAAATAAGGCTGATCTTCTCTGGCATCTGGGATGGCAATTCCAGAGGTCGTATGATTGTCCAAGTTTCTCCTTTGGGATTAGAGTGGGAAACTGAGCTTGAAAAGAAAATCCAGTGTTGAAAATCTTCCTCCCTTAGCCTGCCAGACTCAGCTGCTGGCTTTTCCTGAGTTTTGAAGCTCCAGTGTAGAGACAAAGTGGGGGGAAATCTCCGGAAATTCTGACAAAAAAATTCCCACAATGAGAAATGGATTCATAGCAACCCACCCTCCAGCCCTCTCTCATACTTCCTATGTAGGCATAAATTTGGAGTCTTCCTGGAGGTTCTCAATTAATTGTGGGTGATGGGGAGGGTAAAATAAAAAATAGAGGAAGAGGAATTTCAGCATATAATCTATGCTAGGTGTGGAGGCAGCATTCATGAATGTATGTATCATATCAGCACATACTTTATTGCTCCCTGTGATTTTATTTATTGAAGCTCAATGAAATGGTCTCATAGGAATGTAACTAGGTAAGACATTTATTCTATTCAGAAGATGATAAAAGAGATGATGCTGTTTACACAAAGTATGTAATTAATTGATTGTTGTTAGTTGCGAAGTCGTGTCCGACCCATCGCGACCCCATGGACAACGTTCCTCCAGGCCTTCCTGTCCTCTACCATCTTCTGGAGTCCATTTAAGCTCACTCCTACTGCTTCAGTGACTCCATCCAGCCACCTCATTCTCTGTCATCCCCTTCTTCTTTTTTTTTTATATAACAAGTTTTATTGGTTTTGTTTGTTTTACAACCAAGTGCTTGGAACTCATCGTGAAGATAGGGCACTCCATACAACAAAGTAAAAAATATAATCATACATAGACAATTTGAGTTACTTCTTTAAAGTTTCCCTCTCTAAGCAAGAAACGAAAAAACAAGTAGAAAAAAAAACACACACACACAATATCAATAATATTTCCACCCGTTTTCAGGCTTAACTAACTCACAATTTAACATATTCCAATTTGGCCTTATATAAACATATAGTATACAATTCGGGTACCCATATAGTATAGATTATTTTTAAGATATAGATATTATTCCAGTTGTTCAATTTATACTTCTCTGTTTTAAAACCATTTTAGATTCAAGCCTGAGATCCAACTCCTAATTTTAGATTTTCCAATTTTCCATCTTGCCATCCGGATCAAAGTCTTGAACCTTAGGAATCTCAGGCATATTAGTTCAGTCAAAGTCTCTAAAAGCCATTTTTACCCATCCAATAAAATTTTAGCTCTGACTTTTAAACCTAATTCTAGCTTTCTTTTTGTGCCAAGCAGGTTTCCACAATAGGGCTTCTAATTCCTTCCATAGTATTTGACCATACAACAATTGAATCCAGTCATAGTCTTCTTCTCTTTTCTCCACTGTTGTCTGCACTATGTAATTAGTCTTAATCAATATGGTGATTGTTCGTTGTTTATTCATGTTGTCAGCATTTTTAACGTCTCGTATCTGAAAGTCTGTTCCTGTTGCCTTTAAAATTATAGATGTTTTAATTGAACTCTGCCTTTGGTCATCCAAAGTCTCTGTCATTTGTGTATAAGATGTAGTATCTTCCTCTTCAATAGATTGTAAATGTGTTTCCTCCATATCGTTAAGTTGTAGACCTAGTTGTGTATCATGTCCAATAAGTTGAATTTCAGTTTTTAACTCTGGGATTTCCCTTTTCCGAAGCATTCTAAAATGTTTTTTTAATTCCTCCTTTGTTTCCAAGATTTTTTCTAATATAAATCCATAGTTAAGCTGTGAGTGGGATTCCATTCTTCGTTTTTTTAGTAGAATTTCAACTTAAAAGCTGAGTTGCAATTTTATAAAATATAAAATCCAAACAAAAATAGGAAAAAGCAAGTACAAAAATAAAAACAGCAAAAGTCCCAATCAATATTATGAATATCTAATTTATAATCCAAATAAATAATAGCAACTGGTGTCTCAATTATTATATTGTAATCCTAGAGCGAACAGATCCATTTTTCAGGGGAGTATACTTTGTATTATAAAATCAAAAACAGCAGGCAGAAATTCAAACAAGTTCCAAAAGAAATGCAAGCGTCTGGGCGCAATCCACATAAATTCACCCAGGAGCCGTAGCGTTTTTGTTTTTTGTTTTTAAAGTAGATAGCACTATTCAGAAGGGGGGGAAGAAGAAGAACACTCCACCCCCCTCCCTAAAGGTTTCCACTTAAGCTGAAAACAAGCAGGCAGAGAGAGAGAGTCACAGCAAGGATCCTTCTCTTTTCCTTTTTCCTCAGGGTTCTCCGAATTCCAGCCGCTCAAACAAACAATAGAAATTAGTCATTTTTTTCTTTTTCTACAGCTCTTTCCCCAAGTGATCAAAGGCTGCTTTCTCAAGGGGGGGAAGCAATTTCTAAGAGCTTTTCACAGGGAAATGAGTAAAATATCAAGAGGGAAAGAAAGGTCTCACCCGGATCTTCCACGGTGGGTCTTTATGCTTAGATGTTGCTGTGACTTTCGGCCAGAGCAGCTGAGTGATCGGCCATGTTACTGGCCGATCTTTTCCCCGTCGGCCCAAAGGTGATTGCTCGGATCGCAGAGGGAGTTGCCCCTCCCTCTGCAATCAGCGAGTGCCCTCCTCTACGGTGGTTGCCTCTCTGGGGCGACTTTCGACCCTATCCAGGGTCTACCGGCGGGGGGAAACCGGTCGGCAAAGAGAGCATACTCTTTGCCTGACCGCAGGCACTGCCACAGGAACCGGAAGTCTCTGTCGTCCCCTTCTTCTATTGCCCTCAATCTTTCCCAGCATTAGGCTCTTCTCCAGTGAGTCCTTCCTTCTCATTAGGTGGCCAAAGTACTTGAGTTTCAACTTCAGTATCTGGCCTTCTAAGGAGCAGTCAGGGTTGATCTCCTCTAGGACTGACCGGTTTGATTGCCTTGCAGTCCAAGGGACTCGCAGGAGTCTTCTCCAGCACCATAGTTCAAAGGCCTCAATTCTTTGGCGTTCAGCCTTTCTTATGGTCCAACTTTCACAGCCATACATTGCAACTGGGAAAACCATGGCCTTAAACTATACGTACTTTTGTTGGCAGGGTGATGTCTCTGCTTTTTAGTATGCTGTCTAAATTTGCCATAGCTTTCCTCCCAGAAGCAAGCGTCTTTTAATTTCTTGGCTGCAGTCCCCATCTGTGGTGATCTTAGAGCCCAGGGAGATAAAATCTGTCACTACCTCCATTTCTTCCCCATCTATTTGCCAGGAATTGAGAGGGCCCAGATGCCATGATTTGGTTTTCTTAATGTTGAGTTTCAAGCCAACTTTTGCACTCTCCTTCTTCACCCGCATCAAGAGGCTCTTTAGTTCCTCTTCACTTTCTGCCATTAGAGTGGTATCATTTGCATATCTTAGGTTGTTGATATTTCTCCCGGCAATCTTAATTCCAACTTTTGATTCATCTAGCCCTGCCTTTCTCATGATGTGCTCTGCATATAAGTTAAATAGGCAGGGCGACAGAATACAGCCTTGCCGGACTCCTTTCCCAATTTTGAACCAATCAGTGGTTCCGTGTCCAGTTCTCACTGTTGCTTCTTGACCCGCATATAGGTTTCTCAAGAGACAAATAAGATGGTTTGGTACTCCCATCTCTTTTAAGAACTTGCCACAATTTGTTGTGATCCACACAATCAAAGGCTTTAGCATAGTCAATGAAGCAGAAGTAGATGTTTTTCTGGAACTCCCTAGCTTTCTCCATAATCCAGTGTATGTTGGCAATTTGATCTCTCGTTCCTCTGCCTCTTCGAAATCCTGCCTGTACTTCTGGAAGTTCTCGATCCACATACTGCTGGAGTCTAGCTTGTAGTATTTTAAGCATAACTTTACTTGCATGTGAAATGAGTGCAATGGTGTGATAGTTTGAACATTCTTTGGCATGCTTTCTTTGGAATTGGAATGTAAAAATGACCTTTTCCAATCCTGTGGCCACTGTTGAGTTTCAAATTGCTGGGCAAATTGAGTGTAGCACTTTACTGCATGTCTTTTAAGATTTTGAATAGCTCAGCTGGACATACTGTCCACCTCCACTAGCTTTGTGTTGATCAGAGTTCCTAAGGCCCATTTCACTTCACATTCTAGGATGTCTGGCTCAAGGTCAGTGACCACCCCATCATGGTTATCAGGGATGCTAAGCTCGTTCTTGTATAGTTCTTCTGTGTAATTTTGCCACCTCTTCTTAATCTCTTCTGCCTCTGTTAGGTCCCTGCCATTTTGGTCCTTTATCATGCCCATCTTTGCATGAAACGTTCCCTTCATATCTCCAATTTTCTTGAAGAGATCTCTGGTTCTCCCTATTCTATTGTTCTCTTCTATTTCTTTCCACTGTTCATTTAAGCAGGCATTTTTATCTCTTCTAGCTATTCTCTGGAATTCTGCATTCAATTGGGTGTATCTTTCTCTTTCTCCCTTGCCTTTCGCTTCCCTTCTTTCCTCAGCTATTTGCAAAGCTTCCTCAGACAGCCATTTGCTTTCTTGCATTTCTTTTTCTTTGGGATGGTTTTAGTTGCTACCTCTTGTACAATGTTGCGAACCTCCGTCCATAGTTCTTCAGGCACTCTGTCTATCAGATCTAATTCCTTAAATCTATTTGTCACCTCTACTGTATCTTCATCAAGGATATGATTTAGTTCATACCTGAGTGGCCTAGTATTTTTCCCTACTTTCTTCAATTTAAGCCTAAATTTTGCAACGAGAAGCTCATGATCTGAGCCACAGTCAGCTCCTGGTCTTGTTTTTTTTACTGACTGTATAGAGCTTCTCCATCTTTGAGCTGCAGAGCACATAGTCAATCTGATGTCTTGTGTGACGTCTGAGTGATGTCCATGTGTAGAGACGTCTCTGGGTTTTTGGAAAAGGAGTGTTTCTTATGACATGTATTCTCTTGACAAATTCTATAGCCGGCCCTGCTGTCATTTGTACTCACGGCCAAACTGCTGTTATTCCGTTTATCTTTTTGGCTTCATACTTTGAGCCATTCCAATCCACCATGATGTAAGGACATCATTTTTGGTGTTGATTTCTATAGGTGCTGTAGGGGTTCATAGAACCGGTCCAATTTCATCCTCTTCAGCACCAGTCGCAGGGCATTAGACTGGATTACTGTGATATTGAATGCTTGCCTTGGATTCGAACTGAGATCATTCTGTCATTTTGGGGATTGTATGCCAGTATTGCTTTTCCTACTCTTTTATTGACTATGAAGGCTACTCCATTTCTTCTGAGGGATTCTTGCCCGCAGTAGTATACCTGATGGTCCTCTGAATTAAATTCACCCATTCCTGTCCATTTTAGTTCGCTGATTCCTAAGATGTCAATGTTCAGTCTTGTCATCTCTTGTTTGACAATGTCCAGTTTGCCTTGATTCATGGATCTTACGTTCCAGGTTCCTATGGAGAAAAAATCTTTACAGCATTGGACTTTCCTTTCACCACCAGATGCATCCACAGCTGAGCGTCCTTTCGGCTTTGGCCCAGTCGCTTCACTCTTTCTGGCGCTACTAGTACTACCCCTCTGCTCTTCCCCAGTAGCATATTGGACACCTTCCGACCTGAGGGGCTCATCTTCCAGTGTCATATCTTTTTGCCTTTTAGTGCTGTCCATGGGGTTTTCATGGCAAAGATACTGGAGTGGGTTGCCATTTCCTTCTCCAGTGGATCACATTTTGTCAGAACTCTGCTATGACCTGTCCGTCTTGGGTGGCCCTGCACGGCATAGCTCATAGCTTCATTGAGTTACGCAAGCCCCTTCGCCACGACAAGGCAGTAATCCATGAAGGGGATTAATTGATTAACCACATGTTATAAGCAACATGCACATGGAAGGGAAGGAGGGAGGGAGGGAGGGAGGGAGGGAGGGAGGGAGGGAGAGAGGAAGGAAGGAAGGAAGGAAGGAAGGAAGGAAGGAAGGAAGGAAGGAAGGAAGGAAGGGATCTTCCTGAACCTAGATGGCATGTTGATTATAGTCAAATGGAGGATTGTTGCTTTGGAAAAACTCAAGGGGAAAGAAAATGTTCAGTGTAAAAATATAACCCAAGGCTTGTCAACATTGCTCACATCAAAAGAAACTTGCAACTTAGAAATTATGTGATTTGGCTGCATAACTTACTGTACTTACTTAGTGTGTCCAACTAATCCATAACATTTAAAAATAGAAGAAATATGATTTGCCACAGAGGTTAGCTAGCAGCATTTGGGGCACCACAATTTATTTCTCTTTCAATGAAACAATAAAATGACATGCCTTCATTTTAATAATGCTAAGGTTTGTAGTTTTCGTTTTTGTTTTATTTATAGTTGTTCTGGCCACAGTTCCTAACACATTTGCCAGGGATGTTTGAATGTGTTTTTCTTCTTTCTAATCCCCATTAAAAGAGGATGAATTTTAGAAAGCAGATGATTGAGGAAGATTTAAACTTTCCCTGGAGGTTTGTGGATATGTTGTTTACTTTCAAAGTTTGCAATTTGCTCTTTTGATATAGATCAGGTAGAATCCTGCATACCTTTAAAATGCCTGAAAGATGGAATTTTTGGTATGGGAATTTTTGACAGTGCTACGCCCGTGGATGGTCTTGGTCAGGGTTCTGTGTCAAGGCTATTTGTCTGCATTCCCCTTCATGCTATTGTGGGAAGTCAACCCCACAGAGAAGGAAATATTAAAAGAGCAGAAAAATATATTTCCTCAAAGGATCTTAAAGAGGCAGAAAAGCATGCCCAGTTTTTTTAATAGCCCCAAATCTCCCTCCCCAAAGCCAAAACCAGCTCTGTAGAAATGCAGATGTAAATAATCCAGGAAGGTTGGAGGCCCCCAGCTAGAAGCTTAGGAAGACAAAGACACCTAAAATCTATGTACCCCACCCAAACTCTAAGACAGGACATAATAGGATTAACCCACAGATATCAAAGGGCACACTCAGACTCAGATCAAAGTTCATGCCACAGGAACAACTCCAAACAAAAGGCTCCAGAGGGTATAAAAACCCACTCCCTACATGTGCTTGCTCTCTTTTCTTCCAGAGCCATCTTTCTGTCTAGCTCTCCTCTTCAATAAACTGCAACCTTCTTTCTAAAGCAGTCGCCATGTTGTTTATTCCCGGCTTGGACTGAACCATAATGAAGACTTTTCCTTCAACACTATTCTCAAAATTCTCAGACTTGATATTTTCAGTAGAAAGCTAAGAAAAAAGATCGTCAATTTTTCAATCTTAAGTGTGGTGCATTTTGCAGAATTTCTTGCCGTGCCATGTTTGATCATGATCTTATGGAACATTTGTATTGAGTAGTTGTCATTTCTGTTTAGCAGCTTATTATTTTTTTAAAAGCTGGGTGTCAAAAAGGAGAACATTCAAGCTATTAACAAAGAGTAGCACCATTACTCAAACAAGTGCATCTAACTATTGTGCCAGATTACTTCAGAGGCATTAAACTATTCAACCTTCATTTAGCCCAAAGGCCACAAATGCAATAATGTTTGAAATTACCTTATGTAAAAGCTGTCAAACAATATAGGTACAGAAGACATGCATTTGCACACCCCAATAAGTCAAACATTTCCCTTCTGGAACTTTTCAGACTTGGGATGGCTATTTCAGTGACAGTCAGTAATTCAGGGAGAATCACTTCTGTAGGAAGCCATTTCTAAATGCTTGGGTTATCAGGAAATCAATGTGGCTTTCCATGGATCATTACGTAGTGTTGTATTTTAAAAACTTCCAGTCTAAAATCTCACTCCTGGAAAGACAGACTTTTGTGATGATCACAAAGCATAGAAAATCCCAGAGGCACTTAGAGAAACATGTTTATTTCTGTCACAACAACCTTATTTAACTTCTAGGTGACGTGGAGGACAAGCGAGAGGGCTTATGATGCACTGGGCATGGCTTACAGTTGGAATTGCTTGCAACATGGTTGGGCTTCATTATGAGGTCAGATACTTTGCTGTTACATACAGCTCTCGCAGGGTCACCACCTCCAATATGCACTACATAAATATGACAAAAAAATTGTGCATATACCCACAAACCCACATATATTCTATGACACAGAGAAACAATTGATTGCCACTGTTTCTTGCTCTTTTTGTGCCTGATTGACTTGCAAGCTGTAAAATACTTGGATAGTTTGTTCTAACAAATGGTTAGATGATTCTCTTGACTGTCCATGGTGTTCTCAAGAGCTTTCCCCAACACTACATTTCAAATTCCTATCCTGCTTCTTCAAAGTCCGACTTTCACTTTCTATAGAGTATCACAGTTTGCATGATTCTTACCTTTGTAGGAATAGACACAGCACAGTATCTTAAGATCTTTTCCAAGGCCTTCAAGGCTGTTCTACCAAGTATGCAGCATATTTCTTAGCTGCTTGTTCCTTTACTACTGATGGTTAATCCTAAATCCACCACGTCAGTATCTTCATTGTCACCTCTATGACTGTATCTGTTGTCTTTAGTTTGGACTTAACATTTCAATTTTAATGCATTTTTCACTGTACTCTCTTAGCTGTTGTAGCTGTACTGAATGCCTTTTTTTAAAAAAAAATGAGTGTATTCTAAGAGTTTATTAGGAATCAAGGCTCAGTTACGCAGGGCACACTTGTTGTAGATTTTCAAAACATTTTCATCTTAATTAAATGCAAATGTCTCTTTTTAATGATAGCCAGGTGCACAAACACATTTCCAGTATGATTTAACTTAAAAACAAGATTGAGCATATACCCTCATCTAGTTTATACAAGCCAACTAAATACTAAAATTTATTTCCGCGGAGATTAAAATATACTCTCTTTTACTTTCTTAAATGAAAGCTTTCTTTCTATCCCATTTTAGACTTGGTTTGAAATGTATAATAGGATCTTTATCTTTGTTAAGTTCCTTTAGTTCCATTTATATATGATTATGTTTATTTATATAATTCTGATTATAAAATAAAGTAAAATAAACAAATTCAACTAGCTGTACTCCTTAGTCTCGTTGCTAGATGTCAAAGAACAATTCCAAATTTAGGTAGTAAACCCTTGTAGAAGACGGTTGTACATTTGCTTGAATAAGTTAATAGCGAATTAAAAAAATAAAACATTTAACTCCAAAAGTGCCAAAGAAACAGCATTTACATCAGGGCTCTTCAAACTTGGCCCTTTTATGACTTGTGGACTTCAACTCCCAGAATTCCTCAGCCAGCGTGCCTGGCTGAGGAATTCTGGGAGTTGAAGTCCACGAGTCATAAAAGGGCCAAGTTTGAAGAGCCCTGATTTACACTGTTAGATAAAAATACTAACAATACAGGCAGTCCACAACTTACAATACACAATTGGGACTGAAACTTCCATTGCTAAGTGATGTGGTTGTTATGTGCATCACGCCCAATTTTACACCTTTTTTTGCCACGGTTGTTAAGTGAATCCAGTTTCCCTTCCCTTGATTTTCCTCATCAGAAGCCCCCTGCGAAGGTTTTAAATGACAATCATGTGACCCATTTCAATGAATTATTATAAATACATGCTGATTGATAAGCACCCAAATTTTGATCATGAGACTATGGGGTATGCTGCAATGAACATAACAACAGCAATAGCACTTAGACTTATATACCGCTTCACAGTGCTTTTACAGCCCTCTCTAAGCGGTTTACAGAGTCAGCACATTGCGCCCCCCCCCAACAATCTGGGTTCTCCTTTAACCAACCTCAGAAGGATGGAAGGCTGAGTCAACCTTCAGCCGGTGAGGATCGAACTGCTGACCGTCGGCAGAGTTAACCTGCAATACTGTATTTAACCACTGCAGTGCCAGGGCTCATAAGAATGAGGGCTGGTCATAAGCCATTTTTCCCAGCATTATCGTAATTTTGAAGGGTGGCCAAATGAATGGTGGTAAGTCAAGCATTACCTGTATGCCGAATCCAAAAAGACAAAAGAAACAGAGCTATAGAGCTGCAACATGAACGTTATAATAGCTTTTTCTATGTATAACAAAATTTGCACTCAGTGCACCTACAGAAAAGAAATATCACCTTTTTAAAATTTTAAATAATTTCTGTCCAGAAGTGGGGTACAGTTGATGCACTAGCCCAGGGCTTTTCAACCTTTTCACCCAGTGTACCACTTTTCGGATAAGGCAATATCCGAGTACCACCACTCGCCCAGCAAGGTATCAAAAACTTGACCCCCCCCCCAAAAAAAGGAAAAAATGAGAAAGTACAGGTAGTCCTCGACTTACAACAATTCGCTTAGTGACTGTTTGAAGATACAACGGCACTGAAAAAAGCGAATTATGACCATTGTCACACTTATGACTGTTGCAGCACCCCCAGGGTCATGTGATTTACATTCGGATGCTTGGCAACTGATTCATACTTATGACGTTCACAGTGTCCCAGGGTCATGTGATCAATGGCCGGGGGCATGGCCAGCTGATCACTCAGGTTGTAGCGTGCCTCTGGGGGGGAAATTCGTGGGTCTTTGGTGGAGGGGGATGGGACTGGGGTGGGTGCCTGCCTTCCTTCCCTCCCTCTCTCCCATTGTCCCTTCCTTCCTTCTTTCCTTCCTTTCCTTCACCTCCTTCTTTGTCCCTTCCTCCTTCCCTCCCTCTTTCCCACTGTCCCTTCCTTCTTTCCTTTCCTTCACCTCCCTTTGTCCCTTCCTCCTTCCCTCCCACTGTCCCTTCCTTCCTTCCTTCCTTTCCTTCACCTCCCTTTGTCCCTTCCTCCTTCCCTCCTTCTCTCCCACTGTCCCTTCCTTCCTTCCTTTCCTTCACCTCCCTTTGTTCCTTCCTACTTCCCTCCCACTGTCCCTTCCTTCCTTCCTTTCCTTCACCTCCCTTTGTCCCTTCCTCCTTCCCTCCCTCTTTCCCACTGTCCCTTCCTTCCTTCCTTTCCTTCACCTCCCTTTGTCCCTTCCTACTTCCCTCCTTCTCTCCCACTGTCCCTTCCTTTCCTTCACCTCCCTTTGTCCCTTCCTCCTTCCCTCCCTCGCCCACTTTCCCTTCCTTCCTTCCTTCACCTCCCTTTGTCCCTTCCTCCTTCCCTCCCTCTCTCCCATTGTCCCTTCCTTCCTTCTTTCCTTCCTTTCCTTCACCTCCCTCTTTGTCCCTTCCTCCTTCCCTCCCTCTCTGCCATTGTCCCTTCCTTCCTTCCTTCCTTCCTTTCCTTCACCTCCCTCTTTGTCCCTTCCTCCTTCCCTCCCTCTCTCCCATTGTCCCTTCCTTCCTTCTTTCCTTCCTTTCCTTCACCACCCTCTTTGTCCCTTCCTCCTTCCCTGCCTCTCTCCCTGTCAAGCGGGAGAGAGGCAGGGACTGTCGGCCTGGACCACAGCCGAACGGCGCAGGGACGCTCACGGGACAGGAAGGCTGCAGCACTGCAGCTCCCATTGTCCCTCCCTCCCTCCCTCCCTCCCTCCCTCCCTCCCTTCCTTCCTTCCTTCCTTCCTTCCTTCCTTCCTTCCTTCCTTCCTTCCTTCCTTCCTTCCTTCCTTCCTTCCTTCCTTCCATTGTCCTGTGCTACGCCGCCCAGACCCCAGCCAGGTTTTGGCAGGCAGCAACACATCACAGCCCTGCCTGACATCACGGCCCTGCCTGTGCGCGCGCAGAGGCAGAGGAGAGCGCACAGGCAGGGCGGGGATATTGCCACATCGCCACCAAGTCACCCTTCCTTCGGGCGAAGTAATCTCCTTGCAATGCAAAACCGTGGGGGCTCCATCTTTTGCAAAGGGCAGCGAGCGTGCCCCCCACGAGCAAAGGAGGAGAGCAGCCAAGCAACCTGCTAGTCCAAACTACAAATACTGCTTCTTGGGATGGGGTGGGGGGACGGAGAGGAAACGTCTGGAAATCATGCAAGAACTTTTCCTCTTATTATTACTATTATTCTTCCAAGTTGCAAAGGAAAAGCAGAAACAGCCCAACCGTGCAGGTCAAGCTTGGCTCTCTCTCTCCCTTAAATGCGGTTCATCAGGAGCTCCGGCGCTTCCCACGCTTGCAGTGGGGAGACCGGCGGCTTTTCCACCAACCCGGGGCAACTTTACAAAAACAGCAAAACAGCGCGGAAAAGCGCGGCTCAGCTGTAGCTGCACACGCCAATCCCGGGCTCTCTCTCCCTCTCTCTTTCTCCCTCTGTCTCCCTTTCTTTCTTTCTCTCTCTCTCTCTCTCTCCCCCTCTCTCTATTTCTCTTTCCCTCTTTCTCTCCCTCTTTCTCTCTCTCCGATCTTCTGCTCACCTGGCCAGCCGGCCCGGGGATCGATTTGGAGGCATGGAGGGGAGGGGAGGGGAGCGGCCGAGGGCTGCGGCCACCTTTGGAAGTACCAACGCTGCTCCAGCCAGGCTTGAGCCGGGCAAAGCGGGCAATGGGAGAGGAGCGGGCCGATCACCTTCCCGGCAGCCGGGATTCCGGCGCGCCTTCCTGGCCAGGGGGCGGGGCACAGGCTCCAGCGCCCGCAATCTGCCCAGCCTCCCCTCTGGCCCCGGGCACTTCTGCCTCGCGCACACATGCGATCTGCCTCCCCATCCCTGCCGCTGCCCGCAATCTGCCCAGCCTCCCCTCTGGCCCCGGGCAGCACTTCGGCCTCGCGCACACGCGCGATCGGCCTCCCTGTTGCTGCCGCTGCCCGCAATCTGCCCAGCCTCCCCTCTGGCCCCAGGCAGCACTTCTGCCTCGCGCACATGCACAATCGGACTTCCCGTAGCTGCCGCTGCCCGCAATCTGCCCAGCCTCCCCTGTGGCCCCGGGCAGCACTTCTGCCTCGCGCACACGCACAATCGGACTTCCCGTAGCTGCCGCTGCCCGCAATCTGCCCAGCCTCCCCTCTGGCCCCGGGCAGCACTTCTGCCTCGCGCACACGCGCGATCTGCCTCCCCGTCCCTGCCGCTGCCCGCAATCTGCCCAGCCTCCCCTCTGGCCCCGGGCAGCACTTCTGCCTCGCACACACGCGCGATCTGCCTCCCCGTCCCTGCCGCTGCCCGCAATCTGCCCAGCCTCCCCTCTGGCCCCAGGCAGCACTTCTGCCTCGCGCACACGTGTGATCTGCCTCCCCGTCCCTGCCGCTGCCGCTAACTTCGTGAGAAGTTAGAAAGTCTCATGGAACTTTTTTTTTTCTCTCACAAACACATGGCGAAGGCCGAGAAGGACAGGAGAAAGGGAATGCTACTGAAAGCAGGTGAGTAAAAAAATGCTTGGGGGAGGTGAGGGCATCTGGGTGGGGGCGGGGGAGGGGGGGCAGGCAATGCGTCCCGCAGCTCCAGCGGAATCTCCCCTGAAGACTGCATGAGGCTGCCTGCCACCCCCAAGGCCTCCGCCAATCAGCTGGAGCTGCGCGCTTTGATCCTGGGCTCTCAGTAAGACCCAGGCAACATGCAGTTCCAGCTGACTTGGCCACAGGCCTGTGCGGTGCTGCTGCCGCTTCACCTCATCCACTTTTACACTTTTTTTTACATTTTTTTCAACCCGTCCTACGCGTACCACCAGCCATGTGCTCGTGTACCACTGGTGGTACGCGTACCACCGGTTGAAAAGCCCTGCACTAGCCGATACAGAGATATAGAAGTTGCTTGAGCACCCATGACAAATTGCAAACCTCTTCATTTAGAGAAATGCAGCTCTATCCAGAGCAGGCAATTCCCCAGTTTCCTATGTCTGAGCGGCATCCTTCCTATGTGTCCATCTTATTAAGATTCAGTGTCAGTTTAGAGGCCCTGATTAAGTACATTCTAACACAAGCTTCTTCAGAGTCTGATATCACAGAGAAATACAATCAACGTGCCACTCACACCTCACTGCAAATGACCACCTTCAGTGGCCTCATATAGACATTATATAGCATGGGAGTAACAATATTGCCTTTAGGGCACCTGTATAGCAGCAATAGAGCACCCAACCTTCAGTTTGCTCTCCTTTGGCATCTGCCTGCAGTTAGAAACTGAACCACTGCATACCATTTCCCTTAAACCCCAAGCCACTGAGCTAATCTTGGAGTATACTCCGGTTTAAAGACAGAGACATTGAGTAAGAGTTACACAGATGGCCTTCCTCTGCCAGTTTCTTTGTAAAGATAATTCATCAACAAGGCCATTTCCATTTCAAACCCAAACTGGAATAGAGCAAGTATCCTCCAAGAACACATGCAGTTGGATTGCAAATAGCATCTCAAGTATTTTGTCCGAAAAGACGAAAATACCTTGTCTGTCACTTTCACGATAACTACCATCTGATCTGCTTCATTGCTTGGAGCAATCTGGTCATCTAGAGAACAGCCTGTGAACTACAGACTTGGACTAGCACTCGGGAGAAACAGTCTCAATGGTCTATTGTGTCTCACCATTCAAGAGTGGAATCACAGATTTGAGAACATCACTTGCTCCAGCTACTGGAAAATCCGCCACAGTTAATAATACTCATTTGCATTATCTATTCAGCCTTTGGGAGCTTAGGCATGGCCTCAATGATTACCTTTCATTCTACTGTGAATAAAATCAAGTAATGAAAAGGACTGCAACAGGCTTTTATAGATTCATACCCATAAATAAAAGATCTCAATGATATTTTAAATTCTTTTCAAGCTTCCTAGCATATAACATAGAATAAAATAAACTTGGAGGCAATAAACAACTACACGTACAGTATTCTTCTGAAGGCAATTTTCCTTTTTTCCTTTTTGGTTTTGCCATTTGTCTTACAAGAATTGGAGTTAATTTGATGCATATATTCTTCAGGTATTCCTTATCACTGTCATTCCTGCTTGATCATTTACTGATAGAAAATGCTCTGGGACTGGATATATTCAGATATCAGAAGCAGCTTCTTCATAACACTAGGAAAGAAAAGACATCTGTAGGCTTCCTACCACTCATTTCCCTGGGATCAGGATCAGGAAAGTCCTGTAGATTGGGTACCATTTTATCCTACAAAGTGGCCTATGGTCAAGCACCCATTATGGAAAAATAGAAACAGTGAATTATTACATAACACATCCAAATAGTGATATGACACTATCATACGGAATCTGCGCTCAAAAGTATTACCTCTGGGAATTATAAAACTGCTTTGGAATTGGCATGCGTGCTGCAAAACAGGGACCTTAGATAACAGGGCAGTCTAGAAACCAATCCTTTGATAGCAACAATTAATTCCTGGCATAAACTTGATTCCATCTGGGCTCCTCCACCTCACTTCTTTAAAGTTTAATTTTGTTTTTTCACTTGTTTTAATTTTCATTCTCTAGAAACAATAAGAGGAATATTCAGACAAGACATTTACCTAGACAATTCTGTTTTGGGGCAATGGTATTGATTACACCCCATCAATCTCCTGACACTCTACATTGAATAGTAATTTCCAATCCAGCCGGAAGAAGATACCTATCTAGAAAATTACACCTTGGACCCTACTCCCAGTTGATTTATGACCAGGCCAAAGCTTGGTTGTACAATACCTCCTGAATTTATGACAGAGCCACACTTTCTGCTTGGATCATTGCCTGTAGGGCCACTCAGTATTTCTGGAGAGTAGGATTGGAGGAAGTTGCCCTTCTGCCATTTCCAGACCACTGCCAATGGTCTCTGCGCCCATGTCCTCCATCCTTGGCTCAAAACTACTGTCCTCCAACCTGCTCTGATGTTTTGATGGTGCATCTCCTATGGATGATCCAAAACTGGAAGTCACTAAACCCTCCTCAATCGCAAAAACTCATGTTCCAGCCAACCCTTACATCTCTAGGGCACACTTGCAGTTTCTGTCCAAGTTGGGTCATGCATGCTCCCCTTGCTTTCCCATCCCTGCCCACAGTCCTGCAAAAGGTCTCTTCCCTCTTATTTCTAAAGAGCTTTGGTACTTTGTTTCTGTGAATTTCAACGGCCAGTTCTTTCTTGCTACCAAGTTTCCTTGGACCTATGGACAAATGTAAAGGTGTGAATGCTCCAACACTGGAAGTTTTTAAGAAGAGACTGGATAGCCATTTATCTGAAATGGTATAGGGTTTCCTGCCTGAGCAGGGGGTTGGACTAGATGACCTCCAAGGTCCCTTCCAACTTTATTATTATTATTATTATTATTATTATTATTATTATTATTATTATTATTATTATTATTATTATTATTATTATTATTATTATTATCTTTTATTCATTAAACATGAACCTCAGTCAACTGAACATTCAAATTGGCTGGTGCTGATGGTTGACACGAGTTGCTACCAGCATCCTAGGTGTCAACCAGGTACCTCCTTAAAATATACCACTGTTACACGTTTCATCCATAATTGCGCAGTTTCGATGGCCAGGTCGTGATATTATTATTATTATTATGATGATGATGATGATGATGATGATGATGATGATGATGATGATGATGATGATGATGATGATGATGATGATGATGATGATGATGGGTTATTCTCTATTCTTTATTGTAGCATCAGAACCAACAATGACACCTATGGGGCAGGAGCGGGGAGAAAGGGTCTACCTTAGTGTCAGAGAAGACCCCATGGAAGAACGATGAAGAAAGCCTTGTGTGCAAATATCTGGGAAAGTAAAAGGAAGGCTTGGAGACTAGTGAGAAGGGAACAATTGCTAAAAAGAAAAGGCAGGGACTGCTACAACCACCAATGAAGGTAGTCCTTGACTTATGACCAGTTGCTTAGCGACCATTTGAAGTTACAAACTGAACCAAAAAAAAGGGCACTTATGACCCAGATTTGATCGTTAGGCCCCCTCCATAGTCACATGACCAAACTTCAGGCATTGGCAACACGGCTGCATTTACAGCCATTTCCACTATCATGCGACTGCATTTTACAACCATTTTGCTGAAAATTGCCACTTCCACTTTTGGGCAAAACCACCCCATTATGAACCATTGCTTTGCTTAACGGTTATGGATTCACTTAATGACTGTGGTGATTCACTTAATGACTGCCACAAAAAAGTCATAAAAAGGGGTCAGACTCCGTTATAGTTGTATGTTGAGGGCTACATTTACAAGAGCCAGTCAGTGAGGCTCGTCTTCCTTCCTTGCTTCCTTGAGGGGAAACAAGAAGCAGGGGAATTGTAGTAGTCCTAGCTCAGACTTAGCCTCAGCCTCATTGCCAACTCAATTCAGACCAGATTGGAATTTCTGAAAGCAGTTTAAGATAACCAGGAGCAGCAAGGAAGATTAGCAGTTTAGACCAGGGGTCCTCAACCTTGGCAACTTTAAGACTTGTGGACTTCAACTCCCAGAATTCCTCAGCCAGCTTTGTTGCCAAGGTTGAGGACCCCTAGTTTAGACTACATTATGGAACTGAAACTGCAGTTCAATCTACGCAGTTGCTTTAGAGCCCGGCTGCATCTGATGGGAGGGGTGCTTATATTTTACACATTGGGGTTGTTAACACCTGTTATACATGTCCCCAAGTTGGGCTTATGGTCACTCACTCACACCCTCGCAGCCCTGGAAAATAGCCACATTCAAATCACTTTCAACCAAACACTGAAGCACAACTGGTTCTTTAAAACCCAGTAAATTTAAAATAACAGCTAAACTTTACCAGTTACAATATATGTATTTGCTCTTTCTCTCTCTCACACACACACACAACTACACGTATTCATCCACACTTACCTACATCATTCTCAACTAGGCTGGCAGGCACTAGTTGAGATGAAGACTGCCAAGTCTGGATCCAAAGATGACTTCAACACTGGGCAAGCTTCAGGACCCCTTGTAGCAGTGGTGGGATTCAGCCAGTTCACACCAGTTCGGCAGAACCGGTAGCTAATTTTTTTGTTGCCCAGGCCCAGAATGGACTTCCGGAAGCGGCATCCATACAGAGAACCAGTTGTTCACATATTTGAATCCCACCACTGCCTTGTAGCCTCCAAATCTTTGCTTTGTTGATTGAGAAAGACTGGCAGCTACTCTTTCTTTGTTGATTTACAATTCTGATAGTTGTTGATGGGATTTGGGGAGGGCTTTCCCATGTGTCAGGCCCAACTTCTTTTGCTTGGTTTAGATGACATTTTTCCTTTGTTTCCATAACAACTTGGTTCCATCTTATCTATCTTCCAAAGGGATCTTTTAACCAATATTCCTGGCTTTATCCACCCTGCTTGTGGACCTGCTTCATTTTTAGGTATGGCAACTTCAGCCTAGTCTCACATACCTACTTGAAGGCCAAACAAAGCCCCAAGAAAAAAAAAACCCTTTATAACTGGGCTCCAAAATATTCAACATCTATTCAAAGTAAAATAGGTCAGCACAACATTGCAGAAACTGCTTGTGGTTTCAACTGTGTATACAGCACAGTCAGCTTTTCCATCAGAAACAAAATCTTATGGAACCATTGAGACTGCACAGTTTTCACAATACAACCATTATGAATCACACTTATCTTTCTCAGATGCAGGAAGCATTATTATCAGGATCCTTGGTGTCAAAATAATAATTTGGCATCCCAGTTCGTGATGGGGGTTACGCAAGGACATATCAGTATGAAATCCAGACACGCTGTGAGGAAAGGAGATTTATTTATTCCCCAAAGCAAAGAGGTTTATTTGTGGGGGTAGCTACAGAGAAAATGAGGTATAGAGGGGTTGTTTTATAGGAGGGATTGGTCCTTGATGTGGGCTTGAGAGGCATGGGTGTGTTTATGTGTGGTTCTATTGTGTGACTCTGTCAAAACTATCCTTCCTTATGTCTGTTGGCTTGCCTTTGTTGGGTAGATGTGTTATGACCCAAGGCGGGGCACGTAAGCAACACCGGCGAATGCAAAGGCTTGAATCCCTTTTATTGAACCAACCTTCCCCCAAATCCCCACAGTTCACTTTAAGCCCAAGAGCAAGGCTCTAACATGTGCACATACCTCAAGCAGTTCCTTGAAGCTAGCAGTTTGAGAGAGAGAGAGAGAGAGAGAGGAGCACAGTTCTGAGAGCAAAAACAATTCAGGAAACTTGGTCACGTGCATCTTCGTTGCACAGAGAGTGCGCTGGGGCTGCAGCCCAAACCGGAGCCAAGCAGGGTTGCTGCGAACTTACACATGGCAAGGCTAGGCAACGCAAGGCAAGGCAGAGCATGGCAGAGCAAGGCAAAGCAAGGCAGCAAGTCATCGGTAACAGCAAGGTTTCTTGAATTGTGGCAAGTGTTGCTGGCAAATACAATACTTATTCCTGACAAAAGCCCCTCCCCATGGTGTCTCCTTAATTCCTATTCTCCAGGTGAGCCTTGTGAAGAGGAGTGGGGCACCCTCCTCCTGAGTAGTTGGGTCACCCGGCGCTGACTCAGCCTCCTCTCCATTCTCCACACTCGGGGATCAGGCGAGGGAGGCAGTTTCTCGTCTCCAGAGCTCCATCACTCCTCTCCTCCACTGCCTGCCCTTTCCATCTCCTCCCCCCTCGCTCGGTCATCCTGTGCCCTCTCTTCCTCTCTAGCGATCCTTCCGAGGCCCAAGGGACCCAAGACTGCCTCGGCCTGCTCCTCCGGTCATTCCTCCTGGGCCAGAGAGGCTGCACCATCTTCCTCCATCGGCCCCAGCTCCATCTCCTTCTCCTCCTCAGAACTGGGCTCAAAGGGAGCCATGACATGATGGTCTGGGCAGCCTATTTGTGGTTTTGGGAAAATATGAATGAACGGGTTCTTTGTTTGGTTAATTACCTTTGCCCAGGTAATTGGTTTTACTATTTATCAGTTGACTGACCAATCTTAGCAGTGGATCTCTGTTAAAATCTATTTGATTGCAACGTAGTTTCTAGTCTTGGTCAGTTATTTGAGATAGTGTGTGTGGGGGAAATCTTCTATGATTATTATTGATTATTAAAATTCTTCCCACACTGGGATCAGATAGGAAAGGGTAAACAAGATATCAGTGGGGAATGAAATGCTGAAGACAGTTTTCTTCACAACAGTCCTTTGCCAAACTGTGACAATGGAGAAGGGGCACCCACCATGAAGAAAGGGTGTGCACTCCATGTCATGCATGAAGATCTCCTCAACCCTCATTTTGCAGTTGTGATATTCTTTCACAATCAGGTCAACAAATTTTGCCAAGTTGCTCTTTTTTCTCAAACGTTTGTGGGATGTTTGGGATTTACGTGCTCTGACAAAAAACTCTCTGTACCCTAATGCAGAATCTCAAAAACCAGGGCAGCAGGGAGGCTGTTTTCTGAGAGATGGTCAATAAAAGGTAATTTCCTCAGGAAGTCGGTCATGATTAATATCACTTTTCTGTTACTGGCTGCAAAGGGAAGAAAGGATGGGGATAATAAGTATGTGCTAATTTCTAAAAAATGGTGTGAGCCATAAATGTCTTGAAAGCTCACACACTGAACAGCAATAATCTGGAAAAATCTATCAGCAGCTTTTTTCTAGCTTGAAATACTGTCCAGCAGTTTAATTTGTTGATCAAGGGGCAGACGGGCAATCTGATTTCTTTCATTTCTCTTGGAGTAATGGATCCCAACTGAACATCTCACTGTATCTCATCCATCGATCTGATCCATTGATCTTTTCCATGGAATCTTCAGGGAGATCTTGCAACATCCTCATCTTCTCTAGGGATGAATGAGGTTCTCATGGTTCCGACAGATGAAACTCTTCAAAAGAACTTCGAGGCATTGTTTACCTTAAAGAATCGGATGCTTTTGCATTGACAGAGGTTTTGATTGTCCCCATAGTTCCTCAGATCATTCTTGCTAAAAATTGGTGTTAGTTTCCCCATTGCTATAGGATGGCAATGATAAAATATCTCCACAATATCTTTTGATTGGTACAATCAATAATTGAATGTTGATTCTGTTTTTTATGTAAGAGAAGGACATCATGAATTTTAGGTTCAAGAAGGATAATGGCACTATTAATAAACAATCAGATGCATGTGCAGAAATAGAGGTAGAGGAGGGATATGATCCCAAACAAAGCCATCTTGCCAGCATCTTATGAAGAAGTTCTTTTAAAAATTTCCTGATACCTGAAGAACCAGGCCGCTTAAAGCATGCAGTAAAGAACTTCACATATTTTCTTGAGGGTCCCATTTGTACTTCTGAAATGTAAACACGATAAAGATATACGCTGCTAGTAGAGAAAGATCACAACACGCACATTGATTCTTAGAAGGAAGAGCTTTATTTATTTATTAGATTTACGTCCTGTCTTTTCTCCAGAAACTTAAAACTGCCTATCTGGCTTTCCTTCTGCTAATTTTCCCCAGCAGAACCATCTCCAAAATAGATTGGCCTGAGAGAGAGTAAAGGATCCAAACTGACTACTATTTCAAGAGGCAATTGGGAGGAAGAATAACTAATAACTGTGTGTGGAACAGCTTCTACAGAGGCCCCTTCTTTGACTTTAAAAAACAGAAAGTCAGGGGAACATTAGGCAGAAGGGAACCATGGACACCCAAATGGATAGCTCTAATGGACATAAATATATTTAAACAACAAGTATTTTGCCCGTAATACCTCTGAAAGAAAAGATAGGAAAAGCATGTCTTTCCAGCTGCTGTTTGTCATGCTAATGGTCCACATTTATGTATCCATGCCTAATGGCTTTGCAAAGAAATTTGTTTGTCAGGAGCAGTCATGATGACTCAGCTCTTAGTATGAAAAAGAGAATAAAAATGCCCATTACCTTTAGGTAACTTTCTTGGTTTACCTAAATTATCTAAATAATACCGGTACTAACATGAGGTGACAAATTGGATGCTGATCACCATCGTTAGTGCTGAGAGGTCACTTCTATAAATAGAAGCACATTTTGGAATAGTGGAAGCCACAGAACAAGGAACATAACAAAGCAGTATTTCAATTCAATCATTAAATTTAATAGTTCAGTTCGAGAGGTATTATATAGATAACAGACTATAACCATATCTTATGCAATCTGCAGGCTCTTAAAAATAAAATATATTTTATTTTATTTTATTTATGGATCTGGTATCAATGCTTTTTGTTCTGTATGAGAGACAGAGGATAAGTATTATGGACTGAAAATATATAATGGCCTCAAAATATGCATAACATAAAAAAGCAGTGTTTTAATTTATATGTTAATCAACCTCAGAGAGTCCAGTAGAATCTAATCAGAGGATTCCACATGGCTTCAGTAGGAAAGAGGCATCCTACCTTTACTTGGTTCTGCTCATTTTTTAACTGAAAACTATATTTAAACTAGCTTTTAAAGAACATCTTTAGTTGGTAAAGTAGCAATTTTGCTTCTATTGAGAACAGATTATTAATACTAGTAATTATATTTCTCAAGCGCTGAATGATCGAAAGTCATTAGACATATCTCTCTGTGTGTGTGTGTATACACATACACACACATATAGTTGTACAATACTTCATAGTATCTCCTCTAATTTTCAAAGGAATCTTTTAAAAAGTTATGCATTTCTCTTTTTAATCTTAATTAATTGTGATTTTTTGTTTTATTGGTTGGTCTAGGGCTGAATAAAGATTGATTCATCGACAGGAAAGATGCAGTACAGGAAGTCCACAACTTATGACTATAATGGAACCCAGTATTTCCATCATAGGTCACGATGACTGTAAGCTGAAGCACCACATGACCGGCCCAATTTTATGACATTTTTTTTGTACCTGTCATTAAGTGAATGTGGCAGTCGTAAAGCAAATGCTGCAATTGTTAAGCAAACAATTAGTACAATGGGTGTTTTTTGTCAAATAGCAAAAGTAAATGCCAGTTTCCAGCAAAAAAAAAAATGCAAATTGCAGTCATGTGGCTGTGGGATGTTGTAAATGGCCATTCATGTGGATTGGTTGCTAAGCACTCAAAATGTGATCATGTGACTGTGGGGGTGGTGGCTGTTGGAATAGCAAATCTGAGTTATAAGGACCTTTGGGGGGGGGGTCTATTGTAACATCAAATAGTTGCTAAATGACTATCAGGCCCAAAATCAAAAATGATATGTGGTGATTCTTCCAAGCTCAGTTCCTTATTTTTTTCATACCCGCAGACAAAATCTTGCCAGACTGAAGACTTTACTCTTTGCAATTACATTATACTCTGGGAACTATTAAGGAGAGACTGTCTTCACCCTCTTTCTCTCACATAGAACATCCGGATTGAGCTGCCTCTTAGCCCTCCGGAATGTACCCTTCCCTCCTGGAAACCCACCTCCTTACTACATTTCCTCACATTGACCGGTTATAAGTTGAGGACTACCTGTAAAACATGTTTAAAAAATGTTAGCTAATATACTGCAGGTGCTTAAAGGGGCCAACACACAATATTGCTAAAATTTACTATCTCTAGTTCAGTCTCGAAATATTTTAATTCCTTCTGAAAACACATCTGCCTTCTTACTTCTGAAGCCACTTTAGATGTACCGGTAGACAAATAAACAAGCAGATTTGCAGTCCTTCCATCTTCCATGCGGCACTGAGATTCTTTTCACTAATCCACTTGCATTTGCTACAACTGTTGACAATGCTAGGAATCATCCATACCTGCTTTAATTACAGTTGGTGCTTGACTTACAACCGTTCATTTATCAACCTTTCGAAGTTACAGTGGCACTGTAAAAAAATGACTAATAACTGGTTCTTGCATTTAATGACTGCAACACCCCCATCGTCAAATGACCCAGATTTAGGTACTTGGCAACCAGCGTGTATTTACAGTGGTTGCAAAACCCCGGGTCATGTGATCTCTATTTGTGACCTTCCCAGCTAATGTCTGACAAGAAAGTCAATGGGGGAAGTCAGATTGGTTTAATGATTGTATGATTCCCTTAGCGGCTGCAGCGATTCGCTTAACAAACATGGCAAGAAAGGTTGTAAAATCATGCGTGCCTCAGTTAACAACCAGATTGTTCAGCAATGGAAATTCTGGACCCCAACTGTGGCCGTAAAACAAGGATTGTCTGTATAGTCACTTTCCAACCCATTATATTGTTCGTCAACAGAGATAGGCAAAGACGATTTCTCTTTCTGACAATGGCTGTAAAAGGTAGACAGAGGTAAAAGAGCAGCACCCATCACAATTTTAAATCCAGTGGTTTTTGTATTTGTGTATTCCTGTTGATCATTAGATAACCACTTTTCTCCTGCCAAATTAGACCAGTGGATGAGGGGGTGAGCATTAGAGGCTGAAGGGTCAGCATGTAAGCATCCCTGTGAATGGAATCTAAACAAAGCAATGACCAGTGAAGCAGATTTTTTTAACTATAAACAAAAGATATTTATTTACAGGTAATATATTATGGGGTAAGCAAAGCCTGACACACATACACACACCCATTTAGCTATTACTACAGGTAGTTCTCAACTTACGAACACAACTGAGCCCAAAATTTCTGTTGTTAAGTGAGACATTTGCCAAGTGAGTTTTGCCCCATTTTACGATTTTCTTGCCACAGTGGTTAAAGTGAATCACTGCAGTTGATAAGTTAGTAACCCGGTTGTTAAATGAACCTGGCTTCCCCATTGTTTTTGCTTGTGAGAAAGTTACAAAAGGTGATCAAGTGACCCTGGCACACAGCAACAGTCATAAATATGAACCAATTGCCAAGCATCTGAATTTTGATCACATGACCATGAGGATGCTGCAAAGGTCATAACTGGGAAACTACACATTTTTTCAGTGCTGTTGCAACTTTGAATGGTCACTAAATGAACTGTTGTAAGTTGAGGACTACCTGTATTTACTAGGAGGTCTCTCTCTCTCTCTCTCTCTCTCTTTCTGTGTGTTGTGTGTATGTGTGTGTGTGCGTGCGTTTGTGTGTGTTGCTTGAGTGCATGTATACTTGGGAAAAAAGAAGAACTGATCTGGCTCAAAAACATTAATCGTGAGAGTGACCCTGGGGTCCTAGTGGACAATCACTTAAATATGAGCCAGCAGTGTGCGGCGGCGGCAGCCCAAAAAGCTAATACAATCCTTGGTTGTATAAACAGAAGCATAGAATCAAAATCATGTGATGTATTAGTACTGCTTTATTAAGCCTTAGTAAGACTATTCCTGGAATACTGCATCCAGTTTTGATCACTACATTACAAAAAAAGATATTGAGACTTTGGAAAAAGTGCAAAGAAGAGCAACTAAGGTGATTAAAGGCCAGGAGACAAAAACATATGAAGAAGAGTTTTGGGAATTGGGTATGGCCAGTCTAGAGAAAAGAAGGACTAGGAGTGACACGATAGCACTATTCCAGTATTTGAGGGGCTGCCACAAAGAAGAGGGGGTCAACTTATTTTCCAAAGCACCAGAAGGCAACACAAGAAACAATGGATTGAAACTAATCAAGGAGAGAAGCAACCTGGAATTAAGGAGAAACTTCCTAACAGTGAGGACAATTAATCAGTGGGGCAGCTTGCCTTCAGAAGTTGTGGGTGCTTCATCACTGGAGGTTTTTAAGAAAAGACTGAACAGCCACCTGTCTGAAATGGGGGTCTCCTGCTTAAGCAGGGGGTTCGACTAGAAGACCTCCAAAGTCCCTTCCAGCTCTATTCTGATTGATAGGCAAAGCAGCTCCACAGAATTAGAAGCTAAAGTATCATTAATTTTATATGACAAAGGGCAGACTTTCTAAGAACCATTACATCGATTAAAAAAAATAGCTTCGAGTGCAGCCTAACTTGCTTAGCAAATAAACAGATGTTGTACTCCAGATGGTTGTTGAACTACACTCCCAGCATCCCACCTCATTGGATATTCCAACAAGGGATTGCCAGCCATGGCAGTTCAGCAACATCTGGATAATTACATGCTCTCAATCTCTGCCATCAATTTGTGGCAATGCTAGTTAATCACCAGCTTGTAAAATGTAGGTGTCAAATGAGAACAAGAAAAGTTTAAGTTAGTAATCCTACATGTAGATAAGAGTTTCTAGGTCTAGACTGCAGATATTTGACAATCATCAGTTGTAGCCAAAAGATATATGGAGGACACTTATCTGGATTTTGCAGTCCACTCCAATAGACCTGATTTCAGCTTTTCCATTGGAACACTAAGAACTGTCATCATTGTCCAGTCTAAATAAATATATAAACTGAATGTCTACATTACAAAGACTGAGGAAAAAGACACACTTCTGCAAATCTTATATATGAAGATTTTGCTCCTTTATTTCTCTTTTTACTCTCTTCCTACTACCTTCACTCTTCATATAAATCATAAAATGCTAATCATTAATAGTCGACCAACTCATTCTTTCCATAGAGTTCTTTGTTCCTGCAGTTCTGTAGAGTTCTGTTTTTCGGTTATTCAATGTTAATTCAAATGCCAATTTGTGTTGCAGTATTTTAAATATGAGTCACATTTTATAATGCATAAACTTTTCATACAACTACACCTGGTTCCAGGGAGAACCAAAATACAAGCCATTTTTTCAGATCAGGAATCTTCTTCTGTGGTATAAAATAAAACAGACTAAACAATACAACTCGATATCATTTATATTTATGTTTATGTATTTATATTTTAACAAATTATAAAACTGAAACAATGCTTATCTGGCTTGGATTATTTGAGCATGAAGACCAAGCAATGTAGCCACTGGGGCATAAAATGCTTTGAACTATTCTGTTCATGTAGAAATTCTATAACTATTTTAACATTTTTATGTATTAAAGAGTCAGTGACTACCCCATCCTTTCCAATATTGAATACATTTTCCAAGATGCTGTCAAGAAATCATTTGCTCTTCCAGCCCACTCATTTTCATATATGTTTTCAAAACTTCAATCCTACTATGATTTGGGTGGGTTTAGAGGCAAGATGGAGAGAGAAAGCAGAATGTTTCCTTGATCTTGCTCTGGTTAATTTCTGTATCCTGTGAGATGTCCAAATATTAGGATTAGGCAAAAAGAGACTTGGAATTGATATGTCATGATTCTGTATTGCAATTATTAAGCAACAACAGTACCTGTCAAGTCCTTTTTAGATTCCTGAGGAGATATCAGATTCCTTAAGAGAAGGTAATCAGCATCCGGATGTTATGATCTTGGATGGGTTTCTACAACAAGTGTTTGCAGCTGGGGAAGAAATCATAAAAGGGAGACACCTGAGAGCAGTGACTGATCCACTGCAAATATAAAGTCTATCCTACAACAGGATATGAGGATCCAAATCCTCACTCAAATATTTACTGAGGACAGGAAATGGCACCCTAGAAAAGTAACATTGGCATTCTTCTTGATGACTGTTACTACTAGAGGCTGTAAACCATTTTTCTGAATGATGCTGACTTTTGGGCTGGATATTTTTGTTTTTCTCTCTCAAGGCCCCAGTGGGCATGGCCTGTGATAGAACTGCATTACCAGTTGGTGAGATTTCAGTCTTTTAAATGGAAGGGCCTTAGGTGGGCCTTCAGCAGCGAGATCCAGAAGCACCAGTTAATGCATTAAGTCTCTTTTGTGAGGGCACCCACCAATATGAGTGATGTTGTTGCTGAATTCCAGCACTATGAAGCAGAAATGCTCTGGGAAGCAACTCTAGAACATGTAGGTAGCTTGCTGACTATGAGTTACTTGTCCCTGTACTAAAGGAATATAAGATACTCAGCATATAGAGCCATGCGCCTCCATGCCTCAATTTCCATGGCTTGTATAAATATACCTCTTGTCTATATATTTCTCTTGAAAGCAACATTTCTTTCATTCCTCACTGCACAACAGCAGCCTAGATTAAGCTACAGAGGGGAAAAAACAATCTTGGCAAAATATAAAATAATAGTCCCAAGGAACATGAATATCTGTTCATAAAGATATATTAGGTTTATAATATAAGATGTATTTATTAATATAAGATTTATTTATGTTTCGTGTTTCTAAACCACCCATCTCCTTCAAAGAGGTTCAATTGATAGTGATTAGAAGTAGCGCTTGAGGGCCCACTTTTGGAATTTCCTCCCTAAAGAAGTTTTGCTAGTTGAACCTCAGTTTTATTTTGGGTATCTGGTTTTTAGAGAAAAAAACAAACAGACATAGAGAACAAGAAACCTTAACCATCAGGGTAATGTGAAAAGGCAAGCAAAAATAAAATCAGAATTCTCTGAAATTGGCCAGGTAACATAATGAGCATTTAATTCTCACCACAATATGGTGTCTGAAAATATTTGGAATTTGAATTACAGTGAGATCCATAGTTGGAGATTAGGAATCTAATAGCAATAGCAATACCACTTAGACTTATATACCACCCCATAGTGCTTTACAGCATTCTGAGTGGTTTACAGAGTCAGCCTATTGCCCCCAACAACATTTTATGGACCTTGGAAGGATGGAAGGCTGAGTCAACCTTGAATCATTCAGGATCAAACTCTTGGCAATCAGCAGAATTAACCTGCAGTACTGCATTCTAACCACTGTGCCACTGCGACTCTAATGGAGTCTTTTCAACAAACAGTTCAAGAGTTCTGCAGGGAAATCCAGGGAAATCCAGTTTTCCAGGGAAATCCTTGGAAAAACACAAGTTGGACGAGCAAAAATCTTGACAAGGCAATATTCTAGGAATATAGCTTCTTCATTGATTAGTCTTTGTGACCATATCAAAAATTAAACCAAATAAAAAACAATCTAAGTCCAGAGTAAAATAGATAAAATAAAATACAGAAATAAATTAGATATGTGATAAACACTGAAAAAACAGCACTCAGATAAATACATCCCTTTTACTGAAAACTCTGAACTGTTCAATGTAATGGATTCTTAGCTCAACTGCCTTAATTATAAACTTAGCAGTTCTGCTCACAATGTATACGGTAGAAACCAGGAGGAAATAGGAGAATCTGTGATTGAGATCCCAGTGGGCTGTTCTTTCAAGTAAGGATTTTAAGTATATAAGTTTAAAAGGGGCATTCAGTTGACAGTCTAATAAAACATAAGTAACATATAATCATGGTAACAGTTCAATCCTAACTGGCTCAAGGTTGACTCAGCCTTCCATCCTTCTGAGGTCAGTAAAATGAGGACCCAGAATGTTGAGGTGAATATGCTGACTCTGTAAACTGCTTAGAGAGGGCTGTAAAAGCACTAATGAAGCGGTATATACGTCTAAGTGCTATTGCTATTGCTATTCCCAGTGAGAAGAAAAATAGAAGAAAGTGTAATAATAAAGGAGACAGCATTGTGTCCCACTAACATGGACTGATAGGATGTTCTGATATGTCTATAACTGTACTTACTGGTCCTACTTGGGGATTCCATGTTTTGAACTGGGAATCTTTTGATGCAAAGTACATGGTGGGGTTAATATGCTGTTATTCTCCAGGTCAGTGACATGACAGGTAAGAAAATGAGAAGGTACAAAGCAGAGGATAGAGTATTAGCTCTGCTGGTATACTGCCAATATTGAGAAGTAAATCCCCAGCATGTTTACACTGCATTGATTTCACCTTATATATTATGTTCTTTATAAAGCATAGAGATTTCAAAAATAAAGGTTGCGCTTTCCTCTTTTTTTCACAAAAAGATCCATTTGCAGCAAATCGGGGCATGGAACATCATGTTTTGACACAACATATGAGTATTTCACAAATGATAGCAAAAATCTGCTTTAGAATAAAAGATCATTGATTAAACATACACATAAGGCATACTTATGAGCCTTTGCTGCTACAGCTTGTGAGTTAAAAATAAATCAGGGACTCAGGAATCAAACGCAAAGATCACTGGGTTAAAAAAAAGAAACAAAACCTAAGAATCCCGAAAGCAAAGAAGTAGAAAACTAAAAGCAAAGAAATAGAAAGTGGGAAAGATATTGTTAAAATTTGTTCCAGCCTTGGCAACATCAAACATAACAAGCCTCTCTCTTCCAGCCTGACAGAAAGTGTTTGATTGACTTCTGCGCACCCAGGCACAGTAGAATTTGTTCCCAGGGGAAGAATAGCTTCAGCATTAAGGTGGGGGATCCTTTTAACCTCACCTATCACAGGAGTAGCTTTCTAACTGACATCCTTATTCCTTACCAGAAAGGAAGTGGGAAGGAGACTGCCAAAATCTATTTTAATCCCATAGAAGTTCAGCAGTGCTATTGGCAGTGTGTTGAAGCAGTGTACAAAGTAAAACCAGATTGTGAGCCTTGGAAATGCTTAATTGGACCTTTTGTATGTGAGTCCTGATGAAAGTTATTGGTTTGGGTGAGAAACTAGAGATCTGGCTGGTTCAAAATAGAGCAGGCACCAGACTGATCCCCGTTGATCCAGGTTGCAGTCTGTTCAGATGCATCTACCCCAGCACTGTTTGTGGGAATAATTTAAAGTATTTTTTGAAAATCTGGATCCCACCTTCTCCGGGATAAACTCGGATATTGGCTGAGAATATCATCTTTCAGAACTCTGCTTGAGCTACCCCCACCTAGGAAGTTAGGAGAATGGATATTATGCCATTTGATTGCAGACATCTCTCCCTAATATAGCTGCCTAACATGTCATGGCAATCTTTTAGATATCAAGGGAAACAGTTTTAATTAGTGAAGCTTTTCATCTGTTTTAATTTTGCTTCCAGACATTTTATTGCTGCAACTTGATTACATGTTTATTTCTATTGGTTTTTAATTTCCATCAGGCTCCTTGAACACCACTGCGACAGAGAAGTAGGCGCCACGTTTTATGCGCTCAGTTGAGCGAGCAGCATTTGGAAAGGGGACTTAAAAAAAAAATTCCCTGTATGAACAGGTTCAAACGTTCATGCAGCTCTGGAAAATCAAGACTTTGATTCACTCCTTTCCACTACATAAAAGAAATTATAATCAGGAGAGGTATGCAGAAATATGGGGGGGGGGGGAAATTTCCCAGTGATGAAGTCTTTCGCCTTCTTTTTATCTTTCAAAAAGTATAGATGTGCTCCTGATATGCCAACTGCTCCTACTTTAATTTCTATTGTATTTGCATCCCAAAATATATAGTTTCTGAATCCCTATAATAAAGTATGATTTGGAAGTTAGGAAGAGGTTCCTCTTTTGTTGTGTCAGTCAAAAGAAGAAAGGACTATGATCATTACACATATTCTTTTGAAGCTTTTTCTTGCTGTACTTTTGTGTGAAGATAACAGACTCTCTATGACAATTACACATTACCGTCATTAAACACTGGCGCTCAGGTCTTCCAGAGTCTTGCTAGATGCATAGCAATATATTGCATTCAGGAAAAAAAACAAAATTAGCTTCAAAACAATACCCAGTATGCAATAGTGGTGAATATCTGTAGCTCGGATGTAGGATGAGGGTGAAGGTTTGTTCTCCGAGCTTGTGAGTTGGTCTCCGAACGTTTCATTACCCCTCAGAATCCAAATCAACCACAAAGTCAACCAGAGACAGCACCGACCTTCAACCAACCCATGCAAGCCCCCCTCCCCTACACCAACAGTTCACTTCGCAATGACCCTGACCTGAGGTAACCTGCCTATCACAGGCCCCTCACTGATGATTCACACCTGACCCATCACAAGACCCATCACAAAACCCTCACTTGACACACTCACACTTGAAGCCCTTATAAATAGAAGAATACTGACACCAACATCCCCAAAACTCCACTAAAGATGCTACCTAGCCTGGTAACAAAACATTTGGAAACCAGCCCACAAGCTCGGACAACAAAGCTTCATCCCCAATACCCAGTATCCCAAAGGTGCTTTTTCACAAGGCAACTAGACTTTCTTGTTTTTCTTTGAAGACGTTTCGCTTCTCATTCAAGAAGCTTCCATTTATCCTGTAGACCAAGTTCATCTTTTGTCAACGGTCCAGAAGATATGTGCCTGATCATAACTACCAGCTTCTTTTTACACAAATGCCATTCTTTTGCTTAGGGACCGACAAATGTTCACATGCTTATTGCGTGAAGTATTTCTTGCTTTCCTATAAAAGGTGACCTAAGTCTCAAGTACTGGTTGGCCATACGTTTTAAAAAAAAAACAGCCCTGAGGGCAATTGGCAATTATACAATATAATTTAAGCCTTCTCAGGATGATAAATGTGTTCCAGCTGCCCTGTTTTCTAATAGAAGTCAAAAATGCAACTCTTTATGGTTGCCAAGTTGGCACGTGCCCCATCAAGAGCGCGCTGGGCAAAAAGCTTTTGCTGAAGCAACCTTCATGAGGCTTTCTAAAGGAAAAGGACATTTCTAAAACCATCCCATTTTAAATGTTCTTGTTTCAAAGATAAAAAAAAAACATAATGACATGCTCCAATGTTCCACATGATTTTCATGCTCCTGGCGTTATGTTGGCACACGGCCCTTGAAGAGGTGATCTTGGAGGGAACAAAAGCTAAAAGTTGACCAGATAAACTAAAGAAGAAGAGGAACTCTTTTTCAGGCAGTTTCTCCACCTTATAAACAATTTACCCCACCAAACAGAGCCCTGTACTCTTTGTGTGGCTGATTACAGTATTTGTAGACAACCCAAATCTAGTCAGACTCTGGGTGGTAAATAGACATAACAATCACAAGTACATAAATCATAGAAATGACACATAATAAAAACTGCCTTCAATAAGCAGTCAGAATCATCTAGGGCCAAAAGCACAGTGGAATAATACATTTTTTCCCACTTGATTGCAAAATACAAGAATGGACGTGCTTCTGGAAGAAGTGAATTTTAAAGCACAGACTCTACTACTGAGAAAGCCTGCTTCTAGCCTAGTTGCCCCCCCCCCCACACACATACTCCTCCTGAGCTCTGTGTAGCATCAACAAGCTCTCCATAGGTGTCTACACTCAACAGACAGGTTTGGTTCTGGCAAGGACATTCCTGATGTACTACATTGCCATACCATGCAGAAGGCAATGGCTTTAAAAGTTGAGTTATCCTGCAGTAGCAGAGATGTTCCACCAGTAATCTAGCTACTGTGTTTTGCACCAGCTGAAGCTTACTAGCTGTCTCAAAAGACAAATCCATTTATTGGAGTAACCAATGCTACATCTGCCCCAGGGCAGACCTGAATTCTCCAGGAAATAATCTCAGCTGTACTTGATGTTCTAGGCCTTCTTAACAATCTTCCCTAAAAAGAGATAACTTTTGCCCAGTCTCCAACTTCCTACCTTTAGAGGGAAGACTTCTTCAAGAGAGAGAGCACACTACCATGTCCTTCAAATAAAACAATATTACACATCTTCAGAGAAGCATTGGCTATATCCTGAGTCCTCTGCCTCACCTAGTCATGCAAAGGAGCCAAGCTGTGACTGAGTTCTAATTACAGAGAACCCTATAAACTTCCTTGGGTTCCACAGTTATAAAGGTATCTCAGGTAGCATGCTATCTTGCTTACCATAGTGGATTCTACCCCTCTGCTAAAACCCACCAAACATATCCAGCAAGTCTGCCAATTTTTCCCTAAAATCTCTAGATTTACTTTGAATCAAATGGGAATCTGGAGACACCATAAGCATAGACAAGAACTGATGTTTGGCTACTCTTATTGTTTCTGTATACACTCAGATGTGAGCTCTTAATAATGCTCAGTTGCATCCACTTCTGGTTTTCTGCCACCACCCTTCTAGGCATATTTGGTTTGCTTCATAGAACACAGAACTGCCTGCCACCTTCTCAAGGAATTCCCCAAGCACTCTCTGAAAACTCTCAGGATTCATCAGGCATCTGGGACAGACTATTCTAAAGGATCTGTGGTCCAGGGCTGTGATTACTTGTAACAAGTCCGTTGGTTCTATGGAGGTCATGCCTCTTGAACTACACCAGAGCTCGCGTGAGGACACTGAGAATGAAGTTACCCATCTCCAAAAAGTTTGGGAATCTCAATCCTAGCTCGGAGACAAATTCCAGGAACTCATAAAGATGTGCCGTGAGCCAGCAGCCTAGCTTGTCACTGTGACCCAATTCCCTTTCTACTCTGAGGCATTGCTCCCTGTCACTGTGAGAATTTCACAAACAGAATTACCTCTCCTGCTCCTGCTCCCCCTCTCCTCTTCTTTGTGTCAGGACTGCTGTAGGCCTTGAATCCTAGATGGGCAGATTTCTATCATAGCCCAGCCAGGTTTCAGTGATACCCACCAGTCTGCACACTTGCTTGACACCATGTCTGAGATAGACTCGTTGCATCTAGAACTTATATTTTACAATAGCAGCTGGAGACCAAGGCACCCAACAGTTCAGCTACCTGGCCTCAAGACAGGGGTTACTGGCTCAGAGAAAGGAACTGCACCAACATGTGAGTCTCTCTTTTTCTACAATGGCCTGCCCAAACCCCTGAAATTAGAATATTTTCCCTTGTAATATTGCTGAAACTAGTTTGTCAAGTTGTAAGCTTATAATTGTCATTGCCTTGAAACAGGTCCAGATGTTTTCATACTTACATTCATGCCTAATGTAAGTCTCATTGAATTCAATAATTGTCCCTTAAATCTGATTTCAACCTCTTGTAGCTTATGGGGCTTGGGATAGATATTTGAGAAGAAATTATCCAATTAGTGGTGCTTTCAGTCAATGGAGCTAAACTTCATTGAATACAGTGAAATATCTTTAAGTCCCTTGAAATCACAACACTTCAAATATATTAAATTTTGCATCTGTTTACATCCAGAGGCCTTTCCCCATTGGTAAGTGATATCAAGCTATCCTTGAGTGGGCAGAAAAGTATACAAACATGAAACTTTACACACACACACACACACACACCTTTCTGATCCGCAACCTACCTCTTCTGCATTTACACAGGGACATGGTATTGCCCTGATTACATATGTGCAGTGCATGATGGGCAAAGTAATTGGTTGTGGTGCTCTCCCTCTTTATAGCACTATAGTACAGTATAGCAGTACAGAAGGAAAGGAGAAGATCTTTCTGTGGAATTCTGTCCATAGTCTCTAGCCTACTTTGTCCATCCTTCCTCTTATGTTCCATTCTGCTGTAACTTAGTTCAATAATGTTTTTTTTTAAAAAAACAACAAAAACAACCCTCCCATCAGAGTCATGAATAGAAGCCGAAGAGTCAACACCTGTTGCTTAGAAGAAAGAAGAAAAACAAGGACAGGGAAACCCTATATAAATTGCACTTTTATTTAGGATTTCCCTCTCCTTGTTTTTCTTCTTTCCTCTAAGCAACAGGTGTTGACTCTTCAGCTTCTTTGGATTTGTTCTGCTTGGGAACTAATGGACAGAGCCAAATTGGTGTTGTTATTTCCATGTTGTTATTTCTATTTCAACCTGTCATGCCATTCCTGTGCTCTGTTATTTCAGTCTAGTGCTAAATTGATAAGACCCACACTGTTAAAGTACTTAAAGACCTGCCAGCTGAGAGCACAACACTAATGCACAATACTCATAGGCCACCGGCAGAGCAATTTAGGGAGACAGCAGCAGAATGGCAACAGATGTGGATGAGCAGGGACTAGAGGAAGGAAGCATGTTCACATCAACCTGAAATGGCCAATAAATGCCACTCTGATCTCATCCACTACGAGACACCTGACTTAGCCTCTAATGTGATGGGTGGTGAAGCACAAGAGATCTTGCACACCTGATGGCTGTCATTGGATGCTGTCAGCTTAAGGAAGAAACACTACTTTAGCATTAATACAGGCAAAGATGACTTAAATCTTCTGTTCATGGATTGGGACAAAAAGAAGAAATATTATGGGAATTCAGCAGAAAAAATGATACTGCCAGAATGTATTTGTATGGGGGTTAGGTCATCTGCAGAAACCTTAGAATGCTTTGTTTTCTTAAAAAAATATATACTTCAGAGTAATGTCAAAATTTCTTTTGGGTGAGGAAACTGCACAAAACAGTTCCTCTTTCTTATACAGGTAGTGCTCGACTTACAACAGTTCATTTAGTGACTGTTCAAAGTTGCAACAGCACTGAAAAAAAATTACTTATGACCATTTTTCACACTTATGACCGTTGCAGCATCCCCACGGTCATGTGATCAAAATTCAGCCGCTTGGCAACCGACTCATATTTATGACGGTAGCAGTGTCCCCGGGTCATGTGATCCCCTTTTGTGACCTTCTGACAAGCAAAGTCAATGGGGAAGCCAGATTCACTTAACAACCATGTTGCTAACTTAACAACTGCAGTGACTCGTTTAACAACAATAGCAAGAAAAGTCGTAAAATGGGGCAAAATTCACTTAACAAATGTTTCACTTAGCAACAGAGGTTTTGGGCTCAATTGTGGTTGTAAATTGAGGACTACCTGTATGTGCATTCAGAGATCAAATAAGTTTCATATAAATTTTGCTTAAAACTATTTAACCTTCTCTAATCTTCTCTGGAAGGTTTCTAAAAATAGACTTATTATGTTCAAAGTGTATACATTAATTTATTCCCTCTATAAAAGTGAAAAGGTTGTCATTTCTTTGTCTCAGTCTCATTTAGTTTTATATTAATGGGAAAATGCTACTGATTAACCTTTATAGTCTTTCAATTTAGGGTTTTGTGAAGAAACAAAAAGAGAAAATACCTTACTTTTTCTCTTTTTTTACAAATTAGTAATGCTAATGTACCAAAATCCAATCCAACTCTCTTATTTAGTGATGTGCACATATTTTTATGCTTTCCCAGAATATATTAACAATATACTTCTTCTTCTTTTTGAATTTTGACTATTCCTTCTTATCTATAGCTATTAAATAATAGAATCAAAAGTTTTCAGATGTCAGTTAATTTTAGGCTGGTTGTGGCAAGTCTATTTAAGTTAAACTTGTGGAAGCATTGGCTCTCTAGGTGTTGGTGGACTCAAAGTCCCATTAGCCTCAATTTTAGCCAATAGTAAGTGAAAATAAATGGATGGCCAGGAGTCAGAAATGCATAGGGAAAGGCCCTATTTTCTCGTCTCTGCTTCAAAGGGCCTTACATGGCATGGAGCCAGGTTGTTTGAGGGACACCTCTCCCCAATTACATCTACCCACAGTCAACTCTACAATGAATCTGGCTGCAGCCATTTTTGTCGTTCTAGGTTGCCACAAGAAAGGGAGGGGGGAAAGGTATTTCTGGTAGTCTAAACATGAGCAAATCTTGTGGGACTCAAGGTCATTCCCACACCGTAGTGGAAGAGAAAGACTGTTTAGTCAGAAAGCCCGCCAAGTCGTTCTATTGGATAGCATGAGTAGAGGGGTGGGAATTGTTACATTGTATTACTTTGATTCTAGGAGGGAAAGTTTAGATTTGGTTTCACTTTTGACCATGCCAATGCTATGTATCCAATAAACATGTTTTTTGAGGAATTTTCCTGCCTCGGAGTTCTGATTTACTTGGTCTCATTCATTGGAACCATGACACCTATCCCATCAGTTCCGGCAGGAGGACTATGTTGCAGATCCCATCTGCTAAGGAGTTCCATCTTATAGGACACACGAGATAAGCCCTTTCTGCCATAACACCTGCCCTTTGGAACATCAATCCCCACCTCCGAGGTGAGATTAGTGATAGATGATGGCTAGATGATAGATTGATAGATAGATGATGGATAGATGGATGGACGATGGCTAGATAGATGACAAATAGATATAGATGGATGGATGGATGGATGGATAGATGGAGAATGCTAAGATCTTCACATCCTTGTAGCCTGATTTGTTGCATTGATGAACCATGTAACTGGGAATTCTTAATAACAGTTCCACCTGAAAAGTGGTGGTGAGATTGAAAGGGAGGGATTGTTAGTGACCCCAAAGGGTTTGTAATGCATCACCAATACCTTGAATGGAGTCAAACCAACCAGGGGGGACCAGTTTAATAGGCTGTGTGGGCAATGACTCCATATGCCCATCTAAGTCAAGTAATCTTTCTTTGCAGCATTTATGTACAACTCTAAAGCATCTGCATTTTTTTACTTATTATTTCTGCCTGAGAGAAGGTGAGAAGAAGGATAAGGTTAGGTGACCCAGGATCAGTTTGGCATCTATTTTCAGAGGGTGATTGTTTAAATGCAGAAAAGGAAAATCACAAAGCAGAGATACACATTAATGGGGGAATAATGGTTATTGCAGGTTCAGTAAATCTATTACTTAAAAAGAATTGTCAAAACTGAAAAAATAAGACATTAGTTTAGATTGCACAGGCGTAAGGGCATTTCTTTTAGTCATAGGAGATTTCAGCATTTCCTGTATTTACATACTCTTAACAGTCTGGAAAACAAGCACATTCCTTAATGAGAAAACTACATTTCATAAATAAAATTCTACCTAAATGGGTTCTTTAATTATACTTTACATAAATTCTCATTACACTCTGTCAACAGAATTCCTCTGCATGACAAAAAAAGGAATATATGGGAAAAATCAGTGATACGGGGAATTCTTTAGGGATTTACAGAGAAAGAATAATAATTTCTTCCTGGATAATTATTTCAAAGACAATTGCAGAACTTGATTACATTTGTGAAATGGAGAAATATAGTAGCTGGGATAGCAGCTGTAAACATCTGTCTCCAAAGAATACAGTGGAGGACATTTCAGTTTTCAGATAGGAATGAAGTCTGTATCTTATAGTAAAATCCACTGCACCACCAAAAATAATTCAGTGAATAGTTTATATTATACAATTGTCATATGGATACCATCACACATATACCCATATAGAAATCTCCCACTCTGTAATCCACAGGTGTCAAACTCGATCACATCACGTGACATATCATGACTTATCGCAATGTTTTTTGCCTTTGTGGAGCTGGGATGGGCGTGGCCTGCATGTGAAGCATCCGGCCCGCAGGCCCCCAGTTTGACACCCCTGCAGTGCAATCCTACACATGACTGCTCAAAAGTGGCACTTACTCCAATAATATCCCTGATCCCTTCATGCTGATGCTTGTGCATCCGATGAGTTTGCATATTGTCTATAGTATTTGTGACAACAGAGTGACTGAACTTCCAACCTTATGAGATAGGATAAAGGCATATATATCTCAGAAATATACAATTTGGGTAGGGCTGGTTGTACATTTCTGCTGTCATGATATGCTGTCATTACTTGTTTAATTTGTGACCAATATTAAAGCATACTGAATTCAAAAGAATCAGGCCTAATGTTGCATCTCTAGAGAAGGACAGCTTTAGCTCTTCTTAAGAACCAAATAGGTGGCTTCCGGTTTTGACATTGCAGCAATGCAGATGCAGGAAGACGGGGCTCCATCTTTCGAGTTTGGTTTCGCCCCGTTGGGGGACTCTGGAAAGGATCGAAAGTCACCCCATAGAGGCAATAAGCAAGGAGGGGACCCTCATCTGATCGCAAGGGAGTGGCAGCCCTCCTGTTTGATCTGAGAAAGCCCTCCAAACCGACGGGGGAAAGACTGGCTACATTCACGTTTCCAGTCCAAAGCTGCTGTCAACAAAAAGCAATAACAAGCAATCTTACAGCAATGTGGATGAAACTGGGTGAGAGTTTGGAGTTTATATATATATATATATATATATTAAGAATATATATATATATATATATATATATATATATTAAGAATATATATATATATATATATATATTAAGAATATATATATATATATATATATATTAAGAATATATATATATATATATTAAGAATATATATATATTCTTAATTGTACTAAAAATCCAAATCCCGGGTAAACACATGTTGTAAAGCAAATAAATAAAAGCGATCACCGGGATAAAAATCTTAAAACAAAGATTGTTTAATTTACAAAGCTGATTTACACCCGATCCCCCGGTACGAAATGGGAGGAGCAGGAGCGATCTGATACCCGACCCCCTAACGCTAGCACACATACCCTAAGAACAACAGCAACTGGAGGAGAGAGGATACCTGTGGAAACGGCCCCTTTAAGAACAGTGCGCCCGGCGCCGAGGAGCGGACTGATGACTAGGTCGAGAGCCCGGGCGCAGAGACAGCCAGCCATATAAGAACGGACTCCCAAATCTTACGTTATATGCTCTGATGATGTTGGCAGTGTGGCCGATGAAAGCTCAGCTTTGTAAATTAAACAATCTTTGTTTTAAGATTTTTATCCCGGTGATCGCTTTTATTTATTTGCTTTACGATATATGTATGTATATATATATATATATATATATATATATATATATATATATATATATCGTAAAGCAAATAAATAAAAGCGATCACCGGGATAAAAACCTTAAAACAAAGATTGTCGAAACGTCACCAAGATACTCTCAATCTTACACGGGAAAAGACCCGAATACGCCAAGACCTGCATACCTGTACCCATGAAAATCTATGAAAACAAATATATATATCGTAAAGCAAATAAATAAAAGCGATCACCGGGATAAAAATCTTAAAACAAAGATTGTTTAATTTACAAAGCTGAGCTTTTTTCATCCCATAGACGAAATGCAACCATCATCCAGAATCCACACCACGGCGGCATCACCAACTGCTGCACCCCCCGCTGACCCCCACACAAAGCAAACTGACACACGCCATAAACACATGGCCAGACCACAAACTCGGAGCCAAACCAAAGCCCGTGATGTTACATCACAGCCATCTACTCAGGACATTACATCACAGAACTCAGGAGGTTACATCGCAAAGGCTCAGTATGTTACAACGCAGCCTACCTCCCATGATGTGGCAGCACAGGACTCAGGATATCACTACAATAGAGCTCAGAATGTTACCACACAGCCCATTACCCAGGTACAAAAGAACAATGGGCACACAGCCAGCACCTCAGCCACACAGGATGTTACCAAACAACTGACTAATTTGCTTACATCAATTCCATCTTCCAATCAAGATGTAACAACACAGCCAACCAACCCGCTTACAGCTACATCAGCTAATTTGCTTACATCAATTCCATCTTCCAATCAAGATGTAACAACACAGCCAACCAACCCGCTTACAGCTACAAAGCCAACACGCCACACACCCCCTCCAATATTTATAGAAGGACGGCAGCTCTGATCACACTTTGTTCGCACAAGCACGGGAAAAGACTCGGAAATTTGGGGACTAAAAGTGCTTTTAAGACCTTTTTTCTAAAAAAAAAGACTTGAAAAGTTTACAATATAAGTTTTGGATTTAAAAACTGAAAAATGGCGTTAATGATATCTAGTGGTGAATTATGGCACTACAACTTATTATGCCTAAAAGAAACCTGGCTCAAAGCCCAGAATTAGATAAGACTTTGGCTGGCCTTGGAAGCTTTCGTGTTTGAAGATTACAGCTGAGAAAAAGGAACAAACTTGGGGGCTGCCTATTTGTTTGGCAGAGATGATAAATTACTCTAAAATTGGCCTGTCTGAACTATGAATACAAATACTGACTTTCAGAACTGTATTGTGGAACTATTTTCCTGTAGAAGAAACATACACTATTGCCTGATATGATGGAACATTTTGGATTATAAATCTTGATTGATAAACAACCTTTAATGGTTCTTTCTTCTCCCTGGACAGAAAGGATATATTTCTCATTGGACAGAAAAATTTGAACTTTACTTATATTTGCTTAGGAGAGGTTTAAGAACGGCTAGTTGGTTGGATAATCTGGAATTCCAATGACAATTAACTGAAATTTTCTAAAGTCTTAAACAGATTTCTATAAAGGCCACTTACAAAAAATAAAATGGATGTTTCATATTTAGCTCTAAATGGTAAAAAAACATCCTTAACATCTGTTTCAGAAGTCTCAGTTTGATATACTACCAAGAAAATACTGATGAACCACAGAAATAAATTCTCTCCATGTTGAAATTAATACAAGAAACAATTGTTTTAGCTCGTGATTAGATTAAAAATAACACATTTTCTAATTTAAATCTACAAACTCAGAAAATAACTACAGAGAAGGAACTAACAACCCAGAAAATAGAAGGAAAACTAGAGAATGCTGACATAAATATTGAGGATCTAAAGGAAGAAGCTAATGACCAGGCTCAAACAAATGAAGACTTAGAAGACACAACGATAATATTGGAAATGGAAAAGACATTCTTCAAACCAAGATTTCAGAACATATTGGAGGATAAGGCAGGAAAGCTGATGGAATGGAAGATAGCGCTATTAACAGAACTGTGGGGAACTGGAGAAGGAGGGAGGCTGTATAATGAATATCAATGGGCTAGTTCTTCCAAAAATACTTTAACTAAATTGTTTCTCTTGTTTCAAATAATATATACAAAAATAGAGGAAGAATTATTTGATGATCCAAAGGCACTGACTTGGAAAGTTAGTTGGCAAAGGAAGAAAGCTAGAGTAAGACTGAAGAAAACAGAAGCTTTGACCTATTAGAGGGGATGTTATATTACTAATTAGATGTTTGAATATGGTTAAGAATAGATTGTTAGAAATAGAAGTATTATTATAACTAGATAAATAGGATTTGTAATCAGAATATCATATCTTGGTATGAAAAGGGAAATAAGAATATGCTAAGAAATTTGAATAAGGGAAGCTTTTGGTTACCCAAAGATAACTTGTTCTGAAATTTTAAATGATTGGGATATTTTGAACATGGATGGGAAATTAAAATTTAAAATAGGAAATGGACTGAATAAACGGATATTGAGTGCAAATGCAATTAAGATATGTTTTGGTTAGAAAATATATTTTAAACTGATATCATTGATATTATTAGAAAACTGTAACAAATATTGATATGCAACTGTATATTTACTAACAACAATAAAAATTGTATTTGCTTAGTGTGGAAAAATGTCTATTACCAGAAGAAGAGAGGATGTATTGGAGGGTGTAATATTGGATTTAGTTTGAAGAAGCTTACATGTATCATGGAATTACTAATGGACTCAGTCATCACGTTGTCTATTAAGCACTTGATTGTAAAAATAGAAAATTAATAAAATATTTATATATATATATAAAAGAACCAAAGAGGTGTGTGCCTCCAGTTCCAGGTTAAGCAAAAGGACAAAATCAACTCCAATTCCCAATTCCTGTTTCTTAAAGAATCCACAGAAATTCAGAAACATTTAGTTGCAATTTACAACAAAGCAAAACATAGATTTTTTTTATTAAGGACAGCTTAACCGAGTTAGTTACTTAAATGTGCCAAGAACCTTAACCTCTGATTACACTTACAGAGTGATTCTCTAGAACAGGGGTGTCAAACTGCCGGTCTGCAGGCCGGATGTATCACGAGGAAACTGCGCCCACCCCATTACCGGCAATGGGAAAAAAACTCCGATATGTCGCATGACGTCACGTGACGTCGCGAGTTTGACATGTCTGCCCTAGAACATGCTGGCTAAGGAATTCTATGAGTTGAAATCCACAAGTCATAAAAGGGCCCTGGTTCCCCACCCCTGCCCTAGAAGACTTTCAGCCTCTTGAAGACAAGGTACTTTCACTCAGCAGAGAGTTTTCTTAGGAAAGGAATAACTTCTAAGAAGTGATATTTAAACTAACCAATTCCTGCATTGAATGACTTTTCTACCAGGTGAAGCTTGTGGTTATCATGAGGCTGAATCATAAGAATATCAACCTTTGATGCCAATTCAGGCCATAGGGGTGTCTGGCCAGATTCTTTGCTTAGAAGAATGGCCAGCAAATGGAGAATGTATCACAAATGGATATCTTGCTCTTTCCCCCTCCCCTTTACTCCTAATGAAGACAGCTTTGTAAAGCAAACACAAGTAGCAGTTATGGACTGACTCTATGCCTTGGAATATAGCGGGACAGAGTTATACATTATTTCTTATTTGACAGAAAAGTGCTCCTTCACAACCATCTGTTCCTAAAATACACCATAATACTTTAAATTGGATTAGATCCTCACTCAAAGGATGGGCACAATAGCAGCTTCCAGCTATCTCTACATCTGTTACAAGCACTTGTAATTTAGCAAAGAGAAAATAAAAGTGTGACCTGGCCAGAGCTTCAAAAAATAAACGCTATATATTTGTTCCAACCGTTCATATGTTGCAGGGACACTATGCCATTTAACACGACCGAGTAGTTCAGAAAAAATAAACTGGGATGATGCATGTCTCTTGTAACTGTCTGGCATATACTGTGGGTGTCTCAGGCTAACCAGGGACCAGGGAGTTTAGCAGGAAGAAAAAAGCCAGCTTCTGCAGCTTTCCTTAAAAATAGATAAAATATACAGGAATGAAAGATTTATGAATTATTTCATTGTTTAGAGACAGGTTTTTTCTACGTGTGAAAATTTAAGGAAAGCTATTTAAGGAAAGGTGCAGTTACAGAGGCTGATTAGAAAGATGGCAGCTTTAATTTCTTTTTATTTAGGTTCCTGTGGAACAAAGAATTAGACTATTCAGTAATAGAAAATCAGTAGCTCCTTTTTTTTTATGTAAAATGTATTTCTTATAATTAAAAATGGAAATATTTCATCAGAAAATATTGATTTGTATCTATTGGACCACTTTTGAAAAAGATTCAATATTTGTATGTGTGTGCTGTCATGCCAAGAAATCTGAAATTGTGTAACTCATATGATTTAGTCTTGTCCAGCCATTTGGCCAAGACTAAACAATCCAGCCAACAATTATAGGACATATTCAAACAGTTTTGGGAAGAAAAGTTGGAAAATATGATGTTAAATTATATTTCTAAAAGATAGAATTTGTCATTTTAGGAAGAGGTTTTGTTCTACTAAGCTTAGTGTTTGGCAAAAATGACAAACTTAAATGGAAAGAAACTTATTCTCCTGTTACTATGAAGTAGATTCAGGAGATAGGTTTGTTACTTTTTTTTAGTCTTTATATTTTAAAAATAGAAAAATGGAGCAATATGTTTCTATATAGTTTAGGTTTATTTACAAGTTTATGAACCAAGTTGATTCCATACAAATGGATACATTTAGTAATAGCATTTTAGTACTTTAGTACTATTTAGTTCTACTGCATTTAGTTTCATTTAAAATGCTATAGTATGTTATTTTAAGAAAATATACAACCACTACTGCACTTTGTAGCTATACTATAGTTATACAATATCATAAAATGTTATTTATATATGATGGATTTGATAGAGATGACAGAGAATTTGGCCTTCATTTAAGCATTATCATTGTGAGTATATTTTCCTGTCTAGCTTCTCTCATCAAGGCTGTGCATATTTCCAATCTCTTCAATCACTTTTTATTTGGGGAGAACCTGACACAAATGGAAAACTGATTCAGTCTGAATTCAACTCTGATTGCAAGGAAGAGAAACTTAATATGTTATAAGCAATATACTATTACTTCCCCTAACAGGGCTGGGTTCAGGTTTGGCATATAGAGCTAGATAAATAAAGGCACACTCCTTTATTTCTAATGTCTAATATGGTTCATATAGCTCATCCCACCTTTATTATTTTTATAATAACTCAAGGCAGTGAACAATCTAATATTGCTTCTCTTCCTATTTTTCCCCACAACTCTGTGAGATGGGTTGGGCTAAGGGTGTGTAACTGGCCCAAGGACATCCAGATAGCTTTCGTAGATAAAGTGCAACTAGAACTCACAGTCTCCTGGTTTCTAGCCTGGTGTCTTAATCATAAACTGATTCTGACAAATATTGAGAAAAGTAACATTTCACCGTAAATGAATATACGGAAAAGAACAGTTACTTTTAGTGAGGGTTTTATCTGGTGCTTCGGTTCAGATCTCTTTGTCCTTTAAATCTAGTCTGATTAAAGTCTATGCAGGATTCTGACCTGAAATCATTTTAGAATCACAAGTCTGCAAATTGCTGAGCTAATGAAATGAAAACCCTGCACAGAAGCATTGGCTTGAGTGTAAATTGAATTCCACCCTGCTGTTATTCCCTGGCATGTTGAGATAACTCCAAAATCTATTTGCTCTTGCATTGTAAAAATGAAAATGATAATGATGAACAGCACAGGATGATCGTGAAGATGGGTGTGTGTGATAAAAATGGTAAAGCCCTTTGCATAACAATATTGTTGCTTTGGAGAAACACAATCTCTGTGTGTTATGCCTTTGTATCCATACATATTTATCAGGGCTGTGCAGAGATCTGGATTCCAAAGGGGAAAACTTGATTTAGAGCATGCATAGGCATGCAAGTTGCACCTACAGGCACCTCAAACATGTATTTCCCTGTGGTTTATAGGATTATTGACAGATGTGAGATGAGCATGCATGCACACCCCCGATCACCTTTTCCCCTTTAGATCTAGATCTGTGCCTAGCTAAACATAACCTCATAGAAAAAGAAAGATGAATGTATTTGTACACGTGGAAACCCACAAATGGAGTATTATTATTTTATATCTACAGGGCAAAAGTAAATCTTGCTGAGACTCATGACCAGAGTTTGATTTTCTTTCACCTGCAGCTTGTGATAAACTGAGAAGAAAGATTATTTTACAGCTACGAATAATACTAAACTATAGTTATTCTCATTATCATTCAGGTTATTATATGATTTTTTTTTAATCCGACCAATCACCAGAACCTACCAAGCCTATGAAAACTTTCATGAGATCCATTTCACAATGGTAAAGACCAAGGAAAGATTAATGGAGAATCTGTAGGCAATTTTGAAATGAAGACCATTGATTGGGAAATCTTAAAATAATCTTTTTTAAAAGTTATGATGGTAGAAGAGATAAGGTAGAATGTAAGTGCCCTTTTGTTTCTGGGCTATTCTGCTGAACAAAACCTTTTCTCAGTTGAATTTGTTCCCCAGAACTTTAGTGAAACTATCAGCAGCCTAAAAGCCTAAAAATATTATTAGGAGTATGATTACTGGCTCATGATGTATTTGGAAATACTGCTGTTGAATACAGTACCAGGAATGTTACAATAAGTGATAATTGAGGAATGATGGAGCCTACTGTGTAATTGCTATCACTGGCCAATAGCTATTCAAGAGGGAGATGTATAGAAACCATTAATTTATGCAAATTGCAGCTTGTAGATCTAGTAAAATGGAGAATGACTGAGAATGATTGAGATGCACCCAACCTCAGTTAATGACACCATTGTTAAGATTTCAACAGATACAATGGACCTATTGTAGCATTACTGCTCATTGATTTCTTTATTACTTGAAACAATGTCAACCTGGTATTCTTTCTTGCATTTTCATGGGTTATATTTCTTCCATGAATGTGTTACTCCTGACTGATTTCTCAAATATTTTTAAAACCCATAATGTCAACCAGGAAAATTACATGTGGAAATGATGATCTAAAGAATAACACACTAAAAAGAAGGAAATAATTATGCCCTTTCCTGGACAGGGAGTCTCTATGCTCGGTCACTCATGCCCTGGTCATCTTCTGATTAAACTATTGCAATGTGCTCTATATGGGGCTATCCTTGAAAAGTGTCTGGAAGCTTCACCTGGGGCAGTGCAGCTGTGCACACCATACTGGGTGCCCAAAGAAGGTCACATATAACACCCTTGATCTGCAAACTGACTAGGTAGCAGTTTTCTTCTGGGTCCAATTCAAGATGTTGGTCATTATCCTATAAAGCCCTTCATGGCATGGGACAGGTTATCTACAGAACTGGTGTGGCCCAATCTCATCATCCTTTCTCAATCAGGCAGGGAAGGCATGCTACAGACCCTGTCAAAGAATTTTGATTGGTGGGATCTAGGAAGAGAGCTTTCTCTGAGACTGCCTCCATTTTGTGGAACATCCTGCCCCCAGAGGTGAAGAAAGCCCCCAATCTCTCGGCCTTCCACAAAGGGGTCAAAACCTGGCTCTGTGGCCTTGCGTGGGGGGCATAGAGAACCATGCAACTGTTGGGTTCACTAGTGCCTTGAAAATCCCTACCAGCTTTAATAATCCAATGTTAAAAGGCAATCTTAAAATATGTTTAATTGTCATTATTCTATCATTTAAAATTTAACCCTAATTTAATTTTCAATCTTAATGTTATTTTATACATTATATTGGTTATCTCTTATACTATATTGTACATCATCCAGAGCATGTGTGTGTGTATATATATATATATATATATATATATATATATATATATATATATATATATATATATATTCAACGGATTTTCCAAGTTTTAAAAGTAACTTTTGAAAATTTGATGTTTGGTCCAGGTGGACTTGAATCGCCCTGTCGAGCGTAGCAGGTCGGCGGTAAAATCATTAAAACAGTACATGAGGGCTGCTTGTGTGTCGAGTCCGATGCATGTGTACTTCGTCTGCGCTGGTTGTGATGGCGCTGCTCGGCTTGTGGCACTGCTCGGCTTGTAATTGGTCAGGTGGTCACCCACTGAGTGCTTACTGCAGGCGGTGACCATTATGTTTCATTACACATCTGACGTGTGGGTGTGTGTACAGTGATTGACTATGTGCGAAAGGTAAATAATTTCTTTATTTTAAAAAATCGTTGGTGAATTGAAAATCTTTTTTAAAAAAATAGTGTAAAAGTATGACTCCAAATTTAAAAATAAAAAAAAATACTAGTTACTTCTCAACCACCGGTCCTGCTAAGAACTGAATATATATATATTTAAATAAAAGATTAACAGGATGTGAGTTCCGGCACCTTTTTTCTTACAAAAAAAGCACTGTATGTGAAATTTCTACAATCATATAAATGGGAGGAAATCTGTCAGATTTTCTCAGGCTCAGTTTGAATTTGCTGAAATAAAAACCAGAGATCTATTAGTACAATCACAGTGTCATTTCTGCAGGGTGGATGTGCTGAGCTGGCCTGCCCGACATACAGTACCCTGCCATAATGATGTTATTTGGAAATTTGCTATCATGGAGAAATACTTGCCACCCACAGGTATAATTCTATGCTCTTTTAGAAATTTCAGATGCCAACTCAGAGCTGGATGATGTTAAAGGACAAGAAAATTATACACATCATCTAGATGTCATCATATATACAATTTCAAGATAAATTTAAATTTTGCATAAAGACCTGGAAAAATGTCACAAAATGCTTTCATATATAGGCTTGGGTGCCTGCTCAAAGTATCTGAAATTTATACTTCCTGGTTCAGATGAAGTAGTAAAATATAAAATACACTATGAGGCATCGCTACATTGTCCTGTGCTATTAGAAAATATTTAGAAAATTAATACGACCCTATAGAAAATAAGAGGATTAATGCTTCTGAAATAGTCAGTAATTTGTATTTTCAGTAATTTGTACAAAATGCATCGACGTATGGCAGATATTCTCCAGCTATATCATAGTAATAGTCCTTGCAAATGTCTTATTTACCATTGCCACAAACTACACAGAATAATAGAGTTGGAAGGGACCTCAGAGGTCATCTAGTCCAACCCCCTGCTCAAGCAGGAAATCCTAAACCAGGCATGTCAAACTCGCGATGTCACATGACGTTGTGCGACGTATCATGACTTTTTCCCCATTGCCGGCAATGAGATGGGCGCAGTTTTGTCGTGACACATCCGGCCCATGGGCCGGCAGGCAAATGGTTGTCCAATCTCTTCTTAAAAACCTCCACTGTTGAAGCACCCACAACTTCTGGAGGCAAGTCATTCCACTGATTAATTGTTCTAACTGTCAGGAAATTTCTCTTTAATTTTAGATTGGTTCTCTCCTTGATTAGTTTCCATCCATTACTTCTCAACCTGCCTTCAGGTTCTTTGGACAGCCCCTTAAATATTGGAACACTGCCAGCATATCACCCCCTAGTGTTTCCTTTAATTACTAGACATACCCAATTCCCAGTTCTTCATATGTTTTAGTCTCTAGTCCCCTAATCCCCTACACAACTTAAGGGAGGCAAAAGTTCTCTGACTTTTCCTTCCATTGATTATTTCAAAACATATGCCTTCCTGCCTTATATGGTTCTTGAATCTGAGGACTTATCTCCAGAACTTGAGATTTGAGGTGCTGCCATTTCTCATGTGTTGTCTCCAGAATATGGTCCAATGCCAGCACAGGCATTCCAGAAGAACAGCTGCTTTTACTGATGTATAGAAACCACATGAAACCCATCAATCTTACAATAGCAACAAGATCAATGATGTCCTTTCCAACACCATTTTCCTGGTGACTGAACCATTTTGTTTCCATTACATTTCCACAGATGTTCAAACACAAGGATATTCATGAATTTCAGAGGAACAGCTTTAAGTAACCTCAAACTATTTAACTTTAAGAATACATGTATTTTGAAATGAAAGATCAGATTTTTCCAGTGATGGTAAAGCATGGAATAATTTCAGAGGAGAGCTGCCTGAAGGGATTTCTTATAAAACCCCTTCAGGTACAACCTATCCCTCCCGCAAATATTAATGGGAAGGTCTTTCATCTATGGTAATTTGTTGGGAGGATCAGGAAGAAATATTCAGACATGCGAATATTCACATCTCTACCACCTATGTTCTCACTTCTAGAAACATTTTTCTGTTTTATTAGTTAGATCTGGCCACCTATTTTTCAGCATTGGGAAAATCGTCATCTTGCGCATTGAAAAACATGGCATATTTTATTAAAATGCTACTGTTCCTATGCTTTCAGGTACATGGAGTTCCCAGGATAGAAGAAGCAAATGTACTTGCAAATAATGTCAAGATGCAGACAAGAAGAGGTGCTTCTAAACCGTATATCAATCCACATGATTTATAGCAAGTGCTCCTCACATTCTTTCCTTCTCAGAAAATGGAAAGATCTGATTTGTGTTGGGGTTCAATGCTGTTTGGAATGGGGCCAGTTCCACCATTAAGCAGTGGGAGGCCAGTGCCCCAGGCAAATTTTAGAGGACATTGATGTGTGGTTATTTAATTTGTTATAATTGTATTGTTCTTGCCAAAAAAAAAGAAAAGGGATGCTTGTGGGATTTTCTGCATTGTGTGCCAAAGCTAACTTGGCTTTTGCTACTAACACCTTGACTTGGCTAAATGTGAGAAGGAGAGAGATGCTTTGTAGCTTTGCTTTAGGCAGCAAAACATCTTAGGTGGATACTCGTTTGGAGTTTATGTATAATAATTCTTTTTGAGTCTGGAACAAAAAGGAAGGCAGATTGAATACTAAATATTGCTTTTTATATTCTGCAGCACATGTAAGAACATATAAATGAAAGCCTTTGGTCTAGTGGTTATAAGGCACTAGGTGAGAAACCAGGAGACTGTGAGTTCTAGTCCTGCCTTAGTCATGAAAGTTAACTGGGTGACTCTGGATCATTTATGCTCTCTGAGCCTATGAAGTACAAGTATATATATATAAGCTTTGATCACACTGTTGTGACTGCCGTTTTGACTTTTTTTCAACCTCCTCTAGAGACACCCATGTTAGCCAGCAATTAAAATTAATTCCTTCTCCTTCAACATATCAAGTTTCCTTCTAAGTTGATCTAAATCAGTGGACCATTCTCACCTCCAATGGCACTAAATTCCACAGTTGAGCCACGGAATTCCGTAAGCCATCCTGGAACATCTCTGAAGTTAGTCTTCATAGGGAAATCCTGATTTCTAACTTATGTTTTCTTTCTAATCACATTGCCATTATCATACATCTTTTTATATACTTTTATCCTATCTCCTCCTTTACTTCAAGCTAAAGTGTTCCAGATGGTATAACCTTTTTTCACAGGGTTGTCTTTTTGGCATCCAACTAAGTAAAAGGGTTAGCTCTTAATCAGTTATTTGCTATTCCCAGGTCATTTCTTTTCCAGCTGAGAGTTAATTTTATAGCAACAGCACTATTTTCAGAGAAAGATATTTCTTGTGAAAAGCCCTCCCTTCACCACCACCGAGTTTAAATATTCTAATATACTTGGAGCCACGCCCACATCTATTTACGAGATAATTGGTTGGGCAATTCTATTTCCAAAGAAAATCCTCATTCAGCAGCTACAGTATATAAAAAGGCTAACACCAACAAGGATAGTGGCCAAGTTCTTCCTGTCCTAACCAATATGGTGACTGTTATGAAATGAATAAATGAATGAATATTCTTTACTGGCCAATCATTGTGTTGACAACAGACATCCATCTCTGTAGCTGCAAACCGCTGGGTCTTTCCAAGCAATAAAGAATCTAGAAAAGCTTTATTTTTTTTTTATAAGCACGTATTTCTAATTTGCCTGGTGTTGGTTTTCAGATTTAATTTCTGGCTAACAGACTTTGATTTGTCTCAAAAAATGGTTAAGATTGAGCCTTATTAGAATTTGGATAGCAAATGGTAAAAAAAAACAACCATTGATGTGGGCTAGAGTTGTAAGCTTAAAAAGGGCAGTGGCAAATCACTTCATACTGTTGTCAAGAAAAGCATGTGGATTTGCTTATGTGGTCCCCTGGAGCTAAGCTGAACCCAAAGGTATTTTATACAGTGTTTATCTTTACAACAGCAGGTTACAATACCTAACTGATTTCAAAAAAATTAAGTAGAGTTAGACCTCCCATTAATACTTGGAAGTGAACTTATCAGGAAATTCCACAGCTCTGGGCAAGACATGTAAATTAGAAAATGTGCCTGCAAGAAAGCAACAGCAAGCCATTTTTGTTTTGTTCCAAGAAAGCTACACGGAGGTGTTCATGAAGACAGCAGGAGCCAAATCCCACTTGAGAGAGATTTTACTTTACTTCTATTTGTACATAATAATTTGTATTTGAGCCCTGCCTGTTTTTCCATCCTTATCCCCAGCTGCTGATCATTTTTGATAATTCAGGTGCCATTATGCACTACAGAAGAGTTAACTGTGGCCCAAACTATACGCTATAGAGCCAGAATAGCAATCTTCTGGGAATTAAGAGCCACTCTGAGACATTTTGAAGGGTTAAGGTTAGACAGATGATAGAGGGAAGAGGGGGATGCAAAATGTGTGAGGCTGTATCATACTTAGGGATAAGGTGGCTTTTTTCATGGGGAAGTTTCACTATTTTGAGTAAGGACTGTATTTCAAAAATTACCTTAAACCTATTCAGGATGTTTATAAAAATAGAAGAACTAACTTTTGGGAGTCACCATAGGAACATGCAAAACATGGGAAAAAGAGCTGAAGGACCACATACAGCTTTGGGATTGTGAGCTGCCATGTCTTATAGGCTGCCAAAAGACATTTTACATGTCCATGTTTCCTGAATGTTATATGGACATCACAATCAACAACCATACTTTAGAAAGGAAAAGAAACCCTGCAGAGTCAGAGTGCTTCTAAGTTGCAAATGTGTAGCAATTTTTTAAAAAGTATATATATTTCACACACACACACACACACACACACACACACACACACACACACACACACACACACAGAGTGCTTATTTCAGTCTATCCATCTACAATTTTTCCAGTATAAACTCAGGTTAAGTAATTTTTAACCCTGGCATGCTGAAGTTGTGATAATGGAAGTTTTAAATTCAATGTGTAAAGCTATTAAAGTACAATCCTAGAATATCTTTGGGCATTGCTACTTTTCATTACCGAAAACGGGCCAGAACTACTGCTAGGCTTTGGGCTAGTATCCAAGTGTGGTATAAAATACTGTAATAATCTGGAAATAACCAATAGCCTCACTCTCTGGTAAGTGATTTTCCCCTTCAGAATATAAAAATATATTTTGTTTTGGATTAGCAGTGTGGGGAGCTGAGGCTAAACGATTGTTAATTCAGATATGCATGTTCAGGTCAAAACTGCTATTGCAAATTATCACAATTATTAAAGAACAGAGGAAGAAATAAGTTACAAAGGGGTGGGTGGGGAAAAACCACTGCGTTTCTTTCATTCTTTCCTTTAAATATGCATGCTTTTGAGGGGTCCTTTGTGCTCTCTGAGCTTGTTTATTTTCTTGCACATGTTTCATTATCCAAACTAGATAACATCATCAGTGCTAGCTGACTAACATATTCCTAGCATTGATGATGTTACCTAGTTGGACAATGAAACATCTGCAAGAAAACAACCAAGCTCAGAGTGCAGGACCCTTCATTTCAACCCTGAGCTACAAATATTCTCCTTTATTGATATATTCTTTTTCATTCCCACTGTAGTGTCAAAATAAGTTTGTAACTTAGGTTAGACCACAGGAAAGTAATCTAAAATCTTCCTGTGAGCATCAGCAATTGTTGTTGGGCTCTAGGATGAAAGAAGGCTGAATTTGAAAATGGATGGAATACTTGAACTTTTACACAAACTCAACATATACTTGCATGTCAGAAACTGCCCTTTTCGGAATGGTCTGATGCAATTTACAATTTTAAGAAATGTACTCACAGATGCATAAATTCAGGTAAAATGAATACACCTATGGGGAGAAAGAAAAATAGAAAAGAAAGAAAAAAACAAAAACTACGGAAAATTGGTAGTAAAGATGAGCCTGTTAGGAAAAAGACAAACAGAAAGGAGAAGTTCAGAGATGTGGAAATGAAAATGCATGTACTGTAAGTTTTTGGCTATTTGTAAAATATTGTGAAAATGGGCTGAAAGGAAAACATAGCCTAAAAATGATGAATGGAGCTTTTTACATGGAGAAAAGAAAAGTGAGACTTGCCTCTGTTGTGTCATTTTTCTCAACTATGACAACTTTAAGATATGTGGACTTCAACTCCCAAAATTCCCCAGCCAGCATGCTAGTTGGGGAATTCTGGGAGTTAAAGTCCATTTATCTTAAAGTTGTCAAGGTTGACAAACACAGCCTGGTGTTAATCCAATACTCTCCAAAAGGAGTAAGTAGTTAGTAGTATACAAAGGCATCATAAATACAGCAAGGAGAAACATCGGAAAAGAGAAGAAAAGGAAGATGTAGAATGAATGGGAGATGGAAAGACACATTGATGTATCCAGCCCAACCTTTAGCTCCATACTTTTTAGATGTAAATAATAACTCATTTCAAGATTGCAATGGATTAGCTGTCTGGGATGCCCCAAATAAATCTTTTCATAAAAGGAAGAGGTTTTTTTTTTTTAACCAATTGCTTTGGAATCAGGCCACAAATTTTTTGACTGGCATCATTGTGTAGTGGTGTTATTTACATAACAAAGTGGTTCATGTCATGACAAAGCATTTTAAGAAAAACCATAAGGAATATTTTCTAGTTGGGAACATTTAATAAATGGATGAAACCGTTCCTTTTGGAAGCAATTTTTCCCACCATCCTTGCTTTTATTATCAATATGTTTCAGATACACTTGTCATCTCTTTTATTTATTTATTTGATTCTTAGACCACCCAGTTTGTACAGCTCCAAGAGGCTTATCAAATGCAACCATTTAACATAAGAAGAATACAAAATAGATCAATCCGAGAAAAGTCTGGAGAAAACCACGCATCAATTAAACAACCTAAGCATCCTCAAAAGATCCATCACCCCTTATAATTGAAGACCTGAGAATAGACCTGACAGATTTAAACAAGGGCAGGGGTAAATTTCAAATGGGATGTATGTAGCTATCTAAGTTTATCATACATACATGTCCTACGCTTCCTGTGAAGAAGTGAAGGTAGCATACATAGATCATAGCTGATCTTTATTTTTATCTTCAGATCTGTATCCTGTGAGGTAGAGAGGGCTAAGAGACTCCAAATTACATGGTACGCTTCATGTTGCGTCTGAGGCCTCTTTTCTAATCACTTTATATTATAAAAATCTTGTCTTTGGAGAAATAAATATAAAATACAAAATGCAAAAATAATAAAACTATCAGCATTATCATATTGTCTCTTATTAAAGAGACAAGAAATGTACAAGAAAAAAAAGGCAACATGTAAGATAAAGTAAATATTAAAGGAAAAGAAAAAAAGGAAAACTACTGCTCTCTAAAAACAGTATAATCTACATTTTTTTTCTAAATTACTTCCATTTTCTCATTTAGTTCTGCTAGCCTGTACAGCAGTAAGCAAGAGATGGTTTGAGCTTCCTATCAAATGAATAGATTCTGTCTTCTTTTAAAAGAAAGGAACAATGTACTCCGCAGGGATTCTTAGGATTAATGGTTCAAACAATATTCTATATTAATGCCTTTCTAATCACATAGACACTATCTTTTGGCATTTCTTATTCTTTCATCTGCCCTGACATCTTTATCCCCTTTTGAGAGAAACAAAAGGAATGTTACATCATCCGAAAAGCTGTAGAATCAAAGCTGACTATCCCAATATATAAACCTTCTCTGTTTCAACAAGATGAACCGAAGACATTTTGCCACTTGAAGCACAGAAATGTTGATCCCACACCTCCACACAATTCCAGTGGTGGGATTCAGCCAGTTCGCACCACTTTGGCAGAACCGGTAGCTAATTTTTTGTTGCCAGGCCCAGAATGGACTTCCGGAAGCGGTATCCACACAGAGAACCGGTTGTTCACATATTTGAATTCTACCACTGCACAAGTCCCACATTCACACACAAGTAGATTAGCAATTCAGTATTATTCTCTCCTGGACAAAGTGTGTAGGATACCCTCCAACTCTTATCATCTTGTATCAGTTGTCCCTGTCCCACAGCATCTGTGAAAAGAGGAGAGTTTCCCATTTTTTCCCTCACAGAGCAAATGTATCTGGAATCAATGCAGAGAACACAAAGGAGATTGTGCTCCCTGGTCCAATTTTTTTTTTTGTAATATATTTTATTGATTTAAAAAAAAAACACATAAATCACTTAATAATTGGTGAACAGTGTGTTGTCTGGGTTACATTTGTAAAACAATCATTAACAATTTCTATAATCCATATTCCACATAATAATTTTAGTTGATTTCCTCTTTCCCCAAAATATCCTCTTTTGCAAACATTGAATTAATACAATTCTTATTGTTTTGATAAATAACGATTGAATATATAATTTTTTTCCAATAGTCCTAAAAATAATAATCATATCAGTATAATATTTCTTTTCTATTCAGTCATTCTGGTTGCCTTATCATAGATCCTGTTACAATCCTTATTTTAGTTTATTTCTCCCACCAAATTCTAGATATTCTTACTGGTGAAGATTTTCTCAAAAATTAATTACATTTACATTTACAAATTTAACTCTATTTTTTCCGTATAAGCCATCTCATACTTTTACATTTCTTAAGAAATAGATAAAACGATGAAAAGAAAGGAGAGCAAGAGTAAAGAAACATAAGAAATAACATACTACTTAAAATATATATCCCTCCTAGGCTAATACATATTTATTTCCTCAATTTCTTATTCTTTTTAATCATAGTTAAGAATATATTTAATCTTTAATCTTTAAACATTCCATTCAATACCTCTAGTCATCTAATCCTTTAATTCTTATTCAAAACATTTTTTCATAATTTTCTTAAATTCAGTCACATTTAAGTATCTAAAACATTTCCTTTATTTAAATCATTTCAACTTTTTTTATTACTCATATCAAGAAAAAGAACACAAAAGAGAAAAAAGCATACTACATTATTTAGAGAATTCATCTCTCTTAGAATAGCATATATATTCCAAATTTTTCTATTTCTTTAACCATATTTAAACAAATGTTTCTTTTTTAAGTTTAAGTCCCATCATCTATTTTCTTGGTTTCCACCTTAGTCTTTTTCCTTTGCCCAGTATCTTTCTTAATCAATGTATTTTACTGAATCAAAAGGTTTTTCCGTATGTTCGTAAATGTTGCTGTAGATATAAAAAGTAGATCAGTATCTTTATTAAGGGCATTTGCCCATTCATTTTTATTGTGAATCTTTTTCCTTCTTTTTCTCTCTGCTTCTCTTTTCGCTTTTTGTCTCTCCAGTTCTAGTGTTTTCCCTGGTATCTCTGTAGTACGTTTTATCCAGTCTTTTTTCTTGTCCTCAAGTTTATTTTGTAGTGTTGAAATATAAGTTGTTTTTTCCAAATCTAGTATTTCTTGTAAAAAAAATTCCACTTCAATTAAATCATACTCCTTTGTTTTGCAGAATTCCATCTTTAAGTCTCTATCCTCGAATTTATGTTCAGTCATCTGTTTTGTCTGTTCCTTCTCTGCTGTATTTTCCCGAGGGTTTTTTTGGTATAAAATTGAATTGGAGATGAGTTGATTTATATTTTCAAAGTTATTCTGGATTTCTTTGTGATTTGAGATCATTGTTATTTGACTTAGTTGCAACATATCATATATCTCCTCTTGAAAAATATTCATTTTTTCTTGATAAGTATTTCCTATAAATCTCTGATTTTCTATGATGACCAAAAGTCCAGATTCCCCCCCCCTCTGGAAATAGCTTTGGATTCAGAGTTAAATAAATACTTAGAATCCAGAGAGTTCAAAAAAGTTCTTTTTTTTTGTTCCCTCAGGTTTGTAAGTCTCACTTTATCTACACAGCTGTTCTCTATTGTTAAAGCTTTGAAGGTCACAAGTAGAGATTAGTTTTCCCCCCAGATTTTACCATGACTGTCATAATCCTCATCCACCAGTAGGTGTCAGCACTGGTTCATTTTTCAGATTTTATTCCTCCATGAAAGGTTCAATTCTTCACTTCCGTTAGCGAAAGGGTGGGGCGAAAAAAACCCTCCTCCACTCTTGGAGATTTTTTTTTTTTTGCTTTTTGGGAATTTCTCCCCTTCAGGAAAGTTGATAGGTAGGATAGAGGAAATCAATGTTCTTACCCAGATTCAAGCACACTGTTTACGATAGCTTAAAATAGTGCTTTTGACTTTGGTTGCTCACAGCTTGGGCTAGACTCTGGAGTTAGGCTAGCCTTTCTCCTGTTAGTTTCTGGAAGGCTTCTCCTGGACCAATCGGGTCGATCGCCATCTCTCCGAGGTCCCTGGGACTTACTTCCTTCATTGCCACCTCTCCAGGGAGGCTTCTGTCCCATTTAGTGTCCCCTAACAGGAAGAAACTCAGCTGGAGGGCACGGAGTCCCGAACCCCTCAACTGCTTCGCTGCAGTTGTACTCACCATACATTTATTTCTGGATAAATGGAATTGTAATGAATAGGCAGGCTGCAAAACCTCATTCTTGCAGCCTGCCTACCATCTCCTCAAACTAGATGGCAATTTGCCAGATCATGTTTATGAATCTGCACCTTCTGGGTGGAGAAATATTTCAGCGAGTAGCTTTGCAAATGGAAGAACTTCGGTTCTTTGGGGAACTGGAATGGCAACCCCAGGAGAACATAGTACAAGAAGTAGGATGATAAGGTTGGGAAGAGGGATGGAATCTCAGCTTCTGATAAAAAGCAAATGCAAAAAAACAGGGATGAAAGTCCATGGGAGTAAGTAAGAAAACTTGACTTACAAGCATCAGTTCATCCCAAGGAAGAGATAATTGATTGAATTAGAAATATTGTATAAGATCTCTTTTTATTTTAATGTAGTGTGCATTAAAGTCATTTATTGCTTTTGATAGTTATATTTGCTGCAAATACCTAGCAAATTATGTGTTTTTATGCAGCTCGGACCTCTTTAGTTTAGAATTCCTCTAAATTAATGACAGAGGCATCTTGAGATCTTCTAACATGTCCAGTGTGGGCTCAGCCTTGCTGCTGCAAAAGTCAAGTTGTATTATTCGTTGCTTGCAAGGACATAGATGAGTCAGTCACAACCAGACATGGGAGATGGGAGAATTCCTCATGAATTAATTTTGTTTATACTCTGGTGCAATGTTAACAATAATAGTGACATTAATGACTGGATTTCCACTCAAGAAACTATATCGGTTTTGTTTGGGCAATCCTACACAGAGAAAGAAAGGATTCGTGCTGATTGCTGGTTTAGATAAAAATGTAATAAGCTGAGCTTTATTCTGTTAAGGGATTATTTTAATCAGAGATAGCTGTTCTACAAGAATTTTCCCCCCTCTGTGTTTAACATGGATTCTCTTCTATAAAGGGGATAATTATGCTTTTTTCATATCCAGTTTTGATAAAATAAATTGAAACTTTTCTTTGAAGATAGCATTGTGATAATTTAGACATACTACATGCGTTCCGACTTTCTAAAAAAAATAAAAATCAAAAGTGGGATTTTTTTAAAATGTTCTTTTTCTAGAGTTTATCAACAGCCAACACAATTACCTTCAAAATCCACAGGTTTCTCTGAAGCATGAAATGTTTCTTACATCTAAAATGAAGATCATTCCAGAACATGCTTCTATACAAAGATGCAGCACTGTGTCAAATGCTTCTAGAATACCCAGACACATCTTTTAAACTCAGGAACTGCTGGATGAAATCCAGGTTTGTCCCAAAATTTGCAAGTTCTGGACCAGTGCTAAGGACAGGGGAATAAACCTTTGGAATAGTTGATTGACAAATCTGAAGGAGGTGTCATCTCAAGACTTCCATCCCGTTGAGCTGATCACAAAGAGTCAAGTCGGCAACAAATATGTGGCAAGATAACCCTAGAAAAAACCAAGAATGGATCCTTGCTCTGTGAAATACCTAGATGATGAAGAACAAGAACAAGAAAAGCTATGTCTGCTAACATCTTCAATGAAACAGAAATAGAAATGACTCATACATTTAACCTTTCCATAGAATTACATGGCAAAGTACCCTGGTCTCAGGTGAACATATTGATGGATGATAAAGCAGTGATGGAATAATAAGTAATAATTCTATACAATAATCAACAGAAAAAAACTGAAATTGTGTGTGTGTGTTTGTTCAGAGAGAAAGACAGTATGATCTAGTCACCAATCAAATGAACTTATCCTATTTTAATTGGTCAAATCATACCTACCCATTTTGGATGATATAAGTTCAAATTAATAGCATTCATTAAATCAATTGCCTCCTTTGTTATTATCATGCACTATAAAGCCAGTTTTTAAATTTTTTGTCAGAAATGCAGAAGGATTTCTTTAAAAAAAAAAATTAAAGGTAGAAGAAGATTAAAGAAAAGTGAGTGGGTAAATGTTTTTTGTCAGCTTGGCACGAGGCCAGACAACTAAGAGCTCTAGTTGTTCCTTCAGGAGCAATATTGCAGTAGTCATGGCAGACAGAAAAGCAATTCCATATAATGTTTAGTTTGTGCAGAGCAACCCTTTGCATAAATGTCACTCTTAAGATAAGATGCTAGTCTTGAAGTCATTAGGCTTTTCAAGCCTGTTTTTTTTAAAACAAACAAACAAACAATTGATCAATCTGAAAGCCATGCATGGCCCTCAAAAAGGTTATTGTCACCTGAGGCTTGTCAGAGGTTCTCAGAATTCTCTCAGCAACTTTGCTGTTGCCTTTATCTTCTTACCATTGGGCAACTCAGCTATCACTTAAATTGTTAAGCAAATAATGATAGCCATTCTTAGTGAACAAAACCTGGAAACAGGAGCTCTGAAAAGGCTCTGTAATTGATTCTGGAGCCCTCTCACGGGGACTTCCAGAGCAACTGCTAACATACTTACGCCTGGAGACCCTCTAACAGCCTCATTTTAATAATGTAGGAACACGGCAATGGGAGAGGGGAGATGTTTCTGTGTTATTAACAGTCATCCTGACGGGTGGGGATGTTAAGCCTTTTTGCTTCCCTCCCACTTTCCCAATACATGAATAGATGTATGTGTACTGTGGTATAAATCTTTAGGGGGGAAAAAGACTTTGTCCTAAGGATATGTCTCTTCTGGTACTAAATTGTCTCTAGCCCATGGTTATGACAATATTCCTGGTTTATATTCATTTCACACCAGTGCCTATTCTGGATGATCTTCATACGTTGATTTCAGAAATATTTTCAGCCTTGACAATCAATGGAAATCAGGATCAAGAAAGTATGGATGCTTTTTTCTCCCTCATCAGTTGTGGCAGGTTGGGTTGCTGTTGTTGTATTTGGTGGTGGTTGTGGTGTGTGTGTATGCCTTCGAATCATTGTTGACTCCTGGTCACTGCCTGGACAAGTCTCTGCAGATTTCTTGGCAAGATTTCACAAGTGACTTCTAGGGCTGAAAGAGAATGACTGGCCCAAGGTCACCCAACTGGCTTTGTGGCTAAGAGGGAACTAGAAGTCATAGTCTTTAAGTTTCTAGCCTTTTGCCTTAAGCACTACACCAAACTGGCTGTCATGTTTTGTTTATCATAACTTAAAGTTGGCATGCTGTCTTTTTCTAAGGATTTAGGATTTGCTTCCAAAGCTCTCACAGAGCTGCTAAATAATTTTTTAAACCTGGACCCCTTTCTCATCTGAAACTGAATAAGTGGCTTGTCAGCAGCTTGGGCCATCTAGCTTGATGTAGCTTGGTGTATGTTATTAACGAGGTTTGGCAATATGTCCATTCACATTTTTTATTAGAGTTCTGCATCCAACATATTAGTGTAATCGTAGTTCCAGTTCTTGTTTAATTAGAAATAAGATTCAGATTGAATATTTTCCTCGTTCAGCTACCTCTTTGCAATAATGGTTTCATAAAAGGGCTTGGATCTGGGTTTTTTTAATGTATTATATAAATGTGCTATAAATGCTGTCATAATCCATCTGACTCAAAACGTCCTTTGATGAAATTTGTTTTAATCAGTGACTCTTGATGTTTAGCATTAACAGAGAAATATAATTTGTTGCTTCTTTTCCTAGAAAATTCCATTCCAACTCTCCCTTTGGAGTAGGAATAAATCATGAGCAGGATATACTTCGTTGATCCACTTATTGGCATAAGGTAGATAAATATTCTTCTTGCTCTGAATCCTTTCTCTCTCTTCAACTGCCATATGTTCTAATAACTAAAAAATAAATACAGATATGATATTGGTATCTACTGTATACTGTACTTGTTTTTCCCAGCTATGCCCTTAGAGGTTGAAAGGTAATATTTAGATGGGAAAAACTGCAAAAGGAACAAAAACAAAATATTTTACCATTTTTCAAATCATCCCATGGATTGTACGTACTTGCATTTTTTTTTAAAGAAAAGTTATAGGTCTGGAAATCAGTCCTGGTTTTCCTAGCATACATTGCAGTTCTAGTTATACATATGATGGGGATTAAATACAAGATTTTCTTTTACAAGTTCTTGTAATGTTTGATATTCATACTAATTTTCAAACATCCTCATTGCTATGAGATAATCATCCCAAGACACTCAACAGATGTTATCATTTATGATACAGACTGGAGATATTCATATTGAATGGACTTAGCAAATGTTGCTTATATGTTTGTTGGCTTTAATACATTGGATACGGTGATGTGCAGGGTGGCACAGTGGCTCAGCGGTTAAGACGCTGGACTTGTTGGCTGGAAAGCTGGCAGCCCTGGTTTGAGACCCGAGCGCTACACGACAGGGTGAGTTCTTGTCCTTGCCCTGGCTCCTGCCAACTGAAAGCATGCACATGCAAGTAGATGAATAGGTACATGGTAGTGCAGTGGTTAGAATGCAGTACTGCAGGCTACTTCTGTTGACTGCTGGCTGCCCACAGTTCAGCAGTCCGATTCTCAGATTTGACTCAGCCTTCTATCCTTCTGAGGTTGGTAAAATGAAGACCCAGATTGTTGGGGTCAATAGGCTGACTCTGTAAACCACTTAAAGAGGGCTGTAAAGCACTGTGAAGTGGTATATAAGTCTAAGTGTGATTGCTATTGCTACCACTATAGTGGGAAGGTAACAGCATTCCATAACTGTAGAAATGTCTTCGGGCAGCGCTGGCTCAATGACTTTCAGGGCAACGACTAATAGAGTAAAATCCACAGGGACTCCTTTACCTTTACCTTTTTTATACGGTGACAAGCACAATTCATTTCACCTATATATCATTATTAGCAGTGCTAAAATTATTCAGCATTTTCCCATGGAGATCCTTTTTTTGGCTTTTTTTCAGTTTCTGTTTTTAAATATCATCTCTGTAATCCTTAGCGTATTTAATAATGTAATTCAGAGTAAAACATTTCCTCTGTATAAAATCATTGAAAAGACAATGGGGACAATTTAAGGAGCTGCTTTAATTAAGAAATCAGACATGAGTAGTGTGTTTCTGTTCAATTATTCCGTATTTTCTGGATTATGACATTTACTTGGAATTCAGGCTCATGGTAACACCTTAAGCAAAAAGTAAATTAACAGGAATTCACGATGAGTCATGCTAAGTGTGCAGCAAAAATAACTTTCATATTCCCTATCATTGTCAGTCTAGGTGTCAGTTCTGATCTGACTGATAATGATGGCTATAATAAGGGTTGTTACACAAAAAAGGATGTGCAAGTAATTAATGCTCCAGCTTTCTAAATTTCCCCACAGCAAATGTGTCAGCACAAAACGTGGGTAAAGCTCACACATCTCATTATGAGAGAGATGCATTATATCCCTTTGAAGTTTCCTCCTGAATTACAGAAAACCAAATGAACTACTATACCAAATTACCGACACATTTGGGTTTGACACCTTTTTTTTCTAGTGTTTGGGAGAATTTTTACATTTGCATTTTTTGATGTCTTTAAAAAAAATATATATGTTTGGCTAGCCTTTTGATTGTTTCCCTAAGATACTTTTCTATCCCATCTTGATGCATTCGCTCCATCTATTTTCCCCCCCTTTTCTTTATTCTTACAGCTGGAAAGAAAGAGTGTGTGTATTTGAATAGAAATAAGGAAGATGTATGGAAGGGAAGGAGGATATTCCTTAAAGCTGGAGGAAAGGAGGGAATACAGTGCATTGCTATGATTGGGAGAAAAGTGGGTCTTACGTGTGAGAAAGGAAATGGGTTCCATACGAAGAAATAAATCAATTAACTTTGTAAATTGATATTATTGGGAGAGACCTATGGTAGTCTATGGTAGCCAGAAATCAGGAGTCTACTAGCCCCTTCTTTGACTAACAATGTTTGGGAAAAGACATCATTTATTCTGTGAGCCGCAGTTCATCAGATGAACAGAAGGGTTCCTTCACATGGTTGACACTCTATGTATCTGATGGTGAGCTGCAGTCCACAAAAGTTTGTGTGTGAAGTGTAATGATTTTTTGATTCAGTATTGTAAGAAATACCTCCTTAATTCTTTTGACCAGAATGAAAAACACATTTTCCACCTCTTCCATAACCCACTGGGATGTGTGCTTTAATACAGTGCAACTAGATTGCTACTTCTATTTATTTCCCACTTGTTCAATCACATATCTAGTTTCTTAAAATGTGGGAACAGCTTCTGGTTGGTTTCAGTCTCCTATTTCCCATCTCACATTTTCAATTATAGGCAGGAGTCTTGGCTCTCAGCCCTTCCATCTACCCATGGGTGTTTCTCAAGGCAGTTCTAGACTGCATGCTTGTCATTAAAGTATCTGATTTCTTCTGTCTGTTACTATCATGTAACATGTACTTGATGACGTCCAGATCTATTTCTCTATTTATTGGCTGTATGGTGTGATCTTCTGTCTCAAACGGTCCCAATGACACCCCCAATCTGCTGAGTTCCCACTACCAATTACATTTGGAAAAGACCAAGCTTGGTGTTTTTATCCTGATTGTTCTTCTTCCTCACTTTTTCTTGGTCCTTTCCTTTTTTTCCAAAATGGTCAGTTGCAGTGGACTTTGCTGTTACATGAGTTGGGAATTCTTACTGATGAGAAGCTTTCTTTAAAACCATTCATAGAGGAAACTACAAAACTCATATTTTTATGTACTGAATGTCCAGACAATTTAGTCATAACTTAATTTGAAAATGCCTAAGCATTTGGTGGTATCTCATCTGACTTACTACAACAATTGCTCTCTATAATTAGGATCTGAAGAGCATAGTTTCTGTAGAAGGAGTGGCAGACCCTAGGGTGGAGTTAAAAGAGAAGCTAGCCTGGAATCCCTACTAGCCACAAGCAAACTAAGTCCAATCTCCCTTGAATTCCATTGACCCTTATCTAACTCCAAGCAGATGTTAACCATTAGTTCAGTATATTTCTGTGCATAGGCCTGAGAAGCAATAAATCAATTTAATTGGAACGTCACATGTGGACCTGATCTTTTATGGCTGACAGTTTCTGTCATTCTAGATCTCTCCCAGTTCACCCCATGTCCTTTTTTCACTAATCCCTGTACTGATCGGGTCTTTGCGAGCATTAATATGTTTCCGTTTGCTGAGTATTGACCTTATAAGCCGCATGTTCCTGAATAACTATAAATCATGTTCATGTCCTGGAAGAACAGTTGGCGTGATTCAATTTAGATATATGTTATGGTTGTATTGGTAGTAATAAATTTAATTATCAACCAATTAATAATATATTGTACTGATTTGTAACTGTTTTATTGGTGACATTGGTTTATATTCTATTCTACTGTATCAATTTACCTGTACCAAACTTAGTTACTACCATTACTATTTACTATACTGCTCTAACTGTTTCTCAGTTGTTCAGGTGCACATCCAGTTTTTTTAAATGTGTGTTTGTGGGCTACGTCCATAAATCAGTGATTGTATATCATTTGCAACAGAATTAAAGTGCAGTTATGCAACATCTGTTGCAAATGACATTGCTTGTGTTATGCAAATGATACAAATTGCCACAGGGGAATACTCTCTAATTTAACAGACGTTTGCTAATGATGGGCACCCTTCCTCTCATAGTCAGTTAAAAACAAAACTCTACGATATTAATATTTTCTCCTTCTCCATTCTTTTTTCTTTCGGTGTCACGTTGGTTGTTCTAAGCATGATGTCAGCCTTCTAAACATGGGAAGATGTAAATAATTATGACAGTTTTTGAGCTGAAGAGTGGATTATAAATCCTGTAATAATTAATAACTATTTCATTTATGAGTACATTATTTTTCTATGTTGTCATACGTTGCCACTTAGCAAGCAGAACTGGTTTCTCCTATCAACCTAGTTGAACGAAACTATATATTGTAAGATAAGGCATGCATAGTTTAATCTAAAGCACATTCATTATTTCCAATGCACAGTTATATATTAGACCTTGACCCAAACTATAGAACTGAATCCATTTTCCAATCACATTATTTATTTGAACATGATCACTCCAAGACAGGACTATCCACTGGAATTCAATTAGAGTCACTGTACGAAGAGCCAATGACCTGGGAAATGCTCAGCTAGATCTAATGTGATAGGCATATCAGGGAAATTAAAAACACTGTGAAACTTTAGCTAGTAATCTTCAATTTCACTTAAAAGGATATTCAAAATGAATGTCAAGGTCTTTCCCGAATTGAAATTCTTGAGGAGGAATTCAAATGCTTTCAATAACACTAACAAAATGTCTTTTCCAGGGGGTGGTTTACCAGACCCAAAAATCTCACTGTGAAGAACAAATTGATTTAACCCCTACTCCATATATCAATGGAGCTGCTGTTTCAGACAGCTTATATATTATGCAAAAAAGTCAATAGCAAACTAGAATCAGTTTCAGGAGAAATACAAAACCAAAGTAGATACTTGCTAGCTTGAATGATCTAACAATATATGTTTTCTTTCAGCTAGATAAAGCATTTCAGCAAATCACACCCTGGGAAGACAAAACAGCTTATGCAGCATACCTATTATTTAACTACAGCAATGAGGATGACAATAACATACAAAGTTATTGTCACCCTCACTATTGTAGCTAAATAATACTGTATGATACAATTGTTCTTTCATCTTTTTTCCTAAAATGAAAAACAGCAGAAAATGTTATCACAAAACCCAAGAAAGTAGTTATAAATAGGGATAGCATCTAAGTGCATAATAGCATTTCTATGTATTTAATATGGCGTAGTAATATTTGTATTAAAATATTCCATCGTGTGGTCACAACTGGTGGCAGCATCTAGTCAAACTGGTAGCTGTCCCCCTGTCCCCCCAAAAAAGGTCAAGAAGGATCATAGTTAGAAATTATGTCAGAAAGCTCCAACATAGATACCTCATTGGACTCACAAGTAAAGTTTGATGGAACAGTCTTCTTTTAGGTTCTGCCTACAATAAAACTCTCCTTCATGGATTACTGCCTTGTCGTGGTGAAGGGGCTTGCGTAACTCAATGAAGCTATGAGCTATGCCGTGCAGGGCCACCCAAGACGGACAGGTCATAGCAGAGTTCTGACAAAATGTGATCCACTGGAGAAGGAAATGGCAACCCACTCCAGTATCTTTGCCATGAACACCCCATGGACAGTACCAAAAGGCAAAAAGATATGACGCTGGAAGATGAGCTCCTCAGGTCGGAAGGTGTCCAATATGCTACTGGGGAAGAGCAGAGGGGTAGTACTAGTAGTGCCAGAAAGAGTGAAGCGACTGGGCCAAAGCCAAAAGGATGCTCAGCTATGGATGCATCTGGTGGTGAAAGGAAAGTCCGATGCTGTAAAGATTTTTTTCTCCATAGGAACCTGGAATGTAAGATCCATGAATCAAGGCAAACTGGACGTGGTCAAACAAGAGATGACAAGACTGAACATTGACATCTTAGGAATCAGCGAACTAAAATGGACAGGAATGGGTGAATTTAATTCAGAGGACCATCAGGTATACTACTGCGGGCAAGAATCTCTCAGAAGAAATGGAGTAGCCTTCATAGTCAATAAAAGAGTAGGAAAAGCAATACTGGGATACAATCCCCAAAATGACAGAATGATCTCAGTTTGAATCCAAGGCAAACCATTCAATATCACAGTAGTCCAAGTCCATGCCCCAACCACTGGTGCTGAAGAAGATGAAATTGACCAGTTCTATGAAGCCCTACAGCACCTTATAGAATCAACACCAAAAAATGATGTCCTTATCATCATGGGGGATTGGAATGCTAAAGTAGGAAGCCAAAAGATAAATGGAATAACAGGCAAGTTTGGCCTTGGAGTACAAAATGAAGCAGGGCACAGGCTGATAGAATTTTGTCAAGAGAATACGATGGTCATAGCAAACACTCTTTTCCAACAACCCAAGAGACGGCTCTACACATGGACATCACCAGACGGTCAACACAGAAATCAGATTGACCATGTGCTCTGCAGCCAAAGATGGAGAAGCTCTATACAGTCAGTAAAAACAAGACCAGGAGCTGACTGTGGCTCAGAGCATGAGCTTCTTGTTGCAAAATTTAGGCTTAAATTGAAGAAAGTAAGGAAAAACACTAGGCCACTCAGGTATGAACTAAATCATATCTCTGATGAATATACAGTAGAGGTGACAAATAGATTTAAGGAATTAGATCTGATAGACAGAGTGCCTGAAGAACTATGGACGGAGGTTCGCAACATTGTACAAGAGGTAGCAACTAAAACCATCCCAAAGAAAAAGAAATGCAAGAAAGCAAAATGGCTGTCTGAGGAAGCTTTGCAAATAGCTGAGGAAAGAAGGGAAGCGAAAGGCAAGGGAGGAAAGAGAAAGATACACCAATTGATGCAGAATTTCCAGAGAATAGTAGAAGAGATAAGAATGCCCTCTTAAATGAACAGTGCAAAGAAATAGAAAGAGAACAATAGGAATAGGGAGGAACAGAGAATCTCTTCAAGAAAATTGGAGATAGATATAGATGGGAACGTTTCATGCAAAGATGGGCATGGATAAAGGACCAAAATGGGCAGGGACTTAAACAGAGGCAGAAGAGATAGAGGTGGCAAAATTACAAAGAAGAACTATACAAGAACGAGCTTAGCGTCCCTGATAACCATGATGGGGTGGTCACTGACCTCGAGCCAGACATCCTAGAATGTGAAGTGAAATGGGCCTTAGGAAAGCTGAGCAACAACAAAGCGAGTGGAGGTGACAGTATCCCAGCTGAGCTATTCAAAAATCTTAAAAGACGATGCAGTAAAAGTGCTACACTCAATTTGCCAGCAAATTTGGAAAACTCAACAGTGGCCACAGGATTGGAAAAGGTCAGTTTACATTCCAATTCTAAAGAAAGGCAATGCCAAAGAATGTTCAAACTATCGCACCATTGCACTCATTTCACATGCTAGTAAGGTTATGCTTAAAATCCTACAAGCTAGACTCCAGCAGTATGTGGATCGAGAACTACCAGAAGTACAGGCAGGATTTCGAAGAGGCAGAGGAACTAGAGATCAAATTGCCAACATACGCTGGATCATGGAGAAAGCTAGGGAGTTCCAGAAAAAATCTACTTCTGCTTCATTGACTATGCTAAAGCCTTTGATTGTGTGGATCACAACAAATTGTGGCAAGTTCTTAAGGAGATGGGAGTACCAGACCATCTTATTTGTCTCTTGAGAAACCTATATGCGGGTCAAGGAGCAACAGTGAGACACGGAACCACTGATTGGTTCAAAATTGGGAAAGGAGTCCGGCAAGGCTGTATTCTGTCGCCCTGCCTATTTAACTTATATGCAGAGCACATCATGAGAAAGGCAGGGCTAGATGAATCAAAAGTTGGAATTAAGATTGCTGGGAGAAATATCAACAACCTAAGATATGCAGATGATACCACTCTAATGGCAGAAAGTGAAGAGGAACTAAAGAGCCTCTTGATGCGGGTGAAGAAGGAGAGTACAAAAGTTGGCTTGAAACTCAACATTAAGAAAACCAAGATCATGGCATCCGGCCCTCTCAATTCCTGGCAAATAGATGGGGAAGAAATGGAGGTAGTGGCAGATTTTATTTTCCTGGGCTCCAAGATCACCACAGATGGGGACTGCAGCCAAGAAATTAAAAGACGCTTGCTCCTGGGGAGGAAAGCTATGGCAAATCTAGACAGCATACTAATAAGCAGAGACATCACCCTGCCAACAAAAGTACATATAGTCAAGGCCATGGTTTTCCCAGTTGCAATGTATGGCTGTGAAAGTTGGACCATAAGAAAGGCTGAGCACCAAAGAATTGAGGTCTTTGAACTATGGTGCTGGAGAAGACTCCTGCGAGTCCCCTGGACTGCAAGGCGATCAAACTGGTCAGTCCTAGAGGAGATCAACCCTGACTGCTCCTTAGAAGGCCAGATTCTGAAGTTGAAACTCAAGTACTTTGGCCACCTAATGAGAAGGAAGGACTCACTGGAGAAGAGCCTAATGCTGGGAAAGATTGAGGGCAATAGAAGAAGGGGACGACAGAGAATGAGGTGGCTGGATGGAGTCACTGAAGCAGTAGGCGTGAGCTTAAATGGACTTCAGAAGATGGTAGAAGACAGGAAGGCCTGGAGGAACGTTGTCCATGGGGTCGCGATGGGTCGGACACGACTTCGCAACTAATAACAACAACAATAAAACTATTGTAGTATATCCTGGAAATTCTGGTTATTTTGATTTATGTTCCCCCCTCCCATCTCATGGTCATTTGATAACAAATGCAACATTATTCACTTATAAAATTTATATGGCTACCTATCTTAAATAAAGTCACTGTGGGCAGCTTACAAGAAACAACCAGGATAAAACAGTAGTCAACAGCTATAATGACATCTGACCATTCATATTCATATCTTCTTCTGAGGAGAATTATATTTCTGAAGAGAATTATATTTAGATATAGCCTCACTTACCATGGAGAACAAGTTTGGTATAGTGATTAAGGCTAGAAATGGGGAAACTGTGAGTTCTAGTTGCCGCTTAGACATCATACCAGCTAGGTGACTTTGGACCAGTTGCTGTCTCTCAGACCTTGGAGGCAGGCAATCGGTCAATGTTTATTACGGTCACACACCAGCATTACGAATAAAAACATTAAAAACATAATAGTAAAAAATAAAAACAAAAGACAGACAAAATAATATATTGCGATTGGTGGTGAATTATCAGTGGGCAGTTAGAGTTTGCCTAATGTTACACACAGCATAACAGAATTTGGCCACATTCAGAGAAACTACTTTCTACTTATTTTATAATAGTAGTTGTATGTAAAAGAATTTTCTGGATATTTTAGGTAAGGTATTATAAGGTATTATAAATTGGGACTGTGAGCCTGTACAGAAAATGCAGTATAGCAGAACGTTAGCTATAGTTTCAATGTCCCCTTAGAAAAGAGGCAATTTCAAACCACTTCTGATGGCATAGAATAGATAGATGATAGAAAGAGATAGATAGATAGATAGATAGATAGATAGATAGATAGATAGATAGATAGATAGATAGATAGATAGATAGATAGATAAAAAACAACTACGTACCATGACTAAATAACTGATCAACAGTGATCTTTTGATAAGTGAACACATCTATAAAGATACATTTTATTATAACTAAAAACTATGTTTTTAGGTTTTAGCATTCACGCTTCTTGTAAAAGAAATGAGACCAACTAAGGCACCATGATCCTTGCTTCCTATAGATTTGGGTCAAACAATTGTCCAAATAGCAACAACCAAAATCTAGCTACTCAAGGTAGATCTTGGCCTCTAGGCTACACATGTTTTCTTTCCTGGAAAATAACCACCCAGACAGTAATTTGATTTGTCATCTCAGCCTGGGCAATTTCAGCCCCAAATGAAGAAGCACCCAGCAGGTGTTGTGACATCACGGATGCTTGACATTCATTTTGTTTTACAGCTCCAGGCAGGCGGCACAATGAATGGTTTGTTGTCAGAGACCAGGCCCCTGATTGATGACATAGAATAGGATCTCAAAACTGAACGTTCATCTGATAGCAAACATTTATCTTCTGGGTAGAACCATAGAAAATGAAAATGAAATGCCTAAATGGACTTGTTTTTAAAAAGCCTGTGTTGTTGCTCTCTAAAATGGAACATAAGTAACATTTTCAGAATAGTATTAATGCATGAATAGAGGGACTGCAGGAATCCATGGGGCTACCTCAATTCCTACAAAGAGGTTCCATGGTTTTAATATGTTCTCCTGGCTTGAGTCCAGTATGGATTGGCTCAATGGGTACAGTTTCAACATGGATTCTAGTCTCTGTTGGGAAACCAACAAAGTTGGATCTCTTCAGGCCCATCATAGCAGAATAACAGAGTTGGAAGGGATCTTGGAGGTCTTCTAGTCCAACCCCCTGCTCAATCAGGAGACCCTATACTATTTCAGACAAATAGCTGTCTAGTCTCTTCTTAAAAGCCTCCAGTAATGGAGCACTCACAACTTCTTCAGGCAAGCTGTTCAATTGATTAATTGTTCTCACTGTTAGGAAATTTATCCTTAGTTCTAGGTTGGTTCTCTCCTGGATTAGTTTCCATCCATTGATTCTTATCTTGCCTTCTGGTGCTTTGGAAAATAGATTGATCCCCCTTCTTTGTGGCAGCCCTTCAAATATTGGAATACTGCTTCCATGTCACCCCTAGTCCTTCTTTTCATTAGACTAGACATACCCAATTCCAGCAACCATTCTTCATATGTTTTAGCTTCCAGTCCCCTAATCATTTTTGTTGCTCTTCTCTGCAATCTTTTCAGAGCCTCAACAGAGTCTCTTTTTTATAAGGTGGTAACCAAAACTGGAGGCAGTATTCCAAGTGTGGTCCTACTAAGGCTTTATAAAGCAGTACTGATACTCCATGTGATAGGTCAGCTCAAGAGGGTTGCTGACACAGGAGGCATCAACAAGGTTGGGGGAGCTAGTCCATCCAGTGCCTCAGCCCCTTCCCAAGTTTGTAAATGGATGCCTAAAGGAGTCTAACACCCTTTAAAATGGTATAGTGGACTTATCAAGAGAATGGCCCACTGGATCTTTTTCTTTAAGAAAAAAAAAAAGAGTAACTGGATTGTAGCAAATCTTCTCCGACCAGCAAGGAATAGTCTGCAAAGAAGGAATGGCCATATAGTTATAGGCTCCTGGGTATGAAAATTTCAACTTTGCAAACCCATTCCCTGCTGAAGCCTTCTAAAATCATATTGTGGACTTATTAAGGAAATGGCTGGATATTGCTAGATAGGCCCTGAGGAGGGATGTATTTGTAAATAATTCACGGGGAAATATTTCTCAAGGAAATGTGGGAAATACATCAGAGGCGATGCCTTTAACAATTCTATCTGTAGCAGATAGTGGAATGCACAGCATGCTGGAAGGAATAACTTTCTATCTAACCCATCAGCTTTTTCATTATTTTTTAATACTCCAAAATGTCACCGACAAATATTCCTCTTTCTAATCAAGCCTAATTACTGTTGCTGATTTTTTTTTAACCAGAGAATTTGCTACTTATGCCCATTCTCTCTCTCCCTCTCCCTCTCCCCCCCCTCTCTCTAATTTTAAGGAGATTGACAGAGGTGAGCTATCCTTTTCCACGGGGTTTATTCTGATACCAAGCAGCCTTTCATTTTGACATTACATTTTGTCTCTCTCTTTTTTTTTTTCATGCCTTATCATGAGCTTTACTCTGTTCGTGTGCCCTTCATTACTCCAGCCCTCGGTCACTGCTATCTGTCATTATTCCTCCTTTGCTTAGCTATAAGCACTGTTTAATTAGTCAATGTTCATTTCAGGCTTAGGATGATAGGGGGGAAAGGCCATCCATTCCTAATATATTAGGGAAATGAGGGGAAAACGTTTGCATGTGAGACCATGGCTTATACCCTTTGTCCAATAAATTGAAGTGACAACGTTTACTGACACGAGTAAAGCTTCTTAAAATGAACAGCTGAGCTTCCTAAGCTGGCCCAAGGGGGCCTTGAGGCCTAAAAGATTGCATGTACAAACACCCTGTTGCTGCTTTCCAAAACCACAGAATTTCCAGCTGTGCTACTTCAGGGAGCTGAAGGGCAAGGGCCAGTTGGGAAGGGGATAAGGATGGTTGCTGCCCCCCCTTGGGCCAGTAGGCTTTAACTGGGATGACAACAGCAGTGATCGGTAGCATGACGTCACAGGATCTGAGCTGTTAATTCCTTAAGGGCTCCTGCCTTAGTTGAAGTTTTCATAGGTAACCTTGGTTTAAAGAAAAAGAACTTCCTCAGGCTTCATCCTTATTTGCAAGGATATTGCTGTAGATACACAATATACCTAAAAATGGGGGTGGTTAGGTTGTTTGGAAGCGCGTCCATCTGGCACCCGCCCCCAAAAAACAAGATAAAAGTAAACAAGTGCTAGACAAGAACCTATCACTCATAAGAGAAACAGGGAGCATTTATCTTCTTCTGCTAAATCAGAGATCCCCCAACTCTTCAGCTCATCAATGCCTTCAAGAAATTTTGGATTGTTCATTGACCACCAAACATTTATTATATGAAAATAATTTAATAAATCTCACTATAACTAATGGTACTGCAAATAAAATACTAAATGGGGTCAGCTTATTCTCCAAAGCACTTGAAGGCAGGACAAGAAGCAATGAATGTAAACTAATCAAGGAGAGAAGCAACCTAGAACTAAGTAGAAATTTCCTGACAATTAGAACAATTAATCAGTGGAACGACTTGCCTCCAGAAGTTGTGAATGCTCCAACACTGGAAGTTTTCAAGAAGAGATTGGTCAGCCATTTGTCCAGAATGGTATAGGTCTCCTGCCTAAGCAGGGGGTTGGGCTAGAATGCCTCTAAGGTCCCTTCCAACTCTATTATTCTGTTATTCTATAATAATAACCTTGACCACTTGAAGGTCAATATTGCCCACTTTGGAGAATCTTGTGCTAATTGGATAGTTTGGGATTGGCCGTGCCCAGCAGGACAACCATATTATGAAGGCATATGTTTCTATATAGCAGTCATTTTAAAAGAACATCACAAAATAATACACTTGGGCATTGTAAACATGCCCAAATATTTTCCTAGATCTTGCAAGAAGGCATGAAAGAAATATCTGCTGTAATGTATTCCTGATATGAAACTGTTCAGGGCGTGAGTGATACACTCGTAATGTGCTAGTGAAACAAGCCCAAACGTGTGCGAGGGAAGTGGAGGGGTGGGAAGAAAGTACTTCTTCTCAGTATTTACAAATTTTCTTCTGGTACACCTACATCACAGGTTATCCTAAACCAGTGATGGCAAACCTTTTAGAGACCGAGTGCCCAAACCACAACCCAAAACCCACTTATTTATCACAAAGTGCCAGGGCTGCATCAGCATTGTGGTGCCCTCGGGGGGGGCATGGGGGCATGGCCCACTGGGTGGGCGTGGCCCACTGGGTGGCATGGCTGCGGTTGTCACGGCAGACTGTGTGGGCGTGGTTGGGGTGGGCATGGCCTCCTCGATGTTGCTCATGGGGGGGACACCTGTGAGGGCCGGGCAGGGTTGGGGGAGATCCAGGGGGTCTCTGGCAGGTGGGGTGATGGGCAGGAGGCCCAGCATACATGGGGGAGGCAATCCTAGCTGGGACTGGGGGGCCATGGCACCGATGGGGATCTGGCTTTCCCTGCTCAGGGTGGCCTTTGGCTAGCTGGGCGTGGGTGTGCTCGACCACCTCTACTCGAGATTGCTAGCTGGCTGCTTTGCCTTCTTTGTGCTGGGTGGGGCTGCCACTCTGGGTGGTGGCGGCGGCCTAATGGACCTGCGTGAGCTGCTGGCAGCGGCAACGCACGCGCCCACAGAGAGGGCTCTGAGTGCCGCCTCTGGCATGCGTGCCATAGGTTCGCCACCACTGTCCTAAACTGTTTAAAAAATAACAATCTTGTGCTCATTGTTCATTTATTTGATTTTTATCCCACCTTTATTACTTCATAAGTAACTCCAGACAGTAAACATGCCTAATACTCCTTTCTCCTCCTATTTTGCCCACATCAACCCTGGGGGGGAGGGGAGGAGGGCTGAGAGAGAGTGACTGGCTCATGATTACGCAACTGGCTTTCATGCCTAAAGTGGGACTAAAATTCACAGTCTCCTGGTTTCTACGCCAGCGCCTTCATCACGACACCAAACTGGCTCTACGGTTAATTTGAAATAATTTCAAAATAGATGATTGTAATGTTTTGAATGTTAAAGATCTAAACATTTATAGATTATTTTTTAAAAAATGGAAGGTTTGGCTGCTTTGTGAGGGTTGTTTTTTTTTTAGCATGTTTTTCATCACAGTGGATATTAAGTACTGGCTTTTAAATACAAATCAATCCAGATTAACTTTAAGATAGAATCAAAGCATGGTATGCATTTGGTTGGTTAAATGGGAAAAAATCTGAGATGTGGTTATCAAGAGGGATTTGTGAACACCATTAAACCCCCTCTCTCTTAGAGGCCTGTGAACAGAATGCTGTCATTTGTAGGAGATGGAGGCGAGGCTTTGGGAATTCAAATACTGCAGTCCATTGGTCCTGCAGAGCTTTATCCGTGGAAATAGAAAGATGTTTCTTTTCTTTTCCATTTTTATATACTGTAGTTAAGCTGGAAATGAATAAAAGCAGCTGCAAAATAGAGTTGACAGCATAGGAACGCACATTTCCAGAACTGATTATGGAGAAGTGAAAAGATCCCAACTGGAAGGTCACTAAGACCCAAGCAGTAAGAAGATGTTGGATGTGATGATAATATCAACATAACAAACCATTTAAATAAAATATGAATAACATACAGGGACTCTCTTCCCTTTCCAATCTGTGCAAAAGAGGAAATGTTAATAATTAGGAATAGCTTTCAGAAAAGGATTCAGAAAACCAAAGAAGACTGTTCCCTATTTACAATGTGGACAAAGTGGTTGAAATGAACAGTATGTTACCATCTGAAATAAAATTTCTATAAAATGACATATAGAGAGATTGTCAAACATTGTATAATGGGATTTCTAATTTATTTTGGAAATGAAAATGCAAAGAAGGGAGTTTTTACCACCTTTGATGGACTTGTAAAACAGCTAAAAATTATTGGACTGAAATACATATATTAATTTAAAATTTTTTGAAGGTCAATATAAGATTCAGCCCAGAAACATTTTTGTTAGGAATGTTTGGGGAAAATGCATTATATATTTTGCTCTTATATATGACAATGACAGTTAAGACTTCTATATGCCCAATGCTGGAAGAGTTTGAAGATACCTTAAATGGAAGAGTGGTTGGTAAAGAATATGGAGTTGGCTGGGATGGTGAAACTGATGGCTTTGATTAGAAAAAAACTGTACTTGTAGAGTAAGTGTTGAACTTGTTTTATATATATCTGCTGTAAAAGTCAGAAATCATTCATCTTTGTGTATTTCTGTTTCTATCTATATTTTTTATTTTATTGCACCTCTATTAGTTCTCTCTATGTCAGTGGTGGCAAACCTATGGCAAACCTATGGTGCCAGAGGCGGCACTCAGAGCCCTCTCTGTGGGTACGCGCGCCGTTGCCCCAGTCCTAGGCCTTCAGCTGGGTTTTATAAAACCTTTTCACTTTAGGCCTCCGCCGCTGTGTGCAAAAAAAAAAAAAATGGTTCAATCAGTCAATTTCAACTTCTTGCAGAAAAAAAAAATATCTTGCAAAGTTGGAATTGATTGATTGAACTTTTTAGTCCCACCCTGTCTGCCGTTACCACCGCAGCCATGCCCAGCCAATTGGCCACACCCAGCCAATGGGCCACACCCACCCGGCACTCGACGATGCATAAGTGGGTTTTGGGTTGCAGTTTGGGCACTCAGTCTCTAAAAGGTTCGCCATCACTGCTCTATGTTATGACTTTTCTCTCTTGACTTTTAGTTTTCTATTAGTTTTTTTATTTTTATTTAAAAATCTTTTATTTAAAAAAGGAATCAATTAGAATGAACTGATAACTATTAAAAGATAACTACAAATAAATCATTAACACATTTATTTTGTTTGATTTTGCAACCAAGAATAGCATACAGTATTGCATTATATTAATGAAAGAGGTTGTTTTTGTGACTATTTCAATAAACATGGTCTACTTGCCAAATGGATTACAGTGTGAAATTTCTAAACAAACAGCAGCACTTATGGGTTTGATATATCTCTGGGTTGAATTTATGATATATGATATACAATATACAATGTATGATATTTGTGCTTTCAATTCAGGTTTCAGTCACGGCAGCTGAATGGACTGGTCTCTGCAATTTGGGGGGCAATTTTTCTTCAGATTTGGTTTGCTCTTGCTTCCTTCCAAGGGTTGAGAGAGAGTGACCAGCCCAAGGCCACCTGGCTGGCTTCATGCCTAAAGTCGAACTAGAACTCCCAGTTTCCAGCCTGATTCCTTAACCACAATATTAGCTCACAGAAGAAACAAACTAGAGCAACTCTCTCCCAGTGCTCATTTATAAAGACAGAGAAGGTGACTTACTGAAGGGAATTCCTAAATGGCAAATTTGATTTGGAGTGAACCTAATAGTAACAACCTTGCCACTCAAACAGGTTTCTTTTATACCCAGGTAGAAGAATGATGGACTCGGCATGGAGTGGCTTCAGTTGGTGAGAACATCAGCAATCCTGGTCTTACAACTGACAAGGTAGTGGCTACATTCCCACTTCTCTCCACATGGTTGCTATTCTTTTTTTTAAAAAAAAAGTTATTTGAAATCTTTATTATTTTTATAAATGATGTAAGACTTACCTAAGACATACCTAAGACTTCTTCCTCCTCCTATTTTCCCCACCACAACAACACAGTCAGGTGACTTGGGCTGAAACATACCTAAGGTGGGACTAGAACTCACAGTCTCCTGGTTTCAAGTCTGGGGTCTTAGCCCCTAGACTAAATTAACACTCTCCTGTTCCTTGCCGAAGGAATAGTAGTTTTGGATAAAGAACTTGACCTGGTGTAAATCACATGCCACACACAGAGCTTCATCACATCTCAGTCTGGCAGTAAATCTAGCACTAACCTAACGCTGATTTTAATTCTCCAAAAAGGTCTGTCTCTCATGTGGAGTTTTGCTGTGTTGCAAAGTGTGTTGTCAGAGCAACACCAAAAACCAGTTCCATGTTTGGGATGTGTAATAAAATACATTTAGTAGCATTACTTATATTTCTGATCTTCAAGTATGAACACATATATTTTTGTAGCCAAAACACTAATGTGTATATACATGAGAATGAAGCACCAGCTGTCTTGGAACAGCTTGAAGTTTGTGAGGGTACACAAATTATGAGCTTCTCCCTTGTCCAATACAGCTCTTAAGGACTGAGTATGCTGCGTGTACATGAATGCTGAGAGCTGACAGTTGAGAGGGAGAAAAATGCAAAGATAATGAAGGTAACTAGTGACTACAACTCTGATTTGCTTCATGTATTTTGTTCAAGAGACATTAGAGAATTTTGTAATGATGTTAAAAGCAACTGACCAATTTCAAATCTAGCTGAGGGAAATACATTGAGGCAGAGGGATCCAACCCTTCTTTTTGCCTCTGTTCTATATTAAATATATTTTTGATCCATTTGTCTGCACAGTGATTTGAAAGCAGAGTTTCAGAGAGAGAATCATTTATATGCAGTACAACCCAGAAGAAGGGTTCCAGTTTGAAAGGGCTTCATGAAGTAATGGAAGCACCCTTGTCCTTGCCCTTCAAGATATCACAACATAAAAGTGGTCCCAAAAGGCCTTAGCCTCAGATGATATGGGGAAACTTTCCTCAAAGCAGCTGCAAGAAGACTCCAAGACCTTGGAAAATGGAAGGAAAAGGTGCCAAAGGAACAGTCAGATAAGAGACAGCAGAGCCCAGAAGTGTATCATGAGCAAGACAAGAGGCTCAGAAGGTGCCTTCCCTAGTTTTGTGGTCTGTAAAGGAGATGGTAAGAGAATTGTATCATCAAACTTGCAAGATTTTGTTAATGTAGATTTACGATAAAGTAGAATTAACTTACCTAGTTGTGTTTCCTGTCTAGTCTACCTGGTAAACCTCACATATAGTTGATGTTTAAGGAAAACAAACATCCCAAAGCATTTGCATTTATAAAAGATTGCACCACACCATGACAATAAAGCATTTTCTTTTGTTCTGAAGCACATATCATACATGCACCAAAAAAGGGCCTGCAAGGAAGATAAAACTCTAGCCCAGTTTTCCTCAAAGTTGGCAACTTTCTTACTAGGGATTTCTGGGAGTTGAATTCCACATATCTTAAAGTTGCTGAGGTTGAGAAATATTGCTCTAGCCAATCAGACAGACTTCTGTGTTTTTAAATGCTTGTATTTTAGTACCAATTATGTGATGAAGCATTTCACTTGTATTATCTGATTTAAGCATCCCACGCGATGAAGCATCTCATATTAATAAACTCTTGTGCTCTAGTTTTAAAATACTGCCCTGTGTAAATGTCGCTTCGTAACTCATTTTACAGCAGTGATATAAGTAGCCCTTGACTTAGGACCACAATTGGGATGGAACTTCTGTCAGTAATTGAGGTTGTAATTAAATGAGTCTTGTCCAATTTTATGACCTTTTTTGCCATGATCGTTAAGATAATAATAATAATAATAATAATAATAATAATAATAATAATAATAATAATAATAATAATAATAATAATAATAATAATAATAATAATAATAATAATAATAATAATAATAATAATAATAATAATAGTTGGAAGGTACCTTGGAGGTCATCTAGTCCAACCCCCTGCTCAGGCAGGAAACCCTATACCATTTCAGACAAATGGCTGTCCAGTCTCTTCTTAAAAAATTCCAGTGTTGGAGCATTCACCGCTTCTGGAGGCAGGTTGTTCCACTGGTTAATTGTTCTAACTGTCAGGAAGTTTCTCCTTAGTTCTAGGTTGCTTCTCTCTTTGGTCAGTTTCCATCCGTTGCTTCTTGTCTTGCCTTCAGGCGCTTTGGAGAATAGCTTGACTCCCTCTTCTTTGTGGCAACCCCTGAGATATTGGAACACTGCTATCATGTCCCCCCTCGTCCTTCTCTTCATTAAACTAGACATACCCAATTCCAGCAGCCGTTCCTTATATACTTTAGCCTCCAGTCCCCTAATCATCTTTGTTGCTCTTCTCTGTACTCTTTCTAGAGTCTCAACATCAAAATCATGGACATTAAATGAAACCGGCTTCCCCCACTGACTTTGCTTGTCCATGGGGACTCTGCCACAGTCATAATTGCAAGGGCCAGTTGTAAATCATTGTTTTCAGTGCTTTTGTAAATTTTGAACAGTCATGGTTCAAAATCTGAACCTTGGACTTACAAATGGTTGTAAGTCAAGGACTATCTGTAATTATACAAATGGAGCTATCCTTATGTAAAATAGTGAACAAGCTGTTTAGAGTTTGGAGTTTTTTTTCTAAGACCCAAAGGGACATGTTCATGCTTGTACTAAATTAAATTAAATATTAAATTCTAATTCCTAACTACATTATTCAAACTTTTCTCCAGATGCTCGCATCAGTTATAGCTTATGCATAGTGAAAGAAGAGTTAAAACTAAGCATTAAATTGTAATCCTGGTGCAGGCACATCAATTGTGCTGTGCTTTTTGATTGACAATCAAATAAAATTAGATCATATAAGTAACAGAATAACAGAGTTGGAAGGGACCTTGGAGGCCTTTTAGTCCAACCTCCTGCTCAAGCAGGAAACTCTATAAGATTTCAGACAAATGGTTGTCCAATCTCTTCTTGAAAACTTCCAGTGTTGGAGCATTCACAACTTCTGGAGGCAATTGTTCTTGTCAGGAAATTTCTCCTTAATTCTAGGTTGGTTCTCTCTTGATTAGTTTCCATCCATTGCTTCTTGTTCTGTCTTCAGGTGCTTTGGAGGATAGGTTGACCCCATCTTTTTTGTGGCAGCCCCTGAGATAATGGAACACTGCTATCATGTCACCCCCTAGGCCTTCTTTTCATTAAACTAGTCATACCCAATTCCTGCATCCGATCTTCATATGTTTTAGCCTCCAGTCCCCTAATCATCTTTGTTGTTCTTCTCGTACAAAAGAAAGAATCCAACTTTCATCGATGTGTGGTGCCGTGGAGAAATGAATATATATATAAAAACAAAAACAAATTGCTGGCTGAAAATGTTTGTAAATGCATGCAAATCTTTTGGATAAGTTTCCTACCCTCTCCATCTATTTCATTTCAAATCATCAATGATTAGCTTCAGGCCTACTTACTTTATAAACCACCCAGAGTTTAGATAGATTGGGGTGGCCTATGCATTGATTGAATAAATGAATAGTTACACAGAGAATGCTTTGTTCTGTTGTAGAATAGAGATACTATAAAAGCATGGCACAAACATACAGTAGTGCTAATATAATGGGTAGAATACTAGATGGGTGTAAGAACAGTTTCTGAAAGAGAGTTGAACTTCGCAATTATTGATGTCTATCAAAGCACATAAAGTTATACATTCTTCAGTGACTATACATGTTTCTATCCCGTTCTTCTAGATGTTCCCATTTCACTGAATTGCAAAAAAAAAAAAGGGGGGGGGGCAAAATCCTTGAATTGAGGTAATTGTCAGATACTTGCTGGGTATGTCAGCATTAGTTGTTAAATCAACATTTTTAGTAAATTTATTGCTTCTTATATAATCAGCAAGATTCGTAGATTCATGTGATGTTCTAAATCAGATATTTTGTATTTTGTCTGAAATGTTATAGTAAAGCGCTTCTTGAACATCAAGTGATATCAGATTATTTGAAAAATTAGTTTCTCATGTGGCTGAAGTTTGCTTCTTTACTATATGAACATGCGTTTGACAGGTAGAAAATGAGAGGGAAGTAAAAATGCCACAGTGGATGCTTAAGGTACTGGATGAACTGAAAATATATTGAGTGAACTATATGATTTGTACCTGTTGCCATCACCATACCACTACCACATGCAGGCTGTGAATGGACTTTTTCATGCATGAATCAAATTAAAACTATTTAAGGAAAAGCATGGGTGACTAACATCTAATCCCCAGTCCCTAATCCCTAGTCCAGGGCTTGGCCGCAGCCCATTGGGAACAGGGCTGCTCAAGCAGTGGGCAAGCATGTGAGCACATGAAGTAGTATTTGTGCAAGTGGTGCATGCGTGCATGAAACCATCCCCCTCTCTCCCCCAATGCTGCCACTGTTGATCCGCAGAGCTGGAAAGGTTGGGGACTGCTGATCTAAGTGATATCATTATATTGACAATAAAAAAACCTTCCTTCCTTCCTTCCTTCCTTCCTTCCTTCCTTCCTTCCTTCCTTCCTTCCTTAAACAAATTGATAAGCCATTCAACTTATAAACACTTCACTTGGCCTTGAACCAGTGGCTAACTGAATTACAGAATTATAGAAGAATCAGAGCAGATTCAATTTCTGTAAATATTTGCATCAACTTCCATCATTATGTGTGAAGAAACCTACTAGTTTGCTATTTTACAGAAAGGCAGTAAAAAAGAAAATAAGGAAGATCAGTCAATAGGAATTTGGACTAGATGACCTACTGTATATCAGTGATGGCGAACCTTTTTGAGTGCCCAAACTGCAACCCAAAACCCACTTATGCATCGTCGAGTGCCGGGTGGGTGTGGCCCATTGGCTGGGTGTGGCCAATTGCAGTGGTAATTGCAGTGGTAATTGCAGACAGGGTGGGACTAAAAAGTTCAATCAATCAATTCCAACTTTGCAAGATCTTTTTTTTTTCCGCAAGAAGTTGAAATTGACTGATTGAACCTTTTTTTTTTTTTGGCACACAGCGGTGGAGGCCTAAAGCGAAAAGGTTTTATAAAACCCAGCTGAAGGCCTAGGACTGGGGCGACAGCACGCGTGCCCACAGAGAGGGCTCTGAGTGCCGCCTCTGGCACCCGTGCCATAGGTTCGCCACCACTGACCTATATATTGGTAATACCTTCCAACTATTTTATTCTCTGAGTAGTTTGCCCTAGCTAGCATACTGTGGAAGACCCTGGCTGTAGATTAGATCTAATTCATTTGCCAGATGTCTTCTTAATTATGATGAAACTTTTTGATCCTGAGAATGAAAATGGATGTTCCCCAAGTACTGTAGAACAAGAACAGATGGACATTTTTGTGATATCAAATAAGTAATTAGCACCTTCTCAATAAACCAAGATTTAGTAAGAAAGAAGAAACTACACTTTAATATATATTCACTGATAAGGGGCAACATACATGTATCCATTTTCCAAGGTTCAATAGCCTAACCCATTTCTCATTTCCATAAACCTGCTTACTCTTAATCTGTGAGAATCCTATTTAGTCTGCTGGAAACTGCTATAAGAAACTGGATATTAATAAATCTTATTAAAAAAAACTCTCAAAATTCTGCTTGGAAGAGGCATTGCCTTCAATTTTAAGCAGATGCCAAAGAAAGCCCAATCATTTTCTCCACTATTTTTTAATTGCATTTACCTGGATATGCATCTTTCTTTGCAGTATAGATTTCTAATGTGGCTTAAATAATCCTTTGCTCTCTTAGTCTGACTTGAAATCTCACCCAGGGGCTAACGAATCATGGCTTTCAATTTGCTGAAAAATACGTATAATGCACACTTTATATATGTTTTTCATTTTTTTCTTTTTCTGCAGCATTAGTGGTTATCCATTACAACAAGTCAAATTCATAATATCAGGATTAAGATTAGGCTTAAATCTAACAGAAACTTGGTTCTAAATAATTTTAATAAATAGAGATTGATACACATGAATAAAAGAAAAGCAATTTAAGATTTCTCCAAACTACTTGAATAACTTAAAATTTATAACTGTTTCTTCATACATTCCCAATGAAGTACAGTAAATATATGTACTTTTATGCCATGTAAAATATACGCTTGTTGGAAACACGCTCATTCTTTTCTTAAAAGGGAGAGGGGTTAGAATCAAAATATTGACTTCAGATATAAATACAACAAAGTACATCAAAGCTACTTTTGCCTCATCTTTCCGTCCTTCACAATGTTTTGGGGATGTTTGTAAAATAAAGCTCAAGGAAAAAAATCAAAGAAAAGTCCTTTTAAAATGTAAATCTGCTAGCTGTTTAAAAAGAAGAAAATATGTGGAAATATATGTGGAAGACACAAACTAGAAGAAAAGAGAAAAGTGTATACTTTGCTTGACAGAATGCAAATTCTTAGGTTGTTATCCTGCAGTGAACAGAAAACTCCACTTTTTTTTCTTTTTCTCCCATTCTTTGAAAGTTGAATAAATCAGATAGCCAAATCGATGCAAACTAAACTATGACAATAGGAACCAATCAAGTGGTATATAAACTACAAATCCAGTCAAACGTTCCTGTGTATTACTTATGGCAATCATCTGGGATAGATCCTGAGAAATGTAAGCTTTACACAAACAGACAGTAAAACAAAAATCGCCCAACAGGGTCACATGTAAATTAAGAATTTCAAAGATCATACAATTTTGAAAATATGAAATTTTCAGCTTGCTTGTGCATAAAAGCCCCAGGCGTCTATTTGTCACTGCTTTAGTTGTCACTAGTTATAGTAAAATTGGTGTGAGCTGCTGAGCTAAATAGCTAAACTGGAGGATATAGGAATTAGGTCCTCAGGTATGATAGGGAAAGGGAGGGGAGGGAAAGGGTGAAGGGAGGGGCAGGGGAAGGGCAGAGGAGCAGAGGGGAGGAGAGGGGAGAGTAGAGGAGGGTAGGGGAGAAAAGAAAAGAGGGGAGAGGAGAGGAGGGGAGGAGAGAGGAGAGGAGAGATTTTCTTTCTGTTCTGAATTTAGTTTGAACCAATTTCATTGGGTGGCCTGGGTCCTACAATTCTCAGAGAAGTAGGAAATCTTCTTTCTGTCCAGTGGCTGCATGCTATGCATGATTTTATACACCTTAGTCCAGAGGTCCCCAACCTTTTGGACACCAGGGACCGGTTCCATGGAGAAAGGTTTTTCCATGGACCGGAGAGGGCGTGGTTTTGTGTGCTGCCTTCATGCCATGGATGGGCCTTTGCTTGTTTGTGTGGACCAGTTACTGACATGCCACGGACCGGTACTGGTCCACAGACCGGGAGTTGGGGGGCCCTGCCTTAGTCATGTTCTAGCCTTTTTCCCATAAAAAAAGATACGTCACCCCAATTATTTCAGTTGCCCACTTCTGTACATTTCCTAGCATTGCTGTATCTTCTTTTAAACATGGCATCCAAAATTGTACACAGTTTTCCAGATGCAAACATACCATGGAGAGAGAGAGAGAGAGAGAGAGAGAGAGAGAGAGAGAGAGAGAGAGAGAGAGAGAATTTTACAATTAACTGAACACTTTTGTGATATCAAGACGTTAAAAAGTCTTTCACCCTAGTTGCTAAAGAAACCTTTATATTTAATGGGATCTCTTTGCAGATGCAGGTTCTTTGAAGTGGGGGTTGAAAACATGATATTTGCTAATTCCATATGGTCTTCAATAACATGAGGGTTTTAAAAATATTTTAAAAGAAATGCTATATATTTATTTGTTGACGTCTGTGACATTACATGTAATCACTCAATGTTGCTTGCTACCTGACTCATAGCATTGGTGAGTGGAAGATATTGCAATAAGGGGAGATTTAAATCTCTACTGCTCAAGAGACAGATGAGCAAATAAAAAAGCTATGTGAGAATGTTGATGTATGGATGTCTAGGGTTGAGTGAAAAAATTAAGAAGGTGGCCCTGTCCATGTTTACATTTAATCCATATTCCCAATGGAAGGTTAAATATAGGAGTAAATATTACCCATTTTCTGTGGGAAAAGACCAGGGTACTTCATCACAGTTCTAAGGATCTTTGGTTTTGTAAAAATTGCAGAGCTCAAAAGAACTGGGCAAGATCTGTATTTGGAGCCTGGCTAAAGCACTCAGAAAAACCACAACTTTTTCTGGAGAATAATGCTGATAAACGTTCTAAAATATATCAATTCGAGAGCTGTACAGAGCTAAGAGTAAGGGAATGAGGTGCCAAAAGCCCAGGCAAATTTGACCATGGAGAAAGAAAATAGAAAATTCTATTCCATTTTTTATTCCAGAAAGTCAGTTTGGTGTAGTGATTAAGACAGTGATGGCGAACCTTTTAGAGACTGAGTGCCCAAACTGCAACCCAAAACCCACTTATGCATCGTCGAGTGCCGGGTGGGTGTGGCCCATTGGCTGGGTGTGGCCAATTGGGTGGGCATGGCCAATTGGGTGGGCATGGCTGCGGTGGTAATGGCAGACAGGGTGGGACTAAAAAGTTCAATCAATCAATTCCAACTTTGCAAGATCTTTTTTTTTCCGCAAGAAGTTGAAATTGACTGATTGAATCTTTTTTTTTTTTTTGCACACGGCGGCGGAGGCCTAAAGTGAAAAGGTTGTATAAAACCCAGCTGAAGGCCTAGGACTGGGGCGACAGCACACGTGCCCACAGAGAGGGCTCTGAGTGCCGCCTCTGGCACCCGTGCCATAGGTTCGCCACCACTGGATTAAGATGTTGGCCTGGAAACCAGGAGACCATGAGTTCTAATCCTGCCAAAGGCATGACAGCCATTTGGGTGAATTTGGGCCAGTCACTCTCCTTCACCCCAACTCACCTCAGAAGGTTGTTGTGGAGAAAACAGGAAGAGCAAGGAGTATAATGTAGTTTCACCCCCTTGAGTTATGTATAAAGTAATAAAAGTAGAATAAAAATATATAATAAATAAAAAATAATATTCTACTCTAAATTCTGAAAAGAATGAACTTATTAATTATGGATACTCATTACTCATTTTTTTCAGTGATCAATAAATGTACTGCTCATTAAAAACGGATGTTCTGATTCCTATCCCTTTACTCTTTATAATGTAGACAATGAAAATTTAGTCATATTTTAAAAATTAACCTGAAATAGATCTTGATGTAATTAATGGAGGGCTAAAAATAGATCCAGATGTCACAAAGTGTTAAAAATGTTAGCAATTTAATTGGGAAGTGATTAAAAGATTTGTGAGAGGGTAGAGGTTGCCATATCTTTTGCTTTAAGAGAATTTTAAATGTTATCACATCTGCTGAATAGTCAGGGTCACCTAAACTATGCATTCTGAGTAGTCTTTGGAGGAACTGGTTCACAACCTTTCCTTTTCTTAAGTTCTAACAATCTCGCTCTTAGGAATGTATTCCACCAAGTAGAAACAAACAAAAACATTTTTTAAAGAAATAACTTTTCAGTCAGGGTGGCACATTTTTGGTCAATCAAGTTAGTCAAAAAAGACTTGTTTTTCTAGCATGATAACCAGCCAGATGACCTCACTAAGTGACATTCTGTATTGATTTTGACTAAGGGTTAGGTTGGACAAACATGCAACAAAAAACAATAAGACATGTAAAAAATCAGAATTTTGATTTCGTCTCCCCAAATATTTCAGATTCTCCAAAGGGATCTAAAAATGTGTTAACTTTTGTATGAGTTTGCCCAAGATAAGTTTCTTGTAGAAACCTGGAGGATGAAACAAAGAGTTGTGGGAAACAGAACACAATTTCTGAAACCTGGAATGCTGTCAGCAAAAATCTAAAGATAACATAGGGCTGGATGTATCAATAATTTGACTCCAAATATATATATTTGCTTGGTTTCTACATTATACTACTACTTTTAACTTTTCATAGTATTTTCAGACTCAGTGGTGAAAGGTGAGTGAAAGTGGTGAAAGGTGAATCAGCAAGCAAGAACCATTCTTTTACATATACTGTACATAACATTTTAGTGAAGATTTTAATTACAGTAACAAAAACCAATACAAAGTAAACTCAGAGAAAAGAAAGTAAATAGACAGTTAAAAGATGCAAAGAGAAAAAAGAAGAAAAGAAGAAAAAAGGAAAGAGTGAAATAAAGAAAAAGAAAAGATATGATTAGTACAGTTGGTGATGTCCTTTAAAAAGCTCCACCATGGCTGGGGCATTAAAACCTGTAGGAGACCATTGTCCTGCAATCTCCTTGTGAAGAGCAGCCATCCAGAGCACACGTGGGCAATCTCTATCCTTTCCTTATCTGGAGAGATTCAGAAGAGCTGTTATATTCACCAATTCTTCAGTCTTTGCTGTGGCCATCATTTTCATTCTCCAAAGAGAGGTGTTTAGCTCACTATGCCTTCATCAGAAATCCCCAAGCAAGATCCATTCTTGCTTTTTAAAAATTGTTTTGTTGATAGTCAATATCTACTACGGTATGCATATCATTTCTGAAACACAGGAGGATATTAAGTATACCTTGCATTTTTAAAAGTTCCTGTGTTGTTTATATTTCCCTGGGTAAAGCCAATCTTGAGATTTTACCTGTTTAGGTATTCAGACCAAACTTCTTTTTAACATGGCTTCTAAACAGAACCTGAGTTCAGTAGTTATTAATATAATAGCTTTCTTTCATTAATAAAATAAACAAATTATTTGCACAAATAAAACTACAGCTACAAAACAGCTTCAGTTTTCCTGCATTGTTGCAAGAGACACCAAGTATTGTAATAGCTTCAGAACACAATTGTGTCAAATTGTGCACAGAACTGATAGGAACAGAAATTTGCTAATGAACTGGCTATTTAAGTTTATCCAAAGGAGACAACATCCCATTCTGCATGCCACACTCGCCTGATGCTTGGGGAACAGCAAAAGAAATGCTAGAAAACAGCATGTAAAACACTTTAGATGTGACAAGCACTTCGGTCCCTGCAGAATCAACCCTACCAGCTAGTCACAAGTACAATTCTGTATCTATTTAACCATCCTTATTTAATCTGATATGTCCCCTCGGATGCTTTTGATGACTTAATCAAATATAAAAGGGAAACCAAATAGCATGTTTTAGAAGTCAAGGGAGTAATGTGAAGCGAAGGGAAGTGGTGGTGGGGAGATACCCAGAACTCATTATACAGCCCAGCTAATAATTTTACAGGTTCAAACCTCTTCCATTGAAGTTGATGGGATGATGCTGTTTAGTGTTTCATATAATATTGACTTAGAAATATTCCTGAATGATTTATTCCAAGTCTGGTGACTTTGAAACAGTTGATTTTTTTTCAAGGTTTGTTATTGCCTCATCCCTAAGACCAAGAGAAAATGACTGGCTCAAGGAGTCCCAGCTGTTTATATGCCTACGGTGGGACTAGAACTCATAGTCTCCTCTAGCTTGGCTCCTTAACCACTCATCAAACTGGCTACTGCAGATATTGGGCTAGAAAATATTGGGATTTAGGCACAAAGGCAGGCTGCTGATTTTGGAAATAACAACCCTTGTTCTTTCTTTGAGCAGGTTTTGCAGCATTTGGGGGATGAACAACAGCCATTACTGCAAATCTTGCTCCCACCTCAGTCTTACAGTACTTGCTTGCATAACTACATATGCATATTCCACTAAAGAAAAGACAAAGACTGCTATATTTGAGAAGCTTGGGAGCAATGGATAAAAAACATAGATGTAGTCGAACAATATGAAATATGTCTACTGTTTGCAGTAGAAAAATAAAGGAGTAGAAATGCAAGACTTAGAAAACTGGAGGTGGAACATATAGAAAATATAGAACTGAGAAAATAAGTGAAGCAAGAAAATAAAAATGATGCAGAGTTGACAGTTTGTTGGCTTTGGTAAGATGGTTCCATCTTCCATATTTAATCCAACCTCAAAGGAATATTTAGCCAGGTCTGGAACAAGTACTAGACAAAATCGAAGAGGGTACGTACCTAACAAAAAGCTGTCCATACAGGAGCCACTTTGGAAGTTTTTGTATTTTTTAGTCATTATCCTTGGTCTCTATTCAGGAGAATCTTGCAAGAATGCCATTGAGGGGGATGATGAAGCTGCAGTTATAGTAATCTTGGGTGGAGGATAGAATGATCTTGGGGAAGAAACATAGCAGATAAGGTGATTTGTGAGACATCTTTGCCTATTTTTTGTCTGTTTTTCCCTCCTTCTACTGAACGATATACATGCATCCCAGCAGCTTTTCATTAACTCCCAAGTTGTTTCTTGTCTCAGTTCCAAGTGTTTCTTCTCTGTATTCCTACCTGAACCTTAGATCATCTTGAGAGGGCCAGTTTCAGATGCCTTCACATGCTGAGGTGTAGTGGATTGCTGCTCAGACATTGGCCTTCCCTAGTATTACTACTACTGTATTGATACTTTTTTTACAGAATTCCTTATTTTTTTCTGAGTATTTTATAAAAGTAGTAGGTAGTTAATAGATTGCTTAATGTATATTTTGATTAATTATTATTGTAAATTAGTGTAAACTCTTTTGACTAGTCTATTTAAAACTATTGTTTTTTAAAAAAATAAGGCATAGTATAGAAATATTTCAAATCAATAAATCTGGCAAAGCATTCAGTCATCTACAGTCAGCCTTTAGGACATATTTTTTTATTTTTTACAAATTCTAAAGAAACTGGATAGATAAGTAGGTAATAAATAGACAGACAGACAATGGTCAGACAGACTAACACATAAGATAGATAGATAGATAGATAGATAGATAGATAGATAGATAGATAGATAGATAGATAGATAGATAGATAGATAGATAGATAGATAGATAGATAGATAGATAGATAGATAGATAGATAGAGTAGATCACAACCTACTACTCGATAAGATAGAAAAATGTGGGTTAGACAGCATCACCACCAGATGGATTCGTAACTGGCTGACCGACCGTACTCAGCGTGTGGTCCTCAATGGAACCGCATCTACATGGAGGGAAGTGTGTAGTGGGGTGCCCCAGGGCTCTGTTCTGGGCCCAGTGCTCTTCAACATCATCAATGATTTGGATGAGGGGATAGATGGGGAACTCATCAAATTTGCGGATGACACCAAGCTGGCAGGAATAGCCAACACTCCAGAAGACAGGCTTAAGATACAGGAGGACAGACTTGAACACTGGGCGCTATCTAACAAAATGTAATTCAATGGTGAAAAACGTAAGGTTCTACATTTAGGCAAGAAAAACCAAATGTACAGGTATAGTATAGGGGTACCTTGCTCAATAGTAGTAACTGTGAGAGGGATCTCAGAGTCCTAGTGGACAATCACTTAAATATGAGCCAGCAGTGTGCTGCAGCTGCCAAAAAAGCCAACACAGTGCTGGGCTGCATTAACAGAGGGATAGAATCAAGATCACGTGAAGTATTAATACCACTTTACAATGCCTTGGTAAGGCCACACTGGAATACTGCATCCAGTTTGGTCACCACGATGTAAAAAAGATGTTGAGACTCTAGAAAGAGTACAGAGAAGAGCACACAAAGATGATTAGGGGACTGGAGGCTAAAACATATAAGGAACGGTTGCTGGAATTGGGTATGTCTAGTTTAACGAAGAGAAGGATGAGGGGGGACATGATAGCAGTGTTCCAATATCTCAGGGGCTGCCACAAAGAAGAGGGAGTCAAGCTATTCTCCAAAGTGCCTGAAGGCAGGACAAGAAGCAACGGATGGACACTAATAAAGGAGAGAAGTAACCTAGAACTAAGGAGAAACTTCCTGACAGTTAGAACAATTAACCAGTGGAACAACCTGTCTCCAGAAGCGGTGAATGCTCCAACACTGGAAATTTTTAAGAAGAGACTGGACAGCCATTTGTCCAAAATAGTGTAGGGTTTCCTGCCTGAGCAGGGGGTTGGACTTGATGACCTTCAAGATCCCTTCCAACTTTATTATTATTAAGAAAGAAAAAGAAATTACAATAAGGTTAAACTCAGCCTTGGCTGATTTGTATGTTTCCTGAATATAAATCAAGGGCTTTGATAAGTTTTTTGATAATGTATTTGGTCCAGGAAAAAGATATGAATGAGTTGAAGACAAAATAAATAATGTTGATTTGGCTTACATTCAATTAAATTAAACTAGATTAAATTAACACAGTCAACAGGATTCCTCCTCTTATATTTAATGTGTTCTCCTTATTCATAATTATTAATAAATATGAAACATTTAAATCATCATTCCTCTATTAAATATGTATTGTTAAATGAAACAATTTGTAAGTCATAATATAGCAACAATTTTTGCAAGCATTTCTATGACTGTTCTAAAGGCTTTTTTAAAGTAGAATTATTTACTTATTTTAAGTACAATATAAACAAAGAAAAGTATTAATTTGATACTGGAAGTCATGTTAAATCTTCTGTGGGAAGGAGCAAATATCAGTTTCCATGTCCTATCAATGCTAAACTGAAATATAGCTGGTGACTGGGAAATAGCTTTAAGTTAGATAAACATATTTTTTTTTCTGGGAATATGGGTTTGCATGTCATTGTCATCATCTTCTTTGACATTTGACTAATGAACTTGTATTTACTGCCACACAGATAAATCTCAGTAACTGAAATGAAAATTGCAGAAAAGTATTTTGCATGTAAATTTGGATTCTCTATTGAAAAGTTCATTTTTAAGGTAGAAACAAATTAGAGCAACATCCACGAGTATGACAGTTTGTAAAGAACAAGCTTGAAATGCCCCATGCCTGGTGATTTTTACAATCTGAAAACAGTCACAAGAAAACACAATTCAAGTAGGGGGAGGGAAACAAAGAGCTAAATAAAGAAACTATGATTTACACACATTTTGGCTAAAAGCCAAAAATATGGGAAAAATATATTAGTACTTTTGAAGAGAAAACTGTTGAAGACACAGAGGCTCAAAGATAGTAGAACTGGATGAACTAAGAGGAAAGGATTAATCTGAAGAACAGGGAAAGAGGAATGAGCTTCATAGGATTCTGAAGGCACAGCTAAGGGATTTGCTCCAGATCTATGAAAAATTAGGAAAGCAGATCAGGGATAGCTTATTTGCTTGGAGGATCTTTACCTGCCTTTAAATTAAGGAGCTATGAAGAGATCGTATGCAAAACAATGAGAAGGTACATAATTCAGGGTGGTCATATGTCAAAGGAAACAAGACAATGAGATCAACAAGAACTAGATTGCAGGAATCAGAATGTGAGATGACCATTAAGTAGACTGGAGCTTTTGCTGACAATAAAGAGAAAAGTTAGTAAGACTTGTCTTTATAAAACTGCAAAAGTAGAAGTAAATTGATTTTGAGATAGATTGAGCGTAGCAGTTGGGGAATGGTGGCAAAGCAGATATGAACTGAAGAGAAAATGTGTTGTGTTGCATACATTTTAAGATTCCATGCTCTTTCTTGCTGTCATGCAATACTATTATATTGAGAAGGAAAATACTTTTTAATACCAAATATTTTGTTGCTGTTGTTATTGCCAGATCAACAATAAAAGACCGTCACATGACAGATTAATTGATAATTTGATTGTGTGCCATCAAGTTGTTATTAATCTTAGCAATCATATACAATTTCTCCAGAAGGAACTGTCTCCAGCCTGGTACTTCCGGTCTTCCAGGAGATTCTGTAATTGAGTCCATTCATCTTGCTTCTGATTGTCTTCCTCTTCTCTTTCCTTCTACCCTTTCCAGCATTTTTGACTTCTCAAGGAAGCTGGGCCTTCACATAATGTGTCCAGATTATGAGCCTGTCATTTGTATCACAAATGTTTATGTTCTATAATCCACTTCTTTGTTTTCTGGATTATGCATGGTACCCTGAAGAATCTTTTCAAACACAAACATTCAAAAGCCTAAATATTGTTTGTATCCTGCTTCATCAAAATCCTACTTTTGCTTAGTAAAGAACGCAATTGCTCTGATTTTTGTAAGTGTACACGTGTTCACTTGTACATGTGTGCATAATATTAATGAAGGCTTTCATTACTCTCTACAAAGTGCTAATGTGCAGCCTATTTCTTAACTGTTGCGCCCTTTTCTGTTGATAATTGATCTTGAAAACCAGAAGCTATCCGTCACTTTAGTATCTCCAATGTGAATTCTAAGGCTGGTTGCTCCACCTGTTGTCCTTAATTTGGTCTTCTTTTGTTTAATTCTCCCCCCCCCCCATTTTTTCCCACTGGTCTCCTTGATTTTCAGGCATTTTGAGATGTTTTGCATTTTCAGTTATAGGAGTTGTATCATCAGCATAATGCATGTTAATGATGTTTCTTCCTCAAATTTTAAAATCATACTAATCCAATCTCTCTTAATAAATATTTCTCATGTAAATTGAATAAATAAGGTCAGATTATCAAATCTTCTCTCACTCCTTTGCCAATCAGAAGCCAGTCTAATTCACCGTGTTCTGTCCAGTCAGTAGTTTTCTATATATAGGCTTTCTATGAAGATAATGAGATATTCTGATAGCTGATAAATTGGCATCTATATATTGCAGAAATGAAATTTCCTTCTAGAAGATACATGAAGCTATTGTCATATCTCTGCAAAGCCCAAACCATACATTATTTATGGATTGTCTTGTATCTGAAGAAGATGTCTGGATTTCTTTTTTTTAAAGAAAAAAAACATTTTAAAATCAACAAGTTTTCTTCTCTTGCTCAGTTGTAGACTCTTCTTTGAAGATTATTTTCAAGTGATATCTTCTGTAAAGTTTATGATTTCCCTTTTGATAACTATCTGTCATGCCACAAAAAATGTCCAAAACTATGAATATAACTTCATGGGCTTTTTTTTATATTTTGCTCTCTGTACCTTCTACATGTAAAATGTATTTTCTGTAATCTGTATTAACATTAAGCCTATAATGCAGGCAATTATTCCTCATTAATGTGCAGCTATCTGTTAGTGTCAGAATTCATTTACAGATTTTCTGATTCCCCTATCTACTACTTAGAAATTCAGAATAACTGAATGGCAGAGGAAGTGTAAAAAGCATAGACCATGTCTTAATTAGACATCCAATTAGATCCAAATGCACTTTTTCAATTCCTTCAGAATTAAAAAATAATAAGTCAGGAAAATGAGAAACCAGGTTTCAGCACAAGAATAAATTATAGGATTATCAAATGGATCTGGTAAGAAACAGATGAGCACACTGGGAAAAAGATCTATGATACAAATTAAAGTTAGCTATAGCTTAGAAGAAATAACCTGGACCAAAGTCAAAGAAATGAATTATCATTTTTACACCTCCAGACCACCATTTCAAATGTAAAAATCAGGCCCAGTTTTCTCATATAGAAAAGATGTTTGTCCTATGAGAACAATCAAAGTGTAATGATGATGATGTTGATAAAAGGTTTAGGGCCATCTGCTGGATATAAGAATAGAGCTATATGCCATACAATGAAATGTTCCCCAAACCTTGACATCTTGCCTGGTCTTTATAACAGGGGTCCCCAATCTGTGAGCCACAGCCTGGTACAGGTCCGTGGCCTGTTGGCCACTGGGCCACAGGAATGGCCGGCGAGTGCACGCATGTGTGCACGCACTCTCCCCACTTGCACTAGTGCCGCTGTGCAGGTGCTAGCAGCCCTGTTTGTGCATGCAGGGGGTATTAGCACCTCCACCAGCATCATGTGGGCACTAGCGGTCTGTTTGTGCATGCGCGTGGGCGCTAGCGCCACCGCCATGCATGCACGCATTTTGCGCTGCCACATGTGCGCACACACATTTCCCTGCTCCTCTCTTTCCTTCTGGGCCACCAACCCAGAAAGGTTGGGGGAGCTCTGCTTTATAAGCTGTATTCTGATTGACCATGGATCATATCTTTCAAATCAATAGATAATTTCCTGAGCTATTGGAGCCTATCAGTTCAGAATGTATATACACAACACGTTAATAATTGCTTTGGACTTGACCAGATCATGAATGCCAAGAATAACTGGTTCACTTGGAACAGATTCTAGAGTTTTATGGAAAGAGGAGACCTCACAAAAATTGTCAGAATTGAACTAGGAGATCATGAAGCTTCTAGTGTGATGCATTTTTTTGGAGAAAAACAAACTCTGACTATAAATCCCTTACTATTTTCAGTTTCCATTTTCTCATAAAATGCAAAAGAGAGAAGAAAGGGAAATGAGAAGAGTTAACTTAAGAAGGGTTTCAGGAGGAAAGGCCACCAATGACACTGCTTTATGAGAGTGGGGTTGAATCTCTTATTCTCTGCCTGCAGATGTAAATGTAATTCTTTGAAAAGAACTTCCCTTTCTTAAAAGTGTCGGAATTTAAAGTGTGGCGTTCCAAAATCTCTGTACCTATCTCTGTACCTAAGTATAGCAGCTTTCCAGTCAAGAAACCTCAAAAATATTTGAAGTGTTCATTATCTATTTTCATAGATAGTACACAGATAGTACTCATCCTTCATAAAATTGGGGAATAATTTCCTCAAGTCCTTAAAGGTTCTTCTTGCAAAACAGTAGATTCAATCCTCTGTCCATGAGTCTGATATTGGGCAAACATGATCCCGAACAGAAAAGACAAAAAAAATGAAACACCTAGAAATTTAATCTAACTATCCCAAAGCTAAAAATATTCCTTTAAAAAAAATATCAAAATTTTAAAGGACTCTAATTCAAAACTCTCTTGATCAATGACACTTAAGGTCTTTGAAGATTTCATCCCTTTAGAAGGATTTACTGTGCCTTCAAAGTTCATCCTATTCTGTTGGAAAGTAAAAAATATTACATGTATTGTTGGATTTCCAGTGCTAGTAATGTTTGACACAAAGCTTAAGTTTCTTAAATCTTGTTTTTTGCTAAACTGGCCTGAACAGAATGCAATAGTCGCTGAATACTCCAAATCTTGATATACAGTCCTGGTAGAGGGGGAAAAAAACCCCTATGATTTTTTTCTCAACATGCAAAATACAAAACACAATTCCATGAAAGTGCATTTCTTACACTTTGAATTGTTAAGAAGAGCAATAGCAAATTTATCACGATTCATTAACCATTCATAAAAAGCTTTTCTTATCCCAAGTTCATTTGGCTTTCCTAGGTATGATTTTCCTCATTTTTTTTAAACAAGCTATATACTTTAGTAAGACTGCAGAATAATTTGAATTTCTCTACATCAGAAGATGCTTCAGTGGAATATGCTCTCATCTTCTCACCAATGAGGACTATTGACAATTAGATTTATTTGTGTTTAGTTCAGACCATGGTGTTTAGCTTAGACCATTAGTTTAGTCAAAAAGGTACATTTCCTTTTCGGGGGTTCTTGGTGCTCTCTGACTCTGGCTGTTTTCTTGCAGACGTTTCATTACCCAACCCAAGTAACGTCATCAGTATTTACTTAGTTTGGGTAATGAAATGTCTGCAAGAAAACAACCAAGCTCAGAGAGCACCAAGGACCCCTCATTTCAACCCTGAGCTACAAATATTGTCCTTTATTGGTACATTTCCTTTTACTTTTATTTGGGGGTGGAGAACAAGCTGGGGACTCCAAACCCTTCAGTCATTGTTTTAGCATTCAGGAACTAGAAATATGCCAACATAGACTAGTGTGACTTGACTGGCACTAGCTACAATAGTTTATGAAGGGAATTAGAAGATCTGCTCATAATTTATAGAATCTCTAGATTCTAGATGGATTTCTTAGATATTTTCCTTACCATGTAGTCTATTACAGGACCAGGAACCGGTTCCGTGGAGAGAGGTTTTTCTATGGACGTGGTTTTGTGTGCTGCCTGCATCTAGCGGATGGGCTTTGCTTTGTTTGTGCGGACCGGTTGTTGGCATGCTGCAGCCCAGTACTGGTCCAGGGACCGGGGGTTGGGGACCCCCGGTCTATTACTCTATTACATCTTCCACTACATTTTGTTATCTATTGAGGGGCACATGACATGGATTTTGTAACTGGTTAACTAACATAGTTACTTTGTATTTTAATTTGACTTATTTTCTCTCTTTCAAAATGATGTTCAGGCTCATTACAGACTGGAATGTAGAGATAGCTTTTCACATTCCTAAACTGAAAAGACAAACTGGCTGGAGACTAGCTCCAGATAAGAAAAAGTTTGATAGTACAAATTGGGGTCTGGTTTATCTCTTTCGTGAACGCTAAACAACCTTTTTCTTTACAATTTACACCCCTTCTGGCATCTGACCTTATTTTAATGAACATGTGTGATTGTATGGGATGCAAATACATAACATGTTTGACTACATGTAACTGATTTCCTATGCAAAGGGGAAGTTACTTTTATTCTGTCTGATCAACTTTCCTGTTGCATTTTCTTTGTTAACTATAAAAAGGAATGTAAGATGGGGTTCTCCCTTTTCATATGGAGATCACACTTTATCAGGATACCCTAATAAGCTCCTTTTAAATGATCTTCTGACTCAGTTGCTTATTGGAAAGGTAAACCGAGGCAGAACCTAGGGCCAGATTTGGCTATCACTATCTATAAATTTCTACATGCTCTTTAAATATGCCATGCTATACTTTTCTTTCCACATTGTATGATTTCTGTATTGCATAACTGCATTTCGTAAGTGAATGTAATTCAAAAATCTCAGCCAATCCGTTTGACTGAAGCACCATTTTCTCTTTTAGTTTCCATCAGCATTAAAACGTGATCTTCTACATCATTACCTCTTAATTGGTTGACTTGAATTGAGATTTTTCTTTTTCCCCCTGTGGGGCATGAAGAATTGTTTTCAATTTTATTATTTTGTTGCTATAAATATTTAATTCTATCTTCTGTTTTGCTTTTAGCAGAGTTCCTTAAATTAGCAAAGATATATCATTAAGCCTAGGTGCATACATAATTGATGTTAATTTAACAAATACACTAATAAGTATATTTGCTCATCTTTCATAAGATATATTCTTGAGAAATCCTTGTGAGTATATTAGGCTCATAAATTGTTTGAAAATGAATATGCACATGATGTTTTTTGGCACATTCCATATAACATTATTTGACGCTACTGTATGTATGATGAGATCCTACTACACCTTTTGCATTAACCAGAATATTCTGCTAAAGATAGTCCTGAAGTCTGGCAGCTTTATCACAAAATAGCTGCTCTCCAGGAACATCAACTTACCAAGTGAGTGTAATGTTTTAATCTATGGCTTCTATATGTCTATGGGGATTCTCAGTCATCCAGGTCATGGTTGTTCCAAAGGTGCTTTTTCAAAAGGCAACTGGACTTTGTTTTTCCTTGAATTCGTTTTGCTTCTCATCCAAGAAGCTGAAGAACTGAAGAAGCTTCTTGGATGAGAAGTGAAACATCTCACCCAATATCCTTTGGGATATTGCTCCCAGATGCTATGATTGACTCACATGTCCGAGCACAGTGATTCCACTGGTTATGATTAAACTACATAGGCAGCCAGAGATAGAAATATGGAAAATGCTTAATTTGGATTGTTTCAAGTATTGCACGCAGATCTTATTGACATTTCAGGCAGATTTTTTTTTTAAGTATTTGAAGCCTCAGTGGAATATCAAGAATAAAATCAGAATGCATTTGTGAAATTAATTTTTCTGTATTTACAAAGAATCTTGGAGGTATTTTGGAGGTCTTAATTAACAAAAAATATTTATAGAGAGTTTGCACAGATCGAACTGGCTAGGTGGATACTACAGTAAATAGGCAGTCCCTCAAGTAACCAGGTCCTAGGCCATATACGGATTTATAGGTAACAACCAGTCCCTTGAATTGCAGCTGGAAACAAACTGGCAAACAGGACAGCTCACGAAGCAGAGGTGTTACATGGGAATGAGATCCTTATCCATCCTTTTGGCCTTCCCAAAGGCCTCTGCCAACTGACCTGGGGCCCCAATGAGGGCATATCATTCTAGAGGTGGTTAATGGGCTAAGATAAGATCCCACCTTCCCCCTCCCATTCATCTTGCTCCCTTCCTTCCCATCTGTTAATTTAAACTCAATTCTAGTGTTAGTATTTATTGCTTTAATGTTTTCAATGTTTTATCTTTTTTTTAATGATAGCAAACCGCCTAGAGTAACCTCCAGGTGCGATGGACCACATACTGTATAAATGTAATAAATACATACTAAGGGATGCTCATGAAGCCTTTGCTACTACATTCTGGATTGCTTGAATGCAACCTGCACTACTTCCTCCTGGACCAGTTAAGCTTCTGGGAGTTTTTCAAGAGTGGCCTGTAGGAGATGATCAGGCTGAGCCCAAGGGAGGGGGTCAAACAGATCATAAGTCACGAGTCCCTGTGCACCCTCAAGAGATCTAAGTCCAACCTTTCTTATCTCCCACTCATTTCCCTTGACCGTTAGTTGGTCAGATTCTTATAGAGAGCTTAAGTTTGCAAATAAATCTTTATACTCATTTGAACTGCCTGAATCTCCTGATTTCCCCAGCACTTGACATGGCCCTTGATAACAAAAACTGCTGCTGTAAAATGGAGGTTCAGAGCATTCACTTTTCACTTATCTCCAGTTACCAATTTTAATCTTCTGGGCCATATCATATGTTTGTTTACGTGCTGGTATCTTGTGCTATCAGAATGACTCTCAGTGGTTCAAAATTTCAGAGCAAAGGTCTAGGTTATGTAGGGTGCTCTAGGAAAGACTGGCAATCCAAAACAATTACTGATGCAGTTCTTCACATGAGTACAGATTTTATTTTTTCTCTCTTACAGTAATGTTATGTATATTTGGTGCCTTTAAGTCATCCTTGACTCCTGAAGACTATCTGGACTAGTCTCCTCATTTTTATATATATATATATATTTGGCAAGGTTTTTCAGTAGTAGTTTGCCATTGCCTCCATCCTAGGACTGAAAGAGATTGACTGGCCCAAGGTCACCCAGCTGGCTTTGTGTCTAAAACAGGACTAGAGCTCACAATCTCCTGGTTTCTAATCTGTGCCCTTAACCACTACACTAAACTGGCTTATAGAACAAACTCATCCTTTAATGCAACTTTATATGCAATATAATCCTAAAAGAGCTAAAATATATAAAACAGAGAGAAGTTACACAGGAGACTAGAATATACTTTCTGGTATTCCTAATGGGGATCCATTGATCAGTTGATTATGGATTTGCTCATTTTAATTAGAGTAGTATACTAAGTCTTGCAATATTATAGCCAGTTTTCCTTCATCATGTTTTCATTGAAGGGGAAAAGCATTTACCCTATTATCTCCCTGATGAATAATAGCCTTGAATGTAGAATCATTGCGAATTCTGCAATCAGCTGTAAGCAGTAAATTACTACAATTGCTACCAGCGCATCCATTTTAATTTTAGAATCTTGTCTGAATATTCAAACCTTAATGTACATTTGTTGTTGGCTTTGAAAGGAAAAGAAGTCAGACAACCATGGCTTGTAATCTACAAAACATTAAGGTAATAAAGAAATTATCTTTGGATTAGCAGTATATACATTTCATAAATAAGTAAATAAAAATAAAAATAAATTCATGGAAATCAAGTTTTTGTTCCCTTCGTCCTCCTGCTTCTTTCTCCTTATTTTATGGGACTTTGCAATGGTAGGGGACAGTTAAGGTGGTCTATCTATCAAGCACCAGGGAAATCAGGAGATCCAGGTAGTTCAAATGGATATAAAATTTATTACAAGCTTAAGCTCTGTACAAGAATCTGAACTACTAACAGTTAAAGCAATTTGGCAGTAAATAAGGAATTTATAGTGGGCTGGTTTTAGATCTCTTGTGAGTGCGAAGGGACTCATGACTGATGATGCGTTTGACCCCTCCCTTGGGCTCAGCCTGGTCATCTCCTATGCTATCCTTCCAAACAAATAGACCAAACTGTTTTTAGGATGCTCCAGAGACATTTGCCAGCTGATGGCAGTTTTCATGTCAGTGGCTTTGTATATCCATAGAGTGACATGATTGTGTCTAAATGTCACATAAACAGACGAGGGACACGCCCTTCTCCTCAGGCTGTACAAATTCAGGTCTTGAATTATAAACGAGACGTTTGGAACATGGTAGAAGAAAATCCAGTTCAAAGCTATTTTGAAGCTGGGCCCATATAGAGATGCAAAAGTATGAAAAAACCACATCATGTACTTGTTCAGTCCTTGCATTTGGTAAGCTGAGGGCAGAAATGTATATAAAAAGCCCACCACAGCATCACTAGGCACATTTGTCTTTGCCCCCCCTAAACATTAGTTAATTAGACGTGTGTGCCACCGAACAAGAATGAGAGTTGGCATAATTCATAACAATTGTATTAAAGATTACATGATACAATAACACTAATACAATGTCTAAACAACAAAAAAATAAAAGTAAAATGCAAAGAGAAAAAAAATGAAAAAGAGAAAGAAGTAACTTCATCCTTTGTCCCAGCAAGTATATACAACTTAAATAACTTATCACCATCTCTTAAAACAGAGGTCCCCAACCTTTTGGGCACCAGGGACTGGTTCCATGGAGAAAGGTTTTTCCACGGACTGGAGAGTGCGTGGTTTTGTGTGCTGCCTGCATCCCGCGGATGGGGCTTTGCTTATTTGTGCGGACCACTTGCTGGCATGCTGCGGCCCGGTACTGGTCCATGGACTGGGGGTTGGGGACCCCTGTCTTAAAATACAACAGTCTCTTTGGTTTACTCATTCATTCCTGTAATCTGAGTACAAGCTTGCTTGAGAATGACTCAAGGTGAGTTAGATTACTTCCAGAGCTTAGATCTGCCTCAAAACAAGCTTCAAGAAGCAATCTAGCGGCTTCCGGTTCCGGAACGCGGCACGCGCAGTCGCACGGAGAGAGCCATCTCTCCCACCGGCTGCTTTCCCTTTGCCGGTAGACCCTTAACCGGGTCGAAAGTCGCCCCGTAGAGGCGACCACCGCTTGAGGAGGCTCCTGCTTGACTGGGGAAGAGCGGCAGCTCTCCTTAGTTCGAGCTATCTCCTTAGGGCCGTCGGAGGAAAAGATCGGCCAGCAAAATGGACGATCACTTCGTCGCACCAGCTGAAAGCCAGAAGAACAACTAAGCGTAAAGAACCCCCGTGGAGAATCCGGGTGAGACCTTTCCTACCCCTTTTTTCCCTAATTACTCTCCTGTCAAAAGCTTTTGTGTTTGAATTACTTCCCTGCTGTGAGGGAGCAGCGTTTGGGCATTCGGGAAAAACAGCTTTGGAAAAAGAATCCAGGTGAGACCTTTCCTACTTAACCTTTTTTCTGCCTAATTACTCTCCTGTCAAAAGCTTTTGTGTTTGAATTACTTCCCTGCTGTGAGGGAGCAGCTTTTGGGCATTTGAAAAACAGCTTTTTGAAAAAAAAACCAGTTAATTTATGGACTACTTAAATTTTGCTGAGGGGACCTGATCTTCTACGCATGTGAAAAGTGGTCTGCTGAGGACTCAACTGTGTATATTTTTTTATGGCTGGGAATGGCTATGACCTTCAAAAGATGATAAGCATAAGATAACTGAAACAGCTGGTCTATTGAAAATTGGAGGTGAACATTTGTTTGATTTCTACGAAATAGAGCCTTCTCTAAAAGATTAAAAAATCTTTCTACTACTGATATGGAACCTAACACACAGCTGGATTATGAGCTCATATTGGAAAAAATTCTGGAAGCCACAGAGGATATGAACTCTTACTTTCAAACTTTGACAGATCAAATTATAGACCGAAAGACAGCGCAGAAGAAGCAGATTGGCGCCAAAGAGATTAGTGAACAATATGTACAACCTAAAGAGGAACCACGTCAACAACTCAACTATGAAACTACACTGAGAGAAACTGTGGAAACCAAAGAACAAATTAACTTTATACAACTCCAAACGCAATCTATGGAGAAGCCTGATGATCAAAGAATAACTTTTTTTTTTTTTAATATATATTTTTATTTTTTTAAGACAACAAAACATAACACACATAAACATACAATGTATACTCCTTTTTTTTTTTTAAACAGCAATTTCGTAACTGTAATCTTCTATTATTTACATTTTCCCCCTTTATTCTTCTTTTTAAAAAATATTTGTCCTTGTTGTCCCATTGTTTCTTATTTCCATTTTCTTCGTTCATACTATATTTCATACTAAGAATAATAGATATTATTACTATACATTATTATACATTATTATACACACATTTTCCCTTTCTTGACCTTTCTGCATTTATTTTCATTTATTATTTCTAGTCTCCAACCAATCGTACCACTTATTCCATATTTCATAGTACTCTGTGTCTTCCTTTTCTTTTATCTCTTTTGTTAATTTGTCCATCTCCGCACAGTCTAAGATTTTCCTTATCACTTCTTCCTCTGATGGTATATTCTCATTTTTCCAGAACTGTGCGTAGACTATTCTTGCTGCCGTTGTTATATGTAAGATTAAGTACCGTATTTCTTTACTGTATTTTCTATTTAAGATACCCAGCAGGAAGATCTCTGGTTTCCAATCTACAGGTTGATCTATTATTTCTTCCATCCATCTTCTTATTTTAGTCCAGTATTTTTTTGCAACGGGGCATGTCCACCATAGATGATAATATGTTCCATGTACCTTTTTACATTTCCAGCATGTCGGTGAATTGTTCTGGAACATCTTAGCAAGCTTTGCTGGTGGAAGATGCCATCTGTAAAACATCTTCAACTGATTTTCCTTGAATGCCGCAGACATAGTTAATTTTATGTTTGTTTCCCATATTTTTTCCCATTTCTCCAATTCTATGTTGTATCCGAAATTTTTTGCCCATCTAATCATTGTGTCTTTGACAACCTCATCTTCCATTTTATATCTCAGTAAATATTTATATATATTACTAATTAATTTTATTTCTGTTCCATGTATAATTTTATCCAATTCTTGCGATTCTTTTTGTATTTCATATAATTTTTTGTCCTCTGTATATTTAGATTGGATTTGTGTGAATGTCCACCAATCAATCTCTCTGCCTACATCTTGTTCCAATTCTTGTTTTGTTTTCAGATTTCCCTGTTCATTTACCAATTCCTTGTATCTAATTATCTTATTTATGTCCAGTAGGTTTGGGTGTTTCAGAGCTTCTGTTGGGGATAACCACATTGGAATTCTTATGTAATGTTTTTGTTTTATCTTTTCCCAAGTCTGTAGCAATGCATCCCTAACTATATGTCTTCGAAAGTATCTATGTACTTTATATTTTTCGTCCCATAGAAATGCATGCCACCCCGCTTGCAAGTCGTGTCCTTCAAGTGTTAAAATTCTGGTATTTTCCAATTTCATCCATTCTTTTAGCCAAGTTAGGCTTGATGCTTGGTAATATATTTCCCACTCTGGTAATGCCAATCCCCCTTTATCTTTCGTATCTTGCAAGAGTTTTAATTTAATCCTAGGTTTTTTCCTTTGCCATATAAATTTAGTAACCAATTTATTTAATTCTTGAAAGAATGTTTTCCCTAGTTTTATTGGAATAACTTGGAACAGGAATAATATTTTTGGCAATATATTCATTTTGATCGTTGCAATCCTCCCTAAAAATGAAATTTGTAGGTTTTCCCAATTTTCTAAATCTTTTTTTATCTGGTGTAGTATTTTATCATAATTATCCTCCTTAATCGAGGAGCACTTCGCTGTAAGCCAAATCCCTAAATATTTTATTTTTTTAGTTACGCTTATTTTTGTTTTATCTTCCAATTCGCTTTCCTGTGCCTTTGTAAGATTTTTGGTTATTAATTTGGATTTATTCTTATTAATCTTAAGTCCGGCTACCTCACCAAATTCTTCTATTTTTTGAATTAATTTAGGGCCGGTTTCTAATGGGTCTTCCAAAATAAATACCAAATCATCAGCGAAGGCTTGGACCTTATATTCTTCCTTCTTAATTTTTAAACCCTTTATTTCTTGGTCCTCTCTGATTTTTGTCAGAAGTATTTCTAATGATAAAATAAATAGAAGAGGAGAGAGTGGGCACCCTTGTCTTACTCCTTTAGTTATCTCAATTTTTTCTGTCATTTCGTCATTCATAATTACCCTAGCTGTTTGTTTAGTATATATTTTCTCAACCATCTTTCCAAATTTTGTCCCAAATTCCATGTAGTTCAGTTGTGTTATAATAAATTTCCAATTCAAATTATCAAATGCCTTCTGGGCATCAAGGAAAACCAGTGTAGCTTGTCTTTCAGAGTGGACTTCATAGAATTCTAAGGTGTTCATTATTATCCTCATATTGTTTTTTATCTGTCGTCCTGGTAGAAATCCATTTTGATCTGGGTGGATGTAGTTATTCAAGATTTTTTTAATCCTTTCTGCTATTATTGTTGCAAATGTCTTATAGTCTGTATTCAGTAAAGAAATCGGCCTATAGTTTTGAATTTGTTGCAAGTCTGAGTCTTCCTTAGGGATGAGAGTAATAATTGCTTCAGTCCAAGATGCCGGTATCTTCGCCTCCTCCAGCACCTCATTACAAATCTCCAACATTATCCATTGTAGTGACTCCTGTGTATTTTTATAAAACTCAACCGGAATTCCATCTGGGCCTGGTGATTTATTATTTTTTTGTTTTTTCAATGCTGTTTCTAGTTCTATTGCGGTTATTGGTCTATTCAACATTTCCTTTTGTTCTTCTGTGATTTTGCTCATTTTTGCTGCCTCTATATATTGTTTAACTTTATCATCTGCTATATCTTCCTGATAGTATAGCTTTGAGAAGAAATTTTGTATTATGTTCTTTTTCTCTTCCCGTCTATATTGTACTGTTCCACTTTCATCTTGTAGTTGATGTATTGTTCTTTTACCTTTTTCTTTTTTTAATTTATAGGCCAACCATCGACCGGTTTTATTCGCGTTTTCAAAGTAATTTTGTTTCGCCATCCTAATTTTCTGTGCCATTTCTTTTTGTGTTGTCAGATTAATCTTGTGTTTTATAATATTCCATTTTTCCTTTATCTTTTTGTTTTGTGGATCCTTCTGTAGGTCACTTTCTGTTTCTTTAAGTTCTTCTTGCAGTTTTTCTTGTTGAAGTCTCCTATCTTTATTTTTCTTAGAGTTGTATGCAATTGTCAATCCCCGAATGTAGGCTTTTGTAGTATCCCACAAATTTTGTGTTGATGTCTCTTCCTTTTTATTTACCTGAAAAAATAATGTCAGTTCCTTTTCTAGCATCTGTATATATTGTTTGTCTTTACATAGTCTTTGATTCATTGACCATCTTTTTCTCTGTTTCTGGCCTTTCCATTTTATTGTTATTGGGTTGTGATCTGCCCAGTCATTAAGTCCTATTTCAATTTCCTCTATCCCGTTCTGTATTTCTGTTGTTACCCAGGCCATATCGATCCTGGACCAGGATTGATGCGGATACGAATAAAATGTGTATTGTTTGTCTGATCTGTGTGTCTCTCTCCATATATCCCGAAGGTTAAGTTCTGTTACCATGTTAAAGAATGATTTTGGTAATATATTTTTCTTCTTTTTGCTCTTTTTACTACTTTTATAGTCTTTCTTAACATCGACTATTGCATTTAGATCCCCAATCATACAAATATTTTCATAGTCCAGATCCACTAGTTTCTTATGTACCTTTTTAAAAAATTCATGTTGGTTATTATTTGGTGCATATACTGCCGTTAATAAAGTTTGTTTTTGCCCTAATTCTATTTCCAACATTAAAATTCTCCCCTCTTCATCCGAATATATTAATTTTGATTTTATTTTTTCTTTAACATATATAGCAATTCCTCCTTTCTTGTTTTGTGCTAGTGTTGTGTATAGTGTTCCTAATTTTACATTCTCTAGTAGTTTTCTATAATCCTTTTTTATATGAACTTCCTGGAGACATATCACGTCTGCATCCAATTTCCTTAATTTATTAAACGTTTGTACTCTTTTTCTTGGTATGTTTAAACCATTAATGTTTACAGAAAAGAGCTTAATTGCCTCTCCCATTTTTTACTTGATCTGGTTTTTTTGTGCTTCTTGTCTCTATTACCCTTCCTTTTGCTCCTTCTCTTTCTAATCTTTCTCTTTCTTGTATCTTTTGGGTTTCTCTTTCTCGTTCAAATTCTTCTAATAGGTCTTCCTCCTGTCTTTTACTCTCTGGCTCTTCCCTACTTTCTTGTTCTTCTCCCTGCGCAAAGTGACATTCATAAAAATCCTGCGCTTTCTCGAGTGTGTCTATCTTATATTTTTTTTCTTGCCATGTTACAAATATGCCTTCAGGTACTAACCATCGAAACATAACTTTGTATTTAGTTAATTGGGTTGTTAGAAATTGGTATTCTCGTCTCTGATTTCGTATTCTACGTGGTATTTGCTTTAATACAATTATTTCTTTACCCTTATATACTATCTGTCTCTTGTTTTTTTATATATTTCATCCCTTATTGATCTTCTAGTAAACCTTATATGTACCTCTCTCGCCAGTCTGTGCCTTCGTGCATAATTTGTATATACTCGATATATTTCATCTATGTCTCTTCTTGTTTCCTGTTTGTCCTTTCCTAATATCTCATATCTCCGCTCTTCTCTCCCAAATCTTCTTCTTTTTCCTCTACGATTTTTGAAATTTAGGAAGAACGAAGCTTTTTCCATTTTAATAGATTGGGTCAGCTCTCTGTTTACTTGTTTGGTATCTTGTCATTTCTCATTTTTGAATTCTTTGTTCGTTCTTCATCATTGTTTGTTGTATATTTATCTCCATGTTTTTAATTTCATTTTTGATTTCTTTGCATATATCAATTTTATATAACGTTATTCTTTGGTTCCTATCGTTCTTTGACCTATAGGAGAGGCCTTATAAAATAAGATTACAAATAGAGTTATACCTTTTCTTATCCCACAATTATATAATATAATTTATAATACTCTTAACACCTCTTATATATATTTCTGTAATACTACACACAATGCATATACATATACTATTCTCAAAATATTATCACCACTCTTAATTTCATTCGCTATCACTCTTGTTTAAATAATCACCTTTCTCTCTATGATCCCTGCTTGTTAACAGGTGCTGCAATATTGCATCAGCCTTTTTTCTCTCTGTCTCAGTTTAATGTGTCCACAGATCCACCAAATGTCACCTTATTTCTTCTTCTGTATATCCAATAAATCCCAAACGTCCACTAATCACTTTGTCCAGATATATGTCAGTTAAGATTCAAATTTCAATGGTATTTGTTCTTCAAAAATAAGATCCAGTAATTGGTATTAAGTTTCTCCATTGTCTCACTTCAACTTTTAATCCTTATGTTGATTTTTTCAAAGTCTCTTAATCACCCTTTGTTGCCTCTGGCCGTCTCCAGTCCTTTCTCTAGTTTCAATCTCTGCTTCTTGCAGCTTTTAAATTCCAGCCTTTCACGTTTTATAAACTTTACTGTGGGCTCTCTGCTTCTTCTCGCTGCTCTCGTTCTGCTCTAAGGCTCCCTTCTCCGCTCTATTCAATTTCAGTTGCCGCTGTGTGTCTCTCCTTATCGCTTTGCTTTTTCTGCGCCTTCTATCAAATATTCCTCACCTCCTTCAGGGGTTTCCTCCTCTCCCGTACGAAGCTGTCAGTTCTACTTTTCACTTCCCTCTCAGGCTGTCGCCATCGCTCCCGGCCGGCCTTAAAGACCGGCTTCTTCTCCGCCAATTTTAAGAGTGCTGCTCCTGTCTGCTCGGGTGTTTGCTTTCCACCCGGCTTCTCTGAAGCTTCCTCTTTAATTTACTGGTCTCTCCGGGATCGGTAAAGCCCTTACCGGGCTCTTAGCGAAGAATTTCCCGGGATTTAGGAACAGAGATCTGTTCCTTCACCCGCTCCACGATGACGTCACAGCCGGAAGTCCCAAAGAATAACTTTAACGGAGATGTCTGAAGCATTAACATCAACAGAGACTGACACTCAGATACAAGTTATTGAAAATTGTGAAAAGGTGGATAAACAACTGGCAAATATAACATGGAATAAAACGGCTTTTACCATCCAAAGGCTACTAGAAGAAAGGAAAGAGAACTTTGACCAATTTGAAGCGTTAAAGAATATGGACCTTTTAATATTGTGGTTTGATGATGCAGGAATTTTATTATGGAAACCGTTATGGCACAGAAAGAAACCTAGAGTTAGATTTAAAAATGTATTTTAAAGTTTTATTTAATGGGTTTAAAAAGGCTTTGATTTTTTGACTGAGTTAATAACTAATGGAGCACGTGAAATTTCTAAGAGGATACCCTTTGTAACAATACTTTGTTTTAGACATGATAATTACTGGAGAGGTAAACTTTATTTACTGGTTTAAAAAGATTTTCATAGATATAGATGAATTGATAGAATATATACTTAAATTAGATAGAAATCTATTTGTTGGTTTGATATTTTTACTTTAAGATAATTATTTTGAAATAGAAGGAGAATAAGAGGGATGGGTGACAAGAGAAGAAATGGTATTAATGAAGAAAATATAAGAATATTACTGCGGAAATAATATACCAGATATAATTACTATGTAAAAAAAAAAGGATACCCGAAGTGTTAATAATATGTCTATCTAAGGCCAATTGGAATATGGTAATTGTAAGTTAGTAAAGCTTAAAAACAGGACCTGGATCTTTAGAATTGAAATGTGAGTGATATTTGATAGGATTGTTTGAAGCTTATATAGAAATGTATTAATCTGAATATGCAAGACTAAATGAGGAAATTAGAGAGGGAATTTTAAATGAATTGATTTGGGCTATATATTTGTGATTGTTTTTCTTTTTTTTTTGGATGTTCAATATACCCACCTCCACGGTGGTTCCTAAGCACTCTGATGTAACCCTTTTACCCCTATAAAAATCTAATAAAATATATTTAGAAAAAAAAGAAGAAGAAGCAATCTAGCAACTTCTGCACTGCTTCAATTATTACTATTCTTAGAATGATTGCAACACGAGGGGTCCTTGGCACTCTCTGAGCTTGGTTATTTTCTTACATTCATTTCATTACACAAACTAGATAACATGATCAGTGATTAGCACAGAAGATCACTCTTCACTGAAATAAAAATGCTTTGTGATACATACCCCTCATTTCAACCCTGAGCTGCAAATATTCTCCTTTAATGATTGCAACATGTTTCATAGAAAGAATGGATATCATTATAATGAATAAATCACACATAAATGAGTTTGAATACATTTTATGGGTAAGTGTATCTCTGTATGCTTCACCTTGTATGTATTTTGACCTGAGATTCTGTAACTCATGGAGGGTGAAATCTCAAAAACATCTGTTTTTCATGCCTAACTTTTACCTGCTGTTGTAAGAGGAAGTGGGCAATAGTCATGTTCTACTGTCATAAGAAATAAGAGCTGCCCAAAAGTCAGCCTGCTTTTAATAGGTGTGATCTCTTGAGGTTAACAAAGAGAGAATCGGAATGAAAAATGGACTAACGTTAATAAACTCAGTTTTATACCTATAATTCAGGGGTCTTCAAACTTGGCCCTTTTATATACTTGGGGAGTTCAACTCCCAAAATTCTTCAGCCAGCGTTCCTGGCTGAGGAATTCTGGGAGTTGAAGTGCACAAGTCATAAAAAGGGCCAGGTTTGAAGACCCCTGTTATAATTACTACTGGTATTCATTAAAGGCCTGTTTTTTAAAAGGGTGTGAGAATAGTTCTGGGGGGGGAGGTCACAATAATCCACCAAACATGCAAGAGTGATATTTCAAGACAGGTCATTGTACTTTATGAGTGGAAGATCAACCACAGTTTAACTCCACCTGAAAACATCGCAATAAAGACTTTCAGTCCAAATTTAGCTGGACGTTTAGCTAAAATCACATTGAATTTAAATTGCACTTCACATGTTATTTGCAAGAATGAGACAGGAGAGTCAGTTTCTTCTCTTTATTTCTAATGGAGCAACTTAATATGGTGGTCAATGTGTTGGACTACAAACCAGGAGGCCTTGAGTTCTAATCTTCTCTTTGGGAAAAAAAAAAGCTTGGCCTTAGGAAGGAAGGAAGAGCAAATCACTTCTGAAAAACTTTGCCAGGAAAACTTGCCCAGACAGTCTCTGAGAATCAGACACAACTGAAGAAGGAAAAAAAAAAGATTTATGACCAGGTGAGCAGTGAAGGAGATATTTTTTTTACACGATTATTTGCAACAGATTAATGCAGTGTTTTCGCCAAATCATGTTCACTGTTTTGATCAGAATATCAACAAAAAAGAGCAAGCCAGGAACCATTTCACCAATATGTACTATTAATGTTCAAGAATACTGTCAATCTTGGAGGTGATGTCCTCCAGCCAGCTTCTTTCCAGCTTTTATCCTGCTGGACAGATAATTTTTAGTTCCTTCTTTTAGCATGGTACTAGCAATAGCATTATACTGCCCCATATCACTTTAGAGCACTCTCTGGGTGGTTTCCAATGTAGAAGCATTATTTGCATGTTGCCCCCAACAATGTGGATCCTCATTTTACCAACCCTCGGAAGAATGGAAGGCTGAGTCAACCTTGAGCCCCGTCAGGATCAAACTCCAGGCTGTGGGCAGAGTTTGCCTGCAATACTGCACTTTAAGCACTGTGCCACCAAGGCTCTCCATAGCCTGGATTTAATTGTTTCTTTTTTTACTTACAGGTTGCTTTCTCTACCAACTTGGATCTAGTAACTTCTGTTTGGGTCCTGATCAAGATAGATATTATGCAGTTGCCAAAAGAGGGTCGTTGAAGAAGAAGCCGTGTGCTTCCTTTCCAAATCTAACTAATTTGTAATCCTGTTCACTAGTAGTTCAGGAGGGCAAGTAGGAAGTAGTTTCACCCTTGTCATTTTCCCAGGCAAAACAGCTTATTTGTGGAATGTTAGTATATGTTTGTTCAATTGGAGCATTCATCCTTCAGGCATGCTACATGCTATATTTCCCCTACTTTTTACCCCACTGACACATATTTGGTAGTATTCTATGAAGAAATGTAATTTTAAGGTGTCAACCGTGGTTTCCTGTCTTTCCATCATAGACAAATTTCCAGAAACTGGAAATTTTGGCATTAGAAAACTAATCTCTTTTGAATTGTCATTAGAAAATAAGACAAGCGGAATTTGAGGTGTTACATACTACCCCTCCCCAATTATCTCTATAATTTCTATTTAAAGATTCAGAAGGATTCCATCTTGCACTGCATTTTCTCAGTTTTCTTACTTGTGGATTTTCTGTAGCATGGACTTGAATATTGAGATGGGAATTTGCCAGTAATGACTCTTGACGTTCCTACAAAAGAGCTGTGAATTGATAGTCAGCATGACCATCTTGATTTTTTACAGATGCAGCAAATTCTCTTGCATCACATGAACACAGGCTGAAGTGAAACAACGTTTGTGAATACGTAATTTTTAGCAAGCTTCAAAACCATTTATACAGTCTGTACTACAAGTTGGAGAAGCAAGATAGCCTGGAAGTAATATTTATCTGTCAGATTCCAGGACACAAAGTGAAACTATGGTAACATTTATGAATTTGGAGTGAGTCAGACTGAGCACAATTTGTTAGTCTTTACTTATGCTGATAATTTAGATCAATATAATATCTGGAAGGATCAGATTTACATTTTCTGAGAGCCGGTGAGTAAGTACGTCCATTTGCATTCTCTCTCTCTCTCTCTCTCTCTCTCTCTCTCTCTCTCTCTCTCTCTCTCACACACACACACACACACACACACACACACACACACAGTGTTGTGACTAGAAAATGGGAAGAAAGAAAAAAATATCTTGTATGCCCTTCTGAGTTTTGTGTGGCACAAAGTAACACACACAGGTAATGGCTTAAGAAATCAAATGAAAAATAAGCAGGGATTCAGACCACTAGGATTGCAGCATTTGTTTCTTGTAATTATTCCTTGTAATTTCTCATGCTCATAATATAACAATATGCCATTAAATATGGTATGTTCAAATAATACACATGAATGGCTTTTTCCCTCCTGGATTTTTGGGCATTTTCTATGAATTTCTGGGGTTCCTGTGTAAAGTAAAAAGAATAGTTGTCCAAATCCTATATAAGATTTTTTTTTTTAAAAAAAGAAGTCAATCTAATAGCTAGTAAAGAGACAATAGAAACAATATTAGCATAGCAATAGCAATAGCATTTAGGCTTATACACCACCCCATAGTGCTTTAGAGCAGGGCTTTTCAACCTTTTCACCCATTGTACCACTTTTAGGATATAGCAACATCCGAGTACCACCAGTCGCCTAGCAAGGTGTCAAAAACTTGAGGACCAAAAAAAAAAAAAAGGAAAAAAGTGATAAAGTACAGGTAGTCCTCGACTTACAACAGTTACAACAGTTAGTGACTGTTCGAAGTTACAATGGCATTAAAAAAAGTGCCCCCCAAGCCACAGCCGAGCAAGACAGCACCCGGCGGTGCTCTTCCTCCAGTCCAAGGTTTTCATTGTTGTGAGCATTTCTGTTGAGGATTGGCAGCGGGGGTGGGGTGGGGGAATGTTTGGTTTTTATTCCCCCGTCTGCTGGGTGGTTGCAGCAGGTTTTGGTCATTTCACATGACCCTGGGACACTGTGACCATCATAAATATGAATCAGTTGCCAAGCATCTGAATGTAAATCACAAGACCCTGGAGATGCTGCAACATTCCAGCTGATTGGCGCTTCTTCAGGGCTCAGCAGAAGCGCCAGGATCAGCGCCGAGCTCCAGCTGGAGCCTGGCACTCATCCTGGCGCTTCCACTGAGCCCTGACAGACACGAAGAAGCGCCAATCAGCTGGAAAACGGCACTGATCCTGGCACTTCCGCTGAGCCCTGACAGCCCTGCAGCTCCAGCCATCTCTCGCTCAGGCTTGTGCGGTGCTGCCAACGGTTCAGCTCATTCCCCTTTTCTAGGATGGTCGCGTACCACCTGCCAGGTGCCAATGTACCACAGGTGGTACCCGTACCACTGGTTGAAAAGCCCTGCTTTAGAGCACTCTCTGGGTAGTTTACAATGTAGAAGCATTGTTTGCATATTGCCCCCAACCATCTGGGTCCTCATTTTACTGACCTTGGAAAGATGGAAGGATGAATCAACCTTGGACCCTGTCAGAATCAAACTCACTCTATGGGCAGAGTTTGCCTGCGATGCTGCACTTTAACCAGTGTGCTACCAGGGCTCCTAAAAGATAATCATTGCTTATTTACAATGATCACTTGGAATATTGCAGAACAAAATTGAAGGATAAGGGTATCAGCTTCAGGAGCCATTTAACAGTTGATGTTGTGTTTATGCAGGAGACCTGGATATAAGAGGAGCTGAGCTTGGCTTAAATGTTCAAGAAGAGCCTAATATTTGAAACCTATCCTATTAATATTGTTAGCAGTAACATGCCTAATACTAATAGTTCATTTTACTAATTTTGCCTACTGGGTTAAATGCTTGGTGCTATCTTAATATTAAATTCTGGAGTCCACTGTGCTTACAGCAGGAAGACATACAGTTCATCCATTAAGCAAAAGTTTTTAGTGTATCTATTGGCCCAGAATAACTTCTCTTGCTAACTCAGGGAGTAAATTATCATAACCAGAGGTTGATAATTTATTTGGGGTATGATTTTTTTTCTATGCAAAATATGCTTGAAAGGACATGTTGTGACCTTAATTTGATTGCTAAATAACAGCAAGACAGCTTGATTTCAGCTGATGTAGATAATGGACATTTTTTAAAACAACCTTCATTTAAAGTTGAGGTTATAACTAGATCTCCAGACCTTCACTTCACCTGCATGCCAAATTTCCTGATTAACAAAAGATAATTTCAACCCTTTTTGATTGTTGATGATAAAAATGAGTTTTGTGACTTCTACTCTACTCTACTTTTGTGGCTTCTACTCTACATCTTATTGTGCGTGATGTGTCAATGACAAGAGTTCACCCAGTTGCATCCAATCTATGAATGACATCAAGACTGTTATAATGAGATTCAAAATAAAGTCACTGCCAAGCAAATAGGGAGAGAATTCTGTGAATAAAAACTGTATTTGACTGAGGTCCATAAAATCCCTAGATTGCCTTTATTCTTGATGTTACTCAGAGCAAAGCTACCATTTCTATATTGCATTCTTTATTCTTCACAAGTGATATGTCTTACTATGGCTGGCTTTCATTGTTAACTCATTCTTATTCTCATCTAAAACAGCCAGTCCCCGATGCCCTAAAAATGTCTTGGGGCAATCTCCCAGCAATTTAAAAGAAAATATTTGGACAATGCTTACTGTTGTTCAGTTGTTAAGTCATGTTCAACTCTTCATGACTCCATAGAGGTCCCCCTGTTCTCCACTGTCTCCTAGAGTTTGCCCAAACCCATGTTCATTGTATTGATGACACTGTCTAACCATCTCATCCTCTGTTGTCCTTTTCTCCTTTTGCCTTCCATCAGGGTCTTTTCCAATGAGTCCTCCTTCTCATTTGGTGGCCAAAATATTTGAGCTTCAGTTTCAACATCTATTTGGACAATGCTTATAGGATACAGTTTAACACAGCACATATACTCAGAGCTTAATGCCACTTTTGGTTGTTTCCTTTGTCTCTTTATAGGGTTCTGCTCTGATCCTCCAACTTCTCTTCTTCCATCTTTCTCTCAGTTCTACTCTTTCTACATATCTGCAACCAGTTTCCTTCTGCTGCCTAGGCTTTCATCTTCTTTATGCCATGACAACCTTACTTTAAGAACATCATTTAATGCAGTTGCTTTGCTTAGTAGCTACATAGACAAGTTCTTCTCAGCCAGTTCATAGCAGTAACCAAGGAGGGTTTTTTTTTTAAATAAGAGCTTCTTTATGACAGTTCACAATGATGAGCATCTTCTCCTCTGAAAAGCTCATTTGATCCAGAACCTATACAGATGATGGTAGAAATGTGGACTTTGCTTTAATTTCATGATTCTTTAAAAATATATCTGGAGACTTCTGGATATTTGGGGATGTGGAGAGTAACTCCACTAGATTTTAAGGAAATAGACATGCTTCCCCCCCCCCTATGTGAATAATATAACATTAATTAAGAATTCTTAAAGTGACAATAGATTCTTAGATCAGGGGTGGGGAACTATGGCTCTTTTATGACTTGTGGACTTCAACTCTCAGAATTCCTGATCCAGCCATAGTTCCCCACCTCTGCATTATATGGGTGAGAGTTGTTCATTTTTTAATCTATCTATAACATGAGTACAGTAAAAACAGAAGATCACTCTTCTCTGAAATACAAATGCTTTGTGATGCTTTAAATGCATACCATTTAAAATCAACATAATCTAACTATGCATATTTAATATGTATACCCGGACGATAGTCTGCTTGCTAAAGCGTTGATTTATTGTTGGGGGCAACCCCATTATTGTATCTATCCTTACCCCTGGTCTAATCCTTGTTTTTTTTTACCCTATGTTATACCTTTACCTACCTTTCCCTTTCTATCCCCATAAAAATAGTAAAACATATTTAAAAAAATAAAAATAAAATCAACATAATCATAAACATTTTATGTTTGCAACCACTTAGCTATTTCTATCTATATTGTTTTTCTTTATAGCAATGCTGGCCAGGGAATTCTGGGAGTTGAAGTTCACATGTCTTAATGTTGCCAAGATTGGGAACCCCTGGGATGTAGGAAAACAAGGTGGAAATTATTAAAATATAACAGCAAAAGAGAAAGAGAAGAGAACCACAACAGGTTTATCAGCCTTCATGATGCCACAGGCTTCTTTGCTTCTTATGCTACAAAAATCCCAGCAAGGTTCTCTCGATTAGTACTTTTAACTGTTCCAAAACTAGAAAGTGCTCAACTCTAAGGAAGGTACAATCTGAAATTGGTAGAAGGAAACACATAAAAAGGAGAGTTGATTGTAGCAAGGAAGGGTGTGAGCAACTACTTTATTTTTACTATGACTGGAAACAGCAAGGTTTAATAAATTAAAGCTAGAGGTTTTGTGAATTACATAGAATGCATATAAAATTGGATTCTATTGTGCTTCTTCCATTAATATACAGAGCGAGTCTTCATTTGGCTACAGTAAATTAGAACAGCTCAATGCTCACCTTTGTAGGAAACCTTTTTTGCAAAATAATTATAAGTACAAGCTCATTTCCTGAGGAAACCATGTGTGCTATGTATCAAAAAAATCCCTTTGGTGGAAAAAAAAAAGATCCCTTATATGTGAATTGTTTCAGTTCAAAGAATAGCTTTAGTTGTTCAGAATGTGAACAAAATGGGAAAGAGGGAAGGAATGATCAAAAACAAGATATTATCATATGCAACAATGACAAAAGCAGGAAGACTAGGAAAGTAGAAATTACCTACATATTATAAGTTTTCCCCCTGCCTCATTCTTAACTGGGGGTGGGGAGGGAAGCATGGAACTGCAGAAAGATGGATTATATTTTTATTAATGTAGTGATCATGTCCATCCCCTACCCCTGCCAGTTTGTCATATAGGAAACAAGAATATATTTTTGGGGACAACAACCAAGTACAAATGATTGAACTCCCAGAAAGGTAATTATCCCTTCCAGAGTTTCTTGTTACCACTTCCGTTTAACGCCTTCTCAGCAGCTTTTTAAAAATGTGCCTGCCTTTAAATATATGGGCAGGATAATCAGCAGCAAGCCCCAGCTGGAAAATAACACAGCTTGTCATGGCCATTGTTGTTATATAGTGGATTGTTGTGAAAAGCAAGGTAAAACACATGAGGCAGAATTACTACTATTTATTTATTTATTTATTTATTTATTTATTTATTTATTTATTCATTCATTCATTCATTCATTCATTCATTCATTCATTTATTATTTATTTGTTTGTTTGTTTGTTTGTTTGTTTGTTTGTTTATTGTGTTTAAAATCTTTATAGCCTACTCTCTATCCAGAAGTTTTGGGGCTATAGGGCACTATAGGGAAATGAATGCAGATGTACTCAGCTATGGGAACATCTCAGCTTGAGCAACTGTGAGTGGAAACAGAGCAGAGTGATCCTGTATGGACAGGTCCAGGCAGTGTTTGTGGCAACATTTTTATAAGTGTTTATTATTACGGTCTTCCTAAAATTGAGAGTGAATGATTGGCCCAGAGTCATCAAGCTGGCTTTATGCCTAAGGGAAGACTAGAACTCAAGCTTTGTGCCTTTAACCATTACATTAAACTCTCTCTTGTCCTCACTTTGGGGATAGTCAGACAGAAAGCAAGGTTCCAATAGTGAAGGGGTTGGATCAAAAGAAACTAAATTACCCTTTTTTCGGGATAAAAATCAAACCAACCCTCTCTTCTCCCAAGTCTTTCCTTGAAGACATTTTCTTGCGTTGTGTTTGTAACTATGTCTGATTTGAATATTGTGTAGAAATGCTTTATCAATTCTTGGTTGCTGCTGCTGCTGCTGCTCCTCCTCCATAATTTGCCAACTTAATGCTTTGCCTTATGGTATATGTTGTGTTTCCATAAGTCTTGGGAGGATTTTTTAAGGGTCTGTGCTATGTAGGTGTGGAGCTGAGGTGTAATAAAGGCCAGTCAGAAATCTATCCTTTTGATGGATGGACCATTGTATCAGTAAAATGAAGAAGGAAAAGCAAACAGTAATTTTTCTTTCAAAGATATTCATGTTCTCTATCAGCCCACTGGCTGCCTAATTTTCTGTCACACGTTAAGTGACCACAGGGGAAAAAATATGGAATTATTCAACTTGTTTACATGAATATATGGATAAACTTACATCAGGAAGAAGTCACTTTTCTATGGATATTAATCTGTACCTCCATCCTTTTGCTTTTTCACAGGTGAGCAAATTGATGGACAGCCATTGATACATAGCATAATATACTACACTTGCAAAATAAAATCAAAACCCATCCTCCTCCTAATATTGGTTGGCCTACTTAGAGAAAGCATATGAAAATAGGACCACCATACAACTATGTATACAGTGTGAACAACGGTGTGTCAAGGCCCAAGAACCAAGACAGACACATAAAATTACTTCTGACCGGTTTCCTTAATTATTCCTCACCTACAGACAGATCTTGCTAAACTACAGCAAGTACTTGTATTATGAAAGATATACTCTGAGAATCTCTAAGAAGGAGCTACCTTGACCTTCTTCCCCTCAATCAAACTGTCTAAACTTCACTGCCTCTTGGCCTTCTGGAATGCAGCCCCTCCCTCCTGGGAATCCAGACTACATTCCACCACAAAATACTATTATATACTAATATTGCAATGCAAGAACAGGTTAACATGATTAAGAATAAAATTGTCATTATGCACTGGATCCATAAGGGGCAGTAGTATAATAATACTACTGCCCCTTATGGATCCAGTGCATAATGACAATTTTATTCTTAATCATGTTAACCTGTTCTTTGAATGCCTAGGCCTTATTGATCACACCAAATTCCTTTAGATTTTTGACCATTGTTAAAAAGCAGGTGCAAGAATGGTTTATATCTGATACCTGCAGAATAGCGCTAATGTTTTGAATACAGAAGTGACATTGATCATTGTGAGAAAGTCCAATTAGGCTGACTGGATGTAGAGAATGAAATAGGATGCAATGTCAAAATCAGTTTATAAAGGAAGAATAAGCAACTAGATGGAAGAAAAATACTGAAAGAGTCATGGTTGAATGGAGTTGATGAAATCCTCAGAAAGAAAGATGGGAAAATTTAAAGAATAAGAGACAACATATGAATCGATGTAAAAATATAGTGGAAGCAAGGATGGCTTGCAAAAAGAGAGAGGTTGAAAAGGCACGATCAATAGTGTTGGTGTGCAGGGGATATATTTAGCTTTCTTTTTCTCGTCTCTCCAGATTTTAACTTTTTTTACTTGATAATCTTTTCTGAACTTTGCGTAAAGTTGCTATCTCAAAAGGCACTAATGTGATGTCAATATATGTGGGTGAAATCGATGTTGAAATGTATTTTAATGTAAAGAAAAAACTGTTCATCCCCCTTAGGTTTTATTTATATTTATAGTTTGCACAATATATAAAACGTTTCATATAGACATGTACATGTGAACACACGCATACATACAGAATTATTGGCAATGATAATATTTATAGCCATTTAAAATGTTGCAATTTGATGAAACCAGGTTTACCAAGTCTTTTGTATTAAGCTGATTTAGAATTCTTGGATTTCTGGTAATAAGAAACTTGTTTTAGCATTTGGGGAAACAACAAAGGTCAACAGGTAAAACAACACAACCACAATATTTAATAGCCTTTGGCGACGATTGACAGAAGAGGTGGGGCTTTTTCATCCATAGTGACCCAAAGGTTCATTGTAGGACATCTTATTTCAAACACTTAATCAGTGTCAGTTTAAAGTACAAAATTGGCAGCAATGAAGCACCTCAGAAATCAAACAGAAAAGGTGTGAGCTCCAGTGACATGTGAAAGAGCATATCCATTTGAATCACTACTTTTTATCCTTTCTTCTCTGAACATTGTCTAGTTCCCACCTTGCATTCAAGGAAATGACCTTTGACTCAAAGTAGATTAATCCTTTTGACATTTTCCTTCCTTACTGACTTCAGCCAAATTTAGTTCCTATACCTGAGAAGGCATCTTCAGTAAAATTAGGGTTTTGTTCCAGTCTCACTCCCCCCCCTTTTTTTTTTCTTCCTTCTAGGACCAAATGTAAGCAAAACCAGCATAGAACTGATCTATGCTTTCCTTAGAGGTTGTAGCATTTGCCCCCTCCTCTTCTCCTATTTGGAATCTCTGTAATCAGAAAAGAAGTCTCGGTGTAGTAAATAAAATCTTCAGGATAATCTTCCCACAAGTCTCCTCCTTCCTTAGCACTTATCTTTATTTCATTTCTGTTATTATTTTTTTCCTGCTCAATATTTCTCTTGCTGTTCTGACGCCTTTTCTCCCATCATTTGCTTTGCTAATTGAAGAGAAGGTCCATGATATCTATCAACGAAGCACTGCCAGAATCAAGACCTGCTTAATTCCGGTAATTGTTGCACCCTGGGCCTTTAAAAGAAGATACAGTTCCAATCCTTGACAGCCCTGAGGGCAGCTTAAGGACTTGCTGAGATACAGAGTAAGTCATATTAAGCCGAAGCAATCATTTTTAGTCTGATGCTTATCACATAGGTTGTCCCACAGGTCCAGTCATTCAGCAAGTCAGGTCCAGATAGAGGTAGCCAGGGGTAGTAAGAACTTAAAAGATTTCAGAGTGGAAAAGCTCAGCTAGAAGCAATTCAAAGAGGAAAATGAAATTCAGAACATTCATGAATGTGCATGTAGCACCTATTCCTTAAGGCAATTTTGTGTTTCTTGCAATCACACTGCATTTATGGAGGTCAGCTGGCTTAAAAGCTGTTAGGACCGGCTTTTCCCCCAGATGTTTGTATTCAGTTGAACGGGGTCCCTCTTGGTTGCTTAATTATCCAGTTTGGTCACCATTTTGCATTTTTTATATTTTTATCTACTGGGTTCTCCTCTTCTAATGCTGTGCATTTGTTGATTTTGTTGTTACAGTTTATTTTGTTGCGTGCCACCCAGAGTCACACTGTTTGAAACGGATGGCCTTACCCAAGAAATTAGTTAATCATTTAATCAATTGAATAAACTGTATGCACCTAGGACAGGGGTAGGCAACCTTGGCTCTTTCATGACTCGTGGACTTCAACTCCCAGAATTCCTGAGCCAGCCATGCTGGCTCAGGAATTCTGGGAGTTGAAGTCCACAAGTCATAAAAGAGCCAAGGTTGCCTACCCCTGACTAGGAAAAGGTGCATCTTCTTTAAACATTCACCTGGAGGTGGTACATGAGTTCCCCCTGCACACTCCAAATCAACTTTTTCCTTTGAATCAAGATCACTCCCAGCCCTGCAACTAACTTGCCTTGGGAATAAATGCCATAGGACCCTTTATTCGAGAGACAGCTTGTTAGAGTTTTCATTGGTGGCACATTAATGTATTTGTGTTGAACTATTATACGTCTTGTGCACCAGAGACACTTGGCCAATAAAGAATATTCTATATTCTTTCATTTCTTCATCCATAGCAGTTTGCCAAGATGAAAATAAGCCAACAAATGTAAAACAAAAAGTATACAATCCAGGATTTTTTAAAAAAGAGCAAAAGAAAAGTTAGAAAATCCTTAAAAAGTATAGGAATTCCCCAGGTTAAGAACGAATTCCAATGCTAACTCTTTATTTAACTCAAAATTGTATGCAACTCAAACTTACGAATTGGCTGCCTATTGGTGGATGTTGCAGATGGCATTCTTCTTTCTCAGGCCTCTGAAAACTAAGAGACTTTCAGAAACTGCTGAAAACCACTGAAAACAGGCTGCATATTTAAAACATGCAGCTTCAGTAATTTTTGAGGGCATTGTGTGGCTTTGGTGGTTTGTCACAGGGTCATTTTTGGTAATAGGCAGCCTTATTCATATTTAGGGGGTGTCCTTAAGTTGGAAGTTCTTAACTTGGGGACTGCCTGTTGTTTGTTTCCCTGTTTCTACTAAACAATTCAGAAAATGGTGGAGTATGACAAGCTTCCCAAGGCAGGGTATATATTTAATGTGCATGTTATTATTGCACAAAAGTTACAAAATTAAGTATGGAGTATGATTTGACAATGGAGAATACAGCCTAGCTGACTTAAGCCCAGTTTGAAAGTTCCTTATTCCAACTGAGGCCTTAATTGTAAGTTTTATCTACATGCTCTGAATCTCTGCTTCCTTCATTGATAACCACTGGATATTCAAAACAATAGATTAAAAAAATATCACACCTCTTCTCCTTTCTTACACAAACAGATATTTTAATAATATATTTCATGTCCCACATAGAAGGACATTCACAATGGCACTATTTGACACCTTGACCTCAATGATCATTACAGGTAGACATCCCAATGTCTTTTATCATTATCTTCTTGGTGTGTGCTCCAACAACAAGGTTGAATTTGTGGAATACTGCTAGACTGTCCCTTATGTCACAATAAGACACTGTGGTCTTAATGAACCAGGAACTATCATGCTTTCCTACCTATCACAATCAACTCAGATAGATCAACTGTTCCAAGAGTTTCAGTGTCCAGTGCAAGAGTTGAAAAATCTAAGGAAGACACAAAATGTCTGGTTGTTATCATTGGAAACTGGTCGGTTTCTCTACAGCCAACTAAGCCCAATTTTATTTTTCCCTTTTATGTCTTTTTTCCACAAGTGTTGACTTCCTTATTGTAGCTCCTTCCAACAACCCATGTATAGAATCTTGATATTTTTCATAACCCTTTAGTCTTTGCTGAGTTTGACCTACTCATTAACTTCTTTTGTATTCTAAATGCTCTTAATTTTTTAATCAAAATAATTAAAGTGTTTTATTTCTTTTAATTAAGTTTTTTTCTCTCTCATACAGTCTGAGGTCATTCACAAAAAATAAATAAACAAATCAAATAAATCTGTGAATAAGACCTCCCTCCCTCCCTCCCTCCCTCCCTCCCTCCCTTCCTTCCTTCCTTCCTTCCTTCCTTCCTTCCTTCCTTCCTTCCTTCCTTCCTTCCTTCCTTCCTTCCTTCCTTCCTTCCTTCTGAAAGCATTTTGTCCACTTTGTGGATTTCTCTAAAAGAATGTGCATATTCTTCATATTTGTGTCTTTGTGTGTGAATTAGAAGGTAGAATTTGATGGAATGATATATAATACAGAGGTGGTGGTATTTTTAGAAATGGCCAGGTTTCAAGAAAAAAAAGGTGAAAGGAAAGCCAACTGTATTTTGTTGGAGGAACTTACTGAGTTCTCTTTCCTTTTTATTCCAGTTATTTGTTGGCAAGAAACCTCAACAGTTCAATGTTGATCCTGAATTGCATGAATGAATGAGTTGGAATTGGTTCTGCTTTGGAGAAATTTTGCTTCCAGTTCCCTAGATCTGATGCAGATCTCCAATTTTTATGCATGCTTATAATGTATGCCTCATATATTAGTATAAATCGCAATGGTAGACATTCTCATTTTCTTTTATAATATCTTTCAGCAACTTTTGCTAAACAATAGTTTTCTTATCTTTAAATTTAATTTATGGCTCATTGGTGTTATGCATTTTCATTTTAAAATGACATTAATCAGAACTAAAAAGTAATACCATTTGAAAAGAATCATTTTTCCCCCTAAATCAAAGAACAACATAATTATGTTATAGCAAGATTCTGGATCGTTAGTACAGCAATACCTCACAATCTCATCTCCACATTTCTGCTTTTGTTTTGAATGTAGAAATTGATGGTGTTGAGATATTTTCTTTGATTATGTTATAAGGAATGAAAAATGTTCGTTCTATGCTAAATTTCCTTTTCCTCTCCCCACCATAACATCAAGTTATCCTGTGTCCTTTTGTCACCTTATCCTATGTCCTTTGTTCGCTATGGTTAAGTGCATCAGAGCCTACCTCTCAGCTGAGTAGAGTAGGGAGGCAGTGTTTAACAATTGATAGAATGAACTGTTGTAGAATGACAAAGGAGAAAAGAAAACAACTTAGCATGATGTTGCAATTTTGACCATAGGTCCAATATTTGATATAATGTGGTTAAATATACAATTGATTGGTCAGGTACTATCATGTTTATATTATATTGTATTTGTTAATTGACATTTGTTTAATCTTGAAAATTGCCTAAAGTCATTTTGGAGTCAGGCAGTGCCTATATCTAAATAAATACTCCTGCCACATTGATTTGTGTTCATATTTTGTGGTCCAGCATATGTACCTCACAGTGCACACTAGAGCAGCTACAACCTCAATATTTTATCATTGCCTTCCCATGGGTTTTCCATCATTCCTGAAGAGAAATGAGGCAAACATTTGCTTGGCTCTGCCAAATATTTCTAACACATCATCCCTTTGTGTCAGAGTGTACAAAACTTATGCAAATTGCACTGGTATGCAAAGGACAGTTTCAGTAGCTGCAGTAACAACCAGTAATCAGAAAGACTGAGTAAAAATGAGCCTGAGACCAGATTTGTACTGTACAGCATGGCTGCCCAACCAAATACCAGGAATTAATTTACCTTTCAAAATCTTGAGGGCTGCCCCAGACCCTCTCCAAACTTTGCAGTGAAACGTACATTCAATTAGATCAAATTTTCTTTCTGTCAAACCTTCACTCATCTGGTAAACTGTGGCTCCTGTCACATTTCCAGAATCCTCTATCCCGAGTAGGTTGCTCAGGATCTGCTATACATCTTTACCTAGCAATAAGTCCCCTAAAATTCAGTTTCTAATTCAATAAGGCTATAGCGGGATTGAGAATTACAGTGGACTTTTGTATTCAGACTGCAATTTTCATTTTTCCTGATATACTATCAGACAAAAAAGAGAACTGGGTTAATAGAAATGCCACTCTCCAATATTAATACAGGTAGTCCTTGACTTACGACCACAATTGAGTCCAAAAGTTCTGTTGCAAAGCGAGACATTTGTCAAGTAAGTTTTGCCCCATTTTACGATTTTTCTTGCCACGGTTGTTAAGTGGCTCACTGTAGTTCTTAAGTTAGTAACAAGATTGTTAAGTGAATCTGGCTTCCCCATTGACTTTGCTTGTCAGAAGGTCGCAAGAGGAGAATCACATGACCCCGGGGGCACTGCAACCATCATAAATATGAGTCAGTGGCCAAGGGTTCGAATTTTGATCAGATGACCCTAGGGATGCTGCAGCAGTCATAAGTGTGAAAAACGGTCATAAGTCACTTTTTTCAGTGCTGTTGTAAGTCGAAGACGACATATAGTGGCAGAAATGTGAATTTGTGCAGGTAAATATTTATTTGTTTGTTTGTTTACATTTATTGGCTGCTCAACTCCATTGCATTCTGAGTAGCGTACAAAACTAGAGGCAAAATAAACGTAGCTAAGAATATTAAAGCCACAAAGGGGCAGACTAAACTACTCTGTGTCTAAATCCCACTAACTAAATCAGGGGCCATGAAACAATGACAATCGCCGACTCTGGGGCTGGGATCAGAGCAAAGTTTTCAGGGCTTTCCAGAACCCCAGGAGAGAGAGGGTCGTGTCTTTATCCCTGGAGCGATGCTCTTCCAGAAGGTGGGGGCTTCAAGAGAGAAGGCACACTTCCTCGGTCCCACAAGGTGGCAATGTTAAATGGAGGGGAGTTGGAGTGCATCCACTCTGCTAGAACGCACTTGGTGGGCAGAAACAGTTGCAGCCAAGCAGCTTCTCCTATATTATTCCCATCAAGACTTTCAGGCAGGCAAAATCTTTCTCCCCCAGCACCTGATGTTTAAACGTATATTAATATACACCTACTTTTAATAGTTTGGGTATCGTGATTTTTTTCCCCTAAGCAATTCTTTTGTTTTCTCAAAGTCCCTTCACAGCCTGGTTACCGTAATAGCATGCAACAAATACCATATTCGCCACGCCCGACTGAGTGACAGCGATCAGCCCTGCTAATTTAATCAACTTCCACAGCCATTTCATTACTTACTTAAAGCAGTTTTAGTCCAACTAACTACTCGTGCTCAAATCAGACATAGTGTGATTCCAAATCCATCTGTCACATTAATTTTGCTTTTCCTTCACCACCGCCTGTAGTGGCATGCTGTGAGATGCGCTCATTTGGAAATGCCTGGTGTTTCCGTTAAATGGAAAACAGGGACAACAGAAGCAAAAGGTAACCAAACTGACAGTGTGCCCTGAAAACTCTTGACAGGAACTGATTCATCTTGTTGCTACCTTCCAAATGTTGGAGGCAAATGTGTCAGCTGACTCTTGTGCAGTCGCTGCTGGTTCTCGGCCCTTTAAAACCAGACACTGTCATTTATCGGTAAACAATACATTTTCCTAATGAAACAGAATGCAACTGTCCTGCTGTGGTTAAAAAAGAAGAGAAAGGCTCTCAATTATTTTGAAGCTTTTTTTTTTTTTTAAATTCTCCATACTTGCCGAGGAACCATTTTTAACTAGAGGTTTTTAAGCTGCTGAAATGAAATATACAGTTGTGCACAATTTTGTGCATTTGGGCCAAAAAGAGAAAAGAGTTTCATGGAGAAAATATATGTAAATATTTGACATGTTATCAGCGCCCATAGAAGGAGCTTCAGTTCCTGCTTGATTCATGCCAAAACAGTGGGGTGGGCAAAGCACCCTATGCAGCACACTTTCTTTTCCATTATGATATTGGTTTGTGTTTTTTTTTATCTGTGAATTGTGCTGTAGCAGATTTTGGCAACCAAATCTACAAATCTACAAATCTGTTATAGCTGTAACTCCCACATGCTCCGTTTTCACTCTGGAATTTCTCTTCCCTCTTCACACATAAACCCCCAATTTTTCCTTCAAACTTCTCTTCCAAAACTTGCTTCCATTAGAAGAGAATATCTGTCATTCAGGGTTGAACTGTGGGGCCCTTGATGCTCTCTGAGCTTGGTAGTTTTCTTGCAGATGTTTCCTTAGCCAAACTAGGTAACATGTCACTGATCACTAGCACCGATGATATTACCTGGTTGGGTAATGAAATGTCTGCAAGAAAACAGAGAGCACCGAGGACCCTACTTGTTTCCATTTAAATCTTACCTTTTTCTGATGTTTATTATAATTTAATTAATAGGATAATTTAAATATCATATACTTTTCAGAAGAAGAATAAAGGCACTGTAATGCATTGGTTCAGATGAAGTGAGGACATTTTGCTTTCAACAAAAATTCTGGGATAGATTACTCAGTATCAGCCATAGCATAATCACTTTCTGAATTCAATAGCATAGCATAGCATAGCATAATCACTTTCTGAATTTGGGATACTTAGCATGCTCACCAAGATTATTTGTAGAAGTTCTTATTCCATAGAGTGGGAGCCACGTATTCCAGTTATGACTCCCAACTTTTTAAAGTCCTTGAAATGAAATTGCCTTTCATGCAGCTTTCTTCAACAGTTAGAATATTCCTGGTTTTGAAGATATATGCTAGTTATACTTAATGATATTTAAGGATATATAAAGGAAGGAAGGAAGGAAGGAAGGAAGGAAGGAAGGAAGGAAGGAAGGAAGGAAGGGGGAAGGGGAAGGGGAAGACTTTGCAGTAGCTGTAATGTTTTAAAGAAAACACTAAACAGAAATGGAAAACTCTTTATAGAAAGAAAAGAATTACTGTAACTCCATACAAAGAGCACAATGTTTGGTATTTTTAAAACTCTTTATCTATGCCAGTTAAAGTTTATTGTTTATACTGATCATGGATTTTTGTTGTTTATATATCACAAAGGGTGGCTGCACTGTAAACAGAGAGTAATATAGACATGCTTTAAGATTTAGTGATCTGCAATTTAACAGGAGTTATTCATGCACTAAATCCATAATCTGTCCCTTACATTTTTCTCTCCCAAGCTTCACTTTGGTTTGAAAGAAGTGAACGTGGTAAATGGCAGAAAAGTCCCCAGGTGCAATTCCTCTTTGGACATTTACTCTGCCTAAATCAGACCCTTTTCTTTTCTTTTCTTTTCTTTTCTTTTCTTTTCTTTTTTTTTCTTAAGTTCAATTTACCCAGTTTTGTATGGATCTTGCCAAGCATTTAGCTTCTCATTGAGGAGCCTAACAGACCATAAATTCAGCGCCAAGTGATTCATTAAAGCTGTATGGCATGACTATCTGATATTATAACCCAATTTATGTATACTGCAGAAAACATTCTCTTTGCTTCAAAAGGGAAAGAAAAAAACTGCTCAACTTTAACTAAGTGGGGAGACCGTACCTGTACTCTGTTTAGAATTTGAAAAGATTTACGCTAGCAAAATTTTCTTGATAAGGCTGGTTTTGTATGGTATGTAGATGGTGGGTTGCTTATTAAGGATTCTCCTCTCTTCTGCAACTGATCCCTGAAGTCTTTAATTCTGCCTCTTTACATCTTTTCTAAAGATGAATAATTGAAGTCTCCTACAAATCTGACTCTTCACTGTCTTGGTGTAAAATTCAATTTGAATGTTTCAGTCAATGTATTGGGCAAAATCTAATGTTGTGTGAACTGACTTGGCTCATTTTCTGTTAGACACTATTTCCCTTCTTGTTGCTTCTCTCCAAAACTGAAGAAACAAAGTGGATTGTTTACATTGCAACTCTCACATTCCTTTATCATTGCTCTGCTAACTGGGGCCAAAGGCAACTTGTCCAAAACAGCTGGAGAGCAGTACTGTACATGGAATATTATAAAGGTATAGGTGAAGTTTTTTAGTAGCTTACCAAATCTAGTTGTTTGTTTACTTACATTGTTCAGGCACATTAGATAGACCAGATAGAAAAATATTGTGAATTTTAAATAGTAGTTTTTCCTTACAGATAACAATATGATTTAAAATTCAGAATAGAAAGAAAACATAGCGGTAGTATAAAGATGTACAGGTAGTCCTCACCCTTTGACTGGCTTATTTTGTGACCATTTTTTAAAAAATTCTTCCATTCAGTTGTATCTGATTCATACACCTGCCTGGAGAAGTCCTTGCAGTTTTTTGGCAAGGTTTTTCAGAAGAGGTTTGCTAGAACTCAGAGCTCCTGAAAAATCAGCTTTGCAACCAATCTTCTCATTTATGAGTGTCACAATGTCTAACAGTCCCATAACTACCATTTAGGCATTTCACAACTGGCAAACATTTCCAACCATCACAGCATCCCACAGTCACCTGATTGCCATTTGTGTTCTTCACAATTGGCTTCCAACAAAATGGACAATGCAGAAATGAAATTGCAAGTCACAGTTGTGTGATGTCTTGCTTAACAACTGTATGATACACTTAATGACAGAAGCAGAAGCAGCAGTTATAGGTTTGGTATGGTCATGTGATAGTTTAGCAACCACAGAGCTTAGCAATGGAGTTGCTTGTCCCAATTGTGGATGGTAAGAGAGGATTACCTGAAATGACAAATGTCAGGAACTTCCGGAAGCGGCATCCACACAGAGAATCGGTTGTTCACATATTTGAATCCCACCACTGGTGTAAGGTATACATTAAGCCATTTAAAAAAACAACAACATTTTTGATTCATGGATCAAAAAGAATGGAAACACTAGATTTTTAGGACCATGAGCTGTATGTTGCCTTTAAATCACATGCGGCAGTGGGGCTGCATTTCAGAAAACAGAGCCAAATGAAAAAGTGTGCAGAATTTTGAACCCAGTGGTTATGTCAATTACACGTAATCAATTGCACTTAGCCTGGTTATTATTAAGAAATTGGAACTTTTTCCATTTTGTCAATGGCAACTTAATGGACCCAAATTTGAGGAACTTGGAGGCTGAACATCAGTATTTGGAGAGCACAAAAAGAGTTTGGAACTTTTAATTAAGTTCATCTTCTTACTGAGTTATTTTTACATATAACATACATTCAAGAGACAGGAGCACATAGGGAAGAATGTGTGTGTGTGTGTGTGTGTGTGCCCGCATTGTTATGCTGTTGGATAAAAGATCAATCCTAGATGATTTTATATTAATTTTGGTTATTTCAGTTTGGTATTGGAGCAGAGTTTAAGGTGTGAAGCATAAACAGGAGGGAATTGAGAAGCATTAAGTTAGGAGTTGCTTCCTGAGCATTGATTTTTCTCATGCATTGGCACTAGGGGTACAAATGCTTTCGCTAGATTAGTTGGAAAATGCAGAATTGATTGCCCCCTTTTCTGACTGTTGGTTTTATCAGATTTCAAGGGTATATTCTGTCTGGATTTCACTATAATGTACTAGCAAAGTATAAAAATAGGTTCTTATGTGCGGCATTTTTGAATACATATATCACTTTTCATAAAAGGGCTTCCATAAGAGGAAACAGTGATTCACAGGAAATCAAACTGATTACACATTTCTAATGTACATGTGACTCGTGGGGCCTACCACCACATAATGGGTTCAGACTCTAGATGTAACCATCATAATAATCTGTATCACAAATATGTCCTGAAATACACTTGAATATTCAGTGCCAGTGCTATCTGCAAACTCACTGAAAAAGTCTGTTGTCCAGTTCCACCATGCTGGTTTTTGTCCAGCCTTTTTATTTATAGGCTAAGGCAAAGCTAATATGGCAAAAAAAATCTCAAATGATCCATGGCATGACAGGAAGTCAAATTTAAGTAGAAATAGGCATCAACATTAAATTATTAGAACTAAACGTATATGGTGATTGTTATCTCGGTGATACCTGCTTGTGGATAAGCACACATTCCTTCCCTCTATAGTAATGTGTGGTTCACAACTAAGCTTAACATTATCTTAATTCCAGAAGTCCCTGTAATATCTCTTAGACCTGGGTCTGCTGCATGAGAAAAGAATTTCAGATATTTCATTAAAGCATCATATTGTTCAGGAGATGAAAGGGGGGGTACATAAAAGGGAAAGACAAATTCTTTAAAATCAAGTTTAGTCCTATGCAACAAACCTATTGAAATGGACCCAGACTCAATCATGTAAGTAGATCTCTTTGGAACAAAAACCCATTTTTTTATATTTGCAGTGCAAATATTTAAGTGTTTAATCAGAAGTTAATTCTTTTTAATTAAATGGGTTTACCCTGCAGAGATAATGTGGAAGACCATTATTCTATATGTTTTGATTTCTTCTTGGTATTAAGAAAGGTCTAGAAGGTTAGAGCTCATTCTGAGCTAACCTGCTTGTTTTTTTTAACTCTTGTTTACTAAATAAAGGAAAAGGGGGGGGGTGAATATTAACCTAACCGCAAACTATGAAAGACTCATACTTTTGATCCACCCAGTCAAGGTCAGGTCTTGCAGAGCCATGAAGTCATTTTGATAAAAACCGTGGTGTGTTGCTGTTTGTTGGGAGCTTCTGCACAGAACCCAACATTGGGTACTGTGGAAACTGGCCACCCTGCTGTCATTATTAAGGAGCTCCTGGCAACTTGTAAGAGATTTGGGTATCATGTTGCTTGGCATGTATGCTTTGAACCCTGGTTGCTTGTGGTAGCAATACAGCTTAAAATCCCTTTATTTACTGGTGACTTATGTCTCTGGATCCAAAAGAACCAATTGCCTGGGTAACTGATCACTGCCCTGACACTTGGCAAAACATACTCTCAGTTAAATGGACATGGAAATCTAACCCAACCTGGTGTTCTCTTTCAGAGGTACTGAACTGTGGGTCCCATCATGCACAGTCAGCATGACCATCTTAGCTGGCAGCAAAACTACATGAGAAAAGAATTCAGATTTATGATAAAATAAAACCTCCCAATAATGATGTACAAACATTAAGCAATAATATGGTCATTAACATGAAAATGGAGAAGGCAACAACAGAAAGAGATGTCCAACGCAGCATGAGAATTGTTGCCACATATATTGGAGCAAATGCTCTCAACAACAACCTCTTTTTTTATTTGGGAAAGGGATATGGCCTTAGAGGTTTCCATGGAAAGAGAATTTCATGGCATGAATGCCACTATGATGAATGTCTTCTAATGCTCAGTCATAAGGCCTTAGCACACTTATGGAAGAGAACTTCAGGATGATTGCGATTGCAACTCAAAGGATCTGGCAGGAAGTGACCATTTTGTGGGCACTATTTCAGTAATTAGATCAACTTGCCATTAAAATTCAGGGACCACTTTCCAAAATCCAGAGCTGGGTACATTCACCAAACACATATGTGATTGTCAAGTGAAATGTCACATGACCATATGATGTCAGTTCCGCTATGGTCATTAAGCAAATCACTGCAAAACATGAATGGCAATGTCACATGAACATGACTTCCGCTGGCTTCCCCATTGACTTTGCTTGTTGGAAGCCAGCTGTGAAGCAGTCAGTACTTGAGGATCGCTTGTATATAGAACTAACTGAAATGTAAGTTTTTATATCACTATCTCTGCTAATTCAACAAAGGCTGGTAGATCCATCCAAAGTATTCTGAAGTATATCTGCCAACAACAACCACAACAACCACAGCAACAACAATGAACTAATTCTGCTGTAGGATGATATCTCTTGAGCCTCCTCAGACTGACAAGAAGTTTGAAGTACTGCTTTAATGTAATTGATGTCATCTAAAATAATACATGCATTGGTTAGCATCAAGATGCAGCCTTTCCACAAACAATGGATGGGAAAGATTCCAGGAAACTTGTCAATTAATCAGGTGCACCCAAACCAACTCAGATATTTGTGGCATTTTACAGAATAACATATTTTTTTTTGCAACATGAACTTTTCTTGACTACAGACCACTTTATTAAGCTTGTCACTACAATAGGTCTAAACCATTTTTATCCTATCCAGACAGAAGGAGTCCAGCAGCCATTTACTGTCTCCTGCCGAGGATTTGACAACCCTCTTATTTTATAGTCCAGGGAGGACTATTAAACTTGAGGTAATATCCCTGATTTACATCGTTGTGGGGCTATATTCAGCTCAGTATATGACAAGTTATGCAATCTTATGTACAGTCAGGCCGAGCCCATCTCCCACATAATAGACTGAAACTCCACAGTATGGTGTATTTGAACTGTGTGAATTCAAAGCAAAAAATAAAAAATAAAAAGTCTTAGGTTTCCCTGAGGAGCTACATGAATAAATAAATTTCTTTTGCATTTCCCTTTCCCTGCAGCATTTATCTTTCTTCTGTCCTAGCATAGTATGGAAATAATCTGCCAGATAAAATGCTACGAACCTATGAAATATTTAGCATTTTGCAGCAAAGTTAGATTCATATAACTTAAAATGCCAGCTGTGTGATGCAGGCCAAAGTCTATGATTAGGGTGGCATATAAATTTTGTGAAATAAACAAAGCCTTAATTCTTAAATGAAATGAAAGAGAGGCAGCTTTTCTTTTTCTTTTCTCTTCTCTTTCTCTCTTTCTCCCTCTCTCATTACAGGTGGTAATGAGTTACATTAACTGTCCATGGAAAGCTGTATAGGTAATTATTGAACCAAATCCAGTAAAATTAAAGCAATACAATTTCCTGTATTACTGAGAGCATAAACCATGCACCTAAGTGCAGAGGACCCACTAAGATGATGGGTGTCACTTATTGTAAGAAGTTATTACTATTATTGCATTATTAATAGTAATTAATATTAATATTCTTGCAATTCTCAAATATTCTCTTTGAGGGAGATGGGTGGTTCAGAAATGTGAAAAATAAATATATAAATTAACAGAATTTGCTCATTATTTAGTTAACATTATTCAGTTAATTAACTGAAAAGTCCTGTGGAATTATTCAGAACCAGGTCAAGGTTTGGATGGAATAAAAAGGATATCATGTGGAAGAGCCAACAATTATTCAAGACATTTGATCCCTGTTTGGGGGACTCTTGAAGACTTTCCCCTAGAAGACAAAAAAGCCAGGTATCTCAAAAACAAGTGAAACTGTTCCTAAGATAAAAATAATCAAGTTAAATTTACTTCTAAGATAAAAAAAGTCATGCAATAACAAGGATATGTTTCATGTTGGCCAGTCTCCCTCACCTTATGTTTTCTGGAAATGTTTGGGCTGCAACCGCTAGTTGAAAGCTACCAGAATCACTCATGAAGAGTCTCAAAAGAAGTGTCATTGTTAGTCAACTGTGTTACAAGAATCTCACCAAACTGACTGCATTTCCTTCGGAATGGCAAGATAAGGCTTCAAGGATTTTGAGGAAGGTCTGGCCTTTGCTACTTACTGCAATGTAAGGATTGTAAACTTGGACCCCTCTTGACTCCTCCCTCCAGACTAGCTGGAGATTCTACCAACTCCAGTAAGTCCTAAACGGCTGGTTGGCAAAACTGGTGATAACCAACTATCCCATTCTTTTCCTTCAATCTCTCCTCCTCACCCAGTTTATCTGGCCTTTTCCAGATACTGGCTCTGAGCTGCAGCTGACTTTTTATTTTCCCTTGAGTTGCTAGATATATGAGAACAAGACTTGATGATACTGAAGACTGTCATAAGACCACTGCAAGAGCGAAACACCATGTTATAGAGCAGCTCTGCTAGCTTCCTTTCATATTTTATTTATTTGCTTGTTTATATTACGGAAAGAATAAAGAAACCTTATTTTAAACCTTCATATTATAAATTGGGATCTTTGTTCTCTGACCATTTTTTTTTATGGCACACAGCAATACCAAATTATCCAGCAATACAGGTAGTTCTTGACTTAGCAACCATTCAAAGTTACAATGGCGCTGAAAAAGGTGATTTACAAGTGGTCCTAACACTGTTGCATTTGGGCACTTGGGCACTTGGCAACCAGCATGTATTTATGATGGCTGCAGTATCCCAGGGTCATCCCATTCACCATCTTCCTAGCTGGCTTCTGACAAGCAACATCAATGGAGAAAGTTGGATTTGCTCATGTGATTCACTGAGTCAACTGCAGTGATTTGCTTAACAACCATGCCAAAAAAAGGTTGTAAAACTGGGCATGACCACTTAGCTTAGCAATGGAAATTCTCTATCCAATTTGGTCCAGTTTATGTGAAGTAGTTGTTTGATTTTCTTTAGAAAAAGCAGGAATGCAAGAAAGCTTCATCTCTCACTTTTTCCCACCTTCTCTCTCTCTCTCTCTCTCTCTCTCTCTCTCTCTCTCACACACACACACACACACACACACACACACACACACACACACACACACACGTTTCCCTCTTTTACCAGTCTAAGATAGTTTCCTCCCATCTCTAAAGCAATCTTTGCTCATGTGTCCTGTCAGAAAATGTGCATTATTTTGGTATATTTAAATATAGATTTCTGAATTTGTCAAGAGATTAAATTTAAATGAATGGGTAGAGCTAATAATTATCTAGTTGAGATTTGGATTTCATACACTGGGTGTGTAGTTAACTTAGCAACAAAGACAATGGAAGCGAAAACATAGGGTATTTCTTTATTGTGTTCTGTATTAATTCTTTAATACAGAATCTTGAAAGCTGTAATAGGAATTTCCACTCCTTAGTCATAGTCAATTCATTAAGGCAGCGTCTCTGTGAAATGTTTTTCCCCATCTCTCTCACCACCTGACTCAAGTTGTGTTTTTTGACATAAACATGGAAAGTTCCATGTAGCTCCATTTGTTTAACTTTTTTTTCTGCCTGTATTTTCTGCCTAGCCGAGAGAGCCAAGTGCAGCTATTATTTCTGCAAACAGGAAAAAATACCTGCTTAGAACATCAGGTTTAGTTCCAGCCTTATATATAAGGTCTTCTAAGTTCATTGGCTAAAATGTGAGCCTGCAAATGAAGGTAAAATTGAACTTGTTATTCTACATTTATTACACATCTTTCCAATTAAAAATACTTAAGAAAAATTATCACCTAGGTTGCAATTTTTTGTGTGTCTTTCACAGATGTTGTATCTTTTACAGAACTTCACAAGAGATGAGTATATGTGGAAGAGGATAGTAGCACACCCATGTATAGACAAAGATATTACAAAAACACAAAAGGAAAGTCAGATCGGAATTATATGGGTGAGGGGCTAGCAGGAATTCATTGTTGTTTTAGTGCCAATTAGTGGTTTGTCCAAAGATCATTATTGTATGCCATCAACAAAATGCACACCATTAATCCATGCATTCTCAAAAGAAAATGTTGGGATGAACTCTAAATACTATTATCATTATTAAAATACAGTAAAAAAGAGGTTTAAAAATTGTTTATTGCTCTTCCTTAAAATAAGCAAAGAAGGGAAAGAAGGACCAAAAATTCTCCTATTGCATATAAGAAAAAAGAACCTTTTTTATGAACTGGAATCTGAGGCCATGAATGACATGAAATTAATCCAACTTGACTAGCAAAAGCAGGAGGCAGAACAAGTCCTTTGAGAGATGCAACTGGAAGGGGAAAATAGTGAGGAAGTGGTAGGGTTGTAAAAGTTCAGGAATAAAACACCTCCCAGAAAAGAGATCAATCTGACAACAGTCAGGAATAATGACATTCAAGAAATGATTGGATGGGTTATGCCACTTTGATACCTAAAGCTGACAACTTTGTAGCAATATGCCAACTGTCAAAGACTTCTCCTTTTGAGTGTTTTTGCAATGGAAAGTGAATCTGAACAGAGAAAGCCGAAAGGAGTATATTTCATGTGATATTATTGACTCCAAAATTGATTAGTTTTTGCATTAGTAAAGAAACTTGAATGCAAAATTGGGGTATTTGTTTTTATAAAAACTAAAATGATTTCAGTTTTCCAGAAGCAGTTCACTATCTTAGTTTTTTTTTTGTGTGTGAGTGAAATTTGAAGAGATGGAAGACAAAACCAGTAAGAAAATCACATTAATAAAATATGAAGATATGAAAACAAATACTATATTTGCTGAACAATTACCTTACCTAAAAAATACTTGAACAAATAGCATATTGATTCCCTGGTAGCAAAGACTTTGTTCGCTGGAATATTCTAGTTGAGGGGAACCAAACTCAAATCATCACTACATGAGAACTAGATCCTTAGCCCAAGTCCTTAGCTGCAACACTGAAACCTTTTTGTCAATTGATACAAAATTCTCTAATTAATAAAAAAAGGAAGAACAGGAGTATTATCAAATGCCACTAAACACAGCTTTATTAAATTTGAAAAAAATTGAAAAAAAATCCATACAAATTATGCTAATTTGAAACATTGTAGAAAAGAGGGGGACTAGTCAACTTTCAAAGATATACTGAATTCATATGTAGGTCTTTGCTTCTGTATGTTTCAAACTATAAGAAAGCACACATTATAGATCTAAAGGTATGGGGCAATTTGCATAAAGAGACAGTGGTGGGATTCAAATATACGAACAACCAGTTCTTTGTGTGGATGCTGCTTCCAGAAGTCCATTCTGGGCTTGGGCAACAAAAAATTAGCTACCGGTTCTGCCAAAGTGGTGCGAACTGGCTGAATCCCACCACTGCCATGGAGTCAATGGTCTAGACCTGAGTTTCCCAACCCAGGAAACTTTAAGACATGAGGACTTCAACTCCCAGAATTCCCCAGCCATTGCAAAGAGAGCTTTTTAATGAACCACTAATCATGAATAAGAATACTTTCTTATCTTCTTAGATCCTCTGCACCCTGACATTTTCACTAGCTGCTCCTATTATTAATTATTCATTAATTAATTTTCTTTTTTGTCTGTCTGTAACAGCCAAACATACACAGAAGATGTATATTTGCCTTTGAATAGGATTAGCAACCTTTCCACCTTGGCGGCCCAGTCGGGAGGGGGCATGCCAGCGGCAGGCGCACACGCAGCTGCAATGGTGTGAGCGGCAGGCATGTGCGCCCTCCACGCATGAATGGAGCTTCATATGTAAGTGGAGGGTGCTTGCGTTTGTGCATGGTTCTACTTGTGTGAGTAGAAGGCGCTTGAGCGGAGGGCGCTTGTGCTCACGCATGAAGCTCCACTCGTGTGAGAGCCCTCCAATCACACAAGTGGAGCTTTGCACGTAAGCACAACCACCTTCCGCTCACACGAGTGCAGCTTTGTGCGTGAGCACAAGCACTCTCTGCTCGCACGAGCGGAGCTTTGCACACGAGCGCAAGGGTACATGTGTGTGCTTGCCATTACTCGTGTGGCCTGGTTTCAAACAGGCTGTGGCCCGATAGTGGGCTGCGGCCCAGGGGTTGGAGATCCCTGCTCTATAAGAATTTGGTCAAGGGAAATGAGCAGGAGATAAGAAAGGCATTCAAGGTGGGCTGGATTTAGCTCTCTTGCAGCTGCACAGGGTTGTGTCTTATGATGCGTTTGACTGCTCCCTCCCTCAGGCTCAGCCTTGTCATCTTCTACATTCTCTTCAGTTGCTCCTGGGCTAGAATTAAAGACTGTGAAATTATCTAAGTGCTGAGATTTATTATTTATTTATTTGTTTGTTTGTTTGTTTGTTTGTTTGTTTGTTTGTTTACCTATTTATTTATTTATTTATTTATTTATTTTATTTATTTGTTCATTACATTTATTTGTTCAATAAATGTATTTATTATTTTATTGATTTTATTTATTTTATTTTATTCATATATTTAATGTATTGATTGATTTATTAAATTTAAATGCCGCCTATCTCCCTATCAAGCGACTGGGCAATGCCATAAATGATCCCTGTCTTGCTCGGCTGAATTGCTTAAATTTCACTGTCTACCTTTTCAAGGTAGCAAAATAGGGAATGTGTCAATGAGGCAACAGGCTAAGCCTCCCTGTATGAAACGTTAACCATGAAGTTAAAGACAGTCGGTGTTCTTCATTAACAGAGCACTGGTGCTTCATTTGCCTCTCTCATTTTATAACATTTTATTTGACGAAAATGGATTGGTTCTGTAGTAATAACATATATCAGAATCTGTTTCTCCTCTGCCTGGCATGTCTTTCCTCACACAGGCACTTTATCACCAGTTGTACCATGGAAATAATTCCAGCTCATTAGAAGGGAAGGAAAAGAGCATTGCCTTGCTCCAATGAGATGGTCAATTCCTTACAGAAATATATTCAGTACCCACTAACTGTCATATGAAAAATATTTTGATGTCATATATGTGTCTGCAGTACAAGAAGTTATATATAATATCTTGTGATTATCAACTTCATCCTATGTAAGAGTGGGTAGAGATTTCATTAAAAAAAAACACCATAAAATCTTAGCAAAAAAAAATAGCATTTTTTCCCCCAAATACACAGGAAAAAAATGTTGTTTCAGAAAAAAAAGAAACTTGAAATTGGGAGAAAATAAACTGGAGAGATTCATCCTTTCTGGCAGGGACATGTAAGTGGCCATAACCGTAAAATTTAGGTTTAAAATCTAAGGGAAAGAAAGAAGACAATGCAATTTCTATGGACTTTTGATTGACACTAAAAATATTTCATTAAAGAGCTACTAAACATAGATAAATTATTCAAAAAAATAGGAGCTTAATTTATTACTGTACCTTAAGTTTCCAAATATATGACTTTTCCAAATGTTTAATAAAATGACACTTGTACAGTATATTGGATTATAACATATCTTACCAAGGTAAACAGTATAATCAGCTATGCCTTTCAGGCAAATATTTATTTAGAAATGCTATAAGGGAATGAAGGCAAATATGTATGTCCCAGGATAATGTTGTAGGATCCAATCTGGGTCAGTCACTGGGACTAGAGGTTTAGTCTTCTGAGCTTTTGGACTCATGCTGGACTATTCTATGTGTAGTATTTATATGGTGCCTGTTGTATGTGGCTTTTTAGATGTTGATTAGGGTGTTGATGGCTGGCTATTAATCCGTTGGCTGTTGTTTCCTTGTGCTGCCAAGCCCTCACCTCCTAAGTACTTGATAAACTGGTGGTAAATCATATGAACTCCCTCATACATTGTTATTCTACCGCACTGTAAGCTCTAAACAAAAGAACACAGGGAATACATGCCAAGAATATTAAACTTCCAGCAAGATTCCTTGGTATGAACATCATCCCATCTGCCCATCTAAAGCAGCAGTGATGCAGGAAGTTGCTGAAGGCTGATTATTACTTGAGTAATAGCAAAGGTATCATTGCATAATATATGGGAGAAGGCAATGGAAAACCACTCCAGTATATTACCAAGAAAAGATAAAGTGATGGACAATATAATGCCAGATGTACAAATTACCAGATTCAAATTATCAACTTTTAGACACTTTGCAAAGATTTAGCTGCCTTGAGAAATTTATAATGCTGGGAAAGGTGGGAGGAAAGAAGAGGAAAGGATGGTCACCAGCAGGTTGAATGGAGTCAATTACATTAGAAATGGGTGTAGAAGCTTTATAGGGCCAAATTGGGTGTAGGTCTTCCTAGACAAAATCTATATGATTACGGAGAGTCAACATTGACCTGATGACACATAATCAGTAAGGAAACTATCATTTCAACACGTAAATAAAAGTTTTTATGTGTGACGAGATTTCCTTATTTTTCTGTAGTATTACCTAAGAAATTTGAGAGAAGGAAAAATTATATGCAAAAAAACCCCCTCCCAAACAAACCAATTTACATTATATTCAATAAGCTTTTGTGAGCTGCAAAAAGGAAGAGGCATAAAAATGGAAAACTTCCATATGCATAACCTGTTTGCAGAGAATAATTTTGTTTCTATTCAGAAACATTCATGTATGTCCTTTTAATAGTTTATTTTTAGCAAACACATCATGAGTTTTATTGACAGCTATCTCCTAACATGCATTTGCTATAGACATTTCAGCAAAAAAGGAAAGCAATTGGGAAAGAGAGAACACAAAGGAAGTTGGCAGGGAATAAAACAGAGGCTATCTACAGGACCCCAACAATATAATAAGTATCATTATAGCAATTATGTCTTATTCTTGTTGCCTTTATACTCTCTGAATCTTGCTCTGTTTTGTCGATGGCAAGAATTGGCTCAAAAAGTCTTGCTGAATTTAAGAGATTCGGTTAAGAATTCAACAGGATCTAAATCAATCACCAGCAATAGCATTCTATAATTATGGCAAGGTCAATTGTAATTATAATCACAATTTTTTTCATTTTTATTAACTTTTTTTTAATTACTGAGGGTTTTTATTTGTGTTTTGTTTTTATACCGAGATTCTTGCTAATTATTGGGAATGTTACACTTCTAGGCCCCTAATATCCTTGATGCTAAGGTACCTTGGTGCTTATTTTACACAACTCATTTTTATTTAATAAAAGTTTTTATGATAGCTCAAATGTTTACTTTCTAAAGTTTCCCAAGAATACAAATGGAAACATACTGATCAGTGCTTTATATCCAACATTGTATAAGCGCATATGTCTACAACTACCCATGAGGATGCCAAAATGAGGGGAGGAGGACGTATTATATTGTGATGTCACAATACAAGCTTTGTCCTTTCATACTAATGTTCCAATGTCACATGGAAGTTGGGTTGGAGTTTTCAAACATGACTAAAGAGAGAAATAACCCCAGAATGAACAAAAAGACATTTCATTCCAGGATATCACTATTATATCAAAAGTGGCTACAGAATGGCTGGGAGGACATAAGAAATGAAATCCAGTGATCAGAAACTCTGCTTAATTGCAAATGGTTATAGCTCATCATCTTGTTTTGCTAGTACCCATACAAAGAAGGAAGAGAAAGGGCTAAGGATAGGACCAGCCTTCTGGAATTATTGGAGATTCCTTTGCCTCAAACATTGTCCACTTCCAGAAAAATCTGAAAGTGAAGCTTTCACAGAAGGATTTTGAGGCACGAAGTCTCATTTTTATTAGTTTCATGCTGTGCTCTTTGTCCTATGAGCCACTGAGAATCTTGTGATTGCATGCCAATTAGATAGACAGATAGAGAAAAAAGCAAGCCAGAAAACTCTGGACGATAGGATCCAAGCAAATATTGTGTATAATGTGCTGAACTGGACTGGCAGGAGGAGGCATGCTTTGTGCAAGAGGATTTATTGCAATTCTGTGCAGATCAGGCTCTGCTCAAAGTAAGGATTATTGTGGCCTGACCCTCCAATGCAATTTATATTCACCTAAGCATCCCAGGAGTAGGAATACTATGCAAAGCAGAGGCATAAATGGATGAAAATTTATCAGTTAACCTCCCCTTCTCTACAACACACTCCTACATTAACCTGAGCATACAAGAGGGCAACAGGGAACAGTCTTAGTAGTCTCAGGGAGGACACAAATGCTTCCTTGCTTATTTCACTGCAAAAGCTTACATGATTAACACTTGCTATCTCTGGGCAGTCTATGCTGGAGGAGAGATGTATTGAAACAGCAACAATAGTTGAACATTGAATCAATTTATTTACCTTTGCTGAAAAGAATAATTTTGCCTTCTGTGGTTGGGGTGCCCAATGCTAATTTAGCTTTACAGTTCATCAGTGTATTGCATCTGTAAAAAAAATAAGATAAATAAACTCTTCCCCTTTTCCACATATAGGTTCAATAGGATCGCTTTAAGATGTTCTGATAAAGAGCTTGAGTTCTTGAAAATATTACAGCCAAAGTGGCAGCATTGTGGTGCTGACAGGGGAGACATTAATTAGCTCTAATAGAGAGAAGGTTTCAATAAGTGTGTTAGATGAATCTTCAGTCTCAACAAAAAGCTAAGACCAGGATCTTATGTAACACTTCCATCATATTTGTTACTGGGTCTTAGCTTTTTGTTGAGACTGAAGATTCATCTAACACAGGGGTCCCCAACCCCCAGACCGTGGACCAGTACCAGGACACGGCATGCCAGCAACCGGTCCACACAAACAAGCAAAGCCCCATCCGTGGGATGCAGGCAGCACACAAAAACACGCACCCTCCGGTCCGCAGAAAAACCTCTCTCTATGGAACCTCTCTCTATGGAACCCTAGTGCCCCAAAGTTTGGGGACCTCTGATTTAACATACTTATTGAAACCTTCTCTCTATTAGAGCTAATGTCAGCACCATAATGCTGCCACTTTGGCTGTAATATTTTCAAGAACTCAAGCTTTTTATCAGAACGTCTTAAACCGATCCTATTGAACCTATATGTGGAAAAGGGGAAGAGTTTATTTATCTTATTTTTTTTACAGATGCAATAGACTGATGAACAGTAAAGCTAAATTAGGATTGGGCATCCCAGCCACAGAAGGCAAAATTATTCTGGACCATGTCCTATTGGCCAACAAATCACCATTCAAAAATTGTTGAGAATTCGTATCTCAGGTTGAAGGTTTTGGCAGAGGTCTGTTCTGCAAGCTTGCTGTTTAGCTCCTGGACATTTTGTTACCAAACTAGGTAACATCTTCAGCAGGAGTTTTGGGTGAAGTGTCTTGCTTGTTTATATAAATGAACAAGGACTTCACCCAAAAACCCCACTGAAGATGTTACCTAGTTTGGTAATGAAACGTCTGGGAGCTAAACAGCAAGCTCGGAGAACAGACCCCTGCCAAAAAATCACCATTTTTCTGACCTCTGGACTATGCATATACCTGATCGGTAGAGTTAAAATATCATTGCTATTTGGGGAAAAAAATGTTTTAAAAGAAGCAGAAGAATTCAGGTTCCTGGAGTCTCTCCTCCTCCCCTTACACTTTTTCTTTTTTCCCCTTTGAACCTCAAGTCAAGTCCAGGGCAGGTATATATCTTATAAACTTAAGGAAAAAGCAACTGCTGTGCACAAGACTGAGAATTTGTTTCAGTACCAGAACTGAATGCCATAACCTTTCACAAAAAACAAAAACAAAAGACAATTGGTCTTTTCTCATTTTAGCAGTGTAATTATTTCTTTTACTTTTGTTAAACAACCTGGAGGAAATAAATCCTTGGTGTTTTATAGTAACTTACTCAAACATCTACCAGGAGGTCCTGCTTTCTCCTAATTCCTAGGATACAAAGTACAGATCTGAGAGAAATAGAATCCTGCACAGAAGCTAGAATTCTCTTTTTCAGTCTCCCTTCCTGTCCTTAGGTACAATCAGCAAAAGGCAGTAAGGAAGTTGCCAACTAACTGAAAGCAGCATGTCTCAGATGAAAATGCAAGCAAGATATTTCTTTAGGTTCGGAAGACCTTACAGAAGTGACAGAAATTGGTGATTTATTTCACATGGCTGTTGGTTCGAAATTAATTAAAATGCAAGCAACAAAGAAAAAACAAACAAACAGCTATTGGCTCAACAGCAGGGCAGTTTTTACACTGTATGTACAAATTGTCATTTTAAAAAATACCAGGTGGTGGTTCTAATGGGAATCGTCTTCCCCTAATTCTTCTCTCTGTGCATAGTTTTACTGAAGTGAGGGCTTAAATCTTCTCTCCTGGAATGCTGTTTGTGTCTGTGACTACACTAGTTATACATATATGATTAATGGTGTCACTGTGAGGGAGGGTAACAAAGATCAAGATGTTGGATGCAGCAGTGTGATCAGAGCCTTGTTAGAAGAAACTTTGGTTCATCCCAGGCCAGGTTTAAAGAACACAAGGCAACTGCTTGAAGCAGAGTTAGGGTTTATTTGACAGCAAAACTGACAGTTTAGCAATCGAAAGTGGCCACAAGTTAAAAAGACAAGATCGGTAATACTTTTAGGAAGGCCCGTTCTTTGTTTTAGGAAACGTGCAAACGTGGTTTGCCCAAAGGGTGAGCAAGGAGGGTCCAGTAGGGAAGAAATACAGTTTTATCAACTTGCAGGATAAGACAATCTCCCCCCCCCTCTTTTGTATGTGCAGGTGATGGATTCAGTGTTGGGGAAATCGTATTGTGTAAGTAAAGGATTTCCATATCAGAGGGGATTTTGAGTTGCTGGCAACTTCAGTTTCAGTCTAGGTATCAAAATAGGTGGAAAGGCTGAGGCCACCTTTTATTGTATTGTTTGGGGTTCAAGGACATGTCAAGGATGGCCAGGTTTAGTGGGCAGAGTGGGTGGCATGAAGGTTTTCCTTCTCACAGCCCTATCCCTTTTGTACATGCATTGACATTGCTCACATGTACAAGAAGCAAGGCTTTCATTGTGCTGGTTTAACTTCCACCCTTACTTCTTTAACTCACCCACGCAGACATAACTGCATATGACTGCCCAATTGCCAGCCCTGGCAATCAAATAAGGTAGTTACCGGTACTTAATAATAAGGTATTAGACTTGCCTTATGCTTTGCTCTCTGGTACCTTCTAAAGTAGCTTGTGATCTTCCAATAAAAGAGAACACTGTGTTCTAACAACATTGCAAAATAAAGTTTCAGTGTCATCTGGTTCATTGCCACAGGGGCCTGTGCTGCCTATATATATTTTTGAATGGTGTGATGATTGATCACATATACAAATCTTTAACACTTATCACAAAGAGTTAAGCTCCTAGCGACCTTTGCTGTGAATTTAACATCATTGTAAAAGAGGATGCCTGGCATTTAAAGGACAGCTTTCTAATCACAAGATAATAATCATGACGTTGTTGCAAGGCAACATATTTCAGTAAGAAAAACAACACTCTTCTTATTAGAAGCTGGCTGCAGAAGATCGTGTGTTATAATTTAGCTTTCTATTCGATTTTTAATTAGCTTTCTATTTAATTTTACTAATTTCAATTGTTTTCTAGTACTTTCTTTACTTCTTATTATATTGTGCTCAGAGTCATGGTATCAGTGAGTTGCATAGAAATTTAATAAATAAATAAATAATACTAATACTTTACTTCATTTAATTTGTGAATGTGAAAAGGATTCATGTATTTTAGAATCTGTTGTCCTTTTCAAAGAGGCTTCTTCTTTTCCTGTTAAAAGGAATCTTTCCTTGAACTCAAGACACACATGCAGAGATTACCATTTCATTTTTCAAGTTCATGATCTCTTAAATTTTAGGGGAGCTTCAACATTAGGAAGCATTCAACATGGGATCACCCTCTCTTGTTCATTATATTTTTTCTGGGTGGAAACTCCAGTCATGTAATCATCTATGTGTCCTACTTCCATGTTTTCCTAGGCTTGTTTTGTTTTGTTCCCTTACTGCTGAAAGCCCAGCAATGTTCAGAAAAATGCGGCCAAAAAGCTCTTTTTAAGATGTAGCCAAAGCCTTTTCATCTTTGCCAGGCAACCTACTTCCCAAATATTTTTCTAAAAACACTATAAACAGGCTATCTTACCTGAGCTTACAAAAGCCACCTGCAGTAAATGTCCATGGAGCAGTGGTAGGATTCAAAAATGTGAACAACCGGTTCTCTGTGTGGATGCCGCTACCGGAAGTCCATTCTGGGCTCGGGCAACAAAAAATTAACTACCGGTTCTGCTGAAGTGGTGCGAACCGGCTGAATCCCACCACTGCCATGGAGTCAATGGTCTAGACCTGAGTTTCCCAACCCAGGAAACTTTAAGACATGAGGACTTCAACTCCCAGAATTCCCCAGCCAGCATGGGTTGGCTGGGAATTCTGGGAATGAAAATTCTAATTTCTTAAAGTTCCCCAGTTGGGAAATCCTGGTCTAGACAGAAGTGAAACAACCTGGATTTTAAGTAAGGAGAAGGAATGATATTCTACTAAGGCCCCATCTTCATTTCCTCCATTCCTTCCATTCCTCCAGTAACACGAAAATCTCCCAAATCATATCATAATCTCTATTCCAGGGGTGTCAAACTGCCGGCCCAAGGGCCGGATGCATCATAGCGAAACCATGTCCACCCCATTGCCGGCAATGGCAAAAAAGTCATGATACGTCGCGACACGTCACGTGACGTTACGAGTTTGACACTCCTGCTCTATTCTGATTCTAAGAAAATTCATCATAACCTTCTCATGTTGTTTTTGTTCGTCATCTCTGGACTTTTACAACTATTTATAGTTGCTCTAGCATCAGCCCTAAAGCTCAGAATAAGCTTTATAAGTTCTGTTTGAATAAGACTCATTTTCCCTGCCTCCTTTCAGTTTGCTCAATCGGTCCCTAAAAGGCACCATCTTTATATTTCGTGACCTACCCCAAAACTTCATTCAGGGTAACCAATTATGGTTTGCATGTAAGGGCTGCTCTGAGTTGAGGACAGTGCAATATTCTTTATCTCCTGTAGCCTAGTGCAGAGGCCCCCAACCTTTTGGGAACCAGGGAACCTGGCTTAGTGGCTGGGAGGAGGAGGAGGAGGAGGAGGAGGAAGGAAGACACTGCAGTGGGCTTCTGGGAGATGTAGTCTCTCAGCAGAAACAGTGGAATCAAAGTGCGGTGGAGCAGAACTACAGGTCCCAGCAGCTCAGAGAAAAAAGGTAGAAAAGAAAAGACTAATAGGGGGAAGGGAGAGACAGGGCTGTTCTGAGGGAAAGAATTGCTATGGCATTTCTGGGCTGGTTTCTGGATATGGCATTTTATAGATACCAGAGAACCATTCAGACATTTGCCAACAGTGGAACAAATCACCATAAGAATGCAACATCATGGAGATAAACTCTTAATTTGATAATGGGGAGGTGCACTGACCAGTCAACTAACTGACCTCAGTGATACATTTATATTGAGAAGAATTTGATTTAGAAAGGATAGTTATTGGTAATGATCAGGATGTTTATGCATCTTCTTCAGTTCATGCATTTGAACAATATTATAACAAGTAGCTGTTAGAAGCATCTGGATAAAACATTGCCAAAAGTGATCAATCTATTTTCAGAGGTGTGCCTGTTTTTATTCTAAGTCAATATGTTGATTTCGCTTTCCCTTAACTAATGATAATCATTCTTAGCTTTTCTTAACATAATCCAAAAAGATAGCAACATAGTAAAATAAAATACTTTGTTTCATATACTGTATGCACAAGCATTTTCCTCTTTGGAATATTTCTGACAAAATTCCCACAATTTAAAAGTATGCAATATTTGTTTTCTTTGTCCCATTAATAAAGAATTTCAGGAGAAAAAGATGGATTTCAGCCAGTGAAATGGCCGAGAAAAAGACAGGCTTAAGATCCAAAAATCAGGAACTTTTATTTTGATTAAACTTTTGTTTTATTGTATAAGCAAAAGGCTTTGATGTAGGAAACAAAATAAATAAATAACATCCATTTTTATTTTGTTCCTCTGGAAAACAGAAGGTTCTGGAGGATTTTGGAAATGGCTGTTACAAATCATGGGGAAAGGAGAAAGAGAATTGTACATTTCTATAGTCTTTTCTCCTGGATTTCTAAGTAAGTTATGGTGAGGAAATAATCTTCTTCCTCACAATCTTTGGACAGGTGTATGTGCTTTTATCTATACACCCATTTAAGAAATCAACACAGCTACTGCACCACCAATAAAGGCCTAGAGTCAAAAGAAACCTGGTCTGTGCTAATTTTTATGGTTCAGAAATTTCTTTAACAGAAACAATGAGATGTACCAGAGATATTTTTAATTCCTTTATATTTCATGCCAGAGCTCAAAGAGTTGGGGTGAATTATAGAGACAAGTTGCCATTCTATTTCTGAGCGTTGTTTGCTAATTATCCGCTCCCAATTATTTCACTTGATTCTATAGACAGAACAGGATGTAGGCAACAACACTTCATTAGTTCCTGTGTGTCTCAACTTCGTTATTAATTAGGGGGGATTTGATTGTGTGAAAAGTGCTCTAAGTTTATTTTCCACTGCAAGAATAGGAGGGTGGTTTTTTTTTTGTCAAAATAGAAATGATAGCCAATATAATTATTTGTTTACAATTACTTGTAAGTCTGCTCCTTCTCACAGCTCAGTGGCTGTGCAGAGGGGGGCTATCCAGTATCAGCAATTAAAACTGCAAAAGGTCAGGCGTAGATAAAGGTCTTTGTGACAGCTATAAATCTCATCCTAGTGCAGGACTGCAAAGTTGCTTCAGAAGCCAAAGTTCTGGGCAGTAAAATACTGTCTATGATCTTGTGTCAATCCATATGTCTGTCAGGGAATCAAGAGCAGTTAATATTCCGGCAGCAAGATCCAAAGCTCTAAAATTGTTGGCCAGCAGAAGTCAAGCTCCCAAGCGTTTTTGGGGACAGATTCAGCACTGATTCAGGTCTGCTAATTTTCCATACCTCTTTTTTTGAGGCACTTCATTGGAAGATTGAAAAATATTTTTGCCTGAATTCCTGGAGAATTACTGCCAGACTATATGGAGTTGGATGAAGATGGACTTGGTATGGTATTAATAAATGTAATGGTTCTTTATTAAAAATAAGAGCTAATCATGCTCAAGATCAAAATGGATCTTGATAGACTAGGTAGACATGCTCAAGATCCCGATGTATCTCGGAAAACTAGTTCACTGGCCTCTATCCAACAAAATGAAATTTTAATGTAGAGAAAAGTGAGATTTTACACTTAGGCAAGAAAAATCAAAGGTACAGTTCAGACTAGATGAAATCTGGCTCAACACAAGAGGGATCTTGGAGTCCTAGTAGACAACCATCTAAACATGAGCTAGTAATGTGTGGCAACAGCCAAAAAAGCCAATCCAATCCTAAGTTGTATTAACAGAGGGATAGAGTCAAGATCATGTGAAGTTCTAGTACCGCTCTACAAAGCCTTGGTAAGATCACACTTAGAATACTGCATTGAGTTCTGGTCATCTCAATACAAAAAAAGATGTTGAGACTTTGGAAAGAGTTCAGAGAAGAGCAACAAAAGTGATTAGGGGCCTAGAAGCTAAACTATACGAAGAACAATTGCAGGAATTGGGTATACCTAGTCTAGTGAAAAGAAGGACCATGGGTGACTTGATAGCAGTATTTCAATACTTGAAGGACTGCCCCAAGGAAGAGGGGGCCAACTTATTTACCAAAGCACCTTAGACAGGACAAGAAACAATGGATGGAAACTAATCAAGGAAAGAAGCAACCTAGAACTCAGGAGAAAATTCCTAGCAGTGAGAACAATTAACCAGTGGAACAAAATATCTTCAGAAAAGCCTCATCACTTGAAGCTTTTAAGAAGAGACTGGATAGCCATTTATCAGAAATAGTATAGGTCTCCTGTGAGAGCAGGGGGTTGGACTATATGACCTTCAAGGTCCCTTCCAACTCTGTTACTGTTATTATTACCATCTATCTTGGTCTTTGGGGTGTAGTTCCTATAGCAAATACAGTATTTCTATTTCAGGATGGAGGGGTAAACTTTAGTTACAGGAGAACAATGGGACAATTAACAGTTGCAGTGTTTTGCCAGCTTATCTGTTCCTCTTGTCATTCATGGGAATGAAATTTGCCTTCCAAAATCCTAAAACTCCAGGCTGGAAAATCAAATACAGGCAGGTATTGAGCACTGATTTCAGGCCATGTACATTTTAGGAACTGCTGAGCATGGTAGACAGATCGTGTTGCGATATCAAATGACTGCTGGGCTGAGTTGAGCTTACGCCAGCTGCATGCATAGAGCGTCTGGTGCTAGGCATAGGGTAACTGAAGTGGCAACAATCTTTATATGGTTATAATTTAAGCAGTACAGGTCCACAAGTGCCTCATCTTTTGATATCCATGGAATTTCACTGAAATCATCTTTTCAAAGAAATTGTGATTTGGGTGGAAAAGTGCATACCTGTGACATTTGGAAGAAGAAGGTGGTGGCAGCCCATGAGTTCTACCATACAACCATCTCTCCAATCTTCAAATCATCCTCAATGCATCTTAATACCACTACGTATTTCCCCTGCTTTGTCCTCATCTTGTGTGAATTCCAAATTGTGTAAGGCTGTGAAACATCCATTGCTAAGCAAGAATGTGTGTATGTTCAGGTCAGTTTTTAACTCCTGGACACTGCCTGGATAACTCTCTGCAGTTTTATTGGCAAGGATTTTCAGAAGTGGTTTGCCCTTGTTTACTTTCTAGGGCTGAGAAAGAGTGACTGGCCCAAAATCACCTAGTTGGTTTTGTGCCTAAGGCAGGATTAGAACTCATGGTCTCCCAGTATCTAGCTAGCCTGATGCCTTAACCTCTACACCAAACTGATTCTCATAAATGGCCATAATAAGGATCAATGGGCTGGTACATGATTCTCAAACTTTGAAAACCTACCAGATCTGTGTTGCAAAACTGCAGAAGACCTCTAGTTCAGGGCTTTTCAACCTTTTCACCCATTGTACCACTTTTATGATATGGCAACATCCGAGTACCACCAGTCACCCAGCAAGGTGTGAAAAACTTGATGATCAAAAAAAAAAAAAAGGAAAAAAGTGATAAAGTACAGGTAGTCCTCGACTTACAACAGTTCGCTTAGTGACTGTTCGAAGTTACAATGGCACTGAAAAAAGTGCCCCCCAAGCAACAGCTGAGCAAGACACCTGCCTGCCTGCCCGGCCGCGCTCTTCCTCCTGTCCGAGGTTTTCATTGTTGTGAGCATTTCTGTTGAGGATTGGCAGTGGGGGTGGGGTGGGGAGGTGTTTGGTTTTTATTCCCCCCGTCTGCTGGGTGATTGCAGCAGGTTTTGGTCACTTCACATGACCCTGGGACACTGTGACCATCATAAATATGAATCAGTTGCCAAGCATCTGAATGTAAATCACAAGACCCTGGAGATGCTGCAACATTCCAGCTGATCGGCGCTTCTTCTGGGCTCAGCAGAAGCACCAGGATCAGTGCTGCTTTCCAGGTGATTGGTGCTTCTTCAGGGCTCAGCAGAAGCACCAGGATCACCGCCGAGCTCCAGCTGGAGCCTGGCGCTTCCACTGAGCCCTGACAGCCCAGAAGAAGCGCCGATCAGCTGGAAAGTGGCACTGATCCTGGCGCTTCCACTGAGCCCTGACAGCCCTGCAGCTCCAGCCATCTCTCGCTCAGGCTTGTGCAGTTCTGCCACCGGTTCAGCTCATTCCCCTCCCCCGCTACCACTTTTCTAGGATGGTCACATACCACCTGCCAGGTGCCAATGTACCACAGGTGGTACCCGTACCACTGGTTGAACCACTGGTGGTACCCGTACCACTGCTCTAGCTATCAACAAGGACATACAGAAAACTCTACTCTTTGCTACCAAAGATAAGATAACCTTTATCGTCATTTTTTTTACTGTGGGCACAATGGCACACGTCAAAAATGAAATTTAGTTGCCTGCTCTCAAAGTGAAACACATACATGACACACACCTAAACATACTATGAAGAATGTATGTATAGACCCACACCCCTACATATACGTAGCAAATAAATATTAAATACTGTCCATCTTGAATATATAATGGAAGGAGAAAGCTTGAGAGTTCGCAAGGTTAATGCTGTATGGAATGAAACTATGGCTGAATCTGGATGTTCTGCTACGGATACCACGAAGCCTCCTCCCAGAAGGTAACAAGGAAAACAGGTCGTGAAGAGGATGTGTAGTGTCCGAGATAATCTTACGGACCCTGCTCAAGCAACACTTCTGTGCTATGTCCTGGATGGGAGGGAGGGAACTGCCAATGATCTTTTCGGCCATTCTCACCACTCTCTGCACCGCCTTCTTGTCTGAAGCAGTGATGCTTCCAAACCAGACTGTGATGCTGTATGATAGGATGCTCTCGATCGTCTCCCTGTAGAAAGTGGTCAGGACAGGGGAAGAAAGATGTGCTTTTCTCATGCGATGCCGAAAATGCAGGTGCTGCTGTGCCCGTTTCACCAGTTTCTCACTGTTGAGCGACTAAGTCAGCCTACTCGTCAGCTGCACACCCAGGAATTTGATGCTGGTAACCATCTCCACAGGTGAATCATTAATGCACAGAGAAGTGTGGCTGTGCCTGCCTTTTCTGAAATCAACAATGATCTCTTTAGTTTTTCCGGTATTTAAAACTAGGCTGTTTTCCTTACACCAGTTCACCAACCCCTCAACCTCCTTGCAGTAAGCTTCCACCTTGTCATCCTGAATAAGGCCCACTACTGTTGTATCATCTGCAAACTTCACAATATGGTTGGTGGCAAACCTAGCACAACAGTCATAGGTCAACAGGGTGAACAGCAGCGGACTTAAGACGCAGCCCTGAGGAGAACCTGTGCTCAAGAAAATGGTATTAGAGGTATTTGTTCCAACTCGCACATATTGGGGCCTGTTGGTAAGAAAATCCAGAATCCAGTTGCACAAAGGAGTGTTTAAGCCTAAAAGGCCCAGTTTGTCTACTAGATGCTGGGGAATGATTGTGTTAAACGCCGAACTGAAGTCGACAAACAGCAAACGCACATGAGTATTTCTTTCCTCTAAGTGCTTCAGGCTCAGATGGAGAACGGAAGAAATAGCATCCTCCGTAGAGCGATTTGGTCGGTAGGCAAACTGAAGCGGGTCAAATGCTGGTGGGAGGCTAGATACAATAGTGTCCTTTATCAGCTTCTCAAAGCATTTCATGATGGTGGATGTCAGTGCAACCGGACGGTAATCATTGAGGCCTGTAATTGTGGACTTTTTTGGCACTGGCAAGATGATGGCCGTCTTAAAACACAATGGGACCACTGCCTGCTGCAATGAGAGGTTGAAAATATCTGTGAGAACACAAGCCAGCTCCTCTGCGCATTCCCTGAGGACACGTCCAGGGATGTTATCTGGGCCTGCTGCTTTCCGAATGTTAACTGTCTGCAGTGTTTTCCGGACAGAGGAGACATCAAAGCTTGGTACTTGCTCATCAGGATGGGGCACAGCTTTCCTAGCAGGAGTGCTATTTGATGCCTCAAATCTACCCAAAAATGCATTCAGTTTGTTTAGGAAGTCTGTGTCATCCTTGCATCTCGGTGGAGCCACCTTATAATCCATAATGGCCTGGATCCCTTGCCACATTCGCCTGGTGTTTGTTGGATCCTGAAAAAAGTTCTGAATTTTCTGGCAATGGGCTTGCTTTGCATCTTTTATGGCACTATTCAGATTTGCTCTGGCTGTTCTAAGTGCCAGCATGTCACCAGATTTAAAAGCCACATTCCGTGCTTTCATCTTGCGGACCTCATAAGTCAGCCACAGTTTTTCATTCGCCCTCACAACAATGCTTTTCAGGACATAAACATCTTCTATGCACTTTTGGATATATGCAGACACTGTGGTGGCATACTCCTCAACATTTGTATGTTGGTTATCAGTAGCTGCTTCCTTAAACATGCCCTAATCTGTGCATTCAAAGCAGTCTTGTAATGCTTCTATAGCTCCCTCTGTCCAAACCCTCACCTGCTTTACTGTAGGTTTCACTCTGACTAATAAAGGTTTATATGCTGGAATAAGCAGCACTGAGAGATGGTCAGAGGAGCCCAGGTGAGGGCGGGGGATAGCTTTGAAAGCCTTCTTGATGTTGGAATAAGCAAGATCCAGTGTATTGTCCCCTCTGGTTGCAAAGTCCACATATTGATGGAAATGTGGCAGGGTAGCTTTCAAATCCACTTGGTTAAAGTCTCCCATTGCAATAAAAGCACCCTCTGGGTGAGTAGTTTGTAAGTCACTGATGGTATGGCGGAGAACCTTCAGGGCCTCTTCTCTGTTTGCATCAGGAGGGATATACACAGCTGTGATAATGGAAGGGTCTGCGTTTGATGGTCAGAAGCTCCACATCTGGGGAGCACAGACTTGAAACCACCTTGGCATTATTACACCATCTGTCAGTGTTTTTTATAATGCACCCGGTCAGCCCTGACTGGGTGCATCATAAAAAACACTCAAGACATATCTCCTCCCCTGGTCTCTTCCCTCCCTGACACAGCTGACAAAGTGAGAAAGAGCCTGTGGCTTAGAGGTCAACACAGCTGCCTAATGTGCAAGCAGCCCAGGTTCAAATCTCAGAAGGGTGTAGCTGGCTGATGAGAGCTAAGGAGCTTGAAATAGCTATACCAGTTTCCCTTTAACTCTTTGTTAGCAATCCAAATTTAACACAAAAATGATTGTTGTAATAGCGACTGCTGCCTGTGGATAGCCCTAGATTGGGGCTGATACAGGCAAAACATTTCTTCTTCCCATATTTGGGCTGACCAGGTGCATCATAAAAAACACATATACATATACATATACATATACATATACATATATCCTTATATTTAATCTTAAGAGAATGTAATATTGTTTGGCTTATTTAAGATTTTGGTTTACAAATCAGTGAAAACCAGATTTAATTTTAATTAGTGGCTACAAGATTTATTTCTGCAACCTTCATACCTATAATGGAACAGTCTAGCTAGAGGCCAATTAAATTCAATGAATGTTAATTTTTAGATATTAGAAACAAATGTATTATTGTAAGAAATATTGAAGGTATCTCTAAAGCTCCATTCCCAGGTTCTTCACCATATCAGCATTAGATGCGCTGAAACTGTACTGGATAATTTTTTATTATAAGGTCCTGTGATTAAAATTACATTTCTTTCATTAAAATATTAAAGTTTTACATTACGTGAAACTTGTGGATGTGCAATACGGTTATTTGCTTAAAAGTGTGTACAGCCCACAAACCTTCTTCCATAACAACCTGCATTTCAGTCTTCCGAAGGAATAAGGGATGTGCCATCACAGTGCAAATTCTATCCCTTACACATGTACAATGATGTCACTATTCATATATAAAAGGAACAAAGCTTGTGTCGTGAATTTTCAATGCTCATTTTGACATTTCCCTCATCTAAGCATGCCCCCCCCATTACAGACATTCCTGATGTAATTTTATATTAATGTTTTGCAGCTATTTGGATGTAAAGTAGAAAATGTATTTCAGAGAGATTCAGGTAAGTCCAATGCATTTGTTGGCACCTTAAAAAAAAAAAAAAGCCTTTTCCTGGCACTTTTATTCAATCTGGATGCTGCACAACTCCAACTGGATTATATAGCTGCTCACAACAGGGGCTAATAAGCATGCCATCATCCCCTCTAAAGCATATTTTCTACTTTGGTTATGAGTTGGCAGAATCAGGATTCTGCACTCTTCTGGAAGGCCAGGAGAGTGGGGGCCTGCCTCACCTCTAGGGAAAGGATACTCTATAGGGCAGGGACAAAAGCAGAGAAGATTCTCTTCCTGGACTCCACCAGTCAAAATCATTTAACCAGGTCTGTTATATACTTTCCCTACCTGAATGTCAATGTGTTGGGAGTAGGATGGTTCCTCAGATAACCTGGCCCTGTTCCATGTAGGACTTTAAAAGTAATAACCAATGTTATGTCCTGGGCCTTGCTGAGTCATTCAGCAAGGCTCAGAAAGGCTGCAGGAAGGTTGCAGAGACCCGGACAGATCACGTGTCTGCCCGGGACCCAGACAGGCTGTCTCCGGCCTTGCGCGCATGCGCAAGGCGGGAGAATGGCCTGCAATGATTGGCTGTGCATCCCCTTGCAAGGGGAATATAAAAGGCCAGTGGCCATTGTGTTTTTGCTTCTGTTCTGTGAATGTACTTAATAAAGAGATCCTTTGTTGTGAACCTGCCTCGTCTCGACGTCTGCTTTGCAAGAACAGAACATTGGCGACGAAGGTGGGATTCGCCACATAGGAAGCCAAAGGAAAAGAAGCTAGGGCCAACTCACCTGAAGGCCTAAAGCGAAGAGAAGCGCGGCATCCAGGAGAAGCAACCGCCTGCCAGTACGAAGATGCTGGAGGTGGGTTTGGCTTTGTGGGACCCCTTCTCCTTCCTTGTGGCGAGAGACGTCGAAGAGGCTATCGGTCACAACGATGTCCAAGCTGGGCCATCTTGTCGAATGCGATACTTCGCACCCAGAACGATGGAGCTCTTACGTAGCTCGCGTCAAGAACTACTTCAGGGTGAATAAGATCCAAGAAGACGAATTGAAAGCTGCTACTTTGCTGTGTGTCTGTGGGCAAGAGACTTTTGACATTGCTAAGAACCTTGTAGCCCCAGCACCATTGGAGTCGATTGCCTATTCAGATCTCAAGAAAATGCTGCGTGAGCATTTTGAGCCCAAGCTTTCTGTAATAGCTTGGAGGCACCAATTCGAGCAGCAGGATCATCGGCCGGGAGAATCAGCTGCGGACTTCATCGTGGCTCTGAGGCAGGCTGCTAGGCCATGTGCATTCCAAGACTTGGAAGAGAGACTCTGAGATCGACTCGTCTGCGGATTGCGAAGCCGTGAGATGCAACAAAAGTTGTTTGCTAGAGCTGATGTCTCCTTCCAAGATGCCCTGAGAGAAGTTGCAGCTGAAGAAGCAGCCGGCAGCACGGTGAAGGCTTTGCGGTCGACCAAGAACCCTCCAGCAGCAGTTCCTGTCCATCAGGAGGTCGTGTGAGAGGCATCCGGAGAAGAATCCGAGGAAGAAGAGGTGGACAAACTTCAACAGTCGGTGGAGAGAAGACTGCAAGAACGCAGAGGACAGACGCCTGCATTCCTTCGGTGTTTCGGCTGTGGGGGTCGCCACAGGAGAGCCGACTGCCGTTTCCGTTCTGCTGTTTGCCGGGCATGTGGCAGGCAAGGCCACATCGCATCAGCCTGCATGGGTCGCCAGAAAAAACAGGTCCCCTGAAGAATTGCCTCTGAAAGGTACCACACAGGGTGGGTTTCTGCACGTCCTGTAGGGGGGTATTCAAAACTGGGGTTCACCAGCCGCTTAAGAAAAAGCTTTGCATTGATGTAAGAGTGCAGGGAGTTCCCCTGGCTATGGAGCTGGACATGTCAACGCTCTTTCTATTATTTCTGCAGACACCTTTAAAAAGGTTCGTTCCAGGAGTGGCTCACGAGTAAAACTCAGGCCCTCCAATCTCATCCTCACTGACTTCCAAAATTCACAAGTCAGTGTGAAGGGGGAGGCCACGCTTAGAGTACAGCGTAAGGAATTTGATGGGTTGTTAGATGTGGTGGTAGTTGGGGGTGATCGCACGAGTCTTATCGGACTCGATTGGTTCGAGGCACTTGGGATCCAAGTGACTGGTCTTAATCATCTACAAACTGCCAGCCTTGCAGGAGTCTGTAAGGAGTTTGCAGATGTGTTCAGCCCAGAGCTTGGCTCCTACAAGGGCCTCCCATTGCTTTAAGGTTAGATCCAGCCATCACACCCATCAGGGTTAAACCAAGGAGGGTGCCTTTTGCTCTCAAAAGTAAAATAGATGCTGAGTTGGACAAACTGCTCCAACAATGCATTCTAGAACCTGTGGATTCTAGTCCATGGGAAACCCCCATAGTGACACCATTAAAAGCCAATGGTGAAGTCCGAATTTGTGCGGACTACAAATGCACTCTAAACAAAGCCTTGCAGCAGCATGCATATCCAGTGCCTGTGGTGAGCCACATTCTGGCCTCACTGAAAGGGGGGAAAGTCTTTGCTAAGCTTGACTTAGCTCAGGCCTACCAACAGTTACCTGTTGATGAGGCAACAGCTGAGGCCCAAACGATAGTTACTCACAGAGGGGCTTTTAAAGTAAAAAGACTACAGTTTGGGGTCAATGTAGCCCCTGGCATTTTCCAAGGGGTGATGAAGCGAACACTCCGTGGTATTCCTGGGGTCTGCCCCTATTTCGATGACGTCCTCATTGCAGGAGAGTCATCTGGGAACTTGGCTGAAAGGCTGAGAGCTGTCTTGCTGCGTTTCCGCCAAGCTGGGCTGAAGTTGCAGCAAGACAAATGTAAAATTGGTGTAACATCCACCGAATTTCTAGGGTTTCGTATTCATGCTGAAGGCATCCACCCTGCAGAGTCTAAATTCCAGGCCATTAAACTGGCCCCTAGTCCCCAGTCAAAAGCTGAACTCCAGGCTTTTCTGGGCCTACTTAATTTTTATCATTCATTTCTCCCCCACAAGGCTGCAGTGGCTGAGTTGTTACACCGGCTCTTGGACAAGCAGACTCCATGGAAATGGACAAAGGTCCATGAAAGGGCTATCAAAGAAGTCAAGGCCTTGCTATCTTCAAATGCGGTCCTGGCGCATTTCAATGAGCAATTGCCTGTGTGCATCGCATGTGATGCCTCCCCTTATGGGGTAGGAGCAGTGTTAAGTCATCTCAAGGCTGATGGGACTCAGGTCCCTGTGGCCTACTACTCTAGAACTCTCTCATCTGCAGAGCGTAATTATGCGCAGATTGACAGAGAAGCCTTGGCAATAATCTCAGGCATCAAGAAATTTCATGAATTCTTGTATGTCCGCCATTTCACGGTCTACACTGACCACAAGCCTTTGCTGGGTTTGTTTACAATTTTCTTGTCAGCTTATGATTACACCCTGGTTCACAAACCAGGGACAGAGATGGGCCACGCTGATGGCCTTAGTAGGTTACCTCTAAAGCAAATAGAGGCAGACCCTGCTCCTGCTGTACACATTCTTTCCATTCAGGAATTGCCTGAATCTCCCCTCAATGCTAGGGATGTGGCTGCTGAAACTGCCACTGATTACACGCTTGCACGCGTGCTGACATGCATGTTGTCAGGATGGCCTGACACGTGTCCTGGTACAGAGTTCCAAAGTTTCTGGCGTAGGAAACATGAATTTTCTACATTCAAAGGGTGTATCCTGTGGGGAAGCCGAGTAGTCATCCCGGCCTCATTGAGGCCTAGAGTCTTGCTCTCTCTGCATGAGGGACATCCGGGAATTGTGAGGATGAAGGCGCTTGCGCGTAGCCATCTGTGGTGGCCTGGACTCGATAAGGACATCGAGGCCCAGGTTCAGGGGTGCCAAGTGTGCCAACAGTCACGGCCTGAGATGCCCCAGGCCCCTGTACATAGATGGGAGGAGACACTCACTCCATGGTCACGCGTACACATTGACTATGCTGGGCCCTTTCAGGGGCAATTCTTCCTTCTCCTCATGGATAGCTATTCCAAGTGGCTAGAGGTCATTCCTGTATCCTCCACCACTACTGCCAGGACGATCCAGGTGCTCAGAGGAATCTTCGCTTCCCATGGCCTTCCTGATGTCCTTGTTTCAGACAATGATCCCTAATTTACCTCTTCTGAGTTTCAGGCTTTTCTTCAAGCCAACATGATCCGGCATGCTACGTCTGCTCCTTTTCACCCTGCCACCAACGGTCAGGCTGAACGCATGGTGCGTACCACCAAGGAAGCATTAAAGAGAATCACTCAAGGACCCTGGCATCACAGGTTAGCCGATTTTCTCCTTGCACACCACACCACACCTTGCACAGCTACAGGAAAGAGCCCAGCTGAACTCCGCTGGGGTCGCAGACTCATCACGAAGCTGGATAGGCTGCACCCAGACTGGGTGGCTTCACAGGTGTCACAACCGCGGGCACCTAGGAGACTCCAAGTGGGTGATCTGGTATGGGCCAGAAACTATGGGCATGGACATCTCTGGGTACTGGCTGTGGTATGCAAGGTCTCTGGGCCACTGTCCTACGAAGTGGCCTTGGAGGATGGTCATGTGCTTAGACGCCACATAGACCAATTGCGCTGGAGGCTTCCTGGCCACGTTTCCGCTCCTGGCTCTGCTCTCAGGGGGGAGGGGGACCCCAATTACGATTGTGGACCACAGTCTCTCCACGAGGGCGCTTATCCAAATGTTCCTACACATGTTCCTGTTGGGGGTCTTGCCATGGAGGCGGCTCCTAACTCTGGCATAGGCTCTGGGGGTCTTGCCATGGAGGCGGCTCCTGACTCTGTCAGAGGTCCCTGGCTAGGGGCAAATGGCCATAAATCGGCTACTCAAGGTACTCCTGCTGCTGGTCTTGGGCTCGAGGGACAGTGCTCCCAAGAGGAGTCCCATGGAATTCTGGGGAACTCCACCCCACCAAGGAACACTGGTTTGAGTCTGGTGGATCCAGCCAGTCAGCAGTCAGGGGGAACCCATGAGTCTTCTGGGCGACAAAGTCCTGGTTTGTTTTGCGCAAACTGGGAGCAGGCACTCCAGGCACCTATTCCTAATCCCACACCTACAATTGCACCTGCACCTAATCTGGCTCCACGAAGATCAGAGCGGGTCAAGGGTCCTCCTAAGCATTTAGGGGAATATGTAAGATCCCTGTTCACTATACAGGAGGGGTATTAGTCCTCGCCATCTGAGGGGGTAAACAATTGTAAGTTGCGGTCCGAATATTGTCAAAGAGTGAAAGTCCGTGGACTCCATTGGGTCCTGAAGGTAATAGGTTGCAAGGAGTAAGGTGGACGATATGCTAACCGGCCTGCCATGTTGTGTTTATGTGAAGTGTTAAACAATTTGCTTACTTATTGTTTAATCCAAGGGGGGAGGGGTGTTATGTCCTGGGCCTTGCTGAGTCATTCAGCAAGGCTCAGAAAGGCTGCAGGAAGGTTGCAGAGACCCGGACAGACCACGTGTCTGCCCAGGACCCAGACAGGCTGTCTCCGGCCTTGCGTGCATGCGCAAGGCAGGAGAATGGCCTGTAATGATTGGCTGTGCATCCCCTTGCAAGGGGAATATAAAAGGCCAGTGGCCATTGTGTTTTTGCTTCTGTTCTGTGAATGTACTTAATAAAGAGATCCTTTGTTGTGAACCTGCCTCGTCTCGATGTCTGCTTTGCAAGAACAGAACAACCAACATCTTGAATTGGACCGGAAGCAAACCAGCATTCAATGCAGCTTATGAAATTTACATGCACCATCCTTGGGGTACCTAAAATGAAATTACCAAATCTTGCAAGATTTTGGAAGTCTTACTTTAAATCCCATGAGATCTCTTGGAAAAAAAACCAACGGAAAACTCCTAAGATTTATTAAGCTGCCCTCATGTGATTTCTGTGGTTACTTTTTTTAAAAAAGATAATGATGTTATTACATTTGAAGTTTCTGTCAGTTCCATGCTGGATTGCCAATCACCAAAGTACACAACCCACCAGCTAAATCAGACTTTCTAATTAACCTGGATATTGAATCATTTCAATACGTGCACTTGTTAATGTTGATGAAAATTTCTTACTCATTGAATTAGTGAAAACTTGTTCTCTCTTTCGGCAATTCAGAGCTTTTCTGAATACATAGTGATTGAGACATACATTTTAAAAAGACAAAATGTTATGTAATAGTTAAGGTGTTGGACTGAGACCAGGTTCAGATTTCCATTTAACAAAAGAGCTCAAGGCCGTCTTTAAGGCACACATTTCCATTCTCATCCTACATATCCTACATATTCTACATATTCCATTTTCATCCTACATAGGTTGTAGGAATGCACTCAGGGAAAAGCTCGCATTTAGATTTCAGAGGAAAAAATGAGATACAGTACAGCACAGTACGTAAATAGTAATAGAATAAAGGAATGAATAAATACTTAAATAAATAATGCCTTGAACACATGAGGATGTCTACTTCAGCAAGGATGGTATAACAGGATGCTATCTAATTCTACATGGACACAAGGGTTGACAACAACATTGGCATTTTCCCTGCAACAACAATTATTTTGCCTGCCAGGAAGGGATAAATTGTACATTTCATTAATCATGCAAAAGCACTTTAACGACTTAATTCCGATAACTGAAAAGTTTCCACTTTAAGAGGTAAATGGACAAACAGAACTTAAATCACCATGCACAGGGGAAGCACGCAAGCTTTTCATGATGAGATCTGCTGTACTGTGCCTTACAGCTGATATTAGCTCCACCATTAGTCAACATAATTTATTTGATTGTTGTATGCCATGCAGAGTTGCTTTTTGTGAGATGGGTGGCTATACAAATATTATAAACAAACAAACAAGCAAGCCCCTTCTGGGAATAGTAGCTTTCAAGGAAAAAAGTTGCAAAAGTGTACTGTGTGCTAAAACAGCTTTCTTTCCTCAAAAACTACAGTCCTATCTTGGCTTGATATTTTGTGGCAGATATTATTATTATTTTAAAAAAAGTAAATTGTTTTGATTTCTTTAATGTAATGTGTATTTCATTATATATATTGTTAATTACTAGAGATTATTAAATCATCCAAAACTAGAATTGAACAATTGATTTGACAAGTCTGTTTAATGCAAAGAATTGATTCAGCCAGTCCAATTTTTGAACTGATTTCAGTTCAAATCTCTGATTTGATTGGAAAAAGATGTGCCTATACATGTGCAAAATAAATGAGGGACAACCCATCAGTGGCAACCCATTGTCCCTAGTAGGTGGCATTTTGTACCTACCCCAAGTTAATTGATATGCAAGGCACAGCTGAAGTGGTTAATATATTCTTTCCCTAATACTTTTGCTAGCTTTGTCCTTCTGCCCTTTAGCCATGAACATTACCAGATTCTGCAAAGTTGACGAGTGTGTTGACATAAATAAACCACAAAATAAAATGAGAATCAATCTTAGTTTTATCTGTGGATATTGCTGTTACGACAAATCTTCAATTGTCCATTTAGACTGAAGATAAACTAATATCAATGTATTTCAGAGGCATGAGGTCATAATAACCAAGTGCAACTCACACAGAATAAGAAAGTAGCTTTATTAGATTGTGTGGTATTCATGTGCTTGCAGAACTGAAGGAAGTTAATTGTGATAAAGAATTGTGACATAGCAAACAAATAGGTTATGATTACATCATTCCCCTTTCTTTTATACTAGAAAATAAAGTTTGCATTCATGAAAGTTCTATTTCCATCATATCATCACCACTTTTATATTATATCTTGTTCTTGTTTTAACAGCATATAACACCATATAACATAATAATAAAATGAGTATAATAATAAGGAGGTTACCAATAAAGATGACTTGGAGAGGAACTAAGAAAAAATTAAGATGGTCCTTGAATAAATCTATATTGAAAGAAAAAGAATTTGGAGAAGTGGCAGGGTTGACAATAAACAGAGAAAAGACTAAAGTGCTAACAAAGAATCTAACAGAAAAACAAAAAAATCAACTAACAAAAAAAACAAATCTTCAAATAGTTAAAAAAGTTAAATATTTGGGGATTTATATAACAGCAAGATGTGTAACAATAAAAGAAGATAACTATGTAAGACTGCTAAAACAAATAAAATTGGATTTGGAAAAGTGGAAAAACTTCCAACTTTCAATGTTGGGGAGAATAGCAACAGTGAAAATGAGTATCTTACCAAAAATACTCTTTTTATTTCAAATAATTCCTGTAAGGCTGGGAAAAGCCTTTTTTGATGAACTGAATACAATAGTATTGAAATTTATCTGGCAAGGAAAAAAAGCTAGAATTAGAGTGAAAATGCTACAAGAAGCAAAAGAAAGTGGAGGATTTGGACTGCCGGACTGGAGGTTATACTACCAAGCAACTATTTTAATATGGCTTAAAGAATGGATAATGCTTAGGGACAAAAGACTATTGTACCTAGAGGGGCATGACCTACAAATTGGTTGGCATGCCTTTCTGTGGTATGGGAAGAATAAAATACATAGATACTTTCAAAACCATTTTATAAGGAATGCACTTCTTTCAGAATGGGAAAAAATAAAAGAAAAAAATTATATTAAGATACCTGCATGGCTTTCAACAGTGGAAGCTTTTGCTTACCCAAATTTAATTAACTATGATAAAGTTGTGACTTATAAAGATATTTTGGACAATGAAGGAAAATTGAAAGACAGACAAGATTTACAAGAACAAGGTATTGATCTAGCATGATGGCCATATCTGCAAATTCAAACGAGATATGAAAAAGATGTTAAAACAATGGGTTTTTATAAAGAACAGACAGAATTTGATCAGATACTGCTAAAAACAGAAGAAAAGTTGATTAAGAAACTCTATAGATTTCTGTTAAACTTAAAAGACGGAGGAAGAACAAGTAAAAGAAACAATGATAACATGGGCAAAGAATTTTGGATATAATATAGAATTTGAAGATTGGCAAAAGTTATGGGAAAGAAATATTAAATTAACTAAAGCAGTGGCATATAAAGAAAACTTATATAAAATGTTTTACAGATGGCATATGACACCAGTGAGATTAGCAAAAATGTTTAAAAATACTTCAAACAACTGCTGGAAATGCAAACAAAGACCAGGTACTTATTATCATATCTGGTGGATATGCCCTAAAGCAAAAAGATTTTGGGTTAAAATACATTTATGGTTGGAGAAAATGACTAAAAAACAAATAGACTTTAAAGCAGAATTATTTTTGTTAGGAATAATAGGAGCTAATTATGAGAAAGATTGCAGATATTTAATACTACACGTACTAACGGCAGCAAGAATTGTATTTGCCCAACATTGGAAAAATGAAAATTTACCAGCTTAAGAAGTACTAATTAAGAAAATTCTGCAGTGTGCAGAAATGGATAGATTGACTTTAAAGATAAAAGAGAAAGAAGACTCAGTGTATTTTAGAACATGGGATAATTTCTATCAATGGCTAGAAAAACGAGTTAGAGAAAAAGGAATGTGATATGTAATATTGAATATATTTTAGCAAGAAGAAGGCTATTAATTAATTAACATATTATTTATGATAATTAACTATTAATTAACTATTATCTATTATTGTTTGTTAAACACATGAACTCAGACATTATGCTGTTTGCTAAATATTGAGAATGTTATTTGGAAAACCCCCAACCCCAACCCTAATCCTAACCCTAACCCAAATCCCAACCCCAACTCCGACCCCACCTTATTCCTAACCCTATAAAAACTATTAAAATCTATACAAAAAAAAAAAGAATTTGAAAGTAACTGTCCTGGACAATCTACCAGCAGACATCTGGAAGCTGAAAGCACTTCATGGCAGAGCAACTGACTGGCTGACAAACTTCTTCAAGTTCATTGTGGTTTGACCATGTGCCTGCTGATTGGGCTACGAGTATCACAATTCTCCTCTTCAAAAATAAAGGCAACCCAGCAGACTGGTCCAACTACTGACCACCTTCTGTTGCACTTAATAAAAATTTTTGAGTAGATTCTCGACCAGCGTTTCCATGACATCATTGAAATATCCACTAGTGTGGCTTTGTCAAAGGCTTGAGTACCACCAGTGCTCCTTTTTGTGGCTCTTATCTCATGAAGGAGCATAGGTGTTCTTCGAGCATCACCCCCACTGTCTCCTAGCAAACACCATCGGATCTCTAGATGTGATGGCAAACATCATCAGATCAAAACAAAGGGCAGGACATGAAGATCAGCCAATTGGGCCTGGTTGCTGCGTTCAGTCATGTGGAATGGTGTTCCTTGATCCAAAAAGTGGACTTTGCATCTAGGGGAAAATGCTAGGATGATGATGAAGAAAATGAGTATAATAATATAAAACCATAATCATTGTCTACAAATGCGGTGGAAGGAGGTGGAAGGTACCAATCAGTTTGACTCAATGTTGGAAAACTCCTCTGTTACATATATAGAGCATTTGATACTCCTATCAAATGTAAGCTTCACCTTTCACATAACCATATAGCTTTTCTTAATAGTCACTCTATATGCGATGCAGATTTCATATTTTGAAATATGAATTCAGGAATTTCCTTAATTACTTTATTGTGGTATATTTTTTTGTCCAGGTTTCTGTGAGGTGATTTACAAAAGTCTCATCAGCCTAATGTATACAAAATTTCAGAAATAATTTCGGAAATAATTTATACATTTGGTACTATATGGAGCAGTTTCATTTATAAACCCAGGTGTAATGTTACCAAATGAGCCATAGCAAGTCCTAAATTTTCATACTTCCCCTTTCTTTTCTTCTTCTGTTAAGTATGACAAGAAAAGCACAAAACAATATATATAATATATAGATAGAGATAGAGATAATACGGTATGAGAGAGACAGACAGACAGGTCCTGTTTTTTTCCCATTAACCTTGGTTAGAAAATGCCAAGTTCATGGAGAACTGCAGTTTATCAAAATGTAAAATCACTTGTTCTGTTTTGATAAAGAAATAGGACAATATCCAGTTTTTAGATTAGCCTCAAAAATGATCAGAATCCTTTGGATGAGAGCATATCTAACCTGGTAAGTATTCTAAACATTCTGATACTGAGACAGTCAGAAGGTGGTATGGTATCTTTATTCTGGATATTTTGTTTTACATGATATAAAAGATTGCGGTGCAGATGAATGGTCCTTGAGAACATTTACATGGACAGTATAGGACAGATGCATCTTAATTATAAATATATCCAGATGGTTGCAGACACACATAACATGTGTAATGTGACAGCAGCTTATTAAAAGTTGATTTTCTCTAATTAAACACACCTGAACTCAGCTGTTGACTTGTTCATATTAAGCCTTTTCCCTTGTTTCAATTCTTACATGGTTTAAATGTTCCGCATCAAGCACCCATGTTTTCCATGTCTAGAAGAAAAACTATAATGAATGTTTACAAGTTTTCTCAGAAACACCATCAGATATTACTGTTAAGGCTAGAATCTTGTTTACCTATCCTAAATCAATACAGGGTTTTGTAAAATTCCTCTTTTGGTACTGTTAGCTGCTATACTTTTGTAGAGGCTTATGGATCCACCTGCTTCCCTGTGCTCAACTTTTTCCTCATACTCCTTCCTAGATAGTTTTGAGTTATGAATTCAGCTACTGTAGATTGAAATACTGTGAGTTTAGAATACAGCTGTTTTTTTTATCCTTTCAAAATAAACTATGTGGCTTGCTGTTTGTTGCATTATTGTCTCCTACCATGATAATGATGATAAACATAATATTTGTATTTGTAATGCGTGGGTGCTTAAAATGTTGCTATCTTAGCAGTTGGAGGTTTTTTTCTTTCAGTGTTTCTTAATCTTTTCAGATTGATTATTTTATATTTTCTGGATGCCTTTTTCTACAAAGAAAGATCTCCCTGACGATTACAGAATTAAAAACAAACCACCCACCAGCAAAACAAAAACCCAAATAAAATGTAAAACAAACAATTTTAAAACAAATACTTTTGTAACTAATTAGCTGTTCTTCCTTCTTATTTTTACTGGCTGAATGTTATACCGTCTATTTCTATGTATCCTTGCTTCCATATTTAAAACTGCAAAGCTGTAACTAAAATATGGCTTAAACATGCAATATAATGACAAATCAAACACCCAAGACAGCTTTTAAATCAATCAGTGTTAAATCATCACATGAAATGTTTTCAGTTGAAATGGTTCATAAGTTAACAAATTAAGCTGTGAATCATTTTACCAAATAATATAAATACACTTTTGAAGCAGATCAAGTGTCTGTGAAAAGTTGCTCCTAATCAGTGTTGATGAAGAATAAAAAGAAGAGAGACGTGGCATCTACAAAAGCTTACGCATTAGTTCTGTTAGCCCTTAAAGTATCACAAAACTCTTGGATCTTTTATGTTTGACTGCAATAGACCTAAAGAGTTACCCATTTGGAAATTTTACCAATATTCCAATATTCAAATTTTGGGATTTTCTTGGACATGCTATACATTAGCACACATTCTTTGTCCAGAAGATCATTTGCATACATGCAATTGTCATGTGTAGTTTTGCTATAAGAATTTTATACACCTGAGCCAGAGAGACATGGAGCAAAATACAAATATAACCGTGAATGTATGCACTGCATTAAGGTTTAGGACTGGTTTGCTTCAGAAAATAAAAGTCCAACAGAGAACTGCAAAGGATTGTTATTGGTTGTTCCTCTAGGAAATCACAAGTATGAAATTAAAGTCAGAGTTGCAATTGTAATGTATGGAGCATGGAGAATAAATTTGCACAAGAGAGTTGTGCTGTAGTTCAAATGTGTAGGTGATGTGTTCCCTAATTAAATGGCTGATTGAATACAAGCCCCTTCTGTTTGTTTTAATTATAACACTTGGTGGAAAAGAAGACAAAGGTTAGCAAATTAATTTAATTCAACAACTTTTTCCATCTTGCATGCCACTTGATAGTAAGTGACATTGCCCCTTTTTAGTTTTTTTATTTCCGTCAGTTAGGAGTTATGGAGGCTGACACAGTCCCACACCTGTAAATAAGGTAAAGACTGTTTAAATCCAGTTGAAAAATCAGGAGTAATTGAGACTTTAGGATTTTCATATCCAGGACTGCAAACAAAGTGTATTGCTAGTGATTACATAGGCAGTGATGCAAGTCTGTGATATGTTATGGAAACATTTAATTTTTCCTGTTACTGGAAATGGTTTCATCAGTAATGTCAATGAGATAACATCATTTCTGTCAGTTTGTCAGTTCCATTCATTTCTCAGGACCGTACAATGCATATTGCAAGGAATTCTCCAAAGGTTTTAATCAAGAATCATCAAGTTTATCAAAATGTTAACATTTTCTGCACAACTGAAAATTAGCCTCTATATACTTGATTGCATAATGGTGAGTAATATGACCCATATCTTCTGCTTTATGCTTATCAAATGCAGTTAATTTCTTTTGAAAAATATTCTATTCTCCCTTGCTAAAGATTGCCAATATTTTTTTTAAAACAATAAAAGAAAATGAAGTAAATTCTTAGAGTACACTTCTACAGATTTCCCCCCTTTCTCTTGAACAATCTTTAGCATGAAAAGAGATTTTTTCATTGTGGTGAAAAGCCACAGTGAATAGGAGGAACCAGGAGCCACCCCCATCTTGTATAGATGAAAATACTTTCTTCTGGTGCTTAGCCACCATTGAATACAGTTCTTTGCAATCTTAAAAAAAAGTTGCAGCAATGAAACATCACGTACCTAAGACAGTGATGCTTTCCAGCAAAATTGAATGTCTCTGATTTATACATTGAGCTGTAGCCATTTTAAACTACAAACTACAAACTAGCAAATATATGAGAAGAGCAGCCAAAGCTGGGACCACAGTTAAGCATGCCATCAGCTTAGAATCCTTATGTTGCCACAAACAATCTCAAGTCCAGCTCTACTCTTGAATTCTTTTGACCCCTTATCTAGCATCAATTTACTGCTGACCATTAGTTGATTCTTGTGTATAAGCTTAGTTGATTCTTGTGTATAAGCTTAGTTGATTCTTGTGTATAAGCTAGACTAAATCTTCTGTGCGGCAACTTAACGTATGATCCTGATCCTTTGCACAGGAATTCCATCAAAAGAATTCAAGGGAGGCAACATAAGGACTCTATATACTCAAGTGGGTTATAACTTATGGGGTAATGCTAAGGTGTTCACGGGGAATAAAAAAAGTCAAGGTGGTGACCACAACTGGATGATTGAAAAAGGGGCAGTACTTAGCTAGCTTGCCACCATCTTAACCTTTTTTACTCTTTCCACCACTGATGCCTCGGAGGGCTGCAAGATTAATTGCCCCAGGGACATTTGTGTGGTTGATTTTCCGTGCCAGACAGTACTCTCTACCATTCAATAGCTACAATATAGCTTATTGCACAATCAATGTGCAATAAAAAGTGGCATGAAATAAGTTTTCATAATTTATCAGACATTTAGATTATAATTATTTAGAGTTGGTCATTTGTGAAAGAGCTGTGGATAGCAGAACCATTATAGGAAAATGAGCTGAAAGAGGGATCTGTTGTTAATAACAATAATTTATTAACGTTGTATGCTGTTTGACTCTCAAATGACTCTGGACAGCTCACAATCAAAGATAAAAATCAATAAAAGATAAAGGTAAAAGATGGCAAATACAGGTAGTCCTCCACTTACAACAGTTCATTTAGTGACTGTTCAAAGGTACACTGGCACTGAAAAAGTGACTTATAACCATTTTTCACACTTACGATCATTGTAGCATCTCTATGGTCACATGATCAAAATTCAGATGCTTGGCAACTAACTCATATTTATGACGGTTGCAGTGATCCCCTTTTGTGACCTTCTGACAAGCAAAGTCAAGGGGAAGCCAGATTCACTTAACAACCATGTCATTAACTTAAGAACTACAGTGATGTAGTTAATAACTGTGGCAGGAAAAGTCGTAAAATGGGGCAAAATTCACTTAACAAATGTCTCACTTAGTAACAGGAATTTTGGGCTAAATTGTGGTCGTAAGATGAGGACTACCTGTAGGGGGAAGCAAAGGGTCTCATTCTCCCGTGTCAATCCTTGCTTCACACCTCTCCTTGAAAAACCAAGCAATTGCAATTATTTCAATGCTATATCAATTAACCTAACTAGATATCTGAAATGGAAATAAAGAATACCACCATCATATTGAAAGGATGAAGAGAGAGGAAAGGACCTAAGCTTGAAGGCTGTTACGAAGCACTAAATTACAGGCTAGTGTAGCATTGGGGTACCTGCAGCCTACAGGTGGATTTGAGCCATCAATCTCATACCAGGACAAAATTTTCCTTTTACATACTATCATTTGGAAGACTACAAATGCAGTGAGAAGTTACATTTTCAACATACCTAATTTTTTGGAAGTGGCACCCTGATCCTTATCTTTTTTCATAGGCTTCTGAGAAGTCAATTTGATCTGAAGTTGTACTTTGTGTCACAGAGATAATACATTTTTTTTTTCTCAAAGTGATGGGGCAACAGGGTTTATCTTGATGTGTCACTCACTGTGTGTTATCTTGCAGCCCCAATTTGACAGGTCCAAGAGCTGATGGGGCTTCTGTGCAAACATTAGATAAGGAACTGATGTCTCTTGAGGCACTTTCCAAAGCTGACTGGAAGCATCATTCCACTGTTGGAAGTGCAGAGTTGAGGTTGCACAATAGTGCAAATTGATGCTTTTAGAAGTGTGTGTATTGCTTTGAGGATCTATGTTGAGTTCAGCTCAGTTACCACTTAATCAAATCAAACGAAGTGTTACATAACCCTACTTTTCTATGAGGAAATTCAAGCTGTTTCAGATAAAAGATGCCTTCAAAACATGGCCAGACATTTGCAAGTAAATTAATACAGATCTAGGAGGGGGCTGATTTTTGTCAACCTTGAGGTCTCAAAATTGCCCATTTTGGCTTCTGATGCCCTCTAATTTTGCTCTGTTTGCACCCATGGAAGGGATGAGAATTCCCCAAATTTCTCTACTTCATTTTAGTTCATATCTGAATAAAACTGCTGCTCTTTCACCCTCAAAATTGGGCAAATTCCAGAAAGCTTGACAGTTTCATGACAGCAAAGTGAGGATGGTGGGAAGCTTTTGCAGAAAAGCAATTAATCTCTGTGCAAATCAGAAAGATTCTTTATATAATGTAGCTATTAAATGGCAGAGAGTACTGTCTGGGAAAGCAAATCAATCACACAAATGCCTGCAAATACAGCGTTTAAAACAAGATGAAAAACATAAGGGTCACTTATGATAAATCTATATATAAACTCGCATTCAAATGTTTACAGCAGTTAACACTGCAAATCCCAACCTTGAAACCAAAATTAAATCCCATCAATGATAATAGGCAAGTTAATGATTTAATGAAAATCAAAACATGTATTTATTTCAAATTAATTCAGCTCTTTGCACTGAAAAGAATAATACGGCATGAGAGAAACAATGAACATCCAAATCATATCATGCAATGAATGGCAACATGCCAGGAGATAAATCTTGACTGAATGTTAAATAGTGACAAGAGGGTGTGAGTTGAAATAATACATAACCAATATAAGAAGACACAAAAATCCTGGTTTAAATCAGAGCACCTTGTGCTTGGAATCAAGGTTTCCACATGTCTCAGGATGAATGTGGCGTGAGTGGCTGGCTGGGAGTGAGATGTGCTTCCCACATAGAAATTTCAGGAGGAACCAGGGACCAGCTTCAGCCTCACCAAGGTTGAACCCCCAAATTGACCTAGCTTTTCCACTGTTTACACTTGCACTTTTTTCATCTTCAAGTTGACTTCTTCTGTAAGTTGGCAGCAACCCTGTTACAAGGGAGAACGGCTAATAAGGGAATTGAGTTAAACCATTGATCTGTTATGTTGATTATAGTAACTAACCAGGGTTTCAGGCAGAAGGATTTTCCAATCTTATTCGAAGATGTCATAGATTGAGCTGGGAACTTTTATATGCGAGGCTTGTGTCTTTTCCCTGGGCATGGCTTGTCTCGGATATAAATTAAGCTAACATCCTATCTCAGAACAAGCATATTAATCAACTACATGTTCTGTGTGGGAGGCACGCAAGCCATGCCATCAGAAAGCTTAGTACTACAAAATCATAATCCCTTATTGCTGATTATTGTAGCAGCAGAAAACATCTAAAGAGACTAACTTTCCCTCTCTTTTGCTTTCATTTGGGAGAAAATGGCATATTATTGTTCATATGTGACATATAAAATTGATCAAGATGGAAGTAAACACAGTGAGAGGAATCTTAAAGTGCTTAAAGTGGTTTTTTTTTTTTTGCATCAGATGAATTAAGCCCTATAATAAAAAAAGAACATTAAGAATGAACTATTGAATTTCTGCTGGCCATCTACTATCACATTGCACAATATTCTTATTCCATAGTTTGATTATTGGAAAAGACACAGTTTCTAAATTTATGTAAATCATAGCCAAGAAGAAATTTATAACATGCTTCTAGAAGAAGTAATTTGAAAATGCTTCATCTGTTGAATTTTTGTCTGGATGGTTGTCATATTTATTGCAGTGCTGAAGTAAAGATATGACTTTTAAAGTCCTCAATGGCACTACATCCACATGGAGAGAAGTAAGCAGTGGGGTACCAAAAGGTTCCGTCTTAGGCCTAGTACTCTTCAATATCTTCATAAATGACTTAGATGAGGGAATTGAAGGGGAACTCATCAAATCTGCAGATGATACCAAACTGACAGGAGTAGCCAACACCCCAGAAGACAAACTGAGTATTCAAAAAGATCTTGACAAACTTGAACAATGGGCTCTATCCAACAAAATGAGTTTCAGTGTGGAGAAAAGCAAAGTTTTATATTTAGGCAGGAAAAATCAAAGGTACAAGTACAGATTGGGCGAGACCTGGCTTAAAAACAGTAACTGTGAGAGGGACCTTGGAGTCCTAGTGGACGATCACTTAACCATGAGCCTGCAGCAGCAACCAAAAAAGTTAATATAATCCTGGGTTGTATAAACAGGGGCATAGAATCAAGATCACGCAAAGTATTAGTACTGCTTTATAAAACCCTAGTAAGACCACACCTGGAATACTGCAGCCAATTTTGGTCACTATATCACAAAAAAGATGTTGAGAGTTTGGGAAAAATTCAGAGAAGAGCAACTAAGATGATCAAAGGCCTGGAGACTAAAACATACGAAGAACGGCTGCGGGACTTGGATTTGGCTAGTCTAAAGACAAGAAGAAACAGGGGAGACTTGATAGCAGTATTCCAGTATTTGAGGGGCTGCCACAAAGAAGAGGGGGTCATGTTATTCACCAAAGCACCAGAGGGAAGGATGAAAAACAATGGTTGGAAACTGATCAAAGAGAGAAACAACCTGGAATTAAGGAGAAACTTCCTGACATTGAGGATAATCAACCAGTGGAACAGCTTGCCTCCAGAAATCATGGGCGCTCCATCACTGGAGATTTTTAAGAAGAAACTAGACAATCGCCTGTCTGAGATGGTATAGGTTCTCCTGCTTGAGCAGGGGGCTGGACTTGAAGACCTGCAAGGTCCCTTTCTATTCTATTCTATTCTATTCTATTCTATTCTATTCTATTCTATTCTATTCTATTCTATTCTATTCTATTCTATTCTATTCTATTCTATTCTATTCTATTCTATTCTATTCTCAACCGATAAACTGAATATTTGCCAATATAATTGCTATACTACTCAACTTCCTTCTTTAATTTCTGCCTGGAGTTTTACTACATTTATTATAACCCTTTTAAAAATAAGACCACTTGAATTCTTAAAATGACATATGGTATTGCAGAACTCTTGGGAAATGTTGTCCTTCCTTGCAATTTCAAAGAAATGTGATGTACAGTTCATTGGAAAATAAGAGGAATTTTTTAATCATTTTATGAAATTATCTGCTAGTATATAGTTGTGTGTGGGAGGAACATTTACAACTTGAGGGATCCTTGGTGGTCGCTAAGCTAGGTTGTTTTCTTGCAGACGTTTCATTACCTAAACTAGATAACATCATCAGTGCTAGTAAGGAATGGGGTTTGCTCTCAATTTATATTCTAGTGCAGTGGTTTTCAACCTTTTCTTTACCATGGACCCCCTTTAAATACCTTTTGTGGCCACAGACCATGGCCATGGATCTCCAAGATTTAACTCAAGATTTAAATCATAACATTTCTTCAAGCCTTCACAGACCTCCTGTGACAACATTGCTGCCCCCTCAGAGGTCCGTTGAGAACCACTGTTCTAGGGGCTTGCCCTGTCAGTGTTGATGGGAATGGTCTTGGAAATTCTTTGGTTGGGTTGTTTACTGTTAGCTTGATTGTAGGGTATAATGACAGTATCCTAAAAGCTTAGCAGTTTTCCTTTGCCTCTTCTTATACAAAAGAGAGTCAAAACAGAGTAATGCTGAGTTTCTTACTTGCCGCTTCCTGTCTTTCCAGGCTAAACTGATGTTTTCATTCCTTCTTCAAATCTACCTTAATATTCCCCTACAGGGTTGAGAGGGGCTGACTGATCCAAGATCACCCAGCTGGCTTTCAAGTCTAAGACAGGACTAGAATACAGGTTTCCCTGCTCCTAGTCCAATGTTTAATACAAATAATATTTCTGGATTATTAGCTCATGCAGTTGTCTTTCTTCAGTAACTATCCAGTTTTGCTGCTGGTGAAATTAAAGTGAAATTCAATTAAACATTAAAGTGATTGTATAAGTTGGTTTATGCTTTAGAATGATAAAATGTTGAACATGCATTCTTTAGCTATGCCATTCTACAGTAACAACATATTAATCCTTTTTTTTGTCCAGAATGTTTCAATTTTCAGATCTGAAGTGTAAAAACCAGATAGAGTTTTGATAGAACCAGGTGCTATTGGGAGTTTGAATACTGGAATAATATTTATTACACTTGTATGCTGCCCATCTCACAAAAGGCGATTCTAGGCAGTTTACATTTAATTAAAATGCACTATAAAACATTAAAATATTAATAATTATCACTTTTGCCTGTTTACAACTGATTTTTTCTGTTTTCTGTCCAGCTTATAGTGTGCCATTTTCTGATATCTCCCATCCAACTACTAACTAGAGCAGTGAGGGTCAGCTATGTGCTAACTCTTTAGTGGTGCACTATACTCATTGCCAGAAATTTTGCATATCCTCATAGCTATTGGTACTTAGGCACATTTAGTTGAAAATCTTTTAAAATATATTGTCTCAGTAGATGATAGCACATGGCTGACCTTGTCTAACCTCAGAGCTAAGTAGGGTTGGAAGGAGTAGCAATTTTCCAGGGCATAGCAGGATTTTAAGCTAGCTAAGACCTCAAGAAACTGCCTGGCAAAAGTCAGCACTATGGCAAATCACATCCAAATTGTTGTTCAGATGACTGCATGATTGTGTGCATGGAGTCAACAGGAATGAGCTCAAGTTGGACATCACCCACACAAGTCACCTAAGCTGTATTTTATCATGCAGGATATAGTTAAAATTGCAGAAGAGATTTCCATGCGAAAGACTATCAATAAACTCAGATCTTTAGGAAGACTGAATATAGATTCTGATAATGTACCTTAATGTGGGATTTGTGTGTGCACAATTGCAATTCAGAAACAAACTCTCACGAACATTCTTAGAGATGGAGTCACATGAGTGGCGGAAATATATTTCTAACAATTGTGCGAGCATTTACACATGTATTGTACACAGATCTACATAATTTAAGAGTCCCTTTCAGTCATAGGTGGCAGACATCAAGGAGCTTTCTGGTTCTGTATCTTAAAATATAGGAAGCCATATTTTAAGATACAGAACCATGGTTTCCTATTTCTGCAGATATTTCAAAGATTATAATGCATGGTAATATTATAAAACTGAAGGAATTCAAAATGTTGAAAACTTTCCGGCATATTTTGAGATTTTTAAAGAATGTACTTAATTTGATTCATATAATATATATTTTCTTTCATTTCAAAATTATCTTCTCCGTGTCCGTGTACCTGAGAGTAAACAGTGTGCAGTTTAAAGTTATTTACATATAACATTGGAACTGTTAAATGTCAGAAGCATCTAGGTTATGTACTGAATGCAAACCAATTTTCAGAAATGTTTGAATTAACATTTTAATTAAAAAATACTTAGATAAGATAGTGTGTATATGCATAAGTGTGTATATGTATGTATATGGGTGCAGATACATACACATACACCACATATATACACATACAGATAATCTAGTTTATTCCGACTGATAGGTTTTTAAATTGAAAAGCAAATAGCATATGAAGGTTGAAACATTCTGGAAATTAATTACTGTACTTATCTCAAAGACATTTTCTTTTGGAAACCTTTATTATTACAATATAATTTAAAATGACCTTTATTTTCCTATTTAAATTTTATTAACACTTCCACTTTTTTACTTGTAAGGCTAATGAAATAGCAGAAAGGAAAATGAAAGGCAGCAAAATAGAGATGTAGAAATAAAAAATCCCTAACCACCAACAGTAGGAAAAGAAACTAGATTAAATAGTATTTTTGTTATTGTTGGTATTCTCTCAGACGTTTCCAGCATTTCTAATCTGCTTTCTAAATCTTAAATTTAAAACCACTGTTCAGGTTTCTCACAAGGAGTGATGCTATGGTTATCCTTAAAAAGATACAAAGTTATAGTAATTGCATGACCAGGTAAACTCCACTTTTTTTAATATAAAATTTCCATGGGAGTGTTATCAAGTGTCCACTTAATTTAGAAAAAGCTTAATTTTTTAAAAAGCAAATGAGGAGATACTAGTTTTATGTACTGCCACTGGCGACTTATTTGATTTGGAGCTAGGAGGTCCGGTGTATGCCGGAGTGAGGTCAAAAGTGGGATTGTTCATGATCTTTGCTCTCAGTCTACAAATACACTGAATGGTGGAAATGGAAGATTGGGCTTCATTTTCTACTTGAAGCCAGACGTAACCCACTTCTGTTGTAACTCATGGGGGAACTTCAAGACTATGGGTTTAATCCCCCTGACTATGTCCAAACAAGAGTACTTTTTCAATTGCTTTCTTCCAGACCTTTTTAGTTTTCTTCTTCTAGTGGAGTGGAGGAATATGTAATAGTCTCATCAACTTTTAGAACTATTTGTTTGTTTATATTTCATATTTCAAACCACACATGTCTCTCAGTGAGAGGCTCTGGGCAATGCTCATTTCTCCATATCTCATTCTGAACTTATATTTTGTACTATGTATTTTCTTTTGCTGGGAAGTATGAGTACTAACAAAAAATAAAATTAATGTTGTATCTTTGGCATCTATTCCCTATATGCAGAAGGGAAATTCATCTGAGACTATCAATAGGAAAATAATTCAGTTCAATGAGTATAAATATGGCTGTATCAATTAGATGAGATCTGAAATGTTAACGTTTCATAAGCAATGCTTCCACTGATGGAAATCTCATTGATGGAATTGCTGACTATCACTTTGGGAAATACTTCCTAGAGGGGTAAGTATATTTATCTGTTTCAGGAAAATGAAAATTATTCCTTGGAAACTTGAATGATAAATTTAACATACTTTTAAGCTTTTGTGGTCTACATTCTCCTTCATTCGATGCGATACTCTGTATAGCTTCATCAAGCAAGGACACCTACACACATTCTTAATATAACACAATCTTTAGCCTCCTCTGCAATGCTCAAGAAGCAACAGAGTAGAAAAAAGGCAGTGAAACAGATTTATATGGAAACTTGTGGCTCTAACAGCATTTCTCCAAACAATCAGCTGATGTGGCTCCCTAGTTCAAACAATCAGTTGATGCCTCTAGCTTTCATCACTTGCCCAGTCTGCTTCTTCATTATCTCTGACCTTGCAACTCAGGACGCCAGTCTCCAAAAGAGGTTTGGCTTTAGGTTACCTTGTTTATGAAGTGTCCCTGTGAAGTTGTACTCCCAAGGTGATTCTTCATAATAGAAACTGAAACAGTAGACAGTGAATTAGTAAGGGCAACAAAACATTTATTAAATCAAGGTAGGGAGGTTAAAGGAAGATGAATAGGTCTGTGACCAATTTTCTGCTTTTTTCAGAAATATCACATTAATGTTAAGATTATGTTCACCCCACAATAATCATTTTCGTTTTTAGTATTTAGTATTCAGTATATAGGAGTTATATGTATTACTTTGGATAGTACAGCAAGATGTAGAGTTTTATGTTATTACCTAGAATTCATATCTTCATAGGTCATATGTGGTCTTCTAATACTCAAATTTCACAGTTGTTTTCATTTTCTAATCATGAATCTGGGCAAATAATTTTCATACACAACACACACACAGTTCTTATCTTTTAAAAGACTGATGACCTTCTGATCTTTCCTTCTCCATGGCCATTCTTCTCGAGGCTTGCCAAAACCCATTACTTTCATCTTCCATCTCCAAATGTCCTATACACAATTTATAAGGAGGCTATTTGTTCTTAGAATCTATGCTGGGCACTTTAATTTTATTAACTGGGAAATATTCTAAAAATCTGAAAAATGCAGAATACTTTGAAAATATGAGGCTTATCACTGTTTGGAAGTGGTCCTATAGTCTCCATTCAGTGACTTGGTGTGAAATTAACTCTCTCAGTCATGGAATTTTATGAGGAATCTTCTCCTTATAAGCCTCCAGTCTGTACTTACCATTTAATCTTTGTCTTGCCACAAAAAAGCAGTTAGGAAGGAAACACAGACCAGTTGCTGAAAGACTTTTGATCAGCATCAGAAAAAACTCTCCATAATATCATTTCCTGATATTAATTATCATATACCTAGGTCTGCTAATTTTCGGGCAGAACATCAAAAGAGTAAAAACTCTCTCTAGCTCCAATTTGCTGTTTTCATTTGGACATAAAGAGTAGTGCGGAAGGTGTCCAAGCAGCATAGCAAGGTAAATGAGGAAGTCAGAGTACACTTTATTCCCTTAAGATGAAATAGGAGGCAGAAATGATCGTTGGGGGTGAGTTGGAACAGCGGGATGGATCTAAATTAAATGTTATGCCACAAAATCTTAGACATGAATGCTATTAAAGTATATACAACTAGTCTATAATAAGTTAGCTTAGTTATACAGCAGCAGAATCCAGCATTTTGCATATTTATGTAAGGATAATTTCAATAGAGTTCGATAGATTCTGTTCCCAAGCGTGCCTATCTAGCAAAGGTAAGCAAGCAAATTCCCAAATGCTACACAACTAGCTTTCTTTCATTGTTTAAAAAGAGAACTGTACCTTTTGCAGGCCCAAATGCATATTACAGGCTTAGTTATATTTATATTTTAAAATGAAAACTAAGTGCGGAAAGTAGAACTTTACAGAAACCAGAAGCCCAGCAGGCACAAAAGCTGTTTATACCTCTCCCCAGGCTGTGTGTTTGTTTTTTTTCCTCCCCAACTGTCTTTCTTCCTCGAAGAAAAAAGATATGGGGAACTTTAACCTTCGCAAAAGGAAAAGCAGTTGGGGATAACAGCACCTTCTGTTTGCATTTTCTTCATCCTTGATTATAGTCTTGAGCTCAGGATCAGTTTATGGGGATTGAAGCCTATGCAACTATGTTGGACCCAGAAAAATGGAATCGCCTAAGCTGAGCTATTTCTGCTTCTCACGCATCTTCCTCTTCTCTGTCCAACACAGTGGTCCCATTCCTCATGTCTCTTTCTCCATTCCTACATGTCTAAATGTCCAAGAATAGGTAGGAATCAGAAAAAGAACAGAATGGGGCATTGTGGATAATGACAGTGTTGCTGCAGAGAGTGAACTGAAATAAAATCTCTTTGTTCTGGCACCAAGTGACATGAACAAAATATGTTGTCCTGCCTTTTTGCAAGATAGTGAGTCAGTCCAGTGGTCATTGCACCACTTCAGGGGTCTCTGATGCACCACAAGGCCAGCCAATACCCAGCCATGTGCTGCCACACCATATTCTAGGCCAGACTGAAAAGGGACTATAAGGAGAGGCTGTGAAGCATGCTAATGTCAGACCTTTCTCTAAAGTAGGACAATAAATCAGCTATGACAGTGAAACCTCAAGGGCTTGACCGAGGTAGGTAAGTTGCCTTACTGCAGTGAAGAAAGAAAGTACATAGGTAGAGATGATTTGCCTAATGCAAAACCCAGGGTTTTCTTCTTGCCTTTTCAGGGCAATAGCTGTTAGGTAGAGGGGAGAAAGTTGGATGTGGTTTCCAACAACAATGAAGAGGACCTGTCTCTGATGGTTTGTATGTGAACTTAGCACGATCCACTTGATACTTGAAAAGGCACTGAGCAGCTTGCAGTACCTGGAGAAAAAAGGAGGCCTCTGGAACGGGGAGAGATGGTGAAAATTTGGTGGTGGTGGCTCATTTAGCTGTAGATAGTTTGTCATAACTGTAGATGGTTGGAAAGAATGATATCATTATAATATCAATGATATAGTTACTATAGGTGACACAGGTTATTAAAAGTGATATCAGCCACGGATAAATGTTCTGGCTGCTTGTCTTACTAGTATATCAATGAAGGTATTGTTTTAAGGTGGCATTATTCTTCTCTGTGAAAATGTTCTAAATTCTTGTGGTGAATTCAGAAGAGTGTTCTACTCCTTTGAGGAGATGGTGCCAATATTAAAAAGCTTCTTTGATGGGTAAAAGCTTCTTGGCAAGGCACTGCAGTTCCATTTGGTTATAAGGAATGTCTGGTAAAGAACAGGAATGAGAGCCCTCAAACTTTGGAGCAAAATGGCAAAACTGTGATTCCAAATGTGAAATTGGAAGCATCAAATTATATAACAGATGTGGGATCTTGATTATATAAGAAGAGTTGAGACATGAATGACTACTTGAGAAGAAAATCTATTTTTTATAAGTGAGATTCCTTTTATAGGAAGCCACCTTCTAGGTAAGACAAATCCACAGTGTGATTAATGCAGCAAATAAATTTATAATAAAAATTGGCAAAGCTTAGAAAATGATAGTGTCTCCAAGACAGACTAGATTATTCTTTAGCAGTAGTCCTGTGAATTCTTTTGAGGAAATAGGATAACCTGGCTAGTCCAACATAGGCAAATCAAATGTATATTTCTCTTAGAGCAGAGGAAGGTTATCAAATTGTCATCAGTGCCTCATGAGTTCAGTAACCTTAAGGTTGCAATACTGAAGACTTTCCAGTATAGGAACAAATGTTTAAATATTAAAAATGCAGTTACCTTTCACCATTTTGGTCATTTAGGCTGCGGTGATGGCTGTACAATCATATCTGAGGTTCCTATTTTATTTTATTTATTAAATTTATTTGCCACTTATCTCATATTGAAAAAGCAACTCCATATTGATATGGAGAGTGAACATCTGGTAGATGACTCTTGCATAGAGAGAAGTCAGATACAAGGAAACCTTTGCAACGTGGAAGAGACTCTAGCAACCCACTTGCAATACGAAAGCATAGAAATTCCAGGCAGAAGAACCTAAATGGGTCCCTCCCTCCCTTTATCTTCATTAGAACTAAGGAGGACATTGACTGAGATGTTTTCTCAGGTTGGATTCTGTTCTAGACATAAGTTTCCCCCCCATCATTGTCTTGGAACAGCTGATCCTCCTGTCCACCAAGGCCATTCCCTCTGCTCACTTTGAACATCATTACTATTAGGTGAGAACACACCAGACAGACAGAAACAAAAAAGGCACTGCTTTTATCTACAGCCAGTATAATAAGTGCTTTACTCACTCTACAGTCAGCACATGTAAGTGCCAGAAGTAGAAAAACAGCTTAAAGATTTTGGCCAAACACTGTGGCTTTTCCCTAGGGCTAGGACAAACAAGCAAATTGTCCAAGTAAACAAGTACAAAAATTCATGGAAAATATAATTCATAAATCTTCTAAGGCCTGAGGGAAAGGAAGCAGTCTGAATATATAGATTCCAGTTCTGGATTTGACTTGGATATTGATGTTTTGTAGGAACCTGAGGTCCAAGAATTAGAATTTGTTTGTTTGTTTGTTTATTGTAAATATCTGCCTGATAGTCACAGAATCAGCATGCCTCTCCCTTTCCAAACACATCAAGCCAAGCCCACATATTTGCCAAGCTAAACAGGTCACAATAACTGCTGTGGGATTGTGAAGACTTCAGGTTCTGCAAGGTATTAGTTTTGCATACTGGAGAATCAAGTTTTATGTTATGTTTGTTTGTAGAATAATTTAGGGGTACATTTGAGCAGGAGATTAGGACACATTACATTGAAGCACAAACTGTTTATTGGCAGGCTGTTAGAGTTACTTTCTTTTGCTTCCCTAGTGCTCTGCTTACCTTATCAGTATTCTTTGGCCTTCTGAAGATTCTATGGCTAAGCTGATAATGTTGTTTTTTCTGAGAAAGTATTTTTGTAATGGAATAGTTACCCAATTTGACACTCTGCAGCTGAGCCTGTGCTTTGTTTTCTCTGGAAATAAGTATTTGGGTTAGGGGCTTTAACTTGGCTTCACAAAATCTCCTACATCCTGATCCCAGTTAATATTGTAAGTCTGAAGTTACTCCATTCCAAAGGTACCGGAACATGTAATATGAAGACTAAATAAAGTTGCAGGGACTCTTGATAATTGCTGAAAATGAATAGAGGAAGGTGCAGCGTGCTCTGTGATGGGTAACAATTGGCCACCAGTCATCTCAGTCCAACCATAAAGATTGAACAGGTTTGATGTGAAGCACATTTTTGTTCAGAAGGGATTCAGTGAAGTTGTCCATGGAGCTAGAATCTACTAAGGCTTGCAACTGTATTTCCAAGTCCATTTCCTGAGAGATCAGATCTGGAACATTAAGGGCATCTATTTGCAAAATGTCCCATTTCCCCACCAGTATAACATCTAGTTGATGCTTCAGAAATTGGAAGGTCTTGGAAAGGAGTTGATTTTGAAGTGTTCAACTTCTCCAGAATATAAAGATAGATCTTATGTGCATTACTTCAGCTTAGTTAGGTAAGTAATAGAAGTCTGTTTACTTAGCTCTAATGAGTAAGCAGAAAAAAAGGAGGGAATGAGTGAGAACAATCATGTCTTACTCTCTCAACTGAAATACACCCGAGTTTCTCAAATCTCCTTTGCTATGCAAACAAATTTGAATTAATACAGACATTAAGATTCTGGCAAATGAACCTGTCCTGTGTTCTATCAGACAGTGTCTCTTTAACTTAGTCAATTAAGCCTATTTTATTCCAGCCCACATCCTGAGCTAACAACTGAAAGTTAGCTGTAAAGTCCTGTGCTGAGCACTTTCCCTGTCAACAGTGATAGATTTCATGGCTGGTGGTCACTTGATTGATTCATTGCAGTTAGCTTTCAGAAATGTAATAAAATTGTTATCAATGTCAATGTCTAGTCTGCTCTGTAACAGAAGGGGAATGCCTACTCTACAGCTCCCTCTATCATTAGGCCAGTTATAAATGAAATTAGTTTGTAGGAAAATCCTCAGCTCTTAAGAAGATGTGTAATTCACACTGAGTGAGGAATTATTTAATTGCCAGGATTCTGATCATATTTGTCAGGCAGGGAAGAAAATGCTCAGTGTTGGAAGTTTGTTGGAGGTATGAGAGTTGCTAATTCTGGCATATTCTTCTCCATTGACTGACTACTAATCTGAGTTTACCGACCCATCTGGGTTGCAACTTGTTTTTTATATTGGAGGAAGGTACTGGCAACGTCCTTCATAGTCAAAGGCAGGGGTCTCCAAACTTGGCAACTTTAAGATTAGTGGACTTCAACTACCAGAATTCCCCAGTCAGCATTTCAAAACTGGATCTTCAGTTTGCAGAAGTAGTAGGTAGAAGGGAAGAAGTAACTGTGATAGATCTGGCTTCTCCGGTTAACCCAAAGCAATATATGCTGGAGGATAGTGATCAAGGATGGAAGGAGATAGGAACACATGCTGAAACTCCTAGGACAATGTCAACAACAAAATGGTCGCTGAAATAAATGTATTGGATAGTATCCATGGGAAAAAAAGTACCAAAATAAGGGAAATTGCTACTACAGTATCAATAAAGGAAAGGACAATTTAAGACTGCCTAGAGGATGGTATGGGCTAGGGATCAGATAAAGGACACATCTTGAAGAGATGGCAGAAAAAAGAATTTTGCTAGAGCAGGTTTGTCTTCCAATTAGATGAACATGAGGAAAAAGTTCGTAATGGTAACATCTTGGATTTCCTCATTCTTTCCTTAGAAGTGTATGGTTGAAATGTGATTATAAATCTGTTATAAAGTGATATAACTTTTCTAACTACTCCTACTCTGATTATCAAGCTTGTATGTTTAAATTAAATTAGGAAAAATAATTTCTGAATGGTTTTATCAGCTTGATATCCCTCCTGTCTTTAAAGAAATCACATTTTTTTAATATAGTACCATGGTCTCAGTGAAAGTTTTGAAATTTGTTACGTCAAACAAGGGTTATTTTCCATTTCCTTCCTCACAATCTAGTTCTGCCTTGCATATTAATGAACTGAACATGAAGCATATAGAATAAGGGAACCTCCAAAAAAAATATGGTGCATTTCAGAATTTGAAGATTGTTCTTTTTGTAAACAAGGCCAGGCTCAGTTGTGCACTGTTTGTGGTTTGTTGCTTGGAGGTGAGGGGAAGGCAAATAATGGGGGAGGGGGCTCACTGGTGAAGAAGACAGGCAACAGTTGGAGTCTGAAATAATAGAAAAATGTTGCAGAATGATTTCCACCTTGTGGGAAGCTCTCCCAGTGTGATGGGAAGGAGGATTCTGTTGGCAATGCCTGGAGCTGGAGAACTAGTTTGCAGAAATATTAGAATCAGCAGCATGATTGGCTCTGAGGGAGGGTGAAGGCATTGTGCATTGTGCCGTTTCTCTCATGCAGGGAAGGTGAGCACTGAAACTATGCCAAAGGTAGGGCAGGGCAGGGCAGGGACTCCTATTTGAAGTGCCAGATCCTATAGAAATTGAGTATTACAGCTTTGATGCCCCGAGCTTGAATTCAGCTACAGTAGAACAAAATTAGGAAGAAACATGTTCCTGTCAGATGTGATCATGACATCTAATGCTTCCATCAGGGCAAAACACTGATCAAAATCAAGGCTGTGGACCATGTTAGGGTCAAACAAGATAATGGGTGTGTGTGTGTAAGATCCCTTTGCGCAATCATCAGAGAAAGCATACGAAGAAAGCTGGGAGGACGGCCGATTGATACACCCACCCAGGGCCCAGCCTGCAACAGGTGCCTTCGCCACATGGAAAAGAAGCCTCAGCGAGAGAAGCCATTAAAGCCAGCAGCAGTGGCAGCAGCAGCAAAAGCAGCAGCCTTGGTCTGGACTGAGCATCATTCCGCCTCATTGCTAAACCCTTTGAAGCAATCAGCCCAAGAATCGGCCAGCTGAACTGTGGTACTACCCCGGGAGACAGCCCGGAAAGTTCAACGGGGACGCGCGCAGTCCTCCGTTTCCCTCACTTATTTCTGGTCTGGGCAGCGCGGCGGTTCTCACCACCGGCGGGTTCCCGCTCGCTCTCGCTCTCCTCCTCAGCCGAGCAAAGGAGTGGGCTGGCTGGGTATCCCCTGGAGTGAGCGCCAGAGCGGAGCGCTCGGTGGCAGTTCCCGCCTTTTCTTCCGCTCCTCCTGTGTCGCCCTCTCCACCTCTTCTTCACTCTCTCCCTTCCTTCTTTCGGAGCCGCCGCCGCCGCCTGCAAAGCTGCTAAGGGAGAGCCTGCGTGGCTACCCGGGAATTAAATGCCTGACCCGAGCCTTGCTGAGTTCGCCATTCAGAAAGCACTCCTCTGAGCTATATGGGAGGAAATGAACGTGGCAGGAAAGCCGACTCTTCCTGCCCCGCTGGAGCGCCCGGACAGCCTCCTCGTCCCCACTTGGGCAAGTACCCCGCTGCCTTTTTCTTTTTCTTTCCTTCCAGCCTCTCCGCCGTCGCCTCCTACTCCCGAGTCCGCCTCCCCCGCCGCCTGTTCTCGGTTGTCTCGGGCTAGGCGGGAGACTTCGACGTCCGAGGTTAGCCGGAGAGCTCGCGCTCTCTCCTCGGGGTTTGGCGTCGCCGAGGTGTTCGTGAGAACTCTCGAAGTTGCGCGTCGAGGCACTTAGGCGAGGAGGAGGAGAAGGAAGAGGAGGTGGGGGAAATGATCACCTGGACGGGAACGAGGGGTTGCAATTTTTGTGGCGTGGTGTGTGAGGCTGAGGCAGAAAGGCAGCCGTCCTTCTAGTCTAAAACATGCGGAGCAGTGAGATTTTAATTATTATTCTCCCCCCCCCCCCCCAGTTCCTGAGAGGGCCGGGAAAGTAGTAGATCTTGATCCAAACAGAACTCGAAACATCCATGCGGGAGTTTTCCCTGAAGTCTTTCGCTTGGGGGGGGGGGTGTCTTTCCTTTTTTGCGAGCGAGGAGCTCTCTGGTCTGGCACCTGCATCCTCCAGGTGTGAGCCAGGAAACCTGATTTATTTTGGTCGGCTGCTTTGCTCCCACTAGTCGGCGGCTGAAGGAGCTGGCAGATTGAGAGGATAACAAATAGGGCAAACAGGAGTTCGAGAAATATATCCTTATGCTACTGTCATAAGGAGGGGCAGCCCATATAGTTTGGTTATTATCAACAGTTGCCCTCCCGATTGGAAGTCATCTCCCACTGACTCTGTTGACGCTTGCTAGATGTGTTTAGGATTCTATCTTCAGACAAGTTAGTGCAACTCTTCGAATAAATGAACCCACTAATGCAGTTTTATGTGTAGTACACATCTGTTAAATGGTCTTACTTTTCAACTGACTCTTGTACATGTGTAGTCTTTAGAGATAATTATATTATTGACTTTTTCGTTTCTATTTCCCTCCAATGATACATTAATATATTACTAATAAATATATAATTTATATGGCTTAAGTCTATATTTTCAATATGAGATCATTAAATATACTGGATTGTGGCTATGATTATTACTTATATTGGACTGAAAGATCTAATTGTGGAAATTTTCAGAATTTCATTGGAAAATAGTGTTTTGTTTTTGCTAGATATTTGCTCTGAGATTGCAGAAAGATGTGCTGTGTAGAAAGTTCACATTTATCAGGTCAGATAATGTGACTAGTCTAGAATAAATAATCCAACTAACTCTGGCTATCCCAGGTTTCAAGCAAAGATTGTTAATATTGTTTCCTGCTCCTTTTAACAGGGGATGCTAGGGATTGAATTTGGAGTATATGGTCTATTGATGGAGTATGATCCTTTTATAGTTGTAGTTAGTCTTCTCTGTTACCCCTTAATCTCTGATTTCTAAGATCTCAGTCCATGTGGTATAAGAATATAACTCATTGTACTCTAAGAGAACCATATGTATCTTTAGATTCAAAATATATCGCATTAGAAATATCCTGGAATCAAAAATAAGTTTTATTTGATATAGCCTAGTGACTCCGTTTAAGAGAATGCAACATTTTTTCAAGGGATGTACATATGAGGAAAACAATTATCTGCAAAGACCTGTAGGGACTTCAGATTCAGATGCTGACACTTAGTAAAAATAGTAGTCATTTATATCTTGGCAAATGTATATTGTTAGGGCAACTTACAGAGGGACAGATAAGCATACTCACTTCAAGTGAAATGAGTATGGATCAGTTAAGATTTGTAGGCACTCACATTGGACTGTTTAAAATCATGTTTAAATGGTAGTTTATTAATGGGAGCTTCTTTCAATTAAATGATATACTGAATCTAAATGAAAGCAATTACATGTCACAAATTGTGTCTTTGTTTCATCTATATTATAATTAATTTTATTTACATTAAATGGAACTAGAAAATGTTTGCTGTTTCAATTATAGTTTCTACTTATCTTTACTGAGTGAGTTCCTAGTAGCAAGACTCCTAACAAAAAGCACCACATAATCTTGAGGAGGTATTGATGATAATAGTAATTACTCCTTTTGTCACTCTTAAGCATTGTTATTTGAAATTAATTGCTGGCTTGGTTTGTCAGCTTTTCAAATATCACACTGAATGATGCATTTTCTTTAATGAATTACTCTTTAGACTGCTGATATTTTCTGCAAATAAAATTATCTCATCTACCTGACTTTTAACTAAATTGGCATTATTTAACTGTTATTTGAAGCAGTAAACACCCTTGGTATCTTTGGTAAGCCAAGTCAATTTCTAAATTTGAAAAAAGAATGGAATGCTTTAATTATTATATAATATAAGGTGGCTGGATTTATTTATACACATGTATCTGAAGTTCATGCATGTATATTTTGAAAAGTTTTTTTACTGAATTAAAAATATGCTTATAGTTATTATTAATTATATATAAATTAATTCATAAATTCTTTACTTAAAGTAGAAATGTGTACAGATTTGATGCAAGAGGTAATCAAGGATATGTTGACTCTGAGTGAGCCTAAATGGATTGTTACTACTTGACTATGACTTACAGAAGTCCTTCTCACTGACAATGTTATTTTATACTTTTGAGGATTCATTTTATTTCAGTTTCATTTGCAAAACATAGCATAGTTGGCTAAACACAATTTATACAAAACATCTATATGAAGAATCTTCTTACTGGCATCTTTTCCCATTCTTAAAGGACATCATGTGGTCACACTTCTGGATGTGCAGAGGATAGACAGGTTGCTCAGGATATTCTAAAACAGGGGTGTCAAACTGCCGGCCCGTGGGCTGGATGCGTCATTGCGAAACCGCGCCCACCCCATTGCCGGCAATGGAAAAAAAGTCGCGGTATGTCGCGACACGTCACGTGATGTTGCGAGTTTGACACCCCTGTTCTAAAATAATCCAGCCTTGTTTGGATTACTCCAGTAGTTGGTAGCTCCAACTACTTTTCCTTGGATTCAGTGAAATATTTCAAAAAGACAATAACTGCTCTTCTCTCCTATTATCAAAGGAAAAAATGAACAGATCTGACTTTTTCTGTTGTAGCAAACTGTATTGAAATTTGCAGGATGCCTTGAGTTTCATGAAGGAATAGAAATGTTACAGAAATCCGTTTAATGATTTTTGAACATTTTTTTTTTAAAAACATTGGTGATGGTCGGGGCATAAGTACAGAAAGTGCCATTATTTGTAAAACCTAAGGAAACTGTTCTATTTCACAAAGACTGGCTGGTATATGTGTGTGTGTGTGTGTGTGTATGTATAAAGGACAGTGTTTATAAATATTTTATATATAAAATATATATACATACATATTCACACACACACACATATGTATGTGTATGTGTGTGTGTCTGCAAGTGTCCGAAGCAAAAAGAAATGTTTATAAAAACTGCCCTTTATCTGGCAAAAGTTATAATTAGAAATTGATGTAAAGGTATACAGGATTAACCATTATTTCTGTAAAATAGACCAAGATGGCTAGCTTATTCAACTTCCAAAACTCCTTGGGTAAGAGATGAGAGAACTATAGAGTGAAGTTAATGTAAACACCAAAAACCTCTCTTGACCCTCATGATCTTTCCATTTTTAAGGCAACTGTGATTTTTTTGACTAAAAATAGTCTGATCACTCAAGGTAAACCTGCCAAATCATGAATCTAGTTCTTCCTTTCCTTCCCCTCATTATACTACGGGAGACCAGGAAGGTTTCTTGGTTTGTGATTCAAGGTCAAATGAGGCTTTAATTTAGAAGAAACTAAATATTACATGTTTTAATGAATAGTCACATTAAACTTTTTTTCTGGTGTCTTTTTTTCTCGCCATAAAAATAAAAAAAATATTTCTAGAGTGACTTAGAGTCTCAAAAGTGGTGGTCTGATGACTGTCTCAGTTTATAACTCTAAAGTTGCTTCCTATGGCACTACATTTCTGCCTTGTGCATCTTCCTAGAACTTTGGAAAAACATATCTTTTATTAGGTTAAGGAGAGAAGCCACCTAGAACTAAGGAGAAATTTCCTGACAGTGAGAACAATTAATCAGTGGAACAACTTGCCTCCAGAAGTTGTTGGTCCTTCAACACTGGAGGTTTTTAAGAAGAGATTGGACAACCATTTGTCTGAAATGGTATAGGGTTTCCTGTCTGAGCAGCGGGTTGGACTAGAAGACCTCCAAGGTCCCTTCCAACTCTGTTATTCTGTATTCTGTATATACTAAATTAAAAAAACCAGTACATTAAGATTTGTACCTTGGAAAAATGAAAATCCCTTCTAAATTTGCCAGTTTCTTCCCATGGTCTGGCTATAACTGAATCTGATGTATGTATCTAAAATTTATTTATTTTAAAGATTGGAAAAATAAAATATACATTTCATATAATTGTAGGTGGTGAGGCTGTGGAGATTCAGGTTATATAGTCTTATACTTATTTATCTATGCAAGCAGACACAACAATCCTGGAGAAGACAATTTCACCAATGTCTTCCATAAATAGCGGATGTGTGAAATGCCTGTCAGATCAAAAGCTGAACTACGTTTTGTGAAACTTATGAAAAGCAAAGCATTAAAACTAGACAAGATTGGGGGGGTATCTTGAGCTTAAAGAAGTTAAATGATTGACTTAACCATCTGCAAGCTCAAAGTGCCTAGTCTGATCATTAAATCCTACAACTCCCCCAAAAAAATAAAGAGCCCTGATATTTGACTACACCACTTCTGGAAGACTCTGTGGATGCCAGAGAGATGCTTGGGGCACATGTGGTCATGAGGCTAGACTTGTTGCACCCATGGTATACAATAAGCACACTCCTTTAAGTCAGAGGTCCCCAACCTTTTGGGCACCAGGGACCGGTTACGTGGAGAGAGGTTTTTCTGCGGATCGGAGGGGGCGTAGTTTTATGTGCTGCCTACATCCTGTGGATGGGGCTTTTCTTGTTTGTGCAGACCGGTTGCTTGCATGCCGCGGCACGGTACTGGTCCATGGACTGAGGGTTGGGGACCCCTGCTTTAAGTGACAGTATGGTTGTAATTAGAGGTATTGCATGTATTTATTTCTCCTTTTACACTCTATGCTTGTTTAGATGTATATGTCTTTTGCCATGAGTGATGAGAACAGCATATTTGAATAAAACTAGTATGTGGGTGTTTTTGCATAATCTGGTCCTTTAATAACGTGAGCAATATAAATTGCTTGAGTTGTTTGATCATAGATACTATTTAAGAAGCTACTATTGCATATTTAAACTTCAGCTTCCCAACTCATGTAATAGCAATGATATGTTCTCCCTGTCTTTAGGATGAAAAGTGGTTGGGATACTTTTTTCAGCAGAGATCACTATAGATAAAGTTGAATATTTGGGGTTGCTACAGTAGTATTCACCTGCAGAAATAGAGATATGATTATTTTACTGTTGTGTGCTCTTAGTTTGCTTTTGACTTTTTATTACTTTACCTTGTAAGCTGCTCTGGAAAATCTAGTGAATTGTGGAATGAATAGAAAATCAAGTTACGTAATTTTGAATAATTGCAGCCAGTCTTCCTGCTTCAAAAGCAGGAATCAAGATTGTTGATGAAAGAAGGTTCTTTTTATAGTCATACCTTCAAATACTTTCAGGTATTGAAGACTAATAGAAATGAGACCTTGTGCAAGATAAGGATCCAAGCAACTGAATTTAGCTGTTTCTTAATAACTTCACATGCAGCTAAATAAATTAAATTTCCCACCACATACACTTCTTCCCACTTTTTATAAGAATAATAAAGTGCTTTTATTTCTTTGTATCTTGTGACATTAGCTAATAAATGGGTAGCAATACTATAAAGATAAGGTAATTTGGAAAAAAAGATAATGTGAGCAGCTGTTGCTAAGATATAAACTGAAGCTATCAATACAGTTAGAAGTCCTAAATTCAATACTATAGAATTTATATTATAAAAATATGTTATATGTTATATTTCTAACAAACTATTTGCACTAAGTAGATGTGATGGCTTAATTTTTAAATGTCTTGATTTAAAAATAGACAATTTACCACTTAATCTATTTAGATTAATAATTTATAATTTGTGAAAGGTTGAGAGCATCACAAGTTACCCCGATCCACTTTAGGATTCCAGTTGTATTTAAGTCATGCCGTGTTTAAGTTTACTCTCTTGTAAACCTGTTAAAGTTCTAGATGTTCCATTGATTCATTCCAGGTAGTAAAGAGTGATAACTTCAAGTGTTAGCTTCAGTTCCAAGTCATTACTTTAATTTGTTAACACCTTAATATATTTTTTCACTGTTTTTCTTGATAATATCCTCTTTAATCTAGTCTATGACAATATATAGTCTTTGATTCTATGTAGTCCCAAGCTACATTGTAGCACTCAGACCTCCTTTGATCATATTTTGCTGAAATATGGCAGCATTATGTATTGATAGTAATTATACCCTGTCCTATACCTGGAGATTTGTTAGCAGTATACAAGTATAAAAATAAAAAATATAAAATCAGTTATACAAATCTTCAAGTTGATACCTGTAAAATAGGTGCCAACCCTCAATTGACTGGAGCAAAAGTTCACAGACATAAAACAGCTTTTAATTGTTCGTGAAAGGTCGACAGATATGTGAGCATGGGGCAACCACAGACAAAACTTGTATCCTAATCCTGCTCTTAGGTATATCTTATCCAGGGCACCAGAACATCATTCTGCAACTTTGGCACCCATTTGTGGGGACTCCCCAAATCGTTAGCCATGACCATAGTGGCTTAGGAATTTAGGGAATTGAAGTACAAAGCGGGCGATCAGGCAAGATGCAAAAATCTGATTTAAAATCGTGTGAATAACATCAAGTATTGCTACTTTGAGTGCCTTTGTGATTAAAAAGGCAAGTAAAAGCCAAGTAAATATGTAAATAAATAAACCATCATCATCATTTTAGCCATTGTCTATCCACTGCAGGATAAAGGCCTCTTCTGCATGTTTCCAACCAATACGGTCCTGAGCTTTCTTTTGCCAGTTGGGCCCGCAATACTTGCTGATGTCGTCGCTCCATCTTGTTTTAGGTCTCTCTTTTTATGAAGTGGGATCCATTCTATGACTGCCTTAGTCCACCTGCCATCAGTTCTTCTTGCTATGTGACCGGCCCATTTCCATTTCAATTCTTTTACCCTCTTGAGGATATCGTATACTTTTGTTTGTTCTCTAATCCACGTGCAGGTCTTTCTATCTTGTCTTGTGATGCCGAGCACATTATCATTCCATGGCTCTTTGTGCCACTTGTAACTTTTGTATCGATTGTGAGGTTAGTGTCCATGTTTCACTGGCATATGTTAGAACAGGTAGCACAGACTGATTGGAAACTTTTCTCTTCAGGCATAGGGGGAGGTTGTCCTTGAATAAATAAATATCCAAAGTAATTTAGCTGGTTTCAGTTCTGTGTACCTACCTTGACTTGGGTGGTGGAAGGCATCATTTGCTGCTTACGTAAGGCAGAAAGATGTTTTTGGGCCAATCTTCATTTACTTAAATATAATTAGTCTAATCTAAGCATGATTAAGACTGGACCCAGCTATATTTTACTAAGATTATACCTGAAATATTTTAAGGTATAAAATGCTTCTAAATTATTTGTCTGAATTTATAGTGCCATTAAAATATCTTTTCCAAAAATGAGTACATTCTTCCAAAGTAAGTATTTCATTGTCATGAAACCTAATGCCAAGTTTTCTTTTCTACAAGGCATAATATATTTTTCATAAAAGGTATGGAAATAGCTGAAAATGATTAAATAATAAAAAAGAAATGAGCAGTTGATTCTCTTTAGTTTCAATAAACCTGCTAAGATTTCATGACAATTCAAGATTATAATGTCCTTTTGTAAAAACTGCATGAAATAAATGCTTTGCTCAGGGATAAACACTAGATAATTTACAACAAAATACTATATTGATGTTAATATATGAGGTGTTCAGGGAGAGGTAGCCTGCCCTGCTCTTTTTAGGGTTGCTCATTCATCTTTGGTCCTCACCTGTTGTTGGCTCTCACCTATGGCTCCAAGTGGCTGTAACACATGCATACCCAGTAAATCATCTTAACAACAGGCCAAAGCAGGTGAAGCCATCCAACAGGTCTTCTACTCATAGTGAGAAAGGGATATGTTTATCTCAGTGTGTGGGAAAGGCCCTGGCAGATTGAGCGGAGGAGACTGATTAACAGTTCAACAGTCAAGAAGGCAGGCCCAGCAGGGGTTGTGGACCACTAAGAGCGCAAGACACTTAGACCTCCTGGTCACCCACTGCAGTGGGAAAGGTCTCAGTCATAATGGTTCTCCATGCCATTGAATTAAGCACTGCTCTGCCGAGGAAATGAGACCACCCCTTTGCAATGGCTGTTCCACTTAAAGTTCCATCACCTGCATATTTCTTTTCTGCAGTTCGTCTTCACCTACAACTCATCAGCAAGTCATTTCACTCCAAACCTAGTTTGTTGAGTCCAGCAATGGGGGAGTGGTGAAGCAACAGTTGGAGATGACCGCTGGCAATTATACTCAGAAACCTGCACATGGATAGGCATTGGACCATTGTTTGTTCATCTCAGTACCTGGGGCTGTAGAGATGTCTGGCAGCATCCAGGGCAACTGGGTAGGCCTTCTGAGATAGCAGCTCCTACCCTCACCCGAGGGAGGGGTTAGAAAAGGAACCCTAAACATTCTTACTCCACAACATCTGGCCAGTTAGCCACAGCTAGCAGATCATCTCCTTAGTAGTCAAGAATCAAGAAAAAATAATAAAAGAAAACTCATTTTTTGGAACCTGGAATGTCCGTATCTTGTTAGATAGAGATAATTTGTGAAGGCCTAAAAAAGGAACAGCATTTATAGCATTCAAACTTCACTGTTACAACATTGTCATTACTGCACTCAGTGAGGTCAGACTGGCAGATAAGGGTTCATTACAGGAAACATCCTTTTCCTCTGTCGGCTTCAAAGAGTACTTGTCCATTCTTGTTGTGTCTGTAGATTGCTGTCCTGCAGCCCTGTTTTGCGTGATTCAATCCCCTCTTGAGAAAAGAGGGACCCAGAAAACCTTGAGAGATATGTAGAAGAATTTCTTCAGCATCCGTTGCACAAAATTGCTCATATTTGGATGCTGACTTTGTTGCCAGTCCGGAAGAGATACCTAGAATGCTCAGGCTGTTCTTGTCTTCCCTGGTTATCTGGGAATGGTTAAAATCTGTTGGGACTTGATGAAGTGATCAGGTCCAGAGGATTGTGAATTCAGCCACCTGTTCTTTAGATCCATGTCCCTCCTGGCTTGGAAAGCAGCTTGATGTGTGTGTTGTATGAGTGGGTCCTAGTGATGGTTAATTTTTCTTTGAGCAAGGGGGTTATTTCTTTTCTTTTAAGGAAGCCTTGATTCACCCCCTCTGTAAGAGGCCATCACTGGATCCCTTTATATTTTTGCTCACTATCATTTTTAGAGAAGGTGATTGAAAAGGGGTTGTGCAATAGCTTCAGGGGACCCTAGATGAAACAGTTCTTGGCAATCCTGGTGCTACTTTTGCATGGAGTAACAATCTCCCTGAAGGTATATACTTTTGAGAATCTCCTAGACTCATGACTACTGCTTTATAGAACGGTGGAGATTGTGACCAGAGTCTTTTGCCCAGTTCCAGGTGATGCACTCACTAGTAGCCCTAGTTTTGGAGCAAAGAGTTCTGGCAATAGCAGCTCATGCACTTATGACTGGATTATTGCAATGTATTTATGTGGGGCTACCTTTGAAGACCAAGCCAAGTTAGCATCATCATTAACATTTCAGAAATTAGTGAAAATGGAATAGTTTTAAAGGGTATTTTAGAATCAAAGAGTGGGTACTGTTTGGATATACTTGTCTTATTTATTATTCCTATACTTATTATTTTTTTTTATATTTTATTTTGGGGTTTTATATCTTTTTATGGATCTAGTTACTAAGACTTAGTATAGAATGTGGCAATATATAAATACTATAAATTAGTGAAAAATAAACATTGACATGATTTAATGTATAAGAGTCTTGAAGTCTAAGCATTAAGGGTAAAGTATTCTATAAAAGTATCCATCTTGTTCAAAGTATAGAAATATCTCTTAGAATGAAGTCTTATGATTCGCTTGAACAATCAGGACTGGAAGGCTTCAGACTGAAGAATATGTATTTCTTTTCTAAATGCTTAAAGGGAAAAAAAGGCAAAAGTCCCTGATTAACCGTACTCTTCTGTCTTTCTCAAGTGTGCATTTGCATATATCAACATTCCTTCCTATCTTTTACATTCCAAATATTTTTAACTTACTCATTTGGAAGGCTTAGAAATTTGTAAGATGTAAAATGCTAGACAAGGTCAGAATTATAGCAGCATTAAGTTGAAATGGTGATAAGCAAAGTATAATTCTGATTGAGGATAAGAAGCTGAATGCTATCAAATATAGAAACTCTGGGAACTGTCCTGCTATCTAGTAAATAAGCCACTGAAGAAGGTGGCATACTGTCTAATAATGCTTTAGAAGACAAATCAAGCATCCTCATGCATTTGCACTGATCTCTTTCTTGCATGCAGGGGAAATGGCAGGGAATATATGCCATTATAATATAATAAGAAAAAGATGTTGGGAGCTAGCAGGCTATGAATTATAAGGACTTTTCATATTCTGTATGACTGAGAAGCAGTGATTTGCACATAAATATTTTGTATACGAGAGGCCACTTTACCTTGCCGACTATGAGTTTTGGTTGTTTTTTTTAAATGATATATGAACAGGCAACCCATGATAATAGTGTCATATCAAGGGTCAGGAAGATTTTTTTTAGTGAAACCTCCAGTATTACTTGTTCTTTTTATTCAGAGGCTCAGATGTGTAGAAGTAAATAAAAGTCTATAATTTTTATTATTTTATGAGCAAAAACTCCCTTCACACATTCACAAATTTGTACATATCTTCTTAACTGAAAGTCTGGTTAGCTGAGCTAGATGTGAATTCTAAAAAGGCATGATGCCTACTCTGCACAGTATTTCATTCTATGTGATGGTTTCAAAGGACTACATTTACCATATATTTTTTATATCTTTCCTTTTCCATTTTATACCATTTACCGTTTACTTTCCTACCATTTCTATACTGTGAGCCAGTTTGGTGTAGTGGTTAAGGCATCAGGCTAGAAACCAGGAAACCATGAGTTCTAATTCCGCCTTGGGCACGAAGACAGTTAAGTGACCTTGGGCCAGTCATACTCTCTCAGCCCTAGGAATGAAGCAGTGACAAACCAATTGCAAGGGACTTGTCCAGGCAGTTACCAGGAATCACCTCTGACTTGAAGGCATAAGCTCGTACATGAGAACTGTCTGTTGTTTTGGAACAAGTTTGAATGGTCACTGAACGAGTGGTCATTAGATGTAAAGATTGGCTATTTTCTGGTTGAACTGCTGCAATGCGCTTTACTTGCTCTGCTTTTGAAGACCTCCCAGAAGTTACAACTAGTCCAGAATGTGGTGGCATACACAATGCTGGGTACTCTTAGGTCTGCTCCAGTGGTGGGATTCAAATATGCGAACAACCAGTTCTCTGTGTGGATGCTGCTTCCGGAAGTCCATTCTGGGCCTGGGCAACAAAAAATTAGCTACCGGTTCTGCCAAAGTGGTGCGAACTGGCTGAATCCCATCACTGGTCTGCTCATGTTACACCTCTGTAACATGAGAAGTTGCACTGGCTTCCAGTTTTTTTCTGATTGCAATTCAAGATGCTGATTATTGTCTTTCAAGCCCTACATGGAATAGGGCTAGGTTACCTCTGATATCTGCTGGTTCCACCAGGTTGGGTGGAGTAGGCATGCTCCAGGTCCCTTCCCTTAAAAGTTGTCATTTGTTGAGATTTAGGAAGCATGCCTTTTCTGTAGCAGCTCCTGTTCAGGGCAACACCCTGCCCCCTGGTGATGTGGCAGACTCTCACCTTTTTAGCCTTCTGGAAGGCCATCTAGAGCTGGCTTTTTCCCTAGGTGCTGGGATAGGGTGAAATTAAAACTGGAAGATAGTGCTTCTGGCTGCATTGAAAGAAAGAAATTTTGTTTGTATTGCTTTTTGTTTGTTTATTCTGCTTTTATATTGGAAATGTGGTTTAGAAATGTGAAAAATAGATAGATAGATAGATAGATAGATAGATAGATAGATAGATAGATAGATAGATAGATAGATAGATAGATAGAGTGAGTGAGTGAGTGAGTGAGTGAGTGAGTGAGTGAGTGAGTGAGTGAGTGAGTGAGTAGTCCAGAGTTATGTTATTTAAGATGGACAGAATACAAATATTTTAAATAATTAATTCTTAAAAATAATTATACAGGTAGTAGATTGCCCTGCATGCATTGAGCAGGAATATTTGCAGTAAGGAAATTTACAGATAATAGATCTTTCTGCTCAAAAGCTTCCCTGCTGTAAATTTCCATGTTGAATATGAAGAAACCAAGATAGGGATGACCCATGTAACTGTGCAGCTTCTCTTAGTCATTCATTACATGAAGTAATTACCCTTTATGTAATTAATACCTGATCTCAGTATGATTTTAGATTTCTTTCTACCTAGAAGAGAGATGTGTATCGATAAAGAAGGTATATTACATGAGTGCTTGGGCTAGACAGTTCTCCAGCATGATAGATGGAGAATCCACAAATGGGGTTAGCTCTGTCTTCCTGCCCAATTAGACTGAGTCTGTCAAACTTGCCATGCCTCTCCTGGGCCGGACCCCCCAGTCATGACTCAGTCTGGCCCATGACAGACGTGTTAGTTTCGCTCCCAGAAAATTAACTTTACCAGAGCAGGTAGTATTAATCTTTTCTTACCCATTCGTGGATTTTTCCATTTTCCAGACAACGCTGGGATCAGTGCTGCGTTCGATCGCTTTAGGGAGAAAAAAGACAGGATTGTCTTCCAGGGAGGCCTTAGCCTCTGTCTCCCAGTGAGATCGCGCAAAGTCCCTTCAGGGTGATTGCGCACAGCCCCTTCAGGGGAAAAAGCCCAACCAGAGACAGAGGCCAGGTTCGGACTTGGCTCAGTCCTCTTGCTCCTTTCTGACCAGATCGGACCATCCGTTCGAGCGACCTGGCAACAGGGACAGACCCAGACAACAGTTTCAGGGCAAACAGCCCTTTCGGGGCACGGGAGGCCGTCCCTTTAGAAGATCCAAGTGACTTCAGGGGTGCTCCTCCCATAGGTGGCAGACTGACTTTTTATTCCCACAAATGGGAAGCCACCACCACAGACACTTGAGTCCTCAATACTATAAAGTGCGGCCTGTCCCTGGAATTTGTGACCAATTCCCCAGAGCGCTTCATCTCTTGTCCGTTGTCAAAGAATCCGGACAAGAAAGGTCTCATGAACGAGGCCATTCGACACCTCTTGGAGATAAGGGCCATAGAACCAGTACCGGCTGGTCAACTGGGAAGAGGGTTCTATTCCATCCTCTTCGTTGCTCTGAAGACCTCGGGAGGATGGAGGGCGATATTCGACCTAAAGGGTCTGAACTCCCATATTGCATACAAAAAATTCAAAATGCAAATGCTCCAGTCCATACTGGCCAGCATCAGAAGGGGAGACTTCCTGACGTCTATCGACCTCACGGAGGCGTATCTACATATCCCCATCCTTCCCGATCACCGGCAGTTTCTCCGGTTCTGTTACACAAATCATCATTATCAATACAGAGCCCTGCCGTTTGGCCTCTCGTCAGCTCCAAGAGTGTTTACAAAAGTCCTGGCGGTGCTCGCCGCACACTTGAGGCTGGTTCCGGTACGCATTCAGTGCTACCTGGATGACATTCTTATCCAGTCCTCCATTCCGGACGCCCAGTTGGACCTAGCCTTGTCTATCAAGACCCTCCAAGACCACGGGTCCTCGGTGAACTTTCAAAAGAGCCAGACAGTTCCCTCAACCCGCCTTCTTCACCTAGGCGTGGTAATAGACACAAGACTTTGCAAGATCTATCTGTCTCGGGAACGTCGGGAGAGCCCTGGTTCTCCAGGTCCAAAGGGAGTGAGTAGTCACACTGGCCACGCTTTCTCAATTGTTGGGGAAACTGATTTCATGCATGGCGATAGTGCCATGGGCCAGACTACATTCCAGGAACCTGCAATGGTTTTTGCTCCCGTTTCAGAGACTCCTCCAACCAAAGGATACGGGTTCCTTCTCAGACCCTAAAATCCCTTCAGTGGTGGACCTCCCCAGCGGTAGCCAGAGGGTCATTATTCAAAGAACCCATTCGGCTCACCCTGACATCGGACGCCAGTCTGTTTAGCTGGGGAGCGCACCTACGGTCTCAGTTGGCTCAGGGCCGGTGGTCCTGGTCAGACCTGAAGCACAACATAAACTGGTTGGAGCTCAGAGCCATACACCTGGCCCTACGCCACTTCCGCAAAGCAGTGGCGAGACAACACATTTTGGTCCTCACGGACAATGTGGCGGCGAAAGCCCATGTGAACCGGCAAGGGGGTACCTGTTCACGGTCCCTAATGGCCGAGGCCCAGTTGTTGGGATCCTGGGCAGAGACCAACCTCTCCTCCCTCAGAGCCGAGCACATCTCGGGAGAGGCAAATCACCAGGTGGATTTCTTAAGCAGGTCGACAGTGGATCATTCCGAGTGGCGCCTGCACACTGTTCTCTTCAAGGAGATACTGGATTTGTTCGCTTCTCCAGCGAATTCCCAGCTTCCGAGGTTTTTCTCCCGGTTCCCCTCTCCAAGGGCAGAGAGAGCGGATGCCCTCTGCAACCCGTGGCCTGCTATATACATTTCCCCCTCTCTGATCCCGGCAGTCATCCAGAAAATACTGCAGGAGCGGGCAGAGGTGATATTCATTGCACCACACTGGCCAAGACGGCCGTGGTTTGCCGACCTCGTGAGCCTTTCAATCTCTCCCCCATGGAGGATTCCTCCAGGTCGCATTGCACTCAGCCAGGGAGCTCTGCAACATCCAGAGCCCCAGTGGCTCCAGTTAATCGCCTGGCACTTCAGCGGGTGGCTCCTGACTCAGGAGTCCTATTCCTCAGGTGTGATTTCCATGATTCAGGCCTCCCGACGGCCTATGACAAACCGGATCTATGACTCCACATGGAGAAATTTCTGCCACTGGTGCGCAAAGAACCAGTTGGCTCTCTCGGCTATTACCATTCCGAGAATACTGGACTATTTATTGGAAGGGCTCAATAAGGGCTTGGCGCCCAATATTATCTGCAGACAAGTGGCGGCTCTATCCACGGTGCTTACATGTGGCAATTCGGAGCCATTGACTCAGCATCCCATGGTGTGCTCGTTTGTCAAGGGAGTGAGCAACACCAAACCGCCCGTGGTTCATCGGTATCCCTCTTGGGATTTGCCGCGGGTCTTACAGGCCCTTACCTCACCACCATTTGAACCCGTCAGAACCTGTACACTGCGGTCCTTGACAACTAAGGTAGCCTTCCTGATAGCCGGCACTTCGGCTAGATGCATTTCTGAACTGGCAGCTGTCTCTATCAGAGATGATTTATGCGTCTTTCATGAGGACAGAGTGGTCCTTCGATTGGATCCATCTTTTATTCCTAAGGTCAATACCTTATTTCACAGACGGCAGGAAGTAATACTGCCAGACTTTTGTCCTCATCCATCCCATGACTTGGAACACCAATGGCACACCCTGGATGTTCGCAGGGCATTACGCTACTACATCAAGCGGACGGCGCCTTTTCGCAAGTCGGAAGCCCTCTTCGTTTCTTTTCGGCCTTCTTCTATGGGGCAAAAGGTTTCTGCCTCCACTATTGGCAGGTGGCTCAGGACTTGCATTGCAGGGGCATATCAGTCGCAATCCCTGTCAGTTCCAAGTCATGTTACTGCTCATTCCACTCGCAGCGCTGCGACTTCCGCAGCATGGGTGACACAGGCGTCCATTGAGGACATATGTAGGGCGGCGACATGGTCTTCACCTTCCCCTTTCGTGAGGCATTAAAAGTTAGACAGATTTGCCTCCGCAGACGCCTCCTTTGGCCAGAGAGTGCTACAGCACGTAGTGCCACAAGGTGGGACACAGGCCCAGACTGCTTCCCTCCCGTAGGGACAAGAGCGGCTTTGATATGTCCCATTCGTGGATTCTCCATCTATCATGCTGGAGAAGGGGCGTTGTCTTACCTGAACGCCTTTTCTCAGCATGATGATGGAGAATCCACACCCACCCCTCAGTGTCCGTCAGGTCCTGTGTCAGGGGTCTGGGAGCCAACACGTCCAACTGTCGTCAATAGCTTCACCTTCGTCATGACTGGGGGGTCTGGCCCAGGAGAGGCATGGCAAGTTTGACAGACTCAATCTAATTGGGCAGGAAGACAGAGCTAACCCCATTCGTGGATTCTCCATCATCATGCTGAGAAAAGGCATTCAGGTAAGACAACGCCCCATCTGGGCATGGTGAAAGGCATTAACGTCCCAACTTAAGAGTCTGGAATTTCTTGGAAAGGAAGCAATGTGAGAAAGTTGAATCTAATTTAATATTAATGAATCTTATTACTTATAATGGGTGCTAGTGAGTGAAGCATGTGAAGGGTACTTTTGCAAACTACCCCACCCTACAGTTGCTTAAGTACTCAAGCTTTGTATTTTCGTGACAGAATGACATGATTCCTGAAGAACTTTCCTATAAATCTGCTTCACTTTAGAAAAAAATCCAGCAAAATTGGTTTCCATGCCAGTGTATAAAATACAACTTGTCCTCATTTAGGATCGTAATTGATCGTTAAATTAGAACTGTGCTTGTGATCTTACTTCAGCTTTCCTTTGCTTCACAGATCTACGAAGGTTTTAAATCTGAGGAATGATCATAAAGTTACTTTTTCATCACAATTGTAATGAAAAATTGTCTGGTTTGGCACAGCAACCAAACAGGACAGGTACAGACTTCAACGGATAGTTAGGACTGCAGAAAAAACAATCACAACCATCCTTCCTTCCATTGAGGATCTGTACACTGCACGAACCAGGAAGATTATGTGACATAATCTATTTCAACTCAGGATGCTGCTATAGAGCATTGCATGCCAAAACAACCAGACATATAGTTTTTTCCCCCCTGTGCCTCCACTCTGCTGAACACTTAATTCCCATTTCTCATCTTTTCTCATCTTCTCATCTTTCCTACTATCTTCTCCTATTGATTTCTTATGATTTATCAATTGTTGTTTGTAACTTATCATTAATGATTGTAACTATGATTATGACCTATGACCTATTACTTGCTGTTTATATGTACACTGTGAGCTTATGCACTGCAGACAAATTCTTTGTGTGTCCAGTCACACTTGGTCAATAAAGAATTTTATTCCATTCCATTAATTGTGAATGGTCACTAACTAGGCAGTCTCTAAATGAACTGCACCATTATGTGGATGGGATGCCTAGATTCTTCAAGAAGTGGGTTTGGAACAGCTGCAGTGATTTAATCAATCTAAAAAATACAGTTGTCTCTGAAGGGCTCTTCTGTTTTGGAGTTGGCTTTTACAGCAATCAAAGGGAGACAGCAAGTTTTTAAACACAATTCCAGATTGAATAAAAGCTAATCAAGCTTATTGGAGAATACTCTGCAGTTAGCTGTGTTGTACTGTACATTATATTGCTGCTAAATACTAAGTCAGACTAACGTTACTTTAAATCCAGTCAGTTACCAATTTTAAAATGCAAAATATAAATCTGGTTCTTGTTGGAAGTCAATAAATAAATTATTTTACGGCAAAAAAAATTCAATGTGATATGAGCATTACATGTTCTTATCACTAATAAATCTGAGATCTAGCAGCCATATAAAATATCTGGACTTTTAAAAGTTTCCCAGTGGACAGACCTCAGGTCTCATTTGGCCACATCCAAGACTGACCTCACTGAATTATCTTTATTTCTAATTTTCTTAGCATGCAGAAAAGAGACTTTTATTTCAATACTGGGGTCCATAACCTCTGGTTTTTTTTCTCAGCTTCTAGTTTGTGTTCCATTACTATAATTCAACAAGTTTAAGAACCAATTGCATCAATTGTTAAGGAACACTTACAAGTATTTGAAGGCCACAGTGGGGAATATTTTATTTCAAAACATTGACATAAATAGTTAATTTATTCTTTAATTTCTATGGGAAATATTTGGACATAAGATTGGGACCACTATCATTACTGTTGAAAGAAAAAGTCTTCATCGGGTCCAGTCCAAGCCGGGAATAAACAAAATGGAGACTGCTTTAGAAAGAAAGTTGTAGTTTATTGAAGAGCAGAACCATAAGACATGTGGCTCTGGAGCAGCTGACCACATGTTGCTGGAAGTGGTGGGTTTTTATACCTTCTTGGGCTTTTGTGTTTGGAGTTGTTCCTGTGGCATGAAATTTGGCCTGAGGTTCAGTGTGCCCTTTTAGTATTCTGATGTTGGTGGGTTAATCCTATTATGTCCTAAAGGTCATTTCCTGTTTCCCTGGGGCTGTGGCTGATGACTATGTCCTGTGTTGGATTTTTTGGGTGAGGGGTTGTTGGTTCTAGGGATCTTTGTCTTTCTAATCCCATCAGCTTTAAGCTTCCTGGCTCCAGTCTTTCTGAAAGGATTATCAAATCTCCATTTCTACAGAGCTGGTCTCTGCTTGAGGCAGAGGGACTTGGGGTTGGGGTGTTTTCTGACTTTTAAGATCTTCTCCATTATTCCTTTGGGAAATATAATATTCTTCCTTTTTAATATTCCCCAAAATATTTCTTTCTCCGGGGGGGGGGGTGTTGCTGTCTTCCTACTTTACCATTATTTTTCATTCTATTAATACTATTGTTTGTTTCATCGATTTTATTTTTCTCCTTCTCCTCCTCCTTCTGAAACATGGCCACCATTCCAACTGTAATTGTATTGCATTCCTCTGCAGATCAATTCAATTTGGCAATATATAAATATACAAATATACATTACTTTAAAATACAATTTAAAATTAATCATTTCAATATTGCAAATGAAGACATTCATATTATTCCTTAGATGCATGTAAGGCACTATCCAAATTGAACCCCCACTTGCTTTCTAGAACATTTTGTTTTAATCAAATTTGCTGTATAGAACTAGACCAACAATTGACATTGCATTTTATCTCTGTATTTAGTACATGTCATTGTGCCCCACATCAAGGCTTAGAGAGGGTGGTTCTTGGGCACATTTTCCCAAGATAAATGCCATTTTCTCAGTAAGTGTATGTCCAACACTTAGTGCATAGATGCTCTGAGCATTTTAGGGTGGTCTCGGTGAAAGCTCTTCCAGAAATTTGAAAATCTACCTTTGGGCACAACCATTACTGTTAAGATTATTCTCTAGTATTTCTGGGATTTTCTTTTTTTACTAAAAGCTATTCTAACTCTGATATCACTGGGAAAAAAGTACATTGAATGTAACAGTTTGATGTGGGAGTAATAAAACAATACATCCTCTTTAAGCTGCGAAAATATGAAATGTTGGACTCTGGATCAGGTTGACTAGAAAGTGGTTCCTCTGGGGTGAATTAGGGCAGAGTTCCTCCTCCTCCTGCTACAAAATCTCAGTGTGCCTTTGTGATGAGCCTAGAATTAACTTCAGTTCCCCGTTGCTGCACAGCAGTACTACTCTTCACTGAATTTTTAAAAAGCAAAACAGCTGCATTTTTGAAGTATGCATTCTATACAGTAAATTCTTTGCAATATATTTGAAATTAACCTTTTTTTTCTTTAAAAAGAATGCTGACCCTTGAATAGCCAAGTTAAAAAATAGTTCCTTACTTCCTAGATAGCCATTTTCTCACCAAAGGTGAGTTTAGGGCAGAAAAACGTCAAATCAGCTTTGCAGAATTTTGATTTTCAAGTGCAATTATAACAAACATTTGTTTGTGCTACTAATATGCCCCAACAATGGCAGAGATCTAAAACAATTATAAACAAATTCAGGATGAAACAAAGAGGCAAACACAGGGACACATAAAGGCGTGCAAATGATAAGACATACATTGTGATGTGAACAAGCACCACTCTTCTGCATCTGAGTTACAGTGTTGTGTGCAGGTATGTAAGCGGCTGGGTTTGTGTGTGATAACGTGATTCATGTTTGTCACTTTTCCTCTTTCTTCCTCAGGATGCCCATATCTAACATTGGCTAATGTATTGTGTGATTTAAAAGTGAAAAGTTTAAAATTTAAAAATGCAAAATTATGTTGCTGAGTGAGACATTGTTAAGTGAGTTTTACTTCATTTTACAACCCTAACCCTAACCCTCTCCTTGGACACTCTATTACAAAGCCCTAAAGACCTGGTTTTGCCAGTGGACCTGGGGCCAGTTTGCCAGAGTGTGATGGAGCTCATCAAATGCTTTGTTTGACTGTTATCACCAGCGGGGCTATCACTTTTATTGTTTGTATATTGTTTTTTTATCTTTGTAAGCTGCCCAGTCACTGAGAGTGAGTGGGCAATCATATAAATTTTCTAGAATAAATAAATATAAGGAAGGTGGATTACACAGCATAACAAAGCATAGAAGATACATCAAAATCTAATTTAAATCGAGCCCTTAAAATATAAAAAGTATATATGAAGACAAGAAGGCAAAAAATCTAAAGGGAGGGATATGTGCATTAAATGGGTGTAGGAAACGTAAAAGTTGGTAAATAGCAAACTAAATGTACCACAATATAAAGCACTCTTAAATAACAAACTGAATACACATTAAAATTAGTTTATGGCCCAGGTCATAATTCTGATGGATTTTAAGCATTGCTACGCAAAACCCAGCAACATATGTTGCCGCAGGATTAGTATCCTCAAGCACCTGTAGAACTGTCCTGTGTGCCCTGGTTATTTAGAGAGTAATGGTGAGATGAAGCTATGAGAAATGTGTAATAGAGGTACTGAGGAGCACATGCTGTGTTGTTTCTGTATGTCCACAGTCACAGAGACATTATCTGTTCTGACAGGGAATTTTCTTGGCCTTCAAGAATAACTGAGGGGAGGGCATGACATTGTGTCAGAGTAAAGAGTGTCTGATGGTTAGGTATTTAAAGGTTAATTAAGTATGCCATAGGGGGAGGCATACTTAATTAACCTTGGATTCACTGGCAACAAAGGTTGGTGACCTTGCTAGGTCCAGTTGGTGCTTGGTACCTACTATGTGCTATTTAATAAATTATTTGGCCTGATCATGCCCCATTGCTGATGAGGGCTTAAAATTGCCCATACCATTTTTATTTTAAAAATACTTTTCAAAGAAATCTTATTAGTGTCTAGATCAGGGGTGTCAAACTGGCGGCCCACAGGCCGGATGCATCACGTGTAGGCCACGCCCACCCCAGCTCCGCAAAGGCAAAAATGTCACGATATATCATGTGATGCGATCGAGTTTGACACCCGTGGTCTAGATACTTTTTATCATGGCGAACTACAGCAGTAGCTAACCTTATCCCAATATATATTTTTTTTCATTTTTATTTGTAATACCATTCTGGGTGATAGCAATCCACTGAGTTGGGAGTTCTTTTTTATATGAACAAGTTTTATTGGTATTTTTTGGTTTTACATCAAAGTGCTTTAAGAATCCACGTGGAGATAGGGTGGTCAATCATCCAAAGAGAAAAAACAATATAATCAAACATAAATAATTCAATAATTCCTTAAAAATTCCTTCTCTATTCCCTCAAGCTATGACCTAGTATTAATACATTTCTAAATAAAATTCAATCATTGTAAAAAAAATATCAATAGTAATTCACTTATATCCATCAAAATCCTGTTTTAAGTTTAACTATTTTACCATTACCATTTTCCACTTTAGCCTAAAAGGGAGTTCTTAAACATTTTGTTTTCTTTGATCAATGAAGGCAAAATTGGTTTTCAGGAGACAACCTTGCACTGCTTTACCACTATATTTTTTTAAATATGTCATAGCAAAACATTTTCTTCCAAATTTGCTTATCAGGATAAGTGGCAAAAATGAAAGTGGATATGTGTCAAAGAAATTTGATTTTTTTTAAAAAAAAAATAAGTGTGGATTTTGAAGAGTGTTTAGCTTTATTTTTTAGTGCTTTCATGGCTTTAACTTTTGTGTTTATTTGTGTTGAATTTTCTATCTCAATAAAAGAACAAAAATGCGGTGGTTGCACTATCATGCTGGAATCCCCTTGCTGCTCTCTTTATTTGTAAATGTCAGTGGACAGATTTCTGTAATGAGACTTACCGACTCTCCAAATGTTATAACCTTGAAATGCAGAGACTGTTTAGCACAGTCTAATCAATACAATCTCATTTATCATCTCCTTGTGAAGCTTGGGACTGTTGCAGGCACAAAAACAGGATTTCTAACATTGAGAAGAGAAAGTTTGAGGGGAAGGGGCAAGAAATTGGTCTCTATATAATATTTGAACAGTGCTGAAATTTGGAATCCTGGATCTGTTTTGGCAGCTAACATAGGCTTATTCCATTCCTTTTCAGAATAGAATATGATATGTTAACTAAGGAATGGAGAAACAAAAGTAAAAACTCAGTTGAGAACTTCAAGTCAGCATCTTTAGGGAACATCATTTGTAATTAGCTACACAAGATAGACTGATTCACAGTAGGAGTGGGTAGCTATGTAGCTATCGGTGACATGGTGAACAAGCCATGAATCAGAAATGTTGCATTTACAGTAGTAGATCTAGCATCTGCCCATATCTCCATTTACGCTCCTTTGCAAGTGGAGTAAGAGAGTAATTCCTTAGGACTATGATAACCATATGAAAATCTTTCAGAGATGGGGCATGTTCTTTAGATCCACTGGCATGATTCAATAGTGTTGGGACAGAAGCTGCTTCAGTCACTTCAGCAGATGATTTTTAGCATATGACAATTAGATGGGGAAACCCTGTTGGTTTTATAAGATTTCTTGAAAATACTCACCAGCACGTCTTTTGAGGACATTTGGTTGATGTGGGAAAATATTTTCCTTGGTTCCAGTCTTATTTGGCTGAAAGTTTTAGAGACACTGCTGGGAAATTATTGGCCCTGGGCGTGTTAGAATCCCTTGGGCTTTCTCCTCACTGCATCTGAATGAAGTTGGTGGAAGTCATCTTGGGCTTGCGGATGGATCCTATTACTGTGCTGAAAGTATCATGTTATTCTTTCCATTTTCCCCTTGTAAATGATGATCTGTAACTGTGGAAGATGTGGCCCACTGTTTGGATGCTTAAAGGGATTTGATTTGTATAAGAAAATTATTGCTCAGTTCAATGCAGTTACAATCCCTGTTGGTGTTGGGAATGGGGTTTGTTCTAGATGCAGTTGGAAACCTAAAATAACAGTTTTGCCACTGAAAAGTGGTTTTAGACCTAGAATTGCACTGGAGGGCTGGTGGTTGCTTTGACCAAGAATACTTTTGCCTCACTTTGACTGGAATACCAATTTCATCTCTTTCTTGGTTAAGTTGAACATGGTTATAGTGATCTCAGCTTCAATTAGGATATTGTAGTTCATTTTATTTCAATACCTTCTCAATTGAACAGACTGGGGAAATGGGTGGATGAATTATTGTGTCTCATGAACTATAGAGATAATAAATTCCAACCATCTACACTGGCTTCACATTTTTTTCCTGATTTACAAAACTTTAAATGGCTTGGAGTTAAAGTAATCCATTTTCATCATATATTTGAAATATTTTGTAACTGCCCAATAATATTGCAATAAAGCAAGAAACACCAAATGCTAGAAAAAAAACAACAGCAAAATATAGTATACAAAGTTTGTCACCTCTAATAATCCAATGAAAGAGTTTGAGGGGCTCTAGAAAGAGGCGGTCATCTTCTAGGGCAGGGCTTTTCAACCAGTGGTACGGGTACCACCTGTGGTACATTGGCACCTGGCAGGTGGTACGCGACCATCCTAGAAAACTGGTAGTGGGGGAGGGGAATGAGCTGAACCGGTGGCAGCACCGCACGAGCCTGAGCAAGAGATGGCTGGAGCTGCAGGGCTGTCAGGGCTCAGTGGAAGCGCTAGGATCAGCGCCAGGCTCCAGTTGGAGCTCAGCGCTGATCCTGGTGCTTCTGCTGAGCCCTGAAGAAGCAGCAATCAGCTGGAATGTTGCAGCATCTCCAGGGTCTTGTGATTTACATTCAGATGCTTGACAACTGATTCATATTTATGACGGTCACAGTGTCCCAGGGTCATGTGAAGTGATCAAAACCTGCTGCAACCACCCAGCAGACAGGGGGAATAAAAACCAAACACCCCCCACCCCACCCCCGCTGCCAATCCTCAACAGAAATACAACAATGAAAACCTCGGACAGGAGGAAGAGTGCCGCCGGGCGGGCAGACGTCTTGCTCAGCTGTGGCTTGGGGGGCACTTTTTTCAGTGCCATTGTAACTTCAAACAGTCACTAAGCGAACTGTTGTAAGTCGAGGACTACCTGTACTTTATCACTTTTTTCCTTTTTTTTTTTTTGTCATCAAGTTTTTGACACCTTGCTAGGCGACTGGTGGTACTCGGATGTTGCCATACCCTAAATGGTACAATGGGTGAAAAGGTTGAAAAGCCCTGTTCTAGGGCAGCCCTATTAGAGTACATTGTAGTCATCCAGCTGAGTGGTGATCAGAGCATAAGTTACTATTGCCAGGATATCCTGCTCGAGTTCAGCCCGTTACTAAGTTTATTTCCCCAAATAATTGTGTGAATTGAGCAAGTTATTTTATATATGCTAATAAAAATCTAAGTGGCAGCAACTCACTGGCTAAACAGAGTTTAGTACTTGGTTTAGTACTTGGATAGGAGCTCCCCTCCCCTCCAGGAATTCCCAGTATATTGGCTAGATTTAAAAGTCCATAAGAGATTATGGAAGAAAACAATACTACAAAATACTTTCCTTAATGCTACTAAGAAAACTGCCTGGGTGCAGTCACTAGGAGTCAACCTCAATTTGTCAAGTGGTCATGATTTCCTGGAGGATAAGACACACACACTCAGACACTGAGACACAGACTGACTCAATCAATACTGGAAATGGTACATTATGGAAAAAAAATGAGTAGAACTTTTACTTTGGTTGTTGTCTGCCTTCTTTCATCTGAAGCCCAGTTCTGGAACTTTATACCAGATCAGTCTGAGGACAACCAGATTGTACAATATGGAGAACTAACAAAATGTTCCAGCTTTTTTTCCCCTACTTCCCTGTAATATTTTGTTACCTTCCTATTTGTTTGCTTATTTGTTTGTTTATGACAATCCCGGTGGGCAGATAAGCACTTTAAATACTTTTAATAAATATGTATATTTTTGGTGAGAAAATGCACATTTAGGCTTTATACATATAAATAGGAATGATTAATATTTCAAGTTACTGTGGGCATGATATTGAATTAAAAGTAAAAAGAAATAGGTAAGTGATATGAACTGGAAACAGACTTGCCTTTCCTGGAGAGGTTATACCACATGGGGAAATTTATATATCTCCCAAATGAAAAATTGATTTAAAAAAAAAAAAAACCATTCGTATGCAGAAAAATGTTTAGTGGATATTGCTAGAAATATTAGATGGTGTGATATAAATATTTTATTTATTCTGATTTTATATGGTATGATAGTTTGTCTCATATCCTTGAAGAGGTTCATACATACATATAGTTAAGCATAAATGGAGATTATACCTTTTTCGGCTGGGATCAATTCAGCTAACACTATCATATTAAAGTATAAAAATAAATTTATCAGAGTTATGCTTGGTGTTTTCTTGAGCTTGCTTTTACCGTGTTTATACATATATTTATTGTACAATGGCTTTAACATTGGTGTATAAAATTAATAGAAAAGATGAATATATCTTACAATTTTAGATATCCAACTGGAGATTTCCATCTCTCTGAAACTTAACTTATCTTCTTCTTCTTCTTCTGCCATATCCGTTATCGGACGTTGGTGATCATGTTGGCGATCCTGTTTTTATCAGCAGCCGCACGAAAAAGTGCTGCTGAGTTTTGTTCAAACCAGTCCCTTAGATTTTGAAGCCATGATGTTCTTCTTCTGCCTGGACCTCATTTGCCTTCAATCTTTCCTTGGAGGATTAAATGGAGTATGCCGTATTTTTCTGGGTGTCACATCACATGTCCGAAATATTCTAACTTTCGTTTTTTAATTGTTTTGATGATTTCCCTTGGCTTTCCCAGGCGGCTTATCACTTCCTCATTTCTGATTTTGTCAACCCAGCTTATACGTAACAGCCGCCTGTAAATTCACATTTCAAATGCTTCTAGTCTCTTCAGGTGGCCTTCTGTCAGAGACCAACTCTCTACTCCATAGAGCAGGATAGAAAAAATATAGCATCTGACAAGCCTGATTTTCAGTCTTAGGCTTATGTCGTGACTGCAGAAGACCTTTTTCATTTTGAAGAATGCTGTTCGAGCTTTCTCTATCCTTGTCTTTACTTCAGCGGTCATGTCCCAGCTTTCATGTAAATTAGAACCGAGGTGCGTGATCCTTTCAACTTTTTCTAGTGGTGTTCCTTCTGAATTTACTGGTGGTAAGTTAACGGGTTGTTTGCTGACGACCATGATCTTGGTTTTTGAGGTGTTAAGCTTCAAGCCGTATTTTCCAGATGTTTCTGTGACTCTGTTGATGAGGAGCTGAAGGTCTTCATGCTTACTGGCAAGCAGAACTGTATCGTCAGCATATCTTAAGTTGTTGATCCAAACACCGTTTACTTTGATGCCAGCATCGATGTTCTCCAGTGCCTCGTTGAAGATTGACTCAGAGTAGATATTGAACAGCAGTGGAGACAGAATACATCTCTGTCTGACCCCTCTTCTTTTCTCCAGCAGGACGATGGAGAATCCACCAATGGGTTAGGACTATCTTCCTGCCCAATAAGAGACTAAGTTTGCCAGAGTTAACACGCCTCCTGCTGGGCTGATATCCCAGACACGACTTAGTCTTCAGCCCAGCTAGGACGTTGTGTTGGCTCTGAACAGGTCGTATTATTCATTATTGGTGGATTCTCTCATCATCTAGACTGGAAAGCACAATTCGGACTTTAACTAAATTCTCCAAATTCCCCGGCTGCAAACAGCTGAGCGTCGGCCTCCGGGTCACTCAGCAAAGGCAATTAGGCGATCGGCCGGATCGGGCCGATTCGCTGCGTCAGCCCTCCGCATCGGGGATTTCGGCCGACGGACAGCTGATTGTCGGGCCAGGGCTAGCCGCCCTACAACTGAGTGTCGGCCTCCGGTCGTCAGCTCTCGCGTCAGCCCTCGCCATCGGGGATTTCGGCCGACGAACAGCTGATTGTCGGGCCAGGGCTAGCCGCGGCACAGCTGAGCGTCGGCCTCCGGGCTCCCTCAGCATCAGCGGAGGCTGCGGAGCGTTCCTTTAAGGGTAGCGCTGCTGGAGGCTCGCAATTTTGATCTGTTGAAGGTCGGAGCTTGCCGCGGCATCGCGGAAGGCCAGCCTTCGGGCAGACGGCCAGGCCGTTACTCTCCACGGCCCTGTAGCCTCCAGCGAGGATTACTTGCTCCTAGTACTTGCTCCTAGATCCGCGCAACGTGCACTCCGCTGCCGCTGGCTCCCCGATACTGGGCAGCCAAAGCTTAAGCCTGAAGGCCTCACTCTGCAGTGGTTAATTTGAGGCCTCAGATTTTGGCGCACACATCGCGGCCGCCATTTTGGAGACCAGAGGCCTAGCAGGCCTGACAGGGATGGCCCAAACAGGCAGCAGCCACTGCACAGGGCCTTGCAGGCTGCTTGCAGAGGCCATTGGCTTAAAGGTCTGATTCACCTCTCCTTCCCTGCAGGGAATTATCTCAGGTCTAAGCCCCAGACCTAACAGGCCGCCTCGCCATTGCAGCGGCGGCCATTTTGCAGACTGATCACAGCCGCCATTTTGTATCTACAAAACTGCCATTGGCCACCCTGCTCAGATTCTGATCTGGCACAACCTAAACCCAGGGCAAACTTGGAGAGGATTTCACCTTTAGCGTGAGCTGGCACGCCTTTGGGCTCCGCCGCCACCACCTAGGCTTTGTGTGCAGGCACATATCACTCAGGTGATCGCCGCCACCAACAAGGAGAGGAGTGCGCAGGCACATATCACCAAGGTGATCGCCGCCACTGATCGGTCAACGTGCGTGCCGGCACTTGCCGATTGCGACTCACCCATTGGGTCTCGTCGCCACAAGATACCTGACTAATATGCCTCAGTGCATCACTGGGCAGTTTCCAGCCTCTCGGAGCTCTGCCTAGGGCAGTAGGGCGCTCAGTGTAGCGCAAAACCCGGAGCGGACGCTGTTCATCAGCTTTTGGTATACTAACAGCTGGGCAATCCGCTCCTGCTCCTGAGTTGCAACAGGCCTCTGGCCTTCCTTGCAATGGCTGATGACGCAGCTAATCAATCTGCGCAGGGCGCTTCCGGCACTCCCGTCTCAGGGAAGCGCAAGTCCTCTAAACTAGAGGCAGCAGGCAGGATAAAGGCCAAGGCCAGGTCCAAGGCCATCGCTGGCAAAAAGGCCTCAAGGGCCGCAGAAAAGGCAGCCGAGAGGCGAAACACGGCTCTAGAGAAGCAATTCTCCAGGGCACAGCGTATGTCTGCAGGAGACCAACCTCTGGTTCCCCTTGCCCCCCAGGAGAGCTCACTCTTCAACCCCCAACCGGCCCTGCCAGGTCCTACTGACTCGCGGGCCCTTTTCCATCAGGGCCCCATGGCGCAGAGTACTACTCTGGCCTCTGACCAGGGATTGAACCCCTTAATGGAGGCTTCACCGGCTAGATTCCGCCCCCCGCCCGAGGCCACGTTGACGCCCACAGCGGCTGGACTTCGCCCCCCTGATCATCAAGGGGTCGGGCCTGAGCAGCTCGAAGCATTAATCGCCCAGGCGTATGCTCAGGGCAGGGCCTCCTCGTTTTACAAGAACCCCAGGCCGCAGTTGGTCATGCCCGTGGTGCCACCTCAGGCACGGGCGGAGAGGCCGGAATATCCGGAGTCCGTTTATTCGGACCATTCCTCCCAAACACGGGACTCTGATCCCGAGGATTATGGGACAACTGACTTCCAGCTGTCAGAGGATGAGGAGTCGGCCCCAGACCCGTCGCCTTTCATAGGCCTCTTTGACCCGGGTCTATTCAGGTCTCTCCTGCTAAAGGCCACCACATCGGCCAATATTGAGCCAGAGCAGGAGAAGCAACCGACTGCCTCAACTAGTCAGGACCCCAAGCCACTCTTCTCCGAACCTACGGTGACGGAGCGCTACATCCCTTGCCCTCCATTCTTCCTGGAAACTATCAGGAAACAATGGGGGAATCCGGGCACTCTACCAACGCCGGGGGTAACGGATAAGAGACTCATGGCCGTCGCCCCGGCCTTGTCAGATCTCCTGGAGGTTCCCAGGGTGGACGAACCACTAACCTCTCTTTTTTCTTCCTCCACCGTGTCAGGTGACACGTCTGAGGTCTTGAGGGCAGAGGACAGGAAGTCCGAGCTCTCTCTCTGCAGGTCTCATCTGGCATCGGCATGGGCCGTGCGTGCGTCCACCTCTACTTCCTTCTTTGCCAGAACGTCAATTCTCTGGCTCAGGGAACTCCAAGCGTTGCTTCCCCCGGATCAGGTTCGTGCCCATCAGAATCTGGGTAAGTTGGTGGCATCGGCAGAATACATGGCGGATACTTCCCTCCATGCCGCCAGATTCTCAGCGCGTTCCATGGCCGCTAATACTGCAGCCCGCAGGCTTCTATGGCTCAAACAATGGCGAGCGGACTTGAAGTCAAAGTGGCACCTGGCTTCCGCTCCCTGCAGGGATGGACACCTCTTTGGGGAGGCGCTAGAGCCATACCTTACTGAAAACAGAGATAAGCGTAAGGTGTTGGCCCACCTTACTAGGAGGCCAGATAGGCGAGCTACTCCGTACCGAGGGTCGGGGTCAAACCCCGAGTTCTGGATTCCCTTCGATGGTGGCTCTCTCCTGCTGTAGACAGAGGGTCCCTATTCCGGGAACCAAACAGACTCACCTTAACGACGGATGCAAGTCTGTTCGGATGGGGCGCGCACCTGGGTTGTCACTTAGCACAGGGACGATGGTCACCCATGGACCTCAGTCACAACATAAATTGGCTGGAGCTCAGGGCCATTCATCTGGCACTGCTTCACTTCAGCGACGAGGTGGTGGGTCAACACGTCCTAGTGCTCACAGACAACGTGGCTGCAAAGGCCCACGTGAACCGGCAGGGCGGCACTCGCTCCAGGACTTTGATGTCCGAAGCACGGTCACTAGGTTCCTGGGCGGACGCCAATCTCTCCTCCTTGAAGGCGGAGCACATTTCAGGGCAGGCCAACCTTCAGGCGGACTTGTTGAGCCGGTCGACAGTAGACCACTCCGAGTGGCGCCTGCATCCCAATTTATTCAGGGAGATTTCGGTGAGGTTCGGGCCTCCGGTGGTGGGTCTATTCGCCTCGCCGGCACATGCCCAACTCCCGAGATTCTTCTCCAGGTTTCCGTCCCGGGGGGCGGGGCGGACAGACGCGCTCCGCAGCCCCTGGCCCACAGGTCTCCTCTATGCCTTTCCCCCTCTTCCTCTGCTTCCGGCTCTCATCCGGAAGGTTCTGCAGGAACGGGCGGAGATCATAGTGGTTGTCCCACATTGCCGACCTAATGGGCCTTTTCCATTTCTCCTCGGTGGAAGATTCAGGCCTCCAGGTGTCCTTCCACCAACTATCTCGCACATCCTTGAGTACTTGCTGGAGGGATTTACCAAGGGCTTGTCGCCCAATACCATCCGCAGGCAACTGGCAGCTCTCTCCACAGTACTCATGTGCCAGGATTCCGTTCCTTTGGCCCAGCATCCACTGGTACGGTCCTTTCTCAAGGGTGCTACCAACACCAGACCTCCCGTGGTTCACCGTTATCCCTCTTGGGATCTCCCACGGGTGTTACAGGCCCTTACCTTGCCGCCGTTCGAGTCTATCAAGACCTGTTCGCTGCAGTTCTTGTCCATGAAGGCGGCCTTTCTTCTGGCGATCACATCCGCTAGACGCATCTCGGAGCTGGCTGCTCTCTCGGTCAGAGAGGACCTATGCGTCTTTCACAGCGATAGGGTAGTCCTCCGACTGGACCCGGCCTTTGTACCAAAGGTGAACTCGTTGTTCCATAGGGCACAAGAGGTGGTCCTACCGAACTTTTGTCCCCAGCCTGCTCACAACTTAGGACGCCAGTGGCACACCTTGGACGTTCGTAGGGCGTTACGCCACTATATTAAGAGGACTTCTGCCTTCCGCAAATCGGAAGCGCTTTTTGTCTCCTTCCAGCCTTCTTCGATGGGGAAGAAAGTCTCCTCATCCACTGTTGGCAGGTGGATCAGATCCTGCATCGCAAGAGCCTACCAGGCGCAGTCCCTGCCACTGCCGGGCCGTATCACTGCTCACTCTACCCGCAGTGCCGCTACATCAGCAGCGTGGGCTACGCAGGCACCCATCGGGGATATTTGCAGGGCGGCGACATGGTCCTCGCCTTCCCCCTTTGTGAGGCATTACAGGCTGGACAAATTCGCCTCCGCGGAGGCATCCTTTGGCCAGAGGGTACTCCAGCAAGTGGCATCATCAAGTGGGTCACAGGCCCTGACTGATTCCCTCCCATAGGGACAGCTCGGCTTTGGTATGTCCCATTGGTGGATTCTCCATCGTCCTGCTGGAGAAGGGGCGTTGTCTTACCTGAACGCCTTTTCTCAGCAGGATGATGGAGAATCCACGCCCATCCCCTTAGGACCGTCAGGTCCTGTGTTAGGGGCACAGAGAGCCAACACATCGGTCCATTGTCAGCAGCTTCGCCTTCGTCGTGTCTGGGATATCAGCCCAGCAGGAGGCGTGTTAACTCTGGCAAACTTAGTCTCTTATTGGGCAGGAAGATAGTCCTAACCCATTGGTGGATTCTCCATCGTCCTGCTGAGAAAAGGCGTTCAGGTAAGACAACGCCCCATTTCTAAATCAGCTGAGTATTTTTGGCCTAGTCTCACATTTGCTACCTGATGCCAATACAGATTCTTTATTATTTGGATGTCTTTGTCATCTAGTCCCCCTTGTTTCAGGATTTCTAATAGTTTGCTGTGTCTTATTTTATCAAAAGCTTTTTCAAAATCAATGAAGCACATGTAAACACTGTGGTTGACATCTCTACAACGCTGTACAAGAACCTGAATACTGAACAGCGCATCTCGTGTACCAAGATTGTTTCTGAAACCAAATTGTGTGTTACCTAGACGCTCTTCAATTTTGTTGTATATTCTTGTGTGAATTATTCTCAGGAATATTTTCAGGGCATGACTCATTAAGCTTATTGTTCTGTATTCGGTACACTTCTTTGCATTTATTTTTTTGGGGATTGTCACAAAGGTTGATTTTAGCCAATCATTTGGTATCTTTCCTGTTTCGTATATCTGATTGAAGAGCTGCAGTAAAAAATTCTTCCCATTGTCTTCCAGCAATTTTAAAATTTCTATTCAATTTTCTATTCAAATTTCTATTCAATTCAATTTTAAAATTTCTTATATCTATACAAATTAATATGACTCATGTAATATGAAATAACAAAAATTAAGGAATTAAGAAGCTGAAATAAAGACATAGCATTTAATGACGTTTGGAAGTAATTCGTTCAATAAAATAGAAAAGTTTTTTAGAAATGTACAATTGTTCTGAATGTTGGTCTTTGGGTACAACATTTTCTAAGCCTGTGTAAATACAGTTTTTCAAAGAAAAAGAAACATAGAATATATTCAGAGAATAAACAGAATATAAGTTGCTTTGTGAAAATTTATTCATCATAAAACATCATTAAACACGGGATAATGAGGTTGTTTTGGTCCTGCACTGTAGAGTGAGAAGAGGATTGCTGATATGGAATCTGTCATCTCAGAAATATTGTATGTTACTTGTCAGGATTACTGGCTAAATATATCAGCCTTCCAGATGCTAGAGTAATTACTAATTTTTATAGGGAACAGCTAACAAGTGGCAAATTAACAAAAGATGTTGATTATTTGTAATAATGACACAAACCATTCCTGATCACATATTGCAAAGCATCAGCAACTCTCAAATAAAAAGGAGGTTTTCCTAGGCTGAGCTAATTGGGATTGTCATGGAAAAAGTATTCACTGAATAAATACAAAAAGTAAAAATTGTTTTCAATACATGCTTTTTAAAGAAGTGTCTTCTGGAATTACACATAGACATAGGTGGCATATACATAGGGATATATATGTGTGTATGCATACACACACGCGCGCACACACACACACACACACACACACACAGTTTTTACAGAAAAACCTTTTGAAATCTTTTCATGGCTTCTCCAATGTCTTAATGAGGTTTTTTTTCAGAAATGCACAAAATGTCACCAAAATCTCATGAACTTACTTACAAGATCAGATTATATATCTCAAGGTTGATGTTCTGTTATCTGCTGACCACAACTGTTACTTGTCAGTAATTGAGCTGTTATCATAGCGCAGTTTAAATTCAAAGAGCAAAATAGTGATACTCTATAGTAGTCTCAATAGGCAAATTTCTGATTTGCCACCACATACCATATCTGTTGCTCATGTACTGAAACAAAATGTGTTGATTTCTGAATTTCAAGGCTAGATTCTTGAATAAGAATAATCATTATTAAATAATTATTCAAGACTATCACCACCATAACCAGTGTCCATGGACAAGCCACTGGACTACCAGGTTGTAGAATGGTGCTGGTAAAGGGCTTGAGCAAATGGTAGGATTTTCTTCTTAGGTGTGGTGGACGTGGACGCCAAGACCTATAATGTGTGGGCTGATTTAGAAGGGGATTTTCTTTGCTTTTTAACTGAGATATCTCAATTTTAGGACTTATTTCCCAAGTCAAAAAAGCAGGTAATTGTGTTATCAGTTTTTAGTAATAATGGAGATGGCAACTTTGAGAACCACAGAAAAGAAAACATAGGGACTATAGTCTAAACCAGAGGTCCCCAACCTTTTGGCACCAGGGACCCGTTCTGTGGAGAGAGGTTTTTCCGTGGACCAGAGGGGGTGTGGTTTTATGTGCTGCCTGCATCCCGCAGATGGGGTTTTGCTTGTGTGGCCCAGTTGCTGGCATGCTGAGGCCCAGTACCGGTCCACGGACCAGGGGTTGGGGACCTCTGGTCTAAACCATGCAGTTGTAACTTTGCTAGTAGAAGGTATTTCTTCCGGCAGCCCTTTGGGGAATGGGGTTGAGGTTTAGGAATGAGATGCAAAAATACACTGAATCCCTTCTGATTGGCTGCCTGAGACATATGCCTCAGGCTCGTGAAAGTCTTCTAATGGATTTTATAATCAAACTGTTTTTCTTCCCCCCTAACATTATTTATGTGTCATTAGACAACTGTTTTGGAACAGCTTCACTATTATCTTGGCTCCAAAGTTTTTAAATCGGTATTTTATTTTATGCAAAATAACACATTTTTGCCTATTTGAAAAACAGGACAAAATTTGAAATAGCATTAAATGCTCATGTAGGTTCTTCCAGGTAGGATTTTAACAGTACTGAAGGGATGGACAGAGGAGCAGACCAGCTACTGTACAAACATTTGTTGGTGGTTGAATGGAGCTGCTCTTAATGGGTCCTTTTGAGACGTAGCCTACTTTTATCTAAGATATATATTACAAAAATTAGGTTTCCCCCCCACATATTGATTAATGCTTATGACATTTATTTGGGCTATATTTAGATCAGTTGTGTGCCCTGGTTTGCCAGTTGGAAATGAATTTTGTGAGATTATTACTGTTACAATAATTTAAATCCCAATTTGCCAGCATCTCTTTTGCATCTGGTGTTTTTTTTTTTTATCTATATGGAGTTGGGCATGTATCATGATGTAAATATGTGCCTCTTTCACTTAGAAAGTGTGTAACATAGTGTTACCTTGCAACCATTCTATATTATATGCATAGTGTATGCTTTTTAATTTTCATTTTTTTAAATTGTCTGCTTTTTGCTTTCATGTTGCCTTTTCCTCTCACTCTGTTGCTAAAAAAATCTAGATATGTATTTTTGTGTACTTTAGACTGCCCTAATATTTTAAATTCTGAAAATTTAAAAACTCTGAAAATACACACTGCATTGGAATAGACTATTTAACCATTGTATTGCTTTCAAGGTTTTGCAATATTTCATGTGCATTACCTAACGATAATATGTGAAACATTCAGATGTCACAATTCAAACAAATGAAATGATACATATGTAAAATGTTATACAGAGACTCTTGTTGCACCAATAAGTCGTATCCTATATTTCTGTTCCTGGACGGTCCACATCTAGGGCATCCTATGTGGAAATGTAAAATGTGGATGACTTTGGGGAATGGGGGGGGGGAAGAGATACTGCCCAGGAAACTAGGAAGCAATCACATAACAGGGTGAGGGCCCCCCCAGTGGTTTAATAGTTAGAGAAAGAAATTTAGGAAGGACCAACTCTTAATGCATCAGCTAAAAGTGGTGGCAGGATGTTTGTGCTTTCACTTGCAAAATTCTGTAAACTTAGCCTTACAGTAAAATAAAATTAGTACTGTTTCCTGTTTGGTTTGCCTGGGAGGTTGGCAGGAGTGAATTAGGTCTGTTCCAGAATATTACGGTTCTTTAACAGCTAACTTTGATGAATTCTGATCAGAATTTTTTTTTCAAAAATTATAAACTTATTTAGCTATCAATGTTACAATCTGTGTAGTCTATAGCTATTTAGTGCAACTCAACAACAGCCAACTACTAATTTTTTTAACTTCACTTTCAAATGATTTTCACTGTACTCTGTATTCTGCAATTTAATTTTTAGTAATTAGGTTATTGAACTGCCATAATAGATGTCAAGAAGAGAAATAATGCATATAGTCAGCATAATTTCATGCTTTTCAGATACGATTATATTTTACTTAGATCGGGTCATGACTGACTTCATGACTTCACCCATTTAATTAAGTCAAATGTCTAAAATGGAATAAAATTGCTTGGTTAAATTGTCATTTCTTAATAACATCATGGGATGTTTTATTTTGTTAGTCATCTAACAGAAGCTCTTCATTTTATCTAATACAACATGACAGGTTTACTTACTGCAAAGAAATCATTAAATGTACCTGCAGTGACCTTACAGTTATGAAAACTTTATGTATTTTAAAACTATATTGAAGTATTCCATACTTTTTAGACATAAACACAGCTTCGAATTTTAATTTGTTTATTCTTCACTCATTCTTCCTACATAGATGTTTTTCAAGCATTGTTTCATATGCTTTCTGCCTTAAAAGTGGTAGAAACTTTTACCAGTGATTTTCTGCAGCTGCAATCAGGATGGGCTCTGCAAGTTACCTCTGCTGTCCTTTGAGATGATACTATATATACATACCACAGATTTAGGCCAGCTCAGCTATATGGCCTAAATATAAATTATATTAATTATTGTTAGTATAATTCAACTTTTGAAAGCAAGAAAGACTCCCATTAGGGATCCCATTAGGGAGAGACTGAGGACGAGGCAATAGTGAAATGGTCTGTGCATAATCATCATCAATGAATACTTGGCTTGAATGATTGATTTATGAGTTATTTATACAGTATATATTTATACAGTATATATTTATACAGTATATATATATTTATACAGTATGTATTTCACCGTAGTGAAAAAAGGAGGTGCAGATTTGGAACGTTTACCAAAAGAGTGTAAATTCATAAAGCATTGTCAAGTCTTTTTTTAAATAAAATGTAAAATTCTTTACAGTTTTCTGGCATAGTGGCCAGTCTTAAAAACATGTACGAAAATAAGAAAATTATGAACTTTTAAAATGAATGCAATGAGGGGACAATACTAAAAAATAAGATGGTTAATTTAATATCTGTCTCAGCTTAATTGTAAAAAAATTATTAATGATAGAATTATCAAGCTAGGAGAAGAACTGTAGGAGAATCAGAAAATTTTCTGCAATTGGTAATTTAGCACATGCGCTCCATTGATTGCCAATATGTTTCTGGACGCAGTTCAAGGTTCTGGTTGACACCTTAAAAGCTCTTCATGGCTTGGGACCAGGTTACCTGAGAGACCAATTTCTCCCAGTAGTTTCTAAACTTCGAATCCAATATGGCAGCACGGGTATGCTCTGGGTTCCATCAATCAAGGAATATCAACTGACGAGAATCAGGAGACATGCTTTTACTGCTGTAATATTTTGGACCAATTAATACTTCCTTAAAATTTGGACAAAAGTCATATATAAAGTCTTACTGTTATATCTGCATTTATTAATAATTATGGATGGGTCTAGAGCAGGGGTGTCAGACTGCCGGCCCACGGGCCGGACGTGTCACGTGGAAGTCGCGCCCACCCCATTGCCGGCAATGGCAAAACCGGCCCGATACGTTGCGCGACGTCACGTGACGTCGCGAGTTTGACATGCCTGGTCTAGAGTATTACTTTTTAAAACATAATTTTATTAAAGATTAAATTAAACAAATAGAAAAATCTAATGCAAAAATACATGAAAAAGAAAAAATATTTAGAAAGTGCAACCCTTCTAAAAATATGAAAAAAGAAAATATAAGAAGAAATGTCTCCTTTTATCTCCAATAAGTATATTCTGTAATAACAATTCATCACTGTCTTTTATAATAGAACCAGATACCTCTTCATTCCATACTTCACCACATTCTCTGTAAACTCATCTCTAAATCTTCAGCTTTCCTTCAGCAAAGATCCAGTAAAAAATGACAAAAATACCCCTTTCCATTTAGTCTATGTTCCCACTTGCCTATCTCTTAACAATTAAACATTGCAAAAAAAAAGGAATTAAAAACTATTAAACATCAAAAATAATCACTCATTTAGATACCAAAAACTAACCCATTAACCCATTAGGCATTTCCAAAAGAAAAACTCCAATCTAGATTCAACATCATCAGAAATTTAACTCATTTAACCATAATCAGATAACCTAATTTTATATTTTTTCTTTCTTCCTCCCAACCATTCTTAAGTCCCATAAATATAATTCTGACTCCTGTTTTCATCTAGTATCTTTTCTTCTCCTCTCAAAATTAATATCTTTCAAATACACGTAGTTTCTATGAAGTAACTCCAATAAATCTGTTACGTTTCAATTTAAAAGGATAATCCACATCTTTTCCATTTTTAAATGATCATCCAATTGTATTTGTAAATCCAATAAATCTATCTTAGTTTTCTCCAGAGGGATTTGTTCATCTTCAGTAGTAACTTCTGATTCCAGTAAAGAGTTAAAAATTTCAAACACTTCATAGGCTCATAAATCAAATGTTTCCTTTAAAGTAGCCATCTTGTGCTTTGGTAATGGACCTTCAAGGTTTTGTTTTAAAATTGGTATGTGTAAAACAAGACAGCTTTCCCACACAAGAGGCTCTTTCTAATTAACTTCACACTCTTTAAATCAGTCTCACAAAGCCTTAGCATTTCTAAAGGAACCCTAAAATCACCTCTTTGCTGTATATTACAAAAGATTACAAAATAAAGGTTTTACAAAGCTGGAAAGATGTGATGTTCTTTTGTTTTAAACAGATTGAATAGAATCTAACTCAGCATCTTATAAACGTGTTGCTTTAAAGCTTTTCCAGTCTTTGAACAGCAATAAAAGTAAAACTCCAAAGTGATTTTAAAAAATGAGATTTGGTCAAACCTAGGATCCTGAAGGGGCTGCATTTATAGCTCAAAGCAATGTGGAGCTGGCAACTTCCAGCTGATTACAAGTGGCTGCAAAAGTGACAGTTCTGTTTTCTGCTCACAAAAAATCAGCTGTCTGAAATACATATGGATAATTCTTTGTCTCAAAGGTGCTTTTTCAGGAGGCAACTGGATTTTCTTGTTTTTCTTTGAATATGTTTTTTTTTGAAGACATTTCACTTCTCATCCAAGAAGCTTCTTCAGCTCTGACTGGATGGTGGGGAATGGAAGGATTTATATTCCCTGCAGACAGCTGGTCATTTGCTTTCTTTTAGAGTCGTTGAAGCCATTTGGAGTTTATTATTACCGTACTGAAAAAGCTTTCTTTCTTTCTTTCTTTCTTTCTTTCTCTTTCTTTCTTTCTTTCTTTCTTTCTTTCTTTCTTTCTTTCTTTCTTTCTTTCTTTCTTTCTTTCTTTCTTTCTTTCTTTCTTTCTTTCTTTCCTCCCTCCCTCCCTCCTTCTTTCTTTCTTTCTTTCTTTCTTTCTTTCTTTCTTTCTTTCTTTCTTTCTTTCTTTCTTTCTTTCTTTCTTTCTTTCTTTTTCTTTCTTCCCTCCCTCTTTCTTTCTTTCTTTCTTTCTTTCTTTCTTTCTTTCTTTCTTTCTTTCTTTCTTTCTTTCTTTCTTTCTTTCTTTCTTTCTTTCTTTCTTTCTTTCTTTCTTTCTTTCTTTCTTTTTCTCCCTCCCTCTCTGCCTCCCTCTCTGCCTCCCACTTACTCCATTTGACAAACTAAACGTTTTGGTGTTTGCTGATGTTTATAGTTTAACATTAAGCTATATTTCTTGCTAGCTGAACTGAATGGGATTGTACTTGCTCTGATCTCCAATATAGGAAGCGACTGGGAATCTGCTGCTTCAAATGAAACTGGAAATTATCCTGCAGACAATGCTCCTGCAGAAAAATTCAGGAAGTCCATATCTAAAATACTGTTATTATGTATTATTATTTATTAATATTTTCAGTCTTCACAGTGTGGCTTTATCAGTCTAATGTGTATAACATATACAGTATGTGTATGTATGTATGTATTCAAAAACTTTTAAGGAATTACTGTTGTTAAGACTAGTATTCAGGCACCACAAACTTTGGAATATTACTTTACATTTTCCTCCCTTCCTTACTTCTTTTCGGGCAGTGGTTCCCAAGCTTTTCTATACCCCGCACCCCTAGAACGCTTCTGATATATTCTCGCACCCCTTACAAAAGTTCAAAATAACAGCAACAAATTATGCATATATAGTATAATTTTGAAAACCCAAGTTTTCGCACCCCCTGGAATATCGTCTCGCACCCCTGGTTGGCATCCCCTGTTTTAGGGGATTAGATTTTTAACACACAGCAAATGCAGTTAAAGGAAAGTCTTGTTGCATATGGAGAAGGTTGATTTGAAGGTGGTTTGGAATTTTAAAACAGCTCCATTATGCTGTCAGATGTTTATAAAGTACACCACTCAGGGAACAAAGGGAAGTGAATGAACTTGTTGACAGTTTAAATCAAGTTCCTGCTGTGGCAGTAACTAGTTACGGCAAAAAGCCAATTTTGTCTTACTTAAGAGGGCCTAAGAGTACCTTTCTGTAGTACCTATTTTTTTCTTTAAATAAAATATAAAATGGCAAGAAAACAGTATTGATTTTTGTAAATATATGTAGAAAGCCATTACAAAAACACGTTGCTAAGATCCTTTTAGGTTTTATACTAGTTCAGAAAACTACAAGAATGAATTCTTTGGTCCTGAAAGTGCTAAAGTAGTTTATGTTCAAGTGATTTTGAAGAGGAAGTGTTATAGACATTATTACTATTATAGTTAGCTGGAGAGTCAGCCAGCTATTTAGACTGGATTTGGCATTTTTATCCATCTTATCAAATCCTTCCCAAGGACCCGGGATAGGCAGATTGTTTGCTTTGTTTTATAGTGTTAAAGGTACTGTTACAGAATGTAAGCTGTTCCAAGTGAAACTGCCTTTTACAATTGATTGATGGTGATTTTGTAAAGGCAGATAGTGTTCATGTGGTGTTCCAGATGTTTTGGGATTGCAACCAAGATTCGTATTACTATTGATACTATCTTTTGAGTTCTTTTGCCATAGTCATTCTACTTGTATTTGCAGGTCTTATACTTTGTGATTTTCTCCAATTTTTTCTCTTCTGTTTTGCTGTCTCCAGGTATTGCAACATCCACTATCCAGACTTTTTTACCCTTATCAGCAATTTTTAAGTTTGGGGTATAATGCGGCAAGTGCTTGTCTGTTTGCTATACATCATGCCATTGTTTGTAGTGAATCTGTGTGATATTTTTGCAGCAGCTAACTAGGTAGGTGACTGTTTCGTCAGCTTCTTTGCTTTTTTCTGGGCTAGTTTGGTCTCTCCAGTACTCAGTAAGCTTTCCTGGTTTGGGTATACTTCAGTGCATCATCTTCATTGTCCTTTAGATTTTCTTCCAATGTCCCCCTTTTTTCTCCAGCATGAAGATGGAGAATCCACCAATGGGTTTAGACTATCTTCCTGCCCAATAAGACTAAGTCTGTCAGAGTTGTCACGGCTCCTGCTGGGCTTGATGATCCCAGACACGACTTAGTCTTCGCCTAGCAAGGACACTCGTGTTGGTTCTGAAGACTTTAGGCAGGTTGTATAGTTTCCATCCCATTAGTGGATTCTCTCTCACTTCACAGTATTCAGGGACGGGGAGCCCCAAGCAAATCACTAACAGCCCAGCTGATTGGGGGGCTTTTCCCCTCAGCTGCAGTACAGCTGAGCGTCGGCCTCCAGGCCCGCTCATAGGCCGTAAAGCGCCGCTGACTGCTTGCTCGAACTTCTCTTTGATTTTACCAACATTCCGATTTCTGCGCTAGGGAGGGGAACCCCAAGCCAAAATGATAGACGCCATCTGATCGTCGGGGCGTTCCCCCTCAGCCGCAGTGCAGCTGAGCGTCGGCCTCCGGGCCCGCTCACAGGCCGTCAATCGCCGCTGACTGCTCGCTCGGATTCTAGGAGCTTACATAGCTCGTGAATCGCCAGTCACAGCCCAGCTGAGAGTCAGGGTTTTACCTCAGCTGCTGCGCAACTGAGCGTCGGCCTTCGGGCCCGCCCACAGGCCGTTCCTCTCCGCGGCCTCCAAATCAGGTGAGGAACGTCAGCAAACCTCCAGCCCTCTACAGCAAAATTTGATCGCCGCTAAAATGCCGCGGCTTATCTCGCTGCGCAGCTAAGTGCCGGTCTCCGGGCACTTTAGGGGCCGCTTTTTTGGCGCAAACGCCACAAGCTACAACCGGCCCTCTGCAGCAGATTGGTGACTCTAACGGCCTTCTACCTCATATTGTTGGCGTGCAAATCGCGGCCGCCATTTTAGGCACCCAGAGGCCTGACAGGCCAGACAGGGATGGCCCGAGCAGGCAGCAGCCACTTCAAGGGCAAACAGGAGGCCGCTTACAGAGGCCATTGGATATATCACCAGGCCTCCTCTCTCCATCCTTTGGAGGAAATTAATTCAGGTCTCGGCCACTCAGGCCAAACAGACCACCTCGCCATTTCAAGTGGCAGCCATTTTGCGGATTTGACAAAGCTGCCATTTTGCAGCACCCAAACTGCCATTGGCCACATAAGCTCATTCTGATCTGGCACAAACAATTCCAAGGTAAAACCTGGACAGGAATTCACTTCTTAGCGTGAGCTGGCATGCCTTTTGGCCCCGCCGGTCACCACCTAGGGTTTGTGTGCAGGCACGTATCACTCAGGTGATTGCCGCCACAAATAAGGAGAGGAGTGTGCAGGCACCTATCACTGAGGTGATTGCCGCCACTGATCGGCCGAAGTGTGTGCCGGCACTTGCCGATTGTGACCCACCCACTGGGTCTGGCCATCACAAGACGCCTGGCCAACGCACCACAGTGCGTCATTGGGCATTTTCAGCCTCTCGGAGCCTTAACGTGGGCATAAGGGCGATTAGGCAAATCGCAAGCCCCGGAGCTTTCGCTGCTCATCAGCTTCTGCTGTACTAGTAGCTTGGTAAGCCGCTCCTACTCCTGAGATACAACAGGCCACAGGCCTCGCTTTCCAATGGCTGACAGCGCAGCTCCTCAATCTGCGCAAGGTGCCCCCGGCACTCCTGTCTCAGGGAAGCGCAAGTCCTCCAAGTTGGAGGCAGCAGACAAGATTAAGGCCAAGGCCAAGGCCAAGGCCAAGGCCATTGCTGGCAAAAAGAGCTCTAAGGCCGCGGAAAAAGAGGCCGGCAGGAGATAAATAGCTCTGGAGAAGCAGTTCTCCAGAGCGCAATGGCTAACTGCAGGGGACCAAGCACAGGTTCCCCTTGCCACTCAAGAGAGCTCGCTCTTCAACCCCCAACCTGTCCCACACGGTCCGCCAGCCTTGCGGGTCCTCTCCCCGCTGTCGGGCCCTGTGGGGCCGACATTCACGGGCGGGCGGGACCTCGCTCGCCACACCGCCGCCTCCCGTCGCCCTTCCTTACCGTCCGGAGGCTGTCAGCTGTTCGGCGCTGGAGCTTGTTGGCGCCGCGGCCGCCCGCCTCCCTCTTCACCGGTCAGAGCAGCTGCTGGGGGTGCTGACGGGCCGTTTTGGGCCGAGCGCCGCTGGGACCGGTGTCGGGACGCCGTTTGCTGTGGGTGTCGGGAGCGCTGCGGAGGGGACATTCCCCCCCAGCAAGCTGCAGAAGGAAGTCCCCGCCAATGCCGCAGAGGGAATTCCCTGCAGGGCCAGAGGAGGGGGAAACTCTGCAGCAGCCATGGAGCAGGGACGGACGGTGTCGTGCCGCGGGAGGCGGTGGGGCGTGGGGTGGGGCAGGGACAGGACAGCGAGGGGAAAACACCCCCTGGCAATACCCATCCGGACGCTGGCGTCGCAGGAAGAATGACAGCAAACGCAGACCTGGGGCTTGCTCCGGCAGGCAGCCCGATGCGTGTCCGGAGGGGAAGGAAGTGACTGCCTGACTGGCCACCTATGTATGCAACGCGCCAGATGTTGGCTTGCCAGCTGGGGGGCGGGGATCCGGGTTGAAACGCTATGTAAAGCGCTGGGAGCAGTTCACTCCCAGTGCTGACTTTTTCCAGCACGGAATAAACACCGTTTGTTTGTCATCCGTACCTGCCTGCTGGCTCTTTTTGTTGGAGCACCGAGGAGGACGTCCTGACACCCGCAAGGACCAATAGGCCAGGGTGCTAATCTGTTCACTGAACAGGGAATAAGCCCCCAAATAATGGCTTCCCCGGCTAGATTTCAATCACCACCCGAGGCCACATTCACGCCCACAGCGGCTGGACTTCGTCCTCCTGAGCATCAGAGGGTCGGACCTGAGCAGCTCCAGGCGTTACTCGCCCAAGCATATGCCCAGGGCATGGCCTCCTTGTTATATCAGAACCCCAGACCTGAATTTATCACGCCCGCGGTGCCAGCACAATTACGGACGGAAATGCCGGAATACCCGGAGTCCCTTTACTCGGACCATTCCTCCCAAACACGGGACTCGGGTTCCGAGGAGTATGGGTCAACTGACTTCCAATTATCGGAAGATGAGGAGTCGGCCCCAGACCCCTCCCCCTTCATTGGTCTCTTTGACCCGGGCCTGTTTAAGTCTCTCCTGCTGAAGGCCACTATGTCGGCCAATATTGACCCCGAGCAGGAAAAACAACCGACTGCCTCAACCAGCCAGGACCCAAAGCCACTCTTCTCCAAACCTATGGTTATGGAGAGACACATCCCTTGCCCCCCCCTTTTTCCTAGAAACCATCAGGAAACAACGGGGGAGCCCGGGCACTCTACCAACACCTGGGGGAACAGATAGAAGGCTGATGACTGTCGCCCCGGCCTTGTCGGATCTCCTGGAGGTTCCCACGGTGGACGAACCACTAACTTCTATTTTTTCCTCCTCCACCGTGTCAGGTGATATGTCTGAGGCCTTAAAAGCAGAAGATAGAAAGTCAGAAATCTCTTTGCGCAGGCCTCACCTAGCATTGGTATGGTCGGTGAAGGCATCCACATCCACCTCCTTTTTTGCCAGGACATCCATCCTCTGGCTCAGAGAGCTCCAAGCCTTGATTCCCCCAGACCAGGTTCGTGCCCATCAGAATCTGGGTAAGTTGGTGGCCTCGGCAGAATACATGGCGGACACCTCACTTCATGCCGCCAGATTTTCGGCACGGTCCATAGCCGCTAATACCACAGCCCGCAGGCTCCTATGGCTTAAGCAATGGCGAGCAGACTTGAAGTCGAAGTGGCGTCTGGCTTCTGCTCCCTACAGGGATGGACACCTCTTTGGGGAGGCACTAGAACCTTACCTGGTAGAAAATAGGGACAAACGCAAGGTGTTGGCCCACCTTAACAGGAGGCCGGACAGGAGAGCCACTCCGTACCTGCGGAGACCGTCCTTCTGCCAGGGGCCACGAACAGAGTGGGCCCCTTCGCCTCGTCCCTCTTTCCCCAGGGCTGGCCGCCAGCCGGACCGCCCAGCTCCCAGGCCTAGGCAACAATTCCAAAACAAGCGGCCCTTTCGGGGTGCGGGAGGCCATCCTTTCAGAAGAAACAAATGACTCAAGGACGGACCTCCCCATTGGCGGCAGACTCACTTTCTTCTCGCAAGAATGGGAGGCCACCATCACAGACACCTGGGTGCTCAACACCATCAGGCACGGCCTCACTCTGGAGTTTCTGTTGCGGCCACAGGACCGATTCGTCTCTTGTCCTACCCCAAGAAGCCTGGCCAATATAAGACTCATGTCTGAGGCCATTCACCACTTGTTGAAAATCAGGGCCATCGAGCCGGTGCCTGCTGGCCAAACACATCGAGGGTTCTACTCCATTCTCTTCATGGTCCCAAAGACTTCGGGAGGGTGGAGAGCGATCCTCGATCTGCAGGGCCTGAACTCTCATCTTGTCTACAAGAGATTCAAGATGCAGACGCTACAGTCCATCCTGGCCAGCATCAGAAGGCACGATTTTCTCACATCCATCGACCTCACAGAGGCGTACCTCCATATTCCCATCTTTCCCAACCATCGGAGGTTCCTCAGGTTCTGTTACGGGTCCCACCACTACCAGTACAGGACCCTACCATTCGGCCTATCGTCCGCCCCGAGGGTGTTCACAAAGATCCTGGCTGCACTAGTCGCCCAACTAAGGCTGATTCCCGTCCGGGTCCAATGCTACCTGGACGACATCCTTATCCTGTCCTCCTCCCTACAGCAGGCCCGGTCGGACCTGAGCTTAACAATCCGGACCCTTCAGATCCATGGCTTTTCGGTCAATTTCCGGAAGAGCCTAACAGAGCCCTCCAATCGCATCCTCCACCTTGGAGCAATTATAGACAACGACCTCTGCATGGTCTACCTGTCCCCGGACCGCCGGGACAGCATTCGTTCCCTGATCAGGCAGGTACGAAGGGAGCGGACAGTTACACTGGCCTCACTTTCCCAACTACTGGGTAAGATGGTTTCTTGCATGGGAATAGTGCCCTGGTCCAGACTACACTTCAGAACCCTCCAATGGTTCTTACTCCCGTACCAGAGACAGGGCACCAGTGCATCCAGCCAGAGGGTCAGGGTTACGTCCCGAGTTCTAGAGTCCCTTCGGTGGTGGACTTCCCCAGCTGTAGCCAGGGGCTCCTTATTCAAGGAACCGGACAGATTCACCCTAACAACGGATGCCAGTCTGTTCGGATGGGGAGCACATCTAGGCTGCCACTTAGCACAGGGGCGATGGTCGCTTGCGGACCTCAGCCACAATATAAACTGGCTGGAGCTCAGAGCCATACATCTGGCACTGCTTCGCTTCAGCGACAAGGTGGCGGGACAACATATCTTAGTTCTCACGGACAACGTGGCAGCAAAGGCCCATGTGAACCGGCAGGGCGGCACTCAGTCCAGGGCCCTAATGACCGAAGCCCGGTCACTAGGTACTTGGGCGGAGACCACTCTCTCCTCCTTAAAAGCGGAGCACATATCAGGAGAGGCGAACCAACAGGCGGACTCATTGAGCCGGTCAACATTGGATCACTCCGAGTGGCGCCTGCACCCCAATTTGTTCAGGGAAATCTCAGAGAGGTTCGGACTCCCGGTGTTGTACTTATTCACCTCTCCGGCGAATGCCCAACTCCCGAGATTCTTCTCCAGGTTTCCGTCTCCAGGGGTGGAGCGGACTACTCTACGCCTTTCCTCCTCTTCCTCTGCTTCCGGCTCTAATCCGGAAGATACTGCAGGAACGGGTGGAGGTGATAGTGGTTGCTCCACATTGGCCAAGGTGGCTGTGGTTTGCCGACCTTGTGGGCCTTTCCATCTCCCACAGTGGAAGATTCCCCCAGATCAGGTCGCTCTCAGCCAGGGAGCTCTACAACACCCGGAGCCCCAGTGCCTACAACTAGCCATCTGGCATTTGAACGGTGGCTCTTAACACAGGAGTCGTATTCTGTGGGCGTGATCTCCCTGATTCAGGCCTCCAGACGCCCTTCGACTAACAGATTATACGACTCCTCATGGAGGAACTTTTGTACTTGGTGCTCCAGAAACCACCTTGACCTCTTGGCTGTCACTATCCCGAAAATCCTTGAGTACTTACTGGAGGGACTCAACAAGGGCTTGTCGCCCAATACCATCCACAGACAGCTAGCGGCTCTGTCCACAGTCCTCACGTGTCATAATTCGACACCTTTGGCCCAGCACCCAATGGTGCGGTCCTTTATCAAAGGCGCGACCAACACCAAGTCTCCCGTGGTTCATCGTTATCCCTCTTGGGATCTCCCACGGGTCCTGCAGGCCCTTACCTTGTCTCCATTCGAGTCTATCAAGACCTGTTCACTGCAGTTCTTGTTTATGAAGGTGGCCTTTCTCGTCGCTGTCACATCCGCTAGACGCATCTCGGAACTGGCTGTTCTCTCGGTCAGAGAGGACCTATGCATCTTTCACAGCGATAGAGTAGTCCTCCGACTGGACCCGACCTTTGTACCAAAGGTGAACTCCTTGTTCCACAGATCGCAAGAGGTGGTCCTACCAAATTTCTGTCCCCAGCCTTCTCACAACTTAGAACGCCAGTGGCACACCTTGGATGTTCGGAGGGCGCTGCGCCACTATATCAAGAGGACTTCAGCCTTTCGCAAATCGGAAGCGCTTTTTGTCTCATTCCAGCCTTCTTCCATGGGGAAGAAGGTCTCATCCTCTACCATAGGCAGGTGGATCAGGGCTTGCATTGCCAGAGCATACCAAGCACAGTCCCTGTCAGTGCCTGGCCATATCACCACTCACTCTACCTGCAGCGCCGCTACATCGGCAGCATGGGTAACGCGGGCACCCATTGGGGATATTTACAGGGCAGCGACCTGGTCCTCGCCTTCCCCGTTTGTGAGACATTACAAGCTGGACAAATTCGCTTCTGCAGAGGCATCATTTGGCCAGAGAGTACTCCAGCAAGTGGCATCATCCAGTGGGACACAGGTCCTGACCGATTCCCTCCCGTAGGGACAGGACAGCTTTGGTATGTCCCATTGGTGGATTCTCCATCTTCATGCTGGAGAAGGGGCGTTGTCTTACCTGAACGCCTTTTCTCAGCATGACGATGGAGAATCCACACCCGTCCCCTTTAGGACTGTGAGGTCCTGTGTCGGGGGCACAGAGAGCCAACACATCGGTCCATTGTCAGCAGCTTCGTCTTCGTCGTGTCTGGGATCATCAAGCCCAGCAGGAGGCGTGACAACTCTGGCAGACTTAGTCTTATTGGGCAGGAAGATAGTCTAAACCCATTGGTGGATTCTCCATCGTCATGCTGAGAAAAGGCATTCAGGTAAGACAACGCCCCTTTTCTTCAACTGTGTAATGTACTTGCAACATTCTATGCTCATCTATGCTCCTTGGTAGGTAGAGTCTGTCAATGTCACTGTGTGGATGAAGGGCATGATTCATTGTCACTATTTTGGGGGGTCTTCCTATCCAGGGCTTTTAGTCCTGCTTGAGTCTAGTCCCCTATTTCAGCTATGTATCTAATGACTGGAATTGCCCAGGTGTTGATTGCCTTGATGGTATTTTCTTCACTGAGTTTGGACTTTAAAATCTTCCAAATGTAAATTTAAATTCCAAATTTAAAGCACCTGAGGGCAGTTGCAGAAGTAACAGATGGAAGCTTATCAAGGAGAGATCCAACCTAGAATTAAGGAGAAATTTCCTGTCAGTGAGAATAATTAATCAGTGGAACACCATGCTTCCAGAAGTTACAGATGCTCCATCGCTGGAGGTTTTTAAGCAGAGATTGTTCAGCCATTTATCCAGAATTGTATAGGGTCTCCTGCTTGAGCAGGGGTTGGACTAGAAGACCTCCAAGATCCCTTCCAACTCTGTTATTCTGTATTCACTTCTAATCTTCTCCTTGACTACAATGTGCTTGATGTCAGTTTGAGGGAGGCTTGATTTTCACTATTTTTCCCTTGTCGGTGTAAGGGTGTACCAGTCCAAATTCCATTGCAATATCTTGTCTGTGTATATGTTTATATTTCATATGTTTCATGTAAAATGTATGTTTCCATACAGTTTCTGATCATCCATGTAAAAGAGGTGGGTTAGCCTGCCAGATTTTTTAAAGATTGCTAGCCTTGGCCTCATTTGTTCAGTATTGTTTACAAAGGAATCAGTGCAATGACAAACAATAGTGGTGAAAGTGAATCTCCTTGAAACATTCCTCTCTTGATATTAACCTCTCCTAGTCTATCACCATTGACCAGCATCTTTGCTTCTATTTGGCCATTGATCTTTGCACAAAGCTTCTGATGTTTCTACTGATTCCTGATATTTCTAGGCACTTGATTTTCCAATCACGTGGCAAATGCCTTCTTATAATCAGCTCAAGTTACATTCACGTTGGTCTCCTTCGCCTGCCGTTTTCAAAAATAATCTTGTCAGTTAGGAGCTGATCTTTTTGTTTCTCAGCTATTTTGGCAGTTTCCTTTCTGCTCTGCTGGAAAAAGAGCTTGTTTTCAACTGAATGCTGTTGAACGGCATCAGCTACCACACCAATTAGCAATTTGAAAGTTGTTGGTAAGCAGGGGCTGCCCCTTTTTTTGGCTTCTTCATTATCAGGTAGATTTTGCCAGATGTTAACCAATCTTCAATTTCATGTATGTTGTTAAAGTGATGGCAATGAATGGGTATCAACCAGCCAGATTTTTCAACCAAAAACCACGCAGTTCATCTTCACTTGGTGCAATGATCATTTTTTGATATTCCTTGTCCATTTCTCCACCAAGTTCTTTCATTTCAGCTTCTTTTTTATTCTGATCTCTCTTTTTTATTCAAGCTGCCCTCTTGTTTTCTTTCTTCGGGCTGTGCCACAGATGCGTTTTTTGTCTGGTGTTGACTAGTTCACTGCAGTCTCTTCATTGATAGATTGGTAGAAACATTTCTGATTTGATTGAAATTGGAAATTATGCCTAGAGTGTGCAAATCAGGCTTCTTATCTGCTGATCTTCTTGACCGTAACTGTTACTTGCTGCTTTATTATTTATAGTACTTCCTTAAACTTCCTTGTTTTTAGGTGATATTTGTTGATCAGATATTCTTTGGTCTTGTTCTTCAACTTCTTGTCTTTCATGTGTTCTAACTTGCTTTCATCTGATCTTAGTTTGCTAAGATTATTTTCCAACCTGATTTTCATTTTGGTAGTGCACTATTTGCCTTTTTTTCTTCTTACTTAATTTTACATCTAAGGTATTCAGTTAAAACCACAGCCGTGTTGTATATTTCTTGATTTGTTTCTTGCAGTGAGTTGTTATTTATATTTGATATTACAGTATTGGCATTTTTAACTTATGCTAGCTGTTTATTTGGAACATTCTTTAATATGGGCAACCTTATTTTGTTTTGTGCTGATCTAGATGCTCAGTTATTCTTTGTTTCAATTCTTTTTTAATTAGAGGGTTTTATTCTTTTTGAGGAAAAGGCAGAGGAGAGGGTGCCTAGTTTGGAAATGAAAACAGTTCAGTAGTTATGCTCACTTCCTCTACTGCTGATTCCTCCTGGTTTGCTTCTACAGTCTGAGCTACTTCTGGCAAGTCTTCAATTTCTGGGTAGACTTTTGTAGTTTTTCCAATTCTGTTTCTGTGAATACTTTTATTCTGTATTATAAATAGAAGTTGATCTGCTAGCCTCTGTTCTGTTATTTCTGATTCTGAATGTTGTTCTTTCCAGAACTGGTGCATTTGTTTCAAATATCCTCTTCTTGTTGGACTTGATTATAATAACAGATCATTTTTTATTTGTTTTCAATCTTTGTATATCTGTCACAGGTTATCAAATTCTCTTCTAGTAGTCCTGCAGCTGCTGGCTCTGGTTGCTCAGCCAACAGTCCCGAGTTTCTGTCTATAAATTCCAATACCTAGTGCGGTCCTTGTTGATTTGGGCAACAACCCATTCTGGTATAAGTTCTGTAAATTATGTCTGTAAATTATTTTGTTTATGGGAAAGCTACTCCTCACCTGGCTCTTGTGATGAGATCTTCCCAGTAGGGTTGAGTCTCTGGCATATATTTCATCTTCCTCAGATCACGCAAGTCCCACAATCATGTCACAGTAGTGCTTTACTGGGGGAATTAATATTATTTCAAATTTATTAAAGCTATCCAACACCAGTGGACTCTGTATTTATTGGTTTGATGTATTTATTATCCATCTACATTCCAGGAGCTCAACAGGCAATTTTATCCACACATAGTTTAAAGGATAGGAGCTGGCCTAACAAAAGTCTTAATGTCTGAATGAATACTTGAATCTGGATTTCACAGATTTTGACACTTTAAAATCACCATTGTACTACACTGGCTCTTTTATGTCACTATTATTATTAATAATAGGGATTCTGTTAGATTCACTCCACCAAGTCCAACAGAAAGAGCATGCTCCAGTTCCCATCTATTAAAGAACATCATCTGCAGGACCCAGTAGGCAGAGCTTTTCTCCCCAAGATTCAACTAGCCTGAACTCTTTATTAATATTCTGGAAAGCCTTAAGCGTGGCTGTTTTTCACAAGGGGAAGGACCGGAAGTTAAAGGGACCATGGGAGCTGCTTTGGTTGTGAGTGTTGCTGTTCTTGGCTGCTACTTTATGTAGTATATTATTGCAGCTGGTTGCTTTTTAATTGATTTTTTAAAAATGCTGCCCAGAGGTGCTGTTTATGAAATGGATATCCATATCAAGCAGCATATATACATTTTTATTTCCTGCACTAAGGAAAATTATTCTACAGTACAGATCTTCTGATCACACTTTTGTGTAGATACTAAATACCACAGAAGACAAAATGCAATTTTGGAAAATCCTAGGATAGATTTCCAAGAATGTAGATGTGGGTTTTTATGAGTAAATCAATTCAATACTATACCTTTGATAGTTAGCTACACAAGGTAGCCTAGAAAAGTATACCAGATTAGTATCAAGCACATACTGTATGTAGGGAATTGAATGGGGGAATCAAAATGTGTAAGATTGCAGGTGTGGCATTGGGACTGAAATCCTTGGGCAAGACTTTGATCATGATTTCCTACCTACCATTTTGCACATTTTGACTCCCTCAAAGCATCACCAGAAGGCAAGACAAGAAACAATGGATGGAAACTAATCAAGGAGAGAAGCAACCTGGAATTAAGGAGAAACTTCCTAACAGTGAGGAAAATTAACCAGTGGAACAGCTTTGGCTTCAGAAGTTGTGGGTGCTTCATCACTGGAGATTTGTTTTAAGAAAAACCACCTGTAGGGTCTCTTACTTGAACAAGGGGTTGGACTAGAAGACCTTCAAAGTACCTTCCAGCTCTATTCTGATTGACTGATTGATTGATTCACTTGTGCATCTGCACAATCCAAGAGAATTATTTTCATTATTTCCAGAATTAGCAAAGCAGTTTCTTTTCCAATATTCAGTTAAAAAACTGACTAAAAATAAGCTGAATTATCAATTTCATCCAAAAATCCATTGCCTTTGCTGTAGAAGGTATATTTAATATCAAGTAGCAGTTGTTTACATCAGTGAATCTAATGATGTTATTCAAGTTCTTATCACAGCTTTCATTAGCATAGGAGGAAGGAATCAATTTCTAAAAGAAGCATCCATTATCTCACTCTCATATTTTAACTTAATTAATCCAATTATATCACAGTGGATTCGAGCAAGAATTATGTTCACATCAATAAAATAAAAACTATCTAGCAAAACTTCACAAGCATTAAGATGAACTAGTGCAATGGTGGCGAACCTATGGCACGGGTGCCAGAGGCGGCACTCGGAGCCCTCTCTGTGGGCACACATGCCGTTGCCCCAGCCTTGCCTCTGCCCGCGACCCCCTCCTCACCAGCAGCCCCCCTAGAGGAGAGTCGCCCCTGAGCGTGGCCCATGTGGAGCAGCACAGCCAAGGACATGGCAACCAGGCAGCGTAGACAAGACTCTGCCCTCACGCCCCAATGTGCACAGTTGATGCTGCGGGGCACGGGCAGAGGGTGTGGCCACCATGGCGCTGCTGGGCTGCCTGGGCGATCTGCAGCGGGCCCTGGAGGCGGTGGCCCTGCGGGCAGGCAGGGTGGGGCGGGGCAGGGGGTGGGGCGGGGGTGGGGCAGGGGGCGGAGTGGGGATGGGGTCAGTTTTTGGGCACTCGGTCTCTAAAAGGTTCGCCATCACTGAACTAGTGTCTGTCAGAATAGATTCAAATAATGTAATTATGAGCAAACCTATATAAATTTATGAGAAGTGTTTGCTTCTTCCTTTAAAAAAATTACATGCTATAAATGATTGGAAAAAATAATTGGCTAGATCAATTTTTTCCTGCTTTGAGGTGGGGGAGAGAACTTAGGAACCTCTGGCAAATCCTGCCACATTTTTTTTTTCATCCAGCTTAGTGCCTAAGATTCTCAAATAATTATCTAAGCATGAATCAAACTCAGAACTGCTTAGGTTCAATGGAAACGCTCTTTCATTTACCCTCAAGCACAATAAAATACTATAAAGGGCAGATACTGTATTCAGTCTTTGAAGCTGCCTATTCAATGCTTGTTCTGAATGCTATTCAAAACTTTACTGGTATCATTTTTAAAGTGTTAGTATTTGAAATACTAACAAGAGCCTTTTCTTTAAACTTAAAATTCAGATGATATGCACATTAGGAAAAATGTATCTGGATCTCATTTATGTTTTCATACATGAAAGAACCACTGCTGACTTCATAAATTTTCTTAGAAGTATCTTTTATAATTATGTGAGGCTTTTAGAAATATCCACAGGCTCCTGATAAAATTCTCCAGCATTGTTTACATTTGGGCAATTCATTATTGTTATTGCTGCAGTTATAGTGATATTGCAACACAATTTGATAACAAACACTAAAAAAGAAAATGGAATTGAGATAGCAGTGAAATTTCTTACCAAAATAGGCAATTAAGATTTATTAATGTTCCTCTGCCTCCTAGAGGCTATGCTGCATGATGCTACTATCAGAATGTACAACTGGAAAAAAGAGTGAATATAGAATACAACAAACTTCCTCTCAAGCGGCTATGGTGATGTCCTTCAATGTGAAAAATAAGATAAATATTAGAAAGGAGTTCCTAAAATTCTAACAATTTTCTGCTTTAAAAATGAATTTAAATTAAACATTTAATTTCTATTCAGTGTTACATTTTTATACATCTGTAGTGCCATAGTAGATTGCAATAATTGGAGGAAATGAAATAAAATATTAACAGCTATCCAGAATTCTTAAAAGTGTTTAAAATATGTATTAAGTTCTTTCAAAATATCCACAAGATATTGTTGTTTCCTCAGAACAATGGAAATGTATTCTGGATACTAGGGATGAATATAAAGAAGGCAGGACTTGATTTCAAGGTGCTAGAGATGAACTTGCGGTAATTGAAGGGGAACCAGAAGAGTCATCTTTTTCTCAGCTCTACCTAGAATTTCTTACCTGATACTTATTATTTAGAAGTAATACGTTCCATGCAATTTAATACTAAGCCTGTAATAGTATGTATGTACCTAGCAGATCTTGTCTATAATATAAAGAGGGAGAAAGATACATTTACATTGTTCATATGGGATTGACAGGTCCAAAATCAGTCAAAGCTTATAAAAAGTTAAATAGATGTCAATCCTATTCCTGACTTCACAGAAAACATTCAGGGGGAATTGATGTGCCTATTTGATACATTAAATAGTGCACACATAGTCAAATGTTAGACACAACTTCCACAAAAGGATGTGTGGATTTCAGTTCTTGTGTGCTTCATAAGTAGAGAACACACACACACTTTTACTGACAAAAAATAAATTCAGAAAACAAAGTGAAGACATCAAATAAAACAACATGTAAGATAGCAGTACAATATTAAAATAACCTTACTTGATGTTCAAAAACCTTTTGAACGGCATAGTAAAAAGGGTGAAAAGACATTAAAGATTAGCATGGATGTCCTATGTGTGGCATCATAGGACATGATTTGAAGGAAATTTTCAGGGAGGAATGCTTAAATATCAACAGCCACAAAAGGTTATAACTGAACAATTTTGGTTAGCAAGGCTAATATTGTTGGGGAATGTATTTGTTGTGCAACTCAGCCATGTGAAAAAAAATAGTTGAAAAAGTTGAAAATGAGCAGGTTAAAATATGGTGCGATTTATGAATTCAAATGGATAAAGACTTGGTTCATAACACATCAGGGTTAATTGTGGTTGAAAAGAAGAAAGTGTGGATAATTGATGTGGCAATACAAAGATAGTAGAGTAGAAGACAAATAATTGGAGAAGATTAATACATATCAAGAGTTGAAAATTGAAGTTGAAAGATTCTGGCATACACCGGCCATGGTAGTCCCAATGTTATCATTATACCGGGTGTCATAAAAAAATATCTTGGAGAGCACTTAAAAATTAGCACATTGACAGAATTTCCAGCTGTCAATTACAAACAACAACACTGCTTGGATTTACACACACACACACACACACAAAAACACACACATACACACACACACATATATATATACACACACACGCACACACTACTCTGATACATGTTCTTGCAAAGAACTTGATGCTAAGTTAAGAATAGGCAGTTGTGATTTCACACAATAATGAAGAAGCTGGGATTTTAGAATTTAAACAGTCAAGGGTGTGCCACATAATACTACAGACATAACAATTGTCCATAAGAAAGATAGTGGGCGGTGCAGTACCAAGGGACAGGAAAATAGAAGAGAAAGAGCTGGAGAAAATCACAAAATACAAAGACCTGCAAATAGAAATAGAGTGACTGTGGCAAAAGAAAACAAAAATAGTACCAATAGTAATAGGTGCTTTGGATGCAATCCCAAAACATCTGGAGCATCATTTGAATACCATTGGCATCAGTCAATTACAAAAGGCAGCCTTACTTGGAACAGCTTATATCTTACAACAATACCTTTAACACCATCAAACAATATCTGCCTATCCCAGGTCCTTGGGAAGGATTCAGTAGATGGATAAAAATGTCAAATTCATTCTAAACATCTGGCTGACTTTGCAACCAACCATAATAACAACATTACCTGATGTGCTCAGAAGCAAGTCTTATCCCTCTGCTCAATAAACAACACTTTATTTTTAAAATGACACTATTAACTGAAGGGTTAAGACTGCGGACTTCTAGTCTTATAAAAAAAATATTAACTGTTACTTAAGATACCTTTCCTATTGATTCACAAAGGTCAAGTTCCAAAATTAATGTACTTGGATACTGCAGTTCATTAGGTTCTTTATAAACCAAGTTTCTGCACATTTTGGGTGTCTTACTTTTACAACTAATTGGACTTGTTTTATTACTTTGTTGTTCATCACTTTCACATTACTATAATGATTTATGTCCTTGTCACATACACAGAGGACTCCTAAGTCTTTTTTCATGTACTTAATAAAGGAAAGTGAGTCACTTCTGAAATTTAGATTCTTACTTATCAGAGTAGCCAATTAAAGGAATGTTGTGAGTGGCTTTAACCTCCAGTTTTTAGTACAGTTATATCAAATTAAAGCTTTTACTGTCCTTCAGAATGGTAAGCTCCAGGGTAATCTAAAAATTAATTTTCTAATAATATTTAAGGGTGATTGATCAGGTCAATATGTGTCTATAAGCTATGTATCAATTTTACAAGAATGCATACATGATTAGTCTGTGGGTTAGATAAAGAGAACTTTTCTTCCTTACAGTAGTTTGTGCTTGCTTTTTCTCTGCTGCTTTCTAATATTTTTACAAAAACTGAAGAAACAGTCCAGAAATAACAAAATAGCTAAATAAAAGGTCAAGCAGTGAGAAAAAACTATGCAGATTTCTCAGGAGAGAGTTGCAGAAATAGAAGGTATCCCAGAAAAGGAAACAATTGTGTATGAATTGTATAATTCATACATAATAACATTGAGAAAAGAATTGTGTGTAAACAATGTCCACAACCTAATTATTAGTATTATATTTTTATGTTACTGAACCTTAAAGGAGTCTTGGTGGTGTGCAACATTTAAAACATAAACTACTCAAGGGCAATGATATAAAGATAAACAATAAAATAAAACACAGGTAATCCAAGTAAGCGCTACAAAGGATGGTGGTAGTTCTTGCTCTTGAAATGTCCTCCAGACCAGTTCAGGTTGCAACACTTTCTGGAAAGTCAGCAATGAGGGGACCAACTCTAGGTAGTCCTTGTTTATTTTAGCAACCACAATTGGTACTGGCAACTTGGTTGCTAAGCGAAGTGGTTACTAAATGAAATATCATGATTTTGCAATCTTACTTCAGCTTTCCTTTGCTTTACAGACTTGGGAAGGTCATAAATGTGAGGAATAGTTGCAAAATTACTTTTTCATCACCACTATTGCAAATAGTTGTTAAACAAGGCTAAACAATGACTACCAGTACAATGACTACCACTATTCCAGAGTGGAGGAACCAGAAGTGAGAAATATTGCTTGCAGCCCTCTACCCTTTGTTGGGATTACCAACAGATTGTTTTACATATTTGCTCCAATTAAAAACTAGAAATTCTAAAACACTTGCATGTCTCTCTATATAGATTCTGCAATATATGTTGTAACTTCTGTTGCAAATCTATTCATATGCATATAAAATAAAATAACAGATTTTTTTCTGTATTAATATTATAGTGGAGTCCTTGGTGCTCTCTAAGCTTGGTTGTTTGCTTGCAGACTTTTCCTTACCTGACTAGGTAACATCATCATTGCCCTTGAGCACTGATAATATTATCTAGTCAAGTAATGAAACATCTACAAGCAAACAATCAAGCTCAGCATCAAGGAACAGTTCAATCCTGAACTGCACATATTTTCTTCTGCTGAAATATATTCATGTAGAACTGTCTTTTGGACACAGTGAAATTTAATAAAGCTGTTTAATTAAGAAGAATAAGGATTAATTTCTTCCATTTATTTCAGAAATGTTGATTCATGAAAATAAGCTTTTTATAGTGAATGAAATAATTATTTTTGATTGTTATGCATATAAGTAAGGTTTTGCTTTCTGAACTTGGACAAAATTGCTATTTCCCCCCAGAAGTGATTATAGAACTTGCAAATCAAGCCTCCTTATATGCTGTGGGTACGGCATGTTTCTCCTTTCAAATAATTCCTTAATAGAAGGTATTAGCGAGATAGTAATATGTACTTTAGGCTACAGGGTCAGCTGGAAGTTATTTAAAATTCTTAGTTAACTTCTATCAGATTAAGAATTATAATTTAGTAACAATTTGGAGATTTTTGCAACCTTACCCAGAGATTCTGCTTCATTATGAAATGCAGGTGAAGAATGAACAGAATAACAGAGTTGTAAGAGACCTTGGTTATCTACTCAAACCCCCTTCTCAAGCAGGAGACCCTGTATCATTCTGGACAAATGGCGGTCCAATCTCTTCTTAAAAAACCTCCAGTGATGGAACAACCACAACTTCATCCCACTGATTAATTGTTCTATCAGAAAATTTCTCCTTAGTTCTAGATTGGTCCTTCATTTGGGAAGATGATAATAGGCTCAACTGCTTTTGGCTTAAACTTGCAAAATCATCTTGAATGCAGTCAGAACAGGTTATTATTTTAAATAAATCAAGTTTTGGGTCATGAAGTTCATGTATTTATTTTATTTAATCTCATTTGTATAGCTACCCATCTCACATAGTGACACTCTAATGCAGGGGTGTCAAGTTGCCAGCCCGCGGGCCGGATGTGTCACGCAGAAGCTACGCCCACCCCATTTCCGGCAATGGCAAAACAGTTCCGATACGTCGTGCGACGTCACGTGACTTCGCAGGTTTGACATGTCTGCTCTAATGTCTTTGTTACAGAAGCTAATAGTACGTGAAATAATCTGTCCTTATGATATTCTAATTTGAATTTTGCCTGGAGTTATATAGTTATTTAGGAAGAAGGCGCATTTAGGTCAGTGGGATTTACTTAAAGGATAGTATTGTAAATGAAACCTATAGTTACAGTCCAGTAACCTCTGAATTCCTTCCCCTATCTAATATAAGATAAAGACTATGACAATCTTGCCAAATTGTCTTCACATTTTCTTATGTTACTTGGTAGGTGCCAGAGCATTTTTCACAGCAGGAAATGTTATTCTTTAAGCCTCAGCAGATATTGTAACTGCAAGATCACTAATCTTAGTATTTAAAGAAATGGTGAAAGGATTATTATTGGATTTGGAGACTATCTGATTCTCAAAAGACATTGGTTGGCTTCGTCATAGACCAGGATTCGGACAAATCAGATACTGAGGAAGAGACTCCAGTAAAATCTGTGGAATGTCAGTCTCAGGAGACATCAAGCCAAGAATCACCTGAGGCTGATCTAACACAAGCACAATGTCAAGTCCCCAAATCCTTATTGTCTTCCTTCCATCTATAAATTGCTTTGCTTTGCTTTGCTTTGGGGCCTGCCATTTAGCTAGCGGGGAGGGGGGGTGTTTGCTTTCGCCTGGGATAACTTTCGCTTTCTGCTTTCCTTCTTCCACTTCTATCCACTTGAGAAAGGAATGCGTCTCCCTTATCAGGGAGAAGGTTACAGAGAAACGAAAGCTGGAGAAGACCTTGACATGCACGCCAACTGTACCAGTTACCCGCTCATTGTGCCACCTGTGGATTGGCTGGATTTCAAATGGACATTGTGACTTTGGTGGGAGGAGGAATATTGCTGGTTTAATTATACCATTCAAGCGGGATTTTCTCCAGATCTCGCCTGGACTTCCCTACTGTCACTAGCCTCTAATAAAAGTTTCCTTTTGAGACAATGCCTGTTTCAAGAGTTCTGCTTTCTTAGGTAGTTAGCTGAGGTGGGTCCTTACACACAACCTGTGTAGCTGGAAAAGTCAGATGATGATATAAAACCTCCCAGCTCCTGCACCCAGCAAGTAGAGCAAAGATGTTTTATGAGGCTCCTTGCTAAACAAGAGAGTAAAGTCCTTGTTTAAAGGCAGTTGACTACAGCCTGATTTAAGAGGAAGCCCTGACCTCAATCTCTTGTTAGAATCAGCCTTCAGATCTCCAATTCTTGTGTGATATTTGTGTGAATTCTGCTTGCAAAATTCTGATCTCTGCACTGGCTAACAAACCTAACCTACCTCTTGGAACTTTGGACTGCATTTTGACTATTTTTCTGCATGCTCCTGTTTAAAGCAAAACCACTCAGGCAAACTTCTTTTTTCAGAGAGACTGTTTTGGTTTGCATTCCTTGCCTGCTGTTATCTCATTGACCTTGAGTAAACTGATGGCTTTCATAGTGATTTTGTGTGTGTAATTGAAACCAGAAGCAGGACAGCTTCCCATAAACACAGAGAAAACCCAAACAATAAAAAACATGTTTTAAGTAACTAAACAAAACCAACAAAAATCCTAGCAAAGACTTATCCATCCTAACCCCAGGTCTGGGTGCAGGAAGCCCCTTATAAATTGCATTCTGGTAGCCTAGTTGAAAGATAACTAAGGTGTGACTGAGTGTTTTAAGGACTTCCTTTCTAGGAAAAAGTGCAACTTGATGTACCAAGTATGATCTCTGTAAAGGCCCTCCTGGCCACACCTCCATCTGCTCTGTCTTAAATTGTGAAATGTGACCTCAATCCAAGACTAAAGATGAAAAATCCTCAAATAATTCTTGTCAGGATTTAATGAATTTGTTTCTCGCTATCCAGATACAAACTACTTTCAGAGGATGGGTCAGGACATTGACAACTTCTCTCCTAAACAAGAGGAATGAGAATAGTGAGCCCTGAAGCTCCTCATAAGTGAGTGGCTGGGAATGCAGACTCTGCTCTCCATTAACATTGATCTGATCTGAGTGGGAAAGAAAGGGGAACCATGGTGTAACACTGCCTTCCACCTCTAAATCCTGTGGATGGTGCAGAAAGATGCTGTGAGAAATAGTATGAAAAGCCACTGAGAGCTCAGTGGTGAATGTGCCACCCCCATTCTGGCTCTTCAGAGATCATCAGCAAGTGATGGTGTTTCCACGCTGTACACCCAATTGAAACTTGATGAAATGGATCCAGATAATCTGCTTCCTTCAAAGTCCTCGGCAACTGCTTTCTGATCATCTTCTCAACCACCTTTCTTAAAAAGGGACACTAGGTGACAGCTGTCCAGCATTGTTGGATCAAGTTAGGGGACGCCTGTTTGAAAGAGGGCGACCACTCACTCCCTTTCAGTGATTTAATAAGTAATAAAACATTAAAAAAAAAACTCCTTAGTTGTAATTAAAATTACATAATTATAAAATAGTTAAAAAGTACAGTAATTTGTTCTAGCATCACTCTAGAGCCACAATTCTATTTCCAATAGTTTCCAGAACGATAAAAACCGTAGGGCCAACTTCAGCAGGGGTAGAGATGGTACAATCAGAAAGCAATGCCTATGAGTTTCCATTAAATATAAACCATAAAAAGGGGGAATTGCCCCAGAACAAACATGTTTGGTGGGTTGATTTTAATGGAGGAAACTGTTCAGGGAGATAGTTGCGATGCCTTGTTTATGCTTTCTAGGAAAGTGCGTAATGCGCTTAAGATATATACCGAAAATGCCAGTGAAAAATAAGGTTTGTCAGTGGCTTATTAGGCTTGAAAATTTAGAGGCAGTATAATTCTTAACAAAGTAATCCTATAATTTATCTGCCTATTCAGATGTGAATAAGACTGAGTTCAGTTTGATTTATTCTCAGGTAAATATCTATAGGATCATTGCTTAATTGCCATATAAGATTAGCCAGAAGGGACATGTAGATTGATTTTTCCATTGGCAGCTTTCTGACCTTGGATTGATTTAGTAGGCTATCAATTCTTGTGTGACAAAGATTAGCAAAGAATTATAATTTAGCTTTGAGATTCTTAATTTATTAATCTATAATACTGCTTGGTAGTTTTTAATAAAGATACAAATGTCTAGCTTCTGTGTATCTGTTTATAGTTTATAGCTAACATTGCCTAGCAACAAATATATGCTGTACATATATGATGCTATACTTAGTATACTCATGCAATACATTTATGGGTACTATTTTTATAGTACTTGGGGTTCCCCTCCCCTCTGGTAGTATAAATTGGGAAATTTAAGATTAGACAGACTTGGGAGACATTTAAACACGATTTTCTAAATTAAATCAGTGAACAATTTCTACTACATTAAATTCTAAATTAATACCTGAATTAGGACTTTTTTGTAGAAAGTTGCTTGTCACTTGAGACACAATTTTTGATGATTAGAGAAGGGAAGAATTACAAATAGTGATGCATGGCTTTCTTGTTTTTGCTTGGAAGACCTTTATTTATAAAATGCCCAATCAAGGTCTATGATGTGGTTTGGGAAAGGAGAATCTTAAGGAGGCAGTTCAAACCTCCATAGGCCACAGATTGCCCCCCTTGGCTGGAATTGGAGGTACACAGCAGAGGGCAATCGAACACAACTTTGTGGACCAAACGGGACATTAGTCATTAGTTTGATTAGATGCTAAATAATTGCAACACAGAACTTAAATAGCTTTAGAGTCTTTGTTGATGCAGAGAATTGAAAGACAACTAGATCTGATTGGTCTGCCTTGTGTGATATTCCTTGCTTTTTTTACCATTAGCTTCCTTCTTTGTTGTTTCACCAGCAGTTTTGCAGTAGTCTGATGTTAATGAAACATCATAACCTTTTACAGCTTCTTTATTTTTCTATTAAGTATTGAAAAAATACAGGGAGTCCTTGAGTTATGATGGCATTAGGGAACATTGCCATTGGTTAAAATGAAAATTGGCAAAGTGTGGTGTCTTGTGATTACTTTGCTTAACAATGGCAATCCCTGCAGTTACCATTGTGGTTGTTAAGCAAAGTTTGTGGGTCATTAAGTGAGCATCTCTTTGCAACTTTCTGCTGACTTCCCACAATGAAACTATTGTTAATAATTATGTTCTTGGTTTTATGTATAACAGTAATGGATAAATTGTTTAATTGTTCTGCATAATTAAGTACAATCATTAGCTTATTAAAGGCTTTTCCTTTCCCCAAATGCCTGATCCTTGATTTAATACAGATGTTTTAGACAGAAATGAAAAAAAGTTGTTTTACAAGAGATCTGATCATGATAGTTCATTTTGTACAGTCCCTGGATCTCCAGGCTGTAAATATTTATTGAATGTATCAGGTACAATGTGATTATTCTTGTGTGGATCAGACCTAACAGCAATTATTCATGCTGGAATTGTATCATGATGTGACTACTGTAATGTCTGGATACTTGGTGCTGCTCACCATCTTAAAATTTCATATGGTCCAAGTATGGCAGCTATATTGCTAACTGGTTTGTGATAATGACCAACTCTGCATCAATTGTTGATTGGGGGTTACAATTTAAAGTATTAATTTTATTTTATTAAAGTCCAATGGAACTTAGAGTTTGATACTCGAGGGGCACATTTCTTGTTATGAGTCTGTCTGCTTTTTAATATCTTCAGAAGGAACGTGGGAGAGGGCCTTTTCCTTTATTGTTTAGAATGCGCTTGCTTTATAATTCTAACGGATCAACACTCCTGCTTTTAGAAAGGATGTCAATATATTGTCTTCAATTTAAACAGTTTGAGTGATTTTAATATGAGGTTTTTTATGCTTTTTAATATGCTTTTTATATAATTTGAACTACAGGTAAGCCTCGCTTAGTGACCATGACTAAGACTGACTCACTAAGTAATGTGGATTGCTAAGCAAAACATCGCACGACTGCAACAGACTTAGGATGTTATTTCCCATTTGATTGTTATGTGAATCACTCTAGACCACAGGTATCAAACTGCCAGCCCACGGGCCAGATGCGTCACACCGAAGCCGCACCCACCCCATTGCCAGCAATAGGGGAAAAGTCCCGATACGTCGCGTGATGTCATGTGACGTCGCATGTTTGACATGTCTGCTCTAGACCAGGGGTAGGCAACCTTGGCTCTTTTATGACTTCTGGACTTCAACTCCCAGAATTCCTAAGCCAGCATGGCTGGCTCAGGAATTCTGGGAGTTGAAGTCCACGAGTCATAAAAGAGCCAAGGTTGCCTACCCCTGCTCTAGACCATTAAGGTAGACAGCATATTATTGTGACTTGCGATTTTAGCTTTGGCTTCTCCATTGACTCTATTTGTTGGAAGCTAGTTGTGAAGCATGCAAATGGTGATCATGGGACGCTGTGACAGTCATAAATGCCTGTTGGTTGCAAAGGGCTCAAATGTTGAATAAGGACACTGCGACAATTGTAAATATAAGGACTGGTTGTAAAATCACTTGTCCAACACCATTAGGACTTCAAATAGTCATTAAACAAAGTCTGCCTGTACACTTTTCAGTTTTGTATTTAGTTGTACTTTCTGTTTTTAAGCTACCCTAGCACTTTTTTGGGGATAAAAAATTAAAATCTAAATGTAGTAAAATTGTGATAATAAATAACACCAGAAAACCTTTCTGCACCAGGAAGAAAGATAGATTTCTGGGAATCCCTCGTCACTCTGGAGGAACAAATCTCAAATCTGATGAAGATGCTAGTGATCGCCATTGTTCGGAAGGCTCAGAATGCTGGGCTTCCGTAGTGTTTTACCACCCGCCCCTCCGCTCTGAGCACTGGCCTACATACACCTGGAAAGTGCTGTCTCCTTTTTCTGACTCTCCCACCACGCGTGTTCCTGTCTACATCCTGCTGTTTCCAATAGGTAGGGCCAACTGGCAGGTGAAAATTCATACTGGAGGTACAACAGTTTTGACCTTTAGTTTTGATCTGTTGAAATATGCTCTGTATAAGTTTACTAAGTGATTTGTTGTGCAGAGATTAACTTTTTTAGTCTGATACATTCTGTGGTACTGCACGGTTATTGAACAGCGGTCTAAAATCTAGTTGATTGACATCAGTCCCCTGCGTCATAGGTAAACCGGCTTCATTAGGAGCCTTCAGTGTTTTTGTAACAAGCTTTTCCATCACTACCCATCTTTTTCATTCAATTTTGGATTACTGTATTGTAATCAATACCGTGAAAAACATCTGCTGTATATTGCATAAAATGAACTGCAGTTATCCTGATTAATGTCAACTTGTTTTAAATAACAGAAGCACTTTATTATTTGGAATGGATGTTTCATTTTTTGAGGGGGGGGTGTTACATCTGTTTCATATTTCTTCTGCTAGAATACAAATTGCTAACATTGTACAATTATTTTCTTGTTCAAACAACAATGCCTGCATGATTTAATTTTTAAGGCTTCAGTCTACAACTGCAAATTTTCTTTTGCTTCAAATTTCATTCTGCCGGTTGGAATTTAGACAGTAATTTGTTTAATCTTGTAATTCAGTGTTAAGGGGTATTATATTTATTGTTATGGAGATGTGTGAAGAGGGAGAAGGCCCTGTAGATATTTTGTTGTTGTTGTTATTTCAGAAGTGCCTTTGCAAGTCAAACCATGCAAATATGAATGCTATGCTATGCCATGTTATGCCAAAAGACCATGCTATGCCAGTTTTTTGGAAAGACTGAGGACGGGGATGGGTGTTCGTTGTCATTTCCTTAGCTAAAGGAAGAATTAGAGGCACCTTTTGGAGCAACCCTATGCAGTTGAAGGATTTGCCCTTATTTAGAACCATCCCTTATAGTTAGTTTCTGCAGTCCTCCTTTTCAGAGAATCTCATGGACTACAGATGAAGATGAAATTAACAACTATTGTTTTCCCCCACTTCAACTTTGTCTAGTGGGACTTCTGATGAGAGAGCTGCATAGAAACCCTGGTAACATCCTGCTGTCTGCCTATCCCTCTACCCATCCATACCTATTTAAACAGACGTGGTTTAAAAGCAGGAATTTTATTCTGCACGCTTTGCCTTTATAAAAAAAAAAAGCACATTTTTATGTCACACTTTCTTGACACATGCTAGAGAACTATAGATTGCTTTTGACAGGAAGGACAATTAGAGTTGTTAAATGTCAAAAATACATACTCATCCACTGCATTTTGGCAGCCTAAAATTGTATATATGAGCAAATGTCCTTCATGAAATTGCTGCAAGAATGAAGTGGAAGGAGGGAGAGAGAGAAATACCTTATTGCCTGCTTCACAACTGCATCCTAGGTGAAACACTGTCAACATAAAGCTTGCTAGTTTGAGGTGGACAGCAGATGCTTTTGTTAAATGACAGGCACATCTGTTGCTAGAAAAATTACACATTCCAGCCACAGTTAGTAATTTACCCTTTGTTCTGGTTATTAAATTGTCTAGCCATGCAAATACAAGTTAATTTTGTTGTACTCACATAATTTTCCTAAGCATAAAGTACCATGATTCAAATAATTTAAAGTGTTTAATTTGGCTCTAGGTGTAGGGTTGTTAATTGTATTAATTTATTTTAATATAATTATTATGAAGTATCAAATATTGATGCAATATTTATATTACAGGAGCAGCCAATTTGAACTGCAGCCAGAATAAAAAAAATTGTCCTGCATTGGGATCTTATAAATGACTCATGGAAATATAGGAATAAATGAACGGGTACAACTGAATTTGGTGTACTTTTTATGGAAGCATTTGTATGTGTGTAAAATAAAATTTTGACTTTACTGATCTCCCCCCCCCCCTTTTTAGAAGATTAATATGAAATGCCAAAAATCTCTTTCCAGACTTTAACACAATTATGTAATTTATCTGATTTGCATAAGACAGTATAAGACTACTGATTTAAATGGTTGCAATCTGTTCTTATTTATTTATTTATTTATTTATTTATTTATTTATTTATTATATTTCTTCCACATTCCAATCCCATAGAATTCTTGGTGGTTTACAGGAATACAAAAAGAATTAAAACATCCTTGGTGAGCATTAAAAATAGAAATACTTTATAGAATGAACACAAGTTTGGATTGAATACATGTTTGGGTATAATGGACATCTCTCCTCCAGTTATTCTGTTAAATGGAGAATTTATTGTAGTCCAGGCCCTCACAATTTGTCCAGGAGAAAGGGCCACGCATTGATGAATTAAAAATCCATAAAGGGTAGCAAAGAAATATTCGGCTTACCTATTTTAGGTAACACAGCAGGGAGACTTGGAGGTGCTCAGCAGCATGTCTTTTAAGGCAGCAACAGCAGCAGAAGCTGTAAATATACAGCTTTTTAAAAAACATCAGTAAACTGCACAGGGGTGCTTGGTATGCTGAATGTAGCCCTCAGGCTGTATGTTGTGTAGGCCTGCTGCAGTTTTCAAAAATTAGGGGCACAGGAAATTAAATCCTGCTTCCAGGCCACCCAGCTTTCTTTGAACTTTTCTGAGTTCAGGATGAAGATCTGCACCGAATGGTGATCATGAGTGCTGTAGATAAAGTTTTGTTAGTGCTTTGGTGATAATTACTAGCCTGATATCATATTGTTTTTCTTGGAGAAAGTCTGAGTTTGGAGGACTGCTTCCAAGTTCTACTAGACAGTGTGGAATATTTTGCATGGGCTGAGTCATTTCAACTATAGGCAAGTTCCCCTGCTGAATTCAAATATCTCTGTAGCATTTTCAAGAAGTGATCCCCCCCCATCCAGTTTCATTAAAAAAGGCATCAGGAAACAAAAGAAAGAACCAATGAACAACTCAACCCCCCCAGTACAACCCAAACACTGCCGCAAAAACATTTCAGTACATAAGAAATGTATCAGAAAATGCCACCAGATTACTCTGAACATTAGGCATGACTGTGGTCTACAAATTCACAAAAATGCTGCAAAGAGTTGTGTGTCAACCAAAAGATTCCACATCTCACCAAGAAAAAAATTGGCAATTATTATTTTTGTTTCCCTTTTCTTCTACTTTGGGTAATTATTGTTAAATTTGAACTGTTTATTTTTTTACTTTTAATAATAGGTTTTATACACACAGACCCACACTTACTAGTTAAAAATACAAGATAACAATACAAGGGAGACTTTCATCTTAAGTTTGAAATCTGTAATAATTGTTTTAATTAAAGTTGTAGTGGTTCTTTTTTGCATCGGTGTGGAGTCGGGGCGACTGGACAGAGTTGAAAATTTACTGGCCAATGCCCTTCCTCACACCTATGTGGAGTTCGCAGCAGACAATTACTCATTGTGTCCAAAGAGAGAAATATCTGCAGCTACCTAGGATCGAATTCACAACCTCCTGTCTATAGAGGAGGTCATCCAGGTCATGGTTGTCCCAAAGATGCTTTTTCAAAATGCAACTGGACTTTGTTTTTTCTTGAAGATATTTCCCATCTCATTCTGAACTGAAGAAGCTTCTTGGATGAGAAGTGAAACGTCTTCAAGGAAAAATAAAGTCCAGTTGCCTTTTGAAAAAGCACCTTTGGGTCACAGCCTCCTGATTGTGAGGCGAGAGGTCCACCTCTAGGCCATCCTACTGCTCTAGTGTGTGTGTGTGTGTGTGTGTGTGTGTGTGTGTATGCGTGTGTGTGTGTATCAAGGCAGCGAGCATACCTAATACACTTTCCTCCTCCTATTTTTTCCCCACAACAACAATTCTGTGAGATGGGTTGGACTGAAAGAGATTGACTGGTCCAAAGCCACACAGCTGGCTTTCATATTTAAGGCAGAACTAGAACTCACAGTCTCCTTTCTTCTAATATCTATGTAGATATCAAGAAGTATACCTTAAAGAATATGCTCATGCCATGTCTCTCATCAATACCCATTTCACTTCTTCTGATGTAGAGGCAAATGCATGGTATAGTGATGATAAAGAGGCAATCCACAATTACATCTTCCTTTCTGAAGTTAGAGTCCTGTTTCTAGCTTCAGAGGGAAATGGGAAAATATTATAAGAACAAAATGGCCCCTGGTGGTGTTATGGTGAGTTCTCTTATAAAATCTGAGTGGAATTCACGCTCATATTCAGAGATATATTGATTAAAACTTCAAAAGATTCATCACTAATGAAATCACAGAGGGTTAGAATATGCTGTAAGAATGATAGGTACCTGGGAAAGTTTTGAATAAATAAACCAAGGACTTCAATATAGCTTTATTAACTTGGCTTAACATTGTTGAACTTTGCAACTTCTATGTAGATATTAATTGGGTTGAGGAAATAACTGTATCTTAAAATATTTTGCTTCATAGGAAGTATGATAGTTAAGGTTAAGTGGTAGCACTTATCATTATGCTATGATAGTTTTGTTATTACTGAAAAGTGTTGCTAGGGAAATAAGCTGAATGATGTTGCCTCGAATATATAATTTTTATTCCTTTGAAGCGGTACTCCTAGTGATCATTGGTAATTTAACAAAGTTGATAATGGCAAGTCTGACTCTAAGGGGAAACATAAAATGGCATAAATATATATAAAATGACATATGTGGACATTACACAACACTGAATTATTTTTAAAATGTTAACAATTTGAAATATTAAATAAGGTATATACAATATAGATGTGATGCTCCAACCAAGCTATTAAGTGCTATATAACAATACTGACTGGAAATGATAAATGGGAATGTGACAACAATGCCAACTCTAATGCCAGAGGCACTGGGGGGGGGAAGCAAATTTAGTATAAGGATGTACGACACTATGATTTGATTTTTGGAAAAGCATCCCAAGTTTATTGATTATATAGAATTATATAGAGCAGCATAGAGTTCAGATCATCAATCAGTGTTGGGCATCCAGTCTCGTAAATTATTAGCCCATTCCCAGTTTACCTGATGGGCAAAAACCCAGGGTTGTCAGGATTTTAGACTTACAGGTAAATGCAAACCAGGGCATGGCTTCCTGGCTTCAGCTAATTGGTTCTTGAACATCTTTTCTGGTAATTTCTGGTCCTTCCACCTAGCCATTGCATCACCAAGAAAACTGCTCAGAATTTCTTGAGGATTGGAATGGCATATATGTCCCTGTAAACAAGCAAGCAAGGAAACAAACAATAAATTATGTATTGACTCCTGTCCTAAATGTCACTACAGAATTGTCTGCCAGAAAGTTCCCAGTAAGGAAAGGCAATCTTGTCATCTCATCAATATCATGTGAACTTACTCAGTTCTTATCATATCCAAACACAATATATACCACAATAGATCTTATTAGTGTTACTGCACCTGCTTAGCCAGAGCGCTGCAACAGATCAGCAAAAGGTGTAACTGAGAGATCCTCTCAGGAGAACAATAAGGAATCCCATCCTCACGGCAATAGCAATGGTAAGACCCATTGTGTCTGTTGTGTCAGGGGAAGGCCCCCACCCCATTTCTCCTGATGGCCTGAAGCTTGAAATTGCAGAATTGAGTGTGAGCCTTTTAAAAGGAGGGACTTAGTATAGTGAAGAGCCATGGTGGCAAAGTGGTCAGAATGCAGTATTGCAGGCTAACTCTGTTCACTGCCAGGAGTTTGATTCTCACTGGCTCAACGTTGGCTCAGCCTTCCATCCTTCTGAGGTCAGTAAAAGGAAGAGCCAGATTGTTGGGGGCAATATGCTGACTCTAAACCACTTAGACAGGGGCTGTAAAGCACTATGAAGTGGTATATAAGTCTAAGTGCTATTGCTGTTGCTATAGTCAAATCAAACTAGCACTTTTTCACGTTAGTAAGAAAAAAAATTAAAATTTGAATGCAAGCCTCATATCTTTTGGACAGTGATATATTTCATTTTATATTATGAGTAATTTCAGGTATTGTTTATTCTTGTTTACCCAAGGAAGAATGGCAGTGGATTGCCCTACAGGCAGAAGTCAGCCTTAAGCAAATTTCTCACTTAGGAGTAGTGGAGGAACACATCACCCTGGAGGCAGTTTTGAAGGACACCTTTCATTGTGGCAGAAGAAATTTCTCTCAAGACTATACTTGATGCAGAAAGAAAATATTTAGATATCATAATGAAATACTGATTGCCTGGAAAACTATATTGGCCCAATCTACAGCAGTAGTTCAAACATATTCATTTTTTTGTTAATTGAAGTGCAATGCCGAGATTTAGGTTCAGGTTACTAACATTATATGAAACAATTAGAAGTGCCAATTCCTGCTTCTAATGATGATAATAATCTAGATTTGGTTGATACCTGATAATACTAGTAAATATGAGGGTTCTGAACATCAACAATTAATTCTTATATCATATGACTCCTTTTTACTATAGATTGAAAATATTAAATCTTAAAATAAATTACAAAGCATGTTATATTCATTTACGGTAGGGTAGGGAAGTATACACTTGTCAGAAGGAAAGACCTGCAACATTAGAACATTAATTTTTCTGCCTCGACTTGTGCAATGGAACTTATGCTACTTCCTTTGCCCACTTCTCCAATTTTCCAAAGGGTTTTGTTTGCATCTTAAATAATTCAGAATGTTTATAATCTAAAGAAAATCCATAGAAATTCTTCTCAATGCAAGTATTTCCTTTCTTGTGGGAACTAAGCTGTTCAGCACTAATTGCTATCAAATAGAATAGAATTAATTGGCTGAGATGTCACAGTGATGGATTTCTAACTCCCAACATAGTAATTAAACATTGTAATTAAAACAATAGTGTAATTGAAGAAAAAAAACTTGTTTAATTTCTTTTTAGAAAATATATATTGTCTACTCATTAGAACAATTGTTTTCAGGGTAGTTTCAGGTTAGCTGGTACCTCGGTAATATGTCTAAAAATAAAATATCTATAATGGTATTAGTTTGAAAAAAAGTATGTGTTGATTTGCCACAGTCTTAAAATATTGTACACAAATACACAAAAGTGGGAAAGGATGATAGTAGATGTCTTCTGGAACATATGATGTGTGCAATGATTAATGCAGTGTTCCTCAATCTCAGCAACTTTTAAGTTGTGTGTATTTCAACTCCCAGAATTCCCCAGTCAGCCTGGGCATGAACCTTGCTTTATTGGTCTGCTAGGAATCTTAATTATTTTTATTTAGCTCTGTCCAAAAGAGTTTTTAACACAAATTCTAAAGCTGTAACTTACAACTCTTTATTATGTACAGTAGCTGTTCTAGAGATGGCACTCTCTTCCACCCTCCCTGTTCCTGAGCTTTGCAACACCTTCTGGGACATTTATTTATTAAATTTATATGCAGTCCATTTCACTGTCGAGTGACTCTGAGTGGCTTATGTCATAAAACAGAAATATTAAATATTAAATATTAAAAAGTTAAAACATTGAACATTAAAAGTTAACAAAAAAAACTTGGGTAAACTAGGAGCCAATACACAAACAGGTTGTGGTAGGATCTTCTTAGTCCACCAACTATGTCCAGTGTGGAACGCTCCTGTTGGGGCCCCAGGCAACTTTGTGCCTTCAGACTTGCAATATTCTGTTAATGTAGCTTTACAATAAAGTAGAATTAATTAATCTAGTCATGTGTCCTGTCTGATTTATTTGGGATGGGTGACATCCATCTTGCAAGTCTGAAGGCACAAACTTCCCACCCCTATTTTTAATCACTTGATTCATTAGGGTGGGTCCTTCCTAGGTTTCTTTCTCTGATCATTAAGTGACTGTGGCTCCCACTTCTCTTGTCTGATTGTTTCCTAGGCAACATCTCTTTCCCCAAGGTCATTCATACATTCCATTACACCTGTCATAAACCAACAAAGTCAGAAAATGATACCAGTTTAACATAGTCAGCTCTAGGACCCTAATGCCCATCCATGCAATGTCAGGATGCATCTGCCCACCACTTGTAACCTGTGTCATGTATCTTTTCTGCAAGACTTCTGAAAAGCATCTACTTTTAAATGTAGGAGCGCACACATTAGAGCCATTCCTTTTCTTTGTACTTTAATTATTTTGTGCTTGCATTCATTACACATGCGGTACCTTATGTGCTATAAGGTGATCAGAGAAGAATAATGCATTTTGTGTACTGCTGCAGGTTAATGACACAATAAATATTCTTTGTAGGAGAATAACATACATAATGCTCAACTTGCCAATATAAATTTCAGAAGTAATATAGCTATATAACACTATCTGCTGAGTAGAACAACTAGAAATGTTTACACTAATTTCTTCTGATGTTAGGCAACACAATAAATTTAAAAAGTCTGAGTTGCCTATTAATATGAGCCTCCAAACTCTAAATTAATCCTGATGTAGGCAGTAAGTGTGTGCATGTGCATGTATACATATGTGGCTGTAGAATGTTTTTGCTGTTTCCAGGAAGCAATTTTATGAATTTATGTTGTGTTGCAGTTCAGTCTGGAATTGATGTCTCAAACAATATCTGGAAACAGTCCCAGGACTGAGAGAGAACAACTTGTCCATTCCTATCTTTGCAGAAATGCGGAATTCTAAATTCATTAGTATTTTAAAGGGGAAGCTGTGGCTCCAGTGATATTTTGTAAGTTTGACACTAAGTTCATTGGAACATTTTATAAAAGGAAAAACCATTTTAATCAATTAGGGATGGAAAAAAAACCCCTATATTCTTTTACCTCAAAGTGCTGTAATGCACAGGGCAGACTTTGCTATAGTACAGATGATTTCAAAAAGCTGCTCTGCTTTTTTTTTTTTTTTAGTCTGTATTTGAGAAAATTTAATTTTTAAAAATGTCAAGTTTGAATTGAGTTTAAATATAGAATATATTTGAATGGATAAAGAGAGTATTGGGGGTAACTGTATTTTAAAAACTGTATATTTTGATTATCCATTATAGTTGTAGTAGACGACCAGACTGAACCTGAGGGCAGGGTCAAAAGCATCCAAAAGAGACCTAAGTCCAGCCCCCCCCCCCTTGAAGTCCATTGACTCTTATCTGACACCAATTTGCCTTGACTGTTAGTAGTTCAGATTCTTGGGCATAAGTAACATGAAAGAAACTTGTACTACTTTTGAATTCTATCCTGGTTCCAGATTTCTTGCACTTGACAATACTCAACCAAGCACATTTACTTTATTTAAAATAAGATAAAGATTTTTAATAGATTATGTGTCATTAGTTCTGTGTCAGTTCTTAGCAACCAGATAGATATATTTTCCACATGTTGATCTGTCCTTTATCGGATATTTCAAGAGTCATTATTGTACCCATCACAACTGCAACAGAGTACATCCACTTTGTTGCTAGTTATCATCATCTCTGTTTTCCCCATCTTTCCAAGGATTAGAATCTTCTCTAGAGAGCTAAGTCTTTACATAATATGTCCAAAGTAGGATAATTTGAGCCTGGTCATTTGTGTCTTCAGGTGGAACTCTAGATTGATATATTTGATGATCTATTTTCTTCTTTTTTTTGGCCATCCACATTATTTTCAGGAGTCTTCTCCAACACCAAAATCCAAAGGTATTAGTATTCTTCCTATCCTGCTTCTTTAGAGTCCAATTTTAATTTCTATAGAGTGACATAGGGAATACTATGGCTTGCACTATTCTGATCTTTGTAGGCATAGTCACATCAGGGCATCTAAATATCTTTTCCAAGGCCTTGGTTTGGACAACCAGATAGTTGTTCTACCATATACTAGTCTGTTCCTTTACTGTTGATGGTTGATCCTAAAAGATAGAGGCTATCCACTACTTCATTGTCAATTCTAAGGCTGATTGCACCTGTTGTCCTTAGTTTGGTCTCCTTTATAGTTAATTATAGTCACATTTTCCTTCAATCCTTAGCAAAATAAGTTTTAAATACAAGTTTAAGGAATATAGATAGATATAGATATGTAAAAAAACTCACAGCAAAACAGTGGCTAGAACTTTGATTTTGGAAATTACAAATGGGCTAAGGGTCCAGATAAATTTGAAGTATGAGTTTGGGATCAGTTATAAGAATACTTCCCATGGGAAAATGCTGTTGTTTCCAATTCTTTAGGGGAAAAAAAGAACATGATAGGATCGGACTTTGAAAGGTGGACAGTCGAGGGAACCAGAAGGAACTAAAAATTACATTTAAAGGAGAACATTTAAATGTGACTTACTAATAGCAAATGGAGCAAAATACTTTAACATTGGATTTAGTGAGAGATATTTGTGAACAAGGGACTGCAATTACATATAAACTGTGTTTAGAAGATATTATGGAACAGGTTGTACCAGACAACACTGAGACTGATCTGAAAGTGGATTTACAAATGATTGGCTACAAGAATGATATGAAAAAAGATTGCTACACTGGCTATATAAATGAAACTGGCTAATGTCTTAATAATTAAAAGGGATATACAATCACCAAACAAAAGGGTGTTCTGGATAACTGTCCTATATATCCTACAAAAGAGACTTATTAAATTTTGGAAGAATTTTGTGAGAAATTGTGAATGATCAGTGCAGGGAGATACAAAGGTTCCAAACTGGGAGAAACAAGTAGCTGGAAACAATGACAATGACAATTACAATGATTCTATGCACCAAGATGATTTTCTGAAAACACTCTTTAATATATTTTCCAACAGAGTTGTCCCAATTTTTCCCCTCATGTGCTAAAGCAGGCACGTCCAACCCATGGCCTGCTGGCAGCATGTGACCTGGACAGCTGGTAATGCCATCCCACAAAATAACAAACTTCCTTTTTAATTATTTATATACATTAATTATATTATATTTTTTATATGTGGCCCAAAACAATTTCTCTTCACTCAGTATAGCCCGGGCAAGCCAAAAGGTTGGACAATCATGTGCTAAAGGGAAGTGGTATTCCAAAGTTCAGTGGGTTCCATCTCACCATTATTCCCTGGAATACCCAATTCAGAGAAACTTTCAGTGTATTTTCCCTTAACATTGCTTTAACATTTTCAGATTTAATATAATATAATATAATAATTTCCCATGAAATGATTTTGATCTTTGTAGCAAGAATTAATACCTCAGTTGTACAGCTTATTCCTTGCATGCATAATGTTCTAGTTTCCGTGCTGATAACTCTAACTAAAAATGAACTGGCAGACCCCTGTCTGAAGCCTCCTCTGGAAAAGTATGTCTAGATGGAATAATAATATCTCTCAATGCAATGTGATCATCAAGATTTTGTTATCAGGGTATCTTGGAACATACATTTGAACAGGTTTATACATTCTTTTTGAATGTATAAGTCTTGGAATAGCAAGTAACTCAAGAATTTAGTGTGGTGCTAAGAAAATACTGTGTCTTTGCAGCTTTCATTTATGACATCAATGTTCAAAGCTTGGAGTCCTTTTCACCAAAAGTCTGAGGATAAACTTTCATAATAGGATGTGGACTACAATTAATGAAGCTCTAATTATTAAAAAGCTTATTTTTAATACTCGTTTTAACAATATTGTGTATTTCGAGAAGCATTTACGAATATACCATAGAGAAAGATATTGCAAAAATGTTTTATTTCCCACAAAATGATGGAAGTTAATAGAAACTTAGTTGTGGCCAATTTTCTGTCCTAAGTCTTATATTTGGTCGCCTTTTTCTTCTTTCTTGCTTGCATCTTGGTTCACCTGAAATAATGTTTCCTCTCTTTCCTTTTTTTCATATAGTTCTTAACTATCCCTTCTTTCAAATACCCTTTATGGAAAGTTGTAGTTTTGTGTGTGCAAATAATCAAGATTGTCTCTGTGGGACAAGTAGAAAATCTTCTTAGTAAGTTTTTAATGTCATATTTTATTTGGCATTGAGACAAAAATACATAGTGAGGCTGGCTGAAAATAAAAAGGTGGCAGCGATAGTTCTGAAGTAGTAATTCATTAATAAGAGTAGTCATTGAATGTGCTGTTCTTACTCCTAGAAACTTAATGGGACTCCACTAAATTTCTTTACTGGATAACCCTCCCATCTTCCCCTCTGCTTTCATCATTCTTCTTGCTACGGCATACTTTGTAAAGCAGAGCTCCCCAACCTTTCCAGGTTGGTGGCCCGGAGGGAAAACAAGCAGGGAAATGTGCGCATGTGCACCCCTGCGTGCGCATGCGCAAATGGGCATGTACACAGTGGTGGCACTAGCACCGCACACATGCACAAATGGGCTGCTAGCGTCTGCACGGTGGCACTAGCGCGAGTGGGGGGTGCACCCACACGTGCGCGCATTCGCCAGCCATTCCCGGGGCCTAGTGGCCAAGAGGCCACGGCCTGGTACTGGCCGTGGCCCATACGTTGGAGAGCATTGTAAAGGATAGCAAACAGAAACTACACATAATTTCTTTTGATTAAAAGGATAGTACTAACTCAGGGTTTAGATTCATTTTTTAAAGACTGAAAGCTAAAGATATTTGTAACATTTGACTTTATTGCTGCAGTTAAGTCCCTGGTGAGATGTCCTCACAACAAGGCCCTTTCAGAAGTTGCTATTAGAGCGGTGAGCAGAATTTTTGAGTGTAGTTTAACCTTTTCATGTTCACCTCTTGGTTAGAAGGTGAAGCTCATCATGCTTTATTCAAAAGCTAGAATTGTTGCTTTCTTCTTAAAAAAAACCAGATACAAAATTATTTGTGGGATTAGTCATATCATAAAGGTGAATCAGATGTAACTGAGAGCTATTCTGCATTGAAATAGGATTTAGACTCATAGAAGTTGTTCAAACTTGTAAAAAAAAATCCCCATCTATTTCAGTAAAAATAGCCCTTGATGTCTTGCAAACAAGTTTGTCTACTTTTGTACCATTCAATTTTTCAAGTAATATGTCAAACAAAGTAGCAGAAAATCAGCTTTTTACTCCAAAAGCCAATGGATTTTATGTCACTCCTCTGTAATTTAATCCTTATACCCAGATGCATTTGCGTCAGAAGTTCTCTTTTGCACATAAAATAACTAAGTTCAATTCGAAACAAAGAAAGAAATCAACACTGTGTAGGCAATGTTCTAAGTAGCAATAATATCAAAAATTGATGCATATCTCTTGTGGCCAATATTTTCCATATTTTCTAAAACGAATATGCTTCTCATGTTTAGTTAACCTTGCAAAGAAAGAGAAAAGCAATTTGTGACACTCTCGAAACACTGAAAATAACTTTGATTACACCACTGCAATATTGATGAAGCTCATACAAGGGGACAATTATATCAATACTATTGAACCCTTTAAGGACAGTTTAAATAGTAATTAACACATAGAGCAAGCAACATTTGGGGGCAGTGGGCATCACAAAATGATTTTAGCAAAATGCCCAGAGATTGGACAGCAAGCTGGGAAATCTGTTTGGTGTTTGAGAAACACAGATTTGATTATTTATTTGCTTTTAGAACATTAAAACAAAATTTCTCTATGGAGGAAAAAGTAAATGAGGTAGGTGCAGCTACATTCTGCTTTGAATTCCTTTGGACCAGATTATTCAGCTGAGCTGAATAAATTCACTGCAAGCTTTTTTGGTTTTAGTATCTCCCATGGATCTGATATTCACTGGCATTCTGTTATATTAGATGCAATTTATTGCTACTTTAGAATATGAAGCAGGTTAGATGCTCATCATATTTTGCTATAGCTCAAATCTAAAAGATTTTACCTTGGAAATAAATACAATTTAAAATGACTTTTCTGTATAGTTTTCATTTAGATTTGTCCCAATTCATTTTAATTTAAATAGATTAACCAGTTGTGATCCAGGTCGTTCAGCTAAAACTTTGCTTGTCCCAATGAACAATTTTCTGTAGTTAGGAAAACTAAATATCAAGTTTTAGACTAACTTTATCTACGGCCCATGAGATTTCTGTGGAAGATGATGTGGCGCTTACTAGTACAGTGCTTACTAGCAGCAGTGATACCCTCTTTCAGTGTGTATTTATAATTCAAAAACTGCCTAATGAATGCATGAAGTATGCAAAGACAAATCCAGTCGTATGTTTCTTTGATGAAAACGGATTCTGCTGATAAAACCAAAAGGGCACTTATTTATCACCCTCCGGCCACGAATGCTAAGAAATGTATTTTAAAGGTTCTCCAAAGCCTCTGGAATTTGAGGGTGGGTTGGGTGGGCACTAGAGCAGAGGAAAGTCCCTTTGCACAGGTGCAATTCTGCCCTTACAATTCACCTAAAGTTCTATTTTCAAACTTACCATGTGAACAAAATGACAAGATGCTGTTTGTTATCCTACACAAGGAAATTTATTTATAGCCGTATATTGCCAGTGAATGCTTTGCTATTAATTTTTCTATTAATCTTTTATATAGTGCCAAGCATTCATGCTGTTTGTTTTTCACTTGTGTTTTGAGTTCCAGTATAAAACTACTCTTTTAAATATGCGTTTAACTCCTTATTAGTATTTAAATATTCTCTATCATATTTTACCTCCTTCATTCTCCAGCATGAAGAATGGAGTCTCCACCAATGGGTTAAATCTGACCTCCTGCCCATTTAGACCAAGTCAGTCAAAGCTGCCACGCCTGTCCTGGCTCAGGCCACGCCCCCAGTTTCGATTTGGTCTCAGCCCGGACGGACGTGACTACTTTGGCTCCCAGTCTTTGAGGAAAGCAGGTTTAGTTAGCAATTTCCATTGGTGGATTTTCCCTTCTTCTGTTTTCCCCCCTATCAGTGTTGGGACCAACACTGTTCCAGATTGTGATTTTACTCACAATCAATTTAATCTCTTTAGTGTATCTGTGTGGGTGTGTGAGTTCCCCTTACAGCAGATTGTCGCGGCTGCCATTTTGGGCGCCGCGTGGTGATTCCCCCCCCCTCTGATTGTTAAATTCTATATTGCTGTGGGCGTTTTGTGCCCACAGAAGGGGGGTGCCCTTGGACTTATAGGCTGATTTGCGCCTGAAATCCATTGCTGATCGTCGCGGCCGCCATTTTGGGCGCCGGATGAAAATCGGCTTATTTAATTCAAACTGCCTTTTCTGGTTGCCTTTGCCTATCGATCGCTCTCTGTGGAGTGGAGTTGGGAGAAATAGCTTCCCCACCAGGTTCTGTGCGTCCCTTCACCTAGGACCATTTAGAAAATTGCCTGACAACAGTCCCGGCTGCCATTTTGGAGTCCCTATAAAATCGAGGCTTTCTTTCCCTTTCCACTCAGCAATCTATTAGAGATCAGCTATTGTGGTCAAGCGGCCAGAATTACCTCCTAGTAAAGGAGAAAGGCATACCGGGGCAGTCTGCAAAGCCCCGGATTTCCTTGTGCTTTCACGGCCGCCATTTTGGGGCCTCGTGAGCAACTGATCATTAAATTGGTCGTTGCTGCAGTCTGTGACCCAGTCAATAAAGCACTCACAGGTGGGGTCTTATCAGAAAAAGATTTATCTGCTCTAATTTATTGGCGGCTGCCAATTTGAACGCAAACAAACAATCAATCTAACTGCTGCTGGCCACCAGGGCTCTGCCTGGCCTCACATTGCAGCTCAAATACAGTGGTGCCCTGTATTTTTCATTGTCATTGGCCTTCTGCAGTTTTAACTGGGCTATACCTAGGCTATTGCCTTTCCAGTGAAAATTGGGCCTTGCCAGTTTAGCCTGAAAGCCATTGTCTGCATCTAGTGACACGCTCTCAAAAATACCCTGCGTCACTAAGTGAGACACATGTGATTTTGTCACTAAACGCGATCTTGACCTTGCAGGGGGGTCTATCGCGCCTGTGCAGCATCTTTAGTGACGTGCGACGACCGTTGCTAAGTGTGACTCCGAGCTTGCCGATGAGCCGGACCATCACAGATCCACGTGCAGGCCAGTCCCACCTCGGTGGTTAACAGCCGCGTCTCCTGCAGACCGAGACGCTTCAGCACCCCACTGAAAACTCTCGCGTTACATGGCAGATAACACTGTGCCACAGGCTTCCACCTCCGGTGGACAAACCAAGCAGAAGTCCTCTAGTCAGGAGGCAGCTAAGAAAATTAAGGCCAAGACTAAGGCTGGCGTGAACAAACGGGCCTCCAAAGCGGCAGACAAGCAGGCCGGCCGCCGGCACCGTGCCTTGGAGAGACAGTTCTCCTGTGCACAGAAGCTGGCTGCAGAGGAGAGGTTTACCCCTCCGACTACCGCTATAGTGGCGCTACCATGCGACCCAGGCCCCGAGCCCACCCCGACGGCATGGTCCCCAGAGCGGGACCCAGACCTGGGGTTCTCAACTGGCCATGACCAAGAGCACCTCTCCCTTTTTGAAGGGGCACCAGGGGCTTGGCAATCACAATTACCTGAGGCCACATTTACCCCAACTGCAGCAGGACTTAGGTCCCCTGAGGGACCGCCTCTGGAGAGTCAGTTACAGGCTCCAGCAGCCACGTTTACTCCCACTGCAGTGGGTTTTCGCACTCTCGATGAGCCAGCATTCTCAGCTCATCTACAGGCCATGGTATCTCAAGCCGTCGCCCAAGCTATGGCGTCCATGGCACCTCCACAGAGGGCCTTCGCTCCCAGGGCCTCTTTACCATCGCCAGACTTTGCCAGACCTAGTGCTTCACACTATGCCATGGAACAGGGAGAGGGTTCTGTTTCCCCCTCTCGCTCACTTGGCAGCGAGGCCTCAGAATTCCCAGAGTTTGGACGCACGGAGGGGGAGTGGTCGGGGGATGAGGAGCCTACTCAAGAACCTCCTCCCCTAATAGGCCTATTTAACGCTGCCTTATTCCCGACCCTGCTCCGCAAGGCCTGTGCAACCGGCAAGTTTGATCCAGAGCAACCTCAGGTTCCTGAACAGGTTCCAGATCGGGTCACTAGCCCACTGTTCTCTGAGCCGGTCTTTACACACAAGCAGATCCCTTGCCCTCCCATGTTTCTGAAAAACATTCAGGGTCAATGGGAATCTCCAGGATCATTTCCCCCCATAGGGGGAAACGACCGTAAATTAATGGATACGGCGCAGGTTCTAAATGACGCACTTGAGATCCCTGAGGTGGACGACTCTCTAACCCCCCTGTTTTCAGACACTAAGGTTCCTGGCGACATGGCGGAGGTTCTGAAGGCCGAGGACAAAAAGTCGGAGGCTTCGCTCCGCAGAGCTCATCAGGCCTCGGCGTGGGCAATACGGGCATCCACCTCAACTTCTTTCTTTGCACAGGCCAGAATTTCCCCTGAGGAGGTAAGAGTCCACCAGGACTTAACCAAGTTGCTGGCGGCCTCGGAGTACATGGCCGATGTGTCTTTACACGCTGCCCGCTTCTCGGCCCGTGCGATATCTTCCAACATCGTTGCACGGAGGCTGCTATGGCTCAAGAATTGGAGGGCCGACACAAAACACAAATGGAGGGTGGCAGCGGCCCCGTACCGTAGTGGCCGTCTCTTTGGTGAGGCCCTGACTCCCTATCTGGTGGAAAACAGGGAGAAACGCAGGGTCATTTCGCACCTCTCTAGGAGGTCGGCCCGCCGCTTCGTCCCGTACACCCGAAGACAGCCCTTTCGCCCCGTTCTGGAGTCCTCAGGCCAATTCCCCCGGCCCTTTCCTGCGGGACAGGACCGTGCATCTGACCGGTCCGGATATGGAGACAGATCCAGAGGTCAGGTTCAGGGCAAGCGGTACTTTCAGGGCAGGGGCGGCCGTCCCTTCCACAAATCGAAGTGACTCGGGGAGGGACTCTCCCATAGGTGGCAGGCTAACGTGCTTTTTCCATCAATGGGAAACCACGACTACGGACTCTTGGGTGTTAAACACCATCAGAGAGGGATTGTCTCTGGAGTTTGTGACCTGCCCCCCCGACGTTTCCTGTCATGTCCCCCTCCCAGGAACCCGGTAAAAAAGGGCCTCATGACAGAGGCCATTCATCACCTATTAAAAATAAAGGCCATAGAGAGGGTGCCAGAGGATCAGTTACGGAAAGGTTTTTACTCCATCCTGTTTGTGGTTCCAAAACCCTCAGGGGGATGGAGGGCGATCCTCGACCTCAAAGGCCTGAACTCCCATCTATCTTACCGGAAGTTCAAAATGCAGACGCTCCAGTCTATCCTGGCCTGTGTCAGGTGAGGGGACTTCATGACGTCCATAGACCTGACGGAGGCGTATCTGCACATACCGATTCACACAAATCACAGGCAATTTCTCCGCTTTTGCTACGGCAAAAACCACTACCAGTACAGAGCACTACCGTTCGGCCTATCATCGGCCCCCAGGGTCTTCACCAAGATCCTAACGGTGCTAGCAGCACATCTAAGGTTGGTGCCAGTGTGCCTACAATGCTACCTGGATGACATTCTCATCCAGTCCTCGATACGGTCAGCCCAGGCGGACTTGGCTCTCACCATAAAGACTCTGCAGGACCACGGGTTCTCTGTCAATTTTCTAAAGAGCCAGATGATTCCCGCAACCCACATTCTGCAGTTGGGCGCAGTCATAGACTCAGACCTTTGCCAGATCTACCTGTCTCGGGAACGCCAGGACAGCATTCGTGCTATGGTCCACAAGGTCCACAGGGAGCGTGTAGTAGCACTTGCTATCCTCTCCCAGCTGCTGGGAAAGATGATATCATGCATAGCAATAGTGCCCTGGGCCAGACTACACTCCAGAAACCTCCAATGGTTCTTGCTCCCATTCCAACGACTGGGCACAAGCTCTTCCAACCAAAGGGTACGGGTGCCGTCACGGACCCTAGGATCCCTTCTGTGGTGGACCTCCCCAACATTGGCCAAAGGATCACTGTTCAAGGATCCAGAGAGGCTAACCCTGACTACAGACACCAGTCTGTTTGGCTGGGGAGCACATTACCAGTCCCAGTTGGCTCAGGGCCGGTGGTCCCGGTCAGACCTGAAGGACAACATCAACTGGCTGGAACTCAGAGCTATTCATCAGGCCCTACGCCATTTCCGCAAAGAGATTGCGAGAAAACACGTGCTGGTCCTCACGGACAACGTGGCGGCAAAAGCCCATGTGAACCGTCAGGGCGGTACTTGATCCCGGTCCCTTATGGCGGAGGCTCAACTATTGGGATCATGGGCAGAGAACAATCTCCTCTCCCTGAGAGCCGAACACATATCGGGAGAGGCAAACCGGCAGGCGGACTATCTCAGCCGCACCACAGTAGACCACTCAGAGTGGGGCCTGCATCCAAACCTATTCGAGGAAATATCCGGGAGGTTTGGGCGACCGATCCTGGATCTGTTCGCCTCACCGTCAAACGCACAACTCCCGAGGTTCTTCTCATGGTTCCCGTCTCTGGGAGCGTAGCGGTCAGATGCCCTTCGCTGCAAATGGCCCCAGGGCCTGCTGTATGCCTTCCCGCCTCTCCCTCTGATTCCGGCAGCCATCAGGAAGCTGCTGCAAGAACGGGCAGTGGTGTTATTCATAGCACCGTACTGGCCGAGACGGCCGTGGTTCGCCGATCTCGTGAGCCTGTAAGCGGTCCCGCCGTGGAGGATTCCGCCGGATCGGATCAGGCTCATCCAGGGAGTCATTCAGCACCCAGAGCCTCAGTGGCTCCAGTTAGCCGTTTGGCACTTGAACGCCGCCTCTTGAGTCAAGACTCATTTTCATCGGAGGTGATCTCTATGATCCAAGCCTCTAGGCGACCGGCTACCAATCGCATCTATGACTCCACATGGCGGAATTTCTGCAATTGGTGTGAAGCACGTCAGGTGTCGCTACCAGCAGTCACTCTCCCGCGGATCCTAGATTATCTGTTAGAGGGTGTTAACAGGGGCCTACAGCCCAACACTATCCGCAGACAGGTAGCGGCCTTGTCCACAGTGTTCTCCTGTGACAATGCAGAGCCGCTGGGCCGACACCCCACAATCCGTTCATTCATAAAAGGGGTCGTCAACAGTCGACCGCCTGTTGTGCATAGATACCCAACTTGGGAGTTACCACTGGTATTACGGGCCCTCACGGGGCCACCTTTTGAACCTCTTCGGACCTGCAGTCTCAGGTCCTTATCCCTTAAGGTTGCCTTTTTGGTCGCAATTACTTCGGCCAGGCGTATCTCTGAGCTGGCGGCTCTCTCAGTCAGGGAGGACCTGTGTGTTTTCCATACAGATAGGGTGGTCTTACGTTTAGACCCCTCCTTCATTCCCAAAGTCAATACTGCCTTCCATAGGACGCAGGAGGTTGTGTTGCCTGATTTTTGTCCCAACCCGTCCCATGATCTGGAACGGCGATGGCACACCTTAGATGTCCGCAGGTCACTGCGGTATTATGTCAGGCGGACTGCGACTTTCCGCAGATCTGAAGCCCTCTTTATTTCATTCCATCCTGCCTCTAAGGGTCAGAAGGTTTCTTCTTCCACTATTAGCAGGTGGATCAGGGCGTGTATTGCGGAGGCGTATAAAGCGTGTTCCTTGCCGGCCCCTCGGCATGTGCGGCTACCTCTGCAGCATGGGCTACCCAGGCCTCCATTGTTGAAATCTGTAGGGCGGCGACTTGGTCTTCGCCTTCCCCATTTGTACGTCATTATAAGATTGACAAGTTTGCCTCAGCGGAGCTCGTTTGGTCGTAGGGTACTGCAGCAAGTGGTACCGGCGACAGGGACACTGGCCCAAGCTGCTCCCCTCCCAGAGGGACAGTAGGGCTTTGGTATGTCCCATTGGTGGAGTCTCCATTCTTCATGCTGGAGAAGGGGCGTTGTCTTACCTGAACGCCTTTTCTCAGCATGAGGAATGGAGACTCCACACCCATCCCTTTAGCGCAGTTGGGCGCAGTGTTAGGGATCTGGGAGCCAACACGTCTTACAGTCACTGCATCGTCCTCATCGAAACTGGGGGCGTGGCCTGAGCTAGGACAGGCGTGGCAGCTTTGACTGACTTGGTCTAAATGGGCAGGAGGTCAGATTTAACCCATTGGTGGAGTCTCCATTCCTCATGCTGAGAAAAGGCGTTCAGGTAAGACAACGCCCCTTCTTACCTCTTCTGTTGTCATTTTGACAGGGAATGTTCATTTTAAGAGGTTTTTATTGGGAAAAAAAAATAAAAGCTCAACATTTGTATTAAAGCTATTACAGTAATTTCATGAATATCTCAAACTACCAATTGTAGTGTGTTTTAAAGTGTTGATTACTTCTTATTCTCTTGTACTATTAGATGGGTACTTAAAATAGAGATCTTTTATATTTTTGAATGGGCCCATTTATTAATAAATTCTAGGTAAAGGTTTTTCTATTTATTTTAAAAGACCTTTCAAACATCTTATCTATAAAAATATATTAGTGTTTTTTTTTTTTAAAAGCATGTATCCCAGAGGAAAGGAAGTCTGCAGGCAGCTCTCATTTAGCATCTGCAATGGGGATAATAACTGAGTCATTAAGTGAAGCAGTCACTAAGTGAAAAATCATGTGACCATGATTGTGCTATTTTACTTCAGCTTTCCTTTGCCTTCCACCCTCAGAACGATACAAGCCCAAGCACTGAGTGAGCCTAAACTGGGGGGGAGGGGGGAGAAGGGAGGGAAGTTTCCAGAATTTGACTCATGAGGAAGCCTGATATAAAGGCAAATCTTTGCCCTTCTGCCCTGCCCTTTGGAATGCTCACCCCAGGGCTGGGATAATTAGAAAGAGGCAAATTAATGTTTGTATTTACATTAATTATGAAGGAGCGGTTGGGCAAGAGCAGGGACATATACACACTGAAAGGAAAGCGCTGTTTGCCTAAGCATGCTCACTGCAAGCCGCCTAGGAACCTGACAAAGCCCTGAACAGGTAGTCATTAACCCCCAGTCATTTAAAATTATGATGGTGCTGAACAATGGTGATTCCAACATATCGTTGGAGTTCCATACATTTCAGCATTCTAATGCTCATGTGAGTACAATAAGGGCATCAGCAACCCATTTGTACTTATGACTGGTTGCCAAGCACGCTGTGATCCTGTGATCATTATTGGCCGCCATTCCTGCTGCCTTCAATAGGGAAAATCAATGGGGAAGCCATCGGGGAAGGTCACAGGTCACTGAGGTGAGTTTCCCCTATCTGCACACCCTCCCCTAGCCGCTCTACTGGTGCTGCGGTATGTCAGGGACTGCCTGTATTTGAAACTGATTTGGGACTTATATATTTCAGGCAGCAGCTGTTATCCAAGGGGGCTGTATCAACTACAGCAATTAAGGTCCAAGAATTTGTTCACTTTTGGTTAGCACTTTTTAGGAGTGCACTGTAGAGAGAAGCTACAGTGAGGGCGGGAAAAAAGAAAAAAAAGGTCAGGGACAGGACAATGCATACTAAATGGCTATAATGCTGGACACATGACAGAGATGCTGGGAAGGTCATAAATGGTGGCAATGATCCCAGAGTTGCTTTTTTCATCACCATTGTAACTGCAGTTGCTGTCGGAGATAGTTGGTAATATGCTGGTTTTCCAAAACTAAATAGCATAGTTTATCTATTATCACACTTATTAATTTATCAAAAGTCAAATCTGTTTATTGGTATACTGGTTACTTTAAATCTATCCTTGGGAAGAGCCATAAAACAATTAAATGGTCAGAGAAAACATCTTTTCATCTACCTAGTTTTCTATACCAAACACTGCTGTAGAAAGTTTAAGGGAGCGCTGTTGTATCCTGTTCTCTGTGTATTGCAGTGTGCAACTTAGCATCATTTCGATGACTATGGAAGGAAAAATTATAGATTTGATTTGGGTGTTTGCCATGAACTCATGACATTTGCCCATTTTTACAAAAGCATCCTCCATTAACATATAATGTTGTTTTCTTTTCTAATTCAAATTACAAACTAGTGAATAGATAGTAGCAAGCAAGGATAATGCTTTAGTTACAATCGTTTGGGTCAAGTCCAGTTCAGGTCCAGTATTGGTTATATCATTCCATCAAACACACCTCTTATTCGTTTCAAATTCAACTTGTTCACTTACATTTAATGCAAAAAAATATATCAGTATCTGCTCAGGAGATTATTTTATATATATATATCTCATCAGGAATTTCATCAATTCCCTAAACATCAGACAATTAGGGTTATTTGCACAAGAATAGATTTGTATTATTTTGTCTTCTAAAAGCATGCTATTTCTTTGTATTGTTATAACAAAGCAAAGGTATGACAAGTCACAGACTTTTATACCATAATGAAATATATTGTATTTCTGTTTCAAGTACAAAAATTTCAGTATTTTGTGAACTGGTAAAAACTAACATACGAAAGTTTTATGAATTCAAGAAAGCCTTAAGAGAGAAACAAATGTGTATTGTTTGATTTACAAACTGGACAAACTGCTAGTAAATCCTCAAGGCACTGTTTATATAAACTATGTGAAGAAACCCCTGAGAATGCAATGTAAACAACCAGTTTCAAAATATCTGAAATTTGTTTGCAGATTAAGCTGTGACTTGAGTCTAAAACTAAACTGAAAAAAAAAAGCTTATACATTTTATATATGTGAAGTGTAAAGGAGAAATTTTCATTACAACAAAGATGTCTTCTATGCAATTTGATGCACAGAAAATGTGCTGCAATTTATAATGCATATCAGAAAAAGGTAAAAGATTCATATGAGCCATTGATTTGGTCATGTCCATTTAGGTTCTTTTTTCAGGGGTTCGTTAACACAGGTAATCCCCAATTTACAACCACAATTGAACCCCAAATTGGGAAGGCTAGAAATGGTGATCACATGACCCCAGGACAGTGCAACTGTCATAAATAATGCCCGTTATCAAGTGCCTGAATTTTGATCATGTGACCATGGGGATTCTGTAATGGTTGTAGGTGTAAGAATAGGTCATAACTCATTTTTTTCAGTGCTGTTGTAACTTTGAGCAGTCACTAAATGAATAGTTGTAAGTCGAGGATTACCTGTATAACTTTGGAGAAAAATACAGTAGTTAAAGACGTAAATACGATAAGGAATTATGCCAAAACATGATATTTGACTCTTATGAAAAATACTGGCTCTGTTGTTTCGGGGTTCGGCAAAGAAAATTATGTAGATGAAGAGAATGTTAAACACTTAATGAATTCAAGAGATACGCACTTTATCAATTCTTGTAATTTTTTATTCTAAACTTAAAATAAAGCAAAGATTTTTATATGATATCAAGTAGAGTTAATATATTAAATGGTTGAGCTAGTTTTATATTAATATTACATGGATATATTTCTTTTCTTTTCCTTTAAGTTTTGTTCTTTAATTGCTATTTGCATGAATGTTTTACTATACCCTCACTGTTGTATTACTTTTTATATATTTCACTAATAAAAAAATAGAAAGCAGTAGAGTAAAACTTTACTAGCTAGAAATTCTGGAAGTTAAGAGTCACAATATCTCTGGAGGATATGAGCCTAGACCTTAGAGCAGGGGTCTTCAAACTTGGCCCTTTTATGACTTGTGGACTTCAACTCCCAGAATTCCTCAGCCAGACACGCTGGCTGAGGAATTCTGGGAGTTGAAGTCCACAAGTCATAAAAGGGCCAGGTTTGAAGACCCCTGCCCTAGAGAAAAATAAGCTAGTTAGAGAGTAATGTTGGATCTCACCTTTTTTCATGGTCCACCTTCAGAAGCCAGCATAAATGCCCTCTGAATGCAGGCATTGTGAGAAGAGCCAGCTGTTGAGGTTACTTTGAGCAGCTGAGGAGTGTCTGTTGTTTAAATCCCCTCCCTGCTGGGTGTACACAACTACAGCTTTTTTTTTGCACCTGTCAAGAGGGAGCCAAGCTGCCAAGTTCAGGTGGGCTTGCTGCTTACTCATGAGTCACTCATTGCAAAATGCAGCATCATGCTCCAAAAACCAAGAAAAACACGCAGAGGTTCCTCTAGCAGTTTCATTTATTGTTCCTCACCTATAGACAAAAATCTTGCCAAACTAAAGCAGGCTACTTAACTTTTAAACATGTACTCTGAAAACTCTTAGGGATGAGCCACCTTAACTCTCTTCCTTGAACACAGGGGTCTTCAAACTTGGCCCTTTTATGACTTGTGGACTTCAACTCCCAGAATTCCTCAGCCAGGCATGCTGGCTGAGGAATTCTGGGAATTGAAGTCCACAAGTCATAAAAGAGCCAAGTTTGAAAACCCCTGCTCCAACATATTTAAACTTGGCTGTCTCTTGTTGCTCTGAAATGTACAACCTCCCTCCTGCCAGTCAGGATTATATTCCATCACATGCAGGGACTTCCTGCCTGGGAGAATGGATGAGGAACCAGATGCATAGAATAAGCAAGCATGGACTCCATAGCTGGCATTAAACAATATATGTGGGGTAAACGGCGCCTATGACCCCATATGTTTCCTTTAAGGTCATTATTACCTGACAGGGTTTATACCTGAATATCATTGAACTTGTTTTGGCACATCCTTGATCTGTTCAACATTGTTGACATTTTTTTTATTTTTTTAATATATTTTTCTCTACTGTGCGTACTCAAAGTGACATTCTTAAAGTTCATTCTGACCATTTATTATTGAATTCAAATGTTTGCTTCTAAATTTGAGCAGAGAATGAAGTTAGCAATAATCAATCATATCTAATTAGCTGGTGACACACTGTGTTTACCGTAATTAAACAAGCCATTACTGCTTACTTTCTCATGATTAAGATCACACAGATTGAGAACCAGCTGTTAATCACTCCTGTTCCAAGGCTAATGTCATTAACATTAATGCCTGTATTATAACCTGGGGCTGTTTTTTAATACTGTAAGCCTTTTAGTTGAGAAACTTGATATAAGTAACAAATGAAGCATATCATATGGCTGTATAGACGAAGAGTTTGCAAACATGATAACAATATCATGTATGAATTTCTGCTCACTCTTGATTTGGATACGAGAAACAAAGATGGTCTGGCCAATGGATGGAAAAGAAGCAGGTTGTGCCAGGGAGCTGATCATCCCACTAATTTTTTTTCCCTCTCATTTTCTTAGCTGGCTTTACCAGTTAATTTCCCTCCAAAACTCCTTGGTTTTTTCTCCCCTGAAAAAGATCATAGAATGCCAAATCAGGCCACAGTTTCTTTGCATCAGATCCACATCAGTGGCCAAACACTATGTGGTCAGAAGAAGACCAGGGAACAGATTTTGGGCCTGCCCAGCTGGATCAAATCATAGGGGAGACAAGAAGGAAAAAGATGAAAAGTGGAACTGCAGGAGTTCCCACCGCCTGTCCTCTACAGAAGCTTATCCAGATCCTTATCACAAAGGTTGAAGCTAAGGCTACACTATACTCTAATACTGTCCTCTCGTGCTTCTACCTTACAGGCCAAACAGCTAATTTAATTCATTCCCCCAGAGCATTGGAGCCCCTGTCAAGCATGGTCTAGCGAGCCTTATGGCGAAACTAATCTGGGCGATGCCTGGTTCTCAACCTCAGCCATGGCGGTCAGCACAAAGACACAAATGTGGAGAACTGGAATATAGACTTTAAATCAAAATCAGTTTTAATATTAGGCCTGTTCAGAGGGGTCATTTGCAGAGATTGTAGATGAGGTCCTAATTGAGCCTGACAACAAAATACCCAATGTTCAATGTCCAATAAAACTACAAATAACCTAACCCCAAAAAATACCAAAGCAAAGGCAGCAGACATTAACACACACACTTTTTCCTTTCTGTTCCTAAAGTAGATTGTACATAAAAAGACAAAACATCCAAAGAAACCATACCACCCTCCACCCAGTCTATGGAAAACCACTTTTCCCCACTATTGAAAGGCGGATGCATAGACAATGACCATCTCCATTTACAGAGGGGTGGAAGGCTAATAGATCATATGATTGTGTCATAACATTCAGACCCCTCCCACACGCACATTACTTTAACCCATCTCCCATTTCTTTCAAAGCAACCAAGCATCACATGGTTTTCAAGAGCATTAATCACTTTCTGAACATACTTGTAGAGTGTCCATCTTAGGAATAACAAGAAAACCACTCCCAAGTGTGCTATCTGGTAGTGAAATTATTGAACCACCGTGTCAGGTTCTGAGTAAAAAAAGTCTGCAATCTATCATAGAATGCCTCTGGGACATAAAGAAAACCCCAATATCCTAGGTAAGGCAAGAATAACTTTCAAACAGCATGTGTCACTTTGATGCCATGCTAGAAGCCAAAAGAGAGAAATGAGTTCAACAGCTTATAGTGTCAGTTTTTTTAGAGCCAATGCCCAGACCACAAGACCCATGCCAGTTTCCAGACCGGATGATCATTTTCTTTGTTGTAACACCATGAATGAGATTATGTTCTCATCCCTTCAAGTATATACTTGTAGAGAGTATAGAGGATGGCCTTGAAGGTGAACAGAAGGAACATCTATTACCAAGGCAATTATCAGATAAATATGTCTTGAGTCCGGAGTAAGAAAGTAGTTTATAAAAATGGCTCAGACAGCGCCCTCCTCCCACTTCATAGGAAGAAAAAGAGTGAAGGGAAAGACATTCAAACTTGGAAGACTGACGTTGGCCCATAAGGTAGATTACATTAAAAAACATACTGTGTGCACTTAAAGCTACTTTTATTAAAACAGCTGTAGTTACAGATTCCTGCATCCTATATACCCTCTACAATCTTCCTCTCCTTCCAGAACCTACTTAACCCAAGAATTTTGGAGATGCCTGGCCATCCCAAGGAAGGTGAGGATCTTCTTGGAAATATTGTCTCTTGAAAGCTCTAAACATACCTTCCACCTGCTTATCCTGCAGTAGCCAAAAGTTTAGAAGGATCTCCAGTTCTCCAGCAGGACGATGGAGAATCCACCAATGGGTTAGGACTATCTTCCTGCCCAATAAGAGACTAAGTTTGCCAGAGTTAACACACCTCCTGCTGGGCTGATATCCCAGACACGACTTAGTCTTCAGCCCAGCTAGGACGTTGTGTTGGCTCTGGACAGGTCGTATTATTCATTATTGGTGGATTCTCTCATCATCTAGACTGGAAAGCACAATTCGGACTTTAACTAAATTTCCCAAATTTCCCCGGCTGCAAACAGCTGAGCGTCGGCCTCCGGGTCGCTCAGCAACGACGATTAGGCGATCGGCCGGATCGGGCCGATTCGCCGCGTCAGCCCTCGGCATCGGGGATTTCGGCCGACGGACAGCTGATTGTCGGGCCAGGGCTAGCCGCACTACAGCTGAGTGTCGGCCTCCAGTCGTCAGCTCTCGCGTCAGCCCTCGGCATCGGGGATTTCGGCCGACGAACAGCTGAGTGTCGGGCCAGGGCTAGCCGCACTACAGCTGAGTGTCGGCCTCCGGTCGTCAGCTCTCGCGTCAGCCCTCGGCATCGGGGATTTCGGCCGACGAACAGCTGATTGTCGGGCCAGGGCTAGCCGCGACACAGCTGAGCGTCGGCCTCCTGGCTCGCTCAGCATCAGCGGAACCTGCGGAGCGTTCCTTTAAGGGTAGCGCTGCTGGAGGCTCGCAATTTTGATCTGTTGAAGGTCGGAGCTTGCCGCGGCCGCGGCATCGCGGAAGGCCAGCCTTCGGGCAGACGGCCAGGCCGTTACTCTCCACGGCCCTGTAGCCTCCAGCGAGGATTACTTGCCTCTAGTTCTTGCTCCTAGATCCGTGCAACGTGCACTCCGTTGCCGCTGGCTCCCCGATACTGGGCAGCCAAAGCTTAAGCCTGAAGGCCTCACTCTGCAGTGGTTAATTTGAGGCCTCAGATTTTGGCGCGCACATCGCGGCCGCCATTTTGGAGACCAGAGGCCTAGCAGGCCTGACAGGGACGGCCCAAACAGGCAGCAGCCACTGCACAGGGCCTTGCAGGCTGCTTGCAGAGGCCATTGGCTTAAAGGTCTGACTCACCTCTCCTTCCCTGCAGGGAATTATCTCAGGTCTAAGCCCCAGACCTAACAGGCCGCCTCGCCATTGCAGCGGCGGCCATTTTGCGGACTGATCACAGCCGCCATTTTGTATCTACAAAACTGCCATTGGCCACCTTGCTCAGATTCTGATCTGGCACAACCTAAACCTGGGGCAAACTTGGAGAGGATTTCACCTTTAGCGTGAGCTGGCACGCCTTTGGGCTCCGCCGCCACCACCTAGGCTTTGTGTGCAGGCACATATCACTCAGGTGATCGCCGCCACCAACAAGGAGAGGAGTGCGCAGGCACATATCACCAAGGTGATCGCCGCCACTGATCGGTCAACGTGCGTGCCGGCACTTGCCGATTGCGACTCACCCATTGGGTCTCGTCGCCACAAGACGCCTGACTAATACGCCTCAGTGCATCACTGGGCAGTTTCCAGCCTCTCGGAGCTCTGCCTAGGGCAGTAGGGCGCTCAGTGTAGCGCAAAACCTGGAGCGGCCGCTGTTCATCAGCTTTTGGTATACTAACAGCTGGGCAATCCGCTCCTGCTCCTGAGTTGCAACAGGCCTCTGGCCTTCCTTGCAATGGCTGACGACGCAGCTAATCAATCTGCGCAGGGCGCTTCCGGCACTCCCGTCCCAGGGAAGCGCAAGTCCTCTAAACTAGAGGCAGCAGGCAGGATAAAGGCCAAGGCCAGGTCCAAGGCCATCGCTGGCAAAAAGGCCTCAAGGGCCGCAGAAAAGGCAGCCGAGAGGCGAAACACGGCTCTAGAGCAGCAATTCTCCAGGGCACAGCATATGTCTGCAGGAGACCAACCTCTGGTTCCCCTTGCCCCCCAGGAGAGCTCACTCTTCAACCCCCAACCGGCCCTGCCAGGTCCTACTGACTCGCGGGCCCTTTTCCATCAGGGCCCCATGGCACAGAGTACTACTCTGTCCTCTGACAAGGGATTGAACCCCCTAGTGGAGGCTTCACCGGCTAGATTCCGCCCCCCGCCCGAGGCCACGTTCACGCCCACAGCGGCTGGACTTCGCCCCCCTGAACATCAAGGGGTCGGGCCTGAGCAGCTCGAAGCATTAATCGCCCGGGCGTATGCTCAGGGCAGGGCCTCCTCGTTCTACGAGAACCCCAGGCCGGAATATGTCAGGCCCGTGGTACCAGCTCAGGCACGGGCAGAGAGGCCGGATTACCCAGGATCCGTTTATTCGGACCATTCCTCCCGAACACGGGACTCTGATCCCGAGGATTATGGGTCAACTGACTTCCAGCTGTCAGAGGATGAGGAGTCGGGCCCAGACCCATCGCCTTTCATAGGCCTCTTTGACCCGGGCCTATTTAGGTCTCTCCTGCTAAAGGCCACCACGTCGGCCAATATTGAGCCAAAGCAGGAGAAGCAGCCGACTGCCTCAACTAGTCAGGACCCCAAGCCACTCTTCTCCGAACCTACGGTGATGGAGCGCTATATCCCTTGCCCTCCATTTTTCCTGGAAACTATCAGGAAACAATGGGGAAATCCGGGCACTCTACCAACGCCAGGGGGAACTGATAAGAGACTGATGGCCGTAGCCCCGGCCTTGTCAGATCTACTGGAGGTTCCCAAGGTGGACGAACCACTAACCTCTCTTTTTTCTTCCTCCACCATGTCAGGTGACACGTCTGAGGTCTTGAGGGCAGAGGACAGGAAATCCGAGCTCTCTCTCCGCAGGTCTCACCTGGCATTGGCATGGGCCGTGCGGGCGTCCACCTCTACTTCCTTCTTTGCCAGAACGTCAATTCTCTGGCTCAGGGAACTCCAAGCGTTGCTTCCCCCAGATCAGGTTCGTGCCCATCAGAATCTGGGTAAGTTGGTGGCATCGGCAGAATACATGGCAGATACTTCCCTCCATGCCGCCAGATTCTCAGCGCGTTCCATGGCCGCTAATACTGCAGCCCGCAGGCTTCTATGGCTAAAACAATGGCGAGCGGACTTGAAGTCAAAGTGGCACCTGGCTTCCGCTCCCTGCAGGGAGAGACACCTCTTTGGGGAGGTGCTAGAGCCATACCTTACTGAAAACACAGATAAGCGTAAGGTGTTGGCCCACCTTACTAGGGCTCCATGATCAGGCAGATTCGGAGGGAGCAGAGGGTCACTCTGGCCTCACTCTCCCGACTACTGGGCAAGATGGTCTCTTGCATGGGAATGGTGCCATGGGCCAGACTACACTTCACCCTACAATGGTTCCTACTCTCCTTCCAGAGGCAGGGCACCAGTGCATCCAGCCAGAAGGTCGGGGTCACACCCCGAGTTCTGGATTCCCTTCGGTGGTGGCTCTCCCCTGCCGTAGACAGAGGTTCCCTATTCAAAGAACCAAACAGACTCACCTTAACGACGGACGCAAGTCTGTTCGGATGGGGTGCACACCTGGGTTGTCACTTTGCACAGGGACGATGGTCACCCATGGACCTCAGTCACAATATAAATTGGCTGGGGCTCAGGGCCATTCATCTGGCACTGCTTCACTTCAGCGACGAGGTGGTGGGTCAACACGTCCTAGTGCTCACAGACAACGTGGCTGCAAAGGCCCACGTGAACCGGCAGGGCGGCTCTCGCTCCAGGACCTTGATGTCCGAAGCACGGTCACTAGGTTCCTGGGCGGAAACCAATCTCTCCTCCTTAAGGGCGGAGCACATTTCGGGGCCGGCCAACCTTCAGGCGGACTCGTTGAGCCGGTCGACAGTAGACCACTCCGAGTGGCGCCTGCATCCCAATTTATTCAGGGAGATTTCGGTGAGATTCGGGCCTCCGGTGGTGGATTTCTTCGCCTCGCCGGCACATGCCCGCCTCCCGAGATTCTTCTCCAGGTTTCCGTCCCGGGGGGCGGAGCGGACGGACGCGCTCTGCAGCCCCTGGCCCACAGGTCTACTCTATGCCTTTCCCCCTCTTCCTCTGCTTCCGGCTCTCATCCGGAACATCCTGCAGGAATGGGTGGAGATCATAGTGGTTGCCCCACATTGGCCGGGACGGCCGTGGTTTGCCGACCTAGTGGACCTTTCCATCTCCCCTTGGTGGAAGATTCCCCCAGATCAGGTCACTCTCACTCAGGGGGTCCTACAACACCCTGAACTCCAAGGTCTACAACTAGCCGTCTGGCACTTGAGAGGCAGCTCTTAACACGGGACTCATTTTCAGAAGGGGTAATCTCAATGGTTCAGGCCTCCAGGCGTCCTTCCACTAACAGGATTTATCATTCCTTGTGGAAGAGTTTTTGTACCTGGTGTTCCAGGAATCACCTGGACATCTCGGCTGTCACTATCTCGCCCATCCTTGAATACTTGCTGGAGGGATTTAACAAGGGCTTGTCGCCCAATGCCATCCACAGGCAACTGGCGGCTCTCTCCACAGTACTCATGTGCCAGGATTCCATTCCTTTGGCCCAGCATCCACTGGTACGGTCCTTCCTCAAGGGTGCTACCAACACCAGACCTCCCGTGGTTCACCGTCGTCCCTCTTGGGATCTCCCACGGGTGCTACAGGCCCTTACATTGCCACCGTTTGAGTCCATCAAGTCCTGTACACTGCAGTTCTTGTCCATGAAGGTGGCCTTTCTTGTGGCGATCACATCCGCTAGACGCATCTCGGAACTGGCTGTTCTCTCGGTCAGGGAGGACCTATGCGTCTTTCACAGAGATAGAGTGGTCCTCTGACTGGACCCGGCCTTTGTACCAAAGGTGAACTCGTTGTTCCATAGGACACAAGAGGTGGTCCTACCTACTTTTGTCCCCAGCCTGCTCACAACTTGGAACGCCAGTGGCACACCTTGGACGTTCCTAGGGCGTTACGCCGCTATATTAAGGGGACTTCTGCCTTCCGCAGATCGGAAGCGCTTTTTGTCTCATTTCAGCCTTCTTCGCTGGGGAGGAAAGTCTCCTCATCCACGGTTGGCAGATGGATCAGATCCTGCATCGCAAGAGCCTACCAGGCACAGTCCCTGCCACTGCCAGGCCGTATCACCGCTCACTCTACCCGCAGTGCCGCTACATCGGCAGCGTGGGCTACGCAGGCACCCATTGCGGATATTTGCGGGGCGGCAACCTGGTCCTCGCCTTCCCCGTTTGTGAGGCATTACAGGCTGGACAAATTCGCCTCTGCGGAGGCGTCGTTTGGCCGGAGGGTACTCCAGCAAGTGGCATCATCAAGTGGGACACAGGCCCTGACTGATTCCCTCCCATAGGGACAGCTTAGCTTTGGTATGTCCCATTGGTGGATTCTCCATCGTCCTGCTGGAGAAGGGGCGTTGTCTTGCCTGAACGCTTTTTCTCAGCAGGACGATGGAGAATCCACGCCCATCCCCTTAGGACCGTCAGGTCCTGTGTTAGGGGCACAGAGAGCCAACACATCGGTCCGTTGTCAGCAGCTTCGCCTTTGTCGTGTCTGGGATATCAGCCCAGCAGGAGGCGTGTTAACTCTGGCAAACTTAGTCTCTTATTGGGCAGGAAGATAGTCCTAACCCATTGGTGGATTCTCCATCGTCCTGCTGAGAAAAGGCGTTCAGGCAAGACAACGCCCCTTTTCCATTCTGTTCCTTCAGGGAGAGTGACACCCTGTCCACAGTCATCACCAAAGCAGACAGCCGGCTGGTTTATGGACAGTCGGCAAGTTTGTAGTAGTAGTAATAATAATAATAATAATAATAATAATAATAATAATAATAATAATAATAATAATAATAATAATAATAATAATAATAATAATAATAATAATAATAATAATAATAATATAAAGTTGGAAGGGACCTTGGAGGTCATCTAGTCCAATCCCCTGCTCGGGCAGGAAACCCTATACTATTTCAGACAAATGGCTGTCCAGTCTCTTCTTAAAACCTCCAGTGTTGGAGCATTCACCGCTTCTGGAGGCAGGTTGTTCCACTGGTTAATTGTTCTAACTGTCAGGAAGTTTCTCCTTAGTTCTAGGTTGCTTCTCTCCTTGATTAGTTTCCATCTGTTGCTTCTCTCCTGCCTTCCGGCGCTTTGGAGAATAGCTTGACTCCCTCTTCTTTGTGGCAGCCCCTGAGATATTGGAACACTGCTATCATGTCCCCCCTCGTCCTTCTCTTCATTAAACTAGACATACCCAATTCCAGCAACCGTTCCTTATATGTTTTAGCCTCCAGACCTCTGATCATCTTTGTTGCTCTTCTCTGTACTCTTTCTAGAGTCTCAACGTCTTTTTTTACATCGTGGTGACCAAAACTGGATGCAGTATTCCAAGTGTGGCCTTACCAAGGCATTGTAAAGTGGTATTAATACTTCACGTGATCTTGATTCTATCCCTCTGTTAATGCAGCCTAACACTGTGTTGGCTTTTTTGGCAGCTGCAGCACATTGCTGGCTCATATCTAAGTGATTGTCCACTAGGACTCCGAGATCCCTATCACAGTTGCTACTATTGAGCAAGGTACCACCTATACTATACCTGTACATTTGGTTTTTCTTGCCTAAATGTAGAACCTTACTTTTTTCACCGTTGAATTTCATTTTGTTGGGATTCAACTTCAGTGTATATCTTCCCATCCAGATCCTTACAGCCTCAAGATACCGATTGAAGATTTTTGAGATGTAAGATCATGCCCCAAATATTTTATGAAATTTATTTATCATCTTTTTACAAATGTCGGATTATTTGAGAGTTGGGTTTATTTATTCCTTACTATGCTGTATTAACTCAGTTTTTTTCCCTACATATAGTTTTGTTACGGGTAGTCCTTGGTTAAGTAGAGTAATTTGGAGTGGGAACTCCCATCATCTAAGAGATGCAGTTGTAGAGTACAACATTATGTGACCACCCTGACTTGCAGCAGCAGTTCAGGCAGTTCCAGCTTTGGTCATTAAACAAACCCTGCACGATTGCTAAGCATGACATCATGTGATCATCAATTGTGACCTCCCGCCAGCTTCCCCAATGACTTTGTTGGAAGCCGGCAGTGAAGGTCACAAATGTTGATCCTGTGACATTGGGGATGCTGCAACAGCTGCAACTTTGAATACTGGTCATAAGCTTCCTCATGCAGTGCTGTTGTAATTTTGAATAGTTACTGGTTGTTAACTGAGAACTACCTGTATAAGATTATTTTACCTTATCCTGTTCAGGATTTTTGTATATTGGGTGTTACATCTCAGTGGACATGTATTGAATGGCCTCAATACTTTTGAAGATCATGTGCTCTGAGATAGATTATTTTGCATTTTTACGTAAAAGAGTTAATGAAGGCAAGATATAGATTTCATCCTAAGGATTGCAAATCAAAATGTTCATATCTCTTCCTCTGGTGAACTCACTCCAGGCTCGGTGCAAAGAGGACAAGTTCAGGGGAAAATTTCTGTAGACAGACAGACAGACAGGACAGGACAGGACAGGACAGGACAGGACAGGACAGGACAGGACAGGACAGGACAGGACAGGACAGGACAGACCAGACCAGACTGTGGGCACAATGGCACACATTAAAAATGAAATTTAATTGCTTGCTCTCAAAGTGTACACATACATAACACACATTTAAACATACTATATACAACATATGTATAGACCTAAACCCTTACATATAAGTAACATATAAATATTAATCACTGTCCATCATGAATACTTAATAGACGTGCAAATGAAGCAAGGTTTACTGGGCAAGGGGAGCAGTCCTGCTGAGGTGGCCTAAAATTTTGTTTTCAGGATAAAAGTAAGATTGTTATTTTGTGTATCTTACCTAAAAGAGGAAAATAAATAAAGACAGCCCCTAACAATTTTCATCCACATAATCATGTATGAGATACGATATGGTAAGGACTAGTTATACCCCCTTTAAAAAAAAAAGGCTAGGGAATCCCTCCACCACCACCACTCTCCACTATGTGCAGCATTTTTACTCAGTCTTATTCCCCCACAGCTTATTTTGTAAGATGTTACTAAGGTCTAGTTGTGTCTAGAGAACTGAGAATGAAGTATTTATTATGCCCAACATATATCAAGAAGCCCCTTGCCTTAGTTGATTTCAGAGAATATGGGTGGAGTATATTAAAGTATATATACCTAACTCTGTGAAGAATCCCTATATGCACACATGATATCTGTTCAGAAGAGGAAATTTGCATAACTTGAAAAAGCTTGCTTTCGTCATACCATTTCTCTCCACATGCATTCATTAAGTTTGATGTCAAGAATTCTCTAACAAAATCCCACATTCCCTAACATGATATTTGTGCAACCCCACCTTCCCCAGTGGTTTCATTGGTGCTGTGATTAGGGAAGAAATAAATATGCATATTAATTTAAGTTACATAGCATATAGAGCAATGACAATATCTTACAATTTTATGAAATAAATCTATTTCATATTGACTATTTATCATTGCACAATTCCTGATGTGGGAGTTTCATTTTGAAGACTGTCACTGTCATTCACCAAAGTGAGATAAAAAAAAAAATGAAGGGCGTTTTCATGCCTTAAATAATCTTAAATTGCTTGTAAAATATTGTAGCTTGCAAAACACTGGCAAGCTTTTGGCTTTCTTTCTCAGACTAGGATAACTATTGCATCTTCCTTCCCTTACAGCCTCCTGTTGGTGTTTTTAAATCTCTCCCTCCACTCTTACTATTTCCCTCCCTTCCCCTCTGTCATGGTTGTCTCTGCATAGAAAGTGCCAGATGAGATGATCAGAGCTTTTCAATTACACTTTTTAAATTCAGGAGCAACAGCAATGTATATGGTACTCCTCCTTTTCCCATCAACAGTGCTGGGTAGTTGGGCTGAAAGAAGATCCTATGAATTTTTATGACTGAAAGTACACTTGAGTTTGGATCTTCCTGATACTAGTCCAATATCTTAATTAGAAGACTACATTAGCTCTCTAGGCATAAAAGCAGTTAGTTAATTAAATGCTGCTGAGTTGGTGCCCTGTGATGTATAGAGAAATGTGCAGGATTTTGACATATTCCTTTCAGTAACCCTGTAACTCTTCCAAAGCCATTACCAGTAATCTCTTTGAGCTTGCCTATCTGCCTTAGTCATTGTCATCGTTGTCAGAACCATGCTTTTCTAATTCATTATCTGTTTGCAGAGCGTGTCCAAATTACAGGAGCAGTACCTTCAAATTAAGAAGACATGGTTGTTCGTTATTCTAAAGCTACATCAAAGCATAGCTTGTCCACATAAAAGATAAAGGCATATTATAGTTTCATTCTGATGAAAGTATACCTGCTACTTTTGATTATATTTGAGAAGGTATTTTCCCCCCTTGTGTTCATATACAAATGAAATGTCTCATTTCTGAAGCCTGGAGTCGGCTGGGACATAAAGAAAACCTCTTTATCTCAGTTTGGACACCAAATCCATTGTGAGCTATTTCCCTCCTTCAGTAGGAAATGCATCCTACCACTATTTATTAACCGCAAGACAATGCATGGTTATTTGCCAACATGAAACACGTGCAGATTATTATTTATTTTATGAATTTTCAATCTCTTATAAACTGTTTTGAGGATTTTTAAAGAGACTAAATTTTCAAAATGACTCAAAATGAGAGGGGGAGAGAGAGAGAGAGAGAGATTCTCTATTTAAGTAAGGAAATATCTTTGAAAGGTTGGCCCAGTTGGTCATGGGCTGTCTAGTTAAATAACAAAGGGGATCTTACATATCTTTTTTATGCTTCTGGCTCAGCGTTGAGCTAATATCACCTGCATGCTTTATTTTCATTATATACTACTCTTATCACATTCATCAACCAACCTTCAACTCCATATTCACATAAAATGTTCCATAATTCAAGTTTATCGTATACTTTTATCTAAATCAAAAAGCATGCAATAAATTTTATTACTTTGTTGCCTCCTTTGCTGATACCTAACATTTCTACTTGTATAAAAAATGAATACTGGGTCAGAAGTCTTCTTGTTTCCTACTGACTTCCTGCATAATATCGAAATGTTATCCGTTCAGTCCTACTTTATAAAATTTAATACAGTGCTTATCTTCAATTTTAATTCAGATATGTTTCCCCCCCCCCCCAGAGTTTTACTTTTATACTAAATAAAACAACCTTTGATTGTAGAAATATTTTTAAATCTAAGGTCAAACCTCTGTAGTAGTTTTGTAGAACCCTGAAGGAAGCGGGATCAAGTATATTATTCTTGTGCTGCCCAAAGGTTATGGTGGCACTTGGGACCAGCATTGCCATTGCTAAGCAGTGCAGTCTTAAAATGTGACATCATGTAACTGCATTGCTTAGCAACAGCAGTCCTGATTGCCATTGTAATCCCAGGAAGTGTGAGTCGTTAAATGGGAAGAGGCAGGAGCACAGGGGGTGTTGTGGGGAGGCCGGCCAAGGCCTTGGGCGGGTCAGCAGAGACTGCAGGAAGGAGGGTGGTGCTGCAGATGGGGGATGCTATGGACTTCGTAATCCAAAGTAGAATTCTTGGGGAAAAAATCAGTAGGAGAGACAACTAAGATGATCAAAGGCCTGGAGACTAAAACATACGAAGAACGGCTGCAGGACTTGGGTTTGGCTAGTCTAAAGAAAAGAAGAAATAGGGGAGACATGATAGCAGTATTCCAGTATTTGAGGGGCTGCCACCAAGAAGAGGGGGTCACATTATTCACCAAAGCACCAGAGGGCAGGACAAGAAACAATGGTTGGAAACTGATCAAGGAGAGAAGCAATCTGGAATTAAGGAGAAACTTCCTGACAGTGAGGACAATTAACTAGTGGAACAACCGGCCTCCAGAAATCGTGGGCGCTTCATCACTGGAGATTTTTAAGAAGAGGCTAGACAGTCACTTGTCTGAGATGGTATAGGTCCTCCTGCTTGAGCAGGAGGCTGGACTAGAAGACCTCCAAGGTCCCTTCCAGCTCTATTCTATTCTACTGGGGCAGCTTATAATCTTCCCTGCTGACATCCCCATTGACTTTGCTTGTGGGAAGCCAGCAAGTTCGCAAATGGCAATCATGTGACGTTGTTCACTGTGATGTTATCATGAGCCAGGCACTTGAATGTCTGGATCACAGTCATGTGATCATGGGGATACTTTGACAGTGGGGATTTTGAGGACCGATGGTAAATCCATTTTTTCAGCCCCGCCATAAGTTTCGATCATTGCTGAATTGATGGGTTTAAGACAAGCATTTCCTGTAAGTTATCTGCTTGCCAAGAAATATCTCAATATCCCAAAGTAAACGCCTTTACTTGAGTAGATGCTGTAATGCAATCTAGATTTTTTTCCCCCTTTTGCTGCATGGCAAGGTGATTTAGACAAGTTATTTTTAGAATTTGAGGTTATTTTCTAAAATGGTTAAAATAGTTTTGTTGCCTAGCATTGGGAAGTAACTGCAACAGCAATGTTACGTTGGAAGTGGTGGAGGTTTAATAAATGATTTAGAGGGCAATGTAGAAGAATTGGTCTTCTCTTTCAAAATGTGAATGGAACTAGATGAGGCCTTTTTATCAGTTGTGCTATGTAATTTTGCCTGTATATAAGAACTAAATTTGGTATCAGTAGTATCAATATCATGGAACTTGGAATACTTCCCCTAAAAATCTTCCTGTAACTTCTTAACACTCTGCTCTGAAGAAATAGATGAGGAATATCTATTATTATAGATAGACACACCTGGCATTATAGAGACAACCGTATCATTTTGAAAAGAAACATGCTCACAAGTCTGTCATTTTGATCTCTGATATTATTTTGCTTTACAGACAAAAACTGGAATTGCTTTGCTATATGATGAAATATCTGAAAATGCCTATGAAATCCGATTGAAGCTTTCAAAAGAGGTACTAACAATTCAAAAACAAGATGTCATCTGTGTTAGTGGAAGTGTTCCCAATGCAAATGTAAGTGCTTCTATAACTTTGGGCTTCAAATCTTATGGTGGGCTTTTATTTATTTTAGAATTTTTTATCCCACTGTTATTATTTTTATAAATAACTCAAGATGGGGAACACACCTAGTACTCCTTCCTATTTTCTCCGCCATAACAGTCCTGTGGGGTGAGGTTGGGCTGAGGGAGAATGACTGCCCCAAAGTAATCTAGCTGACTTTCATGTCTAAAGCAGGACCACAAATCACAGTTTGCAAGTTTCTAGCCTGATGCTTTAACCACTGACTAGACCAAATTGGCTCTTATCATTATTGTCATCAATATTGAAATTGCTGTTATTTCAAAACTTCCTGAAAGTAATTTTCAAAATTTCTAATTCTAAAAAAGCTAATTTCAAAGTGATGTCATTATAACAAATTGTACAAAGAGAAACTAAAGGTTTATTTGAAAAGAATAACAAAAGTACATTTCCCTTTGTAGCTATTAGACATGTGATAGATTAATTTAGTGCTCTTAAATGTTTTGGATGGTAATGCCGAGAATTCCCATACTGCTTTGTGTTGTGGGAATTGTCATTTAAAATGTCAGATCTTCAAAATTGTCTACCCTGCATGTAGACATAACTATGAAAAATGTATTTGGGACATTACTCGATGGGATCTGCCCAGGAGTTCACCATTTGAACTCTTGGTTTGAGCCCTGTTGATTCTTACAAGGCTTATGCCTTAGTTTGCTATCTATGCTTTGTGCCTAATTTAGGGCTTTGCCTACTGAAGTTTTGTTTATCAGCAAAGTGAACTCAAGTTATGAGTAATTAACTGATGGCTCACAACCACTTTCCTTTCCTGGAAAGCTAACATGCAGGATAGGTTGGCTGATGCAGTGCAAAAATGGCTGATGAATTGTCTGTTTGAACATGATTTATTCATCCCCAGCAACTCAGCTGGTATTTGTAGAACAGCAACAGAAAACAAAAGGGAGAGAAACAGCCATAACTTTAAAAATTGTCTCTTTTACAATAAAAAGCCTAGAAAGTTTTGGTTTGACTGTTATTTCATTGTTATTGTCATTCTATGAAGCGTCTCATTCCCTTCATGATATGACGTCTTTTTTCCTTCCCTTTCATTACAAAGATGCTTTTCTTATCCTTTCTATTCTTATTCAGCAAATTCTTGCTATATAGGAAACAAACCTCTTCTCATGTTTTAGTTGCTTTCATAATTTTATGAGTTTCATCTACCATTCTCCTTCCTGTTTTTTTTTTTACCTCTTTCACTTTATTTCACTTACTACCCTAGATAAGTATAACTTCATTGCATCAAATCCAATATTGAACATGGTATTATGTATGTAGGTCAGTCAGGTGATAGACTTATCTAAATAATTCTAGTAAGGAAAGTTTTTCAGAACAGAACATTGATTTTTGAAGTTCTTTTTACTGGATTTTTGTCCTAGATTTGTCAAGATTCTAACTGACAGCAGACAGAATCTCATAGTGATAAAAAAAAAACTTTTGTAAAGGTTTGAGATATTTCAACTAGGAGTTCCCTTGTTTTTAGATGACCTGGTCTTGCTTGTCAGATTTTGTCTTATAAACTCTCAGACTCTTAAAGGAAGGTTGAACTATCCTCTTTAAAGTTTCCTGGAAATGGATCAGCTGCTTTGCCAACAAGTAGATTAATTATACTATATTCTGAAGGTGAAGGAATTATTCAAAGAGGATACATGCTTTAATAATTATTACATAATTGGGCTACTTTTGGATAGCATTTCTGGAACAAAACATGAATTGTCACAATGATTATATCCAGACTTTGCATGCAGAATTTTCTGTAGTTTGTAGGTACAGATCTGAGAACAACTTGAGCTTTTTTTCCATAATCTTTTGGAGCCTCTCAGGAATGGTTAGTCTTAATCCAGAGCCTAGGTTTAGAGGTCATGGATGTGTAAAGATTATCATCTATAACTTATTTAAATCTACTACTGTCCTATATCTAACTTGTTGGCAAACATCATAATGAATCAACTATTATCTGATGAAATGAGAAATCTATTATCTTGGTCCTCTGTGCTCCTCTGTGCAGTGCTCTGTATTCAACCTGGAAAGGGTGCTTCAGAGTACATACATAGGAGGATGAAAGTAGCAGCTGGCTGTAACCTTTTAAAGCCTTAAAGCAGGGGTCTTCCAACCTGGCCCTATTATGACTTGTGGACTTCAACTCCCAGAATTCCTCAGCCAGGCATGCTGGCTGAGGAATTCTGTCAGTTGAAGTCCACAAGTCATAAAAGGGCCAAGTTTGAAGACCCCTGCCTTAAAGCTTAAAAATGATAGGACTATCATTTCTCAAGACCACTTGGCAGTTACCGAGGGCAGTCATATAATTCCAGGAAAGAACTCAGTAACTTTAGCTAGTTGCAGACAGACGATGAAACAGCTGTTTAGAATGCAAATTGTTGCACCATCTGTTATGATATGCTAAGTAAGGTCTTCATCATGGTCACAGGCATTTTCTGTTACAAAAAGTCACTTTGGCTTTTTTTTGGGGGGGGGGGAGGAAAGCAATCTTATAAAAATATTGCAAAGCTACTTTTTTCTTATTTAAAAAAAGTCAGTATAATTAATACAAAAAACCTAAACTTTCCCCCCATAACTTATGAAAGAATAATGACTATCGCAGAGGGGGGGGAAAATAAAATAGGATACAGCAGAAGACTTATGTTTGTGGTGTGTGTGTGTGTGTGTGTGTGTGTGTGTTCAATAATCTAGCCAAAAGGAATATGATTGTTACCAACAGATAAAATAAGGTAGCATGTCATTAATGTTTCCAGCTTGTATAAACTATGCAGGGAAGTTTAAATTATTAATAAAAATAGAGCTGATTTGCACAGAATATTTCAAAACTCATATATTAGAGCAGAACGGTTCAGACCTCAAAATTCAGGCAATATTAAATGTTAAATTCTGTTACATCAGTCATCGCAAGTAAAGGATATGTTCCAAAGCTCTTTACAGGCTGGAACTTCCATTTCCAGCTATGAGGATAAATAATCGAGCCCATGAACAACACTTGGAAACCTTTGATGTGTAGATTCAAGTTGACTGGCAATATTGTAAGTCTGTAAGTGGTTGTTCCTTTGTTTTAAGATTGTATCAGAAGAAGAGTTTCTACAAGGTACTTATAAGAATCTAAGTTCAGGAAACACCATAACGTTCTTAGAAATAGACATTTTAGGGACTTAAGTTAATATGCAATTAGAAAAACATGACTGTTACTTCCTTGAACTGTTTGGTCATACCAAATTCTATTCTGTTTTTCAAATTCCATGTTTAGGCACATTTTCTACAAGATTTTGTGATAGTTCAAATATCCATAAATATTCCCTATAGTTTGAGAGAGCAGTTGTATGTTTTCGGATTACCATATTAAAAAAACACATCCATACCCACATTAAAAATTTTGATACCACATTTGGAAAAATTCTCTCCATGAAAGTTTAAATTTCACTAACATTTTTCTCCTTTGGCTTCTTATGCCTATCATGGTTCACAATAGTTATTTTTTGTTCCTGATGGTAGCTGAAATATATATTTATTAAATGAGGTAATACTGTAGGAGAAGAAATGCGTGAAAACAGAAAAGTAAATTTAAATAAAGTTGTTAAGATAAGAATGTATTTTTGTTGAACATGTCTAATTGACTATGTATCCTGCCTTCTAGTACTACTGTCTGAAAATAATACTGATTAACTACAATCTACTATTTATAAAACTCAACAGAATCTCATTTTGAAGACAGCTTATCCTACATTTAGAAAAAGAGATGGTGAGAGTTGTTTAAGGCTAAATGTTATATTAAGATATTTCTGACTACAGAACATTTAGAAGGGTCTAGGCTAGGGGTCCCCAATCCCCCGGTCCGTGGACCAGTACCAGGCCACGGCATGCCAGCAACCGGGCCGCACAAATAAGCAAAGCCCCATCCGTGGAATGCAGGCAGCCCACAAAAACACACACCCTCTGGTCCGTGGAAAAACCTCTCTCCACGGAACCGGTCCCTGGTGCCCAAAAGGTTGGGGACCTCTGGTTTAGGCTGTTTTCACACATTATGTTAAATAAGCTTTGCTTTAATCATGGCTTGCTGAATCAGAAAGAAACCACCACTGTGTTCTGCTTATTAGATTTATATCCTGCCTTTCGTTCAGAAGCTCAAGAGGGCATGCATTGGAATCCCTCCTTTGGTTTTCCCCATGGAAATCTTATGAGATATTGGCCTGAGAGAAGTGGAGAGTGCAACATCACCCAGTGAGCTGACAGTGCACTAGAAACTGGACCTCCATATTCCTAGTGCAAGACATTAAGCGCTATTCAGGAAACAAAAACCTGATGAAAGAACACAAGATCCTTGGGAAAACAAATAGAGAGTCTGTAACTCATAACCCCAAATAGTTTAGCCAAATTTAGAGAAAGAAAAATGAAGGTATTACAAAAATCTGCCCCCTCCCTCCAACAAAATGCTACAGGTTGTTTGAAGAGCAGAGGGGTTTGCTTCGTCACTCACTTCCACAAAATGGGACTTGAACTAAATCCAGTTGCAATACATTATTAGTTTGTTCTTTTTTGAGCTAGAGGGGATATAAGTGATTGATTATGTGCAATCAAGTCAGTGTCGAATCTCAGCAAGGAGACTAGACAAATATAGGTAATGATTAAATTTGAGATACAGTACATGGGTCATTTTGCTTTTTAGGTACTTTCCTCATAAACGGCTTGCTCTTCTGTTTCGCTGAAGAGAAGGGAAACCTGATAAAATAACCCCATAGAGTAAGGTGGCACAACCAAAATTGGTGAATTGACTGGTCATTCACAAATAGCATCAAAAGATTTCTTACTTTTGCATTCTCTTTACAAATAAGGAAAAGTTTAAATGTTAAATTCTGTTACATCAATCATTCCAAGTAATGGGCATGCTCCAAAGCTCTGCAACATTATAAAAACTCAAGTGATAACCTTGTTTTTATATAGAAGCATATTTATTTTTTGTTATACAAACGTTCTGTACCTCAAGACTTCCAAATATCTGTTATCACAGACAAAGATGTTCTAGTGTAGGCAACTAAAGGCAACTGATATTACAGAAACTGCCCTGCATTTCCTAGGTTAGACCTCACAGATGTCAATGAACTTGTATATTGAAGTAAGATGGAATGTTAATTAATTTTTCCTTGCCCAGGTTTTCCACCTGGATTATGATGACATAATTGTGCCATGCCATTAAAAGAATTATTTCATCAAGAGTACCCAGAATATATAAATGTGTACGTCCATGCACATAAAGACGTACACAAATAAATAACAGAAAATGTCTCAGTTATGTCTTCCTTCTGAAGCATCTGTGATTTCTTCATCATCATCATCATCCTAGTGTTTTCCCCACAGGGTCTGCTTTTCGGGTCAATAAGCGCCCTCTTGCATGATCAAATGTAGCATCCAGGTCCAAATGGGCAGTTTTTAAATCCACATTTATCGTATCTTGCCATCTTTGCTTTGTCCTTTCAAGCAGGCTCTTGCCATCTGTTTAAAGTGGAAGGTAGTTTCTAAAGCATACAAATGCGAGTAGATAAATAGGTATCATTTTTGGTGGAAAGGTAACAGCGCTCCAGGACGTAATGCTAGCTACGTGACTGTGGAAACATCTTTGGATAGTGCTGGCTCAGTGGACCTTGAAACAGAGATGAGCATTGTTCCCTAAAACTAGCGGAGAAAATCCACAGGGACTCCTTCCTCTTTAGGGCCAAATGTATTGCATGCACCCAGCCATAGTCATCACTAATAACTCAAAGGAAAGCACAGATTGCCCATGTAAAGGCATACTTCTACAGGCACAATTAAGTGAAACATTTCACGGGTTGAATGTATTTTATTTCTCATGCATTGTGAGAAATGTAGCAGACTCTAGGCTGTGTAAAGAATTTACAGTATAAATACAGTTTAATGCTGTGCAAGTCAGCATTAAAATCAATAAAATCCACAACCTAATTTCCAATTTCAATATTAAGAAAATGGCTAAAATTAAATAAGCAATTATTTGGTACTGCTGGTTACAATTAATCCTCAAAGGCCATCTGGAAGAGACAAGTTTGTATCTGCTTCCAGAAGAGAAAGAGGGTGGGGATCATCCTGGTTTCTTAATTTGACTTAGCATTCTACAACTACAAAGAGAGAGAAAAAGAGAGAGAGGGGGCATAATATTATATTATTTTAAATGTTTCTGCCAAAAGGCTTGTAAGTTCTTCCCACTTGCTCCCAGTATCTTTATTTTATATAATTCAATTAATATTCTGTTTCAAGTGCACAAAAAGAATTAAGTTCCTGTTTAGCATGTACATAATTCTGAGGTAGGTTGTTTTGCATATACAGTATGCTGTGAGAGTACTTCACTTTCCACCTACATTTTGTTATTTAACTTTTTTACTTCTATTTTTCCATAAAGCTTAAGCAATAATACAACTATGTATATGTATATAACTTTGTTATATAGGCCCAGATATAATCCCTTTGCTGAATTCCAATATAAAAGGGAATGTAGGAAAAGTGATCATACATTTTGCCTAATCTTGAGTCTATTTGTATATGTGTGTGTGTGTGTGTGTGTGTGTGTAAAATTTATATATGGGCTCCAAATTCTGCTATGGCAAGGATCAGGCTGCATCTTTAGAATTGGTTGTACTGATTTTGGGATATGACAGTAGTAAATCATCAGGTATCATCCAGTCGCACCATCTACACAACCATTCTTCTTATTCAGACATTGACACATGGCTATATAGTTTCATAAAGACTGGTCAACCTGACTGATCTGACAACCCAACTTCATCCTTTATGGTTCTCATCTGAATAGTCAGAAGCAGTATTTTTTTAAATTAGTCCGCCTGTGTTGAAACAATAATACAGTATTAAAATCCCATCAAATAATCATGAGAAGCAGTAGAAGCAGTGAATGTTTCAGTTTTAATCTTTAATATGGTAAATATCAACAAATATATAACCAATACAAAGGAAAAATTTGTGGGGTCCTCCATAATTTTTAAAAGTGGGAGGGTGTTCTGAGATGAAAAAAGTTTAGAAAGCACCAATCTAAAGGACTCTGGTCAAGGAATATACAAACTGAAAAATAAGATATTATTTAACAGCCTTCAAAAATGTTTCTTCAATTACGAAAATCATTATTCATTGTAAAAAAGGAACAAGTGGTTAGCTCTAAATATACAACAAAATTATTTAAAATGTTTTAATTGTAGACTGCTCAGAGTTGCCCTGTGATGGTGATGGACAGTCTCCAAATTTTTATATATACAGGAGATTTATAGAAGTTTTTGCTTTGTATGAAAAATTCACTGATTTCATAGGAGTCTGATGTTGGAAAAAAGTTGACTATGATCCAAGAGAACATAATTATATCGATATGTTTCTTGTTTTATAAGTGAATACAGGGTACAGAACTGCTTATGCATAGTGGTCCTTGCTTTGCCAATGTAAAATCAAAATATTATTTAAAATTTAAAGAATTGTTTTTCTAAGCTGATCTTGTCCATTTCTTTTCATATGCAATGAGATGGGTTACAATGTTGTTCCAATGTTCAAAGTTTCTGCCTCTTGCCCTTTGTAGCCATCACATCCTACAAATAAATTCTATCCATTTGACGACACACAAAAGAGAAGAGCGCAATGGCTTGTCCAATTATATGAATGCAAGTTCACCTGTATAACATCGTATGAAGTGTATTTAACTTGGCACAAGTATCTATATAATTAGTTAGACTTATGGAAGTTCCTTGGAAACAAAATAAACTTCTAAAAATGGTTTGCAAACTTCTAAAAAGTACAAATAGCACAAAAAACCTTTTGGACTTGTGCTGGAGACTATCCTCAGGGAACTTCTGAGGAATATGTCTCATCTGCTGTATTAAAAACAATCTTGATCTAACTAACAGTGTCTGTTCTTAGTGATGAGAAATGGCATTGTGGGTAGAACTGGACTCAGCATTTTGCTAAATTATATGATATTTAATGTCAATAAATAAAACGAGTCACTTCATCTTCTATTATTATGTCAAATTTCAAGAAAACTGAGGATGAATAAAGTCTCAAAAATGCAAGATTCTATTAAACGTGAACTAGATTGTATGGGAACAGTCCATAAAGATTTTTATTGCATGTATTTTCTTCAAAAAATACTAAGAAATTAGCCATAAGAAATGGATTAAATGAAAAGAGCACCAGTTCGCTGGAGAACAGCCAACTGGAAGTGGTAGAAGACTGATCTAGACTAAAAACTTAAATCCGGTGTGTAAAAGATTGCAAGCAGAAAGAGTCAAGTACGAGTTTTCATTGGACACAATATCTGCATTTTTAATCCTTCAACAGTTTAAGGCTAAGAAAAAAATGTATTCATCAAATTGACGCTTCTGTGTTACCCTGGTATTTATATCACAAGTCTTTCTCTTTTAATGAGACATGTGCTTGGCATATCATATTTAATGTCTCTGAATGATATATTAAGCTCCCATTCAACTTTGTGAATAGAGAAACAGTTTGAACTCTCAATGGAGCATCAGAAAAAAAACTTCAGTAGACAAGTACTTGAACAGCACTTTCTGTTATAAAACATTCTATAGTTCAAGCACTGAACAGAGAATATAATTCTTTCCCTTTAGCATACAGACATACCTAGCATCCTATTCATTTTTGGAGAAACATGATGCAAATGCAAATAAGTAAGAAATAATAAGAAAAAAAGATAACATCAGAAAAAAAGAAAGTAAAATAAATTACTACCATTGTTCACTGTACTTCTCCATCCTTTTCTATCCTTACAAACTATCCTTGATTCCACCAAATATCATCAATTCATACACTACCTTTTTTCTTTAAATAACCCGTCTCTCTCTTTGAGGATCTCATCAAGTGAACCCAATTGCGATGTTGGGTTCCCCTCTTCGCCCACTCAGGTTTGGTGATGCAAATCAGGTGTGCTCAGTCATCCACAATCCAATTATGGACGAGAACAGATTTGCTGGTAGACTTGGCATTAAGTAGCAGCACTTGAAACAAAGTTTGTCAAATAACCCAGCAGCTTTCCTCTTGAGCAAGGGAGCTGGAAGGGGGAGCACATCAAGAATAACTTCTTAGAGGTTTAGGGAGAAGGGTGAAAAATTTGGGGACACATGTAATACTTGTTGATAGTAAAACTCCAGCAAGACAAAGGGTAACTTTTCAAGTTGCAGAGTTAGTGCAAGCAGCAGAGGCAAACCTAACAAGGGAAAGTGCACGTTTGGACAATATTAATTTCACTAATTTTCCTTGATATTTCATCATAAGCAATAAAATGAGGTATGCTTTCCTGTGCTTTCCTTTTCCATGCGTGTGCATTGAGACATATTATGTTTAAACAGATGTTTCTAAGCAGATAATTACTGAAAGTCAACATTCCCTTTCATTTTTCGGTTTCTGAATAGCCAGATATCTTTGCCCATGCTCTCCTGTCTAGTCCACACACACCCTTTTTGTTTTCCATCTATTCATGTCACCTGTTCACTTTCTTCTTTTTTCAAAAACCTCATCTCTGGTTTCTTTCATTTTTGCCATTTACCGGGGCATAATATAAAATTCTCACAAATGTATGAATTCCTACTTTCATAAGCATGCATAACTGTCTAGATGACACCAGTTCATACTTCTTTCAAACCCTTTAATTTTTTTCTTTGTTTGCTTTCACTGCTTTGCTTTTCTTCCTTTATTTATTAATTCCATTCTGTAAAATCAGACCTTTCATTCAGATCTGTACCTGCTTCCACCATCTATTCATTTTGTATATGTGCATTGTATATATTTTCTTTCTTTCCTTTCAGTCAGTGTTATTTTTTGCCATTTACTTCTCTTACATCATAATTATCCATTTATGTATTTAAAAGACATATATGGCCACCCATGTTGAATAGCCTCAGTTGATTCAGAATCAGAATCAGAGAATAGAGCTGGAAGGGACCTTGGAGGTCTTCTAGTCCAACCCCCTGCTCAAGCAGGAGACCCTATACTATTTCAGACAAGTGACTGTTCAGTCTCTTCTTAAAAAACCTCCAGTGATGAAGCATCCACAACTTCTGACGGCAAGCTCTTCCACTGGTTAATTGTTCCCACTGTTAGAAAGTTTCTCCTTAATTCCAGGTTGCTTCTCTCCTTGATTAGTTTCCATCCATTGTTTCTTTTCCTTCCCTCTGGTGCTTTGAAAAATAAATTGACCCCCTCCTCTTTGTGACAATCGCTCAAATACTGGAATACTGCTATCATGTCCCCCCAGTCCTTCTTTTCTCTAGACTGGCCAAACCCAAGTCTTGCAGCTGTTCTTCATATGTTTTTGTCTCCAGGCCTTTAATCATCTTAGTTGCTCTTCTTTGCACTTTTTCCAAAGTCTCAACATCTTTTTTGTAACGTGGTGACCAAAACTGGATGCAGTATTCCAGGTGTGGTCAGGTGTTAAGAAAGATGACTCCCGATGGGTCACAACAGTTGAATAAAATCAGTGGTGCACTGGTAAATGTTTGCCATCTTCATTGCTGCTGCCATGTTGCTACCCCCAGAACAGGTAATCAACACACTAGGCATTATTCAGTAGTTCAGCTTTGCTGTCAATTGGTTTGCAGAATTCCCCAGAATTTAACAATTGGCTCACACCACTCTATAAACATAGCAACTTAATAAGCTATGATTGTTACCAAACAAATTCATATATGTTGACCTCCTTTGCCCTTCATAGTTTTGGTCAACAGAGGGTTTCATATAACTTTTTTTTAGTAAGATATAAGAAGAATAGATTGGATTGTTGGCCATAATCATACCTGCACCATATGCAAATTCCTGGATAAATGGAAGGACATGACACCAGTCAGTTTTGGGTGCTTTGGCCAATGTGTAGTCAAAGTCCAGTTTTACAACCATGCTCAAGTTAGAATCTCTCATCTAGCTTGCAGACCACCACACTCACCTTTGACCGATCAATAATCCAGAAAACACTTTTGGTATACTGAGACTAGTATTGATTAAATGCCATATTTCTCTCCTTTCTAAATCAAGTATTTGTATAAACTAAAGTATATTGATAAATTTCTTAAGCATACATCTAATATTGTATTTTCACCTAAATTTATTTTTTCTACCATTTTTTAAAGCACAGAACCGTTAAACTTCGTAGACAACCAGTTGGCGGCTTGGGCTTAAGTATAAAGGTATGCATAATTTTATAATTATATTGTTTTGTAACTTATAGTGCATAAAACAAATTTTATTTTTATAATCTCTTTCAGGGTGGTGCTGAGCACAAAGTGCCTGTTGTTATATCAAAAATACTTAAAGACCAAGCAGGTAAAGCAATTATTTATTTGCATAAACAACATTTCATGAAAATGCAATAATTAAATGTTGATACTTATTGCAATGAATAAAATATTTTAAAGATAAAAAGTACTTAATTTGTCCGTCCATCTAATCTGATTTATTATTCATCTATAGAGTTCTGTTGTATCCATCTTCTACTGATTTCAAATTGAAAACCAAAAAGCTATTTTTGGCCCATTTTATTAATGTTTTCCATCTATAGAGCATTGTATTATTTACTCTTCCAAGATATTCAATTTACTAAATTTCAAACAGACTGACTTTAAAGCCCCAATTTTATAAGCAATTAAGCAAAGTCAAATATAATTGTAGGAGTTGTGGGATATAATAGGAGTTCCATCTGCATTTCTCTTTTTATTCCTGTATATGTTACTTTCTGTTAGTATAAATTGATCTACATTCTACTACAGCCTCAATTATTTTTCACTTATTTTTAAAACCAATGAGCATGAATGAAATTTATTAAAACTGTTAGGTTTGGACACAATATTAATCTATAGGAGGATTTATATGTGTGTGTGTGTGTGTGTGTGTGTGTGTGTGTGTGTGTGTGTGTTGGGTGGAACACCCGGCAAATGTAAAGCAATCTGTTCTGCGTTTCACTCCAGTCTAGGAGCATCTTTTGCAGGCAGACTTCCCTACTGTGAACACTGTAAATTCAAATTTATATATAAATATATATATATATATATATATAAATTTATATATATATATATATATATATATATATATATATATATACATACATACATACATACGTACGTATGTACGTACGTACATATATATATATATATATATATATATATATATATATATATATATTACAAGCTGCCTGAAAAATGAATGGACATGCTTTATATCTCGACATGCCAGTTCATTTTCAGAATAAACAATTACAGTTTTCATTCACTACACAAGCAAGCATACATATATGTACACACACATACATATATAAATTCTACTGTACATGTATAGTAGAAATTTCTCATCTTGTCACTCTGAAACAATGCTTTCAAGTAGGAAGGCAATTTAGTGATGGACATAGCTATATCACAAGGAAATTGCATGGAATATCACATAAAATTAAGTAGGGAATATGTTCTGTGTAGAATCTGCCCAAAGTAGTTATTAGCAACTTTGGAAAAAGAAACATCATTTATATTAATCAGAGGATACGCAACTTTTTAATAACCAACAGCAATACCTAACCTTTCTAGGAGTTCAGAAGTTATGAAATTGATGGAGCTACACGAGATACAGAGACTGAGGAGGGAATTCTCAAGAGCTGGGCTTTATGCCTACTGTGGAGTTTTGGTCAAAGGGCCTCCAAAGGCCAGAAAAAGAGGTCTTTCTGTTCGTTCATTCATGTTACAAAAACATTTTTGGGAAAAATCGCAAGAAGCTTAGAATGCTCACAGAATTTACCATTATGAACACAAATGAAGAAAGTTTAAATGAAAAAAAGCAAATTTCAGACAAAATTTCAGAATATAAAGAAAGCATTAACAACATAATCATCATCATCATCGTCTAAAAGAGTTTCTTTTTTTAAAAAAGTAATAAGTGTGGTCCCTAAAGAGTAACAACTTCCCAGAAGGATGCTTAAAGAAAAAGGATTTTTATTGAAACTTAATACATTATTCTGACATACTGACTTCTGATTTGTTTAAGAAGTAAAGTTGTATTCTTGAGGACAATCTATATTTGCATTCATTTCCTTCAGTCTTCTTCAATTGTGTTAACATCTTCCTAAATTGTAGGCATCTTCCTTCCTTGTTCAGTTTTTGAAGGATTCAGGTTGATAAAGGAAAAATAAAGAACATGTTGCAAAGGATTTGTCTTTTGAACATCCTGTGAAAAAGCAAGTTCGTTTTTTCTTAGATGTAATGTGAATTTTATTATTAATCATGGCATGCTGAGACAGAAGATTGCAATTTTTAGCAAGCCACCTATAAATGCTAGAATAATGTAGATAAGAAAGAATCGTATATTGCATGACAATATATACTAAATTAGGCACATCTTTAACTTGAAAATGTGGTATCACTGAATATTGCCCTGCCCAATCTATTTTGTACTCTCTAGATTCCACTTTTTCTACTTTGTTCATTTTTCCAATGATGTCCCCATTTTTAGTAGGTAGTTTTCTATTTAGAAGTTTTTGATATAAGTAGCAATATACCTAAGGCTGTGCTTTCTAGCTGCAGTACTTATGCACTTCAAATTAAAAATTAGGACGAGGCCATTTAAGCTAGTGAATTAAATCTCATTTTCACTGAAGGAATCTAAATTAAATATAACCCAAAAGATACTATTTTACCTCTGCTCGAACTTCTCCAGTGAGATGTGGGAATCCACCACTTCCCTCAGTATTTTGTCTATTGTTAGGAACTTTTTTCCCCCTAAGATGCAACTAGAATCTATAATTCTGGTTTCCTGTAATTTAAATCCATTATTCTATGTCCTGTATTCTGGAAAGATGGAAAATGGTTTTAATCATATTTTGTGTGATATCTTTTCATGAATTTGAAGAGCGCTATTATATTTCTACACCCTTGTAAAGTTTCCCTTAAAAGATATGACTAATTTACCCAAACAAAGAGGCCACTGTAAAAGTGTTGAGGAGCTCCCTGTGATCAGCACCCTGTCTTTATTTTGCATTACTGGGCCTGTAGTCACATGCCAAATCAGCTGTCAGATCCAGAAAATATGATATTGACAGTCAGCTGATTACAATGCTTTGCTTGCTGCAATGATTAGCAGGAAATAGATACAGTATATATCAATCTTCCAGCTTCCCTTATGACATGGACCCAGCAACACCCAGTGAACAGATAGTCCTCGACTTATGACCACAATTGAGCCCAACATTTCCGTTGTTAAATGAAACATTTAAGTGAGTTTTGCCCCATTTTACGACCTCTTTTGCCACACTTGTTAAGTGAATCACTGTGTTGTTAAGTTAGTAACACAGTTGTTAAGTGAATCTGGCTTCCCCATTGATTTTGCTTGTCAGAAGGTCACAGAAGGTGATCACATGACCCCGTCATGAATAGGAGCCAGTTGCCAAGCATCCAAATTTTGATCACATGACCACAGTTTTGCTGCAACAGTCATAAGTGTGGAAAACAGTCATAAGACACTTTTTTCAATCCCACTGTAACTTTGAACATAAATGAACTGTTGTATGTCGAGGACTACCTGTATTTGCAACCATTAGTGACAGTAAGGGGGGAAGAAAGGGAGAACAACAAGGTGTCTCTTGAGTAAGAGGGTCAAAGAAATGATCTGTATTCCTGCATGAATATGGTGTCTATGCAGTGGTGGGATTCAAATATGTGAACAACCGGTTCTCTGTGTGGATGCCGCTTCCGGAAGTCCATTCTGGGCCTGGGCAACAAAAAATTAGCTACCGGTTCTGCCGAAGTGGTGCGAACTGGCTGAATCCCACCACTGTGTCTATGTGTATGGATAGACGGAGTAAATAAGCAAATGAGCTGTGTTTCCATATCCAATAACTCCTATTGCTCTTCCATAAGAGGTTTTTCCAAGCTGTGTCTAAATGTGAGATCTAATTCACTCACCCACTTCCCAGGAGATGGAGGCAAGAATTTATCACAATTCCTCTGATTCTCTATATAGTTTTTGTTGCCTTTAATATTGTATCCAAAGAGATCAAGTACTGTATATTAAGACAGGGAGTAAAAATAGCTGTGGAAAAAAAGTAGTCTTTTTTAACAAAGAGAAAATAATACTTACATTATAAGTAAGTATTACAAGTATAAGAAGGGTATAATATGACAGTGAAATGTAACAGTAGAACCAAAAAGAACCAGTTTAGTCTTGTGGTTCAGGAACTAGGCTAGAAAACAGGAGTTTTTCCGTTCTAATCCCAGTTTAACATAAAAGTGGCTAGGTGATTTGGGGCCATTCACTCTCAGTCAGCCCAAACCCCAGCTCACATAGTTGTTGTGGGGAAAATAAGAGGAGGAAGGAATATTAGGTATGTTTGCTGCCTTAAGTTATTTCTAAAAATACTAAACAAACAAACAAACAAATAGTATTCATGTAAACAAATACACATTTCAGAAAAATTGGAGTTGTCTGCATAGTCTTCCAATTCAACCTGATCAAGCAAGGCTGGAAGTAATGTTCAAATGTTGAAAGAGGCTTGTTATGAAGTGGAAGCTTGGGTTATTTTATCCCTGGTATATTTATTTGTATGTATATGTATATGAGTGTAAACTATATAGCAAATGCTTTTCTCTGTGTTTACAAACATTGCAGGCTTCTAATATTGCTATGTTTCATAAAGTCAGGCAAGCAAGAAAAACCACAATCTTTGTTGACCCAGTGTCATGTGTTTAATTCATCAAAGTATGCTACTGTCATATCTGAGAGAAATAGATGAATACTAGCTGTTTAGCAGTGTAATTTCTGTTGGAAAAAGTGGTCTGCCTTATTAAAAAGTAATGTCAATTCATTGCTTATTCAGTAAGATTGCATAAAGCTTTACATTGTCTATTCAGTCTACTAGAATGGGATTTTGTTATTACAGTATGACTACAGCAAGTTTGTAAAATTGTTTCACATTTTCATTTGAACCAATTCCCATTTATGTTGTTTTAAAATATGTACTCAAACATGAACAATTACCTCAGTATTAAGAGGGGAATTAAAGTATGCTGTAAAAACAAAAGTATAACAATGTACATATTTATTATTGAGAGCATCATTTTCCAGGCTGTTACTCCCTCCACAATGTTCAACTCTTAGAATGCCCATCTTTGCCTGACTAAGAATTACAAAAGTGATTCCAACACAACTGGAGGATAACTGGTTATGAAAGACTGATTTAGGACATGATCCAGGCTATAATTTTAAAGTATAAGGAGGGCAGAGAGAAACTGTAGAAACTTCTGCAAATGTAAACCAGATACTACTATTCTAATATCCTCCAAACATTTCCCAGTTCTCTACATGCCTCAAAATACAAAGAATGCTTGAAACCAGAGCTCATGTCTATCATTCTACATATACTCTTACTATCAAGTAAGTCCCATTGACCGTAGTAGGACTACTTCTGTGTAAATGTGCTCAGACTGCAATAAGAATATAATTCCAATTAGGCAGCCTGGTATATAATTGGCCAATCTAAATCTCAGAAGGTATAATAGAGTATATTCTTGTAATTTAAAATTTTACCGGTCTATATATACACTAATCCTTTGTATTTACCACCTCATTTCACTACATATAGACAAAACTCAAATATTTTCCAGTATCTACAGTCATTCTCAAGAGCCAATTTGATCTAGTGGTTAAGGCAGCAAGCTAGAAACCAGGAGACTGAGTTCTGGTCCTATTTTTGGTATGAAGCCAACTGAGTGAATTGGGGTATTTCTTCTCTCTCAGTGTTAGGAAAGAATTCACTGCAAACCACTTCCAAAAATCTTGCCGAGAAAACTCTATAGACTTGTCGCTTGCCAGGAGTCAAGACTGAATTGAAGGCTCACACATAGACTAAATGTTCTTCTTAATAGGTATAGCAAATTCCATATTCTTTGAGAAATATCCATAGAGCTTAAAACATATCAGAAACTGGTTTGTCTGTGTTCTAACATAGATGATTATTACCTGAAGCAGTAAATGAATGAGCTCTGATCAGATTCAGGAGAGGAAGAGACAATCAGATGCACAGGAGCTGCAGCATCAGAGGCAGAACAGGGGAAAACGGATGGATGTTCATGACTGGAATTTCATTTACATTCCATTTCATTTACTTCCTCATGCCACATTTAGCCTATCCCAGTCAAGGCACACAAAATGCCTTGTACAATTAGTAAAGTGTGCCGAAAGCTTTCCTCAGTTTTTGTGTATTTAACAGACAAATCAGCTATAAAATATTTATAACATAAAAACAAACATTAATCATGTCTATATGTGGGGCATTGCAGTTACTTAGTGAGCTACAGTTGTGAAGAGGTATAATAGAAAATTATATTTAGCGAGAGCAAAATGCAGATATTCATGGGACGATAAAATACTATGAAAGAAAAATAGAATTGTTTTTACTTGTTATGTCAAGGTGATGATTTAAGAGCTGACCAGCTGATGCAATGATGGGAATGAGTCAGCAGGGTCTTTGGCTGTTTTCTCTTTAAGAGCCTGTGTAAAAAAGGGAAGGCTGTGCTAGTGTGTCTTTTCTTCTTTTCCTTTTCCTGCTGTATTTGCTGTTTGTTGGATTCTGCTCGTAGCACATGTATGTATATTGTTCCTAGTGATACTTGTATAGCATTGTAGATAAACCACCATTTGTTACAAACCACTGTTTGCTGTCTCTGCTCCTGGGTTGTCGCACGCGATAGGACTGTGCATGCTCTGACATGTTAAATATCACACAAATATATATTTTTTACCTACATTATTCCATAGAAGAGTATTCCATCTGTTAGTTGTGTGCACATTCCTTTCGCCTTTGACTGCATTGTCTTTGTATTGTCTTAAAGCAAAAAATATTAAGTTTGTTTGTTGACATCTAGTTCCAGTGAACCACTCATTATCCTTTTATAAAACTCAATAGATTCTGTCATATTATTCAGTTCAATAAGCCCATTTACCTCTAATGTTAACATGCCCGTGTAAATACACTAACCTCTCTATTTTCAGATGTTAAGTGTACTTTATAATTGCTTAAGAAGAGCTTTATTTCCTTTCTACAAAATACTTTACTAGAATAATAGAGTTGGGAACTAAAAAGAAATCAAATCAAAAGAGTTGGTTCCTTGGATTCCTATAGCTAAAAAGTAAATATATTTTAGGTTTAAGGCTTAAAAACTTTAAAAAAGCCTTGGGAGAATTTCTAAAGGCATTACATTTGAAAATATAATAGACAACCCAGAAGATTATTATCTTCTCTTGAGAGAGTGCTCCTTTCTGCTTTAACCGAGAAGCTGTATAAATGGCCTTTAAATACAAATCATTCTTTGGAGAGAGCTTTATGAAACTGTATCAACAACAGCCACCATTTTTATTCACATAATGAATTATTTGAATGACTCTCACTGGAAGTACTGAATAGTACAATGAGAACTCTTTAAGGGGATGTACAAATGGCAAACAAAACCAGAAACCAGCAAAAAGTATGAAAAGTAGCAAAAAATGATTAAAACAATCCAACAGGATGGATGATAAAGGTATCTTGACTTTATTAAAGTAGAAGAGGTGAAGGAAACCACAGTTTCGAAGAAGTTACAAATAAAAGCCGTGCAGATAAAAAAAAAAGACATGACTGTGACCATGCAGTTTGGAAGCAAGACCGGAGAAAATATTTTTTCATATATTCAAAAAAAAAAGGACCTCAGCAAGCAAGGCAAACCTCAGAAAAATCTGTCCTGTCTCTGTGAAGATCTAAGATAGGGTCATAATCAAACAGCTTATTAGTCAAGCCTTTAACTATCGTGTTTCCTCGAAAATAAGACCCAACCGGAAAATAAGCCCTAGCATGATTTTTCAGGATGCTCGTAATATAAGCCCCACCCCCCCAAAATAAGCCCCAGTTAAGATGGTCCTCCAGACAGATGCATTTAGTATCATATTTCCCCGAAAATAAGACCTAATGCATCTTTTGGAGCAAAAAAATAATATAAGACCCGGTCTTATTTTCGGGGAAACACGGTAACTACTATATCTTGAAAGGAGTCTTGAAAACAGCAGACAATTGATGCAGATGTTTTAGTATGGGAATGGGAGGGTTTAATTTCCCCTTAACTCTTGTATTTTTTGTTGATTAAAACTTGGGATACAGTTGGCATAACAGTATGTAGAGTTGACTTTGGATGTACAAGTAGAGAAGGAATGAGCAAGCCATCAAAAGGGGAAATGCAGAAAAGATTGCACAGTCCTATGAAAGGGAAACTCAAACTAACCTCACTTCACCTTTGTTTAGAAAAGAGTAGGACACAAAGTTGTTATTATTCTACCTTACTGCAGTAGAGTTGTGCTTTTTTTGAATCAGAGAGAGACAGACAGACAGAGAGAAAATTACAACTGGTCTTTATCAGCTACAATAGGATGCTCTTATGTATGTGCAGAAAGAAGAATTGCTGTCACTTGTATGTTACTGCTTTAGAGTCCGTTATGCCCTTACCAAGCTGTAGCTCTGTCCTTGGCAGCGGTCTTGATCAGGGAAGTCTTGTACGCCCCGCCGGACTGCCTAATGGAAGAGTGGAATATGTGTAATAAACTACTGTTGCTTTAGGAGTTTATAAATCATTTAGAAGGTTCTTTGTACGCTATTGTGTGGTCAGAGTTTATTAAGTTGAAGGACTTAAATCCCTAATCCTTTCTTGCTTTTCTCCCATAGTGCTATTTCAGGTTAATATTTTGATATTGAAAATAGTCTTTTTTATCACATGCTACAATAAGCTTATATTTGAGCACCATACTAATACACTAACTGCGAGGCTGAAAATAAAATCTGTGAAGCTATGTTTTGATTGATGTGCCATCTGGGAAAAAATAGGACACAGCTACAAGATAAAGTACATTTACAATAAAATGATCAGGTTGGCAGCATGAGTTTTTCCATTATCCAGAGGTAGCAAGAAATCACAAGAGAAACATCATTCTATTAATCTATGATAGCTTCTGTGGAACAAGCTGCTCTGTATTCCTGGCAGGTAAACCTTCATTCCCACTTTTAGTCTCACTTGAATAGCCCAAAATTGGATGGGATGCGATATAAGGGGTGAGGAGAGATCCTGGATCTCCCTCATTAGTGTCGCTATGGCACCCTTCCAAAGGCAGGTTTAGTCACACAGATAAAAACAAAAGAATGGACATGAACATAATGTTACTCCATGTTCCATATCTAATGTCCCCATTTCTGTGCTCTAGTGATGGCTTAATGGCTGTTCCAGAAAGCCAGGGTGTGCCTCACAGTTGCAGCTCCATGTACCCATTTTTAATGTTATCTGAACCCACACCAAATTATGCTCTTGAAATTCAGCCGCACAATTTTAAAATTATTTTTAATGTGTTCAGATGAGTGTGTCACACCTCCAGTAGACCTAATTTGGGCATAAAAGTAACGGTTCTCCTAGTACAAAAAAGATTAGCAGGCTAGGAACATGGTCCAAAGGTCCCATCCTCTCTTGGATATAACATCCTTATATCACTGGTTCTGCCTTGTATCCATCACTGATACTGAAGTTGAGCAAAGGCCAAAATTGGAAGTGGGGAAGGAGGAAGGAGGCTTGCTAATTCTGTTTCTCATACCAATTCCTGTCAAGTTAAGGAAGCTTTCCCTGCTTTCTAAAATGTTAGGATTTCAGAGTGAGACTTTAAGAACAAGCTAGTAGGAAGCTTATCAGACTGGAAGCGGCGTTACTGAAACAGATGGAGATACTGGGGTATAAACAACGGTAGTTAAGTACATTTCTTGAAATCAAAGTTTAGAACCAAGAAAGTAAAGTTTGGATTGTCTTCTTACAATCAATGGGAACTAAAATATGTATCTCTGCCAGTGTTATCCCATTATTTGTTTCTAGCCAAAGTATAGTTCAGTTTTGTCATTCCTAAGTATGAGGTAAAATGTTGTGAATATTCTATATTAGTCAGATGGCTAATTTACCTTCTGTTTTGTTGACTTGCTGTTAATGCTGAAATTTAAAAGAAGTATTATAGGTTTGAAGGTTTGCTTGGTGTATTTTTAAAGTACCATTGAGCTTTCCCACAATAACTTATTTATAAATACATAAATAATTACAAAAAGTTTACAGGAATATTCTGCTCAAAGAATTACTGGTAGTCCTCACCCGTTGGGGCCAGCAATTGTGTTGTTAAGTGCACAGTCACTAATTGAAAAATCACATTACCGTGGCAGCCTTACAACGTTGCTTACGGCTTGCATTTTCCTTCAGTGCATTCTGTTAACTCTGCTTGTTGGAAGCCAGTTGGGAAACACACAAGTGATGATCAGGTGACTGTGTGATGCTGTGACAGTCATAAATGTGAGGATTGGTTGCAAAGCTAGGTTTTTTTAATACCATCATAACTTCCAACAGTCTTTAAAAGAGGCAATCAGTAAGTGAGGACTATCTGTATCACTCAACATATTGCTGTAAATTGATAACACAAGCCAATTTGGTCTAGTGGCTAAGGCACTAGGCTAGAAAGCAAAAGACCGTGAATTCAAGTCCCGCCTTATGACCTTGGGCCATTCACTCTCTCTTGCAACCCAACCTACCTCCCACGGTTGTTGTTGTTGTGGAGAAAATAGGAGGAGAAAGTTGTGTTGGTGGATATGTTTGCTACCTTGAGTTATTTGTAAAAATAATAAAGGTGGGTTAAGAACAAATAATAAAAAAATACCTTGGAGATTAAGAGAGGAGCCCCATATTTTATCACCTCATGACCTATGCCTGCTGAAAGTTATATGATTTGGTGTAACAGTTTTGGTTACTTTCTTTGCTTATCTTTATTTATTTTGCCATTTTAGCTACAAAACACTCAAGCATTAACATTAGAACATTACAATGATATTCATAGTAGTTTTAACTACAAGAGTGATAACAGCACATTGATAATGTACCATTAGTGACAATGCAGCTTAGCTTTTATTATATGTTCAATTGTAGTCATTTTTCTGTGTTGATTTAAACCTTACTTATGTTGTTCAGATTATAATTTTCTCCTATTTCTATCCAATACATCAACAGCCCATAATTTTGGCCCCTAATATGCAATTCTCCATTTTTTTAATGTTCAGGAAAGATATTCAGGTCTCACTTTTTTTATATAGAAAGGAAAAAACAACAATAAAGAACAATCTTTATCACAAATTCCTGCCATTCAAACGGTACAGAATGTACTTGTTTTCCTCAAAATAAAAGCAGCTACTCATAAATGATTGCTCATGTAAATCTTAAATAAAAGATTTCTTATCCTGGATAAGGCAAACAAAGTCATTACTAAAAGCCAACGTGGGTTTGTCAAAAACAGATCATGCCAGACAAATCTTATTGCATTCTTTGATCAAATGACAAAATTAGTGGATCAGAGGAATGCTGTGGATATAATTTACTTGGACTTCAGTAAGGCATTTGATAAAGTAGATCACAACCTACTACTTCATAAGATAGAAAAATGTGGGTTAGACAGCATCACCACCAGATGGATTCGTAGCTGGCTGACCGGCCGTACTCAGCATGTGGTCCTCAATGGAACTGCATCTACATGGAGGGAAGTGTGTAGTGGGGTGCCCCAGGGCTCTGTTCTGGGCCCAGTGCTCTTCAACATCTTCATCAACGATTTGGACAAGGGGATAGATGGGGAAATCATCAAATTTGCAGACGACACCAAGCTGACAGGAATAGCCAACACTCCAGAAGACAGGCTTAAGATACAGGAGGATCTGGACAGACTTGAACACTGGGCACTATCTAACAAAATGAAATTCAATGGTGAAAAAAGCAAGGTTCTACATTTAGGCAAGAAAAACCAAATGTACAGGTATAGTATAGAGGGTACCTTGCTCAATAGCAGTAACTGAGAGGGACCTCGGAGTCCTAGTGGACAATCACTTAAATATGAGCCAGCAGTGTGATGCAGCTGCCAAAAAGGCCAACACAGTGCTAGGCTGCATTAACAGGGATAGAATCAAGATCACGTGAAATATTAATACCACTTTACAATGCCTTGGTAAGGCCATACTTGGAATACCGCATCCAGTTTTGGTCACCATGATGTAAAAAAGACATTGAGACTCTAGAAAGAGTACAGAGAAGAGCAACAAAGATGATTAGGGGACTGGAGGCTAAAGCATATAAGGAACGGTTGCTGGAATTGGGTATGTCTAGTTCACGGGTCGGCAACCCGCGGCTCCGGAGCCGCATGCGGCTCTTTGAGCCATCTCCTGCGGCTCCGGAGCCTCCTCCGCCATTTGCAGAGAGAGACAGAGACAGAGAGAGGCACTTGCACTTCCCCTCTCTGTCTCTCTCTCATGCGGACTTGCCCCCTCACAGGGCTCCTGATTGGCCCTGCGCCCTGGTGCCCCGCCCCCTGGGAGAAGGGCGGCCAGGAAGTCCCTTTCCCGGGCTGGCCCTGTCCGAGGCTCATGTAGCTGGGGAGCCGCACGGGGAAGCTCTGGGATCCCCGCTGGGAGCGGCCCGCCGGAGCCTCCGCTGAGCGGGCCAGCCCTCCCGCAGGCCGCGGCCCCAAGGGAGAGCAGCCCCTGCGATGCCCAGCCAGCGTGACCATTGGCCAAGCAGCAGCAGAGCTGGAGACGGACGGTCAGTGGCAGTGGGAGGGAGGGGGCTCCGAGTCCGCAGAGTGCCGCCGCGAAGCGGCCACAGGGCAGATGGTGCGACCCCCGGCTTACCTGTACCAGGCGGCAGTCCTGGTGGGGGCATCGCTTCCTGTCCTTGGGCCGCCGAGCCGGCCACGTGTTTCCCCGGGCCAGGCAGCAGTGTCGGCTGGGGCGGCGGGAGGCGGGGGCATCGCTTCCCGGGCCGCCGAGCCGGCCACGCGTTTCCCCGGGCCGGGCGGCAGTGTCGGCTGGGGCGGCGGGCGGCGGGGGCATCGCTTCCCGGGCCGCCGAGCCGGCCACGCGTTTCCCCGGGCCGGGCGGCAGTGTCGGCTGAGGCGGCGGGCGGCGGGGGCATCGCTTCCCGGGCCGCCGAGCCGGCCACGCGTTTCCCCGGGCCGGGCGGCAGTGTCGGCTGGGGCGGCGGGCGGCGGGGGCATCGCTTCCCGGGCCGCCGAGCCGGCCAGCGTTTTCCCCGGGCCGGGCGGCAGTGTCGGCTGGGGCGGCGGGCGGCGGGGCATCGCTTCCCGGGCCGCGATTTCCCCGGGCGGGCGGCAGTGTCGGCTGGGCATCGCTTCCCGGGCCGCCGAGCGGCACACGCGTTTCCCCGGGCCGGGCGGCAGTGTCGGCTGGGGCGGCGGGCGGCGGGGGCATCGCTTCCCGGGTCGCCGAGCCGGCCACGCGTTTCCCCGGGCCGGGCGGCAGTCTCAGCTGGGGCGGCGGGCGGCGCGGGCATCGCTTCCCGGGCCGCCGAGCCAGCCACGTGTTTCCCCGGGCTGGGCGGCAGGGGCGGCTGGGGCGGCGGGGGCATCGCTTCCCGGGCCGCCAAGCCGGCCACACGTTTCCCCAGGCTGGGCGGCAGTGTCGGCTGGGGCGGCGGGCGGCGGGAGCATCGCTTCCCGGGCCGCCAAGCCAGCCATGTGTTTCCCCGGGCCGGGCGGCTGGGGCGGCGGGTGGCGGGGGCATCGCTTCCCGGGCCGCCGAGCCGGCCACATGTTTCCCCGGGCCGGGCGGCTGGGGCGGTGGGGGCATCGCTTCACGGGCCGCCGAGCCGGCCACGCGTTTCCCCGGGCCAGTCCGTGGTGCCCCGGGTGCCTTCTGCTGCCTCCCCCCCCATGCTTGGCCTTCCCGGGACCTCCGCCCATTTTCCCATGCCCGGAGCAGGAGAGGAAGCGCTGCTTTCTGGGCATCCGAAGGGGCTTCTCCCTCCCGGCCGGCTTTCTCCGTGAGTCAGCCGCCCGGGACTCTGCGGAACCGCCCCTAATTGCGCCCTGCGAGGGCCCGACCGAGCCCCGGCCTGACCTCCGAAACGCCGATTGCCTGAATTCTTTCTGCCTTTGAAATGCGGGCCAGGAGAAATCTCATCCATCCCGCCACCGAACTGAGTTGGGACCCAGGGAAAGGAGGAGAAAAAAGGAAAGCAGGCAGCGCTTTGCTAGAATGGAGGGTTGGAGGCTTTGGAGCAGGAGCGTCGACGGGGGGAAAGAGAGGCTCTGCTTTTCAGGGGCGCTTCCTTGCAAGCAGCCCAAATCTCGGCCCCGTGTTCGGCCGCCCCATGTGCCAAAAAAACCCCCAAACAAACCCAAAACAATTTTTTTAAAATTCTCCCAAACAATAGAAAAGCAACTGAAAACCTCAATGAAACCCATGCTGAAATTTGCACATCACAGCCCAGTAGCAAGCAAGATCTCAGTAGAAAATCACCTCATTTTGTTACTGAGCAATAGAAATAGCTTTTTCCCTTCGTTTATTCCTGAACTTGAAATCCGGCTGTGACTCTTGCATTTGGATGTTTCTATAAGAGTTTTCTTTTCTGCTTACCCAGCACAGGGTAAAGGACAGAATCCAGATATTTAGCCTTCCTCACCACTGCCCAGGATAATTGGAACTGCAACATCTGTTCCTCACTTCTAGGATATAGGGAAAGCAAAGGGAAGAAAAGTGCAGGGCGTAAAAAAAAGAGATTATTGTATACTCTCTGCTTTGAAGAACACTCAGAAGGTAGAGCTGATCCAGAATGCAGCAAGATGGACAATTTTGGGCATTTCTCTTTGTACCATAATAAACCTTTGCTCCACGAGCTGCGCTGCCTTCCAGTAAGTTTCCCAGTGCAATTCAAGGTGCTGGTTGTCACCTATAAAGCCCACCATGGCATAGGTCCAGACTATTTATGGGGTTGCTTCTTTCCCATTGTTTCAACTTACCCCACCAGAGCTAAATAAAGCACGCTCTGGGTTCCTTCTAAACAATGCCATCTTATTGGACTCCAGAGTTCTGTCTACTCAATGTCAGCCCCTGTGGAACAGCATCACCCTGGACTTTCAGATGGCCCAACTCTTTAAGCTTTCACGAGGCATTGAAGATCTGTTTGCCCAAGCATTTAGATGGGTTGATGAGCTGTGCTGTTGTTGATGTGCTTTCTGCGAATGGTATTATAGTTTGTCCTTGGGCCTCAGGGATTATACACTGTGGGTTTCTGTGTTTTTAATTCTTGTAAAATGGTCCTGAGTCACTTGAGCAAAATGGGGGCTGTACAAATCATATCAATAAATAATAAATAGTACAATATAGTTTTATCTCTAGCTTGTTTAATAGAAAATGCCAATTACTAAAGTATTGACCCTTAGAAGCAAATATGAAAATCCTGATTTTTTTTTAATCCCCTCAAACGTTCCCTAAATGGCTTTCCATATTTGTGGTCCTGTTGGAAACTGAGGCATTGGTATTTATTGGTACATGGTGGGCTGAGCACAATATGCTTTTTTCTTACTTTTTTCTTTACTTAAAACTTTTACATATCCCGCTTATCCTTCACAAATGATAACTGACAGTTCTTAGCTTTCAATAATTCCTTCCTTTCCCAATTATAGAAATATTCAATAAAAACATTGAAAACACATGGAAATTTATATTCATATGGTGTAACATAAGCCTGTGAAACAAGAGTGTTATCCTTCCAATAAGTGGTACAGCAATTTATGCTTCTACATTACACTATGAGTTGGCATTCACATTCATTTTATTTTGCTGAAATGATGCAAATTATGAGATGAACTAATACTTCAAGTATTCAAGTTCACACTTAATTAAATTCCTACTACAACTCCTTTAATTATTGCATTCTATGGACATATTTTCAGGAGGAAAGAACAAAGGAAGCAGAATTCCTATTTTGCTATATTACCAATGCTATTAAAAAAATAAAAATCATGCTTCCTCCATTTTAATGAAATCTTTCATTAATGAGAAACCACAATTGTGTTCCGTGTAGGATAATCTTTTGTTGACAGAAAGTAGCTTTCATAATTTTCTTAGAAATGGCACCATTTTTTTGGTTGCTCTGAATTACTGTGATGCTGTTTCAGGAACAACTTTCACAAAACAGCAGTTTTTGTAGCAGCGCGTACCATTTTAAGTCTCTCAAGTAATTTGTGATTCTTTTGTAATTCTGCAGCAGACCAGTCAGGAATGCTATTTATTGGAGATGCTGTAATACAGGTCAGTTGATTGTATACACTTACTGGAAAGTATGTTGCTTGTTAATGTTTATACTAAACGCCTCGTATTATTTACCTAATGTTTCAAATAATCCCTTTATGATGTTTAGGTTAACGGCATAAGTGTAGAAGGCGCTACCCATGAAGAAGTGGTAAGTTGCACAGTGATTTCTTTTTCTTTCCCTACTATATGTTGTAAATTGCTGCCTAGATTACTCTTGTTTTCTTCATACATACTTTTCAGAATATTACAGAAATATTGGTTGGTTGTTCACAGCATACATTCACATAAGTTTCAAGCCACGTTTTTTTCATTCTCATGGAGTCTAGTGCTAAGCTTTCTGTTCTTTCATGAAATGATATAGCACATGGAAAAAGCACAACAAAAAGCTACAATTTGTAAGAAATGGTTAATAAAAGACTCTAAGCATTAATCATAAAAATGATTTTAACTACCTCATCTTTATTGTCCTTTGTTAAGGCACTATGTTCATATTTTAGAAGTAGTACTGCATTTCACAGGAGAGAAGAGAAGCAAGATTCAACATCTCATTATTTCACTACCGAATCACTCATTCATTGGCTCCAACTACCTATCTAAATAGTAGCATCCAGAAACTCAAAGGTTTGCTTGGTTTCAGCCATCCGGAAAATGGAGGTCAAAAAAGGATATCTCAACAAATTTGAACTTTAAGCTGAGAATAGGCTTCCATTTCAAATATAAATCCCAATGCTATACTGTATTTTATCTTCCATTCTTTGTCCTTTTCCTTCCTATTCTTAGTTTCACTACCAAGTGTAGATTTAAAATTCAAATCCCACCTATACTATTATTCTTCTGATGTTGAGCTACATAATTGATTATAATAGATTATTTGCCTTTGAGAGCCATAGAAGATATGTCCAAGGGACATCACACCTTCTCTGCAGTGGGCTCTTTTCCATTTGGTTGGTTTAATTTAAGCTTTAAATTATTACAAATGTTTAACCAAATTTTAGGAATACAGTGTAGAGCCACATGCATATTCTCCATTTATATATCAGAGCAGCAGTTTCCAGATTATTTTAAGAAGGCAACCAACTCAGAAGGAGAAAAATCAAGATAAAATGAACAAGGAAACTGAAATATGAAGCAAGTAGGATAAATGATAGATCAGCTATTCCATTGCAACAATTGTAGAATAGCCAAGGATAGCTGTTGATTATGCCAGAGGGGTGCCAAACATTATAAAGGTAATGATTATGTCCCCTGAATGATTCAGGAGATTTCTAGGCTCAAGCTAAAAATCTTCTCTTCAGCAGCTCATGGCTTTGTGTCAGCTTAACCAATTTCACAGGATAGTTGTTGCCAGGAAAGATAAATCTTAAACTTCACCTACATATAAGAGTATACCAGATAAAACACTGATAATAATATGGCACAGTCAATGTGTAATTTCATGTTTGCAGGGCTAACCTGTGAAATTGATCAATCCTAAAAGGCTGAGTTTTCTGAACATACTTAATAACCTAACAAGCCTGGTGAAATGCTGGTTGAGTTAATGATTCTGTTGATAGAATTCTAGGACAATGTAAGGGGTGTCAAACTGCCGGCCCGCAGGCCGGATGCGTCATGGCGAAACTGCACCCACCCCATTACCGGCAATGGAAAAAAACTTGCGATATGTCGCGACACATCACGTGACATTGTGAGTTTGACACCCCTGGTGTAAGCGATTAAAGCTAGTTTGGTGTAATGGTTAAAGGTGCTGAATGGAAGGAAGAAGGAGTGTTAGGTATTTTCACCACCTTGAGTATTAAAGGTAGGATAAAAATGTAACAAGTAAAGTAAGAATGCAGAAAAAGTGGAATTACACCCAACCAAAATCTGTTGCTAGTATATAGTGCAACAGCTAGTGTTTTGCGACCACGACTATCAAAAGCTTAATAGTTTATTGCTGGTTCTTCTGAAGAATTCTATCCTTCCATATGAACTTAAAATTGTTATCATAAGCTCACCATCTTAAAATGCATGGATGAGTATTCTGTCTTCTTAGTACAATCCCTATTGCGAAACTCACATCTGAGAGAAGTGAGGTTCCTCTGTTTCTTCTTTCCTTTGCATTAAATGCATTAATTCATGCTGCTTTCAAATTGTATTACATATTGATTTGATGGATCTTTCATTGGATGCTGCTTAACCTAATTATTTTGTGTGCCTGTATCATACTCACATATATTTTCATGCTTTCAATTTTTATTTTGGATATCATCACTTTTCAAATGATACCTTTCAAAATCCTTAGCTGATATAGTTACACTTTTATTTTAAGTACACTCACTCTTTTAGTAATATAATAAGAGTCACCTGATCCGCAAGATAAGCAGCAAATAAATTTGATAAATAAATAAATGTGAAGGGCGATTTCATATCAGAGTTACTTTCTGTAGTTCCTTTTCAAACTGAAATTTGCAATTCTCAATAGGAATTTCTTTTGCTTCATTATCTATAATTTCTGTAACATCTGTGCCATGGTAACCATTAATATTTTTCTTTGGAGAAAAAAAATGCATGGCATTACATTGCAAGAAAGCTTTTTTTAAAAAAAAAATCCTTTTTTCAAAAAGCTTTTTTTGCTGAAAATCACTTCACTTGACATGATAAGAACTTAATAACTGAACAAACGTCATGCCCAATTCATGATAATTTTAGTCACATTATAAGCAGTTAAAATGATTACAGTAACTATTAGCAAAGATTAAATTTGAAACAGTATATACAGTGTTATTCTATTATGAACTGAATCAGATGATTTTATGAAAGGAAGGGAAGAAAGGAAGGAAGGCCGAAGTCAGCAATTAATATAAAATCATTTTTTTATTATTTCCTTCTTAAAACAATTGGGGGTAAAATATTGCTGGCTACCTAGCCTGCAGAAATAGAAGAAAAATGTCTATATAAATGCCTTTCTGCAATAGAAGACTTCTATATTTTCTGACATAAGTTACAGTGGTGCATAGGCATAGATTCCTATTCATTCTCTAACAAAAAAATAGTTGTGCATGACAGTTATACAATTATACCCTATGGAGTTCAGGGTGGGGGAGGGCTGTGGACTATGAGGTCCTTCATAGCAGGACTCCTTGGGAGAAAAAGCAGTGGAAACAACTTGCGGCCTTCCTTGCTATCTTCCCCATTGATTTTGCTTGTAGGAAAGTCACAAAGTCACCACAACTCCAAGGGCCTGTTGTAAATCACCCTCAGTCAGTGTGCTCAGAACTTTGAACAATCACTGAATGAGCAATTATAATCCAAGGACTATCTGTATAAGAAATAAGAGGACATACAGCACAATCAGACTTTCAAGGTTTTCTTATAGTAGACGATCTAAAAAAAGTAGTTTTAGTCTTCATGTGGAGTTGATTTTCTTGTCTGGTGTACATAGTGAGAATTATAATACACAATGGTTCACTAACCATATTTTGCATAATTAGTTTTTAAAATGTGGTAAAGATGGTTAAGGTGCATTCATCCTGGCCTGCCTTGATCTCTTAGTGGGGTTTTGATACCATCGGTCCTTATATCCCTCTGGACTGACATAGGGGATTAGGAGTGGGAAGCACAATATGGCAGTAGCTCTGTTCCTTCCTCCAGAGTTTGTTCCACTTGACCTTGGTAGAGGAAGAGAAGTCCAGTCCTAAGCCTCTAACATGTAAGTTTCCAAAGGGCTCTACTCTTCCTGCTCCTATTTTATATACTGTACACATTGAAATTGCTATTCAGGAGGTACTCAATTATACTCTGGGTTGACCACATTAGTGTCTGGAGGCTATGGAGGCCTAGAAAAAGGCTCAAGCTCAGGCCTGCCAGGTCTGAACAGCTATGGTTTGGGGGACTTCTCTGATTTGAGCATTTGCCATTGTTGGCTCTGAGGTATGTAGCACAGGGGTTCCCAACCGGGGGTGCAAGACGATATTCCAGGGGGTGCGAAAACTTGGGTTTTCAAAATGATAGTTTATATGCATAATTCGTTGCCGTTATTCCAAACTTTGGTAAGGGGTGCGAGAATATATCAGAAGCGTTCTAGGGGTGCGGGGTATAGAAAAGGTTGGGAGCCGCTGATGTAGCACTTTCCCAGGTCTTCCTTGTCTTTGGCTCCTGTTGAAGAACTAGGAAATGACTCTAGTTAGGAGAGCTGGAGGGCTGGCGAGGAGGGCTTTTGCACAGCTCCATCTTTTGTGACAGATGTTCCATTTCCTAGATTGGGAGCCTTACTTATTGTCAATCATAATTTGCTTGCCATCTATGAGCACTACAGTAGTGTGCTTTACATGGGGCTGCCCTTGAAGACCCTCAGAAGCTGCCAATGATCCAGAATGCAAGGCACAGGTAGATAATGGGAATGTTCACTTCAACCATGTAACAACGTCCACGAGTTGCACTGGCTTCTAGTGGACCTCTGGGTACAACTCAAGATACTGTTTATCACCTATAAAATCCTTCATGGTTTAGGGTAGGACTATCGGTTTCCTATTATTTTTGTTTGTTTTGTGAGTTCTGGTAGAGGGAGGTGTTTTCCACGTCCCCTCTATTAAACAGTGCACCCAGGAATTATGTCTTCTCTGTTGCAATACCTGTCCTATGGAACAGCAGAATTCCTGAGATTCAGATAGCCCCAACCCTCCTGTTGAGACTCTTTCCCCAAGTATTCGTTCTTGACAAGGTGATTGGTTATTTGTTGAGTTTGCTGCATTAATGAAATGTTGCTTTGAATTGTTTTTGAAATTATTATTAGATTTATTTTATTTATTGTTAGCCGTCCAGCAAAATGTTTATTGGACAATTATGTTAATCTGTTAAACATATAAGCAAGTAAGCTAATAGTGCGTATGTGAAAATTAGTTTACATATGAAACTAGTTACATTGTCTCCCCCCCCCATGCAGTATAGTACACAGTAACATTGTGTACTGTTCTTTTCCTATGCTCTAGAAAACTTTGCTTATCCTAAAATGGAACAAAATAATGGCATGTTTTTGTGTGTGTGTGAGAGAGAGAGAAAGAGAGAGAGAGAGAGAAAGAGAGATGTGTTCCGATTAGTTGTTTGTCATTGTACACATAATGCCATTAGCGTTTCCAATGGATATTTTTATAAAATGTAATGCTTTAATCAACAGGTATCACTGATACTTCCCTCCCTTTTCTCCTGCATCACTCAAGATCAGTATATACCTGCTGTCCTTCAGTGGCACAGTTCTTATTTATTCTATCCAAGTTTTCATTTCATCCTTTCTGACCAAACTTGTTCTGCACAAAAATTTCACTATAAAATTGACATTTTCACCTAAAAACATGTCGGTTATATCACCATTCAGTCCTTTGAATAAAACAGCTGCTCTCAATGGCAGTCAGAAGATGTAAAATGGAGCAAAAGTAACTCTGTGATAAGATGTCACTTTCAATTTGAGAATTTCAACAAACATCCCAATTCAGTGGGTGCATTTTTCATTTGCTAAAGCGCATTCACAGAAACAGAATATGACGAGACAATTTGTTGGAAGTATGTACTCCTTCACTGTTCAGCTTCTCTGTAATAATTTTCAAATTTAAATGGTTTCTGAACCTCTCTCTTATACTCTCTTGTTCTGTGTACTACATAAAAGAGAGTTCATCTTATAACAAAGAATACATATCAAAAATGAAAACTACATAGGTAAAGAAAAAGTTTAACCAGTATGTCCATAAAGAAAAGAAGAAATAGGGGAGACATGATAGCAGTATTCCAGTATTTGAGGGGCTGCCACAAAGAAGAGGGGGTCACGTTATTCACCAAAGCACCAGAGGGCAGGACAAGAAACAATGGTTGGAAACTGACCAAAGAGAGAAACAACCTGGAATTAAGGAGAAACTTCCTGACAGTGATGACAATTAACCAGTGGAATAGCTTGCCCCCAGAAATTGTGGGCGCTCCATCACTGGAGATTTTTAAGAAGAGGCTAGACAGTCACTTGTCTGAGATGGTATAGGTCCTCCTGCTTGAGCAGGGGGCTGGACTAGAAGGCCTCCGAGGTCCCTTCCAGCTCTATTCTATTCTAATATAACTGGAATGAAAGCAAGATTTTGAGAGAGAAGGGCGAAATGAAATTTCACAAGCAGTAGAATAAATTCAGAGGCTCTGAAAACTTTGTCCTACTGCAACCTTCCAAAATTACAGTTAAGTGACTTTTCCCTATAGAAATCTGAGATAGAATTGAGACTAGAGCTCAGCAACAAGTAAACACACTACTCATCACAAGTAGCTGTACCAACGTAGAGAAAGATACGGGTTGTTAGAACATTTTTTTAAAAGAACTTTTTTTGCATTTCCTCACATTCTGAAGCATCTCTTTCAAGGATGTATAGAACTTTAGTAAGTGTGCTCCGGTAGCTCTTGAGAAATGCTAAAGATGAGAAAGAGCTCAGCCTTCCATCCTTCCAAGGTTGGTGAAATGAGGACCCAGATTGTTGGAGGCAATACGCTGACATGTTAACCGCTCAGAGACTACTGTAAAGAACTATGAAGCGATATATAAGTCCAAGTGCTATTGCTATTGTCCGCTAAATATATGTTTAACAATTATCAGCTAAATATTTGAATCAAATCTTATAAATAATAAATCCTTGCTGTTAGCAGGTAATGCTGCATGAGGTATCAATTAAGGCTGATGACTTAGGTAACACTTTTTCTGCAAGCATTATTTGAAAAGTTGCTCATGAAGGATAACAGAGACCAATAAGAGGCTCATAGGATGATTATCACTGCTTATAGAGAATTGTGACTTTGAAGGTAAAATGTCCAAATGTTAAGGAGCATGAATAAAAACCTGAAAATAAATGCATCATAATTAGTTGTGTGTGATTGGAAAAATGAAGCAAATTAAGTTATACCTAACTTGAAAAAGAAGGCTAAGGAGATTAATTGGTTGTACCTTGAAAGAAAGTTTTTAAAAGATGAGAAAATGGCTTGGGAAATATTAAGACATGCAAGTGCCTGTTGAAAGAGCATAGGTAGCATGTGATCTTTTCTGAGAATAAATGTTTGTTCAAAGAAACTAAAAAATGTATTGTAGGTGCTCTGACTTACTTACTTACCTGACTTATATGGAAGTGAGAGCTGGGTGTGTCAGAAGAAACATAAAAGTAAGTTAGTTGCTGTGGAAATGAGGTACTTAAGTGTGTGTAGTACAGTAAAAAAAAGATATGATTAAGAATGAATGGTTGATGAATTAACATGGATTGTAATCAAAAGTGAAAGAAAGGTATATTGAGGTTGTTTGATCTTACGGAGAAAATGAATAGCATGAAATTGTAAGTCAGTATATGACAGAAGAGTATAAGGGTGGAGACACGGAGGAAGGGCTGAGATTTAGAAGATCGTGAATAGATTGTGTTGATGTTTCATTAAGTTTATTAATGACATTTTGAAAATAAAATGCAGTTGATGAAGTGGGTATGCCTGTGATGGAAGGAGGGAGTACAAAGGTAGAAAATTATGGCACAAAACAGTAAATGGTGTCGTGGTAAGTTAAATCAGGTACATTTCTTTTTCTTTTGGCTCATCTCTTTCTTTCAATTTCTTTTGCTTACTAATACTTACCCTTTTTTGAGTGCTTTGTAAAATGTTGCTTATTCCAAAAGGGAATATCATGATGTGTGTGTGTGAAAAATACCTTTTTTCAATATTTCTTTCCATATTTACTTTTCTTTGGGCACATTGTTGAGTAGACACATTGGCAGATAGCATTCATTGCTGCCCCTCTGTGCTTTGATGGAATCCATTTGTACAGACCTCTTCAACATTTTCATCAACGATTTGGACGAGGGGATAGATGGGGAACTCATCAAATTTGTAGACGACACCAAGCTGGCAGGAATAGCCAACACTCCAGAAGACAGGCTTAAGATACAGGAGGACCTGGACAGACTTGAACACTGGGCGCTATCTAACAAAATGAAATTCAATGGTGAAAAAAGTAAGGTTCTACATTTAGGCAAGAAAAACCAAATGTATAGGTATAGTATAGGGCAGGGCTAGGCAACCTCGGCTCTTTTATGACTCATGGACTTCAACTCCCGGAATTCCTGAGTCAGCATAGCTGACTCAGGAATTCCGGGATTTGAAGTCCATGAGTCATAAAAGAGCCGAGGTTGCCTACCCCTGGTATAGGGGGTACCTTGCTCAATAGTAGTAACTGTGAGAGGGATCTCGGAGTCCTAGTGGACAATCATTTAAATATGAGCCAGCAGTGTGCTGCAGCTGCCAAAAAAGCCAACACAGTGCTAGGCTGCATTAACAGAGGGACAGAATCAAGATCACGCGAAGTATTAATACCACTCTACAATGCCTTGGTAAGGCCACACTTGGAATACTGCATCCAGTTTTGGTCACCACGATGTAAAAAAGATGTTGAGACTCTAGAAAGAGTACAGAGAAGAGCAACAAAGAAGATTAAGGGACTGGAGGTTAAAGCATATAAGGAAAGGTTGATGGAATTGGGTATGTCTAGTTTATTGAAGAGAAGGACGAGGGGGGACATGATAGCAGTGTTCCAATATCTCAGGGGTTGCCACAGAGAAGAGGGAGTCAAGCTATTCTCCAAAGCGCCTGAAGGCAGGACAAGAAGCAACGGATGGAAACTAATCAAGGAGAGAAGCAACCTAGAACTAAGGAGAAACTTCCTGACAGTTAGAACAATTAACCAGTGGAACAACCTGCCTCCAGAAGCGGTGAATGCTCCAACACTGGAAGTTTTTAAGAAGAGACTGGATAGCCATTTGTCCGAAATGGTATAAGGTTTCCTGCCTGAGCAGGGGGTTGGACTAGATGACCTCCAAGGTCCCTTCCAACTTTATTATTATTATTATTATTATTATTATTATTATTATTATTATTATTATTATTATTATTATTATTATTATTATTATTATTATTATTATTATTATTATTATTATTATATATTTGCTTTCACTGAAATCCATGTGGATTTTTTAGCTTGAGTTGTTTAATCCTTATCAATATTTTACAATGTCTCTTTTGCAGAACAAGTACCCAGCATTTAGAATTTATTCTATGTGTATTGAAAATATAAAAGAAACTATGATTCCTTTACTTTCTTGGAAATTTCTTCCCACTCAGTTTTCTTTTGGTCAGAGTACTGTAGTCCTTTTAGAAAAGGGTAGTCATTTGGTCAAGAAAATTTCTAGTGTATCCTGACATCACAGCCATTGGAGATGAAGGTGCAACATTCTGAAATTCCTTAACTGACAACAAAGAAATATAAAATCTATGGCCATTGGCTTAGTATGCCAACTCTTACACTGTTGTCAATTCTATCCCCTGTCCTATTTTCAAATTGTATAGCATTTTGTTTCACGGGTTTCCTATCAAAGACATTTTTATCACATTTTCGCTTGCTAACTCCATTCTAAATCTAGGCTGCAGGTTATAAAATAAGATCAAGCAAGGTTGTTAGTTCTGCCTATATCCTGCAGCAATATCTCTATTTCTCTATCATCTCTATCTATGGATGTGTGTCTTTTAAAACATTTAAGGGTATAGTTGTGCTACTGATAGCAAATCATTCTTTGCTTGCAAGTTTGCTAAGCTGAAGAAGACATTTGTTTTTGTTTTTAGTATTACCAATCACTCTGCTCTCAGACTGCCCAAATGTTGCTGGCACTTTCTGCAGAAAAAGAACATACCAGGCTGATGAGAGCCCATTCATTTTTTGTGGAGTCTTTTGGTTAATAGTATCCTTAACAAGTGATTGCTATTGCCTTTTGATTTAGAATAAGAAATAAAAGGAACCTTTGTAAAGCAAAGGTTAATTAGTTTCATTATTAGTTGGTGCTTGAGGACAAACTATCTCAAAAGTTGACAAAAAGGAGCTATGCTCTTACCCAACAAATTACCATTTATAACAAAGCCAGAGTTGATGCTGTTGCTTTTCTGATGATATTTCTTAGCTACCAACCAACTAGGTACTGTGTCCAATCCAATACCCAGGATAAAATTTGTGTGAGTTATCATTCTTCATCAGTCTGTCTTAAAATCCAAAGATACCAAGTGAACCAGCTTCAGTGACTAAGGAAATTTCTGAATATACCGTAGTGTACTTTTGAAGTGAAAGAGAAACAGTTGTCTCTTTTTATAACCTAAGGCGGAAATTCATTAATTTTTATTTTCAGTTGGGAGATATGCTTCAAGTATTTCTTATGGCTTCAAAGTATGCTTTTGGTTAAACTTTATATTTTTGCACATATACAGATACTTTGTTCCCTTAGTCTTTTTAAAAAGTAATTAGTCACTTCCCCATATTCTTTTTTTTTAACATACATATTAAGTTAGTATCTTCATTTCTTTGTACATGATCTGCCCATTTAGCTATAATGGAGATTGACCTTTTATTTGTCTCTGCAGAATTAAGATTAATCTGTTTGGGACAAATCCATGAAGATTTCTCGTAGTCAGCATTGCATTCAGCTAATTATCTGCTTTAGAATCATCCTAGTATTATCAGTTGGTTTTTTTTCTCTATCTCTTTTCCCTTCTCTCTTTTTGAAGACTAACGATATACAGATTTTATCAATTGGAATATTGCATTATCAAGGATAAGATTGCTTGGCCATTACTAGCTTCCATATATAGAAAAATCATTCATTTAGGAAGTACCACTCAGAATACTCGATATAGTAGCACTATAAGGAAAGAATTGATTTGGTGTCCACGTATAGTATTGGCACTGTATATATACTTTCTTAGTTTAGTGAAAAGGTGGCAGACTTGCATACTTTTATGCTGTGAATGTTGTCTTGTTTGTAGTCATTTCCAACAGTGATTCTTTGATTATGTCCCATCAAATTGGTATTGATTCTTAGCAATCACATGATTCCTAACCTGGTCCTTCAGGTGTTCAAATGATGCACCCATCTCCACTGTAACTGAATCCACCCACCTTGCTGCTGTTTGTCTTCTCTTCTTTCTTTCTACTTCTCCCAGCATTAAAGCCTTCTTCAGAAGCCTAGCTATTCATATAATGTTTCTGAAGTAAGATAATTTGAATCTGGTAATCTGTACTTCAAGTGAGATCTCTGCCTCTGCGTTGGTTTGTTTAATGATCCCTTTGCTTGCTTGTTTTACTGTCCATATTATTCTCAGGTGTTTTCTCCAGCACCAATTTCAAAAGAGTCCATATTTTTTCTATCCTGCCTCTTCAATTTTCACTTCCATAGAATATCATAGGAAATACCATTGCCTGCACTTTTCTGATTTTTATAGAAACAGCCCAGCCTCTGTGCATTTTTTCCCATGGCCTTCATGATTACTTAAACAAGGTATTATATCTGCAGGATATTTCTTGACTGCTTGTTTTTTTACTGCTGATGGCTGTTCATAATAGGCAAAACCATACAGTATGAATGCATTCTAGGGTAGGATATAATTGCTATATATAAATTCCCCCAAATTGAGCTGAATAGACAATTCCTCAATTAACTAAATATTAGTGACCCTGACCCATCAAAGAGGTTATCTACCTATCTCACCAAGTTCAATAGGCTAGATCTTCCCCACAAGCATTGGGCTATGAGGGGAATGAAGTAGTGTATGTAGAGTTGATGGGATGTTGTAGTATAGTGTGATACTCCTTTTACAAATGATATCAATGTTTTATTGCTGTTTCAAAGTAGTTTAAAATTCTTTGGGCCTGTTTTGCAACGGGTGAGAAACTAATATTGTTATGATATATTGATCAGCATTCTACTGGGGGGGATAATATTTGTACATGTGTTAGTCTTTTTTTAATGCACTTCTTTTCTTTTTAATGTCTTGTTTAGGGTTTTTTTCTTTGTTTCTTTAAAATGTTTGGTGTTTTGTATTTTAATTTTTGAACAAAATAAAAATAGATTAAAAACAAAGAAAATCAACAAGTTTCCATTCCTGAACATTAAACATTAATCTGCCATTGCCTCTGCCCTGTGGGACAGGGTCCCACAGAGCAGGGGCAAAGGCAGATTAATGCAGATTAATCACCTGCAAAGGTGATGCACTCTCCTGGCCTTACAAAAAGGTGTGTAAAAACATGGCTCTATGCCCTAGTTTGGAGTGTCAGAGGTGCCTTTATATGCATATCATACAAAGACTTAGTAGTGATTGGATGCATCATTCAAGTCATCTATAGAGGATTATGGAAACTACCTTGAAAAAGAAATTCAAAAACTTATGTAAAATCAGCTTGCTGAAAGAAAGGACAGGGTGGAAAAGGAACTCAAGATTGCCCTGCCTTGATCCTCTTTGTTATAAGAAGTGGAGATTGAATCTTTGTCAAGCTTTCAAGATTCTGTTATTATATTTCTTAACAATAAAATGGAATCCTGGTAGTCTTGTTACCTGACCTGGCCTTCCGGAAAGGGCTGAGGTCAGCGTAGAATTATTTATTAGAAGTTAATACCAACAATTAAATGCCAAGGACCATACGGATATCTGAAATACCATGTATGGATCTGCTTTTACTAAAAATGACTAATTTGAAATTGGGCTTTATTACCATGACATAAATTGCTAATGCTGAGCAAAAGTTGTAAATGATGTTTTAAAATTAATGAATTATTCTGTGCTATCTGATTAAATTATAATTAGTGGCATGATTTACCATAAAATTATAACTTGCTGCTACAGCATACTAATGTGAATTTTTATATTTTCCTTGGTTATTCACAAAAGAGCTTGAGAGCATACTCCTTTGAATTACACTATTTCCCCCAGAAACGTAAAAAGCTTCAGATGCAGATTTGAAGGCTTCATTACCATAACATTAGCAAAGACAGGGGCAAAGTGATTAGGTGATGTTGGTGGCCTAGGGAGAAAATATCAATTCATTCCACCTTTAAAATGGATATTAATGAAGTTCAGAAAGCCATAGATTAGAAAATAAATATCTTTTTCATTAAACATGGACAAAACCTCAACCAACATTTTTTTAAACTTTTACTCTGATCATTTATAAACAAATTGGCTGTCTTATAATTCCCATAATATTTAGAGTTAATTTTTTCCAAAAAGTTTTAATGCATCATCCAATTTATTCAATGTTATGTGAAATGAGTGTTCCTAATTCCCCCCCCCCCATGTGCAGTCTATGTTTCTCTGTTTATACTTGACATTGAACAGAAGGAATCTTTGTGGAATTAAACATTTAAATTCCTTATATCGCTGAAAATGCCATGTCATTCCTATTGTGCTAAACAGATAAGAGAACAGACCTTTTGAAAAATATAGAATATAACAGACATATATATATATTTATATGTATGTCTGTTATATATCTGATATAAATAGATTGGGGAAGGGAGGAGGGATGAAGGGAGGAGAAATTATTGTAACATGGTTCAGAATGCACTAATAAATGAAATAAATATGGCATGAGGGTGCTCACACTGTATCTATAGGCAACGCCTTAAAGCAGGTGTGTCTTTTCCCAGGATTGTGCAGCTGCACAAATATCAAGGCACAATTGGTTTAAGGAGTTGCCCAAATGTTCTACCTTAAAATATCTTTTTCCTTGTAGCCTTATAGCGCTACATAGCGTATTCTCCCTCCCCCTTTAAATGAGATCTAGAGGTCTTATTCTGATTGAGATCCATCTATATCCAGACAGAAGGAATTATCCAATTAAATCAATGACCTTTTCCTTGGAAAATATCAGAATAGTATACAATTATTATTCAGTCTCTTTCTTGCACAGAGTACAAAAGATGTGCCCAAATGAATCAGGGAAAAATAAAATACAAAATGCAAATAAAGAATTGACCAAAACAGATCTTAAAATGATTCAACAAATCAGTAGCAAATACGTGTTCAGGCATACTGTAATACTCCTTTAGTTAAGACAACTCTTTACCACAAATAACAAATTCCCAGAAGCCTCAAAGTCATATTGCTTACAAAAAACCTATCCCTTGAGCTTGTAACTTGGCATCCTTTATGTCACTTTATAAACTAGTCCAGTACAATTTGCTTCATATACAGCAAGTTTAAAAATGCTGACCATAGAAATATTTACTTTTTCTCTTCCATTTTTAGGCAAGCATTTCAAATATTTCTGTACTGCTAATTATTCAAATGTCTATGAAGATTCTCAGTCATCCAGGTCATAGTTATCCCAAAGATGCTTTTTTTTTTCCTTTCATGAAGCAACTGGACTTTCTTGTTTTTCTTTGAAAACGTTTCGCTTCTCATCCAAGAAGCTTCTTCAGCTCTGACTGGATGGTGGGGAAGGAAAGTCTTATATTCCTTGCAGACAGATGTTCATTTGCATTCTTTTAGCAAGTTGTTAATGTTACCTGGAGGCTTACCTGTGTTCTCAGGGTCACTTGAGTGGTGCAAATGTGTGTGGAGAGTTGAAACTATTGAAAGGACTGTGGGATAGACTGGAGATAGATGATGTCGTATCCCTCCCTCTCTGTTGAGAGGGGACTGTTCAATTTTGACATAGATGGCCTCTTTGACCTCTCTTTCAAACCAGCGGTCCTCTCTGTCCAAAATGTGAACTTTGCTGTCTTCAAAAGAGTGGCCTTTGTCTTTTAAATGCAGATGGACTGCTGAATCATGTCCTGATGGGTTTGTTCTCCCATGTTGTGCCATACATTTATGAAGTTGTTGTTTCATTTCCCCAATGTACAGATCTGCACATGGCTCACTGCATTGTACTGCATATGCCACATTGCTCAGTTTGTGTCTGGGTGTTTTATCCTTGGGGTGGACAAGCTTCTGCTTTAGTGTATTCTTGGGTTTGAAGTGTGCACATATGTTGTATTGAACACACTTGGCCAATAAAGAATTCTATTCTATTCTATTCTATTCTATTCTATTCTATTCTATTCTATTCTATTCTATTCTATTCTATTCTATTCTATTCTATTCTATTCTATTCTATTCTATTCTATTCTATTCTATTCTATTCTATTCTATTCTATTCTATTCTATTCTATTCTATTCTTTATTGGTATAAAGGAATAAATCAATGGACCAGGGTTCTGTTGAATTTCCAGTTTATCCACACTAGTCTATTTGATGATATGAAGACACAGTTTTCCCAGATTGTCCTTGTTCATATGCACGTGTTCAATTTTATTTCATTTTTAAAAACTTTTTGTGGGTTTGAATTTTTTTATGAACCTCTTTCTTTTTGTAGAAATATAGATCTTATAGATGGCCCAATTGGGGCCTTTTCTCATAGTTGTACTGTCTCATAGTTTATATTACACTGAAGTTTTGACTTCCAATAACACAGGTTGCCATCATTGCCTAATTTAGTGTGGGTTTTTTTTCTCTCTGCCTTGAGAAAAAGAGCTCTTATATTAGAAAATACATCAAATGTCTTCATCCAGCAGCCCCATTTATGATTGTTTTTTTTTTAATTAAATGACAACATTTCGTAGAAAGACAGCAATCATACCAAATACTAGGCAACTTCCAAAAAGAAGCTTATATATATGTGTGTGTGTGTGTGTGTGTGTGTGTGTGTGTGTGTGTGTGTGTTTTCGTAGATTTTCACGGGTACAGGTATGCAGGTCTTGGCGTATTCGGGTCTTTTCCCGTGTAAGATTGAGAGTATCTTGGCGACGTTTCGGCGAGGTCCCACTCGCCATCTTCAGGCTGGTGTCTTCGGCTTCGTGCTTGTGCGAGCAAAGCGTGATCGGAGCTGCCGTCCTTCTATAAATATTGGAGGGTGTGTGTGGTGTGTTGGCTTTGTTGCTGTAAGCGGGTTGGTTGGCTGAGTTGTTACATCTTGATTGGAAGATGGAATTGATGTAAGCAAATTAGTCAGTTGTTTGGTAACATCCTGTGTGGTTGAGGTGCTGGCTGTGTGCCCATTGTTCTTTTGTACCTGGGTAATGGGCTGTGTGGTAACATTCTGAGCTCTATTGTAGTGATATCCTGAGTCCTGTGCTGCCACATCATGGGAGGTAGGCTGCGTTGTAACATACTGAGCCTTTGCGATGTAACCTTCTGAGTTCTGTGATGTAATGTCCTGAGTTGATGGCTGTGATGTAACATCACGGGCTTTGGTTTGGCTCCGAGTTGCGGTCTGGCCATGTGTTCATGGCGTGTGTCAGTTTGCTTTGTGTGGGGGTCGGCGGGGGGTGCAGCAGTTGGTGATGCCGCCGTGGTGTGGATTCTGGATGATGGTTGCATTTCGTCTATGTGACTGCGTTCTTGTGTTCTGCGATGTGTGCATTTATTCTCCTATTAGTTTGTCCAATGTATGTGGCTGGGCAGAAACGTCGCCAAGATACTCTCAATCTTACACGGGAAAAGACCTGAATACGCCAAGACCTGCATACCTGTACCCGTGAAAATCTATGAAAACAAATATCTTACCTCTACGGGGAGGAAACCTTCCGGCTAACCAGGACCTACGAGAAACTCGAAGTCCGAAGAGCCACCATCTTATGTGACCTCACATTCCTACGCAACTGCCGAGACAAAAACGTGATCCCCACGTGCTTCCAACTAAAATTCCATTCCAAAACCTCAGCCGCCGAAAGGATCCTAAAAAGAACTGAATTAGCCCTAATCAGAAACGAACTCCACAGGAAAAGATTCCTACTAGACCAAACCAACAGGGACCTACTCACTCTTCACCTCAAACTCAGTAATAAAATCCACCCAGCACTCTGGGACAAATCCAAACAACTAGCCCTCTGGAGAGCCGAAACAGAAACCTCCCACAAGACAGACACACACACCAACAAACTCCACAGACTAGAAAAACACCAGAAGCCCAACCCCCCTCCACAGCAACTCATGAAACAAACAGTACATAACATATCAGACAGGACCCTCACCATAGCAGAAACCAATGTCCTTTCCAAAGGTTTCAACTTTGCAGTCGCCCCCAAACGCATCCCCACTGAAAACATCATATGCGGAGTTGAAGCTACCCTAACCAAAATCAACCCAGATGAAGCCAATAAAATCAGACTTGAAGTCACCAACGTCCTCTGCTCCAGCAATCCACCCAGAAGCAACTTACATGAAGAAGAATAAAAAGCACTCACCAACTTGAGGAAAGACAACAACATAATCATTCTCCCAGCAGACAAAGGTAACGCCACTGTGGTGATGAACACATCTGACTATCAAGCCAAACTATCCAACCTACTCCAAGACCCCGCTTACAAACCTCTAAACACAGACCCCACCACCTACCTGGAAAAAACCACCAAATCCAAAATAAAAGCTTCTCCCATCAGTGAAGAGATCCAGCAAAGAATCACCCCCAGAGAAAAATCTTCCAGATGCCCCAACTTCCCTTTCTGGACGTCCTAATCTACAAAAAACCCAATGGCTCCCTAGGACACACCATCTACCGGAAAAAAACACACACCAACCGCTACTTAAACGCACAATCCCATCACCATCCTGCACAGATCAACTCCGTAGCCAAGACCCTCATCTCCAGAACCAAACGCCTAGCCAACAAAGACCACCTGAAAACTGAATTACACACTCTCACAAACGTATTAATTTCCAACGGATTCCAAAGAAACACTATTACCAGCCTAATCCAAAAGGAGACACCCCCCCAAAACCAAGACACAGAACAGGACAATGGCATCGCCCTCCTCCCTTACATCAAAGGCACCACAGATAAAATCAACAAAATTCTCCACAAACACAATATCAAGACAGCCTTCGGCACTGACCAAAAAATAGCCAACATCTTAAGAAACCCCAAAGACAAGATCCAGCTAGAAAACCAAGGAATCTATGAAATACCATGCAAAATCTGCCCAGCCACATACATTGGACAAACTAATAGGAGAATAAATGCACGCATCGCAGAACACAAGAATGCAGTCAGAAAAGAAGAAAAAACTTCCTCCCTTTTCCAGCACCTTAAAGCAACAGGACATGAAATTGATTTTGAAGGTACCAAATTAATCTCCAAAACTGAACACTTCAACAAGAGAATAATTATGGAAGCCATCGAAATAGAGAAACACCCCCACAACATGAATAAATGTGACGATACCTCCCGCCTGCCAGACATCTGGAAACTAGCCCTAGTCAACAAACGAGTCCCAACCACGAAAACCGACACCGGACCCAGAACAACACAGGACACCACCACCAATCACCCTCACCAGACTCAAACCCAAACCCATCACATAGACGAAATGCAACCATCATCCAGAATCCACACCACGGCGGCATCACCAACTGCTGCACCCGCCGCCAACCCCCACACAAAGCAAACTGACACACGCCATGAACACATGGCCAGACCGCAAACTCGGAGCCAAACCAAAGCCCATGATGTTACATCACGGCCATCTACTCAGGACATTACATCACAGAACTCAGAAGGTTACATTGCAAAGGCTCAGTATGTTACAACGCAGCCTACCTCCCATGATGTGGCAGCACAGGACTCAGGATATCACTACAATAGAGCTCAGAATGTTACCACACAGCCCATTACCCAGGTACAAAAGAACAATGGGCACACAGCCAGCACCTCAGCCACACAGGATGTTACCAAACAACTGACTAATTTGCTTACATCAATTCCATCTTCCAATCAAGATGTAACAACACAGCCAACCAACCCGCTTACAGCTACAAAGCCAACACGCCACACCCCCCTCCAATATTTATAGAAGGACGGCAGCTCCGATCACGCTTTGCTCGCACAAGCACGAAGCCGAAGACACCAGCCTAAAGATGGCGAGTGGGACCTCGTCGAAACGTCGCCAAGATACTCTCAATCTTACACGGGAAAAGACCCGAATACGCTAAGACCTGCATACCTGTACCCGTGAAAATCTACGAAAACAAATATGTGTATATGTGTATATATATATATATATATATATATATGTGTGTGTGTGTGTATATATATATACACACACACACAGTATGTGTATGTGTGTATATATATGTGTGTGTGTATGTGTATATGTGTGTATATATATATGTGTGTGTATATGTGTATATATATATGTATATATGTATATGTATATATATATATATATATATATATATATATATATATATATATATATATATATATATATGTTTTCTGAGGTTTTCACGGGTGTTTGTATGTAGGTCTTTGGTAATTTTTGTATGTAGGTCTTTGGTAACAGCAATGCAGCTCTCCATCTCAAATCCCCCTGCAACTCAGACTAATCTGAGCACAACAGGGCCCCCACCCAAGCAGAGCACACACCCCGCCAATCAGAGCACAGCCAACCCCCCATCCAATCAGAGCACAGCCAAGCCCCTAACCAATCAGAACACACCTCCACCCAATCAGAACACAGCCAAGCTCCCATCCAATCAGTTCATACCTCCACTGGCAGTTAAAAGGAAGAAACAGCTGCGATCACACATTGCTTCTAGAAGCACGAGGCCGAAGAGACACCAGCCTGAAGATGACGAATGAGACTTCGTCGAAACGTTGCCAAGACACTTTCAATTTTACGCGGGAGAAAACCCGAATTACCAAAGAAAACATATATATATATATATATCTTTGATAACTGCAAAAATACGAATCCCGGGCATATCTGTTCAATAACACAGTCCTCGATCTCCGGGAGAAATATAAACCAGCTGTTTATTGTTAAAAAGTTTAAAACAATAAAAACAACTATTTACAATATTAAAACAACTTAGCTTTCGCTGGTCCCCTGCCAGCGTCCTCAGAGTAAAGTTTTGGGGTGGAAATTACTTTTAGAAACCTTGCTAGCCTAACTGCTTACTCATTTGACCGTGTGATAGGGCCATCCGTCCTGGCTGACCGTAATTGCCTTAATTGTCCCGCCTCCTCTTTTTTGCACTCCAGTTCTCCAACCTTCCTCCCTCCCATCCTTGTCAATCCCCTCCTTCCTGGCGCTGCCGCCGTTGGCCTGCCCTCCAGCTGCTCCCCCGCACTTGCCCTGGGCCCCACACCCAGATCCGGCGCCTCAGATGCCTTCCCATCGCTGCTCCCCTCCTTTCCATCCCGTTTGTCTGCCCATTGTCTGCCCAAAATTGAGTTAGAAAATCAAGGAGTATATGAAATCCCATGCACCGCCTGCCCCACCACATACATCGGACAAACCAACAGAAGAATAAGTGCACGCATTGAAGAACACAAGAACTCAGTCAGAAAAGAGGAACCAACATCCTCCCTGGTCCAACACCTCAAAGCCACAGGACATAAAATTGACTTTAAAAATACCAGAACTATTGCCAAAACTGAACACTTTAACAACAGAATAATCAGAGAAGCCATCGAGATAGAAAAACGCCCACACAGCATGAATAAATGAGATGATACCTCCCGCCTATCAGCCATTTGGAAACCCAGCCTTATTGACAGACGAATCCCCAGCACAAGGAGCAACACTGGACCCACACTCACGAAGACCACACATGATGCCACCACCACACATCCATGCAAAAAGCAGACTCAAACCCGCACCGATGATGAGGCACGACCACGGACCAGAAACCAGACCACAGCTGCATCATTGGCCACTTTAAACCCCTCCATTTCATACGTGAAGCAAACTGACACCCACCTTGAAGATGTGGCACGACCACGAACGCGAAGCCAAACAACAGCAATGCAGCTCTCCATCGCAAATCCCCCTGCAACTCAGACTAATCTGAGCACAACAGGGCCCCCACCCAAGCAGAGCACACACCCCGCCAATCAGAGCACAGCCAACCCCCCATCCAATCAGAGCACAGCCAAGCCCCTAACCAATCAGAACACACCTCCACCCAATCAGAACACAGCCAAGCTCCCATCCAATCAGTTCATACCTCCACTGGCAGTTAAAAGGAAGAAACATCTGCGATCACACATTGCTCCTAGAAGCACGAAGCCGAAGACACCAGCCTGAAGATGACGAATGGGACTTCGTCGAAACATTGCCAAGACACTTTCAATTTTACACGGGAGAAAACCCGAATTACCAAAGACCTACATATATATATATATATATACATACATATATATATATATATATATATGTAGAGATTCAGGCAATTATAGTCAGAAAAGATTTTGAGAACTTAAAGATATATGTCCCTGATGTAAGTCTGGATGTTCTTTTAAGAAGAGTAACACATAATCAGTCAAAATACTTAAGAGACAGAGTTATGGACATGAATATTCCTGGATTGCCCATATCCTAAAGGCAAATCTGAAATCTTAACATGCTCTTAACGCTTGAGCAGTGATGAGGCAGGTTATCAAATTTGGGCTGAGATTTTAGCTGGGATTTTTCACTAATAAAAAAGCAGAATTTCTTCTGTAAGGAGACAATACATTTTGCAGTAACATACTCTGGGTGATTAAGTGAGGATACTTGGCAAGCACTTTCTGCCCATTGAATGGTACTAGTAATATTATAAATATTGTCATAAGTGCTCATTGCTTTTGCTACTAATCAGTAATTTAAAGTGAAATTTTATTTTGAAATAAAGTATTAAGTATAGATAAGGAAAAAATATACACACATGAATGCGTGCACTACCTGCTTGTCAAGAATCTTCTACTTGGGTATTTATTATTTTTACTGTGATATAATTTAGTGTGAAATCAAACTGAGTTTGAATTTTACCTCACTGCAAATGTGTCCATCAGGTTACTATTCAAATTTTTGGCAAATCATTAATATTTAATATATATTAATATTCTTTGTTCCCAACTGTTAAATTTGTAGGAACAACAATTCATAGGAAATAGTAACTCAGCATTCTTATATTCTTTCCATGCAGCCAGAATCATACCGTAGATTCTGCCAGAATTTCATAATCTAACCAGAGGGGAGAACTTTTAAATCTCATAAATTTAGGATTTAAAAAATATAAGCATACATCTAGATTGGTTCAATCCCACACTGAAATTACAGCATTTTCCTTTAGCTAGATTGTCTTCTGTTACATAAGAAATGGCTTTGAAACATTTTATTTATTTATTTATTTATTTGCTTGTTTTTGCTGTGTAGGAACTAAGAATGTTTTTCACATTTTTAATTTTTCGTCTCTTCCTTGATTGTAGATACACTTAAGCTTTATAACTGCTGTGGTTTGATCCTCAAGATAATCTTCATTCCAGTGATAAAGTTGAATATTGAATTTCTGACACATCTAGTGAGATGCAGCTTTTTGATGTAGATTATTTTGCTCTCTGTGGCTGGTTCTTTGGTATAAAGTAGCTGTTATTTATCACACTGACAGGTGCAACTACTGCGAAATGCTGGCGATGAAGTTGCCATCTCCGTTCAATACCTCAGGGAAGCACCATCATTCCTAAAGCTCCCATTGGGTAAGGGGAAATTAACAGATATCTGTAAAATATTTTCTGGTGCAACATTTCTCATGACAAATAGACACTTCTTCATACTTAATACATCTTTCATGAGTATTTTATTTAAGGAAAGCTTGTAGATCAAAATGCTGTATTATTTAAAATTTATCTTTGCCCCCTTCATATTTATTTGTTTATAGCAATTTGTAAGCTGCCAACTGACTAGGCTGTGGCTGGCGTAGCACATCTAAACTGATTCCCTGGACTGATATTCTGTACAGGTAGTCCTTGACTTACGACTACAATTGACCCCAACATTTTTGTTGTTAAGTGAGACATTTGTTAAGTTAGTTTTGCCCCATTTTCTTGCCATAGTTGTTAAGTGAATCACTGCAGTTGTTACTTTAGCAACCCGGTTGTTAAATGAATCTGGCTTCCCCATTGACTTTGCTTGTCAGAAGGTTGCAAAAGGTGATCACATGATCTTGGGACACTGCAACCGTCATAAAGATGAGTCACCTGGCAAGCATCTGAATTTTGATTGCGTGACCATGGGGATGCTGCAAAGGTTGTAACTGCGAAAAATGGTCGTAAGTCACTTTTCCAGTGCTGTTATAACTTTGAACAGTCACTAAATGAACTGTTGTAAGTCGAAGACTACATGTATAACCAACATATACAGACATATCTTAGTTAGTATAGGTGAACCAACATCTTTTTTTCTGGTGACCACAACTGGATGTAGTATTCTAAATGTGGTCTCACCAGTGCATCATAAAGTGCATCATAAAGCAGTACTATCACTTCATGTGATCTTGAAACTATCCCTCTGTTGATGCAACCTAGGAGTGCGTTAGCTTTTTTGGCAGCTGCAGCAAACTGCTGGCTCATACTTAAGTCTACTAGGTCTACTACTAAGTCTACTAGACTTAGGTCTACTAGGACGCCTCTCTCACAGTTGCTGCAGTTGAGCCAAGTACCACCTAGTCTATGCCTGTGCGTTTAGTTTTTCTTTCCTATATGTAGGCATGCAGTTTCATCAGCAAAAGCATGCAATGTTCAAGTTTCCATAACCCAAACTAAGCCAGCCCACTAATCAATTAGCACATACTAAGAGAATTTTAAGCGAATAGGCAACTCCTACCATAGGGCATTCCTTACTTTGCCCATATAGCATGTTTTTTTTTTCCTCCTGGATACCTAATAAGTCATCTACTGTAAGCACTGGGCTGTAGCTGCCCATTTAGAAATTAGACATTCTTGGAAATAAATGTCAATGTCATCCAACTGAAGTTTTTGAAAGAAAGTCTTAGCATGACAATACACTAGCATAAATCATAGTTTCTCAACCACTGCCCTATTCTCTGAAACACATAGAAATTAATGATAGCTTTGTCTGCTTGCATTGAAAAAATAACTTTTAACGTTTTTAAAGGGTTAGAAATACTAAAAATGATGCTATTTGCTCTTACTTTGGGATTTTTAATAGAGGATATACTAATGTCCACAAACACTTCACTAACAGCCTGGAGGTGTTTTTTTTTTTAATGTTGTAGCAATACTCTCCATGAAACAAATAGAATAATATTTATGTCAAGACTTTTATTTATTGGCTGAAGACCATGAAAAGTAGGAATATACTTTTATCCTACAATAAAAAGGGTTCTTCTTCTTCTTCTTCTTGTGCCATATCCGTTATCGGACATTGGCGATCATGTTGGCGATCCTGTTTTTATCAGCAGCCGCACGAAAAAGTGCTGCTGAGTTTTGTCCAAACCAGTCCCTTAGATTTTGAAGCCATGATGTTCTTCTTCTGCCTGGACCTCATTTGCCTTCAATCTTTCCTTGGAGGATTAAATGGAGTATGCCGTATTTTTCTGGGTGTCGCATCACATGTCCGAAATATTCTAACTTTCATTTTTTAATTGTTTTGATGATTTCCCTTGGCTTTCCCAGGCGGCTTATCACCTCCTCATTTCTGATCTTGTCCACCCAGCTTATACGTAACAGCCGCCTGTAAATCCACATTTCAAATGCTTCTAGTCTCTTCAGGTGGCCTTCTGTCAGAGACCAACTCTCTACTCCATAGAGCAGGATAGAAAAAATATAGCATCTGACAAGCCTGATTTTCAGTCTTAGGCTTATGTCGTGACTGCAGAAGGGTTAGTTTATAGGGTTAGTTTATAGAAATACTAGAGAACAGGTCTTTTTTTTAAAAAAAAAAAAGAGAGAGAAGAAAAGAAGAAGAAAATGGAGTATTTCTCCTGTGAGAGGGACAGCTGCCATTCTAGTTCTTATTTGTAAACAATAGAACAAATTTGGGAGAATTGAGGGAGGCTGCAGGAGTGGTAGGAGGGTCATATCTATTCTGTATCAATTTTACTTTCATTTAGTCATCAGTCTGCCGAATCTAGCATAATGACATTTTTTAAAAAAAAAGTAAAGTGAAAATTATTCTCATGTGGAATTTTCTTAAAATATACTGTATAGTTAATCACTATCCCTTGCCCAATTTCTCCAAATATACTTGCAACATTGTAAATATAGAATATTTATTTTATTTATAGGTTGTATATTTATTTATTTATAGGATGTACATTATATATATATATGAATACTGTATATAGATATATATGCAGCTTGTATTCAGTGCTTTCCATATATTTTTTGCAATGTCTGGACCAAAATATATTCTGGTTAGCAGCTGACTATATGACTTATGTACCATGTGAATTTATGCCATGATAGATCCATTTTAATAACCTATGCCATATCTCTTGAAATTAACTTTATAATGGATTTTCCAGGCAACCTTGGAAGAAAATGCTGCATTGTGATTATTGTGATATTTGGATTTCACTATAGATAAATATTTATAAATTTATACACCATTTCAATCAAGCAAACATGTATACGAAAGTAACAGCTGCAGCCAATGCAGCAGTAAAAATAAAAACGCAATACAGTATTGTGATGATGATGTTATCCATTCAGTTGTCCCCAAGTCTTGGCGATTCTATAGGCTCCGTGTCTCCACATCTTCCAATCTTGCACTACTTCTTTGGTAATATTCTACAATAAAACAAATATGGATTACATTGGCAGTTAAAAATTATAATTAATCCTTGGAAAACCTCCTGCAAGGTTTTTAATGAGCTTCTACAAGGACTCGAAAGTATACTTCAAATAAACAAACAAACAAATAAATAAATATCCTGTGGTCTTGAATTTGATGGGTGGAGTCTATATCTATAGCAATCTCAAAGATGCCCAGTCTGTCACATGCGATAGCTTCATGCGATCAAGATTTTAACTTTTATACTGCTCTAATTGTGAATCATCTTATGTATGCTTTTGATTGCTACGGAACTTTGCTTTTTAATGCAATGATACTTTGGTCTCTATATAATCTTTGCATCAAATTCATTTTTAATAATTGTATTCCAAGAAACATATAACCCAGGGGTGTCAAACTGCGGGCCGGACGCATCACACGGAAGCCGCGCCCACCCCATTGCCGGCAATGGCAAAACGTGATGTCGCGAGTTTGACATGTCTGATATAACCCATTAAACTGGGGAAAGATTGGTACTTAAAACATTATGAAATTTGATTTGTGCTGGAAGCTTCTAAAGCTAATTATGTTTTTTTGCAAAATACAGGAAGAATTATAAAAACAGTGAAGGATAAACAATATTGCAGTCTTTTCTCTCTTTTTACTTGTGAACAGATATACCTAAATTCTGAATTTAATTGTATACATAAATTCTGAATTTAACTAAGGAATTAAAAGTAGCCTTTTGGGAAAAGCTCCATCATAAAGATCATTATCGATGTCAGACAGACCATTTTGCCAGTATTGTATGAAAAACTTTAGAAATAATTCTTCAACTACAAATCACTGGATATATGTCAGGTATTTTGTTTGAGGTTGCTTGGAAGCAAAATTCAATTATTTTAATATATCCTTTATCCAAGTTTAAAAATAAATAGATTTAGTCCCAATTGTACAGAATTAAGTAAATGCTGCAATTTTCACAAAGCCCCTTCAGATTATTTTTTTTCAAAATCCAGTTGTGAGAATGGCAGTGCAAATAGAAATCTACTATCCTTTTACTGATTAAGACTGCAAAACAAATCCTCTGGCCTGAATTTTCAGTACTGTGTCACTTTTGTCCTCTTCTCTCAAAACAGTTGTCAAAGAATGTATTCCAGTTGTAATTTGTCCAATAACCTTTAGTACTTAGTACATTAACTTCTAGTATTCCAATTGTAATTTGTCCAATAACTTTAGTATTAAAGTTGGAGGCCTGCAGTAGATGGGATATTCTGTTGAAGTGCTGACTATTGCCTTTTTAGCTACAAGCTCCTTACTGAGTTTGAACTACTATCTTGCTACATTTGCTGAGACTTTAGGATGGTTCATGATTGTTTATTTGGCAAAATAAATAAAAAAGAATATTAAAGATAAAGAAAAATGAATCAGTAACAGATGAAAAGAAAGTGTAGAAACAAAGAAAAACAATTGCTTTTTTGATAATATAGTTGCTGATATGCAATAATGTCATAAGAAGTCCCTGTGTAGAATTGACTTTTAATAGCAAAAGACTATAAAACGGAATACTTATTTCTTCCTGAATGGTTGCACCAGCTTCTGAGTTTAAAATGACAGAGGACAGAAATAAAAATAAAAATATTTAATAGACCCATAGAGGTTGAAGTGGCCATTTAGGATAGCAAATCTAATTGCCTGCCCCATGCAGAAATCCAAATTAAAGCATCTACTTCAATCTTGGCATGAGTATATCCAGTAAATGAGAGTTCCTTCTTCCCCTTGTTAACTGATTGCCAAACTAGTCTTATCATTATGAAGTTTGCCTAACATTCAACTAAAATCTGTTTTGCTATAATTTAAACTTATTATTTCTTGTTCTGGCCTATGGAATGACGAAGAATTGGTCTTGGTCTTTTTCAGGGTTGCATTATTTCATTTACTTAAAAAGTGCTGTTGGGTCTCCTCTTAACTTGATGAGATCAAAAATGTTGCCATAGTTCAATCACTCTGTATGGATTTAATTTCTGGACCAGTAGTGCAGAAATTAAGATGAAGTACAGGTATTTGGCATGTTTCCATAAGGCTGATGTTAAAATTTGAGTTCTATAGTAAAAGGAATGTATACTATTAAACACGGTTAAGCATTTCAAACTCTGATTCCTCAGCTTCAACACCAACTTTTTGTCTTTGCCTTAAGACATAGCTTAATTAAATCATGTTTTTTTTTGTTTGCTTATATAAACAAATCAAGTTGTTTACGTGCATTGGATTTTCTTTCCTAAATCAACCTTATGGTAATTGTTCTCTGATAAGCTCAAACTTAGAAGAAAATACTTCTTTTTAAAATACCCCATTTCAGGTTCTCCTGGACCTTCGAGTGATCACAGTAGTCGTGCTTCTTCTCCTCTCTTTGACAGTGGTTTACATTTAAATGGAAACTCAACAAATACAGTAAGTAGATTAATATTATTATTAATAATGTAGCTATGATGGCGGCACATAACTGACTTTGCCCTATCTAGAAAGCTAAGCAGGATCAGGCCTGGTAAATATGTGGATAGAAACCAATGTTGTAGTCTATATTGGGAAGTAAAAAAAAAAAAAAAAACAATAAGAAGGCAGTGGCAAATCTGTTCTGTAACTTGCCTAGAAAATTGCCTAAATGTGTCAATCTAAGTCACCCAAACTTGAGCTGGACTCAAAGATGACTTTACTTTGTTGATCTGCTTCCTAAACAAAATGAAACAACTTGAATTTTACTTTCTGTAACCGGCTTAGCTTATGATGTGCTTAGCTTATGGTGTGCGTAAAAAATAGCTTGGTATAGCAGTAGCAGAGCCAGTAGTGGCCGCAAATTTGTTAGTGAGTGTACATTATGAGAGGGTATTTTGTTGTTGTTTAAGATAAATGATAAACTGTTGCCAAAGGTAGTACAAAATATTTGGAGCGAGATATCATCATCATATTGCTTGCACCTATTTTCATTTACATCAATGTCTCGGGACTGTTTCTAGGATATGAATCCTAAGAAGAAGGAAAAAAAAATATGATGACTAGGGTGTTCAGTGAGAAAGGATGAGTTTACTGAATAGATGGGATAATCAGCAAAATACAGACCCTTAGAGATCTCCTCTATCTTATCCAGGCCAGTTTTATCTTTGGATCATTTTATTTTTATGAGTTGAACTCAGTGCAGAAAGATACTAAATTGGGACATGCTGCTTTAGGCTAGATACATTGTCTTTAGTCCTCATTTAGCAACCACAAATGGTTCCTAAGCGAACCACATGAAAAAGAAAGACAGACACTAAGAAGATCGCTGGTTGCTGCTGCCTCATTTACATAAAAGCTGCCCAGAGTCACTTGTTTTGTGAGATGAGTGGCTATATAAATTAGGTAGGTAGGATAGATAGATAGATAGATAGATAGATAGATAGATAGATAGATAGATAGATAGATAGATAGATAGATAGATAGATAGATAGATAGATAGATAGATAGATAGATAGATAGATAGATAGATAGATAGATAGATAGATAGATAGATAGATAGATAGATAGATAGATAGATAGATAGATAGATAGATAACCTTTATCCTACAACCTGAGCTTTTTAGATAGATAATAATAATAATAATAATAAAGTTGGAAGGGACCTTGGAGGTCATCGAGTCCAACCCCCTGCTCAGGCAGGAAACCCTATACCATTTCAGACAAATGGCTGTCCAGTCTCTTCTTAAAAACTTCCAGTGAGAGAGAGAGAGAGATAGATAGATAGATAGATAGATAGATAGATAGATAGATAGATAGATAGATAGATAGATAGATAGATAGATAGATAGATAGATAGATAGATAGATAGATAGATAGATAGATAGATAGATAGATAGATAGATAGATAGATAGATAGATATCTCTTGTGCAGCAATGCCAGCATTCTCTCATTCCATTGTATGTTTCAGGTACAGACATTTGGCTGTAAATGCAAGCATTGATCAAAAAATGAATTTTTACACCATTTATTACAATTAATTATCATTATATTTTCAAATGGTTGCTATTTGAGGCAGGCACTAAACAAGGACCACCTGCATATGTATATTGTGATGAAGCATTCTAATGTAACGTGTTTGCAGTTCTTTAAAAAATGTGCTTCTCTAATTTAAATCGTAACATACTGTAAACAGACTTTATCATTGCACTGAGCTGCAAGGCAGAAAGAGAATATTTGTTCGGGCAGTACATACACAGGCAAGTGCAATGAGGACCATCAGACTGTACAGACAGATGCCTCTGTTTATCTGATATCACAGCTCAGCCTATTGAGAAAAATGGCTGCTCACTGTGCACATATTTCTATTTTCCCTGGATGGGACTAGAGAGATTTGGAGCAAAACTGAAGAAAATGGAAGAGAGCAAAAGCATGCTGGTTATTTGGAAAAAGCCATTCTCTTTTACTTCTCTGAAGTTGAATCTTCTGATGTGCTACACCACTTCACACAAGATGCCTTATACCGTAGGTGGGCTACGTGGTGCCAAGGGAAAGGAAAGCCAACAAAAGACTTTGTATTTCATCTCATCATACAAAAAAGTTATAAGGTACTTTTTTTTTAGATACAAAAAGGTTCCATCCAGGGAAAATTGAATATTTCTTCGAGAACAGAAGCCATGATTCAAATGCTGAAGAAGAAAATACTACCTTTTTTAAGCTGATTTGTTGAAAGCATAAATACACAAATTTGCATTTACCAGATTAAACTGTGATCCCAATAGATGGATGAGATGATTAAGAAATGTTAATTAAAAACAATATACTGGTAGGATATTTTATTTCCTATGTGTATCTTTTCTCAACTACTCTGGCGTTTTCAAAGAACCATCATACCATCTCCTGCACTGCTGTGGTACTTGCGGAATATTAATACAAGGCGTGGACTTAAGTCTTTTAGTTTTTCTTGATCTATATTATGTTTATGAGAATGTGGATGTGTGGTTGTTTTTTAATCTGCCTTTTTAAAAAATGTGAAACAGTCTTACTAGAATGGAATTATTCACCTCTTCATATTTCTCTATATATTGTGATTTTTTTTCATTCAAAACATGCATCTGTGAAATAAAATCCATAGATAAAGAACAATACAGATTACCAGAAAAATGCTTTAAAACTGCATATATCTAGAAAAATTGTGTTTCTAAAGATCCAGCAAAAGTGAGAGAAAAATAGAAAATTATTTTAGAAACACGACAGAAACATATTCTGCTTCAAAAATTGAAGGTAAAAGCAAAGCAATCGCTTAACCCCATATTTCAAGAGTTTCAGGTATGACACTGATGTCTATTACATCAAACAGGGTTTTTGTATTTTGAAATTAAAAAAATGAATATTTAATTAAATAATCCTGAACTTCAAAAATTTGGTTGAGAAAACTACTGCATGCAGCTGAGTTATTGCTTTCCTACAGCAGGGAGAAATCTGCTAAATAATTTTCAGATTACTTTACTACACTAATTTAAAATAGTAAATAATAAATACTTTTAGTTAATGTTTAATATAGTTTGATCATCAGACACAGTTTAGTATTTTTTAACATTTAAATATTTTTTTTGGTAAAGTATAAAAACTAGAAGACATGATGAAGTACAACCAAAAATATAATATTGCTAATGTAATCAAAAAACAAAATATAAAAGTAGTGATTTAAAGAAGTATATGTGAAGAAACTAAAGATATAGCTATAAAGTATTAATATAGAAATAGTTAAATCTTTTAACATATTATTAAATCTAGTCATATAGACCATCTATTATTCCATCTTCTCAGTTTTAATATAGTAGATTATTTCAATACAACATGTAAAATACTTAGATTCTTAATATTGTTATTTAGATATCTTAGAACAGGGGTAGTCCAAGAGCCACTTGGACCCGTTTCCCACCGGAAAAAAAACACTGGGAGCCGCAAAACCCTTTTGATATCTAAAATGAAGATAACACTGCATATATTCTTTTTTACCATTATATATATATATATATATATATATATATATATATATATATATATATATATAAATAAAGGTAAAAAAGAATATATGCAGTGTTATCTTCATTTTAGATGTCAAAAGGGTCTCTCTCTGTGTCTCTCTCCCTCTTTCTGCCCTTGGTCTGCCAGTCCTCTTCCCCCACTCAGTGTGTTTGTGTCTGTGTGTGTGTGTGAGAGAGAGAAAGAGAGAGAGGCACTTGCGCTTCCTCTCTCTCTTTCCTCTTTCTCTCCCTCTCTCTCTCTTTCCCTCTCTCTCTTTCCTCTCTCTCTTTCTTTCCTCTCCCTCTCTTTCTCTTTCCTCTCCCTCTTTCTCTCTCAAGGCAGACGGCGCCGAAGGGGAGGGGAGGGGGAGCAGGAGGCAGCGGAAGGCGCTGAAAGGCGCCCGGGGCACCACGGACAGGCCCGGGGAGATGCGTGGCCGGCTCGGCTGCCCAGGGAGCAGCCTGAAGCGACTGCTGCCCGGCTTGCCAATCAGCTGGCAAGCGGGAGGCTGCAAAGTTTTCCTGACTTTCTAGGTTTTGAGAAGCCGGCCCTTGCATAAAAGGCAGCTTCACGACCAGCTTCCCAAAACCTTTCCCTTGCTTAATCTCTTCCCTCCCCCCCAGCCACATTTCTACAGTTAAAATGGTGGTGGCACAGTGGTTAGAATGCAGTACTGTAGGCTACTTCTGCTGACTGCCGGCTGCCTGCAGTTCGGCAATTCAATTCTCACCAGCTCATGGTTGACTGAGCCTTCCATCCTTCTGAGGACTCAGATTGTTGGGGGCAATACACTGACTTTGTAAACTGCTTAGAGACGGCTGTAAAGCACTATGAAGCGGTATATAAGTCTAAGTGCTATTGCTATTGCTAAAAAAACATTGTAGAACTTCCCTCCCCCCAACCCCAATTAGATGCTAAAACTAAATTCTCCCTCTGCTCTTCAACCAATGTCCCTTTTAAAATCCTTACCTTGACTCTAGGCTGAAGACTAGAAGAACAAGCGAGCAAGGAGAGAAAATGTTTCTGCAGCTTTTTTTCCCACCTGAAGTTAAAAAATAAGTCATTACTAAAAGTTGGGCCAGAAAATGTAGGACATGGGGACTTTGCAGGCTTTTGCTGTGAGTTTGATTGTCTGTAGAGGGCAGTCTACAGTAAAGCCTTTAAGTCCTAACTGGACTCTACAGGCAGTCATGCAAGACCTAAAGCTTGTGAAGACCTAGCGTCCTCCATTTTCTGGCCCAACTTTTAGGGATTTTTTCTCTCTCTTTACTTCATGGGGGAAAAGCTGCAGAAAGATTTTCTCTCCTTGCTCGCTTAGTTCCTTTTCTCTTCAGCCTGGAGTCAAGGTAAGGTTTTTAAAAGGGATATTGGTTGGAGGGCAGAGGGAAAATTTAGCTTTAGCACCTAATTGGGGCTGGGGTGGGAGAGATCAACAAGTTCTTCCTTCTCAGCTTTTTTTGTTTTTTTTTATTGAAGAAATGTGGCTGGGGAGGAGGGAATGTGATTAAGCAAGGGAAAGGTTTGGGGAAGCTGGTTGTGAATCTGCCTTGTATGCAAAGGCCAGCTTCCCAAAGCCTAGAGAAGTAGAGCTTTGCAGCCTTGCAGCCTCCTGCTTGGGGCCAGCTGATAGGTGCAGAAAGCAGGGGTCCCAGAAGGCATGGGGGGAAAGACCTAAATGCTGCAAGGGATTGCAGGGGAAGAGCACTGCAGCAATCCCCATGGTCTGTCATAAGTGTGAATGGCCGCAGAAGCGCTGCATCTGTCATAACTTTTGAAACAGGTTTTGGGGTGTCAGTCGTTGTTTTGAACGGTCATGAAATGGTCTGCCATTTCTCAAGAATTACCTGAATGTCTTATCCTTGCTCTAAATTGTTTATTTAGGATGGCATCACATATCCTGATATATCTGAGACAGATGTTTATATGTGTCGTGTACATATAGGCCCTTGGCTTAGAGTTGAAATGCACCATAGAAAGTTGCTCTTTCCATTTATATAAAACAGGGTAGCAATGGAACATGAACAAGGTTGGAATCAAAGAGCATAAGCTGTCAAGGTTCCGACTGATGGAACCAAGTAAATCAGAACTCCGAAGCCCGAGATTTCCTCAGAGAACATGTTTATTGGATGTACTCATGTTTAGATTAGCAAAAATACCTCGTTCCCCCTCCCCCTCTTGTGGCAACCTAGAAAGACGAATATGGCTGCAGCCAGGTTTGTTGTAGAGTTGACATAAGCATTATTAAATAATATTTAAGATTTATGGTTGTAGTCCAAGAATAATAGAATAGAAGAAGATTAGGTGAATACAATTAATTTTGTACAAGGTACTAATATGTTATATTGATAGCATTTTGGAGAGCAGGGGACTAAAGTAAATAATTATAGCGGGGGGGAGGATAGTACAAATTTGGTGTATGGCATTGGAGGAGTATTTCAAAGTGTAAAGAGTGCAATGCTGGGTTAACACAAATGTGAAAGGAGACTTGATACAACAAAGAAAAAGAGAAAGTTGGAAACTCAGTACTGATCTGTTTCAGAAGAAAGAAGCTTGATGGTGGATAGACCAGGATTTTGTTCATCTAAGGATATTATTTTTCTCTGCATCCTATTAAAGATGTTATTTCCCAGACCCAGTGAGTCATAATTGTGCACTATTATAATATATCACAGTTTTGTTTGAAACTTCAAAGATCTTATCTGACACACCTAAATTTTTCATGTTCTGTAATGAAAGACTGCAACTCAATTCTGTAATTTTAATATTGGTATGATTGATTATTAAGATAGTGTTTTTCATACGGTGCATTTATGAAACTGGGCCAAAGCCGGCCTTTTAGTTTTTTCTCTTTAGGCCTTTGAATATCCCTAGCCAAAATTATTTCTTGTTTTTACTGCAAGAAGAATCAACTAATAAGAGAGAACTAATAAGAGAGAACTTCTTAGATGGCTGGTTTTTTTTTTTAAATATCCTTGCAATCCTTCATAGCTTCAAGGGAAAAAAAAGAGCAGAGCACAGCTTTTCAAATTGCTCTCAGTTATAAAAGAAATATATTCATTACCATGTCATGAGAGAGAACACTTAAAAAACAGGAATCATTCATTGAAAAGGGTTATTCTTTTCTGCAAGTTTTCCAAAATATGCACATTCAGTTGTCATGCAGGAAATGAAGCAGGTCTTAGTAGTAGAATTCTAATGCTGCAATAAAAATCAAATAAAGGGAGATGTGTGTGTGTGTGTGTATAGAGAGAGAGACAGAGACACAGAGAGAGAGACAGAGAGAAAGAGAATATATACAGAATAAAGTCATGCCTATGTCAAGTAATAGTAATATTCAACTACTGGTGATTACCTGGATATATCTATGTTATTTTGTTGGCAAAAACATGGACACAGTTTGCCATTGTTCTCTTCTTTTTTCAACTCCCCAATCTACACTACAGCCCTGGGATTTCCAGGTCTCCAACCAGCCACTAACCAAACTGGAATCTGCTTAACTTTTTCACGATCAGCTACATCAAGATATGCTATGCACATTTTCTTTCCATTCTTTCAAATATAGAAAAAAGCAAGTTGAAATTTTGCAATCATTGTCATGCTAATGAAGAAAATAAGATGTTGAGAAGAAAATGCTGTCAATAAACCAACTTTCCAATTGGGTGTGAGGTTTATGTATTTAACAAAAATAATAATAACTGCACTATTGTACATTGAATAGAGAGAAATGACCCACCAATATTTCATGGTCAAAGAAATTGTTAGTTCTTCTATGCAATCTAAATTTTCCAAACAGTGTTATTACTTGTGTTATATTCACCCTAGAAAAATAGCATATCCACATTAAAAATATTTGTGCTTTTTACATAATGAGGTCTGTATTTATTGTTATTTTCTATTTATTCTGGTCAGGCACCATCATCACCTTCTTCACCCACAGCTAATGAACCAAAATATGAGAAGCGTTGGCTGGATACCTTATCAGTTCCTTTATCAATGGCTCGAATTTCGAGGTACAAAGCTGGAACAAATAAATTAAGGTTTGTAATATGAAAGTGAAAAGGTTAAACTACCTAACCTGCATCTGTTGTTTATTTGGAGATAGTGGATCTTTGTAAATATTTTAACAAGGTTTAGGCTTTCTCAGAAGATGTGCAATGAGTATCAATAGTATCTATTAAGCATATCAAGAAATAATTGGGCTTTATTCATTAAATGAAAAAAATGGCTAGTTTGTTTAGGCATCATACGTGGAAAAGATCAAGGAAATAAATTGCTTCTATACAAACTATGGGCATTTTTGTTCATTTAATGTAGTGATCTATTGAGATATAAAATGTTATAAAGATTTCTGTTATAAAGATTTCACCAGTGCAATTGAAATATTTTGGAAGAACAAATGACTATCTCGGAAGATGGGATGAAAACTGATAGAAATTGGTTAGCATAAGTTAGAACTTTCCCAGCTTGAAGTTTCACTTCTACGTACTCTCATTGGAAATGCATCCCATTAATTGTAGAAATCCAAGCAGGTCACAAGGGCATGAATAACAGTGAACAAGGCCTCTCAGTTCAGGAATGACTGCTACACTGGCATACAACCTGAAAATCATGACTGCCACCTGCTCTTCTAGTAGGAACTGTGAGCCCAAGAGGACCCCCGGATTGTGCATTTTAGCATCCTCATGTAGATTTTAAATAGGAAGGGAGAGAAGATCAAACCTCAGCTCTCATCAAAAGTCTTCCACACTTTGCTATACTATGGTTCTTTACCACTTCTGCTCTGCCCCACCCCAGGAAGTCTTGCCTTTATTTCCTGGTTCAAATCTTTGACATCAGAATCAGGAACAATGGAATCTTCCTCTGGTTTTCCAGCAGGCTTGGCTTAGCATCTGAGCCCCCAGATTCCTCAGCCTGGTTGTCTTCTGAAGGAAAATAATCTTCTCTCTCTGTCTCTGTCTCTCCCTCTCTCTCCCCCTCCCTCCCTCTCTTTCTCTTTCATGCATATTTATTAATGTGCATCAAGTTGGTGTCAGTTTTTTGTTTGATCTCTCCCTAACCTGCTCTTTCAGGTCTTATAATGGTGCACCCATCATCACTGTAATTATGTCCACCCATGCTGCTGCTGGTCATCTTCTCTTTCCTTCCAGCATCTTTTCCAGAGACCTGGGTCTTTCAATTATGTACACACCCCAATTTGCCCTGGATATTTTTGCCTACCCTTTGAGTCACGCAACCATTCTTTTCAAGCAACATTCCTAAATAAATGTACCTTTAATGGTTGGAGATGGAATAAATCAGAAGTGATGGGACGTTATATTTAATTTGAAATGGAACCCCAAAGCTAACATGAGTCACAATGTTGTCAAACTAGAAATAGTAACTAAAAGAAGAAGAATACAGTATTGTAAAATGGGAAAATTGCATAAAAGGACAATCAAAATGAACAGGGTGGTGAGTTAAAATAATGTTCTTGTGAAGGAAGGCTACAATAGTTCGTAATTTTCAGGTTATAAAAAAGGAAATGAGAGAAAAATAACAAAAGTGTATAAAAGTATAACACAAAATATTTACTGTATATATTTGTAATTCACATTTCTAAAGCCATCCAACCTAACAACAACTTCATGTAGTATACAGATTTCAAAGAAAAGAAATGGAACAACCCTGGGTACAAAAATAACAAAAGATAAATAGTCATCCCAGACCTTTCAAAAACTATACCTGAGAATTTAAAGATTTTAACTTGCTTTATTGTTTGACAATTTAATATGTAGGCATATATTCTAGGTCACTTTGCAAAAATTATGATTATTTCTTTTTGAGTACTGCTTCCTCAAAATAGTAAATATCCCATGCTCTCAATGTTCATATTAATTCAATTGGCATTTGCAATAAGAATATTGCATCATTATCTATAGAAGTAAGGTTGCAATGTGCATATTGATTAATTTTGTGGATGATGCTCTGAATTACTCATTTTGGTAACAGCAGAGTTGATTTGCAAAAAGAACATCAGGGAAGCCAAGATACATCCCTATCTTATCCCTTTTCAGTTGGAATTTCTTTAGGGCAATGGCCTTGCATGCCACTTTTATTCTAGAGTTCTCATGGAATTTGTATATTAGCAGAAGTAGCCATTTGTCTATTGTAGCATTTTTTAAATTTGCCCAAAAGCTTTGTTTTGGAGATAATGAAGACCAGAAATCAATAAATGCAGTGTATAATGTGAAATGTGTTTCTCCTTTCATAATCAGCTTAGCATTTGCATAGAATGACAGAGCCAGAGCAGAAGGCAAAATGATTAGCGTTTCTAACATTTTAAATACAGTTTTTATTCATAAATTCTGTGCTTCCTGTGCCTATTATCTGACCCTCAGCTGATGTCATTTCTGTAAAATGACTGTGTCCCCAAATTTTATCCCATTCTGATTATATTTGCGTCAGTGGAAGTACATATAGTCTTCATTTATTGACCGACTTGTTCACTGACCTTTCAGTTATGATAGTGATAAAAAGTGACTATATGACCAATTTCTTTTCTTCCTCCCTCCCTTTTTGCATTTTTAAAATTTTATTGTATTTTATTTTATTTTTAAACCCTAATAAAATGAATCTTTTTAAAAAATGACCAATCCTTGCATTTACAACCTTCCAAGGTCTGTAAAGCAAAGGAAACCTGAAGTAAGATTATAAGCCCAGATCCTGCCCCCGGCCCACGTGTGGAGCCCGTTCCCCTTGCGCACTCGCCACAGCTCACACAGGTCCACCAGGTCGCCACCACCGCCCGGAGAGGCAGCCCCGTCCAGCACAAAGGAGGCGAAGTGCCCAGCCAGCAAGCCCGGGCAGAGGCAGTAGAGCACGCCCACACCCAGCAAGCCAAAGGCCAGTGTTATGACAGAGTTAAGCAGAGTCTGTTCCAGTTGTGGTTACTAAATGAAGACTACCTGTATGTACATATATATTTTACTAAAATGACCATAGCATAGAGTTGTTGTGCTCTCTAAGCTTGGTTGCTTGTTTTCAAATGTTTCATTACCCAACGAGGTAACATTAGTGAGTAATGAAACATCTGCAAGCAAACAACTAAGCTTGGGTACTACCAGGAAGTCCACAGTTCTGTAGCCTGAGCTACAGTTTCTTCCATTGTGACCGTTATTACATTTGTTTGTTTACTTACAGCCAACTCTGCAAAAATAAATTAGTTTTAGTTCCCATTCTAAAGGCAGCTTCCTAGCCTCCCAAGCAGGAGGTAGCTTCAAGATAAATATTTACACCTCTACGTCCTTTGATTTTATTCATAGCATAATGGCATAGAATATATAATCACTTGGTTTGCTATAGCCATATAATATTAAATTATGTTAATTAATTTCATCAAACCATCTAATCAATGTGTTCCCAAAACACTGTTATTTGCATTTATAGATTTTCTATAAATTCTCTTTCTCTTTATATTACACTATATTTAAATTGAGTAATATAAATATTTATTTAGTTAAACTTAAAATTTAAATGAGCTAGTACATGTCTGTTTTAAAACTCTTGCCAGATTTCGTTTCACTGACAGCAAAAAACTACCAAACCCAGTTTTCATTAACAAAGAATATTCATATGCAGTTGACCTCATGGGTTTTTATCTTATTTCTTAATTAATTTAATATAGAATAGTCCAAATCTGTGCTACCCTTCTTATGACATTTTTCATTAACTAAACTGCATTAGTGAAAAAGGTTTAGTATCTCATGCAGAAGATACAAGAAGATACAACTCAGGTTGTAAAATATTCTAAGCCAGATGTATACTCAATCAAACAGGTGTAGCATTTGTGGGGAAATGAATTTTTTAAAGGAGAATATCCAGGGTCACAAGAGATAAATGTTTATGCTAAATATAAAGTCTTGTAAAAATCTATTAAAATCAACCCTATTATGACAAATCCTTACATGAAATAATACTATTTTTTATGCCTGTACATAATTTTTTTTATCCTCAGAGTAATGAGAGCTGGAACCCAGAGTACTGGGAAGAGTAGGAAGAAGTGCATCTTGATCTAAATTATTCATCTATTGCTGTTACATTTTCAGATGTTTCCAAATGGAAAGTAAAGCTACAAACATGTAAATAAGATCATAAGAACCTGTCCAAGAGAGATAAAAAAATTAATTGATCCTTCAAAACATATAATCTACAGAGCCATCCAATTTTAGAAGAGTTTTCCTTCACTCATCATAGATTAGGTCCTTCAAATTGTTCAAACATTCAACAAAACTCTTGTAACTTCACAAGAGTGCCAAACCTTAAGGGGCACCAGCCTAAAATATACACTGTATAAATGGATTTAATTTAAATAGAAACCACAACCCATCTGTTATTTATCTTTTACCCTTGATTTGTATTTGCTTGACCTGATATGCTGGAGTAATGATTGCCCTCATCTCCCTTAACTGTGAAAGATTGGGCTGTAAAATGCTATTTTAACTCTTCTGCTCAATAAAAAAGCAGTTCCCCACAGCTGAAGTCCTGAGGATTGAGCAGTCCTGGGTTCCTTCTCATTCTTCTTTCTCAGTGGTTCTAAGAGCTTTGAGCCTAAATTAAGTTAAGTTTGGGGACTCTCATAGCCTCCTTTCTCCCCAGTCAGCAATATCTTCCTACATCTTTTATTAGAAGCATATGAATAATTAGTGGTGACACTCTTGACAACTGAAATACTTTCTGGCTTACAAATCATCTCCACATCAACTGTAAGCAAGAATAAAGTCTGAGATAGAAAGTACCTGGGATGGGATGGGATGGAATAACAGAGTTGGAATGGACATTCAGGGTCTTTTAGTCCAACCCCCTGCTCTAGCAGAAGATCCTATACCACTTCAGACAAATGGTTGTCCAATCGCTTCCACTAGGAAACTCTTCTACTGGGAAAAGCAGTGTGGGAAGTGGGGGACAAATGATAAAAGTGGGTCAGGTGGATACCTCTGATTAGTAGGACATTTAGTGGGACAACTGTTAAAAAGGTAAGAAAGGTCAAAGCTTATTATTACTTGGAAGGGAAATCCTAGGAGACAAGTCTAGACTGGAAAGTTGAAAAAAATCTATCTGAAGGAAGACAGTGATAAACCTCTTATATCTGGTTGCCAGGAGAACTAAATGGCATGTCCATGGAGTCAACAGGAGTTGAGTTCAGTACAAGAAAATCATTATCTTTTTCTATGTAAAATGATTTGCAAAAAACCTGGCAGAACAGAATGATAATTGAATATATCCCATATCACGCCCACTGATTTATGCCTATCTTGGCATAGTTCGTCAACATGTGAACCTGCAATACCAAGAACATTACTACCACCAGTGCAAGGGTGCTGCGCTGTTACCTTTATCATTTTATTTATTATTTTATACAGTTAATTCATTTCAGCAAAGTGTGTCAGGAATCAGGTTTGCTACTTCAAGGTACGGGCCATGCAACCAGAAAGTACCATGTTTGCTCAGTGTCACTGAAAGAAAATAAATAACTAAATTGCTAAAATTAGTCAAAGCTTGAGTAACAATACGTGCATGAATTGATAAGCAGAATAAAAAGTATCAAACCTTAAAGCTGTCAACTGCTTAAAAAGATATCAGTTGATTAATTGTATGAGTTAATCAGTTATTCAATTAAATTTTCACTAGTGTGAATACTGTCAAGCAATGGATAGCAAGTTGTATTATATATAGCCTCTCTTCTTTGGAAAAAAGATGTAATTTTCCCCATCAAAATGGTTTTGTCTACAATTTTTTTATGGCATTTTTGCTTATCCTGATACCTGTAAAAGCTTCTTTGGAAATTTTGCCATTTCTTTTTCCATAAAGATCCATAATCAAGTGGGGAAAAAATTGTATTGCAATGGGGAAAAAGTCTGAAAAATCGTTTAGCATAGATTTTGGACTGGGGAAATAAACCACAAAGAAAGGAAATTCATATTTTACAAATAGAGTCTTGCACACAGTGGGAAGCAGATGCATAAATGTATTTGGATAGTGCATAAATATGTGTGGCATTATTTATAATTATATTAATTAATGTAAATAGCATTCATACAAGCAAATAGCATGGGCAAAGAAGCTTTTGGCAGGTAATTGACCATTTTTATTTTAGTTACGAAAAGCATGCAACTTACTTTTCAGTGAAGCATTTTAATACCAGGGTCCCTTGGGAAATGGGGTTCAGAATTAATCTGCAGTAAAATGGCTGGGCAATCTGGTAATTTTAAAATGAATCTAGATATGGTTAGTAATTTTATGGCTGAGGAAAGACCAAGAGACAGATGTTGGATCTTCATGCTGAATACATTGACCTATCAATCTGGCTGGAAAGCTAAGATAAATGCAGTGTATGCGCAACACATTAAATAAGTGGCTTTAGGGGAATTACTCATTTTCCTCCTCATTCTTACGTGCTAAGGAGATTATTATAAAAAAATTAAATCATTGTTTTTATTGTGGTAAATAGTCAGAGTTTCTAAATAAATTTAGAATAAATGAAGAAATAAATCTTAAATAAATCTTAAGCTGACATCTTCACCACCTTGGTGGTGTTGTCTCTATTTTTGTTTCTGAGAATTGATGTTTTGATTTTAAGATTTTAAGCTTTGATGTTTTAGCCTAATAAGAGTAATTAGTATGCCCACCAACTGACTGTTCTTTCTCCTGTTAGAAACATAGTTATCTTTGTAACTCATATATCTGATCCTTAAAAGCAGTTTCACAGTTCAGTGACATTTAATCAAACCATTTGGTCACCTTTATTTTCCTGTGGTCTAAATATCTATCCATTGCAGGTAAGAACTAAGTTGCCTTTTTTAATGTATTGGCAATTGGCTGAATTGACATTTTTACCAGATATATTTAAAGTTATTACGGAAGGAAAAATACTCCATTCATTTAATTCATATCAGTTTCATTCCTGCTGTTTATATTATTTTGAAACGGATTGCAATATGTCCAGATATAATTTATTGGGTTGGGGGAGAGTCATACAATATGAGGTATTTAGAAGGAATGAAACATTAATTAAAGCAACTTCTTACAGATTGACTATGTTATCCTGTTCTAGGAATTATTGCCTTTCACTATGACACAGACAGAAGAGAAATGCTTATCTGATTACTAAAGTGTATGAGTATAAATAGATGCTTTGGATACCAAAACAGACAAAGGAATTGATAAAATAAGTGTGAAAAATACATTGCAGCTGCAGTAAACATCAGGAAGTGATGAGCTGAGAGACTTGGTATCCATATTGTCTGTGAGGATGCATGGGGATAAAAAGAGCTCTTGATTCACATATGAGCAGGGTGAAATATGCTTAAACTTGACCCTAAAACTCAAGATAATTTATCATAATTTTTATAGGCATAATGAGAGAAAAGAGGGATCTATGCTGAATCACAAATCTATTTCTGAGACATTTTATTAGGAGAAATGAGAAGGCAAAAGCATATATGACAGATGGCAATCCCAGGAAAGAAGAAAAAAGAAGACAGCAAAATTATATCAAGATAAAAATGAAATAAAATCACTAAACATTGGAACATTAAAGCATCAAACATACAGATCTAGAAATTTCCTTAAAGTTAGAAAAGCTGTGGGTGATCCTGTTTGGCTCTTTAGCTAGGCCATATAAGTTCAATATAAAACTGGCAAGTAGCAAGTGGGTATGCTGCTGTTAAGACAAAATATATAGCCACTATATTAATTGTATCAGGAATTAAATCCAATCAGCCTCCTTAACTGGGAATTTTTATTGCAGAGATAAACCTCTGTGTTCAAGGCTGGGTTTTGGATTGGTTGGTCACCTTAGCGAATGAGCTACACTTTTGCTTCTGCTTAGCCTTTCAACATCTTTAGATGTAATTGAACGTGGCTTTGTTTCAGGCTTTCTAAGCTGAAAATTAGGGACGCTCTTTGAGATGTCTGAGGGGCAGTTGACGACAGAGAGATTGCTAGTTGGACCCTTTGCTTTCAAGTTATAGAGCTCTTGAGTGCCTCTTATCTTCCATGCTTTTTAACCAGTATGATATATTAAACCTTTTGGGAATTGGGAGCATTCCAGGTGATGTCATTGTATAGATAATATCCATCGATATTCTTATCAGTTGAGATAAACCAGTAAGATGAGCCAGAAGTGGATTGAATGTGGATCACTTTTCTGAGGTTTATTTTAGCCAATGTAAGAATGCTGTTGGTTAGCAAAAGTGAAACAGAGAAAAGGTAACCTCTTCTGGATAGGATTTCAGTTTTCTTGAAAGCCAAACAATTTGGGAATATTTCTGGATCTGACTTTTCTTCTAAATGCCCAGATGTATTTGTGCATAGTGTTAGTTTGCAATGAGCATTATCCAAAAATCTAGCTTCTGATCTGGCTTCTGTTGACTGTAATGCATTGCTTGAAAAGTATTTCCAAGCTATTCCAAATGCAACATTCAATAAGCAGGCTGTTTTCTTCAATCTGGCATCACTTCAGTAATGTTTAGTAAGCCCTGGATTTGGCTTATTTCCAAAGTACAGTTCAAAGTGCTGATTCTTATCTAAATGATAGGGAATGAGAATATCAGAAGGATCACCTTCTTGCCTATGATTTTCCTTGATTATACTTACTTCAGCATCAAATACCTTATATCACATTTCTATTATTGATCTCTGCTTTACATGCAGCAGTGAACGATTTTAAGTGATAAATCTCATCACATGGCAATTACATGTCACTTAGCTACATGGCATAGAAATTCACTCAGTCATAATGTTTCACTCATATACAACACGAAATGTTCCGCAAATAATTGCTTTAGTTCTCCTTTCATTTATCTTATAAGAGATTTTTTTTTTATTTCTACACTGCATCCGTATTATAGATGGGAAATAAGAGAAAGCCAATAAACTAAGATTGCAAAACCTTCAGATTCCCTCAAAACCTTAACTGCACTCTTTAGAGCCTCCTCAAATTTGCCACCAAATAATATTTGTTGGTGCTGTCATGCTTAAGATTTAAATTTGAAGAGATTCTTCAGAACAGAAAGGAGCCCAAATGTAGCATCTCTCTCTGTGACTTATTAAAGCAACCTTGTCTTTTGCAATTTTCCTATCTGCTGTGAGGAGGCTTTCACTGTAGCCATACAATTCTACCAGACAAATCTTCTATAAGTGCTGCATTGGTGCTTCTGTGTATTACAATTTGTGAAGCTTTACATAATATAGCAATTTCTAATATAGCAATGAAAAGGTTGTTAAGTGCATGGGGGAATGATTATTAAACATGCAATTCTAATAATATATATATTTAAAACAAATAATAGGATTTTTTTTCTTTTCCCTCTCAAATTTTGGAAAGTTGATCTATGGCATGCCACTGTGTCCTTTAGTTCCAGAAATGTTATCAGTAATATCTATCTGTAATAGATCAATAGGTTCAAATAAAAGCCAAATCCCAGAAGTGAGATCTGGGATGGCTGAACACAAAATACACGTGCGAAGAGACCTGCTAAATGAGCTTGTATGATCCACCCAGTCACCTATATGACACTCCTGTCCCATGCAGGACTTTTAAAAAACTATTGTACAGCCTTCTGAAATCTGAAAATAAAAATAAATAACTAAAAATAATATTTCATAATACTCAGGTAGAAACCACACACAGTACCTACATAACTTGATTGTGTGGCTCTAGATTCCCATTTCCCTGGAATTATAGTGCATAAGTGATAGCTTGTAGGGGTTAGATGAAGACTAAGAATTGATGATATAGCTTCTTCGATGGTATACACACACACACACACACATATATATATATATTTCTTCCTGCTGCAGATCTAATGCATTTGAAGTACTGGCACTCGATGGAATTAGCACTGGGATACTTCAGTTTTGTTCAGCGCAGGAGAGTGCTGACTGGCTGCGAGCATTATCAACTAACATCAGTGATTTGACACTACAAAATGTACGTTGTTTTCTAGATACATATATATGTATATAGTTTAGGTTCTGTTGTATTTGTTTCACATGTAAATATTATTCAAAATAACATCTGAAGATTCTTCTACGCTTCTGTCTTTCATGCACTTCATTATTTATTTATATTCATAGACATTATTTGATAGACAGAGCCACGCTACATATACTGTATATCAGATCTTAATTTTTTATAAACCAGCTGCTTTAATTTTGAAGGAAGCAGTCTTCTGAATCATCAGTCCTTTGAATATGGATCTTACGCTGGTTTCGTACTGAGACTGTTCCCTCCCTGGCTTCTTAAGAGGTGATTTTTCATCAGAAATTACCACCGAACCCAGTCCACTGGGAACATGTTCTGAATCAGGACATACGATTCGTGGCTCATAAACATATACAGACAATCAATTTATCAGCACTGTGAAAACTTTACTTGACCCCTCCTGTGCCTAAGTCCTTACCAAGAGCGCATAGTCTGTCTGTCAGGCCAGAGATGATTCATTTCAATGCATAACTTAATTTTAGTACACAAACCTTACTTCACTGGGAAGACTCTCTCCTAACTTGAGTAAAATGAAGTAGAGAATGAGATCAAGAAATTGGATCTTTTTTTTTTTTTTTGTCATTGTTCAGTTCTTCTTGTCTGTTACGACTGGAAGAAACATTGTACAGAGAAGACAAGCTTTTTTTTCTTGAAAACCAGATCGCACTGTGCTGCTCTGATGGTTTGTGTATGAGCAGTTTAATTAAATTGTGAGTGTTCTCTTGAGTAGGGTATTTTTAGGAGTGGGATAAATAGTTGTGTGTATATGAAAGATGCATTGCAGTGCTTACTCTCTACAGGTAGTGCTTGATCTACAACCATTCATTCAGAAACCATTTGAAGTGACAACGGCACTGAACGAATGGGGGTTATGACCAGTCCTCGGAGTTCCAGCCATCCCAGCACCCCATGGATATATGATCGCTATCTGGGCACTTGGCAACCAGTTCGCACTTGCAAATGGTTGCAGGACCCTGCGATCACACGATTGCCATTTGCTACATTCCCTGCTGGCTTCCCTACCTGCTCACCTTCTCTCAACCCCTCTCAGCACTTCTGGCACACCAGCTTCTTGTGCACCCCCGTGTACCTGTGTACTCTTCCTGATCCATACTACATTCCTCTTCGGCCCATGCTACACCCTTGCAGATCCTTCCCAACCCACCCTATACTCTGGCACAGGGGTCCCCAACTGTGGCAACTTTAAGACCTGTGGACTTCAACTCCCAGAATTCCCCAGCCAGTCATGCTGGCTGGGGAATTCTGGGAGTTGAAGTCCACAGGTCTTAAAGTTGCCAAGGTTGGGAACCCCTGCTCTGGCACACCCTCCCCGACCTGGACCACATTCTTTCTTGCCTTCGCCGTGCCTTTTGCACAATCTCTTGCACTCTCATGCACTCTCATCAACCTGCACAACTGCCCTTTGCACCCTCGTTGATCCTCGCCACACCTCTCATGCACCCACTCACCCACCCCTTCACACACTCTTTCTGATCCATACCATGGGTATGTAAGCTGGTAGCAAGTTTTCTTCGCTTTTTCTTGAAAAGAGTTGATAATCAAGTAGAATAAGCTTTCCATGAATAAAACTCATTGTACAGTCCTTCAGCGTTACAGAGATTATTTTTTTTCTATTTGAAATGTATTTATACTGAATTGCGTTCAGTTTTTATTTGAACATTCCTTTCCTAAAATATCCACCGTTCAGAATATGGTGGTATCCCAATTACATAATCATGATAGTAGAGTTCAAAGGGGGTTCCCACTCCCCCAAAAAAGACTTAATCTATTTAGTTTACTTTGTCTTCCTGCTGATTGAGAGAGGCCATATTTTTATTCAAATAATTAGCTACCGTGTTACATCCCATATTTGCTGTTTGTAACATTTGTACTTGGAATGTAAGTATTTACATTAGCAAAGCCAGCTCTCCTGCAGACTGCAGATTGCTTGAGGTTTTTTTTTTTATAGGGTATCATATGCTACTTTGTTGAATACATTGGGAGCAAGGCTCTTTAGCCATTGACTAAAATGGGATTAATAAATAATCCCACAGCCTCTCTAAAGATGGAGCAGCTGGTCTAGCTACGGGACTGAATAGCTGCATCTTGTAGAATGACTAGCACAATGGGGTTCCTCTGGGAATACTGTGTGACAATTTTGTAATACTGAATTTCAGAGTGGGAAGGAGCATATGGTGTATTCCTGGCTGCCTGCCAAACTGTCAGCACTGCTGGCAAAGTGTTCTCCTTCTTTCTTATTCCAAGCAAAATTCACTTAATTCTTTAGACTGCAATGGAAACAAGGGCATACCTAATTATGCATGTGTAGAGAAGACTGAATGAGAAAAACATTGAACAAGGTGGCATACATGGAGAAAAAGCCTAAGAAAATTGAGGATATACAGAGATGCTTAGTGATGAACTGAAGGAGCAGCAGTTCCTCTCAAAAGAATCTGGTCAGAACAGTAAACTATGTGTACAAAACCAGTGGTTGCTCTTTTCAGCAGAGGCAGCAGCTCCATGTACACATTTTTTTTTTCTCTCCAAGAAAACTTAACAAGGAGCCTGCAAGTTCAAGAACAGCATATCAGTCATTTTGGATTCTTTTGGACTTAGCACTTCTGGCAGGGAAAAACTTTTTCCATTGAAAAGCAAGACATATGAGCAAAACACTGTAGTTTGCCAGACTGTTTTGAAAGAAACAGTTTCTAATTGAAAGCCCACCTGTTTCTGTTTCACAGAAATTTCCACAAATCTGGCTTAAGGGCTGGCCTATCTACACCCTGAGCTGGGTGACCTCAGAAAACAGAATTAGGTTACATAAGTAAAATCACGCCTGCTTTAGGAACTTCCTAAAGACATCTCTAATGTTATATTAAAGAGGCCTTTGATCTGAGCTCTCTTTCGTAGCAAAAGAATTTTCCATTGGAGAGTATGACTGGTTCTTGTGGGACACAATCAAATCACATTGCATTTATTTTTCATTATCACATGATTCCAGTTTGATCTTGCCTGTGCTTAAACAAGAACAGATCCCATTGATTCCAGTGCAGTTTGCTGCCAAATGCCGTTATTGTTTTTTTAAGAAAGGATTGTCATGAAACCAGTCATCAGTTATTTACATCTGACCTTATTCGGCGAGAAGTATTAGAACACCATTAATATATTTCTAAAAATACATTTGATGCATAAGGTTTGTGGTTTTCAAAAAGGTTTCATTTCCAAATGCATTTGGTGTGATTTTTATTCTGATTGTGCCATTGTGAAATGGGAACCTGTCAAATATTGCTCTGTTGTAACTAGATTGCTCTGACTACCTTCATGGTAAAAAAGTTGAAGTGGCTGAATAAGAAAGATAGAACAGTGATACAGGAGAAATACTAAATATAGTAAAAATCAGTCAGTAGGGAATCCTTTTTAATGAACCACATCCACCTGAATTCCTGCCCAATTTGAGCTAAAACCTTTTTCTTTGAGAGAAATTGCCCAGCAGATTAATATGAACGCAGCATTCTGGTGTAGTTCATTATTTATAAAGGAGCTACTGCTCCAAGCTTCTCTACTTTCAGTACTGCTTGCCAGATACTTCACTACATTTCTTTCTTGGGAAATGAAGGGGTTTTTTAGGCAGAGGACAGCTGATTAAATTTAAGGCTTGGGAACAATAATATATTTTTTTAAAATATCCAGAAGAATTCTAGAAAACCTAAAACCTGCTTTCATCATTTAAATAATATTTCAATGAGCTTCTTACTTTCATCAAAAAAAGAAAGCAGCATAGTGCTGCAAGATTTCCTTTTGGGTGTGAGGGTGATGTTACAATGCACGTATGAAAGAGATAAGGCTTATGTCACAACCACATAATGCTTCTTTTGTCATTAACCCTCACTGAAACCCCCTGCTCAGCATGGCTGCACTAGGTTACAATTATTATTTCTAATACCACAAACCAGGGGGGGTTGAGAGGAGTTTAAGGTGATAATAAAGATGTGATTTGAATATTCTACATTTCTAGGTTATTAAAATGATGAAATCAGGCAAGGAAGTTGAGAGAAAAATGGTTTATTTAAGAGTAAGACCAGTGAATTACCAAGATGCATTTCTTTATTCACTGTTTAGTTCGTCATCTATCATACCAGCACTGGAAATGTAAAATAATCTCAGTCTCTCTCCCTAAGCGATAGCTAGGGTGCGGAAGTGGGCTACTCGTTATTCTCTCTAAGATTCAGACTTGGAAGTTGCAAAACTTCTATGTATCAACCCACGTCAGAACAGCATCCTAAAGTTCATAATCTTCTATAAAGAGCCTTTCATCCTGCAGTGAATTGTTCAGGCTGATGATAATAAACACACACACTCACATACACATATGCACACAGAGAGAGAGAGAGACCATTGACAGGTAACAGAGTGCATGGACAACAAACAATTTGGACAAGAAGAGCAGCCTGGGTCTGTGGCATCAGAATCCTCCCTCTCCTTGTTACTATCGCCTGAGAACAGAAACTCAATTGAATCAAAGCTCAGACAGAGCTTTGTTCTGATGTGTGTCTTGTCTCTGTTTTAATATTCTTCATTGGTTCCTCCTCTACATTTTGATGTCAGGGTAGCGAAAATTCAATGTCTTAACACAGTGGTGGCGAACCTATGGCACGGGTACCAGAGGCGGCACTCAGAGCCCTCTCTGTGGGCACGCGCGCCGTCGCCCCAGTCCTTGGCCTTCAGCTGGGTTTTATAAAAAACCTTTGCTTTAAGCCTCCGCCGCCGTGTGCAAAAAAAAAAAAAGGTTCAATCAGTCAATTTCAACTTCTCGCGAAAAAAAAAAAGATCTTGCAAAGTTGGAATTGATTGATTGAACTTTTTAGTCCCACCCTGTCTGCCATTACCACCGCAGCCACGCCCACCCAATTGGCCACACCCACCCAATTGGCCACACCCAGCCAATGGGCCACACCCACCTGGTACTCGACGATGCATAAGTGGGTTTTGGGTTGCAGTTTGGGCACTCAGTCTTTAAAAGGTTCGCCATCACTGTCTTAACACATAGCTTACCCGCAGAATAGAAAATCCCACTCACAAACAAAACAAAATAGATAGACGTAGTGCCAACAGTGATCTAAGTCAATATAATATTCACTATATTATATAATAAATATAAACATAATAAATATATTTAATAAAATATAATATTTATTATATTTAAATAAATAAATTTTCTCCCAAGCCAAATGTGACTTGTTAAAGAGGAAGATTTTCCTCATTAGAGATGTAGTAGGACACCCTCCTTCGCTCCTACCTCCAGTGTAGCTTTCAGTGAAGTTTAGAGAGCATAAATCAGTTAGGATGATAATGTGCATTTGACAATGACAGAAGAATATATGTTCTACTTTTTGATTTGCTGTGGAAAAAAAGCAGTTCTTAATCTTAAGTTTTTTAATTAACATGTTAATCATTGTCATAATATATAGTTGTAAGACAAAGGCAATATCTTTTATGATTGTGGTTTGTTTGATATATGGGACATACTTCCAATATATCCATGTAAGATTGTACCATTATACTTCTTGTGTGCTATCTTGCTCTCTATTTTTTACTTGCTCCTTATTTATCTTGGATGTTTTTTTAACTATATTGTCATTCTAGGTAGTTCCTAAACCTATTACTACTATTTCCACTGTTTGCTCTTTTTTTGTATTTTGTATTTTTCTATACAGTATAACCTGTGAGAACATCTTACATTGCTTCTTTTGATACTTTATGGTTAACAACCCAGAGAATTGTAAAGTAATTTCATGTGCAGTGTAGGTTTTATTTTTATATGATGATATTTTCAGCAAGGCTTGCTCTGAAACTCCTGTTAAAACATTTTTATTGTAAACTTCTATGTTGTAGTCCATTTTGTCTGGATATTGTGATTATCTTATTGTACTACTTCGACTTGCATCCCACTAAGAGAAACCTCTGGTGAACTGGTTTCACAAAGAAATAATTAAATAATCCTGAAATTTGTTAGCCAAAACAAATTATTACTATATAAAATACATTAATCAATGGTAGTACATAACAACCCTTTTTGTTTTATCAGAATTATATCTTGCTTTCCTTTCAGGGCCTGATTTATTAGCGCATACAGTATATAGTAGCCCTGGAGGAAAAAGCCAATGTCTTCTGTTGGAGAATTTCATTAATATGCATTTTAGATTAGTTAATCTAAGCTGTATTTTCTGGACTACTGCGTAAATCAAAACAAGAATTTCTCTCTGGATTCCATATTTTTCCAGATCTTACAGTATGGTCCTTGGCTCAAAGGTTGCACATTAGAATGATTGTATGAATTAAAATTCAGTTTCTTGCATTTAAAAATATCAGATTTATTTAAATATTTAATGAATAGATTTACACTCAAGCATCAACACAGTTGAAACAATGCAGATTTACAGTAGATAGATTAGTGTATCCTTATAAGGATGGTCATGTTATTAAGGTTAATTTTGTTTGCGTGCTATTAACAGCCATAATAAATCAGAGATTTGCATCTTATAACTGATCTATAGAAAAATCAATACAAATAAATGCTTTAGAAATATAGATACTGCCTCTACTAAATTATGAAGTATTTTTTCACTTATCATTTGCATGAAGGGATATAGTAAAAAAATAAGTATTGTGTCCACAGACCATAGAACCAAGATCATGTATGAAACTCGTGGGCTTTGTTGAAATTTTTTAAACAGCCACATAGACATAAGCATGCCAGGTTTCTAGAGATATTGAATGAAAAGATATCTATGAAAAGATATCTTGCACAGGTCAACCTACTTTTAAAATCTTTACTAAGTGGAGATATTTATCTGCTTATTTACTTCAGCCTGTCAATCATTTCAAAATCATTGTGGTTACTGTTGGGGTTGATACTGCTTGCTTGCTTGCTTGCTTATTCTGTGCACTGTATTTTTCTTTTGACAATTGCGTCCTATTTTCATTCAAAGAAGTTCCATTTCAAGTATGATTGGCAGGAACTTCTTTCAATCCAATATTGTGCTTTAAGGTGACCATCAACAACAGCAGTGAAACATTGAAGGGATCAATCTATTCCCTAGTTATTTGCTTGTTCTCAATTATTTTAGTTAAAATGGTGTATAACAGATAGAGCATAACAGAGTTGCTTAGGAACTATATTCTGCCACCCAGATGCAACATCCTGATTTTACTCAGAGCCAGAGGGCTATTGCATTGTAGTTGTTTAAGTAGTGGACTAGGATGTTGGAGACTAAAATTCACTCTCAGTCATGAAAGCTTAGTTTTGGGGATTTGGAGGCAGTCAGTCTCAGCCCAGCCCACCTCACAATGTTATTTTTGAGGGGTAGGGGGAATGCAGAAAGGTATGTTTAAATGCTCCTCCTTGAACTTCTGGGGGAAAAGTGGACCATCAATCTACTACTTACCCCGGCTGTGGCACATTTGAATTTGGGAAATAACAATAGGACGTGATCGATGTGCTGCATCCTGTTGGTGCCTCCTCAGTTCAATTTCATATTTTCCTGGGACCACATGGTTACCATGAGAGCCATGCAATTATGAATGAAACTCGTAAATGACAATATAATTGCGGTTATTTTGTATTATTACCTCTTTCTATTCTTTTTTACAGATGAAGATGGCCAACAAATGCTGTTCTGCCTCAGACCAGGTAGGATGTTCATTGTATTATTCCTAAATATATGTGATTTCACATTTCTTTTTCAGTAGGTTTAAAGAGAGAGAGAGAGAGAGAAGCCAGTAATTATCCTAACAGTATGTGGCAATTTGTAGATTAAGCAGGTAGGAAAAGTATGTTTTAACGCTTGAAATAAGCCAGCTTGCAAAGCAAAATTTCACTAAACAGAAATGGAATTTGAATGTTCTCAGAATACGTTATGATGACAAGAAAACAAGTGAAGGATTAAATATTTAGTTTGTTGACTTGCTTTGAAAGTATAGTGCTTTTGAAAGATCTTGCTTTCTTTTATTATTTACTTTATTCTTAATTGCTTAGCAATCATTCACCTTCATTTATCAAACATATGTTATTTCCATTTGCATGTAAAAGCAGATTGCAGAGATTCTGCAGGCACTAGCCCAGTGGTTCTCAACCTTTTCTTCACCACGGACCCCTTTTAAAAAAAATTTGTGTCCACGGACTCTGGCCACAGACCCGCCCAAGACTTAATTCAAGATTTAAATCATAACATTTCTTCAAGCCTTTGCGGACTCCTAGTGACAACATTGCACCCCCCTTCCCCCCCCCGGGGTCTGGGGTCCACGGACCACAGGTTGAGAACCACTGGTCTAAATATTAAAAAGTCAGCAAGCAAGGAGAAATAGAAAGAGAGAAAACCCCAGTTTATTTATCCTAACTTTCTCTTCTACTTCTCATTAGTCTTTGATTACAAGGCTCTGTACTCTTCCTTTTAATACACCCAACATCTTTGTGATAAGGTTTACACAGTAATTACTTGCAAGGAAACAGAGTAGAAAAGGTAGCATGTTAGGCTATTTCTGCCCAGTTCCTTAGGGAAAAAAATGTTTTGGTCCCTGAAGTCATAAGATAGGTCAGTTCTCTCCTCTGAGGAGTGGGTCTATAGGACTCATAGCTACTACCAGCACCATCACAGCAGGGGCTAGACTGGGGACAGGCTAAAGATCCTGTTGATTCTAGCTCTTTTCCCAGTATCAACCCTATACTATACTACATCCCTGAGAGAATTTTGACTACTGTGATCGAATGCAAGAAGGAAGACCTGTAGACTGTACACCTGTAATTAGCATCTGAAAGAAAGTTTGCATATTTCTCTCATTCTCACAGCCTAAAGATCTCTACATTCTCATTCTCAAGGATGTGTATGTGTTCTTGCTTTGGAAATTTGCATATGGAAATACCAAAGGCGTGATTTAACTCTTTTGTGTTTGCTTCATATTCAGCCATACTTCAGTAACAGAGCATATGATCTTATGTAAATAACCCCAAATTCAAGTCCTGCCCTCTTCAAGTAAAAATGGGAAAGGCTAGGCTGAGCCATTAGCAGCCTGTTTTGACTCCAGTTAGATAGAAGATTGAATGAGCTTCCTATTTTTTTTCATATTTGTGTTAGAAATTGCACCTGGAGTTATTTTTGCAACATTTGCTTCTTATTATTTACCCTTGCTGTAAATCCCTCCCCTGAATTTGTAGCAGAACAGAATCAAATCTAAGACAAATGTGATCACTTTTACAAAGGCAAAATTTGTTATCCTAATTGCTTTAAATTTCAGTATCAGCTATTTTTCTTGAATCTATTGCATTTCTCAAATCTCTTGTGAGTCTATGAGACTTTTGTACTTTTTGTTGTTTTAAGGCTCATACATTTGCCTCAGCGTAGAAATGAAATGTCAAAACAGTACCTTAAACTAGTATATCATCTTCTTGGAACTTGCCAAATGTTTACCATTTCTGCTCTGCAAATGTGAACATTTTTTTATTCTGTTTTGTATGCTTTATCATAATGTTCAGAAAATTGAAACTACTTATTTTTCTGTTATTTTAGGAGACAGCTAGATTTGTGACTCAATTTCCAAAACACACATCACTGGGCCACATTTTCTTGGCAAAATTTTGAATTAGGTTATGCTATGAATAGAATCCATACAACTTGATTTTGAGTTATATTCGTAGCTTTATTTTGTTTGAGATCTAAACCTAATATTTTTTTTTCAAGTTAACTGGAATTTCTAACAGCTCATACAATATTGCAATGCATTTAGAAATTGTAATTTTTGTGATTTCCTATTGCAGGCATACCTATATGTATGTATGTGTGTGTGTCTGTGTGTATGTATGTATACATTTGTATATGTATGTATATATATATGTGTGTGTGTGTGTAATTGATTCTAGCAGATTTTTCTTCCTTAAAAGAAATAGTTGGGGTTCCAATAGCAGTGTCAATGGGGCCAGATTTTTGCTGCCTTGAAGGAAGGCAATAGGAGATGGGAAGGCTTCTCTTTGAAATATTGACTTCAAGGACTCTGAGTGGCTTATGGTAGTCAGAAAACACTAATAAAGGTAAACAATAACTGCATAATTTCTATAGGTAGTCCTCGTCTTATGATTGTAACAGAACTTACCTATTACAGTTGTAAGTATGACAATGATAAAGTGGATCATCACATGACTGATTCAATTTTACAACTGCTTTTTGGGATAGTCATTAAGCAAAGGGCCATGATAAGTAAGTGAATCTACGGTCATTCAGTAAACCCATTGTTTCGCTATGTGGTTTTTGCCAAAACTGAAAGTAAACACTGGTTTTCTACAAAAAAAACACCACATTGTAAGTCATGGTCATGTGACTGCAGAATGCTGCAGTGAGCTGTAAATGTGGACTAGTTGCCGGGCACCCAAAATGTGGTCATATGACCGTGGAAGGGCAGCCATCACAACTTTGGAGCTGTGTCATAAGTATCTTTGGGAGGGCCCATCATAACTTGGAATGGTTGCTAAGCAACTGGTGATAAGACGTGTACTACCTGTATTATAAAAAATATAATAAAATGCAAATAAAAATAATAAAATGCAGTCTTATATCCTGTTCCCTAGTCAAAGGCAACTTTTAAGAAAGATTGTGTCTGATTTCTGATTCCCTGTATTACTTGGGCTGAAGACCCTCAGCTTCCCCTTTTGGTAAGAGCAGACAGGATTATATACATGATCTTGGAACTGCATGGGGCCAAATCATGTAAGAATAAAACCACATTAATTATCGACATCCAGGCATCAGTTCAGGACATTCATAACAAGCCCAGCGGCGTGATGTTCTACCAATGGTATATTATTTGACTGTCAAAATAGAGAATTCATTGCAAATGCAATAAACAGATTAGATTTTTATTTCACACTTGGCGATATTGCAAGACCCAGTAATTCTCTGAAATGATTTATAATAATATAAAACAGGTTTTAAAGGTGGATTTTTCTTTTCAGCCTGTTATCCTTTACAGTATTAAATATTGATGATGATGACTACATGCCATAAAGTCATTGGTGACTTTTAGCAACCATTCCTACAATATATATCAAACTGACTTTTCATGTAATAACTGGTTGGGTACTCTCTTCATCCTACTGGAAAACACTAATAATTCTTTCTGAAGAAAAATTGAAAATTAAGATATGAAAATATGTATTAATAATAGAATCATAGAATTAATACATTCATTAAATTAAAAACTAACTTCATATTAAGAAAAACAAATTTGATATAGCATTTAATTTAATGTAATTATGTGCCATCAAGTTGTTTTCAACTCCTAGTGATCATATAGGTAGATTTTCTCCATGACAGCCTGACGCTACCCTAGCCTTTCAGGTTGTCCAATGATTAATTTAATGTGAAAATCATTTTGGTTTATAATTTTATAAACAGGCTTGTGCAGGATGTCCTCAACTTAGCAACCACTCAAAGTTATAGTCAACTGTCCCGGGGATATTTAGACCCAGGACACTCCCTCCCATAGTCATGTGATCACATTTCAGGTACTCAGTAACTGGACTGCATTAATGGTCATTTGTAGTGTTACATGCTCATGTAACCCTGTTTTACTTTTCTACTAAAAAAAGTAGGTTTTAGACTTCTATTTCTCGTAGGGCTGACAGCATAATAAGTGATGTTTCCAGCCCCTTCCTACCATATCTCCCAGTAGATGAGGACCCCTAGTAGGGCCCAATCCATTAACATGTCCTGAGCATGTATAACTTACAAACACATAGTAGGTCATTATAACCAGCACCTTGAATTGCATTCAGAAACAAACCAGCATCATCATAATAATATCTCATCCGAAACTGAGAGGCAATTGAGTGGCAGTTTTATGTAGATGCTGAATAATACACTGACTCAGAAAGCAGAACAGGTTATCCAAAGAAGAGCAGCTTTTGGAGACAAGTGGTTGATAGAATTACTCATGTCACACTGACCTTGGCTCCCACTAATGTATTCTTTGGAAACATTGTTAGTCTATATAGTAAAATAAAATTAAAATCATATGGAATCTGATAGTATCTTTTCTGACTAACAAATTCTATTAAAAGGCTTGAACTCTATGCATCTGATAAAGTGACCTGCAGCTCATGAAAATAAGCCTTTTAATCAAATGCATTAGTCAGAAAAATGTTCCTGGACTTTTTCTGAATTTTGCTATCCTTTAGAAGATACAGGAAGCGTGATCCTGTAGAAATTTCTGTTTAGCTCTCAACCTGCCTAAAAATGTAACTCTGCATTGAACAATTATTAAGTACAAAGTCTGGAACTATGAAGTACCTGAGGCCTAGTTTACAGAATTAAGCAATTACTATTCTTTCTAATTCTATCAGGAATGAAATTAATATTTTTTGTGATTACGGATACAACCCAAGATAATGGCAAAAAAAGATCAGCTCAGCCATGCAGCTCTTGATAGAAGTGTAGATCAGAGGTCCCCAACCTTTGGGGCACCAGGGACTGGTTCCGTGGAGAAAGGTTTTTCTGTGGACCGGAGAGTGCGTGCTTTTGTGTGCTGCCTGCATCCTGCAGATGGGGCTTTGCTTGTTTGTGTGGACCAGTTGTTGGCATGCTGAGGCCCAGTACTGGTACTGGTCCATGGACCAGGGGTTGGGGACCCCTGGTGTAGATGAATGCTTACTCATAAAGACACCAGAATTCTCTGGGGGCTTTGAGGAAGTAAGTTAAGCATTGTTGGAACTAACTAGACAACCTGTGACCCATTGGGTCATTATTTCCTAGATATTTCCTTACCAAGCATTTGCTCACTCCTGTGCACCCTCCCTTATCCTTTCTGTGCCTCCCTCGTGTCCTCTCACACCCCTTTGCCCTCTATGCACACTCCCCGACTTGCACCACTCCTCCGCACAACTTCCCTGATCCGTGGCATCACCTTTTGCACACTTGACCCAACCTGCCTGGCACCTCTAAGCACTTACCCGACCTGTGCTGCACTTTCACACACTCCCTCACACCCTTGTTCACCCTCCCTAATCTGCAGTGTCTCTTGTACACCCCAAGCACCCTCCCTGACACACCCAGTGCCTCCCCTGCATCCCCATAACCCCCTCTCTCACTCCCCCACCCAGCAGCAGCCACTTATCTATGGTGATTGCTCTATGATGCACCATTTTGCCCAATTGAAGGTTACAAACAGAGCTTTAGTAATATGAAAACAGATGGACTGGATGTGTTGGAATAAGGTCAACCATATGACGGAACTGCAGATATGAGTGAATTGTATATTGGTGTCTAAGCTAAAATATACCATAGCATCCAAAAGCTACATATGTCCATTTTGCTGCCTACAATTTCATTCTGAATAATGCCATGTTAGTTGTCCCAGCAGTGAGAAAATTATTTGCAGTTGTGTAATGTCTTTATAATTTGCACATAGTATGAAACAGTTTCTTTCACTTTTCCTAAGAATGACATCTCAGTCCACAATTGTCTGCTGAAGACATTGTGTGTAGCATGATAGTCAGCACATATCACAGGCTCTCATTCCCATTCACACCCACTTCAGAGATACCCACAATATATTGACAGGGATAATTCTCCTGAGAAAGAGAATAAGTAACAATAACAGATATATATATAGTTTATCAACCACAATAATCTTGTGCGTGTGTGTGTAGTTTATCGACCACCATAATAAAATGGACGGAAATCTTATATTTCTTTTTTTTTTTTAAAAAAAGTTGTAGAACTTCTTATAATGGAATCTATTTCTGTGAACAAGTTTACTGATAACATCACATGCTTACTGTTGTTGTTTTTTTAAAAAATCACACCTTTGATAGTGACAGCTGCAGAGAGGGCATTTTTTCAACATAAACATGTAAAAAACTACTTGGAAAGCAACATGTATAAGAGTGTCTAAGTGGTTTGAGGGGAAAATACGCTGTTCTCAGCAGAGAATGAGATGCCATAACACTAGATATTCCAATTAGTATATTTGCAGATCAAAAGGCATGAAATAAACACTTTTGAGTGATCTATTACAGCCCTGCTGTCATGGTCCTCATATGCACAGAGCCAGGGATTACAGAGTTACACTGGGTCTCCATCTTTGTTCTGTGGGGTCAAAGAGCTCTGTACAACATACAAATGCAGTACAGATGTTCTGACCAACAAACTATGCAGCCCAGACACAAGAAGAGAGGGAAAATAGCAGTTTGATTTATCCCACTTCCTACCTACCTGCATGAATGATAAGCTGCTGCTGTTTTAATTTTTAAAGGTTTATTTTGGTTGTTAGCTTAAGCTCTTGTTTATTATTATTGCACTCTGTGCATATTCTCGGTCAGCATAAGGGGCGCCTGTTACCCTATGGCTCTAGACCTAATGCTACTGTCTGTTGATGAGTATGAAATGAAGAGAGATTTCATGGATAAAATTGGCGAGGAACTGTGGAAAGATTAAATTAAAACCACCCAATAATGCTATTGATAATCAATCAACTGGAGAGCCAGTTTGGTATAGTGTTATGGCTTCAGATTAGAAACAGGGAAACCATGACTTCTAGTCCCATCTTAGGCACAAAACCAGCTGGGTGACCTTGGGCCAGTCACTCTGTCCCAGTCCTAAAAAGGAGGCAATGGCAAACCACTTCTGAAAAACATTGCCAAGAAAACTGCAGCGATTTGGCCAAAAATCAGACATAATTGAACCAAAGTCAAAAAAAGTCATTCTAGAAACTTAGCAATAATAACCTTAATGACCAACTTTATACCCTAGTGTGCAATTAAACCAGTTGATTTTGAACTATTTAAAATATCCACTGTATAATTAGCATGCTAACTCAGTTTTAGGACTTTAGCTTCTTAACCTGCCAAGTTTCTTAGAACACTCACCAATCTTGATTGCCATTTATTTATTCGTATAAAATATGCAGCATTCCAGAGAGGCAAAATATATTATACTTTTACTTTCTTTAATTTTTCTTCTTTTACATATAATTGCTGTCACTTAGTATTCATTTGTACATGAACAAATACATTAAACAAACAAGCCTAAAGCAAGTTTTTTTTGTGTTCTTAACTTTTATTGCGGGTCTCAGTGCCAAGGCATTAATTGTTTATTTAAAGACAAAACTTGCTCCCCATGAAGTCATTGTTGCTGTTTCAATTACATGAACTTAAACCTGCCATGTCTGCATTCTATATTTGTGGAATATCTACTTATGTCCCATGTTTATGATCATCAATTTGTCAGCCTATATTTATTGTAATAATACTTATAAATTCCAAAATAGTGCAAAAAAGAAGCATTCATATGCAATGGCTAACAGAAAAGGAGAATTAAAAATTTGTTATTTAACTTGATCGTAGATTTCTGCAGTGCGTGTGTATATATATATATATATATATATATATATATATATATGTGTGTGTGTGTGTGTGTGTGTGTGTGTGTGTGTGTGTGTATACACACACACACACATACACACACACATACATACACACACAGAGAGAGGTTGGCTGCATTTAATCAATTCTCATCAGGTTGTTGCTTGCACAATTTTTATCTCTCCTTTTTCACACTGCAACCTTTTGGATTTCTAAGAATCTCTCCCAGGTATTGGAGGACTCTCTATAGCAGGGGTATCAAACTGCCAGCCTGCGGGCCGGTTGCATCATTCGAAGGCCGTGTCCACCCCAGGTCCAGCAATGCAAAAAAAGTCACGATACGTCGCGACACGTCACGTGACGCGGCGAGTTTGACACCCGTGCTCTAGTCTATAGCATTTGTTTGATGAAGTGTAAGGGACTGTAGCTGCAAAGTACAAGTGTTACAAACTGATATATTCCCATTTTCTCAGTATTGCATAAGGTCTGCAATATCTCTGTATTTGGAAGGTTATTCATTTCTTTAACTAGGCTTTTAAAAATTAATAATGTTAATCTTGTCTATTTATGTTTTCATGTTGTTGTTGCTAAACACCATGATTGCCGAAGTCCTGTTATAATGCTGTGTGTGTGTGTGTCTTCCTGAGAGGGATGAGTGATGAATGCTATGGGTAGATGGCAAGAGTATATAATCCCAAGGTGCGAAGGTCATCCCCGCTGTCCAGCTAAAGCAAGCAGGCACCTATATAGGACAGCAACAAACTAGGAAGATGTTGGAGGCAAGCAGTCATTTTAGAAAGCAATAGTAAGCCATCTGTATTTTACCAAGAACATCACATTGATAGGAATCATAAATCAATCATAAAATGATTGATGCTTTGGTGCCAGTAATGGACCCCTCCTGTCAGATGGCATTCAACATGTTACTGTGGAAAGTCGGAGGCTCTTTCAGAATACTAATGGTGTTTGTGATGTAAATTAAAGCCTTAGAGTGTAATAAGCTATGAGAATAGTCTTGAGAATGACAATGGTCAGATAAAAGAATCTAAATCAAAGCAGTGATGTAATTTGACAAAGCATCTCAGACTTAACCCTCCCTAATTCTCTTTAGAATAAAGGCGGGGGGAACAAGAGGCACATTCAGACCGTAAGATCCTGTTTCTGTAACTCTAAAAGAGCTGAATTAGCAATCATAACTTTGGTTTCCTTGTGTGGTTTACCTCAAAGGACTGAGATAGGAACTGTGGAATAAACTAAATGAAGTAGGTAAGAATGAATATGAAAAAAGACTGCTAAAGATGAAGAAATTGAAGAAAGCATACTGGATGTCAAAACATCTATTGTTATTCTCATAGTATCGGTGACAGTAAGATAAAGTGATTCAGAGAACTTTGATATCCTCAGGAAGAACACTCCTGTATATTTATGGGACTCTGATTCACTATTATAGGTTACATCCATATATTCCCCCAAACTTTGGGTCTTTCATTGTTCTTGAGGTACTTCTCAAGATGCAGCCTTCCTTTTATCCCCACTTAGCTTTGTATTTCTCTGATCCAGTGTTACAGTGAAACTTTTTCTCCTGTGCAATGCTTCAACAGCAATTGTAATGAGGACGAGGCAGGTGCTGGGATTTGCCAACTCCTGTTTCCTATTTTTGGCTGCTGCAGGCACAGTCCCCCCATTGATTCTACTCAGTGGCCATCTTAGCTGGAAATGATGCTAGTTAGACATTGCAAGGGTTCGTGACCTATATAGATCTAGTGGTCTCAGGAGAAATTATTTATAATGTGTAAAAAATGAGTCCATCCTTCTGTTAGATAGAGAGGAATGAGCAACTGCAAGGAAAAGCATAAGGATTGACAGGCAAGAAAGAGAAAGACAAGTGAGCAAATGCAAGTGAGAGATCAAAAGAAAGAGTAAGAGACGAAAAGACAGATGTAGTGTAAGGATTAGAGCAAGAACGATGAGTGAGTGACAAGGAGCAATATATCAAGAGAAAGTCAATGGATTGGATCAATGAATTAGTGATGGAGTGGGATGGATTTCCTCATAAACTAAAATAGGTGAGTATCTTCTACTATACCAGGAAGTCTCAAACCACCTTGTAGATCATGATCTATGGACTGGGACTTCCCAATAAAGCAGGAGAGGCAGAAAACCCCCTCCAACCATGTGGCTAAACTTGTCAAAATTCATCCAACCCACTTCACATTACGGAGAACAACTGATGATTGTTTTTACAACCAGCAGGAAGTACATCAATTGCTAAACCTCAATTTGCCCAAAGTAGTACCACTCTGAGGCAGAATAGAGACCACGTATACAGGCAAGGCAAATTATGTTGGAGTACTTTTATGCTACATCAAGGATTGTAGGCAGGCATTTTAAACCAGCGGTTTGGATAACTTCCAAATGAAGGCATGACTACTATGGAAAGAAATTATAGAAATCTTGGAGTATTTATGTCCAATACTACTACTTCCAAGCACATTGTTAATCAAGTATCAGATTAAAATACACCTGATGACTGATCTCATCTTAATATACATATACATCTCATTTTAAAGATGATTTTCAGTTTTCAGCCAGATAACTTTACATTGCAGATTATCCAAAGATCATTATTTTTGTCAATAATATGCATTAGAGATAATACTCAGGTACTAATGCATGATAGTTCCTTTCTGCAAGTCAGATGCATCACCTGAGCAGCCATCCCCAGTTTTAGAATACAGGTGCAGAAATAGACATTGTCACGGTTTGTGTAAATAGTCAGGTAGACAGGATGGATGTGTTTAGTCATTGATTACAATGTAATGAAATTAAGAAATCCTGGAAATAATATAGATTGCTAGATAAAATAGGGACTTCAAGGTAGCTCTTTCTGAAATGCTGCATTTTCCTTACCAACTGCTCTTCAGGCATAAACATGGAATTCAAAAAGAGTTTTAGAGCCAAACCAATTTCTGAACCAGTGGAGCCTTACCTAGAGGCTGAATTAAATATTTTCTGTCTTCCCCTGATTTTCAAGCTGCATAAACTCTTTCCCACTGCCTATTCAATCCTGAGCCTTAGGGGGATTGATCAAGATTGGGATGAATTGCTTGTCCAGAATGATGGTTGTGTCAGAATGTTGTAGCTGACACTGCAGCTGTCACTCACCTGAACTTCTCAGAAGGAAATAATTCTTTTTCTTCTGACTTTTGCAATGGGGTTGGGTGGGAGGGTAACATTCAAGGAAGGGAAGGAAGGAAGGAAGGAAGGAAGGAAGGAAGGAAGGAAGGTAGGTCTGACACAAGGATACTTTTAATCTTGATAAAAGTTTTAAAAGTTATCAGAGTGGGGCAGGTGTTCAGTCCTCTGCAAAGAAAAAGTTGGAAAAAAACAAAGGGCAATCTTCTGCCTTTATTGCATATAGGTGCCTGAAAGTAGAGATTTTGCTGGAAGTCACATGTTGCAACCTTTACTTTCTTTCTAATAAATATTATTAATTAGAATCCTTGGATTCTTGCTCCATGGATTAACTGTTTCCAGTCCAGTTACAAGGACAATAGTCTGTTATATGCAAGTAAGGACTACAGCAACCCTACTTTGTCTTTTTTCACTATAGTCTATTTTTATTTTTATTTATCAAGTTTAGATACCATCCATCTCATTTCCATAATAAAAAAGTTTTCATGTTCTAGTAATTGTTCCCAGAGTATGCACATAGACCTCTTTGCTAACTGCATTCCAAACTATCCAGTGGCTTCTACAATATCTATAAGGTTATGCCAGGAAGTCTAATTTCTATAAAGTACAGTAGTTGGGAGCATTCCTCTTGGGGAATTATACTTCTCTCTTTTCTAGGTATTTTACTATTCTTAAAGGCAGGTGAACTCAAAATTATACTAAACCTTCAACATGTAATCTTCTAAACAAAAATGGAAGCTTTTCCATTTTACCTATCATTTGGGCAGAGTTTGACCTAACAAAATGTACATTGTGTCTTCACATGTATATTAATTTAGCCAACTTCTAGAATCAGTGATCCATGGACTGACTCACCAATGAGCATCTTTCATGTCACTGAGACTAAAATACATGACATCCAGAAGCCAGAAATGAATTATATCCAATAACATGGGAAAGTCTGTGAGAATTAAAGCTTTCCCCAGAAATCCAACGGAAACTTGATTCGAACCTTCAACATTCGCAGGACAAGTTTGGGAAGAGCTGGGATTTTAGACTTCTTTAATAGGCTTACATTAAATGTATTTTAGTGGCAATTATATATCTCTGGAATGTTCTTCTCGTTGATACTGCAGCTGCAACTCCTTAGTCATTTCCATTTCAGCACATAAGTCTTTCTCTGTCTTTGATGATCAGTAGGAGACTCAAAAGCCCAAAAATCCAGAATAGGTATCTGTGCTCTTTATTCTGTCAGTTTCTACTTTGCCACAGTGACAAGCAGAAGCAATAAACAAAGAAGATTAGGCAAAACTGTAAATGCACATGAGTTCAGTGAGAAGGCAAAACAAAAAAAGCCTCTGGTTTCAGCACCTGATTGCTCAAGGACCTTTTTCAAAACTTTGACAGGTCCTGTGTACAGTACCCCCTTCTGATTGGTTTAGGCACTTTGGGTACACTTCCAATTAGCTGACCTTAATTGATGACTATTCAACTCTCCGTAGCTTAACTGTAATTTTTCAGAGCAACTGCCTAGTCAATCTTGATAAAGTTGTTTAGGGTACCTCTTCAGCTTGGTCCTTGCTGATAGAAGTATCAGGGCTCCTCCTGATCTCTGTCATTTCTGAATCTTCTGCCAGGGATCTGATAAGCAGCTTGTATCATCTGGCTTCATAAATTTCATATCTATCAAGACCTTCTTCCTCACTTAACAAGTTCTATAACCACATCTGATAAGATTGATGCATCTACTAAAGTCTGAAGCAAGAATTGTGTCAGGTTGTCAAGCAGGAGAATGTACCTTACAAAGAGATCCACTGCTATTTTTCATAGGGACTAAAAATTCCTTCTCCAGACGCTTCTTTCTTTTCAAGGTTGGTCTCAACCTTCCTCTTGAATCAAGACATTATCATTGCTCATATTTTCCCCAGCCCTTCAACGCCATTGGAAATATTGTTACATTCTCTAAATGCTGTTGCTATACTCAGACTGTTCAATATCATTTAATTGGGACTGATATTTATTTATGGCCTGACAGAGTCCATCTAAACGGTGTGGTCTTTCCCCCAAATGTTTATCCCCATGGATAGTGACAAGCTTTGCTATGAGCTGACCAAACAGTTGTGCTTCTTCTGATCCATACTCCCTGCACAAAAGTATTGGCAATACCAGCAACACCAAATACACCTCGCTGGAGCTATGTTGATTGGCCCCAAGGACTGAGCTCTCTGTCTTTATCCAGCACTATAGACTGGACCTACATTCCTAAAGAAATCCATCCTTTAGGAGAGAGAGGGCAGCTCTTCTAGGTCACCATATGAAGCTCGCAGTTCAATTGTATGTGCCAACCATACAGACCATAATAAAGAAGAGATGGATACTTTTCTATAGTTGCAGTTCTTTGAGTCGTCATCTCTAAATTCATTCAACCCCCCTTCACTGTGCCTTCAGATCTGCTTTATCGGTGCAGAACTGAAGGGGTTTGACAGAAGCTGAGACGGTTTTTGTAGTATGGATGGAGAACATGGCTTCTCATGTAGAAAGCAAAGTGGAAAACAGCCATGATGAGAGAAGGAAGATCCATTATCAAGGCAACCCAAAGGCATACATTGCTTAAGTCTAAAGGATGGGAGAGGATTACTAAAATATCACAGGCTTGCATATAAAAGAGGGAGGATGGGAAGTACAAGATATAGTTGCAACATTATGTCACTATAGCCAATCTAAATTAAAAATAACTTTTAGTCTTCCATGGAGTCTCTTTCTTGGTCTGGCCTACTTCATAAGGATGACTGCTCTCATCAAACAGTTCTGTACATTCTAAAAGATTTTTGAATTTGAATTTATATGTGTAAAGAGCTTAAGTGATGGGTCGTGGTCAATTCTTCTCTGCATTCAAAATACATAATAGTCTGTGTTTTTTGGTGGGCAGCCAATTTGTATAATATTGGACAAAAGTCTTTAAGATCCCACTGAACGTTCTTCATTAAAGAAATAATAAAACTAGGTCCTTGTATGTGCTAAACATACAACACAAGTGCTCTATCTTGGCCTCTCATATTCTGTAGCTATAACATATATTTCTGCCTTCAAATCTGTCTTGTTGTTCTGTGTTGTTCAGTTTCCCATAATTATAGAACAATGCACATTCCTTAAAATTGAGGCAATTTCTGTGCTTGTAATGTCCACAATAACTTTAAGGTGCTAGTTCTGAAATAAATAATCAGAATTTATGGACAACGCATATAGATCTATGCGTGAAAAACATATTGACTAGATCAGGGGTAGGCAACCTTGGCTCTTTTATGACTCGTGGACTTCAACTCCCAGAATTCCTGAGCCAGCATGACTGGCTCAGGAATTCTGGGAGTTGAAGTCCACGAGTCATAAAAGAGCCAAGGTTGCCTAACCCTGGACTAGATGCTATACAGGAATAGTTATATTTTACCCCGGCTAATAAATTGAAATTAATTTGTAAACATTTTTATCCACTGAAGGTGATACATATGGGGTGGGTGAATGAGAGACTCCAGGGAGAAGATTCCCCCCAACTGTATACATTCAAGTTCCTGGCACTGAAGGGTTCGTCATTCTATATTTTCAGCACCCCACCGGTAAGCAGCTATTTTTTTTTAAAGTGTGACGGTTATTGTTTTTGTCAGCTAGAAGGTTCCCCTTCACTTTCCATTGGATAATGAAGCAAACTGTAATTTAGTAAAGAACATTCACAGTAACTCTTTCAGACACCTTTAATCCTTCCCTCTCATGCATAAAACATTGAGATCAATGAGGACTGGATGATTTCATAGGACATTTCTTTATTTTGCTGCTCAGTTTGAGGCTCCGATGGCTTCAGACCTAAAGAGTCACCAAAAATTCCATTATACTGGAATTTGAGGCAGATATGCTAGCTTCAAATTTAGAAGATATTTTTTAATAAGCGGGTTTTCTTACCTTTTCCCCATGAACTGCATTGCATCTTGACAAATTCTCAAAAATACTGTTAGGAAATAGTGTTGCATGTAAATCTTACATAGATTTAAGGGACAGAACTCAACTATCAGCTATGGAACCATTTAAACAACAAGGTTCATGAAAGCTGTGGTATAAGTTTTTTTTAAAAAAGGCTTAACACAATTTCCTAAAGAAAACATACTCATGACTCCCACCTGACCCCCTCCCATCACTAACCCATCCACATCTTTACTCACTATGTATCTTTGCCCTGCCCACTGTCCCTTGCCCCTCACCCCTAAAATACCAAGTCCTAATGACAATGAAAGGTTGTCAGCCCTGGTTTAAAGAAAGGAAAGACAAGCTAAAATGGTGAGTAAAAAATATGCTGAGCTGAAATAGTTCTAGTTAATTATATTTTATTTTTTTAACCTAATAAATGTATAGGGAAATTTATTTATTGTTTTTTTAACCTAATGTATAGGGAAATTTAACATTCATACTATGAATGTTAGGGAAGCCGTTATTTTATAGATGTAATCAAAAGAAGTCAACTCCCACATTTAAGAAATCAAAATTCTCTTTTTGTAAGATAAATAAGCATATCATAAAAGCCACTAAATGATAAAAATAAGCTTATTCTATATTGTTACATATATAAATATATGTATCTTATATATATATATATATATATATATATATATATATATATATATATATATATATATATATATATATATATGAATATCTTCTTCTGCTGCTTTGAATCTGTGAAGATGAAAAACAGTGCTGTAATAGCTGTATTTGTGGAAGAGTTACTGACACTACAGTGAAAAACATGATATAAATCTAAGGAAAAGCTGGGTATATATTGAGAAGTAGGTAGATATTTAGCACTTTCACTGCATACCAGAGCTAGAAACTAAAAGAGCAAAAAAAAAAAAAAAATACAAAGCTGCTTTAACAATCCAAAGAGGTTTCTTTACATATCCAGCCACATGTTACAGAGTTTGACTTTGTACAGAGCTAGAAAACACATAAAACCTATAATATATTTCTGAAAATTTCCAAAAGTATATTGAAAATTATAAGAGCTAGAACCTTATCAATCCATGTCTAGGATAAAAAGGAAAGCAAATAATATGAGAATAGGACTGTGGGAAATTTCACTTCTGCTGGCCAAATGTGACAATTTTTTTCATTTGTTTTATTGGTTTCCATTGTATGCAAACAAAACTAGAATCTTAGTTTGTACTCCTAATATATTTAAACATTTTTGAAGTGTAGGTAAGCAGGGAGGAGAGCAACATTTTGAAGAAAAACACATTTCAATTTATAAAACAAGGCATATTTTGTAACTAAGGTTAGGGTAATGGTATGTTTTTTATACTCTTAAGTAAAAAGCATAAAATAAAGTGGGATGTTAAATAAAGTGGGGTGGCGGATTATTCCACAATTTAGAAAAGAGTGTTTCCTATTTAAAAGGCATCCCCTTTCGTACCCATTATCCCTAACAGTGTGAAGATTGATCAGCAGGTGGCAGCACCTAGCTGTGGTTGCCTGATCTCTGAAGCTAAGCAGGGTCAACCCTATGTAATACTTGGAAGGGAGGCAGTTTGGAAATTCCAAGTCTATGAGTTGGATTGGGTAGTTTAATTTAAAAACAAAAACAAAAAAAAACCACCTAGCTGGAAGAAAACAACTGCAGATCACCTTTGTATGGTTGCAAGGAATGCTGCACAATGAATCACCAGGAGTTGAGGTCTGAGTCCATTTTTTATTTACACTGTAAGTAAGTAAGGATATCTTAACCACAAGATAAATGGGTTAGAAGGGCGTTTGACTTACGTTGGAGTGCCATGTATGTTAAATAAGAAAAAATTCCATTGAAATAAATGGGACATCCCTCAAAATGCATGCACAGATTTGCAGGCTTCAACTTTGTTAACGCAACAATAAAATACAAAATGTATTTCTAGAATAGTTTTGTTATTAATATACAAGTTTATGTAAATAATTTTAACCAACTAAATATTGTAATCAAGTCATTATTCAGAATGCAAAAGTAAGCAAACTATTTAAAGGATAAGATAAGCAATAGATGTAAGAAAAGCAACACAACAGACATTTTCTTCTGGTGCCTATAATTCATTTAGCTGTTAAGCAGAGGCATTAAGAATGTAAACAGTTTTTGCCGTTGATCTTGCTGGGGATGGATTGGAGCTTTTCCATCCTGTCCTACGGCAGAATGAACATTAACAGGAACATCTTTTGCCAGAGAAACAAACAAAACACTAAATTCAGTTTTGAAAATATGTGAGCTTGCTAAAACTCTTAACCACTATTAATACTGCAGCATATTTTATGAAAATAAATGCTATTCAGAATGTACTCAAGTATTTCAGGCAACAAATGAAAAAATCCATATTTTAATATCCCCCTTCCACAAACCAAGTACCTGTAAGAAAAAAAAAACTGTGATTCAGAGAGTACAGTGTAGATAATAATTTTACGCAAATGCTAGGAACTAAAAAGAATGTAGAGATAGCTAGGTGTTCTTTTTTTAACATTTAAAAAATGAAATCTCCTGTTTGTATATTGAAATTATGGGCTTCGATCCAGGAGTATGTTTCTATAACCTCGTTAGGAAGACTTAGCCAGTGCATTTTTTTTATACATACATTTTCACAATTTGTCTTCACCAAACACTTGCTATGTTTTGCAGACATCAGACAAGGTCCTCTGATATATTGCTAACTAATTAAAAGGTAGGACAATATGCTATTCAAGGCATTATAATTACAGTTATCCTGCAGAGTCTTCAAATCGTGTGTGTGTGTGTGTGTGTGTGTGAGAGAGAGAGAGAGAGAGAGAGAGAGAGAGAGAGAGAGAGAAGGTTAAGAAGGAGACCTGAACTATGAGCTTTGATAATCTATTTGGCAGGATTAAAGCATGAAGAGAAAACCTAGAAGCTCTTACAGATTTTAGACTAAGGCTTCAGTTCAGTGAAGAGAACAACTGCTTTTCTATATATTGAGCATAACTCAGCAGTCTTTCTTTTTAGGTACAACTTCATATCACAGCAGTCACATACAAATCAGCATTTAGGCTGTTAAGTCCCTGTCCTTTTGTGCTGTATACCTGTGACTGAGGAAGCTTTTCTCGTGTGGTGCCTCAAGCTCTTAGGTCTTCCTGTTGGATGCTAGAATCCCAGGGCAACATTCATAAATAGTAGAGATGATAAATTAAATATTGGATTTTTTTCTCCAGAATTCTTACTCTTCATCATCAGTGAATATAGTGACAGGTGCAGAGTCTATTATAACTGCCTTTATGGGAGTACACTTATAAATAAGTTTGCTTTGCAGAATTTATGTCATACAGCAAATAGGATGACTAAGTCAACATTTTAAAGAATAAACTATTTAAGAGAAAACAATCTTAAGTCAGAACCGTTAAGTATCCAATATCTATTGGGGCATTAAAAGGAGAACCATTTTTCAATATTTAATACAGTCCGTGAAAAAATAAATTCACCCTGGTATCTCATTTTTAGTGTGTAAAGGTACAGCAGCAATAGAAAGATTTTGACCTCTTGAGCACAATTACACACTATATTGCTTTCTGAATTCATGGTTCATAGTTTTTTCTCCATTGTTAGCAATCTGTAGAGAGAATGAAAATACCATAAAGGCCAAAATTTGAAGCCCAATACTGAAAGCTGACAGAACAAATCTTGACTGGAATTTTTCATTGCTTTAAAAATATTTATTGATTTTGCAGTGAGTAATGCCGTTATAGTAGATTGTATCAGAATAATTAGTGAATTATAATCACTGTTTTAAATCAAAAGAAAAAAAATGATTAAAATAAGCAATTTAATTCTACACTTTATCAAATTGAATATTTACTTTTTCGTGGATATAAATGATTGCATTTATATCATTCAAATACACGTTTTTTTCTGTTTACTGAGCAAGCATTAACAGGAATTGGTAATAGAATTCCTAAAGCATTTGTTTTATGATCAGAAATACATAACCTGCTACTAACTAATAAGGCTGTTGTGCTGCAATAATTGAAAATATACTTTATAATAAAATATATACAAACGCACATCTGTAACTATTGAACAAAAGAAGTAATAGGCAATATTACGGATATAACTTCAATTACACTGAGGAATACAGCATATTCAAATAAGCCATCTCCCACCTCACACAATGTTATGTCATATCAACACAACCACACTACTTTTCAGTGCTATCTATTTACATATTGAACTATCAAATTCCAGTGATATATATGTGTCTGTACAGATGAAAATTTATTCAAAGAGAGTATAGAAGAGGGTAAGTGAACATTGACAATAGTGATATGAAGGTGAGTTGTCCTGTGGCAAGATGGCCGCAGCGAGTTGTCCTAACAGCATTAGACCATGATTAAGAACTTCTCAAGTCCAAAAGAGTCCATATTTTCATTGGGCCCATAGATTTTATAGGATAGGCAAATAGAAAATACCACTATGAATTTCTTCTGATACAGTATTGTTAGCTGCTTGAAGAGGGTAAATAATAAAAACAATTAAAAAAGAATTGAAGCTCCTCTTTCTTCCTGCCCCACCTAAAGGATTATGGGATTTGAAATTGTATCCCAAAGTGGTGAGAGTATCTGGTTTGCCTATGTTCATGCAGTACACTTTACAGATAGCCCTTGACTGTTCAAAGTTACAGTGACATTGAAAAAATATGACTTACAAACAATCCTTGTACTTACAGCTATCATGGCATCCCTCATGCGATCAAAATTTGAGCTCTTGGCAGCCGACATTGATTTACAATGGATGTAGCATCCCGGGAGTCCTGGGATCACCATTTGCAACCTTCCAAGCCAGCTTCCAATAAGCAAAGTCAGTGGGGGATGACACATGATTCACTTAACAATTGCAGTGATTCACTTAACCACTGTGGTAAAAAAGATCATAAAATTGGGCACGTAAAATTTCACATAGCAATGGAACTTTTGGTTCCAATTGTGGTTGTAAATCAAGGACTACCTGTACGTGGTTACTGAATTAACTGGTTTCCTGGGTTCAGACATGGACATATATTCAGACGTAGATTAAGTCATAAATTAACCAAACCTATAGGTTGTCCACAAAACGCCAAGGCAGAAATAGGTATAACAGTAACCAGTTTTAGTGAATTTGCAAATGCAGTTACTATCTATTTACTTGACCTTGTCAAGTGATTTTATGAATACATCCTGTAAGTGTATGGATAGAAAATATGGCATGTCTTCTCCATCCAAAGAACTGCCAATATTAGTTTGTAGGAAGATATGACTAGAGACTGAATGTTTAGTCAAAAGGCCAGCATAAATATGCAGGTAGGCAGACAGGCAGATTCCTACAGAACATTCCTAGAAAAAGTATTTTGTCTCCTGTTTTTGAGTTCTCATTGGGATGGGAAAATTTAGCTGTTTAATAAAGAATAAGTGTTTGGTTCCTGAAGCATGGCTAAACCCAGGTATTTCTAAATGAACTGGCTTCTTCTGATAATTTGTTAGTCAAGGCAATGTCTAGTGAGAAGTTCGAGTCTTTAAGAATTATTTTTAATTACTATTATTCTGGCTCAGAGAAATAATAGGCCTCCCTTCTTTCTATTTGCTAAAACGGGAGCTTAAGCAGTGTCGAAGAAAAAGATTCCCAGAGAGGCATTTATTAATGCTGGGTTGTGAAATCTTCTCTGTGGGATTTACTCCCCAGTCTTCCTTTGAGCACCGTTCTAAATTAGACATCTACATCTGATTCCTTTCTCTCTCTCTTTTGATCTTGTATTCTGCTGGAGCTCTTTCAGGTTCCTTCCTTTTCTAGAGTTGCTTGGTACTGATTACCTAGATTTTTATTTAGGAATATATCTGAATATTTTGTCTCTCGGAAAAGCAGGAAACAATGGTTTCTGTCATTTCCTTGGGAAAGTTAATATTTTCTTCTGCAGAAAAAAGCAGCAAAGAATCTTTGGCAGACACGATATTCCCATCAATATTCAGAAATGGCAGGAAGAAGCAGAATAACAGGATTGGAAGGGACCTTGGAGGTCTTCTAGTCCAACCTCCTGCTAGAAGCAGGAAACCCTATGCCATTCCACACAAATGGTTGTCCAGTCTCTTTTTATAAAAACCTCCAGTAATGGTGTACTCACAACTTCTGAAGGCAACCTGTTCCACTGGTTAATTGTTCTAACTGTCAGGAAATTTCTCCTTAGTTCTAAGTTGGTTCTCTCCTTGATTAGTTTCCATCCATTGCTTCTAGTCCTGCCTTCAGATGCTTTGGAGAATAGACCCCTCTTCATTGTGGCAGCCCCTCAAATATGGGAAGACTGCTATCATGTGACCCAATTCCTGCAACTGTTCTTGATATGTTTTAGCTTCCAGTTCCCTAATCATTTTTTTTGCTCATCTCTGCACTCTTTCTAAAGTCTCAACATCTTTTTTTTTTTTTATCGTGGCAACCAGAACTGGCTGCAATATTCCAAGCGCGGTCTTACCAAAACATTATAAAGTGGTATTAACACTTTATCTGATCTTGATTCTGTCCCTCTATTAATGCAGCCTAGGACTGTGTTGACTTTTTTGGCAGCTGCAGCACACTGCTGGATTCATTTCTGATTGTAGGGAATTCTGAGAAATGGAAAGCAGGCAGAGGAGAAAGAGTTGAGTTGGGCTAGGTGGGCAGCCTTCACATAAAGTTTCCCAGGTTGCATCCTCCAAATGATTTTTGTGCTCTCAAATATCAAAGGACGAAAAAACTCTTCTCATATGTAGATCTTTTTAAGACTGAGTTATATTTTTAAAAAGAATTATTTTTGTGGAATGGTTTGATATCTCTACTCAATATCAAAGGGGCTCTTCTTACCAAGATCAGTCTGTTCAAGAATTCAGAATTACAGGGACAAAGCAGAAACTCAGCCCTGACAGGCTTGATGGGCTAAACCAGTCAGTCTATTATTTAAGAACTGCATAAATATTTCACTAAAAACAGTCAACATAAAAGAAAGACTTTGATCATAATGGAACCTTTCAAACAAAACTGACATATCAGAAAGGTTTAATCAATTTTCTTGGGTTACAGTCTTAGTTAGATGTTTTAGTCCCTTGTCCAAAAAAATCTATTCTTTTAAGAGTGAGCTCACAGAAGCTGCCATAACAATGATGGAAATTACTTTTGTAGAGTATGATCAAAAGGTTATGATGGTTTTGCTTTTCTAAAAGGAGTAGTGCTTGTTCTAAATTGTACAAACAAAGTCAGTAATGGTGCAGTGTTTCTTAAAGACCATGGAAACCAAACAACGTATTTCTAAATAGGAACATTTATGATTCTTTCTGTAAATATCTGCATATTGAATCATGCTTATGCATTTATACATACATGCTCTCAACTGTTAAATAGAGCTAGCAGTGCCTGAACTCAGTGTCAGGCCACAATGTGAAAATACTACCGTGTTTCTGCGAAAATAAGACCCACCCAGAAAATAAGCCCTAGCCTGATTTTTTAAGTGTGTGCCTAATATAAGCCCGACCCCCAAAATAAGACTGGGGGGATGACCGTGACCAGCACAGGAGGCAGTGAATGCACGGGGTCGATGGTGTCCATCAGCAGCCACAGCCCACACAGTGCAGGTAAGTCCGAACGTGGAGGCAGAGGTGGGGAGACAGGCGATCCGGCCATGCTGCACGGCTGCCTGGCTCGTGGGAGGCTTGCAGGAGGCTTGCGTGGTGGCACCGGCAGTAGGCAGTGGCTCGGGGGGCAGGCAAGCGATCCTGATGCGCCGCCCGCTCCATCCCACCGTCTCGGCTTGCCCACAGTAGCGTCGGGGTTGGCGGCCACGCAACGCATCTGGATCGCCAGCCTGTCGCCCATTCCTCTGCCTGCTGCTGGTGCTGCCATGTGAGCCTCCCGCGAGCCATGCAGCCACACAGCACGTTTAGATCGCCTGCCTCCCCCCTGCCTCTGTGCTGCGCCAAGGGTTGTGACTGCTGGTGGACACTGTTGGCCCCCGCACACTCGCCGCCTCTTGTGCGTGCACTGGGGGTGGGGTGCCCAGCTGGGCTGATCACCCTGATACCGTGTTTCCCCGAAAATAAGCCGTAATGCGTCTTTTGGAGCAAAAAAAATATATATAAGACCAGGTCTTATTTTCGGGGAAACACAGTAGCTACTAGAAAAAGAGCCCTGTTATTCTTTTCGCTAATATTGTGCTTCTTCACTGGCCCAAGCACAAAATCTGAAGTAGCTCTCTTCAGACACAGTCTGAGCAGCTAACAGGTAGCATTGTGGGTAACTAAGAGGTGTGTTCTACAAAACATAGTTTCAGAAATAATGTAGCATAGCACACTTGCACACCCAACTATTTATTTATATCACACTTTTATTTCTTTTACACATAACTCAAGGTGGCAAACATATCCAACACATCTTCCTCCTATTATCCCCACAATAACAACCGTATGTGGGGAGTTGGACTCAGAGAGAGTGACTGGCCCAAGTTCACCAAACTTATTTTCATGGCTAAGGCAGGACTCACAGTCTCCCAGTTTCTAGCCTGGTGCCTTAACCACTACACCAAAGTGTCTCTCTTTATATTCTTCTAATCAGATCCCAGTCAATAAACCTGCTCTCTGCAAAGTAGCTTCCAGTATTTAGATCACTTTGTCTTAAATTCTGATCTCATATTCATTTTACGCACAGATCATCCTAACAGGGAACTGAATGATGTAAAACAGAGTAAAACAAGGCTGGAAGTAATAAAATTCAAAGGCTTTTTAAAACAAAAGTGAGTACGAGTGTAGAGACAAAACCTGACTTTTCCTGAAAGATCTTTTGAAGCTGAGGTGCCACTAATTAGGCTCTACATCAAATATATAGTGCTATGCTTTCGAAATTACTTTCAGAGAAGGAATAAAATAGAGACATGTTGAAAGGATTGGTAGAGACACCATGTATAGCATAGTGGGTGGATTTTACGTTCTTAGATAAAAAGCAGAAACCCATAATTTCAGGACTGAACTTCAGTTTGGAAGGCAAAGTCTGGGATCTCTTCATTCATGCATAGATATATACAGTATTTGCTTCTAATAAGGCAAAGAAATTGCATGGAGAAAGGGTTTTTTTTTTACTATTCAGTAATTCTCTTTAGAATATGAGCTATCCACAAGTGGAAGTTATTTAAAGATCAGAGCAAAAGGCAGTAGATAATTGAGTGAGAATCTATTGCCGTGGCAGGATGAAAAAAGAAATACACCAGCTAAAAATATTTTTCACTTACGATAGCTTCATTTGCCAGCTTGAATGGCACTATTCTTGAGTTCTTGTCCTCAGAGCTTGCTTGTTTATCTGCAGATGCTTTGTTACCATTTGAGATAACATCAGTGCATGGGAGGGCAAAATTTGCTGGTTGTTTATATGTATGTTTCACGCTGGAGAAGTGCGGCCAGATGGTAATCAAAAAAGGGAAGGTAGTTAAGAATGATGTGGTAGAACTACCAGTGAGCCACATAGCAGACTTTCAGACCAACTACAAGTATCTTGGTATCCCATAGTCACATGGGAACTGTGGTGAAGAGCCAAGGAAGACAGCAACATCCAAGTATCGCCACACAAAAAGACAGGTCCTGAAGAACAAGCTCATTGGGAAGAATAAAACCCACACCATCAACACGAATCCCCTGCAGTCATCAGATATCCTACCACTATAATGTGCTGGCCAAAGGAGGGCATAAAAGTTGCTGATGTGAAGTTCTGGAAGGTCTCACAATGTATGGAGGTTTCCATACTTAGTCCAACAACTAGAGTCTGCACACAAGCCAGAAAGAGGGGGTCAAAGCTGTTGTCCTGAATGAAACCAAGAGCATCAATGCGTACATCATTCATGGCATCACACCTAAGATGGCACCCAAAGATGAGTTCCTGAGACAATGCCTGAGGTAACAGCAGACATGGAAGGAAGATCAAGAACAGGAAGTGCCATGACAAACAAGATTCTCCATGGGATATACTATTGACAGATGAGTGAGGTGGCTGACATTGAGAAATTGTATCAAGGGCTGGGCTAAGAACAGCATCAAGGCACTGATCATATTAGCACAAGAACTAAACACCAAATCTATACAAGTAGGGGTCTGTCACGCTAGACTGGACGCAAGATGCAGTTTATGCAGAAAGTCTTCGAAGACAGTCCAACACATAATACTTACATGGGTGTAAGATGCAAGCAGGAACAGCGTACAGTGAACAGCACAACCAAGTAGCTGGCATTGTATACAGGAACATATGCACAGTATATGGGCTAAATTCTCCCAATTCCACATGGGAGATTCCACAGAAGATTACGGAGAACAACAGGACTAAGATCCTTTGAGACTTCCAGATCCAGACAGCCAGGTACTGGCCAATCAACCAGACATTGTGGTAGTAGCAGGGACCAGAAGACAGCAGTAGTGATAGCAACATAAGGTGACAGCAATATAAGGATGGAGGTTGAGAATAAGGGCCTGAAGGAGGACCAGGAGAGGAAGTGGAAAATAAAGTGCTCCCAGAGGTGATAGGAGCACTTGGTGCTGTGACTCCTAAGCCAGGAGAATGGCTCCAACTCATCCCAAGAACAACCTCAGAGCACTCTATCCAGAAGAGCGCATTGTTAGGAGTAGCTAAGATACGGCGCAGAACCCTCAAACTCCCAGGTTTCTGGGAGGTTCCTGAACCTTTATCTGGCTCTGTGTCCTGCTTATTGAGTGTTGGCTGCTGGAGAGGATGTATTCTAGACCACTTTCTTTCTTCCTAGGCTTTTGGTTGCATCTTTTAAATGGTATGTGAGTGAGTTTTATCAGTATGTCTGTTGATGGGTGATTTGTTAGAATGCCTCCATGAACTCACACAAGCCAGGAACTCACTAGCATTTTTAGATCTTGCTTTATCTAAAAGGTGACACTTTTCTAGCTGAAATAATTTTGAATTCATCAGTGGGTAGAGAGATTAATGAATTTTCATCATGTCTTCTAATGGCCAGTTGTTATTCAGGGATGTATCTTATCAATCTAGTAATTAATAGTATGAAATAAAAAATGATGAGTTTTGGCAGGAAAGGAAGCAGTATAAGTGATTTTAGAATTCCTATAAAATAAGACAGGTTGGATATTTTCTTTATCTCAGTATTTCTCAGATAAAAAGGGACTAGCTGAATGCAATTGCATGTCTTTAAATTTTGAACAGGTTGTTTAATTAAAGGGATCTAGGTTCACTTAAACCAATCATGAAAACTTCTAAGGCAAAGATGCTGTTCTTGCTGACCTTTAGTGTCAAATATGGAGTTTTGCTACAATTAAGGGAATTGAAACAATCCAAAATCATTTTCTATATTTAATCTTAGGAACATCAAGAGTTTCTCTAGCAATGCCATCAGAGCTGAACTCAGAAGCCCACTGTTTTATTCTGTTTAATTACTGGGTCAGGTTAACCCAAATAATTGGAGATATGCTTCCTCAAATTTGTTTAAATGAGCAGATGGTTAAAAAACCTTGACAAGTCCTAGTTGCATAATATTCTCCAAACTGACACTACCAGATGGCTCTAGTATGGAGATCTTTCACTGTATCTATCATTAATATATATTTTCAGACAAAGAATATTAGATGTTGAAGGACAGATGGACATAGAAGTTCTGTTGGTTAGGAAATCAATGAAATGGCTAGCTAGAGTTAAATGCAATAGAAGAGAATATTTGCAGCTCAGAATTGAACTGTGAGGTTCTTGGTGATCTCTGACCTTGGCTACTTTCTTGCAAACATTTCGTTATCCTGCTAAGTAACATCATCAGTACTTCAAAGGAGAAGGGTTTGCTCTCTGTTTATATACAAGTGGTGTGAGTGTTCTTGGTGGTTCCTTGATTAAGCTGTTGTTTACTATTTGAAATAAGCAATGCCCCAATCACAGAATTTGGTAGTTCCTTGATTGGGGTACTGCTTATTGCTTGATTGTATTGCTAGTAGTAATCTTGGTGTTAATCTCTGCTTATCTACGATGATTGCTGGCAAGGAGGTATTATGGACTTTTAGTTTTTATTGTCTCTTTTGAATGGTATGTAGAAGTTGTTTATCTCTATGTGCCTACTGATGGCTGATTTGTCTGAGTGTCAGACTTCCGGTCTACTGTGTTTCCCCGAAAGTAAGACCTACCCTGAAAATAAGCCCTAGCTTGATTTTTTGGGGGTGGCCCTAATATAAGTCCTACCCCAAAAATAAGCCCTAGTTTGGGGGCGAGGCACACACCTAAAAATCAAGCTAGGGCAGGGGTGGGGGTGTAGAGCTGCCCCAGGCGCCCCGCACACCTTGCAGCCAGGCTTCTCCTCGCCAACACACTTCTTCTGCAGCGTCCCCAAGCCTGCATTTCGCAGTCAGGCCTTTCCAGAAGGCCTCTGCAGCCGAGAACCAAGCTATGGATTGAATCCATTGCTCGGTTATCAGCTGCAGAGACCTTCCAGAAAGGTCTGACTGCGAAATGCAGGCCCAAGCTCCATTCTGAGCTGCAGAATGAAGCTGTTCCTTCAGCCACAGAAGAAGTGGGCTAGCTGGGCGGAACTGTCAATGCTGGAGGTGAGTGGAAAAGACAGAACCTCTCCCCCCAAAATAAGACTTGGTGCCTCTTTTGGAGGCAAAAAAAAATAAGACCGGGTTTTATTTTTGGGGAAACACAGTATAGCATTTTTGGACTTAGCTTGGTCTAAGGAACTATCAACTCACAAACAAACAGTAAACAACAGCCTAATCAAGGAACCACCAAGAACACACCCACCCACACTGACAGGGCAAGTCACTTGTATATAAACAGAGAGCAAGCCCCACTCCCTTCTAACACTGATGATATAGGGCAGGCATGTCAAACTCACGACGTCATGTGACATCACGTGACATATCGGGACTTTTTCCCCATTGCCGGCAATGGGGTGGGCACAGTTTCGGCGTGATGCATCCGGCCCACGGGCCGGCAGTTTGACCTGCCTGATATAGGGTAATGGGTACCTGGGTATTGAAACATCTGCAAGAAAACAACCAAGCTCAGAGAGCACCAAGGACTTCACAAGAATTAAGTCCCAATTTCAAGAAGAAAAGTATTTGTCCTTTCAATAAAAAGTGATGATCATATAACCTTTACTTATGTCTGATTTGAGCAAATGTGTACAATGATGCAAAAAGGCAGATTCCCAGTTATTCCATTGCAAGATAGACTCTGTATTTGCAAATCAGGTGAAATAGAACATCTGCCACATCACACATTAGAATGCTGGTTGTAAGCTCAATATAGGGATCATTAATTATTTTTGTTCCTTGATGATGTGAGGAATTGGAATGTTAAAAGTACATTGAATTTCCTCTTAAAGGTACCAACTCGATTGTGACACAACAGATTGCTTTTTTTGTAGTTAGGGCAGCCAAGTTAAAGGGAAAAGTGAATCTGCCCAACATGACAAATTACATAATTCCTGTATGTTCTAAGAATTTGATTTGGAGCAAGTTTTTATACTATTTAGGTAACTATTTTAAAGAATTAAGTCATAGGTTAAAATATTTTAGACCTATTTCTTTTGTAATTTATTAGTTTTGGAACATTTAATAATCTTATGTTTTGAAACGTATGAGTATATTACCCAGAAATCGTCTGGAGATTTATTCAGTAAATAATTTGCTTGCTGGCCAGTGTTCTATCTGTTTGTCCTATATAGTGGCTATTATAGTCCTTATATTGTTATGGTAGATGATTTCTTTTGGTTCTTTTCTGCTAACTAGATCTTTCAGTTTGCTTAAGTTTCTTTTTTTCTTTTTTTTGAGGGGGGGAGGAATTTCATTGGTTTGTCTGCTACAGTGACCAGTACAAAACCTTTTTAATAGTTCATTGGTTATCTCGGAGATGCTTTTGATATATGGGAAAGTTATCCTTTTCATAGGTTGTGATGCCTATGTTATAAAAGGTTGTGTGCTAGGCCCTTTTAAATAAAGTTGCCTCAGTATCCATTGCGTTGGAAAAGGTTGTATATAAATAGTCTGCTTTCTTTGGAGTACTGCAGTGTGTTTTGCTTGACCGAATAATGTTCTTATGCAGCTCTTTTTTGTGTTGTTTCGGGTAGGAAAGCATTTGGTTATGATGGGCTATTTTTCAATATATTTGGGGTTGTTGCCTGCCATGGTTTCCTCTGCTGATGACAATATCCAGGAAGAATAGTTCTTGTTGTCTTCTTCTCTTGCAAATGTTATTCCTATGAAGGCAAAAGTCCCCCCCCCAAAAGAGGAAACCAGCTAGAAAGAGTAAGTAGCTGTTGGTGGTAACCTTGGCTACTCCAGACCCAAATCTAACTTGGGAGCAAGAATCCAAGCATAGAAATAGCAATAGCAAGCTCTCCTCTAATCTGCAGAAAGGTAAGCTTCAACTGTTGCGGTAGGTGACGTTTCCACCTACTCTTCCTATTGCTGATTTCTTTAATTATTCCAATTTATAAATTAGGGGATGAATCACCACAGTATGTTTGGGGATTTGATTGTTGCCCAAGGCACATCAGATGACTCTGAACAAAAATCTAATGTAATGACCATTTACAACTAATTCAGGTCATTCAGGTCAACCTCTCAGTTCAGAATTAAACACAATAAAAGTATCCAACATTTACAACTTGACTCCAAACTCTCATATATTTATTCAGAACTGGGTCCCACGTGAATCCAATAAAATGTTAATGTTAAGCTTGCAGTCCTGTATAAGCTTATCTGTAAATGAAGCCATTGGAATTCAAGAGTGCTTCTGTGCAAGTGGGTCGTAGAATAGCATTCAAAGTGTTTTAGGAATGTGCAATTTTCACAGTATTTTCTTTACACTTGATTCATGTTCTCACTGTGATTCAAATGTAATTAAAAATTCAGATGCACAAAGTTGTAAATCTGTAATTTGCTCAGACTAAATTGGCAAAAGGTGTTTAAACAATGAAGTTGGCTGATGATAAACAGCAATCTAATGTTTCCTACTTTGACTTTTTTTCAGAACCAGTAGGGAAATTAAATTAATTCCTCTAGTTGCAGGTTTAATAATTCTAATGAGCTGCTTTTAAAATCAATTTATATATTTATATCAGCTTTGAAAAAAAAAAATTACTAATGTAAGATAGTGCTTTCTTCTACAGCTTTAATTTAGCCTTGCTTATGTTTTGAATTGTTCACCCATCAATCAAACCACTAAAATGGAGTCTCATTTGTATATTAATTATAAAAGTTCACAGGTTTAGTGATATCAGGTTCTGTTTTGCCTTTGTAAGAAGTTAAAGTTATGGCATTTCTTATAAATGGGATTGAACAGGACTCTGTAGGATTGAACAACTTTTCAAGAATTAAGTAGGTATAGTCTTTACAATTATTTTGCAGCCCTGATTGCTCAAGAGGCTAATTAGGGATTGAAAATTAAGTTTTATGCTTTTGTCTTGTTGCCAGCAAAAGTCTTTCAGACTGTTGACCTCTAGACTCTATCATGTTAAATAAACAGTGAACTGAGAATATTCTCTATAAGCTATTACCAGGCATTTCCCATTTCTAATTCATTTTAATTATGTTTACTTTTAGAAGATTTTAAATTTGATAGTAATGGAAAAATTCTGGGAAATTTGTTTTATAGGCAAGTCTCACTGGTTTGCAGATAATACATTAACAAGACAAAGAATACCGAGTTCAAGCCCCTTGAAATAAGGTTATTCAGAATATCTTAAAAATTATAAAATATGATAATTAGTAAATCATTTTGCAGAGATGATATAAAGAAATTTTTCATTTTCCTAGAGCTCTACCAGTGTTATATGTCAGAAACACTGAAAGTATTTGCATTTGGACACATAAACTATAATTCTAAAATCATAAATGAATAATTATTGCTTTACTGAATATGCATACTTACTTGGAAATCCTATTGTATTCAGGACAGCTTATTCCTTGGAGTTTCAGATTTGGAGACATATATTTTCTTAGTTTCTTGTTGACTAGAAACACACACAAATGCACACCCACAAACATTATTGCATAGTGCCTTGAGTAGAATTCTGTAGCTTGGAAAAGTATAACAGTTTTCAGCAGTGGTGGGATTCAAATATGTGAACAACCGGTTCTCTGTGTGGATGCTGCTTCAGAAGTCCATTCTGGGCTTGGGCAACAAAAAATTAGCTACCGGTTCTGCCAAAGTGGTGCAAACCAGCTGAATCCCACCACTGGTCTTCATGGGGGGGGGGATGCATATACTGTCAATTTCTTTTTTAGTTTTCTCTCCACTGTATTATGAGTGTTTGAGAGCTTATAAAACATCACCGGTGTACTAATGTTGACCATACATAACTAACAAGTTTCACTATTTCATTCATTTTTTATAGTACTATTTATACAATACTTAGAATATCCTTTATTTAGAATATTTATTTTTGCCTCAGTCACCTTTAAATGAGTGTGCAGATAAAAATGATCCTAAATGCACTAGGTAATCTTTTATTGTGTTAAGCCTAGCAATAAAGAAAGAAATTTATATAAGTCAACTACAACTCTGTCACCCAAAACTGAGAGTGAAAAATATGTTCTACCAATCTATAGTTCAACATACCAAAAACAGATCAACTTGAAGGAATGACATCCAGAGACTCTTCCTGCTTTCATCAGCTTGTGTTGCAATATTGCAAAACCAGTGTGTCACTCTGACCCACACCCAACCCCCCACCAGATGCTCCTGAACTGAAGACATTCCATTACTTTTCCCCCTACTAGTTTATACAAAGCATTTTGGTTTCAGTTATTTAATAGTGGCTCATTCTATATTTAGCAGTACCAGAGCAAAGAAACTACTTCCCTTTCTGCTGTTGTAACCACGATGAAAGAAACTGAACTCTGAATTAAGATCTGAATAAGTATGACCATGTGGGGTTTTAGGTATTATCAGAAATACAGCATACATTCAGCAAAAATTCAGGGTTTGTGGAATGAAGCTAGTATAAAAACTATGACACAATATTGAGGCGGTGCTGGAAATCTCTATAACGATTAAAAGAAGGCAGCTTTTGATCAATGCCTTGATTGATCAAAATGTTTGGGTGTAACTATACTATGAGCATGTGGAGGGTATCCTCAAATATACCTTCCTATTTTCTGCTAGTTACATAGTTCATCATATGCTGAATCTAGCCCTCGCTGTTGCTGTTTTTCCAGAAAATAATCTATGGATGCATAATGCTATCCCGGTGTTAAAGCAAACATAGCTAACTCAGCTTAGGAACTTCTACTTGGAAGTTTTCTTGGCAAATGAAACAGTTTCACAAAAGAAGAATAGGACATGTGCATAAATATTATATAAGGCCCAGATTTTCCACTTACCTCTGTATTTGTGTTCTTCCTGTATAAAGATGGGATATAATTAGTATTACTTTAGGATAAATAACATGTATGGAATTATATATCCACAAGTTTTCTGCTTTAAAAAAAAAATACATGTGGAACGGTTGTTTTGTTTTTAATTTACAGATTAATTTGATCTTTTTTTAAAAAAGAAGGAATGAAAAAGTGAACAAAGAAGTGAAAGGAGAAAAAGAATATTTTACACAGAGATATAATACAGTATCAGTGTGTGTAAAAAAGGATTATTGAGATTGTACAGATAGTGCTCAGTATATCATTGATGAGAAAATGGTAATAAACAAAGCACAAAGAATTTGAATCTCCTAGCTAAGTCAAAATCTCCACTATTTTTCATTTTTTTTTAAAAGGAAAAACTATTAAAACATTACAAATGCTAGTTTCTCACTTCATGTTCATCTCTTGTTGAAAGAACTTAGTGCACAGCCTTCAGCTAACTAGTGTATTAAAAACGTAAAGATTAGCAATTTTGCAAAGAAATGGGAAAAAAACCTATATAATGGCAGGAGATTTTTTTTATTAAGCAAAAAAAAGTATGAAACTGTAATAACATTTTCTTTTGGCTGTACAGGTCAGCACATTAGACTGGATACGAGCTGAAAAAACCTACAACCTCTGTGAGGTTCTATTTAAAATTCACAAGGTAGGTAAGTTATGAATAACAAAATATTCAAATAGAAGATCATGTTAATTATTTACTGAATTAAACCTAGTCAGAATAAATTTAGCCAATATTAGCAGTAAATTGTTGTGGTTTTGTATAATGCAAAAGTGACATTGCCCTTTTCTATCACTTTCATCTGGTAGTTTTATCCACAGCTTAGTCCTAGAAAAATGTTTCATGCAAAATTTCTCACTGTTGATGGTATTTCTGGGCAAAAGGGTCTCATGTAAACTGAAGAACTGACAGAATAGTTGCCAATCAGAATAAATGGGGTAGAGTTTCCAATAGAAAAGACAGAACATTTTCTGAATTGCCTCATTGGTAACCCATGTGATAATATTGATCATTTAAACATCACATGATCTATGGATTGCTTTGAATTTTACATTTACATGGTCATATCTGCTTTCAATTTTAATTTGGATACTTATTTTGTTCAAATCATGCATATATGTAATGTGTTACCATTAAAAACAAACCTAGAGTAGGGATCTTTTTGCCACTGGGCTTAAATTAACTTCATAAAGTAATATGTAGTAATATGCCATGCTGATAAGGAATGGGGGGAAATTAGGAATGTGTAAAAGACTGTAAAACATTTAAACAGTTAATATCACCAATACATCTGCTCTTCCATTCTGTTATTTTTTTTCTGGGTTTTTTTAACCACTTAGCCAGATGAAAACCTTCTGGAAACTTAAAAATTACAAAAAAATTGTAATCTGTTTGCTAGTATAGATTTTAGATTTATAAAGGGAGAAATGAAAGATTAAACGTTATACTCAGAATATTAGCAATTCCTCTTCTAAACTGCTTCCCCATGAATGCTTCAGAAGCCATTAGTAGATCAGTTGACCTCTTTTTAAAAATATACATAATTTTCCATATTGTTTCATGCTTCCTGACTGCCTACGTATTTTGGCAAAGTTAATAACAACACAATAAAAGAAAATTCTAATACTGGATGTTATTTTGGTGAGTGAAAAAAATGGAAATAAATTGCTCAGCATTCAGTACTTTGTGTTTTTGACATTTTAATAAATGAATACTGAATTGTCAGTCTTCATGAATACATTAACTGAAATACAAAAGCGTCAGTGTGCAACTTTAGCCTCTGTTCCGTTAACATTTCAGTATAAATGATAATGAAGGAAACTTAAAGCAAATCAATTAAGTTGGGGTAAATGTGGTTTTCAAGAAAGATTAAGGTTTCCCCATTACAAATTCAAAGATTCCATTTACTCTTTTAAGCTGTTTTCTGAGTAAGAAGCTGATCTGTCCTCCGCAAGCCAACTTTTGATTGAATTCCTGGTGGACCCTGAATATCTCCAACTGCTCCCCCCCCCCAGGCTCTTTAGCTGTGGAATTTCTCATTGGCAGTTCAGCAATATATAGTATGGTCTCCGTTTCTCTACCAGTCATGAAATGGTAGTGCACTAAATCTCTGAGAATCTGTCCTCCCCATAATTCTTCTGCTATTAACTGCTAGAGGTGAAGGGTCCTTCAAGTGATGGTTGACTTTTGGTGTCTTCACGGACACATTCAAACAGCTTTCTAGGCAACAGTACAAAAGTTGCTTGAATTGCTTTTTTTTCTGAGATATTTTTTTCACTTCTTAGTCTAGCTCAGAGGTCCCCAACCTTTTGGGCACCAGTGACCGGTTCCGTGGAGAGAAGTTTTTCCATGGACCAGAGGGTGCATGGTTTTGTGTGCTGCCTGCATCTCACAGATGGGGCTTTGCTTGTTTGTGCGGACCGGTTGCTGGCATGCCACGGCTCGGTACTGGTCCACAGACCGGGGGTTGAGGACCCCTGATCTAGCTGACATCTCTGTTAGTCTTGCATCCATCTATAAGAGTTTCTAACTCAGCCAGTTGATGCCACCTATTCTACTAAATCCATTGATGATTTTTTTTTATTGAATTGGCATATCTTATTGTTAGTACCTTCATATGACTATTCCATGGCTAATGATTCTTTCCCCTGCCCCATGACTCTCTCCCAAAATAATAATTTGAAGCCCTCCCATGTTCAAATTAGAACATATTCCAATCCTTAATGTTTAATATTACAGCATACAGTATTTAGTATTATTCAGAAACATGTATACAGAGGCTAAAATACATCTGTAGAACAGACAACACTGCAAATATATCTTTCCAAATGTATTCTAGTCAATGAGTATCATGAGGGAGAAATGGCCTAGGGCCACATAATTTTGCTGAATTTATTAATTTGAGTGGCCCCCAATGTAGTCAGTGGTGAGGAATGTTGGAAACTGTAGTTCATTTCCAGAGTACCGTAATAGATTCTTCGCTGCATCATTAATTTATTAGTGTCTTAAAACCAGTGAATAGTAAAAGTCGTTTTAAGTCTAAATGAACATGCTGAGGTCTCTGCTATTGGGGTTCTCTGCTCATTATCACATTTTGTTAAGCTTCATTCTGACAATCTCTATCATTAAGGGTCATCAAGATTAGTCAACTTGTAATATTTATTACAGCTCTATTTATATTTTTTTCATAAATCTTTCTTTCCCATTATTTTTAAGGCCTTGGCCTTAAGTTAGCATACATATGCTTCATGAAATGGGGCCTGGAAATAGGAATGAGTCTCTTTTCTGTCCTATTTCCAAAAGCATGGCACTTTAAAACTGAAGAAGTGGAAATACTGAAAATATGGAATTTGTAATTTGGAAGGTGATTTGTGTGACTTGGTTTTTGAAATCAAACCTAGTGTTTCACGTTGGGTAAGGTCCTGTCATAACAAGTGAAAAGTTCCAAGTTTGAGTTCATTTTCAAAGCCATTTCACATCTACAAGTAGCATAAACTGCATCTAATTTGAAAAAATGCGAGACTGGGATATAGAAAATGAACAATTTCTCCTCCAGCTTGGCAAGCACCTTACTTAACTTTTTCTCAGTGCCAAGTCACACACTATCGGAATCTGATCTGGTGAAATGTGGATTGAACAATATTAGCCCAAAGAGAGACATACACACTCTCTAAAAAAAATATGATATGGTGGTCATGGATTATACTGAACTCTCAGATCTAATTTAATCACATTATATAATTTCACTTATGATATTTGCAATTAATATATTGAAATTCTTTCCCATATGGGAAGTGAATAGCATGAATATTCATAACACTTGAGTTTTATTTATTCATTTTGAAATGTCACATTATATATCAGCACTGAACAACAGTTCTCTCTGTGTATATGCATATACTAACCCCGAGATGAACTTTTTTTTTTTTTTTTTTAATTGACAGCTAATATTTTAGGCTTTTTCAGATAAGTGGATAGAAAGTGAAAATGATTCCACTAACTATTTTTTTTTTCATTAATGGTAAATTTTCCCCACAATTCTGCTCCACAGTTACCTGATTATGAACATGTTTAAACAGAGTAATCAGAAATAGTAATTAAGATAATTAAGAATTTGGCTTGCTGGATTTACATGATTTTAGGTGGATGGTTTCAAAAAAAGGATATTTTTATTAAAATCAATCAGCATGAAGATTTTGTTTGCTCCAAGCAACAGTGTTAACAGTGTTACAGTCATACAGCAACATGTATGAGTGTAAATATACAGTACCTTCATGTTATTAAGTTTTTTGCTATTTGTCATTTTAGCATCATAAATTAGATGTTCATTCTAATTAAGCAGTATTTATCACATCTGAATTAGCAGCATGTTACTTTCATCCCATTTTAGAAATGGCCTACAGCAGTGGTGGCGAACCTATGGCACGGGTGCCAGAGGCAGCACTCAGAGCCCTCTCTGTGGGCATGCGCGCCGTCGCCCCAGTCCTAGGCCTTCAAGCTGGGTTTTATAAAACCTTTTTGCTTTAGGCCTCTGCCGCCATGTGCAAAAAAAAAAAGGTTCAATCAGTCAATTTCAACTTCTCGCGGGGGGAAAAAAAGATATTGCAAAGTTGGAATTGATTGATTGAGCTTTTTAGTCCCACCCAGTCTGCCATTACCACCGCAGTCACGCCCACCCAATGGGCCATACCCATCCAATGGGCCGCACCCACCCAGCACTCGACAATGCATAAGTGGGTTTTGGGTTGCAGTTTGGGCACTCAGTCTTTAAAAGGTTCGCCATCACTGGCCTACAGATTTGCTTGTTTTACTTAGCATTCCTTCCATCATATCTGTACTCCATTAATTTCAATTGGACAGTGCAGTTCTGTTGAATGTGTCTTTGCTTAGATTAAAATCAACTGCTTTATAGTCGTAGTGGTAGTAATTGTAAGCTATTTTGCACTCATCCGGGAATATTTTAAGATTGCCTTCTATGCTGCTAGTAGGCTTTAAAAAAATAGTAGTAGTCTGAAAGGAGAAACTTCATCAAGACTATAAAAATATAGTTTAGACTTCTCCATTTTCTACAGGATATTCAGAGTTTTTTTTTTAAAACTTGGCTGGTACTCAGTTTTCCTTCTGCTCTAGCTGCTGCTTTCTAGCTAAATAGAAAAGGCTCTGGTGAGGAAGATTTCAGTACTATATCCCATATTTAATGTGGCCCTTGAGCTAAACGGTCCCCTTCCCCATTTTAAATAAATAAAGTAGATATCCTGGAGCAAGAATATATTGTTGCATCAAGATTAATATATTGTTTCATTTTCCAGTAAAGATTTAAATCCATACCTTCCCAATCTACAATTTCAGTATTGTGTGCAGAAAATGAAAGTGAGTCAAGACCCACTAACCAGATATATTGATTATAAATGTATCACTTGGATACATGCAGTGGTGGGATTCAAATATGTGAACAACCGGATCTCTGTGTGGATGCCGCTTCCGGAAGTCCATTCTGGGCCCGGGCAACAAAAAATTAGTTAACGGTTCTGCCGAGCTGGTACAAACTGGCTGAATCCCACTACTGGATACATGTGTATAAGTGTCTCAACCTGTCTCTGCTGTTGAAAGGAGAACTGCATAGAACAGGGGTCTTCAAACTTGGCCCTTTTATGACTTGTGGACTTCAACTCCCAGAATTCCTCAGCCAGGCACGCTGGCTGATGAATTCTGGGAGTTGAAATCCACAAGTCATAAAAGGGCCAAGTTTGAAGACCCCTGGCCTAGAAGGATGTCTGAAGACTGCATGTATTCTTTTCCACCCCCTTTGTCTTCTTTTGCATGAAATGTTACAACAGTTGGAATGTATTTATTACTCTGATGTGCTTCAGTCTAGTCAACATATGACTTTCTGATGCTGACAAACAATCTCCTTTATTTTCCAATAAGAAGGGTAAATCAGGTGAATGAAAGCCACCAAGAAGTATTTCACTTTTAGCAGAGATCTAGGCCCTTCAGATGTTAATGGATGATGTTTTCCTATGAATCTTAGCATATGATTGCTAGGCAGATAGGTAGATTAGGACCGACTACTGGAAATTCCTCCTTTGGAAAAAATGAAAAGAGCTGTGGAACAAGAGACCCACTATAATTTCTCAATTTAACAATGTGAAATATCAGCATGATTCTGATGCAAGAAGGCTGACACTCAAACATCCATGACTTATTTCTACAGAATCAAATTATTCTCATTCTACTTTAGATGAAATATCTTCAAAAATATATCTTTCAGCTCTGGCTCAATAATGACTGTTGGCTACAAGCAAATTTATATTTGGGTATTCACCAAGACTATGAACTTGAAGACCAGAGGCCATATTGTTTCAGTGTTGTGGTTGGACATGGCAAGAGTCATTATTTCAACGTGGAACTGGGAAGTGAGTTGGCAATATGGGAGAAATCATTTCAAAGAGCAATCTTTTTGGAAGTTCAGAGAACAGGGGTAAGTGATAGAAAAAATATATCTGCCACTTGAATAAATGTTTAATGTATTTTGTGTATGTTCCATATTTAACTTTTGTATGAGTCCTGCCTATATGTGTGTGTATGGGGGGGGAGAGAGAGATACCTACACATATAGAAGGATTGGATTGTTCAAACTGAGTATTTAATAAGTTCTGATACCATATGACCATCTTCAAGCTCTTTATAGTCAAGGAAACTACTATTATCACAATTGCAGTGTATTATAAATTTGATAATGACAAATGAATTATCCAATAGATGCTGTTCTGTTGATAGAAGACATCTGTCAATGGAATGAGATGTTTTTCACTTGTTTTCCCTTTCTTCTGCCGTCTCCTAGAGAAACTGCCTCTTCTTCAAAGCAGATGTTACTTTTTGCAGAGGAACGGACATGCTTTCCATATATGTTTGGAAAACTATTTGCAAGTAGGCAGATAAAAACATAAAATAAAAATACAAGTACTAAGACCATAAGTAAAACAATATTAAGAGTCAGTTTAGTATAGTGGTTAAAGTATCCGGTTAGAAACCAGGAGATCTTAAGTTGTAGTTGCTTTAGACAGAGAAGCCAACGGGGGGGCCTTGGGCCAGTCATTCTCTCTCAGCCCCAGGAAGCCAACAAGGGCAAACCACTTCGGAAACCTTGCCAAGAAAACTGCAAGGACTAATCCAGACAGTCACCAGGAACCAACATTGACTCGGTGACATACAGAGAGAGAGACACACAAACACAAAAAAGTAAAATAATAGTAGGACTCAAAGAATAACATACTTCAGTGTTCTTTTTTTTTGTAAAAGTATTTCTTTATAAAGCTCAGCTTTTTGGTAGAGAACAAAACCTACAACTCATTAATTAAGCCCAATACGTTAACTCCGATTTTATGGGTCAGTTAAAAAACATTATTTCACAGATTTACTGCACTTCAGTCTGGCAATTTTTATATGGGAAATTGAAATTTATGGCACCTTCTTAATCTGAATTCCCATAGAAAATGACAAATCTATCCATAGCAATCTTGACTAATGTACTCTTCTTCTAACTTCATTGTCACTTTGTTATAGTTGTTTTAGAATACTGTTATTGATCTCATTTTCATGGCTTTTACAAGTAATCTCCATAACTAAAAAAAACAGCTGTGTTTGTGTGTACACACACATACAAACATACACTCATAAATATTTCTGAAATATTGATACGTTCTGAATGTCTATGGAGATTCTCAGTCATCCAGGTCATAGTTCTGAAGAAAAAGAATGTCACTATTTTTTTCAATTTTCCATTTTATTATGGTGGGTCGCAGTTATCCAGATGATTAGACTTGATTTGGCATTTTTGTCCACCTATCAAGTCCTTGCCAAGGACCTGGGATAGGCAGATGTTGTTATTTAATAATATTTAAGGCATTGGATATATTCTGTTCTAAGTAAAGCTGCCTTTTGCAATTGACTTATGGTGATTTTGTCAATGGTGATGCTGTTCAAGTGGTGCTCTGCATGTTTTGGGAATACACCCAAGGTGTCTATTACGATTGGTACTATCTTTGCTTTATTTTGCCCAGTCATCCTATTTGCAAGTCTTTGTATTTTGTGATTTTCTCCAGTTCTTTTTCTTCTCTTCTGCTGTTTCGAAGTATTGCAATGTCCACTTTTAAACTATTATTAATGATTAAAATTATTTTTTGCAGTTTTCAACTTTATTATTATTAGCCAAAAGACCCAAATTACAAATATATTTAAATGTTTAGCCAATGGTAAAACAGTTTAACAGATAAAATAAATGGATAAATATTACATAAAACCTTTATTAATAAAGACCTTGTTTAAGATCCATTGTAAAATTCACAACATAATAAAACATGATCCATAGGTTCAAGGTCAATTACAGGGATAAAATCTTTGAGACATGGGAATCTTTTGAAAGTTACTATATAACATATTTGACAACAAGACAAAAGCTATTGTACATTTCTTTACATCTAAACTGCTACAGTATATAGGGAGCCAAAAAGTATAATTGAAATTGCTTCTAAAGGTCAAGGCTGAACATGAAACTTTGATGTTTCCCATTAACTCCTGCACTGAGTTGTCAAATAATATTTGTGTATTACAATAAAATTTCATTGTCATGCTCTGGAAAACAAAGAATCAAGATTAATACCAGTTTGATCAATCTTTTGGGGCACCAGTTTGAACTACATATCTACATAAAAATAATTTGGGATGTCAGGCAGCAATCTTTCTTTGTTTTTGAAAAACTATCACGGAAACCAAAATATAATTGTACTTTGCCAGCCTTTTATTTTCACAGGGCATGGCCCAATTTCCACAAGAATATCAGAACTGGGAACATAACTTGGAATCTTTAAAAGAACTCTTAAAAACCTGCAATTGGGTTATGTTATTGTTGGCAACAGTAATCCAAACTGAAGTTCCATAGAAGATTTAAGATGAGATTTTTGTGCATTAAAAACTTTTATTGCTACAGTAATGTAAAATCTCTACCGCCACGCCACCCCTTTTTATTAAAGTATCAAAGCAAAACTATGACTGAGCATGACTGAATAAAGATCCAGTTAACTAACATTCTTGACTTATCATAAGATGTTGAATTTTCCTGCTGTACTTTTTGATTTTTTTTTTAATCAAAAACCAAAAATCTAGTTTTATCATACTTGATTATCTTGCCAATATTTGACTACAGCCTCAAGTTAGTGTTTCAGTCTGGTATGTGAAATAAGAACAGTATCATCTGGAAATAATGAAGCACAAATTTTCCTTTTCTCTGATAAGAATTTTTTTTATTATATATGCTGCAATAATCTGAAAAAATGCAGATGTGGTATCAGGTGGAGGAGTGTGGGGGTCAGGAAAGCATGATAGGCTTTGGCTAGCAGTGAAAAAAAGAGTGCAGGAAATTGTGTGGGACAATTTTTCCACTCTAGAAGTTAGATATGGCATAATACCAAGGAACACAAAACTACCGTTTTTTTCATCTTTTCTATTCATGTGGATGTAGTGCTCTACTGTGATACATCTTACACACTATACTTTGGATTCAATTCCTCTCCACAACCTGAAATCACCATTTGAAGGTGGTTTGCAAGCAACCTTGAGCAAATTATCATTTGCAGTTTGTCACATGATTTCAGGAAATGTTCAGAATGTTGCTGCTGTCTTTTATATTTTAAATACAGGGAGTCCTCGATTTACAACCACACTTGAGCTGAAAATTTCTGTTACTAAATGAGACAGTTATTACCTCAGTTTTGCCCCATTTTTACGACCTTTCTTGCCACAATTGTTAAATTGAATCACTGCAATTGTTAAGTTAGTACCACGGTTGTTAAGTGAATCTGGCTTCCCCATTTGACTTTGCTTGTCAGAAGGTTGCAAAAGGTGATCACATGACCCTAGGACACAGCAACCGTGATAAAAATGAGCCAGTTGCCAAGCATCTTAAGTTTGATCATCACATGACCATTGGAATGCTGCAACGGTCATAAGTGTGAAAAACTGTCATAAGTCACTTTTTTCAGTGCCATTATAATTTCGAAGGGCCACTAAACAATTACATGTATAAAAATATTTATATTTTATGCTGTCAAATATTGGACCCACTGGGTCCCATACCTTCCTCCCCACCTGCCATCACCCATCGGTCACTTACCTTCTGAAGATCTCCTTCTGGAAGCTCCAGAGATTGTGTTGAGGAAGGAGAGCAGGCCGCTCTGCCCTTCAGCCTCCCTGCCTCCCTCCCTCCCTGTGGTTCTGTCCCCAGAAGAAGGCGCCATTTTGGGAGCGGCTACAATGAAGGGGGAGAGAAAGCCATGGTAGATGCTGAGGCATATCTGCAGTTGGTCATAAGTGCAGGCAGATTGCCGAGCACCTAAATTTTGTTCACATAACTGTAGGGGCCCTGCAGCAGCCATATCTTTGAAACCAGGCCCTAAGTAGCTTTTAGGGGGTCTGCTGTAATTTTGAATAGCCAATAATAGCCAACCAGTTGCAAGGCAAGGACTACCTGTATCTATAAATCTATATCACTGACAGCTATTTCTAAACCCTCTCTAACTCTCCCTTAGAATTAGGCAATGGTATTAATTATGCTTGGCTGATATCAACAAATAAAAGCTTAGAATCATAAGGTTTAAATGAGCTGGAGATCTCCTAATGTAAATCAAATTAAAAATATCAAATATGATCCTGCCTATAATTGATCTAATTCAGCATTCATTTTTTATGCAGTGTGACTACTAGATAAGTCATTTAATATCAGATCTTTATAGGGAAATCAAACACACCCTGTTATATGATAATCACAATTGAACTCTTTGCATATTTAACTGTGAAGACATACTCTGAGATTTACCAAAATTGTTTTGATCATGTCAGTTAATCAATGTCACCATATCACACAACACTAAATTCTGCATAAGCTGACATCTTGTTATATCCTTGTCAAAATGTTGATGCTTCCAATTTCAAATTCATAATAGTGAAGACATAGCAAATGATAAATCCAGGCAGGGTTACATCTTTTGCTTTTTGGAGAAAAGATATTTAACTATCTTCCTGGGGAAACCAAAGAAAATAAAACTGGGTAATAGGTTCTGTAAACTCGGTGAGATATGAATAGCAGTTAAATAAGACCAGATTTATGTGGTCATTAGAAGATAATGATCTGTTTGTTCCTAGAAGAACGACTTTAATTACACAATTAAGGTTTAGATTGTTTTCATTATGCATAGGAGCGTATTACAAATTCAGGTTTCTCAGTCATTTCTTTCTCCATTATGAAATCCAGTTTGCTTCCACTCTAATTTTAGAAGCCCCTAGTACTGTGAGTTACACAGATGTAGCACACATCTTATGTTTCAAAATCAAACTTCTTTATTTGTTTGGTAATTTGCAATTTACTTGGATTTTTCATCAGTTACAAGATCAATAATACATTAAAATATATAGTGAGAATGTATGCAACACAAAATATTTCAGCTGTATTGAAATGGAAAACAGGGCATTTTCTACCAATATCTAGAATATAACATGTAGGAATGATATAGTGTAATCAAAGAATTCCAAAACATATTAAGATTATGATTGTGTTTCAGTAAGTCAGTTTCAGCTCTTAGCAGTTACATACCATAGATTTTTTTTTGCAGGATGATCTAACCTGTACCAAGTCCTTCAGGTCTTAAAATAGTGTAGTCTTCTCTGCCGTAAGCCCTTGTTGATGACAATCCTCTTTTTTTCTTTCCTTTCACATTTCCCACTTCTTCAGAGAGCTAACTCTTCATATAATATGTCCAAAAACTTTGATATTTTGAACATTTGTGCCTCAAGATTTGTTCTGTGATCCATTTGTCTGTTTTCTTGGCTATCCATGGTATTCTCAGGTGTCTTCTCCAACACCAGAGTTCAAAAGCATCAGTGCTTTTTCAATCCTCCTTGTTCAAAGTGCAGCTTTCGCTTCCACAGAAGATCATAGAAAAAAAAACACTGCCTACATGATTCTCATCTTTGTACATAAAGATACAACCTAACATCTGAGTATCTTTCTCAAGGTCTTCGTTGCTGTATTACCAAGTATTAGTCTGCAGTTTATTTCTTGTCTGCTTGTTCCTTCATTGTTTAATAACTGATCCTAAAAGGCAGAAACTGTTCACTACTGCAGAATCTTCATTGCCAAATTTTAGTTTGGTTGCTGTACCTGTTCTTTTCTTTTCTTTATATTTAACCTTAGCCTGTGCTTTCATTAAGAGAGCCATTTTGGTGTAGTCGTTAAGGCAGCAGGCTAGAAACCAGGAGACCATGTCCCGCTTTAGGCACAAAGCCAGATGGATGACCTGGGGCCAACCACTCTCTCTCAGCCCTAGGAAGGAGGCAATGGCAAGCCACTTCTGGGAAAAAACTTGCCCAAAAAACAGTCTCCAAGAATCAGACATGATTGAACAGAAGGAAAAACATTGTTTTCATTATACTCCTTTCATTACCAGAGCTTGCAAATTATTTGCATTTTCAGCTATCAGAATAGTGCCATTAGCATACATGCAGTTATTGAAGCTTCTTCCTCTAATTTTAAACCCATGCTCATCTTTTTATATATATATATATATATATTATTAGATTTTTATAGGGATGGGAAGGTTACATCAAGGTGCTTAGGAAACAACGTGGAGATGGGTACATCAAACATCCAAAAGGAAAATCATAAATATATAGCTCAAATTAATTCATTAAAAGTTCCCTCTCTATTTCCCTCATATAATATTACATATTCAAATTAATACATTTCTAAATAGAGTTCAATCAATCCAGTCAGACATCAATCACATTTCAGTTATAAAGATCCAAATCCTGTTTTTAAGCTTTACTAATTTACAGTTACCATATTCCAATTAGCCTTAAATAAACATATTATTAACACTTCGGGTATCCCTCATTTCCCTTTTCCCTAACATAATAATTATATCTAAAATGAATATATTATTCCCACAATAACATTCTTATGTTTTATTTATTAATACCATTTCTTCTCTTATCACCAATCCCTCTTATTCTCCTTCTATTACAAAATAATTATCTTATTTTAAATAAAAATATCAGTCCAAAAGATACATTTCTATCTATTTTAAATATATATTCTATCAATCAATCTATATCTATAGAAAGTCTTTTTAACCCATTAAGTAAAGTTTACCCCTCCAAATAATTATCATATCTAAATCAAAATATTATTACAAAGGATATCCTCTTACAGAATTCACGTACTCCGTTAGTTATTGAATCAGTCAAAATCTCTAAAGCCTTTTTAACCCATTGAATGAAATTTTAAAACACATTTTTAAATCTAACTCTAGGTTTCTTTCTGTGCCAAACCGGTTTCCATAGTAAAGCTTCTACATCATCAAACCTCAATATTTGAATAGAGGTCAAGCTTCAGACTGGTCAAGCTCTCTTCCCTTTCTTCCAGTGACCTCTGAATGGTGTAGTCAGTTTTATTCCATGTTGTAATTACTAGTTGATTGTCCACGTTATCACAATTTTCAGTAACTTGTGTCTGGGTGTCAGTCTCTATTGTTTTTGACAATTCAGACATCTCAATTAAAGTTATTCTTTGATCATCAGGCTTCTCCATAAATTGTATATGGGGTTGTGTAAAATTGATTTGTTCAATAGTTTCCACAATTTCTCCCGGTATAAGTTCATAGTTGGGTTGTAGGTATGGTTCCTCCATCTCTTTAGGTTGTATATATTGTTGAATAAAGGCCTCTTTGGAGTTACTCTGTTCCTTCTCTATTGTTCTTCGGCCTATAACTTGATCCATTAAAATTTGAGAGTAAGATTTCATGTACTCCGTAGATTTTTTCCAGTATAAGTTCATAATCAAGCTGTGGGTAAGATTCCTCCATTTCAGTGGTGAAAAAATCTTTTAATCTTTTAGTGAAGGCTATATTTAGTGAAAGTCAACAAATATTCACCTCCAATTCCTAGTAGACAAAATCACCACCCAGCTGTTTCAAGTTATCTTTACCCTTATCATCCTTTGAAGGTCAGAGCCATCCTCCAGCAAAGATGTCCTCAGTAGGCTGTAAAGTCTTTCTTTCCAAATTAATAGATTTTTTGTTTTTCACATTAAAAAAGTAAAAAAGGAAGGCATCTCCAGGATAGTAAATAGCGTGGTAATAATAGTAATGTTCAAAAGTAGAAATATTTTCAGGATCCCTCAGTATTCCAAGAGTTGAATAGTCAATAAAAAATTAGCTGTTTTGTTTTTTTCAGTTTCCAAAGCTGTTTTTCCCACAGTGCCGAAACGCTGCTCTCTCCCAACAGGGAAGTAATTCAAATTCAAAAGCTTTTTACAGGAGAGTAATTAGGGAAAGAGGGGGAAGGAAAGGTCTCACCCGGATTCTCCACGGGGGTTCTTTGTGCTTAGCTGTTCTTCTGGCTTTCGGCTGGCGCAGCGAAGTGATTGTCCATTTTGCTGGGCGATCTTTTCTCCGACGGCCCTAAGGAGCTGGCTCGGACCGAGGAAGAAGCTGCTGCCCTTCCCCGGTCGACGAGGGCCTCCTCAACGGTGGTCGCCCCTCCAGGGTGACTTTTCAACCCGATTAAGGGTCTACCGGCGGAGGGAAAAACAGCCGGTGGAGAGACGAGGCTCTCTGCACGACTGCATCTGCCGCGATCCGGAACTGGAAGCCACCCATACTCATCTTTAATTGGTACCTAATATTCACTTCAAATCAGCTGGGATAATGGTATGTGGTTTAACTCTGGCAGGAGCAGAATAGAGTTGGTGTGACTTTCTTGGTCCTATTTGCTCTCAACCAGCTGTTAATACCATTGATTGTAGTTTTATTTTGAACCATGTCCAAAAGTTGGGAGTAGGTGCCAATATGCTTTACCGGTGCTCCTCCTTTCTCTGGTTTCTATTCCACTCAGTCAACATGAAGCCTGAAATCTTGCTTTGTGAGGTTTTTCAGGCTTAGAACTCTCTCTGCCGCTATTCAGTGTGAACACAGGGCCCTTGGGCGAAGTCATCTGTTAGCTTGGGTCGTGCATCGATCAATATCATTGAAGGTGGAGGATGGGAAAACCAGACAGGAACTTTCCGTATACAGTTCTCTATTTACAGTGACAATTAATATATACAGTCACCTGTGCTTAACAAGTTGTCAATTTACAGTTCCATGCAAAGAGTTTCAAATGGAGCTTTTTGCACTATCTTACCTGTTTCACTCAGTCCCTCGCTCACTTATGCAACTACTTTCTGTGATTTCACTTTAGAGCTTGCTGACATTCTAGAGAGGAGAATGGAAAGAAAGGAAAATAACTCTTTTTCTGGGCTTCTTGGATTCCAGCACTTTTGTCAAGTTATCTGCACTACATCTGGTCTGTTGTTCAAAAACTACAATTCATTCAGCAAATCTCTCTCTTGGGTCCTGCTTGTTCCGGCTGGGTGTCCAGCTGCAGATTTCTCCTTTTTGATACACACAGGATCATGAATCCATGCTATATAAAAACAACTCCAGCCAACAACCTCCTCCTCCATTACTTGATGCTTTTGTGCTTTTATATTTTTATAACTATAAGGCAGATGTGCCTGCATCTGGGTGTTTTAATTAAGTGGAAAGCTTTTGGTGTCTATATAACACTGAGCCTGGTCCACGGTGGGGGGGGGGGCAGGGAGAGAGCTTTAACCTTGAGGCCATTGCATAATCCCAAGTCTGTCAGGATACATCTTAACCCTGATCTGAATAGGCAATGCTGTCAGGATCCTTTCCTAAATCCTGGAGGCTCTTGGGTCTGGTCGGGAAGGCCCAGCAACCTAGCAGGCTGAGTGGCTTGGGATAAAAGGGTCATTAATTTCCAAAGAATTTCCAGTACTAGTTTTCAGCTCAGTTGAGTTACCCCAGATCTAACACATGTGTAATTTGGGGGAATCTTCCTGGTCTACTGGCTCTTCTTTGATGAGCACTTCAGCTATGTCCAGGAAGATCTTTGTGTAGATACATCTAGCCTACCAACTGCACTCATTTTTGAATTGGTATGTCCCTTTTATGCCTTGGTTATTTTATTTGGACTATTGCAACAGGTTCTACCTGCTTCCACTTGGAAGAGCCAGCAGCTCCACCATGCAGCAACACAAATTGTTATGGTTGTATCTTTTTTTCACCCACGTGACACCACTAATTAGTGATGTCACTGCACTAGTTTTCAGTTGGGCTCCAAGTGCAATTTAAAGTGCTGGTTGTCACCTATAAAGGGCTTCATAACTTGGACCCTGGATACTTACAGCCAACTTTTTAGGACTATTTTTGCTCATCAGTTTGCCGGCAGGATTGATTGGCTAAGCAATTTCAAATCCTTCAAAATCCTGAAGACATACCTTCTGTATGGCTGCCTCTCCTTCGAGGATAGTATTCCTCCTGAAGTTTGTATGGCCCCAATTTTGGCAGTCAACAAGACCTAGGGTTTTTTCAAAAGCCCAGGGGCAGAGTGACTTGTGATCCCACTTTGTGTCTATTACTTTTATTGTCATTTCTCTGATGTGGATAGTTTGTGTTTTACTTAATTGTTGGCTAGATTTGTAAAATAATGTTTTCAAGTGACTCTTGATTCCTGGCAACCAGCTGGACAAGTCCATGCCATTGAACACTTTCAGAAATGATTGTGACTTCTTAAAACTAAGAAAAAATGTGACTGGCCCAAAGCTAGCTGGCTTGCATGACTAAGGCAGGATGAAAACTCATAATTCCTTAACTTCTAGTCCAATGCCTTTAGCCTTTATGCCAAACTACCCTCTCCTGGCTAGATTTGGGCTATTTTAAATAGTTTCTCTGTCTTTATACACCATCTAGTTCTTTGCAGTGATTAAGGCAGCTAATACAACGATTAATTAATTAATTAATTAATTAATGAAATACCTCTACTGCCTCCAGCTGTGTATTCTGATATAAGAAAAAAGCAAGGAATGCTAATGATCAGATAGCTATTTACAGGAAGCTGCTGCCATATGAGTTTGAATAAAATCCCAAAAAAGGAATACGTTGCCAAAGACTCACCACCTGATTCTTCTTCTGTTTCATTGTAAGATGACACTCGTGTGTCATTCCAGTTCTGAACACAGGAAGCTACAGTAATCATATGCTTCTTTTAGACTGTATGAGAGTGACCTTTTGTAAAACCTGTTAAATCTGATGCGTTGCTTCCCCTTAATATGTGTTTAGATATTAAGAGGCAAAATATCACACAATGGAGAAAGTGGGAGGATCTACGTACAGTAATTAGATAGGTAATTATAAATCTGCCCCAGAAGGCAATAAGATACAGCAGACCTTGAGTTACAACCATAATCGAGCCCAAACTTTTTGTTGTTAGGCAAGATAGTTGAGTTTTGCCCCATTTTATGACCTTTCCTGCCCTAATTGTTAAATGAATCACTGCAGTTGTTCGGTTAGTAACACGGTTGTTAAGTGAATCTGGCTTCCCCATTGACTTTGCTTGTCAGAAGATTGCGAAAGGGGATCACTGCAACTGTCATAAATACATGCCAGTTGCTAAGCATCTGAATTTTGATCACATGACCATAGGGATACAGCAGTGGTCGTAAATGTGAAAAACAAGCATAAGTCACTTTTTTCAGGGAGGGCCATTGTAACTTTGAACGGTCACTAAATGAACTGCTGTAAATCAAGGACCACCTGTACACTACATTGCTACTTGCTCACCAACATTTGGGCTGAAATTATTGCATAAAGAAGCAGCCAAAGTAATGATAAAAGAGATGCAATAGGAAGAAAAAAATTATCTTGATATACTTCCATTTTTATCCTTATTTTATTTAAGTGCTTGATTTGATGCTGCATATTGCTAATTACGTTCATGATTCTTTCAGAGGAAAACTTAAATGGGGATACCTGCTTCAGTCATGTCAGTTTTAGAAAGCTGCCTGAATCAAAACAAATAAGAACAGGAAAAAAAGGATTTGAAAATGATTTGCATTGTGATCAAGTAGGCATTCTGATAAAGCTGCTCTTAATAGTTCTTTGAACAACATGTATCAGATTAGAGCTTCTCTGTCTAGGTCAGGAGTAGGCAACCTTGGCTCTTTTATGACTCGTGGACTTCAACTCCCAGAAATTCAGGAATTCTGGGAGTTGAAGTCCACGAGTCATAAAAGAGCCAAGGTTGCCTACCCCTGGTCTAGGTTGTCAAAATCTATGCAGCAACAAGGAAGAGTTTTCCATATCTTTGTTGCCATCTATTGGTTATTTGGATTTTTACTATCCAAATATGATAGCCCTGTGGTTTATTGATCAAAAAGCTTCAGTGAAGAAGGTAGAGAAAATCTTTCAGAGTCAATCAAGCAATGTCTGGAAAGAAATCAACTGGTTCTCAAGGGCTAATGAGCAACCTCTGGAAGGATGTGCAAATTTGATCGGTTCTATCTTGTACTCTACGAGATTTTATATAATTTCAATTATTTTTAAAAAAGTTTAGGCATACAGTTTGATTCAGTTGTTTATTTTCCTTCTTCAATATTCATATACAGAGGCAGGTGCATGCACTAAAATAGCACAATTTTATTCAATATGTTATGGTAAGTAATTATTAAGAGTGGCAGTATGTGGATAGATTTAGAGAGTAATTGGTTTGCTCCAACAATAGGTATATTTTTAAATTGATCTTAACTTAGTTTCTCTCTGTCCAAAAATCTTCTTCATTAATCTTTTTATTCTCATGGGGGGGGGAGGATGAGGAAATCTGTGTTTTGCTGCCACAGTGCTGGCTGTGCCCATGTTATGCTGCACATATGAAAGGAGCAGAGCTTTGCACAAAACCACTTCCATCATTTTGGATTAAGCATCGGATCCTGTGGATAACTAGTCATGCAGTATAATTTTTGTAATCTTGCTGCAATGAAACAGATACAATATGCAGCTCTAGATTATATGTGACTGATATTTTTTTTAAAGCAATAATAGTACCCTGCTAATGACAATCTCACATTTGTATTTTAAAACACACAAAAGGAAGTCATATAGGACAAGGATGCATGTTTCACAGTTTTCTACATACTCTGAGGAGTACTGTGAAGAACAAAATCTGATTTTGTTTACAGAGGTATACAATAAATACTCATTTCATAATTATGATATATTTTGGATCAGCTAGAGCTAGATCAAGAGTGTTGGTCTCTGGGTCTGCTGCATAGTTTTAAAGCCTTTCCTTAAATCCATAATTATTGCAAATACATTTCCGAAGGCAAAGCTTCTGGATCTTATTTGGCACCTAAATATTAAAATCTTGAGTTCTGTCACACAGTTTACAAAACAACCCCAGTATTTCTGATGTCCACAGAGCTCAGAATGCAAAGAAATATGTATATTCTGAAGGGGGGGGGAGGAATATATATATTGATGTGTTTATGTACATAAATAATAAAGCCTGCATGCAGAATTGTGTGGGTCATATGCAGAGATGCGTATGAACTACCAGAGAGAGGAAAAAACCAAGATGGTGCTTGAAAATCTAATAAGAGTATAGTGTTAGTACGTTTTGATTTTCACTAGTCTCAAAACTGAATATATGAATATGAATATTTGATATTTTGCACCTGTAACCAAAATAAATAATCTGGACCCACAAAGCAGGGCAGAAATTCACTAGAGAAAATGTTTATAAGCACTCCTGTAGACCTTGCCTTTAGCCTAACATTTATGCAGTCACACAAAGTACAAGAAACATTAAGCGACATAACTATCGTTACAGTATGACTGCTATATTTGTAGTACTGGAATGTTTCCCTCAAGGCACATTTGCCATTGCTTCTTTTGACTTAGGTCTAAATGTTATTATATTCTATGTACAGCACATGGAGCTGCTTTTCTGATATTTGCTTGCAGTTATGCACATGCATAAAAAATTACACTATATGACTTACATTTGTGGCCCCAAATCCGCACATGCAGGATATTTTTTTAAAGGTTAGAAAATTCTTTTGCCTCCATGTTCTGTGCCTATTTCCAAAGGTGTAATCCTTTTCTGTGCAAACATCTGTAAAAAAAAGGACCTTGTTATTAGGATTCATGGTGCAAGGAAAACCAATTATCGTGTTCAGTTATATTTATAAAGCTCGCTGCCCAAATGTTATTACAAAAGTATTTGCAAACTGAGAATGTTTAATACATGTCTACTTAATTCAAGGTTGTCCCAATTCACATGTTATTGGGCACACTTTAAATAATGCCTGCATAGATATTGAGCCCGAAACATAAAATTTATTCAAGACAAAAGTTTTCATATTTCAAATTGAAAACTGTTATCAACCCCCATTTCTCCAGATGCTACTCATCATATATGAACAAACATTTATTGTTAAAGGTACTCTGGGTAAGAAAACAAATATGCAGGTAGATCAAAATGTAAATTTTCTTGCAAGTTTTGCAGCATTTTACAGCTTTTAAAATACTGTTTCTTTTTTTTTAAATGATGTGTTAAAAAGTTTCTTCTGGTTACTAAAATTAGTGATTGTCAACTCAATTACATTTGGAATAAATTTGTCCAGGAATAGTTTGTAAAAAAAATGATGAAGCATTCAGAGGTATTAATATCTCAGTGAATTTAACCCCAAAAGAAAAAAGAAAGATATTCACATTTTTAATCCGTTCATTCACACTTAAGTATTAATGTGTGTAATGGCACGTAATATAGATGTGACACATAATTATACATTGACATTGGACTGTACTGACATTTGTTCATCTCAGATACATAGCTCAGGTAGGGTGTTACAAAGTAACCTGAGAATTTATATTTGAATTACTTCATTCAAATTCATTTGAATTCAGCAGCTTAAGTCCACAGGAGACAGGACCTGAGGGCAGACTATGCAGAGAGGCCTCAGAGACAGTCCAGCACATAATGGCAGGGTGTAAGATGCAGCAGGAACATCATACACTGAACAGCATAACCAAATACAGGTAGTCCTTAACTTACAACCACAATTGAGCCCAACATTTCTGTTGCTAAGTGAGACATTTGTTGAGTGAAGTGGACAATTTTGCCAAGGGGCCACATGAGAAACTGGGGCTGTTGTGAAGGGCTGAAACTGATCTGATGTTCTCAAACTCCATCAGGCTGCTCCAGGCAAAGGGTGTTCAGCTCCTCAGGCTTCTCCAGGCAAAGGGTGAACACTGCGCAGGGGAAGAAAACTGTTTTCTCTCTTTGCCTTCTCGTAGCCACCAGCCAACCGAAGGAGCGCACAGTGCCTGTGCAGAGCTGGGCCCGTCTCAGCTTCCTCTCTTGCCCCCTGCCGCATGCTTATTTACATCTGATTTGTCATTTCTGATTGACCACAGACGGACCTGACAAGGACAGCCAAAGGGCCAGATGCAGCCTGGGAGCCATAAAATGTCCGAGTCTGGGCTGTACCTTCCCAAGTCCCACTAGGAGATTCATAGAGAATAAGCGAGTGAAGATCCTGTGGAATTTCTAGATCCAGATGGACAGATAGGTACTGGCCAAAGAACTAGACATCAAGACATCAAGAATTAGCAGACGAGGACAAGAAGACAGCGGTGATTGAAAGATGTAGTAGTGCCAAATGACAGCAACTTCATAAAGAAGGGGTATGAGAAGCTGGAGAGATCAGGGCCTGGAGGAGGAACTGGAGAGCATGGGAAAGTAAAGACAAATTGATCCCAGTGGTGGCAGGAGCATTCGGGGCTGTGACTCTTAAGCTGGGAGAGTGGCTCCAACAGCTCCCAGGAACAACCTCAGAGTGGCTTGTCCAGAAGAGTTCATTGTTAGGAGCAGCTGAGATACTACGCAAAACTCTCAAACTCCCAGGCTTCTGATAGAGGACCTGAGATTAGGGAAGACACAGGCCACCCATAGCGACGAGAAGGGAAATTTTATATATGGAATATGTGATAAATTAAATAATCCCCAAAAAGTATGTGAAAAATCTTGAATATTAGAAATGTTTCAGATGTAGAAGGGAGCATATCACTCCCGTTTTGACTGATTTTACATGGATTCTGACCCCATCTATTCAACTGCAATGTATTATTACTAAACTTCTAAGTAAGTATATATAAAAAAAATTACAGCTCTTACAGTTTATAATCAATGTTTCACTTCAAGTGAGTTGGGAGTTAACCCACTAAACAAATATACATTTCATCCTTTCTCTAGTCTAAAACCTATATGTGTTCCTGGCAAGGAGAAAGTCTGTGTTTCACCTTAGATTTTGCTGTGGGATTCACATGTTTTGACAATAAAACAAAGGTAAGTAGTATCAGAAAATAAAATATATGTTACCCTGTTACTTTAGGAAATATGAATGTCAATTTCCAGTTTTCATATTTCAAAGGGTGGAAGGTTAGAAACTGAGCCGTGCTTTGATTGAGTAAAGAGAAGGGCACTCTCTGGATAGATTGGGAAAAACTTGGTTCTTCAGAATCTATGGTCCTCTGACTTTCCTTGAGAATTGGGAAAATGTCTACCTAATGCATGCTTGTTTCTCACAGAGAAAGCATAATAAGAGAGGGAAACAGTCTTCTTTCCTTCCCCTCTTTTGGACACAGTTCTTCCCATCTGCCTTCAAAACTTCCCCCACTCAATGGGGGAAGAACAGCTCAATGTATTCATTAAAATGCAACTCTAGAAAGAACACGATATTGAACAATTGCATAGTGAAGAAAGTTCTAAAATGTTTGAACGATGAATCAGACTGAGTGTTTTGCAACATGAATATGGTAAAAAAAAATCATTTGAAAGATAATAAATGTATAACACTACATTTAAAGAGCTATTGGAAACATTATATATCAAATAAGCTATATTTAAACAGTGCATTGGATTTAAAGACTACAAATTTAGTTTAAAGGGAGAACACTCGACTTATATCAAATTAGCTAATTCACTTTCATTCACAAAAAATAATTACCTCTTTAATACCTTTCCCAATGTTTAACGACGAAACAGTACGTTTAGTCAATAAAATTCTGCTCTGACTACATCAATTATTTAGACAAGTCTATGAAATGCTGAACCACAGCAAGCAAGCTCATATTCTTTCATGAATATAAAGAACAGAACTTCAGATCTAAAAATCCATTAAAATAGGAGGAAAAGTAAAGAAGTGATGGAGCTACTATGGACGTATACTTTATTTAGTAACTATAAAAATAAATATGTCAGACTGCTTAGTTTATAATATATACCAGTGGTTCTTAACCTTTTTGAACGAATCGCCCCCTTGAGCCAATGAGGAAGTTGTCATCGCCCCCCTCCCCCAACATAACCTCTCAATCACAACATAGGAAATAATTCTTCAATTTATGCAAACACTTTTTTGTGTTTCCTTTAAAATTGTCATCAGGACATATCGATGCAAATAATTCTTCCCCCACTCAGTGTGTGTGTGTGTGTGTGTGTGTGAGAGAGAGAGAGAGAGAGAGAGAGGCACCTGCGCTTCCTCTTTCTCTCCTCTCTTTCCTCTCTCTTTCTCTCTCTCTTTTTCTCTTTCCTCTCTCCCTTTCTCTCTTTCCTCTCCCTCCCTCCCCCCTCTCTCTCTCCAGGTGAGGAGAGAGAGAGAGAGAGAGAGAGAGCACGAAAGGCAGACGGCACTGAAGGGGCAGGGAGGGGGGGCAGGAGGCAGCAGAAGGCGCTGAAAGGCGCCCGGGGCGCCACGGACCGGACCGGGGAGACGCGTGGCCAGCTCGGCTGCCCAGGGAGTGGCCCGGAGACCGCCCAGGGAGCGATGCCCCTGCCGGCCGCCGCCCCAGCCGGGACTGGAGCGAGAGACGCGGCTAGGGAGAAACGCCTGTGCTGGATGGCGGCGGAAGGGAGGCTGGGTCCCGGATGGCTGCTTTTCACGGCCAAACGCCGGATGCTGGGCAATTGACTGGGGCAGAACAGCGGGGTGGGGGGAGGCTATGTAAAGCGCGTCTCCCCGAGCCGGTCTGGTCAGCAGTCCCGGCTAGGGCATCGCTCCCTGGGCAGCCTCCCCCCACTCTGCTGTTCCGCCCCAGTCAGCTGCCCAGCATCCAGTGTTTGGCCGTGAAAAGTAGCCATCCGGGACCCAGCCTCCCTTCCACCGCCATCCAGTGCAGGTGTTTCTCCCTAGCTGCGTCTCTCGCTCCGGACTGCGGGCCCGCCCCTGGCCTGCGGTGGCCTCACCAGACCCCGTCGCCGCTGGAGGCACCCAGCTCCGCTGCCCGCCGGGCCTGCGGGGACACCCCAGCTCACGGTCACGTTGGCAGGCCATCCCACGTGCCGCCAGCATCCCTGGGCTCAAGTCATGGGCCGCGGGGCATCCGCAGAACGCCCCCCCCCATCGGCTGCATCGCCAACCCTTCTTCCGCGCCACCGGCATCCTCGGTCAGAACTGGGGCAACGATCCGCCTCCCGCCAGGACCGACGCTGGAGCCTCCCGTGCCACCGGTAGGTCTGTCGTGCTGGAGGAGCTGGGGCCGCTCCATACTGCACGGCGCTCCCGGCGATCCGTGACCCACCGGCGTCTGGCTGTGCGACGGGCTGTGCGGCGGCCGCCGCCTGGAGCGTGCTTCCCCCCTTCCCGTGAATGTCAAGCCCACGGGGGCTTGACAGTGTGGCTGGCTTGGCTGCCCAGGGAGCTGCCCGGGGACAGCCCAGGGAGCGATGCCCCTGCCGCCCCAGCTGGGACTGCCACCCAGGGGACAGCAGGAGGAAGAAGGGGAGGAGGAGGAGGAGGGCGAGGAAGCCGCCGCCTCTGCCCCAGCCGGGACTCCATGCCGCCCGGGCTCGCCCTCCACCCATGAGATGTAGCCGCAGCTCGCTGGCCCTGGCCGCGATGCTGCGGCTGCTCTGCCTGACCGGCAGCTGCCAGCCCCTCCGCCTGGTACAGGGAAGCCGGGGGGGGCGCGCCACCTGCCCCGTGGATGCTTCGCAGCAGCGCTCCACGGACTCGGAGCCCCCTCCCTCCCGCCCGCCACCGTCTACGGCTCTACTGCTGCTTGGCCACAGTCTCACCGGCTGGGCATCACAGGGGCTGCTCTCCCTCTGGACCGCGGCTTGCGGGAGGGCTGGCCATGTGCACCTCAGATGGGGCCAGCCAGGGAAAGGGACTTCCTGGCCGCGCTGCTCCCAGGGGGTGGGGCACCTGGGCGCAGGGCCAATCAGGAGCCCTGCGAGGGGGCAAATCCGCATGAGAGAGAGAGAGAGAGAGAGAGAGAAGGGAAGCACAAGTGCCTCTCTCTGTCTCTGTCTCTCTCTGCAAATGGCGGAGGAGGCTCAGAGCCGCAGAGGAAGGCTCAAAAGTGTCCCCAAAACTTCTCGCTCCATCGCCCCCATATCGCCCCCTTTTCGTTCCTTCGCCCACACATCGCCCCTTTTCGTTCCATTGCCCCCCTGAAAAATGAAATCGCCTCCTGGGGGGCAATATCGCCCAGGTTAAGAACCACTGATATATACCATATAAATATTTATAGCAAATTATTCCTGAGAATATACAAAGCATAGCCATTGGTCTTGTTCAAATGAAACTGAGGCCAGTTGTACCTTAGCAGGGACGCTGTTCTGTAGTGCAGGTGAATACCAGCGTGTTGTAGTAGTTCTTTATTATGCTGATTGACTAAAATTGTGAACGTCAACAAATTAATTGAACAGTTTCTGATTCTGATAAAATAAAATATGAAGATATAATTATAACTAAGATGGCTGGAGTTTCTGTCTAGAGGAGGGAGATCATTTTGAGTTCCTGATTACCTAGTACAGTGATGGCGAACCTTTTAGAGACTGAGTGCCCAAATTGCAACCCAAAACCCACTTATGCATCATCGAGTGCCGGGTGGGTGTGGCCCATTGGGTGGGTGTGGCCCATTGGGTGGGCGTGGCTGCGGTGGTAACGGCAGACTGGGTGGGACTAAAAAGTTCAATCAATCAATTTCAACTTTGCAAGATCTTTTTTTTCCCCGTGAGAAGTTGAAATTGACTGATTGAACCTTTTTTTTTTTTGCACACGGCGGCGGAGGCCTAAAGCGAAAAGGTTTTATAAAACCCAGCTGAAGGCCTAGGACTGGGGTGACGGTGCGCGTGCCCACAGAGAGGGCTCTGAGTGCCGCCTCTGGCACCCGTGCCATAGGTTCGCCACCACTGACCTAGTAAGTGTTTTAAATTGATTTTCATTAGAATAGTTGAATAGTAAGCTATCCAGAGCTGGAGAGCTCAAGTTGGGCAGCCTACACATTTCAAAAATAAATAATCAACAAGACCTATCATATGTTGCAAACAGAATAACCAAATTTTACCCCATTCAAGGAAATAGAAACATACTGGCCTGATAGGAGGAACTGCATAAATTTAATCATAAATGCCTGGGTACATCATCAAATAAAGATTTATGAAGTGTGCCCTGGCTATTCTTAGAGAAGCAATGTAATACAAAATGGGTTGTGGGTTCTGTGGCTGCTTCTCCACGAGGGGAACAATCTTAGCTCTTTAGGAAATTATTTATACTTGCCCTTGAGATGTTGGGAGGGCATGAAAACATCCTGATGTTAGCTCTTTTTGGAGTGAGGAATGCTAATGGATTTAAATACCTTGCTGGCTTGAGAAAAAAGGTTTTTGATTACTCAGAAAGACATTCCTGGCTAAGGCAGATGGGTCCAATTGGCCTTTCCAGGCTCTAATACATTGTTTGACTGCAGCAAGTGCATGATCATAACCCATCATCAAAATAATCTTTTTTGAGAAGCCATAGAGTTGAAGTTTTTGCAAGGATGATCTTGTTTACACATTGATTCCTAATTAGTGTCCATAGGAAAAGTACACAAATCTTCCACCTAAAGCTACAACTTTAGCCAATGGGCAAAATGTTAAGAATTCTCCATTTCCTTGCAGAAGATTCTCTGGAGATTTAAATTTTCTCAGCTCAAGGGGTCATCAGATGATGGGAAAACTCGAGTTAAACTTCTTTTTCAGAATATTGAAACAAAACAAATTGAGACAAAGGTGAGTACCATACTTTGCTGCATAAAGAATGTATACTATAAATAAAAAAATATATCAAGGTATTCTAGGGTTCTAGTTCATATTATAGCATGATTTCTCTTTATTTCCACACAAGGTGGATTACCAATAATCAATCAGCATTGTTCTTGTATTTATTATATCATTATATTGAGCTGAGCTATTATGTGACAGACATTTCAACTTCTATTCATGCATGTACATTATTCAATCAAATATTAAGAGTTGGTGGATAAGTAATAATTGTTTAAAGAAATCAATTATGTATGATTTTCTGCCTAATCACATTACTTCTATTTATCAAATTCGTCCACTGTACTCACAATTGCTTTTCACTTGCCTGTCTTCCTTTCTGCCTCAAAAAAAAAACCTTTGTAAAGAGGTAAATATGATTCACATGATTCAAAACACATATAAGCATTCATAATTTTTCAGTCCAAATTATAACAGCTCATTACTATTCTATTTTCAATGGCGTTGGATGATTTCAGACCGGATGGTCACATCAGTTGTTATCTGGGAACATATACACTTATTTACACATAAATGACACAGTCTCACGTTTGCACTTGCACATGCATACATCCCCTCGTTTTCCCCTCTTAATAGTGATATTAAGTGGAGTTGGTGTTGGGAGGAAGCCATTAATTTCCTGACTTTTCTTCCTGGTGATCCTGCCTTTCCACTCCGTTGCCATTCTGTTCTTCTGCTCGTCTTTTTTTTTTTTTTAATCAACATCAGAGATAGTTGGCTGGCTAGCATACAAAAAAAAAAGTAATTGAAATTTTCCACAAGCCACATTTTTATTTTTTGTACATAGAGTCAGTCAATGTTCTATGGGCCTTAAGTCTTTAGGTAAACAGAATGTTATACAGGTGAATATTTGGTTCAACAGCTTTACAATTTACCAACATACCTAACTGGTATATTAGTGTATTATACTGAGTTTTCATAATCCACCTCACAAAGCGTTTTTTTCCTATTGAAATTTATACAAATGTTCACTTTTTCCTAACTAATTTGAGATTTTCTCTAGTTGCACAAATTGTGTAATATAGGCACAGTAACTTTAAGGTGATGCCAGGAGAACAAAGAAAAAGTTGATTAAGCCATCTGATGGGCAGAGTTTTCCAGTTTTCATATTCTTTTTTGGATTCAAAAACTGCTAGGATGGGGCAGGGAGTAAGGTGGATAATTTGAACATTTATTATTAATGCAGTTTGTACTGTCACAATGGCCAAGTTTGTGATGGGATTTGCAGTTGCTGGATAGCAATGTGTAGCCAATAATGAGATACACATAATGAAATCAAACAATGTGAACTTCATTCCCCTTGAGGAGACAAGCTAGCAAATATCAGAAGAACAAAACAGATGCTCTTGTAATAATTGTTCCCCCATTTTTTTTTTAAAAAAAATGGTCATTTAAGTTGTAAGACTATAGGAACAAAGTAGACAATGTAGCACCTTCAAATGACTCTACCAAAAGTTGTTTCTTATTTCTTCTTCCAGCCATGTAGGGAGCATACCCAAACAAAAAATCTCAAAAGTTTCCCAGATTCTCTTAGAACCTGAAAACATTCCTAGGCTTCTATTTCCCTTGGAAATAATCTTCAATAGTCTTTTATTACGACAGTATTAGATAATATTTACTCCATGGTTAATGCGGGAAAAAAATCCATTAAACAGCAGAAACTATGCCCAAAGGAAGAAATGTTTTACAAAGCATAACTCCTGAACATTATGCTACCTCTGAGTGAAGTTGTAAAATCATAGAGGGAGAAATCAATATCCCAGTGAGAAGACCTTGGTGGGCTGATCCTGTAGAAGAAAAAACAGACTGTGGACTCTCAGTTCAGCTTCAGACAAATGAAACTCTTAGATTAGGGCATGGCTGGCTCAGGAATTCTGGGAGTTGAAGTCCACGAGTCATAAAAGAGCCAAGGTTGCCTACCCCTGGATTAGGGCAAACAAATAAACCAAAGATCTCCATGGGATGGCAATATTGGGGTGAGTTTTTCAGGGAACTGTTAAAAGAGAGACAGGCAAAAAGCAGAGTAACAGAGTAGGAGATTTTCTAATCCAACCCTCTGCCCAAGCAGGAAATCCTATACCATTTCAGACAAATGGTTGTCCAATCTCTTCTTAAACACCTCCAGTGTTGGAGCACCCACACCTTCTGGAGGCAAGCCGTTCCACTGATTAATTCTTCTAAGCAGTGTGGGTTTCTTTGTGAAATGTGGATTATGTTTTGAAGGAAGTTGGCAATATGATTAAAATATTAACGAGCAGTGATAAGACTATGACTAATGCATCAAGTTAGAAACTTTAATTAGGGCCGATATATTTGTACCAAGGAAATGCATTCTTGCTGTGGACTGAAACAAGTTCTGTCTCAAATTCTAGGAGTTTTATCTGGGTAGGAGTAGGGGATAGTTTCTTGCCTAATTTGTTTTTCATCCTAACAGAAATTAAGGCTACCATATTCTTTGTCATCTTATTATTTGGATTAATATATAGTCCATAAGAAAAATGTTTTGAGACTATGATCCTTTTCTTTCTAATCTGAGAAACCATTTTCAATACATTAGTAAATGTGGGCTGAAAAATTAAATCCCATACTCCTGGGAAAAGGATTACCTCAGTGAAATGCAAGAGAAAATTGAGTGTGTCGAAGGAGGGGCTGAGATACTAGAAACAAGGTGACGAAAGCTTGGCTACCTGAGGGACCACCTTTCTCTCATTGTGTCTGCCTGCTCAGTAAGACCACTCCAGGTGCCTTCAGTTAAACAATGTCATCTATCAGGACTTAGGACCTGGACCTTGTCCGTTATTCTACCCTCTCGTGGAGATCCATGAAGCTCTTACCCTGATTTTTTCCCCCAAAAAAATCTTTGAAATCTTAGTTGCCATGCTTGGGGATAGAGTGGTTGCTTAGCCCTGATCAGTTTTTCTTTGGAGTGTTTTGGGAGGAATCAGTTTTGTCCTTCAGGATCTCTCATGATTTTTCTCTCTGTTTTATTGGGGGTTTTTTTAATTTTATAAAATAAGCCTCCCATCTGGAATCAGGCAGCTTCTACATAGAATACACACACACACACACACACACACACACACACACACTAAATAGATTCTAGAAGAAAAAGTGAAACATGAACTATTAATGCTTCAGGAGTGTAAACATCATGTGGAATTAAAATTTAAACATGTTCAATATTATTTGCACATGTTTAATATTGAATAGAAAATCTATTAATGGCATATATGTGGTCCGGCTCTCAATGCTCACTTTAAAACTCCCTATGAAATGCTATACTGCATTTATTGATTTAGAAAATTTTCCACCTTCCTCTTCCTATTTTCCTCACAGCAACAGCCCTGAGAGGTGGGTTGGGCTGAGAGAGAGTGACTAGCACAGAGTCACCCAGCCGGCTTTCACAGCTAAGGCAGGACTAGAATTCACAAGTCTCCGGGCTTTCTAGCTTGGTGCCTTCACCACCAGACCAGACTGGCTCTCCTAAGGAAGAAGTGCTATTTTCTGGTAGCCAAAAACATTTTCTTGTCTCTGGATGAGTTCTTCTAGCTCTTGGTAGTCAGGGAGGAGATTTAAAAAAGCTAAGGAAAAGAAATTCATACCCATTTGGGTTTTGCTTTTTGTTTTGTTTAAAAAAAAAACCAACTCCTCCAGTCAAAACAAAATTTTTCCCCCCTAACAAGTAAGGCCCCACTGTATATATGGGCTGAGACTGTTTCAAACAGACTGGTCAATAAGTGGGTTGAATGGTCTATTCCCTGCTTTAATTTTTATCAACATTTTCCATGTCAAATACAAAAAATACAAAATTCCTTTATTGTCAAAGTACAACATGTGTACAATGAGATTGGCTGAGCCTCCCTTCGTGCACACACACACCATCACAACTCACAGTTGTATCGGTTTTGTGGGAAGCATAGCTTTCCAATATTCCCAAGCAAGTATAAATAGGGTTATTTTGCAGTCAGATTTCAGTTTAGACTGCAAGTCCTACATTAATTGAGTTTAATGGATCTTGTTGACTTAAGAGGAAGCTTAAGTAAGTTTTCATACATAGTAGTTAAACGGTTATTAGGGAATAAGCTTTCATTATCAATTGACAATTATAGTTCATACTTATATAAATAAAATAATAACATTCCTAAACGTACTGTGCATCACAACGCAGTGTTTCTTTCACCCCCATGGGTAGCCTATTTTAAGAGCACTGGGATGAGAACTGAACTCTCTGGAACCCTCTTAATAGCTCACTCTAGTTTGATAAGGATCCATTGATGAGGATTCGGCTTAGGTCATTCAGTCCATATTTAAATAACTAGCTCCTCAGGACATAATGAGGATACTTTGTCAGATTCATAGCATGCCAACAATCTATTAGGAAAGTTATTAAAACAATGGAATAAAACTAAGATTTTGTCCCAAGAAGTCCATAGTGACTTCTAGTAAAACAGAATTATTTTAGAAAATGGAAACAATGGGCTTAGAAAAAGTCTTCCAAAGAATGAATAAGGCCTCATTAAAACTGTGTCTGGCTACTTTTGAAACTGTTCAACTGTATCATCTCAGAGGAACCTTCACCATATCTTGAAGATAGCTTTGAGCAAAATCTGGTGATGGCCACCAATATTCCAAACATTGCTAGTTATATCAAAATGCTTTTGACTTTTTTTTTTTTGATAATCCAATGGCAAATTTAAAGAACATTTCTTCATTTCAGAAGTTTCATTTCAGATGTTTCTTCAAGAGATACTTAGTGGCAGCACTTGTGATATAAGGTGATATTTCTTCATTAGTTCCACGTCTCCCAACAAATGTTCTTCCTTTATTCACACAGTTAAACAGAGAAGGAGCTTAGCGTAGTATAATAATATACTGAGCATTTTTCAACAAGATATTCAAAGTGCAGAATTTGGAGTCTGTGTATTTGTGTGTGTGTGTTTTCCTCTCTCAGCATCTTTTGCACTTGGATTCACAGTTGATAAGTTCAAACCACAGCAGCAGCACAAATTAAATTGTGCTCACTACATCATACATCAGATCAATTATCTTGAGCATTAAAAGATTAACATAATATTTTCAAGTGAGAAGATATATATTGAAGAAAACCATCTTTTGTTAAAACTAGAGAGCGTAATAATCTGTAGAAAAAATATTATTGATGCTTTTCATTTCACCTTTTCTGTTTTTCTTATTTTCCTTTCAGGAACTAGAATTTCAGGATTTGACAGCAGTTTTAAACTGCATTCATTCATTTATAGCTGCTAAAGTTGCATCGGTGGATCCATCATTTATAGACAGCCAATTCATTGCAAGAAAATATACTTACAGTAATTAAGAGAACAATGTGTTGTGATTATAACAGATAAATTATTTTCTTAAAGAAAAAAAATTTCATGTGCACTACTACAATTCCATGTAATTTTATAAGAGATCTATAGTTGTATTATCAATAAAAGCTACTAGTTTTCACGTTTGATTCATCATTATTAAAGCTGATGAGTTAAGTTTTTATTCAAACTGAATCAGTTTATTGCCTAGCACTTAAAAGAATATATTCTTAATATAATAACTTGTAATCTTATTTTAAACCTTTTTATCAAGCATTATCCATTTAACAATCTACTTGAGAACAAGAACTTTCTTAAATGCTAAAATAAATTTGGAGACACAACTGAGCTTTGTTTATAATGACTCACTTGACTAGGTTGATGGATTTTAAATTCAAGGTTAACTTGAAAAATGTATTTTGCTTTTCTGGAGCAGAGATTGTTAAAAACAATTCAACAGATTCATACTACTTTATCAGTAAATAGATATGCAGTATGTATGATTTTATAACTTGGTATTTTATTTAAAGCTGTAATGCTATGATCTTAACTTAAAATTAAAAGTTTACCTTTGAATAAACATATGTAGGATTAAACTGTATAATGACAGTTTAACTGCAGTGCTAACAATATACAGCTATCTATTTTTCTGTGAATTAAGTTTCCACAATTTCATTAAAAGGAAAAACAATAGTAATTTTGAAAAACTAGAGGAAGAGTACATAAGACATTTTTAGCTGAAGAAAGCACCTGAAATGGGATGCTGGGGTAGAATGAAATAGTGAGTGTCACTAGGCCAAAAATCAAACTTTAATTCACTAACATTAGGTTGTTAAATTAATGCAGTTGGTTGTTCCTGGTTAATAATTTCCTTGTTCCCAATTTCACATTAAAACTGCAACTTAGCAAAAGATTTTTTGTGGAACTTTGAGAAGGTATCTGTGTGACACTGAGGTTTCAGTTTGTGTGTCCTATTCTGTCTCATAGTTCATATTTGTTACCTTTGATGTTCATATGAATTTCTGTTTTGCTTAACTATTTAAGATTACATTTAAGGAAAGTATCCAGTCAAAGCTCATTCATATAATTCAAGCTGGCTTCCCTTAGCAGTTTCTTAGAAAGAGATGATAATCTACATTTCCCACAGATGGATTCCCCAAGGTTATTAGTAACATTATATCAACCACAATGCTTCCACAATTATTATGCTTCAGATCTAATAATAAAATCATACTTCAAGAGCATGACTGGAACTTAAATTGGCCAGTTTAACCTAAGTTTGCCATCCTACATTATTTTAAAGCTTGATATAGAAAAACAGCTTAAATTTTAAAATATGTATTTGCTACATATTGTTTCAGAGTTGGTTAACCGTTCTATAAATGAGTCTATAAATCATCCAGATTACCTATAAACTAGTGTAGTTTTACTTCCTAGATATCTGTGAAATGTCAGACTCTGAACCTACAAATAACTAAATCATAAACATGGCACTTTATCTTATAAAGGATTTCAAATATTATGATCTGAATAGTTTTTATATGAACTCTGCAAAAATATTTTTCCCAAAATTGTAAAATAGAGAGTGTTAAACAGTGAGTTGGATAAAAAAAAAGTACAATAGTAGCATGAACACTACCTAGTAATTTGATGGTGGAAGAGACATTTTAACCAAAGATTTTAGTGTGTTTCATAATCACCATGGCACATAAAGTGAATACTAAACAATTGATTTAATAAGAAATTACTTCTGGATTTGTTGAAGAAACATCTCAGTGATTAGGCTAATTCTACTCTTCTTTAGAGCATGGCCAGACATTTTTTTATGACCAAAGGGTACACTTTTTAATCAGAGGAATTTTACCCACCAAGAACTGTCATTGGCAGAGATGCAATGTTATGATAAGATTGGGAAGTGGGGGCAGAATTTCCTGCTTAATTTTTTTTTCTTTCTGTCTATTTGTGAGTTTGTGTTATAGATGTTTCAAACCTATTTCAACTTTAATACTCTGGTTTTATTTGGTTACCCAAGAAAAAAATCATTCGGAAATTATACTGTCTTTATTGAGTGCCTTGCAGTCCCATTTCAACAGTGCGATATATGGAAGAAAATCTAATAAGCCAGTTGTAGCATTCAGATTGCCCACCTCTGATTTAGATCAAGCATTCTTTGCTGGAAGATATCTTTGATAGCTGTATACAGTTAAGAGAATTCCCCCTCCCCTTCAAAAAAAATCTAGGGTGTTTCTATGAAACAGCATAATTATCAAAGAACATGGATTATGATTCCCTGCTTCATCTCCAGTCTTGTATAATTAATTGTGTCAGGTAGTAAATGAGGACATGCTAGATGCATATGGCACTAAAAATATTGGAAAGTGGAATGGAATTAATTTGAATGAAAAGCAGTCCATATACAATAGATTGGTTTACATTACATTTTTTATCCAAATGCATAGGGAAGCTTGCATTTCATATGCCTCAAGGGAAAAGAATCCCTAGCTTGTGGCTAGTAGTAGTGATTTAACATAAATATAATCAATCGGTCTTAGTATAATATGAAAACAACTTAATTGTATATTTTCTACAAGTATAACTATTATAAGAGATTAAAGTGGTTAGAATACCCAGAGTTCTTTTATCACCTTTATAGAAAATCAGAGTTGTGACATGGTTAAAGAGGATACAAAATTTACAACCCTAGATAACTGACCCTAGATAACTAATACAATTTTGCACAAACCCAGTTAAGTTACAAGTTTAAAATAGGAATGTGGGATCCACAGCCACATAGAAACTAATGCTTTTTGCTGCCTTGCTGGGATTTTCAGCAACTAAGTGCAATTGATTCTTCTTATGGTGGCAATTACTTACTGTATGCCCTTTTTAACAAAAAGATAAGTGTCTTAAAAGTGAACAAATAAATCACAAGTATGGACTCATCTAAATGGTGTGGACAATTACAGCTGAATTATAGCATCAATATAAACAAATTGTAGCTTTGGAAGATTTACATTTAGAAGCTTATCCTCAGTACAGAGAAGTCAGCTCTTGTTTCATATTATTGCCACAGTATGCTTTTTTTTTTATTTAAAGGACAGCAACAAACATCTTAAATTTGATGGAAAAAATTCATTTGAGGAAACAGAAAATATAAGTTCATCCAGCATCACTGGAGTGAGCGGTGCTAGCGGCTAAATGTTTGCAGAAAATATAGAAAAATAGCCAGGGTATTGCTGTTCATTAGGTCAGACTATGTTGGTATCCAACCTCAGTGGATAATGATTATCATTATGTAACTGCTGCAGAAATAAGGGCAGACACCTCTCGTGTTTCATATCTAATAATGAAGTTATACTTCAAGAGCATGATTGGAACCTAAATTGGCTAGTTTATCCCAAATTCACCATTCTATATTATTTTAAAGCCTGCTCTTGAAAATCAACTTAAATTTAAAAATATGTATTTGCTAAGTATAGTTTCAGAATTGGTCAACAGTTCTATAAATGAGTCTAAACTTAGATTTAAATTAGATGATCTGTTTGTTATCCAAGATGTTTATCATTCTGTAGCTGTTGTGGAAATAAGGGCAGAATTTGAGGGACCTCTCACATTTCCCAGAACTTCCAATCTTGCCTGCAAACTTGTTCCTTTCCTTCCTCAAACTTGTCATTGTTATAAGGAGCTTCATTCAGAAGTTGCTTCTACTGTCCCAGTATGGTACAGGAGATACATGCCCCACAACAGAGATACATGCCTACCGTTACTTCTGTCACACACATGATATAAGAAAATCTGAAGAAACTGCCTCTGATTGGCCTGTTCTCACTCCAGGAAACTGAAATAGACTTGGACCTAACTGGTCTGTTGGCAAACCTCAGTCACATGAAATATATAGCAAGAGTAGATGCAAGCTTCTTCACTCCTCTTTGAAACCATGAGTTGCACTGTAGCATATACAGTATTTTGTGTACACTGGAACAACACGCAGAGACACGCTTCATGGATTCTTAAGATGAGCTCAACCCCCTCCTATGTGCAAGAATCCAAATCAAAGCATCCTCAAAAGATGCTTGTTTAAACTCCACTTAAATGCTTCCAGGGGAGGGAGCATATTACATCCACATAAAACTGCTTCAGACATGTTTTTTATCAATAAAAAAAATCTGACTTTAATTATTATGTCCTGCACTCTTATACTTGCCAATTAGGAAATGCAGGGGGAGAAAAAAAGTCGAGAGAGAGCAACCAACCATGAGACTAACAAGAGCTCCAATGGGGCTTTTGTGAAATAAATAAGGCACCAAAAATATCTCACAAATAACACATAATTTAATAAGAGGATTTAAGTGTCCCTCAGTTCCTACAGATTATATGCACACATCCAGGAATTAGTTTTGGCAGCAGCATAATGGTGATTGGCCAATGCTTTTTGGGACCTTCCTTCTTTCCTTCCTTCCTTCAATGCAGAAATCCAATTTTTTCCTTCTATTTGTCTCTTTAAAACAATACCTATTTTTCCTTAATCAGATTGGTCAAAATACTGATTTTGTTTACTGTCATCTCAGAATTTATAGAAAAGTCTTGTAACATTTTCTGTAATAACAACAAAAGTCCTCTGTGTACCCAAAAAATAAAAACTCCATTTTTTATTTTTATTCTTTGCATAAACCACCAGGATACAATCCATCTTTGCAAATAAATACTGTTCAAATCTGATATTTCATTGTGAGCTATGCCATTGTAGCAAAGAGAAGTGTGGGAGGGGGGGAACCTTTCGAAAAACACCAACACAACTTGCCAGATGCCTCTCTGGAATGACAACCCTCCACCCTCTTCCACATGTCTGGGTTTGATGACTCCCTCAGGTAAAATAGTTACATCTTGAACAAAACAATAAAACATCTCCCCCTCCAGGAGTAAGCTTTGAAATAAATGACTCTAGCTTTCCCCTTTTAACCAAGTTACCAGGAACAAAATATTTTATTTGAATAAAGGTTGTGAAGAAAGAATTTGAGAGAATAGTACCAACTTTGGCTGAAATCTGCATAACAAAGCTAGCAAACATTATCCTGAGCAAAGACAGAGGGACTGAGAATTCGGAGCAAAAATAAGCCACTCATAATTGAGCATCTCTAAAAAGAATTTTTAAATAATGTTTGGTTTATCTGTATCGTCTTTCCCTTCTTGATTCAATTTCATCTGGATACTTTTCAGCACTGGGCCAGAATACCTGGGTTCAGTCAGACAAGTCTTTGTCTGGAACAAAGAACCTTCTCATGTCCACTTCCACTCTCCACAGAAGGAAGCAAGAGTCCTACTTCTAGAACAGTATTTTCCAACCTTGGGAATTTCCAGGAGTGTGGACCTCAGCTCCCAGAATTCCACAGCCAGAATGAACATTGCTGAGAATTCTGGGAGTTGAAGTTCACACTCCTGGAAATCCACAAGGTTGGGAAATACAGTTCTAGAATAACATACACATTCATTCAGAAGGCCATTCGTAAAGGATAAGTAGGTGATCTAGTATGCTAAAGATCTATGATGTAGCCCATGTTTCCAACTCTGTGTACATATTTAATTATGTCGGAGCAACTAATATAAATCACTTCCTTAAAAAGTAAAGATGTTAACCAATATAGGGCACAGTCCATTTCCTTCCTACATGTGTTCCAGATTGAAGTGACTACACGTGTTCTCTTCCTTCTCCTCTCTAGCTTGGCCTCAGCTGGGAAAACATGCTGAAAGGAAAGAGCAATTCAATCTATTTCACTTTCTGCAAATTTCTCATTCCTTGGCCACATCTATTCAGCAGCACTGTTTACAAATTTTTTAAAAATGTCCAATTTTTGTAGGCCATCCTCTTAGCTTTTTCTGAAAAGCTTTTTCTTCTTGTGATTGGGGATTGCATCCAACTTTATAAATAATTAAATCAAATTAATGAATAAATGTTTTTCCCCCTAACAAACATCCTCGTATATATTTTAAAATTTTCTCTCCAGTACACATTTGATGCATTTCTTTTTCCTTTTCATTTGCCAACTGATCCCAAATATTTAAAAAATATGAATTGACTTTGGGGATCTTCCGGATATTTGGCAGATAGGAAAACTGTTGATGTAAATGTTCTGGTTTCCTGCAATAGTCTCCTGTGGATAGAGCCTGCTACAATACCCTTCACTAGTGCGTAACCAGATTAGCATCCTGCCAAATTTAGAGAGAAGGAAGGAAGGAAAGAAGGAAGGAAGGGAAAAGGAAAGGGAAGGGAAGGGAAGGGGAAGGGGAGGGAAGGCCGCAGTTTTCTGACTTCAACTTTCATTACACCATTCCCAGACTTTTAAACTTGCCTGCCTACAACATATCTGTGGAATCTGTTACTTGATTATTAGAGGAGACTATTAAAATTCAGTTTGCGCTACTAGGGCAATTGTTTGCATGAATGATTACATCACCCTCCTGGAATAAAACTGTTACTTTCCAGAGCTAAAGTCTAGATAATGGCAGCTGAGGGAGGGTTCAAATCTGCAGCCCTCCTGAATGGAGAGCGCTGGGTAGCAATCAAAGGAAAATGCCTGATACGAGAAATTTGAGTGACCGATTGATTCTTAATCACAACAGTCCGCTGGCTAAGTAATGATGCTATAAGCGGAGTCTGCATTTAGCACACAGAGTAAGGTTTGCAACTTTTGAAAAACCCAATCTGGCCCCAAGGATTACACTGCCGTTTGATTTGGAATGGCTTGCATCATTTATTGTTCACTTCAGCGCAGCTCCTTGCAGCAATGGATGAGGGAACAGAAGGAGGATTGTTGTATAAGGGCAATTCGATTCTCGTTCTAGAGGAACTGATTAATCTTTCATGACAAAATACAGACCCAAATCCTGCTGAAGGCAAACAACAGCGTAAAGTACAATTCTTAACAGATCCTAAATTATACTATTATCGTACAATTAACTTTGCAAAATTGCAGTGGGCATAGGATGGCTTGTCAAGCATGCGGGAACATCTTCGTGAAAAGAACTTGAATCATTCTTGGTAAGTGCTGCCTACTGCCTCACAGGGAAAACTGGAGCCAAACAATAAGCAGAGCGTACAGTATATAATTTTGTGTAGAGAATGCCCATGATTCCAACTTTGGCATCTACAGTTCAAGGGTCTCAGTCAGCAAGGCTGGAAATAAAGCACTCCACCAAGTCCTCAACAAGATCGAGCCTGTAGGAATCAGCTGATGGTCAACAAGGCAGCATCGTAGCTAGCCTTCTCCTGAAGAAGAGCACCAACACTTCACTGCAGTATCAGTTGGTCCTAATAGGAGCTAATGTTTTTAAAATCATGCACCTACAGCAGGGGTGTCAAACTGCCAGCCCGCAGGCTGGTTGCATCATACGGAGGCCGCGCCCACCCCAGCTCTGGCAATGCAAAAAAGTCATGATACGTCGCGACATGTCATGTGATGCGGCGAGTTTGACACCTGTGACCTAGAGCTAAAGAGAAAAATAATGGAACAGAATAGGCTGCTTCCAATCATCCGCACCAAGAGCAGGTGTGCCCCAAACCAGATGGAGCACATAAATAGGTGACCACCAGAAAGAAGAAGACAACAACGTTCCAGTCTCAGAAGGATGGAGTGTTCTAGTGATTTGACAGGAAGATCCACAAACCAGATTCCCCAAGTTTCTTTAACTACGGTTTCACTTAACAGAAGGGATTGCCTTCAAGAGAAACTTTTTAAGCAACCCGTGAGAAGGTTTCCTGATTATCTCTTCACAGTTCTTGGCCAAGAGTTTTTAGCTCTTTTCAGAGGAAGCAGGATGGGTCCCTCAGCTGTAGCCACTCTTTTCAGATAGGGTCATTCAATTGCACAACTGCTAAGTGTCTAAATAAGTGTTTCTCAGCTTCAGCAATTTTTAAGAGGTATGGATTGAGCTGGACAATTCCAGAAGTGGAAGTCCATACCTCTTAAAGTTACTGAGGTTGATGATGTATTCATGTTTGCAATTCATGACTGATGGAACATCGCAGTGCTAACATTGTGTCAGTGATTGACTGCGATAAAGTATTTTATTATCCAATAGATCTGCTTCAATCTGAAGAAAGTTTTTATTAACCCAATAACAGTTAATCAGGAAAGAGTAGAGACGAGAATGTGGGGCTGGTGTGGAGGATGAATCGTAAGTAGGTTGATGCATCTCTATGTAGAGAGATAACTGCAGGAGAGCAAATGGCTATGGCACCCTTTCATTGCTGGAAAGGGAGAATTTATGGTTTAGTCAGTGCTATTGAATGAAAAGGGAAGAACTAAGAGATATGGCAGTAATACTCCTTTAAGGAAGAAATGTTATCCATTTCAAAGGAACCCTGACAATAAAATGTATTGTCAGCATTTTGATTATCATTGTACCTCTTTCAACTCAGACATTAGTCTCTCAAAACAGACCAAGGAAGGGAAGAGAATAATGGGTATTTTCAGATAACTGGCCAAGAAGAACTAATAATTATATACTAGAGATTTTGACGGAGGTGGGCTTTTGTTATTTTTTTTTTCTAATAGAAACAGCACAGTTCCTATACAGAACTCAACAGCCTGGACAAACACTCTTGCAGGTCTGTAAAAATTCCTTGGAATCAAGATCAACTCCTGCTTGGACTCAAGATCAACTTACAGGCACATGGAGGGACATAGTTTTCCTAGCAAAATGAAGTGAGTTCCCATTTGCCTTGAGATTTCCCGGTGTTTCTCCATCCAAGAGAGGTCCAACATTTCATAGTCACCATGAACATTTACAAATTAGCATGGCAGAATTATTGTTGCCAATACAATGTAAACAGTCTATTCTTCTGTATATATAGAAATCTAGAGTCCCCAAACATGCTCTTGGATCATAGCCACAACATATTAGCCGATCAGCAGTAAAGTAGGCATGGATAGATACCAGATCTACAGATCTAAACCCCAAAAGATGCCTGCAGAGCCCTGAATACGTGTTCCAGTTAATTTCCCCAGAGATAACATTGTATGCTAGACAGTGTCCTCAGTTCCTTTATTTGAGAAATAAACTTTGAATAAATATCCTTCCACGGAAGCTCCGAGCATAAAGAAAAAGGCAAATTTCTCAAAGGGCAAATTCTGTTATTTAGCTGCATGGGTGAGCACAATGGAAAGATGAGCTGAACAGGAGTCAGATGTGATTAACAAATTTTTTGAAGTGGAAAAGAAAAGGTGATTCACTGCATGGCTTCATCTCCTGTCATAATTAAAGAAAATAAAGTGCCAGGTGGGTGAAGCACAGAATCCCTGCAAAAAGTATATGTGTGTGTGAGAGAGAGGGGGGGGAAGGGAGAGGGAGGGAATGGTAAGTATAAGACCCAAATAGCAAGACCTTTCAAAAGAAAATGCACCACTCGTGAGTTTTCAGAGACAATTGATTTCTGCAATTTAAACTGAGAGTTCACGAACAGTGTAGAGACCACCCACAATGAGAATCATGAATGGAAATGAAACAAAGTGGTCAAGGGACTTCAGAGCTCTGAGAGAGGAGAAAGATTGTCAAAGCAGTTAAAGGGAAATGAGCTTTTTAGATGAAAGCTAAGCGCCAATAACTTTTGAGCCTGCTCACTCTGCCTGAGAGTCAAGCTGTCAATAATGGGGCAAAACTGGGTCCTCAGTAGAAAGTTAGAGGTCACTTGATTTACCAGTAGACTTTTTTTGGGGGGGGGGGGAAGCAGAGGAAGGAGAATCTCAAGTAAGAAGATGCTTTTCAGAAAACATTTTGCCTAAGAAGACTTGAGGCTCAAGAGACCTTATGCCAGTCAAAGAAGAGAGATGATGGACACAGTAGTTTAACTCCCAACACGACAGGTCTTTCTGTCCTATACTACCATCCCATCAGAAACCTAATAAATCTTAAGTTTTAATGTTTTCCTTGGACAAACTGAATCAGACAAAACTAAGATCTCTTCCTACTCCATATTTTGTTGGTTCCTCAAAAACATGGCATCAGATGCCTTCAGGTGTTCATTTGGATGGTTGCAAAAGGCAGTGAGGCTACTGGGATTTCTCAGAGAATTCCCAAAAGCTGAAGTACAGCTGCCAATAGTGTTTTATTGGCCATCGATCCGCTAAGACTGTCTCCTAAGACTGACCTTTTCTTCCCTCTAAACTAGGGGCGCCCAACCTTGGCAGCTTTAAGACTTGTGGACTTCAACTCCCAGAATTCTGGGAGCTGAAGCCCATAAGTTCTAAAGTTGCCAAGGTTGGACACCCCTGCTCTGAACCATACCTCATTGCATACAGCACAATGAAAGCCCTTCTACAAAATCTGATTCACATTTAGCTGGAGAGATAAAAAGAGAGGAGGGATGCCATTGTGCAGTTCCCAATATTAGTCAACTACTAGCAAACAGTATACAAAACAATTATTTACATTAAATTTGAGACCAGGCACTTTCTTGCCTTCTTCAAACGATACGACATAGATCATTTTCTAAAGAGTCAGAGAATCTTGATGTGAATTTTGTTTCCTGTCCTCTTATTGAATTGCACTCCAGCAACTAGGACCTCTCTCAACATTTTCCACTCCAATTCCTTCACCTCTCCAAAACATAACTTCTTGAGTGGCATCAGGCAGAGCAGAAGAAACTGAGGCAGAACAAAAGTTACTCTCTGGCTCTGCTTTTCTGCTTGCATAAGACAGTCCTGAATTCCAAGCCAGCAAATGTTTCCTTCTCACAAGTCATTTTACATCAGTCAAGTATGTTCATTACACCAGCTGTTTGATGGTTGGAGACTGCACTTGACATATTTTGGGTTACTCAATGGTTGGAGACTGCACTTGACATATTGGGGTTACTCAATAAGTAAGGGAAGAACATAAAATGATGGGACCAGATTTTTTTGCAGGTGGGGTGGAAAGGGATTGAATAAGTTTCTTTGTTTGTTTTTGTTTGTTTTTTAACTGTTGCATCTAAGCAAATGCTTTCATTACAGTTTGTGATTGTTCTTTTTAACCTCCAACCCCCAGGAAAATCTGCCACCAATTTTCAGCAGTTATGTGTGTCTTGAAGACCACACAAAAATGTTGGTGACCACATATGCAACTGGGGTCTTCTTTTTCCAAACTCTTGTGTAAATACATGAGTCATGTACCACATATAGATACGATACAGACTCCATTTAATATGGTGGCGGGGTGTCAGGCACACAAAAAAAGATTTATTGTTATAGCCTATGCATAGGAATCTTCTCAATCAGTGATCAGCACCTGCTTAGAGTTAGATAAGGGTCAATGGCACTCAAAGGAGATTGGACTTAGTTTGGTTGTGGCTATGTAAGGATTCTAGGCTGATCCCTCTTTTCACTCCACTCCCAGTTCTGCCATTCCTTCTCCCACAGGGGAGTGTTTTTTTGTGATTTCCGATATCTGCTGAGACTGGCCCTCAATAATCAGAGTTCCCATGTTGACTTTCTTGAGCCCCTTCCCTGTGGCTGCCTCTGAGTTCTATATTTTATATACCAAAATTGCCATAGCTAGTATGGCAAGGTCTTATGGAGAGGGTGCCTTGGGGCTACATTATGAGTAGGTTTGAGCTAGGCAGCTACCTGTGATTTCCCTTCTCCATCTTTCCCCCTGCACTTTGAGGGTGACATTTTGAGTAACACACAACAATTTGTTCTTATATGATAAGGTGTGCTTTCCTATCCTCTGGAGAGTCCCTCATTAATTTGTGCGTATTTTTTGTGGGGAAGGGAGCAGTTAAATAAGTTTGCTCTGCTGGTATGCAGAACATAGTTGAAGGTGCTACATTTTTCCCTATAATATTTAATGGCTAATTCACACACAGACTCAGCATGAGGAGAAGAACATTCTGTGAACTAGTATAAATGCCCTATCAACATATCTTCTGTTTTCTTCCTCTCGTAAAAAGATGAGTGGGCCACAACGTTGACCACAGCTAAATCTAAATGAATCCTCCCCTAGTTTCTAAATATAAAATAAGGAACTAATCAATTCTTTTAAAAAAAAATCTGGATGGGGGCTTTCATCAGAATGAAAACTGGAAAAGCAAAACAACTTTGCAGGAAAAATGGGGGGGGGGAGTATCTATAAGTATAAACTGCAGCGTAGATGGGGAGGAATCTTTGAGGCCAAGTCAGTGGCATTAAAAATCATACTGAACAGATGAAAGGCTCCGAGAGTGAGGAAGCATATCCATTGCCAAGGGCAGACTTTAATTTGAACTGAAATAGGCAGTAAAAAAGACGGTTGAAGCTCCCATTTATAAATGGGGTGCGTATTTCTATTATCCATGCCTAATCCACTCTTCTCCACTATACCCACCAGTCTGATAATTGTTCTGCCTGTTAGCTCTTTGGTCTAAGCCCTGTTTTTTCCGTCACTCAAGGGCTGTCCCCGGCTTTGTAGAACAGACAGAGAGCTGCAGTCCAACAGTGGAAAGGCAGAAATCAGGTCCCAACTGAGTAGAGGTGGGAGGTCCAGGATTTTAAAAGATAAAAGGGTGCCTTAAACTGTTGTCCTGTTGCTTTCCTGCAATCCCAAGGAAATTCTCCCCCCCCCAGTAAGGGGAAATGAAGGGCACCCACACCCACAACTCTACATGATCTTCACAAAACTGTGGGCATGGCACAAATAAGCAAGAAAACTGCAGGGCAGCATGGAAAATAACTCAGAAAAGTTGAGAATTAGGGAAATTATGTGCAATGGAATTCAGCTTTAAATAGAGCATTACCAACATATAATGGGAAGGAGGAAAGTGAGGCCTGGAAAAAAAACCAAGAAATTGTGCAGTTGTATATGTCCAATTTGTCCATTCCTAGAATGATTACCTACATCTTGGAAGCTTCTTTTTGAGGTGAGATACACTCAGAGCTGGTACCTTGGCCTTTCCCAAGTTAATTTTCAGAAAATAAACTCTAGAGTGAACTGCTACACTTGAAGTAGATAAAAGACAAAATAGTTTGGGGAGCTCCATCTGGATAAAAGTCCTAGGTATTGGTTTTGCATGCTCATTACACATTGAAGTGGGCACAACTAAGATTTAATGATGAGTAATTTCTTCTCTCTTTTTAAAATATCCCATTATGCAGAACGTATAACCCGAAGGCAGTGAAATTTGGGGAGGTATTTTGGGAATTCAATTTCTTTCCAGATGAGATTCTAAGTGGATTTTTAAATAACAGCCCAGTTTTGTTTTGGATTAGCAACGCAAGAAAAGTCCTGTCTCTGTATTTGTTTTTTCCTTCATTTGTTTGATTTTTATCTTGATATACAGGTAGTCCTTGACTTACGACCACAATGTAGCCCAAAATTTCTGTTGCTTTAGACAGTTGTTAAGTGAATTTTGCCCCATTTTATGACCTCCCTTGCCACAGTTGTTAAGTGAATCACTGCGGTTGCTAAGTTAATAACGTGATTGTTAAATGAGTCTGGATTCCCCATTGACTTCGCTCGTCAGGAGGTTGCAAAAGGGGAATCACATCATCCCAGGACACTGCAACCATCATAAATAGGACCCAGTTGACAAATGTCCAAATTTTGATCATGTGACCACAGAGATGCTGTAACAGTTGTGTGAAAAAATAGTCATAAGTCGCTTTTTTCAGTGCCACTGCAACTTTGAATGGTCACTAAATCAATGGCTGTATGTCAAGGACTACCTGTGTGTGTTTAAATTGAGATTTACAAAGGCTACAGCAATTTGCAAACTCCGGTACAAGTCGGACAGACTAAGAGGAGAATTCTGCAATTGAGCTAGTTCCTGTTCACTGGAATGCTACCCCTAATAGCGGAGGGTCTTCTAACTTTTGACAAACCAAGTCCTGTTTCAATGAATGTTGGTTAAAAAAAACCCACACCTCATTCCTTATGTGATGGCTGGTACAAATGAACCTCTCTCACTTACTCATTTCAACATACCTCTCTGGAAGTGAAATAATACCTTATGAACTTGTGAGAAAACCGTGTCCAAAACAATCAAGTGTGTGATGTTATAACCAAGCTGGACCTTGATATGAAAATGAGAAGGCCCAATGATGATTAATACACATATTCAGAACAGAACAGAATAACAGAGTTGGAAGGGACCTTGGAGGTCTTCTAGTCCAACCCCCTGCTTGAATAGGAGACCCTATACAGTTCCAGAGAAATGGTTGTCCAATCTCTTTTTAAAAATCTCCAGTGATGGAGCACCCACCACTTCTGAAGGCAAGCCGTTCCAATGATTGATTGTTGTAACTATAATTTCTCCTTAGTTCTAGGTTGAACAGTTGAATAATTCTATTCAAACAGCACATTCTGGATTTTGATGTGCTAGGCAGGTCTTAAAGTGTGCCTTCTTTGCTTAATGTTCCAGCTGAAGAAAAGCAATTTGTTGCCCTGTATATTTTTTTTGTGAGTGCACGTCATCCTTATACTTACTTTTTCTATACAATAATCACTTTTGTAGCTTTTAATGGACTTAATGGATAAACTGCAAGTGCTTTTTTTATTCAGAGCGGGAGACTATTCGGAATGAGAAATGCCGAAAATGTAACAGAGCGTTAAATTAATAAGTGTGCTTTTGCAGGTTTTGATGACATCAGATCTCCAAACCATTTCATGTCCAGCTTCTCCAATGGTAAACAATCCAAAGACTGTCAGTAATGTTTTGTTCCAGCCACTACATCCTCTTAGCTTACTACTCCCAAGTGTGCTGAAAACATTCTGGTTCACCCTTATGCAACACATGGACAATCCTGTTGGTTCCCATCTCGCTGATGACATTTTTATGCAAGTCATTGGGTTTAAGTTTATGGTCCTAGCTTTTATTACAAAATATGTATTTCTTTAATTACAGTAAATCTGAGAGAATGTGATTGTCTCATATTTAGGACTTTTGGAAAAACTGGTGACAACGGAGTCTTATTTTATTACAGCATCAGCTTTTGTAGGCCAGGTTTGCTTCATTGGCAGAATAGGCCCAAGTCCCATGAGGAGAATTCGTAAAAGGTATTCTCAGACTTGAGAAACACAGGATTTGGCTCCCACTCAGCCAAGGAGCTCACCCATCAAAGACTCCCTGTATAAGCAGCTTTGAGCTCTCAGAGGAAAAGAAAATAAGCAAACAATAAGAAATACTAGAGATGGAGGGGGGGAAAACAGATCGCTATGGGGATCAGGACACAAAGAGAAGGTTGAAGGTAAACTGAGTGCTTCATGTAATGTAGAAGAAGAGTCACTACCTTTCCCTTCTGTAGTAAATGTCCCTTGTCTGAATTCAGTTATTGTATAGTAAATATATTCCCCCCCCCCGAAAATAGATTACCTATCATTGTTATTTTCATATGTATAGTTCTTTTGGCTTTCCCCTCTACTCCAAGAACTGCCAAGTTCTCTGAGGAAACAGAACTATTTGGGATCAGTATACACATAAGCCTAACACCTCTGCTGATTTTCAAGAAAAAGAACATAGTCATATAATAGTGGGTAATTGAATTCCAAGCTAAATCCTCAAGATATTGATCTTGAAAGATGTAGATCTTAGAACAGGAAACACCCAACGGGTGATGCAAATTTAGATTTGAAATTTTCCATCTCTGACTGATGTAAGTCATTGATTTCTCATTATTAAACATACTTGTTTCTCTTCCTCCTCCTCCTCCTCCTCCTCCTCCTCCTCCTCCTTTCCTTCTTTCCTTCTTTCCTTCTTTCCTTCTTTCCTTCTTTCCTTCCTTCCTTCCTTCCTTCCCTTTTACTCATTGCTTAGGAGGTCTCTGACTATGTATGTTTGAGATTTTTCTTTTAAAATGGCCCTTTGCACTGGCATTTTTGCACTGATCCCAGCAGACTACAGTTAACACCAAGCAAGCCTCAGCCAGCCCGCCAACCTGGCAGGACTTTCCATCACTAGCATTGCCACAGCGGGATAGAAGTGGACATAAAAGAAAGCTGCCTCAGATGCAAGTGAAAGTGAAATGGGAGCCACTCCAAAGAGTATCATTATTTCTTCTCTATTCAAAGGTTTTTGCCAAGTACTGTATATACAATGGAAAGTAATCTACACAAAGCATGCAGATTTGGGAAAGCTGCTTCCAAGCAAAATATATTGGGTTGCTTTCCCTTTTTTAAAAAAAAAACACACAAAGAATTATATACTCTGTTAGCCGTGCTGGTATAAAACTACAGTCCTTGGGGAGAACCGTGAACAAAACTCCATTTATCAGGAATAGCAGTGCATGTAAAAGTACATATATAAGGGAAAATTGCAAATGACATGAAATGCAGTTTTCCAATAGCTCTTTCACTGGAAAAGAAAAACTATACAAAAGTATAGAAAAAGCCAGACAAGAACCTGGAACTGACACTGAATGCATTTAGAATGAGGAATAGATTCTGCTGTAATGTCACCAACTAAATAGGAGCCACACAGAGTTGTGAGGATAGATGACAAAGGACCAAATACGGAGCTTTGAGACCCTTGGAGGCAAAAGAGAAATCCACGACACAAATAAATTAAATTGACACAAAGGAGTCCAGTACATCTTATAAAAAGCCCGAGGCGTAACTGAAACCTCCAAGCTGCCAAACCGGCTGCTGGAGACCAGACAACCTGCTTTATGTCTCTGAACTGAACCTGTTTTGTGTCAAGGAAAGCTGCCTCCTCCTTCCAAGCAGATCCTCCATCTGTCCAATCTTGCTTGGAGAGACCTGCCCACCCACTCACCCCATCCCCCACACTGTGTACCTGCACTCCTCCCCCCAAGTATTGGGCCTTTGGAGAAGTTGAGGGTTTGCCCAGAAGAAAAGGGAGCTGAACTTCAAGCAATATCTGGGAATGAAAAAAAGTAGGTCTCCTCTGAGTAAAATCAGTGCCTGGTAACATCATGTCCAGGCTGTTAGGATGCAGTTGGTTCTTGTTGTTTTCCAGGATGGTGGGGTTTTTTTTTCTCCAATCTCCAATCTAGGCTGTAACCCTGGGATTTCCTAGTGGTTTTTCATTGTTACATGCACTCCCAGGTTTGGCTTAGGTCATTCACTCACTCACACACCTACAGCCCTGGCCAATAGCCATAGTCAAATCATTTTCAACTGAACACTGAGGCACAACTAGTTCTTTAGAATTCACGAAGACCAGTGAAATTAAAATAATAGCAAAACTTTACTGGTTACAGTGTACATATGCATGCACACACACAAATACTCATCCACATTTAGCTACATCTTTCTCAACTAGGCTGGCAGGTACTAGCCAAAGGGATGAAGCCACCAAGTCTGGATCCAAAGATGATTCAAAGAGTAGATGGACTTCAAGACTCCTTTTATCCCCCAGAGTCCTTCCTTGCTTTGCTTTGTTGATTCTCAAGTCTGGCAGCTACTCTCGCCGTGCCACTTTACAAGTCTGGTAGTTGTTGCTGGGATGGGGGGGGGGAAGCTTTCCATTGCTCAAGCCCAATTTCTTTTGTTTGGTTCACCTATTTCTCCTTTGTTTCCTTGATGACTTAGTTCCTTCTTATTTAACTCCTGAAAGGATCTTTTAGACAAGATTCCTGGTTTTATCCACTAGCACTGATGATGTTACCCAGTTTGAGTAATGAAACATCTGCAAAAAAAACCCACAAAAACAAACAAGCTCAGAGAGCACCAAGAACCCCATTATCCACCCTGCTTATGGGCCTGCTTCATCTTTAGGTATGGCAGCTTCAGCCCAGTCTCACACCATCCAAGTACCACCTACTGTAGTTTAGATTTTCAAGATAACATACAAAGAACGGTTGCAGGAATTGGGTATGTCTAATTTAAAGAAAAAAAACTAGGGGTAATATGATAGCAGTATCCCCTTATCTAAGGGGCTGCAATGAAGAAAGGGGGTGGGTGTCAACCTATTCTCAAAAGCGCCTGAAGGCAGGACAAGAAGGAATGGATGGAAACTAATCAAGGAGAGAAGCAACCTAGAACTAAGGAGAAATTTCCTGAAAATTAAAATAAGTGGAACAACTTGCCTCCAGAAATTGTGGGTGCTCCAACACTGGAGGTTTTTAAGAAGAGATTGGACAACTATTTGTCTGAAATGGTATAGGGTTTCCTGCTTAAGGAGGGGGTTGGACTAGAAGACCTTCCAACTCTGTTATTCTGTTATTCTATTATTCAAATCTCCCTACCATATTCTCAACAGAGAAGATCTGCCAATTAATAATGAGGCTGCTGGATGGAATGAGATTGGATGAACGTTCCAAGACAATGGCCAAAAGCAATCAATGATTATGATGACTAGCTTTCCACCCAGGCACTTGCCATCTGATGAGCGATATGCTTAATATGCATTTGAATTAGTTTTTCCCATGTCTTTTCACATTTTCGAGGCCTTGTCAGCTGACAAGCAGAAGAACCTTCATGTAGTCCTTTCAACAACAGGGATGGATGCCCTAAAACCTCTCGGGCAGATCTTTAGTTGGGCGTCCTAGGGACTGAAAACTTCAGCAAAGGAAATGGGAATTGTCCTCTGAATTCAGTTGACCAAAGCAGCTCTGATGTCAAAGAACTGGATTTTACCAAAAATAGGGGACAGCACTCTCATCTGTAATAACCCTCCCATTTTTTTTCTTATTTTTATAATTTATCTTTTCCAAATTGACTATATTACAAGGTGTGAATTAATAATTTATCCCTCCCTGGGGTGAGGGGTACTAACACTAGAATGCAAAAAAATCAAATCTATCTTATTTGGAATGACTCTGATATTAAAATCCAGCTAAGTACTTTTATTCCCCCCAGCCTCAATTCCCCACCTTTAAAATGTAAACAAGAATATTATTATCACGTTGGGAGACTGAACAAAAAATCATATTGATACCTGCCATTTGAAGTATAATTATGTTTTCAGTTTTGAAAGGGAAAACAATCCAGATCAGGTTGTTGTGAATCTCTGTTTCAGGACCGTTCACCAGTCTGCAGCTTTTCACTGACAAAGAACGGCAGGAGTTTGTGCTTTTCGAATCAATGTTTGTCAATTAAAGCACAAGGAGCAGAGAAAACTGACTTGGCTATTAAAAGCAAAAACACAGTTTCAAACTAAATTGGGTCATTAGCAAAGAAAAGAGAACTCAGCCTTCATTGGAGAAATCTTATTGCTAAAAGAAGACATGGCTCAGGATGGTTTAGTAATTATGCCTGTCGATTTTTCTTTCTTACCCTTCTCTGCTTCTAATGCAAATCTATTGGGAGAGATGCACTTCTAAATTAGATAATTTACAAAATTAGATTCCTGATGTAAACATAAGAGGCTTGATAGGAAAAATAATACCATCGTAGCCCATCGAATACTGGAAAGAAGATTCCCAAATATTTAAGTCACATTAAACGTTAACCAAAGAAAGTTATAACACCACTCACATTAAAGATAAGAGGATCCTGGGATCTTAAGTTCTTTCTGTTGATTTTGAATTCCAATATTTAAGTTATCAAGATAATGTAAGGTCCCAGTCCCTTACTTGAACTTGAGATATCATGTCTAATCTAATCAGATAACCCAAGCGGAGACTTCTTGATCAAGCAGCACTTTAGTTGATCAGGATACTGAGATGCTCATCTACAAGAGATGTTCATACCTAAGTCTACCCAAGATTTTACCAGAACCTTCTGTTTTAAAACAGAAGCTTCCCACTATGGAAGTGGTCAGAGTCCACATATTGGGTCTATTGGTGGCTTTTCCCAGTGAGATTTTGACTAGTCAGGGCAGTAAAATTTATTTCACATGCTTCCCAAGGTCATTGTTCACCCATGCTAGTACCCACACACATATAACAGTTAGTCACATTTAGAGATGAAGCAATTCTTTAGGGCCAGATCAATAAAAATATTCTTTGATACTGAGAGAATTTAAATTGTGGTTTCCAGTTCATCGTAAAAAGAATTTGGGATGGTGGTATAATAGTGTCAAGTTGAAACCCTATTTGTGTGTGGTTCAGTCGATAGCTGGTCCAAATGATGCTGAGAAGTCTGGTGGTCTGGTTATCTCAAAGCACATCGGGTTGCAGGAATCAGCGTTGCACTAGGAAGTGCTGACTCCTTTAATCATATTGAATTTTCTTTTGATTGTGCCTGGTTGGGTGGGATGTAGTTTGCGTTAAATGAGTAAGCCTGTCTCCATACTTAGTCCATTTAGCTTGATTATAGTCAAAGCTGTACATGTATCAAAGGAGATTCTGGCATTTGTCCATAAGTCTCAAATTATTCTTCTCAAGAGGTATAGTCTGTGCGTCTTTCCATATGTCCAGATTTGAAGTTGTTGGTAGGGCTTTACTGTATTGACAGAAGCATAACAAATGACCCTATCCCCCACTTTGCAAGTGGAATACGTAGTCTTGTTATAAACACAACTCCCTTTTGTTCCTTTAATTATTGGGCCCATGGTCTGAAGAAGGCGTGGGGGAAACAGCAGCAACAAAGTAAAAAAAAATGTAGCAATACACAGTCTATATACTACAAACCCACGTTCCAGGGTAGTCCAGTCCATTAAAGTTTTTCTCCTAGTTAGATGGAAACAGTTCAACAGGCGAGGCAGGTTGAAATTTCACTTTCAGGCCGTCCAGCTGCGGAGCTTGTCACTGGAGAGGGAATGATAGGACTTTCCATGGACTCACACCTTGATTTCTTCACTCTCACTACAGTTGAGGTCAGGAGGACTTGGCATGGTTGGAACCACTCAGGACTGGTACTTATTGGTGACAGTTCTTTCACCTGAACCCACTCTCCAGGAGCAATAATGGTTAGAGACAGGTGGTAGGGCAGCCTGGGCCTGTACTGGCATAGAAGACAAAACCTGCACCAGATTATGCAAATACTGAGTAACATTCTTCTCTTCTTCATTGACATTCTTGAACCTTCGTGCAACTCCCATCCATCATTTCAAACAGGACAAGGCAAATTTTCCAGGTCCAGCCATTGTGTACCAAGCACAACATCAGCCAAAAACAAAACACATAACTCCTCCCCCTCTCAACATTCATTTCCTTCGTGTACCTTCATTCAGCCTCCCATATGCGTTCTCTTCCCTCAACTTTATGTGAGTATCTTTTCCCCTTTTACTATTAATCTTTCTTTCCAACTTCCAAAACTATCCACATTCTCTTCTCCTTCTTACTAACAAATTCAGAGCCTGGCTCAGCGCCCAGAAGCTTGAGTTAACTACAGGGAGGGAACACCCCCCCCCCAACTTCCACTAACATTCTCTTCTCCAACATCCAACATCCACTATGTCCTTTTTCTCAGCTACTTTGCTATGTCCATCCATAAACAATCAGGCTGAACCTTTATCTGCAATTCTATCACTTCATGTTCTAATCAGATTAGTTTAGTGAGTTCAAGAACTGGGCAGGCTCTAAATCATCTAGGGTTTTTTTTTCCCCTCCCAGCTCAGTCCTTTTGTGCAACACAACTTTTGCTATTCCAGAATCAACATTCATAAAGAGATTAAAAAAAACCTTATTTTTCCCCAGTGCAGCTTCACAAAAAAAAAAAACACGTAATGAGGTATTCTGAGTTAATGTACTGAAAATATGCAAAGACTGAAATTAGAGCATCAAACCTTTTGAAAACATTTACAAATCTAAGCAAAACAATTCAGAATCATTTTCCTAGGGTTCTTCCTTTTATAATATATTTAGCTTTACTAGAAGGGAGAGCTCAGTTGTCATTGGTTGCATTAACAGGTTTGGTCAGTTACATTGCTTTCATTTTGCACAGACACAATCGTTGGCAACCAGCCCAAAAACTTCGAACAGAACTAAAGTCATCCTATTTTTATAATTTTTATTCGCTTAAATTCCCTTGTATTCAATCCAATTCTTGTCAGTCATAATTTCTTCATATTAGTCATCTAACTGTCTAAGTTTTCCCATTTAGGTACATCATCCCAATATTTTATGTCATGCATTATAAAAATACTATACTTTTTATCTGTCTTATAGTATCTAGATATAACATCCCTTTTAATCAGTTTATATTTTACTTATATATTAATAAAAATTACATGAACCTACTATTTTAACATTTAATATATTATAAAACATACTATATTACTTAAATCTCATTATCCTTCTTGTTATAAGGCCCCTTTATGTTCAAAATTCTCTGTTCTTTTAGCCATATTCGAACAAATGTTTATTCACGTAATAGTCCATCTGATAGGGCGAGTCAAATCTCTTCTATCTGTCTCTGACCTTCTTTTGCCAAGTAATTTTCCAAGTTGATGTAATCCGCTTACCCAGCAGTTCCTGTATTTTTACAAATGTTGTTGGGAATACAAAAGATGAAGTAAGTAAGATAAATTCTTTCTGTCTCCCAAACTTTAATGGTTCTCCTGATAATTCCATTTTTCTTGTTGTATCAGAACCTTGTAGATTTTTTCCTGTTTGTGTCAAATTGTAATTCTTTTCCTTTGTTAGTTCATCAATTTGATCATATTCTTCTAATTTGCAATCTGCTGCCTGATTTGTTTGTTCCTTTGTTGTTATTTCCTGGGTATTTTTAATTGTAGATTTAGATTGGAAATATGCTTATTTAAATCCTCAAAGTTGTTTCGAATTTCATCATGGTTTGAGTCTATTGTCATTTGTATTTGTCCTAACATTACATATATGTCCTCCGGAAAAGTATTTATCTTGCCTTGAAGTATTGCTTCTGGAAGCCCTTGATTTACCAGGCTAAATCCTTCAGGAGAAATTATTGAATGTGGCATCCTGTCATTTTTTGATACATATGTGATATCCATGTTGTCTCCCCCCTTCAAATAATCTTTCATCAATGTTTTAATTCAAAAGTCAATTTATCAGTCAGTCAAAATTACAGATTCAGGACTTCTGGTTTGCCGCGCGTCTGCCATGGACGGCTGGGAGACTTGCTCTCTCTCCCCCGCTCAGTTTTGGATCGCTGGGGGGGGGCTGAAAAGGGCCAAAAGTCACCCCGAAGAGGTGACCAGCAAAGAGAGGCTCTCGCTGGATCGCGGGAGAGCAGCAACTCTCCTGTTGGAGCTGGCGATCCCTCCAAACCGGCGGATGAAAGGACCAGCCACAGAAATATGGCTCGTCCCTAGGCTGCGGACAGCCGAAGTCACACTTTTCACCCGACAACTTTAAAGCAGCGCGGAAGAGACTGGGTGAAATTTACCTCTTTTATACCCAAATTACTTTTTTGTACCTGCATAAGCTGCTAAGCATTTTTCCCCTGTGGTGAGGGAAGGGAGATTTTAGCCCTCCCTCTAGAAAGAGCGGTGACCAACTACCCAGGGGAGTTTAAAACGTTGAAAAAATAACTGGATCCCAATTGGAATTGTATTTCCTAAAGCTTGTGGACTAAAAGATTTCTTACTCTTTATTTTTTACTATCTATCTTTGTTGAAAATCTGGGTTTTTTCTTATAAACAAGAAGAAAAACTGAAAAGATTAAAAAAAAATCTGGGACTCAAAGGGAAACTTTAAAACGTAGAGGCGACACCCTGTGGTCAAACTTGGTATCTCAATCTGTTATTCTTCAAAGGCTTGGCTGACACCCAGAAAGCAGATAAGACATATGTAACCTTGAAAGTTTTGAAATAACAGCTGTGAAAAGCTCTATGGTGCTTCTTATTCAGAAAAAAAACCAAACATTTTCTTTCTTTTGGATTTCTTAATTGTAAAGCCTCTAGTCTAAAATACCAATATGGAAGAAGATCAGGAACAGAATTCCCTTATGGATAAAGATCAACAAATTCTTTTAATGTTGAAAACAATTATTCAAACTCTTATCAGAGCTGATGAAAAATTAAGAGGCTACAGAAAAGAACAAAAAGACAGCCCGGATATGAAAGCTCAAACTTTGACCACAACTAAAGAACCATCTACACAAAATACAACAGAAAAAATGGAATATTTAAATACCATGCCAGAAGAATTAACTGCTCAACAAATACTGACATTTGAAAATCCAGAAAAGACACTGATAACATGGAAAAAGGAAAAGGTTTCCTATATAAATCAGAAGGAATTGGAGGATCCAGAAAAAGAACAGTTGGAAGAGAAGATAAACAATTCAGAACAACCACGTCAATTTGGAAAAATAAAGAGCCGACCTGTCAGATCTACTAACCCTCTCAAAAAATTGGTGACCGGATGGTTTTGTCAACGCCAAATATCATATATGACAATACAAGAAGATTGGTTAGATGACCCAAAAATAAGGACTTGGAAGATGACTTGGCAAAGAAAAAAAGCTAGAATAAGACTGAAGAAGAATGGAGTTTCGACAGTCTTATGAAAATTTAAAATAGAATATATTTAAATAGATAAGACGCGTATGTTGAATATAAGATATTGCTATGAATTGAGATAAAGGAAAGCTTTTGGCCATTAAAATTTAGTAGCATAAATACTAATAGCTAAATTTGAATATTGATTTGTGTATAAAGAAAGAAATTTTTGTATAAAGGTCATGTAAAGGTGAATAGGATATAGATAAGCTAAAAATTTATTGATGAAAGTAATAAACAGGTCTATATGGAATGTTAAAAAAAATTATTAGTTCAAACATGAGATAGCAGATACAAAGAGGAAGAGAGAGGAAGTATTAAATATTGAAATAAAAAGAAATTTTGATCACTAATTTAAGAAATTCAAAAAGTAGCAGAAAATAAGGATATCATATTGTATTACTAATTTGTCGATATAGAGGGCGAGAAGTTAAATTGATAAGACGTGTATTCTGAATATTAGATTTTGTGAGGAATGGTGATAGAGGAATTGGGAGTATTTAAAATCCTGGGAATGATAAATATCAAACATTAAATTTAAATAATAGTGGAAATTAAAAATGGAAAAATTTATTAGGTCATTGATTGTCTAAAAGATTGTATGTTAAAATAATTAGAATATATACAAACTAAGAACTATTGATATATGTAAGAAAGCTATGTTTTATGTGATTGATAGAATAAGAACTGTGTTAATTTACATATGGACAGTATTTATTAAGGGAAAGAGAGAGGCAATGTTTATGGTAATAGTTTGAAATCAGTACTAATGATATCGGTATGTAATTGAATTATTATAACCTAGCCGCCACGTTGCTTTTCAAATATGTGAATGTTGTATTAGAAAATCAATGAAATTTGTGGGGGGAAAAAACAAAATTACAGATTCAGTATGTTAAGCCACTTTAAATCCTTCCTGCAGATTTTTCTTTTCCATAAACAGTTCTTAGGTTTAAGCAACAATCCAGGTGGGTTTTTTTTTCTTTCAAACACTTTTTAATCTTATAGCTGGCTCTTCCTTTGTTCCCAGCTGTCTTCAAGGTTATTTGCAATTCAAAGGCACAACTTTTTCTTTTTTTCTAGGCATTCTGCCAATTTCTCAGTCCTTATTGTTAGTGTTCTATTCTCTAATTCTCCACTAGATGTCAGCAATTATTTCTTTTTTCAGTTTTTCTTTCAATCAAAAAGTTATTTTTTGTTATATATTTTTATAATTCCATCATAAATTTTTTAGGGTATAATCTTGACAGTTTTTTAGTTCCTAGATTTGTCCAGACTGAAATATTTTAAATCAAATTTTAGTATATCTCTTTCTACCTTTTATATTAATTCACCACTTCCATCTGTAAGGGAATGGGGATATAGTCCCCACCCTTCACTTCTGGAGGTTTTCTTGCCTTAGGGATCTTTTCAAGGATTTAAATAGTAGATAGAAGAAAGAAGATCAGTACTCTCACCAATTCCAAGCACGCTGTTCACCAATGTTCAGGTTCGTGCTCTGGGACTTCGGCTGCAAGCAGCTTGGGCTAGACGCTGATCACACGCTAGCCTTTCTCCTGTCGGGTTCGGAGGGCTTTCCCCAGATCAAACGAAGTGATTGCCGTCGCTTCGTGATCGACGGGGCGCCCCTCCTTCACAGTCACCTCTCCGGGGCAACTTCAGACCCATCTAGGGTCCCCCAAGCAGGAAGAAACTAGCTGTGGGGAACGGAGGTCCACTCTCGTGCGGCCATGCGCTGCGGGTGCAAAAACCGGAAGCCCAGAATGTTTGTTTCTACTTACCAAGTTTCTCCTGTGTTCTCTTCTCCTCCTACCTTCACTGGGATGAGATAGAAGTCTCCTTAAACATTCAGGGTTCAGACAAACTCAGGTCTGCTGGACTGGCTAATTTAAAAGTCATCAGACACAAAGGGTCTGGGAGTGCTCTTGATCTTATCTTTTGGCCATACCAGTTTTCCTGGATTACAAAAAACAAGAAAGCAACAGTTAGACTAAACAACTTCCTTTTGTTCCAGAACCCTTCAATAATTTCTAGGTATGAGAAATTATTGATAACATCCCCCTCCAAGCAGAGGATGACTGGCGTCATTAACTGTGTGACTTTAAAGGCCTTAGTTTATGAAATGGGATTAATTTTCACAATTAACCTTGGTTTTCATCATCCTGAATAATCATCTATAAACTCGGTCAGCCCACTGCTTACTCTTAAGTCAATGTAGAAGTTTTGTGAGACTGGAATTACTTTTGCTGAATGCATGCTGATCTTTTTCACCATGGCTTGTTCTTATTTACCCTTAAGTAATTTTTTTTGGTTTGAATGCCATTTTAAGCAATAAATATATATTGTCGAATTCTATCAATTGAGTGGACATGGGCACTAAACCCCTAAACAAAAATTTAATGTATGGCTAACATATATCTATGTTGAGCGATGAAGGAAGAGACTATATTGGAGATATAAACACCTGTCCTAGGAAGTTCCTTTTTTATTTTGAATAACCTGGGTAATTCATATCTGTACAAATCTTCCTTAAAGTGTCCTGTGAGTTTTTAAGGGATACAACTCAACAATATATATTTATTTCATGTTTCTGAAGTGTTGCTCTTTATAGTAGATTGTGGTCTCTGAAGGCCAGTGCAAATGAGACAGCTTAGTATTGGATATCAGGTATGTCAAGATAGGATTCTTGTAAGCCACATATAAAAAATAATTATATTAGCATGTATATTATAATTAAGAGAGAGAGAGAGAGAGAGAGAGAGAGAGAGAGAGAGAGAGAGAGAGAGAGAGAGAGAGAGAGAGAGAGCACTGCTATTTTTCCTACAGAGAAAGCTATCTCTTTGTGATAATTTCCCATTTGTTCAAAATAGTAGTAAACAGAATAAATATTATGTGCCACATCTACTCTGTGTACTCTTTGTATCTTCCCAAATGCATTTTTAACCCCCCCAAAAATAAAAGTGGTAGAAAATAGAATAAAGATAATCTTCATGGATACAATTACCATGAGTCCTTTAATGTTAAAGAGACTCTGATGCAAAAAAAAAAAAAAAAGGTTATTGGTGGATCAGGTAGTTGAAGAATCAATATTGATCCATATCTGGCATTTTGCATAACTTCTGAATTTTTAAACTGGAGGACATGAGGACAAGTAATGATGCGTAAAGCATTGAGAAAGTACTGGATTATATCAGTGAAGCACATTTGGGTTATTTATTTATTTAGCGTAGGGCAAAATAAATTTGGGTCATCAGCAGGGTTTTCGAATGTGCATTCACGCAGAGAACAAATTTCTACTAAAACCCAGAGTCTTGAAAAGCACTTCCGTTGGCTGTTTCAGAAGAACTAATACTTGATCAGCTTCAGGGCTGCCGATGAGCATCTCCATGGAGAGAAAAAAGGTGAGATTATAAAGTGCTCTCTTTTAATTTCTGAAAAAAAACCTAAAGTAATTATGTTAGCTCGCAAAGTATAATGGGAATGGCTAGCAACTCAGGTGTCCAACTGCTGTTGGCACTAATTTGTGCAGGAATTATGTGCCCTGGTGTGCCTGGGTTTGTAATTAACAATTCAGTAGCAATATAAGCTTTATATTTATATAGCCGTTGACTACAGTAATAAAAGCAAACGCTTAGGGTTGGTAATGTTACTCCTGATTTGTAGCTGAATGTCAATTCCACTGAAAACCATCAGAGTCAATAATTTGGAAATCCTGCCAATGTTACCGTATCTCTGGCGACCTATTTATACGTTTAAATCAAGCTTTGATGTGACATTCAGAAAATAATGATCGACACTTGCAAACCAGCCTTTGGTTTTACCTCAGAAAAGTGTGATTAAAAATGTGATTGGTATGTAGCAATAAACTATGGGATACTGTGATGGCAAATAATTTTTTTTTTTATTTATTTAGCCTCACAGCATCTTACAGTTTGTTCGAGTCTAGAACAGATTCACTGACTTTGGTAGAAGTCTTCTACAGTACTATCAGTATATTGTGTGGAGTTTCATTTGAAGTGGTTTTAAGCAATTTTAAGGCATATAAAATATGATTAGGTAATTTTTTTTTTAAATTAGGAGGCATCTTGTTTTAAACATAGCATTTTTAAAAAGTCATTAGTTACTGGAGTTTCCTCTGCACCCAACTCCCTCCATCACAAATATTTTAAGCCAAAAAGGAGCTTTAGCTTGATTAGTGAGACTGAAAAGGAATCATATATTATACACTATTAACAAAGCATTTATATGGGTCTTTTCTTAAATTGTAATTTTAACATTGGAATGTTTTACTATTTTTCAGATGAAAGTATTCATTTTCTTCATAATTTTACTAGCAGCTCCTGGCATAGTTCTTTTTGTGGCTTTTGTCCAGAACGACAGAAATGATTTATTAAGTAAGTAAAAAGAAGAAGAAGAAGAAGAAGAAGATGATGATGATGATGATGATGATGATGATGATGATGATGATGATGATGATGATGATGATGATGATGATGATGATGATGAAGTGTTCCTAAATGTTTCATAAATCAGAGAAAAATAATATCATGGTGAAGGTATTTGGAGAGGGATGCTTACATCTTTTTCAGGAGAAATAACTTAGTTTACATTGCTGAAAATTTTTAATATATAGCAAATTATATCCTACTTTAGGAAAAATATGTTTATCCAAATTTAGAACCAAACTTTTTTCAAAATACCAACATCTTGTTCTTAATAGCTATATCTCATACGGGGGTACCTCGGTACTCAACTGTTTCAAAACTCATCAAATTTGGTGCTCGATGCATTTTGATGTGAAAACATTGTCCCAGTACTTGGCGTTTGTTTAGTACTCAGCGCACTGTGATAAGAAGAGAAGGACGGTTGTGGAGAATGGACAGAAAGTCAGAAGGTTGCTACAAAATGAGGGAGACAGTCACAGAGGGCAGACAGGAAGTCGGCCATGCTGGGAAGGTCACTGACCTAGAAAAAGGGACAGACAAAAAGTTATCCCCAGTCCAAACAAAGGGTCATATGGTAAGTCACATGGTTTGTTTGGGACTTATCCTTTTTGGTACTCGTTGCACCTACTGGAACCAATTAATGACGTGTACCGAGGTACCATTGTATTGTTTTATTTACTATATAATTTATTTCATCTTTTTTAAAAAAAAAAAGCTTATAATATAAGACCAATCCTTCAAGGGCATTCATCATGGGTATTTAACTAACTGGAACACTTAGTGTGGAACAAGTTATTCTAAAGGCTTAGGGTTGTGTGAATGACAGTATTTTAAAGTCTGGATTTCTTCTTGTGTCCTATCTATTCCAGTTTATCATGTGATACATAAATCACAATGACTGATTAGATACACTTTCCTGTAACAACTATACTGAACAAGATATAAAGATTGATTTCTTTATAGGTGTCAGCAAAAGTACACAGAACAAATCTTAAGGAGGTTTATTCAGAAGCATTGAAGTGCATCTAATTCTGTAACAAATTGGAATTTAGTGATTAACACAAAAGGATAGTTCCTGAAATAGTACTTAGGGGCAAACTTTTTGCTGAAAATCCCACATAATGAAATAGTAGTATATGCCATCCTTTCTACCATTTTGACGGTATACAATATTTAGTTTCTTTACTATTGTTTTTACAAAAGGTACTTAACTGCTGAGTCAAATTTATTTTCCTAGGGGTAGGAAAAATAAAGCAAAATGGAATTAGGAAGGAAGAAACACTGGAAGCAGAAGAGGAACCAAAAGGAAGAAAAAACAGGTAAATATACTGTATCTTAGCAATTTAGAACCGGCGGGAGATATTTATACCATCATATCTGCATAAATGCAGGTTTGGTCCCATCACTAGTAGAATAAGGCCACTACTTTAGTGTGCTGGAGAGCCAAATGTTTGAGGTTGTGCTGACCTCTGATCTCCCCACCCCTCCTAAATTAAGTTTAGGTGATATTCCTGGAAGGGGCTAGGAATGAAATATTTTCCCCTTTTCATATTTCTGAGATTTGAGAAGTTTTGAGGAGAAATATTATGTGATACCTATAGAGGCTTAATGGGTTTCTTATCTTTGCTTGTTTAGGAAAAAAAGTATGCAACTAAATCTTCATATTGCTTAAATTTGACAGTGTGACATGGGAAGTCCCTGGAGATCAAAAAATGGGACTGATCAGCCATATGAATCACTGGGGTTATTTCATCTACATCTGCTTTAAATAATTTTAAAAAACCCACTTTAGTAACTGGTTTGAATCCTTCTGTGTATCCCAATGCACAGCACTATTGGAGTTGCAAGATTAAAGTGATAAAAGAGTTAGTGGACATGACAGAAAACACAAGAAAGATAGAAAATGGACAATTTAATTATTGGCATTTATGCATGTGATAATGTAACACAATATGCAAGTGAGAGCTATGATATGGGAAAGAGGACAGCTAAAGAAAGAGTAATTGAAGACAGAGATGGTTAACATCATCAGTGGGTTTGTTTTTTTTAAAAAAGCAAAACAATTGATTGGTACCATTTTTAAAAAAATATACTGTAGAAGAGACCTGTCTCCTTCAACATAGCTCAGTGGATTGCAAACTTGACATGGTGGGATAGTTCAGTAGGTTCAATGACTCTCACAGTGATGTTGACAGTAATTGAAGTTCCTGGAAGGGTCACTTTTCCCAGTAAGGTTGAAAAGGAATGAAGAAGGTAAGGATACTCTACCATAAGGGTAGACAAATGGAAAATATAAAAGCAAAGCTGGAAGAATGTTTGGGAAAACCCTGTCTGATTGCTGCCAAAATATAGCCATGCTATGGTTGAACTATTATGTTTATGTAGAGAAAGAAGTTGCAGAACCTGGGGGTGGAGTTAGATCAGCCTAGAATCTCTATGTAGCCACAAGCGAACTAAGTCCAATCTCCCTTGAATTCCATTGACTCTTATTCAACTCCAAGCAGGTGCTAACCAATAGTTGAGAAGATTCCTGTGCATGAGGTTTTTAGCAATAAATCAATTTAACTGGACTTGATCAACAAGCATGTGGACTGGATCTTTCGCACTTGACAGTTTGGATGCTGGATGATATAATATCTTGGTTGAAAAACATCCTTATAATTACTGGGGTAGAACATTTGCTTTTCATGAGACGATCTGGAGGGAATCACATGATAAACTGACAACATTCTGGTCACTGATGATACCAGTATGGAAAGAAGAATTTCTTGGAGACGTACCATTCAGCAGATTCAATTTATCCAAAGCATTTAAAAAGAAATGCTGCTTCTTTCTCTGGTATGCTTCACAGGAAGAAACAGCTGAAATACATAAGATGAGAAGCAAAGACTGATGAAAACTTGAGGCTTTTGAAGTGAAGGATACTAAAATAAATGTTTTAGCAAGAAATGAAATTAAGTGGGCTGGAATCTGTCACTTTAATCACACTATGATTACATTCAGTCCATGTAACCATATAAAGGAATGGAGTGGCTATGATACTCAAAGAGAACATTGTAAAGTATGTGTTTGGCTATAGCACAATAAATGATAAGTTCATAATTATTAGAATCAGTGGAAATCCAGTAACATCTATGTTATAAAAGTTATGCACTTAATGCAGACATAATGATAGAAGAAATTAAGGAATTCTATGGCAAATTGCAAAAAAAAAATGTTAAATCAACATCAGGGAATTACATCATGTACTACTATGTGATTGAAATGCTAATGTTAAAGAAATGAGCAGCCTGAATTACAAGAATATTTTGATTGAATAAATGCAGTGATGCAGGATATACTATATGTTAATAGAGTGATGTGAAGACAATTTTTTGATAAACACCTGCTTCAAGCAAGGAAAACACACATATTACATTTGAATATTATGAGGTAGATAATAATGGCATCAATCAACCACATATTTGAAACAGAAGAAGTGCAGTTTAGTAATTACAGGACTTCCAAGAGCTGAGTGTGAAACAATTTTATGGTAGTACGATTTTACCAGAAGGCACGATGGCTCAGCGGTTAAAGATGCTGAGCTTATCAGATGGAGACAGACAGCCCAGGTTTGAGACCTGAGCTCCGTGCAACTGGGTAAGCTCCCGTTACTTGCCTCAGCTCCTGCCACCTAGCAGTTCTAAAGCATGCAAATGCGAGTAGATAAATAGGCACCACTTTGGTGGGAAGGTAACAGTGTCCAATGCACCTCGACAAATAGTCATGCTGGCCACATGACCACAGAAATTGTTTTCAGATAACACTGGTTCCCTCGAGATGAGCGCCACACCCTAGAGTCAGACATGACTGGATAGGGAAACCTTTACCCAGTGGTGGGATTAAAATAATTTAACAGCCGGTTCTCAGAACAGAACCCTTTAAGAGCTTTCCCACTCATCATTAGTTGCGCTCTGAATAGCTAGACAGGAAAAAGTTCCAGAGCCACAACCCAGCTAATACTTGGTGGCCTCGCCCCCTTTCCCGTATGCACCAATCAGAAAACTAGAGAGATGAAGTGTCTATTCCTGAAATTACCTCTGAGAAGCACCACCTAGTTTTCGCCCGAGTGACGTGATCAAAGGCACCGCATCTCCATTTGGTTTCCGTTGCTCCTCCTCTCACAATGAACAGCAACAAGCAACAAAGAAAGATCTCAATTTCAAGAATACTAACACATAGAAGAAAATAACAGGAAAAAGCAAAATAGGAAGAAGCTCATAAGAGCATTTATTGCTAATATATTCAAAAATAATCATGGAGAAGGTCTACTAGAAAATTGAGAGGGAAATGAGGTTAAAAGAAGATGGAAATGTTATATTGAAACCCTTTGCAAATGGAATTCTAGAGTGACAGAAACATCTGTATACAGAGAATGTATTCAAGAACCAATTCCACTAAGAAGTTACACATAAGAAGCACGGCTGTCACGTAGAAAGGCACCAGAGGCAATCAAAATACCCACTGAGCTGTTTAAAGCTGCAGAAAAAGCAGTTAATCTGCAAATGATTCTATGTCCATGGGAACAAGTCTGTGTGGTCCAGAGGCAGCAGGCAATTGGTGAACAGCTCCTACACCAAAGGCAACAGAACGTGCAGATTTACTAGACTTTTGCACTTATTCCTTACTTAAGCAATGTTTTGTTTAAAATTCTACCAAGGTTAGTAGAACCCCACAGAGAGAGAGAAATGCCAAATGAAATGGAAGTTTCAGAAAAGGTTGACGAAATCAAATAATTAAGCAAATGGAAAGGAGAAGAGAATTTAAGGAAGAAAATCTTTGCTTTATTGACTATAAGTGTGACTTTTGATTCTGCATATTATGCTAGAACATGAAATATATTACAAGTAACTAAAGGCAGGCTGCTCTCATGATGTCCTTTGGCCGTGTGATACAAGATGATGAGAGGAAAGCAACTGTACTTGGCTAGACTTAGGAAAGTCAAGAGATAAGATGAGTGGATGGAATATATAAAAAAGATGTCGAAGCTCTAGAACAGGGGTGTCAAACTGCCGGCCCGCGGGCTGGACGCATCACAACGAAACCGCGCCCACCCCATTGCCGGCAATGGGGAAAAAGCTCCGATACATCGCGCGACGTCACGTGATGTCGTGAGTTTGACATGTCTGCTCTAGAAAGAGTGCAGAGAAGAGCAAGAAAGATGATAAGTGGTGACTGGTGACTAAAATGTGAAGAATGGTTGCAGGAACCTTGTCTAGTTTAATGACAAGAAGGACAATGGGTGAGATGATAGCAGTGTCCCAGTATCTAAAGGGCTACCACAAAGTAAAGGAGGTAAACCTATTCTCCAAAGCACCTGAAGACAGGACAAGAAGCAATGGATGGAAATGAATCAAGGAGAAAACTAACCTGGAACTAAGGAGAAATTTCCTGACAGTCCAACTAATCAGTGGAACGGCTTGCCTCCAGAAGTTATGGGTACTCCAACACTGGAGGCTTTTAAGAAGAAATTGAACAGTTATTTGTCTGGAATGGTCTAGAGTCTCCTGCTTGAGCAGAGGGTTGGACTAGAAGACCTCCAAGGTCTCTTCCAACTCTGTTATTCTGTTAAGCTAGGGATTGGTGCTGGGATAGATACTGTCCATCAGGTATAGACAACTGAGAGGCCTGGCCCAACTTGATGGCATTCTAATACCTTTAAATTACTCAAAAGAGCTATCAAAATATGAGGAATAAAATGGACACAGTGAACATTGTGTGGTTTTGGGCTTTTATCATTCTCCACAAAAACTGAATTAAAAATCATATGGACTCTAGGTCCAAACATTTTTTGTATCTTCTTTGGTAGTACACACGTGATTGTCTAGAAATGTAACGCCAAGCTTTCGTGCAACTTAGTCACCTTTCAAATCTGTTTCCTTTCTATAGCATAATTACTTTAAATAATCGTATTTTTCATAAAATATCAGTTAGGTAATTTGAAAATATTTTTTGAAACTGGTGGTGGTGGAAAAATTTGGGAAGACTTGAAAGGGTTTTGGAAGATACTTGTTCTTTAATTATAATAACTTACATATGTCCAGATTGAGAAATATTTATTTGAAGTGTCAGGAATGTATTATGACAATGCCAAATATTACAGGGAAGGAAAGGAAACAAAGAAAGGAGATGTATTATTTTAAATCTGATCTTCACAAACTGACAGCATTCTTTGCACTGTGAAAACTCAAACGTTCAGATTTCTCATTGAAAGATTGCAGCAGTGCAAGGGAAATAAATTTCAATACTACCCTTGAGAATGAAAAAGGACTCTTGAATTGAAGAGGCAGTTTCTGATTTAGTTACAGCCTGAAAAACACTTAATAATTCTATACACAGGATATCAGGGTTACGTTTACTGATTTTTATGAACTAAGACCTGAAAGTACTTCAGCCAAGTGAACAAAAATTGATTTCATTTTATTTGAACTTGAAGGAGGACCCTATTGGCCAAATGGATTTACTTTGTAGCATAGTTATTTTAAAAACCCAAGCACAGTGCATCTGTGAATGGCACGTGGCATTTATTTTCTGAAATAATTACAAAGTCTGCCAATATCAATGGGCATATTCATCTTAATTCAGAAATGACTCCGCTTTCATTTTAATACAGAAATCTCTAAATTCTCTAAAACTCAGTCAGAGCAAATAGAGAGGTATTAATCTTTGATTGCTTGGACCAAATCTGGCTTGTTACCTCTTTGTGTATGGCTTGCGAACTAAGGTAGATGGGCAGGTGGTAGATCACCAGAGCCAAGTCTCAGCTGAGCTCCCACAGTCAAGGGCCAGGCTGAGGGCTAGATGACCTGAGGACATTGCAGCTTATCAGCAGTCTCCTTGCTAGTGATTCAAAAAGCAGGTGGCAGTTGAGAGTTCATTGGACTGCAAGAAGATCAAATCCATCAATCCCAAAGGAACTCAATCCTGACTGTCCTTTGGAAGGACAGATACTGAAACAGAAGATGAAATACTTTGGCCACCTAATGAGAAGAGAAGACTCATTGGGAAAGACCCTGATGTTGGGGAAAGATGAAGGCAAAAGGAGAAGAGGACGGCAGAGGAGGAGATGGTTAGATAGTGTCATTGATGCAGGGAGCATGAATTTGGGCAAGCTCAGGGAGACAGTGGAGGATGGGGGGGCTTGGCTTGCTACAGTCCATGGGTCACAAAGAGTTGGACATGACTTACTGACTGAACAACAACAGTTGTGGTCAGGAGGGTCTTTGCCCAATTTCATGATGTACTTCAAATGCCTCCATCCCTGTGTTGGGAATCCCTACTCTCATTTACTCATGCCCTAGTAACTTTCCAAATGGATTATGGTAACATGCTTTACTTTGAGCTACCCTTGACGATTATCTAGAAGCTTCAAAATGCAGCAACATGGGCAGTTATGTGTGTTTCAAGAACTTCACATGTTACATCCCTGCTTCACAAACTACATTGGCTGTCAGGTTGCTTCCAGCTCCAATTCAAGGTGCTAGTGATGACCTTTAAAGCCCTACATGGCACAGGGCCCAGGTTATTTGAAGGACTGCTTCTCCCATCAGTCATCCCATCAGATCCAACAGAAGGGATAGGTCCTGTGGGCTAAGGAGCTTTGTTAGGTAGGATCCAGAAACAGAGCCTTTTCTGATATGGCACCCACCCTCTGGAACATCATCCCCCACCAGGTGAAATTTCCAGCTTTCTGGAAGGCACTCAACAATTGGATGTGCCATCAAACTTGAGGTGCCCAAGGAAGTATGGAGTCAATTAAATAGTTATACTGTATATAGGTAGAGTGAACTCTCCTCTATCTTTTTATTATATGTTTAATGTAGCTTTTAATTTTTAATTGCTTTTAATGGTAGAAGAGTATGATTTGTGTTTTAACTCTATACAGTCATCTGCAGGTGAGATGGGCAGCCATATAAATTTAATGAATTAATTAGTGCAATTGCTTGATCTTCAAGAGACCTGATTAAGTATGTTGTATAAACTCTGCTAGACAGCACAAGGACCCGTAGAGGAAAGTGAGAAAAAGCTAATTTCCATTCCTTTAGAGTGGCTGGAGCTACCCTATTTTAATCAACAAAACAAATGATGCTGATTAAACCCCACTGCTTGCACTGGGGATGAAATTGTTTACTCTGTACACAATACAGGTAGCCTTCAACATACGACCACAACTGAGCCAAAAATTTCTGTTGTTAAGTGAGATGTTTATTAAGTGAGTTTTGTCCCATTTTACAACCTTTCTTGCCATAGTTATTAAATGAATTACTGCAGTTGATAAGTTAGTAACCCGGTAGTTAAGTGAATCTGGCTTTCCCATTGACTTTGTTTGTGAAAAAGTCGGACAAGATGATCACATGACCTTGGGATAGAGCAACTGTCATAAATATGAACCAGTTGCCAAGCATCAGAATTTTGATCACATGACTATGGGGATGCTGCAAAAGTCGTAACTGTGAAAAACAGTCATAAGTTCCTTTTTTCAGTGCCGTAACTTTGAATCGTCACTAAATGAACTGTTGTAAGTTGAGGACCAGTATACAACAATGTAGCATTCTGGTATTGTTTTTTTTAACCCCCCTCTCCCCTCCCCCCCCAAAAAGGCCAGTGTCCAAGATATTTTTGTCCAAGATATATATATATATTTAAAAATGCATATTACCCCTAAAATATTTTTTAAATTCTCCTTCCTTGTTATAAATTTAATATTTGTTTTTAAATTCTTATAAAAAAGTAAATTTCTGAAAGAAAATGGTGGTTCCAAACTAGATCAAATCATTGTGGTCTTTCTCTAATATAAAGAAATAATAATAACAGAAGAGTAGCTGGTTGTTAGCCCTGTGATGCATTAAGTAGTTTGTCCTTATAGTAAATGAAAACTTGGTTTCGATCGGAGTTGATAAACATACTGTGCACAAAATTTGTCCCTTTATACTTCATTGACTGATCAGATTTTCCCCCATCTCATAGTACTAAATAATGTACTTATGAGACAAAAGCAGATCTTCCAAAAACAGATTATTCTGCAAACACTTCTGCAGACAATGTCTCTTTATATTTCACTCACTCAACTGATTGTTGTTGTTGTTGCTGTTGTTGCTTTGTATCCCGATGAGGATACAAAAGAGCCATATGGTGCTCAAAGGAAGTGGAAAATCAATTTATATGCCCCAAAGAAGCAGATGATATTTCAGAAGGTCAGTAAACATTGTGAATTATTCTACAATCATCACCATTAGAAGTTATGAATGAAATAGAAAAGTTTAGTTTCATATTTTGTAAGAGTTTTCTTTTAGTACAATATAGACTCAAATTCAGGCAAACGTGTGCCTGTGCATTTTTAATTCCCTCACATTTCATGCCAAATGCTTCAATCTACCTTCATAAAATTCTTCCACATACAATAATCTCGATCATCTCAACTTTTCCATCCTGAAAATGTCAACTTTGAAAATGAGCATGGCTGCAGCCATTTTCCCTACTCATTTTTGGTTGACACATAGCACAGAGGGAGGGGGATTTACCAGGTGCTTCGCTAGACTAAACAGATTTTCTCCTGTGGGAACCAAGGTCATCGGCTGCTCCCGGGACTGCAGGCTGGGCGTTTTGTGAAAAGCCCACCAAGAAGATGTATTGGGGGAACGTAGTAGCTTGCATAACTTTAGGGGTGGGATTTCTTAACTTTGTATTGGGGATTGTTACATGTCTATTCAGACTTGGTTTCACTTTTGATGTGCCGATACTTTGTATCAATAAACATGTTCTTTGAGGAACTTGCAAGCCTCGGAGTTCTGCTTTATTTGTTTCTGTCGGAACCATGACAGGAAACGTTTTTGAAAGTGATGCCAAACTTCATAGACAGAAGAGAAACAAATCAGAATTTCAGAAAATAATCAGTAGATAGATATTAGTGGAAAGGAAAGGGTCCATCCATTTGTTCTTGTAGACTATCCTTAATACCCAAAGGAGCATGCCAAACATCAAATATTTTCATTAATATTAAAAGCAACAGAAAATATATTCCAAGCCTAGGCAAGGGCAAATTTAAATTTTTCAGTTGCATTCTTAAAAACATGCTGATCCACAATAATCTAGTTCACAGAAATATAAGTCATATAATGCCTCCCTTTCTATTGGACAATTATGTGTATTTAGCATTTTTCCAGGCGATAGTAAGAGAGACTTCTATTTCTTGCTTTCCCAGTGCACCTCTGAAGCCAGTGTAATTAAAATGCTATTATTAACATTTTTATTTGTGTTGTAGTCTTCACCAAAGAAGTCAAACAGTGGCTTTTGCACAGTTTCCTAACTATCTGGAAGAAGAGATCGAGGTTTTATCTCGAGCTGCTGAAAAAAAGGAAACTTCCATGCGAGACTTGAAAGAAAAACATCAGAAGCATAAACGCATGCTGTCTCCAAACGGTGAATAAATACATAAGCATAATACTGGGAATGGAACCCTGTGGTTGCTTGAGAGGGTGGTGTCTCTTAGATTAAAGCAACACTACTTTATTTAAAAAAAAACATTGCCATCGGTCAGACTAAACACTTTAAATGTTTGGGGTTTTATTTTAAAAAAAAATGAAAGAGAGAAAAGAAAACTCTTATAAAACTGTATTTGTGCTTTCAGGGGGGAAAAAAATCAAGTTTGCCAAATAACAAGGACACACGAACCTGTGTATGACGATGAACTTAATTTCTTCTTCAGAATATTTAAATAGCCGCTGTTGTTCGTTGCATATAGTTTATTAAGAACAAAGGGGTTGTCGGTTTCTAGCTGTATATGAGGACATTTCATAAAGTAACAAGCATTTGGGTTTTAAAAAATATTTTTCTTTATTTCTCTAAATGCCAAGGAACATTCATGCAAACTAGCAATTGGCATTTAAGCTTTTTGTGCTTGTGTTATTTATTTGCATCGTTCAAACCATTAGCACTCTACAGAGTGAGTCAATGTGACAACTTTGTTGGAAATGGCTAATCTCTTGATGTGCACATACAATTATGGGCAAGCAAGAAGAGGGAAAGACTCGCTTGACCCAAAATTGTTATGCATTGGCATACAGTATTGGGTTACATCGTAAGAGGTTAATCGACCATGACTGTGATCTTGTATGGCTGCTCATTTCCCTTGGCCCACTTGTATAGGTTGTAATTCTTGACACCCAGTGGTGGGATTCAAATATATGAACAACCAGTTCTCTGTGTGGATGCCACTTCCGGAAGTCCATTCTCGGCCTGGGCAACAAAAAATTAGCTACCAGTTCTGCCGAACTGATGCGAACTGGCTGAATCCCACCACTGTTGACACCCCATCAATAGCCTGCATGCTATACTTTCTGTCACAGAGATTACTGTGTTCAAAGATAGCATTGGCCCACTCAAGGACATCAAAGATAAAACAGAGAAGCATGCTACACTCATGTTTCATAAAGCGTGCCCAAATCCAGAGGTCACGTAGAAAAGTGGCAACTGAGGTGAATCAGATGAAAGTTTGCAGGAATTCTTTGAAATGTTTATGTTCTACATCTGTGATTTCCACAGCTAAGAACATATGTCAGATCTCTGGATATTTTAAAGTTACCATTAAATCATCATTACTAGTGCAACAATAGCTTTTGCTTAGAATTGAGGATATTTTTGCTAATCACATTGGGAGACAATATTTCACAAAATAGACCTAACACAGGTTTTTTACAGATAGAAATGAATGAAGTTTTTATATATTTCTCATCAAATCTATGCAGAAATAGCAATAGATCTACAACATTTGTTTTAAGGGTAGCATTAACATCAATACTTTTGCAGAAAGCAACAGACCAAGTACTTTAAAGCTGTCCAAGCTCCTACAGCTATTTAGATGACATCACAATTATTAGAGAAATTTGCTACATAATCTACATAATCTCAAGGCAGCTTTGCAGAGATTAGTAGAATATGGTATTTGAGCATGACACAACAAACATGAAATCTTTAAAACTACTGGTAGTATAACAAATGGGAATCATATCATTGATGCACAAGGCCTACAGACATATGCAGAGAAAAATGACGTACTTGTGAATGACCCAAAATATATCACAGCTATAATCCTTTTTAGTATTCATTAATTATTATGACCAATTCTTGACAATTTAGCCATCAAGCTAATGTGTCAGTCCTTGAATACATTATTACAGCTAGGTAGGACATGATCAAACCAGTCAGTCCTAGAGGAGATCAACCCTGACTGCTCCTTAGAAGGCCAGATCCTGAAGTTGAAACTCAAGTACTTTGGCCACCTAATGAGAAGGAAGGACTCACTGGAGAAGAGCCTGATGCTGGGAAAGATTGAGGGCAATAGAAGAAGGGGACGACAGAGAATGAGGTGGCTGGATGGAGTCACTGAAGCAGTAGGCATGAGCTTAAATGGACTCCAGAAGATGGTAGAGGACAGGAAGGCCTGGAGGAACGTTGTCCATGGGGTCGCGATGGGTCGGACACGACTTCGCAACTAACAACAACAAGACATGATAGTGGAGAAACATTGAGAACAGATGTTATAATCTTCTCACAACTTGGGGGCTTGGGGGGGAAAAGCCATATTTGGAACACTTGTACTTTTTTTCCTCATCAGAGAAACAGACCAATACTGTCTCCACCCAGTATCATCAACTCAGAGATACACTGGGATCTAAAAGCAAAAGTATCTAGTCATTAAGATTTCTGTACCTAATCCATTTTCTCTTTCATGAATCTGTTTATAGAAGTCTTCATAAGAATCAGGATTTTCTTTTGTTATCAAGACTTCATGACAAGCTTTCAGAGAAGCAAAGGAAATGGTGACATCATATATGATGCTTACTATCTTACAGCCCACATTAATTAGTGAAGCTGGCACTTGATTCCTCACAACATATTGTCATCTCATGTGTCATGAGAGACAGCTTTCACATAATGCTCTCTTATAGCTGTACAGAAGAACTATGCACAAGCAGACAGGAAACAGCTGTGTTTGGTTAAACAATTCAACAAATACTTGAACAGAAAGGATGTGTATCCTGATAATCAACCGCTACTGGCAATTTTCAGTCCATAAAGAATTTCTCTTATAGCAAGTGCTCAAATACAGGATTGGGCTTGGTTCTTTGGATTGTTACTAATTAGATACTCATTAGAATTCTAAAGGATACACAGATATGTGGGTGAAGACAGATTGTCTAATTTACCTCTACAGAGGAAACAATCTGTAATATCCAGTTCAGATGGAGACACTTTGACAGTGTTTTCTTTCCAGAGCTTCAACATCTTCCAATCACATCTAAGATTATTTGAAGGGAAACTAGAAGAAAGCCAACACTCTCTTGAGCCTAAGTAGCAGCTCAGAATAGCTAGCAAAAATCTCCATTTGTGAAATGTAATCAGTACCTTTATGAAGTTGATAAAGATTGTATTATTGGGAACTGTCCTACTGTTCAAGCCAAGAACTCAAATATTGAAATGTTGGTTATTTTAGAATAGTAAAGATGAGGGCACTAGCTCATAGCTTTGTTCGTGGCTGGAAATAGACTAATGGGTTGTTTTCAAAATATTAAAACTGCCTACTGCACCCAAGGTAAAGACCTGCCTTGGGTGCAGTAGGCAGTTCAAAAAAAAATCATATAGACTTTGTAGGACCATGTCTTTGAAGTTAAATCTTTAAACCAATCTATCATATCCTGCGATAAGGTTTTGCTATTAGTAAAATATTACTGGTGGGAAGAATTATGGCATCTTTTAAAATTCCAGATCAGTTATCTAGTGAAGTTTTCTTTGTGGTTTCCAATATATCTGGATGTGTGTCTGAAATGCTACCACCTAAGTGTCAAAACAACTATGCAACCAATAAGTATAGAAGCATCACTGGAGCCTGCAACAACAGGTAAATCTTGCTATCCACATCTACGTTTCTAATGTAAAGTGAACTCTACTAAATTAGTGTTTATTTTAAATCTCACTTCAGAGTTTATCATAGCAACAAATGAGGAATGTGCTGAAGTCAAAGAGAAATGGAGAGCGGACTTTGGCATTTCACTAGGCTCGTTCGGATGCAGATTATTAAATTGTGGTTTAGTACGATGTACAAAATGGCTCATGGTCTATTTTGCTTTGCTTTTCCCTGCAACTGCTGAAATTTGGTTCATTTGACAGTGCGAGAGAATACAGATGTGCTTTCTTGTAAAAGTTGAAGCCTTGGCAGTGAAATAATGGTCATTTTGCAGATTCAGAAGACATGAGTCTCCATGCATATACACCCTGGACTATTTGTAGGTTGTCAGTTTACCGTAGCTGCATTATGCAACCATATGGAGGAATTTAGCATATAAATCTCATTTATGTTCAGGTACAAATTTATCTTAAGTCTACAAACAAAAGGTCCTTTGTGCACAGACTGTCCACTTGGCAGACTGAAGACTGTATCACTAATTTTTACTGCCTTCACTTGAGAGATTTTAAATGAATACAGTAGTTTTATACACAATAGCAGAACTATCTGGCCCACAGTGCTTTCAAGTAATCCATCTAATCAATTTTTAAAATTTATTTATACACTTCTTCTTCCCCAGAAATCTACTTCTTCTCCCAGAAACAGTCAGTTGTCTGTTAAAATATTAAAGCAATCAAGAAGAAAATAACTGGCTAAGCTGTTAAATTAACATATCATTATTTTTAATTGAGTGAAATAGCACTATATGCCGATCTTTATGCCATTTCAATAAAGACAAATCAACTGTAACTAATCTGAATGCTTTATTAAGGCATATGTCAACCTTCAAGTGTGAATTATCACAGTTAATTAACTGTTTTACTGTCTCACGCTGCTTTGCAAATTGAGCCCTTTGGTATACTGAAGATCAATCAAGTATTAATAAAATAATTGTTCTCTATTTAGTGTCCACTCAGAAGAAAAAAAATCCTTGTATGGATAACAGTCCTCAGATTTGTTTTTTTTTCTCCCCAATTTCCTCTGTTGAAGATTCAGATTATAGATAATGCTTTTAAAATGAGTACTAGGATTTGATTGCTTTGCAATTCTTATTCTTTTTATTATATCCTGTTTCTTCTTTGGAGACCCAAATTAATCTATTTGAGTCTCTGTATTCCAAAACCATGACCCCCTTTCCTCTGCACACACCCCCTCCCATCCCCTTTAGCTTTGCCTGCATGGCAAACTTTAGTACTCTTTCATGGTCTAATCTGAAGTTCCTACAGGAATATAAAAATATAATTGTAAGGCCATCCGAAACAGGATATGATCAAGAAGTAAGGATTACATAGATTTTGATGAGATGTTCAATGCAAGGTTTCGTGATAAAGTATTGAAAGTTGGAAACTGCCATCAATATCTCCAGCCCTTTTTTTGTTAGAGTTCATTAAAGTGGTGTGGGTTTGAATATTTTCAATCTTTTCTTAGCGTGCTTTTTTAGCCTGGTCTCAGCTGCCATTTATGAGCTAACTTATGAGATAAATAGGAGTTACTAATGAACTCCTCTGCTGTGTGTGAATTGTTCATGTCTAGCATTCTTCTTGATTCTTTCCTGTTGTCGTCCTCTGCAATCACTCTCAATAATGGCTATGATGAGAATAATCAAGAAAAGCAGATAAACATGAAGGGAGAGAACAGGATAGAGAATCTCTCTTGTCCAGCGTCCTTAGGGCTACCAAATCTGGGCTGAAATGATCTAAAGGCTGCAAAGAGATATAGAGAATGCTATCTTTTTGGTGCTGCTGAGTGATCATTCAGATATTTGCAGCCCAAGTTGATAATTCTGAGTTCCTTGTCCCTTCTCAGCACTAAGTGAGAGTGTCTGAAGACACCACCATTGAATTATGATGGTGACAGGGACCCTTCTGAAGCCACATCAGTCATCTGCTCTTTGCAGGAACCCAGCTTAAAATATCTCAGACAGTTGGCAGTCTAGCTGCCACTTCAATATATCCAGTGAAGGGATGCCACCACCTCTCTGAATAATTGGTTCCACTATTCTTATTGTTGAGAAGTTTTTTTTCCCCTAAAGTTGAATGGTAATCTGCCTTCCTGTAATTTAAATCCATTATTCTGTGTTCCGCATTCTGGAACAGGTCCTGATATGTGACTCCCTTTCAGGTATTTTAAAAAAGGTTATCATAGCTGTCCCAATAATCTTTTCTCAAGATTAAACGTACCCAGTTCCTTGTGGCTTTCTTTATAGGGTTTAGTTTCTAGTTCTCTGATAACTTTTGATGCCTTCCTTTGAGGCTTTTCAATTTCTCTGAACCTCCGGTGTCCATAACTGGGCATCAAACTTGAGGTAACTTACAACAATTTGTTTTGTACCTGTTCAACATTACAACTGCACTGGAAAAAAAAAAGAGAGAGATAACCAGTCCTCACATTTCTGCCACTGTAACATCCCCAGTGTTATGAGATCAAAATGTGGGCACTGTATTTATAATGGTTGCACCATCCCGGGATCATGTAATTGTCATTTGCAATGTTCCCAGATGACAAGCAAATGATGGCATGATTTGTTTCACAGCTGCGGTGATTTCCTTAACAACAGGGCAAAAAAGGTCAAAAAATCAGGTGCAACTCACTTAACAACTGCTTTGCTTAGCAATGGAAATTCTGCCCTCATTAGGTCAAGGACTAGCTGTAAAGAACTTTACAGAAATCTCTCTTAAAATGCATTGTGCTGCTTGGAATAAAATTCCTTTCTATTTTCAGTGGTATTAGTCATCCTACCCATTGTTGTATAATTTATAAGTTACAGCAATTTCTGAATAATTAATAAAATATTAAGGATAGAGGGCAGATTCTCGGAGCATCCCACTTTATACCTCTCTCCCATTTGATAAGGAATCACTGATGAGCAGTTTTGAATGCAGTTTGAATGCAGTTTTCAGGCCAGACATGTGTCCACTTAATTTCGATGCCACCCAGCCTATACTTTAATTAGCTTACCTGTCAGATGCCTATGCTCACTTTCTTTGAAGCTCGCTAGCAACTGCCATAACCAAGGGAGGAGGGAGGCATTTGGGAGGGGAAGAGTGCTGGAGGAGTGAAAGAATGCTGTGGGAATTTGGGGATTATGGACACTAACAGAAACCAGGGGTGCCAAACTGAACTATCTTTCTGCTTTCAAGGACGCCGGCCCTGGGAAAGGAATTTACAATGGCGCCTGAAGCACCAGGTTCCCGAAACATTGGAACAGAGCCTGATTGGACTACTCTCCTGGGAGGGGGTTGGACATTGGGGATTACTTTCAATATACGATTTTTGTGCGTTTTTTCTTCAGAGCTTGCCTCACTCGTGCTGCACTCAGCATCTCTAGTAAAAGTACCTTTTCTCTAACACCTGTGGAGTCAAGGGTTGTTCTTTCCTAGAGAGCAGGCTGTGGTCAGTTTGACACTATCAATTGTTGTCACAAGAGACTTACACATGCCTTGCCAAAATCAAGGTGTATTATACCTAGATAATTTCCATAATCTAATAAAGCAGTTACCTTTTTAAAAAGAGAGAGAGAGAGAGAGAGAGAGAGAGAGAGAGAGAGAGAGAGAGAGAGAGAGAGAGTTAAGATGTGTCTGGAAAGATTGTCTTTGCTGATCCGTGTTCGTTTATGTCTAATCATCCCATTCTTTTTAAGCTGCTTCTCTTTATGATCTGTTCTAGAATCCCTCTAGAGATGAAAGTCAGACTGACTAGTTTGCTTCTTTGCTCCCCTTTTTGAAAAGAGAGGGCAACATTGGTTCTCCTCCAGTCATCTGACACTTCAGTTCCCTAGGTTCTCTCAAAAAAAACATGAGGATTCAGGAAGTTAGTTAGTTTTTTTTTTAATATTCAATTCATCTAATCTTGAAGTATGAATCTGATACTTTTTTGACCCATGTTTTTATCACTCTCAAGCCTTAATTCTGCCTATCATCTGCCCTTCATAACTTCTGGAGGTACCTATAATTCTTTGCTAAAGAAGAATGAACCAAATAATATCTTGAGTAAATCTGCCCTTACTTTACCACTGGGTTACCTGCTAGCATTTTACCACCTTCCCTGGGCATTTGGCTATATTGATTCTTTTTCTTCTAAATTTCACACATCTAAAGAAGCCCCTTTTGTTTTTATTGCCATCTTTTTCTAATGTCAGCACATTCTGGGCTCTCACTTTCCTCATGTTCTTCAGTTCAGGACTGTTGTATCCCTTTGCCCTTTGTGGCCTGACCTTCTTTCCATTTTTTTTTCCTATCTGTATTTTCAACTCTTCATTAATTTTATGGGCAATCACGCTGGCTTTTTCTTTGATTCCTCCTGACTAAAATTATTTGCAACTGTGCTACTATTATCTCATGCTTTAGGACTTCCAACCATGTGAGTGCCCATCACTTCTTCCTTCCACTTACTGTCACATTGAGTGTATTAATATCTGTTTTGTGAATCCAAGATACATTTGGCTACATTCAGCTTTGTTTTCCCTTAAAACAAAATATTCCAGCATTACTTGGTCACTTTCTCCAATGTTCCGACTCTTTTCTATCCCACGTACAAGATGCACAGGCATAAGTAGACTTGCTTGGCTGTAGTTAAATGATAAGTACAGGTAAGCTCCATTTAACAATCATTTGTTCAGTGACCTAAGTTACAACAGGACTGAATGAGTGGTATTTATGCCTGGTGCTGCAGTGCTTCTGGGGTCACATGACCAAAATTCGGGTGCTGGTCAGACTGCCCACATTTACAATCACAGGATAAGCTTCAATTTCCCCCAATCTGCCCTGTGCTCTGCCACTTCTGCTTCCCCCTGTGACCTTCACCATCTTCTTCCTCCCACTGCTGATGAGGCATGCCCAGCCTGGCCCTTCTCAAGGCAGCTACTTGCCAGGCAAGGATTGGAGACTCTTGCAAGGCTATGGAAGAGCTTGTGCAACTTGCCTGATTTTCTGCACTCAGCAGCCAGTGGATGAGCTCACTCTGGGCTGCAGCAGCTCCCATAGCAACCAAGCCTTTGTGACTTCCTGCCAGCTTCCCCATTGGTTTTGCTTGCTGACACCTGGTAGGAAATTACAAGGAGGGCCTTGCCTAATGGCCCGTGATTCTGGCTTAACAATGGCAATGGGAACTGCTGAGATTGTCATCACTCAGTGGTGCAGTCACATGACATCCTTTTACAACTTAGGTGGTGGAAATTCCAATTACTGTCATTAACTGAGGATTGCTTGTAAGAATAGAAAGGAACTTACACATGGAATAGACTGTTATAATGAATAATTGTAATGATATAAAATATTTTAATTACATAGGGAACATCCTATTTGGGGAGCTTCCAATACTGCTCTGGCTAGATGGCTTCCTCCGGATTATGAAGATGAATTAAGTCAACCCAGAGGATGGAATCCCGGTTTCTTACATAATGGATTTCCATTGCCTTCGGTCAGTACAGGATGAAATCATCTTTCAATAAAAGGTTGTTTAGTAGGCATCTATACTGTGCTGAAACAGGCAAGAAAAAACAATGAAACACATTGAGAAGTAACATTCCATAATCCAGCAACACTCAATCCAACAAATATAATCAAACAGCAACTATTAACAGAACTCAAAATTAGCCTAAGAGAGGCAAAGTAGTTCCAAAGGTAATGAAGAACAGAAAAGTCTTCATGATAATAATATGAAAAGTTCAGGAAACAGAGTTTAGTACTACAGTGGTATCTTGGTACTCATTATTAATTGATTCACGTGTGATGAGTACCAAAAACGATGGTACCAAATTTTTCATATAAGCAATAATGTAGTGAGTCACAAGGCAGCTAACACTGGCAAGTTCTAGCTTGTGTGTTGAGTACCAAACGAACGATGAATACCAGGACAAAATTTTCATGTCAAAATGCATTGAGTACCACATTTGATGAGTTTCAAAGCAGTTGAGTATCAAGGTACCACTGTTCATCTCTCCTTTTTGTCACTCTCTTCATGTCCAGTTACAAAGTGAAAACCCTGCCTGATATTGCTTATGGTATGTGGAAAGGCAAGTGGATTCTTTCAGATTGATGAGTCCTATGCTGGGGGCAACTTTGTGTACTGTCTTCTAATCCTTAGATTGTAAGATTATAGGGATGAGTTGCAGCCTTCTGTATGTTGGTGAATTAAAATTCCTGGCAGCCCTCATAGTTTTCCACACTGCTAAGATGTTGCCCTCATCAATATCTGGAGAGATACAGATTCCCTGCCTTTGAATGGTAGAAGGTGTGCTGCATGGGGTAAGTGTTGGGAAGGTCACAAAGAAAAGATGGGGTTCTAGATGGCACTTCCCTTCCTTCCTAGCCAAGATCCCATTGATTGGGGAAATGTTGGGATGAAATTATTCATTCATGAACAATAGATATATGGGGAATTATGGCCTTGTTTCTAATGAATGAAAAGAGGGAGATATGATTGGGGGCCAGATAGATGTATTCAATATTACACCTTTTTTAGCATACTAGGATAAGAGTTGCTCCCCTCAAATCTGTGAACACTGTTACTTCCAAATGCTGCATGCATAAATTGTAGAAAGGAGGTCTGCACATACTGTATAACATCAGCACCAATACTAGCACAAATAAAACACAGTTGTGCTTGTCTCATTGCACTGCTGAAGCCTGCAGACAGAAAGAATAAGTTTCCCCTGTCCAGTCATGTCTGACTCTCCATTTTTTAGCCAAGGGAGCCAGCATTGTCTGAAGATGCTTCTGTGGACATGTGGCCAGCATGGCTATATGCAAGGTGCAAGGAATGCTGTGACCTTTCCACCGGGTGTACCTATTTATCTACTTGCATTTGCATGCTATCAAAGTGCTAGATTGGCAGAATCTGGGGCAGGAACGGGAGCTCACCCTGTTCATGCAGTGCTTGGGTCTGTTGACTCGACAAGCCCAGCGTCTTAACCATTAACAATCTCCTATACATAATGGGCAAATATTTCACTGCATTACAGGTAAGAGAACTTCTGTATTTCTGCCTGGGAAAGAGACCTCTGGACCTGCATGAATACCATTTGAAGGACAAATATTTTGTTGCCTGACTACTTCTATGTTGTCATCCAGGTGCCAGAAAGCAACCCTTCCCCTCAGAAGCCATGTGACTTTCAGTTTCTTTCCCATCTTCTTTTTTTGGTGGATAGCAGTGCTCTCATTATATGATTGGAGATTGGAGTAGGACCTCTTAGAGTGTAATTATATCTGAACGTAAGTCTCATTGAACTAAATGGAGGTCACCTCTGAGTAGCCATGCAGTTAGTAGTTACCAAATAATCAAGTTATTTGGGTCTCTATCAAGATACTAAGTTGCAAGTTTCTTTTTTTCCAAAAGGATGAATAACGTGCTAGTAAATATGTAATTCAGCCTTCTGTGATGTCCAACTCCTACACCTGCGTCTAAGTGCCAGTCTGTCAAAATGCAAAGAAACAAGCCAACAATTTGGGGCTAGATGTTTTTTCAGGGGTGGGGTAACATTAGAAAAAAAATACTATGTAACATGGTGACTTGTTAACTCATTGTCCTCCAGGTACGTGAAGTGACCAGAAAGGTTATTGAGGCGTCTAATGAGGCTGTCACTGAAGATAAGCGATATTCTGATCTGATCATGGTGTGGGGCCAATATATAGACCATGACTTTGCCTTTACTCCCCAAAGTATAGGACTTTCCTTCCAGGGAGCCCCCAATTGCCAAATGACCTGTGCAAACCAAAATCCATGCTTCCCGATACAGGTACTATTTAAAAAATATATATTTACTTTTAAATACTTTTTTTAAAAAAAAGAATCCCATTCACAGTTGTGTACTGGATGTGACCAAATAATCTGTCATTGCATATTTTACATATGTGTGCATGTATGTATTTAAACTTATATGTATTTTAACCTTTGGGGCCTATCAGTGCAAGCAGATGCATTCAACGTATGAAATTCCAGTGGTGAGCATATTCAGAAGTCTCACCATCATACGCAGCACGGTTATTAAAAATGAGGAAATCCTTTGAGGAAATATCAATCCTGCTTCAGGGACCTACTAGCTATAATTAAAATCCAGCCTAGCTGTAATGAAAATTGTCACTCTGGGTTTCCGGATATGTTTTATATTCAAGAAATCCATCCCAGATATCTCCATTTTGTTTTAATCTAGTGGGAACAGATGTTATCCTACAAATGACACAGGCAGGACTTGGTTATTTGGTTAGATATCCTGACTTTGTACTAGATAATTGAGGGGTATATTCATTTATTCCACAACATCCACAAGGTGTTTTTATAGCAATTAGTTCCATTCTTTTATGTCTTGTCAAACTGACAAGCCATTACAACGCCTTGGCTGTATTCAGATATTTTAATTTGATTAACCATGGTTTGTTAAACAAGACATAGTTGATTGAGTTCACAGAATAAACTAAGCCATAAAGTAGCTCAGTTCATGTAACATGCTGAGTCAAAATTAAACAATCCCCCATTTTGGTTTATTGTTAAGTAAACTGTGTTCATGTTTACTCCACCCTAAACATGAACACATATACAGTTAAAAAGTGCTCAACATTTAAATAAAAATATTCCAAATTCAAATGCTAATACAGATTCCAAGCCAGCCTAATCAACCCAATGGTCAGGAATATTATGATGGGTGGGAAGAAAGTGAAAATATAATAAATAATAAATACATATAAATGAAGACACAGGTTAGGATGATTTCCTGGTCTCTTATGCAATTGGTCTCTAAAATTTTGTTGTATCAATCTCCATTTAATATATCATTTCTTTGAAGATTAAGGATAAGAAATGTACTTCAGAAGAATGAATTTCTTTCCTCAAAACAAAAGAATCCTCTTGAGTGTGATAATTATAATTCTGAGATAGATTTTAATAACTAATAGATATTTGATGTCCTGATAGTAATTGATTTTTCTAAAGGCAGCATGGTGATTATATTTTATTTAAATTACCATTGTGATAAATACAGTAAAATAGCTAGAAATATTTTCTCCTTATAATTAAGGATAAAACATTCTATGAAAATGCACGCTCAAATCATTAGCAGAGGGATTCTTTTAGCATTTAACCTACAGTGGAATTATGACAGAATTCCATACTTACATGGTAACCCCAATGTATTTCCCTTGAATGAAAAATTAAGATGTTTCAGTGTAAAAACTGTTGTGCAACACCACTTATTTTGATGCCACAGTGATAAAAATCTCATGATGTAATATTAAGAGTAGTTCCAAATGTAAAATGTATTTTAGCTTAATATTTTCAGCTCCATCAAAACAGCCCTAGGAAAATCTACATTGCTTTCTTTGGATTGTAAGCATATTTATCTCCTGTAACCTTACTGGTATTAATAATCAGAACAAAGGTAATATACAAGAATGGCAATGTTATATGTAATCTAAATCAGCACTTCCCTGTGACACCTTCCTCCTACAAAGTAACTGAAAATGAGAAAGTACAACTTGATTCAGAAATTCAACCATAGCTAAATTGGCCAGTTGTTTTCCACAATGACAAAAAAAAGGAAAAATGGGGAAGACTTCTGAATAATGCATCATTCCTGCATTTTAAGTTATATTCCAGAGATGGCAAATACAGGTAGCCCTTGACTTATGACCACAACTGAGCCTAAAATTGCTGTTGCTAAATGAAACATTTGTTAAGTGAGTTTTGCCCCATTTTACAACCTTTCCTGCCATAGTTGTTAAGTGAATCACTGCAGTTGTTAAGTTAGCAACACGGCTGTTAAGTGCATCCGGCTTCCCCATTGACTTTGCTTGTCAGGAGGTCACAGAACCTGGTCACATGTCCCCAAGGCACTGCAACCATCATAAATACGAGTTGGTTGCCAAGCGTCTGAATTTTGATCACGTGACCATGGGGGACACTGCAATGGTTGTAAGTGTCGAAAAAGGCCATAAGTCATTTTTTTCCAGTGCTGTTGTAACTGTTGTAATGGTCACTAAATGAAATGCTGTTAGTCAATGACTACCTGTATAAGAATTCCATCCACATACAGAATGGTTTCTCCTGCACAAAGATCATGAAATGCTTGTTTCTCCTTTCTTTCTGCCTGACTCCACTAACTACACAAAGGAGTTAAGAAAGAAAGAAAGAAAGAAAGAAAGAAAGAAAGAAAGAAAGAAAGAAAGAAAGAAAGAAAGAAAGAAAGAAAGAAAGAAAGAAAGAAAGAAATTCAATTTGTTCATGCATAACACGACAGAAAAGACATTCCCAGTTGTAGCGTATGACAACTTGTTCGGCCACAAAAGGCTTCTACTGGAAAATGTGTGTGTGTGATTCCCTCTGGAAAGAGAGAAAAAAAAGCCAACAAAGCAGCTGACATTTAGAGAAAATTTCTTTTAAGACTACAGATCAAAGGAAAGAGTTAAATCCTCTCCTTTCATCTGCTCTGCTCCTAATTTATTTAAATTTAAAAGTGCCCCCATGTTTTATGCCAAATATGAAAAGAAACCTATGGGTTGTTGCTTTTGCACCCCTAATAAAGCATGTGACATTCTACATATCTACAGATAGATCCACCAATGGATTAATGGAGATGCTTTCTGTTCTGTTCTTGCAAAGGAGACATCGAGACGAGGCTGGTTCACAACAAAGATCTCTTTATTGAAACACAATCACAGAACAGAAGCAAGAACACAATGGCCACTGGCCTTTTATATCCCCTTGCAAGGGGATGCACATCCAATCATTGCAGGCCGTTCTCCCACCTCGCGCATGCGTGCAAGGCCGGAGACAGCCTGTCTGGGTCCCGGGCAAACACGTGGTCTGTCCGGGTCTCTGCAGCCTTCCTGCAGCCTTCCTGCAGCTTTGCTGAATGACTCAGCAAGGCCCAGGACATAACACTTTCTATGAACTATTTTGCAACAGCTAGAGAAAGATGCCCCATCAAATCTTAGGCAAAAGACTGTGCTGTGATTACTATTCCTTGTGCCAAATGAGAAAAGGTCCTTATCCATCCAGAAGAGGCCTTTCACTCATTGTGTCAAACCCTTCTGTATGCACTGGACTTTACTACAAAATACTGGGTAAAATTATAGATCAGGGGTGTTAAACTCGCAACGTCACGTGACGTGTCGTGATGTATCATGACTTTTTTCCCATTGCCGGCAATGGGGTGGGCGTGGTTTTGGCATGACGCATCTGGCCCGTGGGTCGGCAGTTTGACACCGCTGTTGTAGATGAATTGTAAAAAAGGAGTTGCAGCGAGGATTGTAAATTTGTACTGGAGAAGACCTACTGTGGGAAATACCATTCTATTTATATGGGTGGTTTTATACCCCCTTTAACTCTAAACTTAATAAATCTGATCCCCATTGTGCTAAAAATAGGCTATGCTCTTTCATGGAAAATAATTAATTTAATTCACAGATCTTTCCCCATGATACATTCTCAGCAAGGATGGATTGCATCCCTTTTTATCGTTCAACTCCTGCATGCACCACTGGAAATCTATCGGTGGTAAACCCAAGGCAACAGATGAATATAGTTACTTCCTTCCTCGATGCCTCGACTGTTTATGGCAGCACAGCTGCCACAGAGAACAAGCTGAGAAATCTGACCAGCAAAGAAGGCCTCCTAAGAATTAACCTGCTCTATTTTGATGAAGGGCTTGAATATCTTCCTTTTGTCGACCAAGTGCCTTCTCCTTGCGCTCAAGATCCAAGGGCGGACAAAGCAGAAAGGATTGAATGCTTCATGGCTGGGGATACCAGGTCTAGTGAAGTGCTTTCCTTGGCAACTCTGCACACTCTCTGGTTGCGACAGCACAACCGACTGGCGAAAGCCCTAAAGGGGCTGAACCCTCACTGGAGTTCTGAAACGGTCTATCAAGAGACTCGCAAAATTGTTGGTGCTCTGCATCAGGTCAGTCTAAGCTTGCTGATGTCTTCCTCTCGTATCCTAGTTTCTCCTTTCTCCCGCTTTCATCGAGAGGAATTTTCTGGATTGCCACGGTATTTACTCCGATATCCAGGCAATCCTTGCCTTATGAACCAATTGAGCCCCAATTGAGCGAGACAGTTGCTAAGAGAATTTTGCCCCATTTTACAACTTTCCTTGCCACATTTTGTTAAGTGAATCGCTGTAGTTGTTAAGCTAGCAACATGGTTGTGAAGTGAATCTGGCTTCCCCATTGACTTTGCTTATCAGAAGGTCGCAAAAGGTGATCACGTGACCCCCGGGGACCCTCCAACCGTCCTAAATGTGAGTCAGTTGCCAAGCGTCTGAATTTTGATCATATGACCACGGGGATGCTGCAATGGTTGTTAAGTGTGAAAAACGGTCGTAACTCACTTTCTTCAGTGCCTTTGTAACTCTGAATGGTCACTAAATGAACTGTTGTAAGTTGAGGACTACCTGTCCAGTATAATAGCCAGAGTGGTAAAACTTAATAATAGAATGCTCCATCGATTCCAAGATTTATTTTTCATGCATTACATTTTTTTTGTGTGTGTAAATGCCCATTGCCACATGCAAAGCTGGATTGTGCTTCAGTCATATTTATTTAAGATCAAATTTTTGAAAAAGTAGAATTAGAATTATTTAGACATAAGTTGCATTCACACTTGATGGGAAGTAAGTTACCATTGAACTCAGTGGTCTTATTTGTTGCTCAAAGTGCTTTATTATCATATCTTTTTGGTGGTCATGTGCTTTTATCTATTGTATCTGAAATGTTTTGTGTTCTCCCTTAGAGTCAACAGTACTTAACAGCTTTCTCAGCAATAAGCTATATGTGCTTTAACTCATTCTGTGTAGCTGGATACTGAAAGGAAGCTGGAGTTCTGATTCACAACTCCTTAAAGGCTTGTGTTCTCCCTTGTCTCCCTAAACCAAGGTCATCTTTGTTTGAATTTCATTATATCAAGCTGGTTTTATCATTCCCCAAGACTATCAGAAGGAATCATGCGTGTTTCCCCAATCATTTCCCCTGATGATTATTGTGGATTTCAATATTCATTCAGATTTCCCAACTGAAACTGGAGTCTCTGCTAAGTCTGAGCAAAATTTGATTATTTTTCTTTTGCCTTCCATCCATTAACTGCTGAACAGGTGCTTAATCTCCTTCTGTTACTCTTTACTGATTGGTTCTTAATTACCAGTTCTACATACTAGCCTTTCTGAACATTTTTTGTCCTTCTTTCTTCATTCCTTCTCCCATTTCAGAGAAAATAATAAAACTTTAGAATCCTTCAGGACTTTTCAAGAATTTAAGATAATTCCATAATTCGGGCTCTGGGTTTTTCCTTTCTTAAGAAGAACTGTGCATTCTTGCTAAATGTATACTCATGAAATTCATCATTCAGGTTTTTTTTTTTACACATGCTATTTGATCGACTATGAAATATATAAAAGTAAAGGTAAAGGTTTTTCATGTCCATTTGTTTCCAACTCTAGGGTTGGTGTTCATTTCCGTTCTTAGCTGAGGGAGCCAGCGTTGTCCGAAGACATTTCCGTGGTCATGTGACCAGCAAGACTGAGGCACACAGAATGCTGTCACTTTCTCATTGAAGTGATACCTATTTATCTACTCATATTTGCATGCTTTCGAGCTGCTAGGTGGGCGGGAGCTGGGACAAGTAACAGACGCTCACCCTGTTGCATGGTGTTCTGGTCTTGACCCCAGACTTTCAGCTTTCCAGCTGATGAGCTCAGTATCCTTGACCACTGAGCCATCGTGCCCCCTTATGAAATATGTAGTTCATCAGAAATCAGGTTACCTTTTGTCCTCACCCTTCCTAATATATGAGTTGAGAAAGGAATGCTTAGCCTGGAACATTCTCCAGCACCATTTTTTTTCCATCTTGGTACAGCTAACCAAACATGTTTTTCAGCATTGGTGGCTTCGGGTTCACATTTTCCAGAAAAGTTTGCTTCAACATTATCTGTTGACTTGATCTTTTCTTTCAAAAGAAATCAGTAATTCTGCTAGTCCCACAGCAGATAAAGTAGCTTCAAGCTTTAAGAATTAAAGTCTATATTTATTTCATCAGAGTAGTTTATCTGAGATTTGTTCTTTTATTCCTATAGTTTTCTTCTAGGTTTTGGGGGCTGGAGGATAGTGCAGAGCAATATGGGACTTGTGGCCCAATCCTTATGTTTTTTGATACCTTGGAGGAGGAGGAATTACTCTGTTGTTATTCTGTCTTCATCCTGTACTGTCTATGTGATTCTTCCCCTTTTCCTCTTATGTTGGTTTCCTTCTCTTTTTCTGCTTTCTATGATCAGGCTTATAAGGGTTTTATTTTCTTTTTTCTTCCCAGCTTCTTTTAAGCGTTCTTTTAACCTTTTGTTGAAAAACCCTTATTTTGATTGTCTTGTGTGTTCCGCCTACGGATTTTTCTTCTTTTTCCAGCCAAAGGTTTTCAGATAATTGTTTTCTGTCAGGTTGCATCTGAGTTTTGAATGGTGTTCTGATGGCTGAAGCCTGGCACCACTGTTTGATCCTCTGTGTTGGCACATATACCAGTAGTGTTTGATGGCTATGACCCTTAGGTGCCTCTGCTTTGGTTGGCATCTCTAGGTGTCTTTAGTTCTACCTCTTATTCTTATTTTTTCTTTTTTTCTGGCATTTTTTTTTTCTATAGCCTTGATTGCTTCTTTCCAGTCATTTTTTCCCTTTCATGGTAGATATTTGAAAGGCAAATTCTTGGTTCTCTTCTTTTCTCTCTTCTGTGAGGTATTTGTTTCAAGTTTTGGATTTCATCTGACAAAACCCAGACTGAACAGTACTTTCCTTGTTGAGATGAACAAATTTTGACTTCTTTATCAAGATACCTTGAGGACATTTTGAGATGGGTTCTCCAACCACAGATTGAAATTGAAGAAAACTAAACAACTGATCTTCCCCCAGTCAGTTTGCCCCTTGTATCCACTTATTGACCCAGCTCTTATCAGATGGCATCTTTTTAATAACGCAGAACTTGAGAATACAAGTCCATGCCCACTTAATGTTCAGACTCTTCATCAAAATTACAATCAAGAAATGTCACCTTCCAACATTCAATGGTGGAAATTTGTGGATCACTTTCCCAGACAGCTAAACTATTAATTCATGGTTTGATGGTGTCAGGCATCTTACCAAAACTTCCTTCATCTTACCTTCATCCTTTAAACCTGCAGTTTGCCAAGAGGCCTTAGCCAATTTTTCCATTTCATCTTCCATTGTTGTATGGTTCATTGAGTACCAACCAGGGTTAGAATACAGTTAAATCACTAGTCTTAGCATGCATGGCTCTGCAATCCAGGTTACTTCTGAAGTTTCTGATTTGCCTGCATAATGTGCTATGTCAGCTAGAGATTAAAACTGTATTCTGCTTGTATCATTTTGTACTCTCCTGGATTTTTCTATAGCACCCTAATGGCATGTGAGTTATAAAGAAAAAGATGTATATGTATGTATGACAGGAGTTGATGAAAGCTACGGTACAGATCAAAAGTTCTGGAGGATATCAGTTTGCTTCCCTCAGAAAACTTAGTATTTGTCAAAGTAGTTCTATCAAGTTTGAGTGCCACACAGAAGCTGTGGGAAACTACTCCAAATGGTGGTTATAATATAAAAATATCACTCTGATTATAGGAATCCACAAACTGAGGATCAGGCTATATCAACTTATGACCATGGTTGATATCGGGATTTCTGTTGCTAAGCAAGGCAGTAAAGCGAATTGTGCCCAATTTTACAACTTTTTTTTGCCACGGTTGTTAAGCAAATCACTGCAGATGTTACATGAATTACGCAGTCATTAAATGAATATGGCTTCCCTCATTGATTTGGCATGTCAGAAGTTGGCTGGGAAAGTTGTAAATGTTGATCACATGACCCCAGGATGCTACAACAGTCGTAAATACATGCCAGTCGCCAGGTGCACCTGACTTTTGATCATGTGACCATGGAGATAATGCACTAGTCATAAATGGAGGGACCGGTTGTAGGTCACTTTTGTCAGTGCCCCTTTAACTTCAAACGGTCACTAAACAAATGGTTGTAAGTTGAGGACTAACTGCACTTGCAGATCCCCTTTCCTTAGCACTTTCATAAGAGAGCAGAACCACCTGGCCCTCTCAGAGCTGCAGGGATACATTAGGGAATTACTGCTAGATTACAGCATGAAGCCTGTCTCTCCTTTTGAGATTTGGTGCCAACTTGAGAAGAAGTTAAACTTGTTAGGCTTTGACAGGCTTCTTACTGTAAAATATCATTCTGTGCATTTGCTCACATGGATCCCATTATACTAATTTACTGTCCACAGGCACAGAGGACAAAGAGCTCCTCGAAAGCGATGTCTTACAAAGGTACCGATTTAATCCATTTGGGAGGGGAATACTTCCTGCATACATACTGTAAATGTTTTGGCTTGAAGTTGCAGGGTTTTAAAATAACTCAACCAATTCAGCCTGCAGGGAAAATGTTGTCTTCTTCCTTCAGTTATCCTCTGATAACTGTGGTGGCGCAGTGGTTAGAATGCAGTATTGCAGGCCAACTCTGCATCCCACTGCCAGGAGTTCAATCCTGACCAGCTCAGGGTTGACTCAGCTTTCCATCCTTCTGAGGTCGGTAAAATGAAGGGGGAAGGGGAAACAATATGCTGACTCTGGAAACTGCTGAGAGAGGGCTGTAAAGCACTGTGAAGTGGTATATACTGTAAGTCTAAGGGCTATTGCTATTGTGGAATGCCATTGCCATTGGCCAGGCCAATCTCAGACAGAAGTCTGAGGCTTCCTTTTGCCCTATTTACCAAGCTCTTTAAAAATAAAAAGTTCCGAGGATACATTTCTAGCTGGGCCTTGCTCTTGCAGCTAGTTTTGTGCCTGTAGGGTTTCCTCTTCCCACTCTGCCATCTTTGAATGTGGCTCCCATCATCACACATTTGCAATCAAGGGGTGTGTTTATCCAGTTCTGAAACAGAACAACTCAGTGTGAGACATCTGCAGTCCCAGCATAACTCCACTGGAAGCAGGGAGGTATCCTAAGAGGCAGCTCCATAAATTGTGAGCCTCTTACTTGAGTCTAGAAGAATTAAACAGCTTTGTCTCAAGCCAGAAAATCTATGTAGGATTGTTCTTTCTTGAAAAGCTATGAATTAAGTCCATTTTCTTCACCTAACCAGGCTTTAATTTTTCATCTGAAAAGGGTTAGGCAGGAGCAGTGCCTGAATCAATTTGGGAGTCAAAATTTCAGCCAGCAAATAAGCAGTCAAGTTCCAAGGGGGAATCGATTGCTGTTGCAATTGCACGATATGCAGCAATTGCACAAAACACAATTTCAAGAGAAGTTGTTCCTGTGAATGTTAATTCCTCTGATTTTCTGGTCCATAACCAGAATAAAGATGTGTGATCAGCCCCGGGGGGGGGGGGGTCTTAAATATTCAAGCATCTTTTATTCCCCACCCAGAACTGAAACTGAATAGCTCAGATTTAATGCAAAGTCAATTCCTATCAAGGACCTCCTTCAGTCACTTGCTTAGCTATTGGGGTTCCCCATCTGTTGCTGCCAGCATTCTCAAGGGCTGAAGGGCTTTGCCTCCTGCTCCATATGAGAATTCCCCCATATCAAGTTCAGAAGTGGGACAGCCTGGATCTGTAGCAAGGACGGCTTAGAATTGACAGGTTTGCTGCTTCATGTTCTGAGGCAGAGATTTGGCATCCATCTTAACAAGACAAAGACTTTGTATTGGGATAGCATTCCCAGAAAGAAGCAGTAGTAAGTTTGAGGTTCTTCCCAGGTAACTTCTGTGTCTCAGAATATCTTTTATTAATTTGATTGATATAACCCTCCTGGCCTTTATGAAGATCCTGAACACCTGATTCTCCGTGCAGGAATTGACCCAGATGATATGAGATTGTGGCAAGTACATGAGGTTGCATATTGCTGATAATGCAGTATCTTTTATTATTTTGTTGCTATTCTTATGATTTTTTAAAATCCTTGTTATCTGCCCAGAGTCATTTGGCAAGAAAATCTAAATTTTTGTTCTCACCTTAATAACCTCACAGTTAAATTATTGCAATGCATTCTGAATGAGGTCATTATTGCTTTCAATGTGGAAAATGCAGGCAGTACAAAGTGTAGTAACCAGATTGATTGGGCCACCTGGCCATTTGTTATACTAGGACCGATAGAATAAAACTAGTAGTCAGAAGATACGATGAAACTTAACTATAGTTTCAACTGGGAAACTGTGACCATTCTAGACTAAGCCAAGTCCAAAAATGCTAGGGGGTTCCTGGAAGCCTGGCACCCAGACAGATTGGCCATCAACAGGTACATAGACATAAACAACATCTACATATCATTCCAAAGAGACAATCAACATCCAAAAAGGGAACAAAAAGATCAAAACACCTCCCCATCAGCAATCAGCACCCAGATGAGCAGAAATTAACATCAGACCAACAATCTAGAAGCAAGCAACACCCCAATCAAGGAACTGCCAAACAAGCTAAAAGTAAACAGCCCAACCAAAGAACCTCCAAAACCACCCCCACCAACACTGATAGGGCAAGCCACTGTATATAAACAGAGAGCAAAACCTGCTCCCTACCAGCACCGATGATGTTACCTAGTTTGGGTAATGAAACATCTGCAAGAAAACAGTTAAGGACAGAGAGCACCAGGGTGTCCCCATTGTTATACCTATGTTGAACCAACACTACTAGTTGCCTATTAATACTGAGATACATCCTAGACCATGATTTTGATATATAGATTCTAACTTGTGATCAGGATACCTGACAGCCCAATTACAGACCTGGGCAGTCATTATTAACCTCAATAGAGAGAGTTCTGCTGCAATGCCATAATCAGTTGAGGTCATCTCAGAGTTACTTGTGCCCCTGCTATCTGGAATTCGGTTCCCCATAAAATATATGAGAACCAAGTTGTTCTGTTTTTAGATGCCTGTTAAAGACCTACTTCTTCCTGTAAACCTTCCCTAAGTGAAAGCAACAGAGGAATAGTTTGGTTGATTTCTCTTTTTCCTTTTCCAATCTTTTTAATGGGTATGCTGTAATTTAATTTTATTCCCAGGCCCCTTTCATTACTTTTACTGTAAACTGCTTAGAGATGAGGCTGCTTGGAAAGCCATATCAAAACACAATCACTCAATTAGTCAGTCAACAAGTCAAAGCAACAAGAAGACCAAGAAAGTGTATTTTTTGTATAACTATTTTTTTCCCCAGAAGCCCAAGGTTAAAGTACTACTCATCATCTGTCTGAGAATTGTAGGCTAATGAGATCAGCCTTTGGCACAATAGAAACAGTTTAGAAAGAATCTTGTCAGTTCAGGGACACTTACCACATTGGTAACATAACTTACATATCCATAACTGAAGTAAGTTATGGATACTTAACTAGCAGCTAGCATCTTCTAGAGTTGAATATATCAACTGTGAATGTGAAACTTTCTTATTGAGCAACTATAATTATATTCTCCTACAACTTGGGGGAAAGTAACTGAAAGGATAACATCTTAATAGTGCAAATAGGGAAGCTGAGAAATAAATACTAGAATTTTTTTATGTCCTAGTACAGAATATTTATACAAATTACAAGAACAGATTTAGCTGCTTTGAGGGATGAAAGAATAAGATATTGTTATTCTTAAGGTATGGTTGGAAAATATTGTGAACACTTCATTATAAAAATGTAGTGAATTCATAGAAAACATCACTGAGGAAATTAAAGTAGAAAGATAGCATGAATCCAGGTCTCTCAAGGTCATGTCTTTCCATCCTATTGAAATGACATTGTACTAGGAGAACCTAAAGTTAAGAAGCAGAGGGAAAAATTATATCATGCAATTTAAGGTTATTTCTGAAGTCACCTTTGTTCTTGTTGTTACTCTGTTTACTCAAGGCATACACATGCTGGTTGATTTTTAGTGTTTCGGTAGCAGATTCTGGTACATTTAGTGCAGGTAGTCCTCACTTACTGACTGCAATAAGGACTGGCAATTCCATTACTAAGCAGTGCAGTCATTAAGTGCACCATCACATGACCATGATTTGTGACTTCCATGAATGCTGGCTTCCCCATTCATTTGGCTTGTCAGAAGCCAGCTGTGAAGGTTGTAAATGGTGATCATGTGACTACGGGATGCTGTGACCATTGTAATTGTGTGCTGGTTGCAAAGTGCCTGAATTGCAATCACATTACAGGAAAATGCTGCAGTGGTTGTGGTTTCAAGGACCAGCCATAAGTCTTGATTTTCAGCATCATCATAACTTTAAACAGTTGCTGAATGAATGGTCAGTAAGCAAGGACTACCTATAATAGTGTGTCCTGGCCTACTACATCACTCTCCATTCAGGTCACAACCAATCTGCTATAAGTGATCAGAAGCTAGCCTGCTTGCCAAATTGAAAGGAGCACCATATGGGTTACTTTGGTCTGCATAGATAGCATCCCTAGGACCTACCTGGTGAAAGGAAATCCATTTCAATCTAAGATATAAAAGGGGGGGTGGTGTTGAAAGGCAAGGAAGTACAAGATAACATTGAAGTTATTGGAAGATTTCCGACAAGGACAAAGACAGGAGAGAGAAGAGAAGAAGAATAGAGTGGAGTGGAGTGGAGTGGAGTGGAATAGGGTGGGGTGGGGTGGGGTAGGGTAGGGGGAGAGGAGAGGAGAGGTAGCAGTGACATACAGTAGCTACACTTGGAAGAAACAAAGAGGAGGAGGATCAAGGGTTTTATCCTTAATCTGAGAAGAGAAAGTAGGGTAAGAAAGATGTTCAATCACTGACTACCTTGAAAAACCATGGAGAACATAATACACTCACAATTTCATGTATTGGTTTCCCCCCCCTCTTCTGTATAGTGTCTATTTAGTAATCAATTAAGACCAAAGTGAACACATGAAACAACTAAAGAGGCCAAAGTTGCTTTGCTGATAGCAAATTGTCCCAGCCACTCCTGTCAGAGCTGACTTAAAGGTTGGAGTTCGTTAGTTGGAGAAGGCCATAGTTGGCGACTGAGGGACCCTGGCTTCGGACCAATGAAGAAACCACTCTTTCTGTTCAAAGTATCTTACAGAAAAGGTTGGACCTTTAATTGAGGAAACCTTCATCATGTAACCATTCAAGCTGATAAGAGAGCCCAGCAGCAGCCAAGGGTTTCAGCTAAAGGTCTCAACAGACTTTCGGCAAGTAGGTTGCCAAAAGGGATAAGACTGAGGCAGAAGAAGATCTTATACTTGTTCCTGGTTGTCTAGATCCAACTTTTCTAGTTGAAGCAGCACTCATAAACTATGAGGTCTCCCTTCAAAATTATAGAAAGAGGATTTAGCCATAACAATCATGTGGCTTAGTGAAGGGCCAAATGCATGTTTAAATTAACATTGTTATGAGCCAAGTTATGTGTAAAATTTAAAAATAACGCTGTCAGCGTTTTGGCTTCAGAGTTGATATTCAGTAGAATTCTGTGGAAGGGAGCATCCAGGCGTTTGCTGGAACGTTGCACCGATCCTGCCATTTTGGAATTTAGTTGTTTCTGCAGGAAGCTCAAATGCTCCTTTTTGTTTACCCCATTCCATTGGGAAGGCGGTCTGCTAAAGATTTAATCTCGGCTCCACTGTTTCTCATTTAATTCATATAATGAAAGAGGCCATAGAATCTTCAATTTGCTCTTCTCCAAATACCTTTTAATTTTCCAAGACATTTACAATGGCAGGCACGCTGAAGCGGATGCCCATCACTTGCGGCGATCCTTTCATTTCTTCTGCCTTTTGCTTTTCCTTTCAGAGGGCTCCACTCAATTTAGGTCACTGTTGTATTGCAAAGATAAAGGCTTTTATTTATTTATTTTTCCCTGAATAAGACTGGGTGTCTCCGAAGTACAATAAAACTATTTCTTGTCAAAACAGGCTGGCTGAATGAAGAATATCAGCTGTTATTTTTCCTTTGCAGCAGTGTAAGGCAGAGTTGACTTCAGTTTGAACAGTCTGGCCCAGATGGGATTTTTGAAAACATCCTGATTTAAAGAGATACCCACATCACACTAATGGGCCTATTTGCTGAAAGTCTTGCTGTTCCAATACTGGAAGGTCTCATAGAAACATTACAGCAATAGCATTTAGACTTATATACTGCTTCATAGTGCTTTACAGCCCTCTCTAAATGGTTTAGAGTCAGCATAATTGCCCCCAACAATCTGGGTCCTCATTTTATCGAACTCGGAAGGATGGAAGGCTGAGTCAACCTTGAGTCAGTCAGGATCAAACTCCTGGCAGTAGATTTAACCACCACACCACCACACCATTGGTATCTGGGATTATTTTCTAAATACAATATCCTCTCTTTCAGAACTGCCATGAGATGGGTTGAAGGGTTATTTTAAACAAATGCATAAATACATAAGGATGTATTAAGGTGGTAACTTGAGATTCTCCAAATATTTTACACAGCAGCCACTCCAAATCCTCTTCATCATGGACAATGATCAGGGATTGCAGCAGGTGTTTGGTCCAATAATTAGCTCTCTATGTTTGACAAAGAAAACCACCAGAGTTTTCCTGACAAGTTAATAAATAATTGTTACTCCAGATTGCACAGGTTAAACAGAAATGTTAGATGTTGTTGCTGGGCCTTTCAAAGATAAGATCTTTTATGTCCTACTTGGAAGTAGGATTTTTTTTTGTGCCATGTGTGGTTGATCCTATCAACTGAAGTGATCTGCTTGTGGGTTCCTGCAGGACAATAAGAAGAGAGGAGAACTATATGAAGGCAGCAGTAATATATTTTTTTAAAGATTGGCTCTTCCAGCAAGGTAATTTGGCCTCTGCTGAGCCAGCATTATACACTGTTGCAAGAAGATTGATTTCTTAATCTCTCTCCCATCAGTAGAACAGGTACAGGCAGAAGATAGATTACAGAATTTCTAATTCTGAATTAGCACCTTGATAAGGCTACCGAAATGAAAAACCCTTCAATTAATCGGCAGTGGACTTAGACCTTGGTTCCAGGACTGAAAAACACCTTCCTAAATTGAGTATTTAGTGGGACATGATTGGTTTAGTGTTTAGAGCACATGATTACTTTGTCGTTCAGGAGCATTTCTTTGACTGATGCCTTCTAAGGAATAAGAGAAGAAACAAGTAGCAGATCTGAGTAGTTTGCCCACTCTTGGCCCATCAGACTAGTGCAACACGAGCACTCATTCTGGTTGTAAAATCAGGTGTGGTCATGTGATGACCCATTTAATGACTGGAACGACTTACAACTGTAATTTCAGGTTCAGTTATGGTTGTGAGTTGAGGACTACATGGAAGGTTTTCTTGACAGCATAGGAGAAACTTTCATAGATCGATCAATCAAATCTTTATTATCGTGATAGACCATGATATACTTGCATAGAGAATGTGTTTGATTGCTCTCAATTGCTGAGCCAACATTACGTCTATTCACACTTCTAGCACACATGAGATCTGGGGGTCCCTGGTCCCCCATCTATATGGGTCAACAGACCTATTGCATTATAAAAGCATGTGCCAAAGAATTTCTATAATCAAATATTAGGCTTTAGATGACTATAGATTTTCTGTAGCTAAATGTAAATGACCTTATGAGATGGATTTTGTGAGCACGTTATCTTAAAATCTGCCCATTACTTCATTCAGGAAAGAAGTCTCTCATCAAAAACAAGGTGAGTGGTCATGAACTTGAAAGCGAGTTGGCCAAAACAAGAGTTACAAATGGAATTCAAGGCTGCCTTACATGCAGTGAAGACATCTCTATCACCTGCTATTGTCCAAGGAATCAATTTCTTTAGGAATGTTGGGAGTTTGATAAAAGCAGCTCGACATTTCTTAATAATAGTTTGTCCTTCCTAAAGCACTATTGATGGAGTTTTCTTATTTTCCTTCTTATTTATTCCTTCAGATTGTTACCATCAGAGACTACATCCCCAAGATTATTGGTCCAGATGCTTTTGAACAATACATTGGTCCTTATCAAGGCTATGATCCCACAATCAATCCAACAGTAGCCAACGTATTTTCAACTGCAGCCTTTCGCTTTGCTCACGCTGCAATTCATCCATTGGTGAAGAGGCTCAATGCGCAGTATAAGGAAGACCCAACTCTTCCTAAACTTTACTTGCATGAAGCTTTTTTCACTCCTTGGAGACTCATTAAAGAAGGTACTTCTTTTAATCCAGTTACATCCACTAACATCACTACAATATCCTTCCTAATTGAATTTTCTTTAAAAGAAAAGGTTTTGTTTTCATTCCAACATTGTTCTGACTGCTGAAGCATTAGCTGACACGTTTTGGTTTTCTACATCTAGCTGGTAGAATTAATTACTCACCCTTTTCATTTAATTTGGCTTTCTGAATAAATTTGGCTTGTCAAATGGGTTATAACCCAGGAGAGAAAGTTAGGGTAGAATAAGGATAGGTGTACAGACTGCAAGGTGTATATGGAATACAATTAAAGCTCATATTTGCTGAATTATTTTAATAATTTTTCATTTATTCCAAAGGTCTAGATTATTTTTTTTACAGTGTGGTATTATAAACATGGTATCAATAATACCTAAACCTCCAATTTACATTGCAGGGATAGGAAACAAAAAGTCCTTCAGATGTTGCTGGATATCTTCCAAAAACCCAGCCAATAACGGTGTAGGTTTTGTGGGTAGTAGCTCAGCAACATTGATATCTTGTTTCTGAACAGGTAGATATAGGGTGATCAACAAAGGAGACTATTTGTAGCTCAGAGTTGAAATGAAGGGTCCTTCATGCTCTCTGAGCTTGCTTGTTTTCTTGCAGATGTTTCATTACTCAGACTAGGTAACTAGGGAGCATTGATGATGTTATCTAGTAATGAAAGGTCTGCAAGTACAGAGACCCTTCATATATAGTGATATAGGGCTGTGGGATAGGTGCCTCCACCAAACTTTGTTTCCTTATACAGTAACTTCTCAGCTTAATGGAACCTAACTTAGCAGATTTTGAATGCAAGGGACAAAGTGTATCATATATTGCACACTTCTGTGCAGGCATAAATTCCCATTGCCATTTTAAGCATTCATTTGGATGTAATGAACTTTCAGTTTTACCACATGGCCATTTCCCAGTGGGGCATTCAGCCAGTTTGCACCGGTTCAGTAGAACCGGTAGCTAAATTTTGTTGAGTTCGGAGAACCGGTTGAACCCATGCTGCTTCTGGAAGTCCATCCTAGGCCTTGGAGGCCTGGAGGAGGTCTTCCAGGCCTAGAACAGCCCGCCGGAAGTGCGTGGATGTCACTTCTGGAAGTCCATTCTAAGCCTGGTGGAGGCCTCCCAGGCCTAGAACGGCCCACCAGAAGTGCGTTGATGTCACTTCCGGAAGTCTGTTCTAGGCCTAGGAGGGCCAGGCCTGCATCCACGCAGAGAACCGGATGTTCAGGTATTTGAATCCCACCACTGCCTTTTCCCCCTTAGCTTGTTAAATCAAGAGCTTAACATATAATTTATATATATATAATAAAAAAGATTATGCATAAATGAGAATAATTGGCTTAATGATATTAAAGAAAAAGTTGTAATGACAGGTAAGTTATTTTTCTTGGATAGTTGATGAAATCTTATGTTTAAGCACTTGTCCTGTTAAATACTGGGATTGGTGAGGCATTGATCAGACTGAAGGTTAAAGCAACAGTTCTTTATTGAATCAACACAGAAGCAGCTCTAACAGCCACTTGGCTTCTATTTATACCGGACTGCCACTAGGAGGCAGCCAACGTCAGATAACGGATATGGCACAAGAAGAAGAAGAATTTGCCACCTAAAGTGCAGGATTGTAACAATACATAAACGGTTAGAGACTTCAATTAAACACAGTCAGTTAACAGCTTATAACTGCCATTATAAATTGGGTCAATACACAACATATCCCAACTAATTTAGCTTCTTATAAATGCTACTTATTTTTGTGGTCGAAGGTGGTTTGGATCCTTTGCTAAGAGGAATACTAACAACTGCAGCAAAACTTCAGGTACAGGACCAACTGCTGAATGAAGAATTAACGAAGAAGCTCTTTGTATTGTCTAACAATGCTTCCTTGGATTTATCATCACTTGATTTACAACGGGGACGTGATCATGGGCTTCCAGGTATACTGGTGTTTTTTCTTAAAGATGTTCTATGTCAACATTAGGATGAAACATGGTGTATATTTCCTCTCTGACTTGAATATCAGTTATGATTATTCAAAGCTATTCTTTTCCTGAGATGTTGGTAAAATAAGTTCCATGCAATGCTGGCTTTGCTTTATCACAGAAGTGGTCAAACTTTGGGATGGATCAAGTAGATGGTGCCACAATGCATGCTACAAACAGCCAATGATAACAGAGAAATAGTGGCCCAAAAGTACAAGAAATGACCATTTCTCTGCCTCTGTTTGTGAGGAACAGCCTTCTTTGATTAAGAAGATAATCAAAGGACATAATGGGGAAGATTTAACATTTGTTTACCAGCCACCTTCCCCGCAAATTGACTGATAGAGTCTGCTGCAAAGAGGTCATATGCTTATAGTTCTTGCCTGCAGAAGTTACACCATAAAGGAAAAACATTATGATGTATGTTAGACACATTGAAGGAGTAACAAAGGTTTACAGGAGTAGGTTCCAAGGCATGATATTTTTTATTAATTCGTATTATTTACTTTCCAAATTCCATTCCAAAAACATTAAGGTATACAAGTATACCATGTGACTGCAACTCTTTAAAGCTTACCTGGTGGATGCAGAGAGTAACTGTATGAACACATGAAAAATGTGGCTGCTTTCAAAAGCTGCAGACTATTACTCTTGCTCCTCTGCATGTTCTAATGCACCTATTCCAAATTATGTCCTAAAATCTATACAGGCCTAATCTGTTCTGAGTAGAGTTCTCTCCCTTTCATACACTGCTCATTCTCCTACTTAACTAAAACTTTTAACATCAGATGAGACGTTCCATTTATGCTTTCAGAGCTCTAGTTTTTTTCAATCTGTGACCATCCATTTCCAATCCTCTTTCCAATGTTTTATATAATTCACCTTAATACAAGTTTCTCTCTTTTAATTAATAGAATATAGCTACTGTAATACTCTGACCCGGAAGATTAGCTGTTAATAGTGAGCCTGACATCTTTGAGCCTCTTAGTCCTGAAAAGGCCTAAATCAAATTAGTGATTGGTTTGCCATTATGATTAGCAGGACCAAACTGTCCTGGGACTTATTAACAAATCCAGTTACAGTTTTGCACCACAGCCTTCAGTATCTCCACAAATGTATTTTGCAGAAAAAATGTATCTATATGCAATGCTGATGAATCAGAGAGAGTGTGAACATTGTATTGATGCAATGTAAGATGAATACCATGCAAAATATTTACTATCCCATAGCTTCATTTGCATAGGGTTGCGGATTTGAACTGGCAAAGCCTACTATATCTCAAATCCCCTCTCAAAGCTTTTTGTCTAATTCTTGGGCTAATTTCAATCAAAACTAGCTCAATGCTTGGCCCTAAAATTACATCGGATAGGTGGGCTATGTAGCCAATGTAATTTTTTGAGCAAGCAGATGGGATTCCAATATGACAAATACATTTTTATGCCAAGACAAAACAATGACACATAGTCATATTTAAAAAAAAAAATACTAGAAAAAGTCCACTGTTACTCTAGCTTAGTTTACACATGTATTGGGAGCCATGAGGATATAGCAGGGTTGTAGGTTTGACAGGAAAATTGAAAAACTTCCCAAAAGATGGTGCTGCCACATCATACTGTTGCCATGAAAACTGCACGGTTGTGTCCATAGAGTCCCAAGGATTCTCACTCTCCAAAAGGCTTTTTGGTACAAAAATTATTATTTCAGGGAGGCAGGGATTCGGGTTTTTTTTAGAACTGATGCACTGCTAACATGGTACGGGTACTTTTGTATATCTAAAAAAGAGAAATACATTTGAATCTTATTGTGTATGGAATATCTGTAGGTTACAATGACTGGAGAGAATTCTGTGACTTGCCAAGACTAAGGACAGAACAGGAATTGATGACAGCAATAGAGAATAAAACCATTGTCCAAAGAATTATGGAACTCTACAAAAGCCCCAACAACATTGATGTCTGGCTGGGGGGAATAGTAGAAAATATTCATCCTGATGCCAGAACGGGTCCCTTGTTTGCATGTATCATTGGAAAACAAATGAAAGCATTGAGAGATGGTGATAGGTAAGTTTACTGTACCTGCATTATTGCATTATACTTGCTTTTACAGAACAGACAGGGTGAGCCATTTTGATATCTGGATTCAATAAGTTTGGTGAGCACAGTGAAGCCCTTCCTTCCTTCCTTCCTTCCTTCCTTCCTTCCTTCCTTCCTTCCTTCCTTCCTTCCTTCCTTCCTTCCGCAAATTTCTCCATCATCCTCATCATTATCACCACCACCATCATGAATTATATTAGCGACTGGCCAAGTTACAGACTCTGCCAAGAAGGAATATCAAATTCTTAGTGACTTAAGGAATTGGACTGAGGACACCCAACAGAACTCAAGGACTCAATATCCCATTACCCCATTACACAGCTAACATCCTCTACCAATATAGCGCTAGTGATCTCATTGCAGATGCTCACATATCAGTGCAAAGATCACTGGGTTGGAGGTTAGCCAGTCCATGTTTGAGACCTGAATGCTGCTGTGTGGTGGGGTGAGCTTCTGTCATTCACTCCAGCTCCTTGGCAGGGACATGATAAAAGCCTCTCCTGGGCATCCCCTGGGCAATGGTGATGTCACCAGCTAATCCTTTCAGCCCAAAGTGCCTTAAACAGTGCTTCCAACATGCACAGGACAGGGCAGTGCAAAGATCTACAGTGCATAAGCCTGTTCAGAAACAAATATACCTGTAATGGTGTCAGTGTGAACCAGGAGCCTGCTTTACTAAGGAACTGTTGCTTGGTAGAAGCCAAAATGGATACAATTATACTACAAAAATCTTCTCAGTGTTCACGCTGAAAGCACATCATTTGCAGTAGAAAATTATCATTGGAGCAATACTGACAAGCACTCATATGCTCGGTGCTCTGCATATTTAGTGCCTGAACAAAGTTGCATCCCCCCACATGGTGAAGTAGAATTACATTCAGTATTCTTAATACTACACCGTTAAATCCATAATATTACCTTTATTCCCTATCCTTCAATGCAATGTACAATCCTCAGTCATTTATAAGATTCTATTTTACAATACTCTACTGTCTGCACAAATTTTAATCCATTTCTAGCCATGTCCTAATACATATTTTAATATCAGAAAATTTAGTTCTATGAAATTGGGATATACACTAATAGATTGTATTTATACTGGGATCTTCTTTCCATGCAGATTTTGGTGGGAGAACGTTAACATTTTTACTGATGCTCAAAGGCATGAGCTTGGAAAATATTCCTTATCCAGACTTATTTGTGATAACACAGGCTTGACAGAAGCACCCCTTGATCCTTTTCTACTTGGAAAATTTCCTAAAGATTTTGTGTCATGTGAAAATCTACCTAGCATTAATTTAAGGCCTTGGCGTGAAGTCTTTTGACCAGGTAACTTAAAAACTAATAGATTCATCTACAAGTGTTTATTGATAAATTCTAATGCATTTCTGGGGCATAATCCCAGGTGAATAAGCATAGGATTGCTGCCTTAATATCTCCCCCCCTTAGTTAGGAATATTTGCAAACAAAAAATATACTGAATGTTTTGAAGGATGGAAGCAAAATATCTTAATTTCTTCTGCCACCAATTATAAGTAGATCTTCTTGCATTGCATGAAAGGATTATGAAAGTATTGAAGAAATATTGCTCAAAAAAGTATCAATAGCTGTGGAACTATTGATCAGAGCCCCATCCTTTTTAATGTACACAGACTGACACTGTGAATTCGCTACCCTGCTACTGGCTCAGAGTTAACCTTTTGTGAAGCTTTCCTTACTAAAAATCTAAATTACACCTAAAAAATTGAATTTACTTTGATGTACAGGCATGGGACAAGATTAGTTTAATTAGGTTGCTGAATCTCTAAAAAAAACTTGCCAATGCAGCATTTATATACCTGCCAAATTTAAAGAAATCAGGGGCAATACAATGGAATCAAAGCCAATTAATCCAATGAGTGAATATATTGGCAAGGAAAACATACTGTATGTATATTCGTGCAGACAACCAGCTACTGGAACATCCTCAGTTATCTGTTAAAAAATGTACAAGATTGTAATGCAGCAGAAACTGAGACTACCAGATTTGCAGTGCAGAGCTGTGAACAGTTTGCAAATGGCAGTAGACAACATTCCATATAGGACAACCTCTCAGAAGTCACTATTACAGCTACAACACAGCTTGGATAGAATATGATGATAAATAAGTGAGAGTTCGTTTTACAGATCACGATAGGTCATAATTGGTTTAATTATGGTTTATTTAAGAAATCAGAATTGGATCCACACAAGTTAAATCGTAACCATGGTTTACAAAGCAGAGTAGCAGAGTTCTCACTTCATTTAAAAATGAAACAAACTTTGTATGGCTTGGACCAATGTGTTATAACCAAAGTAATCTCTGTGAGAGACATACTCTGACACAAGGAACATACCTTTAGAGTTCAAGGTGAATAAAAAGTTAGTTTCTTAATATTATTAACAGATATAAACTTCCTTATCTGGAGGTTGTAAGATCCTTCTTTGTACATAATGGGGAAAATGTGATTCCTTATGGCCTTGCTCAGCAAAACATCTTATCCATTCTTTGGGATAAGCTACAAACCAGCAAATAGCTTATAAGGATATAGCTAGAAGATAATACATTTGTGTGCTTTTTTTTCCTTGCAAAAATATGGGCAAATTTAAATGACAATGGTAGGTATCAAGTTTTAGGCATTACATGGTTAGAATAACAACTAAGAAGAATGCTTTCTTTAGAACAGCTTTAGAAGTTTTCTGTATAAAAGACACTCATAAAGTAAAATCATGTATCATTATGCGAGCACTGAATGAGGCAATTAAGAAAAAACAGTATTTCAACAGTTTAAGAAAATACAAATTGTACAAAAATACATATTGCAGAAGAAATGCAGGAAGTTATGATGAACAGTATTTTAGGGTATATATAACAAGTATACTACCACTGACAAAGTGCTATCTTTTTTAAAAAATATCATGATAGAAGATTCGTTGGGAGATAAAATCAAATGTTATATTTCATTAGGCAGTGAGTAAATAAAAGAATTACTAGCTGTTGGTCAGTTTGACATCATGGTAAATGATTAAAGGTAAAGAACTAAAGATCCGTAATAACAACAGCACTTGGCCTTATATACTGTTTCATAGCGCTTTACAGCCCTCTCTAAGCAGTTTACAGAGTCAGCATATTGCCCCCCAAACTCTGGGTCCTCATTTTGCCAACCTCGGAAGCTGAGTCATCCCTGAGCCCAGTCAGGATCGAATTCCAAACTGTGGGCAGAGTTTGCCTGCAATACTGCATTCTTAACCACTGCGCCACCAATGAATAATACATTAATTGTGGCTAAATGAAATAGTAAAAAAAATATATGCAAATTTTCAGGTTCTCCGGAATTCTTTTTGATGTAGGATGTTACTAAAAGTGGTGAAAAAGTTAAGAGGAAAGCATGAAAGTCAAGAAATTAAATTTGATGTTCCAGCCATCAAAGGTGACATCAAAGGTCAAGACTGCAAGACTGAATGTATTAAGTCAAGATTACATGTTAGTGGTGTGAACTTACATCTGCCATTAGGAACAGAAAAACTGTTTCTTCTCCAGCTTTGAAAACACCAAGGCTACTACAATAATCTACAACAGAATATATATATACAGTATATATATATATATATATATATATAGGTTCTATTAGGTTACAATAAGTCCTTTTAAACTCATTATATTGTTTTGTTTTTTGTATATGTGGGACTTCTGTACTCAGCAAGAGATATTGCTATAAATTAGTATCCTACCCATGATGGTGCTAAAAAAAATAAATAAATATGCATTATGCCATCGCAGTGCAAGTTCTGCCCTTTAGTACTTGAGTTATGCTGTCACTGGCAAGTTTGTGATGCAAGTGGAGAATACAGCTTCTATTTCAGTATATTAAAGCCATCACCATCAACCAAAGCTGATCGACATTAACGTGGGTAGTTTTTCACCTCATGTTCTGTTTTTACTTTAAGAGTTGCTATGTGGTTCTCCAGTCAAAGTGGAATACGAGGACTTCATCCATTGCTTAGAGGCTGGAAAATCTTCAGTGACCTTCACCTGATGTGACCCATACCTGAGCCCTCACAAGACCCATCACAAGACTTGTCACAAAACCCTCACCTGACATGACCTCCCATCAGAAGACCTAATGATTACACAAAGCCCTTATAAGCAGAAGAACACCAACACTGACATTCCCTAAATTCCTCTGAAGATGTTACCTAGCCTGGTAATGAAATGTTCGGAAACCAACCCACAAGCTCGGAGAACGAACCTCCACCCTCATAAGCTACTTGGACAAAAACAATTATCCTGCACAAAAGGGAAATGGAATTCAGAACCACCAGTCTGTCGAGATGCTTCTCTTTTTTAAATCTGATATTTTCTTCAAAATTAAATACTATATTTCAACCCAACCCCACTAAATATCATTCCTTTTGTTTCTTTTTATATAAATTGTATTGAAAATTTTTACATGTACAAAAGAGAAACATAAGAACATATGTAAAGGAAAAGTGTCATGGTTCCGACAGATGAAACTCTTCAAGAGAACTTCGAGGCATTGTTTACCTTAAAGAATCTTTTATTCGAGTAGCATAATATCGGCACTACATAATCGAAGCCAAAAACTGAATTCCCCTCCCCTGGGCACATAGTATCAAAGCACAATTCTCTCCTCCAATTAACAGTCATAAATCACATTCCCCAATTAGCTTGAAGCGCGGGCTTCCTCTCCAGTTCTCCAGCCCGCCAATTCTTTATCAGCTCTGGGTTCAATAACCTTGATTCTCACGCTGAGTTTAGTGTTGTTATGTCTAGTTAGACTCTCATTCACATTCCCCCTCCTCCCAGCATCATCTAACTCTAAAAGCGAAAGGGAAAAAGATGGCTACATTTCCATCTGTTGTCAATGCAAAACATCTGATGTTAGCAGCGTTGACAAAAAGATTTTTAAAAAGTGTGAGAAACTACAAATAAAGAAATATAAACATGGATCAAGGGTTGCAATAGGACTCATATGATGCCTTAATGCAGTTTGAGAGCGTATAATATATTTTTAAGAAATCGTTGGCAGATTTCATCGCAGGTCCTCGACTTATGACCACAATTGAGCCCAAAATTCCTGTTGCTAAGTGAGACAGTTGTTAAGTGAGTCTTGCCCCATTTTACAACCTTTCCTGTCACAGTTTGTCAAGTGAATCAGTACAGTTATTAAGATAGTAACAAGGTTGTTAAGCGAATCTGGCTTCCCCATTGACTTTGCTTGTCACAAGGTCACAAAAGGTGATCACATGATCCCATGACACTGCGACTGTCATAAATAGGAACCAGTTGCCAAGAGTCCGAATTTTGATCATGTGACCATGGGGATGCTGCAATGGTTGTAAGTGTGAAAGTGTGTCATAAGTCACTTTTTTCAGTGCTGTTTTAACTTCAATAGTTGTAGCTGAGGACTATCTGTGTAGTAGGAAGGGAAATGGGAACGTGATTTAACCTGATGTGTTTAAGTTCATGCTGGACAGACTGCAGCCATAAAAAAAATTAGCTCCCAAGTAGACCTGAAATGGCCTCACATGCCTCTAAAAATATTCCCACCGCTTAATAATTGTGTAGAGAAGGCATTAGAAGCTATTCAGCTATTTTTGTTTTCAGTTTGAATAAAGTAGGGTTCATAAAGTTCTTTGAGTGAATGTACATAACTCATTAATAGAAACTATTTTTCTCTAAACATCCCTGCTGGCTGAAGTTCAAAGTAATGATGTGTCCTCATTCAAACTGGCTGTTCATGTAGAAGCTCCATTTTAACACTGCAGTTCAGTGATACAGCTTAGGATGAGCAATTGAGCTATAGCCAATAAATTGTAAAAGACTACTAGTGATTGGAAAGAAGAATTTTACATAATATTCAGTCACTAGGCCCCGTATTTTCTCTCTGGGTATGCCATTCTTTAATTAACGTAGAAAATTGCACTGTGATGCTCATTAAAATGGGATTGGGAAAATATTCCATTCACAGAAACTTCCACAAAGAGCGTCCAGTTGAAAAACTACAGATCTGCCATTGGAAGCTATATGAAAGGGAGAAGGTGTAAAATTGTTGGATTTGTCCACAACCTGCTTCACATAAGTGATCATATCACTACAGTTCTGGCAGATACTTGCCTTTATGCCATTATTATATAATTAAACTTCACTTGCCCTAAATTAGAAAGGGAGCGTGGGTTTCAGATAGATTCAGAAATTTATCAATATTTAATGTAGATCCCAAACAAATAGGTACCATAGGGAAGAGGGGTCCTGGCAAGGATCACTTTATTTAGCTGTTTCCTTGGAAGGAGGGAGAATTCCAATCCTGCAGATATGTCCATCAATTTCTCATTAATAATCTTAAAAGATAATTGCCAGATTGGTTCCATGTCAGATTATGCTGCACTTATTTTCTGTTCTGAATAATGTGCAGTGGAGGGGGGGGGGAGAATCTCTTTTACTTATCTAAAACTTTAAAAACAAACCCTTCGCATTTACAAAAACAGCTATCTTCGAAAAGCAGAGGGCTCTTCTCTAGCATTTCGTAGAAGAGCTAAAGCATTTTACAGGCTATTGCAGTCCTGAGATAATGGAATTATAGATGGTTTGTGCAGTCAGAGGATTTCAAGCAGGTGAGGAAAAACAAGAAACACAAAGACTGACTGAGGGGCTCAGTTGGGTGGGTGGAGGAGAAGTCTCAGTCATCTCTGTAAATCCAGCTTCCTTCCCGCCTTGATCCAGCTTCCAGGTAGGACCTGCTACCACTAATCATCTTCCTAAAGAAAAGAAATGCTGGGCAAAATAATAATGGCAATACTACCAATAATAATTATTAACACCATCAAACATCCACATCTTCCTATCTCAAGTCCTTGGGAAGGACTAGAGAGGTGGACGAAAGTGCCAAATCCAGTCTGAACATCTGGCTGACTGTGCAACGAATCACAATACTATAGCAACCATTTTCGGCCCACATAGCTTTAAAGCATATGGCCAGAAAACAGCAGCCCCAAATTCTTTTAAGATGAAAACAAGAGCATCCATCTTAGGTTTTTAAAATTAATTGTATTAAAAATACAAACAGAACTTTTCTTTTAGCTTTAAGTGCTCAAATGCCCAAACAATTACACTTGGATGGAATAAGGCATTTAGCTGACGAGATCACAACTCTTCAAACATCAATCTCTCACAAAATGCTGTGGGGTGATTGAATACAGAGATCCAGAATGGGTGAGATTTATGGTCCCTATATCGTGGATGGATGGATGGATGGATGGACAATAGATTAGATAGATGATAGATGGATGATAAACAGATGATACATGATAGATAGATAGATAGATAGATAGATAGATAGATAGATAGATAGATAGATAGATAGATAGATAGATAGATAGATAGATAGATAGATAGATAGATAGATAGATAGATAGATAGATAGATAGAGAGAGAGAGAGAGAGAGAGAGAGAGAGAGAGAGAGAGAGAGGTAGTTTACATTAACTTCTGCTAGAAGAATCAGAGGCAAATTTCTTGAAATAATTAACAGTCATACTCAAAATAACAGACAGCACAGTTGCAGGCTGGCTTTCCTGGCTCAGGTGTAGTTTGAATGATTTCTGTGGAGAGAAATCATGGGATTGGGGGATTGAGTACCCATCCCTAAAGGGAGGAAAGAATCCCATGGACAGTTTAGATCAAGTTCATTATTAGGACGTAGTTCTGTTTAGATTTTTGGTCATAAGAAAGATGGAGGAATTGGACTTGGATTTGCATAATGCAAAGTGCATCCATTCCTTAAGAAGGCCAGAGGTGCTTGGCTAATATCTCTTCCTTTGTGTTCTGAGATTATTAGTGCAGACCACATTTGTTCTTCAATACTTTATTTATTTTATTTTTAAAATTTATTTTCTCCCATCTTTATTAATTTTAGAAATAACTCAAGCAGAAAACATACCTAATGCTCCTTCCTCCTCCTAGTTTTCCCATAACAACAACCCCGTTGTGAGTTAGGCTGAGAGAGTGCAACTGTCCCAAAATCAGCCAGCTGGCTTTCGTGCCTAAAGTGGGACTAAAGCTCACCGTCCCCTGGTTTCTTTTTCTTTGCTTTTCCCCCCCATTTTTATAATGTTAGATTATAGAATAAAATACAAAAATACAAAAGCAAATGATAGGACACAGTGGGAAGGGAAAGGGGAAAGAAAAGTGAGTAGGAAAGGGGGGGAAAGAAAAGAAAAGGCATTAGCTTCAAACTCCCTCTGTTGCAGTAGAACAGGGGTGTCAAACTCGCAACGTCACGTGAGGTGTCGCGACGTATCGCGATTTCTTTTGCCATTGCTGGCAATGGGGTGGGCGTGGTTTCGCTATGATGCATCTGGCCCGCGTGCCGGCAGCTTGACACCCCTGCAGTAGAATAAAGCATTAACATCGATCATCAACTTTTTACTTTTCCACAATAGTATAAACTAGCCATTTCTATAACAACAAATCAATCTAATCAGTAAAACCCAAAATCAAAGTTTCATTTTTTTTCCACCTCAAGCACAGTCCAGAAGCGGTCTCCATGTAGAAACGAAGGTACTTGTGTTCTTTTCTTTAATCAAAACAGTCAATTTCGCCATCTCTGCCAGCTCCATCAACTTCTGTAGCCATTCGTCCATAGTGGGAATCAAAATATCCTTCCATTTTTGACTGTTTTCTGGTTTCTAGCCTGGTGCCTTATCCTCAACTTGGCAAAAGACAAACCTGTAGTTTATTTCAATATACTGCATCTCCGCAGAGCTTCACATTACTCTCTAAAAAGCCACAGCATTCAGGAAGATATAGATGACAAATTCATTTGCATGCATGAGCCAGTAGATTCTCTATTAAGCTGCCTTATCAACTTTTCTGAGAGGAGAAAGTGATTCAGATAACGCTACAGGAAAGGGAGCATATGGCATCACATACCTCGTTATGTAATTTGTGACACATGGGATATTGTTGTGTCTTGATCCGTTTGCCTATGGAGTTAGATGATCTGATGGGGGGAAATGTGGCTTTTTCTTTTATTCACGTCGTATACTGTATATACCCTAAATTCTATCTGCCAAAGTGCCAGGCAAAATACAGAAGCGTTAATAGTATTATAATATCATTCTCCCTGCCTCTTAGCAGAGTAATATTCTGACAACAAACTGAATGGGCAAGCTGCATAAATCTGTAATTTATTCTCCAAGACATTGGAGAACAATAATAAAATAAGCTGCAGTGTATCTCCTGTATGAAAATGAAGCAGCATAATGGGACTTCACAAAATAAGAAGAAAAACAACCATCAGAGACTGTCGATAAAGATCATAGTTTAATTTATACAGTAGGAAGCCTTGACTTCTTTTCTGTACAGCCTATTCTCCTTCTTCCATACAAAATCAGGCAGATGAAAAACAAATCAAGAAATGAACACTAGTTGAAATTACAAGAAGCTCAGAGAAACCGACAGTCTCCATTACATTGTCCTGGGATGTTGTTCTGTGGAGATATTTTCTTTTTCCCCTCATACTCAGAATCACCAAAGTGACATAGAAAGATATGTAGGGGAATAACATCCAGTACTGAATAAGCCACTGGATACACCAGTCCCAGAATTGGCCAAATTGAAATAAATTGTCCTGAAAATCTGAAGCTCCAGAACTTCTGCTGTAATCTTCCTACTGAGTAAAGTGAGAAAGTTCACAAGTTTTAGTTGCTTTGAAAAGTTAATTCTATTTGATAAATTCATTTTATCTTTTTGGACAGAATAGAAATCAATCTCAGTTGGATGTGGATGAACCTTAAGCTTCTGGAAAAGTTGCAAGACAGACAATATAGCTACTCCACCTATACTCTTCCTTTTCTAAGGAGGAGGAAGAGGAGGAGCTTGGACCTCTTTGAGACTTCCTGCATATCATTTAAGAAATTTCCCAGTTGGGACCTCCAAAATAAAAAATATTATCTTGACTACAAAAATGTTCACCAAAATAAAGCATCTGCAGAATGATTCCTATAGCACAAACAGAATTAGCATTAACAATACAGACATGTTTATGGCTAAAGAAAAATAGGACATCTAAAACTAAGAGCGTAAAACTGTCCTGGTTTCTGCTTGAAATCTTCAGTGAAGCTTTACCACTGTATAGCTGCCTGCTCTTGTCAGCCACCAGCAATCTACCCAGCTTCCCAGTCTCAACCACCAGATTCCCGCTTCTCCGTCCTGAGATTAGCTGACTTCAGGCAATAATCCCAGTCACCAGCTGATCTTCTTCATCTTCATTTCTAAATCATTAATTTAGAGCCTAGCAACTATAAATTGAGCAGCACAGTGGCCTAGAGGTGAAGACACTCGCCTCCCACTCAGAAGGTTGAGAGTTCAATCCCAGGCAGTGACAGATGTTTCTCTATCAGGGCATAAAGAGAAAATATCTGCTGCGAACTCCAGATAGGCTTCAGGAAGGGCATCCAGTCAGTAAACTCTCAGCTCCATTCATCGCCCCGACCCCACCCAGAAGCAAGGGATTACAGCATCATAAAAAAAAACTAAGTAAAACAACCTAACTGATTTAAGCCAGTTCAGATTAGCAAAGTGGACTTTTGCCCTGTTACATTTGATTCTCAGCCAGAAATTACTCATAGATTAGAAGCATAATAAAACACAGCTGATTTGGTGAATTCATATACCAGTCAATCTTGTTGACTCATGGCAGTTCATAGCAATAAAACATAGAAACCAGCCTACAATAAAAGAAAAATAACAATTGAACAAAAATCAATTAAAGGAAAGCAGTGCCAATTCCCATAGCTACCAATGTCAACCAATATTTAATTTATTTTAGGTATTTAGTTCAGGCACTGCCTAACTCCAAACAACCCTGGATGGCTGACAATACAACAAAAAATGGTGGCCTTGGTTTTCAATATTCTCAGTGCCAAATATTGAGTTGTAATTATTTTGTGAAAAGATGTCCAAGTCTGGCCTCTAGGGGGAGACTATTACATAAGGAGTGGGAGGGAACTGCTAGCTGTAGATGTTCTACTACAAACCACAGCAGGCTTCCTCAACGTGTTAGGGTTGCCTTTCCAGAATTCCCAACACAGTACAGGTAGTCCTCGACTTACGACCACAATTGAGCCCAAAATTTCTGTTGCTAAGTGAGACGTTTGTTAAATGAGTTTTGCCCCATTTTATGACCATTCTTGTCACAGTTGGGAAATGAATCGCTCAGCTGATAAGTTAGTAACAAGGTTGTTAAATGAATCTGGCTTCCCCATTGACTTTGTTTGTCAGAAGGTTGCAAAAGGGACACTGCAACCATCATGAACATGAGTCAGTTGCCAGGCGTCTGAATTAACCATGGGGGATTTTGCAATGGTCATAAGTCACTTTTTTCAATGTTGTTATAACTTTGAACGGTCACTAAATGAACTGTTATAAGTTGAGGACTATCTGTATTAAACAGTTCTGCTAGCTCCATCTCCATATCTCTGCAACATGCCAAATCAAGAAAAGCTGGTCCATATTGTTAGTCAACTGCTCTCACTACCTCGGGTAGGCTTCTCCAAGGCATTTGAGGGTAAAATTTCAAGTCTTCAACTTCTTTTTATAATAGCACTGTTATGTTTTACTGCAGACATCAACGGATGTGACAATCAAACAAATCTCCCACGTCACTCTTCGGCTAAATGTGTGAACATCAAAGGCACTTTCCAGAAGATGGCAAAATGCATAGAGGTAAGATGGCTGCACTGCTTTTTCAATTAAGATGTTGCACACCACAAAATTCCTAGGAAATTTCACCCAGTTTCACTGTCTCTTAGCATTTTGTAGTTTATGGTTGTAAACAGTTGAGCGACAACTGTTTTCTAAACTTAAGATATATCAGGGAGAAAATAAATGTCTGTGAGTTGAAGGACAGTGGCCAGCTCAAAGCCACCCGGTAAATATATTTGGTGAATTTGTCCATTCCAAGGTCTACAGTACAAAGACACGCCTTACTTGATAAATTTCTCCTATCTCTTGATATAATTTAAAGGTGCAGAACAGATACCTATCAGTTTTCTGAAGAGTAAAGGTTCTTTTACGTTCCAAAAGTAGTTTAAAAGCATAAACTGTAATGCCATGAAAACAATCTAATCACACAGTGAACTAGCATTATGATACAAACAAATTAAGAACACCAAAACAGCAGAACAGACCATGAAAAAAATGTTTTTAAACCAAGTGGAATGGGAGAAGCAAACTAATCTACAGTATATCATAACCAATATCCAGAGATTTTTAAATATAAAGTTCAGTGTAAAATTTCTCTTTTTAAAATAAAAGTTTAATGTAAATTTGCAGGAACAAGATATTGTTTTTAATTAAGAATTTTTTATAATAGTAAAATTTAATATAAATTAAACTGAAAGAAAGAAAAGAGAATAGAAAGGAGTAAAAAGTGCAAGGAAAAGGAAAAGAGAGAGAAAAAGAATATAATAAACAGAAAAGAAATACATAAAGAAATAACTTCCAACCTTCATCACGGTATAAACAAATTTAGTGACTCTTCTCTTATCTATAAACAAAACCATAAGAAATTAACTTTTTAGTCCTGGTGTCAGCAGAAAGTCAATAAAGGGTTGCCAGAAGTAACAACATATCTTGTTTTAACTTTAATCAAATAACCAACATTAGACTCATGTGTTTTACTTCTAACATTCTTAGTCTTTAGTACGTTCAAATGTTGTTGTTGGATTTGATTTCTTTTCATTTCTTCTTTGTGCCATTGCCCACCGTTCTTTGAGGCTTTTTGTCAATTCAACAGGAAAAAATTACCAGGTCACTGTCTTGGTTCATCATTTGTACTTCCCTTTTAAATTTTAAAACCTCGACCAGTTTATTTTCTAGATCCAGTGAAACACAGATTTGCTTATATTTAAGAGTTGATATATGGAATAGTTAATATTGTATTTGTTAATGAATGTGATTAGGACTCTGTTTGGACTTTCTGTTGACACCTGCATTGAAAAAGATGTTGCTTATTGAGTTATAGAATGAAGAGTTTTGTTAATTAAGAAGAGGTGAAGAGATAGTAAAATTGTTTGTACTAGTCAGGAAGAGGATGGAAAGTCACTTTCTTAGGGTTTTTTTGTGGGTGATCTCCCATTCTCTTCTTATCAGGAGAGGTCCCAAGGACCTTGTCTACTCACTGGTCCCTTGGTGTTTACTCTTATCGTTAGCTCCACTTTTGCAGAGTCCTTTTCAGTTCATGTAAGTCATGTATGAGTCATGTATGAATGAAATTCTCAATAAAAGTTTCTGAACCAATGGTTGTACCACACCATATTCCTTAGGACTCATTTATTTTTTTCCACAAGCTATATTTTTTTTTGTGTTTCATTAAACGTTTCTGCTTCAATCAGTCAACAGCTGTTTATTCTTACATACTCTAAAGTGCTACCATTTTAGAACCAACTAGACATGACAAACAGTCACAGTACTTCTAATCCATAAAGTAAAATTAAAGGGGATCAATGCCTAATATACACGACAACCAGACTAATGGGAGAGCTTTTTACTGGGAGAAATATAGCATTGCTACATCTAATTCTGCAAAGGCTTTGCTTTCTCCCTGCATAACAATTTAGTATTGCTGGTTCGTCATGGTTTCCTGGTACAAATAGCTCAGTCTGTATATGTAGGAATAAAACAAGCCAGAAATGAACCAAAAAAAGTTTATGTGATGTCAGGTTCCCAAACAAACTAATATAACCCTATTTATTGTTGTTTATGAATCCAAATGTATTTGGGACCAATCTTTAAGGTTAAGGGTTTAGATTTCACACTGTTAATTTCTAGTAAGATTCAAAGGTTAAAAGGTGCATGCATAAATTGCCCCCATCTACAACTTTTTAAAGGAGATTTTTTTCCCCAAGGTTCACATAGCTGCTGTGGGATTCGGGGCAGAGGGCGGTGGAGCAATACACTTTGTGTTTTTTTTCCACGCCATCCGAACCACTTACTTGAATCTGAACCATCGTACAGATTTAATTTCTAGATTATTTTAGCTTCTGCATAGAAAGGAGTAAACCAGAAGCAACAAGCTGCATGAATCAGCATGCTGCTTGTTTACAACAACTCAAGATAAGAAACCAATTCTAGCTAGTTATGTGTAAATGTAGCGCACCCTATGAGAAGGTGATTACTATCTGCTAGCTGGCCCCAGCTAGGTGATTTGGAATAGAGCAAATTTCAGATTCTCTACATGGCAAAATGTCAGATTCACTTTTCTGAAAGGAAGGTTATTGCTCATAAAACATGTAATTTATAGAACAAGTCCCAGACTGAATCAATGGCATGTTTAGATGGGACTTCAGAAATTTCCAATCTGAAATCTTTAGAAGTCAGTAAACTACTTAGAGCAGGAGGTTATCGTCAAGTGAAGGCTGATAACATAATGGGTCTTCCTAGTTCATGAAGCACCAAGCTGTATTTAGTGTAGACAATAAAGATATGTGTCAGTAAAACTCTAAAATGCCACCATAGGTAGCTTCATTCAGGGCTCTATTATAGATAGGCAATCAAGGTCCTCTGCCTTTATCTTATGAACTTGCAAAATAAGCTGAGTGATATGGAACGTTGAAGACAGGATAAAAATAAAAGATTGCATATATCTTTTTATGGCAACTCCAGTTTTGTTTGTGAAGTAGTGTTACGACTTATAAGGGAACTAGTAATATGTACAATGACCACTCATATAATCTTCACCAACTTTTAAGAAGATCTCTTACATTTTATTGTTCATATATGTGTCCCACTCTTCTAAGAAACTCAAAGCAACTATGTTGGCTCTCCACCTGAAATCAGTCTCTCTCTCTCTCTCTCTCTTTCTGTCTATCTCTTCACTTTATCATCATATTAATCTCAATAGTGTTTATATCTGAAGAGGAGACATGCTCATGTGTGCACATGTAGTTAATACTGTGCAAGTACATTAAACCATTTCATGGCAGACGGGCTAATACCTCGCAATATTCAATTCATGTGTTATCTCAAGGGACATAGAAATCTTCAGGAAAGACAAGAAACACAAGAAACAGAGCAATGATAAAAGCAATGATATCAACAGTCTTCCAAAGCTTTTCTTCCGCATTCTGTCCTGCTGTTTGAGCTGTTCTGAACCTAGGGGTTGATTAAGGGTTAAGACAACATCAAATCTTTGGTTTTATTCCATGAAAAACAAATGTTGACATAGTCGGGAACACAGCCTGCTTTCCTTTCCTTTCCCCAACGGCATCTGGTGCCATCTTTTGTCACAATGACAGAGAGTCTGTGACCATTAGAATCACATGAATATATAAGTTAGAGCTAGAATATGTTACAAGTCAGTGTAGCAGACGTGGTAGCTGGATTAAAGGATCTTGGTCCAACCTTTCTTTTGACTCAACATTCATTGATTTGAGCCATGTTTATCTTGATTGATTAGTATATTCTATACTGAAAGGAAATGAACATGCTCACTTTTGGAAGAAACACACAGAGAGAGAGAGAGAGAGAGAGAGAGAGAGACAGACAGACAGACAGACAGAGACAGACAGACAGAGAGAGAGAGAGACAGAGAGAGAGACAGAGACAGAGAGACAGACACACACAGAGAGAGACAGAGAGAGACAGAGACAGAGAGACAGAGAATAAAATAACCCATCAGGATCTTCCAGGGGAGCCATCTATAGATTGCACTGGCTGTAATCCAGGGATATCCACAAGTATGTAGCTTACATTTCAGCACGACAACCATCCAAATTAAATACAGATAGTCTTTGACTTACAACAGTTCGTTTAGTGACTGTTCGAATTTACAACACTGAAAAAAGTGACTTATGACTGTTTTTCACACTTACGACCATTGCAGCATCCCTGTAGTCATGTGATCAACTGTGGCAAGAAAGGTTGTAAAATGACGCAAAACTCACTTAACAAATGTTTCACTTAGCAACAGAAATCTTGGGCTCCCTTTTGGTCGTAAGTCGAGGACTACCTGTATCTATCCCACTATTACTTAACATGCTAATAACCCAAGCAACTCCTTAAATGACAATGTCTAAATCTGCTCTTTGATAAATTTAGGCAGACTGGAAAGGATGTAACGCATCATAGTTCTTAATCTAAGATAGAGCACAGGAATATATATAACTGCCTAACTTTTTGGAGCTAGTTCAAAGAAAAGCACTCCCTATAACAAGCTAGCTATTTTTCCGAAAAATACAGGGTATCATGTTGTTTACAGTCACAACTATAAAGTGATGTTTCAGTCCAAAGCAGAATGTGGGTCATAGAAAGGGCTTATATTAAACCAATTTGTCATATTGACTTCAGGAGGACCAATACTTTAATAAAGGATTTCAGTGTAATGCTATTAAACTACAAACTCCACCTATTTATTTTGGCATTGTTCTCACTGAAAAGTCAGCCAGAAGTCAATGAAAATAATTTGAGTGTTGCAATGATAAACAGCCAAACTCCAGTTACAAGAACAAAAACATCTTGGGGTACCACTTCAGGAGGATTTTCAAACAGTCCCACAAAAGCTTGACTCCAGTCAAACTTAATCCCTTCTGTTATGTTTATCTATGTATTTAAATTTACTCTCTTTTTGGTATAGCCATTTTTCCTCTCCAGCATGCAAAAGGATGTACTGAATCAGAATGAAATGTTCCTCCTCAAAGTATTATCTTCTGCTGACCTTTATTAACATCTTGGGGATAGTTAGAGACAGTGTCAGAAAGGTTTTGCACTTTTCTGTAAATATGTGATCCATTAAAAAAAAAAATCTTTCATTGAAGTAAATCAGTTTCAGCATCTTTAGTTTGCGGCATTCTCTGCTTTCAACCAAGTCTATGGTAACTGAAATTAAATTCATTCACTCCAAATATTTGAATGAGTCTATAATAGAACCTTTTTTTGTGACAAATATTTTAGAACTGCAAGGAGAGTGTCTAAAACAGTAAAATACTGGGGGGAGGGATTTATTCCTCTATATATAAAGGGGGTGGGTGGGGAGGAAGTTGTCTTCTCTTTAAACCAAGTAGTTAAAGGTGGTTATGACCATAAGCTTTGTGAACATTAGCATCAAAGGATTGTAGGACCATATTCTGTAATGTTATAATTAGAGCTATTTTCCTATAACGCTGATTTTTAACTATCCCTGAGCATTGCTGCTAGCCACTTAGTGAAAATGGTACAGGCACAAAGGAGCTTTTTCCTATCCTGATTTCCCAACGGTACACATTCTTTTCTCAAATGAAGATGAATATACGTGTCCCAGGATAATATTGCAGGATCCAATCTGGGTCAGTCACCAAGACCAGAGGTTTTGTCTTCCGAGCTTCGTGCTGGAACTTCTCTTAAGTTCCCTGAGGATGGACCTCAGCATGAGTCCAAAAGCTCAAGAAGACTAAACCTCTGGTCCCGGTGACTGACCCAGATTGGATCCTGCAACATTTTTTTTCTAGAGGGAATAACAGTATGACTTTTAAGCCATGCTTATTAAGCCCTATGGCTGTCCACTATGGGAAGCAACCATAATTCATTTTGAACATAATTATTAAGCATAATTCTTAGCATCACATCATTTTGAATGAATTTCCCCCATTGATATTACTTTACAGAAGGCCGTATCTATGTCCTGCATGTACCCCCTTATCCATCCCATATAGATGAAGACTTAGTTGATGATAGGTGATAGAAACTAATGAAACTACTTCACTGATTGTGCCCAAATTAATCAATACAAAATCCTCACTGCCCAATGGAAACATTAATTATTATTAACTTTTCACTTAAGTGCAATTGAATTAGCCTGAATTCAAAGCCTAGGGTTCTTTAAATTCTTTGTGAAAGCTATCCAGATGACAAAACAGATAGGCAACTGTTACAGGGCAGAATATGGCTTCTCATATTCTTTGCCATTGGCCACCAACAAGAGGCTAAAATAGATAGAACAGGATTTGGTACCTGGAAGCTGAAACAAGATCAGAAATGGGGGGGGGGAGTCCTTTCCACTTCTGGTATTCAAACACATTCTGTAAATAATTGCAACAGTAGAGGTGGCAACCGATAGGCTGGCATGCAGAAATGCTGAAAGGACTGGAAAAATTGAAAATGTATGTACAAAGTATGTACAAATTGTCATGATCTGGCAACTCTTGCTCAGAGGTGGGATTCAAATATGTGAACAACTGGTTCTCTGTGTGGATGCCACTTCCGGAAGTCCATTCTGGGCTTGGGCAACAAAAAATTAGCTTCCGGTTCTGCTGAAGTGGTGTGAACTGGCTGAATCCCACCACTGCTCTTGCTGCAAAAAGAATTTTAAAATAATCTAGAACAATGTTCTACAGGATGAGTGTCCAAACTTTTGGCTTGCCTGGGCCATATTGAACGAAGAAGAATTGTCTTGGGCATCATATAAAATATATAATAAAGTTAATGTACATAAATAATGAACTTTTTATGTTTTTATGATCTTGTGGGGCCACATTATTAGCTGCCCAGGGCTGCATGCAGCTTGTGGGTTGCAGATTGGACATGCCTATACTACAGGCTGCAAATACAGGTAGATTTCACTTAAAGACTGCCTAAGGCAACAGTTAATAACTGGTATTAAAAAAGTAACTTTGCAACCAATGCTCACATTTACAACATTTGCAGAACATCTCTCAATCACGTCTTCTTGGTCATTTAGTCCATAGTGTCCTGTGCCAGACCCATTTTTCCTCTCCCTCTTCCTAATTAAGCAGAGAGATTGCCTAAACACGTGATCTCTTCCTGGGCTGCTTTTCTTCCCAGTGCAGCTCATCTCTAAAAAACATTAACTGCAAGTTAATAAGCTCAGTTCCCTGACCTTAATTAGTTGATTAGAACTCTCCAGCCAGCTGGCACTGCTGCCTGACATTGACAAGACCCTAATGAGTGTCACACTACAGGCTTTTGTTTGTTCCTTAACAACTCCTGGCTCACAGCCTGCAGCAGATTAGCTAAACAGCCAATGCTAGTGCACTCCTTTTCACGTGTATTACCTGTTGTGTGCCTGCTTACTCTCTTGTAATCCCTTCCTCTCCAATGAATTTAAACATCAATTTTCTTCTTGCCAATTATCCCAGCACAGGGTGGGAGAGTGAGGGAAAGGGATTATAAGATTTTCTCTTTTATCCAGCTTCCGTATGAATCCCAGAAATCTTCCCCACCATTGGGGTTCACCTAGCTATTTGGGATCATATCATTCTGACACCATAAAGCAAAGAAAAGCTGAAGTAAAATCGTAAGCATAGTCATGGTCATGCGATTTTCAGTTACTGACCATTTTGCTTAATTACTTGTTGGTTCCATTGGTGGTCACTAAATGAGGACTACTTGTATATAGCAAGGCCCTCTGTTTCCTGAGGGATTTTTTACTATGCATCATAGCCTCTCCCACCTTTCTCCTTTTCTGCCTATCCCAATCTATTGTCTTCAGTCTGTATTGCTTATAATTTACTTTAAATTATAGACAGCCATTTGTCCGAAATGGTATAGGGTTTCTTGCCTGAGCAGGGGGTTGGACTAGATGACCTCCAAGATCCCTTCCAACTTTATTATCATTATTACTTCTGACCTTTCACTTTTACACTTCACGAACTTCTTGACTATAAACATGCATGTATTAATTGACCCAAATAATATGAATATTTTCAGTACAGCATGCTTAGATATGTGCATGGGGGTTGCGATGAGGGTGAGCTTATTTTAGTTATGAGATGTGTTGGTCTGGTCTATATTAAATTAAATTCCCATTGTTAAGATTAAGATTGTGAACAAGATGAAGGATTTAATCTGTTAAAGTCATTTCTGATTTCAATTTATGTTACAGGTACTTGGTCTTTAGGAGAGGATGAAAATAAAACTGTGAGCATAATCCAGCCAAAACTAACTATTTTTAATATTCACAATTCATTCATTTTGATGCACAGAGTTCATAATATTAACATCAAGTCTGCAGTGCTTATTCTCTTCATAAATAAAGTAGTGCTGAGCGCACAAGACTAAACGCAGACAAGAAATGTTTACGTGAAACTGACTTTTTGTAAACTTTTTTTTAAAAAGAACTACAATAATATCTTCCAAAATGTGTTATTTCTCACAAGTGCTTTATATCAGAATGTTTACCTATCTTTCGGACATAGTGAATATATTATTATTTGCTGTTAAATTCTATACAATCTGTTTTTAAGTCATTATTGTTGAAAGAAAAATCTTCATCAGGGTCCAGTCCAAGCTGGGAATAAACAAAATGGACACTGCTTTAGAAAGAAGGCTGCAGTTTATTGAAGAGGAGAGCCAGACAGAAAGATGGCTTTGGAAAAGTAGTAGTAGGGAGTGGTGGGTTTTTATACCTTCTTGGGCTTTTGTTTGGAATTGTTCCTGTGGCATGAACTTTGACCTGAGTCTGAGTGTGCCTTTCTGGTATTCTGATGGTGGTGGGTTAATCTTATTATGTCCCAAAGGTCATATCCTGCTTCCCTGGGGCTGTGGCTGATGAGTGTTGGATTTTTTTGGTGTGAGGGATTGTTGATTCTAGAGATCTTTGTGTTTCTAATCCCAGCTTCCTGACTCCAATCTTTCTGACAAGATTATCACATCTGCATTTCTACAGAGCTGGTTTCTGCTTGGGGAAGGGAGACTTGGGGCTATTAAGAAAAACTGGTCATGCTTTTCTGCCTTTTTAAGACTCTTTGATGAAATATAATATTCTGCCTTTTTAATATTTCCTTCTCTGGGGGGGGGCTCACTTCCTACATTAGAGTTAAATTATAGAATTGTTGGGCAAATTTCAAAATGCAGATAATGGAGATCTAAGGAGCCTGTAAAGGTAACTTATTCATGAATTCCACCTCTTCCCAAGACAGTTGATTAATCTCCTGTACAAATGTACAGGTAGTCCTTGACTTAAGACCACAATTGAACCCAAAATTTCTGTTGCTACGTGAAACATTTGTTAAATGAATTTTGCCCCATTTTATGCCCTTTCTTGCCACAGTTGTTAAGGGAATCCCTGCAGTTAAGTTAGTAACACAGTTGTTAAGTCAATCTGGCTTCCTCATTGACTTTGCTTGTCAGGTCGCAAAATGGGATCACATGACACCAAGACACTACAACTGTCATAAATATGAATCAGTTGCCAAGCATCTAAATTTTGATCACATGACCATGGGGATGCTGCAATGGTCATAAGTATGAAAAACGGTCATAAGTCACTGTTTTCAGTGCCGCTATAACTTTGAACAGTCACTAAACAGACTGTTGTAAGTCAAGGACTACCTCTATATGCCAAATGCTATGTTAGTCTTAGATCAGATTACTATAGATCTGGACAACTGACATGTCCTGTTAAACAAAAAATTTACGTGAGAGAATGCCTATCTTTGCCTCATTACAGCTGATCGGTTAATATAGCTCAACTTTCCTAATTTTGCACTGCCTTAATTTTGCATGGTGAGGTATCTAATAGTTTCTCAGAAGCATTACACGATGTCCTTAACTATCATTCTAAGAGGCTGTCAGGCTTTGCAGTCTAAAGCCTGCAATTCTGCCTGGTTTCCAATGGAACAGAAGGGATTGAATGTTAAGTCAACAATCTGGAGAGCATTCAGCAAATGAAATTTGACACAGTGATCTTATGAATTCTCAAGTGTGCTTTAGGCTTTCCTCTCTACTCTCTTCAGCTCGGCTTCATGTCTTATAAAGAACAGTGACACTGCCGACAATATGACCAGCTCGATATAGACTTGACTCCAGTTGATTTTCTCCTGCTAGTGACATTCTTTACAAATCTTCCACTTGTGTAAGGGAGGAGAATCCTAGAAAGTCTGTGCAAGTCTTCCTTGGGACGGTACCATTGTCATACATTTTCTTGAGCCCAGTCACAGGTACACCCAAGTTCACTGATTGTCGTACCATGTTTTAATGGCAGTAATCAGATGAATCCACTTAGCAATAGCAATAGTGCTTATACTTATATACCGCTTCACAGTGCTTTATAACTCCAAGCGGTTTATAGAGTCAGCATATTACCCCAAAAATCTGGGTCCTCATTTTACTGACCTCGGATGGATGGAAAGCTGAGTCAACCTTGAACCAGTGAGAATCGAACTGCTGGCAGTCGGCAGAATTAGTCTGCAACATTGCAGTCTAACCACTGTGCCACCACGGCTCTTAGATTTATTTATTTGTAAGATTTTTATCCTGCCTTTTCCTCCAGCAGCTTCAGGCAGCAAATGTAGTGCACTTGCTTCCATTTTTCCACAAACAATCCCGCAGAATAGGCTGAGTGCAGAAAGAAGGACTGTCCAAAATCACCACTGATTTCTGTACTTAAGGCTGGATTTGAGACTAGATTCCTTTACTAATAATGATGCAATTAATATAATATGGGGAACCTGCAAATATTATTGAACTACAGTACCAAATTAGTGAGTGGTAAATTGATGGCCCAATTATAGTTCAGTATAGATCTAGATGGTCACAGGTTTCTAATTCCTTCTTCCTTAATGTATTTATAAATAATTTGTAAACCAGTTACATTTCTTTTCTTTTCTTTTAAATATGTTTTATTATTATTGTTACATAATCACCTTAATATTTGGTAAACATCGTGCCGTCTGGGTTTATATTTAAAAAACAATAACAATTAGTTTTTATAATTCTATAGTCCACACAATGGCTTTGCTTGATGTTCTCTTCTTCCAAAAATGTTCTCTTTTGCCAACCTTGAATTAATACAATTCTTATTATTTAGGTAAATAACAATTAAATATAGACATTTTTCTAATATTTCTGCAAATAATAACCACATTAATATGAAGCTTCTTTTCTAACTGATTATCTTGATTGCCTTATCATAGATCCTGTTTAAAATTCTTATTTAAGTTTGTTTTCCCCTCAATATTTAAAACATTCTTACTGGTTAAAATTTTCATTACACTGAAGTATTTAAGTCTTTTTCCTCATACCAGTTACATTTCTATTTGACCAATCCCTAGACTAAGTATGTATGGAAATGGTTATCGCCCTATGATAAGATGATGTTAATTCATTCAGTCGTGTCCGATTCTTGCAATTTTATCGGCCAGGTCTCTCCACATCTTTTGATCTTGCCCTACTTCTTTGAGTTTTTTTAAATCATGCGGTCCTTAAGTGAATCTGGCTTTCCCCGTTGACTTCGCTTTTTGGAAGCGAAGGTTACAAAGTCACAGGACTCTACAACACTGCAACTGTCATAAATACAAGGCAGTTGCCAAGTGCCCGAATTTCGATCACGTGAACAAAGGGAGGTCGCAACTGTCGTGTGAAAAAACGATCATGTCACTTTTTTCAGTGCTGTTGTAACTTCAAACAAATAGTTGCAGGTTGAGGATTACCTGTATGCAGCAAATTGTCAAGTTAATCATTTTGTTTTCTTTGCAGTGGGAAAAGGCCAAGGGGTTACGGGACTACTGACAACTTACAGTAGCTTTTACAAAAAGAGAGAGAAAGTGCGTGTGTGTGTGTGTGTGTGTAAAAGCTGCTAAGGCCACAAAGGAATATACGCTCGGTATAAAGTGTGTGTGTGTGTTTTAAGTAAAACCAACTTTTTCTGTTTTTGTCTGTAATTACTGTTCTTATCTCATTCTACAAATACTGCATTCATCTCTCTCTTTTGATACAGCGTCTGTGAAAGTCATTCAGAACCACAGGATTGTTCTAAAAATGGATGCTGAGCCTGCTTAAATTATCTATAAGCAGCTGGAGCTGAACATATTCGATCCCTCTGTTGCCATTCAGAACAATACAGGCCTACAGCTACATTGCATCTGCATGGACAGAGAAGAACACTGGAGAAAGTGGAGAAAAACTTCATGCACCATTTTTCGTCTTTAATAAACTGTTGCAACAAGGATATTGCTTGCAGCTTTGAGTGTGGGTGGGCAGGGCAAGCATTGCATCAAATAAACATTTCTTTGGGAGATGATAGAATAACAAAATCAAGGGAGTAAAAAAAAAAGATACAAGGGGAAATGGAGTTTTGAGGATCTTGATGTGACACTGCGTCCAGATTTTGTTGACAACTTGACAAGGTTAAAAAATGTGGCATTTTTGTTCCCTTTAGATGAACTTCTAACTCTGTAGCACCTTCCCTGTGGCATTTTCCAAAGTTATTGCAAAGGCTTCATCCAATTACAGACATGCTCAGGCTTTCATTCTAGGAAGGCTCAACAAGTCATTTCTTAACAAGCACAAGCACCTCACTCTTGTCGCTGTTCAGAAATTGTCTTGTCAACCACAAGCAGCAGAGTTGATCTTTGATGGACATGCTGGACGTTCTTAGTTTAAAGAATCAACAGCAGCCTAGCATGAAGAAAAATCAAGTATTCCACAAGCAGAACCTTCTCAGGAAGACGCTTAAAGTTACAGTCCTGCTAGACCCTTTTCGGTACTACTATTCATCCAACAAATTGAGCTAAAACTTATTTAAGCAACATTTGGAGCACACCATATTTCCTATCTTGCTTAAATCTTGATGAATAAGGATATACTTAATCTACGTTCACAAACACTAGCTCCTGCCAATATCTAAAGGGCTGCCACAAAGAAGCAGGAGTGTCAGGCTATTCTCCAAAGTACCTGAATGCAGGACAAAAAGCAATGGATTTAAACTAATCAAGTGGAGAACCAGCCTAGAACTGAGGAGAAATTTCCTGACAGTGAGAACAATTAATCAGTGGAACCCCCTGCCTCCAGAAGCAGTGAATGCTCCAACACTGGAAGTTTTTAAGAAGAGACTGGACAGCCATTTGTCTGAAATGGTATAGGGTTTCCTGCCTGAGCAGGGGGTTGGACTAGATGATCTCCAAGGCCCCTCCCAACTTTATTATTATTATTATTATTATTATTATTATTATTATTATTATTATTATTATTATTATTATTATTATTATTATTATTGTTATTATTATTATTATTATTATTATTATTATTATTATTATTATTATTATTATTATTGCTCCTTTGTCCATGTTTGCCTTCAGACATTGTGGGTGCTCCATCACTGGAGGTTTCTAAGAACAGATTGGACAGTCATTTGTCTGAAATAGTATAGGGTCTCCTTCTTGAACAAGAGGTTGGACTAGAAGACCTCAAAGATCCCTTTCAACTCTGTTATTCTGTTGAATCAGCCTGGAAAGAGGAAATCTCTATATATTATGCTTCTGGGGAAAAACACTTTCTTTGGAGGAGAAAAGGGACATTTGTAAAATACCGTTGCACTAAATTGATTTTGATGTCTTTAGTCACTTCAGACAGCTCACACACCTAAAGGTGAAAACAGCTGTCATGCTCAGCGTTGCTGCCTGGGACATTGGGATGTGAGTATTGTGCAAACACAACAATTGGAGCAGGGAATGCTTTTAACCTTGCATCTGCTCCATTCCCATCTAATTTAAATATCTTTATGTGGCTTTGCAAAATATATCATTTTGGTGTCTTCTGCTAAGCACATTCTGCTGGCTGAGGCTCATTGCATTGCTCCACTAGATAGACAAACCTCTAATGAAGATAAGCAATTTTTCCTTGGGATTAACTCATTCTGGGGCCCAGTGGATGGACTTAGATCAGGGATGTCCAACCTTGTCAACTTTAAGACCTATGGACTTCAACTCCCAGAATCTATGCTGGCTGGGGAATTCTGAGAGTTGAAGTCCACAAGTCTTAAAGTTACCAAAGTTGGACACCCCTGACTTAGATCTTCCTCCATTTGGCAGAATTTGAGGAAAGAAATAACGAAACATCTTTCTGGAACGGATTTTCCCATATCCACCCAGCTCACCTTTGCACGAGCTGTGTGGTTTATAACATGACTTTCTACAACTAGATAAACACGAAGCAGCAATATCTGATCAGTACTCAGTCAAAGAATCCTATGCCTACTTACCTGAGTGTGGGTGGGTGCATGCGCCCACGTGCCTTTAAACCAGTGTTGATGCCTGGCAATTGCCCAGAGAAGTCCCTGCAGTTTTCTTGGCAAGTTGTTTCAAAAGTAGTTTGCCCTTTCCTGCTTCTGAGGACTCAGAGTGAGTGACTGGCCCAAGGTCATCTAGCTGACTTTCATGGCTAAGGTGGGGCTAAAACTCACAGTCTTCTGTCTTCCAGCCTGGTGCCTTCACCGGTAACCCAAACTGACCCTCTCTTAATGTTATGTATACTTACCGGAGAATAAGCATTCACAAATTCAATGGCACTTATATCCAAGTAAACATACAATTCCATTGGCAGGGCATTCACATTTTATCCTTGGAAAGTTAAGTGCATCTGCTTTTTTAAAAAAATAAAAATGTATTTTATTACTATTCTGACTTCACATTCAGTCAACATATTATTAAAGATATTTGCATGTTGTGAGTGGCTCCAGTCTTGTTTCCAGCTAAGGCCCACTGTAGCTCATTAAAAAAAAGAAAACCCCCCAAACTTGATTTTAAAGCTTTGATTTTTATGTCTTTTTGGCTCCATCCAAATGCAGCAATTTATGCACACAAATCCTAGCCTCCAACACTGGCACCTTTATTAAGGGGAGTTGTGGTGGAACAAATGTAGAAAAGACTTCCACTTATACTCTTAGAGGACTTGGCACCATCCAAGCATTTTAGGATTGCCCAAATTCCTAGCCAGCATGGATGCCCTGATACATGTGGAGGGTCCTCACTGGGGGAGAGGGAGGATAGGCACCATTGGTTATATCAGAGGTGGGGAACTACAACCCCTTTATGTCTCTCAGAATTCCTGAGCCAATATGGCTGGGTTATAGGATCATTACGAATGAAAGCGAATATACGTGTCCCGGGATAATGTTGCAGGATCCAATCTCGGTCAGTCACCGGGACCAGAGGATTAGTCTTCCAAGCTTTTGGATTCATGCTGGAGCCCATCTTCAGGGAACTTCTCTCTAGCCTAGATAAACCTCTGGTCCTGATGACTGACCCAGATTGGATCCTATATAATCATTGATTGGGGGGGGGGGATGACTCTTGCTTAAACAGATCCTGCTCCATCTAGAAGCTCAGATATTTCCAATGGGTTCCAAGGAGGAGGGAATCTCTATTGAAGAAAATTGCAAAAACTGTCATGAAATGAACACAGCCCAATCACAAATATAATAGCTGAACCAGCTGATTGGGTTTATGTGCCTTTCCAGAATTACATCCTCTTCAAAAAAGACTCCAAACCTAATCTCATACAGTACATTTTTGTGCACAATTAAAAGATGTATATTTGTGATAAAGGATCTGAATAATACCAGCCAAAATTCATTGCTGCATCCATTTAAATAGACATTTTGTTAAGGACAATACAAATACACCTTATATAAAGATTTTAAAAAGAAAGAATAGCATAATGCAGACTGATTTGTTGAACCATCCTAAACTGCTGATCGTTTTATGTAAGCCTTCATTTTATTTACGACTTTATTTAGCTTCATAGAGGATGATCATCAACATCATATAAACAATATACAATATAAAACAACATATTGTGGCTTGATTTACATGTAATGGAGGCATATTGTGGCATGTTTGATTTTGGTTTAGCATAATATGAGAATTCACCCACTGTGATAGAATGAAGCAGACCACAATGATTTAGTCAATACATCATAGCTAAATTCCTGGTTTAGTTTTGTATGGATGCACTCATAAAATAGCTAGCTATATTGTCTCCAATTCCATTTAGGCACTGACTGAATTACAAAATGCTTCGTTTCCACGGTGTTGGTGCAATGTTTCAGTTAATCTCAAAAGCAATAAAAGCATAAATTACTAAAATTATTGAAAAATGTATTTTTGAGAAATCTTTCACAATTCAATGAGAAATAACCAGGTCTATGGGCTCATTATCTTGTTGCCAGAACATTTGAATCACAGCATGTTTGACATTGTTTATCACTGTGGTATAAATAGGGAACCTCTATGGCTGCAAGCATCTTTGAATTAACCTCCCTAATGGTTTTGGCAAACCAATCTAACATAGAAGTCGGTTTCAAACAAACCTGAAAGTATTGTAGTAACACTGGAGCAAAGCTTTAATATTCTGCTTCACAAAATCCTTGTGCAATCTGTCATTAGCTTTTGCAACTGGGTACTAACAATATAAAACAATGCTGGAAGAAATGAAAATGCAAGTCTGATTCTTTCACATTGTAATGAAAATAAACTTTCTCCTAATTGTAACAAAAGAAGCTCGTCACGAATGAAGGCAAATATACATGTCCCACAATAATGTTGGGTCAGTGACCAAGACCAGAGGTCTTTCTCCCGAGCTTTTGGACTGGTGCTATCTATCTATGAATATGAGAATATAAAGAAGCTCATATATATATATATATATGAATACATATATAGTGAAGGGAATTTGCAAAAAAGGTCAAAATCTACCAAATTAGGGAATCAAATACAGGTAGTTCTCAACTTACGACTGCAATTGAGCCAAACATTTATGTTGCTGAGACACATTTATTAAGCGGGTTTTGCCCCATTTTACGACCTTTCTTGCCACCGTTGTTAAATGAATAATTGCAGTTGTTAAGTTAGTAACCCGGTTGTTAAATGAATCTGGATTCCTCATTGACTTTGTTTGTCAGAGGATCGCGAAAGTTGATCATATGACCCTGGGACACCATCAACCAGTTGCCAAGAATTTGAATTTTGATCACATGGCCATGGGGATGTTGCAATAGTTGTAAGGGTGAAAAAAATGGTCATAAGCCACTTTTTTCAGTGCTGTTGTAACAGTCACTAAATGAACTGTTGTAAGCTGAGGACTACCTGTATACACTAGTAGGTCTCATTAATGCCTACTGACTTTTCAGTCAAAAGTACAGGATATACCTATTTCGACTTTGTGTGTGTGTGTGTGTGTGTTTTCCAGTAAGAAAAAAAATGATAGAAAAACAGAATATTTTTATACCTGGCAGACACTTATATCTTCAGTTTCTGTGAAGTAGAAACCTTTTTCACACTGCCTACTTCTATGAAGCAGGCAATGTGATTTCACCCAAAACTTTCATCTGCCTGTTCCTTTTTTCAAAAATGTGGATTATGCTTCAGCCTTGGACAGATGTTCCCTTAGCTAGCCACCTGCTATTTCCCACTGCCTTATATGTGATCAGGTTGGTTGCACACCTTTAAGTATCTGTCTCATCTTACTGGTGCATGTTATGTTCCCCTTTCTGGGATATTGTTGGTCTGTGTATGGGAATTGTGCCAAAAGAATGACACTCAAGTATAAAAAATGTTTGAGAAATTAAAAAAAATGGATCACCCCACAGGCCCACTTAATCCATGCTCCTAATCTCAAGGCCAACCAGATGCAGGGGGGGCATGAAATGAATAGGAACATTCCCAGTTCCTAACAGGCAGTATTTCCAGGAAGATGTGCTAGAATATTAATATAAATGGGCTTAAATTTCAGGATTAAACCTTTCCCGACAAATGGTCCTAGGAACGATTTCCCCAAACAGAAGGTGTCATCTCATTTCCAGATTAAAAATGATTAATATTTAGCCAGGGTGTTTTGTGAGTTTCTTTTATTATCTGCAGTAAAAGAGGCAATTGAGTAAAATCCTATCCCCAAAACAATTCTGAGCCATATCAGGAATGGAAGGTGAACCGGAAAAAGAGGAAGATAATGATCATTTTTGTTTCGTGTTCTCAACTAGCGTTGACCAAAGCAATGAAATTAAGTATGATGAACACACAGAATTGCCACTAAAATATTTCGGGTTTGCTTTGCAAAAGGCTATACTAGTTCTACATCACTAATTGATTGGCCAAGTTATTATAAACATTACAGATAAGGGTTCAACAGAGTCACGCAAGGCATTTTGGTATGCTGTTTATTGAAGCCAAATTTAAATGAGAAATTAATGGTAGCCCTTGTTTACTTTTCCCTCAAGGATCATCCCAGTTCTTCCTGCAGTCTACTTTGCATGTGAATTCTTGCAAAGTATTGTGGAATTATCAGCCTGAGTTTAGTAATAGAAAGCAAAAAGGCAACTTGAATCAAAACAACAGAATAAATAAATGATCCAGCGATACATTATGTATGCCAAACCTCTGTATCCTTAGTACAACAAAGGATGCCATAACAACAATAATCTTTCTTCATTTATTTTGAAATGGCAATTATGACACCACATTCAATAATGCTGTGGTTTAATCTATCAATGTCATAAACCAAATTTAGATGTACATCTCTTGTTAAGAAAATTGCCTTTCAAAGTGCCATGAGATCTTCCATTATCTCTCTTCCAGAAGGAAGTTTCAACAGAGATAGAAATGTCAGACCAAAAAGCAAAAGAATAGTAAAGTCATTAGAGTTTAATGCACTCCGTGTAGCTAAGCGACTGTTTAAAGATTAAGGGAACACCATACTAATAGCTTATATCAGTTTCATTCCATTATAGTGCTTATGGTTACAACAAACAACTCTATCTGGTAAAGAGAGTCATTTTCTTAAAAGATCCCATGTAGTTTAGTATATTTCATTTCTCAGGTTAAAGCTAGTCATTGTAAATCCATAGTATGGTAACATGCTCTATTTTCTTATTTACTCTAAGCAACCCAGTACTTCTAAACATGGCTTCTGTAGTTGCATTATTATTAGATCTTTTCCTCCTCCTCCTCCTCCATCTTCACCTTCTTCTTCCCCATCCTTTCTTTCTCCTTCTAATCTGTAGTATCTCGTACTACAAGTTGACAAATTTTCTTTTGATGTTCTTCACAACCTCTGATCATCTAAGTCAGGGGTGTCAAACTCACCACGTCACGTGACATGTCGCAACGTATCATGACTTTTTCCCCCTTGCCGGAGCTGGGGTGGGCGTGGCTTCCACGTGATGCACCCCTGATCTAAGTCTACCATGACTGAGAAACATTAGGCATTTTCAGCTATTGAGGATGTTCCTCATAAACTATAGTGCAACTGTTTTCTATTACATCTGCACTTGTGTTATTTTGCCATAGACTAGACTAGACTAGACTGGACTGGACTGGACTGGACCGGACCGGACCAGAATAGAATAGAATAGAATAGAATAGAATAGAATAGAATAGAATAGAATAGAATAGAATAGAATAGAATAGAATAGAATAGAATAGAATAGAATAGAATAACAGAGTTGGAAAGGACCTTTGAGGTCTTCTAGTCCAACTGCCAGCTTAGGCAGGAAACCCTATACTATTTCAGACAAATGGTTATCCAATCTCTTCTTAAAAACTTTCAGTGTTGGAGCATTCACAACTTCTGGAGGCAAGTTGTTCCACTGTTTAATTGTTCTAACTGTCAGGAAGTTTCTCCTGAGTTCTACATTGCTTCTCTCCTTGATTAGTTTCCATCCATTGTTTCTTGTCCTGCCCTCAGGTGCTTTGGAGAATAGCTTGACTTCCTCTTCTTTGTGGCAGCCCCTGAGATATTGGAACACTGCTATCATGTCCCCCCTCGTCCTTCTCTTCATTAAACTAGACATACCCAATTCCAGCAACCGTTCCTTATATGTTTTAGCCTCCAGTCCCCTAATCATCTTTGTTGCTCTTCTCTGCACTCTTTCTAGAGTCTCAACATCTTTTTCAAATCGTGGTGACCAAAACTGGATGTAGTATTCCAAGTGTGGCCTTACAAAGACATTATAAAGTGGTATTAACACTTCCTGTGATCTTGAGTCTATTCCTCTGTTAATGCAGCCTAGAACTGTGTTGGCTTTTTTGGCAGCTGCAGCACACTGCTGGCTCATATTTAAGTGATTGTCCACTAGGACTCCAAGATCCCTTTCCCAGCTACTACTATTGAGCCAGGTACCAACTATACTATATCTGTGCATTTGGTTTTTCTTGCCTAAATGTAGAATTTTACTTTTTTCACCATTGAATTTCATTGTTAGATAGCACCCAATGTTCTAGTCTGTCAAGATCCAAGATCCATACAAATGTCTTTCATCTAATGCAGGGGTTCCCAACTGGGGATGCAAGACGATATTCCACGGGGTGCGTAAACTTGGGTTTAGAAGTTTCAAAATTATAGTATATATGCATAATTTGTTATTTCAAACTTTTGTAAGGGGTGCGAGAATATATCAGAAGCGTTCTAGGGGTGCGGGGTATAGAAAAGGTTGGGAACTGCTAATCTAATGTATATGTTGTTCCAGATTATACATTTCCTACTACAGTTGTACAAGCAGAGCAGATGCCCTATACCACAGATATGTTTATTTATTGGTAGCATTACTTTCCAGTTCATATCACTGTCCTCAGCTATATGTAGCATTTTTGTCAACTCTGCAATATTTCCGATATGTTACTATATCCTGCCAGCATTGCCACTAATTGTCCTCAGCTGCTTATTTGACAACATATTGCAACTAAATAAGATATTCATTCAACCATCTGGAATCTAGCGGATGCACCAATAGCACATAGCTCTAGGATTGGAACCATGGTGGAGCAAAGTATTTAACCATGTGTCTGATGATGGCCCTGAACCATATTTCACTTTTTTTTTTTACATGCAAACATACATAGACACATCTATAACCCAATGCATAAGGATAAATGACCTGCTTAATGGCCTATTTAGTTTAGGCCCAAGAGGCAGACAATATGAGCAGCAACCTTAAAATATTTTTTGGGGTGTGAATTGTTAGGCTATTCAGACAGGGATACCCAGTTTAAGGGCATTGTTGCCGTTATACTTAGGTTTTATTAGTTGGTGTTGCTCACTCAAACAAAAAGAAATAATTCTTTATTAAATCAAAGTTCCAGGCTACCTAACTTGAATGCCTCAGAGATTAACAAACCAGTTCATTAATAATTAATGCACAGTTCCTAGTCTATTGCTTGGGGGGACAGGTCTTCATGCCTCTTTAAAGGATGGGAGGGCCAGGATAACTGAAACTTCTGCTATTGCCGAGGGCAGGTGCCACAACAGAGAAGTCACATAGCCTAGATACCATCAGATGCTGCTGCTGCTGCTGCTGTAAAGATAGAATTGGAACATGTTGTTCCATCTTTGTCAGAGCTTACGGGACAAGCAGAAACAATGAGAGAAAGACAGTCTTGCAAACAGCCAGGCCACGCACCTGAAAGGCTTTATCAATTGCAACCTTACATTGCAACTGGGAAATTACTGGTAAAGAAGACTGTTACTGAGATATATATAGTACTGAGCTATATAGCTACAACTGCTGATCTTGCTATATTCAGAAGCAGCTGTAATTGTCAAGTGGTCTTCAAAGACACCCCCCCTACACATACTGCAACAGTCCACATGCAAGGGGACTAAGGCACAAGTGAGTATAAGATGGGATTGCTGTTCCAGGCAAAAGTCTAACTGATGCATTGGATGAATCTGGGCAACTGGCCACAGTTGTGTTTTGAGCAGAAGCTGCGAATTTGAGGGGGGGGGGGGGCAAACTGCCCAGGGCTGTGCTATTCCGAATTAAAGATGCAAAGTTTTGATAGACAGAGAACCTTAAGCATTTGGTCTTAATCAGGGCATCTGTCCAGTTGCATCGTAAGAATGAAAGCATCCAATAATACCTGAGTGATAGGATTGAAAAGATCGTAGTATCCTGAATAAAAGTAAAAGAAACATTTGCAAGGGGGAAAAAAAAACATCAGAATAGGCAGGGCTTTTTTTCTCATAGAACGCTCAGAACGGAGTTCCGGCACCTTTTTTGGATGGAACCTTGTAGGGTAGGCAAAGTGGGTTGTATGAGATGTGTGAGTTCCGGCACCTTTTTTTTTTTTTTTACACAAAAAGCACTGAGAATAGGTATGGGTAAAATACGTTCTCAGTGATTTTTCAACCCTGGGCTTGAATACTTGCTTTGTTTGCTTGAGAACAGCTGAAAATGAAAAGGTTATCTACAATGCATCAAGTACTTTTCTGCCAGTTCTGGTTCCTAAAAGAAAGGCTTTTCTTGAAGGTTAAGGCTTATGGCACCTACAATTGGGTCCATTTCTGCTACGCCACCTCCAATATTTTGGGCTTTTCAGAAATTTTACTAAATTACTAAAGACACCATCCATCCTACAAGTAGACTTTGAGAATCTTCCATGTTCAACACTGAAGACAGGAATGGAGCTCAGTTCAGTTTTAGCTAACATCAGCTGTGTGAAATGAAAATGCTTATTTAGCAATAGCGATCAGACTTATATACCATTTCATGGTGCTTTACAGCCCTCTTTAAGTGTTTTACAGAGCCAGCATATTGCCCCCAACAATCTGGGTCCTCATTTTACCAACGTCGGAAGAATGAAAGGCTGAGTCAACCTTGGTGAGGATTGAACCCTTGGCAATCAGGAGAATTAGCCTGCAATTAGCCTGCAATGCTGTATTCTAACCACTGCACCACCACAGCTCTTTACTGCATTTCTGCTATTGAATGTAACATACACACTCAAAACCCCATCATTACAAGATTTGCACGTTACACTAGCAGATTCTATGGATGCTACCTACTGAACACTTACCATGGTTATGATGTTGTATCTCTTAGGAAATCCCAGTCTTGTGCCTGTTGAAACCATGAGCTCAAGAGTAACTAGAAGTAGAGTATCTTGCACTTTCCAGTTCAAATGCCCCCAGATATATTTGCTAGCTAAAATCAATATATTATATTATATTGATTTTATTGATATTATCAGTATTGATACACTGTCTTCTACCTACCTTCATTGCCCATTGTTTCTCTGCAGAGGCTTCCATGGAATCTTAACACTCTTATAATTTCAGAGGTTTGACATCCCAGGAGGATTTAACTGTTTAAACACTTGTCCATAAATGGTTTTCAATCTGTGTCTTAAATAGATTTTTTTGTTTGTTTATTTGTCTCTGTAATTTAGCACAAAACAGGTCAGTAGTACCAAGCAGAATGTTGCCTTTCTGAATCCTGCTTTTACAGAAGCTTGAACTCTGTTCCCAAAGGGTATTTTTCCATGCAGGCTGGAGAAATTCTCTTATCAACATCTTTCTCATAATTTTACTGCAGCCAATTTATTTAAATCCTGCCTTTATTATTTTTACAAATAACCTATCCAACACACCTTCCTCCTTCTATTTTTTTCCCACAACAACCCTGTGAGGTGAATTGGGCTAAAAGGTCACCTAGCCGAATGCAAAATTTAAAACAAAAAACATAACAGTCAAGTAACAGTAGGAACATTGATTTTGTCCTTTTTCCTCTTGTGAAAGATTTGGTTTCACTACACACCCAAGGTGTATGTATGTCCCGGCACTCTCTGTTCTATGTCCTAAGTGTGAAGCTCTGAACAGAGACAAGTCCTCACCCCATTACAATTGGGGGGTTTTTTCCTCACTTTTACTACTTCATACTGTGGTACATTTTCAAAAAGGAAGCAAAAAGAATACTCTGTATTCTTTCCAGGATAAAATGCTAACGTCCCATGAGGCAATATAAATTTATTAACACTGCAGGTGCTTGCAATTAATCACTTTGAAATAACAATTGTGTTTTCTGTCTAAGGAAGGAAGGAAGGGAAGAGAAAGGAAGAGCGACTAATCTTAAAGTCTACCCAAAGTCACAAGATGAGAGCTAACTTCGTATCCCCAGAGATATTTTAGTGGCTTATGAATTTGTAGAGTGTGGAGCTAATCTCAGATAAATTCAAACTGCCCATTTTGATGAAGGCAGTGTGGTTGCTATAAATAAGCAAGAACACTGGAGCCAAATAAATTTTTATTTGTGGTCCTGGAGCATTCAACTTTTATCTATTTCACCAGCTAACCTTTTTTGTTGTTGTTGTTGCCTCGCCTTCTTATATATTTGAAAGTATATTGTTATGAGTTTTCCTGCTGGTGCTTATTTAATAGGGGCTGCTTTTTCTGAAGCTCTAGGAAAGATGGAATGAGATTTCTTTTCTTATTTTCTTACTCAATTAACTAAGGCACTTATTTGGTTATGAATGGCAGTTCTGGACAAATGGACAACCTATATCCCCAACCACTTTAAAACCTATTTTTGGTTGCTTGGGGATATCATGAAAAAGGATCAGTTTCAGTTATACTAAATTAGGAAGTAGCGATATGAGAGAAATAGTTTGGATTGCATAGTGAGGTAAATTTATCACCTGTATACTTCCGGAGATGATATATAAACTAAAATCTCTTAGATGTCAAAATATGAATTGTGTGAACTTTGCACATATGGTGCACCATTTATCACAAAAATGCCAAGGTAAGTCCACAAAACCTCACCACGTTAAGGAAAAATGCTTGCAAAACTATACATTAGGGAGAGGTGCAGTCCAAAGGTGGATTTTAGAAAAAATGCATGCAACTACATCATATACTGCACATACTATAAAAAATAATTTTTTTATGAGATATTGTACATGAAGACTGATGGGGAAGCAGATATAAAAGAGCCTACACTGAAGAAAAGGAGACAAAGAATGAAATCAGAATGAATCAGTAGCCTATCCAGCCTGGACTATAATTCACTATTAGGGGCAATTATTAAGCCTTGGCGTGGCTCTAAATATACTATCAACCATCTGAATCCCAACGTTTTACAGTGCAATTCTGTACATGCCTGCTCTATCCAATTAAATATATTACCTAAGGCTATGTTTTTAAGCAAACACTTCTGGGTTATAACAACTGAGGCAGCATAAGAACGTATACGTTTTTTCCCCTGTAATCTTACTCAATCAAGAATGCTGTTTATTGATTTATTTAGCAATTTAAGTGCTCTGACTGGATAATAAAATATTATAAAAATGGCTTTGGGTGGCTTATGAAAGAATCCAGACTTCAAGAAGTAATTTGCAACCTGATAAATTTCCTGTTACAGCAAGGAGAATCTATTTGACAAATTCAAAATTCAATCAGGTCCACAAGGGGAAAAAAACCCCAGAGTAAGCCAATTTTCATTAAAACTAGCTAATCTCTTTTATTTCAGTCATTGTTTGGGTTCTTATGGCAAAAATAAGTCTCAACATAAAACAGAAAATGGAATATAGTTTTTTTTTATGTTATTTGTGTTCCCAGCACAGTACAAAGAGCCCACGTTGAACCAAACTCTGTGTTGGATAGCAGATAGATTTGTTCTGTAGAATACTAAATGGAGAGAGAAACAATCAAGTTAGGAGTGTAACTAAGGAGTATAAGTTATTTTTATGGCTGGTTCTCATGTGAGGGGAAAATAGCTTTATTTTGGAAATAATCTTTTTGTAGGAAAGCCTGATTTTTCTGAAGTCTATTTAGCAAAGCACCTGTCATAGGGTCTCCTCCATTTGGGAGAGAGAACAAGTCAGGCTGGTCCCAAACAACACAGCTAAGAGACCCCCAAGAGGACTGAGAATGGAAGGGAGGGAGGCAAACCTGTCCTGTCCTGCTTCAGGTTTCAGTCACTCACACATAAGCACAGTTTCTTGGAAGATTATCAGTTTTACTTTCAGGGGTCAGAGTTAACAACCTAGCCAGGAAAGACTCACCTGCAAAGTGTTGTTTTCACCGAGGAGTGTGCAAAAAAAGTCTTCCAAACTCAGTCTAAGGTTGTCAATCAGTCCAAGGATCTGATTGGTCAAGAGTGGAATTTGCACACAGGGATCATGCACAAGCCAAACGTTATTTCCAGCAAACAGAATAGAGATAAAATAAATCTCTCATATAGGCTACAGCCATCTGTCACTAATCAGAATGTTTATTCTCTCACTTGGCAAGTAACCTGATAGACTTTCACTGTCCTGGTCTCCTTTCTACTCATCTGGTGCAGAAATTGGGAGGCCTTATGTCATTCTCAACTGAGAGGTTCCAGGTGCTCAGGTGAATTTGTGATTGATCAGCCTCACATGATATCTGATTTTGTCCTTCTACAGGCTCAGCTGGAGCAGTTTGTTTAGCCTCGGAATATGAGTCCAGAGCCTGGGTCATTACGCCAGTCTTTTAGGCAAGAAAAGGCAAGAAGCTTTTTATGTACAGTCTCTGCATCTTTTGACCCAGGAGGTCACTAGATTTTTGGCTGCAGAAATTCAGCACATGCAAAATTGAATTTCAAACTCTGGGAACATACATTTGCTTAAGGTTTAAGCAAATCTGGAGCTAGTAAATGCCTAATCCATGGAACTATTATATGCATAATTGAGTTTCTAAATACACCACAATGTATATACTTTGGTAAGACCTTTAAACTTTGCTCAATTGTGGTGGTCTTACTAGTTTCATTGGAGTTGATCCCTACTCTTCAAGCATATTTGAAAGAAAGCCTGAAGAGGAATGGCATGGACATTAACAGAAGCTCTCAAAAGAATTTCTGTGCACAGATTTGTACTTGTGTCTAGTGCACAGGTCGGCAACCCGTGGCTCCGGAGCCGCATGTGGCTCTTTGAGCCTTCTCCTGCAGCTCCCAGCTTCCTCCGCCATTTGCAGAGAGAGAGACAGAGACAGAGAGAGGCACTTGCGCTTCCCTTCTCTCTCTCTCTCTCTCTCTCTCTCTCTCTCTCTTTCTTTCTTTCTCTGTGTGTGTTTGTGTGTATGTGTGTGTGTGTGTGTGTGTAAAAAAGAGAATGGCCTCATGCTGTTCTTGGACAAGCTGACAAGCTTATTGGGCGGGGCTCCTGCCTTTGCTGCATCTCAGTAGGAAGCAGGAAGCAGCAGCTCTCTCTCTCTCTCTCTCTCTCTCTCACACACACACACACACACACACACTGAGTGGTGGAAGAGGACTGGCAGACCAAGGGCAGGAGAGAGCCAGCCCAATAAGAATGTGTGTCAGCTTGTCGGAGATCAGCGTGAAGCCAGCTCGCCAGGTGAGCAGAAGATCAGAGAGAGGGAGAGGGGGGGGAGAGAGGGAGGGGGGTAGACAAAGAGAGGGGGAGAGAGAGAGAGAGAGAGAGAGCTCATGCACAGCAGACTCTATTTCTTTTTAATTAAACTCTTCAATCAAGCTCCCCCTCCCTTGCGTGCGCGCACAAATTTTGCCGCTCCCGGTGTTTTCTTTTCTCTGGGAAATGGGTCCAAGTGGCTCTTTGAGTGTTTAAGGTTGCCAACCCCTGGTCTAGTGCGTGCAAGTAGAAGCCATCTTCAAACCTCTTTGCTTGAGCATGGAGGGGCTTGGAAGGAGTGGGAAGAACATAGTTCCCCTGCCCATTGTATAATCAGGTATTGTTTATTCAGGAACATATATCTGAGTAGACTTCTAGTACCATACAGAAGTGGGATATGAAGTTATGCAAAAGTTTATCTTGTTCAGAGGATATATTGAAACATGGACAAAGGAGCACTAATAATAATAATAATAATAATAATAATAATAATAATAATAATAATAATAATAATAATAATAATAATAATAATAATAATAATAATAATAATAATAATAATAATAATAATAATAATAATAATAATAATAATAAAAGTTGGAAGGGGCCTTGGAGATCATCTAGTCCAACCCCCTGCTCAGGCAGGAAACCCTATACCATTTCAGACAAATGTCTGTCCAGTCTCTTCTTAAAAACTTCCAGTGTTGGAGCATTCACCACTTCTGGAGGCAGGTTGTTCCACTGGTTAATTGTTCTAACTGTCAGGAAGTTTCTTCTTAGTTCTAGGTTGCTTCTCTCCTTGATTAGTTTCCATCCGTTGCTTCTTGTCCTGCCTTCCGGCGCTTTGGAGAATAGCTTGACTCCCTCTTCTTTGTGGCAGCCCCTGAGATATTGGAACACTGCTATCATGTCACCCCTCGTCCTTCTCTTCATTAAACTAGACATACCCAGTTCCAGCAATTGTTCCTTATAATTGTTGCATAGATGTCTATGGAGATTCTCAATCATCCGGGTCACGGTTGTCCCAAAGATGCTTTTCCGAGAGGCAACTAGACTTTTTTGAGTTTTTTCCCCCCTTCAAAAATGTTTCACTTCTCATCCAAGTTCTGAAGAAGCTTCTTGGATGAGAAGCAAAATGTTTTTTTTAAAAAACAAAACAAAACAAGAAAGTCCGGTTGCCTTTTGGAAAAGCATCTTTAGGACAATTGTTTCGTAGAAACTTCTTTGCTATAATCCTCCCATGATCTAATCCAAGGTGTCATCATATTCAAGCAACTTTTTTCCTGTAATGATCAGACAGGTCAGATATAATAAGCAGTGGCTCAGTTGAAGAAGCAGCGCCTTCCTCTGCAAAACAGCAAGTGAACTTTGCAAATAGAAGGGCTCTAACTCAAATGGACAGGAGCACTTGAGCTGACCCAAGGAGGAAAAATGTACTTTAAAGCTGAGCAGAGAAACATGAGTGGAATGAGTGAGTGGAGGACTGCCTTCCAGAATGTCCCAAAGATGACCGGACTTCCTTGGTTTTTTTTCTTTGAAAACATTTTGCGTCTTATCCCAGAAGCTTCTTCAGTTCTTCTTGGATGAGAAGCTAAATGTTTTCAAAGGAAAAAAAAAACCAAGAGAGTCCAGTTGCTTTTTGGAAAAGCACCTTTGAGACAACCATGACTTGGATGATTGAGAATCTCCATAGACTTCCAGAAGATTGCTGGCCAGTTCCGATAATGGGGCATCTGGTAAGTCTGGATCCAATTTTAGAATTTTATACCTGCCTAACTATTCAGTGCACCGTGTTTCTAATTTTCCCCTATCTGGCAAGCCGAAGAAATATGGAAGAAGGAAATCCTGACTACTGGGCTTACATGACTGAATCACTCGTTCAGAGCAATTTTTGAAATATACACAAAGACGGTACTTTTTTAAAAAAAATTAATAGCTTGTTACGTCATAGCATTAAACTATTGGTAATAGCAATATTACTGATATAACCAAACATATTGGTTATAGCAATATTACTGATACAATTTGTTGTATAGATAATGAAACAGAAAAAGAAGACTAGAGGGAGAGGAGAAATAATAGAACTTTTGATGACATAAGCAAGTGCAAGTCATGCATGCAATTTCACTTTTTTTTTCCCCAGTCAGCAGCTTCTCAAAAAGGATCCTTAGCTCTTCAAAGAAGAAAATCGGGGTGAAGGCTCAACCTATAGATTGCTGTCCATAAATCACTCTTCCCAAGATTCCTAAAGTCAGTACCATTTACCGTAGGTTACTGCATTTAAGTTTTCTCCTGCCTTTTTTTTTTTCATTCTTAAACCTACCTTGAGTAAGTTTCCGATTCCTTAGAAGGTACTTCTTCACGCTTCTTCCTTCCCATAGCAATTGGAAAAGAACAGCTGCAAATGACTATCAGTCAGTTTAGTACAATTCTCCCTGGTTCACTTATCCTCATTTGCTGGCTAAAGATGACGGAAGCTTAAGTGAACATTTGGTAGAAAAATAATATTGTACTTTGATGGAAAAATGAGTATGGATATTAATATATTGTTTGTATGGCAAAACATACACTGTCTTGATAATGCAGTATTATTCTAAATAATATCTGCATTGTTTTTTTAAAGCAAAAGAACTTTTTTGTTTATTTAATATATGTCTATATTGCTTCACATACCAAAGCACCATGAAGCAATTTACAATAAAAACAATCAAACATATAAAAACAGAGCACAATAATATTCAATAAAACTTGCATTAACGGGATAAGGAAAACATGACCTTGAAATTCTTTCCAACTCCTTAATAACAGCTTCCTTTCTGGGTCACATGATCAGGAGGGATGCAGGATTAAATACAAATATCAAACTTTGTTCAGTTAACCTGGAAGCCTTTTATAGCCCTGGGGCTATGTTTGGGGAAATTTACCTTTCTGTTCAGGAAATTTTTAAAAAGGCAAATTATAAAAAAGAAAAAAAAACACATTGACATATTTGTCAGTTAATAGGGCAGCCTCTCTCCCGTGGTTCTCTCAGAGAGGAAAGGTGAGAGAGATCATAGCAATAGCACTTAGACTTATATACCGTTTCACAGCCCTCTCTATGTAGTTTACAGAGTCAGCATATTGCTCCCAACAATCTGGGTCCTCATTTTACAACCTCGGAAGGACGGAAGGCTGAGTCAACCTTGAGCTGGTCAGGATCGAACTGCTGGCAGTCAGCAGAATTAGCCTGCAATACTGCATTCTAACCACTGCACCATCACAGCTCTCTCTAATAGATGATAATTGTCAATTAACAACAGTGTAGTTGCCAGAAATTGACTTCAGAATCTGTCTCTCTCTCTATCTCTCTAAGAGGTATATAGTACGTGCAAAACTATTTGCTTACCTATCTACCTACTTACCTACCTAATGTCATAAATTATTTGGCAGTTAAATTATTACAGCCAGATAGTAGCAAGTTTATTTCCTTTTTCCTCCAGAGTGTTTTCTTTGCTGCTTCTTGTTCTCAATGTGTGCACACAGATCAAGATTTCTGCTACACTTATCTTTGTATGCCACAAACACACACATACATACATTCTTTGTCAAACAGCACCACCTGGTGAAAAGAAAGAGGCACAAGCAGGCTATCAGTCATAGCTTGATTTGGTTTCCCTATGATGTTTCAGCAGTCTGATTTACTTAATACACTCTTCCCAATTCCTGCCAGAATTAAAGGCTGAACTAACTTTGAATTTTTGGAATTGTAATCCAACACAAGTAGGTAGCACAAGATATATTGCTTTGATGCTTTAAAAAAAATCATACCTGAAAACACCACTCCATTAAAAGTGAGGAAATAAACATGAATGTAACCTTCACCAAGTTTAGTTGTCAAAATAATGTCTTAATCCATAGTTATGTCCTTCATTTTTTTTGCATCCACCTCTGTTTTGCTAATATGATAGATGTTTACATTATCAATCAATTCCTATACCACAATGAGCCACAGTCACACATGCATGTTACACTTGGCTGTTTCATCTGAAGACAAATTGCTGAAAAAAACAAATAGTTGAGTGGCATTCTCTTGATGTCCGTTATGGACTCCACAGAGATATCAGGTTTACCACCGTGGAGCTGACAGCTGACAGCCAGACTGGAATGGATTGATTGCATTGGATTGATTGCATTCAGTGCTCATTATAATCATTCCTCTTATCATTCACTGCCCACCCCTAAACTGTTATTATCACTAACTTAATCCTCCCTCTTCCTCGACATTTGCATCAATAAGCCATTTTCAGTCAAGGCATCACAAAAGCTAACCGAATCACAGGATAAACTAGATCTGGACATTTTATGGCCTCCAGGTCACTTCCTGCCCTTTGGCTGTCCCTGTCCTTCCTATGTCAATTGGCTTGAATATTGATTGAGGTCAATTGGAAATTAGAAATCAAATATAAATAAGATGTAACATGTATTCTTACCAGTAGCAGCTATTCAAAACCATATAATGTATTGCTTTTTATAAAGCGATAAAATTAATATTGAGTAGAATTAAGTTCAGCCTATTGGTTTGACCCTCCACAACTGTCCCAGTTTCTTCTGTGGACCTTTGAGAAAATTAATTGCCAGTCCCTGGGATAAACTATTTTAGTAACCAATCATAGTTTCCTCTTACCAATAGTTCATTATATTAGAAACATGAAAGACATAACAACATAGAATTGCAATCCATCATTCAAACTACAGGGGTAACTATAGCCACAGAGGACTTATCTGGACCTGGGCAATCCTTCTGGATCCATCACTCCCTGACAGGCTGAACTTAGTGACAGAAACCCTACAAACACAGGGAGCAGAATATGATTGACGATTCTGTTCAGATTTTCATCATTCACCTGGGGATAAAGGTCACCTTGACATACATATTTGAGTGTGCCCACACACTGCATTCATACGCCTAGACATGTTTTCATTAAATCTGTGTGCTTAAAGACACCTTTGGCCTGGATGATTGAGTCTTTGTTGACATATTGCAGGCCATTTGGGGGAGAAACACCTGAAGTTGGTGTGGCAAGAGTTGGTACATTCCAACGACTCTCTGACTCTGCCTGATTTTGTTCTGCCTGATGAAGTTGCTTGGATAAGCAATGAAACGTCTCAGGTTAACAACATTTGGTCCAGTTGCCATGATTCAACCTTTGGCCTGGATGATTGAGTCTTCACTGACATATTAAGTCTGTGTGTGTGTGTGTGTGTGTGTGTGTGTGTGTGAGAGAGAGAGAGAGAGAGAGAGAGAGAGAGAGAGAGAGAGAGTAAAAGAGAGAGTGTGTAAAAGAGAGAGAGTGTAAAAAAGAGAGAGAAAATGTATTAGAGTAAATGTGCCACTGATCTCTCAGCAAGATTTATCTCGGCTTTAAATGAATTAAAGGCCTTTGCAGAGGCCTGTGAAGTTTTCCAGAAGAACTAGGAACAGCTTGCATGTGTAGAATGAGCACCTACAAAGTATTACGATCAGATACCCTTTAGCTTTCAATTAAAAAGTTCTGTCATACGGCACAAGTAGCTGCAACTGTAAAAACTGTTTAAAATTTTATAGGTATTTCTTTGAACAAGCTCAGTCTGCTGCTTGCTTTATCTCTGCATGAAGGATCGCAATATTTCCCACGCCATTTCTATTTATTGCTTTTCCAGATATGTTCCTGCCTTCTGCTGCCACAGCCTGTCATGCCATTTGAGCAGTGAATGAAATTTGCCGTCAGAGTTGCTTATTTGATTAAAAAGTTAAAGTTTAGGGAAGAAAACGCTCGAGTATGATAGGGTAATGGTTTCTTCAGCTAGCATCTCTACAAACAGAAATACATTTCTCGTGGCTAACCATTCTGCATTAATAATGTGCATGCTGCTAACATTGTAGGTAAAAGTGGGCAAAATGCAGCTGTCCAGCTGTTCCTGAATTATGATTTTGCACCCCTGGGAAGCATGGTCAATTATGATAGATGCAGGAGCTGTAATTTAGGAACATCTGGAGTGACCTGCCCTTGGTCATGTGGCATCTGTCTACAACATCTGAATAGTCTCTCAAGACACAATTAAAAAGTCATTTTCTGAGATCAGAAAGAGATCTCAGGAAGATATCAAGATACATTGTAAAGGAGCAGGAGGTTTGCAGTGTTCTCTTACACATTTAAAGAAACAAAAGCACACACACTGTTCTGTATGAATCTGGGATCTAACATAGAATTAAAAAATGTATGTCCTCCAAATTTTGCTGAGCTACAACTTCCAGGAATGGAGAACCATAACTGGTCCATCTTTGCTAGAAGACTAACTTTTGAAGTCAGTTGACTTGATGGTCTGACAGGATGATAATGCAACCTACCTGGGCTTTATACATGCCTTTTCTCAATCTGGTGGGCTTACAGTGTTTTAGTGGTCCTGGCAGTAAAGCTGCTGGAGTTTTAGGAGGCTCAGTTTAGAAGCCATGCCATTCATGGGACCCAATACGTGTATCCACAACAAAGATGTGAAGTTCTTTTTACAGACAATGCTAGCTCTGAATCACACACACACAAAAATGCATAATGCATGCAAAGTCAAGGAAATGCATGTTGGGGTATGTCCACCATTCTGTGGCCCTGTATGCCCATTCACTATGGCAATGTGAATGGACACGTATCATGAAACTAGAGCTGTTCAGAGGAGACTTCCTGGGACAGCCATAGTGAGCCAATGTCCTGCTCATTAGCAGGGCAGCATTTGTGGTGAAAATTGTAACTGGAGGTTGGATCCCAACCATTAAAGCCACTCTAGAAGAAGGAGCGATGGTAGAGATTATCCACCTTACTCTGGACAGCTGCTCCTCATGAGTAGACCTTGGAAACTGCCATTTTGTGATTAGCCTAGGAGTGTGGTAGCTGGAAGTTGGGATTTCATTAAGTTCATACTCACAAAGCTTACATACACTGAGCTCAACCAAGCCGCGTTTCCTAATCACTTTTTAGTAATATTATTTTATTGCATATTGGCAAGATTAAGGCCCTTCAGACTGACAATATTTTACAATATTCATTATTGAGGTTCCTCCCCTTTAGAGGATGAGGGTGAAAATTTGATTTTAAAAGTTTTGAAAATGTATCAGTTCTTGGACTCTGTAGCAAAAGGGCGCTTGGGGGGGGGGGGTCCTCGGTCCTGTTGTTTACTGTCACAATCACCCAGTAAATTATTACCCCAATCAAGGAACAACTCAGATAAGCAATCAAACAGTAAATTCAGTAAGGTGCAGTAGAATGTATTGTAGCAGTCAAGAGAAGATGTAATCAAGGCACAAAGAAATGTCACCCAATATGACTGGCTCAGTCATATTGTGAAACTGAATCATACGAACGTTCTCCTTGCTATGGCCATAACCTGTAAAACCTAGGACAGTAAGGATCAAAAATCATTCCAATACAGCAAATCTTCTGGATTTAATTTCATTTAATTCTCTCTCATTCAATCTGTATGCTGAATATATATTGAGGGAAACTGAATTGCTGGAAGACGTGTGTGGTTTTTAAATTGGAGGAAGAAACAGCTGAAAATGCAAAGGATCCACAAGCTCTAGTAATAAAAGTCAAGGAGCACAGTGAAAAATGGGATAAAAAATTAAATATGAAGACAACTAATGACAAAAGGTAGAACAATCAGCATTAGTGTAAATACCAAGTGGTGGATAGCCTCTGCCTTTTAGGATCAACCATTAACAGTAAAGAAACAAGTCGTTAAGAAATATGCCACAGTCTAATGCTTGATAGAGAAGCCATGAAGACCATAGAAAACATATTCAGATGCCATGGTATGTCTATACCTTCAAAGATCAGAATCGTGCATAGAATGGTGACATTCTATAGAGGTGAAAGTTGGCCTTTAAGGAAGCAGCCCAGGAATAATATTTATGCTTTTGTACTTCATTGTTGAAAAAGACTCCAGAGAACACCATGGGCAGCCAAGAAAACCAACAAATGGATCTTCCAGCAATCCCCAATTCTCAGTCAAGGCATCTTCAGATACATGATCTGAATACCTAGCTCTCTGAAGAAGGTTGTAATGCTGGGGAAAATGGAAGAGAAGAGGACAGCCAGGCACAAGGACTCAATTAGCATTTGAAGCCCTGAAAGTTCGGTTAGGGATAGATTATCATGGAGAGTTGTCTGTCTGCCTGCCTGTCTGTCTCTGTATCTATCTCTCCATCCAGCTAGATTGACCACAATCCCCATGGCCTTAAAAATAAATTTATTCTGAATAAATAAATATGAACGGCTTACCCAGAAATTGTGAGTACTCCAACAACTGAAGAAGAAAAGAACTAAAGAAAAGATTGGACAGCCATTTGTCCAGAATGGTATAATAGGGTCTCCTGCTTAGGCAGGGAGTCAGACTAGAAAATCTCCATTCTGGTATTCTGTATTCTATAATAAGTGAAAGTTGCCTACCCCTGAATTTCTTGCCAATATTGTTTGACAATGACCGAAAGCTCCATTAACCTTTTCTACCCAACTATGAAGTAAGGTGGGGAAAGAAGTCAATGGCAAAAGGATGAGTCAGGTCAGCAAGTACAAAGTAGACTTTGAAGGCCAAGGTTGTTATATATACCTATATAATACCTATATACCTTTATGCTATAAAGACCCATTTAAAATACTACCTTACAGCCGTAAAAAAATGAAGAGTGTTTACATCTCTGTTTCTATTGCTCCGGTCAATGCTTCTAGAGAAGGGAGAGTGGAAATGGTTGACCTGTTTAAGGTGTTTTAAAAGGGGAAATGTCCCTTATTTTAGGAAAAATGGCAAACAATAACAGCACCAGATTTAAGTGCTGCTGTGTGGAGGTCCTTTTGGGGCTGCTATAGAAGGTTGTGAATGGATGTACCTGAATCTTTTAGTCTACAGAGGCTTCATTTGTGGCAAGAAGTACTTTCAAATATTTCTCCATTTGATGCTACATTTTGTGATGCTCCTTTACAAACGATATGCTCCTTAGATTAACTTCCTACTTTAACTTCTCTGCAGTTTGGAAAAAGTGCAGAGAAGAGCAACTAAGAAGATTAAAGGCCTGGAGACTAAAACATATGAAGAATGGTTGCAGGATTTGGGTATGGCCAGTCTAGAGAAAAGAAGGGCTAAGGGGGACATAATAGCAGTATTCCAGTATTGAGGGGCTGCCACAGAGAGGAGGGGGTTAGGGTTATTTTCCTTATTTTCCAAAACACCAGAAGGCAAGAAAAGAAACAATGGATGGAAACTAATCAAGGAGAGAAGCAACCTGGAATTAAGGAGAAACTTCATAACAGTGAGAACAATTTACCAGTGGAACAGCTTGCCTTCAGAAGTTGTGGTTGCTTCATCACTGGAGGCTTTTAAGAAGAGACTGGACAATCACTTGTCTTCAGCAGGGGGTTGGACTAGAAGACCTCCAAGGTCCCTTCCAGCTCTATTCTGAATTAAATTGAATTTCTTTTGTTTTTCTTCTCAGGTTAGCAGGAAGGACGGGTTCATCCTATATTCTATAATAAGTGAAAGCTGCTATAAAAAGGTTGCCTACCCCTGAATTTCTTGCCAATATTGTTTGAGAATTACTGAAAGCTCCATTGCCTTTTTTTTTTACCTAACCGTGAATCAGGGTGGTGAAAGGAATCAGTGGCAACTGGTTTCAGCAACCAGCTTAATTTTTCACCTTCTAAAACAATCCTTTGTCTGACACATAAACATAACATTTGATTCTTCTAGGGATTTTCTTCCTTTCAAACGGCTGAATGAGTTAAATCCATGACTCCTTTGTATCCCCAGATGGCAAATAAAACCTTTCCTAAGAGGCTTTAAAGATCATGTGGGTGGCAGACTCCAAGATTTAATTCCTCCCTGTTGGCTCAGCTCAAACCCATGTTGCCTTTAATCACTGACAATGAAACAGTGCCTTCTCTGCTGTAAATCTGCTACCAATGTTTATGGGAGTGACAAGATGGAGGAAAATTAGGAAGCCATGAGGGGGTTATAAGTGAATGGATTTGGCTGACTATGGTAAGGACATGATGAGGTTACCGAAGCAAATTTCCCATGCTGTTTTGAAGGCTTTCTTCTCTAATCAATGCAAATATTAGGCACTTGTCAAAACACCACATTCAGAAGGGCTGGGATTGATTCATTAGGAGGAAAGTAGAGGAGTCCCAAGTATTAACTTTTGGAAAAGTTCTCCTCAGAGTGAGAATGCTCATCCATTTTTACAGCATTAGTTTCGAATCAGCTCCTAGGATGTATGCCAAACTAGCTGCTTTCTATCTTTTCAAACAGAATTGTTTTGGTTTGTAAGCAGAAGAAAACAAATGGGACTGACAAGCAAGTTTCCTGTTAAAATACCATCAGAGATTAAGGTGAATAAGTGAAGGCAGTAAACAGTTTTGTGTTCTTGGGCTCAAGAATGCATAAAAAGAGGGATTAGGCAGAGAAGCAAAGAGATTAACCCTAAGGAGGAAGAGAATGACAAATCATGAAAGATAAGAATATTTCCAGGAAAACAAAGCTTTGAATAGTTAAAGCAACAATCTTTCAAGTCCAGCTATGAAAACTGGACACCAAGAAAGGGCGAGAGATTTTGTAAAGAGCCAGAGTGGGACAAATTAAAACGAATGAAGGAAATGAAATGAAATTATCAGCAAACAGAAACTAACATGTAACATTAACCAATGATGGACTAGAAAAAAAATCACAGTGCTTAGAAAAGTTGAGGAAAGGGAAAGAAGGAGAAGACAACAGCAGAATATTTCGGAAGAGCTGGAGAATCGCCATCAAGATGGACAGATTTGGTCCTCTATTCATCAGCTCTAATCTTGTCTCACAAAGAGGAAGCACCAGTCCTGAAAGAGCAGAGTGACCGACTGGATTCTGCACTTTTGGCTTCTGATGGAAGGACAAGTAGAAGCCATCGTGGGCCCTTGCCAGCTGTGGCCATTTATTAATAGATTTTTTATCTCACCTTTATTATTTTTATAAATAACCCAAGACAGCAAACTTATCCAGAGCATCTTCCTCTTCCTATTTTCCCCACAACAACAACCCTGTGAACTGATTTGGGCCGAGAGAGAGTGACTGGCCCAAAGTCACCCACCCGACTTTCATGGCTAAGGCAGGACTAGAACTCACCCTCTCCTCATGAGAGCATCCTGCAACGGTAACTCAAAACCGTGTCTTAGGCCCATATCTTAGATGGGACGTTGGAATGAACTTTAGGACTGAGATTATTATTCAGTTATATTATTTCTTAAATCCTTTTGTCTTTTTGTCTTACTGTGCATGCTTCGGTGCTGGATGTTATAAAGAATTTAGTGGGAATGTTTACCATGGGTGTTTAATGCTTTGATCATGTCATTTACACTGCTACTATAGACAACCCTTTGGCAGCATTATAATTTTAATAAACAATATAGTAGCAGAAGTTAAATGGTTATCTAGAATATTCCAGCACAGTACTGTCTAGGTTGGATTTACAACTCAAGGGCATCCTACAATAATAAGAGTGTTAAACTTATTGAATAATAGCTACGCTAATGGAATAGCTCCCATCTCTCTTTCTCTCTCATCAAAGACAAAGCACAAACCGGTAAAAAAAAATACTTAGGCCCCAAGAAATTCATGACATCCTGGTAAAGCAGGATCACTGCCAGCAAGAAATGTTAGATAAACAATATTCCCCTCCAAAATATGGAGTTTTGGTGCTCTCTCCCTCCAAGATAAACTGCCAGATAATGTATCTAAATCTGCCTACTGTTGGAAGCCAGTAAACTGAGCTGAATAAACTGGAAGTATTAATTTAAAAAAACAAACTAGGTACCATCAATTCCTCTGAACTGCAAAGGAAATTAAACTCAATCACAAGTCAGTTTTTAGCTTTATGCACCAAATTCCTGCTATGTATTTGAGGACTAGATATAATAATCTTTCTATAAACTAGCTTATAAAAGAAATCCCACTTTAATTCATGAGAGAGAGAGAGAGAGAGAGATTATTTTCTGATTGTTAAATGAACTTAATAAAATCAGTTAAATTAACAAGAGGCTATGGGATAAACCAGCCAACGCTAAAATGCAAACGTCCAGGTATTAGAAGATAATCAGCCACTGTGAATCAGCTGTAACTCACTATGAAGTTTTGTCTCTTGCTAGCAAATTATTCTATTCCAGTGTGGCCAAGTGCTTTGTGGATCTGTTCTGCCTCAGTTATCCATTTTGATTCCACAAACTTGGATTGGATCAGATCAAGACAGTGCAGCCAAGGCCCAAAGCTTTTCTGTCTCCAGGGTGGCTGCCATTTTTTGTCTCCAGGGTGGCTGCCATTTTTAATTAGCACAATCCAAAATTTGAAACTGAATTTTAAATTCTGATGTCTGCTAATCAGAAATGGCAGTTACTTGGGTTTGGACAGCAAGCTTAGCTGCAGAAAGCAGCAGACTGTCATTCAGGGGCTGTGCAAGAGTGGCAAGAGAAAGTAAATTGTGCTGTGGACATTCTTGCTAACCAAGTTGAATGGTTCACCCTGTTTTCCAACTGTGCTTATAATTTCATTTTCTCACAATGCTATTCTTACTGGGAAGAGTGAAATGGCAAAGATAGCACAAATATATTCTGAAGGTCAACCAACAATATCTAAAATCTCTGAAATGTCAGGCAGATTAAATGAAGAGGCTGGTATCTCTGGACAATCTGGAGCGTCCCATGTGTGATCTTTACGGTCAAAGGGTCAGGTCAGTTAATCCCATTTCTTTCACTAAATCCATGCCTCTGTTTGTAATATATGAAATTGATGCTTTCCCTTCCACATATATTTTTGGGTCTCCTCCAAGCAGGCATTAAAAGCTGCCTAGAGTTCTTACAATTGATAGAAATAATAAGTAAATAATGAAATTTCTATGCTATTATTCTTTTTCTTTTTTTCAATTTTGTAGTCACCCAACTCTAAAGTGACTCTGCATGGCTTACAATTAAAAATGCAAAAGCAAACCACATAGATCAGAGAACAAGAACACAGCTTGACAGGAGGATAAAATCAAAACACCCAAGGTTCAACCATCATACTAGCTCTGGGGTCTGGAAAAACAACCAGGCCTTTAGCAATTTGTAGAAAGCCAAACAGAGGGGAGGAAAGGGGAAAAGAAAGGAACAGTGGTATGTAACAATGGTTTTGAATTGTAAAGTCAAAAGATAACATGGCTTGCACCAGTTTTGTCTTAATCTCAGTTTATAAATTAAACTGGTAGCTGACCCCTGTTATTGGGTAGTATGAAAATATAATAAAATTAGTAGATGGCACACATACAGTATTTGTTACAATGAATTGTTACCAAGACCTCAACATATAAATGAGGACCCAGATTGTTGGGGGCAATATGCTGACTCTGTAAACAGTTTAGAGAGGGCCGTAAAGCATTGTGAAGCAGTATATAAGTCTAAGTGCCATTGCTAGTGCTATACAAGGCCAAGGGACTTTAATATCTGGATCTCAAAACCTAAACGCCTCAGCAAAGAGATATAAGAGAAATTGTTGGCATCTAGTGGTCATCCAAATTTTTGCAGTCCAGACTTTGACATTTGTCAAAGATCAGTTGTATGGAACTTGGTGTTCCATTGGAACCTAACACAATTTGGAACACACTAATGATTACTAGAAAACAACTTGATAATCGAAGCTCAGGAAACAGGCAGGAACATTCTGTCTAACATCCCATAAAGGCATTAGTTTGGTAATGCTGGCTGACAGTAACAGATATTAGGAGAACAGCATTAAAACTACGATATTACTTTAGAGAATCAAGAGGGCAAATTCTTGGCTCTCATACCTGCTTTGCTAAATGAAGGTATTTATTTTGTCTGCTTATCCTAAGAGGCTTTCCATATCTCCCAGAAGAGTTTTCTCTTGAGATTAAACAACAGCAGAGCCAGATGCTATTTAGTCTGATAGCACAAACAAAGAGACGTTGTTGCTCTTCTACTGACATAGAGGCACACTAACTCCCAGAGAAAAAGAAATTGCATCTGGTGAGAACGAGAGAGAGAAACTGCAAACTAATGCCAAACATCAGCAGAATATTTACAGAAAAGCTCCTGTGAAACAGAAAACGTAGTGGAACCCACGCAGCAGATGTCTTGTATCGGAAGATCCCAGAGGACATTCCAATTAAGTGTGCTATATAGTATTTATGATAGATCCAATTCCACTGAAAATGGTCATTATTTAAGGCTCAAAAGTGCACTGCCTCTTTAAGATATTTGACTCCCTTTAAGAACTCTTAGCAAGAGTTGAACATGCACACCTCTTCATATCCGTTCTCCCAATAAACTTGATAAAGAGAGGAAGCAGTAGATAACTTGGTGTCCTTCAATTCTGGGTTGACATTTCTAACCCAAAGCTACATAATGCATCTATGGTGGTCCATTAAGATTTATGTGGGAACTGGTTCCATTGAATTCAGTAGGGATTTGTTTATAAGATTTTGATTTTTCTATCTTTAACCCTAAATACTTCCTAGGGATGTAAAACAAACCTACAGATTTTGCTCAAACTGAAATAAGGTAAACCTGAGTCTGTTGCAGCAGAGATGGGGAATACGGATAGTCACCAACTTACAGCAGTTCATTTAGTGACAATTTGAAGTCGCACTTACAACCATTGCAGCATCCCCATGGTCATGTGTTCAAAATTCAGCTACTTGGGAACTGACTCACATTTATGATGGCTGCAGTGTCCCCGGGGTCACGTGATCACCCTTTGTGACCTTCTGACAAGCAAAGTCAATGGGGAAGGCAGATTCACTTAACAACCGTGCTACTAACTTAACAACTGCAGTGATTCACTTAACAACTGTGGCAAGAAAGGTCATAAAATGGAGCAAAATTCTCTCTCTCGATTATCAACAGAAATTTTGGGTTCAGTTGTGGTTGTAAGTTGAGGTCTACCTGTAGTTAACTAGTCCCCATTCGTGTCTACAACCATGCTGACATCCCCCATACATATGGCAAAGTAATATATAATCTTATTGATACTGTTATTTATTGCAGATGATGGTGATGATGGCACAGTTCTCTAGCAATGATACAGTGCTGATTACACTCGCCAGAAACAAGGGATGGGAGAGTGGGAAACGGGTGCCCAACATGCAGCTTGCATAATCAATATCTGTTCTTGTACGTTTGTTGTGCTGTGAGGATTGCACTGTCTGACTGAGAGGTGTCTTGCGGTCTCAGTACTCAAGACGCTAATTCAGCTAATTCTCTCTCTCTTACCAAAGCAGTACATATGTTTGTAATACATGATATGATCTTTGCCAAGTGTATGGCAATGATCATTTCCTGTCTTACAAAAACACGTATTGCTTTACCAGAGAGGTTCCTTGGCTTTGAGGAAGAGTATTGTTGGATAAAAAAGCATTCTAGTAAATGTGACTTGGAACCATTAAAAAAGAGAGATTTGGATAACAATGCTTTTTTAAAAAAAAAAAACCCACAGCTTCAGGTAGCTTCACATTCTAAAGCTGAACTAAAACAAATGATGCACAAAGCTTTAAGCTCCCTACATTAGGAGAACATTGTGTAGGAGAGCAACTGGGATCAAGAAAATGGCAAAATAACTGACAGAATTGAATCAGAGACAAAAACCTGCAAAGCGCCCTTGAAATGGATTTAAGACTGAACTCTGTGCTTCCCTAATTCCTACATTCTTCAAACTAAATGAAGCACAGCTGCAGCAGAGTTTTTCCTTTTGTCCCGGGCAAAATTCCCCTGGAACTCTTGGTTCAAAACTGCCCTAACATACATGATCTTTGTGTAATTCCCTCAATTCCACTCGGTGCTGTTATGCAAGACAGATCTGAACTATTTGTTCTAAGTCAAGGAACATCATTAACCCTGGGCTGAATGCACCCTCAGTGGGCACTTTGCAGTAAGTTAGAATAGGCTCTTAATATGCAGAAGATTATTTCCAGACCACATTAACTTTCAGTTAATAGGCTCTCTAGATACTTTTACTTTACAACATTTGGGAAGCAATTTCAATTCTCTCTGAGCTACAACTCATGGGTTGTACTTCTTGCTTCCAGGAGAGGTGGGGAAATATTGCAAACATAACACACGTCTTGAATTTCTTTAAGACAAAAGTACTGATAGTATGTACTGTAAGTAATATTTCAATGAGATGAATTAGACTTGTTTTCTCTCGAGATGCAGTGATTGTTGACTCTTCTCTTGGATCCTAAAAAGCCTATTTTTCTGTCACTTGCAGGGCATCTTGTATGTGCTAGGTAATAACTCTAAGACACGGGGTGTCAAACTCGCCACGTCACGTGACGTGTCGTGACGTATCGCGACTCTTTTTGCATTGCCGGCAATGGGGTGGATGCGGCTTTGGTGTGATGGAACCGGTCCGTGGGCCGGCAGTTTGACACCCCTGCTCTAACAGATTTATTTATTGATGAGATTTATATACCATCTTATTTTTCCCAACTCAAGGCATTGTTCATAATGTTGAAGGTTGTGCGGGTCACATATTTTGATGTTCTTCAATATTGGAAAGTTTGTGTAAAGTGGTCTCCTTACCATTGTTGTCATACTATCAGTATAAAGATATGGAATTTCTTCCCAGCATTGTGACAATCACATGGGGTCATGATTATGACCCAGAAAGAGGTGCTGGTCCATGGAATATCCTCATGTAATGTCATCTACAAAAGCAAAAACAAAGAACGACTCAAACAAACAAACTAAAACCCAGGATTTTGTAGGCAAACTCCCAAGTTTACATGATTCAGAGAGCATTATTCACACAGATTTCCAAGGACCTGGCATTGCTTTTCAAGTCAATGCTCCAGACTTTGAGGTAACAATTAAAAGAGCACAAGAAAGAAACTCAGCTACAATGTTGTATTAGATCCCACACCTCACAAGTCACCCAAGAAACAATTGCAAACTTCCTTCTCACCATTTTACCCAATTCACCATAGAGCCCAGCATTGGCACCCTGTGATTTCCAGCTTTGTCCGAAATTGAATACTTTTATGGGCTTTGTTGCACTCAGATGAAGAGAATAGAAAGGGCCTGCCAAAACCTGGTTGAAGAAGCCAAACTTGGATTTCTTTTGAAACAGTTTTAAGAAATCTGTGCTTTGTAAATAAAAAGTAACAAACATTTCAATGATTGTTTTTCTATTTCATGTATTAAATTATTCCTATTTAAGGCAAAAATATGGAGTGGAGACACTACTTTTCATTCAGCCCCCATACATATCTACACAAGCTGTTTTGTGAAGAAGGGGGAAAGGCACTGTTTTTAAAAAGTATAATATTACTTTTTGGCCAGCTGACTATTTTCATCAAAGCAATCCCCTAAATTCAGGTGAGTCATTCCTGTTTCATCTGAAGTCTGCAAACAATTTGCCCCACGGTTCTTTGGGATTTAGGGAGTAGAATTGCAATTCCTTTTACCATCAGATTCTTTTAACATGGAAAACAACCATTTTAATTACAGTTACTGTATTTCATTATTAGGGCGAATCCCAAATACTTGTGGGGGAGGAATGGAGGAAGAGTTAAGGGCAGCTAGTGAATCACTGTAGAGGGGGGGGGGAGGAGCCGAGATACATGCTTAGGCTGAGTAGAAGCAGCAACTGAATCACAAAAGTACATGGTCACTTTCATAGGAAAATAAAGTGCTACTTTTTATTCTGTAAAGAACTTTACTGCGTCAACTACCTTGACAAGTCTGTGCAGTTCTCTGGACAATATTTTCAGGGGTGGTTTGCCCTTGCCTCCTTCCTAGGGCTGAGAGAGAGTGACTGGCCCAAAGTCATCCCTCTGCTTTTAATCCTTCCTAAGGCGGGACTAGAATTCATAGTCCCCCAGTTTCTAGCCTTGTATCTTAACCATTGCACCCAGCTGCCTCTTAAACCTCAATTGCCACTTGGCATATACAAAGATAAAGAGTGTTGAGCACTGTAATCCAGCAATATCTGGAGATCAATAACATCTCCACCCTTCCCTACCCTTATCCTTTGGAGACAGAGAAGATTAGCATGTCATTCTTCCCTAGCTTTTCAGTAATTGCCCCATAGTGTTATATTACATATTTGTTATGGTTATTATTATATACTGCTTCAGTTGGAATGACTCTATGCAGTGTATAATTAGAGCAAGAATACACTGGATCAGTGCAGAATATAAATCAAAAATGTTAGAAATAACAATTTTACATAAAAATAAATTCATGTACCTGTAGGCCTTCCAAAACTGACAGGTTTTCATGAGGCTTTTCAGGTTTTCAGAAGACTTTACTACTTAAAACTATCCAGAAACTGACTTAATACACAAATGATCTGGTAATCTTACCCAAATATGCTAGAAGAACTGATCTTGGGTTGCAAGAAAACACAGGAAGTTCATGAAAGGGCAAAAGACTGTCATGATTAAGGTCACTTGTTAAGTAGAATGCCTTCAGTGTATCACTATTTAACTTTACTCCAAGAGTGGAAGTTGGTAAAATTAGTTTAGACCTTTTTTTTGAAAACCCATCCTTACTTAGAAGTCAATCACAGAGTCTTTCTTTCTTTCTTTCTTTCTTTCTTTCTTTCTTTCTTTCTTTCTTTCTTTCTTTCTTTCTTTCTTTCTTTCTTTCTTTCTTTCTTTCTTTCTTTCTTTCTTTCTTTCTTTCTTTCTTTCTTTCTTTCCTTCCTTCCTTCCTTCCTTCCTTCCTTCCTTCCTTCCTTCCTTTTCTTGTTTTACTATAGTGACTTTAATTGTTATGAGCCACCCAGTGTCATAGATTGTTGAGCAGCATATAGGTTTAATAATGATCATATATACAACAATGTGAAATCCCAGCTGTGGTTCTTTAGCTGGTGTTTACCTTCATATGCACTAAGTTATTATTATTTCTTAAAAAGTAAAGCTTGCTTAGTTCAATCAATCCAACATTCATGGAACATAGAAAATGCTTTGCTTTTTTAATATATATATATATATAGAAAAAGCAAAGCATTTTCTATGTTCCATGAATATATATATATTTATATATAATATATATATACTAAAGGAACATTATTATACTAGAGGAAAGGCTGCAAAGCTTATTGTAGCCTTGTGTAAACTATTCTCCGTCTCCAGATTTGTTTGTTTGTGCCTTCCGAGTCAGTGCTTGACTCCTGGTAACTGCCTGGGCTAATCTCTGCATTTTCAAATTAAATCTTCTGATTTAATGCACTGCAAGTTAGGGCTGCTTAAAGATATGTGTTCTCCAAATTACAATCATTATTTCTTTATTTAATTTGTAAACTGCTCAACTCCTAACAATTTAGGGCAGTTTACAAGTAAACAGTATTAGAAAGAATAATAGTTGACAAGAACAAGGAATAAAAGACAGCAAACAGACAAGGGAAATACCAAATCTACACCACCTAAAGGAACCCTTGGTCATCCTCACCAAGGCCTGGTCTAACACCCCAAGTCTTCAAAGTCTTTCTAAGCAACAGCAGGGTGGGGTGAGGACCCCATTCCAGAGGGCAGATGCTGGAAGAGGAAAGATGTGCTTCCAGGGACCTGGCGGATGATATTGTTTAATCAGAGGAACTCAGAGGGTGCCAACACTGCCAGGCCCTTTGCCAAGGACAATAGGACATCAAGGCAGTTTAAACCTGTCATGCACATTTTATCTGAACTATTTCTGCACTTCCCTTCCATTCTAATTTTGTTCTCTTTGTATCTTGTGTGTTAAATATTTCATATGCAACATATTAGTAATGATGCAATTACTTCAAAAGTCGCATATGGATGGGATAGATTGGTTTCTCAATATGGCTAAACTGAAAGCAGAAGGCCTCCATACAATTTTTTCGTTTCGTTTGGAGATTGTATTTTAAGTGGATGCAATTATAGTGTATCTCCACCAGAATGGGACAAGTCGGCACAGCCCACTTGACGCGGGACAATTTGCTGCAGAACGGTTCAACAAATACAAAAGTTAAGCTAATTTCGGAACAGTGGCCCAAAATAATAAAATAAAGTGAATCCAGAAATACAATAATTAAAATAATTACAATAATTTCATGAAAAACATGGTCACCAATAATAAAAGGACCTGAATGAAATGATTGATACAGCGTTGAATTGTATCGTGGCGAGTTGTCTTGTGGCAAGTTGGTTGCAGCGAGTTGTCCTAGACCAGGGGTCTTCAAACTTGGCCCTTTTATGACTTGTGGACTTCAACTCCCAGAATTCCTCAGCCAGCATGCCTGGCTGAGGAATTCTGGGAGTTGAAGTCCACAAGTCATAAAAGGGCCAAGTTTGAAGACCCCTGTCCTAGATCCTATCTTCCACAGCCCTAGAAAGGAACCTAGTCAATCTTGTACAGTTTCAAGAGCTAAGCCATTTTATGATTCATTAGGATTAGGATTAGGAGACCAGTGCTAAATCCCAAGGCTATAGACCAGGGGTGTACAATCTTGGCAACTTTAAGACCTGTTGACTTTAACTCCAGCCAGCCAGATTTCTCCAGCCAGCCATTCATTTCTTGACAACCATTCTGGACAGTTGCCAAGAACAGTTCATTTGTGTAAGCCTCTTGGAGATGAACTTTGCTTGTTTCTTAAGGCACAATCCCTCCCAAAAAAACCCACCTTAGACACTTTTAGGTTATCTTCCTGGATAAATAAGAGCAGTGACATCCTGGGGTGGGAGATTTCACAGATTTGCAATGATGGGCATGGCAGTATGGTCCCAGGACTTCCCCTTTTGTATATGCATCAAAGTTCCCTGGTGTATAAAAGGGCCATGGCTTGAATCATGACATGTCCACCATCTTGCAGGTTTTTATCCCCCTACCTACTGTCAATGCACCTAGATGACAGAAAGGATCAGAGAACTAAGCCAAATAAAAGACAAGCAACAAAGGTGGAACAGATATCATCTAAGCAACTTTCCCGGGACTTAATTCTCCTCCCAGACTGTCTTTAGTAATAAAAAGATTTGGAGGAGGATGTGGACATGTCCTACCTCAAGCTATGTATATAAACCATAGGCAGTCGTATTTGATATCATCTTCAATTGTATTGTAAAGTTTTAAATGTGCAGTTTTGAGGATCCTTGGCTTCAAAAACCAGATAGAAATCAATTCAGTAAAGGTCTCCTTTTGTTTTCAGCCAGGCGTAAAAGCATATAATTTTGGTGGAACTGGGTTTTCAAATACCGTTGCCAATCTCTAAAGAGATTTAGGTGTGGGAAAGCAAGGGAATCTTCACAAGGAATGTTTTATGACAACCATAAAAATAAAATATGCAGCTGGACCTGCTGTGCTTTCCGAAGTGATGCCTTAAAGCAATGCCTATAAGGGCCAAACTGAAATAAAACCTATGTTCAAGTAACTGCTCTATTTCCTGCTGGAAAGACTATTTGGGCTACTTAATACTGTCAAGTACATGCTTCATAAAATCACATTCCTCTTTACAAAAAACAAAGAGTATATTTCTAATCTCAGACTAGGCCTAAGGTTTTTGGCTGCCTAAAGTTAAGGATAAGATGGGTCCGCTATAAGATGACTGAATTGGCCACCTGATCCTAGACCAGCTTTGGCAATGATGGAATAGGCTTGTGGAGGGAGGCATAGTGGACCCCATAGCACAGCATCTTTGGTGTTACCTGGTATACAGCTGCCTCATCTGCCTATTAGTAGAGCTAATTCAGAATCATCTTAACATTAAGAACCAAGGCCATTTCTCTTTGCATTATTTTGGTAAATATGACTGCATGAGCCCATCATCATTTAAAATAAGCACAAAGAGCATTTATATGTTGCTTTTTCTAAGGTTTGTTCTTTCTTCCTGGAGATAAACATGCATGAGTCTGTTCTGGAGAACAGCTTGCAATTATCTCAAATTTCTGGAACCTCTACTTTTCCAATAAATGAATTTATCCTAAAAATAAACATTTAGCATCAGTATAAGAGCTATTCCCTGAACCATCCTACCCGGCTAGGCAGTGTAATAAAGAAGCTTTCAGATGTATAAATATATATTTATAATGTCTATATTGTTACAAATATAAAAAAAAATCAATTTGATAATGTTGAAACTATTTCTTACCTCTCAAAGTAACCACTTGGCTCATGGAAGGGAAAAATCAGCTGCAGCCTTTAATCTCAGCTAAGCTTCATAGCTTTTGAGCTATTCATCTAGGGCAGGGGTCTTCAAACTTGGCCCTTTTATGACTTGTGCAACTCCCAGAATTCATGCCTGGCTGAGGAATTCTGGGAGTTGAAGTCCACAAGTCATAAAAGGGCCAAGTTTGAAGACCCCTAGTCTAGGGCCTAGATTCTAGGCAGAAAAAGTCAATCAACGTCAAACAGCAACAAGTGGTTGTCCTTGCCAAGGATCAAAACCTAAGCAGCTTCATGTTTGGTTAGTACTTTGATGAGATTTCTCTTGGAAAACTAATTTGTAATTTTGTCCAGGAAGTCCAAAAAACCATATCGGAATAAGGCAATGGGCAAGACACTTCCATATTGCTACCAAGAAAATGCCATGGAGCTGTTCATGAAAGGTATCAAGTTGAAGTTGAATGAGGCTTTCCATTTACCTACCAGGGACTGGATTGGATTGAATGGATTCTCAAGTAATAATACCAACAAGTTAATATAATGCCTTCTTCTATCTTACAGTAGAACAGTGGTTCCCAACCTTTTCTATACCCCGCACCCCTAGAACGCTTCTGATATATTCTCACACCCCTTACAAAAGTTTGAAATAACGGCAACGAGTTATGCATATACACTATAATTTTGAAAACCCAAGTTTTTGCACCCCCTGGAATATCATCTCGCACCCCCAGGGGTGCGAGCACCTCTGGTTGGGAACCCCTGCAGTAGAAAGACTGACTTTGTTGATCTATAATACAATAAACATTTATTAGGCTTCCTGAAATTGGACAAAGTCATTACAAGTTTCAAGTTTAAGAACTGTTCATCAGGCAAGTGAGAGTGGGGCATGTTTGCAATACTCCACAATGATTATCAAGCTGATTGATAATATGATTGATTTTTGATAATATGATGAATCAATTCTAACCTGTTGATTTCAAGAATTGAGAAAGGGTGGAAATGCTTTGGGTAAAGTTGTTTAAGCAGGCATCAAAGCATCTTCCGTTCAGCTACATGGAGATCTATTCAGAAACCACCCCCCTTAAATGGAACCAACCCTACTCTTATGAGATCAGTACTGGGGTGCAGCTTCAAGTGTCAAAACAATACACATCCAAATGATTCAACGTTACAATGAACTGAATTAGTCCTGAAGCTGAATTTCTGCATAAACAAAGGCTGAGGGCTCCAGTTTGGGCAGGTGAATTGATGCATGCTAGATGCCCAGGTTCTGGAAATGACAAAAACGATTGTCCAACATGCAACATTAACTTCTACACAATCAGCAGGTATCTTCTCCATTATTTTCTTTTTTTTTTTTGTAACAAATTTTATTGGTTTTCCAGTTTTACATTTAAGTATTCGGAAAGCAGCGTGGTGATTGGGTAATCAATGGTTCAATAACAAAATCTTTAGTACATGTCTTACATCATCAAAAATTCCTTCTCTATTTTCCTTAACTAGAGCATATTTAGGCTAGTAAATTTCTCATTATAGCAAACTCAGTTAAAACATTCATCAATATATTTTTTGCTTATACATATCCATGTCCTGTTTTTAAATTTTACCTAATTTTTAATTTTTAATTACAATATTCCAATTTAACCTTTAATATCCATAGTATTTAAGTTTCGGGTAGTCCAAATTTCCTTTATTTCACTACATAAAAGTTATAATATCTAAAATACATATATTACTTACTTAAGTATATTCTTATCTTATTTCATAAACATTTTATATTTCTCCTCCTAATGCATCACAACTTACTAATAGAGTATCCTTTATTGTCTCAAATCCATCATCTATATTATCTGGGCTAAACAATAGTTGAAAGCTAATTCCTAATAATTAATTTTCATTTCTCTTACAAATCTAAATCCTGGGTATTGAGCCAATTAATCCCTTATTTTTTTCATTTAACAATAATATTTAAATCTAGTAATCATATTTCCCTTCATCTAAAAATCTCCCTTTAGCCCATTAGTTGAGACTTTGGGATCCTCTATCATGAATTAAAAAAACCCCATTTTTTAAATCTAACTCTGGCTTTCTTTTTATGCCAACCAGGCTTCCATACCAATGCCTTTAGATCATCAGATACATCTCCCTTCATTCTTGCACATGTTACTCGAACCAAGGGAGACCATCTAGTTATCAATTTTCCAGAGAAGCTGGCCCATTTGTAATCGTCAAATTGTTGTCTCAAACTGGTGGCTCATTCGATTCAGCTTGGTCTTCTTGTCCCTCAAGTTTCTGCTGGTTTAGGTAGAAAGTCATGTCCAGTTTTATGGTTGTTATTTGATTGTGTATGTTTTCAGTATACTGTACTTGTTGGTCTTTAACACCTTCTGTCTTGGTCTTGCTTTGTTCTGCTTCTGTTGCTTTTTGGGGTGTAGGTTCTTTAATTGCAATCACGGTTTGTCTGTCAAAATTTTCAGTAGATTGTATTTGTTCATCTTTAAAGTCCTCTGTCTTGGTATTAATTTCTTCCGCTTCTGTTGTTTTTTGGGTTGTAAGTTCTTTCGTTGAGATCAAAGTTTCATTTTGTAGGTTTAAGCTAGCGCCTTTGTCTTTCAGTCTGGATTTAATTATCTCAGTAGCTTCAAGAATTTTTTCAAGTATAAATTTATAATTAAGTTGTTGCTGATTCTCCTCCATTTCTAACATAGTCATAGATGGTCCTTTAGTGAAGGCTATTTATTAGATGAAAGTCAGTAAATGTTCACCTCCACAGTTCCTAAAATCCAATTTTACTGTCCAGCTGTTCTCTCAGCTTTTTAATCTCTTTTAGATAGTACCAAGGACAGATCTAGGCTGTAAGCAGGTCTCTTTGAGAAAAATATTCACTTGCTGTACCAAGCTTCGCCACAAGATGTCCCCGATAGCATTTAGAATCCTTTTCAAGAAGGCTAGTTTTTATCCAATTTAAGTTTTTTTTTTGTTCTTGTTTACAAGTAGATAAAATCACAGGTCCCCGTGAAAGTAGGAATCTTTTGGGTCCCCGGATATCAAGGTAATATAAATCCAGTTACTTAGTTATTTTTTCCAGGGCTTTATTTTCCCTCAATAGTCAGGCGCCGCCATTTTAGAGGGTGGGAAGAAGACGTTCCCTTCCCTCTCTCCTCCCAAGGGGAAGAAGTTTCAGAAGGCTTTTAACAGGAAAATAGTTGGGATACAAGAAAGTAAGATCTTACCCAGTTCCTCCGCGGTGCTTTCGAAGTGCTTGGTCGTAGTTTTGGCCTCGGCAGGTAGCGGCTTAGTGATGGGCTATGTAAATGGCCGATCTTTTCCCCGTTGGTCCGAAGAGCTGCCCCGGATCAAACGGAAGGGCTGCCGCCCTTCTGCGATCAATCGGGAGGTCCTCTTCCCTGCTTGTCGCCCCTCCAGGGCGACTTTCGACCCTTTTCAGGATCCCCCGGCGGGAGAAAACTGGACGGCAGAGGGAGCGATTGCCCCGCACATCCGCCAGCACCGCGAGCACAAACCGGAAGCTTTCTCCATTATTTTCAACCTTGCTGTGAGTAATTTTTCCAACTCTATAGCATATAATTTGTTTTCAGTTTCAAACAACTGTATATTAATGTGTATTTGGGTTTATGCAGACACCAAGAAGGAACTGCACTCTCATTAATATTTTTTTTCCCATTGGTCTGATTTTGGTGTTTTGGTTTTGGATAGAGTAACCTGATCTGGGCTGCAAAAATCCAAACAATCACTAGATGGCAGGAAAGCTTTAGATTTTTCTATAGCTCTTTGCTGCCATCTAGAAGTCACCACTGATATTCCATGTTTTGAAGAAGAAGGAATGCAATAGAGCTTTGCTGTCTGAATTCACTGTTACTATCTTTGGTCTTTCTCTTGTCCTCTGGTTTGTATGTTGTTCCAGCTACAGCTGACTATGAGCAGCACCTATACCTAGCACCAGCACTAAGATTAAAACAATATACAAACATCTCAGTAGCAATAACAAAATCCACAACACCCACAATGAACCTACATGGATGAACATTTATCCACTAAGAAGGAACTAGCCAAATACAACTCCTCAAACTTCAAAGGGCTGATGAAAAAGTCAAGGCCTGGGAACCCTTACTGGGATTGTGGAAGCACTAGATATTAACAGAATACAAGCCAATGATTAACTTTTCTTCTGCCTTAAAAATATATTAACTGGATCAACCAGAGGAAGATCCAAGTGGAGTCTGCTTGGATGTTGCTTAGCAACTGGAAGAGCTGCCAGCTTTCCAAGGGATCTGTATTGTGTATGTTGTGATGTATCCAGGGACTGTGTTCATGTCTCTTGTTAATTTAACCACACTTGTCTTAGTTGACTCAGGATTTTCAGGGGTGGGAGGGAAGGATTGTACAATGCAATGAACCATAAACTAACCACACAGGATGCGTTCACACAGCACGCTAGGCTAAGAGGTAATTGATTAGTTTGTAATCCAAAACTTAACTGTTTTGCTGCTGTCAGGAATATTTTACTTCTGAGCTAACAGAAGATGTCAAAGTCTCAAACCACAAGATTTAATTTACTTATTTGGCTGCTCTGTAGCATTAGTCCAGATTCCTGATTAGTAATTAGGTTTTGACACTGGGCAATTTCCCTGTTCCCTGCTATGAGTCTGAGATAAGGACCTGCATTTTTCCAGAGAACGATATGGCAGGTTATCTCTACAGTATTAGAACTCAGCCACACTGCTTCCATCAGTGCTATGGCTGGTGTTTAAGCCTTTCAAAGCAGGATTCTTATTAAAGTATATCGATCTTGTCAACCTCAGGCTGGAAGGGCCAATAATGGGCCCTACCCAATTTATCCCTCAGTCTTGTGCCTTCTCTCTCTCTCTCTCTCTCTCTCTCTCTCTCTCTCTCTCTCTCTCTCTCTCTCTCTCTCTCTCTCTCTGATGTACAGTAGGAGATTATATTGGTTTCTGGTGGGCCATGCCTGAACCCAAACATACACCTGTTCCTCTTGTTTCGATTGATGCACAGAATGAAACAGGGCTGCTTTGTTCCAAGGTGAAGTGGTAGGCTGAATGGGGGGGGGGGAGAGCAAAGAACAAGGAGGTTCATTGCTGGGGGAGGCAAAGGAGGGAGAGAAGAAACAGTGGTAGGAATATTGGAACCAGTGAGTTATTGTAGGAGAAAAGCAGGTAGAACTGGGGGGGAGGGGCAGAATTAAGCACTTCATTACCTTAGAGCAGGGGTCTTCAAACTTGGCCCTTTTATGACTTGTGGACTTCAACTCCCAGAATTCCTCAGCCAGGCATGCTGGCTGAGTAATTCTGGGAGTTGAAGTCCACAAGTCATAAAAGGGCCAAGTTTGAAGACCCCTGCCTTAGAATCATTATTTTTCCATAAACGATCCAAGTCCAACCCATCTTGAATTCCATTGATATTATCTTTTGCATTTGACGGATATACTGTTTGGGGTCAGGAATGGTAGCTGAGGAAAGAAGGAAGGAAGGAAGGAAGGAAGGAAGGAAGGAAGGAAGGAAGGAAGGTAGGAAGGAAGGAAGGAAGGAAGGAAGGAAGGAAGGAAGGAAGGAAGGAAGGAAGGAAGGAAGGAAGGAAGGAAGGTTTTATGGTAGGGTTGCACAGCTGGTCGGGATATACCATACTGTGAGTTGCAGGATGGAGAAAGGAGAGACACCCCACCAATTTTGGCCTATTTGTCCTGCCCAGACTTTGTGTCGATTCAAATATTTCTAACTGGATTTGTGCAGCCATGATCTGGCAGCCTTAAGGGATTTACGTGAGTAGGTTTTTTGGGATACCATGGGCATCTTTCCTCCCCCGACCTTGAGATTGATTATGTGCCTTCAAGTTGGTGTCAGCCCTTAGCAACGACATAGATAAACCTTCTCCATTATGAGTTGCCTGAGATGTCACAGGAGAATACCGAAATCCTTAATTTCATATGAGAAAGCTAAAGTCAGCAAGAATATAAATGATTTGCTGGGTTTGTGAGATAATAGCCATTTTTCCTATATCGTTATTTTTAATTATTTTTTTGCTGTTTTTAAATTTGGGGGCAGTACCAGTATAATTAGATGACACTGTTGAACTCCTTGCCTCTATGGGCACAATTCTGCTGCCCTGGCATGCATAAATAAAGGCATGTGTGCATATGCTAATTTAGACCACCAACAAAGGGACTGCATTGCATAAAAGTCCATACCATGCTAAATCAGTGACAGAACAGAACAGAATAGAATTCTTTATTGGCCAAGTGTAGTTGGACACACACAAGGAATTTGTCTCTGGTGCATAAGTTCTTAGTATACATACAAGCAACAAGTGATAAATCATGATCATAATCATAAAATACAATCATAAATCGTAAGATACAATGATAATCATAGGATACTAAATAAGCAATCAACGTAAATCATAGATATATGCAACAAAGTTATATTCGTAAGAAGTTAAGGAAATGGGTAATAGGAAAGATGAGAAGGATAATAGTAATACAGTCCTACTGGGTGGTTTGACATCCCAGGGCATAGACAGTGTTGTGGAAATTAGATGTTTAGCAGAGTGATGGCATGGGGGGGGAAAACTATCCTTATATGTATAGTTGTTTTGGTGTGCAATGCCCTGTAGTGTCGTCTTGAGGGAAGAAGTTGAAACAGATTATGTCCAGGATGTGTAGGGTCTTTATATATTTTCACAGCCCTCTTTCTAGCTTGTGCAGTATACAGGTCCTCAGTGGAAGGCAGGGTGCTTGCAATTGTTTTTTCTGCAGTCCTAACTATCTGTTGAAGTCTGTGTCTTTCTTTTTTGGTTGCAGTGCCAAACCAGACAGTTATAGAGGTGCAAATGACAGACTCAGTAATTCCTCTATAGCAGGGCTTTTCAACCTGTGGTATGCATACCACTTGTGGTACATTAATGAGTGGCAGGTGGTATGCAGCCCTGCCTAGCCAAGTGTAGTGGGGAAGGGAAAGAGCCAGCACAGGCAAAGACTTACAGTGAGAGAGTCCTCTGGAGCTGCAGATTTTACTTATGAATGGAGCCATTTGGGGAGGCTGCCTTAGCCAGCAGCCAGTACTTACATTTTTTTTCTTCCTTAAGTGCCGGCTGGGCTCCTTACTTTCCTTTCTAGCCAGTAGCTAATTCTTAAAGGGGAAGTGCCTTTTTAAGCTAGTTCACTCAGCAGCTTGTCTTTTCTGTCTCTGGAGGACTTTCCTTCTTTGATCAATATATGGAAGAGGGAAAATATGGGGGGGGGGTGTTCAAATTCTTCCTTCAGAAGGAGATGGGAATGAGAAAAAGGGAGGCAGGGGAGGGAGGGAAGGAAGTCCCACCTTAGCACTTGGCCACCAGCAGCTCTGCCATTGACTTTGCTTGTCAAAAGGTTGCAGAAGGGGATCACATGACCCTGGGACACTGTGACCATCATAAATATGAATCAGTTGCCAAGCATCCAAATATAAATCACATGACTCTGTTGCTGCAATGGTCATAAGTGTGAAAAATGGTCATAAGTCATTTCAGTGCAATTGCAACTTTGAACAGGTTTTTTTTTGTCACCAAGTTTTTAACACCTTGCTAGGTGGTACTCGAATATTGCCATATCCTAAAAGTGGTACAATCGGTAAAAAGGTTGAAAAGCCCTGCTCTATAGATCTGTATCAGCAGCTCCTTGGGTAGTCTGAGCTTTCTGAGAGGGTGCAGGAAGAACATTCTTTGTTGTGCTTTTTGATGACATATTTGATGTTAGGTGTTCATTTTAAGTCTTGTGATATTATAGAAACTAGAAACTTGAAGGTCTCTACTGTAGATACTGTGCTGCCTAGTATTGTAAGAGGTTATAGAATAGGAAGAGTTCTCCTAACATCTACTATGATCTCTACAGTTTTGAGTGTGTTTGGTTGAAGATTGTTCCGGCCACACTAAAAGGACAGTTGTTCAACTTCCCGTCTCTATGCAGATTTGTCATTCTCTCGAATGAGACCAATCACTGTTGTATCATCTGCAAACGTCAGAACTTTAACAGAGGGATCCTTTGAGGTGCAGTCGTTGGTATAGAGAAAAAAGAGTAGTAGAGAGAGCACACAGCCCTGGGGGGTACTGTGCTAATTGTATCTGATATGATTTTGCCTAGCTTCACCTGCTGCTTCCTGTCTACTAGAAAGCTTATGATCCACTTACAAATATGGGCAGACATAGCTAGCTGAGTCACTTTAATGAGAAGAATATCTGGAATGATGGTATTGAATGCCGAGCTGAAGTCTACAAAAAAGACCCTTGCATAGGTCCTTGGAGATTCAAGATGTTGTAAGATGTTATGCAGTGTCATATTAACAGCATCATCTACCTATTTGCTCGGTAGGCAAATTGCAAGTTGTCTAACAATGGATCTGTGATGGTTTTCAGGTGGGCCAGTACATAACCTTTCAAAGATTTTCCTAACTATGGATATCAGAGCAACCAGTCTGTAGTCATTCAGCTCCTTGATGGAAGGTTTCTTAGGCAATGGGATGATAGTAGAGCACTTGAAGCAAGGAGGAACACATCTCTAGTGATTTATTAAAGATGCGGGGGGACATGGGGGTAGTTGGTAGAATAGGATTAGATTAATTCTTAAGATACTTGGCATTTTTTACTGTAACAATGTAGCACATTGTTTTGTTTGGGTTGATTTTGGAGTTATTGGTGTTCATCTGGAAGAGAGAGATTGCTAAAATTCATTCTCAGACATTTGAGCAGGAATAAATCAGCAGAGAAGAAGGGTATTTCCTCTTGTATAATCCTTCACCGCCCACCTCCACAAGCGTAGCCAGTTGGGAATGGATTGCCAGGAACATGAATAGGAATTCTGATTTAACCTGCCCTGGATTCAAAAGAGAAAAACAACTCTCAGCGACGAGCATTTGGAAAGAGAAATGAAGAATTCAGAAGCTTTTGAAAGAATACTGAATTAACCAGTTCATTCCAAGATAGTCTTTCTAATACAGAAGTGCAATTTCGGTGCAGTGTTGAGTTAATGGCTGAAATGGAACCTGATTAGCTCAGTCTAATTTCAGGCATGTAGTTGCTTTCAATACGCTACTCACCTTCTCTGACATATATATATATATCACATTTTGCCGTTGTTCCTTGAATAAAATGCAACTTCCTTGAGCAAGAAATATATAACACATAACCTGGTTCTTATTATTTTTGAAGGAGAGGTTCATAAAGGGTTTCTGGCATGTGGAGTTCTTGGTGCTCTCTGAGCCTAGTTGTTTTCATGCAGGCTTTCAGTAACATCTTAAACGTTAGAAGGGAGTGGGGTTTGCCCTCTGTTTACATACAGTAATTTGCCTGTCTGATGTTGCTCCTGGTGTTAATCCCCGATTTTATGGGTGTTGATTGCTTGCAAAAAAAAGTGTTCTGATCTTTTTGTTTCCTTTTTAGCTTTTTTATTGTCTCTTTTGAACGGTGTGTAAATGTAGTTTATCTCTATGGGCCTGTTGATAGCTGATTTGTCTAGGTGCCAAGGTTCTAGAAATTCCCTAGCTTTTTTGGATTTAGCTTGGTCTAGGATGCTTGAAGTTTCCAAGTTGAAATTATAGTTAAATCTGTCCATCTATTGTGAAATTAAGGAGTTTTCATAATGTCTTCTGACTGCTAGTTGGTGTTCATGGATGCAGTCTGCTAGTCTTCTGCCTTTCAATGATGATGATGATGATGATGATGATGATGATGATGATGATGATGATGATGATGATGATGATGATGATGATGATGATGATGATGATGATAATAATAATAATAATAATAATAATAATAATAATAATAATAATAATAATAATAATAATAATAATAATAATAATAATAATAATAATAATAATAATAATAATAATAATAATAATAGAGTTGGAGGGGACCTTGGAGGTCTTCTAGTCCAACACCCTGCTCAGGCAGGAAACCCTATACCATTTCAGACAAATGGTTGTCCAGTCTCTTCTTAAAAACTTCCAGTGTTGGAGCATTCACCGCTTCTGGAGGCAGGTTGTTCCACTGGTTAATTGTTCTAACTGTCAGGAAGTTTCTTCTTAGTTCTAGGTTGCTTCTCTCTTTGATCAGTTTCCATCTGTTGCTTCTTGTCCTGCCTTCAGGTGCTTTGGAGAATAGCTTGACTCCCTCTTCTTTGTGGCAGCCCCTGAGATATTGGAACACTGCATTGTGGCTGTTACAGTCATTACACTATATGGTGTAGATGACTCCTGTTTTTTCTTTGTGGGCTATTGGGTCTTTTGGCTTACTTAAGATGCTTTGGAGGGCTTTAGTTGGTTTGTGTGTTACAGTGATGCCAGGTGGTTGCAATAGTTTGTTAGATGTTTCTGAGATGTTTCTGATGTATGGTAGTATTATCCTTTTCATAGATTTTCACTACTGTGCTGTAGTGAATGGTCAGGCGCTTTTTGATAAAGTTGCATGGGTATTGATTTTGTAGAAATATTATAGCTGACTTGTTTCTTTTATCTGGTGTTCTGGATTGCTGCAGTGCGTTTAATGTTTAATGTTATAATATTTATGTTTGTTTTTATATTTTGCAGTCGTGAAGTTCAACACTCCTACTAGCAGCATCAGATCTTAGGAGAAGCCTCTTGAAATTCCTTTCAGAGTTTAGAGCTTTAGAATTTCTCTCTTCTAATTTCAACAGATTCCCCTGCCAAGAATCCCCCAGGACTGTTCCACATTAAACCTGTAGCCAGTAATCTTTTTTGCAAGGTGTGGGGAGAGATTGCCAGCCATAATCATAGGACAGACCTAGCCACAAACTAACAGTCCCATTTTAATCTACTATATTGCACAAAACCAGCCTCTGCAGTTCATTTATTATGTTCAATGGGTTGAATTAACCCAGGAAACCAATGAAATAGAATATTTGTAGCTCAGTGTTGAAATGAGGAGTCCTTGGTGCTCTCTAAGCTTGCTTGTTTTCTTGCAGGCGTTTCATTACCCTAACTAGGTAACATCATCAGTGCTAGTCCCAGGAACCCAGGAAATCAGGTTCATTCAAGCAATCCAACATACTGTAATTTATTGGTTAAAATGTTGGGATGTACTTAAGAGGAACCAGGTGCACGTCTCCTCTGTATAGATGATGCTCATTGGGTAATGTTTGTAGTTTGGAAGGTAAAATGAGGGGAGATCTAGGATTATCAGATTTAGGCTACAAAAATCATGATGACAGCAGAGTTAGACAGTCCTTATCTCCTTGCTGCAATTAGAGATGTTCTGAGTGTTTGCAGCCTAGAAATGGTAGCCCCAGGGAGTCCTTCACATTCACCACATAGAGCTCCCCAAGGGAGCGAGTGATAGAAATATAACAATAATGAAAAGAACCACAGTCAGATTTAGTTTGCAAGTCTAGCCAACTCATACAAAGTTTGCTCTTGCTTTCAAATTCATTGGTCATCATCTGACACAGAGCAGGCATTGCTTGAAAGACATGTAAGCCCAACTTAACCCTCTGTATGACTGTGAGTTCTAAAGAAACAAATTACCTTATTGTTGAATGTTTAAAGAGGCTGACTAAGACTGCACAAAGCACACTCTTCCACATCAAGGCATTGCTTAAACCCAGGCCATTGCAATGAACCAATTCAAGGCAATCCGACTTAGAAAATTAAATTGGTCCACCAATGACTCAGTGGGAAACGATTGTTCAGTCAGGTGGTCCATTTCATGAATATAAAGCGCATGTGCAGAAGCCACTTTCACAGTCTGGTTCAAAGCATTGCAATGACTTTGAACTGAGGCTTCAAAGGGAAGCGTTGCTTTGTCCTCCTTTGAGGTGCCCCAGTTCCCCATCTGCAGCTAATTAAGTGCACGGCACTGAAAAACACTACAATAGTAATACTATCACATGCCATATGATATGTGCGTATACACGCCTACATTATAATCACACTATATTAGTTCTAAACATTTGCAACTCTTTTCTTCAGGTTGTGAATGAGGATGCTTTTCAATTTAGGGCAAAGACACTTTAAGAAGTGTCCCATTTCAGGCTGGAGACCACAAAGGTTACAAGCTCAAAGTGTGTTGCAGCTTATATTATTTTTTATTTTGCTGCATTTAGGCTCATTAAATAGTGAGTGGACCTTCTGTTCTTTTAGAAAAAAAGGTAATCCCTCATGCAATATTTAAATTTAAAATAAAAGACCTAGGATTTGTCCAAAAGTGGCTTTTAATTTTGTTTTTCAGCATCATCCTCTTGGATCATGATTGAATCATAAAAGAAAGGACAAGACAGAAAGACAGTTCTTCCATACCACTAAAGAATTCCTTACACGTTTGTGTTCTGGAGACCTGGGAAACTGACGCTACACTTCGCTTGCTCTTGCTCCGTTGCAATTCTTCTTTGCTGCTTTTGCCTTTCATTACCATTTCTGATGCAGCTTTATTTGATGGATTGTCAGTTGTAATACATAAAAATAAAATATAAGGTCTGAAATCTTCATTGCATGCCAAACCTTTTATGTGGGCCATCCCAATGATAGAATTCTGGGGAAAAAAATAAGACTGAATCAGGATAGCTCTTGGATTTTAGTTATTTCAATCTTCTTCTCAAGGAAGGATCTAAACTAATTTTTTTCCAAATCTGGTGTTCTCCAAATGGGTTGAGACCAGGATTTCTAGAGTTTAGCTAGTATGCCACCTGAACTTGATACAATGCCATGCCCGTCTACTTCTAGACTTTTGGAGCAAGAGAAATAATATTGGAGCATAATTATCAGTATCTCTTTAATTTAGTTTAATTTTAATTAGGCTAGTTTGGTCTAGCGCAGTCAGCAATGCTGACTCAGGAATTCTGGGAGTTGAAGTCCATAAAAGAGCTGAGGTTGCTTACCCCTGGTCTAGTGGTTAGGACACCAGGCTAGAAACCAGGAAATCATGAATTCTAGTTCCGCTTTAGGGGGAAAGCTGGCTGGGTGACCTTGGGCCAGTCACTCTGTCTCAGTCAAACTCACCTCACAGGATTGTTGTTGTGGGTAAAAAAAAAAGGAGGAGGAAGGAGTATTAAGTATGTTTGCCACCTTGAATTACTTATAAAAAACAATAAAGCCAGGATATAAATAAAGTAAAAATAAAAAAATAATCTTTTCTCTCTGGGTAAACTGCTGATTTGTAAATGGATGGGTGTTACTTGTGTCCCAGCTTTGTGGGTTTCTCAACATTCAAGGCAGTTTACAGCAATTAAAAATGGTGATTATAAGAATAAATAATAAAAATAGTAAAAAAGAAAAAGTTGCATCAACATCCCGAACATCAAAACCAATCCACCTAACAAAAGCTTGGAGAAAGAAAATGCTTTTCTCCATGTTCCCAATACTGGCATGGAGTGGGATGGGGAAATATATTTCCTTGAGGAAAGTTTTTCCTTGCTTGGGTTTAGAGAGAGAGATACTCAAGAAAGGACACTATGCATCTTTAAAACCAGAAGGCCCTGTCACATTACTCTAAGTAATTGGGTAGTTTCCAAGCAAATCAGATGGCCCCTTAGATCAGGGGCGTCCAACCTTGGCAACTTTCAGATTTGTGGACTTCAACTCCCAGAATTCCTCAGCCAGCAAGTCTGAAACTTGCCAAGGCTGGACACCCTTGCCTTAGATCATTACGTTATAAGCCATTTACAACTTATGACCCTTAAGCCATTTAAGGGTCAGCTCACAGGACCCTAAACTGTACCAGGTAGACAATTAGCAGCCAATGCAGATCTTTCATATGACCCATTATCTGGTTATCAAACTAGCTGCCACATTTGCATAAGTTCCAAGTTCTAGATATTTTTCAGAAGCAGCCTTACAAACAGCACATTGCAGTAGATAAAGCAGAATTTAATCACGACATTGATAACTGTCAGTAAATCCAGCTGGCCCAGGATGGGTCACAGCTGGGTCTCTAGCATAATTGTACAAGCCATCACCTCTACATCAAATGGCAGCTGTGAGTCAAGAAACACTTCCAAATAGTGAACTTGCTCTTTCTGGGGAGCGTAATCCCATATAAATAATGCTCCCCAAGCCCAGCTTCTTCTTCTTTTGAACATATCTCTGTCTTGTCCAGATGTAATTTCAGTTTACTTTCCTCCAGCACATTATAAAATTTAAGCAACTTTCAGGGGTATTGATTGCTTTCTTGAAATTAGATAATAAGAAGCAATGAGATTCCAAATAACAATATCGACCAATTTGCATATGTGTTGAACTGCACAGAATAAAGCTACATTGGATACTCAATGACCAAGTGGTCAAGGTGGTCCCTCAGCACCACCTTCTGTATACATCCCAACAGGAAGGGACTGGATCCCCCAGGTTGACTCTAACAAATAGCCCAGAAGGATGCTGAGATCAATGGAACTAAAGATCACCAATAGAACCAGGATAACTGATAAGGTCACACTTTGCCTAATATCTGGCATAGGCCATCCACCAAGATGACCAAAAGACTCCTAGTCCCATATCCTAATAAAATCGATCTCAGTCTAGATCAGGGGTGTCAAACTGCCGGCCTGCGGGCCGGATGCATCATAGTGAAACCGCACCCACCCCATTGCCGGCAATGGCAAAAAAGTTGCGATACATGACGTTGCGAGTTTGACACCCCTGGTCTAGATAATGCAGAAACATCTGGAGGCTACCACCTTTTCAATCACTTTACCCAGACACTGAAGTTTAGTAACCAGAGATTACACATATCTTCTGGGGCCAGGGAGGGTTTTTGTTATAAAGTTATTTAAGCAAGTGGGAACACGTTTTCATGCAAGATGGCATTCATCTATTTCAACTATGGAGCCAATATTGACCCGGTTGGTTTACTTAATTAGCCAGGAAGGGCAAGGATCATGTGACCTACATTTTTTCCATACATCTTGTTCATATCCTCAACAGCGTTGAAAGAATCGGTATGAACAAGAGGGTTTTTCCAAAATTAACTCCAAGTACCTACCCCGAGACTGGAGTTTGAAAATTGCACACAAAGTTCCTCTAAGGTTTAATAGTTCCTCATAGCACTGAGTTCCAGCTGGACACACTCTGGTTTTGTCTGCACTTTTATGGACACAGAAATCCAGATGTACTCAGTTCATATAACATAGACAGGGAAATATGCTATTCACTCATTAACCGCAGTCTTATAGTCTCTGGTGTGTGTGTGTGTGTGTGAGTGAGTGTTTGTTTTTTTGTGGTAATGAAATCATACTGTATCTATTAATTTAGCTTACTTTATGCCATTTTAAATCAATCTGTTACAATCACAGAAGATGTATCCCATTGTTAAGGCCCATGGTTCTAGTTTGTGATGCCATATTTCTTCTGTAATGCATTTTTAGAAAGAGAAAGAGGCAGCATATTTTAGATGCCCTTTCCAGTGACCTAGCCTTATCCCAGTCTTTAACTGCTCTTATCTGCCAAGGTTCTCATTGTATAAGAAAGAATGCATTTCCTGGGGGGCAAATTTGTTTAACAGTAGCCCTGACTCATAACATTCCAGGCTATCTTCCCCATCTACAGAGAATAAATATTTTCAATGCTTTCTTTGCAATCTGTGATATAACTTGGTGTGGGTGGATAGACTTACGATAGTGCCTTCCCAGAACATACTTTTCTTTAACTGGAATTAACTTATGCAGAAAACATCCAGCAGCTTCTTTTGATTGCTTTTTGACAGCAGGGCCACACGGACACCCTTCCCCAGGCAATGCAGTCAAAAATCTGTGATTAAAAACAGTATCCCAATAATTGTGATTTTTAACTTGCAAATTCGTTACAGAAGGCTACAGAGATATCCCATATTTCTAATAATCAACCTAAGACTTTCAAGAAAAATGTAACAATGTGTGGAATTGGGACAAAAACATATATAATCCAGCATTCTGTTCCTATAATGCCTGTCAGTCTTTACTTTTTTTTTTAATACAATGTTATTGAAAGCTTTAAAAACAACCGAAAAATTAACACAAACCAAAATCAAGTAAGAAAGGAAAAGGAAAAAATAAAGGAAATAAAAAAGAAAACTAAAGTGCAAAAAGAAAAAGTGGAAGAAAAATAGAAAAGAAAGAAAAGAGATATTAAAAAATAGTGTACAATCTTCTTTGCAGCTGTTACAAATATAGTTATAAATTTATGTCTTCCTTTAAAGTTACATAGTGGCTCTTTCCTTTGCATAATCTATCCTCTCAAAACCATAGATCGTAAATTCATTTTTTCCCCAAAGTTCATAAAGGGGTTTCCAGTCATCAATAAATGTAGATAGTTTGGTCCAGTGGTTAAGATACTGGGCTAGAAAGCAGGAGATCATGAGTTCAAGTCCAGCCTTAGCCAATGAAAGGCGGCTGGGTGACCTTGTGCCAATTGCTTTCTCAGGCCCACCCACCTCACAGGCTTGTTGTTGGGGGGGAAACAGGAGGAGGAAAGTTTATTGGATATGTTTTCTGCCTTGAGTTATTTATAAAAATAATAAAGGTCGGATAAAACTCAAATAAAAAAATAAAATATTGTCTCTTCTCTAATCGGATATTTCCAGAATGAGTCTAGAATATATGGTATTCTCCCTCTTGATTCTGTTCTCACATTTATTGACAAAAACATACAAAGAATTCACTCTCTTGCTAGCCTTTGACCATCTGGATTAGCTTTACAGTACAGTAGGCAAAAGTTATAAAAAGTCTTTTTTCCGAAGTGACTCACTCTCTCTCTCTCTGTGTGTGTGTGTGTGTGTGTGTGCTTAAGTGACAAATGTTCAAACATTGAATGTGGAGTAGCTGGAGCAAAGACTAACCACTACACTTCCCAAATGCCGCAAGTATTTCCCGCATAATTATTTTCTTATCTTCAAAGATATTTGTCCTGGCAATTTTTGGTTTCCATAAACACCAATGCAGTTACGATCTCTCCTTGATGTTTCTGGAAAGTCCTCAAGGAGACCAAACTTGGAAATCCTTTTTATAAACCTTCAGCAAGAAATCCGAGAACAAAACTTGTCCTAGGTTTCAGAAATCTACTCACAATTTTTGTTTAAAAAAAACCAACCCTAGCAGTATTTTACAATTCTCTTTTTCAGTCCTTCAGTAGCAATTAAGTGAAATTCTAATGAATCATTTATTTTGTGCCAAACCGCCATCCTCATGCATACATTTGATAAAATTATGCAAGATAAGCACCAGTACTGGAGTTTTTTTTAAAAAAGGCACCTCAAAAGATGACTGTAGAGTGTAAGTATATTATTTTTGGCATTTGTTTTGAGAACATCTGGCCTGATTTGGGAACTTCCCCTCCTCCTGCTTTTTTTTTTTTTTTTTACATCTTTCTTAATGAAGAATTTTGGAGAAGTTTGCATGTTCTTGGGCCGTTTAATTGGTCCTGAATAAAAGTATTATTCATTCAGATATAGATTTTTTTTTTAAAGGAAAATCATGAAAGGCAAAAGGAAAATATTTATCTCCTTCTCAGATGTTCACTATGATTCTTCAGGTATAATTTTGCTTATTCAGCACAATGGAGAAAACAACTACTAGAACAAAAAATCCATAGTCCTATTTGGGAAACCACAATCTATTAGTTAAACGGTTCTATGGTGACCCAACACCCCTAGCTTGATGAGGCCAGCAGGGGGCAGGCGAGTGAGTGAGCGAGCGGGCTTTCAGAATGAAATCATAGTATTTCTGGTCATGTGCTGAGTGCTTTCTGCCCAAAGCCAGGTGGATGACTTCATGGTGTTTCTGGTCACGTGCAGAGTGCTTTTCCCCAAAGCCAGGGAAAAAAGCTCACTCACATACCCGGCTCTCCATCCATCTCCCGTAGCGAGTTATCCCCGCACCAAAGAGGTGACAGCAGTAAGTTGGCAGTGAGGACTTGGTGGGGGCGAGAAGGCTGCCCCCTGCTGGCCTCATTGAGCCAGTGGCATCAAGTCCTCCCATTCCTCAGTTAAACATCACTTAGCAAGACAGATCAATGCTTCTAAACATTTTTAGAGCCGAAGAGTGTAAGATTGGGAAATTGAATGGTCCACTAAGAAAAGAAATGGAAAACACTGGCAGCATGTTGGTGTAAGCATGTAATTGGGTGGAAGTTGAGTTCTTGCTTGAAAGAAGCTAGTTGCTCTTAAGTCTGCCCAAGACACATTTCCAAAAACAATGCAGTGGCTCTACTTTGTACTTCAATAGCAAGGCCCTTGTCCCTTTAGACCAGTGATGGTGAACCTTTTGGGCTTGGCGTGTCCAAAATTCAGAAAATGCCTAATCTGACACTGATAGAAGATGTGTAGTTCAGGTAAATTTGCAGGGTGATTATGTTCTCTGAGCTTGGAGGTTTGCTTGCAGACATTTCATTACCCAACTAGGTAATATCAGTGCTGATGAGGTTACCTAATTTGGTAATAAAACATCTGCAAGAAAACAACCAAGCTCAGAAAGCACCAAGGAGCCCATAATTTGGCATGTCATATGCCCCTCTGAACAAAAGAGAAGAAATTATCTCCTCTCTCCCCTCCCCCCCCTTCTAGGCCACCTCGAACACTTGTATTTGGCAGCAGTGTGGAAGCTAGGCCTTGACTTCACATCTAGTGCCACTATTGCCCCTCAAAAAGATTGCCTCTCCCCATTCCCTAAGATGTGTAAGCCCTGGGAGCAACACAATTGCCCACACACAGCCCAGGTCTCCCCAGGATCTGCTATGCACCACTTCCCTTCAGATGATTCCCATTCTGTTGACAGTCCCTGCGGCCTACCCAAGACTGCTCTCCACAATTTAACCCATGGGGTTGCTTTTGGAAATGACTTCGAGGCAATCAATGTGTCTACAAGTATAGTAAATAAGTAAATAATACTTATCATTTACTTATTTTTGTATATCTCTCTCTCTCTCTCTCTCTCTCTCTCTCTCTCTCTCTCTCTCTCTCTCTCTCTCTCTCAATAATTATTACAGTATCAGAACAAGTGAATTAGCCAATCTTCTCCTCTTCCTTCTCTTAGTTACTCTTGACAGCTTCACCAAATTTTGGAGGGGGGAAAAGCTTATATTATTAAATTAGCAGGGATAAATAGAGCATAAAATAACAGGCTTGGAAGGGATCTTAGAGGTCATCTAGTCCAGGGCTTTTCAACCTTTTCACCGATTGTACCACTTTTAGGATATGGAAATATTTGAGTACCATCTAGTAAGGTGTCAAAAACTTGATGACCAAAAAAAAAAACCCTGTTCAAAGTTGCAATTGCACTGAAATGACTTATGACCATTTTCACACTTATGACCATTGCAGCATGCCCAGGGTCATGTGATTTATATTTGGATACTTGGCAACTGATTCATATTTATGATGGTCACAGTGTCCCAGGGTCATGTGATCCCCTTTTGCAACTTTTTGACAAGTAAAGTCAATGGCAGGGCTGCTGGTGGCCAAGTGCTAAGGCAGGACTTCCCTCCCTCCCTCCTTCCCTGCCTCCCTCTTTCTCATGCCCACCTCCTTCTGAAGGAAGAATTTGAAAACCCCCCCCATATTTTTTCTCTTCCATATATTCATCAAACAAGGAAAAGCCTCCAGAGACAGAAAAGACAAACTGCTGAGTGAACTAGCTTAAAAAGGCACATTCCCCTTTAAGAATTAGCTACTGGCTAGAAAGGAAAGTAAGGAAGAAGAAAAAATGTAGTAAGTATTGGTTGCTGGCTAAGGCAGCCTCCCCAAATGGCTCCATTCATAAGTAAAGGAATCTACAGGCAAAATCCATTCAGGAGAAAAATACTTCAAAATCCCTTGCAGCAAAACTTACAGCTAACAATAGCAGAGCAATAGAAGCTAACACGAGACATCAGCCATCAGCCATCAGCCAAATAGAAATTGCCAAACACTCCTTAAGAACACAAAGCCCACATTGCACAAATCCCAGAACTTAAAAGTCACAAAAGCACATAAGAATCCTTCCACTCTCCATCTCCCTCCCTCCCTCCTTCGTGCCTCTGCAGCTCCAGAGGACTCTCTCACTGTAAGTCCTTGCCTGTGCTGGCTCTTTCCCTCCTCCACTACACTTGGCTAGGCAGGGTTGCGTACCACCTGCCACTCGTTAATGTACCACAAGTGGTACGTGTACCACAAGTGGTACGTGTACCACAAGTGGTACGTGTACCACAGGTTGAAAAGCCCTGATCTAGTCCAATTCCCTCCTTGAGCAGGAGACCCTATACCATTTTGGACATATTGGTTTATTGTTTATTGCTTACATGGATAAATGGTGGTATATTAATTCAAGTAATATAAACCTCCCAATGTAAGGAATGAGCCACTATGTGGGAAGTTTTTAAATGAATGTTTCTTGTCTTTTCCTAGAAAGCCGCATTTCCCCTCATTTTCTTTCTTTTGCCTAAATTTCCTTGACCTTTCACTCACTGCAGCGATGCCTTCCATCGCCTTTATAAACACCTCCAGGCTGCAGTTGGAATAAAACATCTTCAGTAAGAGGGGCGGCCTCATAAATCTTTTAAATAAATAAACAAATAAGCTGCCCAGAGTTGCTTAAGATGAGCAGCCAATTTTTAAAATAAATAATATAAAAACGAATTCTGTCAACTCTCCTTTGTTTTCTGCTTCGTGCTTTCTGCTTTGGCAGAAAAGTAAGTACTTTTTAAGGAAGAAGAAAGTCTGCTCTTACTTCCTCAAAAGAAAATAAACTATCTTCCTCTGCAATGGCATATACAGTGCTTTAAATCTTCTTTTCTTCTTCTTTAACAAAAGCATTTCAAACAATAAGCTACCATGTTTAGAATCAGTAAATCATTTGGAAATTAAGCATCAAAGAATTAAGATATAAACATGATTTTTTTTTTTTTGGGTCATTTGACAAAGAGCTCCGGATGCATAAATTTATTCAAACTGGAGTCTTTCTGTTTGAAGATGTAGTTTCACTTAAGCTAATAACCCAGCAGAAAGGTGAGCAAAAGCCATGAATTTGTGTTCTCCAATTCGATAATTCTGATTTAATGGCTTTTAGCTAGCCTTTCTCCTCCAGACACCCACATGAGTAATGTTCTGGGTTCGCTTGCATTAAAATGGAATACATCTGGCAGATCTGAGGCAGCTCAGCATGAAAGAGGATGCTGACAAGAGAAATTCTGCTGTTGGGATTCTCCATCCAGATCTGCAGGAAGAGGAATGACAGGATAGCGGTATTTCTTCAGAACCTCAACCAGCCCTGCAAAGAACAAGCCAGGGAAGGATATCCATCATTGGTCAAATTTGGCAAAGCATCCAAATGTGTACCAGAGGCAACACCTTGAACAACACACTTCCTTTCATAGTTATGGAGAATCCAAAGACACAATAATATCCCCATGGCAATAGCTGAAGCAAAAAGCTCTCCTTAGTCCAGTGGAAATTTTGCTAAGAAAAAAAACAGAGGCTCCATAGAGAGGCAGAGGAAAAGGAATTATGAAGCTGAACAGTCGCATAGGAAGCTGAAGTTTTCATGAGGACCATTCAGAAGGGCAGCCAAGGAACACAAACAGGAATGAGAGCAAACGAGGGGTGATTTAGACACGATAATGGAAGAGCCATTTTATTCAACTATCGTAAAAGTAAACATGAAGAAATGCGCATGCAAGTGATATCTCAGAGCCAAATTAAATGTTCCTTTGGTAAGTACCACCTAGCAAAATAGATTGCTTTTGACTGATTTAACAGTGTGGTTTATGGTGTGTGTATATGTGTGTGTTAGGGATCCAGGGCAAGCAAATCTTAGGCCTTCCCTTCCCTACCTCAATGTTTCCAAAGTAAACTCCAGCAAAATAATAGAAAAATCCCAGCACCTTTTTCTACTTCATGACAAGATACAGAACTGTTGGGCACGCATCTAGATCCAATGTGATGTAGTGGTTCTAGGCCTTCCTTAAGTACAGAAGCCAGCTGGGTAACCATGAGCCAGCCTTGCCTATCTCAGCCTAGCCTGGAAATTGAAAAATATGCACACACCACAAGCCACATCCCCACCACAAACTAGTGCTTGGTCATATAGCAATGAAGGCCTTGGAAAAGATATCCAGATGCTACAAAGATGAGAATCATGCCGGCAATTTTCTTGTGACACTTTCTAACTTGAGGAAGCAGGATATGCTTTGGTGAGAAGTTTATAATTCTGGGAAGATGAAAAGAAAAATGGATGACTATCAACAAGGTACATCAGATGTGTCAAACTCAAGGCCCGTGGACCACGATGGGCCGAGATCTGGATATGGCGATGGACCGGTCCCCACTGCCCTGGCCCAGCCCAGCCGGGTGCCCCCATGGGCGTGCGCACAGGAGGCATCCCAGGATCTTGCAGCCCATGCAGCACAAGTGGGTCTGAGCACCATAACCACTGGGCTGGCCCTCCAAGCAGCAAGTAGAGGCAGAAGCACACTATCCGGCTTGTTCGATGAGCTGGGAGGCCAGCCACGACGGGTGCAGGCAAGCAAAGATGTATGGTTGGGCCGCAGCAAGGCAGTCCAGCCAGTCACCATCACCACCACTCTGTGGCCGCCCCTGCCATCCAACTTCATTCTCCAGCTCTGCTGCACATGCAGGATGAGCCTCTCACCCACCGCCACATCCCCGATGGCCCTGGCAAACAGGAAAGGTGGGGAGCCTCCCATCTGCAAGAGGCAGCCATGACTCACCTCACCGCTCTGCCCGAGCCCAACCCTGGAGCTGCCCCATGCACAGTGGGGCACCCCCTAGGAATGGTGCCAGGTCGGGTCATGGAGGTCCAGTGCCCTGGGAGCTCGACGGCAGGGCCGGGCACCCACCGACCAGGGCCCGAGCAGCCTACACCACCATCCGGGGAGGGGGCCGTGTGGCCTGAGAGAGATGGCAAGGCTCCTCTGTTGGACCAGGCTCCGGTGCCTGCCCCAGTCCCATCCCCTTCTGCCGGAGACCCCCAGATCCCTCCCACAGCCCTGCCCACCCCCCCACAGCACCTCCCAATGCGAGCAACATTATGCCATCCATGCCCACCCAGTCACACCCACCCACTCAGTCAGCCACACACATACACACACGGCACCCCCGGCACCCCCAAGGGCAACCACCATGCTGATGTGGCCCTCAATGAAATAGAGTTTGACACCCCTGAGGTAAATGGACTTGATTACAGCAATGATAGGTGCACTACTGGAAGACTTGAAGGGGCAGATTGGTACAGTTGTATGCAGTTGCTGAGTCAACATCAACTTTGTGGCACATAATCACCAATGCATTCTGGACAGGTGTGGTAGACTATGGATTGTGTTATTCAATAAAGAGGACTTCTTTATGCAGGATTGATTTTTGGGGTGATGTTAATAATCATATATAAGCAACTTCAGCCTTAATAGGTTTCTCTTTAAGCACTGCAGTAATCAAAATCTAAATAAGATTGTGAGATATGTAGTGTGCATATAATATTTCAAGTCAAACTGCACTACATTTCCGAATGGTCACGCAGATCAGCAGTGGATCAAGATCTCTCAGCTCTCCCATTGTTGGAAATCTTTTAAACAGAGGCTGGACTACTGGGATTCTCCATCCAGCGGCATGCAGTAGCATCAAAATGATGGGTGCAACCAGGGCAATTGAAGCCTCATCATGTTTTACCGAGTGATGCACATTAAAAGGCATAGAATTTATTATCCACTTGTGCCTATTTTGATGCTGCTGGGCTTTCCCACACCACAGTGGCCTATCCCTTATCTGTGACTTTTATGCATTGAATGGGATGAGTTGGGTGAGATGACTTAATAATAATCCCCTCTTGTACTGTTTAAATGCTGTTATCTTTACTATTGGTTTAATTATAGGTGTAATTGACATTCTATATTTGTGCTTATTTCTGACAGAGGTCATTCCACGTAGGTTTTCATTGGGTATTTCCATATTTTGATTCTGAAGTGTATCTTTTTTATTTCTCCCTCTTTTTGTTCAATGGGTAAGACCAGTAATATTTCATACTTTTAAAGTACCAGGTCACTGAGAATTTTCCTTGGATTTCCTCCTCCACAACTCGAAACAGTGTTTGACTAAGTGTCTCCCCACTGAGGCCAATCTGACATCTTCTTCACCCCCTTTGTGGCACTGGACAAATAGGCGTTTATTCTCTCAAGCCTTTGCCATATTTCTGCGTTAACTAGATGAAGAGAGTACAGAATAGGACTTGGACGGAGGGATGCATAAACTGTTACCTAGGCAAAAATGGTGGAAATATTTTTTTTCCAAAGTCCAGAGCAATAACTTCAGAATCACCTCCCTAATTTACTAAATTAAATCAGACTTGCAAAAATCTGTTATTATAGTCGATCTTAGTAAAAGTAGTTTTAGCCTTCTTGTGGAATTGATTTTCTGAACTGTTCCTCACTGAGGGACTGATGCTATGATATATAACACTTATACGTTGAGGTTCTGCTGCCTGTATTTTTAAAGTTTTAATGGTAAAAATTTAGAGCTGTAAGCCACCCTAGGAAAGCTGTTTTGAAGTCTAATACAAATATTTTAAATTAGTAGTTAGTACTTTTTTAGTTTGAGGGAAAACATGAATTTCCAAGAATGCCCTTGAAATAAGACAGGATGTTGAACGCAAGGTAGATGATGATAACCAGGTTCTTTTTGGGGAGCTTAGAAGCTAAGAAAACAAAGCAAAAGCACTAATACCCAAAGGTCACAGCAGGTCCTAAAGGTAGCCAGAAGTGAAGCTTTGAAGCTATTTTCTTTTTAGCCAGATCTATAGCAAATCCCGGCACATACAGCAAACCATCTACTTTTTTTAAAAAATAGAAGTCACTGGTTGATTGGCTGTCAGTGCAACTGACCGCACCGCTTGTTATAGGGGTAAAAATCAAGAAACATTCTTGTGTTCACTGCCTTGAGCATTTAAGAAAACAGGAAGGAAAGAGAGAGAAAGGGTGGGGAAAGAGTTAGCTCATTTTAACTGACTTAAAGAGTACAGACAAAACAGGGCAGATACTTGTCTTCCCCAATGGCATCTAAGAGGCATTCAGTAATTCAGAAAAAAATCCCAATTTCTGGTTTGCAAAATGGTGCAAAACAACTGGCTCGCCACAACTTTGTAATAAATAATGTTAGTTGAAAATACAAAAATGGGTAGTCAACATTTGGAATGTGAAATAAAATTGCGCAGCCATCAGCTAGCAGAGATCATCTGCTTTTATAGATTCTAAATTGAGATGAAGCTGACTGATTGTGCATAGAGCAATTATGATATTAGGGTTAGATCTTAAAGAATTCTTTTTTTTTTCCAAGTTTGCATATTGTAAAACCACGATCCAGGCTTGTAATCTGACCAAGTCTTTTTACCCCATCTTCTCATAGTTAATGCAAATATTACTACTAGAGCTGCTTAATATTTGGATGAGAAACCAACATGAAAAACCAAGGTTGCGAACTTCTTAGGCTAGAGTGGGAAGATAAAAAAAGAAAACTTGGTAAATTGCTCTAGTGGAGAAACAACATGGGCATATCTATAGATGAAGACCCAAATATCCATTCAACCTGAGCTTCCCTAGGGCGACACAGTCACCCAAACAGGAGTCCACAATCAGAAAGATGGTGAAAAGCCCATGGAATAAAGACTTATCCTTTCATATGATCTGGCAGCTGGTCAGGAAAATTATATTTACATGTATATCTTGAGGCTACAAAACAGACTCTCACTACATCCGCTCACAATCATGGGTGCCTAGGGATAGGGAGGGAGAGCAAATGATATATGCATGGTGATACTACACAATTGTTGCAATGTGCACATTAACATCAGATGTCAGAACACAAGTTTTGTAGTGGTGGCATTTATGCGATGGTATCATTGTGTGTGTGGGGGGGGGGATGACGTGAAGGCTCAGCAATTAAAGATGCTGAGCTTGTCAGCTGGAAAGCCTGTGTTCGAGACCTGAGCGCTGTGCAACAGGGTGAGCTCCCGTTAACTTGCCCCAGCTCCTGCCCACCTAAACAATTCAAAAGCATTCACATTTGAGTAGATAAATAGGTACCACTTTGGTGGGCAGGTAACAGCACTCCGTGCACCTTTGGCATATAGTCACAGAAATGCCTTCCGATAATGCGGGCTCCCTGGGCTAAGATGAGCACCGCCCCCCTAGAGTTGGACACAGCTGGACAAGGGAAACTTTACCTTTACCTTTTCATTGTGTCAGTGTGGTGATTTTGGTGTCTCTGTGGTTTGCTGCAAACACTGCTGGTCAAAATTGTAAATGTGTGGCTATGTAGATGTCATACTAGCAACTTCTGGAAATGGCCTGTTTCAGAAAAGCTTTTTTCTCCTAGTGACCCATCTTTCTGTTCTCAACCTGGAAGTCTGCACTGCCCTGATGTGGTGACTTCTTTTTACACAGTAGAGAAGGGCAGTACTTAGAAAAGACAGGGTTGGGTGGTAAGTCTTAGCAACACCTGCCATTTGAATTCCCCACAATGCTTTTGTTACTGTCTGTGTATTTCATCAGTGCAGCTCATGGTGTGAATAAATCATCAGAAATAATTTATCATTTTTGAATCTTGTAATAATTAAATTATTACAAGATTCTAAAGACAGAGGGGGCCTTGGACTCCCGGATTGGAGACTTTATTATCAGGCAGCTATTTTGCTTTGGCTTAAAGAATGGATTACATTGAGAAACAAAAGGCTTCTTTATTTAGAGGGGCATGATTTGCAATTAGGTTGGCATGCATTTTTGTGGTATGAGAAAAATAAAGTACACAAATATTTTCAAAATCATGCTATAAGGAATGTATTGTTTTCAGAGTGGGAAAAAATTAAACATAAAATGTATATGAAAATACCTGAGTGGATTTCGACAATGGAAGCCTTTTCCTATCCAAATTTAATTAACTATGATAAACTTGTTAGCTATAAAGATATTTTGGACAAAGATGGGAAACTTAAAGACAGACAAATTCTTCAGCAACAGGGTATTGACTTAACATGGTGGTCTTACTTGCAAATTCAGACAAGATATGAAAAAGATACAAAGTCTACAGGATTTTATAAAGAACAGACACCGTTAGACAAAATATTGTTAAAAACTGATGAACATTTGATTAAAAAACTCTATAAATTTCTGCTAAGCTGGAAGATGGAAGAAGAACAAGTAAAAGAAACAATGATAGTATGGGCTAAGAATTTTGGATATTCTATAGACTTAGAAGATTGGCAAAAACTATGGGATCGAAATATGAAACTTTCTAAAGCGGCCGCATATAAGGAGAATTTATATAAAATGTTTTATAGATGGCATATGACACCAGTTAGACTAGAGAAAATGTTTAAAAATGTATCAAATATGTGTTGGAAATGTAAACAAAAACCAGGAACTTATTATCATATCTGGTGGATATGTCCTAATGCAAAGATATATTGGCTTAAAATTCATAAATGGCTAGAAAAGATGACTGAGATACAGATAGAACTTAAACCGGAATTGTTTTTATTAGGAATATTAAGATCTAATTACGGAAAAGAGAATGAATATTTAATCTTACATATATTAACAGCCGCGAGAATAGCATTTGCCCAATTTTGGAAAAATGAAAAGATACCACCTGACCAGACTATTATTATGAAAATATTGGAATGTGCAGAAATGGATAGACTAACTTTAGAAATTAAAGAGAAAGAAGACACAATTTTTTTTAAAACATGGGAAAATTTTTATCAATGGTTAGCAATAAGACAGAATGAAAAAGGATGATGAAATTAAATAAGATAAATGATGTATTTTCTTTTGAATATTATTTTTTTAACTTTTTGGTTAGATGTTTACATTTAACTATAATTAACTATAATTAAAAGCGTTATATTGATATTTATAGTTAACTATATTTACTTAGTAATACATCACTAATAGTATATTGATTATTGTTACTTATAGAATGAATGATATGTATTGGCTTAAGTTTTTACCATTAATAGTGATAAATTTATTAATATAGCTTTTTAGTACTATGTTAATCATGTATACTTAATATGTATACCCGGACGATAGTCTGCTTGCTAAAGCGTTGATTTAGTGTTGGGGTTAACCCCATTATTGTATCTACCCCTACCCTTGGTTTAATCCTTGTTTTTTACCCCATGTTATACCTCTACCTACCCTTCCCTTTCTATCCCGATAAAAAATAATAAAACATATTTAAAAAAAAAAAAAAAAGAAATAATTTATCATGACTCCAGCTTAAAAAAATGTGACCTGTTTATTGTAAATGAAAAGCATTCATAACAGTGCAAACAATTCTTTGGTAGATTTATTAAGTACAAGAAAGCAAGTAAATTTTTATTTTCGGTAGGAATTTTAACAAAGTAAATAAATATGGAACAATTGCCACCAACAAAATACTGAGAAAAAATGATCATTCAGCCATCGGCCACTGTCTCAAAAATGCTACATGAATTTTTAATTGGCAAAAAATGTAAAAAAAAATCATTTTATAATACTTGATTTACGTGATAATTATAGAATTAGGTCTATTTGTTTAACACCAAACATTTCCTGCTATTTGTTTAGCTATAAATGCTGGAAGTTACATCATTTTACATATTATTTGAACAATATTGATTATAGTGTTAACAGAAATGGGCTACAAATCCTCTTTTCAATGACTTATTGGATTTTTGCATGGAGATCTGATAGCCTACTGATCAAATATTTTATTTCAATATAGGAAGCCAGAGTTGTTTCGTTACTGATTCTTGGAAAAGATACTCTTCAGTGACCATGGTGCAACCCTGTACCCCTTTATTTGGGTACAGATACCCCCCCACACAGACATTTAATATGACTTAATTTGAGTAGATTTGCATAAGTCTGTTTTGCAAAATACCTGAGCAGGTTTTTTTTTAGTGTATCTGCAGCATGAAAATAAATTGTCATTAGTAATTTGTTAAGATTTCAACATATTGTATATCTGCAGTAATGTGCTTCAGTTATGGTTATATATCATAATTTGTGAATTTGCCCAAATATGAAAGAATTCTAGAGAAAACCCCTACAAAAATGTGATCTGGATTGTGAAAATACAGGATTTACTGAGGTAATGAAAGGCCTAAGAGGTAATCCTTAAAATTAAGTACAATTTTTAAAGTATATCTTCGCGTCATGAGCATCAAAGTCAAATCTTTATCTAGGAATTTGCTTTTGAGTTCAATCCTGTGCCTGTTTATCTGGTTATAAGTCCTACTGAGTTTGGGCTTACTTTTAAGTAAAGATGTTTAAGATAGTAGTCTTTAAAAAATTCTGTAAAATTTGTTTATCGACTGCTTTGTATTCTCAAAATACTTTCCTAAAGCAGCTACTAACAGATGCTGGTGGAATACACACTGAACAAATCCCATGGTTAATTTCTCTTTTTGAAACTATATGAAAATTGATTAATGTCAGTTCAGAAGATGGCTAAATTCTACAAATTAATGATTTGCTGAAGTACCAGTCGTGAAGACAAACACATTGGTCAAATGAGGTATGAGAGCTTTTCTTCGCTGACTGTAATAATATATGGCTGGTTATAGAAAAGGCAATATTGAAAATAATAACAGTCCTTAAAACACATATCTGGGCATACAGATTCACAAATAGTAATGTTTAACATGATTTTGACACAAGTACTAAGTAGAGAAAACAGGCGCCATGTAACCAGAGACTTTGAAATGTTTTGTTCCTTCATACTAACAGATTTTATTGCAAAATCATGCAACGATCCATCTAGGATCAATAGATTTTAGGTGCTACTCTATGCACACTGCTTCAGTACAACTCATTTGTTCACAAAGTATTTTAGAGAAGCTTTAGCAGCATTTTCATTAAAGGTTGGCGCCTTTTGTATACAGATGAATGCATGACATTTGTTTTCAGGCTACACAATAATTCAGGTCAGAAGGCGAATGTAATTTTGAACATGTCTTTTCCTGGAAAACTGTATACTTAACCAGTATGATGCTAGTATCTACATCCAAATAATCTTTTCCTGAAACTGTCACCTACTGGTTTTTATGTTCACATTTTCAAGGTTTCTTCTGAGTTAGCATATCAGGGGAGAAGCTCATTGGAGAATCATAGTTTAAATCTTCCTGGTCCTCAGGCCAAAAATGCTGTTATCTATATCTCTAGCTGTATCTGTGTTTAAAACTATGGGATCCAAGCCATACAAAAAGAGCAATTTTGTTGAACCTGATTTAGGTCAGTTCTGGAACAATTGATTAAGGCATGTTCTATGACAGTGTTTTCAATCTTAACAACTGTCTATGGAGATTCTTGGTCAAAGGTGTGTTTTCAAAAGGCAACTGGACTTTCAGAGTTGAAGAATTTTCTTGGATGAAAAGTGAAACATCTTCCAGTTGCCATTGGCCAAAGCACCTCTGGGACAATCTTAACAATGTTAAGATGTGTGTAACTCATGCTTGCTGGGGAATTCTGGGAGTTGAAGTCCACAAATCTTAAATTTGCCAAGTTTGAAAAAGATTGTCTTGGAGCGTTTTCTAAGAGGACATTTAAAGCTACCAGATCTGGGATGCTAACATCCAGATAACTATTAAATGGTAGCAAAGAAATGCTGATCTGGTAGCCCTAACCTATTTGGAAAAATAGATTCTGGGAAGTCAGAATGCACTCAGCACTGAAAGTACTTTAAATGTCAGAAAGGTGCTAGAAGAGATAAGAGGTTTCAGAAATTATTGTGGCGTATGCAAACACAATGTTCCCAAGAGGGTTCTTAACTCTTCCATTGTTTTAATAACTGTTTGATTAATTTCTCTATTATTACATATTTTCCAGAACAGCATAATGCCCCCTACCCCTTCAGTCATCATTCTGTGCCTGAGGTTTATTATGATAAAGGAGTCTTCCATAATGGTTTATTTCTCGGCACAAATGTGGGTTATTTGCAATTGCTAAGATATAAAGTAGGAAAATATGAGTGCATATAAGCTGGTTAGTAAGTGAATAATGAAAAATGGATGCCTAAAACAGCTGAATATTTATGGGAGCCAGAATTAATTTGTGGCAGGAGTCACTATGAAACAATCCTCACATCCTTTTAGCAGGCTCAGCCTCGGAAGATATGATAATAATGGCTCTGGGCAGGGTCAAATATTATCATTGAATGAATACAGACAATATCCACATCATAAGGATGAGGGTTCCCAGACATATTTGAATTCTGGGATTATTTCACATCTATAAATTAAGTTCTGATGTGGCAGATTTATTGGACCACTTGAGCAAGTTTGCAGTACTATATGTAAGAAAGATGAATTAATGTAGATAGGAAATGGAAGTACAGGCAGCCTAAACATCTCAACTGAGACAAGAATGACAACAAACAGGAAAACATAACACAGGTGAAAAATGTAAAGCAGCTGAGCAATTGCCCTTTAAACCAAGAAGTACATATTTTCAAAAGTCTAAAAGTGTGAGAATGTGATATGATTTTTATTTTCCGTATCCTTTTTCTCATGCATACATAGATTTGTGAATTAAGTTATTGAATCTTATACTAGCCATTCCTCTAGTAAAGTGTGGTGGAGAGTCAGAAGTTTGTTGTACCACAAACTTAAGAATATTTTATCTGAGTTTTCCAAATCTGTCAACTTCCATTGGTCTGGACTTCATCTCCAAGAATGGTCAGCCAATCTGGCCAAGGAATGCCAGCACTGAAATCCATAAAAATATGGAAGTTTTCAAACTTGGGAAACATTGTATTACACTGGAAGTTAAATGATGATAGATGCAGGCATTGGATAGGGCAGGATTTAATACAACTGGTGTGTAAACAGATGCCAAAATTAAGATTTTTCATTCTTAAACTCAATTAGAATTAATACTGCAAGATAGAGTATGATTGTGTTATTGTGGCAATGACATTCTAGCATGATTAGCTTTCTAAGTCAAATATCTGTATCTTTCAGGTTAGAAAGATACTGACCCAATGGTTGTATCATACTAAAACATTTGCTTTGTTTAGTTTTGCTTACTGAATTGTGTGAAACCAGCCACTCTGGTCTTTGAAAAACTTTGTTTATAGCTTAGCATGTTATTCAGTGCCACAGAACTGGAATCCAAAAGTCCAGATATTATTTTCTCTTACATCCTTTGCTAACATCTACTGGTACTGCAGAGTTCTGTAGCCCAGACATGGCAGACCTAACATTGTCTGAATTCAGCCAATTGAGGTTTATTCACTATGACATGGTTAAGTATGGCAAATGTATGACTCCAGGCAATATCTGTGTTCATATATTGCACTAAGCCTTGATTTTACCATGGTCATTCACTAAGCTATAATGGCTGTAAGTACACCAAGCACTAAGCCATGGTTTACAGAACCACATAATACAATATGTAAACCCAGGCATTATGTTATGTGGACCTTAATTCCTTTAATGGCACCTGATTTCCTACCAGTGTACAAAGAAAGAAAAACCAACCTGGGAGCCTAAAAAACTAAACAAATGCTTCTCAAAAAAATAGCACCAGTTTTTAATTTCTTGAACCTGAGAAGTTTCAACATAAAATTATCTTGACTAACACTGTGTATTCCCTTTCAATACTTTTCACCTTGTGGTTTTCCAATGGATAAGGAAGTAAAATAGATTTTCTTACACTATTACCCCATCATCTGAATGCTATTCTCCTTTAACCTCTTGGTTCTCTATTGTGGTTTAAAGCCTACTGTTACCTGTATTTGCCATTGGCAGATATCAATATGACTTGATATGTGACAATTGAGACTTAGGGTGCATTTCCCTTGCTAACGGTTTGTTTTAGGCACACAGGACAGCAAATGCCCTTCAGCTTCACAGGTGTAGCACAATCAAGTGATGGGCACGATTCCACATAACAGGTGACCTGACCAACCTGCATTTTAAAAGGTAGAGAGTGACAGTTTAGTTACTTTTTTAAAATAAAAAAGAAGAAGAAAAGATAAGATTAACATGTACGTTACTGAAGCACGTGCACTTGAGATTTGGGCCTGTATTGCTCATACAGTATAGGCTATGTAAACATTTTAACACTAAGCTGTTTGCTGGATTCTGAATGCAAATATTATGCACAAATCAATGGACAAACAAAGAGTGGAGAAAGCTTCACATTGTTTGATAAATTGGGAAAAATCTTTGCGTGAAGTAATTGTAACTAGACTGGGTCACTGTTTTCTTGAAATTAAACAATTTTTGGATCAAAGAGAATCTCTAAAGAGAAAGAGATCTTACTCCATTTATATATCATGCAGATCTCTGTTCCTTAAATGCCACTATCCAGGAAGGTAAGATATAAACTGGAGTAACAATGATAATAAAACTGTAAACCTAACAAATATTAATATGCACAGCTTGTTCAATGACTGCTAGCCATCTCTTGAAGTACCATTGGGTACTTCGTGGTTTTATAAAAGTCAGGAATCTGTTAAAACATATTTTGCACTTTTATCTGAAGACTTTCATGCTCTTATGCTTGGATTTTTTTCAATGATTTTGGTAAGCTCTGTGAGACAAAATATGGGCTTTGCTCTGAACTAGGAGGGTTCTTCCAAGTTTTCAGTAATTTGCACCAGGGAAGCATGATGACATTCTGAACGCAGTGACACCAAAACAAAATGAATAAGTTGAAATATTTACATCATTAAGTGAGGGGTCCTTGGTGCTCTCTGAGCTTGCTTGTTTACTTGCAGACGTTTCGTTACCCTAACTAGGTAACATCATCAGTGCTAGTAAGGAATGCTGTTTGCTGTCAGTTTATATTCTGGTGTCTTGCCTGTCTCTGTGGGTGGAGGCAGTCTTAGGGATTCTTCGGTTGAGCTGTTTACTAATGACTGTGGCATTTCTTGATTGGGGTGTTGCTTACTTGGTTGTTGGTCTGAAGGTGACCTTGGAGTTAATCTATGCTGACCTGAGTGCTGATTACTGGTGGGGAGGTGCTGGAGTCTTTTTCTCTTTTGGGCCGGTTGATTTGTCTCTTTTGATTGGTCTATAGATGTTGTTAATGTCTACGTGTCTATTGATGGCTGATTTGTCAGAGTGCCAGGCTTCTAGAAATTCCCTGGCATTTTTGGATTTGGCCTGGTCTAGGAATGTCACATTTTCCCTATTAAAACTATGGTTAAATCTGTCTATATGTTGTGAAAGGACATTATTAAGTCCTACATATAACATTATGTTATTAAATGTTATTGATGTCAGGGCTCCAGAAAGTTTCCATGGACTAATTGTTTCAGTATCTTGCAGCAGCACACACACACACTACTCTGCCTCCAAGGCTTAGGGCATTGTAAAAACTTGAAACGAATTTCAAAATGCATAAACTTTTACGGATCACAAGCCTCCTCGCTAAACACAGAGAGAAGGGAGCTTTATACAGACCACGGCTGGATTGTCTCAAACCTTCAAATAGGACTGTGCAATAATAGAGTAACATGCATTGTTATGAGGGTCTTCTTAGAAGCGAGTCACACCAGGTTTGATGAGACTTACTTCCGAGTCGTTCTGAGCAGGGCTGCTGCAATCTTAAGAGATTTCCCCTTCAAGTAAACAAGCTCAAGTGGGTACAGAAAATATAGAGGCAGTAATTCAGAATTAGTTTGTCTTGAAGATTTGTTAAATTTAATATGCAAAAGTTCTGCAAACTGCCTGACTTTATTCTGACTCAATACCATTTATTTTGGTTTTATTCACCACTAAGAGGACAAGAGAAAATCCAGACACTGAAGTGTGTGGTAACCCCAGGCTACAATACTGTGAACTAAACAATCCCTTTTTTTATTAAAAAAAAAAAAAAAATTAGCTACGTAGCTTCATAGCCAAATGGGCTAGAAACCTTGTTTTCTAAGAAAATTTTTAAAAAGTAGCAACAGTTTAGATTTTTCAGGAAGCTCAATTTGCCAATTCTACATTCTCTGGCAGCAATTCCTTTGGCAAGGGGACAATCCGGTCAGTTGAAAAGCAGCAGCAGCTTGTCTCCTTGGCAGTCAAAGCGGCAGACCCAAACACTGTGAAACTACGATAACAATAACATTTTCATACAAGCAAAAAGAAGCTCCTGAGTGTAAATGTGGAAAGCTGCAAGCCCTCTACAAATTTATCAGGAAGATTCACTACATGCCAGGAGACACATGGCCAAGAACACACGCATACATGCGTGCCTAAAAGCATGTTAAACTCACCTTGCATTCACATGTGGTGCAGGGGTCTTTTTTCCACGTTTCGTTACTGGAGTAAGATTTGCCATTTTCATCAGTACATTCGGTTCTACTGAGCCGTGACTCAAGTTTCTTTATCTGAACGGGGGAAAATGTTGTTTATCCATGAGTGCCAAAAGGACTTCTGTTTCCATTTATGTGTAATGCAACAAAGCCATAGAACACCCTTCAAAATTCTCATGGTAATGTCATATGCATTTTACTGAGAAATTCTGTACTAAGATGGCAACATAAGATGCATGAGATGGTACAGTTGCTTCGCACGACAATAAATAAGGAATGGGAGGCATTCAGCAGCTAAAAAAAATCACAGGCTCCCTTTGGAATTTCTTTGACATTTTGTGCATTAAAGTATGTATTTTAATTCTGTTCCTTTCCTGGGGAAAAATGTCATTTGGGATATAAACCTGTTTCGCCACTCCATCCTTAAAAAGAAGAAATAACAGACTCAAACCAGGCTGATTTGGGAAGTTTTGCTTCTCCATTAATTAAACAAGGAGTTAGAAGAGAACCAGAAGGAAGTGATAGAGAGACACACAGTGATAATCCAGTCATAAGTACATTTAATCATGTAAGAACTATTGGCCAGATTCAGTTCTGCATGTCATAAGTGTATCTTGGATTCAAAGTGTAAGGAGGTTGTAGAACAACAATATATGGGGAAGAAAAGACAAAGACTTTCTTGGCTATTTTTTCTTCTCCTTTTTAGTGCAATTTGTCCCTCAATTTTACACAATTCTGTTTGGAAAGCAACTGATCTAAGGTCACTCCCAGAACTTTACAAAGCTAACATGAATCTGGATTTTCATTCCAGATTCAAACCAAATTGTAGTTTCTGTACCATAGTAATGTGTTTGCTAACATGTCTCTCCAAGTCAGCATATATATAATAGTCCTTCCTCCAACTTTTCCCCATACAACCCTGTAGGTTAGTGTGTGTTATGAGAAAGTGAGCTTTCATGAATGAGATAAACTTGAACCTGAGAATCCCAAATGCTAATCCAACACCTAATCTAGGATAATATTTGATCTTAGCATATTTCAAAAGAATACCTTGCTTGAATGAAAAACATTAAGCAATTGTATATTACAAAAATATGTTTTCCTAAAGCATGCAAACTTTAATCAGAATTCCTCCATGAGGAGATGGTGATACAACAGACATTTCTACTGATTTTCACAATTCTACCGTCCCTGCCACCACCTTTAAGGATCTCCAGTGTGTCCACCAATTGTCCCAAGCAGGGTTTTGGTATCGTGGGGAATAAGTAAAAATCGCCACCCTCCTACTCTGGCAGGAGTATCCTTTCAACTCTTAAGTTAACTGCAAAAACGTTTTAGTATTTAATGTTATTTGAAGACCTGTTCACACTTACCTGTCTTCTGAGGTCTGTAATTGTTTTTTGCATATCTCCAACAAATTCTTTGAAATCATTCATTATGGGGTTTTTCTTGTGCTCATCAAAAGATGAAGTTGTGCTGTTAAACAATGCATTTGCTCTTGTAAAACTGGAACAAGAAGAAAAGTAAGTTACATATATTGCGCAGAAGAGGCATCGATGTTTTAAAAAAATCTGGTTGTCTACCTTGTTATCAAACAGGCTATCTTTAATGCGTTATCACTAGCACACGGAGATGACCTGAGGACCCAATTTGCTGGGTGAAAAATTTGAATACATGCAGTTTAAATCACAAGTTTAAAAAATTAGTATATTTATTCATGAAATTTTATGTGTTACATGCAATACATGCAATGATTTTTTTTTAACATACTGGCAAGCAAAAAAGTTATGCATTGATTCTGGCTCCATATGCTGAATGTAGGTGATCAGCCAAGCCAAAAAAAGAAAAGAAAGACATCTGACAATGGATCTTCAGTGTTATGAGAGCATGTAGACTGTTAATTGTAGAACGTATGTTGCCAGCAGTAAATCTCATCATGCTTCCTCCTGAATACAGGTAGTCCTTGAGTTTCGAACTTCATTTAGCGAATGTTCGAAATTACGACATCCCCACCAAAAGTACTTATGACCGGGTCCCAAAGTTACGTATGTTGCAGCATCACAGTGGTCGTTCACACGAACAACCGCAGAGATGCTACAGCATGCTACTTTGGTGCCACACCTGAGAGTCCCGAACTGCAGCTTTGCATAGTGCAGGTTGGTGGAACCAGCTCACTCCTCGTTGCAAGCATGACTACGCCAGTCTGGAATCCCATTCATGGCCTCGGCCTCTAACCTGTAACTGGAGGCAGCCTGGGGGACGGTGGAAGGCTGACCTCAAATGTCTGGGCAAAGCTGTTCTTTGCGCTCCATTGCTTTGTGACATAAGGAAATACCAGGTAATCTTGGTTCCCCTCCAGGCAAGAATGGAATGGAGAATACCTTCCATTGCCTGACCGCTGCTCTTGGCTGTGCCGCTTACAAAACGCTGCGTTGCAAATGGAAGAAACGTGCAGGGAAACAAAAGAAGTGGGACTAAAAAAAAAAGTTAAGTCAGACCTTCCAAGTTCTTGTGAAAAAAAAAAAATCTCTCGTGAAGTTGGAAGCTCTCCAGCGGCGCAATTTGTGAAACCTGGGCAGGTTTGGCACTCCAGCAAGTGGCAGGGCAGGGGCGTACCCCCTTGTGAGAGAGAGGCTGGGGCTCGATGGGGAAGGAGAGAGACTGGTCTGGCGCTTCTCCACCTGGCTGGACAAGGGCTCTGTCACTCAAGGCCACTCAGGAGGTGAGCGTGGGAAGTGCGGGTCTTTCAAACGTGGCGCCATAGGTAAATTAGCAGTCAGTAATGGGGTGGGGATGAAAGGGCCAAGCAGCCTGGGTCCCCAAGATGTGGAAAGGGGAGCATGGAGTTTCTCAATGGGTAAGGGGAGGCTGGACGCAATGGCCTGGTCCCTGCATTAGGCTCCCCCATTGCCTTCCCCACACTGAGATGCCTCAGGTGCACTTAATGACCTGCACATTCAATTAGCGAATGCGTGGGCAAAAGCAGGGAGCGATCGCTTTCAAGTTATGCAATTCACTACGACGAATTCTCAGATTACGAACGTAATTGGCAGGCTCCATTACATTCGTAACTCGAGGACTACCTGTACTAGAAAAGTATCTCTATCTTACAGAAGGACTGGAAAAGGAGAGATGTGGCTTGCGGGACTTTGGTCAGGATTAATGAAGTACATCAAAGCTCTTTAAATTACCAGAATGAACTCAAATATGAGGGCAGTTCAGAAATAAACCTCCGTTTGGTTATCAATGACAGACACTCACAGATACAGAACTTTTATTACGCACATTAGAAAACTACAACATTACATTACTTTTTGACATAATCGCCATTCAAATTGAGGCATTTGTCATAACGCCTTATCGTGAACCAACAGCACACTGGAAGTGGTGCCATAGAAAATCCCGCCAAATGTGAAGATGCCAAAGGAGTACTCCTAGTGAAGTTCATGGAGTGTGGTTCGACCATCAATTCAGAAGTCTATTGTGAAATGTTACAAAAACTCAGACAAGCCATCCATAACAAGCGTTGGGGCATGCTGGCTTCCGGTGTGGTGTTGGTTCACGATAATGCTCGCCCGCACACTGCTAGATGCACCCAAGAGCTTTTGAAGCAGTTCCATTCGGGTGTTTTTGATCACCCCCCCATAGTCCAGATTTGGTGCCAAGCGACTACTATTAAAGAATTTCACACCTTGTAAGACGTTATGACAAGCGCCTCAATTTGAATGGGGATTATGTTGAAAAGTAATGTAATGCTATAGTTTTCTAATGAGTATAATAAAAGTTCTGTCTCTGTGAGTGTCTGTCATTGATAACCAAACGGAGGTTTATTTCCGAATTGCCCTTGTATTTTGTCTTGGGATACTGTTTAATCTAGTACAGCTCACTGCTTCTGAGTCTCCATCCCCGAAATAGACTCCCATTGTGCAGAATAAATTCTTCTTCCTGAGAAGAGACTTTTGTCAGTCTAAAAAACAGTGGTTTGTATCCAACTGAAATGGCCTTGCCCTTTTCTTTTATTGTAGGTTTGCTGGCTGTCTCAAAATCTCTTCTGGGGAATTCTGATATTTTCTGCAATAAACTTGGAAACGATGAGGACAGGGCCTGGGGCATAGAAATGCAAGAAATCCATTAATGCCACGTTTAATTTTACTAACTTAACAACTGCAATGTTTCACTTAACAACTGTGAATCGCAAACATCGTAAAATGGGGCAAAACTCATTTAACAACTATTTGTTTAGGAACAGAAATTTTGAGCTTAACTGGTGTCGTAAGTGGAGGACTACCTGTATGCTAACTTTGGGGTGCCTTATCTGTTTGTTTAATCCATGATGTGGGAGCACAGTGGCTCACATGGTTTGAGATGCTGGGTTGGAGGTTAGCAGGCCTGCGTTCAAGACTCGAGTGCTGCCATGGGGTGAGGTGAGCTCCCATCCTTCACTCCAGCTCCTGCCAGGGACATGAAAGGAGCCCCCAACTGGCATCACCGGAGCAATGGTGATGTCACCTGCTAATCCTTTCAACCGGGAAGCATCTTGGTTCTTCTGATATGAGTGCAATGCAGTCAGTGATGTCATCAACGTAAACAACCCCATGTGATGCAGCCATCACCAGGTCATCACCCTGAATGGATAATGACACGCATACTCCCTCCCACATAAGGGCGGAGTCACAAAATCACAACTCCTACGGGACACGATGTGTTGGGCCTAATCAAGAGAAGGGTGACAATCAACCCTAGACTGCTTAATCCAAATCTAGCCCTAATCCTAAATGGATTCAAATTAATACTGAGTAAAAAAGAATAATTAACAGAACTCTAGTCTATGCTGTATTTGGGAAGCAAACCTGATTTGTACATTGTGAAATAAATAATAGCCCAAAGATGCTTTTTAATTTTGTGGTGTCTTAAAATCAGAGACGTGAATGCCAGCAAAGGAGATTCTAAAAGGCAGCCACAGCCTGCGTTTGCCCTTTTCCCAAAAAGGCTGTATGCAACTTTTAAAATTACTCCCTGAATCTCTCACTGGAATCTTGAAAAATTGTTGTAATATTGCACCTAAGAATAGTTTTTGAAATATTTTTTGAGTTATCAAACAGGTTGACCTCTTACTTGGCAAACTATGGACATTTTCCCAAAATTGACGTGATGGAAGAAAAAAAAATCAAGTTGATCGAAATAAAAACTTTAAAAAAACACTTGCTGAGATGTTTTGGGTTTTATGCTTCAGGCAACTAAATCATAAGCAGTACAATAAATGTTAAAAGTAGCAAGTAAAATAAATTGCAATATGTACCTTGATGCTCTTGGTGATTTTAGTTGCTTTGAAGGCTTATCTTCCCGGAAACTGTAATCAAGAGAGCGTCTTCCTCGGAAGTGGTAAGAAAACGCATTGAATTGTCCTCTAGTTCTGCAATCTGAAATTAAACAGAAGATCCCAAACTTTATTAAGACTTCAGTTTTTTAAAACATGAACAAATCATGTTTCTTCCAGAATAGAAACTATTGTATTGGAAAATTGAAATATATCCTTTCCATTTTTTTCAGCAAAACCTCATGCATCTTTGAGAAGAATCTACCATGTTAATAGATGTAATCATTTAGTCTAGATAATATATATTGCATTTCTTTTTATAGCTTCACAAGCTAAACTACTTGCTGATGCTGGAAAGCAAGAAAGGAAAGAAATTATGGATTCAGAGTATGGTAAATGCATTATTGAATGAGGAAAGGTGTTAAGACATCTTGTAGAAGATGATAGCATAGGATACTTTACAAAACATTTTCTGGATCCGTTTGATATTAATAACCATAATTTAGCTGCTAATATTCCTTCCTAGTGAAGATGCTCAGGAAGATATTGGAAGAAATGGACACATTCCACCCCTAGTTCAGACATGGCTCTGGAACGGAATCATCTTGGATTGCCTTTTATAGGATCAATGATGTTTATAGGAAAAACAACTTGTAGGTTGAAGGCACTGTAGTATAATGGCTTGATTTTTACCAATGGGATTGGGTTCAAAAGTTAGGATTGGATGTCATTTTCTTCATCCTATTGTAGTTATGATTCCACAGTCCCAAAGGTGCTTTTTCCCAAGGCATGGAACTTTCTTGGTTTTCTCCTTGAAAATATTTCACTTCTCATCCAAGAAGCTTCTTCAGTTCTGGAATTGAAGAAGCTTCTTGGACGAGAAGCTAAATGTTAAGCAGCCTCCTTCAGGTCACTTGCCCAAAACTCTGTACACCCCAATCTTATTCAAGCTCTGCAAAACAGCATTCCTCTCCACCTTTATTCCTAATAAATTCTGCCAGGGGTTATTGCATTTATCTTATGAAGGCATGGGTGGAGCAGAGTTGAAAGAATAAATAGGTATCTTCAATTTCTTTCTTTCTTTATATATTTATTTGTCACCCATCTCCTTTTGAAGCGACTCCGGGTAGCTCAGAGCATAAAAGCACTAAAATCACCCAAAATAAATATTCCTAACGCAATAAAAATGTTAAAGCATCTGAAAGTAAGGTTTCAAAGTCACATACCAGGCATACTGAGAGGTATGTTGATGGTGAAATGGCATTTTGTAAGAAAATTTGTTATCTCTTACTAATGGGAGATTTGTTCATCAAAATGCCGCACTGACAGCACTGTTCTGGGTAGTCAGATGTCTGAACAAACATCAAGGATGTCTAACTAGGTAGATCTGTGAAAGCAGAGATTTGAGGCTTTCAGCAGCTTATTTAGGGAAGGCTGAAGACAGGCAGTACTTGTCAGTGGTCACAGATGAAAATAAGACGAATCTGGAATACCGAGCAACTATCACACAGTGAAATACATTTGCTGACCATTTTCTGATTTTGTTATTATGCAGAAGAAAAGTTGCTGGGTGTGTGTTGTTGTGTGTGTTGCTATGATTAAGCTGGCACTTGCTTAAATGTTCCAGAAGACAAAATGTTTAGGGGGAAAACCCCATACTTTAATACTGAACCTGGAAATATATATAAGAGTAAAGAAATAGGAAAAATAATAAAAGCATAAAAACACAAGCCCAAGTATAAATAATGAATAACTAAATAAACTGTGGGATTTGAATTATACCAGACTAGGGAATGCTTGTTTACAGAAATTTGTACTGTAGTATATTGTCAGACACAAATAATCTAGAACAATACTTAGCAATTTTCACCAATAAATTTATTGTTCCAATAGGCTAAAGATATATAGTTATTAGATAGTCATAACTATAGACACACATACACACTCTGAAACAAAGTGCTGGTCATTACACAACAGCTAGCTGTTCATTGGACTATCTTTGCTTCATCTCATAAAGGTGAGTCGTTTTTACTGATCGCTAAAGAACAAACCAAAGCTATCACAAACAAATCTAATTACCAAATTTAAAACCAGGAGCACTCTAAAACTTTCCCAGTACAAGGAACCTGGCTGCTTTTAAAACTGAGTTCACACCTCTTTTAATTCAGGCTTCATTCAAAAGGGGGGGGGTTGTCTTTACCTGTGCTATTATTCTACTCCATTTCCCATAACTTTATCCCACCTAAGGAACATCAAAACATACCTCCTCCATAATTATGGGGAATGCTTGCTAGAGATGAAGTAAGCAACAACATTGGTCAATCTTTTCTAGGAAATGAGGCTCATGAGAAATGTTGAGAAGTTGTGGAATCACATGGGATTTAAAGTCCCTTCTACCTCGGAAACTGGAGAGGCAGAAAAGAGGACAATTTCTGTCCATATTAAGTATCATTTTTGGATCAAGAACTTCATTTGTCTGTTAACAAACAGCCATAGTCTACTCTACTATCTCTATTGAATACTCCTCACTGGTTGCTGGTTACCCTTTAATTTCTTAAAGATAAAGGCTTTTAAAGTTTTCATTTGAGAAGTTAGCTGATAGGTCAAAGACTCCTGCCAGATTATTTGAGGTATGTATTACTAAGTTTGGCTGATATAATCTTCCGTACCCTAGACATTTCTCGCTCAGAAATGTAAACTTGCTGAAGCTTAAAGAGCAAGATGATGGGAACTAACAAACTGCCTCAGATGAAAATGGTGTTGTTTACATGTTTATCTCATACAATGAGTGGTTTACATAGGAATTATAATACACCATCCAGGAAATCTCCCAGGGACCTTCAAGGGGTTAAGAGAGATGTGAAATCAGGTCCCCTTCATCTAAGACAGGAACATTCAATTAGATCTGTGAATGGGGATTAGAAGCCTGACCGTTAATGGGAAAAACAATCTTATAACTAGCTTTATTAGATTCGCCTACTCAGGATGTTTAAGTGTTTCACTGTGTTATTTTACTTGGAAACTGTAAGCTTCTTCAAAGAAAGAAAAAAGAGGGAGCAGGGGAATACATATGGCTATACCTTCACAGCAGTCTTGCCACATCCTGAGATCCACTTTAGGAATTTCAGCACAGCTTCCATAACCATGTGGGAACTCAGCCACTCTAAAAACATCACGTTGTACTCTGGTTATGTTGTCCCCATTTTCACAGAGAACTCTTGCAAGGGAGGACTGTTTGATCTGAGTCAACTGCGCTGGAGTAAACACACCTGGGTTCTCATACCATAACCTGTAGTCTCACATGAAGTAAGAATAAATTCTTAGTCAGTATTCAGTGTAAAGGATTCAGTACTAAGAAAAGTAAGGAATATATTCACATTAATAGAATGTTTAAAGTATATTTAATGGCACTACATGGATTCTTTTCTCTCTGTGTTGTTACTTTTACTGATAGTTCTTGAAAAGGTTTTTTAGATTGTTAAAAAAAACATACCTATATTTCTAGTTGAGGCATATGTTTTGGCATTATCTGAATAAATATAAACTCATCATGGATAACTCAAAATGAGTTGCAAGGCCTCACAATTCCTTCTGTCATGCTTTGAATCAGCAAAGCATTAATGTCCACAATGACAATATAATGGTATGCAACAAGGAATCCGTGACAAGAGGAGCTTTGCATGCAAAAGTTTCCTTGTGATCCTAAATCCTGCACATACTGTGTGGTGGTGCAGTGGTTAGAATGAAGTATTGCAGGCTAATTCTACCTACTGCCAGCAGTTTGATCCTGACAGGCTCAAGGCTGATTCAGCCTTCCATCCTTCCGAGGTAAAATGAGGAGCCAGATTGTTGGGGACAGTTATGCTGACTCTGTAAACCGCTTAGAGAGGGCTGTAAAGCACTGTGGAGCGGTATATAAGTCTAAATGCTATTGCTATTCACTTCACACAATAAAGTCTTCTCTGCTGCCGATTCCTGTGGCATACTTGTGAAGAAATGACTCTTCACAAATGATAAGAGTCAGTTGCAAAGAGAAGGATTGCTCACTGTTGTTACATGTTTGGTTCTAGGAGGGGTTATCTTCTCACTGGAATGCTTCAAAGTGTAAGAATGAACAGTTTTATACCAAACTTACCTGTCTCCATCTCGGAGACGTTTAAACTGTGTGCTCAAGAGACACATCAGTGTAGGTCCCAACCTGCTTCCAGGAACTAGATCTTCTAGCATAAGAGCAGGAAATAAATCTATGTTCAGTGGTGAACCATATAATCTATACAAGAAAAATAAATGATTGTAGATGACCCAAAGTATGAATTCAGTATTGTATTGAATTTTAAAAACTACAATTAAAAGATATTATTCTGGATTTGTTATATCTTTTTGCTCAATTTTTGATTGACACATTTACTCTGAATTATGTGTTAAGTTGAAACAGTGCTCACTAGATTTAGTTTTGAATCTACAAAGTTCAAAACAAGCAGTCTCTGTTTTCTGCACATATTACAGAAAGACTAATATTTGAACCTGTGTAGAATGCAACTGTCTTCGGAGATGGAAATTAACTTCATATGGTAGAAAAAATAATAATATGCTCTCTAGCTTTTTAAAAAATGTTTTTAAAAAGGTAAAGAAGCATCGTCCTTATACAGTATAAGCTGATTTCCAAAACAAGGTTCTGTACACCTGAATTGCTGGTACAGAATATGATATCCAACATAATAAACTTTGGCTGGTTCAAGGAACTTTCTAGAAAACATCTGGCAAAATCTGTGCACTACCATTCTCTGTATGTAAAGCTTGTATACTATATAGCCATCAAATTTGTGAACACACTGTGAAATGTATACTATTTTCCATTTAGAATGGCAGGAAATCATTTGATTTTTTAAAAAAAAAAACTTTCAAAAATGACTTTATAATAATATATAGATGTGAGGAGTCTTCATATACAAGACAATAAATAAATAAATACTCTACTTTGGCATACAAACTAAATTCCTTCAAATCCAGGGTATAATTATGAAAACTAGAAAAAACAGCTACAATAAAGAATGAATTGATTATCTACATCTCCAACTGACCATGAATTAAAGGTAAACATTTGTTGTATGAAAGCTTATGTGAAATGTAGTTCTCACATGGTTAAAAGTAAACAATTGGATGGCTACATGTTGCTGTTACCAAAACAAACACTTATCTCCAAAAGAGAAGAGTGTCTTTGCCTCAAGAGATGTTTAAATAAGATAAATGTCGGATAATCCTCTGCACAAAGGGAGCAGAAGAAACAGGCACAAGGAATTTGACCATTTCTATAAGAACCAAACTTGCATTGGACATGTGGCAGTTATTAGAATTTTTTCATCATGACTTCTTAGCTGCTCAGTAATAAATTCTACTTAACATAACTTCATGGATTTCTGGGCGACTTAAATGTTTGTATTCAGCCTTCTGAAAGAAAACTGACAGCTTGCAGAGAGAGATTTACATTTATAGGCCTTCCAACTGCAAATGTTAATATTTCCTAGATTCCTTGGAAAGGTCAAGGACATGCTGGGATGGTGGGTGAGGAGACCAGCAATGCAGCCTCCTCTTCAGGAATCACGTGGTTTATTTATCTGTCCAGTTTCTAGGCCACCCAACTTCAAAAATGACTCTGAACATCTTCATTAAACCCCAAACAGGAAAAATGTTATATAAGAAGGAAAATTGTCCAAGGGAACAATGAAATTGGCAATTCCCCCTCCCCACATCACTGCCAATCTAGAGGGATCCACCAGACATGCTACCCAAGGCCTGAGGAAAGAGACATGTTTTTAGTGTTCACTTGAAGAAGGGCCGGGTAGGGGCCAAACTAATCTCTGGATGGGGATGCTGTCCAGGGGACAGGCACTGCAGACCTGCTCCCTGGGTCTCTCTAGGTGATGTGTTTAATCTGTCTTATATAGGATAGGCAAATACTACAAGAAACAGACAGTCCTGCAAAGAATTAGGTCAAACAATGTAAGGATTGATAGGTAATAAGCAATCTAGAACCCAGAAATTTTCTGGTAAACAATGCAGCTCAGAAAGCAAAGAAGTTAGCTCTTCACAACCATTCATTTAATGGCTGACTTACAATGGCACTGAAAAAAGTAACTTATGACTGTTTTTCACACTTAGAACCATTGCAGCATCCCCATGGTCATGTGATCAAAATTCAGACTCTTGGAAACTGGCATGTATTTATGAAGATTGCAGTGTCCCAGGATCATGGGATAATCTTTTGCAACCTTCTGACAAGCAAAGTCAGTGGGCAAGTCAGATTCCCTCAACAACTGTGCTGCTAACTTAACAATTGCTGTGATTTGCCTAACAACGGTGGGAAGAAAGGTCATAAAATGGGGCAAAACTCATTAAACAACCATCTTGCTTAGCAATGGAAATTTTGGGCTCATTTGTGGTCGTAAGTCAAGGACCCCCTGTATATGAGAATATTAAAGCCTTCACCCAACATAATAAAAAAAGGATTTGGATCTCCTTCTGAAATATGTATGAAACCAATACATGGGAAGTTTCAAGTATACAGCATACAGTTCTGCACGAACAGCTTCTCCTTTCTGTTCGAACACCTCAATAACCTACCAACCAAAATAGCACGGAGACTGGGAGCTTACCGCGTGAGTTTTTCTCTGATTTCAGGATCCTTTATTTCATTTCTTAGATCTTCAAAGGTGTGTGCTGAAGACAGATTACAGTAAACTCTAAATTCATGGTATGGTGGGATTCCATGATCTCTCCCTCTCTGAATATTCATCGCAGCCAAATCTAAAGCTACCGCTCGGGCCATGGAGAAAAGTCTCTCCGTCAGTTCGGTGTTCAACAACTGAGAAGTCACCCTCATCTTACCAGCAGCACCAAACAACCCTCTAAGAAGCGGATCGATGCCTCCTTCGTTTACAATCCGGAATGGGGAAAAGAAAGCTTTATGTAGAGGTATATGGCCCTGAGGAATAGTTTCGAAACTCTCGTCCAACCGATATAGGATGGGGTTGATCAAGGTGTGTCCAAACCTAAAAGCTGCAGTTGCAAATTCATTAGCTATGCCAGAATTAACATTGGGATCGTAACCTTTGTATTCACCAAGCATCTTCAAGCCTACCACTCCCAGGATTTTAGGCAGCCAGTGGCTGTAGGTTATATGCTGCATCTCTGCACCAACAATTTTACGGGTTTCGTGATATATCGTATCGCCATCCCAGTGTGGGTTGAGCTTCAGCAGTTCAGTAGCAATTCTGTTGTGTTCCCGAAACCACAGTGTATGCATACTGGTGAGTCCCAGCTGTTCATTGGCTCGATGGTCTCCAGCAAAGAAGCAAGGAATTGGGCTCTCGTTCTCATCCCTCATACACTCTGTTGGAGGGCCAGTTGCAAATGGCAGGAGAGGTTTTCCCGATCTCTGCACAATACCCTGTCTCAGGAGGCCCCTGTGACTTGCCAAGTCCCTGATCTCTTGCGCTTCGTGCTCTGAGCTGCCATATACATTGGACGCGTCAATGTACGAGGTCAACTGATTGATTTGTTCTCGTGGGTAGACGGAGTTCATGAGGAGGGAGGTCATACCACTCCCACACACGGGACTGGAACGTACAAAAAACATGCACCGTGCTCCATTTCTGACCCGAGGATCATTAGGTGGGATCATGATAGAGAAACACGGAGGGTCATTGGTACAAACTGAACTGCAGTGCTGACCGTCTAAAAATCTGGCTTCGCTTAGAGCAGCCACCGTGGAGTCAAGGTCATGATCCAGGAATTGGCCCCACTGCATTAACATATGACTGAACTGGTCATCTGGAGTTATTGTTTCCGTCCCTATTAATGTAGTGGATACCAAACGTGGCATTGGGAGCGTATGTCCATTGTAATGTCGATTAGATCCAATGCCCCTTGGCAAATTAAAACCGTTTTCATAGACTGATTTCAGCATTCGTTCAAAGGCTGTTAGAGAGGCTCCCCACATTGGATGCTGCAGATTATTGCATGTGCCGTCATGTGTCCTGTATTTCTGATGGTAGCACATGTCCGAACAGTTATTCACACGCCTGTGGGCAGTGCAGCCTGACAGGTTGGCAATCAGATTCAAATACTGTGGAGATACCAGATCATTATAGTGATAGCCTGAAACAGATAAAAGAGAGAAAAATAAATTACTCATAAAGTAATAAATGCAGGGTAAAAATCAAATTAATCAATAAAAGCTATTAAAAAGTAGTTTTTTAAAAAAATATAAATTAATGCAATTTCCTTATTATTTAATAAGGAAATTGCATTAATTTATAATTTTTTAAAAACTGTTGAATAGTGCTGCTACAAATGCATTTATTTTGTTTTAGCAAGTTAACTGATTTGGCTTTGGTATTTGCATATGCAACCATGTGATAAATAACTGCATAAATGACCTGTTCAGCTGCAGACATCTTTGGGAAGCTTATGTTACTCAATCTGATGATGTTCCAAACTGACAAAGCAGATGCTCACAAATCTTGCACATTTCCTAATCTAGAATCTGAAGTTAAGTTTTAAACAGTTTCTAGAAATAAAATTATAGAAACAGTCAAAACACAAGAAATATACTAAGCAAAAAGATACTTCTTTTCACATGCTAAATCTGGTTAATAACACCAGACTGTTTATTAAGTCCCTTTCATTTAGCTTCTCTAACATTTTAGTCTAAATCAAATACTTTGCAACTTATCTCAGAAGCAAATAATGGAAGAATGACTAAATAATTGCTTTTGAATTTTAACTTCTGTTGCTTCTAGAATTAAGCAGAAAAATCCGAATTCGGCTCATCCCAGAGATTTTATCTGATATATACTAAATATTTAGGCCTAGTTTCTGAAACACTGGATGTTTGTACCAAAAGAAAAACTGATATTGCTTTTATAAATACCAAAGCATCTATTGTCATAAAATAATATGACAAATCTAAGACAGGCCAATTTATTTTCTTTCATTTGGGATTAACTTCGTTATCAATTGTGTGAAGTTAATCTTGAAGACCATGATCTTTGCTTCTGGTTAATTTTCTGTAGTTTCATCTTGCTCTCCCCCCTCTCACTTCCCTTGTGTTTCTCCAATGCACTGGTATTTATAATTTAATCCCCCAGCTGGCCCCTTCTTTTTTATAGTTTACCCAGTCTTTTTAATCACAGAAAATCTATGATTCACTCCACTTTTTAGAAATCTATTTTGACTTTTACTTATTTTACAGAACAATTCTGTACTCAAGCTCTGCTGACTGACATTAGAGATATGGTGCAGATGCCATGGAACATGAAATAGAAAATGGCTATTTGACAGATGCTAACAGAGGAGCCTGGACATGTTTCAAAAATTTAAAGATGACACAGTAATCTCATACAAAAATGAGAAGAAGCAAGAATGGAAAAGGAAAAAGTTGGCCACACCATGTATCCCATTCACTTGTGACTGTGCATCTGATGGCAGAATTTTATGTGAAAAGCACTGCTGGATAACATATTTCTCTCACTGTATTCAGTAGAGAGGAGAAAAAAAGACATTAGATTACATACATACCCGTGTATGTGACAACATAATGGGCAACAGAATATATTGGAATCTGGCTCTGATCACAGGAAACCAAACCTTATATATACATTCACAACAGAAAAGCCACAATTCAGGATGAGAGAAGAGGCGGTAAGAGGTTAAATACTCTGGCCTCATGTCATACACTCTTACAGTATGCAAAAGAAAAACACTGACTTGTTCCATTAAGGTCAACCATTAAACCGTCTTGTACGTGTTCCTGAATTAGTTGTAGTGTCCTTTCAAATATTTCTCCAGCTCTTGCTTGTTCAACAGTGTAAGGATCTCTTGGGTATCGAAACAGGGCTAGTAAATCATTTGGAGATCGAGGGCGACTAATAAATTAACAAGAAAAAGACAAAAAATAAACATAGTGTCTAGACGCATAAGATTAAGTAACTCTAGTTTTAATCCTAATGCTATTCAAGATTAGTAATAATGCTTATATTAAAGATCTCTAAACAATTTACAGTACATACCTCAAGTAATTATCCAGTACTGCAAGCCAATAAAAAAAAAAGATTTTTTAAAAAAATTAGCATCTGACAGCTGCAAGAGGAATCTTTTGCTAAGCCATCAAGGAATATAATATTAAGTTTCAAGAACTTTCATTTCCACATGTTTAGCAGCCTTCACTTTAAACGGGCCTCCCCTTCAGTTGGTATGACCAAATGGAAATACCCACAAGACATAAAGGAGGAAAGTTCCAGCACCCAATGGGAAAAAAGATTACTGTCATCTAGTCTTTTACACAAAGACATGAACTGGTCTATTTGTGAAAGGATAGGAAACTGAAAAAAAACAACTAAAATAATTGTAAGAATTAGAGTATAGTGATGCCAAGTCAAGATCAACTAAAGTAATCAAGTAAATAAGAAATAAACCAATATATTATTATGATGTAAACAAATCCTTCCAATTATACAGTATATGCAATACCTATCGAACAAATGTGTGCGTGTGGAGTTTATTGCTCTGTCAACAGTAGCAATAGCTTCAACAATAGAGCTTGCTACAAATGGATCTCCATTTCGACTCACATCAGGAACTAAAAAGAAAAAGGGGAAATTAAACATTTTTCCAGAGTTACACAGTTAAGCAAAGTCTAGACATAACATTATTTTGGTATTAAAAATAAAAATCTATTTACAATTTTCTATAAAATTACTCTTCTGGTGGTAATGTTATAAAACTACAAAATTTTCTAGGAGAAAAATATTACTCTTTCACAATCATAACTTAAAAATATACTTTCAATTTCTTTTTCAGGAAAAAATTCTTCAGCACAATCAAAATGAGTGAGTAAGCTCTCTAGCTACAGAATATGCAATGTGGAGAATTAAGGCTGGAATGCCCTTGAAAAGAATGATTGATCAGGAATGCTGAACAGGAGTGCTCATTTTAGGTGCAAGTATAAAGCATGGCAACACTATTATTATCTAATATACTATTAGATAAATAATATATGTTATTCAATAGTATAATATCTTTGTTTTTCTCCCTTTGTAATTTGCTGCCATTATTAAAAAAGAAAAATAATTGCAGTCATTATCCCATCATGCCCTAAACATGACAAGAACTTATAGATTTTATGTCTAGAAAAGCTTTTTGTGTCATGCCACCTCTGAATATCTGATTAGACCCACCAATTCCTTCTCATAAAAATATATTCAAAAACATAAAATACATTGACCTAGACTGAACTATAAAAGAAACTATTCTTAAAAACAATTCTTAAAATTATTCTTAAAATGATCAAAATAAAGCTAGGACATTTCTCCCATTCATGTTCATGGATTCCATGAAATCTATCCATGGAGTTTAATAAACCCCTGCTCTAGACAAAAGAAAGTACAAAAAAAGTGGAAAAGATAAAGGAATATGATGAATATGAGAAACCCGAAACTTTTTCTGCCAACAAATCTTCTCTTGGTATTTTTGTGTCCATTGGTAACTATACTTTCTCCAAAGCTTTTGAAATAAACTATTACACTGAACATTAAATAATTCTCCATTAAACAATTATGTAAGTATTAGACTATCTGTCCTTGATTTAAACGCACAACCAAAAAACATGTTACTTAGTGCCACTTTATGAGTTTTACTAAATAAAAGTTACTGAAGGAGAGGTGATTATTAAAGTCAAATTTAATAATTCCTCCAAAATTCTTATGCATTACACTGAAAACTTTTAATAATTCGATGATTGTGCACAATAATTAATCTGCAGTTGTCTATTCTAATGTATAAATCTTACCGTTCACAGTTAGTACCATGCTAACTGAGGAATATCCAATTGTATTCCTTGCTACGCATTCATAACGGCCTTGATCTGCTGGCCCAACATCTCGAATAGTAAGAAATCCTTCAGAGCTAACATGGAATTTCCCACTTTCTGTCACCTGAACACCATCCTGTAGCAATCAAAAGGCCAAGATATTCCATAACATAGGCAGTGTTTTAGAAGAACTAAATTGTTTGAAGGTGTTTGTTGTGTTTTTTAATTTGGTCAAAGGAAAACATAAATTTAAATTTCCAACCCTGACAGATAAGGAATTCTCGATTCATATGCATAATCTGCATTTTCAAAGCCTAGCCATGTTCTAAGGCAGTGGTTTTTAAACTTGGGTATATCATCCTGCAGTTAATGGAGCAATTTGAAATTGTTATTTAGGATCCAGTTTGGGACTGCTACTGCTGAGAAGTTTGTGGGGGAAAAAATCTGGGGTGTTTTTTTTTTTTGGGGGGGGGGGGGGTGTAATTATATTATTCAAGACTGGAAAAGTTGTAATTGGGTTAAACTGTTTAAGAAGCATTATTGTAAAGCCTCCCAGGAAAATAGCTGTAGAACATTTTCTCCTAAAGGAGCACATTCGGAGGGCATATTCTGGGATGCAGGAAGAAGTGAGGGAATCACACTTTTCTGTTCTGCAGAAGAGGTAGTCCCAAACACCATTGATGGGACTACCTCTTCTGCAGAACAGAAAAGTGTGATTCCCTCACTTCTTCCTGCATCCCAGAATATGCCCTCCGAATGTGCTCCTTTAGGAGAAAACGTTCTACAGCAGATGCACCATACACAAGAGAATGGTGGAGGTAGGAGAGAAAAGAAAAAGTACCATCATGTGAGCAGACCTCTTGGTTTCTACTCAGTGCTTTGGATCCAGATTTAATCATGCTTAGAGGAGACTCATTTAAGTTAATGGTCAAAGTTAGCTCTGACTGAATCCGATTGCCTTTAGGTAGGAGATTTATCCTAGGCAGAACTAAGTTTGGACTCAGCTTTGAGAGTTTATCGAGAGCCTCAAAAGTTGCTGAAAACTTACATTTGACTTGCTGGTTATTAAGTTATGCAGGCCTGGCCTTAGAAAAGTTGATTTAAGTTGTTGCCATGGACTAGAAATACAAGTTCACCTCAGCCTTACAGATTTATAATTTGGCTATTTGAGATATAACGTAGGCAGTCTTTGACTTATGGCCACAACTGGAACTTGAATTTCGGACTTTGAGCAAAGTGGTTAAGAAACACATGACTGCTTTGCTCAATGGCCACAATCCCAGCACTCCTCTGCTTCAATTGTTAAGTGATCTCTTGGGTCATTAAGTGGAGAGAGCAAAAGAGCTGTCTGTTGGGAGGAGTTCCATAGCCCTTTCACTTTCAATTGTTTCTCCAGCCCACCCAAGGATTTCCCCCATGTATTTCAGGATTTCAGCTCTGTTCCTGCAGCCCACTGAGGGATTCCCCCCCCCATGCTTGGAGGGGAAATCCTTTGGTGGGCTTCAGGAACAGAACTGGAATCTTCAGAATTTCAGCTGAATGGAGCTGAAATCCTAAAAATTCCAGTTCGGTTCCTTCAGCCCACCAAACAATTTCAGCTCCCCTTCATGCATAGAGATGAAATCCTTCAGGGGGCTGTGGAAGGAGCTCCGCTCTGCTCCCTCCCCTCTGCTTGCAACCTTCCCTGCTACCTTCCCCACTGACTTTAGGAAGAAGCAGGCAGAGAGGATTGCAAATGGCAATCATATGACAGTGGGGCTCTCAGCAGCCAGTCATAAATGTGAGCTAGTTGCCAAGCAACCAAAATGTGGTCATGTGACCACGGGAAAGGGGAATGGCGTATTTTATAATAGCTGGAAGCACCCTTTCCAAGGCTGTCATAACCCAGGACTATCTGTGTATAATTTGCAAGGCATATATGCTTTGTGTAGGAAAAAAATGTCTTCAAGCTTTCCACCATAATCACCATAGAATAAAAACTGTATTTTAGTGGCTGTATTTATCTGGACATTTTTTTTCCAGCTCTACCTGGGAATACACATAGTGTTTCCTAATACCTGAAATGAACTGTGTATATACCGCGTAAACAGGCAGTCCTCGATTTACAACCATTTATTTAGTGACTGTTCAAAGTTACAAGGGCTCTGAAAAGTGACTAATTACTATTTTTCACACTGATGACAGTGGCAGCATCCCCATGGTTACATGATCAAAATTTGGATGCTTGGCAACGGACTCAAATTTAGGATGGTTGCAGTATGCGGGTCCCTTTCGCAACCTTCCTTAGAAGCAAAGCCAATGGGGAAACCAGATTCACTTAAAAATTGTGTTACTAACTTAACTGCAGTGATTCACTTAACATTTGTGAAAAGAAAGGTCGTAAGATGGGGCAAAACTCACTTAACAACTCTCACTTAGCAAAAATAATTTTTGAGTTCAATGGTGGTCGTAGTTAAGGACCACCTATAATCAGAAGGAATTAGATGATCAGTGTAGCAGTTCAAACTCTTATCAAAGTAGCCTGTCAATTAAAATCTCACTGCCTTTTGAGTAGCCTCTACAACAGATGGTTTCAGACAAAGGAAAGGTAAACACATTACACAAAGAAGCAAACATATTCTTCTTACAGACTGAACTCTGCAAGAAGTTAGGAAATATAAAACTGGTATGCAGTACCTTATTCCATGTTATTATTGGTTCTGGCTCTCCTTGAGAACTGCATGGAATCTGTACATTTGTACCCACTTCCACTGTCATGTCACTTGGAACATTAGCAAACACAGGAGTTACTAAAATAAAGATTCCCAGAACGAAATATCAAGCAGATAAATTTTTTAAATAAACAATTTTATTCAAATCACAATCACCTAGTTTTCAATCTAACAAAATCCTACTATTAATATTTAGTGCAGAATAGAATTTATCTAAAATTAAGGATTGAATACATTTCTTTTAGGTCTATTGACCGAATAATAATTATATTTTATAATTATATAAAACATGAATGGAAGCTCATTCCAAAGACTTGATTCAGGATAGGGACTTTATTTAGTTTCTTAGCCATTTTTTTCAACTCTCCATGCTAACATTCCTTTCCTAGTACAAGGAATAATGCACCATTATGATTTAACAGCTATGAAGTTGCTATTTTTCTCCTATTTTTCCACATATAATCTCTGCTCCTCAGCTCTCTATCTACCCAGTAATAGCTGCATTTTGGATTTCAGTTAAGTTTTATTTAAACATGCAATTAGCAAAGATATCATTACTGTATTCAAAAGGAAGCTTGGGGACCTGGCTCAGATCAGAGTACTAATAAAAAATAAAAAATGTATGGGGTTGAAGTATTAATCCTCTTGTTGCCCCTCCACAATTGTCCTCATCTATTTCAAGGGACCCTTACCTAGAGCATATTTAGTTTTGTCAATTCATTTCAGTAAACAAAATGGGTTTTTTTACAAGAAAACAAAATCCAGTTGTATTGACAAGTTAAGAAAAAGTCATATGCTAGATCTTTGAACGACCATACAATCAACATAGTTACAATATGGCAAATGTAAGTTAGCCACAGAAAGCAAAGCTTCAAAATACTTTTTAAAATAAAATGACATCACTGCCCTAGCAAGAGAAAAAACTTTTAAAAACAGTTTAAAATTTAAATATTTAAAAAAGGAAAAGAAAAAAGAATTGCATGCAAATTCGCTTATGCAAGCTTACCTCTTGGCTGTACACTCAGATGGACAGCAACTCTTTGAGATCCTACAATGTTGACCGCTTGACATTCGTATTGTCCTTGATCATGTAAAGCCACTGCGGAAATTCTCAGAGTTCCAGAAGACAAAACTAAGTGTCTTCTATCTACCGACAACTGACTACCTGAAAGAAGAATTTTTAAAATTAAATCATGAACCGCACATGCAACAGACAGACAAACCCGGATTCATATTCTTTTGTTTACAACAAAGAAAGAGGAAAAAAGAAAATAATTAAGAGGTGATGGAAAAAAGTTCTATTAAATATTCATATATTTAAATATTTAAATATTGTTTAAGTTTTCTACAAGGATATTGGAGGAAAACACCTTCCCTGTGAACATTCAATTACTTTCTGAGAAAGGTGCCAGCAATGTTATCGCTGGTGAAATCAACCTGGGATTATGTCCTCTATTCCCATGCCCTAATAAATGATGCATCCAACCCATTCAAGTCTGTTCACATACCAAACCTAATTCCATCAGTAAAGATCACTGACTAGGCAGAAGACAAATAATTCCCTAGGTATCTTTAAGCAGGAAACTATGGATCTGAGAACAATAACTTAGCTTCCTAATGACCTGCTTCAGAAAAGGATTCTCCTTATTTTCGGACAACGTATTCCACTAATGCTACAGCATAGGGAAGTTTTTCTTGGCCAACTTCTTTATTACTTCTAAATACATTTTTAAAGCTCAACCTTCACAACTCCTGCTCCAAGACAGAGCAAATACAGAACCCTGCCTCCCTGTGGAGACTTCTGACTTTGTAAATAGCTACAGTCAGTGGTGGGATTCAGATATATGAACAACCAGTTCTCTGCGTGGACGCCACTTCCAGAAGTCCATTCTGAGCCTCGGAGGCCTGGAGGGAGGCCTCCCCAGCTGAAAACGGACTTCCAGAAGTGGCATCCACACACTTCCGGCGGTCCGTTCTGGGCCTTGCGAAAAAGGGCTAGGCATCAGCTGGTTCGCCAAAGTCAACAAAAAATGAGCTACTGTTCTACCAAACCGGTGCAAACTGGCTGAATTCCACCACTGGCTACAAGTCAATCGCAGTGCTCCAAGGACTCAAGGATTTCCCCCATATTCTATATGACGTAAGTAGGAACCTTGTGATAAATAGGAAGCTATCTCAACTGGAAGAGAGGCCCACAGAGAGAAGCTGCTGTTCATCTCAAGGGCTTATCTTAAAATGTGGTTGGGAGCTGGCAGAACTTCTAAAAATGCCATTATGTTTCAAACATCAAAGAAGTTAATAAAGATAAAGACAGTTGGAAAGTCTGTAAAACAGCTGAAAACTGACATGGCTGACAAGGAAGAGAATAAGAATTTCTTCCCCCATCCTCTCCAAGTTACCTATAGATCTAAAGCAATTATAAACCCAAGTGAATATCTCCCTCCTCTATTAACCTTTGAATACTTTCTGAAGAAGTATTCTCCCTCTCTCTCAGGCCCCCTTATATATATATATATATATATATATATATATATATATATATATATATATATATATATATATATATATATATATATATATATATATATATATACACACACACACATTCTGATATTATTTTCCTACAATGTACTTGCACATATCTAATATAGAATGATGGTTATCACATCAACCAGCGATAAATCTCAATCAAGGCATCTGAGCTGTGGGGAGATGGGTGGGTGTCCTAAAAGTGGCAGAGTAATTCTAATTGGCCCAGAGCTGGAAGCTTGAACAATGGTCCTCTGCCAATACAAAGGTTAATAGGCTGGTTAAAAAAACAACAAGATCTTCAGCTAATAACTGATCATGAGATATAACATCTTTTTAGTCATCCGCACCTCAGGTAAGAGATAAATGTTAGCTATACTTCTTGGGGCAGTAAGAACAGCTTTCAAAATTTCATTAGTACTATTTCCATAGTATTGTTTGTGACACAGATTCCACCTGGATTCCTTATAAGATCAGAAATAAGTGTTTGGGCTTAATATATATATATATATTAAGACACTGGCAAGAACCATCTGCCCCTGAAGAAAAAGAAGTGTCTAATGTTAAAATATCATTATGCTGCCTCAAAGGCACAATGTGTTTCCTTTTACGCTTCAAGGTACTTATACGTCCTTTGAAATCTAGATTTTCTGTTCATATTTGTACTCTAAATCATGATTTTGGATATTTTATAATTGGGCAGGAGATTTTTCCTACACAGGATGACAGATTCATGCTCTCCTGAGGTGGGCCAGAGTACCATCTGCATATGAAAGGATGGGTATCCTCTAGTCTCCCGATTTGTGAGCATGAAATTCAGGCTTGTTGAAAATTGATGCCATCAAGTTAATAATATGGAGATATGTTGCCAAGAATCCGTGCAAAGTAAGCAATACATATAGTACTTAAATGAAATCTATTTCATGTGCAGCATAGTATAGCATGTAAGTGTTAGTAAACTGAGATCCAATGAAAAGCTGCATGTGCTCATTTTTCTTCTATTCATTTCAGAAATTCTCATGGTGAACCTGAAGACAGAAAGAAAATGTGTGATAAAGAGAACATGTGACATAATCTTGGAGAAAAACTATTCACCTCTAAGAGTAAATGTAGTGGGCAGCAATATTCTCCTGAGAAAAAGGTGGGATTCCATATGCTCTTCAAAGACTTCAAAAGAGATGTGAACCTCTGAACCTCCCTTACTAATCAACCCTGGTTTTCTCTCCCTTATTCACTGACAGTAATGGTGAATATTTTGGTTAAATTCAATCACACCAAAGTAATAGCAATAACAAGGATATAAATATTCATAACTTTGCTCTATCGGAGAAATCACTTCAGCATTTCCATGCTGTAATAAATTACTCTGTAGTTTCAATGAAGGAGAATATTTGTAGCTCAGGGTTGAAATGAGGAGTCCTTGGTGCTCTCTGAGCTTGCTTGTTTTCTTGCAAACATTTCATTATCCTAACTAGATAACATCATGAGTGGTCATAGTTTTTTGAGCTTTGTATATTATTTTAATCTAAATTCTGACCTCCTTTAGTCCATGCAATGACTGGTTGTGGATAACCTTGTGCCTCACAAGGGAAATCAACAGTCTGTCCTTCAATCACGCTTCTGTCTTGAGGGGTCACAGTGAACTGAGGTACAGCTGTGTAAAAGGGAGACAAATAATGAAAGCAGTTTAGGATATAAATATACCACAAACATATTTTATTTTGTATTCTTTGACCTATGGAGTGAGAACCACTTCCATTACAGATCTTTGGTACCTGGCTAAACACATGCAGACTTGGAACCATCCATGATTATCAGACCACTTGAGACTTTGGATGAAAAATAAATGAAAACAAAAATCCAAAGTAAAGGCATCTTAGCAATGATTTAACAGAGTCTTTGGATTCATAATACCTTGCTTTCTTTCCTTTTTTAAAAATCAAATTATACTATGAAGAAAACAACATACGTAATCACAACTATACAATATATATTTGTAAGGTAACAATAACAATATGTGAAATACCTATCAAACACTCAAAGAAGCATTAGGACAATATCAAAGCTGTCAATATGCAATTTTACTTTCCAAATATTAACCGGTTAATATGAGATTGCATTGAAAATATGCAAATCCGTTTGGGGAAAATCCTGTTGCATCTTTTCAACATTTTAAATGATCTACAGGTTGGAATAAAAGTCAAACCCAAACCACCTTTTAAAGCGCTGCCTACCTTGCACAATAATGAAGGCAGTCGCATGGATGCTATCTAGACTGTTGGTTGCGAAGCAGGTATATTCACCACCCTCTTCCTGCTCCACATTCTGGATATAAAGTCCTCCTGATGGAGTGATGGTGATCCGTGAATCATTTGGCAGAGGTGTTCTGTCGCCTTTTGTCCATGTGATACGTGGTTGGGGATGCCCAGTTGCACTACATTCCAGGGTGACACTTTCTCCAACCAGAACCTCTGTGTTTTGTGGATGAATCACAAAACTTGGCCGAGCTGTTAAAAAGAGAGCATGTCTATAATACTTTTTCATTAATGTAGTATTTCTCAAACTTAGGATGGCTGGGGAATTCTGGGAGTTGAAGTCCACACTTCTTAAAGTTCCCAAGGTTAGGAAACACTGCACTAGTACAATTATTATTTCCCAAGGTTAGGAAACACTGCACTAGTACATCAAAAAGAGGAAATGTTTTTAAATAAGAACTGCATTTGCTACAACAATATGGAATGCATATTAAGTGTACTTATCACGTACAAAGAACTCAGCAGTGTAATATAGTTGGGCAGAAAAAATAGGATGAATTCTTACTTCTGTTACAATTTTCTCTTAAAAGTATTCCTTTCTAGCTGACTCAAATCCAGTAAAAGTAATATAACAGTAAAAAAGGGAAAGGGGCTTCTCTCACAATTAAAGCAAAGATATTTGTTTCTCCTTGTATCTTACATCAAAAAAATTAGCCATATTTAATTAGTCCTAAGTATTACAGCTCCTTCATGGATTACTGCCTTGTCGTGTCGAAGGGGCTTGCGTAACTCAATGAAGCTATGAGCTATGCCGTGCAGGGCCACCCAAGACGGACAGGTCATAGCAGAGGGTTCTGACAAAATGTGATCCACTGGAGAAGGAAATGGCAACCCACTCCAGTATCTTTGCCATGAAAACCCCATGGACAGCACTAAAAGGCAAAAAGATATGACGCTGGAAGATGAGCCCCTCAGGTCGGAAGGTGTCCAATATGCTACTGGGGAAGAGCAGAGGGCTAGTACTAGTAGCGCCAGAAAGAGTGAAGCGACTGGGCCAAAGCCGAAAGGACGCTCAGCTGTAGATGCATCTGGTGGTGAAAGGAAAGTCCGATGCTGTAAAGATTTTTTTCTCCATAGGAACCTGAAACGTAAGATCCATGAATCAAGGCAAACTGGAAGTGGTCAAACAAGACTGAACATCGACATCTTAGGAATCAGCGAACTAAAATGGACAGGAATGGGTGAATTTAATTCAGAGGACCATCAGGTATACTACTGCAGGCAAGAATCCCTCAGAAGAAATGGAGTAGCCTTCATAGTCAATAAAAGAGTAGGAAAAGCAATACTGGGATACAATCCCCAAAATGACAGAATGATCTCAGTGTGAATCCAAGGCAAGCCATTCAATATCACAATAATCCAAGTCTATGCCCCAACCACTGGTGCTGAAGAGGATGAAATTGACCGGTTCTATGAAGCCCTACAGCACCTTATAGAATCAACACCAAAAAATGATGTCCTTATCATCATGGGGGATTGGAATGCTAAAGTAGGAAGCCAAAAGATAAACGGAATAACAGGCAAGTTTGGCCTTGGAGTACAAAATGAAGCAGGGCACAGGCTGATAGAATTTTGTCAAGAGAATACGATGGTCATAGCAAACACTCTTTTCCAACAACCCAAGAGACGGCTCACACATCACCAGGTCAACACAGAAATCAGATTGACTATGTGCTCTGCAGCCAAAGATGGAGAAGCTCTATACAGTCAGTAAAAACAAGACCAGGAGCTGACTGTGGCTCAGATCGTGAGCTTCTCGTTGCAAAATGTAGGCTTAAATTGAAGAAAGTAGGGAAAAACACTAGGCCACTCAAGTATGAACTAAATCATATCCCTGACGAATATACAGTAGAGGTGACAAATAGATTAAAGGAATTAGATCTGATAGACAGAGTGCCTGAAGAACTATGGACGGAGGTTCGCAACATTGTACAAGAGGTAGCAACTAAAACCATCCCAAAGAAAAAGAAATGCAAGAAAGCAAAATGGCTGTCTGAGGAAGCTTTGCAAATAGCTGAGGAAAGAAGGGAAGCGAAAGGCAAGGGAGAAAGAGAAAGATACACCCAATTGAATGCAGAATTCCAGAGAATAGCTAGAAGAGATAAGAATGCCTCTTAAATGAACAGTGCAAAGAAATAGAAGAGAACAATAGAATAGGGACAACCAGAGATCTCTTCAAGAAAATTGGAGATATGAAGGGAACGTTTCATGCAAAGATGGCATGATAAAGGACCAAAATGGCAGGGACCTAACAGAGGCAGAAGAGATTAAGAAGAGGTGGCAAAATGACACAGAAGAACTATACAAGAACGAGCTTAGCATCCCTGATAACCACGATGGGGTGGTCAATGACCTCGAGCCAGACATCCTAGAATGTGAAGTGAAATGGGCCTTAGGAAAGCTGAGCAACAACAAAGCTAGTGGAGGTGATAGTATTCCAGCTGAGCTATTCAAAATCTTAAAAGACGATGCAGTAAAAGTGCTACACTCAATTTGCCAGCAAATTTGGAAAACTCAACAGTGGCCACAGGATTGGAAAAGGTCAGTTTACATTCCAATTCCAAAGAAAGGCAATGCCAAAGAATGTTCAAACTATCGCACCATTGCACTCATTTCACATGCAAGTAAAGTTATGCTAAAAATCCTACAAGCTAGACTCCAGCAGTATGTGGATCGAGAACTTCCAGAAGTACAGGCAGGATTTTGAAGAGGCAGAGGAACTAGAGATCAAATTGCCAACATACGCTGGATCATGGAGAAAGCTAGGGAGTTCCAGAAAAACATCTACTTCTGCTTCATTGACTATGCTAAAGCCTTAGATTGTGTGGATCACAACAAATTGTGGCAAGTTCTTAAGAGATGGGAGTACCAGACCATCTTATTTGTCTCTTGAGAAACCTATATGCGGGTCAAGAAGCAACAGTGAGAACTGGACACAGAACCACTGATTGGTTCAAAATTGGGAAAGGAGTCCGGCAAGGCTGTATTCTGTATTCTGTCGCCCTGCCTATTTAACTTATATGCAGAGCACATCATGAGAAAGGCAGGGCTAGATGAATCAAAAGTTGGAATTAAGATTGCCGGGAGAAATATCAACAACCTAAGATATGCAGATGATATCACTCTAATGACAGAAAGTGAAGAGGAACTAAAGAGCCTCTTGATGCGGGTGAAGAAGGAGAGTGCAAAAGTTGGCTTGAAACTAAACATTAAGAAAACCAAAATCATGGCATCCGGCCCTCTCAATTCCTGGCAAATAGATGGGGAAGAAATGGAGGTAGTGACAGATTTTATCTTCCTGGGCTCTAAGATCACCACAGATGGGGACTGCAGCCAAGAAATTAAAAGACGCTTGCTCGTGGGGAGGAAAGCTATGGCAAATTTAGACAGCATACTAAAAAGCAGAGACATCACCCTGCCAACAAAAGTACGTATAGTCAAGGCCATGGTTTTCCCAATTGCAATGTATGGCTGTGAAAGTTGGACCATAAGAAAGGCTGAACGCAAAAGAATTGAGGCCTTTGAACTATGGTGCTGGAGAAGACTCCTGCGAGTCCCTTGGACTGCAAGGCGATCAAACCGGTCAGTCCTAGAGGAGATCAACCCTGACTGCTCCTTAGAAGGCCAGATACTAAAGTTGAAACTCAAGTACTTTGGCCACCTAATGAGAAGGAAGGACTCACTGGAGAAGAGCCTAATGCTGGGAAAGATTGAGGGCAATAGAAGAAGGGGACGACAGAGAATGAGGTGGCTGGATGGAGTCACTGAAGCAGTAGGCGTGAACTTAAATGGACTCCAGAAGATGGTAGAGGACAGGAAGGCCTGGAGGAACGTTGTCCATGGGGTCGCGATGGGTCAGACACGACTTCGCAACTAACAACAACAACAAAGTATTACAGGGATTTTATGATTCATAAGGAAATTATGATAAAAGATTTTTTTTGCTACAGTATTTTGAACCATCTGGTAATTTATCTGTAGGTCCATTATACCAGTACATACAATGCCAGCATTGTGTAATGGCTAAGATGCTTAGATAGAAACTGGAAATCTGAGTTCTAATCTTCCCTTGGGCATGAAAACTACCTGGCTGACTTGGGACAGTCACTTTCTCTCAGCATAATCCACCCCCACAGCTGTTATGTGAGAAAAATTATGTACACTGATTTGAGTTGACCAAACTTTTTTTTAAAAAAGGTGGGAGAAAAGTCTAAATAAATGTAATAGCTATTTGCACAGAAGCACAGAATTAAAACAAAACGAAACAAAAGGTTGGCATGAGTAAATCTTCCCACCTGGCGAACCAAAGTAGCGCAGAGTTACTTCTTGAGTTTTAACTTCTCCAGCTATATTTTTTGCCATGCACTGGTAAATGCCTTGATCTGTCTCTTGAGTATTCTGAATCATTAACGTCCCATCATCAAGCAAATTTAAACGAGAATCTGCTTTCATACTGAGTTCATTGCTATGGAGAAAGAAACGTGAGAGTAGCATTACCACTTTTCAGTAACAAATATGTTCAAACCGAGAAAAGAAGGTGAAAAATAGTTTTGTCCAGAAGGCACACGCAGATTCATTATCGGAACCATTATTTACACAAGCTATTTAAAACAATCTTACTTGTTGCGAAGCCAAATGATTTCTGGTTTGGGATTTCCTTCAGCTCTGCAAGTGAAGTAGACGGTATTCCCTGAGGTGACGTCCACATCCTGAGGCTCTGATGTAATTCTTGGCCTCTCTGGATTATCAACAAAGCATATGAAAAGAAAGCTCTATAAAATTGGAATTTAAAAACAGTTTAGTTCTTAATTTTAAAGTAGGGTATAAATCACTGTTTCTCATTGGTGCAATAATTATATAAATATTGGAACATGCAAATTTATACAGTTTTATAGAAAAGTGTCCAATTGTCCAATTTCAGATTTTCTGATTTTTTTGCAATCTTTGCCAGTGAATATTATTAGAGTTTCTGGCCCTAGATGAGTACTTAGCCTTATAAGACAAATCATAATTTAATGATTAAAATAATCATAAAGGGGCTTATAACATAACTATATATGATTACACTTCCAACTTTTCTTTAAGATCCCATGACCCATTGTAACAAAATGCTTATTTTTCAGTGTTATAGGGTGGAAAAAAGGACCACTCAACGATTCTCGATTTTACATTACACTTTTTATTTTTTTATTTTTAATGATGCCAAGAAGTTTTTGTTCAACACGCAATGGAACACTTTTATAATGTAAAAATATTGTTCAGAAGTTAAAGAAGAACAGAAAGAGAAAACACCATTTTTCTACTCCACCATCAACCCCTTAATGCCAAAGTGACAACCGGTGGTGCTTGGAATTTAAGAGCTTCCGAATTTTTATGACTGCTGAAAACGGCTATCGTAATTGTAAAGCAGAAATTTAAGTGAAGCTGTTTTGTCAGAAATTAAAATGAAGTTATTATGTCATAAACGGATTAAAACACCAAGATCCCTCACCAACTAGAAAACCTCCTCTAGAAAAATTCCATCCAGTCCAGTATAGCCTTTATACTGGTTGTCCTCGCTTACCATTCAAGTTACAACAGTATAAAAATAAAAAAGCCTTTATGGCTGTTGCAATGTCTACAATTGCATACTTACAACCAGCTTCCCACAAGCAGAGTCAATAGAGAATTTGGCAGTAAAATTTGATCACGTGATGTCTCACTTAATGACTGTGGAATTTGTTTAACAACTGAATAGGAAATGATGTTGTAAGCCCACCACGGTCCACTTAGCAACAGAGCTGCTGATCCCAATTGTGGTCACTAAGCAAAGAATTACCTTGCCCAAAAGACATTCAGTAGTCTTCTCCCCTCTTGCATCAAGAGTTAATGAGTTGATTTTTATATTTATTTATTCACACACACACACGCACATACATTATATATGTATAATTTGCATTTTACAGTGAAGACAGGCTCTAAAATGTATAATATCTCTAATAAAATATGGAGAAAGCGTATTTATAACTTTAAAGCAATCTCACCACAGTTAAGTTCTTCTGGTGTTATTGTGGCCACAGACCTTCCCTGGATCCTCCTTGGATATTCGCATGTGGCTGCGGCCTGCGCATGACCAGATTCGGCATATGTTTTCAACAGCTCTGCCAGCCATAATATTTCACAGTCACAGTGAAGTGCGTTGGAATCCAGGCGTCTGGATAAAACAAGAAATTATCACTGTTTCTACTTACAAGGCTCAGCACTGCATGCATGGGCTTATTCTTTGTCTCTTGTTTAGAAAAGTATGAGATGCAGTCATATTATTAACCATGTTACAATACCTCCTAGTCACTGAAGAAGAGAAAAACCTGAAAGCCAGGACATGCAAAATATATTTACTTTATTGGGTTTGTATGCTGCCAAATCCCAAAAGACTCACGTCAGCTTACAAAATAGGTGCATGTGAAAACAGAATCCAAATCCCTTGGTTGTGACTTTTTTTCTGAATTAGAATTTGGGATATTAGAAAGCAAACTATGTGCCATATTGAAATATGTGTGTAGGTGGCAAATGCTACTCCAGGGAAAATTTCAGTCACTTTCTAAACTTCAGTAAAAGAGAGAAAGAACCTAGGAAGTGTGCCCTCTCTGTTGTGGCATATGCCCTCTGGAATAAGATCCCTCTGGAGACCATCTGGCTCCCATCAGGATGTTCCAGAAGGCCTTGAAGAGCTGGTTCTTCTTCAAGGATTTGTGTTAGGATGGTGGATATACGAGACATATGGTTTGATGCCAAGTGGCCAGACCTCCCTTTGTTTACTCGTCTTCTTGATATCTGTTTATTGTGGGCTGCCCAAAGTCTGTCTGGAACCAGGCAGCACCGAAATTGAACTGAATCATACTGAAAAAATAAAATAAAATAAAATAATCTCATCCCTACCATTTACATCTCATAATCAGAGCTGTGAAAATCCTATTGAGGCTAAAACATTCCATCCTATTCCAACCCGAGAGTTTTTACCACTGTTTCGTGATCAGAACAGTTTTCTTGTAAAAATCAAAACAAAACAAATTTGAAATAAAATTGAAATGCTCTGTCCATTTTTGAAACACTTCCAGCAAGTTCAAAATAAGGTTTGAAGATTGGAAATGTCTTCTTTGTTGGAATATTTTTAAACATATCATCCTAAACAAAAAAAGGAGAATATGCATATATGTTATAAACAAATGTTGAAACATGTTTACAGCTATGATGCTTCTGTTAAATCCAACTAGTTCAAATACATGTAATTATGAACTCCAGAAGAAGCTGCTTGCTCAGAGGCTACAGACTAAACATGACCAATTCCAAAATTATCAGGAACTTTGACTGAATAATAGATAAGGAAATCAAAATGAGATATTTCATAAAACAAATGTTTAAAATATCAAGTGCGAAGTTTAAAGATTTTTTTTTACTCACAGCCGTTTCATGGATTCCAAATTACTAAATGTCCCAGGAATTAAATGAGAGATTCTGTTGTTGTGTAAAAATCTGTTGAAAAAATTGCATTTATTATGAAAAATTCAATCTTCTCCTATAATACTAAAGAAAACCAAAGCCTCTTATTATATAGGATCATATCCATATAAACAAGGAACCTACCTTCCTGCTTAAATTGTTATGCTAATAATAAGAATTCCGGCTAATCTATTATCATATTATATAGATCAGCAGAATGCTATTAATGCAAAATAAAAGTGCTGCTTAGTCCAAACTCTAAACCTGCCAGAACGGTCATTTAGTGACCGTTCAAAGTTACAACGGCACTGCAAAAAGTGACTTATGACCGTTTTTCACAACCATTCAGCATCCTCATGGTCACATGATCAAAATTCAGATGCTTGGCAAGTGGTTCATATTTATGACGGCTGCAGTGTCCCAGGATCATGTGGATCAACTTTTGCAACCTTCTGACAAGCACAGTCAATGGGGAATCCAGATTCACTTAACAACCATGTTACTAACTTAACAAATGCAATGATTCACTTAACAGCTATGGCAAGAAAACTTGTAAAATGGGGCAAGCTCACTTAATAAATGTTTCACTTAGCAACATAAATTTTGGGCTCAATTGTGGTTGTAACTTGAGGGCTACCTGTATTTAATCATACAGATCATTAAGGCAGGACTCTTCCAAGAGCAACTGTAGCTACCAAGTGGAAAAAATGTTTTTAAGATTATACGTGAAAGAATCATAAACCAAAAACCAACCTTGGTTTGTAACCTACAGAAATCTGATTTTGAAATAAGACTAAGTTTTAGGTTAATTTAACTGTTCATTCCAACATGTTGATTGGAAAAGGCAGTCAAGAAAAAATGAGCTGTGTGCACTAGTGTATATCTCATAAACAGTAAGCCAGAAATCTCCATTAGAATATTGATTTGTTTATATGCAAATAAATGCTATGATTAATATGTCTTAGCATGTATTTCTTTAAGCTGGGTACTAGTTTGATAGAGTCTACTATTGAGAGTAAGGTAAGTCTTGGGCCACAATCATGGATTCCTTTAACTTGTAGAACCAGAGGAACTGAATAAGGGTACTTGGTAGTCTGAATAAATTAACACATAAATTAATACAAACAATATAGCTATCCAGATGGCATCATAAGAAAGAAGTAACCAGCACTGGATATTTTATACTTAGTTTAAGTGAAACTCTGCAGTTACACACCACTACTCCTACACTTAGGTAAGTGTTGATCGAGATCCAAATAGAATATGGATTTCTGGGAAAGAACTGGAGGACTGAAGATGGTCCAGCGAAAAGCAGACGACTGCAGCAAAATTAAAAGATGGCGAGTGGACCAGCTCTTTAATAATTCCTCTCGGAACAAAGAGAGGAACTGAGATCACCCACAAGTGCTCCAGAGAGCTGCTCCTCTGGACAAGACCACAAGACAACAGTCTCTGGCAGGTTTAGAGCCCTGGGAGACAATGGAATAGCCATCATGGTAAAAATGCAGTCAACCTCTTTGAAAGGATACTAAGTTCACATACCTCCTTTTCTAATCACTTTTGGAAATTGCTTGCTAACCGCTTTTCAGCTATTAGGAACCTTTAGATTGATACATTTTACAATACTGGGTGAGTTTTCTTCAATCCTTACTGGAAGAAGTTTTAAATGCAAGTTTAAGGTCTTTAAAAAAAAATTATATATAAACAGCAAAAGAGGGATTAAAACTTTGATTTCAGAAAGTTGCAAACAGTCTAAGCATTCTGATAAATTTGAAATGAAATTTTGGAATTAATTATAAAGAAACTTTCCTATGGGAAAATGCTTTTGTTTTTAACTTTTAAAAAAGTAAGATTTTAAAAGTTGGAGGGAACTAGAGGGAAGTAAAGATTACAATTACAGAAGAATACTTACTCGACTTACAGAATGAAGTAAAATATTTTAACATTGGACACATTGAAGGATATTGTAGAAATTAATTTTAATAGCAACTACCTCTATAGACCCCCTGTGTCTGAAAGATGTTATGGAAAAGGAACAAGTTCTACCGGACAAGATTGAAATGGAGTTCAAAGTGGATTTAAAAATGACATGGAAAACGATGTTACACTATACATACAAAAGAAACCGGCTGATGTCTTTATACAAGAGATTTACTGGTGGGGCTATATTAAAACTACAAAATGGACTGATAAAATTGACAAGGGCTTTGAGAGAAGAGATAAAGATAGACAAAAGCAAATGTTAGAACTCTACATATGGGGTTTAATGATTGCTGGATAGAAGAAAAATGCAAATTATTATGCTGGTGTTGTTTAATCGATATTTTGACTGATTGGGTGTAATGGTTTAGTCTGCAATATCTATGTTATTATTTTTGGCATATAAATAAGAGATTCTTATAATATAACCAGAAGTGAGAACTGCTCCCATGCTTTTGGCCTTCCAGAATGGTATTAAATCTTGGTTTTACTGGTTGGCTTGGGGTTCTGAGGGGCGCTCACCATTGGAGGTGTTTGACTGGCCGAGGAGACATCATCCTTGTGCTGTCCATCTCTTAGTCCCGTTTTGTTGTACAGGATAAAAATTTTGCATAATCATATTTTAATTAGTTTTCTATTTATCTTTTTATAATCTGTAAGCTACCTAGAGTCACCTTATAGGGAAGATGGGTAGCATAAATATTTAATAAATAATAATAATAATAAACATTGTTAAAAGTAAAAGTAAGAAATATACAGTTGATGTATTTGATCAAGGTTAAAATGGACATCAGGACTGAAATGATGATGCTGGATTTGTTTATATGTAAGAGATGGGATATAGGAATAAGAGATCATTTGCTGTATTTTAACAGAAGGAGATAAGTTACTAAAATTGTTTATATAAAGTCATTTCTTTATATATTTCTTTTTTTTCTTTAGCTTATTCTTATTTTTCTTTCTTTTCTCTTTCTCTTTCTAATTTCTTTTTTTCACACCTTGTATGTTTTCTTTTTATTCATCTATGTTTTCAGTTTCTATCGGTTTTTATTTTTCTAATTATAATCTTTAATAAAATTACTATTAAAAATAGATCTGCATAGATCCTACAAGCTTAGATCTAAGCCTAGTTTGAGCAGAAATTTTAATAATGTTTCCAAGTGTTATATGGAAATACCGTTACTTCATAGGTTAAAAAAAAGCTAACATATGGATGGGAAAAAAATGAAAAAAGAAAAACACTTACAATCTTTCAAGTTTGGGAAGATGGGTGAATGATTCTGGCTCCAAGGTTTCAATCTGGTTAAAGTGCAGATATCTGTTAAAAAGTTAGAGAGAGAAAAATAAGAGGATATAGAAAAAGAAATAACATGATGATAATAATAAGCAAACTAAAACCTATTTTGAAAAATGTTCAAATAAAGTTAGATCCTAGCCTCAGCTTTTGCCTGAAAATCAGTGATATAATATAAATATTACCTCATATTTATGTCATTCAGCAGAAATTTATAATTAACAAACATCACCAATGGCTTGAGAATTAAGCATACACATTAAAAATAATGGTAAAAGATAACATATAGGTATATTATCTATATATATTATGTATGAATAATTTTAATGGTTGATATATTCTGCCCACTGAGAGTTCTATCTCCAGCTTATTTATTAAAAAAGAGATAAAGAAGTAAGAAATTTAATCATATGACTGGGATTCCATATCACATTGTTTGCTTAATTATTACTGAATAAACTCCAATTGATTGAGTTAATGTAACAGGCTGTCATGAAACCATGGTTTTCAAATCACAACTGGCTGTCTTGCCACAATGTGCTAAGCCAAAAGCAACTAAGGTTTAGTATTGTGAACCAGGTGTACATTTCTTCTCTAGTCAGAAAGCTTCAGTTTAAATATGCTTGTAGAATATAAACCCAATTCTTCATTGCATAGAACATGAATTATACATGAGAAAGATTTATATATTCAAAACAACAAAAAGTAATCAAGCATAAGAAAATAATAAGAGCCATGGTGGCGCAATGGTTAGAATGCAGTACTGCAAGTTAACTCTGCTCACAGCCAGGAGTTCGATTCTGATTGGCTCAAGGTTGACTCAGCCTTCCATCCTTCCGAGATTGGTAAAATGAGGAGCCAGATTGTTGGGGGGCAATATGCTGACATTGTAAACCGCTCAGAGAGGGCTCTAAAGCACTATGGAGCGATATACAGGTCCAAGTGCTATTGCTATGCTATTGCTATAATGCAGAATATGGAATATAAGCTATGAATTGCAGTTCTGTTCTATGGGATGAAGAGCTGTGTTCCTATTTTGGTGGCTAACATGACAATATTAGATATTATGCCCAAACAGGATGAGAAAATATGTGGGAAAAGCACGGAAAGGGTCCCACCCCCAATGTTTTCAGCTCTGCTTTTCTTGTTCCCAATCTCATGAGGTTGAACACTAATGTCTGAAAGGCAATCGTGGTCACATTTAACTTAGGTTGCTACAGAAATCAGAGGTTGTTAACTAGTAGGAACCAGAATCCCCTTAGGATTCTTCTTGTATTTAAGCAATCACAAATAAAACTCCAAATCTTTCTGCTCACTGCCAGGAAGTCCAAAAGTCTACGAAAAGAAGCTGAAATAAACATACCAAATCCATGGAACACCTGAATATGTAAAAGGAGGAGCATTGTTTAACCTTCAAAATCTACGGCTCTCTTCCTAGTACTGTCACTTAAGTGATATTGGCTGCAAGTCTGGTGGATATTGGGTTTCTGTTCTCAGAAGAGGAAAAAGGTGCATCCAAAGTAGAAAAATATAATGAAAATTTGCTAACAGTAAGGAAAGATATGCAAAAGAGTGAACTGATCCACAGCAAATATCTATTTCCAAATCTGTGTGGCTGAAATAAGAATCAAGGGATAGTTACAGAACAAAGTATAGAAAGGATGCTTAATTACTTCCATTCAATTTTTACATCTATATTATCCATTAATCATTTTTCTTGAGGGTTTGCTACTGATGGAGAATTTGCAAGAAAGGTCAGCTTGCAGTTCTCCTCTGCCTGTTGTATCCTGTCTCAACTATTATGAGGGATACATCTCAGTCTACTTCTCTGGAAAAATGAGAAAGTATTTCAGCAGGCTGCAAGCAAAAGCTCCACAACAGAACCACCCTCTATTTTAATAAAAATATGTACATAGTGAAGTAGATGGGGGGGGGGGGAATCTTAATAAAGTCCTCCATGTGACACACATTTTGTCATCTCTATACTAATTCTATGAAACAGTGCAACCTAGATTCAGATTTACCATGGTTTTTTTACTAGTTTTCTTATTTGAGTTCTACCATATATACACCTGAAGTGTAGAAGATGTAATGGCAAATTGAGGGTTTATTAAACAGGCCCTAAGATCAGAAACCAGAATTTGAGGTACATGTTAGAAACAATCAAATATTTGCACATTTCTGAACTGAGGATGAGATTCAAAATATCTTATTAAATTCATGTTACCATATAAAGGTGCTATGACAGAGGGGAAGAAAAGTGATATATTTGATTTCTTCATCCATATCTACCTGAAAATTGTAGGAGGGGAAAAATGATGAAGGTCAAAATAAGCAGCAACCTTCTGTGGAAATTTTTTTGTATTCATACACTTTAAAAACAAGATTCATGAAGAACATTTACCTTTCCAATCAACCTCGTTTATGAGTTTACCTCATTTATTCCATGATTACTAAATGAAAGTGAATAAACTCAGGAAGGAAATTTTGTAATAACTGAGAACAATGAATATCAAAACATTCCTTGGGCAGTAAATACTCAGCAGAATAAAGTATCAACCAGTCCATGACAGAATTAAGTGTCCGGGATTCTATCACATAGAAAATGAGCCTAATTGGGCTTAGATCAACTTCATGAGAATGTCTTTGGAGTTAATCCACTTGTGCTTAAAAGTGTATTCGAGGCCAATCCATTAACTATTAACAATATATTTTTATATCAATGAACTATACAAAACTTAGAAAGACTTTAATACTGGAATATTTCTTCAATTTACATTGTATGATGTATTTGCATGCAGTATTTACAAGGAATCATTTTTATTTGGGTCTTTCTAAGAATGCACATGGAAAAGAAAATTGCTTGCTTTAACATATGCCAAGTCTTGATTTGTGGCTCCCCAAAAGCCAGGGTTTGTCAGAAAAGGATAACCCTATGATTTTAGCTTGCAAAAAGAGTTTAAAAGTATGCTAAGGTAGGATAATATGTTAAGCAATAGACGGTTTATTGATCATGCTACTGGATGGGTCCAAGCAAGAGAAAATAGGATGTATGCACCACAATAGAGTTCATTAAAATGCACATAAATCCTATGTAAACTATGAAAATTATTCAACAGTCAGAAGTGCATGCACTATTTTGACAATGACAGTGATGATAATAACAATCCTATTTTGTGCCAACGTAGACTCCGTATGTTTTAAGAAATAATAGTAATGGAAAAAATATACCCAAGAAATGGTTTGGGGTATAATTTCCAAATGAAATATCTGTGATTGTTCCTTGGCTGGTTTAGTAATCAAAAGATGGAAGGTAGAGGGGAAACCTGGGAATGGTTCTCTCTGTTCCTGCTTATTTTCAGAGTGATTGGGGTGGAATAGAATGAAATCTGGTCAGTTTTATGATACACAATTTTTGACCATCCATTGCTCTGACTATGTCAAAGTGATCAGAATTAGAAGTCCCAATCAATGTAAATGGTATCATTTTAAAATACAGCTATTTTGGTACAATATATTCAGCATGCTCTAAAATGTATTTTTCTAAATGATATAATGACTTGCTGAAAAATGTTATGATGTTCATGATGTCACTTGAAGCTTCTACCAGACACCTAGAATCACAGCTTGCTTTTTTTCAATAAGAGCCAATAAATATATGATGGTTTGCTTATGTCCATTAATATGGATACTTCAAACACAAAGTGTTCCTTGAAGCAGCAGTTCATTCAAACAAGCATCATCATACGTACTGTATATTATTGAGTGAAACATTTCTATTGGGATGGCACTAAATGACAGAAATCAGCAAAGTGTTATCAGTTCCTTTTAATGAACTCTAAAGAATTATGTGTGCAAACTGCTACTCCTATTACCTGTGACTATCTTGAGATAGGAAGGCAATATTGTTGGCTTGCCTCTTTTCTAAGCTAATTATTTGCAATATTATGACTGAATCTTTAATCAAATTTAAAAATTAGAGGGTATAATTATCTTTTCAACACAAGTTCCTACTCCCTCGATATCCAGAAACAGTTCAACCATTTGAATGACCAATGGAATAAGCCAAATACGTAAGTTGTAGACAGTGAAATGTTTGTCTGGATTTTCCTTATTACTCTATGTAAATCAAAACTATAAATTGTTTGTAGAAACAGGAGCCCTAATTCTTATGAACATTTACGTTTGGTGCTAAAATTATGCTTGCCCTTGGAAACTGCCACATAATTGTCTGAAAATAGAAATAATATATAAAATAAAATGTAAACACAGGAAGGACATACTTGACAAATATGCTTTCTGCATGCCAGTGATTGCAACCACACTGGACCATAGACCCATTCCGTGCAATCATGCAAGGCATGCAGGCAAGAAATACTGGCAAACGTGCACTTTTTCTCTGAGGCAACCAAACAGATGACAGCACAGTAGAGAAAAGGCACTTACAGTTGTTCTAGAGAGGCAAGTCCTTTAAATGCTTGCCTGTCAATTGACTGGATTTCATTCTTGTACAAATAGCTGAAACAAGAAATAATCAGTAATATTAGTATACACAAACAAGTGTTACATTAATGCGTGAAGGAATTAAGTTGACATGTGAGGACAGTTTTTCAAATACACAATGGAAAGCAACAAAACGAGACATGTATACACAACAGATCACTTTTTGCTTGAGAGTGTTGGTCAAAAGCTTCAGGGTACAAACAGAAAACTATGCTGGATTTCAAATGTAATCACCAAATAGCTTTCAATTCTATTTGAGAAGACAGCTTCAGAACAGGCCTGGGAATTATCCTGACATAGAACTAAGTTTCATCTGTGTGATTACAAAAGTACATACACGAATTCATTGGACTAAGATAATTTATGTCAATTTCTTGCAGTTATGTTTCTAGTACTGTTCAGTATGGAGAATGAACTTTACCTGAACTAATGGATTATTAGTTGTTTCTCTTCAAAACATTAATAATTTGAAAAGTTCAAATAAATACATTATCAGATATCTAGCATAATATTCTATCAAAATAACTAACTTTTAATTTTAAAAGTTAAAAAAATCACAGAACAAAAAAATGTAATAGGGGAGAATTTAGGAAGTCAACTAACAAATGGAACTGTACAAGACTCTGATATTAATAGAGTACAACTTCACCACAGGAGTGCATGCAAACCTCTGACATGATATAAAATATGAAAATACAAATGAAAAATAAATTGATTTCACAAGAAGCGCAGTGAAAACAGTTAATGGTGGGCACCATCACAATCCTTTTGTATTTATTAACTAGACTGTTTAGTTACATCAATAAAATAATTTACACAGATAAATTAAGAATAATGCTAAATAAATATAGCAGCACAGTGGTTTCCAGAAATGAAAGATTTGTTTGTTATCATGTCTAGCTTCTTTAAAACATGTTGGTAATTATGTTTGTTTTTTTCATAGAATTGTAATTTTTTCTCTATCCTGCTCACAGAATATTAAACTGGGACAATATTAAAGTATTTCTATCTCAAAATAGTTAATTACATACTGAGGCTGTTCTGCTGTCTGAAGCACTCAATTCCAAATTTACATAAATACATTTATCTGAAAGATTCATTTCCGTGTTTATGACTTCTGCAGACTATAGCATTTTCCTAAATATTAGTACTATATTTGGACAATGATAGATAAAATGAGTAATATTAATATTAATGGTATATTTAGAATAAAAATAGCAGTCAATAGGAATGGCTGGAGAGGTAGATGAAGTTCAGTTTCTGGAAAGTAAAACAGATTAAGCAGAGATTCTTATCTTAGTATATGTGTTAAATCAGTTGTCTAATATTATCACTATCACACCTAATGTTTTGTGAATAGCTACTGTCATTATATAACATTATATACTTTATTGATTTCATTTCCCTATAATGTTGTTATTCATTAATCTGCAACTTTAAAAACTGTCTTTCTTTCTCAGGTTAACAAATGAAAAATCTGAGGAAATGGGTTATAAGCCAAGAAAGATTAGAAATACATTTTCTGGCATTTAAAATATTTTTGTACATTTTTGTATATTCAGTTCAACCAATTTAATTCAAATCTCCTGCTGGAAACCAGGTTCAGATACACTGTAGAAACAGAAGGATTTTCACAGAAGAAAAGGAATGTTTAGAAACGTTAGAATAAAAACATTTGTATTACTGTCATAGCACTGAATTTAAATTTGTGAAAACTAAATTTATTCTAAAGGGAAAATTCTACTGTGTTCAGTTTAAAAAAACAAAATAGTATGCCATTTCTTTTAATTACAATAATTTGATTGTAATCTTGTATCTAAGATTCAGCATTTGAATAGTTAAAAATACCTGTGCAATACTTTTAAAGATTGTAGGGAAAACCATGTAGTTCTCTACAACTTTTTACAACAATTTCTTTGTGACATGACTTTTATATCGCATATCTTGTATCACAGATATGTGAAGACTGCTATCCTATCTCCTACCAATAATATCTTCTATAGACTAGATATACCTAGTTTCTTTACTTGTTCTTCATAAACTCATAAACTTGACAGTCTTCCACTGAATTGATTCTAATTTGCCACTGTACATTTTGGATGGAATAGGGTCTCCTGCTTGAGCAAGTTATTGGATTAGAACAGGGGTCCTCAACCCCAGCTTGTGGACTTCAAAGCTGGCTGAGGAATTCTGGGAGTTGAAGTCCACAAGTCTTAAAGTTGCCAAGGTTGAGGACCCCTGGATTAGATGACTTTCAAGGTTACTTCCAATTTCTGTTATTCTGAAATGTGATGCCCAGAACTGGCTACAATATTCTACAGTAAGTGGAGTTTGAATGAAACAACTACTTCCTATGATTGAGAAAGAGGCTCTTATATGCACCTCAACATATCAGTTATCTATTGGACAGTTGCATCATGTTAGTGGCAGTTTACGAGGATATCCAGATTATACCCTATCAAGTCTTGTCTTCCCCATTCTCCACTTATGTCTTCTATTTTTCCTACTCAGGTGCAAAACTTAATATTTCTCCTTGTTAAATTCAATCATATTCTTTTCAACCTAATGTTCTACCTCTTTTTAAATTTTCTCTCCTCTGAAGTATAAGCCACCACTCCTACCTAGCTTTAGAACTATATTAACTCTGCAGATTTGATAGCATTCTTTCAAATTCTCTCAGTAATTTATACAAGTATGGAACTGCACAGTGCCCAGAAAGAGCTATGTGTCTTGATATTTCCCTCCAAGATGCTTTTGATTCATTCCTGAGCATTCTGTGGAAGAGATTATTGAGCCAATTGTGAAATCATCTAGCCAATATTTTACCATTATACAGGTTTTTTTTGGTCAATCAGTAATTCACTTTACTGTTACCAACAAAAATATAAACTAGATACAATATAATAGGAGTGAATACAGTTCCAAGGGACATTTCATTCCAATTAATGTTCTACAAAAATGCACTTGAAGCACCCCAATGAAGAGATGTGGTCATCTGCTTCTAAGAGATGGCACAGAAAGTATGATATACCATTATCAACTCAATCAGATGTTGAAAAGGAAAAAAAGGACTCATTTTGAATATACTTTCTAAATGCACATATATTCAGAACTAGAGTCATGATAGTACCATCAAGTCACATCAGGCTAAGAGAACAGCAAACAGAAATTTACATATTTGTATGAAAATAAAAGGAAAAGGAAATAATAATCGCTATGTAATTGCATGCATTTGCCATAGAGCAGCATACTAAACAGAAGGTTAATGTTATACTTTCCTAGATTAGGTTACCAATTTCTACAATGGGAAAGCATGATAATCACAAGAGATTTCCATTATATAATAGAAGAGCTAGTAAATTTCTGATTTGATCTGCTAACAAATTCATCTTTTTGTAGGTAGGCCAATAAACCAGAAGATCAGCTATCACAAAATTTCATTCACTAATATGGAAGAATTGGTTGGAAAGTGGTGGAAACTTTGATTTGAAGTGAACATTTCACCTTGAGATTTAGGATATTAAGAAAATTAAAAGCTGTGATATTAATGGTTTTTTTCCCTGTTAAGTATTCAAGGAGAAATGAAATTCAAAATGTGAGTTTATTTAAAATATGGAACTGCAAGCTATTAAATGAGAAAGACAAATGTAATACAAATAACAAAATCAGTGTGACTATGTAAGGAGGTTATTAAACAGCCCATATTTAAACAAGCCACCACTGAAAACAAAAGGAAGGATAGATTACAGAGAAATGATACAGACAAGGAGCCAAAATTGTAGGGAAAGTATTTAACAGAAAAAATCTTGAAAATCTTGCTCAGGCCACCACAGAAGTACTCATATTCTGAGAGGGTCAATCGAGCAGAGAAACATTTCTGATTTGATTCTGCTCAGAGAAGTCCCATCAGCGGAAATAGCACATTACATCCCATCTTCTGAATACTGGACAGCATTCCTATGTTCCCAGGGAAGGGGCTCGGCAACCTTCAAATTCTCTAAAGCTTCTTCACCCTGCTATGATTTTAAATTAAGCATACTAATTCCACGATTTCTCTTTTAGTCATAAGCCAAGCTTCCTTCTCCTTTTCCTATGCTCTGCCTTCTGCTGGAAGGAAACCTGCATTTACTAGCTTGGAAACCTGCATTTACTAGCTTTTGTATAGCCATTGATAATAACTTGTCTTTTTATGCAGGCATTTCATTTCTGAAGAATCTAGTTCCCACAGACACATTCATTCAACTAATTCATTCCCAGATCTCCCATGTTGAGCAGGGAGATCTAATGGGAAGTTTTATCCAATGTACTGCTTTCTTCTTTCTTAGCATCCCTCATCATGCAAATAATTTTATTTACATTCAAATGTAAGACACGTTTTCTTTCATATATACTGGTCATGGAGCTGGTTTCTAATTTTCTTCTTTGCAATGATATCATTGAAGGAGAATGAACTACTCTCATACCCTAATTGAAAAACCATAAATGGAAAACTCAGAAACCCACATAACATAGTTTGGGGTTGCTATGATATCATGCTAACATTAACATTAATATGTACGCTTACCTATTACTTTTTACTATGATGTAAATTAAGTTTTTACGATGCTTTGAAAATACTATGCTACAAACATTATTTTAAGCCCTTCAGAAATAATACTAAATACTAATCTTTATTAATAGAAAAATCTGCAGAAAAGGTAAGAAGATGCTATAGCAATCCCAGAAATTTTTTGTCATCTAAAGCTCTTTGGGGTTTTCACACTGTGTAATTGGTTTGTGGAAATGTTTGAAAAGCATTTTGCTTTAGTGAAGATTTGGGTGAACTCCTGCCTTGAGGCTGCTTCACAAAACAGCATAGATGGTACTTCTAAAAGTGAAGAGGTATTGCTTTGCTCACCTTCCTCAACATCTCAATAAGTTTCACAGGAGCCTCCTCCACCTTGGGGAAAACATTTATGAGTGCTAATAAGAGGCTGCCTTCTATAGTACTTCTGGCTTTTGCAACTGACATAGACAAGAGGGAGGCTTAAAAGTAACCAAAGAATCCTTGCTCAAGCAAACAACAGTCAACATGCACAGGCCTAGTGCATAGCACATATTTTATATCAACATATTCTCCGAGAATATGTTTGCACTTACAGATATTTTAGATTTTCAAGGTCTTCAAATGCTCCAGTTGGTATTCTTTTAATGTGATTATTGTTGAGGAGTCTAAGATATAAAACAAAAAGAGGTATTTTTTCCACTGAAGAACAATTAATTACAAGTAACAATAACAGGGTTTTCTTAAAATGATTTATTGGAAAAAAAGAATTATGGAACAGATACTTTATTCCAAAATATCAATCTTAATACCTATTTTTCAGAAAGATAGCTACAGTAGGTACAACATTCAAAGTATGCTATTACACTCAATGGCAAAATTACTGCTATTGCTACTATTGCTTCCTGAATATTATTATCATCTGATGGGAAATATCAGAAAATTGAAAAGCTTGCTCGCTTATTAGTAACAATTTGATCTTTACTTAAGTATGCTTTGTATTTTGGCTGTTGTGATTTCTATTAATATTTCCTACTGTAGCTATAATATATATTGTGGCTTGGACTTCTAACAGTACTGCCTCAACAAATCTGGAGGACACCAGATAGGGAAAACTGAAATAAAATCTATCAATACAGGTAGTCCTCAACTTATGAGCACAATTGAGCCCAAAATTTCTGTTGCTAAGTGAGACATTTGTTAAGTGAGTTTTGCCCCAATGTATGTTCTTTCTTGCCACAGCTGTTAAGTGAATCACTGCAGTTGTTAAACATTGTTAAGTGAATCTGGTGTTTCTCATTGACTTTGCTTGTCAGAAGGTCACAAAAGGTGATCACTTGACCCAAGACACTGCAACTGTTATAAATATGAGTCAGTTGCCAAGAGTCTGAATTTTGATCACGTGACCATGGGGCTGCTGCAATGGTTGTAAGTGTGAAAAATGGTCATGAGTCACTTTTTTCAGTGCCGTTGCAACTTCAAATGGTCACTAAATGAAGTCGAGGACTACCTGTACTATGAATTAATGAGCAAATTAAGATACGTCTTCATGGAACTATCAATAGGAATGAAAACATAAACTATTTCTGCTATCATTAGAAAACTCTATGTCCAGGTGGAAACAGTGCATTAATGTTTTCAAAAATTCAAAATATTCAAAAATACATTGCCCTGTTTGTTTTAGATAAAAGTGACAAAGGATGGATAGATCATGGTGGATCCCTAGCAAATCTGTTGGTGGACCAGTAGCTGACAATTCTTTTACATGTTGCATGGATTGCAAATTAGCTAAATTTATATGGAAGTCAACAAAAATTACAGATGGCTAGATTTCTTATGTTCTTTCATGTGGATTCCACAAAATACTGACTAAATTTAAAAGCTTTAAAACTCTAGTCAGAAATCAACATAATGAAAACTTAACGTACATCGAAACAAGTCTTCCTAGTCTTAATGAAACAAAATACAAATGGAGATGGAAATAAAAATGGTTAACAGTTTACAAAAGGGAAAAAAGGTTGTAAGAAGGATAAAACTTACAATGTGTTCAAATTTTTAAGCCTTCTAAATGCACCAGGCTGGATTTCCTTAATTCGATTGAACCGAAGATCTCTGTTAGGAATAGAGAAAAAAGTTTTTTGATTACTGTCATATCTTTTATGGTCCACATTTCAACAAGTTGAAAATAAACATTGGCTAATAACTGTATTATATACTTTTCAATGGCATTTCACTCTAATTAAAGCAAAAAAAGGGAAGTGTGGTATATATAAAAAAAATCTGTGGAATTCCAGATTATTCTATTTTATTTCCATATGGCCTGTTATTTCCAATGGTTTTTATGGTTCTTGATGCCAACCCACAGAAAGGGTTTCTATCTTGAATATACTATTTAACATATACAGTACACTGTTGGGCAAAATAATAAATGGAGCGTTAGGGATTGTGTACTGCCTAATGACACCTAATTCCATATCTCTTTTCCATCTAAATTTTTAAAAAAATACTCAAGTTTAAAGCAATGCATGATGCTGTTATCAAACTAATCGAGAGAAACAGTGCAAAGATGGCAAAAGTATTCCTGACTGACAATTGATAGATTAGACGATTAGAATTCAACCTGCCTTAGATGGGATTATACAGCTTTTTGAACACCCAGGTTTCCAGGCTCCGTGTATTCTTTCATCTAGTCCTAAATCTGTATGGCTTGGAAAAATTTGCACAGCTAAGATTAGTAACTCAGCTTTGATTGTTCCTAGAGTTCTTGTGCTTGGCCGTGATGACACTTTATTAAATACATCATGTTGGTACTACTACTTCCACATTATTCCCAAGAAAGCTACGTGAATCAAGTGACACTTTATCTTTCTTAAAACTGTATTCTACAAGAGAATGCCATGAAAAAAATGCTTTTTGAAATATTTTTGAGATTTCAGCTGGTACCTTCCCAACATTTTTTGGCTCGTAACTTCTAGTCATAGAGTGCTGTTAATAACTTTACAATTTCTAATAATCTTGGGACAAGTATATTTGAAAGATCAATTCTTTCTTAAGATCATTATACCCAAGTGTTTAGAGAGGTCTTTCTTTCTGTCCCTTTTACAGCTGAATGTGCAGGACCATTAAAGAATACTTCTAATATGCTTGCAGCTCTCTTCCAAGGGAGGTTAAGCCAATTCTATTCCTCCTGTTTTTCTGCCAGCAGGCAAAGGCATACGAAGTTCTGACTTAAGCTAACTGCTTACTGGATTACATATTTTGATTAATAAGTGAATAAATAAATGTCAGATGGTGGAAACTGTTCACAGATTTTGTGATGCAAGTTATATAACTTACATATTTGTATCTAACATTATAATGTGAATGCAGTAGGGCAGATTTTAATGTAATGCTTTTTGCTCTTAAAGTTTGAACTTGATATTTGGGGTACTACTTTTTGCTTTTCTTTGTTTTATTCTAGATTTACTGATTTTAAAAAGTTTTTAAATGGATTTGCTCTTATATTTAATTATTTTTTTCCTTATATTTATTCTTCTTATTTATTATCCATACTATTTTTATGGAAAAAAAATAAATTCTACTCTATTCTATATTGTGACATAGTAATATACCTTGCAAAGAGTTCCATCAATGTTCTGAATACAGTGAGTACATGTTGTTTGAGGTTCTAAAATGTGAGCTGAATACATATGTTTCTCAATACGTTTTATTTCACAAATATTTGGCTGAAAGCAATCCTGTCTTGGTAGATGGAAAACAACATGTTTTAAGTAAACAGAGCAAAACAAAGAATGGGAGAAACCAAGTTAAAAATTTCATTTTATTATTTATCAAATTCATGTGCCCCTCCCCCCACCCACCATCCCCCAGTCTTACTATCCAAAGTGACTCTGGGCAGTTTACAATGGCATAAAAACATAAATTTTTAAAAAAGCATTAAAATTAACAATTAAATAAAGGTTGAAAAACAAGATCACAGACGGTAAGGAGGTGGGTTTTTGTCTCTCACTCAAGCAACCACCTAGCATAGCGCTCCCCCATAGGGTCCCAAGCCCAGTGGCAGAGCCAGGTTTTAAAGTGATTCCAGAAAGCCAGAGGGATGGAAATGACTCTCACTTCTGGTGGCAAGATGTTCCAGAGGGCAGGAGCCATGGCAGAAAAAGCTCTTCTCCTCAACCCCTCTAGCTGAAATTCCTTGGCAGATGGGGTTGGCCAATCCTACTGGGGGGCAAGACAGTTCCTCAGATAACCTGGTCCCATGTCCCAAAGGGTTTTTTATATGTAATAACCAACACCTTGAATTGGTCCTGGAAGCAAACAGCAACCAATGCAGCACCTATAACGTCGGTATTACATGCACCATCCTAGGGACTTCAGAACTCTTTGCACAGCTGCATTCTATACCAGCTACAGTTTCAAAGAGAGCCCCATGTAGAGTTCTTTGCAATAATCCAACAAGAGATAACCAAGGCACAAGTGACTAAGTGCAGGGCCTCACAATCACAACTGGCACACTACACAAAATTGAGTGAAGGGTCTCCTAGACATGACTACCAGCTGCTCTACGAGTTATGAATCTAGGAGAAACCCCAGGTTGGCATAGGGGTAGTGCAACCCCATCCAAGACCAAAGATGGATCCATGGATCCACAACTACTCCATCTTCCCAGGGTTCAGCTGAAGCCCCCATCCAGACGCCCACAGCCTCCAGGCCCTGCAAAAAGGCAGCCACAACAACACTTGAGTCACCTGGGATGGAGATGTAGAGTTCTGTGGTGTCAGATGATCTTACCTAGCAGCTTCATGTAGATGTTAAAAAGGAGCAGAGAGAGTACTGATCCCTGTGGCACACCACAAAGCAACGGCCATGGGATGGACTTTTTGCTCCCTATCAACACCAGTTGGGACCAGCCTTGGAGAAAAGAGACAAACCAGTAGAAAACTAGCCACCCAGTTCCAAATACTGCAGCTGGCCCCAAAAGATACAATGGTCAATGGTATTGAAAGCTGCCAAGAGGTCAATAAGGGCTAAGAAGGATGCACTATCCCAGTGATGGCAAACCTTTTAGAGACTGAGTGCCCAAACTGCAACCCAAAACCCACTTATGCATCGTCGAGTGCCGGGTGGATGTGGCCCATTGGGTGGGTGTGGCTGCGGTGGTAAAGGCAGACAGGGTGGGACTAAAAAGTTAAATCAATCAATTCCAACTTTGCAAGATCTTTTTTTTTTCCACGAGAAGTTGAAATTGACTGATTGAACCTTTTTTTTTTTTTTTTGCACATGGCGGCGGAGGCCTAAAGCGAAAAGGTTTTATAAAACCCAGCTGAAGGCCTAGGACTGGGGCGACAGCACGCGTGCCCACAGAGAGGGCTCTGAGTGCCGCCTCTGGCACCCGTGCCATAGGTTCGCCACCACTGCACTATCCCCATCCTGCTCTTACCAGAGATCATCTACAAGTGTGACCAAAGCTGTTTTGTCCCATAACCTGGTCTGAAGCCCAACTGAAAGACCTCCAGATAATCCATTTCATCCTGGACCCCTATGTGAAATGAATGAATATTTTTAAACTTTGCTATTGGTGTAAGAGTAACATAAATATGAAGAAACATACGTTGCTTTTGGCATTGAAAGCTGGAATGCACCAACATATTTTCCAGATAATGGTATCTCCAAATCTTGGAAGCGAGTAAATCAGGGATCTTAATTTTTTTCCCCTCTATACATTCTTTGTTCTCCAATACAGAAAATGCCTGGAGGACAAAATTATCTTCATGCATATGCCAAGTTTCAGACGTGATATAGAATCACTTGTTTTAGTTACAGGTAGTCCTCAAGGTACGAACCTTTGGAGCCTGACCATTAGGCTCCTAAGTCAAAAAACTCGTCAAATGAATCAGACTTAATTTTACAAATTTTTAAAATCAAATTCATTAATTAAATCATATGGGTTGCTAAATGAACGAAGATCTGACTTACTATTTCCTTCGGTAGCTGCCATATTAACTGAACTGGGAGGGTTTCCCACCGCCGTCGATTAGCTGTTTCTGGTGAGCTGGCTCAGGAACTAAATTGCCTCCAAGCAGGGCTTGCAGCCATTAGTTATTTTTTTAAAAAAACAACTGCTGCTAGCCAGCTCTAGAGTCTTCAGCTGGTGGGGGGGGGAGCGAGCTGGTGCTTTAAAAAAAACCCCACTTGCCAGCTTAAGAGTCTCCAGCCAGGCACCCAGAGGGAGATGGGGGAGGGATTTGCAGAACTCTTGGCTTCCAATAATAATAGAGATGGAAGGGACCTTGAGGTCAGCTAGTCTAACCCACTGCTCTCACAAGAGAGTATTTCTGATAAATGCCTATCCAGTCTCTTCTTAAAAGCTTCCAGTGATGGGGCACCCACAACTTCGGGATTTAAATTTAAAACCTACAAACTACAGTAATCTATGCTAATCTCCAAAATAAAAGCTCAATAGTTTGCAAAGTACAGCACTCAACAGTTCTCAACAGTTTGCAAGCACTATAGAGTAACTTTTTTTAAAAAAAAAAATACTTACAGAAGTAATTCTAGCATTCGAGCCCAGGCAGTAGCAGATTGCAGCAAAAGCAAAAACTGGTGCGGGCTGCGCTCTTGTTTGGCCATGTGACCAGGGATTAAAAAAAAAAAAACCACTCTTCCGGCTTCTCATAGCACCGAATGGCCCAGGCAAGTCACAAAGTTAAAATGGCGGCTGTTTGCAGCAGAGCCTGAATCCAAGTCACATGGCTACAGAGGCCTCTTTTTGGTCGCAATTTTGAATTTCTAATATAAGTACCCTTTCTGAATTCATTTTTGTGAAAACTCGCTAAATAAATGCTCGTACCTGGGGGATTACCTGTATTCTTGTATTCCTGGCAGGTCAGAACAAAAGCAATCCAGAATAATTTACTAACTTTACTCAGAGCAAATTGTGAGACAAACTCTAGTAGCCTTTATTACTTTAAAGTGGACTGAGTCCAAGATATTTCTTTCAAGAGTCACCATAGCATGAAAAAAGCTTCCTTCAAATAAAAAAGTAAAATCTCTGTACAGAACTGAACTTAAAGAAAGATCATTAAGGCATTTTAAAGATAAGCTCTTGATACCTATCCAATCTACTATCACATTAACAAGATTTGTTGAGAAAGGCTAGTTTAATCTACACTCTACCTATATACCCTGGTTACAAACACAAACGTTTCCCTCCTTAACCTTCTTTATTTCTCATACTACTTTCATAAAACCACACAGACCGACCCAAGCCCTATTTGGAAGAAGAAAGCCAATGAATACACCTCTCAAACGTTATCCTTTTAAAAAACAGGTTTATATTGAATTACCAAGGAAAGGAAAGGAAACTCTTTTATCTTCATTCCCAAAGGAATCCCATTTCTAAATCAATTTAATCTTGCACTAGAATTTTCACAGATAGCTCCTCAGAAGGCTGGAATTTTGCAATACAGTACAGCTTTTTTGCTTTTCTTCCTGCTTTTAATCAAAAATAGCTCGTTTACAAAACCCTCTAAAACAGGGGTGTCACGTGACGTGTCACGACGTATCGTGACTTTTTTTCCATTGCCGGCAATGGGGTGGGCGCAGTTTCGCTATGATGCATCTGGCCCGCGGGCCGGCAGTTTGACAGCCCTGCTCTAAAACTTTCTAAGCTGGGCAGAATGCCCTGTGACAATGAAGCAGCATAACTGGAGAACATAGCAAAGCAGAAAATTACCACATGCATACTAAACACACTGCACTTACTAAGAATGCAGAAAGTCACACAAAGTCAGATTTTGATCCTCATTTTAAAAACATATTTATTACCTGTAGCATGGTAGGGTTACAGGTAGCAATTCCTCCAGCCCTACCTGAAGATGCCAGGGATTCAACTGCAGAGCTCATGTGTCAGAAGTGCACACTTTACTAATGTGTGATGCTTCTCCAAGATATGTCAGAACTATATTCAGCTCAGTATGTTTGCCTGACTGAAAAATAGGCTGTGGAGTACTTTAACAGAAAGGAAAAAGGGTGCTTTGGGAAGTGTATGGGCAACTTTTAAAACCAATTCCTCCCCACTGTACTGCAGCCATAGAAGGCACTTATGTGATCCCAGGAAAAATCAGCAGCTGCTGAAAGAAGCTGCTGACAGGTATTACTCAAATTGTTTTCCTTTGATCCTGAAGCATGTGGAGCCCTACTCTCTAATTTCCTTTCTCTTTGCAGGAAATAGATGCTATGGCTGAATTAGAGTAGCCCTTCTCAAGCTGGGGCCTTCCTGATGTATGACTTCAGCTTCCAGAATTCACTAGCTAACATGATCCTTGCTGAGGATACTAAGAGTTGAAATTCTCACATCTGCACGTTGTCCAAATTAGGAAAGATTGTACCCAGCTATGTCTGTTGTATGTCACCAGACTGAAACATTCCCCTCCCAGTTGCAGGATGCCAAAGAGCTATGACTAAGTGTGCAATTCCTACCTCTTACTTCTGAATTATTTTAAAAGCCATCTGTTTTCCCTTCTCTTTCCTTCTTAATGGGGTACCATCTTGAGCTATTTCTCATGCTTCCTGCCATAAACATGTCACCACAGATTCAGGGGAAAGAGAAGAAAAACCCAGCAGTAGCTCTTGAACAAAGCTCTGGCATCACATTCAACGTTGTCATTGCTTCCTGTGCTGAATTTGATCGTATTTGCTGGTCTATGACAGAATAAAGATTGATTGATGATGATGATGATGATGATGATGGATGTAATGGTGAATTAAAGGAGATGGAAGTCAATAAGGATAATACTATAATAAAGATCTTGATCATAAGATACAGCATCACATTCCTACATTATAATAAGATATAAGGTGCTAAATCATAAAAGTTAACAAACCTAACTTGGATACATGTGCTTCTTTTGTCATTGTCTTTCTTCAATCCTACTTCATAGCTGACAACCAACTTTATTTCCAAAAATAAAGAGAACAATGCTCTTTCAGGACTGACTATCCCTTAATTTTTCCCATGATGTGTTCTTGAGTTCACAGCTCTGGGGATTTCTGAAAGCAAACTCCAAAATTTTCAAATAATATATAACGTAAAATTAATCTTGACTTTCCACTGCATTTAATTAAGGATACTTCAACAATTATCAGTATTAGAACTGAACAACAACATTTTACACAGACACTGGGAACATATATCCCATTCAGAAGTCTGGGAAGTCAAATATAGAAGTCACTTACTTAGCCAAACTGTTTGCTGCTGCACACTCTGTTTCACAAAACTATGAAACCGGCATGTAAACACTCCTGCTGATCAGGCATTGTGTATAAAAAGCAAAGACAGAATCTAACTTATCCCAAATATCCAAACTTCCAATATCCCTTCAAGAAATTTCCTCCAGATATAAATTTAATGAGTATTAAATCCACATTTGCACACAAACATGCTTTCTCCAAATGTTTATTTGCTCAAATATCTCCAAATTAATTCTTCATAAGGCAGAAAAAATAAGGACCGTAGTTCATTCCAAAAATATCCACCTAGCCAATATTTTCATTATTATTTTTCCATGCTACTGAATTATTCTTTAATACAGTCTGATTTTAGCAGTTCTAACTACACTTTGGCTACTTTGGTTCTAGTTTAACAGAGAAAAAATTGGCACTCATCAGTCAAAATAGCTGGTGTTCAATGCCTTAAAACTGCCATACAACTGTAAAGCTGATGTTAGCATATTACAAAAAAGGGCATTTTTGATATCCATCTCTTTTTATATGAAATAATAAAACATTATCACTATCACCATCTCTTAATCAAAACAAACTATATTAAAAATGCCAACTCCCCCATATTAAAAATGCCAATTTGCCAATCCCTCTCTCTCTCTCTCTCTCTCTCACACACACACACACACACACACACAAACAAATACTTTTAGCTGGAAAAATTTAAAACAGTATCCTAAAATAATAACACTGCAAGTTTCAAGAGTAAGCTATTTACTATAGTGATATTGTATCTTACAGCATGGCCTTCCTAGGAAGAAAGATTAAATAATCTGCCATTTGCGAATGAAGGAAAAAAACAACTAAAAATAATATCAACATGAAAAAAGGGTTTTTCTTCCTCCTTCCAATGTACTCACTGTGTCTTCCCTGTGTTTCTGCAGTAAATGATAAAAGATCCTCAGCTCCCAGACAGCAAGTCAACATTACTTATGTATGCTTATTCTTTTATTCAAGGACATTGAGTCAGGAAATGAAAAACAGACATCGGGTAATTAAAAAACAAGACTCAGAACAGTACATGTAAAACCAGACAAAGTTATACAACAAAGCCAGCATAACTACATAAATACAATGCTGGATTTGGTGAGCTTCTTTGGAAGTATAGGTTAAAGTATAGTTTCAAATAATGTTAACAAGATTTAGAGTTTTTAATACATACACACACGCATACACACATAAACACAAACACATTTTAAATACCAGTAACATAAAATCTTAGAATGTTGTATTTTTGTTAAATGTCAAGTCAAATTTTCATTTTGGTCATTGGCCAGCATAAATTGTTTCATGCCAATGTGAATGTGCAATGTTGTGTGTGCATAGATTTTGATAGCTTTGAGGGGTCCTTGGTGCTGTCTGAGCTTGCTTGTTTTCTTGCAGACGTTTCATTACCCAAACTAGCTAACATCATCAGTGCTAGTAGTCTCCTTACTAGCACTGATGATATTATCTAGTTTGGATAATGAAATGTGTGCAAGAAAACAAAACAAGCTCACAGAGCATCAAGGACACCTCATGTCAATCTTGAGCTACAAATATTCTTTATTTGATAGCTTTACTGTATAGCTTCATCACCAACTATTATAGAACTTGCATTCTGCATTTGAAAAAGAGATAATCATTTCTGATGGTCTGAAAAATTGTACATTTCAGACAATATTCTACCAGCTCAGCCATTTGGTTTTACCTTTTTCCTAGGTTTATTGTATATATCCAAGTTCTTTTTCCATTATAGTTACCTGCCCAACCCTGGTAAATTACTTCTTCAGTCCTTGAATTACACTGCTTCTGATTCGCAACACAAGCAATTTTGATTATTGTCAATATATTAATCAAGAAAGGTCTAATTAATTCTGGTTAGGTTCTAGCTCTGGTTTCTAAGCCTGTGTACAGTTTATTTCACATATTCCTTCTAAAAGTTTGTTTTAGCATTACTTTACTACCTTCAAGAAACTACACACAATATTTGCATAGATTATTTGCATATGAAATTTTCCAGCAATTGGAAATGTTATTAAATTTATGGACTTGAGTTTTTGTGGCTTCACACAAAAGTACAGTAATGCAATAGGGAGGCCCATATGGCATGGTAGCAGTTAACCAATCTTCACTGCTTCAAATACTAAATAGAATCAGCCCTCGTTAATAGTTGGATGGAAGATTGCCTAAGTCAGAGGTGGGGAACTATGGCCAGCATGGCTGGATCAGGAATTTTGGGAGTTGAAGTCCACAAGTCATAAAAAGGGCCATAGTTCCCCACCCCTGGCCTAGGTGTTCCAAGGCTATTGAATGGATATCAATCAATAATCAATCCTAGATGATGGCAATAATTTAACACTTCTGCAATGCTGCTAAAAAAACAGTACAGATGCAATCATTAACAGACCTGGACTGTGCCTTTACCTTTTATCTGAAACATAAGTAATTTAGAATTCTTCTAGCAACTAAATCTTTAAAATGTACCAAGTATTTGTGTAATGTTAATTTAGCTTGCACCTGTTTCTGTAAGCTTTCCTGTTCTGAAAAATTCTCTCTAATTCCAAGCTATATGTACAAAACATCACAAGACAGCAGTTTCACAATCATGCTGGGTGGAAGGGAGACACCTAAAGAAAGTGCTTAACAAACAAGGGGCTGTGGAGGGGATCTAGGAATTCTTCTGAAGGAATTTTTCGGATTTCAAGAGGTCAGCTGTTCCTTTCTGACCTGGCATCCTTATGCTCCTTACATTCCTATTTAGAATACTAGATGTCCTTCCTCTTATTTTGACTCACTGATTACAGAGGTATTTCCTCTTTACAATAACAAGAAACAGTCTTACTTCTCCCACAAATCCAACATATGCCAGACTTCCTCAGCTGTAGACATTTCCCTACAATAGTATAAATGTAAAGTGTTCTTCTAGTACAAATATTCTACATACAAATATTCCCTCTGCCAGTAGTATTGATGCTTCAATTTATTTTATTCTAATTTAATTTTAAGAAAAGTGGACAAAAAGCTATATAAGCTAGGTAATTCGTTATTGGATCACATACAAATATCACAACCAACAAAAATAAAAAAGGATTCTGGGCAACAATAGACCAAATGCTCAAGGGAAGGGAAAAGAATGCATAATTCTTGTCAACAGTGTCTCTTTTTTTAACTGTTATGGAAACAGGACACAAGTGCAAAAAACAAATATAGGCCTATAAAATTGAGGCGACATAGATTTGATGCAGAGGAGAAACATTGCCAACACTGCAAACAATCATAAAGCACCACATTAGCATATTCCAAGAGTATTTAGATTAGACCCAGTCTACAACTATTTATTTATTCATTATTTTCTAAAATATTGCGCAAAAGTTCATCAGTAAAGGAAATTTGGAGCAGATTTAATTGACTCCTTTTAAATATTTATATCCCACTGGCATAAGCAGTCAATGCTAAAACATCAATGGGATAATGAACAAAGAACATGTCTATAAAATTCAAAGCCTTCAGATTAGCGCTAAACACTACTAAGAATCTGGGCATCTTAAAGAAATTCTGAATTATGAAGCAAGTCAATGACAAATAATTTCTAGAGGTACCATGAATGTAAAAGCTATTTTACAGGTAGTCCGTAGTTGACAACTGCCTTTTTTAGCAAACATTTGAAGTTACAATGGTGCTGAAAAAAATAACTTTACAACTGGTGCTCGCACTTATGACCATCACAACATCCTTGTGGTCGTGTAATTGAGATCAGGATTTCCCAACCAGTGGGCATGTATAACTGTTGCAGTGTCCCACACTCACGTGTTGGTCATTTGCATGCTTCATAGATGGTTGTTGCTAAGGAGTCAATGAAGACAGTAAAATCACAAGTGGCACTCATATGATGTCTCAATAATCCACAGTGATTCACTTAATGACCATGGCAGAAATGAGGTTGTATGTGTGTCACTGTTTTGTGTTGTCTCGCTTAACTGTTGTGTCATTTACTGACAGAGCTGCCACTCCCAATTGTGGTTGTTACCTGTACTTGTTCCTAGAAGTCCCAAAAATTATAATGAAAGGGCCAGGGCAGCACAGAAAGATGTTGTAATCCAGTAGAGATTATTATGTCACAACATCTAGCTTAGTTGGGTTTATATCAAACTAAATAAGCTTAGTTAACTCGGAACATTACCAGGAAATCCCAAATCCCTAGCCTGCAAAGTTGAAAAATATGTCACAAGAAAGCAACTAGAAATCACTTCCATGTTGTTGCCAAAAATATCATATAAACCTCTATATATAGATACCAGAAATCAAACTCAGTTTGGGGGAGTCTTTACTTTTTATTCTTTTAGTAACTCCACAGAACTCAAGCTGCAGAATACAAAAGAGCTAATATCCCACTGCAAATAAAGTTGTTCAATTATATAGACAGCTCATCTGGGTCCCTCCAGATATTTTGAATGTTCATTATCTCTGTCATCACCAACTGATGCTCATAGCTAATTCAGAGGAAATGCAAGGACAAAAATAAATTTTATCTAGCCCAAGTATACATCACCTGGAGAAACAGATATCCTCCCGAAAAGTTTCCACAACGATGTAATTTTTAGCCCCCGAATATGTGAAATAAAGCTGAGTACTATCCAAACTTAAATTGTCAAGGACTGGAGTCCAGAAAGTATAAAATAAGGTAGATTTAATCTCATTCCTATATTCAAATTGGGAACCAAAGGGAGACTACATTAATCAGTGTACCATTTTTTTTCTCTTTCTCAAGGATAAGAACCTAACATGTTTCTCTTGCACACATACTATGAACCATGAATAATTATAATTATAATCACCAACATCTGTCAGGAACATCTACACACAGCTATTTATTTTTCACTAAACTCAGAAGAATCTGGCACCTCCAGACCAAGAACCTTTGTTAGTCTGGCATTGTCTTGTCTAGTTGGTAGGAGGTCTTACACTGAGCAAAAGACCACTATTTTTCTTTTGAAAAGTCACGGTCAGAAACATACTGCCTCTGCACCTACTATTGATTTTGCCGGATGTCAAGTACTCCAGATTCATCTAAGACAGGGCTTTTCAACCGGTGGTACGCGTACCACTAGTGGTACGCGAGCACATGGCTGGTGGTACGCGTAGGACGGGTTGAAAAAATATGTAAAAAAAATATTAAAAAAAATATTAAAAAAAATATTTTTTAATTTTTTTTTTTTTTTCAAAGTGTGAAAGTGGATGAGGTGAAGCGGCAGCAGCGCCGCAGAGGCCTGTGGCCAAGTCAGCTGGAACTGCACGCTGCCTGGGTCCTACTGAGAGCCCAGGATCAAAGCGCGCAGCTCCAGCTGATTGGCGGCGGCCTTGGGGGTGGCAGGCAGCCTCACGCAGTCTTCAGGGGAGATTCCGCCGGAGCTGTGTGACGCATTGCCTGCCCCCCCTCCCCCGCCCCCACCCAGATGCCCTCGCCTCCCCCAAGCGTTTTTTTTACTCACCTGCTTTCAGCTGCACTCCCGTTCTCCTGTCCTTCTCGGCCTTCGCCATGTGTTTGTGAGACAAAAAAAAAAAAGTTCCATGAACTTTTTTTTTTTACCCACAAGCACGTGGCAAACGAAGGCAGAGAAGCAAACGGAGAAAGGGCGTGCAGCTGAAAGCAGGTGAGTAAAAAAATGCTTGGGGGAGGCGAGGGCATCTGGGCGGGGGCGCCAACCTTACATGGGCTTCGTGGCGGCGGCCGGGCCGGGCCAGCCAAGGCTTGGCGGGGCTTGGTGGCCGGCCAGGGCTTGGCGGGGGCGGCGGCTGGGGCTTGGCAGCCGCCCAGGGCTTGGCGGGGCTTGGTGGGGCTTGGCGGCGGCGGCGGCCGGGGCTTGGCGGGGCTTGGCGGCTGCCCGGGGCTTGGCGGGGGCGGCGGCCGGGGCTTGGCGGGGCTTGGCGCCGGCCGGGGCTTGGCGGGGCTTGGCGGCCGGCCGGGGCTTGGCGGGGGCGGCGGCCGGGGCTTGCGGGGCTTGGCGACCGGCCGGGGCTTGGCGGGGGCGGCGGCCGGGGCTTGGTGGCTGGGTGGGGCTTGGCAGCGGCCGCCGCGAAGCCGGTTCACCTCACCAGCTGCTCCGTTTGGTGAGAATGCACCGCTGCCTGCCAAAACCAGGCTGGGATCTGGACGGTGTATCGAAGGACAATGGAAGGGAGGGAGTGAAGGAAGCGGCCGGCCGGGGCTTGGCGGGGCTTGGCAGGGCTTGGCGGCCGGCCGGGGCTTGGCGGGGCTTGGCGGCCGGCCGGGGCTTGGCGGGGGCTTGGCGGGGGCTTGGCGGCCGGCCGGGGCTTGGCGGGGCTTGGCGGCCGGCCGGTGCTTGCCGGTGCTTGGCGGTGGCGGTGGCCGGGGCTTGGCAGCCGGCCGGGGCTTGGCAGCCGGCCGGGGCTTGGCGGGGCTTGGCGGCCGGCCGGGGCTTGCCGGTGCTTGGCGGGGGCGGTGGCCGGGGCTTGGCAGGGCTTGGCAGCCGGCCGGAGCTTGGCGGGACTTGCGGCCGGCCGGGGCTTGGTGGGGGCGGCGGCCGGGGCTTCGCGGGGCTTGGCGACCGGCCGGGGCTTGGCGGGACTTGGCGGCCGGCCGGGGCTTGGCGGGGCTTGGCGGGGGCGGCGGCCGGGGCTTCGCGGGGCTTGGCGACCGGCCGGGGCTTGGCGGGACTTGGCGGCCGGCCGGGGCTTGGCGGGGCTTGGCGGGGGCGGCGGCCGGGGCTTGGCGGCTGGGCGGGGCTTGGCAGCGGCCGCCGCGAAGCCGGTTCACCTCACCAGCTGCTCCATTTGGTGAGAATGCACCGCTGCGTGCCAAAACCAGGCTGGGATCTGGACGGTGTATCGAAGGACAATGGAAGGGAGGGAGTGAAGGAAGGAGGGGAAGGAAAGGACCATGAGAGGGAGGGAGGGAGGGAAGGAAGGAAGGGAAGGAAGGAAGGAAGGAAGGAAGGAAGGAAGGAAGGAAGGAAGGAAAGGACAATGAGGGAGGGAGGGAAGGAGGAAGGGACAAAGAAGGAAGGAGGGAAGGAAGGAAGGAAAGGACAATGAGGGAGGGAGGGAAGGAAGGAAGGGACAAAGGGAAGGAAGGAAGGAGGGGAAGGACAGTGAGAGGGAGGGAGGGAAGGAAGGGACAAAAGGAAGGAAGGAAGGAAGGAAAGGACAATGAGAGGGAGGGAGGGAAGGAGGAAGGGACAAAGAAGGAAGGAAGGAAAGGACAATGGGAGGGAAGGAAGGAAGGGACAAAGAGGGAAGGAAGGAAGGAAAGGACAATGAAAGGGAGGGAAGGAAGGAAGGAGGGGAAGGACAGTGAGAGGAAGGGACAAAGGGAAGGAAGGAAGGAGGGGAAGGACAATGAGAGGGAGGGAGGGAAGGGACAGTGGGAGAGAAGGAAGGCAGGCACCCACCCCAGTCCCACCCCCCTCCACCAGAGACCCACCGATTCCCCCCCACAGGCACCCTGCCACCTGGGTGATCAGCTGGCCACGCCCCCGGCCATTGATCACATGACCCTGGGACACTGTGAACGTCATAAGTATGAATCAGTTGCCAAGCATCCGAATGTAAATCACATGACCCTGGGGATGCTGCAACAGTCATAAGTGTGAAAAATGGTCATAATTTGCTTTTTTCAGTGCTGTTGTAACTTCAAACAGTCACTAAGCGAACTGTTGTAAGTCGAGGACTACCTGTACTTTCTCATTTTTTCCTTTTTTTTGGGGGGGGGGGTGTCAAGTTTTTGATACCTTGCTGGGCGAGTGGTGGTACTCGGATATTGCCTTATCCGAAAAGTGGTACAATGGGTAAAAAGGTTGAAAAGCCCTGGGCTAAGAAGTTCGCCTGCAGAGCCTGAGAATAATCGTCTTCCATTGTTCCTCCTATCTGACATTACGGGTGTACAACCCTGGATTCTGCAGACAGGATGCAGGCAACAAGACTAGCAGAAACTTTCAAGAATCTTGTATGTATAATAATCCAGGCTTTTCTTAGATTATGTACCTCAAGTACTTGGAAAAGCAGAAAGATCTAACCATTTGAAAATGCATTGCCTTTGTCTTTTTCACTGGACTTTCCCAAGCAAGTGTCCCCATAATTTCATTTCTTGAAGAAAATCTATGGGGTCACTAGAAGTCAAAAATGACTTTTTGGCACACAAACAATAATCAATAAATTCATTCATTCATTCACTCACTGATTCATTCATCTGCCCACTCATCCATTAAATAATTCCTGCTAATCAAGAGACTCTTGGTGGGCTACAATCTCATCAAATTATAAAATCAATCAAAATAAGAAATAAATACTCAGAGTTCATCCAAGAAACAAGGCCTCTATAAAAGGCAAACAGCCACCAGTAGGTTGAAGAGATATAGTTATTTTAGTTCCAGAATTTAAAAAAAAACCAGTCAAAATCTTTATAGAACAGTTAATAATTCTCAAATTAATTTTATATCATTATTGAATTATTAATTTCTCATCTAAACGGATATGTTTAGCCTTAATTCAATACAGTGTCTCCTTTGTTGAATGAACAGTACCAGAGAGTACATTTGCTTTATATCTTCTAGTGATTTTTTTTTTTTTTAAATCAAGATGACCCCTTTTCTTATTTCCAGGACAGTATTTGCTGTGGTATTCAGACAGAATTTAAGGAGAATGCTCAGCTTTTTAAAAAATTAAGAACGTTCATCACTGCTTTATATAAAAAAGCTTCAAATCATTTTAATGTGTTGTTAACATAAACGTGGCTAGTCCTATCTAAAGATATTATAAAAGATGGCCAGAGTGTCATTTAATTGGTGCATTTTGATGGAATATATTGTAGATCAAAGTTCCCTCATCTGAAATATCCCACTTCCATTAGAACTGTCAATAATGAGCAATTCAGTGCTACACGAAACCTCTTCTCTATCATTACTTTCCCAATCTGCGCAGAATGTTCTCTCCCAGAAAAAGCCAGAGGGAAAATATGACTCCTGCAAATTCCACAGCTGTGTCTGCCATTTCCAAGACCGTTTTCCTAGTCTCATATATGTTTGTTAACAGCCTGAGCCTATTAATCCACTGTGTCTGAGTGCAAATTAGAACATGCTACTCAAGAGTACAACTTGTGTCCTGGCAACAATTAAGAAGGTCAAAAACAGATGCAAACATTTGGTATTCTAAAATTGGAACTAAATGCAAATATGCAAGTTGCTAATTTTGTGGAACAGAAGAATACTTGATATATCAGAGTAATGCAGCTGTTTCACCAGACACAAACTTCAGAGCTGACTGAATGGTTGCTACAGAAAAAGAAAAGTGGAAGATAAAAACTAAAGCTTCTGGCTATAAAGAAAACAAAACTTGAGTGTAGAATCTCTCAACTATGGCCCAAAGGCTGAAATGCAGTAGCTCAATAAAAGTTGCGTTAGTCAAGAGCCTGAGGAAATAACTCTGGAGATTTTATTGCTTTCAGTAATGTCAAGAATACAATAAAAGTGTCATTGTTTATAGAAAGGCTACATCATGTTGTATGTAATGATAGTTTAGAGATGATATATGTTTGGACTCAAATAGAAAAGGAACCGCAATTTAAATAAATGTTCACAAACAATATAGCAAATTACAGAATTAACTCACAATACAGTGTTTTGATATTTACCCATTTTCCCAGATGACAGAGTTGATTTAGGGAAGGAATCTAATGTTCACACTGAAATTGTGAACATAACTGTGGCTAGTTTTATCTAAATGTAATGAGATGTATATAACATAAAGTAGGTAAATGCTATATCACCTTAGTAACATTTTTAGGATTTTAAACTTTGCACTAACTTTAAGATCTAAAATCTCTAGAACTTGTCTTTCTCTGATGCCAAAAAAATAACTGCTGCAACGTGGCAGCAGACAAATCTGGAGAATATACGATATGTGAAATCCCAAAATTCTTTTTTGTGCTATCAATCTAATTTCATTTGGAAAGGGAACTTCTGAAGGGAACCAATGAAGATGAGCTAATAGTTGAAGTAGATAGCTATGTAGGAGATAGTTCTTGAATTACCTGCATGTTGCTCCATCACTGAAGGTTTTCAAAAATAGACCAGACCACCATTTGACCAGGTCTCCTGCCTTGAGCAGGGAGTTGGGCTAGAAGACCTCCAAGGTTCCTTCTATGTTCCATGTTCTATATGTTCTTATGATGACTGCTGGCCCTTATTCCTATTTCCACTTTAAGTACTCTTGACCTCCAGGACTTCAGATATGGTCAAGCACTATGGGTTGTGAATGATCACTAGGTGGCAATAAAGCGTTTTCAGCATTTTTTTGCTACCATCTTGTGGTCATCTGGAATTCTGCGGCCCATACCTGATAGCCCTTCTACTGGATTTTAAAGATCACCACCAACATAATAGAGATATGGGCATTACTTTTATTATTTGTTTGTTGCTAGATTTCTATCCTGTCTTTCTTTCAGGAGCTAAATCTGGCAAACATAACATTCCCTCTTCCATTTTTCCCCCCACAATTCTTATGAAATTGGTTGGTTTGAGAGGAGGTGATTGGCTTAAAATCATCTGGGAAGCTTCAGTAGCTGAGAATGGACTTGAACTTTGCAGTCCTAGTCTAATCCTTTAACCACTGTAGCACACTGACTCTACTTACTGAATCACATACCTATTTATAATTCTAAGACAGATATTCACAACTAAAATAATTCAATTAGTCATTTTTCAGGTTACAGTATCTATCTAAGAATGAGTAGGGAGACACCAAATAACAAAGCCAGAGTCGCTAGTGTGATACCAAGACTAATGATTTGACTTAAGAGAATAAATTGTCAAAACACATCACTTATAAAGGTAGTCCCCGAGGTACGAACCTAATAGAGCCTGGCCATTAGGCTCGTAAGTCAAAAAACTCATCAAATGAATTAAACTTAATTTTACAATTTTTTAAAATCAAATTCATTAATTAAATCAAATGGGAATCTTACACTTTATTTACTCTAGCAATATCTACAGGACCAAAGGGACTCATCTATAACATCAGGTATTCAGTTCACTTCAGTTCAAATGACATTCTTCTGCATTCTATGAAAGTCAAACATGTCCATCTATTTGAAAAAAGAAAAAAAAGGCATCAGATACTGCAATATTAAAAATCAAATGGGCAAACATTTCAACTCACTCCAAGACATTTTACATCTGAACATAAAGGTGCCATTCTCATACAAAGGAATTTGGAGGGAGACTGCTGAAGTGAGTTCATCAAGACTTACAGTTCTACCATTTAAGCTTTACACTTTGAAAAATGTTTCTTAGCTTGCAATATATTAATTAATTTAGCAGAGCCAGGATATATAACAACTAAAATTGAGCCAATATCCTACAGAGACCTCTATACAAGCTCCTATCGTTGTTTTTAAATAGCTTTTATCCTTCATAGCTACACAAGGTGGGGTGAAAATTAGGAAGAGAGGATGTATCATCTGGAATGGTGGTGTCAACCATAACTGTGTTACAATGGTCTTCTGAACATTATTTTCTCTTGTGAAAGTAAGAAAAAATTTAAAGTCAGGAAACAGGAAGTGATAGCTTCCCAGTCTTTTTTGGGCAGCTGGGAGTTTAAAAAAAATGACTAACACATGACACACCATAATCCTGGGTTGCACGCTGCTAGGATACAAAAACTGAATACCCTGACTAGAAGAAGGGATTGTTGAGTTTTCCATGTTGTACCAGCATAGCCTTCATATGTTTGATAAAATGAAACAGAGTTCTTTAAAGTTAATGTCATAATAAACATTTTTGTCCTTAAGGTGCATGAGTCACCAGCTATTTATATTAAAAATGCAAAGTTTTCTTCTTCAGAGTTATAATATCTACTGAGCTGAGGCTACGCTGCTTGGTTTACTGTCAGTAATGAAACGCTGTGCTGCTGTTACAGCCACATTTATTAAGATACCCTTTCTACAACTAGGGCTCTTTAATGAAATGAAAAAGATAACAAGTAAACTAAGCCTTACAACACAGACCAACCAAAATGATAGCAGTCTTTCCAGTTTAGGCAAAGTTTCCGAATGGATTTCAAACAAAGCAGCCTGGGGAAATAGGAAACAGAACAGGAGAAAGGATTGTGAAAGAGACACTTCTCTCATCTGTCTTGGAATAATTATTCCCAAATAAATTCTAGAGTCCCCAAGAGTTGAAATCCCACAAATCCCTTTCCCCACAAAGGTTGGGAAAGAGGAATTACAGAGAGAAAGTAGGCATGGGGGGGGGGGAAACCTTCTGAGACAGCCAAGGTTTCCAACTGTCTATGGGGATTCTCAATCATCCAGGTCATGGTTGTCCTTTTTCAAAAGTAACTGGACTTTCTTTTTCTTTGAAGATGTTTCGCTTCTCATCCAAGAAGCTTTTTCAGAACATCTTTAAGGAAAAACAAAGAAAGTCCAGTTGCCTTTTAAAAAAGGATCTTTGGGATAGGGTTTCCAACTATTTTCTCCTGAAAACTCAGCTTGCATTTTGCATTTACTTTGAACTTCTTCACAACTGAAAGTCTTCTTCAAACCAAGCTTACTTCTGATGACTTCATGGACACAATCATAAATAGTCTTGGCAGCAAAACTTAAAAAGGTTTGCTATATATTTTTTTCAATTTCTCAGTCCAGTCTAGCCTGCAGCCCTGGTGGTTTCCCATTCAAGTAGTAATCAGTTCTGACCTTGTTTAGCTTTCCCAAAGTGAGCCAAGTTTAGCCAGGTGTTGTTGTTCACCTGAACTGCATTGATGCACTGGTGTCTCATGAAAAGATGATTCCCTGAAGCACAGTTGGTTCACCTTGCTTACAGAATACTTTATAACCTGAGATGCTAATGGTACATCTTCTTAACTTTAACTATACCATCATTACAATTTGGAAACTAACCACACAGGATAACTCTAGAATGAAGGGAAAAAAAGAATGGATACAAATGGGGCATTTACAATGCAAACATTCAATAATGTAAAGGAGTCCCTAGGCTACCTTCATGAAGGACCTTCCAATCTTTTCCTCACTCCCCTTTCCCTTTGCTGACATCAGAGTCACAGTAAATCTGAAGATTTCACCAACAAAGGGGTGAAAAAATCCATTCTTTGGCAGATGAAGTTCAGTCAGCAGATAGGTACTGTTGATATTATTCACTGTATTTTAGCAATGAAGCTTAACTAATAGATCTGACAACAGAAGGTTATTAACAGACCTCATCAGTACGTAAAGCTACAATCAGAAGTTGTTTAGGCAAGAAGGTGGCAAACTAGTATCATTATGTATTTTTTAATTCTGGATTTAATGGTCCTGTGGGGGATTTACCACATTAATGTGGTAAGGGATCTCTGACACATACGGAGTCCATGCTGTTCCTTCTGCAGAATGAAGCTCATCTCTGCCACTTTCTCCTGTCCTGATAGCATCTCTAGTTCTGCATATGCACAAGTGAGGCTTATGTAATAGGCACAAGTGACCCTTTCTTCAGCACTATTTCTAACATGACAAGAGGCAGACCTTAGTGGATTGAGCTTTTTTTCCCAATTTTAAATTTCAAAGCAAGCTATTCTAACATGGGAATCATGCTCAGTAACCCAAATAGGTTCTTTGCACGGAAACCTAACAGTAGTCCTTCAATGTAAGGCTGATGCAGGTGGCCCTTTAATACAAGTTTTTTCCTACCTTTCAACACGATACAATTCTCTTCCATTCTAGGCTTTTTAATAGCTATATGCTATATGCACTACTTGATGAAAAATAACTTTCCCTCAAATTAGAAGAATGTTAGCGGAAGATAATAGGTGACTGCAACAACTGTAGTGTCGCAGCTGTCCAAATGAAAGGAAATCTGCAAGCTTTCTCCATCTCTCCGGTTGGATCTTAGACCTTCATTTAGCTCAGCTCTCTTTTGAAAGGAATCAACTGCTCCTAGCAACAAGTGCCCCAGAACAACAAGAATCCAAAGTTGGTAGCCTATGAGGACCCTTCCCCCAACATCTGACACATTCCATTCCTACTGAACCAGGATTCATTTTGCTTTTGCTTGGGACTACCTTGAAATGTATGGCCATCATTACATTATTCCCACCTTCTCTTATGTCTAACTGAAACCATGAAAATGGAGCCTTGTCATTGGGTGGAGGGGTCTGCTACAGTGGTTCTACCAGCATATTTATGCACGTTGATTGGCACAACTTTTTAGTTTGCACCAAGAGATACCTCACACTCACCCACAAATGTTCTTTACCTCATCTCACACAGAAAAATGACCTGAAAAAAAAACATGCAAGGCGAAGAAACAGTGTGTGTAAATACACATATGACTATATGCATGTGTAGACTTGTTTGTGAACATACACATTTGTAGAAGCAGAGTGACTACTGGGAGCTCTCAGTCCTCCTCTCTCCCAAAATACTCTGGGTTTTACACATCTTGGCCCTGCCTTTTTCCCATGTACCTGGTATTTACTGCTGCCATTACCTATCTTGTCAAGGGATGATTTTACCTGGTGTCCTTCCTCTAACACCAGCACGTCAAAAAAATAAAGAGTTCCATAACCTATAGCCATACAGATAAGTACAGTATCGTCCCCCCCAAAAAATGATTAAAATGAAATAAATTTTATGATACCATCTTCTAGCATCTTTAACTTTGCAGCATATGATGGGAAAAACAGCCCCCTTTCTTTTGGAGATAGAGCAATCTCACAAGCAATAAATAAAATTACTTCATTAAAAAAGAAAAGGCAAGAGAAATGCCTTCTTGTCTTTAAGTAGTCAAAGGTAAAATATCCAGTAGTAAGGGAGATAAAAGTATAGGGCTGCTGAAATCACAGCCAGAGTCTTAATGGAATCTTCCACAGAAAACTACCAAGGAGAAGATAATGTTCATGGCAGACAGAAGATGATAGATCTGCTAATAAAGAAACTTCTCCAATAAAGCAGGGTGCCAAGATGCATAAAAATCACACCATTTATTGAATATGTGCAAACACAAATATTCAGAGACAACAGACATCGGAGATCATTAGGCCTAGAACACATTTCAGAATAAAACTAATCTTATGCAATATTGCTAACTAGACTTTTTTTAAACCAATCTTTCCTGAGGTAACTGTTGCCTGAAAAAGATAATCTGAAGCTTCCTCCTAGCCTTGGATCCTGACTAGATCTTGCCTTTTTTCTCTCACTCTGAAGTTTAGATTTTAAACAAAAACATGCTATATAGCTATAGACAGACATAGATATAGCTAAATATGGGTTCGACCTCGCTAATGTGGAGGCCATATCCCGAGATGCCACCAAGGGAGGCCGCCTGCTCAAGGAAGCCTGGATGTCGGATGAAAACTCCATCAACCGACATATAGAGCTTGGCCCTGCGTATCAAATGTTGAAGGGGTGGGGAGGGCATCGCACCAACCGGCAACAGAGGCAACCAGCCCGCACTCTGCAGGACTGGAAGGATGGAGCAATAGAAGGGACTACTACGATCCCCGGAGAAAACAACGAACTGGAGTTGCACCTTACAGGCAAGACAACGCCCCAGGCCCAGCTGAGCACAAAAAGAAAAGGGGGAGCGGCCGAACACTACCAGACAACCAACTCCTAGGCATTCACATGCAAGGAGGCACAGGGATGACGAGTGGAAGAAGAACAGGGGAAGCCCACCCCATAGATCCCCCAGACGCGCACAGCCCAATCTAGCTAAGACGGGGGGGTAACGAGCAGGAACGATCAGATAGCCAACCCCGCGACACACGCACACATACGGGAGAAGGGGGGGGAAGAACTCCGAAGTGCTAGTCAGATGACCACCCCCCGAGCAGTCACACACGCGAAAGAGGGGTAGCGGAGCTTGGGAGGAGGAGAGGGGCACCAGAGATACGCCCTGTGAAGGACTGGGCGATAGAGACACGGCCACGGCCAGTGACGAAGAGAACAATGAACAGCATGTGCAAACCGCGAGACGACTATCTCCTGCACTCCCGCACGCGCGCCGAGGAAACTACACATCTAATGAGCGGGGGGGCGACCTTAAGAGCACGCCTGATAGACAACCCACCAACAGATAGAGGGGCCCATCCGACAGCGAGACAAGAGGGGAGTAGGGGACAGGAACAACCCCCAGGTGTTTGCACACGAGCAAGGAAAATGATAGGACTGGCAAATAGGAAGACGCCGGGTAGTTTAGGGACATGGAGGCAAACCAAGACGAACGGGGCCATGGAGATGGGGGGGGGGAGAAGCAGGAACGGTTTGACACTTGATCGCCCGGCACTGAGCAGGATGAGCAGGAGCGATCCGACACTCAATCCCCCAGCGCTAACACACATGCCAAAGGAACAATAGCAACGAGGGGAGAGGACAACTTTGGAGACGGCCCCTTTAAGAATGAGGTGCCTGACGCTGACGAGCGGACCGATGACCGATGACACACACACACACACACACACACATATATATATATATAATATGGCTAGAATAGTGTATAACTTGGATGTGAAATGGATCCTGCTACCAACATCTCTGAGTATATGTATGTACTGGATCTATCCATGCATGCCCTAATATATGAAGAAGATATGGAGAGATATAATAGACTATATTCACGTAAACTACAATTGATTAGATTTTTCTTAATTACTAGATTTACTTTTTATCCAGGAATTTATTTGATTTACATAAGGAGCTCCCTGAGAAATCAGAAATAAATGTAACATGAACATGAAAATGATTCTTAAATCAGGAAAAAATAGCAAAAACATACTGATAAAATGTTTAGCCAATAGTTATGAATAGGCAGCATCTAGAAAATTGCATGTACAATGCTGAAAAGATGTGATATACCATTAGATCCATCTTTATATTACTGTAATACTAAACAACATTTCTCCCAATTCAACACCAGGAAAACAACAGCCACATTTTTGAAACGGGTGACATGAAAAATCCTAGAATTTAAGGAGAAACCTAAAAGTTGCAGAATATAAGGTGAAGGGCCTGCCCACTTGAGTATTTGAGGTATACTGCCATGCCTGGCATGATATCTGGTATTGGTTTACTCTGGATCAATACATAAATAAGAGCACACTCCTTTTTTTTTACTGCATGAGGAAAAAGATTTGCAAAGCACGTGACAAGCTCTGTACCTTAGATCTGTTTGCTCAGCGGCCCGAGGATTTGACTGAATAAAGAAAGAATAGAGAAAGATGCAGCAGCAGCATTGTTAGTCACTGAAAAAATCCAGGGCGCAGGGTCATATAATACAAATGTGTGGAAATGCATTTATTTATCATGTACAAACTTGGAGGTTAGTATGGAAGTACGTAAGTATAGTACAGAAATGTACATATTTCACATAATGTAAGCATGGCTCCTATGTAAGTTAAAGCCTCAATATTCCCTTTTTCAGAAATTAAGCACTGATCACACTTGTTCTGAATCAATTACATCAGGATCACGTGATTCTGTTCCCCTTCAATAGTTGTTTTGCCTATTTTCTTTCCTAACTTTTTTTTTTTGGCCCACCTTCTTTCTCTCAACAGGGGTACACCAGCCTATCTAACATCTCCTCACACATACCTATACACATAACCTTTTCTGTAAAATGAGGTAGCTCTCTTTGTATAGAGAGGAAAAGAGGCTACTCCTTTTTAGTTGCTCTACGTTTGCTTTGCCTGCTCTTCACTTAATAAAGGAAGTTTTTTTCATTTCTGCTCTCCATCAACATTTGAACGAATCCTTTTTCGACAAAGAGCAAGGAAAAACACTTGGCCAATTAATGCACAGTTATTTGTATTCTATTATTTTCACTCTTAAAATTTCAGATCGCATACCATATTTTTATTCAACTTGATGGATGGCCTCACCCAGGAACTTCATGTAGTTGTTAAACAGGAGTAAGAACAAGATGGAGCCTGTGAGATCTTGTAAAGTGTGGGCTACATGGACCAGTACCGGGCCGCGGCATGCCAGCAACCGGTCCGCACAAACAAGGAAAGCCCCATCCGTGAGATGCAGGCAGCACACAAAACCATGCATGCTCTGGTCTGTGGAAAAACCTTTCTCCACGGAACTGGTCCCCGGTGCCCAAAAGATTGGGGACCTCTGGGCTAGACCTTTCCTCCTGCACCAACATAGCCTGGAAGCAATCCTGGAGAAAGGAAGACCACAACAATGTGCCTTCTACTTCCCTAATCTGATCCAGAAGGATACACTGTGACTGGTACTGAAGTCTGCTTATATTATTACCCTAGCAATTAAAACAACCAAAATGATGCTTATATATGCAGATATCACCAGATGGAGTATGGAAAAATCAAATGTAAGTTAAAGTTTCCGGGATATGATCTTAACCACACAACCACCATTTTCAGAGAGAACATCACAAATCACTCTGAAGTCCTGAACCTCACTGATCAAGCACCAGAGGAACTGTGGAATGAACTTAAGGAAATCGTCAAGGACGAATATCAAAAGACATTGTCAAAGATTAAGAAATAGAAGAAAGATGTCAGAACAAACTGCTGAAATTGCTAAGATTAAAAGAAGACAAAGACAAAAAAATCTCTACTGCAAACTAGTCCCTACTAGTAATCTGACAATAATAAGCAAGGTGCAACCTATACTAGATAGACTAATTTACTTATAGTATTACATAGAAAATTCAGGGGGACCAAGTTAGATTTTTTTTTTTTGTCTCAATGAGAATGCTGCAAATTGTAATGAAACAAGAAGGTTTGATTTCATTAAACCAGAACACAACTTTGGTGAAGGAAAGATGGCACTTTTTTCTTGCTGTTGCATTCCTGTTAATGTGCCCATATTTTACTGACATCTGGGGGTGCAGCAGAGAACTAAAGCAAATCAGAATTCTGAAAACCCTTAACCCACACATCACCCCTTAATGTTTCTTTGGGGAAACGTGGGATTTGGGGATTCTCAATCATAGAGACCAAGAGAATAGAAAGAAGAGGAATCTTATGTCACCACCATGAAATTCACTCAAACTGCAGAAAGTTACAGAAATATGAGGAGGAATGCATTTCTATTTTACTCCTTCAATTTGCAAGATTGCCAGATCAATAATGGCACAATTTTATACCACTCTGGACTTAAAACAAAAAAAATCCTACTTTTATATTGCAAGACTGGTTCCACATATCACACTTCACTTAACAAGCCGTAAACTGCTGGGCTAACATCCTGTAAACCATTGAGATAAAGCACAGTGGTTTTGTTCATAAAATACACTCTGGTGGAATGCATACAGTACTTAATTCCTATCTTAGTCATAGTGATTTGCCTTCAAACTATGACATCTAATATCATGGACAACCTTCAGACAGAACTAAAAACAAATAAAATTTCTTCTGTTCTGAGTAATATGGAAACAAGAGGAAACCTGATTGTTTTACACATAATTTATGACATTCATATATTTTAAATCTGATAATTTAATATTGAAAACACAAGTGTTATCATGACGTCCATATCATAATTAAAAATTTAGACACTTTGATAATGTAACATGGAAGATAACGTAGGTGTTTCAGATGTATTGGGCAGATGTGCATACAAATACAGCTTATTCACTATTCAACAAATGGTGTCTCTCTACCAGGAATAAACATATGATGCCCTCTGAATATTTTGCATTACAACTCCCACAACTCTCAGCCAACATGATCTATAATCTAGGATTATGTCAGTTATTGTCCAAAGTATCTAGATAACACCAGATTGTCAATTCTTGATCTACAGAATACGCCACAAGACTCACATAAAGACTTATTAATGCAATGATTTACAACCAAACCTCCAGGATCAATTGTGGTCATAAGTCAAGCACTATCTGTATGAGTACTTTTATCAATCCACTATTATTCATACATCTATGTAAACCTTACGACTTGACAGAAAATTTCAACATAAAGCCTCATTGAGGTTCATTCACAAAAGGGAATGACAGGAAATGTCATAAAGAATGCTTTGAGCAATACAAAAGTTCTCTGTCAGTGTGGTTTTTCAATGCAATGCAAGAAACATTAAACACTGATTTTCCACATTAGTCAGTTATTTTACAACTTTTATAGAATTTTGAAGAACATCCAATGAAAAGATCATGTATTAAGCTCAGTTAATGGCAAAATAGCACTTTTTATTTTTTGGCTTTGTGAAACAAAGCAAAATATTCTTAAAGAAATTTAAACATCTCAAAAGCAATTTTTCACTAGGGTTTATAAGATGTTACAATATAGTTAATGATTATAATGTTCACAAGTAAATACAGTCCCAAGCACATTTATCTGGAAAAATTATCTCAAAACATGTAGAGGATTTATTTCTGAATAAATAAAGAAAAAATAATTATTGTCTTACAAGAATACTTCTGAAAAGTCAAAACATTGAACAATGGAGTCTTGCAGTTTGTTACTGTACAAGACACATGAACATTACAAGTAATAAAAAAAAATCAATGGTTTTGTACATATGTTATATTTTTTTTAAAAAGAGAAAGAATTGAAAAACACTTTTAAAAAAGAAAATGGCAAAAGACAATTCTTGGAAAATCCCAGATACCTGGCTGCCAGAAAATTTAAAATATTTATATAGCAGCCTGTAAAGAACTGGCTTTTGCAGACTTTAATTCCTGTGAATTTGAAGCAATTCTCCATATGGAGTACACAAATACTTTCTCCATTGTTGTCCAAATATGCTGGGACATACTTGGACAACATAGTTTAAATTCCCAGCCAATATAGCTGGGTGCTGGAAATGTTGGGAGTTACAGTCCATCCCATTTGGAACTGGGAAAAGTCAATTCAGGCTATGTCTTTTTGTGCGAGTGATGGCCTACTTAGTATTACCACAACATGAAAAAGCAGATGTCTTTAGTTTTCAATCTCAGGACTGGGGACTAGACAGGGAAACAACAAAAAAGACTTAGAGAAGGCAATGACAAGTCATTTCTGTACTGCTGCCAAGTTAACTATATGATTGTGTTTCTTAAGTGACTAGGACTTAGGTTAGATTACTTGTAGCAAAGGTGGAACTATCTTGTCCACACCTCTATGGACAAACGGAAGGTGGTTTATGCTTCTTTTTCTGAAATGGACACAGATGTATCTCAGTATTTGAGACCACAGTCTCACTTCCAGATAACTGCATACAAATGGATGTGATTCCAAAGATTGAAGTCAAGCAGTGATGTTACACCCTTTTTAATGGGCTTGTGTTTTATATAGATGTTTTTACACACACAATCCTAAGGGGGCAAAATTAAAATTCAAGCACAAATATTCATGTCAGACGTTTTGTTTACAAAAACTTTGAAGGCACATATGAAACTCCCATCTACTTGGCCCAAATACAAACCATACTGGTATATCATACTAGTATATACAAAGGTCACATTCCCATTATGAGAATATATACTATGCATACCAATTACGATGGTGCCTAGTTGTAAGGTTTTTAGGATATCCCATCAGACCTTTCCACAAATCTTCTGAATTCAAGATAAGTGGAAAGCCACTATTGTACAACAAAGACTTTTCAAAGACTTTGGAAAAGATGCACAAGCTTGCCTTAGTGGTTAAGTGCCTAAAAAAGACAAAAGATCTTTAAGCTATGGGTCAAACACTCAGAAAAGAAAGGCTATAGCCAAACGACAAAGAAAAACGAAATCACATAAGGCTTTTTCTATTGAAGTTGGTGCAGTGAAAGCCCACCACAAATTCAACTGGAGCCCCTGCCATTATTGAACGCAGTGGAAGCAATCCAAGCAAGTTACAAACACAGTTAACTTTTTGAAAAGCTATTTTATCCGGAAAGTCTCCAACTCTTGAATCCTTTCCGAGTTTCCCACAGTTAAAACTGCGTTGAAAGGCCACTTAATGTCGCCGGGTCGTGGATCTCTCCCCGCCCTCCAACTTTTGGCGCTGATGGATCGCGGCCAAAGAACTCGCAGAGCAAAACGCGAAAGTTGCGGCCGGAGCAAACAAAAGAAAGCCCACAGCTGAGATCCCTCCTTGAGGTCCCTCCCCCACCCCTACCCCCCACGAGCCCCTCGGGCGGCAAACAAAGGGCCTCACCGAGGACGACCCCGGCATCGGCGGCGCCCTTCTCCCCCGCCCCGAGAGCCGCGCCCACTTACAGGATGGTGGTCTGCGGGGCCACGGCCGGGACGCTCTCCAGCATGAGGTGCATGCAGCGCACCGTGGTGCGGAAGCAGAGGCAGCGGCTGGGGCACCACACGCTCCCCCGCTGGAGCGGCGGCTGCGGGGAGGCCAGCGGCAAGAGGAGCAGCAGCAGCAGCGGCAGCCCGCAGCGGAGTCCCGGGAGGCTCGCGCCCGCCCTGAGCCCCGCCATGCCTCCGAGCGCCAGCACCAGAGAGACTGCCAGGGGGCGAGGAGGGGCGGCGGCGGCGGCGGCAAACCTCGCGCTCTCCGACTACCCCGCTCGCAGCGCTGGCTGGGCGAGCCGCGGACAGAGAGGCTGGGGCTGCGGCAGCGAGCACCTCCCCAGCGCTCGGCCCGGAGAGGGAGGAGGAGGAGAGGGGGGAGGCTGCTGAAGGGACCGCCCCGCCGGCTAGCCTGGCCCTGCAGTGGATTCCCCTCCGCTCCTCTGCCTTGAGAGGAGCTGGCCTTTCCTTTGGTCCCGTTCCTCTCTCTTTCTGGAACAGCCCTCGCGGAAGGCACGGAAGAGCCCGGCGGCGGTCAGTCCCCCCCCCCGCCCCCTGCTTGCTGCTGCTGTTGTTGTTGCTGCTGCTTTCCCGCCAGCTGTGAGGAGGGCGAGCGCCGGGAAGATGGGAGGCGGCGCAAAGTAGCTCCCCTTCCCTTTCTGCCGCTTGAGGGGAGGACCGCTGAGGCAAAAAACAGAGATTCATAGGACTGGAAGGGATCTTGGAGGTCTTCTAGTCCAACCCCCAGCTCAAGGCAGGAGACCTTCCTTGACCATCCCGGTCAAATGGTTGTCCAGCCTATTCTTGAAAACCTCCAGGAGGGAAGCCTGTTCCATTGAACTTTCCCGGGAAAACTGTGGGAAAGGGCGGACTCTTTTCTTTCCCGGCCCTGCTCTCGCCTCGACGACTTCTCTCTCGGGCTTTCTGTTTTGTACCGCTAAGACGGCGGGAAGAGAAAGAGATGGGCGAAAGTCCCTCGCGTTCGTGGTGATTGAATGGAAGGGTTTGGGTGTGTGTAGATGTGTGTGCGTGTGTGCATGTCCCAATACAATAAAAGAGACTCCTCACACTGGAAAAAAAATGCCTCCAAGCCTCTTAGTGATATGATTTCCATCCATGTTTCGGCTTCAAAGACTATTTTTCAAATCCCCTAAAGATGCTTCCTTAGGAACCTTTTTTATCAGTTCTTGGGACTTGGAGTTGGAATGAAAGTGGATGCCCAAGAGATTTCATGGACTTTGGCTCCTGCTTATAAAGTAGGCTTGAGGAAGCCTCCTACCTTGTTTGATGCTTCCATTCCTTGAAAGGAAAGCTGTGGCTGCAGAGAACCAAAGTTCCCTCAATGTATGAAACAATCAAGATTGTTTTCATTTTTCTAGTTGTTATGGCAATCTTGTATGAGTCAATTCCTTGCTGCTAGGTCAGGGATCCCCAACCTGTGGGCCATGGCCCACTACTGGGCCGCGGCTGCTTGGTCACCAGGCCATGTGAAGGGATGGCCAGTGCACGCGCACACGCTAGCGCCGCCCCACCCCCAAGCGTTCCACCGGTGCTAGCGCAGCCCAGTGTCCCACCGGCACTAGCGCCACCCTATTTGCAGCAATTGCGCCCGCGCAGCCCCATTTGAATGTGCGCATGCGTTCATGTGTGCCCCATTAGTGCTCATGTGCACAGGGCTCATTTTTGCACATGCACACGTAGTGGTGCCTGCCTCCCTTTCCAGGCCGCCAAATCAAAAAGGTTGGAGACCTCTGTGCTAGATGGTAGAGAAAGTGAGAGATTGCGACAGTGGCTGTGAAACTGTCATAGTATGTTGAAAATGAAGATCACATGACCCAAGCAGCAGCCGGTAGCACTGAAGCAGCCACAACTTCCCCAAATTTCATTCAATCAGGAAACATGGGTCCCAGATTTTGAACCCATTCTATAAGTTAGCCCATTTGAAATAACTTGGTTGAAAAATTGACGCATTGATTTACCCAGTTAAAGATCAGGACAATGAGACTTTTAATAGTATATAGGTTGTGCAAAGACGGAACAAGGAGCTGAAAGGTCCCCATTTACCAAACAACAAAAGTAGGATTTGTCCATTTTTCAAATGGGGACCTTTCAGCTCCTTATTCCATCTTTGAACAATTCTAAATCTGTTCTTGTCCACGTTAAGGTTAAGGTTTCTTAACAAAGAAATTCAGGAGAAGCCATAGCACTTCCAAAAATACAACCGAAAATATGAATCAATATGTAGACACCTTCACCATAATAAAAAAGGACCAATTAGAGAACATTCACAGAACCATCAATAACATTTTCAAAAGAATCCAGTTTACTAGAGAAGAAGAAAACAACAACTCGCTACCCTTCCTGGACATCCTGATCAGCAGAGACCACAATGGCAAACTAGAAACGCAAGTCTACAGAAAAACCACCCATACTAACCAAGTGCTCCACTATCAAAGCAAGAACCCCATCTCCCACAAGAGAAGCTGTGTAAGGACTTTATTTAAACGAGCCCAAACACACTGCAGCAACCCAGAACAGCAGAAAAAGGGAATGGAGCACCTATACAACACACTCCAACAAAATGGATACCCACACAACTTTATCAAAAAGTCCCTGACCACTCAACCCAATACAGCACAACCAACACAAACCCTAAAAAGAATTACACTGCCATACATCAAGAATATCTCAGAAACCATTTGATAAAGTAGATCACAACCTACTACTCGATAAGATAGAAAAATGTGGGTTAGACAGCATCACCACCAGATGGATTCGTAGCTGGCTGACCGGCCGTACTCAGCGTGTGGTCCTCAATGGAACCGCATCTACATGGAGGGAAGTGTGTAGTGGGGTGCCCCAGGGCTCTGTTCTGAGCCCAGTGCTCTTCAACATCTTCATCAATGATTTGGACAAGGGGATAGATGGGGAACTCATCAAATTTGCGGATGACACCAAGCTGGCAGGAATAGCCAACACTCCAGTAAACAGGCTTAAGATACAGGAGGACCTGGACAGACTTGAACACTGGGCGCTATCTAACAAAATGAAATTCAATGGTGAAAAAAGTAAGGTTCTACATTTAGGCAAGAAAAACCAAACGTACAGGTATAGTATAGGGCATGGGTCGGCCATCCGAAACGTCGGATGAGCCGCACGGACCCATTTAGCTTAAAAAAAAAAACGCTGGGAGCCGCGCGTTCGCGCATGCGCGCGCACCCGCGCATGCACGCGGCCCCGTTCATGCATGCGCGTGCCCCGCGCGCGCCCCGCGCATGCGCGCACCCGCGCCGTTCGCGCATGCGCACGCCGTTCGCGCATGCACACGCGCACCCCCCCGCACCCGCCCGCGCATGCGCGCATGCGCTCGCCAAAATGGCGGAGGAGGCTCCGGAGCCGCAGGTAAGGCCTCAAAGAGCCGCATGCGGCTCCGGAGCCGCGGGTTGCCGACCCGTGGTATAGGGGGTAGCTTGCTCAATAGTAGTAACTGTGAGAGGGATCTCAGAGTCCTAGTGGACAATCACTTAAATATGAGCCAGCAGTGTGCTGCAGCTGCCAAAAAAGCCAACACAGTGCTGGGCTGCATTAACAGAGGGATAGAATCAAGATCACGTGAAGTATTAATACCACTTTACAATGCCTTGGTAAGGCCACACTTGGAATACTGCATCCAGTTTTGGTCACCACGATGTAAAAAAGATGTTGAGACTCTAGAAAGAGTGCAGAGAAGGGCAACAAAGATGATTAGGGGACTGGAGGCTAAAACATATAAGGAACGGTTGCTGGAATTGGGTATGTCTAGTTTAATGAAAAAAAGGACTAGGGGTGACATGATAGCAGTTTTCCAATATCTCAGGGGTTGCCACAAAGAAGAGGGAGTCAAGCTATTCTCCAAGGCGCCTGAGGGCAGGACAAGAAGCAACGGATGGAAATTAGTCAAGGAGAGAAGCAACCTGGAACTGAGGAGAAACTTCCTGACAGTTAGAACAATTAACCAGTGGAACAACCTGCCTCCAGAAACGGTGAATGCTCCAACACTGGAAGTTTTTAAGAAGAGACTGCACAGCCATTTGTCCAAAATGGTGTAGGGTTTCCTGCCTGAGCAGCGGGTTGGACTCGATGACCTCCAAGGTCCCTTCCAACTTTATTATTATTATTATTATTATTATTATTATTATTATTATTATTATTATTATTATTATTATTATTATTATTATTATTATTATTATTATTATTATTATTATTATTATTATTATTATTATTATTATTATTATTATTATTATCACCAACTGATTACTATAACTACATGGAATCAGTGTAGCATGCAAGCCAATTAAAGCCCTTCAAAACATCTAAGCAAACCAAAAGATCCAGCAACACCCCCCCCAAAAAAAAAACCAGGAGTCATCTACAACAGGGCTTTTCAAAGTTTTTACCGATTGTACCACTTTTAGGATATGGCAATATTCGAGTACCACCTAGCAAGGTGTCAAAAACTTGGTGACAAAAAAAAAACTGTTCAAAGTTGCAATTGCACTGAAATGACTTATGACCATTTTTCACACTTATGACCATTGCAGCAACAGGGTCATGTGATTTATATTTGGATGCTTGGCAACTGATTCATATTTATGATGGTCACAGTGTCCCAGGGTCATGTGATCCCCTTCTGCAACCTTTTGACAAGCAAAGTCAAAGGCAGAGCTGCTGGTGGCCAAGTGCTAAGGTGGGACTTCCTTCCCTCCCTCCCTTCCCTGCCTCCCTTTTTCTCATTCCCATCTCCTTCTGAAGGAAGAATTTGAACCCCCCCATATTTTCCCTCTTCCATATATTGATCAAACAAGGAAAGGCCTCCAGAGACAGAAAAGACAAGCTGCTGAGTGAACTAGCTTAAATAGGCACTTCCCCTTTAAGAATTAGCTACTGGCTAGAAAGGGAAGTAAGGAGCCCAGCCCGCACTTAAGGAAGAAAAAAGATGTAAGTACTGGCTGCTGGCTAAGGCAGCCTCCCCAAATGGCTCCATTCATAAGTAAAATCTGCAGCTCCAGAGGACTCTCTCACTGTAAGTCTTTGCCTGTGCTGGCTCTTTCCCTTCCCCACTACACTTGGCTAGGCAGGGCTGCGTACCACCTGCCACTCATTAATGTACCACAAGTGGTACGCGTACCACAGGTTGAAAAGCCCTGATCTACAACATACAGTGTAAGAACTGCAACAACCACTATGTAGGATAAACAGGCAGAAGACTGGCAGAAGGCATCCATGAACAGCAAGTAGCAGTCAGAAGGCATGATGAAAATTCTTTAATTTCACAACATATAGACAGATTTAACCATAGTTTTAATTGGGAAAATGTGACAATTCTAGACCAGGCCAAGTCCAAAAATGCCAGGGAATTTCTAGAAGCTTGGCACTCTTGACAAATTAGCCATCAATAGACACGTAGACATTAACATCTGTAGACTATAAAGAGATAATCAACCAGCCCAAAAGGGAACAAAAAGACCTCTCCATCTCTCCACCAACAATCAGCACCCAGATCAGCATAGATTAACTCCAAGGTCACCTTCAGACCAACAATCAAATAAACAATACACCAATCAAGAAACTGCCAAAGAGTCAACAATAAACAGCCCAATCAAAGATTCTTTTAAAACCACCTACACTGACAGGCAAGCCACCAGAATATAAACTGACAGCAAACAGCACTCCTTACTAGCACTGATGATGTTACCTAGTTTGGGTAATGAAACGTTTGCAAGAAAACAAGGACCCCTCAAACTCAGGAGAATCATGACTAAATAAAAGGATTCCTGCTTCTCAGCTCTTGAGTTGTTGGCAGTGGTGGCCTCTGAGCTATTAAAGAGCCTCCTCAGGATTCCTTAAGTCGGGGAAATGCAGCCAGGTGCTGTGGGCACAAATGCACTTTCAGAAGCTTCCCTTGAGATATGCCAGAAAATGCAAAGCATCAGCTTCTTACACTGCCTTTATTTTCAGAGAGGGTTGGATATCTCTGCATTGGTAGAAAACATCCTAGTTTTGAAACTTCCCAGTCTGTGAAGGTAGCTGTGAAGCAGGTATTCTGTGAATAAATAAGCAAAGGCTCCCATGGCAGTCATTTTCCATGCATGGCATGCTATCCAAATTCCATAGGTGCAAAAGAAAAATGCTTATCTCTGCATTACATTCATGTATTACATTCATGCAGCAACAAGCTGGAGCTGTTGGTTTCTCTACACCAGGGGTAGGCAACCTTGGCTCTTTTATGACTCGTGGACTTCAACTCCCAGAATTCCTGAGCCAGCATGGCTGGGAGTTGAAGTCCACGAGTCATAAAAGAGCCAAGGTTGCCTACCCCTGCCTACACCATTCACCCAGATTTTCTTAAGCCTGGCTCTGGCTACAACTATTCCTATGAACTGAGGAGGAATACATGTTGCAAGGTACATGGCATATTCATTTGCCAAGTTTCCTTTTAAGGGAAGTCCAATATGGAATATGTGGCAAAATGATTAGAGAAGTGATGTTTCAAAAAAATGTTGAATTGGAAGATTTTCCTATACATATGAACATGATTGAGTTAATATGTTTTACTCAGGAGCCCTACTCCGCACAAGTATTTGAACTACATTATTTGATCTAAAAAAAAAATCAGCTATTTTATGAGGTTTGATCATTACACTGAAAGAATAAAGGTTCTAATATACAGGAAAAAAACGATGCTTATTGGAATTTTGGAAATTATCTTAGCCAATCAGCAATAAAATATTATGCAGTTATTACTTACCATTTCACAGTTTTTAGAGCAATCACCTGAAAAAAAAAATCATACAAGTCTGAAACAGCCAAAGTTGTCTGGAGTGCACTCCCCCCCCCACACACACAGAATCATTTAACTGTGGTAAATTTTCTGCCCCCACTTCTGGCAATAGCAAATCTTTCAACCACGCAGATAGTAAGGATCTTTAGATGTCTGCAGCAGAAAACATAAGCAAAGAGGTGGCATGTTTTATGTAATTTACATTTAATGACTTAAAATTATGCATAGTATGCCATGAGAAACATCATGAATCCACTTCCAGAGGCAAAGCTGTTTGCTTTTCAGGAGTGGAGGTGGGGGTGTTTATCTGATTTTGTTTATTTTATTTATTAAACAAATATTTATATAGCACCCAATTCACAATAGGCGACTCCAGATGGCTTATAATTTTTTTTAAAAACACCTCACCCCACACCCCATGGCAGCAAAAATACAAATTAACTACTTGATTGGCTCTATCTCCATTTGTGGTCCCCAGGCCTGCCGACAAAACCAAATTTTAAGGCCTTTCTAAAAAGCAACAGGGTGGAAGCCAAGTGTACCTGGCGAGGGGGAGAATTATGTTCCATAAGGAAGAAGCCACCTTTTCTGTGGTCCCGCCAGATACCAATCCCTAATTGATAGGATCCATTATATACCCTGCCTTCCTGTCCTGGTGGGTCAGATAGATGTAATAGGGGAGAGGCCATCCTTCAAATAGCCTGGCCTCAAGTTATGTAGGGCTTTGAAGCTATGGATGCAAATCGTAAGTCCACACAGAGGTTGTATGCATCACGTATAGAGCTACACTGGAGAAGGGCAATGTGGAAACCACCCAAACAATCACCATGGACTTAGCTAATTTAGAAATCTTCACATAGAACAAAGATCTTTGAATATTGAGCTTGGTAAACAATACTTTTCAAGATTCAACAATAGTGGGAAGCTTTGTGAGTATCTTCAGCAGGCATTCAGTGTTTTACAGTACACTAAGACTACAGCTGCCATTGCAAGGTTAAGATTGAAAGCTGTGCTGTAGCTGCTCCGGTCTTTAATTCCATTTGTCTTCCAAAACAATGCCTTTATCCAGCTTAGGTGACATTTCATTCATTCATCAGAAAATATTGTGCTGTTATGTTCAAAATACCATAAAGTCTAATAATGTTGCTGGGTTACTGCGTATTTTATCTTCTGAGGATTGTGCAATATGCAAGGTTGCCAATGGTGCTATTTGTATAAGTGTACTGAACAAATCTTAGCAGATGTTATAGTTTTATACTTAACTTTATATATAAACTGTTGGCAGTGGAAAAGGAGAAGTTGACTCCTGTTTTCTGTGGGAGTAAGAAGCAACATGATATACTTTTATGCTGAATAATCTTAAATAATAATAGTGGAAAGGCCTAATTTACAACTGGAGCTGTATTTATATTATCTTGAGCCTGAAACAGGATGTCCTGAATTAATAAAATTTATGAGGACATGATGAAATGTTGGAGAGTAACTGTAAATACTCTGCCTTTCCACTAATTATTGACTCATACTAATAAGCAATGAGTTAAGGAAAATAACTAATTTTTATGGAACAAAATTTAATACTAAGTAGGAAAATAGCCGTTTTCCAGACATTGTCCAAGACATTCTAGAAGCTGTTGCAATTGTCTAAAGTTATATCCAGAAGTAGAAGAAATGGAGCAGACATGTTTTGGGCCAAAAAGATTTATTACTATTACTCAAAGACATTGGTAGAAATCGGCAAAGAGTATGACAAAGGGATGATTCTCCTGCTTTCAGAGAATCTTTATATCATTTTCCATCAATATCACTGCTGTCTTCAAACTTAGGCAAGTTGTGGCCACAGTTGATCAGATGTACAAAGTAGAAATACAACATTTTTATCTAAGTAGCAGGAGTCTTGGATTCAATCATTAAATATAAAAATAATACCCAACCTTTGTAACAGAGCAGGTGAGCAGTCAGCAGTATTAAATATATTCACATGATGAATTTTAATGTAAACAGCTAGTGATATCTTTTGCAATGTGAGCATTGGGGAGAAAAAAATATCTCTAATTATTATGTTATAGTCAATTGCATGGAATAAAAAAGATTTCTTGAAAAATCTGGACTTGTAAATAGGAATTCTCAGAGCTAGAGTGGCTTGCTTCTTAACCAAGATGCGTTCCTTACTTTGCATCACAAAACAGTAGAAACACTTTAGTGGTAATGAATGCTTCCTCTTGGATTCTCAGTCTGTGGTTATAAAAATTAAAACATTAAAAATTAAAACCAAATGTAAGGCCTTTGAAAAGTAAAAATGTATTTTTGTCAAATAAAAACCTATTCTTGCTACTTTATACTACCTTTCAAACATTCCTGCACTTCATCTTGATTTTTGTCAAACACTGCCACTTGCTGGTATTTTTCATCCAATACTTGTGCTTTTATGAAAACATATAAATGAAAATTGAGCTAATGGAAATACTTCCAGTTTAATTTCACATAGAATATGACTGCCAGATATACAAAGCACATGGCTTTAGATTTGTTTCAAGTTTATCCTGGCAGCAAAGTGCATTTCCTTAAAACATTCCAAAGTTAAGTTAATAAGCATTTTAAATCTTAGTTTTCTGATTTTTCTTATAAATTATTAGAATATTGTTATCTTTCTTAGTAGGGTAATCATTTATTTCTAGAAGTTTATGTTTCCTGAGAGAGAATGTTTCTTATAAACAAATTTTAAAATTCTCTCTACCCAAATACAGGTAGTTGTCGACTTAAGATCACAATTGGCTCCAGAATTTCCACTGTAAATCAGGGCAGTCACATAAAAGCAAATCGTCATGTGTTCAGACCTGATTTTTCAACCATTTTTCCTTGGTTGTTAAATGAATCATTGCAGATGTTAAGTGAACCACATAGTCAGTAAGCAAATCCAGCTTTCCCAATGGAACTATTTTTTCCAGAAACTGACAAAAAAGTCACAATTTGTGTTTATGTGACCATAGGATGCTGCAACCACTAGCGAACCAGTTTCCAGGCGCCCGAATTGCAATCCTGTGGCCATCGGTTTGGTGTGAGAGTCATGTGTACAAGTACAGGTCATAAAACACTTTTTCTATGGCTGTCATAATTTTAAATCATTTTTAAATCAACAGTCGTAAGTCAAGGTCTACCTATAAATGCATGTTATATCCTTTAACATCAAGGACAAGAATATGATGTATGAATTCTCAGAAGCTTCCTGACCTCATTTTAATCCATTGTAGCATGTTGTATAAATGTAGCCTAAGTGCCCTATTTAACAAGAATGATTCCTATTTATAATCCCTCCCTCTGATTGCTAACATCATTATTAGTAGTAGTTGTGATATTCATTTCTATTGTGCCCTTTGGGGATGTCATTAACATTCTTGATCTGAGTTTCTGGAATTCATGGTTTACCTTTGAACAAATCTGGTAACCTTTAGTTGGTTGGATTGTACGACACTTCAAAAAAGTGTTTCACTTTCACAAAGTTGTTTCAGACTATTTATCAAAAACTGCTTGATCAACATTGCTTCTCTTCACTTCCTCTAGATTCTCATTTGACACATATAAAAGCTAACAAAACTGCCAAGATGAGGTCTTAGATTGACCTGAAGTGTCTTTTCTGTATGTGGCAAATTGTGTTGTCCACTTGCCTGTAGGAAGAGTATTGTGGCAGTTTCACAAAGCAAAGAGCAGCCAACTTGTATACCTTTATTCTTTTTTTCATATTCTTATGCCTATATGTATGTGTGTATACTGTTTGTCGTACAGTCAGCCAGATGTTTAGACTGGATTTGGCAATTTGTCCACCTATCCAGTTCTTCCCAAAGACCTGGGATAGGCAGATGTGGATGTTTGAAGGTTAAGACCAGGTCCTTGGGAAGGACTCAATAGGTGGAGAAAATGCCAAATCCAGTCTAAACATCTGGCTGACTGTGCGACAAACCATAATATATCTATCAATAGTTCACACAGTTGGAAAATAGTAATAAATACCACCTGATATATGTGATATATTGCAAATACTTATTCAGAAGATGTAATTTGGTATGCTCAGAATAGCATATCAGCCATGCTTAAATTCTTTTGCACGGTGGGAGCTATTATTTCTTTTCCTATTTTCAGACACAACTGCTTTATGACTCCTAACTATGTAACTAACAGATTTTTAAAGCATTAGAAAAGGGCCAATCTAAATTTCTAAGGGATATCTTAGTAGTATCGCATTGTGACCTGAACACAGCTTGATAATTGGAAACGTGATTATATATGAGGGAAACAAGAGCAAATCCTGGGTCAAATTACTGCTAGGTGTGAGCCCTATGACACTTCAGGATCATCATTATCTACTTGGAACAAAATAGAAATGTCATATTATCTGGGACCCCAAAATCTGGGGGACATATGGATCTCACCACATGGAATATAAAGAAGTCAAATTTATATTATTGCTAGAAGGAAATGGAGGAGTCAATTATAGCCACAGCCAGGCTATATATAAGTCATAGCCAGGTGCTGGCTGTGGAACTGTTCATTAACTGCTCAAATGCAACTTCCAAAGTAAGCTAAAGAAGAAGACAAAAGCAAGCTGGATGTCAGAACAACCCATGCAGACTGCCAAGAAGAGAAGAGAAGCCAAAACTGAGAAAGACAAATATGTTAGGAAGGAACTTAATGACAGAGAGCTGTTAGAAAAGAAACAGGGCTACAGATATTCGTCACTATTGCAAAAGAAATTGTATTATAACAAGACCTGTAAAAGACATTGAAGATGAAAATAGACATGGAAAAACGAGGAAAGTCTTCTGAAAGATCTCTGAACTCAGAATTGAGTTCAATTAACTCAATTAAATTGGTATGTTAGAATGAATAGATAGTAGCTGATTGAAATATCCAAGATGGAAAAACTATACTAAAATACTATATAATAGATGTCAATGTCCACAGTACCTTAAAAGCTATTCGTTACTTATAACAACCTCTAGTACTGGAAGATGAAATTAGATCAGTATTTCAGACATGATCAAGTCAGAAAGCTATAGGAACCGATGAACTACCCATAGGAATACTAGCAAGCAAAAGAAGAGTTAGTAAAGGGTTAGCAAAAGAAGACTTTGGGCTGTGTCCTAAATCCGTTGCTGTTCACCCTATTGACCCATGACTGTTGTGCTAGGTTTGCCACCAACCACATTGTGAAGTATGTGGATGATACAACAGTAATGGGCCTTATTCAAGATGACAATAAGGGTGCTTACCACAAGGAGGCTGAGGATTTGGTGAACTGGTATAAGAAAAACAGCCTAGTTTTAAACATTGGTAAAACCAAAGAAATCATTGTCGATTTCAGAAAAGGCAGGCACAGCCACACTCCTCTGTGTATTAATGATTCACCTGTGGAGATGGTTTCCAGCATCAAATTTCTGGGGTGCAGTTAACAAGTAGGCTGGCTTGGTCACTCAACAGTGAGACACTGGTAAAGCAAGCACAGCAGAACCTGCATTTTCTGCATCACATGAGAAAAGCACATCTTCCTTCCCCTGTCCTTACCACTTTCTACAGAGGGATGATCGAGAGCATCCTGTCATATAGCATCACAGTCTGGTTTGGAAGCATCACTGCTTCAGACAGGAAGGCGGTGCAGAGAGTGGTAAGGATGGCCAAAAAGATTATTAGCAGTTCCCTCCCTTCCATCTAGGACATAGCACATAAGTGTTGCTTGATCAGGGTCCGCAAGATTGTCCGGGACACTACACCTCCTCTTCACAACCTGTTTTCTTTGTTACTTTGTGGGAGGAGGCTGTTGTGAGTCCGTGCCAGCCAGTGGACCCGGCAGCTGAGTCCGGGGAATCAGAGGAGGAGGAGGAGGGGTTTGGAGAGCCATCAGAGGAAGGCTCTGATGAGTTACAGGACTTACAATCTGATGAAGAGCCTGGCCCCTCCAATCGTGCTCAGGATAAGACTCAGCTGTGTGGGGAAGATGAGTCAGATGCAGCTCTGGAGCCACATGTGGCTCTTTGAGCCTTCTCCTGTGGCTCCCAGCCTCTTCTGCCATTTGCAGAGAGAGAGACAGAGAGAGGCACTTGCGCTTCCCTTCTCTCTCTCTCTCTCTCTCTCTCCTCTCCTCTCTCTCTCTCTCTCTCTATGTAAAAAAGAGAGTGGCCTCACATTGTTCTCCCATGAGCTGACAAGCTTATTGGGCGGGGCTCCTCCCTTTGCTGTGTCTCTGCAGGAAGCAGGAAGCAGGAAGGGCAGGAGAGAGCCAGCCCAATAATGTGTGTCAGCTGGTTGGAGAACAGCCTGAAGCCAGCTTGCCAGGTGAGCAGAAGATCGGAGTGAGGGAGAGAGGGGGGAGAGAGAAAGAGAGAGAGAGAGAGAAAGGGAGAGAGAGAAAAAGAGAGAGAGGAAAGAGAGGGGGAGAGAGAGAGGGAGAGAAAGAGGAGAGAAAGAGAGAGAGAAAAAGAGAGGGAGAGAGAAAAAGAGAGAGAGGGAGAGAGAGGGGAGAGGGAGAGAGAGAAAGAGAGAGAGAGAGAGAAAGAGAGGGAGAGAGAGAGAAAAAAAGAGAGAGGAGAGGGAGAGAGGGAGAGAGGAAAGAGAGAGAGAGAGAGGAAAGAGAGAAAGAGGGAGAGAAAGAGAGGGAGAGAGAGAGGGAGAGGAAAAAAGAGGGAGAGAGAGGGAGAGAAAGAGAGGGAGAGAGAGGAAGAGAGAGGAAAGAGAGAGAGAGGAAAGAGAAAGAGAGAGAGGGAGAGGAAAGAGAGAAAGAGGAAAGAGAGAGAGAGGGAGAGAGGGAAAGAGAGAGAGGAGAGAAAGAGAGGGGGGAGGAAAGAAAGAGAGAGAGAGAGAGAGAACTCATGCACAGCAGCCTCTATTTCTTTTTAATTAAACTCTTTAATCAAGCTCCCCACCCTTTGTGGGGAGGCAATATGGCAACTCCAAGGGAGGAGGAGAAGGCATTGAGAAGACACACCTTGGGGCTGCTTAATAAAAAGGGAAGGTGTGGGCGGTGCTGGTTGCTGAAGGCAACAGTTTGCAAAGAACTTCAGTGTCAAGGGATCGTGGTCTGTTTGTTTTGCCTGTGAATTATTTCTTGTTTAACTCCTGCTCTGTTTTGCTTGTGAACCAACTATCCATTGGAAAAGTATTCTGTTGCTTTTGTTTTGGGGGGAAATTATCAGGACTGTATATGAAATAAAAAGGGTTGGTTTTTGCAGCCTACTGTTCAAAGAGGGGTTGTTCTTGTGAAGCAACAAGGACGTACGTAGGCTGGGACAGAACAGAGGCTTTATGATATCTGAAGCAGAACATCCAGATTCAGTCACAGTTTTGATCCATACATTATTAATCTTGTGAACTCTAAAGCTTCCTCTTTCTGCTATGTATTCAAGATGGACAGTGATTAACATTTATATGTTATTTATATGGAAAGGTGTAGGTTTATACATATGTTGTATATAGCATGTTTAAATGTGTGTTATGTATGTGTACACGTTTGAGAGCAAGCAACAAATTTTCCTTTTTAATGTGTGCCAATGTGCCCAATGACAATAAAGGTTATCTATCTAAAGGTATGAACCAAGCTCTGCCAGCAAATCTGAAGAATGCCCCAGTGGCCAACAGATTGGACAAAGCCAGTCTGCATACCAATACCAAAGAAATGAGACTTAACAAAATGGGCAAACTATTATGCATTATCATTTTTATTTTATACATTAACAAAACATCCAACACAGATTAGAGCCCATTAAGGAAAAAGAGGTGCCAATGTTCAAGCCAGCTTTAGAAAAGCCCAACCAATAAGGTACATTATTGCTGATGCATATTGGATAATTGAGACAGCCAAAGAATACCAAAATATGTCAATATGTGCTTTATTAATTATAGAAAGGCTTTTGATTGTATCAATCAATCAAACTGTGGAATGTACTTAGAAAAATGAGAATCCTACCGTGTTTTCCTGAAAATAAGACCCAGGATTTTTTTGGGGGGGGGTTGCCTTCAAAAGAGGCACCAGGTCTTATTTTTTTGGGGGGGGTGTCTTTTCCACTCACCTCACAGCAGCGGCACCGAGAGCCCCACCCAGCCGGCCTACTTCTTCTGCGACTAAAGGAGTAGCTTCATTCTGCAGCTGAGAATGAAGCTCAGCCTGCATTTCGCAGTCAAAGGCCTTTCCGGAAGGCATATGCAGCAGAGAACTGAGCTATGGATTCAATCCATAGCTCGGTTCTTGGCTACACAGGCCTTCCAGAAAAGCCTCTGACTGAAATGCAGGCCGAGCTCCATTCTCAGCTACAGAATGAAGCTGCTCTTTCTAGCGAGGCAAGTGTCAATCCATGGGAGGCCTGGCTGCAATGGTAAGCTCCACTCTCCCAACCTGCCCTAGCTTGTTATTTAGGTGTGTGCCTCGCCCCAAAACTAGGGCTTATTTTGGGGGTAGGGCTTATATTAGGCCCATTCCCAAAAATCAAGCTGGGGCTTATTTTTGGGGTAGGTTGCACTTTCAGGAAAACACATAGAACATCTCATAGCCCTCATGAGAAATCTATATACAGGTCAGAAAACCATTGCAGTGATGCTGTTTGATCACATGAGGGAGCCAAAAGACTGTAGTATTACCAATTCTTATTAACTCTTCAGTTACATTATTTTATATATTAAATCTATAAAAGTATAAATCTATAAAATTTACACTTTAATTATATTTTACAAATGGCCACTCTCAAGAGGACTGTGGAGAAGACTGAAAGAAGAACATCAAGAGATGCAGAATCTTTAAGATCTTTTTAGGATGAATATACAGCTAAAACACATGAATTAATTCAGGCAATGGGAACAAAGCTTGAATCAAAACTTGATACACTTTCAAAGGAATTTTGTGAGGAGATACAAGACTGGACTGGAGATATTAAACAGGTGACGTATAGACTGGATCTTATGGAGCATAAATTGGAGAAGAAAGAGGTTTTGTACCAAGTTGATTTGGATGAGAGGATGGTCTTAGAATTACATCTTAAACATCTCCAATTAAGATTTTGAGCAGTTCCTGAACAGTCTGGAGAGGATATTAGAGCAAGGAAGATTAAAGCCTTGGCCCAGTTAATTAATTGGGAAAAAAGACCCTCGACTTTGAAATAGATAAAATTTATAGAGTAAATACCAGATTTGCAACTACAAGAAAATTACCAAGGGACATCTTAGTCCATTTTGTAAGAAGAAATGAAGTGGATTGCCACTTCAAATCTAAACTAAGAATGGAATATGTGGATATAATTGTTTTGAAGGAAATTCCTGTCAGAATTTTGAAAAAAAGGAAAGCTTATTCCTTCCTTACTGATATCCTGAAGAAGAGAAAAATTCGCTTCCGCTGGGATAAACTTGAAGGAGTGTTATTTACTTATAAAGAACAAAAATTCAGATTAAATTCTATAGAAAAAGCCAAGGACTTCTTGATCAAACATAAACTAATTTTAGACACAGCTGAAGAAATGGAGACAGACAAGCAACTAGAAGTAGATCAACCTTAAAAAGTTGACACTGAAGAAGATGTAATTGACATGTCCATGCAGGAACTTACTACTTTATCCAAGGATGGAGATTAAGTTTATAACATGGAATATTAATGGGGCAAATGCCCCATGTAAGCGTAAAAAATATTTCATTACTTAAGGAAACTTAATGTTGATATATTTGTCTTCAAGAAACACATATTAAGAAACAAGACAAGAAGTGTTTAATAAATAAAAGACTAGGGGATGAATTTATATCTGCTGGTGTAAAAAAGATTAATGGAGTTGTTTTCTATATAAAACCCCAATTTAAATCTAAGTTACTTTTATCAGATGAATATGGTAGATTTGCAGCAATGGAAATTGAGCTTAATGAAATAAAAACAATAGTAGTTGGACTTTATGTACCAAATGATAATAAAAGTAATTTTTTTGAATATCTTATGGATCAATTACTACCTTTATAGAATGAAAATTGACTTATTCTGGGAGATTAGAATGGGGTGATTTCTGCAGTTTTGGATAAAATATCTATAACAGGGATTAAATCCTCTCAGGGTAAACTATTAAAGACTTTTTTTGAGATGATGGATAATTTAGCATTAATAGACTAATGGAAGCAAAGAAATGGATCTGCTAGAGAATATACTTTTTTTTTCAGAATGACCCAAATCTTTTTCAAGGATTGATATGGATTTCTAAAATCTTGCAAATAAAATCCTAAAAGTTGACATTTTATCTAAATCTTTTTCTGATCATAATCCTGTTCTTCTGGTACTTGGAAAAAGAGTTTGAGGTATAGATGGAGATTAAATGAATCTATTTTACAAAAGGAGATGATTGTAAAGGACTATAAAAAGAAGCTGAATGAATATTTTGATAATAATTTGGGTAAAGGGACAAATTTAATGACTGTGTGGGATCCAGCAAAGCAGTTATGAGGAGTTATTTTCTACAATATAATTGCCTAAAGAAGAAAAAATCCCAGGAAAAGCTGCAAAAGATATTGGATGAAATTAAACAGAAAGAAATTGAATTGCAAAGGATACCTATGGACTCCAAAATCTTACATCAAATTAAATTGTTACGTCAACAATTGTCTATGTTAACAGTTCAAGAAATAGAAACAAAATTGAATTATGTAAAGCAAAGATGTTTTGGATCTGCAAATGAATCAGGAAGATGGTTGGCATATAAATCAAAAAAGGAAAGGGAAAAGAGAATGATTGAAAAAATTTGTGAAAGTAATAATATAATAACAAATAATGACTGTATCAAAAAGTCTTTTTGTAATTTTTATTTTGACTTTATAAAAAGCAGGAACTAGATGGGTCTAAAATAGATGTATATCTGCTAAGACAACAGTTATCTAAACTCTCACAAACTCAGAGACAACTTATGAATGATTCAATAACTAACTTTGAAATATCAGAAGCTATTAAAAAAATGAAATCAGGAAAAGCTCCAGGTCCAGATGGCCTCACAAGCCAATATTATAAATGCTTTGAAGACGAACTTCTTCAGCCACTAAAGGACATACCTCCAACATGGAAAGAAGCTAATATTGTGTTACTACCAAAGGAAGGCCAAGATGTCACGAGGATAAAGAATTATAGACCAATTTCATTACTAAACAATGACTATAAACCTTTTGCTGCAATTTTGGCAGAAAGATTAAAGAAGGTTTTACAGGCATATATTCATGAAGATCAATCTGGCTTTCTGCCAAAAAGACAGTTAAAGGATAATGTGAGGACTGTTTTGAATATTATTGAATATTTACAATATCATTATAGGGTTTCCTGCCTGAGCAGGGGGATGGACTAGATGATCTCCAAGGTCCCTTCCAACTTTATTATTATTATTATTATGAGAAACAGGCAGCTTTAATATTCTTAGATGTAGAGAAGGCCTTTGAAAATTGAAATTGGGCTTTTATGTTATAGTTTTAGAAGATATGGATTTTGGGGAGAATTTTATCCAAGGGGTTAAAGCAGTTTATATGTCACAGCAAGCAAAGATTATTATTAATGAAGATTTAACCAATTCATGCGAAATTCAAAAAGGTATGAGACAAGGATGCCCCTTATCTCCCTTGTTGTTTATATTGGTATTGGAAGTCCGGAACAGAGATATTAGGCAAGATGAGAAAATTGTAGATATAAATATAAAAAAGGACGTTCACAAATTGAGACCATTTGCCAATGACCTGGTTATATTTTTGCAAGACCCAGAAAATAATACAGAATATTTGATGAGAAAATTAAATGAGTTTCAAGTCTTAGCGGGTTTAAAATAAACAAACAGAAAACAACAATGCTTATTATGAATATGACCTCTCAGGACTCTTATATATTGATTAAAAAATCTGGTTTTAAGGTTGAGAAAAAGGTGAAATGCACACATAAAATTGTTTCAAAATAACTATGTGCCTCTTTGGAATGATATCAAAAAGGATTTATTAAGATGGGATAAATTGCATTTATCATTATTGGGTAGAATTTCTGTAATTAAGATGAGTATTTTACCAAAGATGCTTTTTTTGTTTCAGATGTTTCCAATACTTGCAACTGATACTCCTTTTAAACATTGGCCGAAGGATATTTCCAAGTACATATGGCAAGGGAAAAAAACAAGAATTAGATATAAACTTTTGCAAGATGCTAAGGAGAGAGGAGGTTTGGGTCTACCGGATTTGAAATTGTATTTTGATGCTTGCTGTTTGGTCTGGCTAAAAGAGTGGGTGAACCTCCAAAATAAGAGGCTACTTGATTTTGAAGGTCATGAATCAAGATTTGGATGGCATGGTTACCTATGGTATAACAAAGTTAAAATAAATGTTGATTTTAATAACCATTTTGTTAGGCACGTCATCCTAAGAGTTTGGAATAAATATAAAACAAGGCTTGCTTTAAAGTTGCCTCTCTCGGTGTCGCCCCAGGAAGCTTTATTTTAGAAAAGAAAATATCTTTTAACTTTGGTGATCTTATCCTTAAGTATAAGGAGGAGTTATAATCAGAAGGATGTGTCTGCCTTTGGTTTACATATCTACCATTGAAAGAAGGATTTAAAGCACACAAAAAGAGTTATGGGTTTGATTTTGTGGGAAATGAACTGGCAATCCTACTGTGTGATAGTCATCAATATATTATTACTAAAGTTTACAAATTGTTATTGAATTTGAATTTGGAGAATGAACACATAAAGCATTGCATGATTCAGTGGGCAAGGAATTTTGGTTGTAATGTCATGCTTTAACAATGGGAGAATATGTGGATGAAAGGTTTAAAATTTACATTAAATTATAACTTAAAAGAAAATTTTTATAAGATGATGTATTGTTGGTATTTAACACTAGATAAGTTGTCAAGAATGTATTTAATGAATGTTGGAAATGTAAAAGTAAAGAAGGGATCTTTTATGACTTACGGTGGACATGTGACAAAGCAAAGAAATCTTGGAGTAGGATTCATATCTTAATACAGAAGGTTCTCAAAGTGAATATAAAGATAAAACCAGAAAATTCTCTTTGGGGTTTAATGGAAAAAGACTTGGTGAAAAAATTGGAACTTTGTTGCTATATATGTTGACGGCAGCAAGATTATTTTATGCACAAAAAGGGAAGGACACTTTGATTCCCACAATGCACGAATGGCTGCAGAAGTTGATGGAGTTAGCAGAGATAGCTAAACTGACTGCTTTGATTAGAAACAAAAATACAACTATTTTTGTTTCTACTTGGAAGCTGCTTCTGGACATTGTGCTTGAGTTGGAAAAAAATGAAACTTTGATTTTGGGTTTTACCGATTAGATAGGTTTGTTGTTATAGAAATGGCTAGTTTATACTATTATGTAAAACTCAATGATGTTATTAGGTTATTCTACTGCACCAAAGGGAGTAAGAAGTTATCGCCTTTTCTTTCTTTTCCCTTTTCCCTTCCCTTTTCCCTCCCCTATCTTTCCTACTATTTTCTTTTGTATTTTTGTATCTTATAGCAATAGCAATAGCACTTAGACTTATATACCACTTCATAGTGCTTTACAGCCCTCTCTAAGCAGTTTACAGAGTCAGCATATTTGCCCCCCAAAATCTGGGTCCTCATTTTACCCACTTCGGAAGGATGGAAGGCTGAGTTACCCTTGAGCCGGTCAGGATCAAACTGCCAAACGTCTGGCAGTTGGCAGTCAGCAGAATTAGCCTGTAATACTGCATTCTAACCACTGCACTACCACGGCTCTTATAGTATTAATATATAAACTAAAATTTATTAAAAAACCACAGTACAGACAGATCTTAGAAATATAGACATGACCATGTAATTTTCTTTCAAGCAGTCTAGAAATGGTTTGCCATTGCTTTATTGTACTTTCCTCCCTCAATTTAGCCTAAAGTTCTGGTATTTCCTGAGTGTATCTCATCTATCTTAGAAAATGTTACATCTCTTAGTTTAAAAAAACCCAATAGGACCAGAGATTATATATAGTTCTTGATCAATACTCAGTAAGAAGGGAGAATGTAGAAAACAAATATCTGCTACTGTTTTTTTCTGCATCAATCAATAATCAATATTATGAATAACTTAATACATACTATATTTTCTTTTTTCCTTCCTTACAATATTAGTTACTAGCCTTGATAAGATTTGTAAACAGATGTTCAATTTATGCTTATTATTTAAATTATTTTTTTAAAAAATTGACAATATATTGTAACTATTGCTTGGAATGTCACTCATCAAGAGATCACGGGACAATAGTGAAGATTTCATAAGATGTATCTTGCAATTTGTGTTAGTGCCAAGTTAAGGATAATCTGTATGTTGATGCATGGTTGCTTTTGTCAGCTAATATATATTATACCACTTGACACTGAAGGCAGTACTGTATGTAAAAAAAGGATCCTATATATGATCCATGTTAATATTTCTAAAATAGTTTATTCACATGGACAATTATACCATTAAAAGATTTTGTAAGCCATTAGAGAAATTAGAGATTGGCATTGTGTAGTAATTAAGAGCCCTGGCATCCTTTGACCCTCCCGACAGAGTCTGCTGAATCTCAAAATTAAATTTATTTTTAAAAATTCATTTAAAAAAAAAACTTGAAATCTTGCAGAGTTGATAAACTTTTACCTTGTGGCCCAAGTCTGACACTGTGGGCCAAGAGAGAGTGACTGGTCAAAGTCATCCAATGGCTAAGGCTGGACTCGAACTCACAATCTCCTGGTTTATAAACTGGTGCCTTAACCGTTAGACCAAACCTCAACAAAATAAACAAATAAATGGGAAAATATACAGCAAAATTCAGCACCAATAAATATCAATTAGTACTATACAAAACAGGCTATAAGTACAATGAAAAAACACTATTAAATTACATGTATATGAATTGCAGTGTACTGCATATTGTTGCAATGAACAGCATCGCCATGATCTAATGCTCTAGAGACCTATGCACTGAAACGCATATGAGAATTTAAGAACTGCTGCATCATTTTCAATGGGAGGGGCCATGAAGGCAAATTAATATGAGTACTGTAACGTAAGCCTTATAAAGATGGAAGTGATTTTTTAAAAAAGTATGGCAAGAAGTAACTGTACATGTGAACAATTCTGACTTAAACTGAAATTTTGAAAATGTCAGTTTTATTGACTAAAAGGATGGTTTTTAATGGCCTTTTAAAAAAAGCAGTTATGCTTAAGATGAATTTGATTAAACAATAAAAAAATAAAATCATTTCAGTGATGAAAATGAAAAAAGGGGCCATGGCATATAGACTACTATCTTATGGGGACTATATGAAAGGTAACAATTAACCAGAGAACAGCTGTGCTACAAATGTGGCAACACATTTTATTTATTTATTTAGAGTAAGATGTGTTCACATCCAGCATGACAAAATTTGTACAAATTTCACAATTTAAAAATGAAGTTATCACAGCAACTTGTGATTTCACACATTTATAGCAAAATTAAAATGTCAACAAACCCATGCCGTGTAGTACAAAAATAAATCAAACCTCAGTTCCACAGAGAGCACAATAAGTAGTTTATACAAAATTCTGTCTTAATAAATGATCACTTAAATTAAACTTAGAAATGAAATTGAACAATAAGTTAGAATAAATAAACTCTGATGACTCACAATAATTTCAGATGAAATGTCAGCATTCTAATATGTGACACTTTTGTGATCCCTATATAATAGTCACAGATAACTTTTGATTTGATATTATGTACCAACATTAGATGAGGAGCGCGGATTTGTGCTTAAAATCCCTTTTCCATTGTACATAGGTGATAACAATAAGAATCCAAAACTGATACTATCTATTACTCTACAGAAAGCATTACTATATTGGCAAAGAAGCTGCAGACACAATGCAGTGGAAAAATGCATATGCCATTATGAACAATGAGAGCCCTCCAAGGAGTCCAGGGCCAAAGGACAATAGATATGGCAAGAGGTGAATCTCAAGCACCTTGCTTCAGCTCTCAAAAAGGCAATTCTGAGCGTGGCAGCTACAACTAATAGCACAACAGAAAGGAGGGCACTGTACAGAGAAGATACTGCAGAGCCCCAAAGTAATTACATCATCTTCTCCCAGCTAGTTATTAAAGTCCTCGTGGAAAACTGTAAGCTTTTTGTACAGTGTATAGTATAAAGTGCCGCTGGGATATACATATATTTATACATATATATATACCGAGGTTGAGTATTGTATCAGAATATTTGTTGTGAGATCCCTGTAGTCTCCCCTTAGCAATAATATTGGATTAGCCACACTGGCTTCCACTCTAATTTGTTCAAATTTAGTGTCACAAAGCTAATGACACAAGAAATTGCACACCTCCGTATGGATATATAGGGCAAGGTAAGTGCAAATAGTCAACTGGCACATTGTGGGGACAATGACCCTGTAAGTCCTGTTCTGCTAAAAATATTTTATTTTATTATTATTATTTTTTTTTACAAAACCCATCTTTTTTCATAACAAAATTTTTTAAAGTACTTTTGTACTTTTCTGCATAACATCAAGACATGGAAGGAAAAGATATGCTATCAAATTGAAATTAATTCAACATCCGACAAACACAACACACCATCTGAATTACTACTATTAAATGATAAAACAAAAATGTCTCAAGAAAAGTGGTCTTATGCATACATTTAGTGCAGTTATTTTGAAGAAATAACAATCAAATTTAAAAAGTACAATACGTTTTTAGCTTGAAATGATGCAATTTAAAGCAAAAAAGTGCCAAAGTATATTTAGTTACATTAATTTTTTTTTTGATTGCATTCATTTTTTTGCAATAGGTAACAGTAGAACAAATAGATAGCATATGGAAATGCTACAATTATGAATGATTGTACTCCAACCAAAAAGCAGAACGTAAACAGTAAAAAGGGAAGAAAGTGAAACAATCAGATTCGCTGAACTGCATTCCATTTCCTAGGTAAAGTAGCAATGAATCCTGGTCAGCAACTGCTGTAATGACAATGTTTGGGAGTTAGTTCCCAAATGAAAACCTTTTCCTTTTTACAGGCAATCTGTCTTTTAAACAATTGTGTTTTGCCTGAAAAAGGAAAGAGTGAAGTTATGAAATGATGAACTACATTGCTTTAACAGATAACTCAGATGGACACTCTTAAGAGTTCTCGAGAGATAAAGGATGTTGACTCCAAAGTGAATTTGAAAAGTAAAGTCGAAATCTTCCTGTAGTCCACCTCTGATCAGAGTTCCTGTTATTGTGGAAGTTCCCATATTCATACCAAGTAATGCTTAGAAGTTAATTAAAAAGTGCTGTTTAAGCTGCTTTGAATCTTCTGTCAAATTTCCATGGCTTGATGTTGTCTTACAATAAATTGCTCCTTTTACATTTCACATCTAATTCGTGCCCTTTCTTTTAATTTTAAAGCCTCCCCCCATTTTTATTGCCCCACCACATACCATCCTCTGAAAACAAAAGTCACAATATTTTCAGGCATTGTTAAAAAATAAAGCATTTTTGCAACCAATTCTTGCTATGAAACAATATGCACACAAAATGTATTTCTTAAATCCCATAAAATCTTCCAGCAATGGGACAAATGAGAATGTTTAAAAAGTGGCTGGAGACTGCAACATTGTCATTCAAAGCATTTCCCCCCCCCCTTTTTTTTTTTCCTTTTTGTCCATTTCAGTTCAAAATACTAAAACATTTAATCACTAAAGCATTAAAAAGAATTTACACTCTTTATTTTGATCAGCTTACCTCTTCAGAAATATATTTACCCCAAAAATGTGCATACATTAGCAGCTATAAACATTACATGGCATATCACACTATGTCAGCTTATATGAAAACGTACAAAATGTGAATGTATTCAAAAAAACTATTCTGCAATTACTATTTTCAAAGCAAGACATAAAATTATTATGAAGTCTTGTGAGCATAACACTGTTTTAAACAGAAAGAAATATATATAACACTTTCTGGTAAATTACAGCAGCAAAAAACAAGAGGCATCTTTTTTTTTAAAGGTAAGATTTTTCACCACTATAGCAGCTGTTCACACCTGAATTCCTCTCACAGCCTGCTTTATATTTTCCAGTAGGGCTTTATTTTCTGGACTCTGATAACGATCTTGATTTGTATACATGTCCGTCAAAGTGGTCACGTAAGCATCAAAATTTTGTTCATTGATTGGTTCCTACGAGATATTAAATAGTAGTTCATGTACAACTTCTAATTGCTTTTTTTGTATATTCATATATGCAAAATAAACTATCACAGCACATTGACATATTTTCTTAATAACACTTTTTTAAAAGGCCTAGTTTAAAGCTTACTTAATTTTACAGGAGACATCGGATTTGGCCCACCATTTCTTTTTAAGCAGTTAAATTTATCTTTATGGTTTCAGGGATGATATCGCAAACCTCCGTCTGCTTGAGGAGTCATAAACATAAAAACAAAAAGACATCTACTGTATGAGGTGAAGAAGACTGCCTAATTCCTTATTTGAGCCTTCAATCACTTACCATATGTGGTAGCTGGATATTAGCTAGACTATGAATTAAAGATTGGCTCAAATTGGCCAATTCATGAAGGAGAGACTCATTTTGTTGTTCAATTACTTTGTTTTCTTCTTCTATTGTCTTCAGGTTGCTTTCCATCGTGGTAATCTAAAAGAACATATGATTGCACAATGTAAAACTTGACATTTTAAAAGCGAATAATTCTTTTAGCTCAATAATAACAGGTTGTATCCAGAGTACTTCTAATGCACTCCAGTCATGAAACCCAGCCATGCTCCCACTGAAGAAAAAGTGAGAAGTGACAAGTAAGTTTAGAAGCATCTTCCCAATCTGGAAAGCTTTTCAGGGGGCTACAGGGCAAGGAGAAATTTGCAAAAAGTCGCATCTTTTCTACAGGACCATCCCATTTATGCATGTGTCTGCTGGTGTGTGAGGTATGTTTGGGTGTCTGGTGTATGTCTGTGTGCACACATCTATCTGTCTTTCTTGGAAACACACTGAATTTAAGGCTTTGTACAACTGTTACCTGAGTTCGAAGTTTAATCATATCAGCTTCCATCTGGGAGTTGGATTCATTTAGTTCTTTTATTTCTTCATCTAACTGTTTAATTTCTTCATCATTTTCTATTCCTGTTTAAGCAGAAGGAGAAAATCAAAGTAAGAAGTTATAAATGTTCATTAAACAACTGTTGATTGACAGCTTATAGTAGTACTAAAACAGACCATGTAGCTATTTCATCTCTTCTTTTTACATGGAAATAAAATAGATTAAGGCAGAAGGAAACCATGCCACCTGGAATGTCATAGAATACTGAGAAAGTAGCAGGACACTTGCACTCTGCGGGTGTTGGTGACTGTATGATCTCCTTGCACCTATGAGTTGTTTAGGATAAGGTTAAGGTCTTCACAGACTGTTATGGTGTCTGTTTTTCACAGAGCCTATGGTTTGTTCAATGAGTTTAAGAGATAAGGGAATTCTACATTTTTCTCTCATTCATCCTCTTGTATTTTCCTCTCTGTTTTGAAAAAATAGTTTAAATAAAAGTGAGGTTTTTCTATGCTCATGTATGAATAACAATAATTCTACCGGAAGAGTTGATTCTTAGAGCAAACTCTAAGCATTATACTTAAGGGTTATTTTATTTATATTCATGCTACTAGACTCCAATAAATTCTGATCCCTCATGGAGTTTAAGCAGTGCAGGAATATGGAAATGTTGTTCTATATGAATCTGGCAAATTCATGACAGAGTGTATTTCTTCATGTAAACAACTAGGACTTTCATCCTATGATTGCACATGAAATCCAATTGAGAAAGGAGTACTGGGAGACAGCTGCAACCATCTCTGTAACCAGGGAAACCAGTGGAAAAATAAAAATCAAATAGTCCTTGGAAATAAGAATAATTTTCTTATTGATGTATTATTGTAACTATTCCAAAATATTTTTCTTTAACAAATTTGAACATACAATATGTTAAAGTTATCGAATTGTTTTAGATGTCTTCTAAATATTTCAGGATAAAAATTACCTCAAAGTGGCTCTCAGGAAAAAATATAAATAGTAAATTACTAAGCCAATTGCTAAATAAAATTGCTAAGTCAATTAAATACACTGTCAAACTAGATAGAGATGAAATTAATGCCTCTTGTTAGCCTAAAGAAGTTAGAATGAAATACAGGTGCCTTTTTATACAATTTCTTGAACCCAGTGAGATTTGCTTCTGAAGAAAATGTGGCCAGAACAGTCTTCAGTTGAGAGTTTGCTTTACTACTTCAGTCCAGACCAGAAGAGGATCACGGAGTAGTGCGGATGAACTTGTCACAGCAACAGCAGATTCATATACTGTATTCTGATAACTTCTTGAGAAGGATTCAAAAACTGTGTCATAATGAGTAAATTAATCTCATCATCATGAAATAAGGTTTCAATGTCATTTAATTTCAGAAGCATTTACTATTTACCATTACTAGCCCGCTGCTTTATTGTAAGCATTTGTTCTCCCGACAGCTTTGCTCTCTTCATTGCTGATGTAGCTCTGGGGCATCCTGATAGACTGTAGACAATAAGCAAGGAAACAACTATTAATTAGCCTTTGATTGTAAATCTGTTGGCTAAAGCTACCATGGAAACAGCATTAGAAGAAAATCTCTCCCAACTACCACTAATAAAATACTGCTTTTTGAAAAGGAAAAGGAATTCTTCTCAGAGAAGTTCAATCTTTTATATTTAATATTCTATAGCTCATATTTGCATATACAAACAAGAGATACATTCACTGTAATATTAATATTAACTGGAAAAATATAGTAGCTACGAAAAAAAATATTTAGCTGTGTTCAGAGACATTAATATATTGCCATATAATATCTGACACACTATTTTTATACTCTTCACTACATGGAAGTTTGTTGTTAGTGAATTAATTTTCAGGTATTCTAGGATACAGAAAGTGAAATATTACAATTGAAAGATTGATGTTAATATAATTTTGTCATTAAAATGTACCTGGTACTTAGAATAACAGTTACTGTTATGGGAAAAAAATGACTTATTTTCAAGCAGTGAAATGCTATGACAGTAGCCAGGATCAACATTCTGAGATGAGATAAACCTAGTCTAAATAAAGATGAAAACATGAAGGCTCTATCTATGAAATCAGCCTCAACTTCTGGTCTTTTTGGCAATGATATGGAAACATATATTTTTTGTTACTATGTATTTTTTTACTCTTTATTCTCCCTGTAGGCTCCGAATCATCAATTGGTTGCAACCCTGCTTAGCTTTTCTAAGATCAATCAAGGTAAACTATAGTTTGCGATGACTATAATTAGAAAATATTTTCCATAAAAAATAAAACTAATAAATAGTAGGCTTATTGAAACTATCTCTAAAGCATATATTTCCAAAGAATATGAATAGCTTGATCCTTATCTCAAAGAAATGATGTGTATAATTTATACTTATTTTCCCCCAATTGATAATAACTAGATTTCATTTCTTTAATACTATATCAGGCCAATTAATTGGTTTAAATGCAGGGACATACTATCTACTGCTTTAGACACTGGATTGGTCCTGAAAAGGTGTAATGCATTTTTGGATTAATAGAACAGAAATTTACATTTTAACTCGTAAATAAAGGCATATTGTTCAGTAAATATGGAACACCATTTGTTGTGTCTATTTGCTTAGAAAAAGATCTATGCACATATGAATCTAAAAGCATGATTGATTTTATTGTTTATGATGAAGGATTAAGAGAATTAATCGAGATATAAATGTGATGAGAAGTTCAGAATGTGGGATGGACTATTTGAATGCTTCAACACTAGAAGTTTTTAAGAAGAGACTGGACAACCATTTGTCTGAAATGGTATAGGGTTTCCTGCCTGAGCTGGGGGTTGGACTAGAAGACCTCCAAAATCCCTCCCGCCTCCTCCTCCTCCTCTTCATCATCATCATCATCATCATCATCATCATATATATATATATATATATATATATATATAATTTATTTATTTATTTATTTATTTATTTATTTATTTATTTATTTATTTATTTATCATTTCCTCCCTTTATTATTTTTATAAATAACTCAAGGCAGAAAACATACCTTGTTTGTTTGTTTGTTTGTTTGTTTGTTTGTTTATTTATTTATTTACTCCCTTTATTATTTTTATAAATAACTCAAGGCAGAGAACATACCTAATATACTTTCCTCCTCCTATTTTCCCAACAACAATGACCCTGTTAGGCGGGTTGGGCTGAAAGAGAGTGACTGGCCCAAAATCACACAACTGGTTTTCATGCCCAATGTGGGACTAGCCTGATGCCTTAACCACTGGGCCAAGAGTAGATTAATCTCCAAATTGAATGTCTGGAAAGTGGCTGAAGGGAAGAATAGGATAGATAATGGGGCAGAGTTAAGAATTATGTTATAGGTTGTCACAGAAATATGTGGAGTTGCAACTAATAGGACATATGAAAAAAAGATGTTTGCTGTAATGAAGTGAAAGAGGTTGTGGATGAGAAAAAAATCTCATATACAAAAATGCTGCAAAGGATGAAGATAAGAGAAAGGTATATTATGACATATATAGACAAAGCAAATAATGTAATTAAAAGATAAATAGTTAAGAATAAAAGCAGCAAAAGACTGTAAATGCAAATTACTTTTAATGGAAATTAAATAGCATGTGTGGGTGAGTGAAAACAGCTAAAAAGATGCCTTCAGTAGAATGAATGGAATCAAGAATAAAAAGTAAAGAAATTATTTTGGATGAAACTGATTGCTGGAAGGAGTACACTATTCTAGAGATTATAGAATAGGAGTCCCCCACCTGTGGGCTGCGGCCCACTAGTGGGCCATGAGGGAATTACAACCGTGCTGCAGAAACGCCAGTGAGCATGCGTGTGAGAGCATTCTCACTTGCACACGTGCGCTCCATTTATGTGAGCGGCAGGCCCGTGTGCATGCTGCTTGTGCAAATAAAACTGCGTGAGGACGTGCACGCTTGTCAGCTGCTCACACACAACCTTCCCCTATCCGCCCTCGCTGGTTCGCAAAGCCAGAAACATTGGGGAACTCTGTTCCAGAATACTGGAATCTAGAGATGTGTTAGTGAGTGTAGACTACTTAAGAAATGTGGGTATGGTAAAGAAAGAAGGGATAGGATCAAAAATTTAGGCACTACATGAATGTAAATTGAGTACAAAAATGAATGACCAGTACAAGACAAGGATGTTAAGGTGGTTTGGTTAATATAGGGAATTAATAAGACTGAAATGGCAGAAGAAATATACAAAGGAAGAATGACTGAATAGAGAGGAAAGGGAAGACTTGAGAAAGTTAAAGCTGAATCAAGAAATGGTGATTTAGAGAACAAAATGCAATAAAGGAAATGATGTATTGATGTGATGAATCAAGTATGGTTTGCAAGGATAGAAAATATTTAGAAGTATAATGAATAGTGCTGGTATAAACTAGATTTATTTAGTGTTCCTCTTCTTTTACCTTATCTCCAATTTATTTTTTCCCCTGCTTATTACTGCAATTTTTTTTGCAATTTGGACAGTGTTGTTTATTCTGAAAGAACATAGCATGATGGGAACATATATTGTTTATTGTTTATTTTATATTGGTAGGCTTCTTTTCTATAAAATTTAGAGCGCAGAACAAAATACTAAGCATTATGATTTAGAGTGATTGACAAGCTGCTGCCCATACACTTCAGATTATTTTGGGAAAGACTTATATTGTGGTTTTTTTTAAAAAAATAGGAAAATATGAATAATTTTCCAAGCCTGATTTACCAAAAGTAACTCTTCAGAGCATCTTCTTAAACACAGGAATTCTTAAATATCCTATTCTTTTGTTGAGTGAATACATTTGAAAAGATTGGGGACAAAATCACATCCCATAGCAGATTCTCTTGCTTCTGTTCATTCTTTCCAAAGAAGAGAGATAGGTCTTTCAATTCAAAATGGGGAAGAATATAGGAGCTCCCATGACTGTTTTTTTCTTTGAGAGAAATGTCTGCAGTTTATTTCAGGCACTGATTATAACAAATTTTGACAGCATCGCTATATAATGCTCATAATGCTATGAGCTATCTTCTCCCATTAATTCAAATTGTTCATAAATCTGCCCCTCAGTTGAAGTGAATGGAATCTAATACCCATTAGAGTCCTCTGTGCTCTACAGCTGTATCAGATGAAAAGTTCACAATATGGAACTTTATTGTCAATTTGTTATATGTAAGCAATACCAGAGGTAGGGTATTATTATTATTATGATAGATTCAGTATAAAATATCCTGAAAGAACCACAGGTTTGAAGTTGTACAATTTTTATCAACTTATCTCGAACTCTTGATCAACTATGCCTCACAAAATAACAGCTATTAGAACATTATTATAATGCATGCATATTATAACCAATAGGATTCATACCATAAACAATAGATAAATGATGGATGGATGGATGGATGGATGGATGGATGGATGGATGGATGGATGGATGGAAGGAAGGAAGGAAGGAAGGAAGGAAGGAAAAAAGATAGATAGATAGATAGATAGATAGATAGATAGATAGATAGATAGATAGATAGATAGATAGATAGATAATGCCATTACTCACCTCCTATGTGTAAGAAAGCTACCACTGACGTGTCCAGAGCCATCACAACCTGGAGTTGGACATGACATTCCTTCCGTCTTCACTGACTTCCAAGAAAACTGGGAGCCATTCAGATACCCATCCTTTTGCCTTTTAGTAGCAAGAGGGCACCCTGATGCACTACGATGAGACGCATATTTCCCAGTTATGTGACCCTGACCATCACAACCAGGAACTGGACATCTGGATAGCAGATAGATGAAATTAACTTTACTGTCTTGCCATCATATACCTGGCAGCCTCTACAACAAAGTCAAAATAAATCTCACATAAAAAAAAGAACAATCATGCTTTATGGCTTAAAAACAAAACAAAACAATAAGAACACCAACCAAGAAATGCAACGCAAATGTAAAAGATGTTCATGGAATTAAGAAATAACCTTAATAAACTAGCAATGTACATATACTGGAATGTTGCACCACCAATCTAAGAAAGATCTGTTACAGTGGAAGCAGATTTGCTCCTTTCTGAAAAATGGACAGTAAACATAGAGTCCTTCTGTGATGAAAATGGGTGGTTTCTAAATTTGATAAAAAAAAATAAAAAATAAACAAGCATGCTACAATTGTTAGTAATAGCATCCAGATTTTTCACTTAGAGCAAATGTAGATTTTTTTATTTTTATTTTTTGGGTATTCAATAGGGAATGTCAAGTCTATAACTGCTTTTCCAAATAAGCAGACAACAAATATATTATTTATGAATCAGCAGTCCATTGATATGGATAGCTCATTGCTTGTATAAGGAGTACTCAGAGACTGTACCCTCAGCACAGTTTGTCTCTACAAATATTCAGCTTTGGAGAATTATTTGGGAAATATATAGTCTCATGGTTACTATTCATGTATTTCCTTCTTTCTTCTAACCTTTGTCTGAGAAAGTGATTGGGCCAAACCACTAGTGGAAGATTGACTCTAGTTAGGCTGGCCCATTGGCAAAACAACCATATGGCTTCCAGCAAATAGCATATGATTGTGCAAATCTATAAACTCCAAGTATCTATAAAGAGATGGCATAGATTGGTCGTAGAATAAAGAAGAGTGAGAGAGATGGCATGCTTCCCCAAAATTCTTTGTTGATTATCTGCTGGCCGCTCCTTTAGATGGCAGGAATCTCCAAAGTCAGATAGTCAACCTTACTTTGAGTAAAATTTGAGCTAGCTTTGACATCACACCCTCTATTTTAATATTTTGCTCGTTTAAAACCCTTCTCCTGTGTCCTTGGAGATTCCAGTAACCATTGCCTGCAAAATCTGAATGAGAATTATCCTTGCCCTGTTTATCTCTGTCTTTATTTTTGGGTCATTCTTCCAGCACTATCCAATCAGTGGCTGATATCTGAAAAGCCCAGGGCAAATTATGAAGGAAGAAACTAACCTGATATTTTGTCATAGCATTGTATTGTGACTATGTGCTCAGAGACTGTGGAGCATTGTTAATAATGTTTCGGATGTCATGTTCTTTCCATCTATTCTTTACTGAGTGCCTTTAATGGGAGCAGTGCTAAAAATGAAACTACAGTACTGTAGAAATGAATGAAATGAATGGAAGCTGAGTAAGAGAAGAAAACATTGCTGCAGTAGCTTTCCATTCTGAAAGCATTATTCACCTAAATGCCCATATGGTTGAAGAACCATCATCACATTTCGGTTATTCTTCTCTCTTTTATAACTCAAGAAGTGCATTTGTGTTCCATTTTTGTGTTCCTTTTTTTCAACTTACCCAATTGTACTCAGCTAAGAAATAGAAAGAAAATAGACAGCAGCAATTCCCGTATTACATTGTGATATAACTTTCTAGGTACTTAGTGCTGCTGGTTATACTTTTATTGATTCAGAATATTTCATTGTTTTGCATTCCCACATCAGAAGTAGGAAAGTCAAAACCTTCAAGTAGTACCTGTAACATGCACTAGAAAATGTAGGCAGAAACGGAGCAAAGAAATTCAGTGAAACTTTTAAGGAAAGTTTCAATTAAATTAAACAATTAATTATATTGTTGTTGCTTGGCCAGTATTATTGCACTGAAGTCATACAAAGATGCTGATAAATTTTAAATAAAGTTAAGCAGCAATGAAAAGCAATTTCCCTTGAAAAGAATGCACTCCTAATATATTCCACTGAGGAAGTAGGCTGACACTGAGATACTGACATGTAATATGGCAGCCAAGTAGACTGGGCATAAGCAAACCAGACAGGAGGAAGCAGTTATTGAGAAGAGCCTAGCTCCTGACCTTGACAAAATAAACCAAAATTTAATAGAACAAAAAATGAATTCAAAGGAATACCAGATGGAAAAAAACATAAGAGACATCAGCTGTGGCACTACAGTAGGGTGGTGATTGACTGGTGCTCACTGAGAAAGATTGGGAAAGTTGAGTAGTAAGAGGTTAACCTTTAGGAAAACCAAGTGCAACACTAGATTTGGGGCAACAATCCATGACAGAGTCATAAATGTAGAAAATCCTCTTTTTCTGCAAATACTAACCACTACTTCTTCCTTTATTGCCATAGAAAAACTTTTCTTCCTTTAGTTGAAATCATTATTGGACTAGGGATGTAATAGTGGCAGGACCACTATTTCTGTTTTTGCAGCCTTCGGGACTCCTAACCTGGGCAAATAAGCATAGCTTATTCTTGCAATAAGAGTTAGACATGAGTTTTCCACTTTTCCCTTAGCACATAGCATGTGTATTATAAATGATGCAGGACAGAAATAAAGTATAAGACAATTAAAAAAAGGAGTGGGGTGACATTCCCTATTAAATATGGAACGGTGGGACAACATTGTTTAGGGACTGAAAAAAGACACAAGAGACACAACTAACAAGGCATTACATTTATTTGTACAATTAAAAATAAACTTATATAACACAATAAATTACTTATTGAGAGAGATGGACTAACTAAATGGAGAAATTGTATATATATTTTTAAATTTTTATAGCTGCCTATCTCAAATTTTGCATCTATGTTGAAATAAGAGAAAAGAAATGAAAGATATAGAACAAACAAATTGACTGAATGAGATTCAAGGAAAAATGGAAATAGATGAGGAATTCTAAAAAAGCATGTCTGAACTACAATGAAATCGGATAGCAATGACTGTGTAGATATACACATTTATTCCCCTTTTGGCCCTCCAAATAGTTCAGCTAGATAATCTGTCATCAAATGCACTGATTTGAAGGTAGAATGTTGAACCCAGTCATCAAGGTCTATTTTATTGTTCCCCCATTATTTTTTTCCTGTGTATACACATGGCATCCTGCTTTTTCCAGGATGAGTTCTTGAACTTCAAATTGAAGTTCATGCGATGTTCTTTAGAATAATCTGCATAGTAAGATGTCTTGTTTCTGGTAAGTAAAAAGATACCCCAAATCACTTTATTCTGCCTCACATTCAGGATTCATTCTGAATCAAAGCATTGCCCTAATAATTAGGATTGTTCTGAAAATTACAGTATCGATGTAATTGTAATTTTCAGTATTCTGTCACCTAAAAACTCTACTAAAAACCAAAACAAGAAGCATCATCCTATTTTAAGTATTTCTCTTTCCCACTGTATTTTTAATGGTTCTTTTGTAATTGCTGCTTTATAAAAACCCTTCCTGAACAAATAAAAATAGTATGTGTATGTGGTGATGGGGATGACAACAAATGATATGCAAACATTTGTACATAAAAAGAAAATGGCTTTAATCCAATTCAAATTCGTTCTCATGACCAGGCATGAACAATATGTGAATACATCGTGTTAATGGATAATTTTCCAGTAGATTACATTTCTTTACCAAAACAAGTTTCTTCTAGCTTTTACTGGGCAATCTACTTCTTCTCTTATTTATTATTTGGCATAATTATCTGATAAGAAATTGATCAAGATAACCCTAATTATATAGATACATAAGCTTAAAAACGACTAATTTTAACCAAAATTTATACACATGTATGGGAGGATATTATCATTCAACTATAAGAAGAAAACCAACATAGTTGATTAAATCATATATAGCGATCCAAACTTACCTAATTGGCTCTTGATCTTCCTTGTCTTCTTTACTTTGTACTATTCTAATCCCACTTTTCTTTGCTCGTGGACAACCAGAAAGGCTAAATAAAGAAAACCAATGAAATTATTTATCTCTAAACATAATCAACTAATCTAAAAAAATGCACATTCAATAAAAATGACATGCAGGCTAAGTTCTTTCTACCCTTGATTTCATTTTTTTCAGTTTTTAAATGAAAAACAATGGCAAGAATTAACCACAAGAGGGAGCTCATCTTTCATTAGATGTGACTATACTATAGGCTCAGGTTTAAGAGTAACAAGAAAAGAATAGCTATTTTTAATGAAATCTCAAGCCAGAACAATGCTGATCTTCAGAATCATGAAAATCAGAAAGTTATATACAGTTTGCAGTTAGTATAATTGAATCATACTTTTCTAGGGTTGTGAAGTATTCTTCCTTTGCCAACCACTTCATCTCTAAACCACAAAGTAAAAAAAATACACTGTAAATGTATTACTTTTTCATTAATGCCAACCTTTATCCTAATATAAGAAATTTACTTGTAAGTGAATATTCATCACTACTATAAATTCAAAACGTAACCCTAGTACTTGTTTTTTTACATTAAAGTTAAATTGGACTTCTCATATAAAGGAAGCTGCGTCATCTATATCAAACTCTTCCATATGAAGGAAGGCAAGGATTTCACAGCAATCCAAATAAACCCTTTCAACATGCCACTTCACCCAATTTCTGCATGTTGGCTGTGCCTGAGCAATTCTATTGATCCTGTGGGTGTAAATCCAGTTCCAAGCAAAATGTAGAGTCTCATAGTCCATAAACATATAAATTGCTTACAGGCATAGTCAATATGTTTTGTGGATAATCTTGTGGGGACAGGAAGTATAATTTAAGAAAGTATAAAAAGCTTATTGTTTATAAAATGAGTAAATAAACTAGACAGGTATCACACATGAAATGAACCGGAAATCAGCTGGGCAAAACAGCATCTGGGTTAAAAGCTCTTCTATGTGTAGGAATGCAAATCCTTTTATGTGACATCTGCGCAATATTAGTTATTCCACCCAGTCAGCAAATGATGCTGAATGGAGATAAATACATTTCATTCTAATTATTATATGGCCCAGAAACACTGTTTTTATTTCACTGTAGCCCTGTGATACATAAAAATGTATAGACTTAGCTGATGAGAGGTTCTTGATTTTAAACATAATAAAGAATCAGAATTCCTAAAGGCCTGAGTCACAATATGGAATGATTGTTTGCCCCTCCTAATCTCTCCTAATCACTAATGAATGAGTTTAGCAAATAATGTTTATGAATGGTATAAATAAGGCAGGTGTATACATTCATATTTGGCTCCTTCAGACAACTGTGATCAAGAAAGACTCTATAGCAGTGATGGTGAACCTTTTAGAGACTGAGTGCCCAAACTGCAACCCAAAACCCACTTATGCATCGTCGAGTGCCGTGTGGGTGTGGCCCATTGGGTGGGCATGGCCCATTGGGTGGGCGTGGCCCATTGGGTGGGCATGGCTGCAGTGGTAACGGCAGACTGGGTGGGACTAAAAAGTTCAATCAATCAATTCCAACTTTGCAAGATCTTTTTTTTTCCCGCGAGAAGTTGAAATTGACCGATTGAACCTTTTTTTTTTTTTGCACACGGCGGCGGAGGCCTAAAGCGAAAAGGTTTTATAAAACCCAGCTGAAGGCCTAGGACTGGGGCGATGGCGCGCGTGCCCACAGAGAGGGCTCTGAGTGCCGCCTCTGGCACCCGTGCCATATGTTCGCCACCACTGCTCTATAGCAAGCCAGGTATATCTAATGAAGTCTAATGAAATCTTTGGAATGCAAGTCAATTGGCAGAAGCTTTCTTTAGTCCTCTAGGTTTTTTTTTTTTTTAAATGGCAAGAATATAAGAACAGCAATGCCAGATCATTGTTTCCTGTAGTGGCCAACCTGAAACTTTGGGGTGCTCATAAGCAAAAGAGGAACATATACCTTACTCCTGCTATTGTCCTCCTAGAGATAAAATTAACTCCCAAGAATTATAGACAAAATTTGATAGATCTGTTTTCCATGGAATTATCCAATCTCCTCTTAAAGGACCCAGGTTAATGGCTATCATTTTATCTTATGAATTTCACAGGTAAATTATACAGTGCATGAAAAAAACATTCTTGTCTATTCTTTCCAGTTAACTTCATCAGATGGCTGAATTTCCTCATTTTTAAGGAAGTAACGAAACCTTTTCCTGTTCTCTATCTCTGTGTCCTTGATCATGCCTATTCTTTGTTGTCTTTTTTCTAAGGTATAGAGTCCCAAAGGTACTACAGGTAGTCCTCGACTTACAACAGTTTATTTAGTGACCGTTCAAAGTTACAACGGCACTGAAAAATGTGACTTATGACCCTTTTTTCATAGTACGACCTTTGCAGCATGGTCACGTGATCAAAATTCAGATGCTTGGCAACTGGTTATGACCTTTGTTGTGTCCCAGGATCATGTGATCACCTTTTGCGACCTTCTGACAAGCACAGTTAATGGGAAAGGCAGATTCATTTAGCAATCAGGTTACTACGTTATCAACTGCAGTGATTCATTTAACAACTGTGGCAAGAAAAGTGAGCAAAACTCACTTAACAAATGTCTCATTTAACAACAGAAAGTTTGGGCTTCAATTGTGATCGTAAGTCGAGGACTACCTGTAGTCTTTTGTCATAAAGCAAGTGTTTGAGACCTCTGATTCTTACATGGTGTTCTACATGGATATGCAACATGTATTTGTATAACAGCATTACAAAGTTTGCAGTTTCATTTCCAATCTTAATGATCTCTAGCCCTGAATTTGTCTTTTACCGCTGCTACACAATGAATGAACGTCTTTTTCTGATTTTTCACTATAGCCCTAACATTTTCCCCCCAGTTCCTATCCCTATCCCCATTCTATCTCCCAGGGCAGGGCGGGCAGGTTCCAATCTGTATCACTTTGTATATATGTAAACTGAACTACATTTTCATTTTGTTGACCATTCACCCAGTATTAAAGAGATTCTTCCTAAGCTCTTCACATTCATGTTTGGTTTCCATTGCCCCAATTAATTTACTATTATCTGCAAATATAGCCAGGTTACCCTTTTTCGCTAAATCAGAAACAAAAATGTAGAAAATAAAAGGCACTGGTCCCAGGCACTTTTGCCACTTAGAAAACTGCTCACATATTCTTATTGTTTCTTTGTTTTTTAATAATTAGCAACCAGGTTTTTGGAAAAAAATCTACATTTAATGTATATAGTCCCTTGATTAACCTTTAATCCATTTTCACCTATACATTTCCATATAGGTATGTATGCCTGTGAAAGTTGGACCATAAGAAAGGCTGAGTGCCAAAGAATTGAGGCCTTTGAACTATGGTGTTGGAGAAGACTCCTGCGAGTCCCCTGGACTGCAAGGCAATCAAACCGGTCAGTCCTAGAGGAGATCAACCCTGACTGCTCTTTAGAAGGCCAAATCCTGAAGTTGAAACTCAAGTTGACCACCTAATGAGAAGGAAGGACTCACTGGAGAAGAGCATAATGCTGGGAAAGATTGAGGGGACAACAGAGAATGAGGTGGCTGGATGGAGTCACTGAAGCAGTAGGCGTGAGCTTAAATGGACTCCAGAAGATGGTAGAGGACAGGAAGGCCTGGAGGAACGTTGTCCATGGGGTCGCGATGGGTCGGACACGACTTCGCAACTAACAACAACAAATGAAATATGATTGCTATATTCTATGCTTGGTACTCTATAAAACAGGCAGATTATTTATTGATATATATCTATGGTGGAAAAGTTTGCCTTATCATCTATTTCTAATTCATGCACTTTAGAATCTATATTGCATTTAAATTGGTGCTAATTTTTTTCTGTATCTGATGTGTGAATATGTAACATTTAAGAACCTATTACATTGGTATCTTAATTTGTTTTGTTAGTAATATTTGCTAGGTAGGTAAATTATTTGTGATTTTGCTTTAGTACTATCATGTTAGACCTTAATTGCTTATAGTGTAATTAATTGTTTGGAACTGAATACTGAATTGTTTTGGAGATTTAATCATTGTTATGATGACCTTAATTGCTATATTGTATCTGCTGTGAATTTATATTAAGTACAGCAATCATAGGAAAATGATCTTATGACTTGAAATCACCTTCTGTTAGTGTCTTTTTCTTGGAAACTGCTGTCACAAAGAATTTCACTTTTGTACATACCTTCGATGTGAAGCATAATTCCCCGTTATGTGTCCAGAGCCATCACAACCAGGGGTTGGACACCTAAAATAAAGAAGTAACAACAATATTAACTGAACAATTTGCTCTAGAAAAATAAAAACCATGCATGTCAAATATTTGTTATTATTTTAATCTTAATATTGCAAATATGTTTGTTCACTAGCTGGAGAAAATTATTATTAATTAAAATGGAAAAAGTTTCATTTTTAGATCATCCATTACTGACTTTATATTTAAATACCCACTAGGAGCATATTCTCAGTGGGCCTATCTCCCATTTGCTACAGTTGCTATTTTCCATTTGCTTGTGTCTTATGAGCTAAGCCCTGATGCTAGAGTATTGTCACCTTCTCAGCTCAAACCTCTGAAACTAAAAGAAACAGTCCACAAAATGTTATAGAAACACACAAATGCTAATCTATTGAACATAGCTACTGAACATTCAAAGGCAAAAGACCAAGAACTATACTGATATTTATGTAGTAATGATTTGATATGGTATCTTGTAGATGATTACATCAAAATAATGAATGCTATCAATTAAGTAGGATAATTCTTTTTAGCGACAGGAAATATTTTAGTAAACTGAAAGTAATATTCATGAAATAAAGTGTACAATGCATTCAAAAATACTCTCATGCTCAGTCAGGTTGGATGGCAACCGTCGGTGGAGGCCCAACAGTTGAATCTTGGTTTCATCCGACCAAAGAATCTTGTTTCTCACAGTCCGAGAGTCCTTCAGGTGCTTTTTTGCAAACTGCAAGCAAACTTTCATGTATTTTGCAGCCCAGGAGTGTCAAACACTCAACGTCACGTGACGTGTTGTGACGTATCGCAACTTTTTTTCCATTGCCGGCAATGGGGTGGGCGCGGTTTCACCATGACGCATCCGGCCTGCGGGCCAGCAATTTGACACCCCTGATCTAGCCACTCTGCCATAAAGCCCAGATCGGTGGAGGGCTGCAGTGATGGTTATCCTTCTGGAACTCTGTATCATCTCCACACAGGATCTCTGGAGCTCAGAGTGACCATCAGGTTCTTGATCACCTCTCTTACTAAGGCCCTTCTGCCCCGATTGCTCAGTTTGACCGGCGACCAGCTCTTGGAAGAGTCCTGATTCTGCCAAACTTCTTCCATTTGAGAATTATGTAGGCCACTGCATTCTTAGGAATCTTCATTGTAGCAGAAACTTTATTGTAGCCTTCCCCAGATCTGTGCCTCGCAACAATCCTGTCTTAATTTACCACAGGTTGACTCCAATCAAGGTGTAGAAACATGTCAGCAATGATCAAAATGGGAGGCATCTGAGCAAAATTTCAAGTGTTGTTGCAAAGGGTCTGAATACTTATGCCAAAGTGATATTTCGGTTTTTTCTTTTTAATAAACTTACAGACATTTTTAAACTTCTGTTTTCACTTTGTCATTATGGGGTACTGAGTGTAGATTAATGAGAAAAAAATGAATTTCAACAACTGTAGAATCAGACTGCAACATAACAAAATTGACAAAAGTGAAGGGGGTCTGAATACTTTCTGAATGCACTGTATCTAAAATATCAATACTGCCCTCTTGTGACAAAAGCCAAAACTTGTATTTAGAGTCTACAGGACTTTTGTAAAATTATAGTTTACATCTCAGTTTGTCATATATTTTTATAGTGTTGAAAATACCTAGAAATTAACCCATTGTATAGTATCTCACTCTAGATTTTTACAACCAAGGATAAAACTAAAATCTAAGTATATTAAGACAGTTCAAATGTTCTCATCTAGCAAGTTTAGAAAATCATATTTTTATCCTCTACTTGACAAATCACAAATTTCAGAGTTCAAAAGTTGATGTCCATTTAACTGACCTTTTAGTAAAACCAATATATGGTCTCGTATACATATTCGCACATGATAGACACGCAAACTCTGATACTTATACCGTCTAATGTTTACAAAAAATAAATGATTAGTACCCCTTTGCCAAGGAATACACAATACTTTCTGGGGAATGGAAGTGAGAGAATGTGTCCATCCTATTCATGTAGTAGCATGACATTACACGATGAAGCATTGTCAGTTGGGCTTAGATCAAAATAAATTAGGATATAAATTCTCTATAATTGTTTCTCTTTCATTGTAAGTTTCGTTGAGGTATATAATGCAACTTATACAGCATGAATTTCCACACATTCTGACAGAGATACTTCTTACTTTAGAAGAAAACCCTGTAGGCTGGACTATAGCGAGGTTGTCATGGTGACACCACTCCCCTGCCTCCTGCTTAGCTCTCTGTTTTCCTCCCTCCAATGCCATATTACTTAGATTTGATTAGTATGCATTTTCAGCTTTCTTTTAAAAAAAATAAAAATAAAAGCTCTGTAAGATTGTGATTTATTCTCCAATCAGGACTATCTTTTGTACCACTTAAATTAAGTCATGCATTTCTAATAAGACAAACGTCAATCCTTGGAAAATTCTCAAACTTTCAAGTTCCAGTGTCCTAAAACATAGGGGTGGCAATAGACCTCTTTTCTGCGACATAACATTTAGATTTTCATGTCACATACAAAGATCTTAAGTTTTAAAAATCTGAACTATCCATTTCTGCTAAACTGAACAAGCTGAAAAGTTCTTCATGGCCTTAAAGAGCAAATTTTTATTAAACAGGAAAAAGCCGCTTGCAGGGAAGAGAACATGTTTGTTATTTCAATTCATTATTCATTTATTAATGATATTAGATTAAATCTATAAAGTGGATCACATTTCGTCACAAATTTTATATCATTGAGAAAAAAAATGAAGTGAAGGATATGTAACCCATTTATAAAGTGCCGTATGAAATAGCATTCCTCCAGATTGCTGAGAGAAAGAATTATCATCTTTTTATCTCCATTCACTCTGAACTAAGATACTGTGATGGTGGGAAGAAAAATAAGAATAATTCTATGAACTAAAATAGTAGTCAAGAGACAGGTTATGTCAGATGAGTTAATAGTAACTTTTAAAGCTTCTGGGTTTGTAACAGCAATCCTGAAATACTTCGGGGGGGGGGGGGAGATGATTTTCATATTTAGAACTTTTATTTTAAAAAATGCACAAAAATCCAAATAGCTGATTGTAACAGTCCACTAATTAGAATATGTCTGAAAGGAATTTATTAGTTTTTTTTTGTTTAATGCACTGAAGTATTAGTGGGAAAATATTGCTATTCAAAAACTGTATAAACAATATAATCATGTAGAAACGTGTTACTGACACATACACTAAATCTGTGATATATCACCATCAATAAATACAAATATAGTGCTTAGCCAATGGGAAGAGAATTGGATATGAAGTAGGAAAATCAAAAGCAATTTGTACATGTACATGGCATTATCCCTTAATTTATCCCGGATGGAAAAAGAGCCGGCATGATCATGTTTGTCCAGTCTGCAACCATGGCAGGTGTGATTAGTCTTTCTTTCTAGTAACTTTGGTTACTAGTACTAGGTTACTAGTACTCTGGTAACTTTCTCAATGCCGAAAAGAATCATAATTGACTTCAGATCTGAATGTGAAATAAGAACAAATGGGAAAGAATCATGGTCCCAACTCTGCAAACTGTGATCCAGATGGGAGAGAAAATGGGACCTACAAGGCTAATGAATCTAAAACACAAAGCTCCTGCTTTGATGCTAGCAGGCTTTCTTTATTGTTACACATGGACTTCATATTGAAATAGTATTTGAACATTAACAATTGACCAATTAGTCATTCCTGGATTCTTTTTAGTTTCTTTCAAACACTTCCACTGTGCACAGAAATATTCTGACAAATGCTCAAGATGAGTTGGATTGAAGGTACTGAAGAAAAAGTAAAAAACTACCTATAGTTTTGTAAAGGAAGTCTGCTGTTTGTTTGTCTGCCGTGTTCATCCTACTGAAATAATCTTATGCGACTTTCTTAATGTGCAATATATTTTTAGCAAATGAAACTGCTCTCCATCAGCAGGTACTAACATCATATCAGTTCATATGAATTGTTTGACTTGTTCAAGACAGCTTCTCTAAACTGATTCTGATCAAATAAGATTGAAGAGACAAAATATTACTCTACAATTACTCTGGAATAATTAATAAAAGGAGAAATAGTTCTATAGTCAGATAGTGCTCTTATATTCCTTATATATAAGGAATATATTATTCAACAAACCTAAATAGTAATTACTTAATAGCAATCACTTTTACTTAATAGTAATTACTTATTCAACAAACTATTACTAAAATATATATTGACTTAGTACCATGAATAAACATGATTACAATAGAGAAAATAAAACTACTTTTATGAAGATCAAAAATGTAAAGCTATATTCAGGACCAATTTGCTGGTTACATGGGAATAACATGGAGCCTCATAATACACAGAAAACTAAACATTTTTTGAAATCCAGTTTTTGTTCCAATAGCTTTATACGTAATTTCCCCCCAAATATTCCAGTTCAGAATATACTAAAAATAGGAACCAAATTAGAAAAAAATGGTCTTGATCATTTTAAGCATTTCAATGATGTTTTTATCAATTTTAAAAATTCTTGAAATAGAATAAATTAGCTATATAGATATAACCAAAATGTTACAGCAAGATGTTTCTAGAGTGGTAAATTTAAACACAAATATAGAAAAAAGCAACCCTTGGATAGTAGTACTCTATAGTAATTGTCATGGATATATATATAAAAAAGTTGTTTCCTTTGTTTTGATTAGATTTATTTTTGGCACAGAAACTCTGCATTGCACAGATATTCATACTTCACTATTTCTGCCTTGCTAAACTTTTGCAACTCTTTCTCACAAAAGGGCAAAAGATCCTTTCGTAGATCCTTCTGATCACAATGTTTAAAACTTAAAAAAAAAAATCACATTATTGCAAGCTCTAAAAATAGGCATATCACAATTAAGAAATAAACAACCTCTTCTCCCAATACTCTCTCCTGAAACTCAGCCCCACTGGTATGTGTCATGTAGTCTCACCCACTTGGTGCCTTTATCCTCTCGTCTTCATTAAAAGAGTATTACATATAAATATATAAACTAGATTCTCATTATAAAGTTTGAAATATTGTCATTCTATCAATAACAGTGTGTACACTGTTAAATGAAGTTTTATTATGTTTTCCGATTATTGTTGCTTTTTAAATCAGTTCTCTTTCTGCCTAAAATCATAGCAAATAAAAAAATGAAATTTAGAATACAGATTAAAAAAACAAAAAAAAAACTATATGAATTATTAATGGAAAACTTAAGTTGTGAATTTAAAATAAAATTTAAATATAGAAAGGTGCCTTCTAAAAATAGATGATTTATGATTATTAACTTTCCCTTAACTTTGTACTAAGCAAGAAATAGTTAAGAGCAGAGAAACCTTCCATATAGAATCCAACTGGTCAAGCCTATCTCCTCTCCTCTCTCCACTGGTTATTAGGGTCTAAGTAACTGAATCCATCTTGTTCTTTCAGTATCTAATACGTACATTGTAGTCATACCTAGATTTAAAATTAGAATAAGCAAGCCTTTATGATAAGAGACAAATAAATGACTTAAGCTTCCAAAACAGAAAAGAAATAGTGTTATGAAGCACACTTGACTAAAATCAGGTTTAGCTCATGTCCCAATGTGACATAATCATGTCAATCAACACTTTCTGCAGAGGTTTACATACATCCACATACACGCCTATCTATTCAGATAAAGGTTGTATGACTCAAGTATAAGTCACACTCAGTGTCATAGTTCTGGATTCCCAGTTAAATTCTTGTACAGTCTTGGAAGGACAAGATTACTGGTTTTTGTAGTATTCCTTCATTTGAAGAGACTATATTTTTATCCATCATCTATTGGAAAATATAGATACACATGAAGCACTTATACCTTTTCAATAAAGGATAGTTTTATTGATTACACATATGGTATGCATTCCCACGTTCATTTGAAATATTGTAACATATTAGGTCAGGCTAGTTGTCCATCTGGCTCATTACTGCCTACAAGTGCAGGCAGAGCATTCAGTCTTCCCCATACATGTTGCTTGATACCTTTCTAATTGGAGTTACTGTGAATGAAATTGGGGGCCTTTTACATGCAAATCATCTGCTCTGCTAATGTACTATTGTCCAAATTTTCCTCATTTATGTCACATTATATGGCTACAATCTTCTTCATCTGGTTCTATCATCTGGGGAATCCCAACTATTTTAGAAGCTTTTCAAAGCCCATTAAAGATGGGTACAATGAGAGATTCTCCACATTTTTTTCAATGTTAAGGGGATATCCTGAAGAGGGTAATTCCAAATCACATGGAAAATCAATTTTTTCTACTGGAAGAATACTATAGCTTGGTTGTAATCCTGCTTTTGACAAAAATATACAGTGGCTGAAAACCGTTTTAGGATGAGGTTACTTGAATAAGTCACAGTGAATTGGTTTGTTAAACTTTGATGAATGGGTTCAACACATCACTCTAAGCCAAATCAAAGCACATTATGGTTTAGCATGGTACGTGAATCAAATTATAAGGAAGTAAGAATCCGACAATTTTCTATGTTTTCATCTACCAATTTATCCTAACGCTGCAAATTGTTTCTTAGCATACGTATTGTTAGTCACTTGGACTAATACATAAATCCTAATGCTTTGGGCAGAGATTTGCTTTAGTCCCTCTCTATAACTGTGAAGTAGTGAAGATGAGACAACCTTAAATAGTATAAGGTAAACAAATTGAGTCCATTTCCCTATTAGTGACATAACATAAGCCATCCCTGTAGATGCAGAAAAAGAGGGCAATGCAAAAGGGAGTTCCAGAATGGATTAGAAAAGAAAATAAGTTGCAATGGTCGCAGCAATTTTATACTGTTATTATTTATTAAACAAATTTATATAGCTGCTCAACTCACACAAAGATGACTCCAGGCGGCTTTTTAATGCAGTGACATTGAGTCATGAAATTATTTGAGTGCTGAAACCTTATTTGCTGGAAAATCAACAGACTTTGTGATTAATATACTGGAGGTAAGACTATGAAACTTTCATTGAAATTTATTGTCAAACAAGGAGAATAAACAGTTTCAGCTGCAGGGATACTTCAGTATCTGCAGGTCTGCAGAAGATTAAGAAAGAAGAGTTGTATCTTTTATATAAATATAAAATGCAAGGCATAGTATAATATAAGATAGTTTAAACATACTCAGTGTACATGTAGTCCTTGATTTATGATTGCAATTGGGACTAGATTTCTGGATGTATATCACTACAGTCTTAAGTTGAGGCACCCACATGATTAGACCCAATTTGACATTTTTTGCAGCGTTTATTAAGCGGTGGTTAAGCAAATGCCATGAATGTAATTGTGACCCCAATCTTTGGAATGGGCAATTTCACTGGAAACCAGTAAAAAAACATTTGCAAACCAGCAAGAAACATTGCAAATTGTATTTATATAACTATGGGATGCTGCTAAAGGTTGGAAAGGTGACCCAGGGGAAGGCTGGCACAATATTTTACTATGGCTAGAAGTGTTTTATGGGCTATAAAGCACTCGTTCCATGCCTGTCATAATTTCAAATGGTTGTTAGGTGACCAATTGTTGGTCAAGAATAATAATAAGAAATGTTTAAAGAAATGTAAGCCATTTTATATGAAAACACTCTACTTTGTCATCAATTATATCTTCGGCATGGATTTTATTTACAAGATTTTAAGAAACAGAAGTCATAACATATGAGGGATGATTACTCTAAGGAAAAATCTTCTAAAAAGACAAACTGTACATATTATGTTTTAATAGATATGCCAGAAATGTTATAAATGTAGAGAACTGTACACAGAACTATTAGAATGGCAAAAAATCCACAATAGTTGAGTGCATTTATCTAGCTCATAACAACTATCTAGTTTTTAAAGTTAATTTAATAGATCGATTGGTATGTTTAATTTGTGTGAAAACAATAGGTCTAGGCCTCTCCATTGTTGCTATTTTAATTTAAATCTATTGCATTTTTCTCTATGTTAGCAAAAAGTTTATATATCAAGGGTTAGATTTAGCAAATGCTTTCCAATTTTCACCCAATAATTAGGGTTAGGGTTAGGGTTAGACAGTGACAGTTATATAATCAGCTTCGTAGCATGGGTAGATTTGAATACGGGTTTCCTTATTTCACAACCCAAATTAAAAAACATTTAAAAATTTGTAAGAATTTTCAAAATAAAATCCAGTGGTCATCCAAAGACACATAACTTGACTAAATTCAGTCCAATAGTATCTTGTTAATTATGGTTTTCTACACAACATCTAATACTAAATGGTGTGGAATTCTGGATACAAATGGCAACGTATAATTCAGAATATTTGTGGGTACATACAGAAACACTTTAAAACACAATTATGTGACAGATGTGGTCAGTAGTCCCAGAAGCATAGAAAAAGATGCAGCTGCATGGCCATGATTTGTCCTTGAAATCTCAAATGCCTGAGAAACTGTATTTAAATGTTGAGATCATTCTTTGTACATAGGGTACAGGAGGTTTTTCACCATTAAGGAATTATGAAGTATAGAATTTTTGTAGGCTCTCTGTTTTCAATAAATGGCTCAGAATAGATCCTTTTGAAAAAGTAGGCTGGAATTCAGATCAGTAGATATTCTCCTTGATATAATCCCTTGGTATCTAGTATAGGTACTTTTTAAACAATTCTACAACTCATGAGGGCTTTTATAGCTGCTTCATCCCAAACTTTTCATTAAATGTAAATGATAATAAAATGAGAAGCAGCTGTGCTATGTGAATCAAGGGATATTTTCTTTTCCGGTTTCCTCTGCAGATTTTGAGATATTTTCCTGAGGAAACAATACAGATTTCTGCTAGACAACATACTGTTTATGTCTGTGGTTATTGTTTATCATATTTTAATTAATTCAAATTTGTACATTTAACTGATATTAAAATCAGTCAGTGCCACTGGTTCTGAAACTGGCTCTTAAGACTACACAATTAAATTAGAAAGATTATGATGATGATACATTTTATTCAGGGTAATTCCGAGAGTGGCTTACACATAAAAAAAGGAATATGTAATTAATAAAATAAACATATGGAAGTTCTCAGTCTTTCTATTGTGCTAAAGAAAGAACTAAATAATCAAATATTTTATACTCAAAGTGCTTTTACAAGCTGTTAACAACAGAATAAAACAGAAATCACATATGCAGATATTCCACTGGAACTATCAAATAGTACATGTACAGTGTGCATTATATAAATCCTACAAAAAGAAGGTATGTCATAATGTACAAAATAAAAATATGAGACTTCCAAAGCGACTGCATTTGTAGTCATTAGAACCTACTTTACAATAATTAGGATTGTATTTGAGACTGCTTTTGTAATATCTGAATGTGCCATTAGAAGTAGTTCTTGTTTAACAAATGTAATTGGGACCGGCAACTCTGTCACTAAGCAACCTAGTATAAAATGTAATGCCACGTGACCATGACAACTTAGAGTGGCAGTTACGGAAATTCGGTTGCCCTTACTAGGCAAATCCTATGTGTTGCAGTATCCCATAGGCATAACATTGGCATTTGCAACCTCCTGCTGGCTTCCCCTTTGACTCTGCTTGTTGGAAGCCAACTGTGAAGCTCATGGTGATCACATGACCATGGGACATGGCAATTACAAGGAACAATTGTTAAGTCCCTTCTTTCAGTGCTGTTGTATCTTTGAACAGCTGCTGAACGAAGAACACCTGTACTGTCTTACTTTGGGATGTTTAGAATGTTGAATGGTTAAGAATGTATAAGATCTGGAAAGAGATTTTAGTAAGACATGTTGACAACAGAGAGATAATCCCCAAATGATATATGGCATCTTTTATTGCAATGTTTGTTGCAAACAAAAGTAATTCATTTCCATATAGCTTTTCAGTGACATCTTAAATCTGTTTAGGTATGATTTTTATTATTTTAACAAATATGCTACACACACACACACATATACATACATACTATAAAATTCTCACCATGGATATTTGACTATTTCACACACATTTAAAGAAAATAGCAAATTACCTTCAGCTACATTCCTATATCCATTTATTTTGGAATAGAGCCCACTGATCTCAGTGATATTTCTTTTTATTACATAATCCAGTATAAATTAAGGATATAGTATTCTTCCTCCATTTTAATTAAAAATTGAAGTCAAGCTAATCCACTTCCCCCGCATGAGAAAAATATCAACCCTATAGCAAAACTCTACAATAAGGAAAACTCAATCAATTAGTTGCAAGATATATTTCATGTCATTTTTTCTTTCTTTTTCTCCAACATTATATCACAATTCCATATCCATGGATGTAGATGTTTAGTAACATTTCTATGATCCTGGCTGAGAATGGGTGCACTATTTAGTCTATGGCATGGTTTCCAAAGAGGTCAAAGATTGATGGGATTGGACAAGGGATCTATTATTATTTTATTGTTTATTTGTAGTATTATTAGTTAAAATAGTACTTATTAAATTATTTTCAAATAATATTTTTCTTGTGAGTAGAGGAACAATCTGTAACCATGAAGGGGTTGATGAGCTGAAGAGTTTGGGGACCTCTGGTCTGTAGAAGGTTGAGAGAGTTCAATAAAGCCAAGAGTGATTGAATATCACCAACTTTATCATTCTAAATTGATTGCAACCATATTACAGTATGCTATATAATATATTTTCTAGTATCTATAAATTTATTCAGGAATCAAACAAAAATATTGTTTTGCAAAACATTTCGGCAAGATGGTGATTTTTTTTCATCCTAGATCCTACATACTTTCAATAAACTTAGAGAGGGTTTGGGAAGGATTCCATGGATGAGAATCCTCAAAGGGAAAACAACTCAAGAAGCTTGGGAAATTTTGAAAAGTGAGATAATAAAAGCCCAGTCTAGCACAATACCAACAAAGAGGAAAAATAACAGCTTTCAAAAGAAACCAGCATGGCTGCATAAAGAACTCTCTGATAAATTGAAAGATAAAAAGGACAAGTATAGAAAGTGGAAAGAGGGGCACATAACTAAGACAGAATATCAGCAAATAGCCCGAGCCTGCAAAGATGAAGTGAGGAAAGCTAAGGCTCAAACTGAACTAAGGCTTGTGACCAAAGTCAAAAATAACAAAAAAAAAGCTTCTTTCAACATGTAAAAAACAAGAAAAAAGTGAAGGAAATGATTGGTCCATTAGTGGGTGTAAGTAGCAAGAAGGTGACAAGCAACAGGGAGAAAGCAGAACTATTTAACTCTTTTTTTGCATCTGTCTTTACACAAAGGGAAAAAACAGACCAACCTACCAAAAATAGTGCCATAAAAAACAGAATAGAAACGCAAGTTAAGATAGGCAAGAAAACGGTAAGTGAGCACCTGTCCAGCCTAGACGAGTTCAAATCACCAGGACCAGATGGATTACACCCCAGTGTTCTCAAGGAACTGGCAGATGTGATCTCAGAACCATTGAACTATATTTTTCAAAGATCCTGGAGCACTGGAGAATTACCGGAGGACTGGAAAAGAGCTGATGTAGTTCCCATCTTCAAAAAAGGGGAAAAAATGGACCCAGGAAATTACAGACCTATTAGCCTGACCTCAATACCTGGGAAAATTCTGGAAAAGATAATCAAACAACGAATCAGCGAACACCTAGAGGAAAACAAAGTCATTACTAAAAGCCAACATGGGTTTGTCAAAAACAGATCATGCCAGACAAATCTTATTGCATTCTTTGACCAAGTGACAAAATTAGTGGATCAGAGGAATGCTGTGGATATAATTTACTTGGACTTTAGTAAGGCATTTGATAAAGTAGATCACAACCTACTACTTGATAAGATAGAAAAATGTGGGTTAAACAGCATCACCACCAGATGGATCCGGAGCTGGCTGACCGGCCGTACTCAGCGTGTGGTCCTCAATGGAACCGCATCTACATGGAGGGAAGTGTGTAGTGGGGTGCCCCAGGGCTCTGTTCTGGGCCCAGTGCTCTTCAACATCTTCATCAATGATTTGGATGAGGGGATAGATGGGGAAATCATCAAATTTGCAGACGACACCAAGCTGGCAGGAATAGCCAACACTCCAGAAGACAGGCTTAAGATACAGGAGGATCTGGACAGACTGAACACTGGGCACTATCTAACAAAATGAAATTCAATGGTGAAAAAAGTAAGGTTCTACATTTAGGCAAAAAAACCAAAATGTAAAGGTATAGTATAGGGGGTATGGTACCCTTGCTCAATAGCAGTAACTTGAGAGGGCGAGCGGGACTCGGAGTCCTAGTGGACAATCACTTAACTATGAGCAGCAGTGTGCTGCAGCTGCCACAAAAGGCCAACACAGTGCAGGCTGCATTAACGAGGGATAGAATCAAGATCACGTTGAAGTATTAATACATGTGTTTTTACAAGGTACATTGGTAAGGCCAACTTGGAATACTGCATCCAGCTTTTGGTCACCACCGATCTGTAAAAAAGACGTTTGAGACTCTAGAAAGAGTACAGAGAAGAGCAACAAAGAGGATTAGGGGACTGGAGGCTAAAGCATATAAGGAACGGCTGCTGGAATTGGGTATGTCTAGTTTAATGAAGAGAAGGACGAGGGGGGACATGATAGCAGTGTTCCAATATCTCAGGGGCTGCCACAAAGAAGAGGGAGTCAAGCTATTTTCCAAGGCGCCTGAAGGCAGGACAAGAAGCAACGGATGGAAACTAATCAAGGAGAGAAGCAACCTAGAACTAAGGAGAAACTTCCTGACAGTTAGAACAATTAACCAGTGGAACAACCTGCCTCCAGGGGCGGTGAATGTTCCAACACTGGAAGTTTTTAAGAAGAGACTGAACAGCCATTTGTCTGAAATGATATAGGGTTTCCTGCCTGAGCAGGGGGTTGGACTAGATGACCTCCAAGGTCCCTTCCAACTTTATTATTATTATTATTACTTTATAACTCAAGAGCTACATAAAATATAAAAACTATTTGTATGCTTTTGAATCTATATATCAGGTTCAGATACTGAAATTTAATCTTGATGGCAGTAATGTACTTTCAGAGACAGCAAGCTTAACTGCAAATAACTGAAGTGAGATTAAAACTATCAAGTAAAGCAGTCAAGAACTTATATACTTGGGAACACATCAAAATTGCTCTTAAAACTTCCAAAATTTTTGTGTGTGAACACAAACATGAGAATCTCATCCCAGAGAGTAGGCACCATAACAGAGAAGACTTCCTGGATCCTCACAGATCTGTTTTATCTAAGGGTCTTGGAAAGCAATCACTACTGGCAGAAACAGTAGGACTTAGACAATGCCTCAAATAACTTGCCTTTATTGGGGAGGGGAAGGAAAGGGCAAAAAGAAAAAAAAATCCATATGTTCACTTGGAAATAGAAAAACAATATTCTCCACATTGTTCTTATGTTAAGTTCTATTTTTTTAAAAAAGCTCAATTACTTCCACCCAGGTTTTATAAATTAATAGGAACGTATCACCTTTATATGTTAAAGAAAGAAAAGTCAGAGTTAGTTGTAGGAAGCAAAAATAGACAGAAATACATTTTGTTATTATGCCTAGCAAGCAAGTGCTACGTGGGGGACAAACAGGAGAATTTTAGAAAGGATTAAATAATATTCTTGTTTCTGCTTCAACTAGTGCTGCCAAAAATGGCTTGCTTTGAATCTCAGATATCTATAAACCTAAAACCTCTCTTAATGTTGCTGGCAAACTGATGGATGTTCCATGCAAAAGAACCAATGCTAAGCTTTCTATTTTTAAAGCTTTTCTGGAGTAACCATCATTTTCAAAAATGAACTGTCATTCATCTTACTGTGAATCTGCTGGAAGTAAACAACCCAAATCTATTATGAATATTAAAATTATTTTACATTTCTACATTTTTCATCATAAGTATAAAGCACGGTCCAGGGATACCAAAATATTCTCACTTACTATATCATTTTATCCACAAGATTCTCTAGATTAGAATATGCTGTTGAAGTAATTAGCTCTAAAAACCTCATTAGAAATTTCTCTCCTGCTTATTTTTATTGTTACAATAAATGCAAATAAAGTTTTTGGTAGACAGTTGCATTCTATCCTTGTATTCCTTTCTGTTTAATATTCTTGATTGTAGTGACTATTCTGATATGAAATGTCATAATCCTGCTGATTCACCTGACTAAGCAACTTGGTGATTTATGACTATGAAAGAACCAGTATTTGCCCTTGTGTTTAGCTTGCATATACAGGTAATATATGCAAATAGCAGCAAGAAAGGTAAATGGGGTTTTTGTAGGTAGAGACCTGACACTATGACTATCTATATTTCCTTCTATGTTGGTTTTCTGAGGTAGGAAGTTGCAATATGAGAATTCTCAAAAAGCCACTGTCAGAACCTATATTTTAACGGTCCCCTTTCTTCCTTGCTAACCCAAACCTTATTCTCTTTCCCTCCTTGGTTCTGCAAAACTCCTGGAGGGGAGGGGGGAATGCTTGCGAGTTATTGCCTTGACTTCCTCTATCGCTACAATGCAACACTTTGCTGTTTCTGCATATTTCTTCTGTGAACTATCTCTCCCCTCGTTGTCAGCTAGTAAGGAGGGGAGAAGAAAGGAATGCACCTCCGGCAACTGGTTTATCTCGCGTTCACAAGGGAAGGCACGAAAAGCCGACAAAACATCTCTGCTGCACCGAGATGGCCTGATGTTATCTCCTTTTTCCCACAACAGACTTAACACCTGGGATTGGCCTGTTTGAACTGACCGGATGAACTATGGGGTGCGGTTTGCTTGGGACACTTTTAACCTATTGATCTGAGCGGGAAACCCTCAGATCCTGTCTATTATGCCTACTATCAACTTCTCCTAATAAAAACTCCTTTTGGAAGAAACTGCTTCCACAAGTTCTACTTTCTTAGGATGAGGTATTGAACTGGGTCCTGACAGCCACGAAGAAGTAAAAATAAGATAAGAGAAATGAAGGAAGTGGCTCAGGATGCAGCAAGAACAAATCATTTAACTCCACATGGGAACAGGAGGTCAATTTGCTCTTGATGTGTGGGATGATTGATATGGCGGTTCAGTGCTATGCAAGCCAAGATAGATCACCTTGCCCCAATTTCACAATTTGTGAATTTACAATAGAAATAAAAACAAAATGCAGTATTTCCAGCATTAAACTAATGGCGCTTCTGAACTGCTTTGCTTAAAATCAAGCAAACCTTATTTTATTTTTGTTTGTTAATAAAGGGCAATGTTTGCTAGTAAAGAGTTAATTTAGAAATAACCGAGTTACCTAAAATGCTGCATTCAATTTCATAAGCAAGCATTGCAACTGAAGTTCCCCTCTATGGATCCCCATATGCTCCAAAGAATCCCTCAAACTTCAGAGAAGACTTGGAAGTTAAATTGTTGAGTTCAGGAAGCAAAGGGAATCAGTTTTATTTCTCATTCTTATTTACTAGAGAGCCTGGTAGCTTAGTCTGGCAAGACAAATCAGAATGTAAAAGCACCACCTTATGCTACCTTGATTTCACACTATCTTGGCCAACTTTTTTGAACTACAGCAGAAGCAGCCCTTGTTTCCCTGGGCATTTTTATTTGCAAACCAATTCAGTTTATACCTGAACTATGGAGTCAAGATTAAACAAAAAATGCCAAACTCCTTAGTGGATTGCCTGAATTGAGATTACATTTTTGGAATCTAACTATTTCTTTTGTAGAATTTTTTCTTTTTTCTTTACCAATGCCTGGTACCTATCAATGGTAATTTTATATTTATTCCACAATCTCTTTAATTCTTTTTAATACTGTATTGTATTGATACTATTTAATCCTGTTTTCTTTTAGTGTTTGCAACAATGTCATTTTCTATGTCCTCATCTTTCCCAAGTCATAGAGCCATATTTGATATCTGCTTAAGGCAGCACAATTCAAGGCACAATCATAGTATCAGAAACAGCAATGTTTCTGTCATTCCAGTTCTTCCTACAAATTATAGAGGATTCTGAATTTTATTTTTGGATCATAAAGGGATATTTCCATTCTACTTTACGTAAGGCAACAAAACCTTTCAGATTATTTCATTGCTCAGTTTTTATGTCTTTATTTTTTTAATTTATTCTAAAATCTGAACTTCATTCAAAGATCCAGATTTTTTATACCTAGTTTTAGACATTTACAACGGAAATTTCTAAACAGGCTAGCACTATAGCATGCTATTATAATTTCAAATGTCATTCTGTAACTATGTTGTTGTTAGTTGCGAAGTCGTGTCCGACCCATCGCGACCCCATGGACAACGTTCCTCCAGGCCTTCCTGTCCTCTACCATCTTCTGGAGTCCATTTAAGCTCACGCCTACTGCTTCACTGACTCCATCCAACCACCTCATTCTCTGTCGTCCCCTTCTTCTATTGCCCTCAATCTTTCCCAGCATTAGGCTCTTCTCCAGTGAGTCCTTCCTTCTCATTAGGTGGCCAAAGTACTTGAGTTTCAACTTCAGGATCTGGCCTTCTAAAGAGCAGTCAGGGTTGATCTCCTCTAGGACTGACCGGTTTGATCGCCTTGCAGTCCAGGGGACTCGCAGGAGTCTTCTCCAGCACCATAGTTCAAAGGCCTCAATTCTTTTGCGCTCAGCCTTTCTTATGGTCCAACTTTCATAGCCATACATCGCAACAGGGAAAACCATGGCCTTGACTATACGTACTTTTGTACGTACTTTCTGTAACTATAACAATTAACAACTGGAAAATATCATGCTGTGATTCAAAGTTTGTCACAGTTGAAGATTTCTTTGGTTACCTTTCTTCATTTCACTTGAAAATCCTATAATGGAACAGCTACTGTTATCTGTGTTGATGATTCATTACAAGCTTAAGAAATTCTCAATTGGTTTGGTTCAACAAAGTGGTACTCATAAACCCTGAATCCTAGGTTTGTAGTTTATCACTTCATTCGAAAGATTGCAAAATACCCTATCTTATCTTTGCTGTGATTTGCTGCTTAACTGTGTCCTTTTATAAACTAGAAACTTCTGTTTTAAAAACTAATATATTTTTTTAAAGGGGTGGCTTTCATCATATCTTACTTGAGTTCCTGTGAGCTTGTGGCCAGCATACTTCGAATACTTTTATCAGCCAGTGGGCAGCCAGACAGACTGTAAAACAGGTCAGGACAGTCAAGTAAGTTGATATTCTTTTAAGCCAAGATTTTCCAAACAAACACAACGTTTAAAAATTAAATTAAAAAATTATAATGCAGAAAAGCGATGGGGCGGGCAAGTGCTGGAATATTACATTCTGTAATATAAGTTAACCCTGTGAATATGTTTAACTATAAAATGTGTAGAATTTTTGTTAAAAAGACAAGATAATAGCTACAAAAAAAGTATTAGTGATCCATGGGTTAACTGTTTTAAAAAGTTAAGAATTTCAAAATTGTAGTTGTTTTAAAAGAAACAAGACGTTTATACAACACACAAATTAGCATGCTCTTAAGATCAACATTTATTACTCAAAGGGTTAACACATAGTTCAACATTTTTACTTTGACAGCATTGTTGAGGTAAGCTGAAAACAATAAATTGAAAAGACAGAATCCACCATGAAAAAAATGAAGTCACACCTTCTATGTGAGGCGTAATTACCAGTCACATGACCACTCCCATCACACCCTGGTGTTGGACATCTGCCACCAAACAAAAACAAAAAAACAGCCAAAATAGTAAGTATGTTTAAAAAAACTTTTAAAAGTTTCATTGTTTCCAGTTTAGCTGCAATGTCTGCAAGGGGGATTTAAGCATCCTATCAGAAAAGCTGAAAAATGAACAAAATTTAATGAAATGGCGTCTCAGTACAATATAGCATCATTAGGGACAAGCAGCTTCATCACTTAAACTTAATTGACAGTCTGAAACATTTATATGCTGCAAATGCTGCATGCTCATACTGCAAGGCATATATGTACTTGTTTATTCAGATAAGACAACAAGAGAAAGATAAGATTAAAAAGGAGTAAAAAATAATTTCACCTCACATTATGCTTACGTTATTAAATCCTTTTTATTCTCTTTGCATTGAGGATATTTGGGTTTAGGACTTGGGATTGTGACTTCCCCAGGATACCTTCTTTCTTCTAATGCCTCTTGGAAAGGATCTAAATCTTCTGGCTGTAATGAAGGGTAAGAAACAAACCATATTTAATTGGAATGCTATTGTGCTTACCGCTAAAATTTCCAATGAAGTCAAGGACCTTCCTATTTATTCATCTGGAGAGAAAAAGTCCACAAGTAACAACTTTGAAATGTTTACAGTGCAGATAGCATCCTATATTGTATTGAAAGGAAGTGGTCTGCATAAACCAACATTCTGTATAACTCTCATGGTTATTTCATTCAGTACATATTTAATTAAGGTAGGTGCTGCTCCAAATTCATGCCTCTTGTTAAAGCATCATGTCATTAACAAAACTCTTAAAATATTGTGCACAATATAGAACAATGCTGTTATATTGGAAGCTTCTGTGTTGAGCTGAGAGAAACTGGCACAAGGTTGCCAGCTGACTTTCATGTTTAAGGTGGGACTAGAACTCACAATCTCCCATTTTCTAGCCTGATGCCTTAACCAGTAGACCAAACTCAAGTCTCCCCCCAGGGAGGAAAGTTAAAGTCCCCCAGACATCAAAGGTGGGAGTTCTCTGCCATCCTCCAGAAGACCAACTACACAAGCTTGGTAGTTGGTACACCAACAGAATCTTGAGCTTATTTCTACAGCCAAACCAGCCATATAGGCACTCACATCCCACTATCAGAAGAATGGAGTCTCTGTCTCTTACAATCAGCATCAACTCCCTTCCCTGTCATTGGCATCCAAGTTGCTGAAGAGCTGAAACCCAGCTGGGCAGATTTCTGAGAGGATGACCACAACACCTTTACTCAGGCAAGTTTTGGGATAAGTAATTCTCGACTTACACAATTGTAAGTCGATCACAATTGAGACCAAAAATTCTGTTGCTTGCTAAGCAAGACAATTGTTACGTGAGTTTTGCCCCATGTTATGACATTTCTTGTCATAGTTGTTAAGTGAATCACTGCAGTTATTAACATGGTTGTTAAGTGAATCTGACTTCCCCATTGACTTTGCTTGTCAGATCACAAAAGGTGATCACCTGACCTTGGGACATTGCAACCGTCATAAATATGAGCCAGTAGCCAAGTGGCCAATTTTTGATCATGTGACACAGGGATGCTGCAATGGTTGCAAGTATGAAAAACGGTCCTAACTTACTTTTTTCAGCACCACTGTAACTTTGAATGACCACTAAATGAATTGTTGTAAGTCAAGAATTACTTGTAAAGTTTTAGTCTGCTGCCTCATCCAACAGCAAATACTGATGAAGGTGGTCTTGAGGCAAACAGATTTGGCATTAAACATCAGCATCTTGAGACCAAAGACATGAGCAAATTAGTTACCTGTTTCCTACTATAGTAATAGGAGGAAACATCCATGTCTCAATTCTTTACTTACTGATAGTGTAAAGGTAAACTATAGCACTTAACAAGGCAATTTTTCTGTCTGTATTACTATTTTTGAGTTTTATAGTTACTGCAGCAGCAAGAACAAAGAGTTAATATAATACTGTTTGTTCCTTGCTTTGTTCATATATTACCTTAGAATAAATAGATAATAGATTTCCTCAATACAAGAGCAGAGAAAACATGTGCATGAGGCATGCCTTCTGTTTCACAAACTAAATAATTCTTCCATAAACAAGAATCAAATATCCTTGAATTCAATAGGCTACCACTGAATTGTGACATTCCCAAATAAATGAAAATGCCGACTCTGGAAAAAAATTAAATAAATTATACCCTGATCAACCACATTTCTACTATAAATACATAATGAAATGCTTCAATCAATATTTTAAAAAAATGGTATATAGTAAAGTATCTTTGCCCAAGCTATTGTTAATAATGCATTTCACCTGGTCAGTCTTTAGAAATCTAATAGCTTGAAAGTAATGCTGGGGAATTTGATGAAATAGACCTACATTAATTTCCTTGGAATCATCTTCATCTATCGTGTCAGGCTTCATTTTTGTGTAGTCCACAGGTAAATCCCAGCAGTCGCTCTCATTTAGCTGGTAACACCTGTTATTCATCACAGCCTGTTGTTGTGGTGACATTGGTTCCAGCGGCGTCAAAATGGTGCAGCAGCCATCTCGCTGTCGTTGCTTGTTTAAACTCAAGTCTAATGTCCCATTTTCATCCACCTCCATATCAGGATTCTGGATAAAAACACACACATGTACACACATACACAACATATACACCAAAGAAGACAATTCAGCTCATTACTATCAAGATTTCTTCAGTAAAATGAATTACTGTACCCACAAGCAGTTTCATTCCTTGGCAACGTTAAAACATTCTAAAAGAAATCTTTGAAAAATATTTCATTGGGACTAATTTCACCATTTTGATTTGCTCAGTTGTTTGTATTAACATCTATATCATTCTGGATTGACTTGGAGCACCTTCTTAAAGCAAGCACTGAGAAAAAGTTGCTGAAATGTATCAATTTTAAAGGTCAGAAAGAACAGCAAACCCCTCTCAAGTCAAAATTATAGCACAAGGAAAGAAGACTCTTTTCCAAGTCTTTGATGCAAATGGCACCAAACTGAGCACTAAAAGGCACAGAAATGCAGATGTACACTGCACAAAGTTGTTTGGGGACTCCTTTCAGCGTGAGGAAAAAAATCCCCGGTCTTTTCATTCCTCACAGCAACTGAGGAAGGGCAGAGGAAAAAGAAGGCATTTTCCTTCTGCCTTTCCCTTTTGCTAAATATTTTTAAAGAAAAGTTTAGAGTTTTAAAATGGGATGTAAAAAAAGGTTTCCCCCCTTTTTAATATAAATGATGATAGTTATAAAGATTAATAAGTGTAAACAGAAATATATATTGTTTACCACAGCAAGGAAAAAAAACAGAGATGGTTAAACTGATTGCTTTTTTCAAAGAAAAGAACATATCTATTTTAGTTTCCATTTGGAAACCGCTTTTGAATTTTGTGCTTGTGGTGGAAAAAAATGAAACTTGTTTTTCCCCGATTAGATGGCTAGTATATATTATGGTGTAAAAGTAAAAAGTTGTAATGTTACTATCTTCTACTATGCTAAAAAAGAGTCAGAAGTCAACGCCTTTTTTTTCCTTTTTCCCCTTCAACCGTACACCTTCTCCTTTTCCCCCTTCCCCCCTTAATTTTCCCTTAATTTCATTTTCTTTGTTTTTTATATTCTGATAAACTAATTAAAAAAAATTAAACAGGTGAGAAAGATGAAAAGTAGATTTGACTGAAGTTCACTTTTCATCTTCTTCCACCATCAGTGCCTTTCCCTCTCACTTTGCCCTTTTCTAGTGAGCAAAAATAATGTTTCTGTCAAATCTTCCTTCCCAGGTGATAACTCCCAGAATGTCAAGAGATGGGTATTAAAGCCAAAGGACATATAGCAACCCAAGAAAGAAACCCTATCCCAGAAATCCTGTTTCAAGCCTAAAAGGGAAGAATTTTCACTTGTTTCCCTTATTACACCTTCCAAGGGACGCTCTCATAAAAAAAATCTCTTCTCAGTCTTACTACCTAAATGAGAGCCATTTGGTGTAGTGGCGAAAGGCCTGGCCTAGAAACCAGGAGAAGGTGAGTTCTAGTCCCACCTTTGGGCCAATCGCTCTCTCTCAGCGCAACCCAGTTGTTGTTATATGGAAAATAGGAGGAGAAAGGAAGATTAGATATGTTCTCCGCCTTTTTACAGTTATTTGTAAAAATAATAAAAATAATAAAGGTAGGATAAAAATCTAATAAATAATAAAAATAAAAATAAATGAGTCATACATCATTTATTCTACCAGAACATCTTTCCTAATCAATTCAACTGGGTTATTCCTTCGAAGGTGGCATTAACTGCCTTCGAAATATCATTTTGATTTTAAAAAGGGACCTTTCTTTCTTTTAAACTAATCTAATCTCATTTTGTTCCTAAATAGGGTTAATGCTACTAGCATCAGAAAACAAACAAACAAACAAACAAACAAACCCAACCCTCTTTTTAAAGGCTAATAAAATGAATGGGGGGGAACAACTGAACAGTAAAAGATCCTCTATTTGACTCATATAGATTCTTATATTTCCTTCCACAGTTATATAATGCACATACTTTCACTTTAGGAAGCAGGAAAGATAAATTAAAACTTTAAAAACACCTTTCTTCGTTTTTGAAAGAGCAGAGGATGTTTTTTAGGCCTACAATTACAGGACAGAACTGTGGTTTGCCTTCCAACAGCTTGTTTGCACAGCCCTCTAGTGGCTGCATGAGGGAAGCAGAGTTTCACCAGGCAGTAGTTACAAGCCCTTAAAAATGACTTTTTTTCACAGTGAAATACACTTAAAATGTGCTTTCTTTTTCCATCCCAATAACTTTCTTACATAATCTTGATTTTAAAAAATCCTTTTTCTTTTCTTCTTGTTTTTGCAATTAATTCCTTTCATCTTCTGCCAAGTGATTATTAAGAGAGTATTGTAATCTTTAAAGTAGAGTAAGCTAAAATAGCCCTATTAGATAGAGCAAGGGAAAGCCTATAAGCTATGGTTGCAAAGCTTGCAAGGTACAATCAATAGTTTGGTGATAAAACCAGTATAAAGTTGAAATTTATTCAATCCGAATTGTATCAGTTCTTATTTTCATATGTGAACAAAATTGTTCTTTCAGAGGATCAAGTTGGAGCAAATTTTTATGGTTTGATCTCAGCATACAAACAAGACTTGTGAGCCCATCAGCCCTATCTGATTTTATTTGCTGTATGAAAAGGCACCCTTTTCCATTCCAACTAATAATAGGGAAGGTCTGGTGAGACCTCTTTTCATGACCCATGCAAGCCAGAAGATTACTTGCCAGCTTAGGGAAGATCATAAATGAGAGAGGATCCTTTGCAAGGCTAACAAAAAATATGGAAAATTTTATCATTATGTTTTATCATAAGCTTGCCTTTTTTTAGAGATTAACAACAACAACAACAACAACAACAACAACAACAACAACAATAATAATAATAATAATAATAATAATAATAATAATAATAATAATAATAATAATAATAATAATAATAATAATAATAATAATAATAATAATAATAATAATAATAATAATAATATTTAAAAAGACATTTCTTTTAAGGTTGCTTATTCTAATTTTCATCTACTAAACACATTAGCAATTCTAAAATGATTCCAAACACTTTTAGGTGAAAACTTAACCTTCATCTATGTTTCTATAACATACTGAAGATAATTAACCTGGAATATTTCTGTCTAAATTTAGCATTCTTGGCTAAGATCCAGATATCCCTAAATCTTACAAATAACATACAAAATGAAGTCAATATGCTAAACTGGCTGATGTTTATTATAGATGTTTCGGGGCACATTTATGGTTCTTTTTAGTATACTTTTAGTGTGCTCATTTGGGGAAAAAAATAACCATAATCAGAAACTCTTGAATTCATCAAAGTTTCCAATGTTAGTGCACCAAAAATGATTGATCTTTGGATAAACACAAACACACACACACACAGAGTTTTAAAGGATTTAACATGTTGTTCTAGTGTCTCTGGTGTCTCAGAAACTAAGAACACTGTTGGTCTATACAATATTGTTAACAAATATTGTAACTGTAAATACTGTCATTAGGTTACATCTGATAGTTGATATTTTATCTTTTAACACAATGTATGTTAAAAAATTATCATCGTTAGTCGGCTAATCTAAAATTAATATTTCTGCTTCTATCCAATTTTACAAAATAACCATCTTTTTCCCCCTATATTTAAAGTTGGGTTTCTCCATAAAGTCAAGGGGAGGGTGTCAAATATTATTTTATTAAACATATTCTAACTAACTAACATAATTGTTTCTGAGATACTAGAGTTTTAATATACTTGAATCCTAATGCTATCCATCCAACCAATATATGTGTTCCAAATCACCCAAATTGGAAAATTAACAGCAAATGTTGGGTTCTGATATTTAATACTTGACAATAGGTAAGCATAGCTCCAGATTCAGAAAAACAAATCCTCCTTCATTGATTGGTAATTGCATTTTCTATTGTCTCAGAATCAAAAAGACTCTTAAAAATTTTCTAAACAAAGAATTTATTTTCTAAATTTATTTTCTGGATATATATACTAGAATTTGTCCCACAATATAAATTAATCTGGGAATAATATTCATTTTGAGAGTGTTCACCTTTTCCCAAAGGGTGAGGTTTAATTATTCCTATTTCCTGAAGAAACCTCTCTCTCTATTTGATTTATATTAAGAAATTTCTTTCTCTGTTTGATTTATATTACATACTACTGAGTTATACATTTTAGTATACAAATACCTAAATATTTAATGGATTCAATACAAATATGGAACTGATATTCTTTAAATGGATAAGTAACCAAATTTTTACCAATTGGTATCAATTCTGATTTGGACCAGTTAATACAATATACTGCTTTGCTAAAGATAGCTATCATTTACATCAATATTGGAATAGTAATATGAGGGTTAGAGATAAAACAAAAGAATGTTGTGTGCAAATAAAAGTAATTTTTGTTCAACTGAATTATATACTACTCTATAAATCTCTATATTGTCTAATAGCCAAAGGATCCAGACACATATGAAAAAGCAATGGTGAAAGTAGATATTTTTGTCTAGTTTCTCTGAATGGTGCGAAAGTAGGAGAAAACATGCTATTAATCTTTACTTTAGATGTGGGAGACGTATACAGTATACTATCTTTCAATTTGTTTACAGGAATGCATGCTTGGACTCTGCTTCGTTTGTATAGAAACAGGCTGTCAAAAACAGCATTTTGTGGGCGATGTAGTACGAATACACAGAGATATATACAGATAAGCAAATGTATTACCCTAGAACAAAGATCCTGAGGTTTTGTGGAGAGGTTTTGAGGCATTTCTCTGCAGCGAGTGGAAAGATTCAAGATAGCTGTAGCAGCCATGTGTGCTGCTTCCATGTCGTGGGTATAGTCAAAGCTGCTCTTGCTGCAGGTGCTGCTGGCGCTGCTGCCTCCTCCACAGCTCATGTTGCTGCTGCTGCTGGGCGCATAGCTGCTGGTTGTGCTGCTGGTTGGGCTCGAATTCTTACAGTAGCGTTTAGCTGTGGAAAGGAAAGAGGGCAAGAATGACTCCAAAGGGCTCTATCGACAGCCATGAAGAAGTGATGCAATCTGCTGCACTCTAAAGGAGCTGCACTCTTCCATGAAGCTTTTATAATATCTCTGTGTGTCTTCTTGGCACAGGAAACCCAGATGCAATGTCAAAAAAGCAAAATAATAACCAACCAAGTATTCTATTGTGACATACGGATGAGATTAAGTTGAAAAAATGATGAGGACTGGGGTTTACTTCATTTTTTTGCACTCTGGAATATCTTGCAATGAAGGGGTTAAAAATGCTACAGACAGGCAAACAAATAAATGCATTTTATTCGAAAGCAGAATTTTCCCTCCTATTGCCCTCTAGTCATCTTACAATTATGTGTATAATGGTCTAACTATCCAGAAGCACAAGAAAGAAATCTGTTAGTAACTTCTGGCATCATTACACAAATACCTGGTTGGTTAGAAGCAAAGAAAGGACAGACACTTAAATGCTGGTTATTGACCAATCCCATTAAAAGAGCTTGCACAAAACTAACAATGTGGCCCTTCCTTCTAATTTTCCCCATAACAGCAACCCTTTCAAAGCTGTTTTCCTTTTCTTCTGTCCCCTGACTTTTTGCCAGTCATTCTCCATTTGATTCTGATTAATCTCTAAATATGCATTAGAATGACTAAGCCTTTTAATGAAACTTCTTGTCTCAAAGACAAATGAGTATATTATAGAATTTGAATATATAACAAAAAGCAATAAATATTGCAGGAAGCTGTTCGCAGTACATATACATTTATAGTTGAGTCAACCTAAACTAAAATGCACTCTCTAGATCACTTCTTTAGGCATCCACAGCAAAGTAAGATTGCTTCAAAATAACAATGTGCAATGGTGATGTCATGAACTCACGTGACCACAATTTACAATATTTTTGCCAGAAAGCAGTTTCTGGCAAAAAAAAATACTCCATAGCAAACAATGGATTCATTTAATGATCACAATAGTCACATGGTGACTCATTTTATGACTATCGTGACTTAACGACCAAAATGGCGAGCTCAATTATAGTCGTAAGTCAGGGACTACTTGTATGTGGTTGCTAAGAATTGACACAGACTGGGACATAATCAAATGGACATAGCACCAGTATGTTGGATTTGGGAATTTTGTGCAAAAGATTAATATGATTATCTAGCTGAGAAAGAATAATCCAGCTGTAAAGGATACCCAGATGGAAAAAACAGGATGGAGGGGAAGGCATACACAAGCAGAACTTGTACCGCCATTTTATTTTCAGTTTTATGCTAACTATGAGTAAATAAACAGATCATGGAAAGCCATCATGGCAGTAAACCCCCAAATATAGGGGTTCAAAGGTAGCTCATGGGTATTTCTGTAGTTTATAATATCTTCTTCACTACAAAAAATAAGGGAAAGAGTCAATTTGAAGTGCATTGAAATGTGTACACATTTATGTTCTTCGCGTTCTGTGGAGTTATTTATCTTGCACAATAACATATACTGTAAATATAGATATGTGGATAAATATTCAAAGGAAGAAGAAAAGTAGCAGATACGTTTAGAGTCAGGTGATGTAATGTATTTTAGAACTGCTATCAAAATTTTAATAAAATAAATTCAGCAATATATGAGCACACTGCCACTCATTCAAGGGAAGGAAAATAAAGGAGGCCTGTATCTCCCTCTCTACTTCCAAACCTGTAGGACAGGGGTAGGCAACCTTGGCTCTTTTATGACTCGTGGACTTCAAGTCTCAGAATTCCTGAGCCAGCATGGCTGGCTAAGGAATTCTAGGAGTTGAAGTCCATGAGTCATAAAAGAGTCAAGGTTGCCTATCTCTGCTGTAGGAAACTGTAATATGGGAAATTAAACTAGCTAGCTAGGGGAGTTTCATTAACAGTTTCTCAACTACATTTATTTTGTAATGCATTAGGAATATGCATCTCATACCATCATATCCTTTGGGGGATACATCTCTGGATTGTACTTTGGGTGCTATGGCTCTCTTTCCATATGCATGGTTGTCATAACTGTTATATTCAAATGTGGTCTTAGAGTATTTCTCTAGTTCCTTGGCCAAGTTGGAGCGGGGCGTTGTGGTAGGAACATTGTTTCTGTAGCCATACTGAGGAATTTCCAACTGCTTAACAAAACACATGGGCCTAGAAAGTGAGAAAGAAAAAAAGAAAAAAAAACATGTCTTATTAAAAGCATAGCCCACAATTCATAAACACAATAAAACTTTTCTATCTATCTGTTTTCAGATGGCAGCAGTGTTTTATACTTTTGGACATCGCTCTGTTGAACAAAAACTGGGAGCCAACGAATTGCAATCACAACACATGATTAACAGTATAGAAGTAGGAAAAAGTCCTCTTTAAACAGTATTTTTAAACTTAGGTAATATAACTTTTTTTTTTTAATGTATATTTTGCTCTTGTTTGGGAAACAGCATAAATTTTAGCAATTATCTCGGTATACCACAAACTCCAGAATGGTATCTTAATCTAGAATAGTAGATTCTGGGCATGGGAAATATATGATTTGATAGCACGTTTATTCACTGACTCCCCAATGCTCATTGATTAAACTATGCTAAACCTTCCTTCTATTGCTGATCTTGAAACTATTTTCACTGCTGATCTTGAAACTCTCCCAGTTCAGTTCAGAACCCAAGTTGCTGGGAGACTTATACATCTCATATCTACTTTTTCTTACTTTTCCAGGAACCATTTAGATTAGAACAGTTCTACACTGAAACATGACTATGAGTGTTTTTTTGAAGGATATCGTGACTTGACAATTTCAGCTTTTTTTTTTTTGCAGATATCAATGATAGCTCCATAAGTCTTGTTTCTTTTTTACATGCTATGGTAAAAGATGAAGAACGTCAAACATGTTTACCTCCTTGCTTCATAAGTATATGAGACTGTGGGTTGTAAATGTGTGACATCTGAACATTCTCTGAGGGTAACCCAAAATTAGTATATATATATATATATATATATATATATATATATATATATATATATATATATATATATATATATATATATATATATATATATATATTCAGATTGATAAATTCAGATTGTGCCCTCAAGGAAAAAATAATTGCTCTCAGTATATAATTAAATATTTACGTATAAATAAAATACAGTAATTACTTCTACCTTTGGATTTTCATGTTTGAGACATGAAAATGAATCAAAACTGTTTGGGGTCAGTACATTTATAAGCATGAGATCTGAAACTGGCAAGGCCAGAAATAACAAGCCTAAGACAATAACAACCAACAAGTGTCATCAAAATCCAAGATTTAAAAAATAAGCAGCAAAAAGTCAGTTACTACATAAGGATATAGACTGAAACCCTGATGCTGGCATATACATATAGACTAGATTCCTGCATTCTACAGTAGCTGACATTTGTTGTTATAAAAATTTCTTTTGTAACTGTATTTAAAACAAATAATCTATCTTAACCTGTTCATGTCTGTATTTCTAAAGATAGATTTATTGCCATGCCCTGGTGAAGCTCTGTCAATTAATATGAACAGAAATAAATCAAAGCTACTCTTTCACTGCAACAAATTCTGTTTTTATTCTAGATTGCACATTTCATAATTTCTTTAAAATAAAAAGAAAAATCGCATGTTTTAATGCAGCCTATTCCCCTCATAACGTAAAATGGGATTTCCTCAGGAACCTCTGTCTGTATTGGAAATGGTAAGTAATCCATCAAAGAGAATCAATCTTGTAGCAGCTGCTGATATCAAAAGGAAGACAAGTTTCCTTTATCAAACAATGTAAAAAATAAAGCACTATAGTTGCTAGGATAGTTTTCAATTCTCTTTATACCAGAAGATGCAGGACTTAAACATATGGATTGCTTGTGAGTTGCTCTGCTTGAATTCAAAAAGGTGGAGAAAGAGCAACAAATTGTGCTTAGCAAAAACATGGATAGTACAGGGTAAATTTCAAAATATTCACCTTAAATATCTGTACAAGACAAAAGCAGTGGAGAAGTCATATCTGAGATGATAATGTAACTCAGATCACTTATCATGACCTGAGAGGCATGACAATCTTAAAGGCAAAAGAAAAATTGTCAGAACATTGATTTGAGGCATCTGCATTCAGATGCTGCTTTTAACAAGTATCCTTTCCATATGACTTCTCATTAAAGAAAATATTTATTTATTTATTTATTTATTTATTTATTTATTTATTTATTTATTTATTTATTTATTTATTTATTTATTTATTTATTTATTTATTTGCCACCCATCATACCATGGAGGAACTCTGGGCATCTTACAGTTACATTTTAATAAAAACATAAAATGTTAAAATCAAACTGTACAACCCAGGACACATGGGGAGGGCGGGAGTGGCATGGCGGAGGTGGTGGGATCTGTTATTACTCAATCAACCACCTCCATTGCACTGTTCCCCCACTGGGGCCCCAAGCCGACTGGCAAAGTCGTGTCTTTAGGTCCTTACGAGGATTGGGGCCAGCCTCACATCGGGTTTTAGCACAATAATAAAATTATACTACCTTTTTGGGGGGCAGTAAAAAGGATGGAAAATAAATATGTTTGTTAAAAAACTATGCAAAAATTGTTTTTGAAAATGGAAAAAATATATGGAACAAACCCTTCACCTAAAAAATTAAAACTATCCAATGTTCTTGAGCATAAGCAAAAGCACGTCACCCTTTTGAAAAATAATCTTAATTTTTCTCAGGCAAATAGCATGGGAAAAACCACACTAAAAATTATAGGATGCATACATCAAATTTTACTTCTATCTCTATACTATATTGCAAAATATGCCATAAAATATTTATGAAATTTGAAAATCCTTGGTTTGCAGTATCCACATAATTTGGTATGTTACTCATACTCTGATTCTCAAATTTTCCAATTATGAAAAATGGGGAGACTTGAAATCGGTAAGCATTATAAATTTCTGCAGTTACAGGGTAAGGTTAGTATTGGTAAGTAACATAAATCTAAAATATTAGGTGCAAAATATGTCTGGATATTTATTCTGAATGTATTTTTGACAAGAAGAGTTCTTATTACACATAATATCTGAAGACATACCAAAGTAGCTCTAAGTAACATTTTCCCCAGATTGTTTTTAATACCATGATATGAAGTGATATTCCACTACATTCTACTATAACAGGGCAATACACTGCTATTTGGGTGGAAAGAGCTGATTAGCTCATTAAAGTTGTCCATCCCAACTAAACGGCTGAGTTTTCAAATCTGACTCAAAGAACACGTTGTATATGAAGAGTTCTTGAATAGCATACTTTCTTAAGATCCAATAACATTAGAAATATCACTATGAGGTATATGAATGAAATCTAAATCTATAACTTCCAGTTTGGACATCCTGTAATTTCTAATTCCTATAAACAATTACTTCCTTCAAACATAAATCTTTGGGAAGAAGGGTATGGGAAAAATCAGGTAAATTTTGCTGCTTTAGCTTAAAAAAAATGTATTATTTCCCCTTCTAACTAATAAATATGATAGCAGAAGCTTTCCACTTTCTATGCGAGTAAACCTTAGGAATGAATATCTTTTTAACGTCTGACTTTCAAATTCCTCAAGAATCATACCTTTCTTGCCTGCATCAAGCAAAGGCCTAAGGTTCTGCATTGGATGAACTCTGCAGCCTATATTCCTGAGGAATGAGATGGTTCAGGAATTATTGGCAGCAATAAAAATATAAACTACGTAAACAGGTAATCAGCATTCTTCTTTTTCTTCTTTTTCTTTTTCTTCTTGTTCTTCTTCTTGTTCTTCCTGTTCTTTTCTTTTGGGGGGGGGGGAGATACTAAGCCAGCCAAAACTTCTTATAAAGTTATAAAGCCAGCCAGTCTTCTTATAAAATCTTTTAAGCCTAACTAATGATACATTTTTGAATTTTAATTTTAAATTTGCAAGCTAAATGTTGAAAGTAGGGCTTCTGGTTTTCATTTAAACTGATATTTACTAGTAAACGCCTGCTGGAAAAAACAAGACTTACCGGTAAATATTAGTTTATTTCCCAAAGATATCAACTTTTTTCACACTGTTCATAGATTCAGAACTCCAGCAGGCAGCTTTACACCAAACAATGCCTAAGACAAAAATGAGCTTTTCAGCTTTATTGATATTTGCCAAAAAAGAGAGAGAGAGAGAGAAACATTACCCACCCTCCCCCAGGGTATATTGGTAGGCATTTAAAGGCTGAAAACAGGATCCAGAAGCCCTAATTCTAAACACTGGTTCAAGGGTGACATATTTTTTAGTGCTAAGATTAACTTCTTATTCAATTAATCTTGAATACACTATTAAGTGTTAGAGCAACTCTGTATACCTCAAGACACGATCTGATGCCTGGTTTGATTTGGATGCATCACAGCTCTGATGCTTCTCTTGAGCTTTAGCCAGTTTCTCTGCTGCAGCAATAGGACATCCGGAGAGGCTGCAATTACAGAAAGAAAATGTAATTGTCCCATCCAGAATAGCTTCACAGAGCTTTTTTTTTTTTTTTTGGTAAACATAAAGGAGAAGCTGGCTGAATGGGTGGGGGGAAGGAACTATGTCTTGATGCCCAGCATTCATCCTCTAGAATGCAAAATTTGCTTTTAAAATCACAGGGTTGCCATAAAAGATTAACTCCTGCTCCACTATACATGACTAATTCTACTGATCTTTTGACCTATGAAGCCAGATAGAATCTCCCAACTACATATTGTGACAGTCCAGGTGCTTAATTATCATTGTTTCTGCCCTCCCACTGTTTTTACAAAAACAAAGCTTAATGAGCTGATGATTAGCCACCAAGAAGCTGGTGAGTTGCATTCAACTTGATAAGCCACAAATTATGCTTTAGTTTGGTGTTGTTGTAAATATTCAGGAGGACATTGCTGCCAGGCAAACTGAATATAGACTTAAATATGCAATACTGTTGGCAGAATTTCATACTTATCTGCCAACTGTATTGTCTACTGCTGCTGCTATTGTTGCTATTTAAAAAATCAGAGAAGATTATGGCTGTAATCCTTGCTTATTTGAAAGTGAGCAACACTGAATTCAGCAATGTTTACTTTCCATAAAACTAGTTAGGATGGAGCTTTAAATAATCTTGTGCTGATTAGAATTTAGGAAAAAAGTGTAGCAAAAGAAGGACATAAAAATTCACTTGCTGTTGAAATTGAGGAAAATTCTCTTGGGAGAATCCGGGCATCAATCCATAAGGACATTGCAGATAGAAAATGAAATAAAATATAAAGAAAAAATTAGATAGTTAAACTAGAACACCAACACATAACTATCAAAAATGTTCTCAGAGTCAAATCGAATTAAATCAACTCCTGGTGTCTATTCAGGATCTTAAATCCAAAGAGTTTTAGGGAAACTACTGTACAATACAGTAGAGAATATTGCCTAAACATAGCCCAGAAGTCCAAAAAGTGCAGTGTGTGGACTGCATTAGCTCATCAACATCCTTTTATGATCCTTTGAATCCAACTTTGGTTGGACCAAAGTTTTCCTTCCTTCTTTATTAGCAAAAACTTTGTGATCATCAGGTATCATTCATTCCTAATGCAGTTCTTTGTAAGCATCAGGACAAAAGGCAAATAAACAAAAATAATACCAACCAGCATGTCTTAATCTCTCCAAAGACAATAATCACCTGAGATAGAGACTTCTAAGAATACTGTATTCGGGATCGAATACAGAATTAAAAACTTCTGAAAAGGACATCATTTTAAATCCTGAAAGATTTTTCTGGGGTCATGACCCTGCCTGAGGCCTCATCCTCAGATGACATGCAGGACCATAATAAGGCATTAAGGCAGGGGTGTCAAACTGCCGGCCCATGGGCCGGATACATCACAACAAAACCGCGCCCACCCCATTGCCGGCAATGGGGAAAAAGCTCTGATACATCGCGCGACGTCACGTGATGTCGCGAGTTTGACATGTCTGCATTAAGGGAACCAGATATGAAAAGCCAGACCAAAAAACAGCAGAAAAAGCATCAGGCTTCATTATATCAGATCCAAGCTCAGTTGATTCAGAGTGTGAATCAAAATCAAATCTCACAGTGAGGGGGAAAGCTACTGCTAGAAAGTAGAAAAGTGGAGAAAACATGGGTACACCAAGAAGAATCTGGCATAGCCAAGTCTATCAGAGGTAGACTGATACAAATGAATCAAGTTGATGTGTGGAGTGGTAACGGTGGATTAGGGTTCCATTTCAGCTCATCTGAACATATCTCTGATCTAGCGCCTAGCCATGCAGCCTTCTTGAAACACTGACTCTTGTCTGATACTATCTCCTTGGTGCTGGTGAGAATTTTTATTTCCTTGAGTGTACATAATAATTCCATCTATGATGGCCTGATGAATTTACAGCTTGAATTGTTTGCTAGGTACCTCTAGCTAAAATAGTCTGACAACCCATGATGTCATCATATCCATAATCATTCAACAGGGTGAACATTTTTTGTGGCCTTATATAGCTTCCCTTTTGCAACCAGTTTTGCATTTGGTAAATACACCTTTTCAAAAAAGTTAATGTTTTAGGATTTCATATTAATTGAACGGAATTACCTAAAGACTACCTAAGTGTTTCCTCATTGAAGTGTAGGATCTGTCAGTCTATAAAAAATGTAATGTGTTTTATACTACTCGCTTTATTAATTTCTTATTTATAAGCATTTTCTTTGGAAATCCATACAAACTGTGATTGACAAGGTACCAAAATGGAAAAGGATTCTTTCTACTTCTAATTACATATGCCGCCTTTTACTTTCTTCAATTATATTCTCTGTTTCAGGTTTCAGTCAGGCAATAAAAAAGAGGCTCCTTTTTTGCCAGCCACTAGTGTTAAAATCTTATATCCAAAAGGTCTTTGCCTATTATGGGTATAATCAATCAGTATAATTTTTGTGAAATAAGCAGACATCATCGATTAGTATGAAATTCACAGGCAGGCAAAAAAAGGAACAAGAGCCAAACAAGATTTCAGAAGCAAAGAGATCAACATTCGCAGAAAAGTTGAGTCATGATTTCAATATTTCTAATAAGCTATTAAAAAAAAAAAAGAACATTTGTTGCAGCAACATCATTTTGTAGAAAAACCAAAATGCCTGTGAAATATTGAAGCACAATATTGAGGCTTAATCACAGATTAGGATTATACTGTGCTAAAGTGTGGCTAGATTCTGCCTTCTACAGGGTAGTTATGGATAGCATCCTGAAGGAACTTAGAAAGTCCAAATTGCATGCAATCAGTTTTGAAATTTGGCTTAATCCTGAATTAATTAACCATGTCTTGAAGTTACCATTGCCCAATCAAACATCAGACAGCTATTGATCTGGACCTTTCAAGATAAGCCCCAAACATTTTGATGTTCACCACCCCGCAAGGACCACAAAAGGTGCTGAAACATTAAATCTGCCTGTTCAGGGAGCTGGATCTTACCTTCGATGAGAATTCCTGTTGCTATTTACGTGGCCCCGGCCTGTGCAGCCTGGTGTAGGACACTTAAGAACGTTTTCATGCATGGCAAGAACTTGACAAGAAGAAGAAGGAAAGGAAACAGCGGAGTGTGGAAACAACAACAAGAAGAAAAAGATTTCAAGTCCAAGTTTATAGGAAGCTATTTTAGTACAAAGCAAGATTCATTAATATCAGCATTTCTGAAAACAGACATGGGATAGGTAGCGCCAATCAAGCCTGGGAAGGGAAAGAGGGCTTGCAGTGTATTTATTAACGCAGGATGATGTTAAAACATTCAGGGTTATGAAGGGAAGGAAACCTAACGGTTAATGCGTCTCTGGTGTGACAGTTAAGCAAAAGACTGCATACACAAGCAGTGAGCAAAAGTACTGAGGAGCACAGTGGCCAGTTGGAGCCATTTTAAGAAATATATACGCAAGAATGAACTGATTTATGTACACAAAATAGGCATCCAGTATCTGGAGTCAATATAGCATAACATGTAAGCCGATTCATCTCAGGGCAGCCAGAAGTGGGCAGGAAAGACACTGGTTCTGAGGCCTACCACAGGATTAGTATGCAGAACTATTGCTTCTTAAAAGTTCAGTGGCAGTTGGAATCCCATGGCTATCAGAACGATGATTTTCTGCTGCCTTTACTTAATGGGGATGGAGCAAAAAAGGGAGAACCATGAGGAATAAAGAAGGTAGGCAAGAAAGTTTTGAAGAAATGTGGGTACGTTGTGCACATCAGAGCCAGGAAGTTGGCTTATTATGCAAACAGGATTGTAATTCCCAATGGTCAAAAAAAATACTGGGCAATGGTTGCATTGGGTGATGGAGGGGCCAATTCTATTGTCCATTTTCCTGGATCTCAAATTTTCAGGATTCAAGATTGCAAGAGAGTACATAGCTCAAAACATGTGTGGTCTGACTCATGAAGGAAGAATAATTTTGAAGGGATGGGAGTAGGGGATGCCTTTGAGTCAATCTTGACTGCTTGTAGTTGCCTGAATAAGTCTACAGTTTTTTTAGCATTTTTTTTTCCCCGGAAGTGGTTTGCCCTTGCCTTTTACTTAGAGTCAAGAGAGAGGGACTGACCAAAAGTCACCCAGGTAGCTTAATGCCTCAGGCAAGACTAGAACTCATAGTCTCCCAGTTTTAGCCCAATGCCTTAATCCTACACTGAGCTGGCTCACAAATATAATTTACCCGAAATAAAAGCTTTAAGTGCTAAACCAGAAAGTCATCCATTTTGGGAGAGGTTTTTAAAGGGGAGGGAAGGAACAAAATGGGTTGTAACATTACAACACACGCTCCACCCTTTATATACTTGCATGCAACATTGTGTTGCCAATACAAAAGAGTAGAATTTGCATTGTGATGTCACAATGCACATTTCAGTAGTTTGATATCATCATGTTTCGAAGGGGATGCCTATGTAAACCAGCCTTTTCGCAACAAATGTCCTCCAGCTATGCTGAAACCCTAACCACCCTTAATCCCAGAATTGATCATGATGGTTTGGAATTCTGAGAGTTACAGTCCCAACATATCTGGAAGGCACTGTGTCAAGGAGGTTGTATACTAAATTATTTCGCGTTTTTGTTTGTTTTCAGCATATTTGATGAAATTAGTCCGCGACCAGCTTGTGTGCAACATGGAAAAAATGCTTTGACTTCATATCACCATTACATGATGACTTATGCAAAATTATACTACATTTCAAAAACAAAAACCAATCTTGAAATCATGTTCAATGCTTACATGAAAGCCAAGGACATCAGAAATAGAACCTGTACATATTGATTTAAAGAATAGTCACAACCACCATAATTCATCACCATCACCACACCACTAGCAGTGTACTAAAGATGTGAAAGCTTCACTCTGGAATTCCTGCTATTCAAAGCTGTTCTTGAAACATGCTTTACAAGCCCAGCACTGCAGGAGTCAGGGAAAAAAAAGAAAGAAAAGAAGAAAAAAAGATGATCTCACCTTTTTCACTTTTATCACTACTGAACATGCAAACTGTTTAAAGCTATATTCTTCTTTGATCAGCAACATTTCCTAAATGCTTTGTGTTTACCATTTACCAGGGAGGAAAAGATGAAATGCTCTGAGCAACTGAGTAAACATTTGAGTTTGAGAAAATTATTGGTCTTGCTAAACTGGCAACTGAATTCCTTTGATCAGTTAAATTCACACACTAGCTGAGAAATTGTATTTTTTTAATTTTGCTTAAGTCTTTCCCTGAGCTTTATTCTATATATTAAAGGAAAGTCTTCTATAGAAAGAAATATACCATTCAACTCCAAGCTTTTAAATTGCATAAATTTTTTAAAGTCTGTGTTAATCATTCTATGTCTTTATGTTTGTAAACTCATCCATTATTGTTGAGAATCGTTCTGCTGAGGAGGCAGAACGATTCGATTTCTCACTTAAAAGTGAGAGAATGAATTATTTGGAGTATTAACCCATTCTACCACCTTGTACTATCTTGTCATGAATGAAAGAAGTTTACATAGTCTAAAATATGATACATTATGGAGGAAGGGGAATGAAATTTATATGACCACCCTACATCACATGGTAGGATTTCCATATACAATGGCAGTATGGCATTTAGCATTCCTATTTTGGATATATTATGAATAGTTTTATTTGCTTATTTTCATGCATTTTTGTACTATTACAGAGATAATAAATACCCAGATTTTAGAAAGCCATCACCTGATAGTGAGGAAGTTTTAATAATAGTTTTAAACTAATATTAAAGTTTTGCTCAAAATCATACAATAAGTTGGTTTATTTAGTTTTTTTAAGACATGTATGAAGAATTTCTTATAATTTAAGACAGGTGCAATTTTTAAAAACATACTTCTTCCTCCTTTATCCCTTTTATTCAACCACAACATGTTTATGCTGACATCACAAGTTGAATTACTATAAATCAATCAAATTTTTCAAGGTCAAATATTTAAGTAATTACATGTTTTTAGTATATAAACATTTCAGTGGTTCAGCTGTACATTTTCAAACTGAAAGGTATGTTTACTTCAAGATAAATCCTATTCAAGGAGTAGGTACAATTACTCAAAATTAAAATAATACAGTTTTGTTGGAAAATACTTCTATGCGCAAGAAAGCAATTGCTTAGAGATATCCCAGTATTCTCAGGATCAAAGAATACAGCTTTAAAACATCTTCATTCAAGCATAAGTTAGTAAAGATGTGAAAATGATGAAATAAGAAAATATATAAATGTAACATAAAACAAATTGCTAAACTGAGACATATACTAGAAAAATGGGAGGAATGAAAGAGCAATCAAAATAAAAAGCTTCTCAAGGCATGCTAGAAAAGTTTGTGTGGAATTTTATCCCCCGTTTCCATGAAACAATGTGGACTTACTTTCTGGAGGGACCCTATCTTTGTGTGGGCATCCTGACAAACTGCGGTGATGGGGGTATAGCCCCGTTACATGGCCTGTTCCATCACACCCAGGGGTTGGACATTTGCTCTCTTTCTTTTCTGTTCTTGAGGGATCTATAATTTACAACAAACGTGTCAAGTGAATGATGTTTTTCAGATTTCCAGATGGACGTAGGTTCAGTTAATGAAATCAGTAACTCTTTGGAAAATGTTCTTAAAGAACACTGGAAGAAAACAAGTCGGGCTCTGTTTAAACAATTTTATGTCCTGCTTCTTCTTCTCAACCAGAAGCTATTACAATTACAACCATCCCCAGACATGGAGGGTCCTAGATGGTGACTTTCTTCCAGCAAAGCCACCCTTGTCATTTAATATAGTTCTGTAAAACATTTGTGTAGACTGTGCTTTGTCCTCATTTTAGCACTCACATATTGATGTTTATAAATTTACGGTGGGAGAAGGGGACCCACCCAAAAATTGTAAGTTATTCTTGTAGTGGCATTTTTAAGAGGATTAATATTGACTTATCAAACCATTGTTAAAGAATATTAGAACTTAAACAAAAGTGTATTTCTTTCCAATGAATAATTAGTAGAGGTTAAAACAATATTTCCTTTTAATATTGACCAATATTAAATATTATCCACTATTCTTTTAATAGTGACCAATATAGTCACTTACTTATAACTTGAATATTTATGACATTTAAACAAATTTTTGTTGCTTTATTTAATGATATTCTCAGAAAAAAAAACTATTTTAAGAAACAATTCCTGTCCGGAAATCAACAGGATTACTGTAGATTTTTTTCTGGATTTTGAAATGCAGTGCCAATGCCATTATTTCATGCTTTGTTTTTGTTTATTTTTTACTAAAATATTGCTCATCTACCTTTTACACAATCAGTTATCCAAAGGGAAAAAAATATCCAAACAGTTAAATTCAATTTCTGATTTGTATGCATATTCAAGAAAATTTAGAAGAAATTTAGAAGAATAAGAACAAAAGATATAATTCTTTGGGGATTTTTTTTTGGCGGGGGGGGGGGAGAAGGACCATGATAAATCTCAATTCCTTGAAATGGCCCATCTCACTCCACTTCACTCCATCCTCCTGCTCTATATAAGCTTTAGTGGAGGTATAAGAGTTGTGATATTTTCAAATGTCTGGAAAATAAACTTTGCTTTGAATTGTTAAGTCACAGTTTTAAAAACAAGTGATAGAAAAGGGAAAGAAAGAGGTTCTGAATCTCCTCAAAGAGAAATCCTGAACTCTTTTAATCTTCTTTCCTGATAAGCACTTTAGTGTAGAAGAATAAGTGCTGGTGTGCATGGATAAAAGGAATAATCCCTCCCTAACTCAAATTACAAAAAAAGTGTTTCAACTCCTTTTTTAATGTCCCGTGATTATATCCATGCAAATCAGAGGCTGAAGTCAACTGAAAGAGAACGAAGAATTCTAACAAGGTAAATAAATCAAGGCTTCATTCTTTGATAAAATATTGTGTAGATACAGGATTATTATTTCAGGTCCATTTCACAAAATTGTGGTGCATATGCAACCATCCCACCTCCCTGATGATTTACACATTTGTCAAATTCACACTTTTCATTTTCAGAGCATGTTTTTGCACTTTAAAATGTTATGCATGAATCCCATCTCAGGTGCACAAATTTTAGACAACTGTAAGCACCTCTGAAATAATTCATAGTCTTGATAAGGGAAATTATCTCAAGATAACTACTTAGAAGTAATACATTCTGAATTTTAATTCTGTATAGAAAGTCTAATATTTTGACTAATATGTAGCCAGCTTTCAAACAGATACATGCAATATGGCACATAAGATTCAAATGCACATAGGATTCAAATTCAAATTAAAAAGTCAACTTTGATCATTGAATAAATTTATCCTGCTTACAGCAAATGAAAAAAAAAATGTTATCAGCACTCTATATTTAGTCTTGGCTGTGTGATTTTATTTGCTGTAGATTAACATTGGAGGGTTTAAAAGTTATTTCCTTTAAAAAAATCTCATTTTCTCACATATCCTAAGTCTCAATTCAAATTAAACCTTATTTGTATGACAGCTTAGAACTTTGACAGATTGAAGACATTTGCTTTTTATATTTAAACACATATTAAAGCAAGAAATTATATTTCACAATTGGATCGTTTCTACTTATTCCTGTGTTGCAGACTAACATACTATACAAAGGTAACCTACTGTATAGAGTCCAGAACGTATCACTTTTGCTTTATAGTCGGGCACTATTTTACTGTGAGCTCCCAGAAGTGAAATAAGGTCATATTCTAAACTACACTGTTCATTTTTATCTATGGTCTCTGTTACCTTAATGGCTAACCAGGACTTGTGACCTACTGCACATACAAATTCAAACAGCCATCCTGCTGTTTTATATACTCAATTTCTGTGCTTCTGCTCCATGAAAGTTCTCATCTAAAAGTAAACAACCTGATAATAGATCAGGACATTACCAAAATAAGGAACAGATGGAAATTCTGCCTCTCTTCAAAGGAGATGCATTTCTAGTCCTTTATAGAGTGGGGGCAGGAGTAAAAGATGCAATAAATTTGCATACTGGTTGTTATAAACAGTCACATTTGATACACAGCAGTCACTGGAATCTTTTGTAAGGACTTCATAATTTCGCTAAAGAAACCTAATTATCTGAGCCTTTTTGTTTGGGAAATGTATTTTTGCAGTAATATGCCTTGTCAATCAAAAGAAGCCTGACAAAAACCTTCTAACAAAATACAGTATATTAATTAAATATTCAGGCCCGTTATTAGGAGATCAATAAACCTGCAAAAGGTAAGAAGATGAACAAACAACTGGCAGCCCATAATACATGGTAGGAAAGTTGCTTTGATCAAAAATTGTGATGTTTCAAAAGAAATATTTTATCAATATTTTTAAGAAAACAGGAATTCTTAAAGAAAGACCAGATACATATATCCCCTTTGGACTGTATAATATGAATAATACCTCTCAGAATAATTAATAATCCGCTAAACTCAGCAAATGAACAAATGTTCTAGTGGCTTTTAGTAGTGACTAGGCCTTTAATAAGACGCGGCTAATCATTAACCGCAAGTCTATAGAAGTTGGGAGTAAAACCTATTCACCACTAGTGTGTAGCTCCAACTTTACCCCTTGGGAGATATCTAATGGCATTTGTATACCACAAATTTTATATAAGTCTTACGAAAGCATTTGAGACATATTACTGTCTAAAATAAATTAATAAATAAATCCAGTCAATATTAATATTATATTGTGGTCATGCTATTTCATGTAACAGTATTCCAGGGCAACAAGAAAGATAATAGTTAACAAGAAACATATAGCATAAATAATGTAAATCTTTGGACAATCAGAATTAATACTGGAAATAAATGCATAAACATCCATCAATACTATTGACATAGTATCAGCTAATGAGCTGAAACATCTAGAATGAGTTTTTTTAAAATTCAGATCATACTGATAGGCACTTATTTGAACACTATTTTAATAAGCCAACCACAAATGCAGAATAAAAATGTTTTATATGACCTATATGAAACTTCATTTCCAGTGCATTTTGCTGCTCCAAACATTGAGTAAGGGAAATACCTTGGTCATTTTGAAGATAATAATAATAATAACAATTTAATAATGACTTTTCTAAACGCTGAACCAGGTGAAAGGAAAGTGGGGCTTCCTCCCATCTACTGATATGCTTGTCTAGACATTGCTTTACATAAAGAGTTGATATAAATGTGTATGGTTTGAGATGAAAGTCAAAAAGATGTGCAGAAGCTTTCTAACATGAAATGAACATATAAACTGAAAAAGGATATCCTTTCTCATTGATTTTAAAAACCCATCTGAGCTGAGTTTGGAATATAACAGAATTATCGTGCACTCCTTTTGATGCTTCAGGTTTTCTACATTGAAGTGTAAATGTGTGTGCTGATATTCCTATCATCATCTTATCCAAGAGTTTTTGATGTCAGATTTAGGGTTTGTATATATTTGATGGTGATTGACATTGGGACATAACTTTCATACATTATTTTTAAATCTAGGAGAAAAAAAGAGAAGCCTAAAGGGTTATGCAATGCTTCAGGTTCAAAAGCCAAAAAAGTGCTTGACAGTACCTCTCTGCAGCTTGTACAGTAGCTGTATCTTTTCCATCATATGAGACATTAAATTTGCCTACAGTTCCCATTTCAGACCTAGGTATTGCTTTTGATCTCAATTAAATGCAGTACTTGTCTTTATTTAGAATTTTTTAAAAATTGATAAAGCTATTTTGGATTCAGTTAAGATAATTTTTTTAAAAACTATGTGCGTAAAACTCATATAAAATACTTATAAAACTTTACATAAAAATATAAAACTCAACTTAACCTTATTTTATCAAATAATTAATATTTAAGAAAATGTATTTCAAATACGAATGTAATTTAAGATTTGTTGCATGTGTTGATTGTATTGTTTGTTGAAGAGAACATTTCTGGTAACCTTTGGAATTTACAAAGGCAGATACATATGTGAATTAAATTAGCAGCAATTTCCATAACTTAGATAATTCTCATGAATACTTTTTTTCAATCAAGCAAGATGAAGCTACTTTATTCCAAGTTTCAGTGTAGTTCATTGTGCTTACTCATGCAAGTATGTGCTCAAGGTTAATTGCATGTACAGAAAATGTACAATCCAGATTGGTTCAAATTTAGTAACTTGAATACTGTATAATGCAAAACTGGTTAGAAATCCATATGTCTTAGAATTTTAAATCCTTGCTTAAGGAAAAGAAATTGTTGCAGAAGTTTATGTTTTAAAGTCATAACCGGTGTCACAATTGTATTATTTATAATATAAAAGCCTCATCATAACAATTTAATATTGTGCTTTGAGCAGTATAATATCATCTATATCCATCTGTATTGATCACACATTCCTCTAATAATGTCATTTCTTCCAATTTTATTAAAGGTAATGGAAATCAAAAGTACTCTGCAGCTCTTGGGGGTATTATACACTTTGTAAGAATGTGGATTCAGAAAAAAACATGTTTATATTTATATGAATAAAAATCTTTACAGTAATTACGCTTAGACTTTTTTTTTGCATGTTGTGTCATAATTATTTCTAAAGGTAGCAATTTAACTATTTCCATGACTGCATGAAACTAGTGAGGTGGAATGCATATATAAGAAATTGCTATTGATCTCAGCATGCCTTGGCTGGCAAATGATTTTCATTATCTTACTATTTAAGATAATTAATGTGCAGTCACTGCTTCTATCTTATGTTATCAGTCATTCCAATATGGTTCAATTTCTATCAAGAAATCCCATATTTTATGCATGAAAGTATTGATCAATAACTACCATTTGGTGATAATTTTATAAATCAGGATGTCCCCCATAGTCAAGTCTATAAATATTTGAATTTTACAGCTTGATTGTCCTGCACCCAGCCTTAAAAGTAAGTAAATTCATACAAGGTATTTCCACATCTCTTTGTTTTCATGGGATAACTGATATGATGTAGGAGAAGAGCAGGCAAAACTGGGGGGCAGAGTTAAATGTGTCATCAACTTAGAGTTCTTACATTGCCACAAACGATCCAAGTCCAGCCCCCTCTTGAATTTCTTTGACTTTTATCTAGAGCCAATTTAAAGCTAGTTGACTAGATTTTTGCATATAGGCTTGAATAAATCTTCTGTGTTGCAACTTAACATATGGTCCTAATGCTTTGCACCTGAAATTAATCTAGTCAACTAACTCAGATTAATGTCAGGTGCAAAGGATCAGGACTATCTGTTAAGTTGCAGCACAGAAAATGTATTCAAGCCTGTACACAAGAATCTAGTTAACTAGCAGTCAGCAATAAATTGGCACTAGATAAGGGTCTAAAAATTCAAGGGGGGTTGGACTTGGATCGTCTGTGGCAATGTAAGAACTCTAAGCTGATGACATACTTAACTCCACCCCACCCCACCCCACCCAGCTCTGCCTGCTCTTCTCCTATTTCTGGTCTGCATTTCAGGATAATCTTTGCCTACTTTTTCAGTAATTTTTGTTTTCTTTTTTCCCCTCTTGAAATGATTTTTTTTTACAGAAACAAAAATAATATTAGTTTAGATTTTATAAAGATTTGTTAACACCTCAAACAACACCATCATACACATATTAAGATTTATCTCTATTTTATCATACGGCAACACACTTTAGATAGAAATATTACCTTTACCATAATATGGCTTTTTGACATGGCCATCACTGGATTTAGATTTCCTCTCATCTCCAGAAAGCTGTCTTGGAGACTGTTCTTCATAGGATCTCATATTATCCCTCCGTCCAGCTTCCATTGCCATTTTTTCCCTCATGGCTTTTGCTCTTTCCGTTTCTAAAGCAATTGCTTTCTCAAGTAGTGTTAAGTTTCCTTTTGTCATATCGAACACCTCTTCAGATCTATCTGAGGTAACAGAAGTGGTGTCATCATCTCTTTCATGACATCCATCCTCTTTTGCACAACTAGAAAAAGTTCTAGATCTCGGGCTCAACTGTTCTTCAAGCCTCATTAAATTCATCATATCAGAATAATTCCTATCAGGTGTCCTTCCTTGGAAATCTTCGTCTTGCCGAACATGTTGACGAGAATTCATGTTTTGCTGTTGATTTCTTTCCTGTGGGTTTGTCTCACTGAGTTTGCGGGCCAAATCAAAACATTGGTTCCTCAAACATTCCAAGCTGCTGAGACATACCTCCTCATCACTTTCTTCCACCATTTTTTCAGGAAGCCCATTGTTTGCAGGCTTACCTAGCATCCCGTAGTTCATATTCCTATTTTCTTGCTGAGACATGTCTGTGTAATTTCTATCATTAACATTTTCTGAAAGCACAACACCATGTCCTTGTGCTAACAATTTCAGTGAGTCCACAGTTTCCCTAACAACGTCACTGTCTAAGTCTAAACTCAGCTCATTCTTCCGGCCAACATTTTCATTTTTATCACTGTCATCTTCCAAGCTATTAGATGTATTGCTATTCATTTCTGATTCTGTCCTGGCTCTATATGCTGCATCCTCTGCAATTTTGCCAAGATTTAGCAATGACTTGGCCACCAGTTCATCATAATTATCGTATTCATCATTATTGTTATCGTCTTTTTCTGTATCTTGCATTCGAGTATTGTGACAATTCATTTGATGGTCTTCTGCATAGAAGAAAAAGAAAAGATAAAAGAAATGGGAAAAAAGGAAAGGAAAAAAATGGCTGGAATTGGAACTTTTTCTACAATACTATGAACAGTCACAAACTGTCAATTATTTTTTTGCGTACAGCAGTTACAAGCCCTAAAACACTATTATTTTAAACTAGAATTAAGTAAATTGACTATTTTTAATTCTTTGTTTTTTAATCAGTGACTAGATCTACTCTCTCAGGGTGATATTAGTATTAGTTATAGGAAGTATGTAAGTTTGTAAGCTTCTTACAAATTATTTACCATTATAATTTACAATAATTTGTAAACTGTTAGATAACACTTTCTCTCTTATTTATAGCTTTACTATAAATACATTATTTGCACCATTTTATTTGTAAGGATTGTTTAAATGGCCAAATCCTATTTTGTTTAATACAACAGATGGAAAAGAAATTAACACAATCCTACATCATAAACACTAATTTTGTTGGACTAGATCCAGATTTTAGACATATTTGGGACAGAGCCATTGAAATTAATTGTTCTATTACTAAATGTAGTCCCAATGCATTCTATGCAAAACAACAATATTTTCCTGGAGGTAATAGTGAAAAATGTAGTTGACAGGTGTTTTAAACAATTAATAATTGGAACTTGCAGTTCACTGTATATATCAATATTTATATTTACAATACAAATATGTGAAAACATGCACATATATTATAAACAATAGTTTAAAGTTTATAACTAAATCGATCAAATATATGTGGAATCATGAAAATAACTAAATCAATCAAGTATACTGTATGTGGAATCAGAAAAGAAGTACTGCCTTTTCTAACAGTAGCACTTACTTCATTATCGCATGATGTTTTGTATACGAGGTCCATAAAAGAGATTTAGTCTATCGTGGTCTTAGGACCTTACAAGTATTTTTCTCAAATATTTTTAAGCTTACCAACTCATAATTGATACTACAGTATAAAAATACATATATATTACTCTTGATTAAGAAGCATAGAACAGTTTAGATCTACCTAAAAACTTTGCTCATCATTCATTGCTACTCTGTGACAAAGAACAACATTCAGAACAGGGTATGCAAACTTGATTCTTAATGTCTATATGGCAAGAGGTAGCTCTGCTCTCTCTCTCCAGCATTCCCAAAGTGCATATACTTATTGTAATCCTGTTACTGAATGGCTGAGCCCAATTAACCAAATTCCCAAAGAAAGTGCAATGTATAAGACACAGAACATATCCCAAAATAGTATGCTGCAAATTCCAGACGTCCCTTAGACAGCAGCACAGATGTACAGTTTTCTTGAATTATTGTAATCCAGATATGTTGAAACTTACTAAAAAGTTCTCCCACTTCGTAAAACTCTTTTAACAAAAGAGATGACACTTAATACATGTTCATTTTTTATCTTATTTAAATTTGGGGATGAATTTTTCTTCTCACATTTTAATAAGATATTCATCATGGGTTATGAAGGCCTTAACCAAATTCTTAGCTACTGTAAATCAAGAGAAGAATAGAACTACACTGATTAGTACCAGTAGAAGAGCTAGTTAGCAATATCAGTACAAATTATTTTGCAGAAGGTTAAATGCAAAATCTCTTAAAGTTCTTACTGAATCTGAAAAGAAGAGAATGGGATAAGAGAAGAAGAATATGGGGGGAGGGGGAACAAAAACAAAACAGGTCCTTCACCCTGCAATATATTTGATTTTTATAGTGCGTGGGGAAAAAAACTCTTCAACCCAACAAAGAATACAATAAGAACATAAAAAATTAATAAACTGAAAGGAGGGGTATGCCAAGATTATTCAATAAGTACATCAAATACTCAGCATATAATTTGTTAACAAAAATAAATACAACTTACGTTGCTTAGCAACTGTTGAAAGTAATGTCAGAACCAACCCCCCCAAATCTACTTACGACTTGATTTCAAAGTTATGATGGCTGCACAAACACCCCACCTATGGTCAGGTGATTGCATTTTGGTTGCTTGGCAACCAGATCACTTTTACAACTTTTTGTAGTGTCCCATGGACACATAGGTTTTGACATCTTTGTCAGTTTCCAAAGTTTTTGCCAGTTTCTGGGATTTGCTTCCAGTTTTTGGCAAAAAGCAATCATTTCATAAAATGGATTTGCTTAATAACTTTGGCATTCATTTAATGACTGCTACAAAAAATGCCTGAAAAATTGGGTCTAGTCATCTAATGCCTCAACGTATGACCATAATAATTTACGAACATAATTCCAGATTCAATTACGGTCATAAGTCAAGGATTATCTTGCATATGAAATGGTATTTATTAGAATAAACATAATGAAAAGCAATGCCAATTGAGAACATCTCCTCTCACTACTATACTAGAAGTTGAATGAAGTTACAAAAACTTCGAAACAATAACAAGGGTGTGAGTATAGTGTAAAAAGTATAGTGTAAAAAGAAGCCAAACAACTTATGGAACAACTCATCGCAAACAGCGATTGAGGGGTTTGCCTTTGAGGCGGCTCCTGACTCAGGCACCACGAGCAGGGGACATTGCGCGAATTGGTTTTTTCCAGCCTCTCCATGGGGGGGGGTTGCCCATCCGGGACACGACCCCCATTCACACCTCTCTACAGGAAGGGGTTTGCCCATCCGGGACACAACCCCCAACCATTCATGCCTCTCTATGGGGAGGGGGTTGCCCATCCGGGACACAACCCCCAACCATCTGTTTCGACAGATCAGGGGAATACCACCCCTCTTCAGGGGAACTCTACTGCAACCCAGCACACAAAGCTGGACCAACAGGCCAGCCTGCAGGCCCCAACTCCGACCGTTTCACACAGGTCCCCAAGTCCTGGTCTGCCGAGCTCGGTGGGCAAGCTTGCAGATCTGGCAACCGCGGCACTTCCGCGGAGATCGGAGCGAATCCGAGGACCTCCCAAATTCCTCAAGGAGTACGTGAGGGCTCTGTCTGCGCTAGCTTAGCATTTGGAGTTCTTGCTAGCATTGAAGCGTGCTCAAGTGATACAAAAAATACTTTTACACAAGCTGGCATTGCCAGTAGTGTTTTCTAAAGCTTCCATTAGCTGCTTGTTAAAGCTGTAATGAACAAAGGAAGAGCGCCTCGTCCTAAAAGGTCGCAGGTTGGGCTAAGGTTAGGGAAAGAAACGGGTAGCCTCCTTCCGGGAACGGCTTACTAAGGAGTGAATGGGTAGCATCCTTCCGGGAATGGCTTACAAATAAGGTGAATGGGTAGCCTCCATCTGGGGGCGGCTTATTAAGTAACCAAATAAAAGGGGGTACAGTATGCTCTTCACTAAGGGGGGAGGGGTGTAATGTATTCAGTTGTATGAGGCAGCAGGTGCAAGGTGGCCATGTGGTCACTGAAGAGACAGAATGTCTGGGGCCCGGGCAGACTTGTTATTTTAGCGCGGGAGAAACCTCTGCATTCATTGGTTAGCATTAACCAGGGCTCCATGTATAAAAAGGAGGGAGCTAGTTTCGTGTTCTGTTCTGTGTATGTATTAATGAATAAACCTTTGTTATTGTTAAACCAGTCTCTTCGATGTCTACCCAATCGAAAACAGAACAATTATATATCAATTTAACTGCATCTTACAAACATTCATACAGATATACTTCATTTTCATTTGTATATATTGAAAATAGAGGAAGGCATTTTAGGTTTGATGGTATTATGGGGTCAACTCTGGATATGATGATATTCTGATAGAATTGTTCAAATGGTAATACATATTATTCCACTTACTTTAAGTACTTTAAAGTACTTTAGAAACACCTGTTTAAATTGTATGTGTGTGTGCTTAAAACCTGGCTGTGTAACTGAGCCTGGGGCTCTGTATATGTTAAGGGTACAATTTCTTGGCTTTACTGTTAGTATGCTGCTGTATGTATTTATTTTTAGATATTTTTTACTATTTTTGTCTTAATTGTTCTATAGTTTTAGAATTGAAAGCTGCCCAAAGTCCTTGAGATGCTGAGATGGGCAGCTATAGAAACTGAATGAATCAATGAATGAATGAATGAATGCATGAATGAATGAATGACTATGTGAAGCAAAGCAGCTGCGTGTGCACGTGCAGGCATAGACCTTTGAGAATAGCTTGTGAAGAAGTCATGGACCTGGGGAAAAAGACTTGGCTGCTTTAAGCACACAGAGAGAAGTGGTTTGTCTGGCAGGTTTTGAAATTACCATTTTCAAAAGATCACCATCTTATTTTTTCCCCTGACCCCACCCTTTTTATTTTTTGTGTAAAACTTATAGGTTTCCTCCACTTTTAATATTTTTCTTTTCCTGCTAAACATTTAAATGCAATTGGCCTCTAATAGCAGAAATAAACAGAGGAAATGTTTAATAAAGTCATCATTAGCACATACTGTTTCCAGAATAAGCTGTATTTAAAAGGTATACCTGCACAGTTATTTTACCTCTCTTCCTCAGGACCTCTAAAATACTATATAGAGTGGAGCACAAAACTTGTCAGTGGTTGAAAATTATGGATATATCTATGGGTTTTTTTGGCAGTAATACGAAAGTAGGAAAAATCATGCTTTCATTAAGAAGTTGCAGACAAATGCTAGAATAATTTTGCCTTCAAATCCAAAATGCTACAGAGCCTCAGTATAACTACTTTTTCAATCTATTCTAACTACTGCATCAATCAAAAGCAGTATATAACTATTTTTAAAGATAATTTAATCTTTCTTCATTAATCTTTGTGTCGGGCATGCAGTCTTATTTGCTAGTCTGGACATTTATTATATGGATAAATCCATGATTATTCTTTCCAGATTTAATGCCTTTACTATCAAAGGTTTTAGAATGGAGGTATACTAATTTTCATTCCAGAATCTAATCTATCCCTATATGAAACATGCTGTTGAGCCAACATACAACTTTTGCTTAGCTGTCTATTGTTCTGTTCATTGTGCTCTGAATTAATAACTACCCCTCACTATATATGTTCCAAACATTTTATGGAAGATCATACATTTTTCCAGTAAATTCTTGGAAACCTCATAAAAGTAGCAAAATATCAATCATAATCACTGTTAGAAAACTCTGAAAACAATAAAGTTCTGATAGATTGCTTCCACGTTAGAGGACCAATAGCTACACATTTTTCTATTGAATATTTAAATTTTATCATAATGTTTGTTGATTGATTCTTTATACATAATTTTGATCAACGATTAAAGAAATTGTGATTTGATGCATCTACCATGCTACCTTTCTGGACTTGCTGAGAGTCTTGTGATTTGGAGACACCATTTTACAGCAGTTTCTGTTCTATTCTATATAAGTGGGGTTGGGAAAGGTCAGGCCACTTCATTATTGGAAACTTCAGATCTTGATCATCTCTCTTATCTGGTTTAACAACTACATGAACTCACTGGGAGAAGCCACACTGGGCCCAATTAGACGCATAGCAGAAAGTTTGATCTAGTGTTGGAGCTAACAGGAGTTCAGTCGGGATCAGATTCAATTCCAGTAAGATGAAATGGCTGTTAGTTTGGAAATCTACAGATTCAAGGATTGTGTCAACTTTGATTCTTAATGAGATTACCTTCCTTCAGAAAGATCAAACTTGCAATCTGAGGATCCTTGTAGATTTCACAAATCTTGCTAAAAGAACAAGTGAAAGTTGAACTGGAGAACCTTTGCCCAGCAGTCTGAAATGGAACAGGACGGGCTAAAGATGGTCAGTGTTGCCATTGCTGTATCTCAGATTACTGAAATTCACGTTTCATGGAGTTGCATGTGAAGATTATCTAGAAACTTCAGCAAGACCAAAATGGAACAGCTTTTATGCTCCTCCTATATCATACCACTGTTATAGGACCTACACTAATTACTCTGTTTCCAAGGGCAATTCTATGTGTTAGTTGCCTCCTTTGATGCTCTTTTTGGCCCTTGGCTTCTAAGAGGGTGTCTCTCTCAGACTGAGTTTTACTATATAATGATTAGAGTGCCTGCTAAAGGGGGTGTGGAAGAAGTAATTCTAACAGTATGCATTCTCTATAAGGGCTTCCCTCCAATGGAATACTTGTTCTTTGAGATGAGGATGGCTCTCAATTTCATGGCTTGTGAGAAAGTGATAAAAATCTGACTGTTTGAAGACTGACTATGGAACTATCAGCACTTATATTATAAGCATTTGTGCTTTCGGTATTACTATTACTTATTGTCATTGTTTTCTTTCAATCTTAAGATCTGTAAATTGCCAAGATTCCATTAATTAATTAATATAATGAAGGCATAATGTGCTAGGCATACCAGACAGGAATGTACAGTTATTAGGGGCATTACATCTCAACAAATGTAACTGAATTATACATTCATTCATACTTTAGCACAACTTAAACAACTATATATAAAATTATTCTTTGCATGTGGGATATGTCATAGATAAAAAGAATCACAAACATGTAGAAATCAGTTTTTTCGAATTTAATAGGAAAATCTCCCAGACATTGTCCAGGTTTGCTTGTGCCCAGTTTTGTTGGAACATGTATGTATGTGTGTGTTTATTTATTTATAAAATTTATAGGCTGCCCATCTTATCTCATAGTAACTCTGAATGACTTGAAGTATTATAAAAAATATTGAAGTATTAGAGCTTGAAGTTATTATAGAAGGAAATTCTATATGATTATAGAAGGAAACTCTATATGAATCCCCCTATGCTCCTGATTATATTATGGGGTGAGAGGTGGATGATGAAAATTAAAATTTGGTCTTAGCTTCAGAAAAAAGTGAACAAAATAATTTGATTTTCTACACCAGACTCTAGATACTAAAATCAAAATATTAAAAAAGATTTTTGCTTTCAGATTCTAATGATTCATTTGAAAATTGTCCCATAGACTGAAATAGAACTTGGTTGAAGTTTGATCATGCAATTATTTAAATATAAGCGGTCATTCAATTTTAGCATTCCTTAACCAGGTAACAAATAGCAATATCTACTAATATTTTTATTATTAGTCTAATAATTTTTGCATTATCTTAAATATATACAAAGGCTTTTCTCACTCTCATCTTTACTTAAAGTTAGAATTGTTGAAAAAGAGTATGAGTAACAGAAAGAACTTAAGGAAATGTCTAAAATTTGAAAGGAAGAATGAAGAAAAGTTATTTTTTAACAGCAACACCACATAGCAATAAAAATGACCATATTTCTAAAATCTGTCTTAGTACATATGAAATTCATAAGCTAAGGCACACCATATATTTTGATAGTCTTACACTAAAATATTGATAAATGCTTTCATATGACAGCAGTTGGTTTATTCATTTGATATATGAAACAGTCCTAAAATATCCACATTTGTAAATGTAGGGCAGCTTCCAACAATTTGGAACAAATAATGCACAATAAATAGATAATTGCCCTTTAGAAAATCAAACACATAGTATGAGTACTTTTAATGAAATCATTATTTATCAAAAATATCAATATTTTAGATGTGTCAATGACAGCATAATATCCAAATCTCATCCCTGGGGGTGGGGATAGATAATATATGCAAACAACTCACTCTAAAAATTTAGTCTCCATGCCAGTGCCAGCCTGGCCAAGAAATACACAGAGCTGCTCTGAAAACATTCTGTGCAGTAAAATAAAAAGCACCTGATGAGCCATTGGCATTCACTGTGACTTCTGTTCTGAATCACAACTATGTTGAAGGAAGTATTCCTTCAGATGCTGTAAATACCATTGATGAAACAGAACTCATTTCCCCAAACAAAAGTTTGCAATTCTCTTCTGCCTTGATATGATGCAGTGTATTTAATACTTTATCTTTGTAAGCCACTCGGAGTCACCAAGAGTAAGTCAGGTGGCCATATTTTTTTTAAAATAAATAAATAATAAATAAATAAACTATCCAGCGCTGACTAGCAGGAGAAGGAGGAGGAGGATCCAGGCAGGCCCAACCACACCAATGTCAGTCTACCCTGATCTATCTCCATTGCTGTCCTGCACCAATGATTGCCAAATAGTTGACTGGCACACCAGCAGCAATAACTTAACTCATACCCACTCCTGACCCTCCAGATAACCTCCATGTTATCTTAAGCAGGTAAGAGGATCTTAGCAGGTGCCCATGTTCCCAAAAGGTCTGATGAGAAGCACTTTTACTCAGTTTGGTTTTTAAATTCTCTACCGACAATGCACCCCTCTGCCTTTTATATGTCACTGAGGCAGTGGTTGCTAAAGACTAAGCATGAAAGATTGCTAACTTTAGCCTCCTAGTTTATAATAAAAAGTATTCCAATTCAGACGTGATTGAATTACAACCTGTGCTTTGCTACTGAACACAAAATCCTCCTTTTTATCTCACATGTTATCTTTTTAATCTGATCGTTCAGGGGTGGGGAGTTGCATATGCTTATTAAAAAGCGGCTTAAAAGGGGTAACTCCTGCAATCCTTTCACTTTTTCATTTTAACTTGCACCTATATGCAATCTAGAACGCAATTTTGTATCTGCACTTAACTCAAAAGTGATGTGCAAAATTGCTTCTGTTGGGAGAAAAGCATCTAAAAACATGCCATTTTTAAAACAAAATTTTATATGCATGAAAACAGGATATAATGGCCTTGAAGTTGGAAAAGTGAAGAACACTATCAACAGTTTTGCCCATCTCAACTAGCATAGGACAATAAAGCAATCTGTGTCAGGCACTGCCGAATGATGTATCTGCCTATTTATTCTTTCTATTGCTTTCTTCTGTGACACCAACAGATAAATACTTCAGCAGTTTCCAGCATTTCCCCATCTTATTAAACTTGTGAGTGGAGGTCGAAAGGAGTGAGCTACAGTTTCTAAGCAAGGCCTAAAATTCATTGCGTACAAAGGTTTATGCCAGTTTAAAATAATACATTATCAGACAGCAGGCAAGATTTGTGTTTTATATTTCCTGCTGTGGAATGGCTTAATCTAGATATATTCACATTTGAAAATCTAACTTACGGAAATGAGGTTTCTTAGGCAGCAGTGCATAAAAAAAGTGGAGACTGGAAAGCTGTATCAAAAAATTCCCACTCTTATGGTCACAGACTTTGTTTTGATGAAGAGACAAATTAAGTAGCCTCTTAAAACTTAGCAAGCTCTTAACCAATCAAATATTATCTGAAAGGCCTCCTAAATTTTAAGAGTTACTTTTAGGCTTCTCTCTTATTTATTCTTAGCATTTGTTTTTCGTTGTCTTCATTGTGCCTTACTATCTTTCAGGTTTTGCCTCTTTCCCATTGTGCTAGAAAAGATTGGTAGTAGATAATACCATCCCATTAGTTTCAAATCTGGGACCTTCTGCAACATCAACAAAAATGGGAAATATTTCTCTATTTAGGCTAATATGAATAAAATCCCTTTACAGCCAAGTCATGCCTACTAAACCTGAAATATGTTAATAACTAAGAACCACAGCCAGCTAGAGGTCCCTGACCTTTACAACAGTACCCATTAATTGCTACTTTTTAATCCTTAAAAACTTATAATGGGCTTTTCAGTCTTTTCATGACTGCTATGGTAAGAGGTGACTACCTTGCCTAGCTAATTCTGGTTTTGGCAGATGATGCTTACAGTTATGGCCTGAATTATTAATTTCAAGCAAACTTTAAAAAAAATCTGTCATTGTAAAAGAAAAATCAGATACCATTATATCATGTACTATAGCCATTTTTGTTTCTACCTATTAATATCTATGTATATTCATGTAAATATAGCTGCTTCACACAATTTAAAAAGAAACAAAGGCCTAATGTAACTCCCCACCTGATATATGGACTGCAATACCCAGAATTTCCATACTGTGTATACAAATATACCCATTGTATAAGAGAGTCAAGAGTATCAGTTTGGGAGAACCGGCCTAGTGATATTTTCTCAGGTGCAAATAAGATGTAGTTTTCTGACACCTGAAGTAGACAAACTTATTCACTAAAAGGAGACTGGCGTATCAAATCTCACATGTTTCTAACTTTGAACAGAGTTCCTATGCCTATTGATTAAAAATAGTTCAAATATACTCCATTTCTTCTATCTGAGTTCTTACCCTGTGATAATTATGGTAGTGAATTGTCTTTCAGTTGCACTGTATCAGGATTACCCCCCCACACCCAAAACTGAATAACCCTCAAGCCCACTTGAGCTAAATTAAATAGTTTAAATAGCTAAATTTACAAGTTTAATTGTAAATTTCTAAATAATGAATGTGTAATTATTAAGATTCATGCAATTGGAGTAACCAAATTCTGTCAACAGTTCTGACATTTCTATAAATTTGATTGTGTCAGCCACTAGCATAAAGTTTTCAAATATGAGATTATTTCAGATATCCATTAACTACGACTTCTTACTCACTATTCGTGTTGTGCATCACCTAAAGAGAGTACAGCAAGGGGTATATGCTAAGCTAGAGCAATAAGGTGGTTCAGAACCTCACTGTGCCATTATGAAAGAGTCCTAATGTATATCTCTGATCTTTTCTTCTTCTGCTGGAATAAATAATTTATTCCTTAGCTATCAGGAGGGGCAAAGTATAATTCTGTCAGCATCTTCCCTCCTGCCTAGTTATTAATGGATAAAAGAGAATCAACAAAGCTATCAGCTTTAACGGGTAGACCAGATAGGAAACACAGCCATATGCTAAACTAGATTTCAAGTCTAGTTTCTTGGAAGATTTTGTGGAAGTCAGAATTTTTTGCAGAAAGCCACACCACATCCTCTTCTGCACGCATCTGCTACTTTTTAAATTTATTTATAAGGCCTTTGCCAGTTTGAGCTCTTCCTTTAATAGACTTTGGGCTGCTTGCCTCTTGTGTACTAAGTTTGTGGCACATGGAATTGTGCTTTCTTGTCTGATTGTTGGTAAGCCCCTATAAGTTGCCTGGAATGGGAACATACCAGTGAGGAGTGTGTTGCACTATTGTAAACAAATTCAGCAAGAGGTATGAAATCAGTCCAGTTGTCTTGCTGGTTTGAAATATAGTATCACAAATGCTGCTTACAACAGTTTATTAATCTTCTCGGTTTCTCCATTGGTCTCTGGATGATGTGAGGAAAATGAATTAATTTTAATACTTAATAATTGCAAGAGGAACTTCAAAAATTTGGAAGTGAACTGACTTCCTCTGTCTGAGATCATATGACTGACCTCTATATCTCTATATCATGATTGATTCCATTATATCTAAAGACATGGTGCAAAATTGAGCTATTTCCTAGGCTAGGGCTTTTCAACCTTTTCACAGATTGTACCACTTTTAGGACATGACAATATTTGTGTACCACCAGTGCTTAGCAAGGTGTCAAAAACTTGATGACTAAAAAAAGGGGGGGATTTTGGGTTTTACTGATTAGATTCATTTGTTGTTATAGAAATGGCTAGTTTATAATATTATGGAAAAGTAAAAAGTTGAGGTTCAATGTTAATGCTTCCTTCTACTGCAACAGAGGAAATATGCTCTTTTTCCCTTCTCCCCCTCACTTTCCCCCCCTTTTTCCTCCCCACTGTGTCCTACTATTTGCTTTTGTATTTTTGTATTTTATTCTATAATCTAATAAAATATTACAAACTGTAGAAAAAAAGTAAAAAAGTAGCAGTTTTAATTTCTTCGGTGGCTGTTCCTCTGCTGAATCACTTTCCTTTTGCACTGACAAATGTATGATGAATTTATCCATGTTTATTAATATGCACCACTACCAGCTAGTTCAGGGGTCTTCAAACTTGGCACTTTTAAGACTTGTGGACTTCAACTCCCAGAATTCCTCAGCCCTCATGGCTGGATGAGGAATTCTGGGAGTTGAAGTCCACAGGTCTTAAAAGTTGCTAAGTTTGTAGACTCCTGAGCTAGCTGGTTTGCCCTTCTGAGCTCTTCCACAGTGTAGTAAGAATGCACCCCCCCCAATCCCTTCCCTGTACCCTTAAAGACACGGAAATCAAGTGCAAAGCAAGGAAATAAAGAAACACAAATTCCGTTTTTTTTCTCTTTAAGCTGCCTCAGGCGTGTTACGTGTCACAATGTTGCAAGTCTAGACTGAAAGGCTCCGCAATTGCAAAAAGCTTTAGCTTTAAATTAAGCCTGTTTACCTTCAAAGAAAACTTTCTAAAAGCCACAGACAGACTCAATTAAAGGGGATAAAACTAATTACATTTGTTTAAAGGGATTAAACCTTTCCTGTTGTCTTTTTTCCCCTTCCCCCACCCAAACCACATTCTTTTATAGCCTCTCTTCTCTTCCCCCCCTTTTTGTTCAGTTCATCTCCATCTCGGAGCTGCTTCTGGAAGCGCCAATCAGCTGGAGCCAATCAGTTGGAGCCCTGCCAGCTCCTGGGGCTTCCGCCAAGCCCAGACAGTCCTGCAGCTGCAGCTGCCTCTCCCTCAGGCTTGGCTCGCTTCGGCTCATTCCCCTCCCCTGCTACACTTGGCTAGCAATTGCGTACCACCTGCCATGTGGCAAAGTACCACAAGTGGTATGCGTACCACCAGTTGAAAAGCCCTGTCCTAGGCCACTGGGGGACCCTTGCAAAGAATAAAATGAGCCAATTTAGTAAATAAATCCACCACTACAAGTATGTTAGTATATCCCTGAACTGGGACAAGATCAATGATAAAATCTAGAGAAGCAGTGTCCCAGGGCTGTGATGGGGTTTTTGCAGCTGCAATAACCTAGCCAGGTTACCAGGGATTGTTTTTTTTCTATGACAGATATGACAAGAGGAAACTTCTTTTTGTTGGCACAGACATGAGGCCACAAAAAGTTGATGTTAGGTTTTAAATACCTTCCATGTCCTGGTGTTTTGTTGTTATGGCACAAGTACAGCAGTAACTTTTTGGTCTCCCTAGAAGTCATCCATTCGGGCCTAGGCATGTGCATCCTGCTGTTGCTGTGCCCTAATCTAATCAAACAGATCAACAGCCTATCTTCCTGCTCCTGCCAGATTTTCATGTTGGACTGATTAGGGTGTGACTCAAAGTTGCGTGTTTAGAACACTATTGCCAGATGGGATTCTGTAGTGATTCTGTAGCCCAAATAGTCTAACTGAGACAAGTCAGAAGCACACTTTTCTAGTTGGAGAAAGAGCTTATTGTCCTGTAATTTTTGCAATACGTTACTGGTTACATGCAAGGAAGGATCTTTGGAATAAACTGATATGTCATGTAAGTATAATCACAACAAACTTGTCTAGAATTTCTGAAAATCAGTTGTTAATGAACCAAAAAGTCCCAGCCCCACTAAGCCAAAAGGCATCACTGTACATTGCCATATCTTGTATCAAAGGCTGTTAAATATTTGTGTCCTACTTTCATTATGATTAGATCGCAAGCAATTCTCAAGTCTAGTTTTGTAAAGATATGTACCTTTTGTAGCCAGCTAATAGATCTGAGATAAGTGGAATTGGATAATGATCTCTAAGTGCCATTCTTTTCAGGTCTTTGTAGTCATCAACTCTGTGCATGGGGACTCCCTCCTTTCCCTTCAGAGTGGCTGCTGCTTCTCCTTGTTTTGGAAGGACAAAAAATGTGGTTGTTGATTCTGTTGAGCTGGAAGGGTGAAGAATCCTTTTTTGACGTTGACCACCAAACATTCCTTGAAACTGACTAAATAATGGATAGACATAGGATACTGTCTCTTTCCTGGGATTTGGATTCTGGTTTCAAACTGATGATACAATTACGTACATGCCTGGGGGCAGGGAGATAACACAACTGCCTCTTCCTCTCCAAACATATCTGCAAAATATGCATATTTTTCTGGCAGTGCTGATTCTCCCATATTCTGCATTGGAGTGGGCAAAGTAAGCTTTCACTGCTTATAAGTGATGTGGCTGGCATTTAGGAATGGGGAATGACAGCATTCCTTTTATCCAATTTACATCTGGATTATGCAGCTGAAGCCACTTTATTCCCAAGATGATGGGTACTTGTAAGGAGGCAGTTACATACCATGTTATGAACTCGGTGTGATCTTTGATTGTCAACTGCAATGGAGCCAATGTGCTGCAGAATCAACCCTGCTCTTAGTGGCTGTCCATTAATTATCTTGACTTCATTGGGCTTTCTAGAGCTTGAGTAAGCAATTTTAGTTTCTGTACTTTCTTTATGTCTATGAAATTAGTGGTTGCTCCAAATTCTACAAATTCTACCATCTTGCTAGAAACTAAGATAACAATAACAGAAGTAATTAAGCATGCTTGCCTGCTATCAGCTGACAGACTCTCCTCAAATGGTGGCAAGCCCCCCCTTCAGGGTTCTGGTGGTTTGGAGTGCAGCAAAGTTTCCCTGATGTGCTGCTTTAAAGAAAATTGGGCATTTGCTGGCTATGAGCTCTGTTGATTTACAAGTTTTGCATTTCATTTCTATGCCAGCTATTAGCACTTTTACCAGGCATGCGTGGCTATGCCTCCTGGGGCCCCAAGGTAAAGTCATAGTCCCTGATCCCTTTTTCTTTACTTCTCTCCTGATGACAGGGAATTCTTAGATGCTCTGATTTGCATATTTTTTCTCACACTGAGCAGGCCATTGGGATAGGGTAAGACAGACCCCATACCATTCCTTTCCTGCCTTAGCTCTCCTAGTCAGGCAGCTATTATTATACAATGCTGATGTAGCTCTTCCTTGAGGTGCCTTGCCTTACCAGATCATCTCTTAGATCCTTGGTCAGCCCTTCTTTGAACTGATTAGTCATTCCACCCTATATAGCCAGAAAGTAATTTAAAGTACAAAATACATGACCGTACTCTGCTCTGTCCTGTTTGAGCTTCCAGATCCCTGAACTAGCAGTGATTCCCTGATGGGATCCTCAAAGTGTCCTTTGAGTTTATGCATGAAGTCCTAATAGTTGTCCAGCACTGGATTGTTCCCTCAATTCATGGAATTGCCCACTTAGCTACTGCTTCCTTCAGCAAACTCAGCACAAAAGTCACTTTGGTGCGATCAGTGAAAACTCCACCAGCTTGCATGCCATAAACATTTCACATTGAATGGTGAATGTTGAGAATTGATCCTTCTCAACATTCTCTGACTAGGTATCACGGGAATGCAGGACCATGTGCTGAGCCATCATCTGTGGTCCTGAGGGTTGGAGCAAATCATGCCCCAGCTGTTGTGTTAGTTGTATCATGGCATTCTGAAAATTGGTCATCAGTGCATCTAGTTCCTCCTGTTGTTGCAACAACATTGCTGCCAGTTGCTTGGCAGATAGGAGAGTTCCTTGAGGATCAGAGGCCATTTCCCGAAATTTCTCACTTTGGAAGAGCTATAGAGACTTGCAAGATTGATGTCAACCTTATTAAGTAGACAAGACAGGAAGCACAACCAGGTACTAACTCTTTTTTATTATAAGAGTATATTAATAGAACCTTGCTAGTCTGAAGGTACAATTCTCCCGCCATTTCCTTTGCAGCCTAAGAAACTAGGGAGTTCCTATTGAGTCTTTTGGCCTACCCATTATCCAACTGTGGACTATGCTGTCTCTTATCTGACTATTCCCTAGGTAGCATCTCTGGGCCCAACCTCCCTTTCCCATATACTGATACAAAAACACTGGACATACTGTATTGATGTAACTTGTCTCCATGCCTCCTTAAATCTATAGGAATATCTAAGTATATTTGTTGCTTGCTAAGGAGCCAAAGGAAAGCTTAGGTAATATTTAATATTGTGCAATATGTATTAGTTATCTAGCATTAAGATTCAGAACACAGGAAAACGTGAAACTATGTGGACTTCAGCATTCTCGCTGGAAATTCTGGAAGTTGAAATTCACATAGCTTCCAGCTGCCAAAATTGAGAAACACTGCTTTAAGGAATTAATTCATTAAAATTAATGAATATGAACTACATAACTCCTAATAGAGAAGTTCCATTAAACTAGAGGAAAGGTGCTAGTGTGACTAACAGGCAGAAATACAGAAAAACATAAAAAGGTCATGAAACCCAAATCTTCTCAAATGAGAAATAAGAAAAGGAACACAAACTTTGGCAAAAGTATAAGCTGACGGTGAGGGATAGAGTCTTTAGATAAAAACAATAATGATTATTAGTGTTTATTTAAATCTATAACATGAAGGAAAATGGGCAACAGAGCTAGCAATGAGAACTTTCAATGTTAAAGATGTGAAAGATGTAGAAAAGCATATGTTTTTGGTTTCTTTTTAGACTTCTTTTACATAACAGAAAACAGAGTTGGAAAGGATCTTGGAGATCTTCTAGTCCAACTCCCTGCTCAAGCAGGAAACCCTGTACCATTTCAATCTCTTCTTAAAAACCTCCGGTGTTGGAGCACCCACAACTTCTGGAGGCAAGTTGTTCCACTGATTAACTGTTCTAACTGTCAGGAAATTTCTTCTTATTTCTAGGTTGCTTCTCTCCTTGATTAGTTTCTATCCATTCTAATTCCTGCAACTGCTGCTCATAGCCTCCAATCCTTTATTATTTTTGTTGCTCTTCTTCGTACTCAAAACTGGATGCAATATTCCAAGTGTGTTTTACCAAGGCATTATAAAGTAGTATTAACCCTTCATGTGATCTTCATTCTGTCCTTCTGTTAATGAAGCCTAGAACTATGTTGGCATTTTTGGCAGCTGCAGCACACTGCTGGCTCATATTAAATGATTGTTCACTAGAACTCCTAGATCCCTCTCACAGTTACTGCTATTGAGCCAGGTACCACCTATACCTATGCATTTGGTCCGCCAGATATTCAGACTGGATTTGGCATTTTTGATCACCTATCCAGTCTTTCCAAGGACATGGGATAGGCAGCTGTTGTGTTTACTTTACAATACAAAAATAGAACTTCTGGTAGATCAGTCCTAGGGAACTCCTAGAGCACCTATGGAAGAGAGGGGCTAGAATGTCTGGGGAATCTTTAAGACAGAAGATAACAATGAACTCTCTACGATACCTAAGTTTCCCCTCCACTTATTAAAGACACAAGGGAAATGCTAGTGACTAATAAAACCAAAAATATTTTTTTCAGCTCCTTCAAAACATGTAAACAAAACAGTCACACAGCAATTCTGCTGTGTCACCATAAATTGATATCAAATTTGTTAGGACAAATCATTGTTATATTGTTATATTCTGTGATAAATGAGAATCATAGAAAGAATAGTAAAGGAGGAAAGGGCAGTTCTGAATGTTTTTACTGTGAGCCTTTTTAGGAGAAAAATAACAGGCAGCTCCGCAGTTTATCAACTAAGCAGAAAATTAGCAATTATTATGTCTGGATAGTATCAACAGAGAATTCTTAAAAGAAATCAAAGAAGCTGACCTTTTAAGAAATACATATAAGTAAAGTCATTGAATGAAGCTGGACTTTTGATGACTTACAGAGACTGATCCAAGTTCCATCTATATGGAACTTCCTGTACCAGCATCCTAAAACATTTTTGTATATTTGAAGTGCCTACTTGAACTGGGCTATTTTTTTTGGAACAAGCATAGAAAGCATATTGAGACAGTCTTTAGGTATAAATTTATAGTTGTGTTCATCATGTCCATTTATCTGTCTTTTTCTGTGTCTCCACAATATATCACTTAAATCACTTAAATATGAGCCAGCAGTGTGCTGCAACTGCCAAAAAGGCCAACACAGTGCTAGGCCGCATTAACAGAGGGATAGAATCAAGATCACATGAAGTGTTAATACCACTTTACAACGCCTTGGTAAGGCCACACTTGGAATACTGCATCCAGTTTTGGTCACCACGATGTAAAAAAGATGTTGAGACTCTAGAAAGAGTACAGAGAAGAGCAACAAAGATGATTAGGGGACTGGAGGCTAAACGGTTGCTGGAATTGGGTATGTCTAGTTTAATGAAGAGAAGGACTAAGAATGACATGATAGCAGTGTTCCAATGTCTTAGGGGTTGCCAGAAAGAAAAGGGATCCAAGCTATTCTCCAAAGCACCAGAAGGCAGGACAAGAAGCAATGGATGGAAACTAATCAAAGAGAGAAGCAACCTAGAACTAAGGAGAAATTTCCTGACAGTTAGAACAATTAATAAGTGGAACAACCTGCCTCCAGAAGTTGTGAATGCTCCAACACTGGAAGTTTTAAAGAAGAGACTGGACAACCATTTGTCCGAAATGGTGTAGGGTTTCCTGCCTGAGCAGGGGGTTGGACTAGAAGACCTCCAAGGTCCCTTCCAGTTCTATTATTATTATTATTATTATTATTATTATTATTATTATTATTATTATTATTATTATTATTATTATTATTATTATTATTATTATTATTATTATTATTATTATTATTATTATTATTATTATTATTATTATTATTATTATTATTATTATTATTATTATTGTTGTTGTTGTTGTTGTTGTTGTTAGTAATAGTAGTATATTAAGATATTATGGTGCTATTTATTTAACTTTATATAAAATATAAATTTATAAATCTATACATTGATAAATTGTAAACTATAAATAAATTTGTAAATCTGTAAATGTATTGCTATATGCACGTCTATCTTTCTGTCTCTCCATCATACATTCGGAATAATATGGTTCTATTTATTTAATTTTATATCAAAATAGCATATCATTATGGGTGGGTGGAGTCCATCAATAGTCAAAAATAATCATACACATCCTGCAAATTTCAGATATAGCTCATACCATTTATAGGAAAACAACAATAGAAGAGGGCCTTTATGTCCTATATGGGTACTTTTGAGGCACCTCCCTATCTATTCTCAAATAACATTATACATTTAAAAGTGCACATATACTTTAATCTGATCTAGCAGAGTTCTTATGTCCAACTTGAATATAGAGCTATGTAGGTGTCTGTTCTTTGAGCTCAGTGTGATTTAATACCTATTAAGTAATTTATGGAACTTTCACTGCAATAGGTAGGAGGGAGACCTGAATTTGGCCATTAAACTTTTGTATTCATTACTACAGTATTTGTCAACTTGAGTTTACACACATATTTGTTATTATAAAAGCATTATTTTTTGTGTGACCTTTCTCATAGGTAACACTGACACTGCACTGAAAACCTCTCTAGAATGCAATTTAAGTTTTACTATACAATGGGTAGGTATGGCCTCAAAGACCAGCACTTTTGGATGCTGGTTGTCTAGCAGAAGTCTCACTGACTTTATCTTTTTTTCAGGCAAGCAGACTTCATTCCACTAGCAGAAAAAAAATGTTGATTTTGCCAGCAGACGGCACTCACCATTTCACTGCTCCCTACAATTATCTGAGGCCAAACCAGAGTCTGAAAATCAAGGACCATCTTCAGCTTTAGTATATATTACAAATCCTCTGGAAATTTACTGTAACTGTCCAAGCTATAATAAACACTACTCTGTCTAGCTCATAAAAATGAATTCCTTGAACTATGTGCGTGCTTGCTACTGAAGGCAGAAAATGCACTGGAGTTTTATCTATGTGTCATTTCAATCAGTCAGCTTTTACTTTCAAGGCGCCTACTCTAAGGATAAGTGCATTGTTGCATGGCTTATTCTTGCTGTACCATATTAGGAAAAGAAGAAAAAAGAAAACTGGGCAGTGATTTAGTAGAGGTAGAAGGAAAGCTAGGAATTATGTCTAACCCAAGAATTTCCAAAGTCTCTTATAGTAAAAAGAATTCTTCTTGTGCCTTAAAGCTAACATATTGATTACGGTATAAGCTTTTGAGGCTTTCACTTTATCTCATTATGAAAGTTGGTTTCATTTCCCCCCCCCTATATTTCTAATTGATGTTTTAAGTAGGGACCCGACTTTCCCATTGTTATGAAATGTCCATATACTGGGAATTCCATCCCTACAGTGTAAAATATAGATGGTTTGTGAAGAAAATATGTCTGATTGAGCAATCAGAAAATCTGGCTCTCAGTTTCAAATATACAACAGAAAAATGGGCCATCAAACAAATCAACCTAGAATTCATAGTCAAAGCACAAATGACCAGGATCAAATTATCACACTTCATGCACATTGTGGAAAGACCTAGCTCTCTAAAACAGTCTGTGAAGCTGGGAAAGGTGGAAGGAAAGAGAATAAGAGATTGACCAACAGCAAGGTGGATGGACTCAGTTACACTGACAATGAATGTGCCATAGGCAGATCTAAAAAGATCAGTTTGGGGACAAATCCTCCTGAAGAAAATCTATCATTGTGGTTGCTAAGAGTCAACACAGTCTTGATGGCACATAATGAATCCTTGCTGTGCCTTTGGGTATAGGCAGTTTGCAAAGAAAAATGCATTGAGCAAGCAGTTCTCAATTTTGAATATATGCCTGTGTTAGTTGGAAGGGCTTGCAAAGTATAACAGTATACGTTATCTTTAAAAAAGAGAGTAAGAATGAACTGCTTTGCAGAAGTAATACACATGGTACTGTTTTGTTAACAACAACTTATTGCAAAATGAAAATAAGGGCTGTAACCATTTTAGCAAGACTCATATTAAAAGGTAAAAATCACACCACTAAAATACATGGTACAGTATTATGGTTCATTAAAGAGTCTCTATTGATGTGCCTTGTTAATATGAAGGGATGCCAGAATAAAATATGTCAGCATAACAATTCTCCATCTTTTTGAACATATCAACTTGATATTAAATTCATGTTCAGTATTATCACTTGTTTAACTTTTCATCATTCGACAATTAGTGAATGAACAGTATTTGAAAAATACTGAGGCTAAAACATATGAAAGAATGTCCCCCCCCCATCTAAAACCAGATTCAATAACCATTCACCCTTCTGTTAACATAGTTTGATAATAGGATGCTATAAGCGGATCAAGGTTTACAGCATGAGTATTAATTTTCCTGGGAGTTCTAGATTCAGCCTGATTCTTCCTAATCCTAAGGGATTGTGAAATACCTGGTGCATAAGCCATCTTGAATGTCTTCATATGATAAAGGCTAAATGGTGCCTTAGAACATCTGTTCCTGGAGCTCCTCCAGCGGAGATTTCTTTCTATAATAGAAAAGCTTTGTGAAACAGTCTTTGTGAAACCATCTGTGTGATGTGAACTCCTCTCAGAAGGAGGAGGGAAAAAAAATCTGCCAGTCTGGCTCTGCAAACCAAATGGGACACTGATACCTATTAAGCAACAACCACCACAAAGAAAGGCCTTTAACACAATGATTAAGGTTGTCTTGTTGCACAATGTTGACAGGATAGGATATTTCACATGGGAAAGGTTACTCTATCTTTTTGGGGAGGTCCGAAAGAAAGTGGAAAATTAGTTATTTTTCTATTGCCAAGACAAAGCAGTTAACAAGACTTTAACAAACCACTCCACTGCAGAATAAAGGTCCCTTTATGAAAATTGTGGACTACACCACATTGGGTCTGGTGCAGGTTGGTAGATAGATTTTTATTTTTACTTCCTTGTCTACAGCTATGTGTGAATGAATTGCACAAATTCCATCCCTGAGGTGGTCTAGAACCTGGTTTCCTTGCTCTAATCCAGTACCTTAACCATTATACCACACTGGCTCTGAATTTTATACATATGTCGTATTCTATCTCGAATATATCTTTTTGATTTATTCTATTAATGTAATATATTGAATATATTCTATCAAGTATACTCAATATATTTAACAGGACCAAAAGGGACTTTTTTAAATGTTGAAAGAAATATGGGGGATACAATATTTATTTCAGTATTGATCTAAGATCTGCTTCCAAATGTATTTGGTTCTCTTTCATTGGTATTTTGAGATTTGTAAGAGTGTTGCTTTAGTATGCTTTGTATAGTTTAATCAAATATTAGAAGAGGAATTTTCATAAGGGCTTTACTTCCTTTGAAATGCATGTCCTATACATTATCAGGTCAAAACAATTCTAAGAGATCATATGAAAATTCATATGCCCTGATGGAAAATTCATAAAATTAGATTGAATCTTCACCTAGAAGATGACATAAAATGAATTTCCAAATATCTGTGCTTTGGGCTACAATCATTCTCTGCAATGTCTGAAGGCCCTCCATAAAGTTGGACTCTGTGCTGCTAAAAGCTTGTCTCCCAAATCTGAAGAGGCCTTTTTACAATAGCCTTAATACAGCAGGAAAAGCTGCAGAGAAAATCAAAAAGGCAAGCCTCAGTAAAGCATGCAAGCACCACACACACACACACACACACGGACACGAACAAGGACACTTTTCAAAATAATAATGTAGTTCTTATTTGGTCTTAATCTTATCTGATGCAGAACAACCCTGTTATTTTATAAGAATATATTTGTTCATTATTCTGTTTCTAAGTGATCTCAGAAGAAACTTGTGCAAATTAATTGCAACTTTTAAAACATTACCCATAATATTTATCTGAAGGGATTTCAAGATATTTATGTTATAAACCTTGATGCCTTGGTTTAATTCAGATCTAATATTCCCAGCCACTGCATTTAGAACAATCTTCCCCAAACTATGAAGCTCTGTTCATAGCTCTGCTGGAAATTAATTCCAGTCCCAAAAGTTTTAGTTAAGCACTTCTGTGAGGCATCAGTTTAAGAAAGATTGATTTACAAATGGAAGCATTCCTTTCCCTCTTTTCCTTACTGTCTTCTCATAGTGTTTATTAATATTACATGAATTTAAATTAGAATCCTGTTTTGAATCCTGTTTAAGAGAGAATTGTGGCTAGAGATAAAGGCCATGGTCAATGAAAAATTATGTTACCTACAATTAAGACCAGTAGCCAGGCAGTGGTAGAATGAGTCTGTCTAGGCCCACAATCTGCATTCTCATAATTACATAAATTGTCAGATTTGGAAGAAAAATACAAAACAAATTATAACGTGCCTAACTGCATTTCTCATGAGCTTATTTGTATCTTATATAAAATTATTAAAACCTTCCCAAATCTTGAGTTAAAGAAAAGGAAGTTTATACTTTAGTCATTTATCCTTTTTTGGAATACCATTTTATCCAGTAAGCCACTGTGTGTTTTGTATCTACCTATCTGCATAAACTTACTGCATAAAACACAGTAAGGAAAAACTATTAGTAATTATTACTAATTGAAGCTCTTTTTCTTTAAAGAATTTCCCTCAATATTCAGGGCCCTATTTATTATTGGTATTAACACTGATACAATTACTTTTCAATCATTATGTGTTCTACTTCCTGTTTCTAGTAGAAACGATCTATTCACAAAAGAATTACCCATAAAGCAATAACAATTATTTGTTATTGATTCAGATCACTTCACTGTGTGATGGTGAATTAATAAAAATAAGGTATTCCATTATATATTAGTAGCAACTTTATTACATAAAATCTCTGTAATTTAAATTTTTGACTCTCATGCTGTACTTGATAGCATGGATTTCTTTTCAGCTATAGTCCCAGGCAGGCATGTATTTGCCTGCAGAAGAAATACAGATAATATTTAAGCTAATTTATCCCAAATATTCCCAAGTCCTTGATGTTCCACATGTACATCTGAAAGAGGTTCTGTACACAGATACAGTTGAGAATGCCTTAGGCAGGTTTCTGCTCTCTGGAAGTCCTCAAGTGTCTTTAGTGACATTCATTTATAGATATTTTTTTAAAACATGCCTTTATACTGAATTCATAAATATTCAAAAGAGAATCAAGCATGAAAGGACTTGGGAGCAGAGTTTTGTAGCATGACTAACATAGTTAGATTTATCTGTATGCAAACGAATTTTGGTACTGCACTTTCCTACCCAGTGTAATCACATGCATGTCTGCTCAGAAGAAAACTTCATTGCAATTGATTGGCTTTATACTATAGCTAAGAATGCATCAACCCAAATTATTGAAAAATAGCTGTATTATCCTATTTGTACAGATAACCTTCGATAAATGATTAAAGACATTCCTCCTTTTCATACACTCTAAATTAACAGAATATAAAATATCCCTTTCTATTTTGCAAAAAGCTTCATTATCCTCTTCCCCCCCCTCCCAGAATTTGGAGAAGGAAGTGAATGAGTTTTGCTTTTATTTTAATAAAGCATCTTTGTCTTTTTCTAGTTCTTACCTAGTATAATTCTACAAAAACAAAAATCAGACGACTTTCATACCTGGCTCCTAAGAGGAATCCGACTGAGGAGTGCTGAAACTTTTCTTATATTTTTATTGGTTAGAAAGGTGAATCTACCCAATCAAAAACGTGTTCCCTGGAAATGGGAACAAAATATTTTTTAGATAGCTCATTAATTTTTGCATGTATGTTAATTTTCATGGCATTATCTCATGATCTAGTTATTGTAGGGTTTCTTAAGTTAAACAGTCAGAAACTAGTGTTTGCACAGTTTGAAAACACCAGTTATCTTTAGAATCCATAATAACATTAAAACATTTTAAAAAATCCCCTGGCTTAATTGCAGTGGCAATATATTAGCTTAATAACTAATGAATGTCTCTTTATTTGTCGCTGAGTGTATACATAAAGGTTTTAAAATAGGGTTTCTACGTATATCAATCTCCATCATTTTTGTAAGTCAGCTAAAGTACACAACATCCAAGTCTCAAAGAACCAAAGTATATTTAATTTGTCCCTTCTCTAAACAAAGCTGTCTGTTCAAATTTTCCAAAGGGAAGTTTCATATTGCAATGCCAAGTGTACCTGCAGACATGTGAACATATACTTATGAGAAGCAAACCATTGCTATACAGAAATAATGAATATCGATATGTCCATATGTAATCATTTGCTTCCACATATCGTTGGTTACTGTTCTGGAATGGATAACTCTAGGCATCAGCATAGTCACCCATTTCTGCAGGAATGTTTGGTACACCTAGCTAGCTGCTCATCACTAAGCTATTCACTCTGAAAGCTGATCCAGTAGCTGAGTCAAGAGCTATTTCTAAAACAGTAGTCTCAGGTTGTTATTATTAAGAGAACACAGTGATAATGGTTGTCAGCATGGAGCAGAGAGATTAGGCACTTCTATTAGTCTTAATGAAAGGTACACTGTTAAATCTCACCCTTCCATACTGGAAGATTAACACAAAATGCACATGGAGTGTTTATTTTTTATTAAGATACTGTTCATTACCACTTTCTTCTTCTTCCTCTTCCTCTTCTTCCTCTTCCTCCTCTTCCTCCTCCTCAACTTCATCTGCTTCTTCTTCCTCCTCCTCCTCCTCTTCCTCCTCTTCCTCCTCTTCTTCCCGATCTACTTCTTCATCCTCCTCTTCCTCATCACCTTGTTCTTCATTATCATCAGAATAGTCCTCTTCTTCCTCCTCCTCCTCTTCCTCCTCCTCCTCCTCTTTATCATCCATTTCTTCAGTTCCATCTGTTTCATAACATTCATCTACTGAAGAGTTGTCTGTTTTAACCACAAATGGTTTTCTTTTTGGAGCAGGTTCTTGGGGCTGCTTCTCTTGGGTTTTTCTTTTTTTTGCCAAAGGACAGCCATAAACACTGTTCAGAAAGAATTAATACATGCGTTATTATACTCTCTACCAGATCACCAGTCAAAAGGGGCGAAATACTTTGCTGCAATTTACTGTTTTCTTTGAAATATATACTTTCTTCCATAAAAACTGAAGGAGAGATGAAAATGTTTGGCAATGTACCAGAAATTAACATTGAACAGCAATTATGGAAATTCTTATTAACCTTTTGCTTTATTGCCCTTTTAACTAGAATCAATGCAAAATGTTTTACAGAATACATATCATTACCCAGTGGGGCTTCCTGGTGTTCTCAATCATTAATTAATATTATGATTTCCAATATGGTTTCTCTCAAATATACAAATCTGGTGACCTGATCTAAAACAGGAAGTTGCAAATCACTGAAAGAGAAGCAAATTATTATATCCATTATAAAGCTGTAATCACCAAACCAAACTTAAAAGTTTTTGCATAAAGACTCTATGTGGTTCAGTATAACTTTTCGGTAAACCAAGACACCAAATTTCTATCCAATTTACCCAGTCAGGCAGAGATTTCAAAGAACTATCTCTTATTTAGTCACCTAATTACATATTACTCCTAAACTATAAATAGTAGCACAATCCTATGTAAGAAATACTGTTAAGTACCATGCTCAGAAATAAGCTCCACTGAGATTAATGAGACTTATTTCCATGCGTGCAAGATTGCAGACTTTGTCATCTTTCTGCTAGCTGGATGATAAAGAGGCTCTTTTTTAAAAATAACAACAGGTGTGCATAGGCTGTAGAGAACCAATTTCAGCAACAAACTAAAGGTTTCGTGCTTAACGACAATAGATAACTTGATAAAAATGTGGTTTTTTACATAAATCAGATAATGGAAGAAAGCCTTTGTCTTTTTTTGTAGCAACTTCTTTAAATGCATGATGCATTTATTCTCCTAATAAAATAGAACCTGTTTATGAATTAGAATAGAAAGACACTATTGTGTTTATATATATATATATATAAATATATGTATACTTACAACAATAATAGGAGCTCCCTGTTCTTTCAGTATGCATTCTAAAAGACTCTTTGGGGTATGCATTTACTATGCAAATACCTTCAATGATTTCAGAAGATGGCCTTTAACAGTGAAATTATATCTGTGTTCTTAAAAATAGAAACCCATAGGAGGTTTATTTCAGAGTACAGTATATAGGACTACAGCTTAAATGGACCACAACTTCTGTGCATGTCTCAAGTGAGACTTAAAACAGGTTTTGTCTTTCTATTCCATTCAGTTCAATTACCTGATTTATAATATGAGAGAAAATACAAAGCAGAAATTCCCTGGCGCCGGAAGGAAACCCATTCAATCGTGTGACCAGTTTATTATTTCACCTATTCTTTCCAACTACTAGTGACATTGGAAGGAGGTTCAGACTTACAGTCTTCATGAGCACACCATAATTGTCTCAAAGAAAAAAAAAACCCACCAGCTTTATGCTGGGAACAGTATGTTAATGTTTGATCCATTCAGATGAATAAGGGTATTTAGGGGATATTCCCATGACAAAGGAAGAACATCCCACATGGAGAAGATTCTTGTCCATAGCAGTTCCAATTCAATTTGAAGAGCAACAATATTAAACTGAAGAGGCTGAGTCTGTGGGGAGGAAACCCAACTTCCTTGCTCTTATCTGAAGGAATTTCTGCAGGGCAGGTTTCCATGTCATATTAACTAATTTCTGCAGGTGCAGCCCATTTATCTCTGTACATCTCCCATGGCACTGCAACATTGTCATTGACCTGAGAGGATTCTTAGCTATCCAATGAAGAAATTTGGAGGGAGGGAATTGGATATGAATGGTTCTAAGATTAGCCATGCTATAGTCTTAGTAATTCCAAATCTGGTGAGAGCCAATGCCTTCTCCAGCACTGCATAATATGATGACTGTTTGACATTGCTGGAACTCAAATGGAAGGTAATCTACTAGCTTGAGTTAAATGCCTCTTTGTCTTTAAAAATGTGTTTTTTAAATGGGATCCTCCTGCAAAACACAACTCCTAATGAAAATGTTGTCTGGAATGTTATTCTTGTATGCATCTTATTGGAGAAAGAATAAGTGCTCCAAAAATATGGAAGCAGCTGATTAAACTGCTTTCATGTGATTAGTAAGAGAGCACTTCAACCTATAGAATAATGTGAGAAGAGGCCTTAAGTGATTCAATATCTATGGACACATTCAGTTCTTGACCCATGTAGTGGTAGCAAAATAAGCACTTGCACCAACTCAATACTCTATTATCTCTGTGTCACACGGAAATGTCCATTTTTTTTAGGTGGATTCTAAAGAGAAGCCATGAAAATAATTTGGGTCCACTGACTTATCACAACTGAAAGATTACAAATCTGATTATCAACAATTGAAAGATTAAAAACCTTGACTGTTCATTGGATAACTATGATACATACTGTGCTGCTGATTAACTTAATGATCAGAATCAGGCAATGAGGTGAAGCAGAAAATCAAATTAATTCTGGCAACAGCTAAAAAATTAAACACGACACACTAAAGTAGCAAAAGGAGGAATAGGTTCATTTTAGAAGTAGGAGAATGAATATTTGGTCTATCATAAATGTAGCATAATATAACAACTTTTTTGTTATTAACTACATATAATAAAATATTAAGCAAATATCACACGATATTGTGATGCACTGGTTGGGCAAATATTTGGTGGCAATTTACATTTTGTGGGAAAAACTTGTAGAGGTGGGATGATAACACAAATTATTTTTATTCTATTATTGTTATTTACATTTATTGGCCACTTATTCCCAGTGAACTCTGGGCGGAATGCACACTAACCCCCCCCCCCAATAAAATAACTAAAAATTGGTCTCAACAGAATTTCTTAAGTTTTCTACAAAATAGAATCGGTTGAGTGGAGAATTTATTATTATAAAGTATATTAAACACTTTAGAATTTTGGTTCCCTAATTCTGGAAAGTGTGGCAATAATTTTTTTTTGTTTTTCCACCAACATTAAAGTGTTCTAGAGCCACAAAAATGATTTGGGGGTTAAATATAGCTAAGAAGAGAACATTGGAGATCTTCCTTCCTTCCTTCCTTCCTTCCTTCCTTCCTTCCTTCCTTCCTTCCTTCCTTCCTTCCTTCTTTCCTTCCTTCCTTCCTTCCTTCCTTCCTTCCTTCCTTCCTTCCTTCCTTCCTTCCCTCCCTCCCTCCCTCCCTCCCTCCCCTTAAACTTTAAACAACTTTAAACTTTTAAAAAAAAAACTTTGGGAGTTATCCAGATTCTTTCACTCAGTGGTGTTAGGTATAGATAGGTATAATCTAGTAGAATGGCATATACAGGGCACTTTCCCTTAAGCTTTCAGAACAAAAGAGATACAGATACTACCTGAACATTACGCAGCCTCTGTATAGCTGTCTGAGACCTTAAGAGAAGATGCCCTGTATATGCCATTCTGATATATTTCAATTGGTTTCTTAGTTGCAAAGTCCATTATCAGTTTATATATAAATATTAGACGACAAAATTTTCTCTTGCTTCCATAGAATTAAAAAAAAAATAGTAAAAATCCACTCTCTGTATCATTTCAGTATTTCAGGATATATTATACAATGCCCTCAGAAGCTATTTTATCTAAGTCAAGCATTTATTTATTTATTTATTTATTTATTTATTTATTTATTTATTTATTTATTTATTTATTTATTATTTACTTACTTACTTACTTACTTACTTACTTACCTACCTACCTACCTACCTACCTACCTACCTACCTACCTACCTACCTACCTACCTACCTACCTACCTACCTACCTATCTATCTATCTATCTATCTATCTATCTATCTATCTATCTATCTATCTATCTATCTATCTATCTATCTATCTATCTATCTATCTATCTATCTATCTATCTATCTATCTATCTATCTATCCACCCACTATATATACTTTATGTACCATAACCCTGAGCACTTACAAAACAATCATAAAATATAAAAACATGTAATGGTACCATAGCACTAATTTACCCTTTGGTAAATTAATAAATTATAAAAATGGAAATGGAAAAATATTAGTAAAATCTCCAGGTAACCAAATATCACTACTATTCTATTCTCTCATGTAAGATTTCATACAAAATTTAAATAATGTGATCCAAAGACTAAAATACACATTACCAAATATAAACATCATTTTGAATGGTATCAATACAGTGGTAAATTCCTGTGCTTCTCATATAGATGATAGATAGATAGATAGATAGATAGATAGATAGATAGATAGATAGATAGATAGATAGATAGATAGATAGATAGATAGATAGATAGATAGATAGATAGATAGATAGATAGAGAGAGAGAGAGAGAGAGAGAGAGAGAGAGAGAGAGATATTGATATATGTAGAGAGATATATGTAGATGTATAGATGTACATGTAGATATATAGATATAGATATACACACACAATAACAGTATATAAGTAAGGGAACAATATGCATTTAACATGCCAGTGACTTACATGCTTTTGCTCCTTTAAAAAAAGTTTTAGGTAAAAGTGGGAGAGTTTGCAAGAATGTTTCTGGAATAATAACAAAATCTACATTTGTTACAGATTTTATAGAAGGAAAAGGAGATTCTCATCAAGGAGGGCTTGAGGAACAGTATCAATTGGTATGGTATTGTAAGAGGCTACATTAGCTTAAAGCAAGTGTTTTACACTTGGCAATCTTTGCCTGACTAAATGCAATAGTTATATATACATGAAATGCAGTGCAAAGTGACAGGTTAGGAGTATACTAATCAGTTATCAGGTGCAAAAAGGTCTAAAAGAAATGCATGGTTACTGCCTTGGAAGAAAACTGACAACTATGTAGATGATATGAAGAGACTAGTTTAAGTGCAAATGTGTCCCTGTCTACTCCCAGTGCTTTCGCAGAAGGCACAAATATGTTCTAACGATATCAGATAGGATTTATATATTGAGAACATTGCATTGGTCCCTTTTGTAGTTTGTTTTTTTAAATCAAATATAGCACATTATTAGCTCTACTAAATAGACTAAATGCTACCCAGCTTCCCCTTCAGACAAAGTGTTGAACCCAAGGTTGGGTCTGCAAACAATAAACGTGGAATGAATGTAGATAGAGGAAAGAAGGAAGGCTTAAGCTTTGGGGCATGATTACAGTATCCTATTTATAGGTAAGCACCGTAAGATTACAATAATTAATTTAATAGAAACACAAGTGAAAGTTATTCTTTGATATATTATTCACTGAAATAATGGGCAATGAAATTCACTATCAACTGACATTTCCTGCACAAGTCTACTATAAGGTAGGCAAGCAGTAGACCATGAGGTACTTGCTACAGTGTTAATAACATTCTTTAAAACCCTGGCACCATCACAAACATTTTTTTAAAAAAATGCAGTCAAGGAAGGGATGATATCACCTTGAGGCCTGGGAGGGCTTTCAGTCCTTTTAAAAGGTCAATACCATTATGATTTACTGCAAGGCTGGTATGTTCCCAAAAAAGAACCTAGGATTCAGTGGGGAAAAAAGAATGAGTGCTAAAAACTCTTCCTACTTCAAATTTTGGGAAGAGGACTAAGCCTCCAAATGCAGATTCTCTTTGTATTCCTCCATAGTCCTCATCAGTCTCAGCTTTGTACCTTTTAACTTGAATCAATGTGACTGGCTTTAATCCACCATGGATTGTCCTGCTCCACCTCACACTTAAGTCTTTCCTAGTGATGGAATTAGACTAAGCCTCGTGTCTAAGCTGAAGTAGCAGGAAGAGGGACCACTGCCTGGGCCTGCTGCTAAAAATGCCCTGTTACCTTTTACCTTATGTCTTTGTTTATGGTCTTGATTGAGCTGGTTCTTAGTTGTTAAGCCATGCCTTGAATGATAAAGAGTGCATTTAACTAGTCCAGGTTATCCTGTGAGATTTGTGTCTCTAAAGCAGAGGTTTATATCTTCACAAATCTGAACTATTTCATAGGAGTCAGAGGCAAGATACAATGGAAAGTTATTCATTGTTCCTTAGGCATTATCTGTAATTACATTGATTACAAATTCTATCATATATTCCTCTCTTTTAGTTTGTGAGTTTCTTCATCATTTTGCCTGCATTTTACAAGAAAATAAAAAGTGAAATAAATCTCAGCATGATTTCATACAGTTCTCAATTTGCTGTCAGTATTCAAAGACCATTTTCCATCAATCTGCATTGCACTATATTTTCTAGAAAATAATGATACACAGAGAAATACCATCTCTGCATGCTCTTAGATTCTGCTATTAGAATAATTTATTTCTCCCAAAGTTCACTTGAAGAAGCAAGAAGAGCAGATGTAACGTGAGGAACTTACTCTCTTGTGACACACCTGCTATTCACTCTTTTTTCTTAAGAATTCTATGACGATCTTAGCGTTAGCCATAAATATTTCAAAATAGAAGTTGCTAGCTGTGACCAAGGCCAATCTGATAATTATATTTTCACTAGCCTTATAACATCAAATATATGTCCATTTTACTCATGTAATTGATGAACTGAATGCATCCTAATTATGTTGCAATCTGGAAACAATAATTTTGATCTTAAATCATATGCACGTATGCACGTATGCACGTATGCATGTATGTATGTTTAGAATCCAAGAATTCAAATGGCTAAGTGGAAGAGTTCACTGATAATCCAGGTTTCAATACCAAAACAGGACTTCTCCAGAACTCATTTCTCATCAAGTAATATGGAAGTAGTATGCCTCAAAGATTTTTGAGTAATTTCCAGAAAGACTTTCATAATTCCAATGGTTTAATAATACTGTAGTTTTATTTTTAAATTATTAGTATTGAAATGAAGAAAGTTTTATTGCAGAATTTATTGGAATTCATTCAGATCCATTAGGCACCAGAGGTGGATCATTTTAATTAATGCATTTATCCCAGGGGTCCTGGGTGACAATCAGTCTCCATTGGACCACAAATAATTTGACCACAGCAAAAGACATAGCAAAATACTCTCCATATCCAGATCACCCAACAGCTGCTCTAGGGCAAGCACAGAGTCTAATTTGCAGTGATGGGGTTGAAATTACCTGGAGTGAGTACATGGTCACTATGGAGAACATAACATCCTGAACCTTCCCATTCTCTGATCCCATCTGCAGAGGACAGGGTTGGGGAATGTTGCCTTAGTGTACTGTGGAATTCTAGCAGTTACAGCTTGCAAAACATAGTTTAATGTTTATTTATTTATTTGTTTAAATAATTTATTTGGCACTCATCTTAACCAGATAGGTCTGGGTGAATAACAATACCAGTACCTAAAATAATATTGTGAAAAACGTAACACAGTCTAGCACAAAACACATGTACTGGGCTCCACCAATATCCCAACTGAGTGTATGAGGGAAAATCCAGGATTTTAAGATCCTCCAGAAAGCCAAGTCAGGACCAACTGGATCTTAAGAAGGAGGCTATTTCAAAGGGCAGGTTTCTTGACAGAGAAGGGATCCAAGCATGCTGAGCTTGCCAAATTTGAATGGATGGGCAGAACTCATAGAAGACAAGTCCCACAAGGACTTTAAAGGAGACCATTATGAATCAGTGCAGCTCATATAACAGACATGTTATCTGGGCGTATTGTGATGTGTCATTGATTCTGGATCAGCTATAGCTTCCAAATGATTTTCAAAGGCAGCCCCAGATAGAGCACATAGCAATAGTCAAAAGTGAAATAACTAAGGTATGAATGACCATGAACTGAGCCTCCTGATTCAAACGTGGTGCAACTGGCACATGAGATGGAGTTGGGTAAAGGCCCTCCTGGCCACTGTTGCCACTTGCTCTCAAACAGGAGCCATCGGTCCAACAGCATACCAAAATTATTTAATTAGAGAATTTATATGGCTGCCCACTCACTCTTCAGTGACTCTGGGTGGCTTACAGCAACTCTGTCTGGGAAGATGGAATTAAGAATTTAAGATGGAAAATTTAAAGATTGGGGTGGGGGTGCCCATAAACATACAGTCACACAGTCTTGAACCCAAAGTCTTACAGCCTCCAGGTACTGGGAAAGATGGCATCACTTGGACAACTGGGAGAAGAGATGTTCACGATGATATAATATTCCATGCTGATAAATGGCCTCATCAGCCTAGCAACTTCATGGAGATGTTGCAAAGTAGTAGGGAGCAGAGAAAAAATGGAGACCTGAAACCGAAGCCTAATGCTTGGTTTTTTTCCACTCCCCCATCAACTTCAACTTGAACCAACCTCAGAGGCAGGGGGAGAATCTACTAAAATGCCATGTTCCATCCTAACTCTCAATCTCCTAAACTGGATACTATTATAAATAGCATCAAAGGCCACCAAAAGGGCTGGAATATATGCATCACCCTGTTCTGAGTTTGTCAGAGGTCATCCAAAACATGATCAATGCCATGGGAATACTATAACCCAGGATGAAATTCAACTATAATAGGCTAAAATTATCTGTTCCCTTCAAGACTTTTTGAGTTATAAACCCACCCTTCACAACAACCTTCTGTAAATGAGAAAGTCGGAGACTGGATGAAAATTGTCCTATTTTGTTGCATCCAATGATGGCCTATTGAAAAAAGAGTAAGCCATCACTTCCTTCAAAGTAAGCAGAACTCTCCCTTGCCACAACACAGCATTCAGCATCACTTGGATCCAACCACATGTTATCTCCTGGAAGGCTTTAACTAACCAGAAGGGACATAATTCTAAAACATAGGTGGCAGAACTCGAAGTCCAAGGACCATGTCCAGTTTCTCAGAACTAACAGGCTCAAACTCTCCCCGGGTAACAGGCCTTGGTGTATATTGTTAACCCAGATTATTCTATTTTGTACAAACTATCTCCCTATTTGTCAAACATATACAGCATTAAATATTTTAGGAAAACAAGTGTGAAACATTACTGAAGTCAGTCACAATAACCTGAATTTGGTGGGTTAAAATATAGATTAAGTGTAATGTATTGAAGTGAATTACTTGGAATTGTTGAAAAAACGGTCATAAGACTGTCAGTTAAGTGCCAGACTTGCTGTCTGCAGACTCATTATAATATGTTTAGACTGTGTCAGTTAAGTGCCAGACTTGCTGTCTGCAGACTCATTATAATATGTTTAAGCGGGAAGGATACTTGAATCCTATTGGCTGCCGCCTATTGCTAAATGTATAAATAGAGATGGAGCAGTAGTTAACCAGGCTTCTGTTTAATCTTGAATAAAGAGTTAGTTGTTTCACCTGCTGCCTCGTCAATGCTTTCACCGAACACCAAACACAACAGTGGCAACGAAGGTGGGATGTGCTGCCAAGCTCGAAGAGCTGAGTCACTAAGGGGGTAAGACCAAGCCATGATGCCTTGGCTGGAACCATGTTCCCCCCCCATTCCATCCAGTACAAAAACGCTGGAGGAAGAGCGCTCCCAAGGAACCGTCCCTGGGAGATTAACAGAAGCTTTGGCAGCACAACGTATTGCGAGGCCAAAAACACCGAAAACAACTCACCATGGCCAAGCTAGGGAAACTCTCAGAGTTTGACGTCGCACATCCAGAGTGGTAGAGCTCCTACATCGCGAGAGTCGAGAATTATCTAAGAGTCAACCAAGTTTGTGAAGATGGCTTGAAGGCCGCAATGCTGCTGTGCGTGTGCAGCCAGGTGACGTTTGAAATCGCCAAGAACATGGTCACCCCAGCTCCTCTGGAGTCCATCGCTTATTCTGAACTTAAAAGAATGCTCAAAGAACACTTTGAGCTGAAGCTATCGGTCATCGCCTGGAGACACACCTTCGAACGAAGAGACCAACGACCGGGTGAGTCGGCTACAGAGTTCATAGCCGCCCTACATCAAGCGGCCCGACCCTGCAAATTCAAAGACCTCAAAGAGAGACTGCGAGACCACTTAGTGTGCGGGTTGAGAAGCAGGTAACTCCAACAGAAATTATTTGCTAAAGAGACTATTTCGTTCCAAGACGCACTAAGGGAGATAACAGCTGAAGAAGCCGCCGGGGGAGCCGTCAAGGCCTTATGGCTCTCCAAGAGCACTCCCTACATAGAAGCCATCCACCAGGAAGACACTGAGAGGATCAAAGACTCCGAATCGGACCAAGAGGTCGACCGGTTACAACAGCCACCAGAAAGAAGGCCACAACGCCCAGTTGACAAGGCAGTTCCCTTCACTCGATGTGTGGGGTGCGGAGGCCGACACAAATGCTCAGAATGCAGGCTCCGCACAGCAACGTGCCAGGCATGTGGCAAACAAGGCCACATAGCCGCTGTCTGTATGGGTCCCCGGAGAGATAGCCCACCAGAAATGTTTCCCCGGAAAGGTACCGGGGCCTTGGGGCAACACAGGGCTGGCTATTGCGCCAGTAGAAGGAGTGTGTATAGAACAGATGCCCATCGCCCACTTAAGGAGAAACTGAGGCTCAAAGTCAAGCTGCAAGGAGTTCCATGCAACATGGAACTAGACACGGGGTCAGCATTATCCATAATTTCCCAGGGAACTTTCAAACACATTTGCAGTTGCAGCAGCAAAAGAGTTAAGCTCAAGCCGTCGAACCTCGTGTTAACGGATTTCCAAAACTCTTGAGTAACAGTTAGAGGGGAAGCTACACTCAGGGTATAATTCAAGGAGTTTGAGGGTCTCATGGAAGTCGTAGTAGTTGAGGGCAACCACACAAGCCTCATCGGGCTTGATTGGTTTGATGCATTGGGAATCAATGTGACTGGAATAAACAGCACACAAGCAGCGGATCTATCGGCAGTTTGCCAGGAGTTTGCTGATGTTTTTAGCCCTCAGGGAAATATAAGGGACCTCCCATAGCTCTTCAGCTTGATCCTGCCATAACTCCAATACGGATCAAACCGCGCAGAGTGCCTTTCGCCCTCAAGCAGAAGATCGATGCAGAGCTGGACAAGCTGGTGCAGCAAGGCATCCTGCAGCCGGTTGATAACAGTCAGTGGGAAACCCCCATGGTTACGCCACTTAAGGCCAATGGAGAGGTGCGCATATGTGCTGATTACAAGTGCACTATCAATAGAGCACTCCAACAACATGCATATCCGGTGCCTGTAGTCAGCCACATTTTGGCATCACTACAGGGAGGTCGCATATTTGCCAAGTTAGATTTGGCTCAAGCCTACCAGCAACTGCCGGTGGACGATGCCACGGCGGAAGCTCAGACCATAGTTACCCACAGGGGAGCTTTCAAGGTGAAGCGCCTACAATTCGGGGTCAGTGTCGCTCCAGGGCTTTTCCAGGGAGTGATGGAGCGCACGCTCAAGGGTATTCCAGGCGTGTGTCCGTATTTCGATGATGTCCTTATAGCTGGGGAATCAGTTGAGAAATTGGCAGAATGGCTCAAGGCCATCCTTCAGCGTTTCCGCGAAGCGGGGCTGAAGCTGAAATGGGAAAAATGTAAAATTGGGGTAGCTTCAATTGAGTTCCTCGGTTTCCGCATAGATGCCGAAGGCATTCATCCTGCTGAATCCAAGCTCAAAGCAATTCAGCAGGCCCCCAGTCCCAAAACAAAAGGAGAGCTCCAGGCATTTTTAGGCCTGCTCAACTTTTATCATGCCTTCCTTCCCCACAAGGCCACAGTGGCAGAGCCGTTACACCGGCTCTTGGACAAGAAGGCACAGTGGCAGTGGATGAGCGTCCACGAGCGAAGTTTTTCAGTAGTCAAATCACTGCTTTCCTCAAACTCGGTTCTGACGCATTTCAACGAGCAGCTTCCAATCAGCATTGCATGTGATGCGTCCCCGTATGGGGTAGGAGCTGTGTTGAGCCATTTAACGGCTGAAGGAACACAAGTTCCTATAGCCTATTATTCCAGGACCCTGTCCTCGGCAGAATGCAACTATGCCCAAACAGATAAAGAGGCATTGGCCATAGTGGCCGGAATCAAGAAGTTTCATGACTATTTGTATGGGAGGCCCTTCACGGTCTTTACGGACCACAAGCCCCTTCTGGGCTTGTTCACAACGAACAAACAAACACCTCAAATCATTTCTCCTAGGATGTTAAGGTGGTCAATCTTCCTGTCAGCTCATAATTACAGTCTGATTCATAAACCAGGCAGGGAAATGGGCCACGCAGACGGCCTTAGCAGACTGCCCCTGCCGCATTTAGAGCCCGACCCCGCTCCAGCCAATCGAATCCTGGCTATCCAGGATCTGCCGGCATCTCCCCTTAACACAGGGGACATGGCTGCCGAGACAGCTTCAGACACGATGCTGAGTCATGTGTTGAACTGGGTGCTCACAGGATGGCCGGAAATTAGTCCATGACCTAACTTCCAGAGCTTCAGTAGGAGGAAGGACAAGCTGTCAGCTCACCAGGGGTGCATTTTGTGGGGTAGTCGGGTCGTAGTCCTGAACTCACTGAGGGCTAGAGTCTTAGAGTCTCTGCACGAGGGACATCCGGAAATAGTCCGGATGAAGGCACTCACGCGAAGCTACCTTTGGTGGCCTGGGCTAGATAAAGATATTGAGGCTCAGGTTCACAGCTGCCACATTTGCCAGCAATCTAGACCAGAGATGCCCCATGCCCCAGTCCACCGATGGGAAACCACACAAGCCCCGTGGTCTAGGATCCACATCGATTTTGCAGGGCCCTTTCAGGGACAACTCTTCCTCATTGTGGTGGACAGTCACTCCAAGTGGCTAGAGGTCGAACCTGTCCCAACTATGACTACTACCAGGACCATCCAGGAACTGCACAGAATCTTTGCCACGCACGGGTTACCCGACGTGATAGTCTCAGACAATGGGGCTCAATTTACCACTGCGGAATTTCAGTCCTTTTTGAGGGCTAATATGATTAGGCACGCCACTTCCACTCCTTTTCACCTGGCCTCTAACGGCCAAGCAGAGCGCATGGTCCGAACAACTAAAGAATCCTTAAAGAGGATAGCAACCGGCAACTGGCAGCACAGGCTGGCAGATTTCTTACTCTGCCAACGCACAACTCCCTGCACTTCCACGGGCAGAAGCCCAGCAGAATTAAGATGGGGCCGGCGTTTGATCGCCTGCATCCAGACAGAGTTGCCTCACAAGCAACACAGCTAAAGGCACCACAGTGCTTGCAAGTTGGCAACTCGGTTTGGGCATGGAACTATGGGCAAGGGACACTGTGGGTGGTAGCTGTGGTTGGTAAGGTGTCAGGGCCACTTTTTTATGAAATGGTCCTGGAAGACGGTCGTGTGCTTCGCAGGCACATCGACCAACTGAGACGGAGGCTAGCGAACCAGCCGCTGGCTCATGACTCTAGTGACAGTCAAATTCAGGGGCAGCACGATTGCGGTCATGCATTGGAGTCTTCAAGCGATTGCGAGACTACCCGAAAAAGGGACAGGGCTCCAGCGAATGGCAAGGCAGCCCCAAACACAGAGACTTCAAACACTGAACAATGCCAGCAGACGGCTCCATTTTCTGGACCGGTGGACTCTGTTCCACCTATGGACACTGGCTCGGGTCTACCAGGACAGACCAGCCACAGAGACTTGATTCTACCCATAGCGGACAGGTCCCACAGCCCCAAGCCTGGCAGGCGAGCTAACAGACCGGGGTCCTACAGTGGTTCCGAGGCATTCGGAACGGGCAAAAAGGCCACCTTTGTACTTAAAAGACTATGTTCAATATTTGTCATTATGAACTATCTAGGGGGAAGGGGTGTAATGTATTGAAGTGAATTACTTGGAATTGTTGAAAAAACGGTCATAAGACTGTCAGTTAAGTGCCAGACTTGCTGTCTGCAGACTCATTATAATATGTTTAAGCGGGAAGGATACTTGAATCCTATTAGCTGCTGCCTATTGCTGAATGTATAAATAGAGGTGGAGCAGTAGTTAATCAGGCTTCTGTTTAATCTTGAATAAAGAGTTAGTTGTTTCACCTGCTGCTTTGTCAATGCCTCACCAAACACCAAACACAACATTAAGAAAGCTATACTTTGTGGAAAAGAAGTGTTAATGTAGTTCAGGATGTATATAAAAGTGATCCTATTAGCCACATGCGCTTTATAAAAGTATGATATGAATATAGGCCAAATTTATTATTAGATTTTACTAAGCATTCCATCTTGGACTACCACATTAAAGAAGAACTTGAATACGTAATTGCTTATTCTACAATAATAGTATTATCTATTAGTTTCTAGATTAATCTCCTTTGGGGAATAGAACCATGATCCTAAAAGTGCATAAATTCCCATTGTGTACTGCATGAGAATTATGCAATGGAAATAGCAGTTTCTTCTAAAGTCAGCAAATCTCATGTGCCTGAGCCTCTGACAAAAGGCTGTAGCTTTTTTTTAACCACCTTTTACTATTAAAAAGAAAGCAAAATAAAAACATTTGATTAAGAACATAAAAAAAGAATGCTGGAAAGAAGCACTCTTGAATGCAGAAAATCCCAAGAGTTGGTGTGCTATAGAGGTTATGATCCCAGACTAGAACTCAGAGACGCAGGTGCAAAACTACTCTGAAATAAGGAAACCCACAGAGTTAATTGGAGTGAGTTATGAGTTCAGCATTCAGTACTACTTCCCAAAATTGTTACGGGGAAAAATTGCAAGAGGAATTGCATGTGTACTGCTTTGAGTTCCTGAGGGAAGACTGAATATAATTGAATGAATGGAAGAAGGAGGAGTAAAACAGGAAAAGAAAAAGGAATATTATTTGCATTACCTCAATCTGCTTAATGATTAACTTTCGATCAGCCAAGGAAATACTTCCATGAAATAAATAAAATAAATGTTGTTCTGCTCATACAACAAAACATATTTTTGAATTAATTGAAAGGGAAAGACTTGAAGAGATTCCAGCTATACATGCTGTGATGTTTCTCAGATCTAAGGGCCTGTCAAAGACAGGCATGTCAGACTATAAAAATATTTTCAGCTGCTGAATTTTCACAACTGCTTCTTACTGCAGCAGTCATAGTTTGAATCACTGCTGTGCACAGTGCTTCATGCTTATAAATCCATGCATTTCAAAAATACTCGTACGCGCCAGACCTATTTAGGACTTAATATTCACTGTTTGAATACAATTAAAGGGCATATTTTTGATACACAAATAGAGATTATTTATGTGATAAAATTGTACCTATTAATTATATGCATGCAAATGACATCTTGTACAGCTTGGCATTTAAAGAGCTACCGTACTCTAGTTTCTGCTTCCTTATCAGGCATGTTGCCTCCAATTCCTCTGACTTTCCCATAAATTCGGTTTTAGTTTAATTTAAGGTCCTGCATTAAGAACTGGGACAAAAGAATCAACTGCTCCTTTCCACAAAAACCAAATCCAGGCTGAAGCAACAGGAAAAACACGGTGAGACCAATCTTGCCCATGTCCAAACACTTTAGAGAGAGGACTGTCCACTGTAACACCAGCGGAAATGGTGTTATAAATAAATCTACATTTATAAATATACCCATTCAGTAAAGTACAAAAAGCCTCATTTTTAATATTTGATTCTGACCCACAGAATAAAGAACTTTCAAATTTGCAACTGAGTCTGACCAGAATTGAGAAAAGAATCTGCTGTGGAACCTTTATAACAGCAGCAAGACCACCAACTGTGAGGGGTCCTTGGTGCTCTCTGAGCTTGCTTGTTTTCTTGCAGACATTTCATTACCCAAACTAGGTAACATCATCACTGCTAGTATGGAGTGTGTGTGTGTGTGGGTGGGTGGGGAGAGAGGGGTGTTCTCAGTTTATATTTTAGTGGCTTGCTCTGTCAGTGCTGGTGGAAGTGGTCTTAGAGGTTTTTTGGTTGTTTTCTTGATTGTTCGTCTGATATTAATTTTGGAGTTAATCTAGGCTATATTTAGCCATAGTTTCCACTGGGAAATGTGACCATCCTAGATCAAGCCAAGTCCAAAAACTCTAAATCACTAGAAGCCTGACACTCTGACAAATGAACCATCAAGAGACCCACAGACATAAACAATTTCTACATACTATGCAAAAAAGACAATTGAAAAGCCAAAAAGGGAACAAAAAGACCAAAACACCCCCGCTACCCAGCAATCAGCACCCAGGATGAGCATAGATTAACACCAAGATTAACATCAGACCAACAATGAAAGGAAATAATACCACAATCAAGGAACTGCCAAACAAATCCACAATAAACAGCCCAACCAAAGAACGTATAAGATCAATACTGGTGACAGGGCAAGCCACTAGAAAAGAGTTCCCCAACCTTTCTGGCTTGGCAGACTGGTGGGGGAGGGGGGAAGAGGGGATAGTTTAGTGCAAGGGGGGAAGCATACACAGCTCCACTTGTATCAGCAGCGGTTAAACGTGCACAGCTCTATTTGCATGAGTGGCAGGCAAATGCACCCATCACCTCCGCAAATGCTTGCCCACTGCTCACACAAGTGGGGATGCACACAAGTGCGCTCTCCACCTTCTTCCATGGCCTGATTCCGCACGGCTCATGGTCAGTACTGGGCCATGGCCCAGGGGTTGGGGACCTCCACGCTAGAATATAAACTGAGAGCAAACCCCACTCTTTACTAGCACTGATGATGTTACCTAATTTTGCTAATGAAACGTCTGAAGAAAGCAAGCTCAGAGAACACCAAGGACCCGTCATTTCAACCCTGAATTACAAATATTCTCCTTTATTGCTACAAGCAATTGTAGTATACTTATCTTGCCTTAATATAAATGTTATAATGATATTCTATTCTATATTGTATTACGCAAACACACACCATCTTACAACACTCCTCTGAGAGCCTGGGAAATATTTAGAGTGGATGAATGGTTAAGAGAGAAAGCACCAGCATTTTCTACTTATGCTACATTCAGTATAAACATATGCATAATGACACAGCTTCAATTTTGCAAAGATTTTTCCTTCCTTCCTTCCTTCCTTCCTTCCTTCCTTCCTTCCTTCCTTCCTTCCTTCCTTCCTTCCTTCCTTCCTTCCTTCCTTCCTTCCTTCCTTCCTTCCTTCCTTCCTTCCTTCCTTCTACTGCTATTGCTGAACACTTACAAACATCTCCGGTTACTTACAGAAGGTTAAAACAAGTGATAACTACTAAAGCAATAATAAAAATGATATTATGGACCAGGATAATCTTGTTATCTTCTCTATACCTCTTGTCTCCAAAGTGGAAGCAAAAGTACAATGATCCAAGTATGGTGGCCTGGGTTATTTAAAGGAATGCTAATATGAAAAAAAAAAGTGAATGTTGTAAACGCTCTTGTGAAAATACAGGGTAGTTCCTTTATTCTGTTACTGAGCCAATGGCAGATTTCTGATACAAAGTATATGTTGCATATCTCCATTAGAAAAATAAATGTTCAAAACAGACATTTCCACACTCAAACCTGGTCCTACCCTTGTATGAACTTTCTAACAAAATGTAATGTGATGGCAACAGAAACACTAGGAGAGAAACCTGTGTTTGTCAACTACTAAATGAAAAGGAGATGAGTTATCATCATGGAAATGTCATGAGCCTGCCGATGCCAGAAACTTTAGATCAGATCCTGCATCCCACACCTGCTTCTTCTTTCACTTTTGCTACGGAACAGATGGACCATCCAGCATCTTCTGAAACTAGGTATAATAATAATAATAATAATAATAATAATAATAATAATAATAATAATAATAATAATAATAATAATAATAATAATAATAATAATAATAATAATAATAATAATAATAATAATAATAATAATAAAGTTGGAAGGGACCTTGGAGGTCATCTAGTCCAACCCCGTGCTCAGGCAGGAAACCCTATACCATTTCAGACAAATGGCTGTCCAGTCTCTTCTTAAAAACTTCCAGTGTTGGAGCATTCACCACTTCTGGAGTCAGGTTGTTCCACTGGTTAATTGTTCTAACTGTCAGGAAGTTTCTCCTTAGTTCTAGGTTGCTTCTCTCCTTGACTAGTTTCCATCCATTGCTTCTTGTCCTGTTTTCAGGCGCCTTGGAAAATAGTTTCGCTCCCTCTTCTTTGTGGCAGCCCCTGAGATATTGGAACACTACTATCATGTCCCCCCTCGTCCTTCTCTTCATTAAACTAGACATACCCAATTCCAGCAACCGTTCCTTATATGCTTTAGCCTCCAGTCCCCTAATCATCTTTGTTGCTCTTCTCTGTACTCTTTCTAGAGTCTCAACGTCTTTTTTACATCGTGGTGACCAAAACTGGATGCAGTATTCCAAGTGTGGCCTTACCAAGGCATTGTAAAGTGGTATTAATATTTCACGTGATCTTGATTCTATCCCTCTGTTAATGCAGCCTAGCACTGTGTTGGCCTTTTTGGCAGCTGCAGCACACTGCTGGCTCATATTTAAGTGATTGTCCACTAGGACTCTGAGGTCCCTCTCACAGTTACTGCTATTGAGCAAGGTACCCCCTATACTATACCTGTACATTTGGTTTTTCTTGCCTAAATGTAGAACCTTACTTTTTTCACCATTGAATTTCATTTTGTTAGATAGTGCCCAGTGTTCAAGTCTGTCCAGATCCTCCTGTATCTTAAGCCTGTCTTCTGGAGTGTTGGCTATTCCTGCCAGCTTGGTGTCGTCTGCAAATTTGATGAGTTTCCCCATCTATCCCCTCGTCCAAATCGTTGATGATGTTGAAGAGCACTGGGCCCAGAACAGAGCCCTGGGGCACCCCACTACACACTTCCCTCCATGTAGATGCGGTTCCATTGAGGACCACACACTGAGTACGGCCGGTCAGCCAGCTACAGATCCATCTGGTGGTGATGCTGTCTAACCCATATTTTTCTATCTTATCAAGTAGTAGGTTGTGATCTACTTTATCAAATGCCTTACTGAAGTCCAAGTAAATTATATCCACAGCATTCCTCTGATCTACTAATTTTGTCATTTGGTCAAAGAATGCAATAAGATTTGTCTGGCATGATCTGTTTTGACAAACCCATGTTGGCTTTTAGTAATGACTTTGTTTGCCTCTAGGTGTTCGTTGATTCGTTGTTTATCTTTTCCAGAATCTTCCCAGGTATTGAAGTCAGGCTGATAGGTCTGTAGTTTCCTGGGTCCATTTATTTTCCTTTTTTGAAGATGGGAACTACATCAGCTCTTTTCCAGTCCTCCGGTAGTTCCCCAGTGCTCCAGGATCTTTGAAAAATATAGTTCAATGGTTCTGAGATTACATCTGCCAGTTCCTTGAGAACCCTGGGGTGTAATCCATCTGGTCCTGGTGATTTGAACTCGTCTAGGCTGGACAGGTGCTCACTTACCGTTTTCTTGCCTATCTTAACTTGCGTTTCTATTCTGTTTTTTATGGCACTATTTTTGGTAGGTTGGTCTGTTTTTTCCCTTTGTGTAAAGACAGATGCAAAAAACGAGTTAAATAGTTCTGCTTTCTCCCTGTTGCTTGTCACCTTCTTGCCACTTTCACCCACTAATGGACCAATCATTTCCTTCACTTTTTTCTTGTTTTTTACATGTTGAAAGAAGCTTTTTTTGTTATTTTTGACTTTGGTCGCAAGCCTTAGTTCATTTTGAGCCTTAGCTTTCCTCACTTCATCTTTGCAGGCTCGGGCTATTTGCTGATATTCTGACTTAGTTATGTGCCCCTCTTTCCACTTTCTATACTTGTCCTTTTTATCTTTCAATTTACCAGAGAGTTCTTTATGCAGCCATGCTGGTTTCTTTTGAGAGCTGTTATTTTTCCTCTTTGTTGGTATTGTGCTAGACTAGGCTTTTATTATCTCACTTTTCAAAATTTCCCAAGCTTCTTGAGTTGTTTTCCCCTTGAGGATTCTCATCCATGGAATCCTTCCCAAGCCCTCTCTAAGTTTATTGAAATTAGCTCTCTTAAAGTCCAAGACTCTAGTTTGACTGTGTTCTATTCCTTGTGCTTCCATAATGTTGAATTCCAATATTGCATGATCACTTCCTCCCAAGGTTCCTATGGCTTCAACACCTTCTATCACTTCATCTCTGTTAGTGAGAATTAGATCCAAAATGGCTAATCCCCTAGTTCCCTTCTCTACTTTTTGGGAGACAAAGTTGTCTGCTAGGTTTGCAAGGAATCTGTTTGATCTTCCACTTGGTGCACAGTTTGTCTCCCAGTTGATGTCAGGGTAGTTAAAGTCCCCTATTACTATTGTGATGTGCTTCCTACATACCTTAGTTAGCTGACTAGCAAAAAGTTCATCTATTTCCTCTGTTTGGTTGGGTGGCCTGTAGTATACACCTATGGCAATGTCATCCCCCCCCTTTTATATTGATCCAAATGCATTCAAGATAGTTTTCATCATTGTTGTGCTCTATTTCTGTAGAGATGTAGTTATTTCTTACATATAGAGCAACTCCTCCTCCTCTTTTATTTGGTCTGTTTCTTTTAAATAATTTAAATCCCTCTAGCTATGTGTTCCATTTGTGGGTTTCATCCCACCATGTTTCCCTAATGGCAACAATATCATATCTGCCCTCATTAACCTGAATTTCTAGTTCACCCTGTTTGCTGTTCATACTCTGTGCGTTGGTGTATAGACATTTGAGTCCTTTATGACTGACCCTGTGTTTACTTTCTACGTAACCTGTGTGGTGCCTGAGTTCCCCTATTGTCTTACCACCTATTTGGTTAGTGCACTTTGTGTGGCACTCGCTGTTAGAAGCTTGATTTTGCTTGACAGCAAGGTTGATATTCTTGTCCACACACACATCTATGTTACATGCACTGATAGCCCTATAATTTTTAGATTGCCAGGGACAGGGATGTTCTGTATCAATTAACTCACTGTCCCCGCTGTTTAGTTTAAATATTCCTCCAGAAAATCTGTGAATTTATAGCTGAGTAACTCAGTCCCTTTCTTTGATGGATGCAAACCATCTCTTTTGTACATTGTTTTCATTGGACCAACTACAGACATCATGACTAATATATCCAAAGCCTTCCCCTTTACACCACTCCTTTAGCCACATATTGAATTGTGCTATACGCTGGCCTTTTCTATTTTGCTCCTTATATACTGGTAAAACTTCTGAAAAAGTAAGCTTACAGCCTATTCTGCTAAGTTCCTGCCCCAAGCTCTGGAAATCATTCTGCACAGAGAGTACATCTTTTTGGGACAGATCGTTAGTGCCAAGATGTACAATAGCCTCCACATCACAGTCCTTGCTGGCATTCTTGATTATTTTAGAAATACACTTCTTGTCCCTACTGGCAGTAGCACCTGGAAGACACATGACCTCTTTTGAAACCTCTGTGTCCTTTCCTAAATTTACATCCCTTATAATTGAATCACCTACCACAGTGGTGGCGAACCTATGGCACGTGTGCCAGAGGTGGCACTCAGAGCCCTCTCTGTGGGCACTTCTCTGAACTGCTGGTGGCGGGCTGCAGAGCCCCAGAGTGCACCGGTCGAGGGGCCAGCAGGCTGTGGCTGCTGATGGGACACTGTCGGCCCCCATGTGCTCGCTGGCCTCTGTGTGCGGGGGCCGATGGTGTCAGGCAGCAGCCACCCCGGCCCCTGCCTTGCCTTGCCCTGCGATAATGGCACCCCCGCCCTGCCTTGCCTTGCCTCACCTCACCCCGCAGGACGAGCCTCCTACCCACCACCCCACCTGCCAGAGACCCTCTGGATCTCCCCCAACCCTGCCCGGCCCCCACAGGCATCCCTCCCCACGAGCAACATTGAGGTGACCACGCCCACCTTGGTCACACCCACCCAGTCTACCATGACCACCAGATACACCCACCCAGTGGGCCACGCCCACCTGGCACCCAGCGATAAATAAGTCGGTTTTGGGTTGCAGTTTGGGCACTCGGTCTCTAAAAGGTTCACCATCACTGACCTACCAGAAGGTGGCTTCTCTTTTTGGATGCCTTTCTGTTCTTGCATGACTGATGTGTAATACCTGATTCACACTTCTCCCTGTCAAAAACAAGTTCTTCATCTCGGACCACGATCCCCTGCTTATTTGAGTTATCATCACAAATACCTTTACCTGTCTCCTTAACGTCCCTATTAAGGTCAGCAAGGGCATTGTATCTGTTGTGCAGGGACACAGTGAAAGCTTTGAGTTTATGGTTCACAGCTCTCACCCTGCCAGATCCCACGGTTGTCCACACTGCCCTTCTCCTACAGGATCTTTGTGGTAGAGGGGGCTGATAGTGCAGAGGCTCAGTAGAGTAGTGGGATTGAACTGGACACCTAATTTCTGCCTGAAGAGCACAGATTACAGACCCTAGATAAATAATCTGTCCTTGTAGACTAGTGATTTGTTTACAGATAGGACAGTTTCCAAGTTTGAAAAGGGTACTGCGAAAGACAGCTGCAAAGCAAGTTTTGCACTGAACTAAGCCAGACATTCTTAGATACAGGGAATCTCAGACACACTTGCCCTGAATGTACCACTGCTTTTGATTTTTAGTTATATAGGCTGCTACCTTTCTGTTGTTTAATGTTTAATTTCAACAGATTCTTTGGTTGATCTTCGTAATGAATTTTGTACACATAAGGAAAACATCCTTAACATCCTGATGATACCTTTGATATTCAAGGCTGCTCATAGCGAAGGTCAAAAAAGTCAGGATGGCAGTTGCAGCTGTGCAATCAAAGTCTACCCATTTTGATGTGTGTTGTGGTGTATGACCCATGCACCAAAGGGCAGGACTTCAATTGCACAGTTGCAGCACCACCATCTTGATGCCCCTTTGGACACCTCCGGTAGAAACTGTGGTTTCAAATGTGTCATAGGCATAAAATTTCCGTTCCTTTAGTTTACAAAAAAATAATGAAGTAACTTTTAGAAAGTCTTCTCCATAAGTCTTTGAAGTGACCGGGCTATACATTATGCTAAGCCACAATGTTGCTTGACTTTGGTTATGGTTTATTCTATGAGCATAACACTGGTAGTTTAGAAACTGTTGTTAGGAACTCTTTCAGACCGATATCCATGTCTGAATGATGTATTAGGTGTCACTGCTCAAAAAGTATAATAAACATGTATTAAAATAAATACAGTTAATATAATTAGACACATGCAACTAAACATTATCTCAGCCAATGTATTAAAATTACTACAATTTATTAATATAGTTTTAATACCATAATACCTTATATTAAATTGAAATTTAGTTATTTATATTTATTTATATATACATTTATTTATTTATATATATATAAAAATGCTAATTGAGAATTCCTATTTTAACTCCAGGATTTATATACCAATATTTTCATGCACTATTATGTAAGAGATGTCATCTTGAACACACACACACACACACACATTTCATCCCAGGATTTCCAGGAGCTTTCAGAATAGTTCAAGAGAGTACATCAAGGCTCTCGCCCTTTTAGCTCAACTGGAAGGCCGCACAACCAAATCTTTCTTTAAAATTAATATTAAAATATGTATATCCTGCCTTCTGATTTATAATATCATTGACAAATAGTAAAAAAATATAGGCAAATCATAAACTTTACGGATGGAGCGATGGCATACACAATGATGTCTCATAAAAGAATAGGGCGGGAGGTGGGAGTTATTTATCTGTGTGGACTCCAGAACATACAGATCGACTGCCTGCGTGCCCAGAATTTTTCATAAATATCCCACCGTGCATTACGTTATACAGCCACCATACATTAATTAGAGCATCCGACAGATACTGCAATGTGTTACACTCACCCAAGTGAATCTTCATTTTTCACATGCAGGGCCTTACTAATTAAAATCAGCTTTGCAATTAAATGTGGAAAATTGTGTTAAACTTTCAAGCATGGTTTTAAGGAGGTGGGATGGAGAGGGGGGGCAAAATCAAGAGGAAGGAAATCATTTTTTAGGGGGGGAAATCATTTCTTTATTTTCATGCAAATGAAACCCTCCCCTCAGACCCCCCCCCATCAAAAGAAGAACTGGTGAAAGGGAAGGTATGAGGATTTTTTCCCCTCCCCCGTTGCTTTCTTCCCCACCCCTGTATTATACATGCTTCTCTCTGTTGCAGAGGCAATATTTCCGCTATCTTCCTGCCAGTCCTTGGCCCAGTTCCAATGCTTTTAGTGAATGCTATCTGTCAAGGCATGAATAATACAGCCTCTAGGCTGTCGGCAGAATCCAAATGAGGCATACATCAGGAAGCAAGCACTCGACTTTAGCTCCAGAACATGCTCCTGTGAAGACAGGCAATTATTCACCCACGGCTGCAGTCATGGCAATCAAACCAGTGGGTGAAAAGGTATAAGAAGCAGGGGGGGGGAGAGGGGAAGAGAAATGGGCACAACAGCACAGAGAATTCAGCAATTCTCGCATAAGAAAGGATTTTCTCATCAGAGAGATACATTCAGCTCACAGTTAAGAGGATGCTAGTGTAAACATAGCCATTCTATTTTACTTCATTCTTTATTCAGAGAGTTGAACCTAAATGGATCAGTATTTACTTTTAAAAAATCAGGATTTATTTATTTATTCTTCCACTTTTCTACCTTCTTTTTAGAAAGCTTAAATAGAAGGAAAGAGAGATGGATTAAATAGAACATTTGATTTTTAACTAGATAGTAAGATGATTCTGTTGATTAAAGAGGGGAAATGGGCCCAAAAGATGTCCTGGGGGAAAGGACTGAAAAAAGGATTCCCAAAGTGGCAAAGAAAAGGAAGGGCTGGTTTGCCACGATTCTCTCTCTCTCTCAAAAAAATAAAATAAAAAATCAGAAATAATTTCATAGCCTGTTTTTTTTTTTAAAAAAAATCATTTTAAAAGATGATTCGGGGCAGCAAAAAGTATTCTGTAAGCACTATACTTTGATGCCCTGTGCACATGACTTCCTCAATGTACTGTAGTTCAAATTACAGTGAATGTATATTTACACATGGGAGAAGAGACACCCGTCCTCACCACCACCATCACTGGTGGTTTCAGTTGGGAATTAGTTCAGAGAGAACAAGCCTCCCCTAAAACGAAAATATGAGATGGGATAAAATTATTTAAATGAATCTGAAATCATTTAAGGCTTAAGTTCCTTAGTAACTCCAGTATAATTTTGCCTATTTTGCGCAATCAGCTAAAGGAGGCCCAGTGTGTGTTCCAGCACTAGGAGAAGTTTGGCTAATGGCAGCAAACAGCACAATCTTCCTAAGCATAGTTTAGGTAGCCTGGGGCAGTAGATAAATGTTTTGGGAGAGTTGCCCTTTCTTTGAGTTATAATCCCAGGACAGAGATATCATTAGACCTGGAAAAAACACACAGAGAAAGACTTTTTTCCCCTCTTCCCATCTTTTCAAAATCTCTCTACTACTGCTATCAACCCTAAGGGTCTTCCTCAGAAATTTATAGCTTCACTGGAATGGCCTGGCCACCCAAATTTTACTCCATGTAGTGGAATAAATCATGGCCTTTCCTTATCCCCAGGCAAGGATCTATGGAGCCTTCTCTCCAGTCTCTAAACGGCAATCACAAAAACCAGGAATGCAAAATCAGGGAAGACAATGTTTCATTCCATCTGGACTGTCCTACTTGCTATCTTTAATCCTGCCTTTATTGGTTTTATTTTGATTTGTTTTGATTTGAGTCATTGAGACTCAGATGGCATACAAGTTTAATAAATAATCACAATAATTTCATCAGCCACTGCTTCTATCATTAGGGCAAAGCCGGTTTCTACCAAGGGCTGATTCAGTGGAAATGTTTCTTAGTGACTTTGTTGTAAGCTCCTTGGCAGCGAGTAGGAAAAAGCACTAGTACCGGTAGTAGCAGCAATAGCTTTAACTTTTTAATTGAAGTGTTGGCACATTTCACAAACTTTCTCCTTGAGTGCATTGACTTTAAAAGAAGCTACATACAGGTAAGCTGGCATAGACTTGCCTGTATAATCACCTTATTCTTTGGAAGGAGATTTGCTTCAGCAGCTCCCGAAGCTACTTCCAAGGAAGCAGTAGGAAGTATCTTATACCGAGATAATATCTAATCAGGATGACTTTTTGGCTAGACATGTCCTTTTTTATTTCTTTATAAATAAAACTTTACTTATAAAATTTATAGTCCACCCATCTTACTTCAAGGTAACTCTTAATGAGTTTTGTCTTATTAATTATGGCTTATTGTTATTTGTCACTGGACATCGTACTTGGTGATTTAAACTATCATCTAATATGCTCAGTGAAAATGTACATTTTGGTACATTTGTCTGCAATCTCCCTAATTCATTTTCACTTGATTATCCTGAGTTCCAGGGAAAATAGTTTCAATTTCCTCAGGTTTATTCAACCTGGATGTTTTATTTCGCTGTGAAGTCAAAGCACATGCAACTTCCATGTGCAGAAAGTTGGAATGTCAAGGAAGTAGCAATTTAGGTTAAAGTTCCTTCTTCTCTCTTCCTTTGTTTTTACCAACAAGACAAAGAAGATTCAGATCAACTGAATTGTTTAAAGGTTTTCCTGTTCCCCAATACTTCTCTACTTACAGCAGAGTAAGAATATCAAAAAATGAAGGGAGTTATTTCATTTATTAGATGTACATGGCTACCCATCTCACCTTAGTGAGAAGGGAGCTTGAAGAACATATAAAAGTAGAGTTAAAAAACATAGAAATCCCAAGAATAATAAGAGGAAGCACTAATTTAGGACACGAAAGATGGGTATAAAAATTACTGACATAATTTCATTTCATTTTATATGTATTGCTTTTGATTTTCTACAAATGTAAAGTAATATTGAGAACAAAGAGGTATTTGCACTGTATTGATTAAAAAAAGAAATTATTTAAAACAAACATTACATTAAAATTGTAACTTGAGAACTTCTTTTTGTAGTCATATTAATGAGAAATGAAAGAATACACTTAATTTTAAAAAATCTTCAAAAATTCACATGGTAATGTAATTCAACCAATAGCTTGATTTTGTCAGAAGTTAATATTTAATTATATAAATCAATCATTTTTATAGTGGTTGTGAGCTGACAAAAATACAATCAGCAAAAACCAGAATTAAGTAAATTTATGTCTCTTCTAACTTAATGAATGGCTTTGTTTTGTACTACTGTACCTACCTATAAAATGAAAAAAAAAATCCTTTCAGATTGTGTTTGGAAAGACATTCTTCAAGGTGGGGTATAATTTTTTTAAAAAGTGAATAAATTATAGGGTATAATTTAAAAATTATACAGGGTTTTTAAAAAAATTCCCAGGCTATTAAAAAAATACAGACTTGGATCCTAAATCGTTATACTGTTCACAAATATTATGTATTATTTAGGAAATGCATCTTTATTTCAGCATTACCCTTAAGATCATCAAATCCCAGAAACAGACGTCAAGGCCACATTAGCATGGAGACAGAAAACAGAAAAAACAAGAGTGCAAAAAAAGTTGTATCTTCTAAGCCTGTAGCTCTGAGGCAAAATTATTCCATTTTTTCACAAACATTTTGACAATGTCTAAAAAGACTTTCCTTTCACTCCATAATTCTGATTGTGTGAAATCATTTATATCATAAAGGATTTATATCACTTGCCCTCAGTGATATCAAATGGGATTGGCCTAGAACTATTGTATCATAGTTAGACTGCATGGTTATCATGTCTGAACAGAACTGAGTTATATGCATAAGAAGCATGGAATTGGGGCACTGCTGCTCTTTCCAATTTCCTTGCAAGCACTGACTCTAAATCTCATGCTGAGCAACAATATCTTCAGGTCTTTTTCTTGCATTCACTTGAAAATGAATTAAAAACTGTCATGCAACTAAGAACATAGTTTGCCTGTCTGCAGAATTTGTTCAGATTTTTGGTTATTGTGTCTTTCTAGGCCATGATTCATATTATCAAATAAAAAATAAATATCAGTTTATTTTATTCAACTTATTCTTGGTGCTCCAAGGAGCAAATGTATTTATCTGCATATAACTTATAACTCTGCTCCCATTATATGCCTAAACTAGGGTACTCATCTTAGGACTGAATTGTGTGCCATGGTAGTTACTTCGAAACAATTTGTGGTTAAGAATGTAGAGTTAGCAAAGTTTGTATTGATTTCTTTATTCATTAGAAAGAGTACAGAGAAGAGCAACAAAGATGATTAGGGGACTGGAGGCTAAAACATATAAGGAACGGTTGCTAGAATTGGGTATGTCTAGTTTAATGAAGAGAAGGATGAGGGGGGACATGATAGCAGTGTTCCAATATCTCAGGGGCTGCCACAAAGAAGAGGGAGTCAAGCTATTCTCCAAAGCGCCTGAAGGCAGGACAAGAAGCAACAGATGGAAACTAATCAAGGAGAGAAGCAACCTAGAACTAAGGAGAAACTTCCTGACAGTTAGAACAATTAACCAGTGGAACAACCTGCCTCCAGAAGCGGTGAATGCTCCAACACTGGAAGTTTTAAGAAGAGACTGGACAGCCATTTGTCCGAAATGGTATAGGGTTACCTGCCTGAGCAGGTTGGACTTGATGACCTCCAAGGTCCCTTCCAACTTTATTATTATTATTATTATTCCATCTTTCCATCCCAATTCCCTAAATTCTGTTGAAGTTAGAGATTTTGAACTCTAGCATTCGTGTAGTTTATTACAAGATTGAGGTTTTATTGATCCCTTTAATACAATATGCATATACATATTAGAAACTGATGAACATCTGGGGTACTACACATACATATTAAGGTGCATGACAAAAACAATTTTCATCCTCCAATCAGTGTATTCTCTTCAATGCTTTTTTTGCAATTGTTGATGTAAAAGCAAGGATGAAGCTGAGAGACGTAGCATATTATATATACAGATTATGTATGCATGACTACTCTGTTCCATGTTTAGACACCAAAATCAAACCAATGGAAAATGCATAGCAAAATTTCCTAGGCATTCTTTCTGGCAACTTCACCCACCTGCAATGACAAATAGCACGCGCCATGACTTGATAATGGAGAAATTCTATTCCCTAAATTTAGTTTTAATTGCTCTAACTGCAAGACTTTGAAATATAGCTCAAAAGAAATTGTATCAAGACCTGATGCACTGAGGAGTTAATAATATCCATGAATCTAAATAAAATGGTTGGAAAACACTTAGGGAATACGGGCTACTTTGTTTATGATCCAACCCTGTGTTAAAAGTATTTTTACCCATTAATATCCATAAATCTATATGCATTAAATTTCATACTCAGTAGAGCTGCCACTTGTTGTCTTTATAATTTGGGTCTTTTGAAAGATTTGAAGGCAGCTTTCAATATTATAGGGTTAGGGTTTGGCACTTCTGTGATAAGCATTTTGAGTTTGAATTAGGCATATATTAAAACCGTTCCTCTGAAATCATCTACACTCTTTCACTTAAAATACAAAAATAAATATTTTGCTCTGCAAACATATAAATAATATAATCATCTATATAAAACATGGTAAAATTATGCCATGAATAACAATCACAAATTTGTAATTCACAATTATATCAGACTATATTTCTTAGTACTAATTCTGATCAAATCTATGTGGCATTCAGTGGTGGTCCCTAGATATTTTCCTTTCAATGTAACCCTATCCCTGAACTTTTTGTGCTGAAAGGCCTGTGTTTTTATTTCACTTAGGAACCAGATTAAGTAACAGTAGTCGTGCCAACTGAAAAAAAAAATGTCAATAGTCATATTTTAATTTGCTATATACGTAAGTTTGTTAGAACTGCATAGCCTGCCTAACGGTAGAGGAGAAGTAGGAATGCCTTCAAAGAAATGATCTTTTATGGTGCTGATCTCCAGGGACTGCCAATATGACTAATATATCTAATCAGAAATAAATTTGATCAAAAAGTTAGAAAAGGACAATTGCATTTCCTTCTTTGATCATATTGTAAGATCTCAATTTTTGGGAGAGAAAGTAAATGATTAGACTGCAATTAAGTGAAAAGTGGGGGAGGGAAGAATGCAAGTGCAAAATAATTTCTTGACTATACTATCAGTTTCTAGCCATTACAACTAGGTCATTAAGGCAGTCAAGTCAGGTAACTTGCTTATTAGATGCCTTCAATTTAATCCATCACTAGCACACACTCTCTCTCTCTCTCTCTCTCTCTCTCTCTCTCTCTCACACACACACACACACACACACACACACACATTACCTTCTGTGTCTTGCATATTTGCCACTAACATGACCACTGCCATCACAGCCAGGAGTAGGGCAGCTATAAAAAAAATGAATTAATTATAAAGGTTTCTACGTGCTGCATAGAAATTGTATTAAATGCAGGCAATAGGTGTTACAGAGATGGAGGGCAACAAAGAGAGAGAAAGAAAAATCAAATAACGGAAGGAAAAAAGGGAGGAGGGAATGCTTTTTTATTAGCAAATCCCAGGGGAATTAATTTCATCAGTGCAGCAAGGCATGAGCAAGCCACCAATGAACTTGAAAGTGCATTATACCCATTAAAAGACATGAATTTTCTAAATTGCTAATGGGGATACATTTTACACTCAGCACACTAACCTGAACAGCTCTTGTATGGCTGGTTCCACGGGAACTGCAGAGAGATGGAAAATATATAAAAATTTATCATCTATTACAAGTACTCCCCCTTCTGCTGAAAATTGCCCAAAAAGGCTGTAAAAAAGCAAGGGGTCACCATGCATCATGCAAAGAGATTCGGGAGGATGAAGGTCACCCTGAGCAGGGGGCCTTGAGTGATTTACTGAAGCAAGAGATGTACCTCGAACACCTTTGGACCGTGTGCGATGGCGCTTCTCGTCTGCCTCCACCTCCATCTGGGAATAGATTAGCAGGCAGTCAATGCTCTTATCCTTCATGCACAGACTATCAATGCACAGACAGATACGGGCTCTATATTTATTGACAATATTTTAATTCCATTTTATCCTGCAAGTAAACAGCCTGCACTGAAGGGGATTTTTTTTTTTTTAAAGGCTCTCAATATTTGTTTGAGAACAAAAACCCACAGGGTAATTTCTTATATTAACTGTGTGTGCTGCCTTTCACAACTCTTTTATGCTTTTTTTTTTAAAAAAAAACTTTCTTTAATGGCAACCCAATATTGGCAGAATACAACTGATTATTTTTTTTTGCAACATGAAACTGAGGTTGGTTCTCTGCCATATTGTACTGGGAGAATTTCAAACAAGATTTTTTTTTTTTTTTTTGCAAAAGAAGAAGGAAGGGAGGAAACACAATGGGATATTGAGATTTGAAGTATCTTCTGGGTTTTCACTATAGAAAAAAGAAAGAATCTGTCTACTATAAATATCTAAATAAATTATTCTTATATATTTATACATTGTAAATAACTTAAAAATAAAATGTTTTCCATTTTGAATTTATAGAAAATCTAAGGATTTTCCTTTTCTGTTTAGAAATTCCACTTATCACAAATATCAATGCACGTTATATTTATATCAGCATAAAAGTATGACTGGGTTGTAGTTAAAGCATATAGCAGATTACTGTATATAGATGATCAACCTTTTAAAAGAAAACACTCATTATGGCTCATGTTTGGCCAGTTTAAAATTATTTAAAATGCTAGATTTAATAGTTCACCATCAGAGAGGCTATTTTGAAGGTATTCAGTGTAGAAGTTGGCTAGAGGCCTATTATGCTGTATTACTTATCATTAGGAGTACACATTTGTGTTAGGACTATGCAAATGTTTGAGAGGCTGCTTTGATTTAAGAAAGCATTGGTCAAATTCCGCTGAAGCCGGTTTGCACACTAAAGTATTAACCCGCTTCAAAGTGCTTTGTAGGACATTTTGCAGATTTGATGGGTTTTTCTTTCTTTCTTTTTTTTTAAAATTTTAGAAACTTTATTGGTTTTTAAAACATAAATCACATAATAGTTGGTTAACAGTGTGTTTGCCTGGCTTACATTTACAAAGGAAAATCGTCAACAATTGATATCTATAATCCATAATCCACGTATTCACACAAATGTTTCTTTTTTCTTTTCTTTTTTCCCATAGATATTCTCTCTGATAGTTCTCGTCATCAATATTCTTAATTTTCCCTTTAATATTTAAATATTTTCCCTTTAATCAGTATCATGCTTGATCAATGTGTTTCGCTGAATCGGAGCGTTTTTCCCTCTATTTTTCCCCAACCAATCATACAATTTGTTCCAGATTTCGTAGTAATCTGTTTCACTCTTATCCTTAAGTTCTAATGTCAACCTATCCATTTCAGCACAGGATAAAACCTTATTTATTACCTCTTCTTCTGAGGGTATCTCACTGTCTTTCCATCTCTGTGCAAAGACTAATCTTGCTGCTGTTAGCATGTGTAATAATAGGTATAGGGATCCTTTATTGTATCTATCTTTAGTGATACCCAGCAAAAAGAGTTCTGGTTTTAGCTCAATGTTCTGCATTAGTATCTCTTCTAACCACTGTTTTATTAAATGCCAAAAATTTTGTGCTTTTGAACATTCCCACCACATATGGTAATAGGTCCCTAGCGATTCTTTGCATTTCCAACATTTCGGTGAGGTCTTTTTGTCTATTTTGGCTAATCTCACAGGGGGAAGGTGCCACCTATAAAACATCTTGTATAAATTTTCTTTGTGCGCAGTAGCTAATGTGAGCTTCCTATTCCTTTCCCATAAATCCTGCCAATTATCTAAGTCAATACCATAGCCGAAATTTTTACTCCAAATTAACATTGTGTCTTTTACTTGCTCTTCCAACATATCCCATTCCAATAAATATTAATATATCCTTTTTATCTCTTTTTCCTCCATTCCTACTAGAATTTTATCTAATTCTGTATGCTCTAATTTTATTCCACATTCTTTTTTATCCTTCATATATTGTGATTGAATTTGAAGGTACGCCCACCATTCAAGTTCTATCACTTCTTCTAATAACTTTTTCCTCAATTTTAATTCTCCTCCTTCATCCAAGATGTCTTTATATGTGATCGCCTTTCCTGATTTCATGGAATTTGGATGTATGAATATCTCCAATGTGGATACCCAATTAGGGATTTTCATGTAATTACGTTTTTTAATTCTGACCTATACATCTAGTAGTGCCCGTCTGGTGTAATGTTTCTGGAAGTACTGGTGAGCCATGTGCTTTCCTTCCCAAAGAATTGCGTGCCACCCTGTCTGCATATCATGGCCTTCTAAGGCTAATAATCTCCTATTTCTCAGATGTATCCACTCTTTCGCCCAAGTAAGCTTGATAATATTTTTCCCAATCTGGGAGGCCAAATCCACCTCTTTCCTTCGAATCCTGTAAAAGTTTGAATTTAATTCTCGGTTTTTTCCCTTGCCAAATAAATTTAGATATAGTTTTATTTAAGTTTCTGAAAAATTCCTTGCCTAATCTTATTGGTATACATTGGAATAAAAAAAGTAATTTAGGTAGTACGTTCATCTTTATTATTGCGATTCTTCTCATGAAAGAGAGCTGCAAATTTTTCCAACTATCTAAATCCATTTTAATTTGATCAACTAATTTATCATAATTATCTCCTTTAAGTGTCTCGCCGTCAATTGAATCCCTAGATATCTCACCTTCTTTGTTATCTGAATGTTTAATTTCTCAACTAGCTCGGTTTCTTGTAGTTTCGTCATATTTTTAACTAACATTTTAGTTTTTTCTTTATTGATCTTTAAACCTGCTACTTCTCCGTATTCTCCCAATACTTCCAACAACCTTACACCGGACTTCAAGGGCTCTTCCATGATAAAAACCAAATCGTCTACATAGGCCTGTAACTTAAATATTTCCTTTTTAGTTTCTAAGCCTTTAATTTGTTCTTCTTTCCGAATTATTCTAGTCAAGACTTCTAGAGATACTACAAATAGTAGTGGTGATAATGGGCAGCCTTGTCTTGTACCTTTTTGTATTTGGAAACTTTTAGTGGTTTCTCCGTTTATTACTACTTTCGCTTCCTGTTTCGCATAAATTGCTTTGAACATATTTATAAACTTTTTGCCAAATTCCATATATTTTAGCTGATTCAACATAAAATCCCATTTAACATTGTCAAATGCTTTCTGCGCATCGACAAAGACAAGTGCCATCTGTTTTTCATTATGGGTCTCGTAATATTCCAACGTGTCTAGTACAATCCTGACATTATATCTTATCTGCCTCCTAGGCAAAAAACCATTTTGATCAGGGTGAATAAATTCAACCAGAAACCTTTTCAATCTTTCTGCCATTATCGCCATAAAAATTTAATAGTCTGAATTAAGTAATGATATGGGCCTGTAGTTTTGGATAAGTGTCAAATCAGAGTTTTCCTTAGGTATTAATGTAATAATTGCCTCTTCCCATGAGGTCGGGATCTTTGCTTTTTTTAACACTTGATTAAATACATCTAGTAAGATTGGACCTAAGAGTTCTTGGAGGTTCTTGTATATTTCAGATGGTAGTCCATCTGGGCCTGGCGTCTTATTACTTTTTTGCTTTTTGATTGCTTCTATAATTTCTTGAAGTGTTATATCCTTGTTTAGGAAATTTTGGACTTCTTCCGAGACCTTCGGAAGGTCAGCTTTCTGGAGGCATTGTGATATTTTATCTTCACTAATACTTTCTTCGTCTTTATAAAGTTTCCTGTAATATTCATATGCCACATTTTTTTTCCTTCACTCTGATAGATCATCTCCCCCTCTTCGTTACATAATTTACTAAACCATCTTTTGTCATTTCATTTCTTTAGTCTGTAAGCCAGCCATTGCCCAGGTTTGTTCGCATGTTCAAAACATTTTTGTCTGGCATCTTTTATTTTTTGCGCCAGTTCCTCCTTCTCCATAATGTTCAGTTTGTGTTTAATTAGATCTAATTGTTGTTTCAAATCCCGACTTTGCGGTTTTATTTGTAGTTGTATTTCCAATTTCCTGTGTTCTTCCTCTAAACGTTTTTGGCGTTGCCTTTTTTTTCTATTATCACTGGCCATATACGCAATTGCAACTCCTCTCATGACTGCTTTAGCCGTGTCCCATAGGTTTTTCATTGTGTCAGGAATGGTTACAATGTTTCAATTCAACTAATACATATGGTCAATGGTGTGGTGGATTTCTCGACATTTATTAAAGCAGACTGACAATGAAATTTAAATTATCACTTGTTAAACTCTAAGCTTAACAATAGATGACAAGGCTAACCTTGATTTGGGTTCTCAGATCTCACCATCTTGACTGTAACAGCTACAACAGTTGAATTTTGTTTTGCTATTGAAATGTTTTATTTTTGGGCTGGTCCTTCCAATACAACTAAGAGTTCACCTCATTCACAGCTGTCTTAATAAGGGCTACAGGATTGGGACAATTTTAAATCTCTTCCCAGGCAGTTAATGCGCACAAGGGTAATCCTTATAGACACTTCTCAAACTTTTACAAGAGGGATAATGCAGCTATGAATTCTAACTTCTATATGCCAATCCTTTTCTCTGTTCTTGCCTTTCTCTATGGAATTGCAACCCAACACTCTGGAAGAACAATAAAAATAAATGTGTACAGGTAGTCCTCTACTTACAACCATTCATTTAGTGACCAAAGTTACAACAGCACTAAAAAAAAGTGATTTATGGCCGTTTTTCACACTTATGACTGTTGCAGCATCGCCATGGTCACGTGATCCAAACTTGAGCACTTGGCAACTGTTATGCATGTAGGACAGTGGCACTGTCCCAGGGTCATGTGATCATCATACGAAACCTTCCCAGCCAGCTTCTGACAAGCAAAATCGAAGGGGAAAGCCAGATTCCCTTAACAATGGTGCTACTAACTTAACAACTGCAGTGATTTGCCTAACAACTCTGGCAAAAAGTTTGTAAAATGAGGTACAGTTGTGGTTGTAAGTCAGGCATGTCAAACTCGTGACATCACGTGACGTCGCGCGACGTATCGCGACTTTTTCCCCATTGCCGGCAATGGGGTGGGTGCAGTTTCGGCGTGACGCATCCGGCCTGCGGGCCAGCAGTTTGACATGCTTGTTGTAAGTCAAAGATTATCTGTAATTTTCAAGAGTATTGAACGTGCTTCGTTCCAGCAGCTTGATAACTTAACATTTACACATTTTGTTTGCTATGTCTATAGTTAAAAATAGTTAAAAATCTGATGTCTTAAACATCCAGCCTAATTTTCTGTATTTCTTTTTTTTTTTGTTCCCTCTCCCTGATTTTTTTTTTTTACATCTCACCTGGTTAAATGCCCAGGAGAGCTCAAAAACTTGCACAATTTTACAGGAGTTTTATAGGTCCTGAAAAAGGCATAATTTATTTTTTTGCACGGATTAGGATAATTTTTTTCTACAGTGATCAAGATTATATTTTCTCAGGAAAATAAGTGCTGAACAATTCTGTAATTCTCAATAGCTTACAGGCCTCTCTGAAATTGATTGCCACTGTTGGCACAGTCTTAGGAACATCACCTTCTGCTTTGTAACTAAGGGAACATTATTTACAAACATTGGGAAGGAGAATATCAGATCTAAAATGCAAAAAAGGTGTTTCCTTCTATTGTAAAGCCAACAATGTAGGTGTAATTTTTCAGTGGTTTGCTCTGCCTTAACCCATTGAGATCAAGCTTCTTGTGGGATGCTATTACTCCACATACCTAGTTTTTAATGGCTTCTTTCAAACACCATGCCTTCAGCCCTGCATTTGTTACAGAAGTGAGGAACCTTTTTGGTGACAGTCCCTAATGTTTCAAAAATGCTGACAAAGAAAGAGGTCAAGCTGTCTTGATCAGGAACTGGTAATAAATGAGGCTTCCGGTTCCGGATCGCGGCACGCGCAGTCGCACGGAGAGAGCCGTCTCTCCCACCGGCTGCTTTCCCTTCGCCGGTAGACCCTTAACCGGGTCGAAAGTCGCCCCGTAGAGGCGACCACCGCTTGAGGAGGCTCCTGCTTGACTGGGGAAGAGCGGCAGCTCTCCTTAGTTCGAGCTATCTCCTTAGGGCCGTCGGAGGAAAAGATCGGCCAGCAAAATGGACGATCACTTCGCCGCACCAGCTGAAAGCCAGAAGAACAACTAAGCGTAAAGAACCCCCGTGGAGAATCCGGGTGAGACCTTTCCTACCCCTTTTTTCCCTAATTACTCTCCTGTCAAAAGCTTTTGTGTTTGAATTACTTCCCTGCTGTGAGGGAGCAGCGTTTGGGCATTCGGGAAAAACAGCTTTGGAAAAAAAAAAAAAAAAAACCAGTTAATTTTTATGGACTACTTAAATTTTGGAATACTGAGGGGACCTGAAAACATTTTATTCTTGATTATTATTGTTATAACTACGCATCTATTACTTTGGAGAGGCCTTTCTTCATCTTTTTCAGCACGAAAAATAAAAAATCTATTAATTTGGAAAGAAAAAAAGATTTTATGGTCTGCTGAGGACATCTTGTGTCGAAAAGTGGTACTGCAACTGTATATTTTTTATGGCTGGGAATGGCTATGACCTTCAAAAGATGATAAGCATAAGATAACTGAAACAGCTGGTCTATTGAAAATTGGAGGTGAACATTTGTTTGATTTCTACGAAATAGAGCCTTCTCTAAAAGATTAAAAAATCTTTTTACTACTGATATGGAACCTAACACACAGCTGGACTATGAGCTCATATTGGAAAAAATTCTGGAAGCCACAGAGGATATGAACTCTTACTTTCAAACTTTGACAGATCAAATTATAGACCGAAAAACAGCGCAGAAGAAGCAGATTGGCGCTAAAGAGATTAGTGAACAATATGTACAACCTAAAGAGGAACCACGTCAACAACTCAACTATGAAACTACACTGAGAGAAACTGTGGAAAACAAAGAACAAATTAACTTTATACAACTCCAAACGCAATCTATGGAGAAGCCTGATGATCAAAGAATAACTTTAACGGAGATGTCTGAAGCATTAACATCAACAGAGACTGACACTCAGATACAAGTTATTGAAAATTGTGAAAAGGTGGATAAACAACTGGCAAATATAACATGGAATAAAACGGCTTTTACCATCCAAAGGCTACTAGAAGAAAGGAAAGAGAACTTTGACCAATTTGAAGCGTTAAAGAATATGGACCTTTTAATATTGTGGTTTGATGATGCAGGAATTTTATTATGGAAACCGTTATGGCACAGAAAGAAACCTAGAGTTAGATTTAAAAATGTATTTTAAAGTTTTATTTAATGGGTTTAAAAAGGCTTTGATTTTTTGACTGAGTTAATAACTAATGGAGCACGTGAAATTTCTAAGAGGATACCCTTTGTAACAATACTTTGTTTTAGACATGATAATTAATGGAGAGGTAAACTTTATTTACTGGTTTAAAAAGATTTTCATAGATATAGATGAATTGATAGAATATATACTTAAATTAGATAGAAATCTATTTGTTGGTTTGATATTTTTACTTTAAGATAATTATTTTGAAATAGAAGGAGAATAAGAGGGATGGGTGACAAGAGAAGAAATGGTATTAATGAAGAAAATATAAGAATATTACTGCGGGAATAATATACCAGATATAATTACTATGTAAAAAAAAAGGACACCTGAAGTGTTAATAATATGTCTATCTAAGGCCAATTGGAATATGGTAATTGTAAGTTAGTAAAGCTTAAAAACAGGACCTGGATCTTTAGAATTGAAATGTGAGTGATATTTGATAGGATTGTTTGAAGCTTATATAGAAATGTATTAATCTGAATATGCAAGACTAAATGAGGGAATTAGAGAGGGAATTTTAAATGAATTGATTTGGGCTATATATTTGTGATTGTTTTTCTTTTTTTTTTGGATGTTCAATATACCCACCTCCACGGTGGTTCCTAAGCACTCTGATGTAACCCTTTTACCCCTATAAAAATCTAATAAAATATATTTAGAATAAGGAACTGGTAATAAATCATAGATCTTCAGACTGTACACCACAAAACTTGATTAGTGGACTAGGACTTGACAGCAGTCTTAGAATCACATCTCAACTAGATACAAATGTAAATTGCAAGGAAGAATGGAGCTAAACAGAAGTGTTGATTGTCCATTATTAGGATGCACTTTTTACAATTGCAGTCATTCAAATGCATAGCTTTTTCTTCCCACTCTTCCCATGAATTCATGGATCATTTCTCTTGCTGCTTGAATCCGAGGACTTGTTGAGTATTTACATAACTAGGACTCTGGCCTGGGAACCCTCTTGGCTTAGTCCTTGCCTCTTACAGCTTACTCTTTTACTCCTTATATGTAATTGGATATACTCAGTGAGTCTTTTTCCCTCTTACATCCTGACTTCAAACTCTTGGTGTAGTTAACTCAGTATTTGGGGCACAATTTATCTCAACCATGAGCTGCATGGCACATTTCAGCAGTGGGGGATGCAGTACCATTCCCTAACTTTCAATGCTCGGTGTTCATGGTGGTAGGGTTTGGGCTAAGGTGGTTTTCATTCTTCGTTTTGAAATGAGCAACCAGATGCCAATGACACTTTACTAGATAGCTATCACAATTTTATATAAAAGTTCAGAGCTGACTTTGACAATTCCACCAGGAAAGCAACTGCTAATCAGGAGGAAAACATGACTATTTAGCAGATTTTCAGTTGTATATCAGGGATGTGTACTGGATTGATTTTGCCCTGATTGACCAGTTTTAGGAAGGCTTTTCTGATGAACTGGGGATGAATTAGTGTGACAAGGCTCATCAAAAACCTCTAGAGCAGACATATCAAACACAAGGCCCGGGGGCCGGATGCGGCCCGCGAAGTGGTTTCATGTGGCCCGTGAAGCTATCCTGGAAACAGTGAGGGAACAGCCCCCATTGCCTTGGCCCTGGCCCAGGCTGGCCGGGAGCAAATGTACAATTTTATGGTGGCCATCTATGCTGAAATGCATTCAGTCTTAGCTCCACAAGGCCGTCTGGAAACAGCGAGGAACCAGCCGCTGCCACGTCAGCCCCGCCCCCAGGGTGCATGCTGGGAAGATGTCACCTTTGTGAGGACTGAAGAAATGCACCATCGCGCTGGCCACTTCCAGGCGATGGTGCATTTCTTCATTCCTCACGAAGGGTGACACCTCCCCAGCTGCGTTTCTTGCCTGTTTTTCTTCCTCCCTCATCTCAAATATTTTCCCACCACTCTGTACTTAGGAAAGAAGGAGGGAAAGAAGGAAAGGAGAGGGAGGGTCTGAGGGAAGTCCTACCTTAGTCCTGCCCTGCTGCCCTTTCACCATCCCCTTGCCCCCTTCTCCTGGCTATCCTGGGGGTCTCCCATCCTATTGCTAAGGAAGCTTTGGATATAAAGCCGGGTCTCCTCCCATGGAGAGGGAATGGGCCTCCCTCTGACTTTGCCCTTGTACCCATCATGAGCAACCTGGCTAAAGAGAGCAAGCATAGCAGCAGCAGCAGCCTTGAGGAGGAGGTAAGTGCAGCTGGGCGCCCCCTTGGGGAAGTCGGGCTGGGCTTGGTGCCACGGGTGCTCGAGGGCCAGGCTGGGTGTTTGACCTCTGCTGCCCAGGGCTCTGGGCAGCCCGCACTACCATCCAGCCCCCCCCGCATGGCCTGAGAGGAACAGTGAGGCTCCTCCAGTGAACCATGCCTTGGCATTTGCCCCAGTCCCACCCCCTTCTGCCAGAGACCCTCAGATCCATCCCACTCCTGCCCAGGCCCCCACAGGCACCCTTGACGCAAACGATGTAGAGCTGGCCACGCCCACCCGTAGGCCACACCCACTCCATCCATGCGCACCCAACCTGGCCACACCCACCCAGCCCCCTGAGGGCAACTGCAATGCTGATGTGGCCCTCAATGAAATTGAGTTTGACACCCCTGCTCTAGAGAGTCATTCAACGTTGCATGATGATTAATGGCAGGCAAGAGAGGTTGAGGGACAATGGAAATAACCTAAGATGATTTCACATGCTTTCTTCAGGTTTCTCTCCCACCCATCCCTGCCCCTCCCTTTGCCTCCTTGCACTCCAGTGGCATGCAATCCATACAAAAGGAGACAATGAAAAGATCCCTATGTTCAGCAGAGAAACATCAAAAATGACACCTGAGAATGTGTTTTTGTTGTGGTGCACTTGGTCACTTAGCATTGCCTTGCCTTGCCAAGCTTCCTTGTTCTGAATCAGTTGGAAAGTGGTATACCTGAACAGATCTAAGACACCTTGTGAGTAACATCCAACACCTTGACTTTGGGAAACTTCACAGGAGCTCAGCAGCCCCCCCTCCCGTTAATTAAGAAGACTTTGGACTTCCAATACCAGGCAATTGAATTTTATAATCCCTATTAGCCTTTGTGCCTCTGTAGACATAGATGTCCGACTATTATTTCTTTTGGTTGACTACTAATTTCATAGATGTGATTATTGTATAGCAACTGGGCTTGAACACACAACTGCAATTGGAAATAGTCAATGGCAGACAGAAAGAAATAATATACAATCATACATCACACAACCGCTTGGGGGCTAAGAATAAATATCCAGGAAGATGTATCACAACTATATTTGACTACTCCCCTGCACTCTCCAATTGTTTTAGACACAGATTGTTTCCCTTGACAAAAAGCCAACGCTAGTTGCAGGTATTTAACAGTTTCATCCTTTCTTCTGCACGGCTCTGCACTTCCTTCCTTGCCAGAAAAGTATGCAAAATTTGCCAAGATGAAGCTGTGATTTTTGCCTCCACCTCAAGGATGTGACTTTGCTATCAAGTGGTTGCCTGAAGCCCAGATCTAAGCCAAAAGGCAATGCGCTAGGTCTGCTCAAAAGTAGCACCTCTAAAAGAATTTTTGGACAACAACTTGAAGAAAATATTTCTTCATCTTCTACATCTTCAGCATTGTTCTTTTTCTAAAACAATGACATCAGTTCTCCACCCAACCAGATCAATGGACATTTCAATAGACAGATCAATTCCTCTTGAAATTTATTTGGCAAGGAAAAAAAGCCAGAATTAGATTGAAAATGCTACAAGAAGCGAAAGAAAAAGGAAGATTTGGGCTGCCAGACTGGGCTCTATACTATCAAGCATCTGTGTTAACATGATTAAAAGAATGGATAACCCTTAGACATAAAAGATTACTATACCTAGAAGGGCATGACCTACAACTTGGATGGAATGCCTTCCTATGGTATGGGAAGAATAAAATACATGTATACTTTCAAAATCACTATATAAGAAACACACTTCTTCTAGAATGGGAAAAGGTGAAAGCGAAAATTTACATGAAAATACCTGGATGGCTTTCAACAATGGAAGCGTCTGTTCACCCAAACCTAATTAACTATGAGAAAATTGTGACTTATAAAGACATTTTGAATATTGAAGGGAAACTAAAATCTAGACAAGAACTGGAAGAACAGGGCATTGATCTATCATGGTGGCCATACCTGCAAATTCAAACGAGATATGAAAAAGATGGTAAAACATCTGGATTTTATAAAGAACAGACAGAATTTGACCAGATACTATTGGCATCAGATGAAAAATTGATGGAAGAAACTGTATAAGTATATGTTAAGTTTAAAGATGGAAGAGGAACAAGTTAAAGAAACAATGATATTATGGGCAAAAAACTTTGGGCATAATATAGAGTTAGAAAACTGGCAAAGTCTTTGGGAAAGAAACTCTAAAATAACAAAGAAAACCTATATAAAATGTTTTATAGCTGGCACTTACTACCTGTGAGGTTAGCAAAAATGTTTAAAAATATGTCTAGCAATTGTTGGAAATGTAGACAAAAAACAGGCACATATTACCATCTTTGGTGGACATGCCCTAAAGCCAAAAGAGTTTGGTCAAGAATACATATATGGTTAGAGAAAATGATAAAAAAAAAACATGTAGATTTTAAGCCAGAATTATTTTTGTTAGGTATAATTGTAGGAAATTATGAGAAAAAATGTGTATATTCAATGTTACATGTACTAACTGCAGTGAGAATTGTATTTGCTCAACATTGGAAAGATGAAGAATTACCAGCAGAGGAAAAGATAATCAAGAAAAATTTGGACTGTGCAGAAATGGACAGACTTACATTGAAAATGAAAGAGAAAGAAGATTCAGAATACTTCAGAACATGAGATACATTTTATCAGTGGCTAGAAAAATGAGGTAGAGAGAAAGGAGTTTAATATGTATTAGTAAGCTAAATATTGGAACCCAGACAACAAAATATTAAGAATTTGTGATTATAAAAAAATTAATAAAATATTGTTAAAAAATAGACAGATCAATTCCAAGGGAGGCCATATTAAAAAAATAGACTAAAAAAATTGAACAAATTGTCACCTACACCTCACAAATTGATGCATTATTAATGAGCTACAGCCTACACCTGACAATGATGCAGCATCTTCTTAGGCAGTGGGTGGCAGGCTCCCACTTACATGCAGATGCCACCTAAAGCAGATTCCCTCAAGCCACAAAAAGTCTTGTTAATGTGGCAATCAAATACTGCAACAAACTCAAATGTTTACTTTGCTCTTACATTTACATCAATAGCACCATCACAGCCCCAACAATTTTGCATAGAAGATTAGAAGCACCTGTTCTTGTAATGTGATATATGCCATCGTCTGCATCAATACATCTCTGGATACTTGATGGGACAAACAGGACAAACTGTGCAAAAGAATTACTGGACATAAGTTTGACACCACGACTCAAAACAAAAACAAAGTAACATCAAAGCCTTTTACAGATCTCAAATTAGCCCTTTTAAATAAAATAAACTAAACTTTACCATAGCAATTGAATGAAAGATTCTGAATTCACATACATTAAGTAGTTATCTGCAGGCTATCTTAAAAATCTCAACATACAGAATGGGTTTTTAATTAATACAGTAACCATTTTTAAAATTTGCCTCACATATGATCTTCTATATAATCACCTTGCCTCATCCCAATTTAAATTATACATCAGTTTACCTACTCCATGCATCTCTTGAAGTGAGCTGCAGCTCATGAAAGTGGATTCCTTTTAAAAACATTTGTTAATCTGAAAAGATTAACACGTTTAATTTTTGGCTATCATGGACTAAGATGACTCTTTTCTAACAATAAAAAAGATATTTTTCCTTTAAGACTTATTCATGACTATAAACTTCTCAATCCAGTAACCATTCAAGATCACTATCCACTGTCCCTTAAAGGAGTCTGCTAGACTCCTTTAAGAGGGTATGTGTTTTCACTAAATTAGTTATGAAAGTTGTTTAAAATTTAATTTGGATTAAGGTGGGTCCTTTGACACGTTATAACTAGCTTTAATACATAACAGTACCTTTTGGTCTAGTTAACTGCCCAATAGTCTTTTCCAAATTTATAAATGAGATATTCTCAGGTATTCTGAACAAATATGAGATGACATTTTGATTTTTCCAGAAGATCCTTCTATGCATTCTACTCAGAAGAGAAATAGGTTGAGGTGCCTATGGAAATACAAGCTCTAAGGTAAATTAGAAAAATGGGTGTTTGATCTTCCTGCCTTGGATTATTTAGCTTACTGCTCTTTTTTAGAGAAGGGTGCAGATGGATAGATAGCCACTAATTGAGGTCCAGTTTGGTTTAGGCTTAAAATCCCACTGAAATGCAAAACCTGGTACTAATTTTTTTCCACTTCTCATTTGGGGAGAGGGTACTATATTGAGGACTCTAAAAGAGATCCTGTCAGATCATATGTTTTGCCATCCCTACTTTAGATGTTTACACTCTTTGTCTAGACTAGTGGTTCTCAACCTGTGGTCTGCAGACCCCTGAGGGCTGCAATGTCATCACAAGAGGTCCGTGAAGATTTGAAGAAATGTTATGATATTGAGTTAAGTCTTGGCGGTTGGTGGCCATGGTGCATGGCCACAAAAGGTATCTGAAGGAGGACTTCCGGTTCCAGTCTGCAGTGTAGGCAGTCGCGCGAAGAGTCTGTTCTCTTCGCCAGCCGGTTTCCCCCTGCCGGTAGACCCTGGACAGGGTCGAAAGTCACCCTGGAGGGGCGACCACAGCTGAGGAGGACACTCGTTGACGGCGGAGGGAGCGGCAGCTCCCTGTGCGGTCTGAGACAGCTCCTTTGGGCCGACGGGGAAAAGATTGGCCATTAACATGGCCGATCATCTAGCTGCTCCAGCCGAAAGTCACAAGAATATCTAAGCGAAAAGAACCACCGTGGGTGATCCGGGTGAGACCTTTCCTTCCCTCTTGGTACCCTATTTACCTTCCTGTGAAAAGCTTCTGGAATTATTTCCCTATTTTAAGAGAGCGGCGTTCGGATATTTGGGGAAATGAGCTTTGAGAAAAATAATTGAATTTTATTGACTATTTGAGTTGCTGGATTCGGGGATTCTGAAAAAACTTTTTTCTGTGAAGATGGATTTTCTTTCTCTTTGCCAGCTTGTTCTTAATTCAAGCGGAAGCCTTTAGGGAGGGGGGTGGAGCGTGGTTTTTTTTCTCCCCCCCTTCTGAACATTATTGTTTATTTTAAAACTTTTTTTCTGCAGTCTGGGCGGCTTCTTGCGGCTTGAAGTTGCAACAAAGTATCAAGCTGAGACTTTCACTCCCCTTTGCCGGGTGTGTATTCAGACCAAACTTGGCGTGACGCCCAGACACTTGGCTCTACGCCCAGACATTCCTACCTGATTGAAACCAGCTGAAAGAAGGTTTCCTTTTTTTTCCCCTTTCCTTTCTCCTATTAGTTTAGCTGGACTTTATAGTACAAATTATATATTTTAGACATATGGACTTTCTTTCTTTTTTGGATTATTAATATAATAATTAACTTACAAGGCACCTTTTTTATTACTACTCTGGATTATAAATTGGATATTTTATAATACTGACTTTGGTTTTTTCTGCTTTTTGCTTCTTGTTTGGCTTGACCTTTTTGCTTTGTTTTTATTTTTGTTTGGATGTTACATTTTATAATATCTCTACTATAGAATTTTTATTGCTGTATTCATCTTCTAGGCTGAATTTTTACCAAAAAATTAAGATTATTTTATTATTGAAATGGAATTTTACCTACAACTTGGCTTTGGACTCACACTAGAAAAATTTTTTGGAACTGAAAAGATTTTATTACTATTTTGGATTACAAATTGGATATTTTATTATAATATTCACTTTGGTCTTTGTTTGCTTTTTTCTTCATGTCTGGCCTGATTTTTTTGTTTTTTACTATTTCTTTTGGATGTTATACCTTATAAAAATATCCCTACTTTAGAATTTTTAGTGTTGTATTTACCTTCTAAGCTGAATCTTCACCAAAAAATTAAGACTATTCTACTATTGAAATGGAATTCTACCCACAGCTTGACTATGGACTTTTACTAGAAAATTTTTTGGAACTTAAAGAACAATTTAGAATGAACATGAAAGAGGATGCTCCAGAGTTAAAAACTGAATCTCAAACTTTGACTGACCAATTTATAGACCAAGGAACAACAGAGGAAGAACAGATCAACCCTAGAGAGGCCGGCATGCAACTATATCCACAACATAATGTGATGGAGGAAATATATTTACAATCTATTGGTGATCGGATGCTGGGAAGAATACATGAATTTAATGAATGTGTGAATGCTAGAATAAATGCTTTTATTACAAAGCTTCAAACTGATTTTCAGATTTCAACTGACTACTTTACAATTCAAACAACACCAGAAGAGGAACCAACAACACAGAGGAAGATATTACATCTCATATACAAGTTATGGAGAATTTCGATGACCAAAGGCGGATTCTAACTAAAACACCTACAATCCCAAAAGCAACAGGAATTTTCCAAATACGAGGCATCGAAAATGTTGACAACATGGATAAACAACGAATAACTACCATACTGAATAAGACTGATTATGTAGTGCAGACAACATTGGAAAAAAGAGAAGAGGACTACGATCAGATTCAATTGTGGAGAAATATGTACAATCAAATATTAAGATTTGATGATTTAGAGCAGGGGTAGGCAACCTTGGCTCTTTCATGACTCATGGACTTCAACTCCCAGAATTCCTGAGCCAGCATGGCTGGTTCAGGAATTCTGGGAGTTGAAGTCCATGAGTCATAAAAGAGCCAAGATTGCCTACCCCTGATTTAGAGGCTCTTTTGTGGAAACCTGTTTGGCACAAAAAGAAAGCTAGAATTAGGTTTAAAAATGGGAGTTAAATTTTTACCTGATGGGTTAAAAAGGCTTTTAGAGATTTTGACTGAATTAATACTACTGAGATGAAAATTATTGATTCGACTATGGTTGGGATGTAATTTGATTATGGTTGGGAAATGTAATACAGAAAAGATGGTAAACAAAAAGTTAATAGATGAAGAAATAGAATATAGACCGGAAATGAAATAAGAAGGTGTCTGGTGAAATAATATGTTTCCTTTTTAAGGTATAATGATTTTGATAAGATTAAATTTTAGGTATGGAGTTAAAAAGGGGTTCTAAAGGTATGGATTGATTTATAAAATATATATTTGAAATAGAGTAGAATAAGAGATAGAATTTAATTGGGAAGTATAAATAGAATGGTTGGAATAATATGTATATTTTAGAAACAATTTATATTTTACGAAATAAGGGAAATTGGATACCCGAAGTGTAAACTATCTGTTTATTTAAGGCTAAATTGGAATATGGTAATTGTAAGTTAGTTAAGCTTGAAAACAGGAATTGATCATAGGTGAAATATTATTGATAGTTTTTTTTTCTTTGATTGACAAAATAGAGAGGGAACCTTTAAAGAATTAATTTGAATTATATATGTATGATTATGTTTCTTACTTTTTTCTATGGAGTACCCTATCCCCACGATGAGTCTCAAACACTTTGTTGTAAAACCAAAAAAATCAATAAAACTTGTTATAAAAAAAAGGTATCTGAAGGAGGTCCATGGTGAAGAAAAGTTTGAGAACCAGTGGTCGAGACCAAAGAACTAAGAAATAAAACTGTATTCTTGTGGCAATTTGCTTCAAACTATCCAGATAATCAAAAGATATGGAATCTATCTTGCAATGTATAACAAAGCTTATTCTAATGAATGTTAGTAATGATAGGGGATATAATTTGTTTGATTTATTTATCTGAATTTATATGGTGCCTATCTATCCAAGAAACTCAAACAATTATAATGTTAATGATGTGAAAATGAAAGTCTACAATTAGTCTACAATTACTTAACTATAGTAATTGGGACCAGAATTTCCATCACTAAATGATGTGGTCATACACTATGACATCACATGACTGCACCACTTAGCAACAGCAGTTTTGCAGGCACTAGTTACCATTGTTAAGTGAATCACCACAAGTAAGTAAGCAAGGACTTCACAGGACCATGACTTCCAACTTTCTGCCATCTTCCCCATTGACTTTACTTGTGGGAAGCTGGCAAGGAAGGTCACAAATTACAATCATATGTCCACAGGATACTGCAAAAGTCAGAAAATTGAGCCAGTTGCGGAGCACCCCGATTACCACCGCATGACTGCAGGAGTGCTGCAAATAGCTAAGATAGGTATCACTCATTCAGTGCCATCGTAAGTTCAAACAGTCACTGAATGAGTGGTCATTATCCAAGGACCACCTGTGATTTTTTTTTAAAAAAAATGAGGAAAATGGGTTGGATCTCCTGCCTAAAAAGTATAAAATACCCCAAATGTCCTGTAAAATATGAACATTGCAAATGATCCCTATGATTTTTGGTGACTACATTTCAATACACAAACAATTTGTGATGGGTTTATAATGGAAAAGAATGTGCATAGGAGAGAAAAGACACCCCCCCCCCAACAAACAAGTAAACAAACAGATAATTTCCTCAACCTTCCAGGATAGTGCTGGACATGTCTAGATTTCTCTTACTCTGGAAATAGAGCCATGCTGATGTAGAAAAAAATATATAATATGGGATTAGCCGCACTAAAGAGATTCCCTTCATGTTAAAGAGGCTGGATATCAACTTTATCCCAAAGCATAAGAGACAAATCAATGCACATTTTAAAATACTCCCTCACCTGAATTACTTTTTCACTGTTTTATGCGCATTCACCCAAGTATAAAAACATTGCCACAAAATAAATGTCTAAGTTGTCTTTCCCATTTCCTGAGCCCTGAGAGTTGATGCTAAGTTTATGGTGCATAACCAAAAGAATATAGCTTTCCAAAAAGACCTTGAGAACAGAGCATGCTTTCTTCAAAGTAAAAAGCAGAAACTACAGAACAATTTAACAAGGATGCTGGAACATTTCTGATAGATCCCATCAATTGCTCTTATTAAACACCTTCAATTCCCACCATGATAACAAAACAAAAGGCCATTCCTCACCCGCCACCCCCGGATTTTTATATGTTTACAAGCATTCGATTACCACCATCCAAGCTAAGTTTTAAAGTCTTAAAGTTTCAATATCTCACCTGCATCTACCTTGAAAATTACGTGTACTATACACTCCAATAGTTGAGAACCACTACAAAGGATGATTCTATCATTCATAAGATTATATGGGCTTCCTGAAAAATTATCCTGATTAGAACTACTTTTATTTTTTTCCCAATGCTTCACCTGTATTTGTCCATAATATATCTTTCTTTGTTGTTCTGAGTAAATATATTCAGCCATTAATCTCCCTCTTGCATGTGCATCATAACTCTGGAGAATTAGGGGTGTCCCACCACAGTGGCAGGTATAGCTTTGTCAGATTGCCTCAGAAGAATTCAACTTCTGACAACTACCCAAGAGAGAATATAGCCCTGACTTTTAGCAGTCTCCCTCTACCCTCATTCCCTCTATCTAGAGAAGAAACAAATCACCACAAGCTCTCTTTTTGGCTTTTCCTAATAACATCAGTGAAACAGATATCAACAAACCTTGAGTTATACCTTCAAAAAGGCCTCTTTTCAGGAAAAAGACTTAGATTTTAGGGTTGTTTTTTTTTTAAACAGAGACCATTTTAAAGGCATTGATCGGGTTTGTTGACCTTTGATAATATTCTGTCTCTATACATAAAAAAAAGAATCTTGTAACTCCTTTTTCCTTTGTTTTCAGCTGGCATATTTGCTTTCCCCAAATACTATGTAATGTTCATTTGTTTCTAGGAAGTGGGAAGTGCCCAATGATGAAAAGAACGAATGTACTTCTTTAATGTAAAAAGCTTGAAAATGCTCTTTTTTCAAGATATTGCATTTAATACTCACTGGTTTACACCATCTTGATTATCATTACTTATGGATCCATTCAGGGATTAGATTATCATCAATGTTTATCATGAGCATACTCCAGATAATCCCCATTCCCCATCCTTCAGTATTATTCCAGTGATGTTTTGGGGTTGGTACTACATTTGTTCTCACTCCATCTTATCCCAACTGCTCTGGATGGTATAATGCTTGAACAGAATTCATATAGATCCTGATTTCTATGAGGAGGCATCATTTTTTTAAAAAAAACTAGAAGCCTTCAGATTATTATTCTTTCTTGCAATCATACTACTAAATGATTGTGTGAGGTGCACATATCCTTACTGTCCCATATCTGTTTGATTCAGTATATACATATAGCTAATAATACTTTATACATTTTAATGCAATGCTTTTTAACAATTTCTTTCCAAAAATTATAGATTTGTTGATTGAAAGCATCAGTGTTCACAAATCTCAAGACCTGTCATTGTATGACTTTGTGTGGAATTCATCTTCACTGGAAATCAGTGATAATGAACATTAAGGGATCCCTTCGCTGTTGCCAAAATACTCAACCTACGAACTGTTATCCAGAGGTGACTGTGTAATTTCTTTCCCTTGGATGTTGAGCTCTGTATATATTGGCTTGTTCTCAGTAAGAGTGTTTGTTTGCCAAGATCCAATTTGGGCAAACCTCAGCAGTATTGGGGACAATTCCACAATTAAAATTCAGGGTGTATTCTGTGTATTTTCCAGCATGAAATCTATGTAGAGCAGATATCATCAATTGACCTTTATAGGTCTACCAAGTACACAATTCCAGACTGGATAATGAGAAAAATAATGTTATAATAAATTATACTTTCAACATGTTTTTCAGTGACCAAATCAGTAACAACAATGATCACTGTAAAATGGTTAACATCTTATTTTTCCGTTCCTTTTAAGAATGCAAGGATATTTTTCTATCCTTGCCTTTATGTAAAATATCTTATTTTTATAAGATATTTTTATTTCAATCATTAAGATCTCACTGCAGTAAGTTTCATACATTGTACAGTACATTTTTATTAAATACAGTTTATCTACATTTTTATGTTATCTTAGCAAGTGGTACAATGGTGTACTGTATATCATGTATACTTACAGATAAGCTGAGCATTTTAGGTGCAAAAATAAACCTAAAAATTGGCTTTCCCTTATCCATAGATGGACTTATCCATGAGTATATAAGAATACTTTTTAAAAGCATCCATGTTTCTGATATATACTTGCATAAAAGCCCACCAGTGGATAAGCTAATTCTTGAATTTTTAACTAAAAAAGCATGAAAAATGCAAGTTCGCTCTCTGCTTGTGGTGCATTTTTCAGGGTATTTTGATTAAAAATTCAAGGGCTGGCTTATCCACCTGATAGGCATATGCCGGGGTGGACAAATAATTTTTCCAAAGGGCCACATGAGAAACTGGGACTGTTGTGGAGGGCCGAACCAATAGGGTTGTGAAAGTGCATAGGCATGCACACACATGCATACGTAAACTGCAAAAAAACCCACCAGTAGTTGCCTTCAAAATAAAAGCAATTCATGCAGGGCGTATAGAGGCAGCCAAAGGGCCAGATGTGGCCCAGGAGACATAAAATGCCCAGGTCTGGCTTATATGCAAGTATACACAGTATTTGGTTAAATATGTCTGCTATAAATTTACAGACACTTGATCACAAACACTTGTGATCAAGTGATTACAAACACTTGATCACCACTCTCCTTGATCATTGAATGGTTTACAATTCTCATCATTCCTCACTGCCATCTTCAATAACATGACTTCAATTTTGGACTCATATTTTAATTAAGAATTCCAGATGACAGTAAATATCTATTATTCTCTTCTCTTTTGCTATGGAACTCTATACACTATAATAATGAAAGAAATAGCTATCTTGCTAAATAGAATAGTTTTCCACATTGCCACATCTTGTGGTAATTCCAGGCAAAGGGTCAAGAAGCGACACGTATCGGGACTGTTTTGCCATTGCCAATGGGGTGGGCATGGCTTCTGCATGACGCGTCCGGCCCGCGGGCCAGCAGTTTGACACCCCTGCTTTAAAGAATGTGTTTTTATGATGTTGGAAGGAAGTAAAAAGTGTTGTTTGGCCATAAAACTGTTTCTATTATGCAATTTAGTTTTCCACAGTTGTGTAGATTGGGAAATTGATGACAACTGTGTTGAGCTATCTAATTTAAAAACACCGGAGTCAGAATGTTAAGGAAAACAACTAACAATGGTACAACTGTGAAGTTTTCAGTAACTAGATTCCATTTAAATGGTCTTCATTTGGTAACCAGCAACACCTAAGTGGTGAAAGAAGTCTTAATTTGAAGTCTTTGAAAGAATTAATTTGAAATTCATTTAAGACTACCACGAGCCCATTCTCCAAATCAGAAGAAGGGGAACGACTGGTGTGTAGGGCTACAACACACATGCAGCCATTCATTCAATATAATCATTTCCCTTCTCTGTTCATTTTTCCCACCGATGGAGAAGTAACTGAGTCTGCAGAAGAAGCAGATAAGGACAGTTTAGGAAGATCAGATTATCCAAACGTGATCCACGCCAGGCTTAACTTAATAGATCTCTATCATATCTCATTGTTTTTCCCTCTAAACTAAATATCTAACATCCATGAACTCCTTCATTAAGGCAACTTTTCTGCATCTGCATGGCTCTTGACCTTTCATTAATATTAGTAATATCTGTGGTCCTCAATGGAACTGCATCTACATGGAGGGAAGTGTGTAGTGGGGTGCCCCAGGGCTCTGTTCTGGGCCCAGTGCTCTTCAACATTTTCATCATCATCACACACACACACACACACACAAACACAAACACATATAAAGATAAATCGCTGTCCATCTCAGATTTACTAATTTTAATAAAAGGAAAGTCTTCCTTCCCTGCTTCTCACCAAAAGATAGAAAAATTTTCAAAGGGAGCAAGGAGATACTGTCCAATTTTATTTTTATTTTTTTTAAAAAAAAGAATATTCAAGAAAAAAGCAAAAGTAAAGCATTTAATATCTTTATGCCAATAATTTGTTATAATTGCCTTTCTTAGATTAATAAGCATAGGTATATGAATATGTGGCTGGGTGAGTATTAACATTTTTGCAAGCACTGTTTGTAAAATAATCATTTCTGGAATCGATTTCTGGTGTCGGGTTTTTTGTAAAGTTACTTTTTCTTAATAATTATGTCATAAATCTTATGATATTTGAGATTGTCAAATTATTTTTTTTAAACTAGTTAAATGCAGTTTTAAAGAGAAACTTTTCAAATACGAAGATATAAGAAAAAGAATAGATGTTTTCCCCCCCATTCTCTCTTGTTTTGTTTTGTTTTGTTTTGTCAGAATGACAAAAGCAGCATTACACCACCACTTCTGGGTGGGCATGTAACACCATGATACATGTAGAAAAGGGATGAGTCTTGATCACCAGAATTTCCTTTGCTGAGCAAAGTAATTGTTAAGGGAGTCATGCCTGATTTTACAAACTTTTTTGCCACAGTGGATAAGCGAAACAGGGCCGTTGTTGAGAATTATGCAGTCATTAAGCAAATCTGAGTCCCCCTCCCCTATTGACTTTGCTTGTTGGAAGCCAGCTGGGAAGATTTCAAATGGCAACCACACAACCCAAGATGCTCCAACTGGTTGTATGCACATGCCAGTTGCCAGGTGCTCTAATTTTGATCACATGCCCAAGCGGATGCTGCAACACTTATAAGTGTGCCGAATGGTTGTAAATGGTTTTTTTTCCCCCAGTGCTGTTATAACTTTGAACAGACGCTAAATAAATGGTTGTTAAGTTGAGGACTATCTGCATCTTTTTGATTGGAGGCATTTGTCTTTGGCTGCCATTGTTTTTTTTTTTTCCTCATCTGTTTTGCTTCATTTTAACACCTAGAGTTGCAACTGTGAGATGTGAGCTATATAATTTGCTATAATAGATGAATAAAATATACTCAAAGCACATGTTTCATATTTCTAAAAGTATTTTATTATTTTTGAGGGCCTAATACATTAAGTGATTATAACTGTGGGTTCATATTTCTTTGTTACCAATATCTAGTTATCAATCATGATTTTTTTCCTATCAGTCATGCATAATCCTTTATAAAATTTACAGTGCTGACAACCAGGGATGGTAAAACTTTGTACAGTAAAATCCAGAAAAAGTAAAGAAAGATATATTACCTTAAAAAAGCAAAAAAGCAGTTAATATAGAGGATGAATGAATATATATATATTACAATGTTGTTTTATATGGCTACTGAATATAGTAATATACTTTATACATTTAGGATAAAAGTTTCTTCACAAGTTTAAGTATTTTATATGCTCCTTTACCTCTAGGTTCAAGGTAGAATAACTTCAGCCAGATCAATTGTAACAGGGTCTTTCAAAATGTCACTATTTGTCCATCTAAATCCACATAATACATTACTTTTCAGAAACTACCATGAAATTATTTCTGTGAAAGTCTCACCCAGATTCATATCATACTTGAAACTGTTCACATTGTTATACTTAATAAAATATCTCCAGCAATTGTTAACAGGAGATCTCTTAGGCAAGGATGAGCACAAAAAAGTACAAGGAGCAAATCATAACTAAGAGAGCCCAAGATTAGACTAACAAAGCTGAAATGATCATCAAGGACTAAGGTAATACAGTCCTTTTAAGTACTGTATTATAACCCCTTTTTAATCCAATTACAATTGTTCTCCTCTAAAAGTAGAGGAATAATCTTGTAGAACAGGGGTTCAAACTGCTGGCCAACGGGCCGGTTGCATCATGCGGAGGCCGCGCCCACCCCAGCTCCAGCAATGCGAAAAAAGTCGCGATACGTCGCGACCACGTCATGTGATGAGTTTGACACCCGTGTTGTAGAAGGAATGTACCAGCCATTACAAATACATGAGATCAACTGGAAAGGGCGGGGAGGTGAAAGAAGAAAATTTGGAATGTCCTATTTTAACAGAATAACAGAGTTGGAAAGTATTTTGGAGGTATTTTAGTCCAACCCCTTGCTCAAGCAGAAGACCCTATACCATTTCAGACAAATGTTTATGCAATCTCTTCTTAAAAACCTTCAGTGTTGGAGCACCTACAACTTCTGGAGGCAAGTTGTTCCACTGATTGTTCTAACTGTCAAGAAATTTCTCCTGACATCCACATTGCTCCTGAGTTCTAGGTTGGTTCTCTTCTTGATTAGTTTCCATCCATTGCTTCTTGTCCTGCCTTCAGGTGCCTTGGAGAATAGGTTGACTCCCTCTTCTTTCTGGCAACTTTTTAGATATTGGAACATTGCTATCATGTCACAACCTAGTCCTTCTTTTCATCAACATCTTTACAGTAGTGTGACCAAAACTGGATGCAATATTCCAACATTTAAAGTGGTATCTTAAATTCTTTGGTATAAGAAAAAGGGAAAGCAAGCTATATCATTAAATTGTCAAGATCCCATTGTAGCACTTTATTGTTTTATAACAATAAAACAGAGTTACATAACAGTTGTGATAGTTCTGTTTTCCTGATCTGGCCTAACTCAGAAGACTGAGACTAAAGCCACTTTTCATTAGTTTAAAACTACCTTAGGAAATTATTTACCCCAACATAAAGTGTGAATTTCAAACCTGAAGAAACTAGCACCTTTTGCATTTTGCCCTTAAACAGGCAGAGCTGGAAAAAAGAACAAGGCATGTAACAAACCAAACTACAGTTATTTTTTATTATTATTCTAACACATTCCTAAATGCAGTGCTATTAGTTATGTTAACCAAAGTTCATTCAGCTGTATATTCTCCAATGTCACACATGTCATTAGCCCTCCAAAATGCCTTTCTGCTGTTCACATTAGATAAACTGAACTGTCTATAGCAAGATAATGAACATAAATCATATATTAAAATGGCAACCGAAAGAAACCAGAGGGAAATGTTTTGCTATTGTGGTGGGAATTAGTGATGACTTAAACAGCTTTTGACATAAAAATGTCAATATTCCTGTAATCTCTGTTTTTAATATATTTTCTGTGACCTAGTTTCCCCCTCAGCTTTGGTTATGAAGAGGCTATTTAACATAAATACTATATTAGTAGCAATTTCTAATCCTTGGGATATTATGTAAGCAATTGCTGTTTCAGCATTCGAAAAGAATTATTAAGTGAAGAACAGACCAAGTTTAGAACTAATAATCTGATGAAATCTGGTTTCATGAATAATGAATGTACAGCTGATTCATATCTAACTATTTAAATGCTTTTTATATGCCTCAGTAAAAAAGAAAATTACCATAAAGGCATACACACACACAAACGCACTTATAAATGAGATAAGTATGATTGTAGAAAATATTATTAAAAATATTTGGAAGATAGGAGAACTGAAATGTTAAATGGCATATTATGAATCATTAGCTAACCCTTCCCGAGATCTTGAAGTGCTTCAGAATTCCATACAAACAGTCCTTGTCTTACAACCATTTATTTAATGACAGTTCAAAATTATGGAGGCCTCAGAAAAAGTGCCTTACAACCCTGCGGTTGTGTGATTGAAATTCCATGCTTGGCAACCAGTTCACATTTATAGTGGCTGCAATGCCTTGCAATCATACGACTGCGATTTCTGATCTCTCCACCCAGCCTTCTGACAAGCAAAACCAACTGGAGAAGCCAGATTCGCTTAAGGACTATATGATATGCTTAATGAGCATGGTACAAAATGTTTGCTATTTGTTTACCTGTTTTAATTAATTAATTTTATTTATAAAAAATTATTTGCTGCTCATCTCATATCATGACTCTGGGCGGCTTACAACAACTAATTTCTTAGTTTTTCTAAACAGAGGAATAATAAGAACAGATTAATTTAAAGTTTCTATGCAAAACATGCACATGTATCAAATATCTTTACTATGAATAAAAGGCAAAACAACCATGTATAAATTTCAAGTTTGTCTATACACACAAAGCAAAACATTTCAAGATTCTTCGGTAGATGAAAGCAAATTCTATACTCAACTGTTGCTTTGTAACAGGCCTCCTAATCTGCTCAAGGCATTTACAAATTTCTAAAGTTGCAGCAATATTCACCAAAAGATTGGAGGAATTTCAGGGTTGAGATTAAATTCTGAACTTCAGAAAACAAACAAACAAAAAATAAAAACGAAAGCATAATCTCATTGTGATTTCTACTAACTTCTGTCCTCACAGGGGTTACTTCTCCCTCTTCTTTCATTCTCTCCTATGCATTTGTAAAAAATCAGTATCTATTTTGGAAATCATTGGATGGAATCTTTGTTTTTTAGGAAAATATTACTAAAGAGGTAACTTAGAATTACTTGCACATTAAATGACTATTATACAGTTGCCTAGGGGGAAAAACTGAATAGTGTGTTTATGTACAGAAAGTCTTACATAGGATATATTCTATTATATAATATATATATTCTATTATACTATATACTTTAAAAAACATTCATTTCAAAAAGATATATGGATTGTAGATCTACAATCCATACATCGATAACTGCAGAATTTTCCATTTAAAATTCCCCTTAAAATGTGACAACTGAATACAGGAGGTAGTTGCACAGACCTAATTTAGGCTGATTCTGAGATTTCTACAATGTAGTTTAATAATTTCACCCATTGCTTTTCTTGCTTCCACGAACTTTGTTTTCCTTTCCTCTCTGCCTGCCACCTGGTAAACAGTCTGACATTTTCACTGCTGGGAAGCTGGGCCTTGAGGATTCAATCTGCTTTGATATTACCCCTCCCCTCCCTCTGGATTTCCCCTTTGTTGCTTAGAAGCGGCAATATTATGAGTATGCTTATGCTCTATTTTGAAGTAGACAGATAACTACTGTCATCAATTTCCCCAGGGATTTCGCAATTCACTATGTTATCCGATTATTTTTAAATCCCATGAATGAATTATTGTTTTTCCTCTAGAAGAAATTCTGTGTGAGAGAGTACAACAATGTCACCGTTGTAATATTTATTGATCTTGATATGCTAAGAGATACAATTGGAGAGAGGCAGAGGGGAAGAGTCCCCTGTGTATCTAAAATAATTGGAAGATATTAGATTTTGCTCAAATTATGTTTGTTTCAACAGTTACATTTCGTGGACCAAAGACAGGTCATAACCCTTCCTGTTAAAACACAGTTTTTGCACTTCTCCCCTTCAACCACAATCACCTGTACATGTGTGAATATACAGTATGTTCAAACATATGCATCAAGTAATCTGTTCTTACAATGAACTTGGGCAGTACCTTTAAATGAAATAGAAACAAATTAGATCTTGGAGATGGGAATTCAGAAAGGTCCACTATATAGATGCTGTTGCTAATTTCTCATTCACATAAACCCCCCTCTGTGTGCAATGTAGAACCCTACCCAGTCCTTCAAAGAACTCTTCTCAACTTGCTTCAGAACCCATTATTTTTTAAAGGTTTCCTGGAAACAAGCAAACAAAAATCCTTAATGTTTAATGGGCGATGTATATTTCCTCTGTTTCTGGGAACAGGAAGGTAGGAAAGATTTGCCAGAATCAGGAAAGGCTCTGTCAATCTCCAGTAATATTAATATGACAGTAATGTCATCAATAAGTTTAGGAATCCTATTTTAGGGGATGAACTGATTTATTTGTCTTACAAACTGAATTGGAAAGAGAAATGTTTGTAGTCATCCTCATCTCTTTATACAGCCCAGGTGACATATGGAACTAGAAATCTCATACATTTCTGCAGAATCTGATCCTGAAGCAGATTCACAATATTTATTTCCAGTTAAGGATAAGCCAGCATTTGTCTTTAGCCAGTAGGCAACATTGCCAAATATTCCTCTTTCCAAAAGAAAACAATGACTTATTATTTTTAATAAGAGAAGTGAACATGGAGAAATGTTTCAGGAATGGGACACCTTTAAAATCCATGTAGGTAGAGGATTTTTCAATTCATTTATGTTACTACTATTCAGCAAAATATGAAGCGTTATTTATTGGGCATAACACAAATTACATCATCTCCGTTCTCTGTTCCATCCAATATCATTATTATAATGAAATTCCGCTAAATAAACATGCAGAGATTAACCATCTCTATTGCAATCTGAAATTCTTTGGGGCACTGCATGATTTCAATTTTACTTATCAAATTTAGGTTAAAATATTTCCCCATTCTGTCTTGAACAATTATTGTTAAATTTCACTTTCTATATGTGGCTATGTTTTATCTTCTTTCTAATTCATTGATAGCAGTTTCATTCCAGTCTGATTAGTTTTTATTTTAAACTAATGTAAGAGCCAATAGATATATTCATTGCTAAATCTAGGAGGAAATATTAGTGCACCCCAAAACAAATTTGAAAAAGTATGATCTTTATTGTACCATTTTCATAATGTCTTAAATACTAATTGAGATTTGAGGGGATTTTTTATTTAAAAAAAACTGTCACAAAAGCTTTCCAATCTATATCATTTACTTTTTTCCAAAACTGAACCAATCTAAAATCTGTCAAAATGCAGGTTTTGAGGTGAATTAAGTAGGTTCAATTCTGCCCCCTTAATAAGAACTTGGTTCTACTTTAATAGCTTCTTATACTCAGCTGGGTCATCCAACATGCTGCTGAATTTAAGCCTTCTAACCATAGAGTTGTTGAAGGACCATGGTTTAACAAAATATCTGTAGAAAAAACAAACAAACTCAGAGAACACCTGAAATTCTACAAATATTCTCTAGTATTGGAATAACTAAGAAAGCAAAACAATCTTTTCTAAAAGAACGATACTATGTTATAATGCTTCCTTTGAAATCCAAGCATTTGATTTTTCTAAGAAAAATAAAATCCAGCTGCCTGAAATCATTCTACCGAAAATTAGAAATGGGCAAAATTGGAGACAGAGAAGGAGGTGATGCCCTTTTTTTAATCTCATCTGCTGACAGCCAGAGACACGATTCCTACTTGCCTCTTGCCATTTTTTCTAAGTTCACTGGAACACTTAATTTAGTCTTTGCGAGTAGAATGTGTGCAGTTGCTGACCATGGAGTGTGTAGAATTTCCTCCTGACATCCTAAAGTGTGCTCTGCTTGCATTGTGTGGTAAGACTGAAGTATATTCTATTGTTGCTGCTTTCATGCAATTATAACATGCCATTTTGTGCTTTCCCACACCCCTTATTTATCTATTTATATATTTGTAAGCACCAGGGCATGATGGCTCGGCAGTTAAAGATGCTGAGCTTGTCAGCTGGAAAGCTGACAGCCCAAGTTCAAGGTCTGAGTGCCGCACAATGGCGTGAACTCTTGAAACTTGCCCCACCTCCTGTCCATCTAGCAGTCTGAAAGCATGCAAATGCAAGTAGATTAATAGGTATCATTTCGCTGGGAAGGTAACAGTGGTGTATAGCCATGGTGGCCACACGACCACAGAAAATATTTTCAGACAATGCTGGCTCCCTTGGTGAAGAAACAGAGATGAACACTGTGCCCTAGAGTTGGACACAGCTGGACAGGGAAAGCTTTATGTTTATAAGTATATGCTTCTTTTCTTTGTGTTTTTTAGGTATTCTCATTGACAAATAAGAACATTCTCAAAGGATGGATATAAAACAGATAAAAGCAAAATGAAGTGTTTCGTTTACATCATTTTACTAACTGGCTATGCTCATGCCATAAGCTAAGCAGGTCAGAAGCATGCACACAACATGCTGAGCATGTTTAGAGACAAGAAACAATCCTGCTAAAGGAAAGACATGGTGTAACTTTTGTGGGTTATTAGATTCAATAGTTTATTCTTCTTTCCCCAACATTTTCAGTTGATACAAAACTTCACACAGGTGAATATCTTCAAGCAAAGTTCAATAAAAGAAGTTATCAGATTGAGGAAGCAAGATCACTTGCTAATCTATGGTTATGGGCAAAGTTAAAAGTAGCAAAAATGAGTTAGGTTTTCTAGGTGAATTAGCCAGTGTTGCAAGTTTCTACTGTTTAGCTACTTGATTTAATGAAATAAATAAATCCGTAAATCTGTATAACAATACTAATCCTGGAAATTCATCTGCAATTCTGAAAATAAAATCCTGAAAAGAACTCCACAAATCTGTATAACAATTCTAATCCTGGAAATTCAATTGCAATTCTGAAAATAAAATCCTAAAAAGAAATCCACAAATGTTATAAATAGTAAAACTTTCCACTATCAATTAGAAGTCCTAATGTTTTATAAACTGCTCTTTACTGAAACAGATATTTTACAAAAACTTTGTAGGCAAGCATTTATTTTGAATTGTGAGGGCGGAGAATGTATATTATATATAATGATGGAAACCTTGATACTCTCCGAGTTTGGTTGTTTGCTTGCAGACATTTCATTATCCAACTCGGTATAACATCATCTATACTAGCAAGTGTGGGGTTTTCTTCCTGTTTATTCACTGCAAGTCTTGGTGGGGATGTGGTTTTTCCTTGAGTGGGTGGGTTTCTCCAACACTGGCACAGTAAGCTACCGTATATAAAGAGGGAGGAAACCCCACATTCTTATGATGTTACTGAGTTGGATAATGAAACATCTGCAAGCAAATAACCAAGATCAGAAAGCACCAAGGATTCCACAATGCAACCCTGAACTACATATATTATCTTCTTCAATCAAAATTTCTATGATCTGTCCTCAAGTCCCCAAATCTGTTTCTAATACCACCCTGAGACTCAAGACACACCTCATGAAATTAGAGGCTAGAGTGTGGTTGACCCTACTCAAGTAGTGGCTCAAACCATTTTTCCCCTTGGCTTTGCCCCAATAACAGATGAGATGATTTTCAGTCCACATGGGAAAAGGCAGTAACAACTAAAATCCAGTCTTTGGTATTATCTCCAGGTCTTCTACTCAACATGGGATATGATCAAGACAAAGCACTCATTAAACAATGTAAAGCAGACACAATGTTCCATCTGTATCTTTAATAAATATCATTTGCCTGCAAGCAGGAATTGGTGGAATCACAAAAATAAACAAGTAATAGAAAATGAAAAGGCTAAAGTGTTTTAGGACTTCAAATAGACAAGCACTTGCCACATAACACTCTAGACTCAACAATTGTTGATAAGAAAGAAAAAAGTTTGGATAGTGGATGTGGCAGTATCTGGAGACAACAGAAGAGAAAAGAAAGAACTGGAGAAAAATCACAAAATACAAAGAACTGCAAACAGAGGTAGAATGACTAAGGCAAAAGAAAGCAAAGATAGGCACCTTGGCTGCAGTCCCAATACATCTGGAGCACCACTTGAATACCAATATAAAATCACCATCAGTCAGTTACAAAAAGCAGCTTTACTTGGAATAGCTTACATCCTGCAATGATGCTTTTAACACAATGAAATAACATCTGCCTATTCCAAGGACTTGATAGGTGGATAAAAATTCCAAATCCAGTCTAAACAACTGGCTGACTGTGTGACCAACCATAATACTACCCTGCTTGGAATTGCCTATATTCTTAGACAGTAACTTAATCATTCTTAGGTCCTTGGTTAGAATTGAATTAGGTTTCCAGCAGTTTTAAACTCTGAGTCTAACTGTAGATTGCCCATATGTAATAATAATCTGATGGAAAAACCACTCCACGTGGAAGGCACTACTTCTATGTCTAAGGAACATAATCTTATATCTATGGAACTCAAGAACAAGGTTTGCCAACTGATTGCATGAAGGGAAAAAAATCAATATGTAAGTAACAACAGCAAATGTTGCCTTTGTAGTAAAAAGAATGAAACAACTGACCATTTGATCAGTGGCTGCAGCAAAATTTCCCAAACTGGCTATATCTTAGATGCTACCTTAATAATTCTTAGGTTAGAACTTGAATTACTAAATTGAATTACTAAATTTCCATTAATCTTAGACTGTGAATCCTCACTGTAGATTACCCACATACAATCTGTTGGAGAGCCATTCCATCTGGAAGATACTGTTTTTATATTTAAGGGGTTGACTTTTGAAATCTCAAGATTTCTTCCCCGATTAGCAACCGCCTATTGAAAGCTCATCCTTTTAAACATACAACTTATTTCTCTATATACTCTCACGCTGTACATTTACAATTACTAACATCCAGTTTCATATGGATGTGTTTAAGAGTGTTTCAGAGTCCTGTGCAGGAAATCTGATTGCAATGTTGTATATAATTTGCCATACTTGTTTATCTTCAGATCTATGAAACAGGGTTGATCAAAGTAGAAATCCACATGGAATGTATGTATAGAATTAAGCATATTTTTTATTACCCTTCATCTGTGATAAGGATAAACAAATGTGAATTTCAGTTTGAGATATTTTGAATTTCATTTTTGAAAACCTATACATAAAATGTATACAAATTTTGTACATCAGCTGCTCATGTGGCCTATTTGAAATTAAAAGTGATAGCTAAAAGGCATCTGCGAGCCTGAGAATAGAAACACTCATACAGAGATGTGCCATTTGTGAAAATCAGTGCCTCCATGTAGGATTATTAATGTGATAGTGTTAACCCTACCAGCCACGCAAGGATCTCCCATGTGGAGCTGGCTGTCTCAGATATGAGCGTTGTTGGCCTATAACCTAACAGCAGTCATACTCAAATGGGAATGATGTTATTTCAAAAGTGGGTTTGCAATTGTAGCCTCAATGCTTTCCTCCAATTTTCTAAGGAAGAAGATAGGCTGATGGCTCCGTGATGTGCATCGGTAATTTTCATTAAGCAATTTAGCCTGATCCATAGTCCAGAATGGTTCCATTGGGAAATACACTCAGCGACTTCTGGCTCAGGTATTTGGGTCATGGAAGATATTAGCCACATGCAGTCATGGAATACATTTTATGCTACCACTGCATGGTGCCTTGGAAGTCAGAAAAGAGGTTGCATTTGACTTTCCATAAAAAAAAAATTGCCAAGTATAAAACACATCAGCATGTATGGCAGAGCTAGTCCATAAGGCATAATGCATGGTTTCTTACTAAAGGTTGCTGAAGTATTAATTCCCAACCACACCAGTCAGGAAGGAGTAAATCTCTGGATTCTCATCAGGGCACTCAGTAGGAAATTATTTTAAAAAACATAAAAAAAAGTTGAGAATTCACATTCATGATGTACTGTAGCTCTCTATCCTACTGCATTCTTTCTAGGTTTGAATCAAAGTCACAAGGAAGGCAACAGAGCTGTGTGTTTAAGTGAAAAGATAATCCCACTGAGAACTCATCTAAATACTGTAGTTTCCATTCTGCTTATATTTATAGGTATAAAAAAACCCTGTTAACGTGAAAGGAATTTGTCTGTTTGCTTCAGATATCAAACTGCAGAAGTAGTGTTAAAAAGTGATCACAATTTACACACAGGATTCTATCATTTTTATTCTTTGCTTCAGCTGCAAAACATCAGGACAAGCTTTCGGTGATCTTTATCACCATGAGGTAATGCCAGAATTCAGCACTTTTTATCTACGTGTATGTTCCTATGCTTATTAAGTTACTATGCTGGAGTGGGCCCTTGCTAGACATTGAACTCTACAGCTAATTTCAGAAACCTTTGTAAGAGGTAGTTCAGACTTTGAAATACACTTCTGGGAGGGGAAAAAAAGGAGGGGGCGTGTCCAAGGGAAATGGAAGTCCTCCACCCAATGTTTTCCTTATCTCTCATTAGTTTGTTAAACTTTGCCCACCACATCACCCTCCAAATACTACTGTGAGACAAGAAGCTGCTCTCAGCAGAAATAGGGCAGTTTTAATGTAATAGACTTCTATAGTCTTTTATTACACTTTAAAACCGAATTTGAGCTGAAGCTTTTTTATAAGACATGCTGTAGGTCAGACATGTCAAACTCGCGACATCACGTGATGTCGCGCAACGTATCGGGACGGTTTTGCCATTGCCGGCAATGGGGTGGGTGCGGCTTCCGGATGATGCGTCCGGCCCGTGGGCCGGCAGTTTGACACCCCTGCTGTAGGTAAGCAGATTGTAAGGAGTTCTCCTCTGTTATCTAGCAGACTCCTGAGTGGTTTTGAATATTCTACAAAATTAGGAATAGGAAGTAGTGGGATTCAGTCAGTTCACACCACTTTGGCAGAACCAGTAGCTAATTTTTTGTTGCCCAGGCCCAGAATGGACTTCCGAAAGTGGCATCCACACAGAGAACTGGTTGTTCACATATTTGAATCCCATCACTGGGAATAGGTAATGGGAATATCTAAATTGGCAGCTGCATAGAAATGGGGAGAACAAGATGGTAACCTAATGTGCCTCATGAATCCATAAATGGAACTCTAATTTAACAAAGAAACACAGGGACTCTTTAGAATCCTTATTAATTACTATCTCTTCATATGTCCCCTTATATATGCTATTTAGTTGAAATGATTTCTCCCCAAATCATTTAGTTTTAAAACAAGAAAATCAACTTAGTTTTGCAGAGAATGTAATACACTTTTTCCAGTTTAATAATCCCTTTCATGGTCAGAGTTATTTGCTTGACCATAAATATAGTGAAATATTTGCTTAAGTACAACTTATGTAGATTTAGATAGGGGGATTCATAAGCTATGGAGTGATATTTGAACATTCATTTATCTTGCCTTACGATATTTGTACATATGTGAGCATAGGTTATACTGACTTCATTTCTGGCAAAAAAAAAGAAAAGAAAAAACCTTCTAACAAAATTTAGTTGAGCTAATTACTATATATATACAAATCCTGGATTAAATCAGTGCCTGTTGTTAGAACAGATATTTTGTTATTATTTAATAGTTTTTATATAATATTTATAGAGATGGCCCATGTCACTCACAGAGCGATGTTATCTGTTCCTGTCAAAGAAGAAATGCCATTCAGAATCATTGCAAGCCAGTTCTGTAGGCTTGTTTATGGGGACCACAATGAAGTAGCTACTGTATGAAAGATGACACCCACACAGACCATGTGATGAGTACAGAGTAGGAAAATTTCTATTTCAAATACCTACTTAGCCCAGAAATGTGAGAGACAAAAGCACAAGTTGTCATTCTATTAAATGATGGAAGAGTGGTGTTTGTTTTTTGCTTCTTTTAGTGGATTGAGCAGTTAAAGTTGAAAATGCAAGACCTCAGCATAGAAGCTATTTTATTTTGACAATAAAAAGGGTAGGCGATATAAATTAATAACCAACCGTTAACCATTTCCCCATCCTGTTCCTTACTACCAGTGGTGCTGTCAGGCTATAAGGTAGACCAGACTAAAAAAATATAGACACCGTGCAGACCTAAAGCTACTTTTATTAGAATGGCTGCAGTAAAAGAACCTTGCAAGTCTGAAGGTGCTTCTCTTCCTCCCTCTTTTATCTTCATAAGAATTAAGGGGGGAGCCAGTCTGAGGTATTTTTGTTAACCACTTTCTCAGCCTAGGCTTAAACCCTTTTTAATCTGATCATTGCCTTTGTAGTAGATCTTCCATCTGTCCTTCAAGGCCATCCTTTTTACTCATTGAGGATGCCAAGATCCGACAGCAACATCTGGCTAACTACAAATCTGCTTCAATACTTAAACTGGAGATTACTAGGAAATTCCAGAGCTGCATTTTGCCAAGAAAATTATATGAATTGCTGGAGCATGAGTCATGGAATATTTACTCTCTCTCTCTCTCTCTCTTTTACATGTTATACTTTGTATTTATTGTATCAATGCAGCAGAAAGCAGACTGCAAGACGGTGACAGGTTTTGAGCACTGCAAAACAAAAGCCATCTTGCTCAAATGGCACTCAGTGAGTTTAAAAGGACGCTAAGTTTGCATACTTGCTTCTCTAATCACATCTGGAAATTGCTTATTAGCTACCTTTCATCTATTAGAGACTCACAGACTATTACATTTGTGGAAAATGCTTGGAAGTTTCATAAATACAATGGAAATATGTTATCGAAATATATCTCATTAAAGAATTTAAGTTTGCTTTGTAAACTGTGAACTTTCAAACAAACCTGAATTCTATTAATTGCTGGTATATGTCAACCCAGTGAAAGCCTTTTGCAAATTATGTGCTAAGATCATGTATGGCATCTTTTCCTTGAATATCCTAGAGACTATGAATGATTTTATTAGACAGAAGTTAACATCTGATTGATAATGTATATCTATTCTCCATTCTCCATCACAAGTGAAATTTAAGAAAAGTCAAGGACACGAAAGAAAAAAATTGCCAAAGGAATTCAGGTTTAAAAGCACTCATATATCTTTTCTATTATTAAAGGTCTTTTTTTTTCTTCTGTTCAATCATGTCTGATTCTCAGAGACTGCTTGGACAAGTCCCTGCAGTTTTCTTGGCAAGGTTTATTAGAAGTGGTTTGCCTTTGCCTTTCCTAATGCTGTGTCTGTGCGACTGGCTCAAGGTCACTTAGCTGGCTTTGTGCCTAAGGCAGGACTAGAATTCCCAGCCTCCCAGTTTCTAGCCTGATGCCTTAACCGGTACACCAAACTGTCTCTATTATAAAAGTACTCCTAGTTTTTAAGAAGGTATTATAATAATAACCCTGCACTAAACATTAGAGCCATACAACTGAATGTTAGAATTATATTATTTGAAACTGTTTAGTGCACTTGAAAACTTCTGATATTTTAGTGGCCAATGTTTAGTTGCATTTTTGTTGCATCTACAAAATTGTATGGAGTTACTTTCATAGCTTGCAGCTCATCTACCAAATTTTATTTCCTAAAGTTCTTCTGAAAACCAGGGAACCACACACAGGGAGTGGACACATGGGTGCAATCCATTGCAAGGCAGTTATTGCTCTCACATTCCAAGGTTGAGGAAGGCTTCCTCAGTCAAACTATGCATCACAGCCTCAGAAGTAACTCAAAGTTGTTTCTGAAATGATACAAGTCCATTAGGCACTGGAGGCATATCAGTCAACTAGGTTTATAGAGCAGGTATGGAGATCTATCCTCTCTTCAGACTGGGGCAACCTAAAAAGAAGCTGCTTTCTCCTCCTCTCATTCATAGTGAGAGTAAGCATTTCCTCTTCTGATGCCCCACTCCATCAAAAGCATTCCACATAATCCATACAACTAAGTTCTTTCCAACCAAAAAACAGATAGGAACAGATAACTCAAACAGTAAGCATTGCTCTCCGAGTCCCACGGACACATGTGGGAAGCAAGGTGGCTACTGCCCAGAGTGATGGGCTGCATGATAGCTGCAAAATTCAGGTCAAGCATCAGGGCAATATCTGCCTGATCCCACTCCTGCTAATCACTGGCACTCAGCTGCCCAGGCGCTCTGAAAGGCCAAAGCTCAGCACTGCAAGATTTCTGTCATTGCCACCATCAAGTGAAACTCTCACTCCTGAACCTGGGCCTGCTGCCACAGCCTGCAGGATCAGGGACATTGTTGGTTTCTCCACAGCTGTTGTTGTGCTGCCAACTCTTCCATGGATGATTAACAGCATCTCTCACACCACGCTGAGTGCCTCCACTGCCACCAAATAACTGTGATTACCACAAATCTGTTGTTAGTTCTTCAGTGCCCTGGTCAGCTGCTTCAACTCTCTCACTTTTTGGCTAGGCTTCCATCATTTTCTTCCCAGGCAACCCTGTAAGCCACTCTGGAGGGTCAAAGTAGTGTTATCTCCAGCAGTCACTATTACATCAGCCTGCAGTTTGAACAGCAGTCCTCCACAGTTTCAAGAAGCCCACCGCTATATCACCCACCACCTTCAATAGAATGAACAACCTATCTCCTATGGCAAGGAGGCAGGCAGGCAGGCAGGTAGGCTTACTAAGAGCTCAACATATGGTTAAGGAATTAATATACCAGATGAGCCTTCCCCCCTTCAGTGTTTTAGGACAGGAGTATATGTAGGGAGGTAGGAAATTGATCAGCCTGTTGCAACACACCTTAGATTGCAAGCCAATTTTGATGATAAACGTGAGGTTAGTTTAGTGTTACATTATCATCTCATCCTTATGTTCTCTGACTGTAATAGTATGTGGGAAAGTATGTGGGAGACAGGGGCAAGAGACACTGCCTAGGGAACAGTCAGGTAAGAGATTGCATAGCCTGCAAATGGATAGTAGGTGGGGAAAGAGGCTCAGAAGAGACCTTCCCTAGTTTCTCAGGCTGCAAAGGAGACAGCAGGAAAAATGTACATCTAGACCTTCAAGATTCTGTCTCTGTAGCTTTGCAAAAAAAAAGAAAAGGTAAAATTAGTTCATTTGGTGCTGTTTCCTGTCTGGTCTACATACTAAGGATGACATCATTCTAGAGTCTCTCACCATCTCCTTTACTGGCCAAGTAACTAGGGAGGGTCTCTTCTGAGCTCTTGCCCTGCCCACTATCCAGTCATGGGCTATGCAGTTTCTTATCTGACTGTTCCCTAGGCTGTATCTCTTGGTTCTGTCTCCCAAGGCCTTTCCCACATACCATTAAGAGAAGTATGATTTTTTTTAAAAAAAAAATTATTATGGAATAAATAACCATAGAGCAAAATAAAAACAAAGTTAAAATGCAAAATATCCAGTATATTCACAGCTGAAACCTAGCAGACCCAGATTATATTCAGCTTCACTGGCTTCTTTTCGCCATAGCTGCAGCACAGAATCGGAAGTATGGAAATTAATCACAGATGTTCATACAGTGTTCCAGATTGTAGGATAATTGTAACATTCAGCCAAATGTTCCTTCAATCTCTCTTTAAATCTTCTGTGCAACAAAGAAAGATTGCATCATGAGGCAGCGTGTACATTCCCTTCTGAAAGCCTGACCATCTCTTTCACATCCGAGCAAATGAATATCTGAAGCTGACTAAATATGACTGATGATTATATCCCCATAATCTACATTAATGACCTATATCAGCTGATTGAAAATTGAAAGGCACAGAATTCTCACGGGGGTTGTGGCAGAGACAAAACTTAAAGGTCTTCTCCCCACATGTCATATTATAAATCCCACATTTTTGTGTGTTAAACAAAAATTAGTCTTCCCTAATTTTCCATGCATTCTAGTCAGCATGCAACGAGGGAAGGATGACAGGAAGGATAGCGCAACAGATTTGGAAAGACCCAGATTGGAAAAGTTACAGTAAAGGAGCTAAAATAATCCTGTTTAATCCTCAAGGATTTTAACTTTAAAATCTTTTTAACTTTAATTTTTTTTTTTACTTTTTAACTTTAAGGCAGAATACAGAAAAGTTCTGTTTTCTGCTTATTTTCACTAGATGATTTCTTTCAAAATAGTTATTTCAGATCACCTCTGATCTCTGCATGCATTTTTAATAATGGCAGAGAGTTACAGTGCAATGACTATAAGAAAGTGAATTTTCCTTATTGTAGTGTGGTGATACACAGTACTTCTAGTGCAGATCACACAACTTGGTTGCTACTTTAGGCAGGCAGTTAAAATAACTGCCTGTTTTAGCAGTTCTTATGCTGATTACACACTAAGTAGATGGGAGCGTTTTTGTCTCATCTGCTGACATAGGGGCTTTATCCAAGTAGAAACTAGATTTTCACACACACACACACACACATGCACATAAATACAATAGACTAGGCTTTATTACTTTGTTTATATGTCACTACAAAGCATAATTACCCTATTCAAAAACTAGGAACATTTCTTTTCAGCCGGTCAACCGCTGGTCATTAAGTTCTTAGGAGAGTGAACGAAGCAAAAAATCATGTAGAAGGAAATCAGAATTCTGGTTTTCATGCATGCAGTAATGATAACAAATCCCATGCAATCATTAAGCATCTGGAATACCTTTTCACATTAAGAATTATCTGTTTAAAGGGGTGGGGTCAAAATCATGCTGCCCATTAATCCTATGTGCTAGAGTGAAGCCTAATGTTTTATTGTACAAGCTTTTCATAAAAACCTTTGTCCCCTACATCTATCTAATGCTCCTACCCCTCATTTTAGATTTTTAAAAAACTTTTCTGTATGTATACACACACACATACAAAAGTCTAAAAATATATATGTGTGTGCATTTTTTTATATCTTGTAGCTTTTTTAAAATTACATGTAGTCCTTAGACTTACAACAGTTCATTTAACTGTTCAAAATTACAACGGCATTGAAAAAAGTGACTTATGACCATTTTTCATACTTACGACCATTACAGCATCCCTATGGTCACATGATCATAATTCAGATACTTGGCAATTTACTGATATTTGTGACCGTTGCAGTGTCCCACAGTCAAATTTGCGGATGACACCAAGCTGGCAGGAATAGCCAACACTCCAGAAGACAGGCTTAAGATACAGGAGGACCTGGACAGACTTGAACACTGGGCACTATCTAACAAAATGAAATTCAATGGTGAAAAAAGTAAGGTTCTACATTTAGGCAAGAAAAACCAAATGTACAGGTATAGTATAGGGGGTACCTTGCTCAATAGTAGTAACTGTGAGAGGGATCTCGGAGTCCTAGTGGACAACCACTTAAATATGAGCCAGCAGTGTGCTGCAGCTGCCAAAAAACCCAACACAGTGCTGGGCTCCATTAACAGAGGGATAGAATCAAGATCACATGAAGTATTAATACCACTTTACAATGCCTTGGTAAGGCCACACTTGGAATACTGCATCCAGTTTTGGTCACCATGATGTAAAAAAGCTGTTGAGACTCTAGAAAGAGTGCAGAGAAGGGCAACAAAGATGATTAGGGGACTGGAGGCTAAAACATATAAGGAACGGTTGCTGGAATTGGGTATGTCTAGTTTAATGAAAAAAAGGACTAGGGGTGACATGATAGCAGTATTCCAATATCTCAGGGGTTGCCACAAAGAAGAGGGAGTCAAGCTATTCTCCAAGGCACCTGAGGGCAGGACAAGAAGCAACGGATGGAAACTAGTCAAGGAGAGAGCAACTTGGAACTGGGGAGAAACTTCCTGACAGTTAGAACAATTAACCAGTGGAACAACCTGCCCTCCAGAAGCGGTGAATGCTCCAACACTGGAAGTTTTTAAGAAGAGACTGGACAGCCATTTGTCCGAAATGGTGTAGGGTTTCCTGCCTGAGCAGGGGGTTGGACTCGATGACCTTCAAGGTCCCTTCCAACTTTATTATTATTATTATTATTATTATTATTATTATTATTATTATTATTATTATTATTATTATTATTATTTTATTGTTATTGTTGTTGTTGTTGTTGTTGTTGTTGTTGTTGTTGTTATTGTTGTTATTGTTGTTATTGTTGTTATTGTTGTTATTATTGTTATTATTGTTATCGTCATTATTATTATTATTATTATTATTATTATTATTATTATTATTATTATTATTATTATTATTATTATTATTATTATTATTATTATTATTATTATTATTATATCATGTAAACATCTTTTGTGAACTTCTGACAAGAAAAGTCAATGAAGAAGCCAGATTCAGTTAACAACTGTGGCAACAAAAGTCATAAAATGGGGAAAAAATTCACTTAACAAATGTCTTACTTAACAGCAGAAATGTTTGGCTCAATTATGGTCATAAAAATTATAGGGGGGACTACCTGTATTATTTTAGATTCTGGTACACTTTTTTAATTGACTGTACCCCACTCTCCTTATGCTGGTCTAAGACTGGAATTAAGATTTGATTGGCCATCTGTGATAATATGCCCTGCTTGAATTGCTTCCCAAGCTATCCAGTACAGTATGCTTTCATTTATGCATTGATCGTTATTCATTTTGTTTTTTTTTAAAAGATGCTTTTGCTGTAAGTATGAAAGAAATACACATAAATCACAAAACATAGATTATAATCCAAATTAACTATCATAATATACTTACTGTTCTACTGTGCAATTGCTGCTAGAGTAGAGTAGAAAGTAGCAATGCCTTTCAGAGACTGATATGAACCATTTAATGGCAGGCAGCTTATAATGAGGACTTATTGATTAGAATGAGCAGGACTCATTCTAATCAATGACTGGGTGGAACCTGTTTGGAAAGGCCATTTGGAAAGGCCATTATGTAGCATACCTTGAATAAAACCATAAAAATTAGGCAGAATTAAGTTTAGGACAAGGCCCAAAATGCCAGGCAATTCACATGTTGCGGATCAAATGCTCATGACAGAGCAGATGCTTTTAAAGTCCAAAGCTAAGTCTCTCACAGTGTTAAAAATGCTTTAGATTTTGGAGCTGATGGAGATCAGAGTAGACCCCATATCTCTCACTTAGTTTACCATTCATTTTTTGCTCATTTCACACAATTCAAGATTTGCATCTGGAGCTAAATGTCTATTTCTCTCATTAGATTTGTTGCTAGGGTTTCTAGTTAAACCTTGCAGGAACAGTTTCTTCAATAACCACAATCATAAGATTTGGTACTATAATATCTGCAATATCAATGTTCATACATTATAGCCACATGACACAATATCTTAGGGACTCTCAAGCATGGACAGAGACAGAGACAGAAACATGTGTGCACACACACACACAGACACACACACAGAGAGAGTCAGAGAGAGTCAGAGAGAGAGAGAGGCAGACAGAGACAGAGAGACAGAGAGTATTATATGAACAGCTTATAGGTTTATTAAAATAGTTTTCATGTAATTCTACATCACTTGTATATTTTGTTTTGCATGTATGAATATCTTTAGTCTATTTTTAAATCTCAGTCATTTCAAGGTTTTGAATTAATCCACAAACCACTCTACCAAATATAATGTTATAATAGCTGACCTGGTACATTACAAAGAGCTATTATGCCAGAAATGTGGAAGTGAGTAACTCACCTATGAGGTGCCAACTGTTTCCTTGGAGATAAGTAGTTTGATCCACTTCCTAACAATTGCGCCAATATGTGTAAGTAAGGAAAAGGAAGCAGTAGACTGACAGCAACTGCTTATCAACAAAAAAAATTGCTTCACCTCTGCATGAAACAAGAGAAAACCTATCCAATGGCTTGATTTGCAAAGGCCAAAATGTTGGCAACATGAGGGACCAAAAATACACTTCATGTAATGGATTATTGATGTTCAGTTTTCAGAATATGTTTGTGTGTGTGTGTGTGTGTACCAAAGCATTTATTTCCTGAATATATATAAAAACCTGAAAGATGTGAAATCATTTGTTTCAAAATACACCAAATCAATAAATAATGGGTGAAGGACAGAGGTTTTCTCAAAATTAGAAACACTTAAGATCTCATAGCTCTATGTAAATGACCAAATGATAATAAAAGACTGAATGGAGTAAGGTAGTACAGGTAGTCCTCAACTTACAACAGTCCGTTTAATGATCATTCAAAGTTACAATGGCAGTGAAAAGAGTGACATGATCATTTTTCCACTCATGACCATTGCAGCATCCCCATGGTCACATGATCAAAATTCAGGTGCTTGGCAACTGGCTCATATTTATGACAGTCGCAGTGCCCCAGAATCATGTGATCATCTTTTACGAACTTTTGACAACCAAAGTCAATGGGAAAGCCAGATTCACTTTACAGCTGTATTACTAATTGAACAACTGCAGTGATTCACTTAACAACTGTGGCAAGAAAAGTTGTAAAATGGGGCAAAATCTCACTTAACAAATGTCTCACTTAGCAACAGAAATTTTGGGCTCAGTTGTGGTCATAAGTTGAGGACTGTCTGTAACAGCACTGCCAAGAACTGAGACTAACAAAGCATTTAATGAACCTCATTTTCTCTCTTTTTTTCATTTTCTGACCCTCCCCTAAAAAGGCATGTGCTCCATAATTCCTTGACAGGCTAGACAGAATAATATGTCCTCCCCTCCCCCCTTCATGTTATTGTTGATGATTATATAGATACAGTAAATCTATGTGCCCAGACGTGGTTGACCGTTGCCTTTTTCCTAGGGCTATGAAGAAGTGACTGGCTGTAGGAGAAGGAGTGGCAGAACTTGAGTGTTGGAGTCAAAAGAGGAAACCAATTTTTTTTTCAACTGAAATGCTAAAACGGATACTGTGTCAAGGTTTGGCATTGAATTTCATGCTTAACAAAGGGGATGGTTGCTTTTTTAAACAATTGATAATCTTTCATCCCCAGCGATGAAAATTCGGAAAATTCGTGATGCCGGAGGGAAAGGGATGCAGGAGGCAAAAAAAAAAAATTCAACTGAAATGCTAAAAGAGATACTGTGTCAAGATTCGAGGTTGAATTTCATGCTTGCTTTTTTATTTTATTTTTTAGAAATGTTTTATTGATTTTTTACAATAACAATCCTCAGTGCCTAGTGTACAGCGTGTTGTCTTGGTTCATATATTTTGAAAAAAAAACAATCAATAGTAGTTAATTAACAGTCAATAATAATTAATTTTTGTACTTCCATAACTAGTATATTAATTAATAGTATATTTCTTTGATCTTCCCTTCTCCCAGTAGTATTCTCCTTCTTCAACCTTAAACAAATATAATTCTTAATATTTTCAATGCATAAATGGTTAAATATAAACATTTTTTTCATGTTTGTACAAATAATAACATCCATGTATGACATTTTTTCTTATCAACTTGTGTTGTTTTTATAAAAATCATCTTATTAGTTCACCATATATTCTATTTTTGTAATTTTTATTTAAGCTTAATTTCCCCTTAATATTCAAACAATTCTTATCAGTCATAATTCGTTTCAATATTTATCATCTAAATATCCAGATTTTCCATTTAGATACACCATCCCAATGTTTTCATATTTCATGCATTATAAAAATACTATACTGCTTATCTATCTTATGACATCTACCTATAACATCTTTTCTGATCAGTTTATATTTCACTTATATTTGTAAAAGTTAATTTGTTAAATCACTATATATCCTATTTTTGAAGTTCTTATTTAAGCTTAATTTTCCCACAGTATTTCAGCCATTCCTTAGTCCTAATTCTCTTCAACTTAATTTACCTTTAAATTTCAAACTTTTCATTCACATACATCATCCCAATATTTTTACATTTTATATATTATAAAAAATACTATATTACTTATATCTCTTATTCCTCTTATTGTAAGGCCCCTTTATATCCAAAGTTATCTGTTCTTTTAACCGTATTCAAACAAGTGTTTGCTCATGTAATACTCCATCTGGTAGGGCGAGTCAAATCTCTTCAATCTGTCTGTGGCCTTCTTCTTTTGACAAGTAGCTTTCCAAATGGATATATTCCACTTGCCAGGAAGTTCTTGTATTTTTGTAAGTATTGTTGGGAGTGGAGAAGACAGAATGCGTAAAATATATGCTTTTTGTCTCCCGAACTCTAATGGTTCTCCTGGCAGTTCTATAGTCTATTTGGTTAAGTCTTCTTTCTTATCCTCAGGTTTATTTTGATGTTTTGATGAATAAAGTATCTTTTCCATTTTTATTGTTATGTCCAAGTCTTGTAGGTTTTTTCCTGTTTGTGTTGAATTATAATTCTCTTCATTTGTAGCTTCGCTGATTAAGTCATTTTCTTCTAGTTTATGTTCTGTTATCTGATTTGTTTGTTCATTCTTTACCATCATTTTCTGAGTGTTTTTTGATTGTGAGTTTAGATTAGAGATGTGCTCATTTATGCCATCAAAGTTGTTTTTGAATCTCCTTGTGGTTTAAAGCTATTGTCATTTGTATCTGTCATAGTATTATATACATTTCCTCCTGGAAAGTATTTGTCTTGTCTTGAAATGTTGCTTTTAGTGGGTCTTTGATATTCTAGGCTAGGTCCTTCAGGAGTAAGTATTAAATGTGGTTTTCTGTCATGTTTTGATAAATATGTAATATTCATGTTGTCTCCCCCTTTCAATTAGCCCTTCATCAGTGCCATAGTCTCTATAATTAGCCTTGTCAAACCAGCCAAACTCAAAATCCAAACAGCCCAATCTTTATATATAGTTTTTATAATCCACTGTATTTCCAATTGTCAAGGCATCAGTAAAGTCAGTATTTTATGTTCTTTTAGTCAGGCGTCAGTTGTCAACCAATCAAAATTGCAGTTCAGTATATTTAGTCACCTTCCTGTAAATTCCCCCTAAAAGATTAGCCCAGAGTCAAAGTTTTTCTTTTTCTGTAAACAATTCTTGAGTTTAGACAACAGTCAGAATATTTCTTTTCCTTCAGGCACTTTTTAATCTTATGGCTGGCCCAGTATTCTTTCTTTGTTCCCACCCAACTGTCTTCTGAGGGTTATTAAAGTTCAAGGGAACAGATTATTCTTTGTTTCTGGGCATCTTGCCAATTTCTAAGTCAGTGTTGTTAATGTTCTATGCTCTAGTTCTCCACTAGGTGTCAGTAGTTGTTTATTTTCCAGCTTCTTCAGACAAAAAATTATTATTTATTATTATTTTTATAGTTTCATCAAAACCCTTTAAGGTATAATCTTAGCAGTTATTTTTTATCCAGATTTATCCAGACTGTAGTATTTTAACTTTGATTTCAATATATTTCTTTCCCCCTTAAAGGTTAATTTGCCGCTTCCTTCTATGAGGGAGTGGGGGTGTAGTCCCCTCCCTTCACTTTCGGAGGTTTTCTTACTTTAGGAATCTTTCCCAAGGACTTAGTTACAGAGGAGAGGAGAGGAGAGGAGAGGAGAGAAGATCGATACTCTCACCAGTTCCAAGCATGCTGTTCACCATTGTTCTGGTTCATGCTCTTGGACTTCGGCTGCAAGTAGCTTGGGCTAGACACTGGTATGCAGCTAGCCTTTCTCCTGTCAGGTTAGAGGGCTTCCCCTGGATCGAACGGAATGACCGCTATCATTCCGTGATCATCAGGGCACCCCTATTTCTTCGTTGCCTCTCTGGGGCGACTTCAGACCTATTTAAGGTCCCCTGACAGGGTGAAATCAGCCATGGGGTGCAGCGCTCCGCAATCCCACGGCCGTGTGCTATGGCGCAAAAAGTGGAAGTTGGGTTGCTTGCTTTTTAAAAGAATCAACAATTTTGCATCCCAAGCATTGAAAATCCAGAAAATTCTTGATGCCAGGGAAAGTGATGCAGAAGGCCGGGAATCCAAATTTTTTTTTAACCGAAATGCTAAAATGGATACGGTGTCAAGGTTTGGCATTAAATTTAAGGCTTAAGAAAGGGGTTGGTTGCTTTTTTAAACAGTCTACAATTTTTCATCCCAAGTGATGAAAATTTGGAAAATTCGTTATGCCAGGGTCAGGGATGCAGGAGGCTAAAAATTAAGAAAGAAAAAAAATCAACCAAAATGCTAAAACAGAAACTGTGTCAAGATCCGGGGGTGAATTTCATTTTTAAAACTGATGTTGGTTGTTTTTTTAAGCAATCAACCATTTTTCGTGCTCAGTGACAAAAATTCAGAAAATTCATGATTGAATTTCATACTTATAAATGGGGTTGGTTGTTTTTTTAAGAAATCGACAATTTTTCATCCTCAGTGACAAAAATTCAGGATGCTGGGAAAAGTGATGCAGGAGGCCGAGAATCCAAAAAACAATTTCAACTGAAATGCTAAAACGGATACTGTGTCAAGGTTCGGTGTTGAATTTCATGCTTATAAATGGAGCTGGTTGCCTTTTAAAACAGTCTACAATTTTTCATTCCGAGTGATGAAAATTTAGAAAATTCATGATACCAGGGTCAGGGATGCAGGAGGCTAGGAATTCAAAAATTTCTTCAACCGAAATGCTAAAACGGAAGTGATACTACTTTCAAGGAAGAGTAGAAACACACTAATGTGAACAGAATCATGTGAAAAATATGAAATCCCATCATTCTATTCAGTAAATGATGTCTGTTTTGTATATATAACCAAGTACAATGTCAAGCTATGAAGATTGCTTGCATTAGGACTGCCATGCTGCTTCTAGCTTGCCTAGAGGGGGGGAGAGGAAGGTTTGGAATGCACAGGTGGATTCTATCCAGATGGGAACCAAGGTCACCAAATATTGTGGTGGACAGAGACGTTCTTCTCATAACAACTGCCTGATGATTAATTGGACAATGTGACCTGAACTGTCAGAGATGGGAGGGAAAGTTTTACTCTTTTAATTATCTTTTTCCCACAATATTGCCAAAGCTGATTTTCAACTCTTTAGTGCCGGTATGTTGTCCCCAATAAAGTTTCGCATTAGAGATCTAAATGACTATGGTGTATTTACTTCGTTAGGATCCTTAGCCGGAATCTTGACATACAGATTTGTAGGACTGTTTTCCTTATGAGTTTTTCCTTATGATATGTCCAAAATATAAATATCCCATTATTCCTTGTGGGTGATATTCAATTAGTTATAAAAGGTAATTGCTTAATTATGTCTGTAAGGATTAAACTATCAATACTTTCCAATTGCCAGTGACAATCAAACTTCACTCATCTTGATGGTAGCTTTGTATTTCCAGAAAAATCCAAGGTAGCTTTGCATTTCCATTATCAAAATAATATTCCAAAGGTGTTTTTCCAAAAGGCAACTGGATTTTCTTTGTTTTTCCTTGAAGCACCTAAAGCACCTTTGGGACAACCATGACTTAGATGACTGAGAATCTCCATAGACATTTATCAAAATCATAATTTCTCTATTTGTTTTACTTTTTAAGCTGGTCATAGTTTATTTTTAGTATGTTGGCTGTATAAAATATCTTTTAATATATAATAGTAAGCCAAATTGTTAATATGTAACTATTAATGCATTAATAAAAGATTAAATATTTTAGTTCTTTATACAGTACTGTAAATCACCAAATGGATGGAAAGTTAACCTCAAGGTGTTACAAAACAGACAATGAACAAATTTCATAGCCTCAGACCTCAGGGGAAAGTTTTCATTGTTTTTATATAACATTATTAATTGGAAGGAAGAACAGCAGCAATAAAGTTCATAACACTTCACTGTGTCAGTTTGTAGTATAACAAAATCTTCTTGCTTGTAGCATTCAAATAATTTTATTTTTTCTTCAAAAATCTCCAGGGAAGGAGATTTCAGTTTTCTAGGTAATTACTTCCCACAGGTCTTAAAGGTAGAATTATCATTTTTAGATTTAGAATAGTTTAATTCACTTTTCCTTAGTCTCTATGGAGATTATGGGAAATATAATAATTATGAGATAAAATATTTTTCAAATCTTGTATAATATTTAAAATAACTGTTCTGAAAAATAGCAGTGATAATTATGATATAGTTTACCTGAAAGAGATGAAAAATTTAACTATTTAGGGCTAAGGCTTGCTGTTGGCTCGTAATTTTATACTTTCCATTAAAGCTTAGTGAAGTTGGTAACCCAATAAAATAATGGAAAAGAAGAACTATGAGGACCCAGATTGTTGGGGGCAATATGCTGACTCTGTAAACTGCTTAGAGAGTGATGTAAAGCATTATGAAGCGCTATATAATTCTAAGTGCTATTGCTATTTTAGCACAACCTTATGTGAGAATTGCAGTATATTCCAACAAGCAATGTGAAAAGTTGATTGAATGGCCATGAATTCACCATACTTGGGATTTATCATTAACAAAAGTAAAGTGATTGTATTTGATAGTCAGGAAGCACTTATTCATCTTGAATAAGTTCAGATGTCCAGTGGCAAATGGACTGCATCCTAAGGGTCTGAAAGAACTTGTTGATCATTTGTCCAAACTTCTATATATTATCTTATAAAATGACTAAGCGCTCAGTAATTGGAGGAGGGTATGTTAGATCTCTATCTTAAAGAAGACAGCCCAGAGAATTAGAGAACAGGCATGTTGACCTCAGTAAGAAAGATTCTGGAACAGTAAATAAATCATTCAAAACAAGATAAGCCCTTTGAAACAATGCTATTATTAGTAGACGTATATGTGGATTTTTCAATAATAAATGTTTCTAGTTTAATCTCTCTCTCTCATTTTTATTTTATATTTTTCATCCTGCCTTTTTTAATAAATAACTCAAAGCGGTGAACATACCTAATAATCATTCTTTCTCCTCTTTTCCCCACAACAACAGGAGATACACACATACATAAACATACAAACCTTTATCAGTCAAATTTAAAAGACCACCCAACACTAACATGGGGCTACCCTTGAAAAGTATCAGAACTTTCAGCTGATACAAAGTGTGGCCACAAAAGCAATCTTGGTCACCCAAAGTGCTCTGCATGTAACACCTTTGTTGTGCAAGCTGCACTGAGTGCCACTCTGCTTCCTGTCCAGTTCAAGATGTTGGTTATGACTTTTAAAGCCCTTTTAAAGCCCTTTGGGGCCAGGCTACCTACAAAACATTTTTCATTCCATTACATTAGCCCATTCCATCCGGTCAGGCAGGGAAGGTATGTTGCAGACCCCATGGGCAAAAAAAATCCAGGAAGAGGGTCCAGGAAGAGAGCCTTCTGTCCGTTGTCCCCTCCCTGTGGAACATTCTCCCCCCAGAAGTGAGATGGGCCATCACTCACCTGGCCTTCAAAACTATCTAAAGACCTGGTTCTACCATCTTACTTGGGGCTCACAGATAATCATAAAGTTGTGGGATTGGCTAGCACCTTAAAAGCTCTTTCCCTACCTTTTAATTAACTTTTATTGTCAAGTTTAACTATACTTTCCTCTACTTTAAATGTTACATTTAGTTTTTATGTTTTTTAACAATTTACTTGTGCAACGCTCAAAGTCTCTATATGAGGAAAATTGGTGGTCCCTAAATGTGATAGAAAGAAAGAAAGAAAGAAAGAAAGAAAGAAAGAAAGAAAGAAAGAAAGAAAGAAAGAAAGAAAGAAAGAAAGAAAGAAAGAAAGAAAGAAAGACTCCGAGTTGTTGCTAATTTAAAAACAGCAACCAAATAAAACAAAGAAAAGAATTATACTGTATGTATCCAGAAAAGAAAACATTCACACTTGTGCATAAAATCCTATGAAATACTGTCCACTCATCCTAAGCCAAGCCCTAAAGAAAAAGTCAGGTTTTTCATAGGCTTTTTAAACACGTCAGAGTGGGGGCCATTCAAGTCTTTGGTGGGTGCTGTTCAACAGGGCAGATAAGAGAGAAAAAGCCTACTTCTTGGGTCTCATCAGATGACATTCGATTGGTGGGATCCAGAGCATATTCACTCTATATCAGGGGTATCAAACTGGTGGCCTGTGGGGCGGATGTGTCACGCGCAGACCATGCCCACCCCAGCTCCACAAAAAACGTCGTGATACATCACAATATGTCACGTGATGCAATCAAGTTTGACAGCCGTGCTCTATATGATCATAGAGAATGGGTAGAAACAATCAGGAAATATCCCAGATAGCCAGGTCCAGTGCTGTGGAGAGGTTTATAGGTGGCAACCAGCATTTTGAATTGCATCTGGAAGCCAACTTGCAATTATAGTAGCTTTCTGTATTTCATTTCCACCCATTAAGAATGTATTCCAAAGTTAGTAACATTCCACACCCTTGACAAAATTACTTGTAACCTATCAAAGCCTGTGTTACGATAAATATATATTTATATGCCTCAAAACTCTGTTGCTTTTGCTGCTTCAAAGTAATAAAGCTACCCTGATAGCCTTTAGAGGTCAGTAAAAGATGTTGTGGTCATTAATCAATTTGCTATGTTAAACCCTTTATAATTATAGAAGTTGAGACATTGCCATTGGGAATGAAAAAGCAATAGTGCATCTCTCACATTGCATGATTTTTAATAGATGAAAACATGTATAGTATAAATTAAGATTTTCTCCTGCATGAAGTTGATGTCCCCTGGACTGCAAGGCGATCAAACCGGTCAGTCCTAGAGGAGATCAACCCTGACTGCTCTTTAGAAGACCAGATCCTGAAGTTGAAACTCAAGTACTTTGGCCACCTAATGAGAAGGAAGGACTCACTGGAGAAGAGCCTAATGCTGGGAAAGATTGAGGGCAATAGAAGGAGGGGACGACAGAGAATGAGGTGGCTGGATGGAGTCACTGAAGCAGTAGGCGTGAGCTTAAATGGACTCCAGAAGAGGGTAGAGGACAGGAAGACCTGGAGGAACGTTGTCCATGGGGTCGCGATGGGTCGGACACGACTTTGCAACTAACAACAACAACAACAGTAAATGGCTGGGCTAATACACTATAATTCAAACAGCTCACCATGCAATGGATATTTCATAAATCAGTGTTTTTCAATCTTGGCAACTTTAAGATGTGTAGATGCTGGCTGGGGTATTTTGGGAATTGAAGTCCACACATCTTGAAGTTACCAAATTTGAAAAACATTGCCCTAAACAGTCTTTCCCAGCTATGCAAGTTCTTGGCACTATTGCCAAAGATTTCTTTGTGGCCTCTTCTGCTCCAGAGATAAGGGATTTTTTTTTAAAAAAAGTTAAGTTTATGAAAGGGAATTTTGAATCATTTTCACTTCTGATTCAAGCAGTGTCTCCTCAGCCTTCTCCTCCAAAAGAACAAAGCTCTCTAACTAAAAAAAATGAGGAATTTAAACAAAGAATAACTGAACATCTAGAACAACACAAAAACAACAGAATAAGGTTGTCTGCATTGAAACTTGTTCCAAAGAAACAGCTAGTACAATGTTAAAAGATGCCAATACTGTGATATGAAATATAAGCACCAACTCACTGCAACAAACAAACCAACTCATGTACAGTATGACTGCGATTGTAATTGAAAGCCTTGGATACAAAATCAACAAATAAGAAAAAAAGCCAAACAGCACATCACCAAAATCAGGCTGGATAATAAAATCAGCATGCTAAGATCAGATGCAAGAAAGCTAGAATAGATGAAAGAAAAGAAGCTGAAGAACAAGATGACCAAGGAATCAAGATATATCACCTAGAAATAAGGAAGATTAAGAAAGGACTGGAAATAATATAGCAGCAAATAACAGCTGTAGCCAAGTTAAACAGATATGAAAATCAAATTGCACACTATAGGCAGAATCTCTAATATAAGTTGATTCAGAAAATTTCTACCTGGCTATCAAACATCAAAAATATCTGCCAGGCCATCAATCTCCTTTACATGGATGATCTGAAGCTGTATGGAAATCACCATCTGAAATAGAATGACTGCTTAACACTATCCATAAATACAGCCAAGATATTATAATGGAGTTTGGACTGGACAAATGTGCCATCCTCATCATCAATAAAGGAAAAACAATGACAACTGAAGGAATCAAGATGCCCTATGGAAATACCATCAAGAGTCTGGATGAAGATGATCACTACAAATATCTGGGCATCCTTCAATCTGACAACATCAAGCACACTTAAGAAGAAAATTAGAAGGGAACACATAAGAGTGAAGAAGATCTTAAAGGCCAAACTCAATGGAAGGAAATACCATCAAGTCAATGAACATCTGGGAAAGTTCAGTCATTAGTTACACAGCTGGACTAGTGGACTGCACTCAAGTAGAATTAAAAGCCCTGAATAGGAAGACAAAAAAAATAGAGACAATGAATCATGCCCTTCATCCACATAGCAATGTTCACAGATGCTACTTATCCAGGAAAATTGGTGGCTGTGGAATGCTGCAACTGCACCAGACAGATTAAGAAAAAAGGACATTGGAAGAATATCTGAAGGATAGTGAAGAAGATGCACTGAAGGTAGTATATCAGGAAAGCTTACTGAGTACTGGAAAGACCAAACTGGCCTACAAGAAAGCCAAATGAGGAATAGGAAAGAGACATAACAAGGCAAAGTATTACATAGCCAGTACAAAAAAAACCCACAACCTTAGCAAACAAAACAGATAAGACTTGACAATAACTAAGAGCAAGAAAACTGAAGAAAGAGACGAAGGGGTTAATTCTGGCTGCACAAGGCCAAGCCTTAAGAACAAATGCATACAAAGCCAGAATTAAGAAGACAGCAACAGATAGCAAGTGCCATCTATACAAAGAAGGTGAACAAACAATGGACCACTTACTTAGCTGCTGCAAAAAAATCACGCAGACTGACTATAAACAGCATGACAAATTAGCAACAATAGTGCATTGGAATAGCTGCAAGAAGTACCATTTGCCTGTAAGCAAGAACTGGTGGGACCACAAAATAGACAAAGTAAAAGAAAATGAAGAAGCCAAAGTGCTCTGGGACTTTCAAAGACTTTCAAAGTTCAAAGAGTCAAATGCCTGCCACAGAGCATTCCAGATTTAACAACTGTTGATAAGAAAGACAAAAAACAAGAAAATAGATGACTATTTACTATGTATTACAACCCCATAGAAATGGAAGCAGAGGTGTACTTCAAATCAAACTATTGAAGTAAATAGTTTGATTATGTAAAAGACAGCCAAGAAGAAGCACTAATGTTAACAACTGAAATTTACTGAATTTACAGGAATCAGAACATGAATATCAAAATAATGTAATGAAAATACAAGCAGAATTCTGGAAAGGAAAAGCATTACATTGTCAATTTCTATGAAAGATCTAGAAAAAATGTACGGAACCTGTCAAAGGCTTACAACTGGAACATTAAAATAAAAAGAAACTGAAGGCTTGATTTTAACTGCTGAAGAGCAAGCTATTTAAACCAATACAATCAAGGCAAGAACTGATAAATCATAAATGATTCAAAATGCAGATTCTGTAAAGAAGCAGATGAAACGATACGGCACATGCTTATCTTGTTCAGGAAGATTGATTATAAGCAAGAAGATATCACAGTAGCCAAAATATTAACTGGGATATTTGTAAAAATTATCATGCGACAGTAATGAAAAATTGGTGGGAACATAGAATTGAAAATGTAGTTGAAAATGAGAAGGTTAAAATATTATGGGATTTTCAAATACAAACTGATACGGTCTTGACTCATAATACACCAGATTTAACTGTGATTGAAAAGAAGAACATGTGAATAATTGACATGGCAATATAAGAGGATAATACAATTGGAGAAAATCACGAAGTATCAAGAAAACTGAAAATCGAAAGTGAAAGATTATGGCATAAACTGGCTGGGGTTGTCCCACTTGTTATTGGCACACTGGGTGCCATACCCAAAAGTCTTGGATGGCACTTAGAAAATCTGTGTATTGACAAAATTTCCATCTGACAATTAGAAAAGGCCTCACTGTTTGGAACTGCATATATGCTAATGCCATTACGACATCTTATGTTCTAGGAAAAAACTTGATGCAAATGAAGACCAACACCAGAACTGGCGGTTGTGACTTCAATTGTTGTGAATAGATAATAATAATATGTAACAGAATAGTAATTAATAGTGACCAATAAAGAAAATCCAAATATTAACTTTAAATTTCATACTACAACCAGATCATTCTATGACATCACAATTAGCACCACACTCTGTCAATATTAACATTTTCCAGATTCATGCCACTGTAGCAGAAGAAGATAAGGAAACAGACAAATGTTACAAAAAAGATTAACAACATGCTACAATAAGCAAAAATACATGAATTATCTTAAGTTGAAGATTCCATCTAAAGTTTCTAGAGAACATATGAATATTTTATAAGTAAACATGACTTAGGTCCTAGAAATAAACTTTATGACTATCTCATGTTACAATTCATGTCTTTATGTTCATACTAACTTGATTCTTCCATTAGAAATGGGCAGTCAACCATACAGTATATAGGGATTCATCAGTCTGCTGCAGTAAACATCTTATAATCATACCAACTAAAGTTTGGAATTGCTTCTGATATGAATTTAGCTGGGAGGGAAATTATTTTGGTTGGTATGGTTCTTATTTAAGCAACAAATATGAAATAACTTCAGAGCAGCTCCAAAGTTAATTTAGATCTGCATCACAGGATTAAACAAATTAATATTTAGTTTGTTATAGTAACTATACAATTTCTGTTACATAAGCTGATTACTTGAGGGCTTCTGGTTTTGCACTGTAATGCAAGTAGCTGAGGGATCGTGAGGCTCCGCACCCTACGGCCGATTCTTTTCTGCTTGGTGACCCTAAATGGGCCTAAAGTCACCCCAGAGAGGAGACAAAGAAGGAGGGAAGCCCTGCTGACCGTGGAGAGATGGCGATCGATCCGGTCGTTCAGGGAAAGCCATCCAGAAACCAGCAGAAGAAAGGCTAGCTTCACTCCAGAGTCTAGCCCAAGCTACAAGCAACCGAAGTCAAAAAGCACTAATTTAAGCTTGATTGTAAACAACGTGTTTGGAACTGGGTAAGAATATTGATTTTCTCTCTTCTACTTGATATATGATTTCCTGGAAAAAAGAAAAAAAACCCAAGAAGCAAAAATCCTCCGAAAGTGAGAAGGAGGGGGATTCTTGCCCCACCCTCCCACAGAAGGAAGGAGCGAATTAAACTTTTATGGGGGACAGAAATATATTGAAATGAAATGAATATAAGACTTAAATCTGGATAAGTTTGAAATTGGTGGAATTTGTTAAGATTTTCTTTCCAAAAGATTATTGATGAAAACAGAAGAAAGTAATTGTTTGTTTTGAAAACTGAAAAAACAAACTGGTGCTGACATCTAGTGGTGGATGAAAATATGCAACTGTAGTTGCTCTAATACAGGAACTGACAGAAAGCCCAGTAAAAGATAACTTGTTTTTGTGACCTTCAATGTCTTAACTAAACAGAGAACAGCTGCAATAAAAAGAAAACATTTTGGGCTATTTACAAGGCAAGAACTATAAATTTTAGGGAAAAAATTGACCTTCCTGGATTATAAATACTTATAGAATTATGACTTTAAAGCTGTTTGCAGAGAAAGGAAAACTTTGATTTTTGGCTATCATGGAACATCAGAGACCTGCAGAAAGAACATATCAAGAAAAAACAAATACTTTCCAGGAGGAAATGTATGCTATGTTGCAACTAATTCAAACAACAATGATTTCAAATCACGAGGAAATTAAAAACTTTGAAAATTTAAATGAACACATCCTCAATTGAACCCTACAACAAAAAAACTCTCAGAAAATAAAAACAGAGAGCGATCAGATAAAGCAGACAATTGAACATAAACCAGAAGAAAGAGATTTAAAGATGGAACCCAACAATGGAAGGAATTATGATTTAACCCAGGTGGAGAAAAACTTGCAGGAAATATTGGACATGGAAAAGATAACTTACACTTCAAGATTGCAAGAGGACAAGAAATGTTTTTCACAAAATGGATTATAGGGCTGTCAGAACTACGAGAACTTGACAGACAAAAAATGATAAGAGAAATTAAGAGAGAAAGAGAAAAATATTTTCAATGAATACGAAGAGGTAAAACCCTCCCACAAAAATATTTTACTGGATTTGTCTCCTGTACCTACGACAACATCTACAAGACTATGGGAAGACTTTTTGGTCCAGCGGAGCATACTGATTAGGAAAGTTGTTTGGCAAAAAAAAAAAGAGGCTAAAGTTAGAATTGAGAAATTGGATGATGGGACCTATCAGATGGAATATTTAAAGACTAAACATTTGTTTGAATATGGTTTAAAAAAATAGAAAAATTCTGGATATAAGTGTATTTTAGTTTAAGAGGGATAGGCCCCTCAAGTAACATAGTATTCTTTTTTATTTTATTTGTTTTATTTATTTATTTATTTATTTTTACGATATGAGATATATAAAAATGTTGGGGTGGTTTATATGAGGTAAAGGTTTTAGATATTTAAGTGTAATTGATCTTGAGAAAATCTCAATTGACAAGAATGTTCTGAATAGACTCAAAAGATTAGATGATTGGATTTATTAGATGGAATATTTAAACATTTGTTTGAATATGGTTAAAAAGAATAGAATTTTTTTTGATATAAATGTATTTTAGCTTAAGAGGGATATGTTTTTTAAGTAGTATATTATTTTCTTCTTCTTTTCTTCTCTTTTTCTTTTTTAAGATATGAGAAACGTAAAACTGTTGGGATGGCTTATATAAGGAAAAAGATGTAATACTTAAGTGTAATTAACAGAAAATTTTAACTGGTAAGAATGTTTTGAACATTGTGGGGAAAACAAATCTAAAGAACTTTGAAAACAGGACATGATGAGATAATTAAGATGATCACTTAGAAAAGAAGCTTTACATTGATGTGGTTGTTAAATACTAGAAAAATGTTTATATTCAATTGTTATCTATCAAAATATTAAGAAATGTACTAATTTAAGGTTGGTTAAAGAGAATATTACTGGAAGAAGAGAAAATCAAAGAAAGCTACCATGTGGATTATGGAATTATAGAAATTAATTGTTATGGATTATTTTTAAATGTAAACCCAGACAACACGCTGTTTACCAAATATTAAGGTGACTATGTTAAAAAAAATCAATAAAATATATTAAAACAAAAACTGATTGCTTGATTTGAACAATACAACAATTAATAGCATAATATGCTATAAATTTATATTTATAGATCAACTTGGATTGCATTTATAATCATTGCAACAGAAAGCTTAATGTCCTACCTGCTGCTTCCTCAAGGGATAGAACAGAACATAAAATCAGCTTTTGCTATCAAATATCATAATCCCTGGTCATATTTAGATATTATAAGAATTTGAGTTGAATACAACTAGACAATATCAGGATAATTCAGGAGTCTTTGATGAATCCAAATAGTGTAAAAATACTCCAAAGTGTTTTGTGATTATATTAAATAGAATTCTTTAGAATACTTCATTGGCCAAGTGAGACACTGGTGAAGCGGGCACAGCAGCGCCTCCATTTTCTGCGTCGCATGAGAAAAGCACATCTTCCTTCCTCTATCCTTACCACTTTCTACAGGGGGCTGTGTGTTCTCTTCATTATTCTTTTCTCTATATACCAATGCCTATATCTCGAAGGATCCTTCTGTTAAAGAACTGAAGTTTGCAGATGACACAACAATCATTGGTCTCAATATAGATGGGAGATAGAAAAACTGGTCTTGTGGTTCAGTTGGAACAATCTGGAGCTGAACACTGCTGTATGACAGGATGCTCTCGATCGTCCCCCTGTAGATAGTGGTAAGGATAGGGGAAGGAAGATGTGCTTTTCTCATGCGACACAGAAAATGGAGGCGCTGCTGTGCCCGTTTCACCAGTGTCTCGCTGTTGAGCGACCAAGCCAGCCTACTTGTTAACTGCACACCAAGGAATTTGATGCTGGTAACCATTTCCACAGGTGAATCATTAATGCACAGAGAAGTGTGGCTATACCTGCCTTTTCTGAAATCGATGATCTCTTTGGTTTTTCCAGTATTTAAAACTAGGCTGTTCACCAACCCCTCAACCTCCTTGCGGTAAGCAGGTATTCAATGTGATTTTACCTAGCTTCACCTGCTGCTTCCTATCTATTAGTTTACAGTCCATCTGCAAGTGTGGTTAGGCACAGCTAGTTGAGTCAGTTCCAAACTGAAAGTAAGTTAGACCAATGATTTTTTATTAGTAGTATGTTTAGGGTTGTCTTTGCTTTAATTGAATCTTTTCTGTGTATTGACCAATAAGATTTGTAGTGATTCAGGAAGTAAAACAAAGGCTGAGCTTCATTTTGACAACAAGGCTGAGATTTATTTTAATTTATAGGTTCCCTATATATTTCTCATGCCATTTATGGATGCAGATCCACTCATATTTACCACCATCACATCTAGCCAATGTGGGCAATTACAGTAATGCATGAGGAGTAAAGGAAGAACTATATAACACATCATATAAAACAAACATCATCATAGAAAGAACATTATCTATAACTCCAGTGGATCCCTAGAGAAGGCTTCTTTCCTTTGGATTGATAGAATGTAACAAAATGCCATTTAAATATTTCATATGTAACATAAGGATGTAACTATATTTTCATTTTATTAAAAAAAATAGGCTTATTTTGACAAACATTATTGTTTTCCCCAACATCAGCTTTCTCTAATATAGTCACCTCCATATGCATTGGTAATTCTAATCCCAAATTTACAAACTAGTTGGTTGTGCTGTTGGGAAATTTTGGGAATAGTGAACCCAACATATCTGGAGAACACTAAGTAGATGGTTAATTATATAAAGAGGAAAATATTTTCAAGAAGGTGAAGCTCTATGCCATTTTTCTTGCTAGGTTGCTTTTAAATTAATTATAAATAGTGGGCTAAAGATTGCAGGATATTTTTTTATCAGTAGAATTGATGCATACTGTAGAGTTTAGAGGACTTATTTACATATTCTCTCCATTCTTTGGTTGGCTACTCAAATGCCTGCAGCTTAACTCTACATAAACATTGTGTAGTTAATTGGCTTCTGCATGTTAGCTCATCTTTTGCTGCCAGAGCTAACTACCTATGGAGCCAATCTCCAGTTTTTCAGTTTTGTAGCATAGTGTCAGTGGCACCAAAACTCGCAAATATTTTTCACTAAATTCAACACTGTCTTATGTGGGAGTAATGTCCTTATAGCCCACGTGTAGGCTGCCATGCAGCTGAACCACATGGATGGAAACAGGACAAAGGAGAACTTTGAGCAATAATCCCATTGAAAACTCCTCCCAGTCACAAACGGCTTGGAAATTGTGATCTATATCACGTACTCATATGTAAATAGGCAATCCCTCCTACCTGCTTCCTGTACACACCCACATTTTGCTGAGCTAATAAAAGAGATTCCCTGACTTTTGTTCTGGGTCTCTCATCCCGAGGAAAAACTCTGCGTGGTGTTATTTCTTCACTGTTTCGGCTAAATTTCATGAGAGGCCCTCTGGAAGCGGAAAAACCGCAACTGGTGACCCCGACGTGATCACTAATAAAGTGATACGTTCCTTCGACCTCCTACTACTCATCGCCCGGACGAGGCTTAGTGCACTTCAGATATCGTTGGTAAAGACGGCTATCTTTTCGTGAGTAATGGGGGGAAAATTTTCTAAGACGCAGGCCGTGCATCTGCAAGAACTTAGAGAATTAACGAAGTCTACAAATTTTATTCTCAAAAACAGCGGTAAATTATTGCCTGTTTTGAGTAAATCTGATTTGGTTAATTTATTATGTTATATTTGGGAAAAATATCCGGCATATCCGGAAAAGGGCTCACTTAAAGTGACTACATGGAGTAAATTAGGTATCTCTTTCCATGAGCATCCCAGAGCTCCTGCAAAAATGCTATCATCATGGCGAATTGTTCTGGAATGCCTCAAAGTCCATGAACAAGGGCTCATGGAGACATTGGGCTCTGTGACCCCCCCACCGCCTTACAAGAGACAAATTTCACAAGGCAATGAGGCATTTCCTCTTACCTCCCCCTCCTCACCATCTCCTCCATCTCCCCCCCCCCTCAGTTCCTCTTTCTGCTGATCTTTCTATTGTTCCTCCTGCAGCTCCTCCCATGAGTGCTGTTGCTACTACCATGGCTGAAGTTCGAAGTCAGGGTTTGCTTGATATTGATGAATTGTCTGAGTGTTCTGCATTTCCTGTCTCTTTTGTTCACAATGCTGTGGGCGCTATAAAGGTCTTTTTGGTGCCCTAGGGACCTTCTGCTCTTCCTGGAGAGGCTAATTCTTTTGCTTCTCCACAGCCATTGTACACCCCCATAAGGCAAATTTTAGAGGAACAATTGGGATGCTTAGAAACTTCAAGTGGCTGTTAAGTTTAACCCTGTCAGACAATGTCTGGTGGTGCTTTGTGTTGATGTGTGTTTTGTTTTATATATGTTTAACTCCTAGAATGTTAAGCTTGGACTTGGAATGGTGAGAAAAATAGGAGATGGTTAAAGGGCCCTATAAAAACCACATGTTTGGTTGGAATCATCTCATGATTTTTCTCGCTTCTTGCAGGACAAGCCATATGTCTAAATAAATGTTGTTTTAATGGTATTTGTGTATATATGTCTGTCTGTGTTGTTCTGTGTTATTTCCAAGACTTGGAAAAGGGTCAAAACCCTCTTTGATAACAACAAACAAAAAGGCCTTAATTAAAAATAAAAAGTTTGCTTGGAAAACGAATGAAATGAAATATTTGTATGTGAAATGGTGTAAGCAAACAGAATGGAAGTGAATGAGTTAATTTGCTGGTGTAAATGTGTGTGTGTTAGCCCTCACCCCTCCACCCATCCCACGCTGTGAAAGGAACAGTAAAACTGTAGTTTTTATTGTTGTAAAATGGGAACGCAATAGCAAGAGTTTCCATGAGAAAAGTTTTATGGAAGATCTGTGAAAGAATTTATAGAAAATGCATATGAATTTTTTTAGTGGTGAGATTTTTGTAAAATTTCTTTTTCTTTCCCCCCCTCCTGACTCTTTCGTTTTTCGCTGGCTGTATTGCTTTAAGAGCGAAGGAAAAGCAGACAGAGGGGGGGGGGCAGTTGTTCGTTTTACCTATTTTTTTTTCTCTCTCTTCTTCCTCTGCCTAGAAGTCTGGGTTGAGGAAGGGGGGTGGATGTGAATTTAATGCCCACTCTTGCAGTTTCAGCTTGCAATTTTTTTTACTCGAAAGAGGAGACAGTAATTGTTGGGCAATTCTTTTGCAAATTTTTGAGTTTTAAATTTTTTAGTTAGACATATACATCCATCAACCAAAAGAAATGACTCTGAATTGTTTTGCTTAGATTTGTAAATGTTTTCCCTATTTAATGGAAATTTGTTTCATCTGAATGGAATTTGATTAAATTGGAACCCCAAAAATACAATCTAATTGGCTTTTTGAAATACAAACTGATTCAAGTATCTATGGATTGCAAGTTGCCTTGGAAAAGATACAGTTACACTTTATCTTTATTTAGGGCATAAAATGTTGCAATCTTATTCTGTTCCAGTTTTTGTTATAAACAAGAAATCAGGCAAATGGCGTTTCCTCCATGATTTACGTACAGTGAATGCTGTTTTACAACCTATGGGAGCACTGCAATACGGCCTCCCAAACCCAAATTTAATTCCAAAAGATTTTGACTTAATGATAATTGACTTAAAGGATTGTTTTTTTTCCATTCCTTTGCATCAACAGGATAAACATTTATTTGCTTTTACAGTGCCTGAGTTGAATAATTCTCAACCAACTCAGCGCTACCAATGGAAGGTTTTACCACAGGGCATGCTAAATAGCCCTACAATGTGTCAGTTTTTTGTTTCCCATGTTTTGCAACCATATCGGGACCTTCATCCCTCCTTTTTGGTTTACCATTACATGGATGATATTTTGGTCGCAGCACCAGGCCCAAAGGGTACTGTTTTTGCAACTTTGCCAACCCTCACAACAATTTTGCAATAAGGAGGTTTGCACATTGCTCCTGACAAGGTCCAAACCTCCCCTCCTTTTCAATATTTGGGCCATAAATTATTGGCCTCCCATGCTGCACCACTTTTTCCCTTATTAAAATTACCACACCAACCAACTTTACTTCAATTACAGCAATATTTAGGTGCTATTAATTGGATTCGACCTTATATAGGTCTCACCACTTTTCAATTATCACCTCTTTTTTCAGCCTTAACCAAAGGCAAACATCCTGCAGATGTTATTCCACTGCAGGACAGTCATTTAAAAGTGATTCAATTGGTCAACCAAGCCCTACAAATTCAGTGGGTTGACCGAATGACCCCAAACATTCCCTTTTCTCTTTTATTGTGTAATACTATTTCTTTACCTACATGTGCTATTGTCCAAACTATTCCCTCCTTGCTGATTCTAGAATGGCTTCACCTCCCTCACACTCCTAGAAACACAATTAGTCAAAAACCTTTTCAATTTGCCTCTCTCATCTCTAAGGCTCGCCTTCGAGCAAAAGCCCTTGCAGGAATAGAACCTTCTGTCCTATATGTACCATGTTCTCTCACTACATGGGAAACCATCTATTCTAACTCTGAAGCCTTGCAGCTTGCTCTCACTGAGTGGCCTGGAAAGATATCCTGCCACCCTCCTGCTGATCCTCGCATTCAGCTCCTACAAAATATCCCTGTTTCATGGGATACCCAATTACAACGCTTTCCCATCCCACATGCTGTCACACTCTTTGCAGATGGCAGTAAACAATTTGGTGCTTGTGCCTGGTATATTCATGACCAATGGCACACAAAAATAACGCCACCCCAACGGTCTGCTCAGCGTGCGGAACTAGCCGCTGCCATTCTAGCTTTTCAAACATTTTCCACTCAACCTATAAATCTCATTCTTGACAGTCTCTATGTCACTCAAATTGTCACCACTATTTTTCAATCATACCTCTCTCCATCCCTGGACCCTGATTTAACTTCTTTATTTTCCACCCTACAAACTGTAATATCCAACAGGAAACATCCTTACTTTGTAACACACATAAGAAGCCACCAGCCTTTTCCTGGCTTCTTGCAAAAAGGAAATGATATTGCAGACGCTGCAGCCTCTGCTACCTGCCTCATGTCTCTTTCTCCTGTCTCCCCTTGGGACAGTCATGCTTATTTCCATCAAAATAAAAAAGCACTTGTGAAACAATTTGGACTAACCACTGCAGAAGCAACTGCTATTCTCCAGCAGTGTGCCACTTGCAGCAAGCAGGCTCACTCGCTCCCAATGGGGGTTAACCCCAGAGGAACTGAGTGCTGCCAAATCTGGCAAATGGATGTTACACAATATGCCCCATTTGCCCCATGGAAATATCTTCATGTTTCCATAGACACCTTCTCTGGCTTCATCATTGCAACCCCTCAACGGGGTGAAGCCACTAAGCATGTCATTAATCATTGTATTCGTTCATTTGCAACGTTGGGATGCCCAAAAGAACTTAAAACAGACAATGGTCCTGCTTACACAGGAGCAGTTTTTGCTGCCTTTTGTAATCAGTGGTCAATTGTTCACAAATTTGGAATACCTTACAATTCCCAGGGCCAAGCTCTGGTTGAACGTGCCAACCAGACGTTAAAACATGCGCTGGAAAAATATAATCAGACACAGGGGAAAACTCCCCCTAGCCTCCCAGCTTTGCAAAACAGGCTTAACCTGTGTTTATACACCATTAACTTCCTGAACCTGACGGGCACTCCTCCATCATCCGCAGCAACTCGTCACTTCTCTGCTTCTCCTGCTGCAGCAACATCCAAACCACTGGTGTACTTCAAACGACTTCCTGACCCCACCTGGAAAGGCCCTGCTGAACTCATCACCTGGGGACGAGGTTACGCCGCCATCCAAACCAACGGTGAGACTTTGTGGGTCCCTGGTCGACACATCCGTCCCTATCATTCCAAAACAAAAACAGAGGACCTTTCCCCATCTGACGTTAACAACTTGGGTTAACTGGTGAAACCATACCATGGCAAAACGAGTGATGTGCCTGGGTCTAGGACTGACACTGATAATGAAAGCCCTGATGTATAAGATGGATCTGGATCAAGGAATTCCTGAGCAGGGAGCATGGCAAGATAACACCTACATAAAAGACATTGGTCAACTGGCTGTGGCAATGAACAAGACAAATTGCTGGATGTGTATGCACATCCCACCACAAGGAACACAAGGTTTGATGGTGCAAGCAGTCCCTTTGAATAACGCCAGCTGGCTAACCTATGACAACTCCACACAGCCCATTAAACGATTATCAAACAAGAAAGGGATGGTTCTAGCGATTGGTCATAGGTTGCAGGAAAAGGCAGAGATTTGTTTTGAATACAAACCTGGTGATAGTACAAACAGCATCAAATTAGGGGTTTATCCTTTTTGTAATAAAGTCATACAGATTACTTCCCAAATGACTCGTAACAGGACTAACCTCAATGGAACAGTAAAAATATTAAAGGAACAGATCCACAACTACACACAGTATCAATGTATATCTCAGATGTATACTTGTAATACTGGAGTCCAATCTGAAGGAAGTTGCTCTCCACCATGCCCTGTTAACACCTCAGCCAATGACATGTTTCATAAGCAATGCGGACAATATAATGTTTCCAACAGCAAGGTCATGACATGTCGATGGATTTCCTCTATAGTCAAGTTGATTGAGTCATCAGATAACTCCACATTTCCTATAATTGATCATGGACTATGGTTTTTGTGTGGCCGACGAGCATATTCACATGTCCCACCAAGGTGGTCTGGCTGTTGTACCTTGGGATATGTATTACCATCTCTGCTGGTCTCTGACACCCTGCCTGTTGGACGTCTTCGCAATAGGAGGGAGGATATTAAGTCTCCATTAAATTTAAACTGGGGCGTTGCTATTGCTCGTGGGATGATACCACCACTAGGGATCGCTATGAACTATAGGGATCTGCATGCTTTAAATAATTGGACTGTTGTAATGTTTAATGATACCATTAATGCACTCAAATTAGTAACTAAGGAATTGACTGAGGTTAGAGAAGTAGTATTGCAAAATAGGTATGCCTTGGATTTTATGTTAGCTTCTAAAGGTGGCGTCTGTGCACTGATCCACTCCCATTGTTGTGTATACATCCATGACTATAAACTGAATATCACCCACACGATACTACACATGGAAGACATGATCAACAACAACCCCCTTCAGACCAACGGCCCAGATGCCCTGGACATATGGGGGGCATTGTGGTCCTGGTTACCGGACGGCTCTTGGCTGCGCTCTCTGATTCCTACAATAATAACCATAATCATTCTTCTGGTTATGTTGTGTTGTTGCATTCAATGTCTTCCTTCCCTACTGCAGACATGTAAAGGTCTTTTACCTTCCCAAAGAAAAGATATGTTTATAGCCGAAAGACAATCACTTTTAAGCCTTGAAGGCCTACGTATTGAAAAAACAAAAACAGAGGAGATGTGGGAGTAATGTCCTTATAGCCCACGTGTAGGCTGCCATGCAGCTGAACCACATGGATGGAAACAGGACAAAGGAGAACTTTGAGCAATAATCCCATTGAAAACTCCTCCCAGTCACAAACGGCTTGGAAATTGTGATCTATATCACGTACTCATATGTAAATAGGCAATCCCTCCTACCTGCTTCCTGTACACACCCACATTTTGCTGAGCTAATAAAAGAGATTCCCTGACTTTTGTTCTGGGTCTCTCATCCCGAGGAAAAACTCTGCGTGGTGTTATTTCTTCACTGTTTCGGCTAAATTTCATGAGAGGCCCTCTGGAAGCGGAAAAACCGCAGTCTTATACATTTAATAAGTTTCTTTGAAACTGTGCTCAAAGCTTAAGGATTTGATCAAAGGATCATTCTGGATATTGAAGTACACTATATTAACTGGTCAAATCTGGCACAGCAGTGCAAATAGAATTAGATAAGTGAGGGGTCCTTGGTGCTCTTTGAGGTTGTTTTCTTGCAGACATTTCATTACCCAAACTAGGTAACATCATCAGTGCTAAAAAGGAGTGGGATTTGCTCTCAGTTTATATTCTGGTGGCTTGCCCCATCAGTGGAGGTGGTCTTAGAGGTTCTTTGGCTAGGCTGTTTACTGTTGGCTTGTTTGGCAATTCCTTGATTGGGGTATTGTTTCCTTGATTGTTGGTTTTACGTTAATCTTGGAGTTAATCTCTGCTCATCTGGGTGCTGATTGCTGGTGGGGAGGTGTTTTGGTCTTTTTGTCTCCTTTTTGGCTTGTTGACTGTCTCTTTTGCATAGTTTGTAGATATTGTTTATGTCTATGGGTCTATTGATGGCTCATTTGTCAAAATGCCAGACTTTTAGAAATTCCCTAGCATTTTTGGACTTGACTTAGTCTAGGAGAGTCACAGTTTCCCAATTGAAACTATAATTTATAATTGAAATTATAAAAATTATGTAAGACGTGAATTTTCAAAATCAATAATAAATCCAAACCTATTGATCATCTCTTCAACTTGGCCACAAATTTCAGCTCTTTGTTATACCTATAAAAGACTAGTTTTATATATAGAATTTTACAAAGCAACAAAAAAAGATATTTTTTTTCAACTTAAATTCTACCTCATGCTTCTAAAGAAATCTTCAAACAGCTTATAACAATTAAAATGTCAGTCAGTACAATATAATAAATAATTTCAAGGTGACAATAAGAGAGAGTACAGAAGGAGCATGTCATTTTCTGAACTATTTATAAAGTCTTCAAAGATCATATGCAATCCCTGTTAATTTTAGTGTGCTTAATATTTTTATATTCTTGTTTTTATTGTGTTGTAAGTCACCTAGAGTTGCTTCAATAGTGAGATGGTCAGCATATAAATTTAATAAATAAATCACATATTAGAGATGCTGAATGCTGACATTAGGAAAATGTATTAGCATGGGTTCAACTGATCTATTTAAAAATTGCAAGGCTGCAATATTCATCATTCCATTTGGCAGGGTGATTAAAATTTCTGTTTCAGTGTTCCGAGTTCATCCAGCTTATATGTGTGCCTCGAAAGCAAATTTATATTCTCATCTACATTATAAGGTCTCTCCCTGTCTCTCAGGCATCATGGCTCAACAAACCTACATAGAAAGTGACAAGGATGCCCCTGGTGCTAAATACAACAGACCTTTTGGCCTGTTTACAAAAACTGACAGTCAATTGGAAGATGGGGATGACAGACTACTATTGAAGAAACCAACTTTGCTCTTAGCGTTAAATGTAAACTTTAGGTTTACAGTATTACAGTTTTAAATTACATTTAGAATTTAAAATTTAAGCCATATCCAAAGTTATCCAAATAGATATCTGCTCATACAGTATGAGGGTTGCTTTCATCCTTTATGGCCTATACCTTTTCCTCACTTCTCACTCTCCAATTTTCTTCAGCAGACTCCCCAATCTAAATGTTTCACATATCAGTTGGTATAATTCCCAATGCTACAAAGTGTGTGCAGGATGTTATTTTTTTTATTTAATTTATATCCCATCTTTATTTTGTAAGTAACTCAAGGTGGTGAACATACCTAATACTCCTTCCTCCTCCTATTTTCCCCACAACAAGAACCCTGTGAGGAGAATTGAGCTGAGAGACTGGCTCAGGATCACGCAGCCAGATTCTCATGGCTAAGGCACGACTAAAATTCAGAGTTTCCTGATTTCTAGCCTGATGCCTTAATCATTAGATCAAATATATTTATTTGTGGTCCTTGATTTGTGATATATTCTTGGAAGAGTACATGCACTCAGTGAGTAAAGTGTCACAAAACCCTGAAATATATGTAAATACCTTACATTAAATATAACTTCTTATATATAGGAATCAGCCTGTATGATCCTGTTTGAATTGTGTCTCATGACAATTCAGTTCACGCCTTTTACCAGTTTATTAGCCAATGGGCATTAGACAAAATTGTATGTATGTGTGGCAGAGAAAGTATATAAACTTAAGGTACTATCTCAATTATTCACACTGCCTCCTCATATTTTAGCAGAAACAACTAAATCCAGTAAAATATAACTTTAATATCAAAGTAAGACTGCTCAACATTTTGTCTGGGCAGAACTTCAATTTACTGACTGTATTTTAAGCTGCCGCTGTCTCCATGTTGATAACACCTACTCTGGACAATTTCTCACAGTAGTTTCTTCTACATCAAGCATTATTGTCTGGGAAACAGGAGCTGCAGTTTGAGCATACCTGCAGGGCCCCAGGATGAGAAAGGCTCATCTCGATGAAAGGTAGAAACCTGCAGAGCTCCCAATGACAAAATATACAGATTGAGACACATTATTTCCACTTTCTAGCATGTGTCTCACAATAAAAATGAGAATTATTTCCAATTTCCAGTCCATGTCAATTCAGAAGGATACCGTGAATATTGATACAGAAAGTGGCTGATAAGGCCCTATAAATGAACAGGCAGTATTCATGTTTTTTCCCAGTTTGAGTCTGAGTGAAACTAAACTTACTAAATATTTTATTATCTACAAACAGCGACACAGCACAGTCAATATATACTTAATGTCCTTTTCAAAAGTGAGGCATAGGATGGTACTTAAATAGATCCAGGGGAAATATCAATATATTTCAGTAGAGGCCATATTGCTTATTTGGGGAAAGTTGTTATTCCTAAAACTGTATCAGCTGGAAACAGTTCTTAAAAAATGGCTGACATCTCCAAAAAGTCTGTTAATGTATGTGTGTAAATGGATGCAAGCAAATTCAGTCGATTGATTAGCACATTTTTGTATTTTTTATAAATATATAAAATATAAAATTCAATAATATATATATGTATATACATTTATAGTACAATTATTGCATTACATATTAAATATGCTAATCAAATGGAATAATTGTATTATTGCAAGAAAGCAGAACAATTCCATGAAAAGGCCAAAGCACTTTCTTTATTGTTGTTGACCTATTTTACAAGAATCTCACCAGACTGACTTGGGAAACGGGAGATAAGAGCTTCACTAGTCTGGCCTTTGATGTTTCCTCCCACAGGGGGACTCCATGGTGCAATGCTTCTTTACTCTCCTCTCTCCTTTCACTTTTGGATGGTGATTTTTTGGACTTGTGCTACAGGTCCTTCCTTAGAACTGTGCAAAATTCTTTTCAGTTAATTCTGAATCAGAGGTTTAAATCAGTCTTACTCCTAAAATAAATTATAAGCCATTAAATGTGTGATTTTTAAAGGGGATGGAAAAACAGAGTTTTATTCTTCCCTCCATCCATTTCCTACCAAAAAATCAAATATAATCTGATTTTTTTAAAAAAAAAATGAAGGTGTTTATTGAATACAAAATATGTAACCAATGCAAATCAAAATGAAGATGGGATTTGGGCACAACACAGCAACAGAAAACAAAAACAAAACACCCAGAATATACCCAGACACAGAATTGAATGCTAATCAAATCTGGAAAGTACTGGCTTGATTGATAACTGAAAACTCTATAGTGAATTCAAATTTGGCATATTCATGAAATTAATGAGGACTGCAATTCCCAGTGAATAAAAATTCTGATCTCGACAGTAACAGTATGATATTATTTATTAAAAAAAAACGTTTTACTGAAGTATTTTTTCAGAACAACACAAATTCACAATAATGTGAAATACTGGAACTATGAGGCATCACGATAAAACAAAGTTATACTGCTGTGCCCTGCATTGACATTGTTTCATCACATTTTTTCTCTTCCTATTTACTATGGATGGAAGAGATGATGAAATGATATGAGTAATAATTACAGAAGGGGAATAAATAAATCTCCTTAGATTTATCTGTTTTTTGAGAGACAAAATGAGACATAATCCCTGTATCTATTCCCCCCCCCCTCTCCTAACACGAATGGCTCTGGCTGCTGCTGTTACTGAGCATCAAAGGAGGATGTAGGTGTCACTCCCACCCAATGCATAGATTATGTCAACAAAAGGGACAACTTTGTAAGACAACCACTTCATCATATTTTAGGGCTCTTGTTTACTTCCAATTTAATTTACTTTTGTGACTGGGATTTTAAAATCATCTTTATATCAGCCCTCTTAAGCCATTCAGCTTTGAACTCCATACAAAGTTTTTAAATATTTGAGATTTTAAAGAATATTTTCTTTAAAACATTTTTTTTAAAATCTATAAAAAATACATCTTCCTTTTTTTTGGGGGGGGGGTGAATAAAAGACATGACAATTTATATTCACTTTCTATATGCATTTTTAATAATGAGCATTTTATCTGAATACTTTTCTTAAGATGTGTCAGGAATAATAAATGGAATAACACCTTTTGGATCTTCTTTTGCATTTTTATTGTATACATCAAGCTTTTTGATGGGCAATAAAAATAATAATTGAAATGGATTAGCTATTTAGAGTGATGTCACTCTATATAGCTTTATGTCCTTATAGTCCGTAATTGTTGTATTTTTTTAGTTTAAGTTAATGCATACAGGTAGTCCTCGACTTACAATCACAATTGAGCCCAAAATTTATGTTGGTAAGTGAGACATTTGTTAAGTGAATTCTGCTCCACTTTATGATCTTTCTAGCCACAGTTCTTAAGTGAGTAACACAAGTTAGTAACACAATTGTTAAGTGAATCTGGTTTCCCCACTGGCTTTGCTTGTCAGAAAGTTGCAAAAGGTGATCACACCGCAACCATCATAAATATGAACCAGTTCCAAGCCCCCAAATTTTGATCACATGATCATGGGGATGTCGCAATGGTTATAAGTGTGAAAAAAAGTAATAGGTCACTTTTTTCAGTGCCGTTGTAACATTGAACGGTCACTAAATAAAATGTTGTAAGTTGAGGACTATCTGCATTTATACACTTTCACATATATTTATATATAATTTTATATATAAGCAGTATAGAAATTGAAGTTTGTATTTAGGTAAACACAGAGAAAAAATACACGATAACACAAGCCGGTCTAACTATTTTAGCCTAAGGTTTAGTTGGTTTTTAATTTTAAAAACTGTATCTAGTATTCCTTATGAATGGTTGTATCTACAGTACTATTACCTAATTAGGCAATTCTAGAAAATGCTATTGCAATCATAAATTTACTTCTTGGAATTATTTAAATACATCTGACCCTATGCAGGTGTAGGAATGTATGCACATTAATACATATTTCATATCTGAGCTTTCTTTAAGAAAAATGAAGATTAAAAACACTCATGCCATATCAAGGAACTCCAAAGTTCTTTAGAATATGAACTCTGGAGATAATGCGTTACATACAAAAATCCATCAGATTTAACAGGGACAATAGAAATAAATATACTAATCCTAAATAGGAGCAAGTGTTTCTTTTAAAAAAATATATATGTAAAATCAATTGTCAATTTTAATTAAATAAAATCTATTTAAAACATAGTTTTTGAAGCATGAAAACTAAAGGACATTCTCTACAGTCACTTGGAGACAGTCAGTTCTTTTGTGGCTCCTAAAGCCAGCACTGTGTTTCTTTCTCTTTTAACTTGAATTGCCTGGCTGTTTTTTTTTTCTGCTTTAGGGTTTTAGTAAATACTTTCAAAAATATTATAAAGAATATTGTATTCCAACAAAGTTCTTCAGGATGAATGATAAACCATATTTATGACAACATAGGTGGCCTGAGCCTGACATGGTTGGAACACAGACAGAAACTAATGATGCAGGCAAGTCTGGCAAGTTCAGTCTGGCAAGGAGGACAACTGTTGTGGCAGCCGTATGACCCACAGGGGCTGAATCAATTTGGCAGTTGTGCAGCTTTGATTATGGCTATCATCTGATAGAGAAACAAGATGCACAGACTTGTCTTCTGGATTCCAGACAGATAATGGTGACCAGGAAAAGTGAGAAAAGAGCTCTTGCTTACAGAGACCAAGAAAGCCCACAGCAAGATGGGCACATCCAAGTGCTGTCCTTTAGTCTCTGAGCTGGCAAACAAAGCATACAGGCATAAATTGCACTCCCCTGTTTGCCAGTCCGTATTCTGCCTCGGTAATGATGCCAGGAGAGGGATGTGCTGTCCTCACTATTACAATGTGGGATCAGTTAAGCAAAGAAAATAGTGAATTTGTCTGGTTCATTTCTCCCTCTACCAAGGAGTACCTGCTGGAGGGGGAAAAAAAATAACAGCTAATCGCTCTCCTGAAGTGGTGGAGGTGCTCTGGGTCTATGACCTGCTAGTGGGGCTGTTATGTACTGGGCCTTGCTGAAGTCATTCAGCAAGGCTCAGAAAGTTGCAGAGAGGCTGGGCCATGCTCAGTCATTCAGCAAGGCCCAGGAAGACTGGAAACGGGTTGCAGAGACCCGGGCAGACCACGTGTTTGCCCGGGACTGTTGCAGAGACCCGGACAGACCACATGTCTGCCCGGGACCCAGACAGGCTGTCTCCAGCCTCGTGCGCATGCGCGAGGCGGGAGAATAGCCTGCATCGATTGGCTGAGCATTCCCTTACCAGGGAATATAAGAAGGAGTGGCCGGTGTGGCTGGTCGGTGAGTTAGTAGTTAGTAGCTTGATTCCTATTTATGTTCCAGTTCTGTTCAATCTTCTCTATGCTTCTGTTCAGCAAATGACTTTAATAAAGAACATCTTTTGCACCAACTGCCTCGTCTTCATGTCTGCCTTGCGAACAGAACAGGGGCTATGTCTGAATATGTATCTAACATTCTTATTAAAAAAAAATGGGTAGACCTGTAGAAAGGTCACAGATGCAGAGGAAGGGTGGGGGGAAGTGATCGATCAAGAGCAAGGACTGTTCTCATCTATGGCTGCAAGAGCAAGACAGCAAGTGACTAGAGATGATCAAATGGCACTGGAGTAGGCAATGTAGCCCCAGAGGATGCAAAGTGGTGTTCTATTGCCAAAGTATTAATAAAGTCATTGAAAATTTATATTCTTATCAGCAGAAGCACTGCAAAACTTATGCTACAGTCTTTGGAGGTAGAAACAGTAATACACAGCTCTCTTCAAATGAATCTTCTTAAAAACAAACAACAAACGGATTTGGTGCTTTATTTACCTATTCATCAACATCATTTTTACAAGATCAATGTTCAGGAATTCTTGAAGGTTTACAGATTCCATTTATAGCCCCCCCCCCTCCATCCTTACTAAAACTTGTCATCCTTTTGAAGAAAAAAAAATGAACTTGTGATTTATGGGGCTGATGATTAGAAAGGAGATACTGGTGAAAGAAGGAAAATATGATGTAATCATAGAGAAAGAGGGTGAAATATAAATGCATTTATAACCAATGTTAAAAAGATTAGAAGCTGCTTCTTGTAATATTTCCTTTTCTCTTTCTCTTTTTTCATGTCTTTCTTTTTCTTTTTTCTTTTCTTTTCTATTCACCATTTTGTTTATTCCTTTTCTATAATTTATTTTATCTTGTTAAAAATTATTTAATAAAGCATATAAAAAAAACACAACTAGACTGATGTGACTTGCCAACCATCCCACAATAGACATTGAATTAATGCTGGTTTGAGATAAGTAGGTAAAACTGAGGTGATGGACATAAGGGGCTCTGATTGGGCAATGTGTCTGAGTCAAGGAAGATAGCAGAGCCAGTGATGTAATTATGTATTTCAGGTAGAGGTTTCCTCAACAGGAGGAATGAATTGATAAACTTGAAATAACAGGACTGAAAATAATGCTTTTTGTATGTTTAAGGATTCTAATTCAACATGAAAGGTTCCATTTAATGATAATCAACAGCGCCGAGCCTCTTCCTAACCTCAATAATCCCTTATCAAGCATTCAAGAAAATAGGATCCAGAAGAATAGGCTGAACCCAAGATCATACAGCAATTGTGATTCTGTGAAAACTGTGCCTGGGACTGATAGGTCCTGTAATGAGAAAGCCAAGGAAATATCCAATTTTTGCAGGAAAGTTGGATCTCAAGATCAAACAATGATAGTTATGACAGAGGTGAGATGGAGGTGAAAGAGAATGTCCAAAGGCACTGGGAAAAGTCATTGGGAGGAAGGACCTCCAACTGGTTACAACGTTCACATGTGTTCTGTCCTCTTATTGCATGGTTGACCCTGAGTGCTTACAAATCTATGTTTTATCTCACAAAAATCCCACACACATATTGAATGACTACCTATTGGCAGCTTGATTTCTGTGGTTCATTCCAAAATGATTAGGTCAAGTGCCATAGGAATAGCTGAATAGATGGGAACCCTAGAGTTATTCCAAAGATTAGATCAGTTGTGAAAGGAAATCTATAGACTTTTGGATAAGCTTTATGATAGGCCAATGAACAGAAATGCTTCCTCTGAAAAAAGAACCCAGAATTGAGACCAATTATTATGATTGCTGTTTGGCTTCACATAAAGGGTCAGAAGTAAGTCCCAGCTCTTTGGATGTATAAACCTTAGTTCAACATCTTATCTGGATTTGGCAGAAGACTCGTGGTCATGGTTCAGTTAGATTTGAATTATTATTGCTGATAAACATAATAAACAGTAGAGGGATGGCAGAGATTTCAATGGTTTGTCAAGGAAGTTAAACTTTAGGTTCCTTCCTTCCAGTCTTCCCATTAATGGATACTTGGCACATCTTTTGTTGTCTTGGATGGTTGTGATATGTTTACATAAGGGTTATCTCTAGCCTGGCCTCTTCTCATCTCATCAGCCTCACTCCATATGCCTGATGTGTTTGGTGAACTTCTGAAAATTAGGCAAGTATTTACAATACCACCCTCTCAAAGGCAGAAATGACACCTGCAATGACTATCTGCTAAAGATCCCCCACTCTCAAATTTAAAGCATGTCCTGAACAGAATCTGAGTAGTCATAAGCTACCCAAAAATCTAACAGGAAGTCTCATCATTAATATTGCTGACGTTAAAACCGTAAGGTTTCCCCCCCCCCTTTTGTTTCTCAAAACAAGAACTAAAGCAGTTGATAAGAAAACTGATTAAAAATAAATTAGTCTTTCACCTACATTACAGAACATTGAAAAAGACATGATAATGCTGCTGCTATAGCAATCAAATCAAAACTGATGAAAAGAAAGGAACTACACATAGGGCCCTGTGCAGTACAGGCGCACATGCTTCCCATTAAATTATCTTCAGTTTTGCAAGGTTCCCAACGGTGACATTTCAGGGCCATGAAGAAGTGTTGTGCTAATTATCAGCTTCCATTGACAACTGTGAGGCCTTATTTAATACTTGATATCTAGCTGCTCTATTCTACACTGAACTCTTGTTGTCCTCACTGGATTGTTCCATAGACTATTTCTCCATTGCCTATTTATGGAACTAAAAATTGAACCATGGATACTGAGCATTCCTTATCTTAGTTGGTAAGATAAGATAAGATAAGATAAGATAAGATAAGATAAGATAAGATAAGATAAGATAAGATAAGATAAGATAAGATAAGATAAGATAAGATAAGATAAGATAAGATAAGATAAGATAAGATAAGATAAGATAAGATAAGATAAGCTTTATTGTCATTTTTTTTACTGTGGGCACAACGGCACACATCAAAAATGAAATTTAGTTGCCTGCTCTCAAAGTGAAACACATACATGAGACACACCTAAAGATACTATGTACAACATATGTATAGACCCACATCCCTACATATACATAGCAAATAAATATTAAATACTGTCCATCTTGAATATATAACGGAAGGAGGAGGCTTGAAAGTTCACAAGGTTAATGCTGTATGGAATGAAACTATGGCTGAATCTGGATGTTCTGCTACGGATACCACGAAGCCTCCTCCCAGAAGGTAACAAGAAAAACAGGTTGTGAAGAGGATGTGTAGTGTCCCAGATAATCTTATGGACCCTGCTCAAGCAATGCTTCTGTGCTATGTCCTGGATGGGAGGGAGGGAACTGCCAATGATCTTTTCGGCCATTCTCACCACTCTCTGCACCGCCTTCCTGTCTGAAGCAGTGATGCTTCCAAACCAGACTGTGATGCTGTATGACAGGATGTTCTCGATCATCCCCCTGTAAAAAGTGTTCAGGACAGAGGAAGGAAAATGTGCTTTTCTCATGCGACGCAGAAAATGCAGGCGCTGCTGTGTCCGCTTCACCAGTTTCTCACTGTTGAGCAACCAAGCCAGCCTACTCATTAGCTGCCCACCCAGGAATTTGATGCTGGTAACCATCTCCACAGGTGAATCATTAATGCACAGAGAAGTGTGGATGTGCCTGCTTTTTCTGAAATCGACAATGATCTCTTTGGTTTTTCCGGTAGGTTGTTTTCCTTACACCAGTTCACCAACCCCTCAACCTCCTTGCGGTAAGCTTCCATCTTGTCATCCTGAATAAGGCCCACTACTGTTGTATCATCTGCAAACTTCACAATATGGTTGGTGGCAAACCTAGCACAACAGTCATGGGTCCACAGGGTGAACAGCAGCGGACTTAAGAAGCAGCCCTGAGGAGAACCTGTGCTCAAGAAAATGGTATTAGAGGTATTTGTTCCAATTCTAGTATAGTATTGTTTTCCTAATATGGCCTAACTGCAAATAAATACATACCTTTAGTACTGCTGAATATTGACACCTTGTGCAGACCATTTAGATGGCCTGCAAATCTTAAGTCCTATCTACTCTGAGTGCTCCTAAACATTCTTATATCTATAACATAATCAACTCCCCTAAGCATTAATAGACGGTTGAATGGTGTTACGTTAAGCCTTGCACACATTTTTGTTTGGTCTCATCGGCTTAAGTTACAAGTGGACTGCAATCTGTATGAAGTTCTTGGCTAACTACTGAGGTGCAAAGAGCTGGGCAGGGGAATACTACTAATAGCTATGCAGAATCTTGTTGAAAGTGAGGCAAATGCAGCTTCTTCCCACCCTCTTGGGATTCTGCTCAGGATCACTGCTTCCTCATTAATACTCTCCTACTGGATAAAAATATCTGTTTTCGGTTTCTTACATCTTGCACCACAGAGAAAAGTTCAGAATTGGTAACAACCCAAGACAAAAATATTGTAGCAAGCCAATTGAATTTCTGACCCATCAAAAACACGCAATCACACCTTTAATGAAGCAGTCATGGTAAACATGAATGTTAATTTTTAAGATTTAAGTGTAGTCACATGGTCATATTTAAAATATTTTAATGACAAATCATAGCTGTTACATGACTTGAATTCAAAGAAGTAAGCATGATGCAGTGTCCTAGCAGACGGTAGCAATTGGCTTGTTGTTGATTATAATGCAAAAGCTAAATCATATTCTATCTGGATACTTGGATAGAAGACCATCAAGAAACCTGCCCAAGAAGCCTTCCTTCTATTAACCACCATTAAAGGTGAGAGAGATGATGATTCATCATAGCCTTTATAACTCACTACCTTTCCCCAACTCTAATCCTTGTATGGTATCTAGGGAAGCAACGCAGGCAGTGGGCAGTGGAGACAGGAACTTGTTTTTCCTCTTCTAGAGTACCTACTAGAGTGATCCACGTTTCAGAGACTGAGAGGCCAGCAAAGAGAACTCTTTCACAGATCTACTAATGAGTGGGGAGGAGGAAAAAGAATTGTTATAGGATGACAAGTTTTAGTAAGGATGGGAAGGCTATAAATGGAATCTTTTACACTTTTATATAATTCTGTAAACCTTCAAGTGTTCCTGAACAGTGGCCATGTAAAAATGATGTTGATAAATATGTAAATAAAGTCCAGGATACCAAACCTAGTATCAACTAATGCTTTTTTTTATAACCATTCAACATTTTTTGTGTATGTCCAGGATTTTTAAATCTCAATTGTCATTTTTTCCATAACTATTTTTATAATATATAATTGACTAGTGCTAGCCTACATATTTTAGAATTTCTGCTGTATAACATTGCTATTTATAACGTTTTCTTACTACGTATTCTCAACTAAAAGTAGTATTATCACCCTTTATTTGTTACCTGTGCCATGACAGGAATTAAAGAAATCTATCACTAGGAAGGAATACTGAGTCTGAACATCAAAATAGAAACAGAAATACACACACACACAAACACATTTATGTATAGATAGATATAGTGATTAAGGTGGTGGGCTGGTACCAGAGTGAGACAGGATGAAGTCCACTTTTAGTCATGGAAGCTCATTGGTTGACTTTGGGTTAGTAATTCTAACCTCAGCTCAATCATCTCAGAAAGTTCTTGTCATAGAGAAAAATAAAATAAGAAGAGGCAGTGCTGTGTACACTGTCTTGAATTCCTGAACAAATGAAATTCAGTATGGGGTACAGGAGGAACTTTCAGACCCTATGAGCTGTCAGCCGATGAAAAAGGTTGCCATGTGAAATAGCAAGTTCTCCATCATTGGTGATCTTCAGAGGTTGGCATGATATGTGTCAGAAATGCTGTAATGGATTCTGCATTGAGAGGGGGTTAGACTACTAGATGCTAAAATCTCTTTTGTGTGTGTGTGTGTGTGTGTGTATGTGTGTGTGTGAAAGAGAGAGAGAGAGACAGACAGACAGACAGACAGACAGAGACAGAGACAGGGAGACAGAGAGAGAATATAAATCAATGTGTAGTGGTTGGATGCTTTACTAGAAGCAGATTCTAATCCCCCTTGCTGGTCTACAATTGAATAATATTTGATTGATTGATTCTAATCCCTCCTTAAGCACGCCAGCTAGTTATGTGCCTTTGAGTCAGTCACTCTTTCTCAGCCCTAAACTAAGAAGTAAAAAAAATGTTTAGATATCTACATATGCATATGCATGCAAACATACATAGACACACACTCACTTAAACATAGGGGCAGACTGCATTAAGAGATTAGATAGAATTCTTTTCCGTTAAGTACATATCCCAAACTAGTGTGGTAATATCACTGGGATATTACTATAATTTTTTTCAGTTACCTTCCTAGAGGTGCATATTGTCTGGTTTAATTTTTAAAATAATTAAATTTATCTTCTAACCTAAGCCTATGTTACATTTGTTCAGAACATCTCAATAATATTGAGATATCATTGGCCAAAGGACATTATTATCATTATACATATAATTATACATTATAATACTATGCCCAATTTTCCAAGTCCAAACATACAGATTGATGGATTTTTGCTAAGCATTTTTTACACTCTTTTTAAAAATGTTTTCTAACTGAACTTTGGGGAAAATGTGAAATTAAAAATAATTTAATAATTAAATCAATTTTTTTCAAGTTATCAGAACTGGCATATTTCTGAACTATTGCAAATCTTACTTTCCATTTCTTTGGTTGAGATGGTATAGGGCAGTGGTGGTGAACCTATGGCACGGGTGCCAGAGGCGGCACTCAGAGCCCTCTCTGTGGGCACGCGTGCCATCGCCCCAGTCCTAGGCCTTCAGCTGGGTTTTATAAAACCTTTTCGCTTTAGGCCTCCGCCATCGTGTGCAAAAAAAAAAAGGTTCAATCAGTCAATTTCAACTTCTTGCGGGAAAAAAAAAAGATCTTGCAAAGTTGAAATTGATTGATTGAACTTTTTAGTCCCACCCAGTCTGCCGTTATCACCGCAGCCACGCCCACCCAATTGGCCACACCCAGCCAATGGGTCACACCCACCCGGCACTCGACGATGCATAAGTGGGTTTTGGGTTGCAATTTGGGCACTCAGTCTCTAAAAGGTTCGCCATCACTGGTATAGGGTTTTCTACTTGAGCAGGAGATTGGACTAGAAGACCTCCAAGATCCCTTCCAACTCTGTTATTCTGTTAACAAAATATAAGCCGGTCTTATCTATTCAACAGTCATATTTCAGTTTAAAAGATGGACTTACTGTATTTTGAAAGATATTTGACCTTAATTTGACTATTTCTACAGACTAGGTCAAACTAGACAAACCTTCAGCTTCTAGTTACTGGTGGTCCACCAGCTATAAAATCTTTATTTAAAATTAAAAGATACAGAATAATTTATATTAGTCTCTAAGTAGGAATATAAATCAGAAATATATTCTTCTTCATTACAACTACTACTGTACTTATTTTTTTAAAAAAATACAGTACAGTACTATTGCTATAGTAACAATATAATGGAACATTCAGGTTGTCATCAATTGACAGTACACAATACAACTTGTTTTACACAAACAATCTGAGTAATCTAAAAGCTGTTTCGTGTTGCAGTTTTGTTTCACAGCAGTCTGACACTTTGTCATGTTCATGTTTCATGTATGTTTAAGTCAGAATCAGAATGACATGAAACATGCCTGAAGTATGCCAGCTATATAACTACGCTACAAAAGCACCAACATGGTAAGTGTTCTATGTATGGCTTTCACAGAAGTCTAATAAACATTTTGGTTTTAATCATGAGGTCAAAAATCCATCACTAGTTTGCATGAATAACTACTCCCATAGACCATTTTGTAGTCTGTCTCAAATATTTGAAGCAGAGGTCAGGTGCAGTGCCACTCCTAACACAAAGTGGATATTATCTGTGTAGCATAAGTCTGTACAAATGAAAAGGTGCACTTTTGGTACCTCAGTATGGAACTCAGAGACTAAAAGAACCTCTGTGTAACAATGAAGCACCAGCAGTAAAACTATAGTTATTCATCCTACACATTTAATTGTGTTCATATTGCAAATTTAAAAGGAAAGCGTGAAGCTATCATAGCCTCTACTTCTATGGTGTCATTCAAATACTAAAGTAATTAGATCTGGCATTAGGATTTGCACACGCAAGGATCAAAGGCTACCCAAGAACCCATACTTTCACTGCTGGATGAGCATTATTGCTCTTTCCCTTCCAGGTAACTTCAGCAATCAAAAACAAAAAGTTGATTTTAAAGCCAATTCTTCAGCTTTCTAATTCTGCAGCAGCAATGTTTGTCAATAGGTTTGTCACTGGCTGTCCCTCCTTCAGAAGGTCAGAGAAGGCAAGGGGAAGTAATTAGAGCCATGACCTGCCCTTGATTGCCCAAGAAATAAGATATCCTTTTCTGGTTCTAGCAGATCCATCACTGCTGATGGGACTTTATGACCTCTGCCATCGTGGGATTGGGGACTTCACAGATGCTAAGGCCCTCATCAAGGAGACCTGCAGACAGACCTGGGAACGGTCTGGTTAATGCACCTTGGTATTTTGACTGCTATATTGCAGTTCTACTTATAATCACTTTTGCCTTGCAGCCCCCCAAACTAGGGGCGTTAAGCAGGCTCAAGTCGCTACTGCGATACATTACAAATTCAAATTTCTTTTTTTGTTGACAAAGAGTTAAAGAATTAAATGAGAGACTAGAATAGCTATTTCGAGCTTATTTTGCTCTCATTAGCTAGCCATACCCTCTATGGGATTCGAAACTGGGCAGCCTGCATGCTAGGCAGTTGTATTAACCTCCAGGCCTAGTCTCCCATTTAATTCTTTAACTCTTTGTCAACAAAAAAAGAAATTTGAATATCTATATCTATATCTATATCTATATCTATATCTATCTATCTATCTATCTATCTATCTATCTATCTATCTATCTATCTATCTATCTATCTATCTATATCTATATCTATATCTATATCTATATCTATATCTATCTATCTATCTATCTATCTATCTATCTATCTATCTATCTATCTATCTATCTATCTATCTATCTATCTATCTATCTATCTATCTATCTATTCATACATACATACATACATACATACATACATACATACATATGTTTTTTCCGGACAAACCGGTCTGGTTGATGCACCTTGGTATTTTTAACTGCCATACTGAGCCCGAAATAGCTATTCAAGTCTCCCATTTAATTCTTTAACTCTTTGTCAACAAAAAAGAAATTTGTGTGTGTATATATATATATATATATATATATATATATATATATACTCCCGCGTAAAATTGGAAGTGTCTTGGCGACGTTTCGACGAAGTCTCATTCGTCATCTTCAGGCTGGTGTCTCTTCGGCCTCGTGCTTCTAGGAGCAAATTATATGCGGAGTTGAAACCAGCCTGACCAAAATCAACCCCGACGATGCTAACAGAATCAGACTCGAAATCTCCAACATCCTCTGCACCAGCAAGCCACCCAAAAGCAATTTACACAAAGAGGAACAGACAGCACTATTTAACCTGAAAGAAGACACCAGCATAATAATCCTACCAGAAGACAAAGGCAACGCCACGGTGGTTATGAACACATCTGACTACCAAACCAAATTAACCAACGTCGCCAAGACACTTCCAATTTTACGCGGGAGAAAACCCGAATTACCAAAGACCTACATACAAACACCCATGAAAACCTCAGAAAACAAATATATATATATATATATATATATATATATATATATATATTTGTTTTCTGAGGTTTTCACGGGTGTTAGTATGTAGGTCTTTGGTAATTCGGGTTTTCTCCCGCGTAAAATTGGAAGTGTCTTGGCAACGTTTCGATGAAGTCCCATTCGTCATCTTCAGGCTGGTGTCTTCGGCTTCGTGCTTCTAGGAGCAATGTGTGATCGCAGCTGTTTCTTCCTTTTAACTGCCAGTGGAGGTATGAACTGATTGGATGGGAGCTTGGCTGTGTTCTGATTGGGTGGAGGTGTGTTCTGATTGGTTAGGGGCTTGGCTGTGCTCTGATTGGATGGGGGGTTGGCTGTGCTCTGATTGGATGGGGAGTTGGCTATGCTCTGATTGGATGGGGGTGTGCTCTGCTTGGGTGGGGGCCCTGTTGTGCTAGGATTAGTCTGAGTTGCAGGGGAATTTGAGATGGAGAGCTGCATTGCTGTAGTTTGGCTTCGCGTTCGTGGTCGTGCCACATCTTCAAGGTGGGTGTCAGTTTGCTTCACGTATGGAATGGCGGGGTTTAAAATGGCCAATGATGCAGCTGTGGTCTGGTTTCTGGTCCGCGGTCGTGCCTCATCATCGGTGCGGGTTTGAGTCTGCTTTTTGCGTGGATGTGTGGTGGTGACATCATGTGTGGTCTTCGTGAGTGTGGGTCCAGTGTCGTTCCTTGTGCTAGGGATTCGTCTGTCAATAAGGCTGGGTTTCCAAATGGCTGGTAGGCGGGAGGTATCATCTCGTTTATTCATGCTGTGTGGGCGTTTTTCTATCTCGATGGCTCTCTGATTATTCGTTGTTAAAGTCTTCAGTTTTGGCAATAGTTCTGGTATTTTTAAAGTCAATTTTATGTCCTGTGTTTGAGGTGTGGACAGGAGGAAGTTGGTTCCTCTTTCTGACTGAGTTCTTGTGTCTTCAATGCGTGCGCTTATTCTTCTGTGTTGTTCGTCCGATGTATGTGGTGGGGCAGCGGCATGGGATTTCATATACTCCTTGATTTTCTAACTCAATTTTGTCTTTGGGGTTCTTAGGATGGTAGATATTTTCGGTTTGTGCAGAATGCTGTCTTGATGTTGTGTTTGTGGAGGATCTTGCTGATTTTGTCTGTGGTGCCTTTTATGTATGGGAGGAGGGCTTTGCCGTTTTCTTGTTCTATGTCTTGGATTTTGGTGGGGGTTTCTTTTTGGATTAAGTTGGTAATCTTATTTCTTTGGAATCCGTTGGATGTTAGCTTAGCTGACGAACAACACCTAAAAACCGAACTACACACTCTCACTAATGTACTAACATCCAACGGATTCCAAAGAAATAAGATTACCAACTTAATCCAAAATCCCCCCACCAAAATCCAAGACATAGAACAAGAAAACGGCAAAGCCTTCCTCCCATACATAAAAGGCACCACAGACAAAATCAGCAAGATCCTCCACAAACACAACATCAAGACAGCATTCTGCACAAACCGAAAAATATCTACCATCCTAAGAAACCCCAAAGACAAAATTGAGTTAGAAAATCAAGGAGTATATGAAATCCCATGCACCGCCTGCCCCACCACATACATCGGACAAACCAACAGAAGAATAAGCGCACGCATTGAAGAACACAAGAACTCAGTCAGAAAAGAGGAACCAACTTCCTCCCTGGTCCAACACCTCAAAGCCACAGGACATAAAATTGACTTTAAAAATACCAGAACTATTGCCAAAACTGAACACTTTAACAACAGAATAATCAGAGAAGCCATCGAGATAGAAAAACGCCCACACAGCATGAATAAACGAGATGATACCTCCCGCCTACCAGCCATTTGGAAACCCAGCCTTATTGACAGACGAATCCCTAGCACAAGGAGCGACACTGGACCCACACTCACGAAGACCACACATGATGTCACCACCACACATCCACGCAAAAAGCAGACTCAAACCCGCACCGATGATGAGGCACGACCGCGGACCAGAAACCAGACCACAGCTGCATCATTGGCCATTTTAAACCCCGCCATTCCATACGTGAAGCAAACTGACACCCACCTTGAAGATGTGGCACGACCACGAACGCGAAGCCAAACTACAGCAATGCAGCTCTCCATCTCAAATTCCCCTGCAACTCAGACTAATCCTAGCACAACAGGGCCCCCACCCAAGCAGAGCACACCCCCATCCAATCAGAGCACAGCCAACTCCCCATCCAATCAGAGCACAGCCAAATCAGAGCACAGCCAAGCCCCTAACCAATCAGAACACACCTCCACCCAATCAGAACACAGCCAAGCTCCCATCCAATCAGTTCATACCTCCACTGGCAGTTAAAAGGAAGAAACAGCTGCGATCACACATTGCTCCTAGAAGCACGAAGCCGAAGACACCAGCCTGAAGATGACGAATGGGACTTCGTCGAAACGTTGCCAAGACACTTTCAATTTTACACGGGAGAAAACCCGAATTACCAAAGACCTACATATATATATATATATTTATATATATATGCAGACGAATTCAATTGCTTAAAACGTTATATGGATTTTATTTCTATACTACACTTTTAGATCAAGAATTCTTTCTTTAGTGATGATTTTTTTAATTTATTCAGTTTGCATGTCTACATACCATCAAAGGATTCCTGCTAATTTACAACAACATATAACAGTAAATATTTCCAAAATGTCCATGGTAAGAACACCATAAGGCATAAAATAATTTAACTCAAAACAAAGCAATGAACAAGGAACATAAATAATAATCACAGATAGTATCCTCCCACTTCAATCCTCAAAAAACTTCTGTAAGTGATAAGGGCATCTCTTCCCCCAGGAAGGGCTGCAATTAGAGCATCATAGGAAACTGAGCAAAGGTTCTCCTGACTGTGGTTTCCAATTGCCCATCAAGCAGTATCTGTGAGTCAATGAACAACCCAGTTATGGACCTGCTCCCTTAAATATGGCTCTTCATCAAGAAACAATACCAGAGTAGACAGAAACTCAGAATAAACAAATAGCAACTACAACTTGTTTAGATTCTACTTTAGGTTGTTTGGTTAGGGTTATGGATACAGTCTCTAAGGTAAAACTGGTAAAAGATAAAACAAGGTACAACTCTGAAAACATCTCTGGCCCAGCAATGCACAACTGGGTATTTTCAGCAAATTTATGATATTCCATTCCAAACTGACAGATACCCTCTCACAACACTTTCATACAGATAGAAAAGAGAAAAGGGAAAAGAACCAAGTCCTTTGGTGCCACACACAATCATGGTTACCTACCTGATTTCCTCTCTCCACCACCATAGTCTGGAACTGCCCAATAAGGAAGGATTAGAACCCCTGCAAAACAGTGCCTCCAGTCCCTAATCCTTGCTGTAGATGCTTTGGTTGATGGAGTTGAAAGCTGCCAAGAAGTTTAATGAGGGAGGGGACTACTTCATCCAAGTACTATAAAAGTCATCCACCAGACCAACCAATGGCATTTCCACTCCATTCCATTCCCAGGTGTGAATCTTGACTGTGTTACAAACATTCACTGCATTTTGTCCAACCAAAAATGAATTATACATAAAATAACACTGAGTCTTTCTTTCTTTCTTTCTTTCTTTCTTTCTTTCTTTCTTTCTTTCTTTCTTTCTTTCTTTCTTTCTTTCTTTCTTTCTTTCTTTCTTTCTTTCTTTCTTTCTTTCTTTCTTTCTCTTTCTTTCTTTCTTTCTTTTTCTTTCTTTCTTTCTTTCTTTCCTTTCTTCCTTTCTTTTCTTCCTTTCTTCCTTTCCTCTTCCTTCCTTCCTTCCTTCCTTCCTCCCCCTCTTCCTTCTTCCACTTAATATATTTATATAAATATATTTATATAGATTATATTTATGTATATAATATAATTACTATGCTATTATATAATATTAACATAATAAGGTATTCTCATATAATTTTGGCATGACAGGGGACTTGGAAAAACCTCCTGTTTTTTATCCAATTTTTATTTATTCATTCATTCATTCATTGGATAAAAAACATGCAGACCAAACTTCATAGGTACCAATTTGGAGACCAAGAATATTGATTCAGTAGTGGATAACTAGGTGCAAAGAGCTTTGCTAGAAAAATCTAAAATTCTTTAAACTACATGGTCACAGTCACTAACCTCAGTACACTTTTTAAAAAAAATGCTTGCAAACTCAAAATCATTCTGCATAAGTTATTTCCGTGTCTCTAGCAAAAAGTAAGTACAACACATTGTGTGTATTTTCCAGCCCTGACTAAAGAATCACAGCTGTTTATTTACTTAACAAAAAGCTGGCCTGCCCTTCACAATATTGCAATCTATGCCCAATTCCTGAACAGGAAAGAATTCCCCTGTGTGATTAGCTTAAAAAAAAGATTAATTGCAAATAAGCAAAGAGACATGTGCTGCATGGTAAACATCTAAACAAGCAAAGCACAACTGATTCAATCTGCATAAATGGAGGTTAAAAACAAATTGGTTGTATTGCAATTTAATTTCATTTTCCGACATTTCTATTTACTTGATACAACAGTCAAATATGAACTGGGAAGTGTCAGGCAAACCACGAACATTCCAGAATTGTATGCAGATGGGGAAAAGAACATGATCAACCATTGCCTTGCTACCCACAAGGAAGTTTATGAAGATTGACAAATATTGCTCATTATTTTGAAAGTCAATGTTAATCTTCTCACAAGAAAAGAAGAAGGATAAACACATGATTCTTAAACACAACAGGTAGATTTATTGGTGGCCTTGAATCTCATGATAGGTGGCATATAAAATTAAATAAATAAATAGGACCTGAGATAACGTTGGAAAAGTAGGTATTAAGTTCTTGTTTTATAAGGAAAGATTCAGTGCTTCCTATGGAATAGCAGACAGATTTTCATTATTATTTGGGTGTGTGTGCGTGTGTGTGTGAAAAGATTAATAGGTACTAAGAGAATATAGATAAAAAGTGGCACCTGTTTTCCTTCCAGGAGACAGTAAATGAGATGAGAGGTATATGAAGAGTAAAAAATTGCTGAAGTACTAAATTGGCAGAAACAATTGTGAGCAAATTTGCATTTGCTGTATGGTGATGCTTACCATTATTAATACTGCTTTACATTTAAGCAATTAAAATTGCAATTTGAACATTAAAAGAAAGAAAAGTTGATCCAGATATTAATGTTTTTATTATTTTTGTAATTATATTTTTATTAAACATATCATTATATTTTTATTCAGAAACAGAGGAAAAAGAGATAGACAAAAAGAAAAGAGGAGAAAAATAAAACAAAGTGAAAAAAAAAACAGTGAATTAACCTGCATATAGCAACTAGGTTAAATTTTTCAATATTCCATTAATTGGTTTTTAGTAAACTTAATACAATATATCATTTTGGAAACTACAGGTTGTTATTAAAATCCAGGCAATAAATAAATATCAATCAATAAATATCAATTATCACTAATGCATTTTGTAATCTATAAATTTGTTAGCTTTTTGTTGAATGAATTTCCCTGTCTTCTCCTCTTCATAAAAATAAGATAAGAGGGGTTTGAATGGAACCAATTCTTTTTCTATATGTATCCAAAATGTTTAATATACTGTTTATTATTGTATAATCTCTTATGGACAATTTATTTCTGTTCAATCAAGTTGTAGATATTTGAAAATATCATCTGGCATAAATAGATGTAGCCAACCCATAAAGTGACACAATCCAATCTGTGATCCAAGTTAAACAGCTAGCTTGATTATTTAGTTTGAAATTTGGAACTTTCAACCACCTCATTCTTTTGAATCCTGTAGTATCTTGAATTAAATCCTTGGTTATTTAATTGGAGCATATATAATTTGTTATTGCTCTCTGCCAATCATTCAATACCTGGTTTTCAATTTTCATTGCATTCATTAGGAAGAGAAAATTAAGCCTTGATAGAATATTCATTTTTATACCTGCTATTCTTCATAAGACATCTGGAAATGTTCACCATTATATTTTTTCCAAATCTGTGAACAATTCCTTTGAAATAGATCTTTATTATTATAGGGATTGTACAAAAGGGTATTCTTGTTGTTAGCCTAATTACTGCCATTTTGCTTCTGTAAACTGTGCTTGCGTTAGGGATGCCATTTTGTGAGGGCAGGAAGAACATGTACACAGACCCAGAGACAAGGAAAAGAGCGGGAAAGGAATGAAATGTGATTGGCTGATATTATGTATACTGACATGTTTGTCTTTGTGATTGGTTATTGCCTGCCTATATAAAGACGTGCCTAACTGACCAGTGTGTGGCACTTCTGAACGCAGCTGCCAGTGTTTCAGATAGTGTTCCACCCAGCAACTTCACTTGGCCAAATAAAGTTCTGTTTCTCTTGGAAGCCTCCGCTTGAGTCTCCTGATTTGCCCTCTTGGAACCTCAAGTTCTTCGGGTAGCTGCTGACCCTTACATTATTTTATGTCAGATAGATTCCAAGGTATTTGACCTTTTTAGCAATGATACTGAACACCATTCTTTAATACAAAAATTGCTTTCAACTGTTAAATTTCATTCAAAATTCATTTGAATTTTGTTATTATTAACTTGATAATCTGACACTGAACTATGCTATTGTTATGTATCCATTATCAATTCTAATGAGTCCTTTGGCTAAATAACTAAGTACAACATCACCAGCATGTAATTTCAATTGTTCTTGACTTTCTAATTTGATTGCTGAATTTTTTTCTTTTTGGTATACCTTCTTTGCCAGTGGCATTAGTGCCAAGAATAAAAGAAAAAAGAGAACAGCTTTAGTATGTCTCCTTGATTACTGATAGTCTTCAACTTACAATAATTCATTGTTGTTCAGTAAGTTGTTCGAAGTTACAACGGCACTGAATAAAGTGACTTATGACCTTTTTTCACACTTACGACCACTGCAGAATCTCCGTGATCATGTGATCAAAATTCAGTCTCTTGGCAACTGACTCATATTTATGACAGTTGCAGTATCCTGAGGTCATGTGATCCCCTTTTGCAACCTTCTGACAAGCAAAGTCAATGGGGAAGCCAGATTCACTTAACAACCGTATTATTAATTTAATTCCTGCAGGGATTCACTTAACAACTGTGGCAAGAGAAGTTATAAAATGTGCCAAAACTCACTTAACAAATGTCTCACTTAACAACAGAAATTTTGGGCTCAAATGTGGTCATAAGTTGAAGACTACCTGTATAGTGTTGCTTCGCACCACAAAATGAGTAGCACATAAATTTGATGAACAAACAAATAAATAAATAATATCTGTTGTGAATTGGGTTTTGCCTAATTTAGATAATGCCCGTCTAAATAGCCTGAGGTCTGTGAATTCAGAGGTACATAGAATAAAAATAAAGTTGAAAGCAACTATATGTATCTAATTTCAAGCCCCACTGCTCTCATCATAATACACAGCAATAACTCAAGGATAAAAATAGAGATCACTTTGCATATGAGTAAAATATGACTTTTCCAAAAACCTAAGAGAAACTAGTAGGTGATCAAAGCATTTAAAAAGGAGTCTCAAAACTTAGAAGCGCTTTCAGTTTTGTTTTATGAAAAATGCACTGTTTTAATTAATGTTTACTGTACAAATTGCTAGCGGTATCAGCAACAGCAGTTTTCTTTTATTAAGATAATTAATGGCTTATTCGCTTTCCTTAAAACCACAAAAGATTCACATCTATAACTTTCTGGGCAGCTAGGTGATTCTGATTCTATACCTGTCAGGAGACTGGAATTTAATTTGATGTTATAACCTATCAAATGTTCAAAGTGATTTAAGTACATGTTTGCTAGTGGGCTAAAGCTGTGCTTTTTCTAAAAGCATCAGAAGCTTTTCTTCCTTTAATTTCTGTTGGTCTGTTGTGCTGCCATATCCCGATAGGCCATAAGTGCTCTCTTTAGCCTGCTGACATCAGAGGAGGCTATGTTATCAATCACAACTGACAATCTCTTGAGATTGAAACAGTCAGAAGAGCTAAGGGTGCAGTGATGCTGTCAGTGAGGGATAGTTTAAACTGTCTGGTGCCGTATTTCTAAATCACACTTTCCCACGAGGAAGGGTATAGACTGATTATTTGCCCACTAAAATATATACTGTTAATTTATATAATCCTGCATTTATTTTTTTTATAAACAACATCAAGCTTAAGACTATTTATATAAAAATAAGTAATTAAATAATGAGGAAAAAGTAAAGGTAACAAAAAATAAAAAATAAAAATAGTAGGAAAGAGAAAATGAGTGAGAAACCAATGAAGAGTAATGGAAAGGAAGATACCAGTGCATTTATATGTATAGACATTAAAACTTTACTTTTGAAAAACACTCAATATGAGAAAAAAGTTTTACTGATCAACATCTCCACCTGTCATCTTCACAATATATCAATTAATATATATAAAAACATTTCTCAAACAAAGGAAAATAAGGATAAGAAGTATATTGGTAACAGCAGTGGAAAATGTGAATACCTCTTACAATCAACCAGGGGTCTTCACTGATACATTTTGTGTGTGTGTGTGTGTGTGTGTGTGTGAAAGAGAGAGAAAGAGAGGAGGGGAGAGAGAGGCAGAGAGAAAGGGGGTAAAACTGACAGAATATGGAATGTCCATTAAATATGAACCTCTACTGAATCTGAATGTACCTTATTTGCATCAATTTATATAATTGCACTATTATACAATTGACGTTAATAGTGTCATTTGCAAATATATCTCAGTTTAATGGACAAAGCCTTGATTTCACAGTGGTCCATTAAATGGAGGTAAAATCTGAGAACAAATGTGCTCTATTGTAATATATTAATATATATATATCCCCACATGACTAGACTATTATGGCAAATATAACCTATACAGTATTTACCTCCAGGGTACAACAGAACAGCTCCTATAAACATGGATTCTATAAACATTTCTGCAAGACAGACTAAGATTCATACATATATACATACTGGATAGAAAGATAGAAGATGGTGGTTCTGTTGGCCCATCCATACAGTACATTGAATTAGCTGATGCAGTCTAAAAGTTTATCTAAATACTTCCATTATAAAAGTCTTATTTTATGTTCACTGCGCACACAGGCAAATTTAATTTTGCAGGAATATATTTTCACCTATTAAAGGAAGCAAGTAAGTGAACACTACTCTTGGAATGATTTTTTTCTGTAGAAATTCTGTAGAAATCTTACATCTGATTGATAAAATTATAATGATATAGAATGTTGGGAGCAAGCTATGTCTCATGAATATAGCATTATAAGATCAATTATGGGCCACTTTTATAGATGCTCAAAATGTACACAGCACTAGAAGAGATCCTTGTAATCTGAATCTTCCAGATATTATAGTTATCTGTGTGATTCATTTTGAAAGAAACCATCACGGGGGAGGGGGGGATTGGTCATAAATTATGAATTTATTAACTTCAAAGATAGACATCGCAAGCCATAAAATAATCCATGTAGTCCTACTAAGCTCCTCTTCTTCTGTTTGTATAGCACAATCTCTTCTTCCCGACTCTCCTTCTCAACCATCAAAATTCATTCATTCATTCAACTTAGAGGCTCCCTATTCAAGAAGACTCTGGGCAGCTTACAACATTAAAAGCAGGAAAACAGTCAAACAATGAGAACAAAGATGACATATATCTGGAAGAAAAACTCAACCAAGTAAAATTCTATATGGGCTTGATGCCACTCTATCAAAGGCCAAGGAGAACAGCTAAATTTCCAAGGATATTTTAAGTGTTATCAAAATGGGTGCCACATGAATCGAGGATGTCATTTGAAAGGGCAGGTGTCACAACAGAGAAAGCATGCTCCCTATCACTCAATAGATGGTACTGTTTGATATGTTATCATTAATATTAATCCTAAATTGGAAAGAGCCAATAAACTACTGAAGAAGAGCAGAAAACAAGTCCAAGTAAACCTGCTCCTTAAGAAGTGGCTGGATTAAAACCAAAGGCATGTGTACACTGTGTAGTAACTTCTGCCTTGTTCCCAAACCTAATCAAATGTCTAAGCATACTCCTAAATTATCTTGTGCCTTATTTCTTTTCTTCCCATTCTTTTCTTCTTCCTCACAATTTTTCTTTGATTACATTTTTTATTCTGTTAATTTAACTATGAAGTTGTTTATGATCATGCTTGGTTGAGAGGGAAAAGATGCAGGCACATGCGAAACAGAAGTGAAATGTTCCTTTTTTCTTATGACATAACTGACGTAAATTATTTTTCTTCATTCTAGTTGGTAAAGTTTTTGATCTATAATTTTGATCAATAACAAAGGTTATGATCTTTATGGTCTTAACTTGGATTACAGCATTATGAGTACTTTTATAATTTAAACAATACCTATAATTACCCTATTATTGTAGCAAATTTTAGCAAGATATTAGATCCTGAATTAAATATTGAGTTTACATTCTATCTGTAAAAGATAGACCTGCAGAATAGATTATCAAGACCTTACAAAATTACAACTTAAACTAAAGAATACAAATAAAATCATCAGGCCAAAAACCTACAACTTCAGTAGTACACCATGTGATTATGAGGCAACCGTAAAGAAAGGCTGTAATTAATTATATTTCACAAATATAATAGCCTGAGGACTAAAATTCATGGTATCATTAAAAAAAGAAGTAAAGTTAGAGAAAATGATAAAAAAAAACATGTAGATTTTAAGCCAGAATTATTTTTGTTAGGTATAATTGTAGGAAATTATGAGAAAGAATGTATATATTTAATGTTACATGTACTAACTGCAGCAAGAATTGTATTTGCTCAAAATTGGAAAGATGAAGAATTACCAGCAGAGGAAGAGATAATCAAGAAAATTTTGGACTGTGTAGAAATGGACAGACTTACACTGAAAATGAAAGAGAAAGAAGATTCAGAATACTTTAGCACATGGGATACATTTTATCAATGGCTAGAAAAACGAGGTAGAGAGAAAGGAGTTTAGCATTTATAGGTGGGCTAAATATTGGAACCCAGACAATATGTTGCTGATAAAATATTAAGGATTTATGATTATAAAAAATAATAAAATATTGTTTAAAAAAAGGAAGTAAAGAAAAATACTACCAAATGATAGAATTAGAAAAAAAAATGCAAAATTGGTTGAGAAGGTGAAAATTGCTAAAGAAATGTGGAAAGAAAAAGACAACACTGTGCAATTGAATGCTGAATTCCAAAGAAGAGCAAGAAGAAATGTGATATATCTAAATAAGCAATACAAAGAAACTGAGGAAAGCCATCAAATGGAGGGACAATATATTTATTTAAGGGCATTAAAGAAACCAAGGGAACCTTTTTAAAAAGATAGGCATGACAAAAAACAGAAAAGGCAATAATTACTAGAAGAGATAGAAACAGATGGTACCAATATATGGAAGATCTATATGAAAAAGATCTTAGAATCAGTGATTTATACAAAGGTTTGATCACTGAACTAGAGCCAGACTTTCTGGCAGGTGAAATTAAACAGGCCCTAAGAAAAGATTGCTAACAACATAGCTGCAAGAATTGATGACCGCAGAAATAATTAAAAACTTACAAGATGATGAAGTTAAGTGGCATATGTGGTTTCTAATTAGTTACAGAAAAGTAGCAGTGGCCAATGGACTAACAAAGATAAATTACATTCCGATACCAAATCAGAATAGTAATAAAGATTGCTCTAACCACTGAACACTTCTATTTACCTTTTATATTTTTTAAATAATGGTCAGGATTTTGCAATCCAGATTTCAAAAATGCATAAGAACTGTTGATATACGAGCTGATTAAAAGGCAGAGACATCCATGATCATATGGCTAATATAAAATGAATAGGAAAAACAAGTTCCAGAAAAGTTTGCCTTTTTGATTTTACAAAGGCTTTTGGTTATGCAGATTAAAGCAAATTAAAAGCCTGAGTGTTCCAGGCCATCTCACTTGCCCATTGAATAATTTCAAGATGACCAGGACACAATTGTTAGAAGAAATATGCAATGACTAAATTGTTCAAGATTGGGAAGAATGTGTGCACAGTATATTGCCTACTTATGTACATTAACATATGTACAGAATATATCATGAGAAATGCTAAACTACAGTAAATAGAAAGTGAAATTAATATTGCTGGTAAAAACTTCAGCCTCCTCAAACATGCTGCTAATATTCCTTAGATGGCTGGAAATAAAAAAGTGAACTACAAAACTATTGTTGAAAGCAAAAGACAATAGTGCTTGACTCTGCTGCTCAATATTTCATATTAAAAAAAGCAAGTTATGTCAATAAGAAGGTCTAACCCAATGCAGACAAGAAGTTGAAGGGCTCACGGACGTTGTACTTCCTAGGCACAAAAATTTGCAGAGATGAAATAATCGGGCAACTGCTACTTCAGAGAAAGATTATACCATAGTTAGTTAAATATTAAAACTGCAGAAACATTGTACTGACCACAGAGGTAGATACTGACAAGGCCACAATTTTTGTAGTTGTAATCTATGACAATGAAAGTTGAGGCTTGTCTAAAGTCTTCTAAAAACATGTTTCTTAAATACTGAAAAATGTTCACATTGTGAATGATCAGTGATGTTAGAAATTGAAGGCATTTTAACTTGATCTAATTGTTTTAAACGGATACATTTCAAAATGTATAGTTCATTCTCTAAACAGGGAGAAATCAATCCGAAATATGTCCCATAAAGAACACTTCTGTAAAAAAATAACAAATCTATAGTTTTGTTATTGCATTTATATTTTACCTTTTTCTCAAAAAATTAAGGTTACTGAGTAAAGAATGATGTAATTTGGATCTCTCTCACCCAAGGGAGTGATGGAAACAACTCCAATAAAGTAGGAAACATGGCTTCCGGTTCCGGATCGTGGCACTGGCAGCCGCGCGAAGAGAATCGTCTCTTCACTGGCCAGTTTCCCTTCACCGGTAGACCCTGGACAGGGTCGAAAGTCGCCCTGGAGGGGCGACCACTGTTGGGGAGGACCCTCGTCTGACCACAGAAGGGCAGCAGTGCCTTCCACGGTCCGAAGCAGCTCCTTAGGGCCGACGAGGAAAAGATCGGCCATTAACATGGCCAATCACTTAGCCGCACCAGCCGAAAGTCACAAGAACATCTAAGCGAAAAGAACCACCATGGAAGATCTGGGTGATACCCTTCCTTTCCTTTCTCTACCCTAACTATTTTCCTGTAAAAAGCCCCTGGAATTATTTCCCTGTTTTTACTAGAGCGGCGTTTTCCTACTTGGGAAGAAAGCTTTGGAAACAAAAGGAATAAATAACTAATTTTAATGACTATTTTTAGCTTTGGATACTCTGGGGTCCTGAAAAAAACCCTATTTTAGAATTTTATTATTTTATTTACTTGGAGAATATTGTTTCTTTTATTCTTGTAACTGGAAAAAATTCTATTGGCGTCTGGAAAAAGATTTGATAATCTACTGGGGACATCTTGTGGCCAAATTTGACACTACAACTGTTGTTGTTTTTTTTACTGTGAGGCTGGCTTTGATCTTCAAATTATCATGAAAGGGAAAAGATAAAGAAGCTGAAACAGCTGGATGGTGAAACTAACTGTTATAAAATGTGGAGGTGGATTATTAAACATAGTCTCCACTAAAAGACTAAAGGACTGTTTTTAATTACCATCGAAATGGAGGAACTTTATTCACAACTCAACTACAATCTCATATTGGAAAAAATTCATGAAGCCACTGAGCAGATAGACTCCAGAATGAAAGCTATTGCTTCAGAACTACAAACTAAATTTCAATCTTTAACTGATCAATTTTCAGGCCAAGGAAGTCCAGAGGAGGAACAGATTAACACTCAAAAGGCCTGTATGCAACACCATGTACAATTTAATGAAATGGAGGATCCTTATCCACATCTTAACTATGGACTTATATTGGAAAAAATTCTTGAAGTTACTGAGCAAATGAACTCTAGAATGGAATGGAATAGAATGGAAACCAAAGATGTTGCTCCAAAATTGCAAACTGATTTCCAGACTCCAATTGACTATTCTACAACCCAAAAAATAACGGAAGAGGAACAAACCAATACCAAAGAGGACTTTATACTATCCTATATACAACCCACTGAGACTTTTGAGGCTCAAAGAGTGACTTTAACTAAACCACATGCAACCTTAAAAGCAACAGGAATTGACGTTCAAATACAACTTATTGAGAACGGTGACAACGTTGATAACCAACTACTAACTACAACATTGGACATAATGTTGTATTCAGTTTAACCAAATATTGAGACTTGAATTTTTAGGGCAACAACGGAATAACTACAAAGGAACCAACTCTTTAAAATTGATAATTGGATGCTCTCCCTTGATTCAAATGATATGTCAAGGAATGAAGGGAGACCTATCTGATGAGATAGAGGCTCTGTCATGGAAACCTGCCTGGCACAAAAAGAAAGCCAGAGTAAGATTTAAAAATGGGATTTAAAAGTTTACTTAATGGATTAAAAAGGTTTTTTAGAGATATGGACTGATTTAATGTTTAGGATTTTGACTTATAATTGAGATGGAAATTATTGGCCAGATAACAGTTTGGAATGGTAATATGGAAAAGGTTTTAATGAGGAGTTATTAGGATAAGAAATAGAATATATATGCGAAATAGAATAAGAATGTATTTTTTGGAATAATGTATTTATTTTAGATTTGATAATCACTTTGTAAGGGAATGAGATTAAGATAATGGATTGTCATAACTGAAGACATGGTATTAGTAAATGAGGAGTTATTAGAATAAGAAATAGAATATATTTGGGAAATGTAAGAATGTAGTTTTCGGAATAATATGTTTATTTTAGACATTATAAGTATTATGTTATGAAATGAGGGAAATTAGGGATACCCGAAGTATAAACAATATGTTTATTTAAGGCTAAACTGGAATATGAAAATTGGAATTTAGTAAAGCTTAAAACAGGATCTGGACTTGTATAGGTAAAATGTTATTGATAATTTTATTGACTGATTGAACTTTATTTAGAAATGTATTAATTTGAATATGTAATATTAATTGAGGGAAATAGAGAGGGAATGTTTAAAGAGCTAATTTGAGCTATGCATATATGACTTTGTGTTTGGATAATTGACTACCCCATCTCCACGTTGTTTCCAAAATACTTTGTTGTTAAAATTGAAAAATCAATAAAACTTGTTTAAAAAAAAAAAGTAAGAAACACAAATTCACATACTGTTACATTTATTTGAGTGAAAAACAACAAAACGGACCTTATAAAAATGAACATCATTATTCCTTGTTGCAGGTATAGATTAGATACTGTTAGTAATGACAGATTGCAAGAACGCATTGCTAGGTTGCATCTGAGGCAATTAGATGCAACCTGTATCCTATTTTTTAATATATACAGGAATATATGAAACAATTTACTAGATATCTTTCTGCCCTCCTCTACAAGATTACAAATCAGGTACTATATAATCTAGCTTCCTGCAAAATGATGTAGCAATTCTTTCAGAAACTTTGTCCCAAAGTGGCAATATAAATAAGGAGTACCTTACAAAAACAAATTTCCTAGCACAATTATGCACTTCATTTCTATTCTTAGATTGTTGAGTGTCATAAACCCACAAATTAACCTCTACTTTCTAGAGCTACTAGAAAAGTACACTCACTACAGAAAGAAATACAACTAATTTTCTATGCATGTGAACACGTGTATGTGAGCACACATCCATATTGTAAAAGAAATCCTGAAATCTGCATATATACTGTATCTGCTTGATATTTTCCTCACAATTTTCATTTTTACATTGAGAAAATGCTATGGTAAGTTAACACTATTTGGGAATTGATAGTCCTTTATGCTGTTTATATAATTGCATCAACAGAAGTGATATATGCACATACTGTATTTTGATAATACTTTAATCTTTATAATGTGAACTGTCATTTTACAAATGCAGCATCTTAGAAACAGTCACATAAAGTCACAGGGGCTACCAAGAGTAGCAAAATAAAAAAAGCACAAAGGTATTATTGATTTTTGTCAATAAACTCTCAATAGTATATTGTTCAATTGTACCTGAAATTGTTCAGTAATATAATTGTTCTTTGGTCCAGTCTCTGTTTTCCAAGCCTCTCACTGCGTTGAATTCACCAGTTTTTCTCCAAATTCATTTTCTGAAGGTAAAAAACAAATAATAAATTCATGAATAAATAATAGAATAACTATTCATCATTTTTTTCAGAATACAAATAGCATACATTCTTATGTCAATGCTTGTAGTAGCAAAACTGCTACAAAGATTCACAGTATAGTAGAATCTACAGAGATGGTCATTTTTTTAAAATTGAAACATGGAGTCTAAAACAGCTGAATGAGTGGGGGGGGAACATGATTTGTAAATCTACTGCAGTACACATATATTTCTTCTAATATTCAAATGTGTCCACGTTATGACTATTTTTTGTAGTCTTCTGCAGTTTTACAAGAAATCAATGTACAGATGGAATGAAATTATTATATTGCGCTTATAAAATATGATATAATGAATGTTTCTAGCCAATAAAGGGGCATTAGTTTATATTCAAATTGACAAACAACATAGAAACTATTTAGTGGATATTGTTGCTTCAAAAACCTGAGTCTGGATTTGGAGGATGACATTTAGGATTTTATATGAGTTGAAGAAAAAAAACTGAATTAAAATTTCATGCAGAAATAATACTATATGTATGTATGTTCTTTTCAGACCAGAAAACTAAATTTGACTGAAGCAAATTTTCATACTTTAGTAATTATCTATTTCCCCCCAAAAAAGTTACATAGGAAAAAATAATTTCCATGTACCATAAGGGAATGTAAGATATCTTAAGAGCTTTGAGGGACCTGAAGTATTCATAGGAACCCCTCACCCCCATCCTGTTACAATGATTAATGATAACATAGTTGCAAAACATTTTTAGTTTCATATTTGTGTTGTACAAATCAATGTAATATGCCTGTGAATATTTAATTTACATACGATGATACAGATAGACTGAAATTAAAGAACTAAATATTTAATCAGAAAGACTGTATTGAGCTCAGAAATTGATCAAAGATAGGAGACATGAAACCACATGTATCTCAATCTCAAGCACTCTTCTCATATTGGCTGACATTCAAGGCTGATGGCTTCTAGTCTACATCTCTAGTCAGGACCACTCTCTTAAGTAGCTGCTACAATATTACCTTTCTATTGTTAAAATTATGTCTTGCTGTATTCCAATTTGATGCAAATTTAATACTCCAATCCTGAACATCACGCATGTGCATATATGAACACACACATATACATGTTATTCTAATCTAGTCCTAAAATTAATCAAATATTAGATTTAAAGAGGTCCTGCGTACAGGTAGTCCTTGACTTATGATCACAATTGGGACCAGAATTTCTGTTACTAAACAAAGTGGTTGTTAAGTGAGTCACACCCAATTTTATGACCCTTTTTTGCCATGAGGACTAAGTAAACATAGGGTTTTTAAGTGAATCTGGCTTCCCCCATTGACTGCTTGTCAGAAATCAGCTGAAAAAAGTTGCAAATGACGATCACATGATCCCAGGACACTGCAGCTATTGTAAACATATGCCAGTTGCCAAGCACCCAAATTTTGATCCTATGACTGTGAGGATGATACTACGATAGTTGTAAGTGGGAGGATTCGTTGTAAATTTTTCAAAGCCTCTGTAACTTTGAACAGTCGTCAAAGGAATGGCTGTGAATCAGGGACTCCCGGCAAATGCTTCCCGCATGTTGCAAAGCATCTCTTTGAAAGGATTTGTGTACCTCTAGTTCTAACATTACTGAACTTTTTTTTCTACAGAATGCTAGGCTTTGTGAAGATACTTATGACTCTTGCAATACACAAAATTTTAAATAATTGTCATAGTGGAGTTCTTCAGTGTAAATTTTGCTTACAACAGAGCTATGGTGTAAATTTGATGCTGTTACAATTTGCTTGGGAGTAATGTTTAGAGCAATTTTTTTTTTTAACGACAGGACTTACTATTCAAGGTTACAAAGTACAAAGCAGCATTAAAAATTCCAAACATCTGCGGTAAAGACTTAAGAAGCATTATTAAAATGAGAACAGGTGATTCATTTAAACCTTTTGTTTCTGATATAGAGCTCTCATTTAAATGTACTAATTAGACACTATATATGACAATAGGAGAAGACATATTAATGAGCTGCAGTGGAATATGTCAGGAAAATAAAGACATGTTAGCCACTCAACAATCTATTTATGAGCAATTGAATTCCACGACATAACCATACCATACATCTTCCAAGCAGATATTTTATACAATGTTTTTTTTCAAAGGGTTTGCTTAAAAACGAAAGATCTGGGATTGAAGATGTTTCCATGTTCTAACTTGCCCTTAAGAATACCAAAGTAAAACAAAACTGATAATAAAATTAACAAATCTTATTTTAATATAGTCTATGAAGATTAAACACCTGGATATCTAAATTGTTTTAGGTACATAACCATAAAAGCCCACTAAAAATTTTCCCCACTGCCTGTTCATGAAAGATTTAGTAAAAAAAATGATTTAAAATTTCTTTTTCAAAATCTATTGCAACACTAAAGAGTTCCTTTGCTTACAACAATGAACTAAAGAATTTTATATTTTCCAGTCCGTTCTGTAATGGTTGAAGCATGTACATATTTAAATATATATATCAGCAAATGCAAATATATTACAATTATATTATAGATTTATTAATAATAAATAATTAATATATTAATTCATTTTAATGCAAACAGATTTATAGAATCTTAGGATTTCAGAAACATAAGGAAAATTCTCAATGTTTTCCATTATTCCAGAACCAGTTTAATATTGGTATATACACTGTCTGCGAACCCCCTACTTCACACATTTACATACATTTTTTCTCTTTTCAAGTCAAATCAGAACATGTCTTCTACTAAAATAACTCTGCTTACATACATCCCTGTGTATCTGTATCCATTGATAAGATGCACAAATATAGGCACTTTGATTCAATGAATTGAGAAAAAGTATCCAAGTTCAAAAATTTCAGAACTGCATTTATGACACAACTAACCATTACAACAGAGAAAGAGAATTTCTTACATCAATAGAAACAATAAATAAATAAGCAAACCAAGATATTAGAGAATTTAGCCTTTGCCTCCCAAAATGAGTGAAGGATAGTAATGTTTTAAAGAAAATATTGGCCCACGTGTGTTAAATGATAATCATTACCTTTCATGTCTAAACAAATATAAAGGATTTCATGAAAAGGATTGTTTATAGATAACAAAAAAAATCAGGTAGAGGCTATCTTCTAGTCCAGGGGTGTCAAACTGCCGGCCCGCGGGCCGGATGCGTCATGCCGAAACCGCACCCACCCCATTGCTGGCAATGGAAAAAAAGTCACAATACGTCGCGACACGTCACGTGATGTTGCGAGTTTGACACCCCTGTTCTAGTCTTTCAAATAGATTGAAAAATATACAGTAGTAGGCAAATATATTGTTTACTATTCAAGTTTTTGATTATCAACAGAAACTCTTACGTACTGAGAATTGAAACCCCGCTGAAAGCATCCATGTAAAGATGGAATTAGAGATAAATGAAAGTAATAATGTTATGACAGTCTTCCCAGCCAACTGGGAGACATAAAGTGGCATTTTCCTAGAACCTACGACAAAACTTTTACAAGAGGAAGCATAGCAGTCAAGAGTGATCACAACTGTAATGACACCTACTAAAGATCTAACTCTGCAAACAAATAACACTATTTTTAAGTGGTTCACTGACAATTTTACCCACTCAAAACCGGAAAAGAGAAACATGGGAATCTGTCACTTGGATCTGAAATTGTATGGCTGAATAAGTAAAATTAGCTGGGCACTGGGAGAAATTGATCATGTCATTTTGGAATCTGTAAGCAGATTTGGTCAGATGTGTATCCTGAACTTCAGCAAAGATTTCAAATACCTTAGAACAGGGGTGTCAAACTGCCGGCCTGCAGACCGGATGCGTCACGCCAAAACCGCGTCCACCCCATTGCCGGCAATGGGGAAAAAGTTGAAATATGTCGCAATACATCACGTGATGTCATGAGTTTGACACCCGTGCCTTAGAAAGACGGTCAGATTTCATGATTATACATTCAGAAAGAAAAAAAATAGTTCAAAAAAGTTGTAAGGAAATACAAAATGACAAATTTCAACCCATTACATATAAAAAATGGAGGGGGTGTATGATTGTCACTAAATGGATGCAAGGGAACTGTTTGATGACCATCAGCTTTTAAGTACCATCAGTAGAAATCTATTTTCATCAAGTACAAGTACTAGTATCAAGAAGAAAGAGGTTACCAAAGCTACCCATGGTATGAGAAATTCAAAAGCACCAGGCCCCAAGCACCTGTAGACATTTGAAAACTGGAGGAACTTAGTGGCAAAGCAGCCAAATGGCTAACAAATTTCTTCACTGCTATTGCGGGCTCTGGAAACGTGTCTGATGACTGGGCCACGAGCATCACAGTTCCCCTCTTCAAAAATAAAGAGGACCTGGCAGATTGTTCTAACTATTGTCCAATTTGCCTCTTATCATACACAATGAAAATCCGAATGGATCTTCGACCAGCACCTATGTGACATTGTGAAATTAGTACCAATAATGTGACTTTGTCAAAGGTATAGCACCACTGATGCCACCCTCAGCTCAGATGGTCGTGGAGAAAAACTGAGAAAAGGGGAAGACATTACACTTGGCTTTTCTTGACCTTGAAAAAACCTTTGGCCATGTTCTGCATCATGGTCTGATATGTGCTTTGTGACCAAGGTGTGCCCGAACAACTCATAAAATGGGTCCAGATGTGATAGCAGGGATGTCAAACTCGCTGCATCACATGACGTGTCGAGACTTTTTTCCCCTTGCTGGAGCTGGGGCGGGTGCGGCTTCCGCGTGACGCATCCGGCAGTCGTGTGAGATGAGCTGCAGGCCTTTCCAAAAGCTTTCATGTGATAATTGGTGTTCACCAAGGCTCAGCATTATCCCCATTGCTGTTCATTTTCATCATGGATACTATCATGCAAGAACTGCAACATGACATCCCCTGGACCTTGCTCTATGCTGATGATGTTATGCTTGCAGCTGCCACCAGAGAATAACTGCAGCAATATGTGCAGATATGGAACAACCGCCTTAGCCAATTTGGCCTGCGCCTCAACATCAAGAAGACTAAATACTTAAGAGACCAGCCCGAGCACTTTTACCATACAAGTTAGCAATGAAGATCTAGTGAAGACCAATAGCTTTCATTACTTAGGAGCCCAGCTACAAAATGACAGCAGCATTAATGATGAAGTCTGTGCAAGAATGAACAAAGCATGGCTACAAAGGAAGGAAAACACTGGAGTGCTCTATGATTGATGCATGCCGATCTATCTAAAATCGAAGGTGTATAAAACAATGATATATCCAGTAGCTTTATATGGCACTGAGCGCTAACCTACCACCAAATGCATTGAGCACTCATTACACACCACGGAGATGAGCATGTTTCATTGGTCGTTAGGTGTTCCTCTTCTTGATCATGTCAGCAATGACACAATATGGCAGCAAATGGGCATTGCACCAATATACGAGAAAATGTGGGAGAAACACCTACAACAGTATGGCCATGTCCTATGAGCAGCACCCCACATCATTGCCTGCATCTCCTTCAACTTTAATAGAGATGGCAAGTGTCCACATAGAAGGACAAAGTAAAGATGGTAAGACACAATAAATGCGGACCTGAAAATTGCCTAGCTGGACCTGGATGCTGCGTTTGATTGTGCAAGATGGCGGTCGTTTATCCGCAAAGGATGATGATGATGATGATGATAATGATGATGATGATGATGTCAAGTACCAGCATCAACTACCAATGACAGAATAATATATAATAAGGAGTTCAAGATAATGTCCCCAAAACATAATCAGAAATACTAATAATTTTAATAATGCTAATACTGTATATGGAATTGCTTTTAATGATGAATAGCAGGATAGATTTTTTACAAAAATAAATAAGAAGGAGATGAAGCATACAGGAGTATTTTTTTAAAATGTTCTTTTACTGTGTAAGAGGCAGCAAAGACAGAATATGGAAGAAATTGATCCTCTGACTAAGAAACAGGCTGAAATTTAATACATGCACAAATACACAAATAGAGACATGAATACATATACACAGTAGTGCTCTCAGTGCAGTAGAACTCTTGAATTACTATACATATCGGAAAGAATTTGAATCAAGAAGAATCTGTTTAAAATTATTTCTAATTACCTTTGCTACACTGGGTTTGAGCTTAGATTTGGGCACCCAGGTTTACATCGCAGTCTTGTTCATTACACCACCAGCACTACCCTTATCCTTAGTTTTCCAAACTAGAATTAATATAGGAAAATGGAATATTTGGGGATGGTTAAAATGTCCCAAACTGTCACTGCATTATGTGTATTACTACTGTATTACTAAAGGAATTCCCTATGTTTTCTTGTGAGCAGGAATACCCACAGAATTAAATAGTGGAAGATAACATTTCTTTTTATGCCATATGGTGTGGAATTTTTTCCTATGATATTTTTCCCCCAGAACTATTGTCACTGATGCTAATGCCAACAATGGAAAAAAAATAGCTTTGAAAATTAAACCCCAATTTAAAGATTTAAAGAACTGAAGGGGAAAAACATCAAACAAAAGAAAGCATAATCATGTCATGAACTACATAGATGTGGGGAAATAACAAGGACATTTTAAAAAATGTTACTTACAATTGCATTTCTTCTTTTTTCCTGCAAACATCAGTCTTCAACACTATCTGTCAGGAAGAATTGTCTTCCTCAGCCTTCAAAATTACCACAGTCTTGTCTCAGTTAACAGTAAGAAAAGCCAGCAGAAAAATTGCACAAGGCATACTTGGGATATGTGATAAGGAAGTCTCACTGACTTGAAATGGGCTAGGGCTAGGGCTAGGCCATAGTAAAAACAACAACAACAACAAGAACAACAAAGCTCTGAGTGGAATTTAAGGTGATTAGGAAGGCCTTTATGCAACTTCGTGTTGTGCACCAGTTGCCAGACGAACCACTGCTGGGAAAGCTGCAGGCAATGGAAGCTGCACCACCCAATAACCAGGAGACTTAGCTGCTTGCTATGTGAAGAGGAAAGCAGAGCAAAGATGCTACGCAAGGCTCTTTGAAAGAGAGGAGCTGTGCCTTCCAAGTGAGGGTTGCTTCTACTTAAAAAGAGGGGCGAACTCAAAGCTCTCCATTAGCAACAACCATTTATTCATGCAGATTCTATGTGCCTTGATTCCCAACCTGAAATTTCATGATTAGTCTCTGGATCGGCTGACCAAACTTCTACAACAGCTCAACCCTTGGATTTCACTTGACCACTCTTGTGTCAGCTGTTTTGGATTTAGAAGTTTCTTAATGCAAGCTTGTTGGATTTTGTTAGATTTATTTTCTCTACGGTGTGTGTGTGTGTGTGTTTGTATATGTATGCATTTGCACTCACATTTCCTTTATTGCTTATTTGCTTCAAAAACTTCTCAATAAATTTTGCAACCATCTCTCTGAGTGTTTGTACGTTCATGGCCTGAGACAAAGAGATATAGTGAGGTTCACAGCCTCATTATATCCATTCTCTGGATGGCCAATATATATGGGGGAAAAAACCATTTTGTGGAATTGATCAGTTAAAATACCATATTCCAACTCTCAATTCAGAATTCTTGCAAATAACAAATACTAGACAACCTGTAACTTACTGCATCATTTCACAGATATTTCCCTACCTAAACAGAGAAACACAATGGCAAGGGCAAAAAAGCAGTGCTAATAATTTCTGCTGGATTGACCACGGCTGACCACCAGCAGCCAGTGCTGGGACAGTCCCTCCAGCCTCCAGAAAGCTAGGGTGAGACTGGTCTACCTGATCTCCAGTAGCTAAAAATGGAGCTAGTCAACCCAGCCTCCAGACGGCTAGGACAAGACCGGTCTACTAAACACCTGGGTAGCAGCACAGCATGAGTGCTCTTTGAGCTTGCTTGTTTTCTTGCAGACATTTCATTAACCAAACTAGATAACATCATCAGTGCTAGTGATGATGTTACCTAGTATCATAGCACAGCAGCACTGAAGCAGTCAAAATTTGACAAATATCAATCCCAAATGTAAGTCATGATCCCTAGATTATGACTGCATTCTGTAAATTAGCCCATCTGAGGTACCTTTGGTTCAAAAAATGTTGACTCTATGATGCACCATTTCACTCAGTTACAGGTTACAGACATGAGAGTTTTAGTAATATATAAATTCACTCATTTTTTATGCTTTATTCTTTAATACCCTTTTATTAAAATGACCTTTGTTTATAAAAACATATCGTACACTTTGAATTATATAAAGCACATTGTAATTTTGGAGATATAGATGCTGCTAATGCATCTGGAACAAATTATGTAATCAAGAGATTTTACATATTACCATTTTGCAATTTTAGCCAATCAAAATTGCAGTAATACAAAAAGGTTTAAAACTTTGACTGGCAATAAAATATTTAGCATTAATACCCTTAGTTGTCCTTAATTTCTCCACGCTAAAAAGAACTTAACTCCTTTTTAAAACTGTCCCTGAACATAACTTTATCATTTGAATAAGCATCATGTGAATAAATTATACTTTGCAACATCTTTCAATAAACTCTTGCAACCTTTTATGTAGGAAATATTATAGGGTTATGACTAAAATGAAGTCAAATACCTGGCACATTGTCAAAGTGGTTACATAATAATTTTTTTATTCTGACTATAGTGGTTTTTTAAAATTTGCTCTCTCGTATTCCATAGAAAATTCAAGTAAAATTATATGCCTAAAATAAAGCTGAAAATCAACAAAGTAAAAACTTGATCCTTTGCATTAGCCATAATTTAAATCATGTATTAACACTGAGATGAGAATTCATTTAATACATTAAATGAAACAAGTCCACATTTAAAAACATCCTTTTAGTATGAAATACGCTCTAAGGATCCATAGTGCGTATTACATTTTAAATAGCACAGCTCCCTACAGTGATTCAAAGAATGCAACGTTTTTAATTTCATCAGTGACTGATCAATAAACCTTACAAAAACCTCAATCAAGCAGTGATGTAGGCTATCTCACGATAAGAAAATACTGAAATATAAGAACTTTAGATGGTTCGCTAAGAATGTTTCAGAGAATATGTATTTTGGGAATGTATATTTTTGTAGCTTGACAAAAATATGAATATATGTTGTTAGATCTTTCAGTCCATAATTCGCGGCTGTATATGGAAAAAAAGGAATGCTGGGTAAATTAGTCACATATTTCTAATCAAATCAAGATGATGTGATCCACCAAAGCAGAATGCATCATATCATGAATAGGTGCATAATTTACAAAATCTGCTAGAATCTTTTAAAATATTTCTCTGTTCAAAAGTTATTTATAAGATTTTATATAACATGTGAAAAAGCTATTATGCCTGTCTCTTCTAGCAATCTTGTTTTGCTTACAAACTGTCCAAAGAATCTCTGTAGATGTTTTTTGTTTTCATTTGTTTGTTTTATTTCTTCCATTAGTAATATTTTTAGTTGTTATTAAGAGGAGGAACATAAAGGTTAAGAAAATGAAGCTCCCTTAAATTTTACAACCCTTTCCTGGCAAAAGTTCTCATAGAAACGAGAGCTCCTTACTCAGCTACACATCATTTCAGACCTTAAATCACAAAGTGAGCAGATCTCTCTTCGCTTTTACTCTTCATAAGTCAAGACAACCCCACTAGAAATTTTAGCCCTAATGAAACCATTAACTCTTCGCAATCCTCATTCTGGCTTTAGAGACTGCCACCGGAAGATAAAGCAAGTTGTGCAAAGCGATCTTTATATAAAAGGCAAATGTCAAAAGAAAAGCTCTGATATTTGGTTGGGCTCCCATTTTTCACACAGGCATTTCCTAAATCCATCTTTGATGAGCTTCCCCAGCTATAAATTCTACAAATTCCCTCTGGAGCACTACCGTGTGCGCTTCATGAAAATGTCATCTGCCAGTGCTGCAATTACTCACACTCTAGCAATCATGTGCACAATGCAGAATGGGTCGAATTCAGGTGAGAATGAGAACCAGCAATCAAGCCTCGGAATGGAGAACAAAGCCATTTTCTTTCATTTGCCATCAACACAACCATCAAGGCCTTAATTACAAGGCAAGTGTCAAGTCTAGCTGCTGAAAGGCTTATTATTATACAGCTCAGCTTCAGATCAGTTTGGTATTGATGAATTAACAAAAAAAACAAAAAAAAAGGAGGAAAGCCAGCTTACCCCACAAGCATGGAAATGGCTTTAAATGATTAGATGATTGGCAGATATGGACAAAACAAAACTATTAATATTTTTAGGTGAAAATGAAAATTGAGTGAAAGATTAAAAGGCAAAATACCAGAAATTACTACAAATATATTCCTCATTCAGTGTTGACTTGTCTAACATTAATTGAATATTTATTTTAATTGAAATACTAAAAAGAGGTCAATGGAATCTAACAGCAAATTCCAATATCAGATAAAAATTTTTACTTAACAATACTTTGCTTATTCCAAAACCATTTTTTTAAAATAACAAACTGAGTTCCTTCTTATATATTTGAGCATTTTGCTTGCCTCTGGTAGTCACCTTTTTAGACAGATGATACTTTTTTCACTTTTTGAACTGTACTATCACTAACAACATATTTATATAGAAATAACTCTTTAAAATGCATGATGCAAACATATATGAAAATGTGAATCTTATAGGAAAATCTGCTTGTGCGTAGTAGAGCCTACTTTGTTTGATTTCACTAAGAAGTGTAGTTAATATCCTTGACAGTTTCAGAGCCTTCTAGATTAACATTAACTAGAATGTTTCCTTAGGCTTAAAAAAGTAAATTTAGAGGTTATTTCAAGTTGAACTCATCTTTTTTTAAAAAAAACTTTCCCACTTATAATAGGAGACCAAAAGCTCTATAAACAGTTAGTAGCATGCATGGACTAGGGCAACTAATCTTATTTTCTACTTCTCAATTTAAAAAGTGCATATATTTCAATTTTAGTGAATAAAGATTACATCCAAGGGTTGAAAAAAATAGAATTTCAGTCCAACTAGTGAGCCAAGATAAGCCACTATTGAAGTAAATAAGATGGGTTCAAAGTTGTTGCAAGTGCGGTCATATATTATTGCCATGCAAATCATGTCTTTTATGAAACATAGATCTATTTATTTATTTGTAAAATTTTCTAACCTTCTCCATCCCAAGGGACTCTACATCATTGTATGTAATCTACATCATGGTATGAACTCAATGTAAATGTATGCTTTGAAACGCAAGACCTTTGTTCAAATCTTACTTCAACCACTATTCTAATATTTTTCTCCCACATGCATAATATGAATAACTCTGGAGAGGGGGGGAGGAGGAATCATTCCTGTGCAATGTTAAAATTGAATAACAAAAAAAAGCACAAAAAATATTCATTTTACCACCTTTGAGTATTACCCTAAAACTAACATCTAATTTGAAGACAGAAAAGTACAAGCTAGCTCCATCGTTTGAAGAAAGATTATCAGTTCTAAATCTAAGAATATTCTACAATTTTAAGAGACATAAAGAAAGACACTAAATGCAATTTCTTGGAATCACAATGTACTATGAAACGTCTACCCTGAGTTTATGTTTATATTACATAATGTAAAAGCAAAGAATTTTTTATTTAAAATGTTTTAATGTTTATTGCCCAATTAATTTTGGAATTAAAAAGTCATCCTTTAAAAAAGAAAAAAAAGCAAAGATCAGATATTTGCAGCAAGGAAAGAATACTTTCCATATGCATCTATATAAAAAGTTAATTAAATCAGCAGCTCCAGAACTTCACACAACATTGATTCCCCCCCCCCCCCCAAAACAAAAGATATTTTCTAACCAAATTTTTCTTTCTGGACTGATCAAAGTGTTTTTTTCCCTGAAGGATTTTAAGAAGCTTGGATTTTACCATTCTCTTACATATCTGTGAAGTTCATATATACTACAGGGAGTTCTCGACTTACAACAGTTTGCTTAGTGACCGTTCAAAGTTACAACAGCACTGAAAAAAGTGACTTATGACCATTTTTCACAGTTACGTTTCCAGCATCCCCATGATCATGTGATCAAAATTCAGATGCTTGTCAAGTGGTTCATATTTATGACCGTTGCTCTGTCCCAAGATCATGTGATCACTTTTTGCAACCTTTTGACAAGCAAAGTCAATGGGGAAGCCAGATTCACTTAACAACTGGGTTACTAACTGATCAGCTGCAGTGATTCACTTAACAACTGAAGCAAGAAATGTAAAATGAAGCAAAATTCACTTTAAAAATGTCTCACTTAACAACAGAAATTATGGTCATAAGTCAAGGACTACCTGTACTTTTATGCTTACTTAGAATAAATAATTATAAGAAATACAAACATTATCAATCAACTTTTAAAATATTTATAACGAACTCAAAACAAGCATCCAGTTATTTCAGTGGAATTGTGTGCTTTGTTTTGTTTTTACATGATAAATAGAAGTCAAAAAGCATCTTAAAGCAGCCACACCCTTTTTAGGCTTATGCAAGGATTACATCATGATGATCTTCATAACACTGGAACTGAGATCAATGAAGATCTGATCAGCTTTATCCACAAATAATCATGCAGTTGCCCACAGCAAGCCATCCACTGTTCCAGCTTCCTCTCTCCAAGATTTTGGTACAAGAATGCTAAACGGCAGAGAAAAGGAGTGCCAGCTGATTCTGCATGGATGAATTGGAGACAGAAAAGAATATAGCATGTGTTGCATGCACTGCTGCGACACAAAATCCCAAATAGTCCTGTAGCTCTGCTTAATTCATCATAAGATTTCTTCCATTTATCCATATTAATACAGTCTTTGTTACCATGTAGTTGATTTGCTTCTGTGACAAGGGTATGCTCCCTATATCCACAATATCAGATAAAATGTGGGTGCTGATTTCAGTTAGGAGAAATCAGATGTCGTGGAGGAAACAAAACATTCAAGAATATTTCATGGGCTACCTTAGTGTCAACAATGAGATTCCCAAAGAAGAAGAAAGTTAGCATAAATCCTAGACCCCACCTAATATTACTTTGGCTAACTCAGAAATGCAGATGGTTATGTAGCAACAGGGATGATATTCCAGCAGTATCCTTGTATTGTCCCAGCTATCAAAACCCAGCAGCCTGCACTGAAAATTAGTTGACTATTGGATGGAGCACCTGGTCAGCAAAATGGAATTCCTATAAATCACAGCAGCTCCAATTCCCCAACTTCCATTGATCAGCAGTGACCTTACCAGATTAACTTCCAACCTTTACTCTCAGCCATGCCTCCATAATACATACTGGATCAGCATTTTCATAGAAGGCTAAAATCCGAATAATACATGTTTTACTGGCAACTGACCTGGTTTTGAAGAATAGGACCTGTAGCTTGGAATGTGCCCCTTGAGCTATTTAGAAAGAAAAAGAGGCCAATGCCACTGATAGGATAAGTATAAAATGTTTTAACAAATTAAGAAATAAAGATACAAAGAACAAAACATTTAAAAGTGATTTCCATGGCTTCTATAGTATTTAGAGGAGTCAGATTATTGGAAGGCAGTGAAATTAGAAGGAAACATTACAGTGCCTTCTGATACTTTTCTCATCTCGATTCCTTTTTGGCCTTTTAATATCCAAAAAGTATTATTCCCACCAGGGAAATAGGGATTAAGGGTCTGAAAACACTTTGTAATCAATTTTATTTAGTGACCTGGCGGGTACATGTATTTTATTCAAAATGATGGAGAGCACAATGTTTGAACCTTGCACTTAAGAAGACTTTGCTGTGTGGGGATTGGTCTTATTTTCTTGCATGCATTTCAGTAGTTTTCATAGGATCACAGTCCTCCAGAATTTTGAAAAGCTGTGAATCAATATAATGGAAACTCATGCAAAAAGCACAGTAGAAGAAATTTGAAACCACCTGCCTAGGTTGCTGCTTTACATTTACAATATTCCTCACCTTGAGAACATCCTGATTCTACTGTACCCATGAAGACCATATTTCTTTATAAATCACCATTTGTAAAATTAAGAGTCTCTTTCTAAAGAATAGTTATAATACACATGAATACAACAAAAGCAGAGGGTGTTTTTTTTTTTTTTTTTGCTGTAGCTACTTCACTGCTGAATAGTCTATCAGAATAGAGCTTGGTGGCTACAATGGAACCTTGTGATACCCCACTGCTTCCTTCCCTCCATGCAGATGTAGTACCATTAAGGACTACTGGTTGAGTATGGTTTGTCAGCCAGTTACAAATCCATCTGATGGTGATGCTGTCTATTCCACATTTTTCTAGTTTACCAATTAGTAGGTTGTGGTTTATTTGTTGAATGCCTTGCTGAAGTCTAAATATACTAAGTCCACAGCATTTTGCTGGTCTACTAATTTAATCACTTTGTCAAAGAATGAAATAAGATTGGTTTGGCGTGATATGTTTTTAACAAACTCATGCTGGATACTAATTATAACTTTGTTTCTAGTATTCACAGATCTGTTTTTTTATTTTTTTTTCCAGGATCTTCCCAGGTATTGATGTTAGACTGATTGGTCTGTAGTTTCCTCCGTCTGTTTGTTTGTTTGTTTTCCTTTTTTGAAGATGGGAACCACATCAGCTCTTTCCCAATCCTCTGGCAGTTTCCTGGTGCTCCAGGATTTTTTAAAGATATGGTACAATAGTTCTGAGATAACATCTGCCAGCTCCTTCAGAATTCTGGGATGTAATCCATCAGGTCCTGGTGATTTATATTCATCAAGATTGGACAAGTGTTCTCTTGCCATTTTCTTGCTTATTTTAATTTTTATTTCTAGTCTGTCTTTTACAGTTATGCTTTTGGTAAGTTGGGCTGTAGTTTCTTTTTACATGAAGACTGATGCAAAGAATGAGTTAAGCAGCTCTGCTTTCTCTCTACTGCCTGTTACATAATAGAATAGAATAGAATAGAATAGAATAGAATAGAATAGAATAGAATAGAATAGAATAGAATAGAATAGAATAGAATAGAATAGAAACTTTATTGTCACTTTGAATGAACACTAATCGGCATACATTAAAATGAAATTTTGTTGCATACAGCTCTCAAAGGGTCACCTCCAATATACACTACATAAATATGACAAAAATAAATAAATACAGAATTATGCATATACCCACATATATGACACAGAGAAACAACACAGTCTAATTCGGATTATGTATACATGTGCATGGCATGAAAAATGAATCTTGCAAGTTCACCAGATGGATGGCATACGTCCTTGCCATCTTCTCTCTTTAATGGACCAACTGTTTCCTTGACTTTTTTTCTTGTTATTTATTTGTTGAAAGAAACTTTTTTATTATCTGTAACTTTTTTTGCAAGTCTTTGTTCATTCTGAACTTTTGCTTTCTTGACTTCATCTTTGCAGATTTGGGCTATCTGTTGATATTCTGCCTTAGTTATGTGTCCCTCTTTCCATTTTTGTACTTATCCTTTTTGTCTTTCAGTTTATTGGAGAGATCTTTGTGCAACCATGCTGGTTTCTTCTTGGATTTCTTGTTTTTCTTTTTCAGTGGTATTGTGTTGGACTGGGCTTTAGTGATCACATTTTTCAGTTTCCCAGGCTTCTTGAGTTGTTTTCCCCTTTAGGATTTTCATCCATAGAATTTTGCTTAGCCTCTCTGAGTTTGTTAAAATCAGCTCTCTAAAGTTTAATACACTGGTTGGATTATATTCTATTGCTGGTGTTTGCATTATATTGAATTCCAATATGACGTGGTCACTCTCGCCCAAGGTTCCGGCAACTTCAACTCTCTCTATCACTTCTCTATTAGTAAGAATTAGTCCAGTATAGCTTTTCCTCTAGTTCCCTCCTCTACCTTTTGGATGACAAAGTTGTCAGCTAAATTGGATAGGAATCTGTTTGATCTCCCACTTGCTGCATTGTTTCTCTCCCAGCTGATATCAGGGTAGTTAAAGTCTCCCATTACTAGTTTGGTATGTTTCCGAAATACATTTGTTAATTGATTAACAAAGAGTTCATCTATTTCTTCTGCTTGGTTGGATGGCCTGTAGTATATACCTATACCGTGTTTCCCTGAAAATAAGACCTAGTCTTATTTTATTTTTTGCCTCCAAAAGAGGCACCAGGTCTTATTTTCAGGGGGTGTCTTTTCCACTCACCTTGCGGCAGCAGCATCAACAGCCCTGCCCAGCCGGCCCACTTCTTCTGTGGCTAAAGGAGCAGCTTCATTCTGCAGCTGAGAATGGAGCTCCGGCCTGCATTTCGCAGTCAGAGGCCTTTCCTGAAAGCCTCTGCAGCCAAGAACCGAGCTACAGATTAAATCCATAGCTCGGTTCTCGGTTGTAGAGGCCTTCTGGAAAGGCCTCTGACTGCGAAATGCCAGCTGGGGGATGCTGCAAAAGAAATGGGCCGGTGAGGAGAGGCAGGTGTTGATTGATGGGAGGCCTGATAAGTGGGTGCGGGGCATGTGGGGCAGCTCCACCTCCCCACTCCCATCCCAGCTTGATTTTTAGGCTTGCGCCTCGCCCCAAAACTAGGGCTTATTTTGGGGGTAGGGCTTATATTTGGTCCACCCCAAAAAAATCAAGCTAGCACTTATTTTCAGGTTAGGTCTTACTTTTGGGGAAACATGATAGCAATATCATTCTTTTTTCCTTTTATATTGATCCATATGGATTTTAGGTGGTTTTCATCCTTGGTTTTATGTATTTCTGTAGAGACATAGTGATCTTTTATATATAATGCAACTCCACCTCCTCTTTTGTTAGGTCTGTTAGAGAGAAAAAGGTCTGAATAGAGAAGCCACTTCTAAAACAAGAGTATGTGCCTGAACAGCTTACTTGTCCAGATGTCAGAAATGACATATTTATATTGCATTCTTACATCTCTCTTTCTGAGGATCTCATCAAATCTATCCAGCCATGGCTTGCTTATCTTCTTTTTCTCTTCAATCAACTCACTCTTCCTACATCTATTTTCTCTGAAATTTCTTTGTATGACCAAACTATCTCAACATCTTCTTTCGGACATGTAACTCCCTTTTGTATTCAATCCACATACATTCATTCTTGCCCTATCTCTTCTTGTTTTATCATGCATACTTATACAACCCATTCCCACTGTATTTAACTTTTTTTTCAACATATCAAATTCTCACTTCCATAGAAGAAAGTTTGAAAAAGTATGTTCTTATAAAAAACCATTTTCACGATTTTGTACCTGACCCCATGCTTCTATTTTTCTACCAATATTTACACAACTTAAAATGTCTTCTGCCTGATGTCGTGACTGTACAAAGTTTCAGTGGTCCTGGAAACGTAACTTTGTGACCAAGGTGCATATTTATGATCTTTGCAATGTGTCTCAGTTGGTCACATGTTTGCCATTACAATCAATTAGTACATGTTGTCCTTTGCTTGACCCATTTTTTTTCTTTTTCCCCTCCTTACAGAAGGGAGAAATTGGAGAGAAAGGGGTTACAAAAGAGTAAGCAGGCACACAATGGAGATTATACATCAAAGGAATGCACTAGTGCTGGCTGTTTGCATAGTGCTCATTATGTGCCTGCTTACTCCCTTTTAATTCCTTCTTTTCCAAACTCTTTGCTCTGTTCTGGGGGTGAAGGGAGAAAAAAATGGTTCAGGCACAGTTGATATTGCCTAAAGAGATTGCTTATTTAGCAAACTTCTCCTGTGCCTGACCCAATTTTCCCCCTTTTGTAGTAGAGAGAGATTGTTTAAACAAGCAATGTCTTTAAGCAATCAGTTCTGTGCCTGATTTATTTTTTTCTCCCCCATCACAGAGCAGAGAGATTGAAGAGGAAGGGATTATAAGAAGGAAACCAGGCACACAATGAAGAATACATATTTATTATTAGATTTTTGTTTTTGTTGATATTGTTTACCATCCAATGTCTTTTGGAATTGGATCAGATTATAAGATATTTAATAAGTAAATAAATAAAATTTATTTATATATTTGTTTAATTTATATATGTATTTAAAAATAAATAGAATTTATTTACTCTTCATTATTTTTATTCTCATACAGTACATTCTATTATATACCACTATTAACACATTAAGCAAGCTGACTTAAATTAGTCAATTTGCCCAAAGCAAACTAATTCATATTACCTGCTTTTTCTAAATTAAGAAAAATAAACATTGTTTTTCACATTCATATATTTTTCTATGATCTGATTAGGCCCAAATCATTTGAAAGTAATCACACACTATCTATATGATTATAGTAGCATGGAGAGGTTGAGACTTTAAAAAAAAAAAAAAAAAAGTCAATAAAGGTAAAAATATAAATTTGGCCTGTCATTAGTGTTCTGTCAGTAAGTATAAAATAGAATTTAATTAAACTTTATGACAAGAGGAGAAAAGAAAAAAAATGGAAGAGGACGAGGGATTTAATAAGTGTTTTCATATCAAGTAAACTGAAATTAGAAATTTTTTAGTCATGGAATCATCACAACTTTCAAATACCAAAGGTATGTCTGACAGCTTTCTAGCTGATATAATGAATTATACCACGATTCAGTTACACATTCTTTTTCAAAACTCAACTATTACATTTTTTTAATTAAAATTATTTTTTTAAAGGTGATCCCAGATATTATAGCATTAAATAAAGCATTAAATTTATTATGGAGCGATATAGAGTTGAAGGAATTAAGGGAAATAGGTGATCCTCTAGAAACATATTGGTTTAAAAAGGATATTAAAAAATTGTTAAGAGGATTCAAAATCCCTTTTTAAAAAATTTAATAGAACTATGGAATAAATGGAGATATCGGTTAATGCCAGGAATTTCTCCTTTAACACCAGTGGTAGAAATGGAGAAATTCCCTAAGATTGAATTGAAAGAATGGATTAGTAAATTAAAAAAAAAATCAGATATATAAATGGGATGACTGGAAGAACAAGATAAAGAATATAATACAATTAAAGAATTTTTTATCAGATATTAAATTAAATTGGTTGAATTTAGAGAAATGGATAAAAATGGAAGAAAAATTTGAGGTGAAAGATAGATAACAAAATTTGAAATGATTATAAAAGAAAATGAGGTAAATGAAGAATATATAGGTAAAGGAAGAATTGGGAAAATATATAGAATATTAACTGAACCAGAAGATCAGGCAAAAAGTTTAAAATTAATTTGGGAAACAGATTTAGGAAAAATAAACGATAAAGATTGGAAAAATATTTGGAATAGAAGAGTATATAAGAATATGTCAGTTAGAGTTAAAAAAAATAGATATAAAGTGATATGGAGGTGGTATCTAACACCATGTAAATTAAATCAAATAATGCTAAATATACAAATATTTGCTGGAGGTGCGAGAAAGAGATTGGAACATATAAACATATCTGGTGGGATTGTGATAGCGCACAAAAGATATGGGACATGGTGTTTAGGGAAATTAGAGAACCTTTGAATGTAAATTTAGATATGTCACCGAGGATTGCATTACTGTTACTGGTGGAAAAACAAGATATAAATGAAGCAAAAAAGGAATTGATTGTAAATTTGATAATGGCAGCTAGATTAGTGATGGTTAAATATTGGAGACGGAATTGGGTTTTTCAAAGAAATGAATGGTATAATGAAATATGGAATATGGCAATAAATGATAAATTAACAACAGAAATTAAATTTTAAAAAGGGATGATTAAAGTAAATAATTATAATGAAATATGGGAGGATTTTATAAAAACAGTGTTGGTGGAAGGTAAAGGGAATAAACCTACTCAGGAATATATGCTGTTTTGGAGGGGATAAGGGCACAATTGAAATATATTGTATATGTTAGTTGTTATATGAGAAGAAATATAGGTAATAAAAATGGTCTCCAGGGGGATGGGTGCACTGTAATATTTGTATTTTTATATTGTTTTTTATTTAGACTTATATGTATTATATTTGTATTATTTGTATTTGAATAAAATTTATATTTAAAAAAATATTTTTTTTTAATTTAAATTTTTTTTTAATTTTTAAATTAATGTTCTATTTATTTATTTTATTTATATAACCATTCATTTCATATACATGACTCTGGGCTGCTTATAATAAAATAGATAAGAACAAATACAATATGTATTCTAAAATAAAAACACATAGCAGCTAAGCATCATAAAATAGCTATCAAGAAAGCCAAGAGGTGGGCTCCATCACAATTCTGAGGCCCCAGGTCTAGGCACAAAACCAAGTCCAGCAGAGTCAGGGCCCAGGGGTAACCTAACCTCAGGTGGAATGATGTTCGACAGACTGGGCACCTTGTAGAAAAGACCCCCTTCCTGGGTCCCGCCAGCTGATACTCCTTAGCCCGTGGCATTCGGAGCATGCCCCTCTTCGCCAGATCAAGAGGAAAGGGTAGAAACAATTGGTGAGGGACTATAGTGAGACCTTATTTCCATATTGTCACCAGAATCATTCTCCCTCTAAAACTGACTGAATAACAGCCTTTTATTAGGAATTCAAACCTTGTAACTTCTTACAAAATTCATTGAAACTTAGTTCATCCTGGCTCTGGATGGCATAAGATAATTAGGCTAATTAATTGTTTTTTTTATAAAAACTATTTGGGTGGAGTTTAACAGTGATCCTCAACAATAATATAATATGATGAAATAAAATTATTATAGTATCTTCCCTTGCCGACATAAAATAGTAAAACCATAGCAGCCAAGTAGCTTTCTGTAGTAATAATGATAGTTGGATACAAATGTAGAAACATAACAAATGAAGCTGACCACAATACTTACAGTATACTAACATTCTTTAAAATATTAATATAATCCATGAGTTTTCACCTGAACCCACTGCCAGCATGTTTGGAAGTTGAGTCACAGCAATTGCACTTCTTTTCTTGTTGATTTGAAATGTTTCACCGCTTATCCAAGCAGCTTCTTCGGCCTTGGGTAAGCAGCAAAACATTTCAAACCAACAAGAAAAGACCTCCAATTGCCGTGATTCAACTTCCAAAAAACTGAGAATCTTCACTGATCAGTGTCAATATATTTGTCCATTCTCAGTACATAATAGTTATTGCTATTTTCTTTGTGATGTTGTAGAGGACAGCTGTGATTTTTATTTCTGAAATATAATGGTGGTAGATAATGGTACCTAGAGAAAAAAAAAACAAAGAATCCAAAATGGCAAAACAACGAGTAGTGCAGCAAAAACTAATTTATAGAAATCTTCCTAACCTAATTTCCTTGTATTACTAATTTAACTGGTGGTTTCCTGATACTGATAGGGGCAGTTTAATACAGATGAATGTTTGAACCTTAAGTATTATGCTTCTCATTAAGAATGAGTACTCTGTACTTGCTGTTCTGAAGTTTTGGGGAGCACCCTTTGGCTCCATATCTTCCATCTGCTGTTCCTATCTCTGATGTCCCTATCTCCTCACTGTTGCTGCCACTGATAATTTATTTGGGTACTCCAGCTGATATCTGTGTGCTGCTGTTTCTTCTTGCAACCGTAATTATTTACTTAAATGTGAATAACAAATTTTCTAGCAAAAGAGCCAGGAGGCTCCAATGATTATGGGATTTTTGCTATGATAAGGACAATGAATCTACTCCTTGATGGTAGTCATGACTGGAGTTGTTACTTTAATATGTGGTTTGTCACACAAAAGCATTATGTGTCAGTATCATGGAATAGCCACAGGATAGACATGTGGTAGCAGCGTAGAGCATTTTATGAGGGATAATCAAAGAGGATAGGGGTTCACTGTTGTAATGTTAAAAGTTGTTTTTAAATAACTTTCCTGATCAGGAGCTTTGCAGGAAGAGCCACTAATGGATTAGGCTCATTATTTTGTTAAATTAATACTTCTTTTAACTCTGCTGAAACCTTAGTCATCATAATTACAGTTAAAATAAAATCAGAAGAGGGGATCCTGCCTTCAGTGAAGCTTCTTCTCCATATTCTGTAATTTTCAATGTTTTGTGAAGCAACAGAAAAATTAAGCAGTATCTTTCTTGGGCTAAAAGGCTAAAAGCCTCACTTTTGAGGCTAAAGAGGGGTTGTTTACAAAACCCTTATCTAATAGCAAATGAGCATAAGTTAAAAACTGTAAACTTAGTATGTAAACCTTATGGAATACCTAGATACCTACTTATTTATGCATTTGTTAAATGTATATGTGTTCACCTCCCTGATAACGTATAGTTCATACTTAATCATTTTTCCATTTTGAGAACGATCCAATGAGTCAACATAAAGAAAAAGACACCATTGCAGTACATTTAGTGATGAAAAATCTTTAAAAGATGGGTTGCTAGAGGTAATCATTTTGTTTACAGATTATAAAACACTGATTCTTGTTTCCCTTCCTACTACCTTACTTGAACTGATTCAACTGAGTAATTCAAAAGTTGCACTGCAATTTTAAACTGTTAAGCAACATATTTAGAAATCTGTTTTTTAAGGTAAATGTAAAGATTCCCTTCTTAATTGCTGTTGATACTGTATACTGTATGTTAAGGACTACTGTTTTGGGGCAATGGTATGGAACCAATCTGGGATCTTTTGTTTGTCTTCCAATATAGAGTTCAGCCCTGGAATTACCTATTAATACAATTTCTGTTCCTCTGCTTCTTAGGTTCTGAGCCCAAACAAATCAGCCAATGCTGCCACCAGATGCAGAACAGCAGACAGTAGCAGAAGGAAAATGAGGGGAATTTAGTTCATTATTGAAAGAAAATCCTATGATATTCCACAGACAGGAAGCTGTACCTCTGAATAATCAGTTAAGTAACATGACTTTTCAATGGTTTTCCCTAAATGCTCTTTTTGATGTTATTAAAGCATCAGCAAAAGTAAATACAACAAAATCTATAGTAACTCTAACACAAATAAAATATAAGAGGTAAACTGAACTTTATTATGAAAAACAGCTCCTTTTCACTTCTGAAGATAAGGAGTGCTATTTTGCCCTAACTCAAAAAAATACATTCTAAATGTATTTTTTTGAGTTAGGGCAAAATATCACTCCTTATCATCAGAAGTGAAAAGAAACTGTTTTTCATTATCAGTCATTGCATCTTCAAAGAAGCTAATTTGCAGACAAAAGAGGATTGAGACACCCTGTCCAAGATCATTTAGGACTTACAAAACCAGCTTCTGTTTTGGGAGAACAAATTGGGAATGTACAGTGTTATTTAAGAACTCATAAATTACATTTCCTAAAAGTGGAAAGCAGTTTTTGGGTTGCATTTTAAACAAGAATTTAAAGGAGGATTCCAGAAAATAATATTGAATAGAGAATGTTTTAGTAATAGAATCTGATTTGTGGCCAGTGCTCATTTTCCAAGATAGATGAATATACCTCTTTTGACTCTCAAACTTAGAATTTTGTGAGTATACATTTCATTCAGAAACTAACAAGTTTATAAGCCACCCCAGGTTTATGATAATTTCATTACACATATAGTTATGTCATGCATACAAAGCATAGCAACAAACACAATTCCAGAGCTGTTGGAAGGAGGAGGAGGAGGAGGAGGAGGAGGAGGAGGAGGAGGAAATAGCATGGTTGTGCAAATTTTAAAAAAATGTGACAGAAGTGTTTTGCCTCTTACACAACATATCGTTTCTCTGATGTTTATCAAAACAGCCAAATGTTTTTCAGGCTTTCTTACAGAGTTGAAAAATATATATACTACTTTAACAGACTCATGGATTTCCTAAAGCAGTTGTAACTTTTTTCAGGTTTGCATGTTGATGGATGGTCTTACCCAACAGCTTCATGTAGATGTTAAACAAAAAGGGCAAGAGTTGGGATACCAGATCTACCTCTCCCTTACATTAACTACAATGGGAACTGGCTACTAAAACACTATGCCTCCCACTCCCTGCAGTCAGGGAGAATACAACAATTGAAAGCATTGAAAGCCAATAATGGAGAACTAAGACAGTTGTAGAACAAGAAAGTCCAGTTGCCTCGTGAAAAAGCATCTTTGGCATAAGACAGTTGTACCACATTATCTCAGTTCCACCACAGATCACTGAGAAGCTGTCACTGCTATCTTTCTACTATCCCAGTCTGAAACCTAACTGAAAAGAATCCAGATAATCTACTATACCCAGAGCCCTCTGAAACTGCAATCTGACAGTTCTCCACAAGCAGCTGGAGACAAAAATTGTCCAGTACTGGGTCCAGCAATGGTTTCTTGAGGAAAGGACGTTCAATCACTTCCTTCAACACAGGTAGAACCACTTGTCACTGAGGGATGCATTCGTCATCACACAAACTCCACTGTACTTCAACCTCTAGGCAGCCTTAATTAACCAGGGGGGCTGTGAATCTAAGGGGCAACTAGCCAGGCTAACAATCCCAAAGATCCTATCCAATTTCTCAGGGTCAAACACTTTCCAGATAACAATTCACACATACTCAATACCTAGACTCTATCACAAATTTATCCGACAGCATTGGGAGTATTCCGCACAATGGCCCTGAAAATATTCCCATGATTCCTCTACCCAGAAATAACAAGTCCCCTAAAACAAGAACATTCATTGTTTGTGGATGTGATAAGAACAAAAAATAAACATGTTTTGCTACCTTTATCGCCATAAAGTAATCCCTAATGTGGGCCCTTACACATGTTTAGCTGGATTCACTCTTCACTATCCTCCATAGACCTAGACACCTGTCATTTCATTTCCCCAAGCCCCTAGAAAACCAGGGAGCTCTCTTGGATCAACAGAAGGAAGAGGCCACATAGGAGAAATCCGATCCAAGACCCACAACCCCCCTTCATTCCAAGTACCAAGGCCTCAACTGAATTGCCCACTAGATCCCCAGAAAAAAACCCAAATTCCCTCTAGAACCCATTAGGTCTATTAATTGCTTGAGGTAGGCCAATCTAATAACCCAAGCTCCCTGCAGGAAGGGTCAGTGCCACTCAACCAAAAGAAATCAAAAAGTGATCAGACTATGGTAAAGGACTTGGGATAGCCTCTCCCAGCTTCAGATTGCTTCTCAATTGCTAGAAAAGAAAAGCCAGGTCTAACGGGTAAACCTAGCCCCAGTGTAAGTTGGGTCCTTAATTATCTGGGATATGTCCATGTTGCCATGATAGCCATGAACCTCTGAATCCCTCCAGACTAAAAGTCACACGAGGCCATTTGAACTTTCCAAGAACTAACTAACAATCTCAAAAACTCCACCAACTGACTCTTGAACACTTCAGGTAGGATGCAACAAACCCAACTAATCTTTAAAGCCCAAGTTCAATCACAAGATCTCCCACCTAGTTATCTATACACCTTTCCTCCAAGGCTTTCTGAATGCTATTAACCTGAATCCAAAATAGGCACATTTCTGGGGTCACCCAACTCTCGATAAAACATGCCTGGTTGGCCAATTCATCTAGAGTAAGATCACGGATAAGGCAGATTTATTGCATCTATTAGCAGCAGCCAGAGTTTAGTCCACTAAGAATCTGCATCTTGACATTGGGATGTATGCTCGGGGCTGGAAGATGGAATTGATTTCAAACATAGATTCTGCCTTACCCATGAGCAGCTTGGTTTCAAATTCTTACTATATTGTTCCCTGATTTTCACAACCAGGATATTATACTTCCCTCTCTATCAATAGTCTCTTTGCTGCCCCTGCAACCTCCCTCCCCAGATCCAGAAACCATCTAATAACTAACCCTCAGCAGTAACTACACATCACAGTTCAACTATAGGCAGCAATTCTTCCAAGCTGTTCCTACTAACAGTAGTCAGCAACTGCAAGGCACTGTCATAAGAGGAGGGCTATCTGATTTTAAAACAAAAATCACAAAAAGACTCTTCCCCTCACATATATCCAACAATCTTAATGCAAACCTGCCCACCTAGTTTCTACTCTTATATCTTAACCAAGACACAAAACTGACTCTACTTCATATATGTATTGTATTTATATATTATATTATGTTATGTTGTTATCTTATCTTATCTTATCTTATCTTATCTTATCTTATCTTATCTTATCTTATCTTATCTTATCTTATCTTATCTTATCTTATCTTATCTTATCTTATCTTGACTTCTAGTCCCATTTCAGGTATGAAGCCAGCTGGGTCTCCTCATACCAGTCACTTTTTCTCAGCTTTAGGAAGAAGCGAATGGCAAACCATTCCTGGTGGGGAAAATTGCCAAGAAAACTGCAGAAACATGTCCAGGCAGTCTCTGAGAATCAGACACAACTGAATAGAAGAAAAAATGCATACAATATCATAAAACCGATGCCTGTTTCTGCCCTTCAGGTCAATCACACTTTAGATACAGCATGCCCCCCCCCCATATACACACACACACACGCTCCAAAAGATCTATAATTGTGCTGCATGTAGTGCTGTAATTACAACATCTTATGTTAGTTAAAAGCTAGGGAATGTATTAATAGTGATGCAAGGTAGCATCCCTTCTATGAATGGGAAAGTGGTATCTCTGGAACAGATAGCATAGAAGGAAACTTGATGAATTCAGTGGGACAGTATGGAGCTAATATCCTAGAGGATAAATACTGATGTAACTACAGCTAATGTAGCACATTTTCTTTCTTGCAGTTTGCATGTGATCTTTGCCAAGCAGCAATCCAGTTGTAGTATGAAACTATTGATTTCCAACGATCATCTTGGGATAGATGCAACATTAGGAACTAAGGATTATTGGGTCTTTGCTATAGCCCTTTATTGGTTGATATAAAAAGCAAATTGCTTACAAATTGCTTCAAAAAGCTATCAGAGTATACTCTTCCATTTTTGTAAATTTCATACATTTCCTTATTCTTTGCTAAAAACATATTCCTGCTTTTTTCATTCATAAACATATATACAGGCAGTCCTCAACTTACAACCATAACTGAGCCTGGAATTAGTCATAAATCATGGCAGTTGTTAAGGTCACCGTGTAACCATGCCCGATTTTACAATCTTTTTTTGTAAAGTTTTTAAGTGAGCATGCGACTATTAAGCAAATCTGTTTTTCAATGGATGCTTTTTGCCAGAAACCAGCAAAAAAGTAAAAAATTGTGGTCATGAGACCAAAGGACACAGCACAAAGCCCTAACTGTGAGCCAATTGCCAAAATTTGATCATGTGATCATGGGGAGCAGGTCAACAAAACTTCGAAAATGGGTCTTAAGTAGCTTTGGGGAGGTCTATCGTAACTTTGAATGGTCACTAAGCAACTGGTCATTAAGCAAGGACTACTTGTATAAGTTACATGTGTGTATGTTTGGTATAGTATACATTAGTATAATAACAAGTATATTCCACACTTGAAAAACTGATCATTCATCATACTTATTTTACCATGAAAGAAAATTAGATCTTTAAAGTAATAGGTGACACAGGACCATGAGAATTCTGATTTTTAAAATGTGCAAAGCTGAAAAAGATGATTACAGAAAATCTTGTGGGTTTTGTTTTTGTCTGCATCACTGAATCCACATCCACTGAATCTTGCTGACCATGGCACCATGCAGAAATAATACGGTTAGGATACTGTTGAAATACTGTGTTTATGCAATTATAAACATGCCACAGAGCTGAAGCCAGAGGTATACTTGTACTAACACATATATGATTTACAAAGTTAAGCAAATGTTACCATTGTTAATTGGAATGGTTTGATATGGTGTCAAGAGAAATCTTCGCATATAAGAAACATGGTTTTACAATAGTAGCTTATTGTATTATCTTGGGAATTCTAACTAAAGTAGTAGCTTTTCCTTTATAATCCTGGCCTAATAAATTTGATATCTAAAAATATAAGAAGCTTCACTGTAAAACTAAAATGGCAGCCAAGTCTTTAAGTCTGGTGATGCAAAAGGTACTCTCTACTGCAGGGGTGTCAAACTGCCAGACCGCGGGCCAGACGCATCATCCCAAAACTGCGCCCACCCCATTGCTGGCAATGGAGAAAAAGCTCCGATACGTCGCGCGACGTCACGTGACATCCCGAGTTTGACATGCGTGCTCTACTGCATCTGAATGCAGCAAGTTGTCTTAAGTCATCCAGAGAGGGCCAAATGAAATATTTCTCTCTCTCTTCCAACCTCTTCCTGCCAGCTTTCAGCACCCACTGAGACAATTTGCCTCATTCTATCTTCTTCCTTAAAAATGGTCAGCAGCAAGGAAGAGACAACCTTTCTCTTTTGCAAGGTGCATTTCTTGGGATCAATCTATAGGAAGGGCACGTCAATGACGGAGGGCTTAGGCAAACAATAGGTGTCACTATATAGCCATCCATTCTTTCACTCCCTGACATCTCATTCCTCTTTGTCTCCAACACATTTTCTCCTTGTCTTCTTCTTCACCCTCACGCAGCAGGCTCAGACATTTTGCTCTTGTCAAGAGATCTGAATTAACTGCTTGCGGTTGCTTGTTTCTGGCTTACATTTGCTAATTCTGGAGATTTTATTCTAAAACAATATAGGTTCAGATAAAGCATGTAAATTTAAATTTAGTTTTTAACAGACTGATCATAAAAAAAAGCTAAATTTAAACATGAAATGTGTTCATTTAGAACTGTTTTTGGCCACATTTAGCATATTCTCTAGCCACCAAAAAGTAAAGTCTCCTTCCATCAAGTTTGACTCTTGGTGATATCATGCCTATGTCCATGCAGTTATCAGGTCAATCGCACAGAAATGTTTTTCCAGTGTCTTCTTCCGAGATATTGATTTGATCTCTTTATCTAGTCAACAGGGTGATATTATATTCAAGTACTAATCAGGTCCAAGTCTGCTTAGCTTTTTGAGATTAAACAACATTCAGTAGATGCTACAACGTGGTTTAGATTTGGGATTATTACTTGTCCAAATATTATTTTAAAACGTTCAAGTGAAAAGATTCTTAGAACAACCACATTGTTTAGCAGGCAATGCTAAATCACACCAAAGCAACCTTTGTTAGACAAAGAGACAAGGCTCTCACTCTGTAAGGCATTTCTGGAAGAATACCTTCTCTGTCTCACAAATTCATCTCTCTCTCTCTCTCTCTCTCTCTAGCCTTATGGGATACATAAATTCTTATGTAGCACTGAAGCACTGATTTTTGCAGTAGGAATTTCTATACCCTAGATCAGTGATGGAGAACCTATAATGTGTCAGGATATGCATGACATTTTGAGTGACACACCAGCATTCATTCACTAACACTTGACAACTATTCTTAAGAGCATGACCCATTCTTGAGCAATTTTTGGAGGCTGTGGAGGCCTCCTGAGAATGGGACGTATTCTCATGCAAGCTCCAGACCTTCCAAAAGTCGTGTGAGGGGGCCATACTCTCACACGGCCTCTGCACCCTCCAAACATGAGCTTTATTTATATTTGTATTTCATTTTTGTAGTTATTTGATGTTTTTTTTATTAATACATAGCACTACGCATGATTGTACTGTATTTTTAAAAAGTACATGAATATATAAAGAATTTTATCTTGTTTGTGTTTGTGTGTGTGTGTGTATGTATGCGTATGTGTGTGTGGCATGCCAGCAGAGTCAAGTTAGGCATTTTTTGAATTTTTGACATACAGGGGACAAAAGGTTTACTACTGCTGCTGCCCTAGGTTCTGTGACAGTGAATCTTTGGTTTGATTCTGAATTTTGTCAACACACAAAACCTATTTTGCTTGACTGTCCCCCATAATCAATAATACATTTTTAATTGCTAAACTAAATGATTATCTAGTTCTGCTCTTCCATTTTCCACCACATATTATGATTTAGATACTTTATTTTTTCCTTATATCCGGCTGCAAGGATATTAAATGCCTTTTACTGGAAGAGTCATTTAATTCTCTTAATGAAAGAATGGCTAATAAAGTTGGAGTGTGCATTGACATCTAAAATAACTTCATATATTAAAAGTAAACCTTACCGAGAATTTAACTCAAATTGGAAACTATTCCTAGATCACAATTTAATGCATGGATTTGTATCACATCCTAAATTTGGGGTTTCCTCACTTAGAAGCTATATTTCAGTTTTAAAGGATTTTCAAATAAAAATTTAGCAATATTGGTAGAATTTATTATAATTTATATCCTCACTTGATATTTTATACTGTTTTTTTAAAAGCTTAATAGTATTTGTTAGTTTTTAAAAACAAAATAATACATTCATTTACTCAAATAATTATATTTTGAGAAACTATAACCTCCATAATATTTGTAAATACCTTGCTTATTCATTTGTATTTTATTCTTTTATCTCTTTTCTTGAGTATTTTTTGTCTGTTTATATATTTTTTAAAATGGCTCGTTACAATAAAAGAAATCACCTTTAAAACTTAAAAAATCAACTTTTAAAAAAACATTCTAATAGGGAAGAGTGTTCTTTTCACTTTTAACCAATAATTACTTTTCTTAGTAATATTCACAAAATACAAAAGTATCAGAATAAGGAGATACGTTCTAATTTCTGGAGATTTTAATCAAGTAGAAAGCTAGGGATAGCTTTGTTACTAGTAACATTAACATCAATCAATAAATGAAAGTCTACCACATAAAACCTGTATCTTGGTAGATCACAAGACTTCAAGTGAATAGTATCCATAGCATAATTTCTGTGCCTTACTTACATAGAGTCTTTCTGCATTTACATTCCTGTGCACTAACGTCACAATTGCATTGAAGACCAACCTGGATATCCAGATGTATATCTGGAAAAAATGAATGTGCAAATTTGCTTTTCACATAGCTAGAAGCAATCACTGCCCTCAGCAAGGAGAACAGTATAAATTAATATTTGTATTGCTATAATGAAGTCGAGCTGCAGCAACCGGCCTTTCTAATATTCTATGGCTCCTGCACAGGGGCAGGTGGAAGCTGACTTGAAATTGGCTTGCCAATTTATTTTTAATTATTATTAGCAAAGGAAAAGGCAATTTTCCCTTGTGTTGATCTCCAGCAGCAGGATGACATATCTAATTTTGACACGTGGTCCATACGGCCGTCAAAGAGCTCAGATGCCAAGTTGTAAAGAATTATTTTCCAGCAGTAGCATCTGGCTTCTCCATGCACTCTGCAAGCAATGAAGCTGACAGCTCTGAAGTTGCCTGTGGGTCTGTCATGTAGTTAGGCTGCTAACTGAGCTGATTTTACCCTACTCAGTGCCATTTTTCTTTGGTTTCCCTTTGATTCTGAATTATTTGCATATCATTAGGCAGTGGAGAAAGCGCCTTTGCAAATCTAGTGCTGTACGTGAATGTGAAACTTGCAAGTGAATGTAGTTCTATACATATACTCGGTTTGTGCACAGGTGCAGTATGCTTTTATGAATGTATTTATATGAAATAACTAGGTCACACATTCTGTATTGATTTCTGTAGTATAAACCAGGGGTCCCCAACCCCCGGTCCGTGGACCGGTACCGGGCCGCGGCATGCCAGCAATCGGTCCGCACAAACAAGCAAAGCCCCATCCGTGGGATGCAGACAGCGCACAGAACGACGATGCCTCCAATCCGTGGAAAAACCTCTGTCCACGGAACCGGTCCTTGGTGCCCAAAAGGTTGGGGGCCTCTGGTATAAACCATTATTGAGGACCATACTTAAGACAAGGAGTTAAAAACTCTTGATAAATCAAATCAGGCCTACTAATATGAAAAATGAATGTTCTTCATAACCTTTGAAAGTTGCACATTTCACAAGGTTGTTGCTAGATAAATGTAGACATAATGTCTTCTGTTTATTAGTTGTTTTCACATATTCAGTCTTATAGCTGGACTACCAGCATAATCTGAAAACCAGAAATAGAAATAACTGAGGGAGGAGAAAATGGAAAAACACTAAATGGAATTTAGACAGCTAGCATTTTCAAAAGTTATCAAAGATTCTCCCTCACACACTTTCAAAATTAAATGCCTATTTCTTTTAATTGATATGTTTCTTTTTAAATATTTCAATATACTTTAGCATTTATTTTGGTGAGATCGTTAAGCACAAGTTAAATATGACTTTAAAAAAAATACCTCTGAATAAGGCTATAGTTTCAACCTTAGGTATTTTTGTGGCATAGCCTCCTTCAAATATCCCTAGCTTTTATTAAAAAAATACTGTAAGTAATTTTCAGTCTAGTTACCACCTACTCCATTCCCAGGCAATCCCTACTTTAGATCAGAACAAGCACACACATCATACATAGATATTATTTGCTTCCCTTTGCTTCCTAGATAAATCCAGTGCTACAGGTGAAACTGGTTTGCCCAAGTATCGATATAATGTAGCTTATCTTGAGTTATTCTTTCCTCTTCATTAAAATAAATGCATGTATTTACTTCTCTAGTTTTTAAGTCCAAAATCCTTTTACCTCTTGTATTTATTTGATATCCCAGTATTACTTTTAATTGCATTCAACAATTTAATATATTCTGTTCACTGTAACTGGGAATGCTGTTCACTGTAACTCATTATTAACAATGACATACAGTACACAGTGGTATACATACATATGTGAATTACAGCTCATTCTGTAAATATAGTGGGGGCTATTTTACTATAAATATAACAGGGCATTAATTAACACTAAAATTTAATCTGCTATGTTGTTGACCAGCAATTGCTGTTCAGATTATGCTGGTAATCCAGCTATAAGATAACCATCTATTTAAATGTGACTTGACCATTACAGATGCAGTTAAACATTCTAAACATTTGGTCACCTTGTCTAAAGATCACAGATTACAATTCCTTGTTGTCTAAGGAGGATCTTGATTTCACAGCTATTAAAGGACAATCCAGATAAACTTTTATATAAAATTGACCAAACATTTCTTAATTCATAATATTCACAGACACATACAACATACATATGCATATGCATACACACACACAGTGTGTGTGTATGTATGTATATACACAGTGCTTTTTTTGTAAAAAAACAAAACAAAAAGGTGCTGGAACTCACACATCTCATACAACCCACTTTGCCTACCCTACAAGGTTCCATCCAAAAAAGGTGCCGGAACTCCGTTCTGAGCGTTCTATGAGAAAAAAAGCCCTGTATATACACATACAGAGAGAAAGAGACAGACTAGACAGAGAAAGAGACAGACAGACAGAGACAGAGAGACGTATAGCAAGAAGCAGACAGAGCCCTGATAATCTACCTTATAGGAAATCAGTTGCAAAGGCATCCAGAGGCAAACTTATCATTTGCTGCAAAGACAATAAACTGGAATTCCCAGCAAATTGCTTTATTCCCATCACTAACATTTATCTTCCACAATCAGTACTAATTTGGTCTTATTAGTTAGAAAGAACAGGAAAAACAGCAACAATATGCCCCTATTTTAAAGTCATATCCTATTATGTTGAAAGACATACTGCACAAATCAAAACACATTCTTTTATGGCAGACAGATTCACGATTCTTGCTAATTTCAGCAACATTACAATGGACATTGTACTGTGCCCATTATATCAGGATTAGACCATATTCTAGAATAGACTCATAAATCCAAATTATAGATGTATCCAGATACAGGTCATCAATTTTCAACTATTAGGACTGTCTGATATTTTGAATATGTCCTCATAATAAACATGTTAAAATGCATTAAGGCTGAGAATGCATTATGTTATTCAGTACCCATATGGAGAACAGAATACCACTAGGAAGAACATCATTAGGAAGATGCCTGAATAAAAGGCTCTACAAATCTATTCTGTGTACAAAAACTAAAATAAAGACTCATACTTGACATTGTAGCTTTTCAACTCTGATAGAATTAGTGGGCCACTCTTTTCTTATATTATAATTTGAAGTCATTTGCTATAATAGAAAAATCTAAGTAAATAAGATGTTAAACTGCGGCATTTGCTCCTGCAAACTATTACAACCATTATTTGAATTGATTGTACTTGCATTTAATGATTTAATTGGGGATAAATATATCTATATCTATTAATTATATATACTACTCCACCAGTGTATAAAATAGTTAAATCTCCTAATTTTCTTCTAATCTTACAGTCTACTGAGGATGGATAAAGTATTAATAAAACAGTAAACATGTAAATATCTTTATATACTTTAAGACAGAGGCCCCCAATCTTTTGGGCACCAGGGACCTGTTCTGTGGAGAAAGATTTTTCTGTGAACCAGAGGGGGCGTGGCTTCATGTGCTGCCTGCATCCAGCGGATGGGGCTTCACTTGTTTGCGCGGCCCAGTTGCTGGTATGCCATGGCCTGGTGCCAGTCCACGGACCGGAGGTTGGGGACCTCTGCTTTAAGGCAAAGAATTACATTTATTTAGCATATATACATCAATTTTTTAGAAATCTGAGCGCTGTCTTGCTTTCAACTCAAGGACCTCAAGAATACTTGAGCTTCCCTGCATCCTTTGATTCTACTATCTCTGCAGCTCCTATAGTACACCAGATGCCAGCAAGCTGATCTATAACAGGATCCACATTGTCAACTACAAGTGTTTCTCAATTTACAGCCATAATTGGGATAGGAATTTCCATTGTAAATTGTTGCAGTTGTAAGTCGGATCCAAGTTTACAATTTTTACAGCAGTCCTTAAGTGAATCACATAGTTTTTAAGCAAATAGATCTTCCCCAATGGATGTTTTATGCTGGACAGCAGCAAACTGTGATAACGTGATTGCAGGACACTGCAACTGATCATACATACAAGTTAGTTGCCAAGAGCTCAGTTGAAATTACATGACCATTGGAATGGTGTGACAGCCATAAGTGCAAGTAAACATTACTTTTTTCAAGGCCATTGTAACTTTGAACCATTGTTAAATTAATGAGTGTACATCAAGGGCTATCTGTATGCTCTGTTCAGCCTGCTGTGCATTCTGATTGTCTTCATCTTGGTGCACATGAAACTTTCCTTAGCTAACCCCCATGGGATGCCTTTGCTGAGAACATGAAGAACATTAATTTGCAAAATAAATAAATAAAATAAAATAAACTCCTAATAACTGTCTGCCGAAACAGCTATTTATTTTAAAGTATACGTTTTCTTTGACTAATCTGGAGTGATTCTTTTTTGTGAGCAAAAATTATTTCAGGTATATTTTATTTTATTAATTTATTTTATTATTTTACATTTCTAGAATAGAATAGAGTTGGAAGGGACCTTGGAGGTCTTCTAGTCCAGCCCCCTGCTCAAGCAGGAGACCCTATACCATCTCAGACAAGTGACTGTCTAGCCTCTTTTTAATAAATCTCCAGTGATGGAGTGCCCATGATTTCTGGAGGCAAGCTATTCCACTGGTTAATTGTCCTCACTGTCAGGAAGTTTCTCCTTAATTCCAGGTTGATTCTCTCTTTGATCAGTTTCCAACCATTGTTTCTTGTCCTGCCCTCTGGTGCTTTGGTGAATAACGTGACCCCCTCTTCTTTGTGGCAGCCCCTCAAATACTGGAATACTGTTATCATGTCTCCCCTATTTCTTCTTTTCTTTAGACTAGCCAAACCCAAGTCCTGCAGCCATTCTTCATATGTTTTAGTCTCCAGGCCTTTGTTCATCTTAATTGCTCTTCTCTGAATTTTTTACAATCCTGGGCTGCTCACAAACAACAGTAAAAAAATGAAAACAGTCTTTAAAAAATTAAAAAGCCATTTAGGCATTCCTAAATACAAGATATTCCTACACATTCAGGAAAAAAAAACTTCACGGTTTTACTGGGCTCAGTCTGACACTATCCTAAGGCTTATGGGAAAAGTCAGGTTTTCAAGGATTTTCAGAATGCTAGGAGCCTGCCATATCTCAGTGGGAGGGTTTTCTAAAAGATGGGAGTTTCTACTGAGAAAATGTTCTGCCTCGATCCTCCTAGATGGCAACATTTAAGCAAAGGGATCTGAAGTGGGCCTACTCTGTCAGATATGGCGGAATGGACAGACGTCTTTACGGAAAGGCAGTCCCACAAACAACCTAATCCTATAGGCTTTAAAGATGACAGCCATAGCTTGAATCCCATCCAGAGAGAAAGTAGAACCAGTGCAGCTCACGCAGCATGACTGAACTGCAGAATGCCCAGTCTGAATCAGTTGTAATTTCTGAATGGTCTTCAAGGGCAACTCCATATACAGTGCATTGCAATAGTCTGGGAAGTGATATAACTTAAAGTCATTATACGTTATTGCAATCCTCCATTCAATTTACTAAAATGTCACACCAATTGTTCTAAGCACAGTAAAATGTCTTTGTCATCCCCCATGCTATAACCGAGTTCATCACTTGAAACCATCCCCTATTCATCTTTCTCTTTTTGAGGATCAATGTCTAGCAAAATAATGTTTAAGATGAGCTAGAATTGTCTGCCCTAATAATACCTATTCTGTATCTTATTGTGTTCAAGGCTAATTCATAATAAAGAGTTGAAAGCTAGATATTATGAAAGCATGTTGTAAATGTTTATTTCAGTGTCAAGATGGAAGAAAGGTTGTTTAGAATATTACAGACATTTATACAAAGAAGAACATTAAATAATGTTCACTAATATGTACCTTGCATAATTCAGTGTTCTATTATAGTTGGTTTGAAGTTTTTGGCTTCTCAGAAACTTAACAGTATTCTAAACACATCCAGTCTGTAAATTCTGCAACCATCCAATTATATTGCTTGAATGTATTAGCGTCAATTATACATCTCCATTTCTCTCCACAATTCTGTCTGTGGGATATACAAGCAGTCAGGTTATTTTTTGTTCTGAGCCTTAGAATCACAATCAAAAATTTCAGATTGCACCAACTGAGCAATGGTCATGTAAATGGCTGTGCAGATAAATAGGCTGCCACTCTTTCTATTGACCCCTGTTTCTGATAATGTCTTACCATAACTTACAATAATTTAACTGTTTAACATAAACTTTTGGTGAACTATCAATATATTAATATAAACCTACAGTACAGTTGTGTTCCTTGTAGCTCAACTTATTCTTTTAAGAAATCTAATTTAAAATACATATTGTCAAGAGCCAAACTGGATTCATCAAATACCCATATAGCTTCCTCTCTTCTAGAAACTGTTACAAGAAGGAAAACATAACTTTGCAAAAGGCGTTTAAATTCCTTTTCAGTAAGACCTGTTGTTAGACATTTAACAGATTTATCATTAGTTTTTATACCTATTTCTTCAGAAGTAAATTCTAGCACATTCTATGCATGTAACCATACTTTCTTCTTAGCAATTCTTTCTATACAATATTTCGGGTTAAACAATAAATAAAATATTTCTCTATGATTATTTTTTATTTTTTATTCATCATCTTCCTACCTAGTTAATATGTAAGCTAAAAAATCAACTTGTGTCATGGCAAGTTTGTTTTAACTGTACCATCTCAACATTCACACACTGACTTTGGCTTTTCAAAAGTTTTGTTTTATTTTCTAATCGATCAGAATTAGTTTTAGAAATTCCATGGCAAAGCATTTTAATTGAGCCATCTTTACAATATTGTTGGATAATGGCAAAAAATATTAGAATGATTCCAGAAACTCTGGTTTAAGTCATACATAGGATGTTGGAATAAGCAGACATATAATAGAGAGTATTTTCCAACCATGAAAGCATTCAGTTCAGGGCAGTCTAAGTTTACAAAGCCGAAGTATATTTGATTTCTGCCACTCTAAGTAACAAATTCCATCAGTCAAGTATCTTCATAACTCCCAGAAGCTTTGAGGACATTTTGTATTCAAAATTCTAGAAAGAGACAATTTCTACCTGAAGTAGTCATGGCCTTTATCTTTTCAGGATATTGGTAAATTCTGTTTTTTATTTTTAACCAAAGTAGCCATGCCAAGTGTTTTAGCAAAAATTCAAGCACCATACCAAATAAACCAAAAATTACAGAAAAATGCTTTCTAATGACACTTCACTAAACTTGTTTTGGTAAACTTTCTGAATTACCTGAAGAGGCGGGAACTGTATGAAGCTTAACTACCTCAATCAACAAATGAATTGTAGGTGTCTCAATTCCAATTTTATGCAGTGATTATGTCTTACTTATTGCAAATGCTACAATATGCATCAGTACTAGATTTCAAAGTCAGTAATACAGTTCTCTTACTTTCCAGTTCTGTAAATTAAAAAACAATAACAGAATAACAGAGTTGGAAGGGACCTTGGAGGTCTTCTAGTTCAACCGCCTACTCAAGCAGGAGACCCTGTTCCATTACGTACAAGTGACTGTCCAGTCTCTTCTTAAAAGCCTTCAGTGATGGAGCACCCACAACTTCTGAAGGCAAAGCTGTTCCACTGGTTAATTGTCCTCACTGTTAGGAAGTTTCTCCTTAATTCCAGGTTGCTTCTCTCCTTGATTAGTTTCCATCCATTGTTTCTTGTCCTGCCTTTTGGTGCTTTGGAAAATAGGTTGACCCCTCTTCTCTTTGTGGCAGCCCTTCAAGTATTGGAACACTGTTATGATGTCACCCCTAGTTAAACAGCATGTTTTTGCTGCTGAATTCTGTATTTTATTTAGAATCTCTTTTATGCAACCCTCTCCATCTCCAGCCCATTCTTAAGTGTATTACTAGATGTAGAGAACCTTCAAGTACTTGCATGATGAAATAGTTTGGTATTATATAGTGAAGGTAAACAGCCTTCACTTTCAGATACATTTTTAACATGGATCTCAATTCCTTAGTACAAAACTGCTGCATTCTTGCCTGAAATTATAATCCTTGAGCATTTATCTCAATGAAGCTTGCTTTGAGGGCAGTATGATTGACCAGAGCAGCAACAAATGCAACTACTACAACTACTCCATGATCAAATTACATACAACCCCTTGTATTAGCCTTCCTGATGTCTCTATTCTGCCTGATCATGATAACATCTAATAACAATAACAATAATAAAGTTGGAAGGGACCTTAGAGGTCATCTAGTCCAACCCCCTGCTCAGGCAGGAAACCCTATACCATTTCAGACAAATGGCTGTCCAGTCTCTTCTCTTCCAGTGTTGGAACATTCACCACTTCTGGAGGCAGGTTGTTCCACTGATTAATTGTTCTGTCAGGAAATTTCTCCTTAGTTTTAGGTTGCTTCTCTGTTTGGTTAGTTTCCATCTATTGCTTCTTGTCCTGCCCTCAGGTGCTTTGGAGAATAGCTTGACTCCCTCTTCTTTGTGGTAACCCCTGAGATATTGGAACACTGCTTTCATGTCACCCCTCGCCCTTCTCTTCATTAGACTAGACATACCCAATTCCAACAACCGTTCTTTATATGTTTTAGCCTCCAGTCCCCTGATCAACTTTGTTGCTCTTCTTTGAGTCTCAACATCTTTTTTACATGGTGACCAAAACTGGATTCAGTATTCCAAGTGTGGCCTTACCAAGGGATTGTAAAGTGGTATTACCACTTCATGTGATCTTGATTCTATCCCTCTGTTAATGCAGCCTAGCACTGTGTTGGTTTTTTTGGCAGCTGCAGCACACTGCTGGCTCATATTTAAGTGATTGTCAACTAGGACTCCGAGATCCCTCTCACAGTTACTACTATTGAGCAAGGAACCACCTATACCAAGGGTGTCAAACTGCCAGCCCATTTAATGTTTTAATGTTTTGTACTTTTGCTTTTATGATACTGTAATCTTTCTCTTCCCATCAAGATTTGATAAGATCACTTTAATCTCATTTGTAGTGAGACATTTGCCTATAACTATGTTAAGGGTGCTTTTCCATTAAGCAGAGGGCCTGGAGTCATTACTGGTATGTATTAAGGCTATGCTCAGTCTGGATGATTTGGGGCAGGGGTGTCAAACTGCCGGCCCATGGGCCGGTTGCATCATGCACCCACCCCACCTCCGGCAATGTGAAAAAAGTCGCAATACGTCGCGACGCATCATGTGACGCGGCAAGTTTGACACCCGTGATTTAGGGCATGTACAGCTATACTTACTGGCACTTCCTTAAATCAAACTTGATTTTTTCTGGGTACCCACTGAACCCAAGAAAAGATGCTACTTTTTCAAGAGGTTGCTGACAGATGCACTGTGAGCCCCTCCTATATGCTATAAGGAATCCTCTCCTCTTCTAATCTAGATTGCTCCACAGCTCTCATAAATCGTAAACCATGATAACAGAGGAGACATATTTATTCCCAAATATGTTAGCAAGGGATGTGTTACTTACAAATGTTCAATTACATATATACTTTGACATCTTCTGACTTAAAAGTTTTACATTAATGCCTGAAAACAAAGACAAAGGAGTCTAACCTAAGCAGAATTGTATATTGAATTGTGCATGTCAAATCATCTGTGCTGGATTTGGGATAAAAAGGTGGCCATTAATATAATTCCTTTCATTCTTGTCATTTTGCCTAAAAATAGTTGCAAAATGTTCTACTGATGATATTCAAAGTATAAGAAAGAAGAGACAAGAACCCTTTTGGTGCTTCAAGTGAGTGAGAAGTTTCTAGGGTGTCAATAATAACACAAATCAAGGTTGTCTCAAAAATAGGTGATTTGTTAATGTATAGCAGGGGGTCTTCAAATTTGGCCCTTTTATGACTTGTGGACTTCAATTCCCAGAATTCCTCAGCCAGGCATGCTGGCTGAGGAATTCTGGGAGTTGAAGTCCACAAGTCATAAAAGGGCGAAGTTTGAAGACCCCTGATGTATAGAAATGTTTAAAAGTTGTAATTTTAAAGGGCTGTTCAGAATGGACCATTCCAATTTGTCAAAGGAATTTAAAGGAAGAATCTATAGCATCATGCGTGCTATCTGTGACTAGTTAAATGACTTAGATGAGGGAATAAAAGGGGAACTCATCAAATTTGCAGATGACACTAAACTCCTGCACCTCCAAAGAGGGCAGGACAAGAAACAATGGTTGGAAACTAATCAAAGAGAGAAGCAACCTGGAATTAAGGAGAAACTTCCTAACAGTGAGGACAATTAATCAGTGGAACAGCTTGCCTTCAGAAGTTGTAGGTGCTCCATCACTAGAGGGTTTTAAGAAGAGACTGGATAGCCACCTATCTGAAATAGTATAGGTCTCCTACTTGAGCAGGGGGGTTGGACTAGAAGACCTCCAAAATCCCTTCCAGATCTATTCTATTCTAGTTTGCAATGTTCAACTTATCGTCTGAACTATATCATCTCATCAAGATTCTAGTTAAATGTAATATGATTTCTATGAAATGTTCTGTAACAGAAATAAACATGGTTTGCATCTTATTATTCTCTAGGGTATTGGTTAGAACTGAGATGCAAAAGGCCAGAAGATTCTGGCCTTTTTTCTATTTTTTTCTATTATTTTCCTGGGCCTTTATATTTTGAAATATAGAAGTAACCTTTCTGCAAAAAAAAAAAATAGAATTTGCGTAGTTGATAATATCCTACTGAAGATATCCAGCGTAGGTACTAGAAATCATACACTGCAGTTAAAGAGCTCTATATTCCATGGGTATTTCCATTTGTAAAACGTTTGGTTACTTTCGGGAATAGTGGCTTTTGTTAGGCTAAAGGAAAGAGTAAATTAGCCTCATGAGATGCTTGTGCTCCAAGGCCAATTTCTCATTTACCAATTCTTGTTAGGTTATTACAACAGGAGGCATTCCCTGCAGAAGTTTAATGAATCCCAAGAAGATAAAATCTCTGCCGGAAGAGACCAAAGTCATAGCCAGTATAATATTATTTCTACAATGACTAATCTGATGGTTATGGGAAGCTCAGAAGAATGTGAATGAAATAGCATGCTCTTACTCCTCAGCAACCAATACTGAAATGTATACTGTTTGTAGAGATACAATAGAGAATTCAAGATTTGTTTTTCTAAGACAGTCATTTAACCACAATTTAGGTGGTTTCTTAGACAAAAAGATTACCAGCTGAGAACAAAAAAACTTGATTTGCATGACACTCATCTTTAGAAATAGTAACTTTAATTGAAATGGGAATGTACAGTAGTAACTCTTACCATAGAGGGAAAATTGTGACTTGTAACTTTTATGCATACCGACAAGTTGATTGACAACTTCAAGACTCTTAGTACCTTTCCTACCTTTAAACTGGACTTGGACTAGGCAATCCTTAAAACAAATGACTGTCTGCTGACAAGAATTCCTTCTATAAAGAAGGAAACAAACATAACCCCCACCCATAAACACAGAAGAACTTTGTCTACTCCTATCAAACTAATTTGAGGTACTTGCTACTCAGGGCAGCAAGTAGTTCAAATTAAAGAAAATCTACAAGATTTTGGTGGGCGTTTCCACATATACATAAAAACAAAAAAGAGATTCATTTGAGCTTTTCCCAATGTTCAATCTACTTGATTTATAGGAAATAGTAGTTTTGAATTTATAACTATTTTAGTTATTGCTTTAAAAAGGTTCTAATATAGAATTTCGTTGTCAATAAAATTTGAAGTGTCAGTATTGTAAAATAAACACTATGTGATTGCTATATGAGAGCGCCACTTTAGCTGGGAGATTCTCTCTCTCTGCCCTACGAAGAAAGGCCAGGGCAACCACTTTCGAAAAACTTTGCCAAGAATAACCGCACAGACATAACAGAACCAGGAGTCAAGACTGATGGGAGGGCTTCTGCTCACAGGCACAAAAGATCTTTGTAAAATTGAAATTACCTTTACCTACGATGTACTGTATGTAAGAACAGCATATCAAGAGATTAGCACTACTGTATCAGCAGTCTCCTGAACCTGACAATAACTGAAACCATCGTAGAGAATCATATGAGATTATTTTTTAAAAAAAATTCTAGAGGTTTTGGGGGGAATATTTGGGGATCTAGCTATGCCCTAGTGCCAGCGGAGCTTGCAATGCTGTTGACCAATATCCTCACTAGGTTCTTAACAATCATTAATCATGTTGTTGTTGTGAGGAAGATCGCAGGAGGAAGGAGTATTAGGTATGTTTGCCATCCTGAGTTATTTATAAAAATAACAAAGATGGGATAAAAATATATCTAATAAATATTTGCCACAACTTCCACCTTGCTGAATACTTTCTCAGGTTGTGTTGTATTAAATTTTCTTAAACGTTGTCATTTGAAATATTAAAATATATTTTACATGGCTAGGAAATCTAGAATTGCTACTTTCATTTAGGTCAAGCTGACACAGTATTTAATCTGGTGTAACGGGATGGTGTAGGAGAAGAGATGAAGAGGTGAGCACAGTTTAATGAGAACCTAGGGATTAATTAGGAGGAGGATCTGAGATTTGCACATTTCCTGGACAAATAGACGCTTCCTTCTACTTTACAGGCCATATCTGCCTTGAATAGTTTTTTGTATATCAAAGCTTAAGCTGTGATTAACATTTCTTTCAATGGATACTAAATGTTAGACCTTTTTATCAATGCATGACTTTAACAATGAAAATGAATTCAACACCTAAAACATCACAAAGCTGATCCTGGACACTTTGATTCAATTATTTGATTCCAATGTGCAAATTCTAAATCTAGTTCTATGTGTTATGTTTCCCAGAAAATAGAAATTAGCTATTCAGAATTTAGTTATACAGTACTAGGGTCCTGCAAATCCAGTAAAAGAGATGTTGTACAACAGATTTGCTGCATGCAGGGTACCTATCATTGGATCAATAAAGTACAGGTAGTCCTCAACTTACGACCACAATTGAGCCCAAATTTTATGTCGCTAAGCAAGACAGTTAAGTGACTTTTGCACCATTTTACAATCTCTCTTGCCACAGTCGTAAGTGAATCACTGCAGTTGTTAAGTTAGTAACACGGTTGTTAAGTGAATCTGGCTTCCCCATTGACTTAGCCTGTCAGAAGGTTGCAAAGGGTGATCACATCACCCCCGGGACACTACAGCCATTATAAGTATGAATCAGTTGTCAAGTTCTCAAATTTTGACCATGTGACCATGGGGATGCTGCAACGCTAATAAGTATGAAAAATGGTCATAAGCCCCCTGTTTTCAGTGCCATTGAACAAATGGTTAACGAATTAAATGAATGGTTGTAACTTGAGAACTACCTGTAACTGCTTTTCTTCAGCTTCATGTGGCTGCTTCATAAGTTGGTCCTGGCTGTCTGCAGTCTGTGCATGCAAACAGAAGACAATTGTGAGAAGATTACAAAGGAACCAGAAATAGATGGGCTTCCGTATTGATTCAGATAGGTTGATTCATACAGCACTTATATGTTAGTTTTGCTATTCTCAAGATGTAGTTGAAGACATTTTTTTATATGTTATATATCCCAATATATTTGTGAGCTTCCACCAAACAAAACAACAACCAAAAAACCCTGCCATCCTGCTGAACAATAAAGTTCCTTTTCTTCCATCAACTAGGCCAGTGATGGCGAACCTTTTAGAGACTGAGTGCCCAAATTGCAACCCCAAACCCACTTATGCATCGTCGAGTACCGGGTGGGTGTGGCCCATTGGCTGTGTGTGGCCCATTGGGTGTGCATGGCCCATTGGGTGGGCATGGCTGTGGTGGTAACGGCAGACTGGGTGGGACTAAAAAGTTCAATCAATTAATTTCAACTTTGCAAGATCTTTTTTTTTCCCCACGAGAAGTTGAAATTGACTGATTGAACCTTTTTTTTTTTTGCACACGGTGGCGGAGGCCTAAAGCGAAAAGGTTTTATAAAACCCAGCTGAAGGCCTAGGACTGGGGCGATGGCGCGTGTGCCCACAGAGAGGGCTCTGAGTGCCGCCTCTGGCACCCGTGCCATAGGTTCGCCACCACTGAACTAGGCAGCTTTTAAAGCTTTTAAACTGGGGGGAAAAAGCCAAAAGGGAAAAAAATGAAGTTCCTACTGTAAGCCACCCTTTTCCAATAAGGGAACAAAAAAATTAGAAAGATGCCATGATAGACACAACAATTTTCTTAGAGTCCCTTTTCCATCCACATCCCATAGGAAAGATAAAAGGATAAATTGTCTTATAGTCCATAGGGACTCATTATGTCCAAGATCAGAGAATGGAGACATCTGCAACACAAGTAAACCCTAAAGATTTCAGAATCCTAATTTAAGTATGGTTTCTGATAACTCAAGAGCAGCAGGTTGAACACTCTGGAGGTATCTACAACCACCCCATAAACTTTGCCATAATTGGTTTGTTTTAATTAGTATTAAGCTACATACAGTATTCAAACACGTATTTTATCAGAGTGAATTCTATAATTTTTCTAGATTTTTTTGGAAGTAGAAAAAAGTATCAAAAAGATATAAATAATAAATAACAATTTTTATGTTTTTATGTTTCTGGTTACTATACAGTGCGCTTTACCGCAATCATTGGCCACTGAGTACGTACTATTAAAAACAAAATTAAATTGGGAAAAGCTCAATTTGTAGTAATAGGTCTCATTCAGGAATAATTGCATGGAAACCAAAGTTACATAGTTAAAATTAAACCAGGATTTCTCATCAACCTTCTAAATGCATCCCTTATGGACTTTCAAACTTCTCAATACTTAGCACTGACAAGATTCTATGCCCCTTTTTGATGTCAGAGAGGTTAAGCTAATTACAGCTAAGGAATGATGTTCCTATTTACCAAGTTTAACTGGTATTAAAACAATGGTTTTATTTAAAACATGAAGGACCACTTTTATTTTAATAGATCTAAAAGCATGCAAGAACTGTTTTTCTTATGATGATTGCTAACCTGCCCTGTTTCTTTCAAGGCATTTAAGAAAATGATATGGTACGGCTATGATTTTAAGAGAGGGATTAAGAGTTGGAAGTCTTCCAATGCTACCCACCAGGAGTATATGGATCCCAACACTTTCTCTGAGCTGTTATTCTCAGTGGTTAGCCATACAGAATTAAAAGTGTACTGTTGTGAGCTATTCATTCTCCTGCCTTAGCAGAGAAATCAGCTTGCTCCCATAACACTTTTACCAGCTTTGATCCTGCCTTTCTTAATGAGAAACAAGGACTAACCACTGCCCACAATCCTTGACCACTAGAACTGTTGTAGATACTTCAACTTGTTCTTTTTTTAAAAAAAAATGAATCTTTTGTCATTCGTATAATAGTACCAAGATGATGACTCTTATTTCAGCAGTTCTGAACTATATAAATTATTTGAATTTTCCCCACATGCATACTGTGAGTTTGACTGCTGAAACTTAAGCAGTATCTGAAGGATTATGCTTAATAATTCTCTATAAAATAGTTTGCTGGAAGCACGAGAGCCACCACAGATCTCTAAATAATAGTATTTATGATACTTTCACTGTAAGATAGGGAAAAGACTAACATGGTCAAAGATTTCAAAAGTAACTTAGGTGTAGCTACAGTGTCTGTCAACCATGTTTTACTGGTCTTTATACATTATATTTTTAAATCCTTTGTACTACACAGAAGCAGCCATTCTTCTCTACTGTAGATCTGAGTCTGCGCATTGCAACCGAGTCATGATGCTAAGCAAGCGGGGCACTTTGGATTTTTAAAGACATTGCATCTGGTGCGGAGACAATTTTGGTGGCCAGGAATGAAGAAAGACATTGAGAGTTATATTAAGAGTTGTGCCACTTGTGCTGCCATGAAGAGGCATTCTGGAAAACCTCCAGAATTGTTGCAACAAGTCGCCGAACCCTCTCAGCCTTGAGAGGAGATAGCTATGGATTTTATAGTAGAATTACCTGAGAGCAAGGGAAACACTGTAATATGGACTGTGATTGATCTATTTTCCAAATAAGCGCATTTCATCGCTTGCTCGGGATTTCCCTCTGCCCAGAAGCTAACCAAACTGTTTTTGAAACACATATATCGGTTCCATGGTGCCCCAAAGTGGATTATTTCTGACAGAAGGGTCCAGTTTACTGCTAAATTCTGGAGAGAGTTCTTTAAGATTCAGCCCCAGTTTCATTCCATACAGTATAAACCTTGTGAACTCTCAAGCTTCCTCCTTCCGTTATATATTCAAGATGGACAGTGTTTAATATTCCTATGTTATATATATGTAGGGGTGTAGGTCTATATATATGTTGTATATAATATGTATATGTTGTATATAGTATGTTTAGGTGTGTGTCATGTATGTGTTCACTTTGAGAGCGGGCAACTAAATTTCATTTTTGATGTGTGTCGTTGTGCCCACAGTAAAAAATGACAATAAAAGTTATCTTATCTTATCTTAAACTGATTGGGTCCTCCCAGGGGCTTTCATCTGCTTTTCATCCGAATACTAATGGAGCTTCAGAGAAAGCTAACGCAATGGTGGAACAGTACCTCAGATGCTATGTAAATTACCAACAGACTAATTGGGCTGACCTCCTGCCTTTTGCAGAGGTAGCCTAAAACAATACGGTGCACAGTTTATAAATTTCTACTAAGATGGAAGATGGAAGAAGAACAAGTAAAAGAAACAATGATAGTGTGGGCAAACTTTTTTGGATATTCTATAGATTTAGAAGATTGGGAAAAGCTTTGGGAGAGAAATATTAAACTTACTAAAGCAGCCTCATATAAAGAGAATCTATATAAAATGTTTTACAGATGGCATATGACAGAGTTAGATTAGCGAAAATGTTTAAAAATGTATCGAATATCTGTTGGAAATGTAAACAAAAACCAGGTACTTACTATCATATTTGGTGGATGTGTCCTAAAGCTAAGAAATTTTGGTTTAAAATTCATATATGGCTAGAAAAGATGACTAAAATACAGATAGAATATAAGCCAGAATTGTTTTTGCTAGGAATATTAGGACGTAATTACGGCAAAGAGAATGAATACTCAATATTACATGTATTGACAGCTGCGAGAATTGTATTTGCCCAATTTTGGAAAAATGAAAATCTACCACATGACCAGATTATAATTATGAAAATTTTAGAATGTGCAGAAATGGATAGATTAATGTTAGCGATTAAAGAGAAAGAGGATTCAGTGTATTTTAGAACATGGGAAAATTTTTATCAATGGTTAGCATTACGTTAGAGCAAAAAGACTGTGAAGTCTAACAGGATGAATTATATCTATTTAGTAAGCTTTAGTTTTATGACTATTGTTAGCATTAATGATTATAATTGTTTAGTATTATATTAACTACTGTTATTTAATATTTGTACCCGGACGATAGTCTGCTTGTTCAAGCATTGGATTTTTTTTGTGGGGGTAACCCCACTATTGTACCTATCCCTATCCCCATCCCAATCCCATTTTCCAACCTCACACTTTACCCATACCATCCCTACCCTTCCCTTACCCACATAAAACCCAATAAAATATATATACAGGAACAATACAGTGCACAGTAGCACTGGACTCACCCCATTTAAAATAGTAATGGGTTGAGATTTTGTGCCCATGCATGAGTATCCACAGGAGTCTCCTACTTCCCAGACTCTGGACCAATGGGTGACATCCTTCCAGGAGGTTTGGATGAATGTGAAGAAGGCATTGACCAAAGCTACTAAGGTTTACAAAGAGCAAGCAGATAAATGACGCTCCCCTCAGAAACTTTTTCATGTTGGACAATTAGTTTATCTTTCAACAAAATATTTAAGGTTAAAATTACCCAGTAGAAAATTGGGGCCAAAATTCCTTAGTCCTTTTCCTATCCTTAAAATCATTAACCCTGTCACAGTGGAATTGAAACTACCACAATTGTTGGAGAAAGTTCACCCTGTTTTTCATTGCAGTCTATTGAAACCTGTGTCAGAATCCTCTTTGAGACCTGTCCCAAAGAAGCCACCGGGTCTAATAGTGATGGAAGGGGAGACACATTATGAAATAAAATGTATTCTCAATTCTAGGTTGTACAAGGGAAAGTTACAATACCTTGTTCAGTGGAAAGGTTACCACCTTTCAGAAGCTACATGGGTGAAATGTACAAATGTGAAAGTGGATAGATTGATAAAGTAGTTTTACGATAAATACCCTCACAAGCCTTGAGGGAATGCTTAACCTGCTTTTTCTTTTCCCTGCAGGAGACTCTTTCTTTCTGATGAGGAGTTGACTGTCAACTTTAAAAATGAGCATGGCTGTAGCCATCTTCCTTATTCATTTTCGGTTGACACATAGGGAGGGGGGATTGCCAGGTGCTTCGCTAGTCTAAATAAACTTTTATCCCATGGGAACCAAGGTCATCAGCTGCTCCCGAGACTGCAGGCTGGGCGTTTCGTGAAAAGCCCACCAAGAAGATGTATTGGGGAATGTAGTTGCTTGCATAGCCATAGGGGTGGGATTTCTTAACTTTGTATTGGAGAATTGTTAGATGTTATTCAGACTTGGTTTCATTTTTGACGTGCCGATACTTTGTAACTAATAAACAAGTTCTTTGAGGAATTTGCAAGCCTCAGAGTTCTGCTTTATTTGTCTCTGTCTGTCGGAACCATGACACTCTGAACATTACGAAGTACTGATAAAAAGTACTTATTCATTGTTTCTTATTGTAATACGTACCATATGTTTTACAAATTCATTAAGTTGAAAAGAACAACAATAATTAATATTAGGCAACTCTCTCCTGAAAAACATGACTTCAATAACATTTTGAATCACAAAGCTATAGAATTCAGTATAGCCTGGGCAAAGAGGGGCTCAACAAACATGAACTGTAAGATCAGTTATTGTTTACTACTGTCATCCTTTGAAACAAAGAAACAAACTTAAGGTAGCATGCACACATACACACTACAAAGTAGGTTGGAAACATGTGCTTTATATAAGATCTTTCAGCTTTGTCTCTCAATGAATATTAGTTTTCCATTTCTCCTTGGTGTAAATCCAACAATACCAACAGAAGAGGAGTTGTACCTCAGGATTGGACTATGGAGTTCTTGGTTTGCTCTGAGTGGATTATTGAAAATTCAACCATCTCATTACTCAACTAGGTAATATCAGTTTGATGGAGTGTGAGATTTGCTAGCTGCTTATGTGTAGTAGTTAGCCCTGAGAGTTTGGGTGGAGATGTATTTTCCTTCATGATTCCATGATTATTGCTTCCTGCCTGATTGTTTGTTGCTTTTCCCTGCCTATCCAATTGTATTCTAGTCTTTTAGTTTCCTTCCAGTCTTTTGTTTCTTTTGAGTTATGTTTAAATGAAATTTATCTCTATGTACCCATTGATGGCTGATTCCAGTATAATTGGCCTTTATAGCAGTTGGTATACCAGCTGAAAAAAATATTAAGCAGGCAAAAATGGGCAAAGGAGTTCTGTACTGAATCCCTATGCCATTGGTGATCAATTTTTGTAATCTATTTTCAACACAGTTGATAAATCAGTGAGTGGAGTGCATCAATGATTTAGTGAAAACTTGGATTTAATGTCACGCAAAATACCTTGAATTAAGTTTGCTATGAATAGTGCAGGAGGTCCAGAAAAAAAACTTTCATGGTACATTGAAAGGAATTATTAAAACAAAACCCAATACTAACACAATTCAGCTGGTTCACAAAATTGCCTTATCCCACTTTGGTTGTCACTTCTGTCCCCATGACCCCTGCCTAGTTTTCTCCTGGAAGATTTAGGTGGTGATCCCAAATAAACTGCACTTAATTCAATAATCCAGTTAACTTCTATTTATTAATATCTAGAGCAGAAGACAACTAGTTCGTTAAATATGTTCCCATTCACTCCATTTTCATTATTTTCATTATTTGGGCAACTATCAGGTCATGTTAATTAAGAGACTCCTAACACTAATTTACCAATTTCATGCTCATATTTGGTTTGTGTGTGTGTGTGTGTGTGTGTGCTTGGTGGAAAGTGGATCTAGGAGTACATAAAGGACACGAAACCTCACTAAGAGATGACCCAGATGTCTAATGTCCTTACTCTCATTTCTCTAGAATGAAGTGTCATCTATCATTCATTCATTCATTCATTCATTCATTCATTTATTCATTCATTCATTCAGCCACCAATTTGCATGATTGCAATTCCAAATGGCTTACATCAACAAAAATCAAATGGAAAACCCAAACTATAATTAAAACCAGAAAAATTAACAAAAGCAAATTAAAAAATGCAATGCACCAATGCCATATTAAATAAATTCCACCTACCCAAAATGGCTGGATCTATCAGACTGACCCACTGCCCAGCCTTTTTAAAGCCTTCTTAAAAGCTAACTGGGTCAAGACCAACCTAACTCCATGGGGAGAGGGGATTGTTCCAAAGGACAATCAGAACATCCACTGCACTGCTGCTCAGGTTGGTTCTCAATCAACGATGCAGAAATATTAGGCAAAAGAGTTACTAGAGATCAGAATGTGAAGTGAAGTCAACAACTTTCAGAATTATCTTTGTTGAGATTCAGTTATTGGGAGTTGGGTGGCAAATAATAGCAATAATAATATTGACATTGGCAAAATCACATAGTCAACTGCAAAAGGCAGCTTTACTCAGAACAGCTTATAACCCTTAACATCTGCTGATACCAGGTCCTTGGGAAGGAATTGATAGGTGGATAAAAATGTTAAATCCAGTTTGAACATCTGGTTCACTATGCGATGAACCATATTTATAAATGGGGCAAATAACGAAAACTGTCTTGCACTATAACAACAGAAATTATGAACATGCATGCAGAGAGATGTGGATGGAGCCCCGAGGAAGATAATTAAAAAAAAAAAAAGATATGCAGGAACAGTTAAGGGAAAATACAAGACAATTCAATCTTGGGAAAGAGAAAGATATGAAAAAGAAATTCAAAGTAACTGCTGTGATTCTGTTTCATATATGAGGAGGCAGAAGAAAACTGGGAGACTTTCAAGATTATGTTATATCGTACAACACTATAGTTACAATGTTGTAATCTTGAGGTGTCTGTTCCTGATATGGGCTACTTCAAAAGACTGATAACATGCATGCATGAAGGAAATGATTGCATTGTTAGAGACCCCACACACCCACTTTACGGCCTATTTCTGTTGCTCCCCTCTGGGAGGAGGTTTTGAAGTATTTCTGCAGGACTACCCGATTCTGTAATAGCTTTGTTCCCTACACCATCTGCCTGGTAAACTCACAAGATTTGTTTTTCTCGCCATGCACATGTATACATAACCCGAACTAGACTGTGTTGTTTCTCCTTCTCATATAACAGTGGTGGCGAACCTATGGCATGGGTGCCAGAGGCGGCACTCAGAGCCCTCTCTGTGGGCATGCGCACCATCGCCCCAGTCCTAGGCCTTCAGCTGGGTTTTATAAAACCTTTTCACTTTAGGCCTCCGCCGCCGTGTGCAAAAAAAAAAAGGTTCAATCGGTCAATTTCAACTTCTCACGGGAAAAAAAAAGATCTTGCAAAGTTGGAATTGATTGATTGAACTTTTTAGTCCCACCCAGTCTGCCGTTACCACCACAGCCATGCCCACCCAATGGGCCACACCCAGCCAATGGGCCACACCCAGCCAATGGGCCACACCCACCCAGCACTCGACGATGCATAAGTGAGTTTGGGGTTGCAGTTTGGGCACTCGGTCTCTAAAAGGTTTGCCATCACTGTCATATAATATATGTGGGTATATGCATAATTCTGTATTTATTTTTGTCATATTTATATAGTGAATATTGCAGGTGGTGACCCTTTGAGAGCTGTATGCAATGAAATTTCATTTTAATGTATGCCGATTAGTGTACATTCAAAGTGACAATAAAGTTATTATTCTATTCTATTCTAACAAAGTTTGCTCTGTGGTGGTTCAACATTGTTTTTGTCATTTTAATGAAAGCTTTGGATCTCATAGATATTCTGTCTTGCAACAGGCTTCAGCTGAACCCAGGCAAGATGGAATGGCTGTGGGTGCAAGAGACCTCGGGATATGAATGTTTATCACCATTAATTCTGGATGGGATTGCACTACCACACACAGATCCAGTGCACAACTTGGGGATCCTCCTGGATTCACGATTCCTGCTCAAAGAGCAGGTGGCAATCGTGGTTAGGAAGGCCTTTGTGCAACTTCATGTTGCGCACCATTTGAGTCCTTAACTGGATCCTAAAATCCTGTGCAGGGTCACTCATGCCCTAGTCATCGGAAGCTGCAGCTGGTGCAGTATGCAGCAATGAGCACAGTTCTGGGAGCTCCTAGGGCTGCATGTGTAACACCCTTATTGCGCAAGCTGTGTTGGTTACCAGTTTGCTTCCAGATCCAATTCAAGATGTTGGTTGTTACTTTTAAAGTCCTACAAGGCACGGGTCCAGGGTATTTGAGAAGCCGTCTCTCCCCAATGGGACAAGCCCACTCCACCATGCTAGCAGAAGAGGCCTGCTATGGATCCCGTCTGCTAAGGAATCGAAGCAGGTGGAGTCAAGGAGAAAAACTCTTTCCGCTGCGGCCCCATCCCTGTGGAACATTCTACCTCCGGAGGTGAGAACTGCCCACTCCCTTTTAGTCTTCCGGAAGAGTTATCACCTGGCTTTGCCCACTCCAAGGGAGGCACTCAGCAGTGGAGGCAGCTGACGGGGTAAGAAGACCTCATCTCTTATCACACCCAGTTCTTAGCTGTCTTAGTTCAGTTTGAATATACTTCTTAATAATGTTATAATTTCATGTTGTTTTAAATCTTTTAACTATTTCTTTACTTATTTTACACCCTGTAAACTGCCCAGTCACCCTGTAGGAAAGATGAGCGGCATAAAAATTAATTAATCAATAAATAATATTTTATTCTGATCCCCAATAAGTGAAGTTGCTCTGTTTATTCTTTACTGAAAAATTGCACCACGAATAAGCTCAGTGCGTGTGCCTCGTGTGTTCTAGGCTGAATAGCGTTCAGTTTTCTTTAATCTTCTCATGCTTACAACTTGTAAAGATACAATCAAATCATAAAGTCACATAAGGCAATAATAAAAGTTCAGTGCTGTCAACAGCAATGCTGGATACGTACTAGCACCAAGCTTGCTGAGGTTTGTCACAGCTTTTTGACACCTACAGAAGTTTATAAACATTTTTAATATGCAGCTATTTTTATGTGAAGCAGAGGAGTCACAGCTTCCAGACAAGTGTGAGATGAACATCAGTGAATGGGTTTCATCTAATAAATAGATCCCTAAAGACTTTGTTTTCCATATCTCCACCATATACTGGCACACTGGGAACACATTTGCATCTGCATGAACTAAGAATAGATTTGGGTTTCTTTAATAAACCATCTAGTCCACGGGTCGGCAACCCGCGGCTCCGGAGCCGCATGCGGCTCTTTGAGGCCTTACCTGCGGCTCCGGAGCCTCCTCCGCCATTTTGGCGAGCGCATGCGCGCATGCGCGGGCGGGGGGGTGCGCGCGCGCAGGTGCGCATGCGCGAACGGCGCACGCGCATGCGCGAACGGCGCGCGTGCGTGGGTGCGCATGCGCGAACGGGCCGCGCGCATGCGCGGGTGCGCGCGCGTGCGCGAACGCGCGGCTCCCAGCGTTTTTTTTTTTTAAGCTAAATGGGTCCGTGCGGCTCATCCGACGTTTCGGATGGCCGACCCATGATCTAGTCCAACCTTTGAAAGCCTACCAGGCTTTCCAAATTACTCCTTTTTAAAACACTGTTTGTTTTCCAAAGGCATTTTTCAAGAGTCACATCATAAGTTATTTTCTGATTCTGTAGATATTTGTGACATGTTGGAAACTGCAGCCCTCAAGGTGCTGCCGGATGCATGTTTCAGTGAAAGAGTACACAATTCTTAGGCCACAAGTAACTTGTGAGTTTCCTTGTCCCTCCACTTTCTTTTTACCTCTTAGATGCCTCAGTCTTCTTCCCAATTTTAGGAGGTTTCTAAAAAGTAAAATAGATTCTTTTTTAGCTTTTTAAAATGCAAATCTATCCACGACACTGAAATATAGGACAAAAAGAAGAAAATCTGCCTTCATTCCTTCCAGGTCTATTAATGAAAATAATGTCAAAAAGTGCAGCATTCAGCTACAAAAATGTTACCTGGCCCTGTTTTAGTAAGGCATAATCCTTGTTTCTAAATAGAAACAAGAAGCACTTCGGCTTCTTTTCCAGAAGGGGCTATAACCTAAGGCAAGAGGGAAAACTCAGCTATATTCCAGTTGAAAGGACATCCTTTAGTTTTTAGTCTCCACCTCCAGATGGCGAAAAATGCAGCCTTATAAATCAGCTCTAGCAGCACTCCCAATATATTTGCACATGACCTGAAGCTTTTTCCCATAAAACAAACAAACAAAACAAAAATATGCTGCTAGGAAGCGGGTGACGTTTTCCAGTGCTGGGACTGATTTGCAGAAAAAGCTAATCTTCCTTTCCACTCATTAAAAAAAAAGTGAGTCATTTCTAATTAACTTAAAGTTAGCCTGGGAGACCTCATTGTCTAATTGGGCTTATTTCTTTAAAAACTACTATTCATTCAAAATATTTTTTTTGTTTGTTTTATGCAGATTTTCTTGCCATTCAGTGAGGGACAAATGGAAGGATTATTAAAATAACTGCTAAAGTAAAAAAATAAAAATGATTTGGTTTGGCTGAAGACCTTATCCCAAGTACTGATAAACTGTAGGTCTGTGCAAATGTTAAAGGGGTGCTGTGATTTGGCAAACTTTCAGCTGAAGTGCTGGGTTAGAACACCCTCCAATACATTAATCCAGGGGGTAAAAGGGTCCTATGTGCATGTGCTTAGAAGACCCTCTTTTTAAGATAAAATTGATGTCCTTTGATACTTTGAATCTAAGTCAGTTTACTCTTTCTCAAAGTTAAAATGGCACTTCGAATCTGATTATTTTGACAGATAAACAAGCGCCATTTGGTTTTTTTTTAATATCTTACATGGGATAAATCTCATAATTTTCAGCACATATTTTCTTACTCTATAATTTTGCCTGAATAAGTTAATTTGTTCCCAGTTCAGAAAGATCCTTTTCATGTCCCTTTTGGTTCCCCTGTCCTATACTGACCTGAAATTAAATTATTTTTAAATGTTTTATTTGCTGTAAAAAGTTAAGCAGATATTATCACTAACAAAGATAACAAATTAATAGCTCCCATGGAGATTTAGTGAACTAAATGTATTTCTAATTCTATAAGTTTCATTTTTGTTTTTTGATGCACTCTTCTTACTAACCAAAGTCTACTTCTTTGTATAAAATAATTTCCTACTGCCAGGTCAAGAAATCACGCAATCTGGTGTAGATGCAAATAAGATTAATAGCCATGTTGAAGAAGTGATATTGAGAGGGTAGATCAAATTCAACAAAGGATACCTGATTAACCATTGAGAACTATAGCAGCTTCCTGCCACCACTGTAATTCAGTCACAAATTTTATTATGTAATAATAATGCTCAGATGTAGATATATATTTATGAATTATTTCTGGCCTTTTGAATACATAGGACAACCCGGGGATGTGGATACAAAGTAAACTGCATATTCTTAACAGTTATTAGGTAAATTGTAATTAAATTTGTAAAGTTCAACTAAGAGAAGTTGGTCACTTGTTGAGATAAGCGACTACAGAAATCAAATAAATAAATAGTTATTGTTCAGTGTTGCCCTTGCTGATAAGGCTTGACAAGGAACCATGGTGGCACAGTGGTTAGAATGCAGTATTGCAGGCTAACTCTGCCGACAGCCAAGAGTTCGATCCTAACCAGCTCAAGGTTGACTCAGCCTTCCATCCTTCTGAATCTGGTAAAACGAGGACCCAGATTGTTGGCAATTATGCTGACATTGTAAACCACTCAGTGCTGTAAAGCACTGTGGAACTATTGCTATTTGAGAGGGTTGGAGTCTGACAACAACTCTAAATTAGAATCATACACAGATTGCTAGACTCAGGTAGAATCATAATATTCTAGCAATAAGTAGCCATTTACAGTGAAGTTATATTAAAACCCAGTGAAATTCAAGTAAAAATGTGGGTCTAGCCTCTTCCTCTATTCCTTCCCCTTCTTCCTTCCTTCCTTCCTTCCTTCCTTCCTTCCTTCCTTCCTTCCTTCTTCCTTCCTTTCCTTCCTTCCTTTCCTCCCTTCCTCCCTTCCTTCCTTCCTTCCTTCCCTCCTTCCCTCCCTCCCTTCCTCCCTCCCTCCCTCCCTCATTCTTCTTGATAGGTATTTACTTGCTCTAGTTTAGTTACATTTCACACTAACAGAGATACATTCTTTATTCCTGCTTTTATAAATCAGAAATTTGAGAACAGTGTGCCTGGAAAATAAGAGTTAATTCATGTCAAGTTAAAGGGCATGTAATTTTATGTAGCCTGGGCAGTCTTTTGTAATAGTCTTTTGTAACACATCCTAATGCAGAAACTATGTTTAAGTACTAGATGTGAGAACAGACCACTGCAGAGAATATAAATCCTTATGTTCACCCACAGACATAATTCCATGTGGGTGGATGCAGCACAAACAGTCTTACGCAACGACCTGTCTGGATGACATATTCACTGCAATCTTCCAGAGCAAAAGCAGTCATTTCAATTCCCTTCATAGATCCCAAAATTGCTCTTGATTAATATTTGCATCTTGCATCAAGACAGTAAAGCATCCTGTTGCTTTATCAGCTCAGTCTACTTGCAATTCAAGCAGTACTTCCCTCTCATTCTAATTACTCTAATTACTGTGCCTACCTGATGCATATCTGAATGTTTAAAACAAAGAGGTGAGAAATTTTATAAGGTCTATTCATCAGAGAGCATTAAGTATGGGTGAAATAATTATTCCAGATACATTCTTTCCAAAAGCTATAGCACCGTATTCCAAAAGTAATTACTTATGTTGTTTAAGGGACAGGAGGAATTTATTAAAATAAAATGTATTAAGGAACAAAGAAATCAGAAAGAAGGTTATGCTGTCATATCATGTCAATATCTTTTGCTATTTCTAAAAGCATTTAAGTACTATAGCCAACCCCTACTTTTCATTTGGCTATTTTTACACATTTTAATTATACCATATTCCGTACAAGGTATTCTCTATTTTATATTTCATCCATATTTAGATTAACTATACTATTACAGCAACTGGTAATATTAAGTTTATTAAAACAAAAAGTTAAGTAGAACCAGACCTGATTAGTATTTAGAAGGAATATCACCTATCTAACAACATTCTGGAATATGGAGTGGCAAACTGTTTCCCTAATGTCCAAGAAAACAGTTGAATGAATAGTAATTAGGGCTTCTCTTTGAAGTGATGGCTGTTGCAATGCCCCACAATCACTCAAAATTCAGACATTTGACAGCCCCGCTGCATTTATGACCAGAGGGTATGCTTCAATTCCCTTCACCTGCCTATTTCTCTGCCCTTTTAGCCACCCTGCCCTTTGCTCCCACTACCACCCTCCTTTCCCCCACCCCTGCCCTGCACTCTCTGCATTCCACTGTCTCTGCCATCTTGCACTCTACCCTGTACCCCTTCCACCCTGCACTCTGCTTACCCTGCTGCCCTCAACTGATCTTCACCATCTTCTTCCTTTCAGTGGTCATCAGGTAGACTCAGCCTGGCCCTTCGTGAGGCAGCTGCAGCCTCAACATGTCCCCAGGAAATCCATGCATAGCTTTGGGAAGAAGGCCTCATGTGGCCGGCAGTTACCTCACCAAATGCCAGGCCAGGTATACCTCAGAAAAAGTGGAAGGCGAAAGTCAGTTGGGAGCAGCAGTTCATGGGGCAGCAGGCATGCCAGAATGCAGGGCAGAGAGATTGGTACTGCTGGAGCTTCACACCATGGTTTGGAACAGCTGCAACTGGAGTTTGGTGCCGGAGCAGATGGTACCTCACGCCACAGTGCTGGGGCTTGGCACAGGAGGTGGCTGGTGCCGAGGTGGTTGGGGCTTTACACCATGACAGCACAGGACTTGAAGCAGTACTCCTTTACAATGGTGGCAACAGAGGTGCTGCTGGGGCTGAAGAAGAGGCCCAGGGGTAGCAGTGATGGGTTTAGGCCGATGAAGGCCTTGGGCCTCTACATCAGCCCCAACAATGCTGACACCACCACCACTGTCAAGGAGAGGCCCTGTGCAGAACAACCAAAAAGGCAGACATGGGAGGGAGAGAGACAGGTAGAGGTACTTGAAGTAGATGTATTACCTTGGATGAATTGAAGCTCAGAGCTGGGAGGGCCCAAGCTGGGAATGCTTGCTTTGGCATGGATCTTCACCTAATAGCCAGGTAGGATATGCTTAAGAATGGCAACAGGGACAGTCAGAACTGCTATCACTAGGCATGATGTCTTGCTTAATGATGATAACACTTAGCAATAGAGTTGCCAGTCCTTATTGTGATTGGTAAGCAAGGACTACCTGTACTTGTATCCATGAAGAGATTGATTTAATTGTGTTTAATGTGACAGAAGATTTTAAACTAGCCTCAATTATCAAAAATCTGCTTGCTCGTTAAGTACTGTTTTGTTAAAATAAAAGGGCTACCCCTCTTATACAAAATTTCTAAACTGGAGACTCTAGAAATCAAATTAGAATAAATTAAATGTAATTTTCACAAAGAGAACCATTGCTTGCAAAGCAGTAATCAAATAACACTTCATGTATGATAGTGAAACATTTATAGATGAGCTAAAACATATTTTAAACTATAAATGTTAAGATATGCATTTTAACTCAGAAATTACCAGAAATTGTCTTAGAAACGCTAGTTTCACCATACATTTTAAAACTAGGTAAGGACTACACAACCTTTGCTTAAATTATTGGTTTTCTTCCAAACAAGATGCAACCTTTTCCCCTCTAGTTTCAGTATATTCAGTTTTTTCATACTGTGAAAATTACAGGTAGTCCTTACCTTACAAACCATTCATTTAGTGACTGTTCGAAGTCACAATGGCACTGAAAAAAGTAACTTATGACTGTTTTTCACACTTACAACCGTTGCAGCATCCCCATGGTCATGTGATCAGAATTCAGATGATTGGCAACTGGCATGTATTTATCACATATCATATCACAATGTATATCAGTCTTTAGAACCCTGTTGGTCATGTGACTTAGAAATTCTGAGAGTTATAGTGCCAACACTGCTGGAAAGTTGCAGCAGATCAGAAAAGGCCAATTATTTAATACTAATGTACTAATGTCCCTCGTCCAGGACACAGTAGAATCCCCTAAAACTACATATCCCTCTTAAAATCCAATACTTTTCTGGAACCTAGGCTTTGGTCATTTGCGAAATTTTGGTGAAATGAAACTTCTATTCTGTTCCACTTAAAAAGTCATGACAATACATTCATACGTGCACACCTATAGTTTTCTGCAATGACATTTAGCCAAAAACTAAAAGAAATGTAAATGTGTAGGTCCTAAGGCTGAACAGGATTTTTTAAGTTACTGGTCCTTTAATTTCCAAATTCAAACTAAAATATTCAGTGATGGGATTCAAATAATTTAACAACCGGTTCTCTGCCCTAATGACCGTTTTAAGTATAAAAAATGATATACTGAAAGGTAGTTTATTATTTCATGCATTTAATACTTAAATAAGAACAATAAAAGAGGTACACAAAACTAGATTATGTTATAAGAGTTTTAAAATATTAATGAAAAAATATTAAATAATACCGGACAAAAAACAATAAACAATAGCAAAAAACAGAAAAAACCCCCAATAAAACTGTTATTTAAGATATTTCCATATTGCTTCTTGATTGGCATCCTCACTTGCAATATTCTTCGCTTTTATCCGAGCATCATCGGCTGTGTCATTTATCCTTAACCATCTTTCCACTGTAGGAGTCGGATCCCGGTTGCTGCAAGGCTCATTGCGCCAATCGCGCCGGTGCCGCCACTCACGGCAAGAGGCAACACATTACGCCGCTCACTCCGGTGCCACCGTTCACAGCAGGGGGCTGCGCAGTGCATTGCACCGATTGCGCTGGTGCCGTTGCTCACGACGATTGGCATGACGAGCCTTGTGGCAGGTGGCCGCGTGGTGCATTGCGCCGATTGTGCCAGTGCCGCTGGTCACGCCAATCGGCACTGGCATGATTGGTGTGAAGAGCCATGCAGCGTCATGCTGCGAGTAGCAGCAGCAGCACAATCGGCATGATGCGCTGCATGGCCTCTTGCCACGAGTGATGACACCAGTGCGATCGGCATGAAGAGCAACGCGGAGGCCTGCTGTGAGCGGTGGTAGCGGCACAATATGCCATGTGTTGTGTGGCCACAAGCGGCCACAGAAGAACTCAGATTTATCATAACTGGTTCACTGAACTCAACCAAAAAAATAGGTATCGGTTCTACCGAACCGGTGCGAACCGGCTGAATCCCACCACTGAAAATATTGCAAAATTGTTGTATGAAGAAAAACTAAAGTAAAAACAAGAAGTCATTTACTATCATTAAGCTTTCAAAGTTTACTTTTTCACAAGCAAAACGTATATATACTATTTGATGGGTTGCTAACCAAATAAAATATAAAGGTATTTATACTGAAGAGTTTGTCTAAGCTGATTCAAGTCATAGTCAATAATGTTCTCAATATTTTCCAGACCTACAATTATCCCCCCAAAGCTAAATTGTCATTTCTAAGAAACCTTTTCCATGTATGTATTGTTAATTAGTCATACAAATAGAGTTCCAAACTTTATGCATGGTGTTGTATGCGTCTAAATTTTAGATAGAATAAACACTGCAAATCACTTCAGCTTTATTATTTATCACATAAATAGGGTTCTTTTTTCCCCCTAAAAACCACTTCTATGTACCAGGAGTTATATAAACCAGTTGCCTGTGACTAAAATTATTCTTTGCCACTGATCTGCAGCTTGGGCTGATAGAAGTTGAAGCCCCAAATATCTAGTATTTTCTAGTTTATTATGTGTATAGGCATATCCATTTTAGTTCTGTTGACACACACACACACACACACACGAAAATATGCACAATAATTTATGCAAATTCAAAAGTTAGTAACTTGCCAAAGGTTTCCACTAGGTAGGGAGTTTTATTCCAATTTGTATGGTCCGTTTTACAATAAACCGCACCGGCACCTCATCTCTCTTAGGAAATCAGGATGATCTCAGCCAGCTTGCCTTTTGCAAGGCTCTAAAGACCTGGCTCTGGGCCAGGGGCTCCAAGTGTGTGTGGGAACCTGTTTCTTGATTGTATTAGTGATTATGGGATATATTTTCTTGGCTGATATGTATTTTATTTTTTCTGCTATTGCAATTGTTTGCACTTTATTTAAATTTGTTTGTCATCCAGAGTCACTTGTTAAAATGGGTTGCATACAAATTGAATAAATAAAATAATAAAACAGTTAAAAACATAAAAAACCCAAATATGACAGCCTGCACTAAAACCAACCATAACAATAAGAACACAACAGTGACCTCACAAACACATTAATCCCAGGCCTAGCAACAGAGGCAGGTTTTAAAGACCCCAACAGAATGGGATTGAGTTTAAGAGAGTGGGGTTGAGATTAAGTGAAAAATATGATAAAACTTTAAAGCGGGGATTCAGAATGAGATACAGGCGGGGGCTAGCAGCATATTTAAGCTATAGTAAATTGCAATCACTTGGAGGAGGAACACAGAAAGAGATAAGAAGAATCTGAACATCATGGCAGGGAAAGAGGCAGACAAAAGGTCATAGTGGTACTAATGGCCAAATGTGGAAGCTCTTAGTAAAGAGAAAAACTAGATTTAGATTGAGAGATAATTTTTTAAAAAAATGATTAAAGATGATGGAACAAAAGATGATATCATTCCATTTCTTGGAACAGCAATAGTCTAGGCATGTAAGCACAGAGGTCTGGGCAGCGCTTCTTAAATATACTGCAATGAAACTTCTATCAGTTATGATAGGCCAAATGCCTGGAATTATTTCCTATTTGTACCTAAGGAAGCGTTTGCTACTTTGCCTCTCAATTACTGTGTTCATATGACATGCTTGTTGATGGTTAACTGAACCATGTTCACCCAAGTTCTCTAGGTTCACATGACATACTAGTTAAATTATAGGAGGTCTATATTCAGTATGCTCTGTGAATATAACAACAGATTGTGAGCCCATACTACAATACTAATTTATCATCAAAAGTGCTGCTTCTATAATTTCAGATGATGTGTACAGTGCATACCAATTACAGGTAGTCCACCTTGAGACCAGCAACTCAGTCATTAAGCAAAACTGTCACTAAGTGAAAAGTCACATGACCATCATTGTGCTCACGATTTTACTTCAGTTTTCCTTTGCTTTACAGCATCAAAAGAATATAACCTCAAGCAGCCAGGTGAGCCCAAATAGCAGGGAAGTTTTCCTGAACTTGACTGACAAAAAACCAAGTAAAAGGACAAATCTTTTGGAACACTCACCTGGCACTGGATAATTTGCTAGAAAAAAATGGTATTTGTACTTATATTCATAATGAATGTAATGAAGGCAAATATACAGTATGTGTCCCAGGATAATGTTGCAGGATCCAGTCTAAATTGATCGCTGAGATTGAGCTTTTGGACTTGTGTTGGAGCCCATGCTCAGGGAAACTCTCTCTCCAGAATGTATTTAACATTCATTGGAGAGAAAGGGATTACAAGAGAGTAAGCAGGCACACAATGGAGAATGCGCTCCAAAAAGGAGCTAGCACCAGATGTTTACCTAGCATGCTAAAGATTGAGAGGCAGGAATTGCATAGGAGGCAAAAAAAAAACCTTATTATGAAACTGATTAGGATCTTATCAATTTTGGATAGCAACTAATTAAAGTCTGAGCTTGTTCATTTGCAGTTAGCACTTTTTAAGGACAAATTGCACTGTAGAAAAAAGTAGTTCAGGAAGAGATATTTGTTTAAGCAATCTCTCCACTCTGCAAGAAGGGAAAAAACAAAATTAAAAAATGAGACAGACACAGGACAATGCATACTAACTATAATGGCAAACATGTATCTGAGAGAAAGATGCTGCAAAGCTTGCAATTACTTTTTCATTACCGTCATACTACAAATGACCACTATCCAAGGTAGTAGCTAAATGAGAACTACCTGTATTAATCAAATCATTAAAATTTTAGACATAACCAATTCTGACACCAGCAAACAACTGGTTCTGCCCTGGCTTTTCCTTCTCCAGGTCAGTCTGAGCTGACCTAATGAATCTCATGGATCTTGTATAGTGGGAAATCAAACTAGTTTTGTTCCTGTGCCACAGCAATGAATACAGGTAATCCCTGAGTTCACTTAACACTCATTCAAAGTTACGTGATTGGCACCCCCTAGAGTTTACGAGAAAGTCCCAAAATCATGAATATTGCAGCACCATAGCAGTTGTTCGCCTTTATGAACAACTGCAGAGGCTTTGCAACATTCACCCTATTCCCCCCCCACTCCCCACAACTGCTACCCCCTTCCTTCCTGCCCAGCGGGACTCACCTTGCAAAAATCTGTCTCCTGTCTGCTGCTATTTCTTTCCCTTTGAGGGAGAGGACAGTCGGCTTGGAAATGCTTTTCGCGCCAACAATGGAAGCTCCCGGGTGCCATAATGTCATGTGAGTTCAAACACCCATTCTCTGCAAAAGAGATCATGGCCCCCAGAAGCTTCCATTCTCGGGGGGGGGGGAGTATTTGCTTCATTTGCATTCCTATGGAACAAAGCATGGAATCAGAGTCAGCCAGGCACAGGAAACTATGCCACCTGTAGCCTAGGTGCGCTGCTCACTCCCATGTGCTGGCCTTAGTTTGAGGGCAGGAAGGAAGCCTTCAACTTAGCACTGGGGAGGGGGAATCATAGCCACTCAGGTGGCTGCCACCGCCAGGGGCTTGGGTGCCCCAGTTCTATCCTAGTTGGAAGAAAGCAGAGGCGTGGCAGCAGGATTGTTCTCAAACAATAGACCTTGCTCAGTGGTGTGTGCCGGCATTGTTGAGAGCAATCCCGCTGCTGCGCCTCCGCTTTCTTCCACTCAGACAGAGCTGAGAAACCCAAGCCACTGCTGATCAAACACTTTTTATCCGAACAGAGATCATACAGAGATTTGAAGCTCCATGTGACTCCCAATGGGGCACTTCAGACAGAGTCTCCTTCTCAGTTTCTGAAGCGCTCCTAGTAGGCACATGGACCTTCCAATCTCTGTCAGGTCTCTGTTTGGATTTGTTACAGCGCCTATGGGGCAATTCAAAATGCAGGGATTCACTGCGTTTTGAAGTTCCGTGTGACTGCCGATGGGGCACTTCAGAAATGGAATCTTCCTCTCCATTTCTGAAGTGCCCCATTGGCAGTCACACGGAGCTTCAAAACGCAGTGAATCCCTGCATTTTGAATCACCCCATAGGCACTGAAACAAATCCGAACAGAAACCTAACAGTGATTGGAAGGTCTGTGTGCCTGCCAATGGGATGCTTCAGAAATGGAGCCTTCCTCTCCATTTCTGAAGTGCCCCATTGGAAGTCATATGGAGCTTCAAATCTCTGTCTGATCTCCGTTCGGATAAAAAGTGTTTGATCGGCAATGGCTTGGGTTTCTAAGCTCCATCTCAGTGGAAGAAAGCGGAGGTGTAGCAGCGGGATTGCTCTCAGTAAGACTGGCACAGAGCAACGCACCCGGGTCTTATTGTTTGAGAGCAATCCTGCTACCATGCCTCCACTTTCTTCCAACTTGGATGGAACTGGGGCACCCAAGCCCCTGGCGGTGGCAGCCAACTGAGTGACTATGATTCCATCTCCCCAGCACTCAGTTGAAGGCTTCCTGCCCTCAAACTAAGGCCAATGCATGCGAGTGAGCAGCGCACCCGGGCTACAGATGGCGTAGTTTCCTGTGCCTGGCTGACTCCAATTCCACACTTTGTCCCATAGACATGTGAATGAAGCACCCCCCCCCCCAAGAATGGAAGCTTCTGGGGATCATGATCTCTTTTGCAGAGAATGGGTGTTTGAACTTAGGGGATATTATGGTGCCCAGGAGCTTCCATTGTCGGCGCGAAAAGTGTTTCCAAGCCGACTCTCCTCTCCCTCAAAGGGAAAGAAACCATGGCAGCGAGGAGACAAATTTTTGCAAGGTGAGTCCCACGTGGTAGGAAGGGAGGGGAAAGCATGAGGTATCTTAATAGGTCGAGGAGGCCTTGGGGGCCTGTTCCATCACTAGCCCCCCCATGACCTTCCCCATTCTGAGATACCTCATGTGCACTTAACGAACTGCACATTCGCCCATACATTCGATTAGTGAATGGGTGGGCGAAAGCAGGGAGTGATCTCGTTCAATGGACAAGATTCACTCCCACGAATCTCGAGTTACGAATGGAATGGGCAGGCTCAAGGACTACCTGTACACTCATAGGGGCCATGGTTGTAAAGGAGACAGGTGGAAGGGATACCAGCTGCAAGAGAATGCTGCTGGAAATTGTATCTTTTCCATTCAACCATAGTTTCTGAGCCTTTGCGTTATCTTCAGAGGAACAAGAAAAATTGAACAACCAGTTCTCAAGAAACAGATCAGCATGGCTAAACAACATTCTTGCTAGCTAACCACTACTGAATCTTTGTTTCTAAATTTAGGATTTTCTTACTGAGTTTGAAAACAATTCAGTCTTCTCCACCATTTTTTTCCTATAAATAAAAACACATCGGTTTAGGATGGTATTTTTAGACAATGAATGTTTAATATACACGTGTATGTAAAAGTCACAACAAACCAAAGTAGAAAGACACTGCAGTACTAATTGCACAGTTGTCTGTACTGAAATTATCTAAAATGAGAAATGACAAAATTAGGAATGGAATATAGCTTGACTCCAAAAGATTTATGAAAGGATATGGTTTAAAATTAATTCATTTAGATTTTTATCCAAACATGTAAAAGAAATTAAACATTGTCTTTCAGTTTTGATTGCAAAACATTTTCAAGTTTATAAATAAAAAGCAGCATAGTAGCATTTTTTCATAAATAAAACAAATACTACCTTGAACAATTTCTAATTTTTTTCTGAGCCCTCTTCATTACAGATTTAAAAATAAAGAAATTCCAATATAATCACCCACAAGTCAGACTATTTTGGAATAATAGATTTTCACAGTGAAAGTCCTTTTTAAAAAGTTGAGATCATAGCATTTCATTTGTATTCTGATCAGAAGAGACTGCCAGGTTAACAGCAAGTATTATCATACTGCATAGCTTGTGGTGAGCTAAATTAGTTTTGGCACAAGAGAAAAGGTATTGAACCATGGCTTATATCATCTGTATCCAGAATTAATATGTGGGCAACTTGTTTATTTTGACCCTTACAAATTAAAAGGATAAAAAAATAATGTGGATTTAGCTTCTTCAAATATAGCTATTCTGAGTTTCCTTATTCCAGCAGGGCACTTCACTAAGTATTTAGATACCTCTAGATTAAACAAATCCACTGTTTTAAGTTGTCCTTAAAAGCTAGTTGTCTATAATATTTGATTCCAAATGCTTTTCCTGCTAGAGGAAAAAGCAAAAAATCCATTGGTCTCTTTAAGGTGGTGGGGCACAGTTGTGCACACTAATCTGATTCTATCCTCCATGGCCATTTTGGCTTGGACTGCAGGACAGACTGAACTCCTGCTTTCTTCAGTGCTTCTAGTCAAGCATCACATGGACTCTCATGGGTTAATCCTGTTTTTTAAACACAGGTTTAAAACACATTTAAACACATTCTTTGAAAAAACATTAGACCTGTGTTTGAGAAACAATGTGACCTATAGGCCACAATCACAAAGGATAAGTTTTCAAGGAACATCAGGAAATTGTTAGTTGGGTTGGAGATACGTATTTTTGGAATTCAACAGTTATCTGCACTGACAGGAACATGTAAGTATAGCAGACATGTTCTAAACATATCTATTCTGCAATTTGCTACAAGTGAGTTTCAACCTTGGTAGCAGCTGGGGAGTAGTCTATCAAGTTCATAAAATGGTGTAGAGTAGGTAAAATGATATGGAAAGAAATGAAACCAGTGGGTCTATGCCAAACCACTTGTAGGAAAAACTATAAGACATGCGTTGGTGTCAGAATCAATAACACAGAGAACTTGCACAATGCAGAACCTGGCATAAATTGTCCTTCTATCAAACCAGGAATGCATATTTTGTACTCTTTCCAAAAACTACCAGTCTCATGTATATAAGGAGAATTAAAATTACAGTACTTTTAAAAACTTTCCACGTTTTTAAAGTTTTCTTAAATGTAACTAAAATTGAAGGAAACTTTGGAAAAAAAACCTGGAAAGTTATAATTTTGATTCCCCTGCATTCCTATTTCATGCCATTTCTCCTAATTGAAAAGCTACTGTTTTCTTTCATATGCAAACGGGGGGGGAAAGCATTTCATGATGCATATACATCCCGACACAAATCAGCATCAATTAATGGGAAGAAGAAAATGCCTAACGTATTTTAAGTTGAATCAAGGCATGCCACTTCTGAATCCAACAAATATTTTGAATGCTCAAAATATGCAGTGAAACATTTCTGAAAATGCACAGAATGTCTCTTTGTTCCCTGGATACTTCAATTTTGGGGGGCAGAGGAACCAGATGTTCCAGACATTGCTCACTATAGCGCATTATAGCTTGTGTTAATGGCAGTTAGATCCCCAGAACTGGTAAATCAAAGAATCAGTGAATCAAAGATTCCACAAGCTTTAGGAAGGAAATGCCAAAGCATATTGTTTTTAAAGAATTTGAATGCATTGATGCTCAGAGTTCAAATTTTTCTATGTGTTACAAAATATTACTACACTATTTTCTCAAAGTAGCTCTTTTACAACAAGGATATAGAAGATGGTTCATACCATGGTTTAAGGATTACCATGTCAGTTTTTAAATTCACAATTTACAAAGTATTAACCATAGTGAGAAAGAAAAATATGAAGCACTTCCTGGGATGATTTCAGTACAGATTACTTTCTGTATACCAGTTTTATTCTGTTAAAGCCTCTTTTTTCATTCAGCAAATGTTTTCTGTACTCAGAATACTCTAAAGGGAACCTTCAGTACATAAGTGGTAGACCTTGGTTTTTACATATTGTCTCTTTTGGTTCATAAAGCACCCTACAACTGCAGACCCCAAACACATCAAGCATTCTGAATAATCTCAAAGTCATTGCCCAAAAAAACAGAAACCCAGAAGGGGGCGAAGGGGGGACCTGCTTTTTCAAGGACATTTATTATCTTTTCAGTTTGTGGGTATAGGAACAGCAACAGGAGAATACCAGATTGTCACACAATTTATCCCCAATTTTAATATTCACCTAAGAAAACCTATAAGCAAATAATTCAATGGGTTCATAAACAGAAGAAAATGAAATAGGAGGGACAGGGAAGCAAATAATAATAATACTCTTGTTTTGCTCTTAAGATTTGTACATGTACAGTCAGATTTAAACAAAGGGTGGCAATCATATCTCAGTTTAACATTTTGATTTTTCAATAGGAAAATATTTCCTACGGTTATATACATATGCGTATAATTTCCAGAATGAAAACTATTACATGATATTTATATGTATGGCTCATTCATTCCAGATTTGATTCCAACCCAAATCAACTTTTTTTCCCCTGAAATCAATCCACTCAGCTTTTTAACTTGTGACCTTATCTAATAGCCTATTATAGCCTACAACATTATTGCAAACAGGTTGTTCCTCTTATTAGAGGTCATGATTCTTCAGCAACTCATGACCTACTGACCACATAGAGAGTTAAGGATTTACCCAGAGTCTCTTCTTCATCTTGGTCTGCTCCTTATTTAAGAGCTTGCTAACCTGAGGTCACTTTCTTCTGCCCCTTCTCCAGGAACACATGCCCAGGGCATCTACAATTCTTCTCCTGGTAGACTATAGCTAGCTAGGTGCTAGATCTATCCTTTTAAAGTATTCCCTCTAAATAAATCTTTTTTTTTTAGGGTTCATTACTCTCTGCTCAGGTTAGATCCCCAAGAATGTTCATATGACACAATCCTTCAACCTCCTCTAAGGAGGAAGTAGGAAGACATTTTCGGAATAACCCTTCATAGTACACATTATATAACAAAAGGATTAACCAGACATGGCCAAGATTTTTGGAAGCTTTGTTCCAGTTAAAATAAACTTATTCTGCCAAACAAACGTTCTTTTCAGTCACCGTAATATGACTAAATGAGCTGAAATCCACTACCCTTCAAACGAATTACTGAATTCAATAGAAGAAAATAGGTGCAGTTCAGAGTTGAACTGTGGAGCCCTTGATGCTCTCTGAGTGGAGTTGTTTGCTTGTAGATGTTTCATTACCCGAGTAGGTAACATCATCAGTGCCTAGTTGGGTAATGAAACATTTGCAAGCAAACAATCAAGCTCAGAGAGCACCAAGCATTCCACAGAATTATTGAATGCCCCATTAATTTTACCAATTATGGATTTCCTAAACTCATAATTATTCATTTTAAAAATGTGTTGGAAAATACACTAGTCATTTTTCGGTTACCATCTATATTTCTAAAGAAGCATAAAACAGTGAAGTAACTGGATGTAACAAGATTGACAGAATATTACACATGAAGTTCAGAAAATAAATGTGAGTGAGGATTCACTTTACCAAATACTGTTCCTACAACAATTCCTTACAATGTTGTAATGGGAATGAATGAATGAATAATAGTAATAAATCTCTACAGCGAATGGGACATGATACCAGGCATACAACCGTACTAAAATTTTCCCATTTTCAGTAATTCCAGAAGAAAAAAAATGTGGGTAAACTTTAGGGTATGTAACTCTTTCAATGTTTAACAATCTAAATTATCTCAATGGGTAAGTTATGGATATACATACATTGAATACCTATTTGACTGGACTGCTTATACTAAAAACAATATGAACTTCTGGGAAAAAAATTATAAGGAAGCCCAACAATGTACATTAGAATTAAGGATTTGCTATACCTTAATACATGAATATTGCTTTCTAGAACAGTGTGCACACCAGCCAGCCTGATTTTCTACATTACTTCATTCTAAAGTTTTGACTGTTAAAATAAATAGCCTTTCAATAAGAATGAAACAGCAATGAATATCTAAGCACAGCAATCCATTAAGGTTTACGAACACAATCCATAAAGTATAAAGGTTTGAATATTAATCTTCAAGGATATCTTGGCTTTAAAAATAGCCATTGGCAAATGAAATATTTTTTCTATATTGAATTATTAGAGTTGGACTTTCTTCTCACCATTGTTAATTCTTCAAGAACAAAACAAGGACAAAAAATAATGAAAAAAACTTAGGGGAGGATTACCTTTTTGTAATATTCCTTGACCCTCTGTACGGTGTACCACAAAGCTTTATGGTATACTATAGTGTTTGCAACAAACAGGAATTAAGGAGCTAGTAGGATATGAACCCTGAAGTCACAGTCTCTTAAATTTAGAAAGAATTTTAAGAGTTTTTCTAATAATTTTTCCAAGCTCCAGCATTGCCTCCCCTCTCCTTGCCGCCTTCTTTGCAGTAGAGAAAAACAATGCAGTTCTACATTAGAACCCTTGTTATAATTCTTACAAGAATTGTTGAGTTTATGGCATTTATGAAAATGAGCATTACATTAAAAGCACTTTATTTCTATATGTCTTATCCTATTTTTCCGGCAAACCATCTTTTAATATTGTTTATAATGCTTTAAATACTCTAATTTAAAGTCTATACAAAATGACAAAACAAAGTTTTAAATGGGAATTAGAGCAGAATGAATAGCTTAGTTTTATTATAATATTACTAATACTATGGCAAGTGACTCAAGAGATTATTTCAGGCACCTGAACCATTTATTTGGTTATTGAATTTATGTCTGCATTTTCCCCAAACAGTGGAACTCAACTAGTTTAATACAGGAAAATACAGGAAAAATATATTTAAAACAAAATTTTAAAACAATCATTAAACAGTTTTCATCTAACCAGTTAAAATCTGATGTAGTAATCAACCTGGATTTCCCCCCACAAAATCTGATTAATGAAAAATAATAGAATTGAGATAAGAATCAAATTCATAAGCAGACTGGAAAAAGAAGAGTGTGCCAGTTTTGTAAGTAGTGCCCAATAACCTCAACACAATGTTTTTAACTAATTATCATTACTGAACTTTCTTCATTTTCCTTTCATAGAAAGTATGCTATCAAAAAAATAAAAGCAGGATATAATTTAAGATATAGTTTTAATAACAGATCTTAGTGTTGAAACAAATCTGTGAGTCTGTATGTATTTATTTCACAAACAACTGTCATACTTTAGATGAGCTGTAGTTTTCAGGCAGACATTAGATGACCCATTTATGAAGGAATAAACTGGTAATTATATTCCATAATCTTAGAGATTAATGGTAATGTACATAGTACACATCCAACTATTAGTTTATATAGCTTATAATCAAATTTTTACCTTGAGTAATCTGTATATCCAAAACTTTTAAAATATACTTTAAAAGGAAATGGGTAGATACACAGTCACTTCCACAAATACCATGACTGTTTCCAGGCAGGTGGATGTGAAGTACTTGCTATGTGGAAATATTTTAGTTTATCTTAATGGCTATGAGTTGTGTGTGTGTGTGTCAAAACACGCTGAAGCTGATAAAACAAAATCCCAAAATTGCTGCACAACTGCAGCCCATCTTTGTTGAACAAAATAAACGCACATGCCACACAAACCAATTTTAATTGTATAAATTCACTACTCTAAATATATAATAAACATGAAATCAAGCCATCTAATCATCATCTAATCTAATTTAATTATTTTGATATGCCTCAACTTAATAAATGTGCATGTTCTTTTGCTATCTCAAGCTTACTTAAGAAAAACAAAACAAGAACAGTGCTTTTTAAGTTTCTCTTACACATGCAAGAGAATGGAATATATTTTGTAATTTTAGATAATTATACAGATTTTTTTTAAACTGTATTTTCAATGAGTCCTACTAGAAATCTATGTACTGTACTCATGTGCTGCCTTAAAAGTTGTAAAACTGAAAAAGAAAGCCATATTTCAAAATGAATTTTGAAATATTGAGTTTCACAGTGAGTTTGCACTTTTAATTTTATACATTTGGTCAGAAAATTCTTTAACAAGTACTTTGCTATTTCAAAATAGCAATGACAGTCCTCTTTTTTTTCTTTGATAGCAGAGGGAATTTTACAAAAACCTTCAGGGTTGTCAGTCTGTGTTATTAACGTAAGCAGATCTTGCCACCTCTATCCAATAACGTACAAACATAAGCATACTCATTGCAGTTACCAGAAAAAAAGATGAGATTGAATTGCAAAGCCCTTCCTAAGAAAAAAATAAAGGAAGGAAGCATGACTCAGATTACAGTGCCTATATATCCTCTCCCATTAGAAATGATGTCTACACAGTAAAAAATAAAATCAGTGTTTAAAATTAAGACAGGGATAGAAAGGCATTCTGCCTCAGAGTGCCAAAGTTTGAAGGGGGCCAGATTTTAACAACAGCTCTACTTGGATTCCTGCATTAAAGGCTGCAAGGGAAATTTGGAAGATGTTGTCACAGAGCTACAATTTCAACTCTTATTTATATTACAAATGTATATTTTGGGACATATACAGTTTTACAAAAATTATAAGCAAGTGATTTATTTACTTGTTTAGAGCATTTGCAAGTAGTGCTTGATTTATGACCACAATTGAGATGAGAATTGTCATTGCTAAACAAGGCAAGTTGTTAAGGGAGCCGTGCCCAAATTTATGACCTTTTTTGAACAGTTGTTAAGTGAATTAGCTATGTTGTTAAGTGACTTGCACAGTTGTTGAGTGAATTCTCATTTACTTTGCTTGTCGGAAGCCAGCTGACAAGGTTGCAAATGGTGATTCCATGAACCCGAGAGGCTGCAACTGTCGTAAATACAAGCCACTTGCCAAGCGCCCAATTTTTGATCACGCGACCATGGGAATCCTGCCTGTAAGTGTGAGGATGGGCTGTAAGTCACTTTTTTCAGTGCTGTTGTAACTTTGAAAGGTAACTGAACAAATGGTTACAAGTTGAGGACTACCTGTATGTGGCCATACAATTCAAACAAAATAATTCTGGATGACATATCAAAATCATCAACAACAAATACAAGACATAAAGGAAAGCAACATTTAAAACCGATTAAAATAAAATGGCAACCAAAGTTAAAATAATACTGTAACTCATCCAATTGGAACTCTATTCATCCTGACCCAAAGATCTGGTGAATAAGGCTTGCAGGATCAGAACCAAGCCTATATTGAGGTGTGTGTGTGTGTGTGTGTGTGTGTGAGAGAGAGAGAGAGAGAGAGAGAGTATATGTAAACAATCATTTCATTAGACAGGGGCTGCCATAGCAATAGCAATAGCATTTAGGCCATGCACCTCCCCATAGGGCTTTATAGCACTCTCTGGGCAGTCTACAATATAGAAACATATATTTGCACATTGCCCTCAACAATCTGGGTCCTCCTTTTACTGACCTTGGAAGGATGGAAGACTGAATCAATCTTGCACCTTGTCAGGATCAAACTCCAGAGTTTGCCTCCAATACTCCACTCTGAACACTGCGCTATCAAGAAGTGTTACTAATACTCTAGATCTGTTTATTGTCAATCAAATTTTAAACCATTCTAGCTATTCCAAGAGCTATTCGGATTGGTAAAATTGCAAACCGATAGAATACTCTATATTAAAACATTTCTTGATTTCATAATTTGATCCAGATGAATTAACAGCATCTAACACTTGGAATGTGTTTTGGACAACTTTAAGTACATTTTTTTTATAAACAATTAAAAAGTATTGCAAATAAAACTCCCTTTTTACAACCCTGTAATCCCTTAATTTGGGGTAGAGTCGGGGCGACGGGATGGAGCTGAGAATTTACTGGCCTGATGCCCTTCCTAAAGCCATGCAGAGTTCGCAGCAGATATTTTCTCTTTGTGCCCTAAGAGAGAAACATCTGCTATCTTGGATTGAGCTCTCAACCTTCTCAGTGGGATGCGAGTGTCTTCACCACTAGGCCACCATACCACTCTGTAATGTGGATATTAATTATTTGCAAGAACTTTGCAAGAACCTATCCAGGTAGTCCTCAACGTATGACCACAACTGAGCCCAAAATTTATGTTAATAAGTGAGACAGTTAAGTGAGTTTTGTCCCATTTTATGACCTTACTTGCCACAGCTGTTAAGTGAATCACTGCAGTTGTTAAGTTAGTAACATGGTTGTTAAGTGAAACTGATTTCCCCATTGACTTTGCTTGTCAGAAGGTCACAAAAGATCATCACATGACCCCGGAACATTGCAACCAACATAAATATGAGTCAATTGCCAAGCATCTGAATTTTGATCACATGATCAGGAGTATGCTGAAATGGTCATAAATGTGAAAAAGTTCATAACTCACTTTTTTCAGTGCTGTTGTAACTTTGAACAGTTACTAACTGAACTGTTGTAAGTCGAGGACTATCTGTATTAACAAATTAGTGACTAAAGGTCTTAAATATATTGTATGTTCCTTCTGAAAATTAATTTAACCAAATGTATTTTTTTACTGGATACTTCAGATATTTTTAAAAGGTGGACTTTCAATTTCACTTGTTGGAAGTAGGAAAATAGATGAGAAAACACTTACTTATACTATATAATGTAGCCTTGTTCCACTATTGTTTAATTTGGTTTTGAATCTGTATGTTCTTATATGGTGTTCTAAGGATCAATTTGTTTTAAAGAATGTGAAAGTAATTACTGTATATACCACGGGTCAGCAACCAGCGGCTCCGGAGCCGCATGTGGCTCTTTGAGCCTTCTCCTGCGGCTCCCAGCCTCCTCTGCCATTTGCAGAGAGACAGAGACAGAGACAGAGACAGAGACACTTGCGCCTCTCTCTTTCTCTCTCTCTCTCTCTCTCTCTCTGTGTAAAAAAGAGAGTGGCCTCACGCTGTTCTCCGACAAGCTGACAAGCTTATTGGGCGGGGCTCCTGCCTTTGCTGCGTCTCCACAGGAAGCAGCAGGAAGCAGAAAGCAGCAGCTCTCTCTCTCTCTCTCACACACACACACATTTTTACTTAGTGGGGGAAGAGGACTGGCAGACCAAGGGCAGGAGAGAGCCAGCCCAATAAGAATGTGTGTCAGCTTGTCGGAGAACAGCGTGAAGCCAGCTTGCCAGGTGAGCAGAAGATCGGAGAGAGGGAGAGAGGGGGGGAGAGAGGGAGAGGGGGAGAGAGAAAGAGAGAACTTGAACGTCGTCCAAGTGGCTCTTTGAGTGTTTAAGGTTGCCGACCCCTGGTATATACCAAAAAATGGAACTTCTCATTCTGCTAGGAATTATAGATTTATAATGCATGGGAGAGAACAAAAATAATTAGTCTTCAAAGTTAGGAAGCATATGAACTACGATTTACACTCCTGGATTATTAATATATATTTACTTTTTGTTTATTAAACAAAATATAATGAAAGACTGATCAATATTATTCCATATGGTCAAAGGTTGTCAGCCCTTTGAGGTTAGATCAGGAACCAGACACCACAAGGACCATGCAGAATCTAATTTATTGTTTTAGAGTATAACAATTTCTTGAAAATCTGACAGGTTTTCCCTCTGCCCTTCTTACTCTAAAGACAATCAAGGGGAAAATTTTCTTGGGTTTCTTTCTCACCCTCCTCTTCCTCCCAAGAGCTGAGTGGATGTTTATCTAACCATTTTTGCATCCCTTCCTCAAGGTTAGCTCCAAACTTATCTACAGGGATTAATATTGTATTGAAAAAAATATATCTATTTTTTTCTGGTTTTGATCTTTTAATTCTTATTTGCCCTATTTGTCATAAAACAATAAAAAATGAAAGACCTGACCTTCTCTCCCATTATTCCTTCTATCTCTCTTTCACATATACACACCCTCATAAACACACATGGAACTTTCCTTAACTCACTCTCATACACAAATACAGTTTTCCAACTTAGCATAGAAAGGCGGATAAATGTTCACTTCTGATACACTAATAATCAATAGGAATATGGAAAAATTGGAATAATGAGATGCCATGGTATCTTTTCTCTTCCATAGCTGATTGCCATGAGGGAAATGTATGATCTGCATTTTAAACTATTGATTTCAAGACCAGAGATTTGCCACGTAGACACTTTATCAAGAGTGTTTTCCATTTTATTTTTCCCATCATTCATTCAAAATCCCCTTCATATTGCATATTAATTTATGGCAGCTTGCTGCCTTGAGTAGATTTTATTTTAGACCTAAAAGTAGGAGATGTATCTTGCTATTTCTTCATCTCCATATATATCCTCAAATATTTTCCATTTTAACCATATATGCAGGAGTCAGCAATTTTATGCCCACAACACCACTAGATGGCACCCACAACATCAAAAGAGAGATTGAGATTTTGATATGCCTGCGTATGTATCTCAACTCAGATATTTTGAGATTTGGCTTTCACATAGGATCTCATTCATTTTTAAAAAAAAACAGATAAGTGAAATAATTTTATTCAGCATTTTAATTTGTTTAAAGAGGTTATAATAAATTCAATAAAATGTAGAATAGTATAATAGTTCAAAATGGTTATATCATCCATTTTAATTAGATCGAGAATAATTAGGGCTGCTGATACAATATAAGAACGCCCTCAACAAACAAATAAATATTTATTTCTGACTAAAGAACTTCACAGTGGGTACTGGGAGATCTGATGGAAGGAAACAATCTGTGGTACGGGGATATCAACATGATATTCATTTGATCATCTGGTCAATATTTTCTGAGCATCAAGTTCAATAAACCTATATTCAAGAAGTTTCTTCCTTCAATAATTTTCTCTGTTTAGCATTTTAAAACATAACTTCTTGAAAATGGCTGCTAGCTGATTAGTTGCCAGAGGACAGCCCTGAAATTAAGCATTATATGTGTGCAATCAGTGGTTCTATCAGCCACATTTATTTTTTTCATTATAATGATTTGGTAGGCAGACCAAAATGGATTTAGAGGACTCATTTCCAAACCTAATAAAATATATCCTTCTCAGCAAAGGTTTGAACCCTGAAAAAATGTTCACCGTTTCGTTGAAGAAAGAAGTTTTTTTCTACTATCCCTACTGTTCTACAGTAACATTCCAACTGGAGGAAAAAATCAAATCTGGACATGGGTAATCATTACAAGGTCAAAGAAAAGGATTTTTGATAAAGGGTTCTAGAGTGAGAGCTTGCCTCTCAGATACAGGTTGTTTGGGATGATCCTGATTATATCAATCCATTTCACTCAGGCTCTTGGCTTTGGCTACTGATGAAATACAGAGGAATGAATGCATCAGTGCCTTATAATTAGTACAACTGAGGGTGAAGGTTCATTCTCCTAGCTTGTGGGCTGGTTTCTGAACGTTTTGTTACCAGACTAGGTAACATCTTCAGCAGAGTTTAGGAGATGTCAGTATTTATAAGGGCTTCAGGTGTGGGCGTGTCAAGTGAGGGTCTGTGATGGGTCTTGTGATGGGTCAGGTGTGAGTCATCAGTGTGATGGGTCTTGTGATGGGGAGGTTACCTCAGGTCAGGGTCATCGAGAGGTGAATTGCTAGTGCGGGGAAGGAGGGCTTGCATGGGTTGGTTGAGCATTGGTGCTGTCTCTGGTTGGCTGTGCAGTTGATTTGGATCCTGAGGAGTGCGTAGGCTGGTTGTAGATCAATGTGTCTGTTGATGGAATTGCTTGTGGAGTGTCAGGCTTCGATGAACTCACGAGCGTGGTGAGTGGTAGTGTGGTCGATGATTTTCGTGTTGCTCCAATTGAACTGGTGATTAATTAATAATCTTTACCTACGCTGACACCAAATAGCATCAGTTTGATTGGAGCAACACAAAAATCATCGGCCACACTACCACCCACCATGCTTGTTTCATCGAAGCCTGGCACTTCACAAGCAATTCCATCAGCAGACACATTGACCTACAACCAGCCTACGAACCCCTCAGGATCCAAATCAACTGCACAGCCAACCAGAGACAGCACCGACCTTCAACCAACCCACGCAAAATCCCCCCACCATCAGTTCACCTCCCAATGCCCCTAACCCAAGGTAACCTCCCCATCATGAGACCATCACAAAACTCACTGATGACTCACACCTGGCCCATCACAAGACCCACCAGACCCTCACTTGACACACCCACACTTGAAGCCCTTATAAGCAGAACACTGACACTGACATCTCCTAAACTCTGCTGAAGATGTTACCTAACCTGTTAATGAAATGTTCAGAAACCAACCCACAAGCTCGTAGAACCAACTTTCACCCCCATCCTACACCCAAGCTACAGATATTTGCCACTATTGCAAATTAGTACAACTGCTGTTGTACTAATTATTATTATATTATTTTGAGTCACCTGGCTCGACTGATACTGGATGAAATGGGCAACTGCAGAATTTCTGGTAGAACTAGCCAAAGCCACAAGTAAGATGTGATTATGGTGGGCATAGAAAATTTATAGGGCTGTCCATCTTAAATAAATAACTCTGGGTGGCTAAAAACCTATATACAGCAGAAACGCAGTATAATAAAACTTCTACAAGAAAAACAAAAAATCCCATATAAAAATAATTGTAATAAATAAATAAATAACCTTTATTGTCATTTTTTATATTGTGGGCACAATGGCACACATAAAATAATGAAATTTAGTTGCCCGCTCTCAAAGTGAAACATATACATGACACACACCTAAACATACTATGTACAACATATATATAGACCCACATCCCTACATATACATAGCAAATAAATATTAAATACTGTCCATCTTGAATATATAACGCAAGGAGGAAGTTTGAGAGTTCGCAAGGTTAATGCTGTATGGAATGAAAGTATGGCTGAATCTGGATGTTCTGCTACGGATACCACGAAGCCTCCTCCCAGAAGGTAACAGGGAAAACAGGTTGTGGAGAGGATGTGTAGTGTCCCAGAAAATCTTGCGGGCCCTGCTCAAGCAACGCTTCTGTGCTATGTCCTGGATGGTAGGGAGGGAACTGCCAATGATCTTTTCGGCCATCCTCACCACTCTCTGCACTGCCTTCCTGTCTGAAGCAGTGATGCCTCCAAACCAGACTGTGATGCTGTATGACAGGATGCTCTCGATTGTCCCCCTGTAGAAAGTGGTCAGGACAGGGGAAGGAAGATGTGCTTTTCTCATGCGGCGCAGAAAATGCAGGCGCTGCTGTGCCCGCTTCACCAGTTTCTCACTGTTTAGCGACCAAGTCAGCCTACTCGTTAGCTGCACACCCAGGAATTTGATGCTGGTAACCATCTCCACAGGAGAATCATTAATGCACAGAGAAGTGTGGCTGTGCCTGCCTTTTCTGAAATCAACAATGATCTCTTTGGTTTTTCTTGTATTTAAAACTAGGCTGTTTTCTTTACACCAGTTCACCAACCCCTCAACCTCCTTGCAGTAAGCTTCCACCTTGTCATCCTGAATAAGGCCCACTACTGTTGTATCATCTGCGAACTTCACAATATGGTTGGTGGCAAACCTAGCACAGCAGTCATGGGTCAACAGGGTGAACTATAATATATAATATATACTATATTATAATATAATATAGTAACCAAAGTATCACACAAACAAAGAAAAAAATAAATATGGAATATGGTGCCTTAGGATGAGGATGCTAGTAAAGTCCAGCATATATTTATAATAATTAATGATTATTTATTATAGTTAGATGTCACCCAACTCCCGGCAACTCTGGGTGGTCTACAAATTGTTACAAACATTTGTTAGCAAGGAATAATACAAAAACACAAAAACAACACTAAGAATGTTTATTTATTTTAATGGCCACCCATCTTGCTAAGCTCTTCTTTGGATGTCTAGCAAATATATAGAAAATACAATGAAAAAGGAACAAACAAAAACAAAAAACATAAAATGGCTACTGAGGAAACTATACAACCAATAAATATGGATTCGTCTACTCTCCTAATCCATGTGCCTGGGAAAACGGGTAGATTTTAAGATCCCCTAACAAAATCGTGACCAAAGTAAGCTAATAGAGAACTAAAGGAAAATTCTAACAAACCTTCATGTATGTTCTCTAACATCACTTTTTTATTGTTTACCAATTTAGTATTGTCTATGCTGGCTGGGCTCACGTAGTGAAATAAATAATCCTGATTTAATCATATTTTGTTAAAAAGTTACATTAATTAGAATCACACACTTGGTATGCTATAAAATAGGGTTTCTAAAGTACAGTGCTTGATATATATAACACATTAGGCCAAATCAAATAGACTTATTGTATTTATGGCATAAAATAATGCATGAATTCAATTAATATGTAATCAATATTTTTAGTTTGCAGTTATATTTAGTTTTACTATAGGACAGCTAGGAATAAAATTAGGGAGTTCCATGTGTAAAATTGCTTTTTTTCCAATGAGCTACAGTCCTTTTATTTATCTAGGAAAGTACTGTGAGTTTCTGCAGTAGAGTTGAAAGAAATATCTTTAGTAGAGGATTGGGAGAAATGAATACATTTTGCTAGGATTTACTTTCACATTTATCCATAAAATATGCCAACAGCCTAGATAACTAGATAAAAATGCTAAAAATTGTCAGATTGTTCAAACATACACCCACATATACACACATACAGGTTGTGGTATAACTCAAAGTCTTTCAAACTTTTTGCAAATGCGTATAAATACTATGGACTTCATTGACAGGATTTTTTAAAAGATGCGATAACTCAGCAAAAAAATTTAGAAGTTAAGATTTGAGTTAGAAATATTGTTCCTACCTTTTGTTTTTTAAAAGAAAAATAAATGCCTAAATCACTTTCTATAAAAGACAAGTAAAACGAACAGAGAGAATAGCTAGCACTGATGATGATACCTAGTTGGGTAATGAAATGTCTGCAAGAAAACCGCCAAGAACCCCATAGTTCAACCATGAGCTATAAATATTTTATTTTATTGGTACTGAGAAAATATGTTGATTTTTAGAAGGACTAGAAACTTTTTCTTAATCTTAAGAGGATATGAAAAATATAGCTCAAGAGGATGTCCACAGATTTCACTCCCTCTGGATATTTTATTGGGGATCCAGAACCTTCCAATAGAACATTTCAGTCACAGGCACAGAGATGTTTTATAGCCTTTGGCTCTTGGAAATGATAAGCAATTCCATTGGGTAATATACCTTTTAATGTTGATAGTTGAAGTCACTGAAAAAAGTCATCTAAAGGTTTGTATACTGATGATATATATCCTGTTTTTGGTCTCCATCTATTAATCTCATAGCAAAGTGATTGCTTCTGAAGAAATGTTTGGCTGTAATTCTATAATAGATGAAAAAGAACAAGCTAAAACAATCCAGACAATGTAGATGTTGCATAAATGAGATTAACTTTGGTGAAAATGTTTAATTGTCTCTATATTGGAGAATGTAGGGTTATTTCAGGAATACACTATTGAGATGTTCCTAAACTTATCCCTGCCTGTGGATTAGAGGTGGCAACAAAATGGCTTTTATCAACTTCAAATTTTATGCCAGCTGCAAACCCATTCAGATACTCATGCCATGGGAATATTCTGACTATATTGCTATAATGCATTCTACCCATTGGAAGCTTTAGAAGCTTCTTATAATGGCATATTATAAAGACCTTGAGGAGAGAGGGGGAAAGATGCTATCTAGGAAATATTCAGACAAGAGAGGGAGGAGCCCCCAGTGGCTTAACGGTCAGAGAAAGAAATTCAGGAAGGATCCACCCTAATGGATCAAACAGTTGAAACTGGCAGCAGGAAGTTTGTGCCTTCAGACGTGCAAGATTCTATTACTGTAGCCTTACAATAAAGTAGAATTAGTTCATCTCAATGGGCTTCCTGTCTGGTTTACCTGGGAGGACTGACACTTCTACTAGTAGAAAATGTAGCTCCATCCATTTTTTGTTGTTGTTGTTGTTTATAACTTCAGAGCAAGATATTTTGCTCCCATCTAACTCATCTGGATTTAAGAGCAGAGTATTTGAGAGATCACTTGCATTTACCCAATCCTGAACTTGCAGAGGCTCTAATCTGACATGAAAATATTTTTCACTATTTAGTTATAGAATTCCTTCCTTCTTTATAAAAATAATTTGGAGTACTCTTTGCTTTGTATTATAGATGATTTTTTTTTTTAAAAAAATGTTCCACTATACATCTGGTTTGGTAGCTTATTTAATATTAGAGATACAAAAATTTTCACTAGTACATTTTTGCTGTCTTATGCTTTTTTTAACTGATCAGATTCGAAGATAATTTGAATTCATTATAGTTTATGGTATTACTGCATAGTGGATTATAGTTTTTTTATATATTCCCTTGAATTAACTTTATTGTTATGAAAAATACCAGTTATATTTAAAATAAGTATAATAAATATATGAAGAAATGAGTCACATGAAATCAAAACCTATAAATCAGGGCTTTTCAACCTTTTCACCCATTGTACCACTTTTAGGATAAGGCAACATCCGAGTACCACCACTCGCCCAGCAAGGTGTCAAAAACTTGACCCCCCCAAAAAAGGAAAAAAATGATAAAGTACAGGTAGTCCTCGACTTACAACAATTCGCTTGGTGACTGTTCGAACTTACAATGGCACTGAAAAAAGTGACTTATGACCATTTTTCACACTTATGACTGTTACAGCATCCCCAGGGTCATGTGATTTACATTCGGATGCTTGGCAACTGATTCATACTTATGACATTCACAGTGTCCCAGGGTCATGTGATCACCTTTTGCAACTTTTTGACAAACAAAGTCAATGGCGGAGGGGGGCAGCTCATCACTCAGGTTGCAGGATGCCTGTGTGGGGGGAATCCATGGGTCTCTGGTGGAGGGGGGGTGGGACTGGGGTGGCTGCCCTCCTTCCCTCCCTCTCTCCCATTGTCCCTTCTTTCCTTCTTTCTTTCCTTTCTTCCCTCCTTCTTTGTCCCTTCCTCCTTCCCTCCCTTCCTTCCGTTGTCCATCCCTCCCTCCCTCAGGTTTCAGGGTGCCTGTGGGGGGGAATCCATGGGTCTCTGGTGGAGGGGGGTGGGACTGGGGTGATGCCTTCCTTCCCTCCCTCTCTCCCATTGTCCATTCCTTCCTTCTTTCCTTCCTTCCTTCCCTCTTTGTCCCTTCCTCCTTCCCTCCCTCCCTTCCATTGTCCCTCTCTCCCTCTCATTGTCCTTCCCTCCCTCCCTCCATCACTGAGTTTTCATTTCTTTGATGCTGGTTCCTTTGCTGAATCACTTTCCTTTTGCGGTCGTGCTCGGTGCAGCCGGGAGCCCAGCATAACCGCTGTTCTTCCGCAGGGGGAGGAGAGCGCAGGCAGCGGAGGAGCGCACGGGGGTAGGGGAAGGGCCGCGGCTGCCAGACTCCCTCTGGTGCATTGCGTACAGCCACAGCTGGAGAAAAGCAGCAAGCGGGGAAGCGCCCATTCATTGCTGCAGCCAGCCCCGAGGAAGAGCCGGCACAACCCCCAGGCGAATCCCGCCTGGCTACATTCTTTGCGGCCGAAAGAAGGGGTTTGATCCCGCTTCCCCTTCACTCCGGCCAGGTCTGTGAATGCCAGATCTAACCCCAGGGTGATTCGAAAGGCCAGCAGCATGGCTGGGGGTTTTGGGGTGGAGACATGTGAGCCTTCCTCTGTCTTCTTGAATCTGGCTTTGATCCCGCTTCCCCTTCGCTCCGGTGAATGCCAGATTCAAGAGACAAAGGAAGGCTCACATGTCTCCACCCCAAAACCCCCAGCCAGCCTGCTGGCCTTTTGAACCGCCCTGGGGTTAGATCTGGCATTCCCCTTCGCTTCGGCGGGTCCGTGAATGCCAGAAGAAGCAAAGAAGCGCTGATCAGCTGGAAAGCGGGCTGATCCTGGCGCTTTCCCTGAGCCCCCCCCCACAGCCCCGGAGAAGCGCTGATCAGCTGGAAAGCGGGCTGATCCTGGCGCTTTCCCTGAGCCCCCCCACAGCCCTGGAGAAGCACGGATCAGCTGGAAAGCGGGCTGATCCTGGCGCTTTCCCTGAATCCCCCCACAGCCCCGGAGAAGCGCTGAAGTTAGAAAGTCTCATGGAACTTTTTTTTTGTCTCACAAACACATGGCGAAGGCCGAGAAGGACAGGAGAAAGGGAATGCTGCTGAAAGCAGGTGAGTAAAAAAAAACACTTGGGGGAGGTGAGGGCATCTGGGCGGGGCGGGGGTGGGAGGGGAGGCAATGTGTCGTGCAGCTCCAGTGGAATCTCCCCTGAAGACTGCGTGAGGCTGCCTGCCACCCCCAAGGCCGCCGCCAATCAGCTGGAGCTGCGTGCTTTGATCCTGGGCTCTCAGTAGGACCCAGGCAATGTGCAGTTCCAGCTGACTTTGCCACAAGCCTGTGCGGCGCTGCTGCCGCTTCACCTCATCCACTTTTACACTTTTATTTTATTTTATTTTTTCAAAAAAAATTCTTTACATTTTTTTTTGCATTTTTTTCAACCCGTCCTACACGTACCACCAGCCAGGTGCTCGCGTACCACTGGTGGTACACATACCACGGGTTGAAAAGCCATGTTCTAGAGTACATAGGTGTTGTCTTACCATTTTCTTGCCTATTTTGACTTGCATTCCTATTCTGTCTCCTATGGTGTTACTTTTGATAGGTTGCACTATTTTTCCCTTTTGTGTAAAGAGAGATCAAACAATGAATTAAGAAGTTCCACTTTCTCCCTACTGCCCAACACCTGGCCTCAACTGACTTGATATAATTCATTCACAAACAAGCCATAATCACAGGATGGTTTAGCATAATGTGTGAACTCAAATATGAATGCTCAGAGAGGCAGATATTATTTAAGAAAAATGTAGCATGGCAGTTAATACTAAAGTATTACATTGCACAGAAACTTACCAACAGCTATAGTGCATAATTTCCTTGCTTGTAATTTTTTAGACTAATTCAATGATTTCAGTAGGAAAGTTATGGGAGAATGTGTTCTCAGTAGAATTTCCTTTTTCCCAAACTTCCCTGTTAGGCTCTACAAAATTTAAAGCTGGTATAGGAAGTCTCTGGTCCTCCAAATAATGCTGAACTATATTTTCCAACAACCCATCCAGTATTGTGAAAAATGATAGTAAAATCAGCATTATCTGGTGGACCACATTCTCTCCATGAACAATTTTTAGTCCATATGGTCTAGTTGTAGGCTGGACTGCGGAATTTAGTTTTAGCAAACAAAATCATATTACTAAAACCAGTACTGGTGTTAATCCTCCATAATCTATTTTGAACATTTGGGGATGGCTAGACAAAATATGTCATAAAACAGTTCATTTTAAAAACGCAGCTCTAAAATCTAGCAATCTCAATCTGCATAATCGGTTAACATGCTGTCTGTCCACAGTTCAAAGGCAGAAGATGATTATGACAAAGAAATTCTTGACAAATCTGCTAGCAAGAAAAACCCAGATAACTAATGAAGAGTAGTTTAGATCCAGAGCACTATCAAGGTGTTGTTTTTTTTTAAATTATCATATAAAAATTATTTCTATCTAAATCTATTTCGTTTGCTAGGATTAAAAGGTTAACATTATTGACAGTATTTTCAGTCTACGACTGTTTTGATCATTAGTGATTCTTTCTAATTTGTAAACAGGCAAAATAACTTGCCCCTGGAGGGGGAAAAATGAGAACATTTCTTGGCCTGCTGTAAGTGCGTAGGTATCCTGTGGGAAAATGCTGTTTTGAAACTTGTCAGAAGCATAGATGGTTTATCAGAATATTTCCAAATGGCAATAAATTACTTTTTTTTGGATTCATTTTAATCACAAGCAGGTTTAAAAGATATTTAAGAGATACATATCTAGTAGATGAATACTGTATTTGTGATCAAGATAATTCTTGTTCCAATTAAATCAAAAATAAACTGAGAGTAAAGTGCATATTCTCAGTTGATCTGTAGATTTCTGATTTTTCATTGTCTGACATTACCAACAGTTAGACTTTTGAGAGAAATTATTCACTTAAGTCACCAGACTTTTTTTGCCTGAAGCACTTGTGAACTTATTCTAGTATCACTATTGAGTTCTGCAACAACCATGTATTCAGAAGTATAGTGCACTGTTTCTTTATTCTCAGTATTTGTCTACTTGACATATTTTTTTTGTATTTGGCTTTGATGTGTTGGTTTCTTAGACTAAGTAAAAACTAAATAGTTCCTGCCGTCCTGAAGTCTCCCACCTCTGCATTATATTATATTTTCCGCTCAAAGAATTAAAACTTATTGCTAATTAAATACTGATATTAATAAATGCTAATTAAAATAGATCAACAAAAACAGAATTAGGGGCTGGAGGCTAAAACATATGAAGATCGTTTGCAGGAATTGGGTATATCTAGTCTACTGAAAAGAAGGACTGGGGTGACATGATAGCAGTGTTCTAATATTTGAGGAGGTGCCACAAAGATGAGGGGGTCAACCTATTTTCCAAAGCACCAGAAGGCAAGACAAGAAACAATGGATGGAAACTAATCAAGGAGAGAAGCAAGCTAAAACTAAGGAGAAATTTCCCAACAGTGAGAACAATTAACCAGTGGAACGGCTTGCCTTCAGAAGTTGTGGGTTGCTCCATCACTGGAGGCTTTTAAAAAGAGACTGGACAACCATTTGTCTGGAATGGTATAGGGTCTCCTGCTTGAGCGGGGAGTTGGACTAGAAGGCCTCCAAGGTCCCTTCCAACTCTGTTATTCTGTTATTTCAGAATGAAGAATTTCAAAAATTTGCAACACCAATTTCAAAGAAGACTTCTGCCTGCAGAAGGAAAAAAGATAAACTTTGATAAAGCCTGAATCCATTCCCCAAGTGTCTATGGTTGGGTATGGATTTGAAATAAATATTTCCTAGCCCACAGTGTTGCTAATTCTTTGAAAGTATAACCAGAGCAATAACACTAGTAGTCAAAGGCCTCAAATCAGTCACAGCAAACCATACCTATCCTATATGTATGGATCCTATAGGCTTTTACCGAAATTCCATGGGACAACCTAAATTTGAAACATTGAAATATTTTCAAATGAGATCTGGTGACATCTCAGAAGTGATATTGTTGAAATATAAAATTAGGAAATCTTACAAGATGTAAATCATTACTTTTTTTTTAATACAACCACACCACTGTGCATAAATACTTGATGACACTTGCTACCTAAAAAGATAGCTGTCCTTAAGTGCAATTAAATCAGCAGATAAATAACTTCGTTTATATTAGAGCTAAAGTGATTTTTCTTTTGTTGTTTCCAATCATTGGACCCCTTCATTGTTTTCATGTGGGCTTAATTTTCACAGATCATGTCTGCTCCCACTATCATTTAACAATTATGTTTTCTGAAGATTATTTTTAAAAACTTCATGTCAGACTTAGCCTACAAAACTTCTAAAATATGACCAGCAGTATGAAAGAATGAGCAGCAATTGTATTTGCATTTGATGGTATATGTCAGATATTTGGATTCCTTAGGTGGTTACAATAAGAGAAAAATCATGGTATAATTGCTCGTGAAACCATTTTCACATGATAAAAACATACAACAGGCTGTCATATATACTTGCAAATGCTCACCCATCTTTTCAATTTGGTATTATATGAAAATTTTTACTGACCCACTTATTTATCTGCATAGCACCAATGTTATTTATGTCAGAAACAAAAAGCACATATGAGTCAGGATAACCCAGGTTTCCCTTTCTGTTTATCTATATTTTAAGTAAGTTTTTTGCAGCTGCATAATATGAAAGCATGCTAGAACATCAGTTCATAATGCCACAACCATTGTTTTGGAAGTATTGACATCCAGTTTTCTTCCCCAAAATGATTGAATCTCCATCTCTTTGGTTTATCTTTTCTCCTTTTTATATTAGATGAGCTACCCCTCCCAAGCACTGCCTGTATCAGAATATTCAGCTGTGATCCATCACACATGGCAGAATCATTATGTATGATCTAACAGAATTTTTTTTTAAAAAAAAAAAATTAGATAAACAAAATATAAAGAATCCCATCCATAGTTAGAGTTGAGCTGAATTCAAAGAAAAGATAGTCCTACATAATTTTCTCAAACAACAATTTTATATCTACTATCGTGTTGTATTGAGTTCACTGTAACTGAAAGAAAATGTTTGAGAACTGACAAGAACGTACTGTAACAAGATACTTATTCGCAGCATGTTAGGGGAAAGAAGAGCAAAGCCAGGCATAGGATTTTATTCCTTCATAATATGTTTTAGTTGTAGCCAGAGATGATAGAGGACAAAATTTCTCTTGTGAGAAAAAGTTGACACTTAAGTCTCTATATCTTTTGCAACTATTCTCAAAATATACCAGTTAGCATACCATGTGAGATACCTTTCATACACTTTCTTGTGTCAGATATCTCAGACTTAATCTAACCTTCCAAAAACCTGCACATTTGATGTCTCTTGAATTTCTATACCAAAAATAGCAATAAAGCTTGAAAGACATGTAGTGTTATGCATTTGAAAACATAGGGTAACAAACTTTAGAAAAACACTGAAGCTGCAAATGTCTGTGAATCAGTTCAATAACATTTTAGTTTTATAACAACAGCTAGACACTGAGAACAAAGAAGGTTTTATTTAATTATGCTGTTTTCAGAATAGCTCTCTAGCTCAAAACCTATCACAGAAGTAATTTGAAAAATGGCACTTCATTTGACTTCCATGGCCCTCTCATGCCAAAAGCAACAAGCAACACTACTCAAAACTTCCAAAGAGTTGGATTATTGCCCAATGAATATACAAGACTGGTATACACCATGCCCCTTTCTAATTGGCTTCCCAATTCAAGAGATCCATGCTGGCATGAGGCATGTCCTGCTGACACAAAGTATGAAGGAGCCAAGCTTTCAGAATACCAGCCCTGGTCCTGAGCAGCTTTAAAACCTACAATCTTACAGCTGTTTATGAGCTTGTTTGGTACTGAGCTATAATTTGCTTATTCCTAACCCTCAAGATGTATTAAATTTATCCTGAACGAAAAGGGTGTCTAAAACCAATTGCCCACACTCATTGCCAATGGCCCAGACTCGTGGGAGTTTCAGGAACCAAAGGGCCTACTAGCAGATGCAACATTGATTTCTGTATGTTCACAATTTACCAGACTGTTCCATAGTAGACTTGATTTGATGGCTCTCCATGGGGTGCCCTGCAGACTTGATTATTTCACAGCCAAGCTGGCTACCATGGTTTGTGACAAATGCACGTTTGCAACCTTTTCCAAGGAACGATATTAAACCTTGATATATACACCATAGCCAGCAAAATTAAAAATGAAGGTATTACTTTAATGGCATATTATTTGATCTTTCCTATGATACTCAATTCTTCTCTGTTCTTATACAATTTGTAATTCTCTAAGCTTCTACTTCTGATAGATATTGGATCAATACTTCAGATTGGTATTGGACTGAAACATGAATGTGTAGGAATCACATTTATCAGTATGCAATAAATTGCTTGAGATTTCTTGGACGATATACTAAACTTAAAGGAGAATCTGCAAAATGCAGACTCAACCCCAATTAATAAGTGATAAGCGTAGCTGTTCTTTTGTTTGTAGGTATTTCATATCACTTCTAGGCCTTTTCTGTGCTTCAAAGAAGGGATGGGCAAGTAACATTAAAATGTTCTGATAAAGTATAATCACAAGAGTCACTTGACAGCAGTAAGTTATTTTCCCGGATTCATATGCTATTTTGGGAACTGAGATCAATTATTAAGTATGATTAAAAATATAAGAAACCTGATAAAGTAGCTATATTTTGAACTATAATTGGGTCAAGAAATGTAATAAGCATGTGCCTGTTTAAATAATTTCAAAAATATAAAATTGATCATTAACATTTAATAAATTACCATGCTGTGAAATAATATAGATGGCTCATGTTTTATATTCATCAATATAAAATATATATAATATATAATAATCAGGAAAAGAAAAAGTGGTCTCTATTGAACAAAATAGCTATTTAATACATGCTGTTTTAGGTAAAAATATAAGAATGGTAAATTTCATAAAAGAGATGACCAATTTACCATAAAACTATGAAGTTACAGTATAAATAACTTTGGTGGACAATCTGGTCCTTTCTGCAACACAGGGAGTATACTTGACCAGTAAATTCAAACACAAAGGAAGTGCTAGAGCTGGCAAGAAGCAAATTGCCTTGCATTCTGTTTCAGCTTAATACTAACACTGAATAAACATCTCCTTTCACTACTCAAACTACAAAATTAAGATGAGCATAAAGTACTGTTTTTGCAGGACAAGAAAATCAATTCTGTTTTTATTTTAAATTACTTATTCTTTTTCTTTGTGTTAGCTTGGTAATACTCCTCACTTTTTCCCCCAGTGGAAACAAATGGCTTCTGTCACAATTGTACTTTTTCTTTGTTTTTCTTCAGTCATCTTTTTGTTTTCCATTATAAACACAGTAAACTCATTATAAATATATAACAAGACATAGCCATAAGCATAAGGTAATTTAACTACATCACAACAACCAAGTTCAGGTCCAGCATTCAAACTTACAGTGAGCAAAAGTAAGCTGTGATAATAAGGTTTAACTGCTTCCTTCAAAAATTCTTTACCTAGGTTATGTATTTTATTTGGGTGCATGCTTAGTTCTTACATTTGTAATTCATAAAGGTATTCTTGCTACATAAATTTAAAAAGTCAAAAATTGTGCCACCTTGATAAACATATTTACCCTGGAAAACAGGTAAGAAATATTTTTTATTAAATATTAAGGCAAAATATCTCAATACAAAACTTGTAATGTACAAGGAATTAAGGAAATACAATTAAATTATAATCAGCACTTAAATTCCAACTTCACAATATGATTTGTTTGGCTTAAAAAAAACAAATTAAATTAAAAAGCTCTATTTTAAGAGTAGAAGCATTATGATAGGGTAAAACTATTCCTAGATTACAAAGATAAAAAAGACATATTCTGATAAAAATTCAAATATCCCTACAGGATAATAAACAAGTAAGTCAATTAGTGACTTACTAGAAGGCTTCATTATAGTCAGGTTGCTAGAGAAAGACTTTGGAGGAACGGAAAGAATAGATTTTGGTGCCTAGATTTAAATGGGTTTGATTTTGCACTGCTGTTCTTCTTTTTCTATAGAGAGTATCTTTCAGCAATATAAAAACAATACTTCGCCCATTGCTTGCACTTATATCAGTGACTTGTTAAAATTATCTAAGTCACTAAAGTACAATTTCATTTGTATATTAAATATGTACATACCTGAAGTATGCCTCCAAAATTCTACCTTCTAAGCTTTCTCAGTAAAATAACATTAGATTTTAAGAAAAATGTAAACCAAATGTTCTACAATTGGTACTGTATATATCAGAAAAGAGTGTACTGAACTCTTTGTTTGACCTAGGAAAAGAATCTGAATTCTCTCAACATTTCAGACTGCGTGTATCTGAAGAAAGCCAAGTAAAATGTCTTCAGAAAAAGTAAAAATATGTAATTATTTTGTCTCTTGTGAAACAATTCAAGTTTCTTACACTTTCTAAACAGAAATATCATATCGAGAACAGTGAAGGGGAAAAGGCATATGCTTACCTGAATGGACTATCAGTTGGAAAGGTGAAGAATTGTAAAACAAAGTAGTCCAAATGATTTGTGTATGCACACAGTCCAACTCTGTACTTTCAAGTAGGCCAGACAATCAAACAATCATTTCAGCCTCAGCCAGCCTGCTTTCCATCTTAAGGGATTCACCCAGAAAAGTAAGAAATCTGCTTCATGATAAACAGCAAAAATCCTTGCAATGCTTCCAAATGCCCACCATTTGTTCACCATTCAGCGAGTGAACTTTTTCAAATGCACCTCTTCTCTTAGTGCATTTCCAAGGTATAAGAGATGGAAATTGCTTCTTATCGGTATGCTAATTATTTTGCCACAAAGAGAAAGGTCAAAATGTTTTCAGACAGGAACAATGGACCTGAAGTTGAAAGCAAGAAATAAAAGCAAGTTGACACTATCAAATGATGGGGGAATAGGTGCATGAGTGCAGCATTCTGCTTGCTACATCAGCAGTAGCCTCCATTTGAAAGCACCAGCAGCAGCAAGGCAGCCAGTGGGCTACAGAATAGCCTAGCTGGGTAGTATATGCATACAGCACAGGTTCCCTTAGAGACCACATTACTGCAGCAGAATAACATCAGTAGCATAGTGCTGAGTTTCCCTGTCTCATTTAAGATTCCTTCATAGTGTATTCAATTCTTTCCTAAATCGTAGACAAACTCCTTAACTACCTTTGACTTAGACAGATTCCTTCCTCCTCCTCCCCCCCCCCTTTCTACATTATAACAATAATTTTGAGATATTCTGTTTACTAGTCTTGCAGTAGTCAGGCAAGGTTGAAGATACACACTATATGCTGTCTACATTGTACCCAAAGGCCCCTAAATCTCTGGAGGGGCAGAATGTGTATCATGTGCAATGCTGTATTTAATGTAATAGATGGGAACCATAAAATACCACTCAGGCTATTACTAGTAGATGATGTTTTCTTTTAAACTGAAGTCTATTTTATGACTGGTGACATGGAAAAGCCTGCTCTTACTAAAAAGAAATGATAGGAAATATAGCAAATGCACTACCATTTTGACCGATTTATTTTGAGAAAAATTTAAAAACAGTCAGAATATGACAAATTTAAAGTTACCTTCAAGTATGCCTAACTCATTTGGGTCAGTACCTGATTATATACACATTTAAAAAGAGAGAAAAATCAATTTTGGGCTAAGAAAAAAATGTTTGCATATCTGAAGAGAGCCAACAGTAATAATCTGGATCTAGCATAACTTTATTAATTGAACTTTTTAACAAACCAAAACAAACAAAATGTCAGTTCAGCTATTATGCAAAAGTGTTTTAGAACACTTGTTAGCAGCTTTTCCCAATGTTTGGCAAAAAATACACCCACATACATATATACCGTATATAAAATTTCTGCTACACTTTCTTTCTGAATCTGGTGAAGAACTGTTTTGAATAGTTTTCTGTCATGTGCCTCTAAATTAAACCACCTCAAACATACAACCTATATCTTGCAAACCACTTCTGAATTGTATTTACTATTAGCAAATAATTTTGCTTAAAGCATAAGAATTTTCTGCTGCAATAGTATACAGTGAGTTGTGAGAATGTGACCCTATGCTGAAAAGATCAACATCTGCAGGCCAGTCCCTTCTCTTCGGAAAAGGAAAAAGCACACATCTAAGACAACTTTTCTACATTTGAATTCAAAATCTCTTTCATGTTTCAGTCAAAAACAATGAATTAAAAGCAACTTCAGGAATCTTAGCACAAAACACTGAAAAAACTGTAGGAAGGTTAAGAACTAGCACCTCACATGAATGTTAAATCTTTGAAAAACTTTTTCCAGTATTATTTGTTTTTATTTATAAGGCTTATGTAAATATTGGCAATCACACCCTACCCCCATTGGACAGAGCTACAAAATAAAAATATTTCTTTCTTGGGCAATCTTATTTTCCTGGGGGTGGGGAGGGGGAAGTTACCTTAATTTCACCTCAGTCTTTGCCTAAACAATATTACTGTCTCTCACCTAAGAGCACCCAAACCAACTCACCCTCATGTCCTCACTCACACACAGCCACAGCACCCTCACCAGTTGGGTTTTCACGCAGTAAACAGAAGTCCTCACTCACTCTCCTTCCCGAATACCCATCTTTCCTCATAGCCTCCCCTCACGTACAATCCCGCCTCCCACCACACACAAAACATTTCCCCTCAAATGCAGCCTTTCCCCACAGCACACCCAGCCCAACCTCTCCTTCCCCTCAGACAACCACAACTCTTCCGCCCCCTCTCTCAGATACCATTCTCTCTCTCTCTCTCTCTCTCTCTCTCTCTCTCTCTCTCTCCCTCCCTCCCGCACAATTCGGTCTCCCGCGGCAGCTGAAACACGCACCAGCTGTCTTTTTCAGGCGAGCAGAGCTCTAGAACACCCAACGCCCAGCCGAGCTCGCAACACCTTTATCGCCTCACCTAGATAAGACCCACACCGCCTCCCCCCCTCAGCATACCCGAATCTCTCCTCTGCTTCACTCCCCAACCCAATTTCTCCCCCTCCACGAGCCGCGCGCGCGCCTTCCCCCTCCTGCTCCACCCCCCCAACACACACACACACAGATACGCCGCCGGCGTTGTCGAACTGCAGCCTTTGCAAAAAGAGAGAATACTGACCGCTCTTGCAACGGCGGAGGTGACTAAGATGACCCCCGCGCGGGAAGTCACCCGGCGCACACCTCCTCCTTCCAGCCTGCCCAAGTAATTCCCCCTCTCGCGGCTGCTTGAAGCGCTGGGAGAAGACCGAAGCAGACGCCGCGGCCGAGGCGACCGAGAGTTGCTGGCAATTCCCTTCCCAGCTCGCACTGCAGTCTGAGGGGAAGGAAAAGCCTTGCTGGAGCCCAGCCCGCCCTTCGCTTTCCTCCTGGGCTCTCCCGACAGCTCCACAGACAGCTTCTCTGCTGAAGGCAAACTTTGCTAACAAACCCTGCCAACCCTCTCTCTCTCTCACTCACTCACTGTGCCTCTATGTGTGTGTGTGTGATTGCTTGCGGCTCAAAAACGCGGCAATAGAAGCATCTCTCTCTCTCTCTCTGGACTTGAACAGGTTAAAGGCAGGACACCGAAGTGTTTTCCCAAGAAGCAAAAAGGATTTCAACCCTCCCTTCCCCTCGGCTGCCCCCCTCTCCCCCCCTCTCACACACACAGACACACACACACCTGCATTTCTTTCACCTCCCCCACTTCTGACAACATCCTCGGATCCTCTCGGGGCTTCCTTTATTACGCCAAAAAGCTAAAGTAGTCTGGCTGGAGAGACAGCCCTTATTTAGGAAAAGGGTTGAAGGAGGCGGCTTGTTTTTAATGAGAGATTCTGATCTAAAGACTATAGAGAGCCCAGTTCTCGGGCATGCTTGCTCAAAAACAGCACTGAGGTCCTTTGATTATGCTCCTAAAAATAAATATATATCAACTATATTTGGAGGCAATCAGGGTCATCAGATTAAATGGAGCTTTTAAATAAATGCATTTAGAATCTTAGATTCTGGAATAAAAAGTATATGAAGCAAATTGTTAACTGTTCAGATAAAATCTCAAGTTTAATAGTGGAAGAGCAATTTCCTGTGTTGACTAAAATTAGGAATCTTGGGATTTGCACTTCTAGCTGGGAATCACACTTCCTGTGACCTAGAATCTAATCCCAGATTGCAGGTGATTTCAGGTACAGAAAGCAAGGCATTCTGCACTGGCAGGGATACTAAGCCCCACTACTTAGTTCAAAGGTCACATTCCTGATATCATCCTAGAGGACTCTAAAAGTAAATAATACAGGTGAGATCTACAAAATGAGACTAAAGTACTTACCTAGAAGTAAGACCTATTGAATTCTGTAGGGTTTAGTTTTGAGCAGTCGACTGATATAAATTGAATTGCAGCTTGCAGATAGCAACTTAGTCTTTGTGAGATAAATTGTGTGATTTCTTGTCCAAATCCATAATTTAAACAATGGGAAGAGGGGAGATAACAATAGTAGTTTAAAGGCATCTGATTCAGAAGTTTGAGATCAGTTCTACTTTTCTTTTTTTTCCCTGAAATGCTGATAATGATAATTTAAAATAGCATAAAGGCATTAAAATCCTGTTTTGTATATACATTCTTATACTATTTTATTTTTGTAAAATAAGATTAGGAACTTGGTGCCAAAATTATAACTTTCCCACTTCTTCAGAACTGATAAATGCTACCCTGAAAGCATGAAAACCTTTACTTTTCTCTTAATGAACACCACACTAAATCAGAATTCAGGAGCATTTTCAAAATAATATTTTGCTACATAATTGTCCCATCACTAAACATTGCAATGGATGGCCTTTGTTATTTGGGATACAATAGGATTGGTATAAGAAACATGTAATTATGAGCATTCTTCCAATCTGTCAGAGAAAACATGGGGTGCACAGAAAGGAGGTGAGGAGGGACACAAGTTTAAATTTGCAACTATCATAAGAAAGCAACACCTAGTCTGATTGCCATGCAATGTAGGTAACAAAGTTTATTCCATGCAAGCCTATGGTTGAAAATATAGTATTTTCTTTATGCATGAGAGGGGCTGAATTAGAGGTACCCCAAAATTTCAATTCAGAGTACAGATGGGATGCAAAGGTAAATCTGTATGGGAATGCCCAATTGTGAACAGCTTCCATTAAATAACAAATATTAGATATCAATATCAAAAATATATTCTATATGCTTTTCAATTCTTTATTGATATATTGTACTCTCAATGCACACAACTATTCACAACCCGAACAACATAATATGCTTAATACTACTGAGTAAATTTATATATAAAGCTACATTGTATTCTGGAGTAAATATACAATTTGCCTGGAGTTGAAGGAAAAATGCACAATTACCTCCATAATTCTATTAAATTCAGAGAAAACTCCAAACATGATGGAGTTTAACCATGGCTTGAAATATTCAGTATAGTGGCACATTTCTTGAAGAACAGAAAGGATATTCAAAATAGGTTGGAAAAGTTACTGCACATGCGCAGTCACAGCATCTCATGATAAAGTAAAGCAGCAGACAGTTTGGTTGATCATGCACGGATGTTCTCAAAGCATATTTCAAGCAGCCTTTCTGGAGATTTAGTTGGGGATATGAATGGAGCATTAACTCTGCACAATGAAAATCTAGACCCATTTCTGGAAACAAATATCTCTGCTAATATTTTGCTGAACTGTTGAAATGTTAATTTAAAACAATCTCTCAGGCTCAATCAATATGGATGTGAATGTGGATTTATGACAGAGAGATCCTAGCAACGGGAGGGGGGAATGGCATGTAAATGTGGTTAGAAGCCATCTATAAGAGCTCTGGCCGATAGAGAAACAAGGAGTTTTGAAGAGCTGAGTTACGCCAGCAAGACTATCCATATATGAAGGAGAAAAAGGAGTGTCGTTTGTTCAAAATGGGCTCTTCTGAAGAAATGAAAAGGTATTGAAGGAAAATCAGAGAAATAACTGATCTTGTCTTAAATTACAAGGATGAAAGAATAGGCAAATTCTACAATATTATCACCCCAACATTTTATAGGCTACATAAAAACAAAAGGGGAAAAAAAATCAAGGATAAAAGTGAACATGTTTTATTTTTTTCCCCTTCACGTGTATGCATAGTGTTAGTGATTAAATATTTTCCCATAGTTAACCTGCTATTTGTAGCAGATCGTTAAGGAAGGTGATGAAAGAAGGAAGGTGATGAAAATGAGCTACTTTCTTATTTTCCAGTAAGCTAATAGGAAGTCAGTGCTCAATGTAATTACTATCAGCAGCGGACAGCTCCTGGTGCTGAAAGGAGAAGGCAGCTCAAACATCCTTTCGAGGAGGAGGGGAGAAATCACAACAAAACTGAATGAGGTGACAAGCACTCCGAAAAACACTATCTGCGAACAATGGCAGCCAACTCCAAATCCCTCCATAATCACATTAATGAGATTAATCAGTGAATTAGCAGCAGTCAAATGTCAGGGTGGCAAGGAGGAATCCAACCAAGCTTGGTAATTAACTTTTATGGGGGCAGGGAAAGAAAACCAAGTGCATTACCTCTGATGGTTTTTCCTTTAAAATATTGTATTTTTTTCTTCCATCCTTCTTTACAAGGCATTTGAACTCGCTCACAGCTTACACAAAATGAAAGCACTATACCTCAAATAGTTAAAAAGCAAGCTCTCAGACATTCACAAAACTGTTAATTTTTTCAAGCTACTGCAGCTGTTATCAATTGAGGAAAGTAGGATTTTTCATGCTTCCCCTCTCAATCTGTTCAGCTTTTATTATGATTAGACATGCAATCCTATACCACTTACCTGGGAGTAAGCTTTATTGAAATTAATGGGTCTTACTTTTGAGCTTACATATAAGATATCCAGCTTAATATATTAATAATAAAATTATTTAATATTATTAACCATAAGTTATTTCAAATATATCTGTTTTTGCAATTGACTGATGGTGCCAATGACAATGGTGTTTCATGCACCCAGGGCGCCTATTACTATTGGTACTATCTTTTTTTCCCCTATAGTCATTCTACTTCTATTTGCAGGTCTTTGTGTGTGTGTGTGTGTGTGTGTGTAATTTTCTCCAATTCTTTCCAGGTACTGGAATGTACACTATTCAGACTTTATGGCCTTTCTTATCAACAATTGCTAAGTCTGGGGTGTTATGAGGCAGGTGCCTGACTCTTCCAATGAACCATTGTTGATATTTTGTTATGCCATTGTTTGTAGCCAGTCTGTGCAATCTTCTTGCAGCAGCTAACTAGGTGGTCCACTGTTCAGCTTCTTTTCAGAGGCCTTCAGTTTCTTTTTTTTAACGTTTCATGTCATTGGCAGTTTTTATCATTTTAATTTAATTTATTCAATTTTATTAATTATTACTGACTTCCAATTACTCAGAGAGGACACAAATAAAACTTAAAAACAAGGAAAAATATGACAATAGACAAAACTGAAGAATAAAGATGGCAAGGATGACAAAAAAAGGGATGGAATAAAAATAAACCCACAGAATCCAAAGGGGGCGACACTCAACCTCACCAAAGAACTTCAGGAAGCTGAACTTTTTGTAAAACAGTAAAAATAGGGACACTGCATATATTGTGAAAGAATATTTACAAAATTGGCACAGAGATACTTTTTATTTTGACATTTTAAAAATGATAATTATATTGGGTTGTATTCAAACAGTCATAGCCATTATTGCCTGGTTGATTATAATGGGTCTATTTAAGTATGACCAGGTTTAAAACCAATTCATTGTCTCCCTGTTTTATATACAGCAGTAACAACTTTGTTCCAGGACCATTTCAGAGAAACAAAACTTAAATGACATTTTGGTATGTCATCTTTTTTATAGCAAATTCAGCAAGACCATCAATTTAGTATTAATGCATCATTCTATAAATGCATAAATCTGTTGCACAAATAAATCTAAATAAAAAAATTCAAATATTTATCACATAGACCAATTTTATGATAAACATATTGTAAAATCCCAACCGTTTTTAGAATGAAGACTGCCAAAATCAAGAATTTAAGGAAAATAGCTGTAATTTCATAGTGATGACTTAATTATATTATATTTCAGTACGAAACTGAAATATAGGCATCTACTCTGTTTTGACTTGTTGACAAATATGTAGGTCAGCAAACTTTAATCAGAGCAGTTTTAAAAACCTGTATATTGGTCTAAAAAGCATAATCTGCTTTTGCTCACGATAAATGTAAACTGTGAACTTAGTGCTGTATAACAAATGTACTTAAGTTCTTATTTTAAGGAAATGTAATTTTCGAGTGATCTAGGAATATCTGTGCAGTTTTGCTTCATTTGTTTTGTTATTAAGCAGTTAATGTGCAGCATGCATAATTTGACATAAGCAAGATGCTTCATTCATGCAAGATAATACTTCGATAGAATTATATTTTGCCATCATATTACTTTAGATCTTCCTGAGTCCTCTGGATAGCCCAGCAAATTCTCTGTTCAAAATGAGAGAAATGGTGGGGGGGGGAGGGGGGGAGGGGAGGAGTAGAGTAAACAAGGCAAGAATGAAACATCCCAATAAGTGAAGCAAAACGAAGTAAAGTAAGATCTAGAATTCTGGATTACTTCAGGGAATCATCCCTCAGTTGAACACAGTCCATAATCTTCATTTACCATCATAAACAAATTATATGGAATGTCAAAATGGTAAAGGAGAGCAGAGAGGAAGAACATAAAAGAAAAAGGAACAATACAAATTCGAAACACAGCATGAAGAATCCCTAGAAAACTTCATTTTTCCCCTTCACTGATTGCTAAAAAGAAAGCCCATACTTGGGGGGGGGGGAACTGAACACTTCTGAAGTAAAAAATGGAGAGGAATGCTTGAATGCTGAAGAGAAAAGCAGCCTTCTCTCACATACACTCTAGTGTGCAAGTATGTAGTGTGGTGGGCGGGGGGGGGGGCAGAACAGTAACATCTCCTTGGCAGGGATGACAAATTCAGAACGAAAGCTGAGTAGGCCTAAAGGGATCTGATTTACTTCCACAAACACCCCTTAATGCACATACTCTCCCTCCTTCTCTCCATGTACTCTCCCTCCCCCTCTACTTTTTTTTTCACCAGCTCCAAATCCCCGGCATATGACCTTCTGTTAAATAGATAAAAAAAAATTGCTTATCAGTCATGCAAATGAGGCTGAATTCATTTTCCACAACAGATGGCCTCATAGATAATGATGATGGAAGAGAGAAAATTGAATGTCTCTCACAAGGTGGTCATGGCAACCGAGAAGGGAATAATATCAATAATAAGCCTGGCTGCATAATAAGGTTGTCAATCCCACAAATCAAAGTCTCTGGCTGAATCAGGTAGCCCACCCACCCACCCCCCAGTTACTTATCAGGTAGAAAGCAAGGAAGGAAGGAAGGAAGGAAGGAAGGAAGGAAGGAAGGAAGGAAGGAAGGAAGGAAGGGCTGCAAAGGAACAAAAAAAAAAAACAACCCACGTCAGCAGATGGGAGGTACACCGGGCAATTCCGCCAAGTTCAGAGACAAGGAGAGGTCTCCCCAGATCTCCCTCCTTTTCTTCTAATTGTGCGTTATTTCATTATTGGGGCAGCGGTGGGTCTTTTCCTTAAAGAATCTCCTCCCTCCTTCTTCCCTTTGACTCAATCCCCCCCTCCCAAAAAAGGCAACTCAAAAATGCTGGGGCTTTCAACTGGGTCTGCCAGCTTCCCTGCCTGGTCTTTGAGGTCGAGAGGGTCCTGAGGCCGCAGCAGCAGCTCGCCCCAGGGTGATCCCGACGGAGGGGGTTAAAATGAGAGCGGCAAGGTACAGGTACCGGCAGAATTCGGAAGCCTGCCGCCGATCCGATGCCCTTCGCTTGGCAAAGCAGCCTGTGCAATGTAGCATTTCCCCATCATGGCTTCCCGTTCGTCTTTTTCGCCACCTCCCTCCCCCCCCCCACGCCCCGGAAAGATGAAAAGGGCTCAGCAGCACCAACCCCGCTCCTCTGCCCCCTCCTCCCCGTAATAGTTCTGATTTCCCCTTCCTTCCTTCCCTCCGTCTCCCCCCTCCACACGTCCTTAATTGTATATTGTTCACAGCTACAGTCTGTCAGGCTGACAAGCAGTTATTGTGAAAAGCTTCCTTTCCGGAAATTTCTCTCCCCCCCCCCGACTCCTAAAAAAAAAAATCCGCTGGAAGACGCTTCTATTAACATGCTGAAAGGAATTATTGCCAGCTATTAGATGGAATACACATTTCGAGGAAAAGGATGGGAGGAACCAGCCCGAATAATTTCAACGCCACATCCTTCTGTAGGGAAAAGGAATGCAGAAAATACGCGTGGGGGTATGGGTGTGGGTGAGCGAGGAGTGGTGGAGCGAGAGAGACTAGGTATCTAATGTCGCCGATTAGGCACCACGAAGCATCGCCTCCGCTAATTGAAAAAGCAACTTGTTACTGCAACACCCTTACTGTGTGTGTCCATCATGCACATTTAAGATGCATAAAACTCCAGGGATGTCCTAAAACTCAGCTATCTCATTGGAGGCGGGGGCTGTCGAGCGTGAGGAAAAGACAAATAAACCTTCCGCATTAGGCAGAGATATGGACAGAGAGAAGGGAAAAGGTGCCATTCGGTGGTTCCGTTCAACCGTTTTGATTTTGTTTGAACGGGCATTATTTAATCACCTTTTTTGGGACGTACTTCCTACTTCAAAGCGGTATGCCATAAAAATGATATTTCTTCATGTGTGCCAGATATTTTGACGGTGGATGAAATGTTTTTTTTTCTTTCCCAGCTGTTGCGAGCCATTTTTTTTTATTATAGGCGCATCGTGATTAAAAACCCAGTGCGCGTGCGCCTCTCCATTGGTGTGCCTACTACACCATACAGCTATAAGCGTGCTGCGCACATAAACCGTTTCTATTTATATGTTTAGACGTATAAATCCAAAACGGACGCATACATCTCAATTGTGCATGCACCCGCTTTGGTTTCTTTTTAAGCACGGACCCGCTTTAAGCACGGACCCCCTATGAGTAGCCCATATGAAGACCTAGGGGTTTGTTCTATCTTTGCACATGCTCGTTTTCGCTCTACGCTACTTCTCAATCCATCTCTTTCTCTCTCTCTCGGCTTTTCCCTCTCTTTTTCTTATTGCCTACCCTCCAGCTGGGCTGCTGTTACCGCTATGGCATGAACTAGAAATCAATAGCGACGCTCTAATGAAAGCTCCGATCAGAAAACCCAGCTGCAGTCTGCAGCGCTTAAACCCGAACGCGCGCACGCGCGCCAGCAGAACTTCAATGACGTCTAAGCAGCCTTTCATCTGATTGGGCGCCGCATCGGATGTTCTGCGGAGCAAAGAATAGGAATCATTTACAGTCTACTTCCATTTTTAAAAAATTAATAAAAAGGTCGTTCGTATTTTCCTGTCTCCAGGAGACCGAGGGCTGATTTCCCATCGCCATCAGGCTACAGTCGGCGAGCAAGGAAAGGTTGCTGAGGCGAGCGCGTGTCGTCACGGAGGAGGAATAGATTCTCCTTCCGCCACCACCTCCAAGACGGGCTTCATTATAAATGGCCGTGACATCTCGAGCTCCGTTTCGCATTGAACGGGGCGGGTGATTCCGAAGTTCGCGTAACTAAGCAAAAGGGCAGCGGATGTGATATTTTTAAATAGGTTTAAGGAGCCGTTCGCTGCCTCCCGGCCTTCTACCCTCTAGCATTGACTCAGAGTCACCTTGTTCTCTTCCTATTTTTTTCCTTCCTTACTTGGCGTCGTCTGCACAAGGGCAGACCCCATGACGTCCATCTGCTAACCCTTGGGGGTTACTGGTGTAATTCCAGTGGCTGCATTTCAGTAATACTCGAGTTTGCAAATGCAAAGCCCGGCTTTCCACGCCCCTCCTCGTATCAGTTCACCTCGCGCTGGATCGGGCTTAGCAAAGGCAATCTAGCGTTTCCAACCATCAATCCATCTTTATTCTCTTTAGGAAGGTAGTATCCCTTCCAGGGTAGCAGCAGCGGTAGCAGTACCGCAGCCCGCCTCCCACCTGCACCGTCCTCCCTCCGCCTCTTTCCCGGTCTCCTCCCTCTTCCCCAGCCTGTAAATGTATTTCAACCTCAGGATATTGACAACCGCCCTCGGATCAGTCTGGCTCCAGCGAAGCATTTATATTCTTCCTTCCAATCCATCCCGCTCTCCCCCCCCTCCCGTGCATTTTATTGCAGAGATGATGAGCGAACGCCAGCCCCAGATCAATTCTGAACAGCAGAAAAAGAAAAAAAAAATATCGGGAAATGAATGAATCATCAGGCCACATTGCAACGACACAAGTCGCATCCCCGGCTGCTTGTGGCGGCTCTTTTCTTTTGGCAAGTCAATTTCCCCCCGCCGCCGCTCCTTCTGCACGGCGAACGGGGGAGAGGGGGGGGAAGAGGGACGGCGCGAAGGGAAGCTAACCAAACGCAGCCTGGGAATACCCTGGTTTAAGTCCAGGAAGCATTTCACCTTCCCCTAGTTAGCCCTATTTGCCGCGAGGCTTCTTCCTTATCCTCTTTCCGTTCCCGCCGGTGGCTCTACTTAAGCGCGTTTGTCCCCCGTTTCTATTTTTCTATTATTTATAGCCGCTTTCTCGACTGCTCTTCTGCTTGCAAGCGCCAACCCGCCTCTCCCTGAAGAGAGGCTGCCCTGGATAGTCTCCTCGCCCCTCGATTTGGTTAGCTTTCCAACCCCGCCGCCACCCCACCGCTTTGTACGCCAAGGAGACGAGATTTGGGGGGCGCCGAGCAGCAGCCATTTTGAGCTCACTGCATGCCTATTGAAAACGACGGAAGGAGGCCTTTCCTTGAAGGTTTAGGGACTTAATCCTCAGTCCAGCCGTTTGTAATAGAAACGGGTAGATCTGGTATCAAGTTGGTGACGACCTAAATAAAGTTGACTTGTCCAATGGAGGTAGCCCTTTAAAACACCCAGGCGTCCCTCAAGGTAGGGGTAGGGTGTTGATGACACATAATGTCACGTCGACACGGGAATTTTTTTTTTTGGTCTTCCAGCCAGCTATTTTGGTAGGTGAGGAGCACATTGGTCGCTAACCAGCCTTCGTGTCAGTTCCTCTGCGCTAGGAAGCGCAATGGAACACGATGCTCAGGCAATTTAAATTCTAGGCGAAGGAAGAAAAATGCTTTGTTTTCTGCGGTGAGTCGGATCATAGGAACCAACCGTAGGGTGGACATTGTAGAAGAACCGCGTTGCTGCAAAAGTCAGAAGTCCCCCGGCACCTTTTCAGACTTAACACATTTTGTGTGTCTGATGAGCCGGGCTGCAGCTCGCGAAGGTTGATGCCTTTTAATAAAACGTGCAAGTTGAAGAAGGTGTTATCAGCCACTTGATTTTTTTTTTTGGGGGGGGGAAGCAACCCTAATAAGGATACGCAAGACTGAGTAAAATGGGATGGCACCTTAGTACTTGTGAATTTTGCGCGGGGTAGAATCATTGTGGGGGAAGCGCTATTCGCACATATTGCCGGAACAGGTCGCTGGCACGGCTAGTTTAACGACGGTGCTCCAGCAGAACGGTACGTGCAGAAGCGGAAGCGTTAAGCAGAACTGGAGCCCCACAGCGACCCCCCGCACCTCGCCACGCTGCGGCAATGGAGGGCGAGGAGGAGGAGGAAGGGAGGATCGGGGGCACAAAGTTATAACGTCGGCTTTGAAACCCCACGGAAAAGTGGCCAGCAGAAAGGCCGGGAAAGCCGCTAGGGTTCCCCAAGGGCTCGGCTTTCACTAATCACTCAGGCCCCTCCTCGCCCTACTTTCATCTATAGCTGCGGCGAAGCTCCTCCTTCTGTCCATTCCTCCCTGCCTACCTTGTCCGCCCGCCCGTCCGCCCTTTCCTTGCTTGCCCCTCCTCTGCTGCGGCTTTAGGGGACTCCTTGCGGCACGCGAAGGTTTGTTGAAGGGAGGGGGGAAGGGGTCTACTGGGCCCCTGTGATCACGAGCCCCAAGGAGGGTCGCCTCCCCAGCCTGTGTTTTTATTCCCCCGGCTAAACGGGACAAAGGATTCAGATGGCCAAGGGAACGCGGTTAGCTATCCTATGCTGTAGTCTCAAAGTGGCTTGGCTTCCCTAGCGTATACCAGCATCAAATGCAGGATAAGAAAATACCTTTTAAAAAAAAAGTATATCTGTAGCAAAATGTGCTTCTTTTCGCCATGTGCTCTATCGTTTAAATTTCTATCTGCTTGTGTTAGATTAATACCCTGCTGATGATACGCCAATTACATAATATTTTATCTATTTGTAGCCTTTTATTATTTTTACAAATAACTCAAGGCTGCAAACATGCCTAATGCTCCTTCCTCCTGTTTTCCCCTGTGAAGTGGGTTAGGCTAAGAGAGAGTGACTTGGTCTCCAGCTTTCTAACCTGGTGCCTTAACCACTAGACCAAACTGGCTCTGTGTTCTCTTATGCTGGCATAGGCGCTGTCTGGTCAAGTGTGTTTTCAATTAATTTGTTTTGTGTTTCTTCTATGTTTTTAGCTGCCTTTGTTGGAAAGGCAGGTATGTCAATCCAGAACTAAGGCATTCATGGCAGGTGAGAGACCTGCCTGGTTCGAACTAGTGGACATATGGATATTTTATCTGGTAATTTGCCAGCCCAGCTTTGAAGCATAACTAAAATATAAAATAACAGATTTAACATCTAATATAACGGGAGTTCAACAATGCATCATAACACTTTTAAGACATATTTGTATATAAATACATGTTAAAAGTCTGGTTGCAGAAGGAGAGATGGTGTGAAGGGGTGTCTTCATCTAAGAAATAAGAATGGTCTTTCTGCTCGCTGACAGCACCTTCCTTCCTGCAGTGTTCAGAAACCCATTTCTGTTTGGTGCACTCTTCCCTAAATAGTTTCACTCAATCTGGTGATTATAACAACTATGTCATAGTATAAATTAATGCTTCAGTTTACTTATTCTCTTCTGCCATTCTTACCCTTTTTTCTTTTGCTAATTTTTTTTTTAAGATACTGCAGGCAGAGAATGTTTTGACTGTAATTCATGTACAAGATGGTGTGTGAACAAAACTAGATTTAGCACTCTAGCACTGACAGTGTTACCTAGTTGGGTAATGAAATGTCTGCAAGAAAACAATCAAGCTCAGAGAGCATCAAGGACCCCATAAAATTGATTTCAGGTCTGCTTAATTCCCAATTTTCCCAGATGAAAAAAATGGATCTTGATTTAAAGAACTAGTCTTGGAGAGCAACCATCCCATTGGGAGGAGGGCTCAAGCGGGGAATTAGTATGGACTTGTTATGTAAATACAAGAGAATAAGTTGACACACACACACACCGGTTCCCGAATGCCTTTGAACTTTATCTAGTTTTTCCCAGGCAAAAACTGCAGTACCAATATGTTTACAGTAGATTCCAGTTCCATAGGCAGGGAACAATAATGTAGCTAGTTTGAGCTCTGCATGTGTGGGTCTGATTGTTTGCACTTGACAAGTCTGTAATTAATAACATAATCTTATCCATGTATTCCTAAAGGTAAGTTATATTTAGTCCTGTAGCACTGAGCTCTAGGTAAATTGCAATAAGACGCCCAACCCATCTCATATAATAGCCCAAAATAAAATTAGTTTTTCCTGTAATGATGACCATGGATAATGAAGTAATATCCTAGCCAGCAGAGAAAACCGAGAGATAAACCTAAGCCCCCAAAACTGGAAGGTTGCACATTGCCCATCCCAGTTTATTTGATGGATATTAAGGCATTTATTAAAATACATCACTGACATTTCTTAAACCACCAATGTCTTTATTTTTTAATTAATTACAAAAAGATAAAGATCATAAAATGCACAATTGTTCTGAAATTAAGCACATTAGAATCTCATTTATTTGATTGCTAAGTCTGCACAAAGGAGTCAAAACCAGTTGCTTCACAGAGCCCACTGGTACTAGTCAAGTATTTTTCTTTAAGGCTTTAAAGCAACTGCATCCATATAAATGTTCAAATGTTCAACATGGTTTTTACTGATTATAAATCCAAAGAATTAAATCATTTTCCAAAATTCATTTTTTTTCTGAACTGGTAACTAATAGAAGAAAAAGAAACTGCAGGAATAAAGGAAGGAAAGCCTGTCTCAAAGCTATGTTTTTTCACTTGTTCATTCAAGATTTGAAAATATGACGATTGAAGTAGTCTGTTTAGCAAACTGACTACCTCAATAGTCATATTTTCAAATCAGTATATTTAGAGTATTTAAAGCAGAAGAGCAAAGAGCTGAAAATACTATCTTCAGATTAAAAACAAAGTGTCCAGTGCCATAGCGGCTGTACAGGTGCATAGTTCTGTCAAAGTTGGATTTATATGTTCTTGAAAAAGACTTATGATACTACTGAGAAAGATTTAGAAAAAAGATACTTGAGTTTATCAGAGAGATGGAAGAAGATCACTGTGAAGGAAAGGTATAACATTCGAAACTTTTCAGTTTACAAAAAGAAAGATAAAATGATAAAGAATGATGCATCTTTCCCTCAAAATTAGTCAAACAAAGCTGAGTATTGAGAGATTGAAGATGGGAAGAACTTTTTCACAAAGTACAAAATGTGTAGAATTCTTTGCTATAGATACCATGGCCACTAGCTTATATGACTTAAAAGTGTTAGATTGATTCCTGAAAGGTCAGGTATATCCACACATTTCCCAGCATTGGCTCAAAGATTCCTTGCAAACTCTTTTTTAAAGGATACATCCTTGTGATCTCTCCATCCAATTGCCGAGGCTACCTATCTGTGTCTTTTCTATCTTTTCCCACTTGTATTCTATGCATGATGTGTGATGCTTTGTTGAGAACTCTAGTGATGATGAGGCAAAGGCTGAAATCTGTCCAGCTGTTGTTAACTACTGTAGGCACCTCCTCTCTTCTGTAGTTCCTGGTGACTTTCTTTATGGTTATTTTGACTTGGGCAATGGCAGAGAACCTGCCAGCACCTGATTACAGTTCTTGGTCAACTGCCTTAGACGAGGCAAGAGAGACAGTGAGCAATCTGAGTGATAGAACACAAGAGACAGAGGATGGAGCAATAGAGCAAGCAGCAGAATGAGAAAGAGTGCAAAAGACAAGATGAGTAAAAGCAAGTGATAGCAATAGTGCAAGCATTAGAACGAGAAGTGAGCAAGAAGAGCAAGTGAGAGAGGAGAACAATAGAGCAAGTAAGAGGATGAGTGTTAAGAATGTGAGATGGGTCAGAGAAAAACTGAGGGAGCAGAAGCTGGACAGAGAGGAAAAAAGTATGTGTGTGTGAGAGAGAGAGAGAATCTGTGGATTCTCTCATAGGTATCATCTGGGTGACATAAGGGGAGAGCCTCTTTTCCTTTTATCAGGAGGCCCATTTTACCCCCATATTAGCTTTAGACAGATAGTTAAAACTGTGTCAAAACTCTCTTTCTTCCCAATCCCAAACCTACTGCAAGTTAGGGAGAACTGTTGGATGCTTATTCTGCTGCTATCTTAAATTAGTCCCCTAGGAAACTGTTAAGTAGTACCACATACCAGCCTCATTACCAAGACAATTCAACTATTGCAACTAAGCAAATTACAATTGCGTTCTTTTGTGCTCGGCCACAAACTGCAGAAAGCCTGTGAACTTGGTTGTCTAATAAACCTGAAGACTTATCAATGATTTCTAATCATCATGACTATATGTTACTTTTTGTAAAGGAAACTGTATGGCTGCCAATAGTTGTTATCAGGGAAAGAGAAAAGGTGTGACTTGTTCTGCATTTAGGTTTTGTGGCTAACTGCAGTGAGGACAGGATGCTGATTTGGATACATCTCTGGCCTGATCCAGGGATCTTTTTATTAGGAGATAGACAGGGACGTAGTCAGGCTGATTTGAGCAGACTTAATTAGCAGCAGGAACTGCAATTCCAAACACGTCTTTTGTTATAATTCATTTTTATTTGTTATTTTATGATGTCTTATGAATATATAGAAAAACCTATGAAATGTTATATACATTTCAAAACATTTTCCCATTAGAATTCTGAAACCTATTCAAAGTATGATAGTGACTATAAATATTAAGGCTGGGGTTTTTTTGGTGTTTTTTTTTAAAAACCATACCAATAAAACAGCTCATTTTATTTATAAAAAAGATGTTGGCCCAATATATAACTTTTATCAAATTACTTGCTTTGCTTTCTTCAACCCATCGCATGTCACCTTATGAAGATGGATCCCTGTCTCATCACAAGTGGGCATAAATCTTTCGCCTCCTCTGAATTGGGTTCTCTCTCTCTCTCACTCAAGCAGGTTTGAGAAAGAGCCGCAGAATAAGGATGACACTGCCTCACTTGCCCAGTATAAAATGAAACTTCTCATTCCCAGCCTGTACCAGCTGTTGCTAATCCACAAAATTGGACACACACTGACTTTGGTCATAAACTGAAGAGCTCCTTTAGGCATGGTACAAAGGCACACACACACCAAAGCGGGAATTTTTCTCTTTATACCACAAACCAGGTTTGAAAATTTTGCTGAGTGGCTGTGCAGCTTTGGAATAGGGCATTTTAATAAAATTAAATATCAGTTACAGATTGGTAGACTTAATCACTTTAAGGTGTTCATTAATTCACTGGAGAGCAAATTCTGCTAAGTTCAGATTCAAAGGCGTGTGTTTTTTAAATTCAAGTTATTGCAATATTCGCACGCTTATATCTTATTTCCCTATGATAACATTAAATTCAAAGCAACTTACAATTTTTTTTAAAAAAAAGTTGCAGCTTTTCCATAGGGAAATAGATTGAAAGATGGAGGCTTCTACTAAAATATTAGAACATTTTATATCTGAGCAAGTAATAATCCCCAGTGAACCATTTATGAAGCAGGACCATCACCTCTGAATCCTAAATATTAGACACAAGTTTTAAAAATGCAAGATCTTCATGCTCTGCTTTCGAGGATAATTAGATTGCTTACCGCCCATTATGGTTACTTTTGTGTTTTCAGCATATTCATTTAAATATCAGCAAAAAAGTATCTATACAGACTTATATACCATATGCATACATATGCATTTCTTCTGGTATCTACATAGCATTTAGAATAAGTCTATTTACAATAACATAAAGACATATTTTTAGTTTTTTTACCTACAGTAAAACACCTTAAGCAGAACAAGAATTTATCAGGCAAGTGTAAAAAATAGGGATTTATCTAAAACGTATTTTTTTCACAAATCAATGAAATATGTCTAGTCAGGATACGGTATGACTATCTTGACCACGTTGCTCTGTAATACGGTATTAGTAGAGACCCAAATAAGACAGTACTGCTGCTACAACTACTGTTATCCTTTGTTTTGTTTATCCAACTTCACATCATCGTGCTTTCCTTTCAAACATAATATCAGTCTTTTATTTTCCTTAAAAAATAATGTTTAGATTGTACTAGATTTTGTTTCCATTTAGATTTTCTCTGTTCATTTATCCCTCCTATATGTCATTATTTTTAGTGGCTTCCTTGTATAACTGAATAAAATGGTAAATAACACATGGTTGTTCAAATAACATACACTTGCATGTAAATAATAAAGCTTTTCTTTTGTTCTTGAAAACAGTATTATTGCCCCAATCCATATTGACCTTTCCTTCACTCCTTTCCACACCATTTGCCTGCTGCCCACTTCACCAGATTCTGACCACTTTACTACAAGGATAGATAAATAAAATCTAACAAATCAACATAGGGCTACATGTCACTTAACAGCTGAAAACATCACCCTCAAGTGCAATAGCATCCAATATTCTTTCAACTCATCTTCCAAAGCCTTGACCAAGGTGGGTGGTTTTCATCTGCGACCAGAATGTCATGAAAGAGTGGGCTGTTCTCACTTCTGGGAGGAGGAAATACCAATGGTTGGCACCATTGCAGAGAAAGCTTGCTTCCCAGCTGCCATCCCCCAGACCATCTGGGGAGTGTGATCACCAACTGTTTCCCCCAGAAAAGCATATGCAGGACAGAAAGCTTCTACTTGGAGAAGGCAGTCTCAGAAGAAGTCAGGGCCTAGGCCAGGGGTAGGCAACCTTGGCTCTTTTATGACTCGTGGACTTCAACTCCCTGAATTCTGGGAGTTGAAGTCCACGAGTCATAAAAGAGCTAAGGTTGCCTACCCCTGGCCTAGGCCATACAGTAGAGGAATTTATTGGTCATAATCAGCACTATGAATTGTACTTGGAAACCTATTGGTAGCCAATGCAGTTCTTGCAAGATGGGTATGCAGGTAGTCTTTGGGTTATGACCACTCATTCAGTAATCATCCCAAATTATGAGAGTGCTGAACAAGGGAGATTTCAGACTAGTCTACAAAATTGGGGCTGTCATGTCCCCACAGTCACATGATCATCATTTGCAATCTTCCCTGCCAGTTTCTTACAAGGCAAATTCCCACAGAGGAAATTCCCAGGGATCTCATATGCCGTAGCACTCCCTTGCCTTCCCCACCCGAGCACTCACCTGTGGCCCTTGCCAGCTGCCTGCTCTTCCCAGTGCCTGCCTGCTGCTCTTGCCAGCCAACCTATGCTTCCCAGGACCTGGTGGAACCCCCAATCCCCCTGCACTCTAGCTGGGACTCCTGGTTAGCAACCCATGCAGTCATGGGGTTATGACAGGAACAGGAACTGCTGCAATTGCTGTTGTTAGCAATGTAGTCAAATGATGACATGCTTCACATTGATTAACGGTAGCAATCTCAGTCCCAATTGTCGTTGCAACCCAAGGACTAACTGTAATGCTGCTGAACTGGGACTGATCCATCAGAAATTAGACAGCCACATTTTGAAACCCCTGCAGCTTCAGAATAGCCTTCAAAGCAGTGCATTTAAGTAATCCAGATATGTGATTAGGATATGAGTGGCAGTTGCCAAAGGCTCATGTTTCAAGAATGGTTGCATCGTCCACATCTGCTTAAAGGATTTTCTAAGCATGGTCTCCACCTGCTGTTTGAGCAGAGCTTGAATCCTGGAGAACTTCCAGATCTTCACCCAGTTCCTTCCAGAGAAATGTGATTGTGAACCAATACAGTTTATGCTGCATCCATTTATATGTGCACTTCAGTGTACCCACTCTTCTGTGCAAGCTGTGGATGGATATTGATGAGCTGAGTTAAATTCACGGAGCCAGTTTTCATGAATAAAGCCCTACATGCATGAACATTCCTATACAATACCACATAGCGTAGGGCCAGCCTTTCTCTCAATCTATAAGATCAGGCAGAGTGGGCATGCTCCAGGTCCCACTAATTAAAGAGTGCCATCTTGTGGGGTCCCAGAGCTGTGCTTTTACAGTGGAATATCCTTCCCCTGGTGGTTCATCTAGGCTGAACGTTAGAAAAGGTCTGAAAACCTGGCTTTTCAAACAGCTGAGATGCCAGGATGATAAGTAAAGGAGGAATGATTGGCATTTAGATGCACCAAATTTGCTGATGTGGTGCTCTATGGGTTCTATACATCTTCTGTATATCACCTGGAGCCTTTCAATTTATCAGCCTCTAATTAAATAATAAACTATGGGAGTAGCCATTTTACTCTGCCTTTTTACAAACCCAGCAAAAAGCCATTGTGTTAGATCTTTATTTTTGCATAAGGAGAAAGAGAAGATGATTCACTATTGTAGTAAAGCCAACCACTACTCAGTCTGCTGGGTCGCAAAGCTCAATACCAGCAGTTAATTGTCCCCACTTGCAAAGCTCAGCGTCAAAAAAAGGTGTAAGAGGATATAGAGTATTAAGTCACAATTGTAAACATAAAGCCCAGCAAACCTGCAAAGTCAACCCAGTAATTGTGGCATTTTCATTCCACCCTAAAATTCGGTATCAACAAGGCACAAAAGTACACATAATTACCAAAGTACAAGAAATCAACAAGGAGCCCTTTGCATTTATAGTAGCCCCCTGAAAGGTCAAAACAGAAAAGAACCAAAAGCTCGCACAAAGACATGATTTTTGCACTCATAACGTGCACTTTGAAAATGTCAGCAATACTTGCCTTATGCACAGTCAAAGATGCCCATTTGTATTTGCCTAAATCTAAGTAGGCATCAATCACAGCAAAAACTCAGGGCTGTAGGTTATGTTGGACAGCTGAAAAAGATCCTGGAAGAAGGCTATCCTTTCCATTTTATTGCCCAGAAAACAACTCTGAAGTCATTACAAGTCATGCTGAGCTTAGTTCATGGTGACTACATCCATGCAGTTGTCCTTGCAGTATAAGAATCATGGCTTGCTATTGCCTTCTGGGATTGTTTAAAGAATATTTCCCAGTCTAGTCAGTACTCCTGGAATTCCCAGGTACTTCTTATCCCTGTATTGAACTAACTCTGTTTTAGTTTCTAAAACTAGGTATTGCTACCTGCTGAGACTCTTAATGACTATTTGCAATGTACACAAGGATTGCAACCATGCACCTATGCAGCAGCAGCTTCTGCCTCTGAGTTAGACTGATATAACTATGGTTTTCCTCTTAAAGCCACCCCCTCATTATACTGTTCAGTCTCAGTCAATAGCAGTAGAGATAGAACTGTTCCGCCTTCCTGTAATGAATAGACTGATCTCAGCCCTATAAGATAGACCAAACTAAGAAACCAATATAATATAGGCCAGGACCACTTTTATTTGAACAAATACAGTAACAGAATTGTGCTTCCCTCTCCCTCCCCTGATCCTTGTGTGAACCAGGAAAGTGCTTGTCTGAGATGCTTTTTCAAGTTATTTTCTTGGCCCCGGCTGAAGCCCCTCTTGGCAGTGTCTCTCCCTTGTGTTCTTCAGGGCCATTCCCTATGCCCTCTGCAACTGGAAACTTTTTGAGCAAAAAAAAGAGAATAATCTGGATTCAAATGTTGGAAGTTCTAGAATGAATAGAACAACACTGTTCAAAATGTCCCTATTTTAGTCTGAGAGCAGGTTAGCCTCAATGTGTTTTGTCTTGATTCCAGAACTTATGTTATGGTTCTGACAGACAGAGACAAATAAAGCAGAACTCCGAGGCTTGCAAGTTCCTCAAAGAACATGTTTATTGATTCAAAGTATCAGCACGTCAAAAGTGAAACCAAGTCTGAATAGACATGTAACAATCATCAAAACAAAGTTAAGAAATCCCACCACTAAAGCTATGCAAGCTACTACATTTCCCAATACAACTTCTTGGTGGGTTTTTCACGAAACACCCAGCCTGCAGTCCCAGGAGCAGCCGATGACCTTGGTTCCCACGGGAGAAAGTCTGTTTTGTCTAGCGAAGCACCTTGTAAACCCCCCTCCCTCCATGCTATGTGTCAATCAAAAATGAGTAGGGAAAATGGCTGCAGCCATGCTCATTTTCAAAGTTGACAGTTGGCTCCTCTTCAGAAAGAAAGAATCTCCTTCCGGGGAAACAAAAATCAGGTTAGATATCCCCCCGGGGCTTGTGAGGGTATTTATCATAAAACTTTTTTTATCAATCTATCCGCCTTCACATTTGTATATTTCACCCATGTAGCCTCTGAAAGGGGGTAATCTTTCCACAGGACAAGGTATTGTAACTTTCCCTTGTACAGCCTAGAATCAAGAATATGTTTTATCTCATAATGTGTCTCTCCCTCTACCACCATTGAACCAGGCAGCTCTTTTGGAATAGGTCTTAAAGTGGATTCTGACACAGGTTTCAAAAGACTGCAGTGAAACACCAGGTGAACTTTCCCCAACAATTGTGGAAGTTTTATCTCCACCATCACAGGGTTTATGATCCTGATAACGGGGAAAGGACCAAGGAATTTTGGACCCAATTTTTTGCTGGGCAACTTTAACTGTAGATATTTCATTGGAAGATAAACTAATTGTCCAACATAAAAAGGGTTTTGAGGGGAATGTCATTTGTCTGCTTGATCCTTGCAAACCTTGGTAGCTTTGGTCAATGCCTTCTTCATGTTCACCCAAACCCCTTGGAAAGATGTCACCCATTGGTCCAAAGTCTGGGAAGTAGGAGGCTACTGTGGGAACTCAGGCATGGGCACAAAATCTCAACCCGTCACTATTTTGAATGGGGTGAGACCAGTGCTACTGTACACAGTATTGTTGTAGGCTACCTCTGCAAAAGGTAAAAGGTCAGCCCAATTAGACTGCTGGTAATTTACATAACATCTGAGGTACTGTTCCACCATTGCATTTGCTTTCTCAGCAGCTCCATTAGTATTTGGATGAAAAGCAGATGAAAGCCCCTGGGAGGACCCAATCAGTTTAACAAACTCCCTCCAGAACTTTGCAGTAAACTGGACCCCTCTGTCAGAAATAATCCTCTTTGGGGCACCATGGAGTTGGTATATATGCTTCAAAAACAGTTTGGTTAGCTTCTGGACAGAGGGAAGTCCTGAGCAAATGATGAAATGTGGAAAATAGTTCAATCACAGTCCATATAACAGTGTTTCCCTTGCTCTCAGGTAATTCTACTATAAAATCCATGGCTATCTCCTCCCAAGGCTGAGAGGAGTCGGCCACTTGCTGCAATAAACCTGGTTGTTTTCCAGGACACTTTTTCATGATAGCACAAATGGCACAATTTTTTACATAACTCTCAATGTCCTTTTTCATTTTTGGCCACCAGAACTACCTGCGCACTAGATGCAATGTTTTTAAAAATCCAAAGTGACCCGTTTGCTTAACATCATGACTCCATTGTAACACCTGGAGTCTGAGGCCTTCAGGGAGGTATAATTTAGAACCTTTCCAAGCTAATCCCCCCTTAAAAGTCAATATATATTTGTTATCTTTAAATCAGGCATCAGTCTCTAACTTCTCCTTCAATTCCTTTAGCGATTTATCATCAGGACCAGCATGGAGGCTCTGTGTGTGCAATCTGGTTGTTATTTGGGAAGCGGATTGCAGTAGAGGAATAATGGAGTTAATTACTTCCTCTTGGTTGCTCTTGAACTGGGGCATTCTAGACAAGGCATTAGCCAAAAAGTTCTTACCCCCAGGAAAATATTTTAAAGTGAAATTAAAACGGTTGGAGTATTGAGCCCACCAAACTTGCTTGGGAGATAATTTGTGGGGGGTCTTGAGAGCCTCCAAATGTTTGTGATCAGTCCATACCACAAAAGGTATTTCCACTCCCTCCAAGAAATAACGCCATGTCAGCAAAGACCAACGAACTGCAAAAGCCTCTTTCTCCCAAATTGCCTACCTCTTCTTGGTTTCAGTTAATTTCCGGGAAGTGTAAGCACAAGGTTGTAATTCTCCTCTGTGATTTTTTTGTAAAAGAACGGGGCCCACGGCCATGTCACTTTCATCAGCTTGAATGATGAATTGTTGTCTGGGGTCAGGGTGTTTAAGGACTGGTTCATCTGCAAAGAGTCTCTTTAATTTTTCGAATGCTGCCTGGCACTCTAATGACCATTGCAATGGCTGATAAGGTTGGGGCTTTCCCCCCTTTGCCTGTTTTGAGTAAATCGGTGATTGGCATGGCTATCTCTGCTAAAGAGGGAATAAGTTGGCAAATCCCAGAAAACTTTGAAGCTTTTGTGGGTGCGTGGATGTTTCCATTCTATTACTGTTTTTACTTTGGCAGGGTCCATCTCTATCCCCTCATTCGAAATCCGTTACCCCAGATAGTCAAGGCATGTCTTGTGAAATTCACATGTTGACAGCTTTGCCTACAGTTTGGCTTTCAACAGTCTCCTTAATATGTCACGGACCAATTTGATGTGTTCATCCATGGTTTCAGTGTAGATAAGGATGTCATCAAGATAAACCAAAACCCCCTTGTATAAATGATTATGGAGCACTTGATTTATCAATTGCATAAATACAGCAGGGGCCCCTTGCAGTCCAAAAGGCATAACTTTAAATTGGAAACTCCCCAAAGGGCAATTAAAGGCTGTTTTCCATTCATCCCCCTTCCTAATCCAGATCTGATAATAAGCTTCTCTTAAATCCAACTTGGTAAAAAAGCTTGGTATCGGCACATCAAAAGTGAAACCCAGTCTGAATAGACATGTAACAATCCCCAATACAAGGTTAAGAAATCCCACCCCTAAAGCTATGCAAGCTACTACGTTCCCCAATACAACTTCTTTGCGGGCTTTTCACGAAATCCCCAGCCTGCAGTCCCGGGAGCAGTCGATGACCTTGGTTCCCATGGGAGAAAGTCTGTTTTGTCTAGCGAAGCACCAGGTAAACCCCCCTCCCTCCGTGCTATGTGTCAACCAAAAATGAGTAGGGAAAATGGCTGCAGCCACGCTCATTTTCAAAGTTGACGGTACCCAAGTGTTTTGTTTCAAGCTTGGAACATATTCAACTTAGGTCTTTTTAAAATGAGTGACAACCAGCTAAATCCTCTCCCTCTGGACTAACACCGAGCAAGTAAATTGGATGGTCCATGCACAGCCTTAATTATAATCCAGATAATTACTGAATTCAGGAACTTAAAGCAGTTGATTAATTCTGAATTCTGCTTCATTAGTGCAGTTTGATGGAAGAAATTCAAATAAATAGGGAGCTACCTTACACTCAATCAAATCTAGTTTGCTACTATTTATATAGCTTGACAGCTGCTCTCCAAAGTTTCAGAGGTAACCTTTTCCAGGTCAATCTGGAAATGCTAGAGATTAAATCCAAAATCTGCTTGTAAAATACACGCTTTACTATTAACTGATGGCTCTTCCCAAATTTAGCAAACAGGCAACCAAAATACTATTCTTTTCCAGCTTAGCTTTCTTTAGCAAGTCAGTTTTATTGGTATATGTATGCTACATATCTCAGAAATTTGAGGTATTTGGCATTTTAAGAATTAGTTGTATTATACAAATTTTCATGGATTATAACTCATTTCATAGAAAATAGCTCGGGAGAGAGAGAGAAAAAAAGAGAGAGAGTATTTAGGAGGAAGGCAGAGAAGGGAATAATCTACAGAAAGGAGAATGGTGAGAAAAGAGGACAGAGAATTATTTTGGGGATGGGAGATAAATTACTCAGATCATGTCCAGAATTAAAAAAATAAAATTTGTATTTTTGGAGAGCAGACCATCTATTGCAATAGACATGATAATACATCTTAAAATCTAATAAATCTATGAAAAACGTAAGGTTATTCTCCTGAGAAAGAAGTACATCTCATATATTATATTTCATGTAAGAAAGAAGAACTAGAGGAAATGGTGAAGGTAAGGAACATGACTGCATAAAAAAGCAGTTGGACATGCCACAGAATAACTAGTTAACACAAGCAATTTGATAACAAGGTGTGTATGCAAAAGCCTTGGATTGTGTTTAATCTATGTAAAATGTTGAATTTTCAAAAGAATTTCAACTAAACTAATCAGTCTCTGTAATTCTTTTTCTCAAGTATTGCCACCTTGAGGTCTAAAATGGAACATCCGGGGAGCTGACGTGTTTCCCTAATTATTTCTGCATACTTATTCTGTTCAGAAATGGTAAGTTTTGATAGACTTTTGCAAGGGCTGCTTCTCTGTTAGTCCAGTTGATAAATCTGTTAAATATATATATATTTTTTACGACCCGTAATCCCTTTATTCTGGGTGGAGTCGGGGCAACTGAGTGGAGGTAAGCGTTTACTGGCCCAATGCCCTTCTTGATGTCTATACTATATTTTCCTCTTTGAGCCCTGATAGAGAAACATCTGTTGCTGCCTAGGATTGAACTCACAACCTTCCAAGTGGGAGGCAAGTATCTTTACCTCTAGGCCACCACGCAACTCCTTTAATCTGTTAAATATAATCTGTTCAAAATCCATTTTGAAGATAAATTATTCTAACATGGCCATTAAAATAATGGTGTTCTTCTGTTGTACCATATGTGCCCAGAGTTCTGCCATGAACCCAGGGATTAAAGTATCATTTATAATAATAAAAAGAGTGAACTGCTTGAGGAACAGATTTTGTTAGTTTATTAGAAATTCATCAGATTTCAATAATTCAAGCAGAAAGATGGTATAACAAATATGTATATCTAAGATTGAGCTAGAATAATATAGTGTGTTCCCCATTTTATGCTATGAAACTTTTTTGGTTTACCTGGGGATCCCAAACTGGATATAGGTTTAGTGACCCAGGATGAAAATGGAGTTGGGGAGAACTTCTTGGAAGGAAGGAAGAAAGGAAGGAAGGAAGGAAGGAAGGAAGGAAGGAAGGAAGGAAGGAAGGAAGGAAGGAAGGAAGGTTTAAAGCTTTTGTACAACTTAATCAGCTTTTAAGAATAGATCATACAGTAATAAGGAACAGTTTTCTTTCTCTCCATCCAGGGCCTTCTGGTATGTGCAAAAAAGGCTCACTCATATGCACTTGACCAGTTCTTCCATATTCATGCAGCATCTGACAGACCCTACGAAATAATCATTGAGGCAACACAAACCTCAAGTTGACATCTAATTGCCATACACTATTTTATTTTTGCAAGAGGTATATGGATGATTGTATGTAGAATGCATGTATGTATGTGTTATGCTTGAATATTAATCAACCCATATTTACCCCTTCATTCCTCCATCTATTTTTATGTCACCAAACTGAGCAAAACAGAGGACACAAATGAAAGGCAGAAACTGCATAGGGGCTGTCCTGTGTTTGTCAGCTCCCAAGATAACTGTTCTTGGGAAGGAAAGAGATTCTACCAGTTGCCTTTGTTAAGTAGTTTAATTCCAAATGATCAGTCCGTCCATTGTTTCTTATATAACTTCTACCTTGGGATGGTGTCAGTATGTTCTACACAAGGAGACTGTGCTGCATTTAGGCAGAACCTCTGATTTCCTTTGTTCCAACTAGAGACCTCAGAGCAGCATGTCCTGATGTAGAAGGATCCTTGTTCCAAGAACATTGTCTCCTGTATATGAGAATCCATGATCCCATGATACTTTGTTAAAAGAATCTCATCCCCCCCCCCCCATAGATATCCTTGCCCATTCCAGATGGACCACTCTCTGAAAATAGCCTGGGATAATAAATATCTGGTTATTTTCATTCAGTTGAGTTCCATTCCCATCTACACAGCTATATTTTCACCAGGATAGGGGATAGGATATTTTTGTTTCATGTGTAGATTTGAGTTTGTTTTTGTTATTCACAGCTGCTGTTCAGAATCTTCCTGAAAAGATGCCACTCGGCCTCACTTCGGTGAATTTCTACTCATTCCTTCATCCACACAGTAAAATCCAACCCAGTGCATAATATATAATATGCTTGTTAGTTTGTGCGTGCTAATTCATCCATCTGCTGTCTCCTGATTAAATAAAAGTCTGTTCCTAATTGTCCTACTCTGCCTTTGGTCTGGATATCAGGAAAATCTAATGCCCACTTGACTACAAACTACTATTAGTAGAAATTAGGACAAACAAATAGAATCTGTTACTCCTTAACTATGCAAAGAAGTTAGTATCTGATCCTTTCTTTATTAGAAAGAATCTCAGTACTGTAGTCTAGAAGATTCTGATATCAATTTCTACATAAATTGCATTTGATCGACTCAGCGCTTGCTTGCTTTTTTATTAGCAAGCAGCTGCCTTGTGCAGTCCCTGAATAATCACAATTAATCCATTGTTCTCTGTTGCAACTTGGAAATAAGTAAATCTTTTAACCACAAACAGAAAAATCACTGCTTTTCTGGTGGACTTATAGGTAGGATTTTATGCTACTCTAAACAAAACACAAATAGTTTTGCTCTACAAAAACCCACAAAAGTGTTAGCATTCATTACTTTTGTTCCTAAACTCTCTTGGATCTTCCCTTTTTCAGAATCTACTGCTGCCCATTGGAAAGTTAACGCTATAATTTGAATAAGGCACTCAAGGAAACCTGAAGCACTAACTTGATCAATGCATAGATGGGAAATTATAGTGCATGAAAGGACAAATATAAATAATTACACTAAAAGAGATTGGGATTCTGTTCTGATAAAGCAGAGAAAATGGCTGAAAGGTAAAGTATCATTTGTAATAATAAAAAGAGTGAACTGGTTGAGGAATAGATTTTGTTAGATCATTAGAAATTAATCAGATTTCATTAATTCAAGCAGAAAGATGGTATAACAAATATGTATATCTAAGATTTAGCTAGAACAGGGGTAGGCAACCTTGGCTCTTTTATGACTCGTGGACTTCAACTCCCAGAATTCCTGAGCCAGCCATGCTGGATCAGGAATTCTGGGAGTTGAAGTCCACGAGTCATAAAAGAGTCAAGGTTGCCTACCCCTGAGCTAGAATAATATAGTGTGTCCTCCATTTTATGCTATGAAACTTTTTTGCTTTATCTGGGGATCCCAAACTGGATATAGGTTTAGTGACCCAGGATGAAAATGGAGTTGGGGAGAACTTGGAAGGAAGGAAGGAAGGAAGGAAGGAAGGAAGGAAGGAAGGAAGGAAGGAAGGAAGGAAGGAAGGAAGGAAGGAAGGAAGGAAGGAAGGACCCACATGCCTGCTTCAGGCACCAAAATCCAAAATATTAGATACAGTAAGATCAGAAGTTTAACGCAAATATCTCTTTGGTCCCATATTAAAAATAAAAAACAAAAAACCAGGCTACATAAATGAAGTACAGTGAGAAAGAACACGGTCAGCACAATTTATTTTATTTAATTTAATAAAAGAACAAGTTTATAGTAACAAGTTCAGAGTATTTAAAGGGGAACTAATGGAAGTAAAAACAAAAGGTTGCTGAAACTAAAGGAGCTGAAAAGTCATAAGGAGAACAAAGGGCAATGTAATTTCTCCGGATTTACTTACTGAAGAAGATATGAATAATTTACAGACGACTGTTTGGTCATAAGCCAAAAAACCAATTCATGAAAAAGAAGCTCATTCTGCATTTGACACTAAAGTTTTTGGAAAGGTGAAAGGGACAAGGTGAGTTTTACGTCTTTGGGGATCCAAAGCTGAGGCAGACACACTCCAGTGATAGAAAGGACTTGTACCAATGTGACAGCCCTTCAAGATAGACCAGACTAGGAAATCAATGTCATATAAATCAGTATTAATTTTATTGCAAAGCTGTAGAAACAGAATCCTGCAAATCTGAATGTGCTTCCTCCTCCATTCTCTCTACCTTTGTGTGTGTTAGGCAGGGGCTTGTCTGAGAGGCTTACTCATGTTACTTTCTTGGCCTGGGCTCAGCTCCATCCTATCTGACCATTGCCTTGGTAGTATCCCAAAGGTGCTTTTTCACTAGGCAACTGGACTTCCTTGGGGCTTTTTTCGAAAGCGTTTCGTGTCTCATCCAAGAAGCTTCTTCAAAGCTGAAGAAGCTTCTTGGATGAGAAGCGAAACATCTTCAAAGAAAAACAAGGAAGTTCAATTGCCTCATGAAAAAAGCACCTTTGGGATAACTATGACCTGGATGACTGAGAATCTCCATAGTCATTTGCCTTGATAGTAGCTCCTCCTCCTGTCCTTCAAAGCCATTCCTTTTTCCCTCTACACCAGGGGTCTCCAAAATGGCAACTTTTAAAACTTGTGGACTTCAACTCCCAGAATTGCCACACTGGCTGAGGAATTCTGGCATTTGAAGTCCACAAATCTTAAAGTTGCCAAGTTTTGAGGCCCCTGCTCCTCACAAGCTTCAAGTGCAGAATGTTTCTGTTTGTTTGTCTCTATGTTTTATCTTAATACTTTCATGAGGCTTCATTTGACTTGTAACAGGACATGGAAGTCTCTTTTTGAAAGTATTGTTTTATGAAAGGGTCTATTTTTTGCTAAACCAAACATTTTTCCCCCTTTAAAGTGCTTCTGCTGTTACCTCAGTTGACAATGGAGGCACATAAGTTGAATAGAGTTTAAATTACCTTAGAGTCAATTGAAGTTGCATTTTAGCTCCTCTCCTGTTCAGTGTTTATATTAACAATTTAGTTGACAATTTGCACAAGCCAGATCATCATTCCCCCAAGCTGCCTGGAGAGCACATTTCTATCCTTTTTGATGCTATGATCCTCTCTAGGACTTCAGTTGGCTTCAGCTGAACGTTGCAAGCCACTGCTCAGTATTGCAAAGAGCACCAATTGCAAATTAGTTATTTTGAAAGCAAAATTCTGATCTGATAAATAAGTTTCCGCTGTGCAAGTCTCATGCTAAAATACATGGGGGATGGTATTTCATGACTCAGGTAGTGAAAGTGTATGCAGCAGGCATGCTCTTCAATCATTCTAAGCCAGGCTTTGACCTCAGCTAACATCATACTATAGACCACGGGTGCCAAACTCGATCACGTCATGTGACGTATCATGACATATCGTGACGTTTTTTGCCTTTGCAAAGCCGGGGTGGACATGGTCTGCACGTGACACATCCAGCCCACGGGCTGCCAGTTGGACACCCCTGCTATAGACTGTAATTTGGCTCATTCTCCAATTTTGCCTCCTTGGAATAAATCCAGTCAAATTCTTTGAGGTGATGTTTCAGGTGCCTCGTTATTAATGCAATATCTTGAATTGATTATTAATTGATTGATTATGTGCCTTCAAGTCATTTTTGACAACCATTGACCACACAGATTTTCTCCATGATAATATATTTTCGATCAGGTATAATAAAAGTAGAAGCCAGAAACTATTTTTTTTGTAATTGACTGAAACGTGTCCTCCTCCCTGATGGCTTTGCCCTCTTGATAGTGGAAAATCAGTATAAGTATAAGGAGAGCCCGTTTGGTCTAGTGGTTAAGGTACCAGGCTTGAAACCAGGAGACTATGAGTTCTAGTCCTGCCTTAGGCATGAAAGCCAGTGAGTGACTTTGAACCAGTCCTTCTTTCTCCACCCAACTCAGTTCACCAGGTTGTTGTGGAGAAAACGGGGGGGGGGGGGAAGGAGTATTAGATATGTTCACTGCCTTGAATTGTTTATAAAATGAATAAAGGCAGAATATAAATTGAATAAATAAGTGTTCTTGGATAACTCCCTTGAAAATAAACAACATATAGAGGTATTAAAAACAGGGATATGATCAGGCAATGTCATTTATAAAACAGTGCCTTCTGAATGTTAAATGGAACACTGACCTTGGCCGAGTTCCTAAATTGCTGGTGGACCAGTGCATGAAGTACCTCTTAAATTCTGGCTCGCACCTCACATATTTGGTTTATCTGGAGTATAGAAGTGTTTCTACCCTGGCAAGATGTGGTGCTCTTCCCACAGCAATCCTAGAAGGGAGATATTTAAAAAGTCTACAAGTTAGAATAATTGTGCCCATGTGGGGATGAGATGTGGAAATAACTGAGCAAGTTCTATTTGCTTGTCAATATTATAATCACGTAGAAAGTAGTTGTATTATGCCTTTGCTAGTAGATTTCCCAGATCACCCTCAGCAATTTAATACGTTGTCTGATAAAAACTCTACAGACAGGTAAGTTTTATCCTAAACTGATTAAATTCATCTCCTGAGCATTAAATCCCACCCTCTCCTGCTAGGGTAAGAATATGTTGTTGATATTTTTGTGGCTAATAATTGACTTATTTTTATATTAGACTTCCTCTAAACGATAAAAATATGAAATATTTATAAGTTAATTGTTTACATATATATCACCCAACACAACTCCTCAACGTTTACAGAAAAAAAATCACGAATGAATGAATGAATGAATGAATGAATGAATGAATGAATGAATGAATGAAGTCAGAACAGTTCCAAACATCCCAAACAACAGTGACTTCACCACCTGGAGGAAGGCTAATAAGGAAGATGCTACAAAAGCTGATGTACAATTGAATATTGTCAGTATACTGATGATACTTTCCCCAAACATCTCAATGATCTCTGTCAGTAGTATCATCTAAATGTTAAACAATAGTGGAGAAAGGACTGTGTTTTGTTATTCTACACCATAAAGGCATCCATGGAGATGAAAGATAGCCTAGACACTTCATAAGCAAATGAATAGCAAAATTCACTGCAACAGATTCTGAGGAAATGGTTGCTTATGCCATTGTCTGTAGTCTCTATAAATATGCTTTGGAGGAACAATATGGAGCAGTACTATGGCAATTTCCACTGCTTGCTATTTTTGAAAGAAAGGTCAATCAATTGGTATTTGTCTAGACTAGAGGACTATCATGTAAAACAAATAGAAGGCACATGGATGTGTGTTCTTCTAAGATCAAAACTGGTTGTTAGTTTAGCTCATTTAAAGTAAGGTAGTGTCAGATGCGAACAACCAGACCCACAGATGTAAGGTTTAAGCTGACTATTTTATTATTCTCTGCCTGTTACACAGGAATTTCCTCAGACTGGTATTTTTTTTCGTGGGAACTATGAGATAAGGCTCTAAGTCATTCAAGAAAGGTCAGACCTAACTCTCTTGTGGTTTATGTAGAGAGTCCAGGCTACTTCCACACTGAAGTTCTCCTCCCAGCTGGAATGGCTGGTTGCCAACAGGTAGGACTATAAATATACCTGTGACTCCTACTATAACAGGCACAATTTCCTTCCTGAGGCAGGTGCACTACATGCGCTCCTTAGCTAAGTAAAGAGACGTCCACAAATATGTGTTTAGCTAAATATTGTTGGTGGAAAGAAAGGATGAAAGTTGCTCCTGGCACACAAAGGAGAGGCATGAAACAAAAAGGCAGAAAACGCGGAGAAAAGAAGTCACGGAGTTCACCAAATAACAGAAACAACCTGCGTTCAATGAAAAAAGCAAGATGTTCAAGAAGAAGTAGTTGAAAAAAATGAAACTATAAATTTGAAAAAGTGTGAAAAATAAAGCAAACCCACAAACTAGAAGGCAACTGATGTAATTAAATAATCATGCTATAATTTTTCATTACTCAGCCACATATAGCGTTCACATTTCTGCATCAATTTACAGTTCTCGTCCATTTGGAGATAGCCTTTGAGAATACCCAAAAGTGCTAGATTTGAAGGCAGTCAAAACAGTTGGTGGCCTAGCCAGTAACACTGAGGCAACATTTTTTTTTAACTTACTAGTCATTAACATTTTTTTTGTATCTTGCAACTTCCATGCATGCAACTGTCTGCCTGCTAGAACAAGAATAAACTGTAAAATCAAACAAATAAAGAGTATATGTATAAGAGTCAGGATCTCTAATTTAGAAGTCTTTCTTTTACAAAAAGTCTGCCTAATGTGAATGCTTTTTGCCATTTTGTCCCTCAGTTTTATAGCTAATATATACTCCTCCAACTGGATAAGAAATGAAGCAAGATTAATCATGATGCAAAGAAGCACTTGGCCAGCTTGGATAGATGGGACATTTTCTTCCTTTTCTTTTTTAAAATAAACCAACATACCAGCTACAGGTAGTCCTCGATTTATGGACCACAATTGAACCCAAAATTTCTGTTGTTAAGCAAGACATTTGTTAGGTGAGTTTTACCCCATTTTATAACCTTTCTTGCACAGTCATTAAGTGAAATCACTGCAGTTGTAAGTTAGCTGTTAAGTGAATCTGGCTTCCCCACTGGGTTTGTTTGTCACCTTTTGCCACGATCACACGACCCCAAGACACTGCAACCATCATAAATAAATGCCAGTTCCCAAGAATCCAAACTTTGATCATGTGACCATGGGAATGTTGCAATGGTCATAAGTGTTAAAAAACGGTCATAAGTCACTTTTTTTCAGTGCTGTTGTAATTTTGAACGGCCACTAAATGAATGGTTGTAAGTCAAGGACTATCTCTACTCCCATCTTTTAAAAGGAATCAGTGAAATGAATCAGAGTTTCCTGGAGCATGTCAGCATTACTACCAAAGGTTCTATGGGTTTTTTTTGACTTCTTGATTACTATAAGGAATGTTGAAAAATGTCTAATTTCAGTCTTTTTCTAGTAATCAAAATGTTTGGAAGTGCAATCTAAATGTCATGCTTCTGATTAGTTTCAAAACACCTCTTTTTATGGACGAGATATGTAAAATGCTCTTTTGCACTACACAATCAAAAGTTAGACTTCCTTACAGTCATAGTTAACTCTCCAGCACAAAGCAAGAATGGGATGCAATACTGGCAACAAGGACAACAAGGGAGTGAAATGACTAAACACTGGTTAGGGCCATTAATAAGTCCCACTTCATGGTGATAATAGAACCAAATTTAACTTTCTGCTTTTATCATGTCTGCTGACAATTAGCTGGTATCCTTGTTTAGAGTAACCCAGTCCCTCTTCAGGAAGGTAGAATTTGCAGAGTTGCTGTAAGGAACACACTAGGTATTTGTCTGATAAAGTTACCCAAGTTTTCACTAAGCTACACTCTGGCCTTAAGGCGGATCCTTTGGAATTGATGGAATCATGATCCTGCTTGGCCACCTGGGATGAATTTGATCCTGTTGCGTCTGAGGAAGTAAACAGGATTTTTAGAGCTATAAGCTCAGCCATCTGTGTATAAATCCATGTCTCTAAGTTTGGGAGTTCTCCTGAACTTGTTCCTGTTCAAGGAACAAGTGGCAGTCATGGCAAGAAGAGCTTTTGATAGCTATAAGTTTTATGCCAATTTATACTTTTGTAGATCAAGAAGGACTGCTAATGGTCACTCAGGTCTTGGGTCACCTCCCAAGTGAACTACCACAATGTGCTTTACATGAGGCTACCTCTGAAAAACATCTGGAAGCTTCAGCTCGGTTCAGAGAGTAGACTTGACCCTGGGTGTCAGATCCACCACCTTCAGCTTGGTGCCTTGCTAGCATTCTGCCATCAGTTGGGGAAGGGAGGGAAGAACAAATGGGCAATAAAGCTGTATACCTTTATGATGGGAAATTGCGAGGGGGAAATTGACATGTGAGAAAGAACAGAGTGGTTTGGAATCTAGTTCATACTAGCGTTGGCATCTTCAAGGCCATCTACCTTGCGAGTGGAATTTCACCTGCACAAACACCTCAGCATTTCCCAAAACATCTTGGTGGTGCCAGATTGGCTACACATGGGCGGACCACCGGAGGAGGACTAGGGGAAACCAGGGGTTTAGTTCTGTATTGGTGCACGGGAATTTTAGATTCCGCTTGACTTTATTACAATCAGCGTCTCTTAGTAAAAGTGCTTTTTCACTTCAACCAAATGGAGTCGAGAGTTTTACTTTCCTAGGAGATCAATCCTTCATGGATTACTGCTCCTTCATGGATTACTGCCTTGTCGTGGCGAAGGGGCTTGCGTAACTCAATGAAGTTATGAGCTATGCCGTGCAGGGCCACCCAAGACGGACAGATCATAGCAGAGAGTTCTGACAAAATGTGATCCACTGGAGAAGGAAATGGCAACCCACTCCAGTATCTTTGCCATGAAAACCCCATGGACAGTACTAAAAGGCAAAAAGATATGACGCTGGAAGATGAGCCCCTCAGGTCGGAAGGTGTCCAATATGCTACCGGGGAAGAGCAGAGGGCTAGTACTAGTAGCGCCAGAAAGAGTGAAGCGACTGGGCCAAAGCCGAAAGGACGCTCAGCTGTGGATGCATCTGGTGGTGAAAGGAAAGTCCGATGCTGTAAAGATTTTTTCTCCATAGGAACCTGGAATGTAAGATCCATGAATCAAGGCAAACTAGATGTGGTCAAACAAGAGATGACAAGACTGAACATCGACATCTTAGGAATCAGCGAACTAAAATGGACAGGAATGGGTGAATTTAATTCAGAGGACCATCAGGTATACTACTGCGGGCAACAATCCCTCAGAAGAAATGAAGTAGCCTTCATAGTCAATAAAAGAGTAGGAAAAGCAATACTGGGATACAATCCCCAAAATGACAGAATGATCTCAGTGCGAATCCAAGGCAAGCCATTCAATATCACAGTAATCCAAGTCTATGCCCCAACCACTGGTGCTGAAGAGGATGAAATTGACCGATTCTATGAAGCCCTACAGCACCTTATAGAATCAACACCAAAAAATGATGTCCTTATCATCATGGGGGATTGGAATGCTAAAGTAGGAAGCCAAAAGATAAATGGAATAACAGGCAAGTTTGGCCTTGGAGTACAAAATGAAGCAGGGCACAGGCTGATAGAATTTTGTCAAGAGAATACGATGGTCATAGCAACACTCTTTTCCAACAACCCAAGAGACGTCTTCTACACATGGACATCACCAGGAACGGTCAACACAGAATCATTGACTATGTGCTCTGCAGCCAAAGATGGAGAAGCTCTATACAGTCAGTAAAAACAAGACCAGGAGCTGACTGTGGCTCAGATCATGAGCTTCTTGTTGCAAATTTTAGGCTTAAATTGAAGAAAGTAGGGAAAAACACTAGGCCACTCAGGTATGAACTAAATCATATCCCTGATGAATATACAGTAGAGGTGACAAATAGATTTAAGGAATTAGATCTGATAGACAGAGTGCCTGAAGAACTATGGATGGAGGTTCTCAACATTGTACAAGAGGTAGCAACTAAAGCCATCCCAAAGAAAAAAATGCAAGAAAGCAAAATGGCTGTCTGAGGAAGCTTTGCAAATAGCTGAGGAAAGAAGGGAAGCAAAAGGCAAGGGAGAAAGAGAAAGATACACCCAATTGAATGCAGAATTCCAGAGAATAGCTAGAAGAGATAAGAATGTGCCTTCTTAAATGAACAGTGCAAAGAAATAGAAGAGAACAATAGAATAGGGAGAACCAGAGATCTCTTCAAGAAAATTGGAGATATGAAGGGAATGTTTCATGCAAAGATGGGCATGATAAAGGACCAAAATGGCAGGGACCTAACAGAGGCAGAAGAGATTAAGAAGAGGTGGCAAAATTACACAGAAAACTATACAAGAAGAGCTTTGCATCCCTGATAACCACGATGGGGTGGTCACTGACCTCGAGCCCAGACATCCTAGAATGTGAAGTGAAATGGGCCTAGGAAAGCTGAGCAACAACAATGCTAGTGGAGGTGACAGTATTCAGCTGGCTATTCAAACTCTTAAAAGACGATGCAGTAAAAGTGTACACTCAATTGCCAGCAAAATTTGGAAAACTCAACAGTGGCCACAGGATTGGAAAAGGTCAGTTTAACATTCCAATTCCAAAGAAAGGCAATGCCAAAGAATGTTCAAACTATCGCACCATTGCACTCATTTCACATGCAAGTAAAGTTTATGCTTAAATCCTACAAGCTAGACTCCAGCAGTATGTGGATCGAGAACTTCCAGAAGTACAGGCAGGATTTCGAAGAGGCAGAGGAACTAGAGATCAAATTGCCAACATACGCTGGATTATGGAGAAAGCTAGGGAGTTCCAGAAAAACATCTACTTCTGCTTCATTGACTATGCTAAAGCCTTTGATTGTGTGGATCACAACAAATTGTGGCAAGTTCTTAAAGAGATGGGAGTACCAGACCATCTTATTTGTCTCTTGAGAAACCTATATGCGGGGTCAAGAAGCAACAGTGAGAACTGGACACGGAACCACTGATTGGTTCAAAATTGGGAAAGGAGTCCGGCAAGGCTGTATTCTGTCGCCCTGCCTATTTAACTTATATGCAGAGCACATCATGAGAAAGGCAGGCTAGATGAATCAAAAGTTGGAATTAAGATTGTCGGGAGAAATATCAACAACCTAAGATATGCAGATGATACCACTCTAATGGCAGAAAGTGAAGAGGAACTAAAGAGCCTCTTGATGCGGGTGAAGAAGGAGAGTGCAAAGGTTGGCTTGAAACTCAACATTAAGAAAACCAAAATCATGGCATCCGGCCCTCTCAATTCCTGGCAAATAGATGGGGAAGAAATGGAGGTAGTGACAGATTTTATCTTCCTGGGCTCTAAGATCACCACAGATGGGGACTGCAGCCAAGAAATTAAAAGACGCTTGCTCCTGGGGAGGAAAGCTATGGCAAATTAGGCAGCATACTAAAAAGCAGAGACATCACCCTGCCAACAAAAGTACATATAGTCAAGGCCATGGTTTTCCCAGTTGCAATGTATGGCTGTGAAAGTTGGACCATAAAAAAGGCTGAACGCAAAAGAATTGAGGCCTTTGAACTATGGTGCTGGAGAAGATTCCTGCGAGTCCCTTGGACTGCAAGGCGATCAAACCAGTCAGTCCTAGAGGAGATCAGCCCTGACTGCTCCTTAGAAGGCCAGATACTGAAGTTGAAACTCAAGTACTTTGGCCACCTAATGAGAAGGAAGGACTCACTGGAGAAGAGCCTAATGCTGGGAAAGATTGAGGGCAATAGAAGAAGGGGACGACAGAGAATGAGGTGGCTGGATGGAGTCACTGAAGCAGTAGGCGTGAGCTTAAATGGACTCCAGAAGATGGTAGAGGACAGGAAGGCCTGGAGAAATGTTGTCCATGGGGTCGCGATGGGTCGGACACGACTTCGCAACTAACAACAACAATGCATTTGTTCTTAAAGCTTGGTCTTGTGCAGCCAGAATTAAACTCTCTGCCTCTTTGTTCAACCTTTCTGGTCTTAGCTATTGCCAGGTCTTGTTATTATCTGCTTTCTCTGCTTTTTTTTTTTTTTTTTAGCAATTTGAAAGTTGTTAGTAAGCAAGTAATTGGCCTGTAGTTGTCTGGTGCTGACCATTTTGCTGGATCTTTCATTATCAAGTAGGTTTTACAAAATGTTAGCCACTCATCATTTCTCCTTCTTGCAGTATGTTAAACTGCTTGGTAACAAGTGATTGTAGACTAGTCGGTTGTTTCAACCAAAATCCATGCAATTCATCTTCACCTGGTACTGACCAATTCTTGATTTTCCTTGCCCTTTTCTCCACCATTTCTACTATTATTACAAGTTCTTTCATTTCAGCTTCTTTTTTTTACTCTTATCCACCTTTACTCTTATCCACCATCCAAGCTGCATTTTGTTGTATTTCTTTGGATTATCCCATTTCTGTCCCAGAACTGCACTGTTTCTTCCTTGTCAAGCACTGACTAATTCAGTGCAGTCCCTCCATTGATGGTAGAAACATTTCTGATTGGATTGAAATTGGAGATTCTGCCTATAATTTGCAATTTGAGCTTCATATCTGCTGATTTTCTTAGTTGTAGCTGTTATTTGCTGCTTTATTATTTCTAGCACTTCCTTGATCTTCCTTGTTTCTAGGTGATATTACTATTATTATTTTGAATGATGCAGTTAATTCGAAAGCAGAATTAACCAACCGATATTTATCTATGGGGAAAAAAATCTGAGAATAAACATACAGCAAAGGAAGGAAGTGCATTTGCATTATTCTGATACAAATACAACACTCTCTATAATGTGATAAATGGAGATAATCATTCCCAACAATTACCAGATTATTTTGTAGATTTTGATATGACAATATACAATACAGACTTATTTTACATTTACATACTTTAAAAAAAATAGCCTCTATAAGAACTCTCTGCTGGGGAAAAATTAATCGGTTCTATTTATTACTTTTAAGCTAAAATAAGATTTTTTTTATTATTTTTATATAAAAGGCAATTAACCAGTATAATATAGTAATAAGTAGAATACACCATAAGGAGCTGAACTAAAATACATGCTTTATGCAGTAGAGATCCGATGTTTCAGGAGATTAACAATTATGACCGCCAGTCTTCTTCTGTTTCTGTAATACACCACACAATCTTTTTTAAATTACTTTATTAACCTTTCCTCCTACCACAGAAGTGCCCGATTATAGATAATATTTCAAAATCATCTGAGGTGTAAGTGTGTTTGATTTGCTTGGTAATTATTTGTCTACTTTATTACAATGGCCAAGCACACAAGCTTCTCGATCACATTCATTTCAAGTCAAGAACTGGGTCAGACCATTTTGTGCTATCTGTCCCTTAGTTCTTATCCAGGGTACCTGGAATTTCATACTAAAATTGCTGATATGCCTAATGCTGATTCAGACCAATGATCCATAGATTGAACTTAGTAACTTCTACTTGCAGATTGTGCCACTGCTAATTCTACTATTTTATGACTTATTCAAACAGCCCTTTTCCTTGGCAAATAGTTTATGAACTAGAGAGTGAGTGTTGACATTGCAATCTATTTAGGTCATTGTCTTCTGGGGCTACCTGATCATCCAAATCATGACAGAGCACCTAGGCACGAGTTTCAAAATAATTGTCTCAGTTCATTGATTGATTGATTGACTGACTGACTAACATAATCTTTTTTCTTTCATTTACACATGACTGCCTGGCATGAGTGAAGTCATCCACAGAAGCCCTCTTCACCTGAACATAGTTGATTGGAAATCTTTTTAAATGGTGGCTCCAGCCAGCTAGACAGTCTTTTTTTAGTTCTTTGCTTCTTCAGGATAGTTCAGTTCGAACTTTTCTTCAACTACATTTATAATTGTATAAATTTTTAGGGCAAAACCCACACTTAGTTTTTGAATGGCGGATCAGAATCTGCAATCCCAAAACTATTTTGGGCTCTGACAAAGCAAGTAAAATTGATTTGCATTTTATTTAATTAAATGCATTTGACATGATTGCTGCATACAGTAGTTACCCTAGTATGTATTATTAAATGTTATTATATGGTAAGAGCTTTTGGAAACTTACTAAGAAGCCACGTGACTGTCAGATTTTAGATTATGCATTCTGTTCTACTAAATTAAATACTTTTCCACCAATGAAAAGAGCCCTTAAGTCAGTGATGTTAATGGTCAAGTCTCCCTCGTGTCAAGTTCAACTTGTGTTGATTTTAGAGACATGCCCATTAGTTTTCTTGGCAACATTATCAAAGTTCCTTGGCATTGCTTTCCTTTTTCTGGGATGGTGGTCTCCCACCCATGTGCTAACTAGGTTCAAATTGCAGTTTCTTGGGATTAGCCAAGCTCAAGCAGCTGCTGCAATTTTCAGGATCCTTAAATTCCTTGGATGGAATCCAGACTTAATCATATTTACAGCAACATGAATAACTTCATACTGGATCTACTTGTGAAAGTGTTTAAGTCAGGCTTCAATCCTTTGTGTAACTTCCCAGACAACACATTTCAATGTACCTGATTTTGTGTCAAACTGGCCTATATCGCACAATGTAGCCTATACTTCTTTTCACAGCTCTGTCATAGCAGCCTCAGGAAGAGAGGAACTTCTTGGAAAGGAGTTCTTTACTTTGCGGGATGGAAGGGAACAGTGGAAGGTGAAGAGGAAAAAATATTTATATACTTTTTAAAAATAAGAATGCAGTGACATAAAAAAGAACAAATATGAAAGGGAAGGAAGGAAGGAAGGAAGGAAGGAAGGAAGGAAGGAAGGAAGGAAGGAAGGAAGGAAGGAAGGAAGGAAGGAAGGAAGGAAGGAAGGAAGGAAGGAAGGAAGGCCAATATATCTTGCTGTGAGGGTGAAGGTTCAGTCTCCGAGCTTGTGGGTTGATTTCTGAACATTTCGTTACCAGGTTAAAATCTTAAGTGGAGTTTAGGAGGTTCCCTAAACTCCACTGAAGACATTACCTAGCCTGGTAATGAAACATTCGGAAACCAACCCACAAGCTCGGAGAACGAACCTTCACCCTCATCCTACACCCGAGCTACAGATATTCGCCACTATTGCACATCTTGCTGTCCCCAAATTCAGAAATCTCAAATATCTATTTGCTGATCAACTCATGCACCTAAAGCTCCAATTCCAATCGCGCATTTATGTGTTATATGGTTGTGCATTCCCATGCACACAGAAAGAAACATATACACATACATCTCAGCTCACAAAGTAAAATTCAATGTCAGCACAAAGTTGACAGCAAATGATTATAACAGCTTCGGTGCCTGAAAAAAAAAAGAGTGTAAATAACTAGGATCCCCCGCGGGCTCTCTGTGCCTGCATTCATAACAACTGTGATGGACAGCAAGTATGGTAGGGTAGAAAGGGAGATGGGGGGGGGGAATGAAAGAAAAATCTCCAAGAAGATTTGTGTGTGAACACACACATGCGTGCACACACACACACAAACACACACACACACACTTCTGCTTAACTGTCAGCTTTCTGAATAAATAAGTTACTTTCTTAGTGAGAGATGCTTCATACAGCAAACAGCTCATTTTCAGTACAAGTGCTGTTTTACGTGGGGTTCAAATTGTGCAATGCCATCATCATCAATAATGTATGCATAGGTGGAGTGCACATGTGCCAGTGAGTGGTTGGGAACAAACACTAGATTATCACTACTGACTATTAAACATAACATAGGAGAATCAGGTTGACCAGAGAAACATTTAAAGCTACAACAAATTTACTATTTGAATTTCCTCCATTATGAATGTAGATGTCTCCAATGTTGAATATTTGATAAATTCGTACCTTTTCCAAGTCCAGTTTTATTTGCTTTAACAATTTTGTATAATTGTCTTCTTTTATTTATTTTATTTCATACCTTTTCCATAAGTTTGCTTCAGTTCTAAAAATGTCCATCTAGCAATTTGTTAAATGTATTATTGTTCTGCAATGTACATTTGTCATAATGGTACCACATCAGGCAATTAGATTAGACTTCCCCTTATAACAACAATAGCAATAGCACTTAGATTTACATACTGCTCCATAGTACTTAACAGCACTCTCTGAGCAGTTTACAATGTCAGCATATTATACCCAACAATCCTCATTTTAGAAACCTTAGAAAGGATGGAAGGCTGAGTCCACCTTGAGCCGGTCAGGATCAAACTCCAAGCTGTGGGCAGAGTTAACCTGCAATACCTCATTCTAACCACTGTGCTACCAGGACTCAATCTTTACAGAGATACACCATTCAAGCAGACAGAACACTTAGGCAATTTTCTCCATCTGGCATTGGGAGTGTGTAGTGTGTGTCCAAATTCACTTTCTCTTGTTTCCAGAACAGAAATGCTGTGCTGGAGAATCCCCATGAATCTATTTTGGACATATTTCAGCATGAGTACAGTTGGCTGAAGTTGATATCATCTTGTTGCTTCAACTCAGGGAGACAATGAGCTTTAGCTAAGATCATATTTATAAGAAATACCCCAACATAAAAATGAATTTCTAAACTCTAATTTTAGAAATTGTCCTATTAAACCAGAAAGCCAGCAGAATTAATCACAGGAGATGTCAATACTAGTGAGAAAAATATTAGGGTAATTTAATCCCTAGGTTTAAACCCTCTTTCCATCATTCAGCATTAATTTGCCTGAGGATACCGTTTTCCCTCCTCTCAGGTTCCTTGTGTTTTTGAAGGGCCAGTCAAAGTAATGGTCACCGAGAGTCAAACTTTTTGCAAGGTATTATAAGAGCTGCAATAGGTTAATTGGTGATACCCAGTATCACCAAAATCATTTCCCAGACTTTGGGGAAAGGGTGGTAGAATTTGAGGGTAGAAAATTTAACCAAAAGCTCACAGGTCACTTCAACAGTCGGTTTTCTTCAAAACCTCTTAGTTCTCTGTTATTTACTTGTGGTTTACTTTGGAAAAAAATGGTAATAAACCTGTTCTGCTTGCCCCATAGACTTAAATTTAGAAAGACCCCAAAGGCCACAATTAATAGGTGGAGGACTATATGGGGCTCATGATTTGCAGCTATGTAATAAACATAATTGTTCAACCATGATGATGTCACATGCACCAAATGACTTAATTTGCATGTCAGTGACATGAATGATATAACCCATGTAATTTGCACAGTAATGTCATAATGCATGTGACATTGCTTGCTCCCCTTCTTTAACCTACTCCTATGGACATCCATAGTAATACATTCAATTTTATTCACCCCATGCAGGAAATAGCAGCAGTTCTTAACTTTAATTACTATACACTTTAGTTACATAAACATTTGGCCTCTATTAAAATTTATTTTTAGTAAAATGGATGGGGAAAAACAATTTAAGAAAAGGGACATTGGAGAAAGTTAAAATGATCAATAATCATGTAATAGCCTTGTTTATCTATTCATTGTACCACAGATGACTGAGGAAGATGGGGCAAATATTGCTGTAGGGGAACACATGATTCTTAACAAATAGAATCTCTTAAATCTAGACAAGCACAAATAGAGCAAGCAACTTATTAAAAAAATCATATGATTGGGATATCTCATACAATTTAACCCTGTCCAAATTTGCAGTCAAATGTCTTTCCTGGCCATAATAATCTGATGATGCTTCTTTAATGGATATGATGGAATGCTTTAGTCTGTGAATTATCATAGGGTACGTTTTTCGCCTTCCACATCAAAAATACATAAGGTATGTAACTATTGATGAAAGGCAATCCAACATTCTTAATATTAAAGTATGCATAATTGCATCAAGATTTTGCTGTGTGTAGTTTACTGATGAGTCGAAAAACATGTATGCAAGGGCAAACAGGATGCATAGAAATGCCAACAAGATGGAAGGCTAGAAAGCTGTAACAAATGACAGTTATGCCACTTGAAGAATGAATGAGAGACATTCTCACTGTCAGATTAAAGAAGGTGCAGAATGCATAGTAAGTCCTATCCATGAAAAAAATCAACTGAATCCAGAAAGCTTCTTAAATGTATGTATGTATATATGTATGTATGTATGTATGTATGTATGTATGTATAAAGAAGTGTTTCACAAACTAGACTGGGGAAAAGATTTGCAGATGATGTTGTCCTCTTCTGTTGTCCTCTTCTCAGAAGATCCAGAAGAGCTACAAAGAGCAACAAAGACACATGCAAGAACTGCATCATCTGTATCATCTGACAATGATACGTTTATGCTTCAATCTGTGGCCCTTGGAAAGACATCATGTAGGTTATCAATTGTAATAGGATTACAAAAGAAGTTCCATCTGAAGAAAGTTCTTGCTTAGGATCTTTAGGAGTTCAGAAGTAGTGCTTTTGACATGGAAAGCCTGAAGACAGAGGGATCAAAACAGGTTTCTAGAGAGAGTTAGAGATTTGAATGAAGTCTCAAAGGTGCTTTTTCAAAAGGCAACTGGACTATGATTTAGAATAGAATAGATTAATTTAGAATAGAATAACAGAAGTGGAAAGGAACTTGGAGGTCTTCTAGTCCAACCCAATGCTCAGGCAGGAAACCCTATACCATTTCAGGCAAATGGCTGTCCAATCTCTTCTTAAAAACTTCCAGTGTTGGAGAATTCACAACTTCTGGAGGCAAGTTGTTCCACTGATTAATTGTTTTAACTGACAGGAAATTTCTTCTTAGTTCTAGGTTGCTTCTCTCCTTGATTAATTTCCATCCATTGCTTCTTGTCCTGCCTTCAGGTGCTTTGGAGAATAGCTTGACTCCCTCTTCTTTGTGGCAACCCCTGAGATATTGGAACACTGCTATCATGTCACCCCTAGTCCTTCTTTTCATTAAACTAGACATACCCAATTTCAGCAACCGTTCCTTATATATTTTACCTCCAGTCCCCTGATCATTTTTGTTGCTCTTCTCTGCACTCTTTCTAGAATCTCAACATGTTTTTTACATCGTGGTGACCAAAACTGGATGCAGTATTCCAAGTGTGGCCTTACCAAGGCATTGTAAAGTGGTATTAATACTTCACGTGATCTTGATTCTATCCCTCTGTTAATGCAGCCTAGAACTGTGTTGGCTTTTTTGGCACCTGCAGCACACTCCAGGCTCATATTTAAGTGATTGTCCTCTAGTACTCAAAGATCCTTCTCACAGTTACTACTACTGAGCAAGATACCATCTATACTATACCTGTGCATTTGGTTTTTCTTGCCTAAATATAGAACACTTTTTTCACCACTGAATTTCATTTTGTTAGATAGCACCCAATATTCAAATCTTGTCAAGATCCTTCTGTATCTTAAACCTATCTTCTGGAGTGTTGGCATTCCTGCCAGCTTGATGTCATCTGCAAATTTGATGAGTTCCCCATCTATCCCCTCATCCAAATCATTGATGAAGATGTTGAAGAATACTGGGCCTAAAACAGAGCCTTGGGGTACCTCACTGCATACTTCCCTCCATGTAGATGCAGTTCCATTGAGGACTACATGTTGAGTGCAATTGGTCAGCCAGTTACGAATCCATCCATCTAACCCACATTTTTCTATCTTATCTAGTAGTAGGTTGTTGTCTACTTTATCAAATGCCTTACTGAAGTCCAAGTAAACGATATCCACACCATTCCTCTGGTCCACTAATTTTGTCACCTTGTCAAAGAATGCAATAAGATTTATCTGGCATGATCTGTTTTTGACAAACCCATTTTGGCTTTTGGTTATGACTTTGTTTGCCTCTGGGTGTTTGCCTTTTGAAAAAGCACCTTTGAGACAAACATGACCTGGATGGCTGAGAATCTCCATAGATTATATGGGTGATGCTTCAGGTTATAGAATCTAAAGCGTTTCCATTCCCTCATCCTTCTGCATCTCAGAGAAAGTAGTCTTCATTAATCTCCCTTTTGGAGTAATGGGAAGGGAATATCCCAAAAGAAAGGGAGAATCTTGAAAAAAAATAGCATAAATAATCATTGTCATGTTCTCTTCCTGGTTTGCTGGCATGATCCTTCCAGTTGTTAGGAATTGGTAACTTGGCCCTAGCCATACCCGATTTTCCCTGTTCTTCATTTTTTGATTGCACTGTTAGTTGTCAATTCATAATTTTGTCTTGTTATCTTAGTACCAGGAAACTAGATATAAACAGGAAGCATTACTTTTAAAAATTAAATTATAATTCTAATTAACTATTCAATTATATGCCTTTTTATGTCCTCCCTCCTATTATATTTCACTGGAGATTTCTATCTGCAAATAAAAATGTCACATTACTGGCATCTTACGAGGGGGGTATTGGCTCTAAGACATTGTGTTAATTTCCCTATACTGAGCAACTGATATGTAATTCAGATGGTCTGTTCAGTACAGTTACATTTGCTGAAATATATCAAAAACACATTATTTAATTTTTTAAATCACATTTTTAAATAGCTGGAAGAGATTTAATCTTACAGGCACCCAACACAAGATACAAAGGAATGTTTTTGCTTTTCCTCTAAAATTTCATTATTCAAAAAAAAAAGGAGGCTTTTTTGCTTAGATTTTTTTCTGTTATTCAGGCCTAAATTTTGTATTGCAGATCTCAGTATGAATTAAAATGCTTTTTACAATATATTTTTAGACAAAATAGATTTAGAAATCTGTATTTTCAATTTTCACTTTAGGAAAAAATGAAACCTGACAAATTTTACAAAAATGGATGGAAAGAAAATACATGTATATAGACACAAACACGCAGAAGCATATATCCGATAGTGTATCTGTAACTTCTTATTTTAAGATGGAATGTGATGAAATTTGCAGGGTTGTAGTCCCAGTGATGGAGAACACATGTTCAAAATTTCAGACAGATAGATTGACAGTTTTTTGTGCAAAGTTACGTTACATTGGTAAGAAATGATAAATGTTGTAGAGCTGGTGGGCTGAGGTAGAAGTATAATTGATGATTTTTCTGTTCTTCTCTATAAAATAAACCAGTTGCTGTGGCATGCCAACTAACTCATGTATCTCGGTAAAGACTGTCAAATTTTAAGTCAAGAGTCTGGCCAATAGTAAGGAAGTACCTCTAACAAAAGAATAAATAAACTTTTGCCACCTCCATGATGGTCTCCTTTCCCCAGGCGCCATGCTTGGGCCAACCATTCCAGTTTGAGGACTGACCTGCCAGTCATTGGAGTCCTATCTCACCTTCCAATTTACAGTATATAAACATTTTTTTCTCCAGCTGCTGCACCATTACTGCAGTTCTTCAAGGTAATGAAAATCTGTTCCAAATTACCTCCCTCTACCTTGTGCAAATCACTAATATGCTTATGGACATTGGTGCATATTTACCATTAGTTCCCTTTTTCACACTTTAAATGTTAAAGATTATAAAATAATAATATAAAAATAATAAACAAATTATAACTAGTTTAAATCTAATTCTCTTCATGTGTGTCTCCATTTCACTTAAATCAGCTTAGTAAATTAACATATTATGTAATTAACAATAAAACCAGGGAGTTGTACACATGACATAAAATCAATGCAAACAGTGACCTTGTGCACTGTGTCACCTTTGATTCTTTCTCCATAAGCAGGGCTTGTTATCAGTACTAAAGGATGCTGAAATTGTGATTTTACTAATGGAAAAGTCAAAAGTGTTGATACGTTTTCCTCATAAAAAACAATGCAACCTAGCAAATTTAAATGCTAAGTTTCAACTAGAAATTCAAATCATCTTCTTATTGTCAACAAAGTGATGTCATATTTTATTACCTCTCTTGAGTTGATATAATTGTATCAGTATTTTAATGCTTGGTACATATTGCCCATAATAAATTGTGTGCATAAATAAATCTAACAAAGAAAATCCAATATTCAATTGCCAATGCAATAATAATGTTCTCTATTTTTATTACATTATGCATTATTTAATTACAATGATCAAAATCCCTTCTGAAAGTAAAACATAATTAGAAAAAAAATTAAGTATGGTAGATCTATATATCTGATTTACACTTTTGATGTTAGGTTTGCATTAAGAATATATAAGGCATCCATTCAAAATGATGATATTACATGAGTTTGTTCTTTTTCTAATTAGTGCATTTCCCTTTAAGTTCCCTGGCTACAGGGAGATAATATTTCAGGGTTTTAATGAGCTTTTTAAGTATAATTGATGTAACAATCGTCAAATTACACATTTCTACCTGTGGAATAATGAAAGAAACAATTTAATGAGATATGCAGTCATTATTAGTAAATGAGCTTCTAAGCCACCATTGATAACATTAAAAAGCATACAGTAGCGGGGGGAAAACCTGGTTCATACATCAGCATCCTTAGAATTTTTACATGCCAGGTTTTCTATTTCAATATTGATTTTGTTTAGGGATGCACTAAATGTTACCCATTTTCAGTTTCAGACTGAAATTATGTCACTAATTTAAAGTTATTTCTCCCAAATGCTTTTTAAAAACTATTTCTTGACACTCTCACACCACTACATTTCTTAATTCTCAAGTCTTCAGAAACAGTTTACAAGTGATACAGAGGAATTTTGTCTAATGCCTTTGAACTGTGATGTTGCAGAAGACTCCTTAGGATACTACGGGCTGCCAAGGAAATAAACCAGTGGATAATAAAACAAATCAATCCACAGTCCTCACTCAATTGACCAGGCTCAATTTCTCCTACTTCGTACACATTATACGAAGATCCAGGTGTCTGGAAAAGTCTCTTATGCTGAGAAAGGTGGAAGGAAAGATAAGAAAAGTATGTGGCCAGACTCAGTTGCAAGGTGATGGGTGCACCATTGGGAGACCTGAAAGAACAGGTGTAGGATAAATTATCATGGAGAAAATCTATCTATCAATATGCTTCTTCTCTATGTCATAGATCTTATATTTGTAATGTTACATAATCTTTATAACTACCCCCCCTGCCCGGTAGATTTAGAAATCTGACATTTGATTATTATGTGATATATATGGACAGTTTCCTTTTCTTTCTTTCTTTCTTTTTTCTTTTTTGCTTTCTTGTTAAGTTGGGTAACTGTACTTTTTATAGTTTTCTGATTTTTTAAAGCACCTTTTCTATTTCTTTCTATAAAACTTGTTAAGATGAATAAAGACATTTTTTTAAAAAAAATCATTTTAGTGCCAGCGCAAAGGTCATGCTGAGGCTAGTGCTGGTGTGAGGATCACGCCAAGGATTACGGCAAGGCTAGCACAGGCGCGACACTCACGCCGAGGCTAGCGCTGGCACAAGAGTCACACCAAGTGTCGCGCCAAGGCTAGCACAGGCACGAGGGTCATGCCAAGGCTATCACTGAGGCTAGTGCCAGCATGAAGCAGATTGAGCACACACACATGTGGGCACACACTAGCCAGCCACTTACATGGCCCAGTGGCCAAGAGGCCATGGCCCAGTAGTGGGCCACGACCCATAGGTTGGGGACCTCTGCCTTAGAACTTCCAGATCCATTTTTCATCATTAACTCTGAATGGGCTTACACTCCTCCATTAGTATTGGTAAGCAATCTGAGGGTTCTCCGGGACTCATGATTCCCATTCAAGGAGCATGTGGCAGCCTGAACACTTTTGCACAAAAGCATCACATGTGCCTATTGTGCATGTTCCTAAAATAGGAACCACTACTTACAGTCACTCAGAACTTAGTCACCTCTCTATTGACTATTGTAATGGTCTACATAGGGCCATCTTTGAGGAACATTCAGATGCTTCAGATGGTCCAGAATGGTGTAAAATGCAGTGGCACATGTAGTTTTGGGCACACCACGGAATGCCCATGTAACACAATTGCTATGATAATGGGTGCAATTCAAAGAACTGTGTATTACTGTGTATTTAATACCCTACATGGCATGGGGCCAGGTTTGTTATGGTATTTCCCTGTTTCTGGTATTTCCCACCATTCCCACCAGACCTGGCAGAATGGGCATGCTCCATATTCCCTCAGTGAACTAGTCACCTATTGGGTCTCAGGAAGCATATCTTTTCTGTCATGTTGCTTGCTGTATGGAATCTTCCCCAGATATGTCTATCAAGAGTCTCAATTATCCAGGTCATGGTTGTCTCAAAGGTGCTTTTTTCAAAAGGCAACTGGGCTTTCCCGGGTTTTGTTTTTCTTTAAAAAAAAATTCTTATCCAAGAAGCTTCTTCAGTTCAGCTTAGAACTAAAGAAGCTTCTTGGATGAGAAGTGAAACATTTTCAAACAACACCCCCCAAGAAAGTCCAGTTGCCCTTTGGAAGAAGCATCTTTGGGACTCCCCCAGACATATGGATGGCACTGCCATTATTGGTTTTTTGGAACACCATGAAATCCTTGTTCTTCTCCTAGGCATTGGGCCATGAAATTAGTTACCAGAGTTATGGCATGGATACATGCAAGGCTGTAATTTCAACTTCAGGCAAATGTAGCCCCGGTGCTGCTTCCCAGCTTTTCAGCATAATTAAACTTCAATAGCAAAATTTCAGTTTTCTTCACAAGGAAGCAATATTTAACTCATTTCAGCTATCTCCAACTGCTGGGGAAAAATGAACTTCCCCCAATCCTCTTAAATGACCTGCAAATGCCTCGTTCTGGGGGTGTCAAGGGCATATGGGGATGTTTGGCACAGATGGGGCTATTTATGGGATGTAGACAAGGAAGAACTATAGGGCAATCTTTTCTCCATTGCTGTGCAGTCTTTCCCCATCAAGCAAGGAAGTAACCATGAAGTAACCAAGCAGGGAGCAATATTGTTTCCTAATACTGAGGAACAGAAACAGCAATACTAGATAAACCTTATCTTTGCCATACTAGATATGATTGTGCAAATGCATTCCTTTGCCACCACTGCCACCTGGAGATTCAGAAACAGCAGGAGGTGACAAGGAAATACAACTCTAGTACTTAAGCTTAGTTTCCAATTGACCCAGAACATATGTTTCTTATTTGGGGTTAATTTCAGCTTGTTCACTCTCATTCCACCCATGATCTACTTTCGAGAATGATCAAGAGAATAAACTAGTTTGTTGATCCTTGGAGCACAAGGAGCAACAAAGCTGAATATTGTAAGTGTATTTTTGTCATCACACTTTCAGAGCTTTGGATGACCTAGCAAGACATTATAGTCTACATACCAAACAGCATGAATTATGCCTTCCTTCCCCAAAACAAACCTTTAATGATGGAAAAGTCAACATCCAGGATTGAAATAATAGCCTCTCCACACTATTTTTTGACATGATCTGATAGAAAGGACTGCTCCCGCAAACCTCAAGATTTTCCAAGAGTTAATGAGTTAATGATGATGAAAACTGGCAAGAGGTCCAAGAGAACCAGGACAATTCTACTCTCCTTATCCAGTTCCTAGCATGTTTTCTACCAAGATGGCCAAAACAGTCTGATTGAAATGGATCCCAATGATAAGTAACTTTTATTTATGTTTGGAACTATGAAGCTGCATTTTTTAATACCTTAGCGAAAATGACTTGAGACTAGCTAATAATTTTCTACTGTCCCTGGATCAAATAACAATTAAGCAAATACTTCCTTTAAGCAGGACTCTCATAAGGAGACCCTAAACACTTTGAATCATGGAGTAGTCATGATGAGCAACAATTGAATAAACGGGTGATAATCCTTTAGCTTCAGTCTATAATTACACATTTCTAGAGAACCAATTTTAATCTGTGCTTAAATTGTAGCTATGTTTTACTTTTAGTGTACTCTGCACCATTTCACATATTTATTTGTCTGTCACCCAGCACTGAGACATGGTCTTGACAATTAGTTGTGTAATAAGAGTCTAATATTGATGATGCATCTGCAGATCAAATTGAAAGGAGTGTGATTGTTATCATCAACAAGAAATCCACCGATGATAAGTTTTACTAGGTGGCTTCCAGAGATATGCCTTATTAATTCTGAAAGTAAATAATTTCAAGATGCCCTACATTTGATGGAACTGATGTACAATGAAATCTCAATCCCACTCAAGTTCATGATGGAAATGGTATTTGCAATGGCAGAGCATTCCTACTAAGGGCTACTAGTCCATAAGGATAGTCAGTTCTGGATTACTATAATAGGAATATAATAATGAATGGACATATTGGTATGGTATGGTGAACATAAATATTTTTGTAATTGTGTCCCATATCTCTTCTTTTTTCCACTTACATGTCAATGAAGAAGGAATTCCCAAGGAGATGTTCCAGAAAGCAAGAGGGACCTTCAGTGACAAGAAAATCAATTGGTGCTGAGTGTCTCCTGAAATTAGGCTAAGGGCTACATATAAGACAGAAAATTAAGTCACAAGAGTTGATTTGGGTGTGATTCTTGAGAGTGTGATGATAACATAAAAGGATGTGTGGAATACCTGAACATTACTTATTGAAAAGTTATTTGTTGAGATTACAGTACCTATAGGAAGTATAGTGTCCTTCTTATTTCAAACAAGACTCAGAAGAAATATTTGTTGATAGCTTACACAATTAAACAAGGGGATAAAATTAACTAGATATGCACTTAGCTTTAATTATCTGTGTACGGAATATTTTCAAAGATATTAATATTTTTTCAGCATAGTCTCCCAATGACATGTAGGAAACTGAATAGTACAATCAGAGAAGAAGCCCAGAATTTGGATATCAGTTCTATCAGGAGTGTCTGTTGCCATGTGTTTTCAGAACAAGAAATGGACTGTTGATTCTCCTCTGATTAATTCTAGTTTGACATCCTTTTGATATATCTTTGATAATTTCTACTCTAATTATAAGGATAATAATATTTCATTCTATTTTTGCAATAAGGGTATTTTCTTATTTCTCATTATGCCAATAGGATTCAATCTCTCACAGTTCTCACTGCATTCTTACACTTATATACAGCACACTGTTCTCTCCCTTAGCATTTAATCTCCTCATAGTCTGCCAGTGTCAAGAGGTTCAGATTAAGCTTGTTAAAGATCTGCTTCACTCTTACTCACTGATGATTATTTATTTAGCAGTTTTATGTAACCCTGTCATTGATAAGCACTCTATTAATTTTCTGAGGGACAAATCAACTCTAGTTATTTTTCTACCAGCTATTAGATTCAGTAGTAGCTGTTTGCAACAAATGGCTTGCCAGTTAATTATAAATTATGGGTCCTCTTTACGTATATTAATTAATATCTCCTCCGCTTTGTAATACTAGACAAATAAATTGAAGGCAAAATTTATTAGGTGGTATATGTTTTATGTCTCCTGATTAGTACTCTTTACTTTTGGAAAATGTAGACTTGTTTAGATGGATTTGATGGCAGCACCCTTCCTTCAAGAGTTGGTTCCTGTGCTGCATTTTAATTTTGGGGTGGTGGAATCAAAAGGTGGTAGCCACATTTCACAGATTCATTGAATTGCCAGTCTATTAAAAAAAGGCATTTTGCTTTCGGGGACAAGGCTTGAAAGGATCAAAAATGAAGACCAACCTCACTTTGCCTTAAGGATTACTATTTTGTGCTGCTTGTGCCAAGGTTTTTCCCACAGAAAATATTGTATCTACCAAATGTTGCAGACTTTTGCCTTAAGAGAACCCAACCCATTACTCTGACTGGCCTATTACTCACCACAGAATCTTGGGAATACATTCTTGGGAATACTCCTTCACATGGAGTGTGGTAGGCCCATTGATGGTGCTTCAGAACAGTTGTGTTTTCATTTGCCAATCCTATCAAAATGGACTGTCAAAATGTGAAAATGGCATGCAACTGTCTTCACTGCTACTGGTCTCCTCCAGTGGAAAGGGAGGAAGGGAGAGAGAAAAGCAGTGCTGGTTCTCATGAATGGGAAAACAGGCTGCTGCAAGCTGTACTGTTTCCTAAAAACAAAACAGTATTGCTCTGGTCTCAAAAAACCTGGCATAGAACCAGAAAAAGGCAACATGGCTCTCAAAATGAGCCAATTACTTCTGATGTGACAGTTCTGAAGTCAGTTTTGAACTGGAGCAAATTTCCCATTTGGGGGTGTTCTGCACTTCACTGTTAACTCATATAAACGGTATAGGCTGTAGGAAACTCCCAATAGATAGGCACAAAAAATGAACCTGCTCAACTTTCCTGATTGTGACATTCTGTATTCCAAAATAAAACACACTAATTAGATTTCTTCAACATGCTTAAGTTGTTTTCTTATAGCAAGTCTTCAGAAAACAATTTCAGGGCATAGCCATGTTCAGTAGGTAAGCTAATTTTTTTAGTTACCATCCTCCTAAGAAAGCACATTACAGAAACATTTCTTCCTAAGGGAATCTTTAGGAAAAAATATTGAGCTTTATCTGGAAATGTTGCAACAAAGGTTATACAAGAAATCATTGGCTAAAAAGATCTTAAGTCTTCCCATCAACTTATTTGCAATTTTCCAATCCCCCAATATTTGATTATGTTACAAGGTCCTTCATCACACAACAATTTGAAGTTCTTTCCCATAGAGAAGTATGTATACAGCAAAGTTTGTACATTAAACCATATTGTTTATTCCTTATTGTAATTACAATACGTATTGTAATTATCTTCCATCTAAATAGATATATATGTATGTATCTATCCAGGTAGAAGAGGAAGTCTACCATGTTAATACAAACAATAGACACCTGAGCTTTCTCTTCAAGTTTGAAGAGGAAAGGATAGTTGGAATAGATTATTTCTTTCCTATTTTCCATTTTGTTTCAGAAGGGATATAAAATTGAGGCCTTGACCATTCAAGGTCACCAAAGTGATCCCATTAACCTATGGAGAAAGTAAGGCTTAAGTTGGGTTAATTAAACATGATTGCTTCCCAGAGCTCAAAGCCACTTTAATGTGTCAACAGCTCACACCTCCTATCATCAAGCTAGCTATTAAACCCAAAGAACCACAGGGAAAGTCCTTTAAAAAGTGGAGGAGGGAAAAAGCAAAATAATTCTTATGTATTACAAATGGAAAAGGTAAGGTTGTTTCTATTCTCACTAGGTTTCCTCATGTAGAAATAATGTCTATATGGCACTTATCTAACTCATGCCCATTGCCATTACTTTTGTATATCCGAAGATATTTTCACTAAAACTGGCAAAGACTTGTAATGCAATTTATTGTTATTTAAAGCGTTTCAAACTTTTAAATGTAATGTAAGTTACATATTTTGCCTTTGTTGCTATATCTTCTGTGCTAAACTTCTGGAAAGACATATGCAATTCTTCTAGAAATCTGCAATTCTCATTACATCAACAGGAATATAACCTGCATTGTACAGCTTAATACTAAATGACTTTAGGAGACAGTGTTGTGCAGTGCTTCAGGTTCAGTCTATAAAAGGTGTTTAGGAGCATGCAGGAATTCTAATGTACCACCTATCTACAACATATTCAAGCCGTTATATTCTTTCCCTGGACCATGCAGAATGTACAGATCTAATGATCACTAGATGAGAGATTGGTGCTTAACCACTGAATATTACTATCGGTATCAACAGTATGAGCTTATTTAAGTTTATACACCCACTTGCATAGCTATCCCCAATAACAACTGAGCTCATTTCCCATTTCAAAACTTACCTGAAAAAAAAAAAGATCTGAAAATATTCTGCGGAATATTTTTATGGGAGAATCAATAAATATCAGTTAGAAGAATCAAATGCTTCTTCCTATAATTCTTGATTCCCTACAATTACAAACAGAAATATTGTTACTTTTCTCCCAGAATGTGTAACAATTCATAATATTAGCCTTACAAGTATAACATTTTCAAATCCATTTTATGTGGCCAATTCTATTGTATCTTTCCGTTTCTTTATCCCTGATCCTGATCCAACACAATTTCATTTAGGGAGCCCTTCATGGAAAAATCTCAAATGACCATACCTTAAAAATTGACACCTTTAAAAACCTTTTCTAGAATTTGATAATCTGTATTTTTACAGAATAGAGGTAATTTAGCAGTACCTCATCTGCTAAATAAAGTAAATGTTTTGATTGGGAATAATAGAATTCATGTTTAAACATGAATTTAAAGCATTACAGAAAATACTTCCTCAGAACTAGCCACTGAAACCTGGCCCTGAGATATTTTGAGGAACCATGTTTTAAAAGTTGGATTTGTACAAGGTTGCTGATATATGAAGGGTTGCTCAAACCCTTCAAACACCTATTCTGCCTGTGGTTATCAAATAAAAGGTGTACAGAGTTATTTCTTGTCCTTGAAAGCTTCAAGTCTCCAACCAGATATCCTTTGTTAACAGCAATAAATTTGCTTCTGATTATTTTTCACAATAAAAATGAAAAATACTATTTTATTAGATATTTTATACTATATTACTTATTTTCATGAGTGAAAAGGTATAATTTTGATTGTCTAGGGTGGAATGTATTACAGTTAAAACAGTTTAAAAAGTTGTTTACATAGAAAGTAAATACTACACAGCTTGTTTACCTCCCTCATTTGTGGAGTCTTAACATGCTGTGTGAAGCATTGGCTTTTTTCATTGTTAAATATATTTTAGAACGATACAGAAAATAGATTAATTCACTAGCCAATTAAACATGTTTATTTTTTTAAAAAAATTTGGTAAATCACCCATAGTCACTGGCAGTCAGGTGGTATATAAATTTAATAAATAACATCCAGATCTTTTTATTAAGGAATAAAGCAGGAGAAGCATTTTTGCATTTATCTCTTTAAGATCACTGCTGCCACCACTAGCCTATTTGATACCACCAGCATCAGAAGTGGAGCAAACCCATGCAGGGCAGGGATACCGGTGGTAGTAGGATGCTGGCCACATCCTGAAGTTTAGAAATTTTGAAAATATATCTCAAGCAATTTCTCCTTTCTTTCCCACACCTAAATAAAACAACAACCGGTGTCCTAGAGGTTAAGAGATGGATCATGACTCCCACTCTTTTGATAATGGCTGAACTGGGTCAAAAAATAAAGAAATGGTTTCCAAAAAATGCATGCTAATCCACTAGCTTAGAGCGCTCCCCAGAATTCAGGCCTGCCAATCCATGAACTCCAGGCATTTGCAGTAATTTAGGTCATTTCCAATTGGAATTCAACACCAGGTGTCAGTGGTGAAGTGCCTGGAGGCAATCAAATTACCTGGTGGTGTCACCTTGTCCTCCTAATGATCCTTATATATTTAAACATAAACATAATAAAAAATAAATGCTTATCCAAGCAGGACAGCTACATATGCTTACCTGGGTGCCAGTGTTTCTCACTTGCTAGAGAGAGAGAGAGAGAGAGAGAGAGAGAGAGAGAAATAGATGTCAGTGGTAGTTAAAGTAAAACTATCAACATATGGGATGTATTTACAAATGTGTCCCTGGGTCCCCAGTCAAATCCTTATCAAAACTTGCAAGGTAATTGAATTTTGTTCCATCTCTGGCTGTTTTCCATCAGGCACATGCAATTATTTGGAACTGAACAAAACTGTAAGCCTTGGTCAAGTATTTTCCCTAACACATAAAGATTTAAAGTGCCATTCATCCTTCGTGAAGGGTCCCTGCATACGTGATTCATATATGATCTACTCCCAACCTGAATGGGTTGAGGAGGCGAGAGGGGTGAAATGCAATATGAATGCCCTTGTGACAGCCAGGCAAGAGCAAAGCTCATCAAGCGGTGCCCTCAATCATATTTATAGTTAAACACACTCCAAATCATCTTCTTTCACATAAATTCAAAAGCAACAAACTCAAATGGGGACTCTGGAGTAGATCTAGCACAACCTCCATGCCCTATCTCCACTTATAGTCTCACAAAGTAGGCAAATGTCTGAATATTTTATACTGGGATATCTATAATTAATATTACAGGTGTGCATCTGACTTCTCAAAATAACCCTTCATTGGTTGCTATGAAAGGGTTAACAATTATGGAGTAATTGTGGAATTACTCCACAATGGAAACTCCATTTATAGATGGAAACTCCATTTATAGAAGCATTATACCTCTTAAGTATGAGATATTTTAATTTGTTTAAATTATAGAGCCCTTTTCACAAAAATGTCTACTGTACAGTGCAAGAGTTGTAGAAGGGTGAAATGCACAAGACCAAATTAAAGTCAACCATACAAGAAAGATACAGTACAAGGAAAGTATGTGCATGGCACTACCTATACCTTGTGGTCCTTGTGGTTTTACTCAGACACTTTCCAAACAGCTCTCAGAGACTGTTTGTTTGTTTGTTTGTTTGTTTGTTTGTTGGTTTGTTTAAAGTGTAGCTCTATTATTAGGTACTGTGGGCATTGAGAAGAAGCCTTCTAAGACAACTTGACTAAATCTATCCTCTCTCTCAAAATTCAGGATCTAGTCTGACTGGATAAAACATAAGATACGGTTTACTGAATAAATTAATCAGCTAATAAATAAATATCATGATCTGCAAAGTATATTGGCTGGATTCACACCATCTCTTCAGATTATTCCTTCCTCAGATCCAACATGCAATCACTTTTGCCAGGAGTTCTCATGCTGTAGTTCCTAATTCCCCTGGGAAAGGAGGAGGCAGGTTATTTCAGCAATTTTAAGGGCATGGCTATATGTGGGGCATGGCTACCTCCACAATATGTTCCTGCTATGCCTCAACAGGCAGATCATGTACTCTGCCTGAGATGTCTCCAGAACTTTCTTGAAATAATATGCCTCAGAACTAGATCACTGTCTAAGTATTAGGAGAGATATTAGAGCACAATTCTGCAGGGATCCAATATATAGCTGGATTAGCATCTAGCAAGGATGTGGGCAAGAGGGCTGATTCATGTTCTTGCAGGTTTCCAGCCTGAGTGCCACTGAAACTGAAACTGAAATGTAATTATTGGCAGTGGGTGATCTATTTAATTCTTGCTAGCCTCAGTCCCAGTGAAATTCTTGCGTTTGTTTAAAGGGTGTGGATTTCTATGGGTTGGTTTGTTATTTTGGCTATTGCAGCATTATAGAGTTTCATAGCCTCTGATTGCCAATTTAAAACTTTTGCTTAAAGCATCCTCCTCCTCCTCCTCCTCCTCCTCCTCCTCCTCCTTATGCAATAAGTCCAAGAAATATATTTGGCACAAAGGTGGCACAAAGCCACCTTCCCACTGATATTGAGAGAAAAAAGTGACCTAAGAAGTCCCACTCTGGTGAACCCTGAAAGCAGTTTTGCAAGAGACCCGTGGCGGTGAGTGTGGAATGTAATTGTCCATATAATTACTGCTATGAAACTGTTTCTGGAACTGACATTACTTGATACCTAATGCTTAATATGGCCATTTGTATGCTGCGCATTAATTCTCACAACCTCCCCATTGGTTAGGAAAGCATTATTATCACAATATGACAAGTGAAGGATTTCATGCAACTTCCCTGAGGGCACACAGCATGCCACTGGCAGAAGTCAGATTAGAACACAGGAGGACCGTCCTTCTAGCCTCAGGTTCTAGTGTCCAGTGGACCAGACTACATTTTTACTTCGGATGAGTTACATTTCAGATTTTCCTCCAGTCATTTTCCACATTAAGCAGGTGTTATCCACATTTTGATTATTAAAAGGACAAGACAAGTCCAAAAGTTTAAGGCACTAAATAAATTTTAACAAAGAAACAAAATCTTTATATCTTGGCACTTGGTGAGATTGACTTCAGATTTTATGAGGCTTATATACCTTATGTAGGTTCATCAGAGGGCACAGATACATTGGTTTCACCAGATTTGCAAAGTTTTGAAGTTAACATTTTTAACATCTGCATACGAAATGGAGGGTACATTCCTGGACTATCTTAAAACAGATTGGGAATATAAGCAGAATCAGAGCTAAGCAGAAGAAAGTATATATGAGTTTCTTTTATATCATAGCATATTCTGAGGTAAATATCCAACACAATAAAATAACAAAATAAATCAGAGCAATAACATCACATAAGCAATTTTAAAACATCAGCCAGTTGAAGGGCATATTTAACATATCTGGAATTCAAAACTACCCGTTGAAATAATATTGTTTTCACAGTTTATCTTAAAGTGGACCAAAAAAGGGGCCATATTCTTGGAGGCCATTGAGAAAAATAAGAACTGTCATGCTGGAACACACCACATCTTTAATTAATCTAAAGTTCTGATTTCACAGTAAACAATCAGAAAAATATAAGGAAAGCACACCCACCATAAACAGAAACCAGATAGTCCTCATCTAGTGACCACAATCAGGGCTGGCAACTTGTTATTAAACAAAGTGGTCACCAAGTGAAACTGACTGTGCTTAGGATCTTACTTCAGTTTTCCATTGCTTTATAAATCTGCAAGGTTATAAATGTGAAGGTTGGTCATAAAGTTATTTTTTAATCATACTTGTAATGGTGAATGGTCACTAAATGTGGAATACCTGAATCAACACATGTCCTCTAGCAAAAAGTATCAGAATATTTACTGTTCAGATACTAAAGCCATAATTAATATTCACTGATCATTAATTAATCCCCTTTTAAAGCTCTCTAAGTTGGTGGCCATTCCTTAATGTAATGAATTCACCTGCTTAGTTATGCCTTACAACGTGATCTGCTTCCTTTAATATCTTCAGAACTTTTTACCATTACCTCAGATAGCTACTACTACTGAAAAGGTCATTTCCCCCAGATTCACCTATCAGTCAAAGTTTAATATCAGGAGAAAGAATGCTGTGAATTTTAACTTTGATTATTATCATAGATTTCTAGTAACTTGAGATGTTATCAACAACGTGACCATTTTTGGGATTGGCTCTATATAAGGATATTGAAAGACTTAATGTTATAGTGGTACACATACCATGATCTCAGAAAACAACTTCAGGAATTCACCATGACCCTCCAGCAGTGGGAATCTCCAAGATTTTGAAGTCTGGATACAATTCTACATGTCACAGGCTGGGATAAATAACATTGATGTACACTGTTTGGATGGCATTATCAAACTGTCTTCAGAAGGAGCAGGAAGAGATACTGGTGGATTACTTTTTGAATAATGTGATAATTTAGGTTCCTTTTTCTTTTCATATTTGAAATCTAGGCCAGCTAAAGGTATGGCTTTGGAAGGGCTCAGGACAGATAAAAATGTCTTTTAATGCCATGCATAATTGATTTATAGAATTTCCTTCTACAAGAGGGGTTATTAACCTCTCAAAACGTTTTCATTTTTTTCCTGATTTTGAGAAAGGGCTGAACGAATTTCCTATCAATGTTATAAATAGCATGTTTTCAGGATTTGGGGGAGAACAAATCTGGAACAAGTGAATTCCTTGTTCCATAAACAATTAATTGGCCCAGACTAAACAACTTTGATCCAATGTTTTGCTCATTATTCTTATTTTTTCTTATTTACCAATAGCAAGCTCTTTCCTCGTATCCAGAAATCAAGAAAAATTGAATGACTCCATATAGGCTTCTGTTCCATTAATTCATATTGAGAAAATGAACCATAAACTGATAGCAATTCCTAAGAACAAACATTTGGAGCATAAAGCAAGGTTAGAAGTTATTAAATTAAGCACTTGTGAAAACAAGCTTCCGAGATTGCCAGTATGATTCAAGTAGAAGAAAGGTTGTTTTTTTTTTGTTTTTTTTTCCTAAGGTGCAAAAAAGAAAAATCACATAATTTCCCAAGGTACTTGTTATTCTTGCATATACATATATATCTTTAAATATGTCAACAGGATGTATCTTTTTTGTCCACTGGGAAGCAGGTCTGCGAACGCAGATGCTGATGCAAACAGAGAGATTACTCCAGCTAAGTCCTTCCCAAGAGTTATTAAGCTGTTGACAATATGTGAATCAGATGAATTTAACACTGGTTCAGTAATTCTCTCTCATATATGAACAACTCTCCCTCCCTCCAACTTTTATGATTCATCATATTTATTTTTTGTTTCCTCAAGCAACATCTTTTATTAGTTGCACACTCACTACCAAAATTTAATTTCTGCAAAAGAACAACAAAGCAGTTGATTATTATTATTGAAAATCTGGTACAACACACAGTGAAATAAAATCTATAAGGCATTAAAATGACAGATTAGGCGAGGGCTGTGCTCATTTACAAGTGTTAGAACATCATGTTAATGCCTCACAAGCACAACATAAAATGAAAATCAAGTCTTTCATGCTGCTTTACTAATTCCACAAAGCTCCAAGGAGCACAAACTGTGGGCCTTGTTAAAGTGGCAAGGTCCTGTTTTAATTTCCCTGGTAGAAGATTTGTTGTTAAAATGTGTGAGACAAAAATCTCATATATGCAATCGGTTTCTGATGACAGTACTATTAGCTGCTGTTGTATGGTCTAGTCCTGGATGAATATTGAAAGCACATAAAGATCATGGCATTGGAAAGCATATGAAGATTATAGCATAGAGGTCATCTAGTCCAACCCACACCCTGAGTAATGTAATTACAGGATGAACATCCAGGATGCCATTGCAATGCAAGATCTGCAATGCAGAATGCAACTGGCCATGTGTCTCCAGCCTCTGGTTAAATATTTTCAGATAAGAAATCTAATTCCTTCCTAGAACATTCGTTCTAGTCCTAACAGCTCTTGCCCGATTGAAATTTATTCTAAAATTTAGCTGCAATATACTTCTCTTCAATTTCTACATATTCATAGAATGAGTTTCCTATAATTATTATGTAATGGCCCTTGAGATGAACAGACAAAAGGGTTGGTGAAAATTTTTTGGTCATGTGTATTCATTCTACTTTGCTACACTTGGAGACATCCATCTTAAGAACATCCCAAGTATATAACTGTAGCTTGTTTGAACAGCCCTATAGTTACCAGGATGCAAGATCAGTGAGATGATTCTATATAGTAGATGGAATCCTCATTTTGCCTGGGATATGGAGGGCGGGCACTTAGGCTTTCATTAAAAAAAAAAAAAGCTTTACACCTTCTATTGCTGTTTTCTTATGTTTGCTTCCTTAAACTGGTATAAAGGAAGATCATCATTACAACTAATGAGAACAAACTAGAAGCCCCTCAGATAACTCCATCGCCCAATTGGCTTTAAGAAGCCTCTAACACATATAGTCTCTCCCAATAATTGACCTGGCTACAGTCAGCCTTTTAGATCTATCTTCTAGCCCTGCATTTCCTGCTGTCTCAAAGATAGGATCTGGGGTTAGAAAATTCAAAGAGCCCTATTAGATGATCCAGGTCTACCCTCTCATAATCACATTTCATCCAGTTTCCATCAAATTAATAGAGGGATGTGACTGTAGTCACCTTCTCTGTTAGGACAGAAAACATTGCTATTTTAATGCTGTTACCATTATGTTCAAGCCATAGGACCATATTTTTATAGCATTATTCTACAAGAGACTGTCCTTCAATGATTTAAATGTTCATTGAGTGGCACTGCATATATGCTAGAAAAATATAATTATTTTATAGATTATGAGCAGATAAATATATACCCCAATAGCAATAGTGCGTGAAATAGCAAGCTGTGCACTGCATGATGCCTCAGTGTTCGTGTGCAAGTGTTTCGTTGCCAGAGACAAAAACAGAGTTGGCCTAGGACATTTATATATTGCCTGAAGGGAAAGATACAATGGTAATCCCCTTCTCCTATTTATATGTATATAAGAGGATCCTACTAGCCTAATTCAATATTAGTGATAGTGTTGCACACCTAACCACATGGTACTCCCAACTTTGATTGTCAAAAGCTCATACAATGTCAGATGATACCTGCTTCTTATCCGTACAAATAAGTTCTGGGGTGTAAGAATGACACAGTGTTCCAGGTGGGTGGGGATGGGTGCTGGTTCTGCCAGCACAGTGAAATACAGTGAGGAAATTACAACTAGCTAAGACAGGTGGATGTGGATGCCAGCAATAAGTAAGAATTCCCCCCCCCCCCCAGGAAGATGAGAAAAGCTCAAGAGAAGCCACTGGAGGAGCTGATGGGCAAAGCAGTTGCCTCACTTGGCCTATAGGCAGGCCCATTCTGCAGATTCTCAAGGGTTTCAATTGTAAAGACACTGTCAAGGAAAAAAACTGTAATAAATGTTACTGATATTTGAGGTTTGCACATCATATTAAGCCATCAACCATGGTTAATATGTACAATGGCTGGTTCCACAAATCACACTAAGCCAGAAGCAAATTAATCACATTATGATTTGGTTTAATGGGTGAATTCTACCATTGTAACAAGGCAATCCCAAATGGCAAAAACTGGGATATGAGTTACCCAGAATAATTTAACTGTATTAGTATTAGGTAAATTGCTAGTATTTACCAGTATTAAACGCCATCTCTGAAGCCAACTAGACCTCAGATTGTCTATGTGAAGAAGAATTTATGACCACTCTGGACAGGTTTCCTTTTTCTATTATTAAGAATAATAGAAGGTATGGGATAAAGTTTTATTTAAATATGTCTCCCTGTGACTCAAACTATGTTTATTGTACTATCCCACTCTATTTCAGATAAGTGTACCATCAAACTAGTACAACATCCTGAAACTGCAGGCTGACTTAGCAATATTCACATTGTTTCTGAGGGATTAAATTACATGTTCATTTAGAAAGTACAACATTTCTTTTAGTGTTTTAGACAAAAAGCCATCTATATTCTTATATTAAATAGATTCTTGCAATATTTTAAAATCTATTACTAGGTAGAAAGTAGAATAGACATCTCATAAATTAACAATTTTATGCAGCCTTCATTGTCATTGACATATTCTCATGCTATGGTGTATCAGTGAGCAAAATGTATGCATCAAAACATGTATGACATTGAAAAGACAAATGTATAATACTTGGGAGTATTAGAAGAATATGACTAGGGAGGTGCGACTGGCAGAAGTCCAAGGGGAAGATGGATTTATTATGAAAAGGATATTGATTACCTGGACCCATTTCAATTAGGCTTTCAGCCAAGATTTGGGACTTTGGTCACTTTGGTGAATGACCTATTTGGTGAATGGTCATAAGATGAGGAGGATGAACCATTGCTTGTTTTGATTCTTTTAACAGCTTTCAATACTATGGTAACTGGTAGGATTGGGGCATGCAGGCACTGTTTTGTAATGTGATGTCTGTCCAAAAAATGATAAGATTCTGGAAGATTTCTATTCAGCATCTGAGTCATTGCCTCTTGGTATCTCTAAAACAGCATCTTGCCCCCTTTGCTATTTAATATTTACATTTAACAATTAGAAGAGCTCATCAGGATCTTTGGAGTTCCTAAGCTTTTTGCCATGCAACTCCACTGAAGCAATTGTGTTTGTTGGTCGCTTCCTAATTTCAGTATTGAGCTGGGTGAAAATAAATAACTGGAAACTAAATCCAAGTATGATCATGATTCCTTGGTCAATAAGGTGTGGGATTGAAGTTCAAGTATGTTCTTGGTTGGGCAGAACCTCCTAAAAGAGCAGAATCTCCTTGACATAGAATTCTCAGGTGGTAACTGTGGTAAGAAGTGTATTTGCCTAACTCCATCTAGTGTCAAAATTACATCTAGTGTGCTATATGTGACCATATCTGAAACTTAGGAAACCATCAAAGATTACCAACATTTTAATGATTTTAATTACTACTGCTACATGAGGTGAATGGAGAATGTAACCTGAAATAAAATGTGGCAACTAGACTGGAAACCAATGCATGATCCAAGGAAAAAATGATGTGCCTTTGAACCTCTTTCCAGGAATGTGGTTTGACTACTAGGAGGAAAGTTGTTTGATTCCTGGAATAATCATTAGTATAGTATATTGTTATACTATAAGTCAATTATAATATTAGCTAGTATAAATTAGTTCCTACTGTAACTGTGTACATTCTTTCTAATAATATAAATAAAGCCACCCTAAAGTTCACAATTAGAAATGGGATATTCTTTTTCCTACTGAATAACCCCAGAAGGAGGCAAATCACCCATTGGAGCCCCCTATTGCTGGACTGGTTTGGTAGGCATGAAGAAAATTTATTTACAGGTAGTTCTCAACTTATGACTGCAATTGGAATCAAAATTATGATCCTAAGTCATTGCGGTCATTAAGTGAGGCACCCACATGATTACTACACTCAAAAAATGCAATTTTGGTTCTCCCTGTTGCAATCATTAAGCAACTATGTTGGTTGATAAGGGGAGCACAGGGTGCCTCAGTGAGGGGGGGGGGCTGGGAGACCTGAGGCAGGCCCTGGCTCACATTGCAGCACCTGCCTAGCTCATATATGATCTGTGCCAGGCCTCTCGGGCTTCCCTCTCACCCTGAGCCACCCTTTGCAGAGCTTCCCACATGGCTGAGTCCCCACAGGCCTGTTTCCTGCTCCGCTGGGTCCCACAGCCTTGGGTCTCCTCCTTGCCCCATCATGTCTTGTTGCACTTACCTCTTCCAAAGATTGCCTTTCTGAAAGAGCACCTAGCCAATACTGGATGTAGAGGCCACCTCAGGCCCTCCCAGAAGTGGATGCCATTCATGTGATCCCTCAGAAGCTGCAATTTTCCAAACACCCCATTAATGTTTAGGAAATTTGTAAGGACTCTTATCTTTCACCAAACTTTTAATTATTGATTTTATCAATAATTTTAATCAGCATTTTAACTTGTTATAGTCTGCAATTGTTTTCAAATGTTTTTAGCCAAAGTTCACCAGAGCAGGAAAGCATAGTATAAAACCAACCAGCCAACCAATCTGTATGGACATTAATGTCAGCAGAAGCAACCTTCCTAAATATTTCCCCTCTAAAATTCATTTAAGTTTTTAACCATCATCATCTTTTCCTTAGCATTTGAGGTGCATTAAAGGAGGAAACAAAATAACCACTCTTGTTACCCTGGAGGATATATCCAAATTTTTATCAACCCTTCACATTCCATAAGTCCTGGAGGAGAGAGAGGCAGATGAGCCAATGGATCACCTTCTACAATAAATGACATGATAATCAGTCAAAACTTCACCAAACTGAATTAGATCACAACAACAGTGCGACAATAAATCCTCCTTTCAGATCACTTTTTCCCAGTAGGGGCAAATACTGTATCACAGCAAGGATACAACCTATTTCACAGGTTGGGCTGGTGAAAGTCATACGGTTGTCAGAAAGTCCCCAAATCCTGAATCAAAGCACACAAGCACTTTGCTCATGACAGGTAAAGCAACCAAGAACCACAGGTTTGGGGATCTATAATACCACATCACTGAATATTTTTCAGAAAAGTAGTTTTCCCTGTCTTGGAGTTATAAGTTGCTAATTGCTGCTTTACAAGATAGAATAGAATAGAGCTGGAAGGGACCTTGAAGGTCTTTTAGTCCAGTCCCCTGCTCAAACAGGAGAACCTATACCAGTTCAGACAAGTGACTGTCCAGTCTCTTCTTAAAAACCTCCAGTGATGGAGTGCCCACGATTTCTGAAGGCAAGCTGTTCCACTGGTTAATTGTCCTCATTGTTAGGAAGTTTCTCCTTAATTCCAGGTTGCTTTTCTCTTTGGTCAGTTTCCAACCATTGTTTCTTGTGCTGCCCCCTGGTGCTTTGGAAAATAATTTGACCCCCTCTTCTCTGTGGCAGCCCCTTAAATACTGGAATACTGCTATCATGTCACCCTTGTTTCTTCTTTTCTTTAAACTAGCCCAGGGGTAGGCAACCTTGGCTCTTTTATGACTCGTGGACTTCAACTCCCAGAATTCCTGAGCCAGCCATGGCTGGCTCAGGAATTCTGGGAGTTGAAGTCCACGAGTCATAAAAGAGCCAAGGTTGCCTATCCCTGAACTAGCCAAACCCTTTTGTCTACATCTACAAAGCAACAGGGAAACCATTACCTTAACTGCACCCACCCCTCAAAGTCATAGAAGAGGCAATGGTTGTTTTATTTTTAAAATCAATAGTAAAATAATAATATTAAAAAATCAGACCATCTCTTTAGAACCTGTGTTAGCAAGGGAATGTTGACAGACCCAGAACAATAATTTCAGAATAAAATGCAAAAGAAATAACTAATTAAAATAAGCTTTTCTCACACTTTCTCCAAGTGCTCCCCACTCCTTACTCTCATCCATGCAAAACATTTGGGTGTTATGGGATGACATGGCAATAGCATGAATAGTTCAGTCCAGTAGGATGTCGCCATTATGAGATTTCCAAGCTAGCAAAGCATAGTATTTAAAATAGGCACATAAGAGACACCTGCTGTTCAGGTGAGTACATTGAAAATGCTCTTTAGATGCTCACATGTGTGCATGCAGAAAATTAGCAAGCTTCAGAGAACACTGAATCACATCCCTTGATAGCATCCACCCTTCAAAGCACCAGAGAAATAGAGACAGAGTGAGACAGAGATGGGGGAAACTTACTGCTGGATTGAAGGATCAGGTGTTTTTATCATCATATCAACACTTCTCCAACAATTTTCCATACTGGAAAAACCGGAATAGCTTATTACAAGGTTGTGATGAACTACTAGAGACAGAACAGATTTGAAAACATCATTCCATAAACACAGAAGCCAAAAAACAAAAACCCATACCTACTGTTAAAAATTTAGCTGTTTATTCTGAACTGTTCTGTAATGAAACTTATCTTTCTGTCTTAAAGCTTCAGGTGAGAACTTTTAAAGTATCTTTTCTCAATCTTCTGACTTTCACTGATCTTACATCTCTTTTTTTTTTGTAGGTGAATTATTTGTTCTTATTTTGTCTCCCAGAGCCTATATGTTGGGGTCTTTACAGTTCTGTAGAATTACCTTCTTTTTCTATCTTAATGTCTCCAGTGCTTATTAATATACTAATATTTCTGTCTGATCAATTAGGGTGTTTGCAATCATTCTGTGACAGAATCTGCTTATTCCACCAATCATGAGAAGGGTTCAAAGAAGGAGAAGTAGTTTGTCTATCTCTCTCTTTCTCTCTCTCTCTGTGTGTGTGTGTGTGTGTGTGTGTTTATCTGCCTGCCTGCCTACTGCCTATCTATCTATCTATCTATCTATCTATCTATCTATCTATCTATCTATCTATCTATCTATCTATCTATCTATCTGTCTGTCTGTCTGTCTGTCTGTCTGTCTGTCTGTCTGTCTGTCTGTCTGTCTGTCTGTCTGTCTGTCTATCATTATTTCCTCTCTCTCCTTAAATTTCACATACATTCCAAGATTAACTTAATTTATAATGCAGGAATTTGGTAAAATAAAATGAGAAAGCTTTACAAATTCAGAAAGTTATGTCCATGCTAGAAAAAGAAGCTTTTTCTAGTTTCATTTGATTTTGTTTTGTTTTGTTTTTTAAAGCAAGTAGGTTTTTCTTTGGTGGCAATGTAGATTATTTGGAACTTCAGCAGTTGCTAATAACTTCATAGATCAATGTACAGTTTAATTGATGGAACAGATGGAAGATACAGACTCTGCTGCATTAAAGACTTATACTTAATGCATTGGAATAACTGTGCCTCTATTTTAAAATGTGCTCTTTCCAGACTGCTAAATGGAAAAGCCCAATTGTTTGAGATGTGATGGCTTTGGATTGCTCTAATTGATTTCAATACAATTTGGAATAATTGATATCTGTCATTTTTTTGTTTGTTAGAACAGAAAGCTGGGTGACAAAGAGCTATTCTAAAGTCTATTAGCTGTGCAACTGAGACTGATGCTTTTATACCCAAGATCATATATACAATGTCATAAAGATAGTCCTCACTTAACAACCTTAATTGGGATTCAAATTTTCCATTGCTGAGCAAAACAGTCATCAGACGAAACATTATGTGACTATATCACTTAATGACGACAGTCCCAGTTGTGGTTGTTAGGCTAAGATCACACTGTCATTAGTCAAAGACTTCTCCTGCCCTGTTACACTCGCCTTTGGTTCAACTCCTCCAAGTTACCAATCTTCTCCCCCATCTCTGCCTTTTTGGCCACCCTCCAGTTCATGCCTACCCCTACTGCCACCCACCTCTGCCCCCAGCTGGCCTTTATCATCTTCTTCCTCCTGCTGTTGGCCTGGGATTCAGGTGCTGGGTGAGTGTGCAGCCATGAAATTGTAAATAAGTGGGATTGTAAGAGACCGCAAGTGCAGGCTGCCAAGTGCCCAAATTTTGACCATGTGAACCTGGTGTAGCCAACACCCCATAAGACAAACTCAGGATCCAAAAAGATCTTGACAAACTTGAACAATGGGCCCTATGCAACAAAATGAGTTTCAATGTGGAGAAAAGCAAAGTTTTACATTTAGGCAGGAAAAATCAAATATACAAGACCTGGCTTAAAAACAGTAACTGTGAGAAGGACCTTGGAGTCCTAGTGGATGATCACTTGACTATGAGCCAGCAGTGTGCAGCAGCAGCCAAAAAAGCTAATACAGTCCTGGATTGTATAAACAGAAGCATAGAATCAAGATCACATGAAGTATTAGTATCACTTTATAAAACCCTAGTTAGTAAGACCACACCTGGAATACTGCAGCCAATTTTGGTCACCATATCACAAAAAAGATGTTGAGAGTTTGGAAAAAAATCAGAGAAGAGCAACTAAGATGATCAAAGGCCTGGAGACTAAAACATACGAAGGACGACTGCAGGACTTGAGTTTGGCTAGTCTAAAGAAAAGAATAGGGGAGACATGATATCAGTATTCCAGTATTTGAGGAGCTGCCACAAAGAAGAGGGGGTCACGTTATTCACCAAAGCACCAGAGGGCAGGACAAGAAACAATGGAATTAAGGAAAAACTTCCTGACAGTGAGGATAATTAACCAGTGGAATAGCTTGCCCCCAGAAATCGTGGGCACTCCATCACTGGAGATTTCTAAAAAGAGGCTAGACAGTCATTTGTCTGAGTTGGTATAGGTTCTCCTGCTTGAGCAGGGGGCTGAACTAGAAGACCTCCAAGGTCCCTTCCAGCTCTATTCTATTCAATGGCTAGAACTTTGAGAACTAGTCATAACCACTATATGTTCAGTGTTGCTGTAACTTTGAACAGTCACTGAATGAATTATTGTTAAGCAAGGTTTATCTGCTATGTACATTAAAAGATTTTGAACACATAGGCTTCTCAAGCTAATTAACAATAGATTGCATCCTAGTGAATCTATTCACCAGCATTCTACCTAGTAGATCATATCATATGTATCCTTCTGTATCGCATGTTTTCAAAATTGTTTTGTGAAAAACTCATTCATTGTAGAAGTGAAAGTTTACTGCATGTTGTTGAGTGTAGTCCAGTATCCAGATGCTGAGGGCTTCCAAATTAGTGGTTCTTTCCACTAAGCAGGCAGAGATGTCACATTATCCAGGCCTGCTTCAGACTATAAATTGATTAATAATCATCCTGTTTTATTCCCATAAATTCAGCAGTCTTTAACTACCAACTACACAGTCTGAATAAGTGGTGGTGAAAAAGGGATCAAAAGCTTTGCAAAGGGACCAATTAATATATCAGTGGTTCTGACATATAGAATGTATACATTGGTGAATCTATACATTCAGTATTACCATTTGACCATGAAAACAAAAGAATAACATATATGCTTGTTGAAAGAAAAAATTTCATCAGGGTCCAGTCCAAGCTGGGAATAAACAAAATGGAGAATGCTTTAGAAAGAAGGTTGTAGTTTATTGAAGAGGAGAGCCAGACAGAAAGATGGCTCTGGGAAAGCTGACCACACGTAGTAGGGAGTGGTGGGTTTTTATACCTTCTTGACAATGGTGGGATTCAGTCGCTTCCCACTACTTTGGCAGAACCGGTAGCTAATGTTTTGTTGCCCAAGCCCATAATGGACTTCCGGAAGCGGCATCCACACAGAGAACTGGTTATTCACATATTTGAATCCCACCACTGCTTCTTGAGCTTTTGTTTGGAGTTTTTCCTGTGGCATTAACTTTGACCTGAGTCTGAGGGTGCCTTTCTGGTATTCTGACGGTGGTGGGTTAATCCTATTATGTCCCAAAGGTCATATCCTGCTTCCCTGGGGATGTGACTGATGACTATATCTGTTTTGGATTTTTTGGTGTAAGGGTTTGTTGATTCTAGGGATCTTTGTCTTTCTAATCCCATCAGCTCTAAGCTTCCTAGCTCCAGTCTTTTTGACAGGATTATCACATCTGCATTTCTACAGACAGACCTGGTTTCTGCTTGGGGTAGAGAGACTTGGGGGGGGTTGGTTTATGCCTAAGATTTTCCATTATTCCTTTGGGGAAATATAATATTCTGTCTTTTAAATATTCCCAAAATATGTCTTTCTCTGGGGGAGGGTGCTGTCCTCCCACATGCTTTTAGAGGTTATTAAAGCACAAACATAATTTCTGAATATTCTCTTATCACTGGAATAAGAAATAATCTTTGGCTCTAAAGGACTGAAAAAGCTGCTTGCAATCAGATTGTCTGAAAACTTACCATATACCTATTAGGTTTTACACCAGCTTCTCAGATTTGATTTTGTAAGAAAAGTCTGGAAGCAGTGCTGAGAACTGCACTTGCCCATCCTCCCATGTGCCCCTCACAGAATTATATTTTTCATGGGCTGATTGTTAAGCCAGTTTAAGACTCTAACATAGATGTACCCTATGTTGGTGGCTCACAATCCCTGCTGAAAGCAGAATTTCTCCCCAGGGTCTCCAAGACTCCAAGGGGAAAAGAAGCATCAGTAAACATCCTGTTGTCTTGTTGCATTTTCAGCAAAGGTTAAAATCCCAGAGCTGCTTACTATTGTTTTTTATTCGAAGAAATCCCCTACACACACACACACCACCAAAAAGCTTCAGAAGGAGCCACCTGAGAATGATGTGAGAGATCTCTAATACAAATTTTATTTTTATGTGATACTATTCAAATGCCGCTGTACAACATGAACTACCTGAACCAAATCAAATCCCCAGGTCAATCCCTTCTTCCGAACGCTCCTTAGATAACACCGTCTTGTTCTGTGAATCTGTTCAATATATTAAAGTTGATTCACTCGGACAGTGTGTAAGATATAATACATTAATCTGGGCCATTTCAATTTCTGAGCCTGGGACTATAAAACTGGTGTGCTGCATATCTAATTTTTTTTTTTTTTTTGAATACCTGATTTATGCATCAGTCTCATACGGTGTGTCGATGGCACGGTGGACGCGGCTGCTGCATTAAGAACAGGCTGCATCAGCACTCAAATCTTATCTTGTTAAATCAGACAAATGTAGCTCAATGAAAAGGAAGGAATAAAGGCTTAGGATGGTGAAAGGAGTGAATTTTAATCCTGTTTGTTAGGGGAGTTGCATAGCATGGGCTGAATTTCCGAAGACTCGACTACCCATCAGAGAGGGAAACAGGAAAATATCATATATGAAGAGATGTATATATTTAAACACACCTAGACATAAAAAATATACCTGCAGTAAAAATGCAAATTCTTGTTTTGTATGTCCACTGCCTCCCCCCCCCCCCTAAATTTGCTGAACTGGATTTTCTTGTTGTTTCTTTGAGCTTTTGGGGAAGAGAAAGCATATTCATTATGCCTTTGTAAGTCAAACACAGGCAATTCCTCATTCTTCTTTTTTCAATTCTTTTAAGATTCACAGAAAGTTCTTCCATTTCATTACCTCAATTTTCATTCTTATTAATCAGATTGTTTATATGTGTATGTGTTTTGTAGATAGATGGGTAGACAGACAGACAGACACAGAAACAAACACAGGTTTTTGTTTTGTTGACTTACTACTAGCAGAGATGAATTATGTCATTTGGTTTTGGGATTCTGATATTCATGGAATTCACTCTTTCAATTGTGGCAGAAACTTGGAAAGCCGGGCATACAAACACACAAACAAACTATTTGTGATCTTGGTAGAATAGAGAAAATAAATGGGAAATAATGTTTTAAAACATTTTTTAAAACACATTTACTTTAAAAACAATACATTTTCAATTAAAACAAACAATTACAATTTCCTCCCTCTCTTTTTGTAAAAATTTTTCCACTGTTGCAGTAAAACACTGCAGTCTTATATAATGTTTAAAGAGCAAAAGTAAGAAAATGGTTTTGCAAAATCCTTGATAGATTACTTTATGAGAACCATAGGTTTCAGCACAGCATTTTCTGTTCCTATAAATCCATGGCGGTGAAATCCCATAACTCTGATTTATAGTATATGAAGGATTCCCATAATTATGCTTTATTTACATCATTAAACAGTTGTGGAAATCTCAAAAGATTTTGGTGATCTTGCCCAAGTTCTCATAAGATTTCAAAATTCTCATATCATATGAGGATTTCTCTCCTCTCTTCTGTTTTGAAATGACTGGGCTGTTATGCACTTTAGCCAAGAAAGATTGCTGATTTCACTGCTACACAATACTGTACATTTTTTCTTTCTTTCAAATATTTCTAACCAATGGCATCCACTCTCACAATAAAATAAAACTGAAGCAAAAGATTCTCACATTGTTACATTACAATACAAAGCAAATGATATGTCTAGTTTAATGAAGAGAAGGACGAGGGGGGACATGATAGCAGTGTTCCAATATCTCAGGGGTTGCCACAAGGAAGAGGGAGTCAAGCTATTCTCCAAAGCACCTGAAGGCAGGACAAGAAGCAACAGATGGAAACTAATCAAGGAGAGAAGCAACCTAGAACTAAGGAGAAACTTCCTGACAGTTAGAACAATTAACCAGTGGAACAACCTGCCTCCAGAAGCGGTGAATGCTCCAACACTAGAAGTTTTTAAGAAGAGACTGGACAGCCATTTGTCCAAAATGGTATAGGCTTCCTGCCTGAGCAGGGGGTTGGGCTAGATGACCAAGGTCCCTTCCAACTTTATTATTATTATTATTATTATTATTATTATTATTATTATTATTATTATTATTATTATTATTATTATTATTATTATTATTATTATTATTATTATTATTATTATTATTATTATTATTATTAACTGAAAATGCACTAGATGTGTGGGGATCATCCATGAAAATTTGGGCAGCTTCTAGAAAACAGAAATGACATGTTACTGTCAGCTCAACAGAGGGGTCACAATGGAGAAATATCTTCCTCACATGGGATCAAATGATTATATAGATGGCCAATCAGAATTAAATTAGGTGGCCTTTAGCAGGATCCAGAAAATTATGTTCTGGTCTCATTATGGAGTTGTTGTAAGCATTACTAAAGCGCCAGCATGAAGCATTAGCAATACAATCAGCATGACTACTATTATTAGTGGACTATGAGTTGCAAAGCTTCATTATTAAGAATGAAAAAAGAAAAACATGGGGTTGATTTGAAAAAGAAGCTGCTTCTACTTATCCCAGAAATATTTAGAAATGAGTTGCCAAAGCATTCAGTAATAGTTGTATAGGTCAGGTCAAGGAGTGAGTTCTGAACTGCACCTAAACTATTGCAATGAACTTTCTACTGTACATTTTATCTTTTTAAGAAGGAAATAAGAGACATCTACAAAAACAGAGAAGCATCACATAGCAAAAGATCCCCCACATATGCTGGGATCTCTCCCTCTCTCTCTCTCTCTCTCTCTCCACCACTTAGTAGAATCAACTCAGCCATGTGCAATGCACTACTATGTGATAGGAACTGATTATTAGGGAGCAACGTTTGATCTGCAGTTTATATTTCCCTCCCCTTCCCTTGTAATAAATTACCGTAGTTCACACTTTGCAAATCTCATGTCAGTGTAAAGACCTTGTGTTTATTCACTAATAAAAAAAAGTATTTGAATATGGGGGAAGCCCAACTGAAAGCTTTTTCAAAATAACAATGCAAGTAGCTATTATAACCAAATGCTGCCAAGTAGAACAATTATGTAAGAAGCCAAGTTATAGCTGGCATGACTTAATTGGCTCAAAGATGCTCTTTGGTGTTTAATCCTACCCCAGGAGCATTTTATTTAAGCATAAGTCTATGTCACTTTGGCTGGTTGTTATTTGTTCTGTGGCAGTTAATTACAGAAGGAAAGGGACATTGCCATTCAACTTGTTCCATCCACTACCTGTTTTACATCCATTAGATCTACAAGGTTAGTGTCTTCTATTTATAAAATGATTATTGGTTTCTGTAAGAATAATTGTGATGTCACAAGCAAGAATTGGCTGGATTAGTATTAATGAGAAGGAATAAGAGAACTTCTGGATACAATATAGCTTGGGATTGGCTATTTCAATTCATGTGTCCAGCTGCATTTCAATATCTTTTGAAATTAAGTCCCATTGCAATCAGTGAGAGTAATTTTGAATAAACATGCTGAATCATTTTCATCTACATGAAATTTCTCATCTAAAACTACTGGGAAAATTGTTTAAGGTCTTGGAATTTGGAGACATCAGTATGCAAAGGATTCCCAACTCTTATCTCTTATACACTTTGAAAATGCAAAAAAAAAATTGTTGCTGTTCTAAGTTCATGCCTCGTATCAGCTAGAAAATGCATTTGGCAAAATAAAATAAAATGAAGTGGACAAGTGAATATACATCTGTTCAGTAGAAAGACAGATCAGTAATTTGGTCCAGCCTGAGATGAATTTGCAATCCCCAGGGAAAAAAAAAAGAATTATGCCTTTCCTTCAAGGATTGAGATTTGGTATGGTGATACATGCTAGGGTAGTTACATCTCATTTAGACTGAAAGTGTTCATAAATTTCATCTGACTCAAAATTCTGTCTAAAGGCTATTAACTGAAAAAAATTACAGAGATCATGTGGTTCCCAGATTAAACAGTTTAATAGCAAATTTATTTCAAGTCTAAGTATTTTACCCTATTTTACGTACATACTATTCTCTTTTGGAATAAGCAACAATATGCAAAGCACATAAAAAGAATTTGTTTTAATCTGTACCATTCATCATTGGTCAATCAAATATTTCACTTATTTTTTTAGGTGGAAAATTACCACCCTTACATCTATTGATGCCATTTATTTATGAAATTTATTCACCACCCATCTCATATCCAACAACTCTGGGCAACATAGATCATAAAAACATTAAAGCATTAAGAAACATTAAAACTAATAACCCTACACTGCATTCTCTCTTAACAGGAAGGAAGATCTGGTTTTGCACATTTAAACTAGTGTGCCATAAACATATTCAAAGCTCAGTTTTACTCCAAACATACTTGTGCCAACAATAAACTAAGATCTCTAATCTAGAGATTAGTTTGTAAACTATCATTTGGTTATCTAGACCCCACCAATTAGAAAGTATTGTACGTGGAATGTAGTAACATACACTCAGGATATAGCTGTGATTTATAAAGATCTAAATAACATCTGAGAAATCCATTCTCTTATATGAACCTGACCAATACTTAGGTCCCCCATAGACCCCTGTCTCTAGTCCATTTGAAAATCTAATATGCTTGAGTGATTTAAGTGATTGTGAGATCTTCACCATGCTATACCCAACCTAATGGAACTGCTTATTTCTTTGCTACTCTTAGCAGGGATCACCACAGAAGTAAAGGAGACAAATGTAACACTTCCACAGTTAACTCATTCTATAACAGTGCTCCTCCCATACCCTTAGTCTGTACAAAATTTGAGGCACTTTCCAGAAATCGTAACCAGCACTAGCTGATTTTAATGAAATATTTGTTCAATGAAGCTATATTTGGCAGACTCACAAACAGTAATAAGCAATGGACAAATAAAATTAAACCTCTTATGATCCATTCTGCATAATCAAATACAAGATGCAAAATTGTTTTATTCTAAATTCAGTGGGTTATGGGAAATTATAATAGGAGACAATATGGAGTTGTAATCAAGAAGGAAAAAGAATTCTGAGCACAGAATGAGAGAAAATAATGATCAAGATCTACAGATTCTACCCAAAACTGGGCAGGTTGGCTGTAGGCAAGGTTGGATGGCAGGGACAGAGCTGAGAACAGAATTCAGTGGAGCTAAATTTTTCATTGAAGCTTAAGTCCCCAAAGTTACCCAAGAAAGATAGGCCACACCTAGTTGCCTGAGAAGCCTTCCAACTATTGTTGGCAGGGGAGAAAAATTCCTCTCCCTCCTCACTTCTTTCACAGTAGTCAGAGACTGCCTACATGGGAGAGACTACCCCATTATAGCTCCTAATTGAACCTGATGCAGAGACAACAAGATAAACTGATGGTTATGGGAAAACTCTGAGATGTAACATATTGGAAGAGGTCAAACTAAGGGGCCTTATTAAATAGAAGGGGAGCAAAAGCAGTGATAAAATGGTTAAACTGAGGGGATCAGAAACAGCTAAAATAAACATATATTGAGAAAATTGTGCTAATCATTGTGAACAAAATAATGTTTGTGGGAAGTCAGTATTTTGTAAAAAGCACAATTATTATTCCTTGGCATTTTATGCCTGGTTCCAGAATACATTTACGGCAAATAAATTGAGCTGCAGGCCTCAATAGATGCCTGAATTCCTGTCAAAGTGGCTCCATTACATGTGTCCCTCAGGATCAGACTGCATTAGCAAAGGCCTTTATTCCATACATGATGAATTATGAGATCAGCAGAGCACATTCCAAAATAGAACATATGCACAATTTATACCCTTTTATATAATTTATATAAAATTATATGAATGTATATAAATGTTAGTTTAAATTGCATGTTTGTTGCTAGAATAGGAAGGGACAACACACATTTCTTTCCCCACCTTCGGACATACCCCAAATGTACCCAAGTTCATAGAGCATTGACCCCATTGGCTAGATTAATTTGATTGTCGCTGAATAGTCGCATAGTCCTCTTTGGCTAGAGAAGTGCATGTTAATTATGTGATTTGCCCTTGATAAGACCTTGGTGGGTCATGCAGCAGTTGTGATCTGTCACTGACTTCTAATCATGTATTATCGTCTGGATGAGACAGAGGGGTAGCCAAAGCTTTCTGTCTTTACAGCATTGTGGCATTCTAATTATCTTATGCCAAGTGGAAAGGCAGAGATTGAATTAAGTGATCATCATGATTGTCTTTAAAAATATCTCTTTATTCTTTTGTGTGGCTTTCTACAATTTACATTTTAAGATGCTGTACAGGATTTTTTTAAAAAAAAAAGAAAGAGGGAGAATGGTAGCAGAAAAAGGATCAGGGAGAGAATTACATGAAGGTGGAATATAATATAAAGCGTATGATGAAATCACGATTTCTTGTACGTCAGCCGGAACAATTAGTATCTGTAGATGAGGTGATAATTAGCAACATTTATTAAAAATTATGAATAATGTTATTGCCTAAATTTCAGTTTCATTATGTATTTAAATCACCAATTTAAAAAGATGTTGCGGGGGAGGCTGTTCTGTTTCTGTTTGGGGAAAGTGTTGCATTTGTATATTACAGTAAGTGATATACTGTATAAAGACCTATTTGAAAAAAATAATGGGCTGCGTTGTTTTTCTTTTTAACTGTGATCTGCCCCAGAGTCATTTAGGGACTAGGCAGTCTCAAAAATATAATGAAATGAATAAATAAACAAGCAGCATTTTAAAAATCAAAAATCAATAACATGAATATGTTAATTATTTTATCAGTATTTATATTTGACTTCAAAATAAGTTTATCTATATTCTTAGTATATTCAAAGTCTGTGTATTCCTGAGATTTTCTGCAATTCATGTATGGGGCACAAGATGCCCTTACTGGTCTTAATTAAATATTTTAGCAATGATTCAGATAAAATACACTGATTTCAGGATATATTAAAATCAATATTTTCTATAGTAAAAGATATTTTAGAGTGAAATATGAAATTTCACATTTGTAATATAATGATACAATTGGATTAAATTCCATTAACATTGTCTTGAAGTAGCTAAGTGGTTCCATACTTTTGTTTTTAAAAATGGCATATATTTTAAAGGCAAAGGTGAATGGATCCTGTGTAAAGCTTTCTATATTTGTTAGCAAATTTTAGATTGTTTGAAAGGATGTATCCTGATATTCTTTGTACCTGATTATCTATGCTGCATTAACTATAGGAATAATATTTAGAAACAATTATTGTTATTGTTATTAAATGAACATTCCTCAGTGATTTCATAGCAACTCTTCAATCAACAATACAATGCTCTGTTCAATAAACCCAATGGTTGCAACATCTGTATTTGTTTAAAGTACATTCTGGAGCTTTTGAAAGAAGGTTTAGGAAGCCATCACTCTGGGTCAACAAATGAACAATATCGTAAATTTCAGAAGATATATTGGCATAGGAATCATTCAGAAAAGCAGTGGCTGGAGCATTGCCTCAAAGTTTGGTAGTAATAATAACTACAACATCAATAATAAATCCAGCTATTCGGGTAGATGCCAGGAACAGAGAATAAGAGAAAGAGAAATTTAGCATCCCTCAAACACGTAAGTATTTTTAAAGTTGTGGTGTACGTCAATATTACAGCATTTTTATAGAAACAAACTTTTAAAAAGTCAATAAAACCATAAAGGGCCATTGAGCCAGAGGAGTCAGGGAAACAAGGCTTATTTTTCATGAATCACATGATATACAAAGAGCATTATTTGCTGAAACCATTGCTTGTCAGCCGAGAGATGGGGGAGTAGGAAGAAAGGAGAGAGGGGAGAAAAGAGGACGCCTAGGAATAAGATGCATTCCCTGGGTGGCGAAACAAAAGAGCTGAAGGGGGGAAAAGCTGCAGAGAGAAAGTTGACACAGCCAAGAATAATAGCTAAATCTATCAAGTTTGATCAGGTCTGCTATAATGAAGTGGGGCTTCATATTCCAAGCAGGGACAATGAAGACAGAAGTCAGGCAGTGGATCTGTGGCATTCACTTTGTGCTTGGAATATGCAGGAACCAGCAGGGAGCCGGCAGATAATTACACAGTATTTGTGTGGATCCATGGAAGCTTCCTGTGCAGGTTGAATGCCTGTGAGATATTAAAAGGCAGCCCAGTGAAATGTTTTTAATGAATATTTTTGTCAGAGAAAGAAAAGGCATTTGAATGATTTTGTGCATGTGTGCGGGTGTGGGGGCATGGATAGAGAAAGCCAGAGGTTGGAAGAAACATCACTGTCCAAATGCCTGCATCTTTATTTACATCCTTTCTTTTGGATTGTCTTTTCCTAATAAGGCTGCTACAAAAAGCAACAATACCAAAAAGAATATTTGGAGGACATTTGTAACATGAAATAATTTCCCTCTTAGTCTGCCACACTAAATATACAATTTGGGGAATGTACATTGCAACAATTTCCTCTTTTCCTTTGTTCTTCTTTGTGTTCTAAATTTCTGTTAGTGTGTGAAATGTTTAGACACGTTTAATCAGAAAAGCTCAAAGGAGAAGTAACACAGATGTTGAGATTCACTATTCAGTAGCCCTTGGCAGTGCGAGATTTATAAAAACATAAGAGTCCCTTATTCCAACGCTCTGCAATTCTCACCTAACAGATGTGAATAATCCACTGAATTGAAAAACCTAGCTATGATATTCATAAGTGGCTTCCTTCTTCATTTGTCTTGCAGCACTGGAACAGCAGTGATCAAAAGCTCGACTTTGTGGGAAAGTAAAATAGATTATTATATTTTTTTCTGGGTCTGATTAAAAAATATTATTAGTCACACATATAACTCCAGTGATCCGACTTCTTTCACTGTGGAATTCTAAGCAGTTCTTTCATGAAGGCAATTTGTATTTGCATCCCAATCAGGCAAGGATATTTGTATGTATAATATTATTTGTTTGTTTGATTGATTTATATCCTACATTCTGCCCAGATGCTCAAGGCACTCATAGGATGTTTTATATTTAATTTTTTGCATCTTTCCTATACAAAAAAACCCCCTGGATATTGCATAGCTAATTTTGTGCCAATATCTTCTCTTCAGATGTGGACCCTTTATTACAAAAATATAGGAATTCAAACAAAAAATGGTATCAAAGTGGCAGGTTTATTCCCAAAATATATTTTACTGAATTAAAGAAATTGTTCATATTTCTGCTTATTTATTTCTACTGTCTCAGACTTAAGTGGATCGCTGTGCCACAGAGACATTCATCACCCATCCAGACTAAGAGAAAGAAAACCACAAGGATGATCTAAACAGTCATAAGATGAGTCGCTAGATCAAAAGAGGTTCATTAGGGTGCTTAGTCTGAGTATATATTCGGGATTTTATCCAATCTACCCATTATTTTTCACAAACATTTTTATGGCCCAGAAGTCATTTCTCCCCTTTGGATTATTTTCAAATTTCAAGAAAATGCTTTTGTTTGAATGCTATGCACTGTTTTGATTTTACTTCTTTGTTTCAATGGCATTACAACCATGGTGTCTCACAATTCTTGGTACAGTTGTCTATTATATCAAAGCACAAAGTTAAGACAGGTTGAGGTCTGAGGTTTGTGCAGGAGTGATGATAATAATGGTCAAGACTCTGCAATTGAAGCTGCCATCTTGACTTTGGGGGCTCCCTTCCCTTCCAAGGCCATGGTTGATGGAGAAATGAGATGGCTTATATCTGATCTTTGTTATAATTGTTTCTGTCAGAAAGGCTGAATCAATAGAATTATTGGAGCCATCAAATGGGGGCAATACAGTCTTATTGGAAACTAATCAAGGAGAGAAGCAACCTAGAACTAAGGAAAAACTTCCTGACAGTTAGAACAATTAACCAGTGGAACAACCTGCCTCCAGAAGTGGTGAATGCTCCAACACTGGAAGTTTTTAACAAGAGACTGGACAGCAATTTGTCTGAAATGATATAGGGTTTCCTGCCTGAGCAGGGGGTTGGACTAGATGACCTCCAAGATCCCTTCCAACATTATTATTATTATTATTATTATTATTATTATTATTATTATTATTATTATTATTATTATTATTATTATTATTATTATTATTATTATTATTATTATTATTATTATTATTATTATTATTATTATTCGTCTATATTATATTAAAGTTCAGAATGTTTCTGTAATATATAGAACATCTATATTATTTATTATTTCACATTATTATTCTTTTTTTAAAAAAATATATACTCCAATAATTGTCAATAACCTTCAGCTGGTGCTTGTTTAATGGCTTCTCTACAAATAATTCCTAAAAAAGAAGGTGAACAGATTACAGGAGATGTAATATGGATATGCACTGGGAAGGCATCTTGGGTATGTGTGTAAAATTACCATAGCTTCATAATCAACCTCCCCTTTTTATGCACTGAGATACCTTTTAAAAAGGGCAAACCTTCTATTATGCAACTGCAGCTACCATTCTAATGTTTGTAACAAACACAGACCCTCTGAACATAGTGTAACACTCTACAGCAAAGAGAAGTCCTGGAGCATAAAGAGCAGGGTGGTGGAGCAGTAACGATGGTGGAACGAGGACTGGTAGGCCCAGGTTTAAGTCAGCCTGTTCTATGGAAACTCACTAGATAGCTTTAAGATGATAGGATAACTGCAGTCCTTCCATCTCACCTGCTGATACAGTTCCTGTTATGAAGATATAAGTGGAGGAAGAAGAAGAAGGAGAGAGAGAGAGAGAGAGAGAGAGAGAGAGAGAGAGAATCTAAATCAAGAATAAACATGTATGATATATAAATGGGCTGGAATCTCATAAGCTTTGGATTTATTTATTTCTTTTTTAATCATGCTGCCAGTGCTGTTTTTCCAAGCATCTATGATTTAATTCTGCTGGCCACAGCCACTGAGAACTAAAGCCAAATAGAGCCAACCCCAAAACCTGATTAGAATCTTTTGCTTCTGAAAAAAAACCTCTCCATTAAGAGTTAAAAGGCCAATCTTGTTTTTGCTTTCTTGCATCAGGATTATGATATTCTTACACAGTTCCAAGGAATACTATTTCTCATGCAGTGAAGGTCAGTGTGCCTGAAATTTAAGGCTTTGTGTGGGTGGGGTTGATGTTTGATTCCCTAATGGCAAAAAAAAGCAAAGACCAAAGGTAAGCAAATATAATCCTAAAATAGAGTCTCCATTCCTCTGCATCAGGATTTCAGTAGTCTGTACCAAAAATGCTTCCAGCAAAGACAACAATTCTCTGCCCCTTTGCTTCTCTTAAATAAATTACTTCTCTTAAAAATTGTTTATATCCTTATTCTCACCTAGGCAAATCTTAACTCAAATCCCTGACTGAGGGGAGGGATAGGGGAAGAAGATAAGCCCCAGTTCCAGTATGATTTTATATTCCTAGGATGCTGCTTCTGTTCATTTTCAGGATGCCCATAAAATGATTTTTCACTAACCTTCTTGACTATTACCAAACATTTCAGATTATTAATATATTTTTGTTATTCCCAACCAGAATCAGTCGTAGCATTCAGGTAGATGTTCATCACATTGCTGTCCAATATTCAGGGGCAAGACTGTTCTGTTCGCAACACAGACATGAAGACGAGGCAGTTTGATGCAAAAGGTGTTCTTTATTGTGCATGTGCACTGAACAGAAGCAAAGGAGAAAATGGCAACATGCCCTTTTATACTTCCCCTGCAAGGGGAGGCTCAACCAATGAATGCAGGCCATTCTCCCACCTTGCGCATGTGCACGAGGCCGGAGACAGCCTGTCTGGGTCCCGGGCAACTTATGGGCTGCCCGGGTCTATACAACCGGTCCCGGGCAAACACGTGGTCTGCCCGGGTCTCTGCAGTTACCCTGCAGGTTGCCTGTGCCTTGCTGATTGACTCAGCAAGGCTCAGGACACAACACCCCTCCCCCCTAGGCTGGGACAATGCCGTCCCGGCCTATATCAGTACCATGTAACATTTAGTCCAAATATCACCCAGGCTATTCCCCGTGCCCCTTCGTAACCTGGTTCCCTGGGGATTCAAATTAATCCACGGTCTTTCAGTTTTTGACAATAATCAGCCTCTAGGGACCGCACATACTCCTGCAAGTATTTAGGCGGGGCCTTAATCCGCCCCGATCTTCGCGGATCCAAGGTAGGTCCGGGTGTGATGACATGTGGGGGAATTAAATTGGGTGCCTGGAGTGCTGGCTCCTGGTCTGCGCACAACAAACCAGGACTTTGTCGCCCAGAAGACTCAGGGGTTCCCCCTAACTGCTGACTGGCTGGGTCTGCTAAAGCCAAACCAGATTTCCTTGGTAGGGTCGAGTTCCCTGAGTTCCTTGGTGGGGTGGAGTTCCCCGAAAACCCTTGGAACTCCCCTTGGGAGCAATGTCCTTCGGGCCCAAGGCCAGCAGCAGGGGTGCCCTGAGTAGCCGATTTACAGCCATTTGCCCTAAGCCAGGGACCTCTGCCAGAGTCAGGAGCCGCCTCCATGGCAGAACTCCCTGCTTCTATGCCAGAGTCAGGATCTGCCTTCATGGCAAGACCCTCATCTGGGACATTTGGAGACCCCTCTGCTTGCAGAGACTGTGATCCACAATCGTAATTGGGGTCCCCCTCCCCCCCGAGAGCAGAGTCAGGGGAGTAATGCCGGCCCGGGATCCGCCAACGCAGCTGGTCTATGTGGCGCCGGAGGACACGCCCATCATCCAAGACCACTTCGTATGACAGAGGCCCAGAGACCTTAGAGATTACAGCAGGTACCCAGAGATGCCCCTGCCCATAGTTCCTGGTCCAAACCGGATCACCCATTTGAAGTCTCCTAGGTGCCCACGGCTGCGACACCTGTGAAGCCACCCGGTCTGGGTGAAGCCTGTCCAGCTTTGTGATGAGTCTGCGACCCCAGCGGAGTTCAGCTGGGCTCTTTCCAGTGGCTGTGCATGGTGTGGTGCGGTGTGTGAGAAGAAAACCAGCTAACCTGTGATGCCAGGGTCCTTGAGTGATTCTCTTTAATGCATCTTTAGTGGTGTGCACCATGCGTTCAGCCTGACCATTGGTGGCAGGATGAAAAGGAGCAGATGTGGCATTCCGGATCATGTTGGCTTGTAGAAATGCCTGAAACTCAGAAGAGGTAAATTGTGGACCATTGTCTGAAACTAAAACATCAGGAAGGCCATGGGAAGCGAAGATTCCTCTGAGCACCTGGATGGTCCTGGCAGTAGTAGTAGAAGACACAGGAACGACCTCTAGCCATTTGGAATGGCTATCCACAAGGAGGAGGAAGCATAATCAATATGAACACGTGACCAAGGAGTGAGTGTCTCCTCCCACCTATGTACAGGGGCCTGGGGCATTTCTGGCCGTGATTGCTGGCACACTTGGCATCCCTGAACCTGGGCCTTGATGTCTTTATCGAGGCCAGGCCACCAAAGATGGCTGCGCGCAAGCGCCTTCATCCTCACTATTCCTGGATGTCCCTCATGAAGAGAGAGCAATACTCTAGTCCTCAATGAGGCCGTGATGACTACTCTGTTGCCCCACAGGATGCACCCCTTGAATGTGGATAATTCGTGCTTCCTGCACCATAAACTCTGGAAATCAGTACCAGGACACGTGTCAGGCCATCCTGACAACACACATGTCAGCACGCGTGCAAGCGTGTGATCAGTGGCTGTTTCTGCAGCCACATCCCTAGCATTGAGGGGAGATTCTGGTAAGTCCTGAATAGACAGAATATGTACAGCAGGAGCAGGGTCTGCCTCTATTTGCTTCAGAGGTAACCTGCTCAGGCCATCTGCATGGCCCATCTCAGTACCTGGTTTGTGCACCAGTGTGTAATCATAAGCTGCTAAGAATATAGACCATCTCAGCATCCTAGGAAATATTATCTGGGGAGTTTGTTCGTTGGTTGTGAACAACCCTAGCAAAGGCTTGTGGTCAGTATAGACTGTGAAATGGCGTCCATATAAGAAATCATGAAATTTCTTTATGCCTGAGATTATTGCCAAGGCCTCCCTGTCAATCTGAGCATAATTTCTCTCTGAAGATGAGAGGGTCCTTGAATAATAGGCCACAGGGACCTGTGTTCCATCTTCCTTGAGATGGCTTAGTACTGCTCCTACCCCATAAGGGGAAGCATCACAAGCGATGCACACTGGCAATTTCTCATTGAAGTGAGCCAGTACAGCATTGGAGGATAATAAGGCTTTGACCTTCGTGAAGGCCTCCTCATGGACTGTTGTCCATGCCCATGGGGCCTGCTTGTCTAAGAGCCTGTGAAGCAGCTCAGCCACAGCAGCTTTGTTTGGAAGAAAGGAATGGTAAAAGTTCAAAAGGCCCAAAAAGGCCTCAAGCTCAGTTTTTGACTGGGGACTAGGGGCCATTTGGATGGCCTTGAATTTGGACTCCGCGGGGTGGATGCCATCTGCATCAATGCGGAACCCCAAGAACTCGGTGGATGACACACCGATTTTACACTTGTCCTGCTGTAGCTTCAGCCCAGCTTGGCGGAAACGCAGCAAGACAGCCCTCAGCCTTTCGGCTAAGTTTCCTGATGATTCTCCTGCAATGAGGATGTCATCAAAATAGGGGCAAACCCCGGGAATCCCTCGGAGCGTTCGCTCCATCACCCCTTGGAAAATGCCAGGGGCTACGTTGACCCCAAACTGCAGCCTCTTTACTTTGAACGCACCTCTGTGCATGACTATGGTTTGGGCCTCAGCAGTCACCTCATCAACAGGCAACTGTTGATATGCTTGAGCCAAATCAAGCTTAGCAAAGTACTTCCCTCCTTTTAATGAGGCCAGAATGTGGCTCACCACGGGCACAGGATAAGCATGCTGCTGCAAAGCCTTATTCAGCATGCACTTATAGTCCGCGCAGATGTGGACTTCCCCATTGGATTTTAAGAGAGTTACTATGGGGGTCTCCCATGGACTAGAGTCCACAGGTTCCAGAATGCCCTGTTGGAGCAGCTTGTCCAACTCGGCATCAATCTTACTTTTTAATGCAAAAGGCACCCTCCTAGGCTTGACCCTTATAGTGTGATGCCTGGATCCAATTTTAATGTAATGGGAGGCCCCTTGTACGATCCAAGTTCCGAGCTGAACACATCTGCAAACTCCTTGCATACGCCCGCAAGGCTAGCCATTTGCAGCTGGTTCAGACCGGTCACCTGGATCCCAAGTGCCTCGAACCAGTCGAGTCCGATGAGACTCGTTCTATCACCCCCAACAACTACTACATCCAATGCACCGTTGAAGCCCTTTCGTTGCACTCTGAGCGTGGCTTCCCCTTTTACGCTTACTCGCGTGTTTTGAAAATCAGTAAGGACAAGGTTGGAAGGCCTGAGCTTTACTCTCGAGCCACTCCGGAAACAAATCTTATTGAACGTGTCCATTGAAATAATAGACAACGCGGAGCCTGTATCCAGCTCCATAGCCAGGGGAACTCCCTGCAACTTTACGTCAATACGGAGCTTTTTCTTCAGGGACCTATGCATTCCTGTCTTGAACACCCCCCTCCTAGACGCACAAAAACCCACCCTGTTTTGGCTGGGGACCTTGGTACCTTTCAGAGGCAATTCTGGGGACCTGTTCTTAGGACGGCCCATGCAGGCCGATGCAATGTGGCCTTGCCTTCCGCACGCTCGACAGAGGGCAGATCGAAACCGGCAGTCGGCCCTCCTGTAGCGACCCCCACAGCTGAAACATCGAAGGGTTGCAGGTGGTGGCCCTCTCCGCCCCGGCAGTCATCTCTCCGCCAATGGTTGGATCTTGTCCACCTCTTCCTCCTCGGAGTCTTCTCCCGAGGCCTCACATGCGGCCTCCTGGTGGATCGGGACGGTCACTGAATGGCTTTTTGTAGACCGCAAGGCCTTCACGGTGCCTCCAGCTGCTTCTTCTGCTGTGATCTCCCAAAGGGCATCTTGGAAGGTGACGTCCATCCTCACAGTTTCTGCTGTACTTCGCGGCTTCGCAACCCGCACACCAGTCTATCTTGGAGCCTTTCCTCCAAGTCTTGAAAGGCACAGGGGCGTGCGGCTTGCCTCAAGGCCACGACAAAATCCGCAGCTGATTCACCGGGCCGCTCGAATTGATGCTATGATCGAGAGCTTGGGCTCAAAGTGTTCTCGCAGCATCTTTTTCAAATCGGCATATGCGATTGATTCCAAGGGTGCCAGTGTGACAAGATTCTCAGCTATTTCGAATGTCTCTTGCTCACAAAGTAAGGTAGCCGCTTTCAGGCCGTCTTCCTGGATCTTGTTTACTCTAAAGTAATTTTCAACGCGAGCCGCATACGAGCTCCAGCGTTCAGGATGCGCAATGTCGAATTCGCCCAGACGGCCCAGCTTGGACATCTTCTTACTTGATGGCCTCGTCCACGCCTCTCGCCGTAAGGAATTGAGAAGGGGTCCAACGAAGCTAAGCCCGCCTCCAGAGTATGTATGCTGGCCGGCGGCTGCTCCTCCTGGATGCCGCGCTTCTCTTCACTTCCTGGCCTAGGTGAGTAGGCTTACTTCTGTTTCCTCGGGATCCCCAATGGCGAATCCCACCTTTGTCGCCAATGTTCTGTTCGCAGCACAGACATGAAGACGAGGCAGTTTGATGCAAAAGGTGTTCTTTATTGTGCATGTGCACTGAACAGAAGCAAAGGAGAAAATGGCAACATGCCCTTTTATACTTCTCCTGCAAGGGGAGGCTCAACCAATGAAGGCAGGCCATTCTCCCACCTCACGCATGCGCACGAGGCCGGAGACAGCCTGTCTGGGTCCCGGGCAACTTATGGGCTGCCCGGGTCTATACAACCGGTCCTGGGCAAACACGTGGTCTGCCCGGGTCTCTGCAGTTACCCTGCAGGTTGCCTGTGCCTTGCTGATTGACTCAGCAAGGCTCAGGACACAACAAAGACCCTTTTAATGTGGATGACTGAACTTTAGAATTCCCTTTCAAAGGATCATCTCTTTATTTTTTTAAATCATTTTTCAAATCTTCTGGAATCTTCTTTTACTGCCTGTGTAGTTTATATTCACTTAGGTTTAGTTTTGCTTTAACTTTGGATTTCCATATTTTGCAGTTTAATGTTCATTTTGGTTCTTGTGCCAAATGTGTAATACATGCCCACCTTGAAAGGTGAGGAATAATAAAGTTTACATAGCTTGCTCATGAACTATGGTCAACCATGCAAGTGCTACTTTGCCACACATGATGGGGACTAAAAAAAATCAAGATGGTGGTCATGACCCAAGCCCTGCCCCTTTTTTATATGTGTTGCACACATAATACACATTTTTAAAAAGTAGGACATTTATGCAATTGTAGCCACTATTTGATTTTTGATTCCACCTCTGGGGATGCCCTTTCCAAAAGGCACATAGAGGGAAACATCACTGGAAAGAGGGGAAGTAGAAATGGGCAACATAAAGGAATCATAGTTTCCAATATATACTTTCTAAGGTGTCTTTTCATTTCAGGAGAGAAACATCAGATTTGGTGCTACTTGTTCTGTAGATTCCTTTTAGATATTAGTAGTCTGATTATATTCAGTTGCCCAGGAAGACATTTCACGTATTTCACAATAAATCAACTGGAGGAATTTTGAAACTGAAATTTATAAATGAGCTAGCTAAGCCTGATAATGTATCCCAAAGAAATTCTGTGCATTCTTGTTAATGAGTCACTATCTCAATTTATTCTCTACCGGTATGTGTCTGTCTATCTATCTATCTGTCTGTCTGTCTGTCTGTCTGTCTGTCTGTCTGTCTATCTATCTATCTAAACCACAGCTTCACAAACTGCGAATATATACCGTAATAGTTATTTACTGGAATTTCAGCTGTCAAGATTTGTCATATATTAAATATCATTGCACAACTTCCAAATACAGTCAGTTATTCACTGTCAATTGTCAAATGCATTATCAGATATCAATTATTGTCATCACTTTTCAAATATTTTAGGAGTGCTCACTGAATACATAAGAGCTAAGAAGAGATCTTGTGCATATCAGCATTTACAGAGAAGAATTCAGTAACTTTGAAGCCCATGATGCTTAATTCTTCTGTGAAAAAATCTGGGATTTATAGTTAAAGAAAGCCTTGAGCACTATTTGAGTGATAAATCATTCATAGGAATTGGCTACTCAAAGCCAGCAAAATTAAATCCAAATTGGAATTCTGCAAATAGACTTCAAACAACTAGCAACCTGGAAGATTTCCAATGTGACTTGGGGGAAGTACAGATGAAATGAGGTTGATTTGGAAGTCAGCCAAACCATTTCCTGAATTTGGTGAAATGTCTTATTTCCAGGGCACAGCTTATTGCCAGGTCAATCTAATATGAAACATGGTGAGTTCACTAAACTCTCAGTCTCTCGGGTATTCCCTAACACTACAAGTTTTATAGTTTTAAATCATATTATTATTATTATTATTATTATTATTATTATTATTATTATTATTATTATTATTATTATTATTATTATTATTATTATTATTATTATTATTATTATTATTATTATTATTATTGTTATTGTTATTGTTATTGTTGTTGTTGTTGTTGTTGTTGTTGTTGTTGTTGTTGTTGTTGTTGTATCTGTTACTGTTGTTATTATTATTATATAACAATGTGAAATCACAGCTGCCAATTCTGTAGCTGGTATTGGCCTTCAGACGCATCGAATTCTTCCCAAGAACCTAGGATGTCAGAATGTATTGGTGTAATATATATGTGGATCCAAGCAGTGTGGCCTTTTGTAATTGATAGATGGAAATTTTGACAATGCACAGCTTTGCTAAATGCTGTCCAAGGTATTTTGGTACATCACCCAGTGTGCCAATAATCACTGGGACCACCACAGCTGTTTTATGCCATAATCTTTCAGTTTCAATTTTCAGAGTTTGAAAGATCTTCAGCCAGGTCTAAGTCATAATCTCAACTGAAGGTTTGAAAAATGAAGGCCATCTTTATCTGGGTCCTTAGGGACAGACAATCTGCTCTAGTCAGACACAATCTAGAAGGATGGGCAGGTCAGTCTTTCAATCTGAGTTATGTCAGTTTCTCATTATTCCAAATATAAATTAGGTTGACCCATTTTTGCATCAAGCCTTGCCAGTCAATGCACATTTTTGTGCACATTTGTCCCCATAAGTCAATATTTATTTATTTATTATTATTTCCATAGCATTTGCCTTTGCCACATAAGCAAGTTTCCCAAAAGTATGCCAGTGTGCTTCCAGGTGGAATTCAAACTGCTGCTTATCACCTTTACAGCCCTTCAAGGCTTGGGAACAGGTTCACTAAGAGATCCTCTTCTCCATGTCATGTCTACCTGTCCAATTTGGTCTAGCAAGTGGCGTATGTTTAGTGGTGGGATTCAAATATGTGAACAACCAGTTCTCTGTGTGAATGCCGCTTCCGGAAGTCCATTCTGGGCCTGGGCAACAAAAAACTAGCTACCGGTTCTGCCGAAGTGGTGCGAACTGGCTGAATCCCACTACTACGTATGTTACAGGTCCTATCAGTCAAGTAATGTCAGTGGACAGGGATCAAGAGATGTGCTCTATCTGCTGTAGCCTTTTCACTCAAGAACTTTCCTCCTTCAGAAATTAGGATGACCCTCAACTGTTTCAAAAATCCATGAAGATCTGATCATGTGCCTGGACCTGAGGCCCCAGTGTGTTATGGACTCTGTTTCTTGATAATATAAACATCCATGAGTCATTTGTTGAATGGTTATAAAAATCAAATCAAATAAAAATGTGATTCCCCTCCCATGCCTCCCTTAACTCATCCATACCTGTGGGATGCACTTTTTCTTAATACACATGTTTAAGCTATAAAATTAATTGTCAAATTATAAATGGCAAGGATAAATAAAAATAAGTAAATAATGGGTTAGGACTGGACCATGCAATCTGACTGGGTTAGTTTTTTCCTACCATTCATTGTCCTGAGGCATGGTTCTTTCTTAGCACATCTTTGTGAGATTTTTGACACACAAGCTGATGTTGTAACGATTCCCTTGGAAATGAAAAGTTTGAAAGACTGTGTTTTAGAAACTTGTGACAAAGAATATGATATGATAAGAAATATTTAATAAATTCATGAAGTGCTATAACTTTATTTAAGTGTATAAAATAGAGACAGATTAGAAAAGGATAATCAGAGGTTTTTCAGTTTAATGTGGCAGTCCTAAAGTTGTCAAAGTCACATTTCATCAATGAATTCAGTGTGAATTGTCTCCATCTGCAACTGCTCCAATTTAACAGGATTTATTTCTGTACCCAGATGAAGAGGTAAAGAGCTGTCACAATGAAAGCCCAAACAATTGTGATAACCTACATTCCAATCTCATCAGCATAAATAAATCCAACATTCTCTTACTCTGTAAATCAGCATAAGGCCTAAGCTGTTTGGTGTTCATTTTCATTGTATTTAAGAAACTTTTTGGATTTGTGTTCCCTCCCTCCCTCCATCCAATCCTTCTAGGATTCTAGGAAAGATTCAATTACAGAGGGGGATATAGCATATCTTTTGGACTATCCTGACATCCAGATAACTTAAAGGATAAGCCGTTAAACCAGATACGTATATTTATGTTTTGCTATTGACAATCACTGACACTGTGAATTCCCATATGAATATCACTTGAATTAAATCTAATTAATTGACTTGCTAGTTCCATGTGACTGAGTAACAACAAATGATAGAATGTTTAACTAGTTGGTCAGTTATTATTATTATTATTACCCAAATTAGCTAAAAAGAAAACAAAATACAGTAAAAGTAAAAAATGCTTTAGTTCCCCTTGTCAGCCACAGGAATGCTGATTTACCACCAGCTTCTCAAGTACTTAGGAGACAAGGGCTTGGCAGCACAAAGAAACAACAGCCAACAACTTAATACCTGGCCATCAACACCCCAGTCAACAACTAAAAAGCCACACACAACTATATAAATACCACATAGATAATAGCCCAAAGCATACACTCCACTAGAGAGAAGTTCCATGAGGATAGGTTCCAGTCAAAGCTCGAAAGCTCGAAAGACCAAAACCTCTGGCCCCAGTGACCGACCAGATTGGATCCTGAAACATTATCATGGGGCATATATATTCTCCAATTGTGATAGAATAAAATGTATAATTTTATTAAAACTGATTATTATTTTAAAATTACTGACTAAAGCTTCCTGCAGAATTCAGACTATATTAATTCAAGAAATATTCTTACAATGGCAATGCTTATTCAGATCACACTGCATGCTGCATTGACTTATATAGAATTGTCAGTAAAATCATATATTAAAAAAAAAACAAAGATCATGTCTGATATTGAGAGAGTAGCCAGAAATATACCCAAAATGTTTGATGTATTAATTTATTATGAGCAGATGGATTTATCAATGCAGTCTTTCCAATGATCACTGGGAAAGAAAAGGGGGGGGACACCAAAAGCCAAAATGTTATATCATCACTTAAGCCCCATTTGCTCCACACAAAGAGATATGCTACTGAATCATCCTCTACTTGTATCTCAAGTATTGCTCTCACAATTGCCCTCACAGATACCAAAGGCTACAAGTTATATACATCCAAGTGTCCACATCCTATAGACATGCAACTTTGATATGCTTGCTTATTTAGTCTACTTTATATCACTTTTTCATTCGGCCTCATCTGCACTGTCTCATTGAATAGCAAAGGAATGGTTTGGTTCATAAGAGGAACTAAAGTGTTATCATAAGATACTGAAGCAATGGTTTTACATGGTATAATCTATCAAAGATGTCAAATTTACAAAATGCAGATTTTTCTGTCATATTTGGGCATTCTAAGTACTGTCTCTTTCCGCTGAGGCGCTGACTGGTGTTTTAATGAGGCCCTTTGGTGGCTGTAAAAATATGAGGCATGGGGAGGACAATCGAAGTTACTGTTAGTATTGTCTATTTGTCTTACAAATTTCAAACTAACTACCAATTATGTTGTCATAAAACTTTGGGCTATGGTATGTTCAATATCATATTTTTAATTTATTTTTTAAAAGCAAAGTCTGCATTAACCTCTCCCATTTTATAGATGCCACTATAGCCATCGATGCACGTAACACCTCTAATGAAGCTAATAATGAGATTTTAAAAGTAGTCTTGTTATAGAAATAACAGGCAAATAGTTCAGTTAAAGACCGAGATCCACCATGGCATACTGTGTTTCCATATTGCATGGTCCCTTGATTTAAAAAAATGCTTATGTACATTTTTTTTTCAGGTTCAAAGGAGGTATTAATCTTACAACCTTCTCCTTGTGGTATCTCATGGGACTTCTTACCTGGGTGAAATGAAACTGATGCAGTCCAAGTGAAAATAATTTAATAAGGAACAGACTCAAGAAATATTAAGGGTACCATGTTAACAAGGAGGAAAGTGTTCCTTATCATTTGCAATTCATGTAGCAAGAAACCAGGGGAAGATGTAATAAATGTGTAGAACTGAGAAAACAGTAACACAGATAACTAGGGAGGACATCCAAATTGTTCATAAACAGTTATTTACATTGAATTCCTTATCCTGAAGATTTATAGAGTACTGCAAGGGACCCAGCAATATGGATGACAAAGCCCATGGTTCAGGTGCTTGAGAACTAAAGCAGCACAGGGGATGGTATTTGAAAGCAACGAGGAAGCATGAATGTCAGTGGGTAACTTCACATTCTCCTTCCATTCTCATCAATCATGAATCTAATGAGCTACCTAAATTTATTTCACAGTCTGATATATGTATGTCAAGTGCAGCTGCTGGAGAAAAGCATTATTTGCTTTCTTTGTGCACCAGAATGAGTATGCTGGTCATATCCACATTCTTGAAGGAATTAAGTAGATTAAGAAAAGTGCACAGTGCTGTGATACAGAAGTCATCACTGATCTGGGTTCCAAAGAACATAAAGATGAAGCTCAGGCTAAGCTGCCATGGCAGCCTGACTTATTTAATTAGCTTTTTTAAAAAATAAAATAAAATAAAAATCTACTTCTTAGAAGCCTGGAAGGACCATACAACTTTCCTTCTTTATCCATTTTATCACAACTTGGGAAGGTAGTTATTGCCACTGTACACCAATACATTATCCTGATTCTATGAGGTTCCCTCACACAGCACACAATGCAATCTCAAACCATCCTCTGCACTATTTCTTCTAGCTTCCCCATTTTTTTCAAATTATTCTGCTACTGTTTTTGCAGTCCCTTTAGTTGTCCTATGCTACTCAGTGATTCCAGGTCAGTGACATCAAGTGACCTTATCGTTCTTATTAATGGAAGTGAATTAAAGTTGTAGAATTATTTTGTCCCATCTTTCCTGCTCTTATTAAAGTTAAGTCCTTATGGGGGAAGACATCTACAGTCAGGAAATCCAAGAAAACACTTTTTAAAAGATTTTTTTTTCACTGCACATCCATAAAGCCACATAGCTTGCAGATATAAATCATCATGCACATTTTATTATTAAACCTGCAATCCTACACATTTATGTGTGCGTGTGTGTATGTGTGTGTGTGTGTGTCCGTGTGTCCATGTATGTATAATTACTTGACTTTTAAGAAGTGATTTGGCAGTAAGAACAAAAAGGTAAATAAAACTAAGAACTCATTCTACTCCACCAGGGAAATTTACTTATTGGCTTAACTGTTCACAAAAGGGAACTTACACTCCTGCAAAGTTGCAGAACTGAACGTATAATTACCCAGCTTTTAAAAAAAAAAAAAAAAAAAAGCACACACACATCTAAAATATCAGTGTTACTTCTGCTTTTCTACAGGCCCTTGTCCAGGAAGTTAGGTAAGCTCTGCTGTTCTTTTAAATTTGGGCACATGGTCTATAAGTTATACCGTGTGTTTTATTTATTTATTTATTTAAAAGATTTATATAGCCATCCATCTTATAACAAACTGTGGGCAGCTCCAATCAAAAATCAAAATATAAAAACCACTTTCAAACTATAAAGCCAAATGTTTTAATCCATTTATGTTGCCCAGAGTCACTGAGGTGAGATGGACAGCCATATAAATCATTTAAATAAAATAAAGAAATATTTCCCAATGGCATTGCATGGATTCATCCAATTCCTCCTTAGGTTGGAATAGATTGAATTCAGGTGTAACACCTGAATACATAGAGTATCACTTTATACAGTGTCACATTTGTATTTGGACAAATCACACAGGTATATTTGTATTTGAATTTAAACAAGCTGTAATGTCAGGCCAAGGAACCAAGGATGGCACAAAGAGTTACTTCAGAGTAGTTTCTTTATTGCTGTTCACTTAGAGACAAAACTTTTGCTAGATTAAGGCAACAATCTGCATAACTATTAGAAATACCCTGTGAACTGCTAGGGAGGGTACCAAAGATTCCAAGCTTGCCAGATGCTTTGTTTTCTGTGAAAGGGCCTCTCCCTCCAATGATTCTGGACTGCATTCCACCACATCAATGCACTTCAAAACCAAAATAGGTTCCCGTATAGATCCTGTCAGTTACAGCCTTCCCATATTTGTTGTGGGGTTCGGCTATCATCTTCCTAGCCAATATAATTAATGATCATAGAAGAAGGGATCATACCTACAAGACTAGGTGAGAATTTAATGATGTTTTCCCTCATTCTATTCAATGAGTGGCTTGATTTCTATCCTACCATTATTCCAGGAGTTCAAAGCAGATTACATGGGGATCTCTAATATGCACACTATACACTTAGATGTAATTTTTAAAGTGGTAAAATATGTACATTTGTAAAAGAAACAACAATAACTTTATTATGAATCCTGATTGCCCATACAGGCATCACTGCACATTGTATTAAAGTCACTATTTAGCATTAAAGATTACCCAGGTCACTAAATAAGATAGTGGCGGCATGTGAGGAACCTTGCTTGGGATAAGAAATTAAACAGGGTCAGGTGAAGTTACTACTTCAGTGAGAAAATCCAGGAAATATTGAAGTATAGACTAGACTGGTGGTTTTTTAAAAGGATCCTTGGAAAATGGTAAAATTTTCTTACTGTTGCCAAGAAAACTATATGGATGAGGCACCAGGAACTGAGCATTGAGTAAGAGATTTTATTTTACTAGAGGCCTGAGGTAGTAGCTTGGTGTGATCCTATTCACTATTACCTACAGAAGAATATTTTGTGGAATAGCTTGCAATATAGTGTTGAATTTTAGATTTGGTTCATAGTTTTGGCAAAAGAAATATATAAGAGGGAGGAGGAGGAGGAAGAGGAGGAGGAGTATCAACATGACTTTGGACAATATGGTTACTTATATACTATCCTTTAAAAATATTTCTTATATTATAGATACATAACATACACAAATAACAACATTGGCATATATTTATCTAAAAATTCTTATATGTATGACATGCACACAGATATTACATACACACACGAACACACAGACAAATACTGAGAATAAGAGAGAAAAATAAAAAGATTTATGTTCTTTTGATCCCCTAGGATCTACAATGACCGTGTAATTATGTGATTGCAAAATCACTTCTGGACATTCTTCCTACACAAGAAAGTCATTAGACAAGTCAAGACAAGAAAATCATTAGAATTTAGAATAATAATATTTTGTTGTTATTATTATTGCTAGTGCTGTTTACTTGTACTCTTTCAATGCAACAAGTCCGGACATTGTCTGCAAGACTATTCTTCTTTCAAGCATTAAAACAAAACAGTCTAAATCTCTAGGCAGGTGTTTTTTGTGGTGGGAGTCTGGAAAGTTGTAATGCAAACAAAATCTAATTTTAGCATCTGTGCCAAGCACGAAGTAAATTTACTGATCACTGATGCATTGAGCAAAGGGAGGCCACAATCAGCAGGAGCTTTCAGCAAGATTATCCTATTAAAGCAGGAAGCCTTCATGCGGCTGTTAAGGAAGTCATCGGAAGCAGGTGATGGAAGCGGGGGTTGGACAGAGACAGTACGCTGACTGTACACGCTAAGTTGTTGTTTTCTGCTCAACTAAGCAGCAGAGAATTGATATGTTCGCAATGAAGTGCAATGACAATTAAATTGTAACTGACCTACACGTTACCGTCATTATACTTCCTCTTTTTTTTAACGGCTTTCCCTCTTATTTAATCACACAGTATGGGTTTTTTTTTTATTAGGCTGGGATGTTAAAATCTTCATCCATTTAGCCATAAATGTTTGACTAGAAATCTATCAGACATCTACTCCACTATACAAATAAAACCATTTTGCTGAATCATTGTTGACTTCTTGGTGGTGCAATTTAATGAGCACAATAACTTACTTGAGTATCCAGTGAACATTTTGGTGCCCAGGAAGTGATCTGCTAACATGCACTAAGTTACTGCATCCTTTTTCTATTTGTGTCTTTCCTCCCTATAGTATATGGTTATTTTTTTTTTATTTCCATATTACTGGGTAAATTAAGCAACCTTGACAAAACCACCCAAAATATAGTATGTGAATTAACAAAAATAACAGGAAACATTTAGCACATTACAGTAATTTTGGTGTTGTCATCAACATAATTTTAAAGAAAATAACACATACTTGAAAATGATCTATTGCTTTTGGCATACAAACACTTTTCACCCACTTTTATTGTCTCCTTTATGACAATGGCTCTTCAAGGACTCTAAACTGGTTTGCTGAGGATCCTTTAAAGAGATGTGCTGGGAACTAAATATGGATCCTTTTCCATATAATGCATGGAGACAGTGACCATCTCATGGTTCCCCTCATGGTCTCTATATTTAATCAGTACACCTCACTACACATTTTATTTGTCTTCAGCTATCATTTAGCAACATATACAGCACCCCCTTCTAATAATTTTCCTTGTAAAAGATAAAATAGTTATTTGGGGGTGGGGAATTCACTTATTCTACAAAAACTACACTAAGATTGTTTTGTGGCCACATTAGGTGAACCAATAAGCTGAATTTATTTAATCCTTTCTACAACTTTTGGATCTCATTTTTCCAAACCCTCTTTTTTTTAAAGACTTTTGAAATCAATTCCAACTATTCCAGTCAACCATTTCACATGTTCCCTAAGCCCCATCTCCCAAGGAAGAAAGTTAAAAAGATTTTGTTTAGTTTTGTTTTTTGTAATTGGCCTTACCACGATAAACCAGTGCAGAAACATTAAAAATAAATTTTGTTTCTGGCCACCCATCACTATTGAGCAGTTAACAAAAATCAGGAAACCTTTGCAGAAAAAGCCCAACTAGACAGCAGTTTTTAGCTGACTATCAATAATTTTGGGCAATGTCAGACTTGATTAGCTTTTGATTGGGAAACCACCAGAGTAGTCCATATGATGGCCTAGAAAACAGCCAAATGTTTTCAAAGAAGGCAATGGCAAACAATTTCCATAATGCTTCTCAGAAACTGCATGGACATGTCCATGAATTCAACAGGACTCATCCCTGACTCAACTATTTTATTTTACTTACAGAAACATGTTTTCTGTTAAGTTGTATTTCATGAAATCTATTAAAGTAAGATTTTCAAAATTGTACATTAAGAAAATGCATAGAAGAAAATGAATGCCAGGTAAAGTTGAGTAGAAAAGGGTATATATTTGTACTCAGATAAAATGCATACAAATACATGATTATTGCAGGAAAAAATCTACTAAATCTGTACAATAAAAACTCTGGATTTTCCAAGTCTTTATAAGTGATTCACTGATAAATTAGAACAATCTAGTCTATAAATATAAGTGAAACTAATAGTTTGCATATCCCTCCCTGCAATTTATTAGCAAAGTTAAAGCAAGGAAATCATAATAAGCCTGAAAGCAAACACTATACACACAGACTTTGATTGCCTGACTGATTGCCTGTCTGACTGGCTATGGCTATGGTTATGGCTATGGCTATCCAGGAATGACTATCAAATGTAGAAAGCTATCTGGTATAGTTAAGACTTTGTTAAAATTCTAAGGCTCTAAAAGCTTTTCAGAGTTCAATATTTTCATGCAAATATATCCTACATTAATAAATAGATATATTCATCATCCAAAGAGACAAAAGGAATGATTAGATCCTCTCATGCATCAAATCTACAAATCTAAGTGCAGCCTATTTAAAAATAGGGTCCCACTGTTCTAGCTTTCCAGAGGGTTGTGAAGACCAGGCATTGGTCTTCGGTAGAAGTGAATCCAGCAAATGCAAGTGTAAATGTAGAGATCATGGAAGATGTGGTGCTGCAGTAGGGATATACATTATTGTCATAGTGTTCACCTAATTTTATTTATTCTATTTTTGATATTATCATGAGATTTCTAGGATTATTATGTATAATACAGGCATCCATATAAGTTTCAAATAATAAAATAAAATGTTTAATTATGCTAGCTATAATTAATGATGGAAGCCATATACTAACAAGAAGGAATTACTATAGGATTTCACTTACAGAAAGTGAAAGTTAGAAGGTCAAGTTAGAAGGTCCTCCAAGTTAGAAGATCAAGTTTAAGGAAAGAGTTAGAGCACGGGTGTCAAACTCGCGACGTCACATGACATGTCACAATGTATCGTGACTTTTTTCCCATTGCCGGCAATGGGGTGGGCGCGGTTTTGGCATGACACATCCAGCTTGTGGGCCGGCAGTTTGACACCCCTGAGTTAGAGGCTGAAGAATATATACAGTAAGAACTGAGGGAAAGTTAAGGATAGTGTCAAAAAGACATTTGATCTGGATAATGTAAAATTGTAACTCTAATAATCTCTTGGGGAATCATCTTGAAATGTTCAAAAATACTGTAAGTGTTTATTCTGGACTGAGAGGGAATGAATTGGAATATCAATTCTAAAATAAATTCTAGGATGACAGCTATAGTAAGAGACTGGTGAAATCCAACATTATTCTGGCATTTTCCTGCTCTATACGGCTTGTGAGAACTTTGGAGAATCAGGGTTCTACCCTGTGAAAGATATTGAATCCCAAGAGGAGATAGTAGAAGTGAGAATGATCTAATACCAGCCCTGCAGCTAACCCTAGAATTAGAGGAGAGATGATTGCACACATAGTTGGCTTATTTTCTCCTTGGCATTGTGTCTCTTTTATTATATATAGCACTCAACTTATAGATAAATACCAGGGCAGAGCCATCAAGAGATGGAGGGTTATCTGAGAAAGTCAAAGAAGTCAAAATGGCAGCCATGACTATGCAATCAAAGCCCCATCCTTGTATACGTATGTTATGACATGTAAAAAATAGCAGAGCTTCAACTTCATCTTTGCAGGCACCATTTTTACTTTTACTTCGTCTTCCCATGCCATCAGAACACCACAGTAGTTGGAGTGCCTGAACAATATATCATTACACAGTTTTCTGCACTACAGTTTGATTTTCCTATCATAAATTAAATTTCTAGATTAGCATTTACAGTTATACATTTGCACATTTGGGGCAAATCTGCATCCCTTTTGCCCTCTGCTTAGGTTCTGTTTTCTCTTTCCTTAGCAATGTGTAACTGGCCTCTCCACTGCTCTTTTGGTTTGCTTTCCTATTGATTCATAATATCAAGGGGAAAATATCCCTGCCTCTAGTTCATTTGTTTGTGCAAAGAATGGAAGAGGTGCCATTATCAATCAGATTCTTGAAGATGAAACACAATTGTCCCACCAGTGGAAAAAACAGAAATAGAAACATCCTTTGAACCCAAGAGAGACAGGCCTTTGAGAGCTGTTGCTTCCCAAAAAACTTGTGAGGCTACATGGATGGTAATTTTGAGCTCAAAATAATGAAGTGATTGTACAATTAGGTTTATGAATCATTGAACTTTCGAGCACAAGGAGATGTCTCTTAATAAAACACACATATATTTTCTTAAAGTATTCAGTGTGTTCCTTGGAAGAATAATAAGCCAGCACAGCCATATACATATGTGTGACATTTATAGACCTCTTCCAAACATCTTAAGTACTTTACAAACTCAGCTGACTAGAATGAAAATTGGCTTCTTCTTGTATTACCCAGTAGTTAAGATGAGTGACTGTGTTTGTCAGGTTTTTTTAAAAAAAGCTGGTAAAACAAGTGCAATATCTGAATACTGCACATTCTGAAAATAATCTATAAAAATACCAATAAATATATATGCACGATCCTAGTAAAGCTTGTTATTTGTTTTTGTTATGTATGTTGATTTGCACTGTTCAATTTCTCATCATCCATTTACAATTGATATATTGTGACTATCAGGGTTCTTATACTTCCAAAGCAAGTTCCAGCTTACTTTGGATATGGATTAGTTTCTGTGATTGCCACTATTTTCTTCATCAGAAACAATGACATCAGAACTCTCCAGCTATTAGAATGGAAAGTGGATATAGATGCAGCATACAAATAGGTGTTCTGCGTAATGAATAAGAGATCTAATTGGTTTTCATTCCCACCCCCACCAAAAAGGAACTTATATGAAAATTCCAGAATAGACTGATTCCAGAATGGATTCTACAACCTGCAAAAGGTATATAGAAAGAAACTGAGTGTATTACAGTCACTACTGTTCCAATATAGATATCATTCCTAATGACATCAAAATGACAACAAGCGAAGCTCTGCCTTTCCATACTTTAGCTGTAAACTCATATGTAAGGAGTGGAATTTGCTTTCCAAAGCAATGTCATAGCAATTAGAATGTCATAGCAATTATTATTACTCTACTTGTCCCCTCCTATAGAAGTCTCCAGGGGTCAGACCAACTTTTAAGTCATTTCTTTATGACTTAAAACTAAAAACCTTTTTGATGAGAGGTTTTTTTTCTATTTAAAAATTAATATACACACATACACATCAGCATTATGTGAATAAGTAGCTGGCCATGTTCAATGGCCACCCCTAACCTAAATCTTGCTGTGCTGATTGGACACACAAAACTCCATGAAGATAGTTGGATGAATTTTGGAACTTTAGTTTCTTTTCATCAGTAGATGTTTACTGAAATTTGCTTTTGAACTTCTAAATAGAAAAAAGAATAAGTCAAGGACATTTTTTAACTCCTTATTTTTCTCTCTCTCTTCTTTTTCTCTCTTTCTTTTTCTTTCTTTCTTCTTTCCTTCTTTCTTTTCTTGCTTTCTTTCCTTCTTTTTTTGTAGGGAAAAATAAAAAAAAAGTGTTTCCAGACAAAATTCACAATAAAAATATATTTCTAGAGGTTTGTCAGAAACATATCCAAACTATTGATTTAAAAAGTTACAGGTTAATTCTTCCATCCCTAATTATCATTTCTGTCTTCTTTGAACTGCATTATAACATCTGCAAATCAGCATGTATGGCCAGTTTGTACACAGTCCAGAAAGGGCTGTATTGTATGATAAAAGAACACTAGACTGAAGATCTTTTATACTGACATGTACTGTAGATCACAAATCAGACATATACATGTGTACTATAATATAGGACAATGAAATTGGTATGCATTTTTAACACACATGCAGTACAAACACATGTCATATTGGGCTTTAAATAGCATTATTTTAACAAGGTTTGGAGTAATAATCATACTTATTGTCTAATCATATGCCAACAATCCCCCGACTATTGTTCTATTTTAATAGTAAAGCTTTCCCTTTAACCCCTCAAAATCTCCTTTAATTATTTAATCAGTTTGGCTGAAACTCACAAAGCATTAAATTGTTAGTTGCTACTTAACATTCCTTATAAATTGCATTTATTAATTTCTGGAAAGAGACTTGCCCATTGCTACAGTAATTTAAATTAGTACCACATGGTTACAGATTGGCACTGAATGATGATTAAGTCTTTGGGGGTAAATTCTGTCCTTTGAAGATCTTTGAATGAAATATGAGACAGTGGGGGAGGAAGGAATAGAAGGTCTAACCAAAGTTTTGTCCAAGAAGTTACAATTTATCAAAAATGTAATGAGCCACGGATAGAATTTTCACTGTAAGCATTACATAATATTGCCCATCAAATGCTATTGAGTTTCCTGCTCGCTCTGGTCACATAAGAGTTTGCTGACTAATCAAAGAAATGCCCCATTGGCATTTAATAGATTCTGATTCAAGGTTGCCACCTCATTTCATAATTATTATGGATTTATCATAATTTTGGATTCATTTTATAAGAAGAAATTCTCCATATTTTCTGAACCTTGGATTCCTTAAATTGGTAGATTAATCAACCGAAACTTTAGTGAATTGGTAGCAGCCTATTTTAATTGCTTAATTGGAGGATGGAGAAGGAGCTCTGGGGTATGGCAGTAGGAATAAGCACTATAACTGGCACTGGTTTTTAAAAGGAACCACAACCAATCTGTCAATGACTATTAATTTTAATGGTTGTATTTTACCTTGAAAAGTAAAAAGATCATTCCTGAAAGACTAGTTGCTGTGGAAAACTATGAAAGAAACATTCACCCACTAACCCACTTGGGGAATTCTAGAATCCATCTGATTGGTCATTTTATAATACAGAATGGTGAACTGGGTCTTTGTCTGAGTAAGTTTGGCATCAGAATCAGAGCTAGAGGTAACTTATATGCCAGGAAAAATGCTAAAAAATATTGATTTCAAACTTCTCTGGTTTCTTAGGGTCCCCCCCCCACTGTTTTCTGCAAGAAACTGGCCAACTTGAATACATTCAAGAGGAAAATGTACAACCCATTTTCCTCTTGAGGGCCATGGGTTGTAAGATGTATCATGGACATCATGTCAATATGGGGATGGCTGAAACAAGGCAAAGCAGCAAGTCAGAAATAAAAGAACAGAGGCTAGCAGATCAATGTTAATTTATAATATAAAATAAAATATTCACAGAAGCAGCATTGGAAGAATTGCTATGGTCTACCCAGGGCAAAGAAATCAAAGCCTTGACAGGAGTAGCTCAGACTATAGAGGCAAACCAGCAGAAATGGTAGACAAGGGAGATCAAGAAATGGTAGGGCAAGGGAGATCAAGAATTAGTCAGCACCAGGTGAAGATGAACTGCATGGTTTTTGACTAATCTGCACCCACATGTTGCTAAGCAGTTTAACAACATACTTAAAAGAGGAGAAATTGAACATTGGTTAACATCTGACAAAACCTACCTGATAAGGAAATATCCAGCAAAAAAAGAAGCACCAGGCAACTGCAGTCAGTTACCTGCTTACCAACAAAGTTCAAACTGATAACTTGTATGGTAGCTAACACAGTTGAACAGCATATAGTTGAAAAGAAGCTCTTTCCACTTGAGCAGGAAAAAAATTGCCCAAACAGCAGAGGAACAAAAGATCAGCTCTTAACTGTCATGATGATTTTAGAAAACTGAAAAAGGAGGAAGACAAATATAGCTTTGATTGATTTCAAGAAGGCATTTGACTCCCTGTCACAAGATTGGATAATCAAGTACCTGGAAATAACAGGAGTCAGTAGAACTATCAAAAGTTTTGTGCAAAGATCAATGGCACAATGGAAGACATACTGGTCAATGGTGATAGAGTGTAGGTCATTGCACTGGTTCCTCTGTCAACAATACTGAACAAGTCAGGCCATGGCTATCAAACACCAATAATCTACTAGGCTATCACACCTCCTTTACATGGATGATCTGAAGCTGCATGGAAAAACACTGTCTGAAACAGAATTTCTGTTCAACACTGTCCATGTATGCAATGAAGGTATTGAATGGAGCTTTGACTGGACAAATGGGCCAGTCAACAGAGGAAAAATAGCGAAAGATGAAGGAACCAATATGTTCTATGGAAATAGCATAAACAATCTGGGTGAAGATGATCATTACAAATACCTGGGCATTCTTCAGGCTGATAGCATCAAGCATGTTGAAGTTAAGAAGAAAATTAGAGGTGATCTTAAAGTCCAAACTCAGTGGAGGAAATACCATCAATTAACACCTGAGCAATCCCAGTCATTAGATACACAGAATAGTGAACTGGGCTCAAGCAGAACTAAAAGTCCTGGACAGGAAGACCAGAAAAATAATGACAATGAATTGTGTCCTTTATCCATGCAGCAATGTTGACAGATAGGGTAGGTGGGCATGTATTGTTGCAAGTACACCAGGCAAGTTGAAGAAGAAAAGGGGGACATTTGAAGAATATCTGAAGGATAGTAAAAAAGATGCACTGAAGCCTATATACTTACTGAGCACTGGAGAGACCAAACTGGCCTACAAGAAAGACCAAATGAAGACTAGAAAAAATATACAAGATAAGTATTAAATGACCAGCATATTAAAAATTATAGAGAAATATAGAGAAAATATAGAGAACAAACAAATGTATACGATATCATCAAGAGAGTAAAAGAATTAAAATGGAAATGGGCTGGTCACATAGCAAGAAGAACTGATGGCAGGTGGACCAAGGCAGTCATAGAATAGATCCCACTTGATAAAAAGGGTCCACAAAAGAGACCTAAAACAAGATGGATCAACAAGTATTGTAGTCCCAGTTGGCAAAAGAAAGCTCAGGACTGTATTGGTTGGAAACATGCGGAAGAGGCCTTCATCCTGCAGTGGATAGGTAATGTCTAAAAATGTTGATTATATTAAAAAATAGCAGTCCAAGTCCTAGTAATGGCTAAGAATAGGAAAGTTGAAGGAGACAAATGGGCTAAATCTGGCTGCACAAGACCACACCTTAAGAACAAATGCATACAAAGCCAGCATTGAGAAGATGGCAACAGAAAGCAAATGCCATCTCTGGAAAGAAACTACTGGAGAAGAAGTGGACCATCTAGTTAGCTGCTGAAAGAAGATCATAAAGACTGATTGCAAACAATGACATAACAAGGTAGCAACGAGGTGCATTGGAAGATTTCCAAAAAGTACTATTTGCCTGAAAGCAAGAACTGGTGGGACCACAAAATAGACAAAGAAATAGAAAACAAAGAAGCTAAAAGCTCCGAGACTTTAGAATTCAAATAGATAGGCACCTGCCACATAATACCCCAGACTTAACAATTGTCAATAATTCTCATTTAGTCAATGTTGCAGTACCTGAAATGTAGTACATCTATTAAATTAAAGAAAATCACAAAATACAAAGACCTGCAAATAGAAGTAGAACTACTGTAGCAAAAGAAAGCAAAGATAGCATCAATAGTAATAGATGCCTTGGGTGCAATCCCAAACATCTGGAGCACCACTTGAACACCGTCAGCACTGACAAAAATCACCATCAGTCAGTTGCAAAGGACAGCTTTTCTTGGAACAGTTCACATCCAGTGACAATACCTTTAACACCATCAAACAACAACATCTGAGTATTCCAAGTCCTTGGGAAAGAATCAACAGGAGGATAAAAATGCCAAATCCCATCTGAACATCTGGTTGCCTATGCGACAAATCACAATAATAAAAATTATATGCCGGTAAGCTCCTGACAACTTTTTACTCATCTACTTTATTCCTGATGAACAATTATTGGGTGACTTGCCATCAGTCACTCTTTCTGAGGCCAACCTACCCACAGCGTTGTGAAGAAATGAAATGAAGAGGATAATAGTATGACTACTACCTTTTCCTGAAGGAAAAGCAAGAAAGACATTTATATGAATTTATAAATTAATTGTCCAAGATTTGGTAGATTAAAAGGAAGCAACTCTAGTGCCTGTGCTCTGCTTTGCAACGGCTTTCTCATGGAATTCATAGTTTTGTTGGTATAAAATCATTTTCTTTGATACAAAGCATTTTTGAAGGCCTTTCCCCACACACCCTTTGCTTAATTTCAGTAAATACATTAACTTCATGGCTAATAACTTTGATAACAGCAGGGTGTTACAGAGATTTTGCTGTCCTTCCATTCTCTCCATCCAAACTCGTTAAACTTCTGATCACCTCGGAGATCACCAGGTAAAGATAAAAAACAACAAAAGGAAAACGTAATGCTTGTAGAATGACAACTCCAGCAGTTATTTGTCATCCATTTCCATTTGCTTAACCCTAGTAAAGTTCAGGTAAGAATACTTCAGCGCCTCCTGCAGGAATCCTATAGCCAAGAAGTCTATTGCAGTAAGAAAAGGAGGAAAGCAGCCTCAAAATAAACTTATAAAATAATAGATTCATCTACCTGCAGATAAAGATAAATATTAAATAAGCCTATCTGCTTCTGGCTGAAAATTAATTTCTTCTAAGGCAAATAGTATAATACGTAGACTCGTTTCAATTCCCATTTGGCAAAGAGCCCATTTACTGCATACCGTGAGCTTTGAAATATTAGAAACTGCTTTCATCACACACACACACAGAGAGAGAGAGAGAGAGAGAGAGAGAGAGAGAGAGAGAGAGAGAGAGAGAGCATTTACATACACATTTCCATGCTTTAAGCAAACAAACTTTCTTTCAGTACCAATTCAACTTCAGTGAAAGAAAAATGTCTGCCTTTGAATGAGGGTTGTAGGTTATGATTGTTTTCTCTTTCAAACAGTAGACAGAATTTGAGTGGAGACAGCAGAATTTGAACGTTACCTTCCCCTCCTTTTTCTTTCTTTGCATTTGGAAATAGAAACTTCCTGATATTCTGAAAACCAAAAAGTTACAGAATCCTGTGAGAAATGTTCAAGAGCTTAAACACATTATTTTGGAATTGGTACGCAAGTTATGAAATGACTGATGGGGACTTGGAAGTTCATAAAAATACCATATAGGGGGAATTTAACAATCATACAAAGTGCTGCTATCTCAGAATGCTACCTGATACCCCCTCTAATGTTTTCCCACAAGATCCTCCATAACCAGGATGGTCTACAAGATATGATCCCAAAGATCAAGATGGCAGCCATAATTGTAGATCTATTTTTTTTAACAGGGTACCCCCTGCTTTATCCTGAAACTTATCTTCATCTTTTCACCAGACATGGGGTCAGAAATGCAAAGTGTATCCAGAAATGTATGGCCAAACATCCATATAAGATTTTGAATGTGGCTGACCATTTTTACTTTCTAAAAAAAATCATAGATATTACTCTAACAACTATAAGATTGAAGATTTCTATTTCCAGTCCTCAGTTTCCTTGTTTTCAAACTCATAATCATAGCAAATCATAAATCATGTATCTCACAGAAATTATTTTAATTTTCACAGACTTTTAATAGAGAATAAAAGGAAACTTGCTGTATTTGAAAGAGGCAAGCATTTTGAGGAAACAAGCTTGAGTCATCATTACTGGATTTTATTCATTACTAAGCAAAGTCACCCCAGTGACGGACATCAGAATTTTTTAACTCAAACTTTTATTGTTTTATCCAAGTATAAAATATAAAGGAAAATGGAAATAGGAAATTAGGCGAAAGAAAAGAAAGAGGGAAAAAAAATATGGGGTACAAGGGGAAAAAGAAAATAATGTTGACTTCCAACTCTTTTTAGCACAGTAGAAGAGCCTCAACTTTTTACTTTTATACGTTAGTATATACTAGCTATTTGTATAACAACAAATCTATCTAATCTGCAAAATCAAAGACTAAGTTTCATTTTTTTTCATCCCAAGCACAAAATCCAGAAGTGATTTCCAAATAGAAAACATAATTAAATATATTCTCCTCTTTGAATAAAGCAATCAGTTTAACCATTTCTGCTTTTTCTTCCTTGCTGTGGAAATAATATATATTTCTATTTGCACTTAATAATTTTTATAAACTATCACCATTTATATTAACAAAATTCACTGTATTCTTTCAGATTCTTCAGAATTTTTATTAATTCCAATAAGAAATATTGGCCAAAATCATGCAACGCACTATTCTCAACTAAAATTGTATTCTTCTTGTGTTTGGTCACACTCGAATTGGCATTTTTATCCATCTCTTGAGATCTTCCCAAGATAAGCCCCCAATTCAGCCATTGGCTTGGATGCAAAGGCTTCTTGATTTCAGCAGAAGTTTTCCCCAGTAGAAAGAGAAGTAGTTAGAAGGGGTTCCTTTCAAGAAAAGAAAGGAACTTTGGTGGTACAAAATTCACACTCAACCTAAAAATCCAATGTTGACATCAGCAGCCTCTTTGCATTACATATCAATACATATTTTTGGACCATATCAGGCTACATCCAAAATTATAGTCATGGAATCCTAAAATTAAAGCCTTCTGCTAGTATTCATAACTATAAGTATGTCCTGTGCCTATACAGTAGCATAATATTTAGTGTGCTGTATTTGTAAAGGGTTGTTCCTTCATCTTGAAAAGGTTTGTTCCGGCCCTTAGCCTCATTCTGGGTTTAGGCAGCTTCTTCCTTTGTGATTCAACCAAATTACCTCAAGGCTGACAAGATGAGCTGTGTTCTTGTTTCCAGTTTGACTTTTACAGCTCCATTGAGACCATTACTAATAAAGGTGATTACCCTTTTCAATTTTTGTGAAAACTCACCCAGAGTGAAATAGACCAAAGATTTAGGATAAAAATGTTTAAAAAAACATTTATAACTGACTACTATATATTTCAAAGTGGGTGGAAATAATTAGTCAAATAATAAATTGTGGGAGAAAACGTGGATTTGAATTCAGAAATATTGTTATTTTTTTGCTGAACTTTATTAAACATCTATAAGGAAATTTTCATTCTTATGGGAGAAGGAAACCACAATTGAATACGAATTGCATTCTTGTAGATACCATCCACTTCCACCCAAGTAAATAAAAATCTTTTTCAAACTGTCCCTCCCCATAGACTTCAGCAACTGGACACTGTCTGGACAATTTACAGAAGTTATAACACATCTGTAGGTCACCAAGTTAGGGAAAGCTGGGTCTCTTCACTTTTTATTTTAATGTTAGCTTTCTCTTCTTTTCCTCCCTCTCCACAGCCAAGGACCTCCACAATGTGGGTGAAAAAGCTGAGATGACATAGCAGGCATGACTGCGCAGCTCAGCAAACAGGTATTTAATAGATCTGCTTCCTAGAACAAAAGAACAGCAATTTTGTTTGATATCAAGGCCTCTCTAATCCAGCATCCTATTTTCATAGTAGCCAAATAAAAACCCAGAAAGAAGAGACAAGGCAATACCACTCTTCTGTCATTATTCCCCACTCATAGATGTTCAGAGACTGGTTGCCTCAAATCCTAGAGTTTAGTCTCCTGAAATGACAGGCGCTTTTTTTAATCACCTTTGCAAGAAACTCAATCCACCTGACCTATCTTAGGGAGAATTCACCCTCTCTGCTTTCCTTTTCTGGATTTTCTAAGGATGCATAAATTGTAGGGCAATGAAGGGCCATTGCTATTTAATAGAACTTCCATAGACTTGAATCAGATTTCAATATAAGCCTCTGAGAATATCTATCGTAAGTCTCCTGTCTCTTGCAGGAAACTTGTCATTCAATTTTTTTTATTATTTGTCTGCTTGTCAGATTTTTAGCTTGCCTTTAACTTGAGGAATTAAAGGCAACCTGCAGAGGTATCTTACAATTTTATTTGCATAATAGTCCTGTGAGGTAGTTTAACTGAGAGATAGTGACTGATGCTAAATCACTCAGTGAGGTTCTGACACTGAGTGGACTTGAACATCTTTACCACTATGAACAAAATATTGCCTTTTTATCTTGAGGTTCCACTCCAAGTCTCTCCCGCCCCAATATAATGGGCAACAGCTACAAATAGGGCTATGCTTTTGATGCATCCCCAGTCCTGAGATATTCTCTCTTATACCATCCCTGTTATTTAGTTATATATTATATTTTTATTATAAGCATTATATTTCAAGAGCTAGTTTTGTATAATAGTTGAAGGTACTGTCAGCCCTACAAGGTAGACTAAGAAACCAATCCATATTGGTAAGGAGAATTTTTATTGTAGAAGCTATATTATAGGTAATCTTCACTGAATGACCACTTATTTAGTGACTAGTCAAAGTTATGATAGTTCTAAATTAGGGGATTACAATGGGCCCTTACAATGGTTTGCAGATATTGTGATGTCCTTGTGCACATGCGATTGCAATTCAGGCACTTTTCAAACAGCTCATGATTACAACAATTGCCATGTACCATAGTCAAATGATTATCATTTGTGACTTTCACTGCTGGCTTCTGACAAGCATAGTCAATATGGAAGCCAGCAGGAGGTTACAAATGGTGATTAAATGACTATAGGACAGGCATGTCAAACTGCCGGCCCATGGGCTGGATGCATCACAATGAAACCGCGCCCACCCCATTGCCGGCAATGGGGGGAAAGTTACGATGTGTTGCGCGACGTCACGTGACATTGCACGTTTGACACGCCTGCTATAGGACATTGCAACTATGTGGAATTCACCTAAAGAGTTGTCATAAGTCGGTGAGATCATGTGATGTCACACTTTATGACTGCATTGCTTAATGATGTAGTTGCCAATACAATTACAGGTAGTCCTTAGATTAAGAACATCTAACTTAAGGAGAGCCCCTAGGTGCAAGCAGGCTGCCTCTTACTAAACATAGTGGGTAGTGTTCTCCTTTCTCAAACTTCCAAACTCCTGACCGCACACAATGTTTTCAGGAACCATTGAAACCACACATTTCTAATTTATAGCCTGTTTTCAGCAGGTTTCAGTAGTTTCTGAAGGCATTGTGTGGCTTCAGCAATTCTTAGGCTCAAGGAAGGATAACATTTTAAGTACAAGTTCTGAACTACATACCAATTCAAGTTAAAGATAGAATTAGGAATTGAAATCATTCTTAACCCTGTATCATCATTAGGTGAGAATTGCCTGTACCAGAATCTTGCAAGTCTGAGTGTTCTTGCCAATCCCCTCTCCTTTTATGTTTGTACGAATAGGGAGGGGCTTGTCTGAAATGTTTCTCAAGCCCAGGCTCAAGCCCTGCTTATCTGACCATTACCTCAGGAGCAGCTCTTCCTCCTTTCCTTCAAGGCCATTCTCTTTGCCCTCTATAGGCACTAGGCTAGCTGGGTCACCTTGAGCCAGTCACTTTCTCTCAGTCCTAGGAAGAAGACAACAGCAAACTACTTCTGAAAATGTTGCTAAGAAATCCTGTTTCTAAGATCTATTGGTACATGGAAGTATAAAACTAAAATAACTAAGTCAATGTTGCAAGGCAAATATTCTCCCCCAAATTTCAACAGTTGTTATACTGCTGAAACTGGAATTGCACCATTCTATTTGAATTCATTTCCAGGAGGTTCATTCCATGAACCAAACTAGATTACAAATTAGAGGAACAATAGAAAATGTATGTGCAATATGATATTGTAATAAAGCGCATTATGAACAGTGGCTATTGTTAGGTAGAACTCTACACCTGCTCGTTCATTTTCAGTGATCCTGTTTTCATTCTTTCAATTTTAATACTTTCCTAATATATTACATGTTACCTCCCATGTATTTAAACTGTACTTAAAAGCATGCTAAGAATGGGTAATTCTTTAATGGTTGTTCACTTACAAGTGATTGTAGGTCATTATCCAATCATTTAAAGGGCATTAATGAGAAGCATTTAAAGGTTTTAGTAGAATATCATTGTAAAGGACAAGGGAAAAGTTACTGACTGTAAATTTTTATGACCATTTCTTAGGAAATGTATTACATTTTGAAATTTATGTATCTAACAAGGAGTATAATAAAAGCTGGACTAAAAAATAATGTGGAATCAAAGTAATGCAGACAGATAAGCCTCCACATATTGCAACATTGCATGCAGTACAACTTCCTTCTCTGTTTGAAGTGATCTGAAATGATCTGAAGAAAACAGAAAATCCGTTTTAAGGAAATCAGAAGAGGAAGAATTCCTGCATTGCCAATTTAGCAATGCATAGACTCACTCTGTTCTCTGAAAGCCTTTTATTCTTCTGTTAGTCACTGATATTTTCCAAACTGCCTTTAAGAAGAGTTTATTTGCACTTGAAGAGGAATGTCTGATTCTGTGATTTTTGTTTCCCCTGGTCTGGATAATTCCGATACTTTTCAAACAAATCTTACGGGGGAAAGTTATTTGGTGCTTCTATCATGTCCACTAGTAAAGCCAGCTCAAAGCATTGGCTGCCAGAGGCAAAAGAACAACTCCCTAATCCCCCATTCCACATACCAAAGCTGATTTAACAAGAGTGCTCTGTCATAGTCAAGGATGGCAGGTAGCTTGGGGGGCATGAGGTGATTGCAAGTCAACACAGCTATGACCAACTTGATGCCAGTCCCATTTCAATTTTCTTTTTTTATAAATTTTGGGTCAGGAGAATAATTCTGGAAACAAAACAAGCAGAGGGAGAAATGCCCTCCTCATCCTACACGAGCTAGATAAATCTGAATGCAGAGAAGATAATATATTTCTTCCAAGGACTCTGCTGTCCTATAGGAAATTGGACAGGGCTGCAGGTCAGTGGTGGGTGGAGCAAAAGCAAATTGTTGGAAGGGTTTAACTATCTATTATTCTCCTCCTAACTGTATCTTTTTTCTCTCTTTCTGATGCTCTTTCCCCCCCCCCCCTTGCTTCTTTCCCAAGCAACAGGTTTGTTCAAAAGAGGAAGATGGTAATCTGATTGATAGTCCAATAGTTTGAACTGATTTCTTACAATGGGTTTTTGAAATTAGGTTGGGAGTTGCTTTTGTGAGTTCCTACAGTCCTCAGGTTGCCCAGCTTTGGTCTGGAGAAAAGGAAAAGCCGCCCAGATGCATGCTATGTAATTAGCATACACATTGTTTATCTAGGTCAGAGCTTTTCAACCGGTGGTACATGTACCACTAGTGGTACATTGGCACCTGGCAGGCTGAACAGCACTGTAAAAAAAGTGTAAAAAAAAGGTGTAAAAGTAGATGAGGTGAAGCGGCATCAGCGCCACACAGGCTTGTGGGAAAGTCAGTTGGAACTGTGCGAGGCATTGCCTGGGTCCTGCTGAGACCTCAGGATTGATGTGCACAGCTCCAGCTGATTGACGGTGGCCTTGGGGGTGGCAGGCAGCCTCACGCAGTCTACAGGTGGAGATTCAGCTGGAGCTACGCGAGGCGTTGCCTGGGTCCTGATGAGAGCCCAGGATCAGCGTGCACAGTTATAGCTGATCGGCACTTTCAGCACACCCAGAAGAGAAAAGGAGGCAGGGAAGAGAGAGTAGAGGCTGTAAAAGGAGCAGGTTTTTGGTGGGAGAGGGAGAGAAAAAAAAGACGGGAGGGGGGAGAGAAGGGGACGGTGAAAGAAAGATGGAGAACCGCAGCCTTGAGGAGAGCAGTCAGCTGGAGGTGCACCGAAGAGAAAAGGGTGGGGAGAGGAGACAATATAAAAGAAGGGGTGAAGAGAAGAGAGGATAAAAAAGAAGAAGGGGGGGAAAGAAGAGAGGATATAAAAGGGGGGGAGAGAAGAGAGGATATAAAAGGGGGAGAGAAGAGAGGATATAAAAGGAGGGGTGAGAAATTTGTTAAATGAGTTTTGCCCCATTTTATGACTTTTCTTGCCACAGCTTAAGATACAGGAGGATCTGGACAGACTTGAACACTGGGCACTATCTAACAAAATGAAATTCAATGGTAAAAAAGTAAGGTTCTACATTTAGGCAAGAAAAACCAAATGTACAGGTATAGTATAGGGGGTACCTTGCTCAATAGTAGTAACTGTGAGAGGGATCTTGGAGTCCTAGTGGACAATCACTTAAATATGAGCCAGCAGTGTGCTGAAGCTGCCAAAAAGGCCAACACAGTGCTAGGCTGCATTAACAGAGGAATAGAATCAAGATCACGTGAAATATTAATACCACTTTACAATGCCTTGGTAAGGCCACACTTGGAATACTGCATCCAGTTTTGGTCACCACGATGTAAAAAAGACGTTGAGACTCTAGAAAGAGTACAGAGAAGAGCAACAAAGATGATTAGGGGACTGGAGGCTAAAGCATATAAGGAACAGCTGCTGAAATTGGGTATGTCTAGTTTAATGAAGAGAAGGACGAGGGGGGACATGATAGCAGTGTTCCAATATCTCAGGGCTGCCACAAAGAACAAAGCTATTTTCCAAGGCGCCTGAAGGCAGGACAAGAAGCAACGGATGGAAACTAATCAAGGAGAGAAGCAACCTAGAACTAAGGAGAAACTTCCTGACAGTTAGAACAATTAACCAGTGGAACAACCTGCTCCAGAAGCAGTGAATGCTCCAACACTGGAAGTTTTTAAGAAGAGATGGACAGCCATTTGTCCGAAATATAGGGTTTAGGGTTTCCTGCCTGAGCAGGGGGTTGGACTAGATGACCTCCAAGGTCCCTTCCAACTTTATTATTATTATTATTATTATATTATTATTTATTATTATTATTATTATTATTATTATTATTATTATTATTATTATTATTATTATTATTATTATTGATTATTCTTATTAATTAAGTGAAATCACTGTGTTAAATTATTATTATTATTATATTATTATTATTATTATTATTATTATTGTTATTATTATTATTATTATAATAATAATAATAATAATAATAATAATAATAATAATAATAATAATAATAATAATAATAATAATAATAATAATAATAATAATAATAATAATAATAATAATAATAATAATAAAGTTGGAAGTTTCTCCTTAGTTCTAGGTTGCTTCTCTCCTTGATTAGTTTCCATCCGTTGCTTCTTGTCCTGCCTTCAGGCGCTTTGGAGAATAGTAACATGGTTGTTAAGTGAATCTGGTTTCCCCATTGACTTTGCTTGTCAGAAGGTTGCAAAAGGGGATCACATGACCCTGGGACACTGTGACCATCATAAATATGAATCCGTTGCCAAGCATCCAAATGTAAATCACATGACCCTGGGGATGCTGCAATGGTCATAAGTGTGAAAAATGGTCATAAGTCACTTTTTTCAGTGCCATTGTAACTTTGAACAATCACTAAGCAAACTGTTGTAAGTCAAGGACTACCTGTACTCTATCACTTTTTTCCTTTTGGGGGGGGGGGTCATCATGTTTTTGATACCTTGCTAGGAGACTGGTGGTACTCGAATATTGCCATATTCTAAAAGTCGTACAATCGGTGAAAAGGTTGAAAAACCCTGCTCTAGGTGACACTGCAACCAAGTGTGTAGGTAAATCAACTGGCCAGCCCACAGCAACAATAAATAAGTATTTCCTGTGGCAAGAGCCAGAAGGAAGAATGTGACACCAAAGCAAGGAGTAGATTGTACAATTATTAGAAACAATTTTTTTTTTGGCCATGAGTGAAAGTGTTATAATTCTTCTATAAACAACCTGATTAAAATGTAGCATGGCTATCAGGAACAGCCTGCTAGCTGTCATCTGACCATCTTTCACATGAGTTGAGTCACAAAGGAAAACATATGTATTTCCCTTTTGCAGCCAAAAAAAAAGGGGGGGGGGAAACCACCAATCAAACAAACACGAGCCTTGTGACACCTTAAAGACTGTTAAAAACTAACAGATTTAATATTGCATGAACTGTTTAGATCTCAATCCATAGTTTTCACACTACTTGAATATGGCAGGCATAAAATTGATAATGATGATGATGAAAGAGAGAGGGGGGGGAATAAAGTATACTGAGATCCAAAATGTATATAATAATAAATCTTATACTTTTAGGGTGCTGCAAGACTCTTAAATTGGTTGATTGATCGATTGATTTCAATCAAACCATCCAGCCAAGCCAGACCACACATATTTCCAATGAGTAGAAGGGGATAAACCTCCCTCTTGTCTTCAGACAAGTGGAGCAGAAACACTGCTTGACCTCTGTGGCTATTACCTTATGTGAGAGCAACAGTTCTCATCTTTTGGCTATTGAACCCTGATAGTAATGGCATTAATCATTTGGATTTGAAAATAAGAGTTTCTTACAGCTCTATCATTTAGTTTGCATGTGCTGGAATTTTCTGGAAGCAAGCCTCTTATGATCATATCTTTGCTCTTTACCACTTAATTTGAGCCTTTCTGCTACAGCTGTCTCTTCCTAGGTAGCAAATCATTATTTCAGGCAATTAGCTACAACACCTGGTTAAAAAAAGTCCCATCTCTGTAGGGAGGAGAAACATAAAATGACTCCTTTCATCATTTTCTTCTTCTGAAAATGGCTGACTACCAGGTTCTGGCCTCTGCATGCAGATTGACAATCTTATCAACATGGAACTGATTTTTTAAAAAAATATGTTTAAAATTAAAAAATAAAAACTAAAACAAAAATATTTTAGAAAAACAAAAAAAAACCAAAAATATAAACTAGTAACTTCTTCCTTCATCACAGCAAGTACAAATAATTTTGATACCTCATCTCCATCTCTTAAAATTAAATAAATCTTCTCTTCTTCATTTAACTCATCTCTTAACTCTGAACAAAATCTTAAAGCCTCATCATTCATTCCAAGTCAGCAAAAGTCCATTAAAGACTACCAAAGGTAAATAATATGTGTTTTAAACTTAATCAAATAAGTCAATTCTATATTCCTTTCCTATACTTTTAATAATCTTTGCTTTGGATCCCTTAAAATAATATCCTTGAGCCTGATTTCTTTTCATCTTCTCTATGTCTCCTATCAGCAAATCCTTCAAAACTTTAAGAGATGTCTTTTATAATTCCAATTAAAAAGTTATCTAAATCTCTCTTCTGATACAATTTTAATACTTATACATGATTTCCAAGTATCAAGACATTAATTGGTTGCATTTGTATATCCAGTTATCATCTTTTTTCATATCATTTTTATTACTTGTCATATTTAAATCCACATTCAAATCAATGTCAGTCTTATCCAATATAATTTGTTCCTCTTCTGTAATATTGTTAAAACTATTGTTAAAATTAATTTCTGAGTCCATAGTTCACAAACGTCTATAAAAATATCCACTGTTAAAGTGTTTTGTCCCATTCTGTACTAGTGTGTGAAATTTGAGTGATTATTCTTCTTTAATTATAAACCTTACTTATATGCTTTGTCAAAAATAACAGAGTTGGAAGGGATCTTGGAGGGTTCTAGTCCAACCCCTGCCCTAACAGAAGATCTATACCTTTCCAGACAAATTAAATCTAATTAAATCTAACTAAACCAATGTAACTAAACAGTACTAATTGTGATAAGGTTAAGTTTGAGAGCTTTTTAAAGATTTGGTAGATGATTACTGCCTGAGAAAGAAGGAAAGAAAGAGATGAAGATAGAACAATTGGGCATTGTTAGGACTAAGAAACAATGGGCACTAGAAACATAGATACTCAGAAAAACTCGAAAGATAGTATATAACAAAAGGGCACTAAGGGGTACCCTAAAGTTTAAGCATGATGGAAAACATTATACAGTTTGCACATCTTTTCTCTTGTATTATGAGCATACCATCTAATTCTGGCAAATCATTTTTTTTATCGAACAATTGATGCTGTGTTGCCTCAAATGTCTGAAAATATTGTATGGTTTTACAGTTGCTGGCAATGCCTGTATAAAGAAACACTTAATAGTTTCCCATATATTACATTTATGGAGCTGTTCCATTTTTTTGGAAGATGCTGATTTGTTTTTGTCAAATCAAGTCAATTTAGCAGTATGGATGATCTCATGTCTTCAATCAGCAATAGCAATCAAATACAGAAGATTTTTACACAGTACATTCATTACAGACACCTGAAAATTATTCTTTGAAATAATTTGAAGAATACTTCGAAACCTGTTTTTCCAAAGTAAAAAATAAATAAATAGAACAATAGCTCTGAATTCCAAATATTTAATTTCATACTGCTGCCCTTGTGATTACTGTAAATGCAAATTGTCACACTGACATGGCAAATGTACTTCAATAACACAAAGTATTTTTTGGAAGTATCTCATAATGCCACTCATAACCACCATAATTACTCTGGGTATATTTGACAGCCAATACTCCAGAAACCTACAAGTTGAGAACAGGCCTCTTTCCACTTGATTGGCCTATTGTTTACACTATGAAAAAGAAAAGTAAAAAGCAGCTCAAGCACTAACACTAATTCATTCATGGTTAGGGTTGGATTAGTGTTAGGGTCAGAGATGGCTGAAAACAGGGGGGGGGGGGAAGCCATCTAATCCAGTGCTAATAATGACCTGATAGGAGCAATGGCAGAAATAGCCCTGAACAGATTAAAAGGAAACCTTGCTCTGAAACCTGCATAGTTCTGGACTTTAAAGAGAAAGAAAGAAGTCATTAAAATGTTCTTGCTCAAAAAGAAGAAAAGTCATTTGGCAGTCAGGAGATTTATTGGACATTTAATAGGGGCTGTTGACTAGCCTATTAGCTGGAAAAACCATGGATCATGCTGAGAAAATGTATCTGGTACCATGTCATCAGATGAAATAACTGCAGAGCAGGGTGCTTACTATGGAGACTAGGACCACTAACCAGCTAGATGATGAGATGTGTACCATTCTTCAGAGAACCGATTTTTGTGAGGATAACACCATTAAACTCTACAGTTCTATGATGCAGATATTTCTAATACTGACCAGACAAAATGAGTCTGAAAAGGACAGACTAAATCTCATTTTCTCCCCAGAAGAGTCTTGGCCATTTCTGACATTGCTAGAACAGCATCACTGCTATCTCCATAGGATAGAACAATAAATGAGTTCTTAAGAGTTAATCAGCAGCTTGTCTTGAAACAACAGGTCAACTATGCAAGGATCAAGCAGGTCCACTTATGACGACCATCTATGTGTCTTATTTCTCAATCTGAACCTTGAGTTGAGTCCATGTATCAGCAAGGTACTCTCCATGAGTGCTAAGTCATCTTTGTGAAACCACTCAGATGTACATTGGGCTCCCAGCCCATCATCACCAAAGCTCAGAATCAGTTTGGCCTGATAAGAATAGCAAGAGTGGCTCTGTGTAATGAGGCAATCTCCCAAGCAATATCCAGCAGGTTAAACATTGATGCTCTGGGGTCGGTGGTTAGGGCCATATTTGATATCTGTGCCATCAACTTTTACAATCTTGCAATTCACATTCAATAGGATGTTGTTTAAATCCATGTAATGCTCATTATGAACTATGATAAAAAAGTTCCAAGGGAGCATCAGATGGTAGTATGGATAAAGGAGGTAAGTCAACATATGTGCTGTTTTCAAGATTGGTTTGTATAGGTGCCAGTTGAAAAAAGTCCAGTTCTAGTTTAATGCATTCTTCTGAAACCTCATGGATAATTGCCATTTTGTATCAGAATATGTCTTGCTTGTCACAGAACTTCTTCTTCCTTGCACGCCTCCTCTTTGTATAATAGGGTTTTTTTTCACAATCTTTCTCTTTTACAATGGAATAGGCAATTCCAATGCCTCATTCTTGCTGGCATGACCATACCCAAGTTCCCCTGCCCTCCCTCAACAACATGGGATATGAGTTAACAGAATAACAGAGTTGGAAGTGACCTTGGAGTTCTTCTACTCCAACCCCTGCACAAGCAGGAGACCCTATACCATTTCAGACAGATGACTGTCTAGTCTCTTCTTAAAATCCTCCAGTGATGGAGTACCCACAACCCCTGAAGGCAACCCATTCCACTGGTTAATTGTTCTCATTGTCAGAAAATTTCTCCTTAGTTCTAGGTTGCTTCTCTCCTTGATTAGCTTCCATCTGTTGTTTCTTGTCCTGCCTTCTGGTGCTTTGGAAAACAGGTTGACCCCCTCTTCTTTGTGGCAGCCTCTCAAATATTGGAACACTGCTATCATGTTGCTCCTAGTCCTTCTTTTCACTAGACTAGACATACTAGACATACTCAATTCCTGCTACTGTTCTTCATATGTTTTAGCCTCTAGCCCCCTAATTATCTTTGTTGCTCTTCTCTGCACTCTTTCCAGAGTCTCAGCTTGTTCTTGGCTGCAGATTTCCCATGTGATTTAATGAACTATAATTCTTTCCTCAGAAAAAGCATTGCTTTTTGAAAAAGTCCACAGAACAATTCTCCTAAACTTGTCCTACACATGATGGGGGTTCTTTGTAAGCCTGCAAGATCACTATCAGTTTTTGCCCTGTAGACATAGTCTTGCAGGTTCCTTGATTACAACCATTCTTCACATTTCTGAGGCCTAAAATGAAGCTTGACAACCACCTTCCCATGATAAAAACAGGTGTTTTTGTTTTGGTCAGTTTTGATTTCTATAGTAATGGAATCAATGAAATATTTGCTGCCCAAAATATAATATGGGTAGTCATAGGTCACTGTGAAAAAAATTACTGTCCTACCCCTCCCCCACACACATATAGTGCAGTAATAGCACATAGATGTCACCCAATATCTGTGAATCTATGATATCTGTATAAACATATAAAGTGTTGAATTCTCCAGATGCAATTTTTTGGCACAGAATCTGAGGGTCAGGCCTAATATATGCCCAGGTTCTTCACCAGCTAGAATGTTATGAGGTTAATCTGCTTTAAGATTAAGCTTATTTTTCAGGGTACAGGGTACAGTTTTTATAATGGTGACCTTGGTCTCATCATGGGTTACTAAAATGATGAATGCTACAACATGCTAAAAGTTTCTTCAGAGAAATACTTAATGATTCTTTATTGGCGTCTGCTTGTATATTTTCCAGTACATGTCCTGCTTAGAAAATGTTCTGAAAAGCAACACTGCCTCATCCTTTGACTTATCAGATAAAGGGAACATCCAGGTATATTTAGATAGATGACAACAATTAAGATGAACTATTTTCTGTGTTTTTCTTGAGAAAAGTTTGAGAGATTTTTGAGATCAGCCTGCCGCTGCTGAACAAAGCCAGAAAGTTTATTCTTGAAGGTTTATGAAGGGTTTAAGCACCTTGTCCTGAAAGCCATGTCTTGGCCTGCTTCATGGACAGGTTTTTATCATATTTTCTTCTCTCTTGACAAAGGGAATTCTCATCTCCATAGCTCCCTACACAACCAGGTGTATAATAAAAGCCCCTTAAAATCTTTTCATACTTCATTATACTGAAAGACATGATCATATATTGTCTTTAACACATGGTTTTATTAGTAATACAGAGTTTAGAAAGACATATCTATGCCTTTGAAAACATGACCCATGTCATCATTATCATCTTCAGAAGATGAAGAATCATAACACATTTTACAGACTTCTACACCCTTTCTAAGTAGTTTGTATCCCATGAATCATACCCACTGTCACAAGCAAGCCAGTGTTAACTTGAATTGCAGCTCTTTCACTCACGGGGCAAATAGTGTGGCCTCTCTGATAGAATGGAATCACAGCCATATACTAGATCAGAAAAGTCCACAGAAGATTTGTGACAGCAGTGATTACCACAAGAATATAAAAATGGCCTCCTTTGAACTGATTGCTGTCTAACTGGTGTTAATTCAAAGACTATAAAATATAAATCATATCCTGTTAGTGTTTGATCTGCTCCACCAGCATTTACATACCAATAAATAAAGCCAGTTACTTAGCTGGCCAGTGTCCTTTGCTAAGGATTAAAGATGAACCATTTACCATTTCACAGGATGTCCAATAAAAATTATGGGATATGTCCCCTGTTTTCCTCTGTTGCTCATCACTCCAGTGAAATAAATGAAGGTGTGTGTGTGTGTGTTTGAATGTTCTCCAAAAAAGAAAAGAAGATGACACAAATATTGAACTCTGCATTTCTGTCTTAAAATGTGTTTTCTTCAGTGGTTCTGTGCAAATTGTTTTCAGTGTACACTTAAGCAGTTATTAAAATATTTTAAAAAATTGATTTCTCAGGGGCCAGAATAATTATTACTGTATATGCAGAAAAGAACATTTTCTCCAATATGATGTCACATTACCTGGAAATAAAAAGGGTCTAGTCAAAATACATCAAAATGTTCATAGAGGAAAAGACCAGCTTTTTGATATTCCATCAACAAAGAGGTCTCCAAATGTGGAAGTTCTCTTCGCATTATTCCCAGTTGACATAACCTAATGCAAGGCTGGCTGATGGTTATGGGGGCCAAACACAGAATGATATCAGGTAAAGAATACTGTCTTAGAAGATAGATGAAGCTTTAGTCTCCCTGTGGATAGCAATACAAGAAGTGATAAAGTATACCAATTTCCTTTTAAAGCTATTTGAGTTGATGGTTATTAACACAATTTGAAGCAAATAATTTCTTAGATTAATGTAAGAAACATTGTGAAAAAAAGTAATTCAGTTTACTCCATTACTTTAATAAGAACTGAAGCCTATCCCACTGTATTAGAATATTTCTATGCCATCAGATCCATAGCAGGATGAAACCTAGCCAGTGGTTCCAATCTGTCAGTCATAGAGGTGGTAAGGTGACTTCTAAACAGTAGAAGGTAATCAGTAGGTATTTAATCTTTTAAAAGCACAGCACATTTACAACAAGGGTAAGTTCTATCTAAGATTCCTGCAATAGATCCGTGAAAAGTTGAGGAAGGATTGGGCACTATTGTAAGCAGTCAAAGAATTTTAAATACTGGAAAGACAGGAAATAACTGTTTACTGCTTTTTATATATGTTAGAAAGTGAAAGCATGCTCACCTGGCCCCATTTTGATATGTTGAATTCTTCTGCCTATCTTTGAATTTAAAATTTGATGTAAATATTTACCAAAATGAAAACTTTCCACAGAAGTAGATGTTGAACCTACTAGCTTTGGCCAATTGATTCTTATGGTTTTATGTGGCTTGATCTGCAGTGGAAGATTGACTACTAGAAGAATGGGAGGAAGGAGCAGGTGGTTGGACCTCCCTTTTTTTGTCCAGAAACAGCTGTAAGAATGATGACAGAAGGTTTCTAAATTTTACCTTAGGAACAATAGCATTTTGTTGTATTTTGTTTGGGGAAGTGATGAAGATTTGGTTGTTTTCAATGAGAATATTGTGCCTAGTTATAATCTGACTTGAAAGTGAGTAAAATTTCTTCTGTCCAGCTGATTATTACAAATTATTAAAAGTTAGTACAAAACATTTTAAACTGCTTTAAATATCTTGAATAGGATTTGAAACAATAACTATCATTAGATGTAAATTGCATATCCACAGTGTGCCAGGAATCAAAATGTTTCAAGATGCAACAAACAAACAAGTAAAAACTGCTGGAGAGTGGGGAGCTGAATTTGGGATGGCTGCATATAAGGATGGAAAAAAGAATCCCAGTACCATTACACTTTGCACCTTACCAACAATTCAAATTACTGCATTTCATTGCTTTTATACAATTATAAAGTCATACAAGTGAAGGAAATTTAGTATGGCATCTGATCAACATCTAGAACAGCTGATCTGTTTCTGCTTAAAGACTTTCAATGAAAAGTAGTCCGCAACTCAAAGTTATAGTGGGAGACAGCCTACAGTTTTCAACATTTCTTTAATCTGTGGCCTTCGGAAGAGCTTCTGGCCACAGTGCTTACAATCTGCAGCCATGATGACAAGGAGGGATGGTCCAAATCATCAGAAGATTTCTCAGTTGGAGAAAGACTGCTTTGAACCATTAGCCAACTACTAGTTTGCAATCAGCTTTGCAGAGGGATTCCTTTGAGGTCTTCCAAATTCATGTAAGCAAATCTTGTTAGAAATAAAATAAGCTTTTTAATTGGGCTGAGAATTCATTACATAAGCAATAATATCTATTCTGATGGCACTGCTTCTCCTGTCTATTCCACTTTTATTGCCAAGAGTTGAACTGCATTAGAACATCTTTAAAATGTGTTATAATCACACTTCAAAACACATCAGCTTCCTGAAATTTCCACAATTAAAGATTTCTATCAAAGGCTTTGTATGGTGGTTAGTAACACTCCTTCAAGCTAAACCAATCATCGCAGGATTTGTGTCTTTGTTATGTTTTCTTTCCATGATACACTTGTTAACTCAAGTCCTACTAAGTCAGGGGTGTCAAACTCGCCACGTCATGTGATGTGTCACGACATATCGTGACTTTTTTCCCATTGCCAGCAATGGGGTGGGCATGGTTTCATCATGACGCATCCGGCCCATGGGCCGGCAGTTTGACACCCTGTACTAAGTCATGTCAAATTATTCCCATTTTGCAGGAGAGAAGCTGACACCATTCGATGGTTTCCTAGAGTGATCAGATGCCAAATGGTTGTTGTGGTACAGAAAAAAGAATTTTGGAAACTTCTTTGCCCCTATAAGAATTTGACCTAAAATCAGTTTCTGGGGATCAGGCATTTGAATGCAACACAACATTAAAGTCTTTTAAGAGACATAAAGGACCACCAATATTTATATTACTAATCTTGCTGCTAAAATATGTGTTGCACAAACTGAAAAAAACAATGCTTAACTCTTCTTTCAAAACTCATCAAATCCTTGATGACTCACCTATTTGAATGCCTTTCCTATTGATGCATAGGGAAATGTATGTTTGTGTAAAAGGAAGCACTGATTTACTAGAACTGATTGCTTCACAGTCTAATTACTTTTCAACTGACTGTTCCAAATTAAGATGTCATTGATGGCTTTTGGTGATATATTTCATTTTAAGCAAATTTATTCTATAATAGAACACATGATAATGGAAAGCAGAGTCTCCACTCTTCTCTACTCTTTGTAGCTGAATATCTTGACAAGTAAATTAAATTTAGCAGCTAAAATGCTTCCATTAGTAATTTTATTAAGTTAATTAAGGAATTTCTCTTTCTGAATTTTAACTACCCTTATTTCAGCACAACTTTCATTTTTTTAATACTGCCACATATTTGGTAACCACAAGAGTTTAATAACAAAACTCCAATAGTATGAGTTTCTTGGGGGCATATAAATAGAATAACAATCAGAGACAGATGAAGAATTGAAATGTTGGAGAGAGCTGTGCAGTATTCCTCTTAGATGCACATTCCAGATGTAGGTATTTATTCTGAAATTCATCCTCCTTGTTAGACGGTGGGAAACTAAGTTTGGTTGTTGACAGAAGCGACGTATTAAAATGCCAAGATTGTGGCTGACTCAAGGATGCCTCATACTGACTGTGCTCATATACAATGCTGCACTAAGAATTTATATGCTTAATAATTTCAACTATTATGGCTTACTGTTGTGCATCAGGCTGAAGTGTCTTCAATAAATTAATATTTTAAAAAACTATCTTAATATTATATGTGAATGCAGAAAGTATGGCTATGCGGATATGGACATTCGTGACAAAGCTTCCTAGTGATGCAAGCAGCCTGTTGTTATAAGCAGAGTGGAAACAAGTTTCATCTGAATGAAGAGGGCCTTTTCTTTAATTCTCCTTTAGTTCTGTACTTTTTACTAATAATTTCTCTTAAGTTTTCTTTTTCAACTTTATTCCCAGGGTGCTTCAGCATTTCTTTCAAATTTCTCTCAGTGTTGTCTTTATTATTGGAAATAGTAGAGGATGTTGCAGCTGAGGTAGCTGTTTTCTGTAACATCTCTTTCCATGTCTCTGAATGTTTGTGGGCTAATCATATTGTTCCATTTGAAAAAGGACTACCCTCATGGTGATATTCTGGGAAGTTTAATTGAAGCACAAAAAGTGAGGAAAGCAGAACACAATTCATCTTGAAACGGGGATAGTCAACATTCAGCCCAAAATTGTCCACACATTTTTGAGCTGAGATCGATGTCTTGACATGCTCCCTCCAACAATTATTTTTATATGGTATAACATTTCCCTCTGAGTCTCCACAATTCTACCATGTCACAGTGGTGAGAGTTCATTCATGGCCAGATCATTTAGCTTGGCAATGAAAGAATTAAATCTCTCCAGCTTTCCCTACAATGCCGAAGTTGGAGAACAAGGAGGAATTGCGTCTTCTGTTTGAAGAAAAAAAGCATTTCTTCCTCACTTTGAGAGAATACATGAAGAAGCTGGTTAGTGTAAATCTGGAAATCCACTGAACTTTAATGTTGAATTGAGTGAACTTTAAACAGAAGTCAAACTTCTGTATTCCTCCTGCACTTTTTCTCTTTTTTAAAAATAAAATGGAGTTGGCAAGGAACAGAAAATAATGCAATGATTTTAACAGTGTTTAGGAGTAGTCTCAACATTCAGGATATTGTAAAATGTGTCAAGTCTACTGGAATTTAGTGCCCATATTTTTTTCTGAATAGATACCTACAAAATATTCCCAGGTGAAAAATTAAACACTCCATATTTTTTCTGCTGCAAAGTAGCTAATAAGAGTGCATAGTTCAAGTACTTATCTCTATTAACTGTTACCAAACTTTTGTCCCCAAATGCACTTTTGGACGCAAGCTTACTTATTTACAGTTCATAAAATGACTTGTCATAGCTCCCAATTCTGATAAGGAGCTTTTGGTTTTAGAACACCAAGTTGCCTCTTGATTGGTGCTAATCTTTTAAAGCATTTATAGCTTTTATCTTTGAAAGGCCTTGTCTTTACCCTTGGGCAGTCATTTAAAGAATAAATCAAAACAATTTGTGAATATTTGAAATGGAGGGGGGTAGACAGAAAAGAAATCAAATCTACCCTTCTATAATTTGATTTGTAGAAAATTGATGAACAAAGCTTTGCTGAGTGGTTTTAAATAAATCATAATTAATTACATGTGCAAATGCATCAACCAAATTTGGATGCACAATTAAATAACTAATCACAGTTTGGAAAAGCTGAAAATTAAAATTGCATGCTGAAATAGACAAGCATGCCCCCAGGCCTACTCAGGTGTTTCTGTTTTGATCATTGAACCATGCAGTGGTTTCGTGCACACATTTACTTGGTGAAGAGAGAAGAAACTCAGCTTGCTCTCCAAGTGGTCTTTTCAAAGGCTTTGAAGGGATTTTTCCTGGTTTAATTGGACAGTGTCTTGGGGAAGTATATATCTGAAAATGGCTTCTACTACTCACGTCCTCAGCATGAAGTGGCAATCACTCTTAGATTAGTTTGGTTAAGAAAGTTTTGATTTTAATATTGATTTATTTATTCATTCATTCATTCTTTGTATATAGCAGTGCAATCTGCATAAGCATTCAGTGGTGTCCACTCAACCAGGGGTGTCTGTGAGACGGTCAAAAAATCAAGATGGCTGGGTGGCCATGTAATAAGAGTGTTGGTGAGACATACCAGAAAGGTTGATTCTATACTGAGAGAGCAATCTGAGCCCAGACATACGTTAAAACAGCACTTCAAAAACAATTAGTAAGCAGGGCCTGGTTTGTAGAACAGGTATAATACAGCTGTAGTGATTTTCACAAGATGAAGACTGCTGCATTTTGGAATCTGTAATTTCCAAGTGGTTTTCAGTCCAAGGTGCAGCTCATTGTTTAGTCCAATAAAGTGAAAATAAGAGCACCAGCCACTATTGCCAAGTGAGACTACAACAGCTGTAGCTGGGCAAACATCAAACATGTCTGATTTTAGCAATACTAGATCTTTGATTATCAAACACTTGGGGAACACGCAAGATACTATGCAGAGGAATAGCCATGTTAATGTGTTGCAGGAAAAATGGTTGAGTCTTGTGGTGCTTCAAAGATGAATAATGTAACATTGGCATAAATCTCTGTGAACTATAGTGATAGATGAAGAAAATGCTTAAAGGCATAGTTATAGTTATACTTGCAAATAATGACAGCAGGAATTGAAATGCAGTAAGTATAGACAGCAATTACCTGAACAGTAGCTACTATGCTCAAAAATAAGCTGTGACATTGTAATGTAATCTTTAATTAACACATAAAATATAATAACAATTCATTACTTTGGTGGTTTCTCAAACTGGCTTGCAGCTGACTTGCAAGACAGAACAAGTTTGTTGTAATGATTATGGCATCAAGCCAGCAACTTTAGTTCCACCTTAGGCACAAAGCCGGCAGCATGACCTTGGGTTAGTCACTCTTTCTCAACCTTAAGAAGAAAGCAATGGCAATGGTGCTTTCAAGAAACCTTGTGATGCAAATTGCAAGGACTTGTTGACTTGGCCAAGAGTCAGCTATGATTTGAAGGTACCAAACAAACAAAGAAGGGCTAATTAGCCATAAACTATATTAACAATACATTATTTTGATTTGTTCACAAAATAGTTCAACCTCCTACAAAAAAGAAGCTATGAACAACTTAGAGGCATCACACAGATTTTCTTCAAGCTGATCAGGTTTGTTCCGGATAAGTAGAGGTTGTGGTCAGAACTTATGACTTGTGTAGATAACGTAGGGAACAAGTCAGTTTTGAGAGATGCCTCTGTTAAAACCATCTGCCAATCACAGCAGTCTTATACATGAGAGGAATCATACAAATAAATACATCACTACTTCATTATTTCACTATTGTGATGTTTAAATGTGGAATTCCTTCTTTAAGCCATGGTTGTGAACATCCTCATGGATGACAGCTCAGGGATTTCACAATGCACTTGATATTTCCTTTGCCCAAGCATGTTTACTGCCAAGAATGGCAGTATTTCTGAGAAGTGTGAAATCTTTCTGCAGCAGTTATGAAGAACTGCCTTTGCTAATGGCAAATTTCAGAGTTTGTACACTTTTGCAAAGACTGGCCTGTTTTTCCATATAGTGTGCATTAGTGTATTGGTGATACAGATTATATTAGAACCAGAACAATGGTGGCTGAAAATATGTAAGGATGATGCTATCTGCTAAGTCCTTTCATCTGGATGCAGGAGTAGAATCTAGCCACTTTAGTTTGATAATCTCATTGGATTAGTAAAATTAATAGCATCCTTATGAGCATCCTTATCCTTATTCTTGGATCCTGCACCTTTAGCCTTTTTCCCTCACCTTTTTTTTATTGACATATTTACAGAGTTGAACAGAGACAACTACACTAAAGCTATAACGACCTCATAGAACTGGAATCTAATTTCTAAGCAGCCCTGAAAAACTGTTCCTCTTGTGGACCAATGGGCAGCATATAAGTTTAATAAATAAAGAAATACAATATAAAGCTTAATCAAGTCAGTTCAAATCCTGTCAGGTGCATTCACAAAATATGCTAAACTTCAATTGTTTTAAGCTCATACAAAGTGGGATTTTTCCTTTTGGGTGAGAGGAGGAGAGAATTTTAGCTTAATATATTATTTAAATCTTATACATCCAGATGTTTTATGATTCAATATATTATGAAAATTTTATGCAATGGATTAATTGAGTATGTTATACAAATATAGCTAATAGTTAACAATAGTAAATTGCTCTGACCAGCCCAATCAGCTGACTGCCTTCTGCCAACTAAAAAGAATGGAGAATGTCTAATTTGATGTGACACATAACAAAGCAGTGCAGCTCAAACCCCTTCAAGACATTACCCAGTGATATTACACAAGGAAATTTATGAAGCAAATTACTTTGAAAAAAACACACTGCAGTCTTGAATAGAAATTAAGAATATTGATTTATATTACAACAGCAATATCCTTCATTTATTCCCATAGATCACCTTCAGCAATCTCATGATATATCAATGATCCATGGGCCACAAATTGGGGGCCATTGTTTTAGTACTTGTAATATTTACCAATACTATGAAAGTCTGTATCTTGCAACAGTGACATGAAGTAAAACCTATCTTGTGTGATTTTGAAGTTTTGACTTATCCTGAAATGAGGAGTTTATTTCCTCATTTTAGTGCTAGTCTAAGACAGGTGGATGGATTATAGCTAGGACATTGACAAGTCTCTTTGGAAAGCTTAGTTGTGGTTGAATTATGGTTCTAATGAAATTGTCAATAGTAATCCTGTTACCAGGAACTTGAAAACACTGCTTAATGAACTAGACACTAACAAACAAAAATAACAGTTCTTTTTTTTTAGAATTCTCTTTTGAGGACAGGTAATTGGTTCAGGTTTCTGATGCTAAAGAAATACATAAGAACTGTACTACGTGTTCCAGAGCATTAATAAAATAAATAAGCATGTACATATCTCTGTGTGCATTTTTTTCCCTATGTCCTTAACGTTATATATTCAGCAGAATCTGCTCGTGCTCCTCAGTAATTAATCCTTAAAATTTACAGCTCAGTGTTTCTATAAATCATACCAAAAATATGAATTTGAATTCCCTTTTTTGCTGTAGGTAACATGAAATGGATGCTCAGGTTTTTTTGTTGCTGTTGTTGCTATTGCTATTGCTGTTGTTATTTTGGATGAGAGGAGATCTTGTCTTAACAGAAAGCCAAGATCTTGACAGTACCCACAGACAAAGAAACAGGTCCTGTGGCTGTTTTAAAGAACTGTGTTAATTACTGGAAAGAAGCTACTAAGGTCTTGTCTTCTGAATCTCCAAAAAAGCCTCCTTTTGTGTTCTCAAATTTCTGGGACTCAATGGAATTTTTTTTTAAAGTACTATTTGGAACAAGTCTGTGTTTATATGTCCTTGATTTATTTCTCAGAATATTAGGAAAAAACAGATTTGAGGTCAGTGTAGGGTGGGGATCTTCAGAATAATGAGCCAACAGCAGATAGCATCCTTAGGGAAACCCATGCTTGCTTCCAAGTAGGGATCCACTTCACCTGAGAAAGCCACATTCCCTTAAAATCATGATCATCTTCATCTTCATCATGATCATCTTCATCCCATTTCCTTTCTGAAACAGCTTCAGAAGCATTCAGACTAAGAGGCCATGTTTTTAAAAACCAACACTGCAAGAAGGAAATATTTGAGGTATTGTGGACAGAAACTGCTCTGATCTTAGTGCATGAAGTGTCTCAGGAACTTGTTAAGTGGAAATCACATGGCATGAGAAAATGAGGGTGGCCCAAGGGAATCTTAAGAAGAATCCTTCCTAGGAAGGGCAAAGCAATCAATTGAAACCCCATAAAGGAAGCAGTAGTGGTGATTGTCAGGCAAGAGTGGATGAAGCCAGCTTGAAGCCTGCACTCCTAGTACCGAAAGATATAATGTAGTGTAAAGTAACTCATCCATCTCTAATTTAATAGGAAGCGACTTAAGATATTTTTAGCAGCCCTAGGAAAACACTGTAGGCTGAGAGAGAGATGCATGATGTATGCATTTCTAAAATATATATTTTAGGAGTCAAGAACTGAATTCCTTGAGAGAAAAAGTAGAAAGTCGGGGTGAGGGGGAGAGATAGAAAGAGAACCTTGTAAAATTAGCATTTAGATAGTGAGCAAGGGAGTAAAATTGGCATAAAATTTTGAAAAACTAACTGGGCTTGCCAAATTATAAATCGTTCCCTAGTGTCTAATGGCTCAGACACAATAATAAGATTTTTTTTCAACCAAGAACCAAAACTTATTTCTGCAATCTTATCTTCTCTGCCCTTCCTGCTTTCTCAATGCTTTTTCTTTCTTTCTTTCTTTCTTTCTTTCTTTCTTTCTTTCTTTCTTTCTTTCTTTCTTTCTTTCTTTCTTTCTTTCTTTCTTTCCAGTGATTTCTCTGTATCCTAAAATATGAAGATCCAGGGATGCAGTTGTCCTAGAAATGTATTAACATTTGCTGTAAAGTTGGTATTTTATTTTTATTTTTTTGCTAGAAATGAAGACATTCATATTTCAACATCCAGCAATGCTTTCTTTAAAAAAAAGAAAAGAATTCCTTTTAAGCTGTACTGCCACAGAAGACTCTTAATAATTGATTATAATTGATTTTAACCTTGTCCTAACCCGGGCAACATGACTAGCCCAATCATCTTTGTCCAGATGGGCTACAAGAAAGAAAGCTCCCAATATGCTTCTTTAAAAGCTCCAGACATGAGCAGAAGATAAAATATTTAGTCTGCCAAAGCCTTGACCTCCCAATTCTAGCCAGTTTTGAACCTGAATTGATTTTCAACAAGGCATCTAGGGGATGATTACAACAAAATGTACTAAAAGCTGGGCCAGCATCTCTCTTAACATTCTAGCAGCTTAACCTGTTAATAACAGCAACTGTTTTAGATACAGTACCAATTTTTGCTAGCGGACCATCAAAGTGAGAACAGTGGCAGTATGTAATGTCTGATGGCATCGTGTTCCTAAACATTTGGCCAATAATTCCATGAAAACACATACAGATAGTCCTCAACTTACAACCACAATTGAGCCCAAAATTTCCCTTTCTAATCCAGACAATTGTTAAGTGAGTTTTGCCCCATGTTATGACTTTTCTTGCCACAATTATTAAGTGAATCACTGCAGTTCTTAAGTTAGTAAAGTGAATCTGGCTTCTCCCTTGACTTTGCTTGTCAGAAGACAATATGACCCCAGGACACTGTAACCATCATAAATACATGCCAGTTGCCAAGCGTTCAAATTTTGATCATATGACCATGGGAATGATGCAATGGCCTTAAGTGTGAAAAACGGTCATAAGTCACTTTTTCAGTGCCATTGTAACTTCAAATGGTCACTAAACAAATGGTTGTAAGTGGAGGATTACCTGTACTCATCCTATTTAGTAGACAAATTGTGCAGGCCAGAATTTTTATAATGATGATTGAAATTCTGCATGTAAAAATTGTTTTTGGGGGGCAGAAATAGTAATATTACCCAGGACCTTATTTCATTAGGTAAATCCAACTATATGATTCGGCAATTGTGGCCTAGGTCAACTTTTCCACATGATGAAAATGAATGCAAGAAAATAAAATAAATGGTTGGCCAATGATTCAACATTAAACATAGGTAAGACAAGGATATGCATTGTCCTTCCATTGCTTACTATATTTACCCAAAAATGTAAGGAATGCTTATGATAACATTAGAGGTATGTTGGTTGGGGACATGTACTTTCATATGCGGTTGATATCTTATTGTTTTCTGAGAGCCTGAATGATTTAAGACCAAAATACTGATGAAAAGGCAGTGGGTACTATGTAATGAATTAAGTTAATCTTTGTCAAAAGAAGTGAAAATGGCTGGGTGCTTCTTTCCATTTCATTAAAATGGAAGTGAGAATTGGATATGGTGGTAGAAATATAAAGGTTGCATTGAATGCAGTGGGAATGAGGCACTTAAGACATGAATGGGGTAAAACAAGAAGAAAGAGGGTGACAAATGAATGGGTGCTGAAAGAATTTGCTGAAGTCAAAACTGAGTGACTATACAAAAAATATGTGACAGTTTCATCAACAAAGATCAAATGTGTTCCTTTTCTCTGAAAGGAGAATGACTAAACTGAGGAAAAGAGAAAAACAAAGAAAGTTATGTTGAATGCCATTGATAAAAGTGAAGTCAAAAGAATAAAAGGCAGTGTTTTCCTCAGTGATTTGGTGTAGTGAAAGTAAATATGGTGTACAATATTAAAAAGGTATGAAGAATGTTTACATGAATGATGTTGGTTTAAACTAGATTTAGTTCTATTTCCCTCTTTCTCTTATCCTATTTCTGTAATGTTCTCTCTCTCCTAGTTCTTACATTTCTCCTCCCTCTGCACTTTGCATAATGCTGCTTACCCCAACATGATGTGATAGATATGTATGGATGGACAGATCTCTTGAATTTTTTAAAAAACTCTTCGCTCAGTATTCCCTCACACACACACACACACACACACACCCCAACACATATTACATTGAAACATTATTCTATTAGAGAATAGAATACTTATTTCTGAAATTGTCAGGAAGTTATTCCATTTAGTTTACTGTGAGTCATCCACATTTTCTAAGAAACCTGTTCTCAGAACACCAGGGAAAGATGTGCTGTGTTATGGTTCCAATAGATGAAACCAGTAAAAGAACTTCAAGGCAAGAATTCTTCCTCAAAGAACATTTTATTAGGAAACAAAGTATCGGCACTTACATAGTTGAACCCCAAACTGAGATTCCCTCCCCCCAGATACAAAGTAACAAGTTGCAATTCCCACCCCACAACCGCTGTCATAAATCACATTCCACAATTAATGCAAGACGCGGGCTTTTTTCACCGGCCCGTCAGCCCGCCAAAACCTTATCAGACCATGTCCTTGAGTTCCCACACTTAGCTAAACCCTGAAGCATTTACCCCATCCCACCTTCTACATCTGAACTCTAAAAGAATAGGAAAGGCACACTAAAAGCAAAAGTAAAAATGGCTGCTGATTCTCAGTTGTCAGAGCGACGACATCCATTGTCACAGCGTTGACATGCTGCTTGCTGGCAATGACAGAATAGGGTCAATTGGAGACACTTCTAGAATGTTGTCTCTGCAGCCTTATCCAATTTGCTAAACCAAGACAGGGAATTATACTTCTGTGAATGTATTGTTTAATTGATGGATTGATGGATTTGATTTGTATGCTGCCCATCTTGTCTAGAAGTGGCAATGATATTTTTCAACATACATGCTGTAGATACCAACCTTTTTCAAAAGTGAGAACTGGCAAAGACATCTGAGGTACCTTAGCCAAATTCTGAAAAGGATTGGGTTATGACCATATTTAGAAAAAAATTATTATGAAATAATGGCAAATTTCTGTAGCTCGGGTGGAGGATGAGGGCGGAGGTTCGTTCTCCGAGCTTGTGGGTTTTAGAGGATTTTAGAGGATGTCACAAGACCTACTGACCACACAAATCCCTTATAAGCAGAAGAACAACGACACTGACATCCCCGAAACTCCACTGAAAATGTTATCCAGCCTGGTAACAAAATGTTTGGAAACCAACCCATCAGCTCAGAGAACGAACTTCCACCCTCAAAAATTATTATCTCCCTTCAGGGTAGACATCCCTATATTTCAAACTTCTCATTTAATTCAGTATCCTGGTTCATTTTTTTTACTCCTAAGCAGAATTTTTATCCAGATCCACTTTGTTTCGTCTTGATACTTTTCTGCAGGACAAACCAAAGTGTCCATGTCAGAAAGAAACTTTTCATATTTTTAATGATAAAAATATTAAGAGTTGGGGTTTTTTTCCAGTTACCCACAAGTAATTATAGCTGTCGGTACCTTATTCTCCTCCATGGAATTTTTTTTAATGGAACAATTGGTCTTCTTATCAGATCTGCTCATTCCCTTGCTGTAGGAATGAACAATGCTACATCTGAGAGAGAAATTCAAAGTGCATCATTTATCTTCGCCTATTTTCAATTAGACCAAGTAAAGTGTAAGTCAGTTCCAGATTACACTATGGGAGCAGAGAAGGTAAATTTATTATACCACTAGAGTGCTAATCTTAGCAGATGGTTGGGGGGAAAAACACGTCGGGCATGAAATATGCTAAAGCAGTAAATTCAAAACAAGGTGGATGTTATCAAGTAATACCTCCCCAGTGTGAGGTAAAAAATCCTATGCGACAACTCAGCATTCTTGCACACTCTGGGTGAACACTGCAGGATATGGGATACTCTCTAGGAGCAGAAAAACAAGCAAAATGAGGATAAAAAACACCCTGTAGACAATTTGAACTATATCTAATGAAAAGGACAGGCAGATTTTGCTATGGATTTTTTTTTTCTTCCCCTAGATAGCCATTGTTTTCCTACAGAGCAATAAAATGGGTAGATGCTTGACAAAGAATCCTTTATTTTTACTTATGATTGGAAAAATAACTAGCATTATAGATACAATCGCATTAACATTTTCAAATACATTTATTCACACCCATCCCCAAATTCAGTTGGTGACAATATCTGAAAATCAAATGCAATCAAATCAAAAGATATTGATAAAAACGTTTTTAAAGAAAATGCAATTTTTAGCAATCTAGTAAGTCAGATTGTACTCATATGTACATTTACTCAGAAATATCCAATTGGCTGCAGTTTTGTTTACAATTACTTTTAAAGTAAAATCCATTCATTCATCTCAGGAGTTGATTATCAAGAGAATATTGCATTAAAAAAATACAAGCATTAAAACTCCAAAAAGAGCCTTCCTTCCTTCCTTCCTTCCTTCCTTCCTTCCTTCCTAAGATGTATGGTTCCAACATTAGAATTGTACTAGCTTTCTGCCCAATGTTTTACTGATAAAAACCTTTCTAATCAACTGAATGTCACTTTTAACAAAATGTACTGATGTGACCTTAAAGAAGGGTAGAGCAAATGCACTGATAAGGTCCCAAAATTAAACCACTGAACCAAAAATCTTTGACATTTTCCTGAAATTCCTTGAATATTTTGTGTGGAGAAAAATATTCCAGAATTCCCATCTAGGTTTTCTATTAGAGCAGTGTTGGTTCATATAAACAATTAGATGACAATCTGGAGACCCATCTCTACAAGGCTTTTCTGCTGAAATGGGCTCTTTGCTCACAAGCAAATGTCACAGAGATGTTGTGATGGATTTCTGAAACATGTATTTTTATTGAGCCTATCTAATGCAAGTGATGCCAATTATATTCAAAGCATATTAAGATGTTTCTGTCCTTGGGAAACTGTAACCTGGAATTCAGTGATGTGACCAGAGATTTCTAATTACAGTAATAATGCCCAGTATTTTATATGACTACAGAATCAATACTGAATAAAGAACCAACACCTTTGGGTTACTCAATTGTTTTCCCAGAAGCCATTCTGTTAAGCTACTATTGTTTGCTACTTGCAGATGATTAAAGCCACAACTTGGCAAACTGGTGCATGGTAACCTGGAGATCTCCATATATTTTAGACAACAAGTCTCATCAACTTCAGTTAATTTAGAGTGCAAAGTGCCGGACTCGCTTGATAGTGAGATGGATGGCATATAAACTGAATGACTGAATGGATGGTTATGTGATTGATTGATTGATTGATTGATTGATTGATTGATTGATTGATTGATAGATAGATAGATAGATAGATAGATAGATAGATAGATAGATAGATAGATAGATAGATAGATAGATAATGAATATTATAGTCCCAAATAAATAGAATAGGAGTTCTCTAACTGTATCAAAATTGCTTTCTTCCTTCTCTATCTCTTTTCCATGATTGCTTGCCTTTTACTTTAAAAACTTCAGGCTTATGGTTGTCTCATGACTGACATGTGAAGTCACATTTTTTTCATCTTCCATGCTTAGATCCACAATAGACTCACTGTCTGGATGGCCTGCAAAAGAGAATAAATTTGGATTAATCAGCTAGTTACTGGGAACTATTTTGTCATCTTGGGCATAAATAAATCCCTGTATCTTATAGTTCCTATCAGTAGGGATATCTTGGTTATTCCTAACCTTCCAACCCCCAAGATGCATTAATGCCTAGATCTAAAGCAAAGTATTACATTAATTTGAAATTAGTCTTCGTAAAAGGGAATGGCGCTTGCAATTTTTTCTTTATTAAAAATGCATATTCTCTTTACAAAATAGTCATACCCCCTACAAGCAAATAGCAGAAAACATGAAACTCCATATAATAGCTCAGTAAGTTTAGTAAAATAAACCCCATTCACAGGTTTATTGCCTCATAATATTTTTCTCATGAGACATGAGAGACATTTGGTACCGTATATGTATATACAATATATGGACAACTCATAACTCACTGTAGAAAACCGAGATAGGCAGCTTATGGCTCTAGGCCTGGAAGTCAGCCATTATATCCTCCTGTAATAATGATTGTTCAAAGTTGACAGCACCGTGTCCTGTCATTTTGAGGTAGGAAACACATGAAAAGTAGGCCTTGAAACAGATCTATTGCTCCTCAAAAACTCCCCAAATTCCCCTACTCAACTACCAACATTACCTACCTATGAAATGACCCCAACTATTTTGTTATGTATAGCCCTTGATCCCTAAAAGCTGCCCACTACTGGAAAAGAAAGGCTAGTTTTTTATAGAACTCTTGTGCTTTTATATCATGTCAACAATTGGTTCATTTATAGATGAATGCATAGTAAATATTTTCGTACCTGAAGGCACAAGAGTGCTCATGCACACCTAACTGACAGAATACTTTTCTTTTGCATGTTTCACATGGAATGACTTATATAGCAATGTACATTTAAAAAAAAAAGCAATGGGACTTTGTGGACTAAAACAATATAATATTCAGATTTGGATATGGAACCTTCTATTTTATTTATGTCTGCAACAAAAATGGGCAGATCTGTCTAAATCCAGCCCCTTCCAAATATTCTCTGTGTACTCATTCAGTCTAAGAAGAAGAGTGGTGAAAAATTCTGAAAGCTCATTTGTGAGTTTGCAGCTTTGTAGATGATCTCAATAGGGTTATGTCTGATTGTAGCTCTGGGAATTTCAGTTTCCTTTCAGTTCAGTGATTGGGACCAGAAGACCAAGGAATCACAGATTCATTGCATGCTGCATGCACAACCCACCACAACTTGAACTTGCCTGCAATGTGCAACATGGCAATGAATTAAATTTGTGGCGAAGTTTTCCTTAAATGCTCATAGATAATGTCAAGTTAAAGTAATCCCCTATATTTTATTTTAGACATTGCCTAACCACGTGGATTGGGGAGAACAAGTGCTGAGTCACATAAAAATGTCAAAATAGAGGTTGGGACAGTCATCACGCAAATGCAGTGTTTATCACTACGTTCATTGATGCCTTACTCACACAGGAACCCTCCAATAGCACTGAAGGCTAATGTAACTTGTCTCTTTAACAACAGTGTTGCATCTCTGGAAACTCTAGAAGGGACTTGGGGATGAAGGAGGGAGGAGGCAGAAAGAAAAAGAAAAATCAATAGCACTTCACGAGCCAAGTCTCAGTCTTCTTTTTTACGAGGATTCTGTCAGTGCAAGTGGCCATTACATTACTTGAAAGGCATGATATGAAATTGCTTCTACAAGATATAAGACACAGGCTCTGTAAGAACCTGGGGAGAGTGTTTTAGTCAACCTTAAATAGTTTCATCATGTAATTGCTTCAAGTGGCACATCTCCAGTGGCAGCTCTCACACAGGGGCGTGCTTTCTATTATGCGGATGGAAATGAATAGGCCAGGAGGGTGGCTCACAAGTTGAAGACAGCCAAACAACATGAGGTTTGCCTGAGCCACAAAATGGAGCTGGAAAATAGACCATCTATGTTTTGGTGATCTTTCTCTGTAATTAGTGGTTTTCATCTAAAGCAACTGAATTCATAGAACTTAGTCACGATCATGTGACTAAGTCACATCTAAGAAATCTGCTGTAACCAGCAGTAAATCTTCAGAAACTGACACAGAAGCCTTTCCCTTCATCTGTATAGGTATTTGTAATTTGATGTGGTGACCCAAGCCACAAGTCACAAGTGACCCAAGCCACACTCACATCTGATGGGTCAGAATAGTAAACCATGTAGTCAGAGAGAAAAAGAAATGCAAAGCCAAAGCTGAGATGTCCTCTATAGAATAGGATGCAGAGCTATCCAAGCAGAATTTCATCTAGACCTTCTAGACTGGGTTACCTACATATGGAACCTCCTGGTACTTCGATTAGATTTTCAGGAAAATGGTAAAGGTGTATTGTTGCTGCTGCTGCTTTTGATGTAATATACATGGCAATTTTCTAAGGATGATTTATGTGTCATAGATGCCGATTCCTGATGCACTACTCTAATGGGTGGATTTATTGTGCTAAATTGGCTGGTTTTAACATTTTGTTTTACTTTTTTAAAAAAATTCTAAGCCCATTAAAAGCTTTGGTGGGGAAGCATACATCCAAATTTACTAAAATTACTAATCACCCAGTTAATCCAATGGCATGCACAGTCACTTTTTTATGTTTTCATCCCCAACATTCCCAATGCCAAAATCAGAAAGCTGTTGGCTCAAATCACAGTTTTCCCACTGGAGCATGAAAAGTCTCACTGTTAGCTTCACCAAGTCCATTTTGATTTCAAGATGGATCATCCCTTTGGGGATACATACTTTCAAGAATGCCTTTAAGGAAAGGAAGGGTTTAGGATTGTTTTCTTGTAGTAAATGCACTTTACAATTGTGGGAAGTTTGGGCATGGAGGGCCTTCTCATGTATCCTTCTTGGAGAGCTATGAGGTCTCAGACAATGCCTGAAGCAATGCCAGGATAGCATCTTATCCTGATAGTATCTGCTCATCCAGTCTGCTCATCTACAGAAGGCCTACTAAGATTCCATCTTCCTTGGGAGGGTCGTGGGATAGAGAAATATGGTAGGTCTTCTCACTAGTAGCCCCCACTTCATGGAATTTTCTCCCCCTCTCCCAGAGTGCTTGCTTTTTGTTAAATAAATAAGAATTCCTTTTTTAAAGTAACATCAGAATGAAATAATTGGTCTCTCTCTCTCTCTCTCTCTCTCTCTCTCTCTCTCTCTCTCTCTCTCTCTCTCTCTCTCTCTCTCTCTCTCTCTCTCTCTCTCTCTCTCTCACACACACACACACACACACACACAAATGTGGTGGTGTGAGTGCATTTGTTATTGTATGATTTGGGCAGCTTAGTATACCTATAAGATTCAAGGTTTCCCTTGAATGAACCTGATTCTGGGATCCAATTAGATCTGGTGTTTTGATACCACAGATTTAGGGAACTAATTTTTAAAATAATTATAATGTAGTCTACTTTAACATTTGTCCCTTTGTAAACAAATAAGTGTGCGATATCTTGAAAATATAGATATGCATGTTTGGATCCTATCTTTAGGGACATATCAATAACAATAGCACTTACACTTATATACCGCTTCATAGTGCTTTACAGCCCTCTCTAAGCAGTTTACAGAGTCAGCATATTGCCCCCAACAATCTGGATCCTCATTTTACTGATCTCAGAAGGATAGAGTCAACCTTGAGCCAGGGAATGTGGGAAGCTGGATTTGCTTAACAGTTATGTAATTCACTTTAAAAACATGGCAAAAAAAGATCAAAAAATTGGCCACAACTCCTTAATGATTGCCTTGCTTAGTGTCAGAAGTTTTGGTCCCAATTATAGTTGTATGTCAAGGACTACCTCTAATAACTCTGTGCTACTGTGTTCTGGGCAGGCTGTATCTTATGTATCACATCAGCTCTAGATACCATAGTTTAAGACAAAACATTGAAAATCTTTGACATTTCCAGAGAAGAATGACCTGGAGACAAGGATTCCAGAAACTTAATTGCCTAAAGATACCTAGTGGAAAGAGTCAGGTATGTTCAGCCTGGACAAAATAAATTATGGAAATGAAGTATAGACATTTTTAATATGGAGCTTATTGCTCCAAGAGGCAGACTTAGGTAAGTCAACTTGTTCTTTTGCTCAAATTTTTAATCAATAGGTAGAATGTAGCTCAAAGTTAGGAGAAACATGTTTATGGAGATTGCTATTTGGCAATGGAACAAGTTGCCTATAGAAGTGATGAAAAGAGAATTTGCTGGAGATTTTAAGAGAGACTAGAGACATTCATCTTTGAAAGACACAAACTAGGTTGGAGAATTGTAGTTCCTATAAGTTAGATGGCATAGTTTCCATGCTTCTTTCCAATTACTCAAATTCTATTATTCTATTTAGGTATGCTAAAATATATAAAATAGAAAAGCTGCCTCTCAGGTTTTTACTTACCCTTTTCCACAGCTGCTCCTTCTAAATATAATAACATTTGCTTTGTTTTATTTAAAAAGGACATTAATGGGTTTTGTGTTAAGAAAAACAACCACAATCCTGTATCCAAATGTCTATATGGATTTTCCAGTATTGAAAGGTGGGTGAACCTTCTACTCTCCCATGCATACTAGACCAATATGGATTTATTTTTGAGTAAGTAAAACTGGAAATGCGGTTTTATATCACTTGCCTATAGGATGTCAAGAATATAGTCCTTTAGGAATAGTGAAAGCATGACACAAAGATAAAAAAAATAAAAAATATCTTCCATTTAGCTGATTTGGCTGGTTGTATATGTTATATATGACAACATAGTGCCAATAGATTTTGGGTCATCCATTGATCTTGAATGGTGCATAGAGCCATCCATTTAGAATAACAGAGTTGGCAGGGACATCTAGTCCAATCCCCTGCTCAAGCAGGAGACTTCTACACCATTTCAGACAAATGGTTGTTCAATATCTTCTTAAAAAAAAAACAGTGATGGAGCACTGGCAACTTTTGAAGGCAAGCTGTTCCACTGATGAATTGTTCTAACAGTCAGGAAGTTTCTCCTTATTTCTAGGTTGGTTCTCCCCTTGATTAGTTTCCATCCATTGTTTCTTGTTCTGCCTTCAGGTGTTTTGGAGAATAGGTTGACCCCCTCTTCTTTGTGGCAGACACTTATATAAGAGCCATGGTGCAGTGGTTAGAATGCAGTATTGCAAGCTTACTCTGTCCACAGCCAGAAGTTTGATCCTGACCAGTTCAAGGTTGAAGACCCAGATTGTTCAGGGCAATATGCTGATTCTATAAACCACTTAGAGAGTGGAAGAGTAGAACACTTGGAACACTGCTATCATGTTTCCCCTAGTCCTTCTTTTCATTAAACTAGACATACCCAATTCCTGCAACTGTTCTTCATATGTTTTAGCCTCTAGTGTCCTAATCATCTTTGTTGCTCTTCTCTGCACACTTTCTAGAATCTCAACATCTTTTTTTATATATCATGGCAACCAAACCTGAATGAAATATTCTACGTATGGTCTTATTAAGTCATTATAAAGTGGTACTAACACTTCATATGATCTTTATTCTATCCCTCTGTTAATACAGCCTAGGACAAAATCTGTTTAGATTGCATAGGATTTAATTTTTCTTTCATATTTGATAAGATATCAACTTGAAATATTGTCTAATTTCATTTAAGGTCCATCAATATTCAGCATTCCCACATGAAATCTTATGACATCAAGAACAATGATGCACATTCATTGTGTTACTTTAGGGAGATAAAGTAAAATACTTATTTGGGCTATTAGCCTTTTTTAATGGGAGGATAGATAGGATCTAGAAATATTGCTAATCCCTAATAGAAAAATCATAACTGAAGGAGAGAAGAACATTAAAGATGGAATTTCTTCCTTGATTTTTTCCCATAAACTAAAAGAAAAGTTCAATATTCCTGTCATCCAACATGGAACTCCAGTTTCATAACCTCCTTTCCTCTTCATAATGGAAGACACTAGTTGGATCTGTTAACCTTCATAGAATGGGGAAATTGCTTGGTTTCTGAACCTCAGAACAGCTTATTGCTATAAATTAAGAGCTCTAAAGGGGGTGTGGGCAAAAATTCAAAATGATGGCCACAAGAGTGTAATCAAAGCATCACACATAACAACTGGGAGGCTTTGATTTCTCAATGTGGCCATCACCTTGGCCTTACTTACCACACCTTATTGATATCTTGCCTCTGAGAGTAGCAACATATTAAAATCAAAAGATCAAGCTTTCTTCTCCCCTTTTTCATACATTTTTATAAGCCACTATTCCAGAACTCCCACCTCACCCCACACATTTTGTTTTAAGTAACAGCTACTTTCTTTTGTTTTCTTTTCTTTTTTTTTAAAGACATATAAGTCTTTTCCACGAAAAGAATAGTTAGCACATTTGGGAGGGCAGGAGAGCATAAAAATAAGATCTCTGTCAAAAGCATATTAAATGATGGAAATAATAACTGGGAATATGTGTAATTTGAATAACAGCCTAGGAAACAAGAGGCAGAAAGTTGAATGGTTATGAAAATAAGCTGGGCTGCAGAAGGAAGATGTCTCAACATGAGAAAGAGAGAAGGGGGAGCAGAGGACTTTGGCAGTTGTTCAGTTGAAAACACACTTACTGGAAAATTACCATAAATACATTTCACTAAATTACTTTCCTTTAAAACTAAAAGCCTTGGGTAAATTGTGTGTGTGTGTGTGTGTGTGTGTGTGTGTGTATGTATATATTTATATACATATACATACACATACACAAACATACATACATATATATATGTATATACATATACATATATCCTATATATATATATATATATACACACACATACCCACTATATATAGTGTATGTGTGTGTGTATGCATCTGCCTGTGTATATGAAAATGTTCAACAAGGAAAGCCTACATTTACCACTCTATAGTCAGCTGCTATTTCTTGCTCCCCGTCTAAGACCAGCTTCCTCACCCACAGAGGCTTCATTCAAGTGCCCAGGCACAGCAGTCCCACCCTGGGCCATCATTTTCAGATGTGCACTGAGTCACCAGTTGGGATCAACACAGATAGGTCTGCCAAGTGTGGACATTAAAATATGAACTGTTTCTTAGACCTCCTTAAACTAATCACAAGAAAAGTATGTTGTTTTGATTAAGGCTAGAGATATGGCCAAGAAACAGTCAATGAAGTGGTACATGGGCCATTGTATCTGTTCTTTGTTGTGGCATCTCTCAGTGTAAATTGCAGAAGAATCTTATGGAGCATGGAGAATGGTGCAGAATTTTATTCAGCTAAATCTTCCAACCACAGTTTAAATTTTAAACAAAATATCTCAGGTAACAGATGATGGGATGGGAACAGCAATGGCCCTTTTGGTTATTCTCCTCTGTGGGTAAAGAGCTATATGTGTCAAGTGATCTGCCTTGGGCCTCCTAAACTAGCCTGTTGATCTGAGGTATGGTACCCACATGCAACAAAGAAAGCAGTCAAACTCTATAGCTACAATGGAGGGGAAACATCATATCTTTAACTGAGGAATAAAATATTTTGGGTCCACTTGTATTCTTTTCTTACATTCCTTCATAAAACTGTGATCAATGCACACCTGTGATCAAATGTGAGTGAATGATTTTGCATGCTTGAGAAGTATCCTATTTGGACTGTGACCACTAATATGTCTGCCTACAACTCATTGGTCTCAAGACAAAACATATTTTTGCTTCTGTCTCTCTCTCTTCCTCTCTCCTTTCAATCAAGGTAGAACAGAAGTTGAACAGCTCACCTTTTCTTCTGACCTTTCCTTCCTATGACAAAAAAGTTTAATAATATTTAAGCTGAGTCTTCTATAGATAATACTTAACCTCTTTCTTGTCTCCTACCACAATAGATATATAACCAAAATGTGTGGCCACATGCTTGCCAGCATCTCTTTACAGTCTCCACATTGCTGCAATCCATTCACCTTCTCTAAAAAAAATAAAATAAGGTTGAGAACTAGACAAAAAACCCTGCTCCATTGTATCCAAGGGTGGCTTCTTTAGGAAGAGACACTGCCTTTTTCAGAGCTGGCAGAATTTCTCTCTCAAGGATGCATATACTGCTCCAACCCATGTCTTCTCCTGGGAGCCCCTGAGCACCAGGGAAGGGCTTGGATCTAAAACAAAGTTGTCGGCAATTATAGCCCTAGGACTCAGACCACTTCTTCAGGAATAACAGGCCCAAGCTCATCTCAGATATTCAAGCCGAACTGTGACTCAGTCAATGCCATTGAATCTGCACAAGTGGCATCCAACTCAAAACAGATATGAGGATCTTTATTTGCTAGATGTCTAGACTATTCTTACCTATGGGCAACTGAATCACCTTAAATAAGCCCACTAGGCCACAGACTAAAAACACAGTAAAAATAGAAAAATACATTTCACCACAGTTATTGACACTTAATATTAAATGCTTGACAAAGGCATCTTTCATTCTTCACCTTCTGCCAGCAATGCTCTAGACATCTCTTTCACTGTTTCATCTCCCAGAGTTCTTTGAAAAAAATGAGGTCCCTCTGAGATCCACAAATAGAGAGAATCCACCCAAGTGTGATTTGATTCAAAGTTGTTTTCACCCACTCATTCAAGCAATGAACAGGGCCATGGTCATCTATATGTACAAAGTCGTCAAGGCCAGCCCCAAGTTCCTTCTGAATCCTAAGTGCGTCCATCAAGCAGCTGGGGTGGATTAATCAAATGGATCCTTCTTCCCTGCAATGGTGAACTACTGAAAGCTCCAAAGAGAACAGGAAGTGATCTGTACATGACAAGGGACTAATATCAAAATCTCCTAATTCCAGATCACTTGCCATTGCACCAAGACAAAAAACAGATCTGGAGGATGTTTTTTACCCTATAAATTCTTTCCATTCTCCCACCCATCCCCAAAACAAGTTTTAAAATGGCTATTCCTATTTAGCAGATGTTTCTGGTATCATCAACCACATGATCTGGGTTTCCAAACAACAAAATAACAATTTATAAGAATCGCAGGGGCCAACCACAAGGAAGCTGCACACCCCGTTTGAAGAATTAGAGAATAAAACTTAATCTGCTTCTTAAGTAATTTTTTGGCCTTTGCAAACTCTCCAATTTGCAAGCCATACATTTTCACATTCTCAAAAGCAGATGCTTTAAATATATTACCTTTGATTGTTCAACCCTACACATCTTTGGATGTGTCATGACTAATTTTCAGATTTATATTTACTTAGTCAGGAATATTATCTGAATAAGGACCGAGTTTAGGTAGGAAAAAATCACAACATAATTACAGTGATCTCTTAAAATTTGAATGCCAAAAAAGTTACAGATTAATTGTAGGTTAAGGCTACAAATCAAATCCTCCTCAGCTTGAAGTCCTTTCTAAGCCCAGTTTATATTGAATTAAATAAGCATCATCTCCGTTAGATGAATAAGTAGAATATGTTATTTTTGCCAGGGGAAATTGACTCAACTTTTGTATGTCCATGAGCATTTGCTGGGATCAAACAAGGACACCATCTTTAAATTATTATGCAGATAAAGATCACTTAGAAATTGTAATAATAGTAGAAATAATAGAAGTTAGCAATTCATTTCAGCCAGTGGATACTATCATAAACTTTGTGCAATGATATATGTAACTCTCCTATACTATATATTATTTGTTCATTATTAAATCTTGCAAGATTTCAGTGATACCATTATGCAAAACTTATACACAAGGCATTTTTACATGAGATAGTATAAGGACTTAGTGTTCTTTCATAAAATTGTGTGAGATCTCATATGAAAATACTGAAATCTCATGAGCTTTTGTATTTTGCTTAAAATATAAAATTTTGGATGCTGAGTAGTGATCATGTCCATGAGCGATGTATTACCAACCCTAGTTTAAAGTGTATATACATAAAGACCTTATCAGTGACTACACCATGCTTAAACTTTGGTAAATGTATGCAAATTCTCAGTACAATTGTAGGAGATGAACAGAGCCTGAAGGTGGGGTCAAAAGTACCATCAGTTTGGAGTTGCTACATTTCCAAAAGAAACCTAAGTCCAGCCCCCCATGAATTATGTTGACTCTTCTCTATGCCAATTTGCTTTGACCATTAATAGATCAGATTCTTGTGTGTAGGTAGCATATTTTAAAGTGCTTTGAACTAAACTCCTGTTCCTGGTTACTTGCACCTGAAAGAATAACTTTGATTGATTGATTGATTGATTGATTGATTGATTGGATTATGTACCATCAAATCACTGATGTTTCTTAGTGACCATATAGATTTTTTCCCCTGATAATCAGTCCCTTCAGATCACTGAATAATGCACCCGGCATCACTGTAACTAAATCCAGCCACCTAGCTAGTGGTCATTCTGTTCTCTTCTTTCCTTCTACTTTTTCCAGAATTAAAGCCTTCTCCAGAGAGCTACATCTGTAATAGTACTGCTACAGCTGAGCTGTGTTAATTTTAAGTGTAATTTCACTTTTTAAAACTTCTCAGGAAGACTGCAGTTTTCAGACACTCCTGAAGTTTGGAAATGAATTATGCAAAACTTTTCTCCTTCATTCCCAACCATTCATTCCTTACCTTATTTTTCTTGTATAATCATGAAGGGTGAGTATAAAGCACCTAAGAAACTAATCAACAGATCCATTATTATGATTGGCTGGAAACTCTAAAATGCTATCCATCAAGTCCATGTACTTGCATCTTGCACTAAATTATGATGATAAATTGGTTGTTCTTCATGACGTCATCCACTAATCTATTTTGAAATTCTTTTTTTTGCCACTATTAGACATCACTCACATATATGCCAGCCTGTTTTTGAAAAATCCTTTACTCAACGCAGTCATGAACATTTGTGGCAGATCTTGTAGCAAGTAATATGGGCAATGTTTATTTCCATGCCTGGAGCTTCAGGAAACCAAAAACCGTTGTGTTTTATAAAGTGAGCTGCATTATTTCCATGTTATGAAGCACGCCTGTGGCCTTCTCTTATACCCCTACTAATTACATAATGTAATGATAATTTTAAAAAAAATTATATGGACATGCAATGATATCAATTTAGATTTTGTCCAAGCCTCATCACTATTTTTTGGAATGCACCCACACATATACATACATACATATGTCCTTCAAAGGCCAAATCTCTCCTTCACAGACCATATCCTTATACTAACATGTTTTTTTTTCTTATAATTTTTGCCATTATATTATTGTATTGCATTGCATTGCATTGCATTGCATTGCATTGCATTGCATTGCATTGTATTGTATTGTATTGTATTGTATTGTAATTTGCCATTATATTACAGTTTGATGGTAACTTCATTGGGAGATCCACCAGAGGCTTGGATGGGCATGATTTGTGTATCCCTGATTTAATATGTAATTTATATATAGTACCTAATTTCAGCAGCTGGAATTACCAAGGTTCATCCAAGAATAGGATTGATAGTGCCTAGCACAAGAAGAAGGAATGTGCAACATTTTACCTTTACTTTGATCCAAATCCCAAATGGCCTTCCACACCTGCAATTAGCATATTAAAAGTTCTCCATGAAATTAATTGGGGATTTGCCTTATGCAAAATACAAGAAACAGTTCAGAAGCAGGGGGGAGGGGCAAAAAGTTAAAACAGGACTAATAGATCTGAGCCATAAAAATTCAGACATGAGATGCCCTTGGTGCTCTCTGAGCTTGGTTGTTTTCTTCCCTTTTTGGCTTGTTGATTGTCTCTTTTGCATTGTACGTAGATATTGTTATGTCTATGTGTCTATTGATGCCAGGCTTCTAGAAATTCCATAGAGTTTTTGAACTTGGCTTGGTCTAGGATGGTCACAAAAGGGAACAAAAAGACTAAAACATCTCTACACCAGCCATCACCATCTAGATGAGCATAAATTAACTTCAAGATTAACATCAGATTAACAATTAACAATGATTAACAATCAAGAAGTAAGGACTTCTGGTTTTGCACTGTAGTGCACTGCTGTGGGATAGCAAAGCTTCGGTCCCTGCGGCCAGTTTCATCCTGCCAGGGGGATCCTGAATGGGTCTGAAGTCGCCCCGAAGAGATGACCATCAAGGAGGGGTGCTCTGTTGATCATGAAATGACAGTGGTCATTTCGTTCGATCATGGGGAAGCCCTCCGACCCAACAGGAGAAAGGCTGGTGTTGTATCAGTGTCCAGCCCAAGCTACCTGCAGCCGAAGTCCAAAAGCACGAACAAGAACATTGGTGAACAGCATGCTTGGAATTGGTGAGAGTATCGATCTTCTATCTTTTATCTACTAACTGAATCCTTGGGAAAGACCCCCAAAGCAAGAAAACCTCCGAAAGTGAAGGGAGAGGATTATATCCCCACTCCCTCATAGACGGAAGCGGCGAATTAATACTAAGGGGGAAGAAATAGACTGAAATTAAATTTAAAATACTACAGTCTGGACAAATCTAGAAACTAAAAAAACTGCTAAGACTACACCTAAAAGGGTTTTAATTGGCAGGACACCCAGAAACAAAGAATAATCTGTTCCCTTAAATTTTAAATAACCTTGAAAATAGCTGGGAATAAAGTAAGAGCTGGCCCAGCCATAAGATTAAAAAGTGCCTGAAAGAAAAATATCTGGACTGTTGACTAAAATTAAGAATTGTTTAGAGAAAAAGAAAAACTTTGGCTCTTGGCTAATCTTTTGGAGGAGAATCTACAGGAAGGACTCAAGGTGGCTTAACATACTGAATTGCAATTTTGATTGATTGATAATTAACCCCTGAACTAAAATACTGATGAAAGACTATTTGAAGGGGCGAGACAGCATGGATATCGTACACTTATCAACAAATGACAGGACACCGCACTCAATATTCACTCCTGAAGGACTTAGCCTGGAACATCAAAGACTTTCAGAAGTAATATTTCAAGGCAAGACAAATACTTTCCAAGAGGAAATGTACGCAATGTTATGACAGATACAAATAACAATAGATTTAAACCATGAGGAAATCCAGAACAACTTTGACAACATAAATAACCACATCTCCAATCTAAATCTACAATCAAAAAACACCCATAAAATGATGGCGAATGAACAAACAAATCAGATAACAGAACACAAATTGGAAGAACATGATCATATCGACAAAACTACAAATGAAAAGAATTATAATCCAACACAAACAGAAGAAAATCTACAAGACTTTCATATAACAGTAAAAATGGAGTGGACTATAGAATTCCCAGAAGAATTATTAGAGTTTTGGAGACAGAAAGTATATATCCTATCTATTCCATCTTCTGTATTCCCAACAATACTTGCAAAAACACAGGAACTGCTGGGTAAGTGGAATATATCAACTTGGAAAGCTATTCAGCAAAAGAAGAAGGCTAGAGAGAGATTCAAGAGATTTGACTTGCCCTATCAGATGGAGTATTACATGAATAAACACTTGTTTGAATATGGTTAAAAGAATAGAGAATTTTGAGCATAAAGGGGCCCTATAACAAAAAGGATAAGAGATTTTAAGTAATATAGTATGTTTTACAATATATGAAATATACAAATATTGGGATGATGTAACTTTTATAAATATAAGTGAAATATAAACTGATCAGAAAGGATGTTATACCCAGATGTTATAAGGTAGACAAGAAGCACACTATTTTTATAATACATGAAATATGAATAAAATTGGGATGGTGTACCTAAATGGAAAAATTTGGATATCTAGATGATTAATATTGAGAAATTTATGACTGATAAAAATGGATTGAATAAAAGGGGAAACTAAGCTTAAACAAAAATCACGAAAATAGGATGCATGGTGAACTAATGACATGATGGTAATATAAGCTGATAAAAAAAATGTTATACATAGATGTTATCATTTTTGTATAAATATGAAAAAATATCTATATTTAATCATTTATATATTGAAAATATTAAGAATTATATTTGTTTAAGGTTGAAAAAGGAGAATATAAATGGGAGAAGGGAAGATCAAAGAAATATATTATTAATATACTAATTATGGAATTATCAAATTTAATCATTATTGACTGTTAATTATTATTGCCTTTTTTTCTTTCTCAAATATATAAACCAAGATAATACGCTGTACACCAGGCACTGGAGATTGTTATTGTTAAAAACCAATAAATATTTATTTAAAAAAATCAATCAAGAAGTAAACAATACCCCAACAAAGGGCCTGCCAAATAAGCTAACAGTAAACAGCCCAACTAAAGAAACTCTAAGACCACCACCCCACCAATACTGACAGGGCAAGCCACTAGAATATAAACTGAGAGCAAACTCCATTCCTCACTAGCACTGATGATGTTACCTAGTTGGGTAATGAAATATCTGCAAGAAAACATCCAAATGAGCAGCCTCATTTCAATCCTGAGCTACACATATTCTCCTTTATTGGTAGAAATATGTGGTTACCAAGATATTGTGCCACAGATGCTGCACTGTTCCGCTTCATTGTCTGGCTTTATTTATTTGTTTATTAATTTTTTATGCCACCAATCTTCCCTAAAAGGTGACTCTGGGTGGCTTACAGTTTTTTAAAAAAGTAAAATAATAATTAAAAGATTAAAACATAGAATTAAGATATTATTAAGAACTATATTAAAACCGAACTAAGAAAGCTAAGAGCCAGATGAGATGGGAATGATGCTTTCAGCCACCTCAAGTGGTGAGCACACCCTTCAAGTCCCCAGGCCAGCCGGCAAAGCCAGGATTTAATACCATTTTGTAAGGCCAAAAGGGAGGAGGCAGTTCTCACATCTGATAGTAGATTATTCCACAGGGACGGAGCCACAGCAAAAAAAGCTCTTCTCCTTCACCCCGTCTGCTTTAATTCCTTAGTAAACAGGATCCGTAGCAGGCCTCTTCTGCTGGCACACAAGGGATGGCCTTGTCCCATCAGGGAGAGACAGCTCCTCAGATACCCTGGACCCATGCCAGGTAGGGCTTTAAATGTAACAACCAACACCTTAAAATGGATCCGGAAGCAAACTGGTAACCAATGCATCTTGCACAATAAGGGTGTTATACCTATGTACAGTCCTAAGAGCTTCCAGGACTATGCATGCTGCTGCATTCTGTACCAGTTGTACCTTCCGAATATTCTTCAAGGGTAGCACCATGTAGAGTTGCAGTAATGTGGCCGAGAAATGACTAGGGCATGAGTGACAGAAAAAAGGTGGGATTTGAAATCAGGAAGGAAAAAAAGAAAAAGGTGGAAAAACATTTACAAAATAATGGATTAGTAGCTGCCATTGAAAATAACTTGGAACATTGTCCTCTTCCTCAAATATACTTTTTCAAAAGACAACGGTACTCTTTTTTTTTTCTTTGAGGAAGACATTTTGCTTCTCATCCAAGATGTTTTATAGGTTCTGGCAGGATAGTGGGGGCAATGGAAGGACTGTTCTGGGAGGATGGGGAAGGGGTTGGAAGGATAATATTTCTTTGCAGTCATCTGGTCATTAGCACTCTCCCTGAGAGCTCTTGAGGCTACTTTGGGTGTATCTGTGCCCTCAGGATCACAGAGTGCACAGAATGCAAATAGGAGTGGAATCTCAAAAATAGTCCAGTTGCCTTCTGAAAAAGCACCTTTGAGACAACTATGACCTGGATGACTGAGAATCTCCATAGACATTTGTCCTCCTCCTCATTAGAAAGTCCAAAGAAGTGACTTAAATAAATACCAATACTCATGTATATAGCATTATTTATTATAAATTATTCAAAAACTTTTTGTTTGCAATCCTTAGAATAATTGCCAAAGTAAATTTAATATTATACCTATTCTGCATACAGAAACTGAGCCTGAAAGATGAGTTGCCTGAAGCTGCTAATGAATTCATAATTATAATTAAATTGTAGTCAACTATAAGCATTCTCTGCTTATAGACCAGGGGTGTCAAACTGCCGGCCCGCGGGCCGGATGCATCATAGCAAAGCCGGCAATGGCAAAAAAGTCACGATACATCGCAACACGTCACATGACATTGCGAGTTTGACACCCCTGTTATAAACCTATGGACAATCAACCTTAATGGAGTAACAAGTTCCAAGAAATACTTACAGGAAACAAACAAACCTACTCAGGATTGAGTTTAGCATTACGAAATGCTGACTGACTGAATGAAAAAGGAAACAGCATGGGATAGAAGAAATCCAAATAGCTTCAGCTCTTGCTGCAATATATTCTTCAGCTCCCACTAAAGACTTAGTTCAGAGATAATCATTCAAATGATACTACAGAGTGTTCAGGTTTGAATACAATTGAATAAAATATTCCTTTCATTCTCCTATATTTACTTCTTTGTGATAAAACTATTTGCCCATTAAACACTACAGAAATGGAAACCACAATGCCCCAACCAGAATCTACCCAGGTAAAAGTAGAGACAGATTGAGAGAGAAGAAGCAGAGACTCCACAAACCTAATATTCCCAATCATGATTTGGCATTGCTTTTTAAACAAGCTTAGTACCCAATTTAAATTCCTGAAGGCTTGCTACCAATTCACCAACAGGATGTCTGCAACATTCCCTATATAGATTATGAGTCAACACCTCTTCCATTTCAACCTCACCTGAACGACTGTGCTTTTGTGAATAAGTTACAGTGTTTTATTATGACAGCTGTGTCTCGCTAGCAAAAGACAGTAACTAGATAAGAGAGAAAAAGGGGGAGTAGATGTGTTCAGACTGAGCCTCATGAATACATTCAGCAGTGAAGAATGTAAGGAAGGAAGTAGAAAGGAGTGAAATTAGCATCTGCAATTCATTCATGGGCATGGAACATTTATTTTTGGTCTCATTTTAAACAACATGTGTGAATAGTATGACATGCCAGAGAGCAGCTGAAGAACTGCAGAGAACAGGGGAGCATTAGGCAAGCCACAGTCACAAATCTCAGACACAGTGGAAGGGAGGGAGAAATGGCCTATTTTCAGATAAATTCTGTCCTTCAAGTTCTTCAGGAGCACCTCTTCAGGACCTCATCAGCCTTAATTAAGCAGGTGACAGCTGGTGAAATGGACTTTTCTGTGGTGGCACCAAAGTTCCAGAGACATAGACTTGGCAACTGTATCACTGATGCACTAAATCAAGACCGATTTGTTCTTCTGAGCTATATGTCAACAACTATAATCGTTCTTAGAAAATAGCCCAGTTTTACTGGAAATAATGGATTCTACTTCTGGAAATCCATCCTTGTTCTAATATATTATAATCATCATTGCAAATATTGTTGGTACATGGCCAAGTACTTTTGTTGCTGAATGCTTGTTATTTGATTTTTGGAAATAAGTAGACAGCAAATAAATGGTAAGGCAGGATGGCTCAAAAGTATTGTTCTGAAAGTAGGATACAAATACTTTCATTAAACATAAAGAATTTTAATGTAAGGATAGATAGCCATGTATTTTGAAATTATAAAGGGACTGTTTGTCTTCAAGATACTCTATAAGGGAAGGAAGGAAGGAAGGAAGGAAGGAAGGAAGGAAGGAAGGAAGGAAGGAAGGAAGGAAGGAAGGAAGGAAGGAAGGAAGGAAGGAAGGAAGGAAGGAAGGAAGGAAAATTGTCACAGTACAGTACAGTACATTCTTCCTATTTTTGGCAAAAAAGTGTTGTGTTGTGTCATGTTACTGTGATATAACAAACCACGCAAATATAAATAAATGTGAAAGTAAAATAGAGTTCATTTAAAAAAATAAGCAAAAAACAAAATCTGGACCAAGAGTGGTTGTTATCTTCAAATGTCTGGGTGAATAATATCATAGTTTCCTCAGAGACGGAATCAAAATCCAGAAGATGGTGGGTGTGGCAATACAATTAAAGACCTGCCTCTTTTGTGCATGTTCCACATGCATGCACTGTCAGCAGGCATACAAAAGAGGTAGGACTTCAACTGCAGCACTACAGTTGCCATCTTACAGAGGAAGATAATTATGATTCCAATAATTGTATTGTTGGTATTAATGACTGAAACAATCCTAGACACTCTGCCATCCTTGCTTCTAATTTAAAGCGTTTAAGGGTAAATAGGTGCATTGCCAGATTGGAACAAGAACCACAAAGTTTCATGGGGCTTCGGAAGAGGAGGTTGCAGCACTCCTTCCTGTTAATTTTGTCTTCTTCTTTTTTTCATAAATCAGGAATTCCTGAGTGCCACCAACCCAAACCCACCCACCCACCAACCTCTCTTACCTCCGTGGTCCTGCATTTGATTTATTTGTCTGGTGACAAAGAATGAAGCTCTTTTGATCAGGGTCAAGTTATCAAACAGCTTAGCAAGGCTCATAGGATGTTGATATTTTCCTTCCTTCCTTCCTTTGATTTATATCTCACCTGTCTATCCAGAGGGCACACAAGTCAGCTACTGGCTGCTAATTTCCCCTGAACACTTCCCAGTTAAAGAGTCCTTCTCATCTGATTTTCATAATATGACACTGCTATTGTTGATGATGCTGTCACCAAAGGAAGAAAAGAAAGTCAAGATATGTATATATTTGTTACATTTTAATCCATCCAGTAATAGCCATTCTCTGAGTGGATTGCAAAGTCATTTAAATTATTTAAAACAATAGAAAAACAATAAAAATGTAAAATTACATTCATAAATCTCAGAGGAAAATATTCAAAATAAAAATGCATACATTATCCCTGTGTGGTACATGCATTTGAAGTAAAGCCAACAAAAACACCTAGTTATAAAAATGGTTCAGAGAAGAGAATCACCTTAACCTGATAATGTGAAGACATCTGCATAGATACAGGTATGCCTTTTTCCATTATGTGGCTAAATGTTTTTATATGTTTGTTTATGGGAAGAATTATGCATGAGCATTGCTTAGAATAGACATGTCAAACACAAGGCCCGGGGGCCGGATGCGGCCCGCGAAGTGGTTTCATGTGGCCCTGGAAACAATGAGGGAACGGCCCCTGCTGCCTTGGCCCTGGCCCAGGCCAGCCGGGAGCCGATGTACAATTTTGTGGTGGCCATCTATGCTGAAACGCATTCAGTCTTAGCTCCACAAGGCTGTCTGGAAACAGCGAGGAAGCAACCCCTGCCGTGTTGGCCCCGCCCCCTGGGTGCATGCTGGGGAGGCTCCTCCAGTGGACCATGCCTTGGCACTTGCCCTGGTCCCACCCCCTTCTGCCAGAGACCCTCAGATCTGTCCCACTCCTGCCCAGGCCCCGACAGGCACCCTTGACACGAACGATGTAGAGCTGGCCACGCCCGCCCAGTAGGCCACACCCACTCCATCCACGCCCACCCAGTAGGCCACACCCACGCTGGCCACACCCACCCGGCCCCCCTGAGAGCAACCGCAATGCTGATGCGGCCCTCAATGAAATTGAGTTTGACACCCCTGGCTTAGAACTTTGAAAGCTGTATCTTGTTGTATAAGAGGCCTTTTATCTATCTTCTTCTTACTGATATAACTAAGGCCATATCTGGCTGATAGATTAATTAAGTAGCATCAAGAAAATGTCAGTGCTAAGCAACCATATCAGCTAACATTCTGCAGGCTGATGTATCCCCAACCTAGACCTTCAGATCTTCCAATAGATCTTTCATCACTATTGTAATCAGATCCTTCCATCTTATGCTGGTCCTTCCCTTCCCTTCCCTTCCCTCTTTCCCAGCACACTATACTTTGAAAGCTTTTAGCTTTTCCTCAGCAGCATGTTTAGTGGCATCTAATCTGAAGGCCCATCATCCAAAACTCATCATTAATCATTTATCATTCTTTATCTATATCTAGTTTCTTTAGATATCTATATCTAAAATACAGGAGAAATGTCTTCTCTTGCACAATATGAACCAATGCCTTTGCCGTTGCATTAAAGTGATCACCCATCTGCAGCATTTTCCTGTATCTTTACTGCCCAATACTATATACCCTCCCAGTGTTCTTTGCTCATCACTCTCAGGAATACCTGTCTTCCCATCATAATGAGGCAACTTTCAAGTTTTAAGAGGACATACCTGGATTACATTGTAAAAATCCAGATTGCACAGTTAGAGTTTAGTGTATCTCTTTGCTGCCATCTAGTGGTCATTTGTATTTGTGCAGCTGCAATTTGAAACCCAAATGTAATTTGTTAATATACAAGAATCTTTTTTAAAATGCAAGGCTCCTTTGATTTTTACACACACACATACACATGTAACTACGACTTTTCTACACAAGCTACTATAAGATCCTCCCTGCTCCCCACTCAAGCAAGCAGGGTTAGGCCTGATTAATACTTGGATAGAAATTTCTTAAGGGTAGTAGGGTTATCAGCTTGACTGAAAAATTGAGAAAGAAAAAATAAACAGGAACAAGGGAAGGATGGGATTTATAAGCACCTGAAACCATCTGACGTTGTGCATGAATTGAAGGGGACTGCACCTTTACTTTTATTTTAGAAAGGGGTGTTAGTTGGTAGTTTTGTTTTGGTGGTGGTGGTGTGTGTGTGTGTGTGTTTTGGACAAGTCAAATCTCATTCTTGTGATCTTTATTTGATAGAAACATCCCACTGCAAAATCTGAAGTGAGCCAGAATAACAGAAGAACAGAGTTGGAAGGGACCTAAGGAGGTCTTCTAGTCCAACCCTCGCTCAAGCATAAAACCCTATACCATTCTGGACAAACTGTTGTCAAATCTCATTTTAAAAACCTCCAGTGATGAAGCATCCACAACTTCTGAAGACAAGAAAGTCCATTTTAACTACAAGTGGAATTTGTGGTAGAATTCATCATTATATGTCATGCTCCTCTCTTGAATTTATGCCCATTCTGATTCTTTTGCAGGTGTCATTTATGCCTTCCTACTCTCTAAAAACAGAGATTAACACAAAGTTGACTCAGATCATATATAATTCTCCCCTTTGTACTGACCCTGAATTTGAACTGGGGCTCTACCTTTTATGCTGCAGAACCCCATTGCTATAATAACTGTGGATACCTTTTAAACAGCTGAGACTCTAGTGCTAACTATAAAGGAATTCCTCCTATCCAGGACCCAGTGAAGATTTGAGATGATTTGAAATATGTTGATTAATTGTTAAATAAATATCCTTCCTTCAAAAGTGCAAGATGGTGTATGAGTATTCAGTCTTACAACTTTTCCTCCCAAGATCAACCCTGTGAGATACATTGAGCTGAGGGACAGCAAGGAGATCAATGTATAGTTTCCGTGGCTGACGATGGACTTGAATCAGGCCTCTCTAGTCTTAATCCAATAGCAAAACCATTCTATGGTCTTTGTTTTTCCAAGAGCATTTTTTCATTCATTATTTTGCAGATGGGCAAACATGCTTCTGCATATGTATGTGTCATATGCAGTAGAAAAATCTAAAGTGCAACCTTTCTTTAAAAATCCTCCACTTTGCAATTCTGAAATTGTAATAATGAGCACCAGGCATTTACCAGAGCCAAGTGGCAATGACAAAACATACAATATGCTACCAGTAATTTCTTACATCTTCCTCTTCCTTTTAGATATTTTATTTCCAGGTAATGTTGCTTGATTTGCTCACAAGTAGATTTGTGTGTCTGTCTGTAATTGATATATGGAGGAGTTTCCCAATAACCTTATAAATCACATCATGCAAATGGACATATTCTCTCACTTGCAGGAGCACATTTGATGTTCAAGCAGTGAGCATAACTACCTGCCAATAATAACGTGGATCCATTCTTGCGAAAGAATGTGAAGACAATGCCTTTGGGGGGGGGAAAACAAAAGAAATCATCACACCATGGATTCAATTCTAAATTAGATATGAATGAGAAATGAAGTATATGATTCCTGAAATACACTTGCAAAGAAAAGAACTGGCATAGAAGAAGGAGAAGAAGCTACTAATAAACAGCCTTATCAAAATTCTTAGATAACACAGATCTTAGATAGATCCTATGTAGGATCTAAAACAAAATAATGGAGTAAATTAATTAAAAACACTTATTATGTAATAGTCATTTAATTTTAATAGTCATTTAATTTTAACTGAGCAAATGGAGCTAAATGGCACATTTAAAAAAAATAAAAATAAAAGGAAATCACACCTAGGTTAACTTGCAAAAAATAAATAAATTGTTCCCATAAGGTTAGTAAATCACAATTATGGGATTCAGAATGGCTGCATCTCTTAGGATGATTCTGAACATGGAAAAATTCAAAAGAACTGTTTTACTAAATAGGTTGTAGTCTTTTTTTTTTTTTTCACGAGATTTCAACCCCATTTCATGCTCAGACGGGCAGATCTTAATTATACACAAAAGAATACAAATGTTATTAGCATGATAATAATTATTTGGAGACGTTGTCTTCTTTAAAGAGGAAAAAATAGAACAGGATTGTCATTCATCGATGCCTCATTTTTCAAGCAAATGACAGCACAGGCAGCCACAGATATGTTCAAAGTACATATACAATATTCAAAGCTATGAACTGCTGCGTTATCAGAATGAGCTTGAAGTACTGCTGGTAAACGACTTGCGGCACACTAATCATTATGTCCTGCCCATGGTACTACATACAAATACAATCCTTTGTGACACTTTGTCAAACATTTGGCGCTTTCTGTATACTTATCTTCATTCTTCTATTCTCCCTTTCCTGTTTGCATTTATTAGCACACAGCCACTCAGAAACCATATTCCAGCATTGTTGCCCAGTTCTTTGCTCAAATTGTACCGTGAATGATTCATGAATGTGGAAATGTCTACATTTCAACTCTTAAACAAGGGTGAGGAAGGGAGGGTGAAAGTTGGAGGAAAAATAGGAAACTTTCACATTGAAAGGGAAGCTGCCCGATCAAGGGGACTATAGCAAAACGGCTACGTTTTGGTAATCAAAGATGTAAATACTGTTTTCAACATATGGCACAACAGATAAATCAGTTTGGAAAGCATTGGCAAAATGAGTCTCTCCCCACAGCCCTCCAAGCAGTTCAATAAGGATTGTCGATTACTCTGTGTAACACAAGCAATTTAGAAGAATACTGAACTCATAGAGAAGCAAATTTTTGGCTCCTGTACGAGGGATGCATTTCTCAGCATTGATTTGTCGGAAGTGTTTGCTGCTGCCTTGTAGCTGTAGGCTGGCAGTTTTAATTATTTCTGGGACAAATATATCTTGGCTATGCAGGAAATCTGTAGGGCTTCTTGTCACATTAATAAAATAATTATGAGAGCCAAGCACCTTGGACTGCCAACTGTCAAAACCCCCGAAAGCTTTATAAAGAGCCAAATTGGTAAAGTGTTTTTTTTTTTTAAAAAAAAGCTTCCTTCTGTTATTTGAAACCTTACACATTGTGACTTCAAATCAATTGACCAGTGTCAATAATTCATCATGCCACCAACCGTGGCAAAACATTTTTCCTTTATCTCATCCCTGACCATAAAGCATCATGACACAAAATATTAAAAGAAAACACTTTTACAATCAGATTACAGCTGTTCAAATAGCACTATTCACAGTTCTGCACCTCATATATATGCTCCATGTGTGTGTGTGTGTGTGTGTGTGTGTGTGTGCCGATACTCATATACACAGAGTGGGAGAAGAGATGGGGAGGGAGGGAGGGAGAGAGAGAGAGAGAGAGAGAGAGAGAGAGAGAGAGAGAGAGAGAGAGAGAGAGAGAAAGCACACATTTTCATGCAGAACAACCAAATGCCATTTAAAATCCCTCCAAAGTCACATTTGGTCATTATGATGGAGGGGGTGATGCATCTCTTTTTTCTTTGTTTCTTTTTCTCTTTTTTGGAAACTTAATAATAGATGTTTTAAAGTTTAAGTGCAGCCTCAGGCGCTCATAAGCATTTATTACAAATCGCTGGTTTCCTCCCTTATGGAAAGCGAGAGGAATAACATTTACATACAGTAGCATGGATTAATAAGAAGAGGGTGGGGGAAAACATGGAAAAAGCCATCAGTCTGGGAGTAAAATCAACGCTAATAAAGCCCACTATATTCTTCAGAAATATCATACCGTCTGTTGTAATATTTTGCCATTCCCCATGAGGTATACAAATCCAAATCAGATAAGACTCAAGCAGTGCCAGAGACATGCTGTTACACTCTCCAGCGGCACCCAGATGAATTTTTTATTTATCTTCAGAGCAATTGTACAATTTGAAGAGACTGGAATCAGCTGAAAATTGACCCATTGTAAAGTTTCTTCAAAGGCGGGGGGGAGGCCACTCCTTTGCAATTGTGCCATGAGAGAAAGTACATACATAGACCCTCTGAGGAATCTCTCCAACAAAAGGCAATAGTGCCTATCAGCTTTGTAACCCTGAGTCCATCAAGAACTGATCAAAGCAGGAATGGGGACCAGAAAAATAGATATTTCCACTCATCAAGAGCTATTAACCAGATTTTGCTGCCATATCAAGAACAGCCCTGACATTAAAGTGGCAACATTATTGTTTTGATTTTTTTTTTTTACTGGAGTGAAATTCAGATGCTGTTTCAATAACTAAATATAATTGATTATTGAATGGGAGGTTAAAATTTGCTCTTAATATCTTGAGGGTGGCCATATGAGGCTCAACACCAATTGGACAGATCTCATAATTTCAAGGGATCATCCTACGTCAGGGGGTCCCCAACCCCAAGGCTGCAACCCACTACCGGGCCTTGAGCTGTTTGGAACTACATCGTGGAAGTGGCAGGCAAGCGAGGATGTGCATCCCCACTTGTGCAAGCAGTAGGCAAGCGTGTGTGCTCCATTTGCCACTCACACAGAACCATCTCCTCTCTGCTGCCGCCCCCCCCCCACCAGTCCACAAAGCTGGAAAAGTTGGGGAACTTTGCCCTAACTATTCTGTGCCAACTTAGATATTTTGACCATCTAGCTCAGCATTGTACATTCTGACTTGTAACATCTCCAGTAGACATCTTTCATATCATCTATGACCTCATCCCATTTACTAGAGTTCATCAGGTCTGAATCATGTACTCCAGCTTCCAGCTATGGCTCTACCCTAGAGGGCAGGGAGAGGCAACATATATCCCACAGGTTACCTAAAACCTGAAATCCTCTTATCATCTTACATTGCTGAAATTCAGGCTTGGATTTCACAGGCAGTAATAGCATTTCTTCATCTTTTGCTTTATTTAAAATCATGGGTTCTGGGCTTCTTTTGATTCATTCATATGTTAATTTTAATGTTTTTCTAGCCTTTACATAACTACTAGCCACTTTCACATAAGAGTCAACATATTGTTTGTGCTGCCTTATCTGAGGGACTCTGTCCTTCAGAGCGATTCTTGTCCTATGAGATCATTGAGAGAGGCACCTCTTAGAGGCCCAACTATAACCCCTTGCTGGCTTTCTGCAAGGCTATCAATCCATTTCATGTATTCAGCCTTTTGAAGGACACTGATGACCTAGGTGGGCATTTGTGTGGCTTGTTTATTTTGGCTGATTTGTTCTATTGTATATTTGGCTTTTATTATATTTATTCTATACTGTAAACCACCCAGAATCTTATAGTAAGGATTGTGGGAGAAAGGAATGCTGCATCCTTAGTTGGAAAAAAATGCAGGTCTCAGCAATTAAACAATTAGGCAATTAAAAATGTCCCCATTACTGCTCTAGGGTATGGGTGTCAAAGTTGCCATGTCACTTGATGTATCACGACTTTTTTGGCATTGCCGGAGCTGGGGTGGGCGCAGCTTCCATATGATGCAACGGGCCCGGAGGCTAGAAGTTTGGCACCCCTGCTTTAGGGAGATAGGAAAATGGTAGCCCAGGAGCCTTCAGGTGTTGCCCATTAGATGAAAGCCATTGATCCAATTGCCTCCCTTCATTAAGCACCACCGTTCCAAGAAATATCTCCTGCCCAAATAGCAACATACTTTTTTGCAGATGTTTGTTACATACTTCTACACTATTATGTGACCCATAAGAAGACAAAAATGATATTCCATTTTAAAATATTTATCTATTAAATGGCTGTGCCTCTTTTCCACTGATAATGCTCAAGTGAACTAGCTGCAAGATGCAATACAATGTGACTATTCTCATAAAACATAAAAATATATAGAATAAAAGAACCTCAGTAGCAGTCGACACTCACTACCAGATCCAATCTATTCAATAAAACCTCATTCAGCTGAAAGGATAATATCCTTCCAGAATAAGCACATTGTTGTCCAGTGGTGGAATGACATAAAATTGTGATTTGCCTGTTGAGAGCCGTCACCAAGATTTTACCATCAATTGTGCCTCCACTAGAAATAGAATATTAAGAAAGACTTCTTCTCAAGCAGGAATATCCACAAGGGAAGCGGGTCTCAAAAAATATGTTAATGTTCTTGTTAATGTACCCCTGTCATTCTGTTGCCTGCAGCACCTTGAACTGACGCTTCTAAATACTGGTCAAAGGACAATCCATATGTAAGCAGCTGTTTCACAACAATGACCAAACTATGCCAGAGCCACTCCTGTCCCAAGCCAATCTGTCAAACTCTTCAGACTTTGCTAAATTGGAAAACAATATATCCATATTTCTGTGTGCATATGTATGTATATTGGGGGGGTTATGTACATATGCACATAGACAGATAGACATATAAGTAGAAACACAAATGATGATGGGCTGCAGAATGCTGTAAATGATTTAATGCATCATTTAATGCATTTGACACTTTTGCTTGCTAATAAAATAGAATGTTGTCTCCTTACACTGAGTTTTACATGCATTATGTTTCTTTTTTTTTTTGTTATTGCTTTATCAGAAAAGGATTTTGTTAAACTATTATTTTCTCCACAAAATAAATGGAGTTTCTTCTCTTTTCTCTTAATGTACTTCGATAAAATGCTAGTTGTTGTAACTTTTATTGATTAATCACTATAAAAATCAGATAATGAATTGCCCAGACATTCTTAATCAGTTGATAGCCCTGCACAAAACAAAATTGCCCAGTTAAATAAAGACACCTGCCTTCTTTTCCTGTCTTTCAATGCTAAAATGGCAGCAATTTTGAAAAGCATCATCTTAAAACATCTGAAGCGCACATCTGTTATTCTAAAGATCATCACTGAAGATTAGACAAATGCATTAATGTGCTCAGTAATATTTTTAAATTTTTAATACTCACTAGTTACATCAATTGGGGAAAAGGAAGAGAATAAGAGTGAAGATCTCACAATGGGACAGAGACTTTTTTTCCCCCTCGCAATTCACAGTTAAGAGAAGGTGCCGAAAAGGGAAGTTCACACAATGTAGAATTAACAACTAAACTCATGCATGTTTACTCAGAAGTAAATTTCACATTATATAGAAGGGCTAACAGCCAACTTCTTTTGTTCTGGTCAGGCTCCCTTCTCCACCTGATTAAATTAAACTAAAATTAATCTTTTAATTAAAAATTGAGAAGCTGTCAGGCTGCAAAGTAAAGCACCAGTCTCTGGCATCATTTTTTAGTTCCCAATGTCTTTAGTTCCAAATGAGCTATATAAGCTTTCCTGAAGAAAAAAAAAGAGAGAGAGAAAAGAAAGGTGGCTGCAACCCAGTGCTTTGTTTGGAAGTGTGACCCCCTGCCTGGAAAAAGGGTAAGGGAAGCAGGAGAATTCTATGAGAAAAGGTTGATTATATTCCCAACAGTCATTTTACCAGGGTCCATAACATGTTCTCAAAATTGAAAATTTGCCCACAAGCCCAAAAGGATTGAAAAACTTTCATATATTGGATAGCAGTATACAGATGTTAATAAACTGAGATTTTGATAAATCATGGTATTATAACTAGAGGATGCTTTCACACACAGGATATCTATTTCATATTGGTGTAATTGAAAACTATAATAATGTACCTGAGAAACAGTTACAATCTCAAAGACAAGAAGAAAAAAAACAGGAAGAAAGCAGATCTACAAATGTCCATTAAAAAACGTACTATCAAAATGATGCCAGAGACCACATGAAACAAACTTTGCTATGGGGATTATTGCAAGGTTACCATAACAAAAAAGTGTCACAGCCAGATGAGGACCAACAAAGGGTCTGATATACAGTATCTCTCCAGGTTTAATATTTAACCCTCAGTTCCCAAGTACAAAGGTAATCTTAGAGAACCCAGTGGTTTTATCTTTTTGACAGATTTGCTTGATTTTCTCTTCCTCTTGGGGACAATCCACTACACAGCCTGCAAGTTCATTTGTTTCCCATTCCTGCCACCTAATAAAAAATCCCCACCTTTCCTTTTGCTGAGGAAAAGCTGCACCATTTTGTCTTGTTGCCAAATTGCATTAAAAACTATATTCTGCAATTTATCAATTGATCAGCAATTGTCATCAATATTTTATGCAATAAAGTAAATAAATAAACAAAACCCATCTCCTTCTCTTATCAGCATGCTAGGACTTTGTAGTTTTTTTTATCAGTAATATGTTTATTTTAATATTAGCACACTAATGTTGATTGTTGTTTCCTTTTTCCTTTGTTTTGATCCACACTGAAGAAGAAGAGTTAATAGTTCTCCAAATAGTTGTCTATTTGGATCATGGCTGGACTAAAATGGATCCAGTAAATACATCCAAAGAAAACAGACAGCATACAGAGTTTGCAATATTAGCAGACACTGAGATTCTTGTTAGAATGTATGCTGTTGTATGTATGAATCTTCTTAGGATGTATGATGTATGATCATTTCTAGAATGAGTTGATACCAGAAGAATGAGGGTCTTTTTTGCGGGGGGGGGGAGGGAGGAGATACACACCACCATGTGAGACTAATTCTCTATTGTGGTGATCACCCTCATCTGATGTAGAAGGGATATGCCATTAGATCAGATAGAATAGACATGCTCCAGATCCCTTCTCTGAAGTCCTGCCACTATTTGGGCCTCAGTAGAGTGCCTTATGGAGCACCCATCCCTGGCGATTCAACAGGTCCCCTGTATTTTAGCTATGAAGACCTGGCTTTTTAACTGAGATGCTGGAATAGGAAAGGATAGAAGAGAAGAGAACAGAAAACACAAAATGTGCATAATTGGAGCTTGTTGTGGGAGTATCCCAAGGGGATGATTAAGGCAGCAGGGTTTTAGTTTTTATTTGATTGTTTTATGGCTTTATGGTTGTTTTATAGTTACTAGTTTCACTGTCATTGTGAGCCGCCCAGAGTTGTTTTAAGATGGGTAGCCATATTAATTTTTAAAAATTAAATAAATAAATATGTGAGTGAATAACATCTCCATATGCAAGCAAGTAACTAAAAAGAATCTCTTTACACTGAGAAGGCTAGCATCTTAAGCAGAAGCCAGTTTTACTGAAGGCAGGGAAAATGAGGTAGCTCAAAACATGTCAACAATGCCGGCCCAGAGCTGGTGGACCCAGAGGCGGGTGATAATGCACTGGAAAGAGTGGCCTGTTTGGAAATTATTTTTTGCTTTGTCTCCTGCAGTGAGAAAGCATGCCTCCCCTTTTCAATAAGAATCGTCACTTGCCGAATCAGAGGTGTCAGTGTATTATTAATTAGCAGCATGCCTATTGTCAAGAGACTTGAGGGTCTTTTTTCCTTTCTTTTAAACCAAGCTGTATCTGCAAAGCATAGCTGCTTCCACCCTGGCCTGTTTCAGGCTAACTGTGAACAGTGCCCATTTCAAGATTACCAGATTAGGTTATTCATCACTCTCCATGTTCCCTGCTGTGCTTCTGCTATCAGTGTGCAGCCAAATCAAAACATCTCTGGAAGGCATTTCAGAATAATGAATGCATCATAATTTCCCTATTAATACATATCTCATATTACAGATTATGCATGAAATGTTCACATTATCTGTTACTTTTTGTTAACGCCTTGCTCCTTGCCAGCAAATTTAATATACAGAGTGAATCAGCATGCCATGGGGAAGGGAGGAAGGGAGGGATAGGTTACTGACAGCTGTGTGTCTGAATATGTGTGTGTGCGCGCACGCAAGAATACATGTACATACACATGGGGAGATTTTTCACACACACACAGTAAAAAATTAAAGTAAATCGATCATCTTATAGCTCCACTGAAATGTCAGCCAGGGCATGTTGCTAAGCAAATGGTAATTTAAATGTACTGTGTAATTTTTCTATGCAATTTAGCGAAGGCAGCTTCCTCGCAGCTCCCTCCCACCCTTTGTGCATGTTTAATATCAGATGCTCTTTTATCTCTCAGAGCATGATGTATCAGTTATGGGCAAATTATTAATCTCAGTTTTAATCAATTGGCATGCGATACAGCAATTGTCATCTAGCAACGGAATGCCTTCATTCCCAGGAACAGGCTGGATAGAGCAGTTCTAGCCACCTTGCAAAACACAATGTGGTTTATTGAATTGTATTTTAAGGCACTTGCTGTGTTCTCAAATTGAAAGGATGCACATAAATCCAAATGATTTGGCAGAGCAGCTGAATATTACATCCAATAGCAAACAGTTATATATCAGTTGTGGGGTGATATCTTTTTTGTTGAGTGCCTGGGAAGAAGATCTACTCACACAGAACCATTCAGGAAGAGTCTGTCTGGATCAGGCAATGGTCTGTCTAATCCAGCACTCAGTTTCCTACAGTAGTCAACGGGAGATAAAGATCAGAGCAGATACCCATTGTTGCGCCCAGACACCAGTAATCTGCCTCTTAACCATGCAAGCATCATAACTGGTAGTTATGTTAAGTCTATTTGTCTGGGATGGAGTAAGGATTCCTGTCTTGGGCAAGGAGTTGGACTTACACTAGAAGACCTCCAAGATTCCTTCCAGTCCTATGATTCTAAATAAGAAATATCAAAATCATCCTATTTCTATATGTTACATTTGAGCCCCATTTTTCTTTCAGGAGTTCAAGGAGTTCAGCATATGTATCACTTCCTCCACTAGTTTTGGACTGAGAGTTATTTACTGTCTGACTGGTTGCATTCAGGCATCATAAACAGTCTGGTTACTAAAGTAACCAATATTCTAAGTCATGGATTAACCAAGTGAGCTGGGTTTTCACAATACACTAAGTCCCCAGATCCCATAATTTTTAGTGCTAACCAGACTGAGGATACTGTGTGAATAGATCTGCTGGATTCTTTACATGACCAAGTTAATCATGTTGTATGAGCATAATCACTGGATTTGGTCCTCTCCGCTCATAGTCCAATACATCAAACAGTATAGTACATTGGCTTTCAGGTTTCCTGGGACTAAGCTATTTTAAAAAATCTAAAATTTAGAAGAAAAACCAAAATCCAATTCTTAAGTCAATCTGGCAGGCTTGATTCTGAGGAAGGAGGAATTTTATATTGTCCCTTTATTTTGTTATCTTCCTCTTTAGAATAGATTGGGCATTGTTGATGATGCTGAAGAAAAAGCAATAGGATTGTTCCTGCTGAGCCAAAAGCGTTAAGGTGTATGCATTGGAGTTGAAGGAACTTTACGAGATTTTTTTTTCATTTAAGAAAGTAATTCAGGTCCTGCCTGAGAAGGTTTTCTAACATCCAGTTTGGACCAACTCCTAAACATTTTCAATCCGGGCTATGAAATCTGTTTCCAATTATTTGAGCTGCCTGCTGAAAGTCATCCTCATAAAAGGGACAAGACTCACATGAAAGCTAAATTTGATATAATTGGGAAATTAATTAAAATTAAATTAAATGGACTCATTCACACTTTATTTATTTGTTTGTTTGTTTGTTTGTTTGTTTGTTTGTTTATCTATCGATCAAATTTATATAGTTGTCCATCTGACAAGAAGTGAGTCTGAGTGGCATGTAATACGCTTACTTGTCCTAGGCAAAGTTGGACCACAATCACTTAAATATGAGCCAGCAATGTCCAGCAGCAGCCAAAAAAGCCAACATAGTCCTAGGCTGCATTAACAGAAGGATAAAATCAAGATCACATGAAGTATTAGTATCGCTTTATAAAGCCTTAGTAAGGCCACACTTAGAATACTTCATCCAGTTTTGGTCCCCATATTATAAAAAAGATGTTGAAATCTGGAAAGAGTACAGCAAAAAGCAACAAAGATGATTAGAGAGCTGGAGGCTAAAACATATGAAAAACGGTTGCAGGAATTGGATTTGTCTAATCTAGTGAAAAGAAGAAATAGGGTTGACATGATAGCAGTGTTCCAATACTTGAGAGGCTGCCATAAAAAAAGAGGGGGTCAACCTATTTTCCAAAGCACCAGAAGGCAAGACAAGGAACAATGGATGGAAACTAATCAACTAGAACTAAGGAGAAATTTCCTAACTGTGAGAACAATTAACCAGTGCAACAGCTTAACTTCAGAGGTTTTGGGTGCTCCATCACTGGAGGCTTTTAAGAAGAGACTGAACAGCCACTTGTCTGGAATGGCATAGGGTCTCCTGATTGTGCAGGGGTTTGGACTAAAATACCTCCAAGGTCCCTTCCAACTCTGTTATTCTATTCTCTTATACCATTTTGAGACAACAGGAATGGATAACATTGCTCTCAGCTCTACTACAGTTACAAGAAGATCTCCCCAGGCTTTCTTGCTCCACATTAGAAACAGTGTCCCCCCCCCCCCCCCCCCGCTGCCACCTTTGCTGGTATAACCAGAGCATTCTAGTCCTCTTGGTAAGCTTCATTTTTACAAAAATATCTCTATTCCAAATAGATGCTATGTGCACATACCCAGTCCCCATTCTTGCCTTCAACATCTTTTATACTGGACTTCTGGACTTCCTGCCATGAAAGGCTGGACTTTTGATTGTCTGTTTCTTCACAGGTTTAGTAACAGCAACAGAAAAATCCTTGCCATTTCATTTTCTTTTTTTTTTATAAAGGTACAGTTTCCTTTTTTTCTTTTAAAAGAAAGAAATTGATGAAAGTTCTGCAGAGTTCTCCCTTCTGGCCCAAATGGAAGGAAGAATTGCAAAACTGGGTTTTGTTTAATTTTTGTCAGTCCTCAAAAGATGTCCTTTCACAAGGATAAGCAAATGGTGCTTGCTTTCTTAGCATGTGCGGGAAGAAAAAAAAGCAGGAGAATCCAGCAAGGGCCATGTTAACCATGGTATAGGCAGAATACCTGACCGTCATTCTGGCCAAAATGGAGAAAAAAGATTTAAATCCAGAATGGGATTTCTTAAGCCAATTTTGTATCCTGGCACAAGCAGCTAATGCTACAGTGCAGAAACACCTTATGATTATGTCCCATAATTATCAATCTCTGTCCCATGAATATTCTTATTTGGCAAAGATTTTGAAGGATTCTGGTGGGATTATGTCAGGCTTTGAGGAGTAGAGGTTGTATTCCCCTATTTTAAACTGATTTAAGCATGTGGCTATCATAATACTCTCTAGCAAAAAAAACAAACTTTAATTCAGCTATATACAGTATTGTTGAAATTAATGACTCAGTTACTCCCAATAAAAGGTAAGCAGGGCCAGAACTAAAAAGAAGAAAAGATACAGACTATTTTTAGGCGATAGTGTAGACTGGAGCAAATATTGGTTGGCTGGAATGGATTGGGTAGAATACAAACATCTGAATTAAGAGGCTTGGAAGTTCACATTTGACTCATAATGCAGAGATGCATCTGATGAGGAAATGTAACCAAGAGAAGCAAGACAATCATCTCTCATTTTGCCCTCTGAATATGTTGTCTGACAGCCTTCATTTTTCTCCTGTACAAAATAACCACTTGCCACTCATCTTTCTAGTCTCTTGGCTGGTGCAGATCCTCCTCCAATGGCAGCAGAAAATGTATTATTGTCATTAATGAAAAAGTTAATGGGGCATTTTCTTATATATCAATTTACATTTTACAATTCAAGTATACAAATGATACATACTGCAGAGAGCTGTTTCTCCCCATCCCATTTCTTTGCTCAAGGAAATAGTTTTTAATGTGTTTTATGGACATCTGATTGTGGTGAATAATGATGATGCCAGAACATGCAAACCAAGTGATATTTTGGTTTAGGTTGGATTTTTTTTTGCTTTCTTTAATGCAATCAGCAATGAATAAAAGTTTGCAAGGCAAGGCTATCTGAGTGAAGGATAAATGAGAACAAGTGGAGAACACATAAGAATATTGTTAGAACCCAACCCAAATTGTACCTGATCTTCCGGAAAAGTTCAGTTGTGTTATTATCCCCAAGCAGTGTTGGTTATTACTGTTCCCTGTTCCTTTGCATATCATGTAGTTGATAATATCAGGTTGTCTCTATGCTAGAGATAAAATAAATGAAAAACCCCTGAACACTGTGGAGGTTTGATTACATACAGTACAACTCTCGCAACCCACTGGGAATGGAGTCAGTATTTACAAGAATGAGGCAAAAATGTTAGTTTCATGAGGCAAAGGCACACCACAACAATCGGACATTTTTCTGCATTTATAAAATCAGTGTGAGAAAACAAGAGTTGAGCTCATTCAAACTTATGTCTATTCTGTTGGTTTGCTCAATGTTATGTTTTACTTGACCATGTAGGCAGATAGTTGGATGTGAAGTGCAAGGACTGAGAAAGTTTGAAGGGGAAGTGATGGAGGGATCAATGTTCTGAATGATGATCTTTTAAATTAAACATTAGGGAGGCTTCCTTTTTCTTTTCTTTAATTCCCCCCTCAAAAAAAAAAAATACTCTGGTAACTCTATTGACTGTTTGCAGAAATGGTTAAGACACTAGGCCAGAAACCAGAAGACCTTAGTCCCACTTTAGGCTTGAAAACTGGCTGGATGACCTTGGGCCAGACACTCTGGCTTAATCCAACCAATCTCAGAGGGTTGCTGTTGTGGGGAAAAGGGGAGAAGGAAGGAATATTAGGTATGTTCGCTGCCTTGAGTTATTTATTAAAAGCATAATGATGAGGAAAAAATAAATAAAAACTATGCACAATGACAAAAATGAACAATCTTATAGGCCTTCAAAAGAAGAGAACATTCCTTTGAAAGCACAAGTCCAGGCAGATCTAACCTTTAGACAGCACCAGCACTATATCATTTTGTATATGTTTTCAGGAAAGGGAAGGAGAGAATGTGCATAATGATTATGAATAGATTGGAGCATATTTGTAAAAGGGTGCACTGGATATAAAGATGTTGTACAACATTTTTATGAATGGATAGCCTTCCACTCATAAGAATTATATAACAATAATTGTTAACAATTACACTATTAAAGGTAAATTAATAAATAAAAATAAAAATAGAATAAATATTACTGAAAACAAGGTCTTAAGGATCTTTCTCCCCAGGCTGTTGGTTATTTTAGCCAGCATGAGATAGGATGGTGGGAAGGTAAGTATTCAATTGGGTGACATGCACCTCCCACCACCAAGGTTAATCTAGTTTTGCGGATAGAACATCTCTTTGCCCACCTTGAACTTGGTTCCAGGAAAATGATGAGGTTGCCATTCTATACTTTAGGCTTAAGCTTTTAATTTTATGTGCCAGGAGAATCTCTGGAAAAGATTTTCCTATTCAGAGCTTTCTTGAATGAAGAGACTGACCAAGAAGGCTCTTTGATAAGGCTCTTTCAATATGAGGTCACTGTCTAAGGCATGTTCCCACCTAGGACATAGATGAAAAGGAAATATCTTTACAATATACAGCATCTGTCCCTGGTCTGGTACTTAGAGCCTTGAGATGCTCTCTGCCAGCATGGCAAAATGTGGAAAATCTGGGGTTACTATCTCAGTTTAGCTAGAGCTGTGTTTTTCAAATTTAGCAACTTTAAGATCTGTGGACTTCAGCTCCCAGAATTCTTCAGGCAGCACTCACCATAATGTTGCAAAATTTAAAAAAGATCTCTCTAGAGGGTACTATGATGGGGAAGATTATCACAAAGGTAGTGGCAAAGTAATTTGAAATCCTGACGGGATTAAAACCTTGTGGAACCCTCCTGCTTTTATTCCTATTCTTAAATTCCCCAAGTCCTTCACTGAAACCCCTGTTTACCAGAAGGCATTCTGCAGCCTGATAACTGATTGAAGAGCATGTTGCCCACCCCTGCCCACCCCATCACTCTAGTTGATAGTATGCCCTGTGTCTCAACTGGCAAACCAGCCCTGGCAGGCAGTATGCCCCCTGCCTCCTCATCCTGCTGAGTGAACCGTAATATCTGATCCACAGCCCTACCCCAGTGGCACCACTGTCTACAACTGAACATGAAACTTTAATTTCAAACTGAAGCATATCTGTAACTATGAGATTTCCCCACTACCCCTCGATGCCTAAGGATGATAAGGGAACTTACAAACCAAGTGGAGAATAGCACGCCTCCCACGTCATTATTTAAAGATTAACAATAAAGTTAATAGTGAGGAACGTCATTAAAAGGTCACTTTTGCAGAGCTGCACAAGAGTTTCAATGCCTGCATGACTTTAAAGGGAATTGCCAATGAATTGCTTATCACTGATGGAAATAGCAAGGAGCGGCAATAGAGAGTCCCATTGCAAATTTTTGCTGTGTCTTTCAAAACAGCTCCTTAAATGTTGAGTTGGTACTACTAAGCTAGCTTCAATTCTTTTTCTTGATTGGCCAATCATATTTCCGTTTGTAATGCCAATAAGCCAAAATGTTTCAGGGAAGCCTGCTGGCCCGTCTCACAATCTTGCTCTGATTTTCAGACACAGGGATTTCTTCCATATACAGTTCCATGAAATGCAAGCCTGTGGCCAGCAATTTCAGCCTCATTTGCAGAAATAACTTCACAATAAAATAGAGGGACATGTAAACATAGTCAACAGGAGATAAGGATCTGCATTATACCAAAGACTAACGTCTGCTGAAATAGTGAAGGATGAACTAATTTTGTCTATTTCAGTATATTTAATATTAATGAGTTTTTAATGATGTGCCAAAATTTATTCTGCATTTTTGTCAAATACTTCCTTTAAGTTGAAGGGTAACCTCCCCCCCCCCCGTTTTTTAAAAGGAAGACATTCAGTTACACTTTGTTAACTTGTGTTTTGTGTGCTTGTATTTTCTTAGTTAAAAGATGGCCCAAAGGTGTGTGTGAAGGCCATAGCTTTCATTGTGCAAACATCTCTCCTATAGTCTGCAGACCCCCTGCCTACCCACACCTCAAAGCATCTCAAAGGCAACATCATGAGGGGCTTTTCATCTGGAGCTTTTTCAGGCCAAGAAACCTGAATACCCAGAAAAAGGCTGCAGAATGATGGAAAATTGTGTACTGGAAAAGAAACATTGCATACTCTCTGTTGCTTTGTAACAAACAAACATGCACACAGACACATATGAAAAGAATTCCCCAGGGAATCTCAGAATAAGAGGAAAAACAGAAGGTTATTTTAGAGAGGCATGTTGTTTTCCAGATAATTCAGAAACAGATTCTGGCCCAGAATTTGTTTTCATATCATAGCCACATCAATCTGTGAATTTCTCTTATAAGAACTCATCTGAAAATAGCACTTACATACGTATGTTAATATGTGGTCACATATGTACTTCTGAAAGATGCTATTCCAAGTGGATTTATATATATAAACTGCCTAGAATAGCATCACAATATTCAGAGAAGTGTGAAATCTGAATAGCTAAGTTTGAAATTGTATGTAAGTCCAAGAGGTGTAGCAGACTAGGACTTGGCTTCTATAATGGATGGAAATGAATAAAGCCATCCAGAAAAATATCAAGATTGGGCAATTTTTAGTTTAGATAAAGTTCAAATGACTATCATCACATTTGGCAATTCTAGGGAAATGAAGAACAGCCATATCTCAATGTCTCTAGTACAGGTGAGGTTAAAAACACACACATACATACACACTTTTTCCTAAAGTCCTAAATGTAATGTTTACATTGTGGAAACATCTGCAATTGGTCTCAAAGAATCCTTCTGAATATAGGCATCAAGAACCTCTGGGCAACTTGAACACAACATTCTTGTAAATCATTTGAGCTAATGATTCAAGATGTCTCATGTCTTTCAAATGCAAGACTGAATAAAACTTGCAGCTTTTTTAGAATACATTAATTAGCCTTAAAAGAGGCTACTTATTCCTGAATTATTATATATTGTATTGATTATTACAAAAATTAGTTGCTGCCCAATACACCAACTCTAAGTATAACAAATGATGTGATATCTATAGACACATATTCATTCTTGCTTTTTTTAAAAAAAATTTTTTGATAAACCTGAGAAAAAAATAGAGGGAAGGATTTTGTAAAGCCCTCAGACTATTGTTTAAGTTTGCTTTGTAGTGCTCTGAGTAGAGTTTAAACTGTCTTTCAGCCACAAAATTCCTGAGATAGCTGGTAAACTATAATAAAAGCAATTTAAGTAAAACATAACAATTAACTATAAAACTCAAAAACATATTAATAAGAACAGTAGTAATAAATTAATAAAGGCTTCAGCAAAATATCGAGATGAAGCCAGAAGCAGTGAGGTTTAAAATATTCCATTAAAAGTTGGTCACCAACTTTTGGAAAGAGAATGAAGTTGATGGCAATTCAACTTTCTGAAGATAGACTTCCAGAACAATGAACTTCCACAACTACTTTAAAAGGTTCCTCTCCATCAGATGGAAAAACTTGCCATATACAGAAAGCTTCTTTTCATACAATCTAACCGGTAGATTGAACAGGTGTAGCTGCGGAATGTAGTGTCCGCAGGAATGTAGGCCCTGTACGTTTTCTCATTTTTCTATGACTGTGTGTAGACAACTACACCAGCTTGCTCTTGGTCACAATTCACCTAATTTCTACAGCAGCAAGTGAAGGATCTTTATCTTGGAGCTTAACAAACAACAGGTTCATATAGAATCTAATGTATTTTCAGAGCACCTAAAGGACTCCAAGTGACAGTGGCTCATTCTTATCTGGGGAACCTGAGGTTCCAACTTGTTGCCTTAAACATATATCCCCAAGAAAGTGATTTTTTTTTCCCCCACACGCTCAAACACTGAGAATTCTTAAGCAGCCCTGGAACTTCAGAAAATTTTGGGATTTGTGAATAAACTATGTCAAATCCGTGGAAGAAAATCAATTTCCAATAAAATAAATCAGCAGGTCAATCAGAGAACAGGACAGAAAATATATTCATGGTCTCTTTTATATTTGCATCACTGGGACTTAACAAAAAGTTTCAGAACGTTTGCAAAGATTCATTTTCTACTTAACAGTTACTATAAAAAATTTAATAGTCACTTGAGAAAAAGTGTGGTGGTCTGATAAAGGAAATTCTGATGAAGCACAAACCAAGATAACAATCTCCCAGTAATATGATCATCACCACAGGATCATAAACTTTTTTCCCTTCCTCTTATTGCCCTCCACTGCCTATTCTGTGTGTTAAACTTAAGCAACAGTGAGAATTAATCTATGAGTGATAAATAACATGTTATCTCATAAGTGGGAAATATTTTCAGCTTCATCTTCAAAGCAGGCAGCCAGAACTGACCAAACACACATTTCTATCTTCATACACATCTGCATATATCTTCTATATATACATATGCTATACACAAACCTACACACAACCTTCATTCTTCTATCTCTGCCTCCCTGCCTTTTCTTCTACTATCTTACAGCAACTACTGGTCTCATATTGTTAACATTTAAAAAACAGCCATGTATTCCCCACCAATCCTCTACTAACTAACTAACTGGCAGCAACCAGGCTGCTCAGTTTCCTGCCATATGGAACAGGAAGAAACGATTGATTCTTTTCTTTTAGGACAGATAAATATGCTGATTGGGTGGCCAATGAAAAAAGTGGTTTCTTATGGCTATGAAGGCTGCATATTTTTATGGGGCAGAGTAACTCACCTATGCTCTATTTGGAAACAAATTAATGCCACCTATTTAGTTTATAAGAAAGGGAACGAAGAATATGACAGTACTCAGCACAGGTTGCATTCAAACATTCCCAGTTGTAAAAATCTACCTCTCTTGGCATGATTATATGAGTGATGGCTTGTGGGAAATGGGTTAAGCCAAAGACCCAAGTGGATACAACAATTTCTTTCTTCTACATTTATTTTCCACACTCCCTTCCTTTATTTTTTCCCCTTCTTCCCAGCACTGTGATATTATGCTAAATTCAGTATGAAAGCTTTTAGGCTAGAGGTCCTCCAGCCCTAATTAAGAAGAAAAGAAAGAAGGAAAATATTAAGATACTTTATTAAGTCAAAGGCCAGCCAAACAGAATGCTGTGCAGTACTAAAAAGCAGTAAGTCACTTATTACGGAGCAAAATAAACATAAATATTAAATGAAATAAAGATACATATTAGTGCACATACATATGAAGGCAGGACAAGAAGCAACGGATGGAAACTAATCAAGGAGAGAAGCAACCTAGAACTAAGGAGAAACTTCCTGACAGTTAGAACAATTAACCAGTGGAACAACCTGCCTCCAGAAGCGGTGAATGCTCCAACACTGGAAGTTTTTAAGAAGAGACTGGACAGCCATTTGTCCGAAATGGTATAGGGTTACCTGCCTGAGCAGGGGGTTGGACTTGATGACCTCCAAGGTCCCTTCCAACTTTATTATTATTATTATATTTTTATAGATGTACATATCCTCATGTGTAGACATTTATAGTTTGAGCCGCTGCAGTGCAAAAAAAAATAATCTTTCATGTACCATCCAAATTAAACTATCTCTATGTTACTCCTGTTTCCCAAACAATCTGCTATAAATTGATTTTCCCAATGTATGGCCAATATGCTATTACAATAGGTATGGGATGAAAGGGGAAGAACATTCCTACCTCCCTTCCATAAAGTTTGGTTTAAGTCTCATAACTGAATGAAATAAGTTCACAGTTGATTCATGAGGAATAGGTCTGTCCATTATTGATCACACTTAATGAAACCTCCACTTTCAGAGTGATAGCACTTCAGAAAAATTTATGGAAGCAGTCATTGAGAAAGGTTTTTTTCCCCCAAACTCTGTTTCCTTGAAATGTCATGCTGGCCACTTGATAAATCTAGGGAATACTGGATTGACCTGGCTTGGCCTGACTGTAAGATTCTTCTCAATTCTTTCTTCGCCTATCTCTATTGATTGGTATCTTATTCTTAATCTTAATTTACAGAATAGTTTAACAATAGCTTGCTAAACTGAAAACTGTTAATATATATTAAAAGTCACTAAAATCAATGCCATTAAATAAAAATGCATGATAAATAACATCTAAAGGAAATAACTCTTTCCAAAAAAGCAATAACTACATAAAACTGGTTGTCAAGGTTCCGACAGACAGAGACAAATAAAGCAGAACTCTGAGGCTTGCAAATTCCTCAAAGAGGAATTATTAGTTACAAAGTATCGGCACATCAAAAGTGAAACCAAGTCTGAAGACACACGTAACAATTCCCCAATACAAAGTTAAGAAATCTCACCCCTAAGGCTATGCAAGCAACTACATTCCCCAATACATCTTCTTGGCGGGCTTTTCACGAAATGCCCAGCTTGCAGTCTCGGGAGCAGCTGATGACCTTGGTTCCTATGGGATAAAAGTTTAGACTAGTGAAGCACCTGGCAAAAACCCCTCCCCCCATTCTATGTGTCAACTGAAAATGAGTAGGAAAAATGGCTGCAGCCATGCTCATTTTTAGAGTTGACAGTCGGCTCCTCTTCAGAAAGAGTCTCCTGCAGGGAAAAGAAAAAGCAGGTTAAGCATTCCCTCGAGGCTTGTGAGGGTATGTATCATAAAACTTTTTATCAATCTATCCGCTTTCACGTTTGTACATTTCACCCATGTAGCTTCTGAAAGGGGGTAACCTTTCCACTGAACAAGGTATTGTAACTTTCCCTTGTACAGCCGAGAATTGAGAATACGTTTTATCTCATAATGTGTCTCTCCATCTACCACCATTGGACCAGGTGGCTCTTTCGGAATAGGTCTTAAAGTAGATTCTGACACCAGTTTCAAAAGACTGCAATGAAACACCGGGTGAACTCTCCCCAACAATCGTGGAAGTTTTAACTCCATAGTCACAGGGTTTATGATTCTGATAATGGGGAAAGGGCCATTTTTTGCTGGGCAACTTTAACCATAGATATTTAGTTGAAAGATAAACTAATTGTCCAACATAAAAAGGGTTTTGAGGGGAACGTTGTTTGTCTGCTTGCTCCTTGTAAACCCTGGTAGCTTTGGTTAATGCCTTCTTCACGTTCACCCAACCCCCCTGGAAAGATGTCACCCATTGGTCCAAAGTCTGGGAAGTAGGAGGCTCCTGTGGGAACTCAGGCATGGGCACAAAATCTCGACCCGTCACTATTTTGAATGGGGTGAGACCAGTGCTACTGTGCACAGTATTATTGTAGGCTACCTCTGCAAAAGGCAAGAGGTCAGCCCAATTAGACTGCTGGTAATTTACATAACAACTGAGGTACTGTTCCACCATTGTGTGAGCTTTCTCAGCAGCTCCATTAGTATTTGGATGAAAAGCTGATATAGCCCCTGGGAGGACCCAATCATTTTTACAAACCCCCTCCAGAATTTTGCAGCAAACTGGACCCCTCTGTCAGAAATAATCTGCTTTGGGGCACCATGGAGTCAGTATACATGCTTCAAAAATAGTTTGGTTAGCTCCTGGGGAGAGGGAAGTCCTGAGCAAATGATGAAATGCGCCTGTTTGGAAAATAGATCAATCACAGTCCATATTACAGTGTTTCCCTTGCTCTCAGGGAATTCCACTATAAAATCTATGGCTATCTTCTCCTAAGGCTGAGAGGGATCGGCCATTTGCTGCAATAAACCTGCTGTCAGAACCCTGTATTTCTATGGGCATGGGGTTTCTTGTTCTTTTCAGGTTCTGCCATTCTCCTGGGGAAGACGGGGAAGCTTGGGGTTGCTGATGTGTATTTCCTTTGCTCTGTTCCTTGCTCTATTCCTCTTTGATGTTTCTCCATTGCGGTGAGAATGAAATGTGCCTCCAGCCATCTGCCTTATCTCTGAGTGTGGAAAAGCAGCGCAGAGAGACCAAACAGCCTTGGAAGAGGCGCCTTATCACCCCATTCCCACAGTATTTTCACACCTGCAGATTGGCCTGTTTGAACCGTCCAGATGGACAGTTGGGGTGGGGTTACTAATGATTCTTTTGATCTATTGATTCACGTGGGAAACCCTCAGATCCTGCCTTCTATTCCTGCTGTCAACATCTCCCAATAAAAGTTCCTTTTGAAATGATATCCGTTTTAAGAGTTCTGCTTTCTTGGGAGGACTGATTAAGGCAGATCCTTACATTAGGCAGGATCTGCAAAGTGGTCAACCCAGAGGGAGAATCCCTACCATTGGGACTGTGCAAAAGATGTCGAACCATGGTGGTGAGAGAGGAGAAGGCAACCTTTGCGGGGAAGCTCCCCCCCCCCCCCAAGGCTGGTCTGAGCAGGAGCAGCTCATCCGACAAAGCCATGACCAGAGAAAGTCAGGAGAAGCTGAGATGGTTGATTGGCATTGGAAGGAAGGAAGAATGGGAGTCAAAAGCCAGGAAGTTGACCCTCAAACATGGCAGCCACCAGCCAGGGTGGAAGCAAGAGATGGAGAGGTCACTCAACCTTAGCGAGGAGGACAACAAGAGATCAACCTGTTCCAACCGCTTCCTCAAGTAAGCCATCATCCTGATGGTAGAAGCTTTCAAGTTCCTTAAAGAGGAAGAGGAAGACCCCTGCCGGGGCTCGTTGGTGCCGGGGATGGCTGAGGAGGAATGCCAGGAGGGCGAGTTGGTGAACCCAGGCCCCTCTACCAGTGCATCAGAGGCTACAGAGGCTATGCCTGCAGCAGCCACCCTAGCATGAATCACCCCAGCTGGGGGAGACAGGCGCCAAGCCGGACAAAGGGGAATTTACCAGGCTGGCCGGAAGGTCCCGCTCTTGGGGGTGAAATACGACGGGGCGCCTCAGCAACTGGGATTCTTCCTAGCCCACGTCCTGAGCTACATGGAGGAATACGGTCGAGACATCCCCAGCAACCATGGATGGGTGAAAGTGGTGAGCATGGCCCTGGAGAGAGTGGCAGCTCGATGGATGGTGACCCTGCATAACGCCAATGCTCCTGAGCTCCAGAATTCAACCAGCTCATGGCTGCTCTGAGGAGTAGTTTCAAGGATCCCTTAGCTGACAGGAAGGCCAGAGAACCATGAAGCAAGGTCGTCGTCCAGTGGCTGAGTATATGGAGGGGTTTAGAGACCTGGCATGCTCTCAACTGGCTGGAGGATGTCCTAGTGGGTCATTTCAAAGACAGGCTGAATGATGACCTGTACCATGCATGCATCACCAGGGAAGACCCAAACCACCTCCATGATGTATTCTGGCTGAGGAAGCCGAGATCGACCAAGCCCGAAGTCAGCAATGCCTGGGGCAAACTTGGAGATGCTCGCCCCCAGGGGGAAAACAAGAGGTGGCAAACCCCCACAGCTCTGCACTCGACAGCTTGCTTCAAGTGTGGTAAGGAGGGGCACTGGGCTGCAGAATGCTTTTCAAAGACCCCCGTGTGAAAACCCGACCAAGCAGGTGGAGGGAAGCCTGGGAACATGCTGCAACAGCCCAGGGAGACTGCCATGAAAAGTGCTGAGGTCATCAAAGTCCATTCTCCTGAAATCCCGAGGAAAGGAACTCCAGCCCCAGCTGGAAAACCACCCGACTCTCCTGACAGTGACTCGGAAGAGGAACCCCTGGTAAGTGGACCCATCACACCCCTCACCAGAACCATAGAACTGTTAAGTCCAGGGATGCCGAGAAAGGTGACCCTAAAGGCCCTACTGGACTCAGATTGTACCCGTTGCCTAATAAGCCCAACCTTCGTGGGGAACCTAGGTATTCCAGTGAGGAGGTTGAAGAAACCAATTTTGTTCGGCCAATTAGAGGAGGGATCCCAGCCACCCTTGCCATGCAGTCTATCCAGCTCACAATGGGGAATCACACAGAGACTTTGACATTTATAGTAATCCCTGGCATGGAGTGGCCCCTAATATTGGGGATGACGTGGTTGAGGAAGTGGAACCCAAGGGCAGACTGGAGGACTGGAGAGTTGAGGTTCCCTAAAGAGAGGCCCACCATATGAGGCGAGACTGCAGGATGAAGAGAAAAGGAGCCCCAGAGGTGGTAGCAACTGCAAATGACTAGGGGTTGGAGACTGTGCCCAAGGAATACCAGGATTTAGCTGAGGTGTTCAGCGAAGAGCGGTCCGATGAACTACCCCCCCCCCATCGCCCTACTGACTGTGCCATTGAGAACCTACTGGGGACCAAACTACCTAAACCAAAAATGTACTCAATGACTTCCTGGGAGCTGGAAGAATTATAGAAATTTATAGAGAAAAATTTGGTGTGAGCTTTCATACAGCCGGCAAGACCAAAAATGGCAGCCCTGGTTTTGTTCTGAGAAAAAAGACGGATCGCTTCGCCTCTGTGTAGTCTATAGGTCTTTAAACGCAGTGTGTGAAAACAATATTTACCCCCTACTACTAATGAAGGACATGTTAGCCCACGTAGCCAAGGGAAAGATATTCTCGAAACTGGACCTACGAGAGACATATTACCGGGTTAAGATTAAGGAAGGAGATGAATGGAAAATGGTGTTCAACTGCCCCATGGGGTGTTTCCAATTTAAGATGCTCCTATTTGGACTGCAGGGCATGCCAGCAGTATTCATGCAATTAATCAATGAGGTCCTCCGGGTGCACCTCTATAAGGGGGTTCTTGTGTACTTGGATGACATCTTAATCTTCACCAAAACAAAGGAGGAGCATGTAAAGTTGGTCAGGGTGGTACTAAATAAACTACTGGCTGACTGACTTTATGCCAAGCTGTCAAAGTGTGAGTTCCATAAGGAAAAAATTGACTACTTGGGGTATCGCATATCTCATAATGGGATAGAGATGGACCCAGAGAAAGTCAAGGCAGTGCTGGGGCTTCTGGTTTTGCACAGTAGCGCAGCAGCCAAGGAATTGTGGGGCTCCACACCCTACAGCCAATTTCTGCATGCTAGGGGACCCTAAATGGGCCTGAAGTTTCAACCCAATGCCAGAATTGCCAGTCAATGATCCCACCATCCCCTCCCTGAATGAGTGGATTACACAGCTCCAAAATACATGTCCGGTAGTGAGAAAGGCATTAGATGAGGCTAGAGAAGCTTACAAAGTGCAGGCAGATAAGAAGCGGGTAGAACCTAAGCTGTTTAAAGTCAGGGAAAAAGTATACTTATCCATAAAGTATTTAAAATCTCTATAGCCATTAAAAAAATTAGGGCCAAAATTCGTGGGACCATTCCCCATTAAAAGGGTCATCAACCCAGTAACCGTAGAATTAGAATTTCCAAAAACGTTAAGACAGGTTCACCCGGTATTTCATTGTAGCTTATTAAAACATGAATTGAGCTCACCTCTAAGGCCCGCTATGGTTCCTCCTCCTCCACCTATTATGGTAGAGGGAGAACAGCACTTTGAAATCAAGGAGATCCTGGATTCCAGGAAACACCATGGATCAACACAATACCTAATGGCTTGGAAAGATCTCCCTTCTTCCCAGAATGAGTGGGTGCACAAATGACATGTCAGGGCTCCTAGGTTGTTAAAAAAGTTTCATGCCCAGTATTCTGATAAACCCAACTAAACTGTATATACTTTTCTCTCCTCATTATTATTTTCTTTCTCTCCAGGTGGATCTCTCATTTTTTAAAGGGAGCGGCATGTCAGAACCCTGTCTTTCTATGGGTATGGGGTTTCTACTTCTTTTCTGGTTCTGCCGTTCTCCTGGTGGGGAGGGGGAAGCTTGGGGTTGCTGATGTGTATTTCCTTTGCTCTGTTCCTTGCTCTATTCCTCTTTGATGTTTCTCCATTGGGGTGAGAATGGAATGTGCCTCCGGCTATCTGCCTTATCTCTGAGCATGGAAGAAGTGGCGCAGAGAGACCAAACAGCCTTGGAAGCGGCATCTTATCACCCCATTCTCACACCTGCAGATGGACAGTTGGGGTGGGGTTACTATTGATTCTTTTGACCTATTGATTCATGTGGGAAACCCTCAGATCCTGCCTTCTATTCCTGCTGTCAACATCTCCCAATAAAAGTTCCTTTTGAAATGATGTCCGTTTCAAGAGTTCTGCTTTCTTGGGAGGACTGATTGAGGCAGGTCCTTGCACCTGGTGGTTTTCCAAGATGCCTCTTCATGGTAGCACAAGTGGCACAACTCTTAACATAACTCTCAATGTCCTTTTTCATTCTTGGCCACCAGAATTGCCTCTGCACCAGGTGCAATGTTTTTTAAAAATGCAAAGTGACCCACTTGCTTAGCGTCATGACTCCATTGCAATATCTGGAGTCTGAGGCCATCTGGGAGGTATAACTTAGAACCCTTCCAAGCTAGCCCTCTCCTTAAGGTTAATATAGATTTGTTATCTTTAAACCAGGCATCAGTCTCTAATTTCTCCTTTAATTCCTTTAGAGAGCAATCATCAGGATTGCAATTGAAAGCTGTTTTCCACTCATCCCCCTCCTTGATCCAGATCCGGTAATAAGCCTCTCTTAAATCCAGCTTGGTAAAAAAAATACTTTTAGCCAGGTGGGCTAACATGTCCTTCATCAGGGAGAAGGGGTACATACTGTATTTTCCATGCTAACAGCATTGAGGGATTTAAAATCCACACATAATCTAAGAGAGCCATCTTTCTTTTCCTTGTAAAGCATGGGAGCAGCCACGGGTGATTTGGCTGGCTGAATGAAACCCCTAGCTAAGTTTTTATAGATGTACTCTCTCAGTTCTTTCATCTCTCTGCGCGTCATAGAGTACATCCTTTAAGTACATGGTTTAAGGAGCTTGGCACTGGGCAGAATTTCAAAAGCACAGTCTGTAGCCCGGTGTGGGGGGAGGACGTCATATTCCTTCTCACTAAATGCTTATGCCAAATCACAGTACTCAGTGGGGACAAGTTGAATCCCCGGCAGCTTTTCGGCTACAGTCTTTAGGGTTTCACAGGGCTCTCCTCGAATCTCGCTGATGGCCAGTGTCTTTGTTTTATTGTCAGTGTCAGGTGGGAGTCTTAATTTCTGCATTCCCTCCTCCCACCAGATGTTAGGACGCCATTTATCCAACCATGCTAGCTCCAAAATTACTGCTTCGGTCATCTTTGGAACCACGACGAAACAGATGATTTCCCAATGCCGACCAATTTCCAAATGTACAGGTTCAGTTAGGTGCACGCCAGGGGCACCTCCGATGAGGGACCCATCGGCCTTCTTAAACCTCATGGGCAGGGATAATAGCTTGGCCCGGATTCCCAGTTTGAGCACAGAGGGTAATTTAATTAAGCACCAAGTGCAACCTATTAGGACATTCAAATTCATGTGAGTCCCTGTTTTGGGCACTATCAACCTGGCAGGAATGGCAAAAGAGGGTATGGGCTGACTCACCATGGGGTGCTCCTCACCTTCCTCATCACTGTCGTATGGTGCCAGCATTTGCTGTGGCTCAGATTGGGGTTTGGCTTCGAGCTCGGTGGTAGGGGAGGCTTCGATACCCAGGCCTTGACGTGCCCAGTTGATTTTCTCTCTTCCCCCTCTGGGAGCTCTTCATGGTTTCATGGCAGTGACTGGTGCACTTATAGATTGAGGGTGAGGAGCTGGGCACAGTGACTCATCTGATCACACTGGTAGCACTTGATTGGAGCCCTGGCTGGTGCTTGTGAGATGTTGGTGGCTGCAGAGGCTTGGGGACGTCAGCCATAGAGGCGTTTTTCTTGGATGTGCGGCGGCTTGGGTTTGTTGGTGCTTGACTTTTGGGGGTGGTCCAGCTCGATGTCCAGCATCACCGCCATATGGTACCACTTATATAACAGGTTGGGAAGACCTCGAATGATGCAGGCTTGAAGCAAGTCACAATCTAACCCCTGTTTGAAATGGTTGATCAGTGACCGCTGAGGCCACTGCCCCAGCCAGTTAGCAAATCTCCTGAATTCATGGACATACTTCTTTGTGGGATGACCTCTTTGTTTCAGGTGGTGGATTTCTTTCTCGGCCAGTAGGACTTGGGATTCATCTTCAAAGTGACCCCTCAGGTGCTCCATGAATAGATTAATGTCATGCAATTCAGGAGCCCCTTCATCGTGGAGGTTGGTCACCCAGTTGGCTGCTTCTCCCTCTAAATTTGCCACTACAGCATTCACCATGATAGCCCCATCCAGGTAGGTATAAGCGTAGTGATCTAAATGAGCCCACACCTGGTTTAAGAAGAAGGTCAGCTTCTCGGGATCCCCATCAAAGGTGGGCTTGATGGGAGGAGGTTTGAACCTCGGTGGAGCTGCCTGCACCTGCTGCTGGGCTTGGGCAGCTTGCTGGGCTTGGGTGGCTTGCTGGTCCTGGGAATGTGGCTGAACCACTCTCCGGACTTCTCTTGGCTGGATTCTGGGACTGGCATCCCGAGGTCTTGGCAACAAACCTGGCTGGGACACAGGGCTTGGTATCACAGCTGGTTGGAAGATGGGTGAACCAACATGGACTCCAGAAGGTGGGCTGGAGCTCTGGTGAGGGGGAAAAAGAGATGGGTAGTTCTTGGCATTTCCCCCCATGGCACCCACCTCTTGGGCAATAGGAATTGTATCCTTCACCTCCAGCCGGCCAAAAATGAGTAGGAAAAATGGCTGTAGCCATGCTCATTTTTAGAATTGACACTGGTGGCATAATGTGAAATTTAATATGGCTCCAAGAGATGTCCTTGGAAAAATAAATTATTATCCAAGCCAAAAGAAAAATTAAATGGTAAAGCATTTCTATAAGGTAAATATGAGGAGAAATGGTTTACCTGGGAGGAATAATCAAGATAAATAGTTGGAGGGTAAGATTCCTTTAAAAGGCCTACTTCACCACAAGCTGTTTCAGTTGTTCCTACTTGTGGTCACTGCAGACCGTTCAAGAGGGAAAATTAGCAGGAGATCAATATACATTTATCCAAGGGCATCAGATATGTTTCAAGATGGCAGCTTTTACACAAGAATGTAAAAAAGAAGCAGGGCTACAATCAAACAGTCCTGGCTACTATCTTGACCTTTCAAAGCCCTCCTCTCCTGCCAAATTCTTCTTAATTTCTTTGTTGCATTTTTTCATCAATATGGGCTGCTGATTTTCATTTATTTATTAATCACATTTGTATAGTTGCTCATCTCAGCAAAAGCAACTCTGGACAGCATACAACAAGCATATAAGACAACAGATATAAAAGCAACAAATATAAAAATCACATTAAAACATTTATTATAAAAACAGATATACAAATCTTAAACAAAGAGAGGTAAGACTAGCCAGCTCAGCAATGGAGCCATCTAATCATGTCTCCAGTTTCCTGAGAGCTCCAGACCTGATAACATAACCAGGTCTTGAGGGCCTTCCAGAATGTCAAAAAGGATGGTGCTAATCTATTTTGAGGGAGAAGAGTATTCTAGAAGATGGATGCCATGGCAGAGAAGGCACATCTCTTGGGACCTGCCAAATGTAGGTCCCTAGCTAATGATATCTGCAGTATGCCTTCTCTGCCAGTTCTAATGGAGTGGATTGATATAATCAGGGAGAGGCAATCCCTCAGATAGACCAGTCCCATGCCATGAAGAGCTTTAAGGTTAAAGCCAGCACCTTGAACTGGACTCGGAAGCAAGCTGACAACCAATGCAGCTTGTAGAGAAGTAGAGCAACATGTGCTGTTCTAGGAACATGTGATCTGTGCCACATTCTGTACTAGCTGAAGCTTCTGAATACTCTTCAAGAGCAGCCCCATGTAGAGCACATTGCAATAGTCCAATCTGGAGGTAAATAGGGCATGAGTGATAAAGCTAATGCAATACACACACACACAAAGAAAAAAATAAATAGTACAGAAAAAAAAGAAAAAACAAGTATAATCAACATTTACAGTTTATCATCCTTTCTTAAAATAAAACCAACCATCTCTTCATCCCATATCTCATCCCATTCTGACTAAAACAATCTTTACACTCCATCTTAATCTGCAAAAAATCATTAAGGATTATCAGAAATAGCAATATAACTATTACAAACTATATCTAATAAACCCAGTTTGAATCCTTCCTTTTAGTTATATCTCCTTTTCTATTTAAATAACATCCCCATCTCCTCTCTCCAAATGAACATTTTACCACACTGTTTTCTGATCCTAATTAACAAAAATCCATTAAAAATTAGTAAAGGTAGACTTCCTAAACAAGCTGAATACATTCTTTGGAAGATTTGAGGCATCAAATAGCACTCCTGCTAGGAAAGCTGTGCCCCATCCTGACAAGCAAGTGCTTAGCTTTGATGTCACCTCTGTCTGGAAAACACTGCAGAAAGTTAACATTTGGAAAGCAGCAGGCCCAGATAACATCCCTGGATGTGTCCTTAGGGAATGTGCAGATGAGCTGGCTTGTGTTCTCACAGATATTTTCAATCTCTCATTGCAGCAGGCAGTGGTCCCATCATGTTTTAAGATGGCCATCATCTTGCCAGTGTCAAAAAAAGTCCACAATTACAGGCCTCAATGATTACCCTCCGGTTGCACTGACATCCATCATTATGAAATGCTTTGAGAAGCTGATAAAGGACATTATTGTATCTAGCCTCCTGCCAGCATTTGACCCGCTTCAGTTTGCTTACCGACCAAATTGATCTACGAGGATGCTATTTCTTCTGTTCTCCATCTGAGCTTGAAGCACTTAGAGGAAAGAAATACTGCGTTTGTTGTTTGTCAATTTCAGTTTGGCATTTAACACAACCATTCTCCAGCATCTAGTAGACAAACTGGGCCTTTTAGGCTCAAACACTCCTTTGTGCAACTGGATTCTTGATTTTCTTACCAACAGACCCCAATATGTGCGAGTTGGAACAAATAATTTTAACACCATTTTCTTGAACACAGTTTCTCCTCAGGGCTGTGTCCTAAGTCTGCTGCTGTTCACCCTGTTGTGAACTGTTGTGCTAGGTTTGCCACCAACCATATTGTGAATTTTGCAGATAATACAACAGTAGTGGGCCTTATTCATGATGACAATGAGGGTGCTTACCGCAAGGAGGTTGAGGTAAACTGGTGTAAGGAGAACAGCCTAGTTTTAAACATTGGAAAAACCAAAGAGATCATTGTTGATTTCAGAAAAGGCAGGCACAGCCACACTTCTCTGTACATTAATGATTCACCTGTGGAAATGGTTACCAGCATCAAATTCCTGGGTATGCAGTTAACAAGTAGGCTGGCTTGGTCACTCAACAGCGGGACACTGGTGAAGCGGGCACAGCAGCACCTGCATTTTCTGCATCGCATGAGAAAAGCATATCTTCCTTCCCCTATCCTTACCACTTTCTACAGGGGGACGATTGAGAGCATCCTGTCATACAGCATCACAGTTTGGTTTGGAAGCATCACTGCTTCAGACAGGAAGGCGGTGCAGAGAGTGGTGAGGATGGCTGAAAAGATCATTGGCAGTTCCCTCCTTCCCATCCAGGACATAGCACAGAAGTGTTGCTTGAGCAGGGTCCGTAAAATTGTCTGGGACACTACCCATCCTCTTCACAACCTGTTTTCCTTGTTACCTTCTGGGAGGAGGCTCCGTGGTATCCGAAGCAGAACATCCAGATTCAGCCACAGTTTCATTCCATACAGTGTAAACCTTGTGAACTCTCAAGCTTCCTCCTTCCATTATATATTCAAGATGGACAGTGTTTAATATTCATATGTTATGTATATGTAGGGGTATAGGTCTATACATATGTTGTATATAGTATGTATATGTTGTATATAGTATGTTTAGGTGTGTATCATGTATGTGTTCACTTTGAGAGCGGGCAACTAAATTTCATTTTTGATGTGTGTCGTTGTGCCCACAGTAAAAAATGACAATAAAGGTTAACTTATCTTATCTTATCTTATCTTATCTTATCTTATCTTATCTTATCTTATCTTATCTTATCTTATCTTATCTTATCTTATCTTATCTTATCTTATCTTATCTTATCTTATCTTATCTTATCTTATCTTATTTGCTTAGTGGAGGTCACAAATGCAATCTTAAATCCATGCTGAATTTCTTTTATATCTATCCTGGCAAAAGAATCAGCACTTGCTAACTCCTGTTTCTCTTCCTATCTCCCAGTCTGTTTTTCTGCATATTCCTCAGTTCAGGTTTTAAAACTAATAAAAAGACCTGCCATGCATTTGTAATTGTTCCATTAAAACAATGTACTAATGTAGCCTAATAGGCCTTCTTAAAAGTATAAAGAATGATTAGACACTTAATAGCGTATGTCCAGTTTAAGCAATTGGTTTTAGCCAATTCTTTCATTTCAGACATGTCGTGCTATTGTTGAAATAGATCTGTTGGTATATGAAATACTTGATTTTATTTTAGTCCATTTCACTTTGTTTTATTTTAGCTTTATTTCATTCAAAAAAAAATCCTAATTAAGAAAAGCTAAGAATTTTGCACTTTTTAATGAACAGCATATTGATAAATCCCCACTCCACCCCAGTTGATAATGAGTAACATGTGTTTTTCAGGTAGATTAGTAAAAGGGAAATTTAATAAAATATGGAAAATATTTAGAAAATGAACCATAATTTTAATATACTTTTAATGAATGGTAATACAATTGAAGCAGTTTAAATTATATGTCCACTGGGGGGGGGGGTTGGTTTTTTTTTTTTAAAAAGCCTTTCAAAACCTCATTTGTAAGCCAAGATGGTGACTTTAATGACTGGCAGCAAAGTTACTTCAAGAGATTTCATGGGGCATGATCCAAAGATAATAGGTTTTCAGCCCAATGACAATCCAATTACAATGCCAATCAAAGCTAACTTCATGCACTCTAATTATCAGATTTAGCTGTCAGTTCAAATACAAACATAACACTTTTATTTAAATAAAAATTTAATTTAGGGGAGGGGGTGAAAGAAGAAAGCGGCTTCATGGGTGATTTATTGAGATGGCAAGAGCAATCTTATTTCTTCAGTAATATAATAAAAATCACTCTTGTATTAAGAAATGGGGGTGGGGAAACCCTTCTCCCTCCCCCTTTTTTTCTTATATGCAATATGGAGTATTATTCAGAAGTTAATTTCATCAGGAATGAGCAGGGAAGGGAAGAACAGGATTGAGGTATGAGAAGTAGGTGTGTGTGAGAGAGAAAGAGAAACACAGGTTTAGGAAAGACAAAACTGTGCCTGGATAAATGGTGATGTTTAATTAGTTTTGGTAATAATAACAGCAACAATGAAATTATTGTTTTTAAGTGATACTAATTTTCTATACTGAGATGTTTAACCTTGGCAACTTTAAGACCTGTGGCCTTCAACTCCATGACTGGCTGGGGAATTCTGGGCGTCAAAGCCCACAGATCTTAAAAGTTGCCAAGTTTGGACACCCCTGTTCTAAATACTATAAGCAGGCACAGAGATCAGTAATTCTCAAATTGTGTGTTAGTTCACATTAGTGGACTACAGATCTTAGCACCCCTATGACAATGTTTATTCTTGTTTCTCTTCAGATTGTGTTACATGACAGTCCCTTTATACAAGGGCAATTTGGAAATAAACCTCCATTTGGTTATCAACCAACACCACACCAGAAGTGATGCCATAGAAAATCCCGCCAAATGTGAAGATGCCAAAGGAGTACTGCTAGTGAAATTCATAGAGCGTGGTTCAACCATCAGTTCAGAAGTCTACTCTGAAATGTTACAAAAACTCAGATGAGCCATCCATAAGAAGCATTGGGGCATGCTGACTTCTGGTGTGGTGTTGGTTCATGATAATGCTCACCCGCACACTGCTAGACACACCCAAGAACTTTTGAAGCAGTTCCGTTGGGATGTTTTTGATCACACACACCCCATAGCCCAGATTTGGCGCCGAACGACTACTACTAAGGAATTTCAAACCTTGTAAGACGTTATGACAAGTGCCTCAATTTGAATGGTGATTATGTCAAAAAGTAATGTAATGTTGTAGTTCTCTAATGTGTATAATAAAAGTTCTGTATCTGCGAGTGTCTGTCATTGATAACCAAAGAGAGGTTTATTTCCGAATTGCCCTCATATAAATTCGAGGTGCAATCAGTTCTGGATTTCACGTTACCTACTGTTCAATTAGAAATAGTACAGATATGCAAGCACCCCAAATTATCAGGCAGCTGAAACATGTTCTCTGGTAGGAAACGTTGAAGATTTTTTTAGTTAATAAGTCAAAAAAGGGAGTGACAAGGGAATTGGGGGCTCATTTATTTCTAATTGTGTGCCTTCCTTTGAAATCAAATTGTCAGAACTTATAAGAAAAGAATTCATGCTTATTCATTCAAAAGTATTTGCAGCTTTTTTTTAACATTCACTTTTAATATGTACAATATAGTTAAGCAATCATTGCCAGTTTATTTTATTTTTTATAAAGTGCAGTTTATTAATACTGAATTATATTCAACTTCTTTTCTTTCCTAGAATGACCAAAACAAATTGGAAGTTCAAGATCACGTGAAGTATTAATACCACTTTACAATGCCTTGGTAAGGCCACACTTGGAATACTGCATCCAGTTTTGGTCACCACGATGTAAAAAAGATGTTGAGACTCTAGAAAGAGTGCAGAGAAGGGCAACAAAGATGATTAGGGGACTGGAGGCTAAAGCATATCAAGAACGTTTGCTGGAATTGGGTATGTCTAGTTTAATGAAAAGAAGGACTAGGGGTGACATGATAGCAGTATTCCAATATCTCAGGGGCTGCCCACAAAAGAGGGAGTCAAGCTATTCTCCAAGGTGCCTGAGGGCAGGACAAGAAGTAATGGATGGAAACTAGTCAAGGAAAGAAGCAACCTGGAACTGAGGAGAAACTTCCTGACAGTTAGAACAATTAACCAGTGGAACAACCTGCCTCCAGAAGTGGTGAATGCTCCAACACTGGAAGTTTTTAAGAAGAGACTGGACAGCCATTTGTCTGAAATGGTATAGGGTTTCCTGCCTGAGCAGGGGGTTGGACTCGATGACCTCCAAGGTCCCTTCCAACTTTATTATTATTATTATTATAAGTTGTCCCTCAAATTCTCCTACATTTTGTAAAAGAAAATTTACTCTTTGTTCAGCCTTGTGTCCAATTTGATTCTTCAAAATGAGAGTCATAATGAATTGGATTTTTGACAATCCACATGACACATGTGGAGGGGTCACACAAACTTAATAAGTAGTTTCAGAATAAGTAGCCTCATAGAACTCCCCATATCAGGCTACATAGGAATTTACAGGTGAATTCCAATGCTCTGAATTTCACCCAGAAGCAACCAATATTGGTCCCAAGCAGTAGTATTACAGTCTGGTAGGATTTGTCCACTTTGCTTGGGCAGCTGCATTTTCTACCAGTTATAGCTTTCAAAGGGGCTTCAAGAGCAATGCTCTTAAGGCTCTTCTGTCAGGATCCATACTTGCTCCTCCAATAGAAGCTGTAAGTCCAGGAAAACCTTTCAGATTATTAGCCTGTTCTTTCAAAGGTAGCACAACCCCATTTAGGGCATAAGTGAGATTTTTTTCAGAATCAGAAGACCTCTAAATCAAGGGTGTCAAACTGCCGGCCCATGGGCCGGATGTCTTACACAGAAACCGTGCCCACCCAGCTCCAGCAAGGGGGAAAAAGTCATGATACATCATGACATGTCATGTGACACAGCAAGTTTGGCACCCCTGCTCTAAATCAACAGGATTGAGCCAGAATTAAGCCTGAACTTGTTTCTCAAACACTTGGAAGATCAGGTGAAATGTTTTTTCTCACTACCAGCAGTAAAGTACAATCCTTTTTTAGGTTTTTTCTTTACTTCAGAAAGCTCTGTCAATTTAAGCATCTACTGACTTCTCGCGGACATCAACTCAGCACTCACCTCTTTTATCATCTACATGTTTCCAAATCTTTTTTAGCCAGGCCCTTATGCCTTCAACTTCTCTTAAATTAAAATGTTGTAGAGGAAAAATGAAATAACAGTGTTACCCCCTTTCTCTTCCTTTGACAATTTCTGCTCTACTTCTCTGTTTTTGCTTCTGAGCCCAGATCTCCAATTAAGGCATCCAGGATGCTGCATCTCAAATTACCAGATAACCGATTTTCTTTTCTCTCATCTTCAATGCTAGGCAATTTTAATTTGCATAGATTTAAATTAATTAATTACAATTAGGAATGATGTATTCAGTTCTGGGCACCACAGTTCAAGGATCAAGAGTGAAGCTGTGAGCAAGGCTTCAGAAATTGGATGGAGGAGTATGTGTATGAGGCAGCATACACACGTCCACACCCAGAGGAAATGTGTGTGTGTGTTCAACAATAAGTAGTATTATTAATTTCATAGCACTATTGTCTATGCAAAATATATTATAGGAGTAACAATATCTAATGTGTTCAAAACCGATTCATGTTATCATGATATTTTCTACAATCGCTCTACAAAGTGGGCCTATAGTGTATGTTTTGGGTTGCGAATCAGCTGACTGGTTTCAGAGGTCCCTTTCCCTATGATTCTAGAACTACCACCTACACTTATCTCCTTCAAATCCCAATCCAACCTGAAGCCACTTTATCCATAAAGATTTTGACAGAGCCTGAGTTACCACATATTGCTTTAATTTAGCCTGAAAAATGTCTGAACACAGGCAACTGAAGCAAGCATATATTGTTCTTTTGTTTTCTCTGCACCCTCTCTTCCCTTACTCCTGTATTTTCCTCGTGTTAAAACATAGATTGCAAGCTATTCTCAGCAGTGATCTCCTAATAAAATATGTTCATTAAGCCTATCAAAATCTCAGCACAGCTGTTTAATTTCTTTGAAAAATGTGAACTGTAGAAACTTGGGGAATTGCCAGGCTGCAAAAAAAGTAATAGAGTGTTAATAGATGGCTTATACCATTGCTAAAAATCTATAAAATAGTACACCTAAAGACATCTGCACTTGTCATAGGAGGTATAGTTTCCAAACTTAAATGTACAGAATCAAGGGCTTCTTATCATATTTCTCATGAAATCTGTGAAGGTTAGTAAATACTTATCACACAAGAATGAGCCAAACAAAATTATCATCCATCTATGTGTGTGACTCTAGCTTGCTGGATCTAATGTGCATTTCTGCATCCTACAGATCAGTACATGTAGTTTTAGCCATGCTGTAGTGAATTTTAGGAATACATTTTGAAAAAGGTAGCAAGGGATTGGAATTTTGAGAGCAATAGTTATTTACAAGCATCAGAGTTGTGAAATGCTAAACCAGACCAAGGACCGTTCCTTGCAATATCCTGTTTTCAAACCACAGCTTGTCAAATGTATCTGTGAAGCTGACAAGCAAGTCATGAAAGAGAAATGCCTTCTTTCTTGTCCATCCCCCAGCAACTGAGGCTCACAAATGTTCACCTTTTCAGCACAGAAATTTTATTCAGTAATCTGGATTCTATCTATAGATTTCTATTCTGATGAATTCTTGAACACAAATTGGGATGCTCTTGTTAAGGCTGTCCTAATATCTACTTTCACCTACATTTTTCTCCTCCTCCTCCTCCTCCTCCTCCTCCTCCTCCTCCTCCTCCTCCACCCGACTCTGAGCAACTCTGGGCTTACTGAAATAAACTTTCCCATAGTTTTCAAGGATGGAGACTTGTCATTTACTCAGTCTTATAAATGGCTTGACCATGGATACATATGTATATTTATACACCACAATATTCCTTTTCAAAGTAAACAACATTTCAGGGTAAAAAATCATTATGTAAGTGTAGAAAGGGAGCAGGAAAAAGTAAACTAAAGAAAATTAAAAGCATGAGAGAAGAAAAGGAAATACAGTTTATGTCAACATTAATAATAATTTATTTTGCGGTCACAGACCAAAATACAAGTGCAACAAAAGAAAACACAGAAAAATATCACAAACAATTAAACACCAGAAGCCTTGGCTAAGGAGGAATTACAACGTTCTCCTCTGGTAGATACAGCTCTTAAAAGAAATTTAGAAACCTGAGAAGTAATATAGGAGGAGCCACCCCCTAGACAATATAAAATCGGATTACTAACATTAGAACCAGAGGGATCAATTCCAAGGAGAGAGAATAGTTTAATTCTGGCTGTGTTATACATAGGGCAGTATGATAAGACATGCTCCACAGTTTCAACTTCGGCCCTATCACAGGGGCATAGTCGCTCACTGAACAGGAGCCTCTTAAATCGCCCATCGAGTAGTGCTGAGGGCAAGACATTGAAACGAGCCAGGGAAAAAACTCTTCTATACTTGGGGATGGTTAGAGTATAGAAATATGAAGCCATCCTCAATCCGTAATTATTAGAATGGCTAAAGATCAGAGGGGAGCAGGTTTTGTTGGCTCTGGCTCTTAAATATTGTAAATCTATGTCCACAAGCCGTTGGACTACCCTAAACTGGGCGTCCTTGAGACCATAATCTCCCAGAGCATCCCCCGTAAAACCTAGCAAGTGGAGTTTCTTTGTTAGTTCCCTCTCCCAACGAGAGGTATGAGAGTCAGCAAACACCAGGGAGAGGTAGCTACCAGGGACTGCCGAAAAGAGCACCCGAAACCACCATTTGAAGGTGTTAATCCACGCCATGCATTCGACTGAACGAATGCCCAGTTCCAGGTAGATCGAGGCAAATCCAACACAGGGAGGAAGACCCAGAAGTTTCCTAAAAAAAACAGCCTGGGTTCTTTCAATACAATCTTTGAAGCCTCGTACCCATATGGGAATTCCATAAAGAGTTTGGGCCAGGGTTTTGGCTTTATATATACGCAGAGCAGAAGGAATAAACTGGCCTCCTTGGGTAAAAAAGAATCTTATAATCTGCTGATGGCTACAGGAGGCCGAATTCAGCACCTGGGTTCGATGTTTAGTCCAAGCACCAGTATTCTGAAATTGAATACCTAAATACTTGAAATGGAGAACCTGCCTAACAACATTATCATTGATGGCCCAGTTGTATGATTTCCGGGCTCTGGAGAACACCAATACTTTGGATTTGTCATATATGTCAACATCATTCTGTGTACCTCTTTGAAACCATCATTGCTTCCATCCTGACCTTATGCTACTTTATACATTGTTATTCCTGTGCATTGCCTTTTGTTTTTTAAGCTTCTCAACCATTTCTTTTTGAGGATCTTATCAACCCTACCGAACCACAACTTTTTATGTCTTTCCCTACCTCTTGACTTATTCTTTCTTGCTTCATATATTTCTTTGTCTATTTGATCCTCATTCATTCTCTTTTTATGACCTAATCACCTCAACCTACTTTTTCATACTGGCCACTCACTGTATTCAGCCTCTATTCATTCAGCACTAATGCATTCTTGACCCTGTCTCTTCTTATTTTTCTATACACACTTCTTAAGTACTCCATTTCTACCGCATTCCACTTATTTTTATGATTCTCCCGACATAGCCAATTCTCGCTTCCATATAACAAAACAGGCAGAAGCACACTCTTAATATACAACATTTTACTTCTTTCAACAAGTATTCATATCTTCTAACAGACCACATACTACTGTATCCTTTTGTACTAGAACCCACATGCCTTAAAAATTTTCCATCCATTTCCCATCTTTACTAAACACTTACCACAGTACACAAATGTATCTATTTGATATAGTTTTTTGCTATTTATATATGATTTACAAGTGTTCAAACCATTTCCCCCATCAAAAAAAGCCATGTATTTAGTCTTACTGTAATAATTTTCAGTTTTTAGACCCAACCTTCTTGTTTCATCAAACGACATCACATTCACTGCAAATAGTTCAAGGGCTCATAACATTCACTGCAAATAGTTCAAGGGCTCAAGAATATAGTGCTACCTACATACAAAGCTATATGTACATTCATGTCCTCCCCTGTCATCTTCCATTCATTTCATTAATTTCTGTGTTTTATCACTTACTCCCCTTATTCTCTAAGTTACAGTTTTCTGTATTGGCATAGTTATCATTAAATAAGCTCATACCCATGAGCTTAGATCATGGCTTAGATCAGGGATCTTCAAACTTGGCCCTTTTATAACTTGTAGACTTCAACTCCCAGAATTCCTCAGCCAGGCACGCTGGCTGAGGAATTCTGGGAGTTGAAGTCCACAAGTCATAAAAGGGCCAAGTTTGAAGACCCCTGGCTTATATCAAGCAAGGCCTTCATCATGCTTTTTTACAAAATAGAGAAAATGTAGGCCAGGTTATTTGTATTAAGCATACCCATAAAACAGGCAGTGTTCCCTTTTCTATACAAAGGACAGTACTGGTCAGTTGGAGCACATTCTGTGTTATATCAAAGTGCCTCCAAAGCCAAATTTTACCCAAAGCATGCTTATGCTACTTCATGCAAGCAAGGTTCACTAACCTAGAAACTATTTTCTAGTTTCAGAAGCCATGGTGGTGCAGTGGTTATAATGCAGTATTGCAGGCTAACTCACTGCTCACTGCCAGGAGTTTGATCCTGACCGGCTCAAGGTTGACTCAGCCTTCCATCCTTCCAAGGTCAGTAAAATGAGGACCCAGATTGTTGGGGGCAATATGCTGACTCTGTAAACTTCTTAGAGAGAGTTATAAAACACTATGAAGCTGTATATAAGTCTAAGTGCTACTGCTATTGCTATTGCCATTTTGCAAGCTAACATACTGTTGCCCATTTGGGTATAAATACAATGTACTGACACATGCATTTCCTTTTTTAAAAAAGTTTTTATTAATTTTTTTCATACAGTTCAGTAATATTTGTTCAACAAACGTGTTGTCTGAGTTTATCATTCACTAATATAAATTTAATTCATAATCCTTTATTCTTTTCTCCAGCCATTGATAAAATAAGTCCCAAGTTTGATAGTATTCTGTTTCTTTTTTTTTCTTTCAATCTCAAAGTAAGTCTGTCCATTTCCGCACATTCTAGTATTTTTTAAATTATTTCTTCTCTGGTGGCATTTCTTCATTTTTCCAATGTTGTGCAAATATGATTCTTGCTGCTGTTATCATATGTAGAATCAAATATATGCTTTGTTTATCAATCTTTTCTGGCATTATACCTAATAAAAAAAGTTCAGGTTTAAAATCTACATGTTTTCCCAACATCTTTTCTAGCCAAGTATGTATTTTTATCCAATATCTTTTTGCTTTAACACGTCCATCATGCATGATAATAAGTACCTGACTTGTGTTTACATTTCCAACATCTATCTGACATATTTTTAAACATTTTTGCTAATCTTGCTAGTGGCAAGTGCCATCTATGAAACATTTTATATAAATTTTCTTTATAAGAAGTTGACATTGTCAATTTATAGTTTCTTTCCCACAGGTTTTGCCATTTTTCTAAATCTATAATTCTTTGCCCATGTTATTAATGCATTTCCATTGTCTTTGCAAGGACACACTACACTTCTTATAGCTGGACGGACATATTTCTATAAATTTCATCCTCTGAAGTCCTGGTTCAAAAACAATACAATGTTTGTTATAAGTCATTCTAGGAAGTAAAGATATTCAGGAATAGATAGAAACAGCAATAGTTAGAAATAACCATTCATCTAAGACAGGGTATGTTACCTTTACTTAGCCTAGGATTACACCTTTAAATGTTGTGTTGTTGTTGTTGTTGTTAGGCAACAGGGAACATTGTTATGTTATAGGGACAACTCTGGAGAAAGTGAGAATAAAACAATATATTTCTCTTTTTGGTAACTTGGAAAGGAGTTAAAATAAAACAGTAAATTTCATAAAAGCAATTTGTATGTTAAGTGTTCTTAGACTTCAACATTTTACCAGTACATCATAGACACATATTCACAAAGATGGAATATTTGAGAAACACCCTCATCACCAAAAATCAGTAATATATCTGGGGAAAAGACTGGACCCCCATTGTTCAACAACATGCAGATATTGCTGAATGCTACAATGCTTCTTTTATATATTATCTGCATTGAGGGGTTTTGCTTTGTCGGATTGATGAAACATGCAATGCCCATAGATACAGCTTTCCATTGAGATGCACCTTGCATATTTTATTTTCCCCGGCTCAACAAATGCTGATAAACTGCTCCCTCAACCATTTCATCAGACTCTCAACTGTTCACTTTCGATGGCATGATCATTTTCTTACACTCGATCAAATCCATATAAAGGGAATACAGATTTATCTTCTCAACCTTTAGTTGTAAACTATGAGATATCCTGGACACTGGAACACTGAATAATTAGTCAGACTCTTTGATCCTGGGAAAGTATCTGTCGCATTGTTTAATGCTGCCCTCAAATTGATATTGGTCCCCAATATTTTTTTGAGGGCTTTTGCTTTGCTCTGTGTAGACATCTGTAAAACAAAGTTTGCCATGTACGAGAAGTCTCTTAAGGCATTTAAATGTAAGAGAAAACTAGGAACATGCATCTTGAGTCAAACCCTTCTACTTCAAACCTGTTCAAAAAGTAAATTATGTAGAAAGAAATGATAAGATTCCAAATTATTCCAGTTTTCTCAGTGGACATGTTGTTGTTGAATGGGGGTAATGAAGACATCTTGGGAGATGGCTGGTACCTATGTATATGTGTCAGAGCTGTGTTGTATATTTTGTATGCATGGGAGTTGGGTGAGTTATGTGTCTTCCTATGTTTACATGGCCATACTCATGAAACATGCACTTAAGTTGAAAGCTTATGAAGAGCTGGTGTTATTTTGTCTTAAATAGGAAACCGTCAAGAAATTCCAGGGCTGTAGGGTAAACTGAGAAGCTGAAAAGGATCCTAGGAAGCAACAATGGCTACCTGCTTCTAATCTAACTGTTCTGGTTCCAAAGGAAGATTGCTTTTTAAAGAAACATGAGGCATTTTTCCTCTTTGAATCTTTTTATTGCAAACATAACCTTGGCACTTACGTGGATGGAATGCCAGAAACTGAATTTCTCTGGCTTGCATCTTTCTTTTCTTGCTACACCCCTCCATTATTTTACAGTCATGAATTACGTCTTCCAATTAGGCTGGAGGCCAAAGATTTACTTCCGTTTCTTTCCCAGGGTTTCCTCATAAATCTCCTCCCTTTCTGTCATCTGAATTAACTCTAAAAATACCAGACAGTTCTGCATATCTTGTCAAAGCAATAATATCCTATATTAACAGCATTGACACTAACAATTACAGGGATACGCTCACGGAATTAGGAAGAACTCATTTTGACTTGGTTTCTCTTATGTTACAAAGGTATCAACAGTGAAGATCTAACCAATCCTGAATATCTGAGGTGCACCAGACTTCAAAAAGGTTATTCATCCCTGATGTAAAGGATGGTAATCTCTTCCTCAACTGGAATGTAAGAATTGAAAAGCAAACTCAGGATGATGCTCTAGCTTTGGACTGCCAGTGCATAACCTAAATTGGATTAGATGTTCTAGAAAGGTCCTTCTAAATATAGAACTCTATTATGATTCATTTTGGTCTATTCTGAATCTACAGCCAATCAATGTTGCCAAATGACTCATTTCCATGTAAAAATGGAAGAAATTTGAAGCTACAGTGTGAAAACCAAAGTTTAAGATTTCATAACTATTAAAGATATTTTGAAAGAGAATCAAGGGAATGTAATAATGGTATATGTTGTGCATTGTAATACCAAATGTGCAATTTATTTGTCCAGGGAGGACAAGGAAAGATTTATCTTCTGAAAGAAAAAAATAGCTGTAGGACATGGATGATACCAGTGTACCTAAGAGAAAAACTTTAGGCTTTAAGTGGGTCAAATGTTGGGATGAGTCATAATTGTTATAATAGCAAGGAGAAGAATGGTATTTTTTTTTCTGGGAATATGTTTTGGAATAATAAGTGACAGTTGCATCTGAGCTTTTTCTTTTGCTTCAATGACATCATTTTCTCAAGTGTAACCTAATAAAGCCAGGAGGTGGTGAATAAGGGCCAAAGTAACTGTGCTATTAAGTGCATCTTTCCATCTAATGAGCTGTTTTTAGAAATGCAATTTATATTGGCTGGGGGTGGGAGTTGATATTTAACAGGCTTAGAGTAACAAAGGATTTTTTACCCTTTCCTTTCCTGATGCCACCCTAAGGGAATGAGCTATTTGTGCTAAGAGGACATCATACATTGACAGCTATTGGACATAAAAATTAAAAATCTATTTTCATAAAATCTCTCTCTAGAGATGCATGTCTACTATCTATTTGAAAACAGCTTTGCTTGATCCAGTGTGGAAAGCACTCTCCCAGTCCAGATGTGTTGTTGTGTGGTGATGCACAGATGCGTGTAAAAACACAGAAGCTGCTTACCCTGCTTGGACAAGATTGGCCAACCTTTGGTTGACTGGCAATTACAATTCTTGCCAGAAAGTACACAATGCCTTCTGGTGATTTGGAGAACAGACAGCAATAGCAACAGCACTTAGACTTATATACTGCCCTATAGTGCATTATAGCACTCTCTGAGCAGTTTACAGTGTTCAACATATTGCCCCCCCCCAACAATCTGGGTCCTTGTACTGACCTTGGAAGGGTGGAAGGCTGAGTCAACCTTGAACACTGTCAGGCTTGAATTCCAAGCTGTGGGCAGAGTTAGCCTACAATACTGCATTCTAACCACTGAACCAGTAGCTCCTGATATTGGGGTCAGGGGTTTGAAAGGGAGAAAATTATCAGTCTTCAAATTCCTCCTCCCAATAAGCTGAAATCCTTGTCAACCTTATTAGGTAAACTAGGCAAGAAACTGACCAAATTCTATTTTATTGTAAAGCTACATTAACAGAATCTGGAAAGTCTGAAAGTACAATTCTCCCACCATCTCCTTTCCACCTGAGAATGGTGTCTAGGAAGGGTCTCTTCTGAGCCTCTTGCCTCACCCACTATCCAGATGTAGGCTATGCTGTGTCTTATCTGGTTGTTCCCTAGGTGGAGTTCCATTCTCCCAAGATCTTCCCCACATACTATTTCATCATCAAAATGGCCAAATGTCATTGTAATATCTCTTTTGGAAATTCAAACACTTTGTCTATCAGATACATCCTGTTCCAATGTCCAAGCTTAAAAAACAAGCAAAACAATTATCATGCTACCAATTTTCATTGGTACAATGTTGGGATGTTAAGGGGCAACCAGTTGGGTGCTGGGAGATACAAATTGTTCACCCCTACAGACAAATGAAGAAAAGCAATTCCTTCTTCACTCTAGTGAAGAGAGATTTGAATTACTATGATGTACAGCTAAAAATGTCTTCCCTCTCCTCCCTTTACTGCTATTGGTCTTCTTGTAGTTGCAGGGAACAATAAAGAAACTAATCAAGACTGTTTGCAAAGAAGGGCCATTAGAATGTCACTCTTCACATGTCTTCTTCCTTATATTAATTATGCTTCTACCAACCTTTTGGACAACTGCTCATTGAAGAACAGAGCATATAAACAGGGTAGTGTAGACAGAAGCAGAGATGATTAAAGACAATCACAATGGCTGCATGGGATAGAAGAACACCTAACTAAAAATCATGTGGCAAGGGCAAGGACAAGATATCAAAACCCATTATTTTAGAAGCTGTATTTAATGGGGACCAGAGTGCATCATGTATCTTACAAAGATCCAAAGATCCATCAACACTAGTATCTTACTTTCCAGAATGTCCAATTAAATTATTTTGGAAAGCTTTCAAGGTGAACACCTATAGTGTTCACCCTATTTCACCCTCTTCTCCCAGGCCTCTGGCATTCAATAGAACACTAATAAGTATGAACATCCCATTTAACAGTTGTAGCAAATAGCTATTGATAGATCTATCCTCTGTGAATTTATTCAGGTTTTAAAGCCTTCTAAATCAGTGACCAACACCATATCTCAAGGCTGCAAATTCTAAAAGTTAATTATGCATTGTACAAAGAAGTAGTATTGTCTAACCTAAATCTACTACCAATAAATTTTCTTAGCTCTTAGTTCTTAGTTCTTGCAATATACTTAACGAGAAGAATAAAAGAATAAAAGAATAAAAAAGAATATTTTTAAATACAGTAAAGATAAAGAAGTTTATTTGTGCTTCTATCCCTCTAGGCCAGGAACAAGTCTTCATAATGGCTTGCTGTATAGATGGTCCCAGCCCACTGAAAATTACTGTTAAATTCTATACATGACATATGACATATACTGAGTTCAGAGAAATTTACTTTCAGGTACATATGTGTAGAAATGCAATTTTTGTCTCTTTGTAATGCAAATTCCCCCCTCTGAGTTAACTCCAACAACTTTAAGAGAGTGTTTGCATCCACCTCTGCCTGAAGCAATACAATAAGGCATTTTCCAAACAAAGATTTCAGAAAAAGCATAAAGTTCACTGATCACAAGCATATTTGAGAACTAATAGCGGTGATTGTTTGATGGAGGTCCTTCAGGCATAAGGGGCAGCAAAGAAGAAGGAAATTCTTATTGTAGGAAGTAGAATAAGTCCTTCCAAAGCAAAGCCAACTAATAATCCTTATAATTCCTGCCTATAAAAATAAATTATGCAAACAATGAGAAAACTACCTTGAACTTTCTTTGTGGAAACTGGGAAGTGGTGAGTTTCTCTCTGTGTGTGTGGGTGCATGAGAGGGAGGGAGGGAGGAAGAAAGAGAGAGAGAGAAAGAGAGAAGAGAGGGAATACATTGTTGATATTCTTGGATAATCTGTAGCCAGTTCTAGGATAGGTACAGTAGATAAATAAGCACTGATGCTATCAATCTGGACCAGGTTGGTTTTTTTCACTCCTAGCTTGCTTGTTTCTCTTCTGCTTGTTCATTGTGTGCCAGCTGAACACATTCTGTCTCAGTCTTCTCTTGCCCTCCCCCACCAAACATATTAAGCTTAATAAATATTTTTATGAGAATTACTTTGTATAGTCCTTATGCAATCAGCCATGCTGTGTATGATAACCCAAGACGATGGAAACCCATTGACTTTTTGTTGCAAATTAGTCTACTGCCTAATCGGTGAACCCTGCTAAGCTTCTGAATTATGAGAAGAACTAGCAGCTTCTGTTAGAACACTCAAATGAATTATATCAATTCATAAACTTGTTCATGTCCAGATTTCATTAGCCACACATTAACAGCATTTTATGTTTATTACTGCTCTGACATAATCTATAAATAACTAAATGCTAATCATAGTGTTCTGCCGGGCCTCATCATTTAATCATAAAGAGATACATTATTATAAACTATAATAGATAATAACAAGCCTGGGTCAACGGGCACATATTAAAAGATCACAATTATATCCTAAAAGGCTAGGCACCTCATAGATTTGGCAACACATAGGTCCATAGCTAATCACTTGCAAATGTTTCCCCTCTGACACACTTACAGTACAAGGTGACACAACTAGGCAATCTGCTTGTAAAACAGAGCAATGCTTGAGTATCAAAGTAAACAGAGAACAATTAATGGCGGCTGGAAGGGGATGCTGGGGATGGATTACAACATTTGCCAGTGGTAAGTCTATTAAAGTTTTATTACTGACTGATTTTGTAGTATTAAATGGTCCAAACTCAAGGGCAGGGGAAAATATATATATGTATGTATATATATATATATTTGTTTTCTGAGGTTTTCACGGGTGTTTGTATGTAGGTCTTTGGTAATTCGGGTTTTCTCCCGTGTAAAATTGGAAGTGTCTTGGCGACGTTTCGACGAAGTCTCATTCGTCATCTTCAGGCTGGTGTCTCTTCGGCCTTGTGCTTTTGGAAGCAATGTGTGATCGCAGCTGTTTCTTCCTTTTAACTGCCAGTGGAGGTATGAACTGATTGGATGGGAGCTTGGCTGTGTTCTGATTGGGTGGAGGTGTGATATATATATATCCCTAATAACTATAAAAAACTTAAAACTCAAATCCCAGGTATACTCATAAACAAACTGTTTTATTACTAAGCTTTCATCGGTCCTCTGCTGACGTCGTCAGAGTAAAAGCTGGAGGCTGGCTAGCTCGCTTATGTAGCTGGCTGTTTCAATGATGTGCCACAGGACGAGGAAGCCTAGAGGATGATGCGGCAATGACGTTGGGCAGCCACATACGAGTGAAACAGACGGAGAGAAGGAGGGCGGGGGCAGAAAAAGCACCAAGATTCAAACGCGTGCAGGCAGACGCGACGCGTTTAGGAGCAATACGGTTGACCAGAAGTATAGTAAAACTCTATATAAGAGAACTCCCAGTAACCTTGCTTTTATGCTCTGACGATGTCGGCAGTGTTGGCCGATGAAAGCTCAGCACTTGTATTAAACAGTTTTTGGTTTAATGTTATCCTGGTGATCGAACTTATTTGTTTTTACTATATGGCTCTACCCAGGGTTCGTATTTTTAGTATAATTATATATATATATATATATGTTTTCTGAGGTTTTCACGGGTGTTTGTATGTAGGTCTTTGGTAATTCGGGTTTTCTCCCGCGTAAAATTGGAAGTGTCTTGGCGATGTTTCGACGAAGTCCCATTCGTCATCTTCAGGCTGGCGTCTTCGGCTTCGTGCTTCTAGGAGCACGAAGCCGAAGACGCCAGCCTGAAGATGACGAATGGGACTTCGTCGAAATGTCGCCAAGACACTTCCAATTTTACGCGGGAGAAAACCCGAATCACCAAAGACCTACATATATATATATATATATATATATATATATATATATATATATATATATATATATATATATATATATATATATATATATGTCTTTAATAATTTTAAATATTGGAATCCCAGGTATGGACATTTAAAGTCAATTAAATAAAATAATGAACTCTGGGATATTAGAAAAAGGCTTCTTTATTGCTGAGCTTTCGTTAACAACCTGTTAACATCATCAGAGCAAAGGGCTAAATGGCAAGGGAGCATGTGCATAAATTCACATAACAGTTGGAAAACGGTTACATTGTGGCATGTGCACATAGCGTGCTTAGGAAGCTCGTTTAGAAAAATCACATTGACGGTAGTAGGTATACAGTAGAAAGTCTCCCGACAAGATTTAAAAGTCGCGCTTGACAGCTGTCAGGCGCGCAAGCCGGAGCGTGCCTGTCAGTTGTTCGGCGCGAGGTTAACACAGCACCTGCACGTGAGAGGGCAAGACGAACATCAAAACTGCCCTCTACGGAAGGAATCCAGCCGGCACAAGACTTCACGCAATGCCCCGAAAAACCTCGCGCCGAACAGCTGATGAGAGCGATCCGACTTACGCGCCAAACAGCTGACAGATCCAGTCCCACAACACCTGCACGTGAGAGGGCGAGATGAACATCCAAGCTACTCTCCACTAAAAGAATCCAGCCGGCACAAGACTCCGCGCGGCTCCCTGTTAACCTCGCGCAGAACAACTGACAGGCACGCTCCGGCTTGTGCGCCTGACAGCTGTCAAGCGCGACTTTTAAATCTTGTCGGGAGACTTTCTACTGTATACCTACTACCGTCAATGTGATTTTTCTAAACGAGCTTCCTAAGCACGCTATGTGCACATGCCACAATGTAACCGTTTTCCAACTGTTATGTGAATTTATGCACATGCTCCCTTGCCATTTAGCCCTTTGCTCTGATGATGTTAACAGGTTGTTAACGAAAGCTCAGCAATAAAGAAGCCTTTTTCTAATATCCCAGAGTTCATTATTTTATTTAATTGACTTTAAATATATATATATATATAATAAAAACAAAATAGTTCGAGCACCAGGATGATATTAAAACAGAAACTGTTTAATACAGAAGCCAAAGCTAAGCTTTTGTCGGCCAACACTGCCGACATCATCAGAGCATAAGACAAGATTACTGGGAGTCCTTTTTATACTGCCGGACGGCTCTGCGCCCGGCTTCTCGATCTAGTCATCGGTCTGTCTGTTTTCTCTATTTGGTTCGTTCTTAAAGGGCACACGTCTCTTGCTGCATTGGTATCTTCCGAGGTTGCTATTTTCCCTTTCTTTGCCTTAATCACTTTCTTTCTGCTGTTGTGCGCTGGTTGCTTTCACTCATTTTCGCTTATCCCCTTTTTTGGTTCTATTCCGGGATCCGTCTGATCTTCCTTGGCAGGGTTTTGCGCGTGTGTGTTCGGGGGGGGATGTATTGAGTGAGTCCGGGTGTCTATCAGGGCAGTCTCTGGTGGATATGCTCCTGCATGTGTTCCCACACTCAGGAGCGCTACCTTCTTCCGTGGATATCCATGGGTATATTGGTGCACTTCTGGTTGTCCACCCCATCTTAAGGTCCTTTGCTGCTCGATCGTTCATTGGGTTTTTCGGTCTCCCTCCGTCGTTTGCTAGTTCTTTTGCCCTTCTTGCGCGCGTGCAGGGTCCCGTAGCATGGCTTCCCATCGTTTGCTCATGGATCTCTTTTTTGCAGTCGTCGGTGGAGTGTCTCGTCATTCCCCCCTTGTTGGCGGGGATCGTGGTGCAGGCACCCCGCGGGTCGCCATCCAGCCATCCGCATCGTTCGCACCCTACTTCTCCTTGTTGTGGAATGGATTGGGGTGTGCGTATTTGGGGTGTCCGTGGGGGGTGTTTTTTGTCTCTTCTCTGTTCCCCTTGTAGGATATGTTGTGAGTTTGTTGTCACACGAATGGGCTATCTCCTCCATATCTCCTTCCTTCTGGTTTTGTAAGGGGTGGGCAAATTGCCTTCGTTGTGAGTTTTGGTGTTGTTTTTCCCATATCTTAAGTGTTTGGTATGCCGGGCAAAGTTCTATGTGGTGATTGATGGAGTCGCCATCAGAAAGCCAGGCCTCCTTGAGTAGGCGGCCTCCCTTAGTGGTGCCCCTGGATATAGGTTGTGCACTGGCAAGATCAAATTCATGTCCATAGTTGGTCATATGGGTCCAAATCTGTGAATATTGTTCCTGTCTTTTAACTGCCAGTGCATGCTCATGTACCCTAATTTTTAACCTTTTGGTAGTCTCCCCAACATAATTGCAGGAACAGTCCTTGCACTTGATCTTATATATTATCAAGGATTTTTCTTCATTGGGGAGTGGGTCTTTTGGGTGCATGATCTTGGTCCGTAAGGTTTGGTCTGGTTTGTGGGCCACTTCTATATTAAAGGGGGGCAGTAGTCTGGCTGTTGCCTCTGACACACTGTTGATATATGGGAGAGGGATATGCACATTTTATAAACAGTTAAATGGGAGACTAGTATAGCTGTTTCAAGCTCTTTTAGCTCTCATCAGCTAGTCTTACCCCTCTGGGATTCGAACCTAGTCTCCCATTTAACTCTTTGTCAGCCACAAAATTTTGAATTTACAGTGTTCACAGTAGTGAAGTCTGCCTGCAAAAGATGCTCCTAGACTGGAGTGAAACGCAGAACAGATTGCTTTACATTTGCCGGGTGTTCCACCCAACACATAGATATATATCCTCCCTGGCCTCTACTGACAAGATACTTCTCAGTAACAATCTTAGCAGAATAAAAAGAAAGCACAGTGTGGTGTCTATCTGTCAAAGGAATTTATAATCTAAATTGATATTTGGAAATTGTATTTGTGCATGTCCCCTCCCCATATATTTCAATCTAATTTGTAGGTTTAATACTGAAGCAAGTTTCAATATTCCCTATTTCTGTCCAAAAAACCTTGCAGATTATAGGCTATGAAATGGTTAATCATCACTTATCTCCATATCAGCTATGTTCCCCTTTCTATCTGAAGAGGCCTTCCCTTATGTTAAAAAAAAAAAAAGTAATATTTGGCCTAATGGCCAGGAAAATGTGATTGCCACTAGACTAGACTATAAAAATATAGTGATAAGAATTTTCAAATATTTGTTTACTTATTTCTTTGATAGTTTTATATTTCACACTTTGTTCAGGAGCTCAAGTTGATCTACACTGCACTCCTTCTTCCTATATTTCTCCACAGCAATAATAAAGTGAGTCAAACTGAGAGAGGGTGGCTGAATGATTAGAATCTGGGTCTTCCTTGTGTCAATCCAGAAACCTAACCCTGCACACCCAATCAAAACAAGGGGACAACACTTATTATTAAAATGATATGCTGCCCATCTCACTAACAAAAGATTCTGGATGGCGCTTCAACTCAGTAGTGGAGAAAATCCCTAAAAACAAATAAAAGGAGGATTTTTAAACAAATAATAGTCACCTAGAATAGTCCCCAAGAAATTATACCACAGCCAGTGTAATGAAACTAAAATAGTTATAACATGGTCCACATGCTTATCTTTCATCTATGGTCTAATTTTTTATAACATAGTTTGCAACAGTGGTATTTTATGAACTGTAATTTCAAAGGCAAACTATAAACTCCCCAGAAAGCTTGTCCAACATAGCAGTTAAGATGTGGGGGTAGGGTTGAGGAGACCCAAGTTCAACTTCACTCTCTGGGCCACCCTTTGTTCTCTCTCAGACCAATATCAGTTCTAATTGGGTTGTTGTTATGGACAAAAGTGGAAAAAACAGTACTATGTGCAGTTCCTGGAGCTCCTGGTGAAAAAACAGGATATAAATCTAAGTAATAAAAAAAGAACCTTGTATTGATTTACCCAATGAACTTTTTAAAGTTTTATGAAACCTTCCACAGCTTCCAAAACCTCTCCTCAAATAAGATTTCAATTTGCAAAATCCTCAGTGATGTCTATGCTGGACCTGACTAAAGAATTCTGGAAATGAAAATTCACACATCTAGAAATCTCCATACTAGTGCTGGATCTCATGAGTGTTCTGACAGAAATGTTTATTTTTTTCAGGAAGGGGAAATTTTGTTTCCTTGATGAAAATCATCAAGAACAATTTAATTCGGAGAGAGGAATGACCAGTAAGAACTGCTCTTTTCTCTTCTTTCTTTCCTTTTAATGGTCTGCCCATAATATTCAGTAAAGCAGGAATGCTGCTCTGTGGAAATGATCCTCAATGCTCCCTATTTTTCCCCCATGGGCCTTTGCCACATAGAATTCACAAGTTTATTACTGGAGTTTAACCTAGAGAAAATTAGGGCATAAGTTACTAGGATGAATAACCTTTGTTCAGCTGATGGACTGCCGAAATTTCCCAAAAAATGTTCTTTCCAATTGTTGCTCACTGGAATTTTTGCAAAAATTGCTTTGTATCTGATCCTTTAGCAGGTGTGTAATCCAAGGTTAACTCACTTATCCACAATCCTTCTCTCGTATCAGCATTAAGTTTTAGTTTCTTCAGTACTGCTTCACCAATGCTAGGGAGCACTCCAGTATTTCTAATGCATCACTAGCATCAGATCAGGATGAGAGGAAGAAAGAGAAAAAGATGATTATTAGAGAAATGGAGATGGTTACACAACCTAAAATCCCCAGGGTACCCAAAACAGTAGCTTCATGAAAATATTGAAAAGTACAGATGATGGGACTTCAACATCACTTTCTGGAGCCTGCTTACCAGAAATGAGTAGATTCAGCTCGATAGAAAATTAAAGCCTTCTTTGAGCTGAGGTTGAAAACTAGTGACTACTAGGATACTGCTCATGTTTTGTTGGCAACCATACATAATGGGTTAACTTTTGCCTTCCTTCAGGGTTTTTTTTTTTCAATTTTCCTGGCTAAACTAGAATTCCAGGATTTCCTTGCAAACCAGTGATCCCCTTGATATTTTGCAGAAGAATATCCAGAATGGTAGTGAACTGGATAGTATGAAGCTTCAGTACTGTTTCTGGACATTCCTCTGGCACTTCCATTAGCTAATAAAAGCTTCTGAGCATATTTAATGAAACCACAGAAGCCTTTTCTTGATCCTGAAGGGGTCAAAGGCAGCTCCCATTGTTACAAAAGCATCTCAGCAAGGTAATTCCTATCTCCGCGAGGCAAATAGCATCACATTTTCCTTGCAAATTGCTTGTTCAAGGCAAAGCACAGCAGCAGCTGCTGCTGCTGCTGCTGCTTAGAACTGAATGTCACTGAGAAGTTAAGAACAAATAGGGTTCCACTCATTAGTGGAAGGGAGCCATACCAGCTGCTGTCCCCAAAACAAAACAGAAAAGGTTTAGATATTATATTAACTTAGACAGAAGTTGAATGAACTAAAGGATACATTTTCTCCAAAATGCATCACTTACATACACAAAACAAGACCCAGATCAGATAATTGTACAATTTGACCAGGTTGCACTCTAAATACATTAAGACACTTGCTAAATTCAAAAAGGACAAAAATAATTATACAAATGTTTATTGGTATATCCCGTGCTCTGAGAACACAAGATAATTTTTATTGCTTGTCCATATGAGTATTTCTATATACAACTTCTTTATACAGGGGTGTGTGGATGTGGTTTTGTACAGCATTACTTTCATCTCTGCATTGTGATACTATCATAGCTTTAGCTGGTACATTGCAGAACAGATCTACCCTTAGCTTCAATAGTGATGAGATCATGGCCTTTTTATTTTATGTTAGCACTGAATCTCTGTTCTTCTCTATGGACCTGCTTAAATCAAATTCCAGTAAGACCATAGCCATCTCAATATAAGACATTTCTCAGCTGAAATGGTTGATAATGGGAAATATGTCAGATCTAAAGACCAAGGATTAATTGCTGTCTATTAGAATAAAAGTGTTGGGGAGAGAGAATTATGCAGTCATTTGAAGGTCTTTGCTGAATGGATACCCAAAACTGTATTTTGTCAGTGTGAGTTTTTGCACCTCGCAGCTCAGGGTGAAGTGATGGAAATAAAGAGAGAAATGTAAAACACTCTAGAAACCAACCTCTGGGGACTTAATATTCTGATCAGCTCACCTCCAAACATCTGGCTCTTAAATGTTCAAGCACAAAAACAAGAGAGCTAATGAAAGCAGTGCATATTATCTCTGCCATCAATGCACCTCACAAACACCTGCTAAAATTAAAACAAATTGAATCTTGATTGCTGATTAAGTACCCCTTCTTTAGTAAGACATTCTGTCATTATTTGCCCTGGCCCCCAAAGCAGGAACTGATGAAAAAGTAGCAATGGACTGGAGCAGAAGAGGTTGTAGCAAGGCAATTGAAACAGACATACAATGGCACTACATCACATTTATATTCAAACTCTGGGTTCTAATAAACTTGCAAGAAGTTACTACTAAGACTTTTTGTGCTGGACCAAAAGTCAAGACTCATACTCCAAATTATAAAATGAATCTTAGAATTATGAGTAGAGTGCAAGATGATGTTGTTCCCTTTTGAAAATAGGATTGAGAAATATATATAATAGGAAATTGAGGGACCAAGATCTGTCTGTCTCTCTGTCTGTCAAGATAAGGATAGAGATAGAGATCTATTTAAGACTCATTTCTCCAAGATACTATGGAATGGCTAATCAGATGCTTGCTAGAATATACAGAGTACAAAGCAATGATGTTCCCTTGTGAGTTATTCCTTGCATCTAATATTAAGTGGTATAAATATAGAAAACTCCCTTTGGAAACCTTTGACAATTGCCCAAAGTTGTCTTCCATAACTCACAGCAACTTAGTTAAGTTTTAGGTGATGGTGTTCCACATCATCTGATCCTTTTAACTAAAATTAGTGGAGAATGAAGCTGTCATTTTACATGCAAGGCATGAGTTCTGTGTCTGAGCAGTGGTTCCTTGTCAAATGCTGCCTTTATAAATGATGAACCTGTTTAGTTTCTATGACTAATAGTCACTGATCGATATAGGACATAGTGTAATTTCACTATGGAATACTTTGATAAGTTTTCCATAAACTGACAAATTTCAAAGTCACAGAAAAATATTTGAATGAAGAAAAAAGAAAAGGCAGTTCATGAGATATAGACTAAGGGACAAGAAGCAGTGAGATCCAAGCTGCCCTGAAAATGTGAGCTCCATGTTAAGAAACCATTTCTTGCTCACTGAGCTATCAAACATAAATCTCAGTGCTATAAGATAGCACCTATACATGCATTACATAATTGAAAGCTTGGAAATTATGCAAGCCCCCTCCACCCACTACCATTCCTTGCTATGATTGGGAAGAATTGGAGATAATTGCATTTGGCTAAACACAATCACAAACAATGCAGAGAAGTCATTGATAATGTGGGAAGAGGCAGTGCATACTACAATGCTTCCATTTTTCTAGCTTGGCAATGTCTGCATAGAATTCTCCTGTAGGTTCTGATACTATTTTAGATTACAGGATGGATGATGAATTTGATGATTTTATATATATAAAATATATAATCTAAAATAGTATCAGAACCTACAGGAGAATTCTATCCTGTAATATATATATAAAAGACCTACATGCCTAGAAACAAAATGCACATATTACAAAGATATTTAATCTGCAGTTTAACAGATATCTGCAAAAATGCATATTTCAGGGAAAAACTGATACAACACAGTATTTTCTTAATGGATGGGGGAAAGAGTGCATACACACGTAAAAAGTACATGATAAAAAATCCACATAAGGCAGGCTTGAATATTTGTGCACTGTAAAGTGTTGTGCAGAAATCTAGTCAAAATGAAGTTGATTGGATCATCCATCTCTGATTGGTTTCACAAAGCATGTGTGAAAGCTAAATAATGCTAAATAATGGGTCCTCCCATTGAAAACCAACTATGTCAGTTGTAAAAACAACTCAGTTTATAAGACTATTCAAAGTGTGAAAATTAATCCAAAAGCTTTATATTTAATCAGGTTATGATGATGATGATTTTCTACATTTTGACAAAAATTTGAACAAGGAGCCTCCTTCAGCTTTACCTGGAATTACTGAAGAAAGAACCTGAGACTTCTTTCATCTTACGTAGTGGTAAGCAACCTCCTGTCTATAATCCATGGGTGTCAAACTCGCCATATCACATGATGTGTCACAATGTATCATGACTTTTTTTGCATTGCTGGAGCTGGGGTGGGCGCGGCCTCCGCATGATGCAACCGGTCCGCGGGCCGGCAATTTGACACCCCTGCTTTAATCCATAAAACAAGGTTACTATTCATATTGATTAAAATTTACAGTAGTTATAGTTCAAAATATTCCATATACAGAATATAAAGTTTGCTGTCAATCATGGTTTCCAAATTCTTTTAACTAGGGAAGGGCAATTCTGTTCTTTTTCTACTTGAAATACGATAGGTTTACTTGTTCCAAAAAATATGATTATTCCAACTCAGTATCAATTTCGGGGTACTGTTGAACATGCTTGGATGAGTGATTCATTTCCATCAAAGACCATAAGCTCGCCTCCCACTTAAACAATATAGAAACCTGCCAAAATGAGTAAACCTCAGCTGCAACTCCACCAACCAGAACTATGATTTATGTTTAATTTTGACTTGATTTCTATGATAAAAAAGGTCGTATATAAATAATCTCAAAGAGATGTATGAGTCCTTTTACAGTTCAAATTTCAACATTTTCCAAAATGCAAGGAAAATATAAAGACAGAGAATAGGAGCTGGTCTGAATGACCTCGGAATGTTGTTAACAAGAAGGTTGGAATGTGTTCATGCAATTTTTCACCTTTTGAATTCACTCAGTGCAAGGAATGTGTCAAAATTCATTTTAAAATGAATATTATTAGATAAAATAGGGTTATAAATTAATGTTTGCAAAGAACATAAGTTCAGATATTATGTGCACATTTTTAATGTGGGCTATTTTTGCTAATTGTAGATTAATGTGCGGAATGGGACAATATAAGTGGACATCATGTGAACAGGATATATAGGCTGGATATGTAGCAATTTGTCCATTGCTACCTGGAGTGAAGCTACAGATAGGTGTGATGTATTATCAGCATTCAGATTTGTTCTAATAATTTATTAACTGATAGCCAGAAATGTGCTTTTACTACAAATAACTTGGCAGATTTAACTTATGTTTTCCTTTCCATTTGGCAACCATAGCAAGTGTAAATCTTTTTACCCCATCTGCTCTCTTTTACCAATAAGGTATGAAAAGTTAGTCCACCTATCAGATTTGTTCCACTGGGCAAATTATGTCTTACTTGAAGTATTGAAAGTTCAGCTTGGCTATTTGAACTCTGAACATTTATACTTATTCAAGAGTTTTAAGCCACAACTGTCACACAGTGAAAGTAATCAAATCACAGTTTAAAGTGAGGGTAGAAGTGGGACTAACAACATATAACGTCTTGTTGTTAATACCATTTACTCAACATCTTGAATGTTCCTACTACTTACTCAAAAGCTGCTGCAGTACCCATGTTCACCATATGTTTTCCATCAGTGGTTATTATGTTACCTTTCACAATGTCAGGGTTGAACCTCAAAAAAAATAAAAAAAATAAAAAAAACACCAAAAAGACAGGATGGGATGAATGCTTGCAATTGTCTGACTCAGTCTCAGTCTTATTGCATTCTAAATTATTTAAATATACTATTAGACATTATATTGGGGGGAGGGTGTAGAGGGAAACAGATGTTTTCTAATTATGAACTGATTTTTACAGTGCGATGGTGTCACGTATTTAAATTACAAATACAGATTTTTTAGCATTCCAGCTGTGCTTTACAAGGGTTTAATTTGCTTCTTCTGATATGTCACATCGCACCTGCCTTTTAAAACTCCCGTAAATGTAAAACATTTGTCAAGCACAGTTATTAAGGCATGCAGAAGAAATGGAAAGATCCTTGTAGGAAAAAGCATTTGTAGAAAAAGTCAACACCAGACATGGTAAATATGTACCAATTTTCACAGGTAAACTTATACAGATTTACAAATATTCTTTTTTCAAAGGGCAGGAAAACCTATCCAATGGATATGGTGATTTTATATACATTAGAATATAAATACATTAGGACTACTGTATCAGGACTGCAAAACTCTGAATATCCACTAGATGACAACAAACATTTAGATATATTTTTTTTGTATCTTTTTCCTGCCATCCAATGGGAGTTATGGTAAGCTACTACAGATTGAACAATTCTTTTAAAGGGGACCCGTTTGAGGATTGAGCAAAATCTCTAACTGACTTGGAAAACTAGACTGAATAATTTGTTTTAAGTGCTCATTCATTCATTCATGTTAGTAGGTGCTATAATAAATGTGCTCTTGAGTGCTAATACTAGAAAACATTCAGTATGGAGCCTTACAAGGTCTTTCACATAGAAAAGACTATACTACACTAGCTAATCCAGCAAATTTAGGTCTCAATCCAAATTTGTGTGTTTTTTAAACAGAATATGAAATGCCCATGCATGAACACTTTTTTTTACAGAGACAACATTCTGCCAATGAATGAGATTCTTTAAATCCTGAATTGATATGTGTTTCCAATATGATTAGGATTTTAAAAAACCCTTGAATTTTATGAATTTGCCCTAAGAAAAGAGGAGTCCTAGTACTACTGGACATAAAGAGGCCTTTTCTTTAAAACTTGCAAAGAGAGGAGGGGAAATAATTTGTATGTCAATATTTATTTTTGAATAGTATATGGCCCTCTGATGGTAATATACAGTAATTCATAGGGCCGAAGTTCAACCAGTCCAAAGGTTGATCAGGCAAATGGCTAAGGATACCCAACTGGATCTTATTTGTGTTCTTGTTTTTAAAAGTCAGTCACCTAGGAGAACTAACTGGAAACTTCTCTATTATCTTTTCAATCTTTTCTTTTTCCCCAGACTTTTCAGGATGCTCAACAAAATTTACAGATTATCTGACTTTTTTAATCCTCCTTGAATAATGGAACCCATTTCCACTTTCATTGTAACATTTTATTCTATTTTTGTCTTCTCATTTATAGAGCTCTCCTAGCCTAAATGCTTAATAAAAATTTTAAAACTAAAGATAAAAACAAGGCAATTAAGGTTACTTTACAATACACAAAAGTTATCTTAAGTCATATATCCTGTTTTTCCACTAAAACATTTTAGTAATCATCCTGGAAGCCTATGCACCTAAAAAGCAATCTATAGGTGATTAACAAAAAGGAATAAAATGAAATCTAAACATATTTGCTTAAAGCTTCAGGTTCCACTTCATATGCCAAAGTAATTTTTTAATAAATGTGATGAGGCTATCATCCTACGGTTCATCTCTCAAGTAAGTATAGCTGAATTTAGTAGGATTTATTCATAGGTGGGTGAGGAAATAATCATAGCCTAAAAGTTATATTGTTTGGACTTATTGCTGAAATGAAAAGAACTTAACATGGTTCATTGAACATCCCTATTTTGATTCAGCATATTTTGTACTCAACTTTAGCTGACTCCAGAGTCTATTTTTGTGTATGTGTGTGTATAAATATATTTATCTATAAACTCTCAAAATGAAATCAGGCTTCTTTTGCATTTTGCCCTCCCTCCAATGTTTTCATTTTCTTAATTAGTAGCCTTTTTTAATTAGTAGCCTTCATTATTTTTGCTCATCTTGAAGTTAAGCTGTTTTGAGAAATGGCCTAATCTTTCTTAATGGCCCCATTGGCATCATGGACACTTCACCTCCTCTCCACCAAAATAGAATTTTTTCTTGCTTACATATCCTTAACCTGCTCAAGCATTGAAAGCCAATAAAACCAAATGCGTTATTAATTTAGAGTTGCTGAATTTGCTGAATAGGAATATTTCCAAGTTCATATTGTTATGGAAGAAGCACAAGGTCCTTAGTTAGACCTTCTGTATCTTTCACATATTGTATATTATTTAGAGATTGGATCTCATGTAAATGGAAAGTTAGGCCATCATTTTGGAAATAGGATGGGTCGTGTTCATGCTTCTAGCCAGACTAATACGTGCATTAGCAAATGTTCCATAAGTGCTATATAGTTAGACACTCCTTGATATATTTAAGCCACAAATATAGAAAATTCAATTAACTTCTTAACAATACATAATCTATATATGCATTTATTCATCTTTATTTTTTAAATTTATTTAAAATATTTATATGACTATTCTTAAAACAAAAGCAGTAAAACTTTTATTCTATTATTTTTTCATGAAAATAATTCTCTTTATTTTAGACTTTTCTAAAGAAAACAGGTTTGGGACCTATTAAGACAAGGGTCAATCCCAAATCACAGCATGGGATTAAACCTACCTTGCCGAATCTCCAGGAAGCGTAGACTCTTCAGTTGAAATAACTACTACAAAACAAGCATCCACTAAATTTGAAAAATAACCCTGAAACAGACTGGGTATGAGTAGGGCATGGCAATTTGGTGAGTTCCAGAATCCAATTTGTGTATGTTCATTAAGGCCAAGTAGAGCCCTGGTGAAACAACACAGTGGTGAAAATTTCATTACACATGTAATCCAACCATTCAACACATTGCTTGAAAGACAATCTAGTTCAACAAGTCTTAATTTTGTGCCTCATTTTATTTCTTAAGTTTATTATCTTATATTTGTAATTTAAAAGGAAAGCATGCATTTTCAATAATAATAATAATAATAATAATAATAATAATAATAATAATAATAATAATAATAATAATAATAATAATAATAATAATAATAATAATAATAATAATAATAATAATAATAATAATAATAATAATAATAATAATAATAATAAAGTTGGAAGGGACCTTGGAGGTCATCTAGCCCAACCCCCTGCTCAGGCAGGAAACCCTATACCATTTCGGATAAATGGCTGTCCAGTCTCTTCTTAAAAACTTCCAGTGTTGGAGCATTCACCGCTTCTGGAGGCAGGTTGTTCCACTGGTTAATTGTTCTAACTGTCAGGAAGTTTCTCCTTAGTTCTAGGTTGCTTCTCTCCTTGATTAGTTTCCATCCGTTGCTTCTTGTCCTGCCTTCAGGTGCTTTGGAAAATAGCTTGACTCCCTCTTCTTTGTGGCAGCCCCTGAGATATTGGAACACTGCTATCATGTCCCCCTCGTCCTTCTCTTTGTTAAACTAGACATACCCAATTCCAGCAACCGTTCCTTATATGTTTTAGCCTCCAGTCCCCTAATCATCTTTGCTGCTCTTCTCTGTACTCTTTCTAGAGTCTCAACGTCTTTTTTACATCGTGGTGACCAAAACTGGATGCAGTATTCCAAGTGTGGCCTTACCAAGGCATTGTAAAGTGGTATTAATACTTCACGTGATCATGAACATTGCTGTTAGCACATAATTTATAAGACACACATGACTTTAATATGCACTTTGTTCCATTTCATAGCTTGGGTAATTTTGTGCATGGAATGTCTATGTCTGAGACCTGGTTGTTTTTATAATTACATTAAGAAACTGAACTAAAGATAATTGAACTGGCCAAAAGTAGTAGCAAAAGTAGCAGCAATAATCTTTCTTCTAGTTTTGCTCCATAAATAGTTTAGTTACAACAGCTTGGACCATTGCATGTTTTACATTTAGAAAATAATCCCTAGCAGTTTTCTGCCTTCCAAAAATTTTGGACTACAATTGCCATCAACTTCAACCAGAATTGTCAATGTTCAGTGATGATCAGAAGCATGTCCCAAGGCTGGGAAAACAGGATTAGTTTTTAGAAGTCATCAGCATTAGTATATAAAGTTAGTTGCTATTTATGGAATTTCAATAAAGATATAAGTACAAAAGTATATTCCTGAATGCTTAAATCATCCATAAATATAAATCAATTACTTATTATTTCATTAAACTGAAGATGGAAAGAACTCATTCCTAGCTCTTTGTGTTTGCCTCCTGGGGTCTTAGATAGCTTTCTCTGTCAAATTAAAAGAGAAGAAAAGATAAATAAACATGAGAAATTAAAATTGTCTAGGTGTGTGGAAAAAAAAGAAAGAAAGAAAAGAGGAGGGAGAGAAGTGGCAATAGATAGAAATGATGTTCTGCAATTATTACCAGACCTAAGAGAAACAAAATTACTTGATCATAAATTCAGGATAATCTGGTTTTCTTTATGAGTTTCCATTTTATTAATGAAAGGAAGGCAACACCTTAGTGTACCCGGATGAATTAAAATGCCTATTTCAAGAAGCAATCCTCCATAGGGGTCTTTAATAGAATCTGCAAGTGATTCTGAAGCCAGATAATTTAGCTGTATTGAAGGCAATATTAATAGCTAACCTCTTCACATACATCAAATAATTTGGAAGCACTCTGGGAGCACAGTGGACAATTTCATTTGCTTAAAAATGTCCTTTGATTGGTCCAACCCAAGTATAGATCTGACCACAAAGAGAATTATGTGATCATAAAAGAACCTAAGTGGAGATAACTTCTTGTGTTCCCGATTTTTACAGCGCAGATCTGGTAGCCCTCAGAACATAGAAAAAAGATCTGTTCAAAAGTAAGGTTTGGTTTCTGCATCCTTAAGGACTACCCAAGTATTTGTGAGAATTTGAACACAGTTTTCCACCCCATTTTACACTCTGATTTTGCATCTCGTTATTCAATGAAACTAATCCAAAGGGCTTATGTAAGGATCCAAATGCATGTAGAAATATGAAAATGTTGGGGTTGAGTGCATGAGAAAAATAATTTCAGTAACACAACTTTCAATACTATTTTAAAAACACAATGCCAAAACAGAATTAAACATATTCTTCAGTGAACACCTACACATTGGCACAGAGCATAGAGCACAAAAATAAAACATTAAGACTATTGTTGCTAGTAATAATAGTAGTAATTGTAAAGTTAAAAAATCCTAATCTAATAATGTAACCTATCAGAGATTAAGGACATGTTGTCAGCACTTGCTATCGAGTTCTGAGAGTATAAAATGGAAGGAAGGAAGGAAGGGAGGGAGGGAGGAAGGAAGGAAGGAAGGAAGGAAGGAAGGAAGGAAGGAAGGAAGGAAGGAAGGAAGGAAGGAAGGAAGGAAGGCAGGCTGCAAACAATTTATAAACTCATGAATGAAGGTTGCAGCCATGAGGATGTGAACCATGAGGTTAAATGGCTGAATTTAGGATTATGCAGATACGCTTTGTTGTGAGTCCAATCACTGATTCGTAGCCCAAAAGTATTTATAAAGATGAGAAAAAGGTATGCCAAATTTTCATCTGAAGCCTTTTTCATTTCTGCTTCAAGATGTTGAAATTAAACCCACATCTTTCTTCTGATTCTTTATATAACATTAACAGAAATGTCAAAGTCTAAGTTGATTTTAGAAAAAAAAATCAACATGGGGGTGTCATGGGGGGAACAGCAGGGACTACAAATGTAAGAATCAGATAGACAACTGGGGTTCTTTTTTCTACTGATTAGAATAACAAAAATAGCACATGCTAAAATGTTGTGTTTCAGGGTTTTGTTTGTTTGCTTCATCATAAAAATAAATGCATTATGAACTATGAGGAATGAGCTTTAAAACCTAATGAAACAGGAAAAAAAATTCAGAGCCATATGGGGAAGGGAGAAAAAAGAAGATGGAAAGAAAACAGAACAGCATTTAATTCCAGCTGAAGTTTCAGAGGGGATAATAAATCAGACATATGGAATTTTCCTCCAACACTAAATGGGAATGATTTTACTTACTTTTAATAGATTGATGGATGTATCATTCCCCAAATTTGTTTAATAGATACTGATTTTATTATCTGTTCTGCAGAGCTTCCCATGTGACAGAACTGACCAGATTCATTTGAACAATGTGCTTTGCATTTGTGTCACATAGGACCTTAGCAAGGTCATTTTATGGATGGGAAAACTGAGGCTTAACTAGAATAGAATAGAATAGAATAGAATAGAATAGAATAGAACAGAACAGAACAGAACAGAACAGAACAGAACAGAACAGAACAGAATAGAATTTTACCAGAACTCAGTCTGTAGGCCTTTAACTCAATTAGAAATGAAACTAGGTTTTTCCAATCCACAAAGCATTTATATGAATATGAATATATTAATTTTTATACTCCATTTTGCTTTAGGAATATAGTACCATTCTTCCTTAACAACAGAAATATATCTATATCTATATCTATATCTATATCTATATCTATCTATCTATCTATCTATCTATCTATCTGTCTGTCTGTCTGTCTGTCTGTCTGTCTGTCTGTCTGTCTGTCTGACTGTCTGTCTGTCTGTCTGTCTGTCTGTGTGTGTGTGTGTGTGTGTGTGTGTGTATGTGTGTTTACTGTTATATATTTCAGCCAAACCTCTGTGCAAATCTCTAAGCAATAAAATTAGTATTGTCCACCTCCAGATGTCTATGGAGATTCTTAGTCATCCAGGTCATAGTTATCCCAAAGTTGCTTTTTCATGAGGCAACTAGATATCCTTGTTTTTCTTTGAAGACATTTCACTTCTCATCCAAGAAGCTTCTTCAGCTCTGACTAGATGGTGGAAAAGCTCAGGAGGACCTTCAGCCAACATAAGTACACACTTCAAACCCACAAATACACTAAAGCATAGGTTTGTCCACCCCAAGGATAAAATACCCAGACACAAATTGATCAATGTAGTATATGCAGTATAATGCAGTGAACCATGTGCAGATCTGTACATTGGGGAAACCAAAGAACCACTTCATAAACTCATGGCACAACATAGGAGAACAAACCCATCAGAACAAGATTCAGCAGACTCTCTGCATTTAAAAGACAAAGGCAACCCTTTCAAAGACAGCAAAGTCCACAATGTGGACAGAGAGGACTGCTAGTTTGAAAGAAGGGTCAAAGAGGACATCTATGTCAAAACTGAAAAGCCCTCTCTCAACAGAGGGGGAAGGATACAACATCATCTCTCTCCAGTCTACAACACAGTTCTTTCAGCAGTTCCAAGAAAGTTCCAAATCCATTTATACTACTCAGGTGACCCTGATGACACAGATAAACCTCCAGGTGGCCTCAATGACTCTCTAAAAGAATGCAAATGACCAGCTGTCTGCAAGGAGTATAAATCCTTTCATTCCCCAACATCCAGTCAGAGCTGAAAAAGCTTCTTAGATGAGAAGCAAAATGTCTTCAAAGAAAAACAAGAAAGGCCAGTTGCCTCATGAAAAAATACCTTTGGGTCTACCTCCAGACACCCAAATCTGGCCACATAACTGTAATAGCAAGTCACTGTGTTTCAATGGCCCCAAAGTTTATCTTGTCTGATGATAAACTAATAAAAATATTTTTCCTTAGATTTCTCCTTAATCTCCTATGCTCCATCATAGGCAGGACAGGTCAGTTCTTCTGTGGCCTTAGAAGCCAAAGTGTATTCTCTCACTTCCCAAAATATTCTGTCATAAAATATTCTGAGGTAATAGTGTCATAGCAGTTGAACAGAAGAAGGAGAAGCTGAGAGAGTAATGCAGAGAGAGAGAGAGGAACACAAGACAGAAAACATCAGGAATGAAGTGATAAGAAAGATGTCATGGGCATTGAGGATACAAGGGGATACAGCTGCATAGTGAATGTTAGAACTGATCACTGAAGTCTGTTTTAAATGCAAGAATCAACTTTGACTACAGTGACAACATCCTGGTAGTGTATAGCATTGGGGAATCTCCCTAATAAGAGAGAGATGGTGCAGCTTCCCAGAATTAAAATCATGGCCACTTGCCAAGCCCAAGCATGGAAAACTTTCAGCTGTTCTTCTCATGAATAGTTATCAAGCAGGCATGTCCTTAAGCTAGTTCAAGCTGTTAATGTGGCCAAGAATATGCAATATTTAAAAGAGAAGTCAGAAATTTCTCACATGAAATATTATTAGCCCCACTCATTCCTCTTTTCCCTTGCATTTAAGGCAACATTCCAGATATTAATTTTGCATGATTAGCTTTTCTTGTTTGCTTTTTTATATGCTACTACAAAGGCTTGATGTAAAGCTGAGCCCATTGAAATCAGTTGTATACTTGTGGCCTTCTTCACTCACATCTAACTGTGGCACACATAATCATTTTTCTGCTGTGTCCCTATAACATTTCTTCCTCTTGTTCCAGTCCAAGGATGAGAGAACCTTAGGCCACTGCTGATCCCACATTAAAGGGATTTTTCCCTTTTCCCTTTCCTATTAAAGTACAGCTTCACAATGTATAAGATCTGATCATTTGTGATACCCAATATCTTGAAGAGACATTAGGCAAAATGCAGATTGGCAATGCGGATAGCAAATTTCAAGCAGTACAATTTTCTGCTAATGAGGGTTGTCCATACGTAAGGAGTCCAAAAAGTTAAAATGGTGGGAACAACCATACAATAAAAGCCCTGCCTGTTTTTGTTTTTGTTATGTATTGCATGTAAAATAGGGATAGGACTTTGATCATATGGATTATATCTACTATCTTGACTTTTTAAACCCTGCTTTAGACCCCTCTGCTGCTGATTCATAGAAGGATAGAGAGCCAGTATGATGTAGTGATTAAGATACCAGGCCAGGAGATCCTGAGTTCTAGTCCCACATTGGGTACAAAGGCAGTTATTTACATATACTGAATACATAATAAAAAGTTGGAAGGGATTTGTGAGATCTTCTAATCCAATCCCTTGCCTAAGCAGGAGACCCTATACATTCTGGACAAATGGGTGTCAAATCACTTTTTAAAATCCTCCAATGATGAAGCACCCACAACTTTTGAAGGCCAGATGTTCCACTGATTCATTGTTCTCACTGTCAGGAAATTTCTCCTTAGCTCTAGACTGATGATGATGATGATGATGATGATGATGATGATGATGTGTGTGTGTGTGTGTGTGTGTAATTCCAGTTTTAAAAAATGAGATGAACAATGTCTGAGTAGGCAGAGGTTTTTTTTGGTTCCATGGCATAATATACCAGATAGTATATTTTGTTATTATTGTGGATGTTTGCTCTCTAACTGCTTGTCTTTTTGTAGTTGTTTTCATCCTGTTTATGTGAAGTAGGATTGTAAGCTGCTCATTCAGTGAATGCCTCGAGCAATAGAGAAGTCTAGTTAAATAATTAATTATAAATAAAATAAAGGCTAATGTTGCTAAAAGCTGCCACATCTAGTTTGTTTGTTTTTACTAATTCAAAATTAACACAGATTACTTAACCTGGTACCAACCAGGTTAATAAAACTCATAAGAGAATTTGCAAATAAGTAGGAGATATTTGGATTTATTCAGTGGCCTTGCTCATACTGTATGCCAAAAGAACAGTTGCAGCTGAAATCTGACTGCAGTTTATTGTGCATGTTTTGCGAATCCAGTCTGTGTTTCTGTGCTTCTTGCTTTTTAACCATACTTTCATTGTCCCATCTAATCAAATGAACATTGCAGCTTTGCCCTTCAGCCCTATGGGTTGAAACATCAGCTCCTTGTGTGTACTGTTAAGCAGCCAAGACAGTGGATCATATGTACAGTCATGGACCTATTCCTATAGACTACACAATACTTGGAAATAGGCTTTATAAATTATGTTTATAGGAAATATAAATTATATGTTCAAATAAGGATGATGTTATCATTAACATCCATGATTAATTTCTTTTGGGAAGCTTATGACATCCCTAAAAGAAAAAAAATCACTTGAAATTCCTACATATGTTCAAAGGTCAAGCACTATTACAACTCAAACGGGAACCTTGCCACATGCCCCCCCCCCTCCTGACTATTGAGACAATAACTATTACCTGTTAATCCAGTCTAACTTCCTAACCTCAATTATAGTTTTTGAGATGGAGGTGATTAAAAAAATTAGTCTTTTTCTACCTTTTCAACTAATAGGTCATTCCTCCCAAGGAAACGAGGCTGGGGAATTAATAGCAACAATAATTATAGGTGACCTGAATATATTCATTCATTCATCCTCACCAAAATGAATTTTCTATATTTTCCACCAATCTCTGTGATCTTATTTCTTCCCCACCACAGCATAGCAGAGGAAAACAACTCAAAAAGTAGGGAAAGTATGTCAGAAAACCTTCTCTGCATTACTTCCCTGTGATTTGAAACAGTATTGTATAATAGAGGTGGTAGGAAAAGAAAAATCATATGTTCTTTTCTTTGGGGCACTTCAAACTCCTTCTGGTTCAGAAGATTCACTTTTGGAAACATCCAATCTGCTCCCAAATTAGAAGTTCAGTGGTGGTCCAGAGAAGGAACCAAATGATACAGAGTTCTCCAGAAGATTGCATTCTCAAATCATGGAGTTTTAGTACAACTTACTGTAACTTAAAGGGAAATCTGGTGAACTTCCTGTATAACCACAACAACTCTCTGTTCTTTGGGTTAATTAACCAGAGAGTAGCCTGCTAGGAACTTTTTTCTTTTGACTCTTCCCAGGAGCTGGGTGGCCAGCAGAGATGGAGGTATGCTCCAGAATGTGGAGTGAGAATCAGTCCCGGACAGACATCTAGCAAAAGGAAGTAAAGTAGGTTGGTTTCTTTTATTCTGGATGTGCTCAAAACCTCACCTGATACATTTCACAACTGTTTTTCCTTAAAGCCTAATCTTCTTTTTGCTTGAGCTTATCCATTTTCCTTTGTTTACACTTAGGCTTTTAATGTAATTATTTTTCTCTAATACAGGCACTGATTTGTTGTTGTGGGCCTTAGTAAACTAAATAATATTTTACACAGAATTTTGGTGCCAATTTCTGACCTGGAGAGCTGTGTAATCTGGCAACACACCTCAGTTTGTTTACACCTTAACAAGTTACTTGTGAATTATTGGACCTAAACTAACTTGGTATTTTTCACAGAAAGGAGAAAAGGTTTTCCTCCTTTTGGTCCTGATTTTGAATCTGGGTTGAAGGGTTGGATTGATTATGAGTTGTACAAAAGAAGAAGCAACTAAGCATTAAGCGAAAGATAATCTAGTCTCCTTTCTCCAGTTTGTTTGTATGCATTTCATATTGCTTTAATCTCCTGACAGTTCGCAACAATATATAAAGCCGTAAATAATAATTCTAAAGAGACATAGCCATGATGATAATAGCTTACAATATTTTAACATTATTTAATTTAATTTAAATGAATCAATGAATAATAAATGTAAACAAAAATAATAATTAAAGGTGTAATCCACAGATGTTACTGGAAGAGCTCTATCCTTACCAACTTCTAGAAGGTTACCAAGAAGGAGACTAGACTAGACTACCCTTATCTTACAACAGTGGAAATCCACTATCCACCACAATATTCATCCCACTAAACATATCACATGGATCAATTCTGATAGGAGAAAAATTCTTGTGTTAATCAAGATAACCCACATATATAGGTTAATATCACCATGCTTTCTAAGCATGTCTCCAGTTCCCACATGTAATTGCCTGCACCGCTACATTCTGTACCATCTGAGGCTTCTGGATAGTCTTCAAGGGCAGCCACAGGGAGAATATATTGCAGTAGTCCAATCTGGAGGTGACTAGGTCTAGAATGGCATCATTCTGAAAACAATAGGCCTCTAAATCCAGAGCCACTCAGTGTTGCCATGGTCCAACTGAAGCTTGCTCACAGCTTCCAGTCACCAGGATGTGATTTTGACAGGATCACCTAATTCTCCAGGGGCAGAGAGATATATAATTATGTATCATCAGCATACTAATGATACCTCACCCCATGGCAATATATGAGCTCAAGCAGATGTTAAAAAGAAGAGGAGAGAGCACCATTTCCTCTGGTACCCCATATAATGGCATAGACTTGTCCTTCCCACTCATTACCAACTGAAATCAACCCCAAAAGAAGGAGTGACTCAGCACAGCACTGTGTTGTTCACCCCTCAATCTTTTGAGCTAATCCAGGAAGATATCATGATTGATAGTATCAAAAGCCGCTGAATTGTCAAGAAGAGAAAGGACTGATGAACTACTCCATCCTGCCCATGGCATCCAAAAGCATAATCAATGTCGTGTTCATATACTAGTTTAAATACTATAATTTAGTATTTAAATACTATAATTTAGTAAACTATTGAAGCAACCCTACAACAAAAGGCATGGAAACTCTAACATCAAGCAGGGACTCTACTGACTAGCAATTAGAGTAGGGTCCCCAGCTTATCCCTGTAGCCAAATGAGCATGCAGCTTTTATGCTCCATCATGTTAATAGTCTGTGACCTTGCCTGGTCACAGGCAAGCTTTTTTAAAAAAATAATACCACTGTCTTCCCAGACTTGGCTTTGAGGTTTGCTATAGGTCGGACCTACAACTTGGGAAGTTATATTTCTCAGAGGGCAATTTTTCTGCCCTTGTGTAACCAGATTTCTGTAATACACCCAGAGATTGTCTGCTCACCCACGATCAAGTCATGGATGAACACAGCCTTATTACAAGCAGAGCTGATGGTTACCCTCAGTAATTGTAGGCTGGTGGTAAAACTACTGGACTTAATGCTATGTTCACTTGTGATTTTATTAGATTTCTCACTTTAGGAGAAAGGAAGAATAAAGGAAAACCCAAGAAATGGATGTTATTTTGCAAGAAAACCAGCACATTGGATTGGAAGATCTGATAGGCTGATTCTGTCGGCTGTCTGGACAGTCTTCATTGTTCCTGGATAGCAGCTTTCCCCATTCAGGTTGCCCTCTAGATATGTGGAGTTCAGTTTCCAGAATTCTCAGCAATAGTTATATGACAAAAGGCTGCACATCTAGAAGTGCCCTAGTTGAAGAAATCTGTAGGGAAATCAACACTCAATTAGCAGACCCTGCCATCACATAGGCCAGTGATGGCAAACCTTTTAGAGACCGAGTGCCCAAACTGCAACCCAAAACCCACTTATTTATCGCCGGGTGCCAGGTGGGACGTGGCCCACTGGGTGGGCGTGGCTGTGGTGGTCATGGCAGACTGGGTGGGTGTGGCCAAAGTGGGCATGGTCACCTCAATGTTGCTCATGGGGAGGGACACCTGTGGGCAGGGTTGGGGGAGATCCAGGGGGTCTCTGGCAGGTGGGGCGGTGGGCAGGAGGCTCATCCTGCGGGGTGAGTTGAGGCGAGGCAGGGCGGGGATACCATTGCCGTGGGGCAAGGTGAGGCAGGGGCCAGGGCAGCTGCTGCCTGACACCATCGGCCCCCACACACAGAGGCCAGAGAGCGCATGGGGGCCACCGATGTCCATCAGCAGCCATAGCCTGCCGACCCCTCAAATGGTGCATTCTGGGGCTCCACAGCCCACTGCCAGCAGTTCAGAGAAGCCACCTCTGAGCTGGACAGCTGGCCGACAGCTGAGGAGGCAATGCAGTGGGTCGTGCCCGGGAAAAGGAGAGCATGTGAGGCCAGGAGGGATGGGACAGGGGGGAGGGAAACCAGCCGTGCTGGGATGCATCTGGCCACGTGGGACCTCGGGCGGCTGGTTGAAGAGGGACGGTTGCCATCTCTGGGGCATGGCATTTTAAAGGTTTCAATGTATTTAATGGATTACTTCATATTTTAATGAAAGAGCTGACTCCCACTGCCTACCCAGCCCATAGGGTCATAGTCTTTTTACACCCCACTGCAATGCTACCAACCATCTCTTCATGAGTCAAACAGTCATCATTTTGGGAGGGGAAAACTTTTTGTTTTTTGGGGGAAATGGATTAAACACTCTTCTATGCATCACAATCCTAGCCTTGCCCCTGTGAACTTGCTTTTCCTCCCAATCCTACTGTTGCAAAAACCTACTTTTAAAATAATGCTAAGAATTCCTACATGGATTCAACCCAAGTTATTAAAAAATTTCTTTTTATTGTAATACATTTTATTTGAGATCGAAACTCACATTCTCATTTTGGTATAAAGAAGCGAGATTGTTTCTCTGCTATCTTAACTTAATAAAATATGTTTTCAAAGCAGATGTAAAGAGGAGGGGGAGAGAATTAAAACAAAAAATATTAAGTACATAAGTGTTTGGTCCTTCACACTCTGATCTAAAGAACATAAATCACTTGGTGCACTGCCTGCACTGGAGTTAGGAGATTCACAATTTAATGCAAATTTCACATTTTTAAACTAGTAGAACATAATGACTATACAAATCAACTTGCTAGTCAACCTTCAAAATTCACATACCTTCAAATTTTGTGATGAAGTCCTTTAATCAAAAGTGCATTCAAAAAGTCATTAAGTGCAAGAGAGTGTACAGAAAAATATGTACGAAAGATCCAAGAAAACCTCATATTAAGGTAAAATATTTGCAAAAATGCCTACTTGGGAAAAATGCATTTTAAAAGCAAGCCTTCTCAGATTTTTATGGAAATTTCTTTAAAAGCATACATTGATGTAGAAACTTAAACCAGGAAAACAGAAACAGAAAAGACATTGAAACTGATGCATTTGTCCATCCTTAAAAACCTGCTGTATGATCCCCAAACCTAGCCAGAGCTGATTTCTTTATCTTTACTGTGCATAGAAATCTCAGGTTTCCATCCTGTGCAAGGCAATTACTAGCATTATTTATCCAAATTGAAGTAGGAAATCGCATTATTTCAACAGGAAAGTTGACATCACATTGAATTGGAAATAGTGATATTTTTTTTCCTGGATAAACTTTTACACAATTGCAGTTTTAGTTGATATAAATAAAAAGCAAGTCTCACTGAACTCAGTGGGGTTACTTCTGAGAAGACCTACACAGCACTATGTTATTATCAATTATAAGTAGCTTTATTTTTGCTAGATAATGTGGCATGTAAAAGAAAAGAATTTGGAGGGGGGAGGAGGCATGATTTATTTTTAATTCAGCAATTTTATCAGCTCTGTATTTGGGAGGAGAGGGTTCTCAATTCATCAGCAGCAACACAGGATTTTGTGAAATATATTTTTAATATATTAAAAATTAAAAAAAATAATATTTTTCCAGCCTCCAGAAAATGTGCCTTCTTTCTCTCTGTCTTTCTGTGTGTATCTGTATAAAATTTCTCACTATCCTTTTTGCCACAAGGTGGCATCTCTTTATTTTATAGAAAACAAGTCAATATTAACATAATTTGAATAATATTTTATACTTGACATTTCAAGGGCTAGGTTAGATCTTATGAACCAATTCCTGGCCATAAGCCATACACATACACATAAACATAAACATACACATACACATACACAGTGTGTATGTGACTGGGAGACATCATGAAAGCACACATTTTCCCTCATGTGCCTGAGATATGTGTTTAAATTACTAAGAAATAAAATGAATCACAATACAGTATTTCAGTACTTGGTACCAATTCTTATTCCAACATGCTTTAAGATTTCTGAAATACATACTATAACTATGATACATAGTTATATCTTAATGGAGAGGGAAGGGAATGCAACATCATAAGGGAATAACGATGCTGGTTCTATAGTAGCCATCATAATAAATTATCTATATTGTGGAAGTGTAACATTCCCTGATAGTTTCTTCCTATGCCAGCCTTTTTGTTATAAAAACATACAAACCAGAAGTGACAATTAAGATGTGCAGAAACACTGCAATAAGAGCCATATTAATAAAGAAGTTCTTGATCTGTTTTCTGCAATAATTCTTTCTTTGCCTTTCTATAGGGTAATGTAGAATGTAACTTCTGTGTCCTAATTAAAAACTTATGAAGAATCCTGTGCTACCTTGAACATTAACACATCAATTTAATTCAGTTAATTAACAACCTGAAACATATTTCAATGTGTATTTCCCCCGCTTTGAGTGGGAAGACTGTATTTTAGGCCCACTTTTCTAGCCAAGATAAAAGTTCTAATTTCATGAGCATACAGAAAGCCATTGTTACTGTGCCAAGATCCATGCATTTAAACTGCATTTAAAATGTTTGATGGTTTCCAGCTGTTGAATAAATGCACCAAATGGGAGAAAAGGACCTTATTTTAGCCAATACAGGTAGTCCTCACTTAATGACTAGTTGTTTAATGACCTATCAAAGTTACAATGAACCCCCTCCAAAGCTATTTACAACCTGGTTCCAGAGTTCCAACAACTACACACACACACACACACACTCATACATTCATACATGCAAACACAGACATACATGGTTACATAACCAAATTTGGCAACCAGCTCATCTTTATGGCTGGTTGCAGGGTTCCATAGTCACCTATTGTAATTTAGAATTTTTTTTCTGCCTATTTCCAGCCTTTTTGACCAGTTTACAGCAAAAAATACTTGTAAGAATACATGGACTCACTTAACAATCACAGTGTTCACTTAACAATGTCACCAAAAAAGTCATAAAATCAGGTCCAGTTATATGGATGCCTCAACTTATGACTGTCATGACTTACAATGGAAAATCTGGGCTCCATTATAGTCATTTAGTCAGGACTCTCTGCATTCCTTGACACACTGCCTACAAACTGAGATATCAGGTCAATTCAGATAAGTATTCTAGTTTTCACCGAAACTCTAAACCATAAGGAAAAGAAATACAGTAAGTCATAAGCCTGGATATTTTCAATAGTAAAAAGAACATAACAAGCTTTTCCAATTTAAACATGACTTCTGGTGATTACATGAACATTTCACTTCTTTTCTTGGCAACAGAATGGACATACCTGCCTTCTTCAGGATTTTTTTTTTTTCTTATTTCCAATCTAGGTGACAACTATGCTATTTCCTAGTGGCCTCCCATCCAGGTTTCAGCTGCTTATCTTTTTAAAGTTCCTCAAGACTAGCTGTGGGCTACCACCTAGTGGGGTTAAAGGAAAATATTTGATCTTAAATAGATACTTTTACCACATATTAATAATGTGGTAAATAATTAATAATCCCACAAAGAAGAGGGAGTCAAGCTATTTTCCAAAGCGCCTGAAGGCAGGACAAGAAGCAACGGATGGAAACTAATCAAGGAGAGAAGCAACCTAAAACTAAGGAGAAACTTCCTGACAGTTAGAACAATTAACCAGTGGAACAACCTGCCTCCAAAAGCGGTGAATGCTCCAACACTGGAAGTTTTTAAGAAGAGACTGGACAGCCATTTGTCTGAAATGGTATAGGGTTTCCTGCCTGGGCAGGGGGTTGGACTAGATGACCTCCAAGGTACCTTCCAACTTTATTATTATTATTATTATTATTATTATTATTATTATTATTATTATTATTATTATTATTATTATTATTATTATTATTATTATTATTATTATTATTATTATTATTATTATTATTATTATTAATTGATGGATTTAGTAAGACTTATGTGCCATACCAAGTTTAACAAAGTTAAACAGAAGAAGCAAAATAACAAAATAAAGGATCACATCATTTCTAAGAGCACCAAGAATCACAACAATGATCAACACTCCCCTTCACTGTGCATGGAATCAAAAACTCTGGTAAGTTCCTAAAGACTCCCTGAAGCAACTTGGTCTTAATGACTTTCAGAAACCCTAGCAGAGTTAAGGCTAATATGAGCTCTGGGGGAAATGATGCCTTGAGCAATCAGTACACACAGAATTATATAGAGTAATTGATCCTCATTCATTCAGTGATCATTCAAAGTTACAATGGCACCGAATGAGCATGATTTACAACAACAGGCTTGGTGTCAGCTCACAATTGTGATGTTACGGCATCCCACTGTCATATGATCGCCATTTGCAACTTCACTTCCAATTTCTGACAATCAAAGTCACTCTAGCCTATGAGGAGGGCAGCATATAAATTTAATAAATGAATGTGAGTGAATGAATGAATCAGTGAATGAATGAATGAATGAATGAATGAATGAATGAATGAATGAATGAATGAATGAATGAATGAAGTTAATAGGGAAGCCATCAAGAAATCATAAATGGTGATCATGTGACTTTGGAAATTTGTGACATGGGATTTGCTTAACAACCACAACTGGGACTGCAAGGATTGCTGTTGTTAAGTTGGCATGGTCACATGACATTGCACTTTATGCCTGTGTTGCTTAGCAACAGAGTTCCTGATCCCAATTACCATCACTAAATGAGGACCATTTTTGTGATGGAATGTAAATATGACCCTGGGAGTGGGGGATGGATGAATGACCCATTAAGGGAGGAAGAATTTTAGACAAAATTACTCAGGCCTAGGCAGTGGTGGGATTCAGATATGTGAACAACCGGTTCTCTGTGTGGATGCCGCTTCTGGAAATCCATTCTGCACCTGGGCAACAAAAAATTAGCTACTGGTTCTGCCGAGCTGGTGCGAACCGGCTAAATCCCACCACTGGGCCTGGGGAAGAAAAAAGCATGAAAAAGAAACTTAAAATAACTCCACCTTGATTTTGTTTGGTATAAGATGCAATAAATAGAAACTCTGACAGGCCTTCCAGAGGTTGTTATTATACCTTATAACGAGAGATTGTAAACCCCTGATACTGCTATTTCCGATCTCGCCTACTTCAAACAGGTATCTGCTTATATTTTTTCTTCCTCAATGGAGAACGAGATGGGATACCTATCATTATAAAGATTAAAATGAGTACCCATAATTCCCTACACCACAAGGGAATTGTGGAATCTGCCATGGAACAAAAGGCAAGAAGGAATATTCATGGGGGTAAAGAAATGAAATAAAGTACTCTGGCTCATTAAGCTTTACTTATTATCTATCAGCCGGAATGCCTGCAGTTCATACACATCACCAACCTGAGGAAAGACTGCTCAGTTGTATTCCTGAATTCATATTGCTCATTCAATAAATTTCTAAGTGGATCCCCCCACCTTTCCATTGAGTCGGATACTTTTTTGGTAAGTGCAAGGTTTTTCTTTTGGTATTTTTTTCCAATTCCCCATCCAATTTTTGTATTGCTTCACAGAAAATATCATTTTGTTTTCTCCACTTTTGATCAAGTCCAAAGTTTCTTTGAAAAATAATAATTCCTCAGATATTCATATAAAATGTCTGCTTTCTTTCCATTATGTTAACTACCAGGCATTCCCCCCTGGGCCATGAGTGGCATTTTGCAGCCCCCTGGGAACAATAAGGTGCCATCTGTCGAAACTCTTTGCAATTCCAAGGTGGCTTGTATTGAAATTTCCAGTCAAGTTGCTTTAGTGTAAATTAAAAAAAAAAAAGAATGTGTGTTGATTATTCAACTGGGAGCAGCAAGGCAAAATGTCATTTGAGAGTTGTAGTTCACTAACAATTAGAGGGTCACAGATTCTCCATCATCCTGAGGTGGGTCAGGATGATTTAGAACAGGTTATTATGTATCCAATACTGAATTGACTGCCTTAAGTCACCCATTTCAGAATAAAGCTCTACCCATGATTTGTTATTCAGGTGCATTGCAAATGGTCACCCACAACCACTATGTTAAAAAGGATTAAGGTTAGGGGAAACAAACTTTGTTTGGTTCTATAAAATATGATGGCAAAGAGAAAGAGAGAGAAAAGGATTGCTTTCAATTATCAGTAGCAATTTTCTTAAGTTCATCAGTTAGATGATAAGATAAGATAAGATAAGATAAGATAAGATAAGATAAGATAAGATAAGATAAGATAAGATGATAAGATAAGATAAGATAAGATAAGATAAGATAAGATAAGATAAGATAAGATAAGATAAGATAAGATAAGATAAGATAAGATAAGATAAGATAAGATAAGATAAGATAAAATAACCTTTATTGTCATTTTTATACTGTGGACCCAACGGCACACATCAAAAATGAAATTTAGTTGCCCGCTCTCAAAGTGAAACACATACATGACACACACCTAAACATAATATGAACAACATATGTATAGACCCACATCCCTACATATACGTAGCAAATAAATATTAAATACTGTCCATCTTGAATATATAACGGAAGGAGGAAGCTTGAGAGTTCGCAATGTTAATGCTGTATGGAATGAAACTATGGCTGAATCTGGATGTTCTGCTATGGATACCACAAAGCCTCCTCCCAGAAGGTAACAAGGAAAACAGGTCGTGAAGAGGATGTGTAGTGTCCCAGATAATCTTACGGACCCTGCTCAAGCAACGCTTCTGTGCTATGTCCTGGATGGGAGGGAGGAAATTGCCAATGATCTTTTTGGCCATTCTCACCACTCTCTGCACCGTCTTCCTGTCTGAAGCAGTGATGCCTCCAAACCAGACTGTGATGCTGTATGACAGGATGCTCTCAATTGTCCCCCTGTAGAAAGTGGTCAGGACAGGGGAAGGAAGATGTGCTTTTCTCATGTGGCGCAGAAAATGCAGGTGCTGCTGTGCCCGCTTCACCAGTTTCTCACTGTTGAACGACCAAGTCAGCCTACTCGTTAGCTGCACACCCAGGAATTTGATGCTGGTAACCATCTCCACTGGTGAATCATTAATGCACAGAGAAGTGTGGCTGTGCCTGCCTTTTCTGAAATCAACAATGATCTCTTTGGTTTTTCCAGTATTTAAAACTAGGCTGCTTTCCTTACACCAGTTCACCAATCCCTCAACCTCCTTACGGTAAGCTTCCACCTTGTCATCCTGAATAAGGCCCACTACTGTTGTATCATCTGCGAACTTCACAATATGGTTGGTAGCAAACCTAGCACAACAGTCATGGGTCAACAGGGTGAACAGCAGCGGACTTAAGATGCAGCCCTGAGGAGAACCTGTGCTCAAGAAAATGGTATTAGAGGTATTTGTTCCAATTCGCACATATTGGGGCCTGTTGGTAAGAAAATCAAAAATCCATTTGCACAAAGGAGTGTTTAACTCTTAAATGCCCAGTTTGTCTACTAGATGCTGGGGAATGATTGTGTTAAACGCCAAACTGAAGTCGACAAACAGCAAACGCACATGAGTATTTCTTTCCTCTAAGTGCTTCAGGCTCAGATGGAGAACGGAAGAAATAGCATCCTCCGTAGAGCAATTTGGTTGGTAGGCAAACTGAAGCAGGTCAAATGCTGGTGGGAGGCTAGATACAATAGTGTCCTTTATCAGCTTCTCAAAGCATTTCATGATGGTGGATGTCAGTGCAACCGGACGGTAATCATTGAGGCCTGTAATTGTGGACTTTTTTGACACTGGCAAGATGATGGCCGTCTTAAAACACGATGGGACCACTGCCTGCTGCAATGAGAGGTTGAAAATATCTGTGAGAACACAAGCCAGCTCCTCTGCACATTCCCTGAGGACACATCCAGGGATGTTATCTGGGCCTGCTGCTTTCCGAATGTTAACTGTCTGCAGTGTTTTCTGGACAAAGGTGACATCAAAGCTTGGCACTTGCTCATCAGGATGGGGCACAGCTTTCCTAGCAGGAGTGCTATTTAATGCCTCAAATCTACCAAAAAATGCATTCAGTTTGTTTAGGAAGTCTGTGTCATCCTTGCATCTCGATGGAGCCACCTTGTAATCCGTAATGGCCTGGATCCCTTGCCACATTCGCCTGGTGTTTGTTGGGTCCTGAAAAAAGTTCTGAATTTTCTGGCAATGGGCTTGCTTTGCACCTTTTATGGCACTTTTCAGATTTGCTCTGGCTGTTCTAAGTGCCAGCATGTCACCAGATTTAAAAGCCACATTCTGTGCTTTCAGCATCTTGCGGACTTCATAAGTCAGCCACGGTTTTTCATTCACCCTCACAACAATGCTTTTCAGGACACAGACATCTTCTATGCACTTTTGGATATATGCAGACACCGTGGTGGCATACTCCTCAACATTTGTATGTTGGTTATCAGTAGCTGCTTCCTTAAATATGCCCCAATCCATGCACTCGAAGCAGTCTTGTAATGCTTATATAGCTCCCTCTGTCCAAACCCTCACCTGCTTTACTGTAGGTTTCAAGGATATTTCTATGTCACATCCAGGTCTGGAAAAAAAAATTAGATGGCCACCACCTTTTTAGCACTTTGTCTAGCACACTGTGTCAAACTCGATCACATCACGTGATGTATCATGACATATCGCGATGTTTTTTGCCTTTGTGGAGCTGGGGTAGGCGTGGCCTGTGTGTGAAGCATCCAGCCTGCAGGCCGCCAGTTTGACACCCCTGGTCTAGCAGAAGGAAAGTTACAGTTAGATAGGTTTCAAGTTAGATAGTAGTGGAACATAACCATGTAAGGAGACAATGTTCATTTTCTGTAAAAGTCCTGATGGGCAGGAGCATATACAACAGGCAATTAATTTTGATAACACTTATTAAGTTACAATAATTGAAACTGATAAACTCTGACCAAATAGTTTGACAATAATGGGTATCGATAAGTGGGTGTCGATAACTTTAGCCTCAGAATGCTTCCCAAAGTTATAACAGTAGAGTACTGAAATTCTTGGCTGAATTTACCATGGAACTAACCTTGACCAGCCTTTCAAATGCTCTAATAGCCCCCGGAGAAATCCATGATACAAGCATTTCCAGAAATGTGGTTTCAAGCCTGAAAAAGCTTCATAGACAAACAGTCCATGTACAGTATAGTAACTTTGGTTAGGTATTGGCTGAGATTTTGGGCAAAATGCTTGATTCTTTTTTCTTATATAATTTGGGGGCCCAAAAGAACAGAAACCTATGCCTGTTGGATTTGTTCATCTTTAATGTGATTTCAAACTCTTAGCAATGTTAGTTATAGCAAATTAACAGGTCTACTCTTGCAAAATTGACATACAACCCATTATTTAAAAAAATAGATTTAGAAACTTAAATCAAAATAACATAGAGAGAGAGAGAGAGAGAGAGACTTCTTCAGGATAATAACTGCATTTTTCATATCTCTAGTTCCAAGGATAACATTAATTATTTCATCCCTCATTTATTGCTTCTTTCCTTTAATGAAAGCATCTTAATATCAATTATTTTCTATTTTTTCTAGTTGGATATAGTTTTGCCAAAAACTAAGGACTAAAATTGCAATATTTTATGCAGCAATTTCACCCATATATGCCAGAGCGTAGGCCCATTGAATACAGAAAAATTGCCATCCAAACAAAAACTTCTCAAGACTATAAATACTTTTAATTGGCAAATTAATCAATTAATGTTCTAATTATAGTTTATGAATGGAAATATTTTAATGAAGCTAGTCAGTTTTAACCAACAGTAGTTTTCTAAACTTTTTGTATCTTAAATTTGGGTTAAAAGTATATATTTATAAATATGTTTATTACATATATCTGAACATAATGTATACATAAAATTATTAGTGAATTAATTGGTTAAAATGCAAATGATTAAGAAATTAAAATTATGCAATTGAACACTTTTATTTATTGCAATTCCCAACTGGTTTCTATAGGAAATAGTTAAGTGAATACTTAACTTTATTGCTGAAATCAATAAGACAAAAGGTTCATAACACTAACTGAACCTCAACCCTGAAGCCATTTTTCTAATGTGCCAGTCTATTATTCTAATTAATAAATATAGCAAGATACACACATCCCCTTATAGGTTACTTCTAATTTCTTTTAATTCATCAATGGAAAAACAATCTTGCAAAGAGTAATTAATTTAATTTCTTCTGAGAGTGAGTCATTGCTAGATATGTTCAAATTTTCCAACAATGAGGCTTGAAAAACAGCTGCAGCTATGCAAAATTTTTATAGGTTTAATTGAACATCTGTGCATTTTAATTAATTAATTTGAACAGATCAAGAGAAAAAAATAAAGCAACTGTAGGTAATGTGAATTTAACAAACTAATTTTAATTTTTGGAGCACTCAGCTAAATGATTTTTTTTTGTCATTAATAAGCAAAGCAAAAAATTGCAGACAACAAATAATACTTATCTCAATGTAATTTGCAAAATATCCTAAGCAGCCTAATTGACTACTTATGCTAAACCATGTAAATTATATTACATGTTATCTTAAATCCATCTACTTAAGGAAATTCCAATGAAATAAAAGAAGCTTCCAGTTAAACAGGGTTAGGATTGGTGTGCTAGGCTCGTTGACCTTAATGGGATGGAACTGAAATATTCTCATACATATTAACCTTGATGAAATTACTTTGCCTAGATTGAAAGAAAGTTTGTTTTGCTTGATTATGCCTGGATTCTATTATCTTATTGCAAACTGTCTTAAATGGGTCACCCTTCCACAGGTTAGTCTTCAACCAAAGTAAGTTAATCAAGCCTTTCAGAATTAATGGGAGGCACCCTTTATATAGAGCAGTATAAAAGGATAAAGGCCATGCTTTTGACAATATCCCTCCAGCTGTGGAAATTGTGAATTGTTTCTACTTCTAGCTAGAGATGAGCTCAAAATTCCCAGTACCAAGCTATATTAAACATAGGTGAAGTACATCTTGGAAACATTATTGAATAGTTGTCATAAATAGCATATAAACTAGACTTTGGAATCCATTGCAAAATTTGTTGTTAGTTGCGAAGTCGTGTCCGACCCATCGCGACCTCATGGACAATGTTCCTCCAGGCCTTCCTGTCCTCTACCATCTTCTGGAGTCCATTTAATCTCATGCCTACTGCTTCAGTGACTCCATCCAGCCACCTCAATCTTTCCCAGCATTAGGCTCTTCTCCAGTGAGTCCTTCCTTCTCATTAGGTGGCCAAAGTACTTGAGTTTCAACTTCAGGATCTGGCCTTCTAAGGAGCAGTCAGGGTTGATCTCCTCTAGGACTGACCGGTTTGATCGCCTTGCAGTCCAAGGGACTCACAGGAGTCTTCTCCAGCACCATAGTTCAAAGGCCTCAATTCTTTTGTGCTCAGCCTTTCTTATGGTCCAACTTTCACAGCCATACATTGCAACTGGGAAAACCATGGCCTTGATTATACGTACTTTTGTTGGCAGGGTGATGTCTCTGCTTTTTAGTATGCTGTCTAAATTTGCCATAGCTTTCCTCCCCAGGAGCAAGCGTCTTTTAATTTCTTGGCTGCAGTCCCCATCTGTGGTGATCTTGGAGCCCAGGAAGATAAAATCTGTCATTACCTCTATTTCTTCCCCATCTATTTGCCAGGAATTGAGAGGGCCAGATGCCATGATCTTGGTTTTCTTAATGTTGAGTTTCAAGCCAACTTTTGCACTCTCCTTCTTCACCCGCATCAAGAGGCTCTTTAGTTCCTCTTCACTTTCTGCCATTAGAGTGGTATCATCTGCATATCTTAGGTTGTTGATATTTCTCCCGGCAATCTTAATTCCAACTTTTGATTCATCTAGCCCTGCCTTTCTCATGATGTGCTCTGCATATAAGTTAAATAGGCAGGGCGACAGAATACAGCCTTACCAGACTCCTTTCCCAATTTTGAACCAATCAGTGGTTCCGTGTCCAGTTTTCACTGTTGCTTCTTGACCCGCATATAGGTTTCTCAAGAGACAAATAAGATGGTCTGGTACTCCCATCTCTTTAAGAACTTGCCACAATTTGTTGTGATCCACACAATCAAAGGCTTTAGCATAGTCAATGAAGCAGAAGTAGATGTTTTTCTGGAACTGCCTAGCTTTCTCCATGATCCAGCATATGTTGGCAATTTGATCTCTAGTTCCTCTGCCTCTTTGAAATCCTGCCTGTACTTCTGGAAGTTCTCGATCCACATACTGCTGGAGTCTAGCTTGTAGGATTTTAAGCATAACTTTACTTGCATGTGAAATGAGTGCAATGGTGCGGTAGTTTGAACATTCTTTGGCATTGCCTTTCTTTGGAATTGGAATGTAAACTGACCTTTTCCAATCCTGTGGCCACTGTTGAGTTTTCCAAATTTGCTGGCAAATTGAGTGTAGCACTTTTACTGCATCGTCTTTTAAGATTTTGAATAGCTCAGCTGGAATACTGTCATCTCCACTAGCTTTGTTGTTGCTCAGCTTTCCTAAGGCCCATTTCACTTCACATTCTAGGATGTCTGGCTCGAGGTCAGTGACCACCCCATTGTGGTTATCAGGGATGCTAAGCTCGTTCTTGTATAGTTCTTCTGTGTAATTTTGCCACCTCTTCTTAATCTCTTCTGCCTCTGTTAGGTCCCTGCCATTTTGGTCCTTTATCATGCCCATCTTTCCATGAAATGTTCCCTTCATATCTCCAATTTTCTTGAAGAGTTCTCTGGTTCTCCCTATTCTATTGTTCTCTTCTATTTCTTTGCACTGTTCATTTAAGAGGTCATTCTTATCTCTTCTAGCTATTCTCTGGAATTCTGCATTCAATTGGGTGTATCTTTCTCTTTCTCCCTTGCCTTTCGCTTCCCTTCTTTCCTCAGCTATTTGCAAAGCTTCCTCAGACAGCCATTTTGCTTTCTTGCATTTCTTTTTCTTTGGGATGGTTTTAGTTGTACAATGTTGCAAACCTCCGTCCATAGTTCTTCATGCACTCTGTCTATCAGATCTAATTCCTTAAATCTATTTGTCACCTCTACTGTATATTCATCAGGGATATGATTTAGTTCATACCTGAGTGGCCTAGTGTTTTCCCCTACTTTCTTCAATTTAAGCCTAAATTTTGCAACGAGAAGCTCATGATCTGAGCCACAGTCAGCTCCTGGTCTTGTTTTTACTGACTGTATAGAGCTTCTCCATCTTTGGCTGCAGAGCACATGGTCAATCTGATTTCTGTGTTGAGCGTCTGGTGATGTCCATGTGTAGAGCCATCTCTTGGATTGTTGGAAAAGAGTGATTGCTATGACCATCGTATTCTCTTGACAAAATTCTATCAGCCTGTGCCCTGCTTCATTTTGTACTCCAAGGCCAAACTTGCCTGTTATTCTGTTTATCTTTTGGCTTCCTACTTTAGCATTCCAATCCCCCATGATGATAAGGGCATCATTTTTTGGTGTTGATTCTATAAGGTGCTATAGGGCTTCATAGAACCGGTCAATTTCATCCTCTTCAGCCCCAGTGGTTGGGGCATAGACTTGGACTACTGTGATATTGAATGGTTTGTCTTGGATTCGCACTGAGATCATCCTGTCATTTTGGGGATTGTATCCCAGTATTGCTTTTCCTACTCTTTTATTGACTATGAAGGCTACTCCATTTCTTCTGAGGGATTCTTGCCCGCAGTAGTATACCTGATGGTCCTCTGAATTAAATTCACCCATTCCTGTCCATTTTAGTTCGCTGATTCCTAAGATGTCGATGTTCAGTCTTGTCATCTCTTGTTGACCACGTCCAATTTGCCTTGATTCATGGATCTTATATTCCAAGTTCCTATGGAGAAAAAATCCTTACAGCATCAGACTTTGCAAAATTAGTCTACCAGTATTATTTTTTCCTCACTTTCTTGTTAAAACAGGGAATGAAAGTTTTAGACAGCAGGAGTGTGGCTATTTTCTGAAGTGATATTTGGTTTCAGCCAGGAAACAAGACTGACCTGGGTAAAAGTCCCATCAGGGTTATAAATCTAGACAGAAGGCGGGAAACAGGATAATCCAAAACTGAAGGATGAAGGTGGAATTTTGGAGACTTTTTGCAGTCTACATTTTCTGACTCAAGCAGAGGAGTTTGTTTCTCCTGGATTATTGTGTTTCTCTCATGGTTTTCAGCTGGTCTCAAGACTATTTTTTAAAAAAAAAATCATGTTATTTTGGCTAATAGTATCCAAACAATTCAATTAGAATAGAGCTGGAAGGGACCTTTGAGATCTTCTAGTCCCACCCCCTGCTCAAGCAGGAGACCCTATACCATTTCAGATAGGTGGCTGTCCAGTCTTTTCTTAAAAAACTCCAGTGATGAAGCACCTACAACTTCTGAAGGCAAGCTGTTCCACTGGTTAATTGTTCTCACTGTTAGGAAGTTTCTCCTTAATTCCAGGTTGTTTCTCTCCTTGATTAGTTTCCATCCATTGTTTCTTTTCTTTTGCCTTTGGTGCTTTGGAAAATAAATTGATTCCCTCTTCTTTATGGCAGCCTCTCAAATACTGGAATACTGCTATCATGTCACCTGTAGTCCTTTTTTTCTCTAGATTGGCCATACCCAATTCCTACAATCATTCTTCATATGTTTTTGTCTCCAGGCCTTTAATCATCTTAGTTGCACTTTTTTGCACTTCTTTTTCCAAAGTCTCAACATCTTTTTTGTAATGTGGTGACCAAAACTGGATGAGCCAGTTTGGTCTAGTGCTTAAGGCATGAGTCTAGAAATCAGGAGTCCATGAGTTCTAGTTCCACTTAGCAATGAAAGCCAGCTGGGTGACTTTGAGCCAGTTACACTTTCTCAGCCCAACTCATCTCACAGAGTGAGGAATGAATAAGAGGAATGTGTTTTCTGCCTTGAGTTAGTTATAAAATACTGGGTTTCAGATCCTGGCACATTGGCATACCAAGACAGGAAGGTAGATACTACTGTGGTGTTAAGCTATTAGGCCAGTTTAAGAAACTGACATAAATCTTGCATCCCTTTTCTTTTTCATTCAAAGCAAAGTTTCAGTTCAATTTCTAGATCTTTTTCCCATACATCTGATATTTCACATATCAGAGATCTATTATAACACTTCCTTCTTTTTTCATTGTAAGCATTAATAGAGAAAATATGGTAGCTAGCATGGAATAAAATGAAGATTTGTATATATATATATATATATATATATATATATATATATATATATATATATATATATATATATATATATATGTCTTAATAATTTAAATATTTGGAATCCCAGGTATGGACATTTAAAGTCAATTAAATAAAATAATGAACTCTGGGATATTAGAAAAAGGCTTCTTTATTGCTGAGCTTTCGTTAACAACCTGTTAACATCATCAGAGCAAAGGGCTAAATGGCAAGGGAGCATGTGCATAAATTCACATAACAGTTGGAAAACGGTTACATTGTGGCATGTGCACATAGCGTGCTTAGGAAGCTCGTTTAGAAAAATCACATTGACGGTAGTAGGTATACAGTAGAAAGTCTCCCGACAAGATTTAAAAGTCGCGCTTGACAGCTGTCAGGCGCGCAAGCCGGAGCGTGCCTGTCAGTTGTTCGGCGCGAGGTTAACAGGGAGCCGCGCGGAGTCTTGTGCCGGCTGGATTCTTTTAGTGGAGAGTAGCTTGGATGTTCGTCTCGCCCTCTCACGTGCAGGTGTTGTGGGACTGGATCTGTCAGCTGTTTGGCGCGTAAGTCGGATCGCTCTCATCAGCTGTTCGGCGCGAGGTTTTTCGGGGCATTGCGTGAAGTCTTGTGCCGGCTGGATTCCTTCCGTAGAGGGCAGTTTTGATGTTCGTCTTGCCCTCTCACGTGCAGGTGCTGTGGGACCGGATCTGCAGGGAGAGAAAGTAGATGCCCTCGTAGGGCATGTAAGTGGTTTGCTTGTCCTTATTTCCCCCCCCCTTTTTTTGGAACGTTGTGGAATCGTTATTGTTATAGGAGTCACTCTTTTGGATTTTGCAGTTTTTCCAGAGTAAGGTTGCTGCGTGTGTGTGTATTGTTGTGTATAATCAATTAGAATGTTTGTGTGTGGTTGTTTGTTGTGTTTGTCTGTTGTGGGTGGTTTTGCAGAGTTTTGGAATTGGGTTGTAACAGCTTGTTTTATTGCAGGTGTCAATTCTGGTCTAGGTCTTAATATTCTGCTTCTGTTCAGGTCTTGTGTGTGTATGTTTTGTTGTGTGTGAGTGTCTTGTGAGATTGGATTTATGTTTTGGATGTTTGTGTCATGGATGCAGTGGTCAGTAGTGTTGTTGCTTCTGTGTGTGAAAGTGTCAGGATGTGTTGTGTTGGTTGTGCAAGTTGTCATGGTTGTGTTAGAGTTGTGTTCTTTATTTGGATTAGATGAAAAGAGTTGTGTTGAAGAAAGGGTGTCTGTTATGTTGGTTAGGAGTTTGGCATGTGGCTGAGGTGGTGTTATCGTGTTGTTGTTGGTTGAGTTGAAGTGTTTAGGTGTTTTGTGTTGCTGTAAGTGACTTTTTAGGGTTTGGTAAGGGGGTAGTAGGTCAATGTGTCTGTTGATGGAATGGCAGTCTGAAAACCAAGCTTCTTTTAGAAGACGGCCGCCTTTGGTGGAATCTTGAGCTATGACTTTTGCCTCTTTAAAGTTGAAAGTGTGGCCATGTTCGAATATATGAGTCCAGACTTGGGAGCGTTGTTCCTGCCTTTTTATTGCTAAAACATGCTCATGTATTCTTGTTTTAAGTCTTTTTGATGTTTCTCCAATGTAGTTACATTGGCATGTATTGCATTCAATTTTGTATATGATGGAGGATAAATCACTGGTTGGTAATGGTTCTTTGGGCCGCATCAGCTTGGAGCGTAATGTTTGGTTGGGTTTGTGTGCGATGTTGATGTTATATGGGGCAAGAATTCTGGCAGTGGCTTCTGAGACTCCATTGATATACGGGATTGTTGCCAAAGTCGTAGTAGCTGAAGAATTGTGGATTGAGTGTGGTGTCCTATCCTTGCAGCAACGCCTAATGAAACTTAGTGGGTAATCATTCTGTTTACATATGCGGAGTAGGTGGGCTTTCTCTTTAGATTTTGCTGTTTCTGTGCTGCAGTGGGTCTTGATTCTTTTGAATAATGTTCTTATACAGCTGACTTTGTGTGATGTGGGATGATTGCTTAAATAGTGAAGGATTCTATCTGTGTGGGTGGTTTTACGATATATGGAGGTTGATAAATTTCCATCTGGGAGGCGATGGACTAGCACATCCAGGAAAGGTAAGGAGTTGTTGCTCTCTTCTTCTGCGGTAAATTGGATGTCTGGATGGAATGAATTTAGTTTATGTAAGAATCTGGTAGAACATATTGTGATGACTGACTATCAACCCAGCTTTTGGGTTAGATACGTCGATGACACTTTTGCGGTCATTAAGCGGTGTGACACTACCAGATTCTTACATAAACTAAATTCATTCCATCCAGACATCCAATTTACCGCAGAAGAAGAGAGCAACAACTCCTTACCTTTCCTGGATGTGCTAGTCCATCGCCTCCCAGATGGAAATTTATCAACCTCCATATATCGTAAAACCACCCACACAGATAGAATCCTTCACTATTTAAGCAATCATCCCACATCACACAAAGTCAGCTGTATAAGAACATTATTCAAAAGAATCAAGACCCACTGCAGCACAGAAACAGCAAAATCTAAAGAGAAAGCCCACCTACTCCGCATATGTAAACAGAATGATTACCGACTAAGTTTCATTAGGCGTTGCTGCAAGGATAGGACACCACACTCAATCCACAATTCTTCAGCTACTACGACTTGGGCAACAATCCCGTATATCAATGGAGTCTCAGAAGCCACTGCCAGAATTCTTGCCCCATATAACATCAACATCGCACACAAACCCAACCAAACATTACGCTCCAAGCTGATGCGGCCCAAAGAACCATTACCAACCAGTGATTTATCCTCCATCATATACAAAATTGAATGCAATACATGCCAATGTAACTACATTGGAGAAACATCAAAAAGACTTAAAACAAGAATACATGAGCATGTTTTAGCAATAAAAAGGCAGGAACAACGCTCCCAAGTCTGGACTCATATATTCGAACATGGCCACACTTTCAACTTTAAAGAGGGAAAAGTCATAGCTCAAGATTCCACCAAAGGCGGCCGTCTTCTAAAAGAAGCTTGGTTTTCAGACTGCCATTCCATCAACAGACACATTGACCTACTACCCCCTTACCAAACCCTAAAAAGTCACTTACAGCAACACAAAACACCTAAACACTTCAACTCAACCAACAACAACACGATAACACCACCTCAGCCACATGCCAAACTCCTACATAACAGACACCCTTTCTTCAACACAACTCTTTTCATCTAATCCAAATAAAGAACACAACTCTAACACAACCATGACAACTTGCACAACCAACACAACACATCCTGACACTTTCACACACAGAAGCAACAACACTACTGACCACTGCATCCATGACACAAACATCCAAAACATAAATCCAATCTCACAAGACACTCACACACAACAAAACATACACACACAAGACCTGAACAGAAGCAGAATATTAAGACCTAGACCAGAATTGACACCTACAATAAAACAAGCTGTTACAACCCAATTCCAAAACTCTGCAAAACCACCCACAACAGACAAACACAACAAACAACCACACACAAACATTCTAATTGATTATACACAACAATACACACACACGCAGCAACCTTACTCTGGAAAAACTGCAAAATCCAAAAGAGTGACTCCTATAACAATAACGATTCCACAACGTTCCAAAAAAAGGGGGGGGAAATAAGGACAAGCAAACCACTTACATGCCCTACGAGGGCATCTACTTTCTCTCCCTGCAGATCCGGTCCCACAGCACCTACACGTGAGAGGGCAAGACGAACATCAAAACTGCCCTCTACGGAAGGAATCCAGCCGGCACAAGACTTCACGCAATGCCCCGAAAAACCTCGCGCCGAACAGCTGATGAGAGCGATCCGACTTACGCGCCAAACAGCTGACAGATCCAGTCCCACAACACCTGCACGTGAGAGGGCGAGACGAACATCCAAGCTACTCTCCACTAAAAGAATCCAGCCGGCACAAGACTCCGCGCGGCTCCCTGTTAACCTCGCGCCGAACAACTGACAGGCACGCTCCGGCTTGCGCGCCTGACAGCTGTCAAGCGCGACTTTTAAATCTTGTCGGGAGACTTTCTACTGTATACCTACTACCGTCAATGTGATTTTTCTAAACGAGCTTCCTAAGCACGCTATGTGCACATGCCACAATGTAACCGTTTTCCAACCGTTATGTGAATTTATGCACATGCTCCCTTGCCATTTAGCCCTTTGCTCTGATGATGTTAACAGGTTGTTAACGAAAGCTCAGCAATAAAGAAGCCTTTTTCTAATATCCCAGAGTTCATTATTTTATTTAATTGACTTTAAATATATATATATATATATATATATATATATACAGTATTCAAAATTTGTGCCTAAATCCTACAACTACATATATTTCTTGCCAATAACCCTTCATGACTTATACTAGAATTTACCTATTATCTTAATGCCTAAGTTTTCATCCCAGCCCACATTGTGAGTAGCACTCAGTGATACAGAATGAAAAAACTGAAATTCAGAACATTTTAATGACACAGCATGGATTAAGCACTGTTCAACATTTGAGGGAGTAGAAAGAGGATGGCTATTTTTTAAAAGATGTCTTTTTAAAAATTAATTACTTTAGAGGTATATCCATGTTTTTCCAGTCTGTGTCAGTTTCATAAAGAGGAACTTTAAATGTGAACCTATGAAACCATCAAATGAGTATTTCTATTTTTATTTACACCATCTCTGAGTTTAAAACTGTACTGCAAAATTCAGAACAGCTTTAATCAATACCTTAATGTGAATCACACTTGGGTACTTAAAACTACAGACTGATTATCAGTCAGATGATTTGCCAACAAGCTATATTGGCCTTAAGAAAATGAGCTCTGAACCCAAAATTTGCCTCAGTTGATCTGTCTATACAGTTCTGAAATACAGATATAAAATAAAACTGCTGTGACCAATCCAGCAAAACAGCACCACCATGGTATAAACAGCAGGAAAACAGATTAAAAGTAGCCGTCGATTCCCACTCTGAAAGATGTATCTCAAAAAGAATATGTAGGGGAAAAGTGCACTTAAGGTTTTTTTTTAAGTGCATCAGGAAAATGCATGTTAAAAAATGAACACCAGGAAAATTTAAGTAAATCTATGAATATTTGAGAAAGTTATATATAGAATCTTTGCATCTTAGAGAAAGCTGCAAAGGAAAAACAAATGCAAATGTTACAATGTATGTTCTAAAAATCCATTTAAAATTGATAGAGCAGATTAATAACTGAAAATCTGTGATATTAACACAGACAGGATTTGAATTGATCTTCATATTCCCAGCAAGAGCCAAGCCATTTTTCTTCTCACCTCCCTGCTTCACCCCTAGTGAAAAATTGACTCCCATCTTATAGGACTGCTGTTAGGATCACTGACATGAGAGTAACGCAAAGCCCTTATAAGTCTCCAGCATGAGGAGAGAGGTCAAATAGAATGTCATGTTCTACAACACTGCAAAACACTTGCAAGTCTGACATGTTTTTCATGCCATAAAGAAACCATTCCTAGGGCATCATTTTGTCAGATTTTCTTCGGAAATATTGAGGGGGGAGAACCCAACAGAGGTACAACTTTTCATGCATTTCATGTGTTCAGCTGCTCATAGTCTGTGGCATTAACAATTTATCATCAAACCCAGTGACTTTGCTGCCAACATATCAAAGTGGCCAGTGGATACATAAGCTCAAGCTGGAGCATCTGCTTCTTCCGTGTTTCCAACATTAGCACAGACATCAGAATCAGTGGACTATTGAATGCAATTACAGTAAGCGAGACAGACAATAAAGATTGATAGCACCTTCTTCTTTTATCACACACCAAAACTAGTGGGGGGTTAAAGCTTTGCCTTGCACTGCCTTCATTTAACAATGATTGAAAATATGCAGTTGTGGTGTCAGAGTCAAGAGGCAATGAGGAGATATCCCCTACTTTGGGCTGCTTTGTTTGCTGGACACATTATCAAATTGGATGAAAAGTGATTTCCCTTCTTCCAAAATGAGCAATAAATATTATACATTAATCATGAAGATTTACTTAGCATTGTCCTATCGATGACACATGGGAAGTGGAACTCTTCTTTTTATCTCTCAGCAAGTTATAACTGCATAGTTGAACATTTCTCAGTTTATGTTTCTGCTGACAAATCTCTAAACTTGCCTGGTTGGTTTTGTGACTAACCTGTGTATCCTACAGATATGTAATTAATAAAATCCTTAACTATAGTGGAACTCTAATTATTTCTACTTCAGAAAGGAGCAGGCAAATCAGAATGAATGATGGGAATTATGAAGGCTCCAGCTCTTTGCTTTTGCTTAACTCCTGTGAGCCTTAACAGGTTTGTGCTTAAATATGTATAGAATTTCAGCTTCAGATTCTGCTCTGACTTCTATAAAAAAAATAGAGGCACTAATTGGTGTTATGTGATTCTCAAATTCTGAAATCCAAATCTATAGAAAAAAATACACTTGGATATTCAGATTTTGCTCCTTGACATCTTCAGCCTCTGCTACATGTGCACATCCAAAAATCTATGTGATCTGGTAATGCACATTCTATGTTGTGTTCTCTTCCTTTGTTGTTAGGAGAGAATCTGCTTGAGAAAGGACCTTTAAAAAAATTCCTAAATATCCATGGATTCAGGCAATAATGAAAAGCCTAGAGTTTAGCAATAGCAATAGCATTTAGGCTTATATACTGCCCCATAGTATTTTACAGCATTCTCTGCACAGTTTACAATGTAAGCATTATTTGCATATTGCCCCCAACAATCTGGATCTATTTTATTGACCTTTGAAGGATGGAAGGCTGAGTCAACCCTCAACCCCATCAAGATTGGACTCCAGATTGTGGGCAGAGTTAGACCAGTTTAAACCACTGTGCCATGACAGCTCCTAGCTCCTAATTTACACCTTGTGAATAGATCTAAGTAACTGCAGTTGTATTTTAAAGATTTTTTTGTTCCAGCTGGCTTCATTCTTATATGCAATAAATTATCTAATCTGAGTCATATCTGAGTGTCAGTAAACCAATTCCAGAATAAGGGGTACAGAACCTAGATTTACAGCTGTACCATGCTGAAAGTGATATCTATCACCTTAAACGTAAGGTAGATATGATATTAAGAATGATACCAATGGTTTGAAAGCATCCCTCTGTTCATGCTTAAAATAGAATATGTTCTGTTTTTAAATCTACTTTATAGGCATTATGGGTTGATACAACTCTGCAAAACATTTGCATGAAGTGAGGCCAGGCTTTTCTGCATCTCTGTTCTTTTAAGGGAGAACAGAAATTTTCTTTTTCAGATCAATGTCTACCTTTGTAGCTTGGGAGATGCATGCTAGACACAATACTTCAAAAACTGGACTGGGAAAGGATTTCTTTGTCATAGTTGTCTCCCTAAACAAAACACCCTCAAGTTTTAGAAGGATAGGTACATGGGTTAGGGGCTTATGATTCTACAACCAATAAAAGACAATAGCTATTTGCAGTTATAATCCTATATCACCAATATGAGGGGTATGCAATACTTCAGAATTGATTTAAAAAAGGGTCTTTAAGACTTCATGAGAAGCAGTGGCAGACTCACAATGATCCTTGGATAGTGGAGCTGACAGCCATGGCAGAAAGGGGAATCAGTGAATGGATTACCCCTCCAAATTCCTCTCCAGAGCAAGGAGGGGCCAGGACTGCCCACAAGTGCTCCATACAGAAGCTCCCCATGAGGAAACCATAAAGAACAGTCTCTGGTGGGTTTTAGAGCTCTGGGAACCAGGGGAAAATCATCTTGCTTAAGCTGTAGCTCAGTGCCATTAAATGAACACTGGGTTCATACACCTCCTCTTTTAGTCCCCTTATAGAATTGCTTGTTAATGATTTTTTGGGATGCTAAGAAGTTTGTAAGGAGTGGGAAATCATTTACTTATATCTTTTTTTCTTTTTTTTTCCTTATTTTTTTCTTTTTCCTCTGCATTTTTTTTGGTTTTTTATATTCTTTTTATTTGTATTCGTTTTATCTTTGTATTTGTAAACTTTAGTGAAAGAAAAGGGGCTTTTAAATGGATTGCGAACATAGCACTTGTTTCCAACTCTGTTAAAGCAGACACGTCTTTTCCAGAAATCAACTCTACTTACTCCTTGTCTGCTACCTGGGCATCTGTAAAGTAGAAACAAGGAAATGGCAAAATGTGTATCTTGACATTGCAAATGCCAGAATTTACATAATTTACATACTTGTGTTGGATGTTGGGATGCAGGTACATAATTGAAGCACACCACACACATGTCATCATTTTGAAGTCATTGCAGATTGCTACCGACATTGTTGGTCTGGTGGCTGCTGCAGCTAGTTACCATATGATATTGGGGGGGGAATGCTGTTGCTTTATAATGTTGCGATAGGCATCATGTTTCTGTTCCCATATGATTTAAAACACTTTTTTTGAATTGACTAGGAAGCATTGCATAGTCGTAATCAGCAGCCACTCTATCAGAACTTGTAGAGAGGCTAAGCTTTATTGCTTCAGAATCATTGTCATCCTTTAAGAGCAAGGGTGACAGAAGTGAAAACCATTTAATACTGGAATAAAATAAATTGAAATTAAAGTTATTTATTTATTTAGCATATGTATACAGCCACCCACCTCATAGACTTGTACTCTGGCTGGCATAGAACATTCAGCAGTTAAAAACTCCACAACAGTCTAAAAACAATTCTAAATAAATAAAATCAGCATATAAAGTAAAACAGATAAGAGATAAAATAAGCAGTTAAAACCTAAGAAAGCCAGGGAACAAACATAACTTAATCTCATAGAGCCACCTTGCAGGCTTTAATTTATCTGTTTATTAAGGCTAAGGCACTGTCAATTACCTTGATTGCAGAATAATTATTTGGGCATACTAATTGAAGCATCCAGTGTCCTGCAAGCAACTCTGCTAACTGGCCCCAAAATTCCAAATGTCCTCACTTGTACAATCTAATCTTAGCCATGATAATTGTCAGGTAATAAGGCTGTGAATCGAATTAATTAATTAATTTGCCACCCATTTCGTTTCAGCTTACAGCATTAAAAGCATTAAATGAGTAGGGTGACTAGCTGTGGAGTGGCCAAAATTCAGCACATTCGTCATCACAGCAGGGACATAAAGACTAAAGTTCCAAGGCTAGCAGCAAATCATGTTAATTGCATTTATATAACTTAAATTACATTAAACCAAACTTAAGACTTTTGTGTTCAGGTCCTGTCCACTTGTGGGGGGCTGAAAAGTTTGTGTCCTCCTGCACTACATCATGTCGTCTCACAACTGCTTATGAAAAGTCAACACACAGTGCATCATCACAATAGCAAGAGACAAATAACTGTTATTGATTGGCTCCTGAGAACAAAAATAATATTGGCTTTGAAATCCTTGCTATCCTTATTTAGGGCTCCAGATCCAGGACTCCAAAAATGTTTATACAATAGTTAGAGGTTTCAAAATCTCCTTTCTGTCACCTGGTGGACATCTGGAGTTTTGCAGCCCACATGTGAATGCCCAACCCTTAAAAGAATTTATTATATTCCTTCTTAAAGCCATGTAATTAATCTTTGGATAAAGTAATCATTTAGAGGTTGCCAGGCATCTTAGAATAAGGTACTGAATTTTTGTTTTGCCTTTAAACTAACAGAATAGATTCAATCCTAGTTGACTATAAATGGACAAAATATCTTAAAAATAATACACGTCTATGATTTATAGTAGTGCACTTTTTTCCTATGCCTGGTCAGTTTTAAAAAGCAGCAGTGTAACCCTTTGTTATATTCTTTTTTCCCCCAGTAATACAAGTTGAAGTATAAATTATTTAAAAATTAAAGCTATTTAGAATAATGGCCCTCCAAACACAAAGTATTTATTTCGCCTTTCAGCACTCAGTATTTATGGCATTGATTTTTTTTCTTTGCCATTTACTTAGTATTAGAATTGCATGGACCTCATCAATAAAAAATGAATTTTGATAACTTTGAAAACAGCTATATTATTTTTCCCTTTCATTTGTAGCAATTTTTCCCCTCCTCTCAGTGGTATTACTGCAGTAAGTCAGTCATTATTTCTTTATGTTTCCTCTCCTTTTGCTTTAGTATTTCATTTGCCTTTACGGCACCCATCTCATGATCGCAAATGGAGAGGGGGGGGGGGGAACAGAAGCAGTTTTATTTCTTTTAACAGTTGAAATGGCTGCAAGTGATTTAACTGTCATTTAATTTGATTCCTCTCTTCTGTCTGTGGAGAAATATGTTTAATGTACTGGAAATTATGTTAATAAGAAAAAGCATTATCTCATTTAATGAAATAAATATACAAATATTTCAAAATAAAATAAAGAGGCAATCTTAGCGAGGGAAGATGAAAAACAATATTGTGGTTTGAATAAAATAACATCAATGAAGGGGGGGTTAATGAATGCACTGAAATGGACTGACAAAGAGAGAGAGAGAGAAGAGGAAAAACCCCAAAATTCAAAAGTAAAGGAAAAGAAAGAATAAAGAAGGCAATGGAACTGTATTCAAATATTTTTAAAACACAGAAGAGAAAACAGGAAAAAATACCAATGGAAAAATGGACTTCAGTTATTTTCCATTTCTTCAAGCTAACTTGGTGTCCACTATTTTGGGCTGGGTTGTGGTTCTGTGTGATTTTCTCTCTATGTGTATTATTGAAAGATCATTTTCTCTTTCCATTATATACTTCTTCATCCCCCTCCCTCCCCCCTCCCCAATTCCTGCCTTTATTCACAAAACAGAGCTTTATTTACAGCAAAGAATTCTGAGCTGCTTTTATTCTGGCTAAATCCCAACTGCTAATAATGCCACAACAAAGCCTTTACATATGGAAAGTAAAGTGAGAGCAACATTCACCAAGGTTAAACAACTACCATTTGTGGTGAGAGCAAAACTTGCTGCAATTAAATAATAAAACCATGACCACTGCAACAGAAAAACATAATTAGCAATTTAATTACTGGCATCAAAATGCCACTAAAAGATGTCAATAACAAAATCAAAATCTGGCGTGACAAACAGATTTCACTGTCTTTGTGTCATTGGGTTGATTGTCAATTTTTCCCTTAGCAACTAATATACACGCACATGTTCCAAATAAGTTTTTGAATCACCTCATCCTGCATTGATATTCTGCCAAGGATATTTTTTAACATTTGTTAGAGATTGTTTCTTAAGCTTGTACATTTCAGTTAGTGAATTCTTTTGGAAAATGAAAAAAGACCAGCACAATCAGTAACAAGCTTTTGACAGCAGAATATGTTCCAAGTGAGTTCAAGGCAATTTTTAGTATTTGTATGGATCTTAAAACATTCTTCCTCAAAATATACAGATAAATCCGGTTAAGCTCACATGTGGAAGCAACAATGAGTCCCCTTTTTTCTTTCTTAAGAAGAAACTAGAATTTGATTCTACCACTAATCCACACAGATCTGGAAACATATAAAGAATTTGTTTATTTTTTAATGTGCTGAACCTGCTCCCATAATGTTCTAATGAATTACACAATATATTTATATTGTCCAGCACCTACAAACAACACTATAAAATACAGAAAATGGTATTTCCTTTTGATACATTTTCCTGGTAGCTTAAGAAGCAAGGAAGAGGGCAATTAAATGGTGCAAAGTTTCCATATGTAAGGAGAACATCCTACCTTCTTAGTCATCTTGTTGTATTCTGAGGACCTGGGACTTATAGGAATCTGGAGGCAGTTTTGTTTCCATCCTTTCTTTCAGAAAATCTATTATATTTTCAATAGTTAAAACCTGGGATAAACTTCCTTTGACTTCCTCAACCCCAGTGTTGGATTTCAAATCCAATAATCTTCCAACTGCTAGCTGGAGTTCCATGCATTTCCAACACATCTGAAGAACACAAGAATGGGGGAGCTGGAGAAGCCCATAATTAATCCAAACTATTCATGAAATATCAGTCTGCATTGGGCACAAATATTAGACTGCTGGTATCATAACTACATCTCCCTTTTTGTACTGCTCTATCTTCAAATCAGATAACTGATACCATAGCAGTCTGGCACCACAGGTGTGAAATCTTGGTATTAGGATAAATCATGTGGGTGGAAGGCAGACAAGTATAGAGGCAATCTTGGATCAAAGCAGTACCATCCCATATGAGGAAGAAGAGGCAAACTGTGGTATGATTATAGTGCCAGTGTACAAACCACACTTAGTTGTGAAACTCCTTCAATCTAATCTGTATGCAGAGACCTGAACTTTTTTTGTAGGTTGAAGGATACAACTTCCTGGAAAAAATATGAGTTATAATTAATGACTTGGCACCCAGATGCCTCCAGGACTGTATTTTCCAACCAGATCATCTCAAGCAAATTGTGGTTGATATCAGCAACACCACCACCACCCCCAACATTCAGGAACCATCTAAAAGCAGAGCTCTTCTGTAGGACTTTTCCCTGGTGTATGAACACAATTATTTTGTTATTGTTGTTTCTCATCTTAAATGTTTTAAATATTTTTAAGCCTACCATGGAAGTTTTAAGGTTATATCTGTTCGAAATTTATTTATTGTAACTGATATAGCCCCCATTTCATATATATGATTTTTGGTGGCTATAAAATATACTGTCCTAGTTGATGTTTATATTTTTGCCATAAATCACCATGATCAACTCACTGAAATCAGTGGTATGCAGGTTAAACAGAGCAATGAATAAATAAACAATTTCAACAAAGAGACAGTACATTTGCACTCTTTCTGCTTACATCTTCAGTGCTTCATTTTTGCAGATCTGTTTAGAATATAATATTGTAATGAGAACTACTCACTAATTTTATGCTGGACAATGTCTCTTGTTGTTCCGAAAAGAGAAATTACTATCTATAATAGTGAAGAGAGTTTTAAGATGCAGGTTGAGATTCAGGCATGCAGGTTCCTCTGAGCTTGCCTGAAACCCTCTGTTCCTGCAGTCAGGAAGTATTCATGAGGTCAAGGTTGCTATCAATTTCTTAGATGGGAGTTAACACATCCATTGTTATCATCATACTGAAGTTTCTTTAAACTTGTTTATCATGCTCTTTCAGTGTGTCAGAATTATTATTCCTGTCTAACAGTTTGATATATTATATATTTGCAAGAATGTACAAGCTTTGCTTGTTGATTTCAACATAGATTCCTTTGACAAAATACAAGTCATGGCTTGACACCTTTCAGAAGGAATGCTAAATATGTTTGTCCCAGCACCAACTTCTTTATGTGATACTAGTGGGTCTTCTTAGCTACATAAAGTTACAAATAAATACAGGTGATTCTCTATTAACAGAACTTCTAAGCCACTAATTCTGTAGCAGGTCGAAGTAACTATAAAATTATTCCAGAATAAAACAAGATGGGAAAGTATAAAATATAAATGTTGGAGGAAATGCATAACTGGGGGGAATCAATACCAAAAGGTGGATTTTAGAATTTATTAAAGAGTAGGGTACTGATAGGCTATAATGAATTAGTTGCCTATTTTGTTGGTTGGAACTTTCCAGGGAGAGGTGCACTCGCATTTAGTCAAAAAAATCAAAAGGCATCTGGGAGAGATTGAAACTCCCTCTGTTTTTTATGGAGGAAGGCAGAGCTTTGATTACAATGTCACAGTTTCCATACTGACTTCTTTGCCCTGTAGATACACTTTTCCCCAGGTGCTAATATGGCACATTCAGTAAGCAATCTTTATTGTACACTCTGGCTAAAGCCACCTTGAATACGTGATTTTCCTCTGACTGTTCTGCCTATTGTCCACAATTTCTTTTCTCTTTAGTTTAGACTCAGTATTTTCCCTTTCCCTTTCCCACTGCTTTCCATAGCTCAACAGAAACCCAACTATACATTTCCCACACTCTGTGACACGTGGCACAATTTCAGCATTGCTCCCTTGAGAAATTCCACCTCCCAGTGGCTATTTCAAGGCACAGATATCACTGCTGAGAAGATCCATTCTCATGAAGATCCAGAAACAATCCATATAACCATGCACAGAGAGCAGGATCTTGCCAAAACCCATAGATGCTCGAGAGGTTGATGCAATTGGATGGTTTAAATCCCCAAAACCCTTCAAGAAAAGAGTCACTGAATAGAAAGAAAAGTGTTAACCAATAAAGAAATGAGAGTGTATCTGAGAAAAATAATAACAACCTCATATCAGTCAGGGTGGGACAGAGATAGTATTTGGGTTGCTGTATGTCAGGATTTGGTTAAGGGTAATGCAACTGTCCTGGTTCTCTTTTACCTTTTAATGGTGTTTGATAACATCAATCATAATAACATTCTGAACTGGCTGCAGGGATTGGGGATTAGAGGCACTATTGTGCAGTAGTTCTGCTTCTTCAATGGCTGATTTCAATCAGTGGTAGTTAGGAGTAGGGGAAGGATCAGCACTACTGTTATGTCCTGGGCCTTGCTGAGTCATTCAGCAAGGCTCAGGAAGGCTGCAGGAAGGCTGCAGAGACCCGGACAGACCACGTGTCTGCCCAGGACCCAGACAGGCTGTCTCCAGCCTTGCGTGCATGCGTGAGGTGGGAGAACGGCCTGCAATGATTGGATGTGCATCCCCTTGCAAGGGGATATAAAAGGCCAGTGGCCATTGTGTTCTTGTTTCTGTTCTGTGGTTATGTTTCAATAAAGAGATCTTTGTTGTGAACCAGCCTCGTCTCGATGTCTTCTTTGCAAGAACAGAACATTGGCGACGAAGGTGGGATTCGCCGCAAAGGAAGTCAAAGGAAAAGAAGCTAGGCCAACTCACCTGAAGGCCTGAAGCGAAGAGAAGCGTGGCGTCCAGGAGAAGCAACCGCCTGCCAGTACGAAGATGCTGGAGGTGGGCTTGGCTTCGTGGGACCCCTTCTCCTTCCTTGCAGCGAGAGACATCGAAGAGGCTATCGGTCACAACGATGTCCAAGCTGGGCTGTCTTGTCGAGTTCGATACTTCGCACCCAGAATGTTGGAGCTCTTACGTAGCTCGCGTCGAGAATTACTTCAGGGTGAACAAGATCCAAGAAGATGAATTGAAAGCTGCTACCTTGCTGTGTGTCTGCGGGCAAGAGACTTTTGACATTGCTGAGAACCTTGTAGCCCCAGCACCACTGGAGTCGATCGCCTATCCAGATTTGAAGAAAATGCTGCGCGAGCATTTTGAGCCCAAGCTTTCCATAATAGCTTGGAGGCACCAATTTGAGCAGCGGGATCAGCGGCCGGGAGAATCAGCTGCGGACTTCGTCGCGGCTCTGAGGCAGGCTGCTAGGACATGTGCATTCCAAGACTTGGAAGAGAGCCTCCGAGACTGGCTCATTTGCGGATTGCGAAGCCATGAGATGCAACAAAAGTTATTTGCTAGAGCTAATGTGTCCTTCCAAGATGCCCTGAGAGAAGTTGCAGCTGAAGAAGCAGCCGGCGGCGCGGTGAAGGCCTTGCGGTCGACCAAGAACCCTCCAGCAGCAGTTCCCGTCCATCAGGAAGTCATGCGAGAGGCATCTGAAGAAGAATCCGAGGAAGAAGAGGTGGACAGACTTCAACAGTCGGGGGAGAGAAGACTGCAAGAACGCAGAGGAAAGACGCCTGCATCCCTGTGGTGTTTCGGCTGTGGGGGTCGCCACAGGAGGGCCGACTGCCATTTTCGTTCTGCTGTTTGTCGGGCATGTGGCAGGCAAGGCCACATCGCATCAGCCTGCTTGGGTCGCCAGAAAAAACAGGTCCCCCGAAGAGTTGCCTCTGAAAGGTACCAAGGTCCCCAGCCAACACAGGGTGGGTTTCTGCGTGTCCCATAGGGGGGTATTCAAAAGTGGGATTCACCGGCCCCTTAAGAAAAAATTTCGCATTGATGTAAAGTTGCAGGGAGTTCCCCTGGCCATGGAGCTGGACACAGGGTACGCTCTTTCTATTATTTCTGCTGACACTTCTAAAAAGGTTTGTTCCAGGAGTGGCTCACGAGTCAAACTCAGGCCCTCCAATCTCATCCTCACTGACTTTCAGAATTCCCGAGTCAGTGTGAAGGGGGAGGCCATGCTCAGAGTACAGCGTAAGGAATTTGATGGGTTGTTAGAAGTGGTGGTAGTTGGGGGTGATCGCACGAGTCTTATCAGACTCGATTGGTTCGAGGCACTTGGGATCCAAGTGACTGGGCTTAACCAGCTACAAACTGCCAGCCTTGCAGGAGTCTGCAAGGAGTTTGCTGATGTGTTCAGCCCAGAGCTTGGCTCATACAAGGGGCCTCCTATTGCTTTAAAGTTAGATCCAGCCATCACACCCATCAGGGTTAAACCAAGGAGGGTGCCTTTTGCCCTCAAACGTAAAATAGATGCTGAGGTGGACAAACTGCTCCAACAAGGCATTCTAGAACCTGTGGATTCTAGTCCATGGGAAACCCCCATAGTGACACCATTAAAAGCCAATGGTGAAGTCCGAATTTGTGCGGACTATAAATGCACACTAAACAAAGCCTTGCAGCAGCATGCATATCCAGTGCCTGTGGTGAACCACATTCTGGCCTCACTGAAAGGGGGAAAAGTATTTGCTAAGCTTGATTTAGCTCAGGCCTACCAACAGTTACCTGTTGATGAGGCAACAGCTGAGGCCCAAACTATAGTTACTCACAGAGGGACTTTTAAGGTAAAAAGGCTGCAGTTTGGAGTCAACGTAGCCCCTGGCATTTTCCAAGGGGTGATGGAGCGAACGCTCCGTGGTATTCCTGGGGTCTGCCCTATTTCGATGATGTCCTCATTGCAGGAGAGTCATCTGGGAACTTGGCTGAAAGGCTGAGAACTGTCTTGCTGCATTTCTGCCAAGCTGGGCTGAAGTTACAGCAAGACAAATGTAAGATTGGTGTAACATCCACTGAATTTCTAGGCTTTTGTATTGATGCTGATGGCATCCACCCTGCAGAGTCTAAATTTCAGGACATTCAAATGGCCCCCAGTCCCCAGTCAAAAGCTGAACTCCAGGCTTTTCTGGGCCTACTTAATTTTTATCATTCATTTCTCCCCCACAAGGCTGCAGTGGCTGAGCCATTACACCAGCTCTTGGACAAGCAGACTCCATGGAAATGGATGAACGTCCATGAAAGGGCTTTTAAAGAAGTCAAGGCCTTGCTATCTTCAAATGCGGTACTGGCGCATTTCAATGAGCAATTGCCTGTGTGCATCACATGTGATGCATCCCCTTATGGGGTAGGAGCAGTGTTGAGTCATCTCAAGGCTGTTGGGACTCAGGTCCCTGTGGCCTATTACTCCAGAACTCTCTCATCTGCAGAGCATAATTATGCGCAGATTGACAGGGAAGCCTTGGCAATAGTCTCAGGCATCAAGAAATTTCATGATTTCTTGTATGGCCGCCATTTCACGGTCTACACTGACCACAAGCCCTTGCTGGGTTTGTTTGCAACAAACAAACAAACCCCACATATCATCTCCCCCAGAATGCTGAGATGGTCAATTTTCTTGTCAGCTTATGACTACACCCTGGTTCACAAACCAGGGACAGAGATGGGCCACGCTGATGGCCTTAGTAGGTTACCTCTGAAGCAAATAGAGGCAGACCCTGCTCCTGCTGTACACATTCTCTCCATTCAGGAATTGCCTGAATCTCCCCTCAATGCTAGGGATGTGGCTGCTGAAACTGCCACTGATCACACGCTTACACACGTGCTGACATGGGTGTTGTCAGGATGGCCTGACATGTGTCCTGGTACAGAATTCCAAAGTTTTTGGCATAGGAAACATGAGTTTTCCACTTTCAAAGGATGTATCCTGTGGGGTAGCAGGGTAGTCATCCCGGCCTCATTGAGGACTAGAGTCTTGCTCTCTTTGCATGAGGGACATCTGGGAATTGTGAGGATGAAGGCGCTTGTGCGTAGCCATCTTTGGTGGCCTGGACTCGATAAGGACATCGAGGCCCAGGTTCAGGGGTGCCAAGCATGCCAACAGTCATGGCCTGAGATGCCCCAGGCCCCTGTACATAGGTGGGAGGAGACACTCATTCCATGGTCACACGTACACATTGACTATGCTGGGCCCTTTCAGGGGCAATTCTTCCTTCTCCTCATGGATAGTGAGGATTCCAAGTGGCTAGAGGTCGTTCCTGTATCCTCCACTACTACTGCCAGGACCATCCAGGTGCTAAGAGGAATCTTCGCTTCCCATGGTCTTCCTGATGTCCTTGTCTCAGACAATGGTCCCTAATTTACCTCTTCTGAGTTTCAGGCTTTTCTTCAAGCCAACATGATCCGGCATGCTACGTCTGCTCCGTTTCACCCTGCCACCAACGGTCAGGCTGAACGCATGGTGCGTACCACCAAGGAGGCATTAAAGAGAATCACTCGAGGACCCTGGCATCACAGGTTAGCTGATTTTCTCCTTGCACACTGCACCACACCTTGCACAGCTACAGGAAAGAGCCCAGCTGAACTACGCTGGGGTCGCAGACTCATCACTAAGCTGGACAGGTTGCACCCAGACCGGGTGGCTTCACAGGTGTCACAACCGCGGGCACCTAGGAGACTCCAAGTGGGTGATCCAGTATGGGCCAGAAACTATGGGCATGGACATATCTGGGTAACTGCTATGGTATGCAAAGTCTATGTCCTATGAAGTGGCCTTGGAGGATGGTCGTGTGCTTAGATGCCACATTGACCAATTGCGCTGGAGGCATCCTGGCCATGTGTCCGCTCCTGGCTCTGCTCTCGGGGGGGAGGGGGACCCCAATTACGATTGTGGACCACAGTCTCTCCACGAGGGCGTTTATCCAAATGTTCCTCCACATATTCCAGGTGGGGGTCTTGCCATGGAGGCAGCTCCTGACTCTGGCATAGACTCCGGGAGTCTTGCCATGGAGGCGGCTCCTGACTCTGGCAGAGGTCCATGGCTAGGGGCAAATAGCCATAAATCGGCTACTCAGGGTACTCCTGCTGCTGGTCTTGGGCTCGAGGGACAGTGCTCCCAAGAGGAGTCCAATGGAATTTTGGGGAACTCCACCTCACCAAGGAACTCTGGTTTGGGTTTGGTGGATCCAGCGAGTCAGCAGTCAGGAGGAACCCCTGAGTCTTCTGGGAGACAAAGTCCTGGTTTGTTTTGTGCAACCCGGGAGCAGGCACTCCAGGCACCTATTCCTAATCCTACACCTACAAGTACACTTGCACCTAACCTGGCTCCACAGAGATCAGAGCGGGTTAAGGGTCCTCCTAAGCATTTAAAGGAATATGTAAGGTCCCTGTTTACTATACAGGAGGTTTACTAGTCCTCGCCATCTGAGGAAAAAGACAATTGTAGTGCTGCAATGTTAATATTGTTTAATCCAAGAGGGGAGGGGTGTTATGTCCTGGGCCTTGCTGAGTCATTCAGCAAGGCTCAGGAAGGCTGCAGAGACCCAGACAGAGCATGTGTCTGCCCGGGACCCAGACAGGCTGTCTCCGGCCTTGCACGCATGCGCGAGGCGGGAGAACAGCCTGCAATGATTGGATGTGCATCCCCTTGCAAGGGGATATAAAAGGCCAGTGGCCATTGTGTCCTTGCTTCTGTTCTGTGATTGTGTTTCAATAAAGAGATCTTTGTTGTGAACCAGCCTCGTCTCAATGTCTTCTTTGCAAGAACAGAACTACGATTGTTTTCTTGTGTGTACCACAGAGATCTGTCCTCTTGCTTTGTAACATGCACATAAAGCTGTTGGGGTTGGTCATCTGGCAGCTTGGGGTCTGATATCATCAGTATGAATGGGACAGCAGGCTTAAACCAACTCCTAACAAGATGGAGCTATTTTTTGTACATCAGGATTCTCCCCTATTTTGGCTCTATATAGGATTATACTGCCCCTAAGGGGGTAGGTTCACAACCAGGGGTTCTCCCTGGATTTGTGGCTCCTGCTGGATGGAGGGGAGACTTTGCCCAACTTAGGCTGCTGGGCCAGTTGTGATGGGATGAGATGAGATGACCTGACTACATTGACTCATGCCCTCATCACTCATGCTCTAAGCCAGGCACAGCAGAGACCTGGAAGCATTGATTGTCGGACATGGGGCTGGCCTCTGAATAACTTCCCATTGGAGATTCATTTGTCCCTAAGATTGTCAGCCTTCTGGAAAAAGGTGAAGATAGAACTTTCCCAGAGGGCTTTTAGGGCCTGACATTACATATTTTGCTGAGTTTAATGCTTTGTTTCTCTGTTGTTTCATTTTATATTTCTTTGTCCTATTAGCTACCAAGACGCATGTGATTGCAGTGGCATAACAAACTTGATAAATAAACAAACAAACAAACAAACAAACAAATACATAAATAAATGCTTAGAAATGCATATTCTCCAGCAGCAGAAATGGTTGCATTGGTCTAGTGGCTACGTCCTGTTCCATGGAAATATTGCCATAACAGCTTCACTCTCATCTAAAAAGGCTATAGTACAATCCTTACTAATTTGCAAAGTTGGTCTACAAATCCAATTCAAAAGCAAAAATGTAAGTATGGCTCAGAGTCCCATTGAAAAGTACATAAGACTTTGGTACTTTTGGTACTTTGGGGGGGGGGGTGCTATGGCTCAGGAGTTAAAGAAACTGAAAGCTGACAGACTATGTTTGAGACCCGAGCGCAGCACAACGGGATGAGCTCTCGTTACTTTCCCCTGCTCCTGCCCACCTAGCAGTTCAAAAGCTTGCAAATGCAAGTAGATAGGTGGGAAGCTAAGACTGTTCCATGTGCCTTGGCATATAGTCATGCTGCCCACATGACCATGGAAATGACTTCAGACAATGCTGGCTCCCTCGGCTAAGAAATGGAGATGAGCAACGCACCCTAGAGTTGAACACAACTAGAAAGGGGAAAGCTTTACCTTTACCTTTAGTATTTTGGTTCAGCTTTAAGAATTTTTTTTTAAGTGTAAAAGTATTGTGAGGACACACTGAATGAAGATCCTAATGACTCATCCCTTTGCATAATAATAATAATAATAATAATAATAATAATAATAATAATAATAATAATAATAATAATAATAATAATAATAATAATAATAATAATAATAATAATAATAATAATAATAATAATAATAATAAAGTTGGAAGGGACCTTGGAGGTCATCTAGTCCAACCCCCTGCTCAGGCAGGAAACCCTATACCATTTCAGACAAATGGCTGTCCAGTTTCTTCTTAAAAACTTCCAGTGTTGGAGCATTCACCGCTTCTGGAGGTTCTAACAGAACCACCAACAGCTTTCTCTCCTATTTAATCATTATATCTATTTTTTAAAACCAGCTTATAAATGCATTAATCTAGTAGGGATAGTACATTTATAAGCTATCCATATAATATTAAATAGAAGTTGCTTATCTGAAATTATATACTATATTGTATATATGACTGGCTTTGCATAGCATGCCGAGTCATGGTTTGTTGAACAAGCTATAGCAGCCCAGCTTACAAAATTTGTTCAAAATATTGTTTTAAAAATCATTATTTTCAGGGCTCACACACCAAGCTAATCCCCCCAAAAAACATATTTAGCTCAGCACAATATGTGAAAGTAGCCACTGTCTATGCATGCATTTAATGCAATGAATTATTGGCCCTCCTGGAAAGAAACTCATTCATGCCACATTTGCTAGTGAGGAGAAACTAAGCAGGGCAGAGAGGCTTGTTTGACAAAGCTAGTACAGAGCCACAAATACGATAATCTTGCACTCCCCAAATTAGTGACATGCTGCTATCCTTGGTTGTCATGGAGAATAAAGATCTCTAAGAATAAGGATATTATTTTAATAAAGAGGAAAACGACCTTATAAAAGGAACCCATTCCTTAGTGCTGTGATGATAGTATGTGCACTAAAATTGGTTATAGTTCTAATCTAAATAGAGAGGAAGCCACCATGGATTTAATCATATGACACTCAGGACAGGTTAAGAAATGCCAGTGTGGTTGAACTATTTAGTGGAATATTTTCAAAAAAATCAGAGGAAATCATATTTGATTTCAGGAATAGGAGCATCTTTTAAATTAAGAGAATGGTAAGGTAAACATAGTAATGGAATGTCATGAGAGTCAAATCCTCATAAAACTTTAGGAATTAAACTTAGAGTGCATGTTGGATGTCAAAGGGATTAATAAATAGTATCAAGAAAGCTACTGGAGAAAAAAAATCAGCAAATGAAATAGCTCAAATTAGGAGAACAAAAGAGATGAATGCATAAAATAAAGACGTAAAATAAAGAAGACAACCTTGATAATCTCAAGTCCTATGATTGCAATATAATGTTTGTTAAGTGACCCTTGAAGACATTCTGGAAACTGAAATTCAGCTGAAATGCAGCAGATTGGATGGTTAATAATGATGACAGAGAATAATCTCAACGTCTTTGAGATACCTAACATTCCCATTTTGAAACAAGGCTATCAATCTATTTTGGAATCAGTTGATTCCAAAATCAATACAAAATGCTCACAAATAATGTATAAAGCCCTATGTGACTTAAGCCCAAAGTATTTACATGGCCACTACTCCCAGATAGTCCACTCCACCCTCTTAGTTCATCAGTGGGGACGTTTTTACAGATCCTGTCACAAATGTGTTTGATATCAACAACCACAAGTGCAATGTTCTTCACAATGATAGGATCCATATTATGGAATAAATGGCCACTGGAATTCTTGTTACATTCTAGGAGGAAATTCAAAACTTATTTATGTCCCAGCCCTCTGAAATTGCCACTTATATCTATAGCATTTTAATGTTTTAAGATTATTCTTTTTTTTTAACAGTTCATTGTAACCTGCCTAGAGACTCGCAAGCGTTTTAATAATAACAAAACTGGAATAGCAAACTTAAAGAAGGATAAAGAGATTGTAAAGATGCTAAATTAGTCCTTTACACTTGTTTTCTCTGTAGAAGAAGAGCCGATACTGAATCAATATTCTTAGGAACTAAAAGTTCTTAAATAACCTAAATGAAAAAACTTCTAATTAAATGAAAGCATATAATACAAGCATAGGGCCAGGGGATAGGAGAGAAATCTAAATAATATAAATGTTTAAAAAGAGATCTTGAAATCTGTAAACTCATTGGCTGCTTGTCTATTCCAGATACATTGATGGAATGACTAATTAAATGTAACTTTACCAAGCAAGAATAAAAACTAGTTTTTAAAAAACAACTTGATTTCTGAAACAGGAAATTCTATTTAATTATGTCCACTTTAGGATAGACCAGATTTCCTGGCATGCATTTCTAAGAGATGGACAAGCAGTTTTGTGATGTTGATGTGACAACTCTACCTAAATGGTGTATAACATTAATATAAGCTGAAGATTTCAATGTAAGCATTTACGTTTTAGAATGACAATTTTCAGCAGCAAAGTAATACTCTTCTTTCACAATTATATTTTCATTAAAACCTACATTTAAATAGTATAGATTTCTTTTTCTGCTCTCAAATATTCTGTGTGTATGTGTGTGTGTAAAACAGAGAAAGAGTCTGTTTCTGTGTGTAGAGTATATTGTATCTTTCTATGCTATAAGCCTGAGAACACAATATATATCACTTTTTATTGATCTGCAATCTATTTACTTATGTTTTAAATTTATTTGCCACCCATCTCACCATAGGCAGCTCTGGAAACTATTCTGGAACCTGACTGAAGAATGAGAAATAAACATTTTAAATTCTTGAAGAGGTATCAATAAACTTGCCTGGTAACCATGATTTACTTGAAAGTCTTTTAACAAGTCTCTCACCTGAGCAAATCTCTCACCTAAGATTTCTGAGCAAATGAAACAATCATGAGATAATAAGAGAAGTCCTTTTATGGATCACTAACTGGGTAAAGAGCAGTGCAGAAATAAATGAACAGCTCCAGGTTTTTTATTTAGAAAGGGATATGATGAAGCCAAAGCTCTCGTTAAACAGCATGTAGCAGAGAATCAGTTGGATCCCAACTTTTATTGCCAATGAATCCAACAGGTAATTTGCCTCCCCTGTGCCACATTTAACAAATCTTGAAGTACCTAATCATTGAAGGTCTTTACTTTGTCATAATGTCGTATCCTCCCCTTCAGCTGTCTTTGAAGGCTGATTCAAGAAGATCTCCTACCTAGAGAGACATGTGTTTCTGGAGACACAGAAACAATGAAACATGTGCTTCTCCGATGTCTATACTTTAAAAACATTTGTATTAGCGTCATTTTACCAGCACTTCATAAAAACCAAGGATGAACATTTTAAATCACAAGAACTCTTCAACTCAGTAGAATAGCCATTAAACTGGCATATATAAGTCAGTGGTGACTAGTGTAAAATGATATATATGGATCAAAAGAATTGTAATTATCATCATGCATCCATGAGAATAGATATGGCAGGTAAGGATCCTTGGTTTATGATAGTTAAAAAGAGCTATTTATGACATTGTGTTTTTTCTTAGAGGATTTTAAACACAGATTCCAAAGTAACAATACTCTTTATTACACAGTACCATTAAACATAGTTGTCTTATACTGATGTAGGCTTTCATGGCTGCTCTATGTTGGGCTAGACATGGTCACCAAATCCAATAGCTCTCTCATATTTCCCGATTTTGTTTCTTTTCCCCACTTTTAAATACCTTTCCAATCCCCTGTGCTCAGAATTTCCTGGTGGCCTTGGTGAATTTTAATCTCTCTAGTCCTAGTTCATCACTACACTCGTCAAGTTGTCCCCCCTTAATAACCCTTGGAAATATCTTACAAGGTGGACAAGTGTATTATCATTCATGGTAAAGGTCAGAGGCTAGCATACTGTTCAGAAGCTAAGCAGACTTGGGGACTAATAAATATTTGGATGGGAAATTACTAGGGAATTTTAGGTTTATAGACTACATTGGAAAGTTAACCTCTAGGAAGAAAGCAATAGCATATCTACCCATGAGGTCAGCAGCTCATGTTTACCTTGAGAGGGAGGGCTTTTTTTACAAGTTAGGATATGGTGTAAGTTTGAGGCAAAGAGATAGTAGTTTGAGTATGAACACCAACTGAACTCATGGGTGAAGCAAGGCCAGATGACCGAATAACCAGTTAGATCCCTTGTGCCTTACATGATGATCAGGGCATATCTGAATGGAGTTACAAAATCTGGACAGCAAGAATCTGGAGGATAACAATAAAGTATAGTTTTCTATACTTCTTTGCTGCTGTGCTCTGGTCATCTACATTTTTGCATTCAAATCAGGTGACCCTAAAGGATCCCATAATTTCAGGGCTAAAAAGATTGTAGGATACCTTTAACAGACCATTCTCACAGCCAGTTTTAAAGTGCTCTCCATAAGTTCTTGAACTCTTAGTATACTATATTGGCATAATATTTGTTGAACCCACTGGTGATTTCTACAGTATCCTACTGGAGGAAAGAGGCTGATAAATGATGCTGTCTTTATTTACAGTACTGTTTATGGGGTTCATTAAAGATGATCTGGATTTGTTTTCTTTTCCTCTCATAAAACATTACCAGCCATTGGGAAGAATCCAATAAATGCTCTTTACAGCATGGGAAACAAGTTTTGTTAGATGACTAGATCAGCAGGCTCAGCTAATTGCTAAAACTTCCTCCATTGGATGAAAGTGTTTTGTGCATTTGTGTTCAAGGAGCTCTTACTGTCAACTGCTATCAGCCTAATCTCTATTATGTGTTGAAAAGAATAAAATTCTGGACAGGAGTTTAACAGTATATTAGAAAGCTATAAATTTGTGTAAAAAAAAATCCCTTTCTATGTACTATGCAGGAGATTCATACCATATCAGAACAGACTATCTGGTTCTTTTTGGAAGCAGGTCTAGTTTAATTTGTAAAGCACACTAAACTTTGGTCACAAGTAGCCTGAACAACTGTTGACAGGCATGGGAAGAGTTGCATTTCACCACTGCCACTTTTTATCAGCTGGTTTGGCTCAGAGACCTAGTGAGTACATGAGGAAAGACCAGTTTGAAAGCCAAAGCAGAATGGCTCTGAAAAACAGTGCCCATTGATTTGATGACAGAAGATATGCCTGCACCATATCCAATAGATGCTGGGGTGATTCTACCCCTTTAGTTTGAACTACCACTACATCAACCACATGATTATATGCAAGGCTGTACCCACAGCTAAACTGCCATAGATTGTTGCCTGCTTAATCATGAAAATATACTTTACTACTTAAACAGTTAAGTTGAGCTCCTCAGCATGGTGGGGGGAGGGGGGGAAGAAGACAGAATCATAAGGACTTCACAGGAAAAAAATGTTGCTAAAACACATCCTGTTTATGGTTATGTCCAAGTGTTGAAAGGTCCTAAAATTTGGATATTTTTTTTTCTTCCATTCAAGTATTGTCAATTCTTGGAAACTGCTTGGCAAGTTCCTGCAGTTTTCTTGGCAGGGTTTTTCAGAAATGGTTTGCCATTGTCCCCTTTCTAAGGCTGAGACAAAGTGACTAGCCCAAGGTCACACAACTGACTTTGTGCCTAAGGCAGGACTAGTGCTTTCTAGCCTGATGCCTTAACCAGCGGTGGGATTCAAATATGTGAACAACCAGTTCTCTGTGTGGGTGCCGCTTCCGGAAGTCCATTCTGGACCTGGGCAACAAAAAATTAGCTACCAGTTCTGCCAAAGTGGTGCAAACCGGCTGAATCCCACCACTGGCCTTAACCACTAAGCTCTCATAACATTTGGAATGAAAGAAGATAATTCTATGACTCTGTGTGTGTGTTGTTTCAGTTGGAAATTACATTTCTTTGACTAAAACAAGTATTTATGTCAGTGATAATTTTCTGGATCCTACAGTAAGCTAAGCGATGACAAGAGCAATGAGAAGCTCAGATACAATGCCTGACCTAAATACATTATGCAGGCTTTGCTTGCTTCTTCTTAAGTAGGTCAGAATAGTCTCTCAAAAGTGATTCTAAACTTATTACTGCTATACAGAAGAGATTGTCACATAGGCGTCTTAGGATATTCTAAAGATGCAAAGAGGACAGGAATCACATGTACTGTATGCTTCCTGTTCTTCTGTAGCTCCATTTCACATGAAGCAATTCACTGGGGAAGTCCGCATGCTTGCATATCTCCTTATCAAAGAAGGTAGCGGAAATGTCTTTCATTTAAGATGCAGATGTGAAAAGAAAGTGTGCACGAGGCACTGCCGTTCAGTGTACTATCCAAAAGGATCAGAGCAAGACAACAGAGTTGTCCCTCTTTTCCTGTCTCTGTAGAATTGTTAATATATTTCACTCATAAATTTCCTGTGTAATTCTTTTTTTCTTCAACATCTTTTTGGAAGAAATACCTAACTGATTTTGTGGAAGAAAAAGGGGGTTTGGGTCATAACTTTGACATTTCTCAGGAGAACTGTGGAATATTAGAACTGTAGAACTGTGGAACATGCAGACAGTTTCAGAATTCAGCTATCCAATCAAAATATCACACAAGAGTACACAAGCATGTATTCTCATTTTAAAATATCAGGAAAATAATGAGAAAAAAATGTGGAGGGTGTTAATCTGAATTGGGGCTACAATGTATGCAACATGTTACCACTACTACTATCCACACAATGACTGAAACCTAAATTTCAACATCCTTGTTTGCAGTTTGAGGGGGAGGGAGGGAGGAAGGAAGGAAGAAAAATAGTCACCTGTAAATTTGCTTTTAAATAAAATGTTACATTTTATTCAGATGTTCCTGATTCTTAACAGCATGAGTCATTCCAAGGAAGGTCAAAAGATTATATTAGCAAAAGGTTTGAAGGGTAGGGAGGGAGAAAAACATCTCTGAACACCAAGTTTTCAAACTGAAACCACAATTACTCTCCTAATATACTCAAATTTTCTTTTCATAGACTTCAAGGTCACAGTATGGGATCAAACAGGCAACTGAAGGAAAGCCACATGCTCAAATGTCATACTGCTATAGGAGGTTCAAGACTGGCTTATTTATGAAGGAAGGAGGGTGATATCTGCAGAAATAGCAGTTGCAGTGCTTCAAGCATACACCTCCCAGGCTCAGGTCAAAAAAGAAAAGCTGAATTTCATTGAATTTTTCCTCTAATTCTGTCTCTAAAGCAGGAAAGAGAACTAAGAACCGGAGATATGATTTGAGAGTTTCGTTGTCGAGGTGGTCAATTTTATTCTCTCTTTGCTTAGGAGCTTTGTATTTTTTTAATACCACTTATTTCTTAATGTAAATATTTATATTTTTTATATCTGTGGTTTTTATAGCTATGGTTTTTATCTGATTGTTGTGTGCCAGCCAGACTCTCTTTTGGCAAGATGGGTGGCTATACAAATTTGAGAGGGAGGGAGGGAGGGAGAGAGAGAGAGAGAGAGAGAGAAACAGAAAGAGAGAGAGAGAGAGAGACCATAAAGCAGTTTTCAATTGAGAGAAAACTGACTATTATATGATGTGAGAAAGGAAATGAACAAAAAGCAGTAACAAAGGGAAGCAATTCTCTCCAAGCCCAACCCACCTCATAGGGTTGTTGTGAGGAAAATAGGAAGAGGAAGGATTCTTACATATGTTCACTGCCTTGAGCTCCCTATAAAGTAATAAATCTAATCAATCAATCAATAGAAATAAGGAAGGATGCACAACATTCACAATTGCTGGATTATGGAGAAAGCAAGGTAGTTCCAGAAAAGCATCTACTTCCATTTCATTGACTATGCTAAAGTTTTTTATTGTGTGGATCACAATAAACTGTGGCAAGTTCTTAAAGAGATGGGATATCAGATCACTTTATCTGTCACATGAGAAATCTATATGCAGGTCAAGAAGTAACAATTAGAACCATACATGGAATAACTGATTGGTTCAAAATAGAGAAATGAGTACAACAAGGTTGCATATTGTCAATCAATCAATAGAGTTGGAAGGACCTTGGAGGTCTTCTAGTCCAACCCCCTGCTCAAGCAGGAGACCCATTTCAGATAGGTGGCTGTCCAGTCTTTTCTTAAAAATCTCCAGTGATGAAGCATCTAGAACGTCTGAAGGCAAGCTGTTCCACAGGTTAAGTGTCCTCACTACTAGGAAGTTTCACCTTAATTCCAGGTTGTTTCTCTCCTTGATTAGTTTCTATCCATTTTTTCTTGTCCTGCCCTCTGGCGCTTTGGAAAATAAGTTGCCTCCCCCCTCTTCTTTGCCCCTCAAATACTGGAATACTTTGTATATTTATCACCTTGTATATTGTAAATTATATATTGCCAGGGAAGCTCGGTGCATTCTGGTCCATGGGACAAGACTTAGCAACTGAACATTTAACATTTTTTTCTAGTATGAAACAACTTTTCTCTTGTGATAATTATTATTTTCTGTCCTGCCAAACATTGGCTCATATGGAAATGTTAAGATATATTTGAAATCAAAAGGTTACATATCAAAATAAGTAAATCGTAAAAAATATGGAGTGCTTGTTTCTGTGTCTACAATACCATACATACTACCAACACTATCATACTTCTTAGACTAAAACAGCAGAAATTTGTATAAAGCTACCAGCTGTAAATTCTGTAGGTATGCTAAAGAAAAATCTATGTTTATGGAATCCAATCTCTATGAATTCCTATATGAAATTACCTGATCTCCATGTCTCATACTAGAACTTTATTATGAACCAGTTTTCACAGTTTCCTGAAGGTTACAATGTAGTTCATATCAACATTTCAAAATATTCTCAGTTTTGAAAGAAAATGCATATTTACATGCACCTATGTTTTTGAAAGACCTTTTTAGTAAAGCATTTGCAGTTTGAACAGGAACAAAAATAATTATGGATAAAAATATGGCAGCGATCCATCCACAGTGGGTGCATACTCACAATACAGAGATTTGGGAAATTTCAGATTAAGTAATAACTTCACTTGAGATCAGTGCTGGCTGTTAAAAATCATTTGGGGGGGGGAGAGATAACCATCCAGGTTATAAAACAAAGATATGCAACTTTATCTAGGCTGAAGGCTGTTCTGGATCTTTGTGTGACATGATTGGGAACATACTCTAAAAATAGGTTGGCTAAATTTGGTTCCATTTCAATGATATTTAAATCTAATGTAACTGAAATATAATTAATGTGATTCCTAACCCATTCATGTATATTATAAATTTCTTTTGTATCTTTACAATTTTTGGAAATTTCCTAGAGCTTCTAGTAAAACCTATGGGGGCTCATCCATCTCTAGAATCTTGTGAAATGTCATCATTAGATATTGACTTTGAGCTCCAATATCCTTTTTCTAATTCACCCAATAGAGAATCTAACAGAATCAAAACATTGCCATTTACATATACAGTGAGAGCCAGTTTGGTGCAGTAGTTAAGGCACCAGGCTAAAAATCAAGAGACCCATGAGCAAAGATCCCACCTTGGGCAGAAAGCCAGCTGGATGATCTTGAGCCAGTCACTCTCTCTCAGCCCTAGAAAAGAGGCAATAGCAAAAAATCTTGCCAAGAAAACTTCAGGGACTTGTTCAGGCAGTTTCCAGGAGAACACTGACTCAACGGCCCACAAAGGGACATATATGCAACACTAGTGAGTAACAGCCCACGGAAGAATAGCTGGATATTCTGAATAGAACCAGAATAATGGGGCACATTTTTAAAGTGTCCAAAAATGGGAAAGCCGCATCAATCTCTTCCTCTCTCTAGGTATGGAAACAACTGTGTGACATTAAGGAACACACAATTTGATGAATTATGCTTTTTCCACAGTTCAATGAGTTGAAGTTTTGGACAATATTTTACTGACCTAATGTTTTGGTCAACCTCTTGTTTCTTAGCATAACTGGATCTTCATTTAAGGTTGTGTTCTTTGTTGCAAAAATAGGGAGGCTATATTTCTTTATAAGAGGGTCCTTAATCCCACTGGTGAAATATTACAGAATATGCTTGGGGATGAGTGAGCCAGGAACAGCTGATTCATTGGGAGTCTGCTCCACTGCTGTTTTATTTTTCCTGTCTGGGCCACTCAGAATCCTGCACTGCTCCCTGGTGTAGTGCCTCTGCCCTGGGGGCATTAACGTCCCATCAAATTGCACTGAATGCCTATCATGTTACACAGAATGACAAAACAAAGCAAACCTACTGGCAACTTTCAAAGAAGCATTATTTTGCATATTGAAAACAACAAGGGAGGGGGGGACTGTACGGTTCAGCTCCTTCTTCCTCCCCTTTATTGCTTTGTTATTTCATCATTATTCACTGCGCTTTCTTTTCTCTTCCATTTGCCGAGTTTAGGCTTTAATGTAATGGCCATTCCATAAAAATGTTGCTTTTTTAAAAGGTTTGCATATCATCCCATTTTCTTTTTCAACCCTTCAGTTACCATATGGCAAGCAATCAGGTCTGCAATCACGGGGTCCATATTATGTAGCGCATGATTTCGGCATTATGCTATTACCCATCTGTTTCTGTAGAGAAAGACATGAACCCATGTAAGAAAGGTCAGTGGTTTCATTGCACACCGTATTCCAGAAATCTATCTCTGTTCACTTGAGATCACTTTTGTGATTTACTCAATTCTCCGGGCCAGGCTCTTTCTTTTATTTATTTCTCTGTTTTAAAATAAAAATAAAATAAAATCTAAACAATCAGCACAAATTTGTCTGCCTGGCTGTTGTATAAAATTATTTCTAGCTGTCATTCCAATATGCTCACATTTCACAACCTGCCAAGGCTTTCCTCCCAATGCAAGGGAAAGGAACAGCCCCACTTAATTCAATTTGTTTAGCTTATTAGTTAACAAAGATGCATGAGGTTATATCTCCAATGTTAATCAATTAACAATCAGGTAGCAGCCGCCTTTTCCTTTACAAAAGAGCATTAATAAAATGGGCAGTTGTTTTCTTTCACCAGTAAATTCTGGACATATGTTGTACAATGCACAACTGTTGGAGGGGGGCTGGGGAAGGGGTGACACAGATAAGTAACTTGTTCAGGCTATAGTGCATTTGACTTTCAGGTAGCTTAGAACTAATGATATATAGTAGCATCCATAACTATAAGATACAACTCATAATAGCTCTCCCTTCCCACTTGTCTGGAGTTACAGCATAGGGAAGAGATTTTTAAGGAGTTGAATCCAGTCTCCCTCCCCCCCCAGCAAGTGCCTCCCACTTCATTTCTTTCTCTGGAATAATGAGGCATCTCAGTTAAAACAGTAGTAGAAGGGGGAGGAGGAGGAAGAAGAAAGAAGAAGGAATGCAATGCATCCAGGAAGGCAAAAAGTCTTCCCCCCCCTTTAAAAAAAATCTTTATTAACATAATACATGTACAAGAGTGCTCCATTGGTTCTCCCACAGGGCAATGTTTCTGGGACCAGTCTTACACAGCTGTTGTTTCTATGGCTGTTTATGCAATGCCCCACAGTTACTTATATCCTTCACGATGGTAGGAACAAGATCCGTTTTATCCATTCTATTCTAGTTTCAGAAGCACTAGTGCCAGGGTAATTATTGTTATTATAGAAAACTATGAACTACAATCATCAGGCTACTTCTAGGTGCTGTCAGCCATGAGGTCAGAATTCCTGAGCTGCTCATTGCCAGAACCACCATTTCCTTCCAACTCTGGTGGGAGAAGAAACTTGCATATTATCAATTGCTCCTTCCTGCTTCGCTCTGTACTCAACCCTCTTGCTTGTTATCTGTCAGCCATCTAATTTCTGAACACATAATAACATTTGGAAGCAGCTCAGACAGAGACCTCCCTGATTCACCCAACTGTAAAAAAGGAGGAGGAGGTACAGCACAGAGTTGTAAGTTTCTGCTATTATTGCCAATCTCAGTCAAAGTATTTTTAGCCTTCCTGTGGAGTTGATTTCCTGGTCTGGTGTACCTAGTGGGGCAGATACTGACAGGTAACACAAATAATAGTGGCTCTATATTAAGCAGCAACCTCTGGAGAGCTACCTTACGCTTCATTCTATTCCCCCCCCCCATATCTGCCACCTTTTAAGTGGGGAACTTGACAGGTGTCTAAGAACCTAGTTCTAAGCATCCCCAAATTTACTTCATCCCAACCAAAACCATGTCAGATTGATGGTGATTCTTTCCTGATAGCAAGTGATAGAAGGGGAAATGAACTCATGGGAATCCAGCAATACTTCTCTTTAACTTGGTCCACAGTAAGAAAGCACCATTTGCCAGCCTTCTTACTAGGCTTTGATTGTTGTTGTTGTTGTTAGTTGCGAAGTCGTGTCCGACCCATCGCGACCCCATGGACAACTTTCCTCCAGGCCTTCCTGTCCTCTACCATCTTCTGGAGTCCATTTAAGCTCATGCCTACTGCTTCAGTGACTCCATCCAGCCACCTCATTCTCTGTCGTCCCCTTCTTCTACTGCCCTCAATCTTTCCCAGCATTAGGCTCTTCTCCAGTGAGTCCTTCCTTCTCATTAGGTGGCCAAAGTACTTGAGTTTCAACTTCAGGATCTGGCCTTCTAAGGAGCAGTCAGGGTTGATCTCCTCTAGGACTGACCGGTTTGATCGCCTTGCAGTCCAAGGGACTCGCAGGAGTCTTCTCCAGCACCATAGTTCAAAGGCCTCAATTCTTTTGCGTTCAGCCTTTCTTATGGTCCAACTTTCACAGCCATACATTGCAACTGGGAAAACATGGCCTTGACTATACGTACTTTTGTTGGCAGGGTGATGTCTCTGCTTTTTAGTATGCTGTCTAAATTTGCCATAGCTTTCCTCCCCAGGAGCAAGCGTCTTTTAATTTCTTGGCTGCAGTCCCCATCTGTGGTGATCTTAGAGCCCAGGAAGATAAAATCTGTCACTACCTCCATTTCTTCCCCATCTATTTGCCAGGAATTGAGAGGGCCAGATGCCATGATTTTGGTTTTCTTAATGTTGAGTTTCAAGCCAACTTTTGCACTCTCCTTCTTCACCCGCATCAAGAGGCTCTTTAGTTCCTCTTCACTTTCTGCCATTAGAGTGGTATCATCTGCATATCTTAGGTTGTTGATATTTCTCCCGGCAATCTTAATTCCAACTTTTGATTCATCTAGCCCTGCCTTTCTCATGATGTGCTCTGCATATAAGTTAAATAGGCAGGGCGACAGAATACAGCCTTGCCGGACTCCTTTCCCAATTTTGAACCAATCAGTGGTTCCGTGTCCAGTTCTCACTGTTGCTTCTTGACCTGCATATAGGTTTCTCAAGAGACAAATAAGATGGTCTGGTACTCCCATCTCTTTAAGAACTTGCCACAATTTGTTGTGATCCACACAATCAAAGGCTTTAGCATAGTCAATGAAGCAGAAGTAGATGTTTTTCTGGAAACTCCCTAGCTTTCTCCATGATCCAGCGTAGTTGGCAATTTGATCTCTAGTTCCTCTGCCTCTTCGAAATCCTGCCTGTACTTCTGGAAGTTCTCGATCCACATATGCTGGAGTCTAGCTTGTAGGATTTTAAGCATAACTTTACTTGCATGTGAAATGAGTGCAATGGTGCGATAGTTTGAACATTCTTTGGCATTGCCTTTCTTTGGAATTGGAATGTAAACTGACCTTTTCCAATCCTGTGGCCACTGTTGAGTTTTCCAAATTTGCTGGCAAATTGAGTGTAGCACTTTTACTGCATCGTCTTTTAAGATTTTGAATAGCTCAGCTGGAATACTGTCACCTCCACTAGCTTTGTTGTTGCTCAGCTTTCCTAAGGCCATTTCACTTCACATTCTAGGATGTCTGGCTCGAGGTCAGTGACCACCCCATCGTGGTTATCAGGATGCTAAGCTCGTTCTGTATAGTTCTTCTGTGTAATTTTGCACCTCTTCTTAATCTCTTCTGCCTCTGTTAGGGTCCCTGCCATTTTGGTCCTTTATCATGCCCATCTTTCCATGAAACGTTCCCTTCATATCTCCAATTTTCTGAAGAGTTCTCTGGTTCTCCCTATTCTATTGTTCTTCTATTTCTTTGCACTGTCATTTAAGAGGTCATTCTTATCTCTTCTAGCTATTCTCTGGAATTCTGCATTCAATTGGGTGTATCTTTCTCTTTCTCCCTTGCCTTTCGCTTCCTTCTTTCCTCAGCTATTTGCAAAGCTTCCTCAGACAGCCATTTTGCTTTCTGCATTTCTTTTTCTTTGGGATGGTTTTAGTGTACAATGTTGCAAACCTCCGTCATAGTTCTTCATGCACTCTGTCTATCAGATCTAATTCCTTAAATCTATTTGTCACCTCTACTGTATATTCATCAGGGATATGATTTAGTTCATACTTGAGTGGCCTAGTGTTTTCCCCTACTTTCTTCAATTTAAGCCTATATTTTGCAACGAGAAGCTCATGATCTGAGCCACAGTCAGCTCCTGGTCTTGTTTTTACTGACTGTATAGAGCTTCTCCATCTTTGGCTGCAGAGCACATAGTCAATCTGATTTCTGTGTTGACCGTCTGGTGATGTCCATGTGTAGAGACGTCTCTTGGGTTGTTGGAAAAGAGTATTTGCTATGACCATCGTATTCTCTTGACAAAATTCTATCAGCCTGTGCCCTGCTTCATTTTGTACTCCAAGGCCAAACTTGCCTGTTATTCTGTTATCTTTTGGCTTCCTACTTTAGCATTCCAATCCCCCATGATGATAAGGACATCATTTTTGGTGTTGATTCTATAAGGTGCTGTAGGGCTTCATAGAACCGGTCAATTTCATCCTCTTCAGCACCAGTGGTTGGGGCATAGACTTGGATTACTGTGATATTGAATGGCTTGCCTTGGATTCGCACTGAGACCATTCTGTCATTTTGGGGATTGTATCCCAGTATTGCTTTTCCTACTCTTTTATTGACTATGAAGGCTACTCCATTTCTTCTGAGGGATTCTTGCCCGCAGTAGTATACCTGATGGTCCTCTGAATTAAATTCACCCATTCCTGTCCATTTTAGTTCGCTGATTCCTAAGATGTCGATGTTCAGTCTTGTCATCTCTTGTTTGACCACGTCCAATTTGCCTTGATTCATGGATCTTACATTCCAGGTTCCTATGGAAAAAAAATCTTTACAGCATCGGACTTTCCTTTCACCACCAGATGCATCCACAGCTGAGCGTCCTTTCGGCTTTGGCCCAGTCGCTTCACTTTTTCTGGCGCTACTAGTACTAGCCCTCTGCTCTTCCCCAGTAGCATATTGGACACCTTCCGACCTGAGGGGCTCATCTTCCAGCGTCATATCTTTTTGCCTTTTAGTACTGTCCATGGGGTTTTCATGGCAAAGATACTGGAGTGGGTTGCCATTTCCTTCTCCAGTGGATCACATTTTGTCAGAACTCTCTGCTATGACCTGTCCGTCTTGGGTGGCCCTGCACGGCATAGCTCATAACTTCATTGAGTTACGCAAGCCCCTTCGCCACGACAAGGCAGTAATCCATGAAGGAGAGGCTTTGATTAGGGAATGGCAATGGGGACAGCACAATTTATGGTGGCATATTTTTCTACCGACTCAAGGGCTCATGGCAAACACTTTAACCTGGCAGAGAGGAAGAGCCTTTAGATAAAAGTTGAATGTGGAATTTCATGCCACCTGGTTTGTGCTACTTGCAGCTTGGTTCCCAGACTGACAAAAGTACAAATGTATGCTATTTTGATGCTTTCTTTAGGTTACATTGATGTTTCTAGTAGTTTCCATTTGTTATGTTTTTAATGAACATAAAGTATTATATGATTTTGATGTAAAATAAAACTTTCTAAAGTGGAAACAATTTGTTTCAGCCTGTGTTCCCTAGCCTGTTACTGCCCAGATGTTTTGGAACTGCAGTTTCCAGAATGTTCCAAACAGCAAGACAACCAGCAAGTCAAACAACCAAACAACCAACCATTCTGGCTGGGGAATTCAGCCCCCACACATCTCCATGCATGCTAGCTTGGAGATTTTTAGTTGCATTTTCAAGATTTTTATTTTCAGGCAGAAGACATTGATTTATTTGGTGGGGGGAGGTGTTCTTCAATGAAAGATTTTAGATGGAAGAGGGAGCTATATTGAATAGGAGCAATAGTGAATATAGTTATTGAATCTTATTCTTCTTCCTACCATTATTCCTGTGCTATGGCAGGATCCACTTATTGAATATATACCATGTCTCTATGCTAAGGAGCATAGGGGTGCCATGGTTAGAATGCAGTAGAATGCAGAAGTTTGATTCTAACTGGCTCAAGGTTGACTCAGCTTCCATCCTTTTGAGGTCAGTAAAATGAGGATTGTTGGGGGCAATATGCTGACTCTGTAAAGTGCTTAGAGAGGGCTGTAAAGCACTATGAAGTGGTATATAAGTCTAACTGCTACTGCTATTGCTAGATTATCTCTGCTAGTTGCCACCACTTTTATTTGCACAGAATACAGTGAAATAAAACTGCTTTATTCTTCAGATTTCTCTGGAGGTACAGTATTTGAAAAACAATGGGCTAAAAATGACTGCCCTAGAACACTGTAAATGACCCCTGCTGAATTTCACATGTCCTATCCTCATAATATCCACTGAAATTTTGGATAAAGCTGATATGGCCCATCAGTATTGACAAAAGGGGGATTATGAATTGCGAGTTCTTTTAACCCAGCGTACGTTCAAGTCAACACAAATCCAAATCACTCCCAACACAAAGCATATTTGGTCAAAAAGAACTTAGCTAAAAAGAACATACAGTATTAAAACTTAAAATACAGATCTTTGACATGTGGAAACAAAGATAGTATTAAATATAAAATCCAATAATTCATCCCAATTTTAGGTTTGCACAAACAGACATACAGACTGGATATCAGGCTGGATTTCAAAGACCTCATCAGGCTAAAATATTGCCATCTTTTTCCCCTTCAACAGCCTTCCCCAACTTATTGGATTCCAGATGTGTGAACTGCCATGCCTCTCCCATCATATCCAACCAAAGTTCAAAGGCTAATGACCATTGTAACTGCATCTGGGAGCAGCACATTCTCCTCAAACCCTGGAATAATCTATCTGTATCTAAACATTTAACATGGGGTTTTCATACATCAGTCTAGTATGTACTGTCAATACAGAAGAGGAAAAGATGTTGCAAGTTCAAATGAAAGTATACATACTGTAGATCTTGTATTCATAGAAAGAACCCCTGATCTGTGTAGGGTTTTTGTGAATGTAGGGTTTTCCCAAAATTAGATATAACGGAGAAATATTTTGGTTCTCATTTTTGCACAGACATGATGTTGCACTTCATTCACTAAATTTCACATTTCTTCAATTTAACATTTGTTTGACTATCCTGGTTCTCAAAAAATGTTTTATGTGAATATTTATGAAAATAACACATCTATTACACTAAAGAGAATGCTTGCAAAAATACATATAAGGAAAAGTTAAGCTTTTAAAAAGAAAGATGAAATTCTGACATACCCTCATGAGAAACTTGAGCAGAATAATAAACAAAATACAAATTGTGTTTTCATAAACACACACACACACAAACCATAACTGCATATATATGTTGTAAACACTGTGAAAATTAATGAAAAATGTGAAGCGTTCCAAGTCATGACCAGGGAAGAGGAAAATTACAGGCTGACAACCATTAATTATGGAATAAATGTTATTCAAAAGCTGAAGTGATAATAGTTGGAAAGACATACAAGTACAGTTTGACCTACAGTTTTATTTACCACTTATCAAGCAACCTGAATGTCACTGTACCTATGCAAACAATGTGAAGGCATCATACTGAAATAAAACCTGGCTGTGGTTAATTAAAATGATTTAATCAAGACATATGTATTTGCAACACATGAGCTGGAGCAATAAACAGGTATTTGTTGGCATTCTGAATCTCAATACATATTCAACACAAATTAAACAAGGATCAGAGTCATGCTTCCAGTGACCTATAAGGGGGTAGCTATAAAGACATGAATAAAATATCCTAAACACTTTCAACTTATATGTTGGAGGATCAGCATCACACATTATTTTGTACAAAGTAATACCTCCTGGTATTGGCTGAGCAGCAGTGGTTGGCAAGTAAACAGAAGCTCATAGGGAAGGTCTGGAGTGATATTTGACTCTTCCTTGGCCATATACATAATAGAAGCATTGTCAAAGTTAAAAGAAGAGAGTAGTACCATGGGCAGCTCATCATGAAGGTGACTAGATTGGGCAAAATAGGATTCTCATGACCATCAAGATTAGATGTTGTTTTGACAATGAATGTCAGTTTCATTGAGAGTCCTATGGTCCAAAACGAATCCCCCAGAAGAAACTATTGAGTCTAGACCTCAGATACTGGTACAATTTTTGACAGAGGTGACTTGGAGAAGATATGAAGACAGTTAACAAAACATAAAGTCAGTCCAGGAAAACAAGGCAGCATTGATTCTTTTAGGAATGGAGGGGAGGAGGAGGGATGCTATCAGGCTTTCAAAATTCTGTTATTATAGCCTATACCAATAAATAACATTTCTTATGATGTCTGCAATCTGTCTCACCTCAAAGAGATGAAAATTAGGAGTCACATGCTATCCTTCCACACTTGGAAGAGTTCTGAAAAGTAGCCCTCCAAACCTATTATTTGCATTGGAAAAAATGGTCCCTTGGAGGAAATTGAGCTTTCTCCCTCCTGTTCACTTCTATGCCCAATTCATATAGGGCCTCTTAATCTAAGGTGGGACCAAGCACAGGACAATGGGTCAAGCATACCTCCCTTATACACAACAGTCCCAATCCTAAGTATTCCATCATTATTTATTTATCTGCTTATTTTTATTTGTTTATTAAATCTATATACAACCCACCTCACTGTTGAACTCATGCTTGAAATTTACTTTAAAAAGAGCATGCCATTACTTAGATTGTACTCTCAATGTATAACTATATATTCAGAACGGTATATATAGATTTGCAATAAAATATGCTGTTTGAATAGGTTCTGGATCTTCCTCTTTACTCCCCTCTGATGTAAAAAATTTCCAATATAATCTGGATGTTGTGGCAGAGAATTCCTAAATATTACTGAACAACAGACAGCTCCAGTGGCTTGTTTCTTAGTTTTGATTAATGGCCACCATGCAGAAGTCTATCTAAGAGAAGCCAAGTTATTTGAAATAAAAGTGTACTGATTGATAAATACCAGGCAATGTATACGTGTGTACCAAACAAGCAATCTGCCATCAAGCAAACATTCACCTTTGCCGACCAGCAACAGCTGTTTACTAAATGCAGAGGGAAGGAGACTTAATTTGATGTTCATCAATGTTTGATCTGGAAAATATTTTTTATAAAGGCTCATTGCAGATGGGCCACAATTAAAGTGTTATTAATGATATTGTTTTGTGTTTAGCATTTGTTATTTTTTTTTCTCCTGCCTGCAACATATAATATCTCTGTATCATCAATATACATACTGATAATCTAAATCTGGACTATAAATTCTGTTAGGAAAAAAACCCCTTATTTCTCTTTTACACTAAATTGCACTGGGTCATTGGATGATTCCAACATATACCTGCACTTTCCCATTGAAGGCTAAACCCATTTCTCAAGATATTGTTTTCTCCCTTCTAAGCATATTATCACATTGTTTCTTTAACTAGGACAGCACCACTTTCAAAGTAGTGGATAATTTCTGTGGGCTTGAGACAAAAACTCTAGAGAGGAGGAGGAGGAGGAGGAGGAGGAGGAGGAGCAGGAGGAGGAGGAGGAGGAGGAGGAGGAGGAGGAGGCCTATAAAGTTCATTGAGGTCCATCATATTATAGGATTTTCTGGAAAAGGCACAGTGACTGACTCATTGCAATAGTGAATGAAAATATTTTACATTGCAACTTTTTCTTGACATTTGCTTTTTGTTATTATTAGAATTATCTCTCCTCCTGTCATGCTTCCTGATTTGCCTTCATAAAATCTAACTGGTAGATAAGAGATAAATCCCAACCATTATCTGTAGTTACAGTGGTAAACCTGATGCTACTTATTAGAGTCAATTTTAAAAATGGTATGACATTTGCTCCTTAATGTGCCTTTGCCAATGGAAGTACTCCATATTCAATTTCCAATTTCTCAATTTTAAACCATCAGGTCTTTCAGAGAATGAAAAACTGCTTCACAACCATTACCATCATAGAATGCAGATATTTGTCCTACCCATTAGACCAGTTTTTCTCAATTTTGGCAACTTGAAGATGTGTGGACTTTGACTCCCAGAATTTCTCAGCCAGCTATACTATATTACTCTGTACTAACCTTTGCTGGTTGCAGAATTCTGGGATTCAAAGTCCGCACATTGTCAAGCTGCCAAGGTTGAGAAACACTGCATTAGAACATTTGAAAATTGACCAAATTACAAGTTGATCTTTAATACTTAATAAATCCTTCAGAAGATGCAGGAGTAAAATATGCAGCCTTCTACTACCACAGATGAATTTTGCAAACCCATCTGCCACTCTGCTTTGAGAAACACCACCCCATGGATTTGTTCTCCCTCTTGTGCCTCCATGGGACTATCCCATCTTTGGAGAGCCTTGGTCTTCTTCTTAGCAAATCCCCTGGCATTTCTCTCCATATTTTTTTTTTTTTTTTGCAGCAGATGATCAGAAGCTCTTTCTTTCTTCTCAGAATAGTTCAGGTACCTTGGCAGCGTGACTGATCACATATAAGCCATTTTAAAAAATGGAAATGCTTTTCAAAGGAAGATGATTAAACACAATCTCACTGAAGGAAAGAATCTGAACGAGGGGCAGAGGAGCATTTTTAACAAAAAAATGTGTTTTGGACAAATGAGGCATTGCTGAATAGTCATGAGTAGAGGACAACAGTACTTTTTCACTTTTACTCTTGTAAAGGAGGAGATTTTAGTAGCTATGGACTCCATGTCATATAAAAATTATTTTTTAACATATGGTTATTCTATGGCATATTCAGTTAATTTACAATGGTTTCTCTCTATGAACAAATTAAGAGAGTTGAACACTATAAGTCTGAAAGTGAAATCAAAAATAAGGGGATGGTTTCCACAATTTAGAGTGAGGTGTGCTTCCTAAGTCTACAATAAACAGCAAACGAAAAGACATGTATGAAACTTTGTAAAATAGTTCCACAGGCTGAAGAAAGAGAAGGCAGAATAGATTAAGTCACCAAAGTTGCTTTATTGGTGAGATGGGCAGCATGAAGGAAGGAAGGAAGGAAGGAAGGAAGGAAGGAAGGAAGGAAGGAAGGAAGGAAGGAAGGAAGGAAGGAAGGAAGGAAGGAAGAAAAAGAAAGAAAGAAAGAAAGAAAGAAAGAAAGAAAGAAAGAAAGAAAGAAAGAAAGAAAGAAAGAAAGAAAGAAAGAAAGAAAGAAAGAAAGAAAGAAAGAAAGAAAGAAAGAAAGAAGTTTGATGATAGATAGATAGATAGAACAGACAAATAAATGAATGAATAAATAAATCGTATTTCATTCTTTGTGTTTACACAATGCACTGAACTGCAAAGTAAATAATCATGTTTTAGCTTAGCATATTACACCAAACAGAGTCCATTTTTGTTAGTTTATGGTACCATGTGGTGTGCAAAATTCTACTGACTAAATTATGACTAGATATATAGATATATATATGAAGCAAAAACATACCATGTGAACACAGAGATTGCATGTACATCAGATACTTCTGATGAAGGGGAAACTCATGCAAGGAATTAAATTTGTTGGTATTAATTGTTTAAAATGTCATAACACTTTTGTTTTTTTGCTGGGGGAAAAAAGGCTAACATGACCTATGGGAAGTAATTTGAGTTTAGTTACACAGTAAATATTGTTCTGGCCTGTCTTGATTTTATGACAGGTTATCAAGTCTTGACATTAATAAACAAATCTAATTCTCAGAAGTATCTGCATATCTTTGTATAATGCATTCCTGATATCACAGTGCTTCAGATTGGTATTTTTTTTCTTTTATGTTTCAAGAAAAAGCTGTACTCCAGCATATTTTAGGATTTAGAAAGGTGATAGGTAAATGTGTGCCAAAGACAATACTGGACACTAAGTATTTTCCCCATACCCAGAACCCAAATATTTTCTTGGCCAACAAATGCAACTTTTTTTGCCTAATAGCAAGTTGGTAAACGTGCTATCAGTTGAGTTTAACTATTGAATTCAAGTTCTATATTGCTGTTGATTATCTGATGATTAGCAATCTGATCTAGAGCTTTGTATTGCATTAAGGTTCTTATCATAAGTTGCTTTAAAATCCCAGGGAAGGCAGAATTCAGAAGGTTAGGTTTTCTAAGGTTGACAAAAGTCACCTTAACTCAAAATACCTCAATTGAACAGTAACATGGCATGTGAAAAGTGATAGGCAATTGTATTTCACTACATAATAAAGCAGTAACCAAAAGGAAAATCTTTGCTCTCATCTCAGTGACTTTATGGGCATATCTGTGCAATTTTCAACACAACAGTATAAGGATGGTTTCTAAGGATGGTTCAAAAGAAACAGATCTACAAAAAGAGGAGGGGGGTTGCACTATATGTAAGAGAATACTACATATCTACAGAAATGCACATGATCAAAGATAAAATCTCTCCAGAATGTATATAGGTCAATATAAAAGGGGGGGGGGAAGTGACAATGCCATAGGTGTATATTACAAACCACCCAACCAATCAGAAGAAATAGATGAACTCTTTGCCAACCAGTTAACAAATGTATGTAGGAAGCATACCACAGGAGACTTCAACTATCAAGGTATCAACTGGGAGACAAACTCTGCAATGAGTGGGAGACATGATAGCTGTATTCCAGTATTTGAGGGGCTGCCACAAAGAAGAGGGGTCAAATTATTCTGCAAAACACCAGAGGGCAGGACAAGAAACAATGGTTGGAAACTGATCAAAGAGAGAAGCAACCTGGAAACTTCCTAACAGTGAGGACAAGTAACCAGTGGAACAGCTTGCCTTCAGAAATCGTGGGCACTCCATCACTGGAGATTTTTAAGAAGAGACAGGACAGTCACTTGTCTGAGATGGTATAGGTTCTCCTGCTTGAGCAGGGGGCTGGACTAGAAGACCTCCAAGGTCCCTTCCAGCTCTATTCTATTCTATTCTATTCTATTCTATTCTATTCTATTCTATTCTATTCTATTCTATTCTATTCTATTCTATTCTATTCGTCCTTTTCCCAGATTATTCTTTCTTTCCTAGTCTAAGAGTCCTGTTATTCCCTGGTGGTTTCCACCCAAATACTAACCAGGCTCAATATTTGCATAGCTTCCAAGCACAGATAGGGTCAAACAGTTACTGCCATCTGACTCAGCAAATGGCAACTTCAAAGAGCACTTAGAGAAGGAAATTCTCCTTAAGAGTGGGGCTGGCAACCCCAATAGAATGAGAACCTATAGATCAGCACCTCAGAGCAAGAAGAAGACCAAGATTGCCCACAAGTTTAAAACATATACAATATGTAAAAATAAAATATAAAGTGGTGAACAAACAGTATAACAAAACCAGCAAAATAGGACTCATTCAACTGCCCCCTAATGCCTGGGGTGAAATCCAGGTCTTGCCAGCTTTCCTAAAGGCAAACAGAGCTGGGATATGCTTTTTATTGGGGGGGCAGGAATTGTCGCAGAGAACAGGAGCAACCCCCCAGAAAATGCATGTTTCCTTACGATGATAACATTCCAAAAAAGAACCGGGAGCATGCCCTCCGTGTGGGGTGTGTGGGTGGACAGATATTCCTGAGAGAAGGCGGGAGAAATGCAGCTCTCAGAGTAGTTGTACTAGAGGAGCAAAGAGATCTGTCTGCTTGCCTTCTGAACATGAGCTAACATGTATATTTGACAATATAATATGCATCCATGTAAGTATGAACTCAACTGAGTCCTGCAGAAATGTCCAGCACATGCATGCAGCTACTTCTTTGAAAGGGGATCTTCATTCTGAAGAAATAAAAAGCAGATCCAACTCAATCCTATGTCTGAGTGTGTTTTAAATACCTGCTTGGGACTGCTGTTGTACCATATAATAAAGGTTTGCCAAAACGTTCTGAAAACTTTACCCACTCCTCAACTCTTGATCCAGACAGACCACAGTTTTACCACTATATCTTAAATACTGGGCCAGCCCAGCTGTGTTTGGAAACTCTGTTATAGAAAGGAAAATCTCCCTCTGTTAGGCATCTTGAAAAAAAATCATTTAAAGAAAACAAAAGGTCTTCCTCATTTCTTAACATGACATTAATGTGTGACTACTTAACACGCTATAATGAGCAATGTCTAGATTGGCCTGGATGCTTGCATCACAGAATGGCTGTTTCTCTGTGGACTGATTTGTTTTTTTACCATAACACCTGAAATTATTTCAAATAATTTCCTGTCTGAAAGTTCAGGATCGGTTAATGTTGGGCAGGGCCCCTCCTTCTCCACAGTAAGCAGTTCAGATCTATTTATTGTCACCAGGCCGGCAGCTCTCATTGCTGTGTGACTGGTTTAATTGTGGGCTGTAATAAAGGTCATAATTAATATCCCAACACAGACACTAACAAACAATTTTAAATTGCCAGCATAATCAAATGATGCAAACATCTACGAGCTACAAAAGTTCATTGCCGCAACTGACAATTTCTTAATTGTATTCAGTCATTCATGGAAATTTTATTAACATCGAACTGATGTATCCTGCCCCGTCTTTGTCACAACACCAGGGATCTAATTTCATTATTTTCCACAAGATTTGCTTGACTACTGCCATGATTCTAATATTGCTTTCGTCCAGATGTTTATGCTATTTAAATTAGGAAGAAAAGGCTTTTGGGTAAACACAATTAAAGAAGTTTTTTTTTTCAAATTTAGTTTAACAAACTTCTTTTAATTAATGCATATTGCTGCAGTGTTGATGCCTTTTGCCTTGATTTTTTATTTAAATTCAGTCATTCTCCATACCCCCTGCCATGATGTGAAACACGTTCTGTTTGTACAGCTCCCTCTCTGCTTATAGCAACCTTTTAGAGGTTTTTTTTTTTTTACCTCCACTTATGTTTGAGTGCTCATTAGAGTGAAAGATATTGGCGCTTTTTAAAAATCCTTTACTCTTAAATCAACTTCTACTCAATTTTGCAATGCTATTGCCTACTTTAGCTGTTTTTCTCCCCTTTGATTTGTTATATTTTTAGAAAGTACCTAAAATGAAAAGAGAAAGAAAAATACAATTTTGTTTACTTCTAGATCTTAGTTCAGGACTGTGATAATTCTTGTACTCGCATCTAATCAAAGCCTGCTGATTCTGCATAAATGTTGTTGTTAGTATTATTTCTATTTTGTGTTATAATCATACTATAAATAGTGAAAAATAAAACCAACATTTGCTCAGACTCTAAGCGTTATTCTTCCTATCCAACTGAGATAGAAATTATACACACATACACACACACACATATACACAAACACGTACACATACATACACACATATATTATGTATATATACTGTACATACACATGCACATATACATATACATATTTAATAGAAAATCAAGGAGGGTTACAGAGATAATGGGACAGTGATGTGGTCCACAAAACACTTACGGTTCACAGAATCTACCAGAAAGTCCACTGTTATATGTTCATACTCACTCCCATACTCACTCCCATAGTTTGCAAAAATGGATCCATGACTGAAAACTGAGTTATTGAAGGATACAAATGATAATATAAGCATCAGTGTGAGAACTAGCAATTAAAAAGTTATTTTACTTTTAACTAGTTTCACTGCATTAAGGGAAACTGTGGTCTTGCAAGCAAAGAAATAATATTGTGAATGAAAAATACAATAATTATCTAAAAACAGGCTGGAGATCCATTTATCTTTAGCTTCTTGGCATTTAAGAGATTTCTACTGAGGACCGTTTTTAACCAACATCTTTGTAATGGTATAATAGAAGTAAAATCATTTAAGCAATAAAATAGACATAATTTTAGATTAAAGTGTTTGGTATAAAATTTAGTTTAAACACTTTGTTTTAAAATGGAGGGAATTAGAAGGCATATGCAAATACAACTAATCATTTTCCTATTTTCCAAAGAATACAAACTCTTGTGAAATAAAAGCATAGTAAGAAGGTAAGTAACCTGATAGTCCTTACATTTCTCTAATGTTTATTTAATGGTCCATGATTTCCACAAGTTTAGAGATATATAGGATGGATCTTCCAAAATGAAGAAGAGGTTCCAGCCAGAGAAAGAAAGATCTGACCTTCTCATGTGCACGCACACACACATGCAAGCTTTGTTAAATTATTCGTGAGCCTTATTCTTTGGAAATAAGACTTCCATTGTCAGTGAAGCAGAAGATGGCATCTTCCCATGAGGCCCTTCTCAAACTAGGAGATAGTTTGCGCCCCATTGATGGAATTCCCTCCCCAGAAAATGTTGACTGACACCCACTTTAGCATCATTTCAATGTCAGGTGAAGAGTTTTCTCTTTTCGTAGGCTTTTCTTTGACACTTAATTCTGTTTTAATTTATATTGTTTTATATTAGGAATCACTGCCTTGCTCCTCTCTAGTTTATATAGTTCTTTTATTTGATGTTACTATATACATTTTTAATTCATATATGTTTTATTTGAATTTTAGTGTCAGATTTGCCATCACACCACTTCAACCCTACTTTGCTTTGAGGGCAGCCTGCCGTAAAGTATGGAGGGAGGGAAAGGGGGATGCAGGGAGGGGGGATGACAGGAACCAGAAGTGCCAACCAGAGACACCAGTTGAACGATCCAAGGACACAAGCATGGGAACAGAATGCGAATGCCTATCAAAGAGGCACCAAACCTCAGAACTGTTACCAAAACAACTAATTTGAACTTTATTGGACACTAGTAAGATGACCAGGGGGGAAGCCTGGTAGAGGGGGAAAGTAATGACTTTATGCGGTAATCCTCAGATCTGGCTTTTCCTAACCTATATCATTTGGCTTTAGTAAAAGGATACCTTTCACTGCAAATGGAGTCGAGAGTCTTTCCTAAATGCCCAAGCTGAGACAGGCCTGACATTTAGTGTATTTTATTGCAAACCATGCAGCTAGGTTTGGTTGTTGGGTGGTTTAAAAATATAAATAAACAAATAAATAATAGTGTGCCTAAGCTATCCAAAACAATACAAGCCAAATCAAGACATGTACTAAAACTTGCTATTCTAAATGTTGGGGTGAGAAGATGTAGAACTAAAACAACAAGTGGGTAACATTTTTAGTATGAGGTCAAGAAATCTATATAAATTGTCTGAATTGCCATAAGAAATACAGGTAGTCCTCAACTTACAACAGTTCATTTAGTGACTGTTCAAAGTTACAATGGAACTAAAAAAGTGACTTATAACCATTTTTCACACTTATGACCATTGCAGCATCCCCATGGTCACATGTTTTACATTTGGATGCTTGACAACTGATTCATATTTATGATGGTTGCAGTGTCTTGGGATCATGTGATCACCTTTTGCAACCTTCTGACGAGCAAAGTCAATGGGGAAGCCAGGTTCACTTAATAACCGTGTTATTAAGTTACTGTAACAACTGCAGTGACTCACTTAACAAATGTGGCAAGAAAAGTCGTAAAATGGAGCAAAACTCACTTAACAAATTTCTCACTTAGCAACATAAAATTTGCACTCAATCGTGGTCGTAAGTTGAGGATTACCTGTATATTACAATTTCAATAAAACTACGGAAAGATAAAGATCCATGTGCTTGTCATTTTCTTCAATATTTTGACATTCATTACCCAGAAGAGTTAACTTATAAGGAACAACTGAGTAGAAAAATAAATTCTATCACATTCATTTCTGTACTTGTAAATGACATGGGAAGAGGTGCGTGGTTAAAAACAAAAGAAAGCTGAGTGATGAAGACTCAGGGAAAGGTCTCAAGGATACTTCCAAATAAATACAAGTCACTGAGAAAGAAACAAGCATGCGAAAATATGTGTTTTATCCTGCTCATGGTCTTCCTAGATATTGTTACCCCACTGTGTGAAATATACTCTGTATAGATAAACTAATATATAAACCGTCCGCCTGATCTAGCAATATTCCTGAGGAGACTAATAAGTCTGCTGTGATTTACCTCTTTCGTAAAAGCACTCTGGCTAGAACAGAGAATGTGTGATATAAATTAAAAGGGGGTGGGTCTTTCAGCATGCAGAGTCAGCCACCATTTTAACTTTTTATCTGCTGCTTGAAGATAGTCTTGGGCCAGAGTTTGGCAACTTTTAGAGGCTTCAGTGGGTCTAGAGCAGGGGTGTCAAATTGCCGGCCCCTGGGCCGGATGCATCATAGCGAAACTGCGGCCACCCCATTGCCAGCAATGGCAAAAAAGTCGTGATACGTCATGACACGTCACGTGACGTTGCAAGTTTGACACACACCCCCGGTCTAGAGTGAGAAACTGTACATTGTACACTTTTGTTTCAAACTAAATTTGTGTCCTAATTCAGATTTCAGCTACATACATACACACAGCTTTTCAGGAGAGTATCTGTTTTTCTTCAAGACTGAAGAGTTTACAATGAAGCAAAGGGATGTAAATGAAGGAAAGGCTTGTCTGCAAGGTTTGCTTTGAAATAGGAGCAAGCAGAAAAATCATCTAAAGTTGGTCTAAGTTTCAGAGAGCAAGGTTAAGGTTATCAGTGAGTCCAAAGCTCAGAAATTCAGTTAGTCCTTGACTTATGACTGGTCGCATAGTGACCATTCGAAGTTCCGACAGATGTACCTGGGGGACACCTACAACCTGGATTCAAAGTTCCAATGGTGGCCCCCTTCCTGGGTCATGAGCTTTGGGTGCTTGGCTACTCGGTCACATTTATGGCTGTTTGCAATGTTTCGCAATCATGTGACCATGTTTTGCAATGGTTTGCCAAACCCCAGAATTTACTTCCAGTTTTCTGCACTATTTTTGCCAATAGTAAACTATTGGTTTACTTAACAACTGTGGCATTTGTTTAACGGCCATCAATTTCTTAATGACTGTGATGATTTGCTTAATGGACGGCAGTATAAAAGGTCATAAAATTGGCTCAGTCACATGACTTTACTACCATCATGAGTTATGACTGCAATGGGCAGGTTCCATTATGGTTGTAATTTGAGGACTATCCGCATTTATATCTGTGTAATCATGAGTGTATTTGCATAGACACACACATTTGTGAAAGAGAGGCAGATTCATCTGCTCTGAATGGCTGTAGCTTTGCAGTTAGATTTTCACAGCACTTAACAATCTCAGCTGTTTTACTGGAAAGACCCTGAGGAGTCTCTATGGAGCATGTATTCTACCATTAAGCTACTATCCTGCCTTATATACGTATACCTGCTTTTGTTATTTTTAAAACAATCTGGAAAAGCACATCAATATTATCATACACACATTGCAAAAAGAGAACAGGGTTTTAAAGCTTCATCTTACCCAAGGGCTTATGGAGAATTTATGGCAGACATTGACCTAGAGTCACCCCCTAATCTTTATGGCTGAGTAGGGATCTGAACCTGCTTTTCTACTGTCCAAATTTATAACTAGCTACTACCAATACAATTAAAAACAGGACTGACTGGAAGACAAAAGATTTTGGGGGGGGGGGATGAAAAAAAAAAAGAACATTGCTCCTAATCTTGAATCATGTTCTGAAGGATATTATGATGTTGATGTTCCACAGGATGAATGGAAAGGTGGATAGTTGCAAAGACAGACATAAGAATATTAGAGATATGGTGTGATACAGCATGTTCCACTATTTGGTTGGCTGAGGGAATGTTTACTTCTAATTTCCTCTCTGGGGAATTATTTACTTAAATTCCCACTCAAACTTGCAAACAATGGAGCATAGTTAACTCAAGCAAGCACTTGTTTTTACAAGCAAGAAGGAAAACAGTGAACCCAGGCAAATATTTCAGATCCCAAATGTTTGCCAGCTCATTTTACACACATAATTGTAAAGAAAGCTTGGAGAAGTAATTATTCATACTATAGCAAATGGCTCCAAAATGGAGATGCACAGGGAATATTTCCCAAAAATGGATTGAAATTGTCTGTAGAAACCTATGAATAGCAAAATTGATGAGTGAGGGAAAGCATTTAGAATAAGTTCTCTGTCCTTGATAAGATGGAACACCCTATCCCACCCTCCAAAACAAAACCAAAATAAAACCCACCTTCCACATTCTGGATATTTTGTCAGCAATTAAAATGATATGCTGTATACAACTTAATTCGAAAACAACTTTGCAGAATTTAGGCCATGGGCCTTGTGTGCCATTAGAAAGTCTTGGCCACAAACTGCAGAAATTCTCTAAAACTTGCTGTGATGGGAGAAAGAAATATTAATTATATAGGGTATAATAATCTTAAGTGCATTTAATATAATGGTATCATTTTTCCTGGCTCCTGCTTTTTTGGATATAATCCTTGTCATACAACTCAAAAGTCAAGCTTTATTTAAGCATACAGGTAGTCCTCGCTTACCAACTGCCTCATTTCAAATTGTTCAAACTTATGACAGTGTACTAAAAACTAATTTTGTAATCAATCCTTGATTTACAATCACTGCAGCGCCCTGTGAGCAGTCAGACCATTTGTGTGCTTTGCAACTGGCTTGTGACAAGCAGAGTTAATAGAGAAGGCAGAACGTAGTTGTATTTTGCTTAATGACCCGAATTCCTAGTCCGAATTGGGATTGTTAGGTGAGGAGTAGCTGATTTTTTTTATATATCTGTACTTCTATTTTTTCTAAAAGACCAAATAAAAGAAATCAGACTGATTCTATCCTGTTATAATAAAGCAGATACAGGTAACCTATTTTCTCCTGGGTAAGGAAGCACACTTTTTTTAAGACCCCCATAGGCTCAAGGTACACATTTGATGATGATGATGATGATAAACTTGATTGAAATTGCAGAGGTGGGTGGATTTGACCTCTTTATTTAGAATAAAGACCTTTTCTACATTCACTGCTGATTGGGAAATCCTTATAGACTTTTTCATGAAACAGTAATAGATGAATGTGTCCTTTCAGCTGTTCCAAGAAGGCTCCACACCCATTTGTGCCACTCAGGTGACCTTGAGGACACAGATAAACCTCCAAGTGGCCTCAATGATTCTCTAAAAGAATGCAAATAACCAGCTGTCTGCAAGGGATATAAATCCTTCCATTCCCATTCAGTCAAAGCTGAAGAAGCTTCTTGGATGACAAGTGAAACGTCTTCAAAGAAAAACAAGAAAGTCCAGCTGCCTCTTGAAGAAGAAAAAAGCACCTATGGGAGAAATAGATAAATTTACTATTTATTGTTTGGGTGATTAGAAAAAATAGGTACAGATAGTCATCAACTTACAAAGCTCATTTAGTGACCATTCAAAGTTACAATGGCACTGAAAAAAAATGACATGAATGTTTTTCACACTTACAACCATTGTAGCATCACCATGGTCACGTGATCAAAATTTGCAGGCTTGGCAACTGACTCATATTTATGATGTTTGCAGTGTTCCAAGGTCATGTGATCAGTTTTCTGACAAGCAAAGTCAATGGGGAAGCCAGATTTACTTAGCAACATGTTACTAACTTAACAACTGCACTAATTCACCTAACAACTGTGGCAAGAAAGGCCGTAAAATGGGACAAAATTCACTTAACAAATGTTTCACTTAGCAACAGAAAGTTTGGGCTCAATTGTGGTCGTAAATCAGGGATTACCTGCAATGGTAAAAAGAGAAGGGTGTTTTTTTTCTTGTAAGCATAGATTTTAGAATATGTTTGTACTGATACTTATAATTGCAGTAAAAAAAATTGGAGAAAGCTACTTCTTTCTATTTCTTTTCATTCTTCTTTTGCATTTTTCTTTCTTTCCCTTGTATTAGTTCTTGTTAGTTTTCATCTTTGTCTTAAAATAAATAATAATACACTCACATACTATGCCAATACATTACAACATGCTAAGTTTTGGGGAAGAACTCGATGCACATGAAGGTCACCACCAGCTAAAGAACTGGCACTTGAAAAGAAAGTTGAAAAGTATGGCTAATTGATATACCAGGGAATAGTAGAATAAAAGACGAATAATTGGAAAATATCGCAAAGTATCAAGATCTGAAAATCAAAACTGAAATTATGGCATAAACCAGTCATTGTGAACCCAATGGTTATTGGCACACTGGCTGCCATACCAAAAAAATTTGGATGGCACTTAAAAATTATTATTATTCCCTCTCTGTTGCTTAAACTATTGTTTTGTATTGTTCTATGTTTCCTGGAGTTGCTCTGATTATTAAGATGGCTTATCAAGTAATTCAATAAAATGAATAAATAAGGATATATCATGTTATTTTTATGATAAAAGGATGGAGAGAGTTAGCGAAGGATACAAGGTTGATTAGAAGTTGTTTTGGAAGGTACTCTTAAGGGTGGGTTTTTATAGAACGTAGACATGGAAGAAAAGAAAAGAAAAGAAAAGAAAAGAAAAGAAAAGAAAAGAAAAGAAAAGAAGGGGAAAAAGAGAGGAAGTAGAATGATTATGGAAAGAATAGAATAGAATAGAATAGAATAGAATAGAATAGAATAGAATAGAATAGAATAGAATAGAATAGAATAGAATAGAATAGAATAGAGCTGGAAGGGACCTTGGAGGTCTTCTAGTCCAGCCCCCTGCTCAAGAAGGAGAACCTATACCATCTCAGACAGGTGATTGTCTAGTGCAGGGGTCCCCAAACCCCGGTCTGTGGACCAGTACCGGGCTGCAGCATGCCAGAAACTGGTCTGGACAAACAAGCAAAGCCCCATCCATAGGATGCAGGCAGCACACAAAACCATGCACTCTCATGTCCATGGAACCGGTCTCTGGTGCCCAAAAGGTTGGAGACCTCTGGTCTAGTCTCTTCTTAAAAATCTCCAGTAATGGAGCACCCACGATTTCTGGAGGGAAGCTGTTCCACTAGTTAATTGTCCTCACTGTCGGGAAGTTTCTCCTTAATACCAGGTTGCTTCTCTCTTTGATCAGTTTCCAACCATTGTTTCTCGTCCTTCCCTCTGGTGCTCTGGTGAACAAATTGACCCCCTCTTCCTTGTGGCAGCCCCTCAGATACTGGAATACTACTATCATGTCTCCCCTATTTCTTCTTTTCTTTAGACTAGCCAAACCCAAGTCCCGCAGCCTTTCTTCGTATGTTTTAGTCTCCAGGACTTTCATCATCTTAGTTGCTCTTCTCTGAATTTTTTCCAAACAAAGTATGATATTTTTATGAAAATATATTAGAACATAATCTCCCTATATAATGAATGGAAAGTGGACAGAAGAAAAAAAGAATGTAGAAACTGCTTGGACAAATACTACATTACAAAGTGCCAATGGAGTATACAGAGTCATGGTAAAGAAAAATATAAGAAAGGATGCTTGAGAGAATGATGAAGTATAGGAGACTGTAGATGAGAGGAAACACATGAATGCTGCAAAAAGATGAGGATTAGAGAAAGATACTGTATAATCGTGGTGGCGAACCTATGGCATTTCCCTGGGCAAGTGGCTTTTTAAGCTGGGTTTTATAAAACCTTTTCGCTTTAGGTCTCCGCCGCCGTGTGCAAAAAAAAAAAAGTTCAATCAATCAATCAATTTCAACTTCTTGCAGGAAAAAAAAGATCTCGCAAAGTTGGAACTGATTGATTGAACTTAATTTTTAGTCCTACGCAGCAGCAGAGGAAGTGATGCGTCGGAGCTGGAAAGAAGGTGCCATGTGGGGGTGGGGGGAGCAGCGGGAGCAGGGTGCTCCATGTGGGGGGGTGGAGTGGAGCAGCAGGAGCGGGGTACTCCATGCGAGGGATGGGGTGGAGCCTTTGCATGGGGTGGAGAAGCAATGCAGAGGCGCTAGCATGGTGGTAGACAAGTTGCTTCCCTCCCCCTGCCAGATACCTGCCAAAGCCCTGCAGGGTAAGGTTGCCATCCCCACCCCCGCCAAGATGCCCTCGCCTCCCCCAAGCATTTTTTTTTACTAATCTGCCTTTCAGCTGCATTCCAATTCTCCGTTCGCTTCTCAGCCTTCACCACGTGTTTGTGGGACTATCAGTAAAAAAAAAAAAGTTTCATCAGACTTTCTAAATTCTCATGAGATTTCAAGAAGTTAGAAAGTCTGATGGAACTATTTTTTTTTTTACCGATAGTCCCACAAACACGCAGCGAAGGCTGAGAAGCGAATGGAGCAACGGAATGCAGCTGAAAGGCAGGTTAGTAAAAAATCACTTGGGGGAGGCGAGGGCATCTAGGCGGGGACAGGCATGGCAACCTTACCCTGCATGGTGATGGGAGGGTGGGGCGTGTGCCCTTCCTGTGCCAGGCCAGCCCCTGCAGCCCCAGGGCAGCCGTGCTAGGCGGCGGTGGGCAGGGCATTGAGGTGGGGGCTGGCAGGCCAACCAAAGCAGCAGGTGGAGCGCAGAGGCTCAGTGGGAGGTTGGGCCATTGGCAAGAGCAATGCGGTTGAGGGGAAAGCGGCCTCAGAACATCCCCTTGCCGTTTCTCCTTCGCGATCTGCCACCGCCACGTGCAAGGAAACAAAGGAAAGTTTTTTTGGGGGGAAAAAGGTCAGTCAATCAATTCCAACTTCGCGATCTTTCACGAGAAGTTGGAATTGATTACTTTACCTTTTTTCCCCAAAAAAACCTTCCTTTGTTTTTTGCACGCGGCGGCAGACGCGAAGAAGAAACAGCACAGGGCTGGGAGTCAGGTAAGGAAAGAAAGGCAATTTCTGGGGGGAGCGAGGATTTCTTTCCTTACCTGCCCTGCTTGTTCCGAGGCCGCTGTCCACTGAGCCGCATTGCTCTTGCCAATGGCCCAACCGCCCACTTCAGTACCCTCCCTCCCCAAGCCTCCGGTGCTCCACCTGCTGCTTTGGTGGCTCTGTAGGCAGAGCTGCAAAGTTCTCTTCTCTGTCAGAGAACTTCGCCGCTCTGCCTACGGAGCCACCAAAGCTGTAGCTCAGGGGTCCTCAAATTACAGCCTGATCTGTCTTTTTATCCAGCCTGCCTCAACCTCCAATTGCGAGGAGAGTATGGGTGGATGGTGGCAAGAGCCCCAGACAGTGGCGGGATGGCAATTTGGTGGGAGAAGATGTTTTTTCCCAGTTTCTCCCTCATGCGCCCAAGGGCGCACTTGTGCTTTGGCCACGCCCCCTTCCTCTCCTCCTCTCGCCTATTCGCATTTTTACCTCAGGGCTGGGCTGAGAGGTTTAGGCCCCACTTAGGGCAGCCAAGCCTGGTGATGACAATGCCACTGCTGCTGCTGCTTCTGGGACGGGTCCCTTGCTAGGTGCTACGGAACATGAGCCCCAACCTCTGCCACTGCTGCCATGCTGGCCAAAAGGAAACTGGTGCTGCCGACCCTCAACATCAGCCCCACCATCACTGAGGGACCCAGCCCTACTGGTGGTTGGAGTAGGACTGCTGGAGTGGGGCACAGGTTATGGGTCTGAGGGGAGCGGGTGAAGGTCAAGGTATTTGTGAGGGGCAGCCAGGGTGAGTGAGAGAAAAGAGGAGAATTTGCTCCTGGAAGGTTATTTCGGGGTTGTGAGGGGTTGTGTAGAGCTGAGGCAATGAAAGGTCGGGGGAGCCACTGGGAGGGAGGATGTGGTCGGCCTTTGGAGGAGCATCCCGATCCACAAATGGGAGTGGTGGTGCTGCATCCAGGTGAAGCCCCAAGAGGTAGGCAAAGCTGGAGGTGGTGGAGCAGCTCGGAGGAACTGGGAATGCCGGTGCTGGTGGTTGAGAGAAACTTCATTGGCCTTTAGGGTCCAGGAAATGGTGGAGAAAGGATGGTGGCATTGGGATGTGCCCCATGGGAAAGAGGAATGAGGTCCTGCCAGGCAGGTTCTTCTGCCCTGAGACAGTCTGGAATGCCAATCAAGGAGAATATTTCTGGCTCAGAGTTAAAATGAAGGTTCCTTGGGGGGTGTCTCTGAGGATGGTGGTTTTCTTGCAGACGTTTCAGGACCAAAGTGGGATAATAAGTGAACTAATGATGTTACCTAGTTTGGGTCATGAGACGTCTACAAGAAAGCCATAAAGCTCAGAGAGGACCAAGGAATCCACAACCGCCCTCCTCCTCCTCTTCTTTTCTTCTCCTCCACTCCACAAACCCCATTCTCTTCTGGCACTGCTGATGTTACCTAGTTTGGGTCATGAAACGTCTGCAAGAAAGCCACCAAGCTCAGAGAGCAGCAAGGACTCCACAGCCACCCTCCTTCTCCTCTTCTCCTCCTTCATTCCACAAACCCCCTCTCTTCCGGCATTGCTGATGTTATCTAGTTTGAGACATCTGCAAGAAATGCTGAATGGAAATGGCACCCTTGCCTTGCCCCCTGCCTTGCCTCGCCTCACCCCGCAGGACGAGCCTCCTGCCAACCGTCCCACCTGCCAGAGACTCCCTGGATCTCCCCCAACCATGCCCGGTCTCTAAAATGTTCGCCATCACTGCTGTATAATGTATACAATACTGTGTATAGAGAAGAAAAGGTAAGTGCCAAGATTATAGTCCAATACAGCAATGAACAGTTCAGGTGAGAAACAGAGGCAGAGGAAATGCAATGCAAGCGATTCTGAGGGAAATTTAACATTATTTTGGAAATGGATGGGCTAAACAGGAAGCCTTCAGCAGGGTAAGTATTATTAAAAACTGATAGTGACAAAATTACCTGGGATAAAAAATAAAATGTTTAGGAGATCTGTATGTGAATGTTCATGGACATGAAACAAATGCTATCAAAGTCACTCTCCCAAAAAGAAAAAGATGAAACGAAATAATAAATGCTATAATATTGTTGAAAACAATAAGGCTGAGGATCTAGGTTGTATAAACTGTGAAAACAGTAAATGGAGAGATAATTTGCTTGTGGAATATCTGTACATTTAATGTTCTTTTTTATTATCATTTTTTGTAAAGACTGCATCTGCACCTGGGAGAATGTCATAATTGTTTCTCTTTAACAAAGGGGAAGTAAAGGTAGCAAAGGTGAATGATCAAAACCGCAGGGGAATTATAGTTTGTTCAGTGTGAAAGTACTTGGCAGAATTCTAAACAAGAGCTGACAATAAGCAAAAGTCCAGTGGAGTTTTGCTGTTGGATGGTGTGCAAGCCAGGTTTTACTCTGCAGAATGTTGCTGAGAAATGGATGCACGAGAAAAAGAAGGCTTATTGTTTGTTTATTTTTAACGAAAATGTTTGCTATTGAATAGCCTTTAATTATTGGACATTTTCTGCAACTACAGATATTGGTTCTTGAATGTAATAATAGTTATAGAAATGCATTAGAATAAATAATATGCTTAGCAAATGGTTCATAGAATAAGGCTAGAATGTATAACATGCACTTGCTTATTTAATGTATTTATGGATAAATGAATAAGAAATGTTTGCAATGAAATGTGAGTCATGTTTCTTGGCGACATAAAATAAGAGTTCTTTTCAACGCAGATAAAGCTGTGTCATTACAGTCATTCAAGTAAAATGTAGGATGCTGCAAGCAGTATGGATCCAAAAATTAAAAGAAGATAGATTAAAGCACTGAGCAACTGCAACTTCAAATAAATGCTAAAAAAAATAGAGAAAGGAGATGAATTAATATACCTTAGTAGAATATTTACTAAATATGGAGAAACAGAGAAAATTTCAGAAATGCAAAATTGCAGTAGAAAGATAGTGAGTAATATGTGGTCTGTTGCAAGGAATAAATGAGACTTGGAGATGTCAGAGAAACATAAAAGTTAGTTTAATACAATGGGGAAGGAGTACTTAAAAAGTGTGTCTGGGAAAATAAGAAGAGACAGGGTCAAGAATGAATGGAAGCTAAAGAAATGTGGACTGAATGCAGAAATGAATACCCAGTACAATAGAAGTATTTTGAGTTGGTTTGTTAATATGAAAGGAAGGACTAAAGATTAAATTGGAAAACAAATAGTGAACCAGTAGAGAGGGAGAGGAAGACAGAGGAAATATATCTGTATAAAATTGATGAGATAGAGATGAGAAATTTAAAAAAAATCAAAGATAATACAATGAAATATTGTATGAACATGTTAAAATGCAATGGTGATTTGCAAGGCTAGAAAGATATGGAGAAGTATAACAAACAGTGTTCATGTAGACTAGTTTTAGTTTGCTTCCATTCCTTTTTGCGATCTCATGCTTTTAAAATCTTTGCCTTACTATTTCTTAGTTCTTTTCTGTGCTATGCATTATGTTGCTTGCCCCAAATGCAAATAGTGCAACTCTCCTACACTTTCAATTCCTAATTTGACCACCAGAACTATAATCTCAATGCTAGTAACTCCTATAAAGGACCAGCTCTATTTAAGACAATCCAAGACATTGTGGATTCTGTGAATGTTGTTTCAGGATTGGAAGAAGGAAGTTTTGAAGGATTATAATGAGGATTACAATGAAGGATTAAGTAATGAAGGATTAAGTAAAAGCATGAGAACTAGAAGCAGACAGGAACTAGGCTTAAAACCTTAACCCTAACCCTAGACCATGGGTGTTCAGCTTTTGGCTTGCCTGGGCCACATCAAGTGAAGAGGAATTGTCTTGGGCTGCATATAAAATATATAATATAGTTAATGTATATAAATCACATAATAATGTTAAAAGTTTACCATTTTGTGGGACTGCATCATTAGCTGTCTAGGGCCCCATGCAGCCCATAGGCCACGGATTGGACACACCTGGTCTAGACAAAGCCCTAATTTAATTCTTATCCCAAACTGGATAATAACAAAGAGGCATCTGTTGGTGTCATAAGAAGTATGATACACTGAAATATCTGCATCCAATTTACCATTGCAATGCTGTTCCTGTTGAGCTACATCTACAGTATATAAAGTAAGCATACTTCAGCTGATGTAAAGGAATTTCTCTCATATTACCTATGTGTCCCATACCCTCTCTATCCCAGCCCCAGCTCCCACATTAAGGAAATGAGAGGGGCTGAAAAATATTAAGAACCCAATTGGGATGTTGGAATTAACCCATTCACCTTAACATTTTACACATCGTATATGAGAACATCTAGTCCTTACTTCCACCTGATGTCCAGCATTTCACCCCTTTTAGGAATAGCTTTCCTATTATTGTTGCTGGGCATTGCCTGCTTCTTGGCCAACTGGGAAAAGTTGTTTCTGGATGTTTGTTGCAAGCAGGGCTGTTCAGCAAAACAAATCTGGGATGTGACTGTTGTGTGACTGTTTTAAGACATTACAGATGTGCAAAATTTCTATTCTTCCATTCTCCAAAAGACATTTTGCACAACCTTAAGCACAAGTAAATTACAACTGGCCAACTGTCAGAACTGTATAGCAAAGCAAAGGAAGATGACAGTACCACTGAATGAGAAAGCCATCTAAGAGCTATTATTTGCCAGTTGTTTGAGCTAGGAGTGGTAAACAAAACGACTCGTCATATGATAATCCAACTGGCATAGTGAGATTTTCTTGCAGTTACATTAGTCTTTCTGTTACAAGATGCCTAAGAAACTATTGTGGACTATACATAACATTCTATGGTTCTGAAACTATATGGTCTTCGCTCACAAATCAGGAAAACATACAATTATCTGACAATATTAGGGTCATTTTAGACATGTCAACTTTCAACACAGATTATATTTCATAATCGTATAATCTACACGAATATAATTATGTTTGACAATTGAATTCTGATGGGGAATAATGACTGGCCAATCTTATTATATTTTCCAGATATCTTTGCCTAAGTAAAATATAGCTCAAGAAGTAAGAACGAAGACATCATGTGTACAATTCTTTTATGCATTTTCCAATCAAAGGCTAGTAGCATGTATTTAAAAAAACTGGTTTGTTTTCCCATCAAGAGCTCTCTGTGGTGAAAAACTGTGTTTGGCAATCACTCCATGTATACCATGTCAATTTAATATTAAAAACAAAATTGTTGAAAAAATATTATCCCAAGAACATACGTAAAATTATAAATATTCAGCACCTCAAGCTTTTGATATACTTTAGTGCACATGAACGGAGTAGCTGTCAAAATTACAACAGGCAACTCAAGTAATTATGCAGATTTATGCAAAACATTAACAAGAAGAATTAAATGCACAAATGAGGTGGCTACACTTGAATTGTTAAGATTATGAATAATTACCATGAATCTTTTTTGCTCTTAATATAACTTGTTTTTGATAAACAAAGCCTTAATTATCAGAATCCTTTGGAGAATATTGGTGACCTTCATTAATCTTACAAAACAAGTCTCTTGTGTTCTGCATTGTAAAAAAGCACATGCTTAGAATAAGTACATAGACCATGGGAAAAGCATATGCTAATGGCTACTACAAAACTGTTGTGCACTATAGCTGTGATTTTCTCTAAAACATCTGTACATAGCATCTAGCAAAAGAGTTGTGAGTTTTGTGAAATTTGAGAAGAAGACATGATCTTTTCTGAAGGTAGGTAGGTTACGAATTTTTGGTTATATAAAAACTTCACAATCATATGTATGTATGTATGTATGTTGGGGAGGGAGACAACAGAAGAAAATGATAACCATCAAGTTCTCTATCCTGCTTACAAGAGGCACTCTAAAGCAGAACCTGCTGGACAAACCATCTTTAACCCTTCCAATTGTGGAACCTATTTTCATTCAGGCATGGACTAGTGATCCATAGAAGAATGTGTACATTTCTATGAACGGAAATAATTTTTGTAATAGAATGGATGGGGTATAATTTCCCTCGGCTTTCTAAACTATCTTACACATTGCACTTTTAGATGGAAAAAGGATGATGGGAATGTTACATATTTATGTATTTGCTGCAACTTAGTTGGAATGCCCAATAGTATTTTAAAAAGTCATAGGTCATATGAAATAAACAAATGTAAATTTTAATGAAAGAAGATACAAAGAAAGGATGGAAAGAAGGAATGACTTATATGGCATTTTTTGACTTCTCCAAATGGATTATATTAATTATCTCAATAAGATTGGTACCATCCTTCCATAATTTTGATGCCCTCCAATACTAGGGAGAATATCATAATTCGCAACCAACATGTCAAATTCTACTGCTAATGGACTGGAGCTGGTGGTATGACTACCTAGAAAGTCCAAGTGAGATTTGAACCACAGGATGTCCAGTCAATTCTTATTCTGATGCTAGTATCCCTATAGTTCATGAATTTATTCCCAAGTAAATGTATATTAGATTGCAACCTTCATTATTACACAAATTCCAACCCAAAATTTCATTAAAGAATGACATGGAAAACAATAACCAGAAAGGAAACTGATCAGCATATAATTCTAATGGCATCTAAGACCTCCTTCCTGCTCAGAATCAACTACTTTTGATAGTCTTTGTATGACTCAGATAGTCATACAAGACTATATAAAATTCCATGTCCTTTTTTTGCATCTGAAACAATCTACTGTCATCTCCCTTCAACTATCATAATTCTACTTGAACTAGTCCTAGTACTTTCTCATAGAACTACAATTCCCCAGTTCCTTTTGCAGTGGGCAAAAGCCTATAAAACCAGTTCTATCCTATAGTGCAACTGCAGCCTGGCATCTCAGTCATGCCGCAGGACTTTCTATCTCTTCCGCAATCTTCTGTTTTCCTGCTTCCATTTCCTCCATCCGTTTTCATTCTGCAGATGCCACTTTCCAAAGGCAAACGCATCTCCGACATTTGGCCAGCTGCTCCACTGCAGAAAACTACAGAACCATTTCCATTTCTGCTTCACTGGTAATTTTTACATTGCCCTCCTTCGTTCAGATAAACAGTGGGACCTCTTTCAGTCCCCTCGGTTAATTTCAGAATTAATTTGCAAGGCTGTCATCAACAGTGTAACAATTCACTGATCAACAGTTGCAGTTCTTCATAACACTGTCAAACTCCCAGCTGCCACTGTGCCAGTCTGGGCTTCATGGTTGTTTTTCTCCTCATTCTTTTTTCCTGTTTCCTCCTAACTTTATTCTTTTGCCCAGGCCTAGACATTATGCCTTGGGACTACTAGTAAAGGAGGACTTTAGAAGCATTAAGTCTTTACTGCCAGCTACAGTATCTCTTCCCTAGAGAGTCAGCTGTCAGATCAATGGTGTTTTTGTCATAAAAAATCTCTCCAAAGGGACTCAAATTTGTTTTGGCAAATGTCAAGTAGCTTTGATGCATAAAAACCCACTTAAAGAGGTCACATTTCAACAAAGCTTTTCCTTTAAAAAAGGGGGGGAGGGTAGCTGCACAGTTATGCATTTAATGTTTTTTTTTTTTTAAGCGCTGGGCCTTAAAAAGGAGGAGAAACAAAAATGGGGCCATCAGTGCAACACATAGCTGCATTTTGCTAGTTATATGAGTCCTTTGTGGAAATATAACACACTAATCACCATGTTGGAAAATCCGTGTACCAAAACTCACATGGTGGGCATATGTAGGGACCTTGGGACATTCTGAGTCATGCTTTTGAGGTGAATGGAATTTCTTCACAATGAACAGCTTTAAAACTATTTGAAACATGAACATTTTCCAAATGGGCTTTGAGAATAACTTGAGGAAGAGCTAGAAGAGTCGCAGACAAGGCAAAGGTCAGATAAGAGAAATCTAAGTCCAAATAAAAATGGAATGTCAGAAAACATCTCTGACCTAACCTCCCTAGTTCCCTTTAGGATGGGGGGGGGAAGCACATTCAGTTGCAATCCTATAATAAAAGTAGTTTTAGTATTCATGATTGTGAAGCTCAAGACTAGTTTACTTCAAAGGGCTGACATTATGGGACTGAATATTTGCACAAAAGCATGTATTCAATTTATACACAAACTGAAAGATAATATGTTATGAATTGCATATTAATTAATATTATTAATTAATTCTCCATGAAGAGAATCTTCTCCCCAATTTGAGATAAGAGAAAGCTAACTGTGACAAATGTGTGGTAAAGAGAAGACATTATGTATATGCTCTGAGGCAATTCTACCCAATCACGTCCAGCCAGTCTGCAAAAGATGCCAAATCGTGCATGCAGCCTTGTACCATTTAGACCTGCACATCCCAACAGCAAGGTTCGTTCAAACAATACTGAATGTACATATACACTGTGTAATTACATATATGTAAAAGTGTTTGGAAACAAAGTCTATTAGAAATGGGGCCATTAACATTGCCCAGCAACATCCAACAGGGGTGGGGGTGGGGAGAGGCAGGGTTCAAATCTACAAGAAGGCAGGCACAATAATGCAATCCGATGCTTTCTTTACAACAGCAGACTTTCATATTTTGGCCTGTTTGTGGTTACTGCTTTGCAGAAACAAATGGCCAGGTCCTAAGTATGAAATAATTAAGTCTAAATTCCTTTGTTTCCCAAAAATATTATCCTTCTAAAAAAAATTAAAGTGATTTCTTATCACTTTATTGTGAAGGGTGGTGGATATTTCTTTGGAAGTAGGAAAGGTGCAGAGAAAGGTTAATATCCCTGAAATTAACACATTTTTTCCATGTTAAAAAGCCATCTCAAAATGTGATGTTCAGCATTTCAGAATCTTTTCTGAGATGAATAGGACTTCCTTTCATCTCCATCAATTTGATCAATGACACATTTTTGAAAGTTTTCACCCAAACTCTAATACACGGCTTTGAACTGATTTTTTTTTAAGCATTTATTTTCCAAGTACCTGAAATAATATTCAGAGCAATAATTTCTACTCATTGCCCAATGGCATCATTGTTATTAGAAGAGAGATGCTTTTTTTCTGAATTCCTCCCTCCTGCCTCCTCTTGCCAAGTGCAGAGAACATCAAAATGTCAAGTGCAACTTAGCTTTCAAATTCCCCTCAAAACCCTTCATTAAATCCTAAAGTTGCCAACAAGGGTCCTAACTACTCCACCTATGTAAGGCTGCTACATAATTGAGATATGGTTTTTTCAAGTAAAAATGATAATAAACAAACATTATTAAGCAGCATTTATTCCTCAAGTGCTTTTTTATGGCTGGAACATTTATCAGTGTCTGTGCTAAGAGTTGCATAAAACACTTTTACTTTTTAATCAAATCCTTCCAATCATCTCATCTGATTCTTCACACCTATTCTTAGTTCTCTTGTCTTTTTATCTCTAGAAGCTTACTGGTACTCAAAATACCCCTATTAACTAGTCCCATTTCTAACAAGCCTCTACACTCCCATGGGCTATATTATGAGAATAAATCTGTTTTTTTGTCTGGGTTTCTTTGTTTTCACTCCTCTTTTGCTCTTCTTCTGCCATAGGAGATTAAAAAAATGTTCTCCTTTCTACAGGCACACTGCAGGGGTGCAAAACCTTTGCTTCCAGGGTATAATTCTAGTGCCGCCTTAGGCATGAAAGCTGGCTGGGTGACTTTGGGTCACTCATCTTTCTCAGCCTAACCCTAAGTCAAACCAAAGTGTTATTGTGGGGAAAACAGGAGGAGGAAGGATTATTGGTATGTTTACTGCCTTGCATTATTTATAAAAATGATAAAGATGGGATTCTATCCCTCTGTTAATGCAACCTAGCACTGTGTTGGCTTTTTTGGCAGCTGCAGCACACTGCTGGCTCATATTTAAGTGATTGTCCACTAGGACTCTGAGATCCCTCTCACAGTTACTACTATTGAGCAAGGTACCACCTATACTATACCTGTACATTTGGTTTTTCTTGCCTAAATGTAGAACCTTACTTTTTTCACCATTGAATTTCATTTTGTTAGATAGCGCCCAGTGTTCAAGTCTGTCCAGATCCTCCTGTATCTTAAGCCTGTCTTCTGGAGTGTTGGCTATTCCTGCCAGCAAATTTGATGAGTTCCCCATCTATCCCCTCGTCCAAATCGTTGATGAAGATGTTGAAGAGCATTGGGCCCAGAACAGAGCCCTGGGGCACCCCACTACACACTTCCCTCCATGTAGATGCAGTTCCATTGAGGATCACATGCTGAGTACGGCCGGTCAGCCAGCTACAAATCCATCTGGTGGTGATGCTGTCTAACCCACATTTTTCTATCTTGTCAAGTAGTAGGTTGTGATCTACTTTATCAAATGCCTTACTGAAGTACAAGTAAATTATATCCACAGCATTCCTCTGATCCACTAATTTTGTCACTTGGTCAAAGAATGCAATAAGATTTGTCTGGCATGATCTGTTTTTGACAAACACATGTTGGCTTTTAGTAATGACTTTGTTTGCCTCTAGGTGTTCACTGATTCGTTGTTTGATTATCTTTTCCAGAATCTTCCCAGGTATTGAGGTCAGGCTGATAGGTCTGTAATTTCCTGGATCCATTTTTTCCCTTTTTTGAAGATGGGAACTACATCAGCTCTTTTCCAGTCCTCTGGTAGTTCCCCAGTGCTCCAGGATCTTTGAAAAATATAGTTCAGAGATCACATCTGCCAGTTCCTTGAGAACCTTGGGGTGTAATCCATCTGGTCCTGATGATTTGAACTCATCTAGGCTGGACAGGTGCTCACTTACCATTTTCTTGCCTATCTTAACTTGTGTTTCTATTCTGTTTTTTATGGCACTATTTTTGATAGGTTGGTCTGTTTTTTCCCTTTGTGTAAAGACAGATGCAAAAAATGAGTTAAATAGTTCTGCTTTCTCCCTGTTGCTTGTCACCTTCTTGCCACTTTCCCCCACTAATGGACCAATCATTTCCTTCACTTTTTTACATGTTGAAAAAAGCTTTTTTTTGTTGTTATTTTTGACTTTGGTCGCAAGCCTTAGTTCATTTTGAGCCTTAGCTTTCCTCACTTCATCTTTGCAGGCTTGGGCTATTTGCTGATATTCTGCCTTAGTTATATGCCCCTCTTTCCACTTTTTATACTTGTCCTTTTTATCTTTCAATTTATCAGAGAGTTCTTTATGCAGCCATGCTGGTTTCTTTTGAGAGCTGTTATTTTTCTTCTTTGTTGGTATTGGTGATCTCCGCTCACTGCAGAGTTTGTCTCTCAGTTGATATCTGGATAGTTGAAGTCTCCTATTACTACTGTGGTATGCTTCCTACATATGTTTTTTTTATACAAGTTTTATTAGTTTTTCAATTTTTACATCCAAATGCTTAGGAAACAACGTGGTGATGGGGTAATCAATTATCCAATAACAAAGTCATACATATATACCTCAGGTTAACTCATTAAAAGTTCCCTCTCTATTTCCCTTAATTAATATGACATATTAAAGTTAATACATTTCTAAGTAGAGCTCAATCAATCAATACATTTATCAATAACATTTTACTTATAAAGATCCAAGTCCTGTTTTTAAGCTTTACTTAATTCCAATTACCATATTCCAATTTAGCATTAAATGACCATATTGTTTACACTTCGGGTAAACCTAATTTCCCTCATTTCATTACATAATAATTATATCTAAAATAAACATATTGTTCCAAAAGTTACATTCTTACTCTTCCCAAATATTTTCTATTTCTTATCCTAATAGCTCCTCATTTACTAATACAATATCTTCCATTGTCACAATCCATTTCCATATTCTCATTCCATTACAAAATAGTTATCATATCTAAAATAGACATATTGTTCCAAAAATTACATTCTTACTCTATTTCACAAATATATTCTATTTCTTATCCTAGTAGCTCCTCATTTACTAATAAAATATCTTCCATTGTCCCAAAACCTTTTCCATATTAGAATTCAAAACTATAATCTAACAATTAATTTTCATCTCCATTATAAATCTAAATATTAAATATTAAATCAATCAATATCTCTAAAAACCTTTTTAACCCATTAAGTGGAATTTTAAATCCCATTTTTAAATCTAACTCTGGCTTTCTTTTTGTGCCAAGCAGGCTTCCATACCAGAGCCTCTATATCATCAAATAGGTCTCCCTTCATTCCTACACATATCATTTGGATCAAGGGAGAGCGTCCAATTATCAATTTTTCAAAAGAACTGGCTCCTTTGAAATTATTAGGTTGTTGCCCTAATAATTCAAATCTCGATGTTTGGTTAGGCATGTTTATCATCAGTTCAGTCTGGTCTTGTTCCTCTTCTCCTTCTTCCAATATCATCTGAGTAGCATAGTCGGTCATATCCAGTGTTGTGATTACTAATTGGTTGTCAAAGTTCTCAAAGTTCTCAATATATCGTGTTTGCAGATCAGTTCCTATTGCTTTTGGAGTTACATGTGTTTTAATTAGAGTCACTCTTTAGTCATCAAAATTCTCAATAGGTTGTACATAATATTGTATAAAGTCCTCTTTGATGTTGGTTTGTTCCTCTTCTATTGTTTTTTGGCTTATAGGTTGATTAGTTGGAGTCTGGGATTCAATTTGTAGTTTTGGGGTAACATCTTTGGTTTTCATTCTGGAATTCATTTGCTCAGTGGCTTCAAGAATTTTTTCCAGTATAAGTTTATAATTAAGTTGTGGATAAAGTTCCTCCATCTCAATAGGTTGTACGTAGTATTGAGTAAAGTCCTCTTTGATGTTATTCTGTTCCTCCTCAGCTATTGCTTGGCCTGTAAGCTGATCAGTTGAAGTCTGGGGTTCAGTTTGTAGTTCTAGGGTAAGATCTTTAGCTTTCATTCTGGAATTCATTTGCTCAGTAGATTCAAGGATTTTTTCCAGTATAAGGTTATAGTTAAGTTGTGGGGAAAGTTCCTCCATTTCTATAGTGATTAAAACTAATCTTTTAGTGGAGGCTGTGTTTAATAACAGTCAGCCAGTATCCACCTCCACAATTTCTAACAGTTGGTTTCGCCACCTAGCTGTTTCCAATTCTTATCTTTTCCCTTTTGTGATAATTTGAAGGTCAAATCCAGCCTCAAAATAAAAAAAGGTTCAGTTGCTGTGCCAGATTTCACCACAAGATGTCCCTAATAGGCTATGGAATCTTTTTCCAGATGCCAATAATGTTTTTATCCAGTTAAAAGAAGAGAGAGAAAATATTTTCCAACCTAATAAGTAGATAGAATAATAAAACTCTATAATAGGGACTTTTGGGGACCCCAAAGTATTCAAAAATAGCAATCCAGTTATTTAGTCATTAAAATTGATTATTTTTTCCTTTTCTTTCCAAAGCTTATAATCCCAGGGTAAGCAAACGCCGCTCTATTAAAGGCAGGGAAATAATTCCAGGGGCTTTTCACAGGAAAGTAGTTGGGGTAAAAGAAAGGGAAGGAAAAGTCTCACCCGAATCTTCCACGGTGGTTCTTTGTGCTTAATTGTTCTTCTGACTTTCGGCTGGTACGGCTAAGTGATCGGCCATGTTAATGGCCGATCTTTCCTTCGTCGATCCTAAGGAGCTGCCTCGGACCATGGAAGGCACTGCCGCCCTTCCACGGTCTAACGAGGGTCCTCCTCAATGGTGGTCGCCCCTCCAGGGTCTACTGGTGAAGGGAAACCGAAAAGACTCTCCCCGCATGTCCGCTGGAGCCACGATCCGGAAACGGAAGTCGCTTCCTACATATATTTTAAACTGGTTGGCAAAGAGTTTATCTATTTCTTCTGATTGGTTGGGTGGCCTGTAATATACACCTATGGCAATGTCACTTTTTTTCTCTTTTATATTGACCCATATACATTCTGGAGAGATTTTATCTTTGATCATGTGTGTTTCTGTAGATATGTAGTGTTCTCTTGCATATAGTGCAACTCCCCCTCCTCTTTTTGTAGATTTGTTTCTTTTGAACAATTTGTATCCATCCTTCAGTCCATTCCATTCATGGGTTTCGTCCCACCAGGTTTCTGTTATGCTAACTATGTCATACTCTCCCTCATGTACTATTGCTTCTAGTTCACCCTGTTTGTTCCCCAAGCTTTGAGCATTTGTATATAAGCATTTAAGACTTTTATGCCTGTCCATGGGTATGTTTCCTGCATCTCCTGATTGTTGTTTGAGTTTTTCTTTTTTTGTCATCACTGCCTACCTCATTGTTTGATTTGTTTTCTTGGGATTTGTGATTGGTTTTGGGTTCTAGAGATTCTAGAGATTGGTCACCCTTCCCCCTCAGTTTTAGTTTAAAGCCCTCCTGATGAGTTGGGCCAGTCTTTTTCCAATACATTTTTGCCTGTTTTCGTGAGGTGCAGCCCATCCCTTGCCAAGAATCCTTCGCATAGGAAATGTAATCCATGATCCAGGAAATCAAAGTTTTCTTGACAACACCAACCCTTTAGCCAATGGTTTATTTCTAAAATTCTTTTTTCTCTCAATTGGTGTTGGCCTTTCGTTGGAAGTACTGATGAGAACACTACTTGTGCTCCTAGCTTCTTAACTTTATTGCCTAGTTGTGTATAATCTCTATTGTACTCAGGTTGTTTGTTGTGTCATTCGCCCCATGTGGAGGAGGAGGAGGAGGAAGGGGTAGTAATCTGTAGGCCTAATTATTTTGGTTAGATTCTCAGCCACATCTTTGATTTGTGCTCCAGGGAAACAACATACCTCCCTGGATTGTATGTCTGGTCTGCAGATGGATGATTCTGTTCCTTTGAGGATAGAATCTCCTATTACCAACACTCACCTTCCTTTTTGGGGGGATGCAGTCTGGGGTGCTTTTCTGTTTATCTCAGGTGTCTTTGTTGATGTAGCTTTTGGGGGGATATTTGAAGTGACTTTTTTAGGGATATTTGAAGTTGTTTCTTTGCTAGGTGTCTGCATGTTTTCTTTGAGGGGGAGGTTGTGGGTCTGCGTGTTTCCGTCTAAGGGGAGAAATTGATTGCTCAGTTTTAATGGAGCTGCTTCTGGTTTGATAGGATTGGGCAGAAGGGGTTTGTTTGTTGTATGCTGTTTCTTTCTTTGAGTATTGTGTTTCCTTCTGTGTGTGACATACCTCCATTTGTCTTCCTCCAAGGGTTTATCAGTAGGGTCAAATCCTCTGGGAGTTATTTGTTCATTATTTGGTTCAGTTTGGGTGGAGCTTTCTTTCATACATTGGGTCTTGGCTAGAGTTGCCTCTAGGTTCCTAACTTTTTCCTGTAGTAGTTCACATAATTTGCATCTAATGCATGTATAGTTTGTGTGTTCTTTGGGCATGAGCACATACATGAAACGTGTATTGCACACCACAATAGTATCAGTCACCTTTTCATGAGTTTGTTGTTTGAAAATCTCTTTTTGGTTGGTGGATGTACTCTGCTGTTAGCCTTATTTCTAGCTTCTCTATTCTGGGTAATTATGCCTATTTTTCTATCCTTTTTTCTGCCTGTTTGTGCTACTTTGTTATTTATTTAACCTTTTTACTATTGTGTTAGTTTTATTTATCCTTTTTTCCCCTCTATTTTTTTTTAAGTTTTTGAGCTCCAATTCCTTTTTGTTTTTTACTGGGGTCTTCCCTCCTTTCCTATTGGGACCTCAAACTTAATTGTTGCCTTCACTTCTGTTGTTCACTTTTCCGGCCTCTTGTTGTTTTCTCTGTTGGCTCCCTTTTGTCCTTCAGTGCTTGTCTCTGCTCTGGTCAGCCTCCATTCAGCTTTACGTCAGCTCAACTGCTCTGTCTGGTCTGCTCCTCTCAGCCAGCCTCTCAGCTTGAGAAATTGGAGAGGTCTCTTGCTTTGCACTGTGGCGTGAAGTCAGGCTGACCAAATGACCACAGAAACATCTTTGGATGGTGCTGGCTCAATAGCTTAAAGAATTGGAGATGAGCATGACTAGTTGAATAAAACCCGCAGGGACTCCTTTACCTTTTTTATCTTTACATATCTTCTATGCCCCATTCCGTTTTTTAATAGCCAGCACCTAGTTCAGGTGTCAAACTAACTGTTAGACAAATGTTAATCTGTGCTTATTTTTAATCATAGTGACTGAACACAAGCAAGCATCTTTGACTCTCCTTGACTGAGTCCACATTAGCCAATAGTCTTGCCACTTTCCCATATCTTGTTGATCATTGCTTCTAAATATACATGAGGAATAACTTCAGTCATGAAGCATTAAGGAAGAAAGAAGTTAAACAAGCATTTGAACAGAAAAGGCAATCCTTTTTCATTTAATTAATTAATTAAAGCCAATAACCATTATAAGAGACCAGTCCTTTAGAGAGTTGCAGTACACGAGCTAAATCCCAGTAGAGAAAATGAAGTAGGAACAATTTGGTTTTGCAGCTTTGCTCTATCAGAGGAACCTGGATGCAGAAAACCTATGTCATGTTGCCAGACTAATGCAAAGTTTGAAGAGGGCCTTAAAAGATTAATTTTGGTTGTGTGCACCCAGCACACTGAACCACAAAGTAGCAAATAGCTCAAGTGGTCAGTTTATAGTTTGATGTGCCAAGTGAACCCAGGAAATTGGGTTAATTGACTAAACTGTTGTTAAATTAACCATGGGAAAGGGTGTGATGTGAGCACAGCCATAACTTACGCAAACTGGGGCTAAAGAGCAGACCTTGCTCTCAGGAAACAGCAGGGGTTTCCACAGTCCATTTCAATTCAAGATTGAGAACTGTCCTTCAACCCTGAAATAACCTTTAGACAGAGGAAGAGGTAACAATGATTCCAGAAATACATGAAAGATAAGGAACAAGGAAGCAGAATGAGGAGCAACTGTACAGACTAACCAAAGTAGAAAGGGGGATAGCATCAATAATCTCTTTTAATATAAAGCAATTCAATATACAAGCAAATAATAAGGGTCTTTCATTTTAATCTGTGGCTGAAAACCCTAATGGAAAATATACTTCACATTACAGCAATAATGCCAGTCACGTATTATCCTTGTTTATTGGACTTTCTATTTGTTGATTACCAAAGTCTCTTGACAGTTCAACTCAACTCCTAATTTGAAAGCCAGTCAATTGAGTGCTGCTCCAACTGTTGGTTTTGTGCCCCTGCCCAAACACCCTTAGTTTCAGACAAGTCGTTTGCTTTTCATCTTTTAAATCCCATATAATTTTTCTGTGATTGCCCGTTAATTCATCCATGGCCTTGTTACTGTCTATGAAGAAAATAACTTTGGAGATGGGAAGACAGAGTAAATGTTTGGATATGGCAATCAGAAAACATAAAACCACAAATGCAAATTTACACACCACCAACTATTAAAAATGTAAGGTAGGGAAAATGGGATTTTCCAGATCAGCCCCACTGACTTTTTGTGTGTGTCACAGCTGATTTCTCCCCAAGGATGTGTATAAAGTTGCATAAAGAAAGTCAGCTCAAAGCTGATTTGTTTTGTCTTTATGAAGGGCTGAATCTAAATTTGTCTTTCAGATTCCAAAGTGTGTATACATGAACCAGCCAAAAGGCAATGGCTGTATATCAACATCAGCACTTAGACCGATATAAACAACTTTATTTCTTCCTCCTATTTCACAAGCCCAGTAGAAAGACCATGTAATCAGTGGTAATTATTGCTTTTGAAAATGTAAGCTTTACATTCTGCAAAATCTTTTTTTAAGTATATAAATACAGGAAGCTTCTCAAAATATATTTACTCAATTCAACAAGGGGAGAAAATATCAAACCAAGTTAGGACACTCAAGTGTTATTTGCAGCAATCACAATAAAGTCAATTTTGGTTTAAATCATGATTGTTATAAACACTCACAAAACATATTATTTACCAGATGGCAATTTCACTCAAGCAAACACATCAAACTTGTGTTTCATTATTGTCAAATAAGGATGAACTTGCCACTGGGATAACCTCCAGTACTTAAGCAAACACTTCTGCACATACAATAGATGAAGCAGTTTGTTATTTGGTAGGCAAGCAGTTCCAACAGATTCGCCTGACTCATCACTTGTTGTTTATATTCATTTGCAGGGGGAGGTATCAAGACCTCAGAAAACAACAACAACGTGGACCTCTGGAATGATAGTTATTGCTAAGAAGGAAAGGTTACAGAACATGATAGCATGATAGCAGTGTTCCAATATCTCAGGGGCTGCCACAAAGAAGAGGGAGTCAAGCTATTTTCCAAGGCACCTGAAGGCAGGACAAGAAGCAACGGATGGAAACTAATCAAGGAGAGAAGCAACCTAGAACTAAGGAGAAACTTCCTGACAGTTAGAACAATTAACCAGTGGAACAACCTGCCTCCAGAAGTGGTGAATGCTCCAACACTGGAAGTTTTTAAGAAGAGACTGGACAGCCATTTGTCTGAAATTGTATAGGGTTTCCTGCCTGAGCAGGGGGTTGCACTAGGATGACCTCCAAGGTCCCTTCCTTATTATTATTATTATTATTATTATTATTATTATTATTATTATTATTATTATTATTATTATTATTATTATTATTATTATTATTATTATTATTATTATTATTATTATTATTATTATTATTATTATCTTGAAAGTCTGCCAAGACAATTCTCTAGCTCAACTTACACTTGGCATGGTTAAGGCGGAATTCCTCTGAGACGATTTCACACAGTTGCCCATTTCCCTGGACTCAGGAATCTTTTTTTTAACAGACAGGTTCCCTTCTGTAATAGTCCTGCCCACTTTTCCATATTTTCAGAATCTATTAGACATTTCATCACAGGAGAGATCATCATTCACTAGTAGAGATGATCCTTTAAAGCAGAAGAGTGGCTTGAGTTAGAATAGGGCAGAAGAACTATGATCCTGCTTACAGATTTTTGGTCGACAGTGGAGATCTTTCATGACCTCTGCCCACATTAACATGTGTAGAGGTACACATTTTCCATATGGGTCAGAAAGACCTTAGGTAACAATAGTAATAGAAACCAAGATTAACAGCAGACTTGCAAAAATCCAGAAAAACCTTTTGCTTGTTTGTTTGTGTCTGCTTTTGAGTTACTCCTGGCAACTGCTTGGACAAGTCTTTGCAGGTTTTTTGGCATGTTTTTTAGATGTGGTTCTTCCTAGAGTGATGGTCCAAAGATCACCTGGTTGGTTTTGTGCCCAAAGCAGGCCTAGAATTCACAATTTCCCAGTTTGTAGCCTAGTGCCTTTATCATTACACAAAATTAGCTCTCTTCCAAAAAAGACTACAACCCCATTAATGAAGTTTAATAACCTTTTGGTGAGACAATAAATCTGAATTATGGGAAATTTGGGGGTTAGCCACAATTTAAATTTTCCATTATACTCCCAACAGAGTATTGCTTTAGAACAGGGCTTTTCAACCTTTTCACCCATTGTACCACTTTTAGGATAAGGCAACATCCGAGTACCACCACTCACCCAGCAAGGTGTCAAAAACCTGACCCCCCCAAAAAGGAAAAAAATGATAAAGTACAGGTAGTCCTCGACTTACAACAATTCGCTTAGTGACTGTTCGAAGTTACAATAGCACTGAAAAAAGTGACTTATGACCATTTTTCACACTTATGACTGTTGCAGCATCCCCAGGGTCATGTGATTTACATTCGGATGCTTGGCAACTGATTCATACTTATGACATTCACAGTGTCCCAGGGTCATGTGATCATCTTTTGCAACTTTTTGACAAACAAAGTCAATGGCGGGGGGGGCAGCTCATCACTCAGGTTGCAGGATGCCTGTGTGGGGGGAATCCATGGGTCTCTGGTGGAGGGGGGGTGGGACTGGGGTGGGTGCCCTCCTTCCCTCCCTCTCTCCCATTGTCCCTTCCTTCCTTCTTTCCTTCCTTTCTTCCCTCCTTCTTTGTCCCTTCCTCCTTCCCTCCCTCCCTTCCATTGTCCATCCTTGTGGGGGGGGAATCCATGGGTCTCTTTGTCCCTTCCTCCTTCCATTGTCCATCCCTCCCTCCCTAAGGTTGCAGGGTGCCTGTGGGGGGGAATCCATGGGTCTCTGGTGGAGGGGGGTGGGACTGGAGTGGGTGCCTTCCTTCCCTCCCTCTCTCCCATTGTCCATTCCTTCCTTCCTTCCTTCCTTCCCTCTTTGTCCCTTCCTCCTTCCCTCCCTCCCTTCCATTGTCCCTCTCTCCCTCTCGTTGTCCTTCCCTCCCTCCATCACTCAGTTTTAATTTCTTCAATGCTGGTTCCTTTGCTGAATCACTTTCCTTTTGCGGTCGCGCTCGGTGCAGCCGGGAGCCCAGCTCAGCCGCCGTTCTTCCGCAGGGGGAGGAGAGCGCAGGCAGCGGAGTGCACGGGGGTGGGGAAAGGGCCGCGGCTGCCAGACTCCCTCTGGTGCATTGCGCACGGCCACAGTCGGAGAAAAGCAGCGAGCAGGGAAGCGCTCATTCATTGCTGCAGCCAGCCCCGAGAAAGAGCCGGCACAACCCCCAGGTGAATCCCGCCTGGCTACATTCTTTGCGGTGGAAAGAAGGGCTTTGATCCTGCTTCCCCTTCGCTCCGGCCAGGTCCGTGAATGCCAGATCTAACCCCAGGGCAGTTGGAAAGGTCAGCAGGCTGGCTGGGGGTTTTGGGGTGGAGACATGTGAGCCTTCCTCTGTCTTCTTGAATCTGGCTTTGATCCTGCTTCCCCTTCGCTCCGGCCAGGTCCGTGAATGGCAGATTCAAGAAGACGGAGGAAGGCTCACATGTCTCCACCCCAAAACCCCCAGCCAGCCTGCTGGCCTTTCGAACCGCCCTGGGGTTAGATCTGGCATTCCCCTTGTCTTCCCCTTCGCTTCGGCGGGTCAGTGAATGCCAGAAGAAGCGAAGAAGCGCTGATCAGCTGGAAAGCAGGCTGATCCTGGCGCTTTCCCTGAGCCCCCCCCCCCCACAGCCCCAGAGAAGTGCTGATCAGCTGGAAAGCGGGCTGATCCTGGCGCTTTCCCTGAGCCCCCCCCACAGTCCCGGAGAAGCGCTGATCAGCTGGAAAGCGGCACTGATCCTGGCGCTTTCCCTGAGCCCCCATAGCCCCCAAGCATTTTTTTACTCACCTGCTTTCAGCTGCACTCCCTTTCTCCTTTTGCTTCTCTGCCTTTGTTTGCTTCTTTGCCTTCGCCACGTGTTTGGGGTGAAAAAGAAAAAAAAGTTCCATGAGACTTTCTAACTTCTCGCGAGAAGTTAGAAAGTCTCATGGAACTTTTTCTTTTGTCTCACAAACACATGAAGGCCGAGAAGGACAGGAGAAAGGGAATGCTGCTGAAAGTAGGTGAGTAAAAAAATCCTTGGGGGAGGCGAGGGCATTTGGGTGGCAGTGGGGGAGGCAGGCAATGCCTCGTGCAGCTCCAGCGGAATCTCCCCTGAAGACTGCGTGAGGCTGCGTGCTACCCCCAAGGCCGCCGCCAATCAGCTGGAGCTGCGGGGTTTGATCCTGGGCTCTCAGTCGGACCCAGGCAACGTGCAATTCCAGCTGACTTTGCCACAAGCCCTGTGCAGCGCTGCTGCGCTTCACCTCATCCACTTTTACACTTTTTTTTTTTACATTTATTTTTTCAAAAAAAAATGTTTACATTTTTTTTTACTTTTTTTTAAACATTTTTTTCAACCCGTCCTACGTGTACTACCAGCCAGGTGCTCGCGTACCATTGGTGGTACGCGTACCACGGGTTGAAAAGCCATGCTTTAGAATATCAATGAAATTTTTATGGCAACAGAGTACTAGGTTGGTTGTTGTTTTTTCAAAGTGGAACCCAAGGCAAGAATGATGAATCACAAAATATAGTTGGAACGGATCTCAGAGGTTTTCTAGTTCAACCTCTCACACAAATCAGAGTTCAGCTTAACAATATCAGTTTTTGATGATTACTGGCTAATAACTGGTTTCAGGGAAAGGTAGCTTTTTGTACCATAAATTTTGCCCAGAAGACCAATTGAAATTCTGGTTTTCTAATTAGTGTTCCAAATACATTATTGGAACAACCAGAAGTCTGGTTATGTGCCCAAGTCACAGGATAGTCAGTGAAAAAAAAAAGATCAATTTCTCTCCCCCCCCCCCTCCTGCTCAGGGCCACTGGAGTGGTAGTATCAATTTCCACGAGCAGTTTATCTTCAGATATTGGTCTGTACTGTTTTATTTTCTGAAAAAAATAAAACAAAAAATGGTGCACTTATATTGTCGATAAATATTCCAGTTAGAACAACAGTTGCCAGATCCACAGAAAATTTGAAAAAAAAGGTGAGTCTTATACAATTACATTTATTTTGCAAATGAGAAAAATATTTAATAGTCATTTCTGTGTTTTGACCAGGGGAAACTACTTATTAATCCACATTGCTGGAATAGTATTTATAAAAAAAAAGATGTGTGCACATGTGTATGCAGTTCTCTGTTAAAAAACAGGAATAATAATTGGTTTACCCACTCAAAAACAATGAGGTATTATGCCAGTCATGTGCTTTCAAACAAGATATCATCCACAATAGTGGACTTGGGAGCCAGGTTCAATGATCCAAAATAGATATCATAACATATGCCAAAGACAATTATTTAAACAATCCTACCTTCACAAAAGTTGCATATAAATTTTGGTGAATCTAATCTCCAGCTCAGGAAGAAGAAAATAAAATTTAAAAAAAACAGAGAATCTTTGCATAGCCTATACTTTTCTCACCATTGACTTTTGAAGAGTTCCCCCATTAGAAATCCAATCAAATAAACACTGAAGGAAACTACTTGAAGACTAATAAATATAAAACTTTACTCAGGAATCACTGGTGCAGAATCCAGTTGTATGTGTCCTCCTCTGGTGTTTTACCACCCCACCCCCATCTCTTCCATCTGATATATCAAATGCAAGAGATGACTGCAAGTATGAAGCTATTTAAATGCAAAGGAAATTCAGGCCCTGCGGTCAACAGAAATTTGCCATTGATTTTCACAGAACAGACTCATGCCCTTATTGAGCAGTTATGATCTTGCACTACTGAGTTTATTAAACTTACACAAGATCCATTTTTCTTTGTTTCTCTGTTCACTCTATTACTTAGCCAAAGATCTGTCCCTTGCAAGAATGCCTAAATAACATTACTGGCAATAAAATGCAAATGAAAATGAGGTCTATTTTTGTTTTTTGTTTTTTAAAAAACCCTCAACGTTTGAATTACAGTGCGAATAAATAATAAATGATACTAGAAAAGTATGTTGTTTTGATGAACAGGAACTCTTAGCAACACAGTTTTACATTTGAACACATCACAGATGCTAGACAATGGCAGGGGCTTGCTTTCAGGTGCCTCCACTGATTTGTTAACAGGTGGCTTTAGGGAAAGAACAAATTCTTATTTTGTGTTTTTAAAAAATGGTATGTGAGAACAATTGGGAAGAAAATACATGTCAATACATCAAAATGTAATTTTCCTTAGCAAAGGTAACCACATAAATCCCTATAGCTAAGAATCGGAACAAATGAAGGACAGGGAACAACAGTGATGCTCTCTGGTCTGTCAGTTCTGCTTAACAATCTGTAAGGGAGGAATAAATGCTTCATAAGGGGCAGAAGGGCCCAAAGAGTAAAAGCAAATATAGTTCTCAAGAGACTTTAGGGGTGGCCCTCCTTCCTTTTTTAAAAATATTTTTTAAACATTATAGTTAAACAAATAAAAACTAATATAAACTACAAAAGAATAAAAGAATAAGAAGAGATTAGAGAGAGAGAAGGAAAGGAAAAATGTAGATAGAAAAGTAAAAAAGAAAAACTAAAAATACAGCACAGGAAAAGAAAAGAAATATATAAAGAAGCAATTTTGCCCTTATCGCAATAAGTACAAAGAATTTTAACAATTTATCACCTCTTAAAACACAACAAAAAATCTCTTCATCCCACTTTTTATCCCATATCTATAAAAAGAACCTTATAAACTTGTCATTCCTTGTCAACAATATACTATTTTAACCTTGATCAAATAAACCCATTTATATTCCTTGCTTTTTACTTTACTAAATCTTGATAATTAATCTGTTCAGATTTATTTATTTAAAACATTTATATAGCCAATACAGATAATGTCCTAGGGCTTCTTTTCATTTTCTCTTTTTCCCTTTTCACAAAATTCACCAGAGCTTTAACAGACCGCTTATGTAGATCCAATATCAGTAAATTATCTAAGGTGTTCTTTTGCTTTCCCAATTGAACATCCCTTTCAATTATTAAAACATCTGCCAGTTTCATTTGTATATCAAGCATACTTTCCATATCACTCTTGCAGCCTGTCATTTTCAAATCCACTCTGCTCTAATGGCTTTAGTTCCAGCACCAACATCAACGCCAGTCATCAGTAAAGGACTATGGCTGGAAAAGAATGGGAAGAATCTGGGATGTATGGTTATTAGGTCCCCTTGGATCTGATGACCTTCCATATTCAGTTTTGGGTGAGGTTTTGCATTTCCTAATTTGAGACTGGTGCACAATCTGGGGGTTGTCTTGGACTCGCTGCTCATGTTCAAAGATCAGGTGGTAACTCTGCCAAGGAGGCTTTTGCACTGTTCCATCTGGTATGATAAAATCAGAAGATTTTAAAGGTAAACGTACAACTGAAACCAGAGGTTTTTCTTTTGGGATTAATTAGTAACCAAATTGAAAGGTCCTATGGAACTTTATTTTTATATATGATAACAGCAGTGAGATTTCTATGTGCATAAAGCTGGAAGGACTTACAAATACCTACGATGAAGGAATGGATGATTAAACTGATGGAGTAGGTGGAGATGGCAAAAGTGACAGCTTTGATTTACAAAGGAACTTTGACTAATTTTATCTCTACTTGGAAAACAATTTTGAACTTTTTGTGAGAAACTGAGAGATTTGGAGATTTGATTATTAGAATTATAAGGAATTATAGAAACAATGTAAACTATTGTTGATTTTAGAGTAAGAGGTTATCTATATTTGTACCAAAGAAAGTCAGAAGTCATTCTTTTTCTTTTCTTTACTTTTTCTTTTTTTAACTTGCTTTCTGTCTGATTTTTTTCATTCTTTTCAATTATTTTTCTTCTTGTTTACTTTTTATCTATGCTTTTTCTGAATTTCAGTAAACATCTTTTTAAAATAATCTTTCACTGTTTCCATTCTTTTAGGAGCTCAGCCTCGCACTTGCTGTGCTGAGGTCAGATCAATATATATATATATATATAACAAATATTTTGGATTTATGCAGAGTTTATGCAAAGTTCCACTATTCTAATGCTAAATGACAAAACCAATACCTATGGAGTTTCGTTAGCTTTATTTTTACTACTAGGATCAGTCAAAGATAGCAGGTTATTATTAAATATATGAAAGAGTGTGTCCTCCCATATTACCCTGTACATTAAGACTTTCTTTGGAGAATCTTCTGAGTACTAGAACTTGTGCATTGCATCATGGGATTGTTCAAATGAAAGGAGGACACACAGATGCCATCTTTTGCTCCTAAAGTAAAGACAGAATAGAAATATAATACAATCAATCAATCAATCACGTCTTAACAAAGCAAAGAAGTCTACAATCTGATGGCAGTCTCATTTTAATGCATTCTCAAGAGAGATTCAATAGTTATCAACCTTGCCTTCTTTTCAGCAAACTATGAAATGTATCTTAATGCCCAGAATTTTTCAAATTATTTTACTTGATTCATTTGTTTACTTCTCTATTGAATGGCTTGATTGTTGGCATTATTTGAAGGAACTAAAGATGAAAAATTTTAAAAGAAAAAGGGAGGTACAGAAAGTTGGTGATCAAGATTAAAATCGGTATGTTATTGTCTCTGGTAACCCTTAATGGACTATTGTTGATAAGGAATAAGGCTTTAAGGATGTTTCTATAAATAAGAGATAGGACACGGGAAGAAGAGAACATTTGTTTTATTTTAACAGAAGGTCGTAAGTTACTAAAATTGTTCATACTTGTGATGAAAGGGAAATTTATTTATATATTTGTTTTCTTTTTCATTGCTTTATTGTTATTTTTTCTTTTTTTCCTATTTCTGTTTTTTATTTACAGCATATTCTGTTTTCTTTTTCTTTTTTGACTTGTATTTGTTTTTATATTTTTAATTGTAATTTTTAGTAAAATCACTATAAAAAAAAAAAAGAAATAGCATTTTGTCCTGCTTTCTTTTTATAATTAGCTGGATCTTTTTTATTTTGCTTCTCTGCCTCCTGATTCACCAGATGTTTCTTGCCCCTTCAACCATCATCAATATCCCATTAAATAAAATTTCATTGACTGTAGCTTTAGAGCCAGCATTAAGGGTCAGCAAGCTGAACCTGTAAGCTTTTTCAACTTTCTGATATTGAAATAATAAAAGAAAATAAAGAACGGAATTGTTGGTGTGCATATGGGCATTGTAAAGCATTCTAGAGTCTTATCCAGATGACAAATAAACAAAGTTTTAAAAAATGAAGGGCTTGTAATTTCATAAGAGAATGCACATAGTGGCATCTTTATAGTACCCATGACAAAAGGCTAAAAAAAAAAGACATTTGTCATACACTCATGCTACTATGGGTTCCAGGGAAGCTATAAAATTATCCTAATTTCTTTAGATTGACATGCATAAATCACAAAATGGAGGATGCAATTTTGCGTAAAACTAGAATACACACTTATATATCAATATATGTGAATGTGAAAACAAGGAATACAATGAATTATAAATTCAGCCCAGCAGGGAAAAGGTTATGGCCAAGTGAGATGTATACTTATTTGATGGGCACCTTAAGGCAGTTCTCCTCCTCCTCCTTTAAAAGCAGGATTACCCTGGATGTTTAATCACCTCACAATCATCAATCTTTCCTAAGCTGTTGTCTTCTGGGTCATCTGAGGGAATAGTGACCAAAGGTCATCCTGGACAATCATCCTACATTTCTGAAAGGCAGCAGGTTTGGGAAAAACTGAAATGGAAGATTATGATTATCTGATTTATAGTTGAATTCTAAGTGTTTACTGGAAATAACCCCTTCCTCCTTATGTCAAACATATGTACCAGTCCATTAGATTGAAATTTTGTAGGATATTTTTAAGTATATTTACTCATCAGTAGTCTCTATAATTGTACTGTAGTGAAACTCTTCCTCTATAATAAAATGTACGCGTAACACCAAAAACAATGCAATTTAATTGTAGAAGAAGTAGTTTGAGCAGTATGTATATATCACTGTGGAAATATGCCTGAGCCCTAATTAATCAACATACTGTGGTATATTGAAAGTATGTCTGCTGCTATTCCATTCTCAATCATTACCATAATTATAAAATGGAAGGGACCTTAGAAGTCATCTATTCCAACCATCTGTTCAGTTCAGGATCCATTAGCATCCCTCTGACAAATTAGAATCCAGTTAATTTGAAGAACACTATTGAATTCAGTTAATCAGATTGTAGGTGTCTGGTAGCTCATTGTGTAGAGAAAGGAAGTTCTTCCTGATCTCTAGCTCGAACCTGTTTTCTTGTACTTTTAAACCACTGATTCTGGTCCTTCCTTCTGGGGCAATAGAGAATAAGACCATTCCATCTTCTGGGTGATACTCCTTGGAGACTGTTATCAAATCACTCCTCAGTCATCTCTGCTAGCTCATGTTTAACTTATGGTCAACAAGAACACCTATATCCAGAAATGGACACAATACCCCAAATAGGGTTTAACCAGGGCAGACTATGGTAGGAAAAAGAAACCAGGAATCCAGTGCTATGATTCTCATAATGAACCCCAAGATGCATCACACTGCTAGCTCATGTTTAACTTATGGTCAACAAGAACACCTAGATCCCTTTCACATGTACTACTGACAAACCAGATCTTTTCCATTCTGTACTTGTGCCATTCTATTCTGTTCTGTTCTGCTTTGTTCTGTTCTATTTCTATCCAAATGAAGAATTGTACATTTATCCTATTAAATTATATCCCACTTTACCCTGTCAAGATCTTTTAAAGTCTTCTCTGTTTCATCTAAACTATTAGCCATCTCTTCCACCTTTGTCTCATCTGCAGACATTGCAATTGTCTCCTCATCCAAGTCACTGATACAATGATAAATGATAAAATAAAGCTCCACTCAATAGTTTCTCCCAACTTGAAGTAGAGACATTAATAAGTATTCCTTGGATGTGGTTTACAGTGAACTGTAAGTCCATCTAACAGATGTATAATTAAGCCCATGTTTTATTATTTTGTTTAAAAGAATATCATATGGCAATCTGTCAGATGCTTTGCTAATGTCCAGTTATATTTATGGCACTCCTTTGATCTACTAAGCTAGTAACTTTATAAAGAAGGCTATAAGGCTAGTCTGGCATGATTTGTCTGTGGCAAATCATGCTGGCTGCTCTTAATAGCAGCATATGTATACACAGCCTCACAAATTTGATAGCTGATAATTTATTTGAGGATCTTGTCCAGTGTAGGCATCAAGCTGACAGATTTGTACTTTGCCAGATCCTCCTCCTCCTTTTCAAAGATGGGATTACATTTGTTATATGCAAATCTTCTGGCACCTCACTAGTTCTCCAAAAATTAGAGTCAATGGTTCTGCAGTCACCTCTATTTCATTATTTCATCTCCTACGCCTTCAGTATCTTGTTTCACTGAATTTCCTTTCCTTCCTGAATACTTTTCTTCTTCAGGATTTCAAGTCACTGAATCAAACCTAATTTCCTTGGTGTATAATAGATTCCTACATTGTTCTGTTTTTTTTATTTTTACCGAAATACTTTCCATATTCTATTTCCTGAATTTCTGTGCAACCATATATTTTTTTTTGTTTGGTTACATCTATGCCCTTTATCATTTTTGAATGATCATGCCAATCATGAATACAATCTCAAATTTAAGTAATTGTCTATTAAATCATATTTGTCTTCTTGAGTTGAGATTCTAGTTCTCTCTGTTTATTTCCCATATTCTATTCATTGATGTAGAAACATCTGAGATTTTGAGTACCATCTATTGGTGTTTCTTAAGCTCTGGAGTTCTTTCTTAAGCTCTTGAATTTTAATTAATAGGGACAGTTCTAGATAGCATGTCATCCTGCTTACCAAATAAGATTCACTGATTTGCTTAGGTTTTATCTTAAGCAACTGAAGACTAAAAACAACAAACCTACAGTTTACTAGAAATAACACACAGAAGGCATATAGGGCTGTTTGCCACCTTCCATGTCATGTTTCTTCAGCTTCCTCCTTTTCCAAAGGCATTCTTTTCCCATGCTATCATCCTTGCAGGATCAGGCTAACTAATGGAAGTCAAACTGTCTTGTTGCTTTATTCACAAAGGTCAGATGGGGTTCCAGATCCTTGAATATCTGTGTTAGTGATTGATAGCAGATAACTGGTTGCTTCATGTCCACATGACCTCCTAGATGGAACCGATCAACTTACTTTCTCCGATCTGAAAATAAATGGATTGGACCTTGGGTAGGAGACTTTTGAGAAAGTCCAGTGTTACAGAGTAAACTGGGAAGTTTAAAAATATCCCAGAGGAAAGCAGTAGCAAGCCCCTTTTGTAAAAAAAAAAAAAAGTATGGATGTTCATGAAATCACCAAGAGTCAAGGTCAATTTGAAAGAGTCTTTACTTTTTCAACACCAGGAGAGTTTGTATAATGTATAATATTTGATTGTATAATGCAACTACTGCAACATCTCTAATAATGGGAAAATGGAAGAGAATGTGAAAATATATTTAACTAATATATTTAGAATATGCAGCATAGTTTTATTCTTTTTAATGGCCTAATAATATATCAGGCAGAAATAAATGAAAGATTATGTAAGATACCATCCGACTTGTAAAGCTCTTAAAAGAACAAGCCACTTCCTTTTAACACATTAACATTCTTTTATGATTGTGTTGATACTGTACATGAAGGGTGATGAGTAATTTGTTATCAGATTTTTTAAAAAGCAGACACACAATCGTCTTATAATTGGAATGTTCTTATACATGTGCAGCAGTATGCTATAGGCATGTGTTAAATTTTAATCAACAATTATATGCATACATTTCTAAAAATGGAAAGTCATTATTCTGAATCTGCAAGATAAAGCTCTTGCATCAGTTGCATCATGCATGCTGTTTTTTCTCCCATCATAGTTCTGATGCAATGAAGCAGTTCATCCCATTGTTTCTTCTCTTAAACTCCTTTTATTGTTTCCCTGCTCAGATATATTAATGGCCAGCTACATTAGCAACAGACAATTCGAGCCATTTGCTCCAATCTTTTGATTCCTCCTTTCCCAACTCATTCTGTTTCAGACTGTATTGTCTGCCAGGAAATAAACTACTATGCTCCATGAAGAGAGAAAAATATGGCTCTTAATCATGATGCAATGATCAGTTGGTTCATCATCATTATAACCTGATCAGGGTCTCTCCTTAATGCTGAGGTCTGTGAGGCCCACTTTCATTCATGTAATAGTGAACAGATTTTTGGCTAAAACATTGAAGATCTCAATTGGAATATATATATTTATACACATCTTTCCTGAACAAAGACACATAAAGGAGCTGGGGGGGAAATGTTGAAAGGAAATCTTGGGGCAGAGAGTTAGACACTGTGTGCCAACAGCCAACAATCACTTGGCTTTAAGCCTATGAAGTGCAGGGCAAAGAGTTTGTTGAAACAGACATGTGAAGAAGCAGTAACAGTTTTAAGCTGCAGAGAAGGAGGGAACCCTCATGCTGACAGAGGCAATGAACTGTTTAATATAGCATCATTCTAGTTTGCAAATAAGCATTTTGATCTAGCCTCACTGGGTCATGTGTCTGAGAAATTTAGCCAAGTCCCAGCCCAGCAGTCACATTAAGCTATATGAAAACAGGAGACTGAGATTTATACTGTAACAGATTCCTGATTCAAGGAGCATGATAGCAACAATGAAGGTAGGGTGGCAAAACCTCCTGCCCTTCACACAGAGAGACAAAAACATTCTTTCACATAGCTATTTAGCTATACTTTCACATAGCTACTTTCACATAGCTACAATCAGGATTATTTGCCTCATTTATTTTGTTTTGGTTTGAGATCTTGTCTGATTTGAGGTCTGAAAAGCAAGACTGAATAACATAGGATACTGGAAAGATACGACATAATGAGGGTAAAGGGAATATTCAATTCTCTAATTCTGATTTTTGAATTCAACAGAGACAGTAGGCGGAACTTTTATTAAAAAATAGAAAAATAGAAGTCGACATGAATATATTGTCACTCCAAGAAGGGGAAAAGAATGACCAGAACACTGTTAAAGCCACACTGTAATGACCAGAGCACTGAAGAGCCACACTGATGACTTCAGATAGTTTTCTTTTTAACAGAAATAAATGAATGTAGAAAAAAGGTAATTCTACAAACACACACACACATCTTTGAACCAATTTTAGGTGAGTAAATTGTTTCTTCTAAACAGCTTCTGAAATCTCACTATTTTTCTGCAGGCAAGTGTTTTGGTTGGTTCCCACACTTTATATTCTTGCACTAGCAAAAAAGCAGCTAGAAGGGTCAAGTCAAATACCAAAAAGAAAGTAGACTAGTTCCCACCTTGGGTCTTTCCCCCACTTACCATTTCCTCTATCAAGCTTCCTTTAGTTAAAAAAAAAAAGGCATTGAAGAAATTATGCATAGATTATATGTCTGTACACTCAACCACTCCTTGTCGTGGTGAAGGAGCTAGCGTAATTCAATGAAGCTATGAGCTATGCCGTGCAGGGCCACCCAAGATGGACAGGTCATAGCAGAGAGTTCTGACAAAATGTGATCCACTGGAGAAGGAAATGGCAACCCACTCCAGTATCTTTGCCATGAAAATCCCATGGACAGTACCAAAAGGCAAAAAGATATGACGCTGGAAGATGAGCCCCTCAGGTCGGAAGGTGTCCAATATGCTACTGGGGAAGAGCAGAGGGCTAGTACTAGTAGCGCCAGAAAGAGTAAAGCGACTGGGCCAAAGCCTAAAGGACGCTCAGCTGTGGATGCATCTGCTGGTGAAAGGAAAGTCCGATGCTGTAAGGATCTTTTCTCCATAGGAACCTGGAATGTAAGATCCATGAATCAAGGCAAGCTGGACGTGGTCAAACAAGAGATGACAAGACTGAACATCGACATCTTAGGAATCAGCGAACTAAAATGGACAGGAATGGGTGAATTTAACTCAGATGACCATCAGGTATACTACCGTGGGCAAGAATCCCTCAGAAGAAATGGAGTAGCCTTCATAGTCAATAAAAGAGTAGGAAAAGCAATACTGGGATATAATCCCCAAAATGACAGAATGATCTCAGTTCGAATCCAAGCCAAACCATTCAATATCACAGTAGTCCAAGTCTATGCCCCAACCACTGGTGCTGAAGAGGATGAAATTGACCGGTTCTATGAAGCCCTACAGCACCTTATAGAATTAAAACCAAAAAATGATGTCCTTATCATCATGGGGGATTGGAATGCTAAAGTAGGAAGCCAAACGATAACCAGAATAACACACAAGTTTGGCCTTGGAGTACAAAATGAAGCAGGGCACAGGCTGATAGAATTTTGTCAAGAGAATACGATGGTCATAGCAAACACTCTTTTCCAACAACCCAAGAGACGGCTCTACACATGGACATCACCAGACGGTCAACACAGAAATCAGATTGACCATGTGCTCTGCAGCCAAAGGTGGAGAAGCTCTATACAGTCAGTAAAAACAAGACCAGGAGCTGACTGTGGCTCAGATCATGTGCTTCTCATTGCAAAATTTAGGCTTAAATTGAAGAAAGTAGGGAAAAACACTAGGCCACTCAGGAATGAACTAAATCATATCCCTCATGAATATACAGTAGAGGTGACAAATAGATTTAAGGAATTAGATCTGATAGATAGAGTGCCTGAAGAACTATGGACGGAGGTTCGCAACATTGTACAAGTTGTAACAACTAAAACGATCCCAAAGAAAAAGAAATGCAAGAAAGCAAAATGGCTGTCTGAGGAAGCTTTGCAAATAGCTGAGGAAAGAAGGGAAGCGAAAGGCAAGGGAGAAAGAGAAAGATACACCCAATTGAATGCAGAATTCCAGAGAATAGCTAGAAGAGATAAGAATGCCTTCTTAAATGAACAGTGCAAAGAAATAGAAGAAAACAATAGAATAGGGAGGACCAGAGATCTCTTCAAGAAAATTGGAGATATGAAGGGAACATTTCATGCAAAGATGGGCATGATAAAGGACCAAAATGGCAGGGACCTAACAGAGGCAGAAGAGATTAAGAAGAGATGGCAAAACTACACAGAAGAACTATACAAGAACGAGCTTAACGTCCCAGATAACCATGATTGGGTGGTCACTGACCTCGAGCCAGACATCCTAGAATGTGAAGTGAAATGGGCCTTAGGAAATATGAGCAACAACAAAGCTAGTGGAGATGACAGTATTCCAGCTGAGCTATTCAAAATCTTAAAAGACGATGCAGTAAAAGTCTACACTCAATTTGCCAGCAAATTTGGAAAACTCAACAGTGGCCACAGGATTGGAAAAGGTCAGTTTACATTCCAATTCCAAAGAAAGGCAATGCCAAAGAATGTTCAAACTATCGCACCATTGCACTCATTTCACATGCTAGTAAAGTTATGCTTCAAATCCTACAAGCTAGACTCCAGCAGTATGTGGATCGAGAACTACCAGAATTACAGGCAGGATTTCGAAGAGGCAGGGGTACTAGAGATCAAATTGCCAACATGGAGAAAGCTAGGGAGTTCCAGAAAAACATCTACTTCTGCTTCATTGACTATGCTAAAGCCTTTGATTGTGTGGATCACAACAAATTGTGGCAAGTTCTTAAAGAGATGGGAGTACTAGACCATCTTATTTGTCTCTAGAGAAACCTATATGCGGGCCAAGAAGCAACAGTGAGAACTGGACACGGAACCACTGATTGGTTCAAAATTGGGAAAGGAGTCCGGCAAGGCTGTATACTGTCGCCCTGCCTATTTAACTTAAATGCAGAGCACATCATGAGAAAGGCAGGGCTAGATGAATCAAAAGTTGGAATTAAGATTGCCGGGAGAAATATCAACAACCTAAGATATGCAGATGATACCACTCTAATGGCAGAAAGTGAAGAGGAACTAAAGAGCCTCTTGATGCGGATGAAGAAGGAAAGTGCAAAAGTTGGCTTGAAACTCAACATTAAGAAAACCAAGATCATGGCATCTGGCCCTCTCAATTCCTGGCAAATAGATGAGGAAGAAATGGAGGTAATGACAGATTTTATTTTCCTAGGCTCCAAGATCACCGCAGATGGGGACTGCAGCCAAGAAATTAAAAGACGCTTGCTCCTGGGGAGGAAAGCTATGGCAAATCTAGACAGCATAGTAAAAAAGAAGAGACATCACCCTGCCAACAAAAGTACATATAGTCAAGGCCATGGTTTACCCCAGTTGCAATGTATGGCTGTGAAAGTTGGACCATAAGAAAGGCTGAGCGCCAAAGAATTGAGTCCTTTGAACTATGATGCTGGAGAAGACTCCTGCGAGTCCCTTAGACTGCAAGGTGTTCAAACCGGTCAGTCCTAGAGGAGATCAACCCTGACTGCTCTTTAGAAGGCCAGATCCTGAAGTTGAAACTCAAGTACTTTGGCCACCTAATGAGAAGGAAGGACTCACTGGAGAAGAGCCTAATGCTGGGAAAGATTGAGGGCAATAGAAGAAGGGGACGACAGAGAGTGAGGTGGCTGGATGGAGTCACTGAAGCAGGAGGTGTGAGCTTAAATGGACTCCAGAAGATGGTACAGGACAGGAAGGCCTGGAGGAACGTTGTCCATGGGGTTGCGATGGGTCAGACACGACTTCACAACTAACAACAACAACAACTCTCAACCAAAGTGATTGACTGTAATCTCAACCAAACTTAGACTTAAGCAAGGCATTAGACAAAGTAGACCACAGCCTACTTCTTGGTAAACTAAAAAAATGTGGGATAGACAGCATCACCACCAGATGGATTTATAACTGGCTGACAAACTGTACTCAATGAGTAGTCCTTAATGGTACTACATCTACATGGAGGGAAGTAAGCAGTGGGGTACTGCAAGGTTCCGTCTTAGGCCCAGTACTCTTCAATATCTTCATAAATGACTTAGATAAGGGAATAGAAGGGAACTCATCAAATTTGCAGATGACACTCAGCTGGCAGGAATAGCCAACACCCCAGAAGATAAGCTCAGAATCCAAAAAGATCTTGACAGACTTAAACATTGGGCCCTATCCAACAACATGAAATTTAATGTGGAGAAAAGGAAGGTTTTACACGCAGGCAGGAAAAACCAAAGGTACAAGTACAGATTAGGCAAAACCTGGCTCAAAAACAGTAATTGTGAAAGGGACTTTGGAGTGCTAGTAGATGATCACTTAAACATGAGCCAGCAGTGTGCAGCAGCAGCCAAAAAAGCTAATGCAATCCTTGGTTGTATAAACAGAGGCATAGAATCAAAATATGTGAAATATTAGTACTACTTTATAAAGCGGTAAGACCACACCTGGAATATTGCATCCAGTTTTGGTCACTACAATATAAAAAAGATGTTGAGACTTTGGAAAAAGTGCAAAGAAGAGCAACTAAGGTGATTAAGGCCCTGGAAAATAAAACCTATAAAGAACAGTTGCAGGAATTGGGTATGGCCAGTCCAGAGAAAAGAAGGACTAAGGATGACATGATAGCATTATTCCAATATTTGCGGGGCTGCCACAAAGAAGTGGAGGTCAACTTATTTTCCAAAGCACCAGATGGATTTGTAACTGGTCAACTTACCTTCTGATAAGAAACAATGGATGGAAACAAATCAAGGAGAGAAACAACCTGGAATTAAGGAGAAACTTCCTAACAGTGAGGTCAATTAATCAGTGGAACACTTTGCCTTCAGAAATTGTATGTGCTTCATCACTGGAGGTTTTTAAGAAAAGACTGGACAGCCACCTATCTGAAATGGTATAGGGTCTCCTGCTTGAGCAGCGGGTTGGACTAGAAGACCTCCAAGATCCCTTCCAGCTCTATTCTGATTCTGATTCTGATGGATGATCTTTAGCATTAATGTGCCATATTCTAAACTCTGCAGCCTTTCCCAGTGGTAAACATAATTAAAGGCTGATTTTATGACATTTGAACTAAGATGAGTTGACCTGTGGGGCTTTATGCACTTTCACTCAGATACACTCAGCACAAAGCTAAGCATACCCTTTATTCCTAGGCTGATCTCTCAAGCCCCAAAGCACAAAAGCAACAGGCAAACATATCACAAACTTCACCATAATGGGCATGCATTCAGCCATTGGATCAACATCTTTCAATTTATTAGCATGACAAAGGACACAATTATTTTGGATATGCCTGAATGCAATTTTCATTAACTTTGCAATGATTTATTAACAAAAGTGTCAGGAATGTAATAAAAGCAGTGGGACTCCTCAAAATGCCAAAATACAAGAAAAAAATGAAGAATACAGCAGAATTTCCAAACATGCCTTGCAGCATCAGGTCAATAAGGTTGCCTGATTCTATCAAAAGCATCACCATGGTGAGTGAACTCTGCAATTAAGAAAGAATAAGCACAAAAAATGCTAACATCTCATTTGAATGTAATTATACACAGATTACTCTTCACTGGAACCTGAAAGAACGGAGGATTTCCAATTGTTACCCAAATTTATGCAGAATCCATAGATTTTAGTTAATTTCAAATAGACCCGGGCCCCATGTTATATATGTGTGTATATAGGTGTATGTATACGCATATATTCAAAATTTGCACAATACAATCTTAGGAAAGTGTGCAAGTCCTATTATCTCTTAGAAAATATGTGTCCAGCCCAGAACTGAGAAATTTTCTTAAGCTGTTTGTTGTCTTCAGAATGAAATAAGCCCTCAACAGGACATTGTATTTGTTAAACAAGATTAGACAGCTTTTCTAAAAAAAAAAAAAAACCTTTAGGTGACCTTAATCATAGGTAAACATAGGTTGGGCCTGGACCATGTTTGGAAGTTTCAGAAATTAAGTGGCTGCATGGATGTAATGGTTGTCATTGAAGGTTGTTTATTCACATAACAGCTGCCAGTTTGTCATAGTGAGACATGCCCAGACATTAAGCACCCTTTTATCAAAGATGAAATAATATCATAGATATTCTCTACTATTCTTGTTGACTCCAAAAGATTCCTACAAATAAATACAATTCTGCAACTGATGGTGCTATCCAGGTATAATATGGCAACTTATAGTGTTTTTTATTTAAATAATGGTGGATCAGGGACATGGTGGTCACCACTTGAGTTGGACAGCATGTTATAGTACAAGTCTACATACTATATAAAGCATAATTCCCTACTCTGGCTTTAATGTCAAGTTAAGAAGCCTTGGTTTCTTATGTTGCTCATATATAACATAAAGATTAAGCCCAAAAAATGGGGTTGGTCTCAGCATTGTTGCCACCAGTGCAGATTGGTATTTTAAATTATCATAAATTCATGATTTCCAAACTCAGGCATCTGCTCTGCTCTCAGATGCAACATACAGTTAAAGAAAAACAGGCAAAATAAAAACAAGTCTATTTTGCTTGTCTAAGATTATAAAATGGGACAGAATTGGTAAAGGAATGCCCAGTGTTTCATGGCCATTTTTCAAATGTCTGCAGTACAACTTCATTGATTAAATCTACATCAGAGACAGGGAACATGTGACAACTATGCTTAATAGTCATGGATGATGAAACTTGGAATTCAACTTTACCTGGAAGACCACAGATGTCACATCTTTGACTAGGTAATACAGTTTGAAGTACATGATCCAGTTGAACTAGAATGTTAACACCTGAAATGCTCAAAGCTTATAATAGTTTGTTCTTTGACCTTTCTGTGTCAACTCTACTCCTTTTCATCTATGGCTTCTAAATTGCATCTCCATATAGTTTAAACTTTAGAATGAATAAAACTGAAAAACTAACATTTTCACATCACTGCTCTCTATGTTTGCATAACTAATTTGGACTTAATAGTGAAATGCTTCAGTCCCTCTGCACTGGTGCAATGGGAGCATTGGAAACCTTGAAACAACTTGAAATATTGTGTCTGGAAGGGATCCAGTAAGAATGACTCGCTATGCTTGAAAAGATTGACGTTGCTGAAAAGGCAAAATTATAATGGTACTAACAATGCCAATGACATTTGTAAAATGCTCAAAACTATGTCTTGGTGTATTTAATAGCATTTACTCCCAGTTAAAATGCTAAAGTTGCAAACAAAGAGTCCTTCACAATTCACTATAGTGACAGTCATAAAGATCCTTCTGAAGTTGACTGGACAAAGAGATCACATGTTAATGAACTGAGGAGTTTCTCAATCAGAAAAAAAAAGATAAACATATGGGTCTATGAGAAAAAAACACCCAGAGTGGTCAGTGTGTTTCTTGGGTTCAATTAAAATAGCAGTAAAACTTCCCACTTAGGTCTGCATAGGAATGCAGGGTTGGTATTGTAGAATGCATTCCCCAAAGGCGCCAGAATGGCTCACAAAGATAATACAGTACAATCCATGCTAAAGGGAGTAACAAAGCCCACAAAGGTACTAAAAAGATGCTCAAGATGCTCACAGGCTTTGTGCGACATCTGTGCAATGTGTATTTACTTACTATCTATATTATCAGGCCTCTGTACTCCATGTCCTGCTTTCTTCCATCTCCTTCTTCACCATCCCTGCGAGTACATTGGCAAGGTTAGTTTGCAATAAGTTTCCCTGTGTCGTTTGCATTTTAATATTATTTGATCTCATTTACATGTTTAAATTTGTTCCTGTAATAAAATTCATTAGTATGTTTATCATAACCACATAATGAATATAGCCCTTATGTAAAATAAAAAAAAATTGAAAGTACATTAGAGACATTACAAGCTGTTTGAAATTACAGTGCTTTGCATATTATACCTTATTAATTAAATTATAAATTATTTATTTATGTATTTCTTTAATCAGGGGCAACCACTAGGACAATATTATATTAGCAGAAGAAATACAATACAGCTCCAGAGTTAATTCATATACAAAGGAAGAGACCAACCTACATATAGAGAAGCACCAATTCATTTGGCCAAGGAGTAGCAAAGGCCATTTTTTTTGGCTGTGAGGCAGAAACAAGATATAATTATGCAAAGGATACTCTATGTGCACATGTGTATGTGTGTATCCATATTGCACATATGATAAAACAAGAGTCCTTGTTAAGCTAATTCCTTCTTTAGTCTTTTTATGAACATAATATCATCAGATATGCAAATACAAAAAAGTAATCAATAATTATTTGTTCTAATGTCACATTTACACACAGAATTGGTTTGCACTTGAAAAGAAAAAGAAAAATAAGCCCAGTTCCTCCACTCTATTTTTTCTCTGCTGCCATTTGCAAAGGAGGAAATCTAGGAAATATAGAATCACTCGGCAAATTAAGGATTCTATCCAGATCCAAATAACAATTAGAAGGCCTCTCTGAGAAGGTCACAAATCTGAAGAGGGTATGTGTGGGATAGATTTTTGTGCTCAGTTTTTCCCAATTAGTTTAGGAGTGCCAGAGGTTGTAGTCTCTAGAGGACTTTAGTTTATGTGTTGTTCATCTTGTCTGGGTAAAGTTTAAAGGAACAATGGGCAATCCATCATTGACTGATTCACAAAAGCAATAGCAACAGCACGTAGACTTATATACCGCTTCATAGTGCTTTAGAGCCCTCTCTAAGCGGTTTACAGAGTCAGCATATTGCCCCCAACAATCTGGGTCCTTATTTTACCGGCCTTGGAAGGATGGAAGGCTGAGTCAACCTTGAGCCAGTGAGAATTGAACTGCCTGTGCTGGTTCTTGTCCAATATTTCCTAATCAATAATCAAAACCCCACTAGAAGAACAAGTATTTCCCAAGCACTTGATACTGGGAAGCAGTATTGGACAAGAACCAGCACAGGACAAGCTTTTTTCATGTTCAAAATAGCATATGCCAAATTGTGTTCAATCGACTGCAACAGGCATTGTCACTCAAGTCTGACATCATGGGCTGATAGGGAGTGATTGGCCCAAAGTCATTCAGCTAGCTTTCATAAAATGGACTAGAACTGAATTCAATTTCTAGCCTGGTGCCTTAATAATTAAACTAAACTGGCTCTCAAAAAGTTAGCTCAAATATTACTAGAATAAACCATACTGTTTATGTTTTGTGTTTATTTATTCTCCTAAGAACATTCTATTGTATTGGGACAGAGTTTTGGCAGCATGATCTCTATGCCATAAACTATGGCAAACTAACATATCATCTTTTATTACTTAAACCAAATGCTAATGCCTTCAGACAGAAAATTAAAAAAATAGAAAAAGTGGAAATAATCCTTTTCACCTTTAAACATCTAAAATAATAGTGAAAAAACAAGAAAATTCTTAACATGCAGACTTGTTCAGAAATATATTGATTCTTCGTTCCATCAAAAATATTAGTGTGGCTCCTGACCACAAAGATTTCCCACTTTTAATCCTGGGGGTGAATATCAACAGAATTAGCTATAAAGCACACAGCCAATCTAATTATGAGTCTTCCACTGGAAGAAGAAAGAGTACAAAGCTGTTTGAGGGCTCATGAAAATATTTTCTTTAAAAAATGAGACTGGGTAAACATTCAGAAGCTGTCAGCTTCCTTTCTAAAAAAAAAAAAAAAAAGCAGCCTTGAAATTTGATAAATAAATAAGAAGGTGTCACCCATCATTTTGGATTCTGGTTTATTTGGGAAAGGGGAGGCAGATTTCAAGTACAAGTTTTAATTCAATATATCACCATGTAGCTTTATAGAAATGAGTAAATACTGTGAAAACAGCAACGCTTGGCTTTCTAGCTAAGATATAGTTATATTCACAACCATAACATTTCATTAAACCAGTATCTTACGCTAAATAATTGGTCTGCTCCAGCTCTCAATGGAAAGCAATATTAGATTCCAATGCATATTGATTTTTCTTAAAATACCCTGGACAGTTTGAGCTCAAGAAGATGAATGTCGAGGAAAGTTATGAGCTTGTGTGGCAAACCCAAAATAATAAGGGAAACTATTTTCCTTATTTTTAGCAGTTAAAAAAAAGATGGAAAGAAAAGGGGAAAAAATAAAAAATCAAGGATCTCTTCCATAAAATATCTATTCTCCAATATGGAATAGTAAAATAAAAAAAGTCCAACCCCTACCTCTCCTTAAAGTATTATTACAAGATTGACTATTACTACCTTGATAAAATTCATTTAGTTTTGGAGGCTGAATGCCAAATAATCCAAGCTCATTAGGATAACAATGTAGAAACAACTGAAGTATCTATCGCTAACCAACAATCTTCTAATGCAGGGCTTTTCAACCAGTGGTATGGGTACCACCTGTGGTACATTGGCACCTGGCAGGTGGTATACGACCATCCTAGAAAAGTGGTAGTGGGGGAGGGGAATGAGAGCGCTGCCAGGCAGGCAGGCAGGTGTCTTGCTCAGCTGTGCCTTGGGGGGCACTTTTTTCAGTGCCATTGTAACTTCGAACAGTCACTAAGCGAACTGTTGTAAGTCGAGGACTACCTGTACTTTATCACTTTTTTCCTTTTTTGGGGGGGTCAAGTTTTTGATACCTTGCTAGGCGACTGGTGGTACTCGGATATTGCCATATCCTAAAAGTGGTACAATGGGTGAAAAGGTTGAAAAGCCCTGTTCTAATGGACTAAAATTGTGTCTTGGAAAAGGATATATATTTATGTTGCCTCATAATATTCCAGAGGTCTACAAAGAAAAAGGAAAAAACCAAAACAGCTCATTTGTTAAGTGTAAATGTTTCTATGACAGAATTTTTTGGGAGTGGAGGGTGCTATATTTTGCGAATGCTGTGGTCAGATGAGTGTTGGACACAATGTGAGGGAAAACAGAAACAGAATGAAATTGTTCAGATGTAAAAATAATGTTCCTGACAAATCAGATTTTTTTTCTTTTAAAAACTATATTTCTAATGTAATAGAGGCAACTATTTTCAAAATTGTGAGGGCACTTGCTGAAATTGCAGAAGCAGCTCAATTTAATTGAGTGAAATGGAGACTGATTGCCTCAAGTGTCCCCAAATATGTCCAAGCCTAGGAAAGCTGAAATGTAATAAAATATATGCAAAATAGCAATGAAAATGTAAAAAAAGTGCAAAACAAGCAACAAAAATGGAGGTGGACTTGAATTAGATCTAGCTCTGGAATTAAAATTTAGTTCTTCTTCACCCATTCATTCCTATTACATTTTGGCCTTTGCAGAGAAAAATATCTTTTGTTTTCTCAATTCTCATGCAGGTTTATGAAAAACAATTTCTTTTTTTTTTCGAAGAAGAGATTTTCAAAGGCATTCTCATAGATGGACTGTGTGTTCTTGCATTTATTCTTGAGTTTATACAACCGAGGATTGTATGAGCTCTTTTGGTTGCTGCCGCACACTGCTGGCTCATATTTAAGTGATCATCCACTAGCACTCCAAGGTCCCAAATAGTTTGACCTCCTTGTCTTTGTAGGAGCCTCTCAAATATTGGAACACTGCTATCATGTCTCCCCTAATCATTCTTTTCATTCAACTAGATATACTCTAATCCTCTAACCGTTCTTCGTATGTTTTACAAAGCCTGCTAATCATTCTTTTTTTTTTTTTGATAATATTTTATTGGTTTTCTAGTTTTACATTTGAGTATTTGGAGGGCAACATGGTGATTGGGTTAATCAATAGTTCAATAACAAAATCTTTAGTACATATCTCAGGTTACATCATCAAATATTTCTTCTCTGCTTCCCTTAACATTTGTTATATCGCATTTAAGCTAGTAAATTTCTAATTGTATCAAACTCAGTGAAAACTTCATTATCACATTTATCAATACATTTTTTGTACATTCTTGTTGCTCTTCTCTGCACTCTTTCTAGAGTCTCAACATCTTTTTTGGTGGTGGTAGAGTGGTGATCAGAACTGGATGCAGTATTCCAAGTGTGGTCTTACTAAGGCTTTGTAAAGCGGTAATAGAATTTCATGTGATCTTGATTCTATCTCTATATTAATGCAGCCTTCTCAACCTTAAGATGTGTGGACTTCAATCTCTGGGGGTTGATGTCCACACACTTTAAAGTTCCCAAGTATGATGAAATACTGATCTAACAGGTAAATAGGCTGATAAATGCTTCAAAAAAACCCTTGTCTTTAGTCAAGACAAACGTTTCCATAATTATTGCTCTGGCAGCTGCATTTGCACCAGCTGAGTTTCTAACAGGCTTTTCAGAGACAAAGAACATCATAGCAGCCATATCTATCCAAGTATATAGGGTAGTGGGCAGATCTGTGTTTTGCCAAGAAAGAGGAAATCCTTCCGACAAATCTGTAAATAGTATTATTATTCCCCATATAATTCCCCATATAATACTAGGGGAATATTGCAATCCACAGGAAAAAATGACATTTATTCCAAAATTCCCTCCCCCTTTAAACACCTTAGCCTCCATGCTACACTTGTTCTCAAATCAAACTAGTGTTCTTAAAAAGCACAACAGAACATTCATCATTTGGCACAGCCAAGGGAGTCAACACATAATCCAATTCACATCAGCACTCGCAAGCAGTTCAACAGAATGCCTAGCTAGGCGTCCAGCATCGAAATGATCCTAGAAAGTTATGCCAGGTGGAACTTTATTATTACCTGAATGGGACAGCATAAAGAAATCCCAAAACCAACTTCCAGTTCCGGTCGCAGCGCCTGCGGTCGTGCAAAGAGTATGTTCTCTTTGCCGACCGGTTTCCCCCCGCCGGTAGACCCTGGACAGGGTCGAAAGTCGCCCCGGAGAGGCGACCACCGTGGAGGAGAACACTTGTCTGATCGCGGAGGGAGCGGCAGCTCCCTCTGCGATCCGAGCAATCACCTTTGGGCCGACGGGGAAAAGATCGGCCAGTAACATGGCCAATCACTTAGCTGCTCCACAGCAACATCTAAGCATAAGTCACAGCAACATCTAAGCATAAAGAACCACCGTGGAAGATCCGGGTGAGACCTTTCCTTCCCTCTTGTTATCTTATTTACTTCCCTGTGAAAAGCTTCTAGAAACTATTCCCTCCCTTGAAAAAGCAGCGTTCGAATACTTGGGGAAATGAGCTTTGGGAAAAAAACACTAATTTTTATTGTTTATTTGAACTGTTGGAATTCGGGGGATCCTGAAAAAAAAAAGAAGAAGAAGAAAGCCTTACTGTGACTCTCTCTCTCTCTGCCTGCTTGTTTTCAGCTTAAGTGGAAATTTTTAGGGAGGGGGGTGGAGTGTTTCTTTTCCTCCCCCCCCTTCTGAACATTTTTATCTACTTTAAAAAGAAAAAAAAACTCTTTGGCTGTCTGGGCGGATTTATGTGGATTGTATGGTTACAATGTATCTCTGAACTTGGCATGAAGCCCAGAAAGCTTTATCGTAACAATGTAACCAGTTGCAGCTGAACTGTTGAACTCGGTGTCACGCCCAGACACTGGTATATCTTTTGGAACTTACTTAATCTTCTACTTCTAGTTCGTTTGACTTTATAATATAAAATATACCTACTAGAAAAATGGATTTTCTCTCGTTTGAGGATTACATTATAATAATTGACTTTTAAGACATCCTTTTCTATTATCAGTTTGGATTATAAACTAGATACTCACAACACTGACTGGGACTATTGCTGTCTTTATCTTTCTGCTGGGTTTGATTGTTTGTTTTCCTTTTTTCTTTTTCTATTCCTATTTGGATTTTATATTTTATAATATTGTAATCTATTTTTAAGCTGAACTTTCACTATAAAAAAAAAGAAGAATGGAATCTCATTCACAGCTTAACTATGGACTCATACTAGAAAAAATTTTGGAAATGAAAGAGGAATTAAGAGAGCATTTCAGGACGCTCAGGAAAGAGGATGTTCCAGAGTTAAAAATTGAATCTCAAACTTTAACTGATTATGACACACAACTAGATTTACAACCTAATGAGATGGAGGATTTATATCTACAACCTACTGAAGAGGAAGATGCTACATCTTATATACAAATGATGGAGATTTCTGAGGACCAAAGGCAGAATTCAACTAAAACATCTATAATCTTAAAAACAACAGAAATGGACTTTCAAACACGAGACATTAAAAATGCTGACAATATATACAAACAACGAATAATCACCATACTGACTAAGACTGATTACATAGTGCAGACAATATTGGGAAAAAGAGAAGAAGACTATGATCAGACGCAACTGTGGGAAAATGTGTATAGTCAAATATTAAGATGGGAGGAGCTAAAGGCCCTATTGTGGAAACCTGCTTGGCATAAAAAGAAAGCTAGAATTAGGTTTAAAAATGAGTGTTAAAACTTTATTTGACGGGTAAAATGGTTTTTAGAGACTTCAAGTGAGCTAATATTTTTGAGATTTCTAAGGTCTAAGATTTTAGTCTGAGTTAATATTGATGTGAATTATGGATTTGATTATGGTCTGGAATGGCAATTATGGAAAATTGGAAAAGTTAAAACTAAAGGAGTTGTATTGAGATTGGTGAAATATTACTGATATTTTTACTTGCAATGATTGAAGGTTGGATTGATGTATAAAAATGTTTGATAGAGTATAGGAAATAGAATATAGTGGAGAAATATTTATATATATATATATATATATATATATATATATATATTAGTTACATTATATGTTTATTTTAGTAAAATGGTTTTTAAAAAAACAACTTAAAGTCATGTTCATTTATAAAATATGTATGTGAAATAGAATAGAATAAGAGATAGAATTTAATTGAGAAGTATAAAGTGAATAATTGGAGTAATATGTATAGGTTAGAAATAATCTATATTATATGGATACCCGAATTGTATACTATATGTTTATGTAATGCCAAATTGGAATATGTTAATGGAAGTTAATTAAGCTCGAAAACGGGTGGAAATATTATTGATAGTTTTGTTTTGTTTTTTGTTTTTGTTTTCTTGATTGATAAAATAGAGGGAAATTTTAAAGAAGTAACTTAAATTGTTCATGTATGATTATATTTTCTACTTTGTTCTATGGAGTGCCCTATCTCCACGATGAGTCCTAAGCACTTGGTTGTAAAACAAAAAAATTCAATAAAACTTGTTATATAAAAAAAAAGAAATCCCAAAACCATAGACTAGACTGAGAAATAAGGGGAGAAATCCCAGAAGAAGGCAATCGGTGTAGCAGTTGTACCAGTAGTCATATTTGACACGTGCTTATACATAAAGCACAGTAAAAAAAAATACAACATAGTATGAACAAATCTGTACAAAGACATTTACCAGATCCTGCATTTTTTCCCAAATGTTGAAAGAAACATTAACCCGGTGCATCACAAGCTATTTTGTACATGAATATGACATCATGATGTGTGTACAAAAAGGATGGCACTTGCTTAGATCAGCACAAAGCTATATTTTTCATTTGCCCACTTTGATTCCCTCAGCAGGGACCTTTGGAGAGGTATCAATTTTAGAAACTTTATTTAGCCACAGCACTACCATTATTTAAAACAATCTTGGTACTGCAACTGTAAAGAATAGGTTTTCCAGCTTCAAAGTGCTGGGGTGGGGGGAGTCTTTTAAGGGACTTTTTAAACCTCCGCAAATACTCCAAAGTACTACTATAGTTTGTTGCCAATTGCTGTATTGTTGCCATGAAAATGACATAGATGCATGTATAAAGTTATCAGGAGATAAGTATGGCTTGAAGGAGAGTTTATCTTACATTAATCTAGCATTGCAATTAAAAAAATATCAGTAATAACAGCTCCAGTTCAAAATACTCACCTTAGCCCTGAATTCATGAGATGAATTCTTAGTACTTCTTTGAATTGTTCCTTTTAACATTTCAGTTAAGATGCCTGAGAGAATGTTTGTAAAAGCTTTATGTCCACATTACAGATAACATTCAAGCTTGCAGGACTCTTAACAGTACCTTGACATCTGCTCCTGGAGTCTGGTAAAAGGCTCTATTTCTACAATTAAAGAATTCTGAGCTCAGGCATTTGCTCGCATATCCTGCATCATCATCATCATCATCATCATCATCATCATCATCATCATCATCATCATCATCATCATCATCATCATTATTATTATTATTATTATTATTATTATTATTATTATTATTATTATTATTATTATTATTATTATTATAGTCCATTCCTGTTTTTCAAACACTCTTGATTTCAACAGTACAACTGCAAAGTATGGAAAGGGGACATTTGTTATATCTATTGCTTAAATTGGAAATTAGAACGTATTTTTTGCTTTTGCTTACTCCTAGTCCCCAAAATAATGCCCTCGATAAAATAGACAGTTGTATCATGGGGAGAAGGGAGTGAATAAAACAGTATCATTGTGTCTCTTCAAAGGGAAGAAAAGCTAAAAGGCCACGCTTGTCCATGCTGTCATAGTTCTGCCCTCTTGTGCATGCACAGGGTGAAGCAGCAATTAAGTGACAGAATTGCTTTTCAATGTGATACAATTCCTTTTTTTGCAGGAACCCTTGGTCTTGACCTATATGCATCCGTAAGCTTGGAGTGACAGAATGAAGTTCCTCTCAAATTTTGTCCATGTGAGTATGCTCTCCAGTATGTCCCTATAATTGTGCAAACTTTAAATTCTTCATGTTTTTTTTAATTCACAGAGGAAAAAGGATCAATGGGGATTAACACAGCCTATAACAAATCAAACAAAGAAATTCCTGGGTCTTGTTAGATTTATGTTTTCTTGTCAGCATTTGAACTGCACAATGTCACACAAAGCTAAAACATAGTATCTTTCTTTCCCTTCTCACAAACTGCTAATCAGTAATGGATCTAATCAAGAACTTACCTGATAAGTCCATAATGGGATATTTGCTTCCCAGGAGAAGCCAGGTTTCTCATCACTGAAGAAAATTACCACCCTTTTCTTTCTCCAGTGCAAACAGGACCCACACACATCACAACATTTGATGGTAAGCCCTTAGGCAGGAATAGTTTAAATTACAATTAAGAGATCTATTTCTGCCATTAACATCTGAGTGATAAGGCACTGCATGGATAAAAGGACTGTTGCATTTTTAAGCCCAGATCAGAATGCTTTTCAGAGTCAGAAAAGACAGCCTGTTACTTAAACAGCATGATCTACTCAAAGCCAAGCATATTAGAGTTGCACTGATTACAATGTGAGGTGGTTAAACACATTATTAATTCTCTCATTAAAATTAATGGGACTGACTTGACTTGTGCACTCCTGGCTTCAAAGACCAAATAATAAGATTCAATCGAACTACTGAGTATATACTGTATACCCTAAGTTGATGGTCAAATGTATGGTGTTCACTGATTCACCATTTCAGGTGGCAGACTAAGACAGTGTCCATTTGAGACCAAAGCTTCTTCTGCTGTACTTCTGAACTTTGTCAGCAACAGCTGCTTTCCTCATCTAAGTTATGCTTCTTTCCAAATGAAGTTATTTGGCAGCTGAGTGACCAGTTATAAAATGCACAAAAGAAGAGCTGGGAAAGTGTTGCAAATTGTCATCAGCAACAATTCTCCAGCAAGTTGTTGAATGAATGTATAGTGTTCCTATGATGGTGGCTGAATTGTAAATTCATCAAGAGATCTGCATCTGAGAACCTGAGTGCTACATCATGGATCTGTAACGAAGTGGATTAAGAGAAAGAATGTGGAAGGAGAGATAATTTGAAGAAACCAGATTGGGGAAATGTGTATAATAGTCCTAACGTGCCACTGATTATCGAGAATATATAAGAATAACATTACAGTGGCTGTGAGTAAGGTGGTTCTTTATTAGGAACTGATGGTTCCTACAGATGGGAAATGAAAGAGAAAGTGTTGCATAAAACGTACAAACATAGTTGAACAAGCATAAACCAAGCACCAAATAAAATCATAGCTGCCCACACCCATAATGCCATGCCCAGTCACAAAACCTTTGTTCATCCCTACTCTGCAAAAACAACTATATTAGAATAGTTAAGAACATTCAAGAGAAAGCATACTATAAGATGATTTCACCATTTTAAAAATCAATCTGTCATTCATTTTTCCCTTTGGAGAGGTTTTGTGAAGGGTGGTTGTCTTGCTGTGACATTTTGGATTGCTGCTCCAACCATTACAACAGGATGAAGAGGATGAAACAGCTACAGTCATTCTTTTATTTCCCATTGTCTGTGATAGGCAATTCCAGTGCTTCAGAGAAGGTGAGAGAAAAACCCCTGGTTTAAATAGCAGAGATATTGCCAATATAAAATGCACTTATAAAAAATTAGCTAAACATCCAAATTCACTCAATCTTGCCATATGGTAACAAAACTATATAATTCTCTTGATCTTTAATCTCTATGTGCCAATGTCTGTTTGACAGATTATGGTTTCAGCCTCTGACAAATCTGCTTAGAGAATTTTTGGCTGCAAACTTTGGCACAGCAACCACTGTCTGAAATACATTCAAAAGGCTAAACATTTTCATAATAGCTACTTTACACAGATTAGTAAGCTTCCCTTCAGGACACCATTTTTTTTTTTAAGTGACCGCATTCATTGGTGTAATCGCAGGCTTGTTCACAAAGAAAACGGACAGTTTCTTTTCTTTTTTCTTTTTTTTTAGAGTGTTTATTTAACACAGTGACTCTCTGGAAATCTCTTGCAAACTGATCAAGCTTATTGCCAACAGATAGCAATTGCAGCAAGAGATTATTATGGTCATTTTTCATGTAATTGGAAGCTTGTGTTTGGTTGCTATGACTTGTGGGCTCAATGCCTCATTTTTATAATCCTTTATAAAGGGCGTTTCTTGCATGTCACAGAAATATGCCAGGCACCAGGAGATAAATAAACACTGCTGAGTGAGTATTTTAACATCTGCCCATGATTCCTTTTAACTATTATCAAATTTTAGCCTGTTGCAATGATCTAAACTAAGAATAATCTGATTTTAGTTTTCAAGACTTGGTGCTGATGAGAATTGAAAGAAAAAAGCAGTTGTTCACAAAAGGAAATACTTCTGTCCTAGAAAATTTTATTTTATATTGTTGTTGTTGTTAGTTGCGAAGTCGTGTCCGACCCATCGCGACCCCATGGACAACGTTCCTCCAGGCCTTCCTGTCCTCTACCATCTTCTGGAGTCCATTTAAGCTCATGCCTACTGCTTCAGTGACTCCATCCAGCCACCTCATTCTCTGTCGTCCCCTTCTTCTACTGCCCTCAATCTTTCCCAGCATTAGGCTCTTCTCCAGTGAGTCCTTCCTTCTCATTAGGTGGCCAAAGTACTTGAGTTTCAACTTCAGTATCTGGCCTTCTAAGGAGCAGTCAGGGTTGATCTCCTCTAGGACTGACCGGTTTGATCGCCTTGCAGTCCAAGGGACTCGCAGGAGTCTTCTCCAGCACCATAGTTCAAAGGCCTCAATTCTTTTGCGTTCAGCCTTTCTTATGGTCCAACTTTCACAGCCATACATTGCAACTGGGAAAACCATGGCCTTGACTATACGTACTTTTGTTTTTATTTTATATTAGAAGAATATTTTATATTAGAAGAAAATTTAAATTGTAGACTAAATTCAAGGAGAGATGTGTGAGTGTGTATATAAACATGCATATGTGTGTGAGAGAGGGAGGGGGAAGATGAAGTGGGAGGAGAAAAAGAAAAAAGCAGCTTGTATTACACCACAAATAATATAGATTGGGTTGCAATCTCTTCTAAGCTACAGAACATCAATAACAAATAAATACATAAACAGAATCTCACAAAATTGTGACAATTTCCTCTATACATTTTAGGAAATCCCCTGTATGATTCACATAAGGAAATCATCATATGAAAAGAGTAATCTCATAGGGATTCATGCAAGATCACTGACTGCTTGTGGGCTTTTAGAGAGAGATCTCATGAGGTTTTGGTAATCTTTTAAGAAATCTCACAAGAGATCATAGTAATGAAAAATCGTGGACATAACACTGTTGAGCACCAGCTAGTTGAGGGAATTTAAATTGCTTTGTAGCTGGGTCATATATGTTCTCATCTTTCTGTTAGGCTGTATATACAGTATGATATGGTCTCACTACAAATTGCATTTCTACTCTCTTAACGTAGCCACCAATGAAATGAGTTCAGCCCTTGGTAGCTTTAATTCAAAGGGCTGAGGTAAATGCTAATAGGAAGGAATCCATCCTGAGTCATGAAAAAAATGCTACTAATGGAACAATAGATATAACTATATAGCCACTAGCCATAACTACTACTGGTAGTTCTCACTTAATGATGAGACCATAATTTCCATTGGTAAAAGCCATAAAGTCTGATGTCACGTGACCACATCACCAAACAACCGCAGTCTTGGCTGTCCCCATTGCTGTTGCTAAGCAAGAACCATGGGTTGTCAAGAGAGGACTTTCTCGCGACTTCCTGCCAGCTTCCAAGCAGCAAAGTCATTGGGGAGGGCAGCATGAAGTCACAAGTCCCAGATGGCTCGCAAGCACTCTGGAGGATGGGTGAGTGCTATAGAGTGTGGCTGGATGGAGGAATGGCTACCAACAAGCTTGGTGTAGCAAAGACTGGTTGCTACAGAGTGCAGCAGGGTGAACTAAGTGATTGCTGCATGGACGTGTGCACTACAGAGTGTCGTTGGTGGGTGTGCTTCAGGTAGGCATGTGCTATGGAGTATGAGATCTCTGGGACAAAATAAGAAGCAGGAGCAACTTTGAGGAACAATCTATGACTTTCCCTGGGAGTTGAATTCCACGCATCTTACAGTTGCCAAGTTTGAAAAACAATGAGTTAGAACCTATCAATGATTATCATTGTTAAAAGATACCATATATTTGGTGGGCTAAACTGGTGAAGACTCAGTGAACCTGGTCAAAGTATTTTAGTATGAAATAAGCAAGGAATTTGACAAGTGCTGAACCAACACAGATTCTTTTTTAACATACAGGAATATAACAGTATAATAATATATGATGAGAGCTACAGAATTGCCAGCAATCTGCCTTACTGTCTTTCCTCTTTCTTAATGAACTTTCAGAACAGCACTTCTCTCTACTTTAACAGTATTTGTAATGTCATCACATCAAACATGCTTGACTGTTCTCATTGCTGTCAGCCAATAGAGGAATCCAGGTGGCAAATAATGTGATGAAATCCTCTTAATCATTGTATGAACTAGAGCCAGAGGCTGCCATCAAATAGGAGCCAAAGTATGAAAAAGGCTGATTCAGAGACCCCCCAACACATAGGAATCAGGCTGTCAGAGCCAAAAATCAAGCTAGAGCCAGAGCCAGCAAAGAGAATCACAGACTAGAAGAAGCCCTAGTTGAACAGGAAACCTTTATATCACAATTTTGGGCAGAGACTGAGATGTGGCCTGGACTATTTTTCTGTCTCCCCCTCCCCCCACCAAAGTAAACCTAGATCATTCCTGTGAAACTTGAAGACAAAACCCAAAACTTTTTTGGGGAATTGAATTTGTCATCGTTTGTTTTTTTGCAAATTTTTTGCAGCAAAAACAAAACAAAGGCAACCTCCCCTCTCTTGCACAAAGAAATAAAGCTTAACTGATTTGTGTTTTACTCTAAGCCTTAGAAAATTAAGATTGGCCAGAAATAACAGACCCACACACTCTGATGTTGATCACACTTATAATGTACCTTTCCAAAAGATAGATAACAACCACTTTTTCCAAACAATTAAAATATCAGAATGTTGAAAGCAACTTGTGAATACATATTTTTCATTATAAAATTACAAAATATTTCAAAATCCTAATAAAAACCAATCCATTGAAAAAATCACCAAACTTGCAAAACCAATTAATTATATAATTTCATATCTTATCAAAATTGCCAACAAAAGAATTCAGTTAAAACGATCCAATAAATTAATCCATATTTGAATAAAATGAATCTCCATTTTTGTCTCTTGTATTACTTGTATTCAACGTTTTATTTGTAAACCACTGAAAGTCGCTGGGAATCAGGTGGCGTCATATATATATATGACGTAATTGCTTATTATTATTGATACTGTTGTTATTTCTATTGGAATCCATAAACATTAACATTTAAACCGCTGCTGGAGACAGAACAAAACAAAATGCAACACTGCTCACAAAAGGTTATTAATCATTTGCCACTTTAGAATGGGTGGAAAGACACATCAGCAGTTAAGTACAGCTCTTGTAACTTGATCTCTATAGATGCACAGAGCAGGGACAAAAAAGAAGGAAAAGATCCACATCTTTGCAGTGAGTACTTTCACCACTAAGTACCTAATTGTGAAGCAGAACAAAGTACAGTTCATATTTGCATGAGAAGCAACCATAGAATTTGCTTTGTTCATAAAATTTCTGACAATTGTCATTTGCCCAAATAAAATGTGTTATGAGAACTTCACTATGCAGAACTTGATATTTTGTAATAATTTCTGACAAATATTAATATTGTCTGAGATGGTGTAGGTTCTCCTGCTTGAGCAGGGGGCTGGACTAGAAGACCTCCAAGGTCCCTTCCAGCTCTATTCTATTCTATTCTATTCTATTCTATTCTATTCTATTCTATTCTATTCAGTTAATGAAGTAAGATAAGCGTGCAGAGTATAATATTTGGAAATTGTTTGGGCTTTTTACCAGCAATAGCCATAGATGCACAAGAAACTGTAGATGTAGTTTTCCAAGCACACTTACATGAAGCTTACAGTCAATCTAGAAAACTATGAGGTAGTGATGTACCAAATTCTGGAGTGAGCATGTATATATATCCTCTGTGATGTCCTTTGTTCTTCAGTCGGGTACACTGAACATTGTATTCTTTTCTCAAAGGGAAGTGCTCCAAATACATCTGATTTCCAAGTCAAAAGAGAAATGTAAGAGTTGCAAAGTGCAAATTGAACCTCTTTTCTCAGAACACCTTACCTATCTGCTAGTCCTGCCATTAACTAGTAGTAGCTGCAGAATTTCCCTCTTAGCCTCAGTTCCCCATCTGTAATATGGGAGGAGGAGGAGGAGGAGGAGGTTTTCTGACAAAGTTGCCTAACAAAGAATACACGAATATTACAGATTACATCATATTATTATCATCCTGTCAAATCTGGAACCTAATGTTCAGTATCTTTGCTTGTGTGAAATACTTAATTTTCATCTGTTAGGTGTAAATCCCATAACAAATTTATCAGGAAATCTTATCTCCCATGTTACAGGTGAAAAAACTAAGGCTGAGAAGAAAGAGTTTAAAAGGGTTCCTCACCCACTCACTGCTCCCCCCATTTCCTTTCAGGAAATAAAAACATTTTACAAATGGATTTGGTGATGGAAGGAAGATCGCCTTATCTTTCCTGTTTCCTCTCTTTTTTAAAAACCCTTTAGAAAAGCTTCCTCATCTATTTACAGTAAAGTGGAGCTTCTTTACCTGAATATTGAGCGAGGCCAGACAATGATCTGCAGTTTCTTAACTATAGTGCACTCCAGTGATCCTTCAAAAAAGAAAGAGGTAGGAGAAGAAGAGTTCTTCTATCTCTCTTAGCCCACGCAAGTACTTTTTTTAAAAAAAGAAAAAGAAAAAATAAATAACAGTACAGGATCACGATGGGAAGTTGATCCACTTATATTTACACTCCAAAGGGGGTTCCCCTTTTTCCATCTGGTGCTTTTTGAATACCTCTTTCACAAATGGAGCAAATCTGAAGCAAAAGTAAATGTTCAACACAACATCAGTCATGATAGTGTACCATGCCCTGCCAGGAAGCAATACCAGGGGACAGCAATCACCTTTAAGCCCTCTGTATGAGTTTCCCAGAGGCCAACATGAGGAAGAGAAGGTGGGATTGAGTCTATTTGTCTTACAGGCAAAAGTAGTATCAATGTGCACTATAACAAGAATAAGGCATTTTCAGCAATGGTCATAGTTAACTTGAAATATTTTGCTGCGCTCCAATTAGAGGCTGGGTTTGGTATACCTGCTTGTTTGTTTGTTCTTTTCCTTTTCTTCCCTCCCTTCTTTCCTTCATTCCTTTTTCATTCTTGTATTGATATTTCCCACCCCCTCCCCTTCGTTGTTATGTTACTGCACAGCTGGGAAGCTGAATCTTCACTTTTGATTTTATAATTACACAAACAATGTGTGACTAGTAGGCCTGGTAGGGAGGCCAGTCAAGGGAAATGGATGGGGGAATATTATTGGACTACACTGCTGCTTAAGGAGAGGGGAGGGAGAGAGATCAAAAATAATCGAGATACTGTACTGTGCCGACTGCTCACTACATTGGCTTGGAAATTATCCCATTTAATACAAGATGCACATCGTGATGGAACAAACAATATCCTCCAGGTTCTATTGGTCAGCTAGACATAAATACAGGGTAAAGCATCTGCACCCATGTTGACATGATAACTCTCTTGTGATATAACAACAATCACTAAATTCCCTTCAATTTCTGTCAGCGCTTTCAAGTAATGTGTATTTTACTGGTGCTAGAAGTGAGAACAAGTTTTCTCAGGTTGCAAAAAGCCCTAAATGCTATCTAACTATTGCTTTTCTCCCAGCCCCACCTTTTTTTTTATTTTTGTTAATCATAGCTAAAGGCCAATTTGTGGCAGTAAATAGCATAAACTGTATGATGGTGTGAAGATGAACCGTTTGTGTATCATGGTGATATTGGCAATTACATTAATTGGTTGTTTTCAAATCCTAGTTTTAGGAAAAGGGACATATTTACTTTCTTTATAGTACACAGATTTTACAAGTTTCATCATGTCAGCCATTTTTACTTATGACTGTTATGGGAAGAAAGTTTCAATCCTCTTTCCATGAGATCACATTTTCCCTCAAATGACTGAAGATTTACTTGCTCCCTGCTTGCAAAAGTGGAGAGTAGGGGGTGCAGGTAGTGTAAAATTCACTTGATCCTATACTGTTCAAGCAACATCACTAAAACTAAGAGGTAACAACTATAACCTGTGCTTTAGAGCCATATCCGAAGGTTAATATTAGTTGGCAACAACAATTAAAGAAGAAAGCATTTTCCTCCCCCATAAACACAGCAGTGTGTTTGTGTGTGTGTGTGTGTGTGTAACTACAGTAAGCCTGCTTTTCAGAAGGCAAACCCTAAAAAAGAACCAGGACCAAAAACAGCAGGATGGATGGAAACTGGATGGAAACAAGGTCTGAGAAAGAGAGCTGAAGAAAGAGATGAATAGGAAAATAGAAATTTTTGTAGGAAGAGAACTAGGTGAGTCTACAATCACCAAAAATCAGGAGGAGTCTGGTACCATGTTCTTGGACTAACAGTTTTACTGAAAGGCAATCATATGTTTTCATGAACTGCAGCTCACCTCATGATTTTTTTTTTTAAAAGCTTATGTCTTTTAAGCAAACTTGTTAATCCATAATGTTGGCAACCATTTGTATCTCCAACTCATTCAGTTCTTTTAACAGTCTTTTAATGTAAGAAAATCCCCCCCATCCTGATTGAAAGGTAATTGGGTGGAAAAAAAAACCCTCTCTGTGGTAAGTTTTGGATTGAATCCCATCTGTATTTGCTCTGTGGCGGGATGGAGCATAGTTAAATCCAATATATTGAATCTTGAATATTGAATTTTATCAATGCGCAATGCGCTCTCTCTCTCTCTCTCTCTCGCTCTCTGTGTGTGTGTGTGTGTGTGTGTGTGTGTGTTTGTGTGTGCGCACTTGTTTGCATGCGTGCTTGTATGCATGCATATGCCTTTGAATCAATCCTGATTCTGGGCATTAACATGGACAAGTACCTGCAGTTTTTTTGGCAACATTTTCCAAAATTTGCTACTTCCTAGGACTATAAAATAACAGATTTAAACCCATACACTGCTTAAAAGCATCCAGGATAATACTATGTCAGAATGGAAAGCACAGCATCCCCCAATTTGACTGAATTTTCTCTGTGTGCCAAGGTTTTTAGTTTTAGCTTCAAAATAAGGTAGGATGAATTTCTTAATCTCCCCACATAATACCATATTCCCACAGAGAGCAAGCTAGTTGCACTTCCAGCTTAAGAAGTAGGAGAAATTTTGAGGCAAGGATCTCTCTCCACTTTCAAGTACTTGTCACAATAACAGGGATATAAACAGACAAGCAGCTAAGGGCATCATAAAAACTGCCAAAATGTATGTGGTCTATAAAGAACCTATTTGAGCCTCTGACTTTGGCAAAGGAAAACAAGGATCTAGTCCTTAGTGATTTTCAAGCATTTATTCCAGAATTATTCCTTTCTCCCTTGATACTTCAAGTCAATAAACAGCAACCAACAATTATGCCATTTGATTGCTGAAATGAAATAAATGCTCTTCTTTGTCCCTGAATATAATCCTATGAGACTATTCCCTCTTGTTCTCTTATATTCTGCTGCTCAGTGAACCAGTAAGTAGAATATTATGAGTTCTGGGTATTTATTTAACAAAAACCCTGGCATATAACAAACCTTCAAAGAATGCAACAGCTGCTGTACACAATTGAAATCTCTTTTTAAAAAAAAGCCGTGTCCACTGCTTCTAGCAGTTCAGTTATATATATTAAAAGTTGCATTATACAGGAATGATTTTGTTCATTGCTTCTCAGCCTCGGCAGTTTCAAGATGTGTGCACTTCAGCTCCCAAAATTCCCCAGCCGTCATGAAGTCCACACATCTTAAAGTTGCCCAAGGTTGAGAAACATTGATTTAGCTGACATTGCGGAGATGCAGAAATGGAGTTAAGGAAGATGAGGCAGGTTCCTCTCCTACAGATACATAGCTGGCACTGCCCATCTGCCCAATGGTGAATCTCTGGAGCCCAAAGTACAAACATCCTTCCTTCCCAATATATACTGTATATATTCTAGCAGGGCAGAAATAACACCAATTTAAACAGATGTATTATAGAAAGAGTTGAGTTTGCACAAAAGGAAGATGCAGCAAACTACAAAACTTTCAGTATGTGAGGGAAATGCTAATTTAACAGTAAGAATTGACCTTTCCTCCCCCCCCCCCCAAAAAAAAGTGAAAGATATAACTGGAATGATTCTCACTTAAAAAAAAAAAAAAGTAAAATCCCCCCCATAGAAAGAATTACTAGGCCAAAGTCTTTCCCCTGAAATGCTAGTTTTCTGTCTGCAGAAAATAAGAGGCACAAGAGAGCATTCCATCCGGTGTTTTTCAAATTCTGAAAAACACTGGTCTAAACCTATCATCTGAAGAAATACACTTATGGCAGAAATGCAAGTGACTGGAAAGACAATTCTCCCCTAAATATCCCTGCCTAACACAGGAAAGTAGGACGATTGGATGTTAGCATACAGATAGGGATTCTATACATTGGGCTTGCATTTATACTTCCTTTGTATTTCTAGTCCTCATGAAAGTCATTCTTGATAAATATCTATACATGTTCTAAATCCAGAATATATATGTATTTACTCCATCTACCATCACCAACTTATTTATGCATCTGATGAAGTTCTTGTTCACAAAATGTCATGGAGTAAATTGTAAATCTGCATTCCTTTGGATTCAGTTTGGAAGAGGTGCTTTAGAGTGGATGGGAGTGCAAACACAGTACCCTGTCTGCAGCTGACTCAAGCAATTGTTTCTTTTTCCAGGGTCACAAGAATCCAAAGTATTACACAGACTTGGTAAATCAGTTAGTGAGCAATTTGTTACACCAACGTCCTAGTTTCCAACCTCTGACTTTCCCCTCATGCAGTGTTTTGTATGTGGAAAATCCCCACCCAATGTCCTTCCTTCACTGGAAGAAGATAACAGTACACATCCAACACCTTGTGTAGAATCACACATTAAGTCATCATCATGTGTCTAGCCAGGGACATCTGCTGAGAGGTAAAGAAATTAAAATGGCAGCCACAACTTGCATGATCAAAGTGCCCTTTAACCTGCATCATAACACACAAAACCGGAATGGATTCAAATATATGATTGGGGTCACCATATTGATTTTTTTATTCCCCCCCATGCCAATGGACACTCCTGCCATTGAGGAAGTAATAAAGAGTTTCATAGTACTTTATAGATTAAGCAAACTAATTATACTGTAACCACATAAGCTTTCATAGGCTCTTCCTCTATCAGATTTCAAGATAGCAATAGCATTTAGCCTTATAGACTTACCGCTTCATAGGGCTTTACAGCCCTCTCTAAGCATCAGTATGTTGCTCCTAACAATCTGGGTCCTCATTTTACCAACCTCGGAAGGATGGAAAGCTGAGTCAACCTTGAGCCGCTCAGGATTGAACTCCTGGAGTGAGCAGTGAGCTAGCCTGCAGTACTGCATTCTAACCATTGTGCCACCACGGCGCTTCTGAGTTGTCTCAGCTAAAACATCACCTTTAAAATATTTCAGTCCCAGTGAAGATAGAAGAGTCCTGCTGCAAGTGCATCAAATCAGCTTATTTTGCCAATTCTTTTAAAAGATGAATATGTATGTAGCATGAAATGATGTATGGACTGGTGATGTTTTGTAAACTGTGCATTGCACAAACAGCATTTAGCTATCAATACTTTTTTTTCCTTACAATTAAGAATAAACAGCTGGCTGTTAATTTAAAACTGGAGGAGGAAATGGTCAGAGTGCTAACATGAATTGCTAGACACAGCTCTTTAGGTATCAAACTCTGGAATTTAAAAAAAAATCCATTAAACAAAGGTTTAAGGATAAATTATTTACAAGATCCATTAAAAAAACATTAGGCAATGTCATTTACAAAAGAAATAGCCGACAAGCCAGGCAATCATATTGTTAGATATTTGCCTTAGTCACCTTAAAATCATAAATGGAAGAAGAAAGAAAACGAAGATTTTATTCAGCCTGGAGTTGCATCTTTTGGTAGAAGTAATTTTTTTGGTGTGTTTTGGTTCAATAATGCTTGAACAACAATCCCATTTCTCTTCTTCAGAATCTTAGATTATACTTAGTGTAATATACCAACCATACAGAGTGAAGCTTCTACAGGCTAGTATGCAAACCATTATCTCCCCACTTATGAGAGACGATGGAAGCAGGAGAGGAGTTCAGATGCTATGAAAAGAGGCAGCCCAACCAGGGTGTGAAAAACATGCTTCTTATGGGACCAAGAAAACATGCTTTTCTGTGGCTCCCTGTGTGTTCTACCTGCTGATATATGACACACCTCAACTCTGTCTGCATTTAGGGAAAAAACATTAAGATCTAGCTTTTTCCCCCCAGTGTTTGGATCTAGTTGAGTGGAGTATTCTTTTAGTTCTTTAATTATCATGTTTTGTTGATATTTTATATTTTATAAATGGGGCAGTGGTGGTAATGTTTTATGGTTAACATTTTTTTCAGTTTATTGTTTGCTTCTGTTGTATGCCACCCTAAATCACTTAGTTTGAGTTGGGCAGCCCAATAAAACCATTAAATCAATCAGTCAATCTATCTATCAACAAAATCCCCATATAAGCTCCCTATTGAAAGGTGGGAGATAAAATTAACAAAAAAATATAAATATACATATCTAACATTTGATAGCAAGTGAGACACACTTGTTGCTTCTAATAAGGACATTGGTTTGAAGGTTTGGGGTCATTTAAGAACTGTTTCTTTTGGCATCTATTTGAAGACACCATTGGCATTTTAACATTCTTTGGAGTTGCCCTTTGATTCTTTTTCTTTATTACATCAATTTACCACTGATTCTCATGAAATAGTAATAAGTGAGTCACATCTGCTCTGAAAAGTGCTTGTATTCATCTTCTCCATAATGCTACAGACCCATTTCTTTCTTTTATCTGCTACTTTTGCCACCTTTGATGGCAACCTAACCTGGATGCAGGGTCAGCCCTTTGTGGTAGACCTGACTCAAATACCAAAGCTACACATACTAAAACTACTTTTATTTTAAGGTTACAGTAATAGAATCTTGCAACTCAAAATATGCTTTTCCACACCTTGCTTTTATCCTAAAAAGAAATATGGAGGGTCAAGTCAGAGTTGCTTTCACATATTTCAATATCTTCATCAACAATTTGGACGAGGGGATAGATGGGGAACTCATCAAATTTGCAGACGACTCCAAGCTGGCAGGAATAGCCAACACTCCAGAAGACAGGCTTAAGATACAGGAGGATCTGGACAGGCTTGAACACTAGGCGCTATCTAACAAAATGAAGTTCAATGGTGAAAAAAGTAAGGTTCTACATTTAAGCAAGAAAAACCAAATGTACAGGTATAGTATAGGTGGTACCTTGCTCAATAGTAGTAACTGTGAGAGGGATCTTGGAGTCCTACTGGACAATCACTTAAATATGAGCCAGCAGTGTGCTGCAGCTGCCAAAAAAGCCAACACAGTGCTAGGCTGCATTAACAGAGGGATAGAATCAAGATCATGTGAAGTATTAATACTTTATAATGCCTTGGTAAGGCCATACTTGGAATACCACATCCAGTTTTGGTCACCACGATGTAAAAAAGATGTTGAGACTCTAGAAAGAGTACAGAGAAGAGCAACAAAGATGATTAGGGGACTGGAGGCTAAAACATATAAGCAACGGTTGCTAGTTTAATGAAGAGAAGGACAAGGGGGGACATGATAGCAGTGTTCCAATATCTCAGGGGCTGCCACAAAGAAGAGGGAGTCAGGCTATTCTCCAAAGCGCCTGAAGACAGGACAAGAAGCAATGGATGGAAACTAATCAAGGAGAGAAGCAACCTAGAACTAAGGAGAAATTTCCTGACAGTTAGAACAATTAACCAGTGGAACAACCTGCCTCCAGAAGTGGTGATTGGACAGCCATTTGTCTGAAATGGTATAGGGTTCCCTGCCTGAGCAGGGGGTTGGACTAGATGACCTCCAAGGTCCCTTCCAACTTTTTTTATTGTTATTGTTGTTGTTGTTGTTGTTGTTGTTGTTATATTATTATTATTATTATTATTATTATTGTTGTTGTTGTTGTTGTTGTTATTATTATTATTATTATTAATAATAATAATAATAATAATAATAATAATAATAATAATAATAATAATAATAATAATAATAAAATAATAAAATAATAATAATAATAATAATAATAATAATAATAATAATAATAATAATAATAATAATAATAATAATAATAATAATAATAATAATAATAATAATAATAATAATAATAATAATAAAAAATCCTGGGTTGTATAAACAGAGGTATAGAATCAAGATGACGCGAAGTATTAGTACTGCTTTATAAAACCCTAGTAAGACCACACCTGGAATACTGCAACCAATTTTGTTCACCATACTACAAAAAAGATGTTGATACTTTGGAAAAAGTTCAGAGAAGAGCAACTAAAATGATCAAAGGCTTGTAGACTAAAACATATGAAGAACGGCTGCAGGACTTGGGTTTAGCTAGTCTAAAGAAAATAAGAAACAGGGGTGACATGATAGCAGTATTCCAGTATTTGAGGGACTGCCACATAGAAGAAAGCATCAAACTATTCTCCAAAGCACCAGAGGGCAGAACAAGAAACAATGGTTGGAAACTGACCAAAGAGAGAAGCAACCTGGAATTAAGGAGAAACTTCCCAACAGTGAGGACAATTAACCAGTGGAACAGCTTGCCTTCAGAAATTGTGGGCGCTCCATCACTGGAAGTTTTTAAGAAGAGACTAGACAGACACTTGTCTGAAATGATATAGGTTCTCCTGCTTGAGCAAGGGGCTGGACTAGAAGACCTCCAAGGTCCCTTCCAGGTCTCTTCTCTTCTCTTCTCTTCTCTTCTCTTCTCTTCTCTTCTCTCTCTCCTCTCCTCTCTTCTGTTCTAACACTGTTGGTGCCCTGCACTGAAAAAGGCAGCATGCTATGCTAATGACCTAATTATCCATCACAGATTATGCCATTAGGGGTCCTCCAACCCAAGGGACAGCAAGTTCTCCATCTGTGAGGACAACGAGAGTAGAGCACCAGTGGCTACAGCTGTCCTAATCTGTCTCCCAATGTAATAACCCCTTAGCTTTGTTACATGACCAAAGATCCTAGCATTATGAGTGAAAGAAAAGATCTTTCTGATTGCTTTCTTAGCTCTACTTATTTATATTCCTTTGTCATTTTTCCATATTTTTAATCCAAATTAAATTTAACTCTGTGCCTCAAGCCCCTTTTTCTGTCTCCCCCTACTTTGTCTTACACACTGTTATACTTTTTTTCTTTTTGTCTTTATAGTTTCAGAAAGAGAAGAATTAAGGAAAATGTTTTGTAAGAGCAAAGTAAACATAACAGTTAAATGTCTATAAATTCACGTCTGGGTGAGGGGAATCTCAGCAAAGAAATATTGCAATAAATACACTTGGAGAGGATATCTCCCTCTCCATGCAGTGAAAATTCATTTCAATTATTTATGTTTTATTTGTGTTATTTATTCAATTTACCTTCCACCTTTCTACCCAAGTAGTAATCAAGGCAACTTTGCTATAAGCATATAGTAGCTTTGTTAATTGTAGATGATGATGGTTTTCTACAAATTTAGTTAAAAGGTGGCCAAGGTATTTGTGTGAATCACCTCTCTCTCCAACTATCCTCAGTCTCTTTAGCTTCCCATACTTCCACTACATTGTAAAGGAAATAAGGAAATTCAGGCCAGTAGGAATGTTTTGGTGACAAAACTATGTGATAAACCAAACCACCACAGCGGAGTAGCAATCTCTGCCACCTACAAAAATAAATAAAGTCAAAAAGGTCACTGAAAGACAATTTAATGAAATTCTAAATTACCCTGAGACTAAGATAGAAAAATGGAAGGAACTACTGCAAGGTAAGAAAACTTTTGTAAAATGGTTAGGCCAGGGGTAGGCAACCTTGGCTCTTTTATGACTCGTGGACTTCAACTCCCAGAATTCCTGAGCCAGCAAGGCTCAGCTTGGAAACCTCTCCCTTTTCCCTCAGCGTGGCTGGCTCAGGAATTCTGGGAGTTGAAGTCCACGAGTCATAAAAGAGCCAAGGTTGCCTATCCCTGGGTTAGGCAAAATCTGGTAGAACATTTGCTTCAGTAGTGGTAATAACTAAAAGGGGTTGCTTTAGGGTTGACTGTATGGAAACATTAGATTCAACAGATCCAAAGGTATCCTGTTTGCTCCCAGGAGAAAAAAAGGCATATTTATTTCTTTTGATGCCTAGCAATCCCATTTCCTATCTGCAACCACAGTTTATCCCAATTGATCTCATAGGACATTTGATTAGCAGTCCTAGGCTACATCACAGAGGGATAGTATCAAGGTCATGTGAAGTCTTACTATTAGTTTATACTGCACTGGTATACTGCACATACTTGGAACACTGCATCCAAGTTTGGTCACCATGATCCAAAAAAATGTTGGGACTCTATAGAGTGCAGAGAAGAACAAAGGTGCTTAAGGGACAGGAAACTAAAACACAAAGTGAAGAGTTGTAGGAACCAGATATATCTAGTCTAACAAAGAGAAGACTAGGGGTGACATGATGGCAGTCTTCCAAAATTTGAGGGGCTGTCATAGAGAGGAAGTGGGGTCAACCTATTCTCCAAAGCACTGAGGGTAGGACAAGAAGTAACAGATAGAAGCTTATTAGAGAGACATCCAGGCTAGAAATAAGGAGAAATCTCCTGTCAGTGAGAACAATTAATCAATGGAATGGCTTGCCTTCAGAAGTAGTGGGTGCTCCATCACTGGAGGTTTTTAAGAAGAGATTGGACATTTTTTTGTCATGAGTAGTATAGGATCTCCTGCTTGAGCAGAGGGTTGGACTAGAAGGCCTCCAAGGTCCTTTTCAATTCTGTTATTCTGTAAATATCTGTTACAGATATTTCAATAACAATTTTCAGACATGATTACTCCTGTGATTATATCTGAGAGATGTACGTTTTTCTTTCTTTATAAAAGATGCCAAAAGAACTCTGCTTAGAAGCCCAACCAAACCTTTTTCAAATCCTGTACCAAAATCTGCCAGTCTTCAAGAAACACCCAATTCACATCAAAAGAAATTATGTCTAATTAATTACTGATGAAAAGTAGCCAGAACTAGTCTTTCCCTTTGCAGTTAACTTTGCCAATGATTTCACAAAGCATTTTAAAAGCCATATTTGAAAGACTGTAAAGTTGAGTGGGAGTAGAAAAGTAAGAATCCAGATAGTTAAGTCTGTATTTAAGGATAATTACTTAGCATATGTGATGCCTCAATTGTACATCAAAAAATTCTCCCAGTTGGTACTGGAACCTTCATCTCTCTCTCTCTCTCTCTCTCTCTCTCTCTCTCTCTCTTTCTCTCTCTCTCTCTCTCTCTCTCATTTTCAATGTTTTAAAAAAGATTTTCTTTTCTTTTCTCTGTGGAGGGGGGTTGTTTTTGTTTTTGTCAAGGAAAAAAACTTTTTTTTTTCCACCTCGCTCCTGCATGACAAGGGAACAGATGGCAATTTAAGGGGAGAATTTATGAGAGGCACAATCTTAATGTTGCATAAAGAAAAGAGAGAGACTCGCATCAAAACCACTGACAAATGCACTCGCTAATATTAATGCACTTCCCATTCATCCAATATGCTTCCTAATTGCTTTTCTGTACATAATAATGTGGCACCTGCTGCTCAGCATTGCGGGCGCATCAGGATCCCTCCAAAGTCAAACAGCTCCCGCAACTGGTCCTCTCCCAGTGATAAATGTAGAGCACTGTATCACACACAGTTCCTGTCAGTCCTGTAATTAAAATTTTATACTTACAGAAAAAGATAGTAAACAATTGGTCTTTAAATGGATTCACAAGAGGAACTCTTGTTACAGCCAACTTTCTAATTAGCATGCATCACAGCTTACTAATATATCTATGACAAGAGTTTAGAAAGAATTTGGGGTGGGGAGTAAGATGTAGAAATTTGGGGTTTCTTTCTTTCTTGCTTTTCCATATCAATGTTCAGCAGACAGAATCATCCCTCAAAATCATCCCCCAATCCACCCATTCATTTTGGCACTGTCAGTGTTATAAGGGGTTCTTGTTCTATAGCAATGTCCTCCATTGAGAATGGGGGTGGGGAGATCTCTGGAGTATGTCCAGAAGCTTCAAAGTTTGCATGATACAAGGTTTGGTGTGAATCTTTAAAGCCCAAAGTGATTATGTGACCATCTTGAAAGATTGCCTATTTAGGCATTAAGGTCAGCAGAAAAGGCCATCTTCAAGATGCTACAAATTTTGGAGAACTATTTCTTCAGCATGTAGAAAAGAGCTTTTCCCAGTTGTTCCAACCTACAAATTGCATTTACTTATCACCCATGCTTTCCTCTTTCAGGACAGGAATCAGGATCTTCCTCTTCAGCAAATCCTTTAGAGATAGATTAATGATAAATGGTTCTATGTATTAATCATTTGTATTTTATTTTGGTTTTGATCTTTAACTGCCTTGAGTTTTCAGTGGGTAGAAGTATTACCATTCTAGAGGAAGAACATCAGCAAACTGCTTGCAGTCAAAAACTGCCATGTTTATTTTGCTAAGGCAATTGATCCCCAAGATTGGTCTCATGAATGGCTCTTAGAGCAAGAAGCCTAAATTCAGAATCTTCGTGGACAGAGAAGGCATCATTGTCTCTACAATTCCAATTAAGCAGGCTATAAACACATTGGGAAACATTGTCCACCCAAAAGAAGGAAGTTCAACATTTTGGGGAGAGTATTAAAGTTTATAGAGCTTCAGAAGAAGAGCAGAAGTGATGAGGAATCTTTTATAATGAAATATTTTATTGCAGTTCCTGCATCTGATAATGATGGAAAACAATCTCCATTAGGTTCTTGTTATACCTTCCAAAGAATTTATGAAACACCTGGAATAGATAAAAATGATCACAATAACTTCCTTTTTACAACCCTGTAATCCCTTAATTTACGGTATAGTGGATGGAGCTGAGTGTTTACTGGCGGATGCCCTTCCTGATGCCACAAAAATGATCACAATAAATCTATACAACTCAATCATGGCAACTCTAGATGGCAGCAGTTCTTAGGGTCTGAGGCAGAGATTATTTGACCTTGTCTTAGAGAGCTAAGCAATTTCACCTCTTATTATTAGTTTGATGAGGGACCCCTGGAAATTCCAGAGTAGTAAGAATAGACAGAGAAGTTGAAAAAAATGTTCAGGAAGAGGACAATGGCAAACCAGTTGTGTATCATGCTAAGAAAAGTATGATACAGAATGTTCCTATGCAAATCACTAGGAATCAAGCTCAACATAAAGGCAATTTAGGGTTTTTTTCCTGCCTTTTTAAAAATATGGACAGTGTTGGGAATTGAAGGAAGCTGAACCCATTAAAGGAAGTAAAATGAAATTAATATTGGCCTCAAAAATGAAAAGAAAGAAAGAAAATGGAAATAATTTTGGCTATGCAAGATCAAGCTATTCAAACTAATGCAATCATGACAGAATTCAAAAATCATCAAATGATTCAAAATGCAAATTGGACAAAGAAGCAGAAGAAATACTAGAACATATACTCAGCTCATGCAAAAAGATTGTACGAACTGATTATAAACAAAGACATAACACAGTTGCCAAAATGATTCACTGGAATATCTATAAAAATTACTAGCTGCCATTATGAAAAATTGGTGAAAACAATGGTGACAAAGTAGTCAAAAATGAGCATGTTAAAATATTTTGGGGTTTCTGAATACAGATTGATAAATCTCAGTTTATAACACACAAGATATAATTGTGGTTGAAAAGAAGGTGTGGATAATTGATGTGGCAATGCCAGAGGCTAGTAGAATAGAAGACAAAAAATTGGAAAAGATCACAAAGTATCAAAATCTAAAAATTGAAAGATTATGGCATAAATTGGCTGTGATGGTCCCAGTGGTTATTGGTACATTAGGTGCCATACCAAAAAACCTTGTATTGCATTGAGAAAACCTGCACATTGACAAAATTTCTATCTGTCAATTGCAAAAGACCACACTGCTTGGATCCACACATACTGTTACTATGCCAATACATTACAGCATCCTAGGTTCTTAGGAAGAACTTGATGTGTATGAAGGTCATCACCAGCTAAAGAATTGGCAGCTGTGACTTTAGATAGTTGTGAGCAGGTATTATTAGCAGTAGTAATAGTAATAACAATTTTATATACATTCAACTTATGATGGGTAAGTTAGTCCTCAACTTACAACCATAATGGAGCCCAGAATTTGGGTTGTATATTATTCAAGGCATCACTTGACTGGATTGTGAGTCATGACTGTTTTTTGTACAACAGTCATTAAGCAAATGCCACTGTCATTAAGCAAATCATTGTCCCAAGGGACTTTATTGTTGCAAACCTGAAGTAAATGGAAACCAGTAAAAATGTTGCAAATAGCAGTCATGTGACTGTGGAATGCTGCAAATTGCTGTAAATAGAAGCCAGTTGCCAAGCACCCAAAATGTGATCATGTGACCATATGTGTGTGTGCCATTACTATAACTTTGAAAATAAGTCATATGTAGCTCTCAGGAGGTCTGAGGTAATTCTGAACAGTTGTTAAATGACCAATCATAAATAAAGGACTGCCTGTAGTAAAACTGACTGGGCAGAAAAAAAGTTGATGGCAGCAGGGTAATTGCAGAGCCCAAGTGAGGAGGGAAATAAAGAAAAAGACCAAGTAATTTGTCTCCCACACCTGACCCATTCCCGCCCTTCCCTGTGCTGAGTGGAGAGATTGGAGAGGCAGGGATTGCAAGAGAATAAACAAGTACATAGTAGGGAATACACCAATCTGTTTGCTTACTGCACTCATGGGTCCTGGTACTAATGCATTGCTTTCCATGTGTATTTCTTCTTGTGTACCTGCTCACACTCTCCTAATCCCTTCCTCTTCAATGAATGTAAATACAAACATTAATGCTTCTCCTCTAGATTAAGTGCTGAGTGAGCATGCCAAAAGGCAGGGGAGCTGTTTTGAGGCAAACAAAAGTCAAAGGTATGGAAGTGATTAGTCTTGTCAGTTTCAAGCTGACTATCCCAGGATTAAGGTGAGATTCCAAAGAGCTGGGGACTGGCAAAAAGAAAAGAACGGCCATGGTGATATGATTTCCCAGTAAGCAACCATGTTCCTTAACAATGGGGTTTATGGTTCCAACTGAAGCCCCTAAGCAAGGATTACCTATATATTAATATTAGGTTTCATCAAATTGGTGCTTTAAAGAAGTGCTTGCCTTACAGGGGCACAGAAAATTAGCAACATGTCTTAATGCTGTAAAACATTGCATAGAAGTCCACTGTTCCATTTGCTGAAGAGAAAGCTGGGTCCTATATGTCTTGATTAGGTTCTTTGCTCCAACATCAGAAGCTTTGCCACACATCTCAAAGCAAAGTAATATGATTGCCTTGCTCTCCTATTTATGAGTGTTCCTTCAAAGAGAGCATATTATAGAATATAGAGAAATGAAAAAAAACTTTCAGAAATCTGTTTCAGTCAATATTAAACTAAATGCAGGATAAAGGATTTATTATGAAAGGTAGAAATGCTGTTTGCAATTATTTAAGAAAAGTATATTCTGCCACACAGCTGGTTGAAAGAAGTTGCCTTGAGTGTGCAAAACAATTTCAGAGGTTGCTTTGAAGATAAAACAGTGAGAAAACATACCAATTGTTCTAAAGCAGGTTTCCACAATTCAGTGTCCACCAGGTATATTACAGCGTCTGCTCCAGGCTGACTGAAAATTCTTGAAATTACAATCAGAGCAGGACCAGATGAAAGTAGGATGGGAAAGCCACCCTAAATTTCCCAGACAGTGGTTTATATAAAAATAAATCCTCCTCTTTTTTATTTAGTACAGATACTGCCTATGCTGTTTTATAATCAAGATGAATCAAGAACCATCTGAAAATTTACTATGATCTCAGTCACAGTAATGGAAAGAGGGGAAAACAGCAACAACTCAAACTGTTCTTTGTATTCATCTTTAGAAATAAAATTTCATGTCTCTCATACCTCGATGCTGACAGGTCCTTTTTCAGGAGAGCTCAAATATGAAAGGAATTACATTCCTTTGTAAATAACAGGGAGTGGTACCAGGGCTATGTTTTTTCTATTCTTTTTTTTTTAACACTTGCACCATAGGCTCACTCACAGCAGGAGCCTTATATTATAATGCAGATTTCCTGGGCTCTCTAGAATATCCTAGTTTCTTTTAAAGCCACTCTGGTAATATATGCGAGCAAGGGGAAAAGTGTCAGACATCAATTCTATTAAGCCCATTTTTATATTAAAGCAACTTACACAACCTACACCTTTTGAAACATAACTGCTAATATATTAGAATTATTTCCAATGAATCTAATTAGTTTTTCATTGTTTTAACCTAAGTATACTATCACACCTTGTTCTTTAGTACTTGGTGCACCGTGAAAAGGGAAAGCATTGTCTTTTCCTTTTTTTAAAAAAAAGAAAAGCTAATTACAAATGCTCTTTTAAAATGTAATGGAGGCAGAAGCCTATCAGAATGTTCTTCCATGTCTGAGAGAGAGAAAAATATCAGTGTGATCATATCCCTTGAAGACACTGCAAACTTTGTGATATATTGTTGGAAGAAAAGTCTTCATCCTGGTTCATCCAAGCTGGGAATAAACATGGCAACTGCTTTGGGAAGAAGGTTGTAGTTTATTGGAGAGGAGAGCCAGACAGAAAGATGGCTCTGGCAGAAAAGAGAGGGAACACATGTAGGGAGTGGGTTTTTATAGCCTCTGAAGCCTTTTGTTTTGAGTTGTTTCCTGTTCCTGTGGCATGAACTTTGAACTGAGTCTGAGTGTGCTTTTCTGGGCCTTGGTATCTGTGGTTTAATCCTATTATGTCCCAAAGGTCATATCCTGCTTCCCTGGGGCTGGGCTAATGACTCTTAGAGTTTGGGTGAGGTATGCAGATTTTAGGTCTTTGTCTTCTTAATCTTCTAGCTCCAAGTTTCCTGAATGGTCTGCATCTGCATTTCTAGAGAGCTGGTTTCTGCTTGGGGGAAGCAGACTTGGGGCTATTAAGAAACCTGGGCATGCTTTCCTGCCTCTTCAAGATCCTGAGGAAATATATTTTTTTCTGCCCTTTTAATATTTCCTTCTCTGAGGGGCTGACTTCCCACAATATATAATGTTGTGAATTGCAAATAAGCCTTACTGTCAAAACCTTGCAACCTGCCTCCCAAAAGGCAACTCAGGAGTTAAATATTTCTGAGGAATTTCTCTTGTTTTCTTTGCTGGGGCGATAGGTAAAGGTAGGCCACCTTAGGGATGGGCATCAGGTGTGCTTCACTGTCCTGTCTCAATCCCTAGATGTCTCTTGCCACGTTGAACAGCTGATGATCAAAGGGCAGCTTGGTAATGTCCAAGCCATCTCACGTGCCCTTCCCAACAAATGTCTCAGCTGCCTCCAAATATTCTTCATGCTTTGATTTGAAATTTTGTTTTAAGTGAAATTTAGTTATTTCATTAACTGCATGCCTTGTGAGGAGAAATTACTTATTTGGGAATTTTGAATACGTAATTTTTTCATGATGCCCCTAGGCCAAAGAAATACTTTTGTGGTTCCCAAACTGTCTACCTAATAATTCTGTTTATTGAGTAGTAAAATATCCCATGATCACATCCTGTGAGTTCGGTGTGGCATCCTGGGGTTCTATAGCACACAATTTGGGAACCGCGGTACTAGACTATCAAACATCTTTAATCCTTTTTATGGAAGGTAAGCAGGAAAATGTGAAACCGATATGACATTTCCAGGAGCAATCAGTACGTAGATACAAAAATAAAAAATGCCAACTGTGATTAAAGCCCCATCATTTATGTGCATTGCATTTTCTTGAAAGACTGGCAATTAAGACTCTGTGAGGGTGAAGGTTTGTTCTTCGAGCTTGTAGATTGGTTTCCAAATGTTTCGTTACCAGGCTAGGTAACATCTTCAGTGAAGTTTAGGGGATGTCAGTGTCAGTGTTCTTCTGTTAATAAGGGCTTCTTGTGGTCAGTGGGTCTTGTGATGGGTCAACCACACCTGACCCATCACAAGACCCACTGACCACATGAAGCCCTTATAAACAGAAGAACATTGACATCCCCTAAACTCTGCTGAAGTTACCTAGCCTGCTAATGAAATGTTCGGAAACCAACCCACAAGCTCGGAGAACGAACCTTCACTCTCAACCTCTACCAAGCTACAGATATTCGCCATTAGACTTTATTTTTTTCTGAATAATTTCCAGATTGATTACTGATTCTATAGTAAATTCCAGAAAATAGAATTTTATTTATTAATCTGAAGCATTTATGAAGGAATGGCTTCTCATTAAAAAAAATACTCTTAATTTGAGATTGTTGTTTTTAAAAAGCAGTGCTTAATGTTGCATACAAAATGTCCTTTTAAGCTTACATGTTCTTTGAAAGCATTCTGGCCAAAATACCTCCACTTTTGCCCTTTCAATTATTATTTTTATTTTAAAGCAGTTCTCATTTAAATCAATTCAAAGCAATTCAAAATGCAGTAACCCTGTGGGCAGGATATATTCCCTAAAATTGACATATTGGTTTCTCTTGAAAGAATATGATAATATGAACCTTTGCTAAGTTATTGGCATATTGAATGAAAATGTTGACCAAACTGCAAACAAATAAAAAAAGGTATGAAAAGAGCATGGGCAAAGAATAAAAGATCCATTGATTTGACCTCAACTGCAAAGAAAAAGCTTTACTTGTCTCTAATCAACTGTTTTAGCTACTGTTTCTACTCTTCCATTCACATCATATTTTGGACAGAAAAGAAGAAAGAACTGGTAAGAAGGCTGGATCACAGCTTATCGTGTTAGATTAAATTTCAAACAACATGAACCTTTCTAAATCTCATATAAAAATTACTTGCTTGGGGTTAGGGTATATTCATTAGAGAGAAGATGATTGGAGAAAAATCATCTGGGCTTTCTGATGGGATATTTGTAGGCAGGTCCTCCTTGTGCTGTATTCTTTTACACCTTAATGACTGCACTCAGTGTTACAGAATAAGGAAGTTAATTGAAACTATCCTCTTTGGAGATTGACTGTAGCTTTCTCAGTCAAAGACAGTGCTCTGTTCTGAAATTATCTAGTAGCTAAATCCACTCTTCTAAATAAGTAATAAAGATGCTGTTTAGTTTTCACCAAATTCTATTTTTGTATAAATACAAATATTTAAGAGGCAGTGGGGGGAGAGCTGCATTCTATTTATTCAGACCTCTCAGCAAGGGGTTAATTTATTAAATGCTTTAGCAGGCCCTGCAATGCCATATCAAAACTATGGCTTGTCACACACCATCCCTCAGCCTGTTTTATAAGATGAGGATAAAATGGAGGAGGAACCAAATCATTCATTCTTTCAGTTCTTAGAGGAAAAGTAGAATAGAACTGTAACAAACAAACTCATTTGTCAAGCACATGTTGGGAAAAATCTGCTCTAACACTGGGAAGCAATATCAAGTCAGATAACAAATTGGTTGTTACTTCCAGAACTCCTTTGAATGATAACTTTCAAGTAATCATTCAATTCTTAGCCTTTATGTACATCATTTTTCCTTTTATTTTAAAATAAAAAGTCTTCAAATTATTTACTGCTGGATGATGTGATATAAGTGCATGACTATGTGTATGAATGCCTGAGTCCATAAATATATTTAGCTTAATCCAAAAAAATACTACCCCTAACTCTCCTACAGTTTGAACAATATTGTTACTTAGAGATAATCTCTGCTGCAATGAGAGAAATAAGTTTCCAGTAAATATGAAGAGGATCTGAATTTAAGAGCTGTGCTGAGATGCAAAGTGGAATGCTAAATTCCGTAGTTTGACTTCCCACAATGCTAATCAGCACAAACTTGCAACAGCCCACTCTTATGCCTTGTCCCCCAAAGCCTTCAGGATTGGAGGGAATGGGGAAAATAGGAGATGATGTGTGTTTCTAGGCATGATAAAATGCCTTTTTGGAGCTAGACCAAATTTCCCTTTTGCCACTGTAACCGTAAAGCATAGCTTCAATATTTAATGAAATGCTTATGTTGCTGCACCTGGATACATTGTCAGCCCTTGTTCCCTTGTGGGTCATTACTGCAGCCATCTGAAAGGGGGACAAACTGTTCATTGATGGCAGTAATGTGTGTCTTGAAGACTTGAAAGCAACAAAACAGCAGGAGGCAAAGTTACATTAGTTGTGATCTTGGGAAGCCGTTCAGCCGGTGGGGGTGGGGGAAAATATCATGTTTGCCATACTGGAGGTGATCTAGTTTCCCATAAACCTGGAAGTCACAACTTACATATGAGATCCAAGTTGGCTGCCTTCACTCCCATTTTGCCCTCCTGGTTATAGAGAGCCAGCGAGAGCTCCCTGTCAACACGAGAGAAAGAAGCACCAAATCGTGCAATCGCTGCTAATGATCCAATGCATCAATAGCTCAAACTATCACAACAAACAGATGTCCTAAGTTGATATAGACTTCCCTGGGATTTTAACTGGGAAAACATGTCTTTTCAGAGACATTTGTCTTTTCTGTTCTCATGAGGGATCTGCTAAACCCTGGCAATGTTTTCTGTGTGCATACAACAAATGGACAACCTTCCCTCTGCTCACGTTCATCCCTCCCCCAAACATATATACACTTTCGCCCCAACTAATGGAATTTAATTACCTTAGTGGTATTAATCATCTGTACAGTAGAACAAAGTGTATTTTATTACCACTTTTAAGGGTTATTGGCACAGTTATTTCAAATGAACTGTCAAATTCCATTACGTGTCAAGAATGCCAGGTTCGAAATTCTGCAGCATGGTTGGGGGAAAAAAGTGTATCCTTTTTGGGGGGGGGGAAAGAAGCAGAAGCAGTAGTATTCACAAAAGATAATTACCCTAGAGTTGAGCAAAATTCGCCTTCCTAAATTCTGCATACAGCTTATAGGTAGGCAAGGGGAAAAGATGGATTCAAATATTCTTTGGAACATGTGAAATTCTCCAGATGGGACACTAAAAAAGATTATTTTCAACAAAATGTTCCCCCATTTAACTATTTATTTTTTGGGTGAAGGAAGAACAGAAGAACAGTAAGGACTAAAAAGGAAGGGAGGTGACCAAAATTATAGCTTCCTTTAATAACATTAGACACAATAAAACTACAGTAGATCCCCAGTTCTGCCCCTACCCAATTTAAAATTAAGGAAGGGGTGCTGAAAATGTAGCTCTTTTCTGAATATTCTCCCCGGTGGTGATTCTCTATGTTCACACATTAACTTAATACATAATGTAGCTTATTAACCATTGTTTATGATTCAGATACGCTGTAATGCCAACTGATTCCGGTTTAACTAGCAACCTATAGTTAAGTGAATAGTTAATTTAATGGTGTCAATAATACAATTCTTCACCAAGTCAGGTGAAACTCAAAAGACAATATTAACAAATGGAAATTTTTGTCTGAAACACTTCTTTTTTCATGCAGATACAGAAATCCATATGGGTGTGCATTAACAACAACTTAGCATTTGGACTGAGTATACTGGAAATTAGTGCAAGATTGGCCTGTAGAATCTCATAGAATCAGACTTGACGGCATCATACTGATAATGTCACAAGATTTTAGATTTTGGAGTGTAATATTTTAGAGCTTTCTTTCTTTACACAGTAAATTGTAAATGCACATGCTATCATTTACTTCAAAAATGTATGCCAGCCTGCCATATTTGGTCTGCTTTATATTCTTGCTACAGAGCAGTGTTTCTCAAACCTGGCAAACTTGGGGTGCGTGGACTTCAATTCCCAGAATTCCCTGGCCAGCCAGCTAGGGAATTCTTTGGAATGCAAGTCCGCACATCTTAAATTTAAGTTGAGAAACAATGCTCTAGAGCATGGGTGTCAAACTCACATTGCGTGACGTGTCACGACGTAGCGTGACTTTTTTCGTATTGCTGGACCTGGGGTGGGCGCGGCCTCCACATGATGCAACCGGCCCGCAGGCCGGCAGTTTGATACCCCTGCTCTAGAGAAGAAACAGAAACTTTGTGACCAATCTCAGCCTGCTGAAAGGGACAGGATGCCATTTCTTCCATTGATGTGTAGTACCACATGCCACTTGGTTTACTGTGCTAACCTTCAGATTTGCAACCAGAAGTCCAAAATGCATCCTTGTGATTTATTATTGAAACTCACTACAAGCTTCCTGTTGCTCAATAGAAAGGTCAACTCACTTTCTTGCTATCTTAAAACTATTATATAAACTCTTTCTCGCAACGTTAATAAAAAAAACAGCAGCATGGGGGGAACATTTTGCTTCAATTCTTTTAATATAGCAACCCACAGCAAGAAAGTCCAAGGTATACATTTCATTCAGATAAAACTCTTTTAGGGCTACAGGGAGCATCAGGTTGCTGCTTCTATCTTGTGAGGTTCTTGCAACATTTATCTCCCCATAACACCTGCTCGTTTGTGTTTACTTATCTGAAAATGACAGCAAAAAGATGATTTCCTCTTGGCTCACAGGATGACCCTGGCTGCACACATGCTGCTGGCTAAAGTGCTGTCTGTGTCAATGACAGAGTCAGAGACAGAGAGCAACTTATCTGAAAATAAAGTAACTACAGTATGACATGTCAGATAGGAGTTGGAAAAAAAGAAAAAGAAACAAGGCTCAGTTTCCCTGTGCATGGCCCTGTTACAGGATGAAGCCCGGACCCAGCAATAAAGTCTAAAAGCTTAGGAACATCATTATCATATATCTATGTTTAGAATCTAAAAGTTGGTATGGAACCTCAACTCAAGCGGAATTTGGGTCCATAGATGGAATCCGTTCTCATCCAACAAGCTCTCAGATGCAAACAGCTAAGCAGGGGGTTGGACTAGATGACTTCCAAGATCCCTTCCATCATCATCATCATCATCATCATCATCATTTACACCTAGCAGAGTTAGGGGACAGGCATGACATAGAATCTGAATGCCAGACACTGAGAAAGGGAGACAGCAGTACACGTGGGAAAAATTTACAACAATTTGTAGATCCTTCAAGCAAGAGGGAGAATCTATTAGATTTGTCTGAGTTATATTTATCAACATTCAGCCAAGTTGGACGTTGTATGTTTGGTGTTAATTGTATATTTGTTATATATACACTTTTTTACCCAGTGTTGTTATTTTTTTTCCCTGTCATGTTTGCAGTTTTTGTTATTTTTTGTTCTTGTTATTTTTTATCTGTATTTTGTTTTTTATCTTATCTTTTGAAATCAATAAATTTTAAAAAAAGGAAAGAGAGAGTGTGAATGCCACTGAAAAACAACTATGGGAAGCAGGATGCTGAATTCCTATTTATTAACTTATTTATAAAAATTGACTACTGGATTTTCCATAACTGAAACTTTCTAATTACAGTACTAGCTATGATCATTAGTCAAAAGCAAATTCAAGCAATTTTTCAGTATTTTTTAAAAAAGAAAAGAATTTCGATCTATATCCTCAGACATGAAAACCCCATTTAACTGAATGAATGGAGTTTAATGCATAAAATAATTACTGTCAAATGAGTCCCAAATAAATTATCGTTATTTGTGGACAGCTTGAACTCTAGAGACCAAATCCAGAGAAGCATGGTTCTCAGTCAACTTCATTTTGGGTTAAAATCTAATTTTACATCAATATAAGAATTCTTTTGTCATTGTTGAATTCACTGTAGCCTACAGAGTTCTCACATAGTTTCCTCAGTGTTGGCTTAAGTAGGCAAGATGTCTTTGGGGCCTTTTTCCTCAGTTACCCTGGTTTCTTCTTCATCCAGAGAAAGAATTGCAGAGCAGGTGGTGCCCTTCTCCTTCCTACTATTAAGATACTTGAAGAAGGCTAGTGAATAGGCACAAACATTAGGGGGAAAGAGCTGCTAAAGATTAAAGTACTCACGTGACCCCGTTTGGCTCCTGACTTCAACAGTTGACCAGCAATACCAAGCTCCTGATTACTAGCTGTACTTCAGGTTCTGAGCAGAATTCTCTCTTCCTTAGCTTCCATAAGAATGTTGCTCATCTTTTTTTAAGCTATGTCTGGGGACTACATGACTATGTATACCTCTTTGTGCACCTCTGTGTTTCTTTTTGTACAAGAAAATGGGCTAGGGTATCAATTAATGAACAGGTTGCACTCAACACAGTGTATATGGTGTGTGTGTGTGAACTTTTCTGTTGTAGTTACCTCTGTGTTTGCTTGCATTTTATTTTGTCTTTTAAATTTATGACATTTCTGTCCCAACCTTTACTACCACCAGATCTTACTATATTCCCTTGTATTTGGAGAATCCATGCTTGAAAAAAAGGGGGAAGTTCAGTTTCATTCCATTATTGATCTGTCAGACAAGAACCTAATCAATCTTCTTTATAAGCTATTAAAGCAGAGCAAGAGAAATGAACTCACCTGATACATTCAACATTGATTGCTTCTTTCTAAGAACTGAATGTCAGTCTTATCTGCTGCTACAGCTGTGATTCAATTTTTCAGAAACAAGTTTTTCCTCTTGTTAGTTTCCCAAGAAATAAAGTGTCCATTTTTATATTTAAAAAAGCATTATGTCCTAAAATAAAGAATGTTGTCAGGATTAAATATGACCAGCTTTTCTCTTCTAAAATCTAGTGACTGAAATGGGGATTTTTGCAATTCAAATCTAATCCTTGTGAATATGCGGGGGGGGGGGGTTCCCCTCCAAGAAAGCCTACTCTTCTCTCAAAATACCTAGAATTTCTAACCTGGAATTATTAAAATACAAATGTAAGATTATGAAATGAAAACTCTACATCTCCTGTTACGAATACATTTGCCAAATCAGAAACAATTAGAATTTTCAGATTCTTTTGTGGAGGAGCATGAAGGAGATGCTAAAGTTCTAGTCTGTGACTAAAATGTTGGTTACATTTTCTTGCATTTAAATGTAATAATACAAACAGCAATTAAGAAAAGTATAATAAACAAAAGTGTTTTGAAAAGGGAAAGTCAAAGGATAAAAGCGATGTGATGCCATCGTGCAATCCATAAAGACACACACATGTACAAAAGGAGGGGAGCTCCACTGTGATAGTGTAGATTTATTTTCATTTTTGATAAAAGCATTGGATTCTATGGACGTATCTGGACAGAAATCAAATACAGACAGACAAAAGCAGCATAACAATGGTGTAACATGGGGAAAACATTTTCCCAAATAGGGTTGACACCGCTATGAAACCTTCTCTAAAATGTCATTTGTTGTATCCTTCTCTTGACCCAGCAAAGTGTAAATGCATATTTCTGCTATCATAAAAATACACAGGTATTTCACAACTGCACCATTTATTAGCAACAACGCTTCTTGCAGGAAAGTGAAAGGTTTTACTCAATGGTATAATGTCACAATTTCCAGTTACAATCTATTTGCACTCTTGTTTCTAGTAGCTTCATCCAATTTTCAGAAGCTGCAAATAGGAGGAATGTGAGAAAGGTCAACAGCATGGATAGAATATTCCTTGGATGCAATGTGGTATAGGGATCAACAAGACTCGGGAAGTCTACTTTTAAGGCCAACATCAGCCATGGAAGTACAGCAGGTCATTTTGGGCCAGTCACCCTCTCTCAGCTCAACATAACTCATCTGATGTTACAATGATGACTGTGGAAAACATGTTGCTTAGCTCCTGCCTCCATAATGCAACAGATATGCATGGTAGACACTAAGTATTGGGTAGAACTTGGTGTTTCACTGTACCAGGCAAAACTGGAACACACTCTCTGGTGGATTATCCTATACGATCAGTAGTTTATATTTGTTTCAGTCAGATACATTGTGCTGGCATGAGTTACTGTATTGCAAAGAGAAAAGCCATGTGTGAGGCCTTTGCAAAAGAAGCATCCTTTGCTTATATTTCTGTACAGCTGCTTTTTCAGAAATTTCACTAATGCTGGATAGGAAAGGATTAGATTCAACCATATCAGGGAGCCAAATGCCGACATTGCAGTGGGGTTCCTGCTGAGCTTGTTTTATTTTCCTTAATACTAAATTGATTCCTGGAATATTAACTGTGCACACTTTCTCAGAAACCCCATCCAGTCTCAGTACGTGGATATAATTTCCCCCAGGAAACAGTGGTGGTGCCTTCAATCTTATGTTTATTTATTGCAGCCCCACCCTACAATGCAGAAAATGGCAGGGACATTTCTATGAGAATGTTTCAGTCAAATTACATTAATTTCTAATTAATTTTCACTGGTATTTCCAAGAGGAAACCTTTCATCAGTATCATTTAGGCTTTAAAAATTACAAAATTAACTAATTGTAATTAAATAATAATGTATTAATTTCAATAATTTTAATTATCTCCTCTGATTAAATTACCTGTTAATCAGTTCCACACTGCTTTTGTTATTAATTAGCTAATATGAAAATGAAGGAAGGAAGGAAGGAAAAGTACCCCATGGAACAGTTTTTTCCCAAGCAGTGACCACCAAATATGATGGACTCAGCTCCCACAAAAGTCAAAATGTTTTCCAGTGAATATCCTAGAAGTTGAAGTCCAATGTATTTGGTCATTAGCAGGTTAGGGTCAGAAAATATTTATATTTTTCTTGAATAGGTCAGTAAAGCCCTTTAACCAGTATCTTTAAACCATTTTGACAGCAATTTTTTTTATCACTGTTTTAACTGAAAAAGGTTAAAATCTTACAGAATAAATGTTTGGTATAGTACTAAAGAGAGGACATGATGGTTCAGTGGTTAAAGACATTGTGCTGGTCAGCTGGAGCGGACAGCTTGGGTTCAAGACCTGAGTGCCACATGATGGGGTGAGCTCCTGTTACTTGCCCCAGCAACTGCCCACCTAGCAGTTTGAAAGCAAATGCGAGTAGACAAATAGGTACCACTTCGGTGGGAAGGTAACAGCATTCCATGCGCCTTGGCATATAGTCGTGCCATGGAAGTGTCTTCAGACAATGCTGGCTCCCTTGGCTAAGAAATGGAAATGAATACCTCCCCTTAGAGTTCAACACAACTAGACAAGGGAAACCTTTACCTTTATAGTACTAAAACAGCTGATATGAATTGAAATGTAAAGGTTTGGGAGGGGGGACCCAAAAGTACAAAACAAGTATTTTCTTCAGCAGCTATTATGGCTTATCCATCCAAATTAAACGTGATGTTAATTGAGTGAATACAACTTCCATGCACATTAGATGTGTGAATGCAATTATCATTCATGGGTTTTGCTAAGTGAATAATAGTTGCATAAAACTATTCAGTGTCATGTGGGGAACAGTATGAAAGAAAAAGTTTAACTCTTTCTCTTCTTTCTATGATCATAAAAATAATTTGAGATTTCCATTGGTACCAATGGAGATGGTTATGAAATGCAAATATGTGCTTTAAAGATTTGATTCTTGAGTCTATGGCATGTGAAAACCTTTAACTTTTTCTCCACCCTCACTGTGGTAAGGATGGAAAATCAGTGTTTTATTTTCTGATCATTTAACTTTGAATCTTAAGGTCCTTCTATCAAATTTATAAAGGAATTTGAGAACTTGGGCAAATTATTATTAAAAAGCAAGCCAAATGAATTTCTCATATATACATCAACCTCAGCCAGATTTAATACAGACATCCAGCAGCATTCATAACAAATGTTAAAAAAAAAACCTCAACAACACCCATGCCCCCCCAATGGTGAAAATAGGCCAGGTTTTGGAGTGCAATGCTGCTTCCGGACACACTATTTTTGAGACATTGCTGGGGTACCAGACTACATCTAAGTGTTAGAACTGAGGGGGCTGAATTGTGAGAAAAAAGGGTGGAAAGGAACGCTAATCTTGTTCCATCAATATGCTTGAATATACAGGAATTCAGAAGCTTTACATTTTAATGTGGTAAGTACTGAAAAATCTGTCTAGTTATCTTTTGTTTATTATTTTGTTTGTTCCCCATTCAATTTTAAATGCATTCAGTTTTAAAATTCTAACCTGTTTATTAAGAATTCTGGGATTTCTTAGTTTTGATTTTGATTTTAAAGTACCAAACAAAAATATTGACCTATCATCCATTCCTACTCCAGAAGTTATCCTGTGCAATTTTTAAAACACATGAATCAAAATGTCAACTCTACACAGAAATGAGAGAAACTAAACTGAATACTGGGAAACTAAAAGAAGAGTGAGAGAGGAATTAAAAGTCATCCATCTACGGTCTTTTACTACAGCAGGACATGTGTGACTTTGGCATTCATTTGGGTAAAGCATAAGCATCCACGAGGAAACAGGTGATGAAATGTGTATCCAAACATAATGCATGTACAATAGGGTAGAGCTTGCTTTATAATGTCACAGTTTATGTTTGTTATTGTGGAGTTACCATGGTTAGGGATAGAAAACTGTGATACCTGAAGCATCTTTACTAGTTAATGGTGAGACTTTATGAGTAGTACTTCAGGAAAATTTGAAAAACACAGAATTCACAAGGTAAACCAACTGGTTTCCAACTTGGGGACATTCTAGATGGATGGCCTTCAAATCCCAGAATTCTCAGGAATTGCCATATTGCCTAGGCACTCTGGGATTAAAATCCAGATATCTGGAAGGCCCCAAGTTCAGAGTGGTAGAAATAAATTCAGTCAGTTGATCTTCAAGCCATGAAGAAGCTTCATGCACTGAATTTTTCCTTGATGTGTGTATTTTAAAAACATTGTTGTTGTTAGTTGCGAAGTCGTGTCCGACCCATCGCGACCCCATGGACAACGTTCCTCCAGGCCTTCCTGTCCTCTACCATCTTCTGGAGTCCATTTAAGCTCACGCCTACTGCTTCAGTGACTCCATCCAGCCACCTCATTCTCTGTCGTCCCCTTCTTCTATTGCCCTCAATCTTTCCCAACATTCGGCTCTTCTCCAGTGAGTCCTTCCTTCTCATTAGGTGGCCAAAGTACTTGAGTTTCAACTTCAGTATCTGGCCTTCTAAGGAGCAGTCAGGGTTGATCTCCTCTAGGACTGACCGGTTTGATCGCCTTGCAGTCCAAGGAACTCGCAGGAGTCTTCTCCAGCACCATAGTTCAAAGGCCTCAATTCTTTTGCGTTCAGCCTTTCTTATGGTCCAACTTTCACAGCCATATATTGCAACTGGGAAAACCATGGCCTTGACTATACGTACTTTTGTTGGCAGGGTGATGTCTCTGCTTTTTAGTATGCTGTCTAAATTTGCCATAGCTTTCCTCCCAGGAGCAAGCGTCTTTTAATTTCTTGGCTGCAGTCCCCCTGTGGTGATCTTAGAGCCCGGAAGATAAATCTGTCACTACCTCCATTTCTTCCCCATCTATTTGCCAGGAATTGAGAGGGCCGGATGCCATGATTTTGGTTTTCTTAATGTTGAGTTTCAAGCCAACTTTTGCACTCTCCTTCTTCACCCGCATCAAGAGGCTCTTTAGTTCCTCTTCACTTTCTGCCATTAGAGTGGTATCATCTGCATATCTTAGGTTGTTGATATTTCTCCCGGCAATCTTAATTCCAACTTTTGATTCATCTAGCCCTGCCTTTCTCATAATGTGCTCTGCATATAAGTTAAATAGGCAGGGCGACAGAATACAGCCTTGCCGGACTCCTTTCCCAATTTTGAACCAATCAGTGGTTCCATGTCCAGTTCTCACTGTTGCTTCTTGACCCGCATATAGGTTTCTCAAGAGACAAATAAGATGGTCTGGTACTCCCATCTCTTTAAGAACTAGCCACAATTTGTTGTGATCCACACAATCAAAGGCTTTAGCATAGTCAATGAAGCAGAAGTAGATGTTTTTCTGGAACTCCCTAGCTTTCTCCATAATCCAGCGTATGTTGGCAATTTGATCTCTAGTTCCTCTGCCTCTTCGAAATCCTGCCTGTACTTCTGGAGTTCTTCGATCCACATACTGCTGGAGTCCTAGCTTGTAGGATTTTAAGCATAACTTTACTAGCATGTGAAATGAGTGCAATGGTGCGATAGTTTGAACATTCTTTGGCATTGCCTTTCTTTGGAATTGGAATGTAACTGACCTTTTCCAATCCTGTGGCCACTGTTGAGTTTTCCAAATTTGCTGGCAAATTGAGTGTAGCACTTTTACTGCATCGTCTTTTAAGATTTTGAATAGCTCAGCTGGAATACTGTCATCTCCACTAGCTTTGTTGTTGCTCATATTTCCTAAGGCCCATTTCACTTCACATTCTAGGATGTCTGGCTCGAGGTCAGTGACCACCCCATCGTGGTTATCAGGGATGCTAAGCTATTTGCAAAGCTTCCTCAGACAGCCATTTTGCTTTCTTGCATTTCTTTTTCTTTGGGATGCTTTTAGTTGCTACCTCTTGTACAATGTTGCGAACCTCCGTCCATAGTTCTTCAGGCACTCTGTCTATCAGATCTAATTCCTTAAATCTATTTGTCACCTCTACTGTATATTCATCAGGGATATGATTTAGTTCATACTTGAGTGGCCTAGTGTTTTTCCCTACTTTCTTCAATTTAAGCCTAAATTTTGCAATGAGAAGCTCATGATCTGAGCCACAGTCAGCTCCTGGTTTTGTTTTTACTGACTGTATAGAGCTTCTCCATCTTTGGCTGCAGAGCACATAGTCAATCTGATTTCTGTGTTGACCGTCTGGTGATGTCCATGTGTAGAGACGTCTCTTGGGTTGTTGGAAAAGAGTATTTGCTATGACCATCGTATTCTCTTGACAAAATTCTATCAGCCTGTGCCCTGCTTCATTTTGTACTCCAAGGCCAAACTTGCCTGTTATTCCGTTTATCTTTTGGCTTCCTACTTTAGCATTCCAATCCCCCATGATGATAAGGACATCATTTTTTGGTGTTGATTCTATAAGGTGCTGTAGGGCTTCATAGAACCGGTCAATTTCATCCTCTTCAGCACCAGTGGTTGGGGCATAGACTTGGATTACTGTGATATTGAATGGCTTGCCTTGGATTCGCACTGAGATCATTCTGTCATTTTGGGGATTGTATCCCAGTATTGCTTTTCCTACTCTTTTATTGACTATGAAGGCTACTCCATTTCTTCTGAGGGATTCTTGCCCGCAGTAGTATACCTGATGGTCCTCTGAATTAAATTCACCCATTCCTGTCCATTTTAGTTCGCTGATTCCTAAGATGTCGATGTTCAGTCTTGTCATCTCTTGTTTGACCATGTCCAGTTTGCCTTGATTCATGGATCTTACGTTCCAGGTTCCTATGGAGAAAAAATCTTTACAGCATCGGACTTTCCTTTCACCACCAGATGCATCCACAGCTGAGCGTCCTTTCGGCTTTGGCCCAGTCGCTTCACTTTTTCTGGCGCTACTAGTACTAGCCCTCTGCTCTTCCCCAGTAGCATATTGGACACCTTCCGACCTGAGGGGCTCATCTTCCAGCGTCATATCTTTTTGCCTTTTAGTACTGTCCATGGGGTTTTCTGTCCATGGGGTTTAAAAACATACACACAACCAAACTAACTTTTAGAGCTATGTACAATCGTAAATTTCTCTTATAATTTAAGTACATTTCAAGGTGTGACATTAAAATAAGCATCAAAGCAACCAGTAATTTCTTTTTCCCAAAAAGCATCAAATGATAAAAAAGTAGCTTTCCTACTTGCAAGATGGTTAAAAAAAAACATAATGTGCATTTGCCTTTAAGAACATTATCTATGTCTTTTGTTAAGTGATTTGTAATTGTTTCTAAATTGTTGATCTGTCTTTAATGGTATATTTGCAGCTGTGCGGCTGTTTAAATTCTCATTGCAAAAGCAATTTTTGGATTAACGTAAACTATTCATCTATCTTTTGATGTTGTTAAAAATAGAGAAAAAGGAGTACAGGGAGAACAACTGGAAGAAAAAGGGAGAAAAGATTCTAATATGCAATTATTAAGAGATGCATTGTGATAACACCTTTAAATATTTATATAGTTGCTGATTATATATTAAACAATTCTCACATGAACTCCCTGAAAACCCATTAATATTATTATTAGATTTCAGGCACACCTGCAGACTCCACGTGAGGTAGGACCCATTATCTTAGTTCCTGTAACTCTACATTATACAAAATCCTTGCTTCATGCCCCAGGTGGCAAAATGTATACGCTCAATGGCTTATAAATGGTAACCCAATTTGTAAGCTGTTGTGCCCACCCATATTCTAATCTCAAAGTTCTGCTGCACACAAAACGTTCAATAGCAGGGAGATAAGTTGCATGTCTGTGTTGGCACATAACTGCATCAATTCATTTTATAAAGAGACTTAACCTGTATTCCACTGATGGAAAAAGAGCAGAGGGAAAGAGGTACGTTTTATAACTCCTTAAGTTGTAGACGTTGTAGGTGGTTCATCACTGGAGGTTTTTAAGAAGAGACTGGACAGTCACTTGTCTGAAATGGTATAGGGCAAGGGATTGAACTAGAAGATCTCCAAGGTCCCTTCCAGCTCTATTCTGATTGATCCATTGATCGATTTAAAATAATTGATACTGATATTGCAAAATAAAAAACCTCTCTTAAATTATTGAATCTGGATTCTTTACCTATTGTGTTTATTTGGAACAAACTTTCCATTTGAATGTTAGGATTTGGAAGATGAAAAAAGAGAAAAGAGAAGCATAAAAGCAAAAGAACAGATTTCCAGATGTAACAGTTCTAATGTCTGATGTAACAAAGATGTACATGTAAAATATGGACAGGGCTTTGATCACCTGATTGTGGTGGTGTCTTGATTTTTCTGACTTCACCTTTCCTCTCATTACCATTGATCAGAAATATGATATAAAGTGTGAGTATATTCTGATGAAATCAGTCTGGGTAAATTCTAAGCTGTTCTCAATTATCAAAGACATTCCTATCTTGAGAGCAAACTCTATAGCAAATACTTGACATACTTTATAGAAATCTCTATTGTTCAGTAATAACTGATCATAAGAATATAGAAAAAAAAATATGTTTGTTTTGTTTGTTAAACCTACTGTGAGTGGTTTAATGAAATCAATTCCAGGCTGATGTAAAGAAAGGGTTCACACCCAGGATCATTTGGAGGAACAATGAGATTGATTAAATAGATCCCAAGCCAACCTGCACTGCTCAAATGACAAGTGGCCAATGGTATTCATACAGTTCTGTGAGGATATGTTAAAGGCCTCCAAGTATCAGTAAAGCACACCTCTCTCACCCTTATTCCCTCAACAATCATCTGAAGAGAAGAGTTGGCCTGTCCTCCATCTTTTTTCTAAGGAATTCTTTGCCTTGGAAGTTATACCATCTTCAGTTATTTGTTGGTAATATAAGGGTGGTCTGTGACCAAAACAAATATCTGATTTTAATTGAATAGAAAGGCTGTTCTCCTTACTGTTATTTACAGTGGCTGTAAATACTGAAGATACTGAAAAGCCACTAGTGAAGACCTGCTTTAGGAGAAAATTCTCTTTTTCCTTGTTTATTTCATGACAAATCTGAGAATAAAGGATTACTTCCAGATGAATTGGCATTTGCATATATCATCTCAACTATTTGACATTTTAGGTATTTTACCTCACTATTAGTAAATACGTTGTTGTACAAAATCAATATACTATCCACCTAGAGTTGCCCCCAAAAGTGAGATTGTTCATTTCTGGATAGTTGACCAAATATTCAAAACACTATTTCCACATCTGATACAACTGAAAACAATATAATTTATTTCCAAGTAATATACTGTACTAGGAGCTAGGTTGTTAGTGAAGCTTCTGTTTTGCTAAGGAAGAACTTTATTTATTTGTGTTCCACTTAAATTTTTTTTTTCTTTTAACCAAAGCTGTGTTCTTTGTTTACACACAAATACGTTATTGATTTAGACTAGCTCATTCATTTGCTCGAGAAAGTCTGGATCTAAACATTGATCCTCAATTTTAAGCCATGTGTCCTGTGAACCTGACACAGTTCATGCAATTTAAAAGAGTTTGAAAATAAATACACAAAACCCAAAGAACTCGTCTCTTTGTCCTCATACTCATATTTGCATGCACAAATGCATACTATATATATATATACAAACATGCATGCATGCACGCATATATACATATAACTCTAGATTTTTATACAAATATAAAACATAGATTTAGCAACTCTTTATTCCGGTGGTTATTTATATAACTAGAACCTTGTGTAGTGTATTGTATCACATTGTGTATTGTACTGTATTGGGACAACCTTGTGTATTATCAGAACCTAGTTATAGGGCTAGTTAGCAATTCATTGTGTCATATCAACCCAGAAAATAGAGTTGAGAAAAGTGAATTAGAGGTAAACATGTTGTCCTGGCACATCTATTGAGAGATAAAGAACTAAAGCTGCTAATAATTATATTGAATGCAGAAACAAATTCCTAATACTTAATTTGGAGCACAAAATCAATGGTCTATCTGTTTAAAAAAATTAGCAAGTTGTTTATTTTACAATAAGACCATCCAAATACAGGGAAGGTGGAACAAACTCCAAAAAAGTGCATTTAAAAATATGATAGATAGACAGACAGACAGACAGACAGACAGACAGACAGACAGACAGACAGACAGACAGACAAGACAGACAGACAGACAGACAGACAGACAGATAGATAATGAGAGAGATGTAGATATTTAAAAAACTCAATAAAATTTGAACATGATCTTCATAACATAAACTTGTCTGATGGTTGGAATTGTAATTAGAATAGAGCTGGAAGGGACCTTGGAGGTCTTCTAGTCCGGCCCCCTGCTCAAGCAGGAGGACCTATACCATCTCAGACAAGTGATTGTCCAGTCTCTTTTAAAAAACTTCCAGCGATGGAGCGCCCACGATTTCTGGGGGTAAGCTGTTCCACTGATTGATTGTCCTCACTGTCAGGAAGTTTCTCCTTAATTCCAGGTTGCTTCTCTTTGATTAGCTTCCAACCATTGTTTCTCATCCTTCCCTCTGGTGCTCTGGTGAACAACCTGACCCCCTCTTCTTTGTGGCAGCCCCTCAGATACTGGAATACTGCTATCATATCTCTGTCAGAGACTTATCTTTCCAACATGTAAGAGAGGACCTTCTCCTGGTTTCCACCCAAACTATGGATTGCTGTTTCCTCCACCAATCTCTAGAAGTACATCTGTTTTGGCAGGCTTTTAACTGCTCAATGAATTTTAGTACCTATCTTATTGCCCATTTTAATCTGTGTTTTGTTTTCTCTTAATTTTATTAGCTGCCCTGCATACTTGCCAAAATAGGAAAAACCATGAAAAAATTAAATAAGTCAGTAAGGAAGTATGATTATAGCATAGCTTGCAAAAGAGCAATCCAGATGATGGATTCAATGGAGATAATGACAATATCTCCACTGACAATATACTATTGCCCAATACTTTTTATATATGCACGTGAGTGGCTGTATTAAATAATAATAATAATAATAATAAAGTTGGAAGGGACCTTGGAGGTCATCGAGTCCAACCCCCTGCTCAGGCAGAAAACCCTATACCATTTCAGACAAATGGCTGTCCAGTCTCTTCTTAAAAACTTCCAGTGTTGGAGCATTCACCGCTTCTGGAGGCAGGTTGTTCCACTGGTTAATTGTTCTAACTGTCAGGAAGTTTCTCCTCAGTTCCAGGTTGCTTCTTTCCTTGACTAGTTTCCATCCATTACTTCTTGTCCTGCCCTCAGGTGCCTTGGAGAATAGCTTGACTCCCTCTTCTTTGTGGCAACCCCTGAGATATTGGAATACTGCTATCATGTCACCCCTAGTCCTTCTTTTCATTAAACTAGACATACCCAATTCCAGCAAACGTTCTTGATATGCTTTAGCCTCCAGTCCCCTAATCATCTTTGTTGCCCTTCTCTGCACTCTTTCTAGAGTCTCAACATCTTTTTTACATCGTGGTGACCAAAACTGGATGCAGTATTCCAAGTGTGGCCTTACCAAGGCATTGTAAAGTGGTATTAATACTTCCCGTGATCTTGATTCTATCCCTGTTAATGCAGCCCAGCACTGTGTTGGCTTTTTTGGCAGCTGCAGCACACTGCTGGCTCATATTTAAATGATTGTCCACTAGGACTCCGAGATCCCTCTCACAGTTACTACTATTGAGCAAGGTACCCCCTATACTATACCTGTACACTTGGTTTTTCTTGCCTAAATGTAGAACCTTACTTTTTTCACCATTGAATTTCATTTTGTTAGATAGCGCCCAATGTTCAGTCAGCTGCCAAAACCATACCCCTTTCATATTTCTAACATATTAGGGAATGGAGGATTTCTTCCCTATGCTCCACCCAGCCTTGTTTGTTTATTCACAGTATAACAAAGTCACCAGAAGTTGCTCTCTCACAAAATCTACGACCCTGGACTTAGGATACAAAAGGCTGGTATCATGGCTTTGAGCCTGTTGCCCAAATGATCAGGTGGTAACATAGCAATATATAAGCAATGAAAATGAACTTAGAATTTCACAGTGATCTTTGAATGACTCAAAAATGATTGATTTTTCCTACACTCCCCCTTGTGGTAAACCATACACTTAGAAGTAAACTTTCCAATGTAATAATAATCTTGGTTGACTCCACCGTAGCCATTGGATCTTCTTGTGTGGAAGAATATTGCATAAAACAACTCCCTACTCCGGTGAAGGTTTGTTCAGCAATATGGTCTTATTGGATCTGAAGCTGTCATTGTTCCAGCCTCTTCTTACCCCTTGATCCTTACTGCAGGGATATGTTATAACTCCTAGATTAGATTGCTTTCTGTGATCTATTCCTGCAAGCTATGCAACTACTAAACAGGACAACAGAATAAAAGTAATGGTATGGTTGGAACTTAAGCTTAGTCACTGCCTAAATACCAATACCTGAGTTCATAATATGAGACTTTTAGGTAGGCTCCAAAGGTGAGCCACTGATCAATAAATAAATAAATACATGTTCTCAAGGAACTGGCAGATGTGATCTCAGAACCATTGAACTATATTTTTCAAAGATCCTGGAGCACTGGGGAATTACCGGAGGACTGGAAAAGAGCTGATGTAGTTCCCATCTTCAAAAAAGGGAAAAAAATGGACCCAGGAAATTACAGACCTATCAGCCTGACCTCAATACCTGGGAAGATTCTGGAAAAGATAATCAAACAACGAATCAGCGAACACCTAGAGGCAAACAAAATCACTACTAAAAGCCAACATGGGTTTGTCAAAAACAGATCATGCCAGACAAACCTTATTGCATTCTTTGACCAAGTGACAAAATTAGTGGATCAGAGGAATGCTGTGGATATAATTTACTTGGACTTCAGTAAGGCATTTGATAAAGTAGATCACAACCTACTACTTGATAAGATAGAAAAATGTGGGTTAGACAGCATCACCACCAGATGGATTCGTAGCTGGCTGACCGGCCGTACTCAGCGTGTGGTCCTCAATGGAACCGCATCTACATGGAGGGAAGTGTGCAGTGGGGTGCCCCAGGGCTCTGTTCTGGGGCCAGTGCTCTTCAACATCTTCATCAACGATTTGGACGAGGGGATAGATGGGGAACTCATCAAATTTGCGGATGACACCAAGCTGGCAGGAATAGCCAACACTCCAGAAGACAGGCTTAAGATACAGGAGGACCTGGACAGACTTGAACATTGGGCGCTATCTAACAAAATGAAATTCAATGGTGAAAAAAGTAAGGTTCTACATTTAGGCAAGAAAAACCAAATGTACAGGTATAGTATAGGGGGTACCTTGCTCAATAGTAGTAACTGTGAGAGGGATCTCGGAGTCCTAGTGGACAATCACTTAAATATGAGCCAGCAGTGTGCTGCAGCTGCCAAAAAAGCCAACACAGTGCTGGGCTGCATTAACAGAGGGATAGAATCAAGATCACGTGAAGTATTAATACCACTTTACAATGCCTTGGTAAGGCCACACTTGGAATACTGCATCCAGTTTTGGTCACCACGATGTAAAAAAGATGTTGAGACTCTAGAAAGAGTGCAGAGAAGGGCAACAAAGATGATTAGGGGACTGGAGGCTAAAGCATATCAGAACGTTTGCTGGAATTGGGTATGTCTAGTTTAATGAAAAGAAGGACTAGGGGTGACATGATAGCAGTATTCCAATATCTCAGGGGTTGCCACAAAGAAGAGGGAGTCAAGCTATTCTCCAAGGCGCCTGAGGGCAGGACAAGAAGTAATGGATGGAAACTAGTCAAGGAAAGAAGCAACCTGGAACTGAGGAGAAACTTCCTGACAGTTAGAACAATTAACCAGTGGAACAACCTGCCTCCAGAAGCGGTGAATGCTCCAACACTGGAAGTTTTTAAGAAGAGACTGGACAGCCATTTGTCTGAAATGGTATAGGGTTTCCTGCCTGAGCAGGGGGTTGGACTCGATGACCTCCAAGGTCCCTTCCAACTTATTATTATTATTATTATTATTATTATTATTATGTAATTCAATAAAGATTGCTTTCTTTTCCACATTACTAGGGCAGTGTATTTGTCTGATTGGTTTATCTGATTATTTTTTATTTTTTTAAATATGCAGAAAATTTCATAATTGTTTACATATACTGTTTTAAGAGCCTTTTAAAAAAACATCTTTCTCTAATTTACATAGCTATTAATGTAAATTACTCAAGAATCTTTTTATAATGCAAATTACCATTCGTTCTTTGACATATACACCTCACCACTGCACACTCCTTCAATGTAAATTTCCTGATATGAGCTTATTATTTTTTACAAAAAGATGCCTAACACGGTTTCTATGTAGCTCCTAAGCTACCATCTACTTAGAGTTTTTCTTCTAGACTAGGAAAGGTGCATGCTAACTCATTTTGATGCTAACAGTAGTGCTGTTAGGTGCAAAATATCTAAATCTACTTCCAACAAAACCCAATGTAAACTCAGCTTATATCCCTATTTTAGACCTGGCCAACTGAGAACATTTACAGTGAAGGTCACAGTTTTTAAAATGGTGTGCATGTCTATGCATGTTGAAGGAAGATTGGGGCCTTGGTCCCTGGTCACATAAATCATTTTGAAACCAGTAACAATTGTTATGAATTCCTATGCCTATAATACTGGATCTGTCCCACTATTCTTTTGGATTAGAAGTGCTATACCTCTAAGACTCCATAGTTACCTATCTTTGCAATTCTCTCATTGCACTACAATAGAGATTGAAAATATGAGTACTTATGTGGTGAAACAGAGGAAAATGATTTCTAATGAGAATGAGATTTAGGTCCTGGATCCACACAATAGATTCCTCTGGAATACTGGCTAATTCCACCACCACCCCCAACCCAATTTCATCCACTACAAATTAAGTCTATCTTTTCTACAGGAGCTATTTACTGGTTACAATGAAGAGTTGAATCTGGGACATATGGTGATGAGTTCTTTATGTTCAGAATTACTTTATAGCACTATTTCCATTTAATTAAAAGAAGTGTTTGTGGAAGAGAGAGAAAATACTAACACTCTGTTCTGTGTGTGTGTGTGTGTGTGTGTGTGTGTGTGTGTGTGTGTGTGTGTACCAAGCTGTTATAAAACCACATTGTTAAGCCCTATTAATTGTTAGAACTATAGTATCAAACAAGATTTTAATAAGAAACCAAAAAGATAAGGAGAAAAGGAGTCACTGAAAACTTCTATATTTGAATTATAAAGGCATTGTTTTCACTGGTGGCACCTTATTTTTCAAGTACATAAAGAGAATGCAAGCCAGAGCAGGGTGAGACAAAGATCAATGCTGAATGTATTACCTGGCAGTGGTCAGACTCGGTTTAATAAGAAAAGAATTGATCCATTAAGCTAAACCTAATTCTTTGCCGAAAATGTTTGAAATCTATTCCTTATATTGCCAGGTTCGTAAAGACCTATAATATTTGGAAGAAACAACCCAGAGCCGAGTTTAATCAGATTAAATGTATTGCAAAATATACTTAACAAGAGCCTATCAAGTTGTTAATGATTGCTATTAATAGCAAACAATTTTTGTATAGAATTTTTTTTTATTAGAGCTATCGTCAAAATACAGCCTTTGTGGAATGCAATAGAGTGTGGGGGTAAGGGAGGGAAGCTTCATAGTAATTTGTAATAGCTACAACTATGGGCCTGAAACATTCACCTACAAGAGCTAAGTAATTTATTTCATCAATTCACTTTTTAAGACAAAATGAAATTTTATTCATAAAGTATTTAAGTGCCAGCTGTTAACATAACCAGAGAAGTTCAAAGGGGACTAGAACAGTTGTTTATGGCTTGAGTTTGCTAGAACAATGTGATAGTAGAATGATAAAAATGATTTATTTTGTAACTCTTCTGAGAATAACAAAATAAGAGTTGGAAGGGATCTTGGAGGTCTTCTAGTCCAACCCCCTGCTTAAGCAGAAAACCCTATACCATGTTTTTTTTTAAAAAAAAACTGCAATCATTCCCAAACTCCAGATGGGCACTAGTCAAGATAACTAGAGGATGATAGGATAGTAGTACCCACATAACTGCATCATATTAGATTGGGGAAACTAGCTTGTTATTTTTTTTTGTTGATGTTTCACATGGAAATATATAGGAGTTTGCAGTTTTTTCTGGAATAGAAATTCAGATCTTTTGATGCTGATTCTAGAAGACAGAGGAGCTTTGGAAAAGTGCTTCCTGGATGGCTCCATGACAGGTTTTCTATCAGCAGCAGTACCCATATATTGATTTGTGATTGACTCCATAACCTGCTTTTCTCTATCTTCCAACACTCAAGGTGGCTTATCTCTCTCACACACACAAACACACACACACACACACACACACACACAAATCAGAGTAATACTCATTAAACAATAAAACCTAAAACCAAAATTTAAATCATTCGTTGATTTCAAAATAAAGACTAGGACCAAGAGATCAGATGCCATATGGAATAAATTGATACGAGTTCATATTTGAAAGTGTAGACAGGCAGCCATTCGAAACAAAATCTAATCCAGAACATTAAATTCGGCTGTCCATTTGAATTTCTCTCCAATAGGTTTTTTTTTAACATCACCTTTAAAAAGCGTTCACACAAAAGTGAAGTCAGAAGGCAAGTCACAATATAAATTACACTGGACAGTCCAGGACTCTAAACTCCTCCAAATCTAGGACACCCAGTGTGATAAAGTGGTTAGAGGTAGAGAGATGCAGTTCCTAGTGCAGGTTTGGCGAAGGTTGTTCTTTGTTAAAAATTTTCTTACAAATGTTTCTGTGGTGGGGCAGTTAGTGGGATGGTGTCTCTTCATAATATATGAAAGGCATTCAAAGAAAAGAATTATGTACAATAAGTGTATTCTTTACTTGTCAGGAATCACTTAGTTTCTGACAATTTTCCAGTTAAAATAAATTGTAGATTTACTCTTTATTCTAAGATAGGATAGACATATTAATACATGCAGGTTTCCCACTTTGCTATGTTTCAGAAATATTTATCATTATAAAAGGTAAAAGATGACATTCCATAATGTTACCTCTTAGAGTAGTTAACACTACAGGGAAAATATCTGTCTTAGTCTTCACGCTGCTTTACCATAAAAAAAGGCAGCAAATGAAGTCTAGCATGTACAAACAAATCACTTATTTTTGACCAAAAACATTTGACTTTTATGGCTGACAAATGGTGTGTTCCTTCACCTTTCACTTTCCAATGCCCAGAACTGAAAGAACCTTTCCAGCAGAAATGGTCCACAGGTCTTTTTGGGCAGGAGATTCCATTGTCACCACTGGTTATAAGTTTGGTGGAACTAAAATCAGCTGCACCTGGGTATTGTCAATATCAGTTTAGAATAGATACAGGGGTAGGCAATCTTGGCTCTTTCATGACTCGTGGACTTCAACTCTCAGAATTCCTGAGCCAGCCATGCTGGCTCAGGAATTCTGGCAGTTGAAGTCCACGAGTCATAAAAGAGCCAAGGTTGCCTACCCCTGGTTTAGAATAATCAACTTAGCACCTTGAAGTTCACAAAACATGTTCATAATTCTCAGCTGAAACTGAACAAGAATATGGATATGGACTTTAAACAATTCTTAAAAATCTAATACCCATTAACCTCTACAAATATTCTATCTTTTTCATGAGTCTGTCATGGGATGCAACTTTTCTGGGCTGGTTAGAACATATGGAATTCTTCAATTCTGAATACAGACAGCAAGCAAAGCCCACTCTGTTTAGGTCAACTAGAAGCAGCTGCAATTTGGAAATCATCTCTCCCAGAATGATCTTCATGTTCATCCAGATGTTTCATATAATAGCAATGATAATACTTTAAATAACGTTCAAGAATTGATCCTTGATACTTGATTTTTCTCTTTCTTTTTCCATTTAATACAGTCTTTAATACTGTAAACCTCTAGGCAAGGAATGAACCTCATGGGAACAAAAATCACTGTACCAATCTTGTAAAAGAATAATTACATTAAGAATTCCAGTTTTGAAAGTTCAGGGAGCCTTCCTATCTACATAAAATGTTATCCAAACAAAGAGAAACAATAAAATCTATATCAAAACAAAAAGCATAACATTAATTCTGACTACCCTTTCACTGCCCTGTCAAAGCAGATTAATGAATATCAAGCAGCAAAGCATATTAACCTATCAAATCTTAGCTTACACCCATCAATTGTTAGCATTGTACCACCTCTCATTGCTTACTATTTTCATATTCCTTTCATACTCCTACTTTTTTTCATATTCCTGTTTTAAAATACAGACTGTTGTATCAATTTATGGGGTAAGGCCTTATTTTGTTTTGCTATTATTATTTTGCCTCATACTGTAACAGGATCTGTTAGGCAATCTACCTAAGATTGAACCTCATTTGTTTTCCTGATATGCTGGTCACTGTAATTTCTGTCTGCAGCTTTCTGATAACTATACAGGTAGTCCTCGACTTACAACAGTTCATTTAGTGACTGTTCAAAGTTACAATGGCACTGACAAAAGTGACTTATGACTGTTTTTCAGAGTTACGAACGACCTTTGCAGCATCCTCATGATCATGTGATCAAAATTCAGATCCTTGGCAACTGGTTCATATTTATGACCATTTCTATGTCCCAAAGTCATGTGATCACCTTTTGTAACCTTCTGACAAGCAAAGTCAATGGGGAAGCCAGATTCACTTAACTGAGTTACTAACTAATCAATTGCAGTGATTCACTTAACAACTATGGCAAGAAATGTCATAAAACGGGGCAAAACTCACTTAACAAATGTTTCACTTAACAACAGAAATTTTGAGCTCAACTGTGGTCATACCTCAAGAACTACCTGTAGTGGCTGGGTTCATCTTGGAAATGAAATTTTGCTGATCTAAAAATGGTGGGAGATGGCCAAGAAATCCAAGCTGTGAATAGATGTGGAGTAGAAAAAAGAAAAGAAAAAGAAACCCAAAATGATGGCAATGATAAACTACTTCTGTAGTTTTGTCAATAAAACTGCAAGGACATTTCCACAATTATAAGGAGTCCAACTTAACTTGAAGGCCACTTGTAACTTTATGGAGAATCTTGCCAACTAACATAATCTCATGCCAGTGGCCATGCCATGATAAGTGGTTAATCTTATGATCCTGAGGTTACACAAAACTGATTGACTGACAACTCAGCTACCTTTTCCTAAAGATAACATTTGAAGATGGATCTACAGTAGGACTCACTACTAGGCTGTATCAAATCCAGACAGTTTTGGGCAAACTCATTTCTTCAGTCACAGCTTCCTGTTTCTTTTTTAAAAAAGAATGTAGAAGGAGTAATATCAACCATGTGAGGGGGTTACGGGATACGGGATCATGTATACATGTAGCAGCAGCATCTTCTTCATCCTCCTCATCTTGTTGAGCTGAAGCTGAGGCTAAGAAACAACTTTTTAAACAGAAAAACTACCTTTGTTTTATACTGAACTCATTAACTGAATGACCCACCTGAGAAACAGGCACCTGAGAAACAGGCAGCTACATAAATTGAACTAATTAACTAACTAATCTTTAAACACTTGTATAAATGTGGTTAAGGCTCCATCTTAAAAATATAAAACTGTATAGTCTAATTTCAGATGCAGTTCTTCTAAATTCCTGTGTACTTTTAAGTCCCACTATTGAGCATGAGCAAAATCATTTTCTGTTAACCAAAGCAAAAAAGTTCCATCCTATGAGCATTTACTCAGACTTGAACTCTGTTTTATTCAGTTTGGCTTAATCACAAGTAAATGCAACTTAATGGAACCTACTTCTAAATAGGCATGTGTAGGATTACTCTACAAGTACATTAAGAAAGGTGTACATTTGTGCTCTGTTTACCTGACCTAATTTTCCTCTACTCCATTGTCATTTCCCCTGCATTGAATTGTAAATTGCAAATCCTATGGGGCAGAGACCTGTCATTCTGTACTTCATTGAGTGTGTTGAGCATATTGATATATTATATAAAACAAAAAAACAGTATGAAGCCTACTCTTGAAATGTTCTATGTGTAACCTGTGCAATTATGTGTTTAACCTGCATAGGATGACCATCAGAATACAGAAATCATTGATTGCTTTCAACAGGATCCAAACTGTGTAATTAAATTTGCATTCCCATCTACATTTGATGTGTGTTTAGTTGCATGACCTTTGGAAGTAATCCAGTGTGTATACACCACTTTTGCATTCAGATATGTACCCAATTGAGATTCACACTTCCTAATATGCAGAGGCAGCTACAGTACATCTGCATGTGGATTACATTCTGTAGATAGAGTTAATAAAACTTGTATGGTATATATGTCTTTCTGTGTACTTGTTTTTTGTTTTGCATAATTTTATTAAATATTTTTTAAAGAAAGGATTATAAACTAATATAAAAAAGAAAGAAATCAAAGCTAAAAGTGCAAAAAGGGTAACAGAAAAATAGAAAAAAGATATGAAAGAGCTTCCAATCTTTACTACAGTTCTAAGTACAATTACAAATTTCCCTTTTATTCTACAATAAGAATAGTTTTCTTCTTTCTATAATCTGTCTAATCATCAAAACCATAAATCGTAAGGTTTTTTTTCTATTTCATGTAAGAAGTCTATAAGCTGTTTCCAGGCACCAATAAATGTAGATATTGTGTTTTTTCTGATCAAAGAAGTCAATTTAGCCATCTCAGCAAATTTCATCATCTTCATCAACAAGACTCTACAAGAATGGCCAGTTGCCTTTTGAAAAAGCACCTTTGGGATCTTCATCAACCATTCCTTTATTGTGGGTAGCACAAAATCTTTCCATCTTTGTGCATACGATAATCTTGCTGCTGCAGTTATCATGTATAAAAACAAAGTTCCATGATTTTTTCAAAACTATTTGTCGATCATCCCAAAAGAAAAACATCTTGTTTTGCCTCTCTCTGTGTCTGTGTGTCTATATGAGATGGCTTGACGATAGCTTTTGATGCATTTATTTATTTACATTACTTCATATTGTTAAAAATCATCTATAATGCCATTCTGTGGGAGTTGCCATTACAGACAGTAGCAGCTGTTATGGTCTATTGTGTAACTAAGTAATTATGGAATTTACAGACGGTCATGTAAATATGTAATTATGGACTTTTAAAAGTGTGTATTATTCCTTCCATGTATTATTTACTCAGCTTGCTGTAGTTCCTCAGGATGGAGCCCATCCAGCCTATTTGAAAAAAACATGTTACAACCAAACTATATACATTATTTGTTCCATAGTATTATTTCAATGCATTAATTTGTTGCATTTTAAATGGAAGTATGTGCATAATTAGTCTGCTAGCATCCAATAGCTCTCTTTGTTTCAGGAAAAACTGAGCTTAATGTACCAATATACCTATTCTCCAGACAGCGATAATCTTATAGCCCAAATGCTACCATCTATATACAACAGGACAATTAACAATAAAATATGGTGAATCCAAAGCTTTGAGTATTACTAACAATACTTTAAAAAAATAATGGGAGGAGAAATAGTATGGATTAATGAAGACTGAGTATGCTATATGGGTTAATGAAGACTGAATATAGTTTACTCTGTTGGCTGCTTAGAAAATGTAGTTCATAGAATAGGTACACGCTATACTAGAGGTCACCTAATCATTAATTTTTAAAAATCTCTTTAAAATTGAATTGAGTTATTTGCATGTGAATGTTATTAACATATATTTATCATCATCATTCAATGATGCATTATTTAATTTCTATCCTGCTGTTCCTCCCAATGGATCTTACAGCAGTGCACAAAGAAATAATTTGAAAATCTGATGTAAAAATATCATTATAAAAACCAACAATCCTTAGAAATTATATGTATTTGTGTTAAATCAGGGTTTATTTAAAACAAAGAAAAATAACAAAAGAATCTAATGTTTAGTCCTTGATAGACTAATATTCTACAAATTCATCCTGAACTGGCTTTCAGAGGTATTGCTATAATGCAGCTCACCGGATTAATGATTTAGCCTGGACCAGATTTTGACTTTTCCTCAAAATAAAAACCAGATATAGCATGCAGACTAAAACAGCCAAATCTTCACAAGGAGTTCTGAATATTCAATGTTTAATACTTCTTGTTGTTCTTGATTTGGAATGTTCATCTTCTAAAACCCAGTTGTTCCATGCTTCTTTCACAAATTAATCCTCAAACATGGTCTAAAATGTAAGTTTTCCTGAGTCCAGTATAGTTGGGCATTCTAAAACCTTAAATGTTCATTCAGATCACTTTCCAAGGCCTAAGGAAAGTCTGTTCAGAGAATATGAAATATTGGTTTTCCTTGCAGAAAGTAAGTGTTTCAAGTGAAATTCAAATCGTAAGAACATAAGGCCATGTTTTGGATCTTAACCTCTGAGCACCCCCCAAAAAAATCACCTTTCTGTACATGTAGCCATAAAAATAAATAATTTGATACCTTCTGATAAGAGACATCAGTGATAGAGAATTATAGATCTCATTGTAAAACAAATTAGTCTGATTCTTTCTTTTTTTAACTCATATACAAACCAGAACATAATTATCCTTTAGTTTTTGTACTCCTCGGAATGTTGTGAGAGCAGATAAAAAAAACTGCATACAGAAATGTGAATGTTGGAGAAAATTGCATACAAAGATAAGATAGAGGATGGATGGATGGATGGATGGATGGATGGATGGATGGATGGATGGATGGATGGATGGATGGATGGATGGATGGATAGATAGATAGATAGATAGATAGATAGATAGATAGATAGATAGATAGATAGATAGATAGATAGATAGATAGATAGATAGATAGATAGATAGATAGATAGATAGATTAGAAGAAATGAAAAGACGTATTTAGCTTTTCATGAAGGTTTTTTTCTATCAAAAATTTCAACCACATGAAGAAATACGAAAAAGCAAAATGCTTTCAAATCCAAAAAATGTAAAAAACGAAACAGAGAAGCTCACTCATCCTGTCCTAAAGAGCCTTCAATTGCAGAGATGGGCCTAGATCCAGAATCTGCTCCCTCAAATGACTGTACTACAATGAAATATCATAAGCCACCATGACCTCCACTGCTCCATTTTTCCTAGTGTGATGCGTTGTTTTCCCCCATCCCATATAAAGCATTTGCTTCTTCGCAGCTGACTTTCTCTGTGCTCAGAAGTCCACAAATATTGAGTTTCTAGCCAGGGGTTACTTCTTACTGTTTTCAATCACCTTAACAGCACCCTCTGGCAGGTTGAGAGAGAAGTGAGATACTCTCTTATTTGTGTGCAGGATGAAGATAAGAAATGATGGGAGTCTCTCCAGCTGCTGGGGGTTGTTATTGTTTTAATTCTTTTGAAAACTGCAACTGAAATTAGGCCTTTGAGGTAAGGATGTATGATGTTGCTGGATGTCCTTTTTTACAAAGGTCTCAGGGCACAGTGAGGGTCTTTGTGGATGCCTATCAACTCAATAGGAAAAAACACCTATTTCTACCTGCTTATAAATGCCTGTTCTGACAGTCTCTAATTTACCTTCTTTGCTACATGCTTTTCCTTGGTTACTCAGCTGTGCTAATTTCTTCTTCCATATTTTTTTTCTCTACTTTTGAGTTACAGTATTTGCTTGGTTTGGGGGGGGGAGTTGTTCTCATTTTGTCTCTGTAATCTGCCATTTTTCTTCCCTCCTAAGTTTATCTTGAACTGCTTTCAGAAAAAGCTGCGCCCCTGTATAATTCTATATTCTTCTCCTGTTTTTATGGAAACTGCTAAAATTCTTCTGGATCTCAACATCTGTTTTCCATATTCCCCCGTTTTTTTTATTCTGGAGGCCCTGGTGGCATTCACAAGGTCATGCCAGATATTCCTCGTCACACTATATTGCCTATGTGTGAAATCCTCATTTTGTGTGATGCTCACAAATATATATTCATGTCATAATATCTTAATGTCCAGGAAGGATTCCACAAGAAGAAGCAAGAGAATTCACTGTCTGCTTTCTGCATTATTGTAACTAAACAGCCCAATGGGAAATGTTGACAGTTCAAGACTGGAAATCCATAAGGAAAGAAGGAAAAATAGAAAGGTTTAAGTTAGTTGGCATTGTAGAACTAGGGCATTCAGCCAAAGAAAGAAAGAGAGAAAAGTCAAAGGAATAAATTGCCTATCAAGGGTTGCAATTAGTTCTGTGTGAAGTTGATGTACCAATCTGAAAACGGTGTCTGTATTTTTGTGAGAATAACTGCAGAACCATTTTCAAGGTGGGATTATGAGCAAGAAGCCCCCAGGGGCCATTGCTGCCCATGCAGTAAATCCTCATTTCGAACAGACTTAATGAGAATTTCTTGTAAGGCATTTGGGTATTTTCACTAGTTCTCCCACATCAAGACAAGGTTGCACTGTTTGGGCAGAATAAAGACAGATCATTTTGTATATGTGGAGGGTGGGGGCATAAATTCCTTCCTCCAATACTACAGTACACGCAAGCCAGAATTAAAGAGTTTTCAGTATGCATTAATACTTCAAGCCAAAGGGTTTTTTTGTAAACTAGATTGATGCCTGCAAATTCCTTGCTATATTTTCTGTATTCTTAGTCATGCCACATGGACTTGATTGTTCTGTCCGGCAAGACCAGCAAAGAAGAATGGGGGTTGATTTCAGTTCAAGTTCAACATCCAGACTGAAATATTTGGAATCCTGAATGGTAAGTAATAATGGTCGGGGGATATAGGCCATCTTCTATAGTGTTTTCAACAAAAAACAGATAAACCGGGCAACATAGTCATTTAAAGAAAATAGCTGAAGTGTAATATCAAAAATTTGGAAAGGCTTACCTCTATGGAAGACAAAACATGGAAACAAATCAATAATAAAAACATGTGGCAAGGGAAAGGCACACTGGACTTCATTTTCCCTGGTTTGTAATTACGAAAGAAATTATAATAATATATTTTTTCTTGTTCTAAAGATGGTGGCCACAGAGGAAGCATGGTTACATCGTGGGAAGAGAAGTTACTATTAAACTAAGTTATCTTAAACTAAGACAAAACAGTAGAAGAGGGAAAGAGGGAAAGATAAGTCAGAAAAATAAAAAAGACTGGAGAAGAGAAAAGGAGAAGAAAGATCTGCAGAGAGGAGAATCAGCTGTGGGGCAGAGAGGAAAGCTGACTGAGGGCAGTGCAACAACCGGCAGAGAGGAAAAACAGGAGAGCCGGTGAGATAGTGGAGAAGGGAGGAGAGCCAGCCAGGGAGAGAAGAGGAGAGCTTACTGTGAACCATCCTGTTTGCTGAAGGAAGCAGAACACCGGCGCGATGGACCAACAAACGGGAGCTGTTGGTGGGGGTGGTGGAAAGCTGCAGCACAGTAGACCAGGGCCTACAGACGACAGCAGACCAAGTGCTACGGATGGCATTAGACCAGGGCTTACAGACAGCAACAGACCAGGTGCTACAGACGGCAGTAGACCAGGGCCTACAGATGGCAGCAGACCAGATGCTACGGACGCCGGTAGACTGGGGCCTACAGATGGCAGCAGACCAGGTGCTATGGATGGCATTAGACCAGGGCCTACAGACGGCAGCAGACCAGGTGTTACAGACAGCATTAGACCAGGGTGATCACTTAACCATGAGCCAGCAGTGTGCAGCAACAGCCAAAAAAGCTAATACAATCCTGGGTTGTATAAACAGAATCAAGATTACGCAAGGTATTAGTACCGCTTTATAAAACCCTAATAAGACCACACCTGGAATACTGCAGCCATTTTGGTCACCATATCACAAAAAAGATGTTGAGTATTTGGAAAAAATTCAGAGAAGAGCAACTAAGATGATCAAAGGCCTGGAGACTAAAACATACGAAGAATGGCTGCAGGACTTGGGTTTGGCTAGTCTAAAGAAAAGAAGAAATAGGGGAGACATGATAGCAGTATTCCAGTATTTGAGGGGCTCCACAAAGAAGAGGGGATCACGTTATTCACCAGAGGGCAGGACAAGAAACAATGGTTGGAAACTGATCAAAGAGAGAAGCAACTTGGAATTAAGGAGAAACTTCCTAACAATGAGGACAATTAACCAGTGGAATAGCTTGCCCCCAGAAATCGTGTGCGCTCCATCACTGGAGATTTTAAAAAGAGGCTAAATAATCACTTATCTGAGATGGTTCTCTTGCTTGAGCAGGGGGCTAGACTAGAAGGCCTCCAAGGTCCCTTCCAGATTCTATTCTATTCTATTCTATTCTATTCTATTCTATTCTATTCTATTCTATTCTATTCTATTCTATTCTATTCTATTCTATTCTATTCCATTCCATTCCATTCCATTCCAAACTGTTGTTAAAGAAGTAGGAAATATTGATATCAAGGAAAACTCCTCCAATCTCCACTATTCATTCTATGCTGTTACATATGGAGTATCATCAAATATAAGGGCTTGGAAGAACCTTGGAGATGACAGCATCCACAGCAGATGGCTTCCCAGCCTCTATTTAAACATCTCCAGTAAAGAGAGTTCTCTATCTTCCAGGAGAGTCAATTGCACTATGAAAATTGTTAGAAAATGTTTTCTGGTAGTTAGTCTCAATTCTTGCAATCTAAAGGCAGCTTCTTGTCCTATTTTCTTAAATAACTCTGAAAAATCTGCCTTTTTTTTTTTTACAAGATAGCCCTTTAGATACTTGGTATCATTTTGCCTAAGAATTTTTTTCTCCAGGCTAAATAGACCAACATTTCCAACCATTCCTCATAACATTTTACTTCCTGCCCACTTCTCTGCTGCTTTCCTCTAGATAAAATCCAGTTTATCAAAGCAGTGTCCAGAACTGGATGCAACATCCAAAGTAGGGTCTGACCAATACAGAACAAAAATGACTGTTGACTTCACTTGATCTTGACACAACATTCCTGCCGATGTAGTTTTTTTTGCATCTGCAACACAAGGGTGGTTTATGTTCAGACAATTCTGTTTCTTCTTATCTCTATTATTGAGCTTAATTTCTCCATATACTATTTATCTATAACCTAGATCACGGGTCGGCAACCCGCGGCTCCGGAGCCGCATGCGGCTCTTTGAGGCCTTACCTGCGGCTCCGGAGCCTCCTCCGCCATTTTGGCGAGCGCATGCGCGCATGCGCGGGCGGGTGCGGGGGGGTGCGCGCGCGCATGCGCGCATGCGTGGGCGGGTGCGGGGGGTGCGCGCGCGCAGGTGCGCATGCGCGAACGGCGCACGCATGCGCGAACGGCGCGCGCATGCGCGAACGGCGCGCGCGGGTGCGCGAACGGCGCGCGCGGGTGCGCGAACGGCGCGTGCGGGCGCGCGCATGCGCGAACGGGGCCGCGCGCATGCGCGGGTGCGCGCGCATGCGCGAACGCGCGGCTCCCAGCGTTTTTTTTTTTTTAAGCTAAATGGGTCCGTGCGGCTCATCCGACGTTTCGGATGGCCGACCCATGACCTAGATTGAAAAGCTTTAGGGATGGAATCTTTCCCTATCATTCCTTTGTGCATCAAAAAAGCATAAATCTAGTGGCATAGAGGAACCCACATGAATGCAACAATATGGACATAGTTTCATGATACATTGCTGTGAATCAAGATTTAAAATCTAATCTGTTTGGAATCTGAAGTCTGCATCTATTTTTAGGAAACATTATCTCAGTGACTATCACAACAGTATTTTTGATGATAAATGTGTAGCTGCTATGTTGAACTGGGATACATAATATGTTAATTATTTTAATAAGTTTTGAAAATCAATAGATTTTTCTCTAATTGGACTATTTAAAAAATTATCCAGAATTGGTGTATCAGATAATATACCTATGGTGCCTTATCATCTAACTCCCTTCTTATGCGATGCATGCAAGAAAATGTAGACATGGCATTAAATGAGGAAAGTGTTATTAGCAAAATAAAATGAGAAACGTCCTGTGATTCTTGTGCACTAGGTTTTCTGCAGAATTCATTATGTCTCAGCTTCCTGCTATAAGCACAAGGTCATGCCAGATACAACTCGTCACACTATATTGCCAATGCATGAAATTCTCATTTTGCTCAACACTCCAAAATATATATTCATGTCATAATATCTTACTGTCCACTTATAGTCTGGGAGAGTCTGCCTATTATATATGCAGCATGTTGGAAGACAAATCCAGCAATAGTTCTGAGATTTCTTCCCTCTCAATACACATGCTAACTCCCATTAGCTGAAAGTTTTACACTGAATTCTGAATGCTCTATGTTAGACTTGCTTCCAAAATTGGCAAAAAAAAATGGAAAAAGCAAATTCATCTTGAACATAAATGTTGTTGCCCTTATGACATGTCAGACCATTGATCCATTTACCTCAGTACTGCCTTTGGCTGGAAGTGACTAAAGGTAGTGACAAGTGCAGAGTTGAAATGACCCTTTGATTTGGGACCAAGATCAGAGAATTGGGAAGTATTTATTCCTTCACTAATTGGATTATTCTTATTCCTATTTCTTTCAACCAGCTTCATTTGTAATAAATGATGTGGCAGTGTAGCATGGTTAATGCCATTGTAAGTGTTAGTGCAGCGTAAGACAATGAAGATATTGGTCAAAACCTGGAAAACCCAATTGTCAAACCCAATTGTTATGACTAGCTGGACTCTCATCCCTATTCCCCCTCCCAGCAGCAACGAATTCTAAAAGCAATAGAGAAAATGGCTACATTTCCAACTGTTGTCAAAGCAAGAACATCCAATGTTAGCAGCGTTGACATCCAGCCCCCCTTACAAAAAGGACAAATCCTGTAATGCAAACAAAATCATAGGTTAAGGGTTTCCTCTAGGTTTGTTAGGGTGTTTCTTATAGAATCTATTAATGAGTCTGTCAGCTTTTACATCGCTAGATTTCACCCAGGTGGCTTCAGACAATGGATACCCCTTCCATTGCACTAAGTACTGCAATTTCCCTTTAAAAATTCTAGAATCAAGAATACACTTCACTTCATTGTGAGTCTGTCCTGCTACTATGAGAGGTCCAGGTGCCTTCTTAGGGGGAGGTCTTAAGGTGGAATCCCGAAAAGGTTTCAGCAGGCTACAATGAAATACAGGGTGAACTTTCCCTAAGAGTCTGGGAAGTTTTAGTTCTACTGTGACCGGATTAATAATCTTTACAATGGGGAAGGGTCCTAAGTACTTCGGTCCTAGCTTCTTACTAGGTAACTTAAGCCGTAAATATTTTGTGGACAAATAAACCTTTTCCCCAACTTGGAATGTCCTTTGAGGAGCCCTTTTTTTATCTGCCTGTTTTTTATATGTCTCGGAAGCCTTTTTCAAAGCAGTTTTCGTGGTTTTCCAGACTTCTTCCCACTCCCGCATCCATTGATCAAGAGTTTGGGAAGCGGAGGGTCCCTGAGGATATTTCGGTATTGGGCTGAACTCTTTCCCTGTGGCCACTTTAAAAGGCATGAAGCCGGTGCTGCTGTGAACAGAGTTATTGTAAGCCACCTCTGCGAAAGGGAAGAGGTCAGTCCAGTTCGTTTGTTGATAATCCACATAGCATCGGAGATATTGTTCCACCATTGAGTTCGCAGATTCAGCCGCCCCATTGGTAGCCGCCCCATTAGTAGATGGGTGAAAGGCCGAAGATAGTCCTTGAGATGAGCCAATTAGTTTAAGAAAACTCCTCCAAAACCTAGCTGTAAACTGCACCCCCTGTCAGAGATTATTCGTTTTGGTGCACCATGCAGTCTGTAGATGTGTTTCAGGAACATCTTGGTTAGTCACTGGGTGGACAGGAGCCCTTTGCAGGCAATAAAGTGGGCCTGCTTTGAAAACAGATCTATCACAGTCAAGATGACCATGTTTCCCCTACTTTCAGGTAGGTCTACTATAAAATCCATAGCAATTTCTTCCCATGGTTAGTAAAGGTCCGCCAGGGGTTTTCCCCAGAATTCTTTTCATGGTGGCACATACAGCACAACTCCGAACATAGTTTTCCACGTCCCGTTTTAATCCCGGCCACCAAAATTGCCGGCGAATGAGGTGTAGTGTTTTTAAATATCCAAAGTGCCCGGCCTGTTTTACATCATGGCCGTGTCATAGCACGTTAAGGCAGAGGGTCTCAGGCAAGTACAGCTTTCCCCCTTTGTAAGCCAAACCATCCCTGCATGTTAGGGAGGTTTGATTGTCCTTGAACCATTGGTCGGTGAGGAGCTCTCATTTTATTTTCTTTGCCCCAGGGTCATCGGGGTTTGGGGCTCTTGAAGGTGGGACTCTGCGCAACATGAGTTGAGAAGCAGTTTGTGGAGTGGAGATAATTGCTTCATTCAGTGCTTTTTTTGTAAAAAAAAAAAAAAAAAAAAGGTGCCGGAACTCACACACATCATATAACCCGCCTTGCCTATCCTACAAGGTTCCATCCAAAAAAGGTGCCGGAACTCCGTTCTGGGCGTTCTATGAGAAAAAAAGCCCTGGCTTCATTAATCTCTTCACGCTAGCTCTTGTACTGGGGCAGTCTGGATAAAGCATCAGCTAAGAAGTTTTTTCCTCCCGGTATGTACTTTAGGGTGAAATTAAAATGGTTAAAGTATTGCGCCCATTGTACTTGTTTTGGGGACAATTTGCGGGGAGTTTTCAGTGCTTCTAGGTTTTTGTGATCAGTCCATACCTCAAAAGGCACCTTGCTCCTTCTAAATAGTGTCGCCAGTTTAATAGAGCCCAATGGATTGCAAAGGCTTCCTTTTCCCACACAGCCCATCTCCTCTTGCACTCAGTGAATTTTTTCGAGGTGTAGGCGCAGGGTTGTAGGGTCCCACTCTGGTTCTTTTGCAGTAGCACAGCTCCAAGGGCCACGTCACTGGCATCAGCTTGAATCACAAAGGGCTTCCCTGGGCAAGGATGCTTTAAGACCGGTTCGACCACAAATAGCCTTTTTAAATTCTCAAAAGTGGTTTGACAGTTCATAGTCCATGCTAGTGGTTGGCCCAGATGCGACTTTCCTCTGTCTTTGCCTGTTTTCAGTAATTACGTAAGGGGTAAGGCAATTTCAGCAAAGGAGGGGATGAACTGACGGTAGAGGTTGGCGAATCCCAGAAAGCTCTGGAGATATTTGTGAGTCTTTGGGGACCGCCATTTAATTATGGCTTTCACTTTGGTCAGGTCCATTTCAATGCCCTCGCTGGAAATTCTGTAGCCAAGATAATCTAGTCGGGTCTGGTGAAACTCACACTTTGATAGTTTAACATAAAGTTTGGCATTCAACAGTTTCTTTAGCACTTCTCTCACTAGTTTTACGTGGTCAGCTATATTCGTGCTGTATATCAGGATGTCATCAAGATACACCAAAACCCCTTTGTATAAATGGTCATGTAGTACCTGATTTGTACTTTCTGGTTTAATGTCATGGTTCCGATAGATGAAACTCTTCAAAAGAACTTCGAGGCATTGTTTACCTTAAAGAATCTAATTCTCCACCGCTTTGGCAGCAGGACAAATGAGCAAAAAATCTTCACTTGAATATTAAGAAATGGGTGGAGTGAGAAAGCAAAGCAAGAGATGCCACACCATCAGGTGAACAAGACTAGTGGAGGAAATACCAAGAGTAACTCTACAGAGATATATGGACTATTTGAACTTCCTGGCCTACTAACTTGATAGAAAACCCTTATATGAATCCTCTCCTGCTTATTTTAGGAGCAATCTTCAGCCTCACTCTTGATCACAGTCACCAAGCTCTGTGTCGAAGATTCAGCTCTGCGAGTCCATCTCTATTAGAAGTAACACTGAAACAGTAATGTAGTGTATTATCCCTTCCCAAAATGCGCAACTAAGATTCACTTTCATATGGAATACTAATGTAGCGTTACCCCCTCAGAGGCTGCCAAAGCCCAGCCCTCCTAGCCCCCTCCCTCCTTCCCATTACGCCCAGCAGCCGCGCTCTCAGGGCGTTCTCGGGACATCACGCAAGGTGAAGGGGTGGCAGGCTCTCGTTGTCAATGGAGTTTACTGGAACAAAGATGACCAATCCCTAACCGCGGCAGTCAGTGTGTGACTATGTTCATCAACCTCCTGGCAGTCGTGGTGGTAATAGTCAATGGCTTGTAGCAGTCTCTTGGAAAAACAGGGGGGGTGGGGGAAAAGACCCTCTGGCTCCAGGCAGCAGCGGAAAGCACCAGCGAAGATAGTCAGCGCTCCATGGCAACAGCTCACCCCACGAGGGCAACTCCCCAAATGTCTTCAGCTTGCACAGTGATAATAATCAAAGTTCGGATGGCCGCTAGTCTCCGAAACGGTAGCGGCCAGCCTCTCCTTCTCTTCTGTCGTCACTCATAGCCCCAGGTCTCCGCATCCCAAATCCCCCCCCTTCCCTCGTTCTCTAGTTAAAACTTAGATTTAAAACCCCAGCAAACTTTCCCTCTTCTCACTCTCACTCTTTCCTTTGCTCGGAATATCCCCCCTGCGAAAGAAAGCAATAAAACTCTCTCACTCTCTCTTTCTCTTTCCCTCTACTTCAGAAGAAAGGAATCACCTAAAAACCCCAAACTCCTCTTCGGCTTCACCTGGTCTCTCCCCGACAACAACCACCCCACCCCTCTTTCTCCTTCCCCTTTTCTTTCCTTCTGCCCGATCCACGCCCACCGTGCCCAAGCCGGCCGCAGCTGTCCGAGCCTCCCACTTCTCACTTCAGTCAGGCTCCCGCAAAGCCTTTCGGCCAGCCCCACTACACTAATTACTGCTACTTTTTTTTTTTTACTGTGGTAGCTTATTTTGACCCTGTTTCTAATATGCTTTAATTTACTTATTTTGATGTCTTCACCTTTTATAAATGGTTTAATATTTGTCTGAGTTTTTATTACTATAATCACTTTAATTGTTGATGTCTTTGAATATGGCTGCACAGAAAAGGGTATGTGTGTAGGGTGTGGGTGTATACACATTCATATATATACAGGGAGAGAAAAGAGTCAACTTTGCCACCAAATATGTGCTACTTGGCAATGTCCCAATTCTTTAGCACTTTTTTCTCCTATAAAACTATGTTTGACAATACGTGCACAGGGAACACAGTGATAATAATTATCCTAGCAATACATTTTACATGTCTATGTGTTTTGATCATCAGAATCTCACATCAATTAAATGAGCTGCAATTTTACCTTTAAAAAAGCGTAAGTGATGCATTACTTACAATACCATCTAATGTATCTGAATGCCCTGAGAGAGTCTAATCAAAAGTTGAATGGGTAGAAATGCTTACATTTATATTGACATGAGCTTGTCAAGAGAACCAATTTGATTTCAAATAATTAGTCATTGGTACCAGATTTAGTCATACTAAGACTAGACCCACTGTAATGAATGGGATTTAATTTCATCATGACAAATATTTCATCATTTTAAACAGGTCTACTCTGGATATAAAGGCATGTTTTCCCCCCCCAAAGCTTCATTCTTGAAATGGTGTAGAAATGGGAAGAGCAACAAGTTCTAAAAATGGGACAATGATGCAGTAGTGATAGTTATCATAAAAAAATGTTTTGATTTATGTAAATATATCTTTTAGAGTGAGCTTAAAAATAGTTTTTTAGCTTTAGAGACAGAGTTTAGAGTGATAATAAAATACTCTGTACTGTATTTTTAGCTTGACCTCTGGCCTTCTTCTATTACTTTTAAACATTTTGTTAATTGTTTTGTTCTATACTGGTTCTAAACTTTGAACTGAACAGAAAGCAGTATGTAGTATATATTCAGTAGGGATTTTGTGCATACCTAGGATGGCTAGTTTCTGGTGCTCCTTGTCTATAATTAAATGTGTGTTTGGTCTAAGCATGGACTGAAACATATGTTTTTCAGGCAGAAGTGTTTCGGAGATGCTATAGCAGGTGGTAGCTGCTATAGAGAGGCACAGAAAGAAAGGCACTGGGAAGTTGAGAAGGGATAAGACGGTTCATGAGATAACTTTCTTGAACCTGGGAACAGCAGCAGTAAAAGGGAGGCCAGTTATCATTAGGAAAAGTGGTGGCCCACCGGCTATGTAGAGAAGAGGAGGAGTAAGGTAAGATTTCTTTGATCTCAAGCCAGAACAACCAAAATGTTCTGCTAAACTGCAGCCCACCTGCAATGATTCACCTGCACTTCCAAAACACAGTGTGCTTGTTTTGGTTTCCAAACAAAACATATTTCCCATCTTGTAAATATTCCTAACATGGAAGTTTTATTCGGAAGAAACCTATTAGTTAATATCTCTGAAGTCTTTAAATCAAATAACTACTCTCTTAACAGTTTTACAGCACTTTTAAAAATAATATTAGAAATAAAGGAATATATTGCATTACAAAAAATATATTAGATCAAGAAAGGAGTAAAGCCAGCGAACCATTGCTACATTAATTGTAAGATTTTTATTTTATGCTTATTATGAGTTTCCAACAATGTCCTCCAGCTCAGTAGCCTATAGAAAAGCACTATGTATCTATGGAATACCCACACAATCATCCTTGGTCTTCCCAAAGTTTTCATTCCAGTAAGTGAATCTTCTACAAGACACTGAGTATTTTATATTAAAATTAAAAGTATTTCATAGCAAATGGAATATAATGTAATATTATAAGGGAATGGAAGGTCCTCTCCAAACCCAACAGACATATCCTTTTGAAGTAGACTGTGTCTAGAAGAATATTCCACTTTTGCTTCATCTCCTTTCTGGAAGCACTAAATATTCTGTCTGGGTCTGTTCTTATGGGCAACAGAGAAGACTGATAATGCTACATTCTCATTGCATTTTCCAAATGCAAAAACTGTCTCCGAAATATATTAATAATCAGTGGTCAACATTTTCCTGGGCAACTAACATTTGTCCAGTAGTTTCATAAATCAATAAAGATACTGCTTTTTGTTCTTTGGTAGAGATGCTTGAAAACATCCAGCCAATTCTGTGTTGCTCTGCTGTGTATCTTGAACTTCGGTGCCTAAACACTCTATGCAACTCATTTAGTTCATTATACTGTAATGAACAAGCATAGTCCACAGAAGATAGCTATAGTAAAGTGATTTTTATGTGCCCAAGCATTGTAGAAAATGCGAAGTATTTTATTTTTGCATCTTTTAGTATTTTTTTAAAAATGTACTATATGTGCATAAGCATCATTACAACTATCCAGTACCCAGGTAATCTTGACTGATCTCAGAAGCTAAGCAGAACTAGCTCAAATGTTGGTGAGGGAACAACTAAAAATATTATGGGCTGCATGCCAGGCTGAGAAGTGAACAATGATCCTGTAAGAGGGCATTTTGAATTGGAAAGCAAAATGGCAGGAAGACATTTTGTACACTGTCCGGATACCTACTTCTTATTGAACAAAATGGAATAAATATGTAACATGGTGTAGTATTAGACATCTGTAGGGTCCCTGGTGCTTTGATTAGCTTGGCTGTTTTCTTGTAGACATTTGATTACCAAACTAGGTAACAGACAAACAACCTAACAGCAAACAACAGCATAATCAAGGAACCACCAAGAACACTCACACCAATGTAACAGGGCAAGCCAGTAGTATATAAAGACAGCAAACCTCACTCCCTTCTAGCACTGATAATGTTACTTAAGTTTGGTAATAAAACATCTGCAAGAAAACAACCAAGATCATGGTTCAACCTTGAGCTGCAAATTCTCTTCCATCAGTATGACTGTTTGGTATTTTATGATAGAACGTTAACCGACTCACAAGCAAAAATTAGGGCTTTGTTGCTTATTCTGCAACGCAGGAAGGAAAATAACTGTATTTTTGCTCAGAATTTGATCTGTTTTATCACTACAACTCCGTAATCTGATGCTCGTTTATGGCAAAGGAAGTCACAACGGTTTGACCCAATCGAACCTCACTGGGAGAACCAAGATGCCTGGCACGCCTGGTCCCCTTTAAGGCTAAGCCCCCGTTTTCTTCTTTACGCTTCACTTGGGAATACACCCACACACAAGGGCGCTCTCTCAAAAAGCAAGAGGGCTTTCGTCGTCCCCCCCCCCCCTTTCTCGCCCTTCTTCTCCCACAAGACAGGATCCCGCCTTATTCGCCTCCTTTCTTCCCTCTGTCCAACGAAGACGCGCAGCCAAACTCTTTCGCCAGACGGCAGGGTGAGGACCTCTGGCTGCCTTTCAAAGCCTCTTTTTTGCAACACCTACCCGCCCTCGCGAGTTCATTTGCTGAAAACAGGAGAGCGGCTACCATCCTCGCTTGCGAACTCTAGTCGCCTTGTGAGTTTCTGCTTAGAAGAGCGAGCGCCCCGATGCGCCCCGGCCGTTGCGCAAAGGCACACGTCTCGCACTCCGGTCGTTGTGTAAACGACCAGAAAACCTTCCCGTCCTACGGCGCAGTTACAACCCATTAATTCTTAGTACTGGACTAGGGAACAGAAGAGCGGAGGCAGAGGGAAAGGGCTTTTGGAAAGGGAGACTCGGGAGAGGTTTTCACCGTTACCCTGGGTTGCTGTCCCACTTACCCAGCCGCAGCGACACTCTTGCCATCTGGGGGAGTTTTTTAAGTCCATAATCCTCACAGCCTTTTGAGGGTGCCAAATAGAAACGCTCCGCCATGATTTCTTTTGTTTAGCTAATTCCTCTGCTTCTGGCTTTCCCGCTTAGAGCGATCTCCTCCCCCCCGTTTCCCTTCTTTATTTATATATTTAATTATTTACTCCATCCCTATTTTACAGTGGTTGAGGCTGCTTCCCCAGGTTTATGGAAGATCTGCGACTGGTTAGCATTATTTTTAAGAAAAGCTTTGTCACAGCAATTTGCTGTTTTACTTTTGTCCACTCCGTGGCAAAGTTGTAAAGCTTTGAAGGCGCCAAAACATCGCGAAGTAACAATGCAGATCCCACCTGAAAATTGTCAACTTTTAAGTTGGCCTTTATACTTGACTTTGTTTGAGGTATGGTCATTAGCATGTCATGTGAATAGGCGTGTCATGCTGAAGTCTTAACTTGGTGTTAAGACATACGAGCAGCTTAGACGGATAGTCTTTGGGTCAGTTGGCAATCCTTTTAACAAATGAGGCCCTTCCCCCACTCCAAACAATCAAATTCTGGACAGATGCTTAGCAAATGAAGCTTACCATCCCTTTGTCTATAAACTGGAAGAGGACTGGCTGAATTTGTATCCCAAAGCTGATGATAAAGGCATTGTCAAACTGCGAGGAGAAGGACAGCCCTAAAAGCATCCTTTAAAATGAATCACATTCTCATAGATTATATAATCCTTGGTACTAATGTTGGAAATTCTTTGTTTCATAAATGGATCCCAGCCCAAATTTTTGCATGTTTTGTGGCTGCAAAAAAAATCAAAGTTGGCATCCCTCACACCACCATTTTCCCTTAAATAATTACAAAATTTTGTTTGATGTCGAATTATTAGTCTGTAACTGCAAGTGTTGCTGGTTGAAGGTTACAGCGGTAATGTAGAAAGTAAACATAATTGAATGCAACGATACTTTGAGATAAACACTTTAGGATTAGGCTCAAGCCATACTAAATTTAAATCCCGGTGAAAACAATTATTTATTTCTGAGTAAACATGGGGCAATACATTTTTTGCATGAGCAGAATTGTCTGTTTTTGACTGACAGTGCTTCTTTACTTTTAATAGCTTCATGGATGAATGAAATTCAGCAAAGTTCTCATCAGCAGAGTTTCATGCTAATTAAAGCTTTATCTGCTGTGCTTTCATTTGTCATACATAGAAGCCTTCCTTTTTTTTTTAAATGGCAACTCTGAATCATGAAAGGCATAAATACTGTGTCAGTTTGCTTTCATGCTAAGGATTCGTTGAATGACTTCTGCATCATATTTACTTCTGATGCTGTTTTGAGAATCCCTTTTCTGTTGGCTCATATAATGCTTCATCATCTTTTATCTGTGTGTGTAACATTAGGAAAGATGGCAGTTTCTTCCTGACCCAGGGGATATAATGTCACATTGAATTAATGAAAGAATTGTTGGGATACCTCTGGCTACGCTGTACCTGCACATTTTTAAAATGCAGGCAGAATATCAAATGAGCAAGAAAAACAAAACAAAAACTCAGTTTCTCTGGATGCAAATTGCTTTAGTGAAGGAGTTCGTGTCTAAAGTCTTACTTTGAAGAGAGGGTTTCTTATACTCTTTCTGGTGAGCTTCATAAGGTAAGTAAAATCCACAGGCTGCAGCTTTCTTTCCTGCATAGACATGGAGTATTGTAGAAAACTTTGATTAAGTATGTGTTGTCAAGTGTTTTCAACTCCTAGTGATCACATCTATCCCTAACCTGTGCTTTCAAGTCTCCCAGCGATGCACTCATGATCCACCTTGCTGCTACTCAACCTCTTCTCTTTCCTTTGGACTTTTGCAGCACTAGAGCCTTTTTCAGAGAGCTGGGTCTTCACATGATGTGCCCAATGTAGGATAAATGTCTATGGAGATTATCAGTCATCCAGGTCATATTTATCCCAAAGATGCTTTTTCACGAAGCAACTGAACTTTCCTGTTTTTCTTTGAAGATGTTTCGCTTCTCATCCAAGAAGCTTCTTCAGCTCTGACTGGATGCCATTCCCCACCAACCACTAATTAATTGGAGTCTGATCATTATTTTCCTTGAGTAAAAACTCTGGGTTGAATTGTTCAGTGATTCATTGGTTTGTTTTCTTGGCTGTCTATGGTATACTCAGGAATCTTCTCCAACACCAGAGTTCAGAGGGGTCAATACTTTCCCTATCTTGCTTCTATAAATTCTAACTTTCTTTTCCATAGAACGTTATGGGGAATACCATGGTTTGCACTATTTTAATCTTTGTAGAAGTAGTTATATCATGACTATTGAATATCTTTTCCAAGGCTTTCATAGCTTTTCTACCAGGTGTTAGTCTATGGCGTATTTCTTGGCTGCTTGTTCCTTTAATTATGATGGTTGATTCTAAAAGGGAGAAACTATCCATCACTTCGATACCTTCATTGTCAATTCTAAGATCGATTGTTCTACTTGTTTGCGTTACTTTTGATCTTTTTTATATTAATTTTTTCCACTGTTCTGATTGATTTAATACTAGGGCTGTCAGATCCTTTGCATTTTTGGCTATAGGGGTAGTGTTATCATTATAGTACAGGTTTCTTATGGGTTTTCCACAATTTTAAAACCATGCTTTAGCCAGTCCAATTACCCTTAATATATATTCAGATTATAGGTTGAATAAATAAGGGGATAGTGCACAGTCTTGTCACGCTCCTTTGCCATCCTGGAGCCAAACTGTTTCACCATGTTCTGTCTGTACTGTGGCTTCCTGCCCTGTATATAGATTTCTCATGAGGACTATGAGATGTTCTGGGATTCCCATTTTTCTGAGCATTTTCACAGATTGACCTGATCGACTCAATTGAAGGCTTTTCTATAATTAATGAAACACATGCTGGCTTCTTTTGGATGTTTTTGGCTTTCTAAATTATCCAGTAGGACTCAGCAATAATCTCATGTTCCTTGATCTTTTCTAAAGTTGGATTGAACATCTGATATCATTTTATTCATGTAGAGCTCTAATTAAGGATATTATACAATAGTTTGCACACTGTGGTAAGTTTCATTTTTTCAGTATTGGAATGTAGATTGACATTTACCAATCAGTCGGCCACTGTGTCTTTCTCCAGATTAGCTGGCATAGCTTCACTACCGGTAGAACCTTGACTGGTTCTTTTTTTTTTTTGCCTGCCATATTTCAGTGGGTATTTCATCAGTTGTTGTATCCTTCCAACTTGGTAATGACCAGAGTGCTGATGTAACTTTATCTTCTAATACGAGAAGAAATACATATCTTCAAAGGTATTTGGGATGCCGACATTTTTCTGTATAGTGGTTTCTTTCCATTGTACTTTGATCTCCTTTGAATCAGTTACTATCTGTCCACTGTTGATTTTATTGTAATATTTTAATTGCCAAGAGTCACAAAACTGGAAGAATAAAAATCAAATGAATGAATAAATAATATGATACAATGAAATACAATATAATACAAGTGACATCTTTATTGCTGCATGCAAAAGGCAAAAGGTGCATCTTGTGTGATTTGTTCTTCACTAAATTCCAAAGAAATACAAGAAAGTCATCATCTCAGCTCTAATGCTTGCCATTTGTATATAAGTCTAGAATCCTGCTTCCAATTAGCGTGGACAATATGGTCTAGATGGACTAATTGTTGAAGGCTGCTTCTAACATTTCTAAACCCTACGTAAAAACAACAATAATAACAACTCTGTTTATTTTGTTGTAAGGCAGGAGGTTAAATAGCAAGTACTGTGCTTTGTATTTGGGGAACTTACTGGGACAAAGTGTCTGGAAGATCTATGAAAGTCATTCCATATCTGGATTGTCTGCAGAATTCTGTGCACTGTCTTTTACAAGCCCATTGTGTTGGATTCTATAAAGCTCTGTCCCTTAGAAGTACAAAATAAAATCAATTGTAGACAGAAAAAAGGAAGTTTTTTTCCCCTTCTCTGTTGTATTATCCTGAGTTACCAAATTGCTGTTTTATAACAATAACTGTACATTAATTATGCCAATTTTCCCCACATGATGACAGATTACAATGAGCAATTCATCATTGTAACATATTAATCGTGAGTATTAGTTTTTAAACGGAAGAATCACATCTGTAACATACTTGTCAGATTAGTGAAAATTACCACAATGATGAAAAATAACCCCCCAGCTTCTACATGCATTGACAAAACAAGTGGGGAGAGGGGGAGAAGCATGATTTGCTATCCCAGTATTCTGTAACTACAGACTGTTGTAAAGAATGATATTTTTTTTCAATGATAACTGAAGCATTTGGGATAAGCACATTATGCCCTTATTTAGGAGAGAAAAGGTTTCTGAATGTAATGTTAAACTATGGAATGTCCCCCGGATTCATGCAGTCTCCCTATTTGCTTTGGGTAAGGTTGTGAGGAGGAAATTAGGATAGTACGTATGACTATGCAGAGCTTTGAAGGAGTGCTCCAGTTCAACTCTAAATACTATTTAGAAATGAAGCACTGAATCAAAGCAAATCAAAAGAAGAAGTCATTGGTGTACTTCACACTTTGGGAGGATAATGCAAATCACCCTCCAAATGGATTTGGTTGGGTCTTCAATGAAACCCTTCAGTTATGAGATAGTGAAATGCCTGCTTTGCATTACAAACTACCTTCTGTCATAGTTTGGGGTATTCTGCTTTAAGAAAAGAGAGCTGAGGTGAATGCCTGCCTCCAAAATATTCAATTCCAGACAGATTAACTGCAGAAAACTAGATAACAGGTAGTCTTCGACTTACGACCACAATTGAGCTAACATTTATGTTGCTAAGTGAGACATTTGTTAAGTGAGTTTTGCCCCATTTTACAACCTTTCTTGCCACAGTTGTTAAGTGAATCACCACAGTTGATTAGTTAGTAACTTGGTTGTTAAGTGAATCTGGCTTCCCCATTGACTTTGCTTGTCAGAAGATCGCAAAAGATGATCACATGACTCCGGGACATAGCAACAGTCCTAAATATGAACCAGTTGCCAAGCATCTGAATTTTGATCACATGAGCATGGGGATTCTGCAAAGCTCATAACTGAAAAACGGTCAAAAGTCACATTTTTCAATGCCATTGTAATTTTGAAGTAAACGAACTGTTGTAAGTCAAGGACTGTTGTGTTTAATAGCTTGTAAGTCTGCTAGTCGTACACCGCTATTGCTAATTTCTCCCTTTTGTGTTCATTTGTACTTTGTCAGATCAGGGAACCTATCTTGTTAAGAATTGTTTTTAAATAGCAATTCTCCAATATTCTCATCTTATAAGATGTGATTCTGAAATTTCTCTTACCAGACAGCATTAAACTCATTCCATTTCAGTGTTACTGTTTATTAATATCCAAGATAAATTTTCTTATGTTACAGGTAGGAAAGATGGTCAGATGGGGATGATGATTTATATGCAGTATACTGTAGATGCAAATGCAGATCCTCTGGGTCCACAACAGTTGCTGATTGCTTTAGATGAGTTGCTGGTCAGAAATGGTAGAAGGTAAGATTAAAAAAAGGAATTGTAGCAATTGGTGGAAACAACTGTTGATGCCTGGTAACCACATCTTCATTTTAAAAAATCTGCAAAGAATTTTGGGATCTAGCATCCATGGTCAGTAAAATGTGAGAAAATGTTAGCATTTAAGTAGCTACGAAGTGATTGCCTATAGAGCCGTGGTGGCACAGTCTTGCAGGCAAATTCTGCTGACTGCCAACTGCCAACAGTTTGGCAGTTTGAGTCTCACCGGCCTAAAGTTGACTCAGCCTTCCATTCTAGGTCAGTAAAACAAGGACCTAGATTGTTGGGGGCAATAGGCTGCCTCTGTAAACCGCATAGAAAGAGATGCACTGTGAAGCAGTATATAAGTCTAAGTGCTATTGCTATTGCAATTATATTCATTAATAAGAACAAGGGAGAATAGTGAAAATAATTGAAAAGGACTGTAAATACATGCAGAATGGCACACAGCATTGTGGGCTGGACACTAATAATTTCTAGGTCTGTCAGCCTTGCACTAAGGAATACTACCTAAGAAGCCATGCTTAACACATGTATGCTTTTATACTATGTATTGTTCAATCTAATTTCTGCCTTATATTAGTAGGGTTCATTTATACTGTGTCAGGCCAAACTTGTTCAGAATTATTCAGCTAGCAATTGTTTATCAAGGTCTTCAGTCTTCATATTTCCTTGACCTTGTACTTAGGATCTATTTGTTAGTGATGTCAATGAATGAACATGAGATTAAAACTAGCCCCAAATTACAATGATGCTGATTTATAGATTGCTGTTTTGTTCACTGCCTACATAAGCAACATGATTTTAAAACTGCCATCTGCAAGGCAAATAAGAAATATTTTACTTGGATGAGAGAAAGGCACATTTTCAAAACAATTTTAAAATCAACAATGCTATCAAGCTGCTGCTAATATATACAGCAACAGTGCTAAATAAAAAAGTAAATTTGTATTTAAACAGTTTTCAAATGCTTTTAGCAGGAGGACATTGTCATGCTTTGACATCCCCACTAAAATGCTTCCTCTTATTCCTCTTTATTTTTATAAAGGAGGACTTCTAGGGTAGATCCTGAAACATTCAAGAATTTCAAGAGTTCTTAGGAGAATTATATTTATTTATTTTGGAAAATTTATATAGCCACCTACTCGCTCATGGCGACTTTAGGCAGCTTACAGAAAATAAAAACACAATGTAGAAGAAATACAAATAATAAAAAATAATAAAAACCCCATCCCTCCCCAGCATCAGCACACACTCACATCAGCTATTTAACGGGCTCCATCCCATTCTGGGTTCCCCAGGCCTGCTGGCAAAACCACATCTTCAGGGCCTTCCGAAAGAGTGTCAGAGTGGGGTCCAATCTAATTTCCAGATGAAGGGAACCACCGTGGAGAAGGCCCTTTTTCTGGGTCCCATCAGATATACCTCCTTAGAGGATGGGACCCGCTACATTCCTTGCCTCCCCATTCTAGTGGGTCGGTGGATGTGACTGGCAAGAGACAGTCCCTCAGATAACCTGGTCCCAAGCCATGAAAGGCTATAAGGGTGACAACCAGCACCTTGAATTGCACCCGGAAGCAAATCGGCAACCAATGCAGCTTTCGCAGGAGAGGTGATATATGTGCACACTGAGGTTTGCACAAAACCATGTGGGCTGCTGCATTTTGAACCAACTGGAGGTTCCAGATGCTTTTCAAGGACAGCCCCATGTAGAGCATGTTGCAATAGTCAAGACGAGAGGTGACTAGGGCGTGAATGACTGTGAGTAGGAATTGTTGGTCCAGGAAAGGGTGTCACTGGTATACAACCCATAGTTTTGCAAAGGTCCTCCTTGCCATGACTGCCACCTGCTCTTTGAGAACTCCCAGATTATGTATTGAGTCTGTTTGGGGCAATGCAACCCCATCCAAGAGCAAAGGGGACAATTCTTTATGGACCAAAGAATCCAAAACCCAGAGCCACTCGGTCTTGCTAGGGTTCAGTTTCAACCCATTGCTCCCCATCCAGCCCCTAACAGTGGTTTTTTCAGGCACTGCAAGAGGGAGGTCACAGCATCACTTAACTCACCATGGGCTGAGATATACAGCTGAGTATCACCAGCGTATTGATAATGTCTCAATCCATGGTGATGGATGATCTCACCCAATTCCTGTGGTTAGTGTAACTCATTGCTAGTATCATGGGAAAAAAGGCAGGAAAACTTTTTCCTATTCTTTTGTTCCTGCTCTTACCACTGCTAAGCTTCCAAATAAGCCGAAGAGGGATTCCTAAGAGGATTTCAACAATTGTCCCAGTGTTTGGGGCATCTTGAAAAAAATGCAGGCAATGTGAGAAGAACTATGGAGAAATTGCCTATCCCTAATTGCTATTTAGTCTCATGACTTCAATCTTACTGAAGATATTTCTTAGTAACAAATGACAAATTAAAGAGGTTGTTTTTCGTTATTTTGTGGGGTTTTTGGTGGGGTCAGGATACAGGCATGTAAATTAAATACTGGAAATACGGCATTTTCTATTTTGCATTTCAATTCTATTTATTCCTAGGGTACAGAGATTTATTTAAAATTATTTAAATTCTATCATTCAGATTCTTTACAAAAGAGATTTTACATAATGTTTTTGGCTTTTTATAATTAAGCCACTTTACATCAATTAAAACAGGAATAAAGAAAATGGAGAAGCAGTTTTCTTTCCAAAAGAACAAACTTGATTTTCTTCCAAAAAGGGATGTATTTTTAACATAAAGCTCTTCTTAAAAAAGTTAAGAAAGTTGTTGTCATAGTAAATGTCAGTTTTTGAACGTTTTAAATGTTCTCATAGGTGTTCATCAGGACTCAAGCAGAAGGAAAGCTGCTTTGAAATATATCAGCTAGACTGATTATAAAAAATTATTTTGGCTTCAAATGTTTTACATGTCTTCTTTTTTAACATCTAAAGCATTTGACACACCAGTTATATTCTTCCAGATGTTTGTATGCATAGTAGCTGTACAGTCTCTTGAAAAGTCCTTTTGTACCTGACACTTTAGCTTTATTAGGAAGCATAATAGTTATCAGCCTATATGTGGCAGGAAATTGAACAGTGTTCTACAGGAGTCACATAAAAGCACCCATTGACATAGACAGTCTGCTATGGGAATAGCATTGTCTGTTTGGTGCATTATAAAAGACTCCTTATAAGAAAGAACTCCTCTGCTCATATGAAAAGGACTCCTAGATTTCAGGTGAATAGTTAGGGATCATCTGTTGTGATGGTGATGTGGTCAAACCAGTCTGATGAAAGCAACATTGTGCCTCAAATTCACTCTCACAATGTTGCACATATCCAAAAAGGATGGAGCTACCAGCACAACATGATGCTGCTTTCGCCATTTTGTCATTCTTTAGGAAATTGTTAAAGGCCGGTTGTCCTCCCAGGCATTGGGGATAAAGTGATTATTAACTACCACCATCACCCAGTTAATGTTGCTGTTTTGTTCTTCCAGTCAGATGTGTAAGCATTGTCTTTTTGTTAGCTGACCTTTGGGAGCCTCAAAATTAGAGAGATAGAGAGATTAGACGAAGTTTGAACATTCATCTTGGGGATATTCATGCTGAACTTTAAGCATATGCTAAGGGCAGCCAAGATATAAAGGAATGTGGAGATAAACTTGAAGAAGGGATGGATGAACCATTAGGGGGAAAATTACATGTCAGTCCTGGGAAAGTAGAAGATGTGAAAAAGAAAATAAAAAAATCCACTCCATTCTGTTTGGTATAAGAGAGAGCAGAGATGGGGTTGTTTTCAGTTTCTTTTTCAGGTTTTCCACATTCACAGGATTGAGCTGTTTCATGGTTTAGGCTGTTCTTCATCAAGATTATTTCCACATTCCTTTATACAAGAAGACATCTACAGCATCTCCTCCTTCTCTGACCCATGGAAAATGAGGGATTCTGCATGATGGTATGCAACTGTGGCTGGTTCATTTAGCTTCAAAGCTTTGGATGTGTAGGCAGGCAGGCAGCATATAGTCCAAGTGATGTGCAGCAGAGCATGAGGGACAATTGGGCACATAACAAAAGTTCCTTTACAGAGAATACAATGGAAAAGGAAGAATGAAATACAAGAAGGGAGAAGCAATCTCCATGCCCCCAAAATGTGAATGTTCTAGATATATGTGTAGTTTGTGGGAAGTTTCCATTGCTTGTCCTCAAGGGAAACATCATGGCAGAGGTGTCCATCTGCTGAATCTGATTGAAACTGTGGAGTAGTCCCCTGGAATAAGCACAGAGCAGAATCTGAAAAGAGTGTGGTTTTGGTGGAGAAGACCCAAATCCCCAATAAAAAATCCAATTAAAGTTCAGTTAAACTTTAAGCTGCAAAGCAAGGCATAAGCTCTTAAGCTTACAAAATTGTATCTCCAAGTGCATTATAGGACAAGGCAAAAGGCACAAACAACAAAAGTTTGCAAATATTATAGTTATAATGGATTGTTAAAGGAGACATTTACTGCAAAAGTATGTTGGAACATAGAAATTTTGTGGTTACCCTATGTACATGTTAATAGCTTTGCTAAGTATTGCAATATGTATATGTAGAAATTATACAAATTATACAATTATACAAAACTATTGCATCAGTTTTGGTCATCACAATATAAAAAGACGTTGAGACTCTGGAAAAAGTGCAGAGAAAAGCAACAAAGATTATTAGGGGGCTGGAGGCTAAAACATGAAGAACGGTTGCAGGAACTGGGTATGTCTTATGAAAAGAAGGACTAGGAGAGATAAGATAACATTCCAGTATTTGAGGGGCTGCTACAAAGATGAAGGGGGCAAACTATTTTCCAAAGCATCAGAAGGCAAGACAAGAACCAATGGATGGAAACTAATCAACGAAAGAAGCAACCTAGAACTAAGGAAAAATTTCCTAATGGTGAGAACAATCAACCAGTGGAATGACTTGCCTTCAGAAGTTGTGGGTGCCCCATCACTAGAGGCTTTCACAAAGAGACTGGACAACCATTTGTCTGAAATGGTATAGACTCTCCTGCTCAAGCAGGGAATTGGACTAGATGACTTCCAAGGTTCCTTCCAATTCTGTTATTCTATGTATTCTATATAAATCCTAAGACGTTATTGTAAAGGGACAGGAATTACTGTACAGAGACATGTGAAACATATTGTGACCATGTGACTTGTGGTAAATGCTGTATAAAACTACCACTGGACATAGTGGGATACAAAGGCTTTGAGAGAGGCCTCCCTGTCTCTTTTTTCTGCAGATTTTTATTTATTAAATTTATGTGCTGCCTATCTCACTACCCAAAGCAACTCTAGGCAGCTTCTTTGACAAAGCTTGTACAATCTCTACATTGATGTGTTCAATTTGTGTAAAGGGCACACCGGGCAATGAACTATGATGACCCAGGGCCCCGAACGGAGGCAAAGCAGTTGTCTGGCAAGTGCTACAGTCCTGGAATCACTGCCAATGTTCACCCAAACGCTCCCCCATATGCTGGCAAGAGTTCAACCAAGATAGCCAGGAAAGTTTACAAAATTCTCAACACAAGACAGATAACAAAACGTAAAAAGTCCTTTTACTCTCGGCTTGTCTGCGAACTGCAAACTGCCGACTGCAAGGAGAGATCAGGAATGTAAGCTATGATCAGGAAGCAGGAAACAAACTGGTCCGGAATACAAAGCGTCCAGGTTACAAGAGCACAAGTCACGACAATATCAAGATCCCACGTTTGTTCCCGGCAAATGCCTCACCCCACAGCGTCTGCTTAAATCCTAATCCACAGGTGTGCCTTGTGGAGTGGGGCGGGACGCTCTCCTCCCGAGCAAGTGAGCCTGCCTCCGTTGTTCTCTCCTCCTCTCTGCTCTCCTTGCTCTAGGATCAGGTGGGGAGGGGCCTTGTTCCTCGCCTGAACTCTGCCTCCCCTGTTCCAAACCTGAAGGGCCCTGGCCTGCCTCAGCCTGCTTCTCCCTACAGTCCTCCGAAGCCACAGACACCCCCTCCTGGGCCTCAACAGGGAACTCCATCTCTTCCTCGGAGTCAGGCTCGAACAGAGGCATGACATGAACCCAGTGTTGAATTGGGACAGTTTGACAAAAGTCAAGAGTGCTGCAGGTTAGGTTTAGAAACAGGGATCTGGGTTTCTCTGGCACAATGGGAGAGAGGCTTTTAGATGATAGGAGGAGAAATGGCTGAGAGGAACATCAGCTCAGTATTATCCCTCCCCCCTCTATTACTGTCATTGCATAGCATTAAAGTGCAAAGAAGCGACAGTGTCCATTCATGAAGTCCTTTCATAGGACCTGTGATTTACCAATCTAGTGCAGCCGCCGCAATTCATTTTTCTCCCAACTCATTCTGGCAATGGAATGTTGAAGCTGTTACTTGATTGTGGAAGGTTTCTGTCCATTTGGCTGGTGTTTGGTTCACCATTAAAGTTATAAGGGCAACTATTCTGGAATGAACATGGAATAAAAAACAGCACATTAGATATTTACTGTTCTCCCTAGGTGAGAATAATGAGAGAAGCAGACTCTAGTTAGGGGATACAGAAGAAATTGGTATACTGAAAAATCAAGGTCTGTTGATATGCTCGTGGGCAGGTAAGCAAGTGATGCTTGCCTTCCTTGCAAAGATGGGAGGGGAGAAAAGTAGGGGAATGATAGCTGAACTCCGGACAGAATACCTGGTTTACATGGTTGCCAATTCATTGCAATCTGGATAATGATTTCTTAAGTCAGCTATAGGTCTATAGCTGTGGTATCAGCATGGGAGGCAAGCAGCTTAAAGCTGTTGCACAGAATTGTCCATTGTTTCAGTTATTTTATTGCTGTAAACCCTTTAGAAAGCTAATGGGGCCATTATGCCTCCAGATGGCACCAAAAAAAAGAGTATAAGACTGCTGGTGGCTAGTACATTACACTAATTCTGCACCAGTTGCTTTTTTTTCCCCAGGCCTGATTTGGAAGCTACAAATGAATTATCTGATGGACCATCTTCCTTTGTGTAGGCCTGTGCAAACAGGCCAAAAAAAGTGGAGCTGTATATTATCAAATGGGTACAATATAATAATAGAAAAATTTGGGTTTTGTATATGTATTTGCACATGCATTGTTTAAAACTTTCCACCAAAACATTTATTGCTTATGGCTTCCTTGCTCAATAATTGTCAGTTATCGTTGTTGTTACATCATCACTTGGTCATCACATAAATAGATTTTCTCCATTATGATTTCTCCCTAGCCTGGTCCTTCAAGTTTTCTAACGATGCACTAATTGCCCCTGAACTAAGTCAATTCACCTTGCTGCTGGTCATCTTCTTCTCTTTTTTTTCCAAATTTCCCAGCATTAGAGCCTTTTCAGGAGTCATGTGTCCAACTAGGATAATTTGAGCCTGATCATCTGTGCCTTAAGTGAGACCTCTGGGTTGATTTATTCAGTAATCTATGTGGTTTTTTTTCTTGGCTTTCAGTGATATTCTCAGGAGTCTTCTCCAACTTCAAAGTTTGTAAGTGTGAATTCTGTTTCTGTCTTGCTCCTTCAAAGTCCAACTTTGACTTCTACAGTAATAGTGTGCACTATTTTGACTTTTCTAGATATAGATGCATCAGGGCATTTGAATATCTTTTTGAAGGCTTTCATGGGTTCCATAGAATATGATAAGGAATATCATGGACTTGCACTGTAGTGATCTTTGAAGGTATAGATACAGCACAGCATTTGAATATTTTTCCAAGGCCTTCATCACTGGTCTACCGAGTGCTAGTCTATGGCATATTTCTTGACTACTTGTTCTTTACTGTTGATGATAGACCCTAAAAGGCAGAAACTATCCACCACTTTGAATTGTTAATTCTAAGGCTGGTTGTTCTGCTTGTCATTAGTTTGCTCTTTTTATATTTAATTTTAGTCCCATTTTTTCACTCTGCTCCTTGACTTTTATTTATAAGAGCTTGCAAAATGTTTGCATTTTTGGCTATCAGAAAGGGTGTCATTATCACACCACAAATTATTGATGGGTTTTTTCCCATCCAGTTTTAAAACCATCTTCTTTCATTCCATCTCTCCTTAATATACATTCAACATAGAGGTTAAATAAAAAGGTTTCGCTGTCAGTCATGTCCAACTGTAGGACATGCTGCTTATTTCCGTTTCTTGGCTGAGGGAGCCAGCGTTGTCCGAAGACAATTTCTGTGGTCATTTGGTCAGCATGGCTATATGTCAAAGGCACATGGAATGCTGTTGTCTTCCCATTGAAGTGGTACCTATCTACTTGCATTTGCATGCTTTCAAACAAGCTCAGTGTCTTTAACGGCTGAGCTATCATGCCCCCTATTGGTTGAATATATAAGGGGAAAGTATAAACCTTGTCTCACTCTTTTGTCTCACTCCTTTGCCAACCTGCAACCTTTCATTTTTTTAGCTACTTGGGGCTGACTCATGTTGTATTGAGCAGCTGTTTCCTCATGATTCAGTAATGTTGGAAGACATGAGACAGGCTAGGCATGTAGGTCAATAGCAGTGGTTGGAAAAGAAGTAGATTTACATATGCTAAGGCAGAACAAGCCATGTTAATAGTGCAAGATGCAAACTTAGTCATTATTTTGCTTTTTGTAATAGAAGAGGCATAGAGATAGAACATATGCTTTATATATAAGAGATTCCCCCATCTTCAGTATCTCTAAATAAAGACAGTGTTGAAGATGACCTCTACTTGAGACTTCCAATAACTCCACAGTAAAAAATGGCGGGTTAGATGGAGCAACTGCTTATTCAAGATGAGGTAAATTTGCACAGTTTCTGAGTCTAATTTAAGCCGAGTAGTCTGTTGTTTTTTAAAGTTTAACTCCTGCTTTACAGCTGCAAGAGCTTGACAACATAAGAACTAAAGGGATGATTGAACAACTTGACATTCTTTTTCCAGAGCATACTGTAAAAATATTTCAAACTCAGTTTGACACCTAGGAAAGAAAACCTTAGATCAAGAAATGTCAGTTTGGCACTTCACAGAAAGAGAACGATGTGATATATTATGTCATTCAGGAGCCAAGGTGGTATAAACCCACACGAATAAACTTCCCTTACTGAGTGCTACAACGCACCATATCCTTGGAAAGCCCAATCAAATGGATCGTTATAGATGTTTGTGAAATGTTGTGACATGGAAGTCCCAAAATTGAGACTGACCCATATTTCTCCATCTAGCTTTTATGGCTGAAAATTCTCCTCTTTATCTGGATTGCCCTGCTGGTTTTCTTTGATGTCAAAAAACTATGTTTGGAACTGATAAATGGAATAATAGTCACTCTAACTGTGATGTTTTTCTTAGGGCAAATGACGGCAGGGTTCTTCAACCTTTAAGATGATATCTGGTCCAGCTTCTTCCAAGGAATCTCCCATAAAACTGCTGTCTTGTGGATTTCTCATAATTATAGCCCGCACAAAATGACAGTCCCTTTATGGGAAGGATTTAGGGTTAATTGCATATAAGGAGACTATGTCACAAAAGTGAGCAACTTTTTCTGCCTAGGAACCACGGCATGACTTGTTATTCTCCCTGAGGCTGGAGGGAATGTGGCCAGATTGTTCAGATTGTAAGGCAGGGGATTGAGAGAGATCAGGGCAAAATGGTTTCCTTAAGCCTTGCAAAGATATAGCATTCATTTTGCTATTAAAAGCCTTGAGAATTAAGTGGATGAGTGAAAATTTCAGACTCTGTTTTTTTATATAGTCAAATAAAATTACATCTTAAAATCCTCAAAAAATAAGGGGGGGAAATCTGCCATTTGAGGTGCTTTTTTACTTTGCTTGTAAATTGAGTCCAGGGGGCCATCTTTGTTTCACTAGGCCAGGGGTCTTCAAACTTGGCCCTTTTATGACTTGTGGACTTCAACTCCCAGAATTCCTCAGCCTGCACTAGGCCATGGGTTACTCCTGCACTGTTAGTTAAAGCTTGTTATTTTAGATAAAAGGGAATTGCACCATTAGAAATTTCTTCTTTTAAACAAAGAAGGCTAAAGATTAAAGGAGCCTGCCTCTTAAATCTGGCCATTTCTTTTTCTGGAGCTTAAAGAGCATCTTCTTCTCATTTCAACCAGTCTGCAATTTGTTAAAACTGTTGTAATGGCTTATTGAACGTCCTCATACATACCACAATCAAAGTCTCCCTATATAATACATCCAAAAAAATGGATACTCAGGTAACTTCTATCAAAAGTGCCTGATTACTCAACTCACCTCAGCAGAATTAACACAAGTTATGAAAAGGATAACAGTGCCATACATCAAAAACATCTCAGAAACAATTAAGAGACCATTACAATTACACAGCATCACTGTAGGACACAAATTAAAGCCTTCAATAACATCTTAAATAATCCATAAGATCAGTGGTGGGATTCAAATACCTGAACAACCGGTTCTCTTATTGGATGCAGGCCTAGGCCTCCAAGACCTAGAACGGACTTTCGGAAGTGGCATCCATGCACTTCCGGCGGGTTGTTCTAGGCCTGGAAGGCCTCCTCCAGACCTCAGGCCTAGACTGGACTTCCGGAAGCACTGTGCATTAAGCTGGTTCTGCCAGCTGAATCCCACCACTGCATAAGACCCAGTAACTCTTAAGAAGAAAAACGAGTCATTTACAACATTCCGGTGTATGGGCTGTAATAGTGACTATGTAGGATAGACAGGCAGAAGACTACCAAGGTGCATCCATGAACACTAACTAGCAGTCAAAAGACACAATGAAAACTCCTTAATCTCATAACACATGGACAGACTCAACCATAGTTTCAACTGGGATACTTTGAGCATCCTAGACCAAACTAAATCCAAAAATGCTAGGGAATTCCCAAACCATTCAAAAAAGAATAATAAAAAAAAGCTAAGAAGGAAACAAAAAGACCAGAACACATCTCCTTCAAAAATCAATGCCCAGATTAAGCAGGGATTAACATCAGACAAACAATCAGAAAACAATAGCTTAATCAAGGAACTACCACAGAGAATACAACATACCCACCAAGATTGGCACAACAAACTACAGGGAGCAAGCCCCACACTCACTCGCACTGATGATGTTACCTAATCAGGTAATGAAATATCTGCAAGCAAACAACCAAGTTCACGGAGCACCAAGGACTACACACTTCAACCCTGAACTTCATATATTCTCTTACATTTAAAAGAAGGATGCTTATGCAGATACCCGCTCCTGTCAGCTGTCCTGGGTAAACCAGAAACACAACTAGATGAGCTAATTCTACTTCATTATAATGTTATATTGACACAATCTTGCATATCTAAAGGTACAAACTTCCCACCACCATTTATAACCATCTGAACAATTTAGGGCGGGTCCTTCCTAAGTTTCTTCCTCTGACCATTAATAACAATAGCAGTAGCACTTAGACTTATATACATAGTCACTTATATACATAACACTTAGGCTTACATTCATAGTGCTTTACAGCCCTCTCTAACCAGTTTATAGAGTCAGCATATTGCCCCCAACAATCTGGGTCCTCATTTTACCGACCTCGGAAGGATGGAAGGCTGAAGTCAGGATCGAACTCCTGGCAGTGGGCAGAGTCAGCCTGCAATATTGTATTCTAACCATGGCTCTTTTTTAATTCTTTGGGGGCTCCTGCCTCTTTTATTTGATTGTTTCCTAGGCAGCATCTCGCTCATTCCCAAGGTCATCCAAATATTCCATTATACTTCTATAAAGAGATTAAGGCTTCACTGAACCAGGAGCTCCTTTGAAGAGCTTTGATATATGATTGCCTTTACTGTATTTACATTGTTGCTATTTTCTTATTCTTTTTTTGTTTGTTTTGTTTTTTTCTATGTGCTAGTTTGAAAAGAGTGTGGTGGGGTAGCCAATATAGGAATATTGGATAAGACCAGGTAAATTTATTATAGGTTATTATTGTTGAATGGCTTGTGTTAAAAAGTTCTCTTTGAAATTTCAGGTCATTGTTTTAAATCCCTGCCTCTCTTCATGTAGCACAAGGAAAGAGCTGCTCTAGAATCTTAAGATGCTTTGAAGCTTGCGGTTTCCTTTGAGTTCATCCATTTGTGAAACTGTAGTTCTAGATAAGTGTTCTTGCTCCAGGCTTTCATAAACTTTTTACAAGTATGAACAGATCTTGCTATTACCAAAGCAGAATACCCATTAAAACTTCAAAGCACTCTTTTAATTTAATTTTGCCCATTGCAAAGCAGGGAACACTTATTTGAAAAAAAACCAGGAAGTGGAATGTATGAATATGCACATATGTGAAAAGTCTGCTTTTTTGTAGGCTGAACTAGCATTAAGGTTTTATGACCATCAGTAAAGAGTCCAGGTTTCCTGTTCTGTTTTCTTGGGGTGGGGGGGCTTAATACACATATGTTGGTCCTGCACTACAATAAATGTATGCAGATAATTCTGAAAAGACAAGGGTGTTTTTAAATGACTATAGAGAAAATCAAATGGAGAGTGAAAAAAGATCCAAATTGCTACAACTGAGAAACAAGAGAATCATCATCATCATCATCATCATCCCCCAGTGAGGCACTACCTTGACGTGGTTGTAGGGCTTGTGTGCTCTGAGGAAGATGAGAGCTATGCCAGAGGTTCAACCATACTGGACAGGTCTCATCAGAGGAGTCAGACAAAGAGTGTCTCTCCCATAAAAAATATGGTGAGACGTAAATTTCAGAAAGCCATACTGGCTCGGATGTCGCTTGGGTTAACAAGGTCTGTGCTAAATGTTGGAGTTCCTGGATATCTGGTGAAAAATGGGTTACAGGACTCAGGACTGTTGACTGAGCAACCAGGGCCAGCAGCTGCAGAAGAAGAGGTGTTTACCTGTCGCAAATACACAGTGATTGAAAACAAAGAAATAATGATCTGTTATTACAGATCAGGTTCAACAAGAAGAGGCTATCTAAAACAAATGCACCAGTTCTGGAAAGAAGAACATCCAGAATCAGAAATAACAGAACAGAGACTAGCAGATCAACACTGATTTATAATACGAAATAAAGTATTCGCAGAAACAGAATTGGACGAACTGCAAAGGTTTACCCAGGGCAAAGAAAAGCCTTGCCAGAAGTAATTCAGAATGTAGAGGCAAACCAGGGGGAGTTGGCAGTGAAGGAATCCAGCAGAGATATACAACTGTTCCCATTTGGAAACCAGGCACCTCTTCCTCAGGAAGAACAAAACCCTCTAACTAAAGAAATAAAAGAATTGAAACAAAGAATAACTGAGCATCTAGAACAGCACAAAAACAACAGAATAAGGCTGCCTGTATTGAAGCTTGTTCCAAAGAAACAGCTAGCACAAGTATTAAAAGATGCAAATACTGCAATATCAAGTATAAGCACCAATTCACTGCAAGAAACAAACCAACTAATGTACAGCACAGCTGCAGTTATAACTGAATACCTGTGATGCAAAATGAACAAAGAAGAAAAACAAACAGTGCACCACAAAAATGGAAGGTTAGACTAGAAAATAAGATCAGCAAGTTAAGATAACATGCAAGCAAGCTAGAACAGATGAAAGAAAAGAAGCTGAAGAACAAGAAGACCAAAGAATACCTAATCAAGAAATACCACTTAGAAACAAGGAAGATCAAGGAAGCACTGGAAATAATAAAGCAGCAAATAACAGCTATAGCCAGGAAAATCAGTAGATACGAAGCTTGAATTGCAAATTATAGGCAGATTTCAATCCAATTTCAATCCAATCAGAAACATTTCTACCAATCCATCAATGGAGAAACTGCAATGAATCAGTCAGTACCTGACAAGGAAGAAACAGTGCAGTTCTGGAAACAGATATGGGATAACCCAAAGAAATACAACAAGGATGCGGCTTGGTTAAAAGAGGTGGATGCAAATAAAACAGAAGTTGAAATGAAAGAACTAGTAATAACAACAGAAATGGTAGAAAAAAGAGCAAGGAAGATCAAAAATTGGTCAGCACCAGGTGAAGATGAAGTGCATGGTTTTGGTTGAAACATCTAACTGTTATATACCCACTCATTGCCAAGCAGTTCAACAATATACTACAAGGAGGAGAAATTGAAAAGTGGCTAACAACTGGAAAAACCTACCTAATAATGAAAAATCCAGCAAAAGGGGCAACACCAGGCAACTACAGACCAATTACCTGCTTACCAACAACTTTCAAATTGCTAACTGGTGTGGTAGCTGATGCAGTACAACAGCATCTAGTTGAAAACAATCTCTTTCCACCTGAGCAGAAAGAAAACCACCCCAATAGCAGAGGAACAAAAGATCAACTCCTAATAGACAATGATCTTGGAAAACTGCAAGAAAAGGAAGACCAAACTGAATGTGGCATGGATTGACTACAAAAAGGCATTTGACTCTCTGCCACATGACTGGATAATCAAGTGCCTAGAAATAACAGGAGTCAGTAGAAACATCACAAAATTTGTGCAAAGATCGATGGCACAATGGAAGACACAGTTGCAGATCAATGGTGAGAGACTGGGAGAGGTTAATATCAAGAGAGGAATATTTCAAGGAGATTCACTATCACCACTACTATTTGTTATTGCACTGTTTCCTCTTGTCAACAATACTGAATAACTCAGGACATGGCTATCAAACATCAAAAACATCTGCCAGACTATCCCACTTCCTTTACATGGGTGATCTGAAGCTGTATGGAAAAACATCATCTGAAATAGAATCGCTGCTCAACACTGTCCGTATATATAGCCAAGATATTGCAATGGAGTTTGTGCCACACTTACTATCAAACAAGGAAAAATAGTGAAAACTGAAGGAATCAAGATGCCCCACAAAAATAACATTAAGGGTCTGGATGAGGAAGATTACTACAAATACTTGAGTATCCTTCAAGCTGACAACATCAGGCACACTGAAGTCAAGAAAAAGATTAGAGGTGAATACATCAAGAGAGTGAAGAAGATCTTAAAGTCCAAACTCAATGGAGGAAATACCATGAAGGCAATCAACACCTGGGCAATTCCAGTCATTAGATACACAGCTGGAATAATGGACTGGACTCAAGCAGAACTAAAAGCAATGGATAGGAAGAGCAGAAAAATAATGACAATGAATCATGCCCTTCATCCATGCAGTGACATTGACAGACTCTATCTACCAAGGCAAATAGGTGGGCATGGAATGCTGCAAGTACATCAGATGGTTGAAGAAGAAAAAATGGCTTTGGAAGAACATCTGAAGGACAATGATGAAGATGCACTGAAATTAGTATATCAGGAAGGCTTACTGACTACTGGAGAGACCAAATTGGTCTACAAGAAAGACCAAATGAAGAACAGAATAGAGGCATCGGAAGACAAAGCACTACATGGCCAGTACAAAAAAAAAATAGCTGGGAAAGCAGATAATAACAAGACCTGGCAATGGCTAAGAGCAGGAAAATTGAAGAAAGAGACCGAGGGACTAATTCTGGCTGCACAAGACCAAGCCTTAAGGACAAATGCATATAAAGTCAAAATTGAGAAGCAGCAACAGACAGTAAGTGCCGCCTATGCAAAGAAGCTGAAGAAACAGTGGACCACCTGGTAAGCTGCTGCAAGAAGATCGCACAGACTGACTACAAGCAGCGGCATGACAAAGTAGCAACATTTCTTTGAAGTGTTCCATTAGTCGGAACCATGACAGGTGCATTGGAAGATCTGCAAGAAATATCATTTGCCTGTAAGCAAGAACTGGTGGGATCATAAAATAGAGAAAGTCATAGAAAATGATAAAACTAAACTGCTCTGGGACTTCAGAATTCAAACAGACAAGCACCTGCAACATAAGACCCCGGACTTAACAATTGTCGATAAGAAAGACAAAAAAGTCTGGATAGTGGACGTGGCAGTGCCTGGAGACAGCAGAATAGACGAGAAAGAACTGGAGAAGATAACAAAATACAAAGACCTACAAATAGAAATCGAAAGACTGTGGCAAAGGCAAGCAAGGGTAGTACCAATAGTAATAGGCGCCTTGGGTGCAATCCCAAAACAACTGGGGCATCACTTGAACACCATTGACATTGACAAATTCGCCATTAGTCAATTGCAAAAGGCGGCCTTACTAGGAACTGCTTCCATCCTATGACAATATCTGTAATACCATCAAACATCCACATCTGCCTATCCCAGGTCCTTGGTAAGGACTCGATAGGTAGACAAAAATGCCAAATCCAGTCTGAACATCTGGCTGACTGTGCAATGATCAATAACAACAACAACAACAACAACAACAATAATAACAATAATAATAATAAAATAAAGTTGGAAGGGACCTTGGAGGTCATCTTGTCCAACGCCCTGCTCAGGCAGGAAACCCTATATCATTTCAGACAAATGGCTGTCCAGTCTCTTCTTAAAAACTTCCAGTGTTGGAGCATTCACAGCTTCTGGAGGCAGGTTGTTCCACTGATTAATTGTTCTAACTGTCAGAAAATTTCTCCTTAGTTCTAGGTTGCTTCTCTCTTTGGTTAGTCTCCATCCGTTGCTTCTTGTCCTGCCTTCAGGTGCTTTGGAGAATAGCTTGACTCCCTCTTCTTTGTGGCAACCCCTGAAATATTGGAAAACTGCTATCATGTCACCCCTCATCCTTCTCTTCATTAGACTAGACATACCCAATTCCAGCAACCGTTCCTTATATGTTTTAGCCTCTAGTCCCCTGATCATCTTTGTTGCTCTTCTCTGTACTCTTTCTAGAGTCTCAACATCTTTTTTACGTCATGGTGACCAAAACTGGATGCAGTATTCCAAGTGTGGCCTTACCAAGGCATTGTAAAGTTGTATTAACACTTCACGTGATCTTGATTCTATCCCTCTGTTAATGCAGCCTAGCATTGTATTGGCTTTTTTGGCAGCTGTAGTACACTGCTGGCTCATATTTAAGTGATTGCCCACTAGGACTCCATATATATGAAGCCTTCAGTGGTTTTGAAGAGACATTTTTAAAAAGGACCATTAATGGCAAAGCAGCCCAGGTTCGAATTTCAGAAGGGTGTGGCTGGCTGATGAGAGCTAAGTAAAAATATGGTTTCTTTTCAAATTTGATTTCTAAAAATCTTTAAATAGTGCTGTATATTTATTTCTAGTACTTTTGAGGTTTTTTTTTTTACATGTCCACAATATATGTTAAAATGTTCCTTCTGCTTCATGGCACTTCCAACATTTATTACTATGTGATTTGTTTGTCTTGGAACTTATTGATGACGTGGGTAACATCTATGAAGCATTTTATTTAAGTTTTTGCTTAAGTTACAACTAGAGTAAATGTTATAGTTCCAGTAGAAGAGAATATACGTAGCTGTGCAGTCCTTGGTACACTCTGAGCTTGGTTGTTTGCTTGCAAATGTTTCATTACCCTATTTAGGTAACATCATCAAAGTTAGTGAATGTGAGGTTACTTAGTGCCTTTATTTATCTGAAAATCTGCAGAAAGTTTGCCATTGTTACATACTTTTAACCCAGGCTTTGAACTCTTCTCCAAGGTTAATTTTGGGTCAATACTGTAAGAAAAAATGATCATTGCAGATTATCAAAGGCTTTTTTTGAGTCTAGGAAGAATAGTGCTGCCTTCTTTTTGTTGTTGTTACTAATATATTCAACTGAATGGATTGTAAACCAGTGTTATCCTTTATATAAAAGGTAAAGGTAAAGGAGTCCCTGTGGATTTTATTTCGGTAGTTGTTGGTGGTGCTCATCTGCATTTTAAGGCCGTTGAGTCAGCACTGTCCGAAGACGTTTCTGCGGTCATGGCCAGCGTGACTTCATATCCTTTATATTGCTCTTCAGAATGTAACCTGTTTGATTGTTATGTATTGTATCTGGATCACATTTCCTTTAAAGTCCAGCTAATTCTATCTCAAGGGTGTTTTTTTAAGAGGCATCTGGACTTTCTTGTTTTTATTTGAAGACATTTCGCTTTTCACCCAAGACCATTCTTCAGCACTGAAGAGCTGAAGAAGATTCTTGGATGAGAAGCAAAATGTTTTCAAAGAAAAACAAGAAAGTCCAGTTGCCTCCTGAAAAAGCACCTTTGGGACAACCATGACCTGGATGACTGAGAATCTCCATAGACATCCAGCTAATACTGTTGTAAAAAAATTATAATCTGCATTCAGCAAAGAGATAGGTTACATAATTGGTCTTTATATTTTCATTTATTGTGTTTATTATTGGTTCCAACAATTTCTCCTTAGGTTCTTTGTAACATTGAGCCATCAGGCCATCTGTACTTGGTGCCTTCACATGTTTGATTTGTTTTATTTCTTGTTTTGTTATTTGGATAGTTATAGATTTACTCAATATTTGTATGTGTTAATAATTAAATTCTTTAATAACTTTTCATGGCTGCTTTATCAATATTAGCTACAGAATAGGATTCCTTGAAAAAAAACGGACAGTTCATCTATAATTTGTGAACTTAAATGTAACAGTTTAATTCCTTTATTCATTACTGTCATTGTCTGTGCTTCTTTATTTTTAATAATCTGGTATGCTAAACATTTTCCTGGTTTGTTTGCATGTTCAAAAAACATGCAATGTTTTTTTAATGTTTAGCAATTTTTTAAAGTCTTCCATTTCTAATAAATTTAATTGTTGTCTAACCTCATGCAATGTAAGTCTTTCATCAGTCCTATTTTGGGTTAATTCTATATATTTGTTCTAATTCTCTTGACATCTAGTGCTTCTTTCAGTCTGTTGGATGTCTTTTTTGTTTTGCTACTAGTTTGATGAAAAGACCTCTCATATATGCTTTACTCATTTCCCAAATGGTAGTATCAGAGATTCATGGTGTTTTACTTATTTGGAAGAAATTTTTCAATGCCTCTTTGTAATTGTATAGATGGTTTCATGGAATAGTAACCTTTCATCTTCGATCTGAAGGTTATTTCTTTCTCTGGAATGCCATATTATTAGCATTGCATTGTGGTCTACATGTGTCATTGGCAGAATCTGTACTTCTTTAATGGATGATTTTAGAACCTTGGAGACCCAACAGATATCTATTCTAGAGCATGACTGATATCTTGCAGAGTAGAAAGTTTATTTTCTCTCTTTTGGATTTTGCTGTCTCCATGCATTTATCAGTGCTGATTCATCTATATATTGGAAAACATTTTGCAGAAGCTTTCTTTATTTGAAACAATCTGTCCAAGTTGAAATCTAACAATCTATTCATGTCTTCATGGACAAATATTTTATCTTGTTCCGCTCCCATTAACATTTGGAAAAATCTTTATTTGGAGCAGCAGAAAGTTTTTTTCCCATCTTTCCATCATTTCAAATTTAAAATCCTTCCTGCTTTGTCTTTACATGGACCCAATACGTATCAAGTTAATGACTTGATATAAATTATATTCCATTATTCTTTTTCCCCCTATATACTCTTTGTTATGTATTGGGCCTTGCTGAAGTTATTCAGCAAGGCTCAGAAAGTCTGTAAAGAGGCTGGGCCTTGCTGAGTCATTCAGCAAGGCCCAGGATGACTGGAAACAAGTTGCAGAGACCCGAACAGACCACATGTCTGCCCGGGACCCAGACAGGCTGTCTCCCGCCTCGTGCGCATGCGCGAGGCGGGAGAATAGCCTGCAGTCATTGGTTGAGCCTCCCCTTGCAGGGGGAGTATAAAAAGGGCATGTTGCCATTATTTCTCTCTCTTCAGCAAGCTATTCTGCTCTCTTCTGTTCTGTCTTCTGTTCAGTGCAAGTACCAAATAAAGAACATCTTTTTGCATAAACTGCCTCGTCTCCATGCCTGTGTTGAGAACAGAACACTCTTGTCCTGATTTTCTTTCTTTTAATCAATGAACAGGTCCTATTGTTATATGTGTTTCTTGTAGGTAGACAATATCAGGATTTTGGTGTTTTTTAAAAATTTGTTAAAATTTTGCTACTTTTGTGTGGTGAATTTATCCTGTTATTCAGCTAGATTAATCTCTTGATTTGGAAATCAGACCAACTATATCCAGTTATCCTTCTTCATTGTCAACAGTATCCCATTCCATGCTGAAATATCTTTGGCCCAAAATGTCCTGAGCTGTTAGATATTTTTGCAGTCAGAGTGCTTTTGAAATAATTTTTATTACAGCTTTCTTTGTGTCTCCAAAAAAACCTTCAGTGCAAGTGGAATCTTCCCTCTGAATCTTGTTTTGTTCTTAAAGTAGCTGTCAGTGATGCAAATTGTTTTATTAAAAAAAAAAAAGAGGAAACATCTTGAAATACTGGCTAGAGTTGTAACAGGTAGTGAGAACTGCATTCTTTTGATTTCTGGAGGGCCATCAACTGTCCCTCCTTGATGTAAAAGTTGTAAAAGCTTCCAGTGTCAAGATCTCAAATGCTGAAAAGACAGTGGTGACATATTATGATTTTACCTGGACATTTATAACTTTATGGATCAAAGAAGTAGAGTTTTCTGTGGTCTTAATCTTGCCACTTAATGGACTGAACCAGTGGTGGGATTCAAATACCTGAACAACCGGTTCTCTACATGGATGCAGGCCTGGGCCTCTGAGGCCTAGAACGGACTTCCGGAAGTGGCACCCACGCACTTCTGGAGGGCCATTCTAGGCCTGGGAGGCTTCCTGCAGGCCTCCCAGGCCTAGAATGGACTTCCTGAAGCAGTGTGCATTCAGCGGGTTCTCCAAACTCAACAAAATTTAGCTACTGGTTCTGGACTGAACCCTCATCTGACTGATTAAAGTGCCTAGGAAATGGGCCAAAATCTACCCAGTAGTCAATAATTCTTTGAGACAAGAAGAAGTTCCACTGTCTGCAGCTTTGAAAGAAGTGCTGGTCTGCTCATTTCTTAAGAAGCCAAATTTGAATCTGGAACAGTGGGAAAACATGTGATTGAAATGACTGAAATTCACATTATGCTGTAAACTAAAATATAATATTTACAAAATGATGTACCATTGATATATGATTCATTTATTGAAGGGACATTTTATCATAATTGGTGGATTTGTAAAAAAAAAAAAGCCAGAGAATTTTGGATTCAAATACATATGCAGAATCATGTCATTCAAGGTGTTGCAAAAAGACAATTCTCCTTTACCAACCATGTTGTGGGGTTGTGGTTCAGTTGTATCCTTAAAAACACTTTGTCATTCCTTTCCACCAAAGGCAGCAATTTTCAGTACTGTATCACTACATATCCCCACATTACTCAGAATATTGGAAGTACTCTCTGTAAGTCTCATATATAATTATATAATAATTATATAATATATAAGAGCCGTGGTGGCGCAGTGGTTAGAATGCAGTTTTGCAGCCTAACTCACTGCTCACTCCAGGAGTTCGATTCTGAATGGCTCAAGGTTGACTCAGCCTTCCATCCTTTCGAGGTTAGTAAAATGAGGACTCAGATTGTTGGGGGCAAAGTGCTGACTCTGTAAACTGCTTAGAGAGGGCAAGAAAGCATTGTGAAGTGGTATATAAGTCTAAGCACTATTGCTATAATTGTATATCCAATGTTCTCCCCATACAAATCCTCATGCATGTTTTAATTTAACATCAAGCAGAAAAGTACTGTATGCTGCAATTTTCTCAAAAATGAGCTAGTTTCCTACATGTGGAGATAGTTGTATTTGTTTTTAAATGCTCCTATAAGTTCAGAAGATGACTTTGCTATATCTCCAAGTGGTAATGGACCAGAATTCTGAATCACCTCATTTTATCTAATGTGTAGATCAAATTTCCAATGAGTAATTTTGGTACCTAGCATTCGAGCTGAGGAGGCTTCAAAATTATCCCTAAAATACAGAAAGATGAAAAGAGATTTAATAACTGCATATTATAAACTAACACTGTTTGTTCCAACTTTTATCGATTGAGACTTCTTCTGCTTTAACCTCCTGCGACATCCAAAAAGAAAAGACTAAAATCTGAAAACAGCCTGATGAAAAACTGTTTCAATTGTTATGTACACTTACTACCATTTATCTCTGGAAAAACACAAACATACATGCCAAGAAAGAAAAACAATATGATGACTACAATATAAAGGAATACTTACCTTGTTTTAACAGCGATCAAATAAATGTCATCAATCCAGTTCAGAAGAGGTATGTATACTTGGTACATTAGTTTGTTTAAATTTACCTCTTTTTAAAAAGACAAACAGTTATTCAAGACTTGATCCCCCATCCCCAAAATGCAGCAGAACTATATTTTAATTGCTTAAGAGGAATTTTAGACAATTTTTAATTTATTCTAGGCCAGCCATCTCCAATCCATTTGCCTTCACATGGGTTGAAGCTTCAACTCCTAGCCAGCCAACATGGGCAATTAAAAGGCTGATTTGTAAAAATAGCAAAGGTGTTGTTTTTTTATTCCATCTAGAAAAGAGTGACATGCTATTCCTGGACTGATGAACCCTCATTCTTTAATGACTTACTTTGCATATTGATGCATAATGTTTGATAACTGGAATTTAAGCTGGGAATAAAGATATTGTTTTTAAATATATTTCCTAGCCTGATTAAGAGGTCTTTAAGATCAGCAGTGCCAGGGCCATCCTAATCTCAGCAGGGAGTTTGTTCTAGAGGGCAGGAGCTATGGCAGAAAATGCATGCCTCCTAGCCCTCAAAAATCAGCATTAGATGGATTTTCCAACAGCTTGAAGGAAATTCCCTATCAATAACTGATTGATAAGGAATCCCTATTAGCAGTGCTAGTGTTCATTGACTGAGTTTGATCACTATGTTCATTGGCTTCCTAAAGCTATGTTTTTTCTAGAAGTGGAGACAGACTAGTTGAAAGGGCCAATGTTAGTATTCCTTTCCATTCCAGGTCCACCCGATCAATCTTGTATAGGACTGTTTCAGGGACCCAGAAGACCTGCGTTTCCAAAGTCTGAGAAGGCAGCATACTTTAGTAGTTTGATTCAGCTCCTGTAAGGCCAAACAGCCTCCTTGAGATTATACTGCAAGTCTTACTGGAGGAATTTGACGGACTAGTGCCTGCATGTGAGTGACACATCTAGGCTCGTATCCAGGTATGGAGAAGGAGTGGGCTGGCTTCAGACTATTCAAAACAGTTTCTCTTTGAAATAAACAAAAAGCTGGCAAGTGTGGGGAAAAGCTGGACTGGATATCTTTTTCTGCAATTATCCTGAATGACATCAGTTATAAAAGGAGATGGGGAAAAAAAAGAAGATTTGAGCAATGCAAGGTAGCAAGATGGGGTTTCCTTTTCACTTATTAGAGACTGATGCCTGAGGGAAAAGGATTACTATTCTAGGTAAATCCCATCTCAGAACAGAAGGGGATAAACAAATGGGTGATTATGACTACTAAAGCCAGAAAAAAATCAAAAGTTCCAAAGAGAGAAAAGGTAGAAATGGAAGTGTATAAGTTGTATGAGTCATTGAAAAGCTTATGGCTCTTGATCTGATAAACAAAACAAATGGGCCAGGATGAACTTGTGGCTCTGACTACATTATCTTACCATTTTAGGGCACACTTATTTTTATTTTACAGGATTCTGAAATCAGCAATGCAAAGGAGAAGGACTGAGGAGGAATTTGGAATATGATTTAGAAGAGGAGGGAGCAAAATATATAACTATTATTACTATTTCTGTGTTATTTTACTACTCTGTTGAACTTGCAGACAATAAGTGACAGGATCTGAATTCATAAATAGGTATATATTGAAACCATTGATTATGAAAGCATAGTTAGTTCTTAAGTGGGAGCTTTCTCCATTTTATCCCACATTTAAATCAAAGGGCAGGAGTCTTTGATCTGAGGAAACAAAAAGCCTTTTCAGATTTGTGCTCATGAGAACTTGTATCTCTTCATCGCCTGCCCCACAACTCTTCCCGTTGCTGCCTACAACAAAATTGTAATTTACAACTGTATTCTACGTTATCAGAAAATAACACTGTTGCATCCAGGCGGCTATCCCCGGATGTCATACATGGTTACCATTGTTTCTGTGGAAATAAATGACTCTTGGTTATCATAGGCCACTGACAAGGTAATGTAAAATCATATTCAGGGCTCTGGTGTTCATGATGATAACATATGTTGCTAACAGTACGAAAGTGGAGAAAATTCCTTGGAATTCTTGTGTATTAACACATTCAGATTCTTGGTACAGCAAATTAAAGGGTGGTGTTCTTGATACCAGTTGGGAAATTATACAATCAAAAGCTTAGGTGTGTGATGAACAACACATTCAGCAGGAAGGCCTGATAGGTATATCTACAGTATGTGATGGGTACATTTGCAAACAATTGTTTTTGTTATCATCATTATTTCTAATTTCTGATTCATTGATAACCAGGTTCTCTGAACAATTTCAGAATGATTGTAATTTTATTTTTATATATATATATATAATATCAGCACACTACTCTTACACAGTGGAAGAGTACAAGAGGATGTCAGTTTCCAGCACAAGATTGTTTTTAAATGTTCTAATTCCACTGATTATCTCTTTAATGAAGAAATGGCACAGAATGCATTTGTTCAAATGCCTTGAGCTATGTAGTTTTGGCTTAGCAATCAAATACATAACTGGGATGAGGATGGGATGAGTCCACCTAAATAATGAGCTAGTTATGGGCAGCTTCAAGATCTCTGCAAAACCTGGAAATGGTAGCACTTTCTCCTAGCCCTCCCTCTTTCTAATGTCTTCTTGTACTTTTTTTAATGTCAGTTATATTTCTTTAGTGATGAATGCATCTTTTCTAATATATTTATATTGTAAATGAAAAAAGCACTTCTAACATAAAATGTAATATGATCATTGGCTTTTAGTAAGTATAGACAAAATGTGATGAACAGAATTGTTTCTGGGGCTTCTTATGCAGCCAACCCAAGCTGAACAAATAGAACAGCTACATTTTCTTTTTCCTTCTGAAATTCTCAATTTTGTTCTCTGTTTTACATATTTTCTTGCTGCTAATTAAATTGAATTCTAATTCCAATTAAAACACTGGTTTTCTTAAACGGAACACAGCAAAATGGCAATGCCATATAATTTGGCATGTTCTTATATGACTTTTAACAATAATTTGCTTGAATATCTACTGAGTGAAACCCAATGAAATCATTATAACTTTACCAATCAATTTCATTGAGGACAATATTCCATTGGCTGTATTATTTTAAATTCCCCTTCTGAAACACTTTACACACTCCTTTTTGATAGATTGTGATAGCTACCCCAAGGAAGAAATGTAATCATTTTGAGTAAATACTGAAGCAGGCCATCATACTATTTTTATGCATTGCCAGACTAGCAATCTTTGGTTTGTTTGTAAAAGTTATTTATTTTGGTTGCTTTAATTTTTTTTTATTTCACTGAAAAATATTCAATAAATTTTGTTCAATGAAAGCTTGTTCAATGAATTTTGGCAGTTTACAAAAATGTAATAAAAATAACTTAAAAAGAAAAAGCAAGAAATGTTAAATATTAAAACTAAAACAGTGAATATTTAATATTAAAAGACTAAAATTAATGTGTTTAGCACCACAATTACCACATAATTAGGAGAGGGCTTCCAACACTAGTGTCAATTTGTTCCATTAGATAAGTTCTAGTATTAATTATAGAAACAAAAGTAATCAAGAACATCTATTGTGGAACTTGCAACTGAGTGACAAACGTGCTTGACAAACCAAGAGATTTCAAGTGCTTAATAAGAATCGTGATCTGTTGTATGAAAGGCCACTGAAAAACCAAGAGTATAAACTGCCTGATACTCTTCTTGGGGTATGTTTTTCTCTGTCTCTTTCTCCCCCCCCCCCCGTGTTTATACCCTCTCTGTGTAATGACTGAAGCCTAATTGACCTGAATATATGAAGTTGCCAATGATCCACCATGTTCAGTATTGTCTATTTTGACTGACAGTAGCTCTCTATGGTCTCCAAGGAGACCATAGCTTTAACTAAACTAAATATATGGCATCTTTTAACTGTAGATGTTAAGGATTTAGCCTGAGTTATGGACCTCCTCCTTCCTTTTATCTGCTATCTGCTTGACTTTCTGCTTTTTTTTTAACCTTTCCTAGAACTTGACAATAATCTGCTCCTTCAATCAGTCTCAGTACCTGCTTTGTTCACTCATGCCCAGAGGAAACCTCTTCTCCAGCAAACGTCTTGAATGAAGAATGGCTGTAGCATATGAGTGATTTGAAAGATTTAGATTATGGACTTTCAAAGCAAAACTGACGATAGTTTCTGCTTATTAGTCCAAGTCATATGTCCCCTTCCATATAATGAGATTTTTTTATTTTTTTTTTACTGTGGGCACAATGGCACACATCAAAAATGAAATTTAGTTGCCCGCTCTCAAAGTATGTGTTTCACTTTGAGAGCAGGCAACTAAATTTCATTTTTGATGTGTGCCGTTGTGCCCACAGTAAAAAAAAAAATGACAATAAAGGTTATCTTATCTTATTCAGATTACATTGGGATAGTCACAAGTTTGATATAAATTATGTAAATTTGTATCAAACCTCATATCACAATATTGTCACAAATAGATCAGTCTGTTGCACTGTATGTGCCAGATTATTGTGTGATTTTAATCAATATGGAGTAAGGTGTGGCCCACTCATGCAATACACAAAACTGCAGGACTTGCAGTATGACTGTTTTAAATTGAATTCCAACCATGAGCCAGGGATTAAACTCTATAGTCTAAATGATTCTTCCACTTCTGCTTCCAAGTGCTTTGGGCTTGCTACAACTAACATTTCTTTCAGTTATACTAATAGGGACAGGTTATCTGTAGGACGTAGCCTTCATGGCTTAGAGAATTAAATACAGGTAATCCTCGAGTTACGAATGTCATGGAGCCTGCCAATTACATTCGTAACCCGAGGATTCGTAGGAGTGAATCACGTAACTTGAATGTGATCACTCCCTGCTTTCGCCCACACATTCGCTAATCAAATGTGTGGGTCGTTAAGTGCACAAGGTATCTCGGGGTGGGGAAGGCCATGGGAGGTCTAGTACTTACAATTACCGAAGGCCTCCCCCGACCCACTGAGATATCTTGTGCTTTCCCCTCCCTCCCCATTCTGCCCAACCGGGTCACTTACCTTATGTAGATCTCAGTGATCAAGGGAACTGTCTCCTTTCCAGCCTCCCTGCTGCGGTTTTGCCTTGAGCAAAGGTTTGCTGAGGCCTGCAGGGATGAGAGATTGCATCCCTATAGGCTCCAGTCATCTTTGCAAAAAGCCTTTGCTGCCGAAAATGGAGGCTGGGAGGCGTGCGTGCTGAAGAAGCTTCTTGGATGAGAAGCGAAAAGTTTTCAAAGAAAAGAAAGTCCAGTTGCCTCTTGAAAAAGCACCTTTGGGATAATCATGTATTCTTTTTTTTACTTTTTGTATTCAGTTTATAAAAAAGTAAAATAAAAGCAATAATTTATGATCTGATTTACTTTCTTTAAAAAAAGACATTAATGTCTATGATCAAAATCCCATTTCTTTCGTAAAAAGAGGACTGTCATCTCTTATAAAGCAAATACGTCATTTTCTAGAACACCACAAAGAAAACATTGCTAGCCTGATATTCAAAAATAATCCCCAGCTGAAACCTCAGTTAGTTAATAATATCAGGCATGATTTAGCTGCTTCTTTGAAAATCCTGGAACGAGAAAGCAAAAATCTCTGGTTTCTATCAGGATGGTATTAGGAATAGTTGAAATTCAGATGGCTTTAGAAGAAGGAGAGAAGTTTTTGAATACAAGCTACCCTTGGAAGTAGATCTAACACAAATAAGAGAGATTGTTGAGGATTAAAAACAGATCACGCCAAACCAATCTTATTTCATTCTTTGATAAAATGACTAAATTAGTAGACCAGCAAAATGCTGTGGACATAATATACTTAGCCTTCAGTAAGGCATTTGACAAAGTAGACTACAACCTGCTGCTTAGTAAGCTAGAAAAGGTGTTTGGGCCATGATACATAGGTTTGATTTATAGAGTGCTTTTATTATATATTTTGCATTTTATCATTTATTTTTAATGGGATTTTGGATGTTTTAATTTTGTATTTTATTGGGTATTTTTATCTTTGTGAACCACTGAGATTTGTTCACAAAGTCCAAGAAATCTTGTGCCTGGAATTATGGGGTGAAATATGCAGGAGTTCTTTAAGTATACTAAAGCGACCTCATCAAACTTAAGGGCAGATTTTTCTTTTTCATAATCTGTCCTTCCTCTTCCTCTTCTGTCCTGGTATTGCCACCTTATAGTGCCTATAGAGCTTGGAAGCTTCATATTATGGATAATATAGCCATGAGAGAGAGAGCCATGCTGGCGCAGTGGTTAGAATGCAGTATTTCAGGCTAATTCTGCCAACTGCCAGCAGTTCAATCCTGACTAGCTCAAGGTTGATTCAACGTTCCATCCTTCCGAGGTTGGTAAAAATGAGGACCCAGATTGTTGAGGGCAATATGCTGACTGCCAACTCTACAAAGAACCTGGCTACAGCCATCTTTGTCATTCTAGGCTGCCACAAGAGGGGGAGGGGAAACAAGGTATTTTTGCTAGTCTAAATATAAATAGATTCCGTGGGAACCAAGGTCATTCCTATGTTGTAGTGGAGAAGGAGGGATGTGTTGCCAGAAAGCCCGCCAAGTAGTTCTATTGCAGAATGTGATTTATGCCTAAATGGAAGGTGGGGTGGGGTGGGGGGAAACTATTACACTGATTTACTCTGAACTTTTTTGGGGGGAAGGAATTTTAGATTTGGTTTCATTTTTGACCATGCTGACATGTATCCAATAAACATGTTCTTTGAGGAATTCTTGTGCCTCGGAGTTCTGATTTATTTGGTTCCACTAGTCAGAACCATGACACTTGCTCTGTAAACTGCTTAGAGAGGTCTGTAAAGCACTATGAAGCAATATATAAGTTTAAGTACTATTGCTATATTACATCAATCTATTCCATACATACACACACACAGAAAGAGAACATGTTATATTTGTGTGATCCTCAGTCAAACGTTTAATAAAATAATCTGTTCTGCATACTGTTGATATATTCAGCTGGGGTGAACTCTTAATTTAAAGTGATAACACACGTCCCACTTCCTATCTCATTTATTTTTAAAAAAAAAACCAGAAGTTTTTAAAATCAGTTTTACTACTTTCCCCTCTTTTGCACAATATGCTCAAATGGCTAGACTGTGCAAAAAGCTAGTCTCCACTAGTTATGTACCAGACATCCTTTAACAGAAACAGCAAGCATCCAACAGTGATGTTGGATAATCAATAGAGTCTTCAAGGATAAAAATAAGCTGGACAAAATCTATAGTTTTGCTTCTAGTGTGTTTGGGAAACACTGTTAATGAAAAATGAGGTGGATGTACCCACTGCACATTTTTGGATTACTGTTTTGTGCCATCAATCTGAAGCCTAATGAAACATAGACCACCTACAGGGGAGGAATATTGTGTCCTTCTGATAAACAGCATCTAATTTTCTAACTGACACTGGCATCCCTGACTAGCATCAACTGAAAACATTTCCTGTTTCTGGTCAAAAACATTGCAAGCAGAAATCTCAATGCAGCTCCCCCCCCCCCCAATCATCCAAGGAAAATCCTTGTTATAGATGCTAAGAAAGGATGCATCTGCATTACACTGAAGTATCAGGTATCTCACCTCCAAGGATGGATACAGCTTATATTCAAGTCAAAGATAATAAACATTCCTTTGCAATGTTGAAATATGACTGTCCGGCATAAGTGCTATTCAGGAGGCTGCATGTTTAATACTTAAGGGAAATTGCAACTCCATCCAAATCAACATAATCTCCGAAACCTGAAGAATAGCTCTCTAGGTTATGATATTGACCTGTCTATTGTTCACTATGTATAAAAGAATTAAATTTTTGATGAAGACCAGTCCTTCAAAGATGATTGCCTAAAGATGGTTTCGGTTTTAACTCCTGTCAGCCATAACAAATATAGCCATTGAGTCTTCCAAGGGGAGCAGAAAGTACCGTTTGGTTCATTTCTTACAGAAAGTATTTTTGGAGGAAGCATATGTCTTCCATATGACTGGAAACCAGGTTAAATGGGCCTTTGGTCTGACCTCAAAAAACCTTTATTTAAATTACAGCAGAACTTCAAAAAGAGTCAGAAAACATTTTACATAAGAATTTCCTTTTGTCTCTGCATCTTTTTATATCTCAGCAATGCCACCTTATTACTATATGTATTTTTGACACAGTGAAGAGAACCATTTGGAGCCACAATTTTTTGTAATTAGGCCTCTTGCCACCACTGATCATAATTATGTGCACCTGCACAGATGTAAGAGAGCAAAGATAGCTGCTTTAAGGTGAAACATCTGATCACAAGTCAATGATGCGATTGTAGAGCAAAGTTATATTTTACACATTCAGTATTTAAAGTACATGACAGGTTTTTTATCATATTCCCTTGAACTTCTCCAGTTTTATGTGCATACTTAGGATGTATGCATCGTAAGCACATTTGCTTACACATTTCCTTATTGTTGTCTTCTACTGTGTGTTCAAGGAATATAGGAAAAAAAGATACTGCTAACTGTAGGCTTGATATTATGCAAGAAACAAGCATATTTGTCAGAACCCTGTCTTTCTATGGGCAATAGGGTTTCTGTTCTCTTTCGGGTTCTGCCATTCCTCTGGGGGGGGGAGAGGGAACTCGGGTTTGCTACAGTGTATTTCCTTTGCTTTGTTCCTTGCTCTATCCTCTGATGTTTCTTCCTCAGGGTGAGAATGGAATGTGCCTCCGGCCATCCGCCATATCTCCCGGCTTGGAGAAGAAGTGCAGAGACCTAACAGCCTTGGAAATGGCACCTTATCGCTCCGTTCCCACAACATTTTCACACCTGCAGATTGACCTATTTGAATCATCCGGACGGACAGTTGGGGTGGGGTTTTCATTGTCTCTTAAACTATTGATTCACGCGGGAAACCCTCAGATCCTGCCTTCTACTACTGCTGTCAACACCTTCCAATAAAAGTTCCCTTTGAAATGATGTCCATTTCAAGAGTTCTGCTTTCTTGGGAGGCTTAATTGAGGCAGGCCCTTACAATATTTCTACTTGAGTTTGAATGGCCTACTCTCAGTAAAGAGAAATAACTATATACAAATGTCAATAGCTGAACTAACTTCAGCCAGAGTATGGCAGGGTGCAATGCCTTGCCTGAAGTAAAGGATTTTCTATGACCTGATCCTCTGACAAAAACCAACAAAGCCCAGACAATGTCTGTGCAAGTTTATGCAAAATGCTACAGACTTGAAGTGGAAGTGTGAATTCTTAAAGTAGACTTCAGGTGTATTTTATCTGTGTGAAATTCCTTTAAGTGTAAATCTGTGTCTGGGTAAACATTAAGAGAAATCTACTAATGCAAAGAGGGCTTTTGTAATGTAGGGCTTTTCTCCCATTCCAGAATTGGCACCCTGATATCAAATTGGCATCCTGTTATTCATTACATTCATAATGAATACGAATAGCCCCTTTCTACATGACTGAGTAACTGAAGTAAGTAACTCTTTCAATGGTTTACAAGACCAACTCCCTCCATTGGAGTCATCTCCTTCCATTGGAAGTAGATAGTACATGGTTTTGTGTAAATTCACCTCAAATTAGTACCAAGGATATTGACCATGAAAAGGCAGGACATGGCTGGTTTCATCCTTATTGGAAATGATCAGATATACATAGCCAGATCCATTTCTTCTATGAGATTCAAACCCTCATAGTGAATTAGCTTTAAAGGTACCCAGATCCTGGCACTCAGCGGTAGGGATATATAGAATTTATCACAATGATATATAGCAGAGTTCCCCAACTTTTGGGGGTTGGCAGCCCAGAGTAGGGGAGGGGGGAAAGAAGGGATGGTTTTGTGCATGGGGTGAATGCATGTGCATGTGCATGCGCACAAACACCTGTTGCTCACTCGAGTGGGACCACAAACACCTGCAACATTCACACAAGTGGGGCCACAAATGCTTGCGACACTCACGTAAGTCCGCAACACCCGCCGTGACACTCGGCCAGCCACTCATGTGGCCCAGTGGCCAATAGCCATGGCCCAGTAGTGGGCCATGGCCCACAGGTTGGGCACCCCTGATATATAGGAAGATATGTATCCTATTTGATAAAATAAGACACAGCAAACTATTAGAAATCCTGAAACAAGGGGGACTAGATGACAAAGACATCCAAATAATAAAGAATCTGTATTGGCATCAGGTAGCAAATGTGAGACTAGGCCAAAAATACTCAGCTGATGCAGAAATAAGAAGAAGGGTCAGACAGGGATGTATTCTGTCTCCACTGCTGTTCAATATCTACTCTGAGTCAATCTTCAACGAGGCACTGGAGAACATCGATGCTGGCATCAAAGTAAACGGTGTTTGGATCAACAACTTAAGATATGCTGACGATACAGTTCTGCTTGCCAGTAAGCATGAAGACCTTCAGCTCCTCATCAACAGAGTCACAGAAACATCTGGAAAATACGGCTTGAAGCTTAACACCTCAAAAACCAAGATCATGGTCATCAGCAAACAACCCGTTAACTTGCCAGCAGTAAATTCAGAAGGAACACCACTAGAAAAAGTTGAAAGGATCACGCACCTCGGTTCTAATTTACATGAAAGCTGGGACATGATCATTGAAGTAAAGACAAGGATAGAGAAAGCTCGAACAGCATTCTTCAAAATGAAAAAGGTCTTCTGCAGTCACGACATAAGCCTAAGACTGAAAATCAGGCTTGTCAGATGCTATATTTTTTCTATCCTGCTCTATGGAGTAGAGAGTTGGTCTCTGACACAAGGCCACCTGAAGAGACTAGAAGCATTTGAAATGTGGATTTACAGGCGGCTGTTACGTATAAGCTGGGTTGACAAGATCAGAAATGAGGAGATGATAAGCCACCTGGAAAAGCCAAGGGAAATCATCAAAACAATTAAAAAACGAAAGTTAGAATATTTCGGACATGTGATGCGACACCCAGAAAAATACGGCATACTCCATTTAATCCTCCAGGGAAAGATTGAAGGCAAACGAGGTCCAGGCAGAAGAAGAACATCATGGCTTCAAAATCTAAGGGTTTGGACAAAACTCTTTTTCGTGCGGTTGCTGATAAAAACAGGATCGCCAACATGATCGCCAACGTCCGATAACGGATATGGCAGAAGAAGAAGAAGAAGAAGAAGATGTATCCTATAACAGTATACAAATGGATTCTATATTAATGTGGTATACATCATTGTCTTTAGCCAATAGTTTTTGCTAGAGAAAAATACCTTGGATCATTGTGATTATCCTGTCAATTTTAGATACAATGCCTCCTCCATATACATAACCTTAAACCTAGGCTAGTATGTAACCTGTACAAGGTATCTCTTTTGAACTGAGTTTGCCTCCCTGTGACCTCAAGGACATACCCTTGCATTTTTCTTTGCAGCTTTCTTACAAAAGTGTAAGAATTTCTTGTGGACTTTATTTCCAAATCAAAGATCTTCAGTTTCTCACCAGATTTTAGTGGGGCTTTGTTTATGGCCTCCTCACTACAGTACCTTGGTTATTGCCCTCCTTTAGACACACTCCGTTTTTTCAGTGTAACACAATATATTTTTCTAATAGAAAGGTAAGATTCCTTTTTAGGTTCTCTTCACTATGAAATGAACTTGTCTTTCCCAATATATGAGATTAATTGTCAGTAATTGAACAGAGTTTGGAGGCTAATTATGTTAAAATTGGTATTAAAAGAATACTACTGGATTGATGGACTTTAGCAGTTCATATTTAGTTTTTACAAATTACATTGAGTTGAGAGGCAGCAGTAAGAAACAATAAAAATCCACTGAGAGCTGCTAAAGCAAATTAAGGTTTACTAGTCCTTTGAAAGACAAATGATCCAAGCACTTGTAATGCAGAGAAGGTAGTAAAATTGTTCATGACATTTACTGTAGATTTAAAATATCAAATGGTCTTGGCTGACATATGTTGAACACATTTCCTTTCTATTTTCCTTTTAGGAGAAAGACATTTTTATTCCAAAGGATGGTAAAAACAAAGGAACCCACCCTAAGCTCTTCTGGCTCTAGTTCTCTTAGGTTGCAGTAGGAATATTTAAAAATCTTAAATTTTTCAAACCATGGTCCAAAACAATGCTGATATTCTTCTAAAATTCATTATATATTTTTCCAAAAAATATTTATCTAAGATATGATAAGCGTGTCTAAGGAAAATAAACACATTAATCAAAAGGTCCAAGATTCAAATTCTATCATCTCCAACTGAAAGGATCAAGTAACAGATTATCACTCAAAATAGTTTACAACTATTGTTCTTTTGGCCATTTTTTTCATCTGATTTTATACTTGTCTATAAAGGACTTTTTAAAAATCTGTGTATATGCAATACTTCTGATGAAAGGTGATACATAAATTTGTTACAGAGGTACGGACAATATTGAAAATATATTTATTTCCAAATCCAAAATAAACATGTCATATTTCAGGTGGGCTATAGATGACAAAACCTGGATTTGTAAAAACCTGGAGGTATCTTTTGGGGTTAGAAGGCAATGCTAGTGTGCCTTATGCCTCTTTGCCCTCCTCTGCATGACCTGAATACCAAACCCCCAATTATCCCAAATGACTTCCCATCTGTACATTCCCTTAATCACCGCCAATCATTTTGGCTTCAAGCAAGACATATCCAAGTGGCATCCTGCCAAACTTACCAGTCCCTTCCTAACTCCCTTAAATACACCTATCAATATTGTGTTTTTTCTATCTCCCCCCCACCCCAGCCCCCTTCAGCTTGGAACAGTTCTCTGATCAGTGCCTGAACAGACCACCTGAAACTAGCTACTCCATGAATATGTTTGTGTAGAGATCTTTTGCACATATTTAATTTGTTTTATAAATAAATATATCATGATAACTGTTATGTATTAATGTTAATTATTTGAAATCAGTTATAAATGGGTAACTGCTGTGTCCGTTTAAACTCCAGACTGCCTGTCTGCAGAATTGTAAGTTTGTGTTTTGGGCGGGAACGACTGCTTTAATTCCATTGGCCGCCGCCTATCGGTGGTCCGTATAAATAGAAGTTAAGCAACTGTTAGAGCTGCTTCTGTGTTAACCAATAAACATTTTGCTGTTTTCAACCTTTGCCTCCTCAATGCCTCAAAGATTCCAGAACATAACAATAACCTTACAGCTGATTGGTTCCTCTGATTCTGTAAATATTTTTACTACTGCAGAGCTTTCCTGGAAAGTATCTGTGTTTGAACCAGAAGACTTTGATCATCTGCTCCCAATACAGCCTCTATTGGAATCATTAATGATATTTTGTCAGTATTTATTTATTCATTTATTTTTATTTATTTATTTATTATTTTTATTTATTCATTTGTTTTTCAAATTTATGGAACTACTTATCTCATTAAGACAAGTGACTTTAATTTATTATTATATATTATTTAGCCTAGTTCAGAGAAAGGAAGTACTGTAGTTGTAGGTAATCTGGGTGAATTCACATAACCTGATCTACAGATGTGTTTACAAAATAATTGTTTTATTCACATAATATACATCCAAATAAATAAAAAAAGTATTATGGTTTACAATAATGGTCTGGATCACATAATATGCTAAGACATATTGTATATCTGAGGTATACAATGAGGTATACCTCATCTGAGGAATACAAATCTCTCCTAAAATTTTCAAGTTTGCAGTTAGCCTGAGTAAACAACTGCCTGAAAGTAAAAAACATCTGCACTCTGTGTAGCAGTCAGTTCTGAACTATAGTAAAAACCTGACTTGGGAAAAGGCAAATGCCTAGAATTCATTCATAGAATTCCACAGCACCGGAAAACTCACTTTGAAAATAACTGGTATAAAACAAAGAACTAAATGCTCAGACACATTCTGGAGCTCTGGTTACTCTGGACAGATGGGGTGATGATATTTGTCATTGCCCTCTCTGTTAGTCTTCTAGCTGGTTGGGAGACTCTTTGGTGCAGCTTAGGCAGAAACATGCTGAAGAAAACAGGACATAGGTAACTCAATCTGCAAAATCCAAAGTCTTCCTTCCTTCATTAGAAAGTTTCCATTGCAATTTGGTTCCTCCAAGAAGACAAGAACAGTTCTATTTATAGAGGAGCAAGTTTAGATCTGACCCCATGAATATTTGATAAATATTCAACTGGCATGCTTATATAATAAAACTTTTGAAAAATATGAAATATATTCATGGATGACAAATAAATGTGTTAAAGGTTGACACATAGTCTCTACTAAAATAGTTGCAGTGAAAAGTATCCTACCAGAAATATTAGGATGATAGCTTTTACTGGCAAACTATGTAGGGCAAAGAAAAATATAGCAGCTTTATAGGTTCCAACATTTTCGCAAAAGTATATGTGCCATGTAAAGTTCCACAGCTGATGAGAGAAAAAGCACAAGTTAAGTTTGACCAGATGGTAAAATTGGATGTTCTCAAATGAAATCAGATGGTCAACTGGTCTCTATTATAAAACCAAGAAAGCCAAATGTTTTTAAAGTTCAAAAGCACAAGGACAGAAATGGTGCATAAAATGAAACTACCTGCAGCTCAAGAATGTGTTCGAGGGGTTCATGTATAGACTCCAAATATGAAACCCCCCCCCATTTTGGATGCAGACCAAGAGTTTTGGGAGGCTAATCTTTATAGTATATATACAGAATTCTGGGCTTCCTCGCAACAGCTGTTCGAGAAAGTGAAGTGTGATCCCCAGAGATAAAGTAATAGCAAAATGCAATATATGTGTGAGGGATATATTCAGATAAATTGTATCTGAATATGGGTTTAGCAGATCAGCAGAATTAGGTCTCTATGTTAGAAACCTATTTTTCATCAAACATGCTATAAAGCAATCTATGTTCGTTTCATCATTCTGAAACGGATGTATTGAGGGATATAAGTGGGAAATAACATTTCTTCCAGAACTGGCATGGTAAAAAATCTAGAATATTTACAAGAAGCATATCTAGTCAAGAGACAGACATAGGATCAGTTTTATAGTTTAGAAGTTATGTTACATTACCATGTAGTAGGCAGTATAGACTACAGATTGGCTAGGCTTTGTTTGAAGAACTATAGCTATCTATTTTTGCCTGGCTGATTGACCATTTCGTATCTTCGATATCAAAAATCCAGAGCTAAAATCTAATATACAACTGACTATAGCTCAAGGTTGCCTTGACATAGCTAAAGAAAGCAAAGAGTAATTCAAAGCTAGCCAAATATTTAAATCCAAGTATAACAAAGCAAACTGGAGGATTACAGCAAGACTTTTCCTGTCTCGTTCAGTAATTCTACTGAGAATTCAGTATATTTAAACCCAGTACAATGCAGCTGGCTCTGATTTCCATGATGATGTGTGCCAAAATGCAAGATGAATCTTGATACCATAGGAGATCCGACCTGGATATTGTGTACTGGGCATATGCTAAGTCATCTTACCACAACCTGGTGCTTTCCAGATGTGGTGGGACTAGAACATTCAGAATTCCCAGTCCATATGTCCTTTATCCATCCTGACTATGATTTCTGGGAGTTATAGTCCCACCACATATGCCAAAATAGGGGACTTCTGGGGAGGAAATGGCAAACTGAAGATTGTAGCATGAAGAGTCAGTGATAGACTGGGTCTTCGTAATTTGTCTCTGGACAAGGAGAGGATTGAGCTCATTCACAAGTACTCCATACTGCTGCTCTTCATGAGGAACTGCAAGGCAGTGATCTCCAGCAGGTTTAGAGCTCTGGGAGATGAAAAAATAGTTATCTTGTTCAACCCACAGTCAGCACCGTTAAGGACCCTGGGTTATTTTCAAACATGGGATAATTTTTACAAATGGCTAGAGAAACGGAGTAGAGAGTAGGAATGGAAGTTGTATTACTATTAATGTCAAATATGTGGACCCAGACGTGTCGTTTATTAAGCACTAAAGATTTGTAACTATAAAAACTTAATAAAATATCTATTTTTAAAAAAAGGACCCTAGGTTTGCATACTTCTTTTTGTTATCACATTTGGAAATTGCTTGTTAACTGCTTTTCAGCTATTAGCAATCTTTGGGTTGATATGTCTTAGAGAACTGTGTGATTTTTCCCTCAGTCCTTAGTGATGGAATTTTAACTAGAAATCTAAGAAATTATTTTTTTCTGGAATTAACAGCATAACGGAGTTGGAAGTTACATTGGAGATCTTCTAGTCCAAGTAGGAGACCACACGCCATTTCAGACAAAATGTTGTCCAATCTCTTCTTAAAAACCTCCAGTGTCAGAGCACCCACAGCTTCTAAAGGCAAGTCATCCACTGATTAATTGTTCGAGCTGTCAGGATTTTTTTCTTTATTTCTTGGTTGGTTCTCTCCTTGATTAGTTTCCATCCATTGCTTCTTGTTCTCCCTTCAAGTGCTTTGGAGAATAGGTTGACTCCCTCTTCTTTGTGGAAACCCCTGAGATTTGGAACACTGCTGTCATGTTGCCCCGAGTCCTTCTTTTCATTAAACTAACAGGAAAATGATGATTGCAATTTTGATTTTATAAAGTTATAAACTTACTAAAAGAGAATGAAACAAAATATTTTAACATTTGAAATACTAAAGGATATTTTTGTACAATGAACCCAGAACTTAATTTTAGGAATGTCTGTCTCTATTGATGGATTGTGTCTAAAAGATCTTATGGAAGAGGAACAAGTTTTATTTGTGAGAAAGGACATTATTTGAAAGGACTAAAGTAGGTTTATTTGTTCAAGATGAAAATGTAAGTAAAATTGTTTATACTTGTGGTGAAGATGGAATAACTCCATGTATTTCTTTTTTTACTGTATTATTTTTCTTTTTTTCTTTTTCTTTTTCTTTTCTGCACATCTTTTTTCTTTTTGTTATTTTAATTTTATTTATTTGTTCGTTTGTTTGTTTATTTATTTATTTATTTATTTATTTATTTATTTATTTATTACATTTCCACACCACCCCTCTCACCTAAGTGACTCTGGGCAATTTGCAAACAATATGATAAAACAATATAAAGACGTGGCTAAAAAGTACATTTAAAAATAAAAATAAAAAACAAAGTTAAAAATAAAAAAAATCAAAGTTTATAAAGTTAACAAAGCTAAAAGGTTAACGAGCTGGAGGGAGCACCATCAAGCCACCAGCCATCCCCAGGATTGCAAAGCACTCTTCGACCCTCATGCTAACTGGCAGAGCCAGGTCTTAACATTTTTCTGCAAAGCCAGAAGCTCCTCTCTCTTCTCTCCTCTGGGGGTAAGGTGTTCCAAAAGGCAGGTACAAAGGTGGCAAAGGCCTTCTTCCTAGTTCCTGCCAGTCAAAATTCTTCAACCAATAAGACACAAAGTATGCCCTCCCTGTCTGACCAGGTGGGAGAGGTTGCTGTAATTGGGACAAGATGGTGATAACCAACACCTTGAATAGGGTTCAGAAGCAAACTGGCACCCAGTGCAGCTTGAATAGCAGAGGTGTTACATGCATAACCCTAGAATGCCCAGAAATACTTGTGCTGCTGCATTTTGCACCAGTTGCCAGCTTCTGGATACTCTTCTAGGGTAGCCACATGTAGAATGCATCACAATAATCCATCTGTGAGATGACCAAGGCATGAATGAGTGAAAGGAGAGCTTCTTGATTCAGGAAGGGCTGTAAATGTTGCATAACCCAAAGTTGAGCAAAGGCCACAACTGCCACCTTCTTCAGTAGGAGTCATGAATCCAGGAGGACACCCAGATTACACACCGGTCTGTCTAGGGCAGTGCAAGACCAAGACCAAAGATAGTGAACCCCCAGATACAGAGGAGTTTCCTATCCATAGCCACTCCACTTACTAGGGTTTAGCTGAAGCCTCTCACTATCAGCACTGATTGAGACCAGTCCCAGAGGAAGGAAGTGAACCAGCACAAGACTGATGCATCTTTCCTGATTAATATATCTTATAAAAAGGCATCAACTTACATGAGTTGCAGCTCAGTTCATCAGAGATATCTCAATGACATTCAACATAATTGATCATTATATCTCTCTGGATGGGAAATGAAACATTGCATTGCGGGTTTCTAACTGAGCTTTAAGACCATTGGCAAGAGAATAGAATGTTTAGTAACGGCATACACCAGTAGTGTGTGATGTTCCACAAATTTCCATTTTCTGGCTCTGTCTATCTTATCTATCTATATATCATCTGTCTATCTAATTTATGATCTGCTTAGTGCTACTATAGTGGTTCACAGGGAAAAAAATCAGAGGAAAAGGCTGCTGAGACAATTGGGAGTTGCATTCTTTTATAGTTGATAGAGTAAGAATAAATAGGAGTATAATCAGCCTTGGTTTTCAGGAAGTTCTGTTTCATAACAGTTTCCAGTGGGAGAAAGGACCATAAGACTAATCATAATCACTGTAGAGAAGAGATAGTGATTAGGCAGTTGTGTGGAATTAGATTTTTGGTTATGTATGTAGTGTTTTCAATTTAGTTTTGTAAGTAAAAACATTCCTCAGTGGCAAACCTGAGTGAATATCAACATTTAATGTGGATTTATATATTTTTTTCTCTCTTGATCTGCTCATTAAGGAAAAGGCCTTTGAGTACTGCATTTCAGGCTCTTTCATCACAATTCTAAATCAAAATTTAAAATGTATAGGGATTTCCTTTTTTGGATTGGAAAAAGAAAACCTTCACTGATGGCAGACTATTTTTGAAGGTTTGTGCCATCACATCAGGAAGACACTGCTGCGTATTCTTAGTAAGCTCCTAGTTCTGAAAAAAATGCCAAGAGTACCAGTTAGTCAGAAGACAAGGGTGGTGAAATACAAAGGACAAATATTGTCCAAATATTCTATTTGAATCTGGAGATATTTAATAGTTAGATGATGTCCAATGAATAAGTTAAACCCAGATTTAGTAGAAATATATTGTGTACTGTACTCAGTAGGTTCTCCCCAAATCTTGTTATACCATGTCATAATGATGACTGTGCATGTGCGATCCTGGGAGTAAGGAGCAAAAGCCATTAGACGTGTATGCCAAAAGTGTGTATTTCCAGCAAGGTCACTAAACTATGGAGGTCATCCCAGCTGCCCAGCTAAAGCAAAAAGGAACATATATTGGGCAGCAAAGACATAGCAACGTGCTGGAGACAAATGATCAATTTAGTGACAATAGCAAAGACGTCATTTTATATTGTGTGAGAGAAGGCAATGATAAACCACTCTTGTACTCTACGAAGAAAACCACATGACAGACAAGATAAAGAGACTGATGATATAATGCTGTATAATGGATTCCTATAGTTAGATGGCACTTAATATCCTACTGAGGAAAAGCTGAGGATCTTTTGGAGTACTAATGGATTTATGACACAGCTAGAATGGAACCTCTTGGATATCTAGTTGCTGATATTGCCATATAAAAACAGAACAACCAAAGCTGCGAGGTCAGAATTATAATGGGAACATAGAACATACAAAGTATGAACATTGGAAAGCTTAACATAGTGAAAGATGAAATGAATCTATTACATATTGACATCTCTGGCATTAGCAAATTGAAATGGCCTAGAATTGGACACTGTCAGTCAGGAGATTATGCTGTTTGCTACTCAGGATGCAAATAACAACAACAATAACAAAGCAATGGTGCTGCTTTCATAGTGAAGAAAGATATAGCAAAGGCAGTACTTAGATACAATGCATTCAATAACTAAATAATATCACCTAGGCTTCATGGACAACCCATTAATATGATAGTTATTCAAGTTTATACTTCACAAAGTATAAAAGGAGAAGAGGAGATGGTGAGCTTTATGATCACATTCAACACACCATGCAAACAAAATGTGCTGCTTGTAATTGGAGACAGGAATGCCAACATTGGAAACAATAAGAAGGAAAATATATTTGGACTGTGTAACCTAGAAAACAGAAATGAAGCCGGATAATGACTGATCACTTTCTCCAAGTCCAGTGATTCTTTCATTGCTAACACATTCTTTAACTAAAATGAAGCCTATAGGCATGGACATTACCAGACAGAACACACAGAGAACAAATTAACTCTGATGGGAGAGAACATTACAATACATTATGGTAATCTATGTGGGATTAATTCTATTGCATAAGTCTTTATTTTGTACAATTGCTTTGGAAATATTTCTAATAAAGAAAAACAAGCAAAACATTTTCTAAATAAATAAGAAAAACAAACAAATAAACAAACAAATAAATATCTAATATACTTTCTTTGCTTAGGTCCTGGAATGTATCTTTGTTGATGAGGATTTGGAAGCAGACATCTAAATATTGATTATCTGAAAAACACTGAAAGTATATAGACAAAAGGTTTGAAAAGTTAGCTATAGACCGAATCAGAGAATAAAAAAAGAGAAAATTGCCGGAATGCTGAATTTTAAACTTGGTTGAAAGAAAATCACTTAACTCTAATCAACTGATTACACAGAACAAAAAACAAAGTGAGAAAGAGAAAAAAAAACCCTAAGAAATGAAAAGCATAAAAGTAAGGCAAAATGCAATTTGAAAAGGAAAAACATGTTTTTATATTCTCCCCCTACCTGTGCCTAATTAAAATTATAGTGAAAATGAAAGAGACTAAACTTATATCTTTCTCCTACTGATACTGTCTTTTTAATCATCTTAGTATTCAAAAATGTTAGTTTGTTCATTAGAGCCTTACAATTCAAAATTGTTTTATTTAATTTCTTAAAATGTTTCTCCCTAAATATGAATTTGGATTTTCTCAATTGTTTTCTAACCTGCTTTCCTTTTCTCCCTCCCTTACATTTTTCCTCATTTACCCTGGTTACATCATATATTATTTCAATTTGTGGCTTCTTATTTTTATCTAAAATTTGACACCCAGTGATGGATTTCTCAAGATTGTTTATCTTTAATCATGTTTACATGTAAATTCACTAGTACTATCTATTTGTACTTTGATGAGAAAATATTATAGGTAGGAAAAGCCATAGAAACTATAGCTTTGATGGTTAAAAAGATTATGCTAAAAAGTAGGTTTTGAAAAAGGATTCACAGAAACATTTTTTAAAAAGAATGTTAATGCAAAACTTCATCAAGATCTTATTTGACAGCTTCAGGATTTCTACCTACTATATCTGTAGAGAAAGCCTTCATTGGACAGTCTGGAAAAGCTCCAAGTATTTTCAAGGTTTGGAAGGGATTAAGAGCATCCTTTTGGGCTTTCAAAATCAGTACAGCATATGGATTGGTCTGGTCTTACACTGTTGACTATGCCTGTAAAGGGAAATTTTTTTATAATACAAGGAGACGTAAATGAGTCATTAGAGAACCTATGTACTTTATGTGTGGAAGGTAGCTGATTTATATGGTTGCTATTGGACTTTTGCCAGGAAGAAATAATTCTGGGGAGTCAAGATCAAACTTTGTATATGCAGATAGATAAATCTCAAGGCTGTAGACATTACATTTTAGAGAAGCAGGTGCCAAAGTTCATCACATTAGAATAGTTGACTGCAAGCTGCTGTTCATTCCATCTTTTTCTGCTGATATGGACATTGGAACTGGTTCTCAATGTTCAGCATGAAACCCCTCTCATCATCTTTGTTGTTCTCTCCTGGATGGGCTGCAGTTAAGAAGGGGGAGTGCACAGGGGAAAAGTAGCTGAGCCCCTGATTGGACCTCCATTGCATTTAAACTGCCCAGAGGTTGCTGGGAAGATCTGCAATCTGTGAGTTAAGAAGGGGGAGTGCAGAGGAGAAAAGTAGCTGAGCCCCTGATTGGACCTCAATTGCATTTAAACCTTTTGCTAGTCAGCTAACTAAGGTATGTAGGAAGCACATCACAATAGTAACGGGGGACTTTAATTACCCTGACATCAATTGGGAGACAAACTCAGCACCAAGTGGAAGATCAGATTCCTGACAAACCTAGCAGACAACTTTGTCTCCCAAAAAGTAGAGAAGGGAACTAGGGGATTAGCCATATTGGACCTAATTCTCACTAACAGAGATGAAATGATAGAAGGTGTTGAAGCCACAGGAACCTTGGGGGGGGAGTGATCATGCAATATTGGAATTCAACATTATGCAAGCACAAGCAATAGAACACAGTCAAACTAGAGTCTTGGACTTTAAGAGAGCTAATTTCAATAAACGTAAAGACAGCTTGGGAAGAATACCATGGACGAGAATCCTCAAGGGGAAAACAACTCAAGAAGCTTGGGAAATTTTAAAAAGTGATATAATAAAAGCCCAGTCCAGCACAATACCAACGAAGAAGAAGAATAACAGCTCTCAAAAGAAACCAGCATGGCTGCATAAAGAACTCTCTGATAAATTGAAAGACAAAAAGGACAAGTATAACAAGTGGAAAAAGGGGCACATAACTAAGGCAGAATATCAGCAAATAGCCCGAGCCTGCAAAGATGAAGTGAGGAAAGCTAAGGCTCAAAATGAACTAAGGCTTGCGACAAAAGTAAAAAATAACAAAAAAAGCGTATTTCAACAAGAAAAAAGTCAAGGAAATGATTGGTCCATTAGTGGGAGAAAGTGGCAAGGAGGTGACAAGCAACAAGGAGAAAGCAAACTATTTAACTCGTTTTTTGCATCCGTCTTTACACAAAGGGAAAAAACAGTCCAACCTATCAAAAACAGTACCGCAAAAAAACAGATTAGAAACACAAGTTAAAATAGGCAAGAAAATGGTAAGTGAGCACCTGTCCAGCCTAGACAAGTTCAAATCATCAGGAACAAGATGGATTACACCCCAAGATTCCCAAGGAACTGGCAGATGTGATCTCAGAACCACTGGACTATATCTTTCAAAGATCCTGGAGCACTGGGGAACTACCAGAGGACTGGAAAAGAGCTGATGTAGTTCCCATCTTCAAAAAAGGGGAAAAAATGGATCCAGGAAACTACAGACCTATCAGCCTGACCTCAATACCTGGGAAGATTCTGGAAAAGATAATCAATCAACGAATCAGCGAATACCTAGAGGCAAACAAAGTCATTACCAAAAGCCAACATGGGTTTGTCAAAAACAGATCATGCCAGACAAATCTTATTGCATTCTTTGACCAAGTGACAAAATTAGTGGACCAGAGGAATGCTGTGGATATAATTTACTTGTACTTCAGTAAGGCATTTGATAAAGTAGATCACAACCTACTACTTGATAAGATAGAAAAATGTGGGTTAGACAGCATCACCACCAGATGGATTTGTAGCTGGCTGACCGGCCATACTCAGTGTGTGGTCCTCAATGGAACTGCATCTACATGGAAGGAAGTGTGTAGTGGGGTGCCCCAGGGCTCTGTTCTGGGCCCAGTGCTCTTCAACATCTTCATCAACGATTTGGACGAGGGGATGGATGAGGAACTCATAAAATTTACAGATGACACAAGCTGGCAGGAATAGCCAACACTCTAGAAGACAGGCTTAAGATACAGAAGGATCTTGACAGACTTGAACACTGGGTGCTATCTAACAAAATGAAATTCAATGGTGAAAAAAGTAAGGTTCTACATTTAGGCAAGAAAAACCAAATGCAGATATAATATAGGTGGTTCCTTGCTCAATAGTAGTAACTGTGAAAGGGATTTTGGTGTCCTGGTGGACAATCACTTAAATATGAGCCAGGAGTGTGCTGCAGCTGCTAAAAAAGCCAACACAGTGCTAGGCTGCATTAACAGAGGGATAGAATCAAGATCACATGAAGTGTTAATACCACTTAACACTTGGTAAGGCCACACTTGGAATATTGCATCCAGTTTTGGTCACCACGATGTAAAAAAGATGTTGAGACTCTAGAAAGAGTACAGAGAAGAGCAACAAAGATGATTAGGGGACTGGAGGCTAAAACATATAAGGAACAGTTGCTGGAATTGGGTATGTCTAGTTTAATGAAGAAAAGGATGAGGGGTGACATGATAGCAGTGTTCCAATATCTCAAGGGTTGCCACAAAGAAGAGGGACTCAAGCTATTCTCCAAAGCACCTGAAGGCAAGACAAGAAGCAACGGATGGAAACTGACCAAAGAGCGAAGCAACCTAGAACTAAGGAGAAACTTCCTGACAGTTAGAACAATTAATCAGTGGAACAACCTGCCTCCAGAAGCTGTGAATGCTCCAACACTGGAAGTTTTAAAGAAGAGATTGGACAGCCATTTGTCTGAAATGGTATAGGGTTTCCTGCCTGAGCAGGGGTTGGACTAGAATCACTAGATGACCTCCAAGGTCCCTTCCAACAACAACAATAACAACTTCTTCTTCTTTCTTCTTCTTCTTCTCCTTCTCCTTCTTCTCCTTCTTCATAATAATAATAATAATAATAATAATAATAATAATAATAATAATAATAATAATAATAATAATAATAATAATAATAATAATAATAATAATAATAATAATTTGTTCTTAAAATGTGATGTAGTTGGAAGCAAAACCGACATATCATTGCTTATTCTAATTTGGATATTACTGTTGGAATTATTGTAGTTGTGAGTGGGTTAATTTGGTTTTATAACTTTATATTTTTATTTTTGTGAACTGTGATCTTTGGATAGCAATTAGCCAATAAAGAAATAAAATCAAGCAATACAGTAACACTTTGTTGTTGTTAAAATGACTAGAAAACCAAAAGAATGTGGCACTTAGACTTCAGTACATGAGATTTTATAACATTGATTGTTGCTGGCTTTAACATTTTCAGGACAGATCCCAAAGAGCAGGCATGTCAAACTGCTGGCCCATGGGCCGGATGCATCATGCCGAAACTGCGCCCACCCCATTGCCGGCAATGGGGGAAAAGTCGCAATATGTCACATCGTATCGTGACTTTTCCCCCATTGCTGGCAATGGGGTGGGCGCGGTTTCGGCGTGACGCATCCGGCCCGTGGGCCGGCAGTTTGACATACCTGTGCTAGAGCATGCGGTTAGAGTAGAAGACCTCCAAGGTCTCTTCCTGTTCTGTTCCTTCCAACTCTGTTATTGTTAAATAACCCTACATGGTGAATCGTAGAATGTTCACATTATTTTGTTAATACTCACCATATAATATTTTCAGCATATGAAGAATGTATGACCATTCTTCTAGCCAATCTGCTAATTCTATATTTATTCTGGATAAGTATTTTATGCCTTTTATTATCTATATTCTGTTACATGCTACTTATACCTGGTGTTTTAACTGCCCAGTTACTCTTGTGACATGGGTGGCCATAACAACTGAAATGAATAATATATTTTGGTTACAATAAACAAGTACTGTAAACTATTGATATACAGTAATCACAAATTTCTCCAGAAGATGGTAGAGGACAGGAAGGCCTGGAGGAAAGTTGTCCATGGGGTCGCGATGGGTCGGACACGACTTCGCAACTAACAACAACAATCACAAATTTAAAGGAAAACGCCAACATTTTGTGCTATTGGTGTAATTTTCTACTTCTCTTATGAGGCAATTCTATGTAGGGTGCTTTAAATAACTCAGACTACGTACAGATAATCCTTGACTTACAACAGTTTATTTAGTGATTGTTCAAAATTACAATGACACTGCCTTATGACCATTTTTCAGTTACAACCTTTGAAACATCCCCGTAACCATGTGATCAAAATTCAGATGCTTGGCAACTGGTTCATACTTGACTGTTGCTGTGTCCCAAGATCACATGATCCCCTTGTGCAACCTTCTGACAAGCAGTCAATGGGGAAGCCAGATTAACTTAACAAGTGGGTTACTAATTTATCAACTGCAGTTATTCACTAAACAACTGTGGCAAGGAAGATCATAAAATTGGGCAAAACTCACTTAACAAATGTCTCACTTAACAACAGAAATTTTGGACTCAATTGTGATCATAAGTCGAGGACTAGTTTGAAATGAGTGAGGGAATTTTCTCACCGAGGTGAAAGGCAGTCTGCCGTCGTTTTCATAGAGTTAATAAATAACAATATTCCGGCCCTTCAAAACGAATTTATTTCATGAAGATGAGATACACCCTATGGCAGTACTACCACTCTTGCAGAGGAAAAAGTCTTATTGGACTGAAGTCAAATTTTGATTTCAACGCCATCCACTTTTTTCGGAGACAGCCTGAAATGAAAGAAAGCAACAACCCCGGCCGGACGAAAAAGAAACTAGCCGCCCAAAAGCCAGTCGCGGGCGAGCCAGCTTACATCTCACGAAGCTCCTCCCCTCGGCGCTATTTCCCGCGCGGAGCTGTGGCTGTTTTGTCCAATCAAGAGTTAAGCAGCCATCAAGAGTTGCCTCTTCGAAACAGGGCGCGGGATTGCTTTCCTTCTGTCGGTTACTGGCGTGGTCTACTTTTTCACGGTTTTGCCTGTTTCTTGTCCAAGGCTTTCCCCCGCTAAACCGAGAGTAATCAGAAAACACGGAGGCGCCCGCATAAATATTCTCGGCCGATAAAAATAACGCGTATTCCGCACACTATTTCCTAGCCTTAGGGAGGAGACAGAAGCGCATGCGCTTGTTTTGGCGGGCCAGGCTGTTCTGTTAGAGGGGCGAAGGGAAAGGAGTAGCCGAGAAATGGCTACTGGATTCGGGTCATTGCTGCGCGAATGCCCGCTTCTCCTGCCCCAGAACCGGGAAAAGAGTGTCTACGAGGGCTTCGTCACCGCCCAGGTACCGAAACACTCGGGGCGGGCAAGGGGTTGGTGGCGGCAGCAAGTGGAGTATCTCAGTTCCTGTTCATCCGTGGTTTTTATTTATTTGTTTGTTTGTTTATTTTCCAAGAATGTGGTGTGGCAGGTAAGGGATAGGATAGTCCCTGAAAACCATCCTAATGCTTTCCGTGTACGGTAAGAATTGTGATCCTTTGTTTTTTCGGAAGCATATCCACGCCCTGCCTTGGCTCTTTTCAGCTGCAGAAAGTGTCCTGCCTCCTGTGGAAGAGATACTTCATAAATGCTCTGTTTTCTCTCTCTAGCATCTCCAATGGCATGCACACAAAATAGAGATATTGTAAAAGGGCAGCCGTATAAACCTCTGGTATCAGAGAAGAGGTGAAGTCCTATAGCCCTTTTAAAGCTTAGCAATTTTATTATTATAAGACATAAAATAATACAGTGAGTGACCTGGAAGTTTTGGTCTTTTCAAAGTCCTGAAGAATCCATAGGATTCCCAGCCTTAAGTTAGCCTAGCCTTCCAATTCTGTCTTCCAGATTAGGTGCACTGCAGCCTCTTTATTTTCTGCCAAGATAAGTAAGGCCTCTCTGTTCAGAATCATGGGATATATCCTAGAGCAGTGTTTTGCGAGTTGAAATCTACACATCTTAAAGTGGTTGAGGTTGAGAAACACAGCCTGAGGGAAACCACTGCTAGGAGCAATAGCATCAAGGGAAAAAATAACTTCCTATCATTGGGAGAATGTCGTATCATAGAAGAAAAGAGTATTATTTAAGTGCACATTACTTTTATTGTATTTTCTTTCTACTTCTCAAAAGAATTTATATCACTCATTTTCTAAATAAACCCATCTATTTCTAACTTACAAAATAAAGTAAACTTGGAGAAATACACTGTTTTTCCAGTGGGGAAAAGGGAAGAAATATCCTTCTCTCTCCATGTAATATTTTTATAGTTATTGCCCATTTATAATTTATATCTATGTCAATAATACATCTATTATAGTAAAGGGGATTTGTAAGTTTTTAAAAAAGTAATGATATACTGAATTATAGTTATTTGACTTTTGTGATTCACAATTACATCTGCTTTTTAATTCCTAAAAAGGCTATTTAAATATAATAGAAGTGAGAGTTACAATATACTATGAAATTTTGTAGAAATTTTGAAAAAAGTTAACGTCTAATCACTAAACTTGGCAATAGTTTTTCAAATTAGCGCTTTATGAACCATATTGGGAAACTAATATTTTATTATTTAATTTTTTATGCTGCCCATCTCCCTACAAGGTGACTCTGGGTGACATCTCTGGATTACATCTTTGTTTCCTAAATTTAGACAATAGCAATCTTTATTGGAAAACTTGGTGAAGCCTTTAAGATTAATTTAAGGCTGAATTTGTATGGGAACCATATCTGAGTATATTCTGTGAATTCAGTTGAATAATTTCTTAATAGATAACTTTTAGGATTCCATTGCAAATTATATCAGCTTTTGTACTCAATTATTTCATCAGATGATTGGAAATTGAAACCTTTCCTGACATGTCATATTACTTTAGTTAATGTTTGTTCTAAGGTATCCTTATGTACTAAAATGAAGCAAAATCAGTACACTTCATTAATATAGTAATTAAAATATGTTATTTTAATAGATATATAAGATTTTATGAGATTGCACAAAGTTGAAATGCAGAATTTTATACATTTTCTGTATTTTTTTCCATAACTCGTAATATTAGCACATGACAGTTTAAATAGTAGATTCAAGTGTTATTGAGCACATACTGTAATTCTAAGTTGTCTACTATATTTTGTGAAGTATGAAATAGTCTTTTCTTTCATATTCAATGATACAGTGAAAATGGTGTTAGCCATACAAAAGAGGCACAAGTAGTCCTCGACTTACAACAGTTTGTTTAGTGACCGTTCAAAGTTACAACGACACTGAAAAATGTGACTTATGACCGTTTTTCACAGTTAACGACCTTTGCAGCATACGCATGCTCATGTGATCAAAATTCAGATGCTTGGCAACCGGTTCATATTTATGACCGTTGCTGTGTCCCGGGGATCACATGTTCACCTTTTGTGACCTTCTGACATGCAAAGTCAATGGGGAAGCCAGATTCACTTAACAATCAGGCTACTAACTTATCAACTGCAGTGATTCACTTAACAACTGTGGCAAGAAAGATTGTAAAAGGGAGCAAAACTCACTTAACAAATGTCTCTCTTAACAGAAATTTTGGACTCAATTGTGGTCATACGTTGAGGACTATCTGTATATGGATGTCTGGGAATTACAAACTTGACAGATGCATATAACAATTAGGAAAACAGAAGACAAAATTGTAATAATTATATATTCGTCATATGAGAGAAACAAATTTATGGGAGAATGAGAAAGAATGGAATAAAGTTTAATCTCCAAATAATTACATTTAATCATTCTGTACCTTTTTCTTCAGATTCTGAAAACTATTTTTGATTAATAAATAGCTGCTGGAATTAAAAAAAAAAACATACTTAAATGAGATGATTACAGATAGTCCTCAACTTATGATCACAATTCAGCCCAAAATTTCCATTGCGAAGCAAGGCAGTTAATTAAGTGAGTTGTACCTCTTGTTACAACTTTTTTTGCCAGAGTTGTTAAGCAAATCACTGCAGTTGTTAAGTGAATCATGCAGCTGTTAAGCAAATCTGGCTTTCCCCATTGACTCTGCTTGCCAGAAGCCAGCTGAAAAGGTTAGAAATGGTGATCACTTGATCTTGAAAAAGTGCAATTATCATATATACATGCCAGTTGCCAAGCACCCAAATTTTGATCATGTTACCATGGGGATGCTGCAATGGTTGTAAGTGAAAGCTGGTTATAAGTCATTTTTTTCAGTGTTGTAACTTCATATGGTCACTAAAAGAATGGTTGTAAGTCAAAGACTTCCTGTAGTTTTTTTTATGAGGACCTAGGACTATTGTAGAGGACTGCTGCCCCTGCCACTGTCCCTTGCCTCCCCCCACTCCCACCGTGGGCCAGACAGGACAGTCAAAGACCTGGATGTAGCCTGTGGTCTGTAAAATGGAGTAGATCACTATTTCTTTCTTTCTTTTTTCTCTCGGGACCCCATTTACACTATTAAAAATTATGGAGGATCCCAGAAAAAGCTTTTCTTTGTATGGATTATATTCATCAACACTGACCATTTTAAAAATCTTGGTTTTGCTCCTAGTTTCTTTTTCTTTTCAATCATGTCTTTCCTTTAACAAATCATATCTGTATACAGTATACAAAATCTGCTATTGACCTATTTATTGCTATATTTCTCTATTGTTGTTGAGCAAATAATCATTATTGTTTTATATTGAGAATTTAGTGCCATAGTGTTAGTTGTATTATTGTATATAGTGTATAGCAGTGGTCTTCAATCTTTGTGGCTTGGCGGCCCGGCTGGGAGGGGAGAGGGGAACTGGGCTGTGCGAGTAGTGGGCAAGCTCCGGCCTGCCATTCGCACAGCCCAATTCCGAATACGCCATGGGCCGGTAGTGGGCCGCAGCCCATGGGTTGGGGACCCCTGCTGTCTAGGTTTTAAATAGATGAATTTAAATGAAAATTATTTTAAAAATGTAAAAAAATATTAGAGCATACAAAGCATGTAGGCTTTGTTAAATACATATGTCTGAAAATATGCCTAATGTGATTCTGTATTTCCAGGGGAGAGATTTTCACATAAGGATATTGTTACCAATGGATCGTCAGTTGAAAAATGCTAGGTGAGGAGCATAATTTCTTTATATACTGTTTTAATTTCAAAAATCATTTCATTTTCCTACAAGGAAAGGAATGATAATTAATTTGACTTGAAGATATTTCCAATATTAGTGTTTGTTGTTACTAGTTAATTTTGATGCTAGTTAACTCAAATGTAATTTGTCAAGTCATCATTTGAGAACACTTAATGCAATTTATGGGAATGAGAATATTTTCTAATTCTGGAGGCTAGAACTACAGAAATATAATTAGAAAGATGTATTTGGTCTTAGAATCAATCAAACTGAAATAATACTCAGGTAATAACTGACTGTTAGAAAACTAAAATATTTTCAATGTTCTCTAGCTAAGAAAGCATCATCTTCCTTTCCCAACTTGACAGTAAGATATGCACAACGATGTTCTGATTCATAGCACATGTTATTTGTATGATGTATCTATTACATCAAAATACACTCATTTTTCACAAATGATCTCAGATCTGGCTTGGTAAGTTCTGCATTAATGTATGGATATTTCTACCAAGTCAAGCCCCATGTTACTGCATCATTACTCTTACCAGATTGACTCATAAGATAACTTGTATGTCTCACTTCTCAGAACAGCCATGCTGTTTGAGTCATATTTTACTTTTTGAGTAGGCTTTTTGAGTAGGAGTTCAAGAATCAGCCCAAGTTTGGCTTTTTAGGAATTTTTTAACTTAAAGTTTTATAAATACTCATAAAATTGAGCTTCTAAAATGATTAAATTACAACAAAACTTAGCATCCTTATTTAAGGAAAGGAAATGGGAAAAATTGGGGAAAGTAGGGCATGAGGAAATGTCTGAAGATGTTTCAAAGATAGAGTGTCTTCTAAATTCTGACATTGTATCACCTTTTATTCATTGATGTTTCAGAATCAGGGTGAGGTGGAGGAAATGTGTGGGGAAAGCAGGCTTTAGGGTACTATTTTGTTTCAGGAGGTTAGGTGGAGGAAGAAAAAGGGCCTGGCCTTTTTTAATTTAGGTCTCCTTTATCATTTTCATTGGTCTCAATCCATCTTTTCCATACATGGAGCAACCTGTGGCCTTGTTTCAAAACTTTTTTCTTCTATCTGTGCAAGTGATTTCTTTCTATCTGCATAGACTTACCTACTTGTGTCTGTTCCTACTTTAGAATTCATTTACTGAGTAAAATTTAAGGCCCCCTGAAAAAAATTATGGAAGTAAGGAATGCTACATAAAACAGATCGGGGGCCATGCATCTCTATAAAATTATACCAAAGCAAAGCCAAAAATCAATTTCTGACATGGCTTTTTTTAAATAGTAATTTTATGAAAACTATAATTGCAAAGATAAAATCTAATACAAACTAAAAAATAAGAATAAAAAAATAGAAAGTTCAGAAAAGAAAAAATACAAAAAATGAAAAAGAAAACATAATATAGTAAAGAAAAGGAAAAGAACTATATAAAAATATATGCCTGTATGAAATAAGACTAGTATTTTGGATTCAGAGGCAAGACGTGTTTAAGAGTATACATCAGTTTTAATTAATTTTATTGATTAAATTGTACACTGCCCAGAGTCCCTCTCTGAGGGAGATGGGCGGTTAAAAAGTGTGAAAAATAAATAAAATAAAATAAAATACTGGGGCGTGAACATAACATTTATCTGCAGCAGCTCTTATACTAGATATTTTAATTGAACAAATAGAAGGAACAGGGCTTCATAAGTGTTATCCAATATACTGCTTTTTAACAGTATTTGTTCTTGCAAGGTCTAATGTGGGAAAATGAAAGTTATTAAAATAAAATGCAATAAATAGTTGTTTTCAAAAACTTGTAAAGTTAGCATAACTTCTGCAGATTTGTAGTGCTTCAGATCCAAGCCAAAAAAGTACTTTAGAGTAGGCATGGGCCCCATACTGTTCCTGTTGCAGAAAAATAAGCATTTGAGATGATAAGACACTGACAGCCTGTCCATGTCCACTCTGAAGCTACAGTTTCATCATTGCAAGTTTTTCCTGGGATTGCACAATTATTACCATACCCGTGGTCTCTTTGAAGTACCTTTTCAACTTTAGATCCATCACACTTCACAGCCCTACTAATTTCCAAAGCATAAATTTATTAAATATATCATATATAGATAGTTCTCAAATTATGACTGGTCATTAAAGTCATGATGGCCTCAGAAAGGGAGCTTTATGGCCTGTAAAGCATTTGCAGTTGTCACAGCCTCTTTTCCCCATGGTCACAGAACCGTACATGACTGGATTCCTTAACAATTGCTTGATTCAACAATACAGAAAGTTGAAAAATTGGGTCTGATCATGTGGTTGCCTTGACTTAAGACCAACATTCTGGTCCTGTTTGTGGTCGTGAATTGAGGACTAGCTTTAAGCTTTACAAAAGTTTTACAAATGCTGTATGATAATGATTGGTTTCTCCATTTATAAATGTCTATAATAGGAAATTAATAGAATAGAATAATAACTTTATTGTCACTTTGAATGTACACTAATCGGCATACATTAAAATGAAATTTCATTGCATACAGTTCTCCAAGTGTCACCACCTCCAATATACACTACATAAATATGACAAAAATAAATAAATACAGAATTATGCATATACCCACATATATTATATGACACAGAAAAACAACACAGTCTGGTTCGGATTATGTATATATGTGCATGGTATAAAGTATTGATGTTAACAGATGTTAACATATAAGATGCAACGTACTAAATTATGGGCTAGTGTATTTTATCTTTCCAATCTACAAAAAAATAAGTATATATCTTTTTCATTTGAATGTTAGGTTGCCTGGTTTAATTGATCATGAAAACATTTTATTTCTATAGGATTCAGTGTAGTTGGCATCTGAAAAAATTGCTTCATGGATATCATCTGATTTTAAAGCAGGTATCCATTCAAACTTTTTTTAAAAAAATATGATAGAATCTATATTTATTTGAAAATCATGACTGCTATATTGATTTTTATTGAAATGTTTCATAGTACATGGATTATGGGTTTTATCCAAAGCACAACAAATTATGACCTTCATTGTAAGGGAGAAACAGATTCCAACAGTGAAAGGCTTCTTTGAAGGAGAAAAGTCAGTTCTGGAGTCATATGCCTATAGCTGTTAAGGCAAAGAAAAGTTTATAGGAAATGCAGAGCAATTAGAGCTACTATTAAATAAGGAAATAAAGTGTCAAAAAATGCTTGAAAGAATAGCCAGTGGGATAGACAAAAATAAAACTGAATTATATTCAATCAGAGACCAACCCATAGTATGTTTTGTGAAGTTGTATCATGTTAAAAATAGAAACGGGGGGGGGGGATTGAAAGTGACCACAATATTGTTTCTCCAATGATGCATACAGGTAGTCTTCAAGTTATTACCATAATGGAGCCTGCCCATTAGGTTGGAGGTCAGGACAAGCATTAAATAAACTGCCTCAAATAATGACCAGCCAACCCTGTTCTCCCCAATGCACTCATTAAACCAATGTGTTAGCTGATAAGTGGAGCACAAGTGCCTCTGGTGGAGAGATTCTGGGAGGCCTAGTGCAGGCACAGGACCTCCCTCACTCCCTGAGATACTCCATGCCCTACTTCCGTTCCTTGAGTGGTACATATGTCCACAGCACATTTGTCTTGCTAGAGAGAAACAATGGGAAAGAAAAACTCTGAGCGTGCCTGTCTTTCCTGGTTTTGCCATTACCTTTCCTCCTGCCAAGGTGCCCCTGTCTTTCTGGGGCAAAAAAATAAAATAAAATTGGTTCCTTAGCCTTTCAGAGCTTTTGCCCAACCAGTTGGCTGATGATCAGCTGGCTAGCGGGAGACTGCAAACATCTGGCTCTTGCTAGAAACCAGACCAGCTTGTGTCCCATTTTGCTGCACATGGCTAAACTTTTAGAGGTGAACTTTTTTCTGTAGCTCCTCAAAGCAAAAATCTGCAGAACAATTTTCTTTGCTTGCTTCCTCAGTTGCAAGCCGGACTGGTGCACGTTTGGCTTGCAAAGTTGGAGAGCTGTGTGAAGGGAGCATGAGCCTGGTTGGGGTTCTGGGAGTGGGGGAGGAAGAAAATGAGAAAGAAGAGGAGAAAGAAAAGGTAGCAGGAGGAAGAGGAAGCAGGACCAGGAAGAGGAGAGGAAGAAGAGGTAGCAGAATGCAGGAGGAAGAAGAGGAGGAAGGACGCGGAGCCCAGGAGTGGCAAGCTAGTTGCAAGTACAGCTGGCTGGGAACCTTTGCACTGGGCAAGACAGCTTCTGCCGCTCTGCCCTCCTGCCCCAGCCCTGACCCCTGCAGACTCATTGCATGCCTGGAGGTGGAAGATGTGCCTTCAGCTCACCCCCAGCTGAACGGCCCGGTACCAATCCACAGACCGGGGGGTTGAGCACCCCTGCTCTAGTGAATTACTTTGGTGTGCATTTAACCTCTCAGTTCCCTGTTAGATTTTTTTTCATAAACGCTTTCAACCTCTCCACTTTTCTTAATCAGGAGCTCAAAAGCAATTTGTGTACCCAAACATAGGGGGATTTGGAGGGTAATGGTTGAAATCCACTCAACTGGCAATGTCTATTCTACTGATTGATGGTCATAATATGGTAATCCATGGTACCGCAGAGAGATGAGGGAGCCTTGAGACAAAGGTAGACGCTTTAACTATCTATCTCCTTCTAAACTATACCCTAGTGCTAATTTCACATTTTCTGATGTGAGTCTTCAACCTCACTTTAAGAATATTTGTTGCCAGGTAAATATCTGGCATAATATAAAAAGTAATTGCATGAAATCATTAACAAAAAAAAAATGTTTTTCAGAGGTTGGAACATTCTTCAGATTTAGTCAGTTTCATGGTAGAGTTGAAGACTATTTTGGTGAGTTACAATTTTTCAGAGGACTACTGATATCTGTTTATTATCATTAATGCTATAATGAACAAGTGATCCTTTTCATTAATAATCTTAATACTTATATTTTAAAATAAAATCCTTGTAAGAAATAGTTATCTGTAGAGGATAACACTACTGCCTGTAAATTTCACTTTTCAAGTCAATAGTTATAAATATAGTCCTGCAAAACTAGCTGTTATAAAAAACATTTTTATGATGTTGAATAGTCAGTATGCAAATTAGATAGTTATTTTGTTGTTAACAATAAATAATCTTCAATTTTTCATGGGTAGGATCAATATTGATAAGACAGGACAAGGAGTACCTGTATTGAATGTCCATTTTTCTTCCTTGTTATGTGCTTATTAAGGGGAATGTGAAGCTATGTGAATGTATTAGCTTATGTATATATTTACATTCTTGAGCACTGCCATGTACAGTACATCAGAGGTCCCCAACCTTTTGGGCACCAGGGATTGGTTACGTAGAGAGAGATTTTTCCGCGGACCGGAGGGGGCGTGGTTTTGTGTGCTGCCTGCATCCTGTGGATGGGGCTTTCCTTGTTTGTGCGGACTGGTTGCTGGCATGCCGCGGCCCGGTACTGGTCCACAGACCCGGGGTTGGGGATCCCTGCAGTACATGATTCTGATATAGGGGTATATCTTTGGTTTTAAATCTTGAGGTAAGATAGATGGCCTATAAATTTAACAAATAATAAAAATAAATGTCTTTAATGTCTATTCTGATTTTATAGTGATAAGTAGAAATAGTAATAACGTTAGTAAAATGAAGTCTGGTGACAGGTTCCATAAGAACTATTTTCATTCATGTAATAAATAAAATATGAATATTTAATTTACAGCAAACTTCACTGCTTCGGTGTCTTTTCCCCTTTTAATTCCTTTTCTAAGTCTGTAAATAGTACTTTGCTTAAAATGTTTAGAGTGTAATTATTACTTACTAGAGAGGATTTAACTTTTCTCTTTAGAACATAACTATTTTGCTGCTCAGAGAATGCCATTCACGGAGATATTCTTTGTAGTAAATACAGCATATAATGTGGTATAAGTATACCTTTTAGATAGTTCTTTTGACATTTTTATCATAGACTTTTCCATATCTTCCATTATTTTATGACTTTTCAAAATTATTAATTCTTTTAAAGATTGATTGCTCCCTTATTGTAGCACTCATATAGCCCTTAAAAGAAGAATATAAAGAGCACGAGCAAGGCTCATGTTAACTAGTCCCTTAACTCCTATGAAAAAGCCTATCTTTTAATTATTATTTTGTATGTTAATTGTTTTCTAAGGATATGCCCTCTCCTCGCTGTGCTATAAAATTCACAACTTTGTACCTTGATTTTATAAAAAAGATTTTATAAAAAAGATTAAAGCAAAAAAGCCAGTTTTGCCCCACACAGGGCTATTGAATGTAAAAATGTAAATGTAAAATTGCTGACTGTAAATTCAGCATTGTAATGCTGCATAGTTTGTGGTTTGCATGAGTACATTACCTAGGGAAAGCACTGTATTTATCGCAGATAATCCTTTAAAAATTGAACTTTTAGAAACTGAACTGAAATTGGATGTTGTAGTCTTCTCTGTTGTTAGCCATCTTGAGCACATGAGTGGTGATAGAGGAAAAGAATGATAAGAGTAAAAAAAATCCAGTAAATGTTATGAGATTGTATTATCACATTACCTTTATTTAGGTTATCTTTTATTCTCAAATATAGTCATCAAAAATTCCTTCTCAGCTTCATTTTTTTTAACTAAGTGCAATTAAAAATCTCCACTATACTAGAGGGATTGTGCTGATGTTGAGAATTTTCTATATGTATCTTCCCATTAAGACAGCCATTCATTTAATGGATCCCTTTCTTTTTAAAGTGTGCTTTTAGCCAGAGTGTTTGACTATTACCATTTTTTAAACTCCGATACATACTTCATATATATGCATATATGCTCGGATAATACCTGTTTAAAATATGGAGGGGATTGCTAGCCAAGTGTTTAAAAGCAGTTTAATGGATTAAGGTTTTTCTGTTTTAGCCAAGAGACCTTGCTGCTATCTATCTAAAATTGGCATGACTAGAAGCGCAGCCAATTGATATCTATGAGAAATGAACCCAACTGAATTGGGTTTACTTTCAGATAGTTGTGTATTTATGAACAATGACCTGCACCTAATCACTTTGATTATTTTCAAGTTTATTTCTGAGTAATGTGAACAGTTGTAGTGTATGACATACTGAACAGGAATATAAGCAGAAATATTTCTGGTTTTAATTTTAAGATTCATAGGTAGATTTGGTAGATGGTTAGATAGACAGACAGACAGACAAGAACCAAGTCACAAAAAATGAACTAAATAAACTTTTTTTAAAAAATAAAAACAGGAACTTGCTTTGAAAAACACAGAAGAATTGTGTGCCCAACCACCTCCACAATATTATTCTGGCCTCATCGGAGATATAGAAAATTTGGGATGGAATAAGTATTCATATTTATTATCTTCTGCAAATACCAAAAAGTTAACCTGCCAGCTTTTAAAATACTTTTATATAGTACACTGGATTTTGCTCTGATTATTTCAGTACTTACAGTTTTGCTTTTTAAATAGTTGTAGTTAATCAATATTTAATAAAGTTTAAAATCATAATATTATATAAAATGTCATTTATACTTACAATCGCTCTACTTCTGAATTTGATTATTTAGAGCAAAACTCCCACTTTAGGATATTTAGGATATTAATATTTTGGGCTTCTTGCTCTGCACAGGGGAACTGAAATCTAGCTTAACTTTTGGCTTACAGGAACTGAGTCTGACTCCTTTCCAATTCAGCCTGATTTCTGTCAGAAAGTCAGAATGTTTTTAAGGAAGAATACTGTTAAAATGTCACTTTTTAAATATTCTGATGCCCTACCTGATAGGATGAATACAAAGATAGTGTACAGTATGTTGCTTTGTAAGAGCAATCATTCTGTTTTGGAAAAGCAGGTATAATATACCATGATGTGATCAACCAGCCTTTATATTTCTACCTATCTCACCTTACTTACTAACTTTCAGTATTGACTGCCTGGACTAAGATAGTGCAGACCAAAATGCACAAGGAAAAAAATATATTATTACATGGACAGGCAGGTGGGAGGAATAACCCTGATGGGTTACAGTTAAAACTTTTTAGCTGCCATTCTCCCTCCCAATTTTAGCTATTGCCATTTTGAATATATAACACTAGAATGAATTTTAAAAATAATTCTGTGTCTGGGCTATTTCACTTGTTTGAAAGAACCTTTTGTTATCTATAATCTATTGAGAGAATGAATTTTCCATGAAATATAAATATCATATGTTAAAGCTAGCTTTATAGCTCCAGGCAAAACAGTGTTATGAGAAATATGCTTAAAAATATAAACCAATATAGTATTTGTGTGTGTTTATATCTATACCTATATCTAAATATCCACTTTGTAGTTTTTTTCCTACAAGTGTGCGGTCCACTTCCCCCCCCCCCCCAGATCAGTATATAAAAAGTAACTGCACGAATGAATGAAAACTTTGCCAGGAAGTGTAATATGTAGAGAAATAAAGGCTGACAGAAGTACACTTTATATGCCAAAGGTTCCAGTGATAGAAAACTGAAACATGGTGTTCATTTCCACAGCATAAGTTCTGACAGACAGTATAAATAACCCAAAAGTATATGACTGAATCAAACAGTAAATTTATAACAGCAAAAAGGTCTGTCATATAGATGATTTCCAATTAATATATTTAGAATAAACTAATAGAAATGAATTACTAATAGAGTGACATCAGAACTTGTTTTTTCTTCTTCTTGTAGGGTTGTGTTTATAGATCCTGCTTTTAGTACCATCAGGTTAAAAGCTGAAGACTCTTCTGGTCGGGATCATCAAATCACCTTGAAATTAAATTCAAAAGTAAGAGTTTTTAAAATGTTGGGAACAAACCACAAACTGATGAAACTGCCACACATAAGATTTTTATGGATGTTGATTAGCTGAAAAATCATATACAATCATTTGTATTTTAAGAATTGCTTTTGCTTTCAGTTTAAATTATGCAGTACAGTTGAAACATGCAGAGGTTTCTAATATAAAAAAACTAGTGGGAACAAGAGGAAATTCTGGATTTTGTCTGAGGAATTAATGATCCCATCTCGGCAGTCTAGATTGATATGAGAATTAGGTTTCTCTATTTCTATTCAGTCAGATTTCAAAAATTTATCTGAGGGTCAATTATTTTACTTAGAGAGCAAGTTACAAAATGGATGATATTTTAGGAAGAGTAGTGCTTGAAAAGGCATGGTATATCAGGATTATTGCAGGGAAGGTTGTTAGGAGGTGACAAATGGGGGGATGGATGTTGGAGAAAAGAGAATTTGAAAAGGAGTTGCAAGAGTCTGGACACTTCAGGAAATGGTTTCCAGCCAAGACATTGTTGGATAATGATGGAGGTGACAGCCAACTCTTGGCAGTTCCTCCCACAAAGGTAACTGGAAGGAAACAGTGAGAAAACAATGTAGTGATTGTCATTGTTAGTCACACAGCCATAGAATGCGAGATGGGCAGCAAATAAATTTAATAATAATATTAAACAGACAGCAAGTGCCATCTCTGCTAAAGAAGCTAAAGAAACAGTGGACCACCTGGTTAACTGCTGCAAGAAGATCGCATAGACTGACTACAAACAACGACATGACAAACGCTCATACAGAAAATTCATTAGAAGATCTGCAAGAGATACTATTTGCCTGCAAGCACGAACTGGTGGGACCATAAAATAGAGCAAGTAATAGAAAATGAAGAAACTAAATTACCCTGGGACTTAGAATTCAAACCGATAGGCACCCACCATATAACATCCCAGACTTAACAAATCTGAATAGTGAACATGGTACCGGTAGTACCTAGAGACAGCAGACTAGAAGAGAAAGAACTGGAGAAGATAATAAAATACAAATTTCAAATAGAAATAGAACAAGTGTGGCAAAAGAAAGCAAAGGTAACACCAATAGTAATAGGTGCTTTGGGTGCAATCCCAAAACAACTGGAGCACCACTTGAACACCATTGGCATTGACAAAATAACCATCAGTCAATTGCAAAAGCCAGCTTTAATTGGAACTCCTTACATCCTGCAATGATATCTTTAACACTATCAAACATCAACATCTGCCTATCCCAGATCCTTGGAAAGGACTTGATAGGTGGATAGAAATGCCAAATCCAGTCTGAACACCTGGTTAACTGTGTGACGAACTATAATAATAGAAGTCATGGTTGTGGTTAGAGTATCCAAATAGAGGTTCAAGGGGACAAAAGGTGGAAAAATCTAATGATAGATTTGGAGCTGGGAATGGTGACTGGAAGTTGTAGAGGAAAATTTGGAACAAACAGTGAAGAAATCCAAGCAGAAGGATAGACCATGAATACATTATCAGTTGAAAGGTAGCAAGCTGGAAAGAGGCCATTACCTGGGGAGTTCATGATATATATACATATATATATACATATATATACACATTATACATATATATATATATATACATTATACATATATATATATACACATTATACATATATATATATATATATATATACACACACACACACACACACATACACATATATATATACATATACATACACACACATATACATATATATACATATATATATATATATACACATATCTTTGATAACTACAAAAATACGAATCCCGGGCATATCTGTTCAATAACACAGTCCTCGATCTCCAGGAGAAATATAAACCAGCTGTTTATTGTTAAAAACTTAAAAACAATAAAAACAACTATTTACAATATTAAAACAACTTAGCTTTCGCTGGTCCCCTGCCAGCGTCCTCAGAGTAAAGTTTTGGGGTGGAAATTACTTTTATAAACCTTGCTAGCCTAACTGCTTACTCATTGACTGTGTGATAGGGCCATCCGTCCTGGCTGACCGTAATTGCCTTAATTGTCCCGCCTCCTCTTTTTTGCACTCCAGTTCTCCAACCTTCCTCCCTCCCATCCTTGTCAATCCCCTCCTTCCTGGTGCTGCCGCCGTTAGCCTGCCCTCCAGCTGCTCCCCCGCACTCGCCCTGGGCCCCACACCCAGATCCGGCGCCTCAGATGCCTTCCCATCGCTGCTCCCCTCCTTTCCATCTCGTTTGTCTGCCCGTTGTTCCTGTCTTCCACTATCTATCCCTATCAGTGCTATTTCCTCCGATTTCCTTCCGTGCTTGGATGTGCGTGCGCACAGCCGCATCCCGTCCCTCTGCCTCGTCTGCCCACGACCAGCTGGGCTATCTGCCGGCTCGCTCCTGAACTCACCCCCTCTCATCCTTGCAGATCCTATCCTTCCCAATGCTGCCGCCGTTGGTGCGTTTGCCAACTGCCTCACTTTTCCCTCCTCCTTCCCATCCCTTTCCTCCTCCTTTGTTCCAGCGGCTCGTCGTGGGTTCAATAGAATTGCCCCCGGCATATCAGACATTGAAGGCATGTGAGGAACAAGCTAGGATGCGGACGGCGTTCGCAGGGGGCGGAATTAGGGAAGGCGATCATCATATGGAAAGGGAATTGAACCCACGACGAGCCGCTGGAACAAAGGAGGAGGAAAGGGATGGGAAGGAGGGGGGGAAGGTGAGGCAGTTGGCAAACGCACCAAGATTCAATGTTGTCATGATCATTGTGACTTTGATGGATTTTAGTTTGGGGTATGTGATTGGGAAACTGGGATGGGTTTGAAGAATTGTTCTTGCAGATAATGGATAGCAGGAGCCACATGGGCTTCTGAAATGGGAGTAAGGAGATAAAGCTGATACAGAGATTGAGATGGGTAGAAGTCACATTTGCTTAGGCTGTTAGAAGTGTGACCTAGCCAGTCTCCAATTGCCCATTCGTGTTTTAGGGAAGTTTTTTAACGAGATCAAGTCATAACAGCTGAACAATTACTAGAAGAACTAGATTGTTTAGATTCTTCTCAGTTAATATTTGATATCATTGTGAAATCTCGCTGAGAGGTCAGCAATTGGTTCGGGTAAAGTGTCATTAGTAGGCTGATGATTTTCAGTTGCACATGACCACTTCAGGCTGACCTGGAGATGTTTCATGAGTCTTGAACTGATATATAGAGGCTATAACAGATTACATGGGGAGAAGTAAGAGCCATACAACTTTTCATGATGTGGTGCACAATACATTAGGGACTGCTTTAAAATGTACTAAACAACCTGAGATCCATTGGGTCATTATTTTAGAGTTATTTCCTTATCTAAATAGAGAAACAGAATGATCATGAGTGGGCAAAAAAGCAATGAGAGCAGGAGTGACTTCCGACTTCCACATTGACTTTCCTTAAAGAAGCTGGTAGGGAGCATTGAAAAGGATAATCACCTGACTGTGGCGATGCAGCAATATTGAAGTGGGCACAACTTTGCTAAATTTCAATCGCATGGAAGCCATAGTTCCCAAATTTTGGATGCACAAGTTAGCTTATTTGAGGTAAATTGATTCAAAAAGTGTTGCCTATGATGTACCATTTCACCCTACTTAAAGTTGCAAACAGACACAAGAGTTTTAGTAGTATGTTTCTGCCAGTTGGGCATGGCCGTCTAGAGAAGCTCTTGTGAAGTAAATATCAATACAGGAAGCCCTTCCTTAACAACCATTTGTTCAGTGACTATTTGAAGTTGAAACAGTGCTGAAAAAATAATTTCACAGCTCATTTATGACCTTTGTAATGTCCCTCAGTCACATGATTGCCATTACAATAAGTATGACTTGTCCTATGCCTGACTTGTGTTTTCTTTTTCCTCCTTTACCTCCTCCTTGCAGGGCAGATTGATAGGAGAGGATGGGATAGCAAAAATGTAAGCTGTTTGCTCTTCTACATTTCAAAAGCAAGAGACTGGGAGCTCCTGGCACACTACACAGTTTATAGTATGCTCTAGGAGTCACTTGCTCTCCAATCTTTCTCCTCTGCTGGGGAGTAGGGGAGGGAAAAAAAGCAAGCAGTTTCTATAGGGAATCCTTCTTTTGCCTGAATCCTTCACCATTTCTAGTGCAATTGCATTGGTCTTGATTTGTAGAAGAGAAGACAGCCTGCTCTCTTGAAATAATTTTCTCTCCAATCTCTTCTTTGCCTTATCCTTCCACCCCTCCCCTCTCACAGTCCCAATTAGGCTCCTTAAGCAAGGGCTACCTGTAAAAAGGATATAGTCAGAAGGCAGATGAATAGCCTTATGATAGCCTTATTAACTAAGCATGCTCACAAAGCAGAGGCTTATTTTAGGTAACTGTTCATAAGTGCAAAACAGTGGGTAGAATTGTCTAGATCAGTTGCAGAAAGCACTTTATAGTGCATTCAGATGAAGTATTCTTAATTTGTCATACATATTTTTTCTGATCGATGATATGAAGAGCAAACGCTTGAATGAAATCTTTAATGAAATCTTTAAGTTAATTCGATGTGTTTATGTACATTTAATTAAATATTATGGAATAAAGTTTTAAAATGCTGTCTGTGTCTTTTGAGGCAGTACTTACAAAACAGTACTTAAACCAAGAACATTCAAATTCAGTTTCTTTTTATGCTCTGTTTTATGTTATCCAAGATGAAAATATTGGCTGGAAAGTTATTTTAGTTGCAGCTTGCAAAGAACAGATTATGCAAGTATCTAGTTGAAACTCATGATCATCAATCAACTCTGTTTCACAAGATTATAGTGATGAAAGGATCAATTGTGTTTGTCCTTTTTAAAAATGTGTCTGGCATTTAAACTTGCCACTGGAGAAAATTAATATATGAAACGTGTGCTTGATGACATGAGAATTTGATTTGTAGTAATTTATGTAATAAATGTTCTGAGCAGTTCATTCATATGTTACATTTATTTAAAGAAACAAAAGCAATATGTTTTTGTGGACAATTCTGCCAAAGTGAAATATATTCAAGGGCTATTGATTTCAAAAGAAACTTAAGTATATGTTAAACTAAATTCTCATTGAAATCAATAAAGTTAAAATACCCTCTTGTCTTAAAGTATTCTAAAATTATAAGATGTCAATTCAGGGAATCCCTTACATGTTTTATGTTTTTTCAATGGAACAAGTCACTTTATGTGGATTTAGAAAGGAAATTGATATAATTCTGCCGTTTGCTTCTTCCTATTCCATTAATTTATGCTGATTTCCCCCAGCTTCCAAACATAGTATACAAGCACAAACCTAATGGAGATTTATAAAATAATGCATAATGTGAAGAGGGTACATAGAATTTTATTTCCCTCTTCCCATAATGATGGAATTTGATAAATACAGTTATGGCATTGATTACCTGTATGGGAAGAAAAGTGAAAGAAACTACTTTTTAATGTAACAAATAATTTACAGTATGCTGCTCTAAGGTTAGATGAGGGACAATATCTTAAATTGTTTTAATCGGTATTAAATATGTTAATATCAATTTGGTCTGTCAATCTGTCATAATTGCAGAAGTAGCATTTGAAAATCAGCAAAAGGGAGTTGTATTCATGCCATACTTCTCAGAAGTAGGAGTTCACTGATTAGAATTGGGGCATTATATTTGAAACCCTTTTATTTAATACTAAAATCTCTTAAGTTCTTAATGTTTACCTCTTGTTTTACTTTCTAGTATTAGTTACTACAGTTTTCACTGAGAAGCAGATCCTGTGTATGGAGTACACTATTTCAGAAGAAAGCAAAAATTACTTCAGCAGGATTTATAGCCAATGCAATTTTAATATGCATAAAGATGTATTTTGTGTTAAAGAGGAAGCTTTGATATTTTGCAATTTGGGAAACTAAATATTAAAATATTTACAATAATATTCAGACATGCATGATACTAGTAAAATGAGACAAAATAATATTTCAAATTAAGCAAGCAATACTTTAAATGATATTTTGTTTGAAATATTATGGACTGATTATTAAAAATATTGTATATTTTAGTTCCTTTAAAGAAATAGATACTATAGAAATCTACATCAGAATGAAATGATACTAAATGAAATGATTATTTTTTAAAACTTTGGAATATTTGAATGATATATATGTTGGTTACATATTTGGTTACATATTTGATAATGGTTAATATAATTGTAATTCTTAAATTAAAAGTAGAACTTACAAAGACATGGAACTACTAATTTTGTTACATTTTTTATCAACAAAAGTTATTTTATGGAAAATTTTGCAAATACAATGAAAAATTTAAGTAAATTATTGTAAAAATATATAGGTATGCTCAGTTGGGCCATATATTCTCATTCTCTCTCTCTCTCTCTCTCTCTCTCTCTCTCTCTCTCTCTCTCCCTCCCTCCCTCCCTCCCCTCTCTCTTTGTAATTATATTGGATAAATAATACTATATTCAGAAGAAATATAAGATATTTGTATTATTTGGAAACCAATAACTTAAGATTTGTATTTTAGAACTATAATTATTGGACTTTTAATAAACAGTAAATTCCATTGAATGTTCCTGTTATTCTTCCATTTGAACAAATCATTTATATTGCTGAATTATCTACCACCAAATTCATGTTTTCTACTGGTTTTCACACTAATTTATTGCCATACTTTTCTTAGGTGAGCTTTTTTTCTAATATATGAAAGGCTGAAAATTTGCAGATTCCTTATTTAAATACAGTATTATTTTCTACAAGATTTAGATATTTAAAGTAATTTATTTTTCCAAATCCAAAAAGTAGTTTGCAGAGAAAAAAATGGTGTATGGCTTCTCATCTGTGATTCAGATGAATTCCCTTAATCACTTCTTTTCTATTGTGTTGCTTGTTCAAAAATTATTAGTGTAACTGACTAAAAATACCATAACAAGAAAGCACAAGAGCTTTTGCAAGCCATAAAACTTTTGTTTTAAAAATGGAAAGTACAGCAGGGAACATAAAACATAGTAGACATAATAAAAGTGCAAATTTGAATACCAAGTAGCCAGAGAAATGAAAATAAATTTGAGTGTGACCTAGATGAGGAGCAGGTGTGAAGAATCAGTAGGAGATTACCAGAGGCAGATATAAAGTTACAGAGAAACTGAAGTTCATTACCATAGAAGTCAATTGGATGTGGTCTATTACTGAATTAAGTTAGCAAGAAGACTGAAAAAAAAGTAAAATAGTACATTCAAAGTAGTAGGTGGCAAGTATCCAAGATTTCGGAAGATTTATTTGGGAAGATTTAAATTGTGTTTATATTTCACTTTGATGAGTTTTAATAATGAGCTTTTATTAAGGTGAATTAGGGAAAGTATTTATATTTTAATCAATGCATCTATTTCAGTATTGGCCATACTTGTTTTATTGCTGCTTTTGTACTCATTTCAATGTACAGAGCTCATATCAGTTGGAATAGAAGTTTTGAGAGAGAGAAAGTGTGACTGTGTGTCTATGTGTGTGTGTATGTATACATACATGCACGCGCGCGCACACTGTGTGTGTGTTAAATTTGGATTGCAAACAAAGAGTTAAAGGGAAGCTGATATAGCTATTTCGAGCTCCTTAGCTCTCATCAGCCAGCTACACCCTTCTGAGATTCGAACCTGGGCTGCTTGCACGTTAGGCAGCAGCCACAGGCTCTTTCTCACTTTGTCAGCTGTGTCAGGGAGGGAAGAGACCGGGGGAGGAGATATGTAAGTGTTTTTTTATGATGCACCCAGTCGGCCCAAATATGGAAAGAAGAAATCTTTTGCCTGTATCAGCCCCAATCTAGGGCTATCCACAGGCAGATTTCTTCTTCCCATATTTGGGCTGACCGGGTGCATCATAAAAAAACACACATATATATATATACATATGTATATACATATATATACATACACATACAAGCAGGTACATAATGAAATCAGTTGTAGGATGTGAATAAAAAGTTCTGTGAAGCTAGACAACTCAGTTTTTTTTATTTATTGGAAACACTTTTCATTCTTACTGATGAAAGCAAGTGTAAAATAGCGTGTAAAATATGTTTTTTTTTAATTAGAATTGAATAAATTCTGAATAATACCATAGAAATCTAACTGTAAGAAAATTATTTACAGTTGAATCTAAAATTTGAATGACCAGCGGTTTCCTGATAAGAAAATAGTTTTAAAAAATACGTTCTTGCATTTAGGAAAACATTTGGAAAAATTCTTATGATTCTTTATACAGTATTTTAGAAGTTGCTGGGAATCAGGTGGCATATAAATTGAATTCATTATTATTAGAATGACTTTTCTGTTTATGAAAAAGAGGTAATGTGTTTATTTCAATCTATTGTTTGGTTTTGTTGCAAAAATTACTCAAGGAATAAACATTATGTATTTTCTCTTTTTTTTTCTGTGTCAGTATCCCAGAGAGCAACCAGACTGTCTTATTGAATTACCAGTTCAGTTTTCTTTTTCCTGGACTCCACAGGTAAGCTACCATTTATTTGTTCCCTTGTGAAGTATATATGTATTTGAGAAGCTGTTAGGCTCATATCTAATATACAGTTTAAACAATTTCTACTGTATGAATTAATAATTCAATTAAATTAATCTTGAATATAATATAAATGGTATAGTATCCAGTGAACCAAAAAATGAGTTCCTGGCTTAAGAGTATGTTTGTATGTCAATTATTCACTATTTTGAATAAAATAAAACTGAAACAAAAAAAGATTTTTTCTTCCAGTGAATCTTATGTATCCAACAGTGTTCAATAGGAATTATTCACAAGCCAAGTGGTCATTGAACTTTTGTTTCATTAGTGTAACATTACTTCTAAATCCTATTCTGTGGTGGCAAAATTATCTCCAATCTTATAGGTATCAATATTTCTAAAAATAAACATGGGTGTAATCTGAGACACAGCGAGCCAGTTTGGGCTAGTTATTCTCCCTGACCAATCTATTTCACAGGGTGGTTGGGGGGGGGGGGAAGGGAGGAACAGAAGGTATGCTGCTTTGAGTTGTATAAAAAATAAAGGAGGATGTACATAGAATCTCAAAGCTGTAATAAAAACTGATAGTGCAAGATGTTGTACTTCTGTGGCAAAACAGATTAAAGCGTATGTGAGCTATTGACAACCTACCAGTTAATAATAATAATAATAATAATAAAGTTGGAAGGGACCTTAGATGTTCAACATTCAGGAAGCACTTTAGCAATATATAATTTCTGCTTCTAAGGCTATGGTAATTCAGATTCTGCAATTGCTTGCTCAAGTTAATTGCAGAGTTTACTGGAAATCCTCATTGTTTCTTAATAGATCTGGTAACTTGAATGCAAGCATATCAGTTTCTAAATCCTCAGCATGCCTTGCGATGGCTTTAGAAATATTCTGTGAATATATAAAGATGACTTGGAACCTTTAATAAGATACACCTGAGACAGGCAGAAATAGTTACAAGATACAGATAATCAGAAATTACTTTTGACATAGTGAATACTATATCTTATCCTGGTAGAAGAAGTTGCTAAAGATAAATTCTTGCAAATCATACTTTATTTTCACACAATTAAAAGTCTCTGCTGCTGATGGGATGCCCCCCTCTGGCAAGAATGCAAAATGCTTAATTTTTCCATCGTTTTCATATACTGTATAATGAACATTTTTGGTATTTTTCTTCTTATGCCATCGGGTATAAAGACAGCAGCACAAGAATAAAAAAGCCTATCTATCTTCAGCCCAGATGCACACACACTTTTTAAATAAAGGCTGAAACATGTGGCTATGTGCTATATGAAATTTCAAGATACTGAATGTTAAAATTGCACTATAATTCAAGCTCAGTGTTTCACCCAAATTTCCAAATTTCCATGTGTTGGGTTCTATATCTAATCAATGGACAATTGGCAGTTTACTTTCCTTTTTCTTGGAAAAAGCAAAATATAATTTGCTCATATTATTTGCTTTCTAGTTCACAATCTCTTATAGTATTAAGCCTATGTCACTGCCCAACATAGCCTTAAATTTCTAACCTCTGGTTTTCTTCTAGTTGTAGTTTCATAACTGGATAATCTTTCTTTTTTCTGATGTTACCAGTCTTCTACTTCAGTAGCATATGTTTCCTAAGCAAAATATAGTATATTAAGCTTTAAGACTTTCTACTATATTAACATAAATTTGAAAAAAAATATACAGGTAAATTTTGTGAATATATGTCAGGTCCTATTAAGTGTTGTAAATATGGGATACTATAAGTACTAACATATTAATACAGTAAATATATTTTTATGAAAAGAATCATAGTATAAAACTTTCAAAGCATAATCTGTAATTTACTGAGGGATGATGTTTTTGTGTAGACATGTGTGCCTATGTAAAACACAAGCATATCTTCTCAAATATTTAACATCAAGCCTACATTCATAATGAAATAGTGAAGATTTAATGTTAGAACATTAACATTAATGTTATGTTAGAACATTTTTTAAAGAAACCATTGTCCTAATTCTGTGTAAAAGTATTCATTATGTATAGTTTGTTACCATGTTCACCAAATAAGAAATTGGTTTGTATCAATGTACTGCATGTACTTTCTAGCTGGTGGGATGTTGGCAACAATATATTGACTTGCAAAGTAGTCTGTAGTTTAGAGATCTTAGCTTGTTAAGAATAGTATGAGCATGCATGATTTCTTGGGAAACGCTGCAAGACCCCTCTGTGTGCAGGGGCCTGCCTTGCCTTGCCTCACTTCACTCTGTGGGATGAGCCTCCCGCCCACTGCCCCAGCTGCCAGAGACCTCTGGATCCCCCCAACCCCGCCTGGCCACCACAGGCACCCAACGCAAGCGACGTGAAGGTGGCCATGCCCACCCAGGCGGCCACAACCATCCTGGTCCCCCGAGGGCAACCATAATGCTGATGCGGCCCTCAATGAAATTGAGTTTGACACCCCTATGCTAGAGTGACTGATGCTGTTTCAATCTTATGCTGAACTGTGATTGAGAGGAATATAACTAAACTATTTCATCTAGGAACCCTTATAGCTGATTCTCTGCCTTCAATTAAACCTACCCCAAAAAGGGAAATTTGGAGACAGAAGGCAGCATGTCACTCAGAGGTCCAAAAAATTGAGAAAACTGTTGTCCAGTCCAGTTCAGCCCCACTAGAGCTGAGCAACCAATTTCACATACTTCCCCTGGAAGAAAACATCTAGGCATCTAAAAGAGAGCCTTCATCAAGTATTCCAGTAACAAGAAGGAAGGTAGCTAAGATTTCCCCAAGAAAAAATGGCATATGTTGGTGATAGGTGACTTATTTTTTTTTTAAAGAAACAGAATCAGCAGTTTGTAGACCAGACAATCTATCAAGGGAGCTATGTAGTCTTCCAGGTACAAAGATGAAAGATGTGACAGAAAGACTTACCAAAATAATCAAGCTCACCAATTATTATCCCTTTCTACTCTTTCATGTTGGGACAAATTAAACAACAAAGAGTCTGAAAACAATATCAAGGGACTTATGAATAGTTAGACAGGAAAGCCAAAGAGGAGGACAGATGATGTTTTCATCTGTACTTACTATGAAAGGTCAACTTCCAATTGGGGGAACAGATTCTAGAAGTAAACTGCTGGCCCAAGGGATGGTGCCGTACAGAGAACTTTGGATTCTTAGACCATGGTTTACGTTACCTAGAGCAGGAATAGGCAACCTCAGCTCTTTTATGATTCGTGGACTTCAACTCCCAGAATTCCTGAGCCAGCATGGCTCAGCTTGGAAACCTCTCCTTTTCCCCTCAGCATGGCTGGCTCAGGAATTCTGGGAGTTGAAGTCCACGAGTCATAAAAGAGCCAAGGTTGCCTACCCCTGACCTAGAGGAAGGGCTTCAGGCAGGGAATGGACTACACCTCACAAGAACTGGGAAGAATTGTGTTTGGAAAACATTTGGCTCAGCTTATCCAAAGGGCTGGGTGCATTATCAAGAACATATTGTCCAGATTATGTGCAGTAGTTGTTTCACTTAAATTTTGTAGATGAGTTTAGTATTTCATAGTAAGTGAAATTTCCATTCATATATAAATGAATCCACATTGTTGGTTAAAGAACCGGAATGATTGTCAGTGAATGTTAGATAGATTGTAGGATACAATGAGAAAAAATCTGAAAACTAATATATCAAATATCAAGGTAGTCATATTTGACAAAGAAAACTGACTGAACAATTGCAAGTTATATGTAAACAGCAAAAAACACAGCAAGTAAATTTGTCCATCTTACTAGAAATCAGCAAAAGATAGGAAAATTGAGACTTTAAGTTAGACAAATGCTAGTAAAAGGATAGTAGATAAAACATGATCCGTTGCAAGGAATGAATGAGTATCAAATAAGTGAAAACAAGTGAGTGTAATGAGTCATGCTTATTTTTGGTTTGCTATTTCTTACTCCTTTTTTGCACTTTGCACGGCATCACTTATGCCCAAAGGGTTGTATGTATATTCAGGTTAACCTTTTCCCCAAAATTAAGAGATTCATATGTTCAGTGAGCTATTTGTTGGCAGATTTTCATTTGTTCTTAGTATTTTGTGTATTCAGCATATATCTTCTAACATTTGATGGGTATTTAATTCTAACAATTGTAGGTCATCCTAATGAAAATGTTGACAAGATCCTTAACTCAAGGAGGACAAATGTCAAAATTAGAATACTGGCACAGAACTTGTTTTAAAAGAATCTAAATAGATTTCACATACAATAATTGATTTTCTCCTAACATCTGTTTCCCATTTTGTGTTCCTCTAGTACTTTTGGACTCAAAGCTTGATGGTGGTTCTCCCCCCTCTTGCTTTTTATATAATAATAGACATGGCTTTATGGCGTCTGTATTAAAAATGGGTAATTTTCCTTATGGTCCCTGTCTTCCTGCTGGGTTGATAATGTTTTGATGTATTTTTCTTGTGCTCTGATGAGAGGTCTGCTGCTGCTGCTCTGACATATTCATTTGGATGAATAATTATAACGTGCACAATGTCAAGCTGAAGATGGTAGGGTTTTGTGCATCATGACAAGCCTAGTAGCCAGTGCAGGTGTCTCACAGCAGGATCAGCAGCAGCCAGTGGATTCTGGTGGCAGAGGAGACATTTTAAAATAGTCAGAAATCGGTACAAGGGCAAGGCTGCTGCCATTGTTCCAGTTGCCATACATATAAAGCTTTCCAGTGACAAGTCCCAGTACAACTACTTACTTCAGTTACAGACTTTCTTTTGTCTAATTAGCAAAATTCATTTGCTGTCTGTTTCATTTTTTAAAATGTCCAATTACTGCAGGTATTTATTCATGGGTTAAGGCACTGCCTTTTCCTTTGAATTATTAGTCAAATTATTTCTACTAAAATACATAATACTGGATTTTCTAAAGAAGCATGGAGGATTTCTACCTTTGATGACTAAGTCTTCAGTGAAATTATTGAATATTAAATCAATAATATATACAACATATCTGACAGCTGGAGATGTTTAATTGAAATCTGGTATTATTATTTTTTTGGTCAATCTGTGAAACAGGAAGGATACTGGAGAAAAGGTTCCAACTCAAGTAAATGACAAAAAGAAATAATTTTGCAAGCAAATGTGAAAAAAGAATAAATTAATAGCGATATTGAGGGTTATCTAATCCATATTCTTGCTTTGTCAGGACCTGTTTAGTACAGTATATTTTTCTTTTGTTTTTTTTTACTTAGTTTCTAACCAATGTAGTGGATAATCCCTATCTAGTAAGTGTTTTGCACCATTATTTATTTTAAAAGAATATTAATTTCCACATAAGCTTCTGTCTGTGCACCTTTAGCTTAAGTTATGTGGCTTAGTATCCAAAAGAAGTATGCAAATCATGGAAGCATTCACAGATTAATGGATTGTGAAGCTGTTTAAGATGTTCTAAAGAATATGTTGGTAATAGCAGCTATATCTCCCAACATTGATTTTTAAAGTAAGCTTAGATGGAAAAGCTGTTTTTTAAAAAGGTAAACTTTTCAATATTATACTTTTTGAATAGTCATTCATTTAGTAATATGCCATTCAGCTTGGAAGCAAGATGTAGTAGAGTGGCTTCTACATAGTTGAAGACTTTCCTCATATAAATTTTAAATAGAAGAGAGGTTTTTTTAAAAAAAAAACACACACCAAAATTATCATAAAGGAAATTGTTCATTTATAAAATGCTGATGGAAACTGAGCCAATAAACCTTTGACCATGCTGGGAACTGCAATTGCAGCATCTCTGAAGGGCACCAAATTGAAAAAATAGTAGTAATGGACAAGAGCTGAACAAATAGAAATCATGCAGGAGTGTGAATTTGTTAGTTCAGTCCAAACCAGTCTTGTCTCAGAGAGGAATTGCTATAAATCCTAATTATTTTGATGGCCCATTGGGTGCATTTTACAGCTACATTATAACTTTTGAAACGTGAGCATACATTAAAGAAATTTTAAAAATCCAAGTAAAGGAACCATCTCCTGCCTGTTTTTTTCTACCCACCTAATCTAGTCCAGCAGGAGGGGCATGGTCCAGCTCCCACCTGCTAAGGGGTGTCAGCTGACAATGTCCAGGCTCTTTGTGCAGTGGTATCTGCACTGTATCATTCTTCTGGAGATTAGATTGGTGATGTCAGGTTTCCAGAAGGCCTTGAAGACTTGACTCCATGCTCAAGCCTGGGGCCCTAAATGTGTGTCCAAGATGAGAGTGGTTCAAATAAGCAGCGATATACATGATGTTAAAATTTCATCTATTCATACATCCATGTTGGCAAATTATCTGGCCACATCTTCTGATCTTGTACAACTTCTTTGAGTTTTTCTATGCTGTGGCTGGTGTCAGCTTTCATGGTGTCCAACCACCATGTTTTTTGATGGCCTGGTTTCCTTTTACCGCTAATTCTTCCAAACATAATTGCTTTCTCCAGTGAATTCCTCTGGATGACAGGGCCACAGTAAGCAAGATGCAGTTTCATGATTTTGCCTTCTAGTGACATGTTTGGTTTTATGCTCATATTGGAATAATGCCATTGAACTTTGATGGCAAAATAATCAAAATTTCTCTAGTGTGTTTCCTCCCTCAACCCCAAAATGGAGGATACTAATGTTAGTGAGGGATCCTTACGAGGCAACCACTCCTGTCCTATGGTGGCTGCTATATCTTTGCTAGTTTAATGCCAGTTATTTGTTTCTTTAGTACTGTAAATGAGGGTTTCTCTCTTGAGAAATAATGTTGAAGAAGAAGAGGACATGAAGTGTTGTTGTTGTTTTGTAAGTGACCACCAGGGCATCTATTTCAGCTTTTCATATTTTTTCAGCTTTTTAGGAACCAAAGTCCCAGCACCATTCATAAAAACTAAATTTTTGAAAATCAGCTTCAAAAAGGGCAACTTCAGACTATTTTTTAAAGAATTCAAGGTAGTTTGCCTTCCAGAAGCACTTGCTTCTATTCTAATCAACTTTGAATTTATAGAAAAAAAATCTTCCCACCAAATTGCCCCTTCCGTTGTTGTAATGTTCCACTTGTGACCAAATTGTTTTTTGCAGCATTCTTTAAAGATGCCCATTTGTTTGTTCCATAAAATAAAAATAGATGTTGAGAAAACAGTTAGGTTGTTTCAGATTTCTGCCCTTGGACTACTTTTTTGTTTTTGCTTCCCCGCCCCCCCCCCCTTCCATTCATTCAGAACAGATTCTCAGAGGCTGCCTGGACAAGTCCCCACAGTTTCCTACGCAAGGTTTTTCAGAAGTGGTTTGCCTTTGCCTCCTTCCTAAGGCTAAGAGATAGTCACTGGCCCAAAATCACCCAGTATGCTTTTGCCCAAGGCGGGACTAGAGCTCACCTTTCCCAGTTTCTAGCCTGATGCCTTAACCACACTTGCTTCTCAAATTTGCTTATTATTGAGTTTAACATATAGGTGAACATTTTGCTCCTGTTACCAGTATGCTCTCTAGAACTATGGGGGCAAAATTAAAAAAGTGGATGTAGGATCCTGCATGCTTTGAAATGATTGGGAAGAAGAATTTTGGACTGCATGCAGATATAGTAAATGGAATGGAACGTCCTGAAGTAGAAAAAGAATAGAAAAGTTCTTTATCCTATTCCGGCAATCTACTCCATTTCTATAAGAATTCATGAAATGTCTATACCTTTTCTAGAATTAACTTGCAAGTTTTGTGGGTTTTCCTCTTGCTGTGCCTTATTTTAAAATATAATGTCTTCAGTAGAGCTTCACTTGCATCACTGTTTTAGAGAAATGCATATAGTTATTTTCATGTTAATTTGAGTGGGAGGGACATTGTATATCAAAGGTTATTCACTGCCTTGAGATAAAGTTAAGGGGCAACTATAAATATGCTAAGTAAATAATGCTTTCTATCTTAAAAATCATAAGGCAGCAGATTGGCTTAACTATTTCATTATTGAATCTCTTGCCATGGAACACATGTAAATTGTTTAAAGGGAATATGTACAGAAATGATCTAATTGAAGTGTAAAATTAGGAATAAATTCTTTATAATTTGCATGACAAAGTAGTGTAAATGTTTTTAGCATAGAGATTCAGATATGCATATGGAAAGGCAACTACAACATCAATGAAACATGCAAATAAGATCAGATGAGCAGATCACTCTAAGATTTTGCTACCTTTCAAGGAACATCACTGAAAAATTGCAATTAGTATTAAAATTAATTGGATTTCAAAATTCTAATCCCTTGGTGTCTCTTTATTTTTACTAAAAATTCCTTTGAATTCCCTAAAGAAAAAGATAAAAATGGCTATTAAAAGGATTTGTGTGTATATGAGGTAGGAAAATGTAAAAAATCAAAATGGAAAGCAACTGTTGCAAGTACCAGAAAATTATGCTATTAATTTAAGTGTCATCAGAGCACAAAAGATCACATTCCAAGACAGTGTGAAAATTATTAAAATACTGGAAATAATAGTACTTAAGATGAAGATATTATGCTGTAAGATCTGGTTAAGTGACTGACACTATTATATCACTTCAGGTATTATAAAAGTAACAAAATGCTTTTAAAGATAATAAGCGTTACATTTTGAGATTGGCAGTATTCACACTTTTCTGCTTAAGTGCTTTCTCACTTTAATATAATTTAATAACAGCGGGGAGAATAAATCCAACATGTTCTTTCTCAAGCTCTGTCCTTCCTTTTAAAAATATTTTTCAAGTGTGTAAAATCTCAAAAACTCACCTGAGCAATTTTTAAACCATCCACAACTTATTTTTTTGACATTTTGAAGAAAATGGATGAAAAGATCCAAGTTTGTATATTCGTCAAAAAAGTATAATTTTTGCTTTGCTTATTAAACACATTCCACTGCTAAAACACTAGGGTTCTTTCTGCTGTAACTGTGGGAAAAAGAAGTTTGGTGTTTTGGAGATGTGCATGCTATACAATTTCCCCGTTAATCCTGGAATTCAGGATCTCTGTTTATTTAAAATGTGTAAGATTTAGTGAAGAAAAATTAGAAAAATAGGCCCCAGTTTAATATAGTTTTAAATAGAGACATAGTAGATTTGCAATACATTTGTTTAAGATGTTTTAGCACTTCAAATTACTTGGAATTTTGCATGTGAATGATTTTTAGGTGCTTTGCAAAAATAAAGCTGCAAGTTACTTCCTTAATAATTCACGGGTATTCTTCATTAAGTACAAAAGAACCTATTTGTTACATGATTGTACTCTGAATAGTTTTAAGTTTAAATGTAAAAAATTAGAAACATTTTAAAATATATTTAAAAGGTGAATCTTGTTAAAAAGGGATTGAAAGATTAATTTTATACATAATGCACACACACACATATATACATTCATGTTGAGAAAAATAGTCGAACACCGGGATAAATATAAAAACAACTGTTTAATAAACTAACAACTGTTTGATAAACTTAGCTTTCGTCGGCTAACTGCCATATGGCCAGCAACAATCACACGTTCGACCTTGCCGGGGCGGAGGCCATCGCCCAGGATGTCATCAAGGGCGGCCGGTTACTGAAGGAGGCTTGGCTGTCGGATGAGCACTCAATTAATCGCCACATAGAGTTACTGCCTGCTTATCAGGCACTAAGGAAGTGGGAACAACAGCGTAACAACTCACAACGAGTGCAACGGGCGCAGCCTACGCAAGACCAGAACCGCTGTCTCATGCAACAGCAAAGAACCACAACCGGCAAAGGGGAGAAATCCCCAGCACGATTCGTACAGGAGCCAATGATGGGAGGCAGGGTGCCACACTCACAACGGGGGGTGGCCACAGGACAGGAGGCACTGGGGGTCCATCCTATAGCAACGTGTACCCAGATACGTCCAAAGCGGGCAAAGAGCGACATCAAGAGAGGCATGATCCCTGAGCTTACGAGTATACAGACGGATGCGAGTCTATTAGAAGCAGTACGGTCAACTGGGGCGGGTAGACCAGTAACGCGTTCTATGAGCAGAGCGCAAAAACTGCCGGTCTTATAAGCAGGCTTTCAAACCTCTGGCATTCCACTCTGATGACGTCGGCAGTTAGCCGACGAAAGCTAAGTTTATCAAACAGTTTATTAACAGTTGTTTTTATATTTATCCCGGTGTTTGACTATTTTTCTCAACATATATATGCATTATGTATAATTGTAATATATATGTGTTTTATAATTGCTAGATTTTGAAAAGTTGAAACAATTAATAAACAGTACTTCTGTATTGCTTTGTTAAAGGCCGCTTATAATATTTCTTACAATTTTCTTCCATACTAGAGTTCCTTACTGAGCATTCACAGTCAGTTCTTGGCAGCATTAGAATCACTGAAGGAGTTTTGGGATGTTTTAGATGAAATTGATGAGAAGACCTGGGTCCTTGAACCAGAGAAACCCACAAGGAGCTCCACTAGGCGAAGGATTGCAATTGGTAAGAATAAAAAAGACAACTGCATAGGAACTTTAGCGGTTAAGCGAGATAAACAAAACTTTAAGAAATCATGTTTCTACAAAAAATGCTTTTTTGTCCCATTACACATAGCATTTCAAAATTTAGATTATGGCTTCACTGAGGGAGAAACCCCTCCTTCTTCCTGGTATTATGGTTTATGTATTCTATAAAGTTAAGTAACCTTAATAGTAATAACTGTTTACAGAGCCTCTCAAACTGTGGGTCATAACTTCCAGCTGGTTTATATTCCACTTTTTTTGTGAGGGAGGGGAGGGTGTCTTTTTTTTTAAAGGTTATAGAAACAAAGTAGTCATCCTATCAAACAACTGGCCTCTCCTGCTTTGCTTGGACAAAATTTATCCCCTCTGGTCCACTGAAACTAAGCTATGACTATTTTCTTCAGCAAACCTTTCATTTTGGAAGATACATACATATACCATATCAGTTACTTTTTCAGATCCGTTTTTATAGCACAGAAGGAAAGGTTTCCTAATATATCCATCACGTGATTTTTTGTGAATACTTGAACTAACTATATTAAATTACTGGTTTTTTATAGAAATACATGCATTTAAAATATACTGAAATATGTTTAGTTAATTTAATTGAAAAATGACTTCAAATAATCAGTATTAAGAAATAAAAAGGAGGAAATAGGTAGAAAGGTCAAGTCAATCTGGATTTGTTAGATACTAATGTACTAAAATCTAGTCAGTTTCACATACAGATTTAGAAGTGGTAGATAAGTATTTTGAGTTCAAGGGTGGAATTGTAATTCTTGTAGTTTTGGAATACTGTGCATGGCATCTGTACAATTAAGAATAATGCCTTTTTCTAAAAAAATAGACTGGATAGCTATAATACTGTTTTGTCTGTTTGTTTCAGGAAGCAACATTTCACTTAATATAGAGGTAGATCCCAGACACCCCACCATGCTTCCTGAGTGTTACTTTCTTGGAGCTGACCATAGTAGGATGGCTTCTCTTTCAAATATTTTCTGTTGCAGTGTCTAATATTTTATGCTAGTATGGTTGATCTTGATGTATGGTAAACTGAATATACTTGTTTCAGGCAAGCAATACAGAATAACATCATTGAACATATTTTTTTTATAAAAGTCCCTATATATTGTTCAGAAAATCATTAAACATTCAATATATAAAGCAATTTACGCTATTTTGGATGCATTTAGCTGCAAAATAACAGATATGTGCAGAACATGTTTTGTAAAGTGTTATACTTCACTTCTCAAGCCACAGTAATAGCAGAACTGCAGGACAACATTGGGAATATAATTATGACTGGAGGGAAGTGGATGGCTCCCTGCCACTAAGCTTAATTTCTATGTCGAGGTCTTTTTTTTTCTTGATGAATTTTTTATTTTTATTTGCAAACTTAAAATATAAACGCCAAACAAAAGGAAAACCTATGTAAGAACAAAGCAAAACTAAATAAGACAAGGAAAAAATGTGCATAAAAACACAAACATATATTGTCCCCCCCCCCCAGTTGAATACTGAGAAATATATTTCAGCAATAGTAACCCCTCCCACCCCACGAAGCCGGCCTACAACGTTATGAACTTCAACAACTCTGTTTACCCTACCAATTTGATGTGGCATCTATCTACTATATAAAGAAAAATAGTTAACAGGTAAACTCAAAAACAAAGTTAAACTTCAAAGCCCTTCAAATCTATTATTCTATTTAACTCGCAGAAAATCCACAAAGGCTTCTGATCTACCATGAACCACTGCAATCATCTCTGATCCATCTAGGATCAAATATCCTCAATTGATTCTTAACGATAAAACTTTTCCTTAAAATTTTAACTGGAATCTTTCCCAACAATTGCATTTCATTCCCCAAAGTCATAAATCTCTTGTTTTAAATATCTCCACAGGGGTGCTTTTTTTTTCCTTGAGGAGGAAGAAGAAAACATTTCGCTTCTCACCCAAGAGAATTTTCTTCTTCCTGAAGGAAAAAACAGTCCAGTTGCCTTTTGAAGAAAAAAAGCACCTTTGAGACAACTATGACCTGGATAACTGAGAATCTCCACAGATACTCCATAGCATTTGTTGTTCAGAGAATCTTCCTGTAAGTTGAAATGTAACATCTCTTGGCAATTGTTTCCTGATTGGATATAAGTTCATTCCCCAATCTCCATCAATCTTCTTGAGAAAGTCCAACCCATCACTCATCAATTCTGCCATTTCTAAGTCTTTTGAATTCGTGCCTTTCTCCAACAAGCCTGCAATTTTCAAACCAGGCTCATTTTCCTTCAAATCTGCCAGCAAAAAATTAGATTCCAATCCATCCGATTGTAACTCTCATTTAACTAATATTGCTTGTATCTGAGTGCCATTGGGTTGATTTAAAACTTGTTAATTTAATCAAACCTTTTATCCAAGTTTTCAAGTAGAGCTTGTATGTTGCAAAGTTTTTTCCCAAAGGCTTTCCTGAAGGCTTTAAGTTGATCTGGCTCTCACCGTTCTTTTATATCTTTTTATGGACCTTGTAAGGAATATATGATATGTAATATTCAAAATCCTTATTTTTTTGTTTGCATTTTTAATATTTTTAATATAATCTAAAACTCTCATAAGTGAGCTTTCACAGCAAAACACAAAGTAGTTCCACTTAAGGAGAGAACTAGATGTACTATAACAAAATGACCATAGAAAAAAATGAAACATTTCCCACAATAAAAAGTGAATTAAAAATAAAGTTCCCAACAGAAGTTGAAAGAAATAAGACCAGCGCTTTTAAAAACTAATAGAATACAAAATCCTTGTAGTAAAAATCCAATGTAAATGTAAATCAAATCAGATCACTTTCACTACCCTGGGAGTCCTCTCACTGTTGATTTTCATATGGCAAAAGCGAAAGTGACCCACAATTCCAAAGTAAAGCAATAAAAAGACGCAAAAAAAATCACGTTAAATCCAGCAAGGGGTTATAGAAAAAATCAGCCTTCAACCAGTCAGTTAACAGTTGAAGATGTAAGAAAGAAAAAGAAAATTTCAAATGTGCAATTAAAACTGAGAAAAGACATAGCTTTTTGCTATGCTAAACACCTACATCTTTAGAGACACATCAAGTTTGGGTGAAAACCAAACAAGTGGAAAAGCGTCCACAGTCTCAATTCTTATTTATCGTCTCTTTCTCTACAATTCAAGTTTAAAGAAGATAGAAAACTTACATGTGTGTTCAGGTCAAACCCATAATCCTTCCAAGTATTCTGAACTACTTTTTTCTCCTCCTTCTAAATATATTACTAGGGCTTGCATCAAAGATGGGCAGAATATAGGCCACTCAGGATCTGCTACTTGTTTAGATCATTAAATGATTTATATGACCCAGGAAGGCACTTAACATATTTTAAGCAAGAAGTGATTCTTTGGCATCATTTAATGCAGATTAATTATATTATAAATGTTGAGAGGTCTGCGAATGCATTCTTGATTTGTAAATTAGCACATTAGTGAACCACAAGAATCTAATTTTTTAAAGCACACACATGTATAGGAATAAAAGTAAGCTATGCAAAACAATTCTCTCAATCTTTATCCACGAAATTGTTTCTCTCAAGGGACAGTTCTTATGATTCTAATGGGGCCATTTTCGTTTTTGCCCCTTGTTCCCATTGTAGAGCTCTGTTTTAATGCAGGGATATTTGTCTTTTCCTGTCTTGTCTTTTATCATTAGACAGATCAAAAGCAAATTGATTATTCAGTTCTTGTGTGAAGGTAGCAATAAGTTCACAGAATTGAGAAGACTAAATTACCTAGATGTTTTATCAAGATCAGAGGTGCTTCTTTAGTGGGATTGTGCAAACTTCAGTGGGATGATTTGATCAAATTATTTCTCTAAAATATGCCCCTGAAAAAGGTGACAATTTCCAGTTCATGTGGAAAAGCCACTTGGCTTCAAGCAAAATAGCCATTCAAATCAGATTGGCTGAGTGAAGCTCTGGGACAAGTTGAAATTAATTTGGAAAAAGCTACAGAAACAGAAATCTGATATCTAATGCAAGCAGCAGAAAACCCTTGAAAATCAAGATAATTTAGTCAAATCAACTCTCATACATGTACAACATCACATGTGTAGAGATATTGAAGAAAATGAATATTGAAGATATGTTATGATGCATGTGCATTAAAATTATATAGTGGTGCCATTCTTTAGTTTGAATTTGAATTATTTAATTTATAACTTGTCTTATGAAGTCAGCTGCTCTGTGACTCAATATGACAAAAGTTGTACATGAATGAAAAAAAGACATTCTTGATCATGAATCCATTATCTGCAAAATTAGGGGACTAATTATTGATGAACTATAAAACCACCAATTCTGAACTATAGAACCACCACTCCTTCATGGATTAGATATTCTGAAAAATAATGCTTTCTTGTGAAAAATGTAAACTTATGCATAATTTGTTTTCAGTGGTAAATCCGTTGAAAATCAAGCTGAATAGCAATATACATATGTGGTAAGTATACCTGCTTGTAAATATGTTTAGTTAATAATTTAATTAAAATAATTGTAATAGTATTTCCTCCTTTTTTAGGAACCCCGAAAATAGTTTATTAAAAAATTTAAAAGAGATTTTGGAAATTGATTTCCCATCTCGAGAAGCTCTAGAAAAAACTGTAAGTTATTTCATACTTTTGCTGCTTGAATACTACAGATTTGGAAATAAAACAACTATTTTTCAAAGAGAATGTACATGACTAAAAATGTTTACTTGTACATGGGGACTATTCTATATATAGGAAGATCTTGTAGAGTTGTTTGGTATCAGAATATAATTTTAAATGTAATAAATTTAATACAAGAAATAAAAAAATCTGTTCAGGTGAGACAGTGCACTAAGCTCAGAAAAAAGTTTGCATTCTTCCATCAACCTACCTGCCCATTTTGTTCTATCCTATTTTGGAAAATTCTGAGAACAGGCTAAATAAAATACAAACTATTTATGTTGGGCAGCTGTGCAGGAAGGCCTGAGGACTTTAAAAATCCATAACGTCTAACAGGGTAAAATGCATCTTAGTTTCTGGAGTTGGCCTCCTATTCAGATTTATTCTTCGTATGTGCTCACAGTGAATGAGAATAATAATAAAAATAGGGAAGAATACAATTTCTTCCTTGCCGGTAGAATGTCAGGTTTGTGAATGCTCTGACTAGGTGTAATTTTGGAATATCTCAGTATCGTTTTCATGATGTTGTTTATTCATGGAGAATTTGTTATATCTTGCACATACGTATTATATGTGACACTATGCAATAATACATTGGTAGGTTACTGTAATTTGAGAGCTTTCATATCACCTAATGCCCTTTCCTATAAAAATATGTATACATCAAGATCAGTTGAGAAAGGAATTGCTTGAGATTAATCAAAGCTCCATTTGAATCTTTATATGCTATGATTTCCTATCTTCAGTCTACTAATAGAAAATCTGTAGTAGAATATTATAAAGGCAATATTTGTCCATGTATCTTGCCTTGGGTCTCGTTGTTTTTATCATCCTGTGAGTGATAAAACGTAAAGCTAAGCTGATTGAAAGATCTTAGTTAATTAAAGAAGAATACAAAAAGTTAAATTTGCATGCAAATAAAACACTGGATGGGAAAAAAAGAATACTTATTTCTAGATGGCCTCTGGTGATGCATATATATCTACTATCTTTAAAAAAAACACTGTCTCATCTAAAATGGTGACTACCATATACAAGTTTTATAAATACTGATTAAAACATTTAAACTTGCTTTAAAAGACACAATTAATTAGAAACAGTAATGTGTGTTTTAACCAATTAAGTTTAAGACTAGTTCTTCATTGTAGCTCTGTGATTATCTCACATGGGATGAGACAAGAGCCCGTTCAGAACAATCTAGAACTTAATGGGATTTCCTGGTAGGAGCTCCGTCCCATGTGAGGCATGCCTAATAAGGCATGCTTCCTTTAATCCCTTTAGTTTTATTTTCCACCAACACAGTAATAGCACATTCACTTTTAGAAATTTTCCTTTTCTTCCATTTTGTTCAATTTCTAAACAATTATATATCTTTGTTCATGTGTGAGGAATTGTGGGATATAGGTTATTCTCCATTCGCATACGGCCTTGAAGGCTCCATTCCACAGCAAACCCCCCTCCCATGGATACAACCTAGGCTCTTGCAAGCACTGCTAGACATTTACAAAATAGAACTGTACAAGTGGTTCAGATTAGATTCTAAAAAGTTGATTAAGAGTACATATAGAAAAAAATATATACTAGGTTGGTGCTCCTTAAAAGATCCATGTTTGTAGGATTGTTTGCTCACTATGGCAGGCAACCCCTTGATTCTGGGAAAAGACATAACTGCTTTAAAAAAAATTGCAGAAAGCTCTTTTGTTCACACCCCTAAACCCCGAAGCATCCTTTTTGGAATCAGCTAAGATACAGCACAAAATGGGCTTGGCACAATTGTTTCTCTCATTTATAATCCATTTTTGGGGGAACAAATTCTTTACCATTTTTCAGAAAATCTTTTGTCAAAACTCTTAATGACCTTATAAATTTTCTCCATCAACAATTTGTCCCTAACCCGGGTTTATTCAGATCATCCAGTGGTGCATTTATTGGATGATCTGTAACTATCTGCCTTGCTGCTGGTCATCCTTTTTTTATCTTCTACCTTTCCCAGCTTTAGAGCCTTTCCTAGAAAGGTCCCCGCAAGCCTAATTGCAATCAAGTTTAAGATCCCTTTCTTTGCTGGCATCCCCAATGCACTGCTATATTGAGGATGCCAATAATAAGTACTAGGAAAATAAGTTACCCAAATCTGTTTAAAAATATCCTGTGTCCTTCCAAACAGAATAAAAAGTCTCTTGATTAACCCAGGATAGACCTCTATTATTGCAGACCCCTCATTCCTAGATTTACCAGTTAGCCATTCTTTCTTGGATCGTCTCAGGTTCAAGACTTGGGAGAGAAATTCATGCCAAGAGCTTATTCTCCACATTTTGCCCAGATAGTTCCTTTCTCCTCTTATTCTGTTTGGAAGGACAAAGTCCATTTTAGTATTTCAAAACAAGATATTATACTTTCTTACCAATTGAGGTATCATTTAATTCCCTCTGGAGAAAAACACCTATTTTCTACATTGCAATTTTGTTTTTGTGATTTTTTTTCTATTTGTATTTAATCTTTTTTATGTTTTCTGTTTTATCTATTGTTATATGCTGCCCAGAGTTGCCTTTGGGAGATGGCCAGCTATATAAATTTGAACAAATAATGAAACAGTATTCAAAAACTGGTGACTGTTTTTTGGCTTTTCAGGTCTTTCCCTTAGCATTTTCCAAGTAAATAGTTTTAATCATCAAACTTTGTTACAAGCTAGGTAAGGAATAGTGTTCTCTCACAAGCATATTCTGGGACCTGTGTGGGCTATTCTTGGCTTTGCAAAGATTTTGCTGCTTGTTTGCCTTTTTTATGGACCAGCTAAGTGGGGAATCTCCCAGGGCCTCCCCCACTCATGAGGAACCCCATGTGCATGTAACAATCTGCATATTCATTTAATAGTGGCATCAGGGAGAGCAGGGTGTGGGGGATAACCGATTATCCTTCTCCACTTGATACTGGGAGATCTCAGTGTCCCTCTCATATTCCACTGTCTGTTTTAGATAGGAAGAGATTCAGCAGAGGCATGACTAGTTATGAATGCTATGCACAGGGCAGGACTCCTATCAAGAAACTCCATAAGCCATAGAGGATGTAAACAGGCTGAGTGCAGATGCTTAATTCATGTATATCAGTGGTTCCCAACCTTTTCTATATCCCGCACCCCTAGCAGTCTTCTGATATATTCTCGCACCCCTTACAAAAGTTCAAAATGAATTATGCGAGCACCCCTGGTTAGGAACCCGATGAATTCACAGATGGCTACTTGAAAACACAATTATAGGTAACCAGTTTGCCTCTTTAAGTTATACTGTACTGCGCTATATAAAATTGATAAAATTAATGATTTTTAAAGAAATAATTAACATGTATTAGAACTCAGCATAATTGATGAACTTTAGAAACCCTGTTGAGCCATCATATAATTTGGTTTGTCTGCTATTTGTGTTTTTCATAAATGTACTAAGCCTATTCATCTCACTAATATAGTTCTATTTTATATTTTTAAGGACTTCTCTATGGATTGTGGTATTTGCTATGCTTATCGCCTAAATGGGGCTATTCCAGACCAAGTTTGTGATGACTCTCATTGTAGCCAATCTTTTCATCAAGTTTGTTTATATGAGGTATGATTATCAGAAGCATTCAATATTGTATTTCTTCTAGGCTTTTAACTCCATGCAGTAACTGTACTAATTTAAAACTAAGGGGAATCTAATTGCTTAGTAGAGAACAAGATTTTTACAAAAAAAATACACTGATATAGAATATTATTGCTCAGATACCATAATGCATCGTTTGCTATTAATTTTATCTCTGTCCTGTGCTTAATTTTCTCCCTAAGTAATTAATAATTACTGCAAATTCTACTTTTAGATGAGTCTTAGAATTGTTTCTAAAACAAATGTAACACCTAAGTATAACAAAACTATCAGAATTGCTTCTCTTAAATAAACTTCACATCCAAAGATAAGTCTGGTGTGTGTGTGTGTGTGTGTGTGTGAGAGAGAGAGAGATATGTTGGATCAGAATGTACTCCTGATTTAAAGCCTTGAATAGGAGAGATGCTTATCCTGTTTGCAGCATTTTCATAGCCATCCTCTCTCTTCAAATGCAGCAAATAATACCTTATTTTACTCTACAGTGGTTACGCGGGCTCCCTTCAAGTCGACAAAGTTTCAATGTCATATTTGGTGAATGCCCATATTGCAATAAGGTAAGCAAAGATGAATAAAAATGCTTCCAAATAAATTTGAAAATAACACGATTGTAATAATCCATGGGAAACTTCATTATAGGCTTGTGATGAATTCCAGTGTACAAAGCCTTACAATTTGGAAGCTTAGGGAATGGTGTATTTTTGAAAAGTTTAAAATCTGAGTTTTTGTAACATACTGGAAAATATTGTAAGCAACTTTATATATTAACTTTGCTTTCAAAACCAATTTATTCCAGCAAATCACACTGAAAATATCTGCTCAGAAAATCTGAATACAAATGGATAATTGCATTTCCTTCTCCTACTGGAGAAGATATCAAAGGTAATAGAGAGAGAGCATTATTAAGAAGAAGAGGACAACAATGGCCACAATATACTGAAACAGTTTTCCATGCAGTCCAATCTGAGAAGGGCGGCGTGTGGACGAGCTGGTCAGAGTTTGCACACATTCTGTTTGATGGATTGCTGAATATGTGACTTCATTTTCTCTACAATTTTCTTGAAGATTCTGGAAAGAATTGCATGAATATGTCCAGGGCAATGATTTTATATTGTCCTGAAAAAGAAGGCAAAAACATTGTTAATGGCAATTTGATTAAGAGCAAATATTCAGTACTCTGTTGCTAGAAAGGTTGTCTAAATATTTTCCCCTTTGTTCTTAACTTACATTAACAAAGCTAACTAAGAATAGCATTGATTTTCTTTTTTAAAAACAATAAAGTGGAATGATCAAAAAGATGTATCTGAAGAGTATTTTGTTAAGAATGTTTTGCTGCAAACTGTGGCTATGGGCTTACAGTTGTTCCACTTGGACAAGACCACTGGAATTTGTCTTGTCCAAGCATTTTGTGAATAATCATACACTAGAAAACTTAACATGTCAACTTTTATAAAGTATGGAGAACGTACAAGTCTAAGGACCATTCCTATTCCCAACCACATGCAAATCAAACATTTCCATTTATTTCTTGCAGATCATTCTCAGTTTATAAAATCACAGAAAATTACAATGTTCCAAATGTGTGGTGTCTCAATCTAATTGAAGCACTGCATAAATACCTATTGTACTTAAATATCCTTATCCTTAGTTGTAGCTTATGAGTCACAACACTGAAATATTAAATAGCTACATTTGTGGAGACTTTATTATATGGGCAATATGAAATCGCTCGGCTTAAATGTTGCATTGAGTAATAAATATGTAATAAAGTTTTTAAATTTTAGAAGACTTGAGTAAATCTGGAAACCTTTAAATTTAGGAAGCACCATACTAGTTATAATAATGGAACAGAATATTTGTTCTTAATGGTATATTCCTGGCAACATCTGTCAGGGGCATTAGGGCATATTATTTGTTTGATAGTAATTTCTAGCAATATTTCCATATTCATAGAAAGTATGTATTTCAAGACAAATACTTCCATACTTGACTTCCATTTATCATCTGTACTTCATGTTCTAGAAAAAAATGTAAAATGAAAAAGAAAAAGATTTTAACAAACAGATACAATTTAATGCAACATAAACTCACCATTGAAGTTTGAGTAAACTTATTCAATCTAACCAGTTCTGGCTTATCTTGCATTTGGCTACTTTTCATTTGTGCAGTGGCTTTTCTAAGATTAAAAAACTCCTTGTTCTCTAGTTGGCTTTCTTGTCCTTTAACTTGCTTCAGTGTTGGCATCAGCAAATGAGCCTATTAAATGTACAAATTAAGCCATCCTGAGTGCAATCCATGAAATGATACAGTACTGCAACCTTCAGCCACTGAATTAGTTTTATCTAAAAGAACTTGAGTGAGTCCTAACATGAAATAATCACAATACTAGAAAAAGCATTGCTAACATGCAGCCATGCAAGGAATAGACAAATTTTATGAAATTAGCAGCTATTTAAGATTACTACAATTTGCTTTCCTAAGGCAGCATTACTTTTTTAAAAAGTGTTTCAGTATTTTTTTTAGAGAAATAGAGATGACTATTAGTAACCTTTAGTAGAGGTGAAACCAAGTTTGTCAATAACTAACACTGTATTTTAATTTCAGTGTCTCAAATGAGAAAATACTAACTAAAAGATTTTCCTAAGCTCTTAAATAGAGTAACCTATTTGTCTATTACATGTTGGTAGGCAATATCTCTTGGTTTCCTTACGCTTCTTCCTTTAAAATTCTCTATTACAGTAAAGATGTTGGTTTACATGCATGAGGAGGCTGTTTAAATTGAAATCTGGGGACTTCCGATTTTGCGCCGTAGCGCCCGGTTGCGGGATCGCAGACCTCCGCACCCCACGGCTAGTTTCACCCTGTCAGGGGACCTTAAATGGGTCTAAATTGCCCCGGGGAGGTGGCGAAGAAAGGTAGCCTGACGATTCTGGAACGACAGTGGTCGTTTCACTCGATTTGGGGGAAGCCTTCTAATCCGACAGGAGAAAAGCTGGTCACGCTTTGTTGACCAGCCCAAGCTACTTGCAGCCGAAGTCCGAAGGCACTAACCAGCACAAAGTGAGAAGGGAGGGGATTACACCCCACCCTTCTATAGACGGAAGTGGCGAATTAAACCCTTATGGGGAATAAAAATATAAAATACTACAGTTTGAATACATTAGAAAGCTAAGAAAATCGTTAAAACTCTATACCTGAAAAAGCATTGATAAATTATATATATGTAAAAAGAAGAACAAAAATAACTCTTTGTTTTAAAAAGTTGGAAAATGAACAGTGACATCTAGTGGAGGATTAGAGAAAACTATAGCTGCATTGACCCAGAATTTGGCAAGACGCCTAGAAATAGCAAAAAACAGCTGAGAACAAAGCATTGAGCTATCTACTACTGAGTGAAACTACATATGTTTAGAAACTGCTGACCTTCTGGAATTATAAACACACTGAGCTGCATTTTTAAACCTAAGAACTGTTTGCAGAGAAAGAAAAATCTTGGCCTTTGGCTAATCTTCTGAAGGAGAAGTTACTGGAAAACTTTTAGATGGTCAAATACTTTGGACTGAATCCTGACTGGTTGATAATTACAAGACCTCTGAAAAGAAGAACTGTCACAATATTGTTTTCAGTGGTACCTTGACAATTGGAAACATATTGGATTATAAAACTATTATATAAAGATAAGAACTACGTAAGATCTGGCTGTTTGGATTTTAAGATGGCTGGCTTGATAAAGCTAATTAAAAAGATTATGACACCAATGAAAAACTACTTAGAGGGGAGAGATAAAACATATTATATACCTATCTAAAAGTGATAGAAAACCATACCCAACACTTTCTCCTGAAGACCCCAGTTTGGAGTTTCGAAGATCTGCAGGAAAAATGACTCGAGACAAAACAAATACATTCCAGGAGAAAATATACACAATGCTGCGACAGATTCAAACGATAATTGTTTCAAATCACGATGAGATTAGAAATAAGTTTGACAATATAAACGAACATATCTCTAATTTAAACCTACAACTAAATAACACTAAAAAAATGACAACAAAGAATGAACAAACCAGATAACAGAAAATAAATGAAAGTGACTTAAATAGAAAAGCTACAAATGAACAAAACTACAATTTAATACAAACAAAAAAAAATCTGCAAAACCTCACTATAATAAAAGACAAAAAAGATGCTTTATCCTTCAGGACTTCAAAACAAATTTGAGGATAAAAAAGAACTAATAATATGGATTAAAGAACTGTCAGAAGAATCATTAAAACGTGGGAGACAAAAAACTGATACTTTACTTGATTTGTCTTTTTTGTCCCCAACAACACTTACAAAAATACAACTTGGCAAGCCAAACTTACTGATTTGGAAAGTGACCTGGCAAAAGAAGAAGATTAGAGTTGGAGTCAAGAGATGTGATTCAATTTATCAGATGGAATATTATATGACTAAGCAACAAATATATATATAAAGTTTGGATATAAAGAAACCCTAGAGAAAGATTATTACATGGTGTATTATAGGATTAAATATTGCTGGAATATAGCCAAAAGAATAAAGCTTGTAAAGGGGCCCTATAGTAAGAGGAATAAGATATATAAGTAATATAATACTTTTAGAATATATGAAATGTTAAAACATGGAGTGAGTCTATTTAAATGAAAAGTTTGGATATTTAAAGGTAATGAATTTTGAGAAAAGTATGACTGATAAGAGTGGTCTGAATGCTGAGGGGAAACTAAGCTTCAATAAGAATCTTGAAAACAGGATATATAATGACTTAAGATGACTTTTATAAATACAATGGAAACAAGCTGATTAAAAACATGTTATATGTTGATGTTATTATATGCATAAATACTAAAAAAATGTTTATATTCAACTTGGTATATACTGAAAATATTAAGAATTATATTTGTTTAATGTAGACAAAAGGAGAATATTACTGGAAGAAGAGAGGATCAAGAAATATATTACCAACCAACATATTGATTAATTGTAGAAATTATCATTGATTGTTTTAAATATATGAACCCAGACAACACACTGTTCATGAAAAATTAATATATATTTTTAAAAAATAGATTGAAATCTGAACAGCTGCAAAATGCATTTGTGCTGTGCAGCCTAGAAGAGAGCAGTAACAGCAAAAGGAATGGGAAAGATTAACAAATTATACCTATGTTTAGAGTAAGATTTATAAAGTAGGATGCACTGGCAACGCACTAAGACCATAGAATAAAATGCACTGGCTTAAGCACACACTCAAATGTGCATCTCCAATTCCAATATTCCACTCAAGAGGCAGAAGTTGTGAATTATTTCAAGAGAATGGGCAAAGATTTCTCATCTCCAATTCTTTATATTTTTACAAAGTAATTTAAAATTTTGTTCCAAATACCAGGGAAATAGGGTTGTTTTAATTGGGCCGTGAGTACGTGTTCTTTTTTATTCCAGCCTTCTTTAACAAAAAGATATTCCAAGCCAGAGATCTTAAAATTATCTAAGTAGGTATCAATCCTTTTATTTATTAGCATATTGATACAAGCCTAATTTTAATGTAACTGTTTTGTGGACATCCAGAATCTGAGTTTTGCCAAAATTGGATGACTTAAGGCAATAATTCACTGTTATCAGTAAATATGTTTTTCTTTCATACAAGTGTTTCTAGGCTAGAAAAATCCCATTCATCATTTAGCAAACATTCAGCTTTGAAGCAACCCTTCTTGTCTTTATTTGTTTAATCAAGGATTTACTGTATTATGACAAACACCAGACATATATATTATATAACAACTAAAGGAATATTCATTTTTACAAACTTGCCAATATTATTAAATCTCTGTGCTTCTGCTAGCTCCATATTTGGAATATGAAGCATCCTCTTCCATCTTTTTTGTATGTTATAGACAGGAGGACAAAATGAATTATACTGTATTTGCTACCGTATATGATATACCTAGCTATAAATAAGTATTAAAACTTGTAAATTATACCTGGTACAAAATTATTGTCATATATGGTAAATGATTTGTCCTATTTCAATCCCAAATCTGAATTGCAGATATCTATTTCTCTATTTGAAGAGAGAGTTCTGAAGCAATTGCTTTGGTAAAAAGTGACTAAGAATGGACCCCACATATCAAATTTGGAATTAGTGGGAAGCTTTCTATAAAACACAATTTGTTTTTAGCAACATATAGTAACAGAAGCTGTGACAATTGAGATTTTTTGGTTAGGAGCTTTATATGTACTTGCAAACAGCAAACAAATTCAACCTCCCATTTTCATATCAAAATTTGCTTGATGCCAATTGTCAACTCTGCAACGAACCTGAATGACGCCATTTTGGCTCGTTTTCGGTTGCCACCAGACTGGGAGGAGGGTGGTGGCATTTTTGTGCTAGCCTAAATAATTCTCTGTCCTGTGGGAACCAAGGTCATTTCTGTTCATTAGATTGGGGGCTGAGCCTGTTAGAAAGCCCACCAAATTATTCTATTGGGGAACATAGCTGATTGCATAGTACTGGGGTGGGAAGTTTAACTTTGTAATACTGTAACTTTTTGGAGGGAACTTTGTCTTGGTTTCACTTTTGACTGTGCCAATACTTTGTAGCCAATAAACATGTTCTTAAAGGAAAACTTAAGCCTTGGAGTTCTGTTTCAGTTGGTCTCATCTATTGGAACCATGACACCAATACTGTAACCTGAGACGGTAAACTAACCCTCAAAAAGTTTTTTCCATTTTCAGATTAATCATTGCCTAACTTAATTCTGTAATCCATTCCTATATTGAAATCATAAAGGTATTACAACTGGGATTACAAGTGGTGCTGTTAATTTTCTTTTCTGTACCGCCTTCCTTACCTTTAGTTTTACTGCCTTCCTTATACCAGCACAGAACATACGTTGCACCTCCTCACACATACACCCATGATAATGACAATAATATTAATATAATTATTGTTGTAAATAATTGCAACAAATGACATTAAGTTAGTTCCTCTGAAATGTCTTCCCCGCACCACTGCAATCCTGCATGGCAAAAGCACAACTGAAAGAAAATACAGCTTTAAAAGCAGGTGTATTGTGACATACAAGCAGTTAAAAAAAAAAAATTCCCTCTGCAGACCAACCTCTGGCTAGAATTTTACTCCTTGTTCCCAGCCAAATCCACCACTTATTTATTTTATTTATTAATCAAGTTTATATAATGCCAATTTCGCTAAGTGACTCTTAGTAATTGTTATTTTTTCTATACTTTGTGTGTGTGTGTGTGTGTGTGTGTGTGTATACACATGCATACATACATATTCTCCCAAGTCCTAGATATAAGAAAACTGATAAAACTTATGAATCTTCTGGCATTTTATAACTTAGATTTCCCAAACTTGAAACGCTTGGAGGAAAATGTGGAGGCAGGAGGCTGAATCTGAAAATGGAAGTCTGCTTTGTTTTATGAGGAGCTCCTATAAATCCTTGGACACTTGTTTCAGAGGATTATGTCCAAGAGGAGCTTTCAAAATAGAATTATTAAGAATATTAAGGATATTGCTATAGCTTTAATAGAATCAGTTACTATAACTTAGATCTGTGTTTACAGATGAGAGAAGTAACTTTGTCAAAAAGCAGATCTCTTAATTAAAAATGTGCATATTTCAATTAACTTTAGAAAATTGTACCAATCATAGATACAAAAAGAAGCTGCTCCAATTAATTTAGATTAAATGGCAACCACAGCAGCAAGGAAATGGCTTTTTGCTTTGTGGAAAAAGTAATGAAAAAAAAATACCAAAGTCTATAAAACTCCGAGAAAAAAAGTCTTGGCAATTACCAAGATCAAAATCCAGTGGCTTTTTATTAAACATGAACTTTTGTTCTGCTTTTCTGCACAACGTAAATAGTGTTGACAATTGGGTTTCCAAAGGCACTTGCTACAATAAAATGTAATTGTATCATGAGAGAAAGGTGACAATCGGGAGATCATGAAAAAATTACATATTCTCAGTGGTAGTTAATTAGCCATGCAAAAGCCCCTCAAACAGAGATTCTCTTCTATTAGGAATGATTACTATGCAGACCTACCGATGTCAATACTAGAACCATTCAAATACTTCTTTTGCTACTAATTGAAGGTTGTAAAGCTTTGGTGCCAAGGTTTGGCTTCCAAAGAGCTAATTTATGACTAGGCTGCTATTTTATGTCTTCAGTTGCAACAGCTACAAAACTCAGCAAAATCAAAACCATCTGTGCACTAAGATTTGGATCACCATTTATCTTACAGCCGATCAGTCACTTTAGTTTGCATCCCACATTTTTTGACTAACATATTTGTGACAGTCCAAAGTTCACTAGGGATATTAAAACTGAATGACATCTTGACCTTGCCTTAATGAATACTCATCAACAAAGACTTCAGACTTATCCATATGGCAAGAGACGAACCATGCCATGTTTTTAATTGGGGCAAGATTAATAATAAAGATTTGTTATTCTGTTACTACTACTGCAATTATTGTAAGTTTCCAATAACAAAAATAAGGAGCACTATGGTATCACAGTTAATTTATATTGAGACACATATTGTAATCCAAGTATAGACCTTTTGGAAGGCAAGAATGAAAATCTGGCCAAAAAATAAAATCTTGAGGTTGGTGCTAGTGATAGAGAAAATGAAATAGCTGGAGCAATAAAAAGCAACTGCTTTAAATATGGTCTGGGAGAAGTTGCTGGCATTCATGATGATTCACAAATACCACAGAACGCAAACTATATTGTGCAGAAAGAAAATGAAATTAAACATATCTGCTCCAAGAAAGAGAATATCCCCCAACTTGAGTGTAACATTCTGTTTTGGAACCTATCCAAGAAAATGTCGAAGTTTCATAATATACTAGATTATCTAATCTGAAGATTTAGCACTTTTAACATTGAGCAATGCTTGCACCACACCTTAAATCAGAAACTTAACTTTAATACTTAAACATGTAATATAATTTACTTTGCAGTTTACTTAGATGCCACAGAGTCAATTTTTACTCCAAGTGACGATTGACAAATGCTCACCATCTTAATCTGTCCCTAGCAATAATCTGAAGCTTTTCCAAAGTGAAATCTCCTGTAAAGCAGGAGTACTGAATGGCTTCATGGAAATATTGATGCAGTTCCTCTGAAACAAGATTGGTTACTGCCTTTTTCTGGAATTGTTTCCCCCCCCCCCCAGTTTAGTCTATTTTGATATTTCATGGAGGTCTTCAATTCTTGTACTAACTGGTCCAACTATATTTAGCTTTTGAGTCAGGTTCCATTAGTTGCTAAGGACATACCAGTGATCTCTTTGATCTTCACCTCATCTATTATTTTTTCTTTCTTCTATTTCCCTCAAAAGTTATCACATTTTCAATTCAGCAATTAAAAGGAATAATTTGAAAAAGACATATCATACACACCTACAAATTTAATTTCCCCAAATATTAAATTTGATTTAAAGTTAACTAGTTCTTACAAGATTATTACCTCATATTTATTTAGACTTGACCTTTATTGTTTCATTACTTACTTTTCTGTGGTGAATTGTGCATTCATTTAGAGAGGTTTGAACAGAGGTTAAATCCAGTGTCTCCTTGTAACAAATTCCTTTTTGTTCCAGGCCATTCAAAAGGATTTTCCTCAATATTTCATATTGGGGGTTTTCATCATATGCTAAATTAGAGACATTTTTTAAAAAGTTGGCTATTTCACCTGGAAAAAACATAACAGATCAGTTAACTTGCACACAAATGATCTAATTTTAACCATACAAGTATTTACTACATTAAGTCATGTATCTCTCTAGTCCCTCATTCTACTTTCAACATTAGCTAATCAAATGTCTTTGTGACAACTAGATTTTTCCATTGTACCAACTACACATATTTTATCAAGACATTTTCACAGAATTCACAGAAATAATGCAAACTATAACCACTGGTTACATCATGGGCCATTTAGGTTCATTCTACTGACCAATTAAACAGATGTGCATTAACTTAATATAGTTACTTACTGTTTGGAATAAGTACCTGAAAAAGTTGGTGTTTCTACAAGACTACAAATAAATACACACCACTTTATTTCATGCCATATAACATGAACATATTTAAATATGTACAAATAACTCAGATCATAGGGCTAGTAATACTGAACTCCAGATTTTATTCTAGAAGGATACATCTGAAAAGAAAAAAAAAGATGGGGTAGGGATAGAAAACTCATATGTATACCTTTAAAGCTCACTTTAAAGTGAGCACATATGAGCAAACCCTTTACTTAGCATCTTAACCTAGCCGAGAAGAACTGGAGACAAGCATATAGTGATTCATCAGTGTAAAGAAAATAAACTCACAATTTGCACCAAGGCTATTTGATCCAAGGTACAATTCATGCTATCTCTGTCTTCTTATAACTTGCCTTATGATCTCTTGGCTTCCCCGCATTTTTGTAGTGTTAACATTAAAAAATGCAATTTATGTGGCTGCTATTACACCTGTAGCATGGTGGGGGTTTTTTCAGCTTAAAACAAGTTCCAAAAGTGGATTATAAATAAACTAGTATGTTCTTGTGAGCCACTCAGGGTTATATTGCAAGTCTTTTCAATATAACCACCCAATGTTAGCTTTATTTGAATGATACATTAAAAAATCCTAAGTATTTTATGTAGAGTGGAAACAATTTAGTAATGTTCATAGATAATGGCTAAATATGCATTCCACATATAATAAAGAGGATATCCAAAACAATTGTCTTAGTACAGTTATTCATTGAACAAACGGGAGATAGCTATAAGGCCTAATGGCACTCAAAAGCTGAAATGAAGTCTCGGCCAACAGCAGCACCTGACCAATCTTCCTGGGCTAAAAAGGTTATGTAGCCTCAGCCCTGTTTAATGCTCGGAGAGAAGACTACCAGAAAATTTCAGACCTATTGGAAGTCACAAAAATCCTAAAAGAAGGCAATGAGAAATTAAATCAATATTGTCAAAACTGCCTAGTCATCAAAAATGGGATCAATCTGAGGACATTTTAATCCTTTTATTTCATAAGATGTGTTAGTAAATCAAATGGAAGCAGGGGTTTGTCAGCAAAAGTAACTTAGAATGAAATGAAAATAGGGAAGTCCAATGTAAGAAACTTGTCAAAAATAAAAAAATGAAAGGACACCATCTCTCCAGAATGCTTGCAGTTGTTCAGACTCATAACCAGAAATCCAGCTAGAATGTGTACCACAACTTAGATAATATTATCAAGTCCAAAAAACCACCAAAGCAGTTTCTGTGAAGCGTCAAACAAGCTACTAGTAAAAATAAATCCTTTATAAAAAAGAAGAGAAAGGACATAATATGCAAGGCATGCAAGGACATAATATGGGTTACAACAAACAACATAGTACAATAATTGTGGGCCAATTTGGGCTAAAAGCATTAATTATTAAAATTATAGAAATATCTTCTAATGAAGTTATAAACGGTTGGGTAGTAAAGGAGATAGGGAAACAAAAAAATTATCAAGACACTGCAGAGAAACTAAATAAATTATCCTTACTACTGGATATGTATGACAATATTCATATTTGAATACACATAGAAACTCTGAAATAGTAACGTAAATAGTTCCTTGAAATTCAGTTGGCAGGACCAGATGGTATTCAGCCACAGAGAAGTCAAAATGTATAAATGCTGGTCTCTTAACAGTATTACATGTCCTTAAATCAACCTCTGTATTAGAAAAAGTAGTACAGGAAAATTCATCTTTAATCCAGGGAAAGAACAATAGTTAATGGTTTTAGGGAGCAATCTTAAGAAGTGATAGGCTGCTTAGTTTATTATTTGTTTCAAGTGAACTATTAGAAGCATTAGCAAAACTTACAGTATCAAGCCAATAGGACAAACCTTGCTGAGGAACATTGTTTTTATAGAAACAATCCCATTAGATTCAGGGTTCTTCTAAAAATGTCAACAAGTCTCTTCTAAAGGAGACTGCAATAGACTTTGTTTACTTGAATTACCAAGTACTGATACCACTGCTGTTCATAATCCGGAGGTGGCTAATTTTTCTGATTACACCAAATAATTCAAGCCACTTAAAACAGATTACTCAAGAGTTTCCAGCAAGGGGAATTGGCATTAAAATAGCATATGTACTCATAGTGATTTATTTAACATTTTAATACTGCATTAAGAAAGTGCATTAACAAATAACTTTAAGTAAGTAGACATGTCTTGGTAAATGCTGTTCACTGTATAATTATGGGGACCAAAAAACCAACCCATTATCACATGTAGGTTGATGGGATTTCAGCCAGGTGATTGGAAATTTACTCCGTGATTGTGATGGAGGTTCAGTGTCAATACTGAACAAGTATTCAACTGCTATGAAAAAAGGCAAATTCCATGTTGGTAATCATTAGGAAATTTAAAAAGTGGTCTTAAACAGCATATACATTTGGCAGCAACATATATTTTGGAGAAACATTCTTTCCAGTAAGCTTTAAAAGTCTTTAGCAAAATAATTTGGGTTTCACCAAACTGAACAGTGTGCTGATATATACTATACAATTACTGCATTTTGGCTTCTTGTGTGAACATTTTATCTCAGAATCATAGAGCAAGTTAAACTGAACAAACACAAGCAAGATAGCAACCTAGCAGCAACACAGTCTTTAACAAGACAAAAATACCTGTGGTATTCAGCATCCACTTGTTTCTAACTTCCTTTCAAAACCAACATCAGCTACTTATTGTGGGATTTGGGTATTTTACAAAAAAATAACATTAGCCAACTATTCCTTTATCTCTCACTGGAAGAAGCATCCCTATGGCGTATCTATAAAGCACACATCACCCTTTTCTCTTTTAGAAAAACACCATAACAAGCTCAGGTGACTGGTAAGTGGCCAAGGGTAAAAGGGTAGTTCACTTTTATGGAAGGTGTAAGAGACTCTTTTCATTTGAAGTAACTCTAGAAGGCAGTGCAGTATGCTGTGCCCAGCTGAAGGCAGAAGCAGGAAAGTAAGAGAAAAAGATTTTGACCAGGCCCATAGCTTGATAAGCTTGAAGGAAAGAGAGGTGTGTTCTTTTCTCCTCTACTACTGTGAAGGTACACCTTTCAGCATTTTCAAGCCAAGTTTGAAATAGAAATATTGGCCATTTGGAGTCATAAACCAGGCAATTTGAGTGGCCATCCTCCAGGGAGAAATATAAAAATGCTCACATGTGTTTACACTTACCGCAGTTTTCTCCTGCAGGAGCCCACCTTGTTACTGAATCTGGCAGTTCATCAAGCAGCCTAGAACCATAAGAATGAACCACTTGTGAGATTGGGGGCAAAATGGTAATCCTCCCTTTGGAAGTTAACAAGTTCTTTTCTCTTTGGTAACCAAGAATAATTAGCAAATCTCCCTCTCTTCTGTATTAACTCTTTACAGACAGCTATTAGACTAAACAGAATTATGGCTAAGAAAATAAATTCACAAGAGCTCCTGCCAAATTTTTTGTAACTGTAAGAGAAGAAATTCATCCCAGGATAAATTTGCTTTCTTTTCTATTAGACTACAGATTAACAGCCACATTTTAAAGAGTTCACTGATTCATCCTTGTTGCTCAAAAGTGGATTTTATACACTGATGGTATTTGATAAATTTGCTATTCTTATTTATGCCTATTCAGTTCAGTGAGGCTTATTTCCAAGTAAGTATATGGAACACCAATCCATGGTAATTTCAAAATTGCACCAAATCAAGACAGTTCCTTGCTTAATGAATTTATAAGTTAAACTGAACATTCTTTTCTATAGCAGAGAATGCTATAGCAAAGATGATGCCTACCTATGAATCAAACTAATTTGCTTCTTCTACCTTTTAAATTATCTCTACAAGGTAAGGACTGAGAAAACCTTGGGATATGTGCTTAGCGCAACCTTCAAATCTTCTCTAAAAGATTACTTTTAACAGAGGAAAATTAAAATATTTATAAAGATAGACCAAAAATGGACCTCAAAGGTTCCAATATTTTAGCTTTTTTTTCCACTAGGAAGTCTTCAGTGGCTTTCACCTCCTATCCTGACATCATTAGCAAATTCCATACTATTCAGAAGCTGGCCTGAAGTCAACATGTCTGTCAATTGCTTGCTTATACAGGCTTACAGAACAAACAATCCACCCCAGGGTCCACGTCTTTCTGTGCTAAAACAAGTGCGCACACACACACATACACGCACGCACACACACAAATTCAGTAGCCCAGCATAAACACATTATAGCCTTTACTACTAGAATGTACTGTACTAATCGCTGGTCTAGATCACTGTCAGTTCCGTTATGCCCTAAAGGCAGGAATCCAAAGGAAAGAATTCATGGCAGAGGGTGACCAGCCTCTGCTTGAGCACATCAAGCGAAAGAGAATTCACCACCTCTCATAGTAATCAGTTTTACAATTTAAATGCTCTTATGAATCTTTGTTTTTTGGTAGTTTTGGAAATGAAAAAAAAAAAGCTTTTGTAATTCAACATTTTAAAGTTATCATTTCTTTAATATGAGGAAGATTCAACAGCAGAACTAGTTACTAAGAGTACTTCTTCTATTGTCTATAGGAGCTGCTTTCTTTCAAAGCAAGACTGGCCAGTAATTAAGTACAACTTTGATAGGAAGTTCTGTCCTACAGTAAAAACAAACAAACAATATCACTAAATTTACTGGGAAAAAGGCAAAAGAAATCAAATGCCTCCTACTGGTTTAGATATGGATCTAGCATACTAGCCAAAAGGATAAAAAGAATAGCCAATGTGCAAGCAGGTCTCTAAATGTTAAGAATCTGCCCCCTTTAAAAAAGGCTCATGTATGCTGAATGGTTTGTCAGATCTGAAAACAGATGCTAAGAGTGCTCAGTGTAAAATGGATCTATTCCTAGGCCATGTTGCATTCTAAAATAAAATGTCTAAAAGTACCATTACAAACAAACTACAGTGATCTATTCCAAGCCATTATTTGTACCCTTACATTATCAAATAATTATTTGCAATCGGTTAAATCAGGCAGACAACCAGATAGCGTTATCCCAACAATTTATTTGTGTTAATACAAAGCATTTCTATTTAGGTGAGGCAAGACAACTGATGTTTGTCAACCTGCCTTCCTTACTGCAGACTGTCTGTCTATCTCAGGGGTAGGCAACCTTGGCTCTTTTATCACGTGAAGTATTAATACCACTTTACAATGCCTTGGTAAGGCCACACTTGGAATACTGCATCCAGTTTTGGTCACCACGATGTAAAAAAGATGTTGAGACTCTAGAAAGAGTGCAGAGAAGGGCAACAAAGATGATTAGGGGACTGGAGGCTAAAACATATCAAGAACGTTTGCTGGAATTGGGTATGTCTAGTTTAATGAAAAGAAGGACTAGGGGTGACATGATAGCAGGGTTGCCACAGAAGAGGGAGTCAAGCTATTCTCCAAGGCGCCTGAGGGCAGGACAAGAAGTAATGGATGGAAACTAGTCAAGGAAAGAAGCAACCTGGAACTGAGGAGAAACTTCCTGACAGTTAGAACAATTAACCAGTGGAACAACCTGCCTCCAGAAGCGGTGAATGCTCCAACACTGGAAGTTTTTAAGAAGAGACTGGACAGCCATTTGTCTGAAATGGTATAGGGTTTCCTGCCTGAGCAGGGGGTTGGACTCGATGACCTCCAAGGTCCCTTCCAACTTTATTATTATTATTATTATTATGACTCGTGGACTTCAACTCCCAGAATTCCTGAGCCAGCATAGCTGGCTCAGGAATTCTGGGAGTTGAAGTCCACGAGTCATAAAAGAGCCAAGGTTGCCTACCCCTGGTCTATCTCTATCTGTTTTGAGTGTCTTTAAGTCAATTCTGACTCCTGGCAACTTCCTGAACAAGTCCCTGTGATTTCCTTTGGCAAGGTTTTTAGGAAGAGGTTTACCATCACTTCCCTCCTAGGGCTGAAAGAGAGTGGCTGGCCCATGGTCACCCAGCTGGTTTTGTGCCTAAGAAGGGACTAGAACTCATGGTCTTCTGGGTTCTAGCCCATAACCGTATTCCAGAGATTTCCCAGCCTTCAGAAGCAGCTTTGGGGACATGGGGGAATTATAACAGGAAAATACACTATGAAAACAACTTCTTTACTTCAGCTTTTATGCATGGCAGATCTAGACCTAGGAAAACAGCAAGAAATTTATTTGGGGGGAAAGAAGCAACTGACGTATGCTTAAGTTTTCCTCTTGCCCCACTTCTCATTTTTCTCTGCCACTATTATAGTATCCAGTTGAGAGCTGCCATGGGCGGAGATCTTAGATTCTCAAGAATCAGATATGCCTCCACTTTCTTTTATCCAACACTCTTTATCCCATCCACACAATATGCTTTACCAGGCCATTTAAATTTCTATCAATTACTTTCATATAATATATTAAACTTGATTACTTTTAATTGTTGGGTTCCCTAAAATGCCAGGAGAGGCAGGAATCAAGCCCACAATTTATTTCATAGGAGTCCACATGCGAAAACTAATCCCAGATAACAAGGCTAGATATTGCACCAGTCACCACAATATACACACCCATACGATGTCAATATAAGGAACAAAATGCTGTGTTGAAAGTTCACAGTAACCAAATGGGAACTGGCCATCTGAAACAGGATTGTTGGACAACAACTCACCAAAGCAATAAGGGAGGAAAAGTTAATTAAGCTTTGCATTCCTTGTCTTGGAGTCAACCCGAATCTAACTTGTTCTTGTGCTCAGTCAGATTCACCTTCTGTCTTTCTCTACCATCATTGTAGGCATCTCTTCAGTTGTTTTGTTTTCCACAGCCCTTCAGAAAACCGAGGGTCCATCCTAGGTTGGCCGTCAGAGAGAGGCTGCTTGGGGGCAAATCTATCAGGCATATATATTGCCATTTGGTGCCAATAGGCACACAGCAGAATGGTCTGCAAGACCCTGAGAAAATCCTCAAGGGCCTGCTGGAAATTACTCAAATCCATATGCCAAGTAGGCCATCTAAATTTGGCCTAAATACTCTACGGAGGTTATAGGTGGCAATAATCTCACCTGTATTAAGAGTTATCTAACCACAGGAAAGGGCTGATAGAGTTGCTCTTCACAATTAGATCACCACCCGTCTGTTCTGAGATGAAAATGAAATCTAAACTGTGCCTGCTTACATCTACTGGGCCAGAGATTACCTAGACCAGGGCTTTTCAACCTTTTTACCGATTGTACCACTTTTAGGATATGGCAATATTCGAGTACCACCTAGCAAGGTGTCAAAAACTTGGTGACAAAAAAAAAACCTGTTCAAAGTTGCAATTGCACTGAAATGACTTATGACCATTTTTCACACTTATGACCATTGCAGCAACAGGGTCATGTGATTTATATTTGGATGCTTGGCAACTGATTCATATTTATGATGGTCACAGTGTCCCAGGGTCATGTGATCCCCTTCTGCAACCTTTTGACAAGCAAAGTCAAGGCAGAGAGCTGGTGGCCAAAGCTAAGGCGGGATTCCTTCCCTCCTCCCTTCCCTGCTCCCTTTTTCTCATTCCCATCTCCTTCTGACGGAAGAATTTGAACCCCCCCATATTTTCCCTCTTCCATATATTGATCAAACAAGGAAAGGCCTCCAGAGACAGAAAAGACAAGCTGCTGAGTGAACTAGCTTAAAAAGGCACTTCCCCTTTAAGAATTAGCTACTGGCTAGAAAGGAAAGTAAGGAGCCCAGCCGGCACTTAAGGAAGAAAAAAAAATGTAAGTACTGGCTGCTGGCTAAGGCAGCCTCCCCAAATGGCTCCATTCATAAGTAAAATCTGCAGCTCCAGAGGACTCTCTCACTGTAAGTCTTTGCCTGTGCTGGCTCTTTCCCTTCCCCACTACACTTGGCTAGGCAGGGCTGCGTACCACCTGCCACTCATTAATGTACCACAAGTGGTACGTGTACCACAGGTTGAAAAGCCCTGACCTAGACTTGTCCATGATCACCATGCAGCCGATGCATTCACAAATGTTACTTCAAAGCAGCCCTGAGAGCATGGAAACTGAAGACATGGCACCCCTTAGCATTAACCATTAGCCCAAGAGTGCCTATGGAGATTCTCAGTCATCCAGGTCATAGTTGTCCCAAAGATGCTTTTTCACGAGGCAACTGGACTTTCTGTTTTTCTTTAAAGACGTTTTGCTTCTCATCCAACAAGCTTCTTCAGCTCAGAAGCTTCTTCAGTTCAGAAGCTGAAGAAGCTTCTTGGATGAGAAGCGAAAAATCTTCAAAGAAAAACAGAAAGTCCAGTTGTCTCGTGAAAAAGCATCTTTGGGATATTAGCCCAAGATTTTCTGGATTAGTTGATTGGTCATGTTTGGATAAAGGTGTTAGCACACCTTCTCCAACCTATCACTAACAAGCATATCGTCCAAACAAGGCTACCAAATAGTATTTAAAAGCATGGGGGGGAAAGCATTAGAGATAAAGCTTTTGTTACATGTTGATTAAAAAGTGTTGCAGAATATTCTCTAGATGAAACAGTACAAGTAGTCCTCAACAACAGTTCATTTAGTGACCGTACAAGGTTATAACGGCACTGAAAAGAGTGACATGACCATTTTTCACACATCCATTGCAGCAGCCCCACGGTCACATGATCAAAATTCAGACGCTTGGAAACTGACTCATGTTTATGATGTTTGCAGTGTTCATGTGATCAGTTTTCTGACAAACAAAGTCAATGGGGAAACCAGATTCATTTAACAATCGTGCTACTAGTTTAACAACTGCAGTGATTCACTTAACAACTGTGGCAAGAAAGGTTGTAAAAGGGGGCAAAATTATCTTAAATGTTTCACCTAGCAACAGAAATTTTGAGCTCAGTTGTGATTGTAAGTCAAGGACCTGTACAGACATTTAGCCTATTTTTGTTTAGTTGTTTTAAAAATCTATGTTTCACATTGTGCTTAGGCCTCATTGTGTGATTTATGTTGTGCCAAAATATGAGGAGCTGCTTCTTTCCAAGTACAGATGTTTAACCATCACTTGTAGAATTTGTGAAGTGCTAAACAAGTGGTACTTATGATTGATGCTCAGTTCTGGCCCGCGCAGCCTCCCTGAAGTCATGTGACGGTGATCTGGACACTCAGTGTCTGGCTTCCAATTTCAACATCACAGCAGGCTGCAATCACGATTGTAATTTCCGATGTTCCGATGTTTCCCACAACGGGGAAGCCAGCAGGAAGCAGTATATGAGGTCCTCACTTAACAACTTGGACAGTTTTTGCTTAGCAGCAGCAACTGAAACTGCTGTTGCTAAATAGTGTGGTCACATGACATCACACTATATAATTATGTTGCTTAAGGCAATACCAGTCCCAATTGTTACTGTTAACAGAGGACTATCTGTAGCACTAATATTTTAAGTGAAACAGATTAGCTTGTCTGTACTAAATCTGGGGTCCTCCTGTTGTTTTAGCTAATAATTCGTTTCATTCCAGAAAGACTAATGCCTGCTCGAATCCAAAGCCCTCTTTGGCAAAAAGCTGGCTTAACTCCAGACAACTTTAGCTTCACAAATTCTCCAGCAGATGTCTTTTTCATTCCTTTTGCCCAAAATCCTATTAATTGAGTTGTCAAATAACCAATATAGTCATTTGGCTTAACACTGCATCTTATCTGACACAGAAGTTACCCCTTCTAATAAATATAAAGATGTTTCATATAAGAATTGAAAGGAGCCAAAGAGATATGCAATGAAACAGTTATTTACCAAACATTTTCTCTGCATTAAGCTAGTTAATTTATATAATGTTGCCTCACACCAAGCGTGCTAATTAATCAGATAACAGCTTAATGGAGAACTCATAACTACACAAGTACTTAACTTGAGAATAACCAAATCTGGGCCTTCAAAGCATGGGTCTATAATTTGTTCTTCAATCCACATTAGCAAGATAAACATTGGAAATGATGTTTAAATCTTTTTAGTAAAATATCAAGAATCTTGAAGAGTGTATAGGTGTGCATATAAGGTAAAGGGACTGTTGGGAAAGAGATATACCATGCTATCGTGGGGTAAACTATTGAGTGTAGAATTAATAATTTTTAAGGATTACATTGACTGAATACTGAATTGCATTAAGAGGCAGATAGTGGGGAATTGTAGTGATCAAGAGTTCTAAATGAGAAAATATTAAACAATACTGTACAAAGTCAACATTTACAGATACAATCTGTATTATCTGCAGCCTGCAGGCTAACCTCCCTCCCTCTCTCTGCAGAGAGCCAGTGCCAAACTGAATGTACAGATTGATTTCTTCAGAGCAAGCCCTCCCTATTGTGTACCTCTGTTGTGACTTGCCCTATTTAAAAGTTTGCTGCCTTTGCCACTTGTAACCCTCCACTGCAGCATAGCTGGTATATTATAAGCCAAGAAACTGGCTGTGTGGGGCCCAATAATTCACTTACTTAGGTCCCACAGTAAGGGCAGAGAGGCTGCCACACAAGTTCCATTTTGCTGGGGCTAATTACATGCTTTCAGGGAAGGAAGCAGGTGGAATTCCAGTTTCATTTTGTTTTTCACACTTATGGCCTTTCTGAAAATACCCTTTAAAAAGAACGGAATAAACGGGAACAATAACATTGCATTAAAAGGAAGGTATCAAGACCTTAAAAATAAAATTTACAACTTATCAACAACTTTTTTATTATCCAATAGTTAATCAATGCCACATGCAAACATGTGTAATAATTATACAAAGTCTCTCAAATAAATAGAATATTGTAGTTGTAATTAATAATTGTCCGGTTGTATTCAATGAGACTTTGCTGCAGTATTATATTCCAGAGGTTAGTTTGTATTTTAAAAATTCAAAACACCAAGATTCAAAACAGTAAGATAGAAACACTGCTGTACAGCCTGGTTTCATCTATTTAAATGAAAGAGGTATGCACTACAGAGTAGCGGAAAACGGATGGGAGTTAGGGTGGATAGACTTAAGCAATGGGGTGCTCAGAATTAGCCATCTCACAATATTGTTGTGACAGCATGTGACCCCCATCCTTGAAAGTTTCAAAAGCTTCATAAGAATATATTCCTTGGAGAACAAATGGGATCCGAGTGTAGGTGAATACATAGAGCATTTTTGCAGCAAAATTAGACTGAATATCATTTATCAACTGGATGGGTTCCCTTCCAGTGATTGGGAATGCACTGCTGTTATCTGGTCACAGTCTGGCCCACATGCGCTTGTTGGTAGAGCGACAACTGCAAAAAACTTGTGCTTTTTCTCAAGAAAAAGTCTAATCTGTTATCCTCCTGGCAGCTTAGCAGAACCTTCTACTGTCACCTTCATTAGAGTTGCCAGCTGCTGTCCTTTACCATAAATAATACAAAGAAGGAGAGATAAGCAATTTGACTCCCTCAACAATAAGCTTGCCTTCCAATGGATTTTACAAAAGTGGGTCAAATATTAATTAAAATAAGAGCAATAAGCCCAGTTAATGTTGACTGTATTGTTGCAGTTCTTTCAGAAGTGTAACTTAGGGGCCAATGCTTTCCATCCACAAATCTATTTTATTTCATACAGCTAATACCTAGGTTTGCTTTGATTTGCTGAAGGAGATTTTCCTTTTGGAGGGGGGAGGGGGGAGAGGAGGAATTGATTCATTACAAAGGTGATCCCTGCACAGACATATACCCCATTCTTTTAACCTGTCCTGCTTTGCAGAGTTAGGGCAGAAAATGTAATTAAATAAATAAAACTTTTTTTTTACTTTGTTTTTGCAGCCTGCACAGCCTCAGGATGCTTCAAATTCTGCTCCCAGGGTAGACGTCTGCACATCCACTGCAACATACAGTAGCCCAAGATTTCAAGGTCCCCTCTTCGGGATGGTGCTAAATTGGGAATTTGAAGGAGAAAAGAGAAATTATTACTGAGCTAGTTTCCCCATCACCACCACCTTTTTAAAAAATAAAATAAAAACTATAGTAATTTAACGCACTGGTTCAGCAAAAGAGGGAAGCGGGCCGAATTATGCAGTGTTTTTTCAGCTGTCCCAGGAACTCCAAACGGCCTGTCTTTTGGCTGCAATCCACAGACAGGCAGCGATTTGTTGCTCCTGGGGAGGGGCAGCTTCCACACCTCCTCCATCCCTTTGCTTGCCCTGTCACATGAACTTGATCCCCATGGCCTCTGACATGATCCAGACAGCCCATAACCCGGCACCAACACTTTTTCCAAGAGCCAGGCAGTAAAACAAAGAAATAAATGTCTGCTTCTAAATTGCTAACACATGTTCCAGGAAGTCCATGGGGTCCACATTGGTCATGCTGAGACCCTTCGAGAGCAGACTAAACAGTGATGGCCTTTCCTGCTCCACTAAACCAGAGCTGCTTGATGGCTGACAGCATGACAACAGTGCCCTCTAGTGGGCTTACAACTTGAGCAGCAACATCTGCACAAAGAGACAGGAATGCTTTCACATAGCCTTGAAATCATAAATCCCTGGGCTCTTTTTGACTGAAGTGTTCATTCAATTTAAATCTAGCTTTATTTCCAAATTATTAAAAGAAACCATTTAGGGTATGTAGAATGTACTAGCAGAGTTAATATATAAGCCACTAGCTGTCTTCAAGATATGTAAGTTTCTCAATGGCTCTTTCTAGCAACATGCATCTAAACACTTTATTAAAGATAAAATAAGAATCAAGGAGGTATTAGTTAGACTCATGAGCTAGGGTTACAAGAGAAGCAACACACACACATACACGCATGCACGCACACACAGAGCAACATGTAACAACCTTTTTTTCTAAATTATTCTAAACAAAAGACAGGATTCTGTACTTGCATGAATGTAGGCATTGTACATACATTCAAAATATGTTCTCAACTTTGCAATAACAAATGGGGAGAGGATAACACTACAGAAATCAGAAAATCCATGCCTGGTAGAGATGGCTATTTATAATCTAAGATATCTGCAAGTCTCCATATCAAAAAAGCCTGCCTTTTCCAATTTGTACTTCTGCACTAGGAATCTGACAGTTTAGATCCAGGATGGGATGGAAGAGGCTGCAAAAAAACTGATGGCCCAGAGAAATTGTTCTCGACACTGACCCACAAGTTCTATATCATGAAGATTCATTACAAAAATTTCTAGAGTCACTTCTGAAAACAATATTTGATTAAAGAATATGGAAGTCTAGTCTAATAGAACTAAATCCATTCCTGCGCATATGCACAGCTCTTTTTTTTATGATGAAAGCACATACATTCTTACATGTTCTCTTTATATTAACTGCTGTTCAACTACTGGATTATGAAAGTCCCTTCAATCTAGGAGGATGCTATCTTGTTGTCTTGAAGGTCTCTTTTATCCTAAATTAGCTTTCATTCTGTCCAAACCCAAAAGCATTGCTTGTGGGTATTAAAATAAACAAAATCAATCTTCCACCTATACAAATTCCTTTGCAGCATTTTAGTTGAATTCCAATAGTAAAAAATTAACAAATTATTGTATTCCCATCTATGTCTACAAGTGCTGTCCTAATACAATCACTTAACAATACTCAAAACATTAATAAAAAACGTATCACAGACATGGCAAAATCATGGCTAATCTCCTATACAAGAATTGTTACACTTATGGAAATTATATTTCTCAGCTATCATCTAAGGAAAGTGTCATATTATAATTACTTCATAGTAAATGTCCGGTAAATTTTGTGTTCTGTAGCTTCAAAAGTGAAACATTAGATAATTTCAATTTTCCCAATACTGTAAATATGCAACAAAACCAAAAATATTGTTGATTTTCCAGATGTGGAAATCCATTTTCCTTGTTATTTTATATTCAGGTTATCCTATAGAGTCACAATATTTTAGAAATTAGCATGTTTTCTACATTCTTCAATCTCTAGGAAAAAGAAAAAAGGATTGCTATTTCCTATAGTCAATAGAACTCTGATAAAATATACATATTAAATATTACTGTCAAAGGAACAAGACCACAAGCCGATTTAATGACAAATAGAAAGTTAGAATACACAAACTGTGTTGTCAGTTTGCTATCTTGAATTAAGTTCCCTTCTTCTTAATTAAAAAGAAGTTTCATTTCTGAGCATATTCTGTAACATATTGTATGCCAAAGGGATTGTGCTGTTTTATCCTGCTTTTCTTCATATTGTGAGGCTAAAATATTCTTTCAATAGAAATATTAATAAATAACCATAATGCAAATATTGGAAAAAAAGATGTGTAAAATGTGCAGAAGCAGAATTACTGGAGCTCCCAATTTTTATTCTTAAGAAAAGATAAATCTGTATATGGAAGAGGAGAAAATAATATGTTACATCATTTTAAGATGTCATAAACAAAGTGACAATTTGAATAATTTCATGTCTGAAAAATGCCCCTCTCTATAATCTAACACTTTTGCAAGCCTATATTTTGCTAACAAAAAGCAAACTTTCATTTAGAATCAGGTTATGGTCATTTTCTGTAGGCAAATAGGCTTTTTCAACTGGAACTATGAAAAATAGGCACTGTATTTTCAAACGAGCAATAGTTTCCCCCCAAAATAATTTATTTTTAAAATGGGTGAAATTAAAAATGCAGAATGTTTATTTTTGGAGAGTGGTCTTGTTTTCTTGAATAATTCTAAGTCAAATAAATATTGTTGTATGGTAACCATTTAACAGTATAAATGGTACACTTTAAATTTCTACATGTTATAATCCACCTTTACCTTATCCCAAAAAGTGGCAATAAATTCAGCATATTGAGGACTTTTGCTTTCAAATTTAACATAGAACAATAGAGTTGGAAGGGACCTTGGAGGTCTTCTAGTCCAAACCCCTGCTTGAGCAGGAGACCCTATACCATTTCAGACAAATGATTGTCCAGTCTTTAGTGTGTATAAGGTATTTGATAACATTGTGGAAATCAACATTTGGCTCTGGAGTTATGCTTGGAAAGGAGGTGTATAGTGATTAAAATGTATCCACTCCTTATACTTATGTGGACTGCAATCAGTACCAAACCTGCTAGATGCTCCCATCCCAGTTAGGTGTTAACTTGTAATGGGCCCTTATTAAAGAATCGATCAAGAATGTATGGCCCAGTAAAACAAATTGTTTCTGTTAACTGACCATGTCTCAGAGATAGGACGGCTAGCATGCCAACTTTGTAGGAAGGGATAAATAAAGAAAATAGAAAGAAAATGAAGCTTCAGTGCCATGCATGGACACTATTGCTTCTTCATGATGATTTTCTGCAAGTTTCAAAAAAGCAAATATGCTTAAAATGCTTTATGCATAAAAATTGCATTAAATTTACTTATCCCCGTATAGAAAGATGAAATACGCACTGCTCAAGAGAGTGATGGGATTTTTGCCACTCACTGAATTGCCCGGCTGAGTGGGCAACCCATGAACAATCCTAGATCACAAGAGGCATGCTTATTTTAATATTTCCTTGGCACTGAAAGCACATCAAACTTCTGATATCACAACTAGAAAATCCTGTCCACACTTGCAGAGAGATGCAAGCGAGAGAGAGAGAGAGAGAGAGAGAGAGAGAGAGAGAGAGAGAGAGAGAGAGAGAGAGAGAGAGAGAGAGAGAGAGAGAGAGAGAGAGAGAGAGATTCCAAGGAAGAGTACACTCATCAGGCTGCTCATGTACAAGATTGGGTCCTTGTAACAGATTCAGCAACTCTTCACAATAAGCCAAAAAAAACAAAAAACAAAAAAACCCCTCCTCCAAACCTAATTTACAGTGCAATGCTAGGCAGATGCTACTCCTCACAGCCAATTTCTCTACTGCAACAACATTACAGTATCAGATTGGAGGAGATTCCAATAAAGTCTGTGGTTAGAGTGGTAGCTTTTCCAAAAATGTGTTACACCATCTCAGAATTCCCTGATCAGTACACTAAGGTACTGATTGCTGAGGCAGAGAAACATTGGCCTTAAAATAACAGAAAGGCAAGATATAAATTGAGTAATAAATAGACGTATTAAATTAAATATATTTTCCAGTCAACCTTATTACTAGGCAAGAAATACAATGGTTAGTTAATTTAGCTAAGCAAATTTCTTTCACGGCTTCTTCTATAAGTAGAATTTAACCTACAGTAACAAAAGTAACCAGAGAGAGCCAGAAATTTTGGCTATGGCCATCTAATGAATGGTTTCATGACAGAATGAGTTAGGCTTGGATTTAGTCAGTACATTCTTTTTCTCTTTAAATTTCATACATTGTTTTTACTTTCAATACTGATTTTAACGCCTTATGTAGCTTTTGTCATCTTAATATCATGTTAGTTATTTTTATACAGTTTTTGTTATGTATACTGCTTTTCAGTCCCTGCCCTAGAAAAGCAACATTTAAATATTTTAAAAATGATATTTATTCAGTGTGCTTCTACTTTGATTTACTAGTCTAGTCAATGTAGTAATCTAGTCAATATGCTCTTAAAAAAACAGCTGTGCCAGTTCTAATCTGCTTTTTGCTGTTGTTCTGCATTCCAAAAACCTGTAGTATAATCTACATTTTATTTATTGTCTTAATTTTGTAAGCTGCGCTGTACATTTTTTATAACAGAAATAATACAAAGAAAAAAATCCTCATTATAAATTTATCTCAAACTACATGAGACTGTATCAAAGGCATCTCCATCTTGGATGCTTCATGACCGAATGTGGTTTTGAGTATAAGTCTGAATTTCATATTAAACCCCATATATGGAACTGCCCTATTCGTATTTTAAGCTACGAACAAGCATGCTTTGGTGCTGTTTTCCCAAATTAATAAAGCATAATGAGATGTTGATTTGCAGCTCTTTTAGAAAAAGAGTAAAGCTGCTAACATCAGTTTTGTAATTCATTTGTTAACGGAATAGGACAGACGGCACCTGAATTGTCTCACCTTCTATCCTGCCCTGATATACACATGCTGGAACAAATTTAATTCAGACAGTTCATACTCCTCTGATGTCCATCAATGATGGCAAATTAAAACCAGTCTTATGCACTTGGTACGCAGAGCCTAGAGTATTTAAAAGAAGCTCGATACGCTGAGTGCAGTATATCTCCTGAGAAATTAGGTATTGACTGCATGCCTCACTGAGTAGAAAATCTACAAAAATCTATACACGGCATTGACCCAAATATTACTTTTTAACACTACTAACAATGTAACAAATTTTTAAGAGGCATGCTTGATACAGGTATAATTCTCTTTAATTATCAAGAAACAAGCAGGAAAAAGCAACACTATTTTCACAGTGCAACATTTCAAAAAATGAATGCTCAGTAAAATGCAGTCAGGTTCCATGATAAAAATAAGCCAATTGTATAGTTGCTTAGAGCAATGGTCTTAAGGACAAGAAATTTAATCTGGAGGAATAGGAGCAAGAAATGCTAAATGTTTATTACTTAAACAGCATTTTTATGAGTTTTCAGCTGTTTTTATTGTATTTGTCACAAGATAGTCATAATTCTGCTTTAAAGGCCAAACAAACCTTAGTTATGCATGCAGAACAGAAATATTTCTTTTATTCGCATCTTAGGAACATAGGCGGGCATCATATAATAAGCTGATCTGTTAATCCATATAGCCCAGCATTATTCACACAGGACTGTTACTTATGTAAACCAGTGATTTGAGTGGGATTGTTTGCATAAAAAAACTGTGCTCTGTTTGCATCATACAGGAACAGTCTAGCAACACCTGCCATTCCCTCCAACATCCTTTTTTTCCCTGCCATTCACACCCCTCCAGAGAGATTCGTATCCTACAGGGTAGCCAATTGGAATAATAATAATAAAGTTGGAAGGGACCTTGGAGGTCATCTAGTCCAACCCCCTGCTCAGGCAGGAAACCCTATACCATTTCAGACAAATGGCTGTCCAGTCTCTTCTTAAAAACTTCCAGTGTTGGAGCATTCACCACTTCTGGAGGCAGGTTGTTCCACTGGTTAATTGTTCTAACTGTCAGGAAGTTTCTCCTTAGTTCTAGGTTGCTTCTCTCCTTGATTAGTTTCCATCCATTGCTTCTTGTCCTGCCTTCAGGCACTTTGGAGAATAGCTTGACTCCCTCTTCTTTGTGGCAGCCCTGAGATATTGGAACACTGCTATCATGTCCCCCCTCATCCTTCTCTTCATTAAACTAGACATACCCAATTCCAGCAACTGTTCCTTATATGTTTTAGCCTCCAGTCCCCTAATAATCTTGTTGCTCTTCTCTGTACTCTTTCTAGAGTTCAACATCTTTTTTACATCGTGGTGACCAAAACTGGATGCAGTATTCCAAGTGTGGCCTTACCAAGGCATTGTAAAGTTGTATTAACACTTCACGTGATCTTGATTCTATCCCTCTGTTAATGCAGCCTAACACTGTGTTGGCTTTTTTGGCAGCTGCAGCACACTCATATTTAAGTGATTGTCCACTAGGACTCGAGGTCCCTCTCAGAGTTACTGCTATTGAGCAAGGTACCCCCTATACTATACCTGTACATTTGGTTTTTCTTGCCTAAATGTAGAACCTTACTTTTTTCACCATTGAATTTCATTTTGTTAGATAGTGCCCAGTGTTCAAGTCTGTCCAGATCCTCCTGTATCTTAAGCCTGTCTTCTGGAGTGTTGGCTATTCCTGCCAGCTTGGTGTCGTCTGCAAATTTGATGATTTCCCCATCTATCCCCTCGTCCAAATCGTTGATGAAGATGTTGAAGAGCACTGGGCCCAGAACAGAGCCCTGGGGCACCCCACTACACACTTCCCTCCATGTAGATGCGGTTCCATTGAGGACCACACGGTGAGTACGGCTGGTCAGCCAGCTACGGATCCATCTGGTGGTGATGCTGTCTAACCCACATTTTTCTATCTTATCAAGTAGTAGGTTGTGATCTACTTTATCAAATGCCTTACTGAAGTCCAAGTAAGAACCCTCCTAAGAACTAGGAAAATATGGCTCCAGGAAGTTACTGCTGCAGGCTAAGGAGACTGTACTTGTGCCCCCATTCATCACCCTAAGTGGCTGCTTTCTTGTGCCTATGATAGGACTGGCCATGACTCCTCCTCCGAAACATGGGATTCTTGAACTGTACAGTCAGGAATGAGAGTTGTATGTTTGATCCAGGAGGAAAGGAATAATTTCAGGTTGGGTAAGAGGAGAAAAGCTACAAAGTTGGTGTTAAATTCACTGATCAAGAAAGCTCATATTCTAAGATTGCTTCCATAGCATGTGGATGGTTATAGCATTATTATTTTTTGCACTACTTTAGTTATGCTAAGTAAAGGTAAAGGTTTCCCCTGTCCAGTCATGTCCGACTCTAAAGGGCAGTGCTCATCTCCGTTTCTTAGCTGAAGGAGTCAGTGACTATACACTGAAACTCATGGAATGCTGTTACTTTCCCATTGAAGTGGTACCTATTTATCTACTTGCATTTGCATGCTTTCAAACTGCTAAGTGGGCAGGTGCTAGGGTGGTGTGTAATGGGAGCTCACCCTGTTGCATGGCGTTGGGTCTCAAACTGGAGCTATCAGCTTTCCAGCTGACAAGCCCAGCATCTTAACTGCTGATCCATCATGTCCCACCTCCCAGTTATGCTAAATGTAGGTAGATTTGAAAGTAGTCAATATTTATTATTAATATCTACTGCCACAAAGAAAAATTGTTGGAGAATTTTATCCCCTTAGAAGCTAAAATAAGAAACTATCTCCAAATTGCAGTCAGAGTTTAAAATACATCATATTTCCCTATAGCTTTAACTGCTTACAACTACAGAAACAGAAAGAAAATGACTTCTGCACTGAAGAAGTACATTCCCATTCACTATGGGAATGTTCTCTTGTCAGAATGCATACTCAATTTTTTCTTAAAATATAGAACAACTTCTCTGTAGGGACTTAACTATAACAAAATAAACATGCCGGTTGTGATTCTACAAGGCCTTTTAACCCTTTTGTCATCCTATCTTATTCTGCAGAAACCCAATTCCACATATAAAAGAATGCTTTTCACTTAAAACATTTTCAATAGAAAAATTTGGGAACAAGCAACTCACAAAATGCTCTGCCATGAAATTTCAAAATGTTAAATATCGCACAGGGTTTGATACTTTGAGAATGCTACATTTTGCACAATTAAAATCTATTTGCCCAAACATTTTTTCGCTCTCAAAAGCATAGACCCTGGAAGATACATATACTATTTGTTTTGCAAAACTAACACATTAAATAACACTACAGACTACAGAACTAGAATCTATAATGCAAATGCATTTAACTTTGTCTGAGAACTAAGCAATAGAGTCCCCCTGTGCCACAGGGATAGCACCCAACCAGTGGCTACAAATCCCTATTTTTCATCCAATAATTCTGCATAAAATTGCTTTTCAGCAAACGATTCCCCAACTCTAAAAAAACAAACAGTAAAAAACAGCAGAGCATCAATAGAGTTAACAGATTCTCATTCTCTTTATCCCCATTGTCCAGGTCAGGAACTGCTTGGTCATTACAGCTTCTTTAGTCCAAAATACTTCTGGTAGGTCAAACAGTGCAATTGTTTCAGCATCAGAGAGGCACAAGAGTCCCATTTCATTTCTCCTAATGACCAGCCTTAAATGACTGCAGGTCTTAACAGTGTTGGCAAATTATCAAGGCCTTCTACATTACATGGTCAATGGTCCTTTTAATAGAAAAAGCAATAATATATAGTTGTTTGCACCAAGTAAAACTCGTTAGAAAGTATTAGTTTAAGATAACAGTTCAGGAGCTATTAACAACTACAAATGTTTGCAGAAACAACTCCCCTCCTCCTCCCTTAAAGTGAGCTGCAGAAGATGAGGGACATGAAAGAAATTCTGCATTTTGTACCATGAGTGACTTGCTAGCTGGAAATTTGTTGAAGTTCAAAAAATTTGGAGAAGACTGAGTTGCACTGACGTAAGCTGGAATGTGCACCATAAGACAGTTAAAGGAAGTCATACAGAGGTGGACAATGAAGAAAGAAACAGATAATGTCATATAGGCACAGCAGGAAGTATTTCTAGGTAGAATTGAAAGAGACCAAGAATCTCAAAGAAAAGTCAAACTTTGCCAATAATCACTTTTATTTTTTCATACTAGCATAACATGAGAATTGACTTTGTGTCTTGCTGACATAGCAACTAAGACCATTAGTTTGCATTGACCATTATTGATTGCAAGCAATGCAAGCTGGGGGGGAGGGGGAGAGGGACACCTATGCCATACCATATATTTTCAATATTGACCTTCCACTCCTTTTGTATGGCTCTTTGGGCTGGCTATTGAATTTGGACTGCAGTGTAATAAACAGCTGAGGTTTAATTAATGGTAAATGAATACAAGACACAGGTTATGACTTTAACTAATTAGGGAATTGTTGAATTAAGTCTGCCTTGGAATGCAAGGCAGTACAATCAATACCCAATAAAAGGACTATGTATGTAATTTACCTGCAAATGTGTTTCCAATACCATCAAACTGAGTTTAAATAAGTAAGATATATGAAAGCCTACCAGAAAAAGTTTTTTTTTTAAGTTAACACTTCACATAGCTTATAGAATAATGAGAGAAATAGAATTGGTTTAATATGAAAGACCAATCTTGCCCACAGACTCAGTGTAAGATAAAGAAGTAAAATGAAACAATCATCACGTCTAGTAAGAGCAAAATGATGGACTGTAAGATTAGCAAGTTTTGTGGTTGAATGTTTGGTATGAGGTAGGAAACTAGACAGGGAGGAGACAGCATGTGAAAGAGATGCATTCTCCTACTGTTTGTGTACACTGGACACACTGAGAATCTTTATATCAAACCATTTAACTCTGGTTGCGGAACAGCCTTGTTTTTAGGCTCTAAGTATACAAACAATCCCCACTCCAGCCTGTTCTCTAGAAACATGACTAAATTCTAACTTTCTGGAAGCTTTGTGTAAATGCTATAGTCCTTTAACATATATTTCAGAAGTGATATTGTGCATTTTCAGCTAGTCCACATATACAGATGGTCTTTACTTAATGACCATTCAGTGGCTGTTCAATGACCATTTGAATTTAAGATGATATTGAACAAGTGATAATTACAACTGCTCCTCATACTTAAAATGGTCACAGCATCCCATGACCATGTGATCACAATCCAGGTGTTTGGTGAACAGTTCGTAATCACGACACTGCAAGGTCACGTGGTCACCATTTGCGCCTTTATTCACCAGCTTTCTACAAGCAAAGTCAGTGGGGAAGCCAGCAGGTGATCGCAAATAGTGACATTTCACATTTAACAACATTGCAGGATTCGTTTAATGACAGCAACTGGAAGTGTTGCAACTTCCATTGCTAAATGACAGTTACATGACATTACATTTTACGATTGCTTTGCTTAGCAACAGAAATTGTTTGCAATTACTGTTGTTAAATGAGGCTGACCTGTATTTAAACTTTTTAATTTATTATGTTGTTGGTTGCCTTAGAATTCAAATCCATTGACAAGGGCAATCGAAATAGTATGAGTATCAGGAAACCAGTTCTCCTCCACAACTGCCGATGAGACAATGTCTATGTTTCACAGATAATATCTATCTGTTATATACTTGACAACAGCTCACTGAATAAACAATAATGTAGCATATTATGTGAACTCAAACAAATTCAACCAATCAAACCACATTTGGAATCCCCACATTTTTGATCTCATAAATACTTTTGAAATTTTGAAAGCAAATTGCGGATTCTTGCACAAAATGGCTCTGGGAAGAGGGGAATTATTTTTTTCAAAAGAGGTTGTCATGACCAAGTACAGTATGCTATCAGCCACTTCCCTCTAGCACTCCATCCTACCCCTTCCTTATCTATTGCCCCCCGGCCCCCGGGATAAATGGGTGAATTTTCAACACCAGGTCTTCTCTTTTAAAGAATGATGCAACACCGGAGGCATGCCTTCTTCATGACTGCCTCAGCCCCTTGGAACAGCCTCCCACCCAAGCTCAGAGGGATCCCTACCCTTAATTAGCCTTCTGGGAGGCTTTAAAGACGTGGCTGTTCCCCTGAGCATTGGGATAGGATGGGAGTTGAGCTGCAAGGAGGTTTGAACTGGCAGGAAAGAGTACTTTTGTTCTTAACCATGTTTTTGTGGATTGTCACGAGCTGACAAAAGTCACTGTATGAGATAAGTGGCATATAAGTCCTGTAAATAAATAACCAATCAATCAGTAGGATGCAGCCATCCTTATTTATATGTTCTAATAATCTTTATACAGGAAGTTTAGCAGTCCTCTAAGGGTGAAAAAATGATATGAGAGAGTGGTGCTTTTCAACATGTCAGTTTCCAATTTTTAATTAAAATAACTTTTTAAATATGTAAAAAAACTAGCTAGGCAGTGAGACTTACCGTACCAAGAGATTTCAGAAAGATATAATTTAGTCACTGAGTACTTAGAAAAGAAAAGACAGGTGGCCTAAGGATCAACTTAATGTAGGCTTTCATGCATGTAAGGGTCAACTGTAGTTGACTACAAGTCTCACAGTCCCCAATCAGCATGGCCAGAATAATTGTCACCACACTGCGTAAAATCTCTTTTGCTGAAGTGGGAAGACCCAAGTTGAAGATATCGGAGAAATTCAGGCCAATGTTGGTGAGAAACCACCCGAGTTGGGAAGAGGATTCAAGTGGGGAATTATTCTGGACTCATTACATAAACAGAAGAGAGCAATGCCTTTGAGCCTTATCTTGTCTTTCCTGGGCGGAAACTGCCAGTCTGGGGAGATTCCTGTGAAATAGGCATAGAAGGAATAAAGTAGCTATTCTGAACTCTACATATGTGGGTTTAGTTATTCATGCCTACAGCCAATCACTATCTCTCAGACTAATCTAGGGGATGTAGCTGTGGGATAAAACTTGGAGGGAGTATTTTCAGTTGCCTTGAACTTCCGAAAAAAAAGGGAGTCAAATATATTGAAGAAATAAAAATAATATCAGAGACTTCTAGTTGTATGGTTCAGTGCTTGTCATTCAGACCATCAATCGTTCTTTTTACAGATCGGCAACTCAAATGGAGCATGGAACTGGCTTCTAACCTATGGAGCACATAGTACAAACTCCATAGTGAAAGATTCCAGAAATATTCTCAGGAGCTATGCTTGCAAAAAAAAAAAAAAAAGGTTTATCTTTCACAATAGCACAAATAATTATATTCAACTTAATAGGACAGAAAGTTATCACATGCAAAAGCCACTTCAGCTTTACTGAGACCCAACACTGCTCCCACGTTTCACAAATTCAGCAAGTAATTTCTGAAGTGTTTGAAAGTGGGGAGAAGGAAGGGGGAGCGGAGGAAAAGAGATGAAAAAACTAACCTACTCCCCTGTGTGCATCTATGCTGGTAAACTCCATTGTCCCATTATGGCCCCTTTTAGGATTTTCCTGATATTCTTTGTGGTTCCCACTGGGACAATATCTGTAGGCGAGTCCATAATCAGCAAGATAAACCTGGAAGACATGAGCAGAGACATGAATGATGCTTTCGTCCTCTGAAAAAGTATAACCTTTCTAATTAAGCCAGAAGAAAATGGTGGCTTAAGGACACTGTTAGATCTGCATTTTATTAAGCCAAATTGCACCTCAGGATAAAATATGTACATCTGGGGGCTATTAACAGCTACTTTCTCCTTCTAAGTTGTGTGCCTTCTATGCACTGCCTTATTTCCAAGTAATACAGAATAAAATCACATTTTGTCTCTCCAGGTGGGCATCCAGACATCATAAAATGCAATATATATTTTATCTTTCTTCATGCTGCTTATGGGAGCCCTCCTTCTCACAAAACACACTCACATACAGATCCCACCTTTCAACAGCCAGCCCTGCAACAAGTTCAAAATAGATTCAGCTACAGGCAAGAACACAGGAAAAAGTTTCACAAATACCCATTGTGTTAACATACCAATTTCCTCCCTAGAAAGCATTATAGAGGAATACAGCTTTCTACAATTGAATGACTGTTTTTCAGAAATTTTCTAAGATGTTACAACCCCCCAAAATGAAGACAGTATCATCCTAAAAAGGTGGATTCTGCAACACCTAGATTTGGCAGAGATTAACAAAACAGAGTGCCAGTTTGGTGTAGTAATTAAGGCATCAGGCTAGAAACCAAGACAAAGTGAGTTCTAGTCCTGCCTTAAGCACAAGGCCAGCTAGGGCCAGTTACTTTCTCTCAGTCCTAGGAAGAAGGCAATGCAAACCACTTTTGAAAAACCTTGCCAAGAAAACCACAGGAACTTGTCCAAATAGTCTTCAAGAATTGGACATAAGCGGAGGGGGAGGGAGAAGCAAAATTAAAACAAAACAGTAATCCAAGGACAGAAACCTAAACAATACCAACTGACCTCTTAACATCTTATTTTTATTTTATAGCACTTACATTCAGTGAGAAAAATCACCTTGATATATTTATGATAGGATTTTCTTTTTTAATTAGTTTAAATATTTCTATTTAATAGAAAAACATGTTAATATTAACATATAAACATAGAATTATAAAACAATTTAAACTTATAAACTATCACAGAATGCAAGACCTTTACTTTAAAATATTTTGTTTGTAGGGCAGAGTAAGAGTTGGAAACAAGGAACAGATGGCCAAGTGTGGAAAGAGAAAAGTCCTGTTTTGGCATATTCTTCACCTACTTCTCCAATGGAATGTTTTCCATTACCACATGTATAACATCAAATTTTGAAGGAAGTATACTCTCTATTTGCACTTCATATTTCATATTTCAATCCACTATAAGAATTAGGGCAATAATAATTCAGACAGATCAGGAAAATACCCATCTTAGTTATGATATTTTGTTTTTCACAGAAGCCAACTTGTTGCAGGTAAAAGATGGAGATGTATTTTTTCCTACCATTGTTCCCCTGCAATTGGTGTTTAGAAGCATACTATTCTCAACTCAAAGACAACATTAGCATTTCCTCCTTAGTAAGTTCTAGCCTCACCCATTACCTCAGGGTGAATAAAGCCTGCTGTTACTATTATTAGTTTGGTAGAACAACAGCTGTATACTTTAAAGTCTACAAGTGGGATCCTGCCTTAGACTTTTTAAGACTACAGCTCTTGACAGACTTGTTCTCAAGAATTTATCCCATCTTGCTTTAAAACCATCCAAGTTAGTGATCGTTGCAGTATTTCGTGTAAATTCCACAGGTTAATTTTGCAAAATAATAAGAAACAAAAAATAAAGATCTTGGAAGTATGTATTATACAAATGGAATGCCAGAAAGAAAGAAAAATGTTATAGAAAAGTATCACTTTTTTCACTTGTACTTACATCCCAGTAAATCACAGATGTGCATCTCTTATTGGGCCAAGCTACGAATGGTGTTTCAAAGGTTATTCTTTAAATAACAGAGCAGAGATGAAGAACCAGGATAAAAATGTAATTTAATTCCCTTTCATTCAACATTCAATTAATATAATATAACCAATTAAGAGAAAAGTACATTAGATTACTTTAGTCATAGCTACACAACATGCAACATTTCTTGTGAATGATATGGACAGTATGATCAGTTATGGCAAAATCTGGGCTTCTTGTTGAATGTGCAACCAAAGCCCAGAGTGTGCATACTCTTCCATGCAAGCAAGGATCTCTAAATAATACCTTGCAAACCAATGCATTGAAAGCACTTTGATATAGTAGATAAGTCATACGGCATATGATTAAAATCCAAGAAATTGGGGTCTAGTTCTGCCTTAGGCTTTCAGTCAGCTAAAAAATGACCCTGGGCTAGCCCTAGGAGGGAGGCAAGGCAAACCACTTCTGAAATCTTGCACTCAAAAGAGTTGATTATGTTTACATAAGAATAGCGATACGAACATATCACTTAAGAGACATGTAGTAATAATAAATTCAATACCAAAGTTAGTGACCAAGCATGAAAAACTATTCTAAAAAGTATCAAAGAAGTCAGGGTTGGATACTGTTGTTAAGATCCTCAAAAAAGAAAAAGATAAGAAAAAAAAAAGAGTTTATGAATTGATGTATGTGTAGCTGGAAGGTATGAAGGGATACAGTGAATGGTGTCAATATGAACCTTATTAAGATTTCCTTTTCTTTCTCTTATCTCTTGCTTTTGATTTGTTCCGCTTACTATTTTTACAGTTTTTCTATGCTACTGTGTAACTCTACTTGCCTCAAAAAAGAACATGATGTCTATGTAGGTATGTCTTATTAAATATATTCTTGTGTTTGATAATTTTATATTTCTGTCATGTTAAAAGTTACAATTAGATGCAACTTCTGGGTACCTCTGAGCATTGCAAAGCTTCTGTGGGCTGCATATGTCCCTCTAATTTTACACCGTTGCTGTACCTTCATTAAATGAAGTCTTTCAAAGCATTAATGGATAGTAGATGAACGAAACTGGCAGCATATAAATTTAATAAATAAATATTATATGGCTCTTAATGAAGGGCAAAAATGGTACCCATCAAGAATACATTTACAAATACATACGATGAAGGAAATACTTTAACAATGCAAAATTCAACAATGATTTTTCTTAGAACTGTAAAATGACTTTTGCACCTTAATGGGAAACTATTTAGCAAAAGTTGAGAGAGTATCCTTACACTTTACATACCCAACAAAGTTTGAAAATAACTGTTTTCACACACAGCCAGTATGTGGGTGCTGTGAGTTGGGAAAGAGGAAAGGGGAAAGAGTTCTACTTTACCCTTTACTATGCTGAAGAAACTAATTTTTATATCCCTCCTTAACTATTTTTGTGTCCTCCTCAGAAGCAAGTTCCTGTCCTAAAAATTATGAGCATTACAAGAAATGACCTTGCTCTTAATTTAATTATGTTGCTGTTGATGCTCTTTCTCTGATCCTTTTTTTTTTTCAAAGCCAAAGGGAAATAAGCAAGTTATCTTGTAACCGATTCCATTAAAACGATTAGCTCCTCTCTGGGCTTCAGGCATGTTTTGCAATCTTGGGATGGCTGAAGTGGCATGTTTTAAAATATCATTTCTTCTTGCAGCATCTTCTATGCCTACTGAGAATGTGGCACCAGGAGCGTGGTGCTTTTATGTCATGGGACAGGTTTTTTTAAGATTATATCAGTGCATGTCTCATCCAACAGACCTGTACAGATTATGATACAAAGACTGAAGACTGAAGGCAGCATCTGGAATTCTCAAGACAAGGCAAAAAGCTCTATCAGCCTGACTGCCTCCATTTGCACTTGCGTTTTCTGGTGGATTCATTTTGCTTAGTAGTCAACCTAGCCAAGCCAGAAGACAATAATGCATCAAATCAATATGATGGAAAACACAACTTAGTGGAATTGACTGGAGCAACTGTACTACTGAGCCCATCAATTCAAGACACAGCCTAATTTCAGTGTAATTTTGACATGAAGAGGGTTTTGTTATATATTGCACCCAAGCCCAAACAAACTCCACCCATAATTTAAATTTATTTAAATGACAAGCAATTTAAAGCATGGAACAAAAGGATTCCATATAATTATCTCATGTACAAGGGAGTAATTATTTAACCTAATCTACCAAGAATAGGAGAGAATATTACAGCTAAAGGGAAGATGATGATGACATCATTCCTACAGCAGTGTAGATAAGGAAATCAACAGTCCAGGAAGTTGCAGAATGACATATTTTTATTTTCAAGGGAAGTAGGGAAGATCAACTGTTGTGGATACTTAAGGGACACAGATCTATACCAGATTAGAGCAAGGGATCCACAAATTCATTATTCTTGATATTGAATTCATGTATTATACTAAGCCATAATGTGGCTAATTTAGTTTTGGTTTAGTGTGTTGTGTAAATCCAGTCACTGTTGTCTATAGATCATAACAGATGAATAGTGTATTATGTGAACCCAGCCAATTGTAACTTTTTCAACAAACTATGATCATTTTGAGGCTTTGTGTGAAATATAAAGTAAGCCGCTGTAAAAACAGTAGTTGAGTTTTCAGTCTAGATTGTTTTTCAGCCCTACCTTGATATATGAGGGATTGAATCTGGAACTCTTGGCATACAAAGCAACTATCCCTCAATTTACCCCAACAGAACACAGTTACAGAATACTCAAGCTTAATAACAAAAACTGGAATGGATTAGTAGCTTTCAAATGACATACCTTCAGATATTAAAGAGTGCCTTAACAAGAAAATTAGTAATGAGAAACAAGCTTCTTAGAAAACAGCTTGTCCAGTGCTGATTTTCCTCTACAAGGCATTTCCTCTGCTACAGGATAACATTGCTAGAAATTGTCAAAATGTTCTCATTCATTAATAGTCCTCTGCATTATACTTTCTTTCATAAAGGGAAGGAAAGCTTCTCATATTACATTGCTGTGTTTTGTGGAACACATATGAATTGAGCTTGAGCTTAACAGCGAAGAAAACAGTAGAAGTCTCTCTGGAAAAAAAGACTAGGGTGACATAACAGTGTTCCAATATCTAAGGGGCTGCCACAAAGAAGAGGTGTGTGTGTGAATCTATTCTCCAAAGCACCTGAAGGCAGGACAAGAAGCAATGGATGGAAACTAATCAAGGAGAGAAACAACCTAGAACTAAGGAGAAATTTCCTGACAGGGAGAACAATTAATCTGTGGAAGCGCTTGCCTTCAGATGTTGTGGGTGCTCCATCACTGCAGGTTTTTAAGAAGAGATTGGATATCTATTTGTCTGAAATGGTGTAGGGTGTCCTGCTTGAGCAAGGGGTTGGACTAGAAGACCTCCAAAGTCCCTTCCAACTCTGTTATTCTATTATATATTCTGGAATACTCAATAGAAAAAAGAGTGGAAGAGTCTTCATAAGTGAGAATTTTTTATATGCACAGAGAATCCAAGTTAAATCTTTAGAATCCACAAGCACCAATCTTATCAGATTAGATTATTATAAAACAACATATGCTTGGTTTTATTGCATAGCACTAAGTAGTAAGAGAATTATAACCATTTTTTTGTATTATTGCAATAGCCAATTACCATTAATAGTCCTAAAGTTTGTAATTCCTTGGCTTGAAATACAAATACAAAAAATTGTCTTCAAATCCATTAGAGGGAAAATGCACTACTGGGAATATTCATACACAAAAGACTAAAAAAATCTCCTGCCCTTTTGCTTACCTGTTTATACAACAAACATTCCAAACAACACATTCTAAATAAAAGCTCTGCAATGACCTCCAGGAAACCAAAAAATGTGTTTTTAAATATTCACATACATGATTCAGTCATCCATGTTCAGGCTTTTTACTCACAATATTTAAAGGCAAAGTATCCACAGGGTAGTAGAAAATAGTTGGGAGAAAAACATTACAAACACATGGGAAGTATTTCACCTTTCATTTTTTTTAGTCAATGGAGTTGCCATATAAAGCTGATGAGATATATTGCTTTGTTATCACAGTAATAAATTTGGATCACCAGTGTATTAGGAGGCCAACTTAATTAGGCCGCAGAACTCAATGACAGCGTTATTAGCAGTAAAACGGCAATCAACTGCAGCACAAGATGTAAAACTTGATCTTCCCAAAGTATTTATCCCTGGGGGCAAGGAGTTCTGATTGACTTCTGGGGCATTTGTAAGCAGGGAGCCTGATCCAGCTGTCCCAAAATCATTCTCTGTTGAAGTTGCAGGGATTACTCAGCACACAAGTCTCACAGTTGTACCATATAATTGTTGTTTACATTGCAAAACACACTTCAAAATTTAACTGTGCTTGTTCTGTCACCATTTTCTGTAAAGTTCTGTAAAATAATTTTCTTTATCTTAAAGCAAAATAAAAGCAGTTACTACATATTCTATATTTAAAAGTGTATGTTAATGTCCACAGGGTTCTCTCCCATTTAAAAGTACAAATGAATCTTGTCCCATAGACTTAATACAAAAAAACAACATCAGCATCTCATAAGCAGTAATTCAACAGAGTTTGTTGAGACCATCATTTTGAAAATAAATATAAGTTATTAAAGACTATGCTGCAATCAGAACTAGGAATAACATGGTTGAATCTGAGTCAGTCATAGTTGCTCTATAGAGGCTACAGAAATTAATGAAGTTTGAGAACTTTGAATCAATGGATTCCCACCTAAAAGTTTTCAATGAAAAATACTTTCTTTTAAGGCAGGAAAACCTGAGTTTTTTGGGCAAGTCAAGTTTTTTCAATAAATCTGCCACAAGCAAATTACCCACCAACCATGGATGCTTTTAACACTAGATTTTACTACCAACAGCATCCTCTCAATTTGTCAGCTATGAAAGAGGTAAAGAGATGCAAAATACTTTTTCAACTGGAAAAATGTGCATTTTAATATGCTAATTAGCTGTACATGCATTTTCTCATATTGATTTCAATGCAGCTATATAAAAAAAAATGAGCACGTAGAGCAATTTCTTTCACATATATAAACAAGGCATCCAATTCTTAAAGGCATGAAAGGTTCAGATGTTTTTTAAAGTATTGGTAACAAATCACTTCATTGAGCTACTACACAGAATAACAGTTTGAAAATCGGACTGTGAATTTCATGTGAATAAGAATACAAACCCTCATGCTTTCTTCTCCTTAGCAACAATGCATGTAGTTTAAGCAACTACTAAGTCTACACCATCCTGATTTTTTGCAAAATCAAGGAACATTTAACAACGAAAAATAAAATGTATGTATATGGGATATATTTATTTACCTTATGTGGATTTTTGTAGTGCAAAAGTAAATTTGCTGCTTTAATATCCCCATGCACATATTCATTTTCATGAATATATTCCAAGACATCCAGCTAGTAGGCAAGGAAAGACTGTGTTACAAAGGAAACCAGTATTGGTATTTATATTACAGTCATCCCCACAAGATTACTTAAAGGCTTAACAAGTTTTATTAAATACATGAAGAGAAATATTACAGGTAGTTCTCGACTTACAATTGACAATTGAGCCTAAAATTTCTGTTGCTAAGTGAAACACTTGTTAAGTGAATTTTGCCCCATTTTACAACCTTTCTTGTCACGGATCTTAAGTGAATCAGTTTGTAAGTTAGAAGTATGGTTGTTAAGTGAATCTGGCTTCCCCATTGATTCTGCTTGTCAGAAGGTTGCAAAAGGAGAACAAATGACCCCAGGACACTGCAACCATCATAAATATGAGTCAATTGTTTTGATCACTGACCATGGGGAAGCCACAATTGTCGTAAATATGAAAAATGGTCATAAGTTACTTTCTTCAGTGCCATTGTAACTTTGAATGGTCACTAAATGAACTGTTGTAAGTTGAGGACTACCTGTATTTTGAAGGAAAAACATATTTCTTAATCCAGAGTGAATAGGTAAAGTAAACTATTTGATTAAACATACAAATATATAATACATTGGTAGTATATTTTGAACAATCACTTAGAAGAGGCCAAGAAACTAGTAGCCTTTCTTCCCACCTTCCAGAACCTTCTGAAAACATATCACTGAAATTTGGTGCCATACTACTGATAAAATGCAGCTCAATCTTTTGCCAATTTTTAGATTTCAAGTAATAAAAATATATGTAAGTCATGACTAAAAAGATCTTTTAAATATGAAATGCAGAAACTCAGCTCAAGTTTTAATGAATTAGTTTCAAATCACTACAGCAGAGAAAGAGAAGGATGGAGAAAGTCCTTCTCCTTTGTAGTCATTCTTTCAAGCAAAACTAAACAAAGATCATTTAAAAATACATATGCAAGACAGTAGTTAAAACTCAAAGGCCCATTGATCCCCATCCCAGATTTACTCTGAGGTTTCATACCTACCACTTGCATCCCAATCTGCAGAACAGTTTCCTTGTCAAATGTTCTCCCTTTTCTTTCAAAGATGGCTTGAAGATCTTCTCCTAATCTTTCCATCACCATAAACCTGTAACTAATATGACCACAAAGAAAAACAATAAAAACATACTGCCTTACATAAAAAGTCAACAACAAAAGCAAATGTATATGACTGAAATAAACTGATTTGTTTTACTAGATTAGGTATTAATCCATCTAATGTGGCAGTTATGCAAAGCATATCCTTCCACATTATCCTAAAGTGTTTCCTCATTTCTTTCAGGGAAGGACAAATAAAATTCTCTACCACTAGAATTCTTGTTCAGCTCTACTGTATTGTAATGTCTTCCTTACCTTTTACCAAGATGTTTGACTTGGCCTGATCCCAAGAAAACAGGAATGCCTAAAAATGTTAGTTGTTTCAGCTTCATCCATTTTTTGACTGAGAAAACATGAGAGGAAAACAGGTTCATTGAACTGTCCAGCTTCTTTTAAAAATGAAACATAATTATGGGTTTTGGAAACATCAGAATACAATGTTATTAAAATGAATATACACATTAGGTATATTTGCTAAAAGTAACACTGAAGTAAAAGTTGAATTTTCCCAAGTGATTGTTCTCAAGCTATTATTCCTGAAAAAGTATTAATGGTAGCTTGACTTAGGAAAGTTCTGTTGCCTGACTTACTATGTTCTTGTTTTGCAGCTCGTTGGTAGAATTTCAGTTCTGAAAATAAGGGCCCATTTTCAAGATATTCCTATACAGATATATATAAAGGCAAAAAGTTTCATGTCAGTTTTGTGTTACATATGATTGAGTGTTGCACATAAATAGGGAAAGTGCTAAGAAATGGAGCTTGATTAAATATGAGGAGAAAGGACAACACACATCATCTTTGTCTAGTCACTCCATCTAGATTTTGTTTGATTTGAAACCCGGAACAACCAAGGCAGTCTAGGCTCCAGTTCTGCTGAACTATGGCTGGCTTGAAAAGAGTCTGGCAGAATTTTGAAAGGCAAACCTTTTGTCTGAATTATAAAAAAAAATATTTTCCATGTTTTATGTAGACCCCTCATGAGGATAATGCCTTCCAACTATACATTACAGAATTTTCAAAAAGGAATGAAAGCATGGGAGACTTTGATAACTGAAACATCTTTTGGGTGACCGATTCTGCCTTGCATGGTCCTTCTAGGAAATTTATAATTTCTGTTGTGGTAACTTTGTCTTTCAGGTCACGGAGAAAGGCACAAGTGAATCAGGCATCCCTGACATTTTATTAATCAATAGGAAATATTTTAGTACTAAGGAGATTAAAGTAAACTTCCTGTGTAATTTTGAAAAGACTATTTTAATTAAATATACCATTATTTTTTTTCAATTCAAAGAAATTTGGAAAGACACTAAGTAAAGTAGCTCAAACTCTGCCCATCTGTCTATTGGCACAATAACTCCAAAAACTGAACAGAGCAGAGCCATATTTGTTGTGGTGGAAGATGGCAAAAGAAAGATGAATGCACAAATGGGTGGATAAGTTGGAGGCTATTATATAGCTATTCCAAAAAATAGTTACCTCCAGTGCTTTTTTTGTAAAAAAAAAAAAAAAAAGGTGCCGGAACTCACACACATCATACAACCTGCCTTGCCTACCCTACAAGGTTCCATCCAAAAAAGGTGCCGGAACTCCGTTCTGGCCGTTCTATGACAAAAAAAGCCCTGGTTACCTCCATCTCTATGGGAGAGCAGTTGGGAAGTGGATTGGCTTATTACTGAGTATTCCATTCTAAGTGTTATTTTGTTTCTGGTCACAAGTTCCAGAGCAGAGCATACAACGCTCACCTTATGCTTTCCAATCCACACACCATGTGATGGAATGTAATAGGCTGGACTCCAGGAGGGAAGGTCTGCATTCCAGAGGAATAAGAGACAACTCAGTTCAGATAGTTTGTGTGAGAGAAAGAGGGTGAAGACGGCCTTTCCCTACTAGTTCTCAAAGTATATCCTTCATGTAGGTAGTAGTCTGCCTTAGTTTGGCAAGATTCTGTCTATAGGTGAGGAACAATAAAGAAATTGTTGGAAGAATCACTATGTGTCTTTCTTGGTTTTTGGAATGTGACACACTAACGTATACAGATATAAGAGACCTGAAACACAAAAGTACTCAACAGGCAGGATCACCAACACCACAATACAGATACCTCCTGTAACAACTGTTAGTAAAGGTTGGAAAGAATACCAGAATCAGAGTAATACATGGTGCTAACTTTTCTAAAAAAAAAAAATTCCTTCCTTTGTTGCATCTTTTTAAGATTGTAATTGATAGAGCAAGTATTGTCTTGTTTTAAGGTGCTCTGTGAATCTTCTGTACATTTACTTTAAATAAATAATAATGTAAGGAAATTATGCAATTCCATTGGATTAGAAATAATAAAAAGGCAACAATATTTTTAAAATTATAAAAATTACCACTTTAATGACGTGCACAGCATTGTCTTCTACTGGAACATCAAGACAAGGGGAAGCTGCAAGACAAAATTAAGGCAGAGAAAGTTACGGAAGATTTCAATCACTTTATCCAGAACTGAATTTCAATTCAACAACAGAAGATATGATGTAGTTATGTTCCTGCACAAATTATATTACAAACTGGAAAAACATTTTTCTTTAAAAAGAATTTGGCTAAAAATGAAAGAATGTAATTTTTTCATTGTTTTCTTCATGACATGGGATAAAGCTCTACCATTAATATCATTCCTATTTTTACAAGATTTAAAGAAATATGTCAAGAAATCACCAGTTTGACTTCGTTATTCAATGAAGGACTAGAACAGACTCAGAACTGCAGGCTTCCCCATATACATAATTTAGGGCAGCTTTTCCTAAGATGGATATGATTAGATTTAGACACATAGATGTCACCTCTCAACATTTTCAACCAAGGTTATGCTGTCTGGATAATTCTGGGAGTCAAACACCACAGATCTAAGAAGATTTTTGAGGAACCCTGATTCAGAATCCGGAACTCCTACATGTTAAGCCTTCTGAGGAGAAGTAAATAGTTTCTCACCCCCACATTGGTTATATCCATATTTTCCTTTCCTTATCTTACACCGATAGGAAATAGATGACTTCCAACAGGACTTTGAAATTCACCCCTAGTCTAATTAGTCCTTTTGCATAACTTCTGTCCCATGCTTCATGAAAATGTGGACAATAATGTCCAACGAAGAAGCACTAGTATTCATTTGATAGGATTCACAGCAGGCCCATTCCAAGTGGATCTTCTCCAGATATCACTTCAGTTTCACTTCTTAGGACTCAACTACTACTAATTCCAATCAAGTTATGATTGTCTTTCTACATAAACTTCTTCTAACCTGTACACAATTTTTAAAGTTCTGCTCAAAATAATTTAGTATGCACCGGAGACAAATTCCTTGTGTGTCCAATCACACTTGGCCAATAAAGAATTCTATTCTATTTGAATAAAGAATATATTAATATAAGCAGTTGAAGTCCAAATCAGAATACATAATAACAAAATAACTGAAAAGGGAAGACATTGGCTATCTTTTCCTACTATGTTATTCTGTCATTTTGACCACATTCATTGGAAAAGATGATAGGTGTACTGCAGAACATGAGGAAGGCATCTAATAATAACCTCTAGCTGTTCAAATCAATGCTTTAATCTTTTGTTTGTACTTCTCTTCCATTTTATGCATGTATTTGCTTTATAAATAAACCCAATACTATATAAACCCAAGATTTTCTTAACTTGTGCAACAACTTTAATAAAAGGATATCCAATGCATCCATTTCATACAGAGTAAGACCTTTTTTCCCAGCTAACCAAATATTAACCACTGAAAGTGTCTTGCTCTGTGATAAGAAAAGAAAGATCTTCTGCCTGCACAGCGTGAGTTCTGCCATTAAGCCATGGCTTTCCCCCATAGCTTTTGTTAGTTTTACAGGCAAAAGTAACATCAGAGAAACACTTCTGGAGAATATTGCTTTTTCCCCCCACACACAATGATAACCTGGCACCATGGCACCCAGAAGTCCGACAAAGTAACTTGCTAGTTTTGCTTGCCAGCTGGAACCTACAAATTTCCATGTACAACAGTTTATTTGTGTAGCAATCATCTCCTGAAATAATGGAGAAAGTGCCTGCAGTACATCTTGTGGAGTCAGTTTTGCAGGCAAAGTTTGCACAGAGGGAAGAGGAAAGCAGTGCCTACTGGCAATTAAATAGAATTCCCAACTCTTGTCCACAGCTGATCTCATTGCCACTGCTGGAGCTCTGGCAACAAATACTCATTTTGCAAATATGGATGGCCTCAAGAAAGTGGAGGTTTGTGCGCAAGCATGCTGTGGTTATAAAAATTTGAAGAGTATTAATTTCCTATGGGCTTTACTTATATGCTAACATCACAATATCTACAATCTGTAGACATTCCAAGATCAGAAAGTACAAATTCTGGTGATATTTTTTCCCCAAAATTCTTTACTACTTTTGCAAAGTAACAGCTAGGAAGATAGGATTTAGTTTTATGTTTTCCTTCATCTTTTTTATCACCTTTCACTAGCCAGGTGCCCTCCAGATGTCTTAGAACAACTTACAGAATTCACATCTGATAAGCCAAGATATATAAACTAAATGAATCTGAAAGTCCTCTGGTCAAGGAAATCTTGTTTACATATTTCTCCTTTCCTAATCTTCCATTTCTACTCAAACGAGCAATGAAGCTAAATAGAAATGAAACTGTTTAGTACTCAAGTGGAGACCAAAGAAACATCACTTTAACAATTTTCAGTGCTGCAAAACTAAAGCAAGGCAAGAGTATTTATATAATGTAAAATTATTTTAATCAAGGAAAGTAAAACATTTGCTAGCTTCTGCCTGGGTACTAATCCTAGTAAATTATCCAGGACTGTGCCTCATCTGGCATTTAAGATATAAAGTTCTTTAATCTTATCTGATATACATCTGGTTTCTTTTTCAAGTGCAAGTGCGAGAAATAACCATGTTGAAACCAATCCTAGACCCCTTCCCCATCAATTCTCCACAACTTTCAACTCTGGAAGCAGGGTTTGTGGGGAATGGCGGCAAAGTAGAACTAATAGAACATAATCACTGGATTCTTTTGCACCATGAAGTACAACTATATAAACAAGTATTGGGAAATTACCCACAAGGGAAAGAAATGGATAGTGAAGATCCTGGAATGCTGAGATGGCCAAATTGACTGCTTTAACTAGAAATACCACAAGACATTGTCAAAATTTAATGATGATTGAAAACCCCTTATTGATTTTTTTTACAGGAAACAGAAAAAAATGTTATATGGTTTTGAGGATTAGAATAAAAATAATATAGAGAAAATGTACACAATGCTGTAATAAAGTTAAAGATTTTATATCTATACTTATAACTGTTGTAAAAAATCAGTAGTCACTTTATTTTTTTTCTTTTTTATTCCAAATATTAGTTCTTGCTAGTTTTCATTCTGTATTAAAATTATGAAATATTCAGAAATTATGTTTTTTTTATTTATTCAATATTTGGGTTGGAACAGCAATTTAAAAAATAACATAATTTGATTGACACTGAATCAGAAAAACCACCTGACTCAATTTCATATCCAAATCAAAGATTCAAAGATCTTTTATCAAGGATATGATGAAGTACTGTAACTTAAAAAAAAAAAAAGTTTCAGCTATTTGAGGTTAAAAACAAAAGTAGACCCTTAAAACTGGGAAAATGTCTAATTTCATGATTCAGGTGCAAAGATTTTAGAAGCAGACCCTTTAAATCCTAATTATTATTCAGGAAAGTATAGTTTTTCCTCCTTTTATAAAGTGGGGTATAAAATATTAAATCACTTTTGCAGACAAAATATAAAGCTCAATGTTAACATCTGAAGTGTCCAATATGTCACAGTCAGTGGTGGGATTCAACCAGTTTGCAGCAGTTCGGCAGAACCCGTAGCTAATTTTTTGTTGCCCAGGCACAGAATGGACTTCTGGAAGCGGCATCCACACAGAGAACCGGTTGTTCACATATTTAAATCCCATCACTGGTCACAGTGGACTTCTACGAAGCTAAAAAAAAAAGGAGGGGTAGGGGGGAAGAGGGCAAAGGAATATATATACATTTCCTAGTTACTGAGGGATGATTCCAAGTTGTAAGCTCTCTCACACAAAATATTTCATACTACTTATCTTACCTAGGTAGACTAAGCCAAATCCTCCATAAGCAATCATAGAACCCAATCTCCAGTTCCGTTTTTGGGTATCCATCAATATTATTCCTTCTTGAAGAGGATCTGGGAGGTTGTTCTTTCTATGCTTTTGGGGAGGCATTATGCCTGAACAGAATGAATAAAAGACAACTCTTAGAAAAAACAGCACATGCTTTTTCTCCATAGCCTTCTTATAGTTTTTTTTTTTAAACAAAACAAAACCAAACCACCACCTTATAATGTCATCTTCTGGTAATACAGATATCAGCAAGCTTATCCTCTTTGTTACATCATAAAGTGATTCAGCTAATGATATAAGAAATCCTTGCTGAATATACTTGTAAAGGGCAGCTTTGGCCATAATACAATCACCTTGAGTTGTGAGATGGAATGTTATAATAAATATATAATAGTGATAATTTGCCTTGTCAGTTTCAGCTGTTCAGAGTGAATCTTCCCAGATGTCTTTAGTAATAACGACTCTTCCCTTGTAAACTGCAAGTGATTTGACTTGATTCTGGCACTAATATTTGGATGGATCTTCACTTGTTAGATACATTCAGTCAGAATGTATCTGCCTCCCTCTTCAGTGCACATTTGGCTAACTTTGTTTTTCATGTGTGAAGGGGCGTTGTCTTACCTGAGCACCTTTTCTCAGCATGATGATGGAGAATCCACAAATGGGTTAACTTCATCCTCCTGCCCAATGAGACTAAGTGAAACGATTGCCACACCTCCTGCTGGGCTAGATACTGACCCAGTTACAACGAAGGTGAAGCAACAGACGATAGTTGGACGTGTTGGCTCCTCCTACCCCTGACACAGGACCTGATGGCCACTAAGGGGGTGGGAGTGGATTCTCCATTCATCATGCTGAGAAAAGGCGTTCAGGTAAGACAACGCCCCTTCTCCAGCATGAGGATGGAGAATCCACAAATGGGAAATACCAAAGCTACCTGTCCCTATGGGAGGGAACTGGTCTGGGCCTGTGTCCCACTTGATGACACCACTTGTTGCAGCACCCACCGGCCAAAGGAGGCGTCTGCGGAAGCAAATTTGTCCACCTTGTAGTGTCGTATGAAAGGAGAAGGCGAAGACCAAGTTGCCGCTCTGCAAATCTCATCGATGGAAGCTTGCTTTGCCCAAGCCGCCGATGTTGCGGCGCTGCGGGTGGAATGAGCCGTGATGCGGCCGGGCACGGGCAATGAATGTGACTGGTAAGCCCGCGCGATGAAAGCTTTGATCCATCTGCCTATGGTGGAAGAGGAGACTTTCTGCCCCATGGAAGAGGGCTGGAATGATATAAACAGCGCCTCCGACTTGCGAAAGGCGGACGTTCGCTTGATGTAATGTCTTAGCGCTCTGCGGACATCCAGAGCGTGCCACTTGCGTTCCAATCTGTGGGACGGGTTGGGGCAAAAGTTAGGAAGTATTACCTCCTGGGCCCTGTGGAACAAGGTGTTAACCTTGGGAATAAACGACGGATCTAAGCAAAGGATCACCTTGTCCTCGTGAAAGGTGCATAGGTCCTCTCTGACCGAGAGAGCCGCTAGCTCCGATATGCGCCTGGCCGATGTGACGGCTACCAGGAAGGCGACTTTCATGGACAAAAGCCAGAGCGTGCATGTCCTGATAGGCTCAAATGGGGGCGAGGTGAGAGCCTGCAAGACCCGCGGTAGATCCCAAGATGGATATCGATGGACCGCAGGGGGTCTGGTGTTGGTTGCTCCTTTGATGAAAGAACGCACCATGGGGTGCTGAGCCAAAGGGGCAGAATTGTCGCATTGCAACATCATTGACAGGGCTGCGACCTGCCTATGGATGGTGTTGGGCGATAGGTCCTTGTCGAGCCCCTCCATCAGGTATTCCAAGATCCTCGGAATGGTGAGGGAGGAGAGATCCAATTGTTGTCTGGTACACCAGAGACTAAAGTTCATCCAGGTGGAATCGTATATCCTATTCGTAGAGGGGCGCCTGGAGGCCTTAATCATCGAGATGACCCTCGTTGAATAGGAGTCTCTAGTTAGAAGTTGCCGCTCAAGTGCCAGACGGCTAACTGGAGCCACTGCGGTTCTGGATGCTGCAGGGCTCCCTGAGGGCAATGCGGTATGGAGGTATTCTCCACGGGGGAGAGATGGAGAGGCCTACAAGGTCTGCAAACCAAGGTCGTCTCGGCCAGTGTAATCAGCAATCGGCAATCAGTATAACCTCCGCCCGTTCCAGCAGAATCTTGCGAATGACCGCCTGGAGCAGGGGAAGAGGAGGGAAAGCATATAGCCGTTCCCTGGGCCAAGGATTGCGGAGCGCGTCCACCCTCTCCGCCCCCGGAGCAGGGAACCGGGAGAAGAATCTTGGGAGCTGAGCATTCAGTGGCAAGGCGAACAGGTCTATTATCGGTAGTCCGAATCTGTCCGAGATCTCTCCGAACAAGGAGGGATCCAGGCGCCACTCGGAGTGGTCCTGCTTAAGGAGTCCGCCTGCCGGTTTGCCTCTCCCGAGATGTGTTCCGCCCTGAGGGAGGAGAGGTTGGACTCTGCCCAAGAACCCAACAACTGGGCTTCGGTCATGAGGGATCTGGACCGGGTACCCCCTTGGCGATTCACGTGGGCCTTGGCTGCTACGTTGCCGTGAGGACCAGGACATGTTGGCCTACCACACTGCTTGTGAAGTGGCGCAGGGCAAGATGTATGGCGCTGAGCTCCAACCAGTTTATGTTGTGCTTCAGGTCCGGTTGAGACCACTGGCCCTGAGCCAACTGTGACTGGAGGTGAGCTCCCCAACCGAAGAGGCTGGCGTCCATAGTCAGAATGACCCGGTGGGGCTCCTTGAATAATGACCCCTTTGCTACCGCTGGAGATGTCCACCAGCGAAGGGAGTTCAGAGTCTGAAGTGGGACCCTGACTCTCTGGTTGGAGGAGCTCGTGCCCAGCCTCTGGAACGGGAGTAGGAACCATTGCAGGTACCTGGAGTGTAGCCTGGACCATGGGACTATGGTAGGAGACCATCTTCCCTAGCAGTTGGGAAAGTATGACCAGGGAAACCACCCGCTCTCTCTGTATCTGCAGCACCAGGGAGCGTATGCTGTCTTGGTGCTCCTGTTACAGGTAGACCATGCACTGCCTCGTGTCTATAATCACCCCCAGGTGTAACAGGCAAGTAGATGGTACTGTATGGCTCTTCAGGAAATTGACTGAGAACCCGTGGTCCTGGAGGACCCCAATAGTTCTGGTCAGATCCGTTTGAGCTGCCTGGACAGAGGTGGACTGGATTAGGATGTTGTCCAGGTAACACTGGATCCGTACCGGGACTAACGTCAGGTGGGCCGCCAAAGCCGCCAAGATTTTGGTGAACACTCTTAGGGCAGAAGAGAGGCCGAATGGAAGGGCCCTCTATTGGTAATGGTGCCCTGCATAGTAAAACCTGAGGAACTTGCGATGGTCGAGAAGAATGGGGACATGTAAGTAGGCCTCTGAGAGGTCTATGGACGTTAGGAAGTCGTCCCATCTGATGCTGGCCAGAATAGAATGGAGTGTCTGCATCTTGAACCTTTTGTACCTTAAATGGGAATTCAGTCCCTTGAGGTCAAGAATTGCTCTCCTTCCTCCTGAGGTCTTTGGCACCACAAAGAGGATGGAGTAGAATCCTGACCCCGTTTGTCCGGTAGGTACTGGTTCTATGGCCTTGATAGCTAAAAGATGGTTTATGGCCTCGTGCATGAGTCTCCTTTTGTCCAGACTCCATGGGGTTGGACAAAAGATAAAGCGACCCGGGGGTCTGGATAGGAATTCCAGGGAGAGACCCTCTCTGACGGTGTCGAGCACCCAAGAGTCTGTTATGGTGGTCTCCCATTTGTTGATGAAAAGGGAGAGTCTGCCTCCTATGGGGACTGTGTCTTTGGAGTCATTTATTCCTTCTGAATGGGCGGCCGCCGATCCCTCGAAAGGGCCGCTTGGACTGGGCCTGCTGTCTGGGTCTGGGGCCGGGACGCTCCCATGGACGGTCGGGTCTGGGAGGAAAGGGCCGAGTAGGCGGAGCCCATTCTGAGCCTGTGCCCGCATGAAATGGCAGTCTGTGGTAGCCCGGAGCAGATCGTCTATCCACACGCCTGTTAAGGTGGGACATGACTCTGCGCTTGTCCCGGTTCTCCACCAGATATGGATTGAGGGACTCACCAAACAACTGCCCGCCAGTATAAGGGGCGGTAGCCAGGCACCACTTCGATTTTTGGTCTGCTCTCCACTGTTTCAACCACAACAGTCTGCGGACAGCCATGTTGTAGGCTATGGCCCGGGCTGAGAACCTGGCTGCATGAAGTGATGAATCTGCCATGTACTCGGACGTGGCCAGCAACTTACCCAGGGTCTAGTGGGCGCGTACCTGATCCTGGGGAATCATGGCCTGGACCTCACCGAGCCACATTATAGAAGTCCTGGCGAAGAAGGAGGTGGAGGTCGACGCCTTCACCGACCACGCCGAGACTTGGTGAGACCTGCGAAGAGAGAACTAGGACTTCCTGTCCTCTGTTTTTAGGGTCTCAGCCATGTCACCAGATGCGGTGGATGGAGAAACCAGAGGTGTTATGGCTTTGTCCACCGCTGGGACCTCAAGCAGTTCAGACAAGGAGGTGGCCACATTGAACAGTTTCTTGTCTGTATTGCTCAGTGTGGGAGGGATACCCAGCGCTGACCATTGTTTTCTGATGGTGTTGGTGAAGAGAGGAGGACAAGGGATATGATTCTGGAATACAGAAGGCTCAGAAAATAGGGGATTTGATGCCTGACTAGTGGAGGGGGTTGGTTGGACCTCTTGATCCGAGTCAATGTTTGCCGAGGTGGTTGCCTTATTCAAGAGGAATTTGAATAAGAATGGGTCAAACAACCCAATGAATGGGGTAGGGTCTGGTGTTGATTCCTCGTCCTCGGAAAGATGTATCTCCCCCGGCTCGTATTCCTCTGGATATGATTCCATATCCCGAGAGGATCAGTCAGAGGCGATGGAGCAAGGATAATCTACAGGTTCTGACGGGTAATGAGATGACCTTATGGGTATGGTGGATTCGGCCCTGGGTCTGTGGAACGATGAGGCCATGCCCTGGGCAAAAGCCTGGGCTATTAGGGCCTGGAATTGTTCCGGCCAAGTCTCCTGAGGGGCTACTGGGCGGAGCCCCGCTGCAGTAGGCGTGAACGTGGCCTCTGGCCTGGGCCGTGTGTTGGGCGATGGAGCCACCCATGGAGGGCATGCTGGCTGGTTCAGCAGCTCGTGCCCCTGTCCGGTGACCATGCCCTTTGAGAAGGGGGGGCGAATTGAGGATCAAAAAGGGTCCCCTCCGTCAAGACAGGGACAGCTGGAACTGTGATGTCGACCTGCTGTTGCTGGGCCCTGGAGAACTGCCTCTCCAAGGCAAGATGTCTCCTGTTAGCCTCCTTCTCGGCTAACAGGCTTTAGAGGGAGCCTTGCTAGAGATCGCTTTGGCTTTGGCCTTCAGCTTCCCTACTGCCTCCAGCTTTGAGGATTTGCGCCTCTTTTTGGCTGGAGAGGCCAGACCACCGTAGGTGGTCATCGGAGCTGTGTTGTCTGCCATCACATTCAGGGTCCCTCAGCAGAATCTGAGGAATGCAGGCAACATGAAGCAGAGCGTTGGGGTTGGTGGAGGCCCCAGATACCGGCAAGGCCGGTAATGGCTCTGAATAATGGTGGCCGCTGGACCAAGAATTGGCCACACGCACACCCAAGAGCTACCGGCGAGGCCGGTCCCTGCTCTTAACAGCGGCGGCTGCTGGACCAAGTAATGGTCGCTCAAGCAACGTGAATTATAGTCAGCTGTCAAGCCAAAAATGCTGCTCAGGTTGAAAAGCGGCAATCTTGAGGCGAAGAGATGGCACAAAATGGCATCCAAGAGAAAAGGCCCCTGTGGGGTGGGCCCGTCTGGTATCCCACTGAGGCTCTGGATGCTGCAGGGATCAAGACTAAGCCTTTCTGTCCGCTTGGGAGGGCAGTGATCGTGAGGCCTGAAGGCTCAAGCTGTCAGCCCTCAGAAAATTAATCCTCTAAGAGGATTTTTTCGCAGAGCTGTTGGGATCCGTTATGGCGTCCAAAATGGCGGCCGTGATTAGGCTGCCAAATCCGCGGCCCGCTGGCAAGGCCCGGGCCGTCCAAGCCGACTCTGACAAGCAGCGGGGCGAAGAAAGGGCTCCAGAATTAAAAGCCTCGCAGCAGACGCGCTCAGAGGAAGGAGAGTCCGACGTCTGAAGCTGCGGCCGCGCTGTCAGGCAGCAGCGGCACCCCGCGGAGCCCGTGGCTCAGCTGATCGGCGGGGAGGCGTTTTTCGGCGTCCGGCCAAATTCCGATCGGTTTCTTTTTAAAAGGATCGGAGAGGCCTGAGAGGTTTTTTGAAGAAACGAGGAACTCCCCAAGTGGGAAAATGACCTGCCACTCAGCAGCGGCACCCCGCGGAGCCCGCGGCTCAGCTGAGCAGCGGGGAGGCGTTTTTCGGCGTCCTGGCCGAATTCCAATCGGTTTCCTTTTAAAAGGGATCGGAGAGGTCTGAAAGTTTTTAGAAGAAATCCACAAATGGGGAAAACAACCTGCCTGGTAGATGAGGAGCCAACGATATGTGTCCTGTATGGGCTAGAGACTAAGTCGTAACTGGGTCAGTATCTAGCCCAGCAGGAAGCATGGCAATCGTTTGACTTAGTCTCATTGGGCAGGAGGATGAAGTTAACCCATTTGTGGATTCTCCATCCTCATGCTGGAGAATAATAGGCACATTTTCTTCTTCTTGAGACTAAAGTCTGAAAACCCCTTAAGACGATTGAAACCGAGCATCATGCAATATTGTCCATGATGTTTTGGGCAATATTATCAATTCAAGATATTTTTCAGCTGTTTTTCTCTATGTACACAATTGCTTGCTTATATTTTAGCTGTAACTAAGGCATTTCAGCTAAAAAACCGTGGGTGATACAATGCTTGTTGGTTTCAGTGCTCTAAACCCATGTTGACTAGGCGGCCAAAAGCAGCACATTGTCAAGACTTAAATTCACAGCAAAAAGCATCTTTAATACCTTTGTATGTTCTCTGCTTGGATTCTTTCCCCTATTAAGATAGGAGAAGAAAAGGGATCAGTTAACAAAAGGTGAGGAGATACTCTCTCCTACTTCTTTCATTAATCCCACACTACAGTTAACAGGGGAGGTTCTGATTCGAAGACTGGTGTCAAAATCCCAAATTTTCAACCTTTTTTCTTATCCTGGAAAAAAAGGGCCAAATGTTTTACTCTTAATTAGTTATATCATAATATCTATTTTTTAAAAAAAAAGTGGGGGAAGACATTTTTCCTGCCATGGAAATAAGTAGAGAAGAACTCACTTGCTTAATTTCTGTGTGACAGCAGTTGAAAATAAAGTCACAAGACCAAGTGCACAAAAATTCAAACAAATTCTAGAAAGCGAAATACCTCTGTATCTGCTTTCATTCAAACTAAGGCAAACTAAGGCAAGACAATATTTAAACAAGATTTTATATGTGCTGCAAAATAGTGTTTCCCAGGAATCATAGACTACACCTTCTGTAGTCCCAAGCCAATTTGGTTATTGTTTCAGGAATTGTTAATTTTTTTTTTTGTAAAGCTCTCACTTCCACATAAAAGTAAAGGCAACTATGACTTGGACTAGGAATTACAGAAGTAAGAGTTGTGCGTACTTTATATACACAGTGTACTTGAATAATGATTTATACTGTAGATAAGTTTGAAATTAAAAACAGTGTATTGTTATAGATTACTTGTATTTTATTACTTTTTCTTATTTAAAAAGAAATGTGCTTTGCCTCCAGAGATAAAATATAAATAAAAGAAGATGTACTAATGTATATATTCACATAGCTCTCAATATTCAATAATTATCTCAATATACAACTACATTCCCATCGACCAAGAAATGGCCCGGGAGTGAAACATGCTAACTGTGCAAGAGATGGCTTGAGCTTGAAGGATTCCCTGGAATTAACATGTAAGTCACACTTTCCTTACAACTCTGCCCTCCATATGAGGGAATAGACTACATTATCCCTACAGAGCATCCAAAAAGAGGTGGGAGGCATTGTGCCCTTCCTATCAACTCCAACAAAAGCAGGACTGACATATGCAGCAACTCGGTGGAAGCCACTTTCACGACCTACCATATCTTTGTGGAGGCTACATGTATGACACGCTACTCCCAGCAGCCTTAAAGAGAATTCATTCCCCAGCTTTCCAGGTACTATAATAGTACCTACACATATTAAGAAAGCACCAAGAACTTTGGAATCACTCCTCGCGTTATAGACTTGTAAACAGGGCGGAGGAATATTCGGGGAGGGACAGGTTAAACATTTAGAAAATTAGAAAAAATTCTCTGGCCTCCCAACTCACTCTCAGCGAGTCCGGACGGCTTACTTCCATTAGGCCTGAAAATAGTGAGTAGGCAAGAAATAACTGAGGTGGTGACCAAGAAACCACAAATGGAGCATAGCTGGCCATGGAGTTACCTCCTAGGACAGCCGCCAGTTGCCCTTTTTCCTTGATTCTCACGCTAGTGACATTATTACTCTCTCGCCCAAAACTGAAAAAAAGTCAAGACAAGGGGAGAATACGCGGAAAGGGCCGAAGCTCTTCGCTTTCGCTTCGGAGACAGAAGTTGAAGAAGGCATCACACACACATGCACACTTCTAAGGCGAAGAACAGTCTTTCCCAATCCCCACAAGGGCACAAAGAGATCCATTTGCCTTCTTGGCCCCTCCCATTCCCTTGGGGAACAGCCGTATCGCCACCTACCTTCTGTACAACTAAAGCCACGCCCCCGCCTTTCCCGCTCCGCGCGGCTTCCCTTTTTCCTCTTCTCCACGTGGTACCTCTGACGCTGGGCGACCCCAAGGCAATCCTTCGCGGCTGGCGGCCTATCAGAAGTGAGTGTCCCGGCCAAGCGCCGCTCGGTCCTCCGTCACGTGACGCGGCACCCAAAAGTTACTTGTCCGTGAATAAAGTAACGGCAGTGAGAAAGCGAGGCGCCGGTCATTGGGCGATTAGTTGCGCGTGTCCTCTAGCCCAAGACCAAGCCAGTCGGAAAAGGTGGAACAGGACCCGCCTTCTTTCACTGAAATGGGTGGGGGAGATGAGGGCCTTGAAGAAAAGTCGGTGACGGTCCAGCGAGATGCTGAGATGTGCGGAAGAGAGAAAGAAAGGTTGTTACTTTAAATAATAATTATTTATTACATTTGAATGTTCTCAGTGACTTTGGGCAGCTCACGAAAATCAAATGACAATAAATAAAAGATGGCAAGTGCGATGGAGATGAGTTGAGAGACCACACAATCACTGGCCAAAAGCCTGGTTGAAGAAGTCTTCCCAGCTTTTCTAATCAACAGCAGAGTGGTGACTATCTAAATCTGGGGTGGAGGGAAGCTTCAGTTCAGAGAATAGACACTGCTATAGAGAAGGCACTTTTCCAGGATTCCAATGGATGACATTGTTTAATTGACGGAACCTGAACAAGCCAACTCTGAAGGATAAAATTGGTGGGGCAGATGCTAGAGGAGATGGAAGATCCCACAGATAACCAGGACGTATTCAGTTAGGGCTTTAAAAGTAACAACCAGCACATGGGAGCAAAATGGCAACAGCGTAGCTCACAAATCAGGTGTTTCATGGGCACACCATGGCATATCCACTGCATTCTGGACCCGTTGGATCAGTTGAAGTTTCCAGGAGGTCTTCAAGAGCAGCCCCACATAGAGTATATTGCAATAATCAAGATAGTATCTATGGAGATTCTCAGTCATCCAGGTCATAGTTATCCCAAAGATGCTTTTTTTCACGATGCAACTGGACTTTCTTGGTTTTTTTTGAAGACATTTCGCTTCTCATCCAAGAAACTTCTTCAGCTCTGACTGGATGGTGGAAATGGAAAGATTGCAAGGAGTATAAATCTTTCCATTCCCCACCATCCAGTCAGAGCTGAAGAAGCTTCTTGGATGAGAAGTGAAGCATCTTCAAAGAAAAACAAAGTCCAGTTGCCTCATGAAAAAAAAGCATCTTTGGAAAAATCAAGATAGTACTCAGAGTTTTACTGCTCCTTGCCTATCCTGAAAATATTTTAATATGTGATTACCATATATATATTCTAGCTTTCTTCTAGTGTTTTATCCCTGCAGCATGTGAAATTGAGCCAGTTGCTGCCAGCCTGTGTATATCCTGCTTCACAGAGATTTTGTAGAATAAGAGAGACAGCTACCCCTCAGCCAGATTGACATCACAGAGTTGTGAGGATTAAAAAGGCAGAATTATTTGTATGGGATGTAAAATACCATTCATTGGTGATCTTGGTGACATTTTGTGGTTATCTTTAACTTTTGCAGCCCAGAAAGTGTAGACCATTAAATGGCAGCAAAGAGAGGAGCCTAAATGAGTCTGACTGACTGGAGTCCACCCCCTTATGAAGTGATGGGCACCTTCCCAGAAAACAAACCTCTTCTGTTGTGGCTCAATCATTATAGAACAAGCTGGCAGTGGAAATAACTTTGACCTTACTCTCTGGATTTGTTTACCTATGGTTATGCTGTAAATTGCTAAGTATTTTTAAATGGTAAATGAAACTATTATGGTCAATTGATGAAAGATAAATATGTAATGATCTGCTTACTTTTTCTTTCCTCCAAAGTCCATATATAGAATCCTGTTCCAGTTCAGGATTCTATATATGGACTTTGGAGTAGTACCAGCAGAAAACATTACCCCCATCTACCGCCACACATATGATTACAATCAACTCTTGCAAGTTTTTTTTTTTAATCCAGTGCGGAGACCAATTTTCAGGAAGTGAACAGCAGGAGTTGTAAATCCCTCGCAACTTTGTAGAAACCAGACCCAAGTAGGATAGATATCCTGTATATTTACTCACAGATAAAGCAAAATAACCCAGGAAAATTACATATTTCATTGGAAATAAGATGAAATTGTTTTGTCTAAACTTAAGTGAAACAAGCTGTTGTAGAGTGACGTGTAAATTTGACAATAAAACCAAATGCAGTTTTAGGTTGTTGGAAGAGCAGGCTGCTTAACTAATTTCAGTAACTTAACTACTGCTTTCTTTCCCTCCCATTTTAGCCTTCTTCCCAGCATCAGCACAACAGAGTTGCTAATAAAGCTGCAACTTTGACACAGCTGTGGAGGGAGACATGTGTTTCATAGCTCCGCAGCGACCAGCAAAAAAGAAAGGAAAGCCAAAGGAAAGAGTTTTTCCTTCAGAAAGAGTGGACAGTCCAAAAGAGAGGAAAAGTATAGCAACACAGCAAGACAAAGCACAATGTAAAAAAAGGTGGAAGAGCTCTACATACTGGCTGATAATAGAAAAAGAAAAAGAAATCTCAGAGAAGGGGACTTAAAGCAGACAGACTTAAGAAAAAAAATGTTGATGCATACTAGTAATAGTATAGAGCATAGTATACCTATTCACAGTCACTCATGCCTTAGTCACCTCCCGTCTTGACTATTGCAATGCACTCTACATTGAACTGCCCCTGAAGAGCATCCGGAAGCTCCAGTTGGTGGAAATTGCAGCAACCCATATGGGTTTTGTGCAGACCTTAGTGTGCAATATGTCACCTCTCCTACGAGAGCTGCATTGGTTGCCGATTTGCTTCTGGGTGCAATTCAAGGTGCTGGTTGTCACCCTTATAGCCCTTCATGGCTTGGGACCAGGTTATCTGAGGGAGCATCTCTTGCCAATCACATCCACTTGACCCATTAGAGCGGGGAAGTAAGGAATGTTGCGGGTCCGTCCCCTCAGGAGATACATCTGGCGGGACCCAGAAGAAGGGCCTTCTCTGTGGTGGCTCCCTCTCTCCGAAACATCATTCCCCCAGAGATGAGACTGTCCCCTACTCTAGCACTCTTCCGGAAGGTACTGAAGACCTGGTTCTGCCAGCGGGCCTGGGGAATCCAGACCAGGCTAGAGCCCATTAAATGGTTAGTTTAAATGTGTGTTGTCGCCGGGGTGGGGGGTGGGGGATTATTATTTTATTATTTTTTCTTGTTATTTTTATTCTTTTATAGTGTTTTTATATCTGTGTAAGCCACCTTGAGTTGCCATATGTGAGAAGGCGGCAATATAAATTTTCTAAATGAATAAATAAATAGGTGATTGTAATAGATAATAGAATAATATATAATATTAATTGAACATTAATAGTAGAGAGTAGTATAAACATTGTCATAATATCAGTAACTGAAGAGGATTAGTATATTGTAATAATTATCATAGTATAGTACTAGTATAGAGGTAGCAATAGAAGCACTCACATAACACTTTTATATGTTTATTTTTACAAAATAAAAGTCTTTCCAACCTTTACAAGGAGATATAAAGCCACCAGCGCTTTTCTGTCTCTCTTGATTTTGGGTCAGTCTAATATTTTTTTCTTCCTAGCATTTGATTGCAAACGCAGCCTCCCTTTTTTTTTTTTTAATCAACTGAGTGTTAATTCATTGTTACAACAGGAATTGGTGGACTAGCTTGTTGCCTGAGTTCATGGGCTGAGAGAGAAAGAGAGAGTGGCCTGAAATCATCCAGCCAACTTTCATGCCTACGGCGAGACCAAAACTCACAGTCTCTTGGTTGCTAGCCTGAGGCCTTAACCACTAGACAAAAGTGCCTCTCTTGGGTCAGTCTAATTGGATACAGTTTTTAAAAGAATCTATGACAAGCTGCATCAATGGAAGTGTTATTTATGTATCATTTATTTATGTGAAACTTTGGGTTCCGTTATTTTTATGCCCTTTTCAAGTTCTGTGCCCATTTCTGGGCATTGCATTTCAAAGTAATGTAAAATGTGAAGAAGTTACATGAAATTATAGTTGGGGGTAGCAACTAAGTTCGACAAAGAGAGACTGAAGGAACTGAGAATACATTTAGTCATGAAAAGGGAAATCAAAAACCTAGAGGAATATTACTAAGGAGCATGCCATGATCTGTTACTTTTATTCCAAGACTACAGCTACAGGAGAGAAGATACAGGTTTAAAAATTAAGTAAGAACTAAGAGAAAGAACAAGTCAACAGTGGGACTAATTATTGAGAGATACTGAATTTCACTGGATATGTTCAAACAGAAGCTAGAAACCAACTTCCAAGGTTCCTTTTATCTGGATTTTTCACCAGTTGGGAGCTGAATTTGAGAGACTAAATGATACTTTTCCATGTATTACATACAGTTATTTGAAAGAAAATAGAGGAAATCAGTGAATATAGTATAATGGTCAGAATATCCCACCAATATCCTAATTTCCAGTCTTAATTTTAGTCCAATTATTTTAAGAATAAACACTTAATATAATCCACAATCTATACAGCCACTTAAATTAATATGTGTTGTGTGATCCCAAGCTTAATACTCACTACACTTTCTTTAAAAAAAAATCTGAATATGTCATATTTCTTTGGAGTTTGCTGCAATCCACCAAATTTAATGCAGTTGGCTTTGAAGCAGGCATGGATAGAATTCTGTAGTTTAGTGTCACTTATTTTAAGAACATAAGGAAGTCTGTTGTCATCTGCCTTGTTCCCCCTAATAGCAAGTATGCAGAGGTGTAAAGCCTCTGAACTTGGATATTCTGTGCAGCCAATATATCTAACAGTTTAGGTTCATCTCTTGAACTTGTCTAATCCTAAAGCTGTTTTAACTTGAGGCCATCCTCACATCATGTCAAATGAATTCTTTCTAAGTGATGTATGAGATAATTCATTTTTATAATTTATTTGTGCAAGATCACTTTCACAATCACTTACTTGAAAAAGAGGGAAATCTGTATTTTTGCTACTTGCAGTACCCAGTATGTTTCCAACATGCAGCATGGCTATTTTTGTATTGTAGACTTTCACTTCTCTAAAGAGCCTTTTTTTTTTTTTTTGCTGTGAAGAATTGCTCTGAACTCCAGCACAGCTTATGCCTTTATGACAATCTCTAGTCATCAGTGAAATATGGTGGCTTTTGGGTCATCATTAATGTCAGCTGCAGATCTCAAAGGGCTGTGCAGAATGGATGGCAGAGCTGCAACTGCTTACACTGAGCTACATTATCTCCCTGCAGAGGAGAAAAAAAAAACACCTCAGTATTTTTTCAGATATTTTGATTTCCTAAAAAGATATTACCCAGGCTAAAATATTTTTCTTTCCCCCTGTATTTCTTTAAAAAGTCTAATATAATATATAACGGTGTTTCTAGTTGTCAAGGTTATAAATAAACTATGGGTAGAAAACCTGTTGTCTCTGAATGTGTCTGTTTTCTCCTCTCTGGCCCATGGTTAAGATGCTGGAGGTCCACGTTCCTGTTCTCAAATATGGAAATCAATGGGTAACCAGTCACTGCCTCTTAGTCCAACCTATCTTATAATGCTGTTCCTGTGAAGATAAAATTGGAAATAGGAGTGCTATATATGCTGCCTGAAGCTTCAAGAACAAAAACAATCAAATCACGGTGGGCTAATTTCAGTTCTGAGTAGTCTATCTGCCATTTTATAAAGGTACCTGGGATTCATTCATGTGTGTAAAAAGATAAAAACAGAAAACAAAAACTGCTGCAAAGCTAAAAGTTTCTTTAAAAAAAACAACATGCCCTATTCTGTAACTATACTTTCCAAAATTCCAGCAGGTAAATATAGAAATTGGAGCCCCAACACATCTGAGTTATGCCAGGTTGAAAGGGAGGCTTAGTATGTCAGGCTAGGATTGAACTAGTCACCATTCTTGAAGAAAGAATGGGATTAAAATGTAATAGTGTATTTTTTGCCCAGAGATGCTGTTCAAAAGGCAACTGGACTTTGTTTTTTTTTTCCTTGAAAACAGTTCTCTTCTCATCCAAGAAGCTTCTTCAGTTCTGTTCGTGTTTATTCATTATATTGCACTATATACCTGTATTAAGAAATCACATTTTGTTTACGTTATAAACCATATGATTCTTAACATAATGGATTGGTTCCCATAGCATTTGGGATTACAGATTGGGGGTAAATGCTCGCAATTTAGAAATAAATTTATTTATTTAAATAGTTGTCATTTGTACGTTTAGATTTCATATTTACAAAGGGATATTTTTCAGAGTGACTAACATTAAACAGAACAAAAAACCATAAGAGACTTAGTACATGTTCATTTTGTCCAAAGGCAATCCAGAATCTATAGAAAGAAAAATGGTATATGTCACGAAGAAAAAGCTACCATTGCATATTGGTCACACAGCAACCTTCTAATATCAACTTGCTATGGGGAATATAGAAATTTCTGTTCATTTCCAGTTGCCTCTGAACTGCCGTGAGGGTCAGTAAGCAACAGCAGCTCTGTCCTTCCCTAAAGCAGAGACCGAAGAGAAGATTAGAAGGGAGCTTCAAGGTAAAGCTGCCTGTAATTGCCTTAGGGATTGGTGACCACTACAGCTGCTGGGAGGTTTCTTTTCACCAGATGTTTTGTAATTGGCAGGTGTATGAACTTTGACTAACACTGATGTTTAGACAGAATATAACTTATTTTTAAAATGCCTCAAAAGGTGATAGTAAGTAATAGAGAATATTATGGATGTTGCTTTCATTTAACACATTTTATTACTCAATATTAAAGCATAGCCTATTGAAGTTAAGATCTACTTTCTCATTTCATATTTTATATATATATATATATATATATATGCTTTTTAGCTACTCACTTCAGACTGGAACTATGGATAACAACAAATGGTACAATTATCTTGAAACCTTACCGTTTCACACCTACACTTGGAACAGCAGTTGCAAGCGACGTGTAACTTCTCACACTGTTGCCTAGCGTGACACCCTTGTGGTATTTAACACTGACATTTCAGCACTTTCTCTATTCATCTCCCCCCTCCCCCCGCTAGCCCAGAGCGCTTAAAATACCATTGCTAAAATTATACCAAGGGACATCACTGCCTGGTATAAAGAACATCAGCATTGCAACAAGGGAAGCATGAAGTACAATCCTCCAAAATGGCAATCACAAGAGTTTCCCCCCCCCCCATGTCCATATAGAATGCTGGTTGGTTGGCAGTTTGTTTCATTGATTGGTGTGTTTTTTACTTGCTTCCACCAAGTTCTCTAAAACTTTCCAGGTAATTACTCCTTTAGTATCAAGGGGGCTTTAATGTCCAAGGAGTATGCCATGCTTTTCTGTCAATGTCTGGGGTACACTGACACCCATTTGAAAGGCTCTGGCACAATTTAACATGTCTGGCCTCATGATTGAGATCATGCAATTACAATAATTAAGGACCTTCACCTCAGAATATTATGAAAGTGACCCATCTAAACTGAAGTCCATATGGTTGGAAATAGCTAATGAGTCAGTTAATGTACTATGTCTTGGAGAATGTGTACTAAATATGGATGGCACACTGGAGTAATTTACCAATGTTATGTCTTATAAAGAGTTTCTTTTTCCTCCTTGCACCATCCTCTTCCCCTGTCCCAAATGGACAATTGTTTAGATTCTCTGGTGTATTATGCATCAGAGTTCTAAATACCATTGTGTGTGACTCTATTTGTTTATGTAAAACAGAAGAAAGGGATTGAGACTAGAAAAGACTTGGTTAATGGATTCTTTTAAAAAAAAATCTTAGTAGGCTGATCAATTAACTATGAATAAATCTGTAGATAACCCAAAAGATAATTGTAAAAATGTTTATCTATGCCGTTTGTGTTTCTAAATAATGTGTACATAACATTTTAGCATTTCAGAAAAAGTATATCTACTTTCCTATTTAGGAAGAAAAAGAGTAACTGCCTTATATTCCAGATCAGACCATTTTATCCAGTTAGCTCAAAGTTCTTCTCTAACTGGCAGTGACTCTCCTGGGTGGGTTAGTCATAATTGCTGTAACAGGGGCTCCATTCTAAATACTAGCTGCCTATGCCAGGACAAAAACAAAGTTTGATTTCATTTCATTATAGTCTACAAAAAAGCCAACACAGCCAAAAAAGCCAACACAGTGCTAGGCTGCATTAACAGAGGGATAGAATCAAGATCACGTGAAGTATTAATACCAATGCCTTGGTAATGCCACACTTGGAATATTGCATCCAGTTTTGGTCACCACGATGTAAAAAAGATGTTGAGACACTAGAAAGAGTACAGAGAAGAACAACAAAGATGATTAGGGGACTGGAGGCTAAAACATATAAGGAACGGTTGCTGGAATTGGGTATATCTAGTTTAATGAAGAGAAGGACGAGGGGGGACATGATAGCAGTGTTCCAATATCTCAGGGGCTGCCACAAAGAAGAGGGAGTCAAGCTATTCTCCAAAGCACCTGAAGGCAGGAGAAGAAGCAATGGATGGAAACTAATCAAGGAGAGAAGCAACCTAGAACTAAGGAGAAACTTACTGACAGTTAGAACAATTAACCAGTGGAACAACCTGCCTCCAGAACACTGGAAGTTTTTAAGAAGAGACTGGACAGCCATTTGTCTGAAATTATAGGGTTGCCTGAGCAGGGGGTTGGACTTGACCTCCAAGGTTTGTTGTTGTTGTTGTTGTTGTTGTTGTTGTTGTTGTTGTTGCTGTTGTTGTTGTTGTTGTTGTTGTTAAGTTAAATCCAGTTCTGTATAGTCTAGAGAGTGCTTTGCCTCCTGATTCTCTTTTGTATTTGAAATTTCAATCCTAGACCTGCATGCAAACCCAATGTGGAATATTAATATAAGAGGGGTTCTTGGTGCTTTCTGAGCTTACTTGTTTTCTTGCAGACGTTTCATTATCCTAACTAGGTAACATCATCAGTGCTAGTAAAGAGTGCTGTTTGCTGTCTGTCTATATTCTGGTGTCTTGCCTGCCTGGGTGGGTGGGGGCAGTCTTAGGGATTCTTTGGTTGGGCTGTTTATTAATGGCTCTGTGGCAGTTTCTTGATTGGGGTATTGCTTACTTGATTGTTGGTCTGAAGGTGACCTTGGAGTTAATCTATGCTGATCTGAGTGCTGATTACTAGTGGAAAAGTGCTGGAGTCTTTTTCTCTTTTGGCAGGGTTGATTGTCTCTTTTGCATAATCTGTAGATGTGGTTAATGTCTATGGGTCTATTGATGGCTGATTTGTCAGAGTGCCAGGCTGGCATTTTTGGATTTGGCCTGGTCTAGGATTGTCACATTTTCTCAATTGAAACTATGTTTATATCTGTCTATATGTTGTGAAATTAAAAAATTTTTCGTCATGCATTCAGAGTTCTATTAATATAGAATGCAGTGACCTAGCCATTGTCATATCACACCATTTCTGAAAGAAGTGCATTGCATAGATATAGACTGAACTATTGCAATCATCAGTGGTTGCTCTTTTGATCATGCCACATTAAATAAATCTCAACTAGGAAGACAGGCGCCTAAAATAGTGCTCCAGTATATATTTTTTTAAAAAACGATGACAATGTCAATTACAGATATATATTTCAATAAATATTTTTATAGAAAGCATGAAGATTTTTCTTCTCAAAATATGTATTTCTAATCATTTGTAAATATATATATATATAAATATTTGGAGCCATGAACTATGTCAGAATGTTTGGTCCCTATGAAAAGAAAGAGATTTCTCAGTCCTCTGCACATTAGTCCAATAAGTGCAGTTTAGTCAGTTCATATCAGGTTCATATAAAGCTCAGATTTCTCAGTGTTTCCAGGATCACTCAAAATGTCATGCAAAATTGGGATTTTAACCTTAAAGGTATGTGTGTAGCAGGTATTCTTCCTGCTAACTGAAGGGAAGGATCTAAACCGTGTGTGTCCCTCCCCAAGTCTGAGATCCTAATCTCAGAATCCTTCCAAAGGTAAAACCAACTTTTGCTTTTAATGTGATAGAAGGGGAATTTCTTAGATATGTGGGGAATAATTATAGTAACTTTATTTAATGTGTTATTAAGTAAGTCATCAATTTAGCTTTTGTCCTAGCCTCACCTATTTTGGAGAACGCAAACCTGAGGTGCTTCTCAACAATAGGCATCCTTTCCGTAAAACGGCTTACTTAAAGGTGGACTACTTTTCTGAAGGAGATGGGCTGGAAAAGATAAACACTCATGTTCACGTTAGAGTGACTCCAGTACCAGTGGATATTCCCCAATTTCTATAGCAGTTAACAATACCCATCACCTTGGCTGCTTCCATCTCTCCATTTCACATGTTCCATTCTCATATTTTTCTAAGCCATAAATTCTTCACTCTGAGGAACCCAGAGAGGTAACAGGGAATAGAAGTCTCCTATGTAGTCGGGCCTCTTTCATAGAAGGAGGAAAGCAGAGAGAAAGAAAAGTCTCATTTGAAAATAAAAAAAAATTGATTTGGCTCACTGTATTCTGAAAAATACAGTTCTTATTCAAAGGCATTATTTAAAAAGGCCTTAATAAAATTTTAACAATGCATAATTCTCTGTGGTGGTGCAGTGGTTAGAATGCAGTATTGCAGGCTTAACTCTGCCCACTGCGAGGAGTTCTATCCTGATCGCTCAAGGTTGACTCAGCCTTCCATCCTTCTGAAGTCGGTAAAATGAGGACCCAGATTGTTGGGGGCAATATGCTGACACTGTAAACCCCTCAGAGATTGCTGTAAAGCACTATCGAGTGGTATATAAGTTTAAGCACTATTGCTGTTATCCATATTGAAAATAATTCAAAAAAAGTATTCTCTTTCTTAGAAGCAATACTACTTCTTTATTCAACATATATCCCAATTCCACAGATTCTTGGCAGCTCATATAAAACTATATCATAAATATCATAAAAACAGTTAAAATCACATTAAAACAGCAGAGTGGGGAGGGGGCGGAGCCAGCTGTCAGAGCGAGCGGAGGTGCGAACGATCTCTCTAGCATCTCCAATTCCTTATCCCAGGCTCGTGGGGCTCTTTCGAGCCGAGAGAAGCCTCGTAGGGGCGACAGAAGGTGTGGGCGACCTGCTGCTCTGTCGTTGGTGGTGACTGACGTCGGGAAGTGGGTGAAACCCAGAACCGAGCGGACCGGGAAGAAGGCGACCAGTAATGGCCGCTGAATGACATGACAGCTGGACGGAGCTAGCGAAGAAACAGCGGAACGACGGTGTATCAGATTTGACTTGAGTGTTTTTCCTGAAACCTTTGTGAGTAGACTTGGAAGATGCAATTAAAGGGGTTGCAAAGAAACGAAAGCCTGGCAAAAGAATGTTGGAGTAGCGGTGAGCTGGTGGCGAGTGAAAGTGATAAGAAGAGAGGCCGGAAAAGGCCCCATTAGGAGGACGCCAGGAAGCAAAGTTTTGAGACTCAGAGTTTTTCTTAAAGGGACAGTGACTTTTTTTTTAATCTTAATTGTTGCCGAAGATCTGTTTGAGAGTTTTGACTTTTTGGTTTTGATTTTGACCTTGGAGCGGATCGGCTGATGAAAGGTGGCTTCTCTAAGGAACAGTGATTGATTGACAGAAGGAACTGGATGGGACAATGATTGGCAGTTTCTGAAAGGAGATTGCCAAGAGAAGGGAAATTTAAGAGAGACTGAAGGGAATATTGGACTATTAAACTATAACCTCACAAGTTAGAACAAAAATTGGGGAAGCTTAAAACTAACATTTGGTACTGGGGTACTAGAACGTGAAATATATTGACAGAGTTATATTTACAGACCACGATAGTGACAAAAAGTGGAAGGAAAAAAAGAGGGAAGTGAAAAGTGGTTATTTTGGAGGAACAGTAAGTTGTGGAAAAGTTTACAAAAAATGGCAAGTAATCCAAATCTGACTAAGATTGAAAAAAAATACAATACAAAGTTCTAGCCCCATGAGTCAGAAATTGTTAGATGATATGCTTCAAAAGGAGCGTTCTAACTCATTTAAAGACCTTCAGGTAATGATGCAGGCAATGCAGGAAGCTATGTTTAAGAATCATGAGGAAATCAAGAAGGAGTTAGAAGGGGTAAGGAATGATACAGGAGAAATGAAAGAGAAGATTCAGGCAATGGATGGAAGATTTGAGGCCTTCCAACAGCAAATTTGGTACTGGGGTACTAGAACGTGAAATATATTGACAGAGTTATATTTACAGACCACGATAGTGACAAAAAGTGGAAGGAAAAAAAGAGGGAAGTGAAAAGTGGTTATTTTGGAGGAACAGTAAGTTGTGGAAAAGTTTACAAAAAATGGCAAGTAATCCAAATCTGACTAAGATTGGCGGGGAAAAAAAATACAATACAAAGTTCTAGCCCCATGAGTCACAAATTGTTAGATGATATGCTTCAAAAGGAGCGTTCTAACTCATTTAAAGACCTTCAGGTAATAATGCAGGCAATGCAGGAAGCTATGTTTAAGAATCATGAGGAAATCAAGAAGGAGTTAGAAGGGGTAAGGAATGATACAGGAGAAATGAAAGAGAAGATTCAGGCAATGGATGGAAGATTTGAGGCCTTCCAACAGCAAATCGTAAAAAAATGAACAGAAACTATTGGAAGTAGAACGAAGAATGGATAATGAGGAGAAGAAGGTTGAAGAGATAAATAAAAATTTAACTTTGGCTAACAAAGAATTAGTGACAGCGGTGACGCTACTGGAAGCGGAAAAGGCAGCTCATTATCTTAGATTCCAAAACGTCATTGAGGAGAGAGGGGAAGACCTTCAAGATAAGATGGCAGACCTACTGATGGGAGCTCTTGGGATAGACAAAGAGAAGATGATTGCTGCAATGGACGAGACATATAGGGTGCAGACAAATTATGGGAGAAGATATAATTTGCCTAGAGAAGTTCACGTGAAATTTATAAAAAAGACAGAGATGAAATATTATACAAGACACGTGATGAACAGCTGGAGTACAGAGGGAAACAAATTATAGTGCTAAAACAAATACCTAAAAGAATGAGAGACCTACGGAAGAACTATCAATTTTTGACGTCTAGGTTGCACCAAAGTAATGTGAACTTCAGATGGCTAACACCAGAGGGGATTATCGTGACTTGGCAGGAGAAGAGATGGGTTTTGTATGATTGGAGATTTCAATGCCATAGTAGATAGAACAAAAGACCATAAAAGTAATGTGGCAAGGAAACAAAAAAATACTTCCCAGAACTTTTTTTTGAGATGTGCACAGACCTTAACTTGCAAGATGCTTGGAGGGAAAGAAATATAGACAAAAGGGAATATACATATTACTCTAATAGACATAACTCGTGGACCAGGATTGATATGTTATGGCTTTCAAAAAAATTAGATTCGGAAATTCAAGGAATTAATATAGAACCTAGTCTTTGGGCGGACCATAATCCTATAAGTTGTTGCTGGAAAGGGCAAAGGAGCCGGCCAAGATGGACTCTTCAAAGAGTGATTATTAGAGAAAAAGAGTTTAAGGAAAAGATGGAGAAAGAAATGCACTTTTTCTTTCAAACGAATAAAAATGGGGATACATCCTTGCAGAATACTTGGGATACAGCTAAAGCATACATGAGGGGAGTTGCAATCTCATATATGGCCAAGAGAAATAAGGAAAAAAAACAACACAGGATAAGACTGGAAGAAGAATATAAGCAGGCTGAAACACAATATCAGGGTGACCTAAATAATAAAAGTTTGAAAAGTAAAATGGAATTAATTAAACATAAACTTTGTATAGAAGACTCGGAAAAGTTAGCACAACAACTTAAGGCTGCCAAGCAAAATAATTTTGAATACGCGAATAAACCTGGAAGATGGTTGGCGTATAAACTGAGAAGGCAGAAAGAGAAGCAACAGATTGTTAATTTGCAAGATGAGGAAGGAGAGATTCAACATGATGAGATAATTAAAAGGGGAATTGCTCAAAGATATTATGAAAACTTATATAAGAGGAGTGAGGGACAAAGTGTAGAAAAGATAATAGACTATTTGGAAAAGACAGATACACCGAAGATACCAGAGGAAATAAAAATCATGTTAAATGAGGAAATAAGTATGATTGAAATAACTACGGCTATAAGTAAACAAAAAATTAATAAAGCGGCCGGCCCAGATGGAATACCAGCGGAATTATATAAAGAATACCAAAACGTACTTAATCAACACCTATTAGAAGTTTTTCAACGACGTTTTAACTGAGGCGAAAATACCTAAATCCTGGTTAGAGGCAAATATAGTATTAATACCAAAAGAAGATGTAGAAAGAACACAGATACAAAATTATAGGCCTATCTCCCTACTAAACGTCGATTATAAGATCTTTGCATCAATAATGGCAGAGAGATTTAAAAATTATTTAATTGACTTCATACATAGTGACCAAAATGGTTTCCTCCCGAATAGGCAGACTAAGCGGAATATAAGGACAATTTTAGACATATTGGAATACTACGAATTACATAGTGATTGCCAAATGGCACTCTTATTTTTGGACGCACAGAAGGCATTTGATAATGTTAATTGGCTATTTCTGATCCAACAATTGAAATTAATGGCTGTTGGAGAAATTTTTTTAAATGTTATAGCTGCAATATATTCCCAACAGAATGCCCAGATTATAATAAATGGTGAGGCCACCAATAAATTCAATATTCAGAAAGGTACAAGACAAGAATGTCCTCTCTCGCCATTATTGTTTATATATACATTGGAGATTTTAGCTAGGACTGTAAGGCAAGAAGAGCAAATTAAAGGGCTTGAGATTAAAAAGGAAAAATATAAACTCCAAGCATATGCCGATGATTTAGTATTTATATTGGAAGATCCCGTGCAATCAGGTCAGAAGCTTTTTGAATTATTGGAGGAATATGGAGAGGTGGCAGGCTTGAAAATAAATAGAAATAAAACAAAGATCATAGCAAAAAATATGACTAACACGCAAAAAGAAAATCTTGGGGAAAAATTAGGAATACAAGTAGTTACTAAAATAAAATATTTGGGCATTGTTATGTCAGCACGTTGTTCATCAATTAGAGAGGATAACTACGGAAAATTAGTTAAACGTATAAAAGTTGACCTAGACCGCTGGAGAAATCTACATCTTTCGTTTCTAGGAAGAATCTCAGCGGTGAAAATGAATATTTTACCCAAAATTATCTTTCTATTCCAAAATATTCCAATCCAATTAGATAAAAAATTCTTTAAAGAGTTGAATAAGTTAACTTTAGATTTTGTGTGGCAAGGAAGAAAGGCGAGGATAAAGCAAAAGTCTCTACAGGATGCTAAAGAAAGAGGGGGATTAGGCTTCCCGGATTGGGAGTTATACTATCAAGCTGCGGCCCTGACGTGGATCAGGGATTGGATAACATTGGAAAATAAAAGATGTTTACTATTAGAGGGGCATGATCTCCAGCAGGGCTGGCATGCACACCTATGGACAGATAAAAGCAGGAACCATCAATACTTTCTGAGGCATAAAGTCCGGCAAGAACTAATAAAAAGCTGGAATATAGTTAAATGCCAATACTATACAAAACTCCCAGGCTGGTTCTCACCATTAGAAGCAGTTATATACCCCAACCTTTATAGGCAAGATAGGGTTATCATATACAAAGATATCCTGTCAGAGGAAGGATATCTAAAGCAAAGGCAAGAGTTGAGACAACAGGGGATTGCTTTGGAATGGTGGTCTTACCTTCAGATACAAGCAAGATACATGAAAGACAAGAAAGAATGGGGGATTAATAGACAAGATACGGGGCTTGATAAAATATTATTAGGCTTGGAGAAAAAACAAATCAAAAAAATATATAAATATATGTTAGAATATAAATTATTTGAAGAACAAGTTAAAGAAATAATGGTTACCTGGGCAATAGATTTAGGGCACGCTATAAACCTGGACCAATGGCAGCAAATCTGGGAACGTAATTGCAAAATTACATTGGCAACAACTTATAAGGAAAATCTCTATAAGATGCTCTTTAGATGGCACCTGCCACTGGCTAGGCTCGCAAAAATGTATAGTGGCTACTCACCACTTTGTTGGAAGTGTAAAAGGGAAAAGGGTACTTTTTTTCATGTTTGGTGGGCTTGCAAAGAGGTACAGGTTTATTGGCAGAGGGTTTGGAATTGGATAACAGAAATGACGGGTCAAAAAACTCAGTATAAACCAGAGATGCTACTACTTGGCATATTAGAAAAAAATATAAACAAAGATGATATATACCTAATTATTCATGTGATAACGGCGGCAAGAATTTTGTTTGCCCAAAATTGGAAAACAACTGAAGTGCCTAGTGGAGATGCGTTAATAAGGAAAATTTTGTATTGTGCAGAATTGGATAAGATGACTAAAGAATTAAAAAATCAGGAGGAAACAGAATACTATTTAAGCTGGAATAAATTTTACAAATGGAAGGAAAAAAAAGAAGGAAGGTCATTAGAAGGGATGTAAATAGAGGAAGAATATCTGAAATGTATAAAGTATATGTATAATACGGAATGTTTAGACAAAGATGTATGTGAAAGGTGATACACTATGTTCAATGTTTTTTTAATCTTTTTTTATTTTTTTGTATTCAATAAAAATTATTTAATTTAAAAAAAAAAAAAAACCAGCAGAGTGGGCACTTCAAATACTACCACCATCACCCCATGCAAACCCTAGAAAGAATATTTGGTCTGTGCTCTTTTCCCTCCTGGAAATGTTTGTTGTTTGTTTACTATTTATATGTTGCTCCAGTGGGTGACTCTGAGTGGCTTACATATGTCAGTAAAAAAATTAAAAATTAATCAACACATCAGAAATAGCCACAATCGCAGCACTCAAGGAGCAAAAGCATACACAAATCCATCAGTGGAGAGGTCACTTATAAACAAATTTATTTCTAAGGCTTTCTGGAATAGCCATATAGTAATGGCTTTCCCAAAATCAAATAATGTAGTGGCCATCTAATTTCAGGCCATCTGAAGAAGAAAGGAGGACTGGGAATGAGATGGCTCATTTCATGTTCCTTGAAGAGGACTACAAACCCCATGATTCTCAGCTATGAATGACCTTCCTTGCCATCAAGGGGCTATCAGTGCAAGATCTTTGTGTCAGCTTTGATTGTCCTTTTGTAGGAAATGCTCTTTCATTGGGGGTGGAGGATAAAGAGTGCAAAGGAAGAAAAAGCAGTAAGTAGATTGGTTTTACCCAGATACTTAACTCTAAAAGTCCCTCCAATTTCAGGGACCTTCAGGTTGTGAATTCTGTAAATGCTCAAATGCACCTTTATATGTGAGACATTTGTTGTCTAAGCAACATCTCAAATTTATCATGATGTTTTATCTTTATTCTGTATTTTTCCCCCTCATGACTACAAAAGCTAACATCTAGAGAATGAAGAACACCCTACCCTGGAATTTCACTACTTCTCAATGTCTGCTGCAAATAAGGCTTTTGGTATTCATACATCTCTAATTCACAATATTGGAAAGTAGTTATTGCAATATCTCCTCCTGTTCCCCCTTCTTTTGGCTCTTCCACTCATATAATTACACCACTGTGTCTATAATAATATCTTAAATGCCAGCAATATGTTCTCCATTCAGTAGTTCAATGTGTATATAGTGCATCATGCAGTAAAACAAACAGCTGTACCCTGTGTGGAATCATTCAACCTTCTGAACAAATCTCTACAGTAAGTCTCATTTTATTGCATAGGGAGAATGCTCTGTACCATCCACAAGCATTATTTTTTTGATGGAGGGCTAGCACTTAGCTTTTGGAAAACCATTGGAACCGCATTTTGAGGACATTACTTGTGGGCTATAATGGTGGGTACCCAGCTGTCTTTTCTTTTTTAAAACATTGCATTATTGTATTATCATGTATATAATTTATACTTGGAAGCAAGACAAGCAGAAAAGTAATGGAATCTGGATGTTGGCCATCTTTTCAGTAAAGACAATTGTGGCCATGTATAAGTGAAAATGTTTATGCCCTAAACCTGGAAAAGGTTTATCCACAGAGTTAATGTGTATGCCCAACTGCTTTTGTCTTATCTTGCAAATGGGTACACATGCATACTTTGCACATATAAATATGCAAACATTTCCTCGGGTGAAATAAGTACACTAAGTGATTCGAGGGTCATCCTATTTTTCAATATATGTAACAATTATATTGTTATTAATATAATTAATATATTGCAATGTAATAGAGACTTGAAGTTACTAATAACCTGGCTGAGAATGTAAGTTTCTTGAGCATCTAATATCTTCTGACTTGAACATAATTTCTAACAAAAGTTTTCTTCATCCTGGAAAGTAAAGTAGGATGTTAAATGTTCTTAGTGATCATACTCAATAAGCAGCTTTCTAGTTTTGTGTTCACAAAAATATGGAAAAGTTCTTCCAGGTTAGAAGAATTCTCAATGCAAAGCAACATCCACTCAATTTTTTTTTCTAAAAAATTTAGAGGCTCCCCCTCCTTTTAGACTAATTTAAGAGCCAGTAAAGATTCTGATATATACTCTATATAGGCATTTATATCTGCATTGTTTTATTTAATTATTTGTTTGTTAAGGGGTCTTTTATGTGAATTGGGCATAAACTAAGCAAAGTGCCAGCCTCTAGTATTATTCATTCATAGAAAATAAAAGAGTGGATAGCTATAGTCAGTTGAAATATGCTTATAACAAAGATATGGAGTAGAAGATTAGAAGCAGAGCAATCTCCTCTACTTCTTAGTGTGGTAAATGGGTATATTGTGCCTGGACATTTTCTGGGAGTGCCCATTACATACTGTCAACATTCATCCCATCCTTATTTTCATTTCCAGAAAGATAGGTCAGCACTTTTATTTATTTATTTACATAATATTTGTTCTACTTTTTCCTAATTTCCTTTTCTGCTGTGATGGGTTCTCTATGGAACAATCTCTTGTGAAACCCTGTTAGACTTCAAAAAGGATCTAAAACAGGGGTCTTCAAACTTGGCAACTTTAAAACTTGTGGACCAACTCCCAGAATTCCTCACCCAGCCAGGGTTGGCTGGGGAATTCTGGGAGTTGAAGTCCACAAGTCTTAAAGTTGCCAAGTTTGAAGACCCTTGATCTAAAAGCATAGTTTTCCCTTCAGGTGCTCTGCCAGGAACCTGGTGTTTTGGAGATGGAGCCTTAACTATATGACATTATGTCAATTTTGGCTTTATTTCTGTTTATATTATTGGTTTTAAGAAGTTGGTTTTAAGAATATTTTTTTCTTTAGTTTTATTGATAAATAAATATGACCTGAAGTTGTATTTATGCAAATAGGGTGGCTATATAAATAAATATATTTAGAAAATATATTTGCAACAAAATACTTCAGTGTATCCACACATCACAGCTAACTTACTGCTTTCATTCATGATCCCAAAAAACCATCAACACTTCTCTGAACTAAGATCAAGCAGGACATCACGCCCGTATTCTTTTTTTTTCTTTCCTAACTGACATACAGGGTTTTTGGCTACCAAGCTACTCACCCCAAAAATTAAGTAAATATTTCATATTTCTTCGAGTACATTGTTATCTTCCAAATATTTTTCAGTTTGCTTACAAACCTTTCATCTGACATAAGTATGAGAAAAGTTTGTGTTGATAATATAGTATGATGCAGTACTGGTACTCCATCCTGGATTACATTGCTAGATTCCTTGAACTTCTGACCAGTGACACCAAGATTTATCTGGTCATACCAATCTCTTCAGAATAATTCAACTAAATCTGCTCTGCATAGTTATTTAGTGGTAAAGAGACACAGATGTCCATCTTTGATGTCTACCACTGATTCTTCTGGTCCAGTCAGTGAGTAATATGTCAAGATGCCCAGGCAAGCACAGGACCCCAAATATTCCCTTCTAAGTGTGTTCACACTATTCTCTTTATGGCTCTGAAAGAGCCATTGAATACAGAGGCAGACAATGATTATATTTACATTAAATGAAATTAAGGCAGAATGCCCACCTCTTTAACTTTATGCTCCCTTAATGGACAATCATTCTTCATCTTTCCCCTTCAAGCTAGAGGATGCTCAAAAGGCATAAAACTGGCTTCATTTTAATAAGACAAAATAAGAGGCCTGCCAGATCGAAAATGACTAAATTATGCTCAGTTTAGGGGTTTCACTTTGCTGTTTTGCCTCAGGCTTTGGGGACATTAAGGCCATGTTATAAATCCTGGCCAGTGCTTTCTTCTAAAGAGCAAAAATGAGAGTTTATTAGTATCACAGTGGTTGCCTCAATAATGACAAAACAGTTGCTCATTACTGCTCATTAGATTCATATTAGATTCATTTGCAGGAGTCATACATCTTCTATTCAGAGTCTATTGCAAAACAACGGATATGATTTGACACCTGCTGTAGGACCGAATTCATTAGATGGTAATAACAGAAACAGGAATACAAGGGATGGCCTTCTGCTTGGTCCCGCTTGGAGGGTTTGGAAAAGTTGCAGAATTTGTACAGAATAAATAAAGACAGCAATCAATCATGTTAAACACTACAGCAAGCTAGTTTGATATACCTGATTGTAAAGTCCCCACCATTTTGACAGATGTAGCACGTATACATATGTCACTTGAGTCCTTCTTGAGTCCACTTGAGTCCTTCTGAGAAGTCCATGTGACTCAGTGCACTGACAGGTAGTGCACCCTGAAGAACAGAAGTGTTCTTTAACCTAGGCTCTCCAGATGTGTTATGTTTGCATCTCCAAGAATTCTCCGTTGCTGGCCCTGATAAAATCATAGCCAGGTAACAAAGCTGAAAGTACAAGATTTTTGCATTCGGCATTTGGCCACTTGTCAAAAGCAGGGATATCCACCAGATGCCACAGGTATTCCTACCTGGCTTCAGTTCCTTCCTCCACCTGGAACACCCAAACATCTGAGATTATAATGAATGAAAAATATATCACATTCTCATACCAGTTTTCTTAGATCTACATTGAATGTCTGCAAGAGGAAGAGCTGCCAAAGAGCCAAAGATGATGTTTTGTGGAATTAGAAGATGAAATCTATTGTCTGCGTTTGGCTAAGAAGCCATAAAAGATTTATATGCAGTGTTCCAATATCTAAGGCGCTGCCACAAAGAACGGGGTCAACCTATTCTCCAAAGCACCTGAAGGCAGGACAAGAAACGATGGAGACTAATCAAGGACAGAAGCAACCTAGAACTAAGGAGAAATTTCCTGACAGTTAGAACAATTAATCAGTGGAGCAACTTGCTTCTAGAAGTTGTTTGTACTCCAACATTGGAGATTTTAAAGAAGAAATTGGATAACTTTGTCTGAAATGGTATAGGCCGCAGGGGTAGGCAACCTCGGCTCTTTTATGACTCAGGAATTCTGGGAGTTGAAGTCCCTGAGTCATAAAAGAGCCGAGGTTGCCTACCCCTGGTACTAGGGTTTCCTGCTGGAGCAGGGATTGGATTAGAACAGGCATGTCAAACTGCCAGCCCACAGGCCGGATGCATCATGCCGAAACTGCACCCACCCTATTGCCGGCAATGGGGAAAAAGTCACGATAAGTCGCGTGACATCACGTGACGTCATGTGATGTCGCGAGTTTGACATGCCTGGATTAGACGATCTCTAAGTTCCCTTCCAATTCTATTATTCTGTTATTCTGCAAGTTGTATGGGCACAACTCTATTTTTAGCCTCTTGTCACTTCATTAGTGAGATTTATATTTTTAATAGGAAAAAAAAAATCCTACAGGTCATTAATATGTAGGATTGCTTTATTTTGTACTTGTGCCAAGTACAAAACAATCTCTTTGCTCTCTATCTTAGGAGATTTCGGTTGAGATGGGCAGGAGATAGGACTGCAAATGTATTAATATTGCATGATTAGGGCTAGTTTCTATTACTATCCCTTTAATATAAACCTCCAAATATATGAAATGATCACTTAAATCAATAATTATTTAGAGGTCAGGAAAAAATTGATTCTGCAGTAAGTCATAGGTAATATACCGTATGTCTCAGGATACTATAATGTGGATGAATAATGAATCATAATTGATAATTTCTCTTCAAAGTAACAATAGCATAAGGTGATAGTAATTTTATTTTACCTGATTAGCATGCACTTTATTGATTTAGGATAATAGAATCATTAAGTTGAAAGGGACCATTTAGACCAATGTTTTCCCACCTCAGCAACTTTAAGATGTATGGATTTCAGCTCCCAGAATGTTGGTTGGGGAATTCTGGAGTTGAAGTCCACACACCTTAATATTGCCAAAATTGGGAAATAGTGATTTTTAGAACATCAAGCCTTACCTCCTGCTCAGTGTAGGAATTCAGCATAAAACAACCTACAGGTGATTGGCCTTTGTTTGAACACATCCAATGAAGAATCCACCCTGGCTCTGGATAATTGACTCCATTGTCAAACTACTCATAAGGAAATGTCTTCCAAAGTTTATTTGGAATGTGCCTTTTTTTAACTTAAATGCAGGTTTTTTCCATATACTGCCCTCAAGGATGAGAGAGTAGGTCTTGGACTGCTATCATATAGCTTTTTAAAAAAGTTTCCCACTTTTTTCAATTTGATTTCATAGATCTTAAATATTAATCTCCTGATAATCCTCATTTTTCCCCTGAACTTAATCCAGCTTGTCCTATTTAGAACTGAACAAAGTATATATGAAGTGACACCTGAACAGTGAAGAATAAAGTGAAACTAAGGCTTGTCGTAATTTGAAACTAATTTTTAACATTATATTTGCCTTATTTGCAAATATAATACTGATTCATAATTGATTTGCAATAATTATTATTTCAATATCTTTTCCACAACTACCATTACCAAGCCAGGGACCTGCCATTCTATATACATGCATCTGTTTTCTATGTGAATAACTTCACATTTGTCTCTGTTAAATTTCATTTTGTTATTTTTACTTCATTTTCATTTTGGATTTCATTTTTTGTCTTCTAAAATATTAGCTATCCCAGTCAATTTCAGTCTTCCCAAAAATTTAAAGCATTCCACCATCTCTTCATCAAAGTCAATAATATATGAATAATACATACTCCAGTTTCATTAGCAACCATTGACAACCACATTTTTAAAAACTTGTATATTTGTTTTAATGATGGTATAGAACAGGGGTAGGCAATCTCGGCTCTTTTATGACTCGTGGACTTCAACTCCAAGAATTCCTGAGCCAGCATGGCTCAGCTTGGAAACCTCTCCATTTCTCCTTAGCATGGCTGGCTCAAGAATTCTGGGAGTTGAAGTCCACGAGTCATAAAAGAGCCAAGGTTGCCTACCCCTGGTATAGAATAATGTTCTTATAATGAGAGATACAGGACACTATTTCTTGACATGTCTTGGAAGAGATGCTCAGATGATGTCAACTTCTAAAACGAACCTGGCTGAAGCCATCTTTGTCGTTCTGAGTTGCCAAAGGTTGGGGGGGGTAAGGGGGGAAGAAAATGATAGCTTTGCTGGACTAAACATAGAGCAGTCCCATGGGAACCAAGTTCATTTCCACAGAAGCTGGAAGGTGGAGAAAAGAGGTTTCACGAAGCTCGCCAATTGCTTTCATTGGGTAGCATGATCTATAGCATAGTAGAGGGGAGGGAATTGTTACATTTAGTTACATTGAATCCCTAAGGGGAATTTTAGAGTTGGTTTCACTTTTGACTGTGCCAATATTATGTATCCAATAAACATGTGCTTTGAGAAAACTTCAAGCCTTGCAGTTCTGATTTATTTGGTTTCATTAGTCGGAACCTTGACACCCATCTAATTGCTTCATTGATGATGGTTGAGGCTGGTGAGATTCTTGGTAGTAACAGCAATGCCCATAGTCCCTGAAGAAGAGTTTTTTCTATTGCCTTAACTCCACCGATGTTCATTGAATGAGCAACTCTGTTCTATAGGAAGAACCAAGTCTCCTGAAAATCCAGGGAAGAATTCCAAATCATCACCAGCTCTGAGATGTTATAAATTTCAGCCAGCACTATTTGGTGAATGTTCCAATTTATATTGGTGGACTGATCTCCGACATGGTGCCAAATATCATCCACCATAGTTGTAAGCAAGTTGAGGCTGGATGGAATATTAGCTCCTTCGGCAATTGCATCCTTTCTCCAGTTATGGGTAGGCAAAAATTCTAGAACTGCTGTCAGGATTCAGCCCTGTAGCTGTTCCTCATTCTTCTAGCATTTTGATTCTTTAGTACCCTGATCTGTGTAACTAGGTATGAATATGGATGCTTTATGCTTTTCATCCAGTGGAGTCATCCAGTGAAGACAGAATGCTGCTGATTGGGAGGTGGGAAGAAGGGCTGTTTCTGTTCTTCTGAAGCTCCCTGCACTCCAACTGCAGGATGGAAGGGCCACTGAAATCAATATAGCTAGCTTCTAATTACTGCCAGGCAGCTCAGCAGCCCCTGGGCTGCTTGCCTCAGCTTCACTGCCATCTTTTCCAAGACAGATCTCTATCCATTTAACTGTTATGCCATCCAGCCTATGCTTACTTAGCTTGCTAATCAGAATATATCATAGACTACTTTCTCAATTGTTTTATTGAAATCAAGATGTGTGATATCTACAACCTTCTCCCAACCTTGCTACTTGTTCAAAACATAAAATAAAACTAGTCTGGAAAGATTTGTACTTGACAAATATAGGCTGACTTGCTTTAAGTTATGTGCCACAAATAGCAACCAAACCTGTGAAATTTGCAGTGGAAGTACAAGTCCATCCATATGCTACCTGGATAACACATTTTTCCCTTACACCATCTCACTATATCTGTCAGAACCCTCAATTATTAATTCCCTATATTCTCTGTGTTTAAACTGTTTGGGTTCTGCCATTCTCCTATGGGGGGAGGGGGGAGACCAGGGGGCTGTGTAGTGCATGTAGAATGCTTCCTCTATCTGTTTTTATGTATCCTCTTTGGGATGTGAAAGGAATGCCTCGTGGCCATCTGCCTTACCTCAGTGCGGAGGGAGGAAGCAGCGAGGACCTAACAACTTTGAGAGAGGCGCCTTATGGGTTTGTTTCCCACAGCTCATTGACACCTATGGATTGGCCTGTTTGAACCGACCAGATGGACAGTTGGGTGGGGTTATTATTTCACCGGTTTCACCTATTGATTTGGGCAGGAAGCCCTCAGATCCTGCCTAGCTTTCCTGCTGTCTGTACCTGCCAATAAAAGTTCATTTTGAAATGATGCAAGTTTCAAGAGTTCTGCTTTCTTGATAGAGAAACGGAGGCAGGTCCTTACAATATCAGGTTTTTCTTGACAATGCTAGACTGGAAGTAGGGATTCAAAGGCATAGAGCTTCTGATAAGATTTATTTTAGACTAGCTAGCAGAGCCTTTACCAAAGAATTCTAGGGACTACTAAGTATCAGACTGAAGTCATATTTATAACATGTTTAAATTTTTGTCCCCTTTCCTCCACCTGTGCAGTGAAAGAGTGCTACTGTTTTTTTTTTAGGAAGGAGGGCTGATTCCCACATATTTTACTAACAGACGAGTCTGGTTTTAGATTGTTTCTGATCATGTAGGACCTGTCTTCCATCTATCTCCCTCCTTTTTATTCCATTTGTTAAGATATTTTAATATTATAACATTTGTTAAAATATCTCAAGATATTTTAGTAGATGATCTGAAGAAGTCTAGGATTAGGAAGAGGAAATAAAAAGTTTGTGACCACTGTGTGACATAGTCATGTGAGAAGAAAATAAAATAGTATTTTGCCTAGCCAAATTGAAACAAGTCTTCTGTCCCAGCCAAGCCAATATAGCTTCTGTAACTCAGAAATAGCTGGAAGAAATTTATTATGATGATGTATTATTTTAAATTTATTATACCCCTCTCATAGACTCTGGGCGGCACACAGATACAAATACAAAACAATACAAACAGTTAAAAACATATTATACTACAGGCAGCCTGGATTAAAAAAGTCATAAAGCAACAACCCAACCAAATCAAACCAAGGGCTCCACTAACACTTCAACTGCAGACCTGAGACCAAAGGTCTTTTCAGAACCCCAGGGAGTAGGACATTGTCTGTACCTCTTGGGGAAGGGAATGCTAAATACTAGTTAGAAGATAGTTCAGAAATAATAAGGGCCAAAGAATGTCTGCAGAACCAATGCAGGAAGTTTGCTTTCTGCCCTTTAAAGCCACTATAGTATCTACCAATGCCAGCTGTTCAGGCACAATGGTTTAGTCTGGTGTGACCTTGAGCAATAGATGTTAGTTTAGAAGATTCTAGTCTCTCATCTAATCTGATCTTGATCACCATAATTGCACACTGCTGTGTTTTCTTTAAAAAAAAGCTTGACCTAGTTTGTTACTAATGGTTATCATTTATTTTCCCCACAATAGCATCCAGTCTTTAATGATGTGGAAAAATTAAAATAATAGAAGGAAACAGAGAGCTTGATTATTACAATTGGTATTTTGAGTCAGTAGAATTAGTTGATTGGCATTCCTCAACAAAATCTCATTATTGATAATTGGCAGACAATATACAAAACCTGAGTGTGACATACATGGTCTCACCTCTTTTACCTCACACAACCCCATGAGATAAATCAGTGACAGTAAATAGATCAGCCTAATCTTATACCCATTCTTCAGATTCAGACCTCAGAAGAAAGAAAATGGCCACTCCATATTCCACTTTGCCAAAGACTCCATTAATAGAAGAATATTGCTAATCAGGAATTCTTTTCTTTTCTTTTCTTTTCTTTTCTTTTCTTTTCTTTTCTTTTCTTTTCTTTTCTTTTCTTCTTGCTCACTCTTCCTAAATGCTGAGGGCATTTTTATTTTCAATGATGTTCAAATTAGGTTCCAGGGAAATCCAGAGTTTTCTGAGCATTTTATCAACAGTAAGATTACTATTAATGGTACACAAGATTCCATGCAAATATGGTTATAAGGAATGTTGGATGTATCTAATATAGGAACTGACAAATCTTATCACCTTCAGATTTTTTCCATGTTTTTTTCTGCTCTTAAAATTGTTTCATCCCATTTGTATATTCATTTGCAAGTTTTTAAAAGTGAATATTATCATAATAAAATAAATCATTTTCAAGTCCATTTCTTTACCTGCATTTACAGTATATACTTTTCTTTGATGTGCATTCTAATATAAATATTTTGCAAACATTTTTCTACAATATTATTCATGTTTGTATGGTATATATTATGTTTGTAGTAACATTTCATGGTGTCCAGCGACCAATGCTATGGAAATTTCTCACTTCAGAAATTGGGCTGGTTAAAATGACACCTCCTGCAGCAGATACATATGGATCACAAAGTTCTGTCTATGTTAATGTCCAAATGTCCAAAACCCTCCCCATGATTACTGTTGAGACAAGGCTATACTACTTTTCTCTTGTTGTTCAATATTGTGATTGATGTAGTCATGTGGAAAGTCCTTACCAATCAGCAGTCAATTTTGGACAAGGTGAAGTCATCACAGATCTAATCAAAAGAAATCTTTATTACAGTCAAAGCTCAGCATAAGGAGGTAGGGTTCAGACAATTAAAAAACATAGAAGATACATCAGTCGTAAAGAAAATTTGAAAAGCAGAATGCATACATAAAAGCTTCTAATGATCTAAAGAAAGGAGACGAGCCTTAGATTGTAGGGGAGCATAAAAAGTTAGCATATGAAAGACTATATTTATATTTGATATATGAACTATTTTGTGAACTAGGTGCTCATTAGGCCTAGTTTATGGCAGGTCACAATCCCACAAATTTGGAATGCTGCTGCTGCTGCTGCGCAGAATCTGGCAGCATTGTATGTTGTAACATGATTGCTATCTGAAAGCACCAGGGAGGTGTAGAATTGTCCTGGCTATTAATAATGGTGAGATGAGGCTAATATGAATGTCTCTGTAATACAAGCACTGAAGAAGCCTATGCTCTGTTGTTTCTTTGTGCCCAGAGTCACAGGGGCATTGTATCTCTGGGTGAGGAATCTTCCTGAATTAGCCTTCAAGGACAGCTGAGGGGAGGGCATGACAATGCTCTCTAGTATTTAGGGACTTTAAGTTTACTTGAGTATGTCACAGAGGAGGGAGAGAACCTATTGCTTTACTGGCAATAAGGCTGAGGTCCTGGCTAGAGCTAATTGGTCAATCTTGTGACCATCTATGATCTTGAAGTAACTCTTGGGCCTTTGGCAAATGCCATGATTGTATTTTTCTGATAATTGAGTTCAACCTGGCCTTCCTTGCAGTACTGTATTGATGCTTTAAGTGCTCTTTTAAGGCAAATAGGTATCCTTAATGTATTGCTGCAACATCTGCACAGAGCAGAACAGAGATGTATCTTCTAATAAGTTTTGAGTAGCAATAGCAATAGTACTTAGACTTATATACCGCTTTGCAGTGCTTTACAGCCCTCTCTGAGTGGTTTACAGAGTCAGCATATTGCCCCTAACAACCTGGGTCCTCATTTTATTGACCTCGGAAGGATGGAAGATTGAGTCAACCATGAGCTGGTCAGAATTGAACTGCTAGGAGTCAGCAGAATTAGCCTGCAATACTGCATTCTAACCACTGTGCCACCATGGCTCTTCTATTTGAAAGATTGTGTTGTGGAGATTTAATATTTGTAGATCCAATGTGATTTTTGCAGACAGTGAAAGAGAAGCCTAATATAAAAACTCCATACGGCTCAGTTATCAATAAAGACAAGATCAAGGTATTCACAACCAATGACTCTTAGGCAACTATCTATTTTGATGAAGCTCAACAATTTAAATACCTCATGACCATTGTCCAAGGACATAAAATAGCTGCCGCAGCTAATAACAATCAATCAACTAGGCTACCTCAGCTTTTAAAACTCTGATGTGGTGCCTCTAACCAAAAAAGCAGCATAAGCATTGCTATTGAAATGCACATCTATCATTAATACTACCAGTGCTCCTTTATGGTCTGGAATCTTGAATCTTGCTTCAAAATGATTGCTGTTAAAGTTTTTTCCAAATGCATTATCTACACCAAATATTAAGGATCTCAGTCCCTGTGAAATATCTGAAACCATTAAAGTATTGCTGCAATATCTGCACAGAACAGAACAGAGATGTGTCTTCCAGCAAGTTTTGAGTAGTGACAGTTTGTGTTGTGGAGATCTAATGTTTGTGGAAATGTGATTTTTGCAGACAGTGAAAGAGAAGCTGCAAGCAACATGTGGTAGCTGATGAAATTAAAAGCATCAAAAGCGGTAGTTTGGACAAATCTGCTGCAAGGCTACTTCATAACTTCCTTCCTGATTGCTCTAGAAATCAAGTCTTGAGGGTTGGAAAGTAGAGCTTAAAAAAAAAACACTTGGCTGAAGGACATGGAAAAAGATCTAGTGAAAGTTAAACTCAATCTGATAGAAGCAAAACTAAACCACAATAAACAAAATGAAAGAAAATGCTATGTGATGTGATGTCAATGGATCTGTAGCACCTGTAGGCACATGCTGATTACTTTATGACTCTCTAATACACGGGTGTCAAACTCGATCGTATCACATGACATATTGTGATGTATCGTGACATTTTTTGCCTTTGTGGAGCTGGGGTGGGTGTGAGCTGCATGTGACACATCCAGCCCGTGGACTGCCAGTTTGGCACTCCTGCTCTAGCATGTGAGATGTGAGCTAAACACTTTCAGTTCAAGTTCAAAGATATTTATTCTAACATTTATTTTCCCGAATCTGTGCATTAATTCCCCATCCCACTCTCAGAATCTTGCATCACAAAATTCAGAAAAGTGTGATGATTGAAGGATGATTGCATCCAGTTTGCATTTCTGTTTAGGTAAGTTAGATTAAAATGCAAACAAATGAATTCCTACATACTTTCAGTTCAACGTGGTATGTATCAAAACAGATCACATGTTCTAAAATAAGCCGCCAAATATTTCACGATGCTCTGTACCAGGCAAGCTGATGTGAAAAAGATTCTCTGCAAATAGCAACGTTATTTTTTTGTTTCTTAGGGCCTTTTAAAGAATGGGTCCTCAAGAAGGAAAGATACCTCAATGGGAGAAAGTGTCTGTAAGCCCAAGAACTGGATTCCCTGACCTGTCTGGGTTCAAAGGATTGGGTAGCTGGAGAACTGCTGCCAATCAGAGCAAAACAACTAGCAATATTTTGACCTGGTATATAGCATCCTTTATGTAAAACCCTCCGGCCTGTCTCTTCTTGACAGTGGTTTTGCTCTGAGGAGAAGTACATGATGAAAACAGCAGCATTGTATTCCCACTTCTCTTTCAACCAGATATTACATCTTGATATTGAACAAAAGACAGGGCATGTTTATCTGTTTTTGTGGGCTTCAATTCATTGATCTTTAAAAAAAATATATGGGGCAATCCATTTTTTTTTAAAAGGCTAACTTTGAAAAAAACAACACCAAAGGTTTTCACCTACAAGTGTGACAGCATTCCTACATACTTTGCATCACAAAGAAAAATTCTGTCTACATGGAGGCACTGGTTACTATAATACTATTAAAGGTAGCTTCCAGCTAACAAAGGTTTAGTGAGACATGAATTACTTTAGCCTGATTCCATCAGTGTTATCTGGTGCATGTTTGTTTTATAGATCATTATGGGTTCATAGAGCAATATCTATATCCATATAATAATATGTCCATATAATATTTAGAAAAATTCTGTTAGAAATATTTCATAAATTCTTAAATATTGTAAAATGGTAATAAAAAAAGAACTCCTAACTTGATTTTTGCTATCATGGTTCAAATAGAAAACAGACACTGTTCTGCATATAATATCCAAGTAATATTTAATAAAAAGACACATTAACTTAATATTACATCCTTATTACTTCAATGGGACTGCATTCTGTGGGCACTTATGTAACAGACATGGCAGCATGTGAGGGCATTGTAGTCCTATACACATATATCTTTGGGAATTTCTAAATCAACAAGGGTTGTTTTCATTATCACTTAAATCAATTTCTTTAATATTTGGGAGCATTCACTCCAACCTACACAAAGGATCTCTGGGAATATTAGTTCTGAAAGAGTTATGTTTGATCCTGGGATATTACTGTCTTCATATGGCAAATTTCTCATTAGCTCTGATGACTGAAAATAAGACTAGGAGAAGCAGAAACTTCTGCTAAGATCACCTTTGTTAGCAATAATGAAAGAGGAGGGAGAATCAAGAGCAATTCACAATGGGGACAAGGCCAGAGATGAAAGAAACCTATGAGATAGAGCTTCAAAATCAAACTCAGATTAAGGCACTTGCTCACTATTTCAGTATGGTTGTCAAGAAAAGTGCATAGATTTGACTTACATTTTAATGAGTTTGGGTAGAACACTTAGAAATATTCTTGAAGGACAAGCCACTACCAAGGCAATAGGAGTGTGACCCTGGGCCAGGAAAATAATTTTAGAAAACAGGTAACTATTCTAATGCATTTACTAATGCAGGAGATAAGTCATCGGAATTTTATGAAGAACACTTTTTGCTGCCAATACTTGTTTCAAACAACATAAATGCAGAATCTACATAAAGTCAATGTCAGATGGATAACACTGAAATCAAATAGGCAATAGACATGAAACTAAAAATCACAGAATATAAAAGTTGGAAACCATTTTAGAAATCATGTAATTCAGTGCTCTGACCAATACTTGGTGTTAAGTGTTTTAAGATGATCAGAGCAATATCATAAAAATGTACACCTTCCAATAATCTTGGGAGAGATCTGATAGCAGCAAATGAGATTAAAGAAAAACTGAAGGGCTACACTAAATTCTTTTATAAATGGGATTAGAGAAAGATAGAAATGTTTGTATGTATTGAGAAACTGACTAACATGGTTCACAAGAAAAAACAGTGGATCAATCCTGCACCAAATAAAGTTTGCATGATCAGAAAACAGAAACTCACATATTTTGGGGAGGTGACACAAGTGGATGATGGATTAGAAAAAAGTGAATTGACCAAGTTGAGGAAATTAGAAAAAGAAGAAGATAAAAGAATAAAGTAGATGAATAGGATCAAAGATATTACTGAAGTGATCATATAAGACTTGTGAGTTGTTAGTCAGATCACTACAGGTCAAGATTCTAAGCTTTTCCATAAAGATACTAACTAGAATCTTAAACAGGGGAGATAACTCCTTTTGCCTCTCAAGCTACAAGTCTTAGGTGACTAACACATCTTGCAGTGGCCAGCCAGTGGGAGAAGTATAAACACTGGCACTTCAACTATTGTCCTGGTCACATCTCTGTTCTTATGTCACCATGTTTATTTTGTGGCAAAGGAAAGCAAACATACATACCTGTAAAAGAGGAATGGCAGAGAGTGTAGGAAAGCTCAGAACAAGTCAAGTGACATATTATCTTATAAATGGTAATTCCTGACCTCTAAAGGAGGTCAGGATATCTATATAAAATTAAAACTCTGTTTTATCCTTTATCCTCTGTTTTATCCAACCTTCAGTTGGATAAAATAGTGCATGACAGGACAATTTTTGAACCAAGGAACTTCAAATGGTCTGGTGTGATTGGATGTGCAGCTGAAGAAGGAACAGAGCACTGTGGCTTCCCAGGGAAAAAGTAAGATATTCCAGAGAGGGACCCAAGACAAGAGACTGTGCAACCCTGAACTGAATAGAGGAGAGAAGAAAGGATTCAGGGCAGCCACAGCCTAAAATCCTTTTGATAAATTTGCAAGAAATCCAGGATAGGAAGTTTCAAATCTTGCAAGCAGGGAGCATGGCACTCCTGAAAGTCAATATAATGCATTTCTGGTCCCAGTGAGTATGTAAATTGTGGATATGAAGCCAATCCATCCCAATTCTAAAGGGAAGGGCAAAGGGAAAGCCAAATAAAGAAGCTCATATTATTTATGGTTGCAAATAGTGAACAGAAGAGCTTGGCTTGTTCACAAATTGGCTCAAAATATAACAGTCTATCATTTATGACTTCAATTTTCACTGAGTGTTCTACAGGCTCAATGGGAAGATATATTTGCACACCATGGAACCATTTATTAAGTTTCCAACCAGAATCTATCAGGATTTGAAGCTTTCTTGGAAAATCAATCTGAATTTGAAGAATAACAAGACGGACAAAATGTATTTAGTATCACAGGTTTAAGTCTTGCTTCATTTTTTTTTCATCACTACCACCCAACTTCTTGATTGCTAAGGGAGAGGAGGACTTACTTATTTTCTGATCATGGAGCACATGAGACATCTACTTCCAAAGGTTGGTTTTACTAAAAAATCAGAAAGTTGTTAATGAAGAAATTCATTAATTCATTAACTTCATAGTAAAAGTTGCAAGCCATATATACTATATAGCAGAATCAAAGTTCATTTCTTACATATTTGCCAATAAGATGGGCTCCAGCACAAGTCCGAAAACTCAGAAGACAAAACCTCTGGTCCTGCTGACCGACCCAGATTGGATCCTGCAACATTACCCTGGGACACATATATTTGCCTTCATTTGTTAAAGTTGCAGTTGGAAGACAAGGGGAGACAAGTGATAAAATATGTGTCATGACACAAATTCCATTCCTTTTTATATTTTCATATAAAATATATTTGCATGCAAGTTTGTCAATTTGTGAGAGTAGGCAGTGTGGTATCATGACATACATTTCATCATTTTGCATTACTGTGATTTTGAATGGATACCTGTACAGGATTTTTTTTAGTGATTTCTACCTCATTTTCTTACCAATCAGTGTATTTATCTCAAGATTAATGCTAATTGTCTACTCTAATATGATTTTGATTATTAAGATATTTATTCCACAGAAAGACATTCACTATTTTTTTTAGTATTTTATCATAGAGTGAGACATATGAGATGTGTGATCCAAATTTGGATAACTGTTGGCTATAGTAATTGCTTGATAGCCTTCATAAAGTCAGTGCAATCCAAGGATCATTATGATTACAGATGAAACAAAATGAACAAGAGGAAACATTTGGCATGCATTAGAACATGATGTCCAAGTTATGAATAATTTCTAATTACACTAAAAGCTACAGATTGTACTAGCTGAAAGGAACAACCTTTTATTAATGATATGAAAATTGTTTCAGAGCCACAAGTTTCCATTACAGGCCTGAAATTTTCAGAAACTTCTCCAAAGAACACCACAGAGAAAAATTACAGAATCTAAGAAATAAGAATATGGAATAATGCCACCTATTGGACAAAATTATTGAATGCAGTCACAGTAAACTTTTGATAAAGACTGGGTGTCTCATTCCACAAGGACAAAACTCAAAGCCCCAAAAGCAGCTGCTGGTGATTCATCATTCATTACCCCACTAAGAAATTTCTTAATGACCAGTATCTGAGCTGTACCATTTTAGATTATATAACTTCAGGTTTGGGGAAATGCATTTGGTTTAAAGACAGAATAAAGACATTCGCCTGTTTTTTCTTATTCAATTTGATGAAAGAAAATTTGTTTGATTTCTGAAAATCCATCTGATTTCTCTGCCAAAAATTTGGTAGAGAATTTCAGTGCCCTGTTCTTATTTTGACCATCAAATGTCAGAAAATCATACTAATAGCTTTCTACCCAAAGTATAGAGGAGAAAACTGGACTAGCTTTTAGCTTTCTTTTCAGTTATTGATACAGTCTAATCCTAGTTGTCAGGTCTACAGGGTGAGTATTAGCAAAAGGTTAGTAGTGCCTGAGGAAGTTCTGCAGAGATTTCAGAATTGTAAGCAAGCAGCTCTTTAGTTGTAAAGCGTTCCTCAAATCAGGGATTTGGAACAAAACCATTGTTCCTACAATTACTACTCTTTTTACCAGTTATTGTTGTTCTTCTAATTGTGCCTAATGCTAAATAGCTTTTTGCTCAACAAATTCTCGGAGATCTGCAGACATACAAGGACACGCACACACACAAACACAAACACACACACGCACGCACGCACGCAAACAGACAGACATTGCCACACAAGTTGGACAATCATGATACCATTAGAAACAAAAGAATGAGGAGAACAAAGCTCTCCCTCCCTCCCCGTCCCCCCTTGCCTTCACCCTGTAAAGATTCTAAAATCACACACCAAACATTTGTTCTGCTCCAGCTCTTTGTGAACTAATTGGCTCTCCTGGAGGGACAGGTAATTGTACTTGACTACACAAGCTGTCCTGAAGCTTCCATGGAAAGCTCCAGTAAGCTTGCAGCCTTTTTCGCCCTCAAGGATTTTACAGGTCAGGCATCCGATCGATACAGCTAAAAGCAGCAGGGACTGTAATGTCGACAGCAGGCTTCAGAAAACGCTACAAAGTGCCAGTTTGTCCCCCCACTTCATGCAGAAGCTCAAGACAGCTTAATTAACCTTGGAAAATACAATTTATACAGGAGCTCTTCAGGCCTATACTAGGCCTTACTAAGGAAACTGATAGTAAAGATGCCAATCCAATCAGTCCTAAATTTCACATGCTCATGTACAAGCACCCCTTTTCATTTTCCCTTGGTTAGGGTGCTGCCCTTGCAAAAAAAGTTTGAGGTGGGGGATCCTGATGTTGTCTTGAAGAGTGTATGTAAGGTGGCCAGAAAGGATATTTTGTTAACTTGGTGATTTCGGCTAAAGCCTGGCACAGTGGGGGCAGTGCTGTGTGTGGGAGAGTGGGAGGGAGAAAGAAGGATGAAACTCAGGTCTAAACACTTCCTTGTAAAGATGTTCCCTTGTTAGTTGTCTATTTCTACTGTCTTTTTAATACTGCCCAGCCATGAAAAGGACAGACAAGATAATTTCCTACATCCCCAAACACCTACATTTTAAAAGACAACTCATGAGGGTTTGCAGGCCAACAAGAAGTTGGCTCTACGTTGTGGTATTTAAATGGGGGTTGCCAAAAAGTTTATTTATTTATGTAATCATATTTCCTGATTATTTCTGCCATTCTCCCTCAAAGAGGAACACTGGGCAGTATACAATACAATAAAAAATCAAGATATAAAATAGTATATAAAAATTAAAACGTTAAAGTTAACATTTTAGAATGATATTTTTTTTTAAATTAAGGAGGCAAGAATAATTAATCCTTGTTAAAAATTAGTTGACACAGGCAAAGGGAGGGCTCTCATGGCACCAGCCAAACCCACAATTGTTAAAGGTCCATGTCTTTTCTCCTTTTTTTCCTCCTTGCATGCTTTACTTCATGCTTATGAAGCACAGCAGACAGGATATTCTAGGAACTTTGCATCCAGAAGAACAAGTCTCTTCACTCTGTCTTCACTGACTTGACAAAGGCATTTGACACTGTAAACAGTAAAAAGGGAAACTCTCTAGATCATCCTAAATCTCTGAGGAGATTTTGAAGTCAGTTCAGGTACTCCACAACAGAATGACGGAACAAGTTCTATATAACATTGATACATAAGTTGCATTTGGCATTTCCAATGGGGTAAAAAAGGGTTGAGTGTTAGCCCCAAACATATTCAATGTGTTAATAATAATAATAATAATAATAAAGTTGGAAGGGACCTTGGAGGTCATCGAGTCCAACCCCCTGCTCAGGCAGGAAACCCTATACCATTTCAGACAAATGGCTGTCCAGTCTCTTCTTAAAAACTTCCAGTGTTGGAGCATTCACCGCTTCTGGAGGCAGGTTGTTCCACTGGTTAATTGTTCTAACTGTCAGGAAGTTTCTCCTCAGTTCCAGGTTGCTTCTTTCCTTGACTAGTTTCCATCCATTACTTCTTGTCCTGCCCTCAGGCACCTTGGAGAATAGCTTGACTCCCTCTTCTTTGTGGCAACCCCTGAGATATTGGAATACTGCTATCATGTCACCCTAGTCCTTCTTTTCGTTAAACTAGACATACCCAATTCCAGCAAACGTTTTTGATATGCTTTAGCCTCCAGTCCCTAATCATCTTTGTTGCCCTTCTCTGCACTCTTTCTAGAGTCTCAACATCTTTTTTACATCGTGGTGACCAAAACTGGATGCAGTATTCCAAGTGTGGCCTTACCAAGGCATTGTAAAGTGGTATTAATACTTCACGTGATCTTGATTCTATCCCTCTGTTAATGCAGCCAGCACTGTGTTGGCTTTTGGCAGCTGCAGCACACTGCTGGCTCATATTTAAGTGATTGTCCACTAGGACTCCGAGATCCCTCTCACAGTTACTACTATTGAGCAAGGTACCCCCTATACTATACCTGTACATTTGGTTTTTCTTGCCTAAATGTAGAACCTTACTTTTTTCACCATTGAATTTCATTTTGTTAGATAGCGCCCAATGTTCAAGTCTGTCCAGGTCCTCCTGTATCTTAAGCCTGTCTTCTGGAGTGTTGGCTATTCCTGCCAGCTTGGTGTCATCCGCAAATTTGATGAGTTCCCCATCTATCCCCTCGTCCAAATCGTTGATGAAGATGTTGAAGAGCACTGGCCCCAGAACAGAGCCCTGGGGCACCCACTGCACACTTCCCTCCATGTAGATGCGGTTCCATTGAGGACCACACGCTGAGTACGGCGGTCAGCCAGCTACGAATCCATCTGGTGGTGATGCTGTCTAACCCACATTTTCTATCTTATCAAGTAGTAGGTTGTCTACTTTATCAAATGCCTTACTGAAGTCCAAGTAAATTATATCCACAGCATTCCTCTGATTCACTAATTTTGTCACTTGGTCAAAGAATGCAATAAGGTTTGTCTGGCATGATCTGTTTTTAACAAACCCATGTTGGCTTTTAGTAGTGATTTTGTTTGCCTCTAGGTGTTCGCTGATTCGTTGTTTGATTATCTTTTCCAGAATCTTCCCAGGTATTGAGGTCAGGCTGATAGGTCTGTAATTTCTGGGTCCATTTTTTCCCCTTTTTGAAGATGGGAACTACATCAGCTCTTTTCCAGTCCTCCGGTAATTCCCCAGTGCTCCAGGATCTTTGAAAAACATAGTTCAATGGTTCTGAGATCACATCTGCCAGTTCCTTGAGAACCCTGGGGTGTAATCCATCTGGTCCTGGTGATTTGAACTCGTCTAGGCTGGACAGGTGCTCACTTACCGTTTTCTTGCCTATCTTAACTTGCATTTCTTCTGTTTTTTATGGCACTATTTTTGGTAGGTTGGTCTGTTTTTTCCCTTTGTGTAAAGACAGATGCAAAAAATGAGTTAAATAGTTCTGCTTTCTCCCTGTTGCTTGTCACCTTTTTGCCACTTTCACCCACTAGTGGACCAATCATTTCCTTCACTTTTTTCTTGTTTTTACATGTTGAAAGAAGCTTTTTTTGTTATATTTGTTCTTTGCTAGCATTCTGTCGTATGCTGTCCAGGGTCTAAAGAAGGGAGTATACATCAGGTGTCAATTTGGATGGCTCTCTTTGACCTTCACCACTTGAAGGACAAAGTGCCTCAGACAGTCATTCAAGAAATCCTCTCTGCTGATTAATGTGCACTTCTGGTATGCAAAGATGATCTACAGTTGATGTTGAACAAATTATCAGATGCATCTATACTCTTCAGCCTGACTATCAGCCTGAACAACACTGAAGTACCTTACTAGCCTGTGCCAAATACCAAGCCTGTAAAACCAGAAATCAATGTTGATGATGCCTAGCTGACAAATGTAAACACTTGGGAAGCATCAACTGGAGCGACTGGTCTGTGGACTAAGAAATTGACTCAAGGATCAGTAATTCCAGCTAGGCACTGGGGCAGCTGCATATTAGAGTGCTTAATCAACACATCTGTATCTCCACAAAGCTGAAAGTCTACAGAGCTATGGTTATCCCTTTTGTCCTATACTGATGTGACTCCTGGACTTTGTACTGAAGACATATCAAACATCTGGAAAAATGTCAAATGTGTCCTCTCTGCTCCATCCTTGGCATTTGTTGGCATGATCATGTCTCCAGTCTGAAGGTCTTGGATCCAGTGGTGTCTGTTTGAAACAGTTGTTTCATTCTGCCAAATGATAAGACTCGATCTGCTAGAATAGTTTAAAACTGTTCTTGGGCATGGTCTTTCATACATTAAAGCACCAAATAAGCATCTACACTTTCTATAGCTAAAAGGAATTCATGCCCTCTAAAGTGCTGACCATAGGATGGTTTAGTTTTTTCATGCAATTAAGATTAAAGCTGGATTGGGGCCAGTTTTGGATTTATGATTGGCACATAAACTTGATTAAACAGTACCCGTTTCTGGCTGAAGCAGATAAAAAAGCAAACACTTTGGGAATTTTTTATCATGCCATTATCATTCAGAACTGTATTTTGCTTTATTTTGTCCAGACCAGCAAAAAGACAATCTTGATTTCTCCCACCCCCAAACTGACCAATTCACCCGTTACCTGCTCTGCAAGTTATTTCATTTGCTATCTGAGCAAATGAGCAAGGTGAGAATGTATGTGGAATACCCATCTGTTTGACAAATAAGTAATCTGTAGAAAGAAAAATGCTAGTGGTTTACTTCTCAGCCACTTCCACCACACACAGACAGAAAAGCCATTGTTTGTTTGTGGTAAATATACTACAAGCCCTTTGTAAGCAGAGCAAACTGTCTGAATCAGTAAGGTGAGCCCACTGCCAGGAGTTCGATCCTGACTGGCATAAGTTTGACTCATCCTTCCAGCCTTCCAAGGTTGGTAAAATGAGTACCCATATTGTTGGGGGCAATATGCTGACTTTGTAAACTGCTTAGAGAGGGCTGTAAAGCACTGTGAAGTGGTATATAAGTCTATTGCTATATATATGTACTGTATACATACATACATACATACATACATACATACATACATACATACATACAGAGAGAGAGAGAGAGAGAGAGAGAGAGAGAGAGAGAGAGAGAGAGAGAGAGAGAGAGAGAGCTTCCCTCTTCATCACAATCTTAATAACTTAGTATCACCTTCTCTTAAAATCAACAAATAATCTCTTCTTCATCTCATCTCCTTTCTATAAACAAATCATTAAAATGTCATTGTTAAATTCTGATCAGAAATTACATTTTCTTGCCGTTGCTGTCTAACAATACTGTAGAATCTGCATTCTCCACATTCTTCCCCACAGAAGTAGATAAAACGTCATTGATCCAAGAAACTTCTACCTTTCTCAATTTGTTTTTGTCATTTGAGAATAAATGACAGAAGCTCAGGGAATGAAATTTAAATAAATTCTTTTCCTATATCAAACTTTAAAGGAAGTTGAGAAGTACCATAGAATCATAGGGCTGGAAGGGACCTTGATAGTTTTCTAGTCCAATGCCCTGACTAAAGCAGAGGTCCTTATACCATCCCAGACAAATGGTTGACCAATCTTTTCCTCCATCAATGGAGTACCATCTACTCTGGAAGGCAAGTTGTTCCATTGATTAATTGTTTTTAGCGTCAGGAAATTCCTCCTTAGTTTCAGATTAGATCTCCCTTTGACAAGCTTCCAGCCATTGTTTCTTGTCTTGATCTTAGGTGCTATGGAGAATAAATCAATGCACTTTACCTGCCCTTCAAGTATTGGAAGATGACTATCATGTCACCCCTAAGTCTTCTCTTTGTTAGGTTAGGTTAGTTTAACGTTAGTTCAGTAGATAACAGACTAGTAGGTACAGCCTATTCAACTTCTACAGAGCAGAAAATCTATGAAAAGTAAATGATTTATAGAGGATGATATCATTGTGGATGAATCCTTAGATGATTATTGTTGTTAATACAACAATCAGAATGTTATAGAATAAGAAGAGACTTAACTTAAAAAGATGCCTTAGTTTTGGAAAGGAGAGATTCAACTAAAATTGATTCTGAAAATGGTACGATGCTGTCATGGTACGATCCTTCTCTTTCCTATTATTCAAACCTTTATTAGTTACTCCCAAATCTTCCTCTTAATTTGGGCTGCCGGGAGTCCCTACATCGGAAAAATAGATTTTGCATTGCCTTGACACACCTGTGTCCTGCACAAAATGTTGATCTTTATATCAACTGGCAATCTTTTTTATTTGCAATATAACCAGCAATTTTAAAAAAATGATCTGAAAAACACAGCCTCTTACAATTCTGTCAGAAGTGCTATGTTCCACTTTATGATCTCTGCAGTAATAACTCTGCAAGAGGTACATGTAGCAGCCGATTATTGACTTTGAAAGCATTCTTTACTGATTGACTGTGAACGAAAGCCTTCGTTTTTGCAGTCACCTCAGCACCTGGATAACAACCCATTTTTTGCACCTTTGGCTTGATTGATATCTCTAAGCAGTAGGACACTGAAGTATTTATGCTATCAAAGTGAGGGAAATGGAATATTTGATGCCACCTGTCTGTGACAACATGGCAAACAGAACTTATAGTCAAATAAAAGTTCAGATTGTTTCATTAGTTAGTTAATATGAGGACATTTAGAAACTTATATTAGTTTGGTTTTTTTAAAAAATGCTTTCAGGAATACATCATAAAATGTGACAGTAAGAAAAAACATCTGCCTTCAATTCCTTATAATGACAGCTCATAAAACTACACAATGTCAGAGCAGGAAAACACAATTCTGATCATTCTAGTCATGAACTGTAGAGTTATCTCCTGATCTACTGAGTGGCTCAGAATTTGCTCAGCTAAAATGCTGAGATACATTTAGAATTTTCCCAGAGTGTGTTGGGGGACTGCACTTTCCAGAGACCCACTATACCCTCTCCAATTCAATTCTGAATTAAGATGAATTTGAATTGTGCAGATTTTGAACATCATAATTTCCTCTTAACCAATCTTTGCATCTCCAGCACTGTCAGAATTCTGGCAACCAATGAGTTAGGGCACGTTAACTACAGTAAAGGTTTACTTTTGATCTAAGCATCTATTAGTCCCACAAGATATTTGATGTTGGCAAATGCATTTGCTACACTACCTTATGGAAGCATACAATGTTCACCTTCAGGAGAAAAAGTTATTAAAGAACTGCATGAAGACACCTGGAATTTTGCCAGAACTTATCCATTCAAAGACCTCTTGCTTTAATTTTTCAAAGGAACATCTATTCTTTCAGAGTGCAATAATGCCCCTGGAACATAAGCAGTTCCCCTTTTCTTCAAGCACAAAGCTTCAGAGAACTTCTCTAAAAGGTCATCACAGTTTCATAACATATCTTTCAAGTTTTGACCCAACAGTCCTCAGCACAGATCTGAAGTGTGTAGTTATCCAGATATATTGTGTGACATCCACGTATTCTTGGGTCATGGTAAGATTTGTGCAAATAGCACTTACCTTTATTGGAACATTTGATTATTTGAATATTTTGGATGTCCTCCAATCCCATTTGGACAAATGAAGTCATACTGTATCCACTTTTTGTTTCACTTTGTCCTGAGGTGTCTCTTAAATGTCTTTCCTAGTATCTTTATGAGCATTCCTCACCTTGATATTTTGCAGTTGCACTGAATTTCAATCCCCTTAATCCCTGGTGATGATAGCCAGCTTGCCTTTAATAATCAAGATGTTTAATTTTATAAGATGGCCTGAAAAATGGACTTGAAGAATGTGGTTGCATGTTTTCATATTAATGGTTTATGGTGTCTCTCAGGGTTCTACCTGAGGATATCTTATGTACAGCTGTGGATACAATAATTAAAAAGGACTATTACTGCCCTGACCATATTTGTGTCTTTTTAAATATACTTGGTTGGCAACTTGGTGATAGAATCCTAGACTAGTGTCATGATTGTGTCTATGTAGATTCTCAGTCATTCAGGTCATGATTGTCCCAAAGGTGCTTTTTCAAAAGACAGCTGGACTTCCTTTGTTTTCCTTGAAGACTGTTTGCTTCTCATCCAAGAAGCTTCTTCAGTTCTGACTGTTCTGACTTCAGAACTGAAAAAGCTTCTTGGATGAGAAGTGAAACATCTTCAAGGAAAAACAAAGTCCAGTTGCCTTTTGAAAAAGCACCTTTTGGATAGTGTCATGATCCAGCACATTTCTTTCTTTGTTTTTCACTTATTTGTAAAACCACTGGAAGAGATCATTTTGAACTTGAAGATTCAACTTTAGTAGGTTAATGATGATATGTTATAGTAATGTATGGTATAGTAATGTTGATGCACTAATTTAGCTATTGATGTATTCATTAAAGTCTTAGACTAGGACAGGGCTAGGTAACCTTGGCTCTTGTATGACTGGTGGGCTTCAATCCTGCTGGCTCAGGAATTCTGGGAGTTGAAGTCCACGAGTCATACAAGAGCCAAGGTTGCCTAACCCTGGACTAGGATCAGGGTGACCCATATTTAGAATTTACCCTCAGCTATGGAAACTCAATAGCTGACTTTGGATATATCACTCTCTTTCAACTCCACCTACCCCTCAGAGTTATTGCTGGAGTGGGGATTGTAAAATATAACGTAGCTACCTTGACCATTGACAGAAAAAGCAGAATAAAAATCTAAGAGTAAATTACATGTAAATTATTTCAAATTTTGTCTCTCCATCGGAACTCAAACCTTATAATTCCAACAATCAACTAGAATTCAACATGTTTTCCATGTAGTTTGTACTTGAAGTCATCCTCTTTTCTGCCTGGGTCTATAGTCCTGCTGCAAAAATCGAGGTTCCTATATGTCATTTCATGTCTTCATATAAAGTGGTATTTCAAGATACATATGCCACAATAATTAAAGCCTGACTATTGAAAAGGGAAGGAATATATCTATAGATAGATAATCTAATTGTGGAATTATTGAATGATTCGTATGTGTTGGATAGAAATAAAAGAAATTATAACAGAAGTATACTTTGGTGTTGTTGCTTCTCTTGCTTGCTTTAACAATGTGTCTTCTCCTATACTCCAGAGAAAAGAGGGAGATTTCATAGCTGTCTTCTGTTTGCTAGCCCAGAAACCTTCAATCAACTCAAAGACTCTTTGTCTCCTCTTTTTTTTCCTAGGGTGACAATTGATTGCAACTTTTTTCTTTACAAAGCAGAAAGATCAGTTTTAAAAAGTCACTTTAACTTCTGATGTGATAATCTGCTCAACTTGACAAGTTCTGAACTTCAGTATTTTGAGGTTCATTATTCAGCTAAAACCCAGTCCAATTTAACTGTAGCTTTCTTGTCTATTAGTTTAACCCAAGGTCCATTAGAAATGGATTGTTGATGTCTTGGGAACAATTAAGATATTATTTTCCCAACAAACAGGGTGTTCCTTTTAAAAAAAAAATACTAAGTGGTTAAAATATATTTAATAGTTGAATTTTCAGTATACGAAGTGGAAACACATTGAAAGCTATTGGGAATATGCATTTATTTTAACATGCAACAAATGCTTAATATTTTATCGATGCAAACAGGGAATAGGGTATCAGATATGCAAGCTTGAAATAATATATATATTCAATGCTGTGGAAAAGGGAGGAGAAAATAAAGTTATAGAGGCCATTTAAAAGAACATAGTGAAAAGTATCACTAATGCAGATTTAATATGCATATGAATATTGATCTGGGGGTGGGGGGAGAGAAAGGCACAGAGAGAAAGAGAAGCTTTCATGAATAATAGTTATGCTTCACTGTTAGAAGTTCCAGGAGCTTGGGAATCAAGCATCAGCTGAAGAGCAATTGATGGATTTCGACAGGTCAGACAATGTCATTGTAAAAACATCTAATCAATATGGACAAATGTGTCAGAAAGGTGATCTGAAAAAAAAAGATGACTTTATAATAAAGGAAGGGGAAAGCAAGGTACTTCAGCATTCCTTGCCTATAGCCCATATTTTCTGTCTTCTATATTTTTAACTATTTTAAATTTTCCTCACACATAAAAGAAGATAGCCTGAACTAAAAGGGACAAATGTCTGTGCCTTGTACATTAAAACATCAAGTCTACTTTGTTTATATCATCAATGGCTTATGTGCAATTGCCATGCCCATGGACAGAGTCACAATTTAATTAGAAATTAAATGCAGCTTATTTAGTTTTAAGGATGACTGGGAAAAGTAGTCGATTTCTGGTTCATATCATGTTAACATGTGTTCATGAGTGAATAAATTCAGTTCTTTTTCTCCAGTAAACTATGCCATCACCACCACCTCAGAACAAAAATTGCAGGAAAATTCACATTTATATATATATATATATATATTGAACATATTTTTCCAAAATCTTTTTCTTAATGAACACACACACACACACACACACACACACACACACACACACACACACACACATATGCATGCCTTGGTTTTTAGAAAAACCAAGAACTCCATCAAAATTCATGAAGTGAGAAATCCAATAGAAATGTAATTTCGAGTTCACACCATAACCGGGGCACCAGATGTGGTAGGGCTACAATATTCTCAATTTCCAGTCTTTCGGGCAGTGTATATCTCTGAATTCCCAGCCAGCATATCCTGCTAAAGATTAAAGAAAGGTCAGATTTAGATTAGGACAGCCTTCTACAATTTGAGGATCTCCAGATATGTTGTTATATTGATTTTAATTTCCAGAATTCTTAGCAATAGTCATGTTACTTGGGGAGTCTTGGGAGATGAAATCCATCCTTTCCAAACATGCCTAGGTAGAGGGAGGCTGGCTTAGAAAGTGCAGATTAGAACTGAGAATATTGTAAATGTCGGCGATCACATTCCTTAAATATTTTTAGTGTCAATTTCAGTTTGTTGCATCTCTGAAGAAAACATGGATGGAAACCATCTGCTTTGTGGCAAAATGTGATCTTCTAGATCTTGGTCTAGATCTGCAAACCCTTCTTACAATCTGGACCTACTCCTGAGGCTATGTTGTTTTCTCCCCAGGCCATACTACTGTCCATCTTATTGGTATCATTAATTTAGTCTGTACTGCTTTTTGTCCAGCTTCAGAAATGAATGCAGGACTTCTTACACTGATAAAGGAATATGAGTGATTGAAAATGTCTTTTCTGCCATTTTTCTTCTTGGATACTGGGCAAAAGAAAAGTGACACATCTATATCTGGATGCTTTGGTTGTTGAAATGTAGACATTAGACATTGTGATTCAGATTATGAAGGTGTTGACAAGAAAAAGTCTGAAAATGCCTTTTCTGATGGACTTCAGCTGGAAAATAACTCTGCCTAAGAGGCTGGGGAAAGGCTACCAGATAAGATAGTTCTGTGCTAGATGGACCAAATGATTGTATTCAGCAAAAGACAACTTTATAGACAGAAGTTTACATCACCATTACTACGCCTCCTGAATAGCATGAAATAAGAATCTGATGATGATCTAAGTCCTTTCAGTAGGAACATAGAAATTAATTTTGAATTTGGTGGTTTGTAGCTTGGCAGGTGTATTGTTGATAAAGCAACTTGTTGTATTCCATGCAGATACAAAAGGAAAGGAAGTGCAAAACTTTTACAACTCCCTCATGGGGAAGAGAAGAGCCCAATATTGCCATTAATTTCAGTTCATTTTTTCAAAGAATTGAATGAATCTATTGTTTCTTTGCACCATCTGGAAACAATAGGAAGCATAATAAATAATGGCGAACAATGGAATCAGTTTCAAAAGATTCAGATTGTAAGTATAGGTATTAGATCAGTAGATGGCAAATGCAGCATGGAAGAGCAGAATTGTTTGGAACAAGACGCCGATCTGGGGAATATTTTCCTAAACAAAACAATTACACGGCACACTGATTAGGGGAGGGTGGGAGGGGAAATGATGCAAAGCTTTGTTATGAGGCCACTGCCGAAACAATGGGGCAAGTGTGAAAAAAAATGAGCATAGAAATTTGGATGCCATTTGTATAGTTCATGTCAGGTTATTCTCCCAAAGAGACAAAAACAAGATAAATGCCTAATAACAATGACTTTTAATAGATGAAGGCCAAGATAAAAGAAAACAAACAATGGCATTAAATTATAGGGAGGTAGATTTAGGTGGAAGATTAGGCAGAAGAGAACAAAGAAATTCCACATTCTTCACTTTGATCCCAGTTTAGCAACTAAAGAAGCTGTCTAAGCAAATTGTAAAAGGAGATTGCCTTTCTTAGATACTTTAAGGAGATCTTTGATAAGTAGTTCAGTGTTTTCATCCTGTGCAAATTTATCTCAAAATTCTGAGGCTAGTCAGGGACTGTGTTCACAGAATACACTTTACTAAAGTGTATTCTTTACTAAATTAACCCGTTTCTCAGTTCAGATATCATCTGAATCATACATTAAGTAAATGGTTATGCCTAGTTGAAATAACACTATTTAGCATATTAGCATATTATGTAATTGTAGTTGCTAACCTGATTAAGCATATTAAATGAAAACAGCCAATGAAATAGGACCCCTGAGTTATAAAAGTGACTTGCCTGGGCTCAGGTGAGGGAGTAGATTTGAGCTACACTGGACCTGTTATAATATATCACCCAGTATTGTATAAGAACTAAGTAAGTTTCAGATAAATCTTTCAGAGTTAAATAGATAAGATCATCTGTAGTGGGCCATACTGAATCCTCTTTTCAGGATGATATTTCGTTACAATGGCTGCCATTTTCTAGCAAGCCCACAAATAAGACATGGCAAGTAATAATGATAGCCTCCCATTCAAATTTCCTCTTTTGCTTCTGAGTTAGCAAGACGTGGCCTCCACCTTGTAGGTCTATGGTTGTATTGAGACAAGGTTGGTTTATGTAATTTCTTTAATCTTATTAAATGATAGTTCTACAGTACAATTTTAAAATATAGTAGAAAGTAGAATAAATAACGAAAGTAAAAAATATGTGAAATGAAAGAATGATAATCTATCTACAAATTCTAAAATACCAAAGTTTAACATGGTACATTAAAGCAAACAAAGTGGGCAGCAGATGGACTTCTTTGGAGAAGGATTCCATATACAGAGTATCACATATGAAGAAAAAAATCCTGCTTAATTTCCACTTACCTTATCACTAATGTCAAGGATAACAGCACCAGTGGATTATTTTAACAATAGAGCAGTGATATGCAATCAAGTATTTTTTAAGATATCTCAGATCTGCTTAAAAAAATATCAGCAACCAGTGAAGGTTTTGAAAACTTCCCATTAAACTACACCACCACCAAGAATTCCGATTCCTATACTGGTAGAACCTTAACACTCTTCATGTATAGGGTAATAAATAGAACATCCAAATGTTTAACTGGATGTTGCAGAACAATCATAATCAAGTCATAATAGTCATAATCCCCTTGTGAATAGGATCACTCTTATTCTATTCTATTCTATTCTATTCTATTCTATTCTATTCTATTCTATTCTATTCTATTCTATTCTATTCTATTCTATTCTATTCTATTCTATTCTATTCTATTCTATTCTTGTGGGTCCCAAAATATGGATGGTTCTTCTCTACTGGAGAAGAAACAGTATCTTCTCATTCCCCAAACTGTCCATTCTGAAATGTTAATCTAAGCCTGGCATAGTATCATCTAAGCCTGGCATAGTAACCTGCCTCCAGAAGCGGTGAATGCTCCAACACTGGAAGTTTTTAAGAAGAGACTGGACAGCCATTTGTCCGAAATGGTATAGGGTTTCCTGCCTGAGCAGGGGGTTGGACTCGATGACCTCCAAGGTCCCTTCCAACTTTATTATTATTATTATTATTATTATTATTATTATTATTATTATTATTATTATTATTATTATTATTATTATTATTATTATTATTGTTATTGTTATTGTTATTGTTATTGTTATTGTTATTGTTATTATTATTATTATTATTATTATTATTATTATTATTATTATTATTATTATTATTATTATTATTATTATTATTATTATTATTATTATTATTATTATTATTTGATGGAAAGAATGAAATTGTTGTAGTTTCCTTTATCTTAAGATTAACTCCTGGTGACTAACCATGCATTTTTTAGTCAATATTATTGAAAATGTTTGCCAAACCTTCTATGGGATTATCACTGTAACTCTGGAATTTCCTGATGTTTCTGGTCCAGGTATTACAAAGCCTATGATTGCTAGGTTTCATGAAATTAACCAAGATTGGTTAGGTGCTGCCATTCTAGTGCCTCCTTCATACCCCATTCTTGCAGGACACTCTCTTAAGTCTATGTCTATTTTCAACCTTTTTTTAAAGCAGGTAGACTTATTTCTACATAGTAGATGAATGGTAGCCAGCCTTCATTATCCATACAGGAAATTAGTTGGAAGGATTTTTCAAAAGGTATGAAAAGTTGAATGAGGCAGGGAACATGGTGAGTGTCTAGGAAGATGTAGACATTCTGAGTTGGGAAATATATCTGGGTAAAAGATTTTCTCCAAAGTTCTCAAAGAACAATTATCTAATTAAAAGTAAATATTTTATTCAATAGAATTTACTGTCATATGCTGTAGATGTGAATTGTAGCATTGGCAATTTTTTGAATTCTAATTATTATGTTTAACATGGCTGATAGCTGTGTATACATTTATGTACACAGACACACATATGAAGATACAGAAAGTTTTGGGGATGCACTAGAAGGGAACTTTATCTCTCCCAGCCATCCCAAATTAGATGCTGGTTTCTTCATTACTGCCAGCAATAGAGAAACAGCTGCATCAGGAAGGATGGGCCTTTTTTTCTCTTATGCTGTCGCATATTAGAGCTGCTATTGGAGGCAAAAACTGATGAAAAATTGTTTATGTGTCTCTGTGCTTGAATATGTGTGTATAAGTCAATCTCTCTCTCTCTCTCTCTCTCTCTCTCTCTCTCTCTCTCTCTCTCTCTCTCTCTCTTTGTGTGTGTGTGTGTGTACACACACATACTCCATTTCCTTTGCTCTGTAATAGTTTGAAATATATTGGGGAAGGGGATGAATCTGTATTTGCAGAAACATGAAAAAAGAAACATAATTGCATCCCCCATAGGCAATGGTTTGTGAGGGTAGATTTAATTTTAATTTATGGTATCACAATAGTTTGAATAGCTGATGCCATTACAAGCCTCAATGCAAAAAGATGGAGCTAGAGAAATCCACTGCTGCGCCTCTGTGCGCTTCCCTCTCTGTTGATAGAGCCTGCGCAGGGAAATGCAAATGAAAGCGGAGCTCTCTGTTAAAATGTAGGACAGGCTCAAAAAGAAGGTATGCCTGCATTCTTTTAGCCCATAGGCCTGTCTTTGAAATAAACTGCGAACATGGTTACCATGTAATTAGCTGAGCAGTAAGTTAGGTGTTTAAAAATATTTTTTTCAGGTGCCTTTTTGTATGCACACCAGCATCTCAGTCTCAATCAAAGCTGCAACTGAGTTTATCATAAATTATCATGAAAAGGTTTTCTACTGAGTAGATGGTTAATTACTGCCACATTTAAATATTTTTACATATTAATGAGAAATGAATGAAAATCATTTTCAGATTTTTTAACTTCAGCCTGGGAACCCGTCGAGATAATGTGCTCTCTTTTAAGATATATGTGTTCCAGTTTCTTTCTTTTTTTAAAAAAAGCCTTCCTTCTAACAATTTGTTTTCAATTGGTTATTAATGTCACAAAACACTACTCAATTAGGCTATACAAGTTTATTATGATGTTTTCTATGACTAAAAAGCAAAAGAGAAGTACCAAAAAGTATTACAGGTAAAATTGTCTGAACACAGATTTAAAGCAGCATCTGAGAGGATATTTTCTTGGGTATTTCCTATTGCAATTGATGAGAATAATTTTGGGGTATAAAAATAGCTTTGCCAGTTCTCCTTAATTAACACCCTAGTTAAATTTGAGGACTAAACTTTTTAGTGGAATTTAAATTCAGCTCAAGCTCTTGATGGTGTGAGGGGCTCCTCAGGCAGTGATTATAACTGACAATATCAAAAAAACATGATGATATCTAAACTCCATTCATTTGAATATCAAAAACTATGATATCAAAATTCCATTCATTTGAATAAAAATGAATATGAATTAACATGTATGACATAGAAAATTAATTACTCATTTTAGAAGACATGAATGAGAAGCAAATAAAAGCTGTTGTTTTAATTTGTTTTTATTTTCATCCCCCCCTCCCCACTGATTTTTTAAGAAGCTTCTGGCCAACTCTTGGCAGCAGTAATTGTTGTATTTTCCCTCCACCTTAGACTTTTCAGCAATGTCTATGACACCTGAAAAAAAAGGAGGGAAACATTGGAGAGAGAAAAGCAAACTCTACTACTTCCTACAGGCAACAGATGTGCCAAAGACCACAGAGGGTCTAAAAATAGGGCATTCTGTCACAGATGTGATATATAAACTAAACTGCTTGCTTTGAACAGTAAATTGAAGAAGATTGTAGCTGCAAACAGCGAGAGGTATGCTTGGAAAAACCATGAAATGTTCAGGCTTGTCTTTGTATAGATCAATGCTTTTCTAACTTGGCAACTTTTAGATGTATGGACTTCAATTCTCAGAATTCTGGCTTTCTGGGGAAATCTGGGAATTGTATTCCACATCTCTTAATATTGCCAAGTTTGGAAAAAAATTGTATAGATGTTCGTCTAGCACTGAAGATGTTATTTAGTCTGATAACAAAATGTCTGCAAACAAACAACCAGAGAACATTAGGGACTCCATAGACGTATTAAAAAGATCAAAACACATGGAGGCACTCTCTACCCAATGAGTAAACATACTCTGTAACTTAGAATGTTAACTGGAAAATAAACAAGGAATTGCAAAAGCAAACTGGAATGAATTGAAAGAGAAGCAAAATGGGAATTGAATGGAATATTTAAATATAAACATGGGCACATTTCTATCCACACTTACTGTCCAACTATCAGCTGTCCCGCAACTGCCATGCATAAATTCATTAATTAGATTAATTCATTAATTAAATCTATACTGAGCTGCCTGATATGCATGCTATGTCAGTTAATTTTTACATAAAATGATAAAAAATAGCAAAAGTATAACATACTAATCTGAAATATACAGATACCAAAATAAAATATACACTAAACAATTGTTGAAAAGAATTCTGGAAATTGCTGAAAAGTCTAAGCTCCCATCTCTTATTTTTATTCTCCCACAAATTAAAGAGTGTTCCTTCTGAGATGCTTTCTCCATACCTTCTCCTTCAAAATCAAAGTTCATTTGTCAGACCAATGTCTAGGCTGTGGATCTTCCTTTTGTCTCCCAAGTCATTCCCACATACCATTACAATTGTTCTGCATATGTGGGGCATTCTATATAACTTCAGACTAAATTCAATAATTACTTTTCTATTTATTAATTTCTTGCAAGCTGATCTTGCTATATTTCTCTCAAGATCAGTGTAGAGAAGCACAGAAATAACCTTTGAAGAAAAAAATGCAAGTATAGTTAAGTGAATACCAGCTTAGCCCTGGGAAACAAGAGGCAGTGAGAAGGAAACTCAAAATAATTCTATCTTGATTTTTTTGGGTACAAGAACGGGCAAAGTGACACTCTTGTTATGCTTTCAAGATTCTGTTTTTATATCCCACGACAATAGAGTTTCAGTAACATTTGTGTATTTCACTGACCTTTTGTCCTTTAAAGGACTGACAATAATTAATTATAATTAATCATCTTCTTGTGGTCTGCTGGAAACATGTATATATATTTTGTAAATCAGGCTTCTTAAATCTTTTGAAATGGAAGAAGGGCTGAAGCCTCTAGCCACATTCCTGTATGCTGCAAGGCTAGCAGGATGCATTATAGAAATTATTTCATATTTTCCAGTTTTACCTTTTATTTGTCAGATAAAAAATATAGGTTGTGTAAGCCCTTTTTCTTTAATTTATGAAAATATGCCAAGGACGGTGCTACTAGTACTAAGGTGCTGCCAGGGGAGGCATCGTGGCCAGCTGTGTAGATCCAGTGGGCATTTAGAGTTGGACATTTGAAATCTCCAGCTTTGCTGCTACAGCTTCTTTCTTTTCTTTTTCTTCAAGAGGACAGAATGTTTAGAGATGCAGTCTTTCTGTCAATGCATGCAATTTCCTTAACAAGGTTTACTTGTGGGTTTTTTTGGGAGGGATATTAGCATATTTCCTTCAATATTTCTAATGAACTTGATTTTAGTTACATCCACATTCTTTGCTACATATAGTTTTCAGTGAATAAATGGAAAAATGTTAATTTGGGCTACCTCAGAATTTCCCCTGCAAAACCAAGTGTAGCTTTCTCAAAGCTTTAGACCAACAAAGATCCTCTAAATCACCCTTATATTTAGATAAAGCCAAAAGTGTCAGCCAAAAGTGATAGAAGCAGTCCACCAATTATTGTCAAGTTATACTCTGTTGTCTTCTTCTGTGGTCTCCTTGACTGCTCATATTTTCTACTGTGGAGACAAATATTAATAAACCTAATGCATCTGTCTTTGTATCATCTAAGCTTTAGGAGAAGGTTGGACAACCCAGTACTGATACTGAAGAACCATTTTTCCTTAAAAAGCTTTCTTATTTATCTCCAATGTTATAAACTATTTAATAAAATCAAATTTATCTCACCATATAATCATTTCTCTATATTTTTAATAAGTAGACCAGTACAAAAGGCAGATAAAAATGTTTTGTTTTTGCTAAATAAGAACGCTAATTCCTCACTCCATCAATACAATTTTATTCAATGCCATCTTCAGTAATCAATATAATCATGCTATTTTCCCAAAAATCAAATACTGTAGAAAGGTGAGGAGGAACAGGAGAGAAATGATACAGTCAGAGGGATATTGCTGTACACAGATACTGGATTATAGGTAGTTTATACAGATTGATTGATAACTTGATTTATTTTTTAGATTTTTACCACAAGATAAAAAAAATCACAAAAAACCCCAGAAGTTTAGAAAATACATTTTTAAAGATTTTAGGTGTGCTGTATTAATTAAACAGTTTGATTAGACCTAGGGTTAGGAAGACGGGATGAAGTCTAATTTAAACCCTTGAGTGACTTTGGGGCGGTGTGTCTCTTTCTGTCAGCTCAGCCTACCACAATGTTTCTTGTTGGGAAAGCTAGTGATTGAATTCTGCATACAGTGCCTCGAGCTCCTGGAAAAAAGTCAAACTAGCTATAACAAATCATTATCATTATCTTCAAAGAACTCATAAAATAACAGAAGTGGCATAAATAAAAACAGTCAAGATCTAATGGCAAACTTCTTAGATTTAACATCAAAAGTATAATTCACCTCAAGTCTTCTGCAATCACTCCCCTTTAATATGAGCTTAAGGCACAGAAACTGCTGTCTTGACTAGCTCCCTTTTTTGGCTTTATTTTAGAGCTACTGAGAATCAAAAGAGTGATTTATGTACAGTCAGGGGAAGACAGCAAGGAGGCAAGATTAACAGGATCAAGGAACACTACCACAACCTTTCCCAATGTGGCATCCTTGTGAAGGCATTGAATGTATAAATCCCAGGATTCTCAGTCCAGGTTCTGACAGTGGCAGTCCACAAACATCTAAAGGGCCCAATCCCACTACATTGGAGGAAGACTGCTCTAAGATAAGTAGCGAAGATTGTCCATTGGTCTAGTCCCGCAATTTCTTATTTGTAGATTGTCTAGTATATGTGTTTCATACCTTCAAGTCAATGTTGACTGTTGGTGACTTCCTGGACCAGCCCCTGAAGTTTTCTTTGCAAAGATTTTCATAAGTAATTTGCCATTGCCTTCTTTCTAGGGCTGAAAGAGAGTGTCTGGCCCAAAGTCACCCAGTTAACTTCATGCCTGAGGTGGACTTAAAACTCACAGTCTCTTGGTTTCTATCCTGATTTCTTAACTACTACAACAAACTGGCCCTCTATTCTTAGTATATGGATAGTTCAAATCCCTGCATTCATGGCAGAAGTAGATGAGTAATATTGAGCAGCAAGCTCTTTATTATTTCAAGTACAGGATGACCTGCAAAGATGGCATCTTACATATTTTTCAAGTTATAATGGCAACCAAAATTTAAGAACGTTAATGGCATAACATTTTAATCAAGTGAAAATATTATGTTTTCTGCCACATAATGTGGTTTATGTATTACTTTCTGATGGGATCCTGGACTGATGGTCCAATCCTTAAGCAAATCAGAAAACCTTTTCCTAAAAGAAGAAAATCTTGAAGAACCTGAAGAATATTAGGAATGACAGCCAAATTGTTTGTTTGATGTGTCGATGGACACAATCCCGGAATTCACACTAGATTCATAGGGAGGTCTTGGTCTTCATACTGTATTTTGTTAATAAGCATATACTCAGCTATTTCACTATAGAAATCAGTCAGTATGAGTTCATTATGATGTTTGTTATCCAGGTGCAAAAAGTGCAAAATACATTGCAATGCCATTATACCCCTTGCATTATCTATCCCCTCCCAATCATTAACTTGTTCCCTCAGGGGCAGTGCTTCTCCTTCATGAGATGCCAGAGGAGCTGACAGACAGTGCAATGAATAAACAGCATTTCTGCCTCTGTCTTTTTTTAGCCTGTTTTTCACATTCCTAACTGCCTTCAGTCACCAGGACAATGACTCCACAATATCTCCAATTAGGGAGACTTTTTAAGTTGTGGCATACCAGACCTTCCTTCAAAGATGCTAACAACACCTTATCCTCAACAGAGGCATTGACAGCCTCCCATATCCAAGCTTACATATGACAAAGGTGAGCCTGGAGAACACTGTCTATTTTATCAGAGTCCAAAGATCAAAAGGACGTTCAGACAATATGGCCAATTTATGGCCCTGTCACATTGGATCTCACCAATTGTGTGCTACTAAATGTTTAAGAACCAGTTCTGCCAGCTCCACTGCTGCTGTCCTGCTCTTCCCCTAGCCACAGAACAGTTGATTGACCTGCTAGGCACTGAAGCACCCTTCTGTCAACTGGCTCACAAAATTCCAGAAAATTTAACAATTGGCTCTTGCACATCACTGGACTTCATGAATGTCAAGACTTGGCTATATCTTAGTGTCTTTATTGACAAACCAGGGAATTAGGGACACTAAAGAAGGTCCCTGGCCAACAATCTGCCAATGCAATAAGAAAAATACAGTAGAGCTGCTTCACTTCTCTTCTTACCACAATGTAGTCTTTACATTGAGCTCAGTCAGATTCATTTCTAGATTTTCTCCACCATTATGTAATGTCTTCTGCATCACATCCCAGTGTTCTCAAGTAAATGAAAGAGCAACATAGCCTAGGATCAGTCAGAAGTCACTTGGAGGCAGCCTTGTCAAGAGTCTAAGTCACCTTCTATTGCCAGTGAGCAGCCACGCAATCAATGGAGCATCTTGCCAGATCTATGGAAACTCCCCAAGTGCCTTCCAGAAACTTTTAAGATTCATGAGGAACCTGGATTCTAATTGATCCAATAATTCAATGGTGGCTCTCACTTGGACCAAAAAGTGATCTGACCATAGCACAATTTCTTGGAGGAAAAAGCAAGGTTCAAACTGAATTTCCCTGCATATGTCAGATCATCTTGGACAAGCTTGTGCTCACCATGGTGGTGATTAGTTTCCTAACCTTTGCTGATCCAATTCTCAAAATGGGATGGTTGAAGTCACCCAACACTGTTTTCTGTTAAACTAATCCTTACCTCACTGCTGATTGACTTGCCCACCTTGTACCCAGTTATGTATGTTATGTGAACCCAACCAAAAGCATTTGGTAGAAAATACATGTATAATGATGTGATTGCTTAAATGACACAAACCATATACTTTGCATCAAATGCATGTTAACATCATGGCAATGAAGTTGTCATTTGCCCTCCTTGCTCCCTTGCCTACATATGAACCCAGCAATGAATGGAATTATACAAGAGTGCATATTCTGCTATCTAGGTATTCTAAATTTAAACTCTTTACAACAATGGTTTGTGATCTAGTGCCTGTGTCATCTTATGTCCATGAATGGCAATGAATCACATATCTTTGAGTGAAATAACAGCAATTTGCCAGAAAAACATTAAGGCACAATTGGGTTAATGGGGAGATATTTTGGAGCTGACTAAAGGAGGGCATGAAACAATCTCATTAATTCCCTTTTTGGTAGATAGGAGAAAATAATGATTTGACTTGTTCATTATGGCAGCTCATTTTGAATGGGGAACTTGTCTCACTCTGCCCCCAATAGCCATTCTGTGACATTCTCTCAAATTTCCAACTCTGTAATTCATTCAAAAACTTTACCTACCCTTGGTACAGAGCATAAGATATAAAATACCATCTCCTTATACTTATACTCCTTATACTCTAGCAGCAGACTCAGTGAGCGGATCATCTGTGGCAGAATATTTGAATGCCAGAAAGGGACTTATGGGAACCATCAATCTAACTGACTGTTTTGATTTCCCCAGTCTATTTTCATACCATATTTCCCTTTAACTCTCCTTATCTTTGCCTTTGTATATGAACATTATAAATTAAAAGTCAATATCATAAGCTCTGGTATGTCAGGCAGTTGGATATATATTTATATTCAGATAAGATAACTAGTAAAGTTAGGTAAGATGCTCCAGAAATCAAAACAGCCAATATTAAACACTGCAAGTACAGCTGTAGTTTTTAAATATTTTATAATCCAATCAAATTGTTTGAGGAGTAATGCATTTAAATGTTGTTATGGAATTCTCTCCAGACTTTTTAAAATGGTTACTTCATTCTTGGCTTTGCTATTTATGAAATTCATACAGGATGACATTTTTAATAATAGAGCATTTAACTTACAGAGTAGCTGTTTTTTCTCCCTGCAGATATAATCTGTAATTTTCTCACTCCTCTTTGAGAGGGGGCCAAACACATATTATACTTTTATTAATGAGTACATGCGCCTGTTGTTGTTGCTATAATTTCTCTGACCTTAAGTGAAATACTCTTATGTTTCATTCAGCTTTTTAAAAAATGCTTGGATTTTCAATGGTTTACACTGAAATGAAAAAAAAACCGACTGTGCTGTAATATGAACATAATAAAATCCTAAATAAGAAATGTGTGTGGCTTGAGCCAAAAATACTGCCAATGAATTTCTCATCAAATAGTTGCAGTATTTTGTGAGAATCCAGGCAACTAGTCTCAGTGCTTAAGATTCAGTGTACATTTTTCATAGAATTTTTATCAACTGTTGTTACTTCACCATACTTCATTTCTACAGGTGGAAATGAACACCTCACTATGCTTTGGATGCTTCTGGATTGAAAGGATTAGCTATAAACTGTTGTTCCAGGGGATGCCAAGTGGGTTAACAGCACACATTCTTCTGGGGGGGTTCCTTTCATGTCCCAACAAAGAACAAAGAACCAACACTGGATGTAATCAATAGAGGAACTGGCACCTGGGTCTGACAAAAGCTGGGAAGTATGGAAATTGTTGAATAGACTGCGCATGGGTACAAGATCCAGAGACACTCTGAACAAATGGAGCTATCCAGTTGCTTCTGCTCTTTGTAATTGTGATGACATGCAGGCAACAACACACATGTATACCTTTGTGTCCTGGTCAGTGTACACTTGAGGACCTCATGGCAGTGCAACAGAACACAATTAATGTTGTTAGTTTCTGGGCAAAAATCGGTTTACTTTGCATATATTTTAATCTTGTATTTTATATTTTATCTTTTATATCATATAATATGCCTTATTGTAATTGTGATGGTTCTGACACAAATAAACAAGCCACTTCTACACAGGAGTCAATCCACATATTCTTAAGGTGGTCAATTGGAGAACTTGAATTATAGTATATTAAACTTCAAGCAAGGTAATGGGATCATTTTTAAAAAAGATTTCTCTTTTAAAAATCACAAGTAGTCAAGAAACATTCAACATTACTTTCAGATTAAAGAACACTTCCAAACTTTGGCACATCAGGATAGAGGATTCTAACAATAACATGCATCTCTTCTACTTCATTTTTTTTTCAAGATTACATTAAAAATGTCAGAATTGATATAATCTACTTTGAAACATTTAAGGCTTTAAATAAAGTACTCTAAAACAAGGTGACCAAAACAACATCAGAAAACCCTGTGTTCATAGAGTTTGTTTCAGGTTAATATGTGTAAATGCAAAGACTTGTATGGTGAGGAGACATAACATAGTATATATGTATGTGATAGTGTGTGACTGCATGTAGATATGAATAATTGCTGTAAGCTGATGTACATGAATCTGAAAATGGAAAGATCTTGCTTTCTTTTTGTTTCATTCTTGTATATTGCTGGCATGTGGTTTTTAGAATAGAATAGAATAGAATAGAATAGAATAGAATAGAATAGAATAGAATAGAGCTGGAAGGGACCTTGGAGGTCTTCTAGTCCAGCCCTCTGCTCAAGCAGGAGAACCTACACCATCTCAGACAGGTGATTGTCCAGTCTCTTCTTAAAAATCTCCAGTGATACAGCGCCCATGATTTCTGGGGGTAAGCTATTCCAGTGATCGATTGTCCTCACTGTCAAAAAGTTGCTACTTAATTCCAGGTTGCTTCTCTCTTTGATCAGTTTCCAACCATTGTTTCTCGTCCTTCCCTCTGGTGCTCTGGTGTTAGATAAATATTCTCTTCCAATACAAAAGGGCACATATAATACCAGTTGAAACGGATGGGAGAAATCTAAATCAGTACCTCTTTTCTCCTCATAGATTTATTCTGAACTATGATTAATTTGTGGAAGTGAAAGTTGGTTCTGGTTAAGGGAGAATAAGTAGCACTTAATAATAATTAGAGAGAGAAGGCGATTCATAGTGATGCATTGGCTTAATGTGCTAAAGAGACAGGTCAGTAAAAAAATTGAAGGGATAATTTTACAAATTGACAAACATTTTCTTGGAGAAACATTGCTAATTGTGCTGTTTAAAAAGTTTTGCACAGCTCTAGGTGCCAGTAAATCCCAGCAGAGTTTACTTATCTTTAATTGTAGGGTACCAGACACAGCTCTGCATTGCTGCTTTGTAACCCAGGTGCAGGATGCAAAGTACAAGAGGCCATAAAATAATTGTGCCCTCTAAGTGATTTAGATTACTGTTTTTCAAACACAGCAATTTTAACATGTGGGGACTGCAATTCCCAGACTTCTGCAGCCAGCATGCTGATAGGAACTGCATTTTGACCAATCTTAGCTGGCATGGAAGCCTCCTCATACCACTAGGCTAGAAAAAAACAAATGATGCTCATTGAACAGTACATACACTTCTGTATTAGACTTGTTCTCAAGAATTGCCATCAGGGGGAAACTTTAGAGATCTAGAGCCCAGCTCAGCAGACTGAATAAGGGGATTTCTAAACATACTATAGAAGAGATAGTTGACTACCATTTTACTACCATTTTGGAAACCATTTTACTATTCACTTCAGACCTACTGTTAGCATATAAATGTTATATCCAGTCAACCTATATTTGGATGCTACTGTTTCAGATTTTAGTGTGCTTAAATGTTTAACAGATTTGTACTCCATCTGATTGTAAAATATTCCCAAGCTAACATAAAAAAATAACAGAATAATCAATATAAAGCCTCCTAACAATCAAAGGAGCATGTACAAATAGCATGTTAAAACAATGCTCAGTTAAAACATAATTAAAACTCAAAGTAGTATAGAAAATTACACTGGCTACTTAAATAAATATTTATATAAGATGGTCATCAAGGAGCAAACAATAAAAATGCAAAGTCTTGGCAAGTTCTGTAAAATATATATCAGATGTTTTCAGCATGGAAGACATACTCAGCAATGTTTAGATCAGTGCTTTTCAATCTTTTCACCCATTGTACTACTTTTAGGATATGGCAAGGTGTCAAAAACCTGATGACCAAAAAAAAAAAAAGTAAAAAAGTGATAAAGTACAGGTAGTCCTCGACTTACAACAGTTCGCTTAGTGACTGTTCAAATTTACAACGGCACTGAAAAAATGACCATTTTTCACACTTATGACCGTTTCAGCATTCCCAGGGTCATGTGATTTACATTCAGATGCTTGGCAACTGATTCATATTTATGATTGCTACAGTGTCTCAAGGTCATGTGATCCCCTTTTGCAACCTTTGGACAAGCAAAGTCAATGGGGAAACCAGATTCACTTAACAACCTTTTATATCAGGAGTGTCAAACTCAATTTCATTGAGGGCCACATTAGCATTGTGGTTACTGTGGGGGGTCCTTCCTTCCTATTTCCCTCCCACCCTGCCTCCGTCCTTCTCATTCCCATCTCCTTCCTTCCTTCCTTCCTTCCTTCCTTCCTTCCTTCCTTCCTTCCTTCCTTCCTTCCTTCCTTCCTTCCTTCATTCATTCATTCCGCACTTCTGCAGGGCTGTCAGGGCTCAGCAGAAGTGCCAGGATCAGTGCCGGGATCTAGCTGATTGGCGCTTCCGTGGGCCTCCATTCACAAAGCTATATGAGAAGATCTTTCCATATCACCAAGAAGCATGTAGAACAGTGTTTCCAACATGTAATAGCAGCGTGCTATATAGATTTGCAGAAGTCACTCAGGATTAGGCCTTCCTCTCCTTGGATATTGGGATATACCGTTGGGAGGATGAGTCACATGCAGCTCCAAGGGCTTCTTAACAACCCCTAAAATCTTTCTAAACATGATTGATGAGAACAGGCAGCCTGTTGTCTAAAGAACATATACATAACACTAGAGTATAGTACAAACCTAAAAGATGCTTAATACAGTGTTTAAAACCAAAGCACATCCAACACATTACTCCAGAGCCACAACACCAATATGACATCATTCTATTCTTTTTTAGTTGTGTTCTTCAAAGCATTCTTTCCCCAAAACTAAAACAGCATCCAAGTCTAACAAGGAATCCAGAAATATTCCCAAATTACAAATTTAATTTTCAAGGGGAATGCAATCATATGCAAATTTCTTCTCTGCATGTAAATAGTTTCTTACCTTAAATAATGCATTTAGATATTATTTGACAAACTAGTGTCGTGAGTGTTTGTGTGTTTAAAGTACATGGATTTTCATTTTTTTTTAATAGAACAGTTTCAGTGATTGAAGTCTGAAATGGTACAGTCCAGAATCAACTTTACTATCTCAGTGAGATGATCTAGGATCAAAAATACACACACAGTAGTGTTATTCTCAAATAAGAAAGGAAAAATCAATTTAGACACTCTCATAAGCAACCTTACAATAACCAAACAGCAGGTGTTCATGGGTAGAGGGAAAAAAGCACATTTTGATAAGAAAATCATTTTCTTTTTAGTTCAGCCACCAAGTGTGGTTTAGGGGGAGGATAGAGAAAAATATTTGGAGAATTTTAACCATTGAGTGGGGATGAGCAAAGGTGTTTCTTGTTGTTTTTGATGCTTGCCTGAAGATCTTTTGATGCCAACAGATGTTCATCAAATCATGCATGCAGTTGCTGAGGCTGTTATAAAGAGATATTTAATCACAGTTTTAAATCCATAGATAAAGGATATTCTGTATTGCTAGATGCACATGGAGACCCAATGCATACGGAGGGCAGCAAGAATGGGGATAGGAGAGAGCATCAGTCTTCCAGCATCCTCCTCCCTGCATGTAAGCTTTTGATAGTTTTTTTTTCAATGCAAAAAGACAGTTACTATAGAATAATATATGCACTGTTACAATAGCCCTTGTGATAACCAAAAAAACCCTATCACCAACACTATCATCACTGTCATCTTTATACTGTACTTCTAATCTGCCCTATAACTCTCAGAGGGTTACCAAGTTAGGAGGGGGGGGGAAAGGGAAAGATAAAAACAGTAAGCAGTAAACATCATTCAGTTAATTCTTTTGCTGAGCAGGATAAGAGATGTTTCCTATGGAAGGGAAGCTGGTGTGATGGATTACAGTGAAGTGGCAGTTTCTCTGGAAGGAGGGAGCACTTTTCAGAAAGGAGGGGGACAAGAAGCAGCCCAGCCCATAGCTGGATAGGAGTGAGGGGAAGAGAGTAAGGATAGCTACTCCCTAGAATCTCCCAGGGTGAGAGGTTCCGCTAGGGTGAGAATAGTAAGGGTTTAGTCTGGCAAGCATCTGTTCATTGTGTGTAAGTAAATAAAGAACTGAGCTCTGGCTGGATTGTTTTATATCCTTCTTGGGCTTAATTTGACAATGGTGATGAATAATTGCTTGAAATGAATTTAGGAATTTAGCAACAGGAAATTGTGTCCACTGCAGGAAGTAATATAATCAACCACACACTGGATGCAGATATGGATATTATAGCACATCACTCAGCCATCTCAAGTGAGAAGTAACAGCAGCCTTTCATGATATTTGGTAAAAGTTAGAGCAATGTGGTAGTCTCTCTCATTCTCTACTTCCATGCACTGAAACGAAATGTACAACTTTTAGTAAATAGGGTTGTCATCTCAGTCTAATGGTAAATGAATGAATTTCTATTCAAACTACATAGCACATACAAAAATCTCATTTAAAAAAGATTGATTACATGCCATCAAGTCAATGTTGACTCTTAGTGACCACACAATTCCCCCCCCCCCATGATGATATGTCACTTCAGGTATTCCAATAGTGCAGACAGTAATGGTGTCCATCCACCTTGCTGCTGGTCACCTTCTTCTTCTCTTTCTTTCCACCTTTCCCACCATTCGAGCCTTTTCTATAGAGCTAAGTCTCCATATAATGTGTTCAAAGTAAGGTAATTAACACTGGTTGTTTGAGTCTTGAGTGAGAATTTGATTGATCCATTGATCTATTTGTCCAAGGAATTATCAGGAGCTTCTCCAACACCAAAGTTCAAAAGCATCAATAATCTTCTTACCTTGCTTCTTCAAAATCAAATACAGAATCCAAAAGGCACATTTATTTCATAAAAGGATGCAGATTCTTGTCCTTAAAGCTTTTTGGCTTGGTTGGAAATCCATGCACAGGAACCAGATTGACTCTGCTTCGTTCGTATATAGAACTGACATGCACAGTTCATTTTAACTCAGACTTCCTCGCCTGCTACTTCCACACAACTTGGAACTATATTTATCACAGGGCCATTCTAGAAGTTGCAGTCCCAGGATATATATAGTTGAGGAAGTTGATTTCAGTGTAGTAATATGAAAAGCTGGCAGTAGAAAGAAGCTAAATCCCAGACATCACTGTGTTTGTGTGTGTAAAAATCAAGATGGTAGTCACAGTGGCATACTGTAATTAAAGCCATACATATTTTTATACCGGTACTTGTCATTAGTTACACATGTAAAAAGTGGCAGGGCTTTGACTGTGCATTCACTATCACCATCTTGACTTTTTCCCTCTTCTCTGCAGATGTCCTTGGATCTTTGTTTATCGAAATATTGAAATTGGATTGGAGTAAAATTGAATTGGATTACTGTAGTCCTATCATCTGTTTGTATCTCATTTCCAGTATTCACAACTTAAAGCTTATTAGCACTTTGTTATACTTCTGAAGTTTAGTTTCTGTTTTAGGAGAAGGGGCCTTATGAATAAACATCTTTCCCTAACAGAGTCCTTGGGCATATAAATTCTTTGATGTCTTTAGTTCTTTTATGATTTAGAAACTATTTAAGCCTTATAAATCTTTTAAAGTACAATAAAGAAAACTAGAATTTTCTTATTTCACCATTGCTATGATTTCTGGATGATGAAATCCAACACATGAAGAGGACCCTCTTGGGAAAAATATATATATTATTATACCTTGAACTTGTACTAGTATTTGGCAGGATTTAACATCTAAAATGTATTTGCAAAATATAATTATAAAGGATTGAGGCTCGGTTGGATACGGATTTTGGGAACAATTATCTTATTAACTAATAAGATTGTCCCTTCTTTTAAATTCAAAGATTTCACTATCTTATTTGGAATATTAGGAACGATAGATAGATAGATAGATAGATAGATAGATAGATAGATAGATAGATAGATAGATAGATAGATAGATAGATAGATAGATAGATAGATAGATAGATAGATAGATAGATAGATAGATAATTGTCTGTTAAAGAATTTCAGTAAGCTGAGGAATTTCTCAGTGGCTTGCTTATCTGAATGAGGAATTATGGTTAGTTAGTTTGCAATCCTAGCAAGCCAGATTCTTAATTGTTCCTTTTGGAACAATTTTTGGCTTTACATTCTGGTCTGTGAGATGAAATTGTGAACAAGCCAGGGAAAGATTCTCTGATTTGTTTAGCTGCTCCTGCTGCCTATATGGAATAAGTCAATTGCCTCACCAGGGATTTCTAGTCACTTAAAGCATCATTCATTCATCTGGTAATGAAGACAGACTTTGTATTGCTACAATGAAGGTTGTCTGACATTATAAACATTATAAATTAATGGCGAGAAAATAACTTAAGGAAGAATAATAAGAATTCTGAAGAATTTTGCTTATTTGCATATCCTGACTGGCAAAGACTCAATGTATTTAAGGCTTTAAGAGATAATGCTGAACAAAGTATAATAAATATTATTTCAATTATAATTGGAAAAAAGTTCAAATTTTGAGACAAATTGGTAGATTTAGAATTTCTTAATATCTTTCTCTTGATTTTAAATTCTATATGTTTATTGTTTGCATAATGTTGTTAATGATTTCTTAGTGTGTTACAGATGTTTTATCTGCGAATCAATCTCACTGAATTCTATATATTTACTGTTTGCATAATTGTTTATTGTTTTGGGCATTATATTTATTAGATTTGTGTACGACCCATTTCATCTAGAAGTGATTCTGGACAGCTTACAAACATTAAAAAATTAAAATGATAAAACAATAAATAACAACAATAATAATTTACAATTGGGAACCGGAAGTACACAGGAGGAGGTGGGGACTTCTCTTAATCCAATAGCCACCTCCAGAGTGGTGCACTCCTGTTGGGGCCCCAGGCCAACTGAGAGAGCCAGATCTTCTGCCCTTATGGAAGGTCAGGGGTGCGGATCTTATCTTGGGCATTACAATGTTCCAAAGTATGGCACTTTGAGGTTGTCACCTTTAGCTGACAAAAAATAAAAGTGAGATGAAAATCAACTAAATAAATAAAAGTTATAATCAAAGAAAGTTATTTTAAAGAAAAAATGTTTCTGATTAAAAAGCAAGAAAAAGATCCATAATTATAATGTATTGATATCCTGTGTTGGAAGCAATAATGTCCTAACTTACAGAAGCTGACAACCAAAAGTTGTAGACAAGACATTTTTTGTAATCAACCTAAAGTTCACTGGACAAAACGGTGGACAGGATGGACCTTTGATCTAATATGGCATAGCCACTCTTCTGTCTCATAGAACAGTATGCCAAAATTAAGGAAATCCCAGATGAATTGCATTTGGCATTAGAAGTGAAGCTAACATCCTGATCTTTATGCAACAGCATAGACTAGTGGCAAAAGGAAAGATTGTCATTTCAGCTAGCAATCTCTTTCTTCTGTGATATTATTTATGTCAAACCATGCTTACCTGAAACTTTCAAAATAGCCTTTCTTGGGGAGTTGGATGCTAATAGTATAAATGATAACTATTTTAATTACTATCAATCTTACTTATCAGTGAGTGAGAGTCTTTTTTCACACAGAGACATAAAAATCTCTCTCTTCTCTCCCTCTTTTGGCTGCTACAGTTAAATGTGACATTGAGACAGAAAGGTATTACTCATTTTTAAAAAAATAACATTTATTTTTTAAGTATCAGACAGCCTGGTATGCAACTGCAGCCTGTTAAATGAAAGCACTGGATACTCTTCCAACTATGAATCCCATGTTGTACAGAATTCCATTTCTTGCCCTGAGTAAGAAAACTTGTTTTTATTTTTCAGAATAGAATATCAAAAATATCTGCACTCAAAAGCAGTGCCTTGCAATGGAATTGCATGTCCTTGAATATTGCTTTAATATTTCTTTAATTTGAAAGGGAGGAGAAAAAGGAGGGGTGTCTGTGACTGTTTATCAGAAATAAAGCCAAATATGATGACCAGGGAATTAGATGTATTGTACTATTTGTTAAAAAAATACCATCCTTATATGGATGACTTGCATCTCTAAGAAGGCAAAGGTTAGAACAATTAACCAGTGGAACAACCTGCCTGCAGAAGCTGTGAATGCTCCAACACTGGAAGTTTTTAAGAAGAGACTGGATAGCCATTTGTCTGAAATGGTATAGGGTTTCCTGCCTGAGCAGGGGGTTGGACTGTATGACATCCAAGATTCCTTCCAACTTTATTAATTATTATTATTATTATTATTATTATTATTATTATTATTATTATTATTATTATTATTATTATTATTATTATTATTATTATTATTATTATTAGTATTATTATTATTATTATTATTATTATTATTATTATTATTATTATTATTATTATTATTGTTATTGTTATTGTTATTGTTATTGTTATTGTTATTGTTATTGTTATTGTTGTTATTATTATTATTATTATTATTATTATTATTATTATTATTATTATTATTATTATTATTATTATTATTATTATTATTATTATTATTATTATTATTATAGTTTGTCAATAACTTTGTGTAAATACCCTCCTACAGGTTTTTTACTTTTCTTTCACAATTTTGTTAATTATTCCAGTTTGGATCCAGGATGTATTATTTTGTGAATAGAAGAAACCTGGATTAAGAAGAGACTGCAGAAAGGCAAAAGCAAATCCTCACACACCCCCTCCAAGAATCCTAATTTTCCATATTGTTCCATTGCAGAGGAATTTCTTTTAGTAAATATGGAGTTGGCAGAACTAAGGAAGAGAAATAAATAACCCTTCATTGAATAACTTGATCAATGGGCCCTATCCAACAAAATGAGCTTCAATGTGGAGAAAAGCAAAGTCTTACATTTAGGCAGGAAACACCAAAGATACAAATACAGATTGGGCGAGAACTGGCTCAAAAACAGTAACTGCAAGAGGGACCTTGGAGTCCTAGTGGACGATCACTTGATTATGAGCCAGCAGTGTGCAGCAGCAACCAAAAAAGCTAATACAATCCTGTGTTGTATAAACAGAGGCATAGAATCAAGATCACGCGAAGTATTAGTACCGCTTTATAAAACCCTAGTAAGACCATACCTGGAATACTGCAGCCAATTTTGGTCACCATATCACAAAAAAGATGTTGAGAGTTTGGGAAAAATTCAGAGAAGTGCAACAAAGATGATCAAAGGCCTGGAGACTAAAACATACGAAGAACGGCTATGGGACTTGGGTTTGGCTAGTCTAAAGAAAAGAAGAAATAGGGGAGACATAATAGCAGTGTTCCAGTATCTGAGGGGCTGCCACAAGGCAGAGGGGGCCAGGTTGTTTACCAAAGCACCAGAGGGAAGGACGAGAAACAATGGCTGGAAACTGATCAAAGAGAGAAGCAACCTGGAATTAAGGAGAAACTTTCTGACAGTGAGGACAATCAACCAGTGGAACAGTTTACCCCCAGAAATCATGGGCGCTTCATCACTGGAGATTTTTAAGAAGAGACTAGACATTCACCTGTCTGAGACAGTATAGGTTCTCCTGCTTGAGCAGGGGGCTGGACTAGAAGACCTCCAAGGTCCCTTCCAGCTCTGTTCTGTTCTGTTCTGTTCTAATAGTGGAACTCTAATTCATTATCATCATCATCTCAATATTTCTCATATTCATTGTGAAATATTTTGCATTGCTTTACCAATCCAGACATTGGGTTGTAAATGAAGCTTTAAATAGCCACCATGACTAAAAATGTGAGATGGATCCACACATGCATATTTGTGCAAAAGATAAATCTTATCATTGTAAAACATATCACTATCTCTACTCCTTATTATGTAGATAAGGCAATTGAAGCTAAGAAAGTGTAGCAAAGAAAGCATTGCCTAACCTATTGATTATTGGTTGGATTCAGACAACACACTGAGGACAACTAAACAAATCATTATGGCTTATCTTGATGCATGAATCTAGCTAATTAGAGTGAGATGCAAATTAAGCACTTCTTGATTCATTGCTCACTCTCTGCTGTACATCACAATTATGTGATCATGGCTGCTATCTTGATTCTTTTGATCCATCTGTGGACGCTCCTGGGTCTTCCTACTACCATGCTAAAGAAACATTTGTTTGATTTATAAAATCACTTTTAAATAAAACCTCTCACTTACCAGTTGCAGCTGAAAACAGCTTACAATCTTCAAAACATTAAAATGCCCAACTGGTGCCAGAAAGATACACTATGTTTGCATATGATCAGGGTATTACAGGACTACTTTTCTCCTATTTTTTCTTCCACCCTCAGCAGTCTAGTAGAGAGGGTATGTTCTAAAGCCCTTCTGTTAGACAATGTCTTCTTGTGGAATTATGCCTTCTCAGTGGCAGCACCTGCCCTGTGGAAAAGCATCTCCCCAGAAATTTTGATGGCCCCAATGTGTGAGATGGGCAGCTAAATAATTCAATCATCTATCTATCTATCTATCTATCTATCTATCTATCTATCTATCTATCTATCTATCTATCTATCTATCTATCTATCTATCTATCTATCTATCTATCTATCTATCTATCTATCTATCTATCTATCTATCTATCTATCTATCTATCTATCTATCTATCTATCTATCTATCTATCTATCTATCTATCTATCCTAATATTATCAGATTGAAGTTAATTGTAGGTGTGATGATTTATTATGAACATGTCCTATTGTTTTCTTTGTGTTTATTTGCATTTTTGTATCATTTATATATTTGATATAGTCAATTGAAAATCAAAAAAATTTATCTATCTATCTATCTATCTATCTATCTATCTATCTATCTATCTATCTATCTATCTATCTATCTATCTATCTATCTATCTATCTATCTATCTATCTATCTATCTATCTATCTATCTATCTAATCTATCTCTATCATCTCATAGAACAAGGTCTTCTGGAGATGGAAAGTGTGTTGCAACTTTCATATTCACACTGTCTAATCTGACCTTTCCAGAAATACTTTTGTGACCTCCTTGTTAGATCTGTTGTCCTTCAGGATTTTATCAGTGACTAGCTGCACACAGCAAAATGCTTGGAATTTGCTTTCTGCATTGCTTTAATGATTTATGATATGAACTTGGCAATATGTCAGGGAACTGATCTGCTTCCATGTCATTTGCAACAATTATTTGTTCCCTTTCCATAAAGTGTTGGACTGTAGTACAGAAATCCTGCTAACATGTCTGAAGAACAGCTGGTTTCATAGTTCTGTAATGGATGATGATCCTTATTACTCCCTGATACTTCTGCCCCAGATCCCAGATCTGAGTCAGCAGCCACATGCCAACAAAATAAAAAAAAAATACATTTGGGTCAGATTCACGCTAAAAATAGCAAAGGTGATTTGGTATATAGAAATGTGGAATTTGGTGTTGCTTTTAATATTTGTGATTTGTAGAACTCTGGCAGTAATAAAACTGAAGATTTTTTCCTTTTACACCAAGGTGATTTTCCACTGACTGCATGCTTCCCAGATTTGTTTTTAATTCCCCAACATCCTCCTTTCCTAGTGATTTCCTATCCAGCTAATGACCAGGTCCAATCCAAATTTGGCTCAGCCACTGAGATGAAACATGATGTTGCCACCTGCTGTAGGTCAAAGCATGGTAAATTTATCCTTTGGACTGCTTAATTTCAGAATATAATCCAATCATATTTCTTTTTCCTTTTATCATAGTTACAATTGTTCTTTAATTTTTCCAACATTCTGTAATTTTCCATTCTTTCTCGATAGTTATTTAGAATTTGTTTTTTTTAAAAAAGCAAGCATAAAGGCAGAGGATTTTTGTGGTGCTTAAATCAGTATTTTTCAATCTTAGCAACTTTAAGATGTTTGGATTTCATTTTCCAGAATTCCTCAGCCAGCATGTCTCATCTCAAAGTTGGTAACTGTGAAAAGAGTTTTCACTGTGTGGGATGGATACACATGTGTCTTGGTTGACTGAAAGCTTCTCATAAGATCTGAGATACTCCTTTTCCATTTGAGGACCTAGCTAAAGGGACACCAATGCTTTGCTTCAGAAGTCAATACAATGCTAGTGAGACAGCAGCTAATCAGAAGAGCAGGTACTTAAAGGCAGGGCTTTTTTTCTCATAGAACACTCAGAACGGAGTTCCGGCACCTTTTTTGGATGGAACCTTATAGGATAGGCAAGGTGGGTTGTATGACATGTGTGAGTTCCGGCACCTTTTTTTTTTTTTTTTACAAAAAAAGCACTGCTTAAAGGTAAAACTAAGTCCTCCTTGCATACTGAAAAAAAGGAAAAAAACCACAAAATAGATTTTCCAGATTATTTCCCATTCTTTCCCCATCCCATCTCTGCCTATTTATTATACATACACAGCCATTTTTTAATTGCTGACCCTTCTTTAGTCTTTTGAAAAGCACTCTACATCTTTTGGCAGAGTGCCTAAAGACAATTCTCTTTCTCTCAGCCTCTCTCTCTCTCCCACTCCCTCCCCACATCTCTCTGGAAATCAGACCAAGGGCTGAAGCCCGATTCTATCTTTTGTATTCATTGCAATAAACAATTAATTTGGGGCATTCAAAACTCGGTTACATTTAGAATCGGTTACTATAATAGCAGTTCATCTGAGCTTGTAGCTCCTTACACTCAAGATATCCACTTCCATCTTTGACAGTAATGCAGCAAAGTGAGGCTCAGGGTAGTCTTACACAATGTCTCTCTTTGATTTGGATTGAAGGCAAGAACCACCTCCTGTGGATTCAAGGCAAAATTCTCTTAGACCGAAATAAATATAGGCTGATATACAAATACACTTCTGAAGGAGCTCTGCTGACATCAAAACATATTCACATGATGCTTTGGTAGGTCAACGGTCGTAGGTTAGCTAATAATGTAACTATATCACCACTGTCCTTCAAGAATTCTATTTGTTTTTTGTTTGTTTTTTTGCTTTTCTTGCGGTTTTCATTGTAAACTATTTCTGAGTCTGTAGGCAAATAGAAGCTGATTATGAACAGTTTGAGTTAATAAAAACAAAGGACAGTTTCATTGCCTTTGTTGAAAGTGACTCCATGGAGGGCTTAGGACGCTCTCCATTCCATTATGACCTCTTTTTAAAATAATTTGTATTGAAGTTTACAAATAGAAAGAGAAAAAACTCTAATATAAACTAAGACAAATATAAAAAGTAAAAAATACTGTAAAAAGTGCAGAGGAAAAAAAATAAAAAGGGATGTATAAAGAAATGACTTTCCTTTCCATCAATATAAATTACTTCAGAAACTTATCACCCTCTCTGATTTCTTCTTCCCATATCTCATCTCTTATTAATAAACACATTATAAAGCCTTGTCATTCAGTCCTAATCAGCCCAAGTCTATTAGGAGCTACCAGAAACAAAAACACACATGCATATATATAAAATTTGATCAAATAAATTCGCTTTGTATTCTTTCCATTTACTTTTTTTTAATGAATTTTGAACTCTAATCCCTTCAAATAGTATCATACAAGTTGATTTCTTATCATTTTCTCTTTGCTTCCTTTCAGAAAGTTCTTAACAAGTTTAACATGTCTCTTTTGTGAGTCCAAGATAAGAAAGCTGGTTTATTATTTGTATGTCCCATTTAATGATTAAGACATCAGATAGTTTCATTTGTAAATTTCATTTTTCCCCCATCATGGCACTGAGTCATTATATGTGCTTGGAATGGGGGCTCTTGGTTGGAGCATTCATAGTTGGTGAGAGGTCTATACTTCTATTTCTGTCTGTCCAATTTTGTGTGGCAGGTTACAGGTCCTTGTCAACCAAGGAATATCACCTTGTGGGGACTAGGATAAGTGCCTTCTTGCTGTAGCCCCTCCCCTCTGGAACATTTTCCCTTCAGAGATTAGGATGACCCCAACCCTGTTGGTCTTTTGTAAGACCTTGAAGACCTGGTTATGTGTCTAAGCCTGAAGCCCTGAATGTGTGAAGGGTCCATTTCCTGGTTATATTAACATCTATGATGGTATTTTTTCTTGGTTGCAATACATATTTATTTTTGTTCTAAACTGTAATTGTTTTTATAATTTTCCACCCACTTCTCTGAGATGAAAGATAGGAAATAAATAAATAAATAAATAAATCCAGTGTAGCATTTTTTCCCACATCATTCTTGTAGCCTGACATTTTAAATCCATTTTCCCATATTCAAATCAGCCTTGGTTTCTGTTTTCCATCATGACATCTGAACTGCTTTCATTCCTCCTTGTCACAAAGGGAGCTGGAACCTATGCTTTGCTTTTTCCCCGCTCCCTCCTCTTCCCTTTCCTGTCATTTATTTTAGATTACAAGGTTGATCAGTCCCCATTCTGATAGTTATTCTAGCAATCATTTTGGTTAGAGAGCAGAATACAAAAGCAAGCAAAAACAAATGGAAGAGATACTACTTTACTATTATTTATTATTAAAGAAATGTATATCCCATCTTTCCATCATACTTGCAATAACCAGGAGGTATACGACAAATTAAATGTAAATAAGTTTACAAAACACTAAATTAAAATAATGCCAGATAAAAGAAATAAGGCAATGGCTTGTTTATTTGATGACCATGTAGCTGTTTGATGCCCTTCCATTATATGAAGTGGAAGAGACAGTATGTGTATGGATCTCCCTATGTGTCTGGCACTGAATGGAGAAGAAAACTCCATGTACATATTTTGTGGTCCCCCCCCCCAGATTTTATAAGAACAATCAGAAGATTGAATGAGTGGAGTTCTACTCTTCTTCCCCACCACGAACTCCTTAAATGATTGAGAAGTTCTACCATCACTTACTGATATAGCTATACAAATCAAGCAGAAATATCTGTTAGTATTCATGGGGTTTCTACCCATAATACGTTCATATGATGATCAGAACCCTTTGTTTTCACTGTTTAAGACATGAGGAATATTTATATGATGAAAATAAACAGTATACTAGCAAACCATCAACATCTTCAAAATTACCTCAGAATTAACTATTGGTAGGTACAATAAATTATCCTGACTACTTAGAATGATAAATTCAATTTGAACTACCATCCTTTCTCCCTGAATTGATAATTTACTGAGATTGCTTTCATAACCAGGCCAAGATAATTAGTAAACAGCATATTTACCAAAAAATCTCTATAGTACAGATATCATCCACAGCCTTAGAACCAGTGATTCTCATAAACAAAGAGATGAATATGGGAGGGGTTATTGTAAAGATGAACAAATCAGATGGCATATAAGATTCTGACATTATTGCACAAATGACTTATAGTGGCAAGTGACATAACATGGTACAAATTACAAAACCACATTATTTGCACAATAAAGTCATGGCTCATATGTTAACATTACTTGGCTTGTAACAGGCTCCTATGATGGAGTTGGCTTTGTTACCCTGAACAATCAGGTCAAATCCAAGAATAAGATAATAAGACATAGCACAAATCATATAATATCACTGATGCCATGACTTCATTACTCACTATGACTTCATCATGTGTCATGGCATGAATTTAGAATAGAATAGAATAGAATAGAATAACAGAGTTGGAAGGGACCTTGTAGGTCATCTAGTCCAACCCCCCACCCAAGCAGGAGACCCTACACCATTTCTGACAGATGGCAGTCCAGTCTCTTCTTGAAAGCTTCCAGTGAAGAAGCTCCCACAACTTCCAAAGGCAATCTGTTCCACTGGTTGAGTTATGTCATCAGTTGCACAATATTATTTGTTCCCTGCAGATCATGGCCCTTATCTAGCTCACTTCTACCTTTTTGCTTAGCAGAGAAACAAGGAATCAAGGATCACTGGGAGGCATCAGTAATGAACATTATCAAACCTGTTTTCCCACTTCTTAACTAGGAAACAATCTTTTTGATAATGGTGGTGATTGTGGTGACAATAAGCTTCTTGCCTCTTCCCCAGAAAAATCTACTAAGATCACTGGGGTACAGTAAACTTAACTCCCCTTCCTCTGGGAACAGTGGTATACATATAAAACAATAATAATTCTATTATCCATTCCCCCAAAGTATTTGGCCATATGGGAAAAACATAGTATGCTGCCCCAGTGAGATAGTTATTTGTGAATTGCACATTGATGATTTTTAACAACCTCATGACCAAAGGTACAGTAGCCTGTCTCTCTGACAGAGAGAAGTAGTACTTTAGTATCTATGAAAAATCTCAATAATCCAGGTCATGGTTGTCCCAAAGGTGCTTTTCCAAAAGGCAAGTGGACTTTCTTGTTTTTTTCCTTGAAGATGACTGACCTTCAGAGTGCTAACAATCAGATGACTGCAAAGAATATAAATCCCTCTATTTCCCACCATTCAGTTAGAATTGAAAAACGTTTGGATGAGAAAGTCCACTTGCCTTTTGGGAAAGTATCTTTGGGATGTGAATGTGTCCATATTAGTATGCCTGAGTGGTCTCCAACCCATATCAAGCAATATTTGTGACATCACCACCACTTAAAAGTGAATGATCAGAAGAAACCATCCCCCTCCATTTTTTGTTTAGAACTTACTTTAAGACATCCTGTATATTTGGAAGAATAGAATTGCCCAGTAAATGAGCAAGGCTTGCAGAAGAATAGGAGAGAGTGGTTAGCAATTGGGGCAATTAAGGGATGTTTTGTGAGTGGGTGGAAGAAAAGGGAGGATGACAACATAGCCAATACTTGGCGCTTAGCCCAGGACAGCTGCTAGTCACTATGTGCATAGATGAAGGACAAAACTATATGGCTGTTTTTAAGCAATTTTAATTGGTTCAGTTTTGGAACTTTGACTTCAAACCCTGTTTTGGAAGTTTGGGCTTCTCTAATTTGCTCCAGCAATTTTAGCATGACTTAATTTGCATTAAACAACTCAACTACATTTAATTTGCTGTGACAACTTTGATTATAATATGCTAGGTTTTTTACTCTTCTGCCAGGTCCCCAAGTTCAGTATTATTAGTTGCAGAACAGGGTCAAGAAACCCAACTCACTCAGGCTACTAGATCTAGACTGCAAAAATACAGGCAGAAAAGAATTTGTTTTTGTATAGCCTTGCTGCCCTCTGGTGGTCATCCAGATTTTTTGTAGCCCAGATTGATAGCCCCACATTTCCTTCAGTCTAGATTGCTGAACAACACTTTGATATTGGAAATCTCTAGTAACAACTAACTGGCCCTTCCTTTCAGAGTCAGTATAAAACAGTGTAGTCTGAGGAAAGGATCCCAGGAAGATCTGCTATATCAATGGCAAGCTGATGTTTCCTCATATGGGATCTAAGTGACACCAACCTTGAACAAAACTAGCTAAGTGTGACTGCTATGGGATTCTGAGAAAAAAAGTAGAAATGGGAGAGAATGTTGCAGAAAAGATCACTGACAACTGGTAGAACTTAAAAATGAATATTCTAGACATTTGGTTGCAGGTTGATCAGTCATAGCAAATGTTTGAAATGGGGATAATGTTGCCTCAGAATTCTGAATCCATACTGACCACTTTTTGATGCTGTTGTTTGCAGATTGTGACGCTTCTTTTAGTGGCTGGTGGCCATCATCTCCAGTTCTTCAGATTATAGCTAGACTCATTCTGAGGGAAAACTGAAATAAAAGCCATAATGGCTACTAGGTTCAATGTCATAAAAAGTGTGGTTCTTAACCACTCCAGTTGATAAAACATCTCTATTCATCTTATCACCACTGGATAAAGACATCCTTAGGTCAAATCTGCATCCATGTAGTTTACTTGGTAAAAATACAGAAGTTGTTTCCTACTGGGTCGCTGGGCTACAGTTTTGCCAAACTTCAGCCCTGATGATCTCTTATCCAGGTTCAAATCATGCTATCTAGCTTACAAGTCCAAACTGATTAACCAGGTGCTTTCGTGTTTGGATGGAGCCATAGTGAAATACAAGTACAGGTAGTCTTTGAGTTATAACTGCAACTGGGACCAGAATTGGGTCATAAATTATGATGATCATAAGTTGAGGCATTCACACGACTAGACATGATTTTGCCACCATTTTATGGTAGTCATTAAATCACATGATCATAGGTCCAAATCTGTTCTCTTGAATTGGCATTTCCCCCCCAGAAACTGGCAAAAAATCCCATTGAAAACCACAAAAAAACCCAGCAAACCATGGTCATATGCTACAGGATGCTACAACCAGTTGTAAATCTAAGCCAATTGTCAAGATCCAGAAAATGCAATCACGTGACTGGAGGTTGGGCAGTGCAACATTGTATGACATCCAGTAGTGCTTTATGGCTTGTAAAGCATCCTTTCTGAGGCCATAGTAATTCCTAATGGTCATTAAACAGCCAGTTGTAAGTCAAGACAACTGGACACAGTTTTGGTATCTTATCACAAATGTGTTAGAAGTTTGTGGCTTAAAGCAGGAATGTCCAATCAGTTTAATATGGCCCTACCAAGCTTTGGATGTGGCTGCCAGACTGCTATTTTAAGGAAAAATGGTTCCATAGGCCGTAATCACAATGCCTAGGATTAATTTGAACATACTGTTATACCAGATTTTGTTTTCTCCTGGCTCTTCCCACTCTGGTGATCTCCAGCAGGGCTCTCCATGAGCAGGGATAGCCCTGAGAATACTTATGTTCCCTCGACCTAAGATCTAGCCCTGGGATGCCTAAACTTTTTGAGTCAATTGCAATGTGTGGAATATTGAAAGCTCATGAAGGCCTCTCACACTTTGGTTGTCATGCTGGGTTTGGCAGAAGACAAAGAAAGAACAAGCTGCGGCCACACATTCTTTTATTTTCTCAGAATACATCCAGGGCTTATGTGGGTTCAGAGGCATTACAGTATATATAAATTTGCTACTGTGCAGCATGCTAAGTTCACCCCCCCCCAATATGCACATCTTTTTTAAATTAAATGAAACTTTAAGGAGTAAAGTTAAGTCAGACAGGCAGTTTTGCAGGCCCCAAGGAGACACATTGGTGATCCTGGATTCTACATAGAGGACCTAGTTTGAATGATCTATTCCTGGCCACAAAGCACTTCAGATTCAGAATAATACACAGTTCAGCCCTGGATTTGAATTTGATTGCCCATGCCACAGCTTATCTTTCACTTGTGCCAGGAACCGCTGAGCCATTAAATGTTTTCCCATGGATTAAGTACAGGATCCTATTCTTAGAGACTAATTTTCTGGACTATCTTCACCTCTCTTTGTTGTTACTAAGGAATTCTAATATCAGGGATGCTTACCTGAAGCAACAAATTCTTTCTGAGAGTTTTTCTACATCTTAATGAGAACTTTGGTTTACTGCTTTCATCCAGACTCTAGCTGTCTATTCCTTTGGTTCTGACTCTTGTCCCATAGCATTTTGCATCTGTCTCTTCCTTGCTGTTACCTACAATCCAGTTCTACCTCCTAGTATGAGAGCATTGCAGCGTATGTAGAAGAAAGTTGTTGAGGAAACAAATGTACACATGTACACTTTAGGGCAAAGAACCAGGCATCTTGGTCATTATTTTTTGAATGTTTTTTGAAGGGGCAATAGAAGTATCTTCCCTTTTTCCCCCAAGGAACAAAAGGGGAAGATTCTGACTACTGAGGCAATTTAATTAGATTTAAGGATAATTAAATTCATCCCCCCTATATTAACCATGTTCACAAATATTATTGCATCTCATTAGATTTCATTCTTCTATCCTTACTGAACAATATTCACCAGTAGTTTCAGCTTGCAATAAGTTCATTATGAAGATAAGGTGGAATTAGTGTAGGAAGCTCAGCTGGTTGAAGGGGTCTGTGCTTTAATTACTGCAGAGGGTGTGCATATTAATTACAACACAAGTGATATTTACTGTACCTCAGGAACATATGACAGGGTAAAGATACTGACAGCACTAGCTAATAAACTCAGTATGATAATGAGGGAGAAAAGACCATAAAAATAGAAGGAAATAAAATTATTCATAAAGTATATTGATCCCAAAGTAAAGACATTAAGCTCTGGTGAAGGGCAACAAAAGGGAAGCTCCTCACTTTATCAAACAAATAACCAAAGGAGAGAAATGTTAGTACAGAGACAGATTGTCATTATACCAGTCACGTGAGAACGCTCCAGAGGATGCAGAGAAGCAGTAAAATAAGTTTTTGAAAAACTTTAAAATTCAGCAGAGCCATCACCTGCGGCAACAGGGGTGAAAGTGACTAACAGGTCAGGCTAATTAGCTTTCTCCAACTGTTACCCTCCAGATGTGTTGGACTTTGATTCCCATCATTCCCAACAAGCAATCAGGTTATGGAAGGCTGGGAGGGCACCAAGCTGAGGTCAGCTATAGATTTGGAGAGCTCTAAGTAAATGAGGAACACCACAAAGGTCTGAGTATATTAAGGTAATAAACATGAAACTTTCAATTCTAGCATGCAAAATTGTGCACGTTCTTTTTCACCAAATTTATTCAGAAGCCATCTAGAAAAAATGAAAGGATGAACATTATAGTATAGATGATTTTTCAAAAGAAATACTATATTTATTTTGGTTACTAATCAAATACCTGATAATTTTTGTCTCCATTTTCAGAAGCAGATTCCCAGTTATTAGTGATAAGCTATCTTACGCAGAAGTTCCAATATAATGGACTTTGGCTTGATTCAGTGAGGAATTCTTATGTATTGTACATATAAATTCCTCAGTTTTTACAGCCAATAGAGTACATAATAGTGAGAATACATAACACTAGCTCTGCATGAGATACGAATCCCAGGAATAGAAAAAGAGCAAATCTGGACAATTCCACCAAAAGTAGGGGTTTTTTTTGGGGGGGGAGGGGGCTTGCTTTTCCAGGAGCAAAATGGATAGCAAAAAGGAATGAGATTTGAGCTCTCTTCGCATTGTCTTTTCTTTCAAGATATATTTGGACAAGGGAGAAGAGGATCACTGGGCATGTCTATAGATCCCAAGTGGTGCTGCTTACATATTCCTAGTGATACAAATGTTTAGTGTGACAACTGTAAATGGTTATTTCTACAGGTCTGATACAATGTAGTTTCTGTGGAACTAACCTTGATTTTGAAGTACTGTGAATCCATAATGCTCTGTTCTCAGCAGGAAGCACCCAGAAACATTGTTCAAACTTTGCTGGAATCATTCTGATCATATGAGAAGGGTTCTGGAGCTTAGAACATTTTGTGAATGGTCACAGCAACCTTTCCTATGGCGATTCTCAGTCATCCAGGTCATGGTTGTCCCAAAGGTGCTTTTTCAAGAGGCAACTGGACTTTCTTGTTTTTCTTTGGAGATGTTTCGCTTCTCATCCAAGAAGCGAAACGTCTCCAAAGAAAAACAAGAAAGTCCAGTTGCCTCTTGAAAAAGCACCTTTGGATCCAGCAACCTGGGCATATTTCTTGCAAAGTTGGAACAGCTGCTTGAAGCTTGAAATAGGTTATTTAAATGCAAAACATTTTGAGTTCAAAATGTTTATATTAATACCTGTGCCTATATGAGTGCTCCAGACAATAAGGACTTCCACTCATAGGACTCAGTCAAAGAAAGCAATCCCATATATGGGTAGTTCTCGACCTATAACCACAATTGAGTCCCAAATTTCCATTGGTAAGGAAGGCAGTTGTTAAGTGAGTTTTGCCTCATTTTAGTGCAGTTGTTAAGTGAATCATGTGATCATTAAGCGAATCTGGCTTTCTTGCATTGATTTGGCTTGTCAGAAGCCAGATGGGAAGGTTACAAAATGGTAATCACATGACCCTAGGACAGTGCAACTTCATAAATACATGCCAGTTGCCAAGCACTTGAATTTTGATCAGGTGATCATGGGGAGGCTGCAATGTGTGAAAACTAGCCATCAGTCACTTTTGTCAGTGCCCTTGTAACTTCAAATGATATTTAAACAAATAGTTATAAGTCAAGGACTACCTATGTATACAGTATTTATACAGGAGTGGATGGCTATCTGTAGGCATCTGTTGAACATGTTTTTTGCCAGGAGAAATGGGCACTGATATACCAAAGCCAGAGTGAATGGTTTATTCTGAATGAGATCTTTAATATCAGGGCTGTTTCCAAAGGAAGCAGAGGAGGAGAGGTCCTGGGGCTTATGGAGCGAAGGAACTGGATGAGGCTGTCAGCAGGCCCAGAGAAAGAGAGAGAGGCTTTTGGAGGAGTTGGAGGCGGTGGCAGAAGCAGTGTGCTCCAGGGGCGAAAAGGAGCAAGGCCTCTTTAAGGAAAAGGTGGAAGAGACAGGATCAGAAAAAGAAAAGGAGGCGAGATTGTCATGCAGGAATACAAGCTAATTTGAGGGCTAATCCGCATGGAGCTCCGTTTCCATCTGTCCTGTTTGCCATCGTTCACTCCCTAGAGACTAAAATGGACGTTCTGAAACTTGAGCTGGCCACGAACAAGGAGTGTATATTGGAGATGGTGGCCCTTTGAGAGCTGTATACAACAAAATTTCATTTTGATATATGCCGACTGGTGTACATTCATAGTGACAATAAAGTTGTTGTTGTTGTTATTATTATTATTATATAAAGCCTATCTAATGTACAGGATTATTAGGTAGTAGGAATTTGTTTAGGCTTGTTTATCCACCTTCCCCTTTTCTCACCTCTTGAAGTGTGGTGAGGACAATCCTTTTTGTTAGCTTTTAATTATATCATTGTTCCATGTGCTGGTTAAGATTTTAGAATATATATTATTGCTTTGTTTTTTATAATGTTCATTAAAATAATGGACTACATAATATCTGGAGGGCAATACCTAAGGCAAAAGAGAAAATAAATCCCCAAATAAATACTTAGCTTTCTATTATTTGATAGCAACAATAATAACACAAATGGGTTGATGAAATTTTCAACCCTGGATGCAGTTGCTGTAAAAATGCTCAATCCATTGAGGGGATCATTAAGAAATGAATTAAAAATAATGCTGTTGATATCAACTTGGATAACTCTGAACACATTAGCAGGCTCAAAACAAAATACTAAGCTGAAGTTTGTGTAAAGCACAGTTGATAGACTAAGACACAGTAGTCTGCTTTACATGTAAAACTAAGCCATAAACCATAATTTGCAAACTTCAATGGCTTAGTTCATGGATCTGGCTAAACAATGCCCTGATTTAGTGTGTGTGATGCTTAAAGCCAGCCATGTTAATGATTGTTCTTATATTTCCAGTTTAAGGGAATAATGCCTTTCAATGCTAACTTCTTAAGATCATGAACAAAAACGCCAAAGCATTCATGTTCTTATTGTGGGGTTTCAAATGACCATTATGAGAAAAAGCATGAAACTATACAGATCTGTGATCTGATCCAGGAGAGAAGGTTTTTTTTTTACACATTCTGTTCTTCCCTATATCATCCTATCAACCATCTCTGTCCTTTGCATCTTGAATGCTTTAGAAACAGAGTGAAGAAAATTAGAGCTCTGATTTATATTTAAACCACATTTTAAAATTAGTTAATTAAAACTTGCAGCCCTAGTTTTACAATAAAGTACCCGCCCCCCAAAACATATATGTCTATACAATTTTGTAAACTTCCAAAGTGGTTCAAAAATTATACAGGGAAGAAAAGAAAAGAAAATAACAATGAACATTCTTGTATCCTAACAAAATAGTTAAAACAACTGCAGGCAATAAGATAGTAGTTAAAATTGCCCATAAAATTTAAAGGCTCTGATACAGCAGCAACAGTGAAACACAAACAAAACCTGAGCTTTACAAGAAAGATCATCAGATCACATGCGCAAATGAAAATATTTTAGGACAAAGACAGGATTGCTCTAATAGAAGTTACCAAATTTCCTATGGTTCTCTCCAGCCATTTGGCCACTAATAGTGAGGTATTTAAAGAAGGTTTTCTACAACTAACAAAACCCAAGAAGGCCTTAGCACAAACCTACCTTGTGTGCCAGTTGTGTCCATTTCTGGATCAGGAGGCCCTGCTTAGAGTCACTCATGCCTCAGTCACTTCCTGTTATAATTTGTTCTTCATAGAGCTGCCTTTGAAAAGCATTGAGAAACTGCAAGTGAGCTAGAATGCAGCAACATGGGGAGGTTTGAGTGAGTCATGCTCCACTTATCTAGTGTCATGACTCCACAAGCTCCTGGTAAGCTACTGGGCACAATTTTAGGGGCTGGTTATTACCTATAAAAACTTTATAGCACACATTATTTGTGGGATGGCTTGTCTCCAAGTATTTCTGCGTATTCCATCAGATCAACAGTGTGGATATGCTTTGTATATTTATTGTATATAGTTACCCATTGTATACAAGTAAATCTGGGTGGCTTACAAAGATTAAAAACACACACAACTTATAACCTCAAGCACTCAAGGATAACAATAACTAACAACAATAACTGCAGAGCTCATCTAACCACCTTATTCAATGTCTGAGGAAACAGCCAGGTCTTTATGTCTATGGAGATTCTCAGTCATCCAGGTCATGGTTGTCCCAAATGTACTTTTCAAAAGGCAACTGGACTTTGTCTTTCTTTGAAGAAGTTTTGCTTCTCATCCAAGAAGCTTCTTTAGTTCTGAAAAAGCTTCTCATCCAAGAAGCTTTTTCAGAAATAAAGAAGCTTCTTGGATGAGAAGCGAAATGTCTTCAAGGAAAAACAAAGTCCAGTTGCCTTTTGAAAAAGCACCTTTGGAACAGCCAGATCTTCAATACCTTATAAAAGTCAGGGCCATCCAAATCTCTAGAGAGATGTTGTTCCATAGGGCAGGTGCTGCCACTATTAAGCATTGTCATCCTGTGGGACTAAGAAAGCTTGTCCCTTCTTTCTGAGATCTTGACTGACCTGACCCTGTGGGTCTTCCATAAGTTGTTAAAGACCTGACATTTCTGTCAAACAATGGGGCTGGATTATTAGGTGAGTCCTGTTGGTTAGCAGCTTATTGTCTGTTATTGATCTATAAAATTGAGATTATTTATTTGGATCTCTGGTTTGCCATATATTGACCATTATTTTAATCATTTTAATTATCTTGGTTTGTTGTTTTAGTGTTAGCTGCCCAGAGCTATTGCAGCAAGTTGGGCAACCATGAAAGTTGTGTAAATATATACATGCATACAAGCAAAAAGCCCAAATTACATTTATCTATCCTTTAGATATTGGTATTCTAACTACAGAAAGCATTAAAGCAGGTATAACATTAGCTCCTGGCCCTGTAGTCAGGAAGAATAAATAATACTGGATAGTGTTCCAAGACACAACAATGAACCAGCTCAGGAAGAATGGGCAAATGTTTCCAGAAGAATGCATTTCACTGGCTTCTTGGTATTCTTTATTGATAGCCAGTTCCTGACTGCCAAAAGGTATAGCAAGGATTGCCAGGGTCCTTCTACTGGATTGAACCAAAAGTCCCTGAACCATTGCCATTCTCTCAAACATGGATGAATATACATGGATGAATACTCTCTCTCTCTCTCTCTCTCTCTCTCTCTCTCTCTCTCTCTCTCTCTCTCTCTCTCTCTCTCTCTGTGTGTGTGTGTGTTTGTGTGTCTGTCTGTCTATCTCTGTCTGTGTCTCTGTCTTTCTCTCTCTCTTGTTAACTTTATATCTGAGCAGATGTGATGGTGAGGCAGACAACTCTCTTTGCGGAGTTCCAAAATGGCTTTCATCTGCTCTCATTTTCTACAAACATGACATGTGAAACCCACCTAAATCTTTATTTTATAGACCATCCTCTGCCAATGTTTGATATCCTGTGGAATCCTTGACATTTCCTTAGCCCTCCAACTCTTACTAAGCCATATCTCCATTTCTTCCCTCTTCTTAATTGGCCAATTGTAACTTCCCATCTGTGTTATATGATATATGGGCATACGTGCATATGTGGAAATCACAGTTTAGGTAACACTCAACGCTGGAAGTAACACTTGTCCCAACAATATTGACTTCTAGAAGCAAATTATAGAGGAACTCCTCCACAGGGCCTTTTAAACTACAGTAGTTAGATAATACCATAAGAATGTTGTAGGCTGATTAATTTCTTTGTGTTTCATTGTTATTGCTTTTACTGTTCTCATGTTGTGCGTTTAGTGTGGATGTTTTGTTTTCTGATGCACTGTCAAGAAGCATGTGATTGTGATGAAATAAAAATCAAATATATAAATAATAGTTATGGGATTTTCTTGAATTTATTAAGAATTTTTTTTACTGTTGATTGGGTACATAGAAAAATCAGATATCTTTTTTTTTTACTGTCTCATTACCTTTGCAGAACCTATATGTAAAGCGATAATGGCAGTGCTGTTTTCCTGGTGAATTGAAAATGCTGGTTTTACTACTAGTAAACCAGTCTTATGATACTAAGAATTGAACATCTCAGTTGAGAAAGTTAATGGTGCAGCATAGAAAGAAATAGGAAAGGTAACAAAAATTGGAAGCAAATTGATACATTTACACATATACAGACCTGAATTCTGTTAAGAGGAAAGACAAAGAGGCTTTGTTAAAGATGTACTGGAATGAGATATTTGGTGCAGTGGTTGAACTTCTTGTTCAGATTCAGGTTCAGGGTTCAGATTCAAAGGTTCAGATTCAAAGCCTTTGTCACCTTGAAGTTCATTAGATAGCCTTGGGCCTACCAGTGTTTCTTAGTCTAACCTATCCACCTAGGATTCTTATGGAAGTAAAATAGGAATAATATGTCCCTGTAGTTCCTTGAAGGAAAGGAAGCATATAAATAAGATTTTAAAATGGAAAAAAAAGAGAAGGAAAAAAAAGATATTGGTTTTTTTCAATGTATAGAGCCATGGTGGGAACAGAATTTGAACAAAATAAATGTTTAGGTTTGAGGAGAAAACGGCAGAGGGAGATACGATGGCACTCTTCAAATGTCTAAATGGATGCCATATCAAAAGCTGAGGCTTGTTCTCTCTCCTTCCGGAATGCAGAATACATAATAATGGACTTAAATAACAGGAAAGCAGATTTTAATCGAATGTTAGCAGAAGGAAAAACCTCCCTAACAGTAAGAGTAGCTCAACAGTGGAACCAATTGTCCAGAGAAATGATGGATTACATTTCACCAAATGTATCAAAGTAGAGGGTAAAGAGCCTTCTGTCAGAGATACTTTAAATTTGGATCCTTGAACTTAGTAGGTGGTTGAAATCAATGTCCTAAATGGCCCCTTCAAACTAAGATTCTGTGAAATAAGGTGCTAAACAGGATAGGTCATCCATAATAGGGAAGACGGTGGACTGTGACCAGATTCAAAAGGACTCATACAAGCATACTATCTGAGGAAAACAGAACTCAATTTCAACATTAATGTCCACTAACATAATTTAGGTGTAAACTCTGAGAAATAAGGTGTAGGAAAATGATAGGGTTCACCCAATTAAGATAAAGTGCTGGGAGTACTGTAGTGGACAGATGGAAGAGTGATAATGGGAGATATCAATTATCCCGCCATCTACTGAAAGTTTACCTCCGCCAAGGGTCAGAGGTTCAACAAATTCTTGTCTTCTATTACTGACAACTGCATTTATCAGAAGATAGAGGAAAGAAGAAGAAGATCTGCTATTGTAGACCTATTTCTCACCAAGAGGGAGGAATTGGTTAAATGAGTGAAAGTGACTGGCACACTGGGGGAAAATGATTGTGCTCATTTCAAATTCTTCCTTGAACATGTGATGCTCAGAGGAAGCAGAAGTTAGTAGAGTCAGACCTCCATATTGAATACTAATCCAATATGGGTTAAATTAATAAAAAATACAGTCTGATTCATCTCAAAGAAAGGTAGGTCAAATTCAGTGGATTGAAATCTTGAAGGAGGCTAATATTCAAGAAGTATGATAAATTATATGAAATGAGATACAAGACAAAAACATGGGAGAAATCTAAAGAGGCCAGCATGGATATACAGGCAGCTTCCTAAAATGCTGAAATGATAAAGAGACATGTACAAGAAATAATATATATATATATATATATATATAACCAAAGTATTTATTTACTTATTTAATAGATTTATTTGCAGTCCATCTTGTCTTGACTGTTTATGATGAAAGACTAAAATAGTAAGTGAAGAATACAAGAGTAACCACAGTTTTTGTCTATTATTTGATAGCGTCAGGAGTAGATTTTGGTGAGAAGATCCCTTTTGGGAATTGACTAGCATATAAATTGCATTTTAAACAAACAGATAGATACAGTAACATGGATATGGGAGGAAAGAAAAGTTGTGAAAGAAGCGTAGAATAATTGCAGGAAGAGTTAGGATGAAATTTGTGTTACACTGCATTAGATGGTAACTTAATTTTTCAACAGAATGAGTGGAAAATGAATGTCAGGAAAGAGAATATGGAATTCTTTGAAAAGAAATATATTACAGAATGCCAGAGTGTACGAAGTTATGCTAAGAGGTAGCATGAAAAAGGATGCTGGGGGGGGGGGGTATGATGAAGTGAAAGAGGCTATGGGTTGCTAGAAAAATAAGGATGAGAGAAATATATTCTATAATGTATATATAAAGAAAAAGGTAGTTGTAAATGTAGTCAGAGATAACAAGAAAAGATTAAAATTACAAGAAGCAGCAAAAATGGAACAGTTTTAGTGGAAATAAAAATTGTTTTGGAAGCATGTGAAAGGTCTAAAAATGAGCTTCCATCAAGTTGAATTGAATTAAAAAGGAAAGTGCTGAACTTATTTGAAATGAAACAGAAGTGAGAGAATGCTGCTAATAATATTTTAGGGATTTGCATGGGAATAATATATTGAAGAGTGGATCTCAAATAAATGCTAATAAGTTAAGGTCCAAGAAAGTCATAAATGCTGAAAGTGTAAATACAGTAAAATATAGATATGGTATGCTGATGGAGTCACTGTGCAAGTAGTTTAACATGTGTACTGAAAACTATTTCTGTGCCTTAGAAATGGAAGAATCCCATTATTAAGTAGTAAGTATGAAAACAAAATCTATTAGGAGGTTAGTTTGTTAAGTATTTCTGGAAAGGTGCCAGCGTTGAGATGACTGAAAGAGTATAAGAGTACAGTGAACAAAATTTGAGAAGTACTGTGTACTTTATGGATAGGATGTGTGAATATTAGAGTTTTGCTTTTATCGGTTCCTTGAAAAGTATCAATGTGAGAAAGTTTATTTAGAGAAAGCATAGGATAAAAGGAACAATGGAATCTTTTCATAAATAGAAGACTGTTGAAGGAATATGGTCTGAATGTAATAATAGATGAGCAGTACAAATAAAGCATCTTGAAGTATCAAACAAGAAAATTAATGATAATGGACTCAAAACAACTATATAAGGGGAAAGAGAATGGATGGAGAGGAAAACCCAAAACATTATGGATGGACTTTTTCAAAAAGAGAGAGGTGAGAATGAAAGACATGTATGAATCAGTGTGTAGAAGGATGATAATATTAATGCAATCCTAGGTTGCATTAACAGAGGGAATAGAATCAAGATCACGTGAAGTGTTAATACTGCTTTAAAAAGCCTTAGTAAGACTACACTTAGAATATTGCATCCAGTTTTGGTCACACATTTTAAAAAAGATTTTGAGAGTGCAGAAAAGAGCAACAAAGATGATTAGGGGACTGGAGGCTAAAACATATGAAGAACGGCTGCAGGAATTGGGTACATCTACTTTAGTTAAAAGAAGGACTCGGGAACACATGATAGCAATGTTCCAATATTTGAGGGGCTGTCACACAGAAGAGGGGTCAACCTATTTTCCAAAGACAAGAAACTATGGATGGAAACTAAAGGAGAGAAGCAACCTGGAAATAAGGAAAAATTTCCTAACAGTGGGAATAATCAACCAGTGGCTTGCCTTCAGAAGTTGTGAGTGCTTCATCACTGGAGAATTTTAAGAGGAGACTGGACAGCCACTTGTCTGGAATGATATAGGGTCTCCTGCTTGAGCAGGGGGTTGAACTAGAGGATGTCCATGGTCCCTTCCAACTCCGTTACTCTGTTATTCTAATTTGCAAAGATAGAAAAATATTGGCTGGTGTACTGAACAGTATTGCTATAATCCAGACTAATATATATATACATACTTTCATTTACTCTCACCTCTGGTTCCTGTATACCCTGTCAAAATCTGATGTTCCTTTTCTTCTGACAGCTTCAAGGACATAATTCACTCAAAAAACATGAGGTTCCTTTGGATTAACATCATAACTTTTTATACAGGTAAGGCTACCTAGGATGTAAAACATTTGAACAACAAAGAGCAAAGAGATACAGAAAAGTTCCCAGTTGGATAACCTATGTGTGGGCATGCTTGCTTCCACAGTTTGCCCCCACTGAAATACTAAGTACTATCATTATTTGCACACTTCATATTGTAAACCATTCAACAGCTGGGGTGTGAGAATGCTTTCCCCCCACAGCCCCCTGGCATTGTACCATGCAATTAAGTACATTATAGGGGTGGGGGAAGTGCAGTGCTTTTATGTTAAAATATCTAGTACTGGCTACTATTATAAACAAGACACTGTTTCAACATAAATCATTCATGGGTTTCTCTTTTACAGCAATTTCTATGTTAATTGCACATTGATAATTTTTTAAAAATCTACTACTGATTCTCTATGCAAAGAAATTCTGCTTAATTTTCTTTGATGCCTGGCCTTTAATTAGTTTAAGATTGTGCCCTTTTGTTTTCATGTTTGGCACTGTGACAACTTGGGTGCTGCTCATCATAATTTGGAATTGTGAACCAGAACTACTATGAAGGCTTAGAATCAATACAGAATTTTGCTAAGAAAACCAACACACATACAAATCAACACCTTCTCTTTTTTCATGATGGCAACCTTTGTTTAATATGAGTAACATTTCAAAGCTGAAAATTTTATTTGCCACTCTAATCCTTTGTTTTAAGAAAGCAGCAATGTCTACTAATACAATAACAAATATTCTGCAGTTAAAATGCTTGATGAAAAGAGCATCAGTGGTGTCACAACTATTGCATTATCAAAAGGATTGTGCATGCTTCAAAAATAATTTGAAGCAGTACCTTTTCTCAAGCTCATGGGGAAATCTGATAAAAGTCAGGCCGCCTTAATAAATAGCAAATAGGTGCTGTGCTTTCTTGAGATCCACAAAACTTCTTCTTAATACTTTTGAAATGTACATAGACCTAACTATTACGACCAATGGCACTTTGCAGCAATAAGGAAATAAAGATTCACTATAAAGTAGTGGCTATCATATTGTGTTAAGGTAGAGGAAACTGGTTCAAATTCTACCCTCATGTATGGTAGATCACTAGGCAATGTGGATCAAGCATTATTTCAGCTTGGTATATCCCCATAGCAGAATTGCTGTGAGGTGAAGAAATTGGAGAAGAGTTTTATATAGGCCATGTCTCGTTCCTGGAGGACAGGTTAGGTATAAATATAGTGAATACCTTTTAAAAGATATAGTTATTTTAGATTAATGGTTGATGTCCATATCTTGCATTTTTGTCAAGAGAAAAGCTCTTTGTATCTATTGATGATATCCACCAAGCTCTGGTTTCTGCTAGGAATTTTCATCCAATTCCTTTCTATGAAGTCACTGTATCCCCTAAAAATCTGTTTTGGAGGATTGTGAAATCTTGAAATCTGTGCTGTTCCAGGACTAACAAGACAGTTTATCTGGGGGCTAGCAAGTATCGCTACTGATGATGGCAAGTGTTGAAAACCTGTAAAGCTTTTCCCCAGTGCAAAATTGAAAGTGCTATCCTAATCCTTTGGTTAGCAGAAATCTTTTTCAATGTAACATTTTTTTATTTCTACTGCAAACTCCTGTTCTGAATCTGCTATTGTTTTTTGTTCTGGTTTGCTGCAGAACGATGATGTTCAGATTACAAGTATTTAGGACGTGATAAATTAAAGTACCCCTTCTTCCTGTCTTGGGTGAAGATTCTGTTTGTCTGGGACTTTGCTTCCCTTCCTCCAGAGTCCATTGACTTTTCTTCTAAAAAACATATGCTCCACTGAAATGACAAATGTTAACAGATGATGAGACCTGCTCTTTCCTGCTTTGTCACATTCTTACCACCTCCTCAAATATTTTGAACATAGCACCAGATCCAGTGTGTTCCATGATGGGGAAAACACAAACAACCACAAGAAGAAATGAATGATGAAGAAGAATGCTGGGGACTGGCAAAAAGAGGATTGGGCTGATTCTATCTCTTACAGATTACCCGATTACTACTGACAAAACGATCAATATTTTTACACAAATATTATGCACCAGATTTTATATCAGTTTCTCCTGACAATGGAGATTGGAAATAAGACTTTTTGATAAAGTTAATAAAGCCATTATGAAAGAAGACAATTGCTGTGTTTCAAATGTATATTTATAATAAAATCAATGTTTTAATTCTTACACCTTTTTATCTGATGGCATAAACTAGCTTGAAGGTTTTTCTCTTTTGTGAGAGAGATGGTTTTCCAGATATCTCTTGCATTGGTAAAATAAAAATTGATCTCGTTTCAGGCTGATTTCTTCTGACCATGTGAAAACCAGCTTCCCATGTCTTAGAACTGCCACAAGAGGGAAAGCATTACTTTAACACTGGAACAGATGAAATTGTCTAAGCCTACCTTACTGTATACATTGGCTGAAGCTGACATGAAGGGGAAACTTTATGGTAACACTGCAGAAAAAAGTTTTTCCTATGATTACAGGCAAGTTTCCATGTAACAAAACTATTTCAATTTTTGTTAAATAGCCATCATTTAAAGAACTACAAACAATTTGAAAACATCAGCAATTTCTCTAAATTGACTTGTAAGGGGTGGTTGAAATTAGAAAAAAAAACCTTGAAGTTTATTATTTCATTTCTCTTAAAAGAAATGAGAAAAAAGAAATCCTCTTAAGTATTAATGAGGCCAAAGATATGACAGGAATCTGAAGGAGACACTAATGTATTCTATTTTATTCCAGCCACTAATATTTATACAGTATGTCCACATAACCTATTGGTAATTTATAACATTAATGTGAAATCATGCCAATTCCACTGCCTCTTAGTCTCTTCCTCACTGTTCCTTTTTTGATATCTAAATAATGAGATCTTAAACTGTACAAGTTTTTCTAACGTTCTCTGTGTGCTTGTGTGTCATTATTTTCAGCATGAGTTTGTCCAAAATGTATTTAGTATGAAATATCCTCACTTGTTGCAGTTTATATATTACCTGCCTTTGATTTGCAGAGGACATTACATTGTTCAAAACATCAGGGTTTGGCACTTGCCTAGACCAATCCTTGCTCATCACTGTCTTGCTGTCAACTCACCATTATATACATGTTAGCAACAGTGTATTACTATTGTCAAAGGGGCCATGCTGTCATGTTGATGTTTAGACATCAAAGATCTAGGTGATGATGTTTGGCTGGAGCAATTCTTCTGCACATTTTGAACTGAAGCATTGGACAGTTTAGTCAGTTTTACTGTGAAAATCAACTGCCATATGATTAAGAACTTTGTCTACTTCCATACCTTGTAAAAGCTTATACAAACAATTCTGAGGGCATATATATAAGATTAAAGCACACACCAGAGACCCAGTTTGGTGTAGTGGTTAAGATGCTGGACCAGAAACCAGGCGGCTGAATTCTAGCCTTTCCTTATCCACAAAGGCTTGTTGGGTGACCCAGGTTCAGACACTTTCTTTCAGCCGAACCCATCTCACAAGATAGTTGTGGGAAAAATATTCCTACAAAGTATTATGGATGCTGTTTTGAATTGTAGCAAAAATCGGGGAGAGTCTGCATACAATTGTAAACAGATAAATATCAGTGGCATTGTACTAAGACCTATATCATATGTAATGGGAAAAGATAAGCACAAAAGTAGGCAATTGGGAACCCTTCCAATGTTTTTGATCTCCCTTATTATCAATCCCTCCTAGCATAGGCAATGGAACAAGATGCAGGAGTCTGCCCCTCAGATAATAAATCAGCCAAATACTTGTGAGAGCCAAATGCATAATGTACAAAGCATGCATTTATAATTAGATGTGTTGGGGTGAGGGGTGAGGCTGAGGTATTAGAATTGTAATATATATGGAAGGAGGGTTTGTCCTTTTCTTTTATATTCATTTCAGCCACTCTGTTCAGGAGTTCAAAATTCCTGCTGGCTTCAATAGCAAGATTGTTGATTAAACTTTATAGCTATATTAGTATAGATTTATGATGGGGTCTACCTCATCCCCTGCCTGGTCAAGTGAGCCTGGCCTAGAGCAATGTTTTTCAACCTTGACCATTTTAAGACTTGTGGATTTCAGCTCCCAGCTAAAGAGAATTCTGGGAGTTGATGTCCAGTCTGGGATATCACTAATGGCCCAGACATAGGTCATTGGGTTCCTACCCTCCTCTCATTCAGAAAGTTTTTTCTTCTTTCAAAGGGCCTTTAAGCCCAGCCTGAACTTGGCTGCCCATTTATTTCGATAGTTAGTATTATCATCGTTATGATTGTTGATTACTAGAGTTGGTTTTAAAATGGTTTGGGATATTCTGAATATTTGGAGGGGGTGGAAGAGTGCTCTTTTTGTATACCACTCAGAGTCAGTTTGGTTCATTATCTAAATAATAAAGCAAACAAGTGATGTGCTTTTTGTTCCATTTGTATCTATTAATCTAGGAATCAAACCGGGAAACTTTTGTGTGAAAGGTAGAGATATTTCCACAAAGTTACAATGCCCAACTTTGTTCTCATGGATGAGACATAAAGATTATTGCTCCATAATGAATGTGGTAACTTCCTGGGATTTATCATGTTTCTCAAATATAGAGCAAAATGTGAGTTTGGTATTTTAGTTTGAGTCCTTTTCCTGCCTAACAAAAATAAAGTTTTAAAAGCCTTCCTGTGATGTAGGTCTATTAATCCTAGGCATAGACACCATATGACATAATATCACTGTCTACAAATATAGAAGGAAAATAATATTCACAAATGAAGGCAAATATATGTGTCCCAGGATAATGTTGCAGGATCCAATCTGGGTCAGTCACTGGGACCAGAAGATTTTGTCTTCCGAGCTGTTGCAAGAACACAAGTGAGTGGTCAGATGGGAAGACCTCACACTGCAATGAACAAGGACACACATTCAATTTTGCAGCTACTAAGATTGTTGGATGAGCAGGCATAAACCTAGGAAACAGGCCCCTTGTCAGTCAACAGGCCCCTTGTCAGTCAACAGGAGTGCTGATTTATTATCAAGTACCTAGAATGCGAGGGCTGGGCAGCACAGCTAATGACTTAAAAGCCAGCCATCAACACACCCCAATCAACATCTAAAAAACCACATACAACAGGCACTATAAATACCACACAAAGGACAGCACACACTCTGCTAGAGAAGTTCCCTGAAGATGGGCTCCAGCACGAGTCCAAAAGCTTGGAAGACAAAACCTCTGGTTCTGGTGACTGACCCAGATTGGATCCTAAAGCAATATTGTGATATTCCCACTTGGACATTCTGAGTTCAGGATCATATGACCAGGATGATAAGATGGCAGAAATGAAGACAGGAAGAGAGTTTTAATTTCTCATACATTATTAAAACAATGTAAGGATTATGATGATGAGAACAATGATGATGACAACAACAGGCATATAACTTGTTGTCCACAACACTGAAGTTGTTTACTGGAGTTATAGTAAATCTAATATATGATTATTAGAAATAAATAATTTTCCAAGTGGGACAAAAGAGGTTTTGGAAAACTTCACATTGGACAAAGGAATGGTTACTAAACCTTAAAATCTGTAATAAACAAACTTTTTAATAGCCTGGATAGACTATAGAAAGTCACTTGACTAAATCCTCTATACATCTTTGAAGATTTGAAAATGTTTGAATTTTTTTTTGAGTAAGAGAAATAATAGAAGATTATTGGAAATGTTATGGAAAAGCAGCTTTATGGAGAAGGTTTCAGTAAAGGAGAAATGGGGAACAGGGAAAACTTGGGTCAAGTAAGAATAAAACAAGATTTATTCTAAGAAGACGCATTACCATATTACTCTTGTTCTGGCAATGTTTCATTCACAAGTATGCAGAACAAAGTCATTGTGGATACCTAGTCAGAAAATAAAGTAAAAAATGAACAATCTGTTGTCTTTTGCATGATCTAAAATTATAAATCACAAGCTAAAATTGTCTCAGACACTGTCCACAAATTTAATAAAGACAGAGGAATTAAATTTTACATGAACAAATGTGTTATTTGGCAATTAAGGAAGGAAAGATTATAGTTGGTGGGCAATAGTTAATGAGTAGAAATATCACATGGCATCTAAAGAACCCAAAATGTTAAGGTTAAGGGAACTTCTGATTTATTTCATGACTGAATGAAAATATTCCTAGTTCAAATTATATCAGATCAGTAAAAACAAATTAAACTAAACTAATATTTAAGCAGAAATATTGTTAAAACAATAAATACACTGGGCACTGCTTGTAGTTTGCTATGCAATGGAGATAATTGAATGGAATTGGACATTTCTAATTTTAAAAACACAAGAAAACTAATTAACAGATTTGCATTTCACTCAAGAAGTGGCATTCATAGATAATATGCACTCTGCCACAAAGGTGGTAGAGAACTATTGTAAATGAAAGAAAAAAACTGTAGAAAAAGAAAAACAGTTTAAACAATTACAATAAGGAAAGAATAGATTCTGCTTATGGAGGTTTATCAGAAAAAGCTCTACTAAATCTGAAAATAAGAAGGAAATAATTCAAAATCAGATTAATAGGTAGAAAACTAAAACACTCCATGGCCAAGTACATGCTTGATATTGAAATAAATGCCATTCAGAATTGAACATGGTTCTCTTTGAAATCTGGAATACTTAAAAAAAAATCAAAGAAATAAGCATAGTAGTTGAAACACAAGTTCAGAAAACCAGTGCCATTGAAGCCACAATTGAACAAATTTCTGTCAATTTTAAATACGGATTTATTAAAATTAAGAAAGAAACTGTAGATCAGGCATGCCAAACCTGCGACGTCACGTGACTTCGCGTGATGTATCGGGACTTTTTTCCCATTGCCGGCAATGGGGTGGGCGCAGTTTTGGCATGACGCATCCGGCCCGTGGGCCGGCAGTTCGACATGCCTGCTGTAGATAATCTCATTAGTGGTTATAGTAAAATCATTCAAAGTACAAGCAAACCATTGTAGGGATGCAAAAATTGTCTACTGGTGTTTATAAACAAAATTTGGTTTCACTATTTGCAAAAACTACAGGGACCATATGCATGAAACAGCTGTGAAAATTTAGTGGGAATTTAAAATTCAAACTGATAGAACTTAGAAAATAATACAACAAACATTACTGTTATAGGAAGTAAACGGTGACTCATTTTGATATGGCAATACTTGAACAAAGTAAATTGATAAAAAAACAATTGGAAAAAAATAGCAGGCTATCAGGATTGATAGATTGGGATTGAAAGATTATGGAGGAAAAAATTGATTGTCATACTGATTGTAATAGGAACTCTTGGGACAATACCAGAAAGATTTGCCAAATATTGAGTATTTTTAAGCTTTCGGGACTTGACACCACTAATTTTGCAAAACAAAGCAAAACAAAAAAACTGTACATTTTACAGTAATATCTCAGTGACTTTAGGTCCTTGCCTAATAATGATATTCTCTTATGGATGGGATCCAGAGCATGTCTGTCCTGCCAGATTAACCTACTACATTTTAAATATGGAGGTACTTGGAAGAGAGACTACTAAGAAATCTGAAAGCTATAGGTTAATTAAAACATAAACTCACACACATTTGGAAGAAGGCAGTGACTAGTTGGGTAGGCACCATTAGGGAGAGACGATCCCCTAAGTAACCCATTCCCAAATTATGGAAGGCTTTAAAGGTAACCACTAGCACCTTAAATTGCACCCTGAAGCATATTGGTAGTCAATGTTGCTCATGGATCAGAGATGTCACATATGCCAAATGCCTGGCACCCATAACCTCCTGAGCTCCTGCATTTTGCACCAACTGAAGCTTCTGAATCTCTTCAAGGGCAGCCTCATGTAGAGTGTGTTGCAGTAATTTAAATATATAAAATACATGTTGTTTTCTATAGCTTCATAATTAGGAAGTATAAACACTTCTCTTCCTGTCCCTATGGAATTTCTAGTTCCCATTTAGAGAACACGGATGGGCAAAAGGGATGAAAGAAACAACAGTAGCTAATTTGTAAGGTTTCCCTTGAATCAGACTTGACTTCTGCATTTACATAGTCATGTGTATTTAATTTTCTTGGCACTAACGTGGTAGTGATTTGTCACAGCCTTCTTCCCAGATGTGTGTGAGTTTATGTTCTAGTTTAACCTTTAGCCTTGAGATTTCTTTTTTTTTTTTGTAAATATTTTATTAATTTCAAGTTTTACAATCATAAGTACTTAATAAACACCTCGATGTCTGGGTTCCTTTATCATTCAGTGGTATATGTTAACTTTCACTCAAAATATCCAATACTACACCATCCAGTATTTCCCTGATCCTCTCTTCTTCCAATAATAATCATTTTTCCCCACTATGCAAGTATAATTCTTACTGCTATTAATACCTATATAATTAAATATAAACATCTTCATAACATGTTTCTAATATTATACATAGTGTCAATAATATCAATTTATAATATCTTCTCTAGCCAAAACCTATCTCAAATGTATTTACAGAGTTCCCTTATTCAATCCGTAACCTGTTTTTTCCTCTTTTTTAATTTTAATTTCCCATCAATATTCAAAATAACTTTATCAATTATCATTTTTCTCATAATTAATTACATTTGGGTAACTAAAAGCTTCCCTTATACTGACCCTCTTAGTATTTTCATATTTCCCATCTTATATGAAATTATGTTATCCTAGTTACAAATCACATCCTTCTATTTTATAATGGTCCTTTTATTTCTAACAACTGTCTATTCTTTTAATCATATTCAAACATCCATTAGATGGTATAATACCTCATCTAATTAGTTAGGGCCTCTATTTTCTTCAGTCTTACTCTAGCTTTCTTCCTTTGCCAAATAACTTTGCAAGTCAGTACATTTAAGTCACCAAGTATTTCTTCCTCTGTTTCTGTATATATTATTTGGAATAAAAAAGACAATTTAATTAAAGTGTTTTTGTAAAAACGCTTAATCCATTTATATTCGTTAAGCAGCTTCCATTTTCTTTCTCCTTCAGTTTCTCTTTTAGTTTCTTGTTTCACAGTTTTCAGCATTTTTCCTAACAGCTCTGTCATCCATTCTATCAATTCTTCTTCCTTGTCCTCAAATATGATCTGAAGTCTTGAAAAGTAAAATGTCTTTCCCATTTCCGGTGTTATATATGGGTCTTCCAAATTTTTATTTATCTGTGCCTGTCTGTTGGTTTCTTCTTTCGAATCGTCTATCTTTATGTCAGTTTCCTCTATTTTTTCCTCTGGTTTCTCAGTTTCTAATTCATTCTTTATGGTCATTTTCTGAATTCTTTTGCTTGGAGAGTTGCTCATTTATGTTATTTAAATTGTTTTTAGTCTCCTCATAATTTAAAACAATTGTTTCTTGAATTGATTTCAACATGGAAAGAATTTCTTTCTGGAGTCCATTTACATTTTCTTATTGATTATCCATGTTTCTTCCAAAGAGAAATAGTCCAGAAGCAACTTTCCCACTGTTTCTTAATATTTCTTGATAATTCTTGAAACTAAAAGTCAGTCAATATTTGTAATCCAGGCCAGCCAGTTTAGAATGGTTTATTGTCTCCTTCATACAGATAAAACAGCCCAAGGATTTGTTTCCCCTTTTCCCAGCTGCAGTTTCCAGGAACAATAAAGAGCCTTATCTATGTCCGGGCTTCATGCCAAATTTTCTTTAAGCATAATAAATTGTAATGCCAAAGTTCACCACTAGATGTCGTTAACATCCATCTTCCAGTTTTTAAATCCAAACCCATTTCACCAACTTTCCAAATATCTTTTTGAATATAAAATCTTAAAAATACTTTTAGTCCCCAGATTTGTCAAAGCTATGTCTCTATATTAAATCCAAATTAATCTTGTAGTTTTCTCTAATCCCCCCCGCAAAGAAAGTTGTTCACCGCTTCTCTTTTCCTGAGAGAACAGGGTGAAAATTCTCCTTCTGTCTATCATCTGGGGGATTCTTTTCTTTGGGAGTTCTTTTTTCCAGGAAAAAGTTTTAAAGTTATAAAGAGGGGATCGTTCTCACCCAGTTCCATCTGTGTTGTTCAGAAGTTGCTAGTTAGTGCTTATCTTGGGTTGTTGGTGGCTTCTGGCTAGCCACATAAATGCGGCCAGTCTTTCTTTTGCCGGTTTGAAGGGCTTCCTCAGATCAAATGGAAGGGCTTCTGGCCTTCCACAATCGAAGAGAGTCCCCTTCTTCTTTGTTGCCTCTCTGGGGCGACTTTAGATCCTTTTAGAGCAAAATTGGACGTGGAAAACGGAACCCCGTTTTCCTGCGTCCGTGATGCCACGCCATCTAACCCGGAAGTCTAGCCTTGAGATTTCTTAGTAGTGTCTCTTCCAAATACCTACCATATTTAACAAGGCTTAGCTCAGGGAAACAACCAAGGTTACCTGGGAATACAAATGCACATGTTTATTCTTGATCATGACAAAGGAGGAATGTCTCCCATTCAAATAATTAACCTGCTCAGTCACAATCTTTCCTTTTTATGTCTCTTAAAAAGAAATCCCTCTAACCCTACTGCAAAAAGCCAGGTTATCTTCCATTATATCATAATGCAAAAGTAGGCATATTCTGGGAAATGTATCCACAGAACCACATTGCACAATGTTTAAGAAAAGTATTTGCCAGTTGCTAAGTCAGGAGTGCTGTCTGAAATCTTTACCCTTCTCCTACATGAGACTAGAAAGCATTTTATGTGTGTATATTTCAAATCCTCCTTTTCTCTCTATTATTCAAATCCTCTATCCTCTTTATGTATGTCAGTATATGGTATTGTAGCAATGATTAATAAGAATAACATTAATGGTTAGCCAAAGAAAGAAAGAGGTATAAGGCATTTTTTTTGTCTCTCTTCTGTTATCTTCTGTTGCCTTTTGTCACCTGACTTAGCAAGATTCCTTTCTGTTACAAAAGAGCACCATGACATTTTCAAAACATACTGTCCCTTGAGCCTGGATCCTAACACAGACAAGAAAGCTCAGCTTGGTGCCAATAAGACTTTGTAATGTGTAGGCTTCTATTTCAAAAAACTAGGCTACAATAGTAGCTAAATGCACCCAGCTGAATTTTCCTGCCATAGTTTAAAGGTACAGCACTACACATTTAAATGGTTTTTCTGTATCAGTCTGGTTGCCCAGCATTCCAAAAGATATGTGTTAATAAGGAAGCCTCCAGATTGTGGCTTAAAGTAAGTTGACTCCCTTTCTTGAGTTCATCCCTTTGGGAATCAATCAAAATTCAAACTGATTTTCAAGATCCTCATAGGAATCACATTTACTATGAAGCCCAAAACTTGATTGGGTAGAATGTATTGATTCTGTTGCAGGAAAACATCCCCTACAAAAAGTGCACTACCTTCCTGTGATCATATAGGGTACTTTTGCACAGAAGAAGTATAAACTATCTTCGCTCTCTTTGTGCATCTGAAAAGATAAGTCTAACTTTTCTTTGTTCTGAAAACTTGACATTTTCTCCTGGTTTTTTAAAATTAAAAATCCCTTGAAGAAAAGAGGGCACAGATTCACACTGATCCCCATATCTATTGCAAAGCGGCCCTTACAAGTGTTTTTATCAAACGAACTGCAGGGAGTCCTTGAACAGAGGACCAGAATTTCCATTGCTAAGTAAGGTAGTTGTTAAGTGAATCATGCCTGACTTTACAACCATTCTGGCCATGGTTATTAAGCAAATCAGTACAGTTGATAAGTGAATCTTGCGGTCAGTAAATTAATCTGGCTTCTTCCATTGACTTTCCTTGTTGGAAGCCAGCTGGCCCGGTTGCAAATATCGACTGCATGACTCCAGGATGCTGCATGTGTAAACACATGCCAGTTCCCAAGTACCTGAATATTGATCACATGATATGGGAATGAAGCAACAGTTGTAAGTGTGAGCATCCATAGTAAGACATTTTTTTCAGTGCTGTTGTAACTTTGAACAGTCACTAAGCGAAGGGTTGTAAGTTAAGGACCACCCATGTTTAATTTTTAATTCTCATAGCTGTATGGAAGTAATAATTTCCCTTGGCACAGTGTCAACATATATCTTGGATGATAGCTGCATTAATAGCCCATGCCAGGTTTAATCATCTAACATCTAAAGGTATTTGGATCACCTACCAGCAAAATGAGAAATGTTCTTAATTTGGATCATAGTTCCAGATCAGAATTATGCAAGTCCTTTTTTTTTTAATCACGGATTGTGAAGGACTATAAAAACAACTGAAGATGGGCTCTGGTACGAATCTGAAAGCTCAGAAGACAAAGTCTCTGGTCCCAGTGACCGACCCAGATTGGATCCTACAAAACGACTCTTCGATCTGGATTTTGTTTTGAATGGCTTATTCAAAATATTTCATCCACTTTTGTACATCACATCTTAGGTAGAACATTGACAAGCTGGTGCATGTTTTGAGGAGAACCACTAAGTTTAGCAAGGGGCAGGAAAGAAAAAACCCTGAAAAATAATTGGTGACCTAGGGTACAGTTGGGTTGGACAAGATAAGACTCTGGGAAGATGGCTGTAGAAGACTTATTCAGTGTGTTCCAGAAGATGGAAGAAGATATAATGGATTTAAATTACAAAAAAAACCCACCAGATTTTGGTTGGACATAAGAAGAATTTTCAAATGTCAAGAGCTAATAAACAATAGAACAGAATGTCCTCAGAAGATAGTAGCCTTTTCATTTTCTGATTGTGTTTAAAGAGAAGCCGGATAGCCATATGCAGTTGATGCTTTAGTAGTGTATTCCTGCATTCACAATCCCTTCCAGCTATTACCTTTCATGGCTCCAAAATGTCATGATCCTTCTTTCTGAAGTTTTGGGCTACTTAAATTAATATTAAATTTAAAAAATTGCAGTTTCTAGACACAAAAATGACACCTGCACCTATGTAATGTCAGTAGACTCTAGACATTTTAGCTAAAGATGGATAGATGTTCATTTCTGATATTCCTCTTCCTTAAAGGGAGGTCACTGGAGTAGGATATCACATTTTCTCTCCAGACATTTTTATCCATGAAATATATGAATGATTTATTTGTGGTGACTGAGTCAACTGTATTCCTTTTTCTCATCTTGAACATGCAGATTACTACAATCATAAGTTCAGAACCAATCAATCTTCAAATATTATCTTGTATTATCTTGTTGATCTGGGACATTCCTCAGTTTAATAAAGGTCAAGGAACCTTGTTGTTCTTCTATTGTGATGTTCTTTTCATCTACTAAGGATCTGATAGTCAAAAGGGAAGAAGAAAAGGAGGAGGGAAGCAGCAGAGTTATCCACTTCTGTTTTGGAAACTCAGTGATGATGTTCCATGCAGTCAAACGAAAATATGACTTTGGCAGAGAATGGCCATTACAATGTAAAACCCCATATGCCATTATACAGTGTGTTGCAATCTGTTTTATGGCTGCCTCTATTCTAACGAGTGAATACTGCCAATAAAGCAATTGAAGATAACACTAATTGCTTATTTCTGTGATCCATAATTTTTATAGTCTCCTTATAGCTCTTTAGTCAAATAGATGTGTGTATGTGTGTGTGTATGTGGGGGGGAGAGAGAGAGTTGGTTTTGTCTTTTGGTTTGAGGTTGTGTTTTTTTTAAAAAAATCTAGAGCTCAGCTGTTGGTAACACTGAACACAATAACATATCCTGAGCCAAAGGTAACAATGCTAAATATTAGGTTCTAAAAGTCATAACATTTACATAACATTTCTATTCTTTGTACTTTCAGTGGATGTGTATTTGACTGTCTCCTTGTACAAAATTATCATCAAATAAATTTTGCACTTCCAAATGATCTTGCTTCTGAAGTCAAATTGGTACATTATGAATTTTCTCCCATTCTTATCTTTTATTTTTATACTTTGCTTGTCACTCTTCCATAGACTGATCTCCAAACATGTGTCTCTTTAACTTACATACTCTTCAGAGAACATGTTGCATGGTGAAGTTTATATCTCTGGAAATTGCAGGAATTGAAGTCTAATACATTTGGAATTGATAACATCAAAAAGGCTGTGCTACATCTGCAACCGAATAACTTTCAGTGTCTTCTTATCTTTTGCTTTCTACATCAATAAAACACAGCAGCATTTTGATGCATTAGCATTCATACATGGTTTGCATTGATAAATGCAATGCTCCTAGTGTATTGTGTATGAAAGGAAAAAGGAGAAATGTGAACTTATACTTTTAGCTGCATTTTTATTTTTTTAAGCAGGATTTGGCAAGAAAATGTAGGAATCTTGAAGCAATCACATGAATGATGAAATTTAAAAAAATGGTCAAGTTTCATCAACAGACATGTTCTTTTAAAATTCATTTTAGAAATTATCAGTTAATAAGAATTCAGAAGAAATGGACCAATAGGTTAAGTAAACTTAATATTAAAATAAATTAAAATATAGATATTCTTCTTCTCCAGATGTAGTGAAAAGTCGCTTTGGTTTTTTTGCATCAATATTCTGATAATTTTATTTTGTTTTCATTGTTAAGTAGGCATAACATTGTAATAGAATGGAACAGAAATGTAACAGAAAAGGAAGCCTAAATAAACCCAGTGCAAATTTCCTTCAGATGTTAATTTTCCTAATACAATAAGAATCATAAGTATCTGAGAGAGATGACCACACTAGCTGTGCCAATATCATTATTACCTTCTGTATACTGAAAGCTTTTTCCATGTAGCCCAGAAATTTTGGAACCCTATAAAATCAGGGATCTAAATTTTACGAGAGCCAACACCACTATAATAAAACAGCAGCTTAGTCTGCAAGTCATAGGAAAGACACTGATGACTGATGCAGTATATATTTTCTCCTCTCTTATTTCACATGAGTTTCAGGAAACATGCATTCTGTTATGGTGAGAGTTGTCTTCTAAAATATATTTATTCATTTAATTTTTATCCCACCTTTACTATTATTAATAAATAACTGAAGGTGGCAGACATACCTAACATTTCTTCCTCCTCCTATTTTTCATTTAACAACAACTCTGGCCCAAAGTCATCCAGCTAGTTTTTAGCAATAGCACTTAGATTTATATACTACCCCATAATGCTTTACAGCACTCTCTGGGAGGTTTACAATGTCAGCATATTGCCTCCCCAACAATCTGAGTCCTCATGTTATCAACCTCAGAAAGATGGAAGGCTGAGTCAACCTTGAGCCCATCAGGATTGAACTCCAGGCTGTGTGCAGTTAGCCTACAATACTGCATTCTAACCACTGTGCCACCAGGGCTCCTTTTTCATGCTTAAAGTGGGACTAGACCTCATGGTTGATTTTGAATTTATTACAGGTTGTTTGATTATTTTTCTATGCTAAAGTTTAAACATCTATGAGACTTTGAATTGAAAAAGTAACAGGAATTAACAATACAGATTAGGATTGACTTGGAATTATCATTGCTATTCTAACCAGGGTTCACACTCCATATGGTTTCTAACAGAATGATGAGTTCCCACAGAATCAAGGAATGGCATCATCTCTTCATAGAAAACATATAGGAACAACTTTTCTACAGAAGTGGAAGATCAATACTACTGTAGCTATAATACCACGAGTAGTAGTACTACTACTACTAGTAGTAGTAATAATAATAATAATAATAATAATAATAATAATAATAATAATAATAATAATAATAATAATAATAATAATAATAATAATAATAATAATAATAATAATAATAATAATAATAATAATAATAATAATAATAATAAAGTTGGAAGGGACCTTGGATGTCATCTAGTCCAACCCCCTGCTCAGGCAGGAAACCCTATACCATTTCAGACAAATGGCTGTCCAGTCTCTTTTTAAAAACTTCCAGTGTTGGAGCATTCACAGCTTCTGGAGGCAGGTTGTTTCACTGATTAATTGTTCTAACTGTCAGGAAGTTTCTCCTTAGTTCTATGTTGCTTCTCTCCTTGGTTAGTTTCCATCCGTTGCTTCTTGTCCTGCCTTCAGATGCTAGGGAGAATAGCTTGACTCCCTCTTCTTTGTGGCAACCCCTGAGATATTGGAGCACTGCTATCATGTCCCCCCTCATCCTTCTCTTCATTAAACTAGACATACCCAATTCCAGCAACCGTTTCTTATATGTTTTAGCCTACAGTCCTCTGATCATCTTTGTTGCTCTTCTCTGTACTCTTTCTAGAGTCTCAACATCTTTTTTACATCGTGGTGACCAAAACTGGTTGCAGTTTTGTTGTGTATACAAAGTGTGTCCTGTCCAGTTGTTCTTTTAAAAGTGCAAGGTACCCAGAATATTTTGGATTTGGACAGTCTCTAAATTAAATAAACCACAAACAGATGGACAAAACTGAATTCAGTAAACCCTCTCTTGAGTTCATTACAGTCCCAGATTTCTGTTTTAATTTAGGTTTATCACAATCTTTTGTCATCCCTGGCTGTCCAGCATCCTTTCACATTATGTACCCAGCCAAGCCTATTCTTTTTAGTTGTTAAGTATGAACTTGGTATAAAAGAGAGAGAAAATAGATTTTTATTATTATTTTCCTATATAGGAAAGGGGGCTACTCTTGAACTGGCAAAGAGGAAATAGGTGGAGTAACTCTGGGAAGAAGACATAAATTGTTGCTAGCCAGTTAGGATGGATCTACACAGTAGCTGATGAAGGTTTCTTGTTTCCAGGAAAACCTGATTCAAAACCCTTGAAATGATGATCAGTAGGAGGGGGTCTGAAGAACCACTGAAGGAAGAAGAAGGCGATTATGGGACCAAGCTACTTAACGTGGATGGCTTTCATGGAATGCCAGACCACATCCTGCCAGACAGAAAAAAAGACTGAAACCTGGGAGATAGTATGTCAGGCAGTGTGATTCCCCCCCTTACTCATCTCATACAATAGGAAATAAGTATAAAATATGTATAGAAATAACAGTCATTTTTGTCAAGACTCTGCATAAAACAGAGCAGGAAGTATCACTTTGCCAACACAGAAAATGTCACATGTTAAAATGTCTGAGCACTTGCATCTTATTGGTCTTTTTCAAACTTGACAACTTTAAGAGGTGTGGTTGGAAGTTGACATCAACACACCTTAAAGTTGCCAAAGTATATATGATATTATTGCATCAACAGCATTAACAGAAGAGAATATTTGTAGCTCAGGGTTGAAATGTGGAGTCCTTGGTGGTCTCTGAGCTTGGTTGTTTTCCTACAAACGTTCCATTATCCAACTAGGTAACATCATCAATGTTCAGAATTGATCAGGAGCACTGATGATGTTATTTAGCTCAGAGTGCACCAAGGATCCCATGAACAGCACTGTACCCCAACCTTTTATCTTTTACACCTGAGACTACAACTTTCAGAATTCCCAGCTGGGTGCATGTTTGGAAGGGATCATACTCAGAAAGCGATTCTCCTGAATCTTGGAATTAGGGGAGTTGATTTGAATACAACAACAACAACAACAACAACAACAACAACAACAACGACGACGACAACAACAACAACAACAACAACAACAACAACAACAACAACAACAATAATAATAATAATAATAATAATAATAATAATAATAATAATAATAATAATAATAATAATAATAATAATAATAATAATAATAATAATAATAATAATAATAATAATAATAATAAAGTTGGAAGGGACCTTGGAGGTCATCAAGTCCAACCCCCTCCTCAGGCAGGAAACCCTACACCATTTCAGACAAATGGCTGTCCAGTCTCTTCTTAAAAACTTCTAGTGTTGGAGCATTCACCGCTTCTGGAGGCAGGTTGTTCCACTGGTTAATTGTTCTAACTATCAGGAAGTTTCTCCTCAGTTCCAGGTTGCTTCTCTCCTTGACTAGTTTCCATCTGTTGCTTCTTGTCCTGCCCTCAGGCGCCTTGGAGAATAGCTTGACTCCCTCTTCTTTGTGGCAACCCCTGAGATATTGGAATACTGCTATCATGTCACCCCATGTCCTTCTTTTCTAATTCTAGAACCATGTTACCAACTCTCTCTCTCTCTTTTTTTTTTTTGAGTTCAATTCTGAGCAGTTCAAGGTTGACGCAGCCTTCCATCCTTCTGAGGTCAGTAAAATGAGGACCCAGATTGTTGGGGGCAATATGCTGACTCTGTAAACTGCTTAGAGAGAGCTGCAAAGCACTGTGAAGCAGTATATAAGTCTAAGTGCTATTGCTGTTGCTATAATGTAGACAAAGTATAGTTAGGTGCTATTTTTTATCTTTTTAATGGAGTGGGGATAGGAATCCTATAATATTTTCATCTCTATATGAACTGTTATATTTTCAAGGTTATTAAGCAACTGCTGTTTTAATGTGGCAGAAAATTTTCTCTCCCTGTTTCCATATTACCCTGTTTTCAAAAGAACAAGAAAAGAGCATTATTTTATGACTTTGTCAAGCCACACTTTGAAAATGGGAAACACAGATAGTGTCTAATGCACAGATGGTTATATTCAAGCAAATAATTAGAGAAAGAAGAGAGAAACACACACACACAAAGACTGCATTGCCACTGCTGTTATGCTATATCAGTTTTTATTGACTTATATCTGAATTTTAAATTCAAATGAGCCTGTTATAGCTATACATAATAGAAAAACATTTTTAATAAATGTGTAAGAGCAAACAAAAAATTGGAACTTTTAGGAGAACTGGAGACACTCAAAACAAACAAGCAAAAAGATACATCCTTTTATCTATCTTGCCTTACTTTGGCATTGTTATTGATACTATTATACCTAACTCAAGGGTAGGCAACCTTGGCTCTTTTATGACTCGTGGACTTCAACTCCTGAGCATGGCTGGCTCAGGAATTCTGGAAGTTGAAGTCCACGAGTCATAAAAGAGCCAAGGTTGCCTACCCCTGACCTAACTTCTCAGCATTATAATTCAACATCTGTAGGCTGCTGTCTCCCAGGTGTTTTGGAGAATATCTCCCATAATGTCTGACAATTGGTAATTCTCAAATCTCCTATCTAAAAAAGGTACGGACAACTTGCGGTAATTGCAGAATATTATTAAAATCCATATTGCAGGCAATCCTTTGGCCATGTTTGTTTCCTGTTACAGATTTTGATTAAGCTAATATTGCAGTTCTGATTACAATTTCATTTTTGCACAGGAAAATAGAAAATAGTATGATGTCACAAACAATTCTCATGTTTTTGTTTTTATTTTTAAGGATGCTTTTGTGAGCCCAGAGGTTTTTAATAGATAGCTTTTTATCTTTAAAAGGATGGAAAAAAGAAAAGTCAGACAGGCAAGAAAATCTGGTGGATATTAGAAGGAGTGTTTGTGGACATACAGTTGCTCATGGCACAAAGTTATCCACACCTAATTTATTCTTTTTGAAAAAGATCTAAATGAAAAATTGTATTTTACTATGTGTTTAACAGTTCACAAATTTGCTCTTCTAATGCATTTCTACATATTTCTAAATCTATGCTGTACTAAAATACGTATATTCTTACATTTTAAGTTTTATTTTAAAGTGACTTGCAGAATTCAAATAGATCCTGAATTCTGTATTAGTACAGATCAGGTCAGATCAGATCCATATTCACAAAGAATGAAGTCTTCAATGACTCAAAACTTAAAGCAGCAGTGAACACACAGTGGTGCATCTCCCTGATAAAACGTCTATAGAGACAGACTGCAGTAGAAATATAATTCAAGTTGCCAAGTACTGTGCCTATTAGAAGATGCAGAGTGTATAGCTAATCTTTGGGAAGCTCTATTTGGAAGACAAATTCCATTAAAGATTTACAAAATCTAAGGCTACTCAAAAATTTGAATCTCTGCATCCAGTTGATTTTCTCTATCTGACTGATCATTTCTACCAAACTATAAGCTGAATTGCTGGATTTTCTGAACTGATCCAGACAGTTACCTTGGATTGAACTTCCCTGAAGCAAATTGATGATTCCAGTTAGAACCAATTTGCACCTGCTTAGCAACATGAAACCACTAGATCTTGAACTCTGGATGTAAAGGAAGGAGACAGAATTCCTGGAGCTTCACTTCATTCTTTTTCAATAGCCGTTGAATTTGGTACATTGGAGGCAAACAAAACCCTACTTCTATACCAGTACACACACGTATTTTTATTTCTGTTTGTCTGTGTTCTACCTCCACTTTGCCCCAGGAACTATTAAATAGAACAAATAAACCTTTAGGAGAAAGAAAACCCTAGATGTTATTTGTCTTTGTGTCTCCAGCAAATAGTTGTGGACAAGAGGAGGGGTGTGAAGTTGTAATCTGTGGATGGCAAGCAAAGAATAACTCCAAATGGAATGTAAGGACAGCCTCTCTAGCCCTAGTGAGTCTGGAAAATTGTCTTGTTTTCCTTTCTGGAGGAAACTCTGGCACGGCTGACTTTACTGAACCCAGAGAATTGTTTGGCATCTTCCGGTGCTAGCCTCATGTCCTTGTCAGAACACCTGCTGTACGCTCCCAGCAAACACTGGGGCCGAGGCATCTCTTTTCTAATGACACCTCATCAATCCGCTCCTATCAACGTCCCAGCCACAGGACTGACTCAGAGTGCTCTGGAGCTATAGAAAATGTCACCGTTTGGGGAGAAAAGGTCAGCCACAGCTCCCCTCCCTTTCCTCCCCTGCCAAGCCACAGTGGGCCTGCCGTTCATTATCCTAATTAAATCCAGCAGCTGAACATCTTCTTATCTGTAGGGGAGGAGAACAGGGGCATGATGCAATAGGGTTGATTTGCATATCCAAAGTTAATTAGTGCAGAGGAGCAGGTGTACAGTAATAATAATTATCACACATGACAATCACCTGTGACCACTTCCCAGAGCTCCTTCCACGACTCAGTGCTGTGATTGCTAGATGAAGCTTTTCACCCTCTTCCATCGCTCTTTCTTCCCTTCTCCCTGTGAATTATCCCCCTCTTAGGCTGTAGATGTCCTTGTTTGAAAGCTTATGGTAAATCGGTTTGTTGTTCTTAGTTTTGTGTTAGATATGAGGTGGCTTTGCTTTCTCTGCCACTTGTCTCATATGTACATTGTTTGGCCGCTCCCATTCTCCCCCATATGCCCTTTTTAATTTTGGAAGCTTTCTGCCAAAGTGCGAGCTGAAAAACAATGTAATAACAGCAAAAACAATAAATCACATTTTTCTAAAAGGGAGTTAAAAGTTTGCTGGCTACAGAGACTAACTAAGTGTGCATATGCATCCTGCCCCCCCTCCACAATATGCCACATTTATAACCTTCTATATTGGGGGGGGAGTCAGATTATGAAAATGACATTAAAGAGCAATCTTCACCTGCAACCCTGTTCAGGAATGTTTGTGACACAGCTGCTTTCTGGTTGTTTTTCTGTTTGAATATCATACAATATAAATACCTACAGTCTGAAGACAGGAACAGGGAATCTGTCCAGAAAGTCATTATACGGGAGAGCAGAGGAACAGAATTTCCAAACAGTTTAGAGGATTTATTTTCCTTGTGGAATGAACTTATTTTAAAAGACTATGAACACAAGAACATTCTAGCTAAGAATGTTGCCTTCAGGCTGATGTTTCTGGCTGTCTAAACTTGCTGTTAAAACTCTGCTCAAAGCAAAATTTAACTGAACTGAAAGATATCTTCCCAGGTGAGGTACCTGAACAGCTTCCAGAGAAGCCAAAACACATTTTTCTAAACGTTGGAATAGGAATCAACCAGAACAAAAATTGTTAGTCAGAAGTTCTTGGAAAACCTATGAGCAGATTATAAAGGCCCTTATAGCTCTTTGAGAACAAAAACTGGAATTCAAGAAAAAGGATTCAAATATATTGCATGACAAAACTTCCTTTAGTTATTAAAGTTTTTGACTCTATTAGTCCTTTAAGCCAATCAAAGTTGGTATCTATCACTCTATATTCTATGAATTGATAAGTTAAATTTACTAAAGGATATAGTGTTTATTAAATCTCTTGATAGTTGCTCAGTGTTACTGAAAACATGAAACCCAGGGAAACATGATTAAAAATATATTTAATCTTTAAATATTCCATTTAATGTGCCTAGTCATCTAATCCTTTAACTCTTATTCAAAACATTTTTTTCTTTTTTATACATTATAATTTCCCTAAATTCAGACACATTTAATTATCTAAAACATTTCCTTCATCTAGGCCATTTCAGCAGTATTATATTACTTATATCAAGAAATAAAATAAAAAGGGAGAAAAAAGCATACAGTATTATTTAAGGAATTCATCTCTCTTAGAATGACATATGTATTCAGAATCTTTTCTATTTCTTTAACCATATTCAAACAAATGTTTCTTTTTTAAATATTCTCTTTGGTAGATCCCATCATCTATTTTCTTAATTTTCACTTTGATCTTTTTCCTTTAACCAGTATCTTTCTTGATCAATGTGTTTTGCTGAATCAAAAAGTTTTTCCATATATTCATGACTGTTGCTGTAGGTATAAGAAGTAAATTGAATAAAGTGTCTTTATGTGAGGCTTTTGCCTTTCCATGTTTCTTGAAAATGTTTTTCTCTTTCTCCTTCTTTGCTTCTCTTATCACTTCCTTTCTCTCTGATGTTTTCAACATCTCTACATTCCTTTTATCCAATCTGTTTTTTTGTCCTCAGATTTATTTTGTAGTCTTAAGGGATGAGTTGTTTTTTTCCATTTCTTGTAAATTTTTTCCCACTAGGATTAAATCATGTTTTATTGCTTTGTTAAGTTCCGTCTTTGAGTCACTTATTTGTTTTGTCTGCTCCTTCTCTGTTGTTGTTTCCTGGAAGTTTTTTTGTTGTAAAGTTAACTTAGAGATAGATTGATTTGTATTTTCAAAGTTATTTTGGATTTCTTTGTGATTTGAATTCAGTGTTATTTGAATTAATTGAAGTATACTATATATCTCCTCCTGAGAGGTATTTATGTTTTCTTGGTGTGTTCTGTCTACATGTCTCTGATCCATGAGGGCCAAAGGTTGGAGTTTTCCTTCTTATCTGCAAATAGCTTTAGAGTCCTGGTTAAATAGATATTTGTAATCCAAAGAGTTCAAAAAAGTTTTTTTTAAGTTTATAATTCTCTCTTTGTCTGCAGCCCAGATTGTTGTCTTTTTTCCCACAGTTGTTCTTTATTATTAAAGCTTTGAAGGTCACAAACACAGATTAGCATTTCCCAGGTTTTGGCAAGTTCTCTATGAAAATCATAGCTGTCATAATCTTCATCCACCACTAGGTGTCAGCATCTATTTAGTTTTCAATATGAACAATGATCTTTAAAATGAGAGTCTTAACCATTCAACAATCTTAAACTTTTCCAAAGTTAAATTTTAGTTTTCAAGTTTATAAATTTATTTCACTACCATATATTTTGATCCTCCATAGAAATTTTAATTTGCCACTTCTGTTAGTATAAGGATGGGGCGGAAGTCCCCCTCCTTCACTTTCAGAGGTATTTTGCTTCCTTGGGGATCTTTTCCAGGAAATTAAATGTAAAATAGAAAAGGGAAAATCAGATTCCTCACCTAGTTTCAAGCACGTGCTGGTTAGTTCTTTTGGACTGTGGTTGCAAGTAGCTTGGGCTGATCGATGAAATACAGCCTTTCTCCTGTCGGGTTAGAAGGTTTTCCCCAAGACGAATGGAAAGATCGCCATCATTCCAGAGTCTCTGGGGCATCCTTCTTTCTTCGCCGCCTCTGCGGGGCAGCTTGGACCCATTAGGGTCTTCAGGCAGGACGAAAGTTGGCCGCGGGGGTGCAGTGGTCCGCAAGCCCGTGACCACTCGCTACCGTGCAGGACCGGAAGTCTCAAAAATAACTAATATTATAGTAGTTATATATTCATGATAATTGACTCAGTAGCTTTACAGCCAGGTATCAGAGCTGCATAAGGCATTAATCAAAATGGAAATAGGACCTAAGAACCAGACCTGGGATTTAATGCTAGGGAAGTAAAGTCACCTATCAGACTGAGGATTAAAGCCAGAACAAATGAATCAGAGTTTAGAACTCAGATTAGAGATATGCACAACACAAAGAATATTTTGAGCCAGAACAAATAACAACACATCAAGTATTCCATCAGAATTTGGCTTAAATGTTCTGTTGAAGCAAATATATAAAAAATGTCCTGTGTTTGGCCAAATGAAACAATATAAGTCTGAATCTAGTGGCATTTCCTTGTTTTTCATCTCAGGGCCACAGAAGCACGTCAGTTGTCGTCCATGCTAAGTGCTATCTGGCATCCAAATTTAACAAAATTTGGCTAATGGTATTATTAGTAAATTACCCATTTTTTAAAATCAAAAATAAATCTTCATAGGAAGGAAAGTGAACATAGCACTTTATTCTTATTCCAAAAATTTATATTAGAAGCTGTTATCCAGAAGGTGCAGAACAGAGAGAGGTTTTGCTCAATTTAAATAAAACATCTGGATTATTCAGCAAATAGTGAATTGGACAAATATTTCTTTAACATGCTTTTCAATTAGCACATCTTCTCTATGAGGTTTAATTAATATTTTGATGTTTTAAAAATCTCATTTGATCATTTTTCTGGTACCGAGACAAGCAATAGGTTTTGCTTTCTTAGGTCTCTGTGTGTGGAGAGGCTGCCACACCCAGCAAAAGCAACTATATTTGTTCTTTTGTGATTTGTTTTGCTGAGATAAGGGAGGGAGGGAGGGAGGGAGGGAGGGAGGAAGGAAGGAAGGAAGGAAGGAAGGAAGGAAGGAAGGAAGGAAGGAAGGAAGGAAGGAAGGAAGGAAGGAAGGAAGGAAGGAAGGAAGGGGCAAGCTGCTGTTTCTTATTGCTGGAATGATTGTTTCAAGACTGGAATATTCTGGGGTCAAAATATTGTTCATGTCTACATGATGAACACTCTGAAATACATCATAACAGCCTTCCCCATCCTGATGCCCTTGAAATCAAATTGGCTTAGTTCATACATAACACTAAACCACATTGGATACATTTAAACACTCTGTTAATTTTATTCTTACATATATTATTTATACTTGTAGGCATTCTAGACTCATTCACACATTCATTTACACACTCTTAAGTAAAGGTGTTTAAAAATATCACACTGAAATTTAAAATGTCTCACTGAACTTTATTTTTTTAAATAAAAAGTAAGTTTGATTGTGTTACACATTGAAATGTGTGGTTCTGATAAGTAAGGAAAAGTAACATTAAATACACATGAATGTTATGATCAAAGGGCAGACATTAAAATCCATGAAATGGTTACCTATTTGTGTATGTGTGTTTGTGCATGTGCACAAAGAACAATATTTTTGCCAATCAATTCAAGCAGAGTAAGTTCCTCCTTTCTCATGCAGTTTTATTCACGTTCTTTTCACACAATTTTAATGATAAGCAAAAGAACAGGCAAAATGGCACTCAAGTGCCTACAGAATGCATTAAAAATGCAAAACTTTACATATAAGTCTTTTATTAAAACTTTCCATAATTGGGTAAAATTATTTCCCCCACTGGGCTAGCTTTCAGTGTGGCATGCAATTAGCTTGCTGTCACAAACATAATTACAGGTTTTGGTTCTGGTTTCCTTCTTTCTTTTTTTTCCCTATGCCCTTAAAAAGTGGAAATATAGCATTTTTAAAACATTAAAAAACCACAACTCTATCCATCTGCATCAATGAAAACCTACCAAAATGAAAAATTAAGCAATTATCAACTGGGTGAAAAGCAGTGTATGTTAATTTCACTTATAGATATATAGAATCGCAACAGAGCTTGAAGAAATGTTAGACTTTTCAGTATGTATGATGAAATGTTTTTGTTGAATAAAATAATTAAGCTTGGACAAAATGGCCTTACCAATCCTACAAATAAACTTTTTTTTTTACAATTGTGCTTTTGAAATTGAATATATTGAAGTATTGAAATTCTCATGATCTTCTTTGCTTGGCTGGCTGCTTCTTTCTTTCCTAGAGGATATCTGTCCTAATAACATAGATAGAAATTTAGAGAAAATCCTATGACAGCCTGAATCTGTTTGGATAAACAGTGAGATTTTTGTTTGTTTGTTTGCAATTCTAGGGAACTTTGGGATTCCTTCTAAAAATTTTAGAAGTTTTGTTTACCATTTAGAATGAAATTTTCATTGTGACTTGGCCCCTGATTGGATTATGCAAAACCTCTTTAAACTTTATCAAATACATAATGTAATGGCCAGGCTGGGGCAGATAATTTCTGCTATCATACAACACTTATTCTGCAGTCACTATAATACAGTAGATGCCCTCAGGCTTCTAGGTCCAATGCAAAGTGCTGGTTGTCATAGACATAGAACAATCAATGTTACAGCAGAGGCTTGCCTAAAGGGCTGCTCTGTTTGTAATTAATCTGCCCAGAGAACAATGCTTAAAATCTTGTCTACATCCAAGGTGACCAATTTTATTAGTGACTTGTACAGTGTGGTATAAACTGCCCCTCCCCCCAAGTTTGGCTGATTCTTTTGTTCATTGTTCTGAACCATCTGATCAGGTGAATATAAACATATAGCAAATTAATAAATAGCCAAACATGGAAACTAATCAAGGAGAAAAGAAACTTGAAATTAAGGAGAAACTTCCTATCAGTGAGAACAATTAACCAATGGAACAGATCGCCTTCAGAAGTTGTGGGTGTTTCATCACTTTTTCAGAAGAGACTGGACAGTGACTTGTCTGAAATGGCATAGGGTCTCCTGTTTAAGCAGGGGGTTGGACTAGAAGACCTTGGTAGTCCCTTCCAGCTCTATTCTGATTGATAATTGAAAATAGAGATTTGGAAATCCTAAATAATTTGCCTTACATTACCCTATTTTGTGATATTAGCAGAAAAGCAGAAATTTATACCATTTTCTGTTATGCTCCTGATGAAATTTTGTGACTATGTGTGAAATCAGAGTAGACAGGAGGTGTGATATGAGCCAACAGCAGTATTAAAAAAAACCAACAGAACTTTTCCCTGATGCTCATAGATGCAGGTTACACACCTGTGCAGACTGGGGGGTAGTTGGGCAGGTCAGAAGTGGCAATTTGATCATGGGTAGCAGAGAAATAGCACTTCACCACTTGTCAAGTGATTACTTGCCTCTTCAACTCCTGCAAAGCATGTGGGGGGGGGGAGGTGAGCTTTGCCTTCACCTGCAGATGTTGCTATAGCAAAGACTAAAGTATGAGCAGCAAAGGGAACAGAAATAAACAGAGATGTGGGAAAGGAAAAAATAAAAGAACATGACCAGAGGAACATAGCTGTTAAATGAGGCTCTTCCCAAGTAAAGGAAGGAAAAACTGCATAAAGCATTATAGTAAAAGCATAAAGAGTAGGAGGACAGGGAGAAACTTTCTCATTACATAATGGTCTTCCCCAGTTTATGCAAGTTATTTGGAAGGAACATGAATTCCAGCTATTGGTTTCAACCCAAAGTTTATTTCTATCTTCTGGTTCACCATCAGCAGATATGTAGTATTGGTCAACCTGCATATTTTTGATAACCAGAAGGGAGAAAGCAGAATTCATATGATAACATAGTCCATTCCTGTTCATGTGTCTTCAAGGGAGAGCCAGAGGAAAGACTAGGAAGAGCAAAACCAGATATTTTATATGTAGGGATGTCAGACTGATGGCCCGCAGGCCAGATGAGTCATGGGCCATGCCCATCCCAGCTCCGCCAAGGCAAAAAACGTTGCAATACATCACGATACATCACGTGACGTGATTGAGTTTGACACCTGTGTCTTAGAGGCATTTGCTCCTATTGTGCTTGACTTTCTATCAGTTTGACTTTCTATCTCTTTAATTCATATTTAGAGAAAGTCAATCTTTCTCAAGCAAGTGTGATGTTTTGTTGATCTTTTTCCTGTGTTTAGTTGTTCAATATTTTATTACTTTGTCTTCCTTGTTTCCTCAATCCTCCCTTTCTTTCCCTGTATCTTTCTTCATGATCCATTCCCCTCTCTAGAAAACATATTTTTAAAAACTATAATGTTGTAGTTACAATAAATGTTGTGAATTCCTCAGTGAACTCCTGAAGAAAAAACACATATCTGATGTAATTAATTATATTTCCGTTCAAAAGAGCTCTCTTGGTCGTCCCTTGCTATCAGTGCCTTTTCACAGGCATCATCCTTCTTTACAGGAATATTTGCCTTTTCAGAGGAAAAGATGAAACAGATTAGTGCAAACATAAGATGATCCCTATGTGGACACTGAAAACTCATATACTGTACATACATACAAACAAACAAGCACATCCAGCTCTCTAGGATTCTACTGCTGACCTTAGAATACTCCCAAATAAGAAAGAAAATAAGTTTATAGCACCAAACATGTGGCTGCTGAATTATGGCTCATTAACACAGCCAACATGGTTATTTTGTGCTCTTAATAAAGACTATGGGTGGTTATCTCCTAACAAGTAATAATTATCTTTAATGTATGTCACATAGCCTCCTAGTTGTTTGAGGGAGGGTGTCTTTTCCTTTATTATCTTTTTGTTCTGCTGCTATCATTAAACCCTACATCTATAGTCCTCAGTTCATGCTTTTATGTTTAAGCACATGCAGTCTGAGTCTAGCATCCCACTGCTATAAATTGGACCCCAACATTTTACTTTGTTCTTTGACTGGTTGATTAGACTATATATTCTACCCCTCCTATCAGGCCACTTATTTTCAGTCTCCTGTTGTAAAGTTGATTGCTTCAGTGCCTTGCACTTCTCCCCATGTACCTTCTCCCCCCACCCCACCCTGAGCCACTAAGTAAATAGGGATCTCCTTTATAAACATTTCTGGTCCAATAAAAGAGGTCATCTTCAATGTTCCTACTTTTCTTGTTTCTGACCTAAGAAAAATATGAGTAAATATGAGTACACTCAAGTATCTCTTGTGCTGTCTTACACTAAACATGGCTAGAACCTAAATCCATGGTGTCAGTTCAAATTATTATCTAATTTACCCCAATATTGTGTATTTTGATTAGAAATGATGATCTAAAGAAGCACTGGCTAATTTCATGCTCTCCAGATGTAATACATAACTCCATCTCTTGTGATTTCTAGAGAACAGGTTGGCTGCAAACTCTGGGAGTTGTTATGTGATGCATTAAGTTAGAGAGTTCCGCTCTAAGACGGAGATAAGGAACCTTTAGGAGATGGTGTTCATATTTGGCGTTGTGGAACAGATTTTGTTTGTTCTCACAAAATGGCTGCCATGGGGTAGACATGGTCACTTACAAAGTGCTCATTTATTACAAGTCAAACTGAATAACTAGAAGTCTTGTCCTAAAAAATCGCCAGCAAAGGTATTATGTTAGTAAATTCATTTTTATGCAATTTCTTTAACCATCAAATGGTAAAAGATGCCACACCAAGTTTATAGTCTTCTTGGCCAGGTTTGCAGCAGTCCAGCCTGTTCAGTGTCTCCCATTTTCCAAGTAAACAAAGTATGAAAAAATAAGAACCAGTATTTTACCTTCAGATGCCTGGATGTATAGGGATGTGAGTTCCTTATGTTTTTTTATTCAATTATTTAGTAAAATAATCAGAGGAAATAACCAAGCCACCCCCAGGGGGTGCATATGAGAAAGTTGAACCACCCTGATGTTTTTGCCCAGTGGTATGCTAATACAAGTATCTTGGATTTTGTTGTACACAAAGTTAAGAAAATAAAATTAGGATTTTATTTTTATTTTACATTCAGATTGTAAAATTATCCTTCCAATTTTGTGAAAAATTTACTCAAAAGTAAGCTTTATTATATGCAGTGGAATTCTTTCTCGGGTAAGTATACCTAAGATTGCAGACATCACCGTGACTTTTACACTCCAAAATACCCTAATTGATATGCATTTTAGTTTTTCTGCACCAATTAGAACCACTTTATCTTTCTGATCACATTGATACAGACTCTACAGAACTTTTTCAGGGAGACAATATTTAAGGAAGGAGAAAAGGGCTAAAGGAAAGTGCGGAGCAGTGCCAATATTTCAATGTATAGCAACCATGACTACCAAATAAAAACAATGTTGTGCCAATGACATTATTAGGTCATATCCACACATAATATTATTTCCATTATCTTTATATGAGCTGCCAGGACAGATTTCAGTTTGGCAGTTGTCACATAAGTGGAACAAATTAAGCAGGTCTTATCCAGCCTCCAACATCTTGGGGCTTGTGAGAGGTGATCGGCCTACATACTAGCTTTCTCCTATTCATTTTAACTAGCCCATAAGATCATATTTCTGTTTACCATTATTTTGTTCTAGAAACAAAAAAAGGGGGGGCAAGAAAGGAAGGCGAGGAACCCAGAACAAAATCAATATAATTCTTGTAAAAACACACTTTCTGGAACTGTATGTGAGGCTAGGTTGTTATGTATGTATATATAAAATACATTACAACAGAATGAAAAAGGCCCTGATTAAAAAAACCTTTCTTGAAAAGTATTGTTGCTGACAGGAATGACCTCTGTGAGTCGGTATGTTTACCCATAATTCATAATTAACAAAGACATTAGAACTGCCACTGGAGGATTCCAGGCTTTATTTCTTTCTAACTGGGCAGTACTAATGTTGGAAGTGCTCCCAATCCAGTGATTTAACATTTCACGGAATCTCGGCAAGGCAGCAGAAGCCTCCTTATATGGCTCATACTTTGGGGGGTTGGTTTAGTAGAATATGGCTGGGATAATTATTCAGCACTTGTTATTGCTGTAGCTCTGCACCTGATCCCCGAGCCATTAGAACACTTGGCAGGTTATTACAACTATCAAACATCAAGGTCTCTCTCTCTCTCTCTCTCTCTCTCTCTCTCTCTCTCTCTCAATCTCTCTCAATCTCTCTCAATCTCTCTCTCTCCCTCCCTCTCTCATCACTCTACTGCAACATTCTCATTTTCATCTCATTTAAATCCTCCATATACATAACGAGAAGTATCACACACAAACACACACACACACACACACACATACACACGCATTCTGGCTTATGTACACCTACAAACTCATGGAGAAACAATGTGAGGGCAGAGAAGAAACCCACATGGGTAATATGCATGCATTCTCTTGATCAAATTCCTACAGACACACACATCTACCTGCCATAGACAACACATATGCAGACATTTTGATTGTAGCCATCCAGTACAAAACACAATGATGAAACTTACATTGTGACATCATAATGTAAGCTCTGGATGCTTGCATGTGGTCTATGTTTTGTCATTTCCCCCCTCCCCCTTTGATTATGACCCTAATTAATCAATAGAAATACAATGCTCCTCTCTAACACACATATTATGTTACTTCATTACACACAGGACAACACAGAGATTTCTAATGCCACTGCTGCTAAAGGGAATGAAAATAATTGTGGGAGCCGTGCTTTGCATGGTTTCCCTACCTAATTTTGTATTGGTTTGTTTGTTTATCAAGAATTAAAGTGACTCCAAGAGGTTTACAATTCCAGGCACAGTAAAAAGATAAAACAGAAAAATGCAGTACAATGTTAAACATCAAAAATACAACATAAATACATGGACCAGCAGGCCATACACAGCCTCCTCTCAACACAGAGAAAGTCACAAATCTTTCTCCAAATCCTTTTTGACAGTCAGGTCTTTATGACCTTCCAAAAGCAGATTGGAAACATTCTAACCTCTCAGGATGCAACAGAAGATATCTGGGGCAAAGCAAAACAGTGGTCCATAAGACCATGAAAAAGCTAACTTTTGGCTACAGGTTTCTTGTAGAAACATTATTTTGTCTTTGACCTGAACTTCATATTTCTACTTCTTTGTTTGTTTGTTCATAGTTCATTCCAGATATTTTCCAAACCCTAAGTGGGTTTGTTTTTGTCTATATGTTTAGTACCTATCACAATGCATCCCCTATTTCCAAAACCTGCAGAATATTGCTTTTTTTCACCCAGTTTTTCAGGTAGGATCAACTGAAAATTCTATATATTTCGCATCCATATAATAGTGAAAGATTTTAGCTTTCAAATGTTTTAATACATTATTCTGTTCTTTCAAACTCTACTACAACTCACGGCACTCAAATTGTCATCATGATTTGTCTGCCCATGGAAACATTGCTTGTGCCTGAAAGACAACACTACTAGCTTTCTACAGGCAGAATTATTCCTCTCATCTAACTGCATGAACATGAGAGCTGCTGGATTGCTAAATTATCTATACATATACTTACATATGCAGGGATAAGAACAAATATAAATCTTAACGTTGCACTGATTCATATTTTATGCACATTTAAATAAATGAGAATGGTAGCCAGAGAACAAACAAAGCCCAGGGAAAAGGTTCCAATCAAACACAAAATAGGGCAAATTAAAGAATTTTGACTCAGAATTTCAGAAAATAAAATTTTAGTCTTGCTTTTTTTTTTGATTGAGGAATTTGTAATGAACAATATAAACTTAACTGATTTGCATTCCCTGAACTAAATGTTTGGTTTGAAACATATTTATTAGAATGTTGTGCTGCAATTCAAAAAACATGAAAACACATATAAATGCACATCTTAGATTAGAATTTGCTTAGAAATGCATAAAATGCATGCAAATGCATGCAAAAAAGTAATGCGCTTTTTTTTATAAAATGTATTTCAAATAATTATTTATGCATCAACTCTACCCAATTTACAGTACTGTATATATAATAAAGTGCAATAATAATGACATAAAATAAAAAAAATAAAAATATTTGATTAAAATAAAACTAGGTATTAGCACTAGCACTAGCAATAACATTTAGACTTATATACTGCTTCACAGCACTCTTTACATCACTCTCTGAGTGGTTTACAAATGTCAGCACATTGCCCCCAACAATCTGGATCCTCATTTTTCTGATCTTAGAAGGATGGAAGGCTGAATCAACCTTGAGCTGGTCAGGATCAAACTTCTGGCTATAGGCAGAGTTAGCCTGCAATACTGTATTCTAACCACTGTGCCACTATTACATCAATGAGTCCAGAATATGTTTCTAAGTGTGTCTAAAAAGTCAAGTTGGCACTGCAACTGCACAATTAAAAACCCTGCAATGCATTGCAGATGTGTTTCAATTATTAGATTGTAGTATGACATTAATGTTCCAGAATCAATTCCAAAAGGCATTTCAGAAAAAAAATGTATTTTCAACTTTCAGAAGCCTATATGGATTTAAAAATAGTACAGTACAGTATGCAGTAATGTAAAATTGCTATGGACAAGAATCAGACTCTATTGTTCATCCTTAGTTACCAGTGCAACCAGACTCCTTCCAAATGTTTTAAATAACATCAGCCAAAAGCTCTATCCAGGGTGTGGCCAATGATGAAAGATAGTGGGAATTATCATCCAGAATATCTTGATGGTACTACTAGCCTATCTCTGTTTAGATACTATAAATAACATGAAGCTATAAATAAAAACTGAACAGTCTTGCAACACCTTGATTACCTCATCAGCTTTTACAAATGATGAGTTTTAATGCATGGACGTCTGTATTATAGTAAAAATAGGCAACTAATAAAATGTCACAAAACCACAGCATTGGCTTTCTACAGTGAATCAAAAGGATACTCTCTTCTGGCAATTGCAACTTTTTTTAAAATTACCTCTATGAACTGCATCTCAAGAATATGAAAGTTGCTGATCCTAGTGACAGAAATAATTATCACGCTCTGAAATTTGGGTTGTATACAGAAGAGGAGGAGGAGGAGGAGGAGGAGGAAGAAACCATCAGGAAAGCTGTTGTAGTCAAAAGAGCTACTCCCCTGCTCTACCAGGGGAGAAGAACAGTTTGCAAACAGCAGATCAAGAAGATGAAAAACCATTTGTTTGCCTTGTTTAGAACTGCCAGAAAGTTGTCCCAAAACACATTTGCTCACAAAGACATTTGTTCTGCCAGAAAATTAGGAAAATATGGAAGACACCAAAAAAATGAGAATGTTATTTATAATGTTATTGTTTTTTCTCTCTCTTTTTTTTAAAAAATAGATGAACATACAATTGTAAATATACAGGTAGCATTTTCTCCACAATGCAGATTTTGTTATATTTTTTTAAAGGATTAATATATAAATCTATTATTAATTAGACAATTGTTCTAGTTAACTACTAAAGAAAACTAAAATATAATTATATGCACTCATTGTATATTTAAAATAATGTACATGTAAATGTAAAATAATAAATAATATCATTTACAGAGGTTTTTTTTAAAAGTGGTTTTTTTGTAAATCTGTGCTAAGGATATAAGATATAAATTATCAGAGGTTTTCATAGCTTTTTTGTACCATAGAAAAGACAGGAGGACGAGAATTGTTGAATGATTCCTCTCTTCTATTGTCATAGTGCAAAGATCTTCCAAGAGTAAAGTTTTCAAACACTTTTTTAAAAATAAGGCAGCACAAAATACTATGAATATATAATATGAATACATTCTGTCATTAGTATAAGTAGTTAGTATTAGCATTAAATTATATTTATGTTCATATTACATATGTAGTTTATTTTGATTGTGTATCAGAAAGTTTTTCCTGGCTCTTAGTGGCCCCCTGGATAGATCTTCTCTGAAATGATTTGTTCCCAACCTGGCTCCTCAGATCTTCCAACAGTACAGCCGCTACCACTATAATTAAGTTAATCTTCCCAGTTGTTGGTTATCCTCTTTTCTTTCCTTCCACCTTTCCCAGCATTATGGACAGTGGTGGGATTCAAATAATTTAACAACCAGTTCTCTCTGAAATCACAGAACTCTTTAAGAGGTGCACGCATAAAAAACAAGCTAGGGCGGGGGAGGGAAGCTGCACCATGCACCCCGCACTTGCTTACTTCAGGACCCCTGCACCCAGGCCACTCCCCGCTCGGTGACCTCCTCCCTCCAGTTCAATGACCCAGCTGCCAGTCCGCCTCTTCCCTTTCACTCCCCTCCTGAGCCGGGCTGCCATGCTATGGAGGATGGATCTTACCCAGTCCCCCTCCATCATTTCAGAGCCAGGGGAGAGTGAAGGCAAAAGGCTCTGCCACCGCTGCGCAACAGCCACGTCTGCCACTGGAGGGGCTTTCTTTGGTTCCTGCCACTCCTGCCACCCCCACTTTGCCCCGCAGATCACCTGCCCAGCGGCAGCTATCACCTCTTTCTCCTCCACCAATTCTCCCATGGCTTGCACCATGATCAGGGGGGGGCGCAAGCCTCCCCTGCCAGCTCCCTCCGCCAGCCCTCCATCGCCACCACTGCGCACCTGCTTGCCGAACCGGTGAGAACTGTCTGAATCCCACCATTGATTATGGACTTCTCAAAAGAACTGAATCTTTGCACAATGTGTCCATAATATTATACTTTGAGGCTGGTTATTTCTTCTGGGAGAACTCTGAATTGATTTGTTCTATGATACATTATTTATTTTCTTGACTATTCCCCAATATTAAAATTCAAAACCATCAGTGTTCTTTCTAAACTGCTTCTAACTTTTGCTAAAATCAAACTTTTATTTCTAATGGAGTGTCACAGTGAAAACTATTGCTCATCGATTCTGTTTTTTGTCAGTGAACACATATCAAGATCTGAATATTTTTTTTCCAGGACCTTCATTGCTACCCTACAAATGCTAGTTTATGTTGTATTTCTTGCTTGCTGATTCCTTTGCTATCATTGATTGATCCTAAAAGGCAGAAGCTATCTGCCACTTCAATATCATCATTGACAAATATAGCTTATACTGTGTGCACATAAGTGCAGAGGCTGTGATTATATAAGGTTCAATCAATTCTTTTAAAAGAACTCATTATAATTTGGGGTTATATGAAAACCAAATGATATCTACATCACTAATCATAAAATTAGATCACATCCTATGTGGCTATGAGTACACTATCCACCTTAAAAGTAGAGACAGGCACTAAAGTCATAATTTTTAAAGGCTACACATATTAAACAACAGTGTGATCCTATTGAAAAATATCAAAAAGTGGTTTACTTATTTTCTAGGTCTGTTGGAGATTATGTAAATTGACTGGAAAATGTACATAATTTCCTTGCTGGGAGCATATTATCTCCATATAATCTGGATGTATAATATTCTAATATAAATTTATGTGTTTATATGTATCTATATATATTTGAATTATACAGAGAGAAACAAACATATATTAGTCTCAATATATGTGAAACATTGAAATAAATATAATTTGGTTTCTATTAAATGAAATAATGATAATGATAAAATGCAGTTGAAATGTTGTAATGTCCTTTCCCACGCTTTACTGGGTTAATTTGACCTTGTTGCCATATTCTTAAACAGAAGCCATTTTCAACTACAGTCACCCTAGGGTCATAAATAGAGTGACTTTGAGTTAGTCACTATGTCCTACTCTACAAGATATAAAGTTATTTAGAGAATGATATGTTTTTTAAAGGGCAGGGGAGCCACCCTGAATTCCTTGGAAATAGGGTGGGTACAAGAGTAATAAATAGTAAATTAATAATTTTAATTTATTTGCAAAAAAACCCACCTTATACTTTCTACTGCGTTATTTTCAGATAATATATGCTTCCAAGTAATATTTACAATTGCAAATGTATTACAATTTTGCCATAATGGTGCTAATATGTTGAAGGTGGGAATGAAGATATAAAATATTTGTTCTTTTTTAAAGCAAGATTTTATTCTGTTCAAATAACAACGAATCTGTTAAAATCACTAGTTAGTCTTCATTTTCCAGCATTTTCAAATGCAGCTTCCATTTATGTGGTCACTTAGAATATCTAACCAACCTTCTAGAGGTTGGTCCTCTTCAGTTTTGAATTACAAATTCCCCAAAACAGACTTGCTGGTTTGGAATTCTAATTGTGTATGCAGACCCATGAAATCATCTATTTTGAGAAGACTACTGAAAAGAATGGCAGAAAAATATTGGAAAAGGGTACAAAATTGCACCCATCAAACTACCCTCCTTCTCCCGTTTTCAGATAATTTCAGTGATTCATTGCAGCCCTTAGTTTGACTGGTGCCGGCCCTCCCACACACATATTAATTAGCCTTCAGCCGCCTCTTTGCAGCCTCTGGTTGTAATCGGTTCATGACACCTTTCTACCCCCTTGCCCTGTTTGTTCTTCATAATTAAAACTGGGGGAAGCAGATGGAGTGAATAATTATAATCAGAGCCTCTTTTTTATTTTACATTAGAGGAACTCTTTTATACAAAAGAGCCTTATAACGAGGGCAGGTCTCTGCATTTTGTATCTCATGCATATTTAGTACAATTGGAAGACTATTAAAAAATATTTTTCCTGATGCTACCTCTCTGCTTTGGCAGCTGCACTTCTATACCTAAACATGATCTAGCTTTTCTATTAAATAAAACATAGAAAATAAAATGCAACATTATTCCTCATGCCTTCCTTTTTTTTTTTTTTTCATTTAATACATTTTAACATGGTCCTGTAACATTCCTTGAGGGTCGCCCTGCTCCAATCTCCCTGTGATGGTTGCTGTAACGCATGGAAAGTTGCTGGCCAAATCTTGCAATGTGACACTACTGGGCCTGGATGACTTCCAATTGGCAGCCAACCCCAGCCAAGAAATGCCAATATGGATAATGCAAACAAGGGAGATTTGGGGCACATTTCGATTTCACCATCTGATTTAATTGACAGAATAAATGCACCTGTTGTCAGGTAATATTCTTGTGATTAGTTTTGGCTGCTGTGATGAGGTGATGCTAAAAGAATGTCAGAGCAGCCTGTCCTGAAACTTCCACAGAGGCTCCTTCAGCCTGAGGAAGGTCAGCAAGGATACAAGGGTTATAATGGAAAAAGATCATAATTCACCTAGCATATTGCACTACAGTCTGGCCCAAACAAGAACCATGACTGCTTGTGGAAATTAATGGCAGTTTTCTGGTTAGAGTGTTATGAAAAATATAACATGAAATAATCACTGTCTTCTACGAGTGATGCCCTAAGGTGATATTGGCCCCATTTTTGCTGATTTTCCCTTAAAAACTGCTTGTATCAGCAGGCCTGGGGGTTGCAAGGGAACAGTGATCTGAAGAAGTGATCTCATTGTTCATAATCTGATGGTGTCTCTTAGCCTTTTCATAATTATATAATTTTTGTACCTTTTATATGTATTTACAGAATTTTTAATCTGTTTGTAAGCTGCCTGGACTCACATCAGATGAGAGGGGGGCTATATAAATATAATAATAATAATAATAATAATAATAATAATAATAATAATAATAATAATAATAATAATAATAATAATAATAATAATAATAATAATAATAATAATAATAATAAAAAGTTGGAAGGGACCTTGGAGGTCATCAAGTCCAACCCCCTGCTCAGGCAGGTAGCCCTATACCATTTCAGACAAATGGCTGTCCAGTCTCTTCTTAAAAACTTCCAGTGTTGGAGCATTCACCGCTTCTGGAGGCAGGTTGTTCCAAATGTGTTCTATTTTTAAGGAAATAAATCCAATCAAGGCACTTCAGGTTTAGCCCTGCTAGCTCTTCTAGACTGTCCTGTACCCCTGCTAATTCATTTTTCACCAATACCCAAGACTTGATATTAGTTGTGGCTGTAAGAAAAGCAACTTTTCTGGTTTTACTTAAAAATATCAGTGTAGCCACTGACTAATCCTGATAGGCTGGAACAAATGTCAAATTACTTGATAAATAACACCTAAATTATAATAATATCAATGACTAGGATAGTAGAAATAACTGTAGAACAAATCAAACAATTCTTACTTAAGACTTAAATGGTCATATTTTGGACACATTACACAAAGACCTAACTCTCTTAAGGAATCCATAATGTTGGGAAAAGTGAAAGGAAACAGAAGACACTCAGCAGCAAAATGGATGGACTCAATTACAGAGATGATGGTTGCAAAAAGTCAACACTAATTTGGTGACACAAAGGCAACCACAAAGTAAATGAAGGAGAACTTTCTAATTTTCTTGTTCTTCAGGCATTCTACAACTGAATAAGTGTATTTTTGTCTTGCAGATAATGTTAACAAATCACTTCAAAATTAATATGTTCCATGTTAGCTTTCTTCATCCTGGGCTGTCTTGAAGGCCACAGTAACAGAAATAAGCCCGAGGGCTCACTGCGGATTAAAGTTTTAGGAGCAATGGAAGCAATGGTTCCAGGGATTCACATATGGACGGGAGTATATGTATGCTTTGATATTTAAAATGATTAAATAGACAAATGTTTGTATGCTTTATATGAAATTCAATCCCCAAGCCTGTCAAAACCATCAAAAAGGGTCCTGATGGGGCAAAATACCTTCAAACCAGATACAATGAGGGAAACAGTATAAACATCTCCACATATTCTGTATTGTCTAGGCAGAATATCAATTTATCTCATTTATTGTCTCATCTTTTACATTGATATAAAAGGAAGCATGGTCATATACCTGATCCAGAAAATTTCACAAAGCCCTCCTCCACTTCCTGTCATTCCAATATTTTCTACTAATTTTTACCACTCAAGAACAGCTGCATTAAATGACTAAAACAAGATCCAAAAAATCAAGAATTTGTCAAAAAATACTTTGGATAAAGGCAGTGTTGGAATACATTGTTCATATATTTAGTACAACAACTACAGTAGTATCCAATAGATGGCAGTGTTTATAAGTTTGTAATTGCATCTATGGTATACTCTATGTCTTTTCTCTGTATGAAGTCTCCTGCTTCCTTGTTACAGATAAGCAGAAAAGCACATGTGGACTGTGCATTGTCTGTTCTGTAGGGCTATATACAGAATTTTTAATTGGCAGGTAGATAGATAGCTCACCTAGTTGAATCTGGAGGCAATTGAAAGGTTTTGAAAGATAAAAAAATAGAGAAGATATTTGCAGATTCAAGAGGAAGAAATAGAAGTGGATAGAAATAGGGTGAGCAGGTACAGTATCTGAAGCTGATTTGTCCGATAGACAAAATATTAAAAGGCATGATCACTGGATTAGAATTCATACTTAAAAGAACACTTCCCATGTCTTAGGTTCAACAAAAGGATGGTAACTCCACTAGAAGTTTTTAAAATTTATTTAAAATTTATTTTTAATTTTATCATTTCTTTTATTTATAACCTGCCTTTATTATTTTTATAAACAACTCAGGATGCAAACATATTTAATACTCCTTCCTCCTCCTATTTTCCCCAGAACAACAACCCTCAGTTGGGCTGAGAGAGCGAGCTACTGATCCAAAGTCACCCAGCTGGCTTTCATGACTAAGACAGGACTAGAATTCATGGTCTCCCAGTTTCTAGCCTGGTTCTTAACCAATGGACCAAACTGGCTCTTTGTTCTCTGTATGATTACAATATTTTTTTCCCATGATTCCTAACATAGGACAGGCCTCTTCCCTAGATCTGGTACTGAAGTTACTTACTCCCCCCCCCCATTCTAAGATTATTAGCATAGAATATTAGTTAATAATATTATTAATATTAACAAATATTAATTTCTTCTATCCAGATATTTTAAATTTAGTAAATTGTTCAATCTCTTGCTTTTTTTAAAAAAAATAGTGTCTTTAAAGTCAAGTTTAATTCCTGGTGACTTCATGGAATGTCCGTGCAATTTTCTTGGCAACAATAGAAAGAGGATTGGGACTGCCTCCTTTTAAAATGTCAATTTTACTTGCCAATGATCTCAACTCTGGTATTTCTTGGTGGTCTCCCAACCAAGTAATTTCAAGCTACTGACTACTTTCAAACTTAATGGGTTGAGATTAGAATTGGAGATCTAAAGAAAAAAAGGTCCAGTGAGTATCAATTGCATCCTTCTTCTACAGAAAGCAGAAAAGAAAGAGGTTTCCATAGCCTCAAGAGACTGAAATATTTTTTATTGTATTCTTAAATATTAAGGGAAGTAAAAAGAGATGGATTTAAGTTTTATTTTCTTGTGGAAAAGGCAAATATGTCTACTTGTATCTTTCACAAATGAATTAAATAAAGAAGTATGAAAATAGATAATATTGTGGGGTAGATTTTTTTTTTAAAAGCACCGCCTTAACCCAAAGAGTTACATCCTTGCTTTCAGCCTGGGTTTTAATCTTCTTCCACACATATTCAGTGTGAATCCATTATCTCCCATTTGCTGTACTTCTGTCCGATTGCATCATTAAATCTAAGAACTAGCACAGAAATGTATAGCATAAGCTTTTTCAATGAGTATATTGTTTTACATTTTGAGTATATACACAAGCTATTACAGAACTCACTGATGTATGCTTGGAAGCAATATGTATTATTGTAGATATCAGTAGATAACTATTTATAATTAATCCTGGAGGAATTGCAGTCTGAAAATGAAGACACTGAGAAGGCGAGTTAGTGGAGGGGAAAAGAAATTCATCAAGTTCATTGGTTTCCATGGAAGTTGAAGCATTTGGCTTGGTCAGCTATAGTTCAAGCTGTGCCTCCTGGTTATTGAGAATTCCTTGCCTGTCATAACATTAGCAGCTGCAGATACATAAACGGTTGTCTCATTAAATGAAACATTTCCCAATCAGGAATTAGAATGAACAACTTGTCAGAGCATTCGCTCATATATGCATGCACATCATTTTGTTCCTCTGCACTTGATTACTGTACACTTGGGCCCACTTAATACATTCTCTAAATTGGTGAAAGTGATGATGTGGGAGGAGAAGCAGACACCTTTATTTTTGCAGTTCAGATAACCTGACTGTTTGAACTCCTCTCTCTTAGTTGAGAGGAGCAGGATTACTTCTGTTCTGTTTCCGATAATTTTGTGCACTGGGTGGAACAACCCAGAAGGAATGGATGGGTGGAGGCAAACCCTTTCCTTGCTAATCAAAATTCTAGGTTATACTACCCTTTGCCCACCACCCAACTGGGCTGAGTGTACCATTCTTAGACTAGCTAGCCATATTTGGAAGGGAGAAGTTTGGAGAGGGTAGTGTTCCTCTACACACTTGTAAATGTATTGGGATATTCTATTTAGTGCAAAGATATTGAATATGGGGTAGAATGAACGGCTAATATTAAGGGAAGAACTGGTGGATGTGACTGTATTTCTCCTTTCATTTGTATTGTTCTTGATATTACTATTTTTTAAAGCCTAAAATAGTCTATCATGGTTCTGATAGATGAGACCAATAAAAACAGAACTCCAAGGCAAGAGGTTTTCTTAAAGAACATATTTATTTGGCTACAAAGTATTGGCACGATCAAAAGTGAAACCAAGACTGAAGTTCCCTCCCAAAGGTTACAATGTTACAAAGTTAAACTTCCCACCACAGTAATATGTCATAAATCACATTCCCCAATTAACTACTTTGGCGGGCTTTCTAACGGAGGTTTCAGCCTGCCAAAATTCAGGAAGAAATTACCTTGGTTCCCACAGGATAATGTATTGTTTTGTCTAAACTTAGAAGTACACATCCCCCCTCCCAATTCTGTGGCAACCAAAAACGAAGTGGAAATGGCTTCAGCCAAATTCGTTTGTAGCATTGACAGTCAGATCCCCTAAAGAAAAGAGAAATCCTATAGACAAAGAAGAGTTAGAGTTAGAAACCTCCCCAAGGCTTATTATGTGCTTATCAAAAAAATCTATGTATCAATCTATCAGCTTTTACATCAGTACTTTTTACCCAAGTGGCCTCTGATAATGAGTATCCTTTCCACTGTACTAAATACTGTAATTTCTGTTTATACAATCTAGAATCAAGAATTCATTTTATTTCATAATGAGTCTCCCCCTCTACCACAAGGGGACCAGGTGCTTGTTTGGGAGGAGGTCTTAAAGAGGATTCCCTGAAAGGTTTCAATAGACTGAAATGAAAAATAGGGTGGATTTTTATCAAAAGGCAAGGGAGTTTTAACTCCACTGTGACTGGGTTTATAATTTGAACTATGGGGAAAGATCCAAGGAACTTCAGTCCCAATTTTTTACTAGGCAATTTGAGTCTCAAATACTTTATAGAGAGCTAGACTTCTGGGGTGCCCTTTTCTTGTCAGCCTGCTTTCTGTAAATTTTTGAGGCTTTCCCTAAAGCCTTTTTTGCATTGTCCCAAATAGTTTTCCAGGAAGTCACCCACTGGTCTAAGGTTTGAGAAGTGGGAGGGTCCTGCAGGCATAGGAATGAACTCTCTGCCAGTAGCTATCTTGAAAGGAGTGAGCCCAGTGCTGCTATGCACTGTGTTATTATAAGCCACCTCAGCAAAAGGGAGAAGGTCAGCCCAGGTCATCTGCTGGTAATCAACATAACATCTGATGTATTGCTCCACCATTGCGTTCGCTTTTTCAACCGCTCCATTCATAGACGGATGAAAAGCCGATGATAGTCCTTGCATGGATCCGATTAATTTAAGGAAATCCCTCCAAAATCTTGCAGTAAATTGGACCCCCCTATCTGAAATAATCCATTTTGGTGCTCTGTGGAGCTGGTAGATATGTTTGAGGAACATTTTGGCTAGCTTCTTTGCAGAAGGGTGACTGGAACAGGTTATGAAGTGAGCCTACTTTGAAAAAAGGTCAATTGCAGTCCATATTACCATATTTCCCCTACTTTCTGGTAATTCCACAATAAAGTCCATAGCAATCTCTTCCCAGGGTTGGGAAGGGTCTGCAACTTGTTGTAATAATCCAGGGGTCATACCGGGACATCTCTTCATGGTTGCACACATTGCACAGCTTTTTACATAGTTCTCAATATCTTTTTTCAAACCCGGCCACCAAAACTGCCTCCGGACTAAATGTAAAGTCTTTAGATATCCAAAATGGCCCACTTGTTTGGTATCATGGTTGTGCTGAAGTGCTTGAACTCTGAGTGTTTTTGGCAAATACAGTTTTGACCCCTTCCAGGCTAGCCCATCTCGATGAGTTAGTATGGTCTTGTTCTCCTAGAACCAGGAATTGGTTTTCAATTCCTCATTTAGTTTTTTTGTTAATGGGCTATCTGGTTCAGATGGGTTTACTTGCGGTTGATCCCCTGTGGTTATCTGAGAGAGTGACTGTGGTTGTGGAATGATGAAGTTCACAATCTCCTCATGGTGACTTTTATACTGGGGCATTCTGGATAGGGCATTAGCCAAGAAGTTTTTTCTCCCTGGAATATACTTTAGTGTAAAATTGATACAGTTAAAATACTGTGCCCAGCGGACTGGTTTGGGAGATAACTTACAGGGGGTTTTCAGTGCCTCTAAATTTTTATGATCAGTCCATACTTCAAAAGGCACCTTGCCTCCCTCGAGGCAATGACGCCAAGCTAGCAGGGCCCACCTCACTGCAAAAGCTTCCTTCTCTCAAACCGCCCACCTTCGCTCAGTGTCTGTTAATTTCTTGGAAGTGTAGACGCAGGGTTGTAAGTCTCCTTTTTGGTTCCTGTGCAAAAGAACTGCCCCCACAGCCACATGGCTAGTGTCGGCTTGGATGATGAACTGCTCCTCAGGGTTGGCGTGTTTGAGAATAGGCTAGGCAGCAAACAGTCTTTTCAAGTTCTCAAAAGCAGTTTGGCATTCCATAGACCATGGTAAGGGCTGACAAGGTCATGGCTTTCCCCCATTTTTTCCCATTTTCAACAGTTCAGTAATTAGCAAAGCTATCTCAGCAAAAGAGGGGATGAATTGCCAGTAGAAATTTTTGAATCCCAAAAAACTTTGAAGTTGTTTGCGGGTTCGTGAGGGTTGCCATTCTATTACAGCTTTAACCTTGGCTGGATCCATCTCTACCCCCTCATTGGAAATTCTGAATCCCAGGTAATCTAGACCCGTTCGATGGAACTCACATTTTGAGAGTTTTGTGTAAAGCTTGGCGTTTAACAGTTTTTTGAGTACTTCACGCACCAGCTTAATATGCTCTGCCAAGATCTCAGTGTAAATGAGGATGTCATCAAGGTAGACTAAAACCCCTTTGTACAAGTGATCATGCAGCACTTGATTGATCAACTGCATGAATACGGTGGGGGCCCCCTGCAGACCAAAAGGCATAACATTGAATTGAAAGCTCACCAGGGGGCTGTTAAAAGCCATTTTCCACTCTTTTAACTCTCACTCGATAGTACGCCTCTCTTAGATCTAATTTGATAAAAACTTTTCCTTTTGCCAAATGGGCCAACCTGTCTTTCATTAAAGGGAGGGGATACATATTCTCCACGCTGACCACATTTAACCCTTTAAAATCCACACACAATCTCAGCAACCCATCCTTCTTTTCTTTAAAAAGTACAGGGGCAGCCACTCGAGATTATGCTGGCTGGATGAATCCTCTGTCTAAGTTCTTATCAATGTACTCTCTTAGCTCTTTCAGTTTGCGGGGGGGTCATCAAGTACATTTTCTGCTTGGGAAGTTTAGCTCCCAGCAAAATCTCAATAGCGCAGGCAGCCTTTCGGTGGGGAGGTAGGATGTCACACTCCGTCTCGCTGAAAGCTTTAGCTAAGTCTCGATATTCACTCGGGATGAGTTGTATCCCAGGCAGGGAGTCAACAACATTTTTCAGGGTTTCAAGAGACTGTTCCTGGTCTGCACTTGTGCTGCTAGCAGAGATGGGAGGTAATGGTCCTGTCGCCAATCTTAAAGTCCTCACTCCGTTTTCCCACCAGATCATGGGCTGCTACTTATCAAGCCAGGCTAATCCCAAGATTGCTGCCTCTGTCATTTTTGGGATCACTATGAAACGGATGAACTCCCAATGCTCCCCCACCTCTAGGCATACTGGTTTGGTCAAGTGAGTAGCTGGGGCACCTCCTATAAGAGATTCATCTGCTTGTTCGAATCTTATGGGTATGGGCAATAACTTGGCATGAATGTTTGAACGTTGGAACAAATCATGATCTAAACCAGTGAATCAATGATCACTCAGGCCACTGTCTGATCCATCCAGCCACTCTTCGGAATTCTCTTACATATTCTTTTGCTGATCAGCCCCTCTGCTTCAAACTGTGGATGTCCTTTCAGCTTGTAGGGCTTGGGATTCATCTTCGAATCTGGCTCTCAGCCTGTGTGTAAACAGATTGAAATCCCACAGCTCTGGTGCCTGCTCCTCATGCAGGCCAGTCACCCACTCCACTGCTTCCCCTTCCAAATTCACCACCACAGTGTCAACCATTCTGGCTGTGTCCGGGTAAGTGCAGGCATAATGATTCATGTGAACCCACACCTGGTTCAGGAAGAAAGACAGCTTCTCGGGATCTCCATCAAAGGTGGGCTTGATGGGGGGTGGGTCCACAGGTCTCTGCTCCCAGAGAGCTTGCAGTAGGCCTGGCACCTGGTGTTGGGGTGGCTGCAAGCCCCCTCCCTATAAAACCCTTGGCTGGGGTCCTGGACTGGCAGGCTGTCGATAACCATCAGGGCTGGCATGGCGTTGGTGACAGTCAGAGCTGGCATAACATCAGTGAAGGTCAGGGCTGGCATAGCATCGGTGATGGTCAGGGTGACTGGCATGGCGTCGGTGACAGTCAGGTCTGGCAGGGAGTCAGTAACGGTCAGGACTCCGCCAGTGCACTGGGCTTGAAGTTAAAGCTGGTCTAGGTAGCGAGGAGGCAGCACGAGCCATTGCTACAGGACTGGGGCTTCGCCGTGGGGTTGGACGGTCATGGGGATGCCTATCCTCTTGCCCACTGGAGATCACCTGGCAGGTGCTTGGCTCCACTTCCCACATCTCAACTTCTCCCTCAAGCATTTGACGGAATGACTGTGGATGGCAGTCAGGTACCCTGCTTCATCCCAAGCAGCCAGCCACTTCACCTTTCTCAGCTCCGGTGAACAAGATCTGTGGGATGAGATCAATGGGAACTCAGCTTCTGCAGCCTTCACAGTGCTTTTCTGTGGCAGGGCAGCATCCAATTGCCAAGTCCCTCCAATGGTTAATGCTCCTTCCTGCTGCATCAACTTTTCTGGTGGAATCTCCCGGGCTTTCAGTCTCTCTCCAGCCGCAGGGACTGTACTCTCTGCCTGGGCTGTAGCCTGCTTCCCATCCGCCGCTGCCGTGCTCATGGCCAATTTCCCTTCTTCTCCATCTCGATGTCTTCCCTGAATCTTTGTCGTCCTCCCAAAAGTTTAGGTAGGCAACCAGGGCTCAGGACCTCACATTTTAAAATGAATTTGAGTCTTGGTTTAATGTCATGGTTCCGATAGATGAGACCAGTAAAAACAGAACTCAAAGGCAAGAGGTTTCCTTAAAGAACATATTTTTTTGGCTACAAAGTATCGGCACAATCAAAAGTGAAACCAAGACTGAAGTTCCTTCCCAAAGGTTACAATGTTACAAAGTTGAACTTCCCACCCCAGTAATATGTCATAAATCACATTCCCCAATTAATTACTTTGGTGGGCTTTCTAACGGAAGCTTCAGTCTGCCAGAATTCAGGCAGCAATGACCTTGGTTCCCACAGGACAATGTATTGTTTTGTCTAAACTTAAAAGTACACATCCCTCCTCCCAATTCTGTGGCAACCAAAAACGAAGTGGAAATGGCTTCAGCCAAATTCGTTTGTAGCATTGACAGTCTATGGAAGGAAAGAACAATGGTAAACATTTATTGCTATTGTTTTATTTAATAGACTGTTATCCTACTTTTCATGATATTCATTCTGCCAGGACAACTTACAGATCAGGCAGTATAGCAATAACGTCCTAAAATAGCAAATGCTTAAAGTAATACAAGTGACATTAAATAATAGTAATATCTGCCTCAGATAAAAACTGTTATTACATGTTCCCATGAAATCACCTCAGAGAAACTTATGCTCTGACCCTGTTTCCCACAACAGCTTTTAATATGAACAAACATCCCAAGGGAGATCATACTGTATTAAAAAAAATCCACTTTGTCAGATGGAGTTGGTGCTTGAGATTTCAGATATAAGTAAATCATATGTCTGTCATTTGCCATTTAATAAAGAATTAAAATGGTAAATTGATCAGTAGGTAGGTTGATATATACAGGAAGAAGCTTTTTTAAAAAAGGCTACCAAAAAGAACAAAAGCTGCAAAAAAAAAAAAGTCAGAAATTCAAGTTTCTTTTACCCTTAAATTTTTTTCACTAGGAAATGCTTCTTAATAACAGTAAGATCTGTCAAGGTCACCGTGCCTTTTGTACCTCATCTTCTATCTCTTATTTTACACAGTCTGCAGCTAAATTGTAAGTACTGAACCCCTTCACACTAGGAGCTGTATGTAGGACAAGAAAATTGACATAAGAAAATGCAGGTTTTAGCACGAGAGATTATGAGGGCAATCTGAAATCTATATGGAAAGGGAGAAAACTGTATTGGCAAATTATGCCACTTTACTTAGTATGGTAAAACAAGGGCTTCATAGTTATTCACTGTGGTCAGCTAATATTACAGGAAAAAGATTTCACAGAGCTCCAAGATATAACTGCAACCACAGCTGGCACTAAATGTTCAAAAAGAGATGCAAAAATGTTTGTTTTCCAAATTTCATCTAGAGAAAACATTTTTTTTAGAAAAAAGGTCATCTTAACTGTTGCATGATTCCTGCAAAGAAGCCACTTTCTGACACTGAGCTTCTCTGCACATTAGTGTATGTGACATACTGGTACACATTCAATTTTCACTACGTGTGTAAATTGGTGTGAGGCTGAAGTTAAAACAGCTCTTTCATTTCATCACTTATAACTGGATGAGATATGAACTGCCAAGAAATCACAAGACCCTGTGAAAGTTAGGTAACAGCCTAACATTGAATGACATACCTGAACATCCAAAATTCTTCCCAGCTCATGTCATTCAATGCTACTTTTTGAAGCAAGAAGCATGGATCTGCTCTCCTGAACCAAACTGACCACAAGAAACAAAAACATTACATTTTCAGCCATGAAATACTTAGATTAATATTCTAAATAGATTTTCTGTAAATTAACAGAGAATAAGAGTTGATAAAAGTAAAACCTTAGGGTGAAGGAGGAAGATGTAAAATGCAGTAGGTAGAAGAATAACTGGGAGGAAGGTATCTCTTTCCTGCCAATGAAATACATGAAGTTTGAAATCTGAAAATAGCACAATAGAGTTACACTGTTGTGTTACAAGTTCTGCCTGTTTGGTATGTGTGTTATGACATACAAAAAGGGCAAAAGTATGCAACTTTGTGGCATATGAAAAAGATGTTGGTATACAGTATTTCTATAGGTAAATTGAAAGCAATCCCCAAGGAACACTTTCCCCTCTTCCTCTTCCTCCAACTCCTCTTCTACTTTAAAAATTTATAAGAAGATATTTTCACACAGCTCTGCTTACAAAACAATCACATAAAAAATCTCATGTATAAACTCCATTTAAACTTACACCCAGATAAAACTTTAGAGACCTGCAGACTTAAAAAGCTAAAATATTATCAGTCTTACCAGGTTGACCAGAGAGGAAACACAAGCAGATAAGCACATGCCACTCTACAGTGGTTTCTATTTTTAGTGTGATAAAAATTCTGACAGAACTCAGGAAAATGTGTAAATGATCAACATTTTACTTATTGTTTTAATGAAATAAGATCTGAAAATTGCGTACAAAAACCCTGCAAGCACCATTCCATAAAATTAGATCTTTTCTCCAAGGAATAAAGGGAAAGATTAAATGGCACATTTAAAGATGCTTAGAGGATGAAGGAACTAAGCATTTTTAACTTGCCTGTCTTTGTGGCTCTGAAGATGGCTCTTCTTGAGGAACAGACAATTCTCCCTGAAGTCCTTTAGTTAATTCCTTTCCCACCCTTCCATAGATATAGTCTTAGAATAATGAACCACCTAAAATACTAAGCACATTGATTAAAGTAAATTCATCATCGGAATTATATTTGAAGCTGAATAGTCAGAAGGAATGAAGAAATGAATTCTACAGCATCACAAAGGAAAGCATGAAATAGGAAGCTTAGAGGAGGAGCAATTTATTTATATATCATTCATTCATTCATAAATTCATTATTTGATTTCTATAGCCTTGCATCTCAAAAAATGGTTAGAAATAAAAAAGGGGAAGAGAATTGTATGGAAATCCTGAGAATGGAGAAATGAGGGTTCCTTCTCATGAATTCTGATGTTAAGATTTACATGGCTGGATCACAAAATAATTAACTAGTAAAACTGTATTAATTTTGAAAATGGGTTTCATCTGACACTTCAAAAAATAAATGGAAAGGGTATCTTAATATGCCCCTGACAGTGACCAAGAAATCCCTCTGAAGAGTTTTGTTTCTTGTTCTTATTTCATGAACTCACTACCTGGCATTCTGAATGTAGAATCTATGGTTTGCTCTGTATGCATAGATTATTTTTAAAGTATGGAGACAGCAGTAATGTAACATTAACCAATATTATAATGAGAATGCCCAACAAACATTTCTGCCTATAATTATAGGACAAGCCTCGTTGATTAATCAACATCCAATTCCTTTTGTCTGTTGTTCATTGTGACCTTGGAACTTATCAGTACTGCTGCTTTGATATAACTTTATATAAAACCATGAAGTTATAAACATACATAAATATATATAAAGAAAGCCCATTCTACCCATTCCATTAATCCCAACAAAATTAGCTGGAAAATGTCAATTTCATTTGAAATTGTAAAGATAAAGTAATATTAAAATAATGGCTAGTTCAATTTCAGGGATTTTTTTCATGTACTGCATTTTTTTCATGTACTGCATAATTTTGGTAGCAACATCTTACAGTATATAGTTTAATCCTAACCATTCAAAAATCTTTTTATTGTATGAAACATCTGCTTACTCAAGAATAAATATGGTCATCCTTAGATCTTCATCTAGTAATAATTACTAGAATACTACTACTAGAAATATTACTATACTATAATAGAAAGAAGGTAAACAAACAAATAAATATTATGGGAAGATCTGATTGGTAAATTCTAACATATATGCAGCTAATATGATGCTTTGCCTATTTAAATACTAGCAGGACATTATTAGGATCTGATATCATCTATTCCAGTGACAACTACTTATCAAGAAGAAAGGTGAAATTATATTACTTTTTTTATTACCTTGTTTAAGAATTGTCACTGTGATATTTTCTCCCAGAACATACGCCTCCTGTAGCCAATCACCCATTTTTTATTTTTTTCAATCATTTCCTTTCCATAACATCCATTTCTTTTATATCATATTTCCTAGATTGTAAGTTGCTATATCTTTTATATAATATTGGTGATGATGTTGGTAATCATAGTGGAAACAGTATTCCTCATCCAATAATTTACCCAAATAGAAAAACAACATGTCATAAATAGAAAAAAAAAGTACAGACATCTTAAACTGGTTTCTTTACATTTGAACATTTAAATATCTTTAAACAATAACAACAAAAAAGGAATTACTCATTAAAATCCAATTAAATAATATTTTATCTACTATCCTGTTTTTTTAAATTTTGTCTTCATGCCTCTTCCATTTCGACTTTAAAAATAGGAAGGAAGGAAGATTACTTTAACTGTTGCAAAATAAACATTCATTTTTACTATTTTATTTTATTCTTAGACTATTTTCCTTCTCCAATAAAAACTTTAAAATGCAACCTGATAGTTGTAAAAATATATTTTGGAACTGAATAAGCAATTATTATTTCTATTATTGGAAAATGATATAGAGAATTGATAATTGGATTATTTTGAATTAATGGTCTCACAAGAAAAAGGATGGAAATCTATCTATTTCGTGGCAGTGCTGCTACATCTTTAAACAACATCAAATTAAACACTGATGGGGACAAAAGAGGCAGAAAGCTGTGAGAGCAAAGTAGAATATTGGGAATATAGTACCAGTCCAGAATAGGGAAAATATATGAAAATGATAAACCATGATCATCAGGTATGTTGACTTTAATGCAGAATTTTAAAGCAATCAAATATCGAGTTTTTGAAATAATGTAGTTAAAGAGATAGGAAAAAGTATTGTCCATGCCCAAAAGGAAGAAAAACTGTGAAAATTTTGAGTACACCTAAAGTAAGCAGCACTATTCATAAGATTGAAACAATAGTCTCTTTTTTATATCTGGTGACTACACTTTTGACTTTGAAATTTTATATCATATTAAACTGGGAAGTTCTTTGTGTTTTTTTTCCTTTTTACTTACTTTTTATTGTTAATAGATTTGAAGGTCAATCCCTAAAGCATCTTTTACTTTTAGAAACATTCACCCTTCATACTCCCCATATATTGAAATGTCATTTATTCTTGTGGCACCTTGACATACTTCCAAGCCAAATTCAAATATTCATATCTCTTCAATAAATGTGGGAAATAAAGGAGCAGAAAGCCATTTACAGTGAAGGGTGGGGTAAAAAGAAGGAAGGCACTTGAAAATACATAAATTGTTCAAATTTTTAGTGATGTTTTAATGTGATGTGTGTCATTGCAGGAAGTCATTCCCTCTCCATAAAGATATAAACAGTGGTGCTTGTGATTCTCTTTACTCTTGCCACAAAATGGATTTATTATGCATTCCATAATAATTTTCAGATGAGCATAAAATTCTTTGTATGGAATTATATTTTTATTTTATTTCATTTGTTTATTAACTATTTAAAATATTTCATGTTATTAACTATTTTAGTTTGTTTAGTTGTTATTTAAACCTTTGTTTAAGGACTTCTATTGTTCTGATGCTATATTTTGTTTCCCATGTTGCTGTGTTTCCCAGGTATCTTCAGGATTATGGTGTCTGTAGATTCTGTAAAAAAATATTGCATTTGTTAAATTAATATATATATATATATATATAAATTAATTTATATAAATAATATATTTATACACACACACACACACACACACACACACACACATATATAAATAAAACTCAGCTTGCAATATAGGGCATGGCAAGATAAAAAAAAAAGCTAGACCAGGGAAGCTGTAGAAAGAGCTGTGCTAGAGAAACTTTAACAATGGATCAAGAGCATTGTCATGGCAATCCCAATTACTATAACTTTATTCTTATTGTAGTCTTGGATTTTGCATGTTCCAGCATTACATGCAAATAATAATGATAAGAAGTGAGATTTATCTTGAAGTATTTACAACCAAATTCTCCTCTTCTGGGTGAAACTACAAAGTATATGGCCAATGGGATCTAATTTGAATTAAATTTTATGGGCATTCAGAGGTTGATATGAAGTAAGAAATTCTCAGTGTTGACCTCTCATAGCCTCTCTATAGAGATCTTAATAGAAATATGTTTTAAATTACAGTATGTTCCAATTATTGTACATTTGTGGGACGATGTGAGCTCCCTCTATGGGCTAATTTAACGTCGACAAATTCCAATAATTCTTTTCTCATAACAAAGACTCTGTGTAGCCTAGTGGAAAAGGTGTCTGCCTAAGGTGTCTAAGGTTATGCTCTTTTGAGCGTGAGCAAAATGGCTGCCATAAGGATGTTTGAAGCTGCCACATTTGAAGCTGCCGCGTGTGTTTGAAGCTCTCGGGTTTGAAGTTGTCGGGTTTGAAGCCGGTCCGTGTGTTTGAAGCTAGCGTGTTTGATGTGGCTGAGTACGCTTGTAAATTTGAGGCTGACTTTAATATTGTTAGACGGTAGGGGAGTCCTTTTCAATCTTTTCCCATTTCTCACTTGAACTTTTAAAAAAGTTTTATTTCAACTTTTTTCACATGCACACAAAAAACCCTATCCTATTTTAACTACTTATTTTAGGTGAGAAATGCTGGGATTCTCAGCCATTATTGTAAGGAAGCTGTTATATATGTTTAGCCTAGGACCATAAGAATTCTTTGAGTGACTTTGACTGCAGACAACAATGTGGAGAATAATCCTGACTGTGAAACATGCTATTGCGGCTGTATAAAAATATAGAATAAGTGTGATTAGGGACAATTGTGGCAGCTTTATAGAAGAAAACAATAGCAGAACTGTGCCTGAGTATTGAATCTATGAAGTGCTAAGACTGGAATTAATTCCTAGCATAAGTAGGTGGAGATACCTAAGAAATTTGACTAGTAGTCAGAAATCTGAGGTTTCTTTCTTTCTTTCTTTCTTTCTTTCTTTCTTTCTTTCTTTCTTTCTTTCTTTCTTTCTTTCTTTCTTTCTTTCTTTCTTTCTTTCTTTCTTTCTTTCTTTCTTTCTTTCTTTCTTTCTTTCTTTCTTTCTTTCTTTCTTTCTTTCTTTCTTTCTTTCTTTTCTTTTTTAAATTTGAAGGAACTGTCAAGAAGAGACTCCAGTAATGATATGAGTGGACAACATTACCAGCATGGAAGAAAACATGAGAAATAATATCTGCTCAAAATTCTTCAAATACTACAAACCTTGCAAAGGAGCATCAGCTAACTCTTAAAAAAACAGACAAGTTTGAAGGATGTTGAGGTCTCTTTCTCAAGAACAATTAAACTATCATATATCTATGTTTGGTACTGTTCTGGAGCATTCAGTGAAATTATCAAGAAGTATCCAGAAACAAGAACTGCAGTTTCTATGCAAAATAATAAAATGTACTCTGAGAATTTTAAGCAAAAATCAGTCATGGTTCCTATTTTCTGTAGATGTAGAAGTTGACAATATTAACATTCAAGGATTTGCGATACTTTAAAACAGATTTTATTGGTACAAATAGTACAAAATTCAAAAGTTTTGATTGTCGTTTCTCCCTTTGTTTGCTTTGACATGAGACATGAGACTTCATTAATGTTAATTTGGAAAGCCACCTCTTTCAGTTAATATATCGGGGCTGAGAACTTGCTCCTAGCCTCATAATACTGAAGAGCTTGTTGATTGCTGCAAGCTTAGCTCATTATAGTTTAACGTAATCTGATTTTTTTTCTCTTTTATGCTTGTTCTTCATATGTTATATCATTTGTTTCTTCATTATGTTTCACTGTTTTGCTCAATATTCTATCCATTTTTGTCATTTCACAAAAATAATACCAGTGTTTTTTGAAAAATAATGTTTCTGTTGTTGTGCTGCCTTAAAATTGGAGCACTTACATTTCTCTCAGTGGCATATCTTGTAAAATATAGTTGAAATTCTCTGAATCTGTCTTTCAGTTCAATACCCAGACCCGTAGGAGTCTGAAAGCACAACAGTTTCTTCATTTACCTATTCAGAATGCTTGTTTGCCATCTAAGCTCATATTGTCTTCAAGGGTCTCCAGAATGGCTATCTCTTTAAATAATGAGGAGGAGGATGGTAATAATAATTTCCCTCTACTTCTTGTCTCACTGTTGTTAATTTCACATCCTAAGGGGTGGTTATTTTTTATTATTTTACAATGTGTCTTGCATCTTTAGTCTTTAAATTGTCCTTTACATTTGTCAACAATTTTATTCTTTTTGAATTGGAAAGTTATTCTCTTTTTTTTCAATTAACATGTTTAATAAACTTTAAGGCAAAGACAGCCAGCAGCATGTATGCTTTGTCCTTCCTGCTCCATAACAACCCAGCAATATATAGTCAACTAGTGTAAATTGTAAAATTAAGAATGTAACTCAGTGAAAAAGTAATGGGGAAATATAATCCCATAGAGGAAAGATAGACTAGACTGAGAAACAAAAAGGAAGCTGTGGAAATGAGAAGGGAAAATAGTAGAGACTTTTTAATGTATAATATGAATGTTAAACATTATAAATAGTATAAGTAAAGAGGTAAGAAATGAAGGGAAAGATAGATTAGTAATGTATGAAAGCTGACAACAAAGGCAAGTACTTCTCTAAAAATTAAAACATTATGTTTGTCAAATCCAGACAAGAATGTGCAGTTCCATGCAGCTAATTTCTCTGTCTCTCTCTATATTAGCTAGTTGATTGCTAAATACTGGAATAAAGAATATTTTTGCTACAAATATCAACTTTTTCATCACCATGTGGAATCATAGTATACAAATCACTGATCATGAATTGTTAATATATGTATTAATGAATGATAAAGTTTAAATGACAAACACCCTCATTGCATCAATGTATATATTTTCCACCCACTTCATACACTCCTGCAAAAAAAGAAGAAAGAAATATAATCATTTTGACTGATCAAGGATATCTTGATCCTATCAGCCTTGAGAATATAATTTTCTCTAACTAAAGAGGGTATCTCTGAATGTTCTAGAGAAATTTTAAACATCCCATATTCCTTTGAAAGCAGTTATCTCAATTTATTCTTAGCATTTTCAATTCTTTGTTGTAACACATTCTTTTCTGTATTTTTACACCCAATGTCACAAGTATTAGGGGTTTATTAAAGATTTTGGCTTTATTCCCTGAAGGTTGAAAAGCATAGTTATTTTGTGAAGATGTCTCTTTTTAGAATCAGATTAAAATTATAACTGTTGTGTGATTGTTCATTTTGGACTCAGCTTTTCCACATACACACCCACTCAGTCTGCTTAGGTTGATTTTCTGTCACTCCCCCCCCCCTTATATATCTGTCCTGTTTTTTGCAGCTGAATTTCTATATATTAACAAACCTGCTCATTCTTTGGTTTATATGTGGCAGTTTTCAGTTTTACATTACCAGTTTCTTTCATTAAGGAAATGACAGTACAACAATATAGATTACAAATAAAAATGCTTTTATTTTATGAATTTGACATGGACTCAGGTCCTAGGGAAAGATATGCAGAAGGACCATTGAAGATGTGCATAGGGAGAACTTGTTTAGCAAACCAGTCATACAAGAGTCTTTTTTGGGCGGGAGGGTGGGGGGCTGTTTTTAGAAGGTATAGTTAGGTTCAATGTTACAGTCTCTCCGTATTTCTATCATTACAAGTGATATTATACTGGTGAGAAGAGGCTGCAGATGGCCTCTTTCTTCCAGAATTAAAGGTGCCACACCGTGTTCTGAGAATCTGGAATTGTCTTGCAAAAAGAAACCAGCACTGCTGTCTATTAAGCCTGAAGTTGTCTGCCTTCAAATCATTTGCTGTGCCATTCTGCAGTGACTGTATTTTAAATAGCCCAGTATTCAAACTGAACAGACAACATGTGATACTCAGATATATAGTGCTTTGGAATTTAGATACCAACAAGGATGTTTTGTTTTATGTTTATTTTTTTTTATATCCATGAAGGTACATTCTGCTCAGGATTCATGAAGCTTTTTTATGGCTTTTGGCTGGATCCATTCTGTAATTGTGAAAAACAGCTGGAATGATTTCTAATTTTTTTTCAACAGAAAAGAAAGTTTGGTTTGTCTATATGTATGAATACTTTGACACAGACTAGCCAAAGTAATACCACTTGTAATCATGGAAATACAAAGGGTCTGCAATACGAAATTTAACTATGTGTTCTAAAAATAGACCAAAAAAGACTCTTGTGAGACAGATTTGTTATACAAGTTGTCCTTATACACAACCTCAAAAGTTCCTCTGAATGTCTTTCCCTAGGACATGAGTTCATGCCAAATGCAGACTATACATGTATAAGGGTTAAATGGCGCTTTTTTATCTTTTCAATTGAAGATTTCCAGACTACCCATTTCCTAACCCTCTGTGACAGAAGTTTAAATGAAATTGGAATACTTTCAAGCTGTCTTTATCCCTTTTAAATATCTTAATTATGGCCATGTATTTAATGCTGTGTTTCTATAACTTGCTGGAAAAGTTAGCCATTCAGTGTTCACCATCCAACCTTACCAATAGATGAATATCTTTGTGTCTGCTCCTAGGTCCTGCATTTAGCTCATTTGATCATGAACAGGTTGTGAATTAACAGAGGTCCTATTTTTCATGATTGGTTGCAGGTATTATAGTGCTCTTCCTGATGTTTTGACAATACCAATGACTTTATGAATTTCAAAGGAACATCTAGTTTTTCTTTCTCTCGAAAAATGCTAAAGCAAGAAAGACCATATGTCACGTTGGACATGACATGGCTTCTGTGTTGTGTAAACTGTCAGTAGATGGGTTGTTCTTTTGGCAGCTTAAAACAGACATCAGAAAACCCTAGTAAATTATTTTTTTCCCAATCAGAACACTGGCCCAACTAGTCCAGTATTATCTACACTAACCAGCAAGAATTTTGCACCTTAATTTTATCTATTGGCTGTATTTTTACCATTACTTTCTTATTACCAATTTTTACATCTCTCTTGTAGTTTCTTTGGATGCCTCTGATTACTAATCTCCATAAGATAAACTTCCTCATGATATAACTCTTGCAATTTAATTGAAAATACACACACAAACACACACACACACAAACTACTCATATATACCCCTTGCCCATCTCATAATTAAAGTGCACACACATATACATAAATAAAAGCAAAATATTTTATTTTTTATCACAGGGAAATATAAAGATAAAAAATAAAACAATTGACCCATCAATATTAATGTTACTTTCACAGACGTTCTTTTGACTTTTTCCAAAATTTATTGTATCTCAAAACTACCGCTCCTTGTGAGCAAATGCATGTTGATACATTTTGATTTTTGTTTTATTTGAAATTCAGTTATAAACTAAAAAAGCATTGATGCTTCTGATCCCTTTGCTTAAGTTGATCAAAACTGAATTGAGTTTCCTCAAAGTTAAATTTTATTGGAAAAATTTATGAGAAGCTTTTTAGTAACAATTTGGTGGGGGGTATATAGAACTTTCTCTGAATACTACAGTATGCAGTATAATACCAGAGTGCCCTGTAATATATATTACAGCTGTCTCCAACTAGCTGGCTGGCATAATAGGGGTTTTAGGACAACCCTCTAAAGGGCATCAGGATGGTTTTATATGTTACATTGAGTTACTTTTTTCTTGTTGGATTTTACATGTAGCATGAAATTCGAAAGCTTGGATCTGTCTGGAATGTAAAAAAAGGAATAATTTATATTTAATTGGTCTAAACCTACCTTTCCTAGGTCAATAAGAAGAGGAAAAGCAGCAGCATTAATCAAGATAAAATTATCAGCTGATTAATCAGTGTTCTAATTACTGCATAGTTCTTTCCCTTTTCAATTTTAATTACTAAACTTCATTGTCTTTTCCATATGGCCATCCTGCTTTCTCAGTGCACTTTCCACCTCCCTTCTCCTGGTGAGATCATTAATATAAAAAATGTACATTCAAAATGCTACTGAAAGCATAAAGGATTGCTGGTGCTTTTTTAAATATGCAGCCAATGATGCTACTTATAAGAGAAGCTTGCTAAATGTATTAAGACTTCCTTAGAAACAAAGCTAAAAAATATGCTTTTGATGGTCAAGGCAACATTTTATTCTTAGCAATGGGCTTATTCCCACAACCATCTGGACATAAGATCAATATGGGGGGGGGGGGAACTATCCTCAGTACAATATATTGTAAATCAGAATTGGAGGCTATACAAAAGCTATACTATGATTCCTTGGTGCTCTCTAAGTTTGGTTGTTTTCTTGCAGACAATTTCATAACCCTATACTCTAAAAACTATACTTTTCTTTGACTCCAAATGGTAGTGAAAGATCATTTGAAAAATAGCAAGACAGATTTTAGCGTGTCTTTAACGTGAGCAGTGACCAACTGTCATGCCCTTCAGATACTCCTTGCCTATGAAAAGAGACCGATACTAGTCTACTATATTCTGTATTGAGAACTACTCGGCAGATTTTTTCCATATTCCTTATGAACCCAGATAGCCATGTGGATAAGACCATCATTATAAAAACCTGCCTTGATCTTCAACAGTATAGCAGGTACCAGTTCTGCCAGGATTGAATGAATCAACAGGCCAAATGTATTATTTAACACATTGTGTCAGTTTGATTTCTTTGGGTAGATGCTACTCTCAAACTGCCTGCTTCATTCTAGACATACAATTCTAGGGAAGGGTGATTTTATAATGGAAGAAGAGAATTTTAATAATTTCTGTTGGAATTGTTCAAAAGTTGGTGGAGCAAAAAAGCACTTGTCAGTTATCAACAAAGAAGTGCCCTGACAGCATGCAAAAAGGGTGTCCCATAGTAAGGATGCTACAACAACCAAGTAGTTTCTAACATTTGTTGCCAGGGTCTTCCCATCATATGGTACCAGAATTTTAAACAGGGAATCTTAAAATAATAACAGTAGTAAGTTTGTACAATTTCCTATGGGAAAGACAATACTAGAGGTTATCTAGTTCCTAGTCTTTTTCAATGTTAATGGTCAAAGCAAAATGTTGAGCATCATTCAAATGTTACTTTCAGATGGGGAAACCTTTCCAGTTGAAGGGCCAGAATGAGATCAATTTCTTCTTCATTTATTGAAACCATGTTTATATTTTATATGATCAGATAAGCAGAATTTGAGCCAAGGTACAAATTTGGGGAAATGTCTCAGACAGGCCACTTTCTAGTTTACATGAAGATAAAGCAAGAGAGAGTGGAAAACACATTTAAACTTACAAGATTCTGTCATTATAGCTGTTACAATAATAACCTGACCTACTGTATATGACATTGGCTTCTTGACCTGATCTACCTTGTGGGGCTAACAAGAAGACTAAAATTCACTTGATGCTTTATTGGTTGTTTTGAAGACAATTATCTTCACACACAACAAGATAAGCCTCTTTTCCACATAGGAAATGGCTTGTCTCTTCAATAGTGACTGCGAAGTGCAGAAATCACAAATGAAGCAACATTTTCCCTTATGTACCTATGTTACTTTTTGAGAATTCACACACTGAACATCAAAAGTCAAAGAAACAATTTATTACAAACTTGTTTGTGCTCCCTTTCTTTAGTTTTAAATTCCTTATCTCTTATCCTTTTTTTGTTTTTGAAACCTACATGTGAGTGGTCCATCTTTTAAGTCCTTTCCTCCTGAGGGATTGATAGGCAGGAAAGTTATTTAGTTAGCTGATTAGTAATTGAAGAGCTAAGTTTGGAAATCATGCATGTTTTTCAATGAATATTCATAAAAAAATAATTAACTCACATACTCATTTAGAACCCAACAACAGTTTGTTTCCATCTGATTTTTTTTAATAGAGGAGTTAATTATATGCTGAGGTTTATTTGCTGGGTGATTCAACTCCTAAGTAGCAATTGACTAACTGTATCTAGTGACAATAACCTTATGTGGGTTTTTAATACTCTTCCAATAGAACTTTGTAGCTGGAGGGAGCTGTTTAACCATTTGTCCATAAGATACAACGGTTCCCTAATGTGAAGGCATCTTTTTCTCTTTCAAACCATCCTTCTTTTATTGCTCTGAAGGATGTTATCCTTTTTCTCAGTAAATGTATAATTAATCATGTTTGATGCTTATTAACTATTAGTAATTAGTATATTAAATTAGAGGAGTGGATGACTTCCAGTTAGCTCCACAAGAATGGCCAATATGCATCCACTTCCTTATTATGTTTTCCTAAAAAAAATCTGATTTGGGCTCTTGAGAATTAAATCTAAATGACCACTAGATGATATTTTCTGAGATCTTTATAAATATATGGAGACAATTATAGAGGTTAAACATGAACACCTACTGATAGAGGCCAAAAATATTCCCACCTATGATTGACTGGTCGACTGTTACCTGTTTCAAAATTACTTGTAGTGTAAAGTGAGTTATATTTACAATCTCAGAAATTAGTAAATAAAGGCAAAGCATAAAGACCTTGCCAAAAACTACTTTATAATACAGAAGCTCAGTGTTTTACAATTTGATGCAGAGTTTGTAGCTGTATGATTCCAAAATGCAATTAATACCATGTCCTGGTTCTACACCTAAATGGGAATAATTGGGGGAGCTGGAGAATCTGGAACAGCAATTATTAACTCAGCCCAATGTTTTCTTTCACCCCCCCTCCCCGATTAAGCTCTGTAATGATATAATTGTTGAGCACTTTAGAAATTTAAATATGAAGCCAGGAGATTTGGGGTCACCTGCTTTTGATATTCAGTAAAATGCTTTGGAAAATCAGTTTGAAACTTTTGCACGAATTGTACAGTTACATAAATAAAGAAGTAGAATTTCTTTCACATTCTGAGAATGCTTGAGAAAGATTCCTTTTTCCTTGCTGGATTCTCTGCTCCACCTGATTTTTTCCCCTTTAGATTAAGGAGGATTTTTTTTTAATGGTAAACTGGTATGCTGCAAATGGCTAATTTCTATTACTGCCTTTATCTCTAAGCCTCATAAAGATCTCATACACATTCTTAGAAAATAAAAATGGCTTGTTTTGGAAATACATCAGTCATCCAGAAGAAAAAGTCTAGACTTAGATGGGATAAGAAGCATTCTAGCAAGCAAAAGAACAAACTCCCTAACTGGAATGCATAAGTTGAATCTTGAGATACCTTTTAAAACTTAGATTGTGTTTTTTCAGGGAGTCTTGTAAAGTTTTATTGTCCTGAGGCTGGATGAGAGCCAGAAGCTTGTCTTGAGTTACCAATGAGGGTATTCAGAATTAGAATGGAACACTACCATTTCAAGAATAGTTATATTTCTGCCCTCTTCTCTGTCCTTATCTCTTCTCCACACCCTCTGATGCATGACCATCCCTTTCATGTGGGTTGGCCTGATCTTGAGCCAATTTTTCCAATATATAAAGCACCAGTGAGGAACATTTTAGGCAGGCATATGGAGAATGGAGAATACCTTATTGAAACTTGCCTAGATTTTTTTGAACTTTTTCAAATGCTTTACTTGAAAAAGAAACCAAGGGAATGAATTTAACATTTCTCTTGAGGCAACATTTTGGTCATAAGTTTAGTTTAGAGGAATTTTGATATAATGAACATTCAGATGCTGGACGATATCACAAATCTGGATTTAATACTAATTTAAATGGGTAGAGATTTTTCATTCTGCTATGAGGAAACAGTGGTCCAAAGTCCCTGAAAATCTTCTACATACTGAATCCTCCCCCCTCTCATATTTTCATCGAGGAGTTAAGAGAACCTGTCTTAAAATACTGATCTGAGAAATTTCCTTTATGATTGGACTAGATACCTGGACACCCATCTCTGTCAAAGGAACAAATTAATTAAACTTTGTCAGAACTGAAATTATTTTCAGGTTTAAAAATGTGGAATTTCATGAGCATAATCTTTTTTACAGCTGAAACTGAGATTTGCATCTGAGCCTTATACATGTCACTGAGAAAGGTTCTTTCTTCAACCTCTTTTTTTTTTTAATTTACAGACCATTTATTTTGGATTCAACGTCTCAGTGTGCTTGTTTATGGCTAAATTCCATTTTCAGTTGGCAGAGCAACGGTGCCACCTAGTGCCCAATGCTCTTGCTAGGCCTATGTCTCCCCCACCTTGTTTCCTTGCCATTTTTTTAAAAAAGGTTTTTATCCCGTCAAGGAAAACCCGGTTCTTGGAAAACAACCAGCTCTGTTGGAACTCAGAGATAATAATCAGTTTCTCTGGGCTTGTGAAATTGGCTCATTAAGCGTGCTTTTTAACGGAAAATATTGGAAGCGATTAAGTCTGCTTTACTGAGTGGGCATGAAATGGCTAACCTTCGGCCACCCACAGCTCCTAGGTGCCTGGCGTCGTTTTATGCATGCAGCGTAATGTCTTTACTTGAAGTGCTGTTTATTCATCACCTGCTTATTTATCTCTTTGCGTTTGGCAGGCCCATCGATCAATGTTAAACTGTCACACAAGGTTATTTTTCTTTTACATAACTGTACGGGCCTGAGGTAGTGGCGTATTAAAAGTAATAACTTTCTAACTTGAAGCTTGAGATGACAGCCCCATTTTTACATGAATATATTACAATTCAAAATTTGTAATATGTGTGTGTATACATGTATACATGTGCACTGTAGTAAGTATTAGTGCTGTTTCAAGGTCAAGAGCTGACCTTCATGTTGTGGTTTTGGGTCTGTATCTTTCTGTGTGTATGTAGGTGTGTATTCAGTGTGCAGTTTCTTAACAAATGCTTGTGCAGCTTCCTCATAATGTGGCACTCATAAAAGCTATTGGTCATGTAACTAGACATTTTACATATGGTGTTCTGCACATAATAGGATTAATTAGTTGACAGTCAAACATCCTAGGGATTGTTAGTTTTTTTTAGGATTGTCACCCAATTAAAACTTTCCTACAGACCATCTGTGTGGAGTGTGGTCCTCAGAATGGAAGATCTCCTCTCTTTTATGATTATTAAGATTCTGTTTGAGAGATTATAGGACTGCAGTGATAGATGGATGGACAGATGGACACATAAATAATTACATTTATTTGTTTGCTTCTTTGCTAGTTCTCAGCTTCTCAATGATTGAAAATATTTAGGCAATTACATAAGGTTAGGATAAAATTATGGGGAACATTAAAACAATATGAATTGTAAAATATATTAATAAATAGTGCTGGAAAAAATTATTATAGTTGTTAATTTATTAAAGTGGTACACAAAGTGGTATACAAATGTTGTTAATATATTAAGTGGTAGACAAAAATGGCTTTATGCCACCCATATCATCCACCCCACTCCTTGCCATCCATTCTACTCACAAACCCTGACCAATCCTGATCTGTCAGTGAACTTACAAACAGTAAAACAAAAAAATCACTGAAACTAAGTGGCAACTTAATCATAACCAATGAAAATCTCCTCAAGATATAGAGATCCCTTACCCACACAATATAAGTCCTCCTCACCAGACCTATCACCCCAAATTCAAAACCTAGACACACAAGCTTCTCTGCCATGAAATGGTGGCCAGGAGATTGTAAGTACCAAGCATACTGATGAATTGGATCTAAATGGAAGGAATTGCTAAATTCCTTTCTTCTCTTGTTTCCCTCCAGCCTTTAAGATAATTTCATGTGAAGGCCAGAACTTTCTTAGTGGAATCATTGTTCACTCAACACATTCCAAAATCAGTGAGGATTGATTTGAGACAGCTGAAATCATTATGCAGCAAAGCCCATGGTGACTGTACACTGTACACTTTATTTGATTTGTAGGGCTATGTAACCATCCTCTGCTACCAATCTGTATGGCTATATAACAATCTGTATGGCTATATAACAATCTGTATGGCTATATTCTCTGCTACTAGAATTTTCTAACACTGGGTCTAAAGGATACTATTGTTGGTGGTACTGAATGCCATTGAGAATCAAGGAGCACAAGGATGGATATGCCACAACCATCCCAGCTCTGACAGAAGGTCTTGTACCAGTGTGACCAAAGTTGCCTCAGTGCTAAATCCCGGATTGAAACCTGACAGAAATGAGTCTTGATAATTTCCATTTCCTGTAAAAAATGTTTGAAATCATCTGAGAATGATCACCAAGACTGTGGATAAAAATTGAATATATAGTATATTACAGAATATACTAGATTCAAATCTAGGTTCAGCCTGGATATAGAAGTTGATAGCAGGACACAGGACAACTTTGTGCCTTACAGGTTAACTTACTCTACAGGATTCTTGTAAAAGAGGAACAATGAGTGATAATTGTCAATGATGGATGGTCATTGTTTAGACATGGAAAAAAGGATCTTGCTTGGATCATATTGCGAAGTAGCCCTGAGGATGGTAAACTTCCCTTACAATAATGTCTGGTATGAACCATTTATACCAATATACTAATAATATTCTTAAATTATTTCCTCATTTCATCGTGTGTATTATTCTAGCTGATTTCTATGAGCTTAAAATATACAGGCCTGTCTGGTAGCAAAACTCAGCATTTCTGTGAATGATACAACTTTGTGATTGTAAGATTTTTGTACATCTTTTTTCCTTCTTATGTGAGCTATGACTACAACCTCTAGGTCTCATGGATCCTTAAATCAGCTAACAAGTACAGATAGTCCTCAACTTACAACAGTTCATTTAAGGATCATTCAAAGTTACAATGGCACTGAAAAAAATGACTTATGACCGCTTTTCACACTTACCGTGTTTCCCTGAAAATAAGACCCAACTGGAAAATAAGCCCTGGCATGATTTTTCAGGATGCTTGTAATATAAGCCCTACCCTAAAAATAAGCCCCAGTTAAGATCGTCAGCCAGATGGATGCATTTAGTACTGTATTTCCCTGAAAATAAGACCTAGTCGGAAAATAAGCCCTAATGCGTCTTTTGGAGCAAAAATTAATATAAGACCCAGTCTTATTTTCAGGGAAACACAGATATGACTATTGCAGCATCTCCACGGTCATGTGATCAAAATTCAGGTGCTTGGCAAGTGACTCATATTTATGACAGTTGCAGTGCCCCAGGGTCATGTAATCACCTTTTGTGACTTAGCAACCATGTTTCTAACTTAACTGCAGTGATTCACTTAACAGTTATGGCAAGAAATGTTGTAAAATGGGGCAAACGTACTTAACAACTGTCTTGCTTAGCAACAGAAATTTGGGCTCAATTGTGGTTGTAAGTCAAGGACTACCTGTAATATAGAAATCCTGCTATTAGTTTAATTATTATTTTTTAATCCCTTGCTTGCTTTATCCATTAACATTGGTCCTAGTATTTCATTGTTTTCAAACATTGCCTTAGCTTTGATATAGTTCCTGTCATGGATTAAAGCCAGGCAAGTGTTCTCTGTACAAACAAGTTTTCTTTTTATTTTCCAGCCCAACCTAAAAATACCTACAGTACGAAGCATGTCTGATCTTTTTTAGTGTTGAATTTCAAAGAGGTCCTTACAATTCCTTTTCTCTCCTTGATCTTCTCTTTTGGATTGCAGGATAGACTAGCAGTCACGTTTCTAAATATATACAGTGGACAAAGGCTTTCTAGTAATAAAACAAAAATAAAAATGTGATAGTCTTGTATACATGGGAATTAAGCACACTGATCCTTTGGTCAGGTTCTGTCAATACAAGGTCATTATTTGAGTACATGTGGCATTTTGTGCATCTACTTACCAAGCCAAAGTATAATTTGCTGTGTGCTGAGGCAATATGGTGGCTAGGTTCCTGAAATACAAATGGCTCAGTTGAAATCCTGCTCTCTCATGAACATACAGAAAAACTTTTGCAGAATATAGTGGAGCTCACATATTGTAGGGATGAAAGTATAGAACCGGGATGAAAAGATGCAGGCTCAATCTTTGTTTGACCATACAGCTCACTGGTGACTTTGGGCCATTCATTCTTTATCTCTCTGCCCAGTCTGTCTCAGGGTTACTATTATGATTTAATTGAAACTCAGGCATGAAAGCTAGGTTGAAACTACTGAGATTCGAAATAGGGAAATTTTATCTGGTCTGGACCTACCAGGTCAGCATCACCCTGTCCTGTTTTATCTTGTTTTATGAGGATAAAACAAGGGGACATTTCAGGCTGTCTGAAGAAAGGTTGGTAGGATATAAAACTGACAGGAGTAGCTAACACCCCAGAAGACAAACTCAGGATCCAAAAAGATCTTGACAAACTTGAACAATGGGCCTTATCCAACAAAATGAGTTTCAATGTGGAGAAAAGCAAAGTCTTATATTTAGGCAGGAAAAACCAAAGGTACAAATACAGATTGGGCGAGACCTGGCTTAAAAACAGTAACTGTGAAAGGGACCTTGGAGTCCTAGTGGACGATCACTTAACCATGAGCCAGCAGTGTGCAGCAGCAGCCAAAAAAGCTAATACAATCCTGGGTTGTATAAACAGAGACATAGAATCAAGATCACGCGAGGTATTAGTACCGCTTTATAAAACCCTAGTAAGACCACACCTGGAATACTGCAACCAATTTTGGTCACCATATCACAAAAAAGATGTTGAGAGTTTGGAAAAAATTCAGAGAAAAGCAGCAAAGATGATCAAAGGCCTGGAGATTAAAACATATGAATAATGGCTATGGGACTTGGGTTTGGCTAGTCTAAAGAAAAGAAGAAATAGGGGAGACATGCTAGTGTTCCAGTATCTAAGAGGCTGCCACAAGGCAGAGGGGGCCAGGTTGTTCACCAAAGTACTAGAGGGAAGGACAAGAAACAATGGTTGGAAACTGATCAAAGAGAGAAGCAACCTGGAATTAAGGAGAAACTTCCTGACAGTGAGGACAATCAACCAGTGGAACAGCTTACCCCCAGAAATTGTGGGCGCTCCATCACTGGAGATTTTTAAGAAGAGATTAGACATTCACCTGTCTGAGACGGTATAGGTTCTCCTGCTTTAGCAGGGGGCTGGACTAGAAGACCTCCAAGGTCCCTTCCAGCTCTATTCTATTCTATTCTATTCTATTCTATTCTATTCTATTCTATTCTATTCTATTCTATTCTATTCTATTCTATTCTATTCTATTCTATTCTATTCTATTCTATTCTGTTCCGTTCCGTTCCGTTCTGTTCCGTTCCGTTCCGTTCCGTTCTATTCTATTCTATTCTATTCTATTCTATTCTATTCTATTCTATTCTATTCTACAATAGTGACCAAAATTGTGGAAACCTTTTGGGAAAAGTGTACAGTAGAAATGCCACCTTTGGTTAAGTTTCCACCAATTTTTCTTCTAATTTCTTTATAACTGTAGCCTTGTTCACTTAATAATACTATTTTACATTGCTTTCTGGGCAGCCAGTCAACTCTTTGCACCATTACTTTAATTTTATTATGTTTTACAAGCTCACTAAATGAAAGAACACAAAAAACCCCAACCAACTTGATAGCGATCACATAACACACTGACAAATGTCCTCCTCTCAGCTTCAATACATGACATCAATAACTGAACCCTATTGTGATCTGATTGGCTCATTGCCAAAACAAGATGACACCTGATTGGCTCTCTAAACACTCATGCTCATTGGCTACAATCAGATGAAGGAAAGCTACCTGATATCAACCTAAGCAAGTTGTGCTTCCTTTTTCTGGTTATTTGGCTATAACTGTTCTGTTCTGTTCTGTTCTGTTCTAAAGAGAATAAGTAATATAGTAACAATAAAGAGTATTGCAGTGTTGCTGTGTTAGGGACAACACTGTGCTTAATACTTAGATGAACTTCTGTCAGACAGAATTCTGAGCTAGATAAAAGGTTTGATTTAAATAACTGAATTCCTATATACTTAACCACTTGCACAGAAACTAGTACAACATAAAAATTACTTAATTGCCTGGACTTTGCCTTCTTAATTCCAGCAATAAGCCACTGGTGTTTATTTATGAAGTGCAATAAATTTATATTTAAAAATAGCTAGTGTTATTCTTGTTTTAATTTTAATTATTGATTTGTATGATTTTATTGGCTAATTTCTTAATTAGAAGCAGTGTTTGGAAATTAAAACCAATTAAGTTATAAATCTACAGTGACTTTTATCTTGGACTAGTCTTGCTTGATTTTTCTTTTGTACAGGTCTTTTAAAATGAATTTTAATAGAAAGAAACAGCATTGTTATACATAATTACATACAAATTTTCACTAAGATTATGCAGTTTTAATCCGATATTTGATTTGATTCAATGTGCTAAATTGAACTGAGTGCCTTTAAATCAGTTTGGTAACTTGATTGTTATTATTTTGCATATCTGAGTATAAACTGATTTGATAATCTGATGGACAATTGCATGCATGGGCTATAGTGAATTGGCTCAATTCTTTTTCTGAATTTACAGTAGATTATTCCATTCAAATCAACTCAAGTTGTTGACTGAATTGGATCCTGCATAATTTGCAAATCCCTAATCTTCACTTGAATATATGAGGGATAAAAAAGTAAGTAAAGTAAGTAAATAAAAGTAGGGACATGATGGCTCAGCAGTTAAAGACTCTGAGCTTGTCAGCTAGAGAGCTGATAGCTTGGGTTTGAGACCCAAGCTTCGCACAATGGGGTGAGCTCCCAGTTACTTGCCCCAGCTCCTACCCACCTAGCAATTCAAAAGCATGCAAATGCAAGTGGATTAATAGGTTGGTTAACATATTTGAAGTATTTTATGCAATCAGGATGTTTTTCCTCGATGGTAAGTGTAACTAGCTTCATAATACTATGAAATCATGGTGAATACTGGTTGATCCTTGCTAGTTCAGGAAGCAAGTATATGTTTCATTTAATTTGTCAAAGCAAAGCTGAATTGGAATAATAATAGAAAAATAACTTTTATTCCTTATTTTTCTAAACTAATTCAATAATTAAATTGGGCAGATGTAATTGTCTAAGGTCTGAAAAACCTGGAGAAGTGCTCAGAAATTTTATAATTCCCAGAGATCTAGTGGGCAAATATATAAATATGTGTATCCAAAAGTATACATGTGTGCTAACCAGTACCCAAGTGGAAAAAACTGTTATATATTTTGATCTTTTACAAAGATTTTTGGGGCTATTCTATTTTATCTACATAACTAACAGGTCAGCTGTATTATGCTTTCCAAGAACATCAATAGAATTTTGCAATTCTTTTAAATCCAATTTCTCTGGCTGTTAGTCTACTGTACTGCACAGTTGTCCTAGGCATTTTGAGCTCCAAATTAATGTAGCAATTGTAGGCATGTGCTTTAGCTTAATACAGATAAGACTAGGTTTGGAGGAGCCTTCAAATTCAAGTAAAAATATTGAACAAGTGGTAATATTATATATTTAAAAAGTATTATTGTTCACTACTTAGAATCATGTACTGGAAATGTTATTGCTAGAATTCTGAATCATCAGAGAATGTGTGTATTCCTAATATTTTTTAAAAAAATTGAATTAGTCTTTTCCTTAGATAAGACCACTTAGCTCAGTGTTTCACAAACTTGCAACTTTAAGATGTGTGGACTGTTGCTGGGGAATTCTAGAAGTTGAAGTCCACACATCTTAAAATTGTCCAGTTTGAGAAACACCATAATTTGATTTAGTCTTTTATTTATTTATTTAAATAATAATAATATCAAGAAGAAGAAGAAGAAGAAGAAGAAGAAGAAGAAGAAGAAGAAGAAGAAGAAGAAGAAGAAGAAGAAGAAGAAGAAGAAGAAGAAGAAGAAGAAGAAGAAGAAGAAGAAGAAGAAGAAGAAGAAGAAGAAGAAGAAGAAGAAGAAGAAGAAGAAGAAGTAGTAGTAGTAGTAGTAGTAGTTGGAAGGGACCTTGGAGGTCATCTAGTACAACCCCCTGCTCAGGCAGGAAACCCTATACCATTTCAGACAAATGGCTGTCCAGTCTCTTCCTAAAAACTTCCAGTGTTGGAGCATTCACAGCTTCTGGAAGCAGTTGTTCCACTGATTAATTGTTTTAACGGTCAGGAAATTTCTCCTTAGTTCTAGGTTGCTTCTCTCTTTGGTTAGTTTCCATCCGTTGCTTCTTGTCCTGCCTTCAGCTGCTTTGGAGAATAACTTGACTCTCTCTTCTTTGTGGCATATTGGAACACTGCTATCATGTCCCCCCTCATCCTTCTCTTCATTAAAGTAGACATACCCAATTCCAGCAACCGTTCCTTATATGCTTTAGCCTCTGGTCCCCTGATCATCTTTGTACTCTTTCTAGAGTCTCAACGTCTTTTTTACATCATGGTGACCAAAACTGGATGCAGTATTCCAAGTGTGGCCTTACCAAGGCATTGTAAAGTGGTATTAATACTTCACATGATCTTGATTCTATCCCTCTGTTAATGCAGCCTAGCACTGTGTTGGCTTTTTTGGCAGCTGCAGCACACTGCTGACTCATATTTAAGTGATTGTCCACTAGGACTCTGAGAACCCTCTCACAGTTACTACTATTGAGCCAGGTACCACCTATACTAAACCTGTGCATTTGGTTTTTCTTGCCTAAATGTAGAACCTTACTTTTTCCACCATTGAATTTCATTTTGATAGATAGCACCCAATGTTCAAGTCTGTCAAGATCCTTCTGTATCTTAAGCCTATCTTCTGGAGTGTTGGCTATTCCTGTCAGCTTGGTGTCGTCTGTAAATTTGATGAGTTCCCCATCTATCCCCTCATCCAAATCATTGATGAAGATGTTGAAGAGTACTGGGCCTAGAACAGAGCCCTGGGGCACCCCACTACACACTTCCCTCCATGTAGATGCAGTTCTATTGAGGACCACATGCTGAATACAGCCGATCAGCCAGCTATGAATCCATCTGGTGGTGATGTTGTCTAACCCACATTTTTCTATCTTATCAAGTAGTAGGTTGTGATCTACTTTATCAAATGCCTTACTGAAGTCCAAGTAAATGATATCCACAGCATTCCTTTGGTCCACTAGCTTTGTCACCTGGTCAAAGAATGCAATAAGATTTGTCTGGCATGATCTGTTTTTGACAAACCCATGTTGGCTTTTGGTAATGACTTTGTTTGCCTCTAGGTGTTCGCTGATTTGTTGCTTGATTATCTTTTCCAGAATCTTCCCAGGTATTGAGGTCAGGCTGATAGGTCTGTAGTTTCCTGGATCCATTTTTTCCTTTTTTTGAAGATGGGAACTACTTCACCTCTTTTCCAGTCCTCTGGTAATTCCCCAGTGCTCCAGCATCTTTGAAAGATATAGTTCAGTGGTTCTGAGATCACATCTGCCGGTTACTTCAGAACCTTGGGGTGTAATCCATCTGGTCCTGGTGATTTGAACTCATCTAGGGTGGACAAGTTGCTCACTTACCATTTTATTGCCTATCTTAACTTTTGTTTCTAATCTGTTTTTTATAGTACTGTTTTTGATAGGTTGGACTGTTTTTTCCCTTTGTGTAAATACAGATGCAAAAAACAAGTTGAGTAGTTCGGCTTTCTCTCTGTTGCTTGTCATCTTCTTGCCACTTTCACCCACTAATGGACCAATCATTTCCTTAACTTTTTTCTTGTTTTTTACATATTGAAAAAAGCTTTTTTTTGGGTTATTTTTGACTTTGGTTGCAAGCCTTAGTTCATTTTGAGCCTTCTTTCCTCACTTCATCTTTGCAGGCTTGGGCTATTTGCTGATATTCTGCCTTAGTTATTTGTCCCTCTTTCCACTTTTTATACTTGTCCTTTTTGTCATTCAATTTATCAGAGAGTTCTTTATGCAGCCATGATGGTTTCTTTTGAGAGCTGTTATTTTTCTTCTTCGTTGGTATTGTGCTAGACTGGGCTTTTATACTCTCACTTTTCAAAATTTCCCAAGCTTCTTGAGTTGTTTTCCTTGAGGATACTCATCCATGGAATCCTTCCCAAGCTCTCTCTAAGTTTGTTGAAATTAGCTCTCTTAAAGTCCAAGACCCTAATTTGACTGTGTTCTATTGCTTGTGCTTGCATAATGTTGAATTCAAATATTGCATGGTCAGTCACCCCCCAAGGTTCCTGTGGTTTCAACACCTTCTATCATTTCATCTCTGTTAGTGAGAATTAAGTCCAATATGGCTGATCTCCCAGTTCCCTTCTCTACTTTTTAAAGATTTATTTGGCTATATAAGCAATCTACTGAAATAAAAGAAAGGAAGTTGTTGGCATTTGTCCTGCATATATGGAAGAGAATAGCCTTTAAAAAGATTAGTGCAAGTCTCATTTTTCCTCTTCTTTTTTTTTTAATAATTTGCATCAAAATGATTTAAAGTGGTATGTGCCCCACTTTCTGGTTCTTTTTTCAATCTGATCTATAATAGTGATTAGAATACTGAAAAGAACATATGTTAACGTAAAATTAAATGCACACACTGGAAATGGGAATAAGTAATCAAAAGCTCATCCGCAACTATTTAGAGAAATACATTTAAAGGTCCTTCTGGAAACATGAAGCAGAGAGGCAGCTTCTTTTCTACTTCTCAGACCTGAGTTGTGTTGTAAGAAGAACCTTTGGAGTTGCTTCATACAAACTCTGGATATATGGAAGATTGTTTAATATTTCCAGCCTTTTTAGTTCTGTGACTGTGATGATGCTATTGTAGATACCAACAGCTTATTTTGCAGAACATTGCCGATGATACTAGGGTTAGAATTATAACTATAAACCTAATGATAACTAGAGATGGATGGATCAATCTTTTTTCTTATGTGTAGTGTCTATTTTGTCCAATAGTTGTGTGAATGTACAGTCTTTAATTTTCAAATCTTCATAAAAAGCTGACATTTTTTCATTAAATTTCTTTCAATATTTGTTTATTTAATCTAATCTGTGACAGCAAATGAAGCCATAATATTATCAGATGTATTTCTTTATGTCCATGGTTCCAGAAATAGCAAAAGAATCCACAGCACACCAGACCTAGGCAGATTGAAATACCCAGAATCATGGATTTCATCAACCTCTGCCTCAGTATCTACTTTCAGTTTGATGGACAAATCAGAGGAACACCTATGAGACAATAAAAGAGAAAATATTGGTAAATACTTTTTTATAAACTCCTGAAAAATAAACAAGAAAAATTGGTATTCTCACCAGAGATAGTATTGCAGGTAGAAAAGCTCAATATTTTTTACAACATTTACTAAGTCTATCTTTCTGGGGTTTATTTCCAATAAATTAAGAACAATTGTTTGATAAATATTAAAACATCTTATATGCATCAAATAATAATTTAGCAAACTATGGTATCCTGAAAAATAGAAAAGTTATCTAAACTGACTGTGTTTCAAGAGATTTGGATCTGATTATTCAAATCTTGTATAGTCAAGGCCATGGTTTTCCCAGTTGCAATGTATGGCTGTGAAAGTTGGACCATAAGAAAGGCTGAGCGCCAAAGAATTGAGGCCTTTGAACTATGGTGCTGGAGAAGACTCCTGCGAGTCCCTTGGACTGCAAGGCGTTCAAACCGGTCAGTCCTAGAGGAGATCAACCCTGACTGCTCTTTAGAAGGCCAGATCCTGAAGTTGAAACTCAAATTCTTTGGCCACCTAACGAGAAGGAAGGACTCACTGGAGAAGAGCCTGATGCTGGGAACGATTGAGGGCAATAGAAGAAGGGGACGACAGAGAATGAGGTGGCTGGATGGAGTCACTGAAGCAATAGGCGTGAGCTTAAATGGATTCCAGAAGATGGTAGAGGACAGGAAGACCTGGAGGAACGTTGTTCATGGGGTCGCGATGGGTCGGACACGACTTCGCAACTAACAACAACAACAACAACATTCAAATCTTGAGAAATTCATTAATTTTTGCAATTATCTTTTATTGTTATTATCTTTACATGTTGAGTGAGCATGAGGGTCAGGAGATTCTTGGATCTATATGAAATATTGCTGACCTGTCTAAAGAATATGGCATAATGAATCTTCTAGGATTGTTTACATTCTTGGGAATATTTACATGACCAGAAAATGTCATGCGTCACTTTTACCATACTGTGCTGATTATAATCAATGATTCGTATTCTGCTGAATTTCTTTGTAATAGCAAAAGGAGTCAAGCAAAAGTATATTTTGGCACAGAGTCACATTAGACTGTTGTAGAAAGGCATGACTGATTATGTCACTGGAGACCATGGTGCCAGAAATATTTATTCACTTCAAACATCTGGCAAACTCTTTAACTGAAGAAGAATAAAAAGCATTGCCAAAAAAAATAAGGTTATGTAGGAATATCTTCTATACAAGTGATGGTAAGTGATAGTAATGGTAAGTTCATGTTTGGTAGATTTGAGATAAGAAGTCATACATAGATATATACATTCATAGATATTTATGCATCAACATTTCAGGGTTGGCAAAACACAAAAAAGGAGTAAGAAATAGGAAACAAAAGAAAATGAAGACATATAAAAGAACACTTAGATAAAATTAGTTTACAATAACACCATTCACCATATTTCTTCTTTCTTCTTTATCTTTGTATGTTAACCATACTTCCATGATGATCCTTCACAAGTTCATATATTGCCTTTTGTTCTTTAAACTCACTTTTAGGATTTCATCAATTTCAACCAGCTACAATTTTTTATCATCCCTTTACACTCAATCCATTCACTCTCACTTCATATATTTGTTTTGAGAGTAAATCTTCAATTTTTTTTATGTGATCAAACCATCTCATTGTGCTTTGTCTATACTTGTCAAATAACTTTGCATTCAAACTACATTCTTTACCAATTATGAATTCTTGACTATCTCTTTTCTTCCTTTATCAGACATATTTCTGAAGTACTCAAATCCCATTGCATTCAACTTTTATATTTCTCAGGACATACCTTACTCTCAGTTCTATACACAGCGATTTTTTTTCCCAACATATATTCATTCCTCACAATAGACCTCATACTATCCAGTACCTTTCTACCAACATTTGTACATCTTAGAATTTCTCCATCCATTTTTCACTTTCAATCAATATTCCTCCAAAGTACACAAATTCTTCTACCTGTTCTGCTTTATGGCTATTACATAGAACAAATTAATCCTTGTGTAGGTTTTTCCTTCACCTTGCTAACTTTCCTTTTGAAAATGAGAAATATAACAATATTTTCACTATAGCAGACATAAGTACAGGCTCACACTTGTATTTGTCTCATTGCTTCATGGGTGTTGGTGCTATAGAAAAGCTTTGGACAGGAAGGAGAGCACTGCTTCTCATCCATTGCAAAAATGGAGAGATATAAAGGAGATAAAACTGATGTAGATAAAAGGATAAAGAGAATAGCCACTCCTGTATTAAGTGAATAAAAGAAGACTTGTTATGAATAGATATGACATGATTATATGTGTCTCCCTGCATCAATTTCTGACATTTATAGAACAAAGGAACAAGGAATCAAGGCACTAGATTTTGAAACTCATATCTTGTCTCTTCTGCAACATTCCTCCCTGGAAGCCAAGCACCAGAGAATCCACCAGTGTTTTTAGTTTCATTTTCTATAAGAAGTTTCTTTTTCTATATTTTTAAAAAAATGCAATTAACATTTTCTCCTGGAAATAGCACAGGTGACTCTATATACTTTCTCATTTTTTAAAGTATTACCGATATCTCATTTTCATCAGGAATAAAATGCTATTACTGTTCTCAAAGGACAGATTTCAGGTATCTAGGTCAAACTGGGCTTCTTCATCTAAGCCTGGTTTCTTGTCATCAGTATGGGTGAGATTACATTGGTGCCAGTATGGAGTTCACACATACTTGGACTTGTAACATCTGAATGCCTGGAAGATTATAAGGTGGTGTTTTAGAAATGGAGAATTTCAATATGTCATTAAAATTGTGGTCATGAATAATGTGGGTTTCTGAGGCATGGTTTCGAAGACAGTGCCACCAGATATGATGTTATAATTGCTTGGAGATAAAGTAAGACAAGGCATTTTCTAGGGCCATGGATATTACTACAGTGATAGCTTTTGATGGGGTGAAGGTGGCAGTAGGTGGCAGAGATGGCTGACATGGGAAACCAATCAATATTCAGAGCAATCATATTTTCCTTCTTAAGGAACAACTGACTTTTGTATGTTTTTATCACTTTTGCTTGTATAATAACTGTTCTGTTTCAGCCGCAGAGACATCGAGGTGAGGCAGGAGTAACAAACGCAAGTCTTTATTGAGATCACGAACAGAACAGAAGATAAAATGGCACCATGGCCTTTTATAGCCCCTTGCAAGGGACAGCATCAACCAATCAATGCAAGGCTAGTCTCCCGCCTTGCGCATGTGCGCAAGGCAGGAGACAGCCTGTCTGGTCCCGGGCAACCACGTGGATTGCCCGGGCCTTCTGCAGCCTCCTGAGCCTGCTGAGTCATTCAGCAGTCCCAGGACATAACAATAACATTCATAGCATTTATCTGAGTTCCATTCTTTGATATATTGCTACTATATTCTACTAAATCTTTCAGTGACATTTGATAACAGTGACCACTGTATCCTTTGAAACTGGCTGTGGAGAGGGTAAGTCAGTGGCACAGTATGATGGCAATTCTATTCCTCTCTCCACAGACAGTTTCAGTTGATGTTGGTGAGGCCAGAGAGGTCCAGTCTTATGCCCTTGATTTGAGGACTGTCTCAGAGCTCAAATTCTCATTCCTCCAATATGGAAAGTTATATGTTGTTTCAGGATCTGGTATTATCACATTGCTGCCTCAATTGCATTGCACTTATGTTGGAAACATCAAGGTGCTTCCAGGATGAAAGGATTAGCTAGTGACATCACCATTGCCCTGGGGGATGCCAAGTTGGGGGCTCCTTTCATGTCCCTGGCAGGAGTTGGAGCAAAGGACAGAAGTTTACCCTGCCCCACACTCTTGGGTCTTGAACAGCTGCCTCAATTATATACCTTAAAGGATCTGATGGGAAAACAGTTCAGGTTCAAGCCTAGCAAGGACAGACAGCTACATTTGCTTATTCCTGGTTCTAGAGACCTTTGACCTTTGGTAGTGAATCAGATTTTATTGATCTGCTGAGAACTGGTATGCAATCTGGATTTCTTGGATTACAGTATTAGTTCCTGTTTGAGGAGCATGTAGCAACTGTGGTCAGGAAAGTCCTGGCACCGTTTCATCAATCAGGGTGATGACCTTGAGGGAAATAAACAAGTTCTATTATATAAACAAAGAAGGCTGAATAATTCCTGGCATTTGGAAGAGACTCAGGCAAGCCCCTTTCTGATTCATTGGCATATAAAAGGGAGGGAAGGTAAAGCACAATCAGGCTTGCAAGATTATATTATAATAATCTATCTCAATAAAGTATTGTTCCAGTCTTGCATATGGGTTTGCTTCCTGATCTGATCTGCGCTAAACAGGTGACAGAAAATTTGCAAGTCCTCTATCTTTCAAGATTGCTTTCATTTTTTTTTAAAGGAGACTTCGAAGGCTGGACATTAGAGCCAGAGGATGAAGAAAATGGAGCAAAAATCATTAGTGCAAAATTTTTAATACTGTTCAGCCAAAATTTTGGACAGAATGGATGAAAGACTGGATAAAATTGACAGAGCACATTCTAATGAAGTTGTAAAATAAGAACAAGCTGCAATGGATGGCTATGAAATTAATTTGAAGGGAGATTTAAATGTAATACAAATGGATCTGATGTATAACTCATTTCCTAAAGGAGATAAATACATATTAACACAAAAAAACTGATTTGGATAATTTATTTCTTCCAGATATTTAAAAAAGCTCTGCTAAGTTTTGGAAGGACTTTTTTTAGAAGTGACAAATGAAAAATAAATTTTACTGATTGATATAAAAGAAATTTGTTAAAGTTCTGAAGGATTTTTGCTTTGAGGGGGTTAAAGAATAATAAAAAAAAAATAGGGAAGATTTATAAGATTGGCTTGTTTGACCAGGGTTAAAAGAAGAAAATAGTTATATATGGTTGCCTTTACTGGACTTTTGCTGACAAAGATTGATTGATGGATGTAGCATTTGGACTTTGTTTTTCTTACTAAGAGATGAGCTATGAGGAGAATAGATTTTTTGTTTTACAGACAGCGATTAAAACAACTATTCAAACTGTTTTTATCTGCTGGGAGGAAGAGGAAAGTTACTACTTCTTCCCTTTTCCTTCCCCCCCCCATCCCCTCCACCCAACATTTTATTTCTTTTCTATTTTTTGTTTGTATTTTTGTAGTTTATATTGACTTTTATTCTCCTCATTTATAATTCTTAATAAAATTATTTGAAAAAAACTCTGATCAATCTTATATCCTTCATTAATTCTCTTAGTCCTTCACAATAAACAACCAAATCAATCATGCTTCTAGATTTATACTCACTCCTCTGCATAGGTATGTATAAATAATCTTATATAAAATATGCATGCAAAACAAAAAGACATTTTTTCTAAACAGATGTGCAACAAACAGTTACCATTCTCATTTATCCTTGAGTTCCTCAATGGCCTAATAATTATTTCTGTACTCACTTGTCTTGTTCCCACTGATCCATTCAGGTCATCTAGTAGAATAATTTTGCCTCCTGGAGTGTGCTAATTTAGAATATGGCACAATTTCTTTTCTCAAAACTCATTTCTGGTTCTCCCATTATTGCCATTCACTGGAGTATAACATACAATTATCACCAACCTATGCATTGCTACTTTCATATGCCCCCCACAACAAGAATACAGTATATGCAGATACGTAAATAGATACATGAATAAAATGTGTGTGCTGTACATGCTGATCTGATTATATAATATAACATATTATAGACTTACAAGGGACTTTTGGTCATGGAGTCAACCCCCAATTTCAAAAAGCTCAGACAATGTATTTTATATCTTAACAACAGCATAACCAACAATAACATAACTATCAATTGAAATCTTTAAAGACCATTATAATGTGTGCCATGATCAAACTATTTTCCAAAGCACCAAAAGACAAGACAAGAAACAAAGGATGGAAACTATCCGAGGAGAAAAGCAACCCAGAACTAAGGAGAAAATTCCTAACAGTGAAAACAACCAACTGCCTTCAGAAGTTGTGGGTGCTTCATCACTGGGGGCTTTAAAAAAGGGACTGGACAAACATTTGTCTGAAATGGTATAGGATCTCCTGCTTGAGCAGGGGGTTGAACTAGAAGACCTCAAAGGTCCCTTCCAACTTTATTATTCTATGTTCTGTGTTCCGGGGGGTTCTAAGACTGCAGAAATAAAAAAAAATAGTTGTAGAATGATACTATCTCTTTTATGAAACAGTCAATAGGTTCAAGATGAAGTGGAAAAAGGTGGGGGAAAACTAAGCATAGCATTACTGGAGGGAAGGGTAGATCAGAGTGAATCATTTTGCAAGAGCAGCATACTTAGCAGAAGGACTGTTTTCCTTATGGCACTCTTGGCTATGGTTAGTTTCACACCTCCAGCTCTGGGTGGGCAGCACTTGGGCTCTGCTGGAACATCACATCATGAAATTTTCATCATCAGTTTAGGATAAGAAAATTAATTTGCTAGCCAACCAAACTTGGCAGGCTTGCTGCTACCTTGTCACATTCCAAACATCTCCAGGCCTGGTTGGAGCTGGAGAAAGTAGGAATGAGAGCCAGCAACTGTCTGATAGACATGCTGTTACTTAAAGAACACTGATGTGCCATACTGTTTTTAAAAGTAAGTAGTTTGGCTGGGCTGGGATGGAAAAAAATCTCTATTTAGAAAACTTTTATCTTGCAATTTTGATAACTTTCTTAACATGGCTCAGAAATTAAGATTTAAAACATCTGACATAATTAAAAGAATAATAAGGAATATGTAAAACAATGCATAATGAAGTGAAAGTAATAGATCTAATCCATGAACTTTGACTGAAATGTCATTAGATTGTAATACAAGATCAAATACTTCCCAAATCTAAAACAAACAAGTAATAAATACATGGAAGGCTATTGATATTTGTAGGCACTTTTGCCACTTGCTAATTTAATATTATTATTTTATTTTTTAATAAGATTTGGAACCACCCAACTCCTAGATGACTGCAGGTGGCTTGCATTTATGAGTAGCAAATAATAGAATAGAAAAAAAAATACTTTATGAATCATAGTTGAATGTATAAATTGGCTTCTGTAAAAATACAATAATGTTTGGTCTATGCTATGAATTCCACATGACTTAATTTGGTGATCAAATTACTACTAGATTCTGCTATTAATGTATGTTCATATTCAGCTCTGAAAGTTTGATTTTATTTATCTGACTGCATCCAGTTTCTGTTTTTAGGAAAAGTTCTAGTATAGAAAAACTAAAAATATATAGCTTCTTGCTGCTACTGATGATAATCCTACTTTGGGATTTTGTATTATCTAAATGTATGTATAAGGCTTCATAACATTTTAAAATTATGTGCAGAATAAAGAACAAGTCATAGGAATGTAATTACATATAGTTGTTATGGAGCAAGTAATGTCATGATATAGGGTATAAAAATTCCATCTCTTACAGTATGAAGCACCTATTCCCCCTAACACTAAGTGAATTTTGTCCAATTGTCTTAATTGCTCTTGTTATCTTTCGTCTCTTCCTTCTTTCTAGATGTGATATCTTTCCTGTTCATAGATGTTCTATTATTAATTAAATTTTGGAGAATTAACTTTTTTTTTTTAAAGGATCCTTCCATAATTTCCATAAAGAAACAGAATAGCAGATAAAATAATTGTCTCCATAACATTGTTCTTTCCAAATATTTTGGAATATCTACAGTTTTCCTGATCTGTGAGTATTAGCTATGCTGCTATGAAGCTGCTGGCAATTATGGTTCAATTGTCTGGAGAGTCATACAAGGGGTGAAAGGGAGTAAAGGTACTTTGGCATGATGATTCAGCCAACAAATTCTTTCTTTCTTTTGAACTTTATTAAAATTTAATACAGGAATTCTTTTGTTATCTTGATAATATTTTCATCAACTGGCTTTTGGATGCCTCTGAGGCCTTTTGTAGCTAAACACATCTGGAACATATAAGGTTTAGTGCTTCTGGATAATATGCAATTAAAAGTTTAACTGTTCTGAAATATTTTGTCTAAGCCATTTGCTATCCAGTGGATTGATACAGGTAGGATTCCCATTTTCTTTATAATATAAGTCTACAACCAAGACAAAAGTCAAAATATAAAAGCAATATTCTGCTGAATGGGATAGTAAAAAAAAAAAAAGCTCCTAGAAATGAAAAGCAGCAATATTACATTTTTTGCAACTAGCTCTCATACAATTTGATAAAAGATTGTTTATTTTTGAAATTTATTTTGAACGACAAATTCTCACAGGTATAATTCAGTTAGTTAAGAGGTATCCTTTTTCCTTGAGTAATCATTTCTTCCTGCCTTCCCATATTTCAATAATATTTTAAGGAGAATTTATTTCTTCCAATGGAGAAATTCATTGAAATTTACATTTGTTCAGACCATAAATTTGGTGAAGAACTTGGTCCCAACTCTAGAAATAGTTCGTGTTTAGAGAAGAATTTATACTGGATGTTTTTAAAGCTCTCCACTCCTTCATGTATCCCTTCTAGTTATCAAAGCAAATACCAAGCAGAATAATTCTGGCCAACCTCTGCTGACCCAGGATTCATCTGGCAATATCTGAGATGGGAGGGTCATAAAGAGATATCAATAGAGGAGAGGGAAAATGCTGCATTTTGTATGGAACTGCGGGGGAAAGCTGTGCATTTTTCAAAGAAGGGTTCTTGGGATTGTTAAAAGCAATCTGGTCCTCAGGAATAAATACATGAAACCTTAATCATGAAAGAGACATTGTGGGCAAAATTCCTTTTTGTTCCAGTTTAAAGAGTAGGAAGCCCAAGTGTAACCAGGGTTTTAACACATTAATTTCTAATGGAAACAACATGATCAGAATAGGATACACTCCGTCCCTCTTGTGCCATGTTCTCTTTAAAATGTTGGACTGTTGGTCAGAACAACAGCTGTCTGGCATTAAAAGAAAGACCCTTTGTTGCCCCCTGCCACTGCTATAAAGTTGCTGGGGAATTTTCACTGAGGGCTCAGAGAAGGTGACTGAAGAGGCAAAACTAAGACTGGAAAAAAAATTAATCTAACTTGTAAAGGAGCTTGGAACCATACCACAAGCATCATAATTAACTTTAATAATTATAAATGTAAATGCAGACAAGCCACAAGGTTTTAATGGTGTGCCACATGCTTCTGCTAATTATTTTAGAGTTTGGACACATTCAGTGCCAGCTAATTATAAAACCCTGCTATGGAAATCATCTGTTTATATTAGACTTATTGATCTCTAGTGTTTAAGCAATATGAAAGGGGAAATCTACAATGCCGTACCATCTGCTTTGTATTCCTAATTGCTTTTAAAGAATCAGATATATAAATAGTCAGCTTTTTACAGGGTAGACTTGAAACCCATTCATGAGCAGAATTTGCAGAGCTAAGCAAAGATGGAAAGAGAAGAAGTATTAAAATTCAAAAAACAATGCCTTATTAATATTCTTAGGGCAGTTCTCTCACATTTATACCACCATCATGGGTGTGAGAATCAGAGGAAGCAAGTGGGTAATGCATGGGCTATTGAAAAATAAAGCCACAAATACAGCTGATTTATTCTGATTACTGTTTTCCTTGAATCTCAGAAACTTAAAAAAATCTCAAACTAATTTTTAAGGGCTAGCAACTTTCTTACAGACATGTTTTAATTTATTTTTCTAGTATTATTTTTCAGAATGGACTCTGACTCAGAGGAAGCCCAGTGGAAGCATGATCCATTTCTCTTTGATTCATTGCCAGAATATGTTTGGGTCATCCTAAACAAAAGTGGATAAAGATTCATTAAGGGCCACACATTGACAGTAATGGAATGATGGCACTGGAAGGAGTGAGGAGGGGATGGATGGTCCTTGTTTAAAATCCTGGTACTGCTACTATAAAGATGGCACCCTCCCCCCGCCCCAAGGTAGAAGGTACCTCTTGGCCATCTTGTAAAACTTTTAAAGAACCTGCAACCAATATCCCCCAGATCTGATCTGGGGAATTTCCATGTGTTTTAATAAGAAAATAGAGATCCCAAAGATGCTTTTTCATGAGGCAACTAGACTTTCTAGTTTTTCTTTGAAGACGTTTTGCTTCTCATCCAAGAAGCTTCTTCAACTCTGACTGGATGGTGGGGAATGGAAAGATTTATACTACTTGTTCTTTTAGAGAATTTTCATTCTTTTAGAGAGTCGTTGAGGCCACCTGAAGGTTTATCTGCGTCAGGGTCACCTGAGTAGTGCAAATGGGTGTGGAACCTTCTTGGAACCTTCTTGTGTTGCAGTCTGGAGATAGATGATATCATATCCCACCCCCTCTGTTAAGAGAGGGCTATTCAGTTTTGACAAAAATGGCCTCTTTGACCTCTCTTTCAAATCAGCGGTCCTCTCTGTCCAGAATGTGGACTTTGCTGTCTTTAAAAAAGAGACCTTTGTCTTTTAAAGCAGACGGATTGCTGAATCTTGTCCTGATGGGTTTGTTGTCCTATGTTGTGCCATGTCTTTGGGACAACTATGACCTGGATGACTGAGAATCTCCATAGACAAGAAAACAGAAAATAAATATTTCTGATTAAAAATGTGTCTCTAAAAAATCCCTGAAATGGAATGAAATGCCATAGTCAGGCTAGGATGAGCAATGTAGGCTGTTTGACAGTGCAACACAGAGTCCATCTGGAATGTGTAGACATTTATAAAGCTGTTTTCTGCCAAATCTAGAAATGGTTGGGTCTTTTTTTTCTTTTGCAGCAGATCATCTAGGTCTTAAGGATAAATTGTTCCCAAAGGAAGTAAAAGCAAGAAAAGGAGCCTGATCAGACCAAGTGAAGGAATTCAACAGGAACACCAAGACCTCTTTCAACATTTATTTAAAGACAAATGATTTAAAATAGTTGCAACCTTCTTTTCTATTTGAAAAGCATTCAGATATGACTAAATTAGTTCATGGAGGAGACTGCTACCCATTTTCAAACAATCTTTCTCTATATATATCATAAAAAGACTCACCACATTGTTCAGAAACAACAGTGCTTGTTCCCTCTTTATATGAATTTCAATTTCAATGTTCTTAAATATATCAGCTACCTATTTTATCTAATTTGTATGGAAGACACTGTCAACATTCACATACTGAGATGAACTGTTTTTCACTCAGATTGGGACAGATTAGAGAAGGCTGTTCCACAAGTTTATTTGGAGGTAGTGGAATTTGCAAATCATTTTGGTAGAAAGCAAATGAAAAAGGCTGCAAGAGAGGGGCAGAAGGATGCCTTGTAGCATGTTCCTTCCCTCCAGTTTCTTAAAATGAGTTATGAAATCTCAATTTTCCCAAATTCTTAATTCGGGCCCAGATCTAACATGAAACAAACTTCAGAGATATATTATTCTTACTTGAAAATTAATACATATATGTGTATAAATGTGTTTTTTTTACATACTACCAGTGTAAGGCACATGATCTTGAGTAATTCTATCTGAACTGCTACGGTAGTTCTAAACTAGGTTTACAATACATGATTAAAACTGTGTAGAGGAGAAAAACAGGACTGTTGCAGATGAGGCCCTCTGAAGTCTGTCTATTGAGGAATTAACCATACAAGAAGTCTCTCTATTGAGGAATTAACCATACAAGAAAACCTGCTTTATTCTTGTAGATATCCCCAAACTTTGATATCAGACACTGCATACCATTTCATTGTATGTATCATTAAAATTGCTGGTTATGTCAAGCAACTTGGGAGAAAGTACCAAGAAACTTTTACATGAATCTCTGTGATACATAGGAATAGGTAGTCAGAGATTTCTTCAAGCACTCTTTCTCTTGGACTTTATTTACTTGTGTCCTGGCAGTAGGAAAAGGAGATGGAAATCATGTTAAAAAAATGCTTGCCAATGGCCTCTCATGAAATCAGGAAGAAGTATCAAGTGGGTAACACAAGGTTCAGCTCTGGATTCTGTATTGTTCAACATTTTATTTTATTTTATTTTATTTTATTTTTATTTTTTAAAACAAGTTTTATTAATTTTCCATTTTTACAAAACTTCAGGTATTTAAGAAAGCAACATGGTGGTTGGGTAATACATAGTCCAATAACATGCTTATCCATACATATATCAGTTTACATCATCAAAAATTTCCTCTCTGTTTCCCTTAGTTATTATACCAAATTCAAATTAATAAATTGCTAGTTATAACTCAATCATTTAAAACATTTATAAACAACTTTTAAATTATATGTCTCCAGCTCCTGTTTTTGATTTTTGTCTGGTTTCAATTACAATATTTCAGTTGTCTTAGTGTCCAATAATGTTGAAGTTTCAGATAACCCACGGTTCCCTAGTTCATGCAAAATAATATCATATCTAAAATACATTTATTATTTATTCCAGTAGATTCTTAATTTATTTCACAGTCATATTCTAATTCTCATTCTAATATCATCGCTTACTCATAAAATAACCTTTATTCTCTAAATCCATCTTGCATTTATAATTCAAAACAATTATTTAAATAACTAATTTATTTCCCTTATATAGATCCTAAATGTTAAATCAAATAACAACTTTTAAAATCTCCATATCTCATTATGTAGAATTTAAAGCTCTTCCATTAAATATCACATAAAGAAAGCCATTTTAAGTCTAACTCTGGCCTTCCTTTTGTGCCAAGCCGGCTTCCATAAAAAAGCTTTTGGATCCTCAAGTGGCTCTCCCTTAATTCCTGCATATATCATTTGAATCAGGGGAGACCATCCAATCATCAGCCTATCAAGGAAGCCAGTCCCTTCATAATCATTGAGTTGTTGGCCAAATGGTTTAGGTCTCCATATTTGAGTTAATGCATTTATCATACGTTCAGGCTGGTCTTCTTGTTCTTCTGGTTTTGGCTGGTTTGGATGAAAGATCATGTTCAGTGTTGTAGTTGTTTTTGGGTCATCTGGGTTATCTAGAATCTCAGTATATTGTGTATGTAATTCCTCTGCATGTTCCATCTTAGCATTGCTTTGTTGAGTTTCTGTTGTTGTTGTAGTTGTAAAGTCTTTAAGTGAGGTCAAAATTTGAGTGTCAGAATTCTGGGTAAATTGTAGCTGGCAATCTTTAAAGTCCACTTTGTTATTAGTTCCATCTTCTTCTGTTGCTTTTTGGGATGTAGATTCATCTAATGAGGTTGAAGCTGCGTTTTGTGGCTTTAAAGTGGCACATAAATCTTTCATTCTAGAATTCACTAGCTCAATGACCTCTCGGAGTTTTTCGATTATAAGTTGGCAGTAAGCTGTGGGTGGTGTTCCTCCATTTCTGTGATGTTTACAAATAGTCTTTTAGTGGAGGCTATTTTTAATAAAAGTCAATAACTGTCCACCTCCACTGTAAAGAGATATTTTCTCCACCCAGCTGTTTCAAGTTCTTATCTTTTGTTGCTGTCAAGGACAAGTTTTAGTCTCAGAAATCTCCCACTCAGAAAAAAAAATTATTATTATTATTTTCACTTGCTGTACCTAATTTCACCACAGGATGTCCCCAGTAGCACACAGAATGGAGCTTTTATCCGGTTCAAAAGAAGAAGAAAAGAGAAAAAAAAGAATATTCCCCTTTCTTTTTTCCCCCAGCTTAGCAAAAAAATAAACCAATAAGTTTTTATAGAAGTACAAAGTTTTTAGAGAGCCCAGGTATCCAGATATTACAAGTCCAGGTATGTGGACGTTTGATCTTATTGTTCTTTTTTTTGTTTGTTTGTTTCTTGACTTTGTGTTCCTGGAGTAAGCAGAAGCCGCGAAATTAAGCTGGGGGAAAGAGTATTTTAAGGATTTTTACAGGAAAGTAGTTGGGAAAGAGAGAAGGAAAGGTAGGGTCTCACCCAACTCCTCCAGTTGCTTCATCAGGCTTATTAGTGCTTTGGGCTTTCGACTGATGCGACTAAGTGAGTGGCCATGTTAATGGCCGCTCTTTTCTTCTTCAGTCCTGAGGAGTTGCCTCAGCTCAAACGGAGAGGCTGCCGCCCCTCCGCGATCTGATGAAGTCCTCCCCAACGATGGTCGCCCCTCTAGGGCGACTTTCGGCCCTTTCCAGGGTCTCCCGAGGAAGGAAAACCGGACAGCGGGGAGAGCGATCTCACCGCACGTCCGCCAGCGCCGCAAACAGGAACCGGAAGCCATTCAACATTTTATTAATAATTTAGAGGAGGAGATGGAGGAAATGCTTGTCAGATTTTCAATAATATAAAATTGGGTAGGGTACTTCACATTTTGGAACGCAAAATTAAAACAATGAAGTTTAACAATGAAATATGAGACTTTTTTGTTTATAAAACAGAAATTTATCAGCATATATTAAGCAATACCAGTGTGGAAACAGTGCATGTAAGAACAATCTTGGAACAGAGAAGAGACTGAATAAGAGTTTACAGTTTGATGATTAAAGCTGTCTGTCATGAATGTTTTAATCTTGATTCCTTTACAAAGTAGCAGGTTGGATTCAAGGCTTAAACAGCTCCAGGATATGTTTCCTGGTTGTGTTGAGAGCATTTTTATGATTCTCCAGCTGCTGTGTTTTATTTCTTATTTATTTTGTATTTGTATCTTGTTTTGTTTTAATGTTGTGAGCTCCCTAAGATGGATAACTTTATAAATAAATTATAAACCGATTCAAATGAATTGTTTTTCCACAAGTATACTTATTATAGATCGCTATCTATTATAGATTTAATTCCATAGCACATATATCCTAAGCCTCAAAATGGATTTAGGAAGCATGCTGGGAGTGGATAAAGACCATCAGAATTTCTGTCTGTCCAAAATGAGAACAAGTAGAAGGTGGAGAGGGTGAGAACCTTAATGGAATTAGAACAAACATATATTTCCTTCAAATTTTAACCTTGGGTGTGGGAATTATGAACTCAAGAAGTAGCACAGGCCTTATTTTATTTGGGTCACTGTACATTACCTTCTGTCCTGTTAAATCATCTAGTTCTGTTCTTTGTAGGACTTCCGGTTCCGGTCGCAGCGCCCGCGGACGTGCAGAGAACTCGTTCTCTTGGCCGTCCGGTTTCCCCCCGCCGGTAGACCCTGGATAGGGTCGAAAGTCGCCCTGTAGGGGCGACCACCGTAGAGGAGGGCACTCGTTGATCGCGGAGGGAGCGGCGGCTCCCTCTGCGGTCCTAGAAAACCACCTTTGGGCCGACGGGGAAAAGATCGGCCAGTAACATGGCCGATCACTCAGCTGCTCCAGCCGAAAGTCACAGCAACATCTAAGCGAAAAGAACCACCGTGGAAGATCCGGGTGAGACCTTTCCTTCCCTCTTGTTAATTTACCTTTTTCCCTGCTAACAGCTTTAAGAACTATTTCCCTATTTTGAGAAAGCAGCGTTTGATTACTGGGGAAAACGGGCTTTGGAAAAACAATTATTGTTTTTTTTTTTACTATTTTATTTTGTCTACATAAGCAGTTGGAACTCGAGCATCCGGATTATTGTGACTTTCTCTTTTGGCTTGTTTATCTTCAGTTTAGGTGAAAATCCTTAGGGAGGGGGTGGAATGTTCTTTGTTTCCCCCCCCCTCCTGAACAGTACTGCCTAAAAAACTTTTTGCTCTCTGGGCGGACTTATGTAGATTATTTTGGATACAATGCATCCTGGGACTTGGCATGAAGCCCAGAAACAGACTGATACAATGTAACTTGCTCTTTGAACTCCCACTTCCTGATTTTGGCCTGATGCCCAGACTGGATTACAATATAACAACTGACTGCCAGTTTTTATCTCTGTGCTGGTCTTGACTATTGGTTGTTTTTTTTCCTCTATCTTTCTTTGGAAATATATTTCTGTCTGCATTTTATATTTTATAACGCTGCAATCTATTTTTTAAGCTGAACTTCTCTAAAAAAAAAAAAAAGAAGAAGATGGAATCCTATTCACAGATTAATTATGGACTTATATTAGAAAAAATCTTGGAAGCAAGACTGGAACTTAAAGAACATATTAGATCGCTTAGATTCAAGGAGGACTCAGAATTAAAAATTGAAGCTCAACCTTTGATTGACTATGATAGACAATCAGATCTACAACTTAATGAGATGGATGGAATACATTTACAATCTATTGAATCTACTGAATTTATTGAAGAGGAAGAGGACACATCCTACATGATGGATTTCTTTGATGATCAAAGGCAGAACTCAACTAAAACATTTACAACTTTAAAAGCAACAGGATTGGACTTCCAAATAGGAGGCACAAAAAACGTTGACAACATGACAGTACAGACAACACTGGATAAAAGAGAAAAAGAATATGATTGGACTCAATGGTGGGAAAAGGCCTTTAGCCAGTTACTAAGATGGGAGGACTTAGAAGCCCTGTTGTGGAAACCTACCTGGCACAAAAAGAAAGCTAGAATTAGATTTAAAAATAAGAGTTAAAATTTTATTTGATGGGTAAAAAGGGCTTCTGGACATTGATTGAACTAATATTTTTGAGATCTTTAAGGTCACTTTGGTATGAGTCAACACTAGATTTAAATTATGGATTTGAGTATGATTTGGAATGGCAATAAGAATAATTGGAAAATTTATAATTAAAGGAGTTAGATTGAGATTGAGACTGGTGAAATATTATTGATATTTTTATTTATAAGAATTGAATGGTAATTAGTGAGATATTAAATGGATTAAACTGAAACAATTGAGGAATCTTTTAGGGACGTGGACTGATCTATGAAAATATTGGATAGAATATATGAAATAGAATATAGTTGAGAAATATTAAGATATAATAGTTATATTACTTGTTTATGATAGAAATAATTATTGTCCTATTATTATTATTATAATGTTATTATATTACTATGTCTAATGAAATAGTTTTAAAATATATAAATTCATGTTTATTTACATAATATGTATGTGAAATATAATAAGAGATATAATTTGATTGAGAAATATAAATTGAAATTGGAATAATAGAGGTGAGAAACAATTTATATTTTAGGAATGCTCGAATTGTATACCATAAGAGGGAACTTTTAAAGTAGTAGTTTAAATGGTATATGTATGACTGTATTTTTTGTTGTGTTCCCTGGAGTGCCCTATCTCCACGATGTGTTACAAGCACTTGGCTGTAAAACAAACAAAAACTAATAAAACTTGTTATGATAGTTCTGTTCTTTGTAGATAGATAGTGTGTAACATATTGCCTGGGTAAGGCCCTTGCTGTGTGATTTGAGCTTGGCAGGCTAGGGAACTAGTCTGACTGGTATTTATAAGGTAAAATAATGCCCAGTTCCAAAATATAACAGTAACCCAAAATGTCTCTGTATTTAAGATTTGAATATGAAGATGGTCAGGATCATGGATGTTAAGATTTTCCTTACTAGGGCAATCCTGTGTGTAAAATTTAAACCAATGTGCTTTTTTTTTTTACATGCACAACAGGGACCAATCAAGCATGCTATTTCTTTTGAATAAAGATTGGGAAAGAGTTTTTGAACGTCTCCAGGTTAGCTTTCTTTTTTTCCTTCTAGAAGATTCCCTAATGACCTATTCTACACATATTCCACCATCCTGACTTTATGCAAAGAATTCAAAGTAAAAGATTCTTCCAGAATGCACTTGATTTTTATCTTCCCAACTCTTTGTCCTATCAGCTTAGTCCTTGATACCTCCATCCATAGACCTGCCCAGATGTGCAATGAATCTTAATTTGCTACTATACTTCCCTGCTGGTGTCATTAAAACCAGAGAGGTGCTACTCCCTTGGCATCACTGGTGCAGCTTGGCACTGTGCTATCAACTAAATTATTGATGAAGATCATTTCATTTTCTGGGTGGGCTACTCACCTTTAAATGAAACAGTGCAGGGACAGCTGACACTGCCTTGTTCAGTTTTAACATGACTTTTATGATGCAATTGATATTGCTATCAAGCAATTAATTTCCAGTGGGACCCTGTCCCAAAATTAAGATTCCTCAACCATTACCAGTAGGATGTTTTTATACTGAGACTTTCATTAAGGACAAGAAATATTATAACTTGGTTCAGTTCTTTAAAAAAAAAATACAGTATATGAATTTACCAAAATGTGCAAGTTTCCTCATAAATGGGGCAGAAATAATTTCATATTAATTCAGTTTTATACAACATTGCTTTAAGCAAAGAACAGAACAAACATGAATACAAATACAGCAAGATAAAAATACAGCAAGAAAATAAAACAAGAAAAAAATCTGAGCAAAAACATAATTGCAGCAATTATAGCTATATAAAAATGATTGCAATTCAGATTTAAACAATTAATTCAACTTTGAAGTCAACCATCAAGTCTTTTCTGTATGTTGATAAGACCACGTTAAAAGACTGAAAGTGAGCAAAGTGTAGCCAACCAATTTTTGGCATCTGATACAGTGGCTTTACAGGAACTAGTAGTTCCGAAGTTGGTCAAAACTGAAACTGACAGACCCCTTCACATCCAAAGCACGTTGAATGTTAATTCTTGATGGTGTGGAGAGGTATCCCTATGTATTCAAGCATGGCTATTAATCTGAGTTCCCTGAAACACCCCCCCCCCCCAGAAAGGTTTCTCACATTCAACTAATTCATGCTGGGTCAGTAAAGAGCCAGTTTGGTGTAGCAGTTAAAGACATAGTGCAAAGGAATGGGAATCCCAAGTTCAAGTCCTCTCTTAAGTACAGTAGCCCACTTATTGAGTTGGGACCAATTTTTCTCTCTCAGCTTTAGACTGGGAAATCCAAAAACACCCTAGAAGAAAGTACTTCTGCCATGTGACCAAGAAAAGTACATGGATTGTCCATGAAGTCACCAGGAATCAAGATTGGCTTCATGATAGCATTTGTCCAGGGCAGATAAATAAGAATTTCAATTTACTTCTTGAGAAAAACTTTTTTCTAATTTCTTCATAATTTGAAAGAAAATAATTTAAGAGTATTTTTTTTAAAAAAGAACATGAGAAAAATAGAAGTGACAGATTCATCTAGTGTACATCTTTCATACATTTAATAAGACTGAAGATGATAGTATATACCATAAACTGCAAGCCAGGAAGCTAAGCAATAAACTAAGCAAAATTCTCACTTATCTATTATCTCTAACATCCTTTTTGCAGTATGAATGTACAAAATGCATTCTTAAACTGCAGGGTTCAACTGAAAAATGCGGGTATTTTTCTTTTTTTTGTGATATATTAAAATGAGCTTAATTGATCAAAGGAAACATTCAGAATTTTGAAATCATGTTATAGGCATTCTCAGAAAATGGTTAATGATGAATTAAAAACACACACATTGATTAGTTAAATAATAAACATCAGAGCACTGGGTAGTAGCATCTACCATTTTATTTTCTAAGACTGCTTCTGGGTTATTTGTTAGGCCCAGAAGCATTGTTGGAATTACAGATTCTGCTTGAAACTAGTGCTTTGATTTTTCAGCCTTTTAAAGAAAGAATTTAAACATGTAAAATTAGATACTGTGTGAACCATCATTTTGAGGGCCCAGGAAACAGGGTGAGAATTCAAAATGGAGAACCAAATAGCTTGGTGGGCCTGAGGTAACAACTTGGAACAAGTGTGGTAATTTCTGGATATTTCTTTCAGCTTAATCCTGCAATCATAGGTAACATAGTTAAAAAGATGGTCCTAAATTTAAAACAATTATTATTAAAAAAGGAATATGATGCAAAGAATAAAAAGCAATATTCCACTGCTTCTGTTACTTTATTTTTTCTGTCATAGTTTATGCATGATTCTAACCTGACCCTACCATTTTAAAGGTAAAGTATTTGGGCAAAAACTGGCCCTTATTTTGGATGAATATAGTATATAAAGAAAATTGCAACTTGTCCCAATCCCTGTGATTATGCCATTAAATACTAGCCAATGTTAAACTAATGATGCAATGATTATGTTGAACAGAACTCAATTCCTTTTTTGTCTCCCCATCTCTTTTCATAAGCAGGGCACTTCCAAAAGCCCTTAGGTGTGGCCTCTGACCTCATTCACATTCTTCTTTATTCTTCATTCTCTCAGCAGTGAAGTTTCAATTTTATATAATTGGCCCTTTCTCTTTCAGAATAATCACTAATATTTATGACATAGTAGAAGCATCACCAATATGGCTGGGTTTAAGAAAGAAAATTCTAGTAGGGGAGTTGTATTTCTCCAAGCCTGACAAATGCTATTTCATGAATTAGGGGTGAGGGTGAAGGTTTATTTTCCGAGCTTGTGGGTTAGTTTCTGAACATTTCATTACCAGGCTAGGTAACATCTTCAGCAGAGTTTAGGGGATGTCAGTGTCATGGATGGATGTCAGTGTCATGGATTTCATGGATTCCTAAGATGGTGATCAACATGTGGAAGAATGTCACTTGGAGATTATGGGGCTGTAATTCAGTACGTCTGGACAGCACTAAGTTGAAGCATCCTGAGATATAAGAGATTTATGTAACTGGTGTTCCAGGCTTTTATCTACATAGAAATTGAACAGTATTTAATGTTGTAAATCAATGGCATTCTGAACCTGGCCTGTTCATTGGGATGGATCTTGGTTTCTTTGTTTACACATTATTACTACTCCCCTGAAAGGCAAAGCAAGTATCTTAGAACTGAACCTTAGAATTTAGAGCTGATCCTGTAGACAAGGAAGGAGTGAACAAGATATTAAGTGAGGGACATTCAGAAAATCTCACACCCCTGAGAAGCTGGAAAGCATAAGAAAGTAACTCAGAATAACTCTTTGACTTTGTTTAGTATAAGATGAAAGTGAGAGAAACTTAGATGGGCTGTCAAGATTTGGTTATTCTCCCTTACCACAAGACAGCCTTGTTGGAATGTCTGCCATGCCTATTACTTGACTTGGCCTACCTTGTTTTTTATCATCCTTGGTTTATTTTTTGCTTTTCCTATCTTTCTGAAAGGCAACCATGAGAGACTGGTATATATTGACACTATGAAAGACTGGTGAAGAGTCATGATGAACCACTTTATTCCTTTATACATATTGTATTAAAAAAAAACTAGGTTATTTTCCAACTGAAGCAATAAATATATAACTTAAAAATTCCTCTAGATGTTTGCTTAGAAAATGTTATGTATCAAGCTTGGGAACTGCATTATTGTATGGTAAATCACTCTTGGTTTTTAGCCTTTTATCTTGATTCCTACTTGTAACAATTCTCCAAAATCTAACACCTATTAAAGGGAGGAGGAGCAATATCTGCATAGTAGAAACAATGTTTTTCAAAAAGAAATATTCTTAGGAACCCACTGTATCTAGGTTCCCAGATAATTGAGCAGAGTTGTCATCAACCGTCTCCTGCTTGACACCCTAACTTACTTAGAAATCTCTGGCAGAGGGTCCATGCCTGGAGTCAGTGGTGGGATTCAGCCAGTTCACACCACTTCGGCAGAACCGGTAGCTAATTTTTTGTTGCCCAGGCCCAGAATGGACTTCCAGAAGCAGCATCCACACAGAGAACTGGTTGTTCACATATTTGAATCCCACCACTGCCTGGAGTTATGATCCAGTCCCTAACTCTTAGTAATAACATAAAAAAGTTGCAAAATCCATAGTCACTGCCATCTTAGTGTAGACCCAATCCCAGGAAAAAGAGGTGCTGCATAACCATTGACTGGTTCAAGGGGTCTACCCACTGCCATTTCTGGGAATTCCTGACAAGCTGAACAGATGAGAATAGTAAATCTTTTTTTATATCTCTCTTAATATTTATTCTATAAAATACTTTTTGGCATTCACTCTGTTAGGATCCTGTTGTTTAGTAATCCTAAATAATCTGCTATTGCCCAGCTGGCCACTGGGTAGCAACTCAGATTGTCATAAATCTAATTAATGTATGAGAAACAGATCAAACCAGATACACAAAGGATTCTAAATATGATTCTTCTCCCTTCCAAAATGAATAAATAAAATAGAAAACAGCTAACTTAAAATTTACTTTAAAACGAGCACTAATGAACAGTCATCAAATTCTTTTTTCTCTTGATGACCAAAATCTCCAAATTAAGCAATTACAATTATTTTTTTTCAAACTGTAACTATGTCACCTTGATATATTGATGACCGGCCGCATGTAGTAATGGATATATGTGAAATATTACTGAAGATGGAAATAATAAGCCTTTTGGGGAGATGAGTTCTATTGTCTCTCAGAATACAATCCCAAGGGAGAAATAAGGGTCATGTGCCAGGTATGCATAGCCAAAATACAGAAGATTTATGACTTAGAGTATATGTAAATGGATGCTCTTCTTGACCAGGCACTGCAGGCTGTCCTTGAGTATGATTGTGACTTTTTCCTTCTGTTTAAAATTCCATACACTTTAAAAAGGTGAAATAACTTACCTACTTACAATTTGAGCTTTGTTTTCTCAAATTAATTGGTCTTATGAGGGACCAAGAGTTGATTTGCCACCATCATTCACACACCATTGACTCATATCTATTTGTCTGCCTGTCTATCATCTATCATCTATCAATCTATCTTGAAAATCAACTAGGAGCTAGGATATCTGACTACTGATTTTAGATCATAAATCAAAACAACACAGAATAGGTGACTCATTTTAATTTAATTTTAATTTTCAAATTTGGTGTAGTGGCATAACTGGGTCCTGATCTAGATATCATTCAAAGATTTATGCAGCAAGATGATACATTTTGGTGCAAAGTGAATTCCAATACAGTATATTTTTTTCCTGGATTTCAGATATGGTGTACTAGCAGATTCTAAGAATCAACTTGCGGAATTCAGTGAGAAATGATTTGTCATTAAAATCAAGATAATATTAATTGGAGCCTCTTATTTTAGGTACTCAGAGATTTAATCAATATATTATTATGTGTAATTATTCACCCAATATAGTAGTTTCTATTGTCTAATCTTTAGTGTGGGTTCTTTACAATGCAGCTTGCCTGCAACTAAAGACAGCATGGGTATGTGCAAGAGAGGTGGGGGGATGATTAAAAGTGTTTGAGGGCATTGTTATGCCATTGCTAAAATTGAGATATTTGCATCAACATCATGGTAGTGTGATCTTACCCTGCCTATCTTATCATTTTGGCATCACCATGATTTGCACTGGATACTCTTAAAGAGGTGGATCATGCTTTCCATAAACAAATCTTTCAAAGAGGCATGAAGCAATAGTAACGGAACTTTAATTATCCTGTTGAAGGACAAATTTTGCCAGGAAAATTTTTGTGTGTGTGCTATTCTTGACAACATTCTCTTTCAGAGAGTAGAGAAACTGAAGAAAATATCACCTATCACTGACTGGATATTAATTAATAAAGAATACTTACAAAAGGGAATCATGGTAGCTGAACAAAATGGACAAAAGGTCAGTAAAGAACTGAAACAAATATGGACACAAAGAGGAAATAGGAAAAGAGTCAAGGCACCAAGGAAGAGAAGTAACTTAGGCCAATAGATGTCTAAGGTCAGAAAAACTAAACTTCAAAATGAGATAAGATTCTCAAATAATGCTACAAAAAACAAAACAAAAAATAAAAAAGAACTATTTCAAAATAGAGAGAAAAGAATGATTATTTCAGCTCAACTCAATGGAAATGACAAAATGCTAATAGGTAACCAAGAAGAGACCAAGTTTCTCAGTTCCTACTTTGGCTTGATTTTCTCCACCAAGCAGTGATCAATCAATCAGAAGGGACCTTGGAGGTCTTCTAGTCCAGCCCCCTGCTCAAGAAGGAGTCCCTATATCATTTCAGACAAGTGGTTGTCCAGTCTCTTCTTAAAAACCTCAAGTGATGAAGCACCCACAACATCTGAAGGCAAACTGTTCCACTGGTTAATTGTCCTCACTGTTAAGAAATTTCTCCTTAGTTCCAGGTTGCTTCTCTCCTTGATTAGTTTCCATCCGTTGTTTCTTGTCTTGCTTTCTGATGCTTTGGAAAATAAATTGACCCCTTCCTCCTTGTGGCAGCCTCTCAAATACTGGAATACTGCTATCATGTCCCCCCTAATCCTTCTTTTCTCTAGACTGGCCATTCCCAAATCCTGCAACCGTTTTTCATATGTTTTAGTCTCCAGGCCTTTAATCATCTTGGTTGCTCTTCTTCGAACTTTTTCCAAAGTCTCAACATCTTTTTTGTAATGTGGTGACTAAAACTGGATAGAGTATTCCAGATGTGGCCTTACTAAGGCTTTATAAAGTGGTACTAATACTTCACGTGATTTTGATTCTATCCCTCTGTTTATACAACCAAGGATTGTATTAGCTTTTTTGGCTGCTGCCGCACACTGCTACCTCATGTTTAAGTGATAATCCACTAGGACTCCAAGGTCCCTCTCACAGTTACTATTTTTGAGCCAGGTTTCACCTAATCTGTACTTGTACCTTTGGTTTTTTTGATGACAAGTAAAGGAATAGGATTGAAGTTTTAGAATGAGAGACTCCTATCAGGTAAGTCATTTGTTTAGAGTGAATCTTAAATTCTAAAGACAGATGGATTTCATCCTAGAAGACTGATGGAAATTGCTGAAGCCCTGGTTGAAACTTTATAGATTAGATAAACTGGAGAATGTGTGCCAGAGGATTTGAGGAGAATAAGCTACCTTCAAAAAGGAGAAGAATGAAGATCCAAGGAATGATAGTTTGACATCTGCATTTGAAAAGATTTTAGAACAACTTAAAAATAGTGTAATGACCAGATCAGTATGGGATTTGTTAGTTTTACAGTCTTGTTGCTCTAGTTTTAGGGGAAGAAGATTACTATGGTGGTAGTTTCAGGAATGCTATAGATGTAATACACATTGACTTTAGCAAAACATTTTACAAACCATCCCATATCACTTTGAATAGCAAGGGCTGTATGATCTAATAATTTACCCAAACCTAGGCTTAAATTCATGCTCAAATTTCTAATCAATGGTTCCTTACCCAATTGGAGCATGGTATAAAATGTGATTACATTAAATTCATTCCTAGGTCCATACTATTCAATATTGTAATGACTAGATAAAAAGTAGAAGCAATGTTTATCAAATTTGCAAAAGACACAAAGATGAGTGGATCAACTTAATGCCCCATGTAATCTAGCATTCTGTCTCACAAAGAAGCCATTCTGAGGAAATTCACAATATGGATAGGAGAATAATTCTCTTCCACTATTGCTCCCTAGCAATCTTTTAAAGCCAATCTGTACTGGTTGCCATAATCACACTGGATGGCATCAAATCCACAGTTTGGCTCTATCACACTCTTTCAATCAGTCCTGAATCACCCTGTTTGATGATTCTCAACATGGAATAAAGCTTTCTATTCATGTTTTCTCTACCAAGCATTCAATACCTCTTTTGCATCACTTCTTATGACCTTTGAAAAATATTTTGGGAGCTTTTGATTCCCCTCAATGCCTCTTGAAAAGAAGTAAAGACGATCATCTAGTAATTGGCCATCAGCAAGCTTACTTAAGAAAGTAATGCAATTAGTACAAAGAAATACATACATATTAGCCAAAACAGTATGCAATTTTTATATTTAAAAAAGGGTGGAGATTTGATTGCACAGTTACAGCCACCATTTGGAGTTTTATAACTCTGCCATGCAGATGCTCCAGGGGCAGTAAAGTGATGCTAGCATATCCTAACATTGCATCATAACCTCTTAGGGTTGCCACCAAAAGGATTATTGGCATTATTATGTCTTAGGATTTTTTTAAAAAAAGTATATCCATTTCCTTTTACATTTTTAATTAAAAAGTAATACCATTTCTTTTTAATTAAAGCTTAAAGTGTGTATTGCTTACCTGAGAGACCCGCTTTTCTTCACTCCGTAATTACTTAATTTCACAAAATGCATATTATTTACTTGACAGGGCAACCTACTTCTGAACAAACTGTCCTCCTCTCTCAGTTAAAGACATAATTAAGCTCTTTTAAAAAACCAGATTCTTCTGTTTCCTACACATCTGAGTCATTCCAGCTCATTGCCTAAATAGAAGAAGCATACTATTTATGCATTTGGAGATTAAAGCACCCCTACTGTATCATGAAGTTGTGTTCCATACAGTCACCCAAACCCCCATATTTCTGTAATGTCAACACCACAATCAAATCAACTAATGCTGAGCCAAAAATTTCCGCAGAGCTGGGATGGGGGGAGTAGAGTAAGGATAAATGAGAACGGTATTTCAAGCTGCTAGTGCTCTTAAATTTATCAGGACAAATAAAAGGCCGTTTGCTATTTTCTCTGAATGGACAAGTCACATACAAAGAAAGAAATCAATACACATGTCAGGACATTCTAGAATAGGGAAGTGACCTGACAGTGTTTCAAAATACACTGTAGGGAACAAAGGGCCTTTGAAGGTGCCAAAATGTAAAGTTTAACTCTGTAAGACAAAAGCATGCATTAAACCAATGAGAAAATGCTTCAAATGTTGTGATATGTCTATATATCATGCAAGTCATGCTATTCCCTGTCACACTCTGTGGAAGCAAAAGCTGGACTTTAAAGAAGCAGGATAGGAAGAGTATTGATGCCTTTCAGTAAACTTAGAAGTGTTGGAGAAGACTTATGTGTACACCTTGGACAGCCAAACCAAGGCATAATCAAACAATGAATCCAGAAATCTCACTCAAGGTACAAATAACCAGGTTCAAATTATCTTATATCAGACACATTATGCAAAGATCTAGTTCTCTGGAAAGGGCTCTAATGCGAGATTTTGAAATTTCCACAATGGAGCAAAGGTTGATAAAGATGCAGAATTTGCAGAGATGGCAAAATTGTCTTGTTTGATTAGGGAGAAGACCATAACTACATTTGTTAGGAAACACTTTATGGACTTTTTGCTGAAAATGGTGAATAATGAACATGATTTGTGGATCTGATGATTAGAAAAGGTAGGTTATAGAAAGAAGAGAGTCATGATGTAACTTTAGAGAGAGAGGATAAGATAGAAATGCATTTATAACTGTTCTAAATATCAGAAACCACTTCTTTAAATCTTTCATTTTTCTTACTTTTTTGTGTTCTTTCTTTTATACCTTTTCTATTTGCTTATCATTCTTATTTTACATTATTTTATTTTTTATTTAATTTGTATTGTTTTTATTTGGGAAAACACCTTTAATAAACATTATTTTTAAAAAAGAAAAAAAGGCTCTAATGCTGGCAAATGTGGAAGGAAAGAGAAGATGACCAGTAGCAAGATGGATGGATTCAGTTCCAATGGCAAGGAGTGCACCATTGGGAGACTTGAAAGAACAGGTTAAGGACAGATCCTCATGAAGAAAATCTATCTATATTGTCACTAGGAGTCAAAAATGACTTGATGGCACAAAGTCAATCAATCAACCAATCAATCACCCCAATGGTGGTAGCTGCTACTGTGAGATAGATCCAACAACCATTATGGAGGAGACTTTTCTCTTTACCTATTAGCTTCCTCTGCTCATTGGGCATGAAATAATTACTCCACAAGAATTGCTTACAACTTTTTTTAAAAATCATTTTTAGCTGCATTTAAAGTTGTACTATTTTATTAATGCTCATTGCATTATGATTTAGTTTCATATTGTGAATAGCTAAGTACAAAGCTCTGGTGTTTCTAATGAAGGACTATGCATAAATAAACAAACAAGGAAGCAAACAAGCATGCATATCTTGGAAAGAAACTAAAATGCTGAATATAAATACATTGAAAAAAGAGAACAAAATAACAGTAATGCATAAATAGATAAAAACCATTTTGTGACTTCTCCCAAATATCTAGAAAAGCAAAATTTTATTGCCATTACTTGAAAATGGACATGGAAGCCCTTTTATTTTAAACCAAAAGGACTTCCTTTCCTAAAATGTGCATTTTGCTTCATTCTTTGGCTTGAGATGGACAATGGGCCACATTGAAAGATGGAGAGAGAATAGGTTTTTCCACACCAAAAGTAAGCTTTCTCCACACCACAAACCAATATGTGTTAGCTACCCTAGACATAATCATGGTCTTTATTTTAGGTGGCTTGAAAAGAAATTTTCACATGAGCACTCCTTCATTTTTCAACCAGGATATCTCTGAATACAAATTGTGGAGAAACAACGGAATTTTGAGTATGAGGGCTGATTGCTCTCTTCATTAACTGATCACATAGTTTATTGATTACATGTTTATCTTACCCTTTCTCCAAGTAGATGAGTTTGGTCAATGTCCAGTCCAGTCTCCTCAACCTCGTGCCCCCTTTCACAACAACTTATTGAAATAGGTTAGGCTGGAAGATAGTTATACGGCCAAGTTATCCACTCAATTAAATTCAGACAGTTTTTCTTAAGGCATTTGAAAAGATATTAGGAAAGTGTATTCTTTTCTAAAACCCACAAAGATTAATGTTTGATGCAATGTAGAAATGCAGCAATATGCATCTGAACTATCTTCTACATTGCCAGTTTTACTCCCCACAGCTTTTGATGGAGAGCTATACTTTTCTTCCCTATTGCTGGATTAAAATGCTGAGAACAAAGAGTGAGCATCACTACTTCATTCTGAGCTTCTACAATGCTGCAGTTACAAAGATTTCATCTATATATCATACACACACAAAAAGAAGAGAAAGAAAAGAAATAAAACCCCTAGTGGCCCAAGGCATATTGTGTTGGGCATAATGTATTTCTTTAGATAATTATATCTAATAATTAGATAATTATCTTTTCAATTGCCTATGTGATTTGGTCTCTCTTACTTGCTCCTTCAAACTAACCAGCTACCTCAACCATGGTGAAAAATTCTAACCTGTCACCAGCCTCTGAAGCAAGATCCACCGAACAATTAATATAGCTGCTATACATAGAAAAGGGAGGAGATCTTTGCCTCAAATAGCTGATCACCTGGGAACACCAACTCCTGGTTTCAGAGTCCATAGATGGAAAATACAAGCTGTTGTGGATGGATTGTGTTCCTGGTGGCCTCTGGTGAAGCAGAGCTCATTTTCTTGATCAAAGTGCAAGAACTCAGTGGCATCTGTGAGTTTTGGAATATATGCCATCAATCTCTGCAGTTTTGTAGGCACACAGAAAATGCCATCTTTTTAGTGATAGAAGCTGTCATGAATCTATCTTGGTCTTAAACTAATTACCTATAGAAAATCTTAAATTCAGTGTGAGTACCACCATTTAATTCAGACCAAAGGAACAGGAAAAGTAATTGAATTGTTCTTCTGGGTCACTCTTGTTTGTAAAAAAGACTGCTCTTGCTACATCATGGAGGGCTCATATTTGGGACTAGTGCAACATTTTTGGTTTTGAAAAGATAACAACAGTGCTTTCACAAAATGGCAGCCAAAATGACTTTTGCATGTTACAAAATGGCAGATAAAGTGACATAGATCCTCACTGCAGAACTCATCTTTTTTTTCAGAGGAGGGGGAAACATGCCCTCTTTCAAAATGAAACATAATATATAGACTTTATTTTGCAGCATGACAGCTTTTCATTTTTTAAATTTAAATAATTTAAAATTAGTTGGACCTGGGAGCCTAGTTAACACCAATAAAGATAGTTCAGACACACTGCTTTCCATGGGCACCATACTGCCCCACCATGTGCTAACTTATGTCCCTTTCTACCTTGACTTTAGTCTCATCCTGATATATCCTGTACAGTTCTTGAAGTTATACCGTAGGGCCAGTTCCTAATATCTTTAGCTAAAGGTTAACAACACTTTAGTGGGAAATGGTAGCAACCCTATAAAAGCAATGCTGGATATATTTGTGAAACTTCAAACTAACCAGCTACCTCAAAAGTGAATTATATCCTTCAACTACAAGATGATCATTGCCACATGCTGGTTAACATTTCCAGGACCTTAGCTTCAAAACATCTGGAGAGCCTCATTTGGGCTCAGTTTGAGAAAGACTGGACTAGATAGAATATTGATATACATTCTTGGTGACAGCTGCCCTGGCCACCTGAGTTACCTTTAAGATATAATATGTTCATTCTTCAATTAAACCTGTCCTTCTACTGATTATTGCTATGCATTGTTGATCTAAGAGAAGGAGGCTCGAGGGGGGGACTCTCTACTGAAATGTGCAAAATAATTAGATAAAAATAAATACTTTTCTATAAGGAAGGCAACAGCTCCTTTTTACTATTATGTAAGCAAATCCTGGATCTCTTCATGGTTTAAGAAGCAGAGAGATAGAGAGAGGGGATTAGATAATACTAAGATTGCACAATCTCTGAAATTTGCAAAAGTGACATTGGGATAATCAGTTATGGTAAACCTAGAATTATTATTTCACTTATTTTATTTTATTCAGTTTTGGCACCCCTGACTCAGTGGCTTGTTCAAATACTAATTCACAATTTACCTTCATAGGCACCGTTCCCCTTCCACCCCCCACCCCAATAATCTGCATTTTTTCCTTCAATAGCTTATGCTGTCTGAATGGCTATCAAGAAATGAAAGAATATGTTGGAAGTCAGAACCTACCCACCCTCCTAGAGAAGGAAATATTACATCTTCTACCACAGTAAGTGTTTTAAAGAATGTTGTTTTACTTTGCTCTTACAAAGAATTATAATAATTATTAGTTCTGTTTTCTTCATGGAACTAAAAATGAAATTCACTAGATCCTTACATGATGAGTTTCTGGCAAGCACAAAGACTGAAAAGTTGATTCATTGGCTAGATCAATTTTGAGAAGTCCACAGAAAGGACAAGAAAACAATTTTCCTCATTTGTTTTCTTTAGTCAACTTGTTTTCAGAGAGATATTGAATTGGACTAACTGATAATAACCTATAGGATTTAGGTTATTTTCATTATTTTCTACTGTGAAAGTATAGCCAACTCATTGTCTATAAATCTACAGGTTTCGTTTAACTTTTACTATAAGCCTAAAATGCATTGCTTTGATCCTCCATGTTTTACTGAATATCCTTTTAAATCCATGGTAAATTTTTATTGCATTCCATCAATGAAATCAGGATTTGGGAAGAAGTGCATATTCCAATTCTTCATATTCTACGAAGTGAGCAGAAGATTACTATGATCAGCAGAGTTGGACTTCATCTCATCTGCTCAAGCTAGCAACTGGAGATCCAATTCACCACCATAATCTGCATTCTAGATGTATTTTGGGAATAAGCAGAAGGTCACTGAGAGCAGCAGAGATGTTAGACTTCATCTTTTCAGCTCAGTCTGATCAAATAGCTTCCCTTCTTTTTTCTTTTTCTTTTTTTAACATTTATTTATTAGTCAGATTTGTATAGCTGCCCCTTTCTCACAAAATATGGACAGTGAACAACGATCAAGCAACAAATATAAAAACAATAAATATAACAATATAAAATCCATATTAAAAAATAAATATAAAAACAAATATACAAAACCTTGGCAAAGAGATGATAAGAATAGTTTCTTAGCAATGGAGCTATCTGAGCATATCTCTGGTTTTCTGGGAGCCCAGATCTGACAACCAAATCTTGAGGGCCTTCCATAATGTCAAAAGGGATGGAGCTAATCTAATTTTGGGGGGGAGGGAGGAGATTGTTCCGTAAGGCAAGTGCAACTGCAGAAAAGACATGTTTCTTCGGTCCCACCAAATGTAGGTCCTTAACTGATGGTATACTCAGCATGCCCTTGCCAGATCTAATAGGGTGGGCTCAGTAGTGGGATTCAGCCAGTTCGCACCACTTTGGCAGAACTGGTAGCTAATTTTTTGTTATCCAGGCCTCTGGAAGCGGCATCCACACATTGTTGTTCACATTTTCAAATCCCACCGCTGGGTGGGCTGATGTGATCAGGCAGAGGCAGATCTCAAATAGCCTGTCCCACATCATGAAGGGTTTTAAAGATGAAAACCAGTATAGACTACAAAGCAAAGTGGGAACAATGCAGCTTATGGAGCAGAAGTGTAACAGGTGCTATTCCAGGATTGTATTGGCTTTTTTAGCTGCTGCCGCACACTGCTAGCTTATATTTAAGTGACTGTCCACTAGGATTCCAAGATCCCTTTCACAGTTACTGCTATTGAGTCTGGTTTCACCTAATCTGTACTTGTACAATTGGTTTTTCTTGCCTAAGTGTAAAATCTTGCTTTTCTCTATATTGAATTTCGTTTTTTTAGATAGGACCCAGTGTTCAAGTCTGTCGAGATCCATCTGGATCCATACACACAACATTATACATAAAGAAAGACTAACCTATTTGGACATTTGTAACACAAAGGGTGAAAACCATGCCAAAAGCATCTGGCTGAATATTAAGGGGAAAAGAAACTGTAATGATATATTTGTGAATGTGTACTACAAGCCTTCCAAGCACATAGAAGATATAGATGAAATATTCACAAATCAGATGGCCATGGTATCATCTTGGAGATTTGTTTTTTCTAATTTTTACAAATCATAAGTGCTTAATAAACAACGTGTTGTCTGGGTTCATTTTTACTTAACAATACATATTAAAATTATTCTATAACTTCCTTTTCTTTGTTCTTCAATATCGCTCTTAATTTCTGCACATTCTGACATTTTCTTAATCCTTTCTTCTTCAAGTGATGTTTCTTCACTTTTCAAACACTAAACAAATGCAATTCTTTCTAATACATATAACATATAACTTTCTAATACATACAGCATTAAATATATGTTTCTTCTTCATCATATTTTTCTAATATTATATCTACTAACATTGCTTCTAAATTATGGCATCTTTTCTATCCAATTCATAACTGAATTTTATTTGCAATTACGATCACCTTATTAAACCAATACCCTGTTTTCCCAGCTCTTGTTTCCATTTTGTTTTCCCTTCAGTGTTCAAAATATTTTTATACATTATGATTTTCTCAACAGTAGTTACATTGAGGTGAGTAAATGCTTCCCTTATTGGAAACCATACTGTTATTTTCATGTTTCCCATATAAATCATATCTTTCTGAATATAGTCTTTTAATATCTAAAAGTTATCTGTTTCTAGCCATATTCAAACACCTGCTTGGAGATCTGTTGATACCTTTACATCAATAAGGAAACAAACTCTGTAGCACATGAAAGTTCCAACAGGTTCTTGATGCTTTTCAGGTAACACCATTGTTTAAAAGGTTGTGTCATGGCCTTCTCAGAAGCTGGTTCAGAGGAGGAAGAGGAAGAGTTGGAGCTGGGACCACACAACAGGGAAGGCACACCAGGGGCTGAGGACGATGCTGTCCCAGGCCCCTCAGGCATTGGGGGAGATGGTTGACCAGACAGAGAGCTGCCTGCCTACACAGACATAGGGGAGGATTGGGTACTGACCGGCAGTGGTGCTGATAGGCAGCAATCTCCTCTGATGAGGGATAGCTGCCTGCTCCACTTGATCCAAGGGCAAGGAGAGTGGAGCATAGGAAAGCCCAAAGAAGCCTGCAAGCTACTCGGGAGGAGATTCTTTGTCTATCAGCATCACTGCCAGTCAGTACCTGATCCTCCCCTGTGTCTGGGCAGGCAGCTCTCTGTCTGGTCCACCACCTCACCCAATGCCTGAGGGCCTGGGACAGCACCATCCTCAGCCCCTGACGTGCCTTCCCTGTTGGATGGTTCCAGCTCCAACTCTTTCTCCTCCTCCTCTGAACCGGCCTCTGAGGGGGCCAGGACAGGTTGTCAGCCCTTTAAGGCAGACCTAGTTAAGAAACAGACACACCACAAGAAATTCTGGAAGTCTGTTTTATAGTTAATGTCCCTTCTGTTATAAAACAGAATCTTGAAAATCTGACAGAATTTCTCTCTCATTCCTCTTATATTACAAAGAATCAAGGTGAGGTTATCTTGAGTTTCTTTTTCAGTCCCTTTTCCCTTCTAGTGCTGGTGTTTACCTAATAGCTGTTGAATTCAAGGCCATCTGTATACTACTGTGCAAGGATGGGAAGAAACCTAGGGAATCAGGCTTTATTGGACTTAGTATTTCAGCAAAGAAATGGTTGAGGAAGTGGAAGTTGTAGGAATCTTGGGGAAGAAAAGAAGGCTAATAAGTGACATATCGGTCTTCCAATAACATTTACTGAAGGAAGAAGATGTAGAGTTATTTTCTTTAGTGCCTGAAGGTACAACAAGAACCAGTGGATGGAAACTTTATGAGGAAAAATTCCAAACCATAAATAAGAAGGAATTTTTTTTAACCATGAGAACTATTAAGCAGTAAACAGCCTGCCTCCTGAAATTGTGGGTGCCTTGTCAGTGAAGGTTTTAAAACAAAGGTTGGATAGTAATTTATCTGGAATGGTTTGAGGACTCCTGTCTGGGCAGGGAGTTGGATTAAAGTCCTCCAGGGTTCCTTCCAGTTGTATCATTCTTTTGTCTGGTGCCCATGCCAAATATGCACAATTTTAACAGAACAAAGCAAAATAAAAGTGATAGATCTACTCCTTCCCCATGAGGAGCATTTCATAATTTTGTTTTTAAAGACCAAATCCATATTTTTAGGGTGACTTGAACTTTTAGCTTGAATGTAAGTTATATTCATAAATATCAGAATGACAATGGGAATGTATTACTACCTTGAGTTAATGGAATTAAGTTGTTTTTTGGTGGAAGGAGAAAGGAAGAGAAAGAATCCAGAAAAAGGCTTTTTAAAACAAGATGAATTAGATGAAATTATTTTTAGACTGGAAATGAGAAAAAAGAGGACCAGGGTTTGATAGCTCTCAACACAGTGGCAGATAATGCAAAACGGGATGGCCTTGACTGTCTCCCACAGTGTGTGAGCTCCCTCTGCTGCTTCAACTTGCATCACATATCTTTGAAATGATGCTACTTTCTACCTTTCTTCCTTCCTTTGACAAGCCAAACAGAATGCACTTTGAGCCTTCAAAACTTATTTTCCATATCCAATCAATTTTTCCAGGACTTAGGAACTTCTTAATCTTGTACAAGGAGCACATTATTGCATACATATGAAAAGGTGTTCCTCCATTGGATTTAAAAGAGAACCCATGAAGTCTGCATATATAAAAATATTTGTCTCAGAGGCTACTTTATCTCAGTTTAATTCTGTTTTCCTCCAAGGAGTGGGGAATGCTTACATATTGAGTTTAGAAAGTCTATTATGCTAATACTTGTGTGAGCTATCTCTGCTTCATGTCACCTGTAGAAATACCTCTCTTGGTTTTAAACCAGTCACATAGCCTTGATTCCAATATTGTGCCTTGATATAAACTTTTTTTTATATTATGACTTCCATCAATAATGTGTCTTAGTTGACTTCCGGTTCCGGTCGCAGCGCCCGCGGACGTGCAGAGAACTCGTTCTCTTGGCCGTCCGGTTTCCCCCCGCCGGTAGACCCTGGATAGGGTCGAAAGTCGCCCTGTAGGGGCGACCACCGTAGAGGAGGGCACTCGTTGATCGCGGAGGGAGCGGCGGCTCCCTCTGCGGTCCTAGAAAACCACCTTTGGGCCGACGGGGAAAAGATCGGCCAGTAACATGGCCGATCACTCAGCTGCTCCAGCCGAAAGTCACAGCAACATCTAAGCGAAAAGAACCACCGTGGAAGATCCGGGTGAGACCTTTCCTTCCCTCTTGTTAATTTACCTTTTTCCCTGCTAACAGCTTTAAGAACTATTTCCCTATTTTGAGAAAGCAGCGTTTGATTACTGGGGAAAACGGGCTTTGGAAAAACAATTATTGTTTTTTTTTTTACTATTTTATTTTGTCTACATAAGCAGTTGGAACTCGAGCATCCGGATTATTGTGACTTTCTCTTTTGGCTTGTTTATCTTCAGTTTAGGTGAAAATCCTTAGGGAGGGGGTGGAATGTTCTTTGTTTCCCCCCCCCCTCCTGAACAGTACTGCCTAAAAAACTTTTTGCTCTCTGGGCGGACTTATGTAGATTATTTTGGATACAATGCATCCTGGGACTTGGCATGAAGCCCAGAAACAGACTGATACAATGTAACTTGCTCTTTGAACTCCCACTTCCTGATTTTGGCCTGATGCCCAGACTGGATTACAATATAACAACAGTTTTTATCTCTGTGCTGGTCTTGACTATTGATTTTTTTTTTTCCTCTATCTTTCTTTGGAAATATATTTCTGTCTGCATTTTATATTTTATAACGCTGCAATCTATTTTTTAAGCTGAACTTCTCTAAAAAAAAAAAAAAGAAGAAGATGGAATCCTATTCACAGATTAATTATGGACTTATATTAGAAAAAATCTTGGAAGCAAGACTGGAACTTAAAGAACATATTAGATCGCTTAGATTCAAGGAGGACTCAGAATTAAAAATTGAAGCTCAACCTTTGATTGACTATGATAGACAATCAGATCTACAACTTAATGAGATGGATGGAATACATTTACAATCTATTGAATCTACTGAATTTATTGAAGAGGAAGAGGACACATCCTACATGATGGATTTCTTTGATGATCAAAGGCAGAACTCAACTAAAACATTTACAACTTTAAAAGCAACAGGATTGGACTTCCAAATACGAGGCACAAAAAACGTTGACAACATGACAGTACAGACAACACTGGATAAAAGAGAAAAAGAATATGATTGGACTCAATGGTGGGAAAAGGCCTTTAGCCAGTTACTAAGATGGGAGGACTTAGAAGCCCTGTTGTGGAAACCTACCTGGCACAAAAAGAAAGCTAGAATTAGATTTAAAAATAAGAGTTAAAATTTTATTTGATGGGTAAAAAGGGCTTCTGGACATTGATTGAACTAATATTTTTGAGATCTTTAAGGTCACTTTGGTATGAGTCAACACTAGATTTAAATTATGGATTTGAGTATGATTTGGAATGGCAATAAGAATAATTGGAAAATTTATAATTAAAGGAGTTAGATTGAGATTGAGACTGGTGAAATATTATTGATATTTTTATTTATAAGAATTGAATGGTAATTAGTGAGATATTAAATGGATTAAACTGAAACAATTGAGGAATCTTTTAGGGACGTGGACTGATCTATGAAAATATTGGATAGAATATATGAAATAGAATATAGTTGAGAAATATTAAGATATAATAGTTATATTACTTGTTTATGATAGAAATAATTATTGTCCTATTATTATTATTATAATGTTATTATATTACTATGTCTAATGAAATAGTTTTAAAATATATAAATTCATGTTTATTTACATAATATGTATGTGAAATATAATAAGAGATATAATTTGATTGAGAAATATAAATTGAAATTGGAATAATAGAGGTGAGAAACAATTTATATTTTAGGAATGCTCGAATTGTATACTATAAGAGGGAACTTTTAAAGTAGTAGTTTAAATTGTATATGTATGACTGTATTTTTTGTTGTGTTCCCTGGAGTGCCCTATCTCCACGATGTGTTACAAGCACTTGGCTGTAAAACAAACAAAAACTAATAAAACTTGTTATGATAAAAAAAAAATAATGTGTCTTAGTTGATTAACATGTATTTGTCTACCAAACTAAAACATTTAGGTATATAAAGAAATATCCTTTATATTTCATGATACTGTACTTAAAGTCTCTGGAATACATTTTATCAAGGAATTTGGTTATTTAGAGAAAATCAGGCTAGTCTCAATTCAACTATGTATGACATTAATAATCAAGTGATGAACAAGCATGCTGAGTAACTAAATGCTCAAATCAAAGCTTCTAGTAAGTAGGAGAAACTGTTATGTGGAGCTTCAGTATAAATCTAAGAAGACCACCCTTAAGGACTTTTTCAGGTGCCCAACTCCTTGATTAAATAGTAACTTAGGGGGAGCTTTCTTTTTAATTTTAATTAGTTTTGGTAAAAATGAAGCCTGGGAGGGCAATAAATTTTCATACTAATGTGGGTTTGACAGATCATCAGAGCACTTGTTACTTTTTGGATAACAATATAAAATCCCAAGGATGATTTTATATCTTATATTTCAGGAGTACCTTCTAGCAAGGAGAACCCTCCAGAAATTACACCACATTGAATATCTCTGAAACAATTAGAAAATGAGTCAGTTATAGCCAGATCACACTGTAAATGGAAATTCACTCAACTGCCAAGGTACTTACCATAAAATGGCAATAACATGACATTAAATGTAGCACAAAAGCTTTCTAATATTAGTACCTTTTTATTATTTTATTAATAATAATATTTAAACCACCACAACTAAATTGATTGGAAAGGAATCATGTTCAGCTGTTTCAGACATTTATTATGTCTCTATTACCTTGCCAGAAAGATCATTTTTAAGTTGCCCTCAGATATAACATTTTACAGGTAAATGATGATGTTTGGAACATCATTATAAATATGTCAGGGTTGTAATCATCCTACATTGGAGAGAACAAAATTATTTGTTTATCATAATGTCTTACAAACCCTTATTTCTAAGATTGAGGTTCTAGAAAGCCTTAGTGTGTCAAGGACCAATGGGCAGGATTCAGGCAGGACTACCTGGAATGTTATTATTGAGTTAGTTTTCGAGTTGAAACTGGCAGAAAGTATTGATGAAGAGAGAAAGATATTGCTGCCCCATATTAGCTCAGTGTTGCCATAAGAAAAAAAACAAAAATCCCAAGTAGCAGATATAAAAGACCAGGGTCCCTAAGTCTAGCATTAACATTGGAGAAAGAAAAAATTGTACTATTTGATCAGTCAGGAATTACCATTAATCAGAATAGTCCAGTGCAGAGAATGGTGAGAATGGCCGAAAAGATCATTGGCAGTTCCCTCCCTCCCATCCAGGACATAGCACAGAAGTGTTGCTTGAGCAAAATTATCTGGGACACTACACATCCTCTTCACGACCAGTTTTCCTCATTACCTTCTGGGAGGAGGCTTCGTGGTATTCGTAGCAGAACATCCAGATTCAGCCATAGTTTCATTCCATACAGCATTAACCTTGTGAACTCTCAAGCTTCCTCCTTCCATTATATATTCAAGATGGACAGTATTTAATATTTATTTGTTATGTATATGTAGGGGTGTGGATCTATACATATGTTGTATATAGTATGTTTAGGTGTGTGTCATGTATGTGTTTCATTTTGAGAGCGGGCAACTAAATTTCATTTTTGATGTCTGCCGTTGTGCCCACAGTAAAAAATGACAATAAAGATTATCTTATCTTATCTTAACAAGTCCTAGAACTTCCTATCTGAAGAGGCATTTAGTCTGATCCAGCAGGGTTCTCCTTAACTTTTGCAATGCACATCAGTGTTTTTTTAAAAAAAGAATCAGACAAAAGATCCTCCTAGTTCAATGGCTTCCAGCATTGCTTACCAAAAATGGTTGGACCATTTTGATTATCATATTGTCTAGCATTGATTGAAGCCATAGAATTCCCTTATTGACCAATGCATTTTAGATTTAATATTAACTAAGTAAAAACGTGCAGCAAATAACATAAAAAGCTAATCTATTAAACAATAGACATGGGGCGGTTTTGAGAAATTCAAGAATTAGAAATAAGTTTTATGATTACATTTAATTTGTTATTTTTACTGAGTAAAAAAAAGATATCTAATTTCAGATAATAAACCATATTTTGGATGCTGTTCCCTCCATGTGAGGGGCTCAGACCAGTTGATCCTACTGTCTTTCCCAAAGCTAATTTTCAATTAATCTTGGATAAGACTAATTTATATACTTGTATTAAAATTACTATAAATTGATTCCTATATTCATTTTCCTACAGAGCAATGATAATGGCATTATACAGCAACCTTGAAAACCAGGCAATCCCCCCCCAAACAAAACGCTACAGTTGTAATTCTACAGGGAAAATACATTTTTGAGGAATAAAAGAGTAACATCAAGTGGAGCTTGGTTCTTTAATAAATGCTAGAAGTCTGCAGTATATTCAGACAATATACATCTACCATGTATTTTGTTGATATACTGTATGTCTGATTCTTATTTTCACTTCAGCAACCAAGCTGGATATGCAGGAGAACAATCTGCACAATTAATAATTATGCTGAATATTAATTAACCAAGTACATCACTAAACTCATTTCTAGCTGCTATATAATTAGGTACCTACACCCATCAGATCTAAGTATGTAAATGAGGAACATATAAAACCTGCTCACTATTTAGCCAAAGAATGGTAATGATTCTAATTTGCCTTCTTTAAGTTGGCCTAAGCTACTATGTGATTTTTAGTCCTTTTGTACCCCTTTTATGAGTTCCTCGCAAAAGAAAAAAAAAGATAATCAACAGTGGAGACAAAGTCTCTTGAGTGACACCTGTTATTGCTAAAGAGAGCTAATTGCTTAGATTTAGAGGAGATTGTGGAATTCATTAACAATTTTGAAACATGCATCTCATTTATATTCCCAATAACCCTTGAAAGAGAAAGGGAAGACGATTTGCCTGCAGGATTCAGAATTTCACTAGAAAGAGAGGGAGGGACCTGGAATGTGGCATCTAAGATAAACAAATAATACATTCACACAGGATAGCTTTCAGTAATAATATTTCAGTATTATTGGTCAATGTGAACAATGTAGCAAGAGATTATATTGGTGTAGAATGCATTGAATCCATTCTATGTAAGGCTGAAAGTGCATGTGCAAAGAGAATAAAGACCATCAGTAAAAAGATCCCTTTTTAGATTTGTGCTTCCAGAACTCCAGAAACAATTTAAAAAACAACAACCTAGTACTACCCTCATCTCTCCAATCTGCCTATTTGCATACATATTTGTGCAGATGTGGCAGGTGGCTTGCAAAAAAACACACCCTCTTTCAAGAAGTTGTGTGAGGGTTATGGTTATGGTTAGGGTTAGGGTTAGGGGTAAGGTTAAGTAAGAAAAATGAATTTGAGGCAGGAGAGGGACTAGCAATGGAATTGCAATTTTTCATTCAAGAACTGTTTTCTGCTAACTCAAGAAGGAATGAAGAGCAGGTTGAATCAGTATTGGGGAAAAGGTTTTCTCAGGAAATCTTCGGCTTTTGTTATTCTGGTGACCTGAAGGTAAACTTTCATGAAAAGGCTTTCCAGCGGCTTTTGGTAAACTGGTAGCTGAGGCCCTCTGCTGGCAAAGGAAATAGGATGTTGGAAAGTCCAGGTTGACTGGAAAATGAAATTAATCCAGAGAAGTTTCCATGGAGAGTCAGAATTAATGAAGCTCCTTTTCAAAGTAGCCCAAATTGAGAATGATGGGCACTGAGTGCTTGTGTGTCTCTTTATAGTATCATACCTCTTTTCCACAGAATTCAGAAATTGATCACTAATATTAATATACAGCATTAGGTATTGGAAAACAATGTGTTTTTAACACATAATGATGTTGAAGAAAGGGGAAAGTTAGAGGGACCTCAAAGTATCTGAAACTACGAAGTCTAGCTGGACAAAGTCACTGATGGTGAAAAAGAGATATAATTATTAGGTGGTAATATATATATATAGCTCCTCAGTTATTTACATAAGAAAATTGGAGAATTTATATTAGGCTTCACCTCTTGATGTGAATGTGTGTTTTTAAACCAGTAATGGATTATAACAGGCTCCATTGTACAATGGTAATTTGCAAAGCACCATTAATTTCAAAGAAAGAACAATAAATGGGTTAAAAAGAACAGGAAGGAACCAGATTTTAAATGAGGAAAGATTGTAGCAGTTGTACACACAAACATACACATGGATTGAAGATTATCTTTATTTTATTTTATTACTGCAATTTATTCACTGCTCAGTCCTCCAAATAACTCTAAGCGTTGTATAAATTACAAAATAAAAGCGAAAATAAGAAATTAAAACCAAATCTCAGTAATCAATAATAACAACTATAAAATGTTTCTGTTTGTCAGAATATCAAAGAGGAAGGGAAGAAAACCTATCACAATAACACCAGACACCACCATCAGGGTGACTATTAATCCCCAGAGTTGAATAACTATATCCCCAAGATGTCGCAAAGGTGCTTTTTTCTTCAAAAACAACTGGACTGTTTTTTTCTTGAGGAAGAAGTAAATCTCTTCCTCTCAATCTCAAATGAAGAGATTGATAAAAAGAATGCTGAAAGAACATCAGAATATCAGAACTAGCAAAAAATATTATAAAATACTATTAGTATGGTAAAGTACTATTATAATGGATGGAATGTGCCACCTTAAGTTTCTCAGATACTGAGACAGAAGAACAGGAGGGACCATTACCGCTTTCTGTAGAAAAATCATATGTTGAACTAGCGAAGCTTTGAGTCTAATTCAGCAATGGCCTACTTATTTTCCAAGAACTATTCTTTCCTTCTAAACAAGACTGCTAACTGAAAGGGTTTTATTATCTCTGTTTTCTTATCCTGGACATTTTCTTAGAGAACCAAATGGTTCTTTTTCTCAAATTATGCTTCTACATAAAGGAAAGAGGGAAACTTCTAGGCAAGATGGTGCACTGAAATAATCACTGAGATACCATGTCTCAGCCATCCTTCTTTTTCTTAAGTTGGCACATTCTTGAAAAAGAATAGTAATTATGGATCTATTGGCCTCTTGGTTCTCAGAGAATAGCCACTCAAGCGAAGTAGATTTTAACCAGCTCCCTCAAGGCATCTCTCTGCTCAGTTATTAGCATATTTTTTCTGGTTCTGGTCTCAAATGGCTCTAAACTTTCTAAAGGTTACTGACTTCTGTTTGAAGAATTCATCACTATTTCAAAATATTTCTTCTTGCAAACAAATATCCAATATAGAGCTGAAAGTGGATTTACATGCATAGCTTCCTTCATCTTATGTTGCTGAAAAAATTCTGGGTTTGATATACTCAGTTTATTATATGGTTTCCCATCCTTCTGTTATCTCTGCTTTTCCAGAACTCTGATCTCAACATTGATTAACAGTGAAATAACTACTTTTTACTCTATTTTATTAAATATTTTATTAAACTATTATTTAGTAAAATTTAACTAAATGTACAAATTACTTCTTAAAATGCATTGATAATAATTGTTGGTGGGGGTGTGGTTTTCTCTCTGATTAAGATAAGGAACTACTGGTACCTTATCAAGGAATTACCAAGGAACTATCTCATCAAGTAACTATCAGGAAGAAAACCACAATTCCACCAACATTGATAGGTGGTGCTATTGTACATAAATAAGGAGCAAGCCCTGTATTGACTAGTACTGATGATGTTAACTAGTTGGGTAATGAAACATCTTCAAATAAATAGCCAGGTTCAGAGACTACCAAAGCACCAAAGTCCATTTTAATCTGGACCAAAATACATTCCAGAACAGCTGTATTTTTAGCAGTTTCCAGAAAGTTGAATATAATTCAGTCAGGGTTTTGGTACTAGGAAAGACAAATGCCTGAAATTGTGGAAAAATGCTGTCAAGAAATATGGACATTGACAGGGTGGCTGGACTATCAAAACTTCCAGAAGTGGAATTACAGGATCTAGAATTCTCTGCCAGTAAAACTATTTGCATTCTGATTGTAGTAGGCACAGAAGCATGATATACAACTTCATAATTTGCCTCTTTTCTGCATCTGAATTCACACAACAGCAAGTAGCTCACCATGTTGTGTTTGTGACTCAAGTCTCTGTTGCCTTTGCTAATTAGCAAGAAATCAGAAAACAAATTTTAGTAATGAATTTTCTTCTGTTCTTAACAGGGTGTTCATTTGAATGCTCATAAGAAAGTATTGTGAATGTACATGTTTTTCCTATTACAGTTACTGACCTATTGGGGGATGTAAAAATCAGTAATCTGTAATCTTGATGGGGAACTCATATAAAAATTTATCCTGTTACATTTCCCCAGTAACATTTCTGTCTCTGATTCTCAGAAAACGGAACCTTATGAATTTTTGGGCTTCTTGCTATTACAGAAAATCTAAGCACCTCTTCCTTTAAATCATTCTTCTGATCCTGTCTTTAGGTTCAAAGTTCTAATTTTTAGTTCTTATTTTATTCATAATATTGAACTTAGCTATCATATTCTAGCTGCAGAAGTTTACATTCCCAACAGGGCTATAAAACCAACAGAGCAATAATGCTCACCATGAGCAGAATACTAGCCATCAAATAATTTTGTGTATAATTTATATGAGGTCTAGAAATAGAATACAAGCTTTACTTTCTGACTTGGAAGTCTGCACCTCTTTTCCAAATGTGCTGGTTTCAGATTAACAGTGATATGATTCTTCCCCTTGTCGAATGATTTTCCCATCCTTCTGAATAGTTATGAAATGTTTTCAAAATACTATAGGATGAACTGACATGATAAGAAATGTATCTCTGTTTCCTTATTAAGAATTTTAAGAACACATTAATTGTGTCTTGGAACAATTGACAAACCATATATTCTACTAATCAAACACAGTACAAACATAAATACATGCATGCATTACAGCTATGGTAAATTTCATAAGACCTTGAAATACAAATGAGAACCAGCATATTGCAACGTCATAATGAAAAATCTGCCTTTTGTATTTGCACCCCATTGATAAATGCAAACACATAGGTCCCATGGTTTGTGCTGCAACATCAGGATGCAAGGTTCATTACTTGCTGCTAGATAGGATATGACTGAATGGCTAGCACTGTGAAAAAAAATGTGTAATATGTAGTGCCATCTTGATTTTATTTGTTCACTTGCATTTTGCAGCTTTAGACCATTTACAAACATCTCTGACAAATAGATAAAATAAACTCAAAAATGTTTTGCCATTAAAGTACATGTGGTAATTGGGGCTACATCATATTCAACAGTCAAGCCATCTTCTCAGTTGTCCTTCCACTTTTGCCAAATCCTTTAGGGCCAGCCATCTTCTCACTCAAAATGCTGGTTGGGAATCCAAGTGTAACTGTAAAAGGGGAGCAGAATAAATCTTCAAGGATAAATCTTACTAGCCCCTTGTGGAAATGTTAACTATTTTTTAATGATGTGATCTGATATTATAACAATGCAGTGGGGTTCAGGGTTTGTTGTTTAAATATCTTCGACAGCATGTCATAACAAATTAGTTTCTCGGGGTTGCCAATTTGGCAGACAAACCTGATTATTTCCTGCAATCACACGGCATATGTGCACAAGATTGTAATTAATGACCAGGGATGCTGAGCTCACTTTTATAATGATCCTTCAGCATTTAGGGGACTGTTAGAATTATTGGCATTTGTGCCTTGTGGTGCACAGGGTAAAGGGGATCTGGCTGCTGATAAATCTATCAGTGTCCTGAAATCAGATGGCTCCTATCTCCCTTCTAAATTGGAGGATTTTTTTTTTTTAGCTTATGAGCAAGCAGTGGCTATTTATTGATTTGAACTGCTTCTCAGATGGTTTTTGGATTTTTGTTATAGCCTGAAGGTCAGTTGTAAACCTGGTCCATCTCTCTGTCTTGAAATAAGTTAAGTCCCAATTTGTTTTAAAGGAATGCATCAGGAGCTGGGCTTCTGAAGGTGGCATTAGCAAAGGCAGGAAACAGAAGATCTGGTTATTGCAATGCCAGATGCTGGATTCTTCTGAATTTACTCCTAACAGTGCCACAGACATAATGGGTAACTGCTTCTTCTGACACACCCTCATTATACTGCATTTATCTCATCCATTGCCACATCTAGATAGCTTAAATTATCTGTTACCTGTTCCAATTAAAATGTTCCACTATGTTAAGTATTTTCATCTTCTCCCAATAGTTTTTGCCATGAATTTCATCAACCATCTGATTGCTGACATAGTCAGGGCTTGGGTTCTGTCCAGATTCAACTGACCCATTCAGGCTGCTACGAACATACACCATCCCCTCCAACTGAATTAGAAACTGAACTAGAAACTGCCTTCCATCATCATTTTGACTTGAATGTATAGGAGAGATGAGGTGGCCGCCGCTGGCTTCCACTGTCTGGCATATCCAGCTGGCATTTATTACGGTGCTTGTTGGGACTTGAACAGGTTCCTTTAGAAATACAATTTTAGCTCTCTTTTGCAAAAACATCAGTCCCATGCTGCATAGAAGATCACTTTAAACCAGGAAGGAGGGCACACATATACCTGAAATATATAGACATGAGTAAAAGATAGGCATTAAATACTTTATGTTAAATATAATACTTTATGTTAAACATAATAACATAAAATATTAATATAAAAATAAAAATAACATTAAAATATTAATATAATAAAAACATAAATAAGAATGGCAATCACCAACACTAACACTAATGTTCTGCTTTCCTTACATGTGATTTATATGATAGTATTTTTAAATTGTTTCTATTATCTTGTATAAGATGCAGCAAACACTTGTATTAATTAGACATGGTTTCCAAGTTACTTTAATGCAACTGTAGCTTCTACAGCTGTTTAGGCAATAAACCATGGATACTTATGTCCTCTTTGGGGAGGATATCATTTTGCTTACTCCTATTGCGTACTCCTATTACTTTGGAAGTATCACATGTGATAAGGATGACTGTTGCTATTGAATATGGACCAATCACAATGTAACAGATCCAAAAATCTGCTCTGGTGTGCTTCTCCTCTATAACCATCCAGCAGCTGCTTCTGTGTTTTACCTTTCAAAAAGTCAGAAAAGGACTTCTTGGTCATTTCCTGTGAGCTCCAGCATCGTCTTGCACCACTAGTCTGTGATGATCAATCTCTCCCTCTTTACTTAAAAGTAGCATTTCCAGGATATTTTTAGCATGGGTTCAATATTCACCTTAAATGGGGTGGGGCAAGGTTGAACAAATGTAAATGTATGCTTAGAATTTTGCATATGGACACACCCTAATTTGCTTAACTAATTTGCTCAACTACAGGCACAGAGAAAGCTGTGAAGTGGAGAAGAGGCCTCCTGATACTCTTGCGTGGCACAATCATTCACCTGTGCCACTTACCTCTCAGCCCGACTGTTTCTGATCTTGTACAAAAGTCTTCTAAAAATTTCCTAAACCCATTTTTTTAAAAAACAGCCTTTAATAAAAGGTTCAGCTTTAGATATGAAGTTTGGAAGAAAGAAATTGTAATAATATGATCCCTAAGAAGTTCACAGCCTGAACAAATTAGGATCATAAAGGAAGAATCTCTCATGAAATATTCCTGGAAGATTATTGTACATCTGAAGTGAATATGTAGCCTTTCAGCTTTTTGAAAGTAGCATTTGTTTCTGTTCAAACCAGAAAAAGTTAAAGATCCATTTGTCTGCATAGGCACTTAGCTTCCAAAAAACGAAGGACATTCTGGTCTATTTTCCTTCTGTTTCTTTTTTTAAAATTAGAGTTGATTTTGAATCATGCAATTTTAATTCCATGTCTAGTTTTTATATTACAAGCTATTTGAATCCCTGTATATATGAAAAAGAAAAAACACTCTCAGGTTACTTAACAAGTTGTTTTATTGCTTGCTTTCATATTTAAAAGCCTTCATTTAAATTGCATAGTTTAGAGTTTACTTATCTCAACTCAAGATATATCTATGGGCTGAGTAGAACACATGCGAAAGACTTTTTGATTATTCTTGACATTTCTTCTAGTACTCTTCTAGCTACCTTCTTCTCTCTTGAGTCAGCATCAAGGAGCACTCCTGCTTGAGGAAGCTGTTTGAAACAGTGGGAGAAAAAATAAGGATAACTATACAACTCTACATTTTCTTTCCTGGGGCTAACAATATCTGAGGAATGCATATGTGATTTAGATACAGAAAATAAAGTGACAAAAAGAGTTAAATTCAGTTAAGATATACAAAGAACATTACTGGACTGACCCAAAGGTTGGCTAGAGTTTGTGGTCAGAGCAGTTTTCAATTTGTTGGGATAAATCAGAATTCAGACAAAAAGCCAAGCTCAGAATAAGGGTTACATAGTGTTCCCCTTTGCTACCAAGTGCCATAAGCACATGGATTAGTAATTGTGATGCTTTGAAGGGAAAATTGAGGTGAGGGATGGAGGATGTTCTCCATAAGTAACTGTGGCACTAACTGCTACAATCATTTGGAAGCTTCTTAGTAGAATGAGCATTATTTGTATTCTCCTTTGAGAATAGTAGCTTAGGCTAATGGAGATATAAGGACATAGGATATACAGCAAGCACCACAGATAATGAAAACTGTGTGTGGGCCTTGGGTTCAGATTGACCATCCTTAAGTTAGATGGTTTAAAAGTGACTTATAGGGAAGATTTTGGTTTACAGGATTAAAGAAAATTCTGCTTCATAACAAAAGAACCAATGTGCAAAGAAGAGGAAGAAAATTTTGCAGTGCAGCCTCCATCATGTACTGCCAACTTACAACAGTCAGAATAAGAGGTAAATTGAAGCTAGTCTTTTTCCCACTCCCCATTGTTCCAGTAAGAAGAAAATAATGATGATAGCTACCTTAAACACTTTCTCAGAGCAGGTCAAGGAAACAAAATAGTTTGGATACAGCCAATCCACAACCACTCCATTCCCTCCTCCCCCAATACCAATGAAAGAGTTAATTGTTATATTATTCCCTGGACTTGTTGAGGAAGCAGCACTTCCCAGGCATCTTAGGATTGCTTCCTATATCTTCTATGTCTTCTACAATTCTCAGTTTAAAGTCCTTAGTTGCTTCATCAGTGATTGCAAAAGAGTTTTGGCAGGTGGTCAAGAAAGAAGATTCCTGTAATTTTTGTTTCTCCTTCACCGCCACCTCTCATCCTTAGAAAGAGATACAACCAAAAAAATCTTCTGCATTAAAGTTATTTTTCATGTAGTGGCAGACCTAATTTATGAGCCCAATAATTTCTCTGAAGCCACTTGAAAAATGTATCTTTACCCAAAGGTTAACTCCTTTAGGAGTACAAACCTCTAAATTTTCTTGCCTCTCTCTATTAGTTGGTACAACTAGACTCACCACTGTTGTAAATCTGTCAATTTTCTAGTCTACAGCAGAATAATCCCTGAAATTTCATAGTTATAAATGGAATTGCTAATTTTCAATAAATCTGCCCTAACAGGTAATAGTGTCAAGAACTCCACTTCCAATCATTTTTGCAATAATAAATTAGGCTGTACCTCAGTTGCATTTGGCCATAAAATTTACAATATGGGACAGCAACGTTAATCCCCCAAAGAATTTAAAATCCCTCTTTCTTCACCCTCTTACATATTGGATTTTAAAAACAGGTCTTTTGCATGGGGGAAATGTACTATGATTTACAATCTGTATTTATGGAAATAAAAAACACCCTTATTTCATGAATGATGGCAGTTTAACGTAATGAATTTGTTTTGGAGCAAATTATCAATAAAATTTTGGGTTGTACGAAAGGCTAAAAAAACCAGCCCCAGGGACAAGTAGTGCACGGCAGATCCTCAGTTGCGTGAAACTCTTCTGTCTGTCAGCAATTCTTTGGCAACAAAGCATTTCATGGAACACCATTATTTCTCCACACTGTTATCATTCGAATGTGTTCTGTGAGCCAGCCTCAAGATCCATGTGGAGTCGGGGAAGGGAGGGTTGAATCCATTCATTTACACATGCCAGAGAGGTCCTCTACTACATTCATAAATGAAGATGAGGTGCTGGAAGATTTCTCCTCAGATATCACCCTGAAATGGTTGAAAGAATAATTGTTGCTAAAAGTGTTTGGGATGAAAATTCACAGATAAAGCTTCCTTCAGCATCTTTGAGAAATTAAACTCTCAGCTTTCCTTGCAATCAAGACCAAAAGTCAGAATAAAGCTGGCTGCTTTATTTGTTCTTGAACAAATCTGACTCCAAACATTGATCAAATATGCTATCCAAGATATACTATCACATATATGCTGATGAGCTATCCAGGCATCTCATTAAGATTTAAAATTGATTTATTTGATCAAATGGAAATTAAAGAGTATTGTTAAAATGTTATGTATTTTGTATTCATTGAGAATGCAAGTGATAAAAAGAGAAAACAAATTATTTTGTCTCTCTTTGAATAGTTATATATTATTGTTGTTTGTTTATTTATTTGGTAAATTTATATAGCTGCCCATTTCTCTTACATGACTCTGGTAGTATATAAAGTAAAAACACAAAAATAATACATTCTTGTTGTTGTTATTTAAGATTTAATCTTCAATTCAATTCACAGTCTGGGACTGGTAAAAACTTGACAGTTCAAGTCCTAACCAAGGACCTAAGAGCTATTAAGGTAGCATCTGAGTATATGGGCAGTTCCGAGTAAGGTGGTTTTTGCAAAGTCAGGATATTCAAATCTAATAACTTCAAAATTTTCATGTATCTCGGCAGCCCTTTGGGTATCGTTCCAAGGGCTCCTATTACTATTCGTACAACTATTGATTTCTTCCTCCATAGTTACTCATCTTCAATTTGCAAATCACAATATTTCTTATTTTTTCTAGCAGTTTCTCTTCAGTTTGTGCATCACCTGGTATTGTGATATCAATGAACCAGACTCTTTTCTTGTCCATAATAGTGATGTCAGGCGTGCTGTGGGCCAGATGTCTGTCTGTTTGGATCTGAAAGTCCCACAGGATCTTGATGTGCTCATTTTCAAGAACTTCATCAATTTGGTGTTCCAAATTGTAATTTTTGCTGCATTCAAACCCAAACTTCCGGCAAAGCTTCCAATGTATAATTTTGGCAACTCGATCATTACATTGTAGAATCAGTCTGTGAGATTTTGCTGCAGCCACTGATAAGGTGATCCACTGTTTCATCTTTCTCGTTGCATAAGTGACATTTGCTGTTTTTGCTTTCATGGAATTGGTCTGCAAGGCTTATTCTTGAGCAGCCAAAATGAAGCCTTCTGTTTCTTTCTTCAGCACTCCTGATCTCAACTGGCTCCATGTTTGCTTTGTATTATTATTGTTGTTGCTATTGTTGTTGTTGTTATTATTAGTATTGATCATTGCACAGTCAGCCAGATGTTCAGACTGGGTTTGGCATTTTTGTCTACCTATTGAGTCCTTACCAAGGACCTGGGATAGGCAAATGTGGATGTTTGATGATATTACAGATATCGTCGCAGGATAGAAGCTGTTCCTAGTAAGGCCACCTTTTGCAATTGACTGATGGCAATTTTGTCAATGCCAATGGTGTTCAAGTGGTGCTCCAGTTGTTTTGGGATTGCATGGAAGAAACAAAAATCAATTAAATGTATTTTTATATTACATACTGAAAAAGTATGCACAAGACATATTGGTACTCAGTCCCTGAGAGTCCCTGGTATTTTGCTTTCTATTTTCTCAGATGTAATTTTCAATTTACTCTTAAAATCTCTAGATATTCAACATTTACCTTCAACACCATATCTGGCCCTACCATTTATAGGTACAATTTATCATTTTCTCATTTGGAGAGGACTATTTAGTTTCTTCTCTCCTTTATTAGTCTGAACTTTCAAAACAGTAATTCTGGGCTTAAATTAATAAAAGGGTTTTCTTCCACTTAACTGAAAAACCAAGTTGTTCCCTTATTATGCTTGTCAGATATGTTTTTTTCCCATTCTCTGTTTCTTTCTCTCCCCTGCCCAAACTGATCTTCAACAGATCTGCTAGATCAACTTGTCATCCTGTAGTTGTCTCAAGGAAACAGTTCCCAATCCCTTTCCTCAGGGACCGGAAGGACAACCCTCTTGGGTCAAACTTGTATCTTCTCAAAAGGGCTTATTGCATGATTTGATAGTCCTTACAGTCATTATCAGAAAGCTTGCCAAAGGCCTCTTGGGTTTCCCTGCAAGTAAAGGTTTGAATTGTGTAGTCCATGGGTTTCTCTCACCAATTATCAGTGGTATGCACTTAAAAAAAAATACAGCAGTTACTTTCCCCCTTGCAGTGAAGAAGTAATTTCTACTTATTATACTGGACTAAATATGCATAGACTGACCCAGAAGGACCCTTGTTCACCTCCCTTTTTTCCCCTCTGGAAATCATATTCTAGCCACATCTTTCCCATTTCAAATGTGTCTTCCTTCTCCTATCATCTCTGTCATCTTTCTTGATCCCTGCTGTGTCCCTGGGCTTTCTGGCCAGCCTATTCTTTTATTACTATTCTCTTTACATTAATGTCTTTTCTTCTTCCCTCCTCCTCCTTCTCTCCCCCCTCCCCCAATATATCAGAATAAATAGGATTTTTATTTATTTACTAGACAATCCAATTTCTTAGGAATTGTAGCTAAATCTTTGGCTGATTAAATCAAATCAATGAATGAAATTTATCCTTTGTTCAGCCATATTTGGATTTCCCATCACCCCCTTAACCTTTTTTCTCTCCAAACACAGCTTAGTCTCCAAAGTTCATTGACTTGCCCCTTTTTCATGCCTCCATCTTTACAGCTGATGTAACTTTTCATGTTTAAATTCTGTGACTTCTTGGATTTTGCTAACTAGCCTGAGCTCTGCATTCCCCTAGTAATTCCAGTGTTGAAAGGTGGGTACACTCTGCCAGCCACTTAAGGTGGTTCCTAAGGCTTGGTGGTCTCTAAAGCTAATGTAGTAGAGAATTCACAAGAAATTATTTAACATTATAGAACAGTGTTTCTTAACCTTGACAATTTTGAGATGATGGTTGCTAAAACCACCTCTGAATTCCATAGCTGCTGTCCTCAGTCATTAGAGAACCTACTTTTCCATCATGCTGCCTGGTTGATTTCTTCAACATAGCCTCCACTGAGGATGACTTAACTACCTTCCACCAGACTGATATCCTCAATAGGCCAGATTAATTGTACGCCCTTTCCCCTTTTTGCATTGCTTAGGGCTCTCCTTTCTACATCATTGCATGCTGAAAAGATATAAAGTAGCTGGGCCACCTATAGGGGTGAGAAGGTCAACCATGGTTGGTCACAGTGATGTAATGAAAAATGATTTAGGATTGTGATAGTATATCAGTAGATGAGAACAGCTCTCCATCAATTGCAGCACAACATGTCTTTAAAATGATATTATGCCTATATTTTAGATAGAATTGCTGAAGGTTAAAAGAGAGGGGAATCAAATATTCAGATGACTTTTGCACTGTAAACTGACCTGAGATAAATATATTATGAACTATGGGATTTAATCAAATGCTTTAAAGTGACTAAATTAAAATATATCTGCTACCCTTATTCCTGCTTCATAAGTAGCCATTTGGCAAATATGACCATAAAGTAGCTCCCAGGACTACATATACAAAAGCAGGAGCAAATTATTTCCAACTTCAGGTTTCTCTTGATTCTAATAGCCTCATAAATGGATTCTAAGAAACCCAGGATAAGTAGAGTCAGATGTAATTGCTATGATTCTCACATTAAGCCATAAGGAAGTGGCACAGCCAATTAGATTAAATCGTCCCCCATCTCTTGGGGATTTGTGGTAGACATTTAAGCAGAGAGACATGTCACTTCCATCGACCAATTTGCTTGTACCTGTCGGCCTAGATTTATTGTGATTTGTCCTTATGCTTCCCTTCCCTTGCTCCCCCCCCCAAACTATGCTCCCTGAATGTTTGCAGAAGCCCACCAATTCCAGATGCAATTGGCATAAGAGGAAACATGAAACATTCATTTTAATTAGCTTGGTGCAGATTTGGGGATCACGCATGAATTGTTTCTAGCCTATTAATGGAGTGTGGAAAACAAATATTGTTGCTATCAGCTGGCTTATTTTCCCTCTCCTAGGAGGCAAGGTGAAAAAAGACCATATGTTGTACTTCAGAATATCCACTTTTATTTTAAGTTCCTTCTTACTGTTCTGTGACTTTGTTCTGCTCAACATAGAAATTCTTGTTAACAGAATTTTAAAAAGAAAATAAATAGTAAAATTGGAATGTTCCCAGTTTGCAGCATGCTTTCAGTTAGTTATTTGCATCTTTTCCTGTATCACCCAAAAGTGTTTTGCACAATGATAAAATACTGCAAAAAGCATTGTGCATCTGCTTACAGGAAGATTCTTTTACAATAGAAGAAAATGTTTGTAGTTCATGGTTGAATTATGTAGTCCTTGGTTCTGTCAGAGCTTGGCGTTGTGTCTGTAGATGTTTCATTACTCAACTATGTAACATCATTGGTGTAACAATATCACACAGATGATGTTACCTACTTGGATAATGAAACATGAAGCAAACAACTAGGCTCCCGGAGCAACAACTCCACATTTTTTTATGGTAAGCATTGTTTGCTAATAAGTAAAGGTAGAGATAGAAAAGAACCCTAATGGAATTTTGGTTTATGTCTGAGTGCATTTAATCCATGCATAAACAAATGTATATAAACAGATAAACACTACTCCAGCAGAATGTTGACATAATATAAATTATGTCAAGGAATCAGAAACTTAAAGTTTTAGGAGGAATGGCTGGAAAAGCTGTATATTTAACTTGAAAAATATTAAGGGTGACATGATAGTTGCCTTCAGATATCCGAATGCCTGAATCTGAATCTCTCAGGATATGGAACAGACTTTGGCAAGAGAAAAAAAAACGGAAATCTTTGACAGCAGAAGAGATTGCCCCAGGAAGATTACTCTGTCTTTCCAATAAGCAGAGGCTAAACACTGTCTGAAATGGCATGCTATAATTATCAATATTATTTTTTTGTAATATATATTATTGATTTTTTAAAACATAAATCACTTAATAATTGGAGAACAGTGTGTTGCCTGGGTTTACATTTGTAAAACAATCACTAACAATTGATTTCTATAATCCATAATCCACATAATAGTTTTAGCTGATTTTCTCTTTTCCCAAAATATCCTCTTTTGCAAACATTGAGTTAATAGAATTCTTATTGTTTTAATAATAATAATAATAATAATAATAAAGTTGGAAGGGACCGTGGAGGTCATCGAGTCCAACCCCCTGCTCAGGCAGGAAACCCTATACCATTTCGGACAAATGGCTGTCCAGTCTCTTCTTAAAAACTTCCAGTGTTGGAGCATTCACCGCTTCTGGAGGCAGGTTGTTCCACTGGTTAATTGTTCTAACTGTCAGAAAATTTCTCCTTAGTTTTAGGTTGCTTCTCTCCTTGACTAGTTTCCATCCATTACTTCTTGTCCTGCCTTCAGGCGCCTTGGAGAATAGCTTGACTCCCTCTTCTTTGTGGCAACCCCTGAGATATTGGAATACTGCTATCATGTCACCCCTAGTCCTTCTTTTCATTAAACTAGACATACCCAATTCCAGCAAACGTTCCTGATATGCTTTAGCCTCCAATCCCCTAATCAACTTTGTTGCCCTTCTCTGCACTCTTTCTAGAGTCTCAACATCTTTTTTACATCGTGGTGACCAAAACTGGATGCAGTATTCCAAGTGTGGCCTTACCAAGGCATTGTAAAGTGGTATTAATACTTCACGTGATCTTGATTCTATCCCTCTGTTAATGCAGAGGGATAGATAACAATTAAATATATAATTTTCCCAATATCCCTAAAAATAATAATCACATCAATATAATATTTCTTTTCTATCCAATCATTCTGGTTGCCTTATTATAGATCCTGTTACAGTCCTTATTTTAATTTGTTTCTCCCACCAAATTCTAGGTATTCTTGCTGGTTAAGATTTTCTCAACAATTAATTACATTTAAAAATTTAACTCTATTTTTTCCATATGAACCATCTCACACTTTTACATTTCTTAAGGAATAGATAAAACAGTGGAAAAAAAAGAAAGGAGAGCAAGAGTAAAGAAACATAAAAAAATAACATACTACTTAAAATATATATCCCTCCTATGCTAATATATATTTGTTTCCAAGATTTCTTATTCTTTTTAACCATAATTAAAAATATGTTTAATCTTTAAATATTCCATTTAATACATCTAGTCATCTAGTCCTTTAATTCTTATTCAAAACATTTTATCCATTATAATTTTCTTAAATTCAATCACATTTAAATATCTAAAATATTTCCTTTATCTAAGTCATTTCAACTTTTTTATATTACTCATATCAAGAAAGAGAAAAAAAAGGGGGGGGAAAGCATACTATATTATTTAGGGGATTCATCCCTCTTAGAATGACATATATATTCGAATTTTTTTCTATTTCTTTAACCATATTCAAACAAATGTTTCTTTTTTAAGTATTCTCTCTAGTAAGTCCCATCATCTATTTTCTTGATTTCCACTTTGGTCTTTTTCCTTTGCCCAATATCTTTCTTAATTAATGTATTTTGCTGAGTCGAAAGGTTTTTCCATATGTTCGTAAATGTTACTGTAGATATAAAAGTAAATCAGATGAAGTGTCTTTGTACGGGGCTTCTGCCTTTCCATGTTTGTTGAAAATATTTTTCTTTTTCTTTCTCTCTGCTTCTCTTATCATTTCCTTTCTCTCCGATGTTCCTGACATCTCTACAGTCCATTTTAACCAATCTGTTTTCTTGTCCTCAGATTTATTTTGTAGTCTTAAGGGATAAGTTGTTTTTTCCAGTTCTTGTGATTTTTTTCCACTAGGATTAAATCATGTTTTCTTGTTTTGTTAAGTTCCATCTTTAAATCTCTATTCTCAATTTTATATCCATTTATCTGTTTTATCTGCTCCTTCTCTGTTGTTGTTTTCTGGGAGGTTTTTTTGTTGTAGAGTTAACTTGGAAATAGATTGATTTATATTTTCAAAGTTATTTTGGATTTCTTTGTGGTTTAAAGTCATTGTTATTTGAATTAGTTGCAGTATACTATATATCTCCTCCTGTGGAGTATTTATGTTTTCTTGACATGTTCTTTCTACATGTCTCTGATCCATGATGGCCAAGAATTTGAGTTTTTCTATTCCTTTCTTTTCTCTGCAAATAGCTTTAGAGTCCTGATTAAATAGATATTTGTAATCCAAATAATTCAAAAAAGATTTTTGTTCTGAAATTTATAATTCTCTCTTTGTCTACAGCCCAGATTATTGTCTTTTTTTTTGTCACAGCTGTTTTTTATTGTTAAAGCTTTGAAGGACACAGACCACAGGTTAGCTTTTCCCAGGTTTTGCCAAGTTTTATATTAAAGTCATAGCTGTCATAGTCTTCATCCACCACTAGGTATCAGCAACTATTTGTTTTTCAATTTCCAAAATGAACAATTATCTTTAGAATGAGAGTCTTAACCATTCAACCATTTTAAATTTATCCAGATTTAAGTTTTAACTTTCAGGTTTTATATTTATTTCACTTCCATATATTTTGATTCTACATAAAAAGATTAATTTGCTGCTTCCATTAGTATAAGGGTGGGGCGGAAATCCCTCTCCTTCCCTTTTGGAGGTATTTTGCTTCTTGGGGATCTTGGGGTAGGAGCTGTGTTGAGCCATTTAATGGCTGAAGGAACACAAGTTCCTATAGCCTATTATTCCAGGACCCTGTCCTTGGCAGAATGCAACTATGCCCAAATAGATAAAGAGGCATTGGCCATAGTGGCCAGAATCAAGAAGTTTCATGACTATTTGTATGGGAGGCCCTTCATGGTCTTTACAGACCACAAGCCACTTCTGGGCTTGTTCACAACGAACAAACAAACACCTCAAATCATTTCTCCTAGGATGTTGAGATGGTAAATCTTCCTGTCAGCTTATAATTACAGTCTGATTCATAAACTAGGCAGGGAAATGGGCCACACAGACAGCCTTAGCAGACTGCCCCTGCCGCATTTAGAGCCCGACCCCGCTCCAGCCACTCGCATCCTGGCTATCCAGGATCTGCCGGAATCTCCCCTTAACGCAGGGGACATGGCTGCTGAGACAGCTTCAGACACGACGCTGAGTCGTGTGTTGAACTGGGTGCTCACAGGATGGCTGGAAATTAGTCCGGGGCCTAACTTCCAGAGCTTCAGTAGGAAGAAGGACGAGCTGTCAGCTCACCGGGGGTGCATTTTGTGGGGTAGTCAGGTCATAGTCCCGAACTCACTGAGGGCTGGAGTCTTAGAGTCTCTGCACGAGGGACATCCGGGAATAGTCCGAATGAAGGCACTCGTGTGAAGCTACCTTTGGTGGCCTGGGCTAGATAAAGATATTGAGGCTCAGGTTCACAGCTGCCACATTTGCCAGCAATCTAGACCAGAGATGCCCCATGCCCCAGTCCACCGATGGGAAACCACACAAGCCCCGTGGTCTAGGGTTTTGCAGGGCCCTTTCAGGGACAACTCTCCCTCATTGTGGTGGACAGTCACTCCAAATGGTTAGAGGTCGCACCTGTCCCAACTATGACTACTGCCAGGACCATTCAGGAACTGCGCAGAATCTTTGCCATGCACGGGTTACCCGATGTGATAGTCTCAGACAATGGGGCTCAATTTACCGCTGCGGAATTTCAGTCCTTTTTGAGGGCAAATATGATTAGGCACGCCACTTCGGCTCCTTTTCACCCAGCCTCTAACGGCCAAGCGGAGCGCATGGTCCGAACAACTAAAGAATCCTTAAAGAGGATAGCAACCGGCAACTGGCAGCACAGGCTGGCAGATTTCTTACTCTGCCAACGCACAACTCCCTGCACTTCCATGGGCAGAAGCCCAGCAGAATTAAGATGGGGCTGGCGCTTGATCACAAAGCTGGATCGCCTGCATCCAGACAGAGTTGCCTCACAAGCAACACAGCCAAAGGCACCATGGCGCTTGCAAGTTGGCAACCCGGTTTGGGCGCGGAACTATGGGCAAGGGGCACTGTGGGTGGTAGCTGTGGTTGGTAAGGTGTCAGGGCCACTTTCTTACGAAGTGGTCCTGGAAGATGGTTGCATGCTTCGCAGGCACATCGACCAACTGAGGCGGAGGCTAGCGAACCAGCCGCTAGCTCATGACTCTAGCGACAGTCAAATTCAGGGGCAGCACGATTGCGGTCGTGCATTGGAGTCTTCAAGCGATTGCGAGACTATCCGACAAAGGGACAGGGCTCCAGCGAATGATGAGGCAACCCCAAACACAGAGACTTCAAACACTGAACAATGCCAGCAGACGGCTCTATTTTCTGGACTCTGTTCCACCTATGGACACTGGCTCGGGTCTACCAGGACAGACCAGCCACAGAGACTTGATTCTACCCGTAGTGGACGGGTCCCACAGCCCCGGTCTACCAAGCCTGGCAGGCGAGCTAACAGACCGGGGTCCTACAGCAGTTCTGAGGCGTTCGGAATGGGCAAAAAAGCCACCTTTGTACTTAAAAGACTATGTTCAATATTTGTCATTATGAACTATCTAGGGGGAAGGGGTGTAATGTATTGAAGTGAATTACTTGGAATTGTTGAAAAAACGGTCATAAGACTGTCAGTTAAGTGCCAGACTTGCTGTCTGCAGAGTCATTATACTATGTTTAGACTGTGTCAGGTAAGTACCAGACTTGCTGTCTGCAGACTCATTATAATATGTTTAAGCAGGAAGGATACTTGAATCCTATTGTTGTTGTTAGTTGCGAAGTCGTGTCCAACCCATCGTGGCCCCATGGACAATGTTCCTCCAGGCCTTCCTGTCCTCTACCATCCTCTGGAGTCCATCCAAGCTCACGCCCACTACTTCAGTGACTCCATCCAGCCACCTCACTCTCTGTCGTCCCCTTTTTTTATTGCCCTCAATCTTTCCCAGCATTAGGCTCTTCTCCAGTGAGTCCTTCCTTCTCATTAGGTGGCCAAAGTACTTGAGTTTCAACTTCAGGATCTGACCTTCTAAAGAGCAGTCAGGGTTGATCTCCTCTAGGACTGACCGGTTTGATCGCCTTGCAGTCCAAGGGACTCGCAGGAGTCTTCTCCAGCACCATAGTTCAAAGGCCTCAATTCTTTGGCGCTCAGCCTTTCTTATGGTCCAACTTTCACAGCCATACATTGCAACTGGGAAAACCATGGCCTTGACTATACGTACTTTTGTTGGCAGGGTGATGTCTCTGCTTTTTAGTATGCTGTCTAAATTTGCCTTAGCTTTCCTCCCAAGGAGCAAGCGTCTTTTAATTTCTTGGCTGCAGTCCCCATCTGTGGTGATCTTGGAGCCCAGGAAGATAAAATCTGTCACTACCTCCATTTCTTCCCCATCTATTTGCCAGGAATTGAGAGAGCTGGATGCCATGATCTTGGTTTTCTTAATGTTGAGTTTTAAGCCAATTTTTGCACTCTCCTTCTTCACCCGCATCAAGAGGCTCTTTAGTTCCTCTTCACTTTCTGCCATTAGAGTGGTATCATCTGCATATCTTAGGTGTTGATATTTGAATCCTATTGGCTGCCACCTATTGCTGAATGTATAAATAGAGGTGGAGCAGTAGTTAACCAGGCTTCTGTTTAATCTTGAATAAAGAGTTAGTTGTTTCACCTGCTGCCTCGTCAATGCCTCACCAAACACCAAACACAACAGGTTCATTCTCCAGATTTGCTGGCATTGCTTAGTTAGAACCTTTACTGATTCTGTTTGCCACATTTCTGAACGTATTCCATCCATTCCTGAAACCTTCCAATTTGGTAGTTGAGAACACTACAGGTTCTTGTAAACAGGGAATGTCTTCTAAGGCATCTTGGATGTTGACATCTCTAGGGTAAAAATTTCAGTATACTTCTGTCTTTGATCTTATTTAAATTGGTAACTATCTGTCCTTTAGTATAACAATTAAGGCTGGAATCCCCTTCTGAAAGTAGTAGATCTTTGGAAAGGCTTTGATTTTCATGTCACTTTTCAATTTTTAGATTCTTACAGATGTTGTTGTAATATTTCTTCTCATCTTTGTTAAGTTCCTTCCTGAGATTTTTGTCTTTCTTAGCTTTTGGCTTCTCTTCTGTTCTTGGCAATTTCCAGGGTTTGTTCTGACATCCAGGTTTTTTTCTTCTGTTTCTTCATCTTTGATGGTCTTTTTTCACATTCATCCTTAAGGACTTCTTTAAATTTATTCCAGATTTCTGTTGTTCTCTTATCAATCAGGTTTAGGACTTCAAAGAGATTCCTGAAGTTCTTCTTGAAAATAATGGGTATATGCTCAAGATCATATCATGGAAACTGATTGGCTTTCTTTTTCTTCTTCTTCTTTAATTTGGAATTTGCACAGGAGCAGTTTGTGATTTATTCCACAGTCAGCACCTGGCCATGCCTTTGATGCTATAATTGAGCTCCTCCACCTCCTTTTAGCAGTAATATATAGTAGTCAGTTTGATTTTTATGCACTCCATCTGGTGACATCCATGTATAAAAGATATCATTTGGGTTGAAAAAAACATTGGAATAACAAAAATTGATAAGTTGATCTCCTGCTTCAATTTAGTTTCTTAAGCCATACAGTCCAACTACCCTTTCTCTTTAAAGTTTCCAACTTTGACATTCCAGGCTTCAAACACAAGCAGCCTTTGTTGCTTTCATGTTTTGCCAATTTAAAATCAAACTTGATATAATTTCTTATTTGTTTTTCATGTCCTGAGTAATAAACTGTGTGATTTTCTGACTGAAAATGTCCCATACCAGTCCATCTCGATTTGCTGATGCCTAGGATGTCAATTTGTAGTTGTAAAATTTGTAATTTTCTCACTTACAGATAGTCCTCGATTTATAAACCCAATTGGGACTAGACTTTGCATTGCTGAGTAAGGCAGTTGTTAACTGAATCATCTGTAATTTTTATGACTTTTTTTTGGCTAAATCACTGCAGCTGTTAAGTGAACCACACAGTCATTAAGCAACTCTGATTTTCCCCATTGACTTACTTGTTGGAAGCTGGCTGAGAAAATTTATTTATTTGTTTGTTTGTTTGTTTTTTCTATAGCCACTCATCTCAATCAACGACTCTGGTGGCTTACAGTTCCAATGGCAATCACATGACCCTGGGTCACTACAACCATCATAAAAACATGCCAGTTGCCAAGTGCCCAAATTTTGATCACATGGCTACAGGGATGCTGTGATGATTGTAACTGAGGACTGGTAGTGAGAATCTCCTGTAATCTTTCACTGTGCAGAACTTTCTTGCATTCATGCTTCTTATGTTCCATGTTCCAACTATAATTCTATCTTTCTGGCTTCAGATTTTCTTTTCCTATATTGCAACATCAGTAACTAGATGTCCCAAAGGCTTTAATCTAGCCATGTCGTAAGCACCACTAGAAGTCTGAAAGATCCTCAGCTCTTCCTCAGTAACATGTAGAGTGACAGCCAACCTGAGCAGTCATCAACCAACACTATATCATAAAACATTTTATATTTTCTATCTACAGTATGCAGTTTTCTTAATAAAAATACAAGAGTGATTTACCATTTCTTTCTCCCAAACAGTATGAATTGATGCCTTTGCCATTATCACAAAAGTGATCATCTGCCCCCAGCATCTTCCTATATTGCTGCTGCCCAATATAGATGCTTGCTTGCTTTAGTGGGCAGCTGAGAGGACCCTCATGCCTTGGATAAAGTTGTTGGGAATATGCAGTATGCTCTTGGCATATAGTCCTGATGTTTTTCACCCATCACTCCCAAGAACACACACTCCAGTCACATCACCATCACCATAATGAGGCAGCCCAGCAGGACTTGGGAGGAGGTGGACATTTTGATGCAATATGTATAATTTGCAACAGCCCTTGTCAAGACTGCAACATTCTTCAATATTGCCAAGAGAATTTACAAAATGCAGTTTGAGACGTATACATTTCTCAAGTCTTGTTGGAGATTATGCATCATACCCAGAGAATAAAAAAAAATACTACCAATCAATATTGGCACATTCCCAAATCATTGTGGGGGGGGGTGTATGCAAAGAGAGAGAGATTGGAAATATGCAACATAGGTAGCTGTTACATCATATATATACACTATGTAGTGCACCCCAACTAGTACAGCAAATATGAAATGAAAACTTCATTCTGAATGTTGCTGTAATCATTATATAAATGTTCAATTTTTGCAAAACTAAAGGAATAGTAAAGGTAAAGTCTTCTACGAGTCCAGCTTGATTCTTGGTGATTAAAACTAATTATCTATGCCATTTCCTTGGTAAGAAAGTAATAGTGCTTCCCAGGGCTTTTTTTTTGTCATAGAACGCACCGCAACCGAGTTCTGGCACCTTTTTTCGATGGATTTTCCAGAGTTGAGTTCTTTTCCTATTGTTTCCCTTCCTATCCTCATTTGTTTTTGAAAATGCCCCGCTGGCGGTATGGTGCGAGCGGGGTCCCCTCCGGCGCTGTCTGCCTCCTCTAGGAGGAGCCATAAGGCACCGGAGCACCACAGCCAGAGTGTGGCTTGATTGGCTGGGTCGGACCATGTGGTGTGGAAGCCGATGGTGGCGGTGGGAGACATATAAATATGGAGGCCATCTTTCATGAGAGGGTGAGTGAGCCTTTTGCCTTCCCTTACAGAAGGTGGGATGTGAGGTTAAAAAGAGGCGAAGCGAGAGGAAAGAAAGGCGGCTGGCATGGAAGCTTGCCCAACAGCGAAACTTTGCTGTTTCAGTTCCTTGGGTAATTCAAAGGCTGGGATGTCTACAAAAATCTCTTTTTAGTCTTTTATACTTTATATTCAAACTGCAGAGGGAAAGAATAAGAATAAAGCCAATGTCTTGTGATTTGGAGGTATTATTATTATTAATAATATATATTAATTATGTATTGGTCAGATGTAAAGGTAGACCTACGGTATGAGGTTTAATCAAATCTATTTATTAAATTGGGTTTAACTTAAAGGTAAATTAAAAGTAATCTGTTCACTGACAGAGTTTCAACTTTAATTTGTTTCAAGTCACTATCCATATTAAACTCCAAATGTAAATTTTTCCATCTTGTTTGACAACTTCTTAAAAATAATTCAATCTTTTACAAGCAACCAAATTTTGTTTTATTGGGTCAATTTCATTCCCCATAGAAAGCTGACATTTCCACTCATTAAACTAAATGGGTATGCCAATGGTAAATGTCCCAAAAGATTAATAAAATGCCTTCTTGTAATTTAAAGCCACACAGTGCATGGTAACATTAATAGTATTAACTTACCTTGAACAAAATCCTAGTCTTTTAGATACACTAAAAATTGAAGGGTTGTTTTTTTTCAACTACAAAGGTAAACCTTGTAGGGTAGGCAAGGCAGGTTGTATGACATGTGTGAGTTCCGGCACCTTTTTTGTTTTTTTAACAAAAAAAGCACCCGTGCTTCCCATTGTGTTTGTCATTGTCATCAATATCTTCATTTCTGGATGAATTAATTCATTTTACTTCCCAGTCCAGTTTATAGCTCTGTAATTGCCTTAGAATCTTCTGACCAATCACTAGTCAAATCTAGTTCTGCTTAGCTTGCTTATTTGTTTGTTTGTTTGTTTGTTTCTCAGTCAAAGTCTATTAGGTGCTACCAGTTGCTCTAGCCAAAGATGGTTAAACTTCCTGAATTCTTTGAAAAAGGAATATCAAACAATTCACAAAACCTAAATATTTCAGAAAAACAATATTTATATTTCCGAAGCAGAAATTTATCAAAGCTGAAAAACTGTGAAGGACTGATTTCGTTGATAAGTTTGTCTCACAATTATTAAAAGAGATCAATGGTAGCTAAAAAGTTAGTAATCATGTAGCTCAAGATAATTTGTCTGAAATATCTAAAAAAGGGTGCAGCTAAGAGTAATATTTCCAGAGTAGCTTCATCAATAGATAAAGAAGAAAAAACTTATATATTACTGTGTTCGATTTTGTTTGTTTGTTTTGTGTTACAACGTGATTTTTTCGCGAAATTAATAATTGCTATGTTTCTATGGAGTTCTGGCCTGAATTTTATTACAGCTGCATTCGTGTATAATGTCCACTAGAGGGCACTACTCTACCGCACCTGACGATTAAGTAACAGAAACACAATACTGTACAGTCTCATGATAAAATGCACGACTTTGGCTTTCTGGAAGAGAAATTGGAGACCATATTAAATACAGAAGAATTATACAAAGTATGACCAAATAAGCCATCCAAGATCTAATAACGGGGTTTCCAGGAATCCAGTCCTGAAGGAACATAGCTAGTATTGGAAGCAGAGTAGGGCAGAAACCAGTATGCTGGAAAAGATCAAGAAACAAGTAAAAATTAGGACCACATGCGGGCAGGAAAAAGTAAGCCAAGGATAGTATACAAGAAGTTGTACTTGGATTGGAAAAATCTAGGTTCAGTTCCATCCTTGCCACCAGAGTTTATCTGGTGACTTTGAGTTAGTGATCATTTCTCAACCTCACTTATCTTACAGGTTATTCAGGATAAAATGGAGATGCCGTATCACAAACATTAAGACCAGAGAAAATGAAATAGAAATGTCGTCTTTCTTTCTTTCTTTCTTTCTTTCTTTCTTTCTTTCTTTCTTTCTTTCTTTCTTTCTTTCTTTCTTTCTCTCCTCCTCCTCCTCCTCCTCCTCCTCCTCCTCTTTCATCTTGCAATAGCCAGAACTCTCTGGGCCATTTACATTAAAACATACTAAAAATGTAATCTGAATTAAAACATACCCAATAAAATGCAACAAAATGCCAAATAAAGACACCAAACAACCTAAGCAGCAGCAAGGTGGTTGCCAAAATATAAAACAACACAATTTAAAACATGATTAAGATATTATTAAAAGACTGTTTAAAACTCTGGGAAAGCAAAAAGGCCTTTGCTTGGCACTGCAATGATACTGAAGTGGGCACCAGATTGAGCCTCTCTCTCATCCCCACCATTGTCTATTTTGAATAGACAAAAACTTCCAGGAACAAGAATGAGTAAAACATGTATGGCTGGGGACATAATAAGCACTGTAACAGTTCTACATAGTTATTCTACATAAAATAAGAGCAGACATTTTTACTAACAGGAAACAGCAAGTGGAAAGAGCACCTGGGCCTTACTGATCCCAGAGAAAGAGCGGCTCTTGGAATTCTCAAAGGTGCTTTTTCAAAAGGCAACTGGACTGCTTTTTTTTTTTTCCCTTGAGGAAAAAGAACAAAACATTTCATTTCCCATCCAAGAAACTTCATCAGTTGTGGTGGCAGGATGGAAGGATAGATACTGACAGTTGAGATTGGGTGGTGGTGGTGGGGGGATGGATACCTATCTCCAGTCTACAACGCAGCTCTTGCAACAGTTCCAGGAAGATTCCACAACCAACTGTACTCTGATTCAGGTGACCCTGAGGGCAAAGATGAACCCCCAAGTGGCCTCTAGAGCTCTCAGAGAGAGCTAATGACTAAATGACTGCAAAGAAATACAAGCCTCCCTCCCTCTCCCACCATCCGGTCAGTACCTAACCTTCCATCCCCTGCCCCCCCCCTCCACTCCCTTCATCACAACTGATGAATTTTCTTGGATGAGAAATGAAATGTTTTGTTCTTCTTCCTCAAGGAAAAAAAAACAGTCCGTGTTGTTTTTGAAAAAGCACTTTTGAGACAACTATGACCTGGATGACTGAAAATCTGCACAGAAAATTCTTGGAATTGATTCTTCCTCCCTCCCTCTCTCCTCCCTAGAGCAATAACTTCCTGCGACAACCAAGCAAACAAGGCAATATCAATATAATTGTCGTAGTTAAGAGCAAAACATTTCTAGTTTTTGTTGTTGTTGTTGTTTCAAAACAATCTGAAAGTACCCCTTTTTTGCAGCACTCTGCTTGGCTTCTGAACAATTATGACATCCTCCCTCCTGATATACATTCAATAATGTCAAGCCTGGGGAATATGAAAGTCATTCCAAATCTTTATTCAGCAAAACGATGCTGAGGGGGCTATTACAGCAAAACATCGATCAGAAGCATACGTCCAAGCCAACTGTAAAATACTGACAAGAAGAAAAAGGAAGGTTTTGGAATAACCTTCAAAGCCCCTGGAATTAAATATTATTGAAAATCTGTGAAATGACCTGAAATAGCCAGCCCATGCAGGGAGACCTAAGAAAATAGATATCTTCTAACTTAAAAGAGTTCTGCAAGGAAGAATGAAAAAAAAAATCCAAAACCCAAGAATAATAGAATGAAAACATGGCTAATAGACTACAAAAATGTTTAGTAGCTGTTACTTCTATTAAAAGAGGTTACAAAGTACTGATTAAAGAGTGACCAAACTTTCCACCTGCCACATTCCCAACAGTATATAAATAGTATGTTTGAACTCAAATTTCAGAAATATGTCATGTTTAACTTTGTACCATATAAAGTGTCTGTTCACTGAAACATACACTTTGACCAGAGTATCTAAACTTTTGCATACAACTGAATAGAATAATGAAGGGTCAAACAGTCAAGAGACAATATTCACACATAGGAGCTGTCCCACCTGGTGATACTGAAATTCAAAAACCCATCAAGGACTTGTCTATCATAATGCAGCCTTCTCCACCCTGATGCTTCAAGATGTGCAATGCTACAGTTTCCAAAATCTGACTAAGGAAAATGATAATTGTTTTCCATGCCATCTGGAGAAGTCCATTTGCTGAAGGCTGCCCAAGACTTTGCAGAAGCAAAAACACTCTCATATCCAGTATGATAAGTTTCATCTTTCCAGTAAACCAAACTGACAACATTTTGAGGGCAAAAGGAAAATATGGTTGCCTGAGAGCTTGATTGAGAAAATTAAATTTCAAATTAATATAGTTTGATGTAAACAAAGCGATGTTGTTACTACTTTGATCAGAATTGTCAAAATTCTCAAGTTATGAAAGAGGTCTTCTAATCCTGAGACCATATGTTGCCTACCTATATAAGGAATAAGACCCATTGAATACAATGACTTTCATTCTTTAACCAAAAGGAATATATGTATGAACTCATCCTTTAAATAAGCATTTCCCCACAATCTGAATGGTTTTGACATGGCCTGCTTTTAATAAACCTTTTTGCCAGTTAATGGCTTTTATTTTTTTATAAATATGTAAAATACAAAGAAAAATAAAAATAGGAAATTAAGAGAAGGGAAAAGAGAAGGGAAAAGAAAATAGGAGGTACAAGGGAAGAAAGGAAAAAAACATTGATTTCTGCTTCTTTTTAGCATAGTACAAGGTAACAACATTCCAGCCTCAACTTTTTACTTTTACGTATTAGTATATAACTAGCCATTTCTATAAGAACAAATCTACCTAATCGGCAAAACCAAAGTCAACGTTTCATTTCTTTTCATCACAAGCACAAAATCCAAAAGTGATATCCAAATAAAAAAGATAAATATATTCTCCTCTTTGAATAAAACAATCAATTTAACCATTTCTGCTTTATCTTCCTTGCTGTGAAAATAATATGTATATCTATTTTCACTTAATAATCTTTATAAACTATAACCATTTATATTAACAAAATTCACTGTATTCTTTCAGATTCTTTAACCTTAAAGGGAAAAATACTTTTTATCCATTTTAAAACACTAAAGTTTTCTCTAAAAACATTTCTAAAATCAAAAATTTCTAATGCATATTTTTAAAAATTCCTCTTAACATGCATACTTTAAAGTTTACTATTAAATTTAGATCACTCCCTTCAAGTTACCTTCATAGAATAATTGTTTCTTCTTGTATACATCTTTTTAAAACTCTAAAACTTTTCTTTAAACTAATACATCTTTTTCTTTAACTTTCTCTTAACACAGATACTCTCAAATACACTTTCAATAATATTTTACAATCTTTAAGAATTACTTAAGCATTACGTATAAGGAAAAAATACATTTTTAAACTTTATATTAAGTCTTTCTTTCAATTATAAATATCAAACCGATAAAAATCCATCCTAATTCCAATTGACTCATTAAGTTTAAGTCACTCCTTCCACCTTGTCTTCATGGAATAAAGTTTTTTTCTTCTCTGGAATGTTTGTCAAGTAATATAAGCTTCTCTTTTTCTCAAGGATTTCTCAACTTTATTAATGTCTATGAGGAAAAAGTCCCAAATTTGTCCTTTTAAAAGTTGCAAATTTTCTTGGAGCTCTTTTTTCAATTGTGTTGGGAGGCTTCTATTTATACCATTATAATAAGAAATGGTGTCAGGTTTATATTCCAAAATTACAATTGACTTCTCTGCATTGTCAGCTACTTGTGAAATTGCTTCGATGGTTTGGTAACTTTCTACACATATTTGCATCTAGTTTTCTTAAACATCCTTGGACATACTGATCTATGAACTGATGGGTTTTATTTAAAGATTTTTCAAATACATCTCTAATAATTTCCTCCTCCATCTTTTTAACTCCCTCTTTAGTCAAAGAGTAGCTTTTTTGTAAGTCACTTAAGAATTGCTGGCCAAACAGGAATTATGAAAAACAGAAAGTTTTAGCCAGCCATAGCAAAGCAGACCAAGCTACAAATTACTAAAAATAATAAACTAAAACCACAACTTTCTGTCCTTATATATCTCCACCAACTTTTTTTTTAAAAAAAAGATACTCCACACTTCCTTATTTTGGCTTGCCTTAGCAGCCTTCTTCCTTGTTGTTTAACACTGAAGAAATCCCCCAAATTGTGCAGATCTTCAAAAAGGAGTAACAGGTTATGGCTAAAGAGAGCCTCTTTTAGCTTAATAAAGATTAATAGTCCTTAAAATGATTAAGAAATGAAAGGCACAACTTACTGTCTGTTTGAAACATGAATTCCAAAATGGCTGCTTCTTCAACAATGAACTGATTGTGGCCCCACCCCCCAGCTTTTGGCACACAGGCTACTTTGAAGCACAGCTCCTGAAGCTACTTGCAGACCTTTATTGTATTGGAGGATCTTGAGGGATAATTCTACGGCTTTCCCTAACCCAAGAAAATCGTATAAAGGAATAAACCTCCATACCATCCTCCATACAGTCATTCAAGAAACCCTCTTTGCTGGAGACTGTGTGCTCCTGATGCACAAAGACAGTGATCTACAGTTGATGCTGAACAAATTCTAAGATATTGCTATGCTCTTAGTCTGGCTATCAGCCTGAATAAGACTGAAATATTTTACCAGCCCATGCCAAATAAGAAGCCCATAGAGCCTAAAATATTTGTCAAATATAAACAGCCTTAAATACTTGGGAAGAATCATCTCGAGCGATGGACAAAGAAACTGACTCCAGGAACAGCAACATTTGAATTCAGGTTCTGGGGTGGCTGTGTAATAATGGGCTCAATCAACACAATATCTAAATCTCCAGAAAGCTAAAAGCCTAAGAGTTATAGCTATGCCTTCTCTCTATATAGATGTGAATCCTGGGCTTTGTACTGACACATCAAAACCTGGAGAAATTTCACATCCATGTTCTCCACTCCATCCTTAGCATTTGTTGACAAGACAGTGTCTCCAAGCTGGAGGCCTTGGATCACACAAAGTTCACTGGCAGACATATAATTGGAATGTACGACCATTGTATGCCTTGTCAGTTGCTCAATGGTGTACTGGAGACTGGGAAGAAATCTCAAGCACTACAAAGATTCTGTGAAGCAAATCCTACCACACTATTACACCCAGAGAAAGGAACTAGAAATTGTGGCTGCTGAGAGAATCATGTGCTACAAACCTCCACCAGCTCTGAGGTGCCACCAGCTTTGAAATGCCACCCAAAAATAATAGAGAACCATGAGCAATGGCATAGAATTAATCCAGTTATTACAACAATGGACTTCTAGAACCCCATTGTGCAAGACTCTATCCTTCCAGACAGCCACTGCAGAGTCACCTCTATGTCTACAAATGAATTGTGTAACAGACTGCCTTCTACAAACCTGAAGGACTATCTATTTATATATGCATTCATACTTAGTTAAAAAGAAGGAAAGCCAAGCCATCTGGGACACTCTTGGCTCTAAAACTTTATGCCCTTGAAATACTGGCCCAAAGCCACAAGAAAAAACACAATTGCAAAAAATGGTTTTAGAAAAAAAACCTGTCACTTTTGCTCACCTATATTTAAATTGTTGAAGCCCTGGCATCTCGTAGTGCTTGTTTGCTATTCTTTGCCCTCAGATATGGATTTGAGTACATTGGACAGAGTACAACCTCTTTTAGGGCATTTCAAAGTAACTATATGAGTAACATCCCTGGCTGAGATTTTTTTTCATGCTTTTATCTTTCAGGTCATTTGATGAACTCATGTGGCCTATTATCTAAAAGACAAATAAAGAAATCAGGAAGTCCCTGTTTCAAATTATGCTTCTGCCTTGATCTCCTTCAACCCCAGTTTCTATAATAGGAGATAATACTAACATATCTTACACATTGTTCTGAAATGTTCTGAAAAAAACTAAAATGGTTCAACAACTAGAATGTGGATAACACAGCTTGGAACAGACTTTCTGAAGTCAACAACAGCCTAAAGAAAATTTTGCTTATAGAGGAATAGATCTAAAATGTAAGCATGCATTCAGATCCCACCCTAATCTTCTACATGTGCATAGAGACAATCATGTAAAGACCAGAAAGCAGGTATAAATCTGCTTACCAAATTCATTTCAACTGTCTTCCATTCATTAGGAACTTGATGAGATGGATTCATGATCATGGAGTTTTTATTTATTTTTTAGTAAGATGACATGATTGAATGAATGTTAGAGACTGGCCATAGAGTTATTGCTGGTAGAGCATCTTGATGGTAGTTTGTGTATGATGTGAATGTCTGAGGAGGATCTGGAGGGGCCAGATCTCATTCGAGCTGCAAATCAATGTTATAGTGGTTGTGGTGGTTCTGCAAAATGGCAATAAACAGTCTCTTCTTCAAGAAACTATTTCAGGATTAATTGGTCCTGGACAATTTTAATCATGTTTCCAACTTTCCTTTTTTAGGTAAGGTCATTGAGAAAGTGGTGCGGTTGCAGCTTCAGATTTTCAGGACCTCTACTTAATTCTCACTATGAAACTTTCCTGACTGTTTGTTCTGCACCATCTGAAAGAGCCCCATGGAAGGCGATCTCTCATGGTGATTTCTTTGGGGATTTAACTAGAACATGGGAAATCAGAGCAATTGAAGATTGCCAGGGAGATTATTGTGGAATGAAAGACAAAACATTCATACTCAGGTTTGGCCACTGTGAAACAAAATGAATGTCCCTTTACTAAATTTCCCTCATAAAATCTCATCCTTTTATTCATATAAACAATAACTGTAGAGAAAACTGCAAGAGAATATTTCCATGTGATCTAGAAGAGGCTATCACACAGAAGGTTTCAAGAGGTAAAAGTAATTGGTAAAAATCAGATGTGCAAGTAACACATTTCTTACATACATGAAAGCCATCAGTTTGTTTGACTTTTCCATGTATATTTGGAAAATGATTTCTTCCAAGTACATTGGAAGAAATCAGGCTGCCAGTCTTATCTTCTCCTTCTAAATTCTTTGACAGACTCCTTAATCTAGCTATTCTATAGGTTTCCTGAAGAGGATGCTGTGGCTTCATTTTTGGCTCTTGGAATCTCTTTTCCCCTCCCTCCAAACAAAAATCTCCCCTTGTGTTCAATACAGCAAGAGAAGTGAATAATATTTGTAGTTTCCATCTTGCTGGCTCATATTATCTGTTGTTTTGTGTTCAAAAAGAGAATGAGGAAGAGAATAAAACTATATAAGACTCAACTGGCAAAAAAACCAGCAATTTGATAAAGAGATGGCAGAGACTGCTTATGTCAAATGCCAAAGACTTCCCAGTTTGAAAGACAAATGCACAGTGATATCTCAAAACAATCTATAAAACAGTATTGATTTGTAGTTCTTTTTAGTCATTTCAGAAAGGTTTGCAAAAAAAATAACCGTTCAGACTCACATTTGGCAAATGTTAGCCTTATACAGAAATTTATTTATTTAAACTTCTATCCCTCTTCTGTATCTGTACATACATACATACATACATACATACATACATACATACATACATACATACATACATTCAAAGTGCGCCCACAGAAACAGTATGTGAAGTCACTATTTACTGTGAGTAGGTCTGAACTCCCTTTGAGAATTGGATCCATCTCCTGGCATCACACTTTAAGAGGTTTCTACTGGAGCAGTTCCAAGAAGGCCAACAAGGATCATCAGAGTCCTGGAAACGAAGTCAAATGAAAAGAGATTGAGGAAATGTATGTTTAGTCTTGATAAAAAATGAATGTGGAGAGTCAAAACAATAATTTTGAAATTTTAGAAAGGATGTCACAGAAGACAAAAGCAAAACCTGTTCTTCAATGGTTCAGAGTATAGAGCACAAAGTACAGGATGAAGTTACCAAAAGGCAGTTTTGACTTGATGGCTAAAAAGGATGGCTAAAATGGATATTAAGAGAAGTTCAACAGTGAAACCAAATGCCAGAAAGATGTTAGTCTTCTGTTCAAGAAGATACTGGGTAGCTTATATGTCAGGATATCAGTATTCCTGCATTGAGCAGAAGATCAGAATTAATGGCCTAAGTGGCTTCTTCCTCATCAATGATTCCATAATCCCATGCACTTTTGATTACATCATTCCTTGTATTTGTAACTATACACAGCTCAGTCCCTGCAGAAATTCACACAAGATATGAGATGGCTGGAAATAGAGATACTTAGCCTATGTTATAGGAGCAGACTAGTTGAGGAACTTTTGATCCATGCTGATTTACCAGTCATTGTTTTTCAAAAAAGAATTGTTTTCTGATAAAATCTCTGCAGTATAAGTAACAATAGTTTAATGAATGGAGGAATTATGGTAAAGAATTTTGAGAATTGTAGTTTTGGAAGCTAGAAAAATTCTGCAAGCTGTGTTGGGTCTATGGATCCCCCTTTTTCCTGGACAGCAAGTGTGTTTCATATTTTTGGAGATTACTGGGCTCTATCTCATTCAAGACAAGACCAGGCTTACATTAATCCAATTAGGCCATGTTATGTAAAGAAGGCTGTAAAGGGGAAAGAAGAAAGAAGAGGATGACCAGCAGCAAACTGTTTGGACTCAGTTGCAGTGGTGATGGATACACAGTTGGAAGACCTGAAAAACCATGTTGGAGATAGATTGTCATTAAGAAGATCTATCTATGTGATTGCTAGTACTTAAAAATGTCTTGATGGCATCTGTTATTAATCAATTATTGGGTTCTAATTCCCAAGCAAGACTCACTGTTGCTATTCTAAGTCTTCTTGCTGAAAGACCTTTGTTTTTGAAAGCTAACCTACCATAGCCAATAAGAGTATTTGACTTTTCTATGAAAACTTATTGCAATTTATTGCTTTTTCCTTTATGGCAAATTCATTTGTGACTTTACTGATTAGATCCATATTTTTCTTCTTGTTTGTCCAGGATAGGACCAAGTCAATTGCCTTTTCTTTTCAACTATATCGGTGAGGACTATTTTAAGAACAGTCTCTCTTTAATATTTATATAGCAGGAATATAATTAATTAATTGATTCATTCATTAACCAGTGGAACAGCTTGCCTTCAGAAGTTGTAGGTACTTCATCACTGGAGGTTTTAAAGAAAAGACTGGACAGCCACCTGTCTGAAATGGTATAGGGTCTGCTGCTTGAGCAGGGGGTTGGACTAGAAGACCTCCAAGGTCCCTTCTAGTTCTATTCTGATTGATTTATCAATATTCATGGAAATAAGATGATTGAGCAAAACTATTGTTTCCAATTCTATTCCAGCATATATGGAGCTTTTCATAACACCATCACGTTAGTAAGAAATCAGCTTCTGTCCTATGTAAACTATTCAGATGAGACCCATTGATATAGTTGTATCACAGGTCTTTATGTTTATCCTCTGTTATATTGTGACATATAGAATATCAGGACCCTTGTGAATACTAACTGCCAGATAAAATCTTTAATTGGTATTGTAAACATTCAGCCATCATTTATTTATTGTGAGAAGAGTTACATTTAGTAGTCTCCAGATGTAATGACAAGTCATAAATCTGAACTAATAAGCCTCTGTGCTCTCTAATATTAATGTTAGTAATCATTAATTAAAAAGGAGGTCTGAATAACATCTTAACTGAAAATTGTGGTGCTCGCAGAAGGCTTACAAGAGCATTTTCTGGAAACATAAACTTGCAACAATGGCAAAAGTAACAGCATACTGTATAGCCACAACAGAAGTTTGACCAAATTCAAATAAGAATGGTTTCCATATATGCAATACATCATGCAGTGAGGCCAATACAAATATTTATAGCATGGTATTTAAAAGGGTCCATATTTCATGCATATTGCAAATTGTTGAATTACAACAGCAACAGCAACAGCAACAGCAACAGCAACAGCAACAGCAACAGCAACAGCAACAGCAACAGCAACAGCAACAACAACAACAATAATAATAACAATAATAATAACAACAACAACAACAACAACAACAACAATAATAATAATAATAATAATAATAATAATAATAATAATAATAATAATAATAATAATAATAATAATAATAATAATAATAATAATAATAATAATAATAATAATAATAATAATAATAGAGTTGGAAAGGACCTTGGAGGTCTTCTAGTCCAACCCCCTGCTCAGGCAGGAAACCTTATACCATTTCAGACAAATGGTTGTCCAGTCTCTTCTTAAAAACTTCCAGGGGGCAATTAGAAATCAAATGCTTATCTACTTTTTTTCTTTTTTTTATTTCATTAAATAAAAGTACAGTGGCAAACTTAATGTAAACAATTAAGCTCAGAGATTGAAACTGTCTTTGTATTATAAAATAATTTGTTGCATTTTGAATTGACTATCAAGGCTATTCTATGTTTTAATTTACAATTCAAGCAGTATTGTGTTTATTAGCAGTTTAGAAATTATATTTAACATTGACATAGAAGTCTTTCTCTTTATTCCTGAAGTTTAATTATCTAAGCCATCACAATGCTAATAATTTCTAGTTTATGTTGCATAAATACCACTGTACGCAGCTAATATCCCTGTATTTTATAATGTATTATTTGTATCTTATAATGTAATAAAACAATTAATTGGGGAAAAGAATATTTTCTAACATGAATCTAGAATTAAATGTCTGTTGGGTCAGAATAATGTTGTTAGTTCTCTAAAGTTCTGGCCTCAAAAGTCTTTATTAATTTTTTCTTTACTGAAGAAATACTAGGTTGCCCAGTTGAATGGCTAAGATAATGTGCCACATAATGGGTCTCTTATTCCACCACTACAAGAGAGTTATTGTGTTTTCTTAGTAGACACTGCCACTAATCTCCTAGAAGCCTTGTTCCTTGATGCTGCAACAAGATACTTTAAACTCATGTCACAGAGTAGCATAATTCTCAAGCTCCTATTCCCTGTATATCAGCAATTCTTTTTTTCTTTTAATGAACCTGTAATCCCTTGCATCAGGGTGGAGTTGGGCCAACTGAATGGAGCTGAGCGTTTACTGGCCAGAGGCCCTTCCTGACACCTACGCGGAGCTTGCAACAGATATTTTCTCTTTGCACACACAGAGAGAAATATCTGCCACTACCTAGGATTGAACTCACATCCTCCTGCTTGTGAGGAAAGAGGTTCCACCTCTAGGCCACCACACACCCTCCCATGTATATCAGAAATTAGGCTGCAAAATTCTGCCAGCTCTGGATCTGGGCAGTTATCTCTTCCCATCACATTCAACAAACTCTATATTAAAAAAAAAAAAGATGGGGGAGGTGCAGAAAAGTTCCTTCCTTCCTTCTCCCAACATGGGCATTTATTTATTTATATATCAAACCTGTATCTACCAAAATCACCTGCCTCTTGATAACTCCCAAAGTAAGTATATATCATAAAATATAAAACATAAACATGGAACATATAAAACCCACAAAGCAGGGCATAGTTATTAGGCCCACAAGACCTGTGGGAAAGTCCTATATTCGGATTTCTGCTCTAATGGGAGGCTATACCAGTGAGGGCCAGTGCCATCACCAAAATAAAATGTTTCTGGGCTCTGGTTTCCCCCCCCTCCCCAAAATGTGAGAGCTTCTCCTGGCAAGTGGAGAGACACAGTTCTGCATATAACATAACAAAAAGGTCCAAGTACTTAGTTCTGTTCAGCACAGAATAATTTTCCATATAATAGGCTTCAGATAAAACTAGAGATGTAGATTGGAGTTGGCTAAATCCAAAATCCAGGACAACACTGAAAAAAATGTCAGGCTATTTCTGAAACATCATCAATATTTTCAGGAATGTAGACAGTGTGCCTACAAAAATAAGCAAGTTTCCCTCCAGATTCCTACATAAAGAAACCACGAAGATGGGGCAATAGGAGACAGAGAAGAGGGATTGCGTGCTCTCTCTTTCACAGGAGCAAGAATATTAAAAACATCTTTGCACCTTTTTTAAAAGCAGGTATTGTGTGAGGATAATTATTTGAAGAATGCCAGACTCTTCAGGCCTCCTGCTGCTGCCACCCTTGGCCTCACATCCATCATCTACATTTCTCTCTCCAGACTCTCCTCCATCTTATTGCACATTTGGTGAATTTGATCTCACTTTAACAAAAAAAACAATAAAGCTTTAAGCTATTTGTCATTCATCATTGCTCCTTAGTTCTTGTCTCTGTTCTTTACATATAAATTTTCAAATTACTGCCCCCTCATCACACATACATTAAAAAAAATCTTTCTCACCTCAATGGGTCTTTCCCCCCCCCATAACTAAATTTCCACTGTCTCCCAAACAGTGAAATCTGCTCTTCTATAAATCTTATGCACTTCTTTCTGTGAATTTGGTAAGGGTTTCCATAATTAAATTTATATTTAAATCTAGTTATATTAGCACCATCAATTTAGCCATTGTCTATCCACTGCAGGATGACGGCCTCTTCCGCATATTTCTTTTGCCAATTGGGCCCACAATACGTGCTGATGTCACCACTCCATCTTGTTTTAGGTCTCTTTCATGGATGCTTTTTATTCAGTGGGATCCATTCTATGACTGCCTTGGTCCACCTGCCATCAGTTCTTCTTCAGACCTTTCTGTTTCATTTTTATGGATTGTATAAATTGTATAATTATATAAATAAGAGGGTGGAGATCAACCAAGTATCTTTAGTTATAAAATACTTGGATAATCTCCACCCCTTTGTTTATAGATAAGATATTGGATTATAAATAAAAGATGGGTTATGGGGAGAAAAGATCATTTTCAGAGAAAGTGATGTTACTAGAATTGTTTATATTAGCTGTGATGAGGAGGAAAACAATTTCTTTATACATTTCTTATTCTTTACTATATTCTTAAATTTTTTGTTTTCTACTTTCTATTTCTGTTCTACTTTTCATTTCTTTTCTGCACTTTCTATTTTTTAATTCTTTATTTTTTTGTAAATTGTCTTTTAATTTTTAATAAAATCACTACAAAAATAACAAAAACATATATTCTTATATTTGCTTGATAACCATAAATGAAATTATGTTTTAGTTCACTAAAGCAAACATGAATGCAAACGTTGACAATTTATTAGTTTCCAAATTAAATTAAACTTCCATCACACACACACCCATATGTGTGTGTCTGTGCATCTGTATGATTATGAAAAGTTTGTTCAAAATAGATAAGATTTCTTTTCTGACCACCTGATGGTAGCTCATTACTCCTTACAGGTGACAAGGTTAAATGGCAGTTTGGAAAGAAGAAATAAAGCTTTCTGAGTATTTGTAGTTTATTGTAGACAACTCCAGCGTTGTATCTAATTCCCACAGATGCAAAACTTGGAGAATGAGCAGATTAAAAATACAGTTCCTTATCTTTCCCTCTTAAAAAAAAACTAATAATACATTTCACAGCTTTCAACTCAAATTAATCCTTATACATGTAAATCCAGGTCTGACTCCATAGCTCTGGAACTTCTCTGCCAAGATATTTAAATGAATTGGGTTTTGAAAGAGCAGAGTGGAAAACCTCCAATAGCATATAGCAGATTTCCACAGGGTACTATAGGACCTCAAATAAACTGTATCTTTACTTTAGCACATATTTTTAAAAAATCAATATAAATGAAAATGAAATGCTAATGAGAAAATAAAGACATTGACTATTAGACTGGTTATATAGCTCCAGTCTTCAATGCAAGATATAACTAGAATGCTTTGTTATGCCATGGGTTGTAACTACCCTACTTTTATTTAAACAGGTGGAGATCTTGCTTTTTAATATCTATATTCCCCCACTCAACAAGAATAATCTGTTCAATAAGATCTGGGAGGGTATAGAAGATTTTATCCTGGGCTGCTTAGACAAATATCCCACAGCAGCAATAATTATTGGGGGGGACTTAAACGCTAGGATGGGCCCAAGCGATCAAGCATTATTCAATCAATTTAAGATCTATTATGAAGAGAATGTACCAGGAGAACCCCTGTTTGCCAGACAATTTAAAGACACCAAGGCAAATCGGGCAGGTTTGTGTGTAAGACAGATGACTGTACGCTTGGATCTTTGTATCCTTAATGGTTCCATATGGGGTGACTACCCAGCAGATTATACGTATCGGGGAGCAGGAAGAACATCCACAGTGGATTATTGGATAGTATCATACGGCCTCCTGAAGTTCCTGCAGAAAATGGAGGTAGACTCGCAACTGGAAAGCGATCACGATCCACTAACCCTTACTTTTACATTACACCAGAAACTGCTAAGGGCTGGCTCAACCTATCTACCCAGGTTAGAGAAACACAATACCCAGATAAAAATTAAATGGACAGAGAAAAATGCAATGGAAGTTACTAAATGGATGTTAGCCCCAGAAACCATAGAACTACATACATCTTTATTAACAAATAAGTTTGAAGGATCATACTTAAAGGGGTATGAAACTTTAATTTGAAATTTGAAATCGGTCCTCACTAATAGAATACCGGCTCACCCCCAAAAGCCGGTTTTAAAGAATAAAAAATGGTTTGACAGGGATTGCGTGCAACTAAAAAAAACATATAATAAGGAATACAGGAAAAGTAAAAATGCCCCTTCTGAGGATCAAACTCACAGCTTAAAGCAGTTGAAGGCACAATATAAGACTCTTCTAAAAGAAAAGAAAAGGGTGGCTCAGATGGAGTCTTGGCATAGACTAATTGCATCAGTCAGGACAAAAAATACATCCCTTTTTTGGCACATCACCAGAGGATTGGGGAAATCCCCCCTACCTCCAACTAATCAGGTACCGATTCATGCCTGGGAAGAATATTTTAGAAAGCTTTATGCAGACCCCGACTATGTAACTTATGAGAGCCAAATTAATTTGGACCAAACCCCTTATTGGCCCCCTGTTACACCAGGCGAGATATCCCGATTGATTGGAGCCCTCAAGGCTAATAAGGCACCTGGTGCTGACAATGTCCTGCCAGAAATAATAAAAAATAATCCCAGTTGGTGGGCTCCACTTTTAACATCTCTGTTTACATATATAGATAGAACGGGCCATATGCCAAGAGATTGGGGATTAGCAATTATCATACCAATCTATAAAAAAGGTAGTAGAAATGACCCTGGCAATTATAGACCCATTAGTCTTCTGAGTGTTATTAGTAAAATGTATGCCAAACACTTAAACTATAAACTTCAGGATTGGCTAATTTCGGGGGGGGATAATTAAAGATGAACAAGCTGGTTTTAGAGAAGGAAGATCAACAGTGGATCATATCCTGGTACTTCACCATCTAGTACAAAAATACACACATAAAAAAAAAATCCTCTCTTTTTGTGGCCTTCCTTGATTTTAAGCAGGCCTTCGACTCAATATCTAGGAACTCCCTATGGGAGAAATTAGAAGGCACTACTATCGATAAACGCCTCCTTTTCCTCATACAAAAATTGTATACCAATTCCACTTTGAAAGTGAGGTGTAATCCTCAAGGGACCTTAACCGGCTAAGGGTACAAAAAGGGGTACGGCAGGGTTGCATCCTGTCCCCCTCCCTTTTTAACTTCTATATCAACCCCCGATCGATCTCTTACAGAACCCTGACCTGCATCCGCCCAACTTAGCACATCGTAAAATCTCGATCCTTCTATATGCCGATGATGCGGTCATTATTTCTCAAACTCCTGTAGGACTGAAGAGAGCAATTAGGGCAACACTCGGCTACTGCAAACAGAATAAGTTGGTCCTTAATTTTGATAAATCAAAAATTTTAGTTTTTGCTAAAAGACCCAGCCAATACTCCTGGAAAATAGAAGGACACAGTCTGGAACAGGTTAGAACATTTAGATACCTTGGGGTGGTTTTCCACTCGCAGGGGACATGGAGGGCACACCTGGATCATGCATTGCAAGCAGCCAATAGGTCCTTGAATGCAATCAGGCATTACTTTTACACAGGCGGAGGTCAATTGGTACCGGCTGCCTTAAAACTTTTCGAGGCCAAAACATTGGCGCAAATTCTATATGGGGCACAAACAGGAATCCTTGCAAAGAAAAACTTGCTTGAAACCATACAAACGAAATTCCTGTGAGCCATCTTAGCTGCACCCAAAGGAACCCCAAATGCCCAATTAAGAATTGAGACAGGCATGCCCCAAATTCAGGTAAGAGCCTGGAAGATGATGATCATTCACTGGCTTAAAATGTATTTCTTTCCAGAGGGACTATCCCCATTAGTGCTGACTGACAACTTCCCCTCGCCCTGGAAGCAGGCGATAGATCATAAACTGGGCTCTTATGGGCTCTCTTCGGTATTCCTTATGTCCCTAGGCTTTGATCAAGCAAAGCAAGTAGTATCCAATAGAATAAAGGACATGGAGTTCCAAGAAGAACTAAATAGGTTACCTCGCCACATTAGGGATAGAATCAAACAGGGTGTGTGGGAATCAGCAAGATATCTGAATGATCTGACCTTCCCAAAACAAAGAATAGCTTTCTTCAGAGCCAGATTTAACATTCTTCCCTCAGCACTTCTCCAGGGCAGGTATAAGAGAACACCAATAGCAGAACGGGTATGTATATGTGGTAAAGGAGAAGTCGAAGACATCTCACATGTTTTATTGTACTGTGAGTTATACCGAGTTTATAGGTCAGCATATATTCTTCCCTTATTAGAGAGATTGCCAGGGAGGGCAGACAATTTTTATGTAGGCTTTCTCCTCCAGGACTCAAACCCTTCCATCACGCATGCAGTGGCAAAATACTGTGTTGCAGCAATGTCCACAAGGAAAAAATTGGTTACAGATTTATAGCCGTCAACTTGTGCCAACTTTTTGGAGATATCTCTAATAACTTTTGGAACATTACATTTACTCACACACTTATCGATTTTCCACTCACGTAAACTAGGGAGTGATCCTAACAGTTTGAGAACATGTATCTTTTTAACAGGGATGTTATTATTTATTATTAATGTCAGTACTATTTTTATTTTATATTTTTCTTAATATATTGTAAAATATGATATCTATTGCTGGTCTAAGTCCATAATAAAGTTATTGAATTGCTTTGTTATTATGCAAAAGAAAAAATAAAAGTGGGAAAGAACCACAGTTCAACAGTATGTTCACATAAGTTTTCTGCAGAAAGTCTACAGCTCAGTTTTATCTTATTCAATCCCATCATCTCTTATCAAGGACCAGATAAGAGATGATGGGAAAGACTTCTCTGTGAGTGCATTTTTGATACTCACATCAGACTTCTACTAAATCCCATAGCTGATAACTTTTAATATATTTGGTGATATCCTTCAAGTATCTCCAAAAACATCTACAAGAAATGTGCTTATATCAGTTTTGCCATGCTACTTACTCTAGAAGTTACTTTTTGAAAAGTAATTTACTGATATCACAAGAAATGTTGTAATATCTGTTAATGACCATGTTAACAGTTCAAGGTACTTCACATCCATATGTTTTACATATGACTAGAAGATAGGGCACATTTTATACATAGAACATAAAATAGTAGTCCTGGAAGGGACCTTGGAGGTCTTCTAGCCCTACTCCCTGCTCAAGGCAGGCCTTATACCATCCCAGTCATATGGTTGTCCAATCTATTTTTGAAAACCTTCAGTGATGGAGCAGCCACAACTTCAGAAAGCAAGCTATTCCAGTGATCAATTTTAGTCACTGTCAGTTAATTTCACCTTACTTCTGAGTTGGATCTCTCTTTAACTAGTTTCCACCCATTACTTCTGCCTTCCCTTCTGCCTAGGAAAAAAAAACCTTATGGACAGTGTGAACAGATGGACCTAAATCATATATGGAATATCTTTCCTGAGATATCACACTTACATGGCTAACTACATGAGATAGTAGCACAAGGGCTTTCTAAGAGAGTGCTAACCTTCTACTTGCCCAGAGAGGCTCACTGTATAAACCCAAGGATCCCTTCAATATTCAACTCCATCATATTTCCCAGTCTTACTCCGTAGCGATATTACTATGGTCACATTAAAAAAGAGATTAAAATAAATTAATTGGTCTTATACTTTCTTCCCCAGAATTTTATTTTATGACTGAAATTATATCTTTATGTTGTGCTATGTTGTTCTTATATTTATGGTTTTATGATATGTTATGTTGCTTTCCGTATATCTTAATTGTATTCTAATTGTTGAAGCTTGAATCTATATTGTTAAGGGGCGAAGGCTTTTGGAGTGGGGACATATAGGTTACAGACAAGTAAATAAATAAATGAAATTGGATATCAGCAGCAAATATACTATTTTCCACTGTACACATGTATTTATTGAACTTGAAGCCAATGGAGTAAACATAATCTATTTCACTGAGATTTAAATCAGAATTTTGTGAATACATTAACAGCAACCTAACAATAGCATTTGAAGGATCATCAGGTATTTCCCTCAGCACTGTTTCAGTAGTGCAGAATTTATGGTCCTATAGAGAAATTATCTCATCATGGGAACAATCTATAAATAATACACCCTCTTTGTTTCATAAATGTTGTGAAATGGTTATGGAAGTTATTACAGGGCTGGAGGCTATACAGATGAATGATTATGCTAATGAAGTTGAAACCGCTTTGATGGATGAGTACAGACTCTCTCTGTTCTTTTCTTATTCAGGAATTAAACACTTCTGCTACGTTTTTATAAGATATACTAAGTCCCTCTAAGCTCTTTTAATGAAGCAAAACTATTAATAACACAATATGGGATCATAGCAAATTTCAAAAGACATTCTAGTTACAGTTAAATACTTTGAAAATCCTATTTATTTTCAATGTATGTAATAGATATACACACATATTATTAATAGAAGAGAATATATGTGTGTGTGTGGTCTAAGGTGCTCTCTGAGCTTGGTTGTTTGCTTATAAATGTTTTATTATCCAACTAGGTGATTCCTTCTTTGCTAGCATCTAGGACTCCACAAATAGTATTATTGAGGAAACACTGGATATCAAATTCTTTAAGCAGGGGAACAAACATGTTATTTGCAATCAGAATAATTAACCATGTACATTTTTCATCTCCCTCCTTCTGCCCATAGCTTTATGTAAAGGAATCCAGTACAATTAACTCCAAAAATACTGGTGAATACTACCAAGGCATGTAGAGAAAATCTAGACTCAAAGAAGCAGATCATAAATGATCTGGAAAAATATTGAAAAGAAAAATCTTCTTGCACTACCAAAAGAATCCTGCTCTAGTTCTTGGTTCTCCTGAAAGGCTGATGACAAACGAATTGCTATTCTTTTGGGTGGGTTGGGAGGAGACAGGAACTATAAAACCAACATTGCATTATCAACTAATCTAAGACTTTTTTTAGCCCTATGTGCTGGATCACAGGATCACAAATATACATGAGTAATATTCTAACAAAGCTAAATCCTGGAGTATATAATTCTCCATCTAGTTAGAAATTACTTTCCTTATTGTTTTCTATTACTAGTGAGCATGATCTCAATTGGCTGTTTTGGATTTTTCTTAAACTATGGACTTTTGTTTAAAGCAGCTTGAATAAAATAATCAATAGGAAATTTTCATTCCATATTAATATGTGAAATATATTTTCCACATTTTTTTCTCTATTTGATTGCAGCTTAGACTGTGGAAAACCATTTCTTTCATCTTCATTCTAAACAGAAAACAAATCTTCCTCTTTATATAATGATATTCCTGGACATGTAATTTGGGGTAGGCTATCAGATTCCAATTTGACAATAAGAGGAATTATATCATATTTATTCTGATGATTGAAGGCATTGTGCCAACTGCTGTTACAGTTAATACACCAATTATTATTTAGTTATAGTACCAAGCAAAGCTAATTAGTAAATAATTGCAGTCACTGATTAGGTTTCTAATTGTTTATATTGTTCTAATTGTTTATATTGAATTAGTGGTGCTGAAAATATGGAATTAAGTATCTGCATATGTTTGCAGACCCTAAGATTTGGCTGGGTGCGAATAAGGAGACTAAAGAATTGTGAATATTCAATAGGTCTGTTGATAAGTGGGCTACTAGAAGAAGCTACATGGATGAGACAAGAGAATCTGAAATTGGTGGAATGCTACAAAAATAGCAGACCTAATGACAGCAGCTGTGATTCTTAAGCTGAGAGAATGGCTCCAACAGATTCCAGGAACAACATCAGAGCTCTCTGTCCAGAAGAGTACAGTGCTAAGAACAGCTAAGATACTGCACTGAACCCTCAAAATTCCCAGGCCAGCATCCAAAACTGAGTGTATATGTGTGTGTGTGTGTGTGTGTGTGTGTGTGTGTGTGTGTGAGAGAGAGAGAGAGAGAGAGAGAGAGAGAGAGAGAGAGAGAGAGAGAGAGAGAGAGAGAGAGAGAAATGAGAGAGAAAGAGAAAGGAGAAAATCATCTATAGGGGTAAGAAGAGAATGTTATCTATCTATCAGCTCGCTCTCCCTCTCTACCTTATCCTATCTACTATATATCTATCTATCTGCATCTATCTATCTATCTATCTATCTATCATCTACTATCTATCGATCTATCTATCTATCTTATCTATCTATCTATCTATATATCTATCATCTATCTATCTATCTATCTGTCTGTCTATCTATCTATCTATCTATCTATCTATCTATCTATCTATCTATCTATCTATCTATCTATCTATCTATCTATCTATCTATCTATCTATCTATCTATCTATCTATCTATCTATCTATCTATCTTGAACTGTGGAGTCCTTGGTGTTCATGGAAATTCTCTCCTAATCTGCTAGTTTATCGATGTGGGTTGCTAGCAGAGAACATCGACTAGCAGTTAAAAGACATGATGAAAACTTAATCTTGCAACACAATGCACAGATTAGATTTTAGCTTATGTGTTATGTGACGATCACGGTACCTTTAACCAACTATAGCTTTGTGTGATATATAAGCCCATTCACTACATCTGCAGTTGTAAAACATACTATTGGACATGATAGAACTGATTTCTGAGCCTTGTAAATCAGTAAGCCAGGTGAATTCCATTGCCTCTAAACAACTATTACATTCCCAGAGGGAAGCTATGAGTCCATTATTGCTAGAAGTACAACAAAAGGCAAAGAAAACAAATAAAGATAGGAGCCCATAAGCCAGTTTAAAAACAAGACAGACTTTTTGGTGTAATTCAGTGTTTCTCAACCTTAGCAAATGTAAGTGTAACATTCAACAAGCCAGTCAGGTTAAGTCCTGAAAAAACAAAGTAACAGAAGTTACTGTATTGCCTGTAACATTGGCTAATCAAGACACATTGCTTGATATCCTGACTCAGGCATGTGCATAAATGACCTTCTGAAAGCCTCTATCCTATTTTGAGGCAGAGGAATTAGCAGGGAGGAAGGAGATAATGTTTCACTGAGTGTCTCCAAGGAAGGAGAAACTCACCAACAATGTCTCTGAGAAAGACAGGTCATTAGTAATGGCACGTCTCAGTTTTTTCTTCCTCCCCTAGGAGTTTAATTTAATTTATTTATTTGATGATATTGCAAAAAGAATGCATTTGTTAGCAGTTGGCTGCCATCTTCTATCCCCTATTACACCTCCTAATATCCTGATCTGTAGCTATTTAATGCTCTTCAGGGAAGTCAGGCAGGTAGAAGAGAAAGCAGCAGGCAAGGCAGTAAACATCAGCAAAAAGATTAACTCAGAGTAAATCCTATTGGCTGAGTTCAATCAATAATAGGACAGAATAACAGAATACTGATGTCTCTGACAAATTCCATTACAGAACCATAGAACCCTTGAGCAACGTTTTTCAACCTCAGTGATTTTGAGATATATGGACTTCAACTCCCAGAATTCCTCATGCTGACTAGGCAATTCTGGGAGTTGATGTCAACTTGCCTTGAAGTTGCCAAGGTTGAGACACCTTGTCTTAGAGTTAGAAGAAACTGTTAGATCATTCCACCTAACCCTCTGTTCAGTGCAGAAATCCAAATTAAAGCACCTCAGAGAGATGAATTGAAAGTAACCCCATCATCGCTTTGTGCCATGGGTGCTACTGTCCAACTGCAATTATTAATCCAAAGATCTGCCACACTATCATTCATTTTGTTTTTAAATCAAGCCTAACTATAAGTTTCAGTCTGGGCCAGCTATAATTTGACCTTGCTTTAAAAGTTCTTTCACGATCCATGAGACAGTACAGATCCAGCCCTGCAAGGATTATACAAGCATATAGTCACTAGATCCCATCTTTCTCTTTTTTCTTTCATTAGCAGAATATTTCCTCTCAAAGGTGAAGGAAGGACTGTCAGAGTGGAGCCATTGCTGGATTGGATTTGCAATACCATCTTCTAAGATGTTTTCTTGTTTGTTTAGCCCACAGCTCTGGTATTTCCATTCAATTTCATAATGCTATTAAGACCATTATATGGAGCTCTCCATGAAGTCATCAAGAATTGAGTTTGATTGAAAGAGAATTTATTTTTCATCTGTGTCAGATTTTCCTTATTCTAAATTTACTTCAATGAAATGGGAGGGTTAGCACTGAAGAATTCTTTCGGGAGTGCTTCAGGAAGTTTGATAATCCCATTTTCCATGTTTCCTTATATGAATATTGTGAAATTCAGATGTTCACAATGCCTATTCAATGTTAAATATTCATATATTTACCCATGCTAAATTTGGGGAAGGTGTTGGTCCTCCCTTTTCCAGTTAATTACCCAAACTTTAAAACATTCTAAAGCAATTATATTTTCAAAACACCTGAATCATCTAAACTGGTGGCCATCACTACACCTGGTGGCAATGAATTTCATAGTTATGAAAAGAAGGGAATTTTTTCATCTGTTTGGACTCTCTTCAAATTTTGTTTCTCAGTTTGAGAAAAGTAGAGAATCCACTCTGATAGCAGTTAAATGTCTGTCTCTCCTTATCTACCTTAAGGAGCCAGAAGGGACACTCAGCAGAGGGATTTGTGTCAGCTGTCTGAGCACTGTCTCTAGAATAAGAATGCAAAATAAAAAAAAGCAACTAAGGGAGATTTCTTTTTTCAAGCAAAATAATTATGTTGTTTATAGCTGCTATTTTAATTTAGTTTATTCTTTATTATTTACTAATAAGATTTACAAGGTTGCCCAACTCAGGCAGGTTGATGCTGGGTGGATAAATGAATAAATTAATCAATAAACAAAACCCCAAACTATACAATAGTAAACATATACAGAATATAAAATGGTGACCAAGCAATATAATAGAATTATGAAAAGCAAACTTTTGTTTCACTAGGGTCAGGACCAAGCCCAAAGATTACATAGTAAAATCTACTTGAGTCCAATCCTTTATTTGTTTATTTGAAAGAATCCTACCAAACTAAAGCTATAAATCTCTACCCTAGTAGATATGTTCTGAAAGATTCTAGGGTATGGCTACCTTGAACCTCTTCCCCACTCCTCCATCTGGCTCAGGACTGCACAGTCTTTTAATTTGGGCTTCTCTTTAAAATGTACTGCCTCCTCCCCGGGAAAGTTCTGTGTTGCCAAGACTCCCTTCCACAACTTCTTCAGGTGCACAGTCCATTACATCTGGCCAATAATACCTTAAGGAAGTGCTAGGCCTTAATGGCATTCCTAAATATAAGCAGAGGAAGGGGCAGTTTTATATAAGGGAAGAACATTCCAAAGAACAGGAGCAGCTACAGAAAACTCATACAGACATTTATATATCACCCAGCTGTCAAGATTCTGAATGCTTCATAACAATGGAGTTAAAAACATAATCAAGCCAATAATCAACATAAAATAAACACCACATCCCTCAGCAGTCACCAACAAAAACACAGTGGCATCCCACTTGCATAAAATCACATAAACAAAATTAAAATTCTTAAAAGTTAACAAGCACAATTTTCTTTTGTTGGCTGCTGTTGTTTGCTCATTTGGAACTTTATCCATGTGTATTCATGTGTATACATACACTATGCTAGGAAATCAGAATAAAATACTGAGCACAAGCCAGGGAAAATTATATGTACACCCTAACTTTAATTTTTTTATGGGAAAATGCTTACTTAGATTCTCATCAAAATAATAACCTAAAGATTTTAATGTCATTAAGTTGTGTTTCTGATCTATGAGAAGGCATGAAAGAACAGAAAATATCTGAATTATACAGAGTAGGCAAAAATATTGTCATGTACTCTCTCTATTATTGGTCGAAAGAGAGTACTGTCTCCTACACAGATTTATTCTAACTTTGCAATAAAAAATGACTATTAAAAGAAGGAAGGGTAAAATTTCCGAGTCCTACACAAATAATTCTTACTGAACAAAAATCAAAGAATTGTCTGTTAAGTATTTGACTGTAAAACTAGAAAATTAATAAAATATTTATTTAAAAAAATCAAAGAATTGTGCTATAGTGTTGTTTTGGAGTCATTATAGAGAATCAGTAAATTTTGAAATACCATATTCTAGACTGAGAAATATTTTGAAAGTGCTAAACTGTAAAGACTATACTTTGATCAAAAGTTGATCACCATAATATGGAGCCATAGAATTGCAATGGGAATTATAATGCTATAATTATTTAATTACTATATAGATGTAGTCCTTAATAGAACTGATCTACATGGAGGGAAGTATGCAGTGGGGTAGTGCAGTGCTCTATTGTAGGCCCAGTACTCTCTAATATCTACATCAATGACTTAGATGAGCAGATAGAAGGAGTACTCATCAAATTTGCAGATGACACCAAGCTAGCAGGAAGATAGGCTCAAGATACAGAAGTACCTTGATAGATTTGAACACTGGGCCCTATCTAACAAAATGAAGTTCAAAGTAGAGAAAAGTAAGGTTTTATATTTAGGCAAGAAAAACCAAATGCACAGATATAGAATAGGTGGTACCTGTCTTAACAGTAGTAACTGTGAGAGAGATCTTGGAGTCTTTAGAAAATCACTTAAATATGAGACAGCAGCGTGCTGCAGCTAACAAAAAAGCCAGTGCAGTGCAGTTCTAGGCTGCATCAATAGAGGGATAGAATCAAGATCACATGAAGTGTTAATTCCACTTTATAAGACCACGCTTGAAATACAACATCCAGTTTTGGTCACCACGATATAAAACAAATGTTGAGACTCTAAAAAGAGTGCAGAGAAGAACAAAACAAAGATGATTAGGGGACTGAAGGCTAAAACATATGAAGAATGCAGCAATTGGGAATGTCTAGTTCACAGGTCGGCAACCCATGGCTCTGGAGCCACATGCGGCTCTTTCAGCCTTCTACTGTGGCTCCAGGCCTCCTCCGCCATTTGCAGAGAGAGAGACAGAGATAGAGAGAGGCACTTGCACTTTGCTTCCCTTCTCTCTCTCTCTCTCTCTCTCTCTCTCTCTCTCTCTCTCTCTCTCGGGGCTCTTGATTGGCCCTGCGCCCGGGCGCCCCACCCCCTGGGAGACATGCAGCCAGGAAGTCCCTTTCCCGGGCTGGTCCCGTCCGAGGCACACATGGCCGGGGAGCTGCATGGGGCAGCCCCGGGATCCCCCCTGGGAGTGGCCCGCCAGAGCCTCCACTGAGTGGGCCAGCCCTCCCGCAAGCTGTGGTCCCAAGGGAGCTCAGCCCCTGTGATCCCCAGCCAGCGCTACCATTGGCCCCGCTGGCTGGGAAGGCACGCCGGAGTCCCAGCTGCCGTGAAGGCAATCAGCCCACTCCTCTTCCATCACCCGGAAGAGGTAAAAAATTAGTCCCCAGTGCTGGGTTTTCCCCGCATTCAGGGCTTACATTGGTGGTGGAGCAAGGGAGGGAGGGAGGGAGGGAGAGAGAGAGAGAGAGAGAGAGAGAGAGAGAAGCAAGCTGCTCCCTCCCTGGCCCGCTTGCCTTTCCCTCGCTCTCCCTCGCCCGGGTCCCGCTTCTTCGGCAGCGCCTCTGCCCAGCGGGGCTCCTCCATCTCCCACAGTTGGGATGCCACTGCCTTGTCCGCAGGAGGTGAGCGAGAGAGAGCGTGAGGCTGTCCCAGGAAGGGCAAGCGGCAGAGGAGAAATGGGGGGGGCTTTTTGGCAGCAGCTCGGCTGTGGCGTGCAGTCAGACTTGCTCGCCAGGCTGCCAGCTCCGAGTGCTTAGGTAGCAGGCAGTCTGTTAGACCGAAGGAGCTGCCCCGGATCCCAGGCTAAAGGGTTTTGCGGCTCCCAGTGTTTTCTTTTCTGTGGGAAATGGGTCCAAGTGGCTCTTTGAGTGTTTAAGGTTGCTGACCCCTGGTCTAGTTTAATGAAAAGAAGGACTAGTGGTGACGTGATAGTAGTGTTCCAATATATAAGGGTCTGCCACATTACTTATTTACTTTACATATTTACTTTAATACTACCTCTCTTTAATCTTCCAGTACTTGAGGGGCTTTTGTGGAGAAGTGGGGGTCAACCTATTCTCCAAAGCACCTGAAGACAGGATAAGAAGCAATGGATGGAAACTAATCAAGGAGAGAACCAACCTACAACTAAGGAGAAATTTCCTGGCAGGGGATTAGAGTTGAAGACCTCCAAGGTCCCTTCTAACTCTGTTATTCTGTTAGATAATAAGATGACAATAAGAAAAGAATAGGATGTTCCGAGAGCAGGTCTTCAAATATACCCAGTGGCATCTTGAACATGTTGGTTTTTGTTTATTCACTTTGTAAAGGTAAGGTTCGCTTTTTAAAAATTATCTGTGATGGACTGTAATCTGGACTGAATAATATCCTACCCATTCAGTAAACAGTCTGTACAAAGACTGTTTTAACTAATGTCTTGATAGGCAAGACTGGCCTGTCATAGAATATAGAATAATAGAGTTTGAAGGAACCAGCAGGAAATCTTTTTTAAAGCCTCCAATGATGGAGCATCCATAACTTCTGAAGGCAAGCTATTCCATTGGTTGATTGCTCTAACTGTTAGGAATTTTCTCCTTAGTTCTAGGTTGCTTCTCTCCTTGGCTAGTTTCCATCCATTGTTTCTTGTCCTGCCTTTAGGTGCTTTGGAGAATAGTTTGACCCCCCTTGTCATTGTAGGAGCCCCTCAAATATTGGAACTCTGCTATCATGTTTTCCCTAGTCCTTCTTTTCATTAGACTAGACCAGGGGTAGGCAACCCCAGCTCTTTTATGACTCGTGGATTTCAACTCCCAGAATTCCTGAGTCAGCATAGCTGACTCAGGAATTCTGGGAGTTGAAGTCCACGAGTCATAAAAGAGCCGAGGTTGCCTACCCCTGGACTAGACATACCCAATTCCTGCAACTGTTCTTCATATGTTTTAGTCTACAGACCCCTAATCATTCTTGTTGCTCTTCTCTGTACTCTTTCCAGAGTCTCAACATCTTTTTTATATTGTGGTGACCAGAACTGGATGCAGTATTCCAAGTGTAGTCTTACTAATGGTTTGTAAAGATCATATTCCATCAAACATGCTCTAGATAACATGACTTTCTGACTTTGAGGCAGATAAATCAGGGTAATACTGTAGTAGTAGTAGTAGTACCTTCTGAAGTGACAATTCAAATTGCTGTATTAGTGATTTCTACAAAAAGAAGAAAAATTATATTTGACTATTAATATGGCAGTGGAGCATGGCCTTTTGGATTTATAATCTCATTAAATTCAGCTTCGTGAATATTTGCAATACTGGGAAAAATCACTCATTATTTAACAGACATGAGAATGCATAGAAAGATGATATTTGTTCCCTGCATTTTCAATCACGATTCATGATTTACTTTTTTTGTCCCTTGAACACCGAAGGTAGCCTTTTAATAGACTAGATGCTTTATTTGTTTAGAGTCAATTTACTTCATGATATAATGTTAACACTGAGTCAGCTGTAAAATGAGAAATTCAAATTGCCCCTTGTCTTTATTTAATTCAGAACTAGCTTAGTGAATGTATTTCACTGCAGGTTCTATGGCAAACCTCCTTCAAACTATTGCAACTCAGAGAAAGCCACTTAAAGGGCTAATAGTTAATCCTGCCCTCTCTGGGCAATTCACCTCAGTTTTGCCTGCCTTAAAGGGCTGCTATTGTGATGATGCAAGAGAAGGCATTTGCACATTGCCTGAACTTTAGAAGGAGGTTGAGGAAACTGAATGCTTTAGCATAGCTCAGGATCCCATGTGTATTGTCTGCGAATATGAAATGAAATTGCAACTGCTATTTCTGAAGCTGATATTTGGTCTTCATATGCATCAAGTTCTTCCCAAGAACCTAAGATGTTATCGTGTCTGACTGTAGTATATGTGCAGATCCAAGCAGTGTGGCCCTTTGTAATTGACAGGTGGAAATTTTGTCCATGAGCAGATTTTGTACCATCTAACTTTTATTTAATTGTATTATTTTGTAATGGAGAAGGAACAGGCCCAACTTTGGCACTGAACACAATAATGCAAATAAATTTTATTATTATGGTTTCTCACACAGTCAGCCAGATGTTTAGACTGGATTTGGCATTTTATTCACCATTGTGTCTTCCCGAGGACATGGCATAGGCAGATGTTATTGTTTGAAAATGTTAAAAGTATCACATCGCAGGATGTAAACTATTCCAAGTAAAGCTTCTTTTTGCAATTGATTAATACCATTCAAGTGGTGCTCCATATGTTTTGGGAATGCACCCAAGGTACCTATTACTATTGGTACTATATTTGCTTTCTTTTACCACTGTTGCTCTATTTCTATTTTCAGGTTTTGTATTTTGGGATTTTCTCCAGTTTCTCTTCTATTCTGCAGTCTCCAGGTACTGCAACATCCATTATCCAGACATTTTTTTTCATCTTTCTTATCAACAATTTTTTAGCCTGGGATGTTATATGGCAGGTGCATGTCTGTATGAATTCTAAAATCCTAGAACAATTTAGCTTCATTTTCTGCTACTTTATATATTTGTGGTCCCACAAGTAGCTAACTAGATGGTCCACTGTTTCTTCAGCTTCTTTGCAGAGGCAACATTTGATATAGTTATGCCTTCTTAAATAAGCTTTTATTCTTAAGGCTTGGTCTTATGCAACCAGAATTAGCACCCTTTTTCTCATTCTTCAACTTTCCTGTTCTTACCTATTATTGTGTGAAATGGGATATGCAAGCTCTGAACAAGGATAGTTTTCAAAAGAGGATTGTATCAAGATGTGAACTAAAAGGTATTGGTATATACTAGACTTAACTATTTTTTCTTTCCTTTTTTCTTATCTTTAATTTTTTTGGCTTATTCTTTTTTTTTGCTGCACTTTGCATGTTGCTTTTTATGAAAGGGAACGGCATGATGGATAAGTATGTATAACTCTCACATCTTAGTATTTAAGTTTACTGTGGGGATAAGTAAAATATGATTCTTTGATTTTAAAAGAGAAAGCAAACGGTGAGATACAAGAATAATAGCAAAACTTTTCTCTCTCTTTCACTTTTATCTTTATCGCTTTTAGCTCTTTAATTGGTGGCTTTAAAAAGTGGCTACTTTTCACATTCCAGGCATTCCACTAAATTTTCCCCAGCAACTATGGAGTGGAGCTACAAAGGAAAAGTCTTCTCTTTAGTTTGAAGTTACTTTGAAATCATCACATATAGCTAGCAGTAGTAAAATGAATGGCGTTTTTTAAAATTAATGGATTGGGATCATTATTAAATCTTCTTTAAATGAACAAAAGATTGAGTTTCAGCTGCTGATTTGCTTCTCTCTTTGTGAGGTTGCATCTTCAAAGATTTTTTACACTTAGTAAACCACCCTATATGCCATGCTAATGACTCAGTGATATAATCATAACTTTCTCTTTATAAAGTAGACCACAGATGAACAAAAAGAAACCAAACTATATAAATATAACAAATGCAATAAAAATAAATATCTCATTCTCATAATATGAAGCATTTATCAAGGCAGACAGACTATATGATCTATGATATAGTTTCTAAGTAGAGGAATTCTGAATTTATGCAACAACTTCTAATACATTATTAAAAATGGGTAAAACTTTAGATCAGATATACTAAAAGTTGTTGATTAACTGTTGTTGGTTTTGTTTTACCCTGAATCTCTTCCACTGTATTTATTACAATATTGTATTGCATTTATTACAAAGATGCTATCTTTACTTTTTTAAATGAGATATGAATTCTGGAATACAATAAAAGAGCTGGAAGGAGGGAGATGAAGTTTATATAGTTTTGCACAAAATGGTGAATTCCCTTGCTAGCTATTGGTTGAAGCAAACTGTAATAATAACAGGAATCACTGGAAATGCATAAGACAAATAACTGGAGACGTGCAAATTCCATTGCCTTACAACAGATAGTAGATATTTACTAGTCCACCACCAAAAATCTATTAATTCCAACATGTGTATGTTCACCTAATGGATTCCATCTACTTGATGTACAAGGATCACATGTTTAACCCTAAAGGAATGTGACCTTTGGACCCCATGTACAAGTCTGCTTCAGAGGGAGGGGGGCAGCATACATTTATTTTAGGAATCTACTCCCACTGACGTTAAATCAGACATTTTGAAGATTCTAAGTATCTCACCTTCTGAAATATAATCCTTCACTGCTTTTTCATTAATTATGGCCTTCATGGTAAAGAAAAACTTAATACTCACTCATGAACTTGCTAAGGGCTGATGAACAACCAAAATCTCTACTTCCATTCCTTGTGATGGTGAGTTTCCTTGATTGGATGTAAATAATGTTCCTACCATTGGTGGGACATTGCAAATATAATAATAATAATAATAAAGTTGGAAGGGACCTTGGAGGTCATTGAGTCCAACCCCCTGCTCAGGCAGGAAACCCTATACCATTTCAGACAAATGGCTGTCCAGTCTCTTCTTAAAAACTTCCAGTGTTGGAGCATTCACCGCTTCTGGAGGCAGGTTGTTCCACTGGTTAATTGTTCTAACTGTCAGGAAGTTTCTCCTCAGTTCCAGGTTGCTTCTCTCCTTGACTAGTTTCCATCCATTACTTCTTGTCCTGCCCTCAGGCGCCTTGGAGAATAGCTTGACTCCCTCTTCTTTGTGGCAACCCCTGAGATATTGGAATACTGCTATCATGTCACCCCTAGTCCTTCTTTTCATTAAACTAGACATACCCAATTCCAGCAAACATTCCTGATATGCTTTAGCCTCCAGTCCCCTAATCATCTTTGTTGCCCTTCTCTGCACTCTTTCTAGAGTCTCAACATCTTTTTTACATCATGGTGACCAAAACTGTATGCAGTATTCCAAGTGTGACCTTACCAAGGCATTGTAAAGTGGTATTAATACTTCACGTGATCTTGATTCTATCCCTCTGTTAATGCAGCCCAGCACTGAGTTGGGTTTTTTGGCAGCTGCAGCACACTGCTGGCTCATATTTAAGTGATTGTCCACTAGGACTCCAAGATCCCTCTCACAGTTACTACTATTGAGCAAGGTACCCCCTATACCACGGGTCGGCAACCCGCGGCTCCGGAGCCACATGCGGCTCTTTGAGGCATTACCTGCGGCTCCGGAGCCTCCTCCGCCATTTTGGGGAGCGCATGCGCGCATGCGTGGGTGGGTGCGTGGGGGTGCGCGTGCGGGGCTACGCATGCGCAAACGGGTGCTCGCGCATGCGCAAACGGGTGCGCGCGCATGCGTGGGTGTGCGGGTGCGCGCGCATGCACGAACAGGGGCCACGCGCATGCGCGGGTGCACGGGTGCGTGCGCATGCGCGAACGGGCGCAGCTCCCAGGGGTTTTTTTTTTTTAGGCCAAACGGGTCCGTGCGGCTCATTCGACGTTTCGGGTGGCCGACCCATGCCCTATACTATACCTGTACATTTGGTTTTTCTTGCCTAAATGTAGAACCTTACTTTTTTCACCATTGAATTTCATTTTGTTAGATAGCGCCCAATGTTCAAGTCTGTCCAGGTCCTCCTGTATCTTAAGCCTGTCTTCTGGAGTGTTGGCTATTCCTGCCAGCTTGGTGTCATCCGCAAATTTGATGAGTTCCCCATCTATCCCCTCGTCCAAATCGTTGATGAAGATGTTGAAGAGCACTGGCCCCAGAACAGAGCCCTGGGGCACCCCACTGCACACTTCCCTCCATGTAGATGCGGTTCCATTGAGGACCACACGCTGAGTACGGCCGGTCAGCCAGCTACGAATCCATCTGGTGGTGATGCTGTCTAACCCACATTTTTCTATCTTATCGAGTAGTAGGTTGTGATCTACTTTATCAAATGCCTTACTGAAGTCCAAGTAAATTATATCCACAGCATTCCTCTGATCCACTAATTTTGTCACTTGGTCAAAGAATGCAATAAGGTTTGTCTGGCATGATCTGTTTTTGACAAACCCATGTTGGCTTTTAGTAGTGATTTTGTTTGCCTCTAGGTGTTCGCTGATTTGTTGTTTGATTATCTTTTCCAGAATCTTCCCAGGTATTGAGGTCAGGCTGATAGGTCTGTAATTTCCTGGATTCATTTTTTTTCCTTTTTTGAAGATGGGAACTACATCAGCTCTTTTCCAGTCCTCTGGTAGTTCCCCAGTGCTCCAGGATCTTTGAAAAATATAGTTCAGTGGTTCTGAGATCACATCTGCCAGTTCCTTGGGAACCTTGGGGTGTAATCCATCTGGTCCTGGTTTATAGTGTTTACAGTGTTAGAAGAATAATTCTTAATTTCTAATAACAGAATCCTCCTGAAAGCAATTATAAGTATGAATTCATTTATTTCCATTTATATTCAACCTTTCTACACCTAGAAGGCTCGAACTGGTTAACAAATAAGGAAATGCAAGAAATAAAAAACATTAAAAATCCCAATTTAAAAATATATAGATAGTACAGGTAAGTTATTACAAAATAATATAATTGAAGAGCATAATATTAAAGGACTTTCTAAATATGGCGGTAAGTGCAGTTGCCAAGAAAGTATATTCTAAAGTTTGGGAGCTGCAGTGAAGAAGGACATCTGCCGTGTGCCCAACAAACAGACTGATACTGATTGACATTTTGGAAAGGAATAGCTAACTGGACCTTCCTGTAGTGTTATCTTAAACCAAGAGTAATCTACAGTGGGAGTAATAGCAAGTGGAATAAAGGGCATGACAGAAGTCTAGGGGAGGAAACTTCTGAATCAAACTCAAAAGCAGGCAGTGACAAACCACGTTTGTGTTGCTGCCAAGGAATGGTATAGACCATGGGTCGGCCAGCCGAAATATCCAACGAGCCGCACGGACCCGTTTCCCTAAAAAAAAAAACCCCTGGGAGCCGCACCCGCCCGCGCATGCGCGCATGTGCGCGCACCAGCGCATGTGCGCGCACCCGCACATGCCCGTTCGCACATGCACGCCCGCGCCCGCGCATGCGCATGCACGCCTGTTCGCGCATGCGCGCCCACCCGCGCATGCGCGCCCGCCCGCGGCGAAGGCTCCGGAGCCGCAGGTGATCCCTCAAAGAGCCGCATGCGGCTCCGGAGCCGCGGGTTGCCGACCCGTGGTATAGACATAGCTGAAACAGACACATTTGGATATCAGATGATATGAACCCTAAATAAGAACACATCCCTCAGGTATTGGGGAAGAATATCAAACTTTCTCAGATAAATCTAGACATGGCCACACGAAAGTCTCCAGGAAATATAATCACTCAATAAATGTCTTCTCAACTAGCAACATTTTTAGTTACATGTGAAAGCATGAAAAAGTTTGGACCCTTAATGAATAGGGGGGAAACGCTGCATTTCACTTCTGAGAGAAAACTCTTCCTAATCATTTTTACACATGCCTTATAACAGAATGTCTATCCACAGATAATGTAGGATGAATCTAAGAAATATATAGAAAGTACTGGATACATAGCCATCAAACTGGAGTTTTCATTCTTTCCAAAGCCATTCTGAACCCTTCCATGTAAGGATTGTATTGTCCATGTTATCCTTAGCCAGCACAAACATCAGTAGACTAAGAATTATGAGAACTGAAATCCAACATGATCTTCCAGGTTAGGGAAGGCTGCTGTAATTTAAAGAAATTTTTATTTTTAAGAATAGGTTTTAATGGTGAAATTGCAATTTTCTAAACCACCCAGCATGATTTATGTGAACAAAAGTTACACCTTGAAGTAGTGAACTTCAGAAATAGAATTAAAGCACTGAGATGCAAATAACGAGATTCCTTTCGAGGTCTGCATTGTGAAGTCTATCCTCATGAGCAGATCTCCTCAGTTCTTGTCCTTATGAAATGAAGTGGATACTTGGGGTGGTCCTTTAGCTGCTTTAGAAAGAAGGGATTCCTGAAATTATATTCAGAAATTAATTAGTTCTGGAATAATGTCATTTATTCAGGAGTGAATTTTAGTAATAGTTTATAACTTGATTAAACCTTATTGATCATACTAATGTGATGATTGTTTAAAGTCACTGGAATCATACAGATAGCATTTAATTCAACAGTTCCATTCCCTCAAAGTCATTCCTGAAAGATACCAGAGAGAATACTCTGCACTATCATATCTAAGCTGCAAAAATCCAAATGACCATCAGATGAAAGCAAAAGAAATATGAAAACTAATTCTTTATTTCAGTCTAGAGGTGATAATTAATTTTTGGTGGCTAGATCATAGATCTAATCTCAGATGCATATATTAATTACAAAAGCCAAGAACTATTTAGTATATTGATTACATAGTACTTATTTAATCCAAGATGTTGATAGATTTAGATGAAGAAAAAGCAAAACTACTTGATAGCTGTGGAAAGTTTGGGCAGATGCAGGAATCCTCTTTCTCAAAAATATAAAAATCCCCCCAAAAAGTGGATTGTGAAAAAGGATGACATGAAGAAAAGAAACAATTGATTTCATACTGTTAGCCATCAAAATTCTCCTCGAAACAGTCTTTATGTGTTGTTGGTTCCAACTAGTTTTCAAGAAAAGATCCTTGGAAAGCACCTTATAATAATCCAATTGAGATGCCAGTAATCGATGTAAAATTGTGGCCAGGTCTCATATCAGAACAAATGCAACTAAAATGCCAGTCAAACCTGCATGGCTACAGTTAATAACTGATATTGCAGGATAAAATCAGATCAAGCAATGCTCTCACACTATAACTTGGATATTTTAATGAAAGTAACCAAGCATCTTTGGACTGATAGCAGACTAATTCCATTTGTTTTATCTGGACATAATTTCAGTTTTTTTACTATCATCCAGCCCATTAGCGACTCCAAGATTTCATTCAAAATCTCTACAGAATGTGATGGAAAAGGAGATTTATCCAGACCAATCTTGACCCCAAATGCAAAGTCTTAGGATAAGTTATTAAACAATAATGAATGCCACAGATTAAGTGAAAAGCCTCCTTTACAACCCTTCGGATTTAAAAATGCAGGCCATTATTTTGGTGACTGTAGGTATCTAAAATCTAAGAAACAAACTTTAACTGGCAAGTCACTATAACATAGAAATTCAATTCTGTCCTGTATTTTTAATTATTTGTTTCTTTTTTTTCAACTATTTTCAGGCTGTTGTCACACCCCTGTGGGATTTTTCCAAATGCATTTTTACTGTGAGTATCTTGGGATTGTTTTATGCCTCACATCACTTTCATTTTATTAAATTATAGACTATAAGGTTGCATGCTGTAATTTCTTTTGTCAGGCAGCAGCTGTTACCATTGCATAACTATTTGGTTATAACAGATCCTGAAATTCTCTATAATTACCCAATATTTTTGTTCACTTGCATATGTGTACATGCCCCCTTTACCCTTGTTGAGCACATTTTTCTTATCTATTGTCTCATAATTTTTCAGTTTCTCCTAAATATACTGACATATCAGACAACCATATTATGTTTTAATCATAACACTTGAAAAGATTCAGTATTTGTGAATAAATTATTTGCAGAATCATATTATCTTCTAAAGACCTGGATATGCTTTCCCTTACTTCTGGTGATGCAGCAGAAAATATTCAAAGTAGTATTTTGTAGAGATTTTGCAAATATCTGAAACTGTCCAGTCTGAGTACAGATTTGCCCAGTCTGCAATGCTGAGGAGAATTATGGAAGGAAGGAAGGAAGGAAGGAAGGAAGGAAGGAAGGAAGGAAGGAAGGAAGGAAGGAAGGAAGGAAGGAAGGAAGGAAGGAAGGAAGGAAGGAAATGGGGAAGAGGAAGAAGAAGAAAAGGGGGAGGAAAGGAAAGTGAAAATCTTGTGTTTTAATTCTGAAAGAATACTCCTATGCCTATTTTTTCAGATGTTAAGTCTCATTGGGTTCAATGTTTCTTACTTTGAAGTTCTTGGTGTTCTCTAAGCTTGGTTGTTTGCTTGCAGACCTTTCATTGCTCAACTAGATAACATCACCAGTATAACAACATTACACTGATGATATTATCTAATCAGGTAATGAAACATTTGCAAGCCTACAATGAAGCTCAGAGAGCACCAAGAACTTTACAGTTCAGCCTTGAGCTACGTGTATTCTATTCTATTGGTGTCTTGCTTTTCCAAGTCTATGGAAATTCTCAGTCATCCAAGTCATGGTTGTCCCAATGATGCTTTTCCAAGAGGCAACTGGACTTTCTTGTTTTTCTTTGAAAACGTTTCACTTCTCATCCAAGAAGCTTCTTCAGCTCTGACTTCCCCACCATTCAGTCAGTGCTGAAGAAGCTTCTTGGATGAGAAGTGAAAAGTCTTCAAAGAAAAACAAGGAAGTCCAGTTGCCTCTTGAAAAAGCACGTTTGGGGCTTTTCCAAGTCATTTTAAGATTTCAAACAAATGCCTGTTGGTTTTTAAGCTCACAGGGAAAGCTCAAGGAGTCACAGAGGGATTCCGGGTATCCTTTTTTTCTTCTCAGGCAACTTTTCCACTTATTGACAGTTCCAAGTTGCAGAAGCCACTTGTATTATTGATGTATTTCCTCCCTCCCAGAGCATTTTTTTCAAATGATCAATGGCTATTGACAGCACTGTTACAATACCATCTGTTGCATTTATAAGGATTTCCCAATACGCTTTAAAGAAAATTCTCATTTAACCCCTTTGTCTCATCTTTATAATAGTACTTTTATTAATATAGCAATAGCACTTACTTACATACCACTTCACAGTGCTTCTCAGCACTCTCTTGGCAATTTGACAGCATACAGCCCTCAACACGCATTTTACCAATCTCAGAAGGATGGAAGGCTGAGTCAACCTTGAGCCGGTCAAGATCAAACTCCTGGAAGTAGGCAGAGTTAGCCTGCAATACTGCATTCTAATCATTGCACTACCACAGCTCAGTACATTACAGTTACAATGAAAAAATTAATACAAGCTAAAAAATGAAAGGATAAAAAAATAAGTGCAGAAAAGAAAAAAAAAGAGGTTTTTTTCTTATAGGACATTGTAAAAATTGCTATAAAAATGTTTTTAAAAAATAAAACTTAAATTGCCTATATTTATTTAACTGACACCCCTTACTTATTTCTAGCATTTCTTTGAGCTAATTGCATTTGCACAGGATTGGGGATTCAGGCAGTCAGATCATATAAAGCAAGGGCATTTGGTACTCGCTGGATTTTAACATAATTCTATCAGTTTCATTTGCATTTCTGTATTTCTGCCAAGATTTATTTGAATTTTTCTCTCTTATTTCTTCTCTGCAAGAATAAAGAAAGACCATCAGCTCCAGCACTCACCTATGATGTCCGTTGGGTACAAATTGTAGTTTTTGAATGACAGAGAGGATGCAGATATGAATACTTATGGGGGGGGGGAAATTTCCAAGTAAAATTTTTTGGCTCCTGAAGGAAGAAAAAATAATTATTTTGATGAGAAAGAGAAAAGTAGAAATTCAACAGCTCAAGGTTGCCCAGAAGTCTGGAAGCTGCAGCACAATAGTTCCTACCCAGCTTTTTTGTTTGCAACTGTCCAGAACTTTTAGTCGCCCCAGTGTATCTCTTTAAAAACTAAAAGAAACTTAACACATTAAAAAGAAAGAAAGGAAACTTCCAAAATATTCCTTTCCAAGCTAGTGAAAAAAAGGGAAACTTCATACATAGTTGTAGACAGCTACAGTTACATTCTATTGATTCTACTTTTTGGCCTCACACACCAAAATCCTTAGTAAGTGCCTTCCCACCCTCCAATGTATGAAGCCTCTGGCCATTATAAGGTTATCTATCCTCTCCTAGAAATATACACTGGTAAACATGATTTCTTAAATTCTTTACAAGAAGCCAAATACGTAGATCAGCTAGTTTACGAATCTTTTTAATGCAAAGATTTTATTAATTCATGTGTTTTTAGCTTTTGGAATTTAGTGGGTATCATAACATAAGTTGAAACAAGTAAAATACAACAAATTGCCTCTCACTATTGGCAATAAAAGAGTGCCATTTTTGTGTAGCAGTTAAGGCATCAGGATAGAAACCAGGAGAGTGTGACTTCTAGTTCTGCCTGAGGCACAAAGCCAGCTGAGTGATTTGGGAAAGTCCCTCTTTCTCAACCCTAGCAAACACTTCAGAAAACTGCAGAGACTTGTCCAAGCAGTCACCAGGAGTCAACAATGACTTGAAGCCACCAAAACAAACAAATTGCAATAAACACAAAAAAAGTAACGATTGCTGAGGCTTTCAGAAGCGTCTGCAAGAGAGCACAGTGCTGTGAACATGCTCAGAAACAAGGAAACCATTTCCCCATTTTAGCTATATGTTTTGTAGAAAATAAATGCCAACCTAAAAGGTTTCCAACTATTAGGAAGCATTTTCCAAAGTGTTCCTGCATGAAGAGGAGGTGCTGACAGCTTCAGTTATGTAAGGAACTTTGCTGAAATGGCTCTTTGGATCCCAGTCCATGTTTTCAAAGCTTTACCTTTTGTTAAGTAGGCAGCCTTTTTACTTTTTTGAAATATAACCACCCTTTTTATTGAGGCTGAACAAGATGTCAAGTGTCTGTTTAGACTGGCTTGATTCTGTTAAAATTGGTTACAAGGACTTGAAGACAAAGGCAATTTGCTCCATTGTGTCTTAAATGCTGTCAAATGACAGGGCAGATACTTTAAAAAAAAAATCCATAGTTATGCTTCATTGGCACTTTATTAGCTAAGCTGTCTGAATATAACAATACTTCTGGGACCAAAGCTATCATTCTAATTCACATTGGGGAGGCCCAATGAAGACAGTATGGCTGACCGGCTGTACTCAGTGTGTGGTCCTCAATGGAACCACATCTACATGGAGGGAAGTGTGTAGTGGGGTGCCCCAGGGCTCTGTTCTGGGCCCAGTGCTCTTCAACATCTTCATCAATGATTTGGACGAGGGGATAGATGGGGAACTCATCAAATTTGCAGATGACACCAAGCTGGCAGGAATAGCCAACACTCCAGAAGACAGACTTAGGATACAGGAGGATCTGGACAGACTTGAACACTGGGCGCTATCTAACAAAATGAAATTCAATGGTGAAAAAACTAAGGTTCTACATTTAGGCAAGAAAAACCAAATGTATAGATATAGTATAGGGGGTACCTTGCTCAATAGTAGTAACTGTGAGAGGGATCTCGGAGTCCTAGTGGACAATCACTTAAATATGAGCTAGCAGTGTGCTGCAGCTGCCAAAAAAGCCAACACAGTGCTGGGCTGCATTAATAGAGGGATAGAATCAAGATCACGCGAAATATTAATACCACTCTACAATGCCTTGGTAAGGCCACACTTGGAATACTGCATCCAGTTTTGGTCACCACGATGTAAAAAAGATGTTGAGACTCTAAAAAGAGTACAGAGAAGAGCAACAAAGATGATTAGGGGACTGGAGGTTAAAACATATAAGGAAAGGTTGATGGAATTGGGTATGTCTAGTTTAATGAAAAGAAGGACGAGGGGGACATGATAGCAGTGTCCCAATATCTCAGGGGCTGCCACAGAGAAGAGGGAGTCAAGCTATTTTCCAAAGCGCCTGAAGGCAGGACAAGAAGCAATGGATGGAAACTACTCAAGGAGAGAAGCAACCTAGAACTAAGGAGAAACTTCCTGACAGTTAGAACAATTAACCAGTGGAACAACCTGCCTCCAGAAGCGGTGAATGCTCCAACACTGGAAGTTTTTAAGAAGAAACTGGACAGCCATTTGTCCGAAATGGTATAGGGTTACCTGCCTGAGGAGGGGGTTGGACTTGATGACCTCCAAGGTCCCTTCCAACTTTTTTTTTTATTATTATTATTATTATTATTATTATTATTATTATTATTATTATTATTATTATTATTATTATTATTATTATTATTATTATTATTATTATTATTATTATTATTATTATTATTATTATTATTATTATTATTATTATTATTATAGTATGCAGTGATTATTATGGATTTAACCATGCCATTGGTTTACCATATCAAATTATAAATTGGTGGCAGTCTAGGATTATAATGTTCTCAAGGCATTTAAAGGCAATGGTTAACTAGCATACACTGAAATCTGAACTTTAAGAAACCACAAAGAAATATGAGTTCATCACAGTTTAATTTTAGATAGGAATCAGCCATCATAGGATGGGAAAGAAATCAATCCTGGAAATCTATGAAAGCATTTATATTTGCATTATTGTATTCAGTGCAATGGTCAGTCCTGTTCCTTCTCCATTACAAAATAATACAATTAAATAAAAGTAGGATAATACAAACTCCGGAAACAAAATTTCCACTACATTACAAAAGGCCACACTAGTTGGATCTCCACACATACTATGCTGATACATTATGATATCCTAGGTGCTTGGGAGGAACTCAATGCATATGAAGACCAACACCAGCTAAAGAATTGGGAAATGTGATTTCACATTGTTGTGTATATAATAATAATAATAATAACAACAACAACAACAACAACAACAACAACAACAACAACAACAACAACAACAACAACAATAATAATAATAATAATAATAATAATAATAATAATAATAATAATAATAATAATAATAATAATAATAATAATAATAATAATAATAATAATAATAATAATAATAATAATAATAATAATAATAATAATAATTTGGGTGCAATTCCAAAACATCTGGAATGCCACTTGAATACTATCGGCATTGACAAAATCACCATCAGTCAGTTGCAAAAAACATATTTTTTTAGAACAGCTTATGTCCTGTGACGATATACCTTTAATATTATTAAACAACTGCATCTGCCTATCCCAAGTTCTTGTGAAGGACTTGATAGGTAGGCAAAAATGCCAAATCCACATATTTTGGAGAGAAAGAAGTTCCCTGAGGATGGGCTCCAGCACAAGTCGGAAAGCTGGAAAGACTAAACCTCCAGGCCTGGTGGCCAACCCAGATTGGATCCTGCAACTCTATCCTGGGACAGGTATATTTGCTTTCATTCATGCCAATATCTAAATATCTGTCTGATTGTGAGACCAACCATAATTCATCTCTGAAATTGAACTAAAAAATTAGAAGAAGAAAGCAGTTAAGCAGTGTACCCTTTCAGACTTCACTGAATTTCTGTTTCAGACAACAATGAAATAATGTTTATAATGCAGCTGATTTGATGCAATAAAATAATTTTATCTGCTCAATATGTTTGGAGCTCTAGTAAGTGCATGTGTACATGCTGGATTTGAATCATTTTAATCTTGGTGTGCCTTTTTCTGGTTTAATGTATGATAAAAACCCTGTTCATTTTTGGTCTTTTGCTGCTCTTGAAATCACTACATGTACCATTCATAGAAATTCCAAAATTATATTGTTTATTGTTACAGAATTGATATGTTAGTAAATATCTGATTGGAGAATAATAACACCAACCATAATTCATTATAATTAACATAAAAATTGAATGCAATAATACATCATCCCAATAACACATTTGGAATGCCTTTTGGTGCTTTCAAACTATTTTCCAAACCACCAAAAGGCATGACAAGAAATAATGGATGGAAACTAACCAAGGAGAGAAGCAACCTAGAACTAAGGAACAATTTCCTAACAGTGAGAGCAATCAACCAATGGAACAGCTTGCCTTCAGAAGCTGTGGGTGCTCCATCATTGAAGGCTTTCAAAAAGAGGGTGGACAACCATTTATCTGAAATGGTATAGGGTCTCCTGTTTAAGCAGGGGGTTGGACTAGAAGACTCCAAGGTCCCTTGCAACTCTATTATTCTATGATTCTATAAATGTGGCCCCTCTATCCCTCTGCAGAGATAAAGTAGTACATACTTGAATTTGCATTTTCTATGAACTCAGTGAACATAGCCCCAAAATATATGCCAGTAATCCCTCAATCTGCAACTATTATCAGAAGAATGTTAGCCTTATTCAGGATATGTGTATAATGATATACGCCTCATTCTGCGCATAAAAAGCATAGATATTTATTCCAAATAATAACCAAATAGGAACGTTTTTTGAAGGATAACCTTTGCTCCTGAAAGTAAAAAAAAACCCCAACCCAAACTGAGATGATACATCATACATCTCATGAACGTACTGGTGGTTCTGGCAGCTAAAACAATGCATAATTTGTTGATTTTATTTCAAATGCTTTTGCATACTAACACAATTATATCTCTAGAAATAGGCCAAGAGAACATTGGTCAAGTCAAATACTGGCACTGACGTCTGGTCACTGAAATAATCATTACAATCCAACTCTTGATAACTGTCAAATTCAACTGATCTCTGCAACCACCTGCAAAGAAAGAAAGAAAGAAAAGAAATATCCTCTCTTGAAAGCCTGGAATTGCACCAATTCTTCAGTGCAACGAGAACCTTCCTTGATCTCAAATTCCAAACCTGCTAACTGATATTAGTTTTTAAAGAGCTAGATAGCCTTGGAAAGGCCTTCTTCATGGTATGCATGGATTGCTCCATATAACTGTAGGCTAAAAATAATAACTTATTCGCTTTAATTATTATATGTATGCAAATTCAGGGTGGGATATAGGTGTGTATCAGAAAGTTTTGGTTCCCCTGTCACAAAAGCTGAGAGGGTTGCTGCAGAATTTGGACAGCCATGCTCCCCTCTGTAAATTAATTCAGCAACCAGAAGTAGGGCATCATGGCCAGTAACAGAATGGAATGCTTTCGTCCTCATTATGGCTGGGTAGCATCTTAGTAAATTCTATCTGGCAACTTGCCTGGAAGAATTAGTGATGGCAGTAGGAAAAATGGGAGGGATTAAAGAGCAAAGATGGATAAAGCTGCAAATGTGATGAAAGTTTCAGTCTGCCATTTAATAACCTTCCTTTGTCAAAGATAAGAGCAGAATAGTATTTCAATTTAGTGATGAGAGCTATCAGGTTTCTCTGAGTCTCCTGTTTCTGTTACTGATGCTGTCTAAATATTGCTACTAAAATTTTCTGCATACATAAATGTGTTATAGATTCTGAGGCTTATGGCTTGTGCTGTACAATATACGCTTTGCTGTACGTCAAGATGCCTCAGAGATGAGGTACTCAGGGTAGGGGTGCTTTCAAAGCACGGGGGCTGACAGTCACAATTGCTCTCTCCTTCTCCCCATCTCTCCATCTCTCCCTCCCCTTCCTTCTCTCTTTTTAGTGTCTTCCAGTTAATGACCTGGACAAGTCCTTGCAGTTTCCTTGGTAGAAGTGGTTTGTCACTGCCTCCTTCTTAGGACTGAGTGTGAGGCTGGCAAAAGTTCACCCATTTGGCTTCTTGCCTAGGAGAGGACTAGAAATCTTAGTCTCCTAGTGCCTCAACTAAATGGGTTTAAAGTCTTATAATACAAATCAGGAAACAAATAACCAGAGGGGTAGATATAAGCTAAGGCCATGACTCAGTTGGGTGATATTCTCTGACTATAGTGATATAAGGAAAATAGGAGAACACTTTTTGCAAACTACTCCGAGGAATTTTGGAAAGAGTAGAATATCAACTAGATAAATAATGCCATTGGTCATGACTGAGCACAAGATAAGCACATTTAAGTTTCATTATGTTTCAAAGGGAGCATTGAAATCAATGAGCCTCCACAAGCCTTAATTTGGCTGGGTTGTACCCATAGACATTATATTGACACCTATCTCCAAAAATTAAGGAACAAACTGAAGGTGGCCATAGAATAGAATAGAGCTGGAAGGGACCTTGGAGGACCTAGTCCAGCCCCCTGCTCAAGCAGGAGAACCTATACCATTTCAGTTAAGTGACTGTCTAGCCTCTTCTTAAAAACCTCCAATGATGGAGCACCTATGATTTCTGAAGGCAAGCTGCTCCACTGGTTGTCTTCACTGTTAGGAAGTTTCTCCTTAATTCCAGGTTGCTTCTCTCTTTGATTAGTTTCCAACCATTGTTTCTTGTCCTGCCCTCTGGTGCTTTGGAGAATAATTTGACCCCCCTCAAATGCTGGAATACTGCTATCATGTCTCCCCTATTTCTTCTTTTCTTTAGACTAGCCAAACCCAAGTTCTGCAGCCATTCTTCATATGTTTTAGTCTTCAGGTCTTTGATCATCTTATTTGCTCTTCTCTGAACTTTTTCCAAAGTCTCAACATCTTTTTTGCAGTAGGGTGACCAAAATTGTTTGCAGTATTCCAGGTGCGGTCTTACTACGGTTTTATAAAGCGGTACTAAGACTTCATGTGATCTTGATCCTATGCCTCTGTTTATACAATCCAGGATTGTATTGCCTAGGAGGGACAGTATCTTCTGACTAAGTTCTCTATCTAAAGTAACAGAAAGACTCCACCCACTCCAAAGGAAGTGTATACAGGTCTGGTTGACTTCTTGGTGGGTTTTTCATTGGGATTGCCTTTGAAGCTATCTTCAAAAGTTCAACCTGTTAGAATATGCCAGCCTTGGGGGAGCAGAGTGATTAGCTATTTAATGCTAGATGCAATAAGAGACTTCTAGAATGACAGTTCTGTTTCTGCACTAAATTCAAACTTTAGTTTTAAATATTCAGTGTTCATGTTTTTGAGAACTCTGCACTGCTTCTTGTTATTATTTTCACCACCTTTTTAAAAAATTGAGTTATGTATGCTGATGCTTTTATATTACTATTATATTGTATATTGTATATTATATTTATTATATTGTAAAATATTTTGTAAACCATGCAGAATGCTTGTTAAGTCATTAACCAATATCCAGTCCCTGGACAATATAATGCTGCTTACTTAATAATGTTGCTTTCCTCCCCGTTACTTCTTACTGAATGCAATGTGCTTCCCTTTTTATGATCTTCCCACTTTTGTGGTTAATGAAGAAGAAAAATTATTCTGTCCCAAGAAAATTAAACACCATGTGTATCAGCTTATCATTTGAAATACCTTACATATGAGTTCATTCCATAATCCAGCAAGAGATAACAGGTCCGTTTCAAGCTGATACAAGAAATGTAGACTGCATAACAGACTAGACATCACAAAGAAGTAAATCAGTATCTTAATTATATATGACCATGACTGAAAATGAGCTATAAAGCTTTATTATCAGGCTTGTTTATTCAAAAACTTTTACAGTTTTTAAACTTACCTTGAGAATAAATTAAAGCTATAGTTTTTTGCTTTTTCTTACTCCCACCATTCTTCCCATTAGAGGTAGAAACTAGAGTGTGAACAACGCTATTAAAAGTTTTTTTTACTCTTGCAATCCTACCCATATGCTTTATTACAACTAGAAATAAAAGGCTTGGGGAGTCACTTTACTGGAAAATATTTCTTTTCAATCAATCAAAAAAAACAACAACACAAACCATGTACTCTATTCCCTTACATCTATAACCTTTGCTGTGAAATGTAAGCCCATGGGAGAAGATAGGGAGTTGCTTATAGCATTCATTTCTGGTTATCTTCTTGCTCAAAATTATATTCACAGTTTGGGACATTTCTGAAGCCCCTGAATACACCAATTGTGACAATGTACCAGAGTGTTTTGGTGCATTTAATGTTATTATACCAGTTGCATCCATTCTTAATGAAGATCCATTTGATTTTATTTTACATTTGTGGTTGCTATATCAAAACTTGCTGGATTTAATCAAAGAACTATCCACATTATATGTCACACAATGATTAACCTTGCACACTCAGCAAGTGTTTGGCAAATTGTCCATAACATGCAGTACCTACTGTTCATCTAATGGGTGCATTAGGTTGACTTCTGACATGAACTTAAGTGAATTGGTCTTTGCCCAATGCAAGTCTGTTTTACATGTGGTCATCAAGAAATTTGTTCTATCCTTCTTCTGCATGTTGTACTTCTATAACAAATTTAGATAACATTTTATAGTCATATTTTACACTCATTTTGTCTTGCAACATGATTATTCCTAGACATATTATGGTTTTTATTGTTTTTTTTTGTTAAATTTCCAAACACTGTGGAATGTTTGGAAAATATATGTTAAACTTCCAATCATATTTGAACCAGGGAATAATATTAGGTCATTTTCATATCCAAATGAGGATCTTGCTTTGGCAGGACCAACAAAGATCAACTTAAAGAATGAATGCACCAATATTTCAACTAAATTTATTTTGGTTCAAGATATTTCTATGTATCTACTCCCCCACCTACATTTATATGCTGCCTATTTAATTTGGTGTCTTATAATAATATCAATAAAATATAACAATAGACAATAAAATTCATTGCTGTCTAATTAAAACTTTAACACAATATTCTTCAAAAGACAACTGATGTCTCCAGCTTCATAAAAACTAAGACCAGGCCAGCAATCATCTTTCCAGTTTTAGAAATAGTGAACATGATATTGGGTTAAGCAAGTGTTAATGTTAAAGATTAAGAAGGAGGGGCTGTGGCCGAGAATGTCATTTTTAGGTTCCTCCCCCAACCCTTAACATTCCCAAGTTTGCTGGGTCTTTTATTGTGGCAATTTTCTTTAACCACTTAACTTTAAAATGATTTAGTTTATTGCCGTGTGCTGTAATTAATGGGTTGTCTTACATTTTATATGATTCAGATTTCAGAAAAAAGTGAGGGAGAAAGAGGATGCTTCTTAGTATCCTAAGAATTCCCATTCTTGGATGCTATCTTTCATGTATTTGGAAAAAGTGGGTATTTTATAAATCTGCACCTTGTTATCAGTTTAGTGGTACAAGATTTGATAATGAAGTTAAAAGACAATGTCAGACAAAGAAATAAAGTTCTGAAAAATAAATACATTTACCTTAGTTAGGTCAGCTTAGTATCTACCAGAGTTGGTGGCCTACATTTTGAAGAAGAAATGAGTGCTGCTCCACACATTTATTTTAAAATGTGAAGTTAGTTGAATCTGTGTTAGAAGGCACACTAAATTAATTCTTATGGTCATGGGCACCAACATACTTACATTCACTCTCCCATTTAACTTTATCTTTAGTTAAAGTCTTTTAATTTAAAGAGAGAGAGAGAGAGAGAGATAGAACAGCCAATCAACCACTTTCCAGTTGACATTGCTTTTGTTTGTGTGGCATGCCGATGTCAGCGTTCTTAGAAAATAAAAATTGTGGTTTCTACACTTAGTGCTTTTTTGGAAAATTCTACCCACTTGTCTAGGAAACAGATCAGTAGCTATAGGGGGTTGAATACTGATTCCTTCACCCACTTTCTGTGTAATAGATGAATGCTTGGAGGCTGCTCATACCTTCTGCTAATGGTTTGATTTGTGTTTCAAATTCCTGAGCATATTTAGTGTTTGTGTTAACAGTGGACCTGAAGGCTAAGTATTTCTAGGTGTAAAGTCACGTATTATTCTGGAAAACCTAACTATGTTTAAGCACATGTAAACCCTGTTAGATAGCAATTGCATTATTAGCACTGTTTGATTATGTTGAAGTATTACAGGGCCAGCACTACACATATAGGCCAAGAATTTTTGGAACAGGATGCTTATGGGTAATCAATTGCAAATCATTTAATTTGATCTTCTTTTCTATCTGTCTATCCAGAGTTGAAATAACCTAAATCTAAAAGCTAGTTTAAACTTTCTGAGAAAAAAAAAAAGGAAAGGGGGAAATATTTTTCCCTCAGGCTATGCTACTTCAGATGAAAGCCCATCTTTGAGTGCTCTCCCATCAAAAAGATTTTGAACAGAAAAAGGTAGGTGACATGGAAAAAAGTATGCCTGACTTCTACTTCCCATTTTCAGCATGATTTATTACATCTAATACTTTTTTATTCTAGGCTAACAGACTTGATGGTTTGGTCTTTCTTCTTATGACTGACTTTCTAGCTCTTCTATTCAAACCTTTCCAGAAGAAATCTAATGAGATCTTTATCCTATTATGGTTATCACAGCCAAGCACGGTGGACCTTGTGACATCTTAGAATGAACAATTAAATTTTTAAAGTATATTCCGAATAATGTATGGTAGGATAAAAATAGATATGGAAACCAGGACCTTGAGAGGATCAGAATCAGCTACAGCTGATACCAGAATTGTTGCTATGCTATGTACTAAAATATTTGTCAGTACATGTACTATATTAAATATAGTTAAAATGTCTATTTTATAAAGTTTAGGTTTAATTCCACATTTTACTGTCAGAAGTGATTCAAAGGTATTTGGAGTCATATATTTGAATCTAGTCTATCCAAATGTTGAAATTCTGAAGACTATAATGTACAGCATACTGGTATGAGTAAAGAATTGGGGATAAGAGGCGGTATCAAAGAATTATATAAATCAAAGGGGGGAAAATCAAGAATTAGAAACAGAAAGTACTTAGCTAGTCTGAGTCTAGAAATTGTTATCTACCTCAAACAGGACTCAAAAACAACAACCATGGCTTATTCCCAATAAAGCAGAAATTTTATGCAAAACCAGTGGGAGATGCATTGCCTTTTGGCTATTATATCCCATGTCCTCATGAGTTGAGATTTTCCCAATCTTTTCATCTTTTCTTTACAGTTCTAGGCCCTTTCATTGCTCTGAAGCCTTTTTGCTGATACAAATACGGAGTGATTGGGCAATACACAAGCAGCAGTTCTTGTTCCCTCCTGCTGTGCCAGCAAGCCGTTTAGCAGGGAATTGGGGTTGTTAAAACAGGAGAAAACAATGATCAGGCTGAATTATTTATGTTTCAGAATAAGTCAGCATTCCAAATATGTCACCTGGCAGAATGTAAATCGTTGCTGGCTATTGTTCTCAGGCAGGTTGCTTAGCAATCCCCTGTCATATGTACAAATAAATGTATCACACATCAAACAAGATATTACTTCTATATGGTTCTGGGATACTTGATTGATATTGATACTGCAGAATGCCCCAAGGCTAGAAAATAAGAGAAATGGAAGAAGAATTCCCTGCCTAATATTTCACAGCTATGAAGATGACACGTTATCATGTGGATTATTTTTTTTTAAATTACATTTTGAGGTCCCTTTGGGGGCATGCATTAACTGCTCTATTTTATACTGTATATCACACACCTGTGCAAACTCACTTGCTAGCTAAATTGGTTGCTATGGAAATTAAGGGACAGACTAATAAAAATAATCATATTTATGACATAAACAATGGGATTAGGTAGATTATTTTACAATTCTTATTAATAAGGCATTGCTCATTTTAGCCACCAATTAAAGCTAGGTCAGTTAGATTCAATAGAAAAAAAAACTGTTTGCCATGCTAGATCAGTTTGAAAGCAAATAAAAAAAAAAACCTGAACAAAAACTGAAACTTTCCTTTGCAGTATTCTTATATTGTACTGTTCTGTTACAGGAAAAGGAATATTGTTGAAAAAGAATACATTCAATTTGAGTGTATCTTTGCCTAAAAATAGAAATGTTCAGAAATTATAGTGTTCTAAATCCTTCATATAAGACCCAGTTTAGTGTCATGGTTAAGGCACAGGTTAGAAACCAAGAGACTCTTGAGTTTTAGTCCTGCCTCAGGCATAAAGCCAGCTGGGTGACCTTGGGCCAGTCACTTTCTCTCAGCCCTAGGAAACAGGCAAGGGCAAATGACTTCCAAAAACCCTTGTCAAGAAAACTGCAGGGACTTGTCCGGCAGTCACCATGTGTCAACACTGACAGACAAAAAATCCTTCAAGATGTTAAATCCACTTTGAAAATGGATTGTAGAAAGAAAAGAGTTATACATTGAAGGCATAGCTCAATGAAGATCAGAATTGTCTTTTTTTTTTTTTTTACCAGATTGCTTTGCTGTAAGTCATCTTGGTTTTGGAAAATAGACTTTTCGACAGGAAGGAGTACCCACAGAGAACCTCTGCTGTTTGGTTCCTTCTTCCTGCACCTCCCAAGATCTTCTGCAGCCATTCTTGTCACCTGGTCAGATAGGCAGCATCTATTTAGGGGAGGAATCTCTTAGAAATCTGAGCAATAGACACTATGGTTTAAAAAGTAGGCACCAGCCCTTGAATTGCACACAAAAAGGAACCAGCCACAAGAGCAGCTAATGCAGCAATATGACACAGTAGCATCACAATGGCTTGGTAAGCTAATATGCTGCTTCATTTTGTGCCAGCTGAAGGGGCTGATCTTCACGGCAGATTCCTGTAAAGATATGACAAGGCATGAGTGACTATTTTCAGTGTGTCCTAGGCCAGACTGTAACTTACATCTCAGAAGGAGTTGAAATAGCAGAAAACCTGAAATAATAAATGAACTCACCAAATCAAAAACAAAATAAACAACTTGCTATAACAAATAAAAAAAATAGAAAGAGATCAAAAGCTTATAATCACAAATATATCCCAAGTTCACTTTATTTTGTAAATCTTTGAAAGTAACCTTTCAATATTCACCAACCCTGACCAATTTTTTTTTCCAAATGAAGAGATAACATAACTTTTTTTTTGATTGGCAGAATATATAATTTTCTCAGAAATTGCCAGATTACACATCTCTAAAATCCAATCCTATCTGGAGTTTCAGAATTTTCTGTTTCCTAAGTATTATTCTTTTAGCAATTCCCTGAGCACAAAAAAACATACTTGTTCAGAACATATTGAGTTCCAAGTAGTAGGTATATAGTTTAATATAATATGCATATCTTTAAAAAACAATAATTTGGTTTTTCAATAACCCTGATAATTTTGTCAATGTGTTATATAACTTTACTCCAAAAGAAACATAAAAAGGAAAATGACCATAACACATGGGTTAAGATGTCCTCAACTTTCTGGCAACACTGATACAAATAATCATTAGTCCATCCATTATGAAACACTCTTGATGGTGTCCAATAAATATGAAAAACAATCTTCTCCCTTTCTTTCCCCTCCTCCTCCTTCTTCCCTTCTTCTTCTTCTTCCCCTTCTTCCCCTTCTCCTCCTTCCCCTTCTCCTTCTTCTGTTGCTACTTGCTGATAGATTAGACCTAAGTGCAGAAGACATATGCATGTTGCTCAAACTGAATTGGCTTTCAAAACGTTCAGGCTAATAATGAGGATCACTGAGACATAAGGAAATGTGGCATTTAGAGAGATATTATATGATGAAACCAATTGTTTCTTTTGTTTCATGAGCAAAAAGTAACATCTTGTAGGGCAGATACAATGACATCACAACATGAAATGCAACATGCAGAGGGTTAAGGAAAAAGAAGGACATATAATCAAATAATGAACTAATTGTCAAGCAGAAAAAGAGCAAATGTCATGCAAGATGGAACACGGTTAATTAGCAGCAAACTTTAATAGCCTTGAGAAAGGCAATAACCTCTTCTTTGATTAAGCAGGTACTTCAGTTTCAATGATCATCTGGTGTACACAATAGTGTGATAAAAGAGTAGCACAATCCTTTTTCTGGTTATTGTTGTTATAAATTTCTGATTACAGTAATTTTTTTTCATATTTATGCATTAATTAAATAATGCAAAATGTCAACTAATCTTACTGGAGAATGTTTGTGAACAAAATCAGTTTATCTTCAGCTCTACAGGGATTTGGTTCCAAATGGCAGAATTTCAAAAGGTAGGAAAAACACAATACCTAATGCGTTTTAGAAAAGCTTGTTTTTAAGGCAGCAAATGATAAAGAAAACATGATTTTTTTTGTTAAAGAAATTGATCTCTGAGGGAAAATGCACAGTCCAGATTTAAACATTTTATGTACAGCTGATATCAGTGGATGAGTTCTGTAGGAGCTTGGATATTTCCAATTAAAATTAATGAGATGAAAGAGTTCTTTCTTTATTTGGAAGCAATGCTCACATATACATTTCTGGGAATGCAGAAAACTATTTGTATTTTATTGTCCCTTTGCTAACATCAAAAATTTATCATCAAAATATCATTTGACTTCTTTTCATCCCAGACTGTCTCAGTAGCAGTCATTTGGGCACCAAAGGTTGAGATTATAAACCCACTATCATATGTTTGAATTAAAAGATTTAATATGCCCTTTCCACACACGCCACAGGCCCATATAAACCACATCAAATAGCTTCTAGATGGATGGGAAGGGAATTTGGGGAGGAACTAAGTGCTGTAACTTAGAGTGGAAAGTTATTGCCTATATCTTAAACTACATACTGCAAAACTGCATCTAGTTTTGGTCACCACAACATAAAAAAGATGTTGAGACTCTGGAAAGAGTGCAGAGAAGAACAACAAAGATAATTAGGGGGCTGGAGGCTGAAACACATAAAGAATATTGCAGAAAATGGGTATGCCTAATCTAGTGAAAAGAAGGACTAGGGGTGACATGATAGCAGTGTTCTAATATTTGAGGGGCTGCCACAAAGAAGAGGGGGTGAACCTCTTTTCCAAAGCACGAGAAGGCAAGACAAGAAACAATGGATGGAAACTAATCAAGAAGGGAACCAGCCTAGAACTAAGGAGAAATTTCCTAATAATGAGAACAATTAATGGATTACCTTCAGAAGTTGTGTATGCTCCATCACTGGAGGTTTTTAAGAAGAGACTGAACAGCCATTTGTCTGAAATGGTATAGGGTCTCCTTCTTGAGCAGGGGGTTGGACTAGAAGACCTCCAAGACTCCTTCCAGCTATGTTATTCTGTTTGTTTTCTTGCAGATGTTTTATTACCCAACTAAGTTACCTACTTGGGTAATGAATTGTCTGGAAAAAACAATCAGCTCAAAGTGCACCAAGGACCCCACAGACTGTTTACTTGCATTATATCAGAAGTCTGTCGTAATTTTTTTTTTTTTTTATCATAACAAGTTTTATTAGTTTTTGTTTGTTTTACAGCCAAGTGCTTGTAACACATCGTGGAGATAGGGCACTCCATAGAACACAACAAAAAATACAATCATACATATACAATTTAAACTACTACTTTAAAAGTTCCCTCTTATGGTATACAATTCGAGCATTCCTAAAATATAAATTGTTTCTCACCTCTATCTATTATTCCAATTTCAATTTATATTTCTCAATCAAATTATATCTCTTATTATATTTCACATACATATTATGTAAATAAACATGAATTTATATATTTTAAAACTATTTCATTAGACATAGTAATATAATAACATCATAATAATAATAATAGGACAATAATTATTTCTATCATAAACAAGTAATATAACTATTATATCTTAATATTTCTCAACTATATTCTATTTCATATATTCTATCCAATATTTTCATAGATCAATCCACGTCCCTAAAAGATTCCTCAATTGTTTCAGTTTAATCCATTTAATATCTCACTAATTACCATTCAATTCTTATAAATAAAAATATCAATAATATTTCACCAGTCTCAATCTCAATCTAACTCCTTTAATTATAAATTTTCCAATTATTCTTATTGCCATTCCAAATCATACTCAAATCCATAATTTAAATCTAGTGTTGACTCATACCAAAGTGACCTTAAAGATCTCAAAAATATTAGTTCAATCAATGTCCAGAAGCCCTTTTTACCCATCAAATAAAATTTTAACTCTTATTTTTAAATCTAATTCTAGCTTTCTTTTTGTGCCAGGTAGGTTTCCACAACAGGGCTTCTAAGTCCTCCCATCTTAGTAACTGGCTAAAGGCCTTTTCCCACCATTGAGTCCAATCATATTCTTTTTCTCTTTTATCCAGTGTTGTCTGTACTGTCATGTTGTCAACGTTTTTTGTGCCTCGTATTTGGAAGTCCAATCCTGTTGCTTTTAAAGTTGTAAATGTTTTAGTTGAGTTCTGCCTTTGATCATCAAAGAAATCCATCATGTAGGATGTGTCCTCTTCCTCTTCAATAAATTCAGTAGATTCAATAGATTGTAAATGTATTCCATCCATCTCATTAAGTTGTAGATCTGATTGTCTATCATAGTCAATCAAAGGTTGAGCTTCAATTTTTAATTCTGAGTCCTCCTTGAATCTAAGCGATCTAATATGTTCTTTAAGTTCCAGTCTTGCTTCCAAGATTTTTTCTAATATAAGTCCATAATTAATCTGTGAGTAGGATTCCATCTTCTTCTTCTTTTTTTTTTAGAGAAGTTCAGCTTAAAAAATAGATTGCAGCGTTATAAAATATAAAATGCAGACAGAAATATATTTCCAAAGAAAGATAGAGGAAAAAAAAAAAATCAATAGTCAAGACCAGCACAGAGATAAAAACTGGCAGTCAGTTGTTATATTGTAATCCAGTCTGGGCATCAGGCCAAAATCAGGAAGTGGGAGTTCAAAGAGCAAGTTACATTGTATCAGTCCATTTCTGGGCTTCTTGCCAAGTCCCAGGATGCATTGTATCCAAAATAATCTACATAAGTCCGCCCAGAGAGCAAAAAGTTTTTTAGGCAGTACTGTTCAGGAGGGGGGGGGGAAACAAAGAACATTCCACCCCCTCCCTAAGGATTTTCACCTAAACTGAAGATAAACAAGCCAAAAGAGAAAGTCACAATAATCCGGATGCTCGAGTTCCAACTGCTTATGTAGACAAAATAAAATAGTAAAAAAAAACAATAATTGTTTTTCCAAAGCCCGTTTTCCCCAGTAATCAAACGCTGCTTTCTCAAAATAGGGAAATAGTTCTTAAAGCTGTTAGCAGGGAAAAAGGTAAATTAACAAGAGGGAAGGAAAGGTCTCACCCGGATCTTCCACGGTGGTTCTTTTCGCTTAGATGTTGCTGTGACTTTCGGCTGGAGCAGCTGAGTGATCGGCCATGTTACTGGCCGATCTTTTCCCCGTCGGCCCAAAGGTGGTTTTCTCGGACCGCAGAGGGAGCCGCCGCTCCCTCCGCGATCAACGAGTGCCCTCCTCTACGGTGGTCGCCCCTACAGGGCGACTTTCGACCCTATCCAGGGTCTACCGGCGGGGGGAAACCGGACGGCCAAGAGAACGAGTTCTCTGCACGTCCGCGGGCGCTGCGACCGGAACCGGAAGTCCTGAAGTCTGTCGTAATTTTTAATAGTCATTAAGTGACTGTTCATAAGTGGAAGATTACCTGTAGATAGCAGATCAAATATTTCCTTCTTTGAAAACTTTTTTCTTATTCTGGTACAGTATGCACATATTGTACATGCAGAAGACCTCAAGGTCAGTCTTCGATATATCCAGGAAGGAATAGGGCTGTCAGGCCCAGCCCAAGAGCAAGATAGCCAAAGTTCAGTTCTTTACTTGCTTACATCCAATAGACTAAATGTTTACTACTCTCACCCTAATGGATATACTCTGGGAAATTCTAGGGATATCATAACTCTCTTATTCTGTCTCCTATCCAGCTTTGGGTTGTGTTGCCTCTAGTCTCACCTCACTCTGGAATGTGCTCTGCTGCTCCACTGTGGTTCATCACACATCTCCCCCTCTGTAGGCACCATCCCTCACAAGAGCAAACCATTAACAGAAATCTTATTTATTTATTTTTCTTCATTTATTTATTTACAAGAGTTATGTGGCTGGCTATCTCAATCAATCAACTGGAAGGCGCCTTAAAGGTCTTCTAGTCCAACCCCCTGCTCAAGCAGGAAAACATATACCATTTCAGACAAGTGACTGTCTAATCTCTTCTTAAAAATCTCCAGTGATGGAGCAACCATAACGCCATTCCACTGGTTAATTGTTCTCACTGTCAGGAAGTTTCTCCTTAATTCCAGGTTGCTTCTCTCTTTGATGAGTTTCCAACTATTGTTTCTTGTCCTGCCCTCTGGTGTTTGGGAAAATAAGTTGACCCCCTCCTCTTTGTGGCAATCTCTCAAATACTGGAATACCCCTATTTCTTCTTTTCTTTAGACTAGCCAAATCCTAATCCTGCAGCTGGGCTCTATCCAACAACATGAAATTTAATGTAGAGAAAAGCAAGGTTTTACCGCTAGGTAGGAAAAACCAAAGGTACAAGTACAGATTAGACAAAACCTGGCTCAAAAACAGTAACTAGGAGTCCTAGTGGGTGATCGCTTAAATATGAGCCAGCAGTGTGCAGCAGCCACCAAAAAACTTAATACAATCCTTGGTTGTATAAACAAAGGTATAGAATCAAAATCATGTGAAGTATTACAATCACCTTATAAAGCCTTAGTAAGACCAAACCTGGAATACTGCATTGAGTTTTGGTCACAACATTACAAAAAAGATGTTGAGACTTTGGAAAAAGGGCAAAGAAAAGCAACTAAGATTATTAAAGGCCTGGAGACTAAAACTTATGAAGAACGGTTGCAGGATTCGGGAATGGCTAGTGTAGAGAAAAGGACAAGAGGGAACATGATAGCAATTTTCCAGTATTTGAGAAACTGCCACAAAGAAGAGGGGATCAACTTATTTTCCAAAACACCTAAAGGCAAGACAAGAAACAATGGATGAAAACTAATCAAGGAGAGAAGCAACCTGGAATTAAGGAGAAACTTCCTAACAGTGAGGACCAATAATCAGTGGAACAGCTTGCCTTCAGAAGTTGTAGGTGCTCCAATACTGAAGGTTTTTAAGAAAAGACTGGACAGCAACCTATCTGAAATGGTACAGGACCTCCTGCCTGAACAGGGGCTTGGACTAGAAGACCTCCAAGGTCCCTTCTAGTTCTATTCTGATTGAATTCCATATTGCCCCCAACAATCTGAGTCCTCATTTTACCAACCTTGGAAGGATGGAAGGCTGAGTCACCCATGAGCTGGTCAGAATCGAACTCCTGGCAGTGGGTAGAGTCAGCCTGCAATATTGCATTCTAACCACTGCACCACACAGCTCCCAAAAAAAGTATATCAGGTTAGATGCAATTTTGGTTTCATTTAGACAGCTTTTCTGATGTAACTGACTCCATTTTAATGCAACTTCTTGTTCAGAAGTCAGAAAGATGACCTTGAGAGAGATATGCAAGCTCTGTTGTCCAGGTAAAAGGGGCTGAAACATTTTTTAAGTTTGCAACATCCACAGAACTCAAAAACAAACACTGCCTAATTCACTGAATATAACAAGAAAGAGGTGATACAACACAAGCAGATTTGCAAGATTCTGTCATTATATTCAATCTCAAGAAAAGTAGTTTTACTCTTCCTATGGGCTTACTTCATGGTCTGATCTATTTAGCAGGACTGACAACCGCTGACAATTTAAAGCACTGGATTGTAGCCTGTCAGATATGTCAATGTTCAAATACAAAGAATTTAGGAGGATTCTCCTTAAAATGTTTTTTTCTGTTACTGAGATTCTTTTTTCTGTTATCAGAATTCTTCAGAGGTTCTGCTAGACAGGGAAAAGCAAAACAATGAGACAAATGTGCTTCAAATGTTCTCTTTAAGTGAAATTTGCTAGCAGCTCTAGCTCCAGGTCTTGCTAATTTTTACAGTATGCTCTTGGGATCAATTTTACTTGTTTGGATAAAACATTTTTCGTTTGCTGGGTGTACTTAGTGACAACTGACTAAAATGCATTTTTAAAAAATAAAAGGAATGGAAAGAAACTTGAGATTTTTTTTTTTACAAAAGCAAAATAAAAGCTGACCAATGCATCTCTCTGATATGTTATTCTACATGCTTCCCATTGCCAGATATTAAACAGTTTTGAACATATATGTATTGAATACCAATACAGTTGTGACTGTTATATACTGAATGATGAGAAAAAAGTGATTGCTACCCATATCCTTCTAATTTCTTCATCATCCATGCCTTCTGAGAAGTTACTCTGCAACACTGTAGGACAGGGGTCCTCAACCTTGGCAAAGCTGGCTGAGGAATTCTGGGAATTGAAGTCCACAAGTCTTAAAGTTGCCAAGGTTGAGGACCCCTGCTGTAGGAGGAACGGGAGAGCTTCCAGGAGAAGAGAAGTTTGCCTGCTCTCTTTCTCCAATAATGGCTTTGCCACTTCTTGGCAGAGCCCAATTTGTAGTCTATCCTATTCCTCTAAGTTAATTCAAAGAAGTTTAGACAAAGGCACAGCCCTATCTTAAACATTAATTATATCATGATTTATCAATGTTTTTAGCAATATTGCTTGGATTTGTTAACTGCTAGATGAGCAGCAAACAAACAAACAAACAAACAAATCTCTTTTGCACATATCAAACTGTGGGAGGAAAGTGACTTCCATATGCTCATGACATACTCTATGTCACCCTTGCCATGCACATCACCTGCCAGCATGGGCCATGCCTATTCTCAGTAAATTCCAGGTCACAAAACAAAGAACCACTTAAGCTTTTCTGTCAGTATTGACACTTGAGCTGAACTGGCGAAGTGTTTCTCTCACTAGGAAATTGGCAAAAACCAGCAACTCAATCAATATCATAAGAAATCCTTTAAGAAATGGAAATCCTTTACACACAAAGATGGTAGCCATTCAAGTAATCATTTCTTTCAGGATACCTGAGACTTCCAGCCTCAATGTTAATTGAACAGGAAGTCAGTTGATATGGTAAATGAGTGGAAAAAAAACTTCACAAACTCAGCTAGGTGCCTAACCATTGAGCGCCCCCTTTTGGCCATCCAGCTAATTACAATTTCCAATAATTCCTAGTGGGTAGACTCTGTTCCTGGGAGAAACAAAGGAAAGATATAAAAGTAAACATTTGAAAATCCGAACTTCCATTGCAACCTTTGATTTTTGTATGCTGTCAAATAAACTTTGCCTCTGCTCCAAGTAACTTGCCCTGCACATTCTATGGATGGCCTGGCTAGATTTGAACCCAGAATTTTCTTGTAACAAATCCATGCTTCCAGGGAATGAAACAAGCCATTTTGTGTACAGCATATGACTCCACTTTAACACTGAAAAACTCCATTTTGATTTAGAAATTGAAAATGGACAATCAAAGGGAGAATGAGTGACTGTCTGGCGGTAAAGGTAAGATGATGAATCTTCAAATGTAACCACTTCTATATGGAATAATTAAAATGGAATGAAGCAGGAAATGGGAAACTGGTTTATGGAACTGAAGAGTGAAAAGAGCACAGAAAAACCACAGAAAATGATTGGGAGGAGGAGAATATTGACTTACAAAATCAAGAGAAAATTTCATAGTATTTATTGCACCATTGACTGCTGGAGATTAAAAGTTACAAAACCATGCCTTTCTAAATTAAAAAAAAAATCTGAGAGCATCGAGAGACACATGTATCCAATTTCTAATTAAATATCATTAGGTTATTCAGCAACACTTGGAGTATTTAGAAAGATAAAACCCCATATTGTAAAAAAAAATGAAAAATGATGCTCAAAACTATTTTAATGAAAGCAGCCGGCAATAATAAATATGTCCAATTAAAAGAAACTTTACATTTTAAGTAACTTATATTATCTGACATGATATCTTATTTATTATAAGTTGCAGTGTTTGTAGATAAGAAAATTAAAGAGGAGGAAATAAAACAGGAGAAATGAAGACAGATTATCAAAATCCATGTTTTAAGTTGTTCACATCTGTGTGAATTGAAATGGTGGGTGACTCAAAATTTTACCAAACTGTACTTTTAACATCAGTCTGTTTTTAATTATTGGAGTATCACAGCTAAAATTCAAAGGCAATTTTAAACAACTAGTCTTCAAACCAAATGTTTTATCATTGGGGTATGATTATTTCTTCTTATTTTCTTAATATTTTACTCAATGTTTGCACATGAGCATTTTTACCAAATTGAATGCAACTTTTGAATCAGACTTAAAATAACAATTTTGAATCCAATCCAATTGCCTCCACTTTTGGAATTATATCATAAATTCAAATCAAATTGAATACACAGTTAGAATTTAGCAGTAAGTTTGAATACAATCTTGTCTGATCCATATAACCCTAGAAAATACAGATGCTACATGGAAGCAGAACCCAGATCCACCACATTGACTAATTCTTTAAAGCTGGACTGCATTAAGAATTTTGAACATTTTTCCTCCCAAAATATTGATGATGCTCGATATCAAGAACCTCCACCATCATTTAACTTTAAGGAACTCTTTGGCAAGTTGTCATCTTCCTCCAAGAAATCTCAATCACCATTGTTTAATATAGTTGGATGTTATCAAGGTGAACATAAGTGTAATTTAAATGCTGCTCTGGCAGCATACCCAGGGCTCCAGGGAAATAAGACAATAAGAATAGCTCTACTGAATCAGGCTAAGGCCCATCTTTTTCCGGGATGTTCACAAGCAAGAGAGGGAAACAAAACCATTCTTATGCCTTTGTTCCCCTTTTGTGGGCTTTTGTAGACATATTGCAGTTAAATCAGAGATACCACTGGTGCTTGAATACTAATAGGCCTTGATATACCTGTCCTTCATATATTTATGCAATTCTCTTTTAAAGCTATCCAAGTTAATGGCCATGCCTCTGTGTTGTAGTAATGACTTTCAAAGGGTAATTATATGTGTTCTTTTATTTATTATCTATTTTCATTCATCTGTTCCAAAGAAGTATTTATTTATTTCTTTTGTATTCTAACTTTACTTCAGTGATCTCCATCCAAAGATCCTAGTGTTTTAGGGAGGGAGAAAATATTTTCCATTCCATTTTTTTCATCTCAGGCATCTTTTTCCATAACTCAGTCTTTTTTAAAATCCACAGTCCCAAAACTTCCGCTTTTCATATGAAGAAGATATTTGAGTCTCCTGATATTTTGGGGTTACTCTTATCAGCCCTTTTTGGACTCTATTTCATCTTTTTTTTTCAATTCAGTGACCACTATTGTATATACTGTTTGAAATGCTATACTGAACTATACTATAGTATACTGAAACATTCTAGAAATATACATTTCTATAAAAGCATTATAAAGTTTGCAGTTCCTTTTTCATATAATGATGTTAATATGGGATTTGGATTTTTGGCTACTTTTGGGACTCTGTTAGGTAAACATCTGCTTAAATGGAATTATGTACTTGTCTCTGGTTTAAAACAAACTCCCTGGGAAAATGAGTGAGAAAAATTTCTTCTCCTGTGGTGCAAGAGGTTGATATCCTCACTTTGGTACTGTTTCCTGATTGAAAGACCTGTCACCCAAATAATCCTGCAGCTCTTATTATGCCAGATGTGGAAGGTGGAGGAGAATAAGAGCAACAGTGACTAAAAGCTTTCAAGAGGTTTCTTGGCATTAATAGTCTGTCCGAATTAGAGGCAGTTGTTTATCCATACATGAACTGTATTTTGTTTTAAAGTGAATCACACTTTAAACATATAGTGTGTGTTTTTTTAAAAAAGAGGACATCTAGTCCTGAAAACATAGCATAAAGACTGTACAGTATGTCTGCAGTAAACAGTACACTCCTATTCTAAGATTATTATTATTATTTTAACACAATAAACAGCCAGAAAGAATACTCTCTGGGGATACATGATGATCATATGTTATGAATCACTTCTCTTATGCTCCATAAAACTGTGACTACAAGGGGGCATATGATGTTTTTAATTAAGATTCTCAATGCATTTTTTGGTTCCTAAAGAAACAACAAGCCTAATGATTTCTAAGTAAATAACAAGTGCACTTACAAGCCTTGTGGTAAATATGTACAATATTTACAATAAATATTGGAAAATAATGAAAAGACAAGCAAAAATATTTCTTCATCTTAGAAATGAATTCAGAATAACATGGCTTTCTATTTATGGCATATGTAAATGCTTCTTCCTGATTTAGGAATTCAAAGGAGCTTCATTCTGAGCTAACTCTATATAGCAGAGCAAAAGAGACCTACCAGAGTATCCTCTGTTGTATGATCAAGCCCTTGAAAGCTCTTCACAATGTCTCAGGTTTTCAGGAGACCAGGGTCAGTAGCCAGTCAGTCTCTCCAGTCAAGAGGCAAAGCTATGAGAATCACAAATAAGTAACTTTTTCCCCCTATGCAGAGAACCAAGAAGGAAAACTGTCACATTTCCGTGGATTATTTATCTGTCAGTAATGAGCCCATGTTGTAATTATTTCAGTGAAAGTGCTGAACACACTTTCAAAGCTGCTGCAGTGACTTTTTGTGTGTGTGGGGGGGGGGCTTGTTTTCTATCTGTGATCAGGATCAAATTTATTTTTTTTTATTTATAACTGGCTTTCCACTTGATAAGGGGCAAATTTTAGACTTGACATGAGCAACAATTCCCATATTTGTTTTTTTTTCATGGCCAGTATGGGTGAATCTATATGGACTTTTGTTTATCACATTGACAATGGCTTTGCTTAACATATCAACATTTATGCAACTGCTGTGCCATTATTTGTGATCCTTTTTTGAGAAAAAAGTTTACATATTCAAACCATCCTGATTATATATTCCTATACCGAGTGTTAACTATCACTACTCTTATATATTTGCTATACAAGTTACATCTTAAAAATGGAACTTGTAGAGACATTTTATATGACATGCAGTTAAAAGTTAATCAGGATGTACATTGCTTTGACTAAATTGTTCTTAGACAGGAAATATCATGACTCCTCTCCGGAGTCCAATAGTCCTCTGAAGAAAATTCAGATAAGAACAAGATTTAACTTATCTTTTCTATGTAAGAATGTTTCCTGTTTTTTCCCTATGGCTACAGTTGTTCCTAGATATATGACTCAGCTCTATCTCTTTTAGTATAAACCACTGTATTTCATTCTTTTGAAGCTATGATCTTTCCCGTTAATTTATTAAAATAAAAAACAGACCTTTATATATTTTTACATTTTCATTCAGATTTGATAGTGCTGTTTAAAATTGAATTGGCTACTATGCTAGTAGCATGAATAGTAATTAATACTCTATTAATTCTAGTAATTAATAAAGCTTTTTAATTGTTGCATCAATTTAATTATCATAATTACTTATTTTCAAAGAACATATAAACCTGTTTGAGAATATGACAACCACATTTCTCATAGCCATTGGTATGGATCTCAGTGTGAAAAATCCTTGGATAGGAAAGAAAGCATTATAAAGTTACAGTAGTAGTGACCAAGTTTTCTTTCCTTACCTCATTTAAAAGTCTGGTATTCTCTTCTTCTGGGACTGCACTCGTCAACTATCATCGTCAGCTATAGGGGTGAGAAGGCTACTAAAAGAAAAGTTAGCATGTTTTGCCAACAGCAATTACAGAACAAGAGAGTTGGAAGGGACCTTAGAGGTCTTCAAGATCAGCCCTCTGCTCAAGCAGTTCTTCAATATCAAGTTAATTTTGCAACTTGGGAGTTTAAGGGGGAACTTGTAGGATCATGATTTAATAAAACTTCCAATTCTCATTCTCATACTTATTAATGAAATGAAAAAAAAATGTTACAAAGCTGAAAACATGCCATTTTGCCAGAGGTTTTTGATGCCACGATTTTACAAAGCTGGGGGACCATATATGGTTTGCACATGGTGTATGGACTATAAGTTGTCCATCCTTGCTCTAGACCTCCTAGAATATGAAATATAAATTCACCTGATCTGGACATCCTTAACTAAGGAAAATAAAGTTTTATTGTACTTTTGCAAATCACTCTATACTATACCAATCTTAAAAGAATTGCTATGTTATGCTTCTAAGCAAATAGAAGGCTGAATTACTGGTTTAGCATTATTTTACTGGTGCCTGGTCTCCTCTCTTGTTCTGCTGTACTTCCAAGATTTAATGATTAATTATCTAAATGATGCAGGCTTTCATAGCTGGATAGATGTAGACAGATCAAGCATTCTGTTCCCCTTTCACAAATATCATTATCCTGTAAGACATATTACAAAGGGTTGAGGCAAACAGGGATATTTCATAATAAAGGAATCACAGCATGCATAAAAAGGCAATTTGCTAAATTATTTAAAACAAGTAAAATGATTGTTTCTCAGTTGCATGCCTTAAAATCATAGATTTAATAAGTAGCATGGAGTTTAGAAACTATGAATAATGAATAGGAAAAAAGATTTCTGGGTCTGAAGTTTTTGAAAGGATTGGCCAATTTTGTTTATTTATTAGCAAAAATATATATTGCTCCATCCTCATCATTCTAGGTGGTGTACAGATGAATCTCAGGAAAAAACAAGTAATCCCCAAATAAAATAGTAAAAACAATTTTCATCATATAGTTTCATAAGGACAAATGTTGACAATAAGCAAGACATATCTGTTTCTTTCCTATGTGCATGTCTTTAGAATCATAAAAGATGTGAAGACAGGAAATGTCTTCAAAACAAAAGCTTGTCAGTGAAAAATGTTAATCATGTCTTTTCATGATTGAAAAGATATTTGCTGGTCAGAATGGAAACCAGTAATTTTTCCGCAATATCCCATACATATTTTAATGTTTTCCCTCTCTGTCTAGGTGAGGGCTGTTGATTAGCCTAGCATCATACTGTGACTGTATACCATATTTACCTAGTCAGCTGACATTGGCACTATGTTATTAATCCAAGGTTCTTCTGCAGCACCTCGTCACATGAAAATACTGGTAGCCGTACGTGAAAAGGCCAGTTCTGTCCTCCATCGTTTGAAATGCTGCCTTAAGATAGGATTTTGCTTAAATGTGTTCCTAGTATCATGCAAACAAAAGTGAGAAGTTGTATTCCCATGCTATATTTTTAAACATGGCTTTTGGACTCTTTAATTGTGGTTGATTACTGCATTTCATTATATTTTAAAATTATGATACTGATTATTTTAACTTGTGATTACTTAAATTATTTTATACATCATCTTATATGTAAAATACATCAATAAATATTTTCTCCCATTGGCTGCTTCCTTCATCTTCCTTAGTTAGGTAAGTGATGCTATTATCTGGGTTACATAGCATGAAACAATCCAGATCCAATGGGAAAAATAAAACACACTTTAGTCAACAGATGCTGATGCTCAATAACTCTCTAGGATATCAAATACTATTTCTTTTTTTAAATAAATTCTTGGTTTATATAATCTTTCCCAAAGCACCTTCAGGATGCTTTTGCCTAAGACTGTTTTTATAATATACAAGTGGCTGTCTTCCACTTCTTCTTCAATTGTTATCCGAGTCAGGCTTACTGATTATATTACCAATGCATCTAGTTTCGGTCTAGTAAAAAGTATGTGAAGATTACCAAAGGGAACTCATAGCCCATTAACATCCCTCTCTGTCACCAGCCTTAGTGCATCACTGGAATTACACAAATATTAATGTCAGGATATATAAGTTATAAAAAGCCTGCTTGGTTTTTTTTAAATATGTGACTGAAAAATGTAACTGAAATTAGCATGCTAAAAGAAAGCAAGGGGGAAAAACAATTTATCTCCTTGGTTGCAAAAAATGATAACCTTCTCTCTGGAGTCACCTTCATACCACAATTGAAGACAACTCTGTTTCCAAGAGGATCAGCCCCATCACCCTTTTAAGCATTTCCCAAGCTCCCTAATCATGTCCAAGTATTCTTAGAATTGAAAAGCTGCTTAAGCTTTATACTGATATTGCTCAAATGAAGTGCAAATATCCTCAAAAGAAAGATGTCATTTCAGAGATGTCAGTGGGTGGCAGCTTAATAATGCCTGAATGAGATTCTCGGCTCCTAAAAATGCTATTGTGTCGAAGAAGATTACTAAGTAGAGACATGAAGAGTAACGTATTAGGTACCGTCCATTAAGAAAAAGCAAGGAAGCCATTCTTGTTTTCCAACAAACAACCTGGGATCTTTATTGTTGCTGTCTACTAGCTTCCTAATTAAATTAAGTCATGTGGGCACATCTATTAATTACCTGACACAGAACTGTAAAGATGAAAAATGCTATGCAGAAATATATGCACATAATCATTCTGTTGCACTCTGCATTTTTGACCTCAACATTCCTAGCAGGAATAATAAGTGGAATGGTGGGGGGGAACCAGACTCTAACACTTTCCAAGGAAATACTAATTAAAATTGTATTTACTTATGTTCAGAATTATTTGATGGATGTTTACTAGAACAGAGCAGTATGATTCCAACTACCTGTACAAATTTGTCCTTGAGAGGACCAAGCTGAACACAATAATTTCCACAGTAATGGAATAAGCCAATAAAGGTAAGCCTAGTGAAAGACCAGATGCAGCCTTCTGACTTTGAAACAGTGGATATTGACTGAATCTGCAGGCAAACCTCAGGAACATTCAGTGAGGTCTGGATGGGAAGTAAAGGAATTTTGATTAATTAAGACATCCTCAGAGGAACAATTTCCCACATGATCTCCAACTATGCTGTTCATTGGAAGTTAGGGAAGGGAAGATCCTGGAAAGCAAAAAATGCCTAGAGTGTATGCCAAGAGTACATACTTGGCAGGATGACCATAGGTATAAATCAGGCATCTATATTAGGCAGCAGCAATATAAGAAAGATACCAGAGTGTCACTTTAGTGACAATAGCAGAGGCATCAGTTTTAATTGCACAAAAGGCAATAGTAAACCAGTCTTGTGTTTTGCCAAAAAAGCCACATGGATAGACAATGTAGAGTGATTGATGATATAGTGCCAGGTGATGGGCCCCTCAGGTCAGGTGGCACTGAATATGCTACTGAGGAACAGGTAAAAATCTTTTGGGAAAATAATGCTGTCCATGATATGGGTAGATTAATGGATGTCTACAGATCTCTAGTAGCTCATGTTGTGCAGGGAAAGAAAATCAAAAGCTACAAAGACAAAATTAGAGTCAGAAAACAGAAATTAAGAAACATGAGTGTTCTGTTCGTTGGTGGGTAGACATTGACGAGACGTATTGAACAATGACAAGTCTTTTATTGTACATGCAATTGCAAAACAGAACAGAAAACGAAACTAGGTCCCTCCTTCTTATACATGGAGCTTTGGTTAACACCAACCAATGACTGCAAGGCTTTCTCCTGCACTAAAATAACAACCCTGCCCGGGCCCCAGACATTCTGTCTCTTGGTGGCCACGTGGCCAGCTTGCACCTGCTACCCATAATAACTGAGTACATTACACCCCTCCCCCCTTAGTGAGGAGCATACTATACCCCTTTTTTATAGATTTATTTAATAGGCCGCCCCCTGATGGAGGCCACTCCTTTTTCCACTTTCTGTAAGCCGTTTCCGTAAGGAGGCTTACCCGTTTGTCCCAGCTCCCTTAGCCACCCGCAACCTTCTCGGACGAAGTGCTCTTCCTTTATTCATTAGAGCCTTTGCTACCACGAGCAGTTAATGGAAGCTTTAACCCGCATACGCGGGGCCATAATTTACAGAACATTAGTGCCTGATGATACCTCCCAATGCTTAGCAAGAACTCTGCTCGCTTAAGCTAGCACAGACAAAGTCCTCACGTATTCCTTGAGGAATTTGGGAGGCCCTCGGACTCGCTCCGATCTCTGCGGAAGTGCCGCGGTTGCCTGATCTGCAAGCTTGCCCACCGGGCTCGGCAGACCAGGACTTGGGGATCCGTATGAAATGGTCAGAGTTGGGACCTGTAGGCTGGTCTGTCGGTCCAGCTCTGCGTGCCCGTTTGGGGTGGTATTCCCCGGATGGGTGGCGTTCCCAGAAGGGGTGGTATTCCCCTGGTCTGTAGAAATAGAAGGTTGGGAGCAGTGTCCCGAATAGGTAACCCCTCCCCATGGAGAGGCTTGAAAAGCTGATCTCCTGCCATATTCCCTGCGTGTTATGCCCGAGTCAGGAGCCGCCTCGATGGCAAACCCCTCAACGCTGTTTGCAATAAACCACCCTCATGGTCTTGTTGACCGTCCCGACCGTCCCGATCGTTCTCGGGAACTTCCTCCCCCCCCCCAGAGCAGAGCCAGGAGCGGAAGAGTGGCTAGGCAACCACCAGCGAAGCTGGTCGATGTGGCGCCGCAGCACCCGACCATCATCCAGAACCACTTCGTAGGAGAGCGGGCCGGTGACCCGACAAACAACAGCCACCACCCACAAGTTACCAGGCCCATAATTTCGAGCCAAAACTGGATCACCCACGTTTAACCGCCTCGGTGCCCGCGGCTGGGACACCTGTGGCGCTACCCGGTCCGGGTGCAACCTGTCAAGCTTAGTGATGAGTCTGTGCCCCCAATGGAGCTCGGCAGGGCTTTTGCCCATCGCTGTGCACAGGGTGGTGCAGTGGCAAAGGAGAAAGCCCACCAACCGGTGATGCCAGTTGCTGTGCGTTATCCGCTTCAACGATTCTTTCATTGTCCTCACCATACGTTCTGCTTGACCATTGGACGCCGGGTGAAAGGGTGCCGACGTAGCATGGCGGATTAAGTTGGCCCTCAAAAATGACTGAAACTCCACTGAAGTAAATTGAGCTCTGTTGTCAGAGACAATCACGTCAGGAAGGCCGTGCGTTGCAGAAATGCCGCAAAGCACCCTGATGGTGATAGTGGATGTTGCAGTGGACACCGGAGTGACTTCCAGCCACTTAGAGTGACTGTCCACCACAATGAGGAAGAGCTGCCCCTGAAAGGGCCCGGCATAGTTGATATGAATCCTCGACCAAGGAGCATGAGTTGTTTCCCACCTATGGATAGGGGCTTGGGGCATTTCAGGCCGGGACTGCTGGCATGTGTGGCACCCGTGGACCTGGGCTTCGACCTCTTTATTGAGCCCTGGCCACCAAAGGTAGCTGCGTGCAAGCGCCTTCATGCGGACAATTCCTGGATGTCCCTCATGCAGAGAAACAATGACTCTAGCCCTCAATGAGGTCGGAATGACTACTCGACTGCCCCAGAGTATACACCCCTTAAAGGTGGATAACTCAAATTTTCGTTTCCAGAAACTCTGGAATTCCGCACCCGGACATGTGTCCGGCCATCCTGACAATACCCAATTCAACACGCATGTTAGCGTGTTGTCGGCAGCTGTCTCTGCGGCTACATCCCCCGCATGGAGACAAGACTCGGGCAAATCCTGAATGGATAGAATGTGGTTTGCCGGTGCTGGGTCAGGCTCAATTTGTTGTAAGGGCAATCTGCTGAGGCCATCTGCGTGGCCCATTTCTTTGCCCGGTTTGTGAATTAAACAGAAATCGTATGCCGAGAGGAATATGGACCATCTCAACATTCTGGGCGATAGGATGTGGGGCGTTTGTTTGTTTGTCATAAACAACCCCAGAAGTGGCTTGTGGTCCGTAAAGACTGTAAAACGGCAACCATACAAAAAGTCATGGAATTTCTTAATTCCTGCCTCTCGATCAATTTGCACGTAGTTGCGCTCAGCTGCAGAAAGGGTTCTAGAATAGTAGGCTATAGGGACTTGCGTCCCGTCTGCCTTAAGGTGGCTCAACACCGCCCCAATCCCATAAGGAGATGCATCGCAAGCTATGCTAACTGGCAATCTCTCGTTGAAATGAGCCAATACTGCGTTAGACAACAGTAATGCCTTGACCTGAGCAAAACTTCTCTCGTGGACATTCGTCCACTTCCATGTAGCCTGTTTGTCCAAGAGCCAGTGTAACAGCTCTGCCACTGCGGCCTTGTGGGGAAGGAAGGCGTGATAGAAATTAAGGAGTCCAAGAAAGGCTTACAACTCCTCTTTTGTTTTGGGGCTGGGCGCCTGCTGAATCACCTTTAACTTGGACTCAGCAGGTGGATGCCTTTGGCATCTATCCTGAACTCCGTGGAAGTAACTCCAATCTTACATTTTTCCTTTTTAAGTCGTAAGCCTGCTTCACGGAACCGCTGCAACACTTCCCGTAGCCTGTGAGCCAGGACTTCGACTGATTCCCCTGCAATGAGGACATCATCAAAGTAGGGGCATACACCCGGAATGTTTTGGAGCGTGCGCTCCATGACACTCTGGAAGATGCCTGGGACTACATTAACCCAGAATTGCAACCTCCGCACCTTAAAAGCTCCCCGGTGTGTTACGATTGTCTGGGCCTCTGTGGTGGCGTCATCCAGCGGCAGCTGTTGATAGGCCTGAGCCAAGTCTAACTTAGCAAAAATGCGACCTCCCTTGAGAGATGCCAGAATATGGCTGACTACCGGCACCGGGTAGGAATGCTGCTGTAAAGCTTTATTCAAGCTGCATTTGTAGTCAGCACAGATTCTGACTTCTCCATTGGCCTTAAGTGGCATGACGATTGGGGTTTCCCATGGACTACTATCCACAGGTTCTAATATGCCTTGCTGCAACAGCTTGTCCAGCTCGACATCAATTCGATGCTTCAGTGCAAAGGGCACCCGGCGAGGTTTAATCCTCACTGGAGCAACAGAGGGATCTAACCTCAAAACGATAGGTGAGCCTTTATATTTTCCTAGCTCTGGGTTAAACACGTCCGAAAACTCCTCACACACTTTCGCCAGGTCGACCATTTGCAGACTATGAAGTCCGGTCACCTGAATCCCCAAAGCCTCGAACCAATCGAGTCCAATTAGGCTCGTGCGGTTTCCGTCGACTACAACGATATCTAACGGACCCTTGAATCCCTTGAATTGTACCCCCATCGTGGCCTCCCCCTTGACACAAACTCTAGAGTTCTGAAAATCTGTTAGAACCAGATTCGACGGCCTGAGCTTAATCCTTTGGCCGCTTCTCCTACAGATTTGCTTAAGTGTGCTCAGAGAAATTATGGACAGGGCCGAACCCATGTCCAATTCCATTCTCGGGGGACCCCTTGAAGCCTGACTTTGATGTGCAGCTTCTTTTTTAACGGCTGGTGAGCCCCCGTCCTCTGAATGCTTCTTCTACTGGCACAGAACCCCACCCTGTTTTGGCTGGGGACCCCGGTACCTCTCTGAGGCAACTCTTCCTTAGGGTTTGTTTTTCCTTGGCCCAAACAGCCCTGCTTGCCACACACCCGACAATTGGCAGCGCAGAAATGGCAGTCCACTCGTTTGTGCCAACCCCCGCACCCAATACACCACTGGAAAGGATCTGTCTTGTCAGGAAACCGAGGGGGGCCTTTCGCTGGGGGTTGCCGCAGTAGATCGACTTCTTGATCCGACGCGGCATCTTCCTCCGATCCTGCGTCCTCGTGGTGGATGACGTGCAGTGGCTGAAAATTCTTTGAGAGGCGCAAGGCCTTCATGGCTCCTCCAGCTGCCTTTTCAGCGGTTATCTCGCGCAATGCATCTTGGAAAGAAATTGTCTCTTTAGCAAAAATCTTTCGCTGTAGTTCACGACTCCTTAGGCCGCACACCAGACGATCTCGCAATCGTTCCTCCAAATCTTTAAAATCACATGGCCTCGCCGCTTGGAGAAGAGCTGAGATGAACTCCGCAGCGGATTCTCCTGGGCACTGGTCCCGCTGCTTGAAAGCATGTTGCCATGCAATGATCGACAGCTTCGGCTGGAAATGCTCCTTTAGCATTTTCTTCAGGTCACCGTATGTCACAGCCTCCAGTGGCGCAGGGGACACTAAGTTCTCCGCTATCTCAAAAACGGCTTGGCCGCACATGCAGAGGAGCATTGCAGCCTTCAACTCGTCTTCCTGAATCCGGTTGACCCTGAAGTAGTTTTCAGCCCGGGCGACGTACAAACTCCACCTTGCAGGGTGAGCGACGTCGAATTCGTCAATCCGCCCAATTTTCGCCATGGTAAGGTCTCTGTGGTCACCTCACTACCACGTGCGGCCATTACTGGAAGGTGTTCCAGGCAGTTCCTTGCAGCACTCTCCCCCAGCATTTGCGTACTGGCGGGTGAGTGAGCCTCAATAGGAACGCCGTTCCTCCGCGTGGTCCGGCCCTTCTTAAGGTGATACAGGGCCTTCTTTATGGTGGCAGCAGAATCCCACCTTTGTTGCCAGTTGTTCTGTTCGTTGGTGGGTAGACATTGACGAGACGTATTGAACAATGACAAGTCTTTTATTGTACATGCAATTGCAAAACAGAACAGAAAACGAAACTAGCTCCCTCCTTCTTATACACGGAGCTTTGGTTAACACCAACCAATGACTGCAAGGCTTTCTCCCATGCTAAAATAACAACCCTGCCCAGGCCCCAGACATTCTGTCTCTCGGTGGCCAGCTTGCACCTGCTACCCATAATAACTGAGTATATTACAATGAGCATGGGAAATCTCCAAATAATAAAAAATAGTGAATTGAAATGTCTAGAATTGGACACAGTCAGAAGATCATGCTGTTTACTACTTAGGCACAAGAATAAAGAAGTAAGAACAGGACTTTGGTGCAATGCAGTTAGCTACCAAGTAATATCAACTGAACTTCAGACACTTAACCAAGTTTATGTTCCAGCTAAAGATACAGAAAAAGAAGTGGTTGATGAGGAGTTGGGGGGGAGGATTGGTTGAGTTCACTTTGAAATTAACAGAATATGCAAGCAAGATATGCTGCTTGTGATTGGAGGCTGGAATGTCAAAGTGAGAAATATTATGGAGGAAAACATGACTGGCTTAAGAAAGAGAAATGAAGCAGAATGACTTATTAATTCCTGCCAATCCAAGGATTTATTCATTACTGATACAGTCTTTGAACAACCAAAATGTCACCTATATATATAGATATCATTAGATGGAGTATGCATAAATCAAATTGACTATATTATTGGTACAATAAAATGGAAAAGTCAGTTATAAAAGCAATGATATGGTCAAGGATTGACTGTGGAATGGATCACAAATTGCTTATGTGCAAGTTCCAAGTCAAACTAAAGCAGAAGACCAACCAATTTGTACAGTATGGTTTGAGCATATACTCACCATTTTGAAGTAAAGGATCAAAAATTGCTTTGAAGTAAGTTCTGAGCCTCATTGATATGGAGCCAGAGGAAGTGTAAACAGAATCAAAAAAAGTTGTTAAGGATAAATGTGAAAAGAGACTAGCAAAGAAGAAGAAACAGAAGAAAGCAAACTAGAAGCACACATAAAAATGAACAGTAGAAATTGCCAAGAATGGAAGAAAAACATAAATCAAGAAAGACAAAAATACCAGATATTTAACAAAGAATTTCAGGGAAATATTAGAAGAGAGACAAAAAGCAGTATGATGGCATCTGTAATGTCAATGAAGATGGAAACAGATATGGAAAAACAAAAAAAGGTTTCCAAAATATTTCCAAATACAGGCTGAAGTCCATAAGTCTTAAAGTTGCCAAGGATGGACACCCCTGGTCTAAACACAACACAGTATTCTCTGTTTCATACATACAGTATCTTCAGCAAGCCAAGATTGCATCAAATTTGCATAATGTAAAATGACATACACAAATTCTCTCCTTACATGCTGGTGTCCCAACGTCTGATGGAAATACATAAATTGCAGTGTTTATGTTTTTCAGACAATGACTCACATTCCATTTCTCTCCCATCTATATTCTTCAATTCTCCATTCCTCAGTTCTGTGACAGTTTCAAGTACCTGGTGACAACAACAAAAGCAAATTATTTTACAGAGACTAATTATGATGAATGTCAGATATGTTTTCCTGAATGGTACTTCCACCCAACAGGCTAAGCAATTATAACTGGTTAGTGCACACTTCAAATACCCCCCCCCAAAAAAAATCTGTGATTATGTCAAGGAAGAATCATGATATCCCTAAAAACATAGGGTAACAAATGATATCTAAGAAATAAAAGGATTTAGAATTATTAGCTATTGGGATTTTTCTGTTTAGGAACATATATGTACAGTGCATTGAGAAAGTATTCAGACCCCCTTCACTTTTGTCAATTTTGTTATGCTGCAGCCTGATTCTATAGTTATGAGTTTCATTTTTTTCTCATTAATCTACACTCAGTACCCCCTAATGACAAAGTGAAAACAGAATTTTAGAAAGGTCTGTAAATTTAGTAAAAAGAAAAAACTGAAATATCAGTACTTTGTTGAAGCACCTTTGGCAGCAAAGGTGCAGCCTCGAGTCTTTTTTGGTATGACAGTGGACAGCCATTTTCAAGTCCGTCCAGAGATGTTCAATAGGGTTCATGTCAGGGCTCTGGCTGGGCCACTCTAGGACACTGTTGGGATGATATTGGGCAGATGATCAGCAGTGCGTAGTTTCCTCCAGACATAACGTTTAGAATTGAGCCCAAACAGTTCTATCTTGATTTCATCAGACCAGAGAATCTGTTCCTCACAATCTGAGAGTCCTTCAGGTGCTTTTTTGCAAATTCCAAGCAGGCTTTTATGTGTTTTGCACTGAGGAGAGGCTTCCATCTAGCCACTCTGCCATAAAGTCCAGATTGGTGGAAAGCTCTAGTGATAGTTGTTCTTCTGGAACTCTGTCCCATTTTCACATAGGAGCTTCGTCAGAGTGGCCATCGGGTTCTTGGTCACCTCTCTTACCAAGGCCCTCCCCCCCAATTGCTCACTTTGACCAGGCGACCAGCTCTTGGAAGAGTCCTGGTTGTGCTAAACTTCTTCCATTTGAGAATTATGGAGGCCACTGTGCTCTTAGGAACCTTCAGTACAGCAGAAATTTTATTGTAGCCTTCCCCAGATCTGTGCCTTGCAATAAGCCTGTCTCTGAGCTCTGCAGACAGTTCCTTTGACCTCATGGTTTCTGTTCTGCTACAGCGGGGGTTTCAAACTGCCGGCCTGCGGGCCGGATGCGTCATACCAAAACCACGCCCACCCCATTGCTGGCAATGGGAAAAAAGTTGCGATACATCGCGACACATCACGTGACGTCACGGGTTTGACACCAATGTGCTACAGTATGCATTGTCAGCTATGAGGCCTTCAAATCATGTCCAATCAATTTAATTTATCACAGATGGACTCCAATCAAGGTGTAGAAATATGTCAGCAGCAATTAACAGAAATGGGAGGCACCTGAGCTAAATTTCAAGAGTTGTTGCAAAGGGTTTGAATACTTATGCCAATGTGATATTTCAGATTTTTCTTTTTAAATTTACAGACATTTCTAAAATTCTGTTTTCACTTTGTCATTATGGGGTACTGCGTGTAGATTAATGAGAAAAAATAAATTTCAACAATGGAGAATCAGGCAGCAGCATAACAAAATTGACAAAAGTGGAGGTGGTCTGAATACTTTTTGAATGCACTGTATATAATGTATGTATGTTCTATAGTTAAACGAATTTATCACTAATTCATACCTTTAAGTTAATACAGTTTGGCAAACTGTAGAATCAGGCAGCAGCATAACAAAATTGACAAAAGTGAAGGTGGTCTGAATACTTTTTGAATGCACTGTATATATGTATGTTCTAGAGTTAAACGAATTTATCACTAATTCATACCTTTAAGTTAATACAGTTTGGCAAACTTTGTACTGTCCCTTTTGTTTTCTTAAATTTATTTTTTATGTTACTGACATCAAATTAAGCAAGAATAATATATCAAAGTGATTCATGACAAAATTTAATTTCATTCTTATATTATAAAAGTAATATCTCTCTCATATAATATACCTATACAGTATCATATCACAATCTATTATAATAGAATGTATCATATATGTATATTCATATATTTTACACTATTATAGCATATTATTTAGTAATCATATTATATATATATTATTACTTAATTAAGCAGCATATGTTATGATAGTATTCTTGAAATTGTTAGAACCAAAAAAAGGACTTGTTCAAGGACATTTTTGCCCTGCTAAATGAAACTAGCGCTAAGGTGATTTGTACTCTTATGTAACTGTTTAAGGAATGACAAGCCCACTGGAACAGATTTGTATAAATGCTTGTTCTCTTTTAATTTCATTGTGTTATATTTCTTCTTTTTTTGTTTTTCTTACCTTGAGATACAGTATATAAGTGATACCAAAGAATAAAGCAGTAGTACTACCTAGATCAATTGCTGAGATGAGAGACTCATGATTAGGGATAGATGCAAGGGATGGTGATAAAATCTTATCAAGAATTGTGAGCTTCTTTGGGGGGGAAAATGGACCAAAATAAATTGGTGATTTTTTTTAAAAATGAAACTGGAAGGATTCTTCATCAAAAGACACTGATTTCTAAACTTGAATCTAAGCTTGCTACTACTAAATTAAGGTTACCACCTTTTAAAAAATATCCCATCTTTGCCAGGCAGACCTAGAATGGTCTACTTTTCCCTGGAATAATTGACTTTATTGAAACTTCAGGTGGAAAACTTCCTTATTTTGTTTTTAACAAAATACGCAAATTTATTCATGAACAAGACAGAAAGAACTTGATTTCCTAAAATTCAGTCTGCATATATTTCCCTTTTTTCTGATTCATGCAAACAACTTTAATACCTTTTAGAAGCAAATGTGAAAATGTAGCAGCAAGCTTGCTTTGAAGCTTTGAAGCATTTTTAGTAGATGTTTTAACCAATCTGTCACTATGATATTAACATCTCTCCTGCAGCAGTTCTCAACACTGGGAAGTGTAAACTTCATCTCTGGATTTCTTCATCCAGCATAGCTATGAATTTCTGGGATTTGAAGTCTATTTTCAAGCTGCCAGGGTTAAGAAACACTGGGCGAGTGAAGAAGGTGTAGCTTATGGCTAAAAAAAAAAGCTACTGATTTGATGCAGCATATGAACTCAGGCATTTGACTTGTAAATAGTTTATGGCTCAGTGTTGTGTAAACTGGGCCTTGTTAGAGGAACTTTGATTAAAACAAATCTTGATCTAATGCAAACCCACTTGTTCATTGTGTAAGTCTCTTCCAATTCTGGCTATCTATCCTTACTATGGACCACCTAGAGTTACCTTAATGAATAAAACAGTGATTGGTAAATAAATAAAGCTGTTCTTATTATCTCATACATAGCATGCAGTGATTTGCTTATCTACAGCTGGCATTTGGGATCATTTTTTGCACTGCTGTATGTGGAGGTATTTTAACTGTTCTCCCCCTAGTGACACACTTTGCTTCTGAATGCTCTGTATTTAATTTTTATTTTAATTCACTTTAAGCACTGATCCTCTTATGCATTTTTAATCATATGCTTAGTCATACAACACACAGTGCCAGCACTATAATGGGCCAACCTAGGAAGGACAAGTTAACTGAAGAAATTATAAAGAGCCACATTTGGAAGGAAAAGATTGAATAATTTCCTCTGATTACGGTCATATCTTTCAGGGGAAGGGAGTGGAAAATGTCATTATGATTTCCAGCCTGATTGTAAATATGAATTAAATCACCAGCTGTAGCAAATGCTGGCAGTGGAATGGCCATTTTCACCACCTCCAAGGGGCTACTGTAGATCTGCATGAGAAACAATGGAAAAAAATTCACTTTTTTTCTGAATTTCAGCCACCTTTCTCTTTCTACAAGCTCTTTGGCTTATCACAATTATGAAACAATTAGCTAAACAAAGAGCTGGTTCATGCATCCTGAACTTGGAAGAACATTAAAAACTATATTGATTACTCCTAATTTACTATTTGATTGTCAGTATTTACTGGTTTTGTCAATGGAAAGCTTTGCCTGGAGTTTTTCCTCATTAGATATAATACCATGCCAGTACTTCAATGTATTCAAATGCTTTCATTAAAATAGTTTTGAGTATTAACTGTGCAGATCTACTGTAAATACAGATCTAGATACATTCCTTGGTATTATTAAATGTAAAGTAAAAACAGCACAAGTTGTATGAGTGAAGTTATACTCTTGACTTTTTTGACTCTCCCTTCCAGGACCTCTCTCATGCCTTACAATTGTCCTTGATATCACCCTTTCTTTCTCTTTGTGGATAGCCTGGAAATCTTCACTTTGAAACTCTATGGAAAATGGAATTTTCTTTTTGTACAGAAAGTACAAAGCATGCTAAGGAGAGTTATCAAGACATAAACAATGAGACAATGTCTATTTTTCCTCCTCTTTCAAGCAGAATATTAAGTTCTCAACAATGTGCCTCTTCCACCTCCAGTATATATCATGCTGAATGAGCAAAATTATTCATGGCTGTTACTTTATTATGCATTCAGCTGAATGTGTTACATTAATTAGGGCATCTTGATTTAATACATGCAGATGCATTTGGTTACAGAAACCATTTTTATTTATAGAATGCAATTTTTTGGAAGAACTTTGCAGTCTTTTTTTCCTTTCCTGCTGAAAAACATTTCAGCTTTGCACTAGTAAGTCCCAGTAGGAGCTGTTAAATATGTCAACTGGAGCATTATCTCTGGTACGTTTACTCAAAAATACAACTTCTTAAAGATTCCCAAATGAAGGAATATGGCTGATAATACAGTCCAATGCATATGTACTCAAAAATAGGTCCCACTAAGTTCAGTGAGTCATACTCATAGGCAATTACTTCTAGGTATGCGCACTTATTGTAGCCTTCTGGCATTTTGTCTGACACTTTTTTACTTTGTGTTATTATGCTTTGTCATTTTTGCTGATTTTACTTTTTTGTCTTTTCTCTATGCAAGTTGAGTCATGATGGTGAAAAAGAAGGAACTGAAAGAGCTGACATTGAAGAAGAAGTTTGATCTTTTACATTTTCTAGAAAACAGTAGTCAAAAAAAGAAAGTGGAACATTTTGGTGTCAGCATGACAACAGTAAGCAATATTCAAAAACATAAGGATGAGTACCTGGAGAGATATGATAAAGAAAGTGGAGATTTACAATGGAAAAGGAGAAAAACTTTACTGATGAAATCAATGAAGCCACGTTACATTTGTTCAAACAAATCCAAGAAATTGCTAAAAAGTTCTCAAAGGAGCTTGGGGCATCAGATTTCCAAGCATCAAGTGGTTGGCTCAGGAAATTTAAACTATGACACAAGATCTCCCAGAAAGTATTGTGTGGTGAATCTGATGGAGTTCCAGTAGAAGTTGTTCAAGAGTTCATTGAAAAGTTTCCAGACTTCACCAGTGGCTTCAAAGATGATGACATCTTTAACTCTGACAAGTGTGTGGACTCTTTTTCAAGGTGATGCCTGACAGGAGCTTCATTATGAGGGGTGACAAATGTAAGAGTAGAAAACTTTCTAAAGAACATTTCTCAGTTCTGCTCTGTGCTAGCTTAACTGGAGAGAAACTAAAACCTTTGGTGATTGGTAAATCAGCAAAGCCATGCTCATTCAAGAACCTGCAGCCCAAAGACCTTCCTGTCGCCTGGAAATCTAACAAATCTGCATGGATGACTGGTGCCCTATTTGAGGAGTGGATAAGAGGTATTGCCCAAGAAATGAAGAAGAAGAAATGGTCCATTCTCCTTGTAGTGGACAATTGTCCTAGCCATCCCCAGGTAAATCATCTTACAAATGTGACATTGAAATTTTTGCCTCCAAACACTACATCAAAAATTCAACCTCTCAACCAAGGCATAATCAAAACATACAAAATACACTACCAAGCCCAGCTTCTGCAGTGGGTCATTGCTAAAATGCAAACCTATGGTCCATCTGCAGAAGCAAAACAATCCATTGCATCCATTACTGCTCTGGATGCTGCTCTCTGGATTAGTTCTGCTCAGAATAAAGTTCAGTCTGAAACAATACAGAAGTGCCTCAAGAAAGCTGGATTGGGTACAACCCAAGAGCAAGATGTTGCAGCCCTGCTAGACAGCCCACCTCCCATGGCGGAATTCGAGGGAGTAGATTTAGAAGATTTTGTTGCAATGGATGATGACGTGGCAATCTGCAATGAACCTGACCCAGAAGCAATTTTCCAATTAGTATTGACCAAAGTACAATCCAGCAGAAAAGTGCTGTAAGCAACTGATGAAGCAGAAGACTTAAGTGAAGAATTAAGTCAGAAAAACACAGAAATTGCAGATATTCCAAAAGAAGAGGATGTCAGTCATTTGATAATGTAATTAAAGTCATTTGCCATGGAAAAATGCTCAGGTATGCTGAGTGATCTAGCCAGCGTTGAGAGTGCTTTCTCTGCTTACCTTCATAAAAAGAATACAAAACAGACTAAAATTGACTCTCTTTTTTCAGAAAGAATAAACAAACCATGAGAAAGCAATACATATGTAAATGTATTGATTTTGCATGATACAGTATTGTGTGAATGATTTTTCTGTGTTCTCACTATGTTTATTTTTGTATGACATTCTCTAATAAAAGCTGTACAATAAAACGAGGCACATATACATATCAGTATAGTTGTTCCATATGTTGATCCCATCCGTATGATGACCACTTTCCTTCAGTCCCTGGGGTGGTCAATTTTCAGAAGTTTTACTTTATGTGCATCTACATACACATACTATAAGAAACATTTTACTCATAATAAACACTGTATTTAAAATAATGTAAAATAAAACATAATACTACGGCCAATATCAGCTCTTTCGTATGAGCGCAAAAAATCCAGGTAATCCTATGACGAATCTTCAGTGTGTTTCTTGACAGTCATGTAATAGCTTTTAAACAATCTTTTCTATTACCTGTCATTTTTACTTAACATGGTAAACATAACATTCCTATCCATAGATAGAAACATAGCAATGTGTATCCCATCTATCTATTTTACAACATGCTGTCCACAATCTGAGTGAAGGGAAATAAATAAGGATACTTTAAATCATTCTGCTCATCCCTTCCTTATCTCCATGGTTTCATCTTCTTGTGGGCTTCGAGAAGTGTTATTCAAAAATATCAAGGAAGGAAGAAAGAAAAATAATCAAAGTATCTTAAGCAAAACAAATCACTTCATTAAAATGTGACCTCTTTGGCAGATACTGTGAACAAACATGCATATCTATGACAAGTAGCTGCTATTTATGTTTGAACGGTATATTCTGACATCTATTATGTATTCCAAAGGATGAGGAATATTATCAGGTCTGCAACCTCTAAACTTTTTTAAAATAATTGAAAAGTGCAAACCAAGTGCCTGAAGCAGAATATTTTGTGCTACAGCAAAGTTGCATTTCTCAAATAAATAATGTAGAGATAGAAAGAAATAAGAATAGAGTAGAGTAGAGTAGAGTAGAGTAGAGTAGAGTAGAGTAGAGTAGAGTAGAGTAGAGTAGAGTAGAGTAGAATAGAATAGAATAGAATAGAATAGAATAGAATAGAATAGAATAGAATAGAATAGAATAGAATAGAATAGAATAGAATAGAATAGAATAGAATAGAATAGAATACTGGCCAAAATTGTGGAAACCTTTTGGGAAAAGTGTATTTTTGAGGTTTGATGGCTAATAACACCACTTTCTTTTTGAGTAGTACCATAAAATTATATATCAATGGAAATATACTTTAATCAAGAATGTAACGCAACATAGTTTGTTCAATTATCTGTACTGTATTCTATGAAAAGTTATAGCCAAATAACCAGAAAAAGGAAGCACAATTTGCTTAGGTTGATATCAGGTAGCTTTCCTTCATCTGATTGTAGCCAATGAGCATGAGTGTTTAGAGAGCCAATCAGATGTCATCTTGTTTTGGCAATGAGCCAATCAGATCACAGTAGGATTCAGTTATTGATGTCATGTATTGAAGCTGAGAGGAGGACATTTGTCAGTGTGTTATGTGATCGCTATCAAGTTGGTTGGGTTTTTTTGTGTTCTTTCATTTAGTGAGCTTGTAAAACATAATAAAATTAAAGTAATGATGCAAAGAGTTGACTGGTTGCCCAGAAAGCAATATAAAATAGTATTATTAAGTGAGCAAGGCTACAGTTATAAAGAAATTAGAAGAAAAATTGGTGGAAACTTAATCAAAGGTGGCATTTCTACTGTACGCTTTTCCCAAAAGGTTTCCACAATTTTGGCCACTATTGTAGAATAGAATAGAATAGAATAGAATAGAATAGAATAGAATAGAATAGAATAGAATAGAATAGAATAGAATAGAATAGAATAGAGCTGGAAGGGACCTTGGAGGTCTTCTAGTCCAGCCCCTTGCTCAAGCAGGAGAACTTATACTATCTCAAACAGGTGAATGTCTAGTCTCTTCTTTAAAATCTCCAGTGATGGAGTGCCCATGATTTCTGGAGGTAAGCTGTTTCACTGGTTGATTGTCCTCACTGTCAGGAAGTTTCTCCTTAATTCCAGGTTGCTTCTCTTTTTGATCAGTTTCCAACCATTGTTTCTTGTCCTGCCCTCTGGTACTTTGGTGAACAACCTGGCCCCCTCTGCCTTGTGGCAGCCCCTTAGATACTGGAACACTATCATGTCTCCCTATTTCTTCTTTTCTTTAGACTAGCCCAGGGGTAGGCAACCTTGGCTCTTTTATGACTCGTGGACTTCAACTCCCAGAATTCCTGAGCTAGCCATGCTGGCTCAGGAATTCTGGGAGTTGAAGTCCACGAGTCATAAAAGAGCCAAGGTTGCCTACCCCTGGACTAGCCAAACCCAAGTCCTGTAGCCATTATTCGTATGTTTTAGTCTCCAGGCCTTTGATCATCTTTGTTGCGCTTCTCTGAATTTTTTCCAAACTCTCAACATCTTTTTTGTGATATGGTGACCAAAATTGGCTGCAGTATTCCAGGTGTGGTCTTACTAGGGTTTTATAAAGCGGTACTAATACCTCACGTGATCTTGATTCTATGCCTCTGTTTATACAACCCAGGATTGTATTAGCTTTTTTGGCTGCTGCTGCACACTGCTGGCTCATGGTTAAGTGATTGTCTACTAGGATTCCAAGGTCCCTTTCACAGTTACTGTTTTTAAGCCAGGTCTTGTCCAATCTGTATTTGTACCTTTGGTTTTTCCTGCCTAATTGTAAAACTTTGCTTTTCTCCACATTGAAACTCATTTTGTTGGATAGGGCCCATTGTTCAAGTTTGTCAAGATATTTTTGGATCCTGAGTTTGTCTTCTGGGGTGTTGGCTACTCCTGTCAGTTTGGTGTCATCTGCAAATTTGATGCGTTCCCCTTCAATTCCCTCATCTAAGTCATTTATGAAGATATTGAAGAGTACTGGCCTAAGATGGAACCTTGTGGTACCCCACTGCTTACTTCTCTCCAATATTCTTCACTACCTTTGTGGTGTTCAATTTTCCTCTTCTCAAGAGACTATAAGAAGCTTGGCCAAAGTTCATCTCTATGGAAAAACAGAAAGGATAGTTTTCCCCTCCTTATTTTTGCTCTGATGCATTTTAATCGTTTATGTTCAGCATGGATAGATAACTTGGTCAGTATGGATTATTCATAAGGCTATACCTGGAAATGTCTGTTTCCTTCTCCTGTCAAGCTTCATTTTTAAAATCTTCCATAGTGCTTGAGAATTTCTTCAAATTTCCATTAGTGCTTTCACTGGCGACGTTGGAGGGTAAAATCAGAGTCAGAGGCTGAAGAAGCAGACCAGGCAAGCTGTTAGCCTCCAGAGCCAGTAGTGAATCAGGTCCCTGTGGCAGCTTCAGGAGACAGTGAGCCTGAGCAGATGTGACTTGACTCAGATAATGAGAGGCCAGATTCTGGCGAGGGACCTGACTGAAGAACATAGCAGCAGCTATGAAGGGCAGAGTAAAAGCAATGAGAGGATTAGGGCAAGAACATAAGGCATCTCAGTCCCTAGAACTATGTAAGAGCAGATTCCCAAGTGGTCCAAGCTTTAATCAGTGGCCATTTGAGGAGACAAAAGCTCTGCTTGTCACAGCCTTGATCCACAACTTCTTCCTTGGTTTCCTTTTCAAATTCTGATTTGTTTTTAAATAGATTCTAGTTAAGGGTAATAGGATAGCTGGGGGCAATCTGCCCCTTGTGTGCATGATTGAGACCGCCTCTACTTGAGAAATGTGTATTCAAATCGAGATGCTGGTTGGTATGTAAGTTGATGTCAGCTGGCCAGCTGTAGATGTAAGAGTTTGTGACCTACACATTCACAAAAGCTCTGTTAGAGGTGGACCTGCAGTCAGAAGGCAATTTTTCTAGTATTGGGTTGGTGGAGAGTCAAGAAGGCTTCCTATGTGACACCCCCATGTAATGCAATGTGCCCCTAAGGACTTGCATTTGGTCCTCACCATTTAGAAAATCACTAAAGATATTTTTTCCCCAGGATTTTTTGAATAATTTTAATATTCTTATCTATATTTCAACAGTTTATGTTAAATGCCCAGAGTTGATTGAAAAATGGGTAGCTATATAAATGTTCTAAATAAATAACTAAAATGTCCCATGCTTGTTTTTCAAATTTGGTGGCTGCCCTTAGTACAGGGGAAAGGGAGGGTATGAATCAAATATATCACACAAACAAGACATCCAGTGAGTCCACAAAGATAGTTTCACAATAATAACATTCCAAATGTCAAGATGGGTTTTCTCCTTTTGTTGGGGGAGCCAGGAGCTGAGGTCCTCAGACCTGAGGGAGATTGTCAAAGATATTTTCAGTGTATCACTGGCTGTTCCAACCCATTATAGACACATTCATTGCCCCCCTCTTCACAGAATCTTGTCATTCCCCCTTTCCACCTAGGGTCAAAATACATTTGCAAATTGTTTTTAAAATTAGGCTGCAAACTATAGGAAATGAGTTTATGTGAACTGGAAGTTCTTTTCTCTTTTCCTGCCCATCTTAAGTTGTCCTGTAATTCATGGCTAACTTAGTTTCACTAAAGCTATAGTATGTGAGACTGGCTAAATTATGTTGATGATAAAGAAAAAAAAGCAATAAACACCAGAAAAATAAAGAAGAGGATATCCTAAATGCTGGTGGTAAATGTCTTCTATTGTGTTTGGAAACTGTGTCTGTATAAAATTTCACCAGGACTTGAGATATTTCCTTTTTCCTAATTGTGTTGAGCTACACTGTTCACTTGATCCATATAGGTTTTTGTTTTATACCTATAGTCAGCTAATCAGTGGGAATCTAAGCCTATTTAAACTCATTACAGCCTCTAGTATTCTCTAAGGCACTTCCACATAGCTCCCAAAGCCTCAGACACATTTTCCTAGAACACTGCAAATTGCTTTACTGCTATTGCCAATGTAATTCTCCAGCCTTACCTAACTCAGGTTTGCCACCATCTATGCCATTGCCTTACTATCTTCGCTGTTTGTAAAGTAGGCAGTGAGGACACAATGACAGAGTTAGAAGGGACCTTGGAGGTTTTCTAGTCCAACCCCCTGCTCAAGCAGGAGACCCTGTACCATTTTGGACAAATGGCTGTCCGGTCTCTTACTTTGTTTTAAAACATGGAGAAATTGTGACTAATTATCATGGAGCTTTGATTTTAGCAGTAGATTGAGAGCACCAAGAAACTGAGGATTAGTAACCCTAGCTCTAGGGTTCATGCTGCAGAACTGTTCTCACGGTGTTTTTTTTCCTCTATACCATAAAATGAACCAGAATTTAATCAAATCAGCCTCAAAGGACCTATAGAACCTAATAATGTCTTGAGAACTGATTTGCACACATTAGTTGGCTCATATAAAGTATGTGAATGAGTTCCAGAAATAGTATATTGTCATATTTCTATCTATAGAATAAAGTCAAGACCTAAGTCACTTGGAAACCAAATGAACAAAGGTTGCCTTCCCTATTACTAGACTGCCCATATTCCATGTTATTTTGCTGCGTCTGTTCTCCAAATGTTTTCCTTATCAGAAGTACACAAGGAAACTACAGAGTGTTGAGTATTTTATTTATATGGCTTTAGATTTGGGATACACTTCATAAGGGAACTGTTCCATGCTTATTTTAGATTCTAAGTTTAAAGCATTGATTTAAACCTAGGCATTCTGAATGCATACAAAGTTTCTGTGGGGTTTTTTTTTTGTTGCTTCCTATAAAGTTATTTATAATATAGATATTATTTTATTGTAAATGGGCCTGAAAGGGCAGTATACTTTTCATTGGTTGACTAATAAATCAGTGAAAACTAACAGGAGACAACCATTCTATTTCCACTTCATCCATAGGATTACTGGCCAATAACTAAAAGGATAAATAAGTGCAAGGCAAAAATATTGTATTGGGTGACGAGGTAGACAGATAAAGATCAGTGACACATATTTTTAAATTTAACATCCCAGCCATTGAGGTAGTCACAGCAAATGAGGATGCTATGCTCAAAAATTAAGTCTTCAGCTAATTCTATAAAATAGGAACCATACTTTTATAAAATAGATTAGTTTAGGACAATCTACCCTGTTGCCAGTGATGCCTGTTTCCATGGCAGCGAGTGTTGCAGCTGGCAGCCTAGTTATCAAAAAAAAAAAAAAGTCTAATAAATTTCAGAAGCAGACTTCTGAAAATTATTATTCTATGCCTCTCCTCCTCCCTCTTTTTTTACCTGGTTGGTCTGGGTCCAGAAGCTCCTTCACTCAAAAAAGATCCCAAGATCTCTCAAGTCCACAACAGGTTAAGATATGTCTATTGAAAAGGAACCACCATTATATATTCCTTGCTGAATCTTACTATTCATAGAAACAGTTAGAACTGCTTGTGACTGAGTTTTCAGTATCTCATTTCATAGGATATACTATCTTCCTGGACATCTTTCTTCTTCAGGATATCAAGCCACTTGCATCTGGCCTACGTTCTATCAATTTACTTTTCTGTGACAGGATGGCCCAACACATATGTCAGGATATCTTATCTCTTGCATGTAAACTCTCTAAACTGCATATCATCTCCTTGTCTTTCTGGAAAGGTGAGAGATGGAGCCGAGAAGGTTTAAATAGAGACACAGTGTCTTTAAGAGATTTTCAGTGGCTGTTTGGACAAGTGAAAGCTGAGATTTGTCGGAGGGTGTGAAAGTGCTAGATATCAGAAGAGAAGGCATTGCAGTATATTTGTGTGAGAGATTACAGAAAAGTTTAAATTGGGGGGGGGAAAACAAATGCTGCTAGAAAGAGGGTTGCAGCTGCTCATTTAATCCAGTGGTTGAAGATTCCAAAGAGAGAAGAGCAGAACTGAAGACAACAAAAAGGAGAACATCTGGCAAGTTTCTGAGTCTATAAAGTTAGCAAAGCTGACAAGCTGATGAGAGACAGGAGCAAGCAACCCAAAAACCCATTTAATTTTCTGAGAGTTAAAAGAACATTTATTTCCCATTCTCTGGAAGAATTTATGAAAAAGCTGTTTGTGCTCCCATTTTTTCCATTTTTCTGCACAGGCTTTCTAGTCTCTGGAGAGTCTTTCAAAGTCTTTTTTTTTTTTAGTCATGTTTTTTTTGTTCTCCATGAATCGAGAGAAAAGAGAAAAGAATAGTTGGTGGATTGGAATATTTTCTGTAATTACAATCTGGATGCCATGACATGGCCATGTCATTGTATCAGGTTTATGCACAGCCACCTCCGTTCTTCTCAGTACGGAATCACCTATCACCATGGCAACTCTTCTTTTTCAAGAAGGTTCATGGGTTTCATCATGGAATTCCAAACGTCTTCCACAGTGTTCCATGCAATGAGTAATAAGAACAACGCTTCAGTCAGACCCAGAGGACAGTCAGTTTCACTCATGAAAAAATAAGAAGTCAATAGCTTCTGTGTGCTGCTGCCAATCCTTCTAAAGTGTAGCCAAACTGCCTTCTTATAAGGCCAGCTTTTTATTTCCTGAAATTCCCTTCACCAATCTTCTGATACATAACAAGTTCTCCAAGACATGATAATGGATAGAGATTGAGCCACATTACCAGGAAGAACATCTCAAAATTCAATAATCCGATCCTCAAGATTTAACTCACTAAATGTAAGTAGACATTCCCTGACTCTGCTTCTAGTAATGTCTGGCTTCAATCCTGCCCCTTCATCTTTTGCTCTTCACAACTGCTAATGAAACACATATCTTCTTTGTAGAGAAGATTCAGCCAAAAAAGTAAACCGTGTTGTTGTTGCTGCTGCTGCGGCTACTGCTGTTGTCTGGTACCATTTTGCTATCTTTACAGAGCAGCTGACAGAGGGACAATGTTCTCTACCTTATATTTCAAGTGTAGGAACCAGTTTTCTTCATCTTGGTATCTTTTCTCAGCTTTAATTCATACTTAATCCTAGCTTTTTCTGATAGCATGTCTACAGTATTGGATAACTTGGTTGTCCTGTTCCTTAGAAGTCAATTCTTCTTTCCACTTCCTGTATGTTTCTGGTTTTTCATATCTTCACTGAGCATCTACAAGAGCCTGCTGATTTTGTCAGAGTAGTGAAAGCAGTGTTGCAGATTGTGATGCATAGGCCAGCCCTTTTGTACATCTGTGTGACATTGCAGTGCATATATGAAAGAGAGGGGGTACAGTGTAACTTCTTTCACCATTCTAACCCCTCTTGTCTCCCCCCTCAGTGAATGCCACTGCTGTCAGGCCTTCAGGAATTGACTGTCCTGTCTCCTGTTCTGGAGCACTTCTTTTCTTTGCCATTTCTGAAAAACATTTCAAAATTCCCACAGTTCAAGACATCATCTTCTTTTGATTTTGGTTTTCACTCCCATCACTTGTTTTATTTTATTTTCTCTATTGCAGGGCCAGCCACCTCTGTTTGATATGAAAATTCAGTGTTCTACTTCTCCAGATCTTTCCTCAAAGATTGCTACAAGCTTGTAATATATATATGCTGCAAATATATGTCAAGTTGTTTTCAGGCAGGAGCACAAAATGCCACAAGTGTTGCAGTTCATGATTACAGAATTTATCTTCAGTTTTGTTTCTTAAAGCACCTTCAATGAAAGGTTCTTTTTTTCACATTTCCTCTGCAGGCTATCAGGTTAACTAAATATGAACATTTCCCACAGAAGGAAAATGTATTAGGACACCACCCTTTAAACTTCCACATTAAACTCTATTTATTCAGCAGGAAACATCACTCAGTCATCTACATTGGCTAGCTACTAGCTGCCATGAGTTATAATACAGGATATTCTGCATTATAATTCATTGTTCAGTTATGCTTTGTGGTCCTTCACAGCTAAACGCACAATCCACAGAGCAAATGCTTCTTTGGCCAATTTCTTCCCTTCTTTGTCTCTTCCTCCTCTTGAACTCCACTTTGCCCTTCCTGTTTGCTCACTATCTCATCAACTTTCACATGTGCTGAAGAGCCTCTTCTATTTGTAGAGGATTCTATGCAAGTAAATTCTGTACAATCAGGATTTTCAATCATGTAGAGATCTTCCATGGATAATTTGGTGTGACAGAAGAAGCACCATCTGCATGATTTAATTTGGAAAAGCATCTGAGAAAATCAAATACAGAAAAACTTCAAGAAAAAGCATTTTGTTATACAGGCTAATCCTATCTACAAAAGGATGCTGGAGAAAAAAAAGCTGACAGGTCTTTTGGTAGAAAGCATTCCACATTACTTAACCTAACTATGACCCTGTTACTTCATGACACCTTATTAGTGGAACTCAGAACCAGGTGGAACCATAAAATGAGGAGTGTTAGATCATAAATAACTTATTTGATTCTTGGCTAAACAGATGTCTAGAAAGTGAGGGGAAATTTATTAAAAAAGGTACTGCACAGATAATTCAGATAAGGGTGTACAATTTTGCTACATGAATCTACCTCAGGAACACATACTTTGATAAAGATGTTTGACACAAGAATACTTTATAGTTTTGGAGAGAAGAGAGCATTAGCTCAGATTATCTGCTCATAAATATCTTTCAAATGTGAAATACAAACTATTACATTAATATTACATGGCAACAGATATAAAAGAAGAATTCATGCTAGAGCCACATGAACTATTTTGAATAGGAAGTTCACTTATTTCTAATAACTGTGTAGTTTAGATAAATCAGTTAAGCTATTATTTTATAAGCCTTGATTTATATATTTTTTAATGATTTGCTTGCATCTAGGATGGTGATTTTTGATTATCTAATTTTGGACTTTTTTGGTATTATTAGTTTTAATTGGCTCAAACAAACTTTTATTTGTGCTTTCTGCTTTAGAAAATAATTTAAATGCAAAATACTGCTCAGATAAATCCTTAACAGATATACATTCCCAGACAAATTTAAGAATGTACTTCACAAACTCAAATTGTGTCTACAAAGGTTAGATGTATGGTTTAATTAAAACAGAGAGCAATTGTTCACAATGAGCAATTTTCCATAATAGATGTTTGACCTTTGTGCAAAGAGCAATGCAAAAGGGCCAGACTGGGGACTCATTCTGCTCCCCTGAATGTAAAGAGAATCTCACTATTTTTATTGTTTAAGAAGATAGACTTTTTTTTGTCTATCTTAGCCCACTTGAGAAGGACTTTCTTAACTGAACCCACCATTTAAAAAAAAGTAAAATATCTACATATAGTAAATTATGTATGTCAAAAGAAGGGTTCTCTTGCTTTTTCTCAAAAAGATGTTGAGACTCTAGAAAGAGTGCAGAGAAGAACAACAAATATGATTAGGGGACTGGAAGCTAAAACATATGAAGAACAGTTGCAGGAATTGGGTTTGTCTAGGGGGTTGGACTACAAGACCTCCAAGATCCCTTCCAACTATGGTATTCTTTTTAGAATAATTTTCTAGTTAAAGAGATTTATTATAATGGTATAAATTATTCTGTGTTTGATTAATGTTCTCATGTGGTCTGAAGTTAAATGGAGCAGACATAGTTTTGCTTTTGGATATACTGACTGAGAATTACAAAAGTTGAAGTCCAACACGCCTTCCTCGTGTCTCAAATGAGTCTGTATTTAACAACATACAATTAGTTCTGAATGATTCAGGGCAGAAAATTTCAAATGATGTCATAAATTTAACTATTTTTTAAGCTTGCCTTTCATTCAATATGCCTGTTAGCTGATGATACACCAATTAATTTTGCCTAAAATTGTAGATGTCAACTCTATTTAACTGCTACAAAATTATTGTAAAGTTATTTGAGGTCATGCAAAAAACTAAAGGTAATGCTAGAAGGCTTCCCCCCCCCCAGATGCACAAACGCAAACAAACATTGGAATAGGGAACTCTGATAGCAATATGGTTAATTCAATCAGAATCCAAGTTCTTCTTCTCCTTCTCCTACTGGACACAGAGTAAGACAAAGATCTTTGACATTCTTTTGGTTATTTATTATATTTACGAATAAATGTATAAGGAATGTTGATAATGTGTGTTGATTGGCAATCGGAGATGTGAACTGATGTGTTAATACAGGAAATGCTGTTTTGTTCACTGAAAAATGAATTATTTTCGACAAATCTTAGATAGACTGTATGATACAATGAGGAGTATTGATTCAAAAGTTAATGTATCAAACCCCAAGGTAACTATATATATATATATCTTGGTAAAACATTTATAGAGAAGAGAACATTAAAAGGTGAAAATGGTATAAATGATTATTGCAAGGTAGTTAATAGTGTGTGGACTGTTCTGTGTAATGAATATTTGTAAAAAAAAAAAAGAGTAAAATGTCTATGTATAACAGCAGGTTCTTCTCATTTGTTATATAGAAAAGTGATTTGGGTATGTCAGGACAAAATATAAAAAGAAAGTTGAACTGGAATGAGTTATTTAAGAAATATATGTAGTAAAACAGTAAGAGGTAAATAATGAATGAGCCCTGAATAAATGCAAATGAATACAAATTCAAACAGTATGAAATCTTTAAGAATGCAGATGAACACTCATGATGAGCTGAGCAATGGAAGATTCAAGGTTGATGCTCAGATAGAGAAACAGATTTTTCTGCAAAGGTGAAGAAACTGGCATAACATCATTTAATGTAGTATCTAAAAATCTAGTCATGTTTATATGTCAGTTATTAGGGTGTATGTGTGTGTATCTTTCTCCTATTCTTATGTAATAACAGAGTTTTTCCATCCATTACTCAGCTTTTGATGCTGAGACTGAACATTGGGCACAGGGTTTTAATAAGACTATAGTTTGGTGTCAGACTCTTTGCTCCTGGCCTAGCCAGTTTCACCTCTCATACTGTACTTCTCTTTTTCACCTCCCCTAAACAGGATTTAAATAGTCAATGTCAGTTATGGAACCTTTTGCAACAGAAATTCAGAAGTGTATCATTTGTGGTAAGATGATAGTTTATCTTCCAAGCTGAGGCAATGTGGAATTAAGGTATGAAATCTGTTTTGAAAAGTTACTTTTATCTGCAGCATTTTTGAATCAGTGACAACTCTAGATCAATAATTAGGATAGGCTATGATTAATTTAAACAAAGCATATTCTACTAGGGAAAGAGAATTGGAAGTGCATATTTATGGTTCCTAAGACACTTGGAGGATAATTTTTCATAATTTCTAAGGTGATTTCTTATTTTTCAAAATTTCTCAGACTATTCAGAACTGTGGGTAACATCAATCCTTCTCTGTATCTCAGTTAGAGAGAGGGTTGCTAAACATTAGTTGCTCAGTTTTCAAATAGCTTTTTTTTAAAAAAAAAAAACTTCCACAAAGGTACCAAAAATTCCATTTCATTCACCAACCACTTAATAAAATAAGCAGAGATATAGTTCCTCTTCAAGCATTAGTGTGATGTATTCTGAAGCTATAATATTATATTTATACAATAAAATAACAATAAGATTCATAAAAGAAATTTTCTCCAGTTAATAAGCATCCCACAAATCATAAGTATGCAATATTATCTGAGAATTTAATATACATAAATGGAAGCTGTAGGTCTATTAAGTTCTAGGTTATCACTGAAAATTAGATACCCTATTCTTTCACCTACATCTTCCAGAAAGACTATCATCTTATTTGCAAAACAGCATTGATATCTTTGCTTACTTGTTCAAAATGGCATAATATATTTAATTTAGTATAGATTTCTTTAATAGTTTCTCAGCACATGGTAGCACCTGGATAACTCCCTCTAAGTTGGAAGTTAAACAGTATCAGAATCTCAAAAAATGGCAAGCTGAAGGCAGGGTGTTTTTTTCTTCTTCCTGCCAACAAGCAGCTGATTTGCTACCAAAGCTGATTCAGTGGCAGTGTGCACCCCAGATTTAAACAAGACTAACTATAATGATCCACAAAGTTTATTTGTAGGTAGTCAGGCTGGACGCTGATTTGCATTACATCCCATAATTGTAAACTTTTATTGTTCTATTTTAGTGCTTTAATAATAATAATAATAATAATAAAGTTGGAAGGGACCTTGGAGGTCATCGAGTCCAACCCCCTGCTCAGGCAGGAAACCCTATACCATTTCGGACAAATGGCTGTCCAGTCTCTTCTTAAAAACTTCTATTGTTGGAACATTCACCACTTCTGGAGGCAGGTTGTTCCACTGGTTAATTGTTCTAACTGTCAGGAAGTTTCTCCTCAGTTCCAGGTTGCTTCTCTCCTTGACTAGTTTCCATCCATTACTTCTTGTCCTGCCCTCAGGCGCCTTGGAGAATAGCTTGACTCCCTCTTCTTTGTGGCAACCCCTGAGATATTGGAATACTGCTATCATGTCACCCTAGTCCTTCTTTTCATTAAACTAGACATACCCAATTCCAGCAAACGTTCCTGATATGCTTTAGCCTCCAGTCCCCTAATCATCTTTGTTGCCCTTCTCTTCACTCTTTCTAGAGTCTCAACATCTTTTTTACATCGTGGTGACCAAAACTGGATGCAGTATTCCAAGTGTGGCCTTACCAAGGCATTGTAAAATGGTATTAATACTTCACATGATCTTGATTCTACCCCTCTGTTAATGCAGCCCAGCACTGTTTTGGCTTTTTTGGCAGCTGCAGCACACTGCTGGCTCATATTTAAGTGATTGTCCACTAGGACTCTGAGATCCCTCTCACAGTTACTACTATTGAGCAAGGTACCCCCTATACTATACCTGAATATTTGGTTTTTCTTGCCTAAATGTAGAACCTTACTTTTTTCACCATTGAATTTCATTTTGTTAGATAGCACCCAGTGTTCAAGTCTGTCCAGGTCCTCCTGTATCTTAAGCCTGTCTTCTGGAGTGTTGGCTATTCCTGCCAGCTTGGTGTCATCCGCAAATTTGATGAGTTCCGCATCTATCCCCTCGTCCAAATCGTTGATGAAGATGTTGAAGAGCACTGGCCCCAGAACAGAGCCCTGGGGCACCCCACTGCACACTTCCCTCCATGTAGATGCGGTTTCATTGAGGACCACACGCTGAGTACGGCCGGTCAGCCAGCTATGAATCCATCTGGTGGTGATGCTGTCTAACCCACATTTTTCTATCTTATCAAGTAGTAGGTTGTGATCTTTAAAATTCTTTCTCTTTCACCTCAAGGAAGTTGGTGGCATGAGGGCTTTTCTTTTTCTTTACAGTGAAAGTGACTTGATCTGATCTATGCTGGATTTTTATTTTAATGAATAGTTTTTTTAGTTTTTCCTAAAATAACTCTGTTGCTTCGTTTTATTTATTTTTTCATCTACTCTGTTATGAGAATTTTTAGCTTGGGTTCTTTGTGCTTCCTTTGTTATGGAACATCCTTGAAAGGAATGACTTATATCCTGCTGTGAAAACTTGACTACAAGACCAAAGTAACAATAAATTAAGGAGTTTTAATATTATATATTATATACTCTTTATAATATCTCCCATAAGAGGTATAAATGGGAGATGGGACTCAGATGACTTTAATGTTAAAGTTTTTTCAGAAACTTTTGGGAAAAAAATGTTTTCTAATTTATACGTTTTAAATGAAAAACTGGATAAAAGGTTTGCTGAATCTGTAACAATCATAAATCAACCTAAAGAAGACACCCAGACACAGAAAGCAGTAGGTAAATCAGCTATACAATTGGATGGACTGGAAGTTAATCTGCTGTTAATAGATTTGAAAGAGAAGAAGCTTTGTTTAAAAATTGGAGATTTGTTAGAGGAGGTTGAAAGGGGCATTAATGAACTGTACTTTCTCAGAAAAGTTGATGGAGCTGAGGAATGCAGACATCACATACAATCAGAGGATTGATGTCAAGATACAATTTGTGGGAAGATTTGTTGAACAACAAGTATTACGGATATATTATCAATAGAGATCTTCTTTTTTAGAGAATGAGAAGCAGTTATTTGGAAAGATTCCACTCATAATTTTACAGAAAAGTAAAAATGAAAACCTGGGAACTGTTTTTATTATCAAGAACCAATCAATGGTATTTGATCCTGGATGGATCAGAGATACTAGTAATGATTGTCTCTGTGAGAGAACAGAAGCTGCTTGTGGACTTTCTGCAAGTTAAATACAACAATACATTGTTACCAGAGAGCTTTGAGAGTTTCATGGTTGGAATTTCCTGTTAACTGGGTTATTTTATATACATAGTAGATAGATGGTGTGTCAGATTGGTTGATTGATAATAGATTTCTACAGTTAATGTTACATAGCAATTTTGCAAGTATAGATGTAGAAGTTTATAATTTGTGGACCTGTTTTGCAAGGATGGGGGGATAATTCTGAAATATATTTATCAGTGTTCAGGGGAAACATTTTGTGTGTGTGTGTGATATTTTGTTTTATACACTTTTTTGTTTTTTGTTTTTGTATTGTATTTTTTTCTTGATTCTGCATTTAACCTTGGAAATAATAAAAAATAAAAAAGATGTTAAGTAGTATTAGGTTTGATTATACTAGGTTAAGAGAATTATTGGGAATTGCAGAGCTTTAGCATAGACATGGAATCTGCAAAAGCATCTCAGCCAAAGGCAATGGCCTCACAAGTCTAACCCAGCCAATTAAAATTAATTAGGAATTGTTGCAAATCAGCAATCACTCTGCTATTTTAATATTCCACTGTGTTCTTTGCTTTCTAAAAGCAACAAATTGCATATTAGAACAGACTGCAGTAATTGTAGGTAGTAACGAATCAAGATTTGACCATTGTACATAGACTGTGTCAACTTGAAGGAATCTATGAAGTGTTGCTGTAATTGCCTTGAATTATAATTAGTATCATCCTTTTCCCTTCAGTTACTAATGAAATGGGTAATCAACAGGCACACCATGTTCACACCCCATCAGTAATGAATGCATAAGTGTCGGTTGCAATGGGGAATGACTGTTAAAACTGTTGACATAACACACATTCTCAACATTATTACTGGAAAGCTGTACAATTAGAAATTAAAGCTGTTAGAATGAAGATTTTTTTATATATATAATAGACTTTATAATAGGATCCATGATTTATTTCATTATGTTTTTACTTAGCAGGCTTACAATGTGTATGATTTTTTTTTATTTTGGGTACACAACTGTTGTACTTTCTTTGCAGCAAATATATGCTTAGAGTAGAGACTGGAGGAAGTAAGAACAAAGCATTAAATTAGTAAAACAATATTAGAAGAATGTGTATGGTTGCTGGGAAGTGATATTAACTTGATTGAAATAGTCATCATGATTATCAATGTATACACAATAAAAAGAGCTAGTTTGGTGTAGTGATTAAGGCACCAAGCTAGAGACCAGGAGACAATGAGTTCTAGTCCTGTCTTAGACATCAAACCATCAGAGTGACTTTGGGCTACTCAGTCTTTCTCAATCCTAGGAAGGAGGCAATGGCAAACCGCTTCTAAAATCTTGCCAAGAAACCTGCAGGGACTAGTTCAAGAAGTCACCAGGAGTCAAAAACTGAGTTGAAGGCACATAGATATTGCCAGTAAGCATTTTGTAAGAATCTGGTTTGATTTAGTAGTTCAACAGAAACCACACTTATCCCCACTTTATCCGTTATTCAATTTCTCTTATTAAGAATAATTTAACAAACTGTAATCCCTAATTATACATTTGGCAATCCCCAAGTCTTGAACTCCTTTGAAAGCCATATTCTGAAATACTTGCTTCACTATACTACCAGACCTACCAAAGACAGCACTAAACTAAAATTTTTGAGCCCAGAATTGACACTATAATAGTGCTATAATTAATCTTGCTTTTTGTTTATTGCTGCTGGAAAAATGTCAATTATTTTATTATTCTGTACCATGCTCCAGTAATTACCTGCAAAGAAATAATATTTTGACACGTGACTGTGTTTGTGATCTATCATTATTAGTGACTAATATATTTTGCCTGAGCATCATTGGTAGTTAGCAGGCACCAATGTTGTTCACAAAGTGCTGCAATCTCCAGTTATGTCCTAGCTGGGAAAAGCTATTTTTCTTTTAGATCACATTGTATTGATTCTACTTTTGATATGCTCAATATTTCTTTTTTATGTTCTGTTTGTAGCTCCCTTGGAAAGGTTGCATTTATGTTTCAAAATGTGTACTAGAAGCCAGTTAAAACTCAGAATTCTACCCATAGGGAACTAGTGCCTAACAAGCTGTAGATGCTGGATTTTTTTAAAAAATGACAAAAATGCATTTGGGTCCCCAGCAGAGACATTTTCAGCAATGTTCCTATTTTTGATTTGTATGCTTGTTGTGTGTGTGTGTGTGTGTGTGTGTGTGTGTGAGAGAGAGAGAGAGAGAGAGAGAGAGAGAGAGAGAGAGAGAGAGCATATAAAACAAATAATTCTCCTGTCAAGTGGAGGCCTATATTTAGCATGAGCTTTTTAAAAATAACTTGGCTATCCATTATTTTCAACTATAATCTAATTGTAGAAAGTCAGGTTTGTTTTAAAGGCAAAAGAAGTGCTAAAGATAAGCCTCCCTTTCCTACAGGGGCACTCACAGGAATAATAGATGACAAGCTTGAATCCCTGTGCCTATTTTATGTCCATGAGATACACACCATGCATGCTACACACCTAAGAAAATGGCAGGGCTTTGATTACATAATTGCAAATGCCATCTGTCCTTGTTCGACCATCCTTGCAGATACCTCTGCTTGCAGTCAATATCAGAACAGGCCAAAAAAGCTAAGCAGCAAGATAAACCTAACCAGTTATCTCATGACATGTCTGAAAATCCTTGGGCAGGTGAGGAATGAGCACCTTTTTTTCAGTTTACTTCTGATACTCTCATGATTTTCTCTCAGTTTGATGGTATGGATTGTCAGGTACAGTCATTTTTTTTGTTAAAAAAATGAAAGCAGGACTGGGCTGTGGCAATGCAAATTCCACCTTGTTCATATACACAGCAGTGGGATATCATAGCATATTACCAGAAGGACAAAGCTTTCCACCAATTAATTTCCATTTAGCATCAATCTTGATTCATCAAACTCCCCTCCCCCTCCCCCTTCTGGTACCTCTGGATAATGCCCTACTTGCATAGGATTATCCTTCTTTTGATATGAGAGCAAAACAAAGAACAAATCAGATCAAATAACTGAATGATTATTTGGGGATGAGAATGGATATTTGGCCTTATTAAAAACTAATCCAGAGCAAAGAATCAAATGATCAAAACAGATTTTGCTTTTAGTGAAGGAGTTTAGTGATTGGTGAATTATCTTAGACTTTATTCCATTGTAAGATTCCCTAAATACTGATGCACCGAAATATTTATTAAACTATGACATAACATTCAAAATGCTGATGGGTAAAACATATCACATTTCCCTTTACGATATTAAATTATATTATTATAAACTTCTATGCAGTTGGAATACTAGAATTAATTCTTCTATAGAAAAAAAACATACAAAGAAGTTTTATGTGGTTACAATTTTGTGCTGAGTTACAAATGATGTTTGAAATAAAAAATCAATTGTTTTATACTTCTCACAATCTTTTGCAGGTGAAGAATACAGTATGAATATGAGATAGTGATAGTATGTACAGTATGTATAAAATGCCTGGAAGAAGCCCCCCCCCCCCAACAATTAATCTCTGGCATCATCATCTTTCCCAGATAACTTGGCTTCGCATTAGTCTGCTAGCTTTGGAGATCACACCAAAGGTGTGACTAGGACATCTGAACATTCAGTCAGTTGACCACATCTACTAAGCTGAACTAACTGAGGTATATTTCATAATTCCATGTATTTATTTTTCTAACTTTTCAGAAAATGAAAGGTGTTGAGAGAAAATGGGAGTTGGGGTTCCCTCAAATATTTCTTTATAAATCTCTGTTGTACGTGGTTAGACATATTTAATTTACTTAATCAGTTGATAAGCCACCTCAGTCACTTACAGCAAGTCTAGGCATCAAGCACAACATGGCTGTTGTGTTGCTACAATTTCTGGTATTCCTATTCTTGATGATAACACTCACTTTAGACTTTGTTTTTGGAAACTAACTTTGCCTGTTCTTTACCCAGTTACACCAATATGAACCTTGAAAGGCTTAGTGACTCAGCTATAATTATAGATTATGCTGTGATCTGGGATCATGGATCTGGAATGTATGCTTCTTTTAATGAACCCCCAAGATATAGTAAAAAGGAAAAGTCTACACAAACTGCTATTGAACTTGGGCTAGTTGATCTCTGTATTTCCTTTTCTTTCAGAACATGGATCTGCATTGCAAAGAAATGCGTTTCTACTTTCACATGCTTTCCCAGATTGCAAGAAGAAAGTAAGTATTTGGGGAAATAAACCTTTTTCCTTTCCCTAGTACCTGCCTGTAACTAGAAATCCCCCAAAGAAGGAGATGTTTATTTTTATTTGTACATTCTTGTGTATTTGAATTGTAATAGATACTGTGAGGGTGAAATGCCACTGAGCGTCTTTCATGAAGGTATGCAAATGCAACCAATAACTATGCAAATTATGTTTGTTGTACATGATTAAATATGTAAATTAAGTATTCTGCTCAAACATGTGATGATGCATTTCCAGTGTGAGTCCAACTTATAGAAAAGTTACCCACATTGTTTATAGCATTTCTTAGATTTCTTTTAACTTACCCAAGTGGAATGCATACTTTTATGAATTTTGACCTATATAATTGATGAATAAGATTGGATCTTGGAGGGTGAGATTTATATAATTGTACAACTGGGTGCAATTTATCTAGTCTAAGCATAGCATAGATTTACAGTGGTCCCCGAGCAGTAATCTAAGCAGAGTTAGCCAGTTATAACCAACTCCCATGCATAATTCAATGAAATGAGTAAGATTATTTTGTATTTCCTATGGGTAATATTTACATCTCAACTCAATATTGCTAAATTCTATAAAGATACATGTTCTGAAAGAAAAGCAACCATGGTGTAGCGTTTGAGATGATCTAACCCAAGTTTAATAGCAATTTCTTCTGTAATTTTCCACTCTACACTGCTCTGTTCTGATTACACTTGGAAAATTGTGTCCAGCAAAGGGCACCCCAGTGACAAACTGGGACAAGTTGAAAGAAAAGCTACTACAATTGTGAAATATTTACAATTCAAAGCTATGATGAATGGACTAGGATATGATTAACCTATAAGGGGAAAAACAGTCTTCAGTTCTACATAGAACTAGTCTCTTTTTATAAAACCATGAAAGCCTTTATTTGTTTTTAGGGGAAAGCTTAAATGTAATAAACTGTTTGGAAAACATGGGATCTTGGCAGACAAAGAAGAGACCTTTGTTTGAAGACATCTAGAAAATAAATAATTTGAATTGCAAGTGTTAAGAACAAAATGAATCATGCATATCACCCAACCTTATCTCTTTCCATGGATTGTTATAGGCAGTCCATGTTGTCCTACACATTCCCTTTTAATTTCAATGAAGTTTGACCAGGGATTGAGTTTAATGGATCAATCCACATAAATTCTAGTGTTTTATTGAAAAGAACTATAATTATCACAAACACTAAGAGCTGGAAGCTACAGCTCATGCTAGGTCCTATTATCTGCTCCTTTTAATGTTCAAAACACCTTGTACCTGTTGATACCATTATACAATATTTCCCTATTCCTCCACTACATATTGCTCTGTCTGCCAATGGGAGGAATAAAAAATGCTCAAGAAGATGTTATTAGGCTCTGAAATGAATTTTATATATATTATAAAGAATATTATAGTATAGTATATTCCTTGTAGATGCTAACTCAGTGTTTTTCAAACTTGGCAACATTAAGGTATGGCCTTCAACTCCCAGAATGCTGGCTAGGAGAATTCTGGGAGTTGAAGTCTACAATTCTTAAAATTGCTAGGTTTGAAAAATATTGGGCTGGAGTGATTGAATCCAAAACCCACTAGATTAGAGAAAATTATCCTAACAAGGATCCATAAAAGAGAATAAAAAACAATTGTCATATTTCTCAAGATGGTTCTAGTTCCAGTATTGCTTGTGAATAAAACTTGTTGAATACTATAGTTCAGACCTAGAACAATCAGAGTCCTAGACAGTGGCAACTGCAGGAGTAGACAACATGGCAGCTGTGGCTGTCTGATTGAAGCCCTGCTTTTTGACATGCATCAAGGATTTTCTGGATGCCTCTGCACATGTTTGAGTTTTTTCAGAACCGCTTTTCAGTTTATATAGCATAAAATAAGGAGTTAGAGATCAAAGCAAAAACTGACTAAGCCAGATTTTGCATGCATGAGATGTGGTTACTTAGAGTTAATATTAAGACCCCTCCAAGACTGGCTACATTGATTACTATACCAATAGATCTGTTGTAAGTATGACTAAACCCTAAATTATTCTATTAATTAACCCTGGTAGCAGAGTGGTTAGAATGCAGCATTGCAGGCTCACAGCCTGGAGTTCAATCCTAACAAGGCTCAGCCTTCCATTCTTCCACGGTTGGTAAAATGAGTACCCATTTTTATTGATGGGAGAAATATGCTGACATTGTAAACCATTTAGAGAGATATAGCAGTATATGTCTAAATGCTATTGCTATTAAAATAATAATTAAATGCAGTCTTAACAAAAATTCATTAAAGAGAATCACTGTGCACAAAGGTTCCAAAATTTTCAGCATTTTAAAAACCAAAAAAGGCAGGACTGTAAAAGTTTCTTAGTTTAGTACTAGTGTAGATAAACCTTCCTGAGCAAAGTATTCCATATCCAAGAAGGCTCTGTCCATTTCATTCTTCTTTTTCCGTTGCACACCATGTTTTCTACTTCAGATAAAAAGTGCATTAAGAAAAGAGTCTTGGAATATTTTGCTAACCAGAAGTCCACATGGGATCAGGGACCATTTAACCTGGGCCTTAAATTCAACAGGCCTCAAATTTTGATATTTACAAAATGCATATTCAAAATATAATACTACATTGATAGTTGAGAATGTAAATGATATAGCAATGATAGTCAAGGAGCGCAGTGAAAAAAATGGGACTATGATTAAAGATAAAATAAATCAAACTAATGACAAGATTAGAACTGACGATCTGAGAACTGATGATAAAAAGATTGAAGAGATGAATAACTCCCCCTTTTTAGAATTAACTATCAACAATAAAAGAACCAGCAGTCAAGAAATATGCCTCAGGCTATCACTTGGTACAGTAGCAGTGAAGGGTCCTAACACCTTAAGATTTGAAGAAGCAGGATAGAGAGAATGATGTTTCTCAAGATGGCTCTTTGGAGATGACTCCTGAGAATGATATAGCTAGCTAAGCAAACCAACAAATGGCCTATAGAACGGGGGTCCCCAACCCCCAGTTCTACAAACAAGCAACCGGTCCGCACAAACAAGCAAAGCCCCATCCGTGGGATGCAGGCAACACACAAAACCATACCCCCTCCAGTCCGCGGAAAAACCTCTCTCCATGTAACTAGTCCCTAGTGCCCAAAAGGTTGGGGACCTCTGCTATAGAACATATCAACCCAAAGTTCTCACTTGAGACACAAATGGCCAAGCTAAGTTATCATGCAGATAATCCTCAATTTATGATCACAACTGAGCCCAAAATTTCCACTGCTAAGCAAGACAGTTGTTAAGTGATTTTTACCCCATTACATTTTGGACATATTAGGTGAAAACCTGGCTCTGTTGAGAAGTGCATAATGCTAGGAAAAGTGGAAGGAAAAGGAGAGGATGACTAGTAGCAAGACAGAGGAACTAGATTAAAATATGAAGACCTAAAGAGTGAAGTAGGAAAGAGATCAGCCTGCAGAAATCTATTTATGTGGTCTCTAAGAGTCAACACCTAAAAGGATGCAAATCTTTTTAAGAAGTAGTTTATCATTGCCCTCGTTCAAGATATTTTTTCAACTTCCAATATAATCTAGAGCCCAGGAATTATCTAGTTTTTTTTTCCTTTCCAAGTACTGAGGAGGTCAGCTTAGACTCAACACATACAACGTTCTTCAGATGCTACCTTATCACAGCTAAAGGCTCAAAAACCTGAGTTTGTCTGGTCTCTCTTAATCTGAGGGGATTGTTCTATATATCAGCAAGTTGATGTGGAATTGAACACATAAATGCCATCTATGTAAGACCTGAGCTAAGCAAAAGCATCTTGAATTCTATGCAGAAACAGACTGATAGCCTATGTGGCTCTTAAAGCATTGGCAAGTTACATTCCTCTTTGTGTCTCTCCAGGTAAACTGATCTATATGACCTAATATGCTCTCTCAGAATATCAAGTTACACCAAGGCATTTTCTTAAGAAACTACACAGTTTCAAGTATACAAAACATAAAATACAGAGGAATGAAAGAGAACTGGAGGATCACTAACACTTTATTTCTCCAAAGCTCTTGAAGCAAAAGAGATGATTATAAGCAACTCATATAAAAGTTGGTGGCATAATCCTAAAAGGAAAATATCAAAAGATATTTACTTCCTGAAAATTCCTTTAGATTTATGGATTTCAAGCATACCAGTGCAGTAGCTCATCCAAAGATTTTAGGCAAGAAGCTTAGATATGTATTTGTATTAAAAATGTCATTATATACTTTCACATTTCTTCAAAATCCTGTCAGAAGATATGTTTTGAGAAAGTACTGTGAAATAATTAATTCACTAGTATGATACCAGTGTTCTGTTTATCATTTGTACATGAAGCAGATGTTCTAAAATTCTGTCTCTATCTATGAGCGCATCAAATTTCTCAAGTTAATTCAGCATCCTGTAAGAACTTTTTCCAGAAGATAATATAGTTCCCAGAATTCCTTGAGAGACACCCAGGAGACATAAACTGGAATAAAGCTTTAAATGTTTATACTGTGGCTATTGCTCATAGGTAAATATATTGTAGAAACATTTTCAACCCAAATCATAACAAAACAGAATCTGTCGTATACAAACATTTATACAATTTGTGGATCATATTCCTTTCATCCAAAAATTATTTATGATATGCATATATTTGAGAAAGTACTATATAAAAATGTTTTTCTTTTCTTTTTTGACTTTGAGTTAGTGTTGACTCCTGGCAACTGGCTGGACAAGTTGGCAACATTATCAAAAGTGAATCAATAAGAATAGAGCTGGAAGGGACCTTGGAGGCCTTCTAATCCAACCCCCTGCTCAATCAGGAGACCTTATACAATTTGAAAAAAGTGGCTGTCCAGTCTCTTCTTAAAAACCTCGAGTGATGAAGCACCTACAACTTCTGATGGCAAGCTATTCCACTGGTTAATTCTAACTTTTACTGTTAGAAAGTTTCTCTTTAATTCTAGATTGCTTCTCTCCTTGATTAGTTTCCATCCATTGTTTTTTATCTTGCCTTCTGGTGCTTTGGAAAATAAGTTGACCCCCTCTTCTTTGTGGCTGTCCCTGGAATACTGCTATCATGTCACCCCTCCTCCTTCTTTTCTCTAGGCTGGCCATACCAAATTTCTACAACCGTTCTTCATATGTTTTAGCCTCCAAGCCTTTAATCATGATTAATTTAATCTCCAGGCCTTTAATCAATAATCAAGTGGTTTTATGATGCTTTTTTCCTAGGCTGAGAGAGAGTGACTGGCCTAAAGTCTGTACCTAAGGTACACTAAAATTCATTATGTAACCCCACTATTGAAAGATACGGAGTAGATAATTTAACTTGTTTGTGCCATAGTACCCTTTCTTCAAAGTTCTCTATTCTAATCCCTACTTTCCTTCCTCATTTTATAAATATCTCTTGAGCCAGCAATTATTGCCAGTGCCAAGTAAATTAATTTTGCTTATAATATGCAACTAGTGATATGTTATCTATTCTTATAGAGGAAGCAGGAGGAGGTCAGCTTTACCAGTCTTTTATTATACTTCTTTATCCTATTATCTGACTCCTTGGCTCCACCTAATTAACCAAGGATCAAGCAAAAATAATGAATTATATGATATGGGGAAGTCTCTTCCATTACCCCTTGTTTATCTTGAGAGGACCAGATTAGTTTGATTGGATCTGAAGGATTGAGAGAATAGAGGTATTTAACCAGACAAGCTCAGATATATCATATAAATATTCATAAAACAAGAAAAATAAGGGAAAGTCTTAACCTTAGAAGTTTTTTCTATCACTAGAGGTGCTTCAGAACAGGTTTTAACAACCTGTCTCAGCAGTATTTCAAGAATGCTCAATCAAATGGACCATTTATAAAATCAATTAGGTTTTATATTTTATGATCTAGCATTTTTTTTAAATTTTGTGTTTTTAACTCCTTCATTTTACCAATCATTTTGGAACCAGAGTCAGATATTGGTGTTACTGGTATCCCAGTATGTTGTAGAATGCATAAGAGATGATCTGCTCTCTCAATATAATCTGTCAGTCAGTCAGTCAGTCAATCTTTTATTATGGTCAATGAACCATGTAAAGAATTCCATGTAAAGAATATAGAAATTAGAGCATACAAAAGAAAGAGTCTTGGACCTTAAGAGAGCTAATTTCAATAAACTTAGAGAGAGCTTGGGAAGGATTCAATGGATGAGAATCCTCAAGGGGAAAACAACTCAAAAAGCTTGGAAATTTTTTGAAAAGTGAGATTATAAAAGCCCAGTCTAGCACAACACCAACGAAGAAGAAAAATAACAGCTCTCAAAAGAAACCAGCATGGCTGCATAAAGAACTCTCTGATAAATTGAAAGACAAAAAGGCCAAGTATAAAAAGTGGAAAGAGGGGCACATAACTAAGGCAGTATGTCAGCAAATAGCCCGAGCCTGCAAAGATGAAGTGAGGAAAGCTAAGGCTCAAAATGAACTAAGGCTTGCAAAAAAAATAACAAATAACAAAAAAAGCTTCTTTCAACATATGAAAAACAAGAAAAAAGTTAAGGAAATGATTGGTCCATTAGTGGGAGAAAGTGGCAAGAAGGTGACAAGTGACAGGGAGAAACCAGAACTACTTAACTTGTTTTTTGCATCTGTCTTTACACTAAGAGAAAAAACAGTCCAACCTATCAAAAACAGTACCATAAAAAAGAGATTAGAAACACAAGTTAAGATAGGCAAGAAAATGGTAAGTGAGCATATGTCCACCCTAGACGAGTTCAAATCACCAGGACCAGATGGATTATACCCCAAGGTTCTGAAAAAACTGGCAGATGTGATCTCAGAACCATTGAACTATATCTTTGAAAGATCCTGGAGCACTGGGGAACTACCAGAGGACTGGAAAAGAACTGATGTAGTTCCCATCTTCAAAAAGGAGAAAAAATGGATCCAGGAAACTACAGACCTATCAGCCTGACCTCAATACTTGGGAAGATTCTGGAAAAGTTAATCAAGCAATGAATCAGCAAACACCTAGAGGCAAACAAAGTCATTATCAAAAGCCAACATGGGTTTGTCAAAAACAGATCATGCCAGACAAATCTTATTGCATTCTTTGACCAGGTGACAAAATTAGTGGACCAGAGGAATGCTGTGGATATAATTTACTTGGACTTCAGTAAGGCATTTGATAAAGTAAATCACAATCTACTACTTGATAAGATAGAAAATGAAATTCAATGGTGAAAAAAGTAAGGTTCTACATTTAGGCAAGAAAAACTAAATGCACAGGTATAGTATAAGTGGTACCTTGCTCAATAGTAGTAACTGTGAGAGGGATCTCAGAATCCTAGTGGACAATCACTTAAATATGAGCCAGCAGTGTGCTGCAGCTGCCAAAAAAGCCAACATAGTGTTAGGCTGCATTAACAGAGGGATAGAATCAAGTTCACGTGAAATGGTAATACCACTTTACAATGCCTTGGTAAGGCTACACTTGGAATACTGCATTCAGTTTCAGTCACCACGATGTAAAAAAGATGTTGAAACTCTAGAAAGAGTACAGAGAAGAGCAACAAAGATGATTAGGGGACTGGAGGCTAAAACATATAAGGAATGGTTGCTGGAATTGGGTATGTCTAGTTTAATGAAGAGAAGGACAAGGGGTGACATGATAGCAGTGTTCCAATATCTCAGGGGTTGCCACAAGGAAGAGGGAGTCAAGCTATTCTCCAAAGCACCTGAAGGCAAGACAAGAAGCAATAGATGGAAACTAACCAAAGAGAGAAGCAACCTAGAACTAAGGAGAAATTTCCTGACAGGTCCCTTCAATCATTATTATTATTATCATTATCATTATCATTATCATTATCATTATCATTATCATTATCATTATCATTATCATTATTATTATTATTATTATTATTATTATTATTATTATTATTATTATTGTAGCATTACCTCCTCAGAGGCCGCTAAAGCCCAGGGCCCATCCCAGTCCCGTTCCCCTTAGTCAAGCTCGGCAGCTGTGCTCTCTAGGTGTTAGTAAAGTGTCTCTTCCAACCGAGGCTCACACAAAGTGAGGAGATGGCAGGCTCTTGTCTTCAGGGAGGGACTTCCAGGAACAAAGATGACCAGCCCCTAGCCCCAATAGTCAATGCTGTGATGGTGTCTAGCAGCCCCAGGCTGTCATAGCAGCAACAGTCAATGATTCCTCAGCGACCTTTTTGGAAACAAGTGGGGAGGGGAAAAAACCCCTGGCTCCAGGCAGTAATAAAACATGAACAAAAGCAGTCAGCTTGCTGCAGTAACGGCTTGCCCCCCTCAGGGCAACTCCCCACAATGTCTAAAACTGGCACAAGCAGCAATAATCACAGTTCAGATGGCCTTCAATCTTCACAGCAACAAGCAGTCTCTCGTCCTCTTCTGTGGCTTCTTGCAGTCTCCGACAGGCCAGTGTCAAACCCCTCCCCCTTATCCTTTATTATTAAAATCTGAGGTTAACAGCCCCAGCAACTTTCTTTCTCCACACACTCTCTCTTGCCTCCGCTTGGGATATCTCCCTTGCAAAAGAAAGCAATAAAATTCCACCCCCTCACTCACTCTCTCCTTTCCCCCTCCTTCACCAGAAGGGATCAGCTTAAAACCTCCACCCCTCTTTGTCTTCACCTGACGAACTGCAACAACCAACCAACCCTCCACACCTTTCCTTCCTTCCTTTTATATCTTTTTTCCTTGTCCACGCCACCCAAAACCAGCAGCAGCTGTCCCAATTTCTTTCTCCCCAGCCAGGCTTCTGCAAACACTTTCAGACAGCCCCGCTACATTATTATTATCTTTTATTCATTAAACATGAACCTCAGTCAACTGAACATTCAAATTGGCTGGCGCTGATGGTTGACACGGGTTGCTACCAGCATCCTAGGTGTCAACCAGGTACCTCCTTAAAATATAAGATGTTCCGAGTAGCACAGTTTTTTGTAACATTGCTGGGTGTTACATGAGTGAGAAGAATTCAACATGGATGAGCAGCACAAATGGTAGAAAGGAAAGTAATTTTGGAGACCTCTCCCACTAAATATGGAGAAGACCATCAATATCTTAGGGCAAATCTAGTTCAGCCCAAGATTAAGTAAATGTGTTATATTACCTGTAGCAAATAATTGACTTGGAACCACGACTGAGCTTAAAATTTCTATTGCTAAGTGAAACATTTGTTAAGTGAGTTTTGCCTCATTTTACGACCTTTCTTGCCATAGTGGTTAAGTGAATCACTGCAGTTGTTAAGTTCGTAGCACAGTTGTTAAATGAATCTGACTTCCCCATAGATTTTGCTTGTCAGAAGTTTACAGAAGGTGATCATATGACCCCAAAACAATGCAACTGTCATAAATATGACTCAGTTGCCAAGTGTCCGAATTCTGATCACATGACCATGGGGAGACCACAACGGTTGTAAGTTTGAAAAATAGTCATAAGTCACTTTTTTCAATGCCGTTGTAACTTTGAACAGTCACTAAATGAACTGTTTTAAGTCAAGGACTACCTATATTCCAAAATAATCTTCTTCTGTTGCTCCCATCAGCCATTTTACTGAATAGAAGACCCCTATACAGCTCTTCAATATTCCAGATGTTCTTACTCCATGGCCATGTGTTATTTGATGAGATCACACACGTATCTTTCATTTCAGAAAATGCCTAAGCATTTAAGATCAGAAACATCTTTCTGGGAACCAAAACATGAACATAATTAGAGGACTGAACACTGAACCTTGAACTCTATAAGAAGATATTGTTTGTTATCTATTAGTCTGCATTGCAGGGATGTAAGTCCACCACAAAATGTTCTTTTTTCTGCCTGAGATAGAAAAGTAAATCCAGAAATATATGCCTAGTAACAATGCATTAAACTCAAAGCCTGCCAGTTAATTTATTTTGCTACACAAAGCAGAAATGACAATAAAAAGGCAATAACAACAAACCATTTGTTTTCTTCAGTAAAGCCCCAACTATGCCTGAAGCTGCTGCCCAACTTTGCCTAACAGAAGAACCAGCCCTACAGAGATAGATTTCTTTCATTTTATTGTGTAGAAAGAAGTTTGGGTTGAATGGAGACACAATAAACTTCATGATATGGAAATTTGTATCTAATGATCCCTATTACAGATCATAAATATCATTTTGTGGGGGTTTTCAGCAACATTATTAATGATGAAATCTTAGCTTAATCTGATACTGTGGTTATGCTAAGCTTCTTAAATATCCCGATGGAGGTTCAAAGTCCCTGGTGTAAAAAAAAATGCATCCTGCATATAGAATAAGATTTTGCTCCAGCACCTGAGGGTAAGACAGTACAGTAAGAAGATAGCTGATGGAGGAATGACAAAAAGAAAATGAAAACATCTGGACTTGAGGTAAAGTAAGAGAGAAGAGGTTGATGGATGGACCCTTAGTCTAAAAAGGAATGCGTTCTGGTACATGGTGCATGTATATGCAGTATCACATATGTTTTATCTTAATCTGATGGGTATTATCTTGAGCTCAGAAAGATTTGGTCTGAGCCATTAGTCATATTCATCATGACCGGAAAACAAAGTGATCTCCTCAATATTTTATATTTTATCTTCCATGATTTTTTCTCCTTTCTAATATGCTTCATCCAAAAGAAGATACAAGTTTATTGTTCTTTTCTACACAGGAGGAGGAGGAGGAGGAGGAGGAGGAGGAGGAATTATTAGTGGAATGTTGATAACATTTATACATTCAAAGCAAACACAAATCCCAAAGCATATTGCTCATAAATATTTTAAAGCTCAAGTATAACTAGTAGATTACCAATGATGCCCAAACTATCTGATATTAGATGATAAGAAGTAAGACCACCCTGTAAATCTTTAAATCTGTGCCAATTAGGTTTTAGTAATTATGAAAAATGGCAAAGACACTTAGGAAATGGGGGAATCCCTCAGCTTGGCATAGTAACTACAGTTTGGGTAGTGTTTTAAAAAGCTAACAGAAAAGTGATAATAACAATGAAATAAGCATATGCTGTTTGATGAAGTAGTGTTACATTTTTAGATTGCAGTTTAAAGGAAAATATGTGGGAGTAACCATTTATCCAAGGAATCACACAGTGGATGGATGTAAAATTTATGTTAAAGTAATGTATACATGGTAATGGCCAGTTAAAATGGGGCAGAGCTATTGCATAGATTTGCTCAATGTTGAAAGTGTTGTGCAAGAATAACTATTTGAAATAAAAGCTCAAAATTATTAATTCATCTTTATGCTTAAGTGGTTCAATGGGGAACAAATCGAAACTAGTCTGAAATTTACCTTTCCTTTATCCATGCTAATCTCAGGTCTTTCTCAAAAAAAAAAAGTCCTTAATGTGGCAGGCTATATGGGCATCACATGGTCTTTCACAGGTATAGTATAGGTGGTATTTTGCTCAATAGTAGTAACTGTGAGAGAGATCTAGGAGTCCTAGTGGACAATCACTTAAATATTAGCCAGCAGTGTGCTCCAGCTGCCAAAAAAGCCAACACAGTGCTAGGCTGCATTAACAGAGGGATAGAACATGAAGTGTTAATACCACTTTACAATGCCTTGGTAAGGCCACACTTGGAATACTGCATCCAGTTTTGGTCACCCCGATGTAAAAAAGATGTTGAGACTCTAGAAAGAGTACAGAGAAGAGCAACAAAGACGATTAGGGGACTGGAGGCTAAAACATATAAGGAACGGTTGTTGGAATTGGATATGTCTAATTTAATGAAGAGAAGGACGAGGGGGGACATGATAGCAGTGTTCCAATATCTCAGGGGTTGCCACAAAGAAGAGGGAGTCAAGCTATTCTCCAAAGCACCTGAAGGCAGGACAAGAAGCAACTAACCAAAGTTGGTTAAACAAATGTCTTCCTCCTTTTTTATAATTATAAACAATTTTAGTAACTTATCACCTTCTCTTAAATGATATCTTCTTCCCATATCTCTTATCTTACCTATAAACAAAACCTTAAAGCCTCGTTGTTCAGACCTGATCAGCAAAATTTCATTCAAGGTTACCATAGATAGCAATATATCTATTTAAACCTTTCTTTTGCCATGATGGCACAGTGATTAGAATGCAATATTGCAAGCTAACTCTGCCCACAGCGTGGAATTCGATCCTGACTGGCTCAGCCTTCCATCCTGCTGAGGTCGATAAAATGAGGAGCCAGGTTGTTGGGAGCAATATGCTGACATTTGTAAACTGCTCGGAGAGTGTTGCAAAGTGCTATATAAGTCTAAATGCTATTGCTATTGCTGTATTTGCTGGCAAAGAATAATCCCCTGTTCACTCGCCATTATGTAACCACTTAATGATTACATGGTTAGATGCTCAGTTTTTGGAAGTCCACCATTCCTGTTAAGCAAGCATATGGGGATCAAAAATAAAAACACTATCATTGATAAAGCAACTTTTTTCTTCTCCCCTCCCCACTTCAATATTTTTCTCTAGGTTCTTCTACTGCCTGGTTTAAAAAAAACATGTAAACACAAAGAAAAGATTCAGCCCATCTTTTATTTTTGAAATAGTGTTTTGAAATAGGCCAGATCAAAAGACATCTGAAGAGATCCCAAGACTGCTACTTTTTAGTTTGGCATAGAAAAACAGAATCTTGAAAGTCTGTCTATTTTTTTTTTCTGTCCCATCTTATAATATACAAAATCAGGGAAGGGTTATTTTCAGTTTCTTTCTCATACTTGCTTTAATCTTTGGACTGTGTAAGATCTTATCCAAGTCAGTCCTTAATGGCTCATTCTCCTCCCATCCTCCTTTTAACAGCTCTTTCATATCGTCACCAAAGTCAGTCATACATTCCTTGAGAAAGACAATATTTTGGCTTGTAAGCACTATGTTTACTAATGATGTTTTCAAAGAGGCAATTTTTGTAGGTGCTGTCTTTCCATTTTTGTACATTCTTCTGACAGTGCTGATGAGATCTGGGCATGCACCTGATGCCTGTTCAGTTATGGAAGGCTAAACACCCAATTAATGCAAGTTATTTGTCATTGATAATTACACTTATTTAAGAAAAGTCTGTAAAATATTTGATCCTTTTTTTTTCTTCCTCTGCCAAAGACGTTTGATTCATGGGAGCAGTGGAGTTGAACTTGATGAAAAAATATAATTTCAGTTAATCACTGCATCAACATATTCCACTTACAGCATAGATTGAATGAAGTATTGATTTGTACAGGAATAAACCTAGTTTGTTAATAGCTGTCCCCTCTGGCACTTGCAACTCTCTTGGTAAAAATTCAATTCATTGGATATTGTTTGTTCTCAAAAACTGAACAGTCAGGGTCATTCCAGGACATTTTGTGGTTTGAAGTACAGCACCAAAACTGGATTTCATCCATCATCATCATACAATTCCAATACCCATCACATCATTATGGAACTTGAACTAGAAAAATAATAACAACATTGCATCAGCTTTTTCCTGCAGGAAACTAAAATAGCACTGATAGTTCTTTCCCACTCCGACACATTTTTTTCTTATACACATCCTAAAATATTAAGTTTGTAGCTTGGATATGCTTCCAAATCCATCTCTGACATTAGAGGCACAAATAACTATTAGGGCATGAAGCACCTTTCAGCTATGCAAATTATGGTTCTACTTAAATCTTTTCCAATATAAAAATCCTTTTTTGTGCAGTAAACTTTGCCATGTACTCAGTAGTGAGATTCAAATATGTGAACAACCGGTTCTCTGTGTGGAGGCCGCTTCCAGAAATCCATTCTGGGCCTGGACAACAAAAAGTGGTGCGAACTGGCTGAATCCCACTACTGCCTGTACTGCTATGTGAAAGGAATACTTTTCTCCCAAAACATACATACTGTATATATAGGTAGTCCTCTACTTACAACCAGTCATTTAGTGAGAGTTTGAAGTTACAAAGGTACTGAAAAAAATGACTTATGACCTTTTTTCACACTTACAACCATTGTAGCATCCCCAATGGTCACATGATCAAAATTCAGACATTTGGCAACTGGCTCCTATTTGGGACAGAGGCAGTGTCCAAGAGTCAAATGATTATCTTTTGTGAACTTCTGACAAGCAAAGTCAATAGGGAAGCCCGATTCACTTAACTACCATGTTATTAGCTTAACAATTGCAGTGGCAAAAAATGTCATTAAATTGGGCAAAATTCACTTAACAACTCTCCTGCTTAGCAACAGAAATTTTGGGCTCAATTGTGGTTGTAAATTAAGGACTACCTATAAACACACTGGATGAATTAGTTTACTCTTTTTCCTAAAGAATTTTTTTTACATGCTGTACACCAGGGGTCCCCAACCCCTGGTACTGGGCCGCGGCATGCCAGCAACCGGTCCGCACAAACAAGCAAAGCCCCATCCGTGGGATGCAGGCAGCACACAAAACTACGCTTCCTCCAGTCCACGGAAAAACCTCTCTCAATGGAACCGGTCCCTGGTGCCCAAAAGATTGGGGACCTCTGCTGTACACTTTAATACATAACTCTTCTTCCCTGCAATCTTCAGTCTAAAGTGACATATCCCGAAAGATGTTTTTGTTTTGTGAAAAGTATTTTGTGAGATGAATGTTTAAGTATTGCAAGATATTTTTTTTCTATTATACGATGTCCACCCAACCTGCCAAACCAGCAAAATGTTGGCTTTAGGTCACAAATGTGGCATCAGGCTGCACTTTTGTGAAGAGAAATCTTCCCCAATCTGTTCATCTCTAGATGTGTTGGCTTACAGTTCCCAGAATTCTAAGAAGCCTACTGGCTTGGAATTCTAAAGGTTGTAGGGCCAACACATCTGAAAGGTGCAAAGTTATTAATGTCCTGGAGAGCCATAAATAGTCTCCGCAAATAATTCTAAGCAGGGTGGATCAATCAATTCAATGTCAGGCAGTTTCCAGTGTTAATCTCTATGTGTTGCATTAATTGGAATTAATATTATATCCGTAAATCACTATAAAATAATCTTTCTGGATTCAGTTTAAGACTTATGTTTCTGAGAAACACAATTATTATTGCAGGACACTGTTACCATTTGTAAAAATCATTTTCTAGTAAATCCTTACTTCTTAATTGATGCCAAATAGCTGAAAGATTAAAAGATCTGGGAAATAGCATTAATGAACAAATCATCAGTGAAAGCTGCAACATTAACAATTGAAACATTGCCAAACAGCACATTTTTAAAACATGGACAAAAAAAGTTTATTTGTGAGTAATTTTGAATATATCTAAACTTATGAAATTTTCCTCTGCTAACAGAGTATCTGGAGTCAGCAAACTATATCCAGTAAATTAAGTACATTGCCAAAAAAGAATTTGTTTAAAACTTTTTTTTGAAAAAATGGATCAGGTTGGAGTACAACATAATATACACATCATGGCCAACAGCGAGTTGTCCTGCAGTTGTCCTGCAGTGAGTTGGCTGTGGTCAGTGGTGGGATTCAGATATGTGAACAACTGGTTCTCTGTGTGGATGCCACTTCCGGAAGTCCATTCTGGGCCTGGGCAACAAAAAATTAGCTACCGGTTCTGCCGAAGTGGTGTGAACTGGCTGAATCCCACCACTGGCTGTGGTGAGTTGGCCCATTCCGTGTTTCTATTGCCTTGGGCACAACCAGTCCTTAGTCAAAGATGGACATGTTTCATCTTGAAATGTTTTATGTAAGTCTCAGGAAATGATCCAGAAGTTTTAAATGGTTCATTTGGGGTTTGATTTAAATAGCATAATCAGATTATGATGATTTCTATCAGCTTCACTGGTTACTAGTTTATGGCTAATTCATTTAATGCTGTTTTTTACTTTTGCTTTCTTTAGTGCCCAGAGAACAGAACAGGATCACGTTCCATTTCTCCAACTGATTTTTTTCAAGATTGAACATAACATTTTCCTTTACTGTTTACTCATATTAGTAAATTTCCAGTCCCCAAATTTCCAGTCCCCAAATTTATGTACCTATCCCAATTTCTCTGATCTTTCTTTTTTTAAAAAAAATAGTGCCACCAGCTAAATACATACTCAAATAATTGTTTACATGGCAGTTTTTAAGTTTAAGTTAATTTCCTGCCACAATTTCACTGCAAAATCATAGTAACATTTGCCTGTCAGGTACCTTCCAGCCAATGATGATTCCATGATTCTATGATTCTAAACTTCCAGAGGCTTCCAGGTGGGTAATAATTAAGGTATTGGACTAAGACTAGGAAGATTAGGAAAACCTAGGTTCAAATCCACTCTCAGCCTTGGAAATTCACTGAATCACTTTGAGACAATCTCTCTCTCTCTCTCTCTCTCTCTCTCACACACACACACACACAGAGAGAGAGAGAGAGAGAGAGAGAGAGAGAGAGAGAGAGAGAGAGAGAGAGAGAGCTCACTGGATTATAGTGGTGTGGATAAAACTAGCTGCACTGAACTCCTTAGGAAACAGGGGATGTGGTCATAACATAATAAATATGGGCTATGGTGATCAAGTCATGGCAATCACTGCTGATGTGTTTCTTTTTCCAGATTGAGGATCTGGACAGAGTATACAGAGAAATGATGGCTACTGCCTGTTTGTTCCTTAGCTTTTCCCTCAGGCATTGGGAAAGTGACCATACAATTAAGGAACATCATTAATTCAACTCATAGAAAAGGTCAATATCTCCCTGTCTAAGGGAGATCATGATATTTCAGGATTATTTTAAAATATCTCCTTCACTTCACTCAAAACAGTGAATAAACTATCAGTAAAACAAGAGGTAAATCAGAGATGTTTAAATTTCCTATGGTTTCCAGTATCCCTGGCTGATCTGAGTATGCATTTGGCAGTGTCTAGGATTTAGCACTTAAGGAAATCCCTTGGAATCTTCTTCACTGAAATATATGGAGTTGTCTTGTATCAAGCAAGAGCTCTAATTACAATATTTTCTATTCTGATTATCAGTAGCATTCTTTGATGAATGGTAGCTTCCATTCCAGACAAGATCTAGTCCCACTACCTAAATTCTACCCAAGTGGAAATGTTAATCTGAATCCTAGATTTTTCTCCATGGAAGTCATGCTATAATTCATCCATAAATTGGAGAAAGCTACAGTGAAACCTCTATGCAGATTTTTTTCCTGATGATGTCATTAAATGTGAAATAGGGCTGACTGATATTCAATATTCTGTAGTTCCTGATATGTTTGTTGGAGGGGGAAAAAGAAGAGATATTTCTTTTTGGTTTCCATGGAGAGAGACAGAGAAAATTTTCACAAGTCAGGTTTTTTTTTTCCAGTTGATGCTGACTCTTACTCCTTGTTTCTTAAATTATTGCATTTAAGTCCATTAATCTTGTAGGAAGTCAGCAGCACCCTCCCCCAGAGAAGGAAATATTTTGGGGGATATTAAAAAAGGCAGAATATTATATTTCCCCAAAAGAATAATGGAGGGAAAATCTTAAAAGGCTTTTCTGCCCAAGTTTCCCCAGGCAGAAACTGAGCAGGCCAACTTTGTAGAAATGCAGATTTGATAAACGTATTCAGAAAGACTGGAGCCAGGAAGCTTACAGCTAATGGGATTAGAAAGACAAAGACCCCTAAAAATCTACACCCTCCAGTCAAAATCTAAAGATATGACCTTTAGGACATAATAGAATTAACCCACCACCATTAGAATACCAAAAGGGCACACTAAACCTCAGGTCAAAGTTCATTGCACAGAAACAGGAATCTCAAACAGGAAAGACTCCAAACACAAAATCCAGAAAGGTATAAAAACCCACCCACTCCCAGCCCCATTTTGTCAGCCACCCCAGAAACATGCTGTGTCATTGAAGTTTCTGGCAACTAAATAAACAAGAACCTTCTTTCCAAACAGCCTCCATTTTGTTATCCCCGGCTTGGACTGGACCTGAAGATTTTTCTTTCAACTACCTTATTAGAGAAAATGAACTAAAAACTACTACAGCTGGCAGTATTCTTGTGTATCTTTTCATTGCTTTGTACTTATAAAAATGTACTTATAAAAAAAACGTGTATCTCATTTCCCTCTTCCCTAAACACTTGAGAAATATTCGGCTTGATGTTCCTGCAATGTACTTTGTCCAGATATGTCTTACTGTACAGTTAAAATAATTACATGAACAAGCAAAATCTTTTATTCCCATCATTATGTTCAACCACTCCATAATCTTTGGTAATACTATAAATGCTAAAGAGTTCTACTCACAAATGCTTCTCTAGTAAATTATCTGGGAGGTTTTCAGCAATGAAAATCCTATTAGTTCAAGACATAATTGCATTTCACAGGATTAAAGGATGGCAACTATTGCATAAATGGTTATTAATTTTGGCCTTTGCCCATCAGTAATAGGTATATCTGTTTTTACCATTACTAAAAACAGAATGGTCTATTAAGTTAATCTGAAAACTGTGAACATTTGACTTGCTGTAATACCTGTTCAGAATTGATTCATGGAGGCAGCAAATACATGGAAGCATTCCTCTTTCACCCATCTTGCTAAAGCTTAGTCATCAAATGAACTTGATTAGCAATAGATTGAGGAAAGGCAGAAGAAAATGTCCAGCATACCACTAATAAATGCAATAACGATGAAAATTTAGGAGCTGATGAAGTGCAAATTTTCACATGCCCATGCTATCAGGATGTATCCCATTTTTAACTGAGACAAGAAGATGGGCTTTAATTGGCCTTTGTTCTCCCACTGTTAATCACCAATCTCCTGCACCAGGAAAGTTTAACTTAGCAAAAAGAAAACTAACTGAATTCCTCTATCTATTCATAAAGATAAGGGGGAACATTGCTACTAGAGGGTGTTGATGTTAAAAGAGAGGCAGATTAAGTAGAATCAATTGAGATTGTTCAATCCTTCCTGCCAAATGCTTGAAAACCCCATCCAGTTTTTTTCATCTTCAGACAGAATAGCCAAAATGGCAAATAGTTTCTTATCTGAGCCTAAGATGTGCAGTATTTTAAATGTCATGTGATACAAATGTCAAGGATCCACAAACTACTTTGGCTTTTAGTCATGCATGTATTTTTAATTATACATTTTAGGCTATGATATCAGAGTAACTAGAGATGTACTATATCTCCTTTCATTCAGCTGACCAATTATGTACACTGTATATAGGAATAATGAATTCTCTTTCATTGACACATTACTCCTAACTCTGTAGACATTTCAAGATAATTGTTCATATGAGCAAGGCAATGATCTTTCAGTCAAATCTTAGGAAAAGCAATTCAGTGTATTCAGTGAAATTTAAGAGAATCCTGAAATTTTGGTATGAATAGCTATTTGATCCTGGATATAATCAGGAACTGGCACTATGCTTTGAATATACTACAGTATTGTATAATTAGAAAGAGTTTCAATTCATATTGCCTAGTACTATAAAGGATGAAGAATCTACAATATAACATTCCAGACATTGCTGAACTAAAACTCCCAGCATCCCACACTATTAGCCATGCTACTTGGGTCTGCTAGAGTTAACTCTTAACTCTTCCTCAATTCATTCCTACTAGCTGTAGTTCTTCAAGTTCTCATGGGAAGTATTTTTGCCAGAACTGCCCATAATCCCCTCTGGATTCAGAATCTAGGTTAGAAATTAACTGGGAGCATATATATATGCAAAACAGATGCCCTCCCTTTTTTGCAATTTGTCTTTCTTTGATCACCATGCTATATAAATTCCTCCTCAAAAAGAATAAGTAAAAAATCTTTTCAGACTGCAATCCCAAATATTATGCATTTTCTACTAGCTGGGCATAAGATAGCTCAATTATAAACTGTTTGCCCAAATTGGTTTTGCTTCTTAACTCTCTTGAAGTTTTTGACTGCTGTGTGACACATCTTAGTTGGTTGCCAGCCACAGAGGGTTCACAGTAGGTGATCAGACATTATAAGGTAATGAGCAGAGGAGGTGATGTAGTGTCATGGAGAATTCAGGATACTCTAAAAACTAACAATTGCAGCATGTATTACACATATTTTCAATATGTGAAACTGACAGTCTTCTTTCATTTATTTTCTGACAAAAGACAAGAGGGTAGAAAGGTATTCAGATGTGTGAAAGCTAATTGCTACTTACTCATGTTGAGCCCAACATCAGACATAATGTAAACTGGAACAGAGATAAAATTTTGCTTTAGGAATAAACCTGTAATATATAATATATAAACAAGCACAGCTGAGAAACACACTGTCTGATGAGCAAGCAAGGAAAGATGCTAGATTTGGGGATATATACACAGGTCAACAGCTATGCATAAAGAACTTATTAAAAGCAAACAGTTAATGTTCTTATAACTTTGTGATTGAGACTTGATGGAATCTAGGACAACTGCCTGAACTGCATGTGGCAGAGCAATTGGACATAGGGATTGGGAGGTCATAGTGATTGAAAGAAACCATGGTCCAAAGGACTGAGATCACCCATTTCAGACATTTATGTAGAAGAAGAAAGAGAAAGCTGAAAGTTAGAAGTGAGAGCAGAAGGAAAAGGACATGGAAGCTGAGATGAATATGCAAGCACTGGCATTCCTAGACAAGAATCATCCTACTAGATCCAGAATAAATTCTGGATATCTGGAGAGAAGAAAAGATGAAAGCAGAACTGGGAAAATATAGCAACCAGCCTAGTTTTAAATACTGGAAAAACCAAAGAGATCATTGTCGATTTCAGAAAAGGCAGGCACTGCCACACTTCTCTGTGCATTAATGATTCATCTGTGGAGATGGTTATCAGCGTCAAATTCCTGGATGTGCAGTTAACAAGTAGGCTGGCTTGGTTGCTCAACAGTGAGACATAGCAGTGCCTGCATTTTCTGCATCGCATGAGAAAAGCACATCTTCCTTCCCCTATCCTTACCACTTTCTACAGAGGGATGATCGAGAGCATCCTGTCATACAGCATCACAGTCTGGTTTATAAGCATCACTGCTTCAGACAGGAAGGCGGTGCAAAGAGTGGTGAGGATGGCTGAAAAGATTATTGGGAGTTCCCTCTCTTGATCCAAGACATGGCATATAAGCTTTGCTTGAGCAGGGTCCGCAAGATTGTCTGGGACACTACACATCCTCTTCACAACCTGTTTTCTTTGTTACCTTCTGGGAAGAGGCTCCGTGGTAACCGAAGCAGAACATCCAGATTCAGCCACAGTTTTGTTCCATACAGTATTACCCTTGTGAACTCTAAAGCTTCCTCCTACCGTTATGTATTCAAGATGGACAGTGATTAATATTTATATGTTACTTATATGTAAGGGTGTAGGTCTATACATATCTTGTATATAGTATATTTAAATGTGTGTTATATGTACACTGAGAGCAAGCAACTAAATTTCATTTTTAATGTGTGCCATTGTGCCCACAGTAAAAAAAATGACAATAAAGTTTATCTACATTCTACTTGATTACAGTGGTAACGGGTATATTTAAAGGTGAATTTGGAGAGAGAACATCCAGGAAAATGCTTATCGAGATGATCACACAAGATGACATTGATCTGAAGGCATGTAATCAATCAATCAATCAATGAATGAAATCTGGTAGCCCTGCACAAAAAGCAATCTTAAAATGATGAATATATTAATTACAAAAGAGATATTTTAATTTCCTTTCATATTTGTGTTATTTCAATAAGCTAGAATTTTGTAAAATCTATCAAAAGGTACTTTTTGAATTATTCCAGAAGAATGTAACTCAGAGATGTAATATATAAATTGCATTCAAAAGTCAGTCTCTTGATGCCAAGCATATCCCATTCTTATTAACTTGGAAAAATGCTAGCAACATGGGAAGCTTTGTCATTGCTATGCTCAATATAAATTCCATTGAACTGCCAAAATCACAACAAAGCTGAGACTAGCAACTGCCACAAAGGGTGGCAAGGAAGGTAGGATATCTGGGTAGAACTGCTGGTTTCAACCTATTAAAAAGATCTTGTGTAGGAGGCCATGGCAGACATCATCCAGGAAGTCTGATTCAAGTATATACAGTATATAAACAGAATCTTGCCAGTCTGAATGCACTTCCCACTCTTCCTTTTATCTTGTTTAAGTTAGGGAGGGGCTTGTCTGAGATGTTTATTCATGTTACTCTCTTGGCTTAGATCCCCGCCCCCTTTTTTGACTGTTTCCTTGGTAGCAAATCTTCTTCCCGTCCTTCAAGGCCAACATTGCTCTTTCCTGTTGCTGCTTAACAGTTGGTATTTCAAATATGCTGCTTGTAATTTAAAGAGATACTAAAAATACATTAAGATTTGGAGCCAGTGATGGTCCCATCCTTCTTGAATTCCTTTAGTTCACATTTATAGAGATCATAAATCTCATGGCAGTAAATTCCAAAGTTTAATTATATGTTATATAACAAGGTACATTCTTTTATCTTCCCGAATGATGCCACATTTAGTTTCAATGGAACATCTCTAATCATAACATTGTGAAAAAAGCAGAAAACCTTTCATAATAAAAGGACAGAAATTGTTTGTGGTCAGGAATAATCCTGTAATTCTTTAAGTTTTGGATTGGTACTGAAAATGCTCCATATTATTTTCACTGTAAAACAATATTCATAATTTGTTACTGAGTCCAGCAAAAAATAAGAGAGGTTGAAGGTTAAGAGCTCAATAGAGCTCTGCTCTTGCCCCATGAGTGTTAACTTTTCTGCACTTGTGCTCTATAATAAAATTCACGGCTTCAAAGGGTAAACATTGAAACATTTAAGACACTACTGTAAGGGAATATAGGATTGTGGGGACAAAGGTCATGAAGCAATACCTGAATACATTTTCAATTAGCAAGGGGATGCATATGCTTAACCCATTTCTGTGGGTCAGTACTCTTGCTGAGATCATCTACTAGTGTTTCTCAACCTTAGCAATTTTAAGATCTGTGCACTTCAACTCCCAGAATTCCCCAGCCAGCATGCCACTAAGGATGAGAAACACTGATCTACTATATGAGTGACAAGACATCCTTCTGGGGATGCTTAATATCTTTTCCTTCAGAGTATGCCTTAGGCAAGATCTTTTTTTCCTCTCTCTTACAGAATAACATTCACTCCAAGATATCCCCCCCCCCATTTTTTATCATCTATTGGAAGAAGTAGAATAGTCTTCTCTGAGAACATGAAAGAAGAAAAGGACAATTTGGTGTTCTTTAAAACTTAAATGAGCTGTCAGAGATTCAGATTTTAAGAATATTTAAACTCCCTGCCCTTAGTGGGCAAATCCATTACTTTTGTTTTCTGCAGTTCTTTATCTCTCTTCTCCAATAAGATCTACCGCATTTCCTTGTAGTGCACTCCCTGCTAGAAAGAAATTTTTCTACAAATTTTGTGTATCAGTTCTCATTCACTATGAAGAAATAAAAAGCAACTTAGTTGTTCTTTCAAAGAAGAGAAATTCATATAAATCATCATGAATAGAATATGGTTTCATTCCACTTATCCAGTAATAAAGCGTGCCTGTATGTGAAGGACTTTTTATTGTACAATTAATCTTATACTGATTTGCAGATGCCCTGACTTCCCATGTTTCCTATGCATTCCAAAGAAGATATTGCTATGGAATTCTTCCAATTGGACTTTTTCAATATTAGAGCAATTAGAGGGCATCATGACTCCAAAAATTTATATTTAACATCTCCAATGGGAAATTACGCATGGAGTTTTAGTCCCCACTTTGGGGGGGGGGAAACAATATAGATGCCCATCCTCCTGCTTGCTATTTCCTTCCCTTTTCCTTTTCAGGCAAATATAGAAGAACTTTGAAGGGAGGGATTAAGAAAGAGGAGCAATGTTGGAGAGGGTGTGGCTGAAGCGGCGGGGGGGGGGAGTCACACAGGGAATTAGTTCGGAATCCCTATGTAGGCAAAAGAGGTGAGGTTTGATACCCCCCCTTGAATGCCATTGAATTTTATCTTGTCTCACCCAAGTGCAAACCATTAGTCTGAGAAAATTCCTGTGTATAGGCTTGAGCAATAAAACAGCTACATGTTTATGTGTGGGTCTCGTTATTTGCACCTAAGAGACCTTTCTCAACCTCCTCCACTCTTCATTAAGAAGTGAACTCATTTTGAAACAGACCTCTTGGAGACTGGCACCCCAGCAATTGGAAAATAAAAAGAAGAGCATTCATATCTAAAGTTGTAATGATAATAATTTTATTCAGCCCAATGAATTTCAAATCTCATGAACGATAAGGTTGAAAGAGAGCAGATTTTTCATTAAGTGTAAAGAGTAACTGGCTGTAAAATGTTCATTAACCTGTCCTGACTGAAGTCACTTAAGAATTAATTTTCATTACTATTATTTTCATATACAGTTATAGGAATTTCTATGCTGTGTATTGTATAGGCTGTCATTTTATTAAGTTAATTTTACCTCTGTCTATTGATACGCCTTTTTAGACTTGTATTATTATTGGCAATTCTTGGGGACTAGATCAGTAACAGATGATGGTTTGCATGCAGGAGACTTAGGCTCCAGCACTGGCAGGACAAGATAGGAAAACTGCTTCTTGAAAACCTGGAGAACTATTACATCAAAGTGAGAGTTTATTTTGTGAAAAGAAACATAAAGGTAAGTTTAATATTGTGGGACTGGGGCACTTATAATTGTCTGTGATAAAGCACGATAGGATGAAGTTTGAGCGAATGCTGAAGGATGTAGACTAAACACAAAAGTGAGGGACTGGTATGAAAGAAGTGCATCAAGTCAGTTTGGTCTTACAGAAAAAATAAAGGAGGGTTGTATTTATAAAGGCGGAGCAAGCAGGTTAAGAGGAGGAGGAGGACTGAGAAAGTTGTGATTAAATGGAGTTATTTTGGAGAAGAGAATGGTAGAAATCTAAAAAACAAAAGAAGCAAATCAATAAATATATTCTTCTCAGAATATATTTATCTTATCATATATTCATCTTATCTTTTTGGAGTGAGTGTCTGCCCTCCGGGGTTTTTGTTTGTTTGTTTGTTTGTTGAGTTTGCATTCCTGCTTGGGAGAGTAATTTATTTAGGGATATTTTGTTTATATTTACCATGGATATATTATATTGTGTATATTTGTTTGTTTTACTATGTGAAGTGCCAGGTATTCACCTACAGATGGAATAGTGAGAGAGAGAAAGAGAGGGAGAGAGAGAAAGAGAGATGTAATGGCATTAAGAATGGTTTACATACACAGAAAATTTTAGAGAGGTATAGTGAACGGTGGTGACAAAGCTAGAATTATCTTCATTTCTCATGCCTTTAAGTTCAAATTTCACTAGCTTGCTGTTACTTACCTTTTCTTTTTCTTCCATTCAGTTCTCAGATACTGCCTACACAAGTCCCTGCAGTTTTTTAAATAAGGTTTTTCAGAAGTGTCTTGTCATTGCCTTCTTCCTAGGGCGGGGGTCTGCAACCTTGACAACTTTAAGACTTGTGGACTTCAGCTCCCAGAATTCCTCAGCCAGCATAGCTGAAGTCCACAAGTTTTAAAGTTGTCAAGGTTGCAGAGCCCTGTCCTAGGGCTTGGAGAAAGTGATTAGTCCAAGGTCATTGAGCTAGCTTCATGCCAAAGGCAGGACCAGAACTCACAGTCTCTGGTTTCTAGCCAAGTATGATCAATACCATAACCAGTACACTAAACTGGCTCTTGATTATCTACTACCATTGTGCATTTTACATAACAGAAATAGAATGATGGGGGGAGGGAAAGAGTTATTGAATGGAATATTAATCAGCTTTATTAATCTTAACTCTTCTATGCCAGTCAAAATTTATCTCAAATTAATCTAGATTGGCTTTAATCAACTAAGGGTGTACTCCTATATACACTTACTCAAGAGTAAGTTGCAGTGAATTCAGTGGAGCATACTTTGAGAAAGCATTGGATTATATTACAGAACAATTAACAACTAACTTTTTGATAATAGTTTGCAGGTGTGCTTGCAGAATGGTTGCTGGCAGAGATTGGTGGATAAAATGAATTACAACGCACCTTGTACTATAATCCTACCAGCCAGTTCCTATACCCATTCTCCCCCAGCTTTGATTACTTTTGTATTTTTTTCTAGGTAGGTGGGCACACTTCCAGACTTATTACCAGTTGGAACTCTCCATTTTTTCTTCCCTTGATATACTGTTGTCCCACCCATCTGTTGATGCTAGAGGCTGGCATTTTGTGTTGCAGCTTGCCAGCTTCCTAGTATTTATGTTAAATAATTCTTTATCTAAACAATCAGATGGGGCACTGAAGTATCCATGGATGCATGGCACACTGGAGACCCCAGCTGTGCAACATTAATTATTGATTAAAGCCAAAATCAAACTGGGACCCAAAGAATATTATCACATGTAGCTAGAAGTGAAACATTTCATGCCAGTCTTCAGGTAAGTCCCTGAACTTTTTAATATACACTAAGAATTGTATTAGCTCATCTCATCAATTTCATATATGCACTATGGTGGGCTCTGTGATACTTTGATAATAGCAGTGGGTGATATTCCCTTTCTGTTTTCTGCTACAGCGGGTATCTTTGAAACCACAGTTAATTGCAAGTTTTCTCCACTAAATGGAAACTGTCTGACATTACTCTATAAAAATGAACTGATAATTGAGTTTTAATATCCAAACTCAATTGCTTTTTTAACAGCTGGAGCTATCTCTGAGGGTAAAATAGTTTGCTAGGGATCACCTGAAAAATGTAAAGATTGAAACAAAATGGAATGATATAAAGCGTAAAATATCTTTTTAATTATATGGTTGATGTTATTTTATAGGAGTCTTGTTGGGCTTGTGTTTCTTATCTAATAATAGCAGCTATCATTAATTCATAGTTAATGTTTTATATAGAATCTCTACATACTAAAATGATAATAACTCTGGAAAGAAAACAGGCTGATATGCAAGCAGAAGTTATAGAATTGAAAATTTCAATTTTCAATCTTAAGGGAAATTTAAAGGACAAAACCTCTAAAAATTTTTTTAAAAAGCCAAAATAATTCCTAAATCACACTAGATTTAGATATTATTGAAATCTTTAGATTTCAATATAGTTAACTGAAAGCCAATGAAGAAAATAATCTCAGCCATTCAGCTATATATCATGGTTAAAAATCTGTTTCAGAAAGAAATGACTTAAGTCAGATTCCAACAAGGAAGGACAGAAGGAAAGAAGGAAAGAAAGAAAAGGGGAAGGGAAAGGGAAAAGAAAGGGGGAAGGAAAAGGAGAAGGAGAAGGAGAAAGAGAGGAAAGTGAAAACCTTGTGTTTTAATTCTGAAAGAATACTCCTATGCCTATTTTTTTCAGATGGTAACTCTCATTGGGTTCAGTGTTTCTTATTTGAAGTTCTTGGTGTCCTCTAAGCTTTGTTGTTTGCTTGCAGACCTTTCATTGCTCAACTAGGTAACATCTAGGTAATTTAAAGGACAAAACCTCTGAAAATTTTTAAAGAAAGCTAAAATAATTCCCAAATCACTCTAGATTTAGATAAGTAAGTATGTAAGGAAGTAAGGAAGGAAGGAAGGAAGGAAGGAAGGAAGGAAGGAAGGAAGGAAGGAAGGAAGGAAGGAAGGAAGGAAGGAAGGAAGGAAGGAATTTCCTAATCAACTGAAGGTGTTTATAGGAAAGATTGTTGAGAAGGTAATTGGATTGCAACTTCAGAGGGCCCTGGGGGAAATGATTTTATGGGCCCTTATCAGTCAGGTTTCAAACTGGATATAGTACTAAGATGTATTGATCACACTTGTCAGTGTGAAGCAAGATGGAGATGGTGCTTACACCCTGGTCTTACTTGATCTCACTGTGGCTTTTGACATAATCGGTCATAGTATCCTTCTGCACTAATTTTGGGAGTGGGAGGCATAATGTTATGTTAGTTCTCCTTCCTTTGGGACCAGTTCCAGTTTAATAGTGGAAAAATATCAACTTCCACGTAACTGTTTTATAAGTTTCTCAGAGCTCTATTCTCTTCCTACTCTGTTTTAACATATACTTGAAGCCCCTATATGTGGACCATCAATATACAGTTAAATAATCAGTGTACTGATTACAAGCTGAACAAATAGTACCATTAAGGTTCTTTCCCAGTGTGTTTTGGCTTAAATCCTAGCATGAACAATTTTTTTAGTTTCAGGACTCCCCAAATCTGGGTACCTTCCTTCTTTAGTTCTGGAAGAGGTACACTCCCCCATATAGAACTGGTATATACTTGGGAGGGGGGGGGTCTTCTTGCTCTTGCTTGGATCTCATTGATTGATTTGTATGGCTGCCTATTTCACACAGGTTATTCTGAGTGATATTAGTACAGTACAAGTTTTAAAACAACAACAACAAAAAGTCTGACAACATGTAACCTCTGACATCCAGGGATAACAAATAATCCCGCCCAAAGAAGAATGAAAAACATATCAGTAGCAGCGCTCATCTAACCCCCTGGCCCAAACAGCTAGATCTTCAATACTTTAATAAGATCATCTAAACCTCCATGGGGATGCTGTTCCATAGGGCAGTTATCGGCCATGGCCACTTCTTTTGCACAAATCCATCTTTTGGACTATTCCTGGAACAGGAGGTCCTATTTATAGTAACTCATCTCTTACTCACTTCACAGTTGGATTACTGCAATGCATTCTACATGGGATTGCCATCTGGAAGCTCATACTGGTGATGCATGTAGTTATTGGTGCACCATACTATGCCCTTCTAATACTATTACTTGACAAGCTACAATGGCCTCCAATGAGCTCGGTGCTAATTGCCACCTATATATCACTTTATGGCATGAGTTTATTTAGAGGATTGTCTATCTCCCATATTTCTGCCTATCCCACAAGATACAAAAAAGAGGGCATCTCCAGGGATCTATATGAGACAATGTCATTTGGTGGGACCCAGGAGGCATGACTTCTTTATTGCTGTGCCTGCTTTATAAAACAGCATATATCCCACTCTCATTCAGATGTGTTAGCCTTCTATAAGATCTTGAATCTGCAATCCTAGAAAAGTGAATTCTACCTTAGGAAAGTGTATTTTATCTTTTCACCATCAAAATAGAAATTGACGGTGAAGAGACAGACTGCGTGGAAAAATTCACTTTCCTAGGATCACAGATAGCTCAAAGTGGTGAATGCAGCCCAGAAATAAAATGTTGGATTGCACTGGTTGCACAGCAATGATGAACATGAGCCAAATATGGAAAAACAAGAACATCAGCTTGGCAGCCAAATGTAGTTTAGTCCGCTCTATTGTATTCCCCATAGCTACCTATGGTTGTGAAGTTTGCACCTAAAAAAAAGCAAGACAAGAAGAAAATCAACTTGTTTGAGCTGTGGTGCTAGAGAAGGCTCCTGCATATTCCTTGGACAGCAAAGATGACTAACAAGCAAATACTGGAGTGCATAATATCAGACATGTCACTGGAAGACAAAATCACAAAACTGCATCTCACTTATTTTGACCATGTCATGCGGAGAAATTCACTGGAGAAAGCAATTATGTTCTGAAGAGTTAGGGGTAAAAGGAAATCAGGCCACCAAAGAACACAGTAGCTGGACAACATCAAAGCTGACACCAGCCAAAGCACAGAACAACTCAAAGAAGAAGGGCAAGATCAGAAGATATGGAGAGACCGAGAATTGGACATGACTGAATGGATAATATCATCTTCATCATTAAGATCTTGAAAAGCAGGCTTCCATCAGCATTGGACCAAGGTGTTAAATGAGCCTGTTTTGTAAAAGTATGTGAATTATTACAGTTGGCCTTGGAAATACAATTTAACATTTCTGTTTCTGTTCTATTTTTGCTTCGTTTTGGGTTTATCTGTTTTTGACATGATTTGAGTTCTTCAAATATTTCACATCTAGAAACCTAGAATGAGAGAGGAAGCATATGAAGAATAACAGACCAGCAACTACCATTAAAAACATTTAAGCAGGTCAGTCTTCAATGGCAACAAGAAAGCTGTGGTTTTTCAGGGACAGATTCCAAAAAATATTAATGGAGGACAATTGCATATATATGCAATATTACAATTTAAATCTTGTACTTTTTGATTTTTTTAATGCAATATTTTATTGAGTTCAGTGTATTGAGATTTCATGTACTCTCCGTAATATTTCTTTTTACAAAAAAATAGAAAGAAGAAACTTTTTGGCCATCTCATATATTGAGTAATACAAACTAAATCCTGTATCCAATATAGATGGCATACTTACTCCATTTTCTGCTTTGCCTGTATTCCTGAAGCAAACTAATTTCTCAGAGTACTGTAGTGAACCCAAAATCTAATTGATTCCAAATGTGTGTCAAATTATCTTCTTCTGCACATCCCAGGAAGAAATCTGATTCTCAGCCACCATCAGATGGAATTGCTATGAATGTGAAACATGCATTATGTAACCTGTCCCACTTAGCCATGGCCATCTCATATTTATGCAACATAATATATTCTTCACTTAAAGATGTCCTAAGACTTCATTGTTTTGGTTCAGTAAATGAAGATGCGTATGACTCTTCCACCGGAGACTGGCTTTCTGGGTTACGTTTACTGTGACAGGAATTTGAAATTGAGCTGATTTTGGTTAAAAGAGTGGTATAGTAGCAGAAGTAGCATAGATGATGATGATGATGATGATGATGATGATGATGATGATGATGCCTAGGAATCAAACTTCAGCATAATAGGAAACCTTGAACAACTCTTAGCACAAATACATTGTTTTTCTTAGATCATCTCAGCTGGCTCTGGTAATTCTTCCACCGGCACAGAGAATTCAGGCTGTATTTTGTCCTGCTTCAGTTATCAAGTGTCAAAGGTAATTGTGTGTCCAAACAGAAACTCAATATGTTATTGTCCTTGCTCATTAATTCCCCCAGGTTCATGTCCCCAATTACACTCTGATCAACAACTTCTCTATTAAAGCTTTTATAACCAGCAGATCATGCTTTGATGCACAGCCAAGAGGTTTCAGCTACAAACAGCTTAGAGGGAGGTCACAATTTTGACTTTTTTATGTTCATTAAGCTGTATGTTTCTCAGAAGCAAGCAAAAATCACTAAGATGGAGAGCAAACTCTAGCCTGTTCCACATGATATATTTCCACTTGCATACTTACATATTTTGTAGATACAAAGAAATCAGAGCAAGTTAAGTATAGCAATTAATTAGATTCAAATGCATCTTTACTGATGGAGCTTCATAGGGTGACTTTAGGTCAGAATCTTTCAGTCAAATACTGTGGGAACAATTGGAAGGAATACTTGAGCTTCTATAAGAAATAAGGAGTTTTAATATGTACATCTCCCTCATGCACACAGGACAAGTATGAAATTGTTTACTAGAATGGAGCTAAAATTGCATTGATCTATTACTTTTCAGTGTGCAGTTCTATGTACTGATGTTCAGTGTATACTTTTTTAAAACAATCCAGAATGAGGATGAACTACAATATAGCTAAGCTAGAATACATATTGTATATGTGGAAAATATCAGGTTTAAACACATCCTGCTGAAAATATTCTAGATAACACTACCAGAAAACACATTTGTTTGAAAATATGATACAGTATATGGTTAACTTGTCAGTAGAGAACATAAACTGTGTAATTATTACCACAAAATATAGAGCTGATTCCAATTGATGGTTTTGAAGAAAGATTAGAAAAGTTGCTGTTAAAAGCTGTTTCTCATTGTGATATAAATAACTTTCATTAGTCCATTACTTCATTAGAAGTGGTTAAGTACATGAGTGTCTGGAGAACATGAGCAAGAAGATAATATCCAAGCTGGCTACTGTGAGAACAGTATCCTTAACCAGGTATTGCTCTGGACCGATCAGCACAGCTCTTCCAATAAGTATCAGCTATTCATCTTATATTTGATTTCAGGTGACATTCTAAGTTGTAAATTTAAAGTTATATCTATCACAACATCTACTCCCCAGACATATAAATAAACTTGAAGCATGCATATTAAAGGATACAATAGCACATATGAGCAAATATATTCACCAATCAAGGAATAGGTTTATTGACTATGTTGGTCTTTGACCATAATAAAGAACAGAACAGAATAACAGAGTTGGAAGAGATCTTGGAGGTCTTCTAGTCCAATTCCCTGCTCAGGCAGGAAGCCCTATACCATTTCAGACAAATGGTTGTCTAATCCGTTCTTTAAAATTTTCAGTGTTGGAGCATTCACAACTTCTGGAGACACGTTATTCCACTCATTAATTGTTCTAACTGTCAGGAAATTTCTCCTTAGTTCTAGGTTGCTTCTCTCCTTGATTAATTTCCAACCATTACTTCTTGTCCTGCCTTCAGTGCTTTGGAGAATAGATTGACTCCCTCTTCTTTGTGGCAACCCCTGAGATATTGGAACACTGCTATCATGTCACCCCTCATCCTTCTATTCATTAAACTAGACATACCCAATTCCAGCAACCGTTCCTTATATGTTTTAGCCTCCAGTCCCCTAATCATTTTTGTTGCTCTTCTATGCACTCTTTCTAGAATCTCAACATCTTTTTTACATTGTGGTGACCAAAACTGGATGGAGTAATTCCAATAGTACTCTTAGCATGGCATTATAAAGTGGTTAGATCTTGATTCTATCCCTCTGTTAATGCAGCCTAGGGCTTTGTTGGCTTTTTTTGGCAGCTACAGCACACTGCTGGCTCATATTTAAATATTTGTCAATTAGGATTCCAAGATCCCTCTCACAGTTGCTACTATTGAGCAAGGTACCACCTATACTATACCTGCGCTTTTAGTTTTTCTTGCCTAAATATAGAATCTTACTTTTTTCACAATTAAATTTTATTTTGTGAGATAGGGCCCAAGGTTCAAGTCTGTCAAGATCCTTCTGTATCTTAAGCCTATCTTCTGGAGTGTTGACTATTCCCACCAGCTTGGTGTCATCACAAATTTGATGAGTTCTCCATTTGTCCCCTCATCCAAATCATTGATGAAGATGTTGAAGAGTACTGACCTAAAACCGCACCGCATACTTCTCTCCATGTAGATGCAGTTCCGTTGAGGACTCCACGTTGAGTGTGGTTGGTCAGCCAGATACGAATCCATCATCATGTTGTCTAACCCACATTTTTCTATCTTATCAAGTAGTAGGTTGTGGTTTACTTTATCCAATGTCTTACTGAAACCCAAGCAAAATAATATTTACAACATTCCTCTTGTCCATTAATTTTGTCACTGTCAACTCTACAATGAAATTAGCTGAAGCCATTTTCCCTTCGTTTTCAGTTGCCACAGACGTGGAAGGAGGGAGAGAAGAGTTTTATCTTAACCATAACAATACATTGTTCTGTGGGAACCAAGGTCACTGCTAGCTGCATTTTGGCGGGTTGTATCTTTCGTTAGAAAGCCCGTGCAAGTAGTTAATTGGAGGATGTGATTTATGACATGCTAGAGGAGTGAGAAGTTTCACTTGTAACTTTGTAAACTTCGGGGGGGTGTTTCAGTTTTGGGTTCACTTTTGACTGTGCCAATATTATGTAGCCAAATAAATATGTTCTTCAAGGAAGCTTTTTAGCATCTGAATTCTTGTTACTCATCTATTGGAACCATGACAGTCACTTTGTCAAAGAATTGGACAAGAGAACTTGAAATTGATGGAATGCTAACACAGTACACCTAATGAAAGGGAATATATGAAACATATGAGGGAACTATGGATGGACTGAAGACTTGCACCCACACAAACTAAGAAACAGTTAGTTATTCAGCATTTCAACTTTTTTTTACATTTTGAAAGAAGCTTTTTTCGTTATTTTTTACTTTTGTGGCAAACCTTAGTTTATTTTGAAACTTAGTTATCCTAAGTTCATCATTGTAGGCTCAGGCTATTTGCCAATAAAGATTTGATTTGATTGACTATACGCAAACAAGAATCAAATTATTCAGCTGATTTCTTTGAGAATTAGACTACACAAATTTCAGTGGGGAATAGAGCTAGCTCAGTATCCATATTTGTTTCCATTTCCTAAACAGAACAGTCATTCACTTATAAAAGAAAATATAACCTGATAACAAGATCTCTACACATAATATGGAGTTCTATACTTCTTACTGCAGCTAATATAAACTCTCTCTATGAATGCAGGCTTACCCTGATAATGAATAAGCCTGGCTATAATATATATATATATATAACCAGGGCTTTTTTTGTCATAGAACGCACCGGAACAGAGTTCCGGTACCTTGTTTTGACGGATTTTGCAGAGTTGCGTTCTTTTCCTATTGTTGCCCTTCCTGTCCTCGTTTGCTTTTGAAAATGCCCCGCTGGCAGGGCGGTGGAAGCGGGGTCTCCTCCGGCACTGTCTGCCTCCTCTAGGCGCCGGAGCATCACAGCCAGAGCGTGGCTTGATTGGCTGGGTCGGACCATGTGGTGTGGAAGCCGATGGTGGCAGTGGGAGATACATAAACATGGAGGCCATCTTTCACGAGAGGGTGAGTGAGCCTTTTGCCTTCCCTTACAGAAGGTGGGATGTGAGGTTAAAAAGAGGCGAAGTGAGAGGAAAGAAAGGTGGCTGGCGTGGAAGCTTGCCTGACAGCGAAACTTTGCTGTTTCGGTTCCCTGAGTAGTTCAAAGGCTGGGATGTCTACGAAAATCTTTTTTTAGTCTTTTATACTTTATATTCAAACTGCAGAGGGGAAGAATAAGAATAAAGCCAATGTCGTGTGATTTGGAGGTATTATTATTAATAATAATATATATTAATTATGTATTAGTCAGATGTAAAGGTAGATTTAATCAGATCTATTTATTAAATTGGGTTTAACTTAAAGGTAAATTAAAAGTAATCTGTTCACTGACAAAGTTTCAACTTTAATTTGTTTCAAGTCAATATCCATATTAAACTCCAAATGTAAATTTTTCCACCTTGTTTGACAACTTCTTAAAAATAATTCAATCTTTTACAAGCAACCAAATTTTGTTTTATTGGGCCAATTTCATTCCACATAGAAAGCTGACATTTCCACTCATTAAACTAAATGGGTATGCCAGTGGTAAATGTCCCAAAGATTAATAAAATGCCTTCTTGTAATTTAAAGCCACACAATGCATGGTAACATTAATAGTATTAACTTACCTTGAACAAAATCCTAGTCTTTTAGATACACTAAAATTTGAAGGTTTTTTTTTTCAACTACAAAGGGTAGGCAAGGTGGGTTATATGACGTGTGTGAGTTCCGGCACCTTTTTTTTTTTTTTTACAAAAAAAGCACTGTATATAACTATACTCAACAATTAAAACAGACCTGGCTAGATTTTAAGACCTATAGAACTTGGCAAAGCAGTAAGCTAGGCTTTTTAAAAGATTAAAAGAAATATTCAAGAAGAACAATAAATAATGATAATATTATCATGTGCCTCATTTTACCAAAAAGTCTTGTGTTTGAAGAACTATCTAGTCCAAGTCTGATAAAGATAAAAAACATTTTTAAAGATAAAAATAAATCAGCATGACAACTTCAACAGGCAGTAGTATTCCTGGCCAATTAGAGTTTAATTCTGAATAGGTATGTACTGGATTGCATTAGGTGCTTATTTTTTAAACCTATGTATTTGATGTTAATATCGTTGTCTAAATGTGCTTTATTTTTTCAGAAGACCACAAATGTGAAGCTGTTGTGTTATTCATAAAACTGCATATTAATTTACTGATTCAACTTTATTTATAATCTACATAGAGGATTTGCCTGAACTTACTAAATTCCTTTCCTTTATTGACTCCTCCATCTGCCAGATTTTTATTTCACATTTCAAATTTATTTATTTATGGTCAGATTCTCATTAGCTTTGGAATCAATCTACACAGTTGTATATCTAACATCTAAAGTGCCATGGCCTGCTTTGCCTCAGTTCTTAGCTCTTCATTTTCTCCAGGTTTATGATCATTTCTCAAGGAAATCTTGCACAATTCTAACTAAATTTCTCCTGGGTATAAGTTGCTTATCTCACCAGGAGAGGTTAGAGAAGATGACTAGATCTTCCAGTTTGCTTCTTTTAGTAATTTTTTCCTTTCCCATCAAATCAGATTTATTCATTGTTATTAAGCAGACAGTTTGCTGTTCATTTTATTATATATGTCTGCTACCCAATCTGTCTCTGTTTAATTACCCGGTTATTTAAGACTGCAATATTCAAAATGCAGCAACTTTTTAAACTACATCTTCAGATCATTGATTCTTCTTAAATCACCTAAATGACAGCTTAGCAAGTGACAAGATTTTAATTATTTATTCATGAATTGCCTTCTGTGTTTTCCAAAACCAAACAATTTGGAGATGCTTTACCTAATACTTGTTTATTCCCACATTGTTTAATATCAGCAATTCTTTATCATTTAGAAGGATGTAATATTCTGACACTGTTTTTGATTCCTTCATTGCAATTTTACTTAAGAAAAGAAGAGAAGACAAAGACAAAGACTGATTGATTAGCAGACTCAAATAGAAAGTGTACCATTCTCTATATTCAAAAACATACCTATCTTATATGTTTTCCTGTTTTATATTTATGCCTATTGAGTAAAAATGGGAAGATCAGATTATATCAGACATAATTCATATTTACATCATATGACCATTGTATCCTATTTCCTGTGATTTAAAAACTTGCATATACATATAAAAATGCATGTACATTTTGTATAGTTCTCCTTAACATACAGTATGCAATTATGTTGATTATTTTGTACAAAGTATTAAATAACAAAATTTGAAAAAATATAATCTCCAACCTATGCCTGCATATGAATGTATTATTGGAAATAGGTCAGTTTGCTTTAAAAAAAAATACAGACCAAGCTTGATTCCCTAGCAACCTGAGAATGAAGAAATTTTGCTTTAAAATATGAAATTGAACTCACCAGTTCAACTTGGAAGAACATACTTTACATACCAGCTGAGGCTTAGAAATTGCCTTCAAAATCCCATGCAGAATACACTGCCATAGCCTAACTTAGATATTACAATAGAAGAATTTCAAGAGTTTGATTTACCTTCAAATGCTAAAGAAATACATTTTCTGAACCCCACTCCCCAAATATAACTGTATAAGGGCCCCTAGTTGTGCCAGTACTGGTACCTAAAGTAATTAGAGAAAAAGATTTTAATATCACAAATAAAAAATACTGCTGTATTATTGAAGTTATTCATTATGAATAGCATTCACGCTCCTAGGCAGATTATTGAACCCCACCCAAATATAACCATATAAGGGCCCCTAGCAGTGTCGGTACTGACATCTAAGGTAATCAGAGAAAAAGACTTTAATTTCACAAAGCAAAAAAAATATTTCAGTATTATTGAAGTTATTCATTATGGATAGCATTTATGCTTCTAGGCAGATTAAAAAAAAGTTCATAGTCTCCTGCTGATCTTTGGACAGAAATAAAGACCATATGCTCTACTTTCTTGGCTTCTTTGTTGACTATTTAGCTTGATATACTCCCAAATGATGCCTTTAGCAGAAAGTACTTTACTAAAAACATTATTCTTTCCCAGGAAATGAAATTACATTTCAGTTAATAAGCTAACTAATTAAACAAGATAAATTTGAAGAATTTATTTTGTTAATATTGTCTCTTGGATACAAAAACAAGATACAGTTTATGGAATTTGGTGCTATGGAAGTTTGTAATTCAAGAGAAAGTACAAAAAAGCATAGAATTTTATTAACTGCCAGAATTAAATCTTGTTATCAAATTTGTTACTGATGGTCAGTGGTCTATAGCAATAAAAGTAAGTAAGAAACAATGTTATGTCTACTGATGGGCTATGCTTTTTCAATCTCAATTAAAATGGGTGAGGGTAAAAAGTGTCAGTGACTCACTAGCAGTTTTAATATCACTGATAATCAGATTATGGATGGGAGTGAGGTTCATTTAGGTCACTTTTAACATAAATATACCCAATTCCACATTTTTGAACCAGTATGCAAGCAAATATGTAGCAATTGTTTGAAATAAATAATTTTCTGTTATTTTTGCATTCCAACCAAAAACTGCAAATTTGAATGTATTAGAGAAAAATTCTTCACAAAATGCATACAATCAGCAATGTTGCTTGAAAATCTGTGTGTTAGGAGAAGTATACATGAAAATGTATATGAATTTCCACAGAAATGATAATGAATTAACTAATCAATTCAGGAAAAGGATAAAATTAAACTTAGGAAAAAAATTGAACTGAAAGTCAATTTTAATTTACCATCTTCTTGAAACTGATGCATGCAATTTGCTGCAGTTTTCAAACAGAATCTATTTATTTTCTTCAATTTTATGTTATTATAGACAATCATTTAACAAAGTTCTCCAAGTGGCTCACAGAACATTTCAAAATACAACTATGAAACATATGTATGAGATTAGTACAAATAAATGAATACATATATAATACTCCATGTTTTATTTAAATCCTTTTTTTAGCAGTACCCCTATAATGGAATTCTGTCCTGAAATAAATCTGCAAGGACTCATACTACCTAATTCTAACAGCAACAGAAAATATGCTCTTCGTCCAGCTATTTTTAGGATAGCAAGTCCCAAGATCAAGACTGTTTTTAGAGGATTTTTTTTACCTCTATGTATGCAAGATTTAAAAGCAAGATTTTTATCATGCTTGTGTAAGTAGCAAATGATTTTTACTAAAATTTTTACAATATTTGTATATTTAATTGGTTTTTCCCAATCCTGATACCTGAGGGATACCCCCCCCCCCGGTTTCAGACAGAGCTCTGGGTTGTTCCTGGGGTCAGCACAAGGTGGCCAAGGCCTTGTTTGCTGCTTGCTTACTGTCTTTCTTTCTCCCAATTTGTACTGAGTACAAATCAGTTTTGGCTGAGGATTTTTCATTTTTATGGATTATCTTAATATAATGTAATGGGATAATTCATTGAGATACTGGTGCAGTCAGTCCTTTCTAATTTTTTTTCTTTAAAATAACTATGCATGTTAATTCTGAGCAGCCATTTCCAAATTCTTAATTTCCACCCTAAGGTACTTTGCTTCAGTTGTGCATAAAAGAAGCTCCTCAAAATTCTTAAACACAATAGCATTGTTTGCATAACGCTGCCTTCTTAATTGTCAGTATTCTGCTTAGATGCAGTTTAGATCCTCAAGGGGGTGCCAGATGCTCTTAGGCAGGTCTGATGTAAATACCAGCCCTGGAACTGCTGTCTGCTTTTTTGACAAAGTCAGAGGCTGATGGCTTACAAGCATTGTATAAACCCGCTGTACTCAGACTCAGTGTCACTGAGAAGATTCAAGCATTGACCCAGTTGGCTTCTGCACAAGGGAAGTGAGGCATCATCCTGTGTTTTTTTTTCCTTAGGCACCAAAATGACCTGAGCTAGCCTGAGTATTATCTCTGCTCAATCCTACCTCCCATCTGTTTTTTTATTATTATTATTGTGGTACAAGGTATAGGTAACAATTCTATCAATTTCTCCATAGTTTTAAAAAATGTGTTACTTGTTATGGCACAGAATTGGATGCAAAAGGAAATTTTCTCAAGGCGCAGCAGTAAACTCAGTGGTGGAATTCAGCCAGTTCGCATCACTTTGGCAGAACCGGTAGCTAATTTTTTTGTTGCCCAGGCCCAGAATGGACTTCCAGAAGCGGCATCCACACAGAGAACCGGTTGTTCACATATTTGAATCCCACCACTGAGTACACTGAACTATGAATCATGAAAACTGTCAACCAAAAAGAAACTGGAAGCAAAGAAGGATCAACAGGACAGGAACTTAGAGAATATCTTGCTTAATGTGTAATGAAAATGGGAAGACATTTTATTTTGTGGATTTTAAAAGCCTGGCTGGCTAGTAAAGCTTTTCCAAAAATTGACTTAATCAGATGGGTTAGGAGGTGTCACTCCTGAGTCAGCTGCAGTTTGAGATCCAACTTCACAGAGTCTTATTATTTGCAGAGACCAGCAAGCCCTATTATCTAGTTGGCCCTATTTTCACTCTTGTAGACATTACCTTTATGACCTGCTTGTAGATTCACTAGTCTTAGCAAGTAGTTCCCTCCATTAACTTTCTTGAAGCCTTGTTCATCTGATCTAATTTAGGCATCTAAGGCAAACAGTTTGAACAGAACTGTAGTATTCTAGAATTCATGCATTATATTTAAAAGGACAATCTAGAAAGTGTAGAAATCACAATATGACAAACAGATAGAGACAGTTTTCTCATACAACAGATCATTAATAAAGATATGATGAAGATGTATATTGATGTACTGCTCTATTAAGCATCATTGAATACCACATATTTTTCCCCAGCTGGAAATGCCTACACTTTGTAATTTTCTTTTCATTGTTATTCACCATACATATATCATTACCACAAAGTGAGAAGTTGTTTTATAATCTTTCATTCCTTCCTCCCCCCCCCTTAGGCATGCTGAGGGAATATATAAATATCACTAAATTTGATATACCTGCAAGATTTTATACCTGTTAAACTCTTGATTTCATGTAAAACTATTTTCAAAGTCTCCTAGATTATAACACATTTCACTATTTTTGCCCAGATGGTTATTAGAATTTGGAACAAATTAATCTTTGCTTCTATATAAGGTTGCCTTTCCCTACCCCTCAAAATAGACCTTCCATATAATTCTCCATGAGAGACTAAATTCAGCACTGCCACACTAACCCCAATTAAAATGAAGGTCATTAAGCCTTTCAAATTACATAATTATTTTTGAGTGAGTTCTTTATAATGGCAACATAGTTCCACTATGAAACACATCTAAATATTAACACTTTAATTAGCTATACATATACAGTTTTAGTGTAATCTTTGTGCCTCTTGCCATAAAATGTAAAAAAATTACTTCTTCTTCTTCTTCTTGTGCCATATCCGTTATCGGACGTTGGCGATCATGTTGGCGATCCTGTTTTTATCAGCAGCCGCACGAAAAAGTGCTGCTGAGTTTTGTCCAAACCAGTCCCTTAGATTTTGAAGCCATGATGTTCTTCTTCTGCCTGGACCTCGTTTGCCTTCATCTTTCCCTGGAGGATTAAATGGAGTATGCCGTATTTTTCTGGGTGTCACATCACATGTCCGAAATATTCTAACTTTCGTTTTTTAATTGTTTTGATGATTTCCCTTGGCTTTCCCAGGCGGCTTAAAACCTCCTCATTTCTGATCTTGTCCACCCAGCTTATACGTAACAGCTGCCTGTAAATCCACATTTCAAATGCTTCTAGTCTCTTCAGGTGGCCTTCTGTCAGAGACCAACTCTCTACTCCATAGAGCAGGATAAAAAAATATAGCATCTGACAAGCCTGATTTTCAGTCTTACTGAAAAAAAATTACTATTATTTCATTTTATGTTAATTCATTTCATTTAGATTCTACTAATTCAAGGAACAGTTCCTCCTCCAAGTTTTCCTTACAACAGTGTTGAGGTAGAGAAAGCTAAGAAATAACATTTGGCCCAAAGTCATCCAGTAAACTAGGCCTTCTCTTTATTAGTACAGTATAGTAATCATTTCTGCGTATTGGTTCTTTGTCTAGTAATAAAGAATAGAATGAAACACAATACCATACAACTTCATGGAATAGAAAGTAATGAGAGGATGTATTCCTGAAATAATCCCAAGGCACTCCAGTTTGCAAGTCAGTGCCACATTATGGCCCCAGGAACTGCAGAAAAGGTACTTTTAAAAAGCCTGGCTGTGTTGTAAGAAATGTAGATTTTTTAAAAAAGTTTTTGAACAGTTAAAACAGATTTAAAGTGGTACCCCACCGACTTCTCACATATTCCTATATACATCATTTTTTTTCCTATTCCTTAATCTGATTCAGTGAAATTCAGCTCAAACTTTAAGCCAAAAATTGACTCCAAATAGTGGTAGATTAAAAATATATCTCTGGTAATTAAAACTATCTTATTAAAGTAGCTGCATCTTATCTCAGCTTTGCACAAAAGGCTGAAAAATAGGAGCTCCTATAATGATGCTGCCTTTGCAAAGAAAAAGAAGAAACAATGGACCACTTACTGCTGCAAGAAGATCACACAGACTGACTACAAATTATGGCACAACAAAGTAATAACAATGGTGCATGGGAAAATCTGCAAGAAATACCATTTGCCTGCAAGCAAGAATTGGTGGGACCACAAAATACCCAAACTAATAGAAAATGAAGAATCTAAAGTGCTCTGGGACTTTATAATTCAAACAGACAAGCACCTGCCACACAATACCACAGACTGAACAACTGTCTAAAAAAAGACAAAAACGTCTGGATAGTAGACCTTGCAGTAGACAATGTCGTGCACACATTGTTTACTGTAGACAATGAGAAGAGAAAGAACTAGAGAAGATTACAAAATATAAAGACCTGCAAATAGAAATAGAATGACTGTGTCAAAAGAAAGCAAAGTTAGCACCAATAGTAAAAGGCCCCAATCCCAAAACAACTGGAGCACCACTTGAACATCATCAGCATTGACAAATTCACCATTCAGTCAATTGCAAAATGCAGTTTTACTTAGAACAGCCTGCATCTTGCAACAATGTCTGTAACACCATCAAACATCAACTATTCCAGGTCCTTGGGAAGGACTCGATAAGTGGATAAAAATGCCAAATCCAGTCTGAACATCTGGCTGATTGTACGATGATATAATATGGGGTGTTCCTAGCAACTGTTCTAAGGTACAATGGAAAGGGAAAAAATGATGGCCGTGAATTTTAGCTAAGCCACTCAATGTTATAACAATGTTATAACTTTGCCATGGCCACCATTTGTCCCTGCCTCCTGTCCCAGCTTTTCCTCTTCTCCGTTCACTGAGCAAGATCAAAGAGAACTGATCTGAGTAGTGATCCCTAATATATTACATGTTATTACATGTTATGGACAGATGAAACAAGGTTTTTTTTTAATTTTTATTACCAATTTTCTATTACTACAGCTTTGCCTCCTGACTGGGGCACCAGGAAATAAATAAATATGTCAACATGTTCTATGCCCTGAAAGCCTTGGCCTAGGAAACACCAAGGGAAATATCTAGGGGCATAAAAATGTCTACCGGTGCCATAATGAGAGTCTCAGAGTTAACTTATATTTTACAGGGAATCCTGAACTTTTCCCCTACTATTTAAAAATAAAACCTGAGAATTGTATATCCTCTACCAACATGAATTAATGGTAGGAGGGATGGATTGGGAATAATGAAGTTTTACAAATGAAGTTCACATGGTACCTTTAAAAAAAAAACTCGTTTAGATTTTTATTTGCTGCAATGAAGAGATTCCCAGAAGATTGCAGTATAGCCTTCAAACATTTGCTAAAATATTTGCTATTTGTCAACCTTATTGGTTTCACAGGATTGTCATGGAGAACCAGAGTATGCAGAATGTTTATGTAATTAAAATTGATATGGGTTGGATTTAAATGGGAACTTATTAGGACTACAACTGACACAGGGACTTGGGAATCATTACATATAATTCAAGTTCTTCAGCTGAACTAGAACATATTCCTTCATTGCTATGCATTCACTTTGGAATATAATAAGAGGAATAAATGCCAATTGCAATAACTGTAGTAATTTTTACAGTGAATATTAATGCCCCAAATTTAATGCATTGAATTGAATCTCTCTTCTTATAGAGATGATTCTTCATAGAAGAAATTTTGCTACAGAAGGACTTCAAAGAAATGTACACTAATGTATTATTTATAGGCCAATGTCTAATTATTTTTTATCTATATCGGGGAGGAGTGAAGAAAGATGGGAGGATATTTGCTTTCCTCATTCTCTATTTTTAGAAAATGACACTAAAAATGTTGCACAATTATTCCAGGTTAATAGTTTATATCTGAAATCCTCAGATTTCTCTTCTCTTATTCCTAAGTGGCATTTGTCATGGCAGCAGGAGGCAAAACATTGTAAGAATTGTTAGGATGGACCAGACTAAGATTCCAAAGAGAAATTTGCTTGAATTTGAGAAGCCAGGAAGTAACTAAGCTATTCACAATCCCATCTTAGTGTCCTACAAAACAACAATATCACAGGACTCTGGTGGAAAGATGCTACCAATGAAAACTGCCATTGCTGTTACAGAAGGAACATAGGAAACTGACTTTTACTGAGTTATTCAGATGCTCCTTCTGGCACAGTATTGTCAATGTCAATTTAGTAATGTTTTCCAGATGTGGAATAGAGTTTTTTCACTCTTTCTGCAGTTGCCTGGGCTTGCAACATATCTATGCATACCGCAAAGCATGCAATTGCCTTGGAGCAAATGAGAGGAATAATTTTATTAAATTAAAAGAGAGAATAGCTGAAATCAAATTAATCCATAGAGTAATTTGAACATGCAATGGTAGAACCAAAACCACAGGAGATTTATCTCAAAGATGCTTTTTCAGAAGGCAACTGGACTGTTCTTTCCCTGAGGAAGAAGAAGAAGCTTCATCCCAGAAGCTTCATCAGTTCTGGAAGGATGGTAGGGGCGATGGAAGGTTTAGTTCTGACAGGCTGGGGAGGGGGGATTGGAAGGATCATATTTCTTTGCAATCATCTGGTTGTTACCTCTGACATCTCTGACCTGGATGACTGAGAATCTCCACAGACGCAGGAGTTTTATACTTTCTCTTCCCTGTATGCTAATTAATGATGGACAAAGTAGAAATTTACATTCTTTTCATGACCGGATAGGCACATTTCCTCATATGTCATACTTTTGACTTCAAGGCACAGATAAGAAAGTTGAAACGTTAAAAAATGACAGAGGCAATACTAATCAGTGAATTCACATAGCTTTTTTAATGTCAACAATTCCATTAATTTTTTAAAAAATATAGAACAAAATTACAAAAACATTATATATCTAGAACCTCCTTTTCCTTATCCCCCATGTCCTGATTCTTTCAATATCATTTGGACAGTTCCCATGAAAGGTATAAAATACCAATAATATCATAATTGTTCAATCTAGCAGTAGCACCCTTGTGGGCTTTTAGAACAATTCAACTGTAAAGGAAATGTACTCATTTTCACTGTTGGCATGGAAATCCATTCCCAGGCTACCAATGAGATTAAGTAAAATGTCAGTGAAGCGCACCAAGGGAATAAGACAGATCTTGGGAACAGGTTCAATTCTTCAAAACAATGCAAGAGATTTACAGGTAAACTATAGTTCCAAGCATTAATTTCTCAATATTTTGTATGAAAATAATTTTGCTATAGTCCAAAAAAGAGGACAGGGAGCTATCTGAAACATTGCTCAAGGGCACTGATATGCTCCATTGATGTACAAATTATTCTCAGCTAATTCATATACACATGCATACTTTTTCACATAATGTGGTATGTATGAGCAGTTTTCTATATTCCACTGATGAGAACAACAAAAGATTTTTAGGTTGTCACAGCAGAGTGACCATCAGATCAAAAGGTCTTTTGATCTACACAGGCATTCCTGAAAGCAAAGACCAAAGAAGAAGTTTGTCTTGCTTACAAAGTGGGTACAATTCTTTGGTAACTTCCAGTGGATATTTTTTTTCGCTATATCACATATCATAGTAGATTTTTTCAAAATTAAATAATTATAAAAATGTTGACTAAGACAGATTCTTGGGAGCAAGTTCAGTTCTTCAAAACAATGCAAGAGATTTACAAATCCATTGTATCTTAAGTACTTCCAAGCATTGGTTTCATACTGATAACTGTCCACTAAAACAGGCAGTGGGATAGATGGAGTGCTGCCATTTCAAAAGAATGAGAATGCTTGGAATCTGGTATAATCTTTCAGTCACACACATACATGGTAAGAGGTTTTTGACTCTACTGAGCCCAGATATCTGATTGTTTGTACTTCCCAAAAGAAAGAAGTGGAAACTGAAAAACAGTATTTAAATTCCTCCTGCTTAACAATTTATCATTTGTTTTGTTAGGCCACTAAATTCAATTCAATTTGGATTTGGAGTTTATAAAAATACATTTCAGTAATTCTGTTTTCCTGGAACTTTAGATCAAGTCCCATTCAAAGCTTATGTTTGAATTTTAAGGGCACATTTAATGGCATGTTTGCTGGAAAAAAAGAAGACAACTTTGGGGTAAATTTGGAAAATTGGAGCTGAAAGGAGAAATGACTGATGACATGGGATAGAAGCAGGGAAATTAGAGATGCCATCCAACCTGAGCACAAGGATAGATATATTAAGCAGGACTGTATTCTGATTCAACTTAATTTGTTCAAATCACATCTTTCCAAACTATATTGCATGAACATAATTAATTATAATACCTATAGTTATAGATAGGTGTGGTATTATCTATATACAGTATGAGGGTTCACTGCCTGTTGCTCATTTGTTCATAAATTTGCTATTGTCCATCCTTCAAATAGTTTAGTTAATAAGATGGCTTCATTGTATATCATGCTACGCTCATTAACTTTTCAGATTTATGACTGAAATTCACTTCTTTATTGTTATGATAGAGATACCTATGCTTAACTGTGAATATGATATATTCATTTCTGTAACTGAAAATTACAGCTTTTTGCTGCATTTATAATTATAAGCCTGCCATAAATCTATTAAAACATTATTCCACTAAACCAACTTCAAGAATGCAGCATTATTGTATTAAATTAGAAAGTGCTGCTGAAGAAACAGAAGCTGCTTACCCATCATTCAAAAAATATTAACTGATCTCTTTGCCCTTGATTTATTACTTAAGCATTCAGCCCAGCGCAAGAAGAAAAAGCATCCCTTGAGTCTCATAGCCGATGTAAACTGCAACAGGAGGCTTCCATAAAATAGCCTTGCAGAAGAGCGATATGGCCTCTGAGAGGGGAGGACAGTCACTTCAAATCATTTATCACAGCATTAATCAAGCCTGCAAGAGTTTTCTATTGTGAGCCAAACTCTGTCAGCTTGAAATATTGAGTGAGGAAAATTTTAAAGGCTCTGCAAAATGTATGTCTAGCTCAGGGGACAAAATATTATTTAAAAAGAAAAAGCTTGCTGACTGAATAAAGGAAAAAAGAAAAGATTCCATCATTGCAATCAGAGCAAAGATCCACAACAATAGAACAGGAACAAAAGCTGTTGTGATTTAACAAAATATATATAAGTGGAACTATGACCATTAAAAGCTCAAAAGTATACAGAATGAGTCTTGCTGATCTGAGACAAAAACACTAAGTCTGATGTTGCTGTTCTCTATCTATTATGAATCCTTTGAAGGGAAGATTGTTGACCTGGTGGTAGAGTGCCAGCTTTGCAACACTCTAGACTAGAGGAAGTGAATTATTTGGATCTTCTTCAATCTGGATTCAAGCCTAAATGTGAGGCAGAGTCAACATGGGTCACTTTCTTGAATGAACTTTGTTAAAATCTGGATGGAGTAATGCACCCCTTCTGATATTATTGAACCTCTAGGCATCTTTTGATACCATTGATTATGGTGTCTTATTAGATTGCCTGCAGGGATTGGGAATAGAAGTTATTGTTTAAGATAGTTCTGCTCCTTTCTCAGTGGACAATTTCAATCTATCTTGTGGCCCTTGATGTGTAAGATGCCCCAAGGATCAATCCTATCTTCATTACTTTTTTAACATATCAGTATGCTGATGATACACAATTACACATGCCCCACCTATGAAGAAAATGCTATTGATGTCTGGTGCCTAGAGACTGTTAGGGTCTGGATGGGACAGAGGTTGAACCCAAGTAAACTGGACTTGCTGTGTAGAAGTTGCTATGTTGATGCTAAAGTTATTTTTCTTGATGGGCAAACATTACCTGTTAGGGACCAAGTCTGGGACTTAGGGATCCATGTGGACTCCTTGCCCCTGTTGGGACAGCAAGTGGAAACCTGTGCTCAACCTGGCTGGTGCACCAGTTGCAGTTCAAACGTTCATCACCATTCAGTTAGATTAATATAATGTACTCTATCTGGAGCTACATTGTACTCAGAAACTTTGGTTAGTCCAAAAATAAAGTGGTCTGCTTTTTGTTTGTTTGTTTGTTTGTTTCTTGGAGCTGGGAACATATAACACCAGTTTTACAGACCCCGTATTGGTTGGTTTCTAGGCACAATTTAAGATACTATTTTTGACCTATAAAGCTATCCATGGCTTCCCATTTGAATGTCTATTCCAACCAGTGGTGGGATTCAGCCGGTTCGCACCACTTCGGCAGAACCAGTAGCTAATTTTTTGTTGCCCAGGCCCAGAACAGACTTCCAGAAGCGGCATCCACACAGAGAACCAGTTGTTCACATATTTGAATCCCACCATTGATTCCAACCAATATTGTTAGAAAAATTATGGAAAAACTGCTACAAATCCCACACTTTTAGAGGATGGTGGGGCTGCCAAGAAGGTGCTGCTGTTTTTCTGTGGCAGTGTTGATGCTGTGGAGCAGCCTCATGGTGGAGATCAGAGTAACCATCTATTGTTGCCTTTCCAGAAATTGTTTAAGTTGAAACTATTCCAAGGTCTTTCAAAAAGTTCCTATGGGTGGTTGATTTTTTTTCTTTTAGTACTTTGTTTTTGTAGGGGGGGTTGGCTGACCTTTAACTTTTTGTTATTTGCTAGTTTCTTTTCGATTAATATATTTAAATATGGAGATTTAAAATTGTTCCCTTTATATTCTGTGTAAGCTGTTGAATGTCATTTGATTTCAGCAGTGTAATTTGTTACAGTTTATATGCCACTCTAATCCAAATACAGCTCTAAATGGATTACAAAATAATACAACAAATAGCAAAGCAAAGCAAAACAGCAGCACCCTTAAGAACAATGAAACACATCTCAACCCATTACCAATCTATACTCAACACCAATCTTCTCCCAAGCCCTTCTGATATAGCCAGGTATTAATGGTTTTCTGAAAAAAGCAACAGGATGAGAGGCAATCTGAATCTGGGAGAAATGCTGTTTCAGGGATGGCTTGCCTTCATGGTCTCTGAAGATGATATTCCTTAAAGAGAGAAAATCAATCTCAGATCTTATTGAATGGACATAAGCTACTGGGAGAAGATGGTTTCACAGATATTCACATCCTAAGCTAAACAGGGCTTTAATGGTGACAAATACCAACTTGAATCACACTTAGGAGAAAATTGGTTAATATTGCTACTCTTGCTGTAGAGGATTACATGGGAGAATCTAGAGGCTCCCATCATTATGTGGGCCTGTATCATGTAAAGTGAGGTTTCCAAGTGATTGTGAGCAGGGCCTGCCAATCAAGGAAAAGCTGTATATGTGATGGCAAATTTATATTCAAAGTCTTGGTCAGATGGTTCTTGAGTAGATTTTGATGCATTATGTTTTTCTGTAACATTTGCATCTTGAAGAAGATTGTTCCCAAGAAGGCACAACATAGATAACATAATTGATTCAAAGTCTCCTTGCATTTCCTCAAAAACTGGGTGGCTGTTTGCTGTTTATTTTCAGTTCTTAAAGATTATAAACATAACCTACATTTTCTTATCTTGAGGATTGAAGGCAATAACCAGATGTTCACGATTTTTGTGACTTTGAAGGTGTCTAACTTCTTTGAAGCTGTTAATAGGCAATTTCCAAATGTGGTTAGCAAGGGAACTGTGCAATGTTAGTGTTTTTTGATAAGGCTCCACTGGCGGCTCTAGCAATTATGGTGAATTCCCTCATCTTCCAATTCCTCCCCATCCTCACCCAGGAGATCGCTATCTTGCAGTCTCCTTGAAAGAAGCATCCAAAAGGAGAACAGCTCAGGTTTCTTGCATCCTCTCTTTATCCAGAGAAGATCAAAGGAGCCAATCTACTCATTGGCTCCCTATTCATGGCCACAAATGTCAACTCCACTTTTCATAGAACCATCTTCAGTCTGCCATCTTCCTGGAAGCTGTTCAATCCAGGAAAGCTGCAATTAGTGTAATAGCTATGCAAAGAATCTTCTAATTACAGTTGCCATATGCTCTTCAGAAAGGAGCTGTGAGACCAAGCATATCTCATGTTACAATACCAGTTTAGCTTGCAGCAGCCAAGACCAAAGATGGAACATCCCTGGCATAAGAGAGCTTCCAAAGATAATTCTACTCTGTCTTGTTGGCATTAAGTCACCTGTTCCTCCCCAATCAGATTCCAAAAACTTCTAGGCATAAGGATAAGATCACCGCCACTTCAGCCTGGGATTAAGATAAACAATTTTCAGCTCTTCAAGATAGGCAAGTTAAAAAAAAAAACAGGCATGGCAGCTGTTTCAGGAATGTTCTTTATTGTTTTAGGGTAGAATAACAAAATCTTGAAAGCCTGTTAGATTGTCTACTGCCCTGTCTTATAGCAACAAAATCAAATCTTTCTTATTCTTTCATGAGGTCTGAGTAATCTTTTCTGAAAACTCTCCTTAATGGTTTGCTCATTCTTTCCCCATTCCCAAGGCCAGGCCTGCATTCCTTCATGAGCATTATCTGCAAAATGATGATACTGAATCCTGTGCTAGGCAATGATTTCCCAGTCGCTTTATATATGTGTAGGACAATTGCACTTCCACTGTCCCAATCTCACCACAGGACATTCACAAAAGTGATTGATATGATACTGGTACTATACCCAGGCCTGAAGTCTGACTGGAGAAGATCCAAATAATAATAATAATAATAATAATAATAATAATAATAATAATAATAATAATAATAATAATAATAATAATAATAATAATAATAATAATAATAATAATAATAATAATAATAATAATAATAATAATAATAATAAAGTTGGAAGGGACCTTGGAGGTCATCTAGTCCAACCCCCTGCTCAGGCAGGAAACCCTATACCATTTCGGACAAATGGCTGTCCAGTCTCTTCTTAAAAACTTCCAGTGTTGGAGCATTCACCGCTTCTGGAGGCAGGTTGTTCCACTGGTTAATTGTTCTAACTGTCAGGAAGTTTCTCCTTAGTTCTAGGTTGCTTCTCTCCTTGATTAGTTTCCATCCGTTGCTTCTTGTCCTGTGCTTCATACAGGTAATGTGCTTCATCCTTCATAATGTGCTTCATCCAGGTAATTGTAATTTTAGAGCAACCAACAATAGATAGAAATAGCAGATATCAATCCATGAATTACAGCATCTAACTGTACATGCGAAAGGGTAATACACTTTTCTCCAAAGAAAATACTCTAGTTAAATCCCATTAGTCCTTATCTGTTTTTGAGAAGAATAACAACATGCAATCCAGTTTATAACTTCTTGAAGAACAAAGAAATTGTAATAATATTAAATAGGAATTGCCAATAAATTTCATTAACAGTCTTCTTTGCATTTCCTGAAATAAGAACAGAAGTTTCATCTTTCTGTTATTTCAAACTAATACACTAATGAACTCAAAATATCAGTTCCTTGTCTACAACTATTAAATTGTGCTTGATAAAGATGTATCAAGCCTACAATCACCTACAGGAGTCAGTTAACAAATATCCCAAAGAACATTTTAACATTTGTATCCATTCATGAAAGAGACTAATCATCAATATAGTGGATTTTTAAAAATTTGATTTAAGAGTTAGAGTAATGGATGTTTCATTAAGAAAAGCTAGAATAATGCCAAATATAAAAGTTTAAGAGCCAATGTACCTCTATATTCTTTCTAACATTTTATAGGGAAACTATCAGGTCATATTTTATCATAGTAGTGGAGAGGATGAACTGTATCTGTCACAAAGACTACCAGATTCCTCCCTGGGATCTTCACACTCGAACAGCCTCCGCCCAACTTCTGAGCTACTGAGTTGTTTTTGCTTCAGGCACAAGAATTCCACTTAGGCAGGTACTTCAATCTCCATTTGGTCATTCATTCTTGAACAGAAAAGAGAGACAGTCCCCTCCCATGAAATCTAAGTGAAGACATTTATCTTCTCCAGGAATACATTTTTAAATATATGGCTCCAGTTTTCCTGGAGCAAAGAAAGGATTTTTATTTTTTAAGAAAGGCAGTAAAGCAAATGCATTAGGAAGCATATGAGATCTGCATGCAAAAGCGAGCAATCATTAACCTGAGCAAATACAGAGACGATGAGAGAGTGCAGGGGCAAAAATAAGGCTGTCGTATTTGGGCAAAAATAGCAATGAAAAGAAATGATACACCCTGACATGAGCCTTTATGTCTGTTGTTGTCATTATTAGTAGTATTAATTAAATTCACTCCCAATGATTATGGGTGGTTAATACAATGATGAATACTGCTTATTCTTTCTTTTCCAGTAGCTCTCCTCCATGTACATTTTAGCGTGGCTTCAAATTGTTAGCACACTCCCTAATTAAACATTGTATGCAGATTATAACAACAAATTGTAACAGATTTACTGTAGGCCTTTGAAGGAAGTAATTTTATTCTCACCCTGGAACTACAATAAATAACAATGAAATGCATAAATATAATATAATCACCTTTTGGTATCGATTTAACAGCCTACTTAGAACTTTTTCAGTCTCCTTATTTTTGTCTTTCATTTCCTTTCTGAGTGAACTGGCAAAATTCACAAGAGTTTTGTCAGAAACTCAAGAGTAACGTCCATGTTTTGTGATATATCAACAAGCTACTAATATTGATACTATCTGCTGTATCCTCGTAAGACAAAATGCCTTAAGCAGTTTCGAACATGGCATCCAGAAAAGCACAATAATTCAATAATGGCAAAATAAAATCTCATAAAACAAATTTAGTTCCATGGAATCCCTCAATTGTATTTATTAATTTATAGAACATTGATTTTCATAAGATTTGTGGAGGTATGTAAAGAACAGCAACAATAAAAAGACAATAATCCATCAAATCTAAACCAATTAACCCAAAGTGTCACTTGTACCATTAACCCTATACACGTTGAAGAACAATAGAATTTTCAGCTTGGATGAGCTTAGGGTCATTTCTTATCTCACAGCCAAGTTGTTGCAAGGAACAGGAACCTCCAGTAAGAAGGAATACCACTAAGAAGAATGCCTACTTACCTCTCCTGCTTGCTCCTTTTCTATCATGATCAGGAAGAGATCAATAATGCTCTCTTTACAATCTTGGCCAGGTTTTAGTGAGCATTATGGAATCCAAAGTTCTGCAAGGCTGGAAAGTTCTGGTGGATGCTGAAGGCAATCCCAAAGTTTCCCTATTCTAATTCTATTGGGATACATTTTGCTGGCACTGGTGGACAATTTAAATTATTTATTTCTTGATTCCAACAATCAGTTTCAAGTTAAACCCTTCTGATATATTATCAATGAGAGGAGCTCTCTGCTCAAGCACTGGTTCAAACTGGTGAGGATTAGAGTCCATTGAGGGGCATCAGGCGCACTCTTCATCTTACCCAAGGAAATCTTGTTGCCTCCATGTCCCAAATTGCTTCAGTGAAACAGGTAAACTGCTACTTTCATTGAATTATTAAAGGAAAGTGAGTAGAGATTACAAAAGAAAAGTGAAAACTGGGACTTATTTTAAGTCCCAATATGCTGAGTTACAAGGGTCAGTGATAAAGGGTATTGAGAATTGTAGTGCACCTGGAAGACTCACTTCCCACCCCATCACCTTCCACACATTGCTTCTACCAATTGGCTTTGTCTTTTCTGCCTTTGTGTCCTTTGCCTGGTAAGCATTTTTTATTGCCCTTTTGTATATCTTGATTTTTTTTTTTGCATTAATTATAGACAGTTTCCACAGGAGCAGTCATTCAAATTTTCACAAGATATTGTAAAATGTCTTCCTTTCATTCCCTATTCCAAAATGTCTACCACTTTCTTTCCCTTTTCCATCAACAGGCTTGACAACCTAGATTTAAATTATTTAATTTATTTCCTGATTCCAACAATCAGCTTCAGGCCAACCCCTTCAGATCTATGATCAGTGTAGTCTGTAGATCACATGACTCATGATAAATTTCTATTGAAAATCATGTGATCATCAATTCTATACTATCACTAACCTATATTCTTGAAAATAAAGACAGGTTGGAGAAATATTTCTATTGAAAAAATAGACTTTCTGGTACTGGAACATTAATTTCCTATGTATGCAGGCCTAATTACATTTTTTTTGCAATTATTTGCTGTAATTTTTGTCGGGGAAGAAATTAAAGTTAGTATATCCCCATTTTCTCCATTTATCCTCCTTTTCAATTGTGCAGATCTAAAAATAAACACAAGACACAATCCCAGACGTTAAAATAGGGAACCTTTGCCAGGATTATGTGAAGAAAAGTGCTGCTAAAAGATTACAAGTAAAAATAGCATTGCTTTTTCATTCAAAAGAAATCAGCCTCATTCTCACTTTATAAAAGAAAAATAAGAAAAGAATGATGGGAGTATATATAGCTCAAATTATCAATTAACTAAATATAGAGCTATTTAGATAATTGTTTTATATTCTGCATTAGCAAGACTTAGGGATGGAATTTTACCTATTTAGCTAGAGTAAATATGGTGAAGAATGTTAGACTGAATATGTTAAAGAAAACAGCCTCATCTAATTATTGGGAAGCAACAATTTATGATAAACTATCACTTTTTGTCTTTTCTCTTGCTTGTGAATCAGGCGAAAACATTGTAGTTCTCCAGAAAAATCTGTCCCTTGCTGTTCCATCAGCAAGTATATTTATTAATTACTGCATGCTGGCTGGGGAATTCTTAGAGTTGAAGTCAACACAACTTAAAGTTACCAAGTTTGAAAACACCACTGTAGCTGATCTGGGAACCAGTACATGAAATGGTAAAGTCACCCATCATCAACATTTCTGGGAGAAACAGTGCAAAAATAATCCTTATTAGCTGCTAGATCAAGACACAACTCAGGACTGTTTGACCAACCTGCTGATACATCTAGGGTTCATGCAGGACCTTTCCAAGGAAGATGGAAGGATTGTTGGGATTGTAGCTCAAATGGATGAGAAATAAGGATGACAAAGCACCAGATGGTTTCAGACCTAGAAGAAAATATTGTTGTTGGGAGACTAAATCTTATCGATCTTTCCCAAAGTCTTTCTCTTCAATTTGCAACTCCAGAATAAAACAGCAAATTGTTAGTGATATGTATTGTAGCTAGGATAACATCAAATATTTACCAGGGTTTTTTGCTTTCATTATGATTTTTGTATGGTTGAATGCCACAACTAATACACAAAACATGCCCAGTATGTAATATTCAAATTTTCAATACAATTTTATGTTATTCTTCCTTGGAGAAAATTCTGTTCAGTCAGTAATCTTATGATGAACTGGATGATGTCACTATGCTTTGGTTAATATGATGGCATCATCAGAAGTCAACTTAGGGTAGCTATCAAATAATATTCTATTTTTTTAACATAACCAATTAGATTTGGCCATTCAAGTTCAATGACCATATGATGATCATGAATGATAACAGAAATTTTACAGAAAAAAAGGAAGGAAGGAAGGAAGGAAGGAAGGAAGGAAGGAAGGAAGGAAGGAAGGAAGGAAGGAAGGAAGGAAGGAAGGAAGGAAGGAAGGAAGGAAGGAAATAAATTTTAGGAAGCATTAACACAAATATAGTTTCTGAGTTATGGGAAATAATTGTTCCACTTTATTAAGCATTTGCCAGAACTCAAGCAATCTGTATCTAATTCTGGGCACCATAATTTAACAAGTTTCTAACTTGAAGACAACAAGAAGCCCGATAATAAGAATCTGAATTTGGCATTCAAGTAAATATTAAGGTGTTTTATTTTTTTAGTTAAAGATAGCTTTAGTGCCCATTTGCACTGACTACGTAGTGTCCAGGTCATTTATGAATGAACCTAATGTGGTAGTCACTTTGGCAACAAATACACTAAAAATGAATAAAGCTAATGTAGCAATTGTAGCACGTGGAAGAACATAATCCTCACTGAATCCATAGTGAAATATAATTACACCAACTTATCTTCTTAGCAATTCATATGTCAGCCCAGCATCAGTGATGATCATCTTCTGGGCAGTTGCCAGAAAAGAATGAAGCATATGGGATTTCCTGAGATCTTTTCAACATAGCAGAGGCTGGGCTACATTTTGAAATAAACCTGGGCTGAAATGGTCTTTACAATCCCATATTGTTTTTGCAAGCAGAGAAAATGGGTAGATAGTTTTTCAAATTTCTCTGGGGAAAACAGTACCCTAGAATTCCCTCTTAGCAATGACAATACCATCACTGTTGAAATTACTCTATGGGATGGGATGCCATGATACCTTCCCTATGGATTTAATTAATGCATAAGAAGAGGGGGAGAATATGGTCTGCTAGGGAGATGAAAAGCAGGACATTCACACAAATACAGATATTTCATACCTAAGTAAGGGCAATTCACCATAGGGAATGTATTTAAATTTTTCTTTAAAACTATCTAAACCAAATTCTCCAGGGAAAAGTACAGGAAATTCTTCTATCTAAAACTACTGATTAGGTTTCTAATTATGCTCTTCATTCAGTTACATTCATTTAGGAGATTCAGTATTAAAAAATGTAGCGATGTCTATGGTTTTGATGGTTTGAGAAAGGGATTTGACAAATTCACTAAAAATTGATTTACCAAATTTATAAGCCATTCACTATAAGTGACTTAAGTTCTTTTCCAGACCAGGAATACTACTGAATACTCATTTTAGAGAGGTGGACGCTTGCATATTTTGTTGGTAAGCTTTCCACAAACATTTGCTCATCTTACTGCTCTTAGAAATGAGAAGGTCTTTTTCCCATATTTGATTAAAAACTGCCTTCCTGTACTTAAATCAATTGTTTTGAGTCCTGCATTCTGGAATGAGAGTGAATGGGTTCTGATCTTCTATATAACATCCTCTCAAGAATTTGTTGAAGAGTGTTATCATATCTTCTTCCATCATTTTTTTTAGCTCCTTCAATTTCTTTTCATAAGTACTGTTTCTGCCCCCTTAATCTTATGTGAATTCATCTAATTTCTCTGAATCCCCATTGTGTTGTTAAGAATAGGTCAAAGTTGGATTTTATATATTTTATTGTTATTAATGCTGGGATGCTGAAATGAAAGATATGTATATTCATTTCTGGGAAATTATGCTATATTTGCTAGAAAGCAGTACTTACTGAGAGGCAGTGTAATGTAGTGGTTAAGGCACCAGGCTAGAAACCAGTTCTGCTGTTCGCACAAAGCCAGCCAGACTATTATTTTCCTTAAATGCTTCCTTATAAAAGTGACTCCAAAAAGCCAAGCCAAATTTCCAGCACATTGTTCAAATGATGGCTGAGATATCAAAAACAACAATCCAAAGGCAAGATCCCAGTTAGTTCATTAGCAAACATTCACCTAAGGAGCAGGACAGAATCTAATATCAAAACTTATTCCCAGGTGGGACTGTTCTCTATGAGGTTCGTTCATTAAACAAAGACTAAGCTTGGTTGCTTTCCTTACCTAATGATTCTGTATGTATCTAATTAGATAGCAATTTCTATGCAGAGTGGAAATAAGACAGGCAATCAGCAAGACTAAACAACTGGTATCTTGTTGATGGAGCAGAAGTAAAGAGAGATGGTCACCAAGGCATAAAGTATGAAATATGAGTGAATCTAATAAAGAAATTGTTTAGGACCTATCTGGAGAGAAGGCGAGATTTTATGCATGCACCACATGAACATAGTAAGGGTTTTGGTACAGTTTATATCTTCCTTTTCATCAGTCATATGGTGATTTGTATGTGTGAATGACTCCCTAGTTTTCTTTCCCAGTTTTCCTATTACAAAGGTAGGAAGATGTTCTTTTTTACTTTGAGAGAGGGGGGAAATGAAGTTATTTTATATTTATATTATGAGCATATTTGCCTCCTCTCCACCGGTATACATTTTTCTTACTGTTTAAGGCCATAAAACTCATGCTAATGCAACACACTATTTGTGGGGCTGCCTATGAAACTGCTGGTGGCACAGAAATAGTTGAGGGAAAGCTGTTATTCCTGAATACCCATCCTATCAGGCTATATTAGGGACTGCCTTGCAAAGTATGATTCTATTGTCCGGTCCAAATAGCAGATTCCAGTCCCATAGGAAATCATGGGGTTATGAATTCGGAGACAAGAAACTCTGCTTTATGAATATGCCCTCCTGGAGGTAGGATTGGGCCTTGTGATGGTTTTATTTCAACAGACCCTGCAGCAATAAAGTGCCAACACCAGAAATGCTTATTTTTGTAATTGCATTATTAAGATTGGTTGCATAGTCAGCTAGATGGTTTTAGCATTTTTATCCACCTATTGAGCCCTTCTCAAGGGCTTGGGATCATAGGACAAGCTGTTCCAAGAAAAGCTGCCTTTCAATTCCCTGATGTGATTTTGTCAGTGCCAATAATGTTCAAGTGCCAATAATGTTGCTCCAGTTGTTTTGGGATTACACCCAAGAAGCCCATTACTATTGGTACTCTGCTTTCTTTTGCCACAGTCATTCTATGTCTATTTGCAGGTATTTTGTATTTTGTAATTTCTCCTGTTCTTTCTCTTCTCTTCTGCTGTCTCCAGGTACTGCAATGTCTACTACCCAGAGTTTTTTGTCTTTCTTACTAACAATTGTTAAGGGATGTTATGTGGCAGGTGCTTGTCTGCTTGAATTCCAAAGTTCCAGAGCAGTTTAGCTTTTTCATTTTCTATTACCTTGTCTATTTTGTGGTCCCTATTTTGTTTACAGGCAAATGGTATTTCTTGCCGATCTTCCAATGCAGCATTGTTGCTACTTTATCATGCTGTTGTCTGTAATTTTTTTTAGATATAACCTTCATTGTTTTATCAATGTATAAAATACAAAGAAAAATAAAAATAAGAAACTAAGGGAAGAAAAAAGAAAGGGGGAAAGAAAATATGAGGTAGAAGGGAAGAAAGAAAAAGGTGTTGACTTTTGACTCTTATTAGCACAGTACAAGATAACAACATTACAATCTAAACTTTTTACTTTTATACATTAGTGTATAACTAGCCATTTTGATAACAACAAATCTATCTAATCGGCAAAACCAAAGGGAAAATATTTTTTTTCATCCACTAAGCTTTTCTTTTAAAACATTTTTAAAATTAAAATGTTCTAATGCATCTTTTTTAAAAATTTCCTCTTAGCATACATACTTTAAACTTCTCTTTCAGACCAATAACATTCCAACTAACTCCAACTAACTCATTAAATTTAGATCACTCCCTACAAGTTACCCTCATAGAATAATTTTTCTTCTTGTATATATCTAGATTTTTCTTTAAGCTAGTACATCTTTTTCTTTAACTTTCTCTTAACAAAGATATTTTCAAATATACTTTCAATAATATTTTACAAACTTTAGGAATTACTTAAGCATTATATATAAAGAAAAAAAATACATTTTCAAACTTTAGATTAAAACTTTCTTTCAATTACAAATATCAAACCGATGGAAATCCATTCTAAATCCAATTGACTCATTAAGTTTAAGTCACTTCTTCCAGCTTGTTTTCATGGAATACAATCTTTTTCTAATCAAGGAGAGAAGCAACCTAGAACTAAGGAGAAACTTCCTGACAGTTAGAACAATTAACCAGTGGAACAACCTGCCTCCAGAAGCGGTGAATGCTCCAACACTGGAGGTTTTTAAGAAGAGACTGGACAGCCATTTGTCTGAAATGGTATAGGGTTTCCTGCCTGAGCAGGGAGCTGGACTAGATGACCTCCAAGGTCCCTTCCAACTTTATTATTATTATTATTATTATTATTATTATTATTATTATTATTATTATTATTATTATTATTATTATTATTATTATTATTATTATTATTATTATTATTATTATTATTATTATTATTATTATCTGGAATGTTTGTCAGGTAGCTATAAGCTTCTCTTTTTCTCAAAGATTTCTCAACCTTGTTAATATCCATGAGGAAAAGGTCTCAAACTTGTCCTTTAAAAAGTTGCAAATTTTCTTGGAGCTCTTCTTTCAATTATATTGGGAGTCTTCTATTTAAGCCATCATAATAAAAATTGGTGTCAGGTTTATATTGCAAAATTACAGTTGACTCCTCTGCATTGTCAGCTACTTGTGAAATTACCTCAGTAGTTTGGTAACTTTCCACGCATATTTGCATCTCTGAAGCAGTTTGTATAGTCTTTTTAACATCCTTGAAGCATAGCTGATCTATAAATTGATGTATTTTATTTAAAGATTTTTCAAACACATCTCTAATAATTTGCTCCTCCATTTTCTTAACTCCCTCTTTAGTCAAAGAGTAGCTTTTTTGTAAGTCACTTGAGAATTGCTGACCAATCAGGAATCATAAAAATCAGAAAGTTTTAGTTTTAGCCACCCACACCAAGGCAGACCAAGCTACAAATTACTAAAAATAATAAACTAAAACTCAACTTTCTGCCTTTATATTGCCTCATCAATTTTGTTTAAAAGGTAATCCACACTTCCTTATTTTAGCTTGCCTTAGCAGCCTTCTTCCTTGTTGTTTAACAAGAAGAAATCACCAAAATGGTGCATATCTTCAAAAAGGAATAACAAGCTACAGCAATTTATTGTAAAGAGAGCCTCTTTTAGCTTAATAAAGATTAATAGTCCTTAAAAATGATTAAGAAATGAAAGGCACAACTTACTGTCCATTTGAAAAATAAATTCCAAAATGGCTGCTTCTTCAACCACAAACTGATTGCAGCCCCACCCCCCAGCTTTTGGCACACAAGCTAATTTGAAGCACAGCTCCTGAAGCTACGTGCAGACCTGCTGCTGTATTGGAGGTTCTTGAGGGGTAATTCTAGGACTTTCCCTAATCCAAGATAGTCATATAAACTAAAGGAATGCCAGTTCTTTCTGTTGATAGTTAAAGAAACTACATTCCATGGAAAAAACCCTCAGGGATCCTTCCCTGGGCATGTATTCAGTTGGCCATTGTCACCGGAAGTGCTGTTGTGTGTAGTTAGTCTGTGCGATCCTCTTGCAGTAGTTAACTAGTGGTCCGCTGTTTCTTTAGTTTATTTTCAGAGGCAGCACAGAGGGGATTATTATGATTATTATTCTGTTCACAACAATGTGAACTGACAGCTTCCATTCTTTAGCTGGTGTTGGTCTTCATACGCATCACGTTCTTCCCAAGAACCTAGATGTCATAATGTATTGATATAGTATAATTGTGGCTCCAAGCAATATGGTGTATTGCTATTGACTGATGAAAATTTTATCAAGATTTTTTGGTATGGCACCCAGTGTGCTGATAATCACTGGGATCACTATGGGTGATTTATGCCTTAATCTTTCAATATTGATACTTTGTGATCTTTTCCAAATTTTTGGTATGTGTTCTACTATACTCTGGTATTTCACATCAATTATTCACATTTTCTTCTTTTCAACTATGATTAAATCTGGTACCTTACAAGCCAAGATGTTATCAGTCAGTATTTGGAACTACCATAATATTTTAACCTGCTTATTTTGAATTACTTTTTTCTACACTATTATTGGTTTAAATTGTTTAACTGTTGAGATATTCTGTGTTGGTTTACTCACATGCACAGCTCAGAGCCAGCTACATTGGGTCACTCAAGAAATACAAATCAATCAATCAATAAAAATGCCACCAAAGAAATTTTCCTGCACTTTATCAATCCTCATTCAAATGATTAACAATGCATTTTCTTATAATTTTTTTACAAAGGAGGAGGGAATTTCAGAAAAAATTATTCTGGGATCAGAGATGAGAGTTAGGAAGTCTCTTCCTATAACTTAAATCTATTATTCCATTATTTGCTTTGTGGGGGAACAAAGAACAGGTCTTGATGTTTTTCTGTGTGACATACTTTCATGTACTTGAAGAATACAACCATACTTTAGTCTTCTCTTTTCAAAGCTACATACTACAAATTTAAGACTTAATTGTTATGCCATCTGTTTAGTAAGAATTTCCTTCTGTTTCATCATACAAGCCATCAATAAAGTGATGGAAGAGTAAGAATTTAGGCCTGAACTCCTGAAATCATGTTCTATTCAATGCCTTTCTCTAGTATGATGAGGAACAATTTAGATGCATTGTTTGAATACAATTTTCAAACTAGATAAGCATGTAATGGACCCAATACCTACACATAATCAGAAGGTCATGGAAAACATTGTCAAAGATACTGTATTTTCACAGCATTATACACAATCTACTAAGGAAATTATCGGGTTACTAATGAAATAACATTGAGCTCAAGAGTGGTAATCTCATCCAGATAAGAAACACAAACCAGTTGTACTAGCACTACCTTTATTGTATAGTAACAGATTCAAGTTTGAAAGCCCTTCTCCCACATTTACTTTTAATTTCCAGAAAATAAGGGAGGATCCCCCCTGAGACACTTCATATTCCCCTTTTCCTTCTGTGAGCTGATGTATCTTTTTCATGATGGTTGTCTAGTCTTTGGTTCTTCCTCCTGTCTTCAGAATGGATTTCCACATGCCATTACAGTTACAGATCTATGATTCTGGGAATAATGTTTATCCTTCTGTGGTAGTCTGGAATTCACTTATTTTCAAGGATTTCTAAAATATAAACTGGACATGGGCAGGTATCATCATTAACTTACAAGCCTCTGGAAAGCTCTAACCACACAAGTGATCATGGGCTTTTTTCCCCTCCCTTTCTTTTGCCTCAAAAAATGTGTCAACAAGATAAGCACCTTCAAAGCATTGATTAGATAGAAGATAAGATGGATTTTTTTACATTATATTCAAGGTGTTTACTCTTACACCCAAATCTCTAAAGATTTCTTGTAAGTTCATCTTTAACTTAGTAATTACATTTATGCATAACAATCACCATATCCACAAAGCACATTTTCAAAGCACATTTACCCTTCATGAAGTTATAAGTCTATATAAGGAGGCAAGAACAAAATTTAAATGAAATTTTAATTGCAAAAGTTAAGTGTATGTTTCATGATATATTTAATAAACACTTTCTCTTGTTCTCAAGGCAACTCATTGTCATGCCATTCCATATCTTTTATTCCTCATCCTCTAACAATGCACATCCATGTCATGAATATTGAATTTCATTGGATACCTGCTGGCTACTCATAAAATGTGAGGCTGATGTTATCGCTCTAAAAGAGCATTGGTCCCACTGAATAATGACATAGCAAACTGAAAATAACTGATACATGGGAAAATAGGCTTTAAAAATATATTGGAGAATTAAAAATATTTCCCAATAGATTAAAAAAAAATACACATACACCTTGCTAACTGTACTGACTCAAACTTTATTTACAAAGTGCCCTTGAAAAAAAGTAATTTATTTACAGATTAATTATTTTACAGATTAATTAACATTTGATTCTGACAGTGAAAAGTCACAAAAGGTCATTTCAATCCCTAGTTTATTCAGCTTATACTGAAAGTGCAGTTTTCAAACTGCTTTGCAGCAAGTGTACTCTACTCATTTAATTAGAACTCCAGTTAGATCAGGGGTGTCAAACTGCCAGCCAGTTGCATCATGCAGAGGCCGCACCCACCCCAGCTCCAGCAATGCAAAAAAAGTCGTGATATGTCGTGACACGTCATGTGACGTGGCAAGTTTGACACCCGTGAGTTAGATAATTAGATAGCTAGTACTTAGCTAAACTACTATCCAGTTCATCATGTGCTCTATTTAATCAGCATTCTGAATTATGCAAATTAGTGCTTGATTACTAAGGCAACAGACAATCTAGTTGTAAGATAAGTTTAATTTAAAGACATAGGTTATATCTTCTTTTTTCTGGCATTATCCATTATATAGTACCATGTATTTTTGCTAACAGTACAGAGTGATTGACCATTGTTTGCTTTTAGGATGTTATTTCAACTTTTCACACTGGTCAATAGCACCAGAATTCCCAGATAGTTTCCCATCCAAGTACTAATCAACTAGCCAGTTGTTGTCTGGATCGTAGCAAGCTAGACAGAAAAGCAATGACTTAATGTTCCAAGTATCTGATCAATATATTGATAGTAATCTTGAAAGTATCGCATAATGCACATGCATAATAATGGCCAATAGATGTAGCCACTGAAAATTGGTCTAAACCAACTTTCCTTTCCCCTAACCTACAGTAGTTCTTCTAGATGTGTTTGGGACAATAGTATCCCCAAATTCTCAACTGATTGTGCCCACAACAAATGTAGTTAAACATCAGGTTCAGCATTTAAAAAAAATGTTTTGGTCATTTACATCATACATAAACTGGAAACCACCATTACATCCTAGAGAGTGTTAGTTCTCTTGGGAACTTTTAGCTTTCTTTGCTTCTACTATGGCTCCTTTTCTTGCATTCACAAAGCCAGCAGTAGAGATGAATGGAAGGTTACTTTCTCATCCTTTAGTAAATACAAAGTATTTACTATGCATATTAGTGAGAAGGAAAGGAAGTTTTTTAAAAATCAGATTAATGCACTTTCCTTCTTTTTGCAAGGCTCAGGTGTGAGATAAAAAGGTTGAATACTGTATATATATTTTTGCTTTCAGTTTGTATTTGTCTGTTGTAATTTTTGACATGGATTTATTTGGATGTTAAAACAAGCCAGAATTATTTCATATGGTAAACAAAGAAGTATATCTTAACCTGTATCATCACCAACTCCTTAATAAAGTGCTGTTGCTATGCCAAATAGGGGTTCTGGGAATTGCAGTCTCAAAACATGTGGAAGCCACCAAGCTAGGAATGGCTATTCTGATGTTTAGAATTTTAGAAAATCTTCTACCTGTTGCCAAAATTATACTGATTCCATAGGATACAATATACAATATAGAGGATACTGAAATGTCATAGAACATAGAATATAGAATAATAGAGTTGGAAGGGACTTTGGAGGTCTTCTAGTCCTTCCCTCTGCTCGAGCAGGAGACCCTATACCATTTCAGATAAATGATTGTCCAGTCTCTTTTTGAAAACCTCCAGTGATGGAGCACCCACAACTTCTGAAGGCAAGCTATTCCATTGATTGATTGCTCTAACCCAGGGGTAGGCAACCTTGGCTCTTTTATGACTCGTGGACTTCAACTCCCAGAATTCCTGAGCCAGCCATGGGAGTTGAAGTCCACGAGTCATAAAAGAGCCAAGGTTGCCTACCCCTGCTCTAACCGTTAGGAATTTTCTCCTTAGTTCTGGGCTGCTTATCTCCTTGGTTAGTTTCCATCCATTGTTTTTCATCTTCCTTTTTGGTGCTTTGTAAAATAGTTTGACGCCCTCATCCTTATAGGAGCCTCTCAAATATTGGAACACTGCTATCATGTCTCCCCTAATCCTTCTTTTCATTAGACTAGACATACCCAATTCCTGTAACCATTCTTCATACGTTTTAACCTCCAGCCACCTAATCATTTTTGTTGCTCTTTTCTGCATTATTTCCAGAGTCTCAACATCTTTTTTATATTGTGGTAAATACTGGATGCAGTATTCCAAGTGCAGTCTTACTATGGCTTTGTAAAGCAATACTAGAACTTCACGTGATCTTATTATGTCTGGCTTGATTAATGTCCTTTTACTCTCTAATGCACTATATACATTCTGGCTCATTTGCTTATGATATACCATTGCTACAGTAAATCACATCACAGAACAGAAAGATTTTGTGTCAATGCCCCTGTCAATTATCCCAGATTGACCTGGGAACTCTGGTGGAGGGTTTATCTTTCAGGAAAAGCCCACCCTGGACAACCCCTAGTTTTGTTTGATTTAATGCAGTTTTCAATAGAGAACAGCAGAGGATGTGTAAGCCGAGGAGCTTCTGTTTACCAGCAGGTTAATATGCAGATATGATGTGCATGTCCCAATTTATTAGGAGCCATTGGAAGAATGAAAATCCACATTCCCTAGTAGGCTAACTGTACCACTGTATGCTACATTGATATATGCATCTTCAAACTATAGGAGCTTAATTATTACATGACTCCTGGAATATGGATGGCCAAGATATATTACAACATGTTTTGGGCATCATTGCTAAAAGACACTGTGTAGTCTGTAGTTCTGGTTGTTTGTGAGCAGAACACTTTTCAGAGAACTTAATAGTTACTTAGTCCAGGGAGATTATATGCTTTAATTTTATTTTAAAAAATCTTAGAGTTTTCCAAAAAATATTTTATTTTTAAAACTTGTTTCTGGGCTGCAATTAAGATTTCTTAAGTCCAAATAGTATTTAATTTTTAAAAAAGAATGCTTTAGCATCCAGGTCCTTGTTTATCTAAAACAGAATTTTATTTTCAAAAACTATTTCAGTGTTCCAGTCAAGGGCAGATCTTGGCCTAAAATAAAATCTGCAATGAATCAAAAAATAGCATTATGAAAGTCAGACTATGTGGTCCATGTCTGAACCCCCGACTCCCACAGGCAGAGGATAATCTTTTAAGAATACTAGGTTTGATCTATTCTGCATTATTGTCTTCCTTTCCTTCTGCAAGAACTATTTCTTCTCACCCAGTTCAGTCCTCTCATTTTGTTTGCATTAAATACATTAATTACAAGCAAATTTTACACAAAATAGTTTTCTAAGCTATTCACATGCAACCAAGAGTCAAAATAGCCACTAAGTACAAGTACATTTAATCTACACAATTATCAGTTTGTCATTCTCACCTCTTATCCCCCCTCTCTCACACACACACACACACATACACACACACACACACACACACACACACAAAGAGTGATGGCATTTTTTCTGACTTTTCAAAATAGGTGAATATGCTCACATCATTGGTCATACTTACAAGATATTAGAGGCATATCTATGCAGCACCAGTAGAGCAAATAATAACTATTTGTCCATCTTGTAATATGTATTTCCATCCCACTGCAATCTGCAATTTACCTATTTTACAAACATTAAACCCTCCACAGTAAGTCTTACAGTAAGACTTTGTTATATTTAAAACAAAATGATAAAGCCCAAGCATACTAAAATAAAAATAACACTAAACAATAATAATGTAGAAATAAAGCTAAAATATTGTATAATTCCCTGTCCAGTTAGCATGATTTCCAGAACATTTTGGCTTTCAAGATCCCCTTAATGCCCTTAAAGTATAGGTGTCAAACTCGCCACGTCACATGATGTGTCGCGATGTATCGTGACTCTGCATTGCCGGCAATGGGGTGGGCGCGGCTTCGATATGATGAACCTGGCCCGTGGGCCGGCAGTTTGACACCCCTGCCTTTCTATGGGGAAGCTGTTCTAAAGAGCTGATACTGCCACTGAAAAGTAACACTTCCATCCTCCTTTCACTTCCATCCTCCTTTCACTTCCCAGAAGGGGGGAACTGAGAGCAATTTCTCCCTGGATGACCTAACAGGTTGGGCCAATTTTTATGTTGGTGTAAATAGGTAGCCAGATGCCAAATCATAATAATCTTCATAGATGAGAAAGATCCATTTTAAATGATATCCAGAAACCAGCTGATAAGAATTGCAAGGCATGCAGCACAGGTGCAACACACTCCTGCCATTAGGTGACAACTACCACATGGGCAGTTGCATTTTTGGACTAGCTTGCTTCTAATAGTGTTTAAAGACAGCCCATATAAGAAAGCTTTGCAATAGTCTGATGGGAGAGTAATGAGGGTTTAAGATCCCCTTGCAACAAGAAAAGTCACTGCTGGCACACCAGCTGGGAATACAGGATAACACAAATAAAAGATGCGTAGGCATTTTATTTTTAACCTGATAAATCACCTTGGATACAAATTTGAATTAACAAAAAAAAATCCTCATTACTTGCTCATTTTCTTACAGGTAATTATACTCAGTGCTGATCATTCAGGAAAAGGAGATCCCTTCAGTAGAAAATTTCATAAAATAAAAATCAAAGATTTATTTTCATTATTTCATTCATAAAATAAAAATAGGCTGTTAGTTAATGAAGCCAAATTCTGATGTGTTTGGTTCTGGATTATCTTCATATTTTGTTACTTTGATGGCTTTGATATTAATCAAACTAATTATCCAGGAGAATTCCATTCTTTTCTACCTGGCTCATTTAGTCAATTAATGAGCTCCTAAAAAAAAACCTCACAATAAATATTTCTTGACTTTCAACAGTTATGATTTTGTATCACACAACTAAACAATGAACACAAGGTAGTAAATTTACACATATATAGATAATACTGAAATCAAATGTCATAAGAATTCTTTTCCCAGAGAGGTATCCAAGGTACCATCATCTTGTCCCCCAAACCAGGAAAATATCCTGGTTCTCAGAAGTTCAATATGTCTGTTCAGGAGCAGTAGATGATTTAAGGAACTACAGTAGATGAAGCAACTTCCACATTTGCTGTTCCTTGTGATTGCATGAATACTTCAATAGAGCAACTATATTCCTTAGCAGATGGGATCTGTAACAGGCCTCTTCCCCTGGAGTAAGTGGGGCGGGCTAGTCCCATTGAAGAAAGATGACTCCTCAGATATCCTGGACCTATGCCGTATAGGGTTTTAAAGATAATAATGCCTTGGATTGGATCTGGAAGCAAACTGGTAAACAATGCAGCTCACACAGTAGCAGTGTTATATTCTATACCAATTGTAGCTTCTGAATACTCTTCAAGGGTAGTCCTGTGTAGAGTGTGTTGCAGCAATCCATCCAACAGATGACTAAGGCATGAATGACCATGCACAGGGCCTCACGATCTAGGTAAGGGGACAACTGATACACATCTAGTTCCTGCTTGGAACTTTTCAACTGAGAAAACTAAGGACTGAATACAGAGCTCTAGACAGGTAAGGAGAAAGTCTTCTCTGTGATGGTCTGTCAGGTGATCTACAGCAATCCTCTTTTAGTTTTTCCATTTTTAAAGTTGGCATAAAACAAATGTCACATATCTAGCCTTGTATAGGTTAATGATAGCCAAAGGCCATATAGTTGCTGACAAGGAATAAGGTCAGCTTATCTACGTCTCCCTAGCAGGGAAGTTCTTCTTTATAGTCCTACCCATTTTAGACGACAACATTATATACTCTGACTTTTATAGGACCAAGCTTCTCTTTCTGTACAAATCACTTGTCTAATCTTATTTTCAACTAAATTATGCCACTTTGGCTATAATTCCCTTTTCCAGCTAGGGCACCTTCCATGAGGCTTATGAGTACAAGTCCCAGAATTTCCAGCTTTCAAAGCTTAAAATGCTATGGACTGGGAACTCCAGAAGATGAGGTCTCCAGACATTTGAAAGTGACAAGTTGAGATGGGTTCTGCTCTAGCCTTTTGAATGGCATTTTCTACCACACTGTTCTGTTTGGACTCATATGTGATAAATGACTACTTTGCAAGAGTACTAAAACTGATATAGCTGTTTGCAGCGATACAATTAAGTAGTTACCCCTGCGGCTATACATTTTATTGTTTATTAATAATTTAAATTTCTAGTTTACATTTCTATTTACTAATTACTCTGGGCAGCATACAAGGATTAAAAATAAGGGGGAAAGCTATTAAAACCTCAAATAAAATATTATATCAGGGGGAGAAAAAAACATAAAGCCATTAACACTGTATAACACATCCTACATGGCAACTATACACCATTCCTAGTACAGCCAGGTTTTCATGGCTGTCTTGAAGAACAGTAGGGGTGGAGATTCCAGACCTCAAGATGGACCCTATTTCAAAGGTCAGGCACCATGATAAAGGAGGCACACTTCCTTGTTCCCATAAAATGGCACTGGTTTAATAGATGAGACCTGAAACACATCAACTCTGTTACATTTTACGGGATGAGCAGAAAAAAACCTTGCACAAATATAATAATAATAATAATAATAATAATAATAATAATAATAATAATAATAATAATAATAATAATAATAATAATAATAATAATAATAATAATAATAATAATAATAATAATAATAATAATAATAATAATAATAATAAAGTTGGAAGGGACCTTGGAGGTCATCTAGTCCAGCTCCCTGCTCAGGCAGGAAACCCTATACCATTTCAGACAAATGGCTGTCCAGTCTCTTCTTAAAAACCTCCAGTGTTGGAGCATTCACAGCTTCTGTAGGCAGGTTGTTCCACTGGTTAATTGTTCTAACTGTCAGGACGTTTCTCCTTAGTTCTAGGTTGCTTCTCTCCTTGATTAGTTTCCATCCATTGCTTCTTGTCCTGCCTTCAGGTGCTTTGGAGAATAGCTTGACTCCCTCTTCTTTGTGGCAGCCCCTGAGATATTGGAACACTGCTATCATGTGACCCCTCGTCCTTCTCTTCATTAGACTAGACATTCCCAATTCCAGCAACCGTTCCATATATGTTTTAGCCTCCAGTCCCCTGATCATCTTTGTTGCTCTTCTCTGTACTCTTTCTAGAGTCTCAACATCTTTTTTTACATCGTGATGACCAAAGCTGGATGTAAAAAAGATGTTGAGACTCTAGAAAGAGTACAGAGAAGAGCAACAAAGATGGTCCTTCAAATATTCAGGCTCTATGCTATATAGGATTTTGTGGGTGATGACCAGCATCTTGAATTGTCCTCAGACACCCAAAGGTAATCAGCATAGCTCATACAGCAGAAGTGTTACATGGCCATGTTTTGGTATTCCCATATTTGCTCACTCACCATTTTGGATTGACTGAAGTTTTCAGTTGGTCTTCAAGAGCAGCCCCAAGCAAAGTGTATTATAGAGTGCATGACATCACTACATGTGAGATAATCTATAAAGCAGAGTTCCCCAACCTTTTGGGCACCAGGGACCGGTTCTGTGGAGAGAGGTTTTTCCATGGACCGGAGGGTGTGTGGTTTTGTGTGTTGCCTGCATCCCACAGATGGGGCTTTGCTTGTTTGTGTGGACCAGTTGCCACAGCCCGGTACTGGTCCATGGACCGGGGCTTGGGGACCCCTGCTATAAAGTGACCATGAGAAGAGCTTTCCAAGCAAAGAACAGGGACAATTGTTGCACACTATGTATTGGCTTTTGAACACTTTTGTTTTGTTTTCTGCTTAGTTATATCAAAATAAAAGAAAGTACAGTTGTATATTAATAATCATGGTGATAATTAGATTAATTAATATAATTATTAATTGTTTATCACTCTCGGTCTACCATCACAAGTGATTTAACAAACAAAATACAAAGGAAAATGCAATCCAACCTACCATAATAATCAAGAAAGTCCACAATTACAGGCCTCAATGATTACCATCCGGTTGCACTGACATCCACCATTATGAAATGCTTTGAGAAGCTGATAAAGGACATTATTGTATCTAGTCTCCTGCCAGCATTTGACCTGCTTCAGTTTGCCTAGCGACCAAATCACTCTACGGAGGATGCTATTTCTTCCGTTCTCCATCTGAGCTTGAAGCACTTAGAGGAAAGAAATACTCATGTATGTTTGTTGTTTGTCGACTTCAGTTCGGCGTTTAACACAATCATTCCACAGCATCTAGTAGACAAACTGAGCCTTTTAGGCTTAAATACTCCTTTGTGCAACTGGATTCTTGATTTTCTTATCAATAGGCCCCAATATGTGTGAGTTGGAACAAATACCTCTAATACCATTTTCTTGAGCACAGATTCTCCTAAGTCTGCTGCTGTTCACCCTGTTGACCCATGACTGTTGTGCTAGGTTTGCCACCAACCATATTGTGAAGTCCGCAGATGATACAACAGTAGTGGGCCTTATTCAAGATGACAATGTGGATGCTTACCGCAAGGAGGTTGAGGGGTTGGTGAACTGGTGTAAGGAAAACAGCCTAGTTTTAAATACCAGAAAAACCAAAGAGATCATTGTCGATTTTCAGAAAAGGCAGGCACAGACACACTTCTCTGTGCATTAATGATTCACCTGTGGAGATGGTTACCAGCATCAAATTCCTGGGTGTGCAGCTAACGAGTAGGCTGGCTTGGTCGCTCAACAGCGAGACACTGGTGAAGCGGGCACAGCAGTGCCTGCATTTTCTGCATCGCATGAGAAAAGCATATCTTCCTTCTCCTATCCTTAACACTTTCTCCAGGGGGACAATTGAGAGCATCCTGTCATACAGCATCACAATCTGGTTTGGAAGCATCACTGCTTCAGACAGGAAGGCAATGCAGAGAGCAGTGAGGATGGCTGAAAAGATCATTGGCAGTTCCCTCCCTCCCATCCAGGATATAGCACAGAAGCATTGCTTGAGCAGGGTCCGTAAGATTATCTGGGACACTACACATCCTCTTCACAACCTGATTTCCTTGTTACCTTCTGGGAGGAGGCTTCATGGTATCCAAAGCAGAACATCCAGATTCAGCCATAGTTTCATTCCATACAGGATTAACCTTGTGAACTCTCAAGCTTCCTCCTTCCATTATATATTCAAGATGGACAGTATTTAATATTTATTTGTTATGTATATGTAGGGGTGTGGGTCTATACATATGTTGTATATAGTATGTTTAGGTCTGTGTCATGTATGTGTTTCACTTTGAGAGCAGGAAACTAAATTTCATTTTTGATGTGTGCCGTTGTGCCCACAGTAAAAAAATGACAGTAAAGGTTATCTTATCTTATCTTAAGAGAATTTTCATCAGAGGAAACCAATGGCCAGAATAAAATACTGGCCAAATACTGGTGGATAATTAGTGTAGCTTCTACATAGGCAATGGCAAAAGATGAATCACAGACTGAATCACAGCTTTTACCCTCCCCACTATGCAACAGAAAGTTAAAATAGAACATTGTCACAGGCTTTTTGAAAATCCTCTGGATTTGATAAAAAGTGCAGTGCAAAGCAGCCCTTGAGATTTTTCTTTTATTTTTAAGTCATAGACAAGACTTCAGTCACATTCCTTAGCAAGAGCTAGCAATGTTACAGTATTTACACCTAGACAATCCAAACCAGGGCTCTCTCACCTTCTGCCGCCCATTTTTAGTAATAACCAACAGGCACGGAATGAAGCCATCACTTGAGATTTAAATACATTGTAAAGGGAATGCTTCTCCCTGTTGAATTTTATGCATCTTAAATGTTCTGTAAGGGCATATGCATGCAGATGAGCACCGTGCCCTAAAGTTGGACATGACTGACAGGGAAAACTTTATCTTTACTACTACATAATGCAAGTGAATGAGAGAATGCCTTCTATATGGGCCTTTGTTGTTAGTTGCGAGGTCATGTCTGACCCATCGCGACCCCATGGACAACATTCCTCCAGGCCTCCTCTACCATCTTCTGGAGTCCATTTAAGGTCATGCCTACTGCTTCAGTGACTCCATCCAGCCACCTCATTCTCTGTTGTCCCCTTCTTCTATTGCCCTCAATCTTTCCCAGCATTAGGCTCTTCTCCACTCTGATAATCAGAGAATTTTCTTAGCTGCTATAGCTTTGTCTTCAATCAATTATGTTGGAGTCAAGCAGACATGGGTCTCTGGGATGCATTTCAGATCATGTTGGAAAGGATAAATCCTTTTGGCAGCTTCTTAAATTGATCATCATTGTAATTTTGCTTTTTATAGTCCTACACCAACCCATATACTTTCATGTATACCATTCTCCCCACTATCATAAACATGGCCAAAAAATATTTTTAAAACTCTATCAATATTACACTGTCTTTGCCTACTCCAGAAAAGTCCCTAAAGCAGAATTTATTTGTACATTTGAGAACAAATTATTAGTTTCCATATTTCAAAAATGTGAAATAGCTCAGTCTTGCCAATAAAAACTAAAAGAAAATGTTATATAAGCTTTAAATTTCTTTTGCAAGCTACTAAGCAGTCTGTAAAACTTTTTATGGCTCCTGGTCAGCGGTTAATGAAAAAGCTAGCATTCAGTCAACTGCTATTATCAGTGCAAGAAAAATGGAATATTTTACAGCAGATAGTTGCAACTTGGTACCCAGATGTCTCAGATTATAGAGCCAACCACAATTGCACCCATCATGATCTGAAAGCATCAAGTTCAGAGTCATCAGTGCAGGTGTATAGCCTTGGGGAAGACCATCTTATGAAATATATCATCATTACATTACAAGAAGCAAGAGATATATGCACTCCTTGTAACATTCTACAGAGTTGCCTGGAGAAAACAGAATCAAGACTAGTTTTAAAGATTTTTTTCCCCTAAAAATGTATCCTGAAAATCTGCCTGTATGAATTTTGCTGGGCAATATTTGATGGATGAGTAAATGAGAGAGAGAGAGAGACAGAGAGACTTTAGTATGCCATTGGTAAGCAATCCTTTCCTCTGTAACCTTAAAAAAATGCTCTCAAGACACAAAGACACAATGACACCCCAGTTTTCAACCATTACGATAAGGGCAAGGAACTAAATAAACTATTTGGAGACAACCCTGGTTCAAACATTTAGTTCACACATTTTTGTTTCAGGACTATATTTCTGTATCATTCTGTTTTTATTTTTGCATGGGACTTGTTTTATAGTGTATTTTTCCATGTGAACCACCAAGAATCATTTTTATTGTGTTGGCATACAAATATGTTTAATAATATGTTTATTGATTAAAAAACAAATACACTAGGTGCTAACTTTATACATTGCCAGTTTTCTTGAGTCCGATTGCTGTAGAACAGGGGTATCAAACTTGCAATGTCACATGGATGTGTCGCGATGTATCGTGACTTTTTTTCATTGCCGGCAATGGGGTGGGCGCGGTTTTGCCATGACGCATCCAGCCCGTGGGCCGGCAGTTTGACACCCCTGTTGTAGAAGGACTAGCTGTAGATATAACTATAATTTTACCTCATCTTTTCTTTGGCACTCAAGGGAGTATACTAGAGGTCTTCTCTCATTTTTTAATCACAACAGTCTCTCTATATTGATCATACAGGAGAAAATGAAACTGACCAGAATATAATGGTATGTTAGTTCGATGTTCAAATCCAATGACATTGATTTTCCAGTGACATTTCATGACCTAACCACAGCAAGGTGGGATGGATTATAGATAAAGAGCTAAGGATTTACTCTGAGTCTCCCCCTTTTCTACCTCTGTGCCTATTATTTGTTTAAGAGGCTGCTAAAACTGAGCTAATATTCTTTTACCTTCCTTCCAGCAGAGAAACATGGAGCCCATATATGGAAGGATTCTAAGGAACATCAGCCACCAGAGATAAATGGAGAAAGGGTATAAGAGTTGAAGCACATATGCATCAAAGAAAAGCTCAAGAAGAGATCTGTTGAACTGAAATAGTGTGCATCAAAAGAGATGCTGGCAAATGTACTCACCATGCCTTTACTTGGAGAATGATACAAAACTTTTGAGAGATTATAGGAGTTATAGATGGGCATACAAGACAGAAAGAAATAGTATTGGGGGGCCCAGTCCCTAAGCTTAAGTCTGAGTAAGTAAGTAAAGATTTATTGAGGTTACTTTTTTCTGCCTTTCTCCATGTATGCAGAGGAAATAAATAGCACAAAGAGGCTGTTCACATGGCTTTCAGTTTCAGGCTCAGTAGGGGTCAATTTATAGATCACAGGCTGTACTGTGATTTCATGACTTTTAAGCTCAATCCACTTTTCTTATATCTCAAAAGGTATGGCTTTAGACCTAATTTTCAAAGCATGATATTTCTGTAATTACAACCCCTGTTTTTCCTCCATAGATTTTAATATTACACCCATGGTTAGAAATGTTTTATTGATTTGTGCCTACAGTACCAGCAAATTTCATTTCATCTATTCCAGCTGTAAGAGGAATCAATGCCAATTTACTTTTCTTCATTTATAAGTGACCAAGGAGACATAATGTCAAATGTTAAGAGGAAAAGATGACTACTTTTAGCACAAGATGTAATTCTAATAGTTGATTCAACATTAGATAAGAGTAGTTGGGATAAATATGTCATTAACATGCTTGATTTTTTAAAAAAAGGAATGAGATAACTGAGCATTGTAACAAAGAGAAGCACATTCCCAGAATTTAGGGCACACGAGCAATTCTAAAATCAATCATTGTTTCAAGTAAACCAATGGTTTTAAAAGTTCCATTCAATCAAGTGATTTCATTGTTTGGATGACACTATGAAATTAATTTTGTTCTTACATTAAAGCACCAAAATTGACATTTAAAAAAAAATAGTGCTTCAAATGGGCATTTGTTGCCATTAAGAGTCAGACAGGAGTACTTTAAAATGTAAGTTCTTTATTTAAACTTAGATCCACCATCTAACTTTATGCATTTTTCCAACACTATCTCTGTACTCTTGTGCTGTACTTTTCTTTATCCTTGAGTTGTCCTTCCTACTCCCAGTTTACATAGTTGCGCATATCTTGTTACAGCCAGAGTTAGAACCTTTCACGGAGGTAGTTAAAAAGAAACAAAGGAAACAAAGGGGGGGAAAGGTCACCTGAACTCAACAAAAGAAATTGAGCTCAATGGGACCACCCTCCCAGGTCCCATCAACAGCTACCAGACTTGTAAATTAACAAGGAAAAAGTGGTTGCCAGACCTGTTGATTAACAAAGCAAGGATAAAAGGGCACCTGAAACCCATCTACTCTTTGAGTTATCTTTGGATCCAGACTTAGTGGCTTCTGTCCCTCTAGTTTGTGCCTGGCAGCCTAGTTGAGGTGGATGACTGTAAGTTTGAATGAGTGTGTGTGTGTGTATGTGAGAAAGAGCAAATGCACATTGTAACTAGTAAGGTTTCTCTGATACTTTAAATCTACTGGATGACTGTGTATTCCAATGAACTTGTGTGTCAGTGTTTGATTGAAAGGGATTTGAGTGTATCCCTAATTATTTCCCAGTTGTTGACCCTGACTATGAGTGTGTGAGTACATGTAATACTTCCTTGCTTTTTCTTTTTCTGCTGTCTGTGATGGTAATATTTTGGTATTGTGAAATATGTAGTAGGATACAGACTTGAGAGTGTTTCTCTCACTTTCATTTTTGGAAGTGGGGGGTGGAGAAATGCTAGAGCAACCTGCAGGAAGATAACACTAGGTTAACTTTGTAAATGTTTGAGTAATTGGGCAATAAGTTAGCTTTATGACTTGATACTAAATTGACAGTTTTTGGAGAAAGAATGGATCAAACATTTGTAAAGTTAAAAAAAAGTCAAAAAGATGGAAAGCTCTGTAAAACAAACATCTGAAGATGTAAAACAAATTAATGACAAAGTAGAAAATTTGGAGAGTAAGACAGAAATTAGAGAACTGAAAAGAGACCTACATGAGTTGGCACTACTGGAACTGAGAAGAAGAACTTTTGTTTGAACTGTAGAGTGATTCCAGAAGATAGCAGAGAAGTTTTAGCAAAATTTAGTAAGTGTGAATGAGTGGGATGAGGATGCAGAGGCAGAACTTGATAAGGCATATAAGATAAATACAAGATCTGTGAGAATAAGAAACATTCCAAGGGATGTCTTGATGCACTTGTTCAGGAAGAAGACAAGAGATCAAATTGTAAAGCAACAATTTAATACAAGACTGAAAAATGATAACACAGAAGTAATTGTTCTTGAAGTAATTCCTATTAGAATCTTGCATAACAGAAAAAATAACTATTTTTGACAGATTAAAACAGAAAAAGATTCCATTTGATGGGATAAATCGGAAAGTGTGATTTTTTCTTTCTTTCAGACAGTAGTGACTGAATATGTTCCAGAAAGCAAGGGAATATCTAGAAAAATGAATTGAAGGAATTTCAAATGGAGGTGTCAGGTGTCACAAACATTTCAGCAGGTGCAATAGGAAACTAAAAGGGATAGTATTTAACTAGGTATCAACTTTTTAAGATTTTTTGCTTGATTGATGAAGATGCTATCCATTCATGGATTATAAATGCAGAATGTGGAACATAAATGGAGCAAATGCTCCTAAAACAAAAAAACAAATCATTATTTAAAAAAAAATTAAAGCAAGATATAATTTGCCTGCAAGAAACATATATTAGGGGGAAAGGAGATAAAATATTTGAGTTATACAAATTTGAGTGTACAATTTATTTTAACAAGAACAAAAAAAAATGGGTTTATTTTGTATAGAAATCCTCAATTAAAATCAGACCTTGATTTATGACCATGGTAGATTTGTTGGTATGGGAGTTAGTTTGCATGGGACTATGCCTCGAATTTAGGATAAAGTACTGTTCTATAAAAGAATTATAAAGAGACTAATCAGAACACGGAATGGTTTAAATGGACAAAGGTGAGAATGTTGAATCCAAAGTTTCATTGAAAAAGTTAAATAATTTGAATTCCCATTTAAACTGAAGGGATTTTTAAAAGTTTAACTTGGGCAGGAAAGACTTTTTGCAGTTTGATATTTTTGGATGTCTTCAGTTTCTGACAAGCATGGCTAATGAGGTGTAGAAATGTCTTCTTGGAAGACATCATCCTTAGAAAACAGGTAGGGTATACTGTATCTGTTAGCAGTAATAATATTTAATAGTAAAGCAGAAGTGTAATGGCAGCATGGTGGCCTAGTGGTGAAGATACTTGCCTCCCACTCAGAAGGTTGAGATTTCAATCCTAAGTAGTGATAGATGTTTCTCTCTTAGAGTGCAAAGAAAAAATATCTGCTGCAAACTCTGTGTGGTGTTAGGAAGGGCACTGGACCAGTAAACGCTAAGCTCCATCCAGTCACCCTGACCCTACCCTGAATTAAGGGATTACCGGATCATAAAAAGGGAGTTTAGTAAAGCAGCAGTGTAACGTTTCTAAGCCCCATCCCCCACTTATCCCTACTCCTTGAACCATTTCAAAATATTATGGATTTCTAAGTGAAGGAAATATGTTGGCGTCATTCTTGAAAGATAGAATGTTAGGCAGAAGGTAAAGACTTTTTTATGAGTTTGGCATGAAAAACTTACTTTCCACTTATTACCCATATTATTTCACATATCTTGTGATACCATAAGAGCCCCAGTGGAAGTTCTTAACATTTGGACAAGCTGATTCTTAGTAGCTCGGGCCTAAGTTACAGGATCACAAAATACAAAAGGCTTTAGTCATTAAAACAGCACTTTGATTTATGCTTGGAAATATAATGTCAAATAAACCATTCTGTGATTTAGACATCTAAAGAATATATATCCTAACATCCAGAAAACTGAGACATAAACCAATGGGAACACACCAGTCCATGTATTCTTCTCATTACCAATGTCCCATTTGTGAAATGCAGTCCCTTAGGCCTCACTTGCTATGTTATTTCCAGTCACAGATAAAAATCTTTGTATTTTCCCAGGCAACCCTGTCGGCATTTAGTTCTATAATGCTGTTGCTTTTATTATCTTGTATCAGTTTGATATAATATAATAATTAATACTTTATTGAATTTATATGAGGCCCATCTCCAAAGAGCTCTGGGTAGCTATATCATATGTCATTAGTAAATATCTACATTGCGCAGAAGACTAGGTGTCTTAGAAATGTAGCACAAAAATAAAGTCTACTAGGCTTCTCCATGCAACTTTTGTTCTTTTGTGGTAATTATATGTGGTAATTATAATTTTAGAGTACAGTTTTATGTGTGAAGGTTTTTGGATCTTCTTTTGCAGGACGGAATGATGGGAATCAGGATTTAAAAAATTTTCTTGCAAGATTTAATTCCTCTACAAAATGATAGCTTAGGTCTAGTGAGGACAAAACTAATTCTCTTCTGATATCTTTGAGATGATATACAGATATTCTGATGAGCTCTTTTCATGATGCAGCAGCAGGAAGTTTAAGAGCCAAATTATCCAAATTCTCCATTTGGCATCCTGGAGGCTCAAGCAAAGCCTTTTTTATGGGAAATCACTATGTTACTTATGCACAATTTAAAGAGACCATAAGGAACCTGAAAGAAGTATTATTTGTATTGGTCAGTGTTTCTCAACCTTAGCAACTTTAAAATGTGTGGACGTCAACTCCCAGAAAGTTGGCTTAATTTTTATAAATAAGCAGGCAGGCCTTCTGAGATCAGAGAAGGTGTCAAATAAGGAATGGGCAACTCTAAAATTGGTCATTTCTCCATTATCCACCATTATTAGCTTCAAATAGAACCTTTCCTTTTTGCCTATACAGAAAAAAAGGGTCCAATCCTTTATTTTCTCTCCTTTCATCCTTTTTTCTTGCAAATTTGTTTACTTGGATTACATTAGTTCTTAAAAAAGAATTGAACTGTAAAAGCCAATGTTGCATAAAGCTGCCAAATCCTTTCATTTGAAATGTATAAAAGGTTAACCAGGACACCAAAAAGTCACGATGATAGACATGTCCACATGACTGAAGCCTGACTTTTTAAAACATGTATCATACATATTTTAAAAGGGGTAAGGCTTCAATCGTGTGCTTGTGTCTGCCATCCTGACCTTTCAGAGCCCTTTCTCCAGATGCCTCTGAGTTTAACACAACCCAATTACAGCATTTGGAATCAAAATTTTCAAAGGAAAAGGAAGTATTTTTCAAGATCTGTAAAACAATTCTTTTCAGGCTAAGGGCCAAAAGTCCAGCCTCACTTGATTTGGGAGTAACATGCTAGGGAATGCAGTCTAAAAAGTTGACAAAATTATTTTAATTTAATTTAAATCAGAAATACATTGTATGTTGTAGGAAGGCAGGGAACATTCCAACTTGCTTTTCCATCTTGTCTACTTAATTCACACACATACATACACCCTAAGGTAGACTAGACCTGAAAATTGGGTCCAAAGGAAGGCTAACACTATAGTTTTTTTGTAGGTTGTAATAACAGGTATTTCTAAGTCTGATTATACTTTTCCTCCCCTCCCTCTTATACCCAAGTGAGTCAGAGAGGAGCCAACCTGAATCTCTTTTTAATCATATCTCTTTCCGGGACTTTCTGCCCTTTTTACCTACATAGCTGTTTCTGAATATTTCCTTCAAGGCCATCCCTATCTATATACTGCTAAAATTCTCAAGTCTGTTTGATTGTTTGTAATTGGGTGAAGTGATGCATCAAAGGGCAGCAAGTTTCAAAAGCATACTTCAAATGAGTTAATTTACAGAATGCATTCAAAATCTGGGACCCAAAAAATCTGTGGGATTGAAATTTGGCAAAGTTGTAGCCACTTCAGTTTTTCCATGCTGCCACAGTCAACCCCAGTCACATGCTTGTTATTTCCAACTCTTCCTGCCAGCTTCCTACAAAGAAAGTAAATGGGGAAGCTGGCAAGAAGCTGGTCCCACTCCCACTGTATTTTGCCTGCCCATGCTCATTCGGTTTCTCTGTTTAGGTAAGGAAATATCTCTGAAACGATGATCCAAAGAGTAGCATAGAGGTAGTCCTCCACTTTCAACCATTCATTTAGTGACCATTTGAAATTACAACAGCATTGAAAAAAATGACTTACAGCTGGTCTTCACACTTACAACCATTGCAGTATCTCTATAGTCACATGATCAAAATTTGGGCATTTGGCAATTGGCACGTGCTTATGATGGGGTTTTGCAGTAATCTGGGATCACGTGATTGCCATTTGTGACTTTCCCAGAAAGCTTCTGACTAGCAAAGTCCATAGGGAAAGCTGGATTTGTTTAATGAGTGCATGATTCACTTAACAACTGCAGTGATTTGTTTAAAGACCATGGCAGAAAAGATCACAATATCAGGCATGACTCACTTAATAGCCATTGCATAGCAAGGGAAATTCTGATCTCAATTATGGTCATATGTCAAGGACTACCTGTAATCTAGCACAATTTAAAACCTTAAAGAGACTAGTGGAAAGTCAGCTAGAGATGGTCATAATGACCTAGGAGGAATATTTCATACGTTTTCGCTGAATTTGTCATATCAATGGGAATTTCCAATCTCATCTGTAATATCTGCAGTAAATAAAACTGTTTAAGATTACTTTGGAAATATAGCACCGTACAATTATATAGTCTTCATATTTTTAACAGAATTGGTTTTTATAAAATTTTCACAGTTGCACATGATCCAGCCAAAAATAAATACATCACCTTGAGACTTCTATGGGCAGGAGAGAGGAGAAGCAAGAGAGAATTGTGTCTGCCATTCATAAAAGTTATTCTGGATAGTTTTTTAACAATCTGCTAGATTACAAGGGGCTAAGAATGGAAAGTTGGACTGATTTATTCCTTAAATAAATTTTAAAAAACCTTGTGATATTCTTTGCCATTAAATTCACCAGGACTGTGAAGAATGCCAGGCAACTACTGTCAGCACTGTAATAATGTTATTAGTATTCATGCCTCATCTGTGTGGCGAATGGAATAACAACCTTCTGTGTGAATCTTATCCCATGGATTGCTTTGTTACCAAAGGAAAACGAAAAACAAAATTATTCCGCTTATTGTTCAGTTATTGTTAATGAAAACAAATGACATGTTTTCTTAAAGTAATTATAAACTCGATGCTAAGAAAACCAAATTGAGTTATGCTAGTATTATTAATTTCTCTATCATTTCTCCACTGGCAAAATAATTAGGTTGTCCTTTTTAATTTTTTTAATGTGCTTAGCATAAATTTTTGATTTTTTAAAAAATGTAGACTAGGTATTTTACAAAATGTATGTAAAATTGAAGTGCAAATATACTGAGGTACACACAAAAAATGGTTTTGTTCCAAAAACAAGTCTAAGTACTTCCCAAGTGGTGTGTACATTATCATCAATATAAATGAAGCATATGTTTCAATTTCCATAGACAAACAGAAAATACATTTCTGAAATTATGGACAATATTTCTAAAATTCATTCTCAATATGCTAATGATATCAAGTTGGATATCCTATCCTGGGCTGAGCTGGAAATTCCATAGAAATCTTGGACTGGTTCTTAAACATGGCGGCGCCTTGCTTGCCTGCGGCTGCTTCAGCTCTCAAAAGTGTGGGGGTTAGGGAGGGAAATGAACGATCCGGACTGAAACACTTTTCAGAAATAGAGACAACTAAGCAGAGTTGGGCTGCTAAACTTTCTTATGAACGTCAGTCCATATTGGAGATGAAGAAATTCAGCATGAAAGGAACGGTGGAGAAAACTGTCCGGGAGATTCTGCATGGGCTCGGATTACTACGGAAGAGAAAATCAATGACGGAGATGCCGGCGGCTGACACGAAGGGTGAGAGATCGGCTGCAATGTCTGGAGGAGCAGGGAGGAAGAAAGGAAATTGCTGGAAGTGGAAACTGCATCGTGCTCAGTGTTTTGAGCAGCGAGGACAGCGTTTTGGGCTGCAGGGGCAGAGTGGAGGAGCAGCTATTGCAGCTGGGAAGTTTCCCTCCGTTCCTGACCATCTTCGGAAGAAAAGGAGGAGGTGTGACCGTAAGAGGAAACGTGGCAAACACGGAGGCCTAACATCTAAAAGTTAGACCTTACACAGTGTCTCTTCCATTTATTTTGTTTGCAAATGCTCGCTCCTTAGAACCAAAAATGGATTACTTGAGGCTGGATTTAACAACAAACCAGGAGGTGAGAAACTGCTGTGTCATTATTGCAACAGAAACTTGGTTAAAGCCCTATGTCCCAGATAGTGCTGTTAGCTTGATGGGTTTTTCAACATTTTGGCTGGACAGAGGTTTTGCCCTTAGTGGCAAATCCCGGGGAGGGGGTGTCTGTTTTTATATAAATGACGGTGTAATAATGCCAAGATGGTTTCAAGTCTGTGCTCCCCAGATGTGGAGCTTCTGACCATCAAATGCATACCCTTCTATCTGCCTAGAGAATTCTCTGTTACCATTATCACAACTGTGTATATCCCCCCTGATGCAAACAGAGAAGAGGCCCTGAAGGTTCTCTGTCATACCATCAGTGACTTACAAACTACTCACCCAGAGGGCACATTTATTGCAGTGGGAGACTTTAACCAAGTGGATTTGAAAGCTACCCTGCCACATTTCCATCAATATGTGGACTTTGCAACCAGAGGGAACAATACACTGGATCTTGCTTATTCCAACATCAAGAAGGCTTTCAAAGCTATCCCCCATCCCCACCTGGGCTCCTCTGACCACCTCTCAGTGCTGCTTATTCCAGCATATAAACCTTTATTAGTCAGAGTGAAACCTACAGTAAATCAGGTGAGGGTGTGGACAGAGCGAGCTATAGAAGCATTACAAGACTGCTTTGGGTGCACAGATTGGGGCATATTTAAGGAAGCAGCTGCTGATAACCAACTTATAAATGTGGAGGAGTATGCCACCATGGTGTCTGCATATATCCAAAAGTGCATAAAAGATGTCTGTGTCCTGAAAAGCATTGTTGTAGGGCGAATGAAAAACTGTGGCTGACTTATGAGGTCCACAAGATGCTGAAAGCACGGAATGTGGCTTTTAAATCTGGTGACATGCTGGCACTTAGAACAGCCAGAACAAATCTGAAAAGTGCCATAAAAGGTGCAAAGCAAGTCCATTGCCAGAAAATTCAGAACTTTTTTCAGGACCCAACAAACACCAGGTGAATGTGGCAAGGGATCCAGGCCATCACAGATTACAAGGTGACTCCATCGAGATGCAAGGACGACACAGACTTCCTAAACAAACTGAATACATTTTTTGGTAGATTTGAGGCATCAAATAGTACTCCTGCTAGGAAAGCTGTGCCCCATCCTGACGAGTAAGTGCTAAGCTTTGATGTCACCTCTGTCTGGAAAACACTGCAGAAAGTTAACATTCGGAAAGCAGCAGGCCCCTGGACGTGTCCTCAGGGAATGCACAGAGGAGCTGGCTTGTGTTCTCACATATATTTTCAATCTCTCATTGCAGCAGGCAGTGGTCCCATCGTGTTTTAAGATGGCCATCATCTTGCCAGTGCCAAAAAAGTCCACAATTACAGGCCTCAATGATTACCATCCGGTTGCACTGACATCCACCATTATGAAATGCTTTGAGAAGCTGATAAAGGACATTGTTGTATCTAGCCTCCTGCCAGCATTTGACTCACTTCAGTTTGCCTACCGACCAAATCGCTCTATGGAGGATGCTATTTCTTCCGTTCTCCATCTGAGCTTGAAGCACTTAAAGGAAAGAAATGTTCACGTGTGTTTGTTGTTTGTCAACTTCAGTTCTGCGTTTAACACAATCACTCCCCAGCATCTAGTAGACAAACTGGGTCTCTTAGGCTTAAACACTCCTTTGTGCAATTGGATTCTTGATTTTCTTACCAACAGGCCCCAATATGTGCAAGTTGGAACAAATACTTCTAATACCATTTCCTTGAGCACAGGTTCTCCTCAGGGCTGCGTCCTAAGTCTGCTGCTGTTCACCCTGTTGACCCATGACTGTTGTGCTAGGTTTGCCACCAACCATATTGTGAAGTTTGCAGATGATACAACAGTAGTGGGCCTTATTCAAGATGACAATGTGGATGCTTACCACAAGGAGGTTGAGGGGTTGGTGAACTGGTGTAAGGAAAACAGCCTAGTTTTAAATACCAGAAAAACCAAAGAGATCATTGTCGATTTTCAGAAAAGGCAGGCACAGCCACACTTCTCTGTGCATTAATGATTCACCTGTGGAGATGGTTACCAGCATTTTCCTTGTTACCTTCTGGGAGGAGGCTTCGTGGTATCCGCAGCAGAACATCCAGATTCAGCCATAGTTTCATTCCATACAGGATTAACCTTGTGAACTCTCAAGCTTCCTCCTTCCGTTATATATTCAAGATGGACAGTATTTAATATTTATTTGTTATGTATATGTAGGGGTGTGGGTCTATACATATGTTGTGTATAGTATGTTTTAGGTGTGTGTCATGTATGTGTTTCACTTTGAGAGCGGGCAACTAAATTTCATTTTTGATGTGTGCCATTGTAAAAAAATGACAATAAAGGTTATCATTCTAAATGCTCTGAAGATCTCAGTGGAATAAAACAAGCTGAGATTTAACCAAGCAGAATAGAATTGCTTCTTGTCCGGAAATTATATAGCTGATTGGTTGTTCCAATTGTTACTCTGAATGAAGGAGACAATATCCCTGAAAAAGCAGGTCTGTGTCTCAGGTGTCTTTCTGGATTCACAACTATAGCTGAAAGGGCAGGTGGAAGCCTGGCCAGTTTGGTGTTTATTCAACTTCAGATGGTTTCACAATTGTAGCCCTATCTGAAGTAGGAAATCCTGGAGATAATAATACATGCTGTCATCTCCTCTAGGACTGGCTACTGCCATGCATTTTGCATAAGCTAACTTTTGCTAGTTGCTAAACTGCAACTGTTGGGGATCAGAAACATTATAGTCACGTGACATCACATTGTGGGTGTTGCAGTGGCTTTTGACAGGTTTCCAAGTACAATTCCTTAATTGGTTTTTGACTTTCAAAGGTCTAAATGGCTTGACTTTTTATTCTTATTTTCTTTTATTTAATTATTCAACTTGTATACCATCTGACTCTTAACAACCAGGGTGATACTCACAAGATCGTATCATCCAGGTAGAATCCCACCTGTCCAGCATATCTATCTAAGTTAGGAATATTAATGAGGCTGAACTCACAAGAGGTGAGAAAAGGGGGGGTCAGGACCAATGTTTTCCTGGGTTACCCTTCACTCTATAAAACCAATTCCCATAGAGTGACATCTTTTTAGAAAATCGCCAAGACTCATTTATTCTGCAGGGGCTTCAGAAATTGAACCAATATTGGGTTAGCATCAATTGTGTGTTATAATAGTTGTTTCTATGTTTTTTTTATTTTGTCACATAAATGGGTTCTTTTATCAAAATTATTGGACAGACATATGAGAAAAGTTTTTTAAAGAGTGTGAACTTTGTAACCTTAGCTAATTCTACACTATGGTGTTATTTCACTATAGTGGTCTGATTTTTTTTTTAGTTATGTGTCAAAAGGGGCTGTCATGAATTCTCAAGATGGATGATAGTAAATGCAGCATGCAGGAGTCTTGTAAACTACATCAACCTTTTCCATAATTCTTAGTGCAACAAGGGTAGAAAGACATAAGTTTCTTTTAGTATAACTAATCAAAATTAAACTAATAGACTTAAAATTCTTTTCTTTATATCTTCTTTACTTTTATCTGATGTCTGCTTTCAGAAATATATAGAATGCATTCAGTTTAACTATGGCTTAATTGCTCTGTAATTTTGAGATTAACAGCTTCCCTGCCAGTAAGAGTAAAATCTCTGCTAAAGTGTCAGTGTAATTGCTACTAAATTTCTAGAAGTTTTTTAATGAAGAAATCTAGTTAAAATTTAGTTGGCTATCTCTCATGAATATCAAACCTAGATCTTTCTTATGTCTTCAGATCCTGTTCTTCCTGTGAATATCTGCATTGAGTAGGCAGATCCTGTGTGCTGTGCATCCTCCTTGCATAGTGATATCTAAGCTGATTTGTCTTTGGTGGTCAAGTCACCTTGAAACTTGCATATCTTTAGTAACTCAAGACTGCCTAATTCCCACTTTGCTTGTTATCCATTTTTCTCCTATCTTTTCATCTCAATTTCTCCATGTAATTCACTCTATGTGTAAAAAAGCCTACTGTAATATGACTTTTTAATCACCCCAACTACAGTTTGTATGTATGGAAGGTGATGGGACAGGTTGGTAAATAGTGTTTGCTTGCTCCATTCTACAACAGTGGAAGTAAGGTTGTAGTCTAAAATTTAAGACTGCAGGGGAAAGAATCATATTTTTAATGCTCTTTGGGTTGAAATTTCCTTCAGAGTAGAAAACTATCACAATACTAAAGGACTGGCTGCATGTATGCATCAGGACCAAATTGTTAAAAAAAATCATCCTATAGGTAAAACCTACAGTACATCGTGCAAGATCATTATCAGCTTTTGTAAAAACAATCAGGCCTATCTTTTACTGCACATATGGGCAACATCTGCAACATTCTCCAAATTTGCTTGTGAAGTGCAAACAAATCTTTCAGGATGCATAAGTAATAAGGAATCCATTATGAAAGAATAAAGTGACATTGTATTTGCTCCCTGTTTCTAAAGATTTTTAAAAAAAATTCAGATAGACTCCTTCAAACCGGGTAGTCACAGTTTTTATTCCCTTTTGATCATTTCCAGAAACAGTTGAGACTGGAGTCTCATTATCTAATGCACAAATGCAACTATAAATATTTCACAGGGTGGAAACGCACTGAATCTATTCTCTTTCAATTATTTTTCCATGCAACAGCTGCATGGATACACACTATTTGATTTCCCTTAAACTTAATATTATCCTTATGACCTTTAGATGACCTGCCTAAATGCTTTTCACAGGCAACTGCCAAATCTTTATCCTACAAGTTGATCCATATTTGTGCACAGCATTATGAAAATGAAACTGTATGTGTGTACATAAAATACCAAAAAGATGTAAATAAAATGAAAGATTCATATTAGACTGCAGATTCTTCTGGTAACCATAGTAACCATATCCAAGCTCAAAATAATACTTTTTATTCATAATTCACTCAGCAGTTCACTAAAATAGGGATAGCATCTTCATAATGAGGATTCTTTATTATGCTGATAACAAAGTAAAATCCAAAATTTACAAAGCCTTCTACCTCTCCCCCCAATATTTTTAATCTAGGTGCTATTGAGTGGATTTCTATGCTGTCCCCACCTCAATTGTATTCATTCATTTTTTTCTGTATGTTCTGTGCAATACAATACAGTTATCTTTAATTGGTATAGCTGGTAAAAAATAATTTTGCATTTGAAATAATTGTCCACATACACACACAAACATAAACACACACACACACACAAACACACACAAAATTCTCTAAAAACATTTGCAAAAAACATTTTCTCACAAAAGTTTGTGAATAATACTTCTTACCACAAAAAGTTATATGGATTAGGCCAAGAGGATTTTTCCAACTGCCACCATTCTAAAGTAGGTGGCCATATAAATCTTTTTGATAAAATAATTACATAAACTAAAATCTCTGTGCATGCACCTTTTTAATCAATAGCCCCCTGCAATATTGTCCAAATCCAGTGTATGAATATTATTTTAAATTTATGGAAGCTAGACTATGTAACTTTTAATAGGATAACAAATAGTAAATTTGCAGATACATCAGGTTCAAATAATGAGATAAGCCCAAGACTTGGATTAGATAGGTAAATTATAAACTAATCCTTTGGTTTAGTATTTCTTGCAAATTTTAGTGAATTATTTTATTAATATGAATGGTGTACATGTGTATGTGTTTGTGCATTTGTATGAGTATATATGTGGATATATATACTGAATATATTGCAGTGTATACAGTACAATGAAGTATTTTGGTGTTAACTAGGTTTAGTTATATTTCTTTTTTTCTTTTCTCTACCTTGTATTGTATTGTTGGTCCAAAAAGAAAATAGTATGATGGGTATATAGCCAAATAGTATATTTCTAAACATTTTTTCCACTCCTGGAAGTAATTATATTAGAACACTGATATGAAAGGATGAGAATAACAATGGCAGCCATGTTTTATTAAGGAAACATTATTGGACAATATATTAGATCTCAATGCTGATGTTGCTGTGGCAAATAATCTGCCCTTTTTTAAAAATACAACAGCTAACAAGGAAAATATACAAGTTTTATATATGGAATAAGTATATTATACACATTAACAATGTTTTGTCACGTGAGGTCCTTGCACATTTTAGGCAGGTGTTCATATTTGGAATTTTGAGAATATATTGTGTATTGCAAGATCCAATCTGGGTCAGTCACTGGGACCAGAGGTTTAGCCTTCCGAACTTTCAGACTCGTGTTGGACTTCATCCTCAGAGAACTTATCTCTCCTTGAATATGTGTTTTGGGTTATTGTATGTTTCGTATTAATGTGGTACCTTCCTATTGATTGATTGGTGTGTTGATGGCAGGCAATTGGCTGTTGTTTCCTTGTGCAGCCAAGCCCTCAATACATATTGTGTATATGCTGCTGGAGTGGATACCTATCCTGTTCACAAAATAGTTCTCAAGAGAAACATGGTCATCTAAAAAGCACAATTTCATCAGAATTAGCAGAATGAGAAGATCCATTCTAGCTTCATTTTTTCAGGATACTCCTTTTGGCTTGTCATTTTTATGGGCAAGAATTATCACACTACCAACTAAGCCTTCTACTGCATATAGTCATTATTTTTTCTTTCCTAAGATAATTTATGCAGCCTATTTAAATCTGAGAGACATTCTTGGAAATAGTCCTGAGGTTGGTGCAGGATTTTGCTATGTTTCAAGACTCTCTAGTATATTGTTGAACTAATGTATAACATTCATTGGAGTTTCTTAATCATATGTGGTTGGTTGAAAGATTTTGAGGAAATTATAAAATGCTATCTTGAAAAGAGGCTGCTTAATGGGTAGGTGGATTGCTAATGGAGCCATAGATGCATAGGAGCAGAAATGTTACAAGAATTATCAAAAACAGTTTAGTAACATCAAGCCTATAGATTATATGACACTGCAGCAAACCTATGTTCTAGCCAGGAGTTTGAAATCTATCCAAAGCAGGATGGACAATAAGGGGTATTTATAGAATAGGACACAACAGGTATGCTTGATTCCAAATTCACCATATTTAAACTAAATTAATATCATTTTTCATGATGCTGTTAATAGGATAATTAATATAAGCTCATGCAGCAGCCCCAGACTTTTCTCTATAGTATAGATTGAGACAAGACAACCACTGGGTAAAATTTAATAACTAGCAAGGGAAGAAAAATGTTTGTTACTTAAATTGTTATTGTTGCATATTTAACTTTTTGGGATGGAGGAATACTCTTTCTTTCTTTCTTTTAAATATAAATTTTATTAAGTAAACATTTAAAAACAGGTTGAACACAGTGTGACTTTTCTGGCTGTTATTTGCCATACATACTATACCATATACCATATATCATATATCTCCCTATTCATTGATAGGTATTCATTATACCATTTACATATTACTTTTTATACTATTTACATATTTATATATTTACATACATATTTACGTCTATTTACAACATAACTTCCGTTTCAATTCTTGTTTCATATTCTTTCTAATCTCTATCTTACGCTCACCTTGAGGTTGAAAATCTACACTTTCTCTCTTCTAAACAAGCTTTCTTTGTTCTGACTTTTTCTCCTCGAGTCTAACCAATAGTACATCTTATCCCAAACTTCATAATACTCTGTTTCATTCTTGTCTTTGATTTCTAATGTTAGTCTATCCATCTCTGCACATATTAGAAATTTTTTAATTAATTCACTCTCCGCTGGGGAGTTTCCATTTTTCCAGTTCTGGGCGTAGACCAACCTTGCTGCTGTTATAATATGCAACACTAGATATGTCTCTCCTTTGTTAAACTTCCCATCTATCATTCCCAGTAAGAACAGTTCTGGTCTGGGATCTATCTTCAGTCCCAACATTCCCTCCAACCAAGTCTTTATTAGCCGCCAAAATTCTTTGGCTTTGAAACAGGCCCACCACATATGATAATAAGTCCCTAACACTTTCTTGCACTTCCAACACTGTGGTGACATATCTTTTCTCATCTTTGCCAGTCTTGTTGGGGAGAAGTGCCACCTATAAAACATTTTGTACATATTCTCTTTATATGAGGTGGCCAAAGTTAACTTTCTATTTCTTTCCCATAAAGTTTGCCATTTGTCTAGATCGATATTATATCCGAAATTTTGGGCCCATGTTATCATCACTTCTTTTACCTGCTCCTCTTCCATTTTATATTCCAATAAATATTTATATGTTCTTTTGATTGCTTTCTCCTCCATTCCTAATAATATTTTATCTAGTGTTGTCAGATCCCTCCGTATACCCCAGAGGAATACTCTTTCATTCTCTTCTCCCAATATAATTCAGGCTATCTAGGTGTTATTCAATTTCCTGGGATGAGTGCTATGTACTGTCTGTATCAGGTAAAACAATGTTTTTTGGGTCATTTCCAGAGGACAGGTAGCAATAGAACTCTCTTCTTATAATTTTATTTCAAAAATTAAAAAGGGAAAGTATGCAAAATTCAACATTACTAAACCTGGAGCCAGTCAATTGTTCTATATTATCATTCTCTTCTTCTTCAGACTATGCTTTAAAGCAGTAGGTAAAAAACATTGTAAAAAACATTGTATGTAGTTTTATCATTATGCCAGTAAATTAACATCAGACCCTTCATAGCAATAGCTAGATTAATATATGAAAAAACAGGAAACAGGCTGTAGAATGAAATAAAACAGATATACTGTAATTTCTGATGAGTACTCTAGCTTTGTGTAATCTATACCCCAATAAACCAATTTATTAGTTTCTTATAGCTTTTGTAACATCAGTACACTATACAGAAAATGAAAGAAAGTTATTAATGTTGCATATGTGCTGGACCTGTTTCAAAGCCAAAGAATTTTGGCTGAAAGAGGACTGCTTGTTCCATACACACACTTTTCCTGCCTGAGAGAGTGAAAAACTTTTGAAACTACTTCCAGCCAGAGGCTGCTGAAGGGGTGTATGTGTGTGTGTGTGTGTGTGTGTGTGTGTGTGTGTGGTTACTTGCTCTGGGACTTGCCAAAAATTTGGAAGCATTTGGGGAACATTTGGAGCAATAAAGGGGCGGTCTGAACTGCCAACTGACTGTGTTGCCTCTGTGCCGTGCCCTGGGTCATCACAGCTTAAGGCAAAAAGTCGTAAACTCACTTAACAGCCACCTTGTTTAGCAATGGAAATTCTGCTTATACAAATTCTGTGTAGTTTTTTTTAGCATATTTTGAAGGAAAATGTTCACTCTCTACTTTTACCAATTTCATAAATCTCTGTCATTGCAAGCTTTAGTAGCATTCCTATTGCATATTGAACATTTTAAAGGTTACACAAATATTCTCACAAATGTCACACTCCTGTTTTCTACCTCATGTAAGTCTTGATCTAATTACAGAACTGAAACTTGCATATTAAATAAATATAGAAGAAATTAGCATTTGGAATATTGTATATGAAGCCCTGGAATTTACATTTTAAACTGATTACTCTGGAAGAAAGAAACCTTTCATTTTAAATTGTGACTGCAGTTCATTTCTCCCTCCTTTTGTTCCTTCTGGGCTTCTAAAAACTGAATTATGTCTTCTTTCCTAAAGGTACCATAATATCAGCCCATAGTTCTAGCTCTCATTAATCATTATACTTATTTACAAACATGATAGCATACCATGCATAAAATTACACCCTATAGCTTGACATGTTGCAATGCAAATAATTAAAAGTCACTAGTCGTTCTCAGAAGAGATTGGTTTATTGTCTATTATTATTATTATTGTTTATTATTATTTGGGAAGAGATAATCAACATTATCCTGCACTAGCCTCTAAATATTACAGCAGACTCAACAAATTAAGGATTGACCACCTGAAATCATACTATGCAGCCTTTCCATTGCATCTATGAGAAGCCAATGCAAAGGAAGAGAATACCTACATTTCCACAAACTAACCATTGACGCTTGAGTCCCACATATCGATATTTTCTGCAACATTCCAGGCACACTAGATCCAAAGTTCTTCATAAATAGAATTCCAAATTTTTGAAATATAATGTAATCATATATTAACATCCTTAAAACTTAATTCCACAGAACCCAAGTTAAATATAAAAAGCAATAGTAGCCATCCTTGAGACGTTCCATAATGCATTCAGATTGCAAGGAAGGAATAATGTCATTTGTAAAACTCAAACTGAAGGAATTATTTTTAGTATTAGGACTGAAAATGGAGGGAAATCTGATTTGTGCATCATATGTTACAAAATCTGGATCTGCACTTTAACAATGTTTTCAGGATTCTCAGATGGAATTTTTAGAATATCCACCAATAATCAGAAACTTGGTGTCCTTCCATAAAAACAGATTTTACAATCTATGTGCCACAATTGCAGTCAATATTTTGTGTTTACATTTAATAACAACATTGGGTGTTACTCCCTCCTCTCTCTCTCTCTCTCTCTCTCTCTCTCTCTCTCTCATACACATAAACACACACACACACACACACACACACAGAGAGAGAGAGAGAGAGAGAGAGAGAAACACACACATAGTGACATTTATTTTTCCCCAAGCAGAGCAAAAACTGGGTCATCAACAACTAAATGTGAGACAAAAAGGAGAATTTCTTTTTTTTCTTTTTCTTTATTTGCTGATTAGCAATTTGGGTTAGAAGAAATTCCAGTAGTTGATAGGAGAATTAAACACTGCAATTGTCTGTACACACAGGTATTTAGGGAGGTAAAAGAGACTAGTCAAAGGGAAGAAAGAATTCAAACTGAGACAGTCCAGCAAGTTTTTGGCTTACAAATGATATTTCTAGTTCCAGAAAGTTTTACCTCTCTTATAATTTGTGTTATTTTACAGCAGGAGTTTTTTCATATTTTTTTTAATGACGGAGAGGAAGGAGTGATATTCTTCTAAAAAAAAATACATCCCAGCATGGTAACCTAAAATGATTATATAGTTCAGTGTTTTTCAACTTTGGCAACTGTAAGATGGGTGAACTTCAACTCCCAGAATTCCCCAGCAAAGAAATATCTAGGAACTGCTGGAAAAAAGCAGAAGATGGGAAAAACCTGAGCTCTCACTTCCTACCAGCAATTTCTAACCAGGGAGATGGCCTGGCATATAAATTTAATAAATAAATAAATTGTTAATTAGAAATTTAGGATCCTAGTCTGCTGCTCAGTCCTATAATGCTCATAACTCCACTATGGGACTATTCAGAATATAATATTCATCAGAATATGTTACATATCTTTTACCAGCTTGCTTGCTTTATCAATAACTTATGGATTGATACTATCAGATATCAGGCCTAGATTGTATTTCTGGCATTTTCAGTTAAAAAGAAAATGACACCTTACTGATCCAGTGAAAAACTTGACCGCATCAATGGATTTGTAATCCATGCTTAGGAAGAGAAGTCTCCAATGTGCTTTTGAACCTATCAAGTATATCCTCTTAATTGGTCTGTCAAGTACTATTAACTCCCAGCCATATTTTCTGCCTTTAACATTCTGTATAGGACTATCTTCCAGAATGAACTCAATACAAATGACATCAGGGACCCCAATGGTAGCCCTACCTCCACTAGCTTCTGGATATTTTACCACTCTGACAATTCCTTCGTTAGAATTTAAATTGTCCAAGATAGTTAATCAAACATTATTAAGGCTAAATTGTATCTGTATATGGAACTGAATGTAAATGGGGTAGTCATTATACCCTTTTGTGCATATTCTACTTAATAAAAGCTTCATAGTTACATGTGAGTTTTACACATTGGTAATATTTCTCCTTTCAAAAGGAGTATGTCAAGAGAATGTAAATTACCTATTTGCTCAAACCATCATTTGAGTTTAAGAATTGCCTCTATAAGAACTAGTTTCTTAATTCTCTACAAAGAAATATTACAGTTCTTGGTTTTTGCTAACACAGGGTCTGAATATTTGTTGAATTTATTTTCAAATAAGTATTGTCATTACAGCATTCTAATTTCCCACTTGTTCAAATCAGCCAATCTGACACAACTTGGTGCCTTCCAAATATGACTGACTACATAACCTATAATTAGCATAGGCAACAGACAAACTAACTGGGATGAATGGAATTGCACTCTGACACATTTGCAGTGTTTCAGAAAGGAGATGATGGCACTAAAATACAGTACTTAAGTTATCTCAGTAATAAACTATTGAATCCTCTAAAGTTGATTTATAAGTCTGGAAAACAATAAGGGCACACAAGTTTGAGAATGAAGAACAGAACGTGGATTCAAAACTTTAACCATAACTATGTAGCAAAGACAAAGTTTTGATTGATAAATGGAATTTGCAATGGTATCAGAGCAAAGTAATAAGGAGATGGATAAATACATGCATATCACATTGCACAATGCTGCCCTTCTGGATGGTGATAAATGATTGGAAAATACATAGTTTGCCTTCGAGTTGTGCTAATCCTTAATAGGGGTACCTGGATTACAAATCATTGTTGGAGAATACACAGATTAGTTTTACCTAGCACCAAATTAAAATGGGATTGTGTAGTTTGTGGTTTGGTGCATTGAACTCAGGGCCTTATGTTAAGTCATAATATATTTGATTTGATCGACACAAACGTGATACACATTTTATGGAAATTTGTAGATTTTAAAAAGTGACACTCTCTATTCTCACATCTTAATTAATATAATTGTCACACCCCCATTCTCTAATATTCCCCACAACCTTGCCTACCACTCTGCCATGTCTTAATTTATCTGCCACTTTATCTCTTCTTTATCTTCCATTCTGCTAATTTTAGCTGCTACTGATCTTTCTAAATAAACCATTTTTTTCTTTTATTCTCTTTATATCTTGAACAAAAACTTTGCCAAACATGCATTTTATGAACACACATATATTATGTATTAGGAAAGAACTTGCACTGTTTTTTGCTCAGTTTTCCTTTAAAAAGATAAATCTTGGTTAAATTCTTTGTAGCTTTCCCAGCTACCCATGCTTCAACTAAAGCTTGGAGAAAATACTATGAGATAATTCCTAGCTCAGGTTTCTTTTCTATCAAGAAACAGTTGGAAAGGTTGTAGACTTCATAATAGTATAAGCTCAAAAATATTACAAAAAAATGTGTGATGAAACTTTTCAATTAATGCTGTGTCACCTTGACTTGCAAAAAAGTATGTTTGTTCAGTTGTCTATATGGCTACCTATCTCATAGCACTGACTGTGAGCAGTAATCAAGAACTGCATGCATACAGCAACAAAACATGAGCAGCCACTTTGGAGAGTTCCCTACTTCACACTGGCTTAGTTAATACTACATTCTTACTTTGGCTATGGATTCAAAGCCCATTTCTGGATTCACTTAGTATTCTGGCTGGACCTAAAGGTGCTGTTCAAAAGGCAACTGGACTTTCTTGTTTTTTTTCTTGAAAATATTTTGCTTATCAACAAGGACATTTCTTCAGAACTGAAGTAGCTTCTTGGGTGAGAAGCAAAATGTTTTCAAAGAAAAAAAACAAGGAAGTCCAGTTGCCTTTGAACAGCATCATGAACCATGATCTAGATAACTGAGAATCTCCATAGACATATTCTGGCTGGATTTGCAGAACATGTTTTTGGACTGTTTTGGAATAAGGTGGAAAATACCACTTTTAACACTGTTATAAACAAGGACAATGTACAGTACATCTCTTGCATGACTAGATGGAGGCAATATCATGGGGTGACAGCAGAAAAAGAAGGTTGCTTGTGCCATGAAATGCTTGTAACATAGTTAAGTGCTTCAAACTGGTGCTTCAAAAAGTTGCATCTTTAAATTTCCTCTCAGGAAAGTTGGTCTTAATTGAATAGGAAGGTCTCCAACCTAGATGAGAACTGCAGCAGTGCCAATTGATTTATTTTGATTAATACCCCACCTTTCTATACATGGTTCCTCAGTGCTTGGTTTTTTTTCCTGAACAAAACGGTTCCTGATCCTGATAGTCTCTGTAAAGAAGAGTCTCCAGCACAGTTGGAAATAATAATCAGCAAAATTGGCAAATCCTCACTACCTGTTTCTTTTTCTGTTGAACTGGATATTTGTGTTCATAGTTCTCTTATTTCTTTGTAAGTTAAAGGGCACAGTTTAAAACATGTTTAAATTGTGCTTTAATGTATCATTTCATTATCTGTGAAAACAAGTGCTTGATTTTATTTCTCTGAACTTATATAATGTTAGCTATCCAAACTTTCTGCAATACTGTACTGTGTCAAAGCAATTAATATTGGCAGTGATTGTTTTTTATTTTTAAAATGTATTAATGTTATTTTGTGGGCCGGTTATTTTAATAACATGTTGATATAGAAAAGCATATGACCTCTACAGGCAAAAAATGTTTCCAATCATTTGTCTTCATATCCCCAAGCAGCAGATGTTATCTAATTTTTTTATCCTCTTCAAATTTTGCAGTTCAACTGCACTTCCATCTTCCCACAATAATTGCATGTTTCCTACTGAAAATGTATATATTTTCACACATATACCATTCTCTAATTTAGAGCCTTAATGATGCATGAAAAAGGACTTAAAATAATATGGTCATCCTTCTAAAAAAAGCTGCTATTATAAACAAAGTGGAGAGATGCAACAGAACACAATAAATTATGTTAAATAATTTATTGTGTTCTGTTGCATCTCTCCACTTTGTTTATAACTTTGTTTATGACTTCAGTTTTGTGTTGCTGTGAGACGGACGCAGGAAGGCAGGGCTCTGCCTTCCGTGCCCAATTTCGCCCTGCTGGGGGCCCTAAAAGGGCCTAAAGAGGCGATGAAGAAGGAGGAGTGCCTCGTTGATCACGGAGAGATGGCAGTTTTTCTGTTAGATCCGAGGAAAGCCCTCCAAACCAGCAGGGGAAAGACTGGCTACATTCCTGTGACAACCGAAGAAGAAATTAGTAGATCGTAAACACCAAATTGAGGGAGAAGGAGAGGGAGAGTTGCTTAAGGAATATAAATGGGTGGAATTTCCCCACCCCCCAAATACCCTACCTAAGTTGTCTTCCTCATGCTAAGCAACTTATATAAAAATAGAAAGAAAACTCCTGGGCAGCTTAACTGCCCTGGCTTGGAAAGCTACTTGGCAAAGAAAGAAAGCGAGAATTAGATTTAAAAAACAGAAGATTTGGGCATTATATGTTTAAATATCTGTTTGAGTATGTTTAAAAGAACAGATGACCCTTAGATATAATTAGACTTTTATAATGAAAGATATGATTTAGAATTAAAATAGCATTCTTTTTTCTTTTTTTGATATGGGAAATATGAAAATAAGAAGATGGCAGGCATGAATAAAACTTTTAGCCATATAAATCTAATTAATATTGAGAAAATCATAAGTGACAAAGATATTTCAAATATTGATGGGAAATCAAACCTTAACAAGAGCATGAAAAACAGGATATTGATTTATGAATTAATATTATTGTTATTTGTATAATATTAGTAAAATATGACGAGGATGTTTATATCTAACTTTGTACACATCAATAATAACAAGAATTGTAACTGTGTAATGAGGGGGAAATGGAAAAAATATGGGGAAGAAAGGAGGATCAGGGAAAAAAATACTGGATTGTGCAGTATTGAACAGATTTATATTGAAGAAGTTAATGTTAAATATGTGAACCCAGACAACACATTGTTTACTAAGCACTAAAGATTGTAATTCTTAAAAATCAATAAAACATTTAAAAAAGAACACAATAAATTATGTTAAAGCCATTTTCCACATCTAGATAATAAAGTTAAGAGATACTATTCACACTTGATTCAACATTCAGAAAAATAACTGTTCCTAATTTTTTCAATGGATGTGTCCCTTTAATAAGACTCGCTAACAGAATAGCTGCAGAAATAACTTTCATCACACATCCATCCTGTCCGAACTCTTTTCACCTACTAATGCAAGTGTTATAGCTTTTGCCTGAGACTGTCAACTTTCAAGACACCATTCTTAATATATAATCAAGTGGCTGTAGTCTGTGTGCATATGACAGGTTTGACATCCATAAATCAAATGTTGGTCTACTGCATTGCCCTACAACCATTCTGCAGCACTGGAAAAGTCTTGCTAGAAAATAAGAGGTCTGACAAGTGTCTATTGTTTGAGAAATATCTTGAATTATAATCCTTGACTTATATAAAATGCCACAATTGATATCACACTATAAAAGGTTTTCACAGGGTTTCTGAGATGGAACTAAGGAGTATTTGAAAGATCTAAGTGTGCAATTCAACATTATTTTAGAGTTGTAAGTAGAGCAAATCCCAGGTATGACTTTCACCAAATGTTAAGGCACACACCTCAATAATTTTTTCAAGTGGAATTTCACTGGAATAATTTGAGTGCCATTTAAAAAAATTTTTTTTAAAAGTTCAACTTATTCTGGATATCAGTAGATGCCATATAGAGGTGTTGTGGAGGTGCCAGATGCCTCTGGATGCCACATAGTTGGCAAAATAAACCCAAAAATATTAAATGCATCTGCTGCTAGTGTTCCACTTCCTTAACCTTTCTGCACGAGAATATTAAAAAGAAGTTATTTTTCCACTGCATAATTAAATGTGATTTAGAATGCAGGCCATCAATCTGTATGGTTCTAATAGAAAGCAAACAGATCCTTAGTTGTAGCCTACAGAAACAGTATCCAGTTGGGAGAAGAAATATTATCACAGAACACTATTTCAAATTTTAGCGTATATGCAAGTTTCAGAAGATGCTTCAAAGACCTCCTTTTGAATATGTATTGAAATGTATTGTTCTCTAGAGAAGTGTACCCATGTGGATCTTGTCCCTCCTTATTTTTCTAATGAATATATTAAGAAGAAGGAATAATGAGAGATTTATTCAGAGACAACTTTCATGATCACTCCCTAGAGATAAGGCCACCATCCATCCTGATCAGTACAGATAAACAGCAAAGCTAGAAATATCATGATTTACTGGTAACTAAAACACTGACATATTTTTTCACAAGTTTTCATTCATCTCCATATATTTGCATGAAAGAGGGATAGTCATAAGCCATTGCAGTATAATGACAAATAATTGGCATGCCTGCAATAAAATATTCTATACAAATCCTTGGAAAGCAAAGATGTATATTTGATGATTACTCTAGGATGAAATATTGTCAACAAAGAAGCTTGCATTCAGCAGTGCATAACACTGAACCAAATGCAATTTACAAAATATGGATAAATGCACTTTCTGCAGAATCTAGCCGATATGAGCCTTATGCTTACCTGGAAACTGGCAATGGCAGAATATGACATAAGATCCCATTTTTATGAGTAAAAGTCTGTTCTTTGTGAAATGAGATCTCACTCCTTGCCATAGGCCAATTTAGAATATGTTTCTTTAGGACTCTTTTTAAAGATCAGCCATTTGAGCTTCAGTAAAACAAGTCACAGAAAGTGGTCATGAGCTGTTGAGGAAAAGCCAGTGAGCTTTCTACCTTAATTTGTGCTCTTTTAATTCCTCCCATCCATTGCTTGCAGTTCTATTGAACTCTCTTCCTTTTTTTCCATCATATATTTTTCTTCCATGCTGTCCCTCTACATAGAAGGGATCTACTGTATTTGGCACTGGTAATATTGCCATCAGCTTGATTAAAAGCTAGGATTATCTAGATTACTGTTTTGCTTCATGCACGAAACCAGTATCTGCAGACAAACAAAATACCTTGGACTTTTTTAAGAAATTCATTTGAAACTAATTACTTCAGTTTGAAGCAAGTGGCTTTTGGAATTAAAAAAAATACTCTAGGGTTATTTCTACAATCTGTCTGTGAATACCTAGTTCTTATTTTATACTTCTTACAATTTATAATACACTTTTCCTGGCACTCACCAACTGGGCCACAGCAAGATTAAAATGATTTGCAGACTTTTTGGAAGGCCAAAAGGATGAGTGCAGATGTCACCTCATGGAGCATGATATTCCAGAGGGCAGGAAGCACAGCAGAAAAGGTTGTATTACATTCTTAGATTCTAGTGTTGGTCCCATTCATACTAATCAGTCTCTAAAGTCCTTCTTGAATAGCCATAATATAGTGTCTGGTTGAGTGTTTGACAATTTATGTGTTCCTTTTTTGGTGAGTTATATTGTGAAAAAAAGGGGGGAAAGAATAATATTAAAATATACTGATAGGGAGTGTTTTTGTTCTGTATTTTAGCAAGCATCCAGCTAGAAGCATGTTAGATAGAAGGAGGCTACATGGATAAATATATCCTGGGTGATTCTATTCCCTCTCCATTCTCATGCTATTTTTTTCCCATTTTCCCCTAACACTTAATTCTGTAACTAATTTTTTTTTTTAGGAAAGGCTTCTCTTTGGGGATTTTTTTTTCTAAATCACTCTCTTTCTCTCCATTATTTGGAGGCATTCAGATTTACTTTCTTTTAGGTATACTATCTATATAAGAATTGAAACAATTAGCTATTAAGGTTAATATTTTACTAAGCTAAAAATCCAGGTTTTCTTACAGTTATCTCTATTTCACAGCCTTCTGATTTGCTTTGTGCTTCCTGCAAGTCTTTGAAGAAAATCTGCAAGAAGGTACCCAAAAGTTAATTCAATTTGTCAGCAGTGTCCATTGCATGGCATAATACTTTACCATCCTCAGTTGGTTGGTTAGTTATTAATTTGATTTACACCCCAACATTATTTTTTACAACTTAAAATACAGTAGTATACATAATGCCTTATTCTCCTATTTCCAGCACCACAACTCAGTGAGTTAGGATAACAGTGACTAGTTCAAGGTCACCTGATGAGTTGCCACACCTAACAAAGGTCTACTCCAATGGTTGATAATGATAATGATACACATAAGAGTTCATTTCACCCTCCATGGACCCAACACAGCATTCAAGCAAGAGCTGCACTCAACTGAAATATCAATAATAATAATAATAATAATAATAATAATAATAATAATAATAATAATAATAATAATAATAATAATAATAATAATAATAATAATAATAATAATAATAATAATAATAATAATAATACAGACAGACAGATCGCCATTTGGAACACAATACGCCGGATATCGCAGTTGTAGAGAACCGAAGCGTACAGCTGATTGATATTGCTGTACCAGGAGATGCCAGAGTCGAAGAAAAAGAACTGGAAAAAATTACGAAATATCACGACCTGGCCATTGAAATTGCGCGATTATGGATGAAACATGTAACAGTGGTACCCATTGTCATCGGGGCACTGGGAACTATGTCCAAAACCTTTGCAAAATACATCAAGAAACTGCAGCTTCCTGCAATAACTCCAGCAATGTTACAAAAAACTGCGCTACGTGGAACATCTTATATTTTAAGAAGGTACCTGGTTGACACCTAGGATGCTGGTAGCGACCCGTGTCAACCATCAGCGCCAGCCAATTTGAATGTTCAGTTGACTGAGGTTCATTTTTAATAATAATAATAATAATAATAATAATAATAATAATAATAATAATAATAATAATAATAATAATAATAATAATAATAATAATAATAATAATAATAATAATAATAATAATAATAATAATAGTTGGAAGGGACGTTGGAGGTCTTTTACTCCAATCCCCTGCTATACCATTTCAGACAAATGGTTGTCAGTCTCTTCTTAAAAACTTTCAGTGTTGGAGCATTCACAACTTCTGGAGGCAGGTTGTTCCACTGATTAATTGTTCTAACTGTCAGGAAATTTCTCCTTAGTTCTAGGTTGCTTCTCTCTTTGGTTAGTTTCCATCCATTGCTTTTTGTCTGGCCTTCAGGTGCTTTGGAGAATAGCTTGACTCTCTCTTCTTTGATATTGGAACACTGATATCATGTCACCCCTCATCCTTCTCTTCGTTAAACTAGACATACCCACTTCCAGCAACCGTTCTTTATATGTTTTAGCCTCCAGTCCCCTAATCATCTTTGTTGCTCTTCTCTGTACTCTTTCTAGAGTCTCAGCATCTTTTTTTACATCGTATTGATCAAAACTGGATGCAGTATTCCAAGTGTGGCCTTACCAAGGCATTGTAAAGTAGTATTAACACTTCATGTGATCTTGATTCTATCCCTCTGTTAATGCAGCCTAACACTGTGTTGGCTTTTTTGGCAGCTGCAGCACACTCATATTTAAGTGATTATCCACTAGGACTCCAAGATCCCTCTCACAGTTACTACTATTGAGCAAGGTACCACCTATACTATACCTGTGCATTTGGTTTTTCTTGCCTAAATGTAGAACCTTACTTTTTTGACCATTGAATTTTATTTTGTTAGATAGCACCCAATGTTCAAGTCTGTCAAGATCCTTCTGTATCTTAAGCCTATCTTCTGGAGTGTTGCTATTCCTGCCAGCTTGGTGTCGTCTGCAAATTTGATGAGTTTCCCATCTATCCCCTCATCCAAATTATTGATGAAGATGTTGAAAAGCACTAGGCCCAGAACAGAGCCCTGGGGCACCCCACTACACACTTCCCTCCATGTAGATGCAGTTCCATTGAAGACCACACGCTGAGTACGGCCGGTCAGCCAGCTACGAATCTATCTGGTGGTGATGCTGTCTAACCCACATTTTTCTATCTTATCAAATAGTAGGTTGTGGTCTACTTTATCAGATGCCACTAATTTTGTCACCTAGTCAAAGAATGCAATAAGATTTGTCTGGCATGAACTGTTCTTGACAAATCCATGTTGGCTTTTGGTAATGACTTTTTTTGCCTCTAGGTATTTGCTGATTCGTTGCTTATCTTTCCAAAATTTTTCCAGGTATTGAGGTCAGGATAATAGGTCTGTAGTTTTTTTTTCTTTTTTTGAAGATGGGAACTACATCAGCTCTTTTCCAGTCCTCTGGTAGTTCCCCAGTGCTCCAGGATCTTTGAAAGATATACTTCCATGGTTCTGAGATCACATCTGCCAGTTCCTTCAGAACCTTGGGGTGTAATCCATCTGGTCCTGATGATTTGAACTTGTCTAGGGTGGACAGGTGCTCACTTACCATTTTCTTGCCTATCTTAAATTTTGTTTGTAATCTGTTTTTTGCAGTACTGTTTTTGATAGGTTGGATTGTTTTTTCCCTTAGTGTAAAGACGGATGCAAAAAACAAGTTAAGTAGTTCTGGTTTCTCCCTGTTGCTTGTCACCTTCTTGCCACTTTCTCCCACTAATGGACTAATCATTTCCTTAACTTTTTTCTTGTTTTTTTACATGTTGAAAAAAGATTTTTTTTTTATTCTTGACTTTTGTCGCAAGCCTTATTTCTTTTTGAGCCTTAGCTTTCCTCACTTGATCTTTGCAGGCTCGGGCTATTTGCTGACATTCTGCCTTAGTTATGTGCCCCTCTTTCCACTTTTTATACTTGTCCTTTTTATCTTTCAATTTATCAGAGAGTTCTTTATGCAGCCATGCTGATTTCTTTTGAGAGCTGTTACAGGTTCTCAACCTGCAGTCTGCAGACCCCTGGGGGGGACATGATGTCAACACAGAGGGTCCGCAAAGGCTTGAAGAAATGTGATGATTTAAATCTTGAGTTAAGTCTTGGAGGTCCGTGGCCACAAAAGTATTTAAAGAGGGTCCATGATGAAGAGTAGGTTAAGAACCACTGGTCTAGAGGATTTACTTAGTATTCTTGCCACTTTAAAATAAAATTTCATCAAAATATTGTTTTTAGAAAATTGAGGTTTTTGTTATATAAAACCATATAAGTTATTGTGTTGTTGAAGATATGTCCTAAAGAAACAATATAAGCCTGAAGCCAACCTGCAAAAAAAAAGCATGAGGTCAATAAAAGAAAGTTACATTTATAAACCTGTGCTGCCAATCTTTTAATTATTCCACTCCTATTTCATCCTTCAACAATAAGTAAATGATAAAGAGAATTTCTGACAGAGGCTCATTTCACACATCATTGGGAACAATAAAATGTTTTCCAGATAAGGAGCACTCAGTATATTAATGTATTTTAATGCACTGTAAAATGTAAGCTAGTGAGTGGATCAACTAGATAATTGCAGCAAGTTGGCTTCAACTCAAGTCTTTATTATATCTGGTGAGCATGTCATTTCCTAACTATTATAATAACTAGTTTCACCTGCTCTCAGTTTTCCCATTTAAAATGCCCTAATAGGGATCAGCTCAAAAATCATAACTGAACCAATGGTTACTTCCCTATTTTATAGAAATAATCATCAAAAAACATTTCTGATAAGCATTAGACGTTGCTAGTATTAAACATTACTTTAAATTAATGGTATTCCTGTACTTATAAATGATTGGAATTTTGTCTTTTTTTTAAAGGGGGTATTTTGATTTCAGTTAAAATTCTTTCTGGTTCTGACTTGAATGATAAGTAAAATTATAGCATTCTGATTTGCTGCTTTTCTGTCTCTCTGATCAACATCTATGAGGGCAATTCGTCGATAAACCTCCATTTGGTTATCAATGACAGACACTCGCAGATACAGAACTTTTATTATACACATTAGAAGACTACAACATTACATTATTTTTGACATAATCGTCATTCAAATTGAGGCACTTGTCATAACATCTTACAAGGTTTGAAATTCCTTAGTAGTAGTCACTCAGCGCCAAATCTGGGCTGTAAGGTGGGTGATCAAAAACATCCCAACAGAACTGCTTCAGAAGTTCTTGGGTGCGTATAGCGGTGTGCAAGCAAGCATTATCGTGAACCAACACCACACCGGAAGTCACCATGCCCCGACGCTTGTTATGGATGGCTCGTCTGAATTTTCATAACGTTTCACAGTACACTTCTGAAATGATGGTCGAACCACACTCCATGAACTTCACTAGCACTACTCTTTTGGCATCTTCATATTTGGTGGGATTTTCTATGGCATGCTGATTTCTGGTGTAGAGTTGGTTCATGATAATGCTCGCTCGCACACCGCTAGACACACCCAAGAACTTTTGAAGCAGTTCTGTTGGGATGTTTTTGATCACCCCCCATAGCCCAGATTTGGCACTGAGCGACTACTACTAAGGAATTTCAAACCTTGTAAGACGTTATGACAAGTGTCTCAATTTGAATGGTGATTATGTTGAAAAGTAATGTAATGTTGTAGTTTTCTAATGTATATAATAAAAGTTCTGTATCTGCGAGTGTCTTTCATTGATAACCAAATGGAGATTTCTGAATTGCTCTCATACAACTATCAGTCCGGTGGAACCAATTGCCTAGAAAATATTGGATTTGTCTGAGCAGTACAGGAAAAAGTTGTATTTTAATGTTCCATTGTAATATTTCAATTTGCTTTTATTTAAACTGAGTTTTCTATTGTAAGTGCCCGCTGCCCCCCCCCATAGTGTTATAATGTTCCATTCATAGGAAGCAATGGGAATTTAAGACCATCTGATGCTCTTTTTCTATTCCATTTTAGAACCACAGAAATGATACTTGTAGCCCAATTTTCAGGGAGGATGAAATTAAAACTTGAGATAAATAAATCCCCATAGGAAACAATAGGAACACACTTTTGCTCTCATTCAATGAAAAGCCAGTGCAGATTAGAATCAGTTGTTAAACATCCCTGTCTTTTTCACAATGTTGAGAACAGACAGAAACCTTTTCAGTTTCCTTAAACAAACCCTCTGGATTGCTTAGCCAACAAATTATAGGACAAACAGAACAGTCAATCTTTTTAACATTTATTTAAATTACCATATCGCTCCGCTGAGGTTTTCTGAACATTTTGATTTAAAAGAAATAATCTCTCTGGCCATTTTTTTCTGTAGGCATAGAGATCCTATTTATTTAACAGATCAAGCAACAGATCTGTCTTTTTTTTGCCAGCAAGTCTGTATTGCTCTTTGCTGATGTTTTTTTCTTGTACATAGGGATGGTTTTTGTAGGAGAGAGAGAGAGAGAGAGAGATTGAGACCTGTTGATATGCATATTAACTGCATGAATGATAGCAATATTAAGATAACAAGATACCAGAGAACTCACAGAGTGCACATATATTTTGAAAGTCAACAAATCACTTAAAACAATATAGATCCTTTCTTTTTTGAAAATGTACTCTGAGCCTCAAAATCAAGAAAAACCATACATAGAATGTTTGTGCACACCAAATATTATCAAATAAATCGTATTAACTTTATAATATTCTGTGCATTTAGATAAAGATAAAGATAAATAACCTTTATTGTCATTTTTATATTGTGGGCACAATGGCACACATAAAAAATGAAATTTAGTTGCCCGCTCTCAAAGTGGAACATATACATGACACACACCTAAACATACTATGTACAACATATATATAGACCCACATCCCTACATATACATAGCAAATAAATATTAAATACTGTCCATCTTGAATATATAACGCAAGGAAGAAGTTTGAGAGTTCGCAAGGTTAATGCTGTATGGAATGAAACTATGGCTGAATCTGGATGTTCTGCTACGGATACCACGAAGCCTCCTCCCAGAAGTAACAAGGAAAACAGGTCGTGAAGAGGATGTGTAGTGTCCCAGAAAATCTTGCGTGGCCCTGCTCAAGCAACGCTTCTGTGCTATGTCCTGGATGGTAGGGAGGGAACTGCCAATGATCTTTTCGGCCATTCTCACCACTCTCTGCACCGCCTTCCTGTCTGAAGCAGTGATGCCTCCAAACCAGACTGTGATGCTGTATGACAGGATGCTCTCGATTGTCCCCCTGTAGAAAGTGGTCAGGACAGGGGAAGGAAGATGTGCTTTTCTCATGCGGCGCAGAAAATGCAGGCGCTGCTGTGCCCGCTTCACCAGTTTCTCACTGTTTAGCGACCAAGTCAGCCTACTCGTTAGCTGCACACCCAGGAATTTGATGCTGGTAACCATCTCCACAGGTGAATCATTAATGCACAGAGAAGTGTGGCTGTGCCTTTACTCATCAGAATTCACACTGGTTATGTATAATGCATAGAAATATACACTTTTGCATCATAAAAGATTGCATAACATGTATGCAACCGCACACCCACATCAGCTCAAACTTTTTCATAGCAATTTTTTTAAAAAGATCCCAGGACACTGCAACCACCATAAACCATCATAAAAAACGGGGGGGGGGGAAACAGATCCAGGAAACTACAGACCAATCAACCTGACATCAATATCTGGGAAGATACTGGGGGGGGGGGGGAAGATTGTGAACATCTAGAAACAAATAAGATTATAACTAGTAGCGAGCATGGGTTTGTTAAAAACAGATCATGCCAAACCAGCCTTATTTCATTCTTTGACAAAGTGATTAAATTAGTAGACCAGTGAAATGCTGTGGACATAGTCTATTTAGACTTCAGCAAGGCATTCGGCAAAATAGATCACAACCTACTTCTAAGCTAGAAAAATGTGGGATAGACAGCATAACCACCTGATGGATTTGTAACTGGCTGACAAACCACACTCAACAAGTAGTCCTTAATGGTATTACATCTACATGGAAGGAAGGAAGCAGTGGGGTACCACAAAGTTCTGCCTTAGGCCCAGTACTCTTCAATATCTTCATAAGTGATTTAGATGAGGGAATAGAAGAGAATCTCATCAAATTTGCAGATGACACTAAGCTGGCAAGAATACCCAACACCCCAGAAAACAAGCTCAGAATCCAAAAAGATCTTGACAGACTTGAACAATGGGTCCTATCCAACAAAATGATATTTAATGTGGAGGAAAGCAAGGTTTTACACCTGGGCAGAAAAAACCAAAGGTACAAGTACAGATTAGGTGAAACCTGGCTCAAAAACAGTAACTATGAGAGTCCTAGTGGACAATCACTTAAACATGAGTCAGCAGTATGTGGCAGCAGCCAAAAAAGCTAATACAATCCTTGGTTGTATAAACAGAGGCATAGAATCAAAATCACGTGAAATATCAATACCGCTTTCTAAAGCTTTAGTAAGGCCACACCTGGAATACTGCATCCAGTTTTGGTCACCACATTACAAACAAGATGTTGAAACTTTGGAAAAAGTGCAAAGAAGAGCAACTAAGATAATTAAAGGCCTGGAGACTAAAACATATGAAGAACAGTTGCAGGATTTGGAAATGGCCAGTCTAGAGAAAAGAAGGACTAAGGGGGACATGATAGCAGTATTCCAGTATTTGAGAGGCTGCCATAAGGAGCAGGGGATCAATTTATTTTCCAAAGCACGAGAAAGCAAGACAAGAAAAAATGGATGGAAACTAATCAAGGAGAGAAGCAACCTGGAATTAAGGAGAAACTTCCTAACAGTGAGGACAATTAACCAGTGGAACAGCTTGCCTTCAGATGTTTTGGGTGCTACATCACTCAAGGTTTTTAAGAAGAGACTGGATAGCCACTTGTCTGAAATGATACAAGGTCTCCTGCTTGAGCAGGGGGCTGGACTAGAAGACCTCCAGGATCCCTATTCTATTCTGATTAAACATGAGTCAGTTGCTAAGTGTCTGCATTTTGATGTGACCATGGGGATGCTGCAACGGTCTTAAGTGTGAAAAATGGTCATAAATCACTTTTTTCAGTACCATTGTAACACTGAACAGTCACTAAATGAAGTTGTAAGTCGAGGACTACCTGTACTTTCAAAAGATGTTTCCATTGATATAAAGCACCTCGTGAAAATTTGTACAGCCCTGTCATCAGCCTAGAAACCTTTCTACTTCTTTCAAAAGCAGGAATAGTGAACACCCCAGACGTTAGGCTCCAGATCTTTGACTTGACTTGAACACTGGGCCCTATCTAACAAAAATAAATTAAAAATGTGTATAAAAGTAAGATTTTACACTTAGGCAAGAAAAAAACATTTATACAGGTACAGACTGGATGAAACTTGTCTCAATACCAGAAACTGTGAGAGGAATGTTGGAGTCCCAGTGGACAATCGTTTAAATATGAGCCAGCAGTGTGCAACAGCAGACAAAAAAGCTAATGCAATTCTAGGTTGCATTAATAGAGGGATAGAATGAAGATCATGTGAAGTATTAGTATCACTTTACAAAGCCTTAATAATACTACACTAGGAATACTGTATCCAATTTTTATCCCCACAGTATAAAAAAAGATGTTGAGACATTGTAAAGAATGCAGAGAAGAGTAACAAGGATGATTAGGGGGCTGGAAGCTAAAACCTATGAAGAAAAATTGCAGGAATTGGGTATGTCTAGTCTAGTGAAAAGAAAGACTAGGGGAAACAATATAGCAGTGTTCCAATATTTGAGGGGCTACCACAAAGATGAGTGGATCAACCTATTTTCTAAAGCAGCAGAAGGCAAGACAAGAAACTATAGATGGAAACTAACCTAGAACCTAGGAGAAATTTCCTAGCGGTGAGAACAATTAAGCAGTGGAATACCTTGCCTCCAGAAGTTGTGGGCGCCCCATCTCTGGAGGGTTTTAAAAAGGGACTGGACAGCCACTTGACTGAAATGGTATAGGGTCTTCTGTTCGAGCAGGGGATTGTACTAGAAGACCTCCAAGACCCTTCCAATTCTATTATTCTATGTTCTATGTTCTAAAATCATTTTTAGTCATAACATTTACTGGAATTTATCAGATGTTTTTGTAATCAGGGCCTTTATCACCACTGTAAAATTTTGTATTGTAGAAGCGAAATTGTTCTAAGATTTTTTTTTCTCTCCAAAGTGCTCATCCATGCTTACAGAAGGGAATTTAAACCCCAAGCCTCTCAGTTATTTTTCTTCAGTGGCTTTTGAATTATCTTGAAATTCAAAAGTAGTGGTGTAGATTTGCAAACATCAGAACTGTATTAAACAGTAGTCTATGGAGAAATCAGATAGATACATTGCACTGGGAAGATAATTCTGGCTAAATTAAAAAAACAATATCTTCTGGAAAAAAATCAATTGTGCGAGTCATTTAACAGCCATAAAAAGGGTAGAGGATCTTTATTTGGGAAACTGCTCCTTGACATAAGCCATAAAGTCTTCCGGCTTTCATGTCCCCTCCAAATCTCTTTTCTGTCAGCAAAGGAAGGATCCCCCAGGAACAAAGCACCATAATAGATATATAATTCAAGATATATAAGGTCAATGTTACTAATTTTTATATATTACCAAACTTATTGCATTGTAGTACCTGTATAGATAGGGACTTAATGTAAGGAAATTATAGTACTTTTATAGTTGAGAATTACTGACATTTGCCATAATTACATTTGTCAGTCCAATTCAGAAGCTGCAATACACATAAGCAACTCTTTTAAAGGAACTTGACAAAACACAGTTCCTGCTGCAGTGATTTGTTTCTTTTTCCAACAGTGACTTCTTTATCTCTCAGCGATCTGTCACCCTTTATTATGCCTGTTGCCTTTTGTGATAGACACCTTACATCTCAGGTGCCAAAAGGTCAGTTTTCTCTTTTCAGAGCAACAACTGCTTTGCATAAAAACATTCTTAAGGTAATAGCTGCTTGAAAATAAATGAATAAAAATGGTCCCTCGGGGAAAGAAAAGTAAGTTAGAAGCATGTATTTTTAATATAATTATTCTGTATCTCAATGCTCCATTTTGCCGTGTCCCTGCATAAATGCATATTTCAGCATCATCAATAAGAGAGCCATAGATACCCTCCTTAAAACTGAATGACCACACTGAGTCTTTTATAGCAATGTTCAGTTTTAAATAATGATAGGGTGATTTCCATTGATATCACTGCTGCATTAAAGTCTTAACTTAGTGCTGATGGTCTTGTCCCTTTTTGTTGTTGTTTTTGTTCCCTGGTGTCATGGTTGATAATGTTTTTCTTGTTGATTGACAGCATTATGCATTATGCATTTCTATAAAGGCATGATTCACCTTTATGTATTCTTGATGAATCAGAGCTTCACGTTATCTGTATGGTGACTATACCCTTATTCACCTGATTTTCCATACTGGAAATACACCCATCCCCAAAGCCTAACATCTACTATAATAGTAGAAGCCATAAAAACAACTCTTGAGATAACCAGTTAGGTATCTATCCCCTCTTTAAGTATCTCATTGGATACAACATGCATCTCGTAAGATTATTAAGGCCATTAAGATGAACTGTGAGGTAATAGGGCAGGACTACAAGGCAATTATTCCACGAACATAGTTTTTTTCTAGGGAAATGCTTTCTTTTGTGTTTCCAGAGCTCAGCTTGCTTCCAAGTTTATTACCATTATAGGGCCTTCTCCATATTCTTTGCCTAAGCTAGCAGTGTAGTTTTCTGGAAAAGTGTTTTTGTAATGAGGTATGTGTTGTTGTTGTTGTTAGTTGCGAAGTCATGTCCGACCCATCGCGACCCCATGGACAACGTTCCTCCAGGCCTTCCTATCCTCTACCATCTTCTGGAGTCCATTTAAGCTCACGCCTACTGCTTCAGTGACTCCATCCAGCCACCTCATTCTCTGTCGTCCCCTTCTTCTATTGCCCTCAATCTTTCCTAGCATTAGGCACTTCTCCAGTGAGTCCTTCCTTCTCATTAGGTGGCCAAAGTACTTGAGTTTCAACTTCAGGATCTGGCCTTCTAAGGAGCAGTCAGGGTTGATCTCCTCTAGGACTGACCGGTTTGATCGCCTTGCAGTCCAGGGGACTCGCAGGAGTCTTCTCCAGCACCATAGTTCAAAGGCCTCAATTCTTTGCGGCTCAGCCTTTCTTATGGTCCAACTTTCACAGCCATACATTGGCAACTGGGAAAAACCCATGGCCTTGACTATACGTACTTTTGTTGGCAGGGTGATGTCTCTGCTTTTTAGTATGCTGTCTAAATTTGCCATAGCTTTCCTCCCCAGGAGCAAGCATCTTTTAATTTCTTGGCTGCAGTCCCCATCTGTAGTGATTTTAGAGCCCAGGAAGATAAAATCTGTCACTACCTCCATTTCTTCCCCATCTATTTGCCAGGAATTGAGAGGGCTGGATGCCATGATTTTGGTTTTCTTAATGTTGAGTTTCAAGCCAACTTTTGAACTCTCCTTCTTCACCCACATCAAGAGGCTCTTTAGTTCCTCTTCACTTTCTGCCATTAGAGTGGTATCATCTGCATATCTTAGGTTGTTGATATTTCTCCCGGCAATCTTAATTCCAACTTTTGATTCATCTAGCCCTGCCCTTTCTCATGAGGTGGCTCTGCATATAAGTTAAATAGGCGGTGACAGAAATACAGCCTGCCGGACTCCTTTCCCAATTTGAACCAATCATGGGTTCCGTGTCCGTTCGCACTGTTGCTTCTGACCGCATAGAGGTTTACAAGAGACAAATAAGATGGTCTGGTACTCCCATCTCCCCCTTTACGAACTTGCCACAATTGTTGTGATCCCCCCACACAATCAAAGGCTTTCGCATATCAATGAAGTAGATGTTTTTCTGGAAACTCCTAGCTTTCTCATAATTCCAGCGTTCTTATGTTGGCATTGATCTCTAGTTCCTCTGCCTACCTACACTTCGAAATCCTGCCTGTACTTCTGGAAGTTCTCGATCCACATACTGCTGGAGTCTAGCTTGTAGGATTTTAAGCATAACTTTACTTGCATGTGAAATGAGTGCAATGGTGCGATAATTTGAACATTCTTTGGCATTGCCTTTCTTTGGAATTGGAATGTAAACTGACCTTTTCCAATCCTGTGGCCACTGTTGAGTTTTCCAAATCTGCTGGCAAATTGAGTGTAGCACTTTTACTGCATCGTCTTTTAAGATTTTGAATAGCTCAGCTGGAATACTGTCACCTCCACTAGCTTTGTTGTTGCTCAGCTTTCCTAAGGCCCATTTCACTTCACATTCTAGGATGTCTGGCTCGATGTCAAGTGACCACCCCATCGTGGTTTATCAGGATGCTAACTCGTTCTTGTATGTCTTCCTTTTAATTTTTGCCACCTCCTTTCTTAATCTCTTCTCTCTGTTAGGTCCCTGCCATTTGGTCCTTTATCTGCCCGCTTTTGCATGAAACGTTCCCTTCATTCTCAATTTTCTTGAAGAGATCTCTGTTCTCCCTATTCTATTGTTCTCGTTCCTATTTCTTTGCCTGTTCATTTAAGAAGGCATTCTTATCTCTTCTAGCTATTCTCTGGAATTCTGCATTCAATTGGTGTATCTTTCTCTTTCTCCCTTGCCTTTCGCTTCCCTTCTTTCCTCAGCTATTTGCAAAGCTTCCTCAGACAGCCATTTTGCTTTCTTGCATTTCTTTTTCTTTGGGATGGTTTTAGTTGCTACCTCTTGTACAATGTTGCGAACCTCCATCCATAGTTCTTCAGGCACTCTGTCTATCAGATCTAATTCCTTAAATCTATTTGTCACCTCTACTGTATATTCATCAGGGATATGATTTAGTTCATACTTGAGTGGCCTAGTGTTTTTCCCTACTTTCTTCAATTTAAGCCTAAATTTTGCAACGAGAAGCTCATGATCTGAGCCACAGTCAGCTCCTGGTCTTGTTTTTACTGACTGTATAGAGCTTCTCCATCTTTGGCTGCAGAGCACATAGTCAATCTGATTTCTGTGTTGACCGTCTGGTGATGTCCATGTGTAGAGACGTCTCTTGGGTTGTTGGAAAAGAGTGTTTGCTATGACCATCGTATTCTCTTGACAAAATTCTATCAGCCTGTGCCCTGCTTCATTTTGTACTCCAAGGCCAAACTTGCCTGTTATTCCGTTTATCTTTTGGCTTCCTACTTTAGCATTCCAATCCCCCATGATGATAAGGACATCATTTTTTGGTGTTGATTCTATAAGGTGCTGTAGGGCTTCATAGAATCGGTCAATTTCATCCTCTTCAGCACCAGTGGTTGGGGCATAGACTTGGATACTGTAATATTGAATGGTTTGCCTTGGATTCGCACTGAGATCATTCTGTCATTTTGGGGATTGTATCCCAGTATTGCTTTTCCTACTCTTTATTGACTATGAAGGCTACTCCATTTCTTCTGAGGGATTCTTGCCCGCAGTAGTATACCTGATGGTCCTCTGAATTAAATTCACCCATTCCTGTCCATTTTAGTTCGCTGATTCCTAAGATGTCGATGTTCAGTCTTGTCATCTCTTGTTTGGCCACGTCCAGTTTGCCTTGATTCATGGATCTTACGTTCCAGGTTCCTATGGAGAAAAAATCTTTACAGCATCGGACTTTCCTTTCACCACCAGATGCATCCACAGCTGAGCGTCCTTTCGGCTTTGGCCCAGTCGCTTCACTCTTTCTGGCGCTACTAGTACTAGCCCTCTGCTCTTCCCCAGTAGCATATTGGACACCTTCCGACTTGAGGGGCTCATCTTCCAGCGTCATATCTTTTTGCCTTTTAGTACTGTCCATGGGGTTTTCATGGCAAAGATACTGGAGTGGGTTGCCATTTCCTTCTCCAGTGGATCACATTTTGTCAGAACTCTCTGCTATGACCTGTCCATCTTGGGTGGCCCTGCACGGCATAGCTCATAACTTCATTGAGTTACGCAAGCCCCTTCGCCACGACAAGGCAGTAATCCATGAAGGAGAATGAGGTATGTAATGAGGAGGAAAGGGTTGAACCAGTCCTTCTTTTTTTTTGAGGTAACCATTCCAGTGGGAGAACAGCAACTGACGATTAGGCCGCTTTGCTGTCACCACTTCACTATATGTGAAATACTAGATGTATTCCTCCCTTCCACACCAACCCCCTGGGAATCAAAGGATCAAAGGAGAAATACTGGGTCTGGCTAACAGAAATGGAAAGCAATTTTTTTTCCCCTAACATAAATGTACTAATACTGTTCTGGTGTGACCAGAATGACTCCAACCTTAATACAGGGCATTTTAACTCAGTTTCATTTCCACCAGAGTTGTAACAGGTGGGATATTTTAGAGCCAGAATATCTTACCCTCAGGAAATTCTAAACATCTTTAATGTAACCTATGGGGCCGAATCTAAACCTGAAATTTTTAATGTGGTAGTTTTGAATCAAAATATACACCATTTCTAACAATCTGATAAATTAATTTAAAAAGTGTAAGCATCATGACAATTAGAACTTCCATTCTGACAGCTCATTACCATATATTTCTCTTGGGATGAACCTATCACTAGATATACATCATGTGAAGGTGAAAGAGGCATTCCAAGCATTTATTTTTCCATTTGTCATGCTGTTAAACAATGAATGTCAGCAGTGACAGAATAAAGGCTAGGTTATTCATTATTATGAGAAACAGAGTGACAGAAGAAATTCAGAATCTCAACTAAGTATTGAATTAGTGTTCTTTGATTGTATGAAACTCAATAAACTCAAAAAAAAAACTAGAGACATAGCACAGCACAGCACAGCACAGCACAGCACAGCACAGCACAGCACAGCACAGCACAGCACAGCACAGCACAGCACAGCACAGCACAGCACAGCATAGCATAATAGAGGTGAAAAGGACCTTGGAGTTCTTCTAGTCCAACCCCCTGCTCAAGCAGGAGACCCTGGGCCTATACCATTTCAGATAAATGATTGTCCAGTCTCTTTTTGAAAGCCTCCAATGATGGAGCACCCACAACTTCTGAAGGCAAGCTGCTCCATTGGTTGACTGGTCTCACCATTAGGATATTTCTCCTTAGTTCTAGGTTCCTTCTATCCTTGGCTAGTTTCCAGACATTGTTTCTCATCTTCCCTTTTGGTGCTTTGGAAAATAGTTTGACCCCTTTGTCTTTGTAGGAGCCCCTCAAATATGTCTCCTCTGGTCCTTTTCATTAGACTAGACATACCCAATTTCTGTAACTATTCTTCATATGTTTTAGCCTCCAGCCCCATAATCATTTTTGTTGCTCTTCTCTGTGGTGACCAGAATATAAAAAAAGATGTTACGACTCTGGAAAGAAATTGATAACACCGAAATTGATAACATGTCTATTTCTTCCAGAAAGACAGGACTTTTGAAAAGATACTTGAGGAAGTTACAAAGCTAAGCAGGTATGCAATGATGGGTAATAGAGGTTCTGAGGAATTTCATTTGGTCCATATTTTAGAATAAAAAAATATAAATCATTTATCCTGATCAGAACGCTGAATGGCACACTTCTCTGAATTTTGCACTTTATTTTTGGCTGAGTTCAGTTACTAAATCACTTTATGATCTGATAGTCATTGTTTCACCAGGATTGTCACTGGTAACTGTTTCTTTGAGTATTTGTAAGCTCATTCTTGTGTCATCAGTAAAGTTATTTAGCCACATTGTTTTTTTCTTGGCCTCTTTTTAATAGGCTTATATTTCTTCAAGCCTCAGAATCTTCTTCAATAACTCTTACCTTCATGTTATATTTCCAAAATATTTAAGCTTCAACTACATTAACAGGATTTCTAATAGACAGTCTAGTTTTGATTGATTGACTAATTGATTGATTGATTTTTGTGCCATTAAGTCAGTGCTAATTCTTAGTGACCACATATATTTTCTCTGTGATGATCATAACTTTCTTTCAGGACTTCCAACAGTGCATTTATTCCCATTGTAACTGAATCCATTCACCTTGCTACTGGTCACCCTCTTTCTTTTTCTAATGGGAAAGGAAGGTTCCCATTAGAACCTTCTCCAGAGAACTAGGTATTCACACAATGTGATCAAAGAAGGATCATCTGGGCTTGGTCCGTTATGCCTCTAGGGAGAAATCTGGTTGATTTGTTCAATGATTTATTTGCTTGTTTTCTTGGCATTTAAACATCTTTTCCACTGTCTTCATTGTTGCTTTACCAAGTGCTAGTCTGTGGAATATTTCTTGACTACTAGTTCCTTTACTGATTCTAAAAGGAAGACGCTGTCTTCATTATCAATTCTAAGGCTGGTTGCTGTATTTCTTGTCAGCCCAGGATATTGATGTTTCTTTTTCCAAAATTAAAACCACACTCATCTTCTTCTCTTATTATATATTCAACATAAAGTCTGGTTCTAGTCATTCAGTGTTGAATGATTTGCTCTTCCTGAAGTTCAAGGTATTCTCAGCAATTTCCTCCTGCATCACAGTTCAGATGTATCAATTTTTCTTCATTCAAACTTTCTAATGAGTTCAGAATTCCAAATTTATGGTACAACTGGGAAAACCAAGGCATTAACAATATATTCGTTTGTTGTCAGAAAGATTACTCTTCACCTTAATATTTGTCTAGATCTGTCATAGTTTTTGTCTTAAACAGCAGTATCTTTATTTCATGGCTCCAGTTACCATCCCTGGGAAATGTTGGGTTTAGGAACATAATGTCTTGCTACTTCATCTTGTTCTTCATCTGTTTACATTGACTTTGTCTATTAAAACAGTTATACAGAGAGAATAAGAGAGCAATATCCTGTCTTTTCCATTCTCTTTCTTTACTTTCAACAAAAGACTCTTAAATCTTCTTCACTTCCAGACATCACAATGGTATATCAGCATACCTTAGGTTGCTTACGTTTCTCCCAGCTATTTTAATTCCAATTTCTATTTCTTCTGTCTACCATATCTCCTCATTTATTCTGCATTTAAGTTAAATAAGATACCATTTACAACCTTTGTGTGCTCCATTCTTAATTTAACCATTTAGTTCTTCCCTATTGTATTCTAATTATTGTTTCCTGGTCTTAAAACAAATTTTTAATAGGCACATGTGATAGCTTAGTGACCCATGTTTTCAACAGCTATCTACCGTCTGTTGCATAATCAAAACCTTTTCAGTAATCAATAAAGCAAAAATATAAATCTTTTTGGGAAGAAGGGAGCGAGGGAGCGAGAGACCGAGGGAGTGAGAGAGGAAGGAAGGAAGGAAGGAAGGAAGGAAGGAAGGAAGGAAGGAAGGAAGGAAGGAAGGAAGGAAGGAAGGAAGGAAGGAAGGAAGGAAATTCAATTGGGAAGCCAACAGGAAGGCAGAAGTCACTCCTATTCCCATTGATTTTATGTCTGCCTGAAGTCATTTTGTTTCTGTTTGGGTAAGGAAGTATGGGTCATGGGTTCTCTAAATTTACATTAAATTTATCCTATTTAAATACATTTAAATAACATAAATTCAGATTTATTTATGCTATTTTCATATCACTGTGTATTTTCAAATGCATTTTTGTTCAGACCTGTCCTCTTTACAGTTTTATATACTTTTTCTAATATACAGAGCTTGGCAAACAATTTTTCCAAGTAGTAAGGGGTACGTTCTTTTTACACCATTAACCCAATATATAAATTCTGTATGTACTTTCCCTAACATAAGCATTAGAAATCCACACAATAACCTTTGTAAAAAGTCTTGGGGGGAAATGAAATAGTTAAATTTACATTAGTATACTAAACTAATGTCTCTCTCATTCCTATTTATGTCCATAATGGAAGAGACAGAATATATTAACTTTTCCCCCACTTCACCTTAGAAACATAATCATTAAGGTTCCATCATCTGCCATTTGAACTGTCACCTTCCCTTCCCAGAATGGCAAGCACATGTTTGCTGATTCAGATTTGAAACTTAATTGTCAGCATAGCATTCATTGATTTAAATACTGAACCACCTTCAACTATTTCATTTTTTAAAGAGTCAATAAACTAAAAAATAGGCAAACCTTCAACAAAACAATGACATATACCAGCTACATTTGTTGTGGTTCTCTTCACCAATAAATCTTAGTTGAAAAAAATGTTTAAAGGTTTAAAACCTCTATGATATTTTAAGCATGCTAAAGTCATAAATAACAGGCATGAAAAACAAAGCAATGCCTCCATTCCCCTTTATATGTTGTTCATACTTTTGCTAATGTAGCTCTTTGTGTCTTCCTCATCTTGTGTCTTCTTCCTCCTAAATCTAAAGTATAGAGTGAAGATAACCAACCTGATATCCTCTTGATATCTTGATTATTAACTTCCATATATTCCAGAAAACATGTCCAGTGATCTGGGATTTGAAGGAATTTGTAGTCTGCAAAATTTGAAAGCATTCAAAAACTGTGCAACAGCTAATTTTTAGTGAGTTTCAGCAGGTTGAAGTACCTGAATGATGTGTCAAGGTTCTATAATTGAACAATATTTGAAGGAAGATCACAAGGGAATCCCATAGCTGTAGGCTAACTGGCTTGTCAAAATCATACCACAAATAAACAAAAGCATATCACTTCTGTTCTGCAAGCAAAAAACCTCTCTGCATTATTGTAATCTTCAGATAACTTAAGGACAACTTTTCTGTTCTTTAATTAATGCAAGGAATTACAGAACCAGGGGCCATAACAAGTCAGAGCACAATGCTAAGAACCTTGGACAGCTCTCAGGCAGCAGATGGTCCAACAAACTACGTCCAAGAGAAGCTTCCTTTCTCCAAGCAGGATGCATCCCTGGAGTATGGACACATAAAATTGAAAGAGGCTATCTTGGAATCATGTGTTTTTGCCTCATCCGTTCCCTCAGACTTCTCAGGGGAAGGGAGGTTTAAGAGAACAAACAGCATTAAACAGTTGATGAATGGATTCAGCTGACTTATGCAAGAATTCTAAATTACCGCATCGGAGTGGGGAAAACAGCAATGCAATACAATTATATCGGGATGCTTGACATTTCTTCTGAAACAATCACTTACAAGGTTCTTCTCTTCAGTTCAATTGAACATGCAAATTCTTAATGGTTGTTAATGCAAATGCAAAATTAGGTTTCTCCATTGAAATTCATCTCATATTTATAACTCTTGTGCACGCTTTGCAATATACAAAACATACAGATAAAATGTATGGCATTCAAATTTAGCTTTATTGCTACATCATTCCCTGTTATCCAACCTGGGTGGGATACACTATTAATACAAATTGTTTATTAAGAGTGATATTATAATTTGAGATCCAATTTGGTGTAGTGTCAGTTTGGTGAAAGTATCAGACTAGAAACTGAGTGATCATGATTTCCAGTCCTGTTTAGGCAGGGGAGCCAATTGGATGATTTTGGGCTCTCTCTCTCTCTCTCTCTCTCTCTCTCTCTCTCTCTCTCTCTCTCTCTCTCTCTCTCTCTCTCTCTCTTTCTTTCTCTCTCCCCCAAGTAGTCATCAGGAGTCTGCTGACTTAAAGGCAAAATAACGATACTTTTAGATCTCTTCTAAATTGAAAAATAACTTAGAAATGATTTTTTACAAATATATAAATACTCCAAATAAAAAAGAATCTGTATGCTTGGAAAATCTTGAAACACGCAAAAATACAAAAACTTTCCAAAACAAGGGAAATGGGCTGCACAAATATGTGCACATTAAGGGGAAAGGAAGCTCAGGGAATCTCTGAATGAATTTCAAAATAAGCTAATCAGCAGAGCTCCCAACTGTTAGCATTAAAAATGGTTAGAGGGAACATTTATAATAACTGTTGGGAAGGAGATGAAAGAACAAGATATGAAGAGAAGATGGCAAAGGAGAAGACAAGAAGACAGTTATGGTGGGGGGGAGGGCTATGGAGAACACACATGTAGAAACACACTAGGGCCATGATGTAATATTTTATTTCACTTGCAAATTTCTAATGTTAGTTTTTTTAAAAAAAAATTCAATAAAACTTCATATTCTAATAAATAAATCCCAAGGACAATGTTCCTTTTGCAACATCAAACTTATGAAATTGTATAGGAAAGCAGAGGAGGGGATGCGCACAGAGGGAGAAAGAAATGTATCCACGTTGATAGGCTAATTATTTTTGTGCACATTATCTGCTTTTGTCCCTGAAGTTTTGAATGTTTAATTTTTCCTCTAGCACAACTCAGCCAATCCAAGAAAGAAATTGATCACATTTTTCTGGTAGGAAAATTCATGGAGGAGAATAAAGCATTGCTATGGTAAAGCTGTCAGATTTACTTCAGCAAACGGAATTCAAAGGGCTACTTTGAGAAGATGACACATTAATGCCTAGCGTAATAATTGGTCTTATTCTTGAAGCAAATTGGCCCATCCCTGACTGGCCATCCTGCTTGTAACAAAGAGTGTTTCAAAATAGAAATTCATTATAATTGGTAGCAAATAGAGGCAATTATTTTTCCCCTCTGTGAAGCACCCAAAAGAGTTGATTTCTAATTCCTTCTTTCTTAGTAGAGTAACAAATCAGTAAATTGGTACAAATGTTAGAGAGTCTTGGGATGATGATGCTGCCACACATAGCTATAATTTCTCATTCTCTCAATACAGAAGTTTTGCTTCTGTGAATTAGTATCCTGAAGGAAAGACAGGTTTGAGAATACTGTCCATGAATCAATGGAAGGCAAGAATGAGAATGCAGATAGATAGTATGCAATTAAACCATTTACAGACATAGTCTCCAAACATGAAAGTGATTTGGAGGAAAAGCAGATCATATAAAGTAATGAGGGACTAGAAAATTGACTGATCTTGAAATGCCAAGCAATATCTAATCTAATTAGCAGTTGGATGGAAGGCCACCAAGAGATCACAGAGCTGTAGATTGAATTAGAAAGTTTTTTTTTTAAAAAATCATATAAAAGACAAAATCAAACTTATTTAGTAGTTTTGCAAATTAAAGTACATGGATATGCTTATGAAGATACAAGGACTCAAACTCAACTTTACAATAACTTTGCCCTTTATCCAGCTATACAATCTACCAAAATCTCTTATAAGATACATTTTACTTATTGTGCTCTAGCACAATAGTGCTGATGTGGCAAAAAAATCCCCAAATTTAATTCCTTCAGGAATAACAGGTCCCAGCATTCTGTAAATTAGCCCATTTGTGGTAACTTTGTTGATAAAATCCTGCCCTATGATGTAGCATTTCATCCAATTGAAGGTTACAAAGTATCAAACAGACACAAGTAGTTTAGTAGTATATAGATAATAAATAATGTTTTAACAGAATAACAGAGTTGGAAGGGACCTTGGGAGTCTTCTAGTCCAACCCCCTGCTCAAGCAAGAAGCCCTATTAACATTTCAGACAAATGGTTGTCCAATTTCTTTTAAAATCTCCAGTTTTGGACTTCTGGAGGCAAGTTATTCCACTGATTAATTGTTCTAACTGTAAGCAAATTTCTCCTTAGTTCTAGGTTGGTTCTCTCCTTGATTACTTTCTGTCCATTGCTTCTTGTCCTGCCTTCAGGTACTTTGGAGAATAGATTGACCCCCTCTTCTTTGTGCCGGCACCCCTGAAACTTGTCTAGAAAGATTGGTAAAAGTTTCTTTTAAATCATTAGAACTTGAGCCACAAAATTAGTGAATGTGGAACAAAATGAAACTGATTCATCCATCCTTCAGTCTAGAAAAGCAAAATATTGATTATAACAGTCAGACTTGGTAATGATCATCAGGCATCAACAAATGCCTAATTTCATTTTAACAATGTGATTGGAGGCTTACAGATAGTGTAAAATTCATCCTCATTTTGCCCCTCCAATTGTGACTGTTCATTATTGGCCAGGTATAAAAAGTGACAAACTGAGAACCAATTTGGCCTTCTCAACTCAAATGAGAATTACCTCTTTTTGAAAGAAAAGGGAAAAGGTCACAAAGCAGCTCAGAAACATTCAATGTTCCCATTAATATTTATGCACCTGGCTTGGCAGCATCTGTATCTTACAAAGGGCCATCAATAAAGGATATCAGCCATGATGACAAGTTACATTTTATTTCTGCAACAGACAAAGGTGTTCATATTTTCTCTCTGGCAGAGCAGTCAATCTTTTTTTCCTTCTGAAATATATCTGGCCTGAACTGAAAGATCTAGAAATAATTGTGTCATGTACTTTGCACCCTATGTTTCAGATGTGCATGGCTTGTTGCCCCCTCTCAATCTGTGGGACCTTCCAAATCTCCCTTTATTCCCCATCTCTATGTGTAAAATTTTCGGTTCATATAGTAAAGGGATGGGAATTACAACAAACTAAGGAAACAGGGAATTCTTAACTAAAACCTGAGATCATAGAATCATAGGCCTGAAAGGTACCTTAAAGGTCTTCTAGTCCAACCCCCTGCCCAAGGAAGGAGTCCTTATGCCATCCCAGACAAATGGTTGTCCAATCTTTTCTTGAAAACCTCCAGTGTTGGAGCACAAATAACTCTGGGAGGCAAGCTGTTCCATTGATTAATTGTTCTCTCTATCAGGAAATTCTTCCTTATTTCCAGGTTGAATTTCCCCCGAAGACTCATTGCTTCTTGTCTTTCCCTCAGGTGTATGGAGAATAAATTGATGCCCTCTTGACAGCCCTTCAACTATTGGAAGACTGCTATCATGTCTCCCTTGAGCCTTCTTTTCATTAAGTTAAAGATACTTAATTCCCTTAGCCATTCATCATATGATTTAACCTCTAGACTTCTTATCATTTTTGTTGCTCTTCTTTATACTCTTTCAGCATCTTTTTTATATCAAAAAGGACACAGCATTTCAAATGTGCCTTCACTAGTGCAGTATAGAGCAATGCTGTCAGTTCCCGTAATCCTGATGCTGTCCCTCTGTTGATGCAGCCTAGAACTGTGAATAGAATAGAATAGAATAGAATAGAATAGAATAGAATAGAATAGAATAGAATAGAATAGAGTAGAGTAGAGTAGAGTAGAGTAGAGTAGAGTAGAGTAGAGTAGAGTAGAGTAGAGTAGAGTAGAGTAGAGTAGAGTAGAACTTTATTGTCACTTTAAATGTACACTAATCAGCATACATTAAAATAAAATTTAATTGCATTCAGCTCTCAAAAAATACCACTTTGCATGTACACATACACACACACACACATATATGTTGGCTTTTTTGGCAGCTGCAGCACATTGCTAACTCAAGCAGTGTCCACCAAAACACCTAGATCCCTCTCATAGTTTCTACTGTTGATCCAGTTACCAGATATAACTTAGTGTATGGGGTGATGGGACATGGGGAATATATTGCACCATGGGGATTCCTCTGAACATTTAATTCCTGACTAGTCCATTTATCATACATCACTCAAAAACAAGAGTAAATAACATTTAGATTATCAAGGACCATACTTAATATTTGGAGAGGCAAGGGTTCAAGGATTGACAATAAAGTAGATTGACCAAAAATCATAGGTACTTCTAACAAAGTTCATGCCCAGTCAACCTTTCTAAGATTAAAAACAAAAAGGTTTTCAGTAGAATTTCATCACTACTTACTTGGAGACACATCTCTATAAAAAAAAATACAACAGTCTCACAGTTTTCTTTATTGTCTGAAGATTGGCATAGCTTATAGTTGGTAGAAGCATCAGCAGTGTTGTCTCAAACTTATCACCCTTCTTTTTTCAAGAGCCTTTAGAGAAGCTGTGTATCTATTAACTCGTCTTTTCCTTTGTTTACACCAGTGGCCAAATACCCACCTAGAAATAATAATAGAAGGAATCAAATAGTACATCAGATGGAAGAGTTTTACATGTATAAGTTTAAAGAGTAAATCCCCTAACATTTGAAAAGGAGAACTCATAAGAGTATGTCAAGTAGCTATTTTGTGCATAGCAAACCAATCCTGCTCCAACAACCTTAAACAATTATCAGGCAGAGATGCATCTGTAGAGCCCTTCTATATGACAGATATTACATATTGTGCCAGAGTCTGATTCACCTGGATGAGGTCTCTGCTGTTCTTCACATAAGCCTCCTTCCTTGGTAGCCAAATACACAGTCAGCAACAGGGCTGGGTCACATGGCACTGAAGGATTTTTGCCCAGCAGCATTTACAAGGAATCCCAGAAGTCAAGATAGCAGCCACAATGACAAGATGGAAAGCCTGTCCCTTTTTAATGTGTATTGTGTATTCCTTTAAAGTATGGGAAGAATTTGACTTCCGGTTCCGTATTGCAGCGCTGGCGGTCGTTTGCAGAGAGTTGTCTCTTTGCCGGCCGGTTTCCCTTCGCCGGTAGATCCTGGACAGGGTCGAAAGTCGCCTTGGAGGGGCGACCACCATTGAGGAGGACCCTCGTCTGACCACGGAAGGGCAGCAGCTCCTTCCGTGGTCCGAGGCAGCTCCTTAGGGCCGACGAAGAAAAGATCGGCCATTAACATGGCCGATCACTTAGCCGCACCAGCCGAAAGTAACAAGAACATCTAAGCATAAAGAACCACCATGGAAGATCTGGGTGAGACCCTTCCTTTCTTTTGTTTACCCTATCTATCCCTGTGAAAAGCCCCCTTGGAATTATTTCCCCGCTTTGATAGAGCAGTGTTTGCTTACTTGGGAAGATAAGCTTTGGAACAAAAGGAAAGAATAATTAATTTTAATGACTATTTCTACTTTTGGATACTCTGGGGTCCCGAAAAAACTCCTATTATAGAATTTTATTATTCTATTTACTTGGAGAATATTGTTTCTTTTATTTTTTTTAACTGGAGAAAAAACTTTATAGGCGTCTGGAAAAAGATTCTATAACCTACTGGGGACATCTTGTGGTGAAATCTGACACTGCAATTACTTTTTTTCTTTGATTTTGAGGCTGGCTTTGACCTTCAACTTATCATAAAAGGGAAAAGATAAAGAAGCTGAAACAGCTGGGTGGTGAAACTAACTGTTAGAAATTGTGGAGGTGGATACTGGCTGACTGTTATTAAATATAGCCTCCACTAAAAGATTAAAGGACTATCTTTAATCACCACTGAAATAGAGGAACTTTACCCACCACTTAACTACAATCTCATATTGGGAAAAATTATTGAAGTCACTGTGCAAATGGACTCCAGAATGACAGAACTACAAATTAAATCTCAAATTCTAACTGATCAATCTACAGGCCAAGGAATAGCAGAGGAGGAACAGACCAACATCCAAGAGGCCTGTATGCAACACTACGTACAACTTAATGAGATGGAAGAACCTTATCCACATCTTAATTATAAACTTATACTGGAAAAAATTATGAAGTTACTGAGCAAATGAATTCCAGAATGGAAGCCAAAGATGTTGCTCCAAAACTGCAAACTGATTTCCAGACTCCAATTGACTATTCTACAAGCCAAAAAACAACAGAAGAGGAACAAACCAACACCAAAGAGGACTTTACACTATTCTATATACAATCCACTGAGATTTTTGATGATCAAAGAGTGACTTAAATTAAACCATATGCAACTTCAAAAGCAACAGGAATTGATGTTCAAATACGATTTATTGAGAACTGTGACAACTTTGATAATCAATTACTAATTACAACATTGGACATAACTGATTGTGCTACTCAGCTTAACCAAATATTGAGATTTGAATTTTTAGGGCAACAACGGAATAATTACAAAGGAGCCAGTTCCCTAAAATTGATAATGGGATGCTCTCCCTTGATTCAAATTATATGTCGATGAATGAAGGGAGACCTATCTGATGATATAGAGGCTCTGTTATGGAAACCTGCTTGGCACAAAAAGAAAGCCAGAGTAAGACTTAAAAATGGGATTTAAAGTTTTACTTAATGGGTTAAAAAGGCTTTTTAGAGATATGGACTGATTTAATGTTTAGGATTTAGACCTATAACCGAGATAAAAATTATTGGTCAGATTATAGATTGGAATTGTAATATGGAAAAGGTTTTAAATGAGAAGTTATTAGGATAAGAAATAGAATATAATATATGAAATAGAGTAAGAATGTATTTTTGGAATAATATATTTATTTTAGGTATGATAATCACTTTGTAATGGAATGAGAACAAAGAAATGGATTGTGACAATGGAAGACATGGTATTAGTAAAGGAAGAGTTATTAGAACAAGAAATAGAATATATTTGGGAAATGTAAGAATGTAACTGTTGGAATAATATGCTTATTTTAGACATTATAATTATTATGTTATGAAACGAGGGAAATTAGGGATACCCAAAGTGTAAACAATATGCTTATTTAAGGCTAAATTGGAATATGGTAATTGGAATTTAGTAAAGCTTAAAAACAGGATTTGGACTTGTATAGGTAAAATGTTATTGATAATTCTATTGATTGATTGAATTTTATTTAGAAATGTATTAATTTGAATATGCTATATTAATTGAGGGAAATAGAGAGGGAACTTTTAAGGCGTTAACCTGAGCTATACATGTATGACTTTGTTTTTGGATAATTGATTATCCCATCACCACGTTGTTTCCTAAGCACCTTGATGTAAAAATTGAAAAATTAATAAAACTTGTTTTTAAAAAAAAGTATGAGAAGAATTTATCCAGATCTTGTCCTGTTAAGTACTGTTGAGAAAAGCAGAAGTTCCTACAGGAATTTTCTGTTTTGCCACTCGAATATTGAAAAGTTTTACAGATATATGCCAAGAAGGGGTATGTGCAATGTAGTCAGTATTCCCTGGAGGGAAGGAGCATATTCCAGAGGAGCAAAAGACAATGAGGTTTAGATAGTTTGTGTGGGAGGAAAAGAGTTAAGATATTTCCTCCCTAGGAGTTCTCAGAATATATGTTTAATGGTGCAAATAACCTACTTTAATTTGGCAACATTTTTGTCTATAGGTGAGGAACACTAAAGGAAACAACCTAGAAGGCAAGACAAGAAACAATAGATGGAAACTAATCAAGGAAAGAAACAATCTAGAACTAAGGAGAAATTTCTTAACAGTGAGAACAATTAACCAGTGGAATGGCTTGCCTTCAGAAGTTGTAGGTGCTCCATCACTGGAGGCTTTTAAGAGGAGACTGGACAGCCACTTGTCTGGAATAGTATAGGGCCTACTGTTTGAGCAGGGGGTTGGCCTAGACCTCCAAGGTCCCTTCCAACTCTTATTCTGTTAGAAGAACCTCCATGTCTTTCTTGGTTTCTGGAGCCTGATTGGGGGAGGGGAATGTTATTTCCTGGTTATCTAAGTAAAGTTATTTATTGCAATGGTACTGTATTGTTGGGAGCACCCACTGCTGCTTAGGAAGAGTGTTTTATATTATTTGGTAACTGTCATTTTAAGACTGTTCTCTCTGTTCTAAAACTCTCTGTTCTAAAATGTGACAATTTTACCTCAAGAAGACATAAAGTCCTTCACCTCACAGATACATATAAATCAAAATAATATAATGGAGAGAATGACTTTTCATGAAATGAAATTAAAGCAAAAACCAAAACCAAATTAAAGCAAAAAACCAAACTCCCTAAAATACCTGTTTTTTTTAAATGTCAACTCTTCGTTAAAAGGCTAGTTTTTCTTGCCAGCCCCGTTTTCTTTGAGCTTCAAAAGGAGCATGTAGCTGTTGCTAATTAGCACATTAGTCAGCCATGTTCCATTCTCACCGTTTGTCTTGCACTAACAATGTAGACTATCAGATACAAACACACATTGGCTTGTGAACAATGTATCTATTCTGATAGATGTGTGTCTTTTCATCCATTTTGGATAGCTGCCAGTTAGTCAAGAGAAGATAAAAATGCACAAGACATATATAGATTGAAGTATGTGCTTAAAGTTGCTTTACAATATAATTTGACCTCAGAGTAACTGGAGATTTATACATTCGGTACTCTGGTGAGATTGTAGCGGTGCTATAAATCATTCATTCTACTGGTTAACAAAAGTAAGATTCTGAAGCCACCGTAAGAAGGAAATATACAAAATACAAAATATACAAAAACACCATTGGGTGTTTTGTATAAAATAAATTCTCTATAGTGAATGGAGCACATTCCCAGTAATAAAACTAGAAATAGCAGTGACAGCAGATTAGAAGTCTTTTCATCATAATTTTTTTTACTAAATCTGGTCATTTTCTCTGTATAAGAGATTTCCTAGCTTTTAATTCTAGTCCCCTTCATTTTCTATGCTTTCCTAGAATTTCTCTGATATGAAAAAGAATTAGAACTGGGGTGAGATACTGATTTTTCTTAAAGCTTCCCAGAATTAATTTGTCACTAATTAGAAAACCTGAGGTGTAATACCAGATAGAGTGGCATCAGAAGTTCAGAAATAATTTATTTTGATTGTACATAGTAAGCAAAAGTCACAAGCAGGGAAAGAAGCCTAATGACATTGAAGTAAATGGCAAAAAAAAAGAAAAAGAGAGTTGTTTTACTATCATAATGTGCACTGGGTTTATTCCTGAGAAGACACTGCATTCTAAATCAACCAAGAATTCAATAGACAACCCACTGAGAGGTAGGTTGTTCTGTCAGATTCATTATATAACAAGAAATAGAATTCTTCATTTAAAATCGCATCAGGATAACTAAGTGATTTAACCTTTAATAGTTAAATTTTTCTTTAGGCAATTTTTAGATATGACAACTCACCATTTTTCAGCACTTAATTATTCTGACACTATTTCCCAAGGCTAACAATTAGGGATATAGCCCAATTTTACTGGTTCTTCTGTTCTGGAAATAGACTTCATTGAACTTTTTAATCAATGTTGATTTATCTAAAACTGGTAGTGAGCATTTTTGTTCTTTTTTTTCCTATAAGTCATGTGACCGTATTGTCCAATATCTGCATGTCTCAGTCTTCTGTCTCCTAGAATTATTTATTTATTTATTTATTGAGACACAAACTCAGCAAACACAACCCACTGGCATCCAAGGTTAAAAAATGACCCCAATGATCGCCATCAATAGTAACAGAGCTCACATAGCTACCTATCCCAAAGGCCCTGGGAAACAACTATATCCTTATTTTCATATGGGTGCTGTTATACATTTCATGTTTACATGTCTGCACTGTATATATTTTGCTCTTTTATTTGTATTTCATTATTGCCTGCCCTAATGGAAAGATAGTGTAAGAGGCCTAATACTCTAACATTCCTATTTTGACAAGATATATATGGGTTACTGTTGCAATAATACTTAGGACTGTATAAATTGTATATCCAGGGATCATAACTAACCTAACATTTATAGAGATCTCATAAGTGTAAGAAAGCCTGAATACTTCTTAAAAGCAATTGCTTCTTTTAGCTAGTCTTTGGTTGTCATGCCAAACTAACCTGTCTGGCTATTGCAAAACTGCCAGGGACAGTTAGATAGAAAGCAAAGTTGCTTCTCGGTCATTATTCCAAATAAGCTTTTGTTTTATAATATCCTAGTTACATGGAGATGTCAACAACATGGTCAACCAAGATGTCAACCAATCAATCGATAAAAATCTAAAATAAAGAACCAAATTAAACATTATCTCAAGCAGGGAAGAGAGATTTTATTGGCAATTAGTTAACATTAATACTCCTGTAGTCTCAGTAGTAGGCCATAAATACCAACTTGATTCTATGCATAATAACAAAGTGGAAAGTTAAGGACTAAAATGCCAAATACAACCTGACATTTGGATTGTATCATATATCATACTCGGTAATAGGTTGCTGCACATCCTAGAAGATGAGACAGACTGATGGGGAAGTTCTGAACTAGGGAAAAAATATTTTTTGATGTTCCTGAGGATCCTGATTTTATATTCCATCTTCAACAAATGTAGCTTGAAGAAAAAACTACATCATAATTAATGTACTTTTTAATGTCTTGGGCGGTTGTTAATGCGTGTAATTATCACTTCTTGTTTTAATTTTGTCTCAGAAATTTAATAAAAAGGATAGTAACACATCACACAGTCCCAAATGTTGTATTTATCTTCTTGTTTAATAATATTCTGGAAGGACTTCCCCAATTAATCTAATATGGGTTTTCCTCACCTTAAATTTTCTCCTATATAGAGAGAACATGCTGTTTGGGACCGTGAGGCTCAGTTCAGCCATTTTCATGGAGGTTGTGAGACACTGAGGAAAATATATGTGACAATTGAATTCTGAAGAGGAATTCCCTGGGTGGAAGGAGTGTTTATGGGAAAAGATGTGCTAGCATAATTTGAAACCCAATTTGATTAATTAAAGATTAGAAAGAAAGTAAAACTAAGGAAGCTAAAAATGTGTTCCCTCTGCACTGTATGTAGTTGCAAATGTGATCCTTCAGAGTTGAAGAAGCAGGAACTGAAAAATGATAAATTAAGGGGAATGAATCCTTGAAAGTTCAAGGGCAGAACTAGAATGTTTAACTGATCAAATCAGAAAATGTATCAAGCAACAAAGAAGGGTAGAGAACTGCAAGCGCAACTCCAACAATTTGCTTCTTAGCTACAGAAGTAGAAACAGGAAATTGTTGATTTAAAGAAGAGAATAGAATGGGGAATAGAGAATTACAAGAGTGGGCACTGCAATCTGTTTTGTTAAATGAACAGGCTACATCCCAGATTTGAGTACATAATATTTAGTTTACTCAATTGGCTCAAGATTTGCAAGGAAAGTTCATGTGTTGGGAATGAGAGACAATTCTATGGAGTCATTGGTGCTCTCTGAGCTTGGTGGTTTTCTTGCAGATATTTAATTACCAAACTAGGTAACATCATCAGTGCCTAGTTTGGTAATGAAACATCTGCAAGAAAACCACCAAGCTCAGAGAGCAGCACTAAGGACCCCCACTTCAACCCTGAGCTGTAAATATTCTCTTCTATCAAGGCAATTGTATTGAGGATCTAACAGCTCAAATTGTAACCTTTCATAAGATAAAGGAAGCTGCTTTTAAACTGAGGCAAACAAACTGATCATACTAAATGTATACAGATTAATTGTTTTTTTTTATATATATATATAACAAGTTTTATTGGTTTTGTTTGTTTTACAACCAAGTGCTTGGAACTCATCATGAAGATAGGGCACTCCATACAACAAAGTAAAAAATATAATCGTACATAGACAATTTGAATTACTTCTTTAAAGTTTCCCTCTCTAAGCAAGAAACGAAAAAACAAGTAGGAAAAAAAACACACACACACAATATCAATAATATTTCCACCCGTTTTCAGGCTTAACTAACTCACAATTTAACATATTCCAATTTGGCCTTATATAAACATATAGAATACAATTCGGGTACCCATATAGTATAGATTATTTTTAAGATATAGATATTATTCCAGTTGTTCAATTTATACTTCTCTGTTTTAAAACCATTTTAGATTCAAGCCTAAGATGATAAAACAATAATTGTTTCTAAAATAGACTTATAATATGCCTATTATCTATCTATATCTATATCTATATATTAATGTGTCTATATTTTATTTCCTGTACTCTATCAAATATTTTTATAAATCATAGTTAAATATTTCACCAATCTCTATCCAACTCCTAATTTTAGATTTTCCAATTTTCCATCTTGCCATCCGGATCAAAGTCTTGAACCTTAGGAATCTCAGGCATATTAGTTCAGTCAAAGTCTCTAAAAGCCATTTTTACCCATCCAATAAAATTTTAGCTCTGACTTTTAAACCTAATTCTAGCTTTCTTTTTGTGCCAAGCAGGTTTCCACAATAGGGCTTCTAATTCCTTCCATAGTATTTGACCATACAACAATTGAATCCAGTCATAGTCTTCTTCTCTTTTCTCCACTGTTGTCTGCACTATGTAATCAGTTTTAATCAATATGGTGATTGTTCGTTGTTTATTCATGTTGTCAGCATTTTTAACGTCTCGTATCTGAAAGTCTGTTCCTGTTGCCTTTAAAATTATAGATGTTTTAATTGAACTCTGCCTTTGGTCATCCAAAGTCTCTGTCATTTGTGTATAAGATGTAGTATCTTCCTCTTCAATAGATTGTAAATGTGTTTCCTCCATATCGTTAAGTTGTAGACCTAGTTGTGTATCATGTCCAATAAGTTGAATTTCAGTTTTTAACTCTGGGATTTCCCTTTTCCGAAGCATTCTAAAATGTTTTTTTAATTCCTCCTTTGTTTCCAAGATTTTTTCTAATATAAATCCATAGTTAAGCTGTGAGTGGGATTCCATTCTTCGTTTTTTTAGTAGAATTTCAACTTAAAAGCTGAGTTGCAATTTTATAAAATATAAAATCCAAACAAAAATAGGAAAAAGCAAGTACAAAAATAAAAACAGCAAAAGTCCCAATCAATATTATGAATATCTAATTTATAATCCAAATAAATAATAGCAACTGGTGTCTCAATTATTATATTGTAATCCTAGAGCGAACAGATCCATTTTTCAGGGGAGTATACTTTGTATTATAAAATCAAAAACAGCAGGCAGAAATTCAAACAAGTTCCAAAAGAAATGCAAGCGTCTGGGCGCAATCCACATAAATTCACCCAGGAGCCGTAGCGTTTTTGTTTTTTGTTTTTAAAGTAGATAGCACTATTCAGAAGGGGGGGAAGAAGAAGAACACTCCACCCCCCTCCCTAAAGGTTTCCACTTAAGCTGAAAACAAGCAGGCAGAGAGAGAGAGTCACAGCAAGGATCCTTCTCTTCTCCTTTTTCCTCAGGGTTCTCCGAATTCCAGCCGCTCAAACAAACAATAGAAATTAGTCATTTTTTTCTTTTTCCACAGCTCTTTCCCCAAGTGATCAAAGCAATTTCTAAGAGCTTTTCACAGGGAAATGAGTAAAATATCAAGAGGGAAAGAAAGGTCTCACCCGGATCTTCCACGGTGGGTCTTTATGCTTAGATGTTGCTGTGACTTTCGGCCAGAGCAGCTGAGTGATCGGCCATGTTACTGGCCGATCTTTTCCCCGTCAGCCCAAAGGTGATTGCTCGGATCGCAGAGGGAGTTGCCCCTCCCTCTGCAATCAGCGAGTGCCCTCCTCTACGGTGGTCGCCTCTCCGGGGCGACTTTCGACCCTGTCCAGGGTCTACCGGCGGGGGGAAACCGGTCGGCAAAGAGAGCATACTCTTTGCCTGACCGCAGGCACTGCCACAGGAACCGGAAGTCCAGATTAATTGTTTATGGAGAATTTGCAGTAGAGAGTGTCAAGTTTGGAACAGTAAATGCTGAAGAGGAATCATCTGAAAGTTTTTTCAGAAATCCAGGGATGATAACGTCTACTCCTCTGAAAAGCACTTCTTCAATAATAATAACAATATTTATAAACTACTGAATATTCAGTGTGAGGGTTTTTCTGCAGAATTGCCTGGGAAGCAGTCGCAGAGACATTTAAATGGAAAAGGATTATAAGGGTCAACTTTCCTTCAGAAAAGTTGACTTTCTAACAGATTATACAGTCCAGTTGCAGGACAGGTTGATTACTCCTGGTAGTTAAAAGACTTAGCCATTGCATTTGTACAATATCTTGACTTTGGTTACTTTTAACCTTGATATTTATACTTTTTTAGAATGTTGTGCAAATCTAGGCTAGTAATCTGAGGTTTAATGCATTGAGTTAATTATAATCCAGATAATGGTTCCAAGTGAGTGCATCCAGTGGAATTATCCAATGTAATAATGGGTCAATAGTTTCCTCAAGCATCAAGTACCCCAAACTGAGACTAAAGATACCTAAATATCTATAATTATAATGGTTCGTTGCACAGTCAGCCAGTTGTTCAGATGGGATTTGGCCTTTTATCAAGTTATTCCCAAGGACCTAGGATAGAGAAATGTTGTTTTTGATGATATTAAAGGTATTGTTACAGGGTGTAAGCTGTTTCAAGTAATGCTGTCTTTTGCAATTGACTGAAAATTTTGTCAGTGCCAATAGTGTTCAAGAGGTGCTCTACTTGTTTTGGGATTGTACCAAAGGCTCTTATTACTATTGGTATTTGCTTCCTTTTGCAGTTGTTCTATTTCCATTTTGTAGGCCTTTGTGTTTTATTATCTTCTACAGTTTTTTCTCTCTTTTATTCTGCTGTTTCTGTCATGTCCACTGTCCAGACTTTTTTGTCTTTCTTATAGATAATTATTAAGTCTGGAGTGTTATAATTATTATAATAATTATTTATCAACAAATATGATCTGACAGGTTCCATGTACTTTAAAGTGCTGATGTGCTAAGTAAACAAATATCAAGAAATCACTCTTGCTAAAATTAGAGCAAACTGTTCGTTTCAGGCGCTATGAAAAGAGATTTATAATAGATGTTTGTAACCATTGTTAATATCCAAGATTATCCATCACTCTATTATCCTTTGTCTTAATTGTCCTTTTGCAATTCAGTCCTTCCCTGTAACAAAATGAGATATAGAACTAAATTCCATTTTCTACATCAGTTAACTCACATATTGTACTCTATCCATACAACATAGCTGGCAGAAAATAAGGACTCTAAGTTCTCATTCCTAAACAAACATGTCAGTGTACATGGCAAGTGGTCTCTTCACACAGATCTTTGCTATCTTTAGAGGGATCCCTGGCTTCACTTACCTTGCTGTGGCAAAGCAGCTCTAGCTCAGAAAATGGCAGGGCAGGAAAATAGATGGTCACTTCCAGAATATATGGTGATGGACAACTACTTCCATGGCTTTAAATTTTCCCTGCCTGCATGCAGATTCTCAAATCATTTCTCCTGCCCCAATGAACTCTCTTCATTACTTAAAATTGAATTCACCATTTTACACACTTTTGAGTTAGAAAATATATGAAGACTATAATTTAAGTACTAATATGGTCTTAAGATAGTTGCAGAAATAGAAGTAAACCCTCTAAAATTACTTCTCAGACTACAAAAAGGAAAAAAACTTGACCTCAATCACATGTGTGATGTGATCCCAGCAACTCTCCATTATCACCATTGGTTGGACTGCAAAAAAAGTATTATGTATGGCCTGCAGCCACCAAACCCCTCTCAAAGGACCCAAACACAGGAGGAGCAATAGCATCAGACTAGCAGTTTTCTGTTTTGTAATTGTTGCAATATAAATACCAGTCAGAGTCTAATAGCTCACCTCCATGTGATCAAATCAGTAACTGCTACACCTTCATATAGGGCATAATATTAGTACTGAATTAAAGACTTGTTATTGTCATGACCCAGGACTCAGACTCTGAATCTGAAGAAGCTGTTCTATCTGGACCTGTGGAATGTCAGCCTCAGGAGACACCAAGCCATGAATCACATGAGGCTGATGGAGAATAAGATCACTTGGACAGCTGGAGCAGTTGGATGGGGATGATGTAAGATCTCCCAGCCCATGCACTTGGCTGACAACTTTGAAGTGACTCTCAGAACCTTGGACTGATTTTGGACTACTGTACTGCATGCACTGTTAACAGCAAACCATTCAAGCATGCATCTGTCAGAAACTCCATTTTCAGTTTGCATGCTTTGATTCTCGTTATTTCCTTGACCTTGAATAAACTGTGAACTACCATGGCAACTGTGTGTGAGTCACTATTTGAAATGAGAAACAGGACAGTCGCAAACTCATGCTCACAGTTTTTAAATTGCTGAAAATTAAAATGATCATGAATAACAGAGAAAATGGACTAACAAAAATTGATTTTTTTTTACAGCCAGAAAAGTGAGTCATCTTGACACTATTGATTAAAAAATTACCATGTTGGGGTGGGGAAGGGAAAAACGATCTTCACAGGGTAGATTCCAGGATACCGTTATTCTGTTATTGATTCTTGCTTCCTGAAAGAGAAAATTACTTGTAGTTTTTGATGTCCTCTATATTTCTTAATCTTCCCCTTTGTTCTCATTGCAAAGAGATCAACATGACCTACTGGGTAAATTAGTATGTTTTTATCTGTAATAATCTTCTTATATGTATTGATTTTTCTTTGAAATGCTGACAGAGAGCGGGAAAAAGAGGATGAGAACCAAAATATGACAAAGTACCCTATCATGCTTCTTAAAAAGCACTTTGTTAGGAATTCTGATATTTGTAGTTCCAAGTGGCCAGAAGATTGCCCAATTAAGAGGAGGCTGTTTAAGAAACTAAAGCTGAATTCCTAACCTGGACTGAACATGGTCAGACAGATTCTGCTGAGAAGCCCCTAGTAGAGCATGAAAGCAGATTGTGAAGCCATCTTACATGAATATATCAATTTCCTGACTCTTTATCATTCCCCTACCAGATATTTCACTTATATGAAGTACTGGTTCCTATAAACTATTGCAACTAATACTCATTATAGATCTAGTCTTCATAAAATATATAGTTTCATTTTAAATTCATGTTTTAAAGATATATTCACTAAGATAACCTTGACTGGAAGAAGAATATACTTTAAGCCTAGAGCCAACCTACCATCTGAAATAAAATCAACTGTATCTGTGTCATTTTTAAGTAATGTCTACACTGAGAACTTAGTGGCAAAGTTCTCCCTTTTATCCATTGTAAATTCACTGTCATGGTTCCGATAGAAGAGACCAGTAAAAGCAGAACTCCAAGGCTAGAGGTTTCCTTAAAGCAGGGCTTTTCAACCGGTGGTATGCATACTACCAGGGGTACATTGGCATGTAGCAGGTGGTCCGTGGCCCTGCCCAGCCCAACCAAGGGTAGCGGGGGAGAGAACGAGCCAAAGTGGCGCAGCGCAGGACTTGCCATGAGAGAGTCCTCAGGAGCTGTAGGGCTGCTTGGGGTGAGACAAAGGCCCCAGGATCTGCACTTCTGGCTCACCCGGAAGAGAAAGGAGGAGGACAGGGGCAGAGACAAGAAGGGATATAAAAGGAGGCAGTTTGGGCAGGAGAGGGAGAAAAAAAAAAGACTCTGGAGAAAAAAGCAGAAGAGAAAAGGCTTTTCTCACAGAAGCGGTGAGAGAGAGAGAGAGAGGAATGTGTGTATATGTGAATGGGGAGGATATCGGAGGAAAGTGTGCGTGTGAATAGGGAGGATATAGGAGGAACATTTGTGTGTGAATGGGGAGGATATTTGAGGAATGTGTGTGTGTGAATAGGGAGGATATTGGAGGAATGTGTGTATGTGTGAATGGGGAGGATATTGAAGGAACGTGTGTGTGTGAATGGGGAGGATATAGGAGGAACATGTGAGTTTGTATGGGGAGGATACTGGAGGAATGTGTGTGTGTGAATGGGGAGGATATCAGAGGAACGTGTGTATGAGAATGGGGAGGATATTGGAGAAATGTGTGTGTGAGAATGGGGAGGATATTGGAGGAACATGTGTGTGAGAATGGGAAGCACCAGGTGAGCCGCGCTTTGCAAGACGAAGTGGACGGACCTATGCCGGCAGGCCCGTCGGCATCAGGAAGGCTCCGAAGGAGGTAGCTGCAGGGGGGGAAGCAGGATGCTTTCCAGCAGGTGCCACCAGGCCTGCAAACACAGTGCTGCCCCTCTGCTTTCCAACCCCGAAATTCCGGAGTAAAGTTGGGCAGCCTTTGAGTGCTGCTGACAAGCTGCAAATCTGCTCTAGTCTTGACTGCTACCCCCTTCCTTGGCTAGGCGAGGCTGGAGTGCTCGGCCTCTGGTTGGGGCTGCCGGCATGATGGTGGGCGGGAGCACCGAGGGAGTGCTGCTTTGCAGGACAAAGCGGAAGGAGGTACTTGCAAGTCCCATCCTAGCTATGGTGAGGAGTTGCAACTGCGTCTGTGCCCAGGGGGCGAGGAGAAGGAACCAGAGGGGCGCGGAGGCTGGGCTGCCTTTTGGCCCACTGGATTCAAGTTTTTCCTTTGATTGGGGGTGTATGGCCTAACCCTTGCTGAAATGCAAATCCCTCTCTCAGCTCACCCATAAACAAATTGATGTCCCACAAGTCTGGTGCCTGCTCATTGTGTAGGCCAATCACCCATTCGGCAGCTTCCTCTTCTAGGTTCGCTGCTATGGCATCAACCATTCCAGCACCATCCGGGTAAGCATTAGCATAACGATTCAGGTGAGCCCACATCTGATTCAGGAAGAAGGACAGTTTCTCAGGGTCCCCATCAAACATCGGTTTGATAGGAGGTGGGTCCAGAGGCCATTGTCCCAGTAAGCTTGCTGTATGCCTGGTTGCTGGTGCTGGAGTCATAGAGAAGCCCCTCCCTGGGTCTTCCAGTTTGCAATCATGGTGCCAGCGGACACACCGGGAGAGTGTTCTCTCCGCCGTCCAGTTTTCCTCCGTCAGAAGACCCTGAAAAGGGTCGAAAGTCGCCCTGGAGGGGTGACCATTGCTGAGGAGGACCCTCGACAGATCGCAGAAGGGCGGCAGCCCTTCTGTTTGATCCGAGGCAGCTCCTCTGGACCGACGAAGAAAAGATCGGCCATTAACATGGCCGATCACCAAGCCGTACCAGCCAAAAGCCAAAAGTACTACCAAGCACGACGAAAGCAACACGGAGGAATTGGGTGAGACCTTATCTTACCTTTCTTGCATTCCAACCATTCTCCTGTAAAAGCCTTTGGAAATCCCCCCCCCTTTTTTTAACTTGGCGGCTCCTGCCTACTCTGGGAACATAAAGCTATGGGGGGGAAAAGAACAACTAAACTAAACGACTAAACAATTGGACTTGTAATTTTGGGATATTTGGGACCCCAAAAGATTCCTATTCTTATAGGGACCTATTACTTTACTTATCTGTTAAGCTGGGAAAAAAAGAATATTTTTTAAACCGGATAAAACCCTAACCTGAGTTAACCCTAACCCTAACCTGTGAGACTAAGATTTGGCCTTGACACTATCAAAAAAGATAAGAACTTGAAACAGCTGGGTGATGAAAACAATTTTCTATAGTGGAGGTGGACACTTATTGACTTTTAATAAAAATAGCCTCCACTAAAGTGTTTACTATCTGTAAACACCATAGAAATGGAGGAACACTACCCACAACTTAACTACAAACTTATACTTGAAAAAATCCTTGAGGCTACTGAGCTAATGAATTCCAGACTGAAAAATAAAGGCGCCACCTCAAAGCTACAAGATGCAGCCCTGATTCCAGCTGAATGACCTACAATCCAAAAGGCAACAGAAGAGGAAGGAATTAATATTAAAGTGGACTTCAAAAAATACCAGCTACAACCTACTGAAAATCCTGATATCCAAACTTTGATCTTAATCAAAAAACCTGCAACTTTAACAGCATCAGGAATTGAAGAAAGCAACACTAAGATGGAAGGTGCTGAGGACCTACATGTACAGTACATTGAGAACCCAGAAAAACCAAACAACTACAACATTGAACATGACTTTCTACTTAAACCAGCTGAAACCGGAAGAAGAAGAGGATCAGACTGAACTGATGACATGTATTGAACCAAACATGGAGATTTGAACTATTGGACCAACAATCTAATGATTATGAAGGGGCCAGCTCCTGTGAAAAATTTATAATTGGATGGTCTCCCTTGATTCAAACAACATGTGTAGGAATGAAGGGAGATCCACCTGAGGAGCTAGAGGCACTGCTATGGAAGCCTGCTTGGCACAAAAAGAAAGCTAGAGTTAGACTTTAAAAAATGTTTTTTTATGTGACCTATAATGGAAGAGTTTAAAATCTTACTTAATGGCCTAAGGAGATTTTAAAAGATACTAATTGACTTAATATTTAGGATTTAGATCTATAAGGGAAATTTTAAAAAAATAGTCACTAGAATAATAGTCTTGGATTATAATATAGAACTTGGACTGAGATGATAAAGGTTATCTTATTACTAAGTAATGAAGTATTAGGATGAGAAATGGAATATGTTTGTGAAATAAAGTAAGAATCTATCTGAGTAAATAATAAATGTATTTTAGATATGACAATTATTCTGTAATGAACTAAGGGAACTTTGGGTTACCCGAAATCTAAAGACTTTGGATATTGAGCTAATTGGAATACTGTAACTGAAATTCGGTAAAATTCAAAACAGGATATGAAGGCGTATAAGTTAAAATATATTGATAAATCTCTTAACCGACTGAGCTATAACTAGCAATGTATTAATTTCAATGTGATACAATAACTAAGGGAAATAGAGAGGAAATGTTTGATGATGTAACCTGATATATGCATGAAAGAGCTTGTTATTTGATTATGGACTACCCAATCACCATGTTGCTTCCTTATCACCTGGAGCTTTGTAAAATTGGAAAATTAATAAAACTTGTTTTAGAAGAAGAAGAAGAAGAAGAAGAAGAAGAAGAAGAAGAAGAAGAAGAAGAAGAAGAAGAAGAAGAAGAAGAAGAAGAAGAAGAAGAAGAAGAAGAAGAAGAAGAAGAAGAAGAAGAAGAAGGAAGAAGAAGAAGAAGAAGAGGAGGAGGAGGAGGAAGAGGAGGAGGAGGAGGAAGAAGGAAGAACAAGAAGGAAGAAGAAGAAGGAAGAAGAAGAAGAAGAAGAAGAAGAAGAAGAAGAAGAAGAAGAAGAAGAAGAAGAAGAAGAAGAAGAAGAAGAAGAAGAAGAAGAGGAGGAGGAGGAGGAAGAGGAGGAGGAGGAGGAAGAAGGAAGAACAAGAAGGAAGAAGAAGAAGGAAGAAGAAGAAGAAGAAGAAGAAGAAGAAGAAGAAGAAGAAGAAGAAGAAGAAGAAGAAGAAGAAGAAGAAGAAGAAGAAGAAGAAGAAGAAGAAGAAGAAGAAGAAGAAGAAGAAGCAGCAGCCCCTCCCTGGAAACCCCTCGGCTGGGCTCCTGGGCTCACAGGACACCGACCTCAGTCAGGGTTTCACCAGCATACTGGACTTGATGTCAAGGCTGGTCTAGGCAGCAGGGACACAGCACAAGCCATCGCAATGAGACATGGGCTTCGCTGAGTAGTGGAAGGGTTGGGGTGTGTCTGTCACCTCGTCCACTGGAAATCACATGGCGGGCAATCGGCTCTACTTCCCCCATCTTGAGTCGGTCAAATCTATCCCTCAGCCGCTCAACAGAGCGGCTGTGGATGGTGGTCAGGAATCTCCATTCCCCTGACTCATCCCACCCAGCCAGCCATTTTGCCTTTCTAAGCACAGGTGAACAAGAGATCTGCAATAGGCTGCTTTAATTCAACATTATTTCCTCTTTCCACACCATACTGTATATGCTATTGTGGATGCCAATTCCATCTGTTCCTTGATGTCCTTTTGTCTCCAAATGAAAAGTTCCCAAGCATTCTAGCTTTACATTGTAAAAGAATCCTCTAATATAATTTTAGCATCACCTTCTGAGGAATTTATGGTTTCCTCAGAAATAGGCATCCAGTTGCCATGCCATTTATTGCCAGGCAGAGCATTGAAAGCATGTGGCTTTTCACAAAAACTTGAATCAGCTGTTCAAAGCAATACAAGGCAGCAGCCCACCTGTAAATGTCCAACCCAGTACATGTTGACCTATATCTATAAAGAATGTGGCATATGTAAAAGTTGCTGTTATACAATCAGTGTAGCCATTTAAGTCTAACCAGCACTGTCTCAATACCTTGACTGAAAGTCAAATCATTCGGCCTTGGTGCACTGCTTCATCACAGAGAGCTAAATTATTCCAACTTGCCACTTGGATTAAAAGTACTGAGGCAGAGCAACTTAACTCTTTAAAACAAGCACCATTGTTGAGGCAGAGTCAACTGACTCTTGGCAGTGATGAGACAGGCCACTTTTGCCTCCATGTCACATTTGATCTAGACAGCAGCCAATTTGCACAGCCCTAATTGTGATCACTTTGGTATTTAAACTAAGTTCACTGCAAACTAGATTTTATTTTCCAGCTATTCAGTTGTTATTGCAATATGAGAAGTGCTACTGTCAGCATATTTCACTGTCAGAAGAGAAGGTACACTATTGTGAAGACCACTTAAATGTTTGTATCCTGTAATATTATATCGCTGATGTTTACATTGTTTGCTCTCTATACAAAGTAGTCTTTAATCTTCTAGCCATTAATGGTGACATTGAGAAGTCAGAAACATTCAGGTCAGCATGTCTCAAATACAGAATTATAAAAGAGGAAACTGCAGGAGAAAAACAAACTCATGTCAATCATGTGCTATAAAACGTTCTAGGAATTTCTATTTAATGCCCATCTAAGTAAATAGCAAACAACCTCTCACTGAGAGATATTTGCTAACAAAATGCACATATGAAATATCAAACTAGCCTGCCATTACCAGATTCACACATGAACAACACCACATATACTTTGAAAGGGCCAGGAAAAATGTTGGTGCTCCAGGGTTACACTAAACATGAGAGAGGAGCAGGAGGGCTCTAGTGGAGCAATGGATCGATACAAAGAGCATATCTTGTTTGTATCAGGAGATTCAGTCCTTTCTATTTTTTCAAGCTTTAACTGAATCTTGTCACTTCCACCTACTTCTGGGGTGACATAAGCTCAAACCATGCCATGGTTAATTGATAAATATTTTGAACATAATCAACAGCTTACAGGAAAGAATTCAGAACACAGGGTTTTCACTGTAAACATTTTCAACTCATTTTTATGTTATATTCTTTGTTGAGCATAGGAACAAACAAAAGCACTAATATATAAAAAAGCAAATATAGAAACTAGAGTTATAACATTTATCTATTTTTTTTTTCAAAAGATTCGGAACAGAAGCAGGGGGTTTCAAAATTATGGGCTTATTTATTTCAGTTAAATGTCCGCTACTGGGAATAGAATGTTCCTTACCTAATGCCAGTTCATGTATTTAACATTAATAATAATTAATAACAGTCAAGTCACCCCAATTGTACTATTTCCATTAGGTCATTTTAAAAGCAAATGAGGATGATATGCTGTTATATTTCTAGAGACATGGGCATGATTTGTCTTTCTGTGGCACACAGTGACAAACTGGATGTGCTGGGGAAGCTCAGAAGCCTGTACTAGAAAGCCTGTACTCTTCTGCCATTTCCCAGCAACCAGGATGATTCAGGAGGCAGAAAAGAGCCATAATTATTGGTAGACATTAATAGCTAGTCCCTCCATGAACTCTGTTATAAAATTAATGAACTTGATATAAAATTCATGTCCTCCATCTGAATTTACTAGTGTGACTTACAGGCAAAGGCTTGAGAAGAAAGCAAGAAAGGAAACAATATAAGGAATGTGGCCATATGAAGACCAAGTCTAAACCAGCTAAAACTAGGTGAAGAACTGGAGAATGGCCACAAAGTGAAAACTGTACATCAACAGTAAACCTATCACAGAGACAATAGCAACCAACTACTGTGGAGCTGAGATAGAGAACAAAAGAAAAACTACTGAAATATTTTTAAAAAGGAGACTGGGCAGGACCCTGGCTGGAAGACAGCCTGTGTACAAACAACCTTTTGGATTGCAATCCATCTTATCCACTCCCTTCTGGTATCCCCCCCCCAAAGTTAAAATACAAAATAACAAAAAAGAAGAAACAAACTAGCAACCATCAGACACTAATAATAGAAATTAAAAAACCATGTGTACAAAAAAGGGATAACAAATAATGAATATATCATTCACACTAACATTAAACATTAAAAAATCCACTGTGGCTGAATTGTGACAAATGCTGTATATCAAAAGTATCTGACATGTTTTCCTCCCCTTACAGACAGGTCAACAAATAGTTATACATTTTCCCCATTTACATTTGATACCAATACTAAAGTTACTTTAAAAATGTCGCTGATATGGAAATCTACGATTAACAACCCAATCAACCCAACCTTTTTTTGCCATATGTAATCCCAAAGGTAAAACTAATGTTCTAATCCCTCTCTTAACCTTCCCTCTGGTTTCTTGATCAATTATTCTAGCAGAACATGGTGATGTTTTTATACGTATATTGCATGCCTTGCTATAATAAATAAGTTAGAGGGCTAATAATTAATTCTTTGTGTGCTGTGTCATTTAGTGTAAATCACTCATCTGTCCAAGATCCCCAAATTCAAAATGGCCAAATGAATGACCATCATACATCATATGTGGTGAATAGGAAAATTCTTATATCATATTTTGTCCAAAAGCATTGGGATTGCAACAAATCCCATGTTCTTTTTTTTCTCTTCCCTTGGCAACCAATGTCTCTAATGATACAAAAGAGAAGCACTACAGTATATGCTTTTAGATTTTTATAGTTTTACTCTCCAGGAAAACTTTGAACTGATTGCAAAAAAGTTAAATTGCAAGTCTGAACTTTTCAGTTTGGAATTGAATAAATGTTCACCCTACATTGTGGACAATACTAATGTTCAAAAGGTAAAACATACCTCTCTAAAATTGGTGGCTGCAAAACATCTAGCTCAGTGTATTTCAAACTTGGTACTTTTAAGATGTCTGGATTTTAACTCCCACAATTTCCCGGGCAGCCATGCTGGCTAGAGAACTTTGGGAGACTGGGCCAGACCACATATCTTAAAGTTGCCAAGTTTGACAGACACTGGTCTAGTTCATGTTTTACATAATGCCAACAGGACCCTGAAGGAAACCTTGATATTGATGCAGAAAATGCTGTTCTCATAAGTGTATGCCCATTCAGCATTTCTGCCAGTAAAACAGATGAAGGACTTCTGTGATTTCATTGACATAGATCACTGCAGTCTGTTGCAACATATTGTGACAAGATGACTTTCTCTGCTTTCAGCTATTAACTGCCTGTTAAAGTGCTGGCGCTCCTTGACAAGTTTCCTTTCAGAATGTAGGTGAACCTAAATGCTCCAGAACATTATGGAATTATTTAATGATGAGAAAAGGACAAGTCATCTTGAGAACTTTATCTCTTTTTTATCAGTCATGTCATGAGATTGTTTGCAGACTATATTGGAGGATTGGAAACTAAGTCATTCACATAATATTATTTCAGGATACGAACTTGAAAATGGGAAAGAAAATTTAGGGACCACTTTTTAAGATTTCCAGCACATATCAGACTCAAGTAGCACCAGATGTTGCATGGGTATATGAAAGTGATTTCATAATTTTCAGTGAAAGTACCGTGGAATATCTGAATGATAGATATGATTTCCTTGAAAATAGCTTTCATTGCCAGATGTGCAAACTGGTCACGACAGTGAAAGTGATCTGCCTTTTGAAGCACTATATAATGCACTGCAAGCTTGCAATCTAAAAGAAATTGATCTGGGTGTACAGAATGAATAATATGGAATTCTGGAAAGTACCACACTTTTTTTGTAGAAGCAGCCCAAATTTCATTAAAGGGCATAAAGATAATCAGCTCCTAGATTTTTTCTATACCTTGTAGTAATGTTCATAACATTTTTTTAGTGATGAGCACTGACTGGAGAAGCAAGAGCAGCATGGAAGTGGACCCAATGAAAGTGTTACAAATTCCTGCATTTATAATTATAGTACATGCTTTCAAGATGTTCAGGATCTTATGCAATAATGAAATCTCAAGGGAACACATGCACAGCATTGGTTAACATACAAAGGCTCTTTTATTTAAAATTGCTTAACTGTCACATATCCTCATATACCTTCATGTTCACTGAGGTATTTACTTGCATGCTATACCTATGTTCAGGGGATGTTCAGGAATTGGGAAGACAGAAGGGCTCCATAGATGACAACTGCATGCATTAATTAGGAGTCTTTCAAAGAAAACTTTCCTGTGCCAGCTGTGTCCATCAGATGTTCCTTGCTACATCATCCCAGCCTGTTGTTGGCAGTTAATTTTTAACTTCTTTATCTTGTCATGATAGACTTTGAAGAATGGAGAAACAGAACACAAACAACAAAGATCATAAATTATCATGCCAATATTGTACTAATTGGATATGACCAAACATACTGTTTTGTACTTCCTCTATACTTTGTATGTAATTTTTACTTCCTCTACATATTTCATTAACAATGAGTCCTCTACATTTTCTATAAAAAAAATTTTTTTCTAGCGATATCTCCTCCCTAAGTGCATAGTAAATCCAAATAGAGTGGCACATTAGCTATAACCCAGCTCCCCAAAGGATAAGTTTTGCAAAGAAACCAACACTATTTAGCCCACTGTTGCTTTTGGCATAGCTTTCAAGCACAGTGGCTATAACTCCATTCATTTATTAATTCTAGAACTAGAGCATAGTAAAGTTTTTTCTTCATCCATTAAATGAAGCTTATCCTTCCTTTATTGTTTATATTTCTAAGGTTTTCCTATTGTTTGGCACAATTCTTGCAAGAAAGACACCACACCATCTGTCTTCCTACAAAGATGGGCCTCCATTCATGGAGAAAAGATAACAGTCACAAATATATCAAAAGAAAAATGTGAAGCAAATGTTTCATTTGGCAAAGATTTAGTTTAGGAGTGGTGAGGTTATATGAGCAAAGCAGATAGTAGATTAATGGATCAAGCAGAAATTCTGGCAGCCAAATACAGCAAGAACAAAACAAAACAAAACAAACATTATGTGTCTGATCAAGGACTTATGTTCAATGAAAAATATGTTGTTACAATCATATGCATCTGAGCATATACATATTAGACAATAACCAACACATAATACTATACATAGTATCATACTGGGGCAACAAATAGTACATGCATTTTAACATACATCATTTTTAAAAACTTAAATACAGGCCAACTTAGACTAAGGTACCTGGACAATATATTTCTCTGAAATCAATCAAAACAATGACATGAGAAATGCAGTCAGTATGTGCATAAGGATCAGCTCAATCTGCATCCAGGATGTGTGACTTTGCACTTAATACTGCATCTCATCAACTCAATGCCATCTACATTTGGATTTTGTGTCCTTTTCTAACATTGTTTTACTACACCCAAAGTTATTAAATGTATGAATAAAAGTCAAGTCAATTTGGTAAAAAAAAAACAACACCAAAAAGAAAGTATGGTATGATTGAGTTGAAAGCAGATGAACCCTTCTTTCTTGTGTTCTCCTGCACATTTGCCTTAGTGTGCTTTTTTCCTTTAGCCTGTGTCCTCACTGAAAGGCATCTCTCTTCTCTCCACTAGTCACATAATCTCCTCACAGAAAGCCAGGAAGACTCAGTTTATTATCACATACATAGATTGGTCAATTGTCATCCATTGAGATCCATGCCTGAATAGAATTGGAACAAAACATGCCATGCATACATTTTGTTTTCTAGATCTGTTTAGTTTAGCCACATAGTAGTACAATCTGACCATTATAAAACCTGGTGATTAATTCAGTGGATGATTTTGTCTATAATGGTTTGGTTTAGTTTTTTGCCTTTGTGCCAGGTTTTAAGTTTTAGAAAGGAAGGGGGGTTGTATTTATAAATTTCTTTTCATGACTTACTGTGATTGTTTTTGAGTTTTTGAAGTTTTATAAACCACTTAGAATAGGAAAGTGGAACAAATATGCCTTGAATAATGTGCAGAGTTGCAGAGTTTGTAAATTTCAGCCTGACATATGGCACATAATGATTTTAACTGTATTGTTGCCAGATTATTATTACCGGTACTGTATATGGTTGATTGTACAATCAGCCAGTTTAGACTAGATATGACATTTTTATCCACCTATCGAGTCCTTCCCAAGGAGCTGAGATAGGTAGATGTTGTTTGATGGTATTAATGGTATTGTGACAGAATGTCCAAGCTGTTCCAAATAAACGGTGATTTTGTCAGTACCGATGGTGTTCAACTGGTGCTTCAGTTGTTTTGGGATTTCATCCAAGGTGCCTATTACCATTGGTACTAGCTTTGCTTTCTTTTGCCATAGCTCTTCCACTTCTATTGCAGATCTTTGTATTTTGTGATTTTTCTCCAGTTCTTTCTCTTATATTCTGCTTTCCTCAAGTATTGCCACATCTACTATCTAAACCTTTTTGTCTTTCTTATCAACAATTGTTAAGTCTGTGTTGTTATCTTGTCTAAACAACCCTGGGTGGCTCACAGCAAGTAAAAACAATCCAATATATTGGTTTTTAAGAAAAGATTGGATATCCATTTGTCTGAAATATTATAAGGTTTCATGCTTGAGCAGGGGTTGTACTAGAAGACTTCCAAGATCCCTTCCAACTTTGTTATTCTGTTAAGTTAAAAACCCATATACAAACATATAAAAACTATCTCTAATCAATTTAGAAAACCGAAAATCATGATCATCAGCAGAACTCAGCCTAACACAGTCTTTTAAGCATTCCCCACTATTGCCAGACCCCCAAGCAGATCCATATCTTCAGGGCTCTTCCTAAAGGCTTGGAGGTTTAGGGGGATGATGTTCCACAGGCAGGGGTCATGGCAGAAAAGGCTCTCTTCCTGGCTACAGCCAGATAATACTCTTTTGTAGATGGGACTCAAAAGTTAACACTCTTGCCAGATCTGATGGGACTGGTAGATATAACCAGAGAGAGAGAGAGGGGGGTGGTCTGGTAAATAACCCACAGCAAGAAAAATGCAGGAGATGGAAGATTATACCTGGAAGAGAGGGGCGTGCTATCCTGAATATTGAATTATCAGTTATAACACTGCCCATTGGTGGCAAAAGAGAATCCAGCCTATTGTAAGCAAGGTGGTTTCTATTTCCAGAGCCACTGTTCCAATTTCAAAGCCATTGAAATTTGATCATCTGAAAATAGATAGGGCTCCTCATTATTTCCTTCACAACTGACAGATCACAGTTCTCAAGCACTAAAAGTTCTTTTCCCCATTCACATCTCACAATATTAATGGCACTGCAGCAAAACTTACAGTTGCTTGTGAATAGAGCCTTTATTACTTGTTTATTAGATTTCCTGACAGGAACTCTTGGGGAGATACCTATTAAAAACAAGCATAAACATCCCTCTGAGCCAAATAAAAATGCCTCTTAAAGAATTTCATCGCAAAGACAACTTAAAGCACAGCACAATTTATTCTTTGCATAAAGCCAAAAATTTATTATTTATTAAAAATGTAATAATTTACTAACTATAGAGTCACAAATAACATACTAGGACCGTACCAGAATAACTTACAACCTAGTTATAAGTGGAAAATTTTAAAGAAGGAATAGAAGAATTAAGACATTAATTTATGTATATTTAGGGATAAGGATATAGTCACCCTTCAGATTTCCCAATTACTTGAACTTCTTGATTCAATTTTTGATACAGAAAAGACTCAAAAAAGTATGCTTTAGGATGAATCTTGTTATTTATATAAAATATATTTGGAAATATTTATTAAAATATAATTTAGTGAAGTAATTCAATTTCTATTTAGATAGGCATTATCATATCTTAAAAACAATGCAGAAAATGATGGTCACGTAGAGGCATAACAGAAATGGGACTGTTTGTATTTCTCTAACTGATAACACTAGGAAATGTCTTTTACTTCAAAAGAGGAAATTTTACAGAAATAAGGGGACAGAAGTGAGAGGACCAGTTTAAAAAAAAAGAAAGAAACGTACCATTGCTTCTTGTCCTGCCTTCAGGTGTTTTGGAGAATAGCTTGACTCCTTCTCTGTGGCAGCCCCTGAGGTAGTGAAACACTGCTATCATGTCATCCCTAGTCCTTCTTTTCATTAATCTCTAGACATACCCAATTCCTGCAACTGTTCTTCATATGTTTTAGCCTCCAGTCCCCTATTCATCTTTGTTGCTCTTCTCTGCACTCTTTCTAGAGTCTGAACATCTTTTTTACATCGTGGTGACCAAAACTAGATGCAGTATTCCAAGCGTCGCCTTATCAAGGCATTTTAAAATGATATTAACACTTCACGTGATCTTGATTCTATTTCTCTGTTAATGCAGCCTAGCACTGTGTTGGCTTTTTGACAGCTGCAGCACACTGCTGGCTCATTTTTAACTGATTGTCCACTAGGACTCTGAGATCCCTCTTCCAGTTACTACTATTGAGTCAAGTACCACCTATACTATACCTGTACATTTGGTTTTTCACAAAGGAATGCAGAATGTATTAATGTTATTAATGCTAATAATGCTAATAACATTAAGGCCAGATTGAAAAGAAACAAACAAAACACAGCTGGGGAAAAATCTGAAACAAATTTGGTAGGAGACTGCAGAAAACTTGAATAAGTTCTTCATGTTTTTCTTCACTGATGAAAATGCAGTTATCTAAACCAAATTTGGTATTTTCAGAATTATAAAGGATCTCTGGCAAATCCTGACCAGAAGAGGTTAAGTTCTAATCTTTATTAAGTAACTGAAAACAAACAAATCAACACTAAATGATATCACCTGAGAATTCTTAAAGAACTGAAATGTGAAACTGTTAAAATATCCAAAACCATGACCATTTGGTAAGTGACAGTATGAGAATTGAAAAGTTACCAAAATAAGGACAGTTTTTAAAATGGGGCCCTGGAGGGATTAGCTGAACAGCTGTTCAGTCTAAATTGTCTAGAGGCATTATTATAAATAAAATTTGCAGTTGTATAACCAGGTATATTTGGCAGGAGAAGAATCAACAGAGTTTTTGCATAAGTAAGTTCTACTTTAACAATCTTTTGAAATCTTTGAGCAAACTTAGCAGGGATGGAATAAGAGATGCCACCTCTTTATTGATTACTAACTCAATAAAAATAGAGAGAAGAGGACAGAAATAAATTCTCACAAGGATGAAGGGTTTAAAATATGGAGGCCTTCCAGTATCCATATTATAATTCATAAAATTGGAATTTAATCAGCTTTTTTCAGGTATTTAAAAGAAAAAAAAGAGTAAAGTGCTGCAAAAAGATCTCTCTAAACTGGAGGCCTGAGTATAAAATGGCCAACAGTAGAACTCAAAAGGAACATAATCAGGAAAATAGGATGGATATATTGACTTTCTTTGATCTCTCAGTTCGATATTATTTACAAGGGTATCCAGAATTGAGGGGAGGGAGAAGAAGTACCATTCTATGGTGATTCATCTTCCTCTACGGGCAGTTCCAGTCAACATTGGCTGTTGGAGGTAGGATTGGGCTAAAGGATTGTGTGGAGTATCTCAGGTCCTCATGTTCTCATCTACATGAGGGCCACAGCATAAGGTCATTTATCAATTCAGGATCAGGGTCATCAATAGACATACCTTGTCCAGTACATTGAGTCTGGGAAGGTTTGAACTGGGAGAAACAAACTCAGGCTCAACCCCTTCAAGATTGAGTGCCTATGGATGTTTGGACACCCAGTCCCATAAATTTTCCACTTTTAGTCCTGGATAGTGTAACACTTCCCCAGTCAGGTCTAGTGTGCAATATGAGGGCTTTCCTGGACTTGCAGTCCCTGCTTGAAAAACAGGTGGCAGCCATGGCCAAAAGAGGTTTTGCACAGATTCATCTGGTATGCCAACTGCAACTATTCCTGGACCGGAGGGTCCTCCAGATGCACATATTCTCTAATCACCTTGCATGTGGACTATTGCAATGCACTCTACATGGGACTGCCCTTGTAAATCACTAGGAAGCTGCAGCTGGTCCAGAATACAGCAGTGTGGACAGTGAGGGGATGCCTTGGTATACCAATGCAGCATCACTGCCCTGTAAGCAGCATTGGCTGCCAATTAGCTTCTGTGTGCACTTGAAGATGCTGGTCATGACATAGGGCCAGGCAGTCTGGGGGACCACCTATGTCTCATAGTTTCAGTTTACCCTCCATGATCAAACAACAACAAGCATGTAAAATAGATGGGATTAAGACAGAGGTCTGTATTCAAATAAAGATTTTAATCATGCTCTCTCTAATACAAGAATATTACTTTATTCCAATACATACATACATCACTGCAATTCAAAAATTATATTCTAGAGCTGGATAAGGTACAAAAAAGTACATGACTATGCAGTTGTTTTAGCATCAGTAGGTTGCTAAACTTTTCAGAAGTTTCAGTCTAGCTTATGGCCCTGGAATTCCTTGGTGGAATTCCAGCTATAATGATATCTAGAACTACAGAGAAATTCAATTCTAACCAGTCTGACATTTTTCCAACTACCAATGGTTATGAATTGCAGCAATAGCTGCAATAGTAAGTGGGGCCTGCAATTTCTCCTCTGGTTGCCTATTTTTTTGACTTAACATACAGTACATTTAACATTTAATGGCCCTTATAGTTGCTCAGTTTTTATTAGATATTGGAGCTGAAAGGGGAGGTGCCCCTTAATATCCTTGTCCTTGTCCTTCTCTTCATTAAACTAGACATACCCAATTCCAGCAACTGTTCCTTATATGTTTTAGCCTCCAGTCCCCTAATCATCTTTGTTGCTTTTCTCTGTACTCTTTCTAGAGTCTCAACATCTTTTTTACATCGTGGTGACCAAAACTGGATGCAGTATTCCAAGTGTGGCCTTACCAAGGCATTGTAAAGTGGTATTAACACTTCACGTGATCTTGATTCTATCCCTCTGTTAATGCAGCCTAGCAATGTGATGGCTTTTTTGGAAGCTGCAGCACACTGCTGACTCATATTTAAGTGATTGCCAACTCGGACTCTGAGATCCCTCTCACAGTTACTACTATTGAGCAAGGTACCACCTATACTATACCTGTGCATTTGGTTTTTCTTGCCTAAATGTAGAGCCTTACTTTTTTCACCCTTGAATTTCATTTTGTTAGATAGTTCCCAGTGTTCAAGTCTGTCCAGATCCTCCTGTCTCTTAAGCCTGTCTTCTGGAGTGTTGGCTATTCCTGCCAGCTTGGTGTCGTCTGCAAATTTGATGAGTTCCCCATCTATCCCCTCGTCCAAATCATTGATGAAGATGTTTTAATCTCTTCCTTGAACAAACTATGGTTAAATAAATCATATTTTAGTATGATGTATATAGTATATGTATGTATTTTAGTATAATGTAAATAAAGTAAGAGAACATTATGGAATGCATGAATGCATCTCCTTTAGAATTTAGGAGGTATCACATTCTAACCATTGGACTAATCCAGGAAGGCACTTGTCGGGTAAAGCTTAAGGAAAGAATGTGCTCCTCTTTCTTTTAATGTTATTAACATGAAAACAGCTTTGGAAATGGGAATTTATTCTTCCTAGAACTTTACTGAGCTTCCATAAAAAAAGTTTTTATTATATTTCATTGCATAGTCAGCCAGATGTTCAGAGTAGATTTGGCGTCTTGTTACTCCAAACAGACAAATTGAGGAGGGAAATGAAGAGAAATGACCCTTTCTCTGGTTCATAAAAAGAAAAATGTTTTACTTCAGCAACATATAATTTTCATATTATTGCTATCACCATAATTACATTCCTGATTCCTAAGTTTATCTTTAAATGTTTTAAAATTATATATTTTGCCTTTCAACTGGATAAAGGAATATATTTATTTCTCACCATTTCTATTTGTAGAGAAACAATGAATCTTTTGTCCTTCAATTCTTCAGAAAAGTGGGTGAAAGTTTTTCATCCTCTCCTGCTTAGTAAACAGAACTTCCGTTAAAGTAATTCCTTAAAATTTCTACAAGGACATTTTTATTATTTCTAATGTTTCATGACAATAGATTTTTTGATGCCTAATATTCTGGAAATCATTTCCATCTAGAATTATCCACATCCAGGTCTTCCTTTCAATTGAAGTATATTGCAGCAGAATTCAGGATCTATCATCTAGACCAGAGTAAGGAAAATTGGTGTGGTCCAGTTGTTCTGAACCATAAATAGTTCATTGTTTTCTTGCTGAATGGAACTGCTGGGAACTGTAAGCCTTGCAGTGAATACTGCCCAGGCCTGTTCATTAAATCAATTCATGTAAAGTGTAAGGGAACTCTGATAGCTGGTAGTGAAGGGGCAACAAAGTCTGGGGGTGAGGATATATAAATGGATCTCCAGATCCGATTCAGATTCAAGAAGTTTCAAAAATGTATCTCCAATTTGAATTAGGCTTTTCAACTGAATTATGTAAAGATATCTGGAATCATTGGAACAAACCCAGCTTTCTCCTGCTTTTGGAAGATCAAATAATCAACTGGAATGATGGATATGGGGAAAGAGCTATACACATCCAAATTTGTGTCTGATAGTGTCTTCAGGATTAACCAACTATATTAGGACATAATCTTTTGTGAGCAGTTATGCTAAGAGCTTAGGTATGCTAAGAGAAGAAAAGATAACTGCAAAGAAACGGAACAAATTCTTTGCCTCTATCATCACAGGACAAAAATTGGGGCTGATGCCTGAATCTGAGCTTCTATTTTCAGGAAAAGAATCAGATGAACTAAGCCATGTAATTGTGACAAGATAAGATGTCCTAGGCTTTATGATAAATTGAACATAAACAAATCACCAGGCCCCAACAGCATCCATCCAAAGGTTATTAAGTTTAAAGAGATTGTGGACCTTCTAACTAAAATATGCAACCAATTTCTATACTTGGACTCACTAGTTGAAAACTGGAAGGTGGCCAATGTCACTCCAATTTTTTAAGAAGGGCTTAAAGGGAGATACAGAAGATTATATGCCTGTCATCTTAACATCTATTCTAGGGAAAATAGAGGGAAATTACCAAACATTTGGAAACACAGGTTTTGTTCAAGGATAGTCAACAAATAAGAGAAGGTCTTGTCTAAGTAATTTACCACAGTTTTTTAAATGTTTTAATAAACATGTGGATAAGACAAGTCAGTAGACATCACCTACTTAGATTTTCAGAAAGCTTTTGATGAAGTCACTTATCAAAGATTTCCTAGTAAGCTTAATAGCTGGAAACAAAAAGGCAGGTTCTTGCACGTATAAGGTGCTACCTGAGGAATAGAAAATTAACATTTCTCACAGTAGAGAGATGTAACTATTTGGGTCTCCCAGGTTTCTGTTCTAAGACTGGTGCTTTTTAACATTTTTATAACTTATCAGACATGGAATAACCAAGTTTGCCGATGACACTTTAAATTGTTCAGACTGGTAAAAGCAATAAGGTACTGCAAACAGCTCCAAAGGGATCTCTGCAAATTAGAGTAGTGAGCTTCAAAATGGCAGATGTTATTCTATTTGAGCAAATGAAAATTCATGTACATTGGTGCTAAAAATCCTAACTATTCATATAAACCAATAAGAGCTAGCATTGACTGAATTGAGGCACTACAAACTGGTTTTAAAGGGCACATCCTTTATATTTTGCCTTCATATCACCTCCAGCACATAGACTGCTCTCAGCTGTTCTGCCTTAAAGTAGTGTTTTCCCTTTTTCTGACAGATGACTTGTAATGGTGTCTGGCTGTATGGTTCAACTCTATAAGAAGAGATACCCACAAGAGGTTATGAGAATGAGTTCATGGATTAGAAAAATATATATTACAATAGCCATGAGGAAAAATACTGAAAAAAGTCAAATAATTTTGTAATTATCCCCTTCTGGCAAATTTACGTTTATGGATGTGCTCTACACATTCACAAACATAATTTTTGCTCCCTAATGTTTTATCAAGTTTTTGTCCATGTTATAGCTGTAGGAAATTTGAGTTTTGTAATGTGTGAAGAAATAAAAATGTTTCACAAAGTTTAACAAAATGCCTTACAGCAGAGGTCCTCAACCTTTTGGGCACCAGGGACCAGTTCCGTGAAGAAAAGTTTTTTCACAGACCGGAGAGTGTGTGGTTTTGTGTGCTGCCTGCATCCCATGAATGGGGCTTTGCTTATTTGTGCGGACCGGTTGCTGGCATGCCTCAACCCGGTACCAGTCCACGGACCGGGGGTTGGGGACCCCTGCCTTACAGAAACTTCTTCTTTCTCTAGGTCATCTTTATTTAAGATTCTGTTTTTTATCATTTATCATTGAAATCTTACTGTTTAAAATACAGGTGGTTGCAGTAACATTATCTACTTGTTACGTGCAATATATGGATGCACTATAGTGACTGCAAAATATGCCCATTTTTTAATGGCATAGCATATCCTGGTACTGTTCCAGTGCCTGGAGGCTGTAAAGGTTTGGAGGGAGAGTGGTTGGCTTCAGCTTAACTCTAGCAGGATTACTAGTTCCCCTGACTTGGGTGAGAGACCACCTTTGACTCCTGGCAGGGTTGTACTCTCCTGATACAGCTGGTGCATAATTTGAAGATCCTCCTGGACTCATGTCTCTTGTTCAAAGAGAGGAGACAGCTGTAGCCAGGACCTTTGCACAGATTTCTCTAATATGCCAATTTCACTGATTCCTGAACCAGCCCTTGCTTGGTTGCTTCATGGTTGGATTACTGTAATGCACCAGATCAGACTTGGGCACACTCCAGATCCCATCCTTCAAATGTTGCTCTAGCATGACATAAGTAGCATGCAATTTTGAAAGCACCTTTTCCCCTTTGGAACTTCATTCCCCCTGAGATCCAGCAGGCCTACTCTCATAGCCTTCGGAAAACCTGGAAAGACCTGGCTTTTCTCTTAAGCCTTGTGGTCATGTGAGACTGGCGCCCATAGAGGTCTACAGTTATAGTAAACATGTGAATATTTGGGCATGTTCCATTTTCCTTTTTTTGTTGTTTATATTTTTTATTACCATTGTGATCTGTCCAGGGTTATGTTATATGAGATGAGCAGCTATACAAATATTTTAAATAAATAAACAAAACTACAGTTGTGCAAAATGTGAACTGAGAAAGACATTTCAGGATATATCTCCAGGACTCTCTCATCCTGGAAATAAGATGATCTATTGCTGTAATTTAGCTGTTCAGTGGAGGCAAGTCATATGGACTGTGATTTTCTTCAGCATAATACTGTGGCTGAAAACTTGGTTTAGTGAATAATAGCAAGTGAGAAGGAGCAAGGAGCTTTCATTTCAGAAAAGGTGCTTAGTAAGAAACAGCAGGTCAGTTTCCTTCCATTTAACACCAGAATGATGGAGTCATTGCTAATTGGGAAAATAATTGATCAGCCCATTAAAACAACCTGACAGCTAGATTTTCCACAACCCAGATGATGATTTGCCTCCTGGAGGAAAAGTACTTGCTACAAACATGAACAGAAACAGACTAATTCAACAGCTGGATTTGCCTGTGTTGACAAGACATGATAAATGGAATTCAATCTGGGATTCATCAGTGCACTGATAGATGTACAGCTTTCAATTTCACTTCACTGAATTACTCAGCATTTCATCATTTGTAACTGAATGTGTAAGGTTTCTGCATTACAAAGTCTTGCATTCAATTTTTAGTAACCATTTTACCAATCATATAATTTAAATGTAATTTTCAGTTTTCCTATTATAAAAGCTGTCATCATTTTTTTCCTTACTGCTTTCTACCTAAGAAGGAATCTATGCTCTTCATGTAAGGTATGTGGATGTGCGTTAAATAATGAGTATCTTTAAAAATGGGGGATTGATCTTTCTGTTTTTATCTGTTTGCTTCATTTTGTACCAGCATTTGTAAGTACTCTGAAATCTATTTCAGTTTATTTCAGAGGTGAGCAAATTGTGATCCCAAAGTCCTAATTCTTTCCTCCTATGGCCTTTAGGGCTTCCTCTGACAAATGCTGTTAAAAATCTATATTACATCTCCTCAATTTCAGAGATGAAATTTCACAAATACTATTGCTGCTGAGCTGAAAAAAGAGGCAGATAATTTTTTTAAAGTTTTCTGGGTAAAAGAATTTTGAAAGGGGTGTGATTGGCAGCCCTAAACTGATCTGGACACTGTTGACTGTGGAATTTTTTTTTACTGGCTTTAGTAAAGAAAAATTCATTTAGTAAATGAATCTAAAGAGGATTGGGCTATATCACATTGTTCAAAAGCTGTAGATCTGAAGAAAGACTGGGATAAGATCTTCAGAAATAGAGCATGGTATGATTCAGAGAAGAGTGCTGAAGATCTGCAACCATTCAGGGACAAAACCTTATCCAACACAGGAAGGAAGGAAGGAAGGAAGGAAGGAAGGAAGGAAGGAAGGAAGGAAGGAAGGAAGGAAGGAAGGAAGGAAGGAAGGAAGGAAGGAAGGAAGGAAGGAAGGAAGGAAGGAAGGAAGGAAGGAAGGAAGGAAGGATCTATCAGCCAGGGAGAAAACCCAGTACCAACCTGGAAGGGTGAATGTTGGCCACTATTTTTAGCCTTTTGTTCATTCTTAATTGAGATAAAGTCTTTAGAATTAAAGATTTACACATACAATTTAAGCTAACATTACAACTTGAAAACATTTTAGTAGAGAAAAGGTTCCCTTTAAAATATGGTCTCTCAAGTCTCTCGGGTTAATTTTCAAACAGGCAAAGGAAGGAAGGAGTAGGCAATTACCTAGCTGTTAATTACATTTGCAAAGCTGGGCTGCGAAAACCAAGACTAAATGCTGTTGATATTTTAATTCAAGAGGGGAAAATGTATCACCATTGAATAATCCCAAAACATGTAAGGCAGGAGTTAGACTTTTCTGTCACTGCACTCCAGAGAACGTATGTGTCTGTTGTTTGGAGACCATTGCATAGCTATTGCATTTACAGTTCTATTATTGTTAAAGTTCTGGCTGGGGGCACTAAAATAACAAAGCACAGAAAACTTCCCAATAGGAAGTTGGATCAACCAATCAGCATGCAGGACATGCATCTGCACACACGGTGTAGTTGAGATTTGGGAAGCATGCGCATCGGCCCATCTGCAGCCATTTGCAACCTATGCTTACCCATCAACCCCTTTGCAGCATAGATATGCATCAACACCTATGCGCAATTGCGGACAAGTCTAAATCAGACATGTGTCAATATGCCCTTATGGCATATTGTACTTCCAAGACAGAGAGGCAGGTACCCAAACTCTCTGGAACATCGTATAAGTTTGGAAAATAACCTTTTGTTGAATTAATTTTACCTAAGGATCCCAAAACATTGTTTTAATTTTTAAAAAACTCATTTATTTGTAAGACATCCACTGCTTTCGATTTTTAAATGTTTACTATTGAGTGACTCTCATGAAAAAGCTACTACATACATTGGATAATACTGCCTCTTAAGTGGAAATGAAAGCAAAAAGTGGTTCCAAATTCCTTGCTTGTTTTATGGAGAAAATATTTTCAGAAATTTGAGATATAAGAATCTGCAGAGAAAGAGGGCAGAGAGGGAAGTGAACCATTCCAATATGACACCAAATGATGAGTTATACACTTATGCAAATATATGCAGGTACAGTTTGTATGATAGCATCACCATGCATGTTTCATCATTATGACTCAATCTTATTTTATTTATTTATATAGGCTTATGGACCACTTCAATTATGACAAATTAAAAGTAATTATGGCATGGGAGTAAAATTGCCATTTTCAGTGAGGCTGACTAGCTCAACAAACAGTTAGGAAACCTCCACTGTGGCTGCATTCCTGAATTCCTTTCCAATGTAACTATTTAAATAGTACATTAATAGTATATTAATAGTACATTAATATGCTTTAATAGTAAAACATAGGCATATACTTTAAATTTGGCAGGAATCAGAAAATCTAAAGTCCATTTAGAACAAACATAAAATATTTCAATAACATTTCCCCAAAATAATTCCCAAAGTGACACACATATTTCTTATTTATCATCAAATGTCATAAAAGGAAAAAGTGCTATGTATTTGAAAATTAAAAGTAAAGTGTAGGCAAGGTGGGGGAAAGTGACATCACACATCAACTCATGGGGTTGCAGTTGTGAGGAAAATAGGAGGAGGGGGGAGCACTTCATATGTTCACCACCTTGAATTTATAAAATAATAAAGATGGGATGAAAAAAATCAAATAAATAAATGACAGCATTGCAGAGAGAAAATGAATATTTTTCCCTTCATTTGAACTTTCTCACACAGGTTTGTCACATGATGGTTTACTTAATCTGGTTATTAAATTAATCATCAAATTTGCTTGGGTTACATATAGTAAGACACAAATCTAACCAAGAGTAATACTAATCAAGCAAATTGTACATTGTATGAACACATCTGCCAGAACTTTATCTGCTATATGTACATACGGTAATCATTAAACTGTTGCCAATCTCTTCTACTGCCCTGTTTACTTAAGAATCAGATTGAAAAAAGGGCTTCATTCAGATTTCCTCTGAATTTATACTCTTTCTTTTTTATCCCATCCCCACTTTTCATTTGACTTTAATAGATAATCTCATTTATTGGATATATAATTTAACTTTATATTATATCTGAGCTACTATAATTCCTTTCCTTTGGCCCCTTTCTTTCTTCCATTTTATCTTTAACCATCAAATGTTAAGTGAATATGCTCTTCACGTGAGACAATATATAGGCAAGTTCTATATATAAAAGGCTTTCTTTCATCTGTTTCTTTAAGAGTCTTTGGTCCTATTTGCACTTTAACATTTCCTTTCAAGTGGTTTATGATCATTCCCCTTCTAGTTACTTATCTCTCCAAAAGTATTCATATTAAAGAACTTTCTTTTTGTCATTCTTTCTCTTCCTGTTAGAATGAAGAACAGCTGAGGCAAAACTGAATAATTTTGCATTCTTTTTTGTGAATGTCACTGAGTGCAATTTTCTAAGCAGTTGCTACAAATATGTTTCTGTTACTTCAAAGCTCTTCTTTTTTTCTCCTTTTCTTTTATGTCCTTGACATCTAAGTGTATAATTTCATGCCACTGTCAAATGTGATTATTTTTGGGTAGTCCTATGATTTTGCTAATGTTGTCACAAATTAGTTTTTGAGATCATGACATTACTGGTGTTCATAAACAACATATGAGACTCCACAATCTGTCAAGTGTCCCTTCACCAGATAATACCAAAGACTTTGATGAAAAAGGGAAAGGGTCACAGGCAGTAAAGAAAAAAAAACTGAAATTGGGAACAAAAGCTATCAAACAACATTAACTGGTGTTAAGTGTTTGACAGTTTCATTTAATTTTTTTTCCATGTATCTGTTTCAGTTTTGCAGAATATAATCAAATGTATTTTGTCAAATATTTCTGAAAACTTAAGAAAGTTGCATCTCTTATTATACACAACTTTCTCTAAAGGCATTTTTTTATTTTCAACTTTACTGAATATATGCATTTTTGACACATTTCCCTAATTGCACGTTGTTTTGATGCAAGTGTTGCATCACAACTCTGGAGAAAATCCGAAGAGTGTCTTTCAAATGGAGTTGCCTACTCAATGTTGTAATCTGGCACAATTAAATCAGGGCAATAAATTCAGAGTACCTAAAAGAAAAACACAATAGAAAGGCAAGCTGCCAGATTCTAAAGCATATTATTTCAAAATTAAAAGATGTACAGGGTTTGCTACTTATTTCCAGAAGTTGCTGTTTACATTTAAAGATATAAATAGCATGGAGCATAACTATCATTGATATGAAGCTGACTCTTTGCTTAGTTCATTATAAAACAATCTCTTAAAGATATCCTTCCTTTCTGATAAACATAGGCTTATGGATTCAATAATAACAGAGTGGGAAAGGGGTCTTCTAGTCCAATCTCCTGCTCAAGCACAAGACCCTATCCTATAGCAATAGCACTTAGACTTATATACAGCCCTCTCTAAGTGGTTTACAGAGTCAGAATATTGCCTCCAACAATCTGGGTCCTCATTTTATTGACCTCAGAAGGATGGAAGACTGAGTCAACCTTGAGCTGGTGAGAATCGAACTGCTGAACTGCTGGCAGCTGGCAGTCAGCAGAAGTAGCCTGCAGTACTGCATTCTAACCACTGCGCCACCACGGCTCTCACTATTCCAGCCAAGTGGCTGTCCAATCTGTTCTTGAAAACTTCCAGTGATGGAGCACCCACAACTTCTGAAGGCAAGCTGTTCCACTGGAACAGATATCAGATATATGGATATATTCAGATATCCAGAATTATGCTGGACTGTCTTTGCCCTCCATCTACAATTACCCTCTGGCACAGGACTGTCAAACTGCCAGCCTGCAGGCTGGATGCGTCATGGCGAAACCGCTTCCACCCCATTGCTGGCAATGGAAAAAAAAGTTGTGATACGTCGCGACACGTCACGTCACGTTGCGACTTTGACACTCTTGCTCTGGCAGATATATCTTTTTGACTTGTCTGCTTCCCTCTTTGATTTCCACAGCTCTACCATTTTTTGACTGCAAAGGTCCGGATGCCCATGTAGTTGATTTTTGGATCCAGGCATGGCATCAGACTTGGTAGCAGTAACAATACATGTAGGTACCAAACTGACTTGGCTTCACCCCAGAGGCTCTAAATGTTAGTGAGGTAGAAAGGAAGTGGGCAAGACAAAACAAATGGTCAAGCTCTGAGACAATCTCCCAAGACTGACTGAATGGCTTCTTTCTTTCTTTCTCTTTCTTTCTTTCTTTCTTTCTTTCTTTCTTTCTTTCTTTCTTTCTTTCTTTCTTTCTTTCTTTCTTTCTTTTTCTTTCTTTCTTTCTGATTTAGAAGGCACAGTTATAGAACTATGCACTATGCATGTCAATAATTGCTATTTTTTGTTGGATTTGGGATTTGGGAAAGACTCCAATGATTTATAAAAATGTTCTCTCTCTCTCTCTCTCTCTCTCTCTCTCTCTCTCTCTCTCTCTCTCAGCAAACACTCAGAGCAAATTTTGAAAGTTTATTTCAACAGCAGATGCTGCTGCCATGACCTGCCAATACAAAATCCCATATCTGTGAGAAAGGGGAGGAAACCGAACACTGTGAGTATGTGTAAATAAATGTTTGCATGTGGGAATAGATTTAGTGTATAGGTTTGGAGACTATGTATCTTTATTGCTTTATTTTGGTAAAGTAACAAACCCACTCTTCATCATAATCCTTTCTTCTCTCATCCTGTTTTTCTTTCTTAAAGCTATTTTAACAGCATGAAGATGTTACCTAGTCTGAAAACAAAATATCTGCAAACAACTAAGCTGGTATTTTAATGGCCAACTCACAAGGCGAAGATTTCCTGTGTTTTTCACAAACTATGAAATATGTATTTCTTTAGCAGCTAAAGAATTCACACTCTTTTTTTGGAAAGGAATCTAAATCTTTTAGGTCTTTTCAACTTGAATTAATAATATTTTAAAGTATTTTATCATATTTAATTGTTTGGGTTTTTTATTTGTATTGTTAGGTGCCACTTTCTCTTCACTATCATCGTCATCAATTCTACCACCACAGCTCTGAGCTATTGAAAAAAACCTGGGTTCCTTCAATGCAAAGGTAATAAGAAGAAATATGGGTGCTAGTTTAATCCATTATAGTTTTGGTATTAAGAAAATAGCTGCATGTGTCTCACAATTAATCTGAGCTACATGCACAGTAATCTTCAGCTCAGATCCTTAACACTTTGAAGAAAAATAAGCCATGAGATCCATTTTCCAAACTAAACCTAAATGATATATACTATTTCCTAGATGATAATTTTTCCAAGTACATACAAATGGAAAACATACTTTCCCATGTTCTCTGAGAAGATTTTAAAAAAAATATTGTCAGCATTTTACATATATGTGTGTTTTGCTCAGCTATTGCAAGAGAAAAATGATTTTGTTTTGAATTTAACATTTTTGCTAATAAACTTCACCCTACCTTAATCAATATAGGCATCATTTTTCTGCCTGACGTCTTAGTGCAAAACTGGGCAATTTGGAACAGGGTTATATTTTTCTCATTATAGCTCATTTCAGTCTAGTTCTACATCATTTTGTATGTTAGGAGAGGAAAATACTCTCCTGAAAATTATGCATTCATTTCTCCTAATATAATTATTTTGTATTCCTGTTATCTAATAAGTAGGCAAGTAGTTTTTCAATAATATAAAATGAGGTTGAATATATTCTGTTCCCTAATATATATATTTTCATGCACATTTGTTTATGTATATTCCTGAGTTGTATACCACATCACAAAGTTGAAACCAGATTTTGGCATTCAGGTTTGTTCTGGTTCTATAAAATTTGGAAAATGTTAACTGAACTAAATTCATAAAGAAATTGTAATAAAACATTTATTTTCTTTCTCTAAATAAATGTTAAATTTTTATGAATTAAAATGTCCAAAGATAGGGAACTTTCATCCCCAAAATCCTAAGTGTGACTTGAAATCTATTTAATACTTAGCAGAACAGTTAAACCTCTATCTTCATTTTAAAACTCATGACAGTCCATGAGCTCAACATTGTCAGCGTTTTATGCTTCTTCCTTTTCCACACCACTTTTTACATTATCTTACATTACATTACATTATCTTGGATACTAAAAATGTCCGGAACTCTCCAAAGCTGTTTCCCTTTCATGTGCTTTTCTGGTTGATTTTAATAAGTTATTTTTTCAAAATAAGTTAACTTGTACATCAAAAGCAAAATGTCTGCTGTATGAATTATGGAATAAAGCAGTGTTTCTCAACTCTCAGAATTTCCTAGCCAGAATAATGGACCTCACTTCCCAGAATTCTCCAGCCAGCATGAATTGAAAAACACTGGAATAAAGAGTGGTGGATGCCATTATTTGTGCCTGTTTAAACTTATTTCCTGACGAATTAGGATTTGAAAACAACAGTTGCATCTCCTTTCAATAAATTTGTCTTGGCCCCATTTTTCTTAATGAAATTTATGGTTGTTCTATTCTGCTGCCAATGTTGCTTTGGTAAACAGTTAAGAAAATTATTCATTCTTTATAGTATTGGTCTTATTTTTGCAATATGTCAGAAAATTGCTTTGAAAGCAATTCTGCATTTAAGTAGCATATGCCTTATTTTTTTCTGATTCTCGGAGGTTTTTTTTTTTTATTCTTGCAGACCAAGTCAAACATAAATGTTGAGGGACAAGGTATATAATCTGGGCAGTAAGAACATTAGAATAATCATACAATTATTTAAAAACCTTCTGGTTAGACCAGGATTGAAAATAATTTCGCATTTTTTATCATTCAGTTGGATTCCGACTTAGTGATACTTTCAGAAGAGCCACTTGGGAAAAAGAAATAAATAAATACAAGTGCCATAAGTTAATTATTTCAATGTCGATGAGTATGTCCAGATCTAATCCATTAATAACTGTAGCAATTCCACTATTGTGGAATTTTCAGTCTCCTGCAGAGCCTCTGTGTATCATATTATGATAATAAACCAATTATCCAGGCAAACAACTTGTGTGAAAAGATTACCAATTCAATCTTGTTTCTTTATTAGTTTCTTCTTTTATTCCATTATACAATTAATTTGAATGTAACGAGGAGTCACAGGATTGGAGTAAGGGCAGTATGTTGTAATATTCAATCGTTTCCATTCATTCACGCCTGATTCCCCACTGCTATCCAAATTATGTTCATAAAACTGTGCACAAAAGCAACCATTGTGCACACTGGATGGCAATAAAATCCCTCTCTGTCGAATAAAAGATGTGGATTATGCCTTCTGACAGCAAATTGCAGATCTTTCAAAAAAGCACAAGTAGCAAAGATGGGGGAGTCTAGTTATCTGAACATTTTTATTCAGAAAAAAATCTGGAAATTATGGTTATTCCAGGAAATTCCTAACTTGTGTTACTGACACATTTCTTCCTCAGAGAATGGATAAATACACAAGAGAAATTGATTTTCCATTACTCAGTAGAGGAAACATAGTTGAGGGAGAGGAAGTAGTAGAAACATCTGATGAGAGTGACCAACAATGTTTGCAGGATCTGATACTTTTGCCAAATGACAAAAGCAACATCATACCATCATGCTGCCTCGTTGTTGCAACAGGTGATAGAGCATGTAGCGCTGATTTCCCCTGCAGACACCTCTGAGTATAACTATCCAAGGCTTATATTCTTACTTTTAAGGAAAATTGAAGCTGAAAATTAAAATTCATCCTCAAGTACATTCAGAACAACAAGATATAGGATTCCTTGGCAGGAGAAGCTAATAAAAAAGGAACTCATCCAAAAGTAGAGCTATCAAAAGCATAAATGTCAACAATTTCAGTGAGATGAGCAGTAGAAGTCAAAGTGGCTCCCCCAAAAAAGGTGCAGTGAAATGAATTGCTTATCTGAAAATGGCAATCGGCACATAATAGAAGATACATATAGAAGTTGGGAACAGGGCCATGATACCAAAGAAGCGTACATACAGTACAGGGAGCCTGGAACTGTAGAGATATTGTCAGAAAAAAATAAACACTAAGAATAAGCCAGATTAGCAAAAGATGTTCCAGTATCCTGCTTTCATATTTTTGGGCATTAGGGCAATTAAAGAAAGCAATGTGAAAATAGCCATTTTGCACAGAAATATATTTCAAGTTCTACCCATATAGGCAAAAACTAGTCAATAGTAAAAAAGAGTAGCCATACTTCAACAAGGTCATGGAGGGATTCTCCATTTGTTAATAGTGTTTCTCAAACCTGACAGCTTTAAGACATGTGAGCTTCAATTCCCAGAATACTGCTGGCTAGGGAATTCTGTAACTTCAAGTCCATACATCTTAAAGTTGCCACATTTAAGAAACTGTTTCTTTTTTTCATTACATTTCATTATTCATCTCATTATGTCATTACTTTTCAGGACTTATCAACCTCTGTTCTGTTCTGTTCTGACTGAGAAGATATTTGGGTCTGCATGTCACTCAGCTACATATTTTGCATTGCATCAGCCCCTACAAGAGAATGGTTGCATTTCCTGCAAGGAAAATGTACTTGTGCTGAACCAAATGTCTTCCACATTCAATTAAAAAATGTAAGTAGGGTGTACCAGCCTTCATTCCACTACCACAGGGATGTCAAGCTGCTGGCCCGCAGGCCAGATGCATCATAGCGAAACCACGCCCACCCCATTGCCGGCAATGGGAAAAAAGTTGCAATACGTCGCGACACGTCACGTGACATTGCGAGTTTGACACCCTGCACTACCACTTTCAAAATGAATTGCCCTCACATGCATAGGGCTTCCAGTTGTGATTTGATTATAGATTGCCCTGACAACCTTTGTAAAAAGCTGTATATAAATTCCATAATAGACAAATAAGTATATGAATAATGTCACTGACTACATCAAAATTTAAATTGCCTTCATATTCTTGTTGCTTAAGTAAACCACAGGTGCTCTGATCTATCACTGCTATCTCATTTGCAAATGAAAGGCTCAATCATTAAGGCAAAAGCTGTTGTCTGGCTTTGATGCCTGAATGTTCAACATTTAGCATCACCTCCAGTGATCAGCAGTTTATCAAAATGGGTAATGCAGTTATCATTATTCTTATGAGTAAATCATTAAGGCTTATTGTTATAGCAGAAGAAGAAGAAAAAACACGAGGGAGATTGAATTCTAATGACAGCAAGCAATGAAAACAAATCTTTCCAGCAGAGAATAGTGTTGACAGCTGCCATCACTTCTTTTGCAAACATTTCAGAGGGTCCAGATTGTTCCATCTCCTTCCTGATACCTGGAACCCTGTATCTATAATATAGATATGCAAATAACAGATATCAAAAGATAACCTATAATAGCCTCAAGCACATCTATATAGGAACTTTGGAAATTACAACTGACTATTCCAAACCTGCCCTTCAATTCCAGTTGAAGTCAAAGTCAGGAAAGATCTTTGCCACTGTGCAATGGTGGGACACATGTTTTGTTATTGCTTGGGGGAAAAGTTTGAGATGATAAATGTAGAGAACAAAGAACCAAGAACTTTGGGAAATGTGTCAGCAGTAGGTAGATTAAGCCCAATTCCATCTGTTCATCAAATCTTATCTGAATCAGATTTGATGATAGAAGTCCTGGTTTGGAATCTAAATTCAATACTGAATTAATCAGTGCTCAGTGGACTAAACTATAGATTTCATCTGTTTATTGGGTCCTGTGATGCTTATGTTTCCAAAAATTCAATATTGTTCAACTTGTTCTGGCTACTTGTTCTTGAAAATTGTAGATTTTCAGTGTGTTAGGTGGGTTAGAGATAGAATTGAAACATTTTCGGATGTATGGGGTATAATTTTCTAACGGTTCAGGCTGATGCATCATATCAAATATCTCCTAGCATACCACAATAAGTTTATGTTCTAGTGAATTATTACTTAGATTGTTTGTGAAGTTGGCCTTACCAATCCATTTAAAATGTGGTCATAATACTATAACTGGGATTCTCCACTGAGATTGTATCTCAGCATTTTTAAATAACTTAACTTAATGACTTCTAATCTTGCTTAATGGCTTCCAAAGTAAATTATAAATATTCCAGGTTAAATCGCTAGACTAGCATTCTAACTCAAGAAGCAATTCCTCTTTATAGCTGGCTCAGCATAATGATGAAAGAAATTTTTAATAGAATTATATAGATTTTTGTTTAACATGATTGGATTCAGTTTGACAGCACTACAACAGATACATTCTATAGACTACAATAATTAACTATGGAATTAACTGTGATCATATAATTAAGAAACATTCATACTGCATTAATTATAATAACTTTCTTACAATTCAATCATATGGATTGTCAAGAAAACACAATGCCTAAAGAGTGAATGCTGTGAACATAAACTGAAAAAAATCAAATTATAAAAGAACAGAGCAGCTGTACCATTATAACATTAACATCAGTTATAAAATTAATATTCAGCTAAATGTACTGGATTCTAAATAATATGAACAGAAATGTGCTATTGGGTGGAATATGCTCATCTGCTGATTCCTCTGCCTTCCAGTTCACTGTGCTCTGATAGAGTATCTGGGAGAGATAGAGGACTCTCCTGAATGGCATGAAATGTAGAATGCAGGAACTCTGGGGGAGGAAGGAATTGCCCATATTTGGGCACATATAACCTGTGAGAGCTTTGCTTGGTTTTATCTTCAAATCCAGCAAAATAAATTCCTGAGCATTGTTCTAGATGTTGATCAAGCTTGATAAAGAATTAATTGAATACTGCCAATTGCAAAGGTACTTGTCAAAAATGTTCTATTATCTTTGGCAAAATGCCACCTGTTAGCTATGAATGTATTAGAGACTCACATAGCTCCAGTATTTGCCCCAAAGGTGCTTTTTCCAGAAGACAACTGAATTTTGTTCGTTTTCTCTTTAAAAAATGCTTTGCTTCTCATCCAAAAAGCTTCTTCAGTTCATGAACTGAAAAAGCACCTTTGGGACAACCATAACCTGGATGATTGAGAATCTCCATAGACCTCCAGTGTCTGCCCAACTTTTAGAAATGTTAAAACCATGCAAGAGCACAAGCTCCCAGATGATTGCTTCAGCAGGGCAGGGATACACTCATCTGTTCCATATGGTAGCTTGCTCTGCAAAATAGCAATGGGCAGGTGAATTGCTTGCTCTATAGCAAATAGAACAAGTTATCTCCCCTTAATTACAGTCAATGATCAGCAAGATAAAAATCCACCAAAAATAAAAAGCACTCTATCAGTCATATACAACTAAAGAAATAAGACTTTAAAAATGGCTTAGATAACATAAAATACTTTATAAAATAAAATGGAAATAGAACAAAAAACAAAATTATACAACAAATTGAGCTGTGAACTATCTTATTCACCCTATGTTGACTGCTAAAAAAATCAATATGATATTGAAAAGAATTGTATGGGTGTTTTGATCAATCCCCTCTTCAAAGAGAGTAAAAGAGAGTTCTTCCTTTTCATAGGCAATAGGTTCCAGAGGAGAAATGACTGCACAGTACTCATCAAGACATTTCTCACTTGTTTTCCATAGTGGGTCTTTATTCCATTTGCAGGTTGCACTTGCTTTTACCAGTTATCAGCAACATAGGGAGGGATGGAGGGAATCTTCTTGGGGATGGAAAAGCACCTAAATTTTACATTAAGAAAGTAAAGAATGTTTTTTTTTCAATAAGATTCATTGGAGAATAATTTCTTGAAATATTTTTTCCCAAATGTTTCCCTGCTATACTTTTCTACAGACACCATTAATAATATATTGTCACCTGAATAACTTTTGTGCATTTTTTTAAAAAATTAAAAAATTCAGCTCTTCTCTGCATGCAGATGATCTTTAGAATATGATTTAGAAGACATAGTTATAGAACTATGCACTTTGCATGTCAATAATTGCTATTTTTTGTTGGATTTGGGATTTGGGAAAGACTCCAGTGATTTATAAAGATGTTCTCTCTCTCTCTCTCTCTCTCTCTCTCTCTCTCTCTCTCTCTCTCTCTCTCTCTCTTTCTCTCTTTCCCTTTCAGATTTATTATTTAACAGACAATAAAGCTGATCCACTGTATAATAAACACAATAAACACTCCATCACATTTCTTGGTTGCCTTCTTGCATGCTATTCAACATAAAGTATAATTTATTATTATTTTTCTTGCCACATGTCTTTCTGCAGGATGAAAGGCACTGTTAAAGTGTCAGAGAACTCTCTGTAACAGAATAATAAAGAGGTAAATAAAATCATAAAGAAATAACTACCAATGTGGAATGCTTCTTAAATAATTCAAGTTCCAGAGAGCAAAAATCAACAATTTACCAAATGGCCCTACTTGTCACTCTGTGAATCATCTCTCTGGACAGATGATAAAAAAGGTAAACTATGAGGAAAGAGAAATTATGGCATAGGATAACTATCATTTAGAAGTCATGATCAAAAGGAACACAGGAATTTAAAGTAATTTTAATTTTAAAAGGGTGGATCTGAACATCGTAAGGATAGCAGTATTCCAGTATCTGTGGGGCTGCCACAAGGCAGAGGGGGCCAGGTTGTTCACCAAAGAACCAGAGGGAAGGATGAGAAACAATGTTTGGAAACTGATCAAAGAGAGAAGCAACCTGGAATTAAGGCGAAACTTCCTGACAGTGAGGACAATCAACCAGTGGAACAGCTTACCCTCAGAAATCGTGGGCGCTCCATCACTAGAGATTTTTAAGAAGAGACTAGACATTCACCTGTCTGAGATGGTATAGGTTCTCCTGCTTGAGCAGGGGGCTGGACTAGAAGACCTCCAAGGTCCCTTCCAGCTCTATTCTATTCTATTCTATTCTATTCTACTCTATTCTACTCTACTCTACTCTACTCTACTCTACTCTACTCTACTCTACTCTACTCTACTCTACTCTACTCTACTCTACTCTACTCTATTCTAAACAGCAGGAGGAAGTAGAATCTACCACAAATATTATCTGTATCACTTAAAGATTTCTCAGGTTTCCAGCCCATAATGAAGACCAGGACATTATTCCATCCAGATCCTGATCCTAATCCATACACACAAATAATCAAATAAGCATACTGCTTTCTAGTTGTCTCTTCTGATTGACACCTGCTGGGGTTACTAGTTAATCTTTCTGCACATACTCAACTTCTGCAATCTTTGAGACTCACACACGCAGAGAGACCTACACAAAAGCTGGTATTTTCCTATTGTTTATTGTGGGCCCCTTTTTGTTCTGTTTTTACCATCTTGCTTTATTATTTATTTATTTGCTAAATTTATTTGCTGCCTATCTCACCATGGGGCTACTCTAAATGGCTTGCAGTAATAAAAAGGAAGAAAAGAACAGAAAAGGAGTACAACAGAACAAAAGCAAAATAAGAGAATAATAAAATGAACAATGACAAAGGAACACAATGAGAATAATACATCAATATGATAACTAAAAAGATGGATGGGTGGAGAGCAGAGAGCATGGGAGGGGAGGTGGAATCTGCCATCAATCTAGCAGCCACCTTCAGTGTAGAAATTCCCCATCTGGTCCCCAGGCCAACCTGCAGAGTCAGGTCTTCAGGCTCCTGTGGAAGGATAGGAGGGGATAGGATGTTTCAAGATGTTTCAGAAGGATGGGTGAAGGAGGAATACAATCTATTTAAGTAACCAACATCCCCAGTGCCCCAGCCAAGTTATATCAAATAGTGTTAGCCCCAAATCCTATGCCAAATGTGAATATTGGCCCTATTTTCCACCATCCCATATCTTCTGCATCTACATGGTAAATTGTGGGCCCTGATCATTGAATTCTGGACATATGCCACAAGATCTTGTCCCTGTTCTTACCTCTTGCAGCCAGTCTCAGCTATTTGCTTGACAGCTGCACTTAGTTCACTTGCAGTTGCAAAACATGCTTTTCAGATATTCCAGATAGCTTTCGAGAAGGCCGTAAAAACTTGGTTTTGTCATTGGATGTGGGGATCCCATAGAAGCATGGAGCATAATAATAGCTGATGTAGGACAGTTGCATTCTTCTGTCTTTTGTTAGTACAGTTAAAACTATTTTTAACATTTTAATTGATAAATTATATTGATTGCTTGGTTATGTTTTAATTGTGTATACCATCCAAGTCACACAGAAGTGAGATGGGCAACTTAATAAATCTTGACCCTTAAAATGCACAGGTATAAGGGACACAATGCAGAGAAAATATGAATAATTCTCAATTTGAAATGTGGCCAAGAGTTATCTAGGGTCCTGCTATATATAGGATACAGGATTTAGATTGGAGAAAATCACATGCACTCCATATTTTGTGGCCACTTCCTTCATCTATCTGCCTCCCTTCCCGATTTTGTTCTTTTTTCATCGCACCCAACAATCTTTCCTCAAGCTCCTTCCTTTAAAGCTGTAACTCCAGAGCCAGGTGTCTTGGGTGTTCATGTATTACAATTTACAATACAATCTACCAACTGTCAGAGGCATGCTCTTCCATACTCTGCATGCCACGAAATACATTATCCATTAGGATTGTACAGTACTACTATCCATCCATTTATATTGTCATTTTCCAATCATCAGATCTAAGAGTTTATAAATGTGATAGCAAATTATCTTTTAGAATACTGTAAGCACACATTCAGTTTATGTTTTACTTGGTAGGAGGAAGACTTTCATCTGTAATAAATCAGAAAATGATGATCATTGTTATTAAATGCCTACCACAGGATATGTCTCTGCATAGAAATATAGCCGGAAAAATCATTGCGTCTGAACAGGCAGATGACTGCCATTGCTGTTCTGTCTTGTAGATCACATTCATTGTTACCCTTTCATTTCTGAGACATTGCTTCCCCCCCCCCCTCAGCATGAGGCATGTTTGGTGCTAGTTGTGCAAGTAGATTTGTGATAAAAAAAATAGTTAAATCTCAGAATATTATTTTATCTAGAATTTTAAAAAGAAACAGTATAGATAATATTCTCAGTAAAATGAAAACAAATATTCTACCCTCACTAGATTTTAGCTTGTCCTTTTTCTGTTTCTTAAAGGTGACTCTCTAAGATACAAAAGCAAAGAAACTCACATACTTCAAAGATGGAAAATACGATCAATAAGCTATCCCCCAACAGATTATAATAGTTGTGGCAGAATGTCAGTTGACATACACATACATAAAGGTAATACTGAAATAGGCAGATAAGAAAAGCTCCTCTCTTCTGAAGATGGATTTTCATCTGTTTGCCACCCTCTGACCAAAGCAATGCATTGGTCAGCACAATTTGAATTAGAAGTAGCTTAACTAGTGACAAGAGTGTCTTCAACTTGGCAGCACTGTTTTGTCCATCACTGGATGCTTATGAGCATCACCAGATAAGATTGGTGTAATGAGTTGGCCATTGCTATCATTTAGGAAGACTTGCTAGTCGGCTAAACCTGACAAGGTAAAACAGAAAGTAACTGCTCCCATAGTTTTGTAAGAAAATACAGTTTCCTAAGCTCAAGATAGAATTCTACTGCACCAAAACCAAAGTCCTTGCTTTTGAGACAATATAAGGTATATTCCAGGGTTGGAAGAGATAACAGCCAAAATCAATACTGGGAAGCAAAACTCTAAAAGCTTAAGAAATATGGATGGTATTATTTTGTTAGGTGAAAGTAAAGAAGACTTAAAATAATTTATTAGAAAAATCAAACTGGAAAGTAAAAATATCTGAATTAAAATTAAGGAATTTTCAACTCAGTATGCTGAATGAATCTACAGTTGATGGCAAAGCAATTATGGTCGTACATAATTTTGTTTTATTGAGCTCAAATACAATGTAGACCCTCTGGGAGATGGAAAGAGGTGTTTAATCTCAGGGAGGAGATAAACAAGATCTTGAAGGATAAGGATAATTTTAAGTCAATAAAGATCAGAATAGTTAAAGCAAGGTCTTTCCCAATGGTAATATATAATTATAATAATTGGGCAGTGAGAAAGAACAAAGAAAAAAAGATAAACCTTTTCAGATTCTGGTTTGGAGAGGAAGAGTGATAAGCATAGGAAGGACTGCAAAACAAATAATTAATTCTGAAAGGGGGTAAAATGACCCAGAGACAAAGATTAGAAACCAAAAACTGACAAGATTTAAACATGTGATGAAAGAATATGATGGATGAGAAAGGATTGCCAAGCTTGGCAAAGCAAAAGAGGAAGATAACAGATGAATGTAAATTAATTCGCTCAAGAGTATTATTAAAATGTCCCTATATTTGTTATCTGAAAGTAAAGAAGACCTAAAAGAGTTTATTAAAAGAGTCAAATTGGAAAGTAAAAAATTTGAATTGATTTTTGTCACTGGGTATAGGAGAAGATAAAAATATTTTTATATGTATATGTATTTAACTCATTCATTATTTCTATAGGCACAGTTCCTAGCCCCTGGCAGTTAATATTGCTTAGATGACAGGACCCATGGCATGTCCATCCTGCCAAACCAAATTGGATGGGGAGAAATAGCTGGGAGAAGACAGTGCCTCAAATAACTCAGTCCCAACCCATGAAAGGTTTTAAAGCTGACAACAAGCACCTTGAATTGAACCTGGAAATACAGTGACAACCAATGCAGTTCATGCACTAGTGGTGCTACATGTGTCAGATACCATTTGTTACCCATGCAGTGCATTTTGCATTAGTTGAAGCTTCTGAATACAAGGGTAGCCCCATGTAGAGCATGTTGCAGTAATCCAGATAAGAGGTCACAAAAGCTTGAGTGACTGTGAACAAAGCCTCCTGATCCAGGAATGGGCACAACTGACACACAACCCCAAAATGTGCAAAAGCCCTCATAGTCACGGCTGCCTACCTGCTCTTCCAGCAGAAGCTGTGAGTCCAGAAGGACTCCCAAATTGCACATTAGGTCCATCTGGGGCAGTGCCACACCATCCAGGACTAGAGGTGGAAGAACCTTGTTCCTGGAAGGCTGAAATACCTAAAACCACTTGAGTCAAAGCCCATTGCACTCCAACCCAGGTCCCTACAGCCTCCAGGCTTTTGGACAGAACATCCACAGCAGCAGCATCTGGCCCAGAGTGGAGATATAAGTTGGGTATCATCAGCACCTTGATGATATCTGTCAGCAACCTGTTGGATCACTTCATCCAACACCCTTATGTAGATGTTAAATAGGAGAGGAGAGAGAACTGGGCCCTGGGGCACAGCACAAAGCACAGACTGTGGGCTGGATCTCTCCCCACTATTAGCATTGACTGGAACCAACCCCAGAGAAAGGAAGAAAACCAGGGCAATACTGTGGAAGCCTGTCCAGAAATACTATCAAACCATTAGGTGTATGGAACAAACTCAGTATGCCCTTGCATTGCAGGCTTCTCTCTTGTCCTACATCATAGTGCTATATATAGTAGTAAATCTATTTAAAACCAATTCCACCTGTAGGTTTTAACATTCATGATTCCCTATTCAACACATCATGCCACCCACTCTTATCAATTGAGTTAACCTGCCCTATAACCCAGGAACTGGCAATATTTTAATTATCAGGGAACATACTTGACAATTAAGCAAAATATGTTATTATGCAAAGCGAGTAGGACCTGCCACATACGAACTATGCCAGGATTTCATTTCTTCCTTTCTGGTTTGGAGTATAGGTCTTTTTATGGTTTACAGTAAAATTAAAATAAATTCTTTCATATAGGAAACTGTTATTTAATTAATTTATTCAATTTAAGTGCTGCCCAACTCCGAACGACTCAGTGGTTCACAATATAACAAAATTAAATAAAACATAAAAAATATTTTTTTATTTAAAAAAATTAAATTTTAAAACATAATCTGCAAAAAACAAGCAGATAAAAAAGAGATGGATAATCCAGCTAACCACAGAACTCACATAGAGTTCCAGTCACTTTAGCCCAGGGGTGTCAAACTGCCGGCCCACGGGCTGGATGCATCATAGTGAAACTGCGCCCACCCCATTGCCGGCAATGGCAAAAAAAGTCGCGATACGTCACATGACGTTGCGAGTTTGACACTCCTGCTTTAGCCCAACAGAGAAAAGGCCTGAGCAAAAAGCCAGGCCTTCAAGGCCCTCCATAAAGCTTTCACGGTGAGAGTCACCCAGAGAAGGTTGTAAAAGATGGCACTGCTTTCCTGAAGGAACCCAAAGCACACCAACCCTGTTGATTTCTATCAGCCAGGTTGATGGCATAGGAGACAGACGGTCCCTCAAATAAGTGTCCCATATGCCAAGTGAGGCTTTATGGGTCATAACCAGCACCTTGAATCACACCTAGAAGCAGACTGGAGTTAGTCTGAGGCTAATTGAGGCAGGCTTCTGCATTCCAAACAGAGCTTTCATGTGATCTTCAAGGACAGTCCCAAGTAGAGATCATTGCAATAGTTTAGCTATGTTATAAAGCTGAGTTGCAACTGCAACTCAAGGCAGTTTGAGGAATGGAAAAAGAAAAAGAAAGCTTTATGGACTAAGTATAGACTTATAGAATCCCAGGTTATCTATCCTTGTTTTAATGGCTTTCCTAAGTCCATTCTCAACATTTTTCCATTAATTATAAATTATCATAAAATATGGGCCAAAACTATAATATGGGCCAAAACTATAAATCAAATAATAGTTTGATATGCTTTGTTGCCTTGTATAATCAGAGTTAGGGTTATAATGGTTGTTATGGATTCTGTTGGATCTAAACTATCTCCCCACCCTCACCTTTGTAGTAGCACAAACCATTTGCATTAAATGGAATGTAGTAGCACTTGTCATCATGTAGTCAAAAATATGTAAAATTATTTTTAAAATGGAATTGATCCCTCTGAAAATTACATAAAGACATCATAGTGTCAGTCAAGAAAATCTCATCATTTTGTGTGTGTTGTTCTTACATTTACTTATTCTTGCATCCTATTTTTCAATGTACAGTTGTGTCTCAACGGGTGTGCAACCATATTAGCTTTTCCCATTTCAGTTAAATCCCAAGTAAAAATATTTTATCAAAACATTATTCCCATTGGACTTTCAAATAGCAATACTACTCTCATCATAAATGGGAAATCTGCCCTGCATCTTCCCTAAAGGAATGCAAAAAGTATTCACCAATTTCTTTGTTCCCAAATTTAACAGAGAAGTCAAAAATGTACCCAGTGAAAAGAAGAGAGCAAATATATACAAAATGTACAAAAACTTTTACCATGAAATTTAAACTAACAGAACAAAGCAAGGTGATTTTCATTTTAAAATCCCAATTTTAAACTAACATATCCAGCTAAAAGAAAGAAGGTTGCCTTCAAAGGATAATTAAGCACTAGAGAGATGATTGCTCTATGGTTTACTCCTTCTTTCTTATTTTAACTTCATTTCCTACATTAAGACTTCTGTTCTTAACCTTGAATCTCTCTGTGTACTAATCAACATCTTTCTCCAACTGAACAAAAAGTTTTTCATTTCCCTTCTCACACATCCTTGATTAAAGATGTCTGTTTAACTCTTGCTTACACTTTGATTTTTTACAGCTTCACTGTTAGAGTATTTTTACTAGTCTAATGTCTACTTTTCTCTTCCCCCTACCAATATTCTATTTCCCCATACTGTAGTTATTTGGAGGTATTGCACCCCTCCAAATTCTTTTAGAGCTCTTACCAGTCTAAAAGTCTTTTGGACTGCCTGCAAGGATTAGTGACTGCAGGCAATGTTTTACAGTGGTTCTATTTTATTTTCTTAGTGGGAAAGGGAAAAGGCATGAGAGATTGGCCAAGTAATTAGCTGCCTTTTGAGGTGCCCCAAAGTTCAGTATTTTCTTCCCTGGTGCTTAATATCCATATAAAGCTGCTGGAGAAGATAATCCAATAGTTTAGATCGCTGTAACATAAGTATATATTTCTACCTTGGGCCATACAGAGGATGGTCCAGTATCTGGAGTTTCTGGGGGTCTGGATGGAATGAAACAGGCTGAAGTTGGACCACAGGAAGACGTAATTCTTTTTTGTTCATTAAGCTTCCTTTAAATCTATAGTGATGTCTCTTGGTAAAATGGCAGCAACCGTGAAAGAGTAGGTATGCAACTGGAGTTCCTTCTTGACTTACAGGAACTACTGAATGGCAATTAGAGGGCATGGCAGGAGTAAAGGATCAACTTCAACTGGTCAGCCAGTTAAGCCCAACCTAGATAGAGGGAATCTCATAATGGTAATTCACAATCTCATTTTTTCTTCCCTGAAATACTGCAATAGGTTCTATGTGAGGTTATCTTTGAAGACTACTTGGAAGCTCAAATAATCAATTGTTGACTAATACTTGCTATCCTGAACATATTGTACCCTTGCTCCAGGCCCTGTGTTCCTTCCATAAGCTTCCCAGAGTGCTGGTTTTTATCTTTAAAGATCAAAATGGCTTAGCAATGAAGTATTTGCAATAATCCCTTTTCCAATTAGTTTGAAAAACTGTACAACCAAAAACAAATCCAGATAATTGTGATTATTTATTAGCTACATTAACTATTTTTTCTAAAGAGATTATTCTTACTGCATAAGTGTCATGCTTGCATAGGATGGGCAGAAATATTGTTTAAGAATATATATATCCTTAAAACATTACTATTTTTTTCTTTAAAAGTTCCTACTGTAGGTTTTTTTCTTGATTTATCTATACATATAATAATAATAATAATAATAATAATAATAATAATAATAATAAACTTGGAAGGTACCTTGGAGGTCATCTAGTCCAACCCCCTGCTCAGGCAGGAAATCCTATACCATTTCAGATAAATGGCTGTTCGGTCTCTTCTTAAAAACTTCCAGTGTTGGAGCATTCATAGCCTCCAGAGGCAGGTTGTTCCACTGATTAATTGTTCTGTCAGAAAATTTCTCCTTAGTACTAGGTTGCTTCTCTCTTTGGTTAGTTTCTTGTCTTGCCTTCAGGTGCTTTGGAGAATAGCTTGACTCTCTCTTCTTTGTGGCAGCCCCTGAGATATTGGAACACTGCTATCATGTCACCCCTCATCCTTCTCTTCATTAAACTAGACATACCCAATTCCAGCAACCGATCCTTATACTGTATGTTTTAGCCTCCAGTCCCCTAATCATCTTTGTTGCTCTTCTCTGTACTCTTTCTAGAGTCTCAACATCTTTTTTACATCGTGGTCACCAAAACTGAATGCAGTATTCCAAGTGTGGCCTTACCAAGGCATTGTAAAGATCACTTCACGTGATCTTGATTCTATCCCTCTGTTAATGCAGCCTAGCACTGTGTTGGCTTTTTTGACAGCTGCAGCACACTGCTGGCTCATATTTAAGTGATTGTCCACTAGGACTCCAAGATCCCTCTCAAAGTTACTACTATTGAGCAAGGTACCATCTATACTATACCTGTGCATTTGGTTTTTCTTGCCTAAATGTAGAACCTTACTTTTTTCACCATTGAATTTCATTTTGTTAGATAGCGCCCAATGTTCAAGTCTGTCCAGATCCTCCTGTATCTTAAGCCTGTCTTCTGGAGTGTTGGCTATTCCTGCCAGCTTGGTGTCATCTGCAAATTTGATGAGTTCCCCATCTATCCCCTCGTCCAAATCATTGATGATGTTGAAGAGCACTGGGCCTAGAACAGAGCCCTGGGGCACCCCACTGCACACTTCCCTCCATGTAGATGCAGTTCCATTGAGGACCACATGCTGAGTATGGCTGGTAAGCCAGCTACGAATCTACTGTATCTGGTGGTGATGCTGTCTAGCCCACATTTTTCCGTCTTATCAAGTAGTAGGTTGTGTTTTACTTTATCAAATGCCTTACTGAAGTCCAAGTAAATTATATCCACAGCATTCCTCTGGTCCACTAATTTTGTCACTTGGTCAAAGAATCCAATAAGATTTGTCTGGCATGATCTGTTTTTGACAAACCCATGTTGGCTTTGCCTCTAGGTGTTTGCTGATTCGTTGTTTGATTATACAATTGATTATACAATTATATGTAAAAATACAAAGTAAAAAAGCAATAAACCTAATCAGTTAAAATATATGGATAAAATTGATATTTCTCCCATAGTTCCCTATTTAGTGGAAGATTGATTCCAAGAAGCACTCCTTTTATGAACCAAATTTCCCTTAACATGAAATATACAGAGAAATGAATTAATCAATGAATCACTGAAATAAGTTAGTGGAGACTCAGAAAAACATGAATTTACCACCTTCTCCACATTTGATAAAATCGCTCCGGGCAATAGCTATGTGTCCACTTTCTCAGTCTGTGACATTATAATAATATAAAACTAATGTCTCATCATAAAGATCCTGATTTTTTTAAAAAAAAAACAATGTATGTTTTAAAGCACTCTTATTTCACATTTTCAGTTGTTCAAAAGATGAAAAGTTCATAATCCCTTTGAAAGCTTTGGGAAGTTGTTTTACATCTATTTCCTTTCATCTTTGACATTTATAGTATACCTCTTTCAATGAAGTAAATGATGACAGAAACAGGAAATTGATTTGGGGTACTTTTAAGTTAATATTGTAAACATATGAATAACTGCTTTGTAAGTGTTCTGCCCTTCCAGAAGCAAAATTTACACAATGTGATTGAAATCCTAAACCCATTCCCTTGAAATAATTAAAATGCAATCAATCAAACAAAAAATGTTTTATGGATACTGTAATCTCCCAAGATTTATTTTCCATTGAGGCTAAAGTGAACACTGTAAACAAGTTCAGAAGTTATGAAAAGCCTGTTATGTTTCCTGGGACCCAAGTAAACAACACACTGAACAAAAAAATGAGTTTCGATCGAGATTTCAGCATTCTCAAATCAATATCTTACTGAGTAAAGCAACTCCCCAACCTATGCATCCTTCAGATGTGTAGATCAACTCTCAGAATCTTGCAACAAGCATGATAATTGCTATAGGCCTTTCTCCACTACTTGAATTACAATGCTCTCCCTCTACTGTATCCTTGAATTGGCATGAAATTATAGCAGTATGATGTTTGCTATTTCCGTGCCTATCCTGCATCTAATATTAATTTCACAGTCACTGCAAGTGATCTAACCTCCTTCCATGGTAATGGGTAACACAATTTAATGATGTAAATACTTTGAAGTTGCCCTTGGATGGTGTCAGAATAAGGAGAAAAAGACTGCTTTAATACTGGCATAACTACAGACAAGTTAAGCCTGTCATATTCATGGCCTGGGGATTAGATGAAGGCATTATTATGAGTAGAAAAAACAACTTGTAAAGGATTGATTAGTATATGGATAGGGCCAAGTGAGGACATGGCCTTGAGGGAGAGCTTCTAAAGAAAATTAGACATTTTTCATTCTATAATTCTTCCCACAGCAGAGAAACTGGAAAAACAAAATTGTTAGGCAATTTAAGTTTATATCCTTGCTTCAAAGCACAGTGGATGACTTTTAGTATTATATCCTCCATTTCTTGGATACCTAAGCTGGGAGAAATTTGAAAATTGGAGATGTCCCCACATGCATGGTAATTGGATGAGTCTGGTCAATAAACAGTATATTTCATTCCTCACATGAATTCTGTAATTCACCTCTGTTGGACAATAGAGAAAGAAACAATCCCTTAATGTCCTATCCTGAATTATTAGCAGTTCTAATTTGGGATGTAAATATACGTTACATGATGATCTGACTCTTAGTTTTATGAAGGATTTCCTCATTTTGTTCTTTTAGCCTTCCATGGGAGTTCTAGGAATAATAAATCTGCAGGATATTAAGTTGGGAAGACTGTTCTAAAACTAAAATACACTTTTTAAGTGTTTGTGTTTACATAGCAACCACATATAAGAAATAGACACTGAGCAATCTCAAAAAATGGAGATTTAGGTTATAATCACCAAAGGAGGTGGGGGGATGAAGATTAAGTATCTGCAGCCAATGCAGTGCTGATTGACTAAAAGCTGGAAAGCCAAATAAATAGGATGGATAGCCTTTTTTTAGCCTTCACTTATATATACTAATATTGATCTTATTTCTCCAGGTGTCAGTGGGATACTGTTTAAGTTAAATGGTGTTAACCATGCACGTAAATGAACTTCCAATACTTTGACCACCAAATGAGAAGAGAAGACTTACTGGAAAACACCCTGATGTTGGGAAAGTTTGAAGGCAAATGTAGAAGTGGATAGCAGAGGATGAAACAGTTAGTGTCTTTGATGCAATGAACATGAATTTGGACAAACTCTGGGAGAAAGTGGAGGATGGGGGTGCTGGTGTGCTATGGTCCATGGGGTTGCAAAGAGTCAGACATAATTTAGTGAATGACAACAAAATACACATAAGTTTCAGCAGACCTCTGGGAACTAATATTACTTTGCTTTTTAACATCTAGGCAGTCTTTCTCAACTTCAGCCAGTCCACTGTCTTCAACTCCCAGAATTCCCTAACTAGTTGGAGAAACACTGATCTAAGAGGATTTCTAAAAAGCCACCAACCAACTGACTAGCCAACAGCTGACGAGCCACTGTTTCTCTCAAATGCAAACCAAATGGAAAGAGAAATGCACTGGAGAGGCTGAATCAATAATATAAAGGAATTCTCATTTCAAGCTTCTCTTCAATGGTAGTGGAAGTCTTATTCACCTATCATGAGTCTGTTTTAAATCACACTGCCATAAGGTCTGTTATTTTTTTACTTACTCTGCCTCTATTGCCTCTGTCTCAAATCTTTGCCAGTGTTCTGACTACCCTCCAAAGTAATCAGTAATCCAAAAAAAAAACCCACCTATATGTTTTGTATGTTTTTCTCTATGTATGCATTTTTGTAATGCAAAAGGGAAACATATCTCCAAATGATGTCAGAAGAAGAAATAGACTTGTATTTCAGAACTCAAGTTGTGCAAATCAAACTACCACCACTACAGTGTTTACAGTAATTTTACATCATTAAGTCTTCCGTCCCTTAAGCATTCAGAAGAAGAAAAATTACAGGAAATTAGCTCCTAAACATTTATAATGTTATAAGACTCCTTGTTTTTAATGTAAATTACCTATTTCCCAATATAATTTATGTTCTCCTAAATAACAAAAATTGATTATATCAAATGGCTTTACAATAATCTGAAAACATTTCTGATTTGGTCAATTTCTTCTCACAGCCTTCCTGCCCCTCCTCCCTTTATCCAAGGAATAAATCTGAAGGGCAAACCTATAAAGCCAGCATCTGAGCTAAAGCTGGCACAGCAAGCACATACATATAAAGCCAGTTCAACAAATGTGGTTCAGTGTCTGTCTTTGCCTGCTCATAGCTCAGATAGTAAGACAAAAGAGCATCATATACTGAAGAATATAAAACTGCAGACTATCAGCAGAATAAGTAATATACAGTATAACCCAGACATATAAATCCTTCCTTTCCCCACCATCCAGTCAGAGCTGAAGAAGCTTCTTGGATGAGAAGCGAAACATCTTCAAAGAAAAACAAGAAAGTCCAGTTGCCTCTTGAAAAAAAGCACCTTTGGGACAACCATGACCTGGATGACTGAGAATCTCCATAGATATCCCAGAGATACAAACTGGGACTGAGAAATAATGATTGCATCTATGAAAGAAAGTTTTAAATAGACATTTCCTCAACTAGCCTGGTTCTTCTGTGACAAACCCATTTCAAAAATTATGGGATACAGGGTCTAACAGGGCTTCCTTTACTGATATAATTTATTGTGGCCATGTGCATAGGAATCCCTCTCATTACTTACGTATATGCCAAACTTTCAAAAATGGAAACTGACATCTTAGATGTGTTACTGCTATTTAGGTCCTGTTCGATAGTACTCATAATCTATGGGGCTACTTGTTTGTGAACTTTTTGAAAGTGAATGACTCTATGAGAGAATGAGGACAGAAATACTGGAACCTAGAAACTTTTGACTTTTGAATATTCAGATTCCATTTTAGTCATTTCCATTTTGTCCCTTTCACTTTTATTTTACAACCTGCGTATGACACCTGGGATAATGTCCTTCCTATTTTTATTTTTGCTCTTTCTGCCATTATTTAGAATTTGTCTGTATTTGCTATTCTTGCCTTTCCTTGCCGTGAGAAAAACACATTCATTTCTTCCTTAACACTCCTAGAATAGGGAGGGGGTGTTTATTTTAATTTTTTGTCTCCTGCTGTGCAAACTATTTTTTTTTACTTTTCCCATATGTATGTGTGCATATGTGAGTGAGATGGACAGTATCTAAATTCAACAAATTAAATAAATAAATACATTTTATTTATTCATTTCTCCTTTCTTTTGCGTTCTCTGCATACTTTCTTGTACTGCATTCCAAAGGAAGAAAAGATTTATTTAGAGCTGAAATTGTGCAAATATATTTTAAGAAATAAAAAGAGTGAGAGGAAATGTTTGCAACCACTGAGAAAGACATGGCCCTCCCTTTGAAATGCAGGTGATCTTTCCTGAAGATTTCACTGGACATTTACTTTGGTGTGAGGCAAACCCTTTTTGCTTTCACTCCTTTTAATTCATTTTATCTCCTATAAACTATTTTGGGGATTCCATAGTTCCCAAGAAAAAAATATAACCAACAGTTGTGCTGTATTTTAGCAACTTTCCAGGTACAGGAAAACACTATAGAACTTTCGCTAAATAGCTAATTTTGTTTAGCAATCTCCAACCTCTAAAATACATGTTAACTTAAATATGAAAAAATAAGCAACATGAAACTATGAGTGGCCTAGAAATGAAGATGCTCACCTCCCACTCAGAAGGTTGAGAGTTCAATCTTAGGCAGTGACAGATGTTTCTCTATCAGAGCACAAAGAGAAAATATCTGCTGCATACTCTGCGTAGGCATCAGGAAGGGCATCCAGCCAGTAAACGCTCAGCTCCATTCAGTTTCCTGACTCCACTCCAAGCAAGGGATTACAGGGGTAATAAAAAGAAAAAAAAGCAACATGAAACAATAATTATAATCAAGAACATAAGGAATACAGCCTGGAACTTGCCTAGAGTTACTTTAGAATACTTCAAGATCCAGTCTATCTGATGCTTTATAAGTAACATAAATGGATTGTTCTTACCTCTCTGCCTCTTCCTTCTCAAAGAAAAAACCAGAGCCTGATTCATAGTTTGCATGAGAGTCAAGCCAATGAACTCTGTCTGCCATAGTTTATTTAGACAGATTTGTTTGGTTATTTATTTAGGGAACAAAAGCACCATTGCAAATGCATGCACATGTAACAGTTTGTTTTTAGATTACATTATTTCTGCTAATTGATTAGAAAAATTAATCAGTGGAGCAACTTGCCTCCAGAAGTTGTGAATGCTCCAACACTGGAAGTTTTTAAAAAGATATTGGACAGCCATTTGTCTGAAATGGTATAAGGTGTCCTGCCTGCACAGGGAGTTGGACTAGAAGACCTCCAAGGTCTCTTTCAACTCTGTTTCTATTCTATTCTATTCTATTCTATTCTATTCTATTCTATTCTATTCTATTCTATTCTATTCTATTCTATTCTATCCCGTTTGAACTTCAACTATTCTTCATCTGTGACACAGGGCATTATGATTGGAAAGATTGGGTGGAAGATCTCTGTATTTAGAAAGCTGCTATATTTTTTTGCTGCAAACATCAAAAGATTTCTTGTTTCTGTATTTGAGTTCCTGTGAGCTACATGTGCACTAAATTGCCATTGCTCATCTTTTTGTACTAAATCTCTTGCTTGCATGACACTCTAGATTAAGAGACATCTTTAAACATGTTGTTCATCTAACAAAATATTTCTGTTTCTTTGAATTCTTATTGGTATCCATTCTCATATTCTACCACTAGGGGCTTTGCCAACAAAGTTCCATATAGTTAAGACTATGGTTTTTCCCAATATATGGCTGTCAGAGTTGGATCATAAGGAAGGCTGAGAGCAGAAGAATTTATGCTTTCAGATTGTGGTGTTGGAGAAGACTGTCAAGAGTCCCTTGCACTGCAAATCAAATCAGTCAGTCCTAGGGGTGGGGGTGGGGAAATAATCCTCTCCTTTAATATCCTGGAGCTACATCTGATTTAAAAATATCTGGAATCCATTTGACCTGGGATACAATTTAAGGAATAATCAATTTGCACTGATACAAATTGAAAGGAGAAACTTTTTTTAAGTAAGTACCTGAAATATACATTGTCACATTAATAAGCCCAAAATGATCCAAGCAAATAAGGCAACCAGAAAAAGTTTGCATTTCTGCAAAATGCAAAAGTTGCAAAACTTGGCAATCCAAATCCAGAAGGTTTTAAAAATTATATCCTGACAATTATTCGCCTCCTCTCCCTGCCACTCATAAATTTTAAAGTAATAAAATTGCTTAACTTTTCTCTACCTTTTTTGACAGTGTTAGAAATGTTGAGTCATCTATTGGTAGATCCTGTCATGTTTTACAAGATCACCTTTCTAAATAACAGCATCCCCCAAAGGACGTTGTTGTCTATTATTGATCTAATTTGAGAGCCACTGACACAGCAGGCAGAGGAAAAGATGCAGCCCAAGGTCAATGCCTTCTTAAAATATGCATTTGATTCAGTTCAGTAAGCTATTAAGTATTGGCTGAAATAGGGATGTGTATGTGTGTGTGTGTGCATACATATACAATTACAACATATACACACATATGTGTATACATATACACACATACACACACACAATCACAGTCTTGTCTTGGTGCCAATAACTTTAAGACTGGGCAACTTGTACAAGAGAACCTGTTGTTTTAGGGATAGGAAAGGTTAAGAAAGATCATTCTATCCCCTTATTTAAAATATGACTGGAAGAAAAGTACAACTTACATGGAATGGCTCAGCAATGTTCCAGTATGAGCCTTGGGGAACCAGTATGAATTTTTATAACGCTGGACAAGAATCAAGTCTAAACCAAATAGGCTTGGAAACGGGAAGGATAAGAAGGACTAAGGTTAGAGAAGAATGGATTTCCTAAGGCACATTAAACATTTAGTTTATAGAGCAAAGTAAAATAATGCTTTTAATTATTGTTATTCTCTTGCTAACAGTGGACATTTTTGATTCAGGGACTTTTAAGAGCTGTGGTGGCACAGTGATTAGAATACAATACTGCAAGCTACTTCTGCTGACTGCTGGTTGCCGGCATCTCAGCAGTTTGATTCTCATCGGCTCAAGGTTGACTCAACCTTCCATCCTTCCGAGGTCAGTAAAACGAGGACCCAGATTGTTGGGGGCAATGTGCTGACTCTGTAAACCGCTTAGAGAGGGCACTGTGAAGCGGTATATAAGTCGTAAGTGCTATTGCTATTGCTATTAATAGGCATGACTCTTTAAAAAAATTCCATGCAGGACATCAGACCCCTGCACCTGGCTAGGTAGAAATATCAAAGAGCAGGGGTAAAAATGGATTAGCAAGCACTTGTATTGCCTGATGGGCAAGCAGATGCCCATAGCAGAACCAGTTACCAAGATTCTCTAGAATGTTGATCCATGCAGCTTTGGCATATTTTGATAGACTGTGAGAGAAATAAAATGAAAAATTTGAAGGAAAACCCTGGTTCCGCTAGAAAAAAAAACTATTCCCATCCTTGATAGAAGATTGTAATGGGAATGTACTTGACAATTCTGTTAAGAATTCTTTGATATCACAAATACCAATATTGTGTGTGTGTGTGTGCATGTGTTTAAAATTATGTGCTACTTGGTGGTTCAGGACTTGGCTCTGATTCACATGTGCAGTATTTGAATTATCAACATTCTGTGCATGAGGAACAGTTGAATGGATACACTGAAACTGTTAACTTTATGGTGCTCATATATAGGGGCTAAAGTACTGATCAAACCCAACCAACCATGTATGTGCTTTAAAAGACCTTCAGAGGAACTGTGGATATATGTAATTGAAAATGCTTGCCTGCCCCTCCATTTCCAATCAGATTCTCTTTTGTAGGAGATGAAGAGTGGGGTGGGCATTAGCTAAAAGCCCTTAACCCAAATGCATATTCACAGGGGGAAAAGTTTCTCTCTTTTTGATAAGTCTGAGAGTTACCCCCCCCCCCCAGACCACAGGTGAAAATCAGCATTCAGGAGCAAGAAAACGAGAAGAAAAAATAAAAAGCTAGCTATGTAAATGCTAACACTGGCTTAAAATTAAAAGTTTAAGTTAAATTGTAAGTTTAAAACATTAAGAATTGTCATTTTAAAAAAAGCTCACTTCTTCCCCAGAGAAAAAAGCAGAAAAATCCTGGCCCTGCCCATACAATCAGTCTGTTGCCATCCCCCAAAGCCATGTGGCTTATATAATTTCTTTCCTAAAGGGACTTCTCTGGAAATTTAAAGGGACTTGCTTCATTAATGTGGCTTACATGCCAAAGTCTTCTTTTTTTTCTCCCCCTGTTAATTAGGGTGGCTGGAATGGAAGAATGTTCCTGCTGCGTCCTAATCATTTTCCTCTCTGGATGATGGCACTTGGTACAAGACATGTTTGGCAGGATGTCTGGCAGCAAATGGATCATATGGCTGAACATTTTGTGTTGCAGTTGTCAGTGGCATAAATGGCATTTTCCTGACAGACTGGGAAAGATACAAAAAGTAAATAGATCACAGCTACAGGATAAGCAAAGCAAAGAGCTCATCTGTTTCCAGATCAAAATATGGTTTTTACAGGGTTTCAAGCTCTTCTATTAACAGAGATCTCAGACTGTCAAAGAAAAAAAAGGCTTCAGGGCTTTCAGCACACAAAAAGACATAGGGGAGAAATACCTCAACCGGTCGCATAGCAGGAAACTGAAGGCGAACAAAGACACGCCATAAAAATGCTAACTGGCATCTTTCCCTCCACTGCCTTGCAACAGAGCGGATTTTTCTGATAATAACTTGTTTCCCTAAAAGGTGAGACAGTGGGAAAGCAAGTGGGCTTTGTCTTCCCTGTAGGTGTTTTTTTTTCCCTTCATTCAATCATAGACAAGTTTCAGCACTAGGAAAGAGGCAATGGCAAACCATTTCTGAAAAATCTTGCCAAGAAAACTACAGGGACTTATCCCTGTAGATATTGATATATAAAATTCCAGCCAATTGGAAGCCTCCTATCATCTCAGAGAAAGAAATCTCAAAGGAAGTTTGTTGCTCTAGAGACAAAGGAGATTTCTGACACTTAGGAAAGTGTGGTGCTGTCTGTAAAATAAGTTGGCCATTCATGCCTTAGAACCTAAAACAAATGGTTTGTAAGCTCAATCATATTTATAAATCACACGTGTGTGGGCACCTGCACCCATGCCTTTGAGTCAGTTTTGATTCCTGGTGATTACCTTCACAAGTCCCTGCAGTTTTCTTGGCAAGAATTTCAGAAGTGGTTTCCCATTGCCTCCTTCCTAGGCTAACATATTGGCTGGCTCCATGCCTAAGGTAAGACTTGAATTCACAGTCTCTCAATTTCTTACTAAAACACTCTTCAAATGTACTGTTTATTTGGCTCCATTTAGGTTCTGGGGCATAAAACAAACTTGGCTACTTTCATCGTGGATGATTTAGGCAGCAAATTAATGGTAAAAGGACAAAGTTGTTCAAATTCTTGAATGTCTCTGTGACTTTCCACAGTGTTGACCATGATATTGCTGTTGGCTGTTCATATGGGATAGAACTTGGAAATATTGTTTTAAACTAAGAATCCACATTCTTTAACATTTGTATAAAACTTCTGGAAGATATCCCACTACAGGCAAGGAGTCAAAAGCTGATTGTAAGCATTGGAGGGGGTGTGTGATAAAAGTATTTTCTATTCCATTATTTTTTAACTCAAAATCTTTAATCCAGAAAAAGTGATACCACTATCTTCCCCTCCTCTCATTTATGGCTCAACAATAACTGAAGTACTATATTCTAAGCAAGTGCAAAGTACCTTGTTTCCCATTCTGAGAATTGCAATTCATTTCAGACTTACCTGTCTACTCAAGGATACTGAATTCATCCCAAGGTAATTGGGAAAAAGATTGAAGAAGCCTCAGTCTTTTAAGTATTGCTGTAATGATACTCATGATTTCAGCCATCAAATCTTCTTAGGGGAAAACATATTGTGTATCTTATATATATTCATTTATATTTATTTTCTGTCAAAAATCATTACGTCTGCAGAGTGCCACAACTGAGTGTAGCTCTGGACTGTGAACTGAACAGATGTAATCAAGGCTTTCAGCTGAGTAAAAATGCTGATGATATCCATTATCCCTCCTAATTAAGTGTAGATGTTTAAAGACTATAGTACAGGGGTGTCAAACTGCCTGCCCATGGGCCGGACGCGTCACGACGAAACCGTGCCCACCCCATTGCTGGCAATGGGAAAAAAGTTCCAATACGTCACACGACGTCACGTGACATCGCAAGTTTGACATGTCTGCTATAGTACATGATGAGCACCCCTTACCATGATGTACTTTAGAAGAAAAATTGTATCCCTGTGTAAGCCTTTCACTGTGCCTTAAAAATTCCAATAAAGCACTTTTAATTTGGGCTACCTGTGAACTGAGGTTGAAATCATTCTATCTCAGGTGATTAGAAAAGCAGTATAACCGCATTTATTTATTTTTAAAAAAAAAAGCACAGAGAAAAGGAGTAAGCTTGGAAAGAAAAAATAGTAATATATTTCTGTTGGATTTTGAACAAGCAACATTTGAATTAGGAAGCAAGAGCTATAATAACTGTGTTATTGCAACACTCAGACTAAAGCGGAAGATGCAAAAGGTGAGCTAATGTTAAGAGTTCACTCAAGGGGCAGCCCTTCCCCTATGAAGCGGCTAATGAGTTGCTGAAGTTAACCTACAACAGGGGTCTTCAAACTTGGCCCTTTTATGACTTGTGGACTTCAACTCCCAGAATTCCTCAGCCAGCGTGTCCACAAGTCATAAAAGGGCCAAGTTTGAAGACCCCTGACCTACAACAAAGGGAAACCCAAATGACATTTAATTATTAGACTCCCCATCCTCACTCCACTTATAGATATTGGGCTCAAGTTTTTAAATAGGCCTATTTGCAATTATGGGCTTTTGTGAAAAAAAGTGAATTTCTAGAAAGGGATAGAAAGCTGGAAACTGAAAGAGAAACAAGCTGGCATTCTGAAGAGCAGTTTTAGTGTATGTCAGGCAATCTGGAAAACGGCAGAGATAATAAAAAAAAAAAGCCCAAGGCTTTGGGTCTGGAGGAGTGATTGGCAGAAAAGAGTGCTTGGTATTAAATTCAGCATCAATGTCAAACACATACTTATTGTGTCTTCTTACAAGCCTAAGGCTTAGCGTTCTATCCATACTCCCATTCCTGCCATTGTCTGTCTTCCCATTGTCCTAATAGAAGGTCTTTCATTCTGCTGGGTGGAAGGAGGAGCTTTTTCAGTTTTGTCAACATATTAAATATGTACAATTTGAAACTATCTAAGACTGTGGAAGATTCACAATTGGGAGGGGGGATTACTGGGGATTTCATATTTCTTATAACTCTGGTTGTATTGGAAAAGATACTAAGCTGTAACTGCTGAAAGAAATCATTCTGAAAACAAGTGTAGCAACCTGTCTGGATCTTTCATATTTTTTACCAAGCCTTTTCTAAAATAGTTTTCTACTTCCCCAGGTTACTAGGTAACCCAGCTACATTACATTTCTCTTTGTGCAGTGCTGTTAGAATTTGAGTAGTCCTTGTAGTCTTTTTTCAAGAGACACAAACTTTTTTTCAAGAGACACAAAAAATCTTCAAAAAAAGGGGGGGAAAAACAGACCCAGGAAACTACAGACCAATCAGCCTGACATCAATACCTGGGAATACCTGACATCAATACTGGAAAAAAATAATTAAAAAACAGATCTGCGAACATCTAGAAACAAATAAAGTTATAACTAGTAGCCAGCATGAGTTTGTTAAAAATAGATCATGCCAAACCAACCTTATTACATTCTTTGATAAAATGACTAAATTAGTAGACCAGTGAAATGCTGTGGACATAGTATATTTAGACTTCAGCAAGGCATTTGACAAAGTAGACCACAACCTACTTCTTGATAAGCTAGAAAAATGTGGGATAGTCAACATCACCACCAGATGGATTTGTAACTGGCTGACAAACCATACTCAATGAGTAGTCCTTAATGGTACTACAGCTACATGGAGGGAAGTAAGCAAGGTTCTGTCTTAGGCCCAGCATTCTTCAATATCTTCATAAATGACTTAGATGAGGGAATAGAAGGGGATCTCATCAAATTTGCAGATGACACTCAGCTGGCAGGAATAGCCAACACCCCAGAAGACAAGCTCAGAATCCAAAAAGATCTTGACAGACTTAAATAATGAGCCCTATCCAACAAAATGATACAGTATTTAATGTGGAGAAAATGAAGATTTTATACCTGGGCAGGAAAAACCAAAGGTACAAGTACAGATTAGGCAAAACCTGGCTCAAAAACAGTAACTGTAAGAGGAACCTTGGAGTCCTAGTGGATTATCACTTAAACATAAGGTAGCAGTGTGCAGCAGCAGCCAAAACCACTAATACAATCCTTGGCTGTATAAACAGAGGCATAGAATCAAAGTCATGTGAAGTATTAGTACCACTTTATAAAGCCTTAGTAAGGCCACATCTGGAATATTTCATCCAGTTTTGGTCACCACATTACAAAAAAGATATTGAGATTTTGGAAAAAGTGCAAAGAAGAGCAACTAAGATGATTAAAGGCCTGGAGACTAAAACATATGAAGAACGATTACAGGATTTGGGAATGGCCAGTCTAGAGAAAAGAAGGACTTGGGGGGGACATAATAGCAGTATTTCAGTATTTGAGAGGCTACCACAAGGAGGAGCGGGTCAATTTATTTTCCAAAGCACAAGAAGGCAAGACAAGAAACAATGGATGGAAAGTAATCAAGGAGAGAAGCAACCTGGAATTAAAGAGAAACTTCCTAACAATGAGAACAATTAACCAGTGGAACAGCTTGCCTTCAGACGTTGGGGGTGCTTCATCACTTGAGGTTTTTAAGAGACTGGACAGCCACTTATCTGAAATGATATAGGGACTCCTGTTTGAGCAGGGGGCTGGACTAGAAGACCTCCAAGGTCCCTTCCAGCTCTATTCTGATTCTTTCTCACTCATTCGCTTCATCTGGTGCATATGATACAGTAGTTTCAATTAAAAGAACTACTGTTGTTGTTTTAACCATTCAATTATATCCAACTCTTGGCAACTTTATAGGTAAGTGTTCTGCATGTTACCCTATCAAGCACAGGTTCTTTCCGTTGTTGGATATTCATCTTCATTTCACAAACTGTAAGCATTATTATTTTTAACTATAAAAGAACTGCACATAATGTGTAATAGTTAAGCTATGAAATTCTCTTCCATCAGATACAGAAAGGATCACCATTTTAGCTGGTTTGAGAGGGATCTAGGTAAATTCATAAAGAATCAGACTAAAAAAGGCCACTCGTCCCAATTATTGTTTTCTACATCTGGAAGAACAAACTTAAATAACAGATGCAAGTGAACAACAGTAGAAGAGTTTATTGTTCTCCTGTCTGATTTTGTGAGCTTGTAGAAAACACCTTATTAGCTGCCGTATTACAAAAAAATGGTGGCTTAAATGGACCGTCAGCCTGAGAGACTGAGGGTTGCTTATATTACCCACAATTTCTCAGAGCTTGGATACCCACACACATTAAACAAAATGTTCCCTGTGAGAAGCTTGTGGTTCATCAGCCTCCAGAATCCTCTGGGGTTCCATGGCAGGGATGAGTCTATGTAGAAAGATTTCCTTGGCGCTAGAAAGTATGCTTGAAAAATGTGGTTCTGAATATATTATCTTTGTCTTTTATCATAAGTTTGTTTTTTCAAGAAGCTTCCCTCCCACCTTGGTTGTATATTGCAGAGCCGAAGAATCATCCACCAAACTCATTGTGTTCAACTTTTCTGCACAGTTATGAAAAAGGAGGGAGAAAAATACCAGTTTCCACCTACAGATTTCTTTATTAAGTTGAACTCCATTATTTTTCACCATGGCAAGAACCATTTTCTCCTCAGAAAATTAAACTGCACATCACAGCAAAAGGGAAGAGAAAGCAAAAGCTGAAGGTCAAAAGGGGGAATATTGCTTACTTGGCCATATTTCTGCAGAGAATTTTACCCCCTGTAATCAACCAGCGTAGCTTAATGCAAAAGGCAAAATTATTGTACAAGACAGCATCAGCAGAAGGGAAGAAAGAAAAAGGAGGGAAGGGGAGGGGGAGGGGGAGGGGGAGGGGAGGGGGAGAGGATGAAGGAAGAAGAAGAAAGAGGAAAGAAAGAAAGAAAGAAGAAAGGAAAGAAAGAAAGAGAGAGAGAGAGGGAAGAGAGAGAGAGAGAAAGAAAGAAGAAGGAAGAAGAAAGAAGAAAGAAAGAAAAGAAAGAAGAAAGAAAGAAAGAAAGAAAGAAAGAAAGAAAGAAAGAAAGAAAGAAAGAAAGAAAGAAAGAAAGAAAGAAAGAAAGAAAGAAAGAAAGAAAGAAATTGTTTTATCATTGGGACGGGGAGGGACCTATCAGAAATATTCACATTTTAATTTCTAAACCTCAAGTTATACAGGTAGTCCTCAACTTACAACAGTTCGTTCAAAGTTAGAACAGCACTGAAAAAAACCTGGCTTAATAGCAGTAACTGTGAGATGGATCTTGGAGTCCTAGTGGACAATCAATTAAATATGAGCCAATAGTGTACAGCAGCAGTCAAAAGAGCCAATGCAATCCTAAATTGCATTAACAGAGGGATTGAATCAAGGTCACATGAGGTACTAATAGCACTCTATAAAGCCTTAGTAATACCACACCTAGAATACTGCATCCAGTTTTGGTCACCACACTATAAAAAAGATGTTGAGACTCTAGAAAAAGTGCAGAGAAGAGCAACAAAGATGATTAGGGGCTTGGAGGCTAAAACATATGAAGAACTGTTGCAGGAACTGGGCATGGCTAGTCTAATGAAAAGAAGGACCAGGGCTGACATGATAGCAGTGTTCCAATATCTGAGGTCTGTCACAAAGAGGAGGGGGACAATCTATTTTCCAAAGCACCCAAAGACCAGACAAGGAACAATGGATTGAAACTGATCAAGGAGAGATTCAACCTAAAAATAAGGAGAAATTTTCTGACAGTGAGAACAATCAATCAGTGGAACAGCTTGCCTTCAGAAATTGTGGGTGCTTCATCACTGGAGACTTTCAAGAAAAGACTGGACAGTCATTTATCAGAAATGGTATAGGGCAGACATGTCAAACTCACAATGTCACATGACATTGCACGATGTATCGGAGCTTTTTCCCCATTGCCGGCAATGGGGTGGGCGCAGTTTCCTCTTGACGCATCCGGCCCGTGGGCCAGCAGTTTGACACCCCTGGTATAGGGTCTCCTCTTGAGCAGGGGGTTGGACTAGATGACCTACAAGGTCCCTTCCAACTCTGTTCTATATTATTCTGTATTAAAAGTGACTTATCGTTTTTCACACTTACGACTGTTGCAGCATCCCATGGTCACATGATCAAAATTCAGATGCCTGTCAACTGATTCATATTTATGATGGTTGCAGTGTCCTGGGGTCATGTGAATAGGTTTTGTCACCTTCTGACAAGCAAAATCAGTGGGGAAGCCAGATTACTTAACAACCATGTTACTAATTTAACAACTGTAATGTTTCACTTAACAACTGTGGCAAGAAAGTTTGTAAAATGGGGCAAAACTCACTTAACCAATTTATCACTTCGCAACATACATATTGGGTTCAATGGTGGTCATAGGTTGAGGACTACCTCTCTAGATTTACAAGGAAAAATGCCACCTGGTTACTGTGCCACTGAGGGATGGAGTAGTGAATAACAATCAAATGGTGGGTCCTAAGTCAAACATCTATTTTTAGGTTTTTATAAATAACTTAGCAAGATTGAAAATTCCAGCCTACTCACTCAGATGTCATTGCATCACCACTGCATTCCCTGCAGTCCTCGGCTACTCCCCCTCCCCAGCCCCTCTTTAAACAATCCAATCCCCAGCTGCAAAAAGGTTGCTTATCCTTGGCAATTATTGTAGCTGTTTCAAAAAATGATATGGTAATTATAGTGCATCATGTTTTCCTAGAATTATTTCAGGAGCATCTTTTTCCTATAAACCTAAAATAAAATATCTCACCCACATGGTATTTCTGAGCTGCCTGGCCCTGAAAGAGAATGAGATGTTAAAATGAGAATAGATAATAGAACTGATACATTTTGGACTGAAGTTCACCTGATGCCTAACGTCATGGGTTTGGTGCAACTTCCATATTTCTTCTGAGACAATGACGAACAGTAGGACGGTGGCCTGTGGTACTTTAAATGGGCATGATCCACTCAGTCACACACTTTCCTGATGAGTTGTTTTTAATTATTTTTTATTTATTTATATTTCCTAATTCTAAGCTGCCCATCTCCCTCAGGTTGCATATGAGGTCATCCTGGGCTTTTGTTTAATGCAGCAGTCCCCAGTCTATTTGGCACCAGGGACCAGGTTCATGGAAGACAATTTTTCCACAGACTGGGGGGGGGAGTGAGGGGGGAAATGGCTTAGGTTTCGCTCACTCACCCACCACTCACCTCCAGCTGTGCAGCCTAGTTCCTAACAGGCTGCACAAGAACCAGTACCAGTTAATGGCCTGAGGGTTGGGGGTTGGGGGTGCTTAATTTAATGTTCTTTCTCCTCTTCTTTCAGTGCTATCCCATACAATTAGATCACCATTTAATTGGCCAACTTTTTCAGATATATTCTCACCAGTGGGAAACAAATCAATAATTAAATGAAGATGTTACTATTTGTCACACACCTGGCACTGTACTTGCTTCAAGGAGTCAGGAATTCTGTAAACTTGGTTTAGGCCACGGGTCGGCAACCCGCGGCTCCGGAGCCGCATGCGGCTCTTTGAGGCATCACCTGCGGCTCCGGAGCCTCCGCCGCCATTTTGGGGAGCGCATGCGCACGTGCGCGGGCGGGTGCACGGGCGGGTGCACGGGCGGGTGCGCATGCGCGAACGGGCATGCGCGGGTGCGTGCGCATGCACGCATGCGCGGGCGGCGCGGGTGCGTGGGCGGGTGCGGCTCCCAGGGGTTTTTTTTTTTAGGGAAACGGGTCCGTGCGGCTCGTTGGATGTTTCGGCTGGCCGACCCATGGTTTAGGCTAATGCTCTTTGCTGCTTCATGAGAATAACCTTCTCTACAAGTTGACCTCAGCACTGGAACAGTGCCATCCTAGAAACTTCTTTTCCTCAACCTGATATCAAGTATTAGACGTTTTAGAAAAGTAGCACAATAGGACTTTCTCCTGCTTGGGAAGGCTTGCTATAGTTACTGACTCAGAATATATCCCCACATAGCTCAATAGGACATTCCTGGCTGGTTTGTTTCAACTCTTACTTGAAAACTTTCCTCAGGCTCAAAGATGCCCTCAGTTGAACCTGATAAACAGCATGACTTGGATTTTACTTTTTATTTTGTAAGCAAGTCCTGTTTATGGCAGTCAAATGAGTTCCACAGTGCAGGTATAATTTGTGAACTTAGAGGAGAGTCAGGCTTCCAAGCATTTGAATCTGAAATAAGAGCAATAATCACCATTGCCAGCTATTACTCACCCTGAATGTCAACTCCAAATGCAAATGCCTGGCCTTATATTTCCCAACATTTCACATACTGTCTTCAGTGAACATATTTACCGTCTAATTACTTGTTAGAGCAGGCATACATTTGAGTTAGTTTGCAGCAATTTATGAGCTGAGAGTCACAACGTGCATCATGTTTCACTATTTGTCTTTGTTTGCTAAAAGGCTGATACATTTGTATTATATTGTAATGCAGTAGTTTTCAAACTTCTGAACTGTAAGGAACTTTCACCATACTGCTTTTTTTGCTAGGGAGACAATGGAAGGTTTATCAGGAGATCGCCATTATTTTTCAGGGAATGTTTAGGACTTCTGCCAGTTCACATGGAATATGGGCAGTGGCCTATTGGGTTTTAGCATTGCTCTGTTTGACCTAACTGTGCACCCCAAAACGCATCCATCACTCTCCTGTGCCTGCTCAGTGTAGTGGAAAATCAGTAGTCTTCAGGGGAACTATGTCTCAAGGCATAATATTTAATAAGATTCTGAAAAATGCAGGCTTGCTTAAAAAAATAAGTGACACTGGTAAAATATCCTATATAAGATTTGTGGAACTGTGCAGTGATGTAGATTCAAACAACAACCTGGGATTGGGAGAGTGCACGGGTGTAATAATAGCACCTGTCAAGTGCACCTTACAGCAGCTGCTTTTTTCCCTGTGTTTACCTTTTGCAGCTGATGTGCAATCCCAGAAAAAGATGCATGAGGTTTTAACATGTTTCTGGCATGCCCTAATGAACTCTGTGTCTCATTACACTAGCCCTATCCAACAAAATGAAATTTAATGTGGAGAAAAGCAAGGTTTTACACTTAGGCAGGAAAAACCAAAGGTACAAGTACAGATTAGGCAAAACCTGACTCAAAAACAGTAATCTTGGAATCCTAGTGACAATCACTTAAATATGAGTCAGCAGGGTGCGGCAGCAGCCAAAAAAGCTAATACAATCCTTGGTTTAGTGATGGGATTCAAATATGTGAACAACTGGTTCTCTGTGTGGATGCCATTTCCAGAAGTCCATTCTGGGCCTGGGCAACAAAAAATTAGCTACCAGTTCTGCCGAACTGGTATAAACTGGCTGAATCCCACCACTGCCTTGGTTATATAAACAGAGGCATAGAATCAAAATCATGTGATTTTATAAAGCCTTAGTAAGGCCACACCTGGAATACTGCATCCAGTTTTGGTCACCACATTACAAACAAGATGTTGAGACTTTAGAAAAAGTGCAAAAAAGAGCAACTAAGATGATCAAAGGCCTGGAGATAAAACATATGAAAAACAGTTGCAGGATTTCGGTTTGGCTAGTCTAGAGAAAAGAAGGACTAGGGGGGACATGATAGCAGTATTCCAGTATTTGAGAGGTTGCCACAAAGAGGAGGGGATCAACTTATTTTCCAAAGCACCAGAGGGCTGGACAAGAAACAATGGATTGGAACTAATCAAAGAGAGAAGCAACTTGGAATTAAAGGGAAACTTCCTAATAGTAAGGACGATTAACCAGTGGAACAGAAGTTGTGGGTGCTTCATCACTGGAGGTTTTTAAGAAGAGACCGGACAGTCACTTGTCTGAAATGATATAAGGTCTCCAGGCCTTTAATCATCTTAACTGCTCTTCTCTGCACTTTTTCCAAACTTTCAACATCTTTTTTTGTAATGTGGTGACCAAAATTGGATGCAGTATTCCAGGTGTGGTTGCACTAGCTTCCATGTTTTTTCAACATCATGCATTCTTTTTTACCTTAGAATTGCTGCTATTATGGTTCATTGCAAAGTCACCAGATGTTCAGACTAGATTTGGCATTCGTATCTATCTATTAAGTTCTTCCCAGAAACCTGGGATAGGAAAATATTGACGTTTGATAGTGTTGCAGGAATTAAGCTGTTCCAAGTAAAGTTGCCTTTTGCAATTGACTGATAATGATTTTGTCAATGCCAATGGTGTTCAGTGGTAGTCCAGTTGTTTTGGGATTGCATCCAAGACACCTATTACTATTGGTACTACCTTTGCTTTCTTTTGCCCCAGGTATTCTATTTCTATTTCTCCAGGTCTTTCTCTTCTGTTGTCTCCAAGTACTACCACATCCACCTTCCAGATTTTTTTTTTTTTTTTTTTTTTGAAGCAGCAGCTAACTAGGTGGTCTACTGTTTCTCCAGTTTATTTGCAGGGGCAGCATTTGCTCTCTGTTGCTGTCTTCTCAATTCTGGCTTTGTATGCATTCATTCTTAATATTGTGCAAGCAGAATTAGCCTTCCTGTCTCTTTCTTCAACTTTCCTACTCTTAGCCATCACCAGGTCTTGTTATGTTTCTAATTCCAGGCTATTAGTTTATCAACTGCTTTCTCTCAATCAATATATGTACAAAATTTCTCTCACACATTCAAACATTTCTCAATGTCATCCATTGGCATCCTTCAGTCTCGAGAGACTATGGTATCATGCTCTGGAAAGAGGTCCTAAGGCAGCATCTGGTGTGGCTAAAAAGGCCAATTTGAGAATGGCAGTCCCTTCCACACTGAGGGCGGATACAATCTGTCCCCTGTCCAGCCCCCAGATTTTGCTGGTTCCAGGACTGCCTCTTTGCCTCAGCCTGCCGCACAAGTGTCTCTTCAAATTGGAGAAGGCCATGCTGCGTCTTTAGCCTCCAGGCTGAACGATCAGAGGTCAAGGATTCCCAGCTGTTAATGTCCATTCCCAAGGCCTTTAGGTCCCTCTTGCAGATATCGTTATATCGCAGCTCAGGTCTCCCTCTGGGGCACTTTCCCTGCACTAATTCTCCATACAGGAGATCTTTCGGAATCCGACCATCAGCCATTCTCACGACATGCCCAAGCCAGCGTAGGCATCGCTGTTTCAATAGTGTATATGTGCTAGAGATTCCAGCACATTCCAGGACTGCGCTATTTGGGATTTTGTCATGCCAGGTGATGCCGAGAATACGTCGGAGACAGCGCATATGAAAAGTGTTCAGCTTTCTCTCCTGCCGTACGTGAAGAGTCCAAGACTCACTGCAGTACAAGAGTCAGTGTCATACTAAATAGCAAATATTTGGTCTCTACATACCCCTCTTAACACAGAGACTAAATTTTCCAAACCTTGTTCATAGTCACATTTCACCTTTTTTGTTCAGAAGTCTTTCCAGGTACACTTAAACATTAATTCCCCCTCTTTTTTAAAAAAAATCCTTTTAGTATATAGAAACAGTAATGGCATTTTTCTAATCTGAGAGTAAAGAGGCAGCTTTCACATATACATTAAACAAGCCACATAGCTACTTCACAAGCAGACCATGTCCACAACATTTACACCTTGCAGACCACATTTTTCAACACTCTCACAATATTTATTACTTCCTTTTCATTTTTTTTCTTGGATTCTAAGCATGTATAACATTCAATTCCATTCTGTGCTATATATCACTATCATTCCAAAACAAATCTCTAAAATACTTTTTTGCAGGATTTCAGTTTCATCCCTGATCATTTCATCACTTTTAATTTTAATTCTATTCACTCTGCAGTGAATAGAATTAAGCAGTCCCCAAACCTACTGCTTAAATAACTTTTTATTTCATCAAAATTACTCTATATATTCTCTGAATCTTGTAATCTTTACTGTTCCATAATCTTTTTGACTACATTCTTTGTATCTATGTTTTTCTCTATATATACATTATGCAATGTATTTCTCTCACTCTCATTTACATCTTTCTTTCATATGCCTTTCCTTTTTTTATCCATTGCCACTTTTCCATCATCATTCCACCAAGTTTCCTTCTTCATATTTTATAACTCCATGTGCATCTGCAGCATCTTGTAACACAATTCTTTTTATTCTCTCTCAACCAGCATCCATGTGTTCTTTTCCTACATCCATTGTCTGTTCATGCTGTTGAGAATTCATCTCTCCTACCACTTTTCCATACAGAACTGAACTGATACATTGTCTTCCTGAATTTGTTCACTTTCACCTGCATCATCTTTCACAATTAATATTCATTAGGTATAACAGCTGAACTACCAAGCATGATTGAATATCTTTAGCAGATAGGGAGTATATGCTACAGGAATCCTCAGTTAATAATAATAATAATAATAATAATAATAATAATAATAATAATAATAATAATAATAATAATAATAATAATAATAATAATAATAATAATAATAATAATAATAATAATAATAATAATAATAATAATAATAATAATAATAATAATAATAATAATAATAATAATGGAGATCTTCTAGTCCAACCTCCCCTGCTCAGGCAGGAAACCCTATACCATTTCAGACAAATGGTTGTCCAGTCTCTTCTTAAAAACTTCCAGTGTTGGAGCATTCACAGCTTCTGGAGGCAGTATGAAAGCTTAAAACTCATTCTATTAATATTTTCATATATATTCTATTAACATTTTCATATATACCACTGGAAGATAGACCAGCGGTAATAGCATAAGGAAAGGTAGGATCGACAAGGGTGGGAAGGACGGAAAAAGGAACAATGGGAGGAAAGAAAGCTGTAAAACTGGAATACAAACAAGGGGAGGCGGGACAACTGAGGCAATTACGGCCGGTTAGGACAGACGGCACTATCACACGATCAATGGGCAGAAAACTGAGTCAGCAAGGTTTATAAGAAAACTCCCCACCCCTAACACTCACTCTGATGACGCTGGCAGTAGACCAGCGAAAGCTAAGGTTGTTTTTAGTATTGTAAATAGTTGTTTTATTCTTTTAACAATAAACACCTGGTTTATATCCTTCCCAGAGTTCGAGGATTTTATATCATTATATAGCCACACCCTTCTGAGATTCGCACCTGGGTTGCTTGCACGTTAGACAGCTGTTTTCCCACTTGACAACTCCGAATCAATAGACATCAGAATTTAGACTCAGCCAGATTAGAAGTTCAGAGCAAACGTCTACTTAAATCCCCCATCCTGCCTTCTGACCTTACGCAAGTCCTTTCTAAATACTGTTTCTGTGTGTCCACTTTTTCATGTAATATTCTTGTAGATCTTTTAACCTTAAGGCAGATTTATATGAGGTTATTGTAGGAAATACCGATGGAGTTCATAAAACCTAACTTTAATAAAGAAAAGTAAGGACTCAGTGTCTGCATTCTCAAAACTCCCGTTGTTTTTCTTACAACACTAAAGGCTTGGCTTATTCAGCAACTTTTTCCAGTCTGGTATGTAGGATTTGGTCCTTCTACAGAAGAATGTTATAATTAAATAATTTGTTGTCCCTTGCTGCTTGTGCATTTATTATGTTTATTATGTTATTTCAGAATAGAGCATTAATTGATGCTTGTAATTATATAACTGTACTAGATCCTCCAAGTCAGGTTTGTAATTGGCACATAAGCCTAGTAAGTAAACGAATACACATACTGTACTAAATTTAGTTTTGAGCTGGACTATGATGTTTATATTTAACATGTTGCAAGAATCAGCCTGCTTGGTTAGATTATAATTCAGTATATTGAATGAATCACCAAAATTTGTTAATTCCATTACCAAATTAAGTATGGTAATCTTTAAGTATGAGGATCCTGTCTGGAGCCCTTCCAGTCAGGATTCAGGCCTGGATATGGGATGGAAACAGCATTAATTGTGCTTCTGGATGACCTCTGGTGGGAGTGGGATGGGGGTAGTGCACTCATCCTGACTCTTCTTGCTCTCTCAGCAGCTTTTGATACCATAAAACATGGTATCCTTGGGGGTTAACTTTGGGAGCTGGGAGAGTGTGGTTCAGTCTTGTGCTGGTTCACTTTTTTCTTCTGGGACTGGTCCCAATTGGTGTTGATAGGGAGTGAGAGGGCCACCCCTGCTTTGTGGGGTGCCATAGAACTCAGGAGGCTGCTAGGTGAGATCATCCTTCGCTATGGGATGAGATGTCATCAGTATGCAGATGATCTGCTGTTATATATCTCCACCTAGGGTGAGTAAAGGATGCTGCAAATGTCCTTTTATTATGTTTGGAGGCTATGGAGGTCTAGAGTTGTTATAGGAAAGAGGCTATACTCTGTATTTGAGGACTTACCATATTTGGACTCAGATGGGGTTGCTGCAGTTGGACCCAATACATAATTTGGGGTTTCTTCTAGACTCTTGTCTCCTGCTTGAAGAGTATGTGGCAGTTGTGGCTGGCTGGATTTTTACTCGACTTTGCACCAGTTATGCCCCTTCCTGGATCAAGAAGCCCTTCTTTATTAAACTTTTAGCCTTGTGATTTTTTTTTAACTTTGATTTTTACTTTTAACTTGTAAATATTAACCTTGATTTTAATTTTGTTTATAACTGTGCTTTTAGTCATGATTCATATTATTTTATTATGTTGTTTATAAATCATCCAGAGTCACTCAGGTGAGATGGGGAAAGTAGAAATTTGATAAATAAATAAAAATAAAATGTTGTGCAAACCCAACTACTAGACCTTGAGCCAACAAGACTAAGTTGTTGCCAAATATAATAGTAATTGTGGGGGGCTTTCCCAAAAATGTTGTAAGCCCTGCTTCATTTTCTAAAACTTGATACTATCTGAAAAATGCAAATAACATATGAATGATGACTCACAGAAAAAAAGAGCAAACAGTTTTTCAAAAAGGCAAGGTTCTTGTGGTTTCTAGTTGAGCTCTTCAAGTCAAATTTAAATGCTTACCACACATGCAGCCAGCTTGTAGTTTAAATCTGTTATTTTCTTTGTCAAAATATAGTTGAAAAGAACTATACTTCATGTAGTATAGTTGTAAAATGGTAAGTGATATATAAAACTCATTCAGGAACCATATTTATGGCTTCTAATCAAAGGATTTAGCAGTCAGAATTTTTCCTCCTTCATAATGGATTGCCTGGTATAATTAGACTAATTATGTATCCATCTTGCAGTTGCTCTGATTTATGAACCTAGTTGCCTGGCTTGTTTCTATAATGAGTGGAAATATCTCAGGACCCTGATTCACTAAATATGATTTAGAGCATACCTCTTTGAAATGATAGGCAGTCGATATTCTTTCTTGACCTTTCATGCTAGTTGAGGCTTCATAGTTAATTTGGTATAGCATGATGGGTAAGAGGTGATCTATCATAGTACCGTGTTCTCATTTTGTGATACAGGTGGCAGGTCTGAAGCAGGAGACTCTGACTAGAGCTGGACCTCGCAGGCTCAGACATAAAGAACAGATTGTAAAAGGAGATTTTGACAGATGTCATTCAAAGAAGAGAAAAGCTGTACCGGTGAAAATTCATAAGATAAAAGGAACAGCAGGAAAGAGTAAACTGCAGGTATGAGGAGGGGAATCCATTTCTTTTAATGGAACTGCAGAGTGAATTTTTCTAGTTACAGTCCTAAATTCCTTGGCTCCTATGTCTCTGCCGGCCAGCATTTGTTGGGATTTTTAAAAAAATGTATTTATTTTGTCACCCATCTTATCACAAGGTGACTTTGGTTGGCTTACAATGTTAAAAAGAATAAAACTATACAAAAACATGTATATAATAAGAATAAAGTATTATAAAAATGCAATACAATAATTTTGCAGTTGATCCAACTATGGCCCATAGAGTCAATAAGGTACCCTCAACCCTAGAAACTCAACCCTTACCTCTCAGCACCTTTTCAGATTTTGTTCAAATTGGGAAAACTCCCTATGCTTTCCCAAATCCTACCTACAGTTACACATAATTTCCTTTCCTTTCTCCCTTTAAAAAAAATGTATTTAAATATCAATATATGGAAACTGATACTTTGTTTCCATGGAGCTGAACTATCAGTTCTTGTTGTAAAGTTACTACAAACCTAAAGAAGAACATAGAAACCAAAGAGCTGTTCTCCTATTGCTTTAAATATTGTAGCATCAGAACAATAATTCTAATTGTTTGGAGAGTTACTTTAGCATCAAAGGGGATAATATGAGTAGGGAAAGTGAATGCTGCCATATGTGCAAACATCTGGGAAAGGAAAGGAAAAGCATAGAGACTGGAGAGGAGGGACAATCCCTAAAAAAAAAAAGCAGGCAGTGGTAGGCAAGGCTACCCAGGTTTACCTTCCCTGTATTGATGGAAAGGCAAGAAGAAGGGGGACAAGTAAGCAGACCTTGTGTTGGTCATAGTCCAGCCCAGCCCTATTGTCAAGCCACTGCAATTCCAACTAAAATGCCTGAAGTTGGCATAAGAAACAGCTGGGAACAACATGGAGAAAAGCCGCTAAGGAGGCAGTGAGGAATTGCCCACTGATGTACAGAAAAGCATATGTATTGCTGTCTGTAGAGCGTGATTTTTCTTATTCTCTGTTTGCTGCTTGCAGAAAAACATGAATGGAGCGTGGAGTCCATTATGGCAGGAGCAGTGATGTCATTATCCCTTTAATGCATGAAGGAAGCTTACTTTAGCACTTAGCCAGTTAGCTCACTGAATGCTAGATGTTGTAGCCCCTCCACATGTAATCAATGTACCACTACAAATCCTCCATACTTCACTTGCTATGCATCCAGAATCACATTTTATAACTGACTCCATCATAATATCCATTCAAATGTTATTTTTCCTATGTAAGGGGAAAATTCAAGGATTTGAAAATACAAGTGCGTGAATGGATGCATTTCAGTCAAGAAAAAATGTGTTCTGAACCTTTGAATACTTTCTAGAAATATCTATTTGTGATTAGAATTTTCATTTGAATCTTCTTCCAATTTCTTATCACTGTGTATTATATCAATCTTATTCTCTTCCATTGGCTGTTCTCCATTGAAATCAATGGACAATACTATACAAGAACATGTACAGAAACCCAAAGTACTCAATCACACTTAAGATTATATTTTAAATTAATATCTTCAGTGTCCAGGCTGTATTGATCCATCTGATCATTTCAGGTTCTGAAGCTTTAAATGTGCTGTGCCTGTTCAGGTCTGGAGGAATTTGACCCTATTTTCCACCTTTATATATATATATGGATTGCAGCAGACATATAACATAATATTTAATGAGGGAAGTAGAATCTTCTTCATGAAAGTTACCTCTTCTTACTTCAGATATCTAGTGAAAGAATGAAAACTTTTTCAAATGCCTGAATTTAACTGGAGGAAAACATATCTGACACTCAATTTTATATGACTAAAATATGCCTCATGTAAATTTCAAGGCAAACTTCTTAAATGATGAAGCATCCAAGAAATTTCAGAGGAACTTGCAGAGAGAAAAGGTCAGTCTTAATTTGCCACAAAGTTCAGCCCAATTTTGAGACAAATTTGCAGATTCCTCATAGCAACCGTGAGTGAGAAAGTTTAAGGAGGAAGAAAAAGGAAAACAAACCAGCAGGTTGCTTCTTCAAGCTCTTCCAAAACCCAGAAACACAAAGAAAAGCCTATTATCTGTGATTTATTAGTAATCTGCTATTCCATTGAAAACAATAAAGGGAATGGAGCTACAAGTTTTCCCTTGCCAGCTTCTGATCACCAATCACATTCTGACTTTATCCTATATGGATCTCAATAAAATTACAAACATAAAGTCCAACAACTGTATTGTTGAACTAGATGTAAATGAGAACTGGAGCATTTTGTATCACCAACATACAAAAACACCATTAATTTGTGGGGAAAGTGTCAGCATTTCCGCTATGGCCAGTTTCCTTACCTACAGCTTCCCTATATATTCTAGAGTGCCATTGACATAAGCTATACATGCTATTTTCAGAGGACCTGAATGCCTGATATTATTATTTTTTCTAAAGACATGAAAAATCACAGGAACCTTCATAATAAGCCAATAAACAATTTTTATGTCTTCCCATTTAAGATGTTAGCATCAAATCATCCTTCTAAATAGCAAAACTATTTCTAATAATCCTTGTATATTTTTTAAAGCATTTTATAATCCTGCTTCTGTTACACACTACTTTTTATAACATGGGTAGTGAAGGAATATGCTTGCCTACTTCTTAATTAATCTTCATTCTTTTGACTGCATTAATAGTGTTTGCCACTTACTAGTCAAAACATCACACAAGAAGAGCCTTATATATGCAGGGATGTTATATACAGCAACAACAAAATGCATTAGACTATGTAGTAGGAGTTATTACATATTTTAGAAAAACAACTGGAGAAATTTACATTTACATTAGGCAAACTATGAAAGTCTTACACTGCATAGTTTCTAGAATTCTTTTCAATATTTTAACATCCTAGCCATAGTAGGCATCTGCATTTTTTTAAATAAAGTATTGTGTATTTTCATAGAATTATTATGGTAACAGATAGAAATACTAAGTTCTGAACCCCCATGTATAATTTGTTTCCAAGACTCTGTAGATTGGGAAGAATAAGACGATTTGGTGGGGAAAATATACAATGACATTTGCATATATTTAAAAAAAAAATATCAATAAAGCTCAATCTAATAGAAAAAAACTGGGATATGCTAAAAAAAAACAGTTACAAAATTACTGAAATGGATTAGTATCTGAAAATGTGCAAGACTAAGGGGCTGCATTTTTATTCATTGTCAGCCTCACTACACTATCTTTTTGCAACAGTAGTGTCAAGGCAGCTGAACACAACCTACTTCCATTCTTCAAAATGGTCTAGTTTTGTTTTACTTCTGATTTAATCTTTTCTAGGTTTTGAACCCAAAGATTGTATCATAAATGTAACCACCCTGACCAGGGTCATTCATTATGAGGACAATAAAGGCAATGTTCACATCTATTGTCCAAGGTCTCAGCCAGTTCAGAATCCAAACAACCAGATGAATCAGGCAATAAGTATAATGGGTCTAGGACAGGGGTGTCAAACTGCCGGCCCACGGGCCGGATGCATCATAGCAAAACTGTACCCACCCCATTGCCGGCAATGGAAAAAAAAGTCACGATACTTCGCAACACGTCACGTGATGTTGCGAGTTTGACACCCCTGATCTAGGACAACTGACTTTGGCCAACTTGCCAAAACTAACTGTGTCCTTGATGGGCAAAGCATATTCCATTTTTGCTCCTGGACAGGTTGAATGTAAAAAAGATTAATGATGATGACAATGAAGATAATAATTACCCTTCAAGTAGAGAATGCTATTTTGCTGTAAGAGATGCAGAATAAGTGCCTATTCCATTATGTTCAATAAACTCAGGACAGTCATTTCTCTCAGCCAAGTAATACCATCTAGCCAATCTTGGCTGTTCCCAAAAGATTAGGAAAGTTGAACCTAGTAACTACATGAATGGAAACTGTCAGAAAATTCCTGGGCTGTAGCTTAGGTAGCAAAGTTAACATCCTCAAGGAAGGCAATGGCAACCATTTCTGTATGGTTGCCAAGGAAATGGCATGAGCATAACCTTGAAGTCACCGGGAATTCACTCAGCTCAAAGAAGATTTTAATGTACCCTAAAAGTTTGTTACAATGATATGCCTTATGAGCAAAGTAGGATACTGGATATATTTAAAATAAACAATTAAGTAAACTTTGTAGGAACCACAGATCACTCTAACAGAAATTTTTTTTATGTGAAATGAAATCCTTTGACAACTAATCCTTCCAATGCAGCTTCTTGCAATCTGGTACTCTCCAGATGTGTTTAGATTGCACTTCTCACAATTTCTAAGAAACATAACCACACTAGCTACATTTTCTGGTGAATTCACTGTATTAGATCCCACTAATTAAATTCCACAAATTCCACTGTATCTGGAAGGCACAAGATACAGAAACACCTCTTTACATGGAGTTGAGAAGATATGACTGCATCACAGAAGTCTGATGTTGTAATCATTGTTGAAATAAAACATGCCAAAAGCTTTGCATGGTTTGGAATATTGCTCTATAAATGCAAAACATCTTTGTTCTTCTTTTTCTTTTAGATATTATGGTAAATATTTGCCATCAATCAATGCAGCCTTCCTTTAATTCTAGTCTCAGGGCAAAACATATCTTAAGTCATAATTCCTCATCATGAATTGTGCCCAAAGACACAGCTTTCTGCAAGTTATGTTTTCTTTTAAATTTAAATAATGCAACTTATGGAAAATAAGTTAAAACATTCATATATGTATGAATATATAGTATGTATGTGTTTTCTTTTAAATGTTTTAGTAAGATGATTATGATGAACAGGTTTTCATGAGCCTAATTTTCAATAAAAATACATTAAGACATCTCTGCTTCATAACATCAGTTTTTACTTGATTGTATGTTTTAATCCCAATTACATATTGGGGAGTCATATGCCATTTAGTTGTACACAGTTGTAGATATAAAAATGTATATGTGCAATCTGCAGATTTGACCAACCCATAAGTAAATTAATAAATAAAATTAAAGTCTTGTGCTCTCCTATTTGCTTGTTCCTTGTCTCATGTTACCTTGCACTATGGCTATTTATAGAAACATGCAGCCACTTCTGCAAGAACATGTGGGGGGAGTATAATGTTTTGGTGGTGGTGGAAAGAGAGAGCGGGAAAGAGGCAAGAAGGAAGGAAGGACCAAATATTAGTCATGTATACATTCCAGCCCTGTTTGTCTTAAACATTTTTAACTATGCCTTAGATATGAATGCAAAATTAAAAATGTGACTGCAAATTTAAGATTCTGAGCATTCTGTTTGCAAGAGACATGCAAGACAACGGGAATAGGTGATAGAACAACCAGCTACTCAAACCATTCATATTGATTTTTTCTGTGTTTACCAACTTTCCTAGATGTGTTGAGATACAGGATTTTCAGAATTTCCTTGTGGGGGGGAGTGAGGTAGAGCACACCAAAAAGGGCTGTTTATTTCTTCTCTGCTCCTTTATAGCCAGTGCTTTTTTTGTAAAAAGAAAAGGTGCCGGAACTCACATATGTCATACAACCTGCCTTGCCTACCCTACAAGGTTCCATCCAAAAAAGGTGCCGGAACTCCGTTCTGGGTGTTCTATGACAAAAAAAGCCCTGTTTATAGCCATTAATCAGATGAAGAGATGCAACAAAGAGAGACAACGAAGGAACATGTATGTGTTAAATCAAGAAGAGTCTGGAACCAAAGGGAGCAAACAATCCCCAAGATAAATTTTGAGACTGTCACATCACTTAGGCTCTAGAAATCAAAGACCTGTCCAAGATAGTCCATAAGCACCTCTAGGAATAAAGATATGAATGTAGTAGGGATTAAGGTCAAACTCAGATATCTACCATCCATATCCTGGTCCAATCTTCTCATTTTCAATCCTAGTTAAATGTGGGAGGTAAGATCAAATACCTTCAAAGCCCAGCAGATACCAAGGAAAGGGAGAGCTGCAGTATAACCACTTACAGTATTTATGCTTGTGTAAACACCCTTTAAAAGGTGTTCCTTATCTAGTACCTTGTTAATTTCTTACCTAGTACCTTGTAAATCTTTTGTCTGACAGTCTCCTGTTGATTTATGCTTCCTTGCCTGGGAATTACTCCCTCAGCTTTCATCATATTCACTATCACCTCATGCTCATTGGTTCTGCAAGACATTGAATCAGACCATGGACAATGGAAATGAAACAGAAAAACAACAAAGGAAAATAGAATGAGTGCTCTATCCACATGGTTTTGTTTTTTCCTGTGATTCCTATAACCTAGGTTCAGTTAAGGTACACATGGCACTCACAGTTTTATGTGATTTTTTTTAATATCAGCAGTCTGTTATGGTGTAAACTCTTTTTGTAAAATTTATTCCTTTTTTAAAAAAATCGTTTTTAAAACAAGAATGGGATGGTGAAAGGGTGGGGTTAACATGAAGTCTAATGCATTTGGAGAAGAGCCCCCTCTTATGGTCCCTGTGGGTTGGTGCTTGAGAAGAGGATAGCTCTTTATTTTTGGAATACAGAACTCAGTTTAGTGAGGCTTGCCTGCAACCAACTTCATTGTCTTTTCAGCAGCAAAGGGCCTTTTTTCTTACTGGCCTTTGAGAACATTAATTTACAAAAAATCCCTATTCATGCTGCCATGTGATCCATTAAATATGTTTATTTCTGCTGTGTCAGCTTCTGTTGCCGTCAAGCGCTGGGGAAATCAGGAAATCCAGTCAGTTCAAATCAGTATGAAAGTTTATTGCAAGCTTAAACTCTCTATAAGAATCTGAACCACTAATGGTCAAAGCAAATTGACGGTAGATAAGAGTAAATGAAACTCAAGGTGGGCTGGACTTAGATTTCTTGTGGGTATGAAGGTACTTGTGACTGATGACATGTTTGATCCCCTCCCTCGCACTCAGCCTGGTCATCTCCCACATTGCTCAGTAACTGAATTAAACAATTTTGAATTCATATTTACTCAATGAATGTATCTCACAGAAAATCTCTATTGTGCTTTAATGTAACTAACCTTGGAAAAACTTTTATACTGAAAGCAGCAAATAAATTCTTAAATAAAAAATAATAATGGACATTTCCCCTCTTTTTCTATAGTTGGATATACAGTAGATCTCATCCATTTTGTTATCTGGGAAATTAACTGTTGTTGGAAACTGTCAGAAACCAAAGGAGATGCACATTCATGTTGCTTGATAGAAAGCTCCAGGTAGAGCTGAATATGCATACAGACAATCAGGTAATCTAATTCTAATGGTTTTTACTATGTAGTAGGCTAATATTCTGCACCACTCGATCAAAATAGGAGGTTTCTTTTTGACAATAGCCAGCTACATGTTCTCTAGAAGCTGACAAGCAAACGATGAAGGCCGTTGACCTCCATAATTGTTTATCTGCAGGATCTGTCCTTCAAAGATATAAAGCTATCACATTTCACTGTTTTTCTCAGGAATACAGAATTAGAACTGAACTGCATCCTACGGAAATAATATTGCCTCCAGGACCACCATCACCTCCTCCTCTTTCTATCTTTCCATAGCTAATTGGAACTGCAAATAGTTTGTACAATAGTAATTAAGAATTGTCATCAGAACTGACCCACCTGCTGGTTCTAAGGCCTTCTTTGAAATTAATTTCTCACATACACCGACTCACCACAAACATGCCTATTTCAGTTATGAACTTATTTTAACTATCCCAGTATATTAGCTGCTATGACAACATAAACCAGTATAAGCAACATTTGATTCTGGGTCTAATATTGTCTTAACCTAATTTCATGTGGCCCTTGACCTGTTTTCAAAACCCATCTTCAATAAATTGAACTTCAATTGAGAATGATATATGAGCCTTTCCTAGCAGACTGTTGCCTAGGGAAATCAGAGATAATTAGACATCTGAGACACAAAATAGAAGATGTTAATGGGTAAATTAGATGATTTCACTTTTTTATTTTTTTTACTCACATGGTACTTATTTCAATCTCACCTACTAATTGGCATGTGGCCCAAATATTTTCTCCAGTTGCTATACTTTCTACAGTTGCTTTTGATATAAACACATGGCCAGAGAAGCAATAAGTGTCTGGTACATAGCAGAACTTCCTTCAGATTTAAACTGATAAGCTTCACTAAATGAAACAGTTGCATGAAGGAGTCAGTAGCACAGAATGGGATTTTAGGGTAAATAAAGACTATTCTATAGAAAAGGTATCTCAGACATGCAGCCCATAAAACACAGTATTATTATTTTGCATAGCATATACCTCCCTAACACATGTAGGAGAATATAGACTGGAGATAGGGCATCAACTTGCAAATCTCAGCCAAGTACTATAGATGCTCCAGCTCAGAAGAAAGTGTAACTCCATGATCAAACTAGGCAGCCTGAGGATCAACTGTAGTCATACCTCCAACCCCACTCCACAAAGAACTATCACAACTTAGGCCCGGGATTTTCAATTTACTACTTGCACACCAGGCAGAGGTGCAGCATTACCATTCCTGCTGCTTAGGTAGGAATGATATTATCCTTATTTGTTTTTTTTCTGGCCAAGTTGTTCGGTTTCAGCTTCTACCTTTTCTCAAAATGTCCATTCACTTGCATTCCAATTAGTGGCTGAGAATTGCAAGGAGGCCCTGAAAAATATCAGCTTCATCACCCATCCTGCTGTCTGGGATGAACAGAAGGAAGCTGTGGTGGGGTTTGTGGAAAGCTTTATATCAAAATAAAATCATCTTCCCTTAAACATTAACAGAATCTACAATGGACTGAAATCAGTGTCTCCATTAGATAATTGACAGTCAGACTGAAACTAAGTTAATCAAGTAAAAATAGCAAATGGGGGGAAATATTTTCTCAAACTTTTTTAAACCCCCAAATGAGTTACCCAGACATTATCTACACATCGAAGGAGACTGTCTGTAAAAACAAATCAAGTTAATTAAAGTAATCTCCCAGGGGACCTGCATGTTCACAAGAATAAACATCATAGATGACACACACCCATGCCCCTCAAGTGTCACCCTAGAATCAGTGAGTTAAGGGGAAGTGCAGAGGAGAAAGGGAGCTGAGCTTCTGGTTGGATCTCCATTGCATTTTAACTGCCTAGAGGCTGCTGGGAAGAGCTGCAAGCTGTGAATTAAGGGGTAGTGCAGAGGAGAAAGGGAGCGGCCCACGCGCCTAACGGCGCACAAATCATATAACTAAAAAAATCTAAAACAGCAGCAGTACATTCAGGGCAAGTCTGAGATTGTGATTTCATTTTATTTCAGAATGCTTGACTTAGTTCAGTGCAACACTTGTTTTGCAGCTGTCTTTCGCGGTCTCTTTTTAAACTTGGATACTGTCCTATCTGTAAACAAATCACTAGTCTACAAGGACAGATTACTTATCTAGGGTCTGTAATTTGTGCTCTTTAGGCAGAAATTAGGTGTCCAATAGAGCCCTTCTGCTCTATTGAGCTGCCACGCTATCAGCCCCCTGTACCACAAAAATCCTGCAGGAGAAGGGCAGTATGGACAACTGTGGGATCTGGCAGGGTGAGAGCTGTGAACCATAAACACAAAGCTTTCACTGTATCCCTGCATAATAGATAATGCCCTTGCTGACCTTAATAGGGATATTAAGCAGACAGGTCAAGTTAGTTGTGATGGTGATAACTCAAATAAGCAGGGGATCATGGTCCGAGATGAAGAACTTGTTTTGGACAGGGGAAAGTATGAATCAGGTATTACACATCAGTCATGCAAAAGAGCAAGGCATCCAAAAAGAGAAGTCACCTTCTGTTTGGTGATTCAGTTATAAGGGATGTAAATTTAGGAAAGGATAGAGAGGTTTCAAAAGAGGTCAGATGTCTTCCAGGTGCTACTGCCAGTAGGGACAAGAAGCATATTTTTTAAGATAGTCAAGAATGCCAGCAAGGACTATGGTGTGGATGCTATTGTACATCTTGGCACTAATGATCTGTCCCAAAAGGATGTACTCTCCGTGCAGAATGATTTCCAGAGCTTGGGGCAGCAGGATAGGCTGCAGGCTTACTTACTTTTTCAGAGGTTTTACTAGTGTATAAGGAACAAAATGGAAAAGGCCAGCGTATAGCAGAATTCAATATGTGGCTAAAGAAGTGGTGTAAAGGGGAAGCCTTTGGTTATATTAGTCACAATGTCTGCAGCCGGTCCAATGAAAAAGTATACAAAAGAGACGGCTTGCATCCATCAAAGAAAAGGACTGAGTTACTCGGCAATAAATTCATAGCTTTTCTGGAGAAATATTTAAATTGAACAACGGAGACAGCTATTTGATACAGAATATTCCTGTCCCCAGCAATCTAAAAATTATAGGCTTGATGGCTATTGAATAACAACATTGTCATTGACCTTCAGGACATTGCATCAGGTTATGCAGCAGGGAGGCAATGCCCTGTTGTTATTCAATAGCCATCAAGCCAAATATTCTTCCGATTAACAGAAATTGCTGCAAAATAAGTAAGCAAAAATAAGTGGGTTTTGCAGTAGTGTTTTGGGTTACTTTTTCCAGTTTAATAAAGTTGTTGGATGGCATATCATTATACACTCATTCAGTTTTGACTCATTTTACATCAGTCCATGAAAATACTTCAAGGTTGTGACCTCATATGAACGTCATGTGATCCTTATGATAATTTGAGTTTGAGACTCATGCTGTAACTCAAGCATCGCTGATTTTTGCCCAACAGCATCATGAAATGGGAACAGTTTAAGGGTGAGGTTCAAAAGAACCCACCATAACCTCAGAATAAAGCAGGCAATTGATTTTGAGATTAAATATTTTATTACCATTGCTAAAATGAACACATATGTTTGGTATCTCCATTATATGATGAATTGTAAAAAAATAGTTTTATTACAGTATCAAAATTTACATACTTATGTCAAAAGGCCAACATCACTCAAATTATCTCCTGCAGAACTTGGCTAAGATCCATCGAACAACAAAAGTTGCTCCCAATCCTCAACCAGGGAAAAGAACAGCTTAGACATTTCTACCTTTAATAGTAGCCAATTGCAACCCATTTATTAGACTGAATGGAATATTTAAACACTTTGTGATACAGCATTAGGAAAGAAGACTGCTATTCAATGAAAAATAGTTTAATATCCCATTGATCCAGAAAAATACTTAAAACTTCTCTAGAGTTGTTCTTTGGATCTAGACATTGACCGCAGGCACAAATTCTTTGAGGGTCTCTCGCTTTCACTGTTCTCATGGAATAATAGGAATACAACAATTTTAATATAAATAATGAAAACAACTGTGTCAACTAGCATGACATAAAAAAAATCTGATTGAATTACTAAAGCACATTTTTATAAGCTTTTTTTTCCTGGAAAAAAAGGGGGCTGATTAATGCTGCATTATATTAGTGCTGGAGCCATCTAATACCCACAATCATAATAGCTGAAAAAGAAAAAAGGAAAACAAACAGGACAATATCAATTTTGAATTAAACCCTCTTAATCATCCCAATCTTGGGAATTGTTGCATTCCTATTGTTGCTTTAAATACTCAGGTATGATTAAAAAGTCAAAGCAACAGCGTTTAATCACAAGCCTGTTGCACATTCATACAAATATTACTGCATTTTGATATATACACAAAATAGCTATCAGACATTTTAATACACAGAATCTAATATTATACAGTGGAGGGGATAGGAGGGAAATTTTAATGTCAGCCTATTTATGTCCAAAAACTCAAGCAAAATGAAAAAGCATTTTCAACCTCAGGTTAATGAAGGACATGCTTTCAAGAATCCTCAACATTTCCTCTGAAAGGATGTGATCCTCTGCAAAAAAAAAAAAGTTCTCCCGAACCCCAAATAAATACAGTGTTATTCACAAATAAACATTTGTGAAATAAAGTTTTATCTTATAAAATTGAAGAAACTAGCTCCCTGGTACTTAGAAGGGACTTGTGGTAGGGTTGGATTAAAGATTTCAAATGCTTAATATCTATAGTAGCACAATTCTAAAACCCACATCAGCAAAAAAGCAACTGGGAAAGGGATTTGTTTGAACAACAGACTATGATGAGCCATTTCAGTGTGATGATGTATGGACTCAGTGCACAACGCTGCAGCAGCACTGCTACTGAAATCAATTTCATGAAACAAGGAGCACCTAATATAGCTAATTATTTTCAGGTACTTCACAAAATTTCTACATGACATCATGTGGCAGGAGTTGAGCACCACCTTAAAGGTCAGCTAACAACTGTAGCATCAACTGCACTGGAGCACAATTACTACATAGGAAATTAGTATTAATGAATAAGAAATGAGTCAGGAAAGGGATGACTTGGCTATACTTTGGTTCAAATTACCCAGGATCCAACCTAAAATTAATCTTAATTATGTCTATCAGAGGTCTTCCAGTTCGATGATTAAAATAGTGTAGCAACCTTCAGCCTCCAAATGGATAATTTTGTTTCTTATCTCAAGGAACTCTCTTAAACTAGAAGCATAATTGTCACATCCAGAACACTTGGATTCATAGGACCTACAGACACCATGGAATTCAGCAGTCTATCCTGAACTATATTACCGGTAGTTGTGCAATGTGCAGATAGGTTATACTGAAACTTACGTCCTGTAGGCTCTCTTTAGAGAAGAGGCCTTTTGGCTACTCATTCTCTCTATAGCAAATATAATGCATACTTGTGACAAAGACCATATTTTCACAAAAGACTCTAATACTTATTAATATCCTGAGTAGCTGGACATGACGGGAATTTGAACTCCACTTAGTCTAGATCTCTGCATGGTACACAGTAGCAAAAGAAAAGGGAGCAAGAGGCAATTGCTCCTTGAGTCACAGCAGAATATCAGGACTAGATGCTGATGACAAGTAACAACAGTATCATTATATATACTGGAGCTCAAATGATCCAGTCTGGATGTACTCTACAATTGATCTTGGTGCAAACGTAAGTGTACACATTTGTGTATGCTATTTTCATTCAAGCACTATTACAAAGATTCAGAAATAAAAATTTCCTATCTGGAAAAAAAATCAGGTGAACCATTTGGGTGTTGGTGTTAGTGAATTTGCTGAATTTTTGGAAGCTACCTCTAACTTTTCATGGATGATGTAAATACAAATACTGTTTCTGCCTGAATTGTATTTTCACCTCCCAATCATTCTTTGTACAACAAAGAATACAGGAGTCAGTATCTGTGATTCAGGAGTTGTGTTCTGCATTTTGTTGGCATTTTCTAGACACCTGGAGATAAGAATTCATTTTATGTAGGAAAACATGCAGAACCCATTTCAAAAACTGCAATGAATAAAAATAATAATTTCAGAGGGAACAGATCAAAGACTATTTTTTTCAGATTTACTGTAACTAGATAATTGAGTGGGACATGAAGATACCAATAATTTAGAGAAATTAGAACCTGGGTATGGTCCAGTCCTGAAGTGTTCTTATCCTAAGAAGACTGCCTAACATGCCCAGTATCTTCTCCAGTAACAGGACATGTGATTCATCACACAACTATAAAGTGCAGTAAAAGCCCTATTAGAGAAGATATGTTTTGAATATAGATACACTTGACTTACAACAATTCATTTAGCAACCGTTTGAAGTTACAATGGCTAGAAAAAGTGACTTATAACCTGTTTTCATGCTTACGAATGTTGCAGCATATCCACAGTCAGATGATCAAAATTTGGGTGTTTGGGCATGTATTGACCTTCCCAGCTGACTTCTGACAAGCAAAGTCAATTGGAGAACCTGGATTTGCCTAACTGCATGAATCACTTAATTCAGTTGTTGTATGAAACTAAATTAATACTTAACTGGGGGGAAAAAGCTAGCAAAATCACAACAATAGCCTTGATTAGCAATGGAAATTCTGGTTCTAATTGTGGTTGTAAATTGAGGACTACCTATAAACCTAAATCTCCAAGGTTGGATTAATTGTATTTCAGAGTACTGAAAAGAACTTGATGGTCTGACTAAACTGTTGCCTATTAAATGCAGAATCCTGGAGACTGGGAAAATTGGTAGACTAGACAAGGGCATATATCCCTCTTTTCAACAAAATGAAAAAGGAGAACCTCTTAAACTATAGCTTGATTTGAATACCTAGGAAGATTCTAGAGCAAATAATAAATCAATCACTCCACAAGTTGGGTTCTTGGTATTCTCTTAGCTTGGTTGTTTTCCTGCAGATATTTCTAGATAACATCATCAATCAGGGGAAATTAAAGTTTAATGTTGATTATGTATAGTAGTTTGTCCTGTCAGTCTTAGTTTGGTGTCATTTTTTTTTAAGTTATCAAGGAAGAATCAAGTCCAATCAAGAGCAGGAGGGCAAGCTACTATAGATAACTAACCAGCAAACTATACTCTTCCATGCACTGATATTATTTAATCTAGTAAATAAGCAAATGCAATTTTAGACCATATTAACACAAATATGGTTTCTAAATTACAGCAAATTATTATTATTATTCTTTATTCTGCTTTTGTCAGATCTCATTTTTAATATTATGTCTGGTTTGAAGAATTTCACTTAAAGAAGGATCCAGACAAAATGGAACATATCCAGATAGTAATAATAAAGATAGTGAAGGGACCAGAAACTAAGTCCTCTGAGAGGAATTGGCCATTTTCATGATAATATTTTTCAAGCACCTTCAACAATATCACATACATAAAAAGGCCAAGACCTATTCTTTATCATCAGAAGATATGAAAAGGGATTATGTTACAGGGTGATAGATTCCAACTGAATATCATACAAAACAAAACAAAACAAATCCTTCCTAGCAACAAGAACAATCTGACAATAATATTCAGAGAAGTGATGGGTTCCTTTTAATTTGGATGTGCTAAAGTGGTGAATAGATGACTATCGATTAGGAATCATTTAATATAATTCCTGTACAGAATAAGGGTTAGAATCAGTGATCTCATAAGCCCCTTCTAATTCTATGATTATGCTAGTGTTCCACAGTATGGATTTCAGTGTTCAGTAAACTTAACCTCCTCAGTCTTTAGATTCATTTATCGGAGTCAAAATATTATTATTATTTTCTTGCATTATCCTTAAAGCCATGGAATATTTTGTATATCAGCCTTCAGTTTTGAGTGCCAGATTTTTGAAAGTTAGATGATTTCAGCATCCGTCATAGTCATGATGGGTTTGTCATTTGTCTCTAAGTTTAGCCCAGGTTTTACTCCCAGGAGCTCCCTGAAATATTTTCTTAGCACTACCCAATTTCACACTAGTTTCTGATCCAATTTTTCAGGAGCAAAACCCCCTTTCCTCTTTCTAATTCACCTTATTGTTTCATCTGCTCTGAAAAATACACTTACATTGTACATCCAAAGTGAAAGTATTACCAACCGATAAGAGTTTGCTTTGTGTAAAGTCCTGTTCAATTCATGATACATGTAACTTATTTATTTTTGATACCCTGCAGAAATTGTGTCCATTATATAAACTGCTGGTTTTCAGACTAAAAATAGTGGCCAAGGGACGGAGTTTATGATATTTGAGAAACTGTTATTGAAAGTCATAAATCAATGATATGGCCATCATTTAAACTTTTGGGGTAACTTTTAATGATTTCCTTTCCTTAAATGATTTGTGTTTGTTATGCTCTTTAGTGTAGTCATGATTTAAGCTGAAGCCTCATTCTAAGACTCTTCATTTTCAATTTTGAATTTATAACTGAGAGATGAGAAGCCTATATCCATTTTTCCAATTATTTGTGACTTGTCTGGAAATGGTGCAAGTGTCTATATTTTCCACTTCACCTCTCAATCTATAATTGTTACCCTCACAGATACTACTATCATTAGCATTCAAGCTTTCTTGGTATATTGCTTCTTAGTCCTGATTGCCATTTTCACAGCACATCCATCCATTCTTGTCTGCCAATCATTAATATCACCTTTCCATCAATCTCTAATTGAAATTGATTAGAAACAGCATGCTGCTCCATGTTCCAAGAGCACAACTTTCCCCTTTTCATGTTTTTCTGTTTGGTTTGTGTGTGTGTTAAAAATAAAAGCCTGCAAGTTTGGTATCTGAGCTTTTTTGTTTTCTCTTTAGATATCAGCATTGTCCTAACTACTAAAACAGAATGCATATAAATGCAGTGTTCACTCCACAGTTCTGGAAGCATTCTCCTTGATGCATTTGTGTGGATCTCCAATCAAGATTTAGCCATGGGTACAATTGCAGCTACCAGAAACCATGTCTCCAGAGCATTACTGCAGGTACCCTGTCTTCAGCCTGGCTCAAGGATCTATTTCATCCCTGAAATGCTTGCTTCTTTTAAAAGCAGCACAGGCTTTTGATGCCCAGTTACTAAGAGTGCCTCAGGACTTGGCTGCACTTCGCTATAGAGGGAATATCTCTTTTAATAAGAGAAAAGCCAGTTCTTTAGAATGCAATCACCAAAGTGGATAAGAATAAAGCGATTCTTGGTCTATGTTTTTAGACCAATGAGGCATCAGAATTTTAGTGCTTATATATATAGTTTTTCTTTTGCTATACTATTGGCTCTTGCGAGACTTGAATGTTTGGGGCATTTAGTAATAATCTTAGCAATTGGAAAGAAAATGGTTTCAGCTGCAGTTTGGCTATTCACCATTAACCAATATTTAATACACTCAAATATAAGATTACTCTCTTTTCAAACTGTAAAGACCAAAAGCACAATTCATTGGAATCTCTCTAGTGGTGGGATTCAAATACCTGAACAACTGGTTCTCTGCATGGACGCCACTTCCAGAAGTTCGTTCTGGGCCGGGGACACCTCCCAGGCCCAGAACAGCCCACTGGAAGTGCGTGGACACCACTTCCGGAAGTCCATTCTGAGCTTCAGAGGCCTTCAGAATGGACTTCCAGAAGTGGCGTCCATATACATTCTAGGCCTTGCGAAAAAGGGCTAGGGCATCAGCCGGTTCACCAAAGTCAACAAAAAATTAGCTAACCAGTGCAAACCAGCTGAATCCCACCACTGAATCTCTCTATCTACTTACTTTCTTTCTTTCTTTCTTTCTTTCTTTCTTTCTTTCTTTCTTTCTTTCTTTCTTTCTTTCTTTCTTTCTTTCTTTCTCTTTCTTTCTTTCTTTCTTTCTTTCTTTCTTTCTTTCTACAAACACACTTTCTCTGAGAGTTTTCCTTCTGAATTAATTTGAACAACCTTGATGATTGTTAGCTATATTCTCCTGTATATATATCTTTGTGTGTGTGTGTGTGCATGCGTGTGTGTATGTATATATTGAAAATGCTTGTGGCAAAAGCAGAATGGTGTATATTAGTTGCAGATCTGGATACCTCACACTAAAGTCTATAAAGAAAAGACTTCTATTTTCCAGTGGTGGCCTAGAAACTGTTTGGCATTGTCTCATTACTACTAAAAGGGTTGTTGTGAAGTCCACTGATACTTGGAATCCTTCTTCATTTTGATAGCTATTCACATTGGCCCTTTGTATTGGCTTCCAGACAAGTGCTGTCTAATTCCAGGACACGAGCCTGCAGCATCTCCAAGTTTCCTCCACACAACCTGAAAAAGTAAATGGGAAAGGCATGTTAAGTTACTCATTTTAGAAAACAGAGATAAGCTACAGAAGGGTTTATTAAGTAGATAGTATTATCTGGTGTCATAAAAATAAAAATAAAAATAAAAACAATGAGTTGTAGAATAAACATCTAGCTTATACTGTATGCTTTAGCTGGAATACTACATATTCTTAAAAATTGTTTTAATATTCTAATTATTTAAGACATCATTTATTCTGTTTTATGCATAATAATAATAATAGTAATAGTAGTAGTAGTAGTAATAATAATAATAATAATAATAATAATAATAATAATAATAATAATAATAATAATAATAATAATAATAATAATAATAATAATAATAATAATAATAATTTCGAATACAGACAGATCGCCATTTGGAACACAATATGCCGGATATCGCAGTTGTAGAGAACCGAAACGTACAGCTGATTGATATTGCTATACCAGGAGATGCCAGAGTCGAAGAAAAAGAACTGGAAAAAATTACGAAATATCGCGACCTGGCCATTGAAACTGCGCGATTATGGATGAAACGTGTAACAGTGGTACCCATTGTCATCGGGGAACTGGGAACTATGTCAAAAACCTTCGCAAAACACATCAAGAAACTGCAGCTTCCTGCAATAACTCCAGCAATGTTACAAAAAACTGCGCTACTCAGAACATCTTATATTTTAAGAAGGTACCTGGTTGACACCTAGGATGCTGGTAGCAACCCGTGTCAACCATCAGCACCAGCCAATTTGAATGTTCAGTTGACTGAGGTTCATGTTTAATGAATAAAAGATGATAATAATAATAATAATAATAATAATAATAATAATAATAATAATAATAATAATAATAATAATAATAATAATAATAATAATAATAATAATAATAATAATAATAATAATAATAATAAAAAGTTGGAAGGGGCCTTGGAGGTCATCTAGTCCAACCCTCTGCTCAGGCAGGAAGCCCTATACCATTTCAGACAAATGGCTGTCCAGTCTCTTCTTAAAAACTTCCATTGTTGGAGCATTCACAGCTTCTGGAGGCAGATTGTTCCACTGATTAATTGTTCTAATTGTCAGAAAATTTCTCCTTAGTTCTAGGTTGCTTCTCTCTTTGGTTAGTTTCCATCCGTTGCTTCTTGTCCTGCCTTCAGGTGCTTTGGAGAATAGCTTGACTCTCTCTTCTTTGTGGCAGCCCCTGAGATATTGGAACACTGCTATCATGTCACCCCTCATCCTTCATTAGACTAGACATACCCAATTCCAGCAACCGTTCCTTATATGTTTTAGCCTCCGGTCCCCTAATCATCTTTGTTGCTCTTCTCTGTATTCTTTCTAGACTCTCAACATCTTTTTTACATCGTGGTGACCAAAACTGGATGCAGTATTCCAAGTGCATTGTAAAGTGGTATTAACACTTCACGTGATCTTGATTCTATCCCTCTGTTAATGCAGCCTAGCACTGTGTTGGTTTTTTTGGCAGCTGCAGCACACTTGAGTGGCTTATGAATATTATCATTTTGTATCATCTAAGATACATTTCATAATAGCTTTCAGCTTAATGAGGAACAGAAAATATTTTTCCAGAAGACAATGCTGGAAGATAATGCTGATATAGCAAGAAAGTGACCTCCATCTGATGAGAAAGGACAGACTGCACAACTGAACATGCAGATTAAAGGGCAGTCAGTTTTCTTGTAAACTTTACACTATCTATGTGAACAGCAACGATTGTATTAAATCCTAAAGCCTTTTTAGTGCTCTGAAAATGATATTGTTATTTTAAGATGAAACATAATTACTATATAAATGTAATTTACATATAAAAGGTTGATTCCGAACTTGTTTTTATGTCCCATTAAATTCGTTGTGAACTAATTCAAATTATTAACTTGACCTGCAGATTTTAATATAAACTAACTGCAACTATTTATCTTTTCAATTACCCCAGAGATGTTATTATGCCAGAGAAGTTCATTAGCCTATAATATGATCACATTCATAGGGTATGACCAACACACAACTTTATGTGTGTATAAATACATTGCACGGACCTCTTAGCTGGTAGGATCAATGACAAATGAATATTGTTTTGCAACCTAATTTCTAGAGATCCTAGCTTGCACTAAAAAGTGCAAGTGTTCATAGGGTAAAAATGGGCATTGGTTCTTCTTCTTTATTGCATCATTAAAACATAGCAAAAATGACCAGTGCTCTCCTTATACGTATCAGGGAATGCTGCACATTGTTTGATACATAAACACTATGTGAAAGTCACAACTTATCAAGGCCATGATGGGAGGTGGAGGTCAATATCAAAACTAGACTGCCCTTTCTTTTTTCTTACATCATGCCTTGACTTCTTTAGCTTACTGTTTCTTGCTTCTTGTGTCTGCATTTGGCAAAACATTGCTTACGCCAAAAGGAAATGATGTGATAGGTATGCAGTCATATAGATAATATACTGTAGCACTGTAAAAGACAGCAGGTTTGTGGAGTTTTGGGATCTTTTTCTTTAAAGAGCCATACTGGAAGAAAACCTAAGTTGTTGCATCAACTCTCTGCTCCCTGAGCAATAATTATGTTTGCCTTTTAAAAAAAGCAATTACTTTTCAGAAAATAAAATAATATTTTACTGATACATATTTGTGCTGAGGGGACCAGTTTGGTATATTGGTTAAGGCACTAAGCTAAAAACTGGAAGACCATGAGTTCTTTGGAACAAAACCAACTGGGTGTCTTTGAGTCAGTCACTTTCTGTCAGCCTTAGAAAGAACAAGGCAAGGCACTCTACTAATCCTTGCCGAGAAAATTGCAGGGATCTGTCCAGGCAGTCACCAGGAGTCAATATGACTCAAAGGCACCCCCCCCCCAAAAAAAATGTGCTGAATTTTTTCTTCTTTGTACCTATCTTTTGATAAATAAATTGGCATACATTAGTATCAGCATTATTAATAAGTAACTTATCCCTCTCCTAAATCAGAAGCCTCCCAATTCAGTGGCCAGGGAATATGTTGCATTTTGCCTAATTCCAACTACTAAATTGCTTCAGACTGGATTGCCACCTGTATGATGGAAAGTGAGAAATTTAGCAAGTGATCCAAAGGGATGTCCCCAGGGTGCAGTAAAAATAGTCAAGATCATAACCACAATGGTGTAGCAATAGCACTTAAGATTTATATACTGCTTCATAGTGCTTTATAACCCTCTCTTAAGTGGTTTACAGAGTCAGCATATTGCCCCCAACAATTTGGGTCCTCATTTTACCAACCTTGGAAGGATGGAAGACCGAGTCAACCTTAAGCCGCTCAGAATTGAACTCCTGGAGTGAGCAGTGAGTTAGGCTGCAGAACTGCATTCTAACCATTGCACGTTGTAATTGAAGCTCTGCCTGTTTTTATAAGTATAGCTGACACAATACGTATAAAAAAACAAGCAAAGCTTTCATTGCTTTCATGGCCACCATCTTAACTTTTTTTTACCACATCCTGAGAGACAGCCCTGCCTAAATCATACTATTGTGTTTTCATAAGTGTTTTGACATTCTGGAAGGTCAGAAACCAAATCTGCAACTTCATTTTTTTCCATTTCTTTATGTAATGAAAAAGGAAGTATCAAATGATTGGCAAGTCTGCCTTCTCATTCAGAGTCTTTTCAATCATTATACTTTGAATCTGCCTACTCTAAATAGGAATGTCCTAAAACAAATATACTATCATATATTGATATATTATGACTAGCCACTGAGAACTACTAAAAGAGTGAAGGACTCCATCTTCAAATCAAATCACTGGCTATAAATACACATTAGCTACATTGTTTTAGGAATTATATCCAATTCATGTATCTAAATGAATAGAAGTTTTCCCAATAAATTATATTTAATTCTGTCCAAAGTTCAAAAGATTGAAGCTATATTAGAAATTAAAGTCTCTGGGACAGGAATGCACAAGATTTAAACATACCATTTTCATTTAATATTGATTTTTAGAAACATGAGCTTTTCGTTATAATGAGGAAAACATGTTAGGAAAAGATACCGGAATTAAATCCAAGAGGTGGAGCATCAGTCTTATTGCCAGAGACAATAAATAGTTGCAAAAGGGTTTTAGTTCTGATGTTATAATAAAAGTTCAGTTCAAGCTGTGCTCTGTAGCATACTGGGAAGCTTCAGACAAGTTCCCACTATCTAGGGAGCCTTACAGAAAAGTAGAACACAACAAAAGCTATTATTTAATATTTTTAAAAAATGAATACATATTTCTTTAGATTTCACCGAGTACAATTAAATAATTATAAATGTTAATCTGATTTTCTTATCCCAAATTTATAATAACACTCTTTATAGTAATTTTGAATTTGGAACCGTTTAAACAAAAAATAATTTAAAGGGGGTTTGTTCCAAAATTCTAGAGAATTGGTAAAATGCCAGGCCACTGGAGGACAGCAAATGATAGAATAGAATCGCAGTTGGAAAAAATGGCTTAGGCTGAGTGCAGTACAAAAAAATCCAAATGAAAACATCCCATGCAGATGGCCGTCTAACTTCTACTTGAACATTTATAATAAAGAACTATATCTACATGAAGGGAAGCAGGCAGTAGGGTACCTCTGCATGCTTGAAGATGCTCTTCAACATCTTCATAAATGGTTTAGATGAGGGGAACACATGAAATTTGCAGATGACACCAAGCTGGGGGGAATTGCCAATACTTTGGAAGACTCAAGATTCAGAAGGATCTTGATAGACTTGAGCATATTCAACAAGATGCATTTCAGTGGTGAGAAAAGTAAGGTCCAGAACTTAAGCAGGAAAAATGAAATGCATGGGTATAGAATAGAGGGTACTTGGCTCAACAATAATAACTGTGAGAGAGATCTATATGTCCTAGTAAACGTAAGTATGAGCCAGTAGTGTTGTAGCTGCCAAAAAAGCAAACACAGTACTAGACTGCACCAACAGAAGGATAGCATCAACGTCACAGGAAGTGATAGTACAACTCTATACTGCACTAATGAGGCCACATTTGGAGTACTGCATCAGATTCTGGTTAACACAAAAAAGATGTTGGGGCCCTAAAAAGAATGCAAAAAAGAGCAACAAAGATAAAAGGTCTGGAGGCTAAATCATATGATAAAAGGCTATGGGAACTAGATATCTTTAACCTAATGAAGAGAAGACTCAGGGAGACATGATAGCAGTATTCCAATACTTGAAGGACTGTCATAGGGAAGAGGGTGTCAATTTATTCTCCATAGCACTTGAAGGCAGGACAAAAAGCAATGGGTACAAGCTTGTCAACGGGAGATTCAATCTGGAAATAAGGAGGAATTTCCTGACAGTGAGAACGATTAATCAATGGAACAGCTTGCCTCTCAAGAATTGTGTGTCTTCCATTGCTAGAGGTTTTCAAGAAAAGATTGGACAACCATTTGTCCAGAATGGTATAAGGCCTTGGGCTGGGGATTGGACTAGAAGATCTCCAAAGACCTTCCAGACCTATGATTATATGATCTCTGTGGGCCAAAAGTTTCCTCATAAATCTCTTGCTTTGTGATACCTAACATATGGGGAAACATCTTTTGATGTGGATGGACAAAGACAAAGGCAACTCTAGGGTGCATCAACATAAGTCTTTTTGCCCCCAATTCATGCAAAATAATTAGTGCATCCAATTGTGGCTATCTTAAGAGGGATTCAAAGAAACTGGAACAGGTTCAAGAAAATGTAACAATATTGATTACAGGAGTAGAAACTAAGTGCCACAGATTCTTGTTGAAGGAATCTGGCTTGTTTAGATTTCTTGTTAAGTCTTAGAGACTTAATAGAATAACTGTCATCAAACTCTGAAAACATGTCACACCATGATCTGTTCTCAGTGGTTCCAGAGGGCAAGACACAGAACAATGGTCTTAAAACAAAGAAAGGCACATCCTACTAAATGTTAGGAAAAAACCCTCCTAATAATAAAAGCAGTGGATAGTGGAACCAATTACCCAAGTGAGCTCTCTTCACTTGATGTGATCAAGGTAGAGGCTAGACAGCCACCTGTCAAGGAAGTTTTAATTTGGATTCTTGTCCAAGAAACTGGAGTCAGTAATTTACATGGCCTTTCAACTCTATGAGGCAATGATTTGGAATTTGCCTTTTTTTTTTAAACAGCAGCTGCACATGGGGTGGACATTTCCATTACACATAACTCCAATAATCCTTTCCTTTTAATTAGTATGGGAGAACCAGAGTTTCTCATGACAGAAAACAGAGTTAACCATACTATAGTTGTTCGCTGCAAAGCCAAGAGGTACAGGGCAAAATGTCAATTAAACCATGTGAAGGATGAGAGAAAGAAGCATCAAAATAAAATTATAATAGATATAAAGAAAAAATATATATTTTTATGTTATCAGAGGCCAACGTGAATATTGTACTAGCCTGTTTCCAGCGTGCAACAAAGTTTCCTATCTAGACATGCTGTGTTTTGCATCAGAGAGCTTTAAGTGTCAGAGAACCTATCAAATAGACCAGATCAGAAAAGAAAACTAGAACAATACTTCATTAAAATATGCTGTAGTGACACTACCTTATAATCCTGTGCTTTTCCTCCCCTCCCTGTAATACTCCAGGGAGTATGAGTCTTTTTTTAATATTTTCTCCTTGGATTTAATGCATGCTTCTGCACCTGCTGTGGCTTCTGGATGGCTTCCTCAAGGTCATCTCTATGGCTCTCTACATTAAGCTGTGCATGAATTTAGAGTCTAACCACATCAAACCACACTAGATTTAACATCCAGGAAATTCTCTGAAGTCTTCCAGTGAGCCTGACAGTCATTGATAATTCATACCTCATTAATGTGTAAGTTTAGATTTCTGTTCTGCCAACATGTATCCTTTTATAGTATTTATACTTTATTGAATTTGAAGCCCTAACCTAGTAGAGGCAGTTTTTTTATTCTATTTACAATACCTTCTTGATGTTACCGCTCTCAATAGTTTAGTATCAGCAGCAGACATGGTCACAACACTGTTCAGCCATAATTTTAGACCATATATACTGTATGTGTACAAGTTTAAAAGTACTGGATCCAATTCTAGGGGACCATATCACATTTTGTGTGATAATTTCCCATTTATGCCTGTTCTGATTTCCACTGTTAACCAGCTGTCAGTTTATTAAAAACACTTGTACCCTTATTCCATGGCATCTGAGTGTAGTGAGGGATTACATCAAGGCTTTGGGATAAAGGTCTAGTAAATGAGATGATTCTCTTTATAAAATGGGAAGGAAATAGCATAGAAACAGCACACATGGAGCCTCCACACCATATACCAATTCTTAATGTCTGGTTTCACATAATATACTAAGTCCTATGTCTTGAATAACAAAACACAAATGCTTTGTCAAGCTTTCTCATTGATGGCCCCTCTATAATCTAGAACAACCTATTCCAAATAGCCAGAACATTATGATTATATTTTTTTAAGAGCCATGAAAGCATAGGAGTTACCAAGATTTTATTTCTCATGAACAATAACACATAAGAGTTGTTATTGTTACATATGCTACTGGTTCACTATTAAACTTTTTGTGTTGTTATTTGTAAGCTACCTAGAGCAGTCTCTAAGAGAAACAAAAATAACATGCTATGCGAAAAAAATATGAACAAATAATCAAATGTTCAGATTTGCTGGTTTAATACAGAGACCATATATTAGATAATGCCTGTTTTATCACAATTTACTATCCTGACTCCATTTTAATCTTGTCAAGCATGTTATGATTGTTGAAATGAGGGAAGGTGGCAGGATTATCCTACCTTTTCAAAGAGTATGCATAATAGAGCTTTGGACTCTTGGATGTTATAGGAACAATTGTATTTTGACTTATTCTAAATAACTCTTATTGCATCGCTATTGTCAAGTGTTGGCTATATAGTCTTACCACCAAAAGGATATATTAGCATTTTCCATTACTAATAAAAAGCAAGTGTTGCCTTAATGCTAAAATTTGCATTTTTTTCTTTAAAAAAAAATTCAATCAAGTTTTGAAAGTGCAGGAAAATGCAAAAAAAAAAAAAAAGCCTACTGTCCTTAGTAAAAAAAACAGGGGTGGGGTGCGGAGTTGTAAGAGAAATGTGTTTCAGCATACTTCATTTTGTCTTCTGTTTTTGAAGCTCAAAATTGTATTCTGGGAAATCTTATGAATTTTTTAAAATGCTGACAATGTACATTGAAAGTATTTCAGTATGAAAATGCAACCAATTACTTTTTAATATTGTTTTGTACATTTACTGACTTTACGGGAATGTGGATATTGCAATGCTTAGGTCAGCATTATATGCTGTATATTTTTGTTCTATATAGAAGGCTGTCCAGAATCTAAGCAATCTGCTTTATAGCTCCATTTAGATGTTTATGAAGGACAATATAGTGAGACTTTTTTTCCTTCTGTAAATGTGGATATCTATCCAGTCTCATTCTCACAAATAGAAGGCAATGTCATGACTTTAAAATATATTTATGTAAAAAAATGAAAGCTCTAAAAGATTATATGGGGGAACAATTTATAAATGCATCTTCAGATCTTTTTTTATCTGTCAGACAAGAAAATAAATGTTTTTGGAGGATTACCTCCATCTCTTCTGGCTACTGGAGGAACCAGGCATGTAAATTGAATGCAAAATTGAGTTCAAGGTTCAATGTGCTGCTTTTTGAAAAATAGTCTGATTAGGTTTTGATCAAATCAATGGTCTCCCATTTTTGTTTGGAATAAGACCTATACATTTCTTTCCAGGACTTGCTTGCTAGGTTCCCTATAATGTTTGTTGTACTTTTGGTTCTAAACCTGTTCCATTTTGTCTGAAAACAGGACTGGACACAATTCTTGAGGTAGGATATGACCAATGTAGAATAACGAGGAGGTATTATTTCCCAAGACTGTGACATGAATATAAAAAAGCATGTCTTCAACTACTATCTGAAGAAGATGAGGCAGAACTGTTCAGAGTTGTTCCAGAATAAAGGACAAGAAAAAAATGGGTTTAAAATACAGGAGGAGGTGTCTCTCCATCAAGGCATTGAAACATAAATTGGATGCTCAGCTGTTGGGGATGCTATAATACTGGATTTCTGCAGTTGGAATGGATTATCCTGAAGATGATGTTACATTCTATGAATGAATCCACCAGTTTTGTGGTTTAGAAACAATCATTTTATTGATGCAGCTGAAAAATGCATTTTCCTTTTTTGTAGCATTATCAAATGATGTTGCTGCATCATTTTCAGCTTGCAGTCAATTGCTTTTTTTAGCCCATTTCTCTACCATATCAACTTGAGTTCCATTTCTGAATTCTACTATATCAGCTATCCCCAAATTTGATTGGTATTCCCTTCACTCCTGCTTATTATTATTATGTTATTTAAATTTATTAAATTTAAAACATTAAAAATGTTTAATAGAGCCCCAAACTGTAATCATGGCATCCCACATACTTCAATTTAGTTTGATGAGGAATGAACAATGAATATTCTTTAATAATTCACATCAGTTGAATTGTGATGCCACCTAATCCACACTTTTAGCTTTTTAATCAAAATATTATGAGATGGTTTGTCAAATACTTTGTTGAAATTAGAATATATGATGTCTCAAAATTCCCATAATTTACAAAGAAAACTCCCAATTAATACATGAAATAAGGTTAGTATGCAAGTCTGGTTCTTGACAAATCCATGATGATTTCTGTTAATAATTATTAGGTCTGTGCAGAGCAATGTAGATTCACTATGATGAAATGACCGCCACCATGAAGCTAATGTGATTCACTTCATCGAAGTAAAAAGGCACCCAATTTACCTAAATGAAGTAAATCATAAACCACTTCAGACCATCACCTCAGGATAAGACTTCCCTCAGCCTTTTCAACCTGTATTCACTGAAGTGCTTCCAGATATGACAGCTTCAGAATTGCCCATAGCAATTTTGGCAAAAGACCCGGAGGAGCCTCCAAGCTGGTTGCCTTTGAAGTAAGTAATCCTGCAGCTTTCATTGAAGCCATTCTGAAAATGTTTCAGCCCATGCTCTGCCAGAAGGTTCCTGAAGAAGGCACTTAATAGTCTTCCCCCATGGCTCAAACTCAGAGAGAGAAGACTTAAGAAAATCCTTGAACTGTAGGAAGATGAAGCCTCACAAGTTCATAAACTTTTAGCATTATTATATAATTTTAATGATATTTTTCTTATTTTTAACAACAACAACAACAACAACAACAACAACAACAACAACAATAATAATAATAATAATAATAATAATAATAATAATAATAATAATAATAATAATAATAATAATAATAATAATAATAATAATAATAATAATAATAATAATAATAATAATAATAATAATAATAATAAAAACATTCACAACTTCTGGAAGCAAGTTGTTCCACTGATTAATTGTTCTAACTGTCAGGAAATTTCTCCTTAGTTCTAGGTTGTTCCTCCCTTTGATTAGCTTCCATCCATTGCTTCTTGTCCTGCCTACAGGTGCTTTAGACTGAGCAGGGCTTTTCAACCTGTGGTACATTAACGAGTGGCAGGTGGTACGCAGCCCTGCCTAGCCAAGTGTAGTGGGGGAGAGAAAGAGCCAGCGCAGGCAAGGACTTACAGTGAGAGAGTCCTCTGGAGCTGCAGAGACAAAGGGCCCAGGCTGTTCTGGCTCACCCTCCCCCATGAGAAAGGGAGGAGATGGAGAGTGGAAGGATTCTTATGTGCTTTTGTGACTTTGAAGTTCTGGGATTTGTGCAATGTGGGCTTTGTGTTCTTAAGGAGTGTTTGGCAATTTCTATTTGGCTGATGGCTGATGTCTCATGTTAGCTTCTATTGCTCTGCTATTGTTAGCTATAGGTTTTGCTGCAGGGGATTTTGGAAGTATTTTTCTCCTGAATGGATTTTGCCTGTAGATTCTTTTACTTATGAATGGAGCCATTTGGGGAGGCTGCCTTAGCCGGCAGCCAATACTTACTACATTTTTTTTTCTTCCTTACTTTCCTTTCTAGCCAGTAGCTAATTCTTAAAGGGAAATGTGCCTTTTTAAGCTAGTTCACTCAGCAGTTTGTCTTTTCTGTTTCTGGAGGCTTTTCCTTGTTTGATGAATATATGGAAGAGAAAAAATATGGGGGGGGGGGTCAAATTCTTCCTTCAAAAGGAGGTGGGCATGAGAAAGAGGGAGGCAGGGAAGGAGGTAGGCAGGGAAGTCCTGTCTTAGCACTTGGCCACCAGCAGCCCTGCCATTGACTTTACTTGTCAAAAGGTTGCAAAAGGGGATCACATGACCCTGGGACACTGTGACCATCATAAATATGAATCAGTTGCCAAGCATCCAAATATAAATCACATGACCCTGGGCATGCTGCAATGGTCATAAATGTGAAAATGATTATAAGTCATTTCAGTGCAATTGCAACTTTGAACAGGGGTTTTTTTTGGTCATCAAGTTTTTGACACCTTGCTAGGTGGTACTCGAATATTGCCATATCCTAAAAGTGGTACAATCGGTGAAAAGGTTGAAAAGCCCTGCTTTAGAGACTAGCTTGACTCCTTCTTCTTTGTGGCAACACCTGAGATATTGGAACACTGCTATCATGTCACCCCTCCTCCTTCTCTTCATTAAACTAGACATACCCAATTCCAGCAACTGTTCCTTCTATGTTTTAGCCTCCAGTCCCCTAATCATCTTTGTTGCTCTTCTCTTTCTAGAGTCTCAACATCTTTTTTACATCGTGGTGACCAAAACTGGATGCAGTATTCCAAGTGTCGCCTTACCAAGGCATTATAAAGTGTTATTAACACTTCACGTGATCTTGATTCTATCCCTCTGTTAATGCAGCCTAGCACTGTGTTGGCTTTTTTGGCAGCTGCAACACACTGTTGGCTCATATTTAAGTGATTGTCCACTAGGACTCCAAGATTCCTCTCATAGTTACTACTGTTGAGCAAGGTACCACATACTGTACCTGTGCATTTAGTTTTTCTTGCCTAAATGTAGAACCTTACTTTTTTCACCATTGAATTTCATTTTGTTAGATAGTGCCCAATGTTCAAGTCTGTCAAGATCCTTCTGTATCTTAAGCCTATATTCTGGAATTTTGGCTATTCCTGCCAGCTTGCTGTCATTTGCAAATTTGATGAATTCCTCAATTAAATCATTGGTGAAGATGCTGAAGAGTACTCGGCCAAGAACATATTTTACAGTATATGTGGCCCAAGACAATTCCTCTTCACTCAGTGAGACTCAGGCAAGCCAAAAGTTGGACACCCATGCCTGAAATACTGGTTGCTGGGAAAACAGTGGAAGGGGTCTGTAACTCTCCACTGCAGCATGTGAATCTAGTTGGCTATTGTTTGACACATACTAGATTCATCTATGGCTTGATCCATTAGGACTCTTATATTCTTACGCAGGCCATTGCATAACTGAACTTGTTCCATCAGGACTGAACTACAGAAAACATACTTTAAGTGATGAAAAATCACAAAATAAGTAACTAGAGATAAATAAATGAAGACCAACCATGAAGCAGGAATGAAACGTTTTTTTACTTAAATTCTTTTTTTACACAGAAAATGCCTTTACTGCTAGAATTTGTTGAACAAATCAAATAATGAACATGTATTTGGAAATTTTCTACATTTGTGATCTATCCTATTATATATAGAAGAAGAAGCTGAGCTGGAAGGGAGGGTTAAATATGTCATCAGTTTGGAGTAATTGCATTGTCACAAAATAACTAAGTCCAGCCCCTTCCCCACTCTCCATTAATTCTGTTTACCCTTATTTAGTGCCAATTTATCTTTGACCTTTAGTTGACTAGATTCTCGAATTACAGGTAGCAATAATAAACTTTTCTGTGCTTTGAACTCAGTGAATGTTCCTGGTTACTCACGCCTGACATTATGTGAATTCAAGTAATTGGATTTTTTAAAAAAATGATAATAATAAAGTTGATGACATTGTAAACTTAAGGAATTTTGGTGAACTATATTTTTAGATTCTAAAACTGGTATGTGCTATTCTCTAGAAATTTAAAGGTCCATAGTCAACTGTTCTTTTAAAGCTCATGTGCCACAATTAAATGACCAAGATGCCTTACTTAAAGAAATTACTGTCTTGATATTAAAGCAGTACTGAGCTTGCATTTCACCTTTTGCATTCAAGCACTCATACAGGTCTCCTGCTTAAAATTATTTCATTTTAATGCTAATAACTGATCAAACTGCTATTTCTATTACACAAGGAAATAGTACAATATTACACAGTCCACGCTCACACTTGCTCATACTGTATGCAATCACTATTTTGTTTCTTATTGCTCAGACATGACCAAAGTTTGTCCAAGCAGTATCCATGGATGGAAACTGACTTTTTAATTTAAGCAGATTTTGCATAATGTGTTGTGACCTATTTAAGATCCATTTTTATTGTCCTGAACCCTGTTGCTACTTTAATGTATGCTCATTCCTCACCATTTCCAAAAAACCAAAAATGAGGTGTAAAACTGCTGCTGTAAGATGATTTCCTGAAAATGTCATTTCCTTACTATAAAGCTGATAGTAAGAAGCATATCTCTTAGAGGCCAAAATAATTACCTGGTTATTTTGTATAACAGAGGAAGGCCACAGAAAAGAATGTACATAGCTTAGGGTTGAATTGTGGAGTCCTTTGTTTGCTTGAAGACTTTTCATAGTCTTGTTTGCCTGAAGACGTTTTGTTACCAAACTACCATAAGTAACACTCTCACAATGATGTTATCTAGTTGGTAATGTGTGTTCCCTACTTGGCTAATGAAACACATGCAAGCAAACAACCAAGTCAGAGAGCACCAAGAACTCCAGAGATAGCTAATTCAGCATTGTGCAATGTCGTTTATGCATTAGTTTTTCTCCAAGCATCTTTCCAAAGTAATAATATGCATCCACTAAATGCAAAACACAATATAAAATGACTGTAGGAATTTAATACCTTTCCAATCAATCAATCAATCAGTCAGTCAGTCAGTCAGTCAGTCAGTCAGTCAGTCAGTCAGTCAGTCAGTCAGTAAGTAAGTAAGTAAGTAAGTAAGTAAGTAAGTAAGTAAGTAAGTAAGTAAGTAAATAAATAAATAAATAAATAAATAAATAAATATTTTTTTAATATAGGGAATCATATGTTAATTAAAAATAATAATAAATAAATAAAGACAGATAGAAGCTAATGAAACTGTGAACTTTGAAATAATCTTTCCCAATCTTATAATAATAGATCTTATAATAATAGATCCAAATGATTTGGAGCAGATTAAGGACAGATAACAAGTATTTGTTCACATAAAATGTATTTTTTAGATCTTTTTAATAATCTTTTATAATTAATTTTATTACGTGCTTTTATCCAGCATTAGACTATACTCAATGTATTTTTATTGTCAGGTCAGTATGATTCAGTTTTTCTGAAGGTAGCTAGGTTTGTTACACTGTCTGTAAAACTAGGCAGACCTTGGTCACCCATTGATTACATCATTAATTGTAATATATTGCTATGTCTTCTTGTGTTGGTTCTGTTTAGTTTTGTTTTATTTGAATGTTTAATTTATGTATTGGCCTTTGGCTATAATAATAAAAATTGAATTGAATAAAATGTATTATCAGTTTGTCAATCAGAATAGACCTGAAAGGAACTTTGGAGGTCTTCTACTCTAACCCCTTGCTCAAGCAGGAGACCCTATACCATTTCAGATAGATGGTTGTCTAATCTTTTCTTAAAAACCTCCAGTGATGAAGCGCCTACAAGTTTTGAAGGTAAGCTGTTCCACTGGTTAATTTTTCTCATCATTAGGAAGTTTGTCCTTAATTCCAGGTTGCTTCTCTCCTTGATTAGTTTCCATCTATGGTGTCTTCCCTTCCCTTCTGGTGCTTTGGAAAATAAGTTGACCCTCTCTTCTTTGTGGCAGCCCCTCAAATACTGTTATCATATCACCCCTAGTCCTGCTTTTCTCTAGATTGGCCATACCCAATTCCTGCAACTGTTCTTCATATGTTTTTGTCTCCAGGCCCTTCTTTGCACTTTTTCCAAAGTCTCAACATCTTTTTTGTAATGTGGTGACCAAAACTGGATGCAGTATTCCAGGTGTGATCTTTATTTTTTATTTTATTTTTTTGTAACAAGTTTTATTAATTTTTCAATTTTACATCCAAATATTTAGGAAGCAGCGTGGTGATTGGGTAATCAATAGTCCAATAACAGAGTCTTTCATACATATCTCAGGTTACATCATTAAAGGTTCCCTCTCTATTTCCCTTAATTATTATATCACATTCAAGTTAATACATTTCTAATTATAGCTCAATCAATCAATACATTTGTCAATATAATTTTACTTATTCATATCCAAGTCCTGTTTTGAAGTTTTACCTAATTTCAATTACCATATTCCAATTTAGCCTTTAATATCCATAGCCAACACTCCAGAAGACAGGCTTAAGATACAGGAGGATCTGGACACACTTGAACACTGGGCACTATCTAACAAAATGAAATTCAATGGTGAAAAAAGCAAGGTTCTACATTTAGGGAAGAAAAACCAAATGTACAGGTTTGCTCAATAGCAGTAACTGTGAGAGGGACCTTGGAGTCCTAGTGGACAATCACTTAAATATGAGCCAGCAGTGTGCTGCAGCTGCCAAAAAGGCCAACACAGTGCTAGGCTGCATTAACAGAGGGATAGAATCAAGATCACGTGATGTATTAATACCACTTTACAATGCCTTGGTAAGGCCACACTTGGAATACTGCATCCAGTTTTGGTCACCACGATGTAAAAAAGACATTGAGACTCTAGAAAGAGTACAGAGAAGAGCAACAAAGATGATTAGGGGACTGGAGGCTAAAGCATATAAGGAACGGTTGCTGGAATTGGGTATGTCTAGTTTAATGAAGAGAAGGACGAGGGGGGACATGATAGCAGTGTTCCAATATCTCAGGGGCTGCCACAAAGAAGAGGGAGTGAAGCTATTTTCCAAGGCGCCTGAAAGCAGGACAAGAAGCAATGGATGGAAACTAATCAAGGAGAGAAGCAACCTAGAACTAAGGAGAAACTTCCTGACAGTTAGAACAATTAACCAGTGGAATAACCTGCCTCCAGAAGTGGTGAATGCTCTAACACTGGAAGTTTTTAAGAAGAGACTGGACAGCCATTTGTCTGAAATGGTGTAGGGGTTTCCTGCCTGGGCAGGGGGTTGGACTAGATGACCTCCAAGGTCCCTTCCAACTTTATTATTATTATTATTATATTTAACTTTGTGTAACCCAAATTTCCCTAATTTCATTACAGAATAGTTATCGTATCTAAAATACACATATTACTCAGTTAGTTACATTCTTACTTTATTTCACAAATATATTCTATTTCTCATCTTAGTATTGTCACAAACCAACTTCTATAATACAATTCAAAACTATACTCTAATGGCTAATTTTCATTTCCCTTATAAATCTAAGTCCTAAATATTAAATCAATCAATATCTTTAAAAATCTCCTTAGCCCATTAAGTAAGATTTTAAGCTCTTCCATTATCAGTCAACAGAAAAAAAGGAGGAGGGAAGGAGAATCCCATTTTTAAATCTAACTCTAGCTTTCTTTTTGTGCCATACAGGCTTCCATACCAGTGCCTTTAAATCCTCAGATGTGTCTCCCTTCATTCCTACACATGTTATTTGAATCAAGGGAGAGCATCCAGTTATCAACTTTTCAAAGGAACTGGCCCCTTTGTAATCATTAGATTGTTGGCCTAATAGTTCAAATCTCCATGTTTGATTTAAGATATTTGTCGTCAGTTCAGTCTGGTCTTCTTCTTCTTCCAGTTTAATCTGGCTAGAATAAGAGGTCATGTCCAGTGTTGTGGTTGTTATTTGATTGTCTGGTTTGTCTAAATTCTCAATATGTTGTGTTTGTTGATCTTTAGTGTCCTCCATCTTAGTGTTGTTTTCTTCCGTTTCTGTTGCTTTTTGAGTTGCAGGCTCTTTAGTTGAAATCAGGTTTTGACTGTCAAAGTTCTCAGTAAATTGTACTTGTTGTTATGTAGAATCCTCTTTGATATTAGTTTGTACCTCTTCTATTGTTTTTTGGATTGTAAGTTCATTAGTTGGAATCTGGGCTTCAATTTGTGATTTTAAGGTGACATCTTTGTCTTTCACTCTGGAATTCATTAGCTCAGTGGCTTCAAGGATTTTTTCAAGTATGAGTTTATAGTTGAGTTGTGGGTAGAATTCCTCCATTTCTATGGTAATTAGACATAGTCCTTTAGTGGAGGCTATGTTTAATAAAAGTCAGCAAATGTTCACCTCCACTATATCTTAGAAGTTGTTTTCACCACCCAGCTGTTTCAAATTCTTATCTTTTTTAGATAGTAGGAAGGACAAATCTAGGCAGTAAGCAGGCCTCACAGTCAAAAAAACTCACTTGCTGTACCAGGCTTCGCCACAAGATGTCCCTGATAGCATATAAAATCTTTTTCCAGACACCAGTTAGGCTTTTATCCAATTGAAAAAAAACTTTTTCCAATTTAATAAATAGATATGGTAATAGGTCCACAATAGGAACTTTTTGGGACCCCAAATATCCAAAAAGTACAAGTCCAGTTATTTAGTTGTTTAGGTTAGTTGTTCTTTTCTTTTCTTTTCTTTTCAAAGCTTTAGTTTCCCAAGGTAGGCAGACGCCGCTATGTTAAAAGCGGGGAAGAAATTTCAGGAGGCTTTCACAGGAAGATAGTTGGGATAGAAGAAAGGTAGAGTAAGGTCTCACCCAAGTCCTCCGCGGTGCTTTCGTTGTGCTTGGTAGTGATTTTGGCTTTCGGCTGGCACGGCTTAATGATCGGCCATGTTAATGGCTGATCTTTTCTCCGATGGTCCAAAGGAGCTGCCTCAGATCAAACGGAAGGGCTGCTGCCCTTCCGCGATCTGTAGAGGGTCCTCCTCATGGTCGTCGCCCCTCCAGGGCGACTTATGACCCTTTTCAGGGTAGCCCAACGGAGGGAAACCAGGCCGCGAAGAGAGCGTTCATCCCGCACGTCCGCCAGCGCCGCAATCTGGAACCGGAAGCCATCTTACTAACAATTTATAAAGCGGTTTTAATACTTCACGTGATTTTGATTCTATGCCTCTGTTTATACAACTAAGGATTGTATTAGCGTTTTTGGCTGCTGGCTCATGTTTAAGTGATCATCCACTAGAACTCCAAGGTCCCTCTCGCAGGTACGGTTTTTGAGCCAGGTTTTGCCTAAACTGTACTTGTACCTTTGGTTTTTCCTGCCTAAGTGTAAAATCTTGCTTTTCTCTACATTAAATATCATTTTGTTGGATAGGGACCATTGTTCAAGTCTGTCAAGATCTTTTTGGATCCTACCTTGTCTTCTATTCCTGCCAGCTTAGTGTCATCTGCAAATTTGATATGTTCCACTTCTATTCCCTTATCTAAGTCATTTATGAAGATATTGAAGAGTACTGAAGACTACTAGGCCTAAGACGGAACATTGTGGTACTGTTTACACTTCCCTCCATGTAGATGTAGTAACATTAAGGACTGCTCGTTGAGTATGGTTTGTCAGCCAATTACAAATCCATCTGGTGGTGATGCTGTCTATCACACATTTTTCTAGTTTACCAAGAAGTAGGTTGTGGTCTACTTTCTCAAATGCCTTGCTGAAGTCTAAGTATACTAAACTAAGTAGTAGTAGTAGTAGTAGTAGTAGTAGTAGTAGTAGTAGTAGTAGTAGTAGTAGTAATAATAATAATAATAATAATAATAATAATAATAATAATAATAATAATAATAATAATAATAATAATAATAATAAAAAGAATAATACAATAATAATATAATTAATAATAATAATAATAATAATAATAATAAAGTTGGAAGGGACCTTGTGGAGGTCATCTAGTCCAACCCCCGCTCAGGCAGGAAAAACCTTACCACCATTTCAGACAAATGGCTGTCAGTACTCTTCCTTTAAAACTTCCAGTGTTAGAGCATTCACCACTTCTGGAGGGCAGGTTGGTCCCACTGGTTAATTGTTCTAACTGTCAGGACAGTTTCTCATAGTTCTAGGTTGCTTCTATCCTTGATTAGTTCCATACCGTGATTCTTGCCTGCCTTCAGGCGCTTGAAAAATAGCGTCACTCCTCTATTTGGGCAGCCCCTGAGATATGGAACACTTGTATCAGTCCACCATCGTCCTTCTCTTCATTAAACTAGACATACCCAATTCCAGGCAAAACGCTTCTTTATATGCTTAGGCCTCCAGTCCCCTATCATCTTTGTTTTGCTTTCTCTGTAATCTTTCTAGAGTCCTCAACGTCTTTGTACATCGTGGTGTACAAAAACTGGATGCAGTATTCCAAGTGTGGCCTTACCAAGGCATTGTAAAGTGGTATTAATACTTCACGTGATCTTGATTCTATCCCTCTGTTAATGCAGCCTAGCACTGTGTTGGCCTTTTTGGCAGCTGCAGCACACTGCTGGCTCATATTTAAGTGATTTCCCACTAGGACTACGAGGTCCCTCTCACAGTTACTGCTATTGAGCAAGGTACCCCTATACTATACCTGTACATTTGGTTTTTCTTCCCTAAATGTAGAACCTTGCTTTTTTCACCATTGAATTTCATTTTGTTAGATAGTGCCCAGTGTTCAAGTCTGTCCAGATCCTCCTGTATCTTAAGCCTGTCTTCTGGAGTGTTGGCTATTCCTGCCAGCTAGGTGTCGTCTGCAAATTTGATGAGTTCCCCATCTATCCCCTCATCCAAATCGTTGATGAAGATGTTGAAGAACACTGGGCCCAGAACAGAGCCCTGGGGCACCCCACTACACACTTCCCTCCATGTAGATGCGGTTCCATTGAGGACCACACGCTGACTCCGGCCCGTCAGCCAGCTACGGATCCATCTGGTGGTGATGCTGTCTAACCCACATTTTTCTATTTATCGAGTAGTAGGTTGTGATCTACTTTATCAAATGCCTTACTGAAGTCCAAGTAAATTATATCCACAGCATTCCTCTGATCCACTAATTTTGTCACCTGGTCAAAGAATGCAATAAGATTTGTCTGGCATGATCTGTTTTTGACAAACCCATGTTGGCTTTTAGTAATGACTTTGTTTGCCTCTAGGTGTTCGTTGATTCGTTGTTTGATTATCTTTTCCAGAATCTTCCCAGGTATTGAGGTCAGGCTGATAGGAAGACCTGGGTCCATTTTTTTTCCTTTTTTGAAGATGGGAACTACATTAGCTCTTTTCCAGTCCTCCGGTAGTTCCCCAGTGCTCCAGGATCTTTGAAAAATATAGTTCAATGGTTCTGAGGTCGCATCTGCCAGTTCCTTGAGAACCCTGCAGTGTAATCCATCTGGTCCTGGTGATTTGAACTCGTCTAGGCTGGACAGGTGCTCACTTACCGTTTTCTTGCCTATCTTAACTTGTGTTTCTATTCTGTTTTTTATGGCACTATTTTTGGTAGGTTGGTCTGTTTTTTCCCTTTGTGTAAAGACAGATGCAAAAAACGAGTTAAATAGTTCTGCTTTCTCCCTGTTGCTTGTCACCTTCTTGCCACTTTCACCCACTAATGGACCAATCATTTCCTTCACTTTTTCTTGTTTTTTACATGTTGAAAGAAGCTTTTTTTGTTATTTTTTACTTTGGTCGCAAGCCTTAGTTCATTTTGAGCCTTAGCTTTCCTCACTTCATCTTTGCAGGCTCGGGCTATTTGCTGATATTCTGACTTAGTTATGTGCCCCTCTTTCCACTTTCTATACTTGTCCTTTTTATCTTTCAATTAACCAGAGAGTTCTTTATGCAGCCATGCTGGTTTCTTTTGAGAGCTGTTATTTTTCCTCTTTGTTGGTATTGTGCTAGACTGGGCTTTTATTATCTCACTTTTCAAAATTTAAGTGATTGTCCACTAGGACTCCGAGGTCCCTCTCACAGTTATTGCTATTGAGCAAGGTACCCCCTATACTATACCTGTACATTTGGTTTTTCTTGCCTAAATGTAGAACCTTGCTTTTTTCACCATTGAATTTCATTTTGTTAGATAGTGCCCAGTGTTCAAGTCTGTCTAGATCCTCCTGTATCTTAAGCCTGTCTTCTGGAGTGTTGGCTATTCCTGCCAGCTTGGTGTCGTCTTCAAATTTGATGAGTTCCCCATCTATCCCAGTATATTCACTGGTCTACTAATTTAATCATTTTGTCAAAGAATGAATTATGATTGGTTTGGCATGATCTATTTTTAGCAAACCTGTGCTCGCTATTAGTTATAACTTTATTTGTTTCCAGATGTTCACAGATGTTTTTTATTATTTTTTATATTATATTATAATATAAGGTATTTATGTTAAGCTGATTGGTCTATAGTTTCCTGGGTCTCTCCCCCCCCTTTTTTTTTGAAGATGGGCACCACATCAGCTCTTTTCCAATCTTCTGGTAGTTCCCTGGTACCCCAGGATTTTTTAAAGATATGGTACAATGGTTCTGAGATAACGTCTGCCAGCTCTGTCAGAACTCTGGGATGTAATCCATCAGATCCTGGTGATTTATATTCATGAAGGCCAGACAGGTGTTCTCTTACCATTTTCTTGCTTATTTTAATTTTTATTTCTAGTCTGTCTTTTACAATTATGTTTTTGGTAGGTTGAGCTATAGTTTCTTTTTGCATGAAGACTGATGCAAAGAATGAGTTAAGCAGCTCTTCTTTCTCTCTACTGCCTGTTACTTCCTTACCATTTTCTCTGTTTAGTGGACCAACTGCTTCCTTGACTTTTTTTGTTGTTGTTTATATGTTGAAAGAAACTTTTTTTATTATCTTTGACTTTTGTTGCAAGTCTGTGTTCATTCTGAGTCTTTGCTGTCCTGACTTCTCTCTTTCCAGATTCAGGCTATCTGCTGATATTCTGCCTTAGTTATGTGTCCCTCTTTCCATTTTTTGTACTTATCCTTTTTGTCTTTCAGTTTATCAGAGAGATCTTTGTGCAACCATGCTGGTTTCTTCTTGGATTTCTTGTTTATCTTTTTCAGTGGTATTGTGTTGGACTGGGCTTATATGATATTTTTCAGTGTTTCTCACGCTTCTTGAGTTGCTTTTCCCTTTAGGATTTTTTTTATTATTATTTATTTTTATTTTTTTAAAACAACAAAACATAACACACATAAACACACAGTGTATACTCCTCTTTTTTTTTTAAAACAGCAATTTTGTAACGGTAGTCTTCTATTATTTACATTTCCCCCCCCTTATTCTTCTTTAAAAAATATTTGTCCTTGTTGTCCTATTGTTTCTTATTTCCATTTTCTTCCTTCATACTATACTTCATACTAAGAATAATACATATTATTACTATACATTATTATACACACATTTTCCCTTTCTTGACCTTTCCACATTTATTTTCATTTATTATTTCTAATCTCCAACCAATCATACCACTTATTCCATATTACATAGTACTCTGTGTCTTCCTTTTCTTTTATCTCTTTTGTTAATTTGTCCATCTCCGCACAGTCTAGGATTTTCCTTATCACTTCTTCCATGGAATTTTTCTTAGGCTCTCTCTGAGTTTGTTAAAATCAGCTCTTTTAAAGTTTAAGGCACTGGTTGGATTATATTCTATTGCTTATATTTGCATTATATTGAATTCCAATATGATGTGGTCACTCTTGCCCAATGTTCTGGCCAAGGTTTTACTTTCCTAAAGTATGTACTGACTTTAAGTTTTCTTTGAAAATACTTTAAAAACACTATGGTAGACAGGTTTACCAGTAGGCTATTAGCATGATAACTGAGACTTGCATGTCCAGAAGCAGTTTCAATTCTACACACCACCCTTCTGATTTTCACATCATCTTTAATTACTTCTTCATGCCATTGTATATTCCACCTGTTTCATTCTCATTCTGTATTATTCACAAATATGCTGTGAAATGTAAAATGGAGGCAGGATCATGGCACACAGTTTTCCTAATAAAATATCCAAAATATAAGGCAATGCACTGGAAAGTTACTTCCATTTGATGCAAAAACAAGCTATTGCTCCAAGGTGGCCAGAGGCCAGATGTTTTGTAGATTACAATGTGCCACCACTTCTTTGCACTCTATGTCTTCCAATGGCCAGGGGTGTATCCTGCAGTAATGTAGGGTAAAATCATTGTATGGTAAGATTCAATATTTTAGTTTCAGCTTATGAGAATATACAACAAGGAATATTTCTCCTTCATGACGTCCTGTTTATAAGCTTTCCTGAAAGATGGTTGCCCATTCTGTGTTGGAAATAGAATGTTAGACTATATCATCTTGTATAGACTAGATAATCTTTGATGGTTTCAGTTACCAGATTTTGGAACTTATAGTTCAACATAACTGAAAAGCAGTCTGAAGCAGGCTGGACTAGACAGACTAGCTGATATGACTTTCCATGTTTTTCCTCTATTTATAAATGTGATTTTCAGAATGTGAGAAAAAAAACCCCTATCCATATGATGTCTGGATGAAAAGACAAGGCTCTTTGTAGCTCACTAATGCAAACCTTTCAAGCTTGGAAGACAGAACACACTAGTTCACAACCCAAATCAAGACAGATAATAAATAATGATTTGTGAATAACATGTAAGAGATGAGAACTAGCATTTAGGGTTTATTATGTGTTCCTATGAAATATGCTGATGCTTTGAAAACAATGGATTATGGATGGTTACAGAACATACAAGTTGGAGATTTGGCATATGTGCCAAGCACAGCAAGGCATGTTACCTTGAGGGCATTAACCATCGCTTCAGGCTGTTGAGAAGATAAGGAGGCCTGTTCATTGAAGCTAGCTGGATGGCTCGGAGAACAGACATTCCCATCTGCCTCTGATGGCATCCTAATGGGATCCTTAGTAAAAAAAAATCAAAAGCTATTTAATAGTAAAAAGTAGGTCAAGCTAATCAAATAAAACAATTCCCATACCCACCCTTCCTCTTTATTTTAATTCCCATTGGGCAAATACAAAATCCACACACACACACACACACACACAATTCTAAAACGTGTATCATAGGCCCTCATAAATGTGGATGATCCTAGTGCAACAAATGGTATTTGGGTGAAGTTTCTACATATTTCTGTCATATCATGATAGTGTCAGCCCTTATCAGATAGACCAACTTAAGAAACAGATGTGTCTGCCTAAAGCTACTTTTATTAGAACAGTTGTAGCACAGTAACAGAACCACCTTCAGTTTTGAATCTGCTAAATACCCATTTCCTCCTTCTTTTATCTCTCATGAGAGTGGTGAGTTGTCATTTATATAAAAAATCTCTTTCTGATATGTGCTCAAACTTACATTAATCGGATTGGTTCCTTGGTATACAGATCCTTCCCACTGTTCATCAAACTATATTCTATAAGCTCTACAGATAACGAACAAGCCTTCATATAGTCTTAGGAACCAAAATTTCTACTTCAGTCCAACACACATTACGCACGATTTAAATCCTACTGAAACAATTTCATTTAATATTCCTTATTAATTTTCACAAGATTTAGGCACAGCTGACTCATGAATTGAGACCCATTGTTTTATTTTCACAGCACAACAGGACACACTGTATTAATATAAGATATTGGTATCCTCATTATCATAAGAGGAAATGGTTTTTGAAGAGTCTCAGATCCAGTAAACTAACACACTGACATTAAAAGGCTCTGATACCTCTCCATTTTCCAATGATTTACTTGTTTTCACAAATCCCTCCGAAAATAAAGTTCAAAATGCTTCCTGCAGTGTTTAAAGTAGTTCAAGGTGACACTGCAGTTGGCCTGGGCGCACCTAATCCAGCATTTGCTTTGGTAAAATGCTAAAAATATCCTTACTACAAGGAAGGTAATAATAGCTTGGCTAGTCACAACCAAAGCAAATCAGATCAGATTCTTCAGAGTGCTTGTGATTTGCCTCTCCCTCCACCCTGCATTTAATTAAAACACTGAGGAGAAACATTGTGTGGCGGGGGAAGGAGCAAACAATCTTAGTAGGATTATCTTAAGTCAGAATGAAATTTTTTTCAGCGGGGGGGGGATCATTTTCCACAATTAATGAACCAACTGTAAATTTTGACTCACTCACTATTTTAATCGCCTTCTCTATCTAATTTTAGGACTGTGTAGAGAACAATCACTTTATTCATATTTATGCAGAAATATATGAATATTCAAAGGGTTCAGAAATGCTCTGGTTGTGTATGACAGTTTGCTTTTGTGCAAGCTCAATTTTTTTTGGAATCTTAAAACTGTCTGAATCTACTCCGGCCCATTTGCTCTGGTCCTATTTATCTCCACAGCATTTTTACAAGTTTTGCTCAAGTAGTAATGCTCTTATTCCACCCACTTGCTTAGGCATTTTATTATGCAATTTAAAACAAGGTAGGTAATCAAAACAATTAACAACCATATAGGAAAAAATCAACATGTCTTAAATAGAACCCTAAATAATTCTAAGGGTGGGGAAGGTCATTCCAAGGCCAAGGATAACCACCAAGAAGGCATACTCCCTGGGTCTAATAAGGGACATGTTTCAGAGAAGAGACATAGAGCTAGCCTATTGAACATAGGTATAGGCAGAGATACCATTGGAACAGGAGGGCCTCGCCAGTAAAGGCTTTAAAAGTGATAACTAGCACTCTGATGCTTCCGAGAAGCCTATTGGGAGCTAGTGGGTGTTTACAAGATCTAATGATGCTGCCCAAAATTACTGATGCTGTTGTTCTGGACCACTGAATCAATGGCTTCAAGAGCAGTACCATGTAGAGTACATTGGCAATATCCAAACTGGGAATTGACTAAGGCATGAATGACATAAAATGTAACTGGAAGAAGCTGGGAATAACCCTCCCTCCCTCCCTTCCTTCCTTCCTTCCTTCCTTCGGGCAGACGAGGCTAAAATTAATAACATATAAGCAATTCTTTATTAAAATCATAAGTCATCTAATTCTTTACCATCAAGTATACTTGACGCCACTTTAGATCAGGAACTGTAAGCATCTATAAATATCCCTGAGGGAATTTGACAAGGAAAAAAAAAATCAACACTTAATCATACTAGCACTCAAAGGAAATCATTTTCCTTCTTTAGACTACACTTAAAACTTAATTATGTCTTAGTATACTCTATGTTCTAGAAGTTTAAATTATTTTTTCCTCAATCTTAAGCTAGAGTCAGTATTTCCCAGATTTGGAGCAATTAAACCTCAGAAGCTCAGCTAAACAGAATCCCAGTTAAAAGTAATGGCCAATTCCCCTCTTTCTCTGATGCTAATAACCAGCCTTCTCTAACTTTGTCTGTTTCTCCAGAATGCATTAAACTTTAACTGCTGTGCTATACCTATAACCAGTGAAGAGACTGTGCTACTAGGTTATTGGAATGTTTAGTTAGTTTCAGTATAGCTTAGGAAGTAACATTCTGAGAAAGGATTGATGGGCCAACAGCTAATGCAAAATACTGAATGTGATACATTCATGAATATCAATACAGGTAGATCTAGGAACAACCCTCATTCCAAGAACAAAGTTTACACAATCCGGAATGATGATTATTTATGACCAGCTCAAAGTTTGACTCTCAGTACTCCCAGAGTCAGGTGATTTGGGTGCTTGTGGCAACCATTTGCACTTATATAGTTACACAGCTTCCACGGTAAATTGTTGATCAGCCCTGTTGGCATCCAACAAACAAAGTTCATGGGGTAAGCTTGCATACTGCAAGTCGTTCCTGCTCCCATCATTGTAATTAAGCTGGTATTAACTTGATAATCAGCACCAATTCATGTATGTCCTCATTAACATCTCATTTCCCATGTGCCAGTTTCTAGCTATTTTCATCACAATTCCTCATAATTACCTGCGTGGTTATAGGATATGGACAAATCAGTAAGTCTAAATGTTTCTAATAGTCTCATATTGGGATATCAAGTCTAATCTATAACATACTTTGCACTTGTGCTTTCACAAAATTATTAGTTCCTTCTCCCCATCCGCTCACAATTTTTCCTAGAAAACTGAAAATAAGGTCCTCAAATGACATGAAATAATACAAAATCATCAAATGTGAACACTCACAAACTTTTACATAGAAAAGGCACTTTATCAGCCTGCTGATGTCAACCATGAAGAGAAGCTCCAGTAGCAATCTGTAGACTGCATTGCCATGTAGTGGATATGCCAATTTACTTTGCAAAATCACCACACAAGGAACACAGAAATATGGAGGGCAAATTCCCAAGAAGAGGCATGCTATTTCTGCTTCTCTTGGGGAGTTTTTTGTTTCTATGTCGCTTTTGAATTAATGGAGCATTGGAAGTAGTAAACTTGACAAGTATTTTTGAGAAATAGAGGATGTGCGCTGATGGGTTCATATCATGTTCTTGAGGTTCATCTCTGTGCTCAGCTAACTAAGCAGCAAAGGTATTACCTTGAGCTCACAATATCAGGCCACGTGGGTGAAATACAAGGAGTAAGGTAATTTGATGCAACGTGAAAGATCCTTGTGCAGTCAGTATATGCAGCTGCAACTTGTCGCAGTGAAGATGACTCGGAAAGAGCAATCCCAGTTCCTACTGTAAGTAATCACCGATTACGCCAGTAGGAAGCCTCAACTCTTTGAGAGATATTCCAACTAAAACTGAGCTTTCCTGCATTCAGTAACTTACTATGTCTCACCTCTCCCCAGTACACGGACTTAACAAATGCCAGCCTAAGCTTTTGTATATAGTTGTCATCAAAAATAAAACAAACATTTCTCCAGTTCTGAAGCATTGCTCTTTTAAAAATGTGTTGTTTTTTTTACTGTAACTCAATGAGGGATGAATAGTGCAAATCCAATGTTTGTGTTCCCAATCATTGTCTGGGATGTATCTCGTTTGTCATCTTGCTTCTTTCAGAGAATTTCGGGCGGCTGCCACTTCCCCCAGCAATTTTCCCCTTGACAGGCAAGACAGCAAAACCCAGAGAGGAGGAGGGAATACTCAGTATCCTGAGGACAGCACTCCTAAGAGATTTTCCAATAGGCTTGAATTCTACCCACAGCTATGCTCATTTGGGACACTGAGGAATGCATTTTGGGAACAAGCTTCTCTGCTCTTTAATCTCGTAAAGACAGAAAAAGCCATTTGAGAGAGAAACATTTGTGTCCTGAGGTCAGCTTGGCATCCTACTTTTAATGTCATTCCTTCCTTCCCGTAACTAGCTTTAACCTTTAGACATCCAAATCAACTATGTGCTGCAACTGTTCTCAGGAAATTTTCAACAGCTTGAACCAACAAACACAAAAAAGAAACAATATTCGTGTATTCTGGAACAATGACCAAAAATTCACATACAGAGATAAATCAGAATGTGCAATAAGAGCTTCTTTTATTCTACTGAAATTATCTTCCTTAGGGCTCTGATTTGTTGCGTTCTCATGGCCAGTGGTCATCAGCTGTCATAATCAAGAGTGAAATTAAGGCAAATTTTATAAAAATTATATAATAACTAATTCACTATAGCTAGTTATTTCAATTAGTTCATTTGATACAATATAATTTTGTTGGTATTTTATTTCAAAGACATCCCACTATCACCAATAAAAGGAAGTTTTAGAATGGCAAAAAACACCTGTATAATTCAATTCTCAAAACATCTCTCATTTTAAAAAATATTTCACAAATAAAAAATAACATAAAGAAGGTAGATGGTTATAAAAGCCAGAGCATCAATATTATCTGCTCATCTAAACATAGCTGCATTTAAGATTTGATCCATTCTTGTTTTCCCACACTATGACAGAAGGAGACCAGGAACAACCAGACCCCTACTTACTGTAATTCCTCCTAATGAGAGGTGAGATAAAGACGGATTTGCAGTAACACCTGCCTTATTGCCACCTTCCCTCACACCCATCCTAGCAAAAGACTTAGTTGTTGAGGTAGAATGCCCTTGTGTAAATCAGGGGCTTTCAAGTCTTCAAGCCACAATACATAGTAAAAAAAAAGGTTTTTATAAAATATAAATTAAATATCTCTTATAAAGGTGCAGCCTTGACTAGTTGTTCATATGCCTCTACATACATACTAGGCAAGGATGAGTAGAAAAGCTGATTATCCGAAGGCTTGAATCTGTGACATATACTGAAGTAACCAAGGAATCCTCATGCTAAATTGTTGCCTCATTGCTCTGCACTACAGTAACTCTGTGCCACATCATATCAATTTTTTCCCATCCTACTTTATTTATTTGTTTGTTTGTTTGTTGATTATTTGTTTATTTATTTATTTATTTATTAAATTCTATCTATGCCAACATTCACGTAAGCTGACTCTGGCTGGTGCACAATCTTTGTTTCTGATGACTGCTGAAATAAATGCTATCACAAGACATCCACTGGGGGTTCTTACAAGTCCTTACCTGAGTGGAGCACAGAATATGGTGGCCAGATAGGAACGCTCCTTGTCATCCCAGGGGAACACTCTATAAAAGCTTCGGAACCACTATCCCTTTTAAAGCTTCAAAGGGGAGACATTGGAGGCAGAGTTATTGCTAGTCAAAGAAAACCTCTGCCATATGCATGTTCGGCGGAAGTTTCATAAAATGGGTGGATCCATTTCTTTCAGGAATAGAATCTTGCAGTATAATTTTGGAATTTGCTTTTTGCATGCTTGACTCTGCTTATAATATCACTTTTGTATTTAAAGGTATATGTTCAATCACCTTTACATGAGGGGTCAGGCCTGTCCGATGACTTGGCTTTGCCACTTCCTCCCTTCTGAAACAGGGTTCAGCACATGATTCCACAAAGATTTTCAGGGCATGGAAGGGGAGGGAGGGAGGGAAGGAGGAGGGAGGAGGAAATCTATTCTTACTCCCTTCATCATTTCCCTCCTATAGCAGGGGTTCAACTGCCGCCCAACCGGGCCGGACGAGTCACTCAGAGGCCGTGCCCCCCCATTGCCAGCAATGGCAAACATCCTGATACTTTGCGTGATGTCACATGACGTCGCGAGTTTGAACAGTCTGCTCTATAGTTTCACTCAGAATGAGCCATTCCAAATTTGCTTCTGATCTTTTAGATATGTGGCAACAGTGTGGGCTGTTTCTAGTTAATCCCACCCACACCAGAAATCCTATGTCCTTTTCTGGGGTTTTCCTGGAGAGTCACTGGTCTTTCAAAGGGGTATTATATGGGGCTGTCTTTGAAGAGCATCTGGAGCTTCAGCTGGTATGAAATGTTCTATGTGTACAATACCTAATAAAAGATGTTAGATCTCTGTTCCACAATCTGCCTGTTTACCTCTTTGCCTTCTAGGTTCATTTAAGATTCTACAATTAAGTCCTACATGGCAATGGAAGCCAAGTTGATTTGAGGAACCATCTCTCCTTAATCACATCTACCCATCCCATTGGGTCTAGCGAAAGGGCATGTTGCAGGTTCTTTTCCACAAAAAGATGTCATTTGATGGAACCGGAAGGGAGGGAGGCCTCTTTGCTGAGCACCCATCCTGAATATCTTCACGCCTAATGTCATACAAACATTTGTTTGTCTTTCCAACGAGCCTGATAATGTTATTTCCATCTGACCTGGGGGTCTGTTAGCAATAAGTGTGGAACTCTGCAAAGTGATTGCATGTTAGTGGAATTGACTGTCTTTCACTGATTTAGGATGTTTTAAAAATAGTTTTATGTTGTAAAATGGCTTTTTGTTATGTCTAGCTATTTTTTGCCTTTTTACTTCTCATCTATGGATGGGTGGCGCACAAATTGATGATGAATAGACAATTATCTGCATATCTACATTAACAGTATGAATCCTGATATTCTATCAAGAAGGGACTTTGGGTCCATCACTCTCTCAGCCCACCCCGCACACTCAAGGTTGTTCGTGTGGAAAATATGAGAGAAGATATGTTGGATATGTTTCACTCACTTGGGTCATTTGTGAAAATAGATAATCTGGATACAATAATAAATATAGTGAGTATTGGGCACTTAGCACATTCATTTTGGTATTCCTCTGGCTCCTGGCCCATCCAGTTCTCCCCAAGAGCAGCAACAGGAACTCCAGCGCTCTGAGAATATACATGACCAACTTCTATGAGAATGATGGGACGTTGTTATGCGTTGTAAGGATCAAAAAACCATTTCCCCTCTTCCATCAGAGAATCTTTGGATGTATCATTAGATAGAATTTTTAATGGATTCATTGACTAAAGCTGCCACATCAGAAGGAGATGGTGAAAAAAGAATCAATCAAAAAAACCAACAGGTTTCACATCACTAAAGAATATCCAAGTCCTGTAAGTGGCCTAGAAAGATACTGGGTTCTGGATCATTCCGATTTCCAGGAGAGAGCAGTCCTACAAAAAAAGTTTACATCAACAAATGGCACACCTCCTAAATCCCACAAGGCACACTGTTGAGGTGGGGTTATCTCCCAACCTGCCAACCCTACCAGATCTGATGCGTAAGCGAGACAGGTGGTCCAAATGAATAGCCTGCTGCCTTGCCACACAGGGCTTTTATAGATAATGACAACTCCTGAAGTGTTATGTGGAACCAGTGGGCAACTCATGGACCATGGAATGCTCAACAAGTATCTATCTGTGTCATTGCATTCTGAATCAGTTGAGCTTGCAAATGCTTTCAAAGAAAGCCCCACACAGAGCAATTTACAGTATTATTCATGAATAAGGTCTCCTAATCCAGAAACAGGTGCACTGTCACAGAGTGAGCCCTGGTCAAGGCCCTCCTATCATTGCTGCCACCGGCTTTTTCAAGCATGAGCTGCTAATACCGAGGAGGATATCTTCCTGCCTATTTATGTTATGCTGGAAGAGAATGCAAAGAAGACTAAAGAAAAATGAAGAAAAAAATGAAGGATAGTGAAAATCAACAGCTGTAATAGAATGGTGCTTTTGAAGTTTCCATTGGCTATTCTTTTCCAGCATAGCAACTTCTGCATATAATCCAATATACATGAAGTCACAAGTATTTTACTGTTCAACAAATTTACTTCCCTTCTGTCATCATGCTCTTCATTCTCATAACATTGCAAAGTCAGTAAATCCACATGCACAGGATGACTAATTATTCATTTTATTGACAGCCATTTTGTGACGGAGGTATAATCACCCTGTCTGAGAAGAAAGCTTGAAGCAAAGTGGCGGACTCTTTTGAAAAGGTAATTAAGGACAGTACAGTCTCATACAATGGGAAAGGAAGACAAAATCACTCACAAGGGAGTTATAGACTAAGAAGGATATTTTTGGGGACATATAAATTGGAATGAGTGTCGAGTTACTAAGCAGTCTGGCCAAGATTCAGATTAGTTTAGGAAAGCAAAATCATACAAATGTAATAAAGCTAAAATCCGCAAAATCCAGAAGCCCTAACATAGTGGTGTCTTGACGGAGGTAATTCTTCAAGGGATTATTGGACATATCCCTGAGATAATGAGCAATTTAACAATTGAAGAAGTGTTTCTTCAAACAGTAGTAAGAACGGAAGACAAAAAGAATGTGGCTTACTATTTGCTCAAATGGAGAATCTTAACAAATCAAAAAGAGTAACGAGGAACTTATTTGCCTCTGTCTTATATTCAAAGGGGGGTGGAATTAATATACACCACATGGAAGGTCAGTTCAGATCTGGAAAAGATCTGTTAATAATGAAGTCCTGCGGTCCCATGCCCTGATGAATACATTTAACAACATGAAGAAACTATGTTGCGGTATTCTTTTAATTGTTTTACCCCATTTATCACTTTTCTCAGCTTGAATAATGTCATTACCCCGCAAAAAGTAGACTGTTTTTTAACAAATTCATTGTACAGCTGTCCCAAAAGTGGATACTTGACCACAAAAAGCATTGTAAATTGCTCCATTATCCTCCTAGGATATGCCCAATTAAATCATTGGAGTAATTACCTCTAGTTCAAGGAACCACTGTGTTTAGGCTTTCTGAAAATTTTCCTTTTAGGAAACCTGAAAATTGCCAGGGAAATGGTAGAAGCTTGAAACAATATTATCTCTTCTTCAAGAAAGGGGATGAAAGGCATTGCAGTATTCTCAGTCAGTGATCCTAATATTAATACCTGGAAAGATGTGAGCAGATAATGTCGCGGGTCACTGTATCGTCTTTTGAAGCAATACTGTTATTGCTAAAAAGTCACATGGCTTTAGTCAAAAGTAGTCATGTGTACAAATCTCATTTCCTTTGAGAAAATAAAGTACTTCAATGGGAAAAGAGAATGCTTGGTGAATTCCCCTGATTTCAGCATCTTTTTATAGGGAAGAGATGATACTTAGGATATGCCAGTGAGACAGCCTGAAGGAACTTGGAACGTTCGTCTACAGGAGACATGGTATCAGTGTTTTGAATACCACTTGAAGGTGCTATAGAGAAGATGACCCGGAACTATTTTCTATTGATATAGAAGTCATAAATAATTGCCTAGGTTTTGTTTAAATATAGGGAAACTATATATTGTAAAGTCGTACAACAGCAGAAGAATCTACCTATGGAGATCTGATTCCCCCTCTCTGGGAAGAGAAGGCAGTCACGTCTCAAGGATGGTTTAATTGAATTTTCCTGAGGAGGGTTGGAATGGTTGTTCCTTGTAGTCCCCCTCCATATCCCCCATTTGTTCTGATTCGGTATGCATTACTAAATTCATCATCATCTCATTTTAGCCATTGTCTATCCACTGCAGGAGAAGGCCCTCTTCCACATAGTTCCACCAGTACATCCGAGCTTTTCGTTGCCAATTGGGCCCGCAATCTTGCTGGTGCTTCCGATCCATCTTGTGTTTTTAAGGTCTCTTGCATGACACTTTTTATCAGGGATCCATTCTATGAAGGCCTTGGTCCACGTGCATCATTCTTCTTGCTATGTGACCAGCCCATTTCAATTTTCTTTTACTCTTGATGATTTGTATACCTTTTGTTTGTTCCTCTACCATCTGCAGGTCTTTCTATCTGTTCTTGTATGCAAGCATGTATATTCATGGTCTCTTTACGCCAACTCATAACTTTTGTATCAAGTGTGAGGTTAGTGGTCCATGTTTCACCAACATATTTATAGCAGGTAGCCCACACTGATAAAAACTTCTCTCAGGCATAGGGGGAGTTGTTCTTGAAATTATGCTTAGGCTTGCCAAAATGCCTGTCAACCACATTTAACACGCAGTTCAATTTCATTATTGTATCACCTTCCACTGAGATCACTGGCTAAGGTATATGTGTGGTTTACTACATCTCCATATATATATGGAGTGAGTTAAATCGGCGCCATTGATTTTTTATCCGATGTTTTGTTGTTGTTGTTTGGGGTGGGTTTGTTGGTTGTTGTTTGTTGTTGCGGTTGGTGTGGGGGGGCAGGGTTTGGGGTGCGCCATCTAGTGTGCGAAATACTGCTTCAAGGCAGGCTGAGAAAAGGAAAGGTGATATGTATTGCTTGTCATACACCTTGTTCTATGTTGATTTTCACTTTAGAAACATTAATGCATTTTGGCCATATTTTTTCATACTATTAATTGTAATAAGTTTATTAAGCAGTATCTATCCTGGGTTAGAAGTTTTTAATTAGTGCTTGCTGGAACACTGAGTCAAACACCTTTTTTGTAGTCCAATGAAAAGCAATGCCAAGCATATGATTAATTTGCCTTTCAATGACTTCCTAATAACCTGGATGTGATCACATATGCGTGGACCACTTCTGACAAGCCTGCCTGCCTCTTTTGGCTGTGCATCATTTAATGTTCTTAATATTCTTTTTGCTATTTATCTTTAGTGAAACCCTTATATCTGACTGAAAGGAACTTATTGGTGAGAGTTTTTTAAAAAATCATCTTGGCCCCTTTCTTGTGTACAAAAATCACTTCAGTATTTTTCCATGAGGGGTGGGGGTATGGTTTTTTTCGTCTGAGTGGCTCTGAGGTGATAGTTTTTGCTATGTGATCGTTGTGTAGGGGACTGTAACCACCAGCTTTCAGCATTTCAACCGTAACACAGTCATTTCCTGAAGCTTTGCCTTTTTCTTGATTTTTATTGCTATTTGAGATACTTCCTCCACTAGATATCCTGGCATTTCCTCTTTCGTGGGTCATTACGAAATTAGTTATTTAAAAACTAAAGTCTGTTATCTCATTAAAAATAAAACCCTGCAGCAAAGAGGCTGTTCATATTTCTGAGCTGGCGCAAGTACAGAGCATAATATGATAGTACTTTGTTATACTTATTTGGCCGCACAGCTATTAAAGTAGATGCCTCAGGAAACTATGATGGCACCTAATATGCTACACAGAAAGAATTAAATACATAGGGATCCAAATCAGCCTGTCCAAGAACTAGCCCACTCCGAAACGCTTCATCTTGATGAGCTGCAACCACTTAATAGTGTTTGCAAAATTCAGACATGTAAAAGTATTGCTCTTGAATCCTTGCAATGCCCTTGAATTTCTGAGGCATTGAAAAATACATTTAACTTTTGAACTATTTTTTCGCTTAACTTTTCCCAAGTCATCTCCCTGCCCACAATTCCATACCCCTGCTGATCTGCCCTCATGCTGAGACTAGTGTTTTTTAAAACAAGACCAACAGTAGGTGTGAAATACCTTAGATATTGCTCCTCTGGTGAAGACCAGTCACTATCCTATGCATCTTTATAGGATGCAATACATATCATGAGTTCAAAGATGTGCTTGGTCCTCTCTATCATTCCTCCTAATGCCCCAGAAAAGTAACTCAGTGGGTAAACTGTGGAATATACAGACACTGATCCAGTCATCATACTGCCATATACAATGCGCGCAAAAAACTAGGAACCGAAGAACAGAGGATCAAGAGTTAGACTATCAACATTTGAGCCTATAACAGCTTTTAAAAACCATCACCATGAATTCTCACCTAGATGTACTGGAACGAGCAGTCCTACGTTTGAAATAAGAAATATACTAAATATTTCTAGGACCAATTGTCATGGCTGAATGGCCTGGCCATCACCCAAGCCATGGAAAACTGCCATATTGTAAAAATAACTATTAAAGTCAGTTTCTAAAGTGTAACTTTTTCTTGGTAACTGGATGATTTGCAAGTTCTTGGCAAAGCAGAGAGGTAGTCTTTTACTGATTTGACTGCTGTTGTAAGGAAGCTCTGTGCAAATTAAATTGATTCTATCAATCTCCAGTTTCCACATGCAGCAAATGTATAGCAGTCAGAAAGAGAATACTGTATTACTTTTGTCCCATTTAGATTGGCTGTTGTCAGGGTTCTATGGCGAAGATCTCCTTCATGGATTACTGCCTTGTCGTGGCGAAGGGGCTTGCGTAACTCAATGAAGTTATGAGCTATGCCGTGCAGGGCCACCCAAGACGGACAGGTCATAGCAGAGAGTTCTGACAAAATGTGATCCACTGGAGAAGGAAATGGCAACCCACTCCAGTATCTTTGCCATGAAAACCCCATGGACAGTACTAAAAGGCAAAAAGATATGACGCTGGAAGATGAGCCCCTCAGGTCGGAAGGTGTCCAATATGCTACTGGGGAAGAGCAGAGGGCTAGTACTAGTAGCGCCAGAAAGAGTGAAGCGACTGGGCCAAAGCCGAAAGGACGCTCAGCTGTGGATGCATCTGGTGGTGAAAGGAAAGTCCGATGCTGTAAAGATTTTTTCTCCATAGGAACCTGGAATGTAAGATCCATGAATCAAGGCAAACTGGACGTGGTCAAACAAGAGATGACAAGACTGAACATCGACATCTTAGGAATCAGCGAACTAAAATGGACAGGAATGGGTGAATTTAATTCAGAGGACCATCAGGTATACTACTGCGGGCAAGAATCCCTCAGAAGAAATGGAGTAGCCTTCATAGTCAATAAAAGAGTAGGAAAAGCAATACTGGGATACAATCCCCAAAATGACAGAATGATCTCAGTGCGAATCCAAGGCAAGCCATTCAATATCACAGTAATCCAAGTCTATGCCCCAACCACTGGTGCTGAAGAGGATGAAATTGACCGGTTCTATGAAGCCCTACAGCACCTTATAGAATCAACACCAAAAAATGATGTCCTTATCATCATGGGGGATTGGAATGCTAAAGTAGGAAGCCAAAAGATAAACGGAATAACAGGCAAGTTTGGCCTTGGAGTACAAAATGAAGCAGGGCACAGGCTGATAGAATTTTGTCAAGAGAATACGATGGTCATAGCAAACACTCTTTTCCAACAACCCAAGAGACGTCTCTACACATGGACATCACCAGACGGTCAACACAGAAATCAGATTGACTATGTGCTCTGCAGCCAAAGATGGAGAAGCTCTATACAGTCGTAAAAACAAGACCAGGAGCTGACTGTGGCTCAGATCATGAGCTTCTCGTTGCAAAATTTAGGCTTAAATGAAGAAGAAAGTAGGGAAAAACACTAGGCCACTCAAGTATGAACTAAATCATATCCCTGATGAATATACAGTAGAGGTGACAAATATTTAAGGAATTAGATCTGATAGACAGAGTGCCTGAACTATGGACGGAGGTTCAAACATTGTACAAGAGGTAGCAACTAAAACCATCCCAAAGAAAAAGAAATGCAAGAAAGCAAAATGGCTGTCTGAGGAAGCTTTGCAAATAGCTGAGGAAAGAAGGGAAGCGAAAGGCAAGGGAGAAGAGAAGAGATACACCCAATTGAATGCAGAATTCCAGAGAATAGCTAGAAGAGATAAGAATGCCTTCTTAAATGAACAGTGCAAAGAAATAGAAGAGAACAATAGAATAGGGAGAACCAGAGATCTCTTCAAGAAAATTGGAGATATGAAGGGAACGTTTCATGCAAAGATGGGCATGATAAAGGACCAAAATGGCAGGGACCTAACAGAGGCAGAAGAGATTAAGAAGAGGTGGCAAAATTACACAGAAGAACTATACAAGAACGAGCTTAGCATCCCTGATAACCACGATGGGGTGGTCACTGACCTCGAGCCAGACATCCTAGAATGTGAAGTGAAATGGGCCTTAGGAAAGCTGAGCAACAACAAAGCTAGTGGAGGTGACAGTATTCCAGCTGAGCTATTCAAAATCTTAAAAGACGATGCAGTAAAAGTGCTACACTCAATTTGCCAGCAAATTTGGAAAACTCAACAGTGGCCACAGGATTGGAAAAGGTCAGTTTACATTCCAATTCCAAAGAAAGGCAATGCCAAAGAATGTTCAAACTATCGCACCATTGCACTCATTTCACATGCAAGTAAAGTTATGCTTAAAATCCTACAAGCTAGACTCCAGCAGTATATGTGGATCGAGAACTTCCAGAAGTACAGGCAGGATTTCGAAGAGGCAGAGGAACTAGAGATCAAATTGCCAACATACGCTGGATCATGGAGAAAGCTAGGGAGTTCCAGAAAAACATCTACTTCTGCTTCATTGACTATGCTAAAACCTTTGATTGTGTGGATCACAACAAATTGTGGCAAGTTCTTAAAGAGATGGGAGTACCAGACCATCTTATTTGTTTCTTGAGAAACCTATATGCGGGTCAAGAAGCAACAGTGAGAACTGGACACGGAACCACTGATTGGTTTAAAATTGGGAAAGGAGTCCGGCAAGGCTGTATACTGTCGCCCTGCCTATTTAACTTATATGCAGAGCCAATAATGAGAAGGCAGGGCTAGATGAATCAAAAGTTGGAATTAAGATTGCCGGGAGAAATATCAACAACCTAAGATATGCAGATGATACCACTCTAATGGCAGAAAGTGAAGAGGAACTAAAGAGCCTCTTGATGCGGGTGAAGAAGGAGAGTGCAAAATTTGACTTGAAACTCAACATTAAGAAAACCAAAATCATGGCATCGGCCCTCTCAATTCCTGGCAAATAGATGGGGAAGAAATGGAGGTAGTGACAGATTTTATCTTCCTCGGCTCTAAGATCACCACAGATGGGGACTGCAGCCAAGAAATTAAAAGATGCTTGCTCCTGGGGAGGAAAGCTATGGCAAATTTAGACAGCATACTAAAAAGCAGAGACATCACCCTGCCAACAAAAGTACGTATAGTCAAGGCCATGGTTTTCCCAGTTGCAAGGTATGGCTGTGAAAGTTGGACCATAAGAAAGGCTGAACGCAAAAGAATTGAGGCCTTTGAACTATGGTGCTGGAGAAGACTCCTGCGAGTCCCTTGGACTGCAAGGCGATCAAATCGGTCAGTCCTAGAGGAGATCAACCCTGACTGCTCCTTAGAAGGCCAGATACTGAAGTTGAAACTCAAGTACTTTGGCCACCTAATGAGAAGGAAGGACTCACTGGAGAAGAGCCTAATGCTGGGAAAGATTGAGGGCAATAGAAGAAGGGGACGGACAGAGAATGAGGTGGCTGGATGGAGTCACTGAAGCAGTAGGCGTGAGCTTAAATGGACTCCAGAAGATGGTAGAGGACAGGAAGGCCTGGAGGAACATTGTCCATGGGGTCGCGATGGGTCGGACACGACTTCGCAACTAACAACAACAACAATGGCTAAGATCTTTTTTAAAACAGTCATCATAAACTTTTTTCTGGAAGAGAAAGAAATACAATGCTAGGGACAGTTTATTCAATTTCTATCTGATACCTTTTTTCAGCGAATAGTATATCCCAATTTTAAAGCTGATATTTTTTAAAAGTCAGTTTATAAAGGTATCATATTATATAGTATATCCTTAATAAAATACATGTGGCATGTTTCTTTTTAAACCATCAAATTGATTAACAGCCACTTCGGTCTAGCTTAGTTTGGTTTGAAAGCTAAGCAGGATCAGCATAATTGGCACAGGGATAAACGACTTCCAGGGAATTCTACTGCTGAAGACTGAACTTGGAAGAAGGTGGTAATAGCAAGAAAGTAATAAGCCAGTTTCCCACTATTAGCATGAAAGCTATACAGACATGCTATTAAGACACCAGGAATAAAGCTTGACTTGAAGGAGACTTTCCTTTTAAAAGTACCGTCACTAGAGAGTATCAGGAACAAAGTATTATAGAAAAGACTGATATTACTTTCTAGCTAGCAGTTTAATTAGGTGTAAAAAAGAAGATTTAAGAAGGAGCAGGAGGGGCTGAATTGAAGGGTGGAATCCAGATGATAAACTAATAGAAGAAAAGAACAGAGTGAAATTGAAAATACAAGAGGTATTAAGACAGAAAATAATGAATGTCTAAAAGTTGGCAATACTATCTTGCATCTTAACCTACCACAGGAGGAACAGAACAAAAAAGTAACTATATTACAGAAGCATCATTCTGTTAAAAGCCAACTTCAACTATGAAAAAATCAGAATCAAGCCAAAATACACAATGCAAAAGATAATAAGAAAGATGACCCACCTACCTCACAACAAATTAGCCCATTAAAAAGCTCTGAGATCTCAATATTCATCCATCCAACAGAATCAAAATTATGAAAAAGAATGATAAATATTTATTATTTCTTACAAAATAAAATGCAAATACCCTAAAGTCTGAGGGTGAAGGGTTTATTCTTCGAGCTTGTGGGTTGGTTTCCGAACATTTCATTACCAGGCTAGGTAACATCTTCAGTGGCGTTTAGGGGATGTCTGTGTCAGTGATCTTCTATTTATAAGGGCTTCAGGTGTGGGTGTGTCAAGTGAGGGTCTTGTGATGGGTAATAGCTCTTCTATTACTGACAGAAGATACGATAAAGATCAGAATATGTTCCCTTTTCACTGTGCCTGAAAAAGATTTCCATATCACTCAAAGGTTTGCTATATATCAATAAAAGTCACTCCCCTGCATTGGGTCTTCTTTCAGTATGGAGGGTTTGGGGTTCTTGTTGTTGTTCTGTAGGATCCATCGGGAAACCAGTTTTTACACCAAAACCATTAAAAAAAAGAGAGATTGGACATCAAATTCTCAGTCATGATTAAATGTATTTCTACCTTCTCTGGCACAAAGAGTAAAAATATTATTTTCCTCCTTTTGATTCACTGTCTTAACTTCTGCACAAGCATATTGTGTCAATACGTACCTCTTCTTTAACCTACTCGGATGTGTTGCCATGGAAGTTGAGAATTTAATTTCTCAAGCGCTTGAACATATTCTTATATATTTCTGGCAACAAAGGGAATCCTTTTATTTTCTTCAGATACTGTTGCCCTGATAATAATTTTGCTGGTTCATAGTTCTATTAAAAGGTGACACTTTTTAGGAATATTTGTAGTATTCATATAGTTAAAAATTTGTAATGAGTTGGAAGATTTAAAAAAAAAAAACAGATTCAAGGGGAAAAAGTCAAATGGGGACAAGATGAAATCTTTTTGAACTATTGTTTTTTAAAAAAATATGGCTTCACTTGCAATTTCTCCTATCTGCCCCAATAATACAACTCCCACTCCTATATTAAGTGTGTCATGGTACAACATGCTGGGTGAAAAATGAAAACTGACAGGCACATTTCTTGTGCTTAGTGCAATCTGTGCTGTTCCTCTGTCTCTGGGGTTTCTATCCTATGACCCCAACAGGTTTATCACCGAATGCTACTTCTCTATGCCTCAAGTGAGGTTTTAATTTCAAAATATAATGACAAACTCTGCCTCCCCTTCAGAGAAACTAAATGGCAAATATCTTGACAGCTTAGATCGTTCAGGAATGATGCGCTATGTGTCGCATCACATCAGTCAGCCAAGCATGTCAGAAGCTTTTTGACCAGAAGTGCAATATGTTGTAGATTCATTTTTAATACACACATCTCAAATATGACTAATAAAAGCTTTTAATGCATGCATTAATCACAAATATGGAATTGAAAGGAAAGACAAATTGCAGTGGACTTTTTTTTTTTTTTTAAACTCCAAAACAGAAGGTGGATATCAGGTCTAAAAGACTAATGATTCTTGAGGAGCCATTCCTACCACCTAATTCATATTAGCCTCCTATTCGTACTATTTCCAAGACATAATGATTATAAGACATTCACAAAGTCTTGTGCAGTGTCATAAAATGATCATATCTGTGCCTTTGTGCATCTGTTAATTCATTTTGATATAATTTATGAGGGAAGGATTCAGCAGACTGATATAAATCTTTACAAGAATCTGTTGATTCTAATCTTTCATCTAAGGCCATTGAGTCAAAATAAACTTAAATAACCTGTCTAGTCTTGTACAAACTAGAAGCATAAATATTAATTAAGTTATAACCTTGCCATCATTATACTATATACATTTAGAACATGCCACAGATGGTCTAAGGTAGGATGAGAATATCTAGATCACATTTTAATTAATTAACTTTTTAACACAAAAAAACCCCCAATCACATATACAAATGCACAGACTGGAGAAAGTTCCATACTAATATGCAAATAAAGAGGGAAAACAGACACATACATTAGGGAAAATTGCACATAGGGTAAATATGAATTTTCTTTGTTCACGTATGTGTTTTTAATAATATACTGCAAAAGAAACTGGACATAAAGGATAGCATACATATGAAACTAACATTGACTAGAAGCAGAATAAATTCACCTAAGAACTTGGAGCATATCATACATGCTATACAACTTGGTACCTATGTATGATATAGCACATGAACAGTCTTCGTATCAGTATGTGGCAAAGTATACCACTGGGTGGTCAAAAAATATTTCTTACATTTCTTGCTGTATCTTGGTGCTTTGACTTAACTATGACAATTCAGATCAGTACTCCTAATTTCTATGTAGCTTGGAATTCATAGGTATTGCCCTGGGAAATCAATTCCCACTAAAAAAAAATTAAATACAAGTATGGCTGATGAGAGACAGGCACAATCTTTTTTCCCCCAAATTCACAAGGCAACCACAATTTTTCTGATGAAGCACTGTCTAGATTGAATCTAAAAATCACCCGTCAGCAGAGTTATGGAAAATTAAGTTCAGCACATTTCTATGCAGCAAAAACATTGATACTCCTCCACTTTTTCCCGAAGATTCCCAATCTGCTATGAAGTAAGTTGAAATGGGCATCTACCCATTCCATAGTCCACAGAGCAGACACTTTATTTCTGATGTATGACTTGCATATTCTGAGATACAGTATTTTCCTTAAATAATGGAGTTAAATATCCCTCCCCATAACTGATATACTCCAAATGACTTCGACTTCAATTGCCAGTGTCTTCTGTCACTGGTCTTGCTGGTAAGAATTCAGGAGTTGCAAGACAAAAAAAGAGGTAGGAGATTTTTTCAAACCAAGGAAGATACTATGGCCATCTATACCCACAAGTCCCTACAACTGACAACTTTACGCATGTCTTGTCTGCCCTAAACAAAGTTTAATTTTTTCCCTCCATTTCTGTTCCTAATTAATGCCTTCTTCAGACACTGAAAAAATAAATATAACCAAAAACTTTGCAAAAAAAATAATTAAATGTGCATAAGGCCTGTATTTGAATTTCTAAAACAGGGCTACCAATTATCTGGATACTTTGAAATAACTTCTTAAGCATTTAAATATTCCATACAATGTGACTAGAGAAAAATGACTGATGAATTCATGCAAGCTTGTAACTTCAGAATTCTTTAATCATACATTTATTATGCAAAACAGGTTTCAACCTCCAGTGAGATTTTCCTAGTAAAGTATCAACACTTGAAAAAATGAAGTGTGAAAAAGAGTTTAATCTTAACTACCCTAAGCACAAATGCTAATATGCTCATTAAAGAGACATTAAATGGAAAGACGTAAAGTGGATGATTGCCCTAATAAGACATTTTAGTCGATTCAAACCATTTCCATTTTCTAAAATGCAGATATCTATGTAAAAACAAGCTCAACAGAACCAGACAAGTTAAATGTCATGGTTCCGACAGATGAAACTCTTCAAAAGAACTTCGAGGCATTGTTTACCTTAAAGAATCTTTATTTTGAGTAGCATAACATCGGCACTGCATAATCGAAGCCAAAAACTGAATTCCCCCCCCTTGAGCACATAGTATCAAAGCACAATTCCCTCCTCCAATTAACAGTCATAAATCACACTCCCCAATTAGCTTGAAGCACGGGCTTCCTCTCCAGTCCGCCAATTCCTTATCAGCTCTGGTTACAATAACCTTGTTTCTCACGCTAGGTTTAGTGTATTATGTCTAGCTGGACTCTTGTTCACATCCCCCCTCCCAGCATCATCTAACTCTAAAAGCAAAAGGTAAAAGATGGCTACATTTCCATCTGTTGTCAATGCAAAAACATCCGATGTTAGCAGCGTTGACATCCGGCCCCCCTTACAAAAAGGATAAATCCTGTAATATAAACAAAAGCACAAGTTAGGGATTGCCTCTCAGTTTCTTAGGGTGTTTCTTATAAAACCTAGTAATGAGTCTATCAGCTTTCACATCGCAGTGGTTCTGATAATGATAAGGGAAATATATAAATTCTTCTTGAGAATGTGAGATTCAATCTAGTCCTAGTTCATTCCATGTTGTCATATATTCACATGATGTCCTAATATGCACTGCCTCTTAAAAAAAATCCTACTGAGTGCACATGCAGAAGGGTCCTCTTTAAAGCCTAGCCATTATTCAAGAGCTTTAATTGCTTAACTCCCCCATATAGTTGCCTGCCTCAAGTGAATCAGAGACCAACAACTATTAGTGTACAATAAAGACACCCACAGGAAACTGTTGTCTATACCCACAAAGAGAGACAGAGACAGAGAGAGTTTCCATGTAGCTACTCCTGCTCTTTTTCCATTCTTAGGAAGCCAAGATCAAAGAGAACTCTGAGCAGAATACTATAGTCGTTGAATTATCATAGTTGCCTTTCTTTGTTAAGTAAGCATATGGACCAGAGTTTGACAGAATTTATACTTCTTGAGCTATAAGTGTGTTTTCTTAGTAGTTGTACGGGAATATTTGATGGAAAGCAGTATCCTAAGTGTAAAATTTAGAAGAATACTGCACTTCATAATATTCTTGTTTTTCTTTATGATTGTTTGTTTGCTAAATCAGTTGTCAAGGATTTGGACCATAACTGAAATAACAAGGCTAAAAACTGCCACACTGTATCTACCTGACTATTATATGCTCCAGATACAACACTTCACTGCACAAGCAAGAATTGCATGGTAAAGTTTCCAAGACATGTGTGATTGAAACTCATGTAACAGAAACATTTTCCAAGGGAATTAGACTGCCTAATAAAATAACCTTCATAATCATCTTACAACTAAGCAGTCTATCTCCCTGGTTTCTTTTCCTCGATGGCAATGAAATATAGATATTTCATAGTTCCAGAGGGCAAATAATGAATCCACAAATCATGGGATGCCTCTGATTGAAATGCCCTAGTTACTACATCTGCATCATGACCTATTCCATTTCAGCTACATATTTTGTTTTTTGTATATCACTCTTTATCTAATTGCTTATTCAATGAAGAATTTGAGCCCCTTGATCCAGACAGCACTTAGGATGCTGACACTGACAGGAAATATGGTAACACTTCAACTTCCCATCTATGAAAGGTATAAAAAGCATTCAGATACACACAATCTCCTCTGCAGCACAGTAAACCATTCCCTGGCATAAATCGGTATTAATGTTCTATCTCCAGACCTCAGCTACAAACTAGTATGCCTAGCAACAGAAATCACCCACCTGGGGCAGCATGCGATTTTCCTCCTCCAGCTGTCTTACTCTTGCTTCCAGCTGCCTAACATAGGACAAGGTTGATTCTAAAATTAAAAAGACAAAAAAAAGGACTTGTATTATACAAAGAAGTCTGCTTTGGCAAACTCAAGGCCAGAATTACTCATCAATAGATTTCTGGCTTTTTTTTTTTTTGGTCAAAAACTACGGTACCGTCTCTAAAATATATAGTAAACGTGTTCTCTTTTTTATGGGCTACAAAGAGGAATGTGATGTATCCATGAAACTTTTAACTTTCCATATGTGTAAATGCTCAGATTGATAAACTACAGCAGAGATGGATGAGTATTGGATTCCCCTTGAAGGGTTTTTCAACTACTCAGAACAGCTGAACAGTTCAATTTGTTCTGTGCTCAGTTGAGGAGCACAGAACTTTATTAGTTGTGACATACTGTCTTGGACTCTACAGAATTAAACAAAACTTTCTAAAAGTTGTGAAGACTTAAATGGAAATATTTGGTTCCAAATTGCTGTCCTCTTATTTTAATTCCAAAGTGCACAACTTAAAGGCCTCTTTTACCTTTGAGATTGAAGACTGCACTCCAGGACAAGAAAATTAACTAATAAATATAAGTTAATTTTTAACTTATATTAAATTAATAAGCACTATCACTTGATTCTCTCCTTCTATGTAAATTTATTTCCAAAATATTTTTTCCACTTTCATCTATATCAGTGATCCCCAACTGTTCCGGCTCAGCAGACCAGCAGCGGCAGCAGGGAGGGGATAGGGGATGGTTTCGCGTGTGCGCCATTTGCACAAATGCAGTTTCACACACTCTCACACTTGCCTGCCACTTATGAGGCCAACAGGTTCCCAACGGGCCACTGCCTGGCACCAGGCCACGGACCAGGGTTTGGGGATCCCGATCTATGTACTACAAAGGATATACATATATAAAATGAATCTCCTTCACAAACCCATATAACATCTTTGGAAAAAAAATTCCTTTCTTTTCATGGAAGCTGAATATTAATTGCCTGATTAGCAGGTGGAGCAGAAACCATCTAATGCAGGGGTGTCAAACTGCCGGCCCGCGGCCCGGATGCGTCACGTGGAAGCCACGCCCACCCCATTGCCGGCAATGGCAAAACCAGCCCGATATGTTGCGCGACGTCACGTGACGTCACGAGTGTGACATGTCTGATCTAATGGATCCAGAAAGTGTTACTCCTTACATTTGTCCTCTCTGTACAATTTAGGTTTTTCAATTTTATTTTAATTTACACATCTTTCTTTAGTGCATAAGACATAAAAGCAAGAAGGTGGTATTTGCCACAGCTGATACCCATGCTCCTTTTTTCATCCTTTCCCATAGGCTTCTTGGGTTATGGTGAATAGGAAGAGGAGGAGAAAGAATACTAGAAGCAACTTTTACTTGGTAGCTTCATCTGCCATTTTTTATCTTTTATTGGTTTTATTGCAATTTCTTTAATTGTTGTGAGCCGCCCAGAGATGTTGAGTCAGGCAGCATGCAAGTTTAATAAACTATTTATTATGGTTCATAGCAGTCAGCCAAATATTCAGACTGGATTTGGCATTTTTATCCATCCCAAGGACCTAGGATATGCAGATATTGTTGCTTAATAATATTAAAGGTATCATTGTAGGATGTATTATTATCTGTTCACAAAAATGTAAAATCAGAACTCCTAGTTCTTTAGTTGGTGTTGGGCTTTATAACACACTGAGTTTTTCCCAAGAACCTAGGATGTTATAATATATCAGCATAGTATATGGGCAGATCCAATGTAATAAACTATTTATTATTATTATAGTCAGTCACCCAGTCAACCAGAGGTCTGAACCGGATTTGGCATTTTTATCCAAGGACCCGGGATAGGCAAATGTTATTTAAAGAAATATATAATCTTCTTTATTCTAGATGCCAGTACCATTGTAGATACATTCCTCCATTCCTTCTGATCTTCTTGCTCACTGGTATAAACGGATTGGACTTGTTGTAAATGTCAAAATAAGCCACCCCAGCAGAGAGGAAGACAAAATGGTGTTACAAAGGCAGAGAGAAGCAACTGAGGCAGAAATGATGGGTTTGGAAGAAAGGATAGAGAATCTTCCATGCCACATTATCTTTCTCAGGAGGCATTAGTTTCTCCACTGAACTATTTCCCCGCTGGCAGACTATGTGTGATTGCATTCCTCCATTCTAATTGCAGACTTAGCTGATGCCTCAAAAGCCTCACCCTCAAATAGACAGCAGAAGATACTCAAAACCTATAGAAAAATAGGAAGTGGTAACCATTTGAAAACAATTACAATAGACAAGATATATTATTCAATGGAAACAAAGCCTTACTACAGTCCTGGTCTATAGGTTCGATAATGCTACAGGATTTCTCCTTTTCATCAAGACAGCAACTGCTTGTTTAAAAAGCAGTCATCTTCTTATATAACAAGTTTTATTGAATTTTTTTTTAATTTTACAGCCAAGTGCTTAGGACTCATCGTGCAGATAGGGCACTCCATAAAACAAAATAAAACATATAATCATACATAAACAATTTAGGTTACTTCTTTAAAATTTCCCTCTCTATTTTATCAATCAAAAAAAAAAAAAAACTATCAATAATATTTCCACCCATTTCGAGCTTAATTAACTATTAACATATTCCAATTGGCATTACATAGACATATAGTATACAATTCGGGTATCCATATAATACAGACCATATTACTCCAAATATTCACTTTATATTTCTCAATTAAGTTCTATCTCTTATTCTATTTCACATACATATTTTATAAACGAATATAACTTTACGTTTTTAAACCATTTTACATTAGCTTAAGTTATTTCTAATTATTTCTAAGCTAAACATATAGCTATTATATATATGTATATTTTAAAATTTCTCCACTATATTCTATTTCCTATACTCTATCAAGCATTTTTATAAGTCAATCCATTCTTCAATCATTGCAAGTAAAAATATCATTAATATTTCACCAATCTCAATACAACTCCTTTAGTTTTAACTTTTCCAGTTTTCCATAGTTGCCATTCCAAGCCATAATCAAATCCATAATTCAGATCAATATTAATCAGACTAAAATCTTAAACCTTAAAAATCTCAAAAATATTAGTTCACTTAAAGTCTCTAAAAACCATTTTACCCGTCAAATAAAGTTTTAACACTCATTTTTAAACCTAATTCTAGCTTTCTTTTTATGCCAAGCAGGTTTCCACAATAGGGCCTTTAGCTCCTCCCATCTTAATATTTGATTATACACATTTTCCCACAGTTGCGTCTGATCATAGTCTTCTTCTCTTTTTCCCAATATTGTCTGCACTATGTAATCAGTCTTAGTCAGTATGGTGATTATTCATTGTTTGTATGTATTGTCAGCATTTTTAATGTCTCGTATTAGAGAGTCCATTTCTGTTGTTTTTAAATCTATAGATGTTTCAATTGAATTCTGCCTTCGGTCCTCAGAAATCTCCGTCCTTTGTATATAAGGTGTAACATCTTCCTCTTCATTAAATTGTAGATATAAATCCTCCATCTCATTAAGTTGTAAATCCAATTGTGTATCATGATCAGTTGGAGTTTGAAATTCAGTTTTTAACTCTGAACCATCCTCATTCCTAAGTGTCCTGAAATGTTCTCTTAATTCTTCTCTCACTTCCAAGATTTTTGCTAGTATGAGTCCATAATTAAGCTGTGGATAGGCTTCCATTCTTCTTCTCTCTCTTTTTTTTTTTCTATAATAAAAGTACAGCAATGTCTGGGCGTAGCGCCAAGTTCAACAGTTCCGCTACCATGGTTACAATGTTACGATAAGGCTTTCTGGGCTTCACGCCAATTTCCGGGATACATTGTAACCCTCCAATCCACATAACTCCACCCAGTAGCCAAGGTAGTTTTTTTTTCCCCCTTTTTAAAGTGGATAAAAATGTTCAGAAGGGGGGGAGGAAAGAAAAACACTCCACCCCCCTCCCTAAAAATTTCCACTTAAATTGAAAACAAGCAAACAGTGAGAAAGAGTCACAGTAAGGCTTTTTTTCTTTCTTTCTTTCTTTTTTTTTCAGGATCTCCCGAATTCCAGCAATTCAAATACACAATAAAGATTAGTTACTTTTTTCCCAAGTATTCAAACGCTGCTTTTTCAAGGGAGGGAATAGTTTCTAGAAGCTTTTCATAGGGAAGTAAGGAAAATAACAAGAGGGAAGGAAAGGTCTCACCCGGATCTTCCACGGTGGTTCTTTATGCTTAGATGTTGCTGTGACTTTCAGCTGGAGCAGCTAAGTGATCGGCCATGTTACTGGCCGATCTTTTCCCCGTCGGCCCAAAGGTGATTTCTCGGACCGCAGAGGGAGCTGCCACTCCCTCCGCGATCGACGAGTGCCCTCCTCTACGGTGGTTGCCCCTCCAGGGCGACTTTCGACCCTGTCCAGGGTCTACCGGCGGGAGGAAACCGGACGGCAAAGAGAGCAAGTTCTTTGCACGTCCGCTAGCGCTGCAACTGGATCCGGAAGTCAAAAAGCAGTCATCTTGACAGAAAGACCACACACAAGCTCAACAATCTTACGTAACTTTGCTGCTGCTGCTGTTGAGATAAACTAGACTATTATATGCACATTATCTCATCTGCTAAGCAACCTATAAAATAAGAAGGAACAGTGATGAATGAGTTTTCATTTTTTTCCATTCCAAAATTTGTTGGAAATTTAAATAGGTCCTCACTCTGGGAGTGAATGTGAATTGTGGATGATCAAGGTAGCAATCCATTGTGGTTTGACACAAGTGATTAATATACAATGTACAATACAGGCTAAAAATAGGATTCTAAGACAGCAGGGGAAGAAATGATCCAAGGTTTTATGTGCTTTGCTGTGGAAGAGTTGTCACAGTTAAGTGATGGGTGAACTTTGATGATTTGAAAATTAGCATACCCTGGCTGCAAAATTTCATTACAGCAATCCTCATCTTTGGGCTCACCCACTGTTTACTCTGGATTCCTGCAATCAAGATCAGTTTTAATTTTCAGCAGGCCTTATATTGGTGCTATTTTATGGATCTAATGTATTGGAAACACCCACAACTCCTGGCCTCCCCAGTAGATGATAAGTTATACAAAAGTGGGAGCATCAGCAGCTTTCAATAAGTGTTAATTAACAAATTGCTTTTTATTTCATTTTGCCTCTTATACATTTTCTGTGGATTGAAGCAGTCCCTCTTATAAAACAAGAAGCTAAGGCTAAGAAACTGCATTGAGAAATACAGATGTCCCATCTTTCATAGATTTCTCCCATTTGTGAATAGGATATCCTCCTTATACTTAGAATATTTTTGTTCAAATCCCAATTTAGCTATACGCTCAGAAGGGTAAAAGGTAAGCTGGGCAATTACTCCTTCCACACTTATCAAGGCCTTTGATGGTTTTATTATAATGTTATAAATAAGTATAGTTGCTGTTGTATAAGCTTTTTTTAAAAAAATCTCTTTTTTTTGGATGCACCTCTATCTCCACTCAGGCAAGACAAGATATACTAGTGTAGGCAAAACCATTAAGAGTGCTTGGCTGAATCAGGCACAAGTATTTTCATCCATAATTCTGTTTCCAAGAAGAGCTAGCTGGATGACTCTCAAAGGTCACAAGCAGAATATCTAACTGAAGGCCTTATTTTTACATTTGTCTCCAACAAGTGTATTCCCTCTATATACAGCTTTGCAAATCTGCCATCAATCTTTGATTTTTACTTTAAATCATGTATATGAGTTATAATCACCTGATTTTGTTATTGTAAATTCCTCAGGTTAATTATGTGTGGTGTGTAAGATACAACCTGGTATATGTCCTGAATCTACTGATTACAAATATTATTTTATTAGAAAGTATGTCTTGTACTTTTCTTATTATTGTTTAATTAAGAATAGAATAGAATAGAATAGAATAGAATAGAATAGAATAGAATAGAATAGAATAGAATAGAATAGAATAGAATAGAATAGAATAGAATAGAATAGAATAGAATAGAATAGAATAGAGCTGGAAGGGACCTTGGAGGTCTTCTAGTCCAGCCCCCTGCTCAAGAGCTAATCAAGAGCTAATCCCTAACTTCCAATAATTATCAGGGTCCATAGTTTGTCTTGGAATTCCTCCTCCTTACTCCCCTCCCAGCAGAAGTCTAAAGGCAGACAAGAACATAAGAGAGAAATAATTTAGTTAATGTTTGAAACCATAAATCCCCGATAAAGTAAAGCCTCTTCAATATACTTCTTGCTTTTCAAGTCTTTAAGGATAGCCTTTCTTGCCCAGAAAATGTCAGGCTTTAGAGTGTTAAAAAAAAGTAATCTACCAGGACAAATAGGTGAGCTATTTGTTTTCTGGTAAGCGCATCCTTGATTGCTTCGTCTTTCACTGGTACATTGTTGTCCCTTCCCCTTGCAATCAAATCAGAATCCAGGTTCCATTGCTTCTGTATCCGCACCACATTTAATTATTAGTGCAATTTGTAATCTTGATCAACCTTGACCAATCCTGATACAAAAAGAACATGGACTGAAATGCTTAAGATAAGAGAACATATGGACATCAAAATGACATTACATCCAAATACCTCAACTTTTTCTCATCAACAAAGATCCACTTTCTTTGGCTATTCTATTGGACCCAAGGGTAAAAATGGTGCTCTATTATTCTAAATCAAATCTTCCCATGAGAAGAAAAGGCACAAGCATCTGGCAGGTCTTTCCTAGCCATACTGAAAATAACACAAGCAATCAAATCATGTCGTCACTTACTGAACTCAGGGATTACAATTTAATCAATGTGCCCTGAGTCTCAACCAAAACATATAGGTATCAGAATCGACAATTGGCAAGTAAAATTTGTGAACCACATAAAGGATAAAATAGTCCATCTGGAAGTCAAACAAGGTCAATTTTTTCATCAGTCATTTGTTTTTTGCTCAAGATACAAAGATTTTAAGGTCTTTTGGCTAGAATTAAAGAATAAATCTTCACCTCACAGCCTCTACATATCATCTTTGAAAACCAATATAAACTTTAGCTCCTTCGTTGCTGTTAGATATTTAAATAGCCTTTAATGATATTTTATAGCTCTGAAGAATTCTACTTAACTTTTTTTTCTACAAGCATAAGTTATTGTCGCTAAATCCACGGATGGCAGCTCTTTATCTATCTTAGCAAATACACCCATGGAGTTTGACAGGAACTAATGTAGAGAGACAGTTTTCTTTTTTCATTGCACCTTGCAAGCAGTGCAGGGAATACAGCTAGATCCTGAGGAAAGTATAGCCCATAGCCCACCATTTCAAGTGTCAGTGAAGCATATAGCTTTTACATATATATTTAAAATGCTGAGGAAAAAAATGAGACCCCCACTCAATCACTAATACTACATAAGTACTCTAAATAAACTTCCTCCCTGCCAATGTTATTTTAATAGCTCTCCTTCACTCAATATGTTCATAGAAGGATAATTTATTCAGGAGGTTTTGATTTGGATACCTGCATGAAGAAAGAAATTGGACTCAAGGACAGGGTTTTGGGGGGAGGTCCCATTAAATTAGTAGCTTATTGTACACCATCAATCTGTCCTTCAGAAAATATTCTCCACTGTGGCTTAATGAAAATTTTTAAAAACTAGTGACAAAATCTTGGTCAATATACTGGTATATGCTTTCATAGCTAGTATCTGTTGAATAGTACTGGGCTTCAAGCTTTAGTTACTGTATAAATGGCTGGATACCATAATTGTTAGAGTGCTGCCTTTGACACCGGAGACTGTGTCAGTAGAAGTCCCTAGTCAAAGACCCCCTAACATTTCACAAGGCTACCTCAAAATCTGAGAGTAACACAAACTAGGAATGTCATGCCGGTTTGGACATCACCTATATTAACAAGCTATATGTCAGATGTTGGAGAACCAGGACAATCTGATGATAAGTAGGCTACTGGAACAAACCAACACAACACAAGAGAACCTGGAATTGATGGAATGATATTACAACAGTAGGACTAAAGAGAGGGGATATATGAAACATATAAGGGAACTGTGGATGGACAGAAGACTTGCAACTGAGGCTAACAACCTGTTTCTCATCACTAACTGAGAAACAGCTAGTTATCCAAAGCTTCAGCATAGTAAAGAGGAAACTGCTCTCATAACTAGATATAGATCAACTACACATTATATCCCATGCTCAAGAAGATCTGAGAGAAGAACCAATGTACAGCCAACAGTTGAATCTGAACCTTCAGGAGAACCCCCTCCATGTACAGTTGCAGATATGAAGCAAAAGATCATAGATTAACTAATACAGTCAACCCTGGTTACTGTAGGTTCAGTGGAGAACTACCATCAGACAGTATGCTGGAATATACCAATAAAGCCCTCACAGCAATTCCTACTACTATCATAACTTAAAGCAATGGTATATATTACAGTCATTGTAGTCCTGGAGATCCTACAAGAACAGCAATACATACTCTCCCTGGAAAATGAGGTTAAAGGCTAAGATCAAGAAAACTTGGTGAGAGGTTAATCAGCTGGTGGAATTACAGAAGGGTGTGAAGATGAAGGATAATCTTCAAGGGTGTAAAAATTAGGGATAAAACTCAGTTATTGAAAAAATACAAGGCCCTGTCTGCATTTGAAGCCCTAGAGACTGCTAAACAAAGGCTCAAAGCACTGGCAACCAGATCAGGGAGATACACTAGAAAAGCCGAAGCCAAGAAGCTAAATACCCTATTTTCCAGGAAAGCCTATGGCTCAATGTCACACACATCTGTGGATTTGTGAATGCCTGGTGCTATACAAAGTCAACAAAACACTGAGGACTTTCCTTAAGAACTCAATGGGACCATGGAAGATAACACTGGAAGTCAACTCAAAACAGCTCACACATAGTCTTCATATGTGGCATATACCAAGGTGATGCACTATCCTGCTGTTCTGTACAGGCTTGAACCCTCTCAGCCAAATAATCACAAAGACTGGATATAGATACAAGTTCAAGAGTGGAATTACCATGGCCACCTCCTCTCTGCAGCCTATGCAGAGAGGCTTGAGGAATCAATCCAACATATAGTGGCAGGATGTAAGATGTAGACAGGAACAGCATACACTGAATAGCACAACCAAGTAGTTGGCATTGTATGCATATTTATTTTTTTATTACCCATTAACAATCTGTTTTCTGGATTTGCAACAGTGGAGAATAAAACTACATTATCTAAAACTACACAATGAACATAAATTAAACAGATCAAAAGAAAAAGACTAATATTCAGGTAGATAGGCAGATGAGACAGAGAAAGAAAAAGCTTCCATTATATATACAATTATGGACAAAGTAATACAAAATCTTATCTAGAAGGTCTCTGGCATCATAATATCCTATGCCATGTCAGGCTATTGTGTAGAAGTATCAGAAGAGACACTCTGTGTCTCTATCTCCTCCTAGATGGTTTTGTTGCTGTTAGTTTCTTTCTTTTTGTATTTTTCTTCAATTGGAAGCAATGGCAGAGGAATAATTATATCCATTCAGTAGTACTGACAGAAATGGACTGTCAAACAGTGAAGACTACAAACTGCTGGCATTATGTAACTACATCTGCCAAATCCTATTAACAATTTTGTTGTTTATCTTGGGCCTTTTTGGAGAGAAAGAATTCAAAATCAAGAGTTAGCAGGTAATTAGTTACAGATACTATCTATTCACTAGTTGGTATGCTAGTGTAAACCGATAAAGAATGCTACAGCTGGTTCAAAATACAGTTGTGCGAGTACTGACAGGAAGTTTTTGTTATGCCCATGTTTTATCTGACAGCTGCACTGGTTGCCAGTTGCTTTGGGGATGCAATTCAAAGTGCTGGTTGTTATCTTTAAAGCCCTTTATGGCATATGACCTGGTTACTCAACCTCTGCTCCTTTGTTTCTGCCTGCCCAGTATCTTCTGACAGAGTGGATGAGTCCCAGGTCCATTTTATTGTTGTGAATGTGGTCATCTTAAGGGATATAGGAAGCATGCCTTGTTTGTCATGGCCCTCACCTTCTGGAATTGCATCCCTCCCAGAGATACAGACAGTGCCCTGTCTCCTGGTGTTCTGAAAAGCCCTTATTACCTGGCTTTGATCCCAGGCCTGGAGTTAATGTATTGGAAGGGAGGGGGCTATCTTCGTTGGTTTTAATGGTTATTTTTAGTCCAGGCTGTCTTGCTTTGTTTTTTAATTGTTTAATTGTTAACTATATTTTGTAAGTGGAGTGAGCAGCTATCTTAAATCTAATAAATAAAAGTAATAATTACAGCACTGATCCCATCTGAAACTTCTGTGATAATGCAGGATTCAAAGTACAATCTCTCTCCAAAACAGGTTGAGATGAGCCTTCTACAAACAATCCCTCCACTTTGTCTGGCTTAATTCTTGCTTTAGTAGGTCTCATCTTATCCATTATTGCTTCCAGGCACCACCTCAAAACATCAAATACCTCAACTGACTGTAAAGAAAAGAAGAAGAAGAAATGATTTTCCAGATCTCTTCATTCCACTGAGATATTAAGGAGGAGAGATATTGAATAATGTTGCTTTTATATTTTCCCTATTCTTTTGGGCACTTGAAAAGTCAGGAACAGAAAGATTAAAATAAGGGGGGGGGAAGCTATAAATTCATTAGGAACTACATTCTCTAAATGGTGATGCCTGTGGCAAATGTCAATTACAAGTCTTATTATTGTTACACCTCAATCTCCTCCAATGACTATTTTATTTTCCTGATCTATTTTACTTTTGCATACTTTAACCCTAATGTGTGAGCTGTGCTAGGCTGAGTAAATAACTAACCTAAACCTATCTATTCAGTTTCTTTACTGAACAGGATTTGAACTATGATTTTCCAAGAGCTATTCTAACACTTCAGTTACTAAATTACACAAATTTAATTGCAAAAAACATGGAATAATATTAATGTTAAGTATTTTTATGTTACTACATTTCTGAAAAGAAATGCCACGTTGAAAAATTTCTGGGATTTTCATATTGTTTCTAATTTTAAGCTACAAATCAAGATAGAATCCAAAATGAAATACTGCAAATTATACAGGTAATCCTTGACTTATGACTGTTCATTTAATAATGGTTCACGTTCATGAAAGCATTAGAAAAAGGAATTATGACCTGCGATATGTGATCACAATTTCAGACCTTTCCAGACAGCTTCTGACATGCAAAGTCAATTGGTAAAGGTGACCAACCGTCCTCCTTTAGGGAGGACAGTCCTCCTTTTGTAAGTTCTGTCCTCCCTCGAAAAGTGTCCTCTTACATGTCCTCCTTTTCGATATTTGAAGACTAATCTGCAGGACTTTTTTTTTTCTCATAGAACACTCAGAACGGTGTTCCGGCACCTTTTTTTGATGGTTTTTTTTTCAACTTTTGCATGAGCTGTGCTACTCCCGCTATTGGCTTTCGAAAGCCAATAGGAATTGCTGCTGAGCGCGCCAAAACACCCGGCCGGCAAACTTTGCACATGCAAGTTGTCTGCAGCGAAGGCGAATTGGCAGGAACTTTGCACCCTCATATTTATCTAATGTTACTTTTGCATCTACTTTTTTCAATCCATTTTCTTTCTGTCATTAATTCCCCAAGCATAAGAAATGTAAATTGTAAGCTCCTCATAGCACAGTTCTATATCATTGTTAAAATACACTGGGCAATTATGGACATATTCATTCATATTCATAAATAGATTGAATTGTAATGCTTTCCCCCTCACTTAAGCCTGTTCTCTTGTGTGTATACTTTGAACATAGCTAGGCCATTTTTTATCAGCAGTTGTAAAGAAATAGAAACAAAATGTTTAACTTATGTATTAATAACAATTTCTTTGCAATTCATTATCTTGTCAGTAACATGATTCCATCAATTAAACACATATATGTTGAAGGCAGCATATGCACTTGTATTAGACATTTATCTCCCACTGCTAGTCCTTCCAAAAGGAACTCAATATATGTCATACTATATATGCAAAAGTTGTCTCCTCCTCTATTAAAGTGCAACACATCATTTCCCAAGTAGACAAAAAAAATAATATTCCATCTTTACTATACTCATCTGCAGTATATAAACATGGGGGAGCTATTCCACAATTATTCACCCCTATGGCAGCCTACTATGCTGTCTTCATGATTAATTTGATAAAACAGAACTTAGTGTTCTAAGTTCATCATGAACTAAGTCTGATGAAAATAACTATTTTGGCAGGGATGAATTAATAGCATGCATTTTGGGTTATAGGAACATCTCATTCACTTGAACCAATGTGATCATATCTTTAAAATGGTATGTACAAGCCATCAATAATGTGGTTGCTAATATAGGTCTGGCTTATGAACTGTTTGTATTTAAGGAGATGCTCACAACAAATTCTAGTTTATTTGGTGAATGCCTGAAAGATGCATTACTTCATCTAAGCCAAAAACAGATGAAAAAAACTAAAGGCAATTATGAATTAAACTTGGCTCAAATCTTTACGATGCAACATTAGTAAGAATGTCCCAAGGGTGAAATTACAAACCATCTGCAATAAATTCAATGTTCTTATTCTGACAGGAACATTGGACAAAACTTCGGAATTTACTATGAACATTTGCCTTAAATACAATAAATTAAATTTATGTTAAGAATTGAATATATAATTTTTAATTATATAAATAAATATATAAATAAAATTATATAAATAAAAGATTAACAAGATGAGAGTTCCAGCACCTTTTCTTTTTTAGAAAAAAAGCACTGCTAATCTGTAAATCTCCGTATTCGATCGATGCCGATCTGATCCGTTGCGTGTGATGTGACGTATTTGTATTTGACATGACGATTCGTCAAGGCTCGGTACAGTGCGGCGAGACGCGATTATGAGACGCATGCGCTCCACACAGAATTGTTTTGAGAGTGCGCCGCATGCAAGTGGCTTTGTTTACTTCTTACCAAAACACGACACGGCACACACACACGCATTAGACTCACTTCTTTCTCAGTGAATATTCAATCATACACAGGTGAGCACAATAATTCACGTTTTATTAATTCATTATCTATTTAATAATTTCAAAATGTGTATAATTTTATTTACAAGTTTATTCGCTTATGTTATTGTTTCAGTTGTAATAATTAATTTTATTTATTCATAATGAATGTGCTTGAATCGTTCGTGTAGCTCTATATTTTATTTTTAATTTTTAATTTCATTTAGGGATGGAAAAATCAAAAAAGAGGAAATGCCATTTCAACGATAAATTGAATAAGGAATTTCCATTCCTCACATCAAAGAAGGATAACATTGTTTTCTGCAATATTTGCAGTGGAGAATTTTGTATTGCAGTTGGGGACAGAGCAGCTATTACAAAACACTTGACCACCAAGAAACATAAGCAAACATCAGATGCATCTGCTTCCAGTTGTAAAGTAACAAGTTTTTTTAAAACTTCAAAGTATTCTGAAGATGAAAAACAGTTAGCTGCAATGGAGGGAACATTTGCATTCCATACCATAATTCACAATCAAAGTTTTCGTAGTATGGATTGTACAACTAAATTATTGAAAAAGTTTCACGATGCTAAATTTTCATGCGCCAGGACAAAATGCGAGGCTATTATTAAATCAGTATTTAAAAATTACTGTGACAAAATACTTACAGAAGACTTGGAAACTGCATCATTTGTAACGGTTTTATCTGATGCATCCAATCATAATGAAACTAAATTGTATCCAATACTATTAAGATATTTTAATGTTACCAAGGGCATTCAAGTAAAAATTTTAAATTTAGAATCCATTGAGGGCGAAACTGTCAAACCATCTATACAGAGTAATAAATGAAAACAATTTGAAATCCAAAGTTGTTGCACTAACAGCTGATAATACAAACACAAATTTTGGTGAGCAAAGACGCAAAGGGGTGAATAATGTGTATGTAAAATTACAAGATTTACTCCAAAAGAAAATACTAGGAATAGGTTGTAATGCATATTTTGTCAAATGCAATCAACATGGCGTCATGTGCCATGCCAATTGATGTAGAAGTAATAATAACTACAATTTATTTGTATTTTAGTCGTTTTACCGTTCATGTGGCTACTTTAAAACAATTTTGTGAAGAAGCGAATGTTCAATACAAAAAACTTTTAGGATATTCAAAAGTTAGATGGCTTGCTCTAACACCTGCTATAGAGCGTGTTCTACAATTATTTGAGCCTCTCCGTTCATATTTTTTAAGTTTAGACAAATGTCCTAAAATCCTGGAATCGTTTTTCAATAATGAAATATCTAAGATATTAATGTATTTTGTACATAATCAAGCATCTATTTTTCACAAAACGATTCAAAAGATTGAAGGTGAACACATTTCAGCTACAGAAGTTAGTCTTATTTTGAATGACTTTATCCTTCAATATAAAACTCGATTTGAAGAAAAAAATCTTCCTTTATTTATAAAAAGAAAATTGTCAGACTTAGAGGAATCAAATCCGGGCATAACGGAAAAGTTTATCAAAGAAGTGCAGAATTTTTACCAAACATGTTTTCAATATATCGAAGAATGGTCTGAAACAAACATCACAGGAAATAACAGTTTTCAATGGTGTTTTTTGACTTCATCGCAAGTATATTGGACAGATATTGAATCTTGTGTTGAGTTTTTATCTAAAGAAATGCCAGACATTAAAATAGACGACAGTTGTCTCTTTGAAGAAATTAGAAGACTGAATGTATTTTTAAATTCTGAAAAATTAATACAATGGGAAAATAAACACATTGAAATTGATAAAAGATGGGTGGAAATATTCAGCCATTTCAAAAATGAACATATTCCATGTGAAAATTTATTTATTCTTGTTCAATTTACGTTGTGCTGCCCTGGAACTAATGCAGCAGTTGAAAGGGTTTTTTCAATTGCTAATGATTTTTGGAAAAGTGAGAAATCGAGATTAAATGTTGATACTCTAGCTGCAGCACTTGCCGTAAAATTCAATATGAAGGATATTTCTTGTTCAGATATTTCCAATATATTGTTAGAAGATGATACATTGACAAAAAATATTCATTCAATGGAAAAGTACTCATTTAAATAATAATTAATAGGCATGTAAGCATAATTACAATATAAAATGTTATTGTTACAAATGTTTTTTATTATGCATTTATCATATTATAGTGTATTCTGTATTATTGTTGCAATGAATAAAATGTTTCTTTTATTTACGATATTTTTTTCTTCAATTTATTTGTGTCCTCCTTTTCATTGTAAAAAAGTTGGTCACCTTAATTATTGTTGCAATGAATAAAATGTTTCTTTTATTTACGATATTTTTTTCTTCAATTTATTTGTGTCCTCCTTTTCATTGTAAAAAAGTTGGTCACCTTACAATTGGGGAAGCTGGATTCATTTAATGGCCAAGTGATTCCCTTACTGACTATGGTTAATGGTTGTAAATATTGGGTCCAGCCCTGTGATGACTTGCTTAATGACCGCATTGTTTAGTAACTGAAATTTTGGTCCCAATTATGTGGTTGTAAATTGAGGACTATCTGTATTTTAGTTAACAATAACAATAAACTTTTCTGAACTTTTTCTTGCTGTTATTTTTGTTGAAGCAGATTTGGGGTTTTCCATATGCACCTTTAATTCAAGAAAATCCAGGGGTTTTCCCCAACTTTTTCTCCTTATTAAACATTCTGTGGTTAAACCATTTAAACATGAAGAAAGGCACAATAAAAATTGATCTCATGCCATCTTTGTTAAAATCTAACCTTGCCCGATGATTTCTTGCAGAACAAATTGGCAAGTTTGTTCCAAAGGAGATTTTCAAGAACACAATAAAGACTAGCAATACCAGTAAAATGATTATGGTCATCAGTTTGGGAAGCCGATGTTGGATATCATCAAAGGGAAGGCAAACTGCTATTTATTGTAGAGAGCAAACCCAACTCCCTTCTAACACTGATGATGTTACCTAGTTTGGTAATGAAATGTCTGCAAGAAAACAATCAAAAACAATCAGAGAGCAACAAGGACCCCACAGTTCAAGACCCCTGAGCTACAAATATTCTCTTCTATTGTTACCTACTGTTGTAGGAAAAGGCACTTTGGGGATTCTTTGTCTCAGGTTGCAAACTTGAGAGGTCTTGGGTGCTCTTCATCCTGATTTGGAAGGAAACATATTTGGCTGCTCTGCATCAGATAGCAAAAGATCGGATTTTGCAAGTAAGGAAAGCACCTCTTGCTTATTCTAATTTCAAGCAGCAGAAACAGCCAATTTGTTATCGAATGAGAAGGGGAGCATTCGCCTTGCCCAAGAGCTTTAAAGCACTGTGGGAAACCTTAAAAGGTTACTTGCTTGCACTGAAACATGACCAATTACATTTAACCCAGCTTTATCTCTCTGCCAACATTCTGTGGTAATTTGCTGAAAAACAAGCAGGCTTGAAAGCATTTATTGATTAATCACTATGCTTAATCAATTAATTCTTTAATCAGACATTTTCAGATTTAAAATCTGAGTCTTTAATGAGATTTTAATTTGATCAACCACCTGGATCTCAGTTTTCCCAAAGGAGTGGCTTGGGGCCTATTCTATGGGAGCAAACAGGAGGGGCAAAAGAGGGGCAAAAGTGCATGGTCGTTGCCAAGCAACAAACTCACTGGCTCATAGCCATCTTGGTGCACATTAGCAGCAAACATTTTCTCTAGTGGAGAAAAATGAAGAACAGCAACTCTGCCTAACCTTGAAAATAGAAGAGAGATTTCTTTATTTCACTCATTTGTACTATTCAATAGCCAGCTCCTTTGTTTAAGAAAGGCATTCAGGTGCCGAATTCTGATGTATTAGATAAGGCAGCCCTATTACAATTGTTACTATTGAAGTCACCTGTACAGGAAACCCTCAATCTAGGCCCACAATAGGGACCAGGACATCCATCACTAAGCAATGCAGTCATAAAGTGTAACATTGTGTGGACTATATCTCTTAGCAACAGCAATCTCTGTGTTCCTCATTCCCATCGTTAACTGAATTCCAACGGTCGTTAGGTGAGGACCCAAGCCAAGCCATTCTGGGCTTGGTGCCTCCCTGTAATTGAATAAGTGAATGAGTTTGGGGAGGAAGCAGAAGTGATGCTGCCTAGAAAACAATCAGACAAGAGAAGCAGGAGCCCTAGTAGCTTAACAATCAATGACAAAAACTTAGGAAGGACCTGCCCTAATGAATCAAGCAATTGAAAGTGGCAGGTGGAAAGTGAGTACATGTAGACACATCACGTGACATTGCGAGTTTGACACCCCTGCTCTAGTATAAAGTAGAATTAGTTCATCTAGTTGTGTTTCCTATCTGTTACTTAGGAGGGCTGACATGAATCTAGACTCTGAAGGGACTGCCTCCTCTTCAACTCTCTCCACTCGCCTATCTCCTCCTGCCACCCATCTCTACCTTTTTGGCCATTTGCATTCTGTCTTGCAGGATAGCAAGCAGCACAGAACTGCATGCCTCTGGAGCTGTTTGCCACACTGGGGCTCAGGGGCTTCTTAATGCACCACAGCCCTAAGGCTATAAGAAGACTTTGAGCTACAGTTGAATCTGGAAGCCTTAGCCACAACAGCAGCATAGTGCAAAGTCACAGCCATTTTGGGAAAATTCAGCTTCTCCAGTCCAGGCCCAGCTATCCTTGCCCCCTGCACTCTGCTGCCCTGGCCAACCTTTGCTGTCTTCTGGCTCTTCCTGCTGACAAGCTATGCCCATAATGGCCCTTCATGAGGCAACTTCTGGTCATCTTCGCCAGGTCTCCCAAGGAAATCACTGTATGCAACCTTGGGAAGAAACGTTTGTGTGGCCTACAGCCAGGCATGCTTTGGCAGCAGAGAACAAAAAGACTGGTAAGGTAGTTAGGGTGGCAGGAGTCCCAAATTGCAGAGGGCCAAAAGGGCATAGATGGGGGGAAGACAGGCAGTTTGAAGCAACCCAAGCACTCAAATTTTGGTCACATGACCATGGGGTCCATTACAACAGTCTAACTTCAAGGACAGTAGTAAATCCCTTTGTTCAGTGCCTCAGTAACTTTGAATAGTCGCTGAACAAATGGTTATAAATTGAGGACTACCTGAATTATAATGGGGATTATAGGAGAACCTCCCACAAGCTTAACCAAGGTAACAAATTAATTCTTTAGTGAATAACTGCACATAAGAAGGCAAGTTGCAGAAATAACTTTAGAGAGGAAGATTTAAAAAACAGCTAATGAAAAGTAAGTATGTTCAGTGGCTAAGAGATTCTGACTAATTGTTGGGAGAGTATCAGAAAAAAAATGGATTAATGATGGGGTAGAATGAAATATCCTAGATATGGCTCAATAACATTTTAATCAGAAGCATCCCTATTTTTCTTTAAGTCTCACATGAATTAAAACATTGTTCAAAATTGCCAATTTCATACTGGGATAATTAGACTCTTGATGATATATACTTTTGTTTGCAACATACTACTTGAAAATTAAAATATTCCCATTCTTAAAAGGTTGAGGGATTAGTAGTCAATAAAGTGTTGCTGCTGCTACTCTTTTTAGTTTGTGCCTGGAACCTAGCATAGCAGAACAATTCAACCCCATTCTTCTACCTCAGAGAATAATTGTATCAGAAGCATAAAAGCTATTTTGGCCAATTAGTTATTCCTGTTTTAGGGATGAGGAGAAATGCATTTGTTTGCATATAAATTGATATTTATATATTTCCTTAATATACAAATAAAGTGAAACATAATTATCAATCAATATTTTCATTTTTATGAACATACAATGCAATTTTGTTAGGAAATATAACAAAGAAAGCATACACTGGGTGAAAACAACATTTAGAAGTGTTTTATAATATGAAAGCTGATTAGAAAAATATGTTTATTAGAAAAACTGCAAACCAAAATATTTGTCACAAGAAATGTACAGAAAAACATGTAAGTATTTTCATGTGGATTTAAAAACAGATTCAAATTCATGTAGATATTAGTTCCAATGAACTGATAGGATCAACAGGAGAACTGAGTACAACAGATTCTGACTATTTTACTCATGCCCAGCAATTCTGGGCCTACTAATTCATTGTAAAATTATACAACCACTTGCCAGACCGCTCAAGTCTAATTTCTAGGTAGTGGGGAAATGCTGTATGTTGTCCTAACCTCTGTAAAGCAGGAGTTCCAAACTTTGTAATAGCACGCGCAGTAAAATTAAAATGCATTTGTGTTACACTTCAAAAATAAAACTAATGATTTCATTGCAATATATATATTGCAAATCTCACATTTTATGCTCTGACGATGTCGGCAGTGTGGCCGACGAAAGCTTAGCTTTGTAAATTAAACAGTCTTTGTTTAAGATTTTTATCCTGGTGATCATTTATATTTATTTGGTTTATGATATATATATATATATATATATATATATATATATATATATATATATATATATATATATATATATATATATATATATAATACTTATATGTAGGTCTTGGTAATTTCGGGTTTTCTCCCGTGTAAAATTGAAAGTGTCTTGGGCAACGTTTCGACGAAGTCCCATTCGTCATCTTCAGGCTGGTGTCTTCGGCTCGTGCTTCTAGGAGCAATGTGTGATCGCAGCTGTTCTTCCTTTTAACTGCCAGTGGAGGTATGAACTGATTGGATGGGAGCTTGGCTGTGTTCTGATTGGGGGGAGGTGTGTTCTGATTGGTTAGGGGCTTGGCTGTGCTCTGTTGGATGGGGGGTTGGCTGTGCTCTGATTGGATGGGGGTTGGCGTGCTCTGATTGGTGGGGGTGTGCTCTGCTTGGGTGGGGGCCCTGTTGTGCTAGGAATAGTCTGAGTTGCAGGGGAATTTGAGATGGAGAGCTGCATTGCTGTAGTTTGGCTTCGCGTTCGTGGTCGTGCCACATCTTCAAGGTGGGTGTCAGTTTGCTTCACGTATGGAATGGAGGGTTAAAATGGCAATGATGCAGCTGTGGTCTGGTTTTGGTCCGCGGTCGTGCCTCATCATCGGTGCGGGTTTGAGTCTGCTTTTTTGCGTGGATTGTGTGGTGGTGACATCATGTGTGGTCTTCGGAGTGTGGGGTCCAGTGTCGCTCCTTGTGCAGGGATTCGTCTTCAATAAGGCTGGGTTTCCAAGGCTGGTAGGCGGGAGGTATCTTCTCGTTTATTCATGCTGTGGGCGTTTTTCTATCTCGATGGCTTCTCTGATTCTGTTGTTAAAGTGTTCAGTTTGGCAATAGTTCTGGTATTTTTAAAGTCAATTTATGTCCTGTGGCTTTGAGGTGTTGGACCAGGGGGAAGTGGTTCCTCTTTTCTGATGAGTTCTGTGTTCTTCAATGCGTGCACTATTCTTCTGTTGGTTTGTCCGATGTATGTGGTGGGGCAGGCGGTGCATGGGATTTCATATACTCCTTGATTTTTAACTCAATTTTGTCTTTGGGGTTTCCAGACTAGAACAAAAACGGCAAAGCCCTCCCTCCCATACATAAAGCACCACAGACAAAATCAGCAAGATCCTCCACAAACACACATCAAGACAGCTTCTGCACAAACCAAAATATCCACCATCCTAAGAAACCCCAAGACAAAATTGAGTTAGAAATCAAGGAGTATATATAATATATATATATATATATATATTATATTAATATATATATATATTATATATATAAATTATATAGGTTTTATATATATTTGATATATATAGAGAGAGAGAGAGAGAGAGGAGAGGAGAAAGAGAGGAGCTAGAGAAGAGACTAGATAGATGGAGATCGAATAGAGATTCGAGAATATATATATCATAAACCAAATAACTATAATGATCCCAGTCTAAATAGATAGCTAGATAGATAGCTAGATAGATAGATAGATAGATAGATAGATAGATAGATAGATAGCTAGATAGATAGATAGATAGATAGATAGATAGATAGATAGATAGATAGATAGATAGATAGATAGATAGATAGATAGATAGATAGATAGATAGATAGATAGATAGATAGATAGATAGATAGATATAATGGATAAAAGCAACATTTTATTCATGTATACATCTACACATATCGCAGCAATACAGATATACTTGCTTCACCAGAAGACACCAGCCAGTGAGAAACCATCTGCCCCCAAATCCTTCCTCTGCTAGGTGGATGGTTCTGACAGACAGCTAGGCCCACAGATTTAGCCATTTCTCAAAACTCATTGACCTTTGCTCCTGGTTTGCCTGCACAAGCATCCCTAAATATAGTAGAAACTAATTTTGAGAACATTCTCACTTTATCTGAGCAATTCTGATCGGCTTTTAAAAAATGATGATACCCCCAATTAAGAACTGCAATGTAAAGGAAAAGTGATGTAAAAACCACAGTAGAATTCCCTAATAATTTTAATTCTCCTAGATTTTTCTCACAGGATAATTTTTTTTTAATCTACTGCATACAGTCTTCAAAATGACTTCTCCAAGAATTTATAGACTAGCAGGGTTATTTAAGACAACTGTGACTATATTTGAAAGAAAGAATGCAGCTACAACATATAACCCAAACAGGAGTTCATTAAAGAGATCCAACATGTTGATTCAAAGAATGATCATTTGCTGAGACACATATGGCACTTTTGGAAAAAAAAAATCTGCATGCTAGTTACCATGACAACTGCAACAGAACCCTGAGAATTTTAAATAAACTAGGATACATGATTTCTGAATTGCATCACAACATTGAAAGTTCATTAGACCACCACCACCCCTTTCCTCCTGTTTCTGTAAGTAAAATGAGTACATGGAGCCCAATGACTAAGTTATCAAGCATCTCTGATTATTCAGCTGAGGACCAGAAGTTATACTCTTTGCATCCTACTAACTGAAGAGGTTGTGTAATGAGGAATCTGGCAAGCAGAAATATTACATGCATCCAATAATGAATATTTAAGGAGTTAACACTCTGATTATTTCTAGATTCTTACTTGCATACAGTATTGTTTTACACATACAAGCTAGTTTTCAAGCATCACATTTTAAGATATTAAAACATTAACTATACTAATGTGAGAAGTTCAGGACTGGTTGTTTTACTGGTCATTTTAAGTAAGAAGAAATTTGTTTACTTCATTATCTTAATCCAAATCTGCCTAATTTGCATTTTTCAAAAAAAAAAGACTCTTCATACATCAATATCACAACATGCTATACATGGGGCTGACCTTGAAAGGTATCCTGTGAAGCTTCAGCTGATGTAGAATGCAGCTGTGTGACAAATTCTGGGTACCCAAAGAAGGGCATATGGAACACTTCTGCTCTGCAAGCTGCATTGGGTATCAGTTTGGTTCTGGGTCGAATTCCAGGTACTGGTTGTGACCTATAAAGCCCTACATGGCGTGGGATCAAGCTACCTATAGAACCATCTTTGTCCCATTATACTGGCTCATTCCACTTGGTCAAACAGGGAAGTATGTTGCAGACTCCATCTGTTAAAGAATTCCCACTGACAGAATCTAGGAAGAGAACCTTCTCTGTCGTTGCCCCCACCCTCTGGTATTCTCCCCCTAGAGATAAGACAAGCCCCCACTTCCTAGCCTTCTGAGAAGAAGTTAAAATATGGCTCTGTGGCCTCTAAAGGCACCAACCAGTCCCATGGTTGCAGGATCCCCTGATCTCCCCTCCTTTGCCTTTTTAGGTATTTTTTAACAGATTTTAATCATCCTTGCCTCCTTTTAAATTCTAGATTTCCTATTTTTTTTTAATTTTGATATACTGTTTTTATATTTTAACATTTTATTGTATACCACCCAGGGTCTCTCCCCGAGGGAGATAGGGTGGTTCAAAAATGTGAAAATACTTAAACATATAAATATTCTCAATGAACATTATAGGGAAATATACAGAAAATATATTGATTTAATTTACTAGACATAAACTGTAAAGAAATTCAAAGTGGTGCATATTTATCAAATTTATTTGCCACCCATCTTGCAGTTTAAAGCAACTCAAGACAGTATATCATGCTCCTATTTTTCCTTCCATTAACAGCCCTGTGAAGAAAATTCAGCTGAATGAAAATGACTGGTCCAAAGTCACCTGGTGAGTTTCCACGGCAGAGGATGGATGACAACCAGGGTTTCATTGCTTCTAGTCCTAACTTTAACTATCACACAATAATAATAATAATAATAATAATAATAATAATAATAATAATAATAATAATAATAATAATAATAATAATAATAATAATAATAATAATAATAATAATAATAATAATAATAATAATAATAATAATAATAATAATAATAATAATAATAATAATAATAAAGTTGGAAGGGACCTTGGAGGTCATCGAGTCCAACTCCCTGCTCAGGCAGGAAACCCTATACCATTTCGGACAAATGGCTGTCCAGTCTCTTCTTAAAAACTTCCAGTGTTTGGAGCATTCACCGCTTCTGGAGGCAGGTTGTTCCACTGGTTAATTGTTCTAACTGTCAGGAAGTTTCTCCTCAGTTCTAGGTTGCTTCTCTCCTTGATCAGTTTCCATCCATTACTTCTTGTCCTGCCCTCAGGCGCCTTGGAGAATAGCTTGACTCCCTCTTCTTTGTGGCAACCCCTGAGATATTGGAATACTGCTATCATGTCACCCCTAGTCCTTCTTTTCATTAAACTAACATACCCAATTCCAGCAAACGTTCCTGATATGCTTTAGCCTCCAGTCCCCTAATCATCTTTGTTGCCTTCTCTGCACTCTTTCTAGAGTCTCAACATCTTTTTTACATCGTGGTGACCAAAACTGGATGCAGTATTCCAAGTGTGGCCTTACCAAGGCATTGTAAAGTGGTATTAATACTTCACGTGATCTTGATTCTATCCCTCTGTTAATGCAGCCCAGCACTGTGTTGGCTTTTTTGGCAGCTGCAGTACACTGCTGTCTCATATTTAAGTGATTGTCCACTAGGACTCCGAGATCCCTCTCACAGTTACTACTATTGAGCAAGGTACCCCCTATACTATACCTGTACATTTGGTTTTTCTTGCCTAAATGTAGAACCTTACTTTTTTCACCATTGAATTTCATTTTGTTAGATAGCGCCCAGTGTTCAAGTCTGTCCAAGTCCTCCTGTATCTTAAGCCTGTCTTCTGGAGTGTTGGCTATTCTTGCCAGCTTGGTGTCATCCGCAAATGTGATGAGTTCCCCATCTATCCCCTCGTCCAAATCGTTGATGAAGATGTTGAAGAGCACTGGCCCCAGAACAGAGCCCTGGGGCACCCCACTGCACACTTCCCTCCATGTAGATGCGGTTCCATTGAGGACCACACGCTGAGTACGGCCGGTCAGCCAGCTACGAATCCATCTGGTGGTGATACTGTCTAACCCACATTTTTCTATCTTATCAAGTAGTAGGTTGTGATCTACTTTATCAAATACCTTACTGAAGTCCAAGTAAATTATATCCACAGCATTCCTCTGATCCACTAATTTTGTCACTTGGTCAAAAAATGCAATAAGGTTTGTCTGGCATGATCTGTTTTTGACAAACCCATGTTGGCTTTTAGTAATGACTTTGTTTGCCTCTAGGTGTTCGCTGATTCATTGTTTGATTATCTTTTCCAGAATCTTCCAGGTATTGAGGTCAGGCTGATAGGTCTGTAATTTCCTGGATCCATTTTTTTCCTTTTTTGAAGATGGGAACTACATCAGCTCTTTTCCAGTCCTCCTGGTAGTTCCCCAGTGCTCCAGGATCTTTGAAAAATATAGTTCAGTGGTTCTGAGATCACATCTGCCAGTTCCTTGAGAACCTTGGGGTGTAATCCATCTGGTCCTGGTGATTTGAACTCGTCTAGGCTGGACAGGTGCTCACTTACCATTTTCTTGCCTATCTTAACTTGTGTTTCTATTCTGTTTTTTATGGCACTATTTTTGATAGGTTGGTCTGTTTTTTCCCTTTGTGTAAAGACAGATGCAAAAAACGAGTTAAATAGTTCTGCTTTCTCCCTATTGCTTGTCACCTTCTTGCCACTTTCACCCACTAATGGACCAATCATTTCCTTTACTTTTTTCTTATTTTTTACATGTTGAAAGAAGCTTTTTTTGTTATTTTTTACTTTGGTCGCAAGCCTTAGTTCATTATGAGCCTTAGCTTTCCTCACTTCATCTTTGCAGGCTCGGGCTATTTGCTGATATTCTGACTTTGTTATGTGCCCCTCTTTCCACTTTCTATACTTGTCCTTTTTATCTCTGCATCATGTACTAGGATGCATGGACATGTATCTCTGCATCATGGACTAGGATCAGCAGCTGCAGATGATAGCTAACATTTTTTATCAGTGACAGATTAGGGTTTGCTACTACAGTCCATGTATAATGCTAATGAAGATTCCATCTAACAGTATATTACTGTGCTTTTGTGACTAAGAAGGCTTACTGCTTATGGACAGTAAGGGATACCTCTTACCACTGTAGAGGGAAGTGATGAAAAAATACTCTTAATTTATTAAATTTATTATGGCCACCCATCCATTAGATTCCAGGTGACTTATGAAATCTCAAAATTAATTAAAACAATTAAAACATACATAAACAAGCAACACAGACAATCTAGATTTATTATATATGTATAATAAATATATGTGGGCAAACCACTTACATGCCCCACGAGGGCATCTGCTTTCTCTCCCTGCAGATCCGTTCCCACAGCACCTGCACACGAGAGGGCGAGACGAACATCCAAGCTGCTCTTCACAGAAGGAATCCAGCCGGCACAAGACTTCGCGCGGAGCCATGACAACCTCGCGCCGAACAGCTAATAGGCGCGATCTGGCTTATGCGCCTGACAGCTGACAGGCACAACTTTTAAATCTTGCCGGGAGACTTACTGCTGTATACCTGCTGTTATCAGTGTGATTTTTTAAACGAGCTTCTCAAGCACGCTATGTGCACATGCCACAATGTAACCATTTCTCAACTGTTATGTGAACTTATGCGCATGCTCCCTTACCATTTAGCCCTTTGCTCTGATGATGTTAACAGGTTGTTAACGAAAGCTCAGCAATAAAGAAGCCTTTTTCCAACATCCCGGAGTTCATACTTTTATTTTATATATATATATATGTAGGTCTTTGGTAATTCGGGTTTTCTCCCGCGTAAAATTGGAAGTGTCTTGGCGACGTTTCGACGAAGTCTCATTCGTCATCTTCAGGCTGGTGTCTCTTCGGCCTCGTGCTTCTAGGAGCACGAGGCCGAAGAGACTCGAGGCCGAAGAGACTCGAGGCCGAAGAGACTCGAGGCCGAAGAGACACCAGCCTGAAGATGACGAATGGGACTTCGTCGAAACGTCGCCAAGACACTTCCAATTTTACGCGGGAGAAAACCCGAATTACCAAAGACCTACATATATATATATATATATATTAAATAAAAGTATGAACTCCGGGATGTTGGAAAAAGGCTTCTTTATTGCTGAGCTTTCGTTATATATATATATATTTAGAGGGTACCAGCTTGCCTATCTATCCATGGATACATGGCTTGCATTTCTTTTGGTGGGACACAAATTAAAGAAGATATCAAGAAATAGGAAGCTGTCCAAAGAAAGATCCCAGTATGATGGGAAACCTGGAGAACAATTATATAAAGTTCACTTAAAAGAGTTGAATGTGCTTAGCCCTAAGAAGATTAATATGACAATACTTTTTAATATATAATTGTTTTACAAAATAATGGAATAGACTTACTCTCTTTTGCTCCAGATGGAAGGACTCAGATAATGTTAAGAATTTGCAGAAAAGCAAATATTTGTGAATATATGAACAATTTGACTATAGAAGAATATATAGTAAAAGGTGGTGGATTCTTCTTCACACTTCTCATTTATGCAGAAGCTGGATGACCCTCTATCAGAGTGTCTATAGAGACATTCTAAATAGCAGCTTTTTTGAGCAAGGACTTGGACTATCTAAACCCCAAAGTCTCTTTCAACCTAATGCTTTATAATTCTATGCAAAGGATGAATTGGACTTGTTTATATATGTCTTAACTTTGTTGCTATCATAGATAGTAAGTGACAATTTAAGATTGCTCAGTTTTAAGAAATAATTTCATTGTTCTTTTCCTGGAGATGATTTTACTGGTGTCATTTTAGCAGAAGAACCTGTAATAGCCCTGGGGATTTCCAACCTTTTTTGTTTCCTAATGGAATGCAGCCAAAGAGTTTATTGATGGATTCTCTGGTTGGTTAATTCAATTTTGCACAGCTTTTCCTGACATGATGTAAAAATTAATTTAATGTGGCTGGATATCTCCCAGTGGAGATGTTTCATTGTACAGAAGGAACTAACAATAGCATTAAAGTAAAGTAAGTTACTGCACAAACTGTTTGTACTTACTTCAAAATATGAAATTGGAATAGACTGCAGTAGGTTGATAGTAGGGTAGGTAAATTTGATAGAATTAAGCTCCTACTGATAATATCCCATACTCTGTCAGTGCCTCCCTTGCTGAACAGCATTCCCTCCCCCAAAGATCTGGATGGCCCCAACTTTGCTATACACTTAAGTGAACCAACTATCTGAAATAATATATATTACAGTGAACACAGTCGAGTTAGAACTAGTACTTTTATTTATGTTGGCTTTAATAGATAAGAAAGCTTCAGTTGACTTTTTTATGTATAAGAACTTTAACAGTTACAGGGCAAATTGATTTTTCTTTCATTTCATTTTTAATGTTACCAAAGTTTGAAAACTTCTTTATAAATGTGATGGAAATAACCACAGATAATCCTCCGGTGATGATGGCAATTCAGACCAGGATTAAATGACATGGTTGTATTGTATGATGTTGCATGACCACATCACTTAGAAACACTAGTGTCAGCAGTCCCAGTTGCTGTTATAATCCCAACACACATGGCTCATTAAATTGGAAGAGGTGGGAGTCCCAGATAAGGTAGTGCAGGAAGGCAGGAGTGCTATTTAGTAAGAGATACCTGTGATCTTATACCCCATTGTAGTCTCCTCAGGAGAAAAAAAAATGGCAGGAGCAACTTATCTGGGCAATTTGAGACCTTCACCATTGCTTGTGGGAAGTTGGCAGGGAAGGTCGCAAATGGTGATCATATGACGCAGCTCCATGCAATGTCATAATCATGAGTCAGGCACCCGAGGGCCCGGATCACAATCAGGTGACTGCGGGGATGTTGCAATAGTCAGCACTTCAAGAAGTGATCATGTCAATTTTTTTCAGCATCGCCATCACTCTGAATAGTCACTGAATGAATGGACACAAGCCAAGACTACCTGTATTATTATTTTTTTCTATTAGCTATTCTATTCTATTTCTATTGTGACTGGTTGACTGATATCAATTTTTTTTTAAAAAGTATACTTTTGCCTTGAAATGATAACAGCATATTCAACATCACCACTATTTACTCTTCTCATAGTTCTGGCTATAAAAATAGTCTTTTATTATTCAGGTTACATATTTCTTGAATCCTGTTCATTCTCTATTCCCTTTGCAGCAACAAGTTAAAAGTTCTATCTACTTATTCAACCTTAAACATTACTCAAGTAACACAGTTCATTAAAATAGATTTGCTGATTTGCTTGAGGTCTTCTACATATTTCATATTCACAAAATTTAATTTTAATTTGACTCCATTTGAATACGCATTTCACAGGTAACACAGGGCAGTGTATCTATATGTTACTGTTATTGTTACTTATTATATAAATACTGATTTTATTCTGCTTTATTGTTCATTGGCCAAAGTCTTAAGCATTTGAGCATTTTATAACTATTGTAACTAGCATGAAGTTATGCTTTAATGATGTGGTTATTTTAAGTTTGCTACTATAATACTTAACAATGCATGCTGAAGGTAGTAGTAGCTGTTACTGGATTACAAACATTACAGCAAAGTAATTGTTTATATATGCAGCTATTCCAGGTAGCTGGAATATCCTAACCTAGTTAACTAGCACCTTACAATCTTACAAGCGCCATAAAGAATCTTCTCTGATCCCATTACACATTCCAAAAAAGAATTAATATTTTGGTTTTTATCTTTTCCTTTTTTTTTTTTTAGCTCCTCCCCCAAATGTTTGCCCAAAGCAACAATTTCCACTGACTCATTTTATTCTCTCAGTAGTGAAATAGGTTAAGGCATTTTTTAAAAAGGAAAAATCTTACCCAGCATAGATATAACCTAATTAGCAGTCTACAAGAGCCAAAATTCTCTCTAAATATTCTTCATTCTTGGCAGAATCTAGAGCAAACAACTTCTGTTCAGTGTTGCCAGTTATTAATTATAAGTTTAGACATCCATTTTTTTCCAAGGTCAGTTCCAATCATGGCATCTTCCTCTATCAGCACCAATAAATAATATCCCAACAGTTTAAAAATCTACTTTAAGAAGACATTTCCACAGTGCATTCTCTCCTGACAATATACAATATATCTGTTAAAAAAAACATGGTCTATGATGCATATTCAATTCAGTCTCCCAGGGGGCACACTGTTGAGCTCAAAGATTTAGGTCAGTAACAAGTGGTACTTAAAACAAAAAAATGTTATAACACAGAATGTTCCTGCTCCAAACTATCCTGTCCTTCTCTACAGAACTCCACTCTATCACTCTACTGTTTTCTGTTCTTCTCCTTAACAATCCATGTATAATCACTGCCAATTTTGAAGACAAACATTTTTTATTAAATCACTTCGGGGAGTTGCGCCTCCTTCAGTTTTTGTTTAAGAATTGCTACTTTATGTGACAGTCAAAAATTTCTTCATATGCAATGGACTTAAAATGGACAACAAGCTCGCAACATGTAAGCTTTTTGGTGATGGTAAAAATTCTTTTAACTCTTCACATTAAGCCCATAGTTCTAAGAGGAAGCTTCTAATACTTTCTATACAAAAGCTGTATTTTACTGAATATCATGTTTAAGGGCATTTGTTCTAGCCTTTTGTTTGTGGCTTATAGAAAAGTCTGGTCATCTCCTACAGTACTAAGGCCTGAAGGAGGAACTAGAACAAATGTAGAAAGGAGTCTCAGTGTTACTAGGAGCACTTGGAGCTGTGACTCCTAAGTCAGGACTCTCTCAACCATCAAGTATATAATGTTTTAATTATATAGTGTACAGCTTTTCTTTTTTAATCACAAGTAAATATATAATCCACGCAAATACGAAGAAACTTCTTAAATTTCCCATTCTGTTAACTTCCTTCCCAAACTCCATCCCCCATGCATACTTTCATAAAAAATAGAAGGGATAGTTTGTATTGCTAGCAATAGAAAGCATTAATTATTAAGGAAAATACTACTTACTAATTATACAAGCATTGAGATTATATTTGACAATCAATGTTGGCACAGACTGTCTCTCCTTGAAGCACTGAGGCTTCCACTTAGCTGGAAAGCTGCTTCAAGTATTCTCTTAACTGTTTTCACAGGAAAAAAATATTCACAACTGCTTTGTTTTCCTGATGATCTCAGCAGAAGTTTTGTCTATGCATGTGCATGGCTGTCTCAAGCCCTCAGGAGTATATGATTTAATTCATGTTAACATGTTTTGCTGAATGCCCCTCTAAATGCTTTGCATAGCTTACTATTATGCTTCTCTTATGCTTCTCCATAACATATAGAGAAACTTCAAGTAGCCAGAAAGTATTACTCATATATTTAATTGCTATCCTATCCCAAGGGTGAGTTAATGTCTTCCTCTTCAATAAGTGCAAAATAATTCAATCCCAATCACAGACTTTGCCTTTTCCAGAGCTTTTGTCTAAAGGACAAATGTCCCAGAAACAATTTCCAAAAAAAGGCCATTTTTGTCTCATCTCATCAGAATATTCACACAACTATTTAAAAAACTACTTGAAAAACAAGCAGGACCTTTCATTCAGTAGAAGGCTCCTGACAAAATGATTGCTGTCAAAAAGGCACTAAGCTTTTTGATGAGCTTGCCAATTCAATATAAATTGCATTTGGCATTTTTAAAAATGCAGAGGAAATGTTTCCATGTAAGTGTTTCAAGCCAAAAACATTATTGTGATGATTGTAAAAATGAAGAGGCCAATCAACTAAATCAAAACACAGAAGCACAAATCAGTCTACTGTATGCTTAGATTTCAAAGTATTTTCTTTAGCATTCAATTGGTGATCAAAATTATAAAAGTAGTTACTGTATACCAGTTAATTTCAGGTACTTTCTGCATCCCAAAAGCCAAACCCTAAAAATGTAAATAGTTCTATATATCATTTAGCAAAATCAATAACAAGAATTTTAAAAAATACTTGAGATACACAACATGTTTCCTTATAGAAATCCCTTCAATACTGCCGGCCCCTCAATTTATCTTAAATTTAACTTGTGCCCCTCTGAAAAAAATGCACACTTTATAATAAAAGAACCCTATGATGGACCGAGTTCTCCCTTGATCTGCTTAGTTTATTCATTCCATCCCTTACCCAATCACATAAACAAGCAAGACCCACCCTAATTTCTAGCTAGCCCACATACAGATAAGTCCTTAATTTATGGCCACAATTGGAACCATAATGTCTGTTGTTAAGTGATGCAGTCATTAAGGGATGACTTAATTTTACAATCTTTTTTTTTCCTACAATCGTTAGCACCATTGTCGTTAAGTGAATACCTCTTTCTCCACTGATTTCGTTGGAAGCCCCCTGGGATTGCAAATGGCAATCACATGTTCCAAGGATGTTGCAACAACAACAACAACAACAACAACAACAACAACAACAACTACTACTACTACTACTACTACTACTACTACTACTACTACTACTACTACTACTACTACTACTAATAATAATAATAATAATAATAATAATAATAATAATAATAATAATAATAATAATAATAATAATAATAATAATAATAATAATAATAATAATAATAATAATAATAAAGTTGGAAGGGACATTGGAGGTCATCTAATTCAACCCCCTGCTCAGGCAGGAAACCCTATACTATTTCAGACAAATGGCTGTCCAGTCTCTTCTTAAAAACTTCCAGTGTTGGAGCATTCACCGCTGGAGGCAAGTTGTTTCACTGGTTAATTGTTCTAACTGTCAGGAAGTTTCTCCTTGGTTCTAGGTTGCTTCTCTCCTTGATTAGTTTCCATCCGTTGCTTCTTGTCCTGCCTTCAGGTGCTTTGGAGAATAGCTTGACTCCCTCTTCTTTGTGGCAGCCCCTGAGATATTGGAACACTGCTATCATGTCACCCCTCGTCCTTCTCTTCATTAAACTAGACATACCCAATTCGAGCAACCGTTCCTTATATGTTTTAGCCTCCAGTCCTCTAATCATCTTTGTTGCTCTTCTCTGTACTCTTTCTAGAGTCTCAACATCTTTTTTACATCGTGGTGACCAAAACTGGATGCAATATTCCAAGTGTGGCCTTACCAAGGCATTGTAAAGTGGTATTAACACTTCACGTGATCTTGATTCTATCCCTCTGTTAATGCAGCCTAACACTGTGTTGGCTTTTTTGGCAGTTGCAGCACACTGCTGGCTCATATCTAAGTGATTGTCCACTAGGACTCCGAGATCCCTCTCACAGTTGCTACTATTGAGCAAGGTACCACCTATACTATACCTGTACATTTGGTTTTTCTTGCCTAAATAAATATATGCTGGTTACTCAGATTTTGATCACATGACTGTAGGGATGCTGCAACAATTGCAAGTGTAAGGACCAGTCATAAATCACTTGTTTCAAGGGTTGTTGCAACTTCAGTCCTTAAGCGAATTGTCAGGACTATCTGTACATTATCAATCTCATTTTTACTGTTTGTTCTTTTGCTTCTAAGAAATTATTAAACAGTTAGTGGACTATGTATGATTGCCTGAATAGCATTTTGTTTTGTAGGTCACAAACTGGTTTTAAATCTCATCTAGAATAGATATAATAAATGAACTCCATAATCTTGTTTTTACATATGAAGCTGTTGCATTCCATGAAGGATTATCTGACTATTTAGCCCAATTTAGTCTAAGTAATTAGTGGCCCTCCATGTTCTCAGGCAAAGGCTCTTCCTATTACCTACTGGTCTTTTAACTTAGAAATGCCAGAGTGTAACACTGATTATTGTCATTCTATCTCATTTAAGATGCTGAATCTTTAAATCAGCAATCTGCAATCTTTGTTCTCAGCAGCCTTGGAAAATAGACATATGTCCACATTTTGCACAAGGGAAAATTAATTCCAAGAGTTTTGAATAAAATTAAACCACAACTAAGTTTTGTTTTTAATTTTTAAAACTTTACATGTAGACACATTCATTAAACAACTGACATTTTGAAGAAACTTGATTTCATTGTTCCTGGAGCTCTACAACAGGGGTCCCCAACCCCCGGTCCATAGACTAGTACCGGTCCGCGGCATGCCAGCAACCGGTCTGCACAAACAAGCAAAGCCCCATCCGCGAGATGCAGGCAGCACACAAAACCATGCACCCTCTTGTCTGTGGAAAAACCTCTTTCCACAGAATTGGTCCCTGGTGCCCAAAAGGTTGGGGATCTCTGCTCTACAAAGATAATTATTATATACAGATGGAAAATGTCTATGCAGATTCTCAGTTATGCAGGTCATAGTTATCTCAAAGGTGCTTTTTCACGAGGCAACTGGACTTTCTTGTCTTCAAAGAAAAACAAGAAAGTCCAGTTGCCCCATGAAAAAGTACCTTTGGGATACAGATGGAAAGAAATTTATATTTCTCATAGTAAGGAATGGATTCAAGATATGTATTCTTTATCACTTTTCCAAATATTTTTAAATTCTAAAATGATTAGATAGATTTCTATATGGTCTAAATTTATAAGATTTACTAAATGGTTTAAAAGCTGAATTAACTTCAGATGAATACAACACAGATGATTTTTCCCTTTTTTCAGTTTCCTTTATCCTTTATGTTTAGTGTATATTAATTACTCAAATATTTATATGTATAGCTTCTTTATTGTGGCATCACTGTTGTATTATTTTATTTTTTATTTTTTACTAATTTAAAAATTTATAAGTATTTAAAAATATTCATGCAATATTCATGCATTTTTCAACATTCTCACAATCACAAATTTGTGACTTTAACATTTATGGTATTCATTTCAATACTAATCATTTTCTTATTTTATTTTATTTTTTATTTTGGTTCCTTTAGTCAGTGTTTACTCCTGGTGACTAACTGGACATGTGCTTGCAAAATTTTGGAAGTGGTTTACCACTGCCTGCTTCCTGGGGCCCTAGAGAGTAACTGGCCCAAGGTCATTTATAGTCTTCCGGTTTGTACGCTGGAACCATTACATGCACTGGCTCCATACATTCTCATACAGACCTCTAAAATATTCTCTTCAATATCCCTTTAGTTAAGTTTCATTGGAAATTATTTTGTTTGTTTTACTTTTAACTCTATTCACTATACTGGAGGATCCTTGTTTGATCCTCTTCATCTAACATTTGTTTTCTTTACTACCATCAAAATTACTTTGCATTTTTCTTTGCGTCTCTAAACTTTATATATTTCTTGCTCTCATGGGTGATATTTTGTTGTTGTTTTGATTCTTGTATGCTGCCCAGAGTCATTGTTGTGAGATGGATAGCCACATAAATAATTTAAATAAATAAATGTAACTGAAGAAATGTTAAAATATGGATGAGATTTGTTTATGAAATGCTGCGTGACTTGTTTAATACATGTCTGAAGAACACATCTATATGTAACAGAATAATGAATGCTGTTACTGTTCCTCCGTACGAAGGAAATGGTAACCAGAATTAAATACAAAAACTGTAAGTTAATGGCACAATGAGCAAAGTTTGGTAAATGTGGTGCAGCTTTTGTCCTAGGCAGCATGTGTGCATACCAGATCTTTATGCATTCAATCAGATATATCACTGAAATTTGAATAAAGGTGAAAAGGAAATATTATTGTATGTTGATTTATTAAAAAATATGATAGTAAATAGGCATAAACTAGGGAATGTTTTGCATCAATGTGAAATTAAATGATGGTTGCTGAACCTGATGAGAACACTTCACAATATATGTGAATTAGAATAAACTGAAAGCAAATGAACATTAAGCAGGTAAAAGACATCAATATGTGTAGTCCTCTTTTTTACTGCATTTCTAGATGAGATTTATAGGTATATTGGTGGACCTGTGTACTTGTATGCAGTTTTGTATGCTATTGGTTTCACAAATGACAAAAGTTCTGTAGTCAGTGTTAGACTGTATAATGCAACCAGGTATATAAAATTGAAAATGAATGCATCAAAGGCTAAGGTTGTTGCATTTCATAGGGAAAATGTACTATAATGAATGATTGCAAGTACTACAAAAATGGTGAAAAAATAGTAGAAAGGTAGGGACTAATATGTGAGCTGTTACTAGGAATGAATATTAGTTGAAATAAATGGAAATTTCAAGTTGGACAGTGGTTAGTATTTATATGTTGCTTATATGTAAGGGTGTAGGTCTATACATAATGTTGTATATAGTATGTTTAAATGTGTGTTGTGTATGTGTACACTTTGACAGCAAGCTACTAAATTTCATTTTTAATGGGTGCCATTGTGCCCACAATAAAAAATGACAACAAAGGTTATCTATCTATCTATCTATCTATCTATCTATCTATCTATCTATCTATCTATCTATCTATCTATCTATCTATCTATCTATCTATCTATCTATCTATCTATCTATCTATCTATTTATCTATTTATCTATTTATCCATCCATCCATCCATCCATCCATCCATCCATCCATCCATCCATTCCAGAAATACATAAATGAGTACTAGGCATGCCAGGAGAAACACCAAACTAAATTCCATGCTGTGGGAAAGGGTTTTTAATTAAATTTATTAGTGAATTTATCCCGTCTTGTTATTTATTCCAATAATCAAAGCAGTTATTTAAAAAGTGTTGACACTTGTTAAAAAGCCATTTAGAAAATTCCTTTCATTTAATAATTTTAAATCTTAGAAGAAAGGTTAAAATACTTGTTGCAGTATCTCAATAAGATATCTGAATATTCTTTAAAGAGATTTGGATGAGATTTTTTTCATGCTATTATTAAAACTTCACACACAACACCCACCTGAAAACAGAGTGACAGCAAAAGCTAATGTTGAAATATAAACTGAGGTGAGGAGAATTGCTGTTTACCCTCTGCCAAGTTTCTGCTAATGATAAATTTCGTCAACATAAAAAGTGAAAGACAGTTTATGCTTCCCACTACAGCTAATAAATTGCTAACTTAAAACCAGATGTCTTAAAAGATTAGGAGATGAAATTACCTATTATAACCTAATCCAATGTCAAACCAGTTTGGTTCAGTCTTATTTGACAATTGATATTAATTAAAATACTTTAGAGGAAATTTATAAACTATATAAATTAGTTTATATTGATTGCTATACTATATTGGGTGATTTACACTTCCATGTACTGGGTGATTTACACTTCCAGATCCTGGACATCAATTAGCTCTCAGGCAGAGGTACAGACACCTCTGCAACAACTGTAATTGGAGGGCTTTCATAAAGAAAGTAGGTTAAGCATCTGTAAGTTAAATGATATAAGAAGAAACTTCAAAGGGAGTTTATATAATCTTTCAGAAAGGCACCTGGTGCGTTCCTCTTATTTGATTATGCTGTTTCTTTCTGATTTTTCACAAATCATGTTTTATACATGTGTACTACTTAGCAGTAATATACCAAGAGATTTCTAAGATGTTCTAAGAGATTAAGTAAACTCTGTTATCTTATTATTTTCACAATAGTTTTCATGTGGTACAGTGCAGGTATTACATGTAAGATATTTAACTGGAATCATTAATCAAATGTACACAACGCCATTTGATCAGTTGTCCATTCTGCTCAAAACCTGGAAATTTTAATTTCAGACAGGCCGAAAACCACCCATTATTTTATATTATTATCATGAATATAGGGCATATATACAGCTTTCCAGATACTGAAAGAAGATACAATATCTGATGTAAAAGAGAGGGGGAAAAGCCCTATGTGTGAATTAAAACACACATATAGTCCCAACCCACAACAAATCATGGCTAATAGACATAAAAGATCTTAAGAAGTAGAAAAAGGTAAGCCTGTACATTTAGCAAAATTATGATTATACACCATTAGTACTCAAGTACCTTTTTTTCAAGAATAATAATCATTTCAATTTTTTCTCAATGTATTATATTTACTACAGGTGATAAATAATCCCATATGAAGCTCCACATCGATAACATATTTTAAAAAAAATCTTTACAAATTAAAAAGGAATTAGATTATGCCTATTTTGGATTTAGGCATCAAGTATATTTATAACTATTGTCTGAATAAACTATACTTTTTATACCAAATATGCTTTTATAAACAGCTAAATAAATTCTGTAAAGTAGCAAAGCCTTAGTGCATTGAAAAAGATGCTAAAAATGAAAATTGCCTACAGGTTTTCTGGAATTCCTGGCCATCCTTGGGAAAAACACTTTTACTGCTTTGGAATGATATGTTCTCTCCTATATTCAGATTGTACAATTATCACCAAAAATATTCATCAGAACTTTGAAATGGCAAGTTTGCCTAATACAGCCAAATAGCTGTATGGAAAACAAATCTAATTTTCATTCTGAATGTTGATACCCTCAGTTCTATCTTTGTTACATCATATGCAAGACATGATAGTTTTGGATTTAGGGGAAGGAAAGTAAGGAAAAAAACCAGATAAATATAGGCATTCCTTCTAATGATTATTGACAGGGGGGGTTTTAATACAGAAATCCATTTACTACGATAACACATCGCAGCAAAAACTGTTTTGAATCCTTTTAATGTGGTGTCCAGAAGCAACGAAAATAAAAGGTATATAGGCAGATAATGTGGAAAACACTAGTCCTCACATGCCAGCACTCCCCCCCCCCAGTATTCTTAATAAAGAATTTTTGTCCCAATGTATAGGTTATTGTTTGGTGTATGGTGATGGTACAATTAACCAGTGTTAGTACATAGTAGTTATTTGGCTGCCAAAGTGTGTTAATCCGTTTAGTCTGTGCTCATGCACTATCTAGTGTGCGCCACAGGGGCGAACTAGCTCTGCATAAGAAAGATGAGTGATGCCTTGCGGAGTCATCTGGGGCCTTCTCTCACCATCGATGTTGCTTTGCAGGTGTTGCATCTAGTCCAGCAATAGCAGGGGTCCAACTGTCTGCATGAAGCACTGCATATTTCCCACCAAAGTGGTACCTATTTATCTGCTTACATGTAGCATGCTTTCAAATTGCTAGGTGGACAGAAGCTAAGGCAAGTAATAATAATAATAATATAATAATATAATAAAGTTGGAAGGGACCTTGGAGGTCATCTAGTTCAATCCCCTGCTCAGGCAGGAAACCCTATACCATTTCAGACAAATGGTTGTCCAGTATCTTCTTAAAAACTTCCAGTGTTGGAGCATTTACAGCTTCTGGAGGCAGGTTGTTCCACTGATTAATTGTTCTAACTGTCAGGAAATTTCTCCTTAGTTCTAGGTTGCTTCTCTCTTTAGTTAGTTTCCATCTGTTGCTTCTTGTCCTGCCTTCAGGTGCTTTGGAGAATAGCTTGACTCTTTCTTCTTTGTGGCAGCCCCTGACACTGCTATCATGTCACCCCTCGTCCTTCTCTTCATTAGACTAGACATTCCCAATTCCAGCAACAGTTCCTTATATGTTTTAGCCTCCAGTCCTGATCATCTTTCTTGCTCTTCTCTGTACTCTTTCTAGAGTCTCAACATCTTTTTTACATCGTGGTAACCAAAACTGGATGCAGTATTCCAAGTGTGGCCTCACCACATTGTAAAGTGGTATCAATACTTCATGTGATCTTGATTCTATCCTTCTGTTAATGCAGTGACAGGAGCTCATCCTGTCACACAGTGTGAGGACTCAAACTTCTGGAGCACAGACCTTCTCCAGCATCTTTTAAGCCACTGAGCCACTGCACCTCACAGTGCATGGGTAAGGTACACTGTATAAACTTTGAAAGCAAAATGCAATCTTGTGAGAATTGCTCACTTCCAAGATTGAGAGAAGACCTAAATTCTCATAAGAATTCAGTCTTACTTGACTTCCAATGAAGATGGTCAACTAAACACACATTCATGGAGGATCCCTGAAAGGTTTTTTCCTGGACTGTAGCTCTTCAACTACTAACTGAAGGGACTGGCATTCCTTCAGTTTTTATAACCCATCCGAATCAGGGAGTCTAAGAATTACCTTTCAAGATCCTCCAATACCGCTGTGCTCTGCAAGCAACTTCACGATCTGTGCTTCTAAGCTGCATGCCAAATGCTGGAAGGGAGGGGCTGCAATCTGCTCATTGTTGAAGCCGCTGTTTTGAAATTTATCTTTCAAACGGACAGTAAGTTGTGCCTTTCATTTCTTAATCACCTTTAAGGACTATGAATCTTTATTAAGTTAATTTAAAAGAGGCTCTCTTTAGTCACAATCTGCTATGCCTTTTTGAAGACATGAGCCATTTTGGGGATTTCTTTAGTGTTAAACAACAAGAAAGAAGGCTACTAAGGCAAGTCAAAATAAAGAAGTGTGAAAGAAAGAAAGAAAGAAAGAAAGAAAGAAAGAAAGAAAGAAAGAAAGAAAGAAAGAAAGAAAGAAAGAAAGAAAGAAAGAAAGAAAGAAAGAAAGAAAGAAAGAAAGAAAGAAAGAAAGAAAGAAAGAAAAGCTGATGGAGAAACAAAGACTGAAACTTGTGGTTTTAGTTTATTATTGTAGTAACTTGTAGCTTGATCTGCTTTGCTATGGATGGCTAAAACTTTCTGATTTTTATGATTACTGAACTGCTAGCAATTCCTAAGTGACTTACAAAAAAAGGCTATTCTTTGACCAAAGACGGAGTCAAGATAGAGGAGCAAATTATTAGAGATATATTTGAAAATTCTCTAAATAAAATCCACCAGTTAGTTAACTAGCTGTGCTCCAAGGATGATTAAAAAAAACTTCTCAAACTACTTTAGAAATGGAAACATGTGTAGAAAGTTACCACACTACTGAGGCAACTTTACAAGTAGCTGTAAAAGCAGAGGAGTTAATTGCAATTTTGGAATATAAACCTGACACCAACTTTTATTATGATGGCTTAAACATAAATCTCTCAACACAACCGAAATAAGAGCTCCAAGAAAATCTGCAACTCTTAAAAAGACAAGTTTGGGACTTTTTTTTAAGGACTTTAAGATACAGAAGGATCTGGACAGATTTGAACACTGGGTACTATCTAACAAAATGAAATTCAATGGTGAAAGGCAAGAAAAACCAAATGTACAGGTATAGTATAGGGGGTACCTTGCTCAATAGTAGTAACTGTGAGAGGGACCTCAGAGTCCTAGTGGACAATCACTTAAATATGAGCCAGCAGTGTGCTGCAGCTGCCAAAAAGGCCAACACAGTGCTAGGCTGCATTAAGAGAGGGATAGAATCAAGATCACGTGAAGTGTTAATACCACTTTACAATGCCTTGGTAAGGCCACACTTGGAATACTGCGTCCAGTTTTGGTCACCACGATGTAAAAAAGATGTTGAGACTCTGGAAAGAGTACAGAGAAGAGCAACAAAGATGATTAGGGGACTGGAGGCTAAAGCATATAGGGAACGGCTGCTGGAATTGGGTATGTCTAGTTTAATGAAGAGAAGGACAAGGGGGGACATGATAGCAGTGTTCCAATATCTCAGGGGTTGCCACAAAGAAGAGGGAGTCAAGCTATTTTCCAAAGCACCTGAAGGCAGGACAAGAAGCAACGGATGGAAACTAATCAAGGAGAGAATCAACCTACAACTAAGGAGAAACTTCCTGACAGTTAGAACAATTAACCAGTGGAACAACCTGCCTCCAGAAGCGGTGAATGCTCCAACACTGGAAGTTTTTAAGAAGAGACTGGACAGCCATTTGTCTGAAATGGTATAGGGTTTCCTGCCTGAGCAGGGGGTTGGACTAGATGACCTCCAAGGTCCCTTCCAACTTTATTATTATTATTAAAGTTGAGAAATCCTTGATAAAAAGCAAGGCTTATAACTTACTGGATAAACTTTCCAGAGAAGAAAAAGATTTTACTCCATGAAGACAAGCAGGAAGGACTGACTTAAACTTAAAGAGTTAACTGGATCTAGGATGGATTTTTATTTGTTTGATATTTGTAAATGAAAGAAAGTCTTAATCCAAAATTTGAAAAGAGTTATTTAAGCATATATAATGCTTAAGTAACTCTTAAAGTATGCAAAATGTTAATAAAAATGAGAATATTTGTGTTAAGAGAAAGTTAAAGAAAATGTAATAGTTTAAAGAAAATGTTTAAGTTTTTAAAAGGATGTTTATAAAAGAAAAAAAATATTCTATAAGGGTAGTTTGGAGGGAGGGATCTAAATGTAATACTGAAGTTCAAAGCCTGTATGTTAAGAAGTTAAAGAAAAAGATGTATTAGAAAGTTTCTGATTTTAGAAATGTGTTTAAAGAAAAATTTAACACCTTAAAAAGGGTGAAAATAAGAAAAAAGCATATTTTTCCCTGTAAGGTCATAGAATCTGAAAGAATATAGTGAACCTTATTTAAAAATGGTGATAGTTCACAAAGATTATTAGATGCAAATAGAAATACATACTACTTCCATAGCAAGGAAGATAAAGCAGGAATGGTTAAATTGATCACTTTATTCAAAGAGGAGAATGTATTTAAGTACTTTTTTCACTTGGATATCACTTCTGAATTTTGTGCTTGTGATGAAAAAAAATGAAATTTTGACTTTGGTTTGGTCAATTAAATAGATTTGTTGTTATAGAAATGGCTAGTTATATAGTACTGATGTGTAAAAGCAAAAGGTTGAGGCTGGAGTGTTTTTATCATGTACTGTGCTAAAAAGAGTCAGACGTCAACTCCTTTTCTTCCTTTTTCCTCTTGTACCTCACATTTTCTTTTTTTCCCTCTCTTTTTCCTTCACCTAATTTCTTATTTCTATTTTTCTTTGTATTTTATATATTAAATATAAAAACTTTTTTAAAAAAGTATTCAGTCTTACTTGAAAAAGAAGTATGGACATAATACAGCAACTGCACACAAATGCACTTCAAACAGAACTTTTAAGCAAGAACAATTTGCATGTTCTTGGGATAAGATAGCCCATCTAACAGAACAAGACAGCTAAAAAAAAGGCACTGAAATCTGTTCCTCCTGATTCAACACAACATAGAAACATTTAATTCAAGAGCTGGCAGATTTTGCTTATAATGAAAACAGTACCCGAAGGACAGAAACTCAGACATGTCAATCAAACAATAGAAAATGGATGTTCCCGGAACGTGGAAGCTCCAGCATTTTCCAGAAGCAAAAACCAAACCCTGAGAAATACCAATATTGTAATTTCAGCAAGTCAGTTAATGGTTCCAACTATCATTTCCCACATAAGGAGGAGCACAGAAAAAATCTGTTTTAATTAGAATCTCCTTCTTCCTTCCAAAAAAAAAAAAACCCACTGAAAATCTAGGGCAATGTTTCTCACCCATGGCAATTTTAAGATGTATGGACTTCAACTCTCAGAATTCCCCAGTCAGCTATGCTGGGGAATTCTGGGAGTTGAAGGCCATATATAAATTTTGCAAGTATTTATCAATTATTTTAACTATCTGCTTGGGAAAGAAAACTGCATTCCTAATACCTCTAGAAGGTGAATCAGAAGAGAGGAAATCCCATTCAAAAGAAGGCTGAACATCAGCTGACTAGTCAGCAACATTTCCATTTGAGTAAGTTAAATTATTGATTTCAATTATTTTGGACCATATATCCTGTTACAAATCCAGGGCTTTTTTGTCATAGAACGCCCAGAACGGAGTTCCGGCATCTTTTTTGGATGGAACCTTGTAGGGTAGGCAAGGCGGGTTGTATGACATGTGTGAGTTCCGGCACCTTTTTTTTTTTTTACAAAAAAAGCACTGTACAAATCTGAAATAAAAAAGTTTAGCACTTCCACTTCAGCTGAACCAGATAAAAATCTAAAGTAGCTTGCAGTTTCAAGCATTATCAATGATCATAAACATTTTCCCAAGGATGAAGATCAGATTGCCCAATGCTCACTGAAAAAACCATTTCTTGTTAATTAAACAAGTGAAATAATATGAAGGACCATAGACTGGGAATTTGAATTTTCAAATATTGCTCAGATAAATACAGCTTACTTGGAAAAAGGAAAACAAAGTAGAAGGAGATGATCATCCTCTGGCACCAGGTTGGAAAAAAATCTAGCTTACAAATAAGTTCTTCCTCCACTACTTCAGAGATTCTAAATTATTTTCTCCTTTTCCAAATCTATGAAGTTGTCGGCTTTTTTGGAGTCCTGTGAATTAGGAACATGGCATATATTGTTTTCAAACCCTGCACACAAATATAGAGGACAAATAATATTTTATCCCCACATATATAATGCTGAGTGCCTATTACACAAACCAGACAAGTTGAAACTGCTGGATGACCCTGAATGGGAAGGAGACATATAAAAAAAACCAGGTTGTTCTTTCCAGGATGTGAAAGGAGTCAATATACAATACAATAATGAACACTGCCTATGCTAGAAAGTGCTGCTATCAGTAGAAAGGAAAGGCTGGGAATCTCTTTAGAAAGTATAAGTGCACACTAAGTCTATAGTAAGGTCACTCCATGTTGTTATCAAATTCTATATTCCTGCTTTTCTAAGTCCTATGTATTATTTCCAAAAGGTATATAACATGTAATCTTATGGGCTTTGGGTTTCTTCTGCATTTCTCTGGCAAATCAAAGACAGTTGTATATGTCAATAAAGAATCCTTTGTTGCATTTATCTTCAAACAATTTGGTTTCTTAATTAAGTGGGCATTTCCCCATACCTGACTGATTGACTAAGTAGTTGTGAGGAAAATGCCCACTTAGATATATTCATTCCACTCTTTCATCAATTACTATATATGGTTTTCTTTCTATTTTACCCATTTTAATCTGAGACATAATGATTAGACCCAGAACAACCACTAACTTCCTGGAAATCTGTACTCAGAACCCTATTCTAGTCTGTCATTGCTGACTACTGTCTCACATCCTTATTGAAGAAGCTGAAAATCAAATCTTCAGAGCTCAGAGGCACCAATTCACCATCCCAGAGTTACCCAATGTGTTAGAAATGTTATCTACTTATAACTTACCAGTTGTCTGCACTTACATACATATTGATGCATCTTCAGATTGCTAAAGCAAGGCCATCCATTTCAGGCATGAAGCAACACTTTTATCATGGCAAATTGAACTGAATCATTTATTCAATGGACTGCAACCCTTGCACTGCTGCAGATTTTGTTTTCTGAGTTTAAAATAAATCAAAATCTCTTGCAAATCCATGTGTTGCTGATGGTGAAAGAATCATTGCTACTATTTCATCCAAGCAATGTAGCTAAAAGCTTCCTTCAGCTGCAAACCAGCATTAAAAGTTTGAGTTGCAATCCACCAGCAATCTTTATTGAAATATTAATTGATATTTAAACTATGTATGTTTAACTTGGATGGAGCTCTGAAGAACATAAGAATTAAGCTGGGGGTTTACATAATCCAACATTTTGTGTCACAGTAATTAGTTGGATGCGCCACAGAAACACATGAGCAAGATCTAAAGATGACAGCTTTCCTTCTACTGTTCTCTCAAGGAAATGGTGTTGAAAATATGCTCCCTTTGATTCTGGAAATAAAATATAACTATCCTTCATGAATTTGTCTACTCCCTTTTCAAGCAACTAAATCAGTTGCTATCACATCTGATGTAAGCAAATCCCATAATTTATGTTCTTAAGGATCGCATTAAGCTAACTCTGTAATTTAAAAAGCTGGATATTGAGTACACTATAAAGCTATAATCTAAAAAGGAGGTGAAGTGATTCCATGCATTCAAGGAGATTTGGGATTTCTTGTTCCTAAGCAACAATATCTCTGGTGTATTATGCTAATAATAAACTTGGAGAATGTGTACTACTAAGAGGTAAGAAACTAAAACTCATCTTAAAATATTATTTCTTCTCTACAACTGATCTTCATGTTCAGACCTCCAGGTTAGCAGATGTTGAGCCTGACTCTTAGGCAGCAATGGGCTAAAAGGAGCTGAGAAGACGTGCCTATAGAATTCTGGAGGTAGCACATGCAAGACAAACTAGTGGTGGGGTCACCTCACATATTCTCCATGTGTCTGCATTTGTCTCTCCACTGCAAATCTGAACATTGTTTCTTCATCGCTATTAATAGTAGAGAAATATTTTCCTTCCCTTTCCCGATCAAACCTATTACTGACCGCAATGGAGAAATGGCAATGTACAGTAGAAAATTAATGATTCCAACCAGCACTCTTGTGGGGAGAGGAGAATGAGGTTCATGCTTTCTTTTTTTCATTCGAACTACTGGTGTTCTACAGTTGCCTTGGACTCAGTTCACAACTAATATGTTGGATGGAAAAGTTAAACAGGCAAGGCTCTAGGGTTAGGGAGGCCCCAGGAAAAACAGGTCATACGTAGCTCAAAATTGTCAATATGTAATCTGGAATAATGACAGGAAACATGCAGTTCATACACCCCCAGCATCCCATATAGACCTGAAATGTTTATCTGTTAACGTTTGTTTTGCCTTTTTATGGGCTTGAGGACCAATTAAGAGCCACAATATGTCTTAAATTGCTCCATTTCCTTTGCTGACTTATGATAAAACATTACAGGTGAAGTTGATTGATATATTTTTATATGTTTTTTGTGAACAGCTAAATCATAAAATTCTCTGTTTTATGTTATACTTTTTAAAGAAATAAAGAAGAGATTACTTTTCAGTATTTGTCCAACCCAAGAATGTGTTTTTAGTACCCAAACTTTTAGACAATAAGCAATTTCTGAATTGCTGCCCAAATACCAAGCCACCTCATTGTTGCTCTTACTCATATTATTGTTGCTATTATTTGGAGCCTCCCAAAGTATTGCAATCTGCATTCTGCATTCTGACCATTCCACTCTATGACAATGGGCAGGACTGTGCTGTCTTGCTCACACACTCACACACCACAGTGAGTCAATGGATTTTATTCAACACACACACACACCACAATTCCAAGAAAGTCCGGCTGCCACGTTCAGCAAAACTGGAGCGATACAAGTTTTTGGCAACGCCAATCCACAAAACCAATACACAGCCCAGAGTCAATTCAAAGTCCAAAACATGAGTTCAAGATGCACAAATCAGAAACACAGAACAAGGAACTGGACACATTTTCCAGCAACACCCATTTCTTAGGGCCGGATGCGCGAGGTTGCCTCCTTGCAAGTAGCCTGGCTGACCGGCCTTGCACCTGTCTCCTTTCTGCCCTATAAGTCCTTGGATCGGGAGGAGATGTGGATTCCACCTCCTTATCTTTGCTAACCACCAGCAGCTGCTCATGCTCCTCACCTGGAGCCTCCAGGCTAACCTATTGCATTTGCAGCTTCCTCAGTTCAGGCTCAGCCTGCTGCCCATCCAATCAACCTGGCTGTGGCTGCTCCATCAGGCTGGAGCCCTTCATTCCCTGATCCAAGTCTCAATGCAACTCCATGCTTGCTTGCCCTGAGGTGCCAGGATCTGGCTCATCCTCTTCTTCCTCCTCTGAACTCACATCCAGAGAGGGGTCCGGAGGTGGGTCCATGACAAGGACTCATCAGCAGAGACTTCTCTATGCTGGCACCACGTTTTGTAATGCTCCTTTCCTCAATATAGAGCTGGCAGTGACATTATCACTTTCTCTATCACTTTCTGTCAGTCTGGTAGTGTCACTTTACTCTTGCACTTAGGATTTAATGTGCAGAACCTGTCCATGTCTTTTATCATAATTACTTCAGTAACCATAAAACACTAATGGAGGTATTTAATTTTTTATAATTTATTTCACTTAGTTTATTGAGACCAATCCTCTAAACACTGTACATATTATAAATCCATCAAATGGAAAATAATGTTTTCTTAATTCTGTCACACAAAGTTAACTGCAGATGTCAGAGATCAAAACTCAAATATACAAAGCACATGCTCAGTCACTGAGCTATAACTCCTCTACAAGAAAAAAGTATTTCATTAAATAATAGTCACCTCACAAGATGTCAATGCAGTGCAATATTTTCCCCCAAAATTAGACATTTAGACAGGATGAGAGATTAGCAGTAAATCAAGATGAGTTTAACCTTTGCCCAGGTTCCTTTCTCCTCCTGCCATGTATTACAAATTATTTAAGGAAGCACCACAACATCCTGTTTCCAAAAGATTATTAAGTTCATTTCTTGATAATCTTCAAAGAAGCATCCTTTTTAATGGATGAAAAGCTGCAATCTGTTTTCTGAGCTGCAGCAAATTGCTTTTCAGACTGTGGCTGAAATAGACTTACATTTGTTCAGGGACTAGAAATGCCAGTATACAGTCTATAGGGAGGGGCCATTCATTATTTTAAAATCTTGTGGTTTATTTTGGTTTTTCCTCATGCAAATCTGTTAAGATGGCTGCACATTTTTCTATATGGCAAAAGCAACTCTATGTTGCTTCCCTGAATGATTGGTCAAGAGATCCCTGGCATTTAAATTATCTTCTAATAATGGGAAATGTAGTCTCCTCCAGAAGATATTGGGGCACTTAAAGGGCACTTTTGATTAATGAGTGTGTTTGCTCAATCATTTCCTTTGTCAAGTTTTGTTCTAAATAACTAGCTGAATGGACAGAATTAATAAATCCCATTCCAAAAATAAAATAAAAGATTAAACTGTCTCTATTCTATAAGATTCTAGAATGAGATTTTAAAATTCAGAGCACAATAGCTTCCATGAACGCATGTAATCCTATTGTGCCATGATGAAGTTAGTGACATGGTGCCAGCCTTGTGCCAAGTGGATGCAATTACTTTCCAGCACACACACTGAAGCCTCCTCATCAGAGTTGAACTTACTGGAATCCATAAAATAGGCAAACAATCCTCTCTACCCAACAGAAACTCCTACTGTGATTGCCATTTTGTTTTGGAAGAAATACAACATCCTCGTGACCAGTGGATCTTGATTAGGAACTGTTTGGTTTTAGCTTAATAGATGAAAGATTATCAGGGGAGTTGGATACAAAAGGGGAATGGCCACAAAAACTAAAAAGTGATTCTGTAATCAGTACATTCTACAAACTATTATTTTTAAAATGTCATATATCATCACTACTGAAGATTGCGTTCTTAACTTTCAATTTTAGGCTGTTCCATAAAGACATTAACACATCTAGCAGTCTGAATGGCCAAACTCTCACTCCCATCCATGCCAGTGTTCCCTTTCCTTTATAACTTCACAGGCCTTGTTGTGATCATTAAAAAATATCTCCTATATCTGACTACCCAAAGCCTTGACTACTATCTTTATCCACTTCTCTCTCACACATCATTCTTTATGTCATTCCCCTTTCCTCTTCTATCCATTACAGTTACAGCTGACTACTACAAATTGATTGATGGAGGTATTCTAATTAGGACACGACCATCTTGTTCATCCTACCTTCACCTTGTGACTGCAACAGTGACATCTTCAGTTACCCAACATTATCTAGTTGTTAAGTGCACTAAGGGCAAAACATGCCCCGCCTGATACACCACAAGGAATATCTCCAGGCCAACTATGGGACTTCAGAGTGACAACAGAATACTGGGAAGAGGACAGAAATCAACCACGCTTTAGAAATAACTCACCAGAGGCAGGTCATTAAGATGCTTTTTAGATAAGAGAAGCAATCTTATGCTAAAACTGACATCTGGAAATTGTATCCATGGGCTAATCCCTATTTGAATAAATCTCCTTCTTCAGTTACACCATGCTAATGGTATTAAGTACATTAAAATAGCACCACACATGAAGAATAAAAAATAAAGAAATAATAATTTTTTAAAGAAATTAAAAATAATAACATCTTATTATTAGGGGACAGAAAACAATCTGTGATTAAAGCCACTTTACTTTGCTTCCATCTTGTGGCTTAGAATGGCAAATTTTATTAAGGTACATCACTATCTATAAAGCTGGAGCTGTCAACCTATGTCACCTCTCAAAAGATCACTGCTGCATTCAGCTTATACCTTTAGCAAAAGAAACCAAAAAGTGAGGAGGACAAAAGAGACACTAAGAAGGGAGAAAGAGTCAGCAGCAATGTGCCATTGCTTCTATCCTGTCCACAATAATAGTTGAAGCAACTTCTACAGATTACTCACTTAGGAAAACAGTTCTCAACAAGACTTAGCTCTGTTTTATACAGTTTCTTAAAATCTTGAAATAAATAATCCTTAGACACCTTTGATTGTATCTAGGACCTGGAATCAAAAGCAGAAAAAAAGTCAAGAATATCCCCCTCAAAAATATAAATGTTGACTCTCAAATCCAATGTCACTGCAATTGAACTCAGTTGTCATTTAGGGCAGGGGTCCCCAACCTCCCGGCTGTGGACTGGTACTGGTCTGCAGCCCGTTGAGAACCATGAAAAGGCAGGCAAGCACACAAAGCTTCATTTGTGCATGTGTGAGATGACTTCAGCGTGCAAACCCATCTCCTCCCTCTGCCATGCAGCATTCCACAGGCGGTCCATGTAGCCAAAAATGGTGAGGACCGCTGATTTAGGACCAAATCCCTGAGCACTAAATCCTTGCTCAGTAAAGCAACACAAATAGTCAAAACAGCTTTAAGTGTGGCAAGATATAAAGCAGTCCCAGCATTTTCAGACTGATCTCTGTTCCTTGACACTCCACCCATTCTTTCTTGTTGTGGGGAAGACCTGGCATCCCCATCACTTAGAGAAGAATTAGAAAGGGAGCAAGAAAAGAAGTGTTTGCAGAATTATGATTGCTTTATCCTAGGATGCATCAGGAGTTTTAAAAGCTACTGGAGATTACCTGCTCAAGCAGAATGGCCCATAAGTGACCCAGACCAAGCTGATGTCAACCCAGCCCTATTTGATTGCAGGAATAAAATGAGTCAAGCCCAGAAAAATCATCCTGAGCTTCTCTGAAGAACAGAAGTCTACAAATACAATAAGGTGAAAGAATATGACAGATATGCTTCCTAAAAACATAAAAACAAAAAGATACATTTTACTGTGATTAGGGACACCATGTTGTTCTATGTGATCCATGCCAGTTTATTCATATTAATCATCAGTCAATTCCATCTGTTTCCTCATCAATTTGCATATTTAAAATGCAGTGGTAATGTATGGATCTTATGCAAACATATAAATTGTACAGTTTTGTATATATTTGCTATATAATATGCATTTTGTACATTTTTGACAACAGCTGAAAACTGAATTGAAACATTTGGTGACGTGCAAAAATTAAAGACAAATATGATAGTATAGAAAAATAGGCTTAAAAATCAAGTTGCAAAAAATATTTCAACATATCCATCATACATGAGCAAAATGTTTCCACATTATAAGTGCTTCAATATTGAAACATTCTTCATTCTCCATTGGCACACTATAGTTAAATAAAAATTATATCAATGTACAAAAACTGCCATTTTCAAACCTGCCAGTTTCCTATTTCTTGCATTGATTGATCTTGATTCTTGACTTAAACCATGAAAAAGCAGATTTTAGACATTAGGCATCTACTACACATTTGTCTCCTTTAGGATAAAATTTCACTTGCTTGCAAAGATAAACTAAGAAGAGGAACAAGAGATGCTGACCTGGTCTTCCAGCTTCTGCTGTTCTTCTCATCTTTCAATACTTCCCCCCCCCCTTTAAAGAATCAGCTCATTAACAAAATTATTTACATTCAATTTCCAACTCACTATAGCCCATGACATTAAAACAAGTTATTATGATTTAAACATCTCAAGAAAAGCAACGTGTATTAAAATACTATGTAAAAGAACAAAATAAATTGAGCTCATAATATATAAGACAAGGACACTTCAGAGGCAAACAAGTATTTACAAAATTACCACTCTTTGAAGTCCCAAGTGAGGTTGAGCCATCAAAAACTTCAATATTCAGGATAGGGTTCAGATGAAAATAATCAGGATGAGGCTCTATGCCAGTGGTGGCGAACCTATAGCACGCATGCCAGAGGTGGCACTCGGAGCCCTCTCTGTGGGCACGCGTGCTGCCGCTGCCAGCAGCTTGCGCCAAAGGAGGCGAAGTGGCCAGCTAGCGAGCTCGAGTAGAGGTGGTAGAGCATGCCCACACCCAGCAAGCCAAAGGCCACCCTGAGCAGGGAAAGCCCGATCCCCATCGGCGCCATGGCCCCCCAGTCCCAGCTAGGATTGCATGCCTCCCCCCATCTATGCTGGGCCTCCTGCCCACCGCTCCACCTGCCAGAGAGAGACCCCCTGGATCTCCCCCACCCTGCCCGGCCTCCACAGGCATCCCCCCATGAGCAGCATCGAGGTGGCCATGCCCACCCCAGCCATGCCCACCCAATGGGCCACACTCCCATGCCCCCCTGAGGGTACCACAATGCCCTGGCACTTTGCGATAAATAAGTGGGTTTTGGGTTGTGGTTTGGGCACTCGGCCTCTAAAAGGTTCGCCATCACTGCTCTATGCTCTGCATGGAGCTCAGAGAAAATAATATGGAGGTAACAATATTATTGGTAAGGAAGTGCAGCACCCAGTCAAAATACTCTAGAACTACATCATGATGGAACCCCACAAAAGCTACAATATTTCATCCAGAATCATCTTACAGCAAAGCTACATCATTTTACAACATGTTAATAGCAGCCACAAGTAGGAAGTTGCCAGCAAGTTTTCCCATTGCTACAATTAAATACAGTTATGAATCTTCTACCAATAAATTTCTTCTCTCCCCTGCAAAAAGCAAAATACACACACACACACCCCCTACATACAGATCAAATGCTCCAAAACAAAACCTTTGTTCATTTAGCATTTACCTTGAAGACAGTCACATAAGAGACTCTTCGAGATGCCTTCAAATCAGTGCTGACTCCTGGCAACTGCCTGGACAAGTCCCTGCATTTTTCTTGGCAAGTTTTTAGATATGGGTTATCATACCTAGAGCTGAGACAAAATGGCTGCCCCAAGGTCACCCAACTTCCCTTGTGCCTAAGGTAACATTTGAACCCACTGTCTCCCAGTTTCTAGCCTGATGCCTGCTACAGCAAATTGGCTCTCTTCTCAGAGCTTAATGAAAAAGTGCATGGAAACAATATTAACAAGTTTAAAAGTTTATAAGCTATGCAGTCATATTAATCAAGATGCATTAATTCATGTCTCAAAAGGGCTATGGTCACCCACTCACAATCATTTGACCAAGAGTTCTCTCCAGATGAGCAAGATTGCTCAAGTTCTGTGCTCTTCTTTCAGAAATTCTCTCTATAGATTCTAACTAAAAGAACTCACAATTCCAACTTCATTTGCAAATGACCATTAGAATGTTCCATTGACACCTGAATCCTAAATTTAGAGCTGCTAATCAAACTATTTTCTAAACATTTTAATCATGATTGAATCATGAATAATTAACACTTCAATTACACTGACTTCAAACTTGTTGCATGAAGAGCTTTCGGTATAACACATACAGAGACGCTGTGAAGGGAACAGTAATAATATGTGAACTTATTCTTTACATAAGCAAATTGTGCATTACAGTATTCAACCAGATTGTTCATTCCAATAATACTTAACTATACCTTCATAAGTTAAATTCATACAGTATTGAGTAAACAGTGCTAGACATCTAAATTCTCTGCTTTGTACATTCTACTGCAGGTTAATCTCTTCTGCCAGTCCTTCAGTGATTGGAACTTGGCCAAAACTGCTTTTTCAATATCCTTTTGATGATTAAGAAAGAGCAGCTTAATGATAAGGGCACAAGAGGATACCTTCATTACAAAGATACTAAATGGCATTCAAAATTATGGGCATGTTTTAATAGCAACTGTTTAATATGCATACAAACGTATGACAAGAGTGCAAGAAAATAGCCATGCATAATAGACTTGATTTTCTATAAACAGAACTGATGTTCTAAATCTATGGGATACAAGGAATGGAAGAATATTTAACTTCAGAAAAGCTTCAAAAGAGCTGATTGCAGGGATTTTCACATTCCAGAAAATCCCAGAAATACTCTGAATACTAAGGATTCCTCAATTAAAACTTAACTGTGAACAAGCTTCCCTGAAAAATAACTTGTTCATCTTCTGTAACCCTCTCTCACAACAAAGATCTGGAAGACAGCATTACATGTATTCTAGAGTGCTTTCTCAGTTCCACAGTGAAGGCTAAAGCAGTATTCTTATAAACTGGTTGCATTCCTTAAAACAAATCCCAAATCACTTTGCAATAAGAGGAAGTTTCATGTCAGGCTAGCAGAGCTTTTCAGCAAATAGGCTGATCCTAAAATGGCACTTGAAAAAGCATGAAGAGAGAGAGAGAGCTCTTTCAAAAGTTCTGGATGTAACTGGACTTTAACTCATTAATGGTAACCACGTGCTTTCTACCTCTCTTTTTACATACCTTGATTTGCCACTCTGCTTTTATCAACTGTTTGCTGGACTGAGGACTGAAGCAAAGTAGAAGCTGAATAACTGTACAGTTTCCTTGTCTCCTATTATTTTGACACTATCCTTACCAAACTACCTCAGTCCATTAGTACAGTTTCCCATCATGAAGAAGGTGGAAGAAAAATAGAATTGAGAAACTCTACTTTCTGTGCTTTCCCCAATTATCCACCTGACCCACTAGAGCAGGGGTGTCAAACTGCCGGCACACGGGCCGGATGCGTCATGGCAAAACCGCGCCCACCCCATTGCCGGCAATGGAAAAAAAAGTCGTGATGCGTTGCAACACGTCACGTGACGTTGTGAGTTTGACACCCCTGCACTAGAGTGAGGAGGCAAAGAATGTTGCAGATCCCATCTCCTAAAGAGATACATCTGACAGGACTGAGAAGAAGAGCCTTCTCTGTGGTGGCTCCCTCCCTTTGGAACATCATCCCCACAGAGATTAGACTGGCCCCCACTTTGACCCTCTTTTGCAAGGCACTGAAGACCTGGTTCTGCCAATGAGCCTGGGAACCCAGAGTGGAATGAAGTCCATCAAGTGTCCCGTTTGATTGTGTGTTGTCACCAGTAGGGGGAAAGGGGAATTACTGTTTTTTATTCTTTTACATTGGGTTTTTTATTGTTTGTTAGCTGCCAAGAGTCACTGAGAATGAGTGGGTGGCCAGATGGCCAGATAGACAGACAGACAGACACGTAGATAAATAGGCAGGCAGGCAAACAGACAGATAAATAAAATCTGTTACTAACTTATTATCTTCTCTTTGCAAACAGCCCACCCTTTCTTTTTCCTCCTTTTCTTTCTGACATAGCCCCAAAAAAGCTAGTTGTGTTGTTATTGACTTCCTTTGTTAGCTTAAGATTCTTTTGTATTTTAGCCTTCCTAACTTTCTTTTGGCATATTAGCTACCTGCTGGTACACACACTTCCTTGATGCTTGCACTCGTATTCCATTTTCTATACAAGTCCCTTTTAATGTCCATTTCCTTAGTTTATTACTTTTTCTCCTTTGCTGAATACACACTTTCAGATTACTGCTCTTTCCAAGTAGTTTTCAGAAGCCAGTAGACAGCAGTCTCAGTCAGTCAGTATCACCTTCAACCAGCAGACTTTAAAAATGTAAAGAAGCCACTTACAATTACATTATCACATCACATGAATACAGAAAACTGCCTTATATGGAATCAGACAGATTATGCATTCAGAAAGTGTTTTCTACATACTGACAACAATTCTCCAGGGTCATTGATAAGACTCTTCCATCTCTGGAGAAGACAGAGATAGAGAATGAGAACGAGGCATTCAGTGCACAAAATGTGTGTACTATTATCCACTTTCCAATAAAGGAACAGCTCAACAGTAGCGGAGAGAATCTCCACTAGGGATTTTATCAGCAGCTGGCAGAGGGACAGAACACTTTCTCACAGCTAGTCCCATGTGAAGCATATTAACAACCAACAAAATATGGAAACGTTTTCCAAACTGTTTTAATTTTAGAGATCTCATTTTACAACCATTTGTTTTCAAGGTGGCAGAGGATTCTGGGAAGCGTTTTATTCCAAATGCTTAGGACTGGCCAGACCCAGAGAGATATTGCGCTGCATTTGCATTAACTAAAAATATACTTTTAATATTTCATGAGACTAGCAGACTGTAACAGCAATCTGTCTTTCAGGAAGTTTATCTACCATAAATCCAGAATATTTTTTCTAAGGAATTCTAGCATCAGAATGAGAAGGGAGCCATAAGCTTATCAAGTCCAGCTTTCTACAGAACACAGAATCAATAGAAGAGAAAATTTATAGCTAAGGGTTGAACTGTGGGGTCCTTGATGCTCTCTGATCTTGATTGTTTTCTTGTAGATGTTTCATTATCCAGCTAGATAATATTACGAGCGGTAGGACTGATGATGTTTCCTAGTTGGGTAATGAAATGTCTCAAAAAAGCAACCAAGTTCTGGATTGCAGAACACAGAATCTGCAATCCAGAAAATTACTTCATCATATCTCTGCTTAAGTATCCTCGCATCTGAAAAAGAACCAGCTACCCCCTCCACAGGGCTCATATGTTCAATCACTTACCTTAACATTAAGCTGAGATATGTTTTCTATTTGTCCTAATCCTACACTCTAAAGCAACAGAACACAACTCTGCTCCATAATAACCCTTCTGCTCCCATGCCCTGTTCCCTTACCACTTTCAAACACATTAATTCTTTTCTTAAGATTTATTCTGTTCTATTTTATAAAGTAATAAGGCTGCTCAATTCTATGGTGACTATGGATGCATACAGTAAAAACAAGTATGCAATACTTCCTGCCTGAGCAGGGGATTGGACTAGATGACCTCCAAGGTCCCAACATTATTATTATTATTATTATTGTTGTTGTTATTGTTATTGTTATACAATTAAAAGAAGTACAAGAAGAAAAAGAGGCCCTTCATAAATTGTATGGTTCTTTCACGACACATTCAGTTTCTCTCCTTAAATTATATAATACCAGTATTGGACACAAGGTTTTAAAGGAAGGGGGGGAGAGAGAGATGGAGAGAATTTTAATTTTCTATTTTTCATACCTACAGTGTTTTTCATCAAAGAGCAAGATCTTCAAACTGGCAGCATTTTCAATTTGGCTTCCTCTTCACAGTGCACAGATTAATGTTCCAAAGACTGTAATTTCCTTTTTAAAATTAGATATTTCTAGATGTACTATTAAATATACACAGTGACCTTTTAAAGCAAGAGATATGTGAAGCAGGCATGCCAGCAACATTTGCCAGTCACTGATAAAGCTTATTTTCTCTCCTTTTTTTTTTCTCCAAAGTCAATGTTAGTATTTTGAGATACAACAGTTGAATCATACAGACAAGAAACAAAGCAAAGCTTTTTCTACTTCAAATAACAAACAATCCAGTTGCACAGAGAGGACATTAAAGGTCAATCCCATCTTAAGGCAGAGCTAAATAATCAGAATTATACATGATTAATGAGCTTTTAATTATTAATAAGAGTTCGATAGGCTGTCATTAAAAAGTTTTAGAAATTGGAAACCTCCCTCACAAGGTTGCAGCCTCTAAAAATTAATATATATACTTAATCATACAACCTGCTGATGGGAACAACTTGTCCCAATTTACTCCAACAAGGAACATTCCCCAATAACATCAGTTTCTCTGATAATAAGGTCAAAGGGCAAAAAGTACTTAATTTCCTGTCACGCTAAATAAATTTAATATGATGTGTTTAACACATGCAGCTAAGTTCATTGTTTTAGAATGCTAATAGGTAATGGTTTTTTTTCCCTTGACACTCACCTTTTTTCTGTGCTTCGCTTTACACAGAAATTTTATATAGAATTCAGCTATCTGGCTAAACCTGTATTAAGGTTTAAAACCTGATTTCTCTCAAATATTCTGAGACAATCAGTTGTTAAACACTTAACAAGACAGCAACACTGCAGGACTTGGCCTTTAGGTGGTGAGCATGTATCTGATCATTATTTAAGACAATCTAATATGCCTTGTTATTTGCAGAGATACAGGTAGTCCTCGACATACGACCATAATTGAGCCCAAAATTTCTGTTGTTACATGAGACGTTTTTTTTAAGTGGTTCTGCCCCATTGTAAGACCTTTCTTGCCTCAGTTGTTAAGTGAATCATTACAGTTGATAAATTAGTAACCCACTTGTTAAGTGAATATGGCTTCCCCATTGACTTTGCTTCTCAGAAGGTCACAAAAGTAGATCACATGACCTTGGGACACCGCAACAGTCATAAATATGAACCAGTTGCCAAGCTTCTGAATTTTGATCACATGATCATGGGGATGCTGCAAAAGTTGTAACTGTGAAAAACGGTCATAAGTCACATTTTTCAGTGCCATTGTAGCTTTGAAATGTGACTAAATGAACTGCTGTAAGTCGAGGACTACCTGGACACTCTACCACAATCTAGTGTCATGAAAGAAGTTTGGATTTAGTGCCTTTATATTCCAGCCAACGTATCTGGAAAGGCTGTTCTTAAGCATAATACAGTACAAGCTCTATTAGATAACCATATTATTTTTTAATGTATGTAGTACGGAATCAGAAACTTGATCTTATTTATTTAAGTTTGTCATCTCTAATAACTGCAAAGCAGGTAGGTACAACATAGTTTTCAGCATGTAGATAGATCCTGGGACCAGTAGATGCTGAAAATCTATCCTCCATTAACTTGACTAATCTGTCTGAGATGATGATTCTCACTAATTATTGAGGGGGAAGATTTTTTTTATTAAGGGCAATTGCATGTTTGGCAACAATTGACTGAGCTGCCCTTTGATAGGAATATCATCAGACTAAACAGCCTAAACAAGAAATCAAGAACAAAGTCCTAAGAAAAAAGAATGAAACAGGCAGAAAGAGACAGAATTATCAGCCATTCTCAGGGAGTATGAAAATAATTCAGTAGTCTCGTCTCTTTCTCTGGACCTTTATAAATGTCCTACAAGATAAACTGCTAGTGTTCTAACTGAAATTCTGCAATCGGTTTCCACTCTGTCCAACCCACCTCCATACTGATTATGATTTGTTCTTTTCTGATTTCAGACAAGCCAGGACAAACATTACCAGTAGGCATCCACACTCAAAAAAAGTGCAAGTACACAGAGCATTAAAAAAAATATCTCCATAATCACTGCCCTGTGAGAATCTGTGTTATGAGACACAACCAATTCAATTGTTCAACATTTTGCTTCGGCAGATTTTGTTGTTTTTGTACCAAGAATAGCTGGGCTCCAGGATATAGCTATTATTTATCCCATATGCTCTTTCTCAGTAGCCCAAGGATCAATAATTTCCAAAGGAAGCAGATCACTTAGTGTGTCCTGAGATAGATTTTTTTTAAGTGAGTCAGTTATTAATAGATTCAATCTGGCTGTGGACTCTTAACAGGGACCCATAGCTCTAAACATCCAAAGACAATTGGTGCTGAACTTGCAAGGTGAGATTGCATTCACATGAACCTAGATTTGTTTCCAAAGTCAAAATTAAGGGAAGGGAAGGGAAGGTAGGAGATTGATTCCAGATGCTCTGTGCCAGTTTTTCACAAGGAAACTCAAGGGAGAAGCCAACAGGATGTCAGAAGTCACTCCCACTGATTTTTTGCCCACCTACGGTAATTCTGTTTCTCTGTTTATGTTAGGAAATATATCTAAACCAATGACCCAAAGGTCACAGATTGTCTAGTTCATATATTAAATAGCTGTTCTTTTCATATGCATATCCATCTTGTGATGACTGCATCACCATCAATCAAATATTCCCTGAATAACTGTGAAACAGGAAGCTATCATTAATTAAATACTACAGAGAATATGCACTATCTTTAAAACAATTCTTTTCAATGGAAGTAGTTTATCAGCAATGAAAATTATTAATTAGTTTCGATTTTGGGGAGAAGTTAGAAGGAAGACAAGATGGAAGAACAGAAGAAGAGCAAAATGCTTATCAGCTCTAATAGGAATGCTTCTTCCAATCCCTAATTGCAATCCAGGGGACAATTTCAATTGCTTATTAGTACACATAATGGAAATTGGAGGTAGAGAATTGTGCTGAGGGTTTAATTTTTATAATCTATTTAAACATGACTTTGAGGTATACATTGAATGTAGTATGTCTTAATCCCTAAAATAACTACTGTAATACTGTAATCACTTTTTATGTTTACAGTAATCATGCAATTTATTTATTTATTCAATCAGCACATAAACTTTTTCAACTGCTGAAGCAACTCTAAATTATGTACAAATACATTTAAATAAAGTAAGCACACATACAATCATTAACAAAAGAGTATTAAACTACAGGTAGAAAGCTCATGCTTTTGAAATTAAAATAAGGAAAACACACCAAAGAGAGGCCAATATCATTGATTATTCATTGGTTAATATCACTGAATTGTCCAGAAGTACTGTTGCTCCCAAGAGTGGTCTGACAAAGAGGAAAAGTCCCTCCTGCCTGTTCCAAACAATGCCCTGAATTAATTTTTTACAAGTTATACAGAAAAAAAATGATGATTGATGCAGTTTTCTTGGCCAAGAATAAAAGTAATTACAACTATTGAATCCCTCTTCAACACAACTGACTGGCTTACAAATTGTAACACTCCCTTTGTGTAAGCCAAAGGGCTTTCACAGGCTTTAACCATTTGGACTGGATAAGGGAAGGGAAGGGATTGTGTGTGGGTGTGAGTGGGTGTGTGTGGGTGTGTGTGTACACATATTTTTGTGAGTTTAAATTTAGAGGACAGAATTTAGTTTGTACAGCTCAAAAGTGTTGGTTTCTCTCCCACCTAAGTTGGAATTAGGTTCAATTTAATCAAAGGCATTTGCCTCCAAGCAAATAGTGCAACTGACACAAGAACAGCAAACTGTTTTGATTTTGGGATTTTGAGAGCATTACAGATTATACACAGATCCTATTTCACAACCATATGGCGGGATAAGTTTAAACAAAATCCTCTAGTATATAACAGTAGCATATTAAAATAGGAACAATATATTCTTCCTGTCATTTTGCATTCTATAATCAGAGAGCTCTGAAATAAAGATGGACATGAGGCAATTCTCATCAAGCAGAAACTGACATATTTTGGGCAGGAAATACAAGTTAGTGATGAACTAAAATCATGATAGTTAGAATGGTTAATGGTAATAAAATAAATAGAATACAGTGGCTAAGGGGGAAAGAAATGGTCAAGATTACTGGAATATTCTTGAAAAAAACTGCAATTTATTACAAGAGATAAACTAACATCTCTCCTTGTACTCAACAAGAGTTGAAATTGATTCAGTATCACCTAACTATACAAATACATTATTTGTAGGCATTTTTACAAAATGTTTCACCATGCAATCCATCAGCCCAAGCACCACCTGTTATAGTCCAGGAAGTGTAAATACTGGTAATTGCAGTTTGCAAGAATTATGTGTAACTTTTTCTAGGCGATTTGGCCTTTGCACCTCACTGCAAAAAGTAAGTAAATTTGTATCATTTCATTTCTATACATTAAAACTAAACAAATAGATTCATAGAAACAAATCAGTTGAACATCTTAGTGGCTGCATTTGTACGACCAGCTAGGTTTGGTTAGTTTTAAACTTGGCTGTTCACCCACACCCACACCTGGCCCTAGTGTTGTGAGCCTAACTCATTTAAGATTTATGATTCAAAGTATTGTGTGAATGAAGACAGAGAATAATTAATTCAATAATGAGAAGTGCATTGCGTAAATGTAACCGCAGAGTTGGAAAGGAAGTTTTAATAATTTGCAACCAAGCATTGTGCCAATTATAACTGCAAGCTTCTCCATTATAGTGAAAAGATTTACTTTTTCTACCATTCACCTGGAATTTGCTTCCTTATAACTTAAGAATTTGCTTCCTTATGAATGTGTCCATACCAGCTTGGTATCTGGTTACTACAGGACTATCTGACCAAACCTGAATCATCCCAACCTACTACATCATCTAGGGAGAAGGTCCTGCATTTCCAGGAGGCAAAGGGAGATACTGGTTATCAGTAGCACAACAATATTCTATGCCACCTTCTCTCTTCTTTCAGAATTTGTTTGTTTGTTTGTTTGTTTTGCCTTTTCTCTCCCTGTGACTGTTATGGATAAATAGGTTGTGGAGAGAGAAAGAGAGAGAGAGCTCTGAATAACATCCTTTGAAGTATTTGAAGAGTTCTACCACATCCTTCTCAGTCTTCTCTTTTCAAGCCAAACATGCTCATCTCCTTCATTCTTTCTTAAGTTCTAGTCTCCTGATCAGCCTTACAGTCTTCTCTGGATGTGTATCAATTTGTCTAATCCCTTTTTAATGTGATGTGCTAGACACAGTATATGAAATAGGTCTCAGTACTGAAGTAGGTTGTGACCAATGCAGAATATAGTGAAACTATTATTTACTATTGATTTGGAATTGGAAAATAAACCTGAATTTACCTTTGAGCAACAACATGACATGGCTGACTCATGTTCTGATCAACCACAATTCTAATTTGGTTAATATGTTTATTTTTTCAGTCATATATCTGAAAATTTCCCCTCCTTTATAAAACTAAAATAACAACCTGATAGCACATAATCAAAAAAGACTTAAAAGACTGGAAGGAAGAAAACGCAACCCTGTTTTGAGGTTGTGTATATCCAAATGAGAACCACAATTTTAATTCAAATATGCTGATTTTTTCTTTTCTTCTTTAATGCATAACCAGAAGACTTTCCTTACTTATCTTTGATAGGGGTAATCCCATGAGAGTCCTTTTCCACCTTGGCATCTCCTTTAACAACTTCACACACACACAGCACACACTATTTCTCACTGATAATCACCCACTTCAGATGGATGACTCGCGAAAGTGTTTTTATTTGCTTAACTGGTTTGCCCCTGCCACTCTCTGACTTAAGAGTCTGTCCCCAATCCACTTCTACCTGGATACTCAACACTTCTCACTGAGTCCTCAAGCATAAAAACTTACCTCTTTAGCTACTGAAAGTCAGCACTGCCTCTCCACATCAGAAGCAGCCATTTAAAATCGTCTTCAAAGAATGGCATCAAGGATGCAAGTCTAATTGCCTGTCTGGCATTTGTACATACATTAAAACCAGGGGGGGAGACTTGAACGGAATTAGGTGCTTTGAAATGAATGAAACCTAAAAAGGGAGCAATATGACTTATTACTACCTCTGCTGAAAAATGCAAATATTTAAAACGTCTTGAAGCAGCAGGAGCAATAGCCCAGGGCATCGGATATTAGAGATAGCACTTTCAGGCAATTGATAACGTGGCTGATGCTAATGTCTCTTACCTAACCCCTCTTTTGCTTTATTTATTTATATTTATTGAAAATTTTACATAAACTAAAACACAACTCTAAAGAAAAAGAAGAGTAAAAAAGTAAAAGCAAAAAAAAGAGAGCTGAAGTTAAAAAATATGACTTCTAACCTAACAGATATTGGACAAACCCATCATCATCCCGACCTTTTATTTCTTTCAGAGATCCCTTCAACCCCATATTAAATTCTCATCTTTTTCAATCATTAAATCGATAAATCATTTCATTTTTTGCTTGTTCTAGCAAAAAATCCATAAAAGTTTTCTAGTCTTTTAAAAGAAGTACATGTTGTTTTTTCCCCGACCAGGCAGTTCAGTTTCGCCATTTCCACTAGTTCTGAAAGTTTATGATTTATTCCTCCATTGTGGGAAGAACTTCAATATTCTTTCATCTTCCATATAAATCTAGGGATTTTTGCAATATTAATCTTTAATGTTTTTTTGTATCATTGTATCAAAAAGCCTCATTTTTTTCATTTCTTTTTTCTACTTAAATAGAAAAAATGAGATGTCATTAAAATTTTCATTAACTAGCACTGTCAATATTGTATATAAGGCTTTATAATTATGAGATACATTTGGAAATGTGTTGACAGGGATTTTAATATGTTGCAATTTATTATGATATATGCAACCTTCACTCAAGAGGTTCTAGAATAAAATCAGTAACTGATTTTTTATTTAGCTATATTTTCCTTAGATTCTACTCAAACAAAAGTTCTAATTAATACTAGTATGTATTTATATGCAAAAATAAATACTTTTTCATAAGTCCACCTTGCATGGTAAAATGTTCCTTCATGTTTTTATCTCTTAAACATTGACTGGAGGTAACTTGATACATTTTAATAGTTTATCTGATGTAAAGCACCAATGATGCATCATTTTATTTAAAAAATTCTGTTAAATTATACCACAATGTAAATTTTATCCCATTTACCCATATTTTTCCCTTCTATATATTATATTATGGCAAATATATATATTATACAGATATATTTGTGTATAACACATCTGTATGTTATAGCCAAAGCTAGTAGCCCATTTTGACTTGCTTTGACTTTACTCTTAACAAAAATGTATACATTTTTGCGGCTTCCGGTTCCAGATCACGGCGCTAGCGGACGTGCGGAGAGACTGCTCTCGCCGCTGTCCAGTTTTCCTTCTTCGGGAGACCCTGGAAAGGGTCGAAAGTTGCCCTGGAGGGGCGACCACCATTGGGGAGGACCCTCGCTAGATCGCGGAGGGGTGGCAGCCTCTCCGTTTGATCCCAGGCAGCTCCTCAGGACCGAAGAAGAGTCATTAAGTCATTAAGTCGCACCAGCCGAAAGCCCAAAGCACTACCAAGCACGATGAAGCAACTGGAGGAGTTGGGTGAGACTTTATCTTTCCCAACTATTTTCCTGTAAAAACCCTTGGAATACCCTCTTCCCCCAGCTTAATTCTGCGGCTCTTGCTTACAACGGGAATATAAAGCTAAGAAACAAAAAAAAAAGGACAAGAAGACTAAATGACCACATACCTGGATTTGTAATCTCTGGATACCTGGGCTCCCTAAAAGATCTGCATTTCTACAAAAACTTATTGTTTTATTTCTTTGCTAAGCTGGAAAAAAAAGGGAATATTTCTTTTTTCCTTCTCTGAACCGGATAAAAGCTCCATTCTGTATGTTACTGGGGACATCTTGTGGTGAAATTTGGTACAGCAAATGAAAAAAAAATTCTTCTGACTGGGAGACTTCTGAGACTAAAATTTGTCCTTGACATTAACAAAAAGATAAGAACTTGAAACAGCTGGGTGATGAAAATAACTCTTTATAGTGGAGGTGGACAGTTATTGACTTTTATTAAAAAATAGCCCCCACTAAAGGACTATTCGTAAACATTACAGAAATGGAGGAACACCACCCACAGCTTAATTTCAAACTTCTACTTGAAAAAATCTTAGAGGCTACTGAGCTAACGAATTCTAGAATGAAAGATATACGTGCCACCTTAAAGCTACAAAACGCAGCTTTAACTTCAATAGATGAATCTACAACCCAAAAAGCAACAGAAGAAGAAGGAATTAATAATAAAATGGATTTTAAACAATGTCAGCTACAATTTACTCAGAACTCCGATACCCAAACTTTGACCTCATTTAAAGACTCTACAACTACAACAGCAACAGAAACTGAAGAAAGCAATACTAAGACGGAACTTGCGGAGGACTTACATACACAATATACTGTACTGAGAATCTAGACAATCCAGATGACCCAAAAACAATTACAACACTGAACATGACTTATCATTTAAACCAGCTAAAACCAGAAAAAGAAGAAGACCAGTCTGAATGCATGACAAATATATTAACTCAAATATGGAGATTTAAACCATTTGGCCAACAATTTAATGATTGTGAAGGGACTAGTTTCCTTGATAGGCTGATGATTGGATGGTCTCCCTTGATTCAAATGATATATGCAGGAATGAAGGGAGATCCACCCGAGGATCTAAAAGTTCTTTTATGGAAACCGGTTTGACACAAAAGGAAGGCCAGAGTTAGACTTAAAAAATGGTTTTCTTTATGTGACATTTGATGGAAGAGCTTCAAATTTCACGTAATGAGATAAGGAGATTTTAAAGACATTATTTGATTTAATATTTAGGATTTATATCTATAAGGGAAACAAATTAGTTACTAAAATAAGAGTTTTGAATTATAAAATAGATGATGGATTTAAAGGATAAAGGTTATTTTATGAGTAAACGATGATATTAGAATGAGAAATATGATTGTGAAATAAACTAAGAACTTATTTGTATAGACATGATAATTATTTTGTAATGAACTAAGGGAACCATGGGTTATCTACTATGGACATTAAGCCAACTGGAATATTGTAATTGAAATCAGATAAAAGTTAAAAACAGGATTTGGAGACATATAAGTTAAAAGTTGTTGATAAATGTTTTAAATGATTGAGTTATAACTAGCAATCTATTAATTTGAATTTGGTATAATAATTAAGGGAAACAAAGAGGAAATTTTTGATGATGTAAACTGATATATGTATGGATAAGCGTGTTATTGGACTATGTATTACCCACCATGTTGCTTCCTTAATACCCGAAGCTTTGTAAAAATGGAAAATTAATAAAACTTGTTTTTTTTAAAAAAATGTATACATTTTTGCAATTACATGTTCATAATTTGTAGATAATTCATGTTCAAATTCTGTCTTACATTTTTAAATTCCCTTTTGTCTATATTAAATCTTTTAATTTTAATTGTGGATATGAAAACCACTGAATACTACGTTCCTCTGCAGTCAATTGTTCTTCTGACTTCATCTTAAGCTCTTCATCTTCCTGTATTAATAAATCTTGATACAGTATGTTAGCAATTTCTCTCTATTTGTCTTCTATAAAATGCTTCCTTGCTGAGACCAATAAAGGTATTTTCAGACACAACTTGGTGTGTATTTGTTCCATGTTCTTAGTGATCTTTAAAATCCATATTAACTTTATTGTGCCATAAAAACCAAAGCTCAAGTTATGCCCTACCCCTACAAAACACTCCTACAGTGAGTACTAGATCTGGCCATCATAGCCTGAAGTAATACTGTACCATTCTGAGGTATCGCAGATAATTACAATGACAACTTCCAAGCCCTTATTTCCATCACTACTCCCTACTTTCTTCATCCTTATCAAACTAGTCAATAAACAAAGAACCTATACCCAACTGCATAGGTCCTAACCAAGCTAAAACTCAAGAAATCAGGAATTTGGTAAGGGAGAGAAGAGTATCAAGTAAAGATCAAACAGCACTTTAGGCACTTTTTGTTCCTTATTTATTTGTTTGTTTGTGCTATTTCTTAACTGTCCATCTCCCTCAGAGAGGGCCTTTATCCAGAGGAAGGTGGAAACCCAAATGGCTGCCTTTGAAGACTACTCAGAAACTGCCATCAGTACTGAATGTAGACTATGTGTACGGCTACCTAACCTAATGTGTGAGACACACTACTGTATAACCATTTATCATCAGTGTAATTGAAGGTTGTTACTGCATTAACTTCCAATACGTTTTCCAAACACAATTCAAATGCCTGTTTTTAATCTTTAAAATCTTTTACTGATTGAATCTAGGCATCTGCATAACTGTCTCCTTCAAGTAGAAGCCACCTGTCTTGTCTACTCACCTTAGCTAGGGACGTGTAGGTCTCCTTTCCATATGTTAGGACACACTGTTCCTTATGGTTGTCCCATCTTTTCAGAACTTCCCCTCTGAGATTTAGATAGTGCTCACTCTGCTGACCTTTGAGAGGTCATTAAAATGGGCCTATTCCTCAGAGTCTGTCAGACATTTACCTCCACACGTCCAAAAGGTCAAGATGTACCAAAATGGTAAAAAGAAGTGCTGCTTGTTTTTTATATGTATTGTGGGCAACATCTTAATTGTTTTTCACCATACCCTGTGGACATCCCTGATACCTACTCTTTTAATATAATACTTATATAGCACTTTTGGGAGTCATTTCGGAATGTGCTGATATTAAGCATCTAACCTGTAGACTTTTATCAGGTGAACAAAACATTTTGAAGTTGGAAAGTTTTAAGCCTAAAACATCCTATTCTAATCTTACCTGAGTAATCTGATGTCAATATAATGACTTTGTGATAAACATTCTGATCTCCAAATGGGCCAGTCCAGGCTGAGCCACTTTAGGTAAGGTCAGAAGAGATTTATTTGTTTGTTTATTGGTTTATTTAAAGTAGGCAGTTAGCAGCAAAGTTTGAATATTTCAGTGAAATTGGGAAAATGTAGGAATGTAATTGGTGAATCAGGATTTCCTGGTATTAGTCAGGGGCCTTACAAGGACATCAGGGGAATGGCAAAGCATTCTGGGAGACAAACTCTGCACCAAGTGGAAGATCAAACAGATTCCTGACAAACCTAGCAGACAACTTTGTCTCCCAAAAATTAGAGAAGGGAACTAGGGGATTAGCCATTCTGGATCTAATTCTCACTAACAGAGATGAAATGATAGAAGGTGTTGAAGCCACAGGAACCTTGGGAGGTAGTGATCATGCAATATTGGAATTCAACATTATGGAAGCACAAGCAATAGAACACAGTCAAACTAAAGTCTTGGACTTCAAGAGAGCTAATTTCAATAAACTTAGAGAGGGCTTGGGAAGGACTCCATGGATGAGAATCCTCAAGGGGAAAACAACTCAAGAAGCTTGGGAAATTTTGAAAAGCGAGATAATAAAAGCCCAGTCTAGCACAATACCAACAAAGAGGAAAAATAACAGCTCTCAAAAGAGACCAGCATGGCTGCATAAAGAACTCTTTGATAAATTGAAAGATAAAAAGGACAAGTATAGAAAGTGGAAAAAGGGGCACATAACAAAGTCAGAATATCAGCAAATAGCCCAAGCCTGCAAAGATGAAGTAAAGAAAGCTAAGGCTCAAAATGAACTAAAGTCAAAAATAAGAAAAAAAGCTTCTTTCAACATGTAAAAAACAAGAAAAAAGTGAAGGAAATGATTGGTCCATTAGTGGGTGAAAGTGGCAAGAAGGTGACAAGCAATAGGGAGAAAGCAGAACTATTTAACTCGTTTTTTGCATCTGTCTTTACACAAAGGGAAAAAACAGACCAACCTACCAAAAATAGTGCCATAAAAAACAGAATAGAAACACAAGTTAAGATAGGCAAGAAAATGGTAAGTGAGCACCTGTCCAGCCTAGACGAGTTCAAATCACCAGGACCAGATGGATTACACCAGATGGATTACATGGATTACAGTTCTCAAGGAACTGGCAGATGTGATCTCAGAACTACTGAACTATATTTTTCAAAGATCCTGGAGCACTGGAACTACCAGAGGACTGGAAAAGAGCTGATGTAGTTCCCATCTTCAAAAAACGAAAAAAATTAATCCAGGAAATTACAGACCTATCAGCCTGACCTCAATACCTGCAAGGATCCTGCAAGGGAGATTCTGTTCCATATAACTTGCCAGTTCTGTATAAGAGTGGTGGATGGGGTAAACAGTTGTTCTAAAGCTTATATTGGTAGTTAATTTTATTTCTATTTTGAATGGTTTTTCTTCATTAATAGTTTAGATATTCAGTAAATAAAAAGGGCAAAAAATGACACTGGCTGGGGAATGTCTTCTGCATTAAAATGAAACAAAGACACATGCACATACACACACAGATACACAAAGTCATGCAGTCACACGAATATACTGCCCAGAGCCCTCTTAAAAAAATATCACACAAAAACTGCAATGCTCATTAAGCTTTATTTCAAGGAAAAAATGCCAAATTTTAGTTCAATGCATAACTGTTCCAGATTCTAATAGATAGCAATTTGGATTTATATAAAAGAAGATGAAGTGACAGCAGGCAGTGGTGTCAGGTCACTGGCCAGAGGTTGAAGATATCCAGGGCAGTAGATGGAAATGGCAACATTTTATGCAGGAACTATAGAAATTAGATAATATAATAGGTTGATCAAAGTGGTTTAATGTTTCTTCCGTCCCCTGAACCCCTTCCCTTCTTCCTACACAGTGTTCCCTGAAAACCCCTTTTCCTGTTCATGTCAAAGCTTTGCAATAATTTGTGAATGCAAACAATATCAGGCAGATTATCCCAATCTACATTTATGGCATCTGTGGTTTTCTTACTACAGCAAAATTGAGCACCACAATCCTGATATCCAACAGAGTATTGGCCTTGGGGACAGGGAGGGCCAAAGCACGCTCCTTTGTATTGCAAACACAGAGGACCAGCATACCCTGTAAAATGGAAAACAGGAGACAGGTTGATGATGAGTAAAGATACTTTGATATTTATATACATTTCTCCTTCCAAGACACCACCACCACTGCAAAATTCCTGTGCCTTCCGGCAGTTTCATCTGACCAGAAGAATCAGTTTCTGCTTGTCCCCAAGCAATAGCTCAAATAAAACACAAATCAACCCACGTCTCAACCCTGGCTCAGAGTAGAATTGGCTGGCATGTGTGTACCTATTGAGGCAGTTGACAAGAAATAATCAGCTTCATCACAAAGGAAACATCACTCTCTCCACTATTACAATGAATTTTTGATTGCTGGGAAATAATCCTGAATTACAATGGCTTACTCTAGTAGGTGTTTGGATGTAGAAATCTTCGGTGAGCATGGATAATTTTCTTTGAACTTTGGGGCCTGATTTTCCTCTGGATTTTTCTCTCTTTGCTTAATGTAGAAAACCTTTCCGCTGCTGCTGTTTTCTGCTCTTGAAAAACTGCATTAAGGAGAGCTAGTTATGACTTGCATGAGGGATTCTCAGGACATCCCAGTTGTCAAAAAAGCTTTAGAAAAAATGAGAAGGTTGCATCACTTCTGGACTGCTCTCAAAGAGAAGTACATTGGATTGTTCACTAAATCTCCAAGAGTCAATTTTTTCTTGAAGGAGTATGGACAGTTTGCTTTCTCTGTTAAGGACATAATGATAGATATATGGAATAAAGTTAATTTCTCTGCTTCAAGATATTTTGCTAAAAGTCCAAATACATATGAGTAAATTCACTCGATGGTTAGTATAGTGTAGCCATTTTTGTTCTTTACTCAAATGGAACATAAATAGAATAGTGAATAAATTGGTTTTCCAGTCCCTAGATGTGGTATATCAGATTGGATTTCTAATTTTAATTCAGAAGAAAATCAGTGATATATTTTTCAGGTGTTTGGAAGCTCACATTATCAATATTCCATTCTTCATAACTAATTCTTTAAGTAAAACGTGGTAATGATTGAGATATTTCTATCTAAAAGATGAAGATTTAATTTCAGAAGTTCGTTCCTTAAGCTTGCACAAATTCTGCTCCTGGATGGAATAATAGACCCAAGAAAGATGTAGTAGATTACCCTGCTTTCAAAGATGATAGTACTTGTTCAGAAAGGAGTGAGCTATCAGTCCTTTCTAAATTATCATTAAGTTAGATTCTTACCTGGTTCAGACAGGAATGCAAGGAAAAGGAATGCAAAGAGCAGACAAAAGATCTTCATGTTGGAATTGGTTCTGGACCAAATCTTACTCCGGGAACAGAACATAGCTCTATATTTATAGTTATAATTATTGCACTACATCACCTCAGTGAAATTTTGCAACTAATCTTAGAAGTTACTTTTACCATTCTTACATAAGGCATTGTTGCATCTTCCTTCTATTGAAGTACTCATGTGGGTTTGCTTTTGCAAAATTCTTTGGAAAAGCAAGAAAATTAGTTAAACGGTTAATCAGTTGTGGTTTCCAAATATCCCAGCCTCAGGGCTTGCCATGTCAAGAAGGGGCAGACACAAGTCCTTTCTGAATTGCTGCTGAACTTCTAGTAATTCAGAAAGATAATGCTTAACCCCATTCAACAGTGTCGCAAAGTTTTGGAATTGCCATTATACAGCTTAGAAGTATAGGAGAGAAGTCATTGACCTTGCCTTTGGTGAGGCCCTAAATATAATAATATGTATACTGCCCCTTTGCTGATGTTAGGAATACATGGATTTCTTTGTTTTGATCATCTAATTCTGCTTGATCCTATGTGAACTTAAATATTAGCTTCACTTTGTATTTATTTGTTTGTTTGTGTGTGTGTTTATTTATTTAGCCATAATATATATTTTTGATTTTTGTAAATGAGCAGAATTTGGAGATTGAGATATAGAGGATAATCTGGTCAAATGAGGAAGGCTCAAAATTGGTTACAGAAAAAACTGAAACAAATAAAATAAAGTAAGTAAACTGAAACAAAATAAAGTAATTAAGCGAAATGAATAAACAACAAAGAACCATTGTAACAGAGCTGAGCAATATTGTTTTAGCAGCAGCTTTGAAATCCAATACCTCTCTTAACTAATAAACACTAAGATTGTTTGTAAAAGGCAGGTTTTAATTATTTTTTTAAATAATGAATATAGTTGTAGGCAACCGAATTCAGGATGGATCCTGTGGGAAAAGATGGCCAATGTACATGTCCCTGTAGTCCCCAAATATGAGACATCCTTTCTCATCTAGGGGTGACATGATAGCAGTATTCCAATATCTCAGGGGTTGCCACAAAGAAGAGGGAGTCAAGCTATTCTCCAAGGTGCCTGAGGGCAGGACAAGAAGCAACGGATGGAAACTAGTCAAGGAGAGAAGCAACCTGGAACTGAGGAGAAACTTCCTGACAGTTAGAACAATTAACCAGTGGAACAACCTGCCTCCAGAAGCAGTGAATGCTCCAACACTGGAAGTTTTTAAGAAGAGACTGGACAGCCATTTGTCCGAAATGGTGTAGGGTTTCCTGCCTGAGCAGGGGGTTGGACTCGATGACCTCCAAGGTCCCTTCCAACTTTTTATTATTTTTATTATTATTATTATTATTATTATTATTATTATTATTATTATTATTATTATTATTATTATTATTATTATTATTATTATTATTATTATTATTATTATTATTATTATTATTATTATTATTATTATTATTCCTTTAGTCAGAAAGGCAGGAGAAAAAAATCTTGGATCACAGATCTAAATTTAGGCTGTGTATTTCAGTAAGCAAATCTTTCTCAGTACATATGGTTTCAATCTTGTCTTGAATAAAGAGACTAATGTTACAAAATCAGGTCTATGAGTCTTCTGCCAGTCAAATCCTGAATAAGGGATTAAGCATCTGGACAACTGAGATTTAAGAAACCTGAGAACAATAAACACAAATGTTGGCCTCAAAATGGACATCTCTAGTATGTATTAGAAAGATCAGGTGCATGCCTTATGATAAGAAGTAGATACAACATGGGATATAATCTACATCAGGGGCACCATTTTTTTTAGCTAGCCCATATAAATATATAGATCTTCCAAATCAACTTTCTACCAGTTCTAATGATTAAACATTCTTACCTTCAAATACTATTTATTCCAGCCAACTCTCCAATCCAAGATGTTAACCTGACCCCACAAACTTGCTTTGTTTGTGTTTCTGTCTTGGCCAGTCTTCATTCCATGATGGCATTGTTAAAATAGGAAAGTCCCACTCACTTCTCTTATGCATATAATTCAAAGCTACATTCTTAATGAAGGTACAAACAGAAGAAGTGACTCAAGATACCATTAAAAACATGCCACTAGTAAAGGTTCTTTAGGTAATATTTTGCCATTATAAACCAAGTCTATAATAACTATACTTATTAAATATTTTAGTATTCATATGTACTGCTAATTTTCTGTATTATGCTGTTGTTTTAAAACTTTTTTAGCTGATTCAGGTGCATTCTCAACCAACAAATAAAATCACTTTGGAACAGTTTATTCCTCTTTTTTCAACTTTTGCACACACAAAAAAAAATGGAGAAATTGCAAATCTTCCTGTACTAAGGATTTCCCAAATCCTGTAGAAATATGTTTTGCTTTGTCAATCAGATCAACCTCCATTGTTGTCAGTTTTAAAGTGCCGGCATACAAAGCTGCTTTAGAATTTTATTTGCTGAAGAAGACTAGAGAAAGCAAGAAAGAGGCTTTTGAAAACTGGAACCCTATCAGTGGAACCTGCTCTTCAGAAAGCTTGCCTGACTTGAGTCTTTTGTTGAAGGCCTGTTATTTGCCTGAGCCTTTTCATCTATTTTTTGATTTCAGAATGCTACTTATCTTTCTTTTTGCAACACTGCTATGTTACAGAAAACTGCTATACAAGCCTCCTCAGAAACATATCCCACTGATCTCAGTGGCACTTATCCATAGGACTGATATCTTTAGCTGCTCCCATTAGGGACTTCCTTTTTAAATTTCCCACAACGCTCTGGGAAGAAATTATACTGGTATTGTGGAAACTTAACAGCTGAAATCTTCATGTATGTAGTACAAGAAATTAGCCAAGGATCAAGACAAGATATTGAAGCTTTCCATGATCCATCCCTTGGAATGTTCTACTGTATAAGGATGTCTCTATCCAACCACATCATGCTACAGGAAATGGGGCGTTGTCTTACCTGAACGCCTTTTCTCAGCGTGATGAATGGAGAATCCACCAATGGGTTATCTTGGACCTCCTGCCCACTTAGACCAAAACAATCAAAGCTGCCACGCCTCTCTGGTTGAGGGCACGCCCCCAGTTTCAAAAGGGCAAAGCCAATGACTGTACGACGTGTTGGCTCCCAGACCCTAAACACTGGACCTGACTGCGTCCAAGGGATGGGTGTGGATTCTCCATTCATCACGCTGAGAAAAGGCGTTCAGGTAAGACAACGCCCCTTCTCCAGCGTGAAAGAATGGAGAATCCACCAATGGGACTTACCAAAGCCCTACTGTCCCAATGGGAGGGGAGCAGACTGGGCCAGTGTCCCTGCCGCTGGCACCACCTGTTGCAGTACCCTGCGGCCAAAGGATGCCTCCGCCGAGGCAAACTTATCAAGGCGATAATGGCGCACAAAAGGGGAAGGCGAGGACCCTGTCGCCGCCCTGCAAATGGCCTCAATGCTGGCCTGTGTGGCCCATGCTGCTGAGGTAGCAGCACTGTGAGTGGAATGGGCCGTCAAGTGACCTGGAACTGGGAAAGAAGATGTCTGATACACTTCGGAAATACAGGCCCTAATCCACCTGCCAACGGTAGAAGAAGATACCTTCTTACCCTTGGAGGCCAGATGGAAGGAAACAAAAAAAGGCCTCAGATCTACGAAAGGACTCCGTCCGCTTGACGCAACAGCGCAACGCCCTGCGAACATCAAGAGTGTGCCATTGCCTTTCCAAAGTATGAGACGGATTAGGGCAAAAGTTCGGTAACACGATCTCCTGTGCCCTGTGGAAAATGGTGTTCACCTTAGGAACACATGAGGGGTCCAGGCGTAGGACCACTCTGTCCATGTGAAAAACACACAGGTTTTCTCTGACATAAAGAGCTACAAGCTCCAAGATGCGCCTAGCCAAGGTAACTGCAACCAAGAAAGCAACCTTAAGAGACAAGGACCTAAAAGTGCAGGACCTAAGGGGCTCAAAAGGCGCCTGAGTAAGGGCCTGTAAGACCCGGAACAACTTCCAAGTGGGATATCTATGTACTACCGGCGGTCTACTGTTGGTGACCCCTTTTAGAAAGGATCGTACCTTGGGGTGATGGGCCAGTGGCTCTAAGGTGTCACAGGTAAACACCGTGGCTGGAGCCGAGACCTGTCGGTGAATAGTGTTGGGTGCCAAGCCTTTATCAACACCCTCCAACAAATAGTCTAATATCTGTGGAATGGTTACCTCTGAGATAGCTAAGTGATTGCTGTCACACCAACGGCAGAAATGTCTCGAAGTGGAGTCATAAATGCGATTGGTCGCCGGTCTCCGGGAGGCCTGAATCATAGAAATCACTCCCGAGGAATAAGATTCTTGGGTCAAGGCCCTGCGTTCAAGTGTCAAGCGGCTAACTGCAGCCACTGAGGCTCCGGTCGTTGTATGGCCCCCTGCACTAGGCGAATCCGATTTGGAGGAATCCTCCACGGAGGGACCATGGAGAGGCTCACGAGGTCGGCAAACCACGGTCGTCTCGGCCAGTGCGGGGCAATGAATATGACCTCTGCCTGTTCCTGCAATACCTTTCTGATAACTGCTGGGATCAGAGAGAGAGGTGGGAAGGCATACAGTAGTCCCCCTGGCCAAGGGCTGCGAATAGCGTCCGTCCTCTCCGCCCCCGGAGAGGGGAACCTGGAAAAGAACCTTTGAAGTTGGGAGTTCGCCAGAGAGGCGAATAAGTCTAGGACCGGCAACTCAAATCTGTCCGATATCTCCCTGAAGAGATCCGGATGTAGGCTCCATTCCGAATGGTCCACTGATGCCCGGCTTAAAAAATTCGCCTGACAGTTTGCCTTCCCTGAGATGTGTTCGGCTTTCAGGGAGAGGAGATTGCTTTCTGCCCAAGACCCCAATAACATGGCCTCGGCCATGAGAGATTGGGATCGGGATCGGGTACCGCCCTGACGGTTCACGTGGGCCTTTGCCGCCACGGTGTCCGTGAGGACCAGCACGTGCTGCCCCGCCACCTGGTTGCAGAGGTGGCGAAGGGCCAGATGAATGGCTCTCAGTTCCAGTCAGTTGATATTGTGTGTCAGATCTGCTTTGGACCACCGACCCTGAGCCAACTGAGATTGGAAATGGGCCCCCCAACCAAACAGACTGGCGTCTGTGGTCAATGTCAGCCTGCTGGGCTCCTTGAATAGTGACCCCTTTTGCCTCCTCTGGGGAGGCCCACCACAGAAGGGATCTTAGGGTCTGAAGGGGGACCCGTACCCTTTGGTTGGAAGAGCTTGTGCCCAGTTTTTGGAATGGGAGCAAGAACCATTGAAGGTGTCTGGAGTGTAGTCTGGCCCAAGGCACTATCTCTAGGCAAGATATCATCTTTCCCAGTAACTGGGAGAGGACAACCAGTGTTGCTACACGCTCCCTGCGGATCTTGAGAACCATGTCTCGAATGTCGTCTTGCCTGTCTCGAGATAGATAGACCCGGCAAAGGTCTGTGTCTATTATCGCGCCCAAGTGTAGTAGGCGTGTTGCGGGAGTCAATTGACTCTTGTGAAAGTTGACTGAGAAACCGTGACCCTGGAGGGTCCTTATGGTGAGGGCCAGTTCCGCCTGGGCGGCCAGAGCGGAGGACAACTGGATGAGAATGTCGTCCAGGTAACATTGGACGCGCACCGGTACTAGTCATAGGTGTGCGGCAAGTACCGCCAGGATCTTGGTGAAGACCCTGGGAGCTGAGGATAGGCCGAAGGGGAGGGCCCTGTACTGGTAATGATTGTTGGAATAACAAAACCGGAGATATTGCCGATGGTTTGGATGAATAGGGATGTGAAGGTACGCCTCTGTAAGGTCTATGGATGTCAGAAAGTCCCCCCGTCGTACGCTTGCCAAGATGGACCGAAGCGTCTGCATCCTGAACTTTCGGTACGACAGGTGAGAGTTCAGGCCCTTGAGGTCTAGTATCGCCCTCCATCCCCCTGAGGCTTTTGGAACCACGAATAGGATGGAGTAAAAACCCTGTTTCAGCTGATCGACTGGAACCCGTTCTATGGCTCATATGCGTAACAGATGCCGGATGGCCTCCCCCAGGAGGGTCTTCCTGACTGGCTTCCTGAGGAGGGGACAGGAAACAAAGCGCCGGGGTGGCCTGGCCACGGACTCCAGAGACAGCCCGTCCCTGATGGTGCTTAGCACCCAAGAGTCCGTGGTGGTGGTCTCCCATTGGTGGAGAAAGTAAGTTAGTCTGCCACCTATGGGAGCTTCCCTCCCCGAGTCACCTGGATCTACGGAAGGGACGGCCGCCCCTACCTCGAAAGGGTCTCTTACCCTGAGCCTGCTGTCTGTATCTGTCCCTGTACCTGTACCGGTCAAAAGAACGGTCCGAGCCTGCGGGAAATGGCCGGGCGACCTGTGCTGAGGCCGAATCTGATCCCGTCCGAAAGGGCTGTCGACGGGTGTCCGGGGAGAAACGACGGCCTGGTCTCCTGGAAAGGTGATAGAGAATCCTTCGTTTCTCCTTGTTTTTGACTAAGTAGGGGGTCAGGACCTCCCCAAAGAGGCGGGCACCGCGGTACGGGGCGGAAGCTACGCGCCATTTGTGTCTAGTCTCAGCCTTCCAATTTCTAAGCCATAGAAGCCTGCGTGCGGAGATGTTGGATGCGATGGCCCGGGCAGAAAATCTTGCCACCTGCAAGGACACGTCCGCCATGTACTGTGATGCGGCCCTGAGCTTTGTCAAGTCCTGGTGGACTCTTACCTTTTCCGGGGGAATTCTAGCCTGCAATTGGCAGAGCCACATAAGAGAGACCCTGGCGAAGAATGAGGCCGGGGTAGAAGCTCTTATAGACCAAGCTGAAGCTTGGTGTGTCCTGTGGAAAGAAGCCTCGGATTTTTTATCCTCGGGCTTCAATGCCTCCACCATATCTCCAGGTACCCTGGAATAAGAATATAAGGGTAGTAAGGATTCATCAACCTCAGGCACCTCCAGGGCCTCATTCAGAACTGGTTCCGTGTCAAGCAGCCTGCGGTCTATTCCCCCAGTAGAGGGGGGAGCACCTGGGGCCTCCCATTGACCCCTAATGGATTTTTTAAAAAAAACATGGGGGGGCAAGGTATATGTTTGTGTAACACCACCGGTTCTAAAAGCAGCGGATCCGTGTCTTGGCCAGGAAGCTGTTCAGGCACCTGTTCAGGTACCAAAGGCTGAGCCGAGTGTATCCTACCGGTCGTACATTTAGAGGACTTACGCTTTCCGTGTCCACTGGAGATGGTAGCCTGTGGCTCGGTGTTATCTGCCATTGTAAAGCGAGTGTTCAGTGGGGTATTGAAGAGTCTCGGTCTGCAAGAGATGCAGCTGTTCCCCACCTGAGTGGGACTTGCCTCCATGTGGATCAGTGATGGTCCGGCCCACCAGCAAGCACAGACTCACACTTAGCGACGGCTGTCGCGGGTCACCAGCGATGATGAGACTGAGCGTGAGACCTACTTTGAGGGCAATGTCGCGCTTAGTGACGGGATCAACATGTATCTCACTTAGTGACGGCAAGCTCAGTATTGACCGTTCACTAGATGCAGACTGTGGCAGCAGGCTATGACTGGCAAGGCCCATGTAAACGTGGCTTCTGGAGCCTTAGGGTCCTGAAGTCCCTGTTCCTCTTCAAAGAGGGAAAGGAGTTCCTGATAAGGACCAGTTGAAGGAGCCCCTTCTGAATCCCGCTCTGGTGACCATGGGGCCTGAGGCTCAGGTTGAGGGCCACAAGGGAGTGCCACCATTGTGGTAGGGGGCGGCTTAACCGTCTCCCCTACAGCCAGTTATTGCGCACGTGAGAACTGTCTCTCCAGGGCACGATGCCTACGATTGGCCTGTTTGTCGGCCGCCTTGGAGGCTGCTTTCTTTGGGCCGGCCTTGGTCTTGGCCTTGATTTTTGTGGCTGCCTCCTGACTAGAGGACTTACGCTTTCCGTGCCCACTGGAGGTGGAAGCCTGTGGCTCGGTGTTGTCTGCCATTGTAAAGCGAGAGTTTTCAGTGGGGTGCTGAAGCGTCTCGGTCTGCAAGAGATGCGGCTGTTCCCCACCTGAGTGGGACTTGCTTCCACGTGGATCAGTGATGGTCCGGCCCACCGGCAAGCGCGGACTCACACTTAGCGACGGCTGTCGCAGGTCACCAGCGATGATGAGACTGAGCGTGAGATCTACTTTGAGGCCAATTTCGTGCTTAGTGACGGGATCAACATGTGTCTCACTTAGTGACGGCAAGCTCAATATTGACCGTTCACTAGATGCAGACTATGGCAGCAGGCTATGACTGGCAATGCTCAATGGCTGTGATTGTGTTTAAAGACCTGGGACTCTCAGGCAATCTCTCATCCAAGTACTAACCAGGCACAATCCTTCTTAGCTTCTAAGATCAGTCAAGCTCAAGAAAATGCTGCCACCTGCTGAGGCTGGCTTGCATATACAATAAGAGGACCCCTATGTCCCTTGTGGCCTTTTGAGTCTATGTTTGAGTGAACTGAGATGGGCCAAGGGAAAACGAAAGTAGGCTGATCGGCCTCTTCTTAGTCAGGAGAAGGCCGGCCTGAAAGCTGGTGAGGTGGGAAGGTGAAACCGAAACTAATTCAGTCTGTGCTCCACGCGGTCCAAAAACAGAGGCCGCAACTCACAGGTAAATTTGGGCACCCTGGGACAGCTGGAGAATAGGGAGCAGCCCCCTTACATCCACAGCTCTCCCAAATTGACCCAGCACCTCACAGGCTTGTAATAAGGCAGCCGATCCAGTCGCGGCGGCCAAAATGGCGGCCGCGACGATCGGCCGAAATTTCCAAGGCTCTAAGCAGTCCGGAGAGGAGGGGAATGCACTCCCACCCCCAGGGGACACCCCCCAGAGAAGCCTAGAAGGCTAAACAAGCAAGGAGAAGTAGGAAAAAACCGATTGGGATCGGATGCCGCGCGGCGCCCAAAACGGCAGCCGCGACGATCAGCTGTGGGGGGGGAACACAAATTCAATGAAAAGGCACTCACAACGAATAAAACCTATTTTCCCTTCTAGAACAGCGCTGATCCCAGCGCTGTCCAGAGGAGAAAAAACAATGAAGAATCCACCAATGGAATAGTTTTAAATAAAGCCTTATTCTCAAATAGATTTAAATAAAGCCTGATTCTCAAAATAGTTTTAAATAAAACCTGATTTTCAAATCGCTGGGAGCCAAAACTACCACGTCTGTCTGGGCTGAAGACCAAAATGAAACTGGGGGCGTGCCCTCAACCAGAGAGGCGTGGCAGCTTTGATTGTTTTGGTCTAAGTGGGCAGGAGGTCCAAGATAACCCATTGGTGGATTCTCCATTCTTTCACGCTGGAGAATATGCCAATACCAAAATATGAGCACATTAAGCAGCTATTAAAAAATACCACAGAATCAAAAATGATCTTGTTATGTCATTTGAATTTAGTATTGTAGACAGCAAGGCATCCATATCTCCTAAATTAACAGTAAAGTTAGTGTATGTTAGGGCAGATATCCATAATTACATATCTATCAAGATTCATCAACTAGTTTTTCTATCTGATTCTCCCAGCCACACAAATGCTTAGCTACAAGCAACAGTGCAGCTGCCAAAAATTCTACCTGCAGGACATTTTTTCACTCCCATCCTTAGAAATAACGTAAAATGTGTTCAAAACTTGTTTAAACTTCCTCTGTTTGGCTAAATCTTCAGATGATTCAATTATGGGAATGTGGCAGATGTTTGGGTGAAAAAAAACTGCTTTGGACAGCTATGCTTTACTTTGCAGGTGTGAGTAAGTTGTATAATATAAAATTCTGCTCAGGATTCCTTATTATCAAGCTGAATCACTAAGTAATCACTTTTTTGTCTGCAGCCAGATGCTGTCAAATAATCCAAATCAGCTTTATGACTGAATCATTAAGAACCAGTGACTGTCATCAACATCCCTTACACTGCAGCTTTCTGAAGAAAAAGCGAAGAAGGGAACCACACGTACAAACCATTTGCAAGTAGGCATTTCTTATACATAAGCGGTACTATAAATGGGGAAGGGGCATGAGTCTACATAGAAGATCTGCCAAAAGGTTCTTCAGGTAGTCCTCAGTTAGTGGCTGCCTTGGACAGTGACCATTTGCAGTTACACTGATGATGAAAAAGTATCTTTACATCCAATTCTGTAACCTATATAAATTGAGACAGCAATAATTGCAAACCAAGAAATCTGGGAAAGCTAAAAGATCTGAGCAAAGCTATGGGTGTATCTGTACCCACAACAGAAAGGCTGGTGTTTCAATCCGATGTTCCTTCAACTGTTTTCAAAATAATAGTTTAAATTATGCCACCTGGTCAGTGTTTATTTCTGACCTACTAATTGAACATAATGCCTCTCTCGTCATAATAAAAAGAGAATCATACTTAGATGTAACATAAACGTAACTAAATTCAGCTTCAGCAATAATTACATCATAGCTCTTCTAGCTCTAAAACCAACAACTAAAGTCAATCCAGCAGGCAGGCCCGTATCATTTTATTACTAATCACTAAAGAGAGCCATATATTTTGCAATCCCCGAGTACTATGTAATAGCAAAATAACCATCTGTACAACATGTTCTTCTTACACTGGAATGAGTGAAAACACAAGCAATACTCTGACTGCACACATCAGCTTGAGTGCAGAGCTAAATTATCCAAACCTGGGTATTTGCAAGCTCATGTTTATCCAGCACTTCACTACTGTATTTCAAAGAAATTGGAAATTGCAGCCAACACAACTTCCCCTTTTCAAAGGAACCTGATATGTTTTCACCTAAATCTTTACACTGGGACTTGTCTTCACATCTTTTGTAGGTTTTATTACTATTTCATTTGTATATCACCCAGAGCCCCTGTGAGGAAGATGGGCAGTTTCTAAATTTGATGAATAAATAAAGTAACTAAATAAATTTGAACTTCTGGGTAGTTATGTGAGGTGGGTAGAACGCTTGGGTTCTTGCCACTGGCTTGAGTGGGCTCAAAAGTAAAGGAAGAAAGTGAGTTGAACCTTGTCAGTACATGGATGGCAGACCACTAGAAAATCTCATGGTTAACAAGACTAGTCTAGAAATTGGGGGAGGGGATCCTGAAAAAGGCAGTGACAAACTATTTGCTCTATCATTGTCAAAGAAAACTACATGACCATGGCCATTTTTCAATGGTGAAAAAAGTAAGGTTCTACATTTAGGCAAGAAAAACCAAATGTATATGTATAGTATAGGGGGTATCTTGCTCAATAGTAGTAACTGTGAGAGGGATCTCGGAGTCCTAGTGGACAATCATTTAAATATGAGCCAGCAGTGTGCTGCAGCTGCCAAAAAAGCCAACACAGTGCTAAGCTGCATTAACAGAGGGATAGAATCAAGATCACGCGAAGTATTAATACCACTCTACAATGCCTTGGTAAGGCCACACTTGGAATACTGCATCCAGTTTTGGTCACCACGATGTAAAAAAGATGTTGAGACTCTAGAAAGAGTACAGAGAAGAGCAACAAAGATGATTAGGGGACTGGAGGTTAAAACATTAAGGAAAGGTTGATGGAATTGGGTATGTCTAGTTTAATGAAGAGAAGGACAAGGGGGGACATGATAGCAGTGTTCCAATATCTCAGGGGCTGCCACAGAGAAGAGGGAGTCAAGCTATTTTCCAAAGTGCCTGAAGGCAGGACAAGAAGCAACGGATGGAAACTAATCAAGGAGAGAAGCAACCTAGAACTAAGGAGAAACTTCCTGACAGTTAGAACAATTAACCAGTGGAACAACCTGCCTCCAGAAGCGGTGAATGCTCCAACACTGGAAGTTTTTAAGAAGAAACTGGACAGCCATTTGTCCGAAATAGTATAGGGTTACCTGCCTGAGCAGGGGGTTGGACTTGATGACCTCCAAGGTCCCTTCCAACTTTTTCATTATTATTATTATTATTATTATTATTATTATTATTATTATTATTATTATTATTATTATTATTATTATTATTATTATTATTATTATCTTTTATTCATTAAACATGAACCTTAGTCAACTGAACATTCAAATTGGCTGGCGCTGATGGTTGACACGGGTTGCTACCAGCATCCTAGGTGTCAACCAGGTACCTTCTTAACATATAAGATGTTCCGAGTAGCGCAGTTTTTTGTAACATTGCTGGAGTTATTGCAGGAAGCTGCAGTTTCTTGATGTATTTTGCAAAGTTTTTGGACATAGTTCCCAGTGCCCCGATGACAATGGGTACCACTGTTACACGTTTCATCCATAATCGCGCAGTTTCGATGGCCAGGTCGCGATATTTCGTAATTTTTTCCAGTTCTTTTTCTTCGACTCTGGCATCTCCTGGTACAGCGATTATTATTATTATTATTATTATTATTATTATTATTATTATTATTATTATTATTATTATTATTATTATTATTATTATTATTATCATTATTATCATTATTATCATCATTATCATTATTATTATTATTATTATTATTATTATTATTATTATTATTATTATTATTATTATTATTATTTAATCACAAGGAATTAAAGTTATTGTTTCTACACTGTCATCACCAGCAACCTCAACTGCCAGGCTTTGTACCCTGGAAGTTCACCAAAATGTTTTCTCAGGTATGTCTATATTTGTAAATTCAGAGATCTGATTATTTCTGAAATTCAAATGCGGTAAGAAAAAGATTTAATAAAACTAAGCATAATATCTTGGTCGATCCATCATCATAATACAGTTTGTTTGGTTTTGGCTTACTATATGATCCCCTGTAATTTTTTGAATTGTAAATGACACATTTGGATCTCATCATTTTGTGTTGGTATGTATGTATATCTGTGTGTGTGTGTGCATGTGCCTAAAATAAAAATCTGGTCATTGTGGCTCATGTAGCAAACTATGATTAAACAAATATAATACCTCTGTAATACAATCCAGACATTACACTAAAATATAATGTTTTTTGTAGGCCAAAACTATTCTCAATTACAGACTATGATATATGGATTAGCTTAATGTGAGAACTTCAACTGTACTGCTTTTATTGTATGTATACTGCATTTTTAATTAGCATTTAGCATTTAAAATTGTTACCTCTCACTGTATTCTACTTTATTGTAAGTTGCCCTGGGCAAACTCAAATTTAGACAGCAAACAATGTAATTAATGTAATTAATTAATTAAAATAAAATCCACAATTGCATCTATTCAGAGTTTGTAATAGCCCGCAGTATAACCTGTTTGCAAAAGGAGTCTGTCAGTACATGCCAAGGGCTTTGATAGATGGACAGCCATATAAATATTTTAAATAAATAAATGTAAAAATTAGCAATGCTTCTCACTTCTTTCCAACTTACTTCAAATAACCAGAAATGCTTACCATACCACTTTTTTTGCTACAGAATCCACTCAGAATTACTCTGTGTGATTTTTTGATAATCTCAGGGTTATAAGGGCCTATATAATTAGGTCAACCTTACCAATGCAAACCAGCAAATATTTCAAGAGGTATACGGTATGTAAGCACACACATGCATTCAGGAAGACAACTGCCTTCCCCCTATACTTTCAATTACTGCCTATCATGAAACTATTAATGAATGAACAGTAAACATCAATGATACCAAAATGACGAGCGTAACAAAATCATCATGCAAATGTTGCTACTAAGTACTTGCATTCTGAACTTGTATATATGTGTATGTGTGTGTGTACATCGTCATGCACAATTCATTTCTTGGTACTGTGTACCCACAGATGTTCATTCATGTGAGACTCTTCCTATTATGATCTTTATCCCGGTAGCAAACTTCAGGGTCTGGCTGCAGCCAAAGGGATTTTAGTGGCAAGCCCTTATTCTTCCTCTTATGAGAAAGCCTTTCAAATATTTTCATTCTAGCTGGACAATCCAAATATCCCGCAGGATATGTACAAAGAAGGAAGAAAGCAGATTTGATTAATGTGCCATATAAATCCTGAAGGAATGAAGAAGTTAAGCAAGGAGCAGTTACAAAGAATTATACTAATGAAGCTATGAATTAAAATCAGCAGTGCTCAGTCAGGCTATCTAATCACTCCTATATTTCCAAGAAGTACTGCCAACATCATACTTTATGTTTCATTAAATACACTGAGTAGCAAGCGAGGATATTATTTTAAAAGGACTGAGTTATACGAGGCGAAACCCAACTAGAGTTAAGAGTTAAGGCAAAGCTAAAATGTCCATTATTCTGGAAGGGCCAATAATTATTTCAGATTCTCTAGGCAGTAATATAATTAGATCATTCTAAATCCTGGATTTAATTATCTTTTGAGGCCCCTCTTGCGCAATAACATGAATTATTTTGCTTACCTCGAAGTTCATTTGGGCACCCTCTTCTGAATTAAGCTTAGGACTTCTATCCTGATGTCCTATCCTGGTAACATTACTGTCTTTGAATCATTCCCTAATTAACCAACAGAGGCTTTTAATAAGGCAATAATGGAAAGGATGAAGCTTCTTCTGTCACTGCATCTCTGTACCGTGAAGAGGAAAATAATGTAATAAAACATATGGAGATTTTGTTCACAGATCTGGCAGATAACAATGAAAAAAATAACCCTATGTATTGCAAAAATAACCCACTTTTTTAATTTGATACTGAAAAAGAGAGGTTACCCACCATTATCACAGAACACAGAAATCAATCTTCAGTGTGAATTTCACATTTTTTTGAGGAACAAGTTGATCCTAACCATTTTTAAAACTGCTTTGCCTTAAGCAGTATTTAAGCTTGTTTTAGAGTTGCCCACAACTGCATGTAGGCATCACCACATGCCTAGGCTGCAAAGGGATTGATGGGTTGCAGATGGCTGCAGATCAACTGACGTGCACACCTCCCAAACTGTGCATTGTGTGGAGATGTACATCCTGTGTGCCAATTGGTTGATCTGGCTTCCTGTTCTGTGCTTTGCTATTTGGGTATCCCCTAGCCAGAACATTATATTTGCAGAAATATAAATGGAACATCTATGAAACCATCCCTAACCAACAGACACATATGTTCCCTGATGTGCAGTGCCAGAGAAATCTGTTCAACCTTTACAATCAAACACCTATTTTCCTCTTAGTCTAGCACTTCCCTATTCTACCTGACCATAATCACAGATAAAACAAAAAACAAAAAGTACAATTACGGCAAGCTAATAATATATATGCAGGCCTTTAAATCTAAGAGTGTATATGCGGGCCTTTTAAGTAGCTATATTTAAGAGTTACTTTGATGTAAGATGGATGGCCTATAACTTTTATAAATATAAATTTAATAAATAAATAACTAAATAGCACTGAATATTTTATAAATATAAATTTAATAACTAAATAGCATTGAATATTTTATAAATATTAAATAAATAAATAAATAAATAAATAAATAAATAAATAAATAAATAAATAAATAAATAAATAAATAATGGCATTGTATATTTGAGTTCCTGCAACTCAAAGAAGTTTCAGTGCAACTCCATTTACTACACATTTGGTGAAAGATTACGGATCTCACAAAATTATGAAGGCTTCCATGTACTTATTTGTTAATTTTCTTTTCTGATTATCTTTCAATAATTCAAGGTAGCATCATTTAATTTGATATCCATCACCAAATTCTATGAAATAAAGGGGGCTTATTGGAGATAGAGACAAGTCCAAAAGTCACCCAGTGAACTCCTATAATCGAGGGTGAACTCCTGATCCAAGTCCAGTGTCTCCACTTGAATTCTTACTGACTCCATCACTGAGTCGTAATACTACTTGCAGTGGATTGTAACTGAGGAGAAAACGTGGGTATATGCTCAGTTTCTGGAACCAGAGCCACTTGAAGAGGTTTGCTAATCACCCAATCTTCCATATTCAAGTATACTTAGTAGAATTTCATGACTTTGAATGACAGTGTCATGGTTCCGATAGATGAAACCCATCAAAAGAACTTCAAGGGAAGAATTCTTCCTCAAAGAACATTTTATTCAGGAAACCAAGTATCGGCACTACATAGTTGAACCCAAAACTAGATTTGCAAATTGCAATTCCCACCCCCATGAAGCAGTCATTAATCACATTCTCCAATTAGCCTGAAGCGCTGGCTTTCTCCCCAGCTCCTCAGCCTGCCAAAACATTATCAGTTTGTGTCCTTGAGTTCCCATGGAGCAGCATTATTATTATGGCTAGCTGAGCTCAAGCATTCACCCCAACCCCCTTTCTACACCTGATTTCTAAATAGATGAAAAAGCATGTTAAAAGCAAAGCAAAAATGGCTGCAATTTCCATCAGTTGTCAGAGTAGGAACATCCATTGTTACAGTGTTGACAGACAGAACTTCCCCTTGAGAAAAATTTAATTCAAAACAGATTTTTCCCCAAAATCTGTTGCATGCTCTGAGAGTAAAAACTGGATCCCAACCCAATACTTCACTTTATGGATTCAGAGTAGGCCTACATAGAAAACTTCACAAATGGAGAGAAGCTAGGTAGCTATCATTGTTTCCAAAGAATCCAGGGTTCTAGCTCTCATTTAGAAAACATTTCATCATCAAAATACAAGTAATCCTGAATCTTTATTTCCCCAATAAAGTCTGCTGTTCTGTTCATAAAATGATGTAACTTAAGTGTTTGTGTCGGGTATTGGAATGTCACAACATAAAACATGGAACCCAGAGTCACTATGGATAGTGAGTTGGGCAGCATATAAATTTAATAAATAAATAAATAAATGCAATATTTGTATGATGAAGTCAGTACTCGTGTCATCTTTGCAACTTTATGTCATCTTTGGATCTTTATTATTGGTTGTGGATACCATTGAGCCACAGGTAAATAATGCCAAGGGGAAAAAATAGAAGTTAACTTCTAGCAAATCTTTTGTGCATACATAATAGTCCATCGAGGAAGTGATAGACAATACATGAAAAAAGTCTTTTTTGTTAACAGGTGATTTGGAGTTAAGCTTCTGTTTTCAAGTTCAAATTGGCAAGCCCTATTCTGAACCAAGCCAGGTTATTAAGAAAAGTTTGAAAATTAGGAAGATTACTTTCCCAATAGGTTAGAATTCTGACTTTGGTCAGGATTTCCAAAGCTAGATTCAAAATATTCATCTCCTCTATATAATTTTGTATCATTAGCATAATTCAAAGCTTACTTTTGCTTCTATCTCAGTAAATGATTTGCATCAAAACAGTGCTCCTTGCTAATTATCAATGTATGCCTCTAGGATGAAGATAAATGGGATCTAGTATTGGCAAAAGAGAGAAATTGAATAAACAAATCCTGAATTCAGAGCCCATCTTTAGGGTAAAAGGATAAGGGAAAACAGAAGAGAAACAAATATTATCATGGAAAGTCTGCCAAATGTACTCAGAAACAAACTTAGGAGCCTACAGATTTCAAAAGAGAAATGACAGAGAAAGAGGATCGTATTTTGTAAAACAGAATAATTTAGGAAGTTTCCTTTCTTGATAATCTTCTAGGATTTTGAAAAAATAGACACAAACACACATTAAAAATCCCACCTTAACTGTTCACAGCTTGTCTATTATTAAGCTGTAATGTTCTTTGGGCATAGCACGGTACAGTATGCAAACATCCTGATGGTGATGGTGATGGTGATGGTGATGGTGATGGTGATGGTGATGGTGATGGTGATGGTGATGGTGATGGTGATGGTGATGGTGATGGTGATGGTGATGGTGATGGTGATGATGATGATGATAAATCAAAAGTTGGAATTAGAGTTGTATGTAAATTGAGCCATTTTATGCCAGCCTTTTCTCACAAAAATATTCATTGTCTCATAGTCATCAGCCTGACCTTAAAGCATTGATCCATAATGCTTGGAGTCCAAGGGGTGCATTAGGTCTCCGATCTGTATATGAGTATATACAGATGCGCAAGCACACCGGTGTATTTTCCCCCAAACCCGTATTCATGCACAATATATAATAGACACATACACTCTCCCCTACATTATCATAAATATTCATTCATGCTTGCTATCATTTGCAGTAGAAATGCAACAGCTTTATCCCCTTTACAAGGAGGAACAAATCAACTTCATGTCATATCTTTCCTCTCAGTATAATGAAGAAAAACTAATACATTGTTTGCTACTCTTGACAATGAAAATGAAACACTTTTATCCAGTGCTTTTTTTGTAAAAGAAAAAGGTGCCGGAACTCACACACATCATACAACCCACCTTGCCTACCCTACAAGATTCCATCCAAAAAAGGTGCCGGAACTCTGTTCTGGGCGTTCTATGACAAAAAAAGCCCTGTTTTTATCCCCTTTCAGTGAAATGGCTTCCTCTTTACTAGCAAAAGATCATCCTACATCAGCCAATAAGCGAGTTGAATGGGCTCCCAATGTGGGGGGAACCATTTTGGATCCAACCAGCAGTTTTCAGGAGTTACATATGGTCCACCAGTCAGTTTTTCTGCACCAATCTTAAAGGAAGGGCAAGAAGTAGTTTCCTTAAGTTACTTTACTTCATATTTGTTGCAAATTTTCTAAATGCAGCATCAACAAAGTCCCACAGGTGAAGTTCAATATCATTAATCACATACTTAAATAGGAGGATGCACTCCAAGTCCCTCCACTGAACTCATGCCATCTTCTGTAAACCAGGAGGTGTGTCTTCTCAGTGTCAGCCCTTATTCTATGGAACAACCACAGACATACAGTTGGCCTTGATCCTTCTGGTCCTTAGAAAAGATATCAAGACCTGTCTCTTTCCCTTGGCTTTGGGTCATGAAGTGCTTGACTCCCAATTGGTTAATGGTGTTATAGTTGTTTGAATCACAGTTTTATTGTTTACTTTTGTTTCTTAGGTATGTACTATGTTTTTTGTATTTTTTCTTGTTAGCTCTGTTGTGTTTTCTTTTTTGAAAAGTGGCCAGAGTCATCTTGGCTGAGTTGAGCGGTCATGTAAATGTTTTAAATAAATTGCAAATCTGGCCTTGCCAGGGAAACAGATGGCTGCAGCAGCAGGACCATAATGTAGATACATTTTTGGCTACAAAGTCTGCTGTATACTATAGTCCAGTTGTTCAGGAAAGTTCTACAGAGAGGGTATGTGGAAAGAATTGAAGGACATCACCAGACAAGAACAAATAAAGACCTTCATATATAAGTCAATATTTACATTCATATCCAGCCTACTCTTTCCCACTTAGTGCTTTCCTTCACTTTAAAAAACAAAGAACCTAAAAGGGTTGATTCACATCCTTAATTTAGTGTCCTCCAGATGCTTTGGACAAACTCTCCTAATCCGCTGATTTCAATCCAATACTTTTCAAGGAAATAAACTGAGAAACCTTGGTTTAGTGTGGGGTTCAAATCAGTAATCTTGTCTTTTTCATCTCTCTACAATCCAGGGCCTCACTTTTCTCTAGAGGTGGTTGTTGCAGAATCTCAGAAAAAATATATTATTTTTTTAATAAAGGAGTTGCAAACAGTGCAGCCATGGGTACATACCTCCCTAAACCATAATAATTATAAATAGAAATATTTTTAAATTTGACTCAGGCCAGAGAGGTGAAAAAGAAAAATGAACTGTACCTTAAAAAAAATTCCCTACATTATTGAATTCAGGGACAGCAACCAGCAACAACAAAACATATGAAAACCAGTTTTGCAGCACTCCCACTATAGCACCAAAATGTTTAAATATTATGTTTTTGTACTAAAAAGGTATTAAAAAACATGCTGTATATGTGAACCTTGGCGTTTGATCTAGAAATTGTGGGTTCTAACTATTGGGAATATAAAATCTGCTTTTGTGATTTTCAACAATGTCCTTTATTTATACATTCAATTTGCTACATATTGATAGTCTTGAATGCAGTAACAGCAATTTAAAAGATAATATACCGATGAGATAAAACTGATTAGAAAACCTGTCCATCTTTCCCAAACCATTAAAATCTATGCCTAATTCAAAACAGCTTTAAAAATGTTTTTTCTTCTCCTGAAAGCAAACCAGATTTCTTTGCCAGTAGAAAAACAGGTATTTTTTAAAAATTTCATATCAATGTACTAAAAATAGTAATGTGTTGACAACTGGCCTGTTTCATTTTTATGATCCTACACAGTATATGTAAGGTGATAATCATAAGCACACTTACTTAGAAGGAAAAGGCATCTGACTTATTTATTTGATTTTATTTAGATGCTGCCCAAATCCTGAAAAATTCTGGGCAGCTCACAACATAACAAGTAAAAATGCAAAAAAGTAAGATCAGAACAAAAAGAAGAAGCTTACAAGGAGAAACAAGATGATGAATCTGATCAAGAGCATAAAAACACATACAACTACATTGAGCGAGGGACTCCTGTCACCCTATCCTCGGCCTGGGAGAAAAGCCAGGTCTTTAAGGCCCTCCAGAGCAGCATCAAGATCTCAGGGGCAACCTCATTCCAGAGGGCAGGTACCACAACATAGAAGTTACATTTCCTGGGCCCTGATAGATGTAATTGTTTGATTGAAGGGACCCAAGGCATGCCAACCTTTCCAGATTGAATTAATAAATTGATTCTGAATCAATATGCCTCAAACTGATAGCCCCATTTTCTGAAGAAGTGGCAATGATTAATGGTTTAGAAAGCTGAGCTGTCCAATTCTAAGACATTTCTGGGAGCATTATTTTCTAAGCTTCTAAAGATGGCCCCAGGGAGGTAGAACTGCAAAGGTCCTTTCTTCATTATCACCACTGGCCCTTTGAGAAAGGGAAGAGATAATTTATCACTTTAACCATCAGCCCAAAACAGCTTGCCAACCAAGTACAAGGCATCACATAGTATATGGATTGAAAAAAATTACACTGAGCATGGTGATTGGCAGGCTCTTTTTAAGATGCATGTGCAATCTAAGAACTACCCAAAGTGCTGATTTCAGGTGCTCATCCAAGGCAATCTTTCAAGTAGAATTATTAAAATAAATGTGGCACTTAACCAAAAGTAAAAAAAGAAAAAATGAAAACAATATGCTGATAGAAGTACTAAAAACAAGCAGAAAGCAAGGCTTACTTTCTCTCCTTGCAGGTGGCCAATTCTCATTTCAGATTCACAGAAATAAAAACAATTTTTATTTCTTATTATGGTCATCCGCTGAAAATGTGGCTTAAGAGAATAAATATGAAAATCTGGTTTTTTTCTGTAGAATTGGAAATAATATAGAACATATAGGTGGCCACAATATTTTATCCCATGTTCTCAGCAAGATCTGTTATCTGGGCACCCATGTTGCTAGAAAATATTTCTCAAGTTTTTTAAAGGAAGAATATCACTATATGGTTCTTAGAATGTTGGACTTTGTAGAAGTCTCTAAACAGCAGCAACTACCATGGCTTGAGTTGAGAAGACACACTTCAGAGAACAGCTGCCCATGTGGTAAATCACCAGAACTAGACCATGAAGTACTTTTCCTGACAGTGAAATACATTCTGGCATTATATATATTGATTATTTTACATTGCTTTTTTATCATGTTTTGTCATGTTTTGTCAGTTGGTCTGAAGGATAAAATGAGTGAGTGAGTGAGTTATAAATATATATGTCAGAACCCTGCTTTCTATGGGCATGAGGATTCCTGTTCTTTTTCAGATTCTGCCATTCTTCGGGGGGGAGGGGGGAGCTTGGGGTTGCTACAATTTATTTCCTTTGCTTTGTTCTTTGCTCTATCCTCTTTGCTAATCTTCTCTGTATCGTTCCAATTTTAGTATATGTGTTGCTGAAGCGAGCACTGCTCTATCCTCTTTGATGTTTCTTTCTCGAGGTGAGAATGGAATGTACCTCCGGCCATCTGCCTTATCTCCAGGGTGCAGAAGAAGAGGCGCGGAGCCCTAACAATCTTATCGCTGCATTCCCACAACATTTTCACACCTGCAGATTGGCCCATTTGAACCGTCCGGATGGACAGTTGGGGTGGGGTTTTCATTGACTCTTTTGACTTATTGATTCACGCAAGAAACCCCTCAGGTCCTGTCTTCTACTACTGCTGTCAACACCTTCCAATAAAACTTCCTTTTGAAATGATGTCCGTTTCAAGAGTTCTGCTTTCTTGGGAGGCTTAATTTAGGCAGGTCCTTACAATATACATTTGGGTCTAGTTTGACAAAGATTACTATTCTGAAATAGTACCAATGAAAAGACAGCTGAAAGAAGGAAAAGGGCGTTGTCTTACCTGAACGCCTTTTCTCAGCATGATGATGGAGAATCCACGAATGGGTTAACTCTGTCTTCCTGCCCAATTAGACTTAAGTCAGTCAAACTTGCCACACCTGTCCTTGTCCAGGCCACTCCCCAGTCTTGACTAAGGCGAAGCTATTGACGACAGTCCGACGTGATGGCTCCCAGACCCCTGACACTGGACCTGACTGATCCTAAGGGGTGGGTGTGGATTCTCAATCATCATGCTGAGAAAAGGCGTTCAGGTAAGACAACGCCCCTTCTCCAGCATGATAGATGGAGAATCCACGAATGGGACATACCAAAGCCGCACTGTCCCTAAGGGAGGGAAACAGTCTGGGCCTGTATCCTGGCCTGTGGCACTACCTGCTGTAGCACTCTCCGGCCAAAAGAGGCGTCTGCAGAGGCAAACTTATCCAGTTTGTAATGCCTCACAAAAGGGGAAGGCGAAGACCAAGTCGCCGCTCTGCAAATATCTTCGATAGATGCCTGAGTTGCCCATGCTGCTGAGGTCGCAGCACTGTGAGTGGAATGAGCAAAAAGGGCTTCCAATTTGCGAAAGGCCGCCGTCCGCTTGATGTAATAGCGTAATGCCCTGCGGACGTCCAAAGCGTGCCATTGTCGTTCCAGGTCATGAGATGGATTAGGGCAAAAATCTGGCAATACAATTTCCTGTGTCCTGTGGAACAAGGTGTTAACCTTGGGAATAAAGGACGGATCTAAGCGAAGGGCTACTCTGTCTTGATGAAAGACGCACAGGTCATCTCTGGTAGAGAGAGCTGCCAGTTCAGATACGTCTAGCTGACGTGATGGCAATCAGGAAGGCGACCTTGAGGGACAAGGACCACAACGTACAGGTTCTAATTGGTTCAAATGGCGGCTTGGTAAGGGCCTGCAAGACCCGCGGCAATTCCCAAGAGGGATATCCATGAACCACAGGCGGTTTGGTGTTGGTGGCCCCCTTGATAAAGGAGCGTACCATGGGGTGCTGAGCCAAGGGCTCTGAGTTGTCACAAGAAAGCACTGTCTGCGGATAGTGTTAGGTGCCAAGCCCTTGTTGAGACCTTCTAATAAATAATCCAAGATTCTTGGAATAGTCACATCCGATAGAGCCAGGTGGTTCTTTTCACACCAATGGCTGAAGTTTTTCCAAGTTGAGTCGTAGATGCAATTTGTCGCCGGCTGTCGGGAGGCCTGAATCATTGAAATCACACCCGACAAGTAGGACTCTTGAGTCAGAATCCGGCGTTCAAGTGCCAGGCGGTTAACTGGAGCCACTAGGGTTCTGGATGTTGTAGAGCTCCCTGGCTGAATGAAATGCGATCTGGAGGGATCCTCCATGGAGGAGACCTGGAAGGTCTGCAAACCACGGCTGTCTTGGCCAATGTGGAGCAATGAATATCACCTCTGCCCGCTCCTGCAGTAACTTCCTGATGACTGCCGGGATCAGAGGGAGAGGAGGAAAAGCATATAATAGACCCCGTGGCCATGGACTGCAGAGGGCGTCCGCACTCTCCGCCCCCGGAGAGGGGAACCGGGAGAAAAATCTCGGGAGCTGGGAGTTCACCGGAGACGCGAACAGGTCCAGAACCGGATGACCAAACCTCTCTGATATCTCTGTGAAGAGATCCGGATGCAGGCACCATTCGGAATGATCCACAGTCGACCTGCTTAAAAAGTCCGCCTGTTGATTCGCCTCTCCCGAGATGTGCTCAGCTCTGAGGGAGGAGAGGTTGGTCTCTGCCCAGGATCCCAGCAACTGGGCTTCGGCCATAAGGGACCTTGAACGGGTACCCCCTTGCCAGTTCACATGGGCTTTCGCCGCCACGTTGTCCGTGATGACCAGCACGTGTTGCCTCGCAATCTCGTTGCGGAAGTGGCGTAGAGCCAGATGAATGGCTCTGAGCTCCAACCATTTGATGTTGTGCTTCAGGTCTACCCGGGGCCACCGGTCCTGAGCCAACTGCGACTGAAGGTGCGCTCGCCAGCCGAACAGTCTGGTGTCTGTGGTCAGGGTGAGCCGAGCGGGTTCCTTGAACAACGACCCTCTGGCTACTGCTGGGGAGGTCCACCACTGAAGGGATTGTAGGGTCTGATATGGAACCCTTACCCTTTGGTTGGAGGAGCTGGTGCCCAGTCTTTGAAATGGGAGCAAGAACCATTGAAGGTTTCTGGAGTGTAGTCTGGCCCAAGGAACTATCGCTATGCACGATATCATCTTCCCCAACAGTTGGGAGAGCACAGCCAGTGTCACTACATGCTCCCTGTGGACCTTGAGGACCAGGCCCGTATGCTGTCTTGACGGTCCTGAGACAGATAGACCTGGCAACGGTCTGTGTCTATCACCACACCCAGGTGCAGGAGGCGGGTAGAGGGAACCGTCTGGCTCTTTTGAAAGTTCACCAAGAACCCGTGGTCTTGAAGGGTCTTGATAGACAAGGTCAGATCCGACTGGGCGGCCGGAATAGAGGGCGACTGGATGAGAATGTTGTCCAGATAGCACTGAATGCGTACAGGCACCCATCTCAGATGTGCGGCGAGCACCACCAGGACTTTGGTAAACACCCTAGGAGCCGAAGAGAGGCCGAATGGCAGGGCCCTGTATTGATAATGGTGATTCATGTAGCAGAATCTGAGAAACTGCCGATGATCGGGAAGGATGGGGATATGAAGGTATGCTTCCGTGAGGTCTATGGACGTCAGGAAGTCTCCCTTTCTGATGCTGGCCAGCATGGACTGGAGCGTTTGCATCTTGAACTTTTTGTATGCAATATGGGAGTTCAGACCTTTCAGGTCGAGTATAGCCCTCCATCCTCCCGAGGTCTTGGGAACACAAAGAGGATGGAATAAAATCCTCTGCCCAGTTGACCAGCCGGCACTGGTTCTATGGCTCTTATGTCCAAGAGGTGTCGAATGGCTTGGTGCATGAGATTTTTCTTGACCGGATTTTTTAACAGAGGGCAAGAAATGAAACGCCCTGGTGGATGAGACACAAATTCCAGGGACAGGCCGCACCTGATGGTGCTGAGAACCCAGGAGTCTGTGGTGGTGGCTTCCCACTGGTGGGCAAAAAGGGCTAGTCTGCCACCTATGGGAGGAGCCTCCCTGTAATCACTTGGACCTTCTGAAGGGACGGCCTCCTGCACCCCGATAGGGACGTTTGCCCTGATACTGCTGTCTGGGTATGTCCCTGGCGCCAAATCTTTCAGACTGGCGATACTGTCTTGCAGTGAAGGAACGGGAGGGCTGTGCAGGATCGGATCCTGCCCCTGACCGAAAGGACTGCCGGCGAGCATACAGATAAGAGCGTCTATCTACCCGTCTGGTGAGGTGAGCCATCACCTTCCTCTTATCCTTATTCTCCACCAAATAAGGTGCTAGAGCCTCTCCAAATAGCTGACCACCCTGATACAGGGCCGCGGCCAAACGCCACTTAGATTTGGCGTCAGCACACCAGTGTTTGAGCCACAAAAGCCGTCGAGCCGTAACATTGGAAACTATGGCCCTAGAAGAAAATCTGGCGGCGTGTAAAGATGCGTCAGCTATGTACTCCGAGGCTGCCACCAATTTGCTCAAGTCTTGGTGCATGCGAACCTCTTCCGGAGGAACTTTGGCCTAGAGCTGACGTAGCCAAAGGAGAGAAGTTCTGGCGAAGAAGGATGTACAAGTGGCCGCACTCACCGCCCAAGCCGCTGCCTGGTGAGTCCTGCGAAAAGACAATTCCGACTTTTTGTCCTCGGCCTTCAAGGTTTCGGCCATATCCCCCGACACAGTGGATGAGGAAAGTAGAGGGGTCAAAGGTTCATCCACCACTGGCACCTCAAGAGCGTCAGCCAAGGCTGGCGCTGCACTGAACAATTTCCTGTCCATCCCCCCCAGGGAAGGAAAGGTGCCAGGTGTAGACCACTGTTTCTGAACAGTGTTCAAGAACAAAGGGGGACCGGGAACATGTTGGTGAGGCACCATGGGTTCAGAAAAGACCGGGTTTGAAACCGAGCCAGATGAAGGACTAGGTTGCGGAATTTGGTCAGGACCTACATTGGCAGTGATGCTGGCCTTGTGCAGCAAAGATTTGAAAAGGACCGGATTGAAGAGGCCCACAAAAGGCGGAGGGTCCTGTGAAGGCTCCTCATCCTTCGACAATGGCATCTCCATTTGGTCATACTCTGCAGAGAATGACGCTCTGCTATGAGAGGACCGGGATGGCGAGGCTGAGCCATGGAACTCAGGTGCTCCCGACTGGGAAACATATGATGGAGCCATGGAGACCATCGATTCGGGCCTAGACCTGTGATAAGATCTGGCTGCGAATTCCTGGGCAACAGCTTGAGCAATGAGCGCCTGAATTTGTTCAGGAGAAAGCGCTCCTTGGGGCTCAACCGCCCTGAGCCCACCTGCTGTGGGCGTAAAGGTGGCCTCTGGGCCTGATTGTTGGGTCCTGGATACCGGAGGTGCCTGCTGAGAGACTGATGCCTCGCTGAGAGGGAATATTTGTTGTTGCTCGGCCATGGATGGGAGGAAGTGGCCGGGGATCCCCTCCGGGGACCAACCCCCCTGGGAGAGGTAGAGGGACCCAGTGGAAGGTCAAAGACCGAAGCCTCAGTATCCTCTGTTTCCATCAAGGCCTGTTTCTGTGCTTTGGAGAATTGTTTCTCCAATGCCTGGTGCCTTCTACTGGCCTGTTTTTCCGCCGTCTTGGGAGGTGTCTTCCCCGAGATGGCCTTGGCCTTGATTTTTTCTGCAGCCTCCTGCTTAGAGGACTTACGCTTCTTTTGGTCAGTGGAGGAAGAAGCGGCACCTTGTGCAGGTGGAGGATTATCTGCCATCATAAACGAGATATCTCAGTGTGTGTGCTGAGAGGGATCTCAATCAACAGGGAGCAGAGTACTACCTGTGGCTGTGCCACGTGCTGGGATCAGGTAAGTACTTTAGATAATGGTGGCTGCAGGACCAATTTAATGGACTCAGGCACACCGACACTGCTCCAGATGGCTATAAGACCGGTTAGATGCGCTGATAGCGCCCGGTCAGATCTACGGCAGCGGCTAGATCACCTGGGTGATAACGGCTCGCTCATGCGTAGAGTTAAGTGGCGACAAAGCCAGCAGTTGGCGACAGTCAGCACACTAGCGTGATAGGTCAGGCTTCTGGGGCAGCAAATTTATGTCAGTAATGACAGCCTGCCCACACTTAGATCACTTAGCTGTGACAAGATCACGTGTAAATAGCCTCTGTTGGACCAGCACGCTGATTAATCTGTGACGGCCAGGCCAGATATGGTATAATCAGGCTGTATTTGCACAGGTAAAGGAGGCACCAGGGTTGAGGCCAGACTCAGGTGAATCTGTTGGGTCGCCTGATAGGTGCTGCGCCCGCCTGAAGCGTGTTGCGCTGGGTTGCGATCACAGAGACCGCACAAAAGGCCTGGTTTTTTTGTTTATTTCACAACAACCTCACAGCATAGATGAATGAACTGAGGCAAGCCGATTGAAATGGGGATGGTCAAAATGCTCCAATGGTCCTGATTAGGACAAGCAGCTAAAGGCCTTCGGGAGTACTACTCCCCCCCACTCTGTCCGGAGAGATCGGCAAATAGAAAACGGCCTAAATCGCCCCAAAATGGCGGCCGCGGCTGCCGCTGCCTCCGCAAGGCAAATCAGGAAGGTGGTCAGAACGATCTGAATTTGCAACGAAAAACGGTTGACAATCAATTGCAATCCGGTGCGGTAACAAGGCACAGAAAAGCACTTAAATAAGCAAGTGGCAGTAATAAAATTGGCCCGCCACGCGGCGTCCAAAATGGCGGCCGCAACAATCGGCCAATCTGAAAGAGAAACAAAAGTTCCCTGACCAAGAGAAAACTCTAGGGGAAAAAACTCTGAGCCTTCAGAAAGGCAATCTAAGGCAGCGCTGAGCCCAGCAAAGCAAAGAGAAAATCCATGAATGGGAATAAATCTGCTTATACAACCTGCTGCTAAATCTGGGAGCCAAGTTAGTCATGTCCGAATGGGCTGGAAACTAAGTCAAGACTGGGGAGTGGCCTGGACAAGGACAGGTGTGGCAAGTTTAACTGACTTAGTCTAATTGGGCAGGAAGACAGAGTTAACCCATTCGTGGATTCTCCATTGATCATGCTGGAGAAACCATGATTTCAATGGGTATGGAAGAACTACAAACCTAGCCCCAGTTCTTAAAAGAGATCAGTGACTCAGAATACACTTTTAAACATCCCTTTCTTAAATTCTAATTTCATACCCCTCTTATTAGCTGACTCCAGATTTAAAAAGCCTGGTATTAAGTAATACCAGTTTAGATCAGACTGAAATCTGCCCATCACTGCCTACATAAGCCAGCAAAGGTAGTACACTTCTGTTGGCTTTCTCTGTATTCACATAGCTCTGGGGATGAAGGAGATATTGCCTTTGGTCAGTAATATGACCTGATGACATCCGTTGCTTGCAGTTAATATTATTATGAACAAAAATTTTGAGGCAAAAATCTGGAAGGAGATTTTCCTATTTTCCCTACCCACCTATTTTTTTCCATGTGTGTGTTTTTTGTTGCAACATGTCACTTACCAGCCATTTTCTTTCAGTGGGACTCCAACTTTAGAATTAAACATAGGTGAAGTAAGGGAATTTTGGAGAATCAATGATTCAGAGAAGTGCTTTTTTCTAGTTAGATGATATTTACCTGCAAACACCCTTAACCCTACTGCCACCAAGTAGCAAATAAATATGCTCAGAAAATTTTAAGCATCATACAATTAAGTGATAGGAAGAAACAATGCCAACATTATTACTATTGTTTGCACTGTTTGAATTAGATTAAGTGATCTTAGTGGCAGGGAAAGAAAAGGAGAAGACACATCCCAATTATAGAAAGTGTCTACCTGAAAGATTACTGAGGTATACACTTCTTTTATTATAAGAGGGTATACACTAGAAAGTATTTCGCACCTGGATCTCCCCCAACATACATTTTGAACAGCTGTGAGTCCATATTCTCACAAATAACCTCTTTTCCTGTCACCCCTGCCTCTTTAAACAACTGCTGTTTCTCTAAAGGATCTGTTCATCTCCTGATGTATCACACCTCCAGACTGTTGCCAGAGAGTGTTAGTCAGCACTTTTACTTTTGCTCATTAATAACCTCAACAGGGAGTGAGAAGCAAAGCAGCAGCCTTTGATATTTTCCTTAGATGCAAAACAGAAAATGAAGGGCACTCCCAGACAAGCAAAAGGGATTTGTAATAAAATTATAGAAGGCTTCTTTAAGAGAGTACTTAGGCTACTGATCATATATATCAGCAAGAATTCATCATATCTGATTGTTGTGAGATAGCCAACCTTTACCAAAGTTGGAACTATGACTGTAGTATCAAGTATTTCCAAACAGCATGTTATGTGACCCTAGAGAGGCATATAATGATTTGCAACAATTTGAAGAATATCATAAATCGGGGTCCTCAACCCCCCGGTCCATGGACCGGCACCAGTCCGTGGCATGCCAGAAACCGATCCGCGCAAACAAGCAAAGCCCCATCCATGGGATGCAGGCAGTACATGAAACCACGCCCCCTCTGGTCCGCAGAAAAACCTCTCTCCACGGAACCGGTCCCTGGTGCCCAAAAGGTTGGGGACCTCTGTCATAGATGGTATCCAAAATGGGACAGGAGCTTAAAAAGACAAGTACTTGTCAAGTTGTTCCAATCCATCTTTCTACAATGCCATAATGGATTCAAAGAAGGCAACCCCATCCCAGTATTCAATTTTTTTCTCCTTCCCATCTATATTCAATGATGGGAACACACAGCCCAAAGCAGAGAAAAAGAGCTGTCAATTTTGAGAAGAGCCCACGTTCTTAATAACATTTAATGTATAAATAGAAAGAAATCAAATATCCTATCAAAGCCAATATTCCATAGTTCACCTGTACAGGAACTGTAAAGAATGCTCAAGCATCATTTCAATACACTAGCCTATGCAAGAAGCAACATTAATATATAAAATGCTTCCCTATAACACATTGCAGGATTTGTTTACTTGCTGTGGTGGTGACCTATTTGATGAGTTCCAACCTTGGATTCTATCGATGTATTTTCTATTCCATTCTATTCTTGTCACATAGAAAGAAAGGAACAGGATTTAGTCACGTATAGTACATGCATTTTTAACGTTCACTATTCTGAAAGCAATTTTACAAGAAACAGTTTCCATGGACAACAGATATTACCTGAGAAGCAGACAGATGTTGGGGAATACTGCCCACAATCATTCTTTTCTTTTCACCCATGTAAATCTCCCTCTAAGTGCAACATTGAATAATCATTCAAATGCAAGACGTTTTAGCAGGTCCGGTTAACACATTCAGTTGCCAGTCATGCAATGTTGAGAAACTAAGTGAAATGATACCAAGCTGTGAATGTGCATGTGTGAATTAACTTTTAAATTTTCCCATAGAGAAAACAAAGAATTGAAGGCATAACAAGTGACACAGCTTAGAAAGAAACCATAATGCTAAGAAAACAGCAAATTAAACTGTTAAAAATACCTGGCATAATACAGAGCCTCGAGGTAAAGTAAGTGGAAGGCAGAAAAAAGCAATAGCTCTGATAGTACTAACTTTCCAGCGAAGGAGAAGATACATTTTCTCAAAGAAAACTGCACATCTATCAAAGACTTAATAAACAGTAAAAGGGAATTTTAATTACTCTAAAATTCTGTTAGGAGCTATGTATGTGGTCTGTCCAGGGAATCTCTGACCTCCTTCTCCTTCAGAAGATGGAAGAAGGCACATAAGCAGCAACCTTGATCCTAAGCAGCAGGGAAAAAACAATCAATGAACACTGGGAGAAAGTGAAGCATTTCTATCTCCTGCCTCTGAGAAATCTCTGAGGATGGATGAAGCGCCAGATGACTAGAAGAGGGCAATGTTTGCTTCTATCAAAAATAAAAACAAAAAATAAAAACAGGAGGTGGGAAACAGAACCCAGAGAACTATCAACTAGTCAATCTATATCAAATTTGCAGATGGGAGAACATTCAGGAGGTGGGAGAGGAATAGGAAAGGAACATTAATCTCCTAGAAAACAGAAGTTAATTTCAAAATAATTTCAAAATAAGATTTGATGGGACAGAAAGGGAGCAGAACCATTATAACGTGGTGCCTCCAACCCTCGCAAGTCATCCCACATATTAAATATGGTGAAAGGCATTAAATGCTTCTGAGAAGTTCAATAGGATAGTGCAGGTGAAGCTAAACTAATACGGTTTATGAAGTTAAGGTAAATAAGCCATAGCACACAGGCAACGCTCCTTTATCCGATTTGCAGCATTCCTAGCCCTCTCAGATTACATCTCTAAAGGGGACAAAATAGCACCAGAAGTTGCACCCATTTCTAAGTGGTATAAGAGTAGGAAATTAAACAGTTTGCCTCTAGGGGCCATTCTCTTCTTGTCCTCCTCACCATAAAAAAAAAAATCCCCCCAAAAAGGGGAAAAGGGCTAAAAGGAATGGTCAATATCTCGGTATCACTAGATGGCCTCCTGCAGCTGCCTTTCAGAAAGTTAAGTTCACCTTCCTTTCCCCCAAACATTTAAACTTTACCTTCTCCAGGGTTAAGGCAACAAAATTGTGAAGTTAATCAGAGAGGAATGTCATCAAATTTGAGATGACATTGATGTAAGTTTCAATAAAATCTTTCTTATTAGCTTTGATAGATTTATATCAAAAAGTGATACTGGAGCTAACAAGATTACAAGCAGACTTTTCATTTTGACTGATAAATTAACACTAGTAAATTCAATACAATTACATTTACATACATTAGAAGCTATTCAATATATCATATATCATAATATTCAGTGAAGTTCTTCCCAAGTTCTTAGGAAGCTGCCCAATTCTATCTGAACCAAGTTATCAAGCTATTCATCCATCATCTCCAGGAGCTTACATAGTCAATCTACTGAGCAATTTATCTCTTCCTCTTTCCCTTTCTGACAGTGGAAGGAAAGATGCACAAAAATAGTTAGTGAGAATGAATCAAAACAATCCATAGATATTCTTGTTTCAGATTTTATTGGAATGGAGGAATGACATCTAAAAAATTCCCATATAGGAATCAAAGAATCTGCTTTTTGCCCATATGTCGGCTGTACTGAAAGTTATAATTTTGGAATGTTCCTTTATATTTTGTTTTTTTTAAAAAATAGTTCAGGCAGTAAAAAAATTAGCAACCCCAGTAGCCTAGTTTTATATTTGAGATGAATTCTGTACATAATGAGGAAACAGACCCCCTCCCGAGAAGGCAGTTCCTGCAATCAGAAATATAACTCTTCAATTTTAAATATTTTTATTTTGCTTTTCAATCAGATCGTTATTTTCTCAGTAATGGTAGAATCAAAATGTTACTAATGAGATCCTCTAGTCCAGCAAGGCCTGCTTGTCTTTGGATCCTTTTTGTTATGGGCCAAAACATTTACAAATAATTGGAGCACATTGTTCTAAATAATCATTGAGACCTGTATCTGTCCAACAATATCTTTAAAATAATCCATAGTGCCTCTGTAGCCTGGCATGCCTCCTATGGTGCTAGTTCAAAGTATATTTGCATTCTAGAGGAAACTGTTCAAATGTCAGTCTGCCATCACAAATACATTCAAAAAGCTAAATGCCAGCAAACCCATTTTTGCTTTGTAAACATTTCCAGAAAAAAAGTAATTAAGCTTACAAATAAACAAATACCCCAAATAACAGCCAAACTATATTGCCTATATTTTTTTTCTCAAAGAAATCTGCACCCATCTCAAGATAGGAACACTACATGGATATTAGACTAAGGATCATAGAAACTATACCTGTTTTCTGTACTTTTTTTTTTACTGTCAATTTCCTCTATGAAAGGTCAATAGCTAGCCATCCAAAAATAAAGCACACTCTTAAGATAATTGCCAAATGAAGGCACCAAGACACCTCTTCAAAAGGCAGCACTTGGAGAAGCATAGTCCCCTTCCTCAAAGCTATTAAGATTATCAGTTAATATCAATATGTTTCAATTAGGCATCTGAAACAAACCAAGACCTAAGCATAAAGGAAACAGAAGCTAATTAAGATATGCCAAGACCTCCCCTTCTCTTTAAAATCTTCTCCTTGAGTTGAGGACCCTTCCCTTCATTTCATTCTTACCTCTCCCTTCTAAGGTAAGCCTACATGCTCTCAGACTCACACCACTTTACTTCAATGCCTTGCCATTCAGGTAAAGTACTTTCACACAAAGCCCATGAAATGCAACTACTCTGCAGCCTATTACAACAATGCAAACTTCAATTTCATCTGCACTTCTCAGAGAGAACAAATGCAAAAACGATTCCTGCTTACTAGGACAAAATAAAAAATGGCTTCATTGTGAACATGCCACATACCATTTGGTATGCACCTTTTCTGATTGGTGCCCATCACTTTGAAAAATCTCAATCATAAATAAATAAATAAAAATAACTAAGGAAGACCCACCATTCATCCCATTGTAGAGGCCCCTTTGATGGGGTGACAGATCATCTGCAACTTGTCTCCTTAAGGTGCCTTCTCTGCTGCCATTGCCCAAATGTTTGAGGTGCTCTGGACTTCCCCCATAATGCTGTTTGAGATGCTCAGGACTAGTGCCCCTCACTTTTTGGAGGTGTTCTGAGCTTCCACTCAGAGCATGCTTCTGAAGAAGTTCAGGGCTTCCACTGCTGCTGTGCTTTTGATGTTCTGGACTGCTCCCAGGCCTATGCTTTTGAAAGTGTTCTGGGCTCCCGCTCAACATATGCTTTGGCAGTGTTTCTGGACTGCTACAACTGTGCTTCTGCTGCTCTGAAGTACCTTTGGTTAGGGTTTTATGATGTTCTGGACTTGGTCCTTTTAGATGCTTCTGATGGTCAAGACTTCCAGAACTTCGAGGTTTGTGGAGGTGGTCAGGACTAGCACTCCGGTGCTTTTGATGCTCAGGACTTCCCTCACTCCTTGTTTTTTGGAGGTGCTCAGGACTTGAGCTTGAATGGTGCTTATGGTGATCAGGACTATCAGTGCTCCCAGTACTGGAGGTACTACTCCCATCTCCAACATCCCTAATGAATGTACTTGTGGCATTTAATTGGCAAAGACTGGCTTGACTATCAATTGAATTTCGGCAGCCAGCAACACCACCTTTTTCTTCATCCAATAAGACACAAAGCTCCTTCAGTTCCAAGTTTTCTTTCACAACTTCTTCCTGCCTTACTTCCAGTTCCTTCAGCTTTTGCAAATATAAGGCAACCTCTTTATGCATCATGCTAGCGCTATACCTGCCAAGCCTCTGCCATTCACGGGATACTTTTTTGCCTTTCTGCCGGTCATCATCCAAGAAGCAACAAAGGTCTCGCAGCTCCTGGTTGTCTTCCTGCAATTTCTGATTGATATCCTTCAAAACATAAGAGAAGAAAAAACAAATCTAATCAACATTTGCGTAAGTAACACTGTAACAGCAGAAACTCACAAGCTGTGAGCATGTGCTCCTCTCAGCTAGACATTTTCTCTAAAGGACATTATAAATGTAGTTTAGGTTAGCAATGCTGCATTTAATTCAAGGCCTATGCAAGATTGCTGAATACTTAAGATTCTCAGGTACCATGTCCATTCTTTTTGGAAGTCTTCTTTTCTCTCATGAACTATTTTACTTTCTTTCTAAATCATTGTTTCTTGTCTTTTCTAATTTTAGTACAAAGACAGGGAAGTTATGATCCTCCAGCCACTGCTGAAGTACAACTCCCAGCAGTGAAACAAGTATGAATGAATCCGGGATCTATAGATTAATGGCATTTGGAGAGCCATTTGTTATTTTATAATACTAATGTTATATGTGTTTCACAGGAAACTCTGGGCGGCGTACAAAAAAAATTAAAATAATCAATCAGTCGAACAATAATCAATTTCTATAGCCACTCATTTCAATCCAATTGACTCTGGCATTTAAGTATCTAAAATCATTACTGTTAACAAAAAACATTTTAAAACTATAAAAACAGCTAAAACAAGAATAATAGAAAAGGGATGTTAATAGTAATGCAGCCACCTCATTAGGTTCACCCATCCACCGGGGTTCCCAAGCCTTCAAGACTTGGCATAACAAAGTCTTGAAGGATCTTCAGAGGTTTAGCAGTGAGAAGGCCATCCTCAACTGGGAAAAAAAGATTCCACAGTGTGGGGACCATAGCAGAAATGCCTTAGGACCCACAAAATGTAGCTCCATAGATAACATAACCTGTAATATTGCCTATTCTGTTGGATCTGATGGAACAAGCACGAATGAAATCAGGAAAAGGCAGTTCCTCAAATAACTCAGTGCCACACCAGCACCTTGAATTGGACCTGGAAACAAGCCGGTAACCAGTGCAGCAAAGATTAGCTAATAGACTGCAAGTTCAATCTTTTAAAAGAAAAATAACATTTTCCCGTACGGGCTAAAATATTAGCAACAAATGTTTGAATGTATATGAGTATCTGTGTGTGAGAGAAAGATTCCACATTTTCTGAAAGGGAAAGTTCTGAATCATGCTGTAAAAGATCATTTTCTCCCACAGGTAAAAAGTGTGACTTAAGTGCAGGATATGCAGAGAGCACAATATTATGTAAACTGAAGAAAATCATACTGTTGGTGGTTAAGGCACCAGGCTAGAAATTCGGAAACTGTGAGTTCTGAATTAAACACAAAGCTAGTTGGGTGAATTTGAGTCAGTAACTTTCTCTCAGTCCTAGGAAGACGACTATAGCAAGCCATTTCTGAAATATTGCCAAGAAAACTGCAGGGAATTTTCCAGGCAGTCAATACTGATTCAAAGGCACATCCCATCTACCCCCAAAACACCATATTTAAACTGAAAGTATATTTTCTTACAATGGAAGAACAAATTTCTATGCGAGGATAAATCTGTAATATAGGCTTATTATTTAGTTTCTCACCACAACTGATCTTTATCCCAATGATGTCCACAAACACAATGTTCTGCTTTTGTCTAAATAAGTGAATCATTATCATTCACTTATGTGGGGAAACTATGTGTGATGCACTGAAGAAAAAAATAGTAGCAGAGATACATCTACTAACTCTACCTATTCCTTCAACTCATATTCATCAACAAGACTCTAAAAAAGCATGAGAGAGAGAGAGAGAGAGTCTTCCTTAACTCCAACATGTAAGAGAGAGGGGGCCCCATAGCAAACAGGCAGCATTAAAACAAACAGAACTTTTTTACTTATAAAAATAGATTTTTTTTCCAATGGAAAAATATACGGAAAAAGATAACTTTCTGACAGACCTGATGTTAGATGCTGGTCACTTTCCAGTTTACAGGCCATTCTGATGTGCACATAAAATATTATCAGTGATCTTATACAGAATAGTTGCCAGAGACAATGCAGTATTAACTAGCAGATAACACGAGAAAAAAGAAACTCAGTACTTAGCTAACTTTTTCCTATTCCTCTAGAGAAAAAAGAACTTGAACAGATGTTATCTCTGTCAATTTGTTGGAAAATCTTTCTTCCTGCAAAATCCAACTTCAACCAGAGGTTAGAGAATAAATCTTAGTACTCTTTTTCTCCCGAAAGCCTTGGCACAGATTTTCTTCTTTTTTTCCCGGAGTTCTGACTGCACTTTCCAAAAAAACAAAAAAAGAGGGACTGGGGAAATCTCATTTTGCTACACCCCAAAGTAAGCATATCTCCCTCAAGAAAATGTTGGTTCAAAGATTTGTGCCAACTTGCTGTCTGGCACAAGAGACTGCCAGTCAGACTGCAAGGAGGAGGAACTGTAAATTACCCATTCAGTACTGAATTTAAAACTAGGAATTTAAATTTAAAACTGCTTAGGATGACATTTACTTCGCCAGATGCTAACAGAGATGAGATTCTACAAGATAGTCCTCGTTTTACAAGTATTCATTTAGCAACTGTTTGAAGTTACAAAAATGACTTATGACCAAGCCTTAAAATTGTAGATTGCAGCATTCCTGTAGTCATGTGATCTGGCACAACCAGGATGCATTTAAGATGGTTGCAGCATCCCAGGGTCACATAATTACCATCTGCAACATTCCCAAATACACTCTGGCAAGCAAAGTCAATGGAGAAAGCCAGATTTGCTTAATGACTGTGTGATTCATTTAACAACCATGGTGAGTCGTTTGACGACCATGGCAAAAAAATATAAAATTGGGCACAATTCATTTAATGACCACCTCACTTGGAAAAAGTAGTTCCAGTCTGAACTGTGGCTGTAAGTTGAGGGCTACCTTGCTAGACAGATCTTGGGTGTATCTTCAGAGTCCTCTAAATTGAAATTTTAACATAACAGAAGAAAATGTTATGTCTATGGAACAAACATATTAGCTATATTATATGAAGATTATTTAACTATATGAAGGAGGAAATCCAAGGGATAACAGTAACCATCAGAAATAAGAGGCAGAGATTATACTGAGAAATTGCTTGCAGGCCCTCAAACGTGAAATAGGCTCTAAGCATTTGTGTGTGTGTGGGGGGGGGAATGGACTTTGATAAACAGGTGGTAGGAAAATGAAGGGCAGAAGGCAGGTAGCTGCATCTTTCAAGAACATAAAAGAATCATGGGCTGAAGTGCATATGGAATGTAAAAAGGGGTTTTGCAAAACCATAACAGAGTTGATTAGGACAGCTTTACCTTGAATCACAAATAAAGACAAATAAATAAATATACACCTCAGATAAAGACGTGAACACTGTTGAGAGTGGGCTGTAAGGGATCCTATTAAACCATTCAATAAAAAGCAGAAAGAACACTAGCTCATAAAGGTTATGGCTTCTATTACCATAGTCCAGTATGTGGTGTTTTTTTTAAAGATGAGGTTGAATTCCTTATAGAGGAAGACTAAAATGTTTAACGGGTGTTAACAGAGGCCTGGTGGGATGACTTCAATAAGTAGAAAGTAGCAATCTAAGTAACACCATTTGTTCAAAAGAAATGGAAGAAATAGAAGGGGATAGGAAGTGCACTCTTTGCTAAAAGTATCCATATCTGATGAGAAATCCAAATGGATCAACTTGGAGATACTCTAGAAATAATCTGGGTTAAAATAAATGGAGGGACAAATGAAAACACTGTTGATATTGAATACTGCCTGCCTGATGAAGATAGGAATCAGGGTCACCAACAACAAGCTGTAGCTCTTTCAGGGACATATAACAATAGTGATGGAGGGAGGGGGATAATTATTCTGTTGGGAGACAAATTCTGTGAATGTTGCTGACAATTTTCTCCCTCAGAAAGTGGAAGAAAGCATAAAAGGTTTAGCTATCCTTTCTTTGTTATTAACCAACAAAGAAAATGTACATGAGGACTGGTGACAGCAGGAACTCTGGGAAAAGAGGACTAAAAATCAGCAAAGATGGATCACCTGATCCTGACCATAATGGATCACTAAGAGCCTCCCTTGCAAACTGCATGACAGTTCTGTAGACAGACTAAGGTTTATCAATAAACTCACTGAAAACTCCTTTGAGAGAAGTAAGAAACTAAAGTTAAATTCAACTGTCTATCTTCAGGAAGAAAAATCCATGTAGCTTTCCCATCTTCCTCATATAACAGGTATTTAATTTTCCTTCCAGCTATGAAGTTGATAAAAATCTCAATCTTTTTCTCCCTCCCTCTTCAATATAAGAGTAGGTATTAAGAGAACAGAAAATAGAACTGGGATCAATTCCCTCTTTCACTGTTCCTTCTGAAGTTTATACCATGGCTGGTCTTGATAGTAAAAGGAAACTGGGAAGTAGGCTGGGGAGATTATTGATTTTTTAAAAAAGATACGTCTTAGTTTCTCTTTTATTCCTGAGACTTAGTTCTGGTGTTAAATAAATATTTTGCTTTAATGTGCAGGATTATTTTCTAAATAAACATAGCATCAGCTTTACAGGGACATGCAAGCTATTTTATCTACTAAAGGAGGAATTTAACCTGTAAGCTATTTTCTGTATTGAAGGAGGAATTTAACCTTTACCACCATTGCTTCAGTCTGGTAAAACTTGGATGGTGCTATTTTCATGATGTCCTATTAGAACCCATAGGTGATTTGTCCCATTTCAAAATAAAACAGAAGCTTCTGAGGAAAGCCTCTTCTGAAGAAATGCCTATTTCTATGCTTCCTATAGTTCCAAACATTACCACACATTCCTCCTAACAAAGTTGAATATTATATGCAAATATGTGGCATCATTCCTATTTTTTCCCCTAAGGATTTGATATGTACCCAGTACTTCAGTATAGTCTTCCAGATGTGTTAGGCTACATAGTATTTAGTCACTGTTCTAAATCTATCATATCTGGAGGACATCTGGTTGGGGAAGGCTACTTATCTAGGTTTTTTTATACGTTATGCAAAACATACTTTTTTTCCAAGTAGAATAAAAATGAAGTATTTTTCACTTTTCCTTTCTTTTCTAATTATCTTTCTGCTCAAATTGCCTTTCTTAAGTTGCTTTTTCATTTTCCATTAGTTCTCTCACCCCAACGTCCAATTAAAAACAGGCCTGAAATGGGCGATTATGAGATAGGAAATAAAAATGGGGGGGGGGAGTTAGCTTTTCTTTCTCAGCCGTCTTCCTTTATTTAGCTGCATATTTCCTAGCCTGATTTTTTTAGATTAAGAAAAAAGGAAAGGAACAGAAGTTAATACACATTTGAACCTTCTGTGATTTCATCCAATGGATTAAACGAGTGAATTATTTCAGAATTTCATGGGTCTCCTGCATCAATGGAGCAATAGATGCGGGGGGGGTGGGGGGTAGATGGATGATCTATAATAGTGGATGGATGGATGGACGGACAGACACCTAGAAAAATCAGCATTTCCTCCCTGATTCTTTTTATTGGATTAAAACTAAATAATCTGCCTCTCATAAATGCATCAGAAGCTGGGAGTCAGTGTAACAGTAAGAAAGAAGAACAAAAGACTTTTTGCAGACATTTCAAAGCTGTTAAAAGAACTTAGTTATGACATAAATCAGGCATGCTAAGGCCCAAACAGCAGCACAGAAGGCATATTATAAAAGAGGAAAGAGCCACAGCTCTGGAGTAGAATACAGTTCTATTATTTCCCTGACATACTATAGTGTGGCTGAAAAGACTTCCAGCTGAAGCCCGGAAAGGCTTTCTCCATCAAGAGTCTATTCTTAAAGATCTGCACACACAGGATCAGTCAGAGTTGTACTTACTTGCATTTGATTTTGCCTCCAGGTGACCAAGCAGGAAATTTTTCCTAAAAATTGTGACAGTGGCATTTTGTTACTTTAAAAAAAAATTCTGACTTGAGGGTACAAAAGCATGATGTGGAGAAAGCTTTTAAAATTGATTGTCCTATTCACTTTGGGGGATGTATTTATAACAAGCTTTATCAGCAGAAAAGCTGACCCTTTACTAAGTTCACCATCTTTCCCAGATTACTTATTTATTACTAAATACAATTATATAGTATAAGCCACAGGGATGGATATTCTCAAAGAACAATATGAAAATACTAGATTTTTTTATTATTACTACTGATATTAAGTTACATTCCATACTTCTTCCAGAGGGGCCAGTATGGCAAGCATAGTTCTCTGACCCCATTTAATTCTCATGACAAATTTATAAAATAGATTAGGCAAAAAAGGAGATTGGCCATGTAACGGAATGTTGGAAAGACCTTGGGAGACTAAGCAGTTAGACAAAGGCCAACATAGCCCACAACTTGATGGTGAGCTGTCAAGGGACACAAAAAAGACCTGTGAAGGAAAGGAGGGAAGGATTGTACTTCCAGACTTGCAAGATTCTGTCAATGTAGCTTTTACAATAAATATTAGCTGTCTGGTTGTGATTCCTATTACCCCATGAGACTGAAGAGGCTGACATCTTGTACATTTTCTGTTCTCTTCCAAAGACAGAAATTTCAGGAATGGTCTCTGATTCTCAAGGAACTCTGCTATCTGCAGAGCATCTGGCAGAAATTTTGTTGCAACACCAGAAGCAAGTAGATGAAAAGATGAGCAAATTGCAGAATGCCACAATATAACTAACACAACAGCTGAGGCAGAATTTGCTCCAACCCATGGCAGCGCAACAACTTGTAGTTCAGCCAATGCTTCTGTCTTCCCATGGAAGCACGCTGGAGAACTTTGGAGAGAACCAGGATCATTTCCAGATATTCACAGCTCAAGGGGATTGATTTATGGCAGGCAGGCCCAATGGCGTTTCCCACTGGTTTTTGTGCTGAAAAGGAAGCAACAGCAAAGCAGACTATACTGTTCATTGAGGGGAATGATTCAGAGTTGGACAACTATCATGACTTCATGTGTAAATTCAAATGATATTTTGGGGATTCCATGCATAGAATGACAGATCATGTATTTCAGACTTTAAATTATTTGCTGGCAATGTGGGATGGAATGACTTAGCCTTGATTGATCAGTTCAGAGAAGGACTGACAGAGGACCTAATAGACTAACTGGGTGAGGCAAGATACCCCAATCACTCTGGAAGAGTTGATTCAAGCTTGTTAATAATAATCTCCTCAAGCTCTAGAAATAATAGATGCCTGACTAAAAGAGTTAAGGCAGGGAAGGAACAATAAGGGGAAAAGAATCTCTTTTAGCAATTCTTCCCCTCATATCACTCCTCCTAATGACCTCTTCAGAATCCAGTCCAGGAGAATCTAGGCAAACCGGGAGCATCAGAAAAGAATCAAAAAAAGAAGTGATCAGGGATTGTGTTTGTACTGCAGGGCCACTGGACACATAGTCAGATAATTCCTAGTAAAAGCACAAGCCTTTGACATAATAAATGAAAGGCAGAACTTTACATTAACAGAGTACATAGCCAACAAATCTCCAGCTCATTACAAAGCAGCACACCAGGGAAACTTCGTTGCCTCCCCCCAGGACCCTCCACCTTATAAGGAGAGCTTAAACACCCAAAAATCAGGCAAACATACTTAATTATTCCTGTTATTGTTTCTTTATGTTCCAGGCAGAAGATGGACTTTCTGTTCTTATAGACTTCTGGGGCAACCACTAATTTCATAAATATATAGACAGTACAGAAACTAAACTTTTCTACTCAAGCTCTAGAAAGCCCAATGATAGTTGAGACAGACAGTAAGAGCAGGAGTGATTTTGCAGTATCCAGCTTTTTTGCAATTGACAATCAAAGATCACACAGAGTGCATAATATTCTATCTAACTGCCTTCCTTGCAAGAGCCCACTGTCTTAGGAATAGAGTAGTTCAGCTGCATGATCCAGTTGTAAGTTGGGCACAAGAGATGTTCTCATTCCCCTTGTTTAAATGACAGCAGCGTCACTTACGAGCAGTGCACGTTTACCCTACCAGCAACCCCTCAAATACAGGTAGACTGTACTGGAGCTTGCCTATTACGGTCATTAAGTCATGAGGGTGATTAAAGTGGATCACCTATGTGACCTGATGGACCAGATTTTATAACCTTTTTGGTAATGAACATTAAGCAAACGCTGCAGCCATCAAATAAACCCATTGTTTGCTATAGGGCATTTCTATGGAAAAGAAGAGATAAGTGCCTGCTTTGGCAAAAACATTGCATACTTTGGTCACATTGACTGTGGAATACTGCAAACAGCCATAAATACATGCTGGTTGCCAAGTACCCAAAATGTGGATACAGGACTTGGAGGGGGGTGGAATTTTGGAATCTGGTCATGGTCATAAGTCTCTCTTGGAGGGTCCATCATAACTTACACGAAATTATAGAACAAGGAAGGATTGGCACTACCAGAAAAATATGCAGACTTTACATACATTTTTGGGGAAGAAGAGGCAGTTGTCTTACAACAAAGACCTGAACAGGGTGACAATTAGAGACCATTATCCACTTCTACTTATCTCAGATCTATTATACCAGCTACAAAAGGCATGCATCTTTACAAAACTAGACTTGAGAAGTGCTTACAACATAATCACAATAAAAGAAGGACATGAGTATTGAATTCATACAAGGTATGGCAAATTCAAATACATAGAGATGCGTTTCGGATTGGTTAACTGTGGAGCTGTTTTTCTAGACTCATAAACAACATATTTGCAAACATTTTAGATAAGTACATGATGGTGTACTTAGTTGACATATTAGTTTATTCCTAAGATCCCTTCTCGCATATCACTCGTATCAGAAACATATTGCAAAAATTATGGGACAAGTTCTTTGCCAAACAGAGAAGTGTGCATTTGATCTGCCTCAATTGAACTATCTGGGCAACAGAATTTTCACAGAAAGCATACAGATGGATCTAGCAAAGTTGGTCTATGTTATCATGGTGCATGCACATACACATACACACACACACACATATCCTGTAATATGAAAGATGTACAATGCTTTCTGGACTTTGCTAACTTCTACAGGAAATCCATCCCGCATTTTGCTGACCAGATAAAAACCACTGTCCCAGGTTTTAAGAAAAGATCAGCAATTCTCCTGGTCTATCTAAGAACAGACAGCATTTCAAGAATTAAAACAAATGCTTGCTTCTCGGTGCCTCTTCAGTCACCCTGACCCTCTGTGTTGAAGACAGCTGCTTCAGATGTGGCCATAGGAGCAATCCTGAGCCAGGTGGAGAAAGGAGGGGGGGGGAGATTTACTTTGGTGTACCTTTTACTCCAGAATGCTCCTCCCAGCAGAAAGGAACTATGATATTTTCCATAAGGAGTTGCTGGCAATAAAAAATGTTGTTTAGTAATGGAGACACTTTCTGGAAGGAGCAGCCCACACTATACAAGTCTGTTCAGACCAAAAGAATTTAAAGGTCTTCCAAGAAACTAGACTCACAATTTATTGGCCTTGTTCCAGTGATTAAGCAAATAAACCAAGTAGCATTCCAGTTGCAACTGCCAGCATCAATGACAGCTCACCCTATATTCCATCAATCTTTGCTAGTGAAAGAGGCATCTCCCTGCACCCTGCTATACAAGGGAGGAAGAGTACTTCAAGCAGGGCTAGACTATAGGTGCTAGACCAGGGGTAGGCAACCTTGGCTCTTTTATGACTCGTGGACTTCAACTCCCAGAATTCCTGAGCCAGCATACACTGAAAAAAGATACCCAGAATCAGAAAGGTCATGGAGGCAGCAAGAGGTGTGCATGAGCTGTAACTGGTGCACTGCTTTCACAACCAACACCCTAATAAATCCATGCTTGCCAACTACTAGACTTGCAGAGTTTGGCACTGACCAAAATGAACAGAAGGGGTTCTTGTATAGGGTGGAGGATGCCTCGGGGTAACCATGGGAAATGCTGCAGACATATATACAGATATGAGAGGGAAAGACCAACAGGTTCCCAATGGAGGGGCGGCTCTACCGGTGCACCCGATTTAGGGAATGCCTCATATGGTCTTGGAGAGTTATCAGCAGATGAGAGGAGCTAGATTTTGTTTTCCCAGCCCACAATCTGTCTCCCTGGGTGGCTCAGGAAGGGAGGATGAGTCTGAAGGGGAAAGTGATATAATAGTATGTGGAAAGAGCTTGGGAAACTGGGCAAAAAAATGCTGCCAGGGAAGTGTCAGATAAGAAACATACCCTGCAACTGGATAGCGGGCAGCACAGGTTAATTTCTTGGGCTATAAAGGAGATAGGTAGAGAATTCAGACTTGCAAGATTCTTTACAAGTTACATTAGAATTAGATGATCTAATGTAACGAATGTAACTAATTCTATAAGGAGAATTAGATCATCGGGCTGTGGTCCTTACCTGGTTTATTACACAAGGTCGACAAGCCACAATGATCCATCACTTCCTACGTTCAACTAAACAAATTCCTCTAGTAGATATTGTGTTTCCCCGAAAATAAGACCCACCCCAAAAATAAACCCTAGCCTGATTTTTGGGGGGTGGGCCTAATATAAGCCCTACTCCAAAAATAAGCTTGGGGCTGGGCATGGCCAGCACAAGCGGTGGCAAGTGCATGGGAGTCGATGGTGTCTGGCAACTGCCGCCGCCCGCCGCCCTTGGAGCAGCGCAGGTAAGTCCAGCGCAGAGGCTGCGCACTTTTCGCCCAGAGACTGGAAGCTTTGTCTGCTTGCAAATGGGGCACTTGGAAACTGAGGGATTCACTCCATTTCCAACCGCCCTACTTTCAAGCAGACAAAGTTTCCAGTCTCATTTCTCTGTCCGGGAGAAAAGTGTTTGGGCACCTATGGGGCACTTGGGGCAGCTCCAGCCCCTCAGCTGCCTCATCTTGTGGCAAGGGCACGGCGGGCTATGTGGCCTCCTGCTGCGAGTGGCCACAGAAGCGGGCCAGCTGCCACGTGGGATGGAGCTCCGCCGCCGCGAGGTGTCCGGGAAAAAATAAGACATCCCCCAAAAGTAAGACCTACTGCCTCTTTTGGAGACAAAAAAAATATAAGACCGGGTCTTATTTTGCGGGAAACATGGTAGGAAGGGATTTCTCTATTTTGAGTCCTGTGAAATTGCTACCCACTGAGATAGGTAACCTCACATTTCCTGAAGTTTATTTTCAAGAGTAGGTCACTTACTGCATGAAGGCACCTCCTCAACTGGCCGTACTTAGAATGCTCCAAGTGCTGGGGAAAGGCCTCTCCTTCACTGGAGGAGGCAAAAGCAAACCACTTATCACCTGGCCAATTCTTATAGAAAAGATTGCCATGCTGCCTTGAAAAAAACTTTACATATTTTAATATCTCCCATTTCACAATTTTTGCTTACTAATTAACACAACCTCTTGAACTTTAAGAAATCAGTCCATTTTCAAAAGAGGGAGGAAGATAGGTCTCATTCCAAATTTAATTTCAACCACGAAAAATAATGTAGATATACAAAGGGAAAAAACTCCCTGAAACAAATCCCAACTCCTGATGACTTCCCAGACCTATCCTTTTGCTACAGGATCCTTCTGGAATGTTGTTTTGACAATACTACCCCGCTGGAATGTATTGGTATTCTCCCAACTAAGAATTAACCAGATCAGACCTATCTTACCTTTCTTAAGATCAGTTAAAACTGGCTTGGTGCTTACCCACCATAGACTAAAATGAAAATATTCTCTTGAGTCAAGCTTAGAGTTTATTTCCACATCTGTACTTTTTGCACCAATTTCAGAAAACTCTTGCTGCTGCTTTTTCAACTTCACAGCCTAGTCTACAGCCTTGAGATCTCCCTGTGATCTCCCTTCCAAATACTAATCCAAATACTAATCTCCAATCCTGTTTAACTTTTGCAAACCAGCCAAAATCAGTTAAAGGAACTTAAAGAGTACTGTCTCCATTACGGACTTTTAGGGAGCTCTTTGAAGCTATTTCTAGGTTAGTCTTTTATAACATGTATAAATCCTTCCATTCCCCACCATCCAGTCAGAGCTGAAGAAACTTCTTGGATGAGAAGCAAAATGTCTTGAAAGAGAAAAGAGAAAGTCCAATTTGCCTTGTGAAAAAGCACCTTTGGGATTTTTATAACATGGTTTATCTATCCTGATACTCGGAAGATAATGAGGACAGGATTAATATTGTTTTAACAATGGCTGAAAGGTGTTAGAAGCCTTTATAAATCAGTATTGCAGAAATGGTCTAAAACAAAATCCAGCTAGGTATGTATTGGTGAGGACTGTTGAGGGGGTAGTTACGATCAGGTCAAGTGCCTGCTCCTACTGGACTGGCCTTTCCAGATGAAGGGCTACTGTATAAAAAACTCAGGAGATAAGACAGGGCCTTTTACATCAACTTTCCAGTAGTAAGGACCCTTCATTATTTGAATACATTAATTAAAAAGCAGCAAAGAATATCTTTCTGCTACTTGTAGACTGCCTCAGAAGACAGTATCCTGGGCGGCATATGTAAACAATTGTCAGTAAGTCAGTAAACTCTGCCTGATCGCAACAGGGTATCTTTCCAAGTATGCTGTCCAAATATGTTTGGACAGGATAAGCTACAAATTGAAACTAGTACTTTATACCAACAGAAGCATTTCACTGCAACAATCACAGTGATATGCATTTCACTGTGTAACACAGACACACATAAAGAAAAGAAATTTGTCTTTTATCTTGATTTTAGGTTTATCATGTTTTTATGTTTTTAGCATGTAAACCTCCAGGAATCATCTTTTTAATCTGGCAGTATACCATCACAGTAAAACAAATAAATAAAACTAGGTATAGGCTTGCAAGCAAGAACCACTCCACTCCATGTATACTCAACACATATAATGATTAAAATGTTGGTATTTCATTTTTTCCTACCCATGTTAGCAGGCTGGCTGGGAATTCTGAGAGTTGAAGTCTACACATCTTAAAGTGTTGCTGAGGTTCAGAAAAACTGAACTAGAATGTACCTTGTCTATGGAGATTCTCAGTCATGGTTGTCCCAAAGGTGCTTTTTCAGGAGGCAACTGGATATTCTTGTTTTTTCTTTGAAGACATTTCGCTTCTCATCCAAAAAGCTTCTTCAGTTTTGACTGGATGATGGGGAATGGAACTCATGGATGAGAGCTTCTTGGATGAGAAGTGAAACGTCTTCAAAGAAAAACAAGAAAATCCAGTTGCCTCCTGAAAAAGCACCTTTGGGATAGAATGTACCTTGCAAATACACAAGAGACCTTCTGCTATTATGTCTTCTATCTGAGACTGAGTCCAAAGAAAACTTTTTTGGCAAGGAGATAATAACAATAGTGGGTTAATTAAGGGTGGGAGAGTGAGGCTAAATCAACCTTGAAATTCTCCTGTACAATATCCACCAACTTATGACATGCCTTTGTGTAGGGGTAGGCAATTTGTGGGGCCCACTTGCCTTTTACTAGAATCCCAAGATCCAACATTCAGCAATTGTTACAAAGGGCATTCAGCAACCTTTCCTAACCTAGTCCTGTGGCTATTATTTACAGCATGCTGGTGGAGGGAACTCTGGATGTTGTAGTCCCAGTGACCTGGGAGAACTTCAGGTGGAGGAAAATAAACTTAATGCTAGGCATTTATTCTGAGGACCAGAACAAAAGCACATACAACAACCTTTCAAACAAAATCTCTACCTAATTTGCCCATCCCTACCTTTTTTCACTATAGCAGTCTATTATGATCCTGGATTTTCTGCAAGGGGCTACACAGCTGCATTGTGATTTGCAAGGACTAAAAGAACTTCTCACCCTGCCTTTGCTTCCCGATCCCTCCCATTTCCCTCTCCTGCAAGCATCCTTTTACCTTAAGTCCCCGGATCTCGCCCAGGTGGAGCTGCAGGCGGCGGTTGACCTCCCGGATGAGGTTGCTATGATCCAGCATGGCACTCACTTTCTCTGACTCAGCTTTACGAAGGCTACGAATGAGATCTTCTTTGCTCCATTTCAGCAGCTCCTCATCAGTCACCTTAGAGAGGTCTTCAGCCAGCCCTGCCCCACAACTCTCTGATGCTGCCGAGGTTCCAACTCCACTGGAAGCCACCACTTTGGACATTTTGGTGGGCAAAGTTTCCAAGTACCTCCCGGGAAAATCCTCAAGCTTGCTCTGAGCACCTCTGAAGAGGAATGAGGCAAGGATACCCTTGAAGTCTCTGTCCCCAATCCCTGAGGGTCCTTAAATGACCCCTTTCCTTCACCAATACAATTGCTGTGGCAGGTAGGCAACTGAGTCTCAGGGGATTCAAACAGCCTTCAGAATCCAGCAACAAGAGCTTTTGGGTAAAGAGAAAGTCAGCCCTTCTTTCTCCCAAAGTTTCTTCTGCCAGCTCTTCTTCAGAAGAAAGGAGAGTCCCCCAAGATGGAGTGGAGCATTCTGAGGCCAACAAAACCCTTCACTCACCCTCCCTCCGTGCCTCTGGATATCCTTCTCCGGAGAGCAAGCAAGGCAGGGAGGGGAGGAGAGTTCTAGCAGTTTTACAGCCCAGCAAAACTGAGCGACGATCTTCAGCCTTAGTTCGACTGTTCCTCGAAAGTCAAGAGGGAATTCTGTAGTTTCAAAGAGACACCTTCGCGCAAGACGGTCTTCTTTCAGAGAACTGGGGAGACCGCGTCCCCCTTTGTGGACGAACAGCCACACGTACACTGAAGTGACTGGGGCAAAGGATAGAAAGTGACATCGGAGCTTGTAAAAGGCGGCGTTCGAGTCACCCTCCAGAAGATCCTGTAAAGGTGGGTGCCCTCACACGCGCCCAGCGAAATACAGTGGGATCGGTGGCTTATTTGCCCCACGAAGAACCGGCAGCCGAAGTGCCCGTTGCAAAACAGGTTCCATTGGCGGTGGTAGTTGTATCTTCCCCAGATAATAAGGCGCACCCACTCCCTTGGAGAAGGCAGGGCAGCCGGGACTGGCACGGTTTGCGTACAAGACCCCGGAAAGGAGGAGAGAAGACAGAAAAGTACAACTGTCTGGACGACGCATCCAGGCCGGCACACACACTGAGAACAACGGGTGGGGCGGAGCAGAGGGGCAATAAAGTGCCTTCACCAAACCTCCGGGATAAACGGACTGGGTGGATCCTGGAGCAGATGCAGAGACGTGCGTGGTTGGGCTGGTGCAAACATCCCCCCGGCGCCCCACTTCCCAAGGAAAAGCCCCGCACAAAACCTTCCAGCCCTTCAGCAGCAGCTCAGGAATAACGGGACATCCCTCACACGCCTTTTCTCAACTAGGCTCATCCCTCGCAGCCATCCTCCGCCTCAGGAGGGAAAGCCTCCTACCGTTTCCACTTGTTCCTCTGCAGGGCGTCTTGCCTCGCCCCTGCAGCCCGTACGGAGGGCTCGTTTCAGCGGCGTCGGGAGCTGTTGCTGAAACCGACGCTTCCCCGAACTGCCCAGAGCGTGCATTTGGGTCTACGGCTGCCCCGCACACGCAGCGCGGACGGCATTGCTCACTTTGCAAAAGGCGAGTGGAGCGAGAGCCAGGAGGCTGCCGCTTCTCACCCGGGAGGCGGCGGGCCACGTGCGAGCCTGGAGGGAGGGCATAAACCGGTAGCTCGGAGCAGCTCGACGGCGCCACCTCCCGGCGACCGCTGCCATATTTTAAACCCGTGATGCATAATAAGGATGTTTTTTTTTCATATGCAACGTTACATAAAGCGGTCGGTCGAGGTTGACGTTCATGGCGGCGGGGAGTCTGTGGTTCTCCTCTGCAGACTGAGGAGGAGGATGTGCCGCAAAGCCGGCTTGCAACGCCGCGGAGTCAGTGAAGTAATGCAAATCTCCGCCGGAGAAAGAATACTGTTATTAAACTCCCTCTAAAGATGACCGAACATGACAGCTGTCATAGCACCCAAACTTGAAGTCGCTGTTATTCCCCACCAATTATTCGGGCACTCCAAGCAATGACGTCATTGTTTTGTCGTGGAAGAAGGAAAGAGAGAAAAGTCCTGAAGTTGCCCTCGACTGCGTTTGATCTTTTGTGCCTTGGAGGTAGCTTTTCCACAGGCGGTTTGCTGCCGTCTCTGCTAAATTTCTGTGCAAGACGCTGCTATTAAGTGCCTTACTCCATCCAGCAAGGTTTTATGTCTTTTTAAAAGACGTTTTAAAATGTCTTCCAAAAAATTGCAAATGCAAAACGGTCCTTTAAAGTGTCAATTTTTTTTAGGGAGATTCTCGATCCTCCAGGTCCTGGTTGTCCCAAAGGTGCTTTTTCAGGAGGCAACTGGACTTCGTTTTTCTTTGAAGACGTTTCGCTTCTCATCCAAGAAGCTTCTTGGAAGAGGAGCGAAACGTCTTCAAAGAAAAACGAAGTCCAGTTGCCTCCTGAAAAAGCACCTTTAGGATGTCAAATCTTTCATTTATCCTTGCATGAATGACCTGAATTGTTGCTATTTTGTTAAGTATGGAGGTTTCTTGGGGTTCCTTTCCATCACCCTGACTAGCAGGGATGCATAACATCTTCGCAGCATCACTCAGACATCTGTGAATGAAGGTAAAGCATTACTGTTAGGTTGGCACATTGTTAGTTGAATGACAGTGGAACATGCTATAAATCACACATGCAGAAATGAACTAATCCACCAGACTCCTGAACAATTGCTAGCTTCTGTTTCAAAGCTGTAGACCTGTTGTATGCATCTACAGTGCATTCAGAAAGTATTCAGCCCCCCTTCACTTTTGTCAATTTCAGCCTGATTCTACAGTTGTTGGAATTCATTTTTTCTCATTCATCTATGCCTAGTACCCCATAATGACAGTGAAAACAGAATTTTAGAAATGTCTGTAAATTTATTAAAAAGAAAAAACTGAAATATCACATTGGTATAAATATTCAGACCCCTTCACTCAGTACTTTATTGAAGCACCTTTGGCAGCAATTATAGCTCGGGTGTTTTGGGGAATGACGTGACAAGCTTTGCACACCTGGATTGTGGGATTTTCTGCCATTATTTCTTGCAAATCTTCTTAAGCTCAGTCAGGTTGGATGGTGACCATCAGTGGACAGCCATTTTCAGGTCCCTTCAGAGAAGTTCAATAGGGTTCAAGTGAGGGCTCTAGCTGGGCCACTGTAGGACATTCCCAGAGTTGTCCCTAAGCCACTCCTGTGTTGTCTTGGCTGTGTACTTAGGATCATTGTCATATTAGAAAGTGAACCTTTAGCCCAGTCTGAGTTCCTGAGCACTATGGAACAGATTTTCTTTGAGGCTATCCCTTAATTCAGCTTTCTCCATTCAGCTTTCCCTCAACCCTGACCAGTCTCCCAGATCCTGCTGCTGCTGCTCCCAACCATGCTTCGCTGTTGGGATGATATTGAGCAGGTGATGAGTGGTGCCTGGTTTCCTCCAGGCATAATGTTTAGAATTGAGGCCAAACAGTTCAATCTTGGTTTCATCAGACCAGAGAATCTTGTTCCTCACAGTCTGAGAGTCCTTCAGGTCCTTTTTGGCAAAGTCCAAGCAGGCTTTCATGTGTTTTGCACTGAGGAGAGGCTTCTGTCTAGCCACTCTGTCATAAAGCCAAGATCGATGGAGGGCTGCAATGATGGTTGTTCTTCTGGAACTCTTTCCCATCTCCACACAGGATCTCTGGCCAGTCAGAGTGGCCATCAGGTTCTTAGTCACCTCTCTTACTAAGGCCCTTCTCCCCCAATTGCTCAGTTTGACCGGGGACCAGGTCAAACAACTGTAGAATCAGGCTGCAGCATAACAAAATTGACCCCAAAAAAGGTCTGAATACTTTCTGAATGCACTGTATATATGTATTTGTGGCAATGAAAGCTTGGTTGAGAATTTGAAAATGAACTTGTGAGGAAGCAGTTTAAATGACTTGAAAGCCACAGAGTAGAAGCACTTAACGGCAAATGGAGCAGAGTTAGAGAAAGGATAGGCATAGAAGCATGAAAATGAAAAGCTCTGATTTTTCTCCCAGTGCCTCTGTAACACTTAATCACAAATGGGTCAAACAGGACAGTCAGAAAACAGTTCTGAAAACAACATCCTCTTGCTTGCTAAGAAGTGTTAAAAAAAACTGGGAGTCATCCCATTTCAAAAATATTTTTATCCCATTTAATGGTGTCTTAATTCAAAATGCAAAGTAGTTTTATGATTTCATGGCAGGGACAGACTGAAGGGGATTAACTCCTGGTGTGGTAGAAATGCAGGTGAAGAGCCAATGAGTTGACATCAATGCTGATCATGGAGAACAATGAGAGAAGAGGGAAGAAATGGTTTGGTAGAGAGTTGTGGTTTTCAGCTGTCCTTGCAAGTTGCTGAAACTTACCAGCTCATTTTCAAATGGAGGATTCCTAGGAAGGCTGGTCCCTGCAGGTTGCTTTTATTCTTGGATAAGAACCAAACGGCTTTTGGATTTAAATGGCTATAATGCATGTGGTTTTACAAAGAATGGAGCAATTGGTGCTAGGCAGAGCATGGGAGAATGACCTATGTGGCTGTCCACTACCTTTGCCTTGGTCTTCCATCACAATGAGACATCTTCAGCAGTTCATGCTTAGCATCCTGCCTGCCCCGTTGGCAGTCCCGGAACACAATGACAGTCCTTAACATAAGTAGGCTAAACATGGAAGCCAGCGCAATAGTGGCCTGATTAGGAGTGGCAAAAGAAGCTAGTATTGTCAAGCAATTGTGAGGCTATATAAGATTTAAGTGAATTCTGTATTTGATCCTGTACATAGCAAGGAAATACGGATTTGATGGAAATATGTAAGAATTTGCCTAGATAGACAAAGATGGCTGAAACATTTTTAAATCCAAAGCAACAAGGCAATACTTGGAAGCAACTCAAGCAAAAGAGTAGAAGAAAGAGGGGAGGTATAGCAGAATTTTGCCAAATTCTGTTGTTGTAATTATTGTAGTTAGTCTCAATAAATATAGTTTTAGCCTTCTTATAGAGTTGATTTTTTTGATCTGATCTGTCTCGTGGAGTAGGTTACAGACATGTCCATATTGGTTTGGGGCAATGGTATGGAAATGTTCTGCAATTACTTTCAGATTTTTTTTTTCAATTTCCTAATCTAATCTACAGTCCCCAGAATTCCTAGGGCTCTCCCATTCAAGTACCAAATACCAATTTTGCTTAGTTTTTTCCAAAATCAGCTCAAATTCTCACTGTTGGTACAATCCTATAAGATAAAGTATTACAATTCTAATAGGGAAACAAATAAGGACTGAACTCCCAGCTTAATAAAATCAGACCTTTGTGCATTTTTGCTTCTAAAGACTTGTGCATTTTTGCTTCTAAAGATAATATAAAGACTCCTGTAATTTTGTTTTCATTTATTCATATTTTTTCTTCCTTAGACTTGATTGGGGACTCATTGTTTCTGAAGATTGGATAATCATTTCTTTCATTCTGTTTAAATATCTGCATCCCCAGTACATTATAAATAATACATGCTTCTTGTGATCTACATTTGTTCCCAAATATTCCATTGAGAATTGCAGTGTCATCTTGTGAATCAAGATGAAAATTAATTTATTGGAACAAATCAAAAGTTTAGGAGAAAGTCATTTGAGCATTATATCTAAAGTAACTATTAGACTTGCAAATCACAGCAGTTTTGGCTCCTGTATCCTTAACAACTTTGTCAAATACAGGATTGCCAACTGCCACTAAATTTATTGACTGCCATTTTAAAAAAAGAATGTAAAAAATATTTGTCAGCAAATTTCACTGTTGTTGCTTCTCTAGCTGTTGTATTTCGCAAAGGTAGAGAGAATGCAGGCAATATTCAGTACTTATTACTATTTAAGGCTATCGTTTTATTAATTTATTTTGCATCGTGCATTTTGCATAATCCTATTTATCCAGTCAAAGTACAGTATAAAGAGCAGAAATGTACAGCATCCTGAACAGAAGGCCCTGGTTCAAACACCTAGAAAACTGCCTTGTACCGAGTAGGAATATGCAGTACTGTCTGTTACAGCCTTCTCTTTCAGATATACTAAAACTGCAAGTCTCAGTACTCAGTTCTCCCTGCCAGGGTGGCCATTGGCTTCCTTTCGGAAGCACAGCTTTGGCTGTGCCATTATGACTGCTTTGGCAATAGGTGTATTAAATGGATGTATGATATTCATTGGCCGACTGTGATTGTTTTATTGAATTTTTAATTATGGTTTTAGGATAGTTTTATGGTACTGGTTTTTTTTTACTCTTTCTGCTGTTTTAATTGTTTTGAGCTGTCCAGAGTCATTCTTGTCACACTATACAAATTTAGTAAATATCTGGGGACAGTAATTGAGGAAAGCTGATCTGTGTTCTAGAAAATTGTTAGGCACAGCCAATCAAGTCCACATATAAATGGTTCAAAAATACTGATTTATTGGTCAAGCCTAAGCACAGGAATCTCCTAAGACTAACGGATTTGCATTTGGATAAAACTAGATAAAGTTCAACAGCAATTAAGGGGGATTTTCTTACCAACAGGCCCCAATATGTGCGAGTTGGAACAAATACCTCAAATACCATTTTCTTGAGCACAGGTTCTCCTCAGGGCTGCGTCTTAAGTCCGCTGCTGTTCACCCTGTTGACCCATGACTGCTGTGCTAGGTTTGCCACCAACCATATTGTGAAGTTCGCAGATGATACAACAGTAGTGGGCCTTATTCAGGATGACAAGGTGGAAGCTTACTGCAAGGCGGTTGAGGGGTTGGTGAACTGGTGTAAAGAAAACAGCCTAGTTTTAAATACAAGAAAAACCAAAGAGATCATTGTTGATTTCAGAAAAGGCAGGCACAGCCACACTTCTCTGTGCATTAATGATTCTCCTGTGGAGATGGTTACCAGCATCAAATTCCTGGGCGTGCAGCTAACGAGTAGGCTGACTTGGTCGCTAAACAGTGAGAAACTGGTGAAGCGGGCACAGCAGCGCCTGCATTTTCTGCGCCGCATGAGAAAAGCACATCTTCCTTCCCCTGTCCTGACCACTTTCTACAGGGGGACAATCGAGAGCATCCTGTCATACAGCATCACAGTCTGGTTTGGAGGCATCACTGCTTCAGACAGGAAGGCAGTGCAGAGAGTGGTGAGGATGGCCGAAAAGATCATTGGCAGTTCCCTCCCTACCATCCAGTACATAGCACAGAAGCGTTGCTTGAGCAGGGCCCGCAAGATTTTCTGGGACACTACACATCCTCTCCACAACCTGTTTTCCCTGTTACCTTCTGGGAGGAGGCTTCGTGGTATCCGTAGCAGAACATCCAGATTCAGCCATAGTTTCATTCCATACAGCATTAACCTTGCGAACTCTCAAACTTCCTCCTTGCGTTATATATTCAAGATGGACAGTATTTAATATTTATTTGCTATGTATATGTAGGGATGTGGGTCTATATATATGTTGTACATAGTATGTTTAGGTGTGTGTCATGTATATGTTTCACTTTGAGAGCGGGCAACTAAATTTCATTATTTTATGTGTGCCATTGTGCCCACAATATAAAAAATGACAATAAAGGTTATTTATTTATTTATTTATTTATTTAGACTTCAATTTCTTATGACTATGTAGAGACTCTACACTGGTTCCTCACCTGATTCTTCCCCTTGACTTTGCCAGTCTCTCTCCTACAAAAATAGCATGCAGAATCTCAGTGTTTTATCATGGAGTTATAACCTCTTCCTAACTAAATCTATACTCCTCCTGCCAGTGTAATACAGTGGATAGAACAGGTTTGGGGAACCTGTGGCTTTGAAGTGTTGCAAAGCAATAATATTCCCCACCATGATCAATGCTGATGCAAATTTGGGACCACCAGCCACAGGACCAAGCATCACAGCTTGATAGACTTCCACATCCAGAACTAGATAATTTTTCTAAACATCAATGTCATGGTTCCGACAGATGAAACTCTTCAAAAGAACCTTAAAGAATCTTTTACCTTAAAGAATCTTTTATTCGAGAAACAAAGTATCAGTATTACATAGTTGAAACCAGAAACTAAATTCCCCTTCCCTGGATACAAAGTAACAAAGTGCAATTCCCTCCTCCAATAAACTGTCATAAATCACATTCCCCAATTAGCTTGAAGCGGGGGCTTTTCCCCCAGCTCTCCGGCCTGCCAAAACACTATCTGCTCTGGGCCCAATGTCCTTGAGTTCCCACAATTAAGTTATTATTGTTATGACTAGCTGGATTCTCATCCCTATTCCCCCTCCCAGCAGCAACTAATTCTAAAAGCAATAGAGAAAATGGCTGCATTTCCATCTGTTGTCAAAGCAAGAACATCCGATGTTAGCAGCGTTGACACTCAAACTAGATTTTTTCAAATCATCAAATAAGATGATGCTATTCCACTCTTGGCTTTTTAAATGAGTCCACACTTTTCAAAATGAGTTCAAGGGCCATCTAAATCAGGCAAGGCAGGGAGATGCTGGGATCCAAGGTGCACTCTAATATGCAAACATAGAGTCTTAGCAAGAGACAGTCTGATATCGTGGTTAAGGCATGAAGTGGAAGACTGCGATTTCCAGTCCCACCTTAGGCACAAAGCAAGCTAGGTGACTTTGGACCAACCACTCTTTCTCTGCCTGAGAAAGCAGGCAAAGGGAAACCACTTCTGAAACCATATCAAGAAAACTTCAAGAACTTGTCCAGGCAGTCATTAGGAGTCAAGACTGACTTGAAGCCCACCCCCTTCAAAAATAGAAGTTCAAAACAACTTCTCTTTTGTTTGAAGCTTGGACAGTAAAGATCTTCTGAGCTGATATTCTATTTGTTGGGAAATTCTCAAGAGGTTATGATTTCAACAGTTGTAGTTAAAATCTGTACAGTTTTTCCACTGCTACAAAATTTTATCTATTGATATAAAAGTTACCCAACTTTTCTTAAATGTTATGTTGTTTTCTGAATTGCAGAAGCCACAAACAGCAAACCAAGAGAAGAGAGTAGGTTATACATTTTTTAGAGTTAGAATGCTATCAGTCCAAAGTTACATTTCTTTTGCCAGGGAAAGATATCTAAGCCTGATGTCTAAAGTGGCTCTTATATTGCACTTATGCCCCAGAACCAAGGCCCAGAAGAGGTATTTTTTGCTGCAGGAGTTGAAGTTTAATAGCCAGCTTTTAGATATTTCAGTATCAATAAATCCCCATTAACAAATAGCACTATGCAAATAGTAATCAGATAAGAAAGTATTAATGCTGAATACTTCTCCCTACACATCTTGATCATGAAGAATTTATACAATTATAAAATACTGATCTGTTACTTTTCTTCTAAGGGATTTAGATTGATCTTCTCAATCCCAATCATTTTTTTGTTTCCTAAAATGGTATCTTCTGTCATTGATTGTGATAATGAGGACTATCTCCTTAAAGAATTGTATTGATTTCAAAATAAAGGCCTCTTGGGTTTGTGTTTGATTTGTTTTCTTGTCTCTGTATTCACCAAAGTAAATATCACTTCATTTGAAGCCAGTTGGAAAAAAACATGAAACAAAAGTGAATTGCGTGATGTTTTTACAACCCATTCATATGAGCGCCTTTCACTCACTGTAGCTGTGGCATTTGTGAAGAACAGAGCAAGAATGGAGATGATTGACACTGTAGATTTTAGCTGTGATCACCTTTTTCAATACCTTTTTCTTTAGTGAAAAAGATACACAGGGAAGAAAATACTTGGATTAAACTGCAGTACTATAGAAAAGGAACATTTACCCTCTCCCTGCTTCTCTCCCTCAAACTTACTGTATTTGTGAAATACTTCATGGAGCAAACTTAAGTTTTGAAAAGGGGGAATGGGAGAGACAGAAGTATTAAAGCTCATATCTTTCAGTTAAAGCAGCATAAAGGAATCTGTTATTTTTAAAAAAAAAACTAAATTCCCAATATTTTGCCTCAGGTTGGACATCTAGATCCATCAGTGATTTTTTTAATGAAAGAAAATAGGAGATATATTCATACTTTATATATTTAGATATTTAAAATATGCAGCACTTGCAAATGGTAATTTAACATGCTAGAATGAAAGTTTTAGCCCAGCCATCTCTATAATAAGATAAATTTCTATATGTACAAGCTTTTTATGACTGGAAATATGATTCTCTAACTGGTTCCTTTGCAGATTTTGCCACCTTCTGTATTCTTGTTTATACTCCTTTACAAGTAGAAATGATGTTTTTCTTCTCTCTGAACAAATACTCAGGCTTCATTTCTATGATTCAGGAGGAGCTACCGTGACGTGCAGGATTTTTAATTCCTAGTACAAAGTGAGTATGCAATTGATATCAAGTAACCGGCAATAATAGTCTATTCAGTGGAAGACTGAATCAATTTACAATAGAAAGATTCTGTTGCATCAGATCAAATACTCATGTAGCTCTGTATCTGGCTTTCCCAAAACTTAATCAGATGCTTCCAGATACATTTAAGCAATATCTTCCATCTGCTCTTTGTTTTTCCTTCTGTTTCAAGCAATTTATAATCAGAAGTACAAGTGGGATTGCCCAATGATATCAGCGAGAGACCTAAATTTGAGCAGACTGAGGCAGTACCACCCATCTCATCTAGCCGTGTTCATCTAGCTGTGATCCATAAGCCTTCCCCAAATTGGTGCTCTTTATGCACATTAAGCTCACAGCTCCCAGACATCCCAGCCCACATGCCATGCTGAATATGCTGGGAACTGTCACTCCAACATGTCTAAGGGACATCAGATTAGGGAAATCTGCAGCTAAGCACAGTTACATTTCCTAAAAATCATAACTACGTACACAGTGGTTTAGAACACACCATTTTCATTATGTAATTGTTTGTGTAAATTATACCCTTCTCACTCCAAAGCGGATCCAGATGAATTGAAAGGAATTTTTAACTCCACATATTAAAACAATAATAGATCTTAATAAATGATAACAATAAGAAATTATGGATCATAATTATGCCACTCCCTGTTAAGAAAGTAGCAATGAGTAGAAAGCTTATAGTCAGGAAAAGGCATGAGCAGGAAAGTTTTTTAAAATCCATGTGTTGTAGCCAACCATTTTTAAGGACAGAAATCTTGACCACAATTTTGTTCTCTAAATGCACGCTCAATATACGCACGCTTCTTCTTTGAAATATAATGTATGCTCATTATTATTTATATATTTATATGTAAACATTCTTATTTACATGAAAGCTGGGACATGACCACTGAAGTAAAGACAACGATAGAGAAAGCTCGAACAGCATTCTTCAAAATGAAAAAGGTCTTCTGCAGTCACGACATAAGCCTAAGACTGAAAATCAGGCTTGTCAGATGCTATGTTTTTTCTATCCTGCTCTATGGAGTAGAGAGTTGGTCTCTGACAAAGGCCACCTGAAGAGACTAGAAGCATTTGAAATGTGGATTTACAGGCGGCTGTTACGTATAAGCTGGGTTGACAAGATCAGAAATGAGGTGATAAGCTGCCTGGGAAAGCCAAGGGAAATCATCAAAACAATTAAAAAATGAAAGTTAGAATATTTCGGACATGTGATGCGACACCCAGAAAAATATGGCATACTCCATTTAATCCTCCAGGGAAAGATTGAAGGCAAACGAGGACCAGGCAGAAGAAGAACATCATGGCTTCAAAATCTAAGGGACTGGTTTGGACAAAACTCAGCAGCACTTTTTCGTGCGGCTGCTGATAAAAACAGGATCGCTAACATGATCGCCAACGTCCGATAACGGATATGGCACAAGAAGAAGAAGAAACATTCTTATATAATAGATCTTCCATTGAGCTGTATCTTTTATTTATATTACATATTATGTCTCTAAGGGAGATGAATGGTTGAAAAATGTGAAGAATGAATTAAATAAATAAATATTCAAAAAGTACAAGTAAAATGTCTAGGATCTTTTTAACGCCTGGATACCTGCAAGAACTAAAATAGTGGGCATTTCTGAAAATACGATAAGGAATTTTGATCTTATATTTAAAAGAGAAAAAAGCAATATACCTCCCTGCTTTAGTTTCCATTGTGGCATGGTTATTAAAAAAAAATCAATACATTACAATCTTCCTCTCTTTCATCAAATTAAAAAAAAATAAAAACTCATACTGATTGGTTTTGAAATATAAATTAGGTAGTAGTTCTGGAAAAATGGTGACTATCTACTATAGGCTTACCTAATGGCATGAAATTAAAATAGCTAATTAGAGAATTCTTTTCAAAGGCTGATAATTTACTCTGGAAAGTTTGAGAAGAGTTTGCAGCCTATTTCTACCGGGCTGGTTCACATCCACGTGTTCTAATGGGACACTAGACCCCTACGTTTTTGCTTACAGTATTATTTTTTCATCTGGAATTCAACATAGGTTTCTATGGAATATGAATTAAATAGACAATGAGTTGGGGTGATATGAGATTCCAGTTCGGACTCTCCTTTCCAGTGGTTAGAATTCAAATTAAAATTATCCATCACACCAGTTGGACTAGACCAGGAGATTAAGTCCACAAAAAGGCTAAAAGTACTTTTATTGAGATTGGCTATAATAACAAAATCTTGCTAGTCTAACTAACCTCATCCTCCTTATATTCCAGTGAATTAGGGAAGTATTTATCTGAGCCACTTTTAAGTATTATCCTACCATTCTGAGAAAAGGGAACATGTGAAAAAGTGTAGTGTAAGTGCTAACATAGCCACAATTAAAAAAAAAAACCTCCCCAATTCATATATGTGGCCCTAAGCCCCAAAATGTTAATTGTGGCCCTTGACCACCAAAATGTTGCATTTTGTAGACAATTTTTTCCTGATTTCAGCCACATTCTCTCAGCGTAATTGCTTGGAAATAAGCAAATGAAGCTGAAGGAAGTGATAGGTTAGGTTGAGATAGAGTCTCCCTTCCTGACATCTTTTTTCTATGTTTTTATTTCTGTCTTTCTATTGCCTTTCTACAAAAGAAATACATATTACCAAATATCTGGCTTGATAATTTTGCCCAGAACCACATTCAGTTAGGACAAGGACTGTATATGGTACCAAGGGCAGAGCTTGTGCTCCTCTTGTTTCAAGTAGCATAATAGGTTCCAAAGAAATCCCAACCTGTCTTTCATCAAAGAAGAAAGGAAGTGAGACAAGATATTGCAGCGATTTCGGTGTGAAGGTTCTATACAGTCTGAAGCATCTCTGCTTGTGACTGTGGGTAGCTTTAAGAGTGTCCTTGATGCAGAAAGCTTCGTCTGCCAGATTAGCCAAAGAGCAAGCAGCAAAAAGGGACTCTGGAGACTGGCTGCTGAAAATCCTGGTTAAAAATATCTCAGCATTTCAGTGGGAGGCAAGAAATAAAAGAATGTGCCAGTAGAGACATATTGTAGATTGATGAACCCAAATAACAGAGTCAAGAACAGTGACAAAATCTATGGCACCAGCTTTTCTTCAATGTGCAAATGTGTAAGAAAGAATTGAGTTAGTTTCTTTAAAAACGAAGCAATTTAATATATATTACATTTATTCTAAGTATCATGGTTCTTCGCCTCTCAGTGGAACTGTAGCACAGACTGATGATTTAGATAGATCATTGACATAAACCAGTGTGCATTATAATCCCACCAAGGACCATGAGACAGCCCTGCTTTTCTTTTGCTGGTGAATCTTTCAGCTCCATTATCTTTAGCTGGTGAATAATAGAAGCCAAGTTGTATTTCCCCAGACAGTTTCTGCAAGCAAACACTTACCTTCTAATAAATGCCAACCAGGAAATGCTAATATCCTTGTTTGTCATCCTACACTAAAACCTAAATGACTTGAGGAGAAATTCACCTGAAACCTTTGACAGTTTCTCCTCTCCTGAGAAGTTTTTTGGCAACAGATCTCTTTAGTCGTCCACTTTTGAGGGCATTAGAAAGGACAGAAATAGCTAATAGTAAGAAGATTCAGTTGGCTTTAGAGTTATCATTGATTCAAGAATTAAACCCATGGAAGTGATACAGATATAAGATGCAAGCTCAGCTAAATGACTCTCTTCAAACAGGAAACACTGGCTGGGAAATGACGCAGACAAGACATTTTCTGTCAAGACTTTCCAAGAACTGTTTCTGGTTTTGTATTCCCAATCAATCAACAGCAAAGTATACATTAGAGATAAGGAGAGAAAATAGGCTCAGTTGTTAGGCATTATTAGGGATGAATGCCCACTGTTTCAATGGAAATAAAGCAGAAAGTGGTAACCTCTGTTCTTAGTGCTGCATGTGGCTCCCAACCCTTCCTTTTGTGTTGTCCTCACGCACATCCTATCCCAAGGTGCTCAAATTTAGCAGCATGATTTCCCACCATTTGGAAGGGGGAAACACATGTAAAGTGTTGTAGATTAAAGTACTAGGAACTTGTGTCACAATTTAAAATATCAAAGATCTACTCTCCTCCAACAAAACAAAACAAAGCCCTGGGCATCAACATCCTACCTACTTCCACCTTTAACCTTGAACATAGACACATGTATACACATACCGAAGTGCTGGAGCTGGCCATTAACTCTCCTTAATAGAAGGGTTAAGGAGTTTGGCTAAATAATGCTAGCAGAAGCCAGACAAAACTCCCAGATTATGGTAGTTATTCTAGCAAGTCAAGAAAAGGACTTGGCATCACTAAGAGTCATGGAAAATCCCAACTCAAGAGTATAGCAAAAAAACTTATAAAGGGAAGGAATGATAACCTAGCCAGTTACCTTACCTCAAAAAGGACTTCTTGTAACAGGAAAAAAAAGACAACCAAATGATCAAAGGGTTGGAACTCTTTTCTGGAGTGCCAAAAGGAGTCTATTAACCCCAGATTTCCAGAGGCCTCTGAAGATTACAGCAGGAAAACTTTGAAAGGACAAATAAATTAAGACAGATACATGTAGTGGTACAAAGCCTGCATCTTTAAGTTTCCTGGTCTCACTGGGGTAGAGGTTAGAAGAAGAAATTTTTCATTCTTTCTATAGTCTTCCAATCCAATCTTTATATATTTTATGTGTTCTTATATTTGTGGGTTTGGGGAAGGGCTAGGGTTAGTGTTATAAGTCACCCAGAATCATGTACTTGAGATGGGTGGCTATGTAAATTGAAATACCTGTCATAAATAAATACATAAATAAAATCAGGAAGGAAGAAGAAGAGTAGAGACCAAGAAAGGAGCAGTGAAAAAGTCTAGTGTAAGTTCCAAATGCCTCTTAGTGATCAATAGAATAAAAGATGCAAAAATTGCCATGCTTCTGCAACAGCGTGTCAATAATATTCCAAATAGAATACTATAAGATGGCGCTTAATTTCAAAAATTTTCCCTGACACTTTATAAAACTTTCCAAAAGCAAGTGGGTGGGCTATATGAAAAGAGGAATCAGGAATATCCAAGAACAGGTAAGAGAAGTCTGCATCTCATTAGAGAGACAATGTACTGATCAGCCACTAAGGTTACCGAAAGAAAACGCAGAGGTCCAGAGCTGACTCTAAAATAGACATCATGATACAATACAAACATTATTTTTAAGGGCTACCAAAGAAAAAATAGTATACGTCAGAATTCAAAGTAAAATGTGATCACTGGAAGCATTACTATAACATAAGAGATAATAAGAGCACTGTCAGGCATCCAATTTAAATCAACATTCATGGTTATAATCATATGTCAAGTAGTTGAACCTAGAAGATAAAATTTATCAATTAAAATGTGACCTTGGGATCTCTGCCAAAGAGAATGTCTGAGAATGCCCTGGAAAGTTTATTAAAAGAAGCTGGATCACCCTAGACTGAAAATTTATGTAAAACTGGCAACATAGGAAGATATGCTCTATTGACTTGATCTTATCCTATTAACACAAAGAAAGCCTTGGAGAAAAAAAGTTTTACAAAACGTGCCTTCTAAAGGAGCAATTGAGCCCATGTAAAGGCCATCAGTCTTTGGGATAAAGGAGTAAATACAAATAGGCTGCTGGAGCGTCTCTTCAACAGTGCCTGAGTGATCAATACAACCTTAAAAACTGGCTTCAATCGTTCTAGTGTTTTTTTGTGGCATATTCTCTGTTTAACTTCTGCCTTACACTTACCCTTATTCTTAAAGGGTAGATGTTTGGAAAAGAAGCCAAGTGAGTGCCATTTACTTTATTTCCTGCCATTATTATTTTTATAAATAACTCAAGGTGGCAAACATACCTAAGACTCCTTTCTCCTCCTATTTTCCCCACAACAACAATCCTGTGAGGTGGATTGGGCTGAGAGATAGTGACTGGCCCAGGGACACCCAGTTGGCTTTCATTGCTGAGGTGGGATTAGAACTCACAGATTCATGCTTTCTAGCCTGATGCCTTAACCACTGGACCAGACTGGCTCTCTATTCCTTTAATTTTAATATTCTTTTGCTGGGGGAATTTGATAGTATTAGCTAGTATTAGTAGCAGTAATTTCACTAGCTGTCCGATTGACTAGCCTGGCCTTTGATTTTGAAACCTTAGTCATCATATGGGAATTTGAACAAGAAGACTTAAGAAACCTAACTGAATTTTTTTTCAAGAGGCCTATAAGAGGAGGATACCCCCAGAAGAATACCCATACAATAACTGAGCAACATATTTTGCAACAAAAAGATTTGATAGCTATCGAATGAAGTTTCAGTGGAATATTAATATTGCTATGACACTTTTGTGAGCCACAGAAGAGACATAACTGAGATGAGGGATTTCCTTTTAAAAGCTTGCAAAACAACATAAAGGTATTTAAAACACTTAACTTGCTCTGTGTCATGAATGTCAATTTGCCAGTTATATATCTTGTTCTTATTCTAAAAAAGACTATGTCTTTTGTCTTATGGTGGTTAATAACTAGTCTCTCCTAGAGTCTAGAGCAGGGGTCTGCAACCTTGACAACTTTAAGACTTGTGGACTTCAGCTATGCTGGCTGAGGAATTCTGGGAGCAGAAGTCCACAAGTCTTAAAGTTGTCAAGGTTGCAGACCCCTGCTCTAGAGTAAGGGCCTTAAGGACTCTCCTTAGCCCATCTGGGGTAATGCAGGATGACAACATCATCCCCATAGAGCAGAACAGGAAGACATTTGACTGTCAGTTTAGGGGCAGGACAATCTATCCCCTGTGGGCATGTTAGAAAAGAATTTATATGGATGTTAAACAGAGAAGGAGCTAAAATGCAACCTTGTTTAATCCCTTTGGCTGTTGAGCCTGAGTTGGAAAGCTCCCCATTGAAAATCCTGTATATGGTAAAACAGACTTCATCGGATATTAAAAAAAAAAAAAAAAGGTTAACCTAAAGCTATGGTTTCAGCTGCAACAAAGATAGAAAGGGAAATGCTGGTCTCATTCTGAGTCCAAGGATTCCTATAGTAAGTAGAAATGTGAAATGATTGCAGAAATCAAGGCTACAGTCTTAAAATCATAGATATTGCTGAGAATGGAAAACAAACTTAAAGTGAAAAGTATGCACATAGGTGCTCATATTAAACAAATACAGTTAGAGAGCTGACGTTCCTGTACTGACAAAAAGTTCAGGTATATACTATAAATAAATTTTAAATGGCATACTCTACAGAAGGCTACATAGACATCATAATGATGGTGAAAATGTCAATGGTAATATTGTATATATGAACTGTCATGTCCTAAAGTTTCACTTGATTGCAGCAATATATATGATGGATTGCACTACTGTCAGTAATGGATCTTGAGCATAGCATTTAGAGACATGCTCTGCACGTCTGCTAAAATCAACTAAATCTAATTACTCTAAAGCTGAGTTGCAAATCTTGAGCTTTGCAAAGCATGGAATTATTTGTTATATTTTGTTAGGAATTTGCCTAAAATATATTACAAGCTCAATCTTATTTTGCAGTTGCAGATTGGCAGTTGCTTTTTACAGTTGCTTTTTTCACATTGTGAAAAGGTGTTTTCTTGTCAAAACCCAAAATGAAGATTTGTTAATTTTGAAGGAATTCTGAAGGATTTAAGGCTTGGTAACCCCAGAACTTCATTTCTGGAGTCTGGTTATTGAATTCACACATTTAAATAAGTAGCAATAACAGATTTTTTTTCCTAAGAAAGGTGAATGTATTGCTAACTGTGGTTGTTTGGTACTATATAAAGTGTTCATGATACGGTCTTTCACTTGCAGCATCCTCCTTCCCTGCTCAATCGTTTTTTTAAAAGCCATGAAAGCATTTGCACTTTTAAATGTCACACTTACCTGACATGCACTAGTTGCCAGTTTGTTTCTGGGTCCAATTCAAGGTGTTAGTTATCACATTTAAAGCCTTTCATGTCATTGGCCCAGGCTACCTGAGGAACTGTCTCACCCCAGTGGGGTTAATCCATCCATGCCACCAGAAAGGGTATGCTGCTGACCCCATAGGTCAAGGAATTTTGGCTGGCAGAGTCCAGGACAAGAGTCTTTTCGGTCATGGCTCCCATCCTCTGAGATCTCATGTCCCCCACACCCACCTTTTTGGTTTTCTGAAAGGGCTTGAAGACCTGACTCTGTCAACTGGCCTGGGGTCCCATTGGGGCATGGCATTCAGGATGTGGCAAATGGATTAGATAAGACCTCACTATCTCTCCATGTACATTTTGCTCGCTTCCTTTCCATCTTGGTCAATTTTAATTTTTAATATAAGTTCTCTATTTATTGTTTTAATATTTTATATTATATTTTTATTGAATGATTGTAAATGGTATAGAGTATCCTTTAGTGAGATGGAGCATTTGTGCTAAATTTATTTATTTATTACATTTATATGCCACCCCAAGTCCTTTATTATTTTATATGAAATATATTTTTGTTGAAAGAAAAATCAGATCCTGTTCCAAGCCGAGAGGATGCTGTAGAAATGAGCTGAAGGCAGGCTGCATTTTGGAAAGGAGGTCTCTTTATTAGTTGCCAGAAACTTCAGTTACAGCAGCATGTTTCTGAGGTGGCTGACAAAATGGCTGAGTGAGTGAATGAATCTTTATAGGGTTCTGATTGAGATGCTTCAGAGGGTTGTGCAATGTAGTGAGCCTTGTGTCTTTTGCTATTCTAATGGTGGTAGGTAAATTCTATTATGTCCTAAAGGTCATGTTCTGTCCTTAGAATTTGGGTGGGAAAATGTAAGTTCTTAATCCCATCATCTGTGGGGGCTGAAGCCAGTTTGTTTATGGATAGATTGGCCCAGTCTTTTTAATAGGTACAAAATATCCATCTCTAAAGACTTGAAGCTTCTGCTTGAGCCTGTCAGCTCTACAATGAACCTGGCTGCAGCCATTTTGCTTGTTCTAGGTTGCCACAAGAATGGGAGGGAGTGCGGAGGATTTCTACTAGTCTAAACATTTTACTGTCTCGTGGGAACCAAGGTCATTTCTGTCAGTTAGATGGGGGCGTGAGCATTTAGTTAGAAAGCCCACCAAACTCTTCTATTGGGGAATGTAGCTGATTGCATAGCATTGGGATAGGAAGTTTAACTTTGTAATATTGTTGCTCTTTGAAGGGGATTTCAGACTTGGTTTCACTTTGACCATGCTGATACTATGTAACCAATAAACATGTTTTTTGAGGAAATCTCAAGCCTTGGAGTTCTGATTTATTTGGTCTTGTCTATCGGAACTTTGACAGAGCTTGTTAAGAAAAACTGGGGCTGCTTTCTTTTCTTTGGTAATATTTTTCTCCATTTCTCCTTTAGGGAAAAATAATATTCTGTCTCTTTTTTAATAAGAAGAATAAAGAATATTTTAATCTGGGGAGGGGGAGCTTCCTACATTTTTAAGACCAGGCATCCAAAATTGTTCAGTTTGTCAACTCTGACCATGTTCCATTCCAGAGCTGAGATAGAACTCCTAAAATTCCCCATTTTCTACTTTTGTATCCATGGGAGTCTGTAACAGAACAACTTGTTACAAGACCTGTAGTGATGTCATTAAGCAATTCTCTCTTTTATATGTCTGCATTGTGATGCTGCTATAGATGGACTTGCATAGTGAGGTCACCACAGAAGCACATCTTATTTTTTGCTTGTCAGCAAAAAAAAACAAAAAACAGGCCAGCCAGTATTTTTTAGATTGATTGTTGACTGCAATCTGCTATCCTTTTTCTCCCAGCAAGAAATAATTTCTTCTCATTTTTCTTACCACACTCTGAAGCTTTTTAAAAATGTTCTGAGAATCAATTATGTCAATTGACTTTGCTGGCTATAGTGCAGATACCTGCTTCTTAGACCACTGGGGACTGAAATCTTGTTATAATAATATCAGAAGTTAGTCCCCAACTTCCAAACTGAACCTTTCTAAACCTGGTTCTTTTGGATATGTTAGGACTCCAACTCTTGCCTTGCTAGTTGGGAATTCTGGGAACTTTAGTCTCAACACACCACGAGCACATCAGATGGTGGAAATCTGCATGTAGCATACATGCGGATGATGGCCGTAAAGGAAGACTGCAACAGACTTAACTTGCTGTTTGCAAGCAAGTATTTGCCTAACTAAAATGATAGCAAAGGTGAAAAGCCTACAGCTTTCAATCTTTTGGCAAACCAGGATGGTTAGAACAGAGGTCCCCAACCTTTTGGGCACCAGGGACTGGTTCCATGGAGAAAGGTTTTTCCACGGACTGATGAGTGCGTGATTTTGTGTGCTGCCTGCATCCCACAGATGGGGCTTTGCTTCTCTGTGCAGACCGGTTGCTGGCATGCTGTGGCCCGGTACCGGTCCATGGACCGGGGATTGGGGACCCCTGGGTTAGAAGACCATTCCTTAGAGTTTCAAAAAGTTAAGCTGAAACTATGCTGCTAAAACAGACTGCTTAACCCCTGGTGATTTGTGGGGGGGAAATACTTTGTCATTCCTGTATGCAGCTCCTGCAAGCTTTAAATGAAAGACTTGGCTCACACCTGTATTTTATACTTGGCCTCCTGCTGGTCAGAAACTTGCAGTTTAGGTACACGTAAAAATAGCTACCTTCTAACTATGCCATAAAAATTTGTTCTTCCTTCCCAATGATCTTTCAGCACCCCCTGGCTTCTGTTTCTTGCAGCAAAGCAGGAAGTTAATGCTTTGATTTCCTTATATTCTCTTTTAGTGCTAGAATAATCTGTGCACTGTGTGAGAGTAAGCAAAGAGGTGAGAATGCTGCAGCTGAGGATATGAAAGTGGTTTGTTGAGAGCATCCATCAGAATTAGCAGAGCTGAGAACTGCTTCAGAAACTTCACAATTTGTGGAGGCTCTGCTTATGGTTCATGTATGTCTACAATTCCCACCACCCATCTACCTGGTCATTAAAAAAAGTAATTGTTGATGCATGAGTGGGTGTGTTTCTGAGTTTTAATTTGCATTGAGGAGAAGCAGAGAAAAGCAATTGAGCATCATTCATTCATTCAACTTCTATAGAAACCCATCTCAATATATGACTCTGGGTGGCTCACTGTTCAAAATTATATTACAACTAAGACACTAAAAACATTTTACAACAATAAAAATAAAAACATTCAAAATAAATATACATAGCAGCCAAGATGCTTGGCCAGTTATCAATACAGACCAGGAAATGGGGCCCTTGACACATTCAGCACCCCAGGCTCAAAACATTCAGGTTTTTAGGGTCTTACGAAAAGCTAACAGGGTTAAAGCCATTTTAATTTCCAAAAGGAGGATGTTCTATAGAGCAGGAGCCACTGCAGAAAAAGCCCATCTTCTAGTCACTGCCAGCCAATGGCTGCAGAATGGGACGACTCATCCTGGCCACAAGCCCATGCCCATTTCACCCCAGCTTCCCCAGCCCAGCTGACCACCACGGGCCTTCATCCACGACTGATGATATACTGCCAATACTACTCTGCCGTTTCTCCAATGCTGCCTAATCATGGGTGGTGTACCGCAACACAAATCTTCAAAGCCAATTCCCCCCGCAGGACTATTAACCATGCCTCTGCTGCTTCTGGCTTCTGGCACACTTCTGGCATGCCTGCCATCAGCAGTAGCAGTAATGGAAAGTGGCAATGGTACAAAGGGCGCTAGGGGCGCAGTGGCAGGGAGTGACTGAAAAGTACTATTCTTATTAACTGGATCTGTAACCTACCTTTCCAGTGAGACACCCCTTCCATGGCCAATCACAAAGTTCATCCCAGTCGAGCCAATGAACTGAAATGTGATTAAACATTAATGATCTTAGAAAAAAGAAATGTTAATGTTTAATCACATTTCAGTTCATTGGCTCAACTGGGATGAACTTTGTGGTTGGCCATGGAAGGGGTGTGCGCGTTGGTGTGTGTTTCTCACTGGAAAGAGAGATTACTTTGAAATGATTCCCAACTTTTTTTTTCTTTCTGACTTTGGTTGCATTGTTTACTGTTGGCTTCTTTGGCAGTTTCTAAGACTCCTTCTCCCCCATACTCCCCCAGGGCAAGATACTAGAATATAAACTGAGAGCAAAGCCCACTCCTTACCAGCACTGATGATGTGGCCTAGTTTGGGTAATGAAATGTCTGCAAGAAAACAAGCAAGCTTAGAGAGCACCAAGGACCCCTCAGTCAAAGCTTTGCTGAAGAGTAGAAGTATCATGGCTGAAGAGAAAGAAAAAAGGGCTCAGAAGAAGTTGGTGAGCTATATGGAGAACCCTGAAGGCTACAATACAGGCCAGAAGTTGCCCATGACTGATGTAAGGCATCCCTATTCTTCTCTATGTTAGCAAGAAAAATATCGAATCCTGCTTCCTTTGTAGGAAGTGTTTCTCTGCCACTAATCACTATTGCACATATATTCTGTGCTGATCCTTTTTTCTTCTCTCCATGGATGTCAAACAGAGTCTGTTCTTTTCAAGACACTTCAGAGAGGAGGATTTAGTCCACTTCTGCTATCCCCAAGATCACATTGTCTTAATCCAATTACAGTAAAAGATATTTAATTAAACCCAATGGATAATGATAGTTCTAAGAGGATTTAGCACTGTATCCTCAAAGCTCTTTATGAGAATTACCTAATTGAGACCAGAAAGAAGCTTAAAAATCATGTGAGAATTTCATCAGAATTGGTGACTAGGTTAGCTTTTCTAAGCTAGTTTTTAGCTTTCTTCTCTTTTAGCTTTTCTTTCTGACTACAATTTAATAACTATTATAATATATTATTAAGAAGCCACAATTATACCCTGACATTAAGGGTAATCTGAAATGTCCATTGATGGATTCCAGAAGAAAAAAGCCATTGCATCAAGCAGAATTGAGTGGCCCACCAAAGAGGTAACAAGCTATGAAAGAAAAGCACAAATAAGTATTAGCCTTTTTTCTCGGGATAATAAAATAACAAGACTTCTCTCCAGTCATTTCAAAATAGAATATATAATGCAGAATGGAAGGCAAATGCACCAAGTTTCTATCCTGGGGAAAAAGAAACTATAACTATGAGCAAGATTACAATGTTTTCCAAAATGGGAGTCAATAATAATAATAATAATAATAATAATAATAATAATAATAATAATAATAATAATAATAATAATAATAATAATAATAATAATAATAATAATAATAATAATAATAATAATAATAATAATAATAATAATAATAGAGTTGGAAGGGACCTTGGAGGTCTTCTAGTCCAACCCCCTGCTCAGGCAGGAAACCCTATACCATGTCAGACAAATGTTTGTCCAGTCTCTTCTTAAAAACTTCCAGTGTTGGAGCATTTACAACTTCTGGAGGCAGGTTGTTCCACTGATTAATTGTTCTAGCTGTCAGGTAATTTCTCCTTAGTTCTAGGTTGCTTCTCTCTTTGATTAGTTTCCATCCATTTATTCTTGTCCAGCCTTCAGGTGCTTTGGAGAATAGCTTGACTCTCTCTTCTTTGTGGCAACCCCTGAGATATTGGAACACTGCTGTCATGTCACCCCTAATCCTTCTCTTCATTAAAAAAGACATACCAAGTTCCAGCAACCGTTCTTTATATGTTTTAGCCTCCAGTCCCTTAATCATCTTTGTTGCTCTTCTCTGTACTCTTTCTAGAGTCTCAACATCTTTTTTACATTGTGGTGACCAAAACTGGATGCAGTATTCCAAGTGTGGCCTTACCAAGGTGTTATAAAGTGGTATTAACACTTCACGTGATCTTGATTCTATCCCTCTGTTAATGCAGCCTAGCACTTGTGTTGGCTTTTTTGGCAGCTGCAGCACATTGCTGGCTCAAATTTAAGTGATTGTCCACTAGGACTCCGAGATCCCTCTGTAGTTTCCTGGATTCATTTTATTTTTTATTTTTATTTTTTTAAGTTAGGAACTACATCAGCTCTTTTCCAGTCCTCTGATAGTTCCCCAGTGCTCCAGGATCTTTGAAAGATATAGTTCAGTGGTTCTGAGATCATATCTGCCAGTTCCTTGAGAACCTTGGGGTGTAATCCATCTGGTCCTGGTGATTTGAACTCATCTAGGATGGATAGGTGCTCACTTACCATTTTCTTTCTTATTTTAACTTGTGTTTCTAATCTGTTTTTTACGGTACTGTTTTTGATGGATTGGACTGTTTTTTCCCTTTGGGTAAAGACAGATGCAAAAAACAAGTTAAGTTGCTTGTCACCTTCTTGCCACTTTCTCCCACTAATGGACCAATCATTTCCTTAACTCTTTTTCTTGTTTTTTACATGTTGAAAGAAACTTTTTTTTGTTATTTTTGACTTTTGTTACAAGCCTTAGTTCATTTTGAGTCTTAGCTTTCCTCCTTTCATCTTTGCAGGCTCGGGATATTTGCTGATATTCTGCCCCTCTTTCCACTTTTTATACTTGTCCTTTGTAGTTCTTATGAAGATATTCTGCATTGGCATAGAGAGTTCAAAATTAATAAAAGATCTCCAAGATACTTTCTAATTTATACCTGATTTGATTTAATCAAATTAATTAATTTAATTAAAATGAAGGTTATAACTTTATAACCATAAATCATGACGAGATTCATAAAAACATAGGATGACAGAAATAGCCATTCTCAAATCTGCCATTTCAACTTTTCTTGAATGTTCCACTGAGTTGGAAGATGGTTTCACAGTACTGTATAAAGGCATGGCTTTGTGGCTTTAATAAACAAGGGATAATAGCAGCAAAATGGAGTTGACAGAATCATAGGCAATTTTTGTATTCCACATTAAGCTACTATTTTCCAAAAGCACTAAGAAAAGAAATCAAATCATGATTGGAAACATTCTTAATTTTGTATATTGCTTACCATAAGACCAAATGAAATGATCCATATCCATATTTCTTTTGCTCCATACTTTTGAAAAGACATATTAAAAATTAAATATAAATGTGACTTCCTGTTGTCTTTTATAGGGCGGTGTGATGGCTCAGCAGGCTTAGCAGCTGGAAAGCTGACAGCCTGGGTGTGAGACCCAAGTGCTATGCGATCAATAGGTTCCAGTTGGAGGGGAAAGGTTACTGCGTTCTGTACTTCATTGTTGGCCACATGATGATGGAAATGTCTCTCAGGTAACACAGTCTTCCTCGGCTGAGAATTGGAGATTCTTGAGTCTGTCACAACTGGACAGGGAAACTTTAACCTTTTTTATTTTCTTATAGAAATTATAAGTAAAATAACCGGTTATTCTATGGTTACCTCATTATTTACATTTTCTGTATAATCTATTATTTTTTATTCCAGTCCCCAAAATAATATATCATAATATATCCAGCAAAAAAGGCTTTCCAATCATCATTAAATGTAGGCAATATCCTAGCTCTAATTAAAGCAGTCAATTCGGCCATTTCAGCAAGTTCCATCATTTTCACAATCCAGATTTCTGCATCTTTGTTTTTGCTCTTTTCTTCCTTCTTTTGTTCTTCTTCTTCTTCTTTTGTCATTCTAAATATTAGTTCTTGTTAGTTTTGTTTTATTTTAAGAATTATAATAATATTTTATTTTAAAAAAGTAATGTAAATGTGAATATGAAATGCATACACTTCAGTCAGATTCAAAATCAGTCAAAATCTATGAAGCGACCCACACACACATTAAACAAGTCACACGTTCACTCTATAAACAAACTATGTTTCAATATTTTGCCAGTTATACCTGCAGATTTACTATTTTTCAACATTGTCAACTTTTTATATTTTATTTTTTATATAAATATTTTATTAATTTTCTAGTTTTACAATCATAAGTACTTAATAAACAATGTGTTGTCTGGGTTCATTAGTAATTCAGTAGTACATATTAACTTCTTCAATCTAGGCCCAATATTACACCATCCAATGCTTCCTCTCTTCTTCCGATAGCACACATTTTCCCACACTAGGCAAATACAATTCTTATTGTTGTTAATACATATACAATTGAATATCAACATCTTTGTTACATTTTCCTACTAATATCAATAATGTTGGTTTAAAAAAAAATTTCTAACCAAAATATATCTTAATTGCATTTGCACTTAATATCCATTTGTTCAATTAATATCCTGTTTTCCCGCTTTTTTTTAAATGTTAATTTCCCATCAGTGTTCAAAATGTCTCTATCGCTTATAATTTCTTATAATAAGTTATATTTGGGTAACCAAAAGCTTCCCTTATTCAAACTCCCTTAGCATTTTCATATTTCCCTTCTCATACCAAAATATAATATTCTAGTTACAAATCCTATCTTTCTAGTTATAATAATACTTGTATTTCTAACAATTATCTAATCTCAGCCATGTTCAAACATCTGATTAATAGTATAATATCCCATCTAATGGGTCAAAACCTCTATTTTCTTCAGTCTTGCTCTAGCTTTCTTCCTTTGCCAACTAACTTTCCAAGTCAATGCATTTGAATTATCAAGTAATTCTTCCTCTATTTTTGTGTATATTGTTTGGAATAAGAAAGACAATTTGATTAAAGTATTTTTGGAAGGATGCTCAGCCCATTGATATTCATTAAACAGCCTCCCTCCTTCTCCAGTTTCCCCCAATTCTCCTAACAGCTCTATCTTCCATTCAATCAGCTCTTCTTTCTTATCCTCAAGTGTGTTCTGAGATCTTGACAGGTAAGATATCTTTTCCATTTCCGATATTATTGCAACATCTTCTAATTCTTCATTTGTCTGAGTCTGTCTGTTAGTTCCTTTCTTTAGGTCCTCCATCTTTGGATCTGCTTCCTCTGATTTTCCTTCTATTTTCTGGGTTGCTAGTTCCTTCTTTGTAGTAATTTTCTGAATTTGTAGATTTAGATTTTAAAAATTGTTCTTTTATCTCCTTTGTGTTATTTGTAGTCTTTTCATAAGCTAAGGCAATTGTCTCTTGTATTGATTTTAATGTAGAAAGAATTTCTTTCTGAAATTCATCAACATTTTCTTGTTGGTATATCAAGCTGGGGACTTTGGGGACAGGTGTTAGGGATGGTTTTTTACCATTTGAAGCTAAGTATGGAACATCCATTTTGTTTTTGTATGTAGTCTTTATACTCCAATCTATTTAGGGATTTAAAAAGTTTCAATCAATTGTCATTTGAACTCCAAATTATCCAGCCGGCCTATCAGTCTGTCCTTAAGTCTCCCCTCAGCAAATATAAAGTTCAAATTTTTCATTTTTTTCTGTCCAATGAAAAACATATTCTTTCTGTGCAGAGAGAAAAGAGCAATTAAAAATTGTTCATCAATCAAAGGTTTATAATCCAAAGTATTCCATCATCTCAATTAATAATGCATGTTTCTTCTATAGGGAAATAGCTCCATGACACAGCTCTAAAAGTCAGTTAGTATTTATATTTGTAGTCCAGGCAGGCCCATTTCAAAATAGTTTATTGTCTCTGCCACACAAATAAGCAGCCCAAGATGTTTATTTTCCCTTTTTCCCAGCTGCAGTCTTCAAAAGTGAAAGTTTCTGAAAACAAGAGTCTTATCTGAGTCTGGGCTTCCAGCCAGGTTTCCTTTAGGCATAATAAATTGTAGTGCTGTAGTTCACCACTAGATGTTGTTGATGCCATCTTCCAGCTTTTTACATCCAAACTTATATTACAAGCTTTTTAAGTCTCTTTTTTAAAAAAAAATCTCAGAAGCACTTTTAGTCCCCAAATTTCAAAGTTATATATGTTTATTGATTCCAAATTAAACTTGTAATTTTTTCTGTTTTCCCCCAAGCAATTAATTCACCACTTTTCTTTTCCTGAGGGAATGGGGTGGAAATTCCCCTTCCCTCTCTCATCGGGGAGGATTCTTTGCTTTGGGGTTTTTTCCCCCAGGAAAAAGTCTTAAAATCATAAAGAGAGGATAGGGTCTCACCCAGTTCCATCCACGTTGCTCGAAAGTTGCTGGTTAATGCTTATTTTCTTCAGTTGTCAGCAGCTTCTGACTGGCCACACAAATGTAGCCAGTCTTTCCCCCGCCAATTTGGAGGGCTTCCTTGGATCAAACAGAAGGGCCGCTGCCCTCCCACGATCAACGAGGGTCTCCTCCTTCTCCATTGTCTCTTTGGGGCAACTTTTGACTCTTTTTAGGGGCCCCAGCGGGGCGAAATCGAACGCAGAAGACGGAGCCCTGTCTTCCAGCGCCCGTCAAACCGGAAGTCCTCATATTTTATTTATTTTAGATGCTAACATATTATTCACTTCATTTCCATTCTTTCGCTTACAACTTTCATTGCTATACAAATCTCCCAAATAATTTCATTACATTTACTTTTAATTTCATTCACTCTGCTCAGGGTCCTTGTTTAGTTCCTTTTCCCTAGTTTCCAAGCTATCTTTTTTCCCCATCAAAATCAGCCTGTATATTCTCAGCATCTTTTAATCTTTATCATTTCTTGCTCTCTGACTACATTCATTGCATCTTTTTTCTATCTAAAACTTTGTAACAATGTATTTCTCTTATCCTCATTATGCTCGCAAATACAAAGAGAATGCTTCAACCCACAACATACAATGCCCTTGTTCATTATTTCAATGGATTTTTCTTTTTACTATCACCCTCAACTATTATTTGTTTTATTTAGAATCTGGTAGGAACTGTATGCTGTCTTTCTCCTTTGGGTAAGTACCTGTTTGAAAAGAATGTATGCCAATAGAGATTTTTATGAAAATTCATTTTTTTCATTGAATATTTATGATTAGGGACCCGATGTTCCAGCTTCTTCTTGTCCTCCACAATGAGCAAATGTGAAAAGCTCAGTAAGTACCTTGTTAAAATTGGCTTTTCATGATCCTTGACAATTTACCTGGGCTAAGAATGAGAGATTAGGTGGGAATCTCTAAATAATGCATGAGCCCAAATATTGGAGAAAGCAAATATTATTTGCCTGTCATTTCCATTGTTTTCATACACATCATATTGCTGTGCTATGGCTTTGTCAGGATAATTTCTGTTTAGGAGTGAAATTTTGCTGTCCTTATCTATAATTTGGTTATATGCTTAGCATTATTTCCTACATTATACAAATATAGTTTAAGGTTTAAGATTCCATATCCACATTTCGTATCTGGTGGCTTCCGTTTGTGGGCTCATGCCCATTCATTGGCAAACAAGAATTCTGGCTTATAGTAGCACGTGAACCTAGTCATAATAACTAAACCATCTTAAAACAGTAAAACATATTGTTCTTGTCTGCCAGTAGCCAAATTTTGGTCAGATCTGTAACCAGTGGAAAAGTAGGTATACTTTTCTCCCAGTACTTTTTACTTTAGTTAAACATCTCCTCTCCAATACTGCTGTAAATTATATATAGAGGAAAACAGTGCTTTCCTATGTTACAGTTGCTTTTAACCAAAGAAAGTATTGATCTATTTCCCATTCAGTTCAGTTTGATCTTGAGATTCTCAACCACCATGCTAACTGGGCATACTATAAGTTGTAGTCCTAATCCATATGCATCAGGCTGGGGAAAACTGATCTTAGTTAATTTTGTATTTAAACATCTATACATTCATTACTAAAATAAATGTAAGCTTTGAATTGCCACGTGAGTTGTGAGATTTAACTCTTTAGCCATTCATTTCCTCTTATGCTTATTTGAAAAGTTATGACAAAAAGGACAAATACAAAAAATGGAAAGAGGGGCACATAACTAAGGCTGATTATCAGCAGACAGCCAGAACATGTAAAGATGAAGTCAGGAAAGCAAAGGCTCAGAACGAACAAAGACTTGCAACAGAAGTCATGGATTATAAAAAAAAGTTTCTTCCAACATATTAACAACAAGAAAAAAGTCAAGGAAACTGTAGGTCCACTAAAAAGAGAAGATTGCAAGGAAATAACAGGCAACAGGGAGAAAGCAAAGCTGCTTAACTCATACTTTACATCAGTCTTCACATAAAAAGAAACCATAGCCCAACATACCAAAAAAACCATTGCAAAAGACAAACTAGAAACAAAAATTAAAATAAGCAAGAAAATGGTAAGAGAACACCTTGATGAATATAAATCGCCGGGACCCAACAGACTACATCCCAGAGTTCTGAAGGAGCTGGCAGATGTTATCTCAGAACCACTGCACCACATCTTTCAAAAATCCTGGAGCACAGGGGAAGTACATGAGGATTGGAAAAGGGTTGGTGTGGTTCCCATCTTCAAGAAAGGGAAAAAAACGGACCCAGGAAACTACAGACCAATCAGTTTAATATCAATACCTGGGAAGATCCTAGAAAAGATAATCAACAACTAGAAGCAAACAAAGTTATAACTAGTAGCCAGCACAGATTTGTTAAAAGCAAACCATGCCAAACCAATCTTATTTCATTCTTCGACAAAGTGACTAAACTAATAGACCAGCAAAATACTGTGGACGTAGTATACGTAGACTTCAGTAAGGCATTTGATAAATGCCACAACCTACTCCTTGGTAAGCTAGAAAAAGATGGAATAGACAACATCACCACCAGATGGATCTGTAGCTGGCTGGCAAACCATACTCAACAAGTAGTCCTCAACGGTACTATATCCACATGGAGAGAAGTAAGCAGTGGGGTACCAGAAAGTTCCATCTTAGGCCCAGTACTCTTCAATATCTTCATCAATGATTTAGATGAGGGAATTGAAGGGGAACTCATCAAATTTGCAGATGACAACAAACTGGCAGGAGCAGCCAACACCCCAGAAGACAAACTCAGGATCCAAAAAGATCTTGATAAACTTGAACAATGGGCCCTATCCAACAAAATGAGTTTCAATGTGGAGAAAAGCAAAGTTTTACATTTAGGCAGGAAAAATCAAAGATACAAGTACAGATTGGGCAAGACCTGGCTTAAAAACAGTAACTGTGAGAGGGACCTTGGAGTCCTAGTGGACGATCACTTAACCATGAGCCAGCAGTGTGCAGCAGCAGCCAAAAAAGCTAATACAATCCTGGGTTGTATAAACAGAGGCATAGAATCAAGATCACACGAGGTATTAGTACCGCTTTATAAAACCCTAGTAAGATCACACCTGGAATACTGCAGCCAATTTTGATCATCATATCACAAAAAAAGATGTTGAGAGTTTGGAAAAAGTTCAGAGAAGAGCAACTAAGATGATCAAAGGCCTGAAGACTAAAACATATGAAGAACGACTGCAGGACTTGGGTTTAGCTAGTCTAGAGAAAAGAAGGAATAGGGGAGACATGATAGCAGTATTCCAGTATTTGAGGGGCTGCCACAAAGAGGAGGGGGTCACGTTATTCACCAAACCACCAGAGGGCAGGACAAGAAACTCACACCACGCTACCATCTTCTTTAAGCAGTGATACTTTGTTTCCTGAATAAAATGTTCTTTAAGGAAGAATTCTTGCCTTGAAGTTCTTTTGTTGGGTTTCATCTATTGGAATCATGACATAGGGTTCCTGAGAAATGAAAAGACAATGAAAAGAGCAGAGATAACTGCAAAATTTTTAGTTTTGCTTTCAAATATGCATGGCTAAATATACATCTTTCATCCTTTAATTAACAAAGTCCTCCTTCCTCTTTTAGCTTATAAACTGACAAAAAAGCAAAAAAAAAGATTTATAACCTATTATCTCCAATGTTACTAGGTTGCTCACACCCCCTTCCCACCCTCCCTTGAATCTCCACACACCCACTTACTCCCTTGCCCACTGGCAGCAGTCACTAACCTGCCTCCAGGCCTGGGACATTCAACTTCCTGCCGGCTTTCCTAATGATTTTGGTTGTGGGAAACTGGCAGAAAGTTGCTTTGCCTAACACTGTGGGTTTTAGTTAATAACAACCAGGAATGCAAGATTGCCATCAATAAGCGATGTAGTCTCACTTTACGACCTCATTGCTTAGTAAATAAAATCCCAGTCCCAATTTTGCTTATAATGGGCTTAGCTTAAGCCTGAAGCTACATATCTAATCTATGAATGGTAGATACATGTTCCTTATTTGAGCTCTCAGATTAGAGATATAGAATGGTTATTTTATGTCATAGCCTCATACTATAAGTTCCATGGCTCTTGTACTTCAAAGAGTGGACTATTTCAGTATAATGTATATTCTTGTGGTTTTGCACATTATGTGACCACCAGGAGGCAGTGCAGAACCAATTTCATTTTTATTGGGAATCCTGTCTGCTCTATATATCTAGCAGCTATTTCTAGCCCCACTATCCCTTAAATACTGTCAAGTGTTTAAACGTGTATGTGCAGTGTATTGTGACTTTGTTCTTTTAAATATCCTACTTTCCTTGCATTTTAGGTTCACCCATTCTGCTTCTTGCATGGGTTGTTTTTTCTCTCTCTCTTCTGTTGCTCCCAATTCTGTATCACTACAAAAACATAGCTTTTAAAAATAAACCTTCAGTTTTCTAACAGCTGAAATGAACCAGCAGATGGCTCTCTAGCCATTACAATGAATAAAAATGCAATGCACAATTTCTTTCCAATCTCATATACTTCTTTTCACAATAGTCCTTTCCTTCCATCTTTTGGAAAATTATTGGAGGTGACTTATTTTCTTCATGCCATTTTATGACCTGAACCTGGATAGAATTCAACAGCAACACTCTTCCTATCAAGAAATATTCATCCAGGTGAAGTAAGAGGGAAATGGTGGTTGTAGCAGATGCTTACAAAAATTACTAGTATATCTCTTCCAGATATAGTCATAGAGTTGGAAAATGCCAATTTATTGCTCTGTGCAGCAATCCCAATTAAAGCATACCAGGCAATGCTTGTCCAGTTTATGACTAATGAACTGGAGCCAGCACCTCTCTGGGAAATGGATTCTACTATCAAACTCCTCTGACTCTTACATAGGATTTTCTAAAATATATATATTCAATCATTTTTTTCATGTTCTGCATTCTGTGGTGACAGAAAAAAGATCTCAAACTTCTTCCATTTGAGACCCATAGACCCACTAAAGAAATGTTTGGTTTAGCACAGTTGCCTGCAAATCATGGTGTATGATTTTGCATATTTATTTACTGTAATGTTTTTATTTTCATTTATACAGTTTAGAGGCAACCAAAGCTCCTCAGGACTGGGCAGCTTACATTTTAAAATAATAAGCACATAGATCATGCATCTCTGGAAGAGGATAAATGCTTAATGAAGAATTCTACTGGCACCTGTCTTTCCTCAGGACCCATAACCAAGTTTTCAATCAATTTCTTAATATCATCAGGATGAGAGCCAAATGGGTGGATCCTTTTCTATAGGCAAGCACCATGACAGAGAAAATCATTTCCAGTGAATAGAATGGCTTACTTTAATGCACCTACAGCATAACCATTCTACCAAATCTGAAGGGGCTTGCAGAAATTATTAGAGATTCATCACTCTTCAGATAGCCAGACTCTATGCAATGAAGAATTTTATAGGTGGTTCCCAACGTAGCTTATGGCATGCCCATTGCTGCCTGTGCCACCATAGTCAAATCCAGCTGTAGCTTCTGAGTAGTCTTCAAGGGCAGCTTCATGCAGAGTGCATTGCAATATTCCACACATGAGATTACTAGGGCATAAGTGACTATCTGCAGGGCCCTTATATCCAGGAATATGCACAATATATATCTGTGGAAAGACCCTATTGGCCACAGCTACCACTTGCTCTTCAAACAGAAGCCGTGCATCTAAGAATTTGTTGTGAGAATGGAACCATTTGTGGTTTATTCAACAAACCATGATGAAACAAACTATGGCTTAGTACAATGTGCACACTGGTCACTTCTTGAAATAAAGCCTAAACCTAGTGGAAAATTTTGTACACTGATTGTTGTAATTCATTCAGTATAATGTTCCCATACATACAAACACTCACAAACTAAACAGAAGAGAAATAGTCTGCATATAATTGGAATTCATCATATTAAGAGGGGACTTACATCATTGAATGTATATATTGAATATTATCAATTCATATTTACTTCTGTATAGAAATAAACACTTTAAAATAGCAAAGTGAAGGCTAAATAAGACTCTTTTTCTCTGACATACCCATGTCAAGGAAATACCCTATTTTAATATAAATGATGTATAATTAAATCCTTCTGTTTCCCCTGTGGCTTCAAATTTTGCCCATGTTAGGTATTGCCCAAAGGCTTACAATAGACATGACACAGAAGGAAATGGGAGTTAGGAAGAAGGAAGAAAAAAATGACCCATCATTTCGTTCTTTGTAAATATTAAGCCTATGGAATACAGTACATCTTGATTCATTCTTCTCAATTACTATTACAGCAGGAAAAACCCTGTCCATGATTTCTACCAAAACTTGATGGGCAACTTATTTTATTAAAAAAATTTCCCTGCTGTTCCATATTTCTTGCTTGGTGGGGGTGGAGGAATGTTCAAAGCGAAATCTCACATGTAGCAGATCGTTGCATGCCACACATGCTAATAGCTGGCAGATGCTCACTTTTGCCACATCCTTTATGGTCTCAATTCTTAAAATAACCGGGAAAATAAAGAGCCAAGCTTCTCTCCATCCAGCATATACTTTTCTTTTTTTCCCAGTTGTGCCACCAGCAATTCTGCTTTTGAGAAAACTGTTGAAAAGAATGTGTACAAAATAGAGAGGTGTAGAGAATGGTGAATATAAAATAAAATATTCTTGCATATTTTTACTTGAGTAGTTTACAATCAGAATTCAGGTCTCTGACCTTTAGTCACAAGGAAACATGGCCTTCAACCTAAAGTGTAGAAACTCCAGAAAAAAAGCTGAACAGCGCTCCTAAAGCATCACCTTGTAGTTTGCTTTTTGATTTGCTTTCCAAAGGTTTTCCTTAACAAAGGTTTGTTAATAGATTTCTAGCTAAAAGGCAAGTGTGCAGAGCATATAATTCCATTAGTATTTGCCATGCCATTTAGTTCCAGAGAGAAGAAAAGCAGTTAATTGAGCTTTACATTTCCACTTGGCACAGGTTAATATATCTGTTTCCACTTTAACTGCTAAATAAGCACTTTGGTGCCTTGGGAGTGCACTGAAATTAAATCCTTGTACTGGCTATTCCTTTGTGTTAGTGGAGAGAGCTTCTATGAGGTATGTGAGAGTTTGAAACTGGAGGGAGTAGAATAAGCTGCATGGAGCCACACTTAGTCAACAAAGACTACTAGATCTGGGCTACAAACATCTGGACCACCACAAGATGGTAACCTAGATATACAGAATGCTACCATCTAGTGGTTATCTGTGTTTCTGCAGCTCAGCTTTTGTAACATGAAGGAAAAAGCAGGATCTGGTATAAAACAACAGAATACTGTTGGGCTTTATGGTATGTGCTTCTACTAAACATTCAGCCCTGCCTCCTAGCTTACCATAGTAGATTTCATGCCCCAAAGCTTTGCAGGACATGTGTTCCAATGACCAATTGAATTGGGGTGGGGGTGGGGGCATATGATGCTATCTCTCCAATCTTTCCTAATAATTCTTAACATAGACTCTGTCCGTTCATTGTTATAGCACTTCACATTGATTTTTTTTTTTATTGGTCCCATCTAATGAAGTGTACACCTGAAAGGAGAATTTCTACCCTTTTCCCCTTTAGAAATGAATTTATTTTGTCATGGTGATGATTAGGTGAAGTTTGAAAATATCAGGCTTGGAAGCAATGAAGCCTTCAGCTCATTAGGAAACTGGGAGCCAGGAGAACAACCTTCTTGTTCCCCTCCCCCTTGAATGCTGCTTCATTTGAAGGTGGAAAGTTTTTTAAATTCCCATTTGTCTTCATGACACAGCAGAGAAGACCTCAGTGGTTCCATGCATACATTTCATTTCCATTGGCCTTTGCCCTTTGTTGGCCTTCGACCTAGTATTTCATCAAGCTTGAAGGATCTGTAGAGAGGTGAACAGGTTACTGCACAACTGTGTTGGGAGACCCATTTGTAAAGTTTTCTCCCCATATGCCTGGTTTTCCCTCTGTCTTCCTTCTACCCCATTCCTATAACCTGCCCCATTGCAAAGATTCTGGTCCTCCTCATTAATTAAAGTAAAGACCTAGCGTAAATAACAGCACTGTCTTTATTCTTCCTTTGTTACTCAAGCCTTATCCTCCACTCTTTTTTTTGTTTAGTCACTTATTTAGTTCTCTAGTCCTTACACTGTAATTAAAGCTCCCAGATCTGGGTGTCAGACTGTTACATCTTTGTTGCCATCTAGTAGTGTTCCACATTTTTACAGCCTAGAAATGGCAGCCTTACTGTCATCTGTTAAACTCTACAGGACACAGTGACCTCATGCAGCACTCCCACTCTCTCAGCATAAGGAAACCAGTATTGCCCTCAGAATTCACTGTAGCTTTTGCACTCGTTGCCTATTCAGACCTGCAGAGCACATGTGGTATTATGATTCAAAATATACTTAGAATAGAACAGAATTCCTTATTGGCCAAGTATGATTGGACACACAAGGAATTTATCTCTAGTGCATAACCTCTCAGCGTACATACAAGCAATAAGTGATAAATCATGATCATAAAATACAATCATCATAAATCATAAGATGCAACACTTAGTGATAGTCATAGGACAGGGGTAGGCAACCTTGGCTCTTTTATGACTTGTAGACTTCAATTCCCAGAATTCCTGAGCCAGCATGGCTCAGCTTGGAAACCTCTCCCTTTCCCCTCAGCATGGCTGGCTCAGGAATTCTGGGAGTTGAAGTCCACCAGTCATAAAAGAGCCAAGGTTGCCTACCCCTGTCATAGGATAGTAAATAAGCAATCAACATAAATCATAACAGGGTACTAATAAAAGCAATCAACATAAATCATGAGATACAATGAAGTTATAGTCATAAGAAGCTAAGGAGATAGGTAATAGGAAAGATGAGAAAGATAATAGTAATTCAGCCCTACTAGATGGTTTGACATCCCAGAGCATATGACAGTGTTGTGGGAATTAGTTGTTTAGCACAGTGATAGCATGGAGGGGGGGCTGTCTTTGTGTCTGGTTGTTTTGGCTTGCAATGCCCTATAGTGTCATCTTGAGGAAAGAAGTTGAAGAACACACAACACACACACACACACACACAATTTTATACATAGATTAAAAAAAAATACATAGTATACTTATCTCTTTGCTGGAAAAATTCCAACAGAGGCCAAAAATGGCAAGATAATGACAATGATTGTGTGACATCTTGACGTTTTTGACCCCCTCCATAAATGTCATTGGAATTAACCAGCAATTATTTTTCATTTCTTCCACAACCATTGTGAGAAATTCAAAGTTAATAGTGAAATTATTCTCCTTATTATCTCTTGAATAGAAATTTGTCAGATTTGTAAGCCAGCCTTCACGGATACAACAATTAACTTCCAGTTCTCAGGAAATGAGAGGCAATGATGGGGCTGGGATAGACTTGGAAAGAACATTCATATCTTTCCTCCAGTAAATAGATAGGTTCAGCTCACATGCTAAGGCATCATGCAGTTTCTTTGGATTCTCAGTCAATAATTTAGTAATGTCAGTTAATTGAGGCATATTCAACAAACCATGGTTAAGGAAATAATAATAATAATAATAATAATAATAATAATAATAATAATAATAATAATAATAATAATAATAATAATAATAATAATAATAATAATAATAATAATAATAATAATAATAATAATAATAATAATAATAATGATGGTGATGGTGATGGTGATGGTGATGATGATGGAAGGGACCTTGGAGGTCTTCTAGTCCAACCCCCTGCTCAGGCAGGACACCCTATACCATTTCAGACAAATGGTTGTCCAGTCTCTTCTTAAAAACTTCCAGTGTTGGAGCATTCACAACTTCTGGAGGCAGGTTGTTCCAGTGCCTTAGTGGAATGCATGAAACTAGCCCAAAACAAAATATGATGTTAACATTGCAAGTATATAAATACTGTACCATATTTTGTAATTTAAAAAAAGCTCCCATTCAGCAGGACTTTTTTCCTGGAAAATACAAATTAAAATTTCCTTTCCATGTAATTTTACTGTAGATCAAGGGTTTCAAACTGTCGGCCCACAGGCTGGTTACATCATATGGAGGCTGCGCCCACCCCAGCTCCGGCAATGCAAAAAAAGTTGTGATACGTTGCGACACGTCATGTGATGTGGCGAGTTTGACACCCGTGCTGTAGATGGAGAGAGAGGAATCAGAGACATCTGCAAAGGAGGGGAGACAAATGATAAAGTAGCATTGTATCATTATGACACAAACCTCACCCTTTGTATACATGCATTATAAGGTTATAACAATAAATAAAAATAAAAATAAAAATAAAAATAAAAATAAAAATAAAAATAAAAATAAAAATAAAAATAAAAATAAAAATAAAAATAAAAATAAAAATAAAAATAAAAATAAAAATAAAATAAATAAAAATAAAAATAAAAATAAAAATAAAAATAAAAATAAAAATAAAAATAAAAATAAAAATAAAAATAAAAATAAAAATAAAAATAAAAATAAAAATAAAAATAAATAAAAATAAAATAAAGTTGGAAGGGACCTTGGAGGTCATCTACTCCAACCCCCTGCTCAGGCAGGAAACCCTATACCATTTCAGACAAATGGCTGTCCAGTCTCTTCTTAAAAACTTCCAGTGTTGGAACATTCAGCGCTTCTGGAGGCAGGTTGTTCCACTGGTTAATTGTTCTAACTATCAGGAAGTTTCTCCTTAGTTCCAGGTTGCTTCTCTCTTTGGTTAGTTTCCATCCGTTGCTTCTTGTCCTGCCCTCAGGCGCTTTGGAAAATAGCTTGACTCCCTCTTCTTTGTGGCAACCCCTGAAATATTGGAAAACTGCTATCATGTCCCCCCTCATCCTTCTCTTCATTAAACTAGACATACCCAATTCCAGCAGCCGTTCCTTATATGTTTTAGCCTCCAGTCCCGTAATCATTTTTGTTGCTCTTTTCTGTACTCTTTCTAGAGTCTCAACATCTTTTATTTGAATTGAAGGGGTGGACCTTATATTCTGATGATGCAATGTTGCATTTGTCATTTTGACAAAAACATCAGATTCTGCAGGTACATCCTGTGACATGCGACTCCATTCTGGTAGTAAATCAAGGACTACCTGGAAAATATGTTATGCGAGCTCAACCATTGTTTTCCCTTCCATTAGGGGCAGACCAGGGTAACAGCAAAATATTCTACTGTACTGCCGTGGGTAAATATATTTCCCAAGATAGCACCTTTGTTCCTCAGATTTCTGAAAGAGAAAATTCAATCCTAATGGGATAATAATTCTAACTGTAATTTGCAAAAGATGCTTTTGTTTTGGATGAGCTAATCATTTGGAATTGTTTTTACACGCATTATAATGTATAAAAGGGTGGGACAGAAACAGAAATGGACAGAGAGAGGGGGGGGTCTGATTACTCCTTGAATAAGTGTAATTTTCCCCATTGTGGGAAGATTTTATTATATTTCTGTTTGACTTATAAACATTGTGTTTATAAAAGTGTGTACTTAGAAATGCAATGTGAATTGACACCCAATGTCCAAATTTAGCCCACATACACAAGATTCTTCTGAAAGTTAAGCTGAGCCACTTTAGAGGCAAAACCAAAAAGCCTCATGCTGGTCTCCTCTTTGCCACTGTCTGCCAAGCCCTATTATTTGATTAAAAACAAATTATCCAATTCTCACCATTAGCACGTTTGTCACAGAGGTCATGATACTGCAACAACTGAAAAATATTGTTTGTGAAAACCTTACTTTGCAAGAGTGTATTTACAAAAATGTCAATAAACCTTCAGTTTCTGAAAAACAAGCAAGAGAAACTATTGAACATAACATTTTCTAACCTTTTTTCTGCTTTTCATTATCATTTCCTAGTCTAATCCTTATCCAGAACCAATATGTGCTTTATAAAAAGTATGATTTTTCTTAACCCCAGTTTATATACTGCATGGAGGATATTAAAGACACCCTTAAGTTCATCTTCTGGTGCATCCAAACAATTTTAAGAAGTTTCTTTTGCTGGCTATAGAAAATATGAAAAATAACAACATACTGTTTATCAATCAATTCTAAAAGAAACTTCTCTTATTTGTAAATTAATAGATATAAATAAAAATAAATATAGATTTATGAATGAGAAATGTTTGTATCTTTCCCTCCCCCTTCACTAAATAGCTACTTCAAACAGAAATAAGTGATATTTTTGCTGCAGCTTTGGATAGATACATTATTTTAAAGGATCTTCTTCTGACTACAAAAACCCACAAGTGATTCATCAAAGCAGGACATCAGTGCTATCCCATAAGCATAGTAGATCTAGCCCTAATCTTGTTATTGTCCAGCAACCTTCGTCTGTAATTAGGGATAATAATTTGATGTAATTAATTTAATTAAGTTGTTAAGTAACTAAGCATCAGTATGATGCTGGGGATAGAAATTAAATCTTTGTGGACCAGATTTCAGATCAGCTCACTCACCGTGCTAAGCTATAATGTGAGTTAGTTGTTGATATATCCATTATGATTTAGTGTTATGTGTCAACCAGACAACTATGTTTGGTTCAAAGAAACTATGATTTAAAAATCCTGGCTTGGTGTTACATATGAACCAGGCCACTGTGACTCAGCCTAGCCCAGCAAACATCCATAGCATTGCATCCAAACTGTCCTCACTAGTGTAGAGCTGTTATGAGAACAGAAATATTTAATACTCTACCATGAATCTTCTCTAGATTACCTTGAAATTCTTGAAAGAAGATTTGGGTTACTGTTACTGATAAACAAATATTTTTGAGCAGTCTGTAAAAAAGTAAAAAATCAGTAAGAAAAAAACACACCCTTCCCCCTGGTTTTGGGTTGTCTTCTGTGAAGCTATACTTTGGTTTACATAAACTCCTTTCCTTTATTTAATTAAAAAGCGGGCACTGTTATAAATTGTTAACAGTACACTCCTTGACAGAGCAAACATTAAAAGCTAGCCTATTTGCAATGAATTCTAAAGTAGTAGTGTACCTTCCATATATGTATGTATGTACATATGTAAATCCATGTAAATTAGGCATGATGATGCTTGGGACAGTAGAGATTCTTAGGAAGTGGCTCCTATGAATTCTGGTTGGGTTAATCATGCTGAAGCAGAAGACTTACTTTATAATTTTTTTAATTGTGCTCCAACTAATCATACTTAAGAAGCCCAGAGAGATCTGTCTTATTTCTGTGGATTAAGGCTGCAGGGGGTTAGCTCCTATCTGGGATTTGATTCTTTATTTTCCAATAATTCATTTCAAGTTGAACTCTAAGAACAAAACCCAAAGCTGGAGAGCAGATGGTGAGGTTCAAATTCTGCTTATGTGTCCTCCGTAAATGATCATTAGAGACTCTGTGTGTAAAACTGAAATATAACGAGAACAAAACCTTAAGACCACTCAGTAATTGGGATTTCTCTATAAATTAATACTGTCAGTTTAAAAACAATGGGAAAAGCTCAGATTTTCTTTCAACCAGATAAAAATGTTAATTTGACTGCTAACTTGTCCCTTTATTTACAAACCTAGTTAAATAAAATATACAGAGGTTTGTTGATTGTGTTTGATTTCATCTTTAGTATCTCTGCTACTTTCTTCATTTGTTTGCCTCTTCTTTAGGGGACTGTGAATCACGAAAGCTGTCACCACTATCAGTATCTTGTAAGAAAATGCTTAATTCCATAAACAGCAGACTGAAGATGAATTTTATAATGACTATTAAATGCAGTGGATAGGATTTAAACTGGATATATAAACTAAGCTTCCTTATCAAATAGATGAAGTCTGTTTCATTTACCTAGGATGACACAAGTCAGTAGCTACTTTCATAAAGCTGTACAACAAAGGAATTGAAGTATTAATGATGAAGGCAACCCTGAAGAAATCAATTGCTTCTGGCTTCTCATATTTGCATATATTGTATTTCTCATTGCTTATACATGTCTCTCTGCCCATTCTTTTCAAGGTATGAATAAAATCTAATCTAATTCAAAGCATCATCAATTTACTTATTTTTTTAAAAAAAATTGCAGATGCAGGATTTGCCTGTAGCCATGGCCTGCCTAAAAACATGAATCTAAAATTCAAGAGGATACAGCATATTCCACGTAGATGTGTATGGATCAACTGCACTTGGAATATCGAGTCAAGAAGACACCATAGAGTTAAAAAGGTATAGAAATCAGCATCCAATTTTATTAGGAAGCTAGGGCAGCTCCTCTACAAAGAAAACTATGGGACCATAGGACTTAAAATAAAGGAAGGCATGGTAGAGATAGAGTTCTGTGAGAAAACAGTTACCTCTGCTCAGGTATTCTGAATTTTTATATATCTTTATTTCATTTATCTGCCATGGGAAGTAGCCATAATAGGTTACAGAATAATCTACATATTCTTCTTTTATACAATATATTAGACAATATATTTATAATAAATAATATAATTTAATAAACAAAAGTAGTACCCAAATGTGTACACAATAGAATAGGACACTGCATACATTTATAAAAATCAATAAACGAACCCTTTGATCATTTATAATGATGATGATGATGATGGGAAATAACTTTTTTTTTTGTATCTTCTCCATCACAGAATTGGTCTTACATGGTCATTTTCAAATAATGGAATTTCCTTTCCATCTGAGTATTATCTTACTCCATGCCAGAAATTCAGATCTCCTATGTTCCTTGCTGAATAACTTTCTAAAGTGTAAAGTTCTAAATCAAAGCCATTCTACCCACACAATATGATTTGTTTCTCTGCTTCTGAGATACAATATTTGACTTGTTCATCATGATTAGAAGCTGATGTTTATCATTCCATCCACCAACACATTCAGTTTTAAGGTGATTATGCAAACTATAACAATTGCTGATAATAATATGCCATCAATATGCATGGTACCTTCTAAAAAGATATAACTTACAAAACTTTGATAAACACGACTGAGGAAAATGAAGGGAATATCAAACAGGAAGTGGTAGCAAAAAAGAAAAATAACTTTGGCATATGAAAGGTCACATGGCATAAAGATTTGAGGCCAAACTGGAGAATTTTCCAACAGGGATTTAAGGTGATGGCATAGTCGTTTAAATTCGAGAATACCTCTTGAATGTTGCTAGGCTTCTTATGAGGCAAGCTAAGAAAGTTTCTGGGTAACACCGGACCCATTTTATTTATGATTTTACTTAATTAATTGCCAAACATGCTCGCTTTGATTATATTTGTAAATGCATTACATCATATTATTATTATAGTTTTATTTTATTATAATATAAATTTATATTTTATTAGGGGCGTGAGCGTCATACAACGGGATGAGTTCCCATTCTTGTCCTAACTCCTCCTAGCAGTTTGAAAGCATGCAAATGCAAATAGATAAATAGGTACTGCTTCAGCAGGAAAGGTTACTGAATTCCATACTTTCATGCTGGTCACTTGATGATGGAAATGTCTCTCAGACAACACAGGCTTCGCTGGCTGTGAATCAGAGATGAGCACCACCCTCTTGAGTCGGACATGACTGGACAGGAGAAACCTTTAAACCTTTCAATATATATTATTATAATATGAAAATATGAAATAATTATAATTTGTTCACAGTTTATTAAATTGTATTGGTAGCTTAAAATTATTGATATTCTTTATAAACTTTCATTTTTCAAATGTGATGAACATTTATGGTGAGGTGCTTTAATACGACTTCATTAAGTCAGCGTTGACACCTAGTGACCACATAGGTAGATTTTGTCCATAATGATCTGTCCCTAGGTGTTCTTCATGTCATCCAGTGGTCCACCGCTGAAAAGCTGTTTGTAATAAACTAAACCGCACTAAACATTTGTTTTGTTCATCCTTATGGGCTTGTTAATTTGTCTCTGAATGAATAGTTCCTGTACCATACATATTAATCTGCTAGAAATGACGTTAAACTTTTTAAGTGCACGATCATGGCACAATCAGAAATAAGCAGATACCTTTGTCACCTATTTCTCCCACACATTAAATTTCCCAGCTAGAGAAGCCATAGGATAAGCCTGGATGCAGGTCCAATAAAAACAAAAACAAAATGGAATTCCTATAAACCAGGTTTCATTGTTTATGTATTAATTTGTTGACTATCATGCCATTGTTTCAGGAAATGTCTTAGGCAAACTACTATATAAACCTGACATGATCTGTGCCGGCCTAAGTGGAATTTTCCTCCAATGGGATTTTCCCATGTATTTTACCAAGAAATATAGATAGGGCAGGCTAGAAAAGTAAGTGCCCTCCTAACCATACCCAAGCACTCCAAATTTGTTGGCAATGTCCATTTTGCTCTCCGAGTTCATGGTGAGGTAACTGTAACCCTAAGTTGAATTTTCCTCCAATGGGATTTTCCTTGTATTTTACCAGGAAACATAGATAGGACAGGCTAGAAAAGTAAGTGCCCTCCTAACCATACCCAAGCACTCCGAATTTGTTGGCGATGTCCATTTTGCTCTCCGGGTTCATGGTGACCTAACCCTAACCCTAAGTGGACTATTGCTCCAATGGGATTTTCCCATGTATTTTACAAGGAAACATAAATAGGGCAGGCTAGAAAAGTCAGTGCCTTCCTAACCATACCCAAGCACTCCGAATTTGTTGGCAATGTCCATTTTGCTCTCCGGGTTCATGGTGACCTAACCCTAACCCTAAGTGGACTATTGTTCCAATGGGATTTTCCCATGTATTTTATCAGGAAACATACGTAGATAGGGCATGCTAGCAAAGTAAGTACCCTCCTAACCATACCCAAGCACTCCAAATTTGTTGGCGATGTCCATTTTGCTCTCCGAGTTCATGGTGACGTAACCCTAACCCTAAGTCCGTGGTGGCGAACCTTTGGCACGCGTGCCACAGGTGGCACACACCCTCTCTGTGGGCACGCGCGCCATTGCCCGAGTCCTAGGCCTTCAGCTGCATTTTATAAAACCTTTTCGCTTTAGGCCTCCGCCGCCGTGTGCAAAAAAAAAGGTTCAATCAATCAGTCAATTTCAACTTCTCGCGGGAAAAAAAAAGATCTCGCAAAGTTGGAATTGATTGATTGAACTTTTCAGTCCCACCCAGTCTGCCATTACCACTGCAGCCACACCCACCCAATGGGCCCAACCTTTCCAATCAGCCACACCCACCCAATTGACCACATCCACCCAATGGGCCACTCCCACCTGGCACCCGACGATACGTAAATGGGTTTTTGGTTGCAGTTTGCAGACTGGACAGCCATTTGTCTGAAATGGTATAGGGTTTCCTGCCTGAGCAGGGGGTTGGACTATATAACCTCCAAGGTCCCTTCCAACTTTATTATTATTACTGATCTAGACCAATATGAGAATCATAAAGTACCTGCCCAGATATCTTGCTTTTCTGAGGTTTTGGTTCAAAAATATAATAAAATGTATATTAAAATATATTTTGAGAGGAAAATACTGTTCACATATGTGAGTAGACTTAGGGAATAATATAAATGAAAATGTCATAGAATGGAAATTGAGCATTCTGCCTATTCCTATGCACCAATAGGGAATTTGGTATAACTACCTTAGAACTTTGTGTTTTGATACTGCATTATTAATATGATTTTATGCTGCATCTGTTAGCTTTTTTGTTGCCACTTCCAATTTTTAAATTGTCTGCTATTCTCCACTGGACTTTGCATTGTTTTTACAAATGTAAAAAGGTAACATTATCAATATTATAAGGTAACATTATCAATATTAGTAAGGAGTGGGGTTTTAGAGTTAGAATTCATCCACACTTTACTAGCACTGATAATAATCTGGATAATGAAACGTCTGTAAGAAAACAACCAAGCTCAGAAAACACCAAGGATCCCTTATAATATGTTTAAAATGATTATATATTGTTTTAGATAAACCTTCATTATTGAATGTTATAAAAGTGTAATGAATCAATACTATTGAAAAGGTCCTGTCCCTGGTCATCATCCATCTGTCTGCAATGGGCAAGGTACCCGGTGAAGATAGCTTAAAGATAGCTTAAAATTAGGCCTCTTCACATGCACTGCAGTACTGCAGTATTATTATCAAGCATATTTCAGTGTCTATCCAGGGGTAGGCAACCTCGGCTCTTTGATGACTCACGGACTCCAACTCCCAGAATTCCTGAGTCAGCATAGCTGACTCAGGAATTCTGGGAGTTGGAGTCCGTGAGTCATCAAAGAGCCGAGGTTGCCTATCCCTGGTCTATACCATAGAGAAGAATATCTGGATTGAACTGTGGAATTCCTGGTCCTCTCTGAGCTTGGCTGTTTGTTTGTAGACATTTCATTACCCAACCATGTAACCATCTGTGTGAATGCCTCAGCTATATGTTTTTAATTGTTTCCCAGCTAAAACTTTGGAGAAAATAGTCATTCAGATAATGAGTAAAACAATTCTATCTTGAAGTTACACTATTGCCAGCATGCAAGCATAATGGAAATTAAGATACTGTAATACTTGCATTATACCATCTCCTTCCAATGCTTCAGGGCAATGAAGTGATTTGTTTTTGATTATCTATTTGATCGATTTAATTTTTGAGTTAGGTTGAAAGTATGGCAGATTTCTCAGATTTTCAGCCTCATGTGTCCCTGTCCAACTTATAAAATCTCATTTTTATGGACTTTAAAGATCACAACTTCCACCAAAGCTAACTGGAATTTCTATAAAAACTGGTAGGGAAATGGAACCATATGACTTTTTGGCTCCTGGGATGTTTTGTCAAAGAATACAGAATGGCATCTAAATGAAAGATGGCAGATTTAAATGAGCTATCTATGTCAACTCCACATAAAATGGAAATATCCGTACACAGCAAGAATATTGTAAAGATAAATGAGAATTAATATATTCCCCACTTAACATTTCAACAGTAATTGAACTAATATGCAGTAAATATATTCTAGCAACTTTCTCTGATCTGTTTGGAAATTGAATAAGAACCACAATATCAATCACTGATGCATGGTTTAATAAGTTGAACAGAGAAATTAGGAGTGCTTTATTGTGCGTATACTGATACATTGTACAATTAAAATAAACACATTGACCCAGAAATTTGTTTTTTGTATATCCCTGTATGAAGAAGAGTCATCTGCACAATTATAAAATTATATTTTGACAAAATGGACTCTGCTCTTTCTCTCTCATTTTTCTTTCAGATTCCGGTATGACACCAAAGCAGCACTGAGAATTCTTGTAATAATAATAAAGGTTGGAACTGGAGAATATAAGGTCATTGGGAGAGAATCCATGTGGGTCTCTCTGTGGTTATTACCTTGAGACTCAAATAAATATCACCTTATGATAGCAGCTGAACATTTGAGAGCTTTCCAAACAAAAGAAAAAATTGCAGCTGCACCAATGCTGCAAAACTGAATGCCAGCTGCCAAGCTACTGAGCTTTCAATATAAGCAGTTGATTACTGTTCTGTTTTGAAATTTACTTTCTCAGCTCAATGAATGACGTCAGTGGAATTCAAAAGTATGCAATTCTGTCTGGTATAAAATAGAATCTAGGAATACAGGATATGAGCATCATATCAATACTGAGTATAAAAAGATACAATGGAGTCAAGCCTTTCACACTGCTCCAGGAATGGACAACTTTGTTTGGCACTACCCTTCAAAGAATTCATAATAAACCATACAACCCACTTGGATTTCTAAATTAGTATGCTTCCCTAAATCCTTGGGTGCTGAGTGATTCCAGAAAAGAGGAAAATATTTCTGCTTAAATATTTGAATTGTGTTGCTCCAACACTGGCTCTTGAAAAATTGTTACCAAATTGCAATTTTTAATCTGATGGAAGGGGGAAATAATTAAATATATATTAGCTATATTTCATTGTAATGTGCTTTTAATATACTTCCATTACATTTTTTCTCCTTTACTTCCCCCAATTTGTCCTGGTTACCTATTCCTCGGCATAAAGTTCCAGAATGCTCCTCAAAGGACAAGTGTAGCCTTCCTCTGTGAACATTTGTATGATGTTTTGTAAAAATGACAGAACCTTAGCAAAGAACTTACAATGTTTTTTTCCAGGCAAACTGAACTCAATTCCATATAAGAAAGTGATGTTTCTTTTATATTTAGCCAATCTAAATATTTAGCAATATTGGAATTCAACATTGTGGAAGCACAAGCAATAGAACACAGTCAAACTAGAGTCTTCGACTTTAAGAGAGCTAATTTCAATAAACTTAAAGAGGGCTTGGGAAGGATTCCATGGATGAGAATCCTCAAGGGGAAAACAAGAAGCTTGGGAAATTTTGAAAAGTGAGATAATAAAAGCCCAGTCTAGCACAATACCAACAAAGAGGAAAAATAACAGCTCTCAAAAGAAACCAACATGGCTGCATAAAGAACTCTCTGATAAATTGAAAGATAAAAAGGACAAGTATAGAAAGTGGAAAGAGGGGCACATAACTAAATCAGAATATCAGCAAATAGCCCGAGCCTGCAAAGATGAAGGCTCAAAATGAACTAAGGCTTGCGACCAAAGTCAAAAATAACAAAAAAAAGCTTCTTTCAACATGTAAAAAACAAGAAAAAAGTGAAGGAAATGATTGGTCCATTAGTGGGAGAAAGTGGCAAGAAGGTGACAAGCAACAGGGAGAACTCATTTTTTGCATCTGTCTTTACACAAAGGGAAAAAACAGACCAACCTATCAAAAACAGTACCATAAAAAACAGAATAGAAACACAAGTTAAGATAGGCAAGAAAATGGTAAGTGAGCACCTGTCCAGCCTAGACGAGTTCAAATCACAAGGACCTGATGGATTACACCCCAAGGTTCTCAAGGAACTGGCAGATGTGATCACAGAACCATTGAACTATATTTTTCACAGATCCTGGAGCACTGGGGAACTACCGGAGGACTGGAAAAGAGCTGATGTAGTTCCCATCTTCAAAAAAGGGGAAAAAATGGATCCAGGAAATTACAGACCTATCAGCCTGATCAGCCTGGGAAGATTCTGGAAAAGATAATCAAACAACGAATCAGTGAACACCTAGAGGTAAACAAAGTCATTACTAAAAGCCAACATGGGTTTGTCAAAAACAGATCATGTCAGACAAATCTTATTGCATTCTTTGACCAAGTGACAAAATTAGTGGATCAGAGGAATGCTGTGGATATAATTTACTTGGACTTCAGTAAGGCATTTGATGAAGTAGATCACAATCTACTACTTGATAAGATAGAAAAATGTGGATTAGACAGCATCACCACCAGATGGATCCGTAGCTGGCTGACCAGCCGTACTCAGCGTGTGGTCCTCAATGGTACTGCATCTACATGGAGGGAAGTGTGTAGTGGGGTGCCCCAGGGCTCTGTTCTGGGCCCAGTGCTCTTCAACATCTTCATCAACAATTTGGAAGAGAGGATAAATGGGGAATTCATCAAATTTGCAGACAACACCAAGCTGGCAGGAATAGCCAACACTCCAGAAGACAGGCTTAAGATACAGGAGGATCTGGACAGACTTGAACACTGGGCGCTATCTAACAAAATGAAATTCAATGGTGAAAAAAGTAAGGTTCTACATTTAGGCAAGAAAAACCAAATGTACAGGTATAGTATAGGGGGTACCTTGCTCAATAGTAGTAACTGTGAGAGGGATCTTGGAGTCCTAGTGGACAATCACTGAAATATGAGCCAGCAGTGTGCTGCAGCTGCCAAAAAGGCCAACACAGTGCTAGGCTGCATTAACAGAGGGATAGAATCAAGATCACGTGAAGTATTAATACCACTTTACAATGCCTTGGTAAGGCCACACTTGGAATACTGCATCCAGTTTTGGTCACTACTATGTAAAAAAGATGTTGAGACTCTAGAAAGAGTACAGAGAAGAGCAACAAAGATGATTAGGGGACTGGAGGCTAAAGCATATAAGGAACAGCTGCTGGAATTGGGTATGTCTAGTTTAATGAAGAGAAGGACGAGGGGGGACATGATAGCAGTTTTCCAATATCTCAGGGGCTGCCACAAAGAAAGGGAGTCAAGCTATTTTCCAAAGCGCCTGAAGGCAGGACAAGAAGCAACAGATGGAAACTAATCAAGGAGAGAAGCAACCTAGAACTAAGGAGAAACTTCCTGACAGTTAGAACAATTAACCAGTGGAACAACCTGCCTCCAGAAGCTGTGAATGCTCCAACAGTGGAAGTTTTTAAGAACAGACTGGACAGCCATTTGTCCGAAATGGTATAGGGTTTCCTGCCTGAGCAGGGGGTTGGACTAGATGACCTCCAAGATCCCTTTCAACATTATTATTATTATTATTATTATTATTATTATTATTATTATTATTATTATTATTATTATTATTATTATTATTATTATTATTATTATTATTATTATTATTATTATTATTATTATTATTATTATTATTATTATTATTATTATTCCTTCTTTCAATAAATGCTCCTCCAAACAGATCTCATATTGCCTACCATCTTTGCAATTATTCATCCCATTTCCCTGTCAAACACAATTCATTTTTGTCTCTGATAAATTAATTTTCAGATCTATAGTGTTTATTGCATTATACAGTCTATTGAACAGTTACTGCAGACCATTCAGCTTCTAGGCCAAGAATACAGCAGCAACTGCACGTGAAATATTATGCATCACTGATGTCGCCACAGGCATTTTTTATATATTTATCCATAAATATATGTAAACACCAAGGGGATATCGCACATTTTTATCCTATGCCCTTCACTGAGCATTCAGTTTATTTTTACTCATTCTTTAGTATATCATATATCACCCTTATTGCAACCAGCCTTCAATTCCTTAGTCACATGAAACCATCTGTAATTTAAGCCTCTTCATTTTATCATTCATATTCTATAGAACAATAAATATGCAGTAAGCTTTCTCGCATGCAAATATTTGTCCATAACCTGCTGAAGAGCAAAAGTTTTGGGCTGTACTTCTTCTGTCACCTTTTTCCACCTGTTTCCAAATATTGCTCATTCTTATCTTTTGTACCCTTTCAATCAAAACTCTGTCAATCACCTGCCCCAGCATTCTCAGCAAACTAATTCCCCTACAGTGTTTTCATTCTTTTTTTAAAAAAAACCTCATGCTACCTTCCCCTTGTATGAGATGATAGAATTCTTCCCAATATCAGGAACAGATGCTAATTTTATGCACACATTAAACATTCACACATGTACTCTATGAGCAGACATTATCCACATAACATTTCTCTGCTTTACCATTGTCTAAATTCTCACATTATCAATTGCTTCCTTTTCAGCATTCTTTCTTCAGCACTAATATTGATAGCATGCATTTCAGTTCTATTTGCTGACATACCATTATCATTCATCCTTTTTCTCTCTGTGTGTGTGTGTGTGTGTGTATGTATGTATGTATGTGTATGTGTGTATGCACGCACACATAGCTATATATATTATGATACCTTATTCTCATCACCATTTTTGCACATTTTCTTTGCCAAAGCCTTTTTCACTTCATCTTTCTATCAAACCTTTTTTTTCATATTTCATATTACAATAGCTCCAAACACTTTGTGACATTCTAAAACATAATTATTTTTAATCAGTTCCCAGCTTCTTTCACATCTCTTTCCTTACTTCCATCTCCCATTTGCTCCATTCAGAAAATAACTCTTGTCTAATAATTTTCATACAGGATGTATTTTCTCTTTCTGCAGTAATTTTACTTTCACTTTCATTCCTTTGCCTTTCCATTTCCCAGTATACATTATATTATAATCAGTGATTTTTTTGTAAAAAAAAAAAAAAAAAGGTGCCGGAACTCACGCGTCTCATACAACCCACTTTACCTACCCTACAAGGTTCCATCCAAAAAAGGTGCCAGAACTCCGTTCTGAGCGTTCTATGAGAAAAAAACCCCTGATTATAATGATCTGTTTAATATTCAGAATCTCTCATGTCTCCTATATCTTGTATTCTGTCTTCCATCACAAACAAATTAATCATGATTTTAGATTTATATTCATAACTGAGTGTCATCAAGTCAGTATCAGCTAATAATGACCACATACATAGATTCTTTGTATGGCAATCTATCCCTAATCTGTTCTTTCAGGTCTCCCCATGATATAATCATTGCCATTGTAACTGAATCCATCTACGTGATTGCTGATTATCCTCTTCTTCTCCTTCCTTTCACCTTTCCCAACATTAGAGCCTTCTCCAGAGAGTTGGGTCTTTGCGCAATGAATCTGAAATGGGATCATTTGAGATTGGTTATCAGTATCTCAAGGAAGAACTGTAGGTTGAAAGCAGATGTTTACCAGACAGTATTGTCCTCATTGAGTTTCTGAATATCTTAATTACTCTTTATGTACCCTCTCATTAAATTCCCAACATGCATTCCATTCATTGAATGGAATGTTGTACCTGTACAGTTTTTCCAAAACCTTATATGCTTCTTGCACTACCAGCATTTACCTGAGTATATAACATGCAAACATAACCAAACAATCTTGTGGATGTTTGACATGTTTGTGTTGTTGCTGCCTTGTTATTATTATCTGCTTTTTAAAATTGTATATTGTTGATGTTGTGAACAATCCAGAGTCAGTTGGAATCAGGTGGTACTTAAGTAAAAATAAATAAAATAATAAAATAAATAAAATAAAATATTAAAATAAAATAAAATAAAATAATAAAAATAATACATTACTTTTTTATTACTCTTAGGGAAATGGTCCATACTGTAGTGTATTCCAGAGTGTGAATGGTAACTTTTCCTTTTCTTACAGTTCACCTAGTCCTTTTAAAGGACATACCTGCCTTCATCTCATTCCCAATCCAATGAAGACATGTCTTAAACTTGTGTTTAACTGTTCTGGATTTAAAGTAGTGCTTCCCTATTTCTTCCAACCCAAGTACAGTTTTTACAGAATTTCAAGAATGATGCTGGAAAGATGTGATCAAAGGCTAGAATCTGCCTAGCTTCTATCATCCACTTCAGACTATATGGGCATGCGCCTCTTAAGTCACTTAGAACTGCCTTTCATGACCATTGTTATAATGTAGACCTGTGTCTACATTATGCTCTTTGAAAAATCTTAGTAATGCAGTAAGTGATTCAGGTATAGTGGTCTTCTGAGACAACTGTTTAATGCTCTCTCTTGAGACAGATGCTAATTCTTGCTACATAGGATATTAATTTAAACTGGGAAAGAAAGCCAGGTTCTGCCTGTTGTGCATTGCTGGTTCTATCCCAATTAAGTGGGTTTTCTTTTGCATTTGCCAACAGAGAGCTTCATGTGGCCGTACATTTTGCTGTTTTCATTGCTGGGGGTAAGGGTAGGGGAAGATAGTGTACTTTTCCAATTTTTGTGTCATTTCTGAATATTGCTGACAACTTCTATACCTCCTGTATCCCCAAGCCTGTTACTCAATGGGTGGCACAGGGTGAATCCCTGCCACTTCAACCTGTGTTCTGTCACCAGGCATGTAATTTGTCAGTTGGGCTATTATTTAGACATGAGTTTAGTGCTTTTCAGAGAAACATTAGATCTAAGTTAAGAAAAGCTCCAACTCGCCACATATTGGTGGTTATTTTTTCCAGTTGGTAAATCACACATGGAATACAAAAAACACAAAGAAGGGGATTTGAAACAAAGCTGAAGAATCAACTGTTTTCCTTTACTTATCCCGCATCAAAATGTAAGGGTTACTGAGACAGGTTAAAACTTGGCCATGGGAGCAGCACAATATATGTTAGCACACCTTTCTGAAGGCTGGAAGAAATGGCATTGACATACTGACCATCCAGCTGTGTCCTTATTTATGCCTCTTACTTTTTTTTTTTTTTTTACTTTTTATCACTCTAATTTCCATATCTTTCTTACCACTTTTCTCTTTCCATGACATCGAGCAATGGTACATTTAAAAAAGACACATTTCATTATTTTTATACATTTGTCATTGCTTCTTATTTATAAATGATTTTGTGTTTTATATAGATGGATACTTTTCATCTTTTGTTTCCTAGTATGCAACCATATGCTAAGTTGCTTTTGATACACTGCATTTTCAAAGGACAGAAGGGGAAAAATAATTCAGAAATATTTCAGAAAACTCATGTATAATTTATCCCAATCTTCTCAGGCTGCAATAAAAAAAACCTGGATAGTTTTTTTTTTCCCCTGGAAAGCAAAAATACTTGATAAGTTCAGTCTGGTTGGTCATATCAAACCTGCAGATGTGATTTCCCTAAGCTCGTAAATAAAATATTAGGGTGTCTTTTTATTGTTTGTGGGCTGTCATCAGCCAATCACTCAGCTGACATGGTTAAAGGCTATGCAGATTAGAAGGGCAGCTGTTTAACAATTGTCACCGTTACTTTGGAAACCAGAGGACATCTGATGGTACAAATGGTGGTTGCTAAGTGATACATTCAGGTAAAACAACCCCTTTGATTTCAGCATAAAAAGTACTAAATCCAGTGACCAGATCTGAGATGCTTATGATTATTAGAAGATTTTTAAAATATAATACAACTGTTTATACTCTTTGCTACTATTACTCAATGGTAAACACATTGTTTCAGTGCTCTACTCTCAGGGTGCAAAACACTAGCCAATCACATTTTTATCTAGTGTGCTGAGTGATCCCAGCTTATGTGGTTAGTTTGTGACCTTGTGTGGCAAACAAAGCTAGAAAATTGGGTTAATGGGAGAAAAAAAAACCCACAATGAAACTACATATGGGTAACTGGGTCGTGCACATTCAGCTACAAAAACCTCTGTTTTCCATTTGTATACTTCTTTTCCATTTGGGATTTTTATAAGTTTTCTACTCAAAATGAAAAAATGCCTCGAGGAGGACATCTCCAGAAAGAAGCAATGATGAAGCAGAAGTTGAGCAATTTTGCTATCATTGTATTTGTATCAATCCTACTCTTTCTTGTACAACAATGACAAACATGGTGTTTAGATCCCGTTATTCCTCTTTTCATGGGCTAAATGGTTGAATGCATATAATAATAAGTAACAGATCCAACAATAAAAGAGTACATTTAAAAACAAAAGAGTCATCAGCAAATCTCTTCAAAATGGATACTTTTTCACTGTTGGCTAATATAATCTTCCAGTAGTCCAAGAAATAGAAAGGAAAGAAAAACAAACTGCCAGATAGAAAAAAATCTGATGGAAAGATGTTCCCCAATATAATGATCATAATATCCTTGAAAGAACTGCAAGAATTGTATGTCCATCACCCCAATTCCTTCTGCTCCACTTCACAGAACTTTGTTTTCTAGAATTATCCACAAAAATAAAATTACTCTCAGATCAGTTTATTTTAATTTCTACTGTAAAGATGTGCCCACTGAATGGGAAGTAATGAAAGATTTGTGGTGTTTAATCTGTTTTGTTTTACTCATATAATGTTGGAACATACAGTAGAGATGACTGAAAGCTGATGGATAGTGAACTGTTGATTCAGATATTTATTGTAATCAAGACTAAATGCTGCCTTAAGAATACTAGAAACAATCTTATTCTGAGTCCATGACTAACAGTGACTGTTTTCACTTTTACGCAAGGGACTTTCTGACCTCAACTGGAGAAGCTAAAAATTGACCCTCTAGTAATCTTGTATGCAAGGTATGATCATTTTGGAAACACTGCCTTGATCATAGAGATTAAATTGAAGCCAAGGAAGCCACCCTGAGTCTGCTTCACTTCATGTACATTATGTTCCAGAAGTAAATTTCCTCCATTTGCATCATTTCTTGGATTCAGCCATTCCCAGCATCCAGAAGAAGAAAAAAAGACTCACAAATAGTTATAAGCTGCCAGTACAAGGAGAAAACAGTGCCCTTGATTTGAGTTACTGCACAATTTTATGAGTTAATTGAATGGGGTCTGACCTTTATGTATTGAGTACGATCATTCTCATTGTGAAAGGCAGTTTCTCCCTGCTCAGTAACCATGGAGTGTTACCAAAAGAAGCAGAAACTCATCTCTGAGTATCCCTGGAGTCCATTTCTAGGAGACCAAAAACCAAGCCAGACTCATTGACTGCCTGTCCATCAGCTATCTATTCATATCCTTTGGGCTTAGTTTTAGAGCTGGAGTGCTGGAAAATGTTACTTTTCTGAACCATTTTATGGCTTCTGTGAATCTCTTTTTAAAAAACTTCTGAACTTAGTTTTTCCTGCACCACATTTTTAAAAATTCTATTTTCCTTTGTAGTACCTAGACCTCAAGTTCTGAGCATTAAAATATAATGGACAGTGAGTAGTTCATTATGAGTTTTTCAAGTGTCACTTTCCTGCAACCTAGAAACTAAATGTCTACATTCTGGTTTGTAATAGGATCTTTGTGTTGATTCAGTTTCTGAATGCCATGCACTACCACACAGTCTCATGGGAAGTAGAATTGGCTACCATGCTGCTGTATTTAAAATGACAACAGAAGATGTGCCAGTTCAACCAGATATTTGCAGGGTTCCGGCATGAAATTGGATTCTTAAACTGAATTTTGCTTTTATTCTTGTTTTTTAAACGTCTTGTTTTGACATGAATGATTAATTTTCTTATAAGTGAATAGAGAAACAATTACATTGTCCTTTTAGGACACTGCTGTTTTATTCTTTTAGGATACTGTCCTAGGTTCCTTCAGGAAGAGGAGAAAAATTATATAACCCATACAGAAGAGAGAAAATTCAGAAGCTATGTACTTTCTTACATCAAAGTGTGCACTGACAGTGTGACAAGGGATAAGTGCATCAGAGTCTATGGAAACTGCAAACCCTGGATGACTGCAGAAGTAAGATCACTCCTGAGAGCCCGGAACTCTACCTTTAAGGCAGGGGACAGGGATGCATACAGAGAGGCCAGGGCAAATCTCAGAAGAGGCATTAGGACGGCGAAACAACAATATAAATGCAAGGTGGAGAACCACTTAGCGAATAATAACCCAAAGCAAGTGTGGCAGGGACTGCAGCATTTAACCAACCACAAGGGCAATACGAGGAACACGGTGTACACCGATGCCTCGCTGGCAGAGGAACTGAACATCTTCTTCGCTCGTTATGAGGCAAATGAACCAGACCGCGTAGCCCCTGCTGGCCGGCCTTCGGATTCTCAGCCACTCACCTTGCACGAACACCAGGTGAGAGCTGTATTGAAGGCTGTGAACCCCAGCAAAGCTGTAGAGCCAGATGGGGTACTGGGGACTGTGGTAAAGAATTGTGCTGATCAATTATCAGGGGTCCTGATGAGGATTTTTAACATCTCCTTGCAAACAGCCTGTGTACCATCATGCTTGAAAGCAGCTACCATTGTCCCAGTTCCAAAGAAAACAGCAATCAGTTGCCTAAACGACTACAGACCCATTGCATTAACGTCTGTAGTGATGAAATACTTTGAAAGATTGGTTCTCCAACATCTTAGGACATGCCTCCCACTGGACTTTGATAAACATCAGTTTGCCTACAGGAGAAATAGGTCGACAGACGATGCCATAGCTACTGCTTTACATTCGGTAGCAAGTCATCTGAAGAAACCTGGAAACTATGTCAGGATGCTTTTCATTGATTATAGCTCGGCTTTTAATACCATTCTGCCGAGTATCCTTATTGAAAAGCTGACTGACTTGAATTTTCATCCCTCCATTTGTGATTGGATCAAAGACTTTCTGAGGGACCGGTTACAAACAGTGAGGGTTGGGTCTGTTTTATCCACCTCCCTGAAGCTTTGCACTGGCTCGCCACAGGGCTGCATGCTTAGCCCCTACCTATACTCATTGTACACATATGATTGTGTATCATCCAACCCGTCCACTGCGATCATCAAGTTTGCAGATGACACCACCGTGGTGGGTCTCATTACAGGTGGAGATGAGACAGCGTACAGGGGGGAGGTACAAAAACTATCCTCATGGTGCCTAGAGAACAACCTGCACCTGAACATCGGCAAGACGAAGGAGATGGTGCTAGACTTCCGGAGGAAAAGAGAGGAACCTGCCCCACTTTACATCGGAGGGGACTGTGTGGAGAGAGTTCCCTCCTTTAAATTCCTGGGAGTCTATCTCTGTGAAGATCTTACCTGGAAAATTAATACAGCCCAGGTGGCCAGAAAGGCCCAACAGAGACTCCACTTCCTCAGGGTCTTGCAGAAGAACAGGGTAGAACGACGACTCATGACCCTCTTCTACCGGTCTACTATCGAAAGCGTTCTCACATATTGTATTGTGGTTTGGTATGCTGGCCTGACAGCCGCGGACAGGAAGGTATTACAGAGGGTGGTGAGCACGGCACAAAACATCGTGGGCTGTTCCCTGACACCACTGGATGACATCGCAAGGGCCCATTGCCTTGGTAGAGTGAGAAAAATTCTCAGGGATGACTCTCATGCTGGTCGCTACCTCTTTACTCTCCTACCATCGGGTAGGAGATACAGAAACATAGCCAGCCGTACCAACAGGCTGAAGAACAGCTTTTATCCATGGGCTGTCAGGCTCTTGAACGGGACATAATAATAATAATTTTATGCATGACAGACCCGAGAGGCCGGCGTGCTGTGCAATTAGCTCACAGGGTGTAATAAGTTGGGGGTTTGTAGTCACTGTGAGTTGTGGGGGGGGCACGGAGGAAGGCTCAGCCAATCTCACTGTATACATGCTATACTTTGATAATAAAGGTTCATTCATTCATTCACAAAACCATATATTTCACCACGTATCTTTTCAATTATAAGTAATTGAGAAAATAGTACAATATTTTATGTTGGATATTAATGGTGAATATTAAACAAGGGTCTCAGTTTTGGATCTTGCTCTGTGCTATTAATCCAGATCCTTTTATAAAGAACTTACAGAAAATTGAACTGGGACCTCCTATGCCTTCTCCAATCTAATGTCTTCCAGATTTGATGGGATTGGAAATCTCAGCCTGATGCTCTCTAAATATATTGGGATTGCTTTCAGGCATGATGGCTAGGAAATCTGAAAGTCGAAATCCCAACATGCGTGGAAGGCCACAAGTTGAAGAAACGTGTATATGCAAACACATGCTGCTCAGAATAGAAGGCAGCCCAGCAATGCCTTCCAAATCTGACTTCTTCATGGGTTGATAATCTGCAAAGAAACCCTGGACATAAATCTAGCATTCCCATCATTTAGAGTACTGTATGTTAACAACTCAGTCTCCTCCTTCTCATGGTTCACAAGATAGCAAATAACCCATAAAATTTTGGACTTCATTATTAACCATGGTAATTAATCTGTAACTTCCATATTGAGAATTGCTATATCATATAATTAGTCCCTAATGCTCAGAAATGCCTAGTCCAACTGATCACATCTCTTTAAACAGATCTTCCTTAGATTTTCTGCCTAAAATTCTTAAGCATTCCTCATATTCCTGTTCTCTCCTGGAATGGTTAATAAGAATTGCATGATAATTTCATCATGTGCTGGAAATAAGTTTCTTCTCTAGACATTCGTTGATGGCCCCCAGCTGGAGCAGGAAATTTAATTTATAATAAAACAGTATCATGTCATGGGCTAAGTTTCACTAAAATATGGCTTGGTTTATACATCAGATTTCCTTATGCTCCACATTAAGTTCTAATGTGATTCACTTGTATCTGGCTTAGTTTTACCAGTCACCCCTGTCCCTGGGATTCGTTCAGCAACATACAATAGTGCATCTTAAATGCAGATTTAGCACTGTGAACTCAGCCTATGTAGAAGCATGATGGAGAATAACACAATAGTTATCAATTACAATTTTGAATTCGAGTCATTGCCATTGAAGGTTTCTTTTGTGCTTCCCATCTAAAGTATCTCAGACTTATGATTCCCTGCTTGCTGTCATATTCAAACTGACCCTTGCAGTTCTTTAGATTTTTCACTCAAACAACAGTTTAATTATACAGCACTAGTAGGCAAAGTTGTTTATTTCCATGGATTTGGATATTCATAAATGTACATGATAGAAATTATTCCATTTTAAAAAGGTATTAACAGAAAGTCTTCTGGTGAGAATAAGCTTGCTTGCGCCTAGCCTGTCTGTTCATACATACATAAATATGTGAATACACTACCATGCTGTAGAGATATCCATACTTTGTGTGGATATGTGTGAATCTGTGTGCACACAGGCTCACAAAATCTATGGGTCCTCTAGTGATGAGGCAACTGAAAAAAAATCAATACTTGCCATGTAGCATGTAACCAATAGAATAAGGGGAATGATTTATGGATGGAAGGATGCAGTCAGAATCATCTGGGGCCTTGTACAGAGAGAGAAGGAGAGAGGAATAAGAGAGAGGGATGGTGTGAGCTGGATTGCAGCGGTTATTTCTACTGTATGGCCAGATTTTTTTTTTCTGCAGCAATATCCCCTTTTCTCTAGCACTGAGCGACAGAGTTAAATGACTGGCAACGTGTGGAATATAGCATGGATCAGTTTTCCTTACCTGGACTCTGGCTTGAAAATCTGTATCATGACACATGTACAGTTCATTTTTTTAAAAAATAGAAGGGACTCTCCAGAACACCCTTTGCTCCACCAGGTATGTCCGTTCTTAATGATCACCATAGTCGAGCGTCTCTGCGTGACCACAATTAAAGAGGCTCAACTAATCTGTGAGCTTTGTCTGCTTGCTTGCTTGCTTGTTTTTGCTTGTTTTTAAATGTATTGTTTCAATATTATATACTGGAGGGAGGGGGGACATGTGCAAATGGGGGCTAAGCAAGAACTATTTGATGTAAGAGGAGTTTGTGGTGTTTAGTATATGCTTATTGTATAAGAAAGGCATGCTGCAGTGTTGAAGTATTGTTGAATGCCTAGGGTAACTTTGGGCAAGGTGGCATAACTGTTGATGCCAGAAAGAAATAATATTTTATTTTTCCAGTTATAATTCAGACAAAAGCTTGGGAAAGTAACATCTGTTTCTGTTTCTGTTTGACCTGAATGCTTACACATCTGCTTAGAAATCCATCCTGTGATTTTAATAGAACTTTCTTATAAGACAGTCCATGGATAATAGAAGCCTCTGAAATGCATTTTGTTACAAGTTGCGCCTTATATGTCAAATATTATTTTCTCTTGTTATTATTTACAATTTGATCTATGCCAAGTTATTATTCAGTAAAACTTTCTCTGTATTTGAGAAATAAATACTGAGATAAAGTTTTCACCTGCACAGTTTCTCACAAAATAAGATAGTATTTGTGCCTTTGTGTGTATAAAAAAACCTTCCTATTAAACTCCATGAACCTGTATATATCATTCAAAGGCAGGTATTGTCAATCATTTTCACCTATTCAAATTATTGGAATTGTTCTGACAAATAACTCTGAACAATGAAAATGAGTTGGGTGACGTCTCTTTGGTATAGTTTATAAAAATATGGTTTAGTGACTATATCTTAATGAAACAAGTCACCAATTAATCTGACATGTGATTCCATAATAAAAGAAAGGTGACTTATATAATTATATCTATAAAACCAATTTTGTCAAAATAATGCAGAAAATGAAGTTTTTGATTGATTTGTTCTAACATGAAATATAATTTCAAGAACAAAGTTGTCTGAGATATTGTGTTCAGTCCCAGACATGACCACTGACCCTTTTCAACCACAGTATGGTAGTGATATTTTACATTATTTTATTTTATCCATGGTTTCCAAATCACTTTATTTTACTTAATAATGCATTTGGCTCACTTTATTTTATGAAAGAAAAGGTAGGCATACAGCATACAAAAATTAATCACTGTGTATAAAAGTATCAGTGGCTCAAGGTGGGGATTGCCCAGTGTCTGATGTTTGCAGAGAAATGGGAATATTGCATCTTTAACACTCTACAAGAATAATAACCATTCAGTAGTCAAATGTACATTATTTGTGATCTAACAAGGGATGTGCATGTATCTTGAAATCCTGGATGAAATTGTATGCAAAGATCTAAAAAAAACTCTGGTTATGTTTACATATGATCATTCTGTGACTTCCTGGATTCCTTCCTATAGTTTGTGAACTTGCAGGTCACTGCCTTCCTCAACCTGGCTCTTCCAGATTTTTTTAGAATGGAAACTACTGAAACTTGGAAGTCTTACCTCTAAAGGATATAAAGGCTTTTAGGCTAATATTCCTGTGATTTCACTGTATGCATTGAATTAGTTACTGTGGGTATATCATATCTGGACTGCAAAAATCCAGGCAATTCTTAGAAGGCAGCAGAAAGATAATATAAAACTTTACCCTATGCTGCCACCTTTAGTCTTATAGATTTTTATAGTCCAGGTAGAGTGTGCCTGTTAATTGACTAGGTTCATCTAACCCAACTGCAGGTAGTCATTGACTTACTACCACATGGCTAAGCAAGATGTGATTGTTAAGCAAATCATCATGTGACTTGACAGATTTTTAGGGCCATTTTTACCCTAGGTGTTAAGTGAATCTGGCATCCCTCATTGAGTTTTCTTGTCAGAAATGAACTGAGAAGGTTGCAAATCATGATTCATTGGCTGCAAGCCACTGCAAGTGTTGTAAATACAAGATGGTTGCCAAGTGCCCAAATTATGATCATATGACCACAGGAATGGTATGACAAGGATGGATTACAAGTCACTTTTTCCAAGCCCATCATTTATATCTTTGAACCATCATTAAGGAAATAATAGTAAATCAAGGACTACCCTGTATTAATGGGTTTGTTTGCTTTGTAGTGGGGGGAAAATGGCTTTAAAGAATACATGAATTTTCTGGACATATTGAATGTGGAGATTTCCCCTGAAAGGAAAGGGACAAAAACAAATTTGAATTGTGCTTCATAAGCCCATTACATCACATAGTAAGTATCCTGAGGATGTGAGAAGCTAACTTAAGGTGGATCCTCCTGGGATGTTAAAAACACCCCCCTCCTTTCCCTTTCCTATCTTCTCAAAGAGGATTTCCTTAACTGATCCCTCTCTTTAAGGAAAACCCTGAGATTTAGAATTGGTAGCATAGCAGCAGGCAGTCTAGGATGAGGAGACAACAATTGTGAAGCATTCCCAGTTTGTCCTTCTGTATGTCATTAAATTTCACTGAATTTTGACCTCATTCTAAAAGTTCGAAGATATGAACTCTTCTCTTAGGATAAAAAGGCGTATTATAATTTTTCATGGAAGATTTCCATTTATCTAATGCTTATCCTTAAAAACTTGCAAAGTTCCAGTATTTTCAGTGGTCAGCAAGGCTTTTCATTTTTATAAAGCTTTTACTGATGATGGAGTTTATTATATTGCCACTTCATTTCCTGGGTTTTGTTACTTTCAAATAATTTATTTTTCAAAATTATATTTTAAAATATAATATCTATTAACATATACATGTATGGATGTGATGATCACATCATTTTTGTTTCTCCCTACTGCTTCATTGCTATCAGCCCTTGTGATATCTTTCCTTTAGGCTTAGTGTGTTGTACAAACGCACATATGATGGCAGAGGGCTCAACAATCTGAAGGCCTGCCTCACTTCCATAGTATAGATAGTCCTTGACTTATAACCACAACTGACCCCAAAATTTATGTTGCTAAGTGAGATAGCTGTTAAGTGAATTTTGCCCCATTTTATGACCTTTCTTGCCACAGTTGTTAAGTAATCACTACAGTTGTTAAGTTAGTAACACGGTTGTTAAGTGAATCTTGCTTCCCCATTGACTTTGGTTGTCAGAAGGTTGCAAAGGTCATCACATGATCTTGAGACACTGCAGCCAACATAAATATGAGTCAGTTGCCAAGTGTCTGAATTTTGATCACGGGCTATGGAGATGCTGTAATGGTCATAAGTGTGAAAACGGTCATAAGTAACTTTTTTCAGTGCTTTTATAACTTTGAACAGTCTCTAAATGAACTGTGTAAGTCGAGGACTACCTGAATCTGTCTATCCCATAATATCAGAGAGAATTGACTTGCTTTCGGTCCCCTAAATTAAGCAATGTGAAGTAGTGGAACCAAAGGCAGGGATTCACTCAACCCCACTGTTCTTTCAGGCCTTTGGTTGTTTCAGTAGGGTGGTGATGTTGTGGGACATTATTTTTTCCACAAAAAGTGACTTTGAAATTTAACTGTCCCACTTTGGCCTTCTCAACTAGTCAGAGGAGCTGTCCAATAATATCAGCACTCAGAGGATCTAGTGCTGAGCAAGAGAGGAGCTATTTTTAAAAAAAGCAAGGCTAGGAACCAGTTTACAGAATAGGGTTCTGTCAAAGAATGCTTCCCTTCTATGAATGTTTGAGCAAAGCAGCCCCCTGAAGCTGTTTCAAATAACACAGCACAAGAATGAAGCAAAGGAATCAAGCTGGTCAATTTTGTCCTGCTCTTTAGTTTTCCTAGGACCCTGCACGGTTCCTCTGCCCATATTAGAGCACTAACATGTTCCAGGCTGAGTAGCTCCAGCAGCTGCAGGAAATCCTGAAATGTAAAATAAATCCCAATACTTCCATCCCATATTGGGGGGGAGAGCTAAGACAGACCTTCATCAAAGTGAATCAAATTTCCTCTTCATTTTTATGAAAATAATGACATTACCTCCAGGAACAAATTTATCTATTGAAGTGAAGCGACTCTTACCTCATCTATAGTTTCCTAGCTGAACTATCTAGCCAGCCTCCCTTATCTTTTTTGTTATCTTAGTTTTTACTTACTTTGGCAGGTTGATCAGAGAAAAAGCACATCTTTTCATAATTCTAGGTATGATGCTCAGCATTTCAAGGTAAATCAATGCAACTGGAGAGTTTTTGCCAGATTGTACTAGTAGCCTTTCCCAACTTCCAAGATCTAGATACTACCATTTCCAACATTTCTGGCTATTGAACAAGCTGTCCATAGCTGAAAGAAGTTACAGCTCACAACAGCTTGAGGGTTGCACATGGTAAAAGATTCTTGTGTGTGATGTTGAGCTATCTTGACCAATCATCTGATTCAATATAACACATCTTACTATATTTGGTTTAGGCTTTGATTGGCATCTCTGTGTGGTGATTGGGAAAGCTGGATATTTAGATGTGTAAATGTGTGCTGCTTAGATATACTGTATAATACACTTAACTCAGTGTAGGTTTTTGATCTAAAATAATCAATTTTCTAGGTTTTCACAACATATTGAATCATAAACTTATTAAAAGGGCTGGATTCATACAATATACAAAGCCACACAAATATTAACAAAAATTAAATCTACTTAAGCTTAGTCTGTTGCAGGTATGCAACCATTACATTTTCAACTGATCTAATATTGTGTGAACATAGCCATTTAGTCCACATTCTTTTAGTCTCTTAGTTGTCAGGGAACATGATCTCAGCAATCTGAATGCTGTACTTGTTTGATCATCTTCTGCTAAGAGATCTCCTTAGATTCCAGTCCAAATTGACAAATAGATCCTCATAACATAACATAACATAACATAACATAACATAACATAACATAACATAACATGACATGACATGACATGACATGACACGACACGACACGACACGACACGACACGACACGACACGACACGACACGACACGACACGACACAACACAACAACATGAGTTGGAAGGGACCTTGGAGGTCTTCTAGTCCAATCCCCTGCTCAGGCAGGAAACCCTATACCATTTCAGACAAATGGTTGTCCAATCTCTTCTTTTTTTTTTTTTTAAATATATTTTATTAGATTTTATAGGGGTACAGGGATTACATTAAGGTGCTTAGGAACCACCATGGAGGTGGGTAATTAAACATCCCAAAAAAGAAGGACAATCACAAATATATAACTCAAATCAAATCTTTTAAACTTCCCTCTCTAATTCCCTCATTTAATCTTACTTATTCAAATTAATAAATTCTATATAAGTTTCAAACGATCCTATCAAATATCAGTTACATTTCAATTCTAAAAATCCAAATCCTGTTTTTAAGCTTTACTAACTTACAATTACTATATTTCAATTAGCCTTAAATAGACATATTATTAACACTTCGGGTGCCCTTTTTTTTTTTTTTTACATAATTATATCTGGTATATTGTTCTCGCAACAACATTCCCATATCTTCTTCATTGATACCATTTTTTTCTCTTATCACCCATCCCTCTTATTCTCCTTTTATTTCCAAATAATTCTCTTAAAATAAAAATATCAGGTCAACAAATAAATTTCTATCTAATTTAAATATATATTCTATCAATGCCTCTATATCTATAAAAATCTTTTTAAACCAGTAGGTAAAGTTTACTTCTCCAATACATATCATATCTAAAACAAAGTAATATTACAAAGGGTATCCTCTTAAAAATTTCACGTGTTCCATTAGTTGTTAAGTCAGTCAAGAAATCAAAGCCTTTTTAATCCCATTAAATAAGACTTTAAAATACATTTTTAAATCTAATTCTAGGCTTCTTTCTATGCCATAGTGGTTTCCATAGTAAGGTTCCTACATAATCAAACCACAATATTAAAAGGTCCATATTCTTTAACGCTTCAAATTGGTCAAAGTTCTCTTTCCTTTCTTCTAATAGCCTTTGGATGGTAAAAGCTATTTTATTCCATGTTATATTTGCCAATTGTTTATCCACCTTTTCTCGATTTTCCCCATAACAAGTTTTATTAGTTTTTGTTTGTTTTACAGCCAAGTGCTTGCAACACATCGTGGAGATAGGGCACTCCATAGAACACAACAAAAAATACAGTCATACATATACAATTTAAACTACTACTTTAAAAGTTCCCTCTTATGGTATACAATTCGAGCATTCCTAAAATATAAATTGTTTCTCACCTCTATCTATTATTCCAATTTCAATTTATGCTTCTCAATCAAATTATATCTCTTATTCTATTTCACATACATATTATGTAAATAAACATAAATTTATATATTTTAAAACTATTGCATTAGACATAGTAATATAATAACATTATAATAATAATAATAGGACAATAATTATTTTATCATAAACAAGTAATATAACTATTATATCTTAATATTTCTCAACTATATTCTATTTCATATATTCTATCCAATATTTTCATAGATCAGTCCACGTCCCTAAAAGATTCCTCAATTGTTTCAGTTTAATCCATTTAATACCTCACTAATTACCATTCAATTCTTATAAATAAAAATATCAATAATATTTCACCAGTCTCAATCTCAATCTAACTCCTTTAATTATAAATTTTCCATTTTTTCTTATTGCCATTCCAAATCATAATCAAATCCATAATTTAAATCTAGTGTTGACTCATACCAAAGTAACCTTAAAAATCTCAAAAATATTAGTTCAATCAACGTCCAGAAGCCCTTTTTACCCATCAAATAAAATTTTAACTCTTATTTTTAAATCTAATTCTAGCTTTCTTTTTGTGCCAGGTAGGTTTCCACAACAGGGCCTCTAAATCCTCCCATCTTAGTAACTGGCTAAAGGCCTTTTCCCACCATTGAGTCCAATCATATTCTTTTTCTCTTTTATCCAGTGTTGTCTGTACTGTCATGTTGTCAACGTTTTTTGTGCCTCGTATTTGGAAGTCCAATCCTGTTGCTTTTAAAGTTGTAAATGTTTTAGTTGAGTTCTGCCTTTGATCATCAAAGAAATCCATCATGTAGGATGTGTCCTCGTCCTCTTCAATAAATTCAGTAGATTCAATAGATTGTAAATGTATTCCATCCATCTCATTAAGTTGTAGATCTGATTGTCTATCATAGTCAATCAAAGGTTGAGCTTCAATTTTTAATTCTGAGTCCTCCTTGAAACTAAGCGATCTAATATGTTCTTTAAGTTCCAGTCTTGCTTCCAAGATTTTTTCTAATATAAGTCCATAATTAATCTGTGAGTAGGATTCCATCTTCTTCTTCTTTTTTTTTTTAAAGAAGTTCAGCTTAAAAAATAGATTGCAGCGTTATAAAATATAAAATGCAGACAGAGATATATTTCCAAAGAAAGATAGAGAAAAAAACAAACCAATAGTCAAGTCCAGCACAGAGATAAAAACTGGCAGTCAGTTGTTATATTGTAATCCAGTCTGGGCATCACGCCAAAATCAGGAAGTGGGAGTTCAAATGGAGCAAGTTACATTGTATCAAAGTTTCTGGGCTTCATGCCAAGTCCCAGGATGCATTGTATCCAAAAGAATCTACATAAGTCCGCCCAGAGAGCAAAAAGTTTTTTAGGCAGTACTGTTCAGGAGGGGGGGGAGAAAAAAAGAACATTCCACCCCCTCCCTAAGGATTTTCACCTAAACTGAAGATAAACAAGCCAAAAGAGAAAGTCACAATAATCCGGATGCTCGAGTTCCAACTGCTTATGTAGACAAAATAAAATAGTAAAAAAAACAATAATTGTTTTTCCAAAGCCCGTTTTCCCCAGTAATCAAACGCTGCTTTCTCCAAATAGGGAAATAGTTTTTAAAGCTGTTAGCAGGGAAATAGGTAAATTAACAAGAGGGAAGGAAAGGTCTCACCCGGATCTTCCACGGTGGTTCTTTTCGCTTAGATGTTGCTGTGACTTTCGGCTGGAGCAGCTGAGTGATCGGCCATGTTACTGGCCGATCTTTTCCCCGTCGGCCCAAAGGTGGTTTTCTCGGACCGTAGAGGGAGCCGCCGCTCCCTCCGCGATCAACGAGTGCCCTCCTCTACGGTGGTCGTCCCTACAGGGCGACTTTCGACCCTATCCAGGGTCTACCGGCGGGGGGAAACCGGACGTCCAAGAGAACAAGTTCTCTGCACGTCCGCGGGCGCTGCGACCGGAACCGGAAGTCCCTTTTCTCGATTTTCAATAAGTTGTATCTGAGTGTCAGTCTCTGTTGGTATTGATGCTTCAGACATCTCTGTTGAAGTTGTTGTATAGTCATCAGACTTCTCGATAGGTTGTGTTGGAAGTTGAATAAAATTAGTTTGTTTTGTGGTTTCCACGGTTTCTCTCAGTGTAGGGAAAGGGGATTGAAAATAGGAACTCACATCCTCTGCAGCTTCTAAAATTGTTTCCAATATAAGTTCATAGTCCAGTTGTGTATTAAGTTCCATATCGATAGTAATAAGGCTTTTTAATCTTTAAAGAAGGCTCTACTTCATAAGAATCAAGCAAGCATTCACCTTCAATTTTCAATAGGCCAGCTGCATCCGTTATCTTGTGGTTATCACCCTTTGAAAGTCATAGCCATTCCCAGCCATAAAGAAATATAATTGCAGTACCACTTTTCGACACAAGATGTCCTCAGCAAACCAAAAAATCTTTTTTTTTCCTTCCAAATAATAGATTTTTTATTTTTCGTGTTGAAAAAGATGAAGAAAGGGCTCAAAATAATAAATGCATAGTTGTAACAATAATAGTCAAGAATAAAATGTTTTCAGGTCCCCTCAGTATTCCAAAATTTAAATAGTCCATCAAAATTGACTGGTTTTTATTTATATATTTTTTTTTCCAACGCTGTTTTTCCCCATTGCCCAAACGCTGCTTCCTCACGACAGGGAAATAGTTCAAAGAAAGCTTTTAACAGGAAAGTAGTTAGGGAAAAAAAAAAAGGGGGTAGGAAAGGTCTCACCCGGATTCTCCACGGGGGTTCTTTCGCTTAGATGTTCTTCTGGCTTTCAGCTGGTGCGACGAAGTGATCGTCCATTTTATTGGGCGATCTTTTCCTCCGGCGGCCCTAAGGAGAAAGCTCGAACTGGGGAGAGCCGCCGCTCTTCCCCAGTCGAGCAGGAGCCTCCTCTAACGGTGGTCGCCTCTACGGGGCGACTTTCGACCCGATTAAGGGTCTACCGGCAGAGGGAAAGCAGCCGGTGGGAGAGAGAGATCTCTCTGTACGACTGCTGGTGTCGCGATCCGGAACCGGAAGCCGTCCAATCTCTTCTTAAGAACTTCCAGTATTGGAGCTCTCACAACTTCCAGAGGCATGCTGTTCCACTGGTTAATTGTTCTAACTGTCAGGAAATTTCTTCTCAGTTCTAGGTTGCTTCTCTCTTTGATTAGTTTCCATCCATTGCTTCTTGTCCTGCCCTCAGGTGCTTGGAGAATAGCTTGACTCCCTCTTCTTTGTGGCAGCCCCTGAGATATTAGAACACTGCTATCATGTCCCCCCTAGTCCTTCTCTTCATTAGACTAGACATACCCAATTCCAGCAACCATTCTTTATATGTTTTAGCCTCCGGTCCCCTGACCATCTTTGTTGCTCTTCTCTGCACTCTTTCTAGAGTCTCAACATCTTTTTTACATCGTGGAGACCAAAATTGGATGCAGTATTCCAAGTGTGGCCTTACCAAGGTGTTATAAAGTGGTATTAACACTTCTCATGATCTTGATTCTATCCCTCTGTTAATGCAGCCTAGCACTGTGTTGGCTTTTTTGGCAGCTGCAGCGCACTGCTGGCTCATATTTAAGTGATTGTCCACTAGGACTCCAAGATCCCTCTCATGGATACTACTATTGAGCAAGGTATCACCTATACTCTCCTTCATGGATTACTGCCTTGTCGTGGCGAAGGGGCTTGCATAACTCAATGAAGCTATGAGCTATGCCATGCAGGGCCACCCAAGATGGACAGGTCATAGCAGAGAGTTCTGACAAAATGTGATCCACTGGAGAAGGAAATGGCAACCCACTCCAGTATCTTTGCCATGAAAACCTCATGAACAGTACCAAGAGGCAAAAAGATATGACGCTGGAAGATGAGCCCCTCAGGTCGGAAGGTGTCCAATATGCTACTGGGGAAGAGCAGAGGGCTAGTACTAGTAGCGCCAGAAAGAGTGAAGCAACTGGGCCAAAGCCGAAAGGACACTCAGCTGTGGATGCATCTGGTGGTGAAAGGAAAATCCGATGCTGTAAAGATTTTTTCTCCATAGGAACCTGGAATGTAAGATCCATGAATCAAGGCAAACTGGACGTGGTCAAACAAGAGATGACAAGACTGAACATCGACATCTTAGTAATCAGCGACTAAAATGGACAGGAATGGTAATTTAATTCAGAGTACGCATCAGTAGACTACTACTACTTGCGGGCAGATCCCTCAGAAGAAATGGAGTAGCCTTCATAGTCAATAAAAGAGTAGGGAAGCATACTGGGATACAATCCCCAAAATGACAGATGATCTCAGTGGCGAATCCAAGGCAAACAGTCAATTCACAGTACTCCAAGTCTATCCCCAACCAGTATGCTGAGAGGATGAAATTGACCGATTCTATGAAGCCCTACAGCACCTTATAGAATCAACACCAAAAAATGATGTCCTTATCATCATGGGGGATTGGAATGCTAAAGTAGGAAGCCAAAAGATAAACGGAATAACCGGCAAGTTTGGCCTTGGAGTACAAAATGAAGCAGGGCACAGGCTGATAGAATTTTGTCAAGAGAATACTATGGTCATAGCAAACACTCTTTTCCAACAACCCAAGAGACGTCTCTACACATGGACATCACCAGACGGTCAACACAGAAATCAGATTGACTATGTGCTCTGCAGCCAAAGATGGAGAAGCTCTATACAGTCAGTAAAAACAAGACCAGGAGCTGACTGTGGCTCAGATCATGAGCTTCCCGTTGCAAAATTTAGGCTTAAATTGAAGAAAGTAGGGAAAAACACTAGGCCACTCAGGTATGAACTAAATCATATCCCTGATGAATATACAGTAGAGGTGACAAATAGATTTAAGGAATTAGATCTGATAGACAGAGTGCCTGAAGAACTATGGACGGAGGTTCATAACATTGTACAAGAGGTAGCAACTAAAACCATCCCAAAGAAAAAGATATGCAAGAAAGTAAAATGGCTGCCCGAGGAAGCTTTGCAAATAGCTGAGGAAAGAAGGGAAGCGAAAGGCAAGGGAGAAGAGAAAGATACACCCAATTGAATTCAGAATTCCAGAGAATAGCTAGAAGAGATAAGAATGCCTTCTTAAATGAACAGTGCAAAGAAATAGAAGAAAACAATAGAATAGGGAGAACCAGAGATCTCTTCAAGAAAATTGGAGATATGAAGGGAACGTTTCATGCAAAGATGGGCATGATAAAGGACCCAAATGGCAGGGACCTAACAGAGGCAGAAGAGATTAAGAAGAGGTGGCAAAATTACACAGAAGAACTATACAAGAACGAGCTTAGCATCCCTGATAAGCACGATGGGGTGGTCACTGACCTCGAGCCAGACATCCTAGAATGTGAAGTGAAATGGGCCTTAGGAAAGCTGAGCAACAACAAAGCTAGTGGAGGTGACAGTATTCCAGCTGAGCTATTCAAAATCTTAAAAGACGATGCAGTAAAAGTGCTACACTCAATTTGCCAGCAAATTTGGAAAACTCAACGGTGGCCACAGGATTGGAAAAGGTCAGTTTACATTCCAATTCCAAAAAAAGGCAATGCCAAAGAATGTTCAAACTATCGCACCATTGCACTCATTTCACATGCAAGTAAAGTTATGCTTGAAATCCTACAAGCTAGAATCCAGCAGTATGTGGATCGAGAACTTTCAGAAGTACAGGCAGGATTTTGAAGAGGCAGAGGAACTAGAGATCAAATTGCCAACATATGCTGGATCATGGAGAAAGCTAGGGAGTTCCAGAAAGACATCTACTTCTGCTTCATTGACTATGCTAAAGCCTTTGATTGTGTGGATCACAACAAATTGTGGCAAGTTCTTAAAGGGAGTACCAGATCATCTTATTTGTCTCTTGAGAAATCTAAATGCGGGTCAAGAAGCAACAGTGAGAACTGGACACGGAATCACTGATTGGTTCAAAATTGGGAAAGGAGTCCGGCAAGGCTGTATTCTGTCGCCCTGCCTATTTAACTTATATGCAGAGCACATCATGAGAAAGACAGGGCTAGATGAATCAAAAGTTGGAATTAAGATTGCCGGGAGAAATATCAACAACCTAAGATATGCAGATGATACCACTCTAATGGCAGAAAGTGAAGAGGAACTAAAGAGCCTCTTGATGCGGGTGAAGAAGGAGAGTGCAAAAGTTGGCTTGAAACTCAACATTAAGAAAACCAAGATCATGGCATCCGGCCCTCTCAATTCCTGGCAAATAGATGGGGAAGAAATGGAGGTAATGACAGATTTTATCTTCCTCGGCTCCAAGATAACCACAGATGGGGACTGCAGCCAAGAAATTAAAAGACGCTTGCTCCTGGGAAGGAAAGCTATGGCAAATTTAGACAGCATACTAAAAAGCAGAGACATCACCCTGCCAACAAAAGTACGTATAGTCAAGGCCATGGTTTTCCCAGTTGCAATGTATGGCTGTAAAAGTTGGACCATAAGAAAGGCTGAGCGCAAAAGAATTGAGGCCTTTGAACTATGGTGCTGGAGAAGACTCCTGCGAGTCCCTTGGACTGCAAGGCGATCAAACTGGTCAGTCCTAGAGGAGATCAACCCTGACTGCTCTTTAGAAGGCCAGATCCTGAAGTTGAAATTCAAGTACTTTGGCCACCTAATGAGAAGGAAGGACTCACTGGAGAAGAGCCTAATGCTGGGAAAAATTGAGGCCAATAGAAGAAGGGGACAACAGAGAATGAGGTGGCTGGATGGAGTCATGGAAGCAATAGGCGTGAGCTTAAATGGACTCCAGAAGATGGTAGAGGATAGGAAGGCCTGGAGGAATGTTGTCCATGGGGTTGCGATGGGTCGGACACGACTTCGCAAGTAACAACAACATCACCTATACTGTACCTGTGCATTTGGTTTTTCTTGCCTAAATGTAGAACCTTACTTTTTTCACTATTGAATTTCATTTTGTTAGATAGAACCCAATGTTCAAGTCTGTCAACATCCTTCTGTATCTTAAGCCTATCTTCTGGAGTGTTGGCTATTCCTGCCAGTTTGGTGTCATCTGCAAATTTGATGAGTTCCCCGACCTATCCCCTCATCCAAATCATTGATGATGAAATCCTCAACATTTCATCCGGCCATTGTAGCTCTGCCTCTAATAGAAGTTCAGTCTGTAGGCAGTAGCAGATTATTAATATCTGCCTGTACTTCATAGAAAGTTTTACCTGCTGATTTCTCTGTGTCAAGATTTATTAAGGGCACATCAGATTATTGATCTCATCAACTGACAGTCCTCTATATCCTTGTGGGGAGAGCTCTTTGACAATGCCTATAAGAAATTATTGGTATTTAGACTTAGATGTTAGGAATATTTTGGAGTAATATTAGCAATATCAGAAATAGTAATATCTGTGGTATATTCGAATTCAGAATTAAATCAACATATCCCAAACAAACTATTAAACCCATGTATAAGCATTTTAAAGCCCTTTTAATATACAAAGTAGCCTTTGTAACTAGGTATTGGTGTTTAATTTTGACTAAGCAAACAAATTGTTTGAAGAGTTAAAGACTGAGGGACATTGACAAGTTTTGTCCTACTCTTAGAAATTCACTATTTTTAATTCTAAAGGTAAACAAAAACAACAGTGACGGATGACTTAACAGTACTATAGCTACTAGTCAGTTATAGCTGCTCACATAACTGGTGGGTCACAAGCTATTTCTAACTGTTATTTCTTCCAAAGCATCTCAGCTTTGACCACACAATAGCCTGGGAGTTTAGAAAGAAGCCTTGCTTTCTCTTTTATCCTTAGTTGATTTCCTTCCCTTCTTCTCTATCTTATTCTTTCTTCTGATATTAAAGATGAAGCAACTTAAAGGATATGTTCTTAAACAGGTTGTGTGGTTATCTAGAAATAAATTATTATTAATTATAATGGTTTTCTTCTTCACCCAACTATATTTCCATGGTAACATTTCCACATTGGGGGGGGGGAGAATTCACTATGGGAGAGGGTTAAACATGGGGCAGCAAAGGGCAAGCAATTGGTCAGCCTTTTATTTTCTCTAGTCCTTTAGAAAAGGTTAGTTGAGGTCAAGAAAAGCCAAAGGGTAATTACTTTTCCTCCACAGGGTTAAAGTTACGTAGATTGCTGACTGGAACAACTGCATGGACGACCTTCAGCTCTTACCATTTTATTTATAAATGTATTAATGTACTTATTTATTCAGTACTTGATCCTCTTTTCTTTTAAGCAGAGCAAATAACAAAAGATGTGATGGGAAGGATAAAGAGTTAGAAATCTATACTTACAGGATAGATAAGCTGTGATGTGTTTTTTCTGTTTGCCATCTATTAATTTACTTTACAAAACAAAAATGGCAGGACCAGTTAAGTGGGCCTTAAATAGGAAAATTGAAAATGCCATTCCACAAGAAAACAAAATGTTTATTTTTTAAAAAGGGACTATTTTTTAGAAATAATATCTAATTAGACATCATAAAACCTGTTCACATAAGGTGTGATGACTTATGTGACATCGTGGGCCCCCAGATGTCCACAGACCACAGGATGAGAACCACATAAACTTTATTCTCGATAGATAATTCAAATAATATTGATATAAAAGTACTCTTTCCTCTTTAAACATTTTGGGGATGGCTGAGGGAGACATGACCAAGAGTCTTACAAACCATCAATGAATCATAAGGACACTAAAGTACTCAGCCAGGCCTTTTAAGTTATGTTAATAATAATTTAACTCTTTTGTTTGGTTTCAGTTGTTTCAATTTGTTTTAGTTTGATAGTTTTGAAATGCTTTATGGATAGAATGTTTGAATATAAATTGAAATAAAGATAACATCAAGACTTATATTTCATGATATGGAATTGCTGAAAAGCATTCCACTCCTGATAGATCCAGTAATTTGAGTATATGTAGATTGCAAATTTGGTCTGCTGGTCTTTTTGGAAAAATGATCCAAAACTTGCTGAATAAATCCAAAAATCCATAATGCATGTTTGTGTCAAATCCATACTTTTTCAAATTTTTGTGACTTGCTATGCAACTCAAAAAATGTTCACAAAATGGTAATCTCAATGAAAAATATGTTAAAATCTGAATACCAGAGAATATTTATGTCACAATTTTCTACAGTAAACTTGCTTACCAACAAATGCATACTTTAGAAAAATGTACACCTTAAGAAGAGTGCAAACTTTTATAAATATATGTTGCTGCATAAATACAGAGCTCAGAAGGAGAAGTTAAGAGAAAATTAAATTAAATTAAACATCCAAGCCCTAATTTCCTGTTTTATAATGTACCACTTACTAGGTTTCTCCAACTCATTTCATTTGTAAAATGGCTGATCATTCAAATAGTAAGAAAAATTGATTACAAATGATTGCATTGTGGTTGTAGCTCCTAATTCATATTTACAACTTTGGTATTGGCCAAATACAGCGAGTGATGTAAAGGTCAAATAATGGTTGCTGAAGTAGCCTTCAGAATATATATATCAGAAAATCGCAATTCAGCACCTTGACGGATGGCCTGCTCGGTTCAACAGATCCTCAGACTCAGCACAAGTTATAAATAATGATAAAGGCAGCAAATGGACGATATAGCACTGCACAATCAATTTCACTTGCTCAAGATGGAAGAATAATGCATCACTTATATATACTTGGATGTATAGAGAGCTGCATGTAAATTATTGAGTAACCTCTCTACTATTTTCACTGCCAGACAAGGTAGCAGGCAAGGTAGCAGGCAAGGTAGCAGGCAAAGTCCCATTTTCTGAACAGAAATTATCAGATCTTTGGCCTTGTCTCTGGTCAGCCATCTCCCCTGTACAGATAGCCCTCAAGTTACAACTGGTTATTTAACAATTGTTCTGATGTTTTCCTCAGAACTACTTACAACCCATTTTTGGGAGTTATGATAACACACACACCCCTCCACAGTCATATGATCCCATTTTGGGTGCTTGGCAACTGGCTCACCTTTATAGTCATTTGCAGTATCCCATGGTCATATGAACATAGGATGCAATGTTTTTGTGAATTCCTGGCATGTTGGGAGACATTTTGAAGCACAAGACTGCCACGATGTTGGTGACCCCTATCTTTATTTCTCTGTCACACCTTAATCAGGAGTTGCTGTACAGGTCCTGATCAATAGCTGGATATAGCAATAAGTAGGATGAGACTGATAAACTGAGATTGAATATGGAAATGAATAGCTTCTAGATTTAGCCAATAGGTAGCTTGAGGGTCTCATTTACCCCCCTAAGGAGCAGATAGATAATTGATTATTGTCATTGGAGGCCTAAATGGGTGCAGTCTTTGTCTAATACACCAGTTACTAACAACTATGATCACCATCAAAAGGCCCTTCTGCTTGTACCATATTATATGATTATTCACTTCTCTTTTTTGGCCAAGGGAGTTTTTTCTTGCCCATTTTTAAAATACCTTTTCCACAAAAATAAAGTAGTTGAGATTCATTTTGGTATTAGAAAATTCAATGTGGTGCTCTTTTCTATTTATGTGTGTTTCATCAAGAGATAAAATTGAATCCTTTTTTAAACATCTCTCATGATGAACTACATCTGGTTGTTATGAAGATGATCATGGGTTTTTTTTTCTACCTTCCTTGGCAGCAAATATAGATTGGAGGTTTCTTAAACTAGTTTCTATTAAAGGGTTCATGAAGAGAACTGATGATAAACCTTTGAGAGCAGCACTGTTGAGTGTAATTAATTTTTCCTAAAGGATAACTAACATTTGAAATGAACAGAGTTAGATGAAGACATGAAGCTATAGAAACAGTGGAGCAGTCTTGTATCTGTCTTTTGTTATAAATTATCTTTATAACAATTGTGGATGTAAATCTCAGAGCCATGTCCCTCTGCCATAAGAGGTGAAAAAAATCTTTTAATTCAAAAATATTTCACCATCTTTTGTGTCTTTCACTGAGGTTTTTGCAATTCCTTTCGACAAGTAATACTCAACATTTCTTTCTCACTTTTTCTTGAAACTCTTCTTTTTTTCTTGGCAGCTATGATTTAAATCATTATAAAGCATTGGTTCTATGGGCAGGGGAAATGTAGTGTCAACAGACTAGGGCAGATCAATGTAAACATAATTTTACTCTGTTATCATAATTCATATCTTGGCATCGGTACTCTCATAAGTGCTGGAAGATGTTGTCCTTCAAGAACTTAGGACTATAACCTACAGAATTCCAGATAACGTGGAAAATGGAAATATTCTAATAAAGAAGTGAACATTTGTATTTATACATGTTGTCTAAGATAGAGGTCCCCAATCTGTGGGCTGCCTGAGTGGCTGGCCAGTGCATGCATTTGTGTACACGCGCACCCCCCACTCGCGCTAGCGTTGCAGTGGTGCATGGGTGCTTGCGATACCATGAACATCGTACAGGTACTAGCTAGCATCACCACAAGCACACTCCCCACTTGGTGGCGCGTGGGCACTAGTGTCGCCCCCTAGTGCTCATGGCCCCGTTTGCATCGCGCACACAATTGTGGCCCTGTTTGTTCACGCTTGCAGCTCCGTTCACGCACAGATAAAGGCATCTCCCCCCCCCCCCTGCACCGAGCCACCAACCAAGAAAGGTTGGGAATCCCTGGTCTAAGAGCCAGTGTGGAGTAGCAGTTAAAGTCCAGTGATACCCAGGTTCCAGTCTTTTCTCAGACACAGAAGCCAATTGGGTAACCTTGAGCCAGTCACTTCTCAATCCTAATCAGCATGAGGCTTTGTGACAAACTGACTGATAAATAAAGCTTGTTGTTGCACTGATCATTTCTTTATATGAACTAGGTAAACATGATGCATAAAGAAGCGGACTTTGCAGGACAAACTCTGTTGCAGTGCCTGTTTTCTGGAACAGCACATCCCTAGAGGGTTCTCACCCTGGTGATATTCTAAAAGTCTTTGAAAACTTAGCTTTGCTCCCAGGTCTGGGGTGGGGCAGCAGATGAAGCTCCGCTGACTATTCTTTGGAGTACTGTTTGCTCCTTTTGGACACACATGGTTTTTTCCTCTTGTTTTATTGTTCATTACTTTTAAAATGAAAACCATCTAGAGCAGGGGTGTCAAACTCGCAACGTCACGTGACGTGTCGCAACGTATCACGACTTTTTTGCCATTGCCGGCAATGGGTTGGGCGCGGTTTTGCTATGATGCATCCAGCCCGTGGGCCGGCAGTTTGACACCCCTGATCTAGAGTCATATGGAATTGGGTGGCGTCTACATTTAATAATAATAACTATAAGAACATCCATATACACATACATACATACATACATACATACATACATACATACATACATACATACATACATACATACATACTGACTTAGAGAGCTGGCACACACTGAAATAAAATATATTTTATTCATGCCTCACATAAATATAGAAGTGTGCATTAGTGCATAAAAACAACAAGTGGCTGTGATGGGATCACATGGATGAAGATGAATACTTGCTATTTCATATTTTATTTAGCCCCCAAACAGAGCCATAGGCACATGGAAGCAATAGTGAATGTATTTCTGGTTGGAATGTATGGAACCCATACTGACTTCATAATTTTCAGGAGCTGCAGATTGGGAAGAACTTAAAAAACAGCCCAGGGCTCCATATGAAAGGCTGCCTTCCTGCTATCGGTAGTTGCTGTTCATCCAATTGGAAACTCAAGCTTCTGCAGTGCAACTGAGAGTCCTTCAGAACCACATATTTTTAGTTCTTAAGATGTTCTACAAATTTTAACTTACATATTCATTCTCCAGATATTCCATGAATGCTGAACATTTGCTGTCAAACAATTTTGCAAGGAAATTGGAAACCAACAAACCACTTTTAAATACAACCATGCACAACCACACTTTTGGTGGAAGTGCATCCAAGAAAAGGACCTGTACCTGAAATCAATTCTAATTAAATGATGCATAAAAAAACCTTTCAACTTTCTGATTTTTGAACTCTGACATGCTTCAGTTTAAGCAAACATGATATTAGCTGATCCTTTTTCTTTTTTTCACTGTTATCACACTCCATATAATAGTGTTATTTTCCAAACTGTTTTGCAAAGCTTTAGCCACATTTTTGGACAAAAAGACTGATCGAGCAACTTAAGTTTCTCTACTGATTCAGCAACCCTTGGAATTGATCTCTCTTCCTCCTCTCCCCGCCCCCTTCCACAAGAGCCATCCTATCCTCAAACTGCCACACAGGCCACAGGACGTGGATCGATGCATCTTCAATTGGAATAATTGTTTTCCTTTGTAAGGCCTCTGTTACACTTCTGGTCCTGAATGGAGAACAGTGTGATTGACCTCCAGGAAAGCAGCAGATGTGACTGAAGCAGTGCGCCCCTGGCCTAATCTCTCAAAGCCAGACCTTGAAAAATAACCAGAAAGCATACACTGAGCATGAACAAGTATGGGAAAGAAACAGCAGGGCAAGCCACACAGAGCTGCTCTTTTGATAAGGCAAAGAAAACCTTTGTTCATCCAAATGTTTTTTTAAAAAAATATCATTACTTAAGAATACATGGTCTGCTTTGGTAAGTTTATAATCTTCCTCTGTTAAAACTGTAACTTTCTTCATGTGCCAAATTGAAGGGCCATTTCAGGGTTCCACAAAAGCCTGCAGCAGATGGAACGGCTTCTCAACAAGGTTTTTAAATATCCATTTTTCAGTCCATTCAAGATTAATGACCCAGTCCCAGGCATGATTACATAAAACACCAGAGCACGGGAGCTATAATTTCTTCTTTAAAAACCTGTTCAGGCCCCCAATATAATAAGATGTTCTTTCCTAATGTGATGTGGAAATGACAAGTAATCATGTTACCACATCATATTCCTGATGTGATAACATGGCTGGTTGTTTTACACAAATTAGTAGAAATACTACAAACAAAAAAGGGAAAAGTGCCCACTACAGTGTAATGAGAAATTCAGCAGTAATTATTGGTGCAAGAATATCTGTGGTTGGAGTTTGACTTGGTTAGTCACTTCGTTGCAGTTCTGTAGCAGGATCCCACAGTCTTGCTCCCCTGCACTTTTGTATGTCTACACCAAGGCCTCGTACTTGAAAAGATGTATTTTGAGAGTTGTGCATTTTGCTTTACAAGCATATTGATGTGTGAAATTAAGTAGTGAGGTGGATGCTATAATTAACCAAGGCACACATTAAATGAACTGGGCAAGCAGGATTCCTTTATTAACATAGGATATTATCTCTATTTGTTGAAAAATTCAGCCCAATATATCACTTTTTCTAGACTTTCTAATTATTTCTATCCCTTTTTTTCTTTTTCATCTGTTTTTTCTGGGACACAGCATGGACTAAATGGTGGCTTTGTATCTTTAATCGACCATGAAGCCGAGGGGTGTCAAACTGCTGGCCTGCGGGCCGGTTGCATCATGAGGAGGCCGCGCCCACCCTAGCTCCGGCAATGCAAAAAAAATTGCGATATGTCACAACACGACACGTGATGCGGCACGTTTGACACCCATGATGAAGCCATTCAATAAATTCCTATGCTTAACCTAACTTTCACAAATGTGAATGAATGTATCATTTTTTTAAAGCAGTAATGCATTCATTTAGTTTTGAACATACTAAAAAGTCTGGTTACAAAATATTTATCAATACATATTTTAGTGAACATAACCCATTATTTGCTGAGGGAATAAGCTTATATTTAGATATGCTTTAAATTTCCCATTGTAGCTGCATGAAATCATTTTCAAATAAAATTTAAATTATGCTTTCACTTGCAGCCTTACTGATTAAAGCAAGCATGTCAAACTGCTGGCACACGGGCCGGATACGTCATGCCAAAACCGCACCCACCCCATTGCCGGCAATGGGGGGAAAGTCGCAATACGTCACGCGATGTCATGTGACGTCGCAAGTTTGACATGCCTGGATTAAAGCCTGACTCCCTATTGATTAGTTTTAACAGCTGCAATATATGATTCTGAATAACATAATCACTTTGTAAAGTGTAATGCAGGATATCTGCAGAGAGAAAAGGCCAGGAAGTTCCCATCTGTGGTTGTTTTTGTTATCATTATTTAACACTACCCCATATCTTAAACTAGGTGGCACAAAAATACTTTTCCAGTATATTATTTGTAATTTCTCCATCCCCTCATAGGTATTCAGACGTTTTAAGGTAGTGGAGAATTGGTAACTGTAAAAAGAAAAAATGAAGTATTTTACCCACTACTTCTCCCCTGCCAAGGATTGCGTCCCTCTGTAATCCCTCAGCAATATCAACAATGTAGGATTATGGGAATGCAATGCATAGTAGGCTACCTAAATGTAGAACAGATGACTGTTCACATTTTGAAATACAATTGATGTATAAGAGGGAATTCTGCTGGGGCCATTAAATCCAGAACATGAAATTACTTAACTCTAAGATCCAGAAAATAGCAATAACACTTAGATTTATACATCACTTCACAGTGCTTTACAGCCCTCTCTAAGTGGTTTACAGAATCAACACATTGCCCCCAACAATCTGGGTCCCCATTTTACCCACCTGGGAAGGATGGAAGGCTGAGTGAACCTTGAGCTGGTGAAACTCGAACTGCCGAACTGCAGGCAGTCGGTAGTCAGTAGAATTAGCCTGCAATATTGCATTCTAACCACTTGCCACCACAGCTCTATAAATTTACCAGACAGATTTATCATAAAAATTGTGGATTAAGTTAAAATAAATTCAGTTATACCACATACATACACGCTACTGCCCTGAAATTTGAAGAATAGGCTACAAATTGAATAAATATTACATTAAAATGTATTACATATTTGTCTACCCATTCTTGGGGGGAAAAACTTTTTCCATGAAATTTTTTTGGGTGCAACATGCTCTTTTCAGTTTTCAAAAATATGTGAATGCATTATAGATACCTGATCTAACTCTGCAGTTTTCAGTTGTTCGTATCAGCAATTCACAGCAAACACCTTGTCATAAACATTTTAAAAGGTCAAAGAGATTGCAATACTTTGGCTAAAGAGATAAATGGTCAAATAAAACTTCACACTGTTAATTCCCAGATGACAAAAAGAGACATACATCCAATCAATAAGGACGCCAGAAGCATTCTGGGAAAGAGGGCAGGGTCAGCCTTGAAGTGTTAATAACTTGTTCACATCATTTGGCTTCAATTCACTATGTGACTTAGCAAGTAGCAAAACTGTTTTATTAGCAAATCAGGACTGATATCAGGCAACAAGCAGAGAGGAGTTAGAAAAAAATACTAGCAGAACAGAACAGAAAGAACAAGTAAGCTTTTTTTACATTTACATTGCCAGCTGGATCAGATACTTTTTCTGTATTTTTCTGAATGTTAGTTCAGAATGGATACCCCAGATCTTAATCACTGCTGCAAGTTACAGCTTTAGTTAAAATGCAGATGAATATTGTCATTTTTTCTAACATACTTTTTCAAATACGTACAAATATGTCATATTTATGTTTATTGATATTTTGTTATTGGAGTCATTTTATAATTCAGCATGGTAAAACTATATCTCATAAACACTGGCAGAATTAACAGTAGTACTGACTAAACATTATAACATTATAACCTGTATATATTGTTTTACTGTATCAGCTAGTATGCCTAGCAAGTTAGAATCATAAAATTACAGAGATCATCTAGCCTAATCCTAATACTTGATATAGGAACTAATAAATATTTTGGACAAATCGTTCTCTAGCCTTTGCTTGAAGACCTTCTGTGAAGAGAAACATACCACTTGATGTGGAAACCTATTGACAATTCTCACAGGAAATTCCTCATATATCTAACCTGCATCTATTTACCTATCATTTCAACTTGCTGCACCTGCTTGTTCCGGTGACAGAAGAAATCCCTTTCTTCCTTTAGATGACAAAAGATCGTGATTATATCTCCTTTTGATCTTTTCTTTTGCAAGCTAAACATATTCAGTTCTTTTAACTGCTCATCATAAAACTAGTTTTCTAGTCGTCTCATTACTCTGGAAACACTTTTATTTTGTTGTACTTTATAAAAGTCTATTTTGGTCTACAGTATCCAAAAGTAGGTTCAAGACTGGGACTTGACTAAAGCAGCTGTGATGGATTGCAGAAGGATGGATTTCCAGGAGGGAGGGAAAAAATAAGAGACAACTCAGTTCAGTTAATTTGTGTGAGAGAAAGAGGGTAAAAACAGTTCCTCCCTAATAGTTCTCAAAATATATGGTAGTACAGGTAGTCATCAAAGTACAACAGTTCATTTAGTGACTGTTCAAAGTTACAATGGCCCTGAAAAATGTGACTTATGACCATTTTTCACAGTTAGAACTTTTGTAGCATCTCCGTGATCATGTGATCAAAATTCAGATGCTTGGCAACTAGTTCATATTTATGACCATTGCTGTTCCCCAAGATCATGTGATCATCTTTTGTGACCTTCTGACAAGCAAAGTCAATGGGAAGCCAGGTTCACTTAACAACCAGGTTACTAACTTATCAAGTGCAGTGATTCACTTAACATCTGTGGCAAGAAAGGTCGTAAAATAGGGCGAAACTCACTTAACAAATGTCTCACTTAACAACAGAAATTTTGGGCTCAGCTGTGGTCATAAGCCAAGGACTACCTGTACAGTGGTTCCGTTTCTCAAGATTTTGTATATAGGTGTGAAAACAATAAATAACTCAGCTTGGAAGAATCACCATTGTCATTCTTGATTTTTAGGCTTTACATAAACATAAATGGACAATTTCCAGGAACTGAACTCTCTACTCTTGTTAACACCTCAAAACATACGTTTCCCTTTTCAGCAGTTGCTGAATACACTGTTGCCTCATATTCATTGTATGATCTATTTTTAGAACACATACATCCTTTTCACATGTACTACTGCCAAGCCAGGTCTCTTCCAGTTGATGTGAATCCTTTGATTAATACTGGGTGCGGATATCCAACTTGTTATGAATCTGACCAATAGTTATACAGTTGTATCATCTAGACAAGACATGTCAAACTCGCGATGTCACGTGATGTCGCACGATGTATCGGAGCTTTTTCCCCATTGCCAGTAATGGGGTGGGCGCGGTTTCGTCGTGATGCGTCCGGCCTGTGGGCTGGCAGTTTGACACTCCTGATCTAGAACATATTTTATCATTTTATTAATGAGAATATCATGAGACTTCATCAAATGCTTTGCTAAGGTCAGAATAAACTATGTCCATGACATTTTCCCCAAACTAATAAGCTAATAACTCTGTCAAAAAAAGAGATAAATTTACTTGTCATGACCAATTTAAAATAACCTATGTTCTTGTTAATTGTTTCATTCCTATCCAGTTGCTCAGAAATAAGTAGTTTAAAATTTTGCTTGTGGACCTTACCTGGTATAGACTTTAAGCTGTTAAGAAGTTTATAATTTCTTGGTCAGTTTATAATTTCATTTACATGGTTTACCTCTCCTTCTGAATCTTGAGTTTTCATTTCCTTCTCCATCTAATTGTGGGACAACAGAGGCCAGTTGGGACTTAATTTCTTTTCTGAGAGAAAATACCTTAGAAGGAAAATGCAAATTAAGATGTTCTGCCTTCTCTCCAACACATTTAATCAATTCACTCATTTCTCCTTGCAACAGACCTACAGGCTCTTTGCTTTTTCTTTCGTTTCTGATAAATCTCCCAAAAACTTATTTGTTCTTTGTTCTTTTGAGCATTTCTTCCAAGCTTCAGATTCCTCTGCACTTTCATCTGACATAATTTTCACAATTTCTAATGACTGCATTCTACCCTTATTTAGTTTCTCCTTCCATTCCCTAAACATGTCCCTCTTTTTTTCTAACATTTTAGAAAGCTCTGTACATATCCAGATTGGTCTTTCCAGATGTCTTCCTTTTTTTTCTAGTAGGAATTACATGTAGTTGTACTTTCAATATCACAGGATTTTTTATCCATCTTGGAGAATTTTCTTCCTCAAGATGTAAAACCCTTGGATCCAGCCTAACTTTTATTTGAGTTCATCTTAATCCACTGTTCTGAAATCCAATATTCAAGTCTGACTCTCCTCCATTCTTTTTTCTGTTGATACTATGAAACTGAAAGACAAAATTAACATGGCCATATTCTCTCAGGGTTCCAGTAACTTCGCTTCTTTGACCAATGTCTCCCTATTGGTTAGAATTAGTTCCAGCAGAGCCTCTTGCTCCAATGCCTTTCCTAATAAATGTAAAACATTCCCAGCATTGTTTTTGCCAAAGCTGTGTTGTATTTTTCAGACGAAGCCCTATTTCCTGGAATCTGTATTTAGGAAATTATTACGTGTAATTTTTTTTCCCATTTTTGTTCTCGTTATAGGGTTGGAGATTAGTGGTAAAACACATTCTGTGCAGATGCTTTGTGGATCTGCTTTGAAGTTCTTTCTTATTAAAAGGACCCTAAATTAGGTAAAACGACAGGTTTCTCTGCCTAAGCTCCTGGGAAGAAACTGTCAATCAAGGGTGGGCACCTTGGAGCTTGTTGAATAAATAGTCTGATGTCCTGTTAGGATGGTACTTATGCTGGGTATACTGTTGGTCGTTTGCATGGTCTTTTACTTTAAGTCTGACAGTTAGAACAATGTGGAACAACCTGCCTTCAGAAGCTGTGAATGCTCCAACACTGGAAGTTTTTAAGAAGAGACTGGACAGCCATTTATCTGAAATTGTATAGGGTTTCCTGCCTGAGCAGCGGGTTGGACTAGATGACCTCCAACTTTATTGTTGTTGTTGTTGTTGTTATGTCTCATATCATAATTTAAACCTATGAAGAAGACAGCAGTAGCTTTCTGGTACTAATGTGTATGTGGAGATAAATACATCTATGTCCCACACCTATGAAAAGTTTGCAGGGGTATCTACATGGTCTGGTAAACAAAAATCAAGATGGCAGTCATGACAAGGTATTCAAAGCTCTGCCTTTTTTTTATGTGCAACACCCATAATAAAAGGGTAAACATTTGGTGGCAAATAAGACAATTTGTGTCAGCTCTCTACAATACCTCTTACACAAGGCAGTTCTGGATAAATGAATACAATGGGAAACAATCAATGTGATAATAAGGGAGGAGGACACCATGGTGTGTATGAGTCTTTGGTGATGTTTCAAGTACACAAATGTTCCTAATTTAATTATGAAATGTCGGAAGGGGCAGAATTGATTTTCCCTCTTCATTAAGAAAATTATGACCACACACTATAATAGTGTGGTCCCTCAAAATCGATAGGGTGCAAGTGAAAATTAAAGTGAAAGATGATTCATTAACTACCCTGTGCTGATTAAAAACTAGCCACACCTTAGGAATATGTACCTTATTGCAGCTTTTCCATTTTTCTTGTTCTTTTGGTGTCCCAGAGGGCCGTGGTTGAGACATTGATAATACTGGGGAAAGGGCTGAACTTTTTCTTTACATTTTAGAGGGCTTTTGGAGGGTTGAAGTTGCAAAAGAAATACTTTTGAGCTCCAACAAGTTTTAACATACCTATTTTGCATATTTTTAATTAAAATTGGTAGTTTTGTGAGGTAATATCAGCACTTGTGCCACTGAATTGCAGCAGCATGATCAGGAAATCATTGGGGGGGGCCAAAGTGCTCCCTTTACTCTCTGTGTAGTGAGATATATTATCCTATGTTATATGAATTATGATCCTCTGACACAAGATATCAATATGGCACCTGAGATACAATGATGGTTGAACATTATTCAGAAAATTCAGTTCCAAATACCCTGGTTTTTCTCACTTTCTTGGATAGTCTAGTTTTCATAGCTGTGCCTCTGGATATAATCATACAAAACAGAAATATAAGATTATGTTCTGTAATCACAACACCCACAAATTATCCGGCAGCACAAAATAGAGTTTAGGGACTATTATGGGGTTTCCCTGGTGTTGGTACTGAGGTTAGAGAATTTACTCCTAAGAAAAATAATTTAACTTCTCCATTATTAATTTTTAAGAATCAGAGGATGTATTTCTTCCATAGAGAGTTAGGATCTTTTATTAGCTATTCATATGTTTACACAAGTCACTGAAGCAGTAGGCGTGAGCTTAAATGGACTCCAGAAGATGGTAGAGGACAGGAAGGCCTGGAGGAACGTTGTCCATGGGGTCGCGATGGGTCGGACACGACTTCGCAACTAACAACAACATGTTTACACAGAAATCTTATTATAGCAGTTGCCCTATTTCGATAGTCTAACATAGTTACTAACAGGTTTTGAATTTGTTCCAGCTGTACATTATCTGTGATTCTGATTCCAGACTTCCCTTGCTGAACATTGCTTTGTAGACCTTAATTGGGTCAAACTGTGGGATGAAAATAAAATAATTTGCAAAATACCAGTGTACACAATGTACAAGCAGAAACTGTCAGTTATAAATGTCGTAAAATGTCATCTCTCTGTGGGCATAAGACATTTGCTACACTTTAATAAAGCCAATCTTCTTATTTAAGCAGAAGTGGTTACTCTGAATTGTACTGTTTGATTGGGGGAGTGGGGGTAGTTTCTTAATCAAAGGTGGATTCACAAATGATCTGATCACAAATAATATACAGCCATTATAATTAATATGATGAGTTGCCACAAAGAACTAGTTATTTATTTTCGACTTGGGAGATTATGTGTCCTTTCAACAGACTGAAAATCCAGAATGCAATCTTATATTTTTTGTCTCAAGATATAACTCCCATTTGACTCATTCGGGCATATTTATGAAGAAAGTTCTGATTAAATCAAATATGGGAATACCTAAAGCTACTCCTGTGTCAACATACTGTGATGGTATAGTAAAAATATCTTAAATTACCTTGCAATGTCTCATATTCTTTCTTCTCAATGAGAGGCTTCTATGCTTCTATATTGTTTATAGTTGGAGGTAAAAAAAGTGCTACAGCTGATGTCTTCTCTTGAATAGGTTTCTAGCACTCTAAAGCCTTCCTATCTGCCCATACATCCCAGTTTGAAATAGGCCTATGAGAAGAATTTGCTCAGATCAAATATCTTCATTTTGACCAGCCTTTACAATAAAATAACATAGTAAAAAGAGAAATATTTGTTCTTTTTCTTTCTTCTGGTCTGTAACTGATGAGTGGGAAACTAGAGATGATTGTAGAATAAAAATAGAGGCATTGATACTGGAAGGAGGGAAGGAAGAAGGTATGAATTTATTCTCCATAGCTTCTGGGAGCAGGATAAGAACTAATGGGGAGAAGCTTTACAGAAGGAGGTACAGACTCTGAATAAGGAGGAATTTTCCAACTGTGAGAGCTAGTAAGCTGTGAAAACCTGTCTGAATATTCTATATTGGTGGATAGACACTGTACCACTGGAGGTTTTCAAACAGAGGTTAGACAGCTATTTGTCTGGAATAGTCTGTGAATTCTTGCACTGGGAAGGGGGTTGGACTAGACTTTCAAGGTCCCATCCAACCCTATAAGTTTATGAAATTCTGTCTGTACAGAGATCAACACGTACATAAACTAAAATGTTGGGCTTGGTACATCCAATCTCTATTCTTCTTACCTCAAGCTATAAACTGTAAATTAACATATAAGGCTAACAAGCGCAAATTCACTTAGGGCTAATTTCTCAGTAAAGCTCTAGGAAAAATTGGGTCAACAAAGAAAAAAATAAATAACAAATATATTTTTTTGTTTAATTGAACAGAATTAAAATTAAGTACAGTGAATGAATGTAGTAAAGCAATCTTAATACAATATTGCTTTAATACATTATCTATTGTGTAGATAATACTTGGCAATATTTTAATAATTTTCTCCTCTCTTAAAATCTTTCAACTCAAGTCAATGTTTGGAGACTCTAGAAGCTAAGCTCAAGGTGCTGGGCTGGGCACTTAAGGCCCAAGGACTGGATGTTGTGCATCTCTGCTCTATGGATCTATGCACATAGGTTCATGTAACATAATGATCCTTAAGTGTTTGAAGGTGGAACAGGACTGCCAGGAGGACAGAGACAGCAGGAATGTTTCCATCCACCATTTGTGCAACCACTTCTGAACCACGCAATTCAGAACATCTGTGCATGCCTATAACATATCCTTACCCTTGGTCGCCTTCTGTCAGCCTTGTCTAAAAGTACATTTCTCTTTCTCCCCCCCTCCATCCCCTTTACAGCCCAAGAAACTAGGGAGGGTCCCTTCCGCTAAGCTGCCTGCCCTACCCACATTCCTGCTGCAGGTTATCTGACTGTTCTCTTGATAGTGTAATTAGTAATTAGTAATTCTCTCTGTTTAGCATTATTCCACTAAATGCTGCATGAATCGGAATGTAAGAGTATTTTTTATATTGTGTCTAATTTACATATCCAAAGATTCTGACCTTTAAATACAGCTCTGAAGAGAACTAGAGAATAAGAATGTGTGCAGGCATGTATGAAAGAGAGAAATAGACAAGTGGTATGAAAATGAACAGCTACCTATGACTCCAGCAATAACCTTGAACACTCTAGGCTTTCTTTGTTCCATTATAACTCTCCATGGGCCTCCCTGGCAGCCATTGCTAACAAACCCAGAGCAGCAGGATTGTGGGAGGAACAGGTGCTCTAGTTGGTCACTGCTGGATCTCCTGCTGTGTAAAGAGCATAAATGGCACTGCTGCTCCTTCCCCAACAATCTTTAATCAAGTCACCTACTTGTTGAGATTTAATTGTTAGATTCTCTTATGATTGTGGACCTGGTTTTAAATTCTGAGAATACTGTACACCTTCAACTAAGGTAGAAAGGCCACTAATTTTGCTACTGTTACTCAAGGAGCTATGTCATGTTCCCCACCCACCCAGGAATCAATGGTGCATGTCAGTTTTCATATATTAATCTTTGGCAAAGCTTCTCCTGAGATGACACACTTTTAGCTACAAAGGCAAGCTGAGTTGTTGAATAATCCTTCAGTCCAAAAGAAAAAATAACATTTTGGAGGAAAAGGTATTGTGAATAGAAGACCCCACCCCCAAGGAAGGCAAGTTAAAGTCCTCCTAGGTGATAAGCCTGGAAACTCCACCACCAACCCAGCCATGGAGTCAAGGACCTCAGGCAAAAACATTGCTAGAGTAGCAACAGTCCCAACTGATCCTTAGAGCCCAACTTAATAATTATAGGAGCCATGGTGGTGCAGTGCTTAGAATGCAGTATTGCAGGCTAACTCTGCCTACAACCAGGAGTTCAGTGCAGTTCTTGAGAGCAGCCAACCTGTCTTCTATCATATCTCACCCTACCCATCACTATAGAGATGCTATAGCTCACCCTCATCCCATCAGAGACTTCTCTTCTGCCCTGCTCCAATTGGACCATATCCAAGCCCACACACAACCTATCTTACTCATGCAAACAACAATCAATTAGAGGACCCCCTAAGACCTGAATCACTTCTGCAAAGCACTCAGTGTTACAAGCCAACCAGAGGCCCTCCCTCTAATTCAATCTTTCATACAACGCCTTCAACCAATTCCCTCTCACTGGTAGATATCCAGTCAGGCTCAACTCCAGAGCATCTTAATTCTTAAAAGGATTGAACTTACAAGTCCTACTCTTCATAATGTACAGTGATTTGCAGTGACTAAGAACAAATGTAAAAATAAACTATAGGGACCATTGGCAATCTAATTCTATTTAGCCACATATTCATAGGAGAATATTTTTATATTCATGGAGGTACATGTTCCATATTTGGCTGTTATAATCAATAGTGTAGCAGGGAGAACAAAAAAAACATTATTTTTGTGCTTTGAGTCTGAAAGATGACTATAATTTGTAAGTAATCTCAAATCAAAAATCTTGGGTGGAATTTGAATGGGCTGTCTTCCTTTATGGAGTTGTTGGGGAAAATATGACTTTGTGACAAAATTGCTGGTCAAAATAGCATAGATCTGAATGCATTCTAAAAAACGTTTTCCATCCAAGTTGTCATGATGTCCTTACAAGGGCATATTGTGGCTGTAGTCTTGATTACTCTGTCTCTGTGCATATGAACATACAGAAAACATGTTGCAGCAGCCTGTCAGAACCATTAAAGACATTTTCCCTTCTTTTGTCCACTCTGGGATGAGCCAGAGCTGGGTTTGTCTATTCCCATTACAATCACACATGTGCCTTTAGGCATTTGCAGAGGCCCTTCCATGTCTCACTCAGGGTAACTTGGCAACCTATTCTGCCCTAGGCTCAAAAACATTTCTCAGTGTTGACTTCTTCTGAGAGGTTCCTGCATTTTCTGAGAAGAAGAGCTATCAGATCACCTTATACAGTACTATGCATTAGAGATTATTTGCCCGAGTCAATAACCACAATGTATAGTAAAAATATATAGTCTGTTTGTTGACCTTCTAATGATTTCTTGCACATATTCATGTAGTTTTCTTAGCAGTGATCCATAAATGGTTTCTAATCCCATATTTCTAGGATTTTTAATTATCCTTTATAGCCTAAGTCCTGGAATGATCTTCCATTCAAGTACTAAGCAGGCTGGATTTTGCATTGCTTTTTAAGATTGATCAAACTTGACTAAGTGATGCCATTTAGCTAGACTAGCTATAATGGAGCAAGTAAATATGGCTGCACCTTACCACTGCAGTGGTAGCAAGTGGCAAGGGAAGAGACCTTTCCTATAGAAAAGTTGATCTTTTGTCTTCTAAGGGAAGTCTCCCCATTTGTACCAATTGTTCCAATCTGGGAAGTTTTGCTGATAATGACTGGGTTCTCATACCACATTAAGGTAAAATGTGGTTGTTTGGTTTTATTTATTACATTTACATGGCACATGTTATAGAAGAACTCAAGGAAACATCTTGCTCCCTCTTCCTATTTTTCCCCACAACAGCAACTTTGAGGGGTCCTTGGTGCTCTCTGACCTCAGTTGTTGTTGTTTTTCTTTTGCAGAGATTTCATTACCCAAACTAGGTAACATCATCAGTGCTAGTGAGGAATGGAGTTTGCTCTCAGTTTATATTCTAGTGGCTTGCCCTGACAGTGTTGGTTGGGATGGTCTTAGAGGTTCTTTTGTTGGGCTGTTTACTGTTGGCTTGTTTGGCAGTTCTATGGTTGGGGTATTTTTTTTTTACTTGTTTACTAAACTGTGAGAAAACTCCTTACTAGCACTTATGATGTTACCTAGTTTGGGTAATGAAATATCTGCAAGAAAATAACCAAGCTCAGAGAATACCAAGGACCCCTCATTTCACCACTGACCTACAGATATTATCTTTTATTGGTAACAGCAACCTTGTCAGAGAAGTTGGACTAAGAGATTGACTAATCCAAAGACACCCCAGTGAACTTCCATGACTGAGGAGACTAAACCTGAGTCTCCTGCTCCTACTGTAAAACTTTTACTAGCTTGCTAAGTTCTGGCTTACTATAATAAGTGAACTCAGACAATGAGGTTTGTAAACCAACATTCATAATTTAGTGCAAGCTTGAACACTGTGAATTTACTAATCAAAATGGCTTTTATACACACACTAAGCCCCATTTTATGAGGAAAACACTGTGGATTCCCAATTTTGCCAATTAGAAGCAGGATACTATGTCACTTTTATGAAGGACTTTCAAAAATTGCTTTACTTGAATGTTTGAAACCATGTTTTCTTCTAAGATCATAAGGAACTGAAAAAAGTTTCTTCTAGACCAGGGGTGTCAAACTGCCAGCCCGGAAGCCGCGCCCACCCCATTGCCGGCAATGGCAAAACCGTCCCGATACGTTGCGCGATGTCATGTGACGTCGTGGGTTTGACATGTCTGTTCTAGACTGTTTGCTTATTTGCGGGATTCAACAGTGGAAGCAGATAGTCCTTCACCTTCAACCCCCCATTTTTACAAAGTTCAATATCTTCTAAAACTACTAATTAACTTTCAAGAAAAAAATAGAATCAGGTTCTTTGCATATTTTTGAAGAATTTAAGAAATTAAGATTAAAATTGGTATTCATTTTGTAGTGGTGAGAATGGGAAGAAGGAGGAAAGATGTTATTGAAAAAGATATAATTCAAATAGCAAGATTCTTTTCTTTAAATATTATAAATATATTGATTGAATACATGTCAATATTTTTAAAATAAGATATTGGGGGAATTACTTTTACCTTACACTTGGTTATTCTAAGCGAAAAGCCAAAGAAATACTGCCTTTTTATCCCATTTTCTTTCCAGTATTTTGGGAGTCAGGCACTTATTCCTTCTTAGAGTCAATCATTGAACTCCCTCTTGCAATGCAATAAAGTAACTTTCATTCACTCCCTTCTGTTTAGCAGATTGCAGAGTAGAACAAGGGGCAGGGGAGGATCCCAAAGCTTTGACAGATGGTCCTGAGCGCTTGACTCCTGCTGAGCCCAGCAGGGCCAGGGCTTTAACATGGTCAGAAGGAGTTCTGCTTATGAGGTGAATAACAAATGTGGTCTGCCAGACTTTTTCATATAGAAAGCCTAGCATTGGACATGTCACTTCTGGGGTTTCTTCAGTGTGATTGGAGAGCTTCAGAAATTTCCAAAAGCATTTGGCTGCCTTACGCAGTGGACAGAGGCTTTGCTGCCAGAGAAATAAGTAGGAAATTGAAATCAAGAAAGCAGGAGGACCTCCAGTGAACATAGAAATAATAAAGTTTTGCTCTTTGGTAAGCACCAGTGAGTGAAGACTACAGAGGATTCAATTTCAGCGAAAATCTACAAGTAGAATAGATGTTGTCTAGTTTTTCTTTTTTCTTTTTTGGGGATGACCTTACCAAAAGCTAGCAAAAATTTGACTATAAAATGCCACTTAGGTGAATTTTTGCTGTTTAATTCTCAGCTGGAAACCTGTTGATATTTTTTCCCCTTCTCTATAAGCCATGTCCCCCACCTGTTAACCCATGGGTATGTTTGAATCCAGGAGCATTACAAACAAATCTTTTCGGGTAAGCGTAACACTTTTTATTATCTGTTAATAATTGTTTGTTAACCACTGGCAATCATTTTTGTAAGTCATTGCTGATTACAATCTGCCTGATAGTAAGAGCTGTTGGTCCCAGACAAGACAAAATGTGTGTTATATTGGGTGTCCAACATATAGGAAAGTCGATATGGATTTGAGAATATTAGTGATCCCAGCTGACTCAATGGGGCTGCCTGCAAATTTGAAGGGGTGTGCGTGTGCATGCACACGCATGTGCGTGCACACTGAACTGGGGGAGATGCTAAGAGCTGTCACTAGTCTCAAATTTATGTAACATTTTGAACATTCACAAGATTCATCAAGGATTGCTAATACACAGCATTAGAACATTAAAGACCAAATTTTGTTTTAATTTAACAATTTCTTTAATCTTATAATAATCATAAGAATCAGCCAATGCTCACAATAAATTGCTAATTATGTAATATTATATCCTGATAAAAAGTACTTTGATTACACTCTTAATTTTTGTTCAGCTTTACTGGTGTTTCTTTGCTTCTGTGTCTACAAGTTTAGTATAAAAGATGGCAAACTGCTTAGCACAAAAGTTTAAATACAGTTTTAGTTGTGTTGAGAACTGTGTCATTGAAAACAAAGAGAAAGACTAATTTAAATGTGACATATAATCTCACTGGTTTCAATGGGACTATTTTAAGTAATTAAATTCCAATCAACAATTCACAGCTTGTTTTATTAATTTCAACAAATATAGTATTTAAGGTGAGATATAATCTAGCATACATTATGTAGGAATGGAGGCAATGGAGAAATAAACACATTCTTTCTTGAATCAAAATAAAATAGTAGCAGTATAATTATGCCTTAGATTTCTTATTATAAAAAAACCAAATATGAAAATTCAGTGTCTAAAGTGCAAGAAAGAATGAAATCCTGTTTCTAAAACTATTCAATTTGTCATTTATTGAAATGATGTTTTTAAAAAAACAGTTAAATTTAAAAAAAAGCAGAATCCTACAAATCTATACCAAATGTAGAATCCTGTAACAATTATATGCTCCAGGGAGGCCATCTGGTGGCAGCAGAGCGAGTTTAAGGAGGGGGGGAAACTTCTTTATGCCCTTAAGGCAGGGGTGTCAAACTCAAAACGTCACGTGATGTGTCGCAACGTATCGCGACTTTTTTTCCATTGCCGGCAATGGGGTGGGCGCGGTTTTGCCATGACGCATCCGGCCTGTGGGCCAGCAGTTTGACACCCCTGCCTTAAGGGATCAACCATCTCAGTTTTGTGATGAAACATCCCTCTTGGGGGTAACAAGCTGCAAGTTTAATTTCCAGCTTTGTCTGATGAAAAAAGTTCCTGGCAGCCAGGGAAAAGACTACTTTTTTTTTGAGATTCTGCTGAAGGCTGAAAAGGCCCTGCCACATCATTTCTGATTCTGCTGGAATGAGCGTGGTGTCTGATACTTGCATTGTTACTGCTTGAAGTTTTTTTTTTTTTAAAATGCATAAACCTTTTTGTAAAATGATTGAGCTGGGATATTTTAATTAACACAGAATAATCAGAAAGTCTTTTACTTGTTCTATCAAAAGCCAGAGGTATGATTGGCAGAAAGGTAGGAAAAGTCCTTTGGATGGCTATTCCCTAGGGCAGCACATTCAGAAACAGCTAAATTGTCAATGTTTGCTTATTCGTTTTTAAATGAAGCCCCCTTAGCCTTCTTCTTCTTCTTTCCATGTGTATGTTAATGGATGCATCATTCCCACCCAGCAAACTGTTCATAGTGCAGAACAGGGGAGGGATCACCTGGTGTCCCATTCTCCATCTCTGTTCTGCTGTTACTATGTATATAGAAGGATTAAGGCTGAAATAATTAAAGTCTGATCTCTTTGGGATTCTCCATGCTAATTACTTAGAGGTACTGAAAGGATACAAAGAACAGAATAACAGATTTGGAAGAGACCTTAGAGGTCTTCTAGTCCCACCCACCCCCCATTTCATTTCAGACAAATGGCTGTTCAATTTCTTCTTAAAAACCTCCAGTAATGGAGCACCCACAACTTCTGGAGGCAAGTCATTCCATTGATTAATTGTTCTCACAGTCAGGAAATTACTCTTTAGTTCTAGGTTGATTCTCTCCTTGATTATTCAATCTACCACTGCTACTGTTGTGTATTGAGTTCGTTGAGGCATTAACGAAACCGATGTAATACAACTGCACTTTATTGCTTGAATACACAGAAGTGCTCTAGTCTGTCACACTGACAGCTATTTATACATTGCCGCCACTAGGCGGCGACCAATCAGTTTAAAGGATATTTTCCCACTTATTTTCCTGTCTGCAGTTTCCCTCCAAAACAGTTGGAGACTCTTTCAAATATAAAATAACAACTGTTCATAACAACCATATCTTTTCAAACCAATACATAACACCCCTTCCCACTGGACAAAGTCATACTTAGTGTAAACTATGTACATAATCACTTAAATAGGCCGGTGGTTTGCGTGTCCTTTCGGAGCGCCAGAACGTTGCTTGGGGCTCTCGATCAACCATCTGTTCTGCTGTGCCGGGTAGACCAGGGTCCTTTAGTCCGATTACTTCGGGTAGACCGGTACCTCTATGTTCGTTCGTACCGGGTAGACCGGTGTCATTATGTCCATTATTGCCGGGTAGATCAGTGCCGCTGTACTTGTTCGTGACACTGGCTGGCATACTCGGGACACAGTCCGTTGGTGACCCCAGTTCCACAGGAGACTTGGGTGACTCAGGCATGACAAGGTCACCAGGCAACCCAACGATCGCTTCTCTGTCAGCAGCCAGGCTCTGGCTAGCCTGACACCAACGCAATTGGTCTATGTGGCGTCGAACCACACAACCATCGTCCAGGGCCACTTCATAATACAATGGCCCTGACACCTTTGAAACCAAAGCTGCCACCCAAGGTGCCCCCAGCCCGTAGTTTCTCGCCCATACTTTCTCACCAAGCTGTAAACTTCTTGGAGGCTTGGGTTGCAATGTTTCTGCAGCAGCCCTATCAGGGTGGAGACGGTCCAGCTTGGTGGTCAGCTGATGTCCCTATCTCAGTTCCGCTGGACTGCGGCCCATAGTGGTGCAAGGCATAGTATGTTGGCAGAGTAGAAAATCCGCTAAGCAATGATGCCAGTCACCTGTCGTTAATCTCTTCAGTGCTTCTTTGGTCGTTCTGACTATTCGTTCTGCTTGACCATTTGAAGCAGGATGAAAGGGGGCTGAGGTAGCGTGTTGGATCATGTTGGTCCTCAGGAAGGACTGGAACTCAGCTGCTGTGAATTGTGCCCTGTTATCTGACACAATCACATCTGGCAGGCCGTGCGTGGCAAAGATTCTGCACAGTTCCTGGATGGTCCTGGCAGTAGTCATCGATGGGACAGGTGCTACCTCTAGCCATTTAGAGTAGCTGTCCACAGCAATGAGGAACACCTGTCCTTGGAAGGGTCCTGCAAAGTCTATGGAGTTTGCGTGGTCTCCCAGCAATGCACTGGTGCTTGAGGCATTTCAGGTCAGGCATTTCTCCTGACAAACCTGGCAGCTCTTTACTTGAGCCTCTATGTCCTTATCCAGGCCAGGCCACCACAAGTAACTCCTAGCAAGTGCCTTCATCCTAACTATGCCTGGATGACCCTCATGCAGAGATTCTAAATCTCTGGCTCTTAATGTGGGTGGGACTATCACCCTGCTTCCCCATAGCACGCAGCCTTTATGAGCTGACAGCTCATCTTTTCTGCTAGTGAAACTATGAAATTCTGGACCTGGTCTGCTATCAGGCCACCCCCTCAACACCCAGTTCAGAACACGACTGAGTGTTCTGTCAGTGGCAGTTTCAGCAGCCATATCTCCTGCATGAAGGGGAGTCTCAGGGAGATCCTGGATTGCCAGGATGCGAGCTGCAGGTGCTGGGTTGGGGTCTATGTGAGGCAAAGGCAATTGGCTGAGTGCATCAGCATGGCCCATTTCCTTGCCTGGCTTATGGACTAGCCTATAAGAATAGGCAGCCATGAATATTGACCATCGCAGCATCCTAGGAGAAAGGATCTGTGGGGTCTGCTTGTCTGCTGTGAAGAGACCTAAGAGAGGTTTATGATCCGTGAAAACGGTGAAGGGGCGCCCATATAGGAAGTCGTGGAATTTTTTAATTCCAGCTACAATGGCTAAAGCCTCCTTGTCTATCTGTACGTAGTTCCTCTCTGCAGGGGATAACGTTCTGGAATAATAAGCGATGGGTGCTTGGCGCCCATCTGCCATAAGATGGCTTAAAACTGCTCCTATGCCATACGATGAAGCATCACATGCTAGACTGACAGGCAATTTCTCTTTGAAGTGAGCTAGTACTGAGCTTGATGACAGCAGTGATTTGACTGCTTTAAAAGCTTTTTCGTGGGTGTTTGTCCACTCCAATGGTGCCTTTTTATCCAGAAGCCAATGAAGCGGCTCTGCCAATGCTGACTTGTGTGGCAGGAATGAATGGTAGAAAATAAGTAGCCCTAAAAATGCCTGCAGCTCCCCCTTTGACTTAGGTCTGGGAGCCTGTTGTATAGCTTTAAGCTTAGAGTCAGAGGGGTGGATTCCAGCAGCATCTATTTGGAATCCCAGGAACTCAGTAGAGTTCACACCAATTTGGCACTTGTCTCTTTTTAACTTCAACCCCGCTTCGCGGAACCGTTGAAGAACTGCTCTGAGACGTTCTGCTAAGACTGCTGCTGATTCTCCAGCAATCAGAACATCATCAAAGTAAGGGCACACACCTGAAATATTCTTAAGTGTACGTTCCATTACACTCTGGAACAACCCTGGGGCAACACTTACCCCAAACTGCAGGCGGCGAACCCTGAATGCCCCTCTATGTGTGACTATTGTCTGAGCCTCTGCTGTGGCATCATCCACAGGCAGTTGCTGATATGCCTGTGCGAGGTCCAGTTTAGCAAATACACAACCTCCCTGCAGTGATGCCAGGATGTGGCTTATCACTGGAACTGGGTAAGCATGTTGCTGCAAAGCTTTGTTAATTGTGCATTTGTAATCAGCACAAATACGAATGTCCCCATTGGGCTTCACTGGGGTTACTATGGGGGTTTCCCACACGCTGCTATCAACAGGTTGAAGCACTCCCTGCTGTACTAACTTGTCTAGCTCTGCATCTATTTTTGGCTTTAGTGCGAAAGGCACTCTGCGAGGTTTGATCCTGATAGGAGTTACTGTTGGATCGAGGTTAAGGGAGATTGGTGCTCCCTTGTATTGACCTAAATTGGGGCTGAACACGTCAGCAAATTCCTGGCACACAGCCGCCAGGTCAGCTGTTTGTGTGTGGTTGATGCCGGTTACTTGGATGCCCAGGGCATCAAACCAGTCCAGCCCAATCAAACTGGTGCGCTGGCCTTCAACGACCTCAAACTCTTTGAAGCTGACTTTTACTGTGGCTTCAGCTTTCACCACTACACGGGAATTTTGAAAGTCTGTCAGAACAAGGCTTGACGGTTTGAGTTGGACTCATTTCCTGCCTTGTCTGCAGATGTAGCTAAATGTTTTGTGAGAGATTATGGGCAGGGCTGATCCGGTGTCCAGTTCCATAGAACAAGGGACCCCTTGTAGCCTGACTTTAAGTCTCAGCTTCTCTTTGAGAGGGTGTTGGGCTCCTGTCCTTAATATGTTTCTCCTTCTGGAGCAGTAACTGACCCTGTTCTGTCCCGGGGCCCATTTACCTCTCCGTGGGATGTCTTCAGGCAGAACTTCTCTCTGGTGACCTTTACAGACTCTGGCAATGTGCCCTTGCTTGCCACAAGCAAGACACACTGCAGTGCGGAATCTGCACTCAGACCTCTTGTGCTGTTCGCCGCAACTGGCACAGCTAGGGAATAGAACTGCCTTGTCAATGGGACGTTGCCGTCTGATGGGTTGCTTCTGTAACCGGTCGATCTCATCACCCTCGTCTGGGTCTTCCAATATTTCTGTAGCTTCGTGGTGCACAGCTGTCTAGCTGAGGGGAGTCTTCTGAGGTCGTAAAGCCTTCATTGCTCCACCGGCGGCTTCGTCTGCCATGACCTCCTTTAATGCATCCTGGAACATCAGCGTTTATTTTGCGAAAAGCCTCTGCTGCAAATCTCGGTTCCTCAGGCCACACACGAGTCGGTCTCTGAGTCTATCCTCTAAGACAGGAAACTCACAGAGTCTTGATGCTTGTCTTAGTGCGGCCACAAATTCGGCTGCTAACTCCCCTGCCTGTTGCTCTCTTTGCTCAAATGCATGTTGCCAAGCAATAATGGACAGCCTGGGTTCAAAATGTTCCTTTAACCTCCTCTTCAGATCAGCGTATGTGACTGATTCTAAGCTGGCTGGGGCAATCAGGTTCTCCGCGATGTCGAAGGTCACCTGCCTGCACACGCAGAGCAGGGTGGCTGCCTTCAGCCCATCGTCTCTCACCTGGTTGGCCCGCAGGTAGTTCTCCACCCTGGAGACGTAGGAGCTCCATTGTTCAGGATGAGAAATATCAAATTTGTTCAGCTTGCCCACTTTGGCCATAGCTGATGCTCATGAGGTCTTGGTTAATGCCTTCTGCTGCTAGGAGCTGCTAGGTGAATCCTGGGGACGGATTCCTCAGGACGACTGTGCCTCCAGTGTGGATTTACTGGCAGGCAGGGTGGGGACATGGTCCCTACCAGGGCTCTCGTGCCTGGTCTCATACCCTAGTGACTTCTGACTAAGTGCTTCAGCTCTCTCTCTCTCTCCTTAGCAGCATCCCACCCTCATCGCCACTGTTGTGTATTGAGTTCATTGAGGCATTAACGAAACCGATGTAATACAACTGCACTTTATTGCTTGAATACACAGAAGTGCTCTAATTGTCACACTGACAGCTATTTATACATTAGCACCACTAAGCGGCAACCAACCAGTTTAAAGGATATTTTCCCGCTTATTTTCCTGTCTGCAGTTTCCCTCCAAAACAGTTGGAGATTCTTTCAAATATAAAATAACAACTGTTCATGACAACCGTAACTTTTCAAACATAACAGCTACCATTTCCTTCTTTTTATTAAAATAGACTTACCCAGTTCCTGTAATTGTTCTTCCTAATCATCTTTGGTGCTGTTTTTTACATTCTTTCTAGAGTCTCAACATCTTTTTATATCTGAATCACATTTCATAAACCTTATCACAGCTATATAAAATACAAACATTCTCTTGCTTCCTCTCTACATCATATCTAGCTCAACTCCTTGATTCCTTAGCCCCATTTTCTCCAATCATGTAAAGAGATATGTAATATATATCCTTCCTTATCACATTTTCCCCGTTTCGGCCTATTATCTTTGTTTGATGTTTGCTGATGTTTCATAAATATCAAGCTACATTTTCTGCAAGCTGAACAGAGTGGCCTGTGTGCTTGCTCTGAGCTGGATGTGGGAGCTGTTTGGGAGTCTAGTGTGTGCTAACCAAATTGGAAATTACATATTTTCCAACACTTGTGATATCCTGTTATTCCCTCTATCTTCCCTGTGTTCTCCCTTCTCTGTTTTCTTCGTCTGACTCTTCAGCTTTTGTCACCCCATCACCCGGGTCTCTCTCTTGTCCTCCCACCAAGTCTGTCCCTTTTTTGTCAAACTGCTTGTGTTTATGCTCCCCTGATCCCAAGTCTAGGGTCCAGCCTTCCTCCTCCTCTTCTTCTGCCTCTCACTCTGCTGTATGATCAAGCTCCTTCCAGTTCAGAAAGTAAATGTTCCTTGGCCATTATCCCCACATCTAGCCTTGTTGTGATTATTATGACTAGTCCAACCATGGATGAGTAACAAATATGGCAGGAGTCAGGAGGAAAGCAAAGGGGGGTATATGACTACAGAGCTCCCTAAGTGCCTTTGAGACATGCATGTCTTCTCTCAGCCCAACATACCTCAAAGGGTATTTATTGTGATAGGAAAATGACAGGAAACCCCCCCCCAACCTCATCCCCATTCCCAGAAAGCCACTTTGAGCCATTGAGGAAAAGTCAGATTACAAATGAAAAATAAATAAACTTTTTCCCAGTGTACTTAATATGGCATGGCCAAGTTTCCAATGGGGCCTGTTTTTAGAAAATTCCCAGATGGTAGTTTTGCTTCTCCCAGACCTTAGTATTCCCTGAAGAGGATATCAAAATAGCTTTATCTTTCCATTTCTGTTTTTTTATTCGTACAGGTTTTAAGTGTAATGTTGCAGAAGTTACTAGTGGGTGTTCTTTTGTGTTTTTTTTTTATGGGCTTTACATATACTTGTGCATTTTATCTTACATTTTAATGCAAAAGCCAGTTTGGCCATTATTTTGCACATGGGTTGAAAGGATTAACCGGTGACATCACCATTGCCTGGCAGGGAGGATGCCTAGTTATAGAAGCTGGAGCAAAGGTTGAGAGCTCACCCTCTCTCATAGCAGAACTTGGATCTCAAACATAGGCTTGCCAACCTCCAACCCAGTGTCCATGAGAGCAACTGTGCTCCTTTGACCATTAGTTGTAAGAGAATGGTAGAGCATAAAGGTCTAAGAACAAAAATAATATATCCTTAAACACAAATAGGCCACTCCAAGGTGTGAGGGACAACATCTTCGCTCTACCCTTTTCTCTTAATGGGTTATTCCACATGCACACACTGAATTCCTTACACACAGCTTGGTCTTTCCTTGAAAGCAAAACTTGATGGCAGGTGTTGTTTGGTTCAAAAGCAGATCTCTGAGGTTCCATCTCTAGTGCTTGATTTTCCATCGCTCCAAGTTACTTCTTCATGGATGGCAAGGAGAAACGAAGCACTTAGCCTTTCCTTCAGGATCCAAAGAGTGGTTGCAGAGAAGACATCAAAAACAAAGGTGTTATGTCCTGGGCCTTGCTGAGTCATTCAGCAAGGCTCAGGAACGCTGCAGGAAGGCTGCAGAGACCCGGACAGACCACGTGTCTGCCCGGGATCTAGACAGGCTGTCTCCGGCCTTGCGCGCATGCGCAAGGCGGGAGAATGGCCTGTAATGATTGGCTGTGCATCCCCTTGCAAGGGGAGTATAAAAGGCCAGTTGCCATTGTATTCTTGCTTCTGTTCTGTGAATGTACTTAATAAAGAGATCCTTTGTTGTGAACCTGCCTCGTCTCGATGTCTGCTTTGCAAGAACAGAACATTGGTGACGAAGGTGGGATCCACCGCATAGGAAGCCAAAGGAAAAGAAGCTAGGGCCAACTCACCTGAAAGCCTGAAGTGAAGAGAAGCACGGTGTCCAGGAGAAGCAACCGCCTGCCAGTACAAAGACGCTGGAGGTGGGCTTGGCTTCGTGGGACCCCTTCTCCTTCCTTGTGGCAAGAGACGTCGAAAAGGTTATCGGTCACAACGATGTCCAAGCTGGGCCGTCTTGTCGAATTCGATACTTCGCACCCAGAACGATGGAGCTCTTACGTAGCTCGTGTCGAGAACTACTTCAGGGTGAATAAGATCCAAGAAGACGAATTGAAAGCTGCTACTTTGCTGTGTGTCTGTGGGCAAGAGACTTTTGACATTGCTGAGAACCTTGTAGCCCCAGCACCATTGGAGTCGATCACCCATTCAGATCTAAAGAAAATGCTACGCGAGCATTTTGAGCCCAAGCTTTCTGTAATAGCTTGGAGGCACCAATTCGAGCAGCGGGATCAGCGGCCGGGAGAATCAGCTGCAGACTTCATCGCAGCTCTGAGGCAGGCTGCTAGGCCATGTGCGTTCCAAGACTTGGAAGAGAGGCTCCGAGACTGGCTCGTTTGTGGATTGCAAAGCCATGAGATGCAGCAAAAGTTGTTTGCTAGAGCCGATGTTTCGTTCCAAGATGCCCTGAGAGAAGTTGCAGCTGAAGAAGCAGCCAGCAGAGTGGTGAAGTCATTGCGGTTGACCAAGAACCCTCCAGCAGCAGTCCCCGTCCATCAGGAAGTCGTGCAAGAGGCCTCCGAAGAAGAATGCAAGGAAGAAGAGGTGGACAGACTTCAACAGTCAGCGGAGAGAAGACTGCAAGAACGCAGAGGGAAGACGCCTGCATCCCTTCGGTGTTTCGGCTGGGGGGGTCGCCACAGGAGAGCCGACTGCCATTTTCGTTCTGCTGTTTGCCGGGCATATGGCAGGCCACATCACATCAGCCTGCTTGGGTCGCCAGAAAAACAGGTCCCCCGAAGAGTTGCCTCTGAAAGGTACCAAGGTCCCCAGCCAACACAGGGTGGGTTTCTGCGCGTCCCGTAGGGGGGTATTCAAAACTGGGGTTCACCGGCCCCTTAAGAAAAAGCTTCGCATTGATGTAAGAGTGCAGGGAGTTCCCCTGGCTATGGAGCTGGACACAGGGTCCGCTCTTTCTATTATTTCTGCAGACCCCTTTAAAAAGGTTTGTTCCAGGAGTGGCTCACGAGTCAAACTCAGGCCCTCCAATCTCATCCTCACTGACTTTCAGAATTCATGAGTCAGTGTGAAGGGGGAGGCCACGCTTAGAGTACAGCATAAGGAATTTGATGGGTTGTTAGATGTGGTGGTAGTTGGGAGTGATCGTACGAGTCTTATCGGACTCGATTGGTTCGAGGCACTTGGGATCCAACTGACTGGTCTTAACCATCTACAAACTGCCAGCCTTGCAGGAGTCTGTAAGCAGTTTGCTGATGTGTTCAGCCCAGAGCTTGGCTCATACAAGGGGCCTCCCATTGCTTTAAGGTTAGATCCAGCCATCACACCCATCAGGGTTAAACCAAGGAGGGTGCCTTTTGCCCTCAAAAGTAAAATAGATGCTGAGTTGGACAAACTGCTCCAACAAGGCATTCTAGAACCTGTGGATTCTAGTCCATGGGAAACCCCCATAGTGACACCATTAAAAGCCAATGGTGAAGTCCGAATTTGTGCGGACTATAAATGCACTCTAAACAAAGCCTTGCAGCAGCATGCATATCCAGTGCCTGTGGTGAGCCACATTCTGGCCTCACTGAAAGGGGGAAAAGTCTTTGCTAAGCTTGATTTAGCTCAGGCCTACCAACAGTTACCTGTTGATGAGGCAACAGCTGAGGCCCAAACTATAGTTACTCACAGAGGGGCTTTTAAAGTAAAAAGGCTGCAGTTTGGGGTCAATGTAGCCCCTGGCATTTTCCAAGGGGTGATGGAGCGAACGCTCCGTGGTATTCCTGGTGTCTGCCCCTATTTCGATGACGTCCTCATTGCAGGAGAGTCATCTGGGAACTTGGCTGGAAGGCTGAGAGCTGTCTTGCTTCCGCCAAGCTGGGCTGAAGTTACAGCAAGACAAATGTAAGATTGGTGTAACATCCACCGAATTTCTAGGGTTTCGTATTGATGCAGAAGGCATCCACCCTGCAGAGTCTAAATTGCAGGCCATTCAACTGGCCCCAAGTCCCCAGTCAAAAGCTGAACTCCAGGCTTTTCTGGGCCTACTTAATTTTTATCATTCATTTCTCCCCCACAAGGCTGCAGTGGCTCTTGGACAAGCAGACTCCATGGAAATGGATAAAGGTCCATGAAAAGGCTTTCAAAGAAGTCAAGGCCTTGCTATCTTCAAATGCGGTACTGGCGCATTTCAATGAGCAATTGCCTGTGTGCATCGCATGTGATGCCTCCCCTTATGGGGTAGGAGCAGTGTTAAGTCATCTCAAGGCTGATGGGACTCAGGTCCCTGTGGCCTACTACTCTAGAACTCTCTCATCTGCAGAGCGTAATTACGCGCAGATTGACAGAGAAGCCTTGGCAATAATCTCAGGCATCAAGAAATTTCATGAATTCTTGTATGGCCGCCATTTCACAGTCTACACTGACCACAAGCCTTTGCTGGGTTTGTTTACAACAAACAAACAAACCCCACACATCATCTCCCCCAGAATGCTGAGATGGTCAATTTTCTTGTCAGCTTATGACTATACCCTGGTTCACAAACCAGGGACAGAGATGGGCCACGCTGATGGCCTTAGTAGGTTACCTCTAAAGCAAATAGAGGCAGACCCTGCTGCTGCTGTACACATTCTTTCCATTCAGGAATTGCCTGAATCTCCCCTCAATGCTAGGGATGTGGCTGCTGAAACTGCCACTGATCACACGCTTGCACGCGTGCTGACATGGGTGTAGTCAGGGTGGCCTGACACGTGTCCTGGTACAGAGTTCCAAAGTTTCTGGCGTAGGAAACATGAATTTTTTACTTTCAAGGGTTGTATCCTGTGGGGTAGCAGGGTAGTCATCCCGGCCTCATTGAGGACTAGAGTCTTGCTCTCTCTGCATGAGGGACATCCGGGAATTGTGAGGATGAAGGCGCTTGTGCGTAGCCATCTTTGGTGGCCTGGACTCGATAAGGACATCGAGGCCCAGGTTCAGGGGTGCCAAGTGTGCCAACAGTCACGGCCTGAGATGCCCCAGGCCCCTGTACTTAGGTGGGAGGAGACACTCACTCCATGGTCACGCGTACACATTGACTATGCTGGGCCCTTTCAGGGGCAATTCTTCCTTCTCCTCGTGGATAGCCATTCCAAGTGGCTAGAGGTCGTTCCTCTATCCTCCACTACTACTGCCAGGACCATCCAGGTGCTCAGAGGAATCTTCGCTTCCCATGGTCTTCCTGATGTCCTTGTTTCAGACAATGGTCCCCAATTTACCTGTTCTGAGTTTCAGGCTTTTCTTCAAGCCAACATGATCCGGCATGCTATGTCTGCTCCTTTTCACCCTGCCACCAACGGTCAGGCTGAACGCATGGTGCGTACCACCAAGGAAGCATTAAAGAGAATCACTCAAGGACCCTGGCATCACAGGTTAGCCGATTTTCTCCTTGCACACCACACCACACCTTGCACAGCTACAGGGAAGAGCTCAGCTGAACTCTGCTGGGGTCGCAGACTCATCACTAAGCTGGACAGATTGCACCCAGACCGGGTGGCTTCACAGGTGTCACAACCACGGGCACCTAGGAGACTCCAAGTGGGTGATCCGGTATTGGCCAGAAACTATGGGCATGGACATATCTGGGTACCTGCTGTGGTATGCAAGGTCTCTGGGCCACTGTCCTATGAAGTGGCCTTGGAGGATGGTCGTGTGCTTAGATGCCACATTGACCAAGTGCGCTGGAGGCTTCCTGGCCATGTTTCTGCTCCTGGCTCTGCTCTCGGGGGGAGGGGGATACCAATTACGATTGTGGACCACAGTCTCTCCACGAGGGCGCTTATCCAAATCTTCCTACACATGTTCCAGGTGGGGGTCTTGCCATGGAGGCGGCTCCTGACTCTGGCATAGACTCCGGGGGTCTTGCCATGGAGGCGGCTCATGACTCTGGCAGAGGTCCCTGGCTAGGGGCAAATGGCCATAAATCGGCTACTCAGGGTACTCCTGCTGCTGGTCTTGGGCTCGAGGGACAGTGCTCCCAAGAGGAGTCCAATGGAATTTTGGGGAATTCCACCCCACCAAGGGACTCTGGTTTGAGTCTGGTGGATCCAGCCAGTCAGCAGTCAGGGGGAACCCCTGAGTCTTCTGGGCGACAAAGTCCTGGTTTGTTTTGCGCAAACCGGGAGCAGGCACTCCAGGCACCTATTCCTAATCCTACACCTGCAACTACACCTGCACCTAATCTGGCTCCACGGAGATCAGAGAGGGTTAAGGGTCCTCCTAAGCATTTAAAGGAATTTGTCATGTCCTTGTTTACTACACAGGAGGTTTATTAGTCCTCACCATCTGAGGGAAAGAAAAAAAACAATTGTAGTGTTGCGGTGTTCATATTGTCAAATAGTGAAAGTCCGTGGACATAACAGGGACTTGAAGGTAATGGGTTGCAAGGAGTAAAGGTTGAAGTATAACGTGCCAACCGGCCTGCTATGCTGTGTTGTGTGTAAAGTGTTAAACAATGTGTTTACTTATTGTTTGATCCAAGGGGGAGGGGCGTTATGTCCTGGGCCTTGCTGAGTCATTCAGCAAGGCTCAGGAATGCTGCAGGAAGGCTGCAGAGACCCGGACAGACCACGTGTCTGCCCGGGACCCAGACAGGCTGTCTCTGGCCTTGCGCACATGCGCAAGGCGGGAGAATGGCCTGTAATGATTGGCTGTGCATCCCCTTGCAAGGGGAGTATAAAAGGCCAGTTGCCGTTGTATTCTTGCTTCTGTTCTATGAATGTACTTAATAAAGAGATCCTTTGTTGTGAACCTGCCTCGTCTCGATGTCTGCTTTGCAAGAACAGAACAAAAGGTGTCTTCCCTTTCATAGCCACAGGGCAGATCATAAGAGGACAAATTCAAATCACAGTTGAATCACCTTCTCCATGGTGCATTCATATTGCTGTGCCAATGAAAGGGGAATGGGAAATTTCATGGGAAAATGAATGAACAGGGATATAATCAAAGCCACATACTCTCCTGTTCACACAAATCTATATCTCCAAATGCATTATGTATTAACGTGTATCTTAGCATGACTTCATTTTCCTACTCTTCTATCACACAATTTGCTTTCTCACATTCTTCTATCACTCCATTCAGCCACCCCTTCCCCTTTTTTTCTCTATTCCTATTTTACATTTTCTCCAATAACTCAGATTCACATATCATGCAGAAGAAGTTATTTTAAACTTGATTTTAAAATGAACAAAATTGATGAGTTCACACAATACTAAGCCATAAGCCATGGTTTAGAAATTGCAGTGGCTGATTCAAATACACTATACCAAAATGAATACAACATAGTAATCCAATTTGTTTAGCCATAATTTATTAATTAAATCACTGTAAATCAGATTTATGTCCATACATTGTGGTACAAAACTATAACGGCTGGATTCATCCAATACATAAAACCAAACCCCTCAAAAACCCTAACTCACCATTTAATCATATTTCACCTGCAAATCATGTCTGAATTGTTATCTTTCTTCCATTTTTGCTGCTCAGCTGGCCTGGATGAAACACTAGAGAAGCAGAGTCAAGAGTATCTGCAAGTTATCATTAAAAAAAGTCAAGATAGTGGCTGCAGCCCTGTGATCCAAACTCTGCCTATTTCTTACATGCATCCTGTGTGAAATACATATATAAATGTGTGAAGCTTTGATTGCATTATTGCAACCGTCATTTTAATCACACCCTGTGAACATCTCTGAGCAAGGAAAAACTTGCTGCAGAGACAAGAAACCCTGAACTAGGAGCACAGACAGAAATTTCTAGAAAACTGTGAAGATTTGATTCAAAGGTTATTTAGTCTTCAAATCAGACTGCCAGATTGATTTGATGCCCTGAGTCAAATTGGGGGCTTTTGAATTGATTCACCAGTCTGATGAGTTTCTGTATATTATGCTCTTCGTATATTTTGTCAAATCATCTATCAAATCAGTGATTGAAACTGGCAATGATTTAAGTCAGATTGTTCATGGTTCCCATAACCCTAGAAAATAAACTCTTTCTACATTATCAACCCTGCATTGGGTTCTTCCTTAATCAATAGGTACCTAACTATGCCAGTCTTTGACACCAGCCTATCTTGTACATAGGCTTTAAAAAGAGTTGATGCAGTTTGGAATTAGCACATGTGTGAATCACAGCACATCACAGCACTGCTAATCATTGAAGCTTCTCTCTCTCTCTTTTTCAGGCTTCTATGCAGTTGGTTTAAGAAGTTGATTTAGAGTCACTGTAATTCTTAAAGCAGCTACGTCTTCTTTCAGATTCCCAGAGAAGCCTGAAAAAAGACACCATCCTTCAATAAATAAAAGAGAGGTGTTATAGTCAAGATTGCCCAAGATTTGAAGCAGTTTTTCCAAATGATTGTCAAAGAATGGGCTTCCTGTTGCTCTGTCTTATATCCAGACAACATCAAATCCATGTAAAACTACAGAGTTGCACTGTTGCAGACCCTTATCAGTTATAGCTCTGGAATTGTAGAATCCATTCCCAAGAAAGCCTATATCTGTTCTCTGCTGGCTTTTTTTAAAAGATAGATGACAAGTCTGTAACTCAGTGGAATATATGAGAACCAAAGACCCTCATTATCGTGTAGCTTGAAATACTTACATTTTTGTTCTGGTAATCTTTTCTGTTTGTAGTTTAAGTTACAGAAAATCAGGTGATAAATTTCAGTTGAAAAAGTAGTGGTGCATAAATATAAATATTGTAAATAATAACAGTCCTCAAGGCTGGGAAAGATTTTTGTTTTATGATACTTTTAGTTTACTGCAACCTTAACCTTTGTTGTGTAATCTAGCACATCTGATTAATACCAGGTAGTAGAAGGTTGATTTGGATAATAATGGTACATAAGGATATACATTAAGCAAACTATTTTTCATTTCAACTCCTCTTTCACTTGAGAACAGATAGCGGATGCAAGGAGCTATAAGAAACATATATTTGTATGATACTACTTCCTAACTGCTCAGCTCCTTATTCCTCTCCATTTTATATTATTAAATTTATGTTGGTTTAACAATGTATCTATTTTTGAAGGAATAGATCAGTTTTCATTTTTGTTAAGAAATAAACAATTTTAATAAATAATGACCAATGAGATATATAGAACACTATAGTATACAAGGATATTAGATCATCCTAAGAATTTTACACTCCATAAAGTAGAGCTTATAGGACAATGAGATTTCACCAGTTCTTCTCTCTTTTTCTGAGCACAGACGAAACATATGAAAGGGTCACTTGCCTTTAGACTTTATAGAAAAATCTAAAGCTCACAGTGTCTGTAATTCAGATGAGAATAGAACAGGTTCTATTCATAGATTTCTATAAAAAAAAATTAAAAAATTCTGAGTAGTTTAACTTTTGTAGCTTAACAAAAAAAAAAACTTGATTTTCGTCCAATATTAAGCTACAGTTTTGTTCTACAGAAAAAGAGTTAGCTTTGTGGGCAGATTTGTATACAAGTTACACAAATGATGGCTTTGCTCAATGGTATGAGAAAATTCTTGCATTTTTTTTACCTTCTTTGGGAAGCTCTGCCTGTCTCCCTGACCTGCTTTCAGACAATGCAGCTCTGGATTTATTAAGAAACAATGAAGAATCCATAAATCTAAAGTTCATTGACCATTTTTGAAGTCTATAAATGAATTTTCCTCAGATAGTGTGAAAGAGTCAATGAATTCCCAAAACTGGACAGTAGAAGGCGCTGTCTACTCATTTCAATGTTATATGAATTACCCTCCTATGCCTTTCTGTTAATAATAATCATATAACATAGCACATTTTCCACAACTATATTGTGCTCAAAGCAGATCACAGAACAGCTAATTTAAATGAAAAAGTTGACTGTGACAAATAAAATTACATTACAATATACCAGCATCTGTTTTCACGCCATATACTTAATCGGGTTAGATAAATACTTCAATTTATTTGCACAACACGCTATGCTTTGATAAGATTAACTTTGATTAGTTTTGTTTATGGCTTAGCATTTTCTGCCAATCCAGGTCATTTGATAAGTTTATGGTTCAAAGTATTGCATGAACCCAGAAAATAAGTTAATTCTGTAACCAAGTTAAATATATGATGTGCCTGCAGCCATCAGATTTCAGTATTTACATTTGAGACTTGTCCAGCATTTGAATGAATGAACCTTTCCAATGGGAGCTAGGAATGCCCAGTGCATTACAGCCACTTTAAGGTAGTAATTGGGCAATTCATATGAAGAGACCTAGCAGTAAAAGAGCTGAGCCACACCAAAGCAGCACAAAAGAGGACCAGGTTCTATCACTACCTACTATAACCCTGGTGAAAGGCCCAGCTAAAGTCTTTTTTTCCAGAAAAGACTGGTCCAGCTCTAAAAAGGAGACTCGGGGAGGTAGCTTCCTCAGGTAATTGGTCTGGATGTTACAGCGGGACAGCAAATTGTTGTTTGTATTATTTCCTTTGTATTGCCAGGGAGGGGGAGAAAGAAGCAGTTGTGGGATTTTATGCTTCCAATGCCAAAATAAGGGGATACCTATGTACCTTTTTTTTCAATGAGAAGAGGTAACTCCCATTTACTGCCATATCAAGTGGTAAAAAAACAAAAGAAAAGGCAAGAACATTGTTGCAAGCAAGAAACTTTAAACAGCTTTCCTCCCTCACCAAGGTTTGAGGATTGCAAATAGATCTAACCTCTCAGAGATATGAATCTGTCCCAGCAATTCAGACAAGTACATTATGTCACAAGCACCCACATAACTGAGGCATTATGTGTATGAGGGTGAAGGTTCGTTCTCCGAGCTTGTTGGCTGGTTTTCAAACGTTTCATTACCAGACTAGGTAACATCTTCAGTGAAGTTTAGGGTTGTAAGTCAGCCTACAAACCCCTCAGAACCCAAATCAACCCCACAGCCAAGCAGACACAGCACCCACTCTCAACCAACCCACGCAAGCCCCCCCCCACCAGCTGTTCACCTCCCAATGACCCTGACATGATGTAACCTCCCCATCACAAGACCCATCACAAGACTCACTGATGACTCACATCTGACCCATCACAAGACCCTCACTTGACACACCCACACCTGAAGCCCTTATAAATAGAACAGCACTGACACAGACATCCCCTGAACTCCACTGAAGATGTTACCTAGCCTGGTAATGAAAAGTTTGGAAACCAACCTACAAGCTGGGAGAATGAACTTTCACCCTCATCCTGCATCCGAGCTACAGATATTTGCCACTATTGCAAACATTATATGAAATCAGTAACTGAAACTCATGATCTTATTCACAGTCCATAAACAGGCACAAATTTTTGAACATGCAAGCGTATAGCTAATGTAAACAATTATAACATGAGTCAATTACTTCCTTGTAATTCAAATTACTAAGGATCTAAACTAAGTAACAACAAAGCTGGTTAGTTCTAATCTTAACAGATGATTAGATAGGTGGGTTTTGCCTATACCCAACCCTGTTTCCATCCTTACCAAATTTCATATCCTGAGCCATCAAAAATTATGTTTGTCCTTCTGGTAGCTCCTCCAGATCTCTCTTTAAAAGAAAAGGTTTCCTGCCAGACAGTTACCAGTATGGGACTTCAGGGTCTTCAATGATCTTTCTCAGTGGAAGTAACAGGAATTTATGACTGACTCAAAAGTTAGTTCCCTGTCTTTTAAAGAGCTTACCTCTGAAGTAGGATCACAGTCTGCTATGTCTACAAGTTTCATAGGTTTCATGGTAAGCATTAATATGGAATCATTTGTATCCTGTATATATCACATTCAGAGCTTCCTTTATTAGATGCTTTAGTAAAGATAATGTTTCATTTCATCTAGTATTCACCCTGAGTGATCGATAAGGCAAGCTATCCATTCAAGAAAGAAATATAAATAAATAGCATCCAACAAATTCATCAATAGAAACTTTGTTGTTATTATTGGTATTATATAATTTCTTCTGGAAAGTACTCAGAAAATGCTAGTAATGTAGGATCAATTCTAACTTTAACCTAAAGCTTAGGAATTGTCCCAAATTTTGCCTTAATATCTATGTGGTTCCAAGCAAAACTAGGTTTTTTGCAAATTAAATGTGGCAAAGTTAAATAATTCTAATTTCGTCACTTATTTTGAGAATTCCACTGTTATACAAATACTGGTAATAATGATAGTTATTATTAGGACTATGATGTGACCTTAAGCAAATGTTTTTTTGTTCAAGAATGTTTTTTTTTGTAGAAAGGAAAAGAAATAACAGTAATAAACAATTTAAGCTTAATAATTGAAGGCTCTGTGCAAGAAGACTTGCACCTCTGCAAGCAATGCTTAATGGCTCTTCTGATGCCAGCCTTGTAAATCTTCCAGTAGGCACAGGGGCAGGTAGCAGTGGAAGTGCATAAGAAGCCAGTAGTCTCAAAAAAGCACCAAGGGAAGGAAGTAGAGCAGCCAACATGACCACCAGCATCATCTCCCCAAAATGATTCTGGAACTCACATCAGGGCCTAAGGAGATTTTTAAAAACCCTGTCTTTAAAGTGGAGAGCAATGTATTTGAAACTTGGCAACTTTAAGATATGTGGACTTTAATTCCCAAAATGCTGGCTGGGGAATTCTGGGAGTTGAAGCCCATACATTTTAAAGTTGTTACATTTGAAAAACACTGATGCAAAGTCTTACAAATGTACTTTTAAAGATGGGGGGGGGGATTTGACTGTTCATCCCAGCATTTGCCCAAGAGTGAAAAATAACTGAAAAATAAAAGGTGAACCCTGTAATTTGGAAATTACTATCTTTGGGATGGCAATGCTACTCTTGTCATCTTATTGGTGCTAATAGATCATGATACCTTTACTTTTTCTAGCTTTACTGCATCTTTTCAGTTCTCAGTTTGCTTTTTTGTTTTTGGTTTCCATATTATTGATGTTAGAAGTTTTTTAAATGAAATTGCAGTATGCATAGGCACAGCTGGAAAATATAAATATTTTTTTTGAAAATGTCCCTTGAAGTGATTTGCAATAGTTATAACCATGAAACATAAAAGTTCCACTGTTTGAAAATGTGGATATGATGGGAACAAAAGTGACTGCCCAGGCTCTCTTATCATGAAGTAGCCTAGTCTTCTGCATAATTTTTTGTTGAATTGTGACCAATACTTTCAAAATAGATTCCAACTATGGGCTGCAGCTGTCTCCTCAGTGATATATAGTAAGAATTACTTAATCAGTTTGAAAAAAGGAAAATGTTTTTGTCCCCAATTTGTTGCAACATCTGAAAAGACTGCAAGGTTATGACCCCTCTTTGAGAACAGCCTCCCACCACCTGCAAATACCCCAGGAAAAGCAGTGGAACAATTGAACACGTGCTGAATAACTGTTGCCAAAGCAACGGTTATGGTTCACTCCAAGGTGGTCTTCAGCTCCACCACAGCTTTGTCAGAAAGGAACACGAGCCAGCTGTTACCAAATAACCGTTGTGGAAAACACTGTGACATAATGGTTGTGAGTTCACAAAGAGACCCCACTCCACCCGATTTCCCCCAATACGAAAAAGGTCTGTTATCACCTAAGCATCATGTAAAGACTCCTTTTTTGTGCACAATAATAAACAATCCATTTAATAGAATAAATTCTGATTTACCATGAGTTATTTAAGGCCTCCCCCAGAGCTATTTTTATTGGTGTACAAATTATAACAGTATGTGTTTCTGCAGTCCCTTTTCAGTAATGTTGGAGAGGGGGCCACTTCATCTCCATGACTGTCCTCTCTGGAAACTGGATGGCAGGAGAGAGATCACTTCCCAACTGTTCCTGAGCTCTGCGCATTCAACTGATAGTAGGGGTCACTTAGACATTTGCACAGAGAAAGTGCATCTGTAGAAAACCTCTCCTACATTTGATGAATATGTATTGGTAGAGTAGAACTGAAGCTACTGATCCTGCCTCCCAGCAACACAGTAGCTTAGGAGTTTCAGTATTGTATATATTGTTTTTGAAAATTGAAATATAATTCCTTGGGTAAATGAAGAACACTGAGATGCCGGGAGAAGTCAGTTTATTTGGTTTACAATGAATACGTTATAAAAACATCTCTCAGACTAGATACTAGTCCCAGATTGAGAAATCTCTGCAGGCAAATGTGATGTCATGATTGCGGTTTCACAGTTACCAGTAGAGGTTCTGCAATCTGGAAGGCTATAACACTGGTTGCGGAAGCCGCCTATGGAAATTCTTACTTTATTTCTGAGGAAACTTCAAGGATGGCATTGTTAACTTCCTGCTGACTCTAGAAAAGAGTCCAGAGTTTCCCGTCCCTTCCTGGCTATCTCAACCTGAGGAACTTCCCTTTCTCAGACTTCATGGTTGTCATCAGAAGCATCCCTTACCTTTTCCTCTTTCCCAATTTTATAGAGGAGGAATACAGATTGCACTAAAGAAGTGGGGCACTCAAAACCTAGAGGTAACTTTGGCCAAGTGAAAGTTGGCAAAAAGGCTGCTAGCTCATATACTGATTGCAAGCAACTGAATCATGCTTTTCGGGTATCATATTACTCCATGTTAATTTGGAAGAGGCTTTTTCCAGATGAGATTTTCATCAATAATAATTAGCTGATGTGAATGGCAAAATGTATAGGACAGTCTGGGAGCACATGCCACACTTACAGGCTGTGTGCACATAGAATTGCCAGGTTTTGAAAAGACTAGACTTGTGCAAAGCCCTTTAAAGAAGTGTTTATCCAAGTGAGTTAGCTTCAGCAATGATTGTATGGTTCCTTCATAGAATGATTGGCCAACAGGTAATGGAAATTTGTCCCCCCAAAAAAGGCAGCTCTAATGATTTTGGAAACAAGGGCTGGGAAGGACTTTTTATTTGATTTTCAAAGGAAGTTTCTAGCACACAAGTGTACAGGAGTGTCGCAAAGTATGTATTTTTAAAAAGCCAAAGTGGTAGCTAGAAAAGTCAAAGCTCTGCCCATTTTTGTCCAGGTAGCCCTTGATTTACAACCACAATTGGGACCACAATTTCCAATACTAATCAAGGGGGTTGCTAAGTGAGTTATGCACAATTCTATGACCTTTTTTGCCATGGTTTTTAAGCATGCAGTTGCTAAATGAATCCTGCAATTATTAAATGAATCCAGCTTCCCCCATTGACTTTGCTTGTCAGAAGCTGACTGGGAAAGCCACAAATGGCAATTACATGATGCTAGGATGCTTGCAACCATTGTAAATGCATGCCAGTTGCCAGCAGCCAAATTTCAATCACCTGACTGGGAATGCTGCAAGAGTCATAAGTGCGAGGAATAGTTGTAAGTCACTTTTTCAGTGCCATTGTAATTTCGAACAATCACTAAACAAATGGTTGTAAGTTGAGTATTATCTATATGCATTGCAATCCTGCAAATATCCCTGCAGGAGGGTAAATGTAACTGTTGCCTGTAACACCTTAACACAGCAGTGGTTCTAGTATCACCCACTGTGCCCAGCTGCGTGCCCCACAATGTTGGGGAAAGGCACAGATGCTTTATGAGGTTGCAGCAGGTGCTACATTTGTCCCTCTGCACCTGCCAAATCATTTTCTAGTGATCAAATCTGAACTCCTGCCCAGACTTGCTGGATACAATCTTTGATTAGTAAAATCATTCTGGGGTTGAATGTTGAATCCTCAGTACCGTGTTACCGTGTTAATTTAGTGCTACATTTCTGAGCCAACCTGTGCTAAAATAAGCATATCTTTATTGGTTAGGAAAAGGATAAAAAATGGGGCCATCCACACTTCAGCAAGCAATTTGTAGATATGTGAATACTAGCTTCCTGCAGCAATTTCTCTATAATGTATAATTTTGTTCTGTTAATGAGGGCATTAAATTCACACAAACGTTTCTTCCAATTGTGAACAAAAATGGCTGTATTAAATGAGGAACAAAAGCAAATGTGGCTTGGTTAACTTTGACTGATCATCTTATGTGAACCCAGCTATTTTGCCTTGAACAAATTAGAATCAAGGAAACCATGTTTTAATAGATGAAGCAAATGCCATTTCTTCTTTATTTCTCTGTTTTGTTTTGCTGACTTCGTTACTGTAGTTGCCTTCATTCTCTAGGGCTGTTAAGTCCTCCAAAAAAAAAAAAATCACCATCCCAAACTGGCTTGAAGACTTAAATAGGAGGATGCAGTTCTGTTGATTTTGTCACATAAAACTGAAATATCCAAATGAATTACAAACACTTGGCACTAAGCTGTAAATAAAAATCCCTCATATTACTCAGGGTTGCTAAAAAGGCATAACTGTCTTTGGCAATGTGCAGCATATTGATGTAGTAAAGCTAAGGATGTGGAACCAAAAAAATAATCCTATTTTTATGTTCCTTGCCCCCCAGGTTGAAGTTCAGGGGAACAGCTGGAGATATTTGTTCACGCCAGCTCTGGTGCTGGAACACAGCTGTGGCTTGTTCAGCATTTAAACTCCTTCCATTAAACTCTTGTATTTTCTGCCAGAGATTACCTAACAGTAGGATTCAAGAAGACATTTTGAAAGCTGTTATCAAATCTTAAAATCTAATAATGCAATAAAAAGATAGAGTTGCATGTTACCATGCCATTTACACATCTGAGGAAGTGAACTCCCTTTTGCTGGATATAATCAAATGGAAGCTGGATGAACATCTATTGAGGGTGCTGTAATCTGCACAGAGCAGGGTTGGATTTGATCATCCAAATGTCCCTTTCCAGCTTGATGATTCTATCTAGCCAGCACTGACTTTAATTTGACAAAGCCCTCAGCAAAGGGTCTTCTGGAGGCCATATCATTTAACTGCTTGAGGGCAAGGAGGGAACTCTAGGAAAGTGTTAATGCAAGACCTATGTAGAAATGTCAGGCCTTTATAGGGACTCATTATGTTTTTCTTCAAACCGTGGACTAGGTTTTACTCAAGGAGTGACTTATTAGGAGGGAGAGGGCTAAATGTTCTATTTAATTTTATGTGTGAGGAGCATCCAGTAGCTCCTGGACACACAACTGGGTAGTAGTCTCTCCATGGACAATGTCCTTGGTACTTGCCAGGTTATTTTATTTTTATATTAAAAATTACTTTAATTGAAACAAATAGAAAGTGACCAGGATAATATAAAGCAATGTATCATCCTCAAACATAATCTGAAGCTCCAACAATACCTTTGGCCATATGTAGACTCTTGGACATTATTTTTTGAAATGTGAACAGTTACAGATCAGAGTTTTGTTTGGAAATATGCCTGCCTGTCCACTAAAACAAAGGATAAAGGTAAACTGAGGCAAAAATAAACATCCTAGAACAGGGGTGTCAAACTGCCGGCCCATGGGCTGGATGCGTCATGCCAAAACCGCGCCCATCCCATTGCCGGCAATGGGGGAAAAGTCGCGATACGTTGCACCATGTCACGTGACGACGCGAGTTTGACACCCGTGTCCTAGAAGGTTAGGAGACCTGGTAATGGATGACTTCACAATCGACTAAATGATCAGAACTTGTAGCAGCCAACAGCCTCTTATGAAATAGGTAGATCTGAGGGGGGGGATGTTTATTTTATATTGTAGCCTGCTCCAAAAGCACCATCAGTCCTAACTATGCCCTGGGCTGATTCGATTAGCAAAATCTTCTGACGGCCTACTCAACTGTAATTCTATTCTAATGGATATGAATAACAGAATAACAGAGTTGGAAGAGACCTTGACGGTCTTCTAGTCCAACCCCCTGCCCAAGTAGGAGATCCTATACCACTCCAGACACGTGGCTGTCCAGTCTCTTCTTAAAAGCCTCCAGGAATGGAGCACTCGCAACTTCTGAAGTGCAGAGATGGGTGTTTCTTAAACCAATTTCCCAGAGGGCCCTGTAACTGTACTATATCAGAACCATTGAGGGAAATTAAAATGATAGCTGAGCACTAGAAAAAGAAGGATTTCAAGGAAGACTCAGAATAAGTGTCTATAATGAGACTTACTAGGGTGTTGGAGCTTCATAGCTGTACAAACAGGTCACATGCCAACATGAACCAATTTAGTTTTCTCTGTATGTCAACATTTACTTTTAAAAATGTGTATGTGTTTGATGCATAAAGAAGAAGCTGAAATTTTGCCTGATCTGATATTTGCATTTAGGCTGAGATGAAGCTCTTCATCCCTCAGCTGCCAACCTGATAATAGCCCAGTTTAATTTGCCCTTTAGATCCCAATAGGAGCTGCTATGAACTAAGTAAACCCCTGTTAACAGAGACTATTCCCTCTCTAATTAGCCACATCCAGAGCCTATTATATTCTGCTAATGTGATACCCCAGAGTAGTAGTAGTAGTAGTAGTAGTAGTAGTAGTAGTAGTAGTAGTAGTAGTAGTAGTAATAATAATAATAATAATAATAATAATAATAATAATAATAATAATAATAATAATAATAATAATAATAATAATAATAATAATAATAATAATAATAATAATAATAATAATAATAAAAGTTGGAAGGGACCTTGGAGGTCATCTAGTTCAACTCCCAGCTCAGGCAGGAAATCCTATACCATTTCAGACAAATGGCTTTCCAGTCTCTTCTTAAAAACTTCCAGTACATAATGGTACGTACTGGTACATAAATACATACTGACTTAAATCAACATATCGTATAGCATATTTAGTTTCTCTATAACTTTCCAAACAAAAACAAAAGACTGCAGGTGTTTGAATGGATTCTGCTATTAAAATGGTGTTCGAGCTGCCAGAACAGAGAGCACTACTATAAGTTATACACTAATAAATGATTGTACTGCAAGCATTTGGAAGTGGGGATAGAGATTTGGCTTTTCTGAACCAATGCCAAATTGCCTTTGTTCACTTTGCTTCTTGTTTTTCCCTCATCTTTGCTCTGTTCCTTTTGCTCCTTGGACTTTAGCCCACCCACCCATCTTACACAAGATAATAGCAATTTGGGATTAATTACAGTGAAATGTAACAGGAAATACAGCTATTGTCCCTTTTCCATTTGTGTAAACCTTTTCCAATATTTCTAGTTCAATATTTTGCTCAATGTTGCATTTCATTGCATTCCTTATTACCCAAGACGAACTAAATATGCCATTAGAGAGGAACAAGTTATTCTTTTAGCAGCTTTACTGCTCCATATATGCCAAGTATCACTGGAAGTAAGTTTCAGCACTGCAAAGGGAGATGTTTGACATTCACAACAACCTCTGCTTTCCATCTTCACAATTTCTTTTCTTCTTTTTCATGAAATGCTCCTCTTATTCATATCAGATGTTCTGAATACTAAAATTGGCTGTTCTAAGCCCAGCAAGAATGATTTCACCTCTCAGTGTGAGGTTTAAAGATTTAAAAGATCCAGGATAGTGAATGTGTTCACATATAGCATCTTAAAGCTTTGTTTAGTTTTATGAGAATAAGCATCTATGAACATCGGCTCTCCTGCCCTTGATGGATTGACATTGGCTTCTGTTTTAGAGTAACCATGTCATTCATATCTGACCAAACTGCGTTTAAAAAAACAAAAAAACAGGGTGCCTGAAAATTAAATCAGCTTCAAGCAACAATTAGCTGATTTGTTTCAATGAACAGAATAATAATAATAATAATAATAATAATAATAATAACAATAACAACAACAACAACAACAACAACAACAATAATAATAATAATATATACCCACTCATTGCCAAGCAGTTCAACAATATACTACAAGGAGGAGAAATTGAAAAGTGGCTAACAACTGGGAAAACCTACCTAATAATGAAAAATCCAGCAAAAGGGGCAACACCAGGCAACTACAGGCCAATTACCTGCTTACCAACAACTTTCAAATTGCTAACTGGTGTGGTAGCTCAGTGGTTCTTAACCTGGGCGATATCGCCCCCCAGGGGGCGATTTCATTTTTCAGGGGGGCGATGGAACGAAAAGGGGCGACGTGGAGGCGAAGCAACGAAAAGGGGGCGATATGGGGGCGATGGAGCGAGACGTTTTGGGGACACTTTTCACTCTTCCCCTGCGGCTCCGAGCCTCCTCCGCCATTTGCAGAGAGAGACAGAGACAGAGAGAGGCACTTGCGCTTCCCCTCTCTGTCTCTGTCTCTCTCTCATGCAGGGCTCCTGATTCGCCCTGCGCCCGGGTGCCCCGCCCCCTGGGAGCAGCGCGGCCACGAAGTCCCTTTCCCTGGCTGGCCCCGTCCGAGGTGCACGTGGCCAGCCCTCCTGCAAGCCGCGGCCCCGAGGGAGAGCAGCCCCTGTGATCCCCAGCCAGCGGGACCGTTGGCCCAGCTGACCGGGAAGGTGCGCCGGAGTCCCGACTGCTTTGTCGGCGAAGGTGAGGTGAGCAGAATATGGGGGGGCAGAGGGGGCCGTCCCCGGGCCGCTCCCTGGGCAGCCGAGCCGGCCACACTGTCAAGCCCCCATGGGCTCGACATTCACGGGAAGGGGGGGAAGCATGCTCCAGGCGGCGGCCTACCGGCGGCACGGGAGGCTCCAGCGTTGGTCCTGGCGGGAAGCGGATCGTTGCCCCGGTTCTGACCGAGGACGCCGGCGGCGCGGGAGAATGTTTGGCGATGCAGCGAACGGGGGCATTCCGCGGATGCCCTGTGGCCCGCGACTTGAGCCCGGGGATGCCGGCAGGGCGAGGGGACGCTTGGCTTGATGCAGCCGACGGGCGGGGCGTTCTGCAGATGCCCCGTGGCCCGCGGCTTGAGCCCGGGGATGCCGGCAGCGCGAGGGGAGGCTTGGCGACACAGCTGATGGGGCATTCCACGGATGCCCCACGACTTGAGCCTGGGGATGCCGGCAGAGCGAGGGGAGGCTTGGCGATGCAGCGGGCCATGGGGCATCTGCAGAACGCTTTGCCCATCGGCTTCGTCGCCAAGCCTCCCCTCGCGCCGCCGGCATCCCCGGGCTCAAGCCGCGGGCCGCGGGGCATCTGCGAAATGCCCCGGCCGTCGGCTGCATCGCCAAGCCTCCCCTCGCGACACCGGCATCCCCGGGCTCAAGCCGCGGGCCATGGGGCATCTGCAGAACCCTTTGCCCATCGGCTTCGTCGCCAAGCCTCCCCTCGTGCCACCGGCATCCCCGGGCTCAAGCCGCGGGCCACGGGGCATCTGTGAAATGCCCCACCCGTCGGCTGCATCGCCAAGCCTCCCCTCTCGCCGCCGGCGTCCCCGGGCTCAAGCCGCGGGCCATGGGGCATCTGCAGAACGCTTCGCCCGTCGGGTGCGTCGCCAAGCCTCCCCTCGCGCCGCCGGCATCCCCGGGCTCAAGCCGCGGGCCACAGGGCATCTGCGAAATGCCCCGCCCGTCGGCTGCATCACCAAGCCTCCCCTCGCGCTGCCGGCATCCCCGGGCTCAAGTCGCGGGGCCGCGGGGCATCCACAGAACGCCCCCATCGACTGCGTCGCCAAACATTCTCCCGCGCCGCCGGGGTCCTCGGTCGGAACTGGGGCAACGATCCGCTTCCCGCCAGGACCAATGCTGGAGCCTCCCGTGCCAGTAGGCCGCCGCCTGGAGCATGTTGGGGGAGGGGGGTGATGACAACTTCCTCATTGGCTCAAGGGGGCGATTCGTTCAAAAAGGTTAAGAACCACTGTGGTAGCTGATGCAGTACAACAGCATCTAGCTGAAAACAATCTCTTTCCACCTGAGCAGAAAGGAAACTGCCCCAATAGCAGAGGAACAAAAGATCAACTCCTAATAGACAAAATGATCTTGGAAAACTGCAAGAAAAGGAAGACCAACCTGAATGTGGCATGGATTGACTACAAAAAGGCATTTGACTCTCTGCCACATGACTAGATAATCAAGTGCCTAGAAATAACAGGAGTCAGTAGAAACATCACAAAATTTGTGCAAAGATCGATGGCACAATGGAAGACACAGTTGAAGGTCAATGGTGAAAGATTGGGAGAGGTTAATATCAAGAGAGGAATATTTCAAGGAGATTCATTATCACCACTACTATTTGTTATTGCATTGTTTCCTCTGTCAACAATACTGAATAACTCAGGACATGGCTATCAAACATCAAAAACATCTGCCAGACTATCTCACTTCCTTTACATGAATGATCTGAAGCTGTATGGAAAAACATCATCTGAAATAGAATCGCTGCTGAACACTGTCCGTATATATAGCCAAGATATTGCAATGGAGTTTGGCTTGGACTAATGTGCCACACTTACTGTCAAACAAGGAAAAATAGTGAAAACTGAAGGAATCAAGATGCCCCACGAAAATAACGTTAAGAGTCTGGATGAGGAAGATTACTACAAATACTTGGGTATCCTTCAAGCTGACAACATCAAGCACACTGAAGTCAAGAAAAAGATTAGAGGTGAATACTTCAAGAGAGTAAAGAAGATCTTAAAGTCCAAAGTCAATGGAGGAAATACCGTGAAGGCAATCAACACCTGGGCAATTCCAGTCATTAGATACACAGCTGGAATAGTGGACTGGACTCAAGAAGAACTAAAAGCAATGGATAGGAAGACCAGAAAAATAATGACATGAATCATGCCCTTCATCCACACAGTGACATTGACAGACTCTATCTACCAAGGCAAATAGGTGGACGTGGAATGCTGCAAGTACATCAGATGGTTGAAGAAGAAAAAATGGCTTTGGAAGAATATCTGAAGGACAATGATGAAGATGCACTGAAATTAGTATATCAGGAAGGCTTACTGACTACTGGAGAGACCAAACTGGCCTACAAGAAAGACCAAATGAAGAACAGAATAGAGGCATGGGAAGACAAAGCACTACATGGCCAGTACATTAAAAAAATAGCTGGAAAAGCAGATAATAACAAGACCTGGCAATGGCTAAGAGCAGGAAAGTTGAAGAAAGAGACCGAGGGACTAATTCTGGCTGCACAAGACCAAGCCTTAAGGACAAATGCATACAAGTCAAAATTGAGAAGACAGCAACAGACAGTAAGTGCCGCCTATGCAAAGAAGCTGAAGAAACAGTGGACCACCTGGTAAGCTGCTGCAAGAATATCGCAGATCGCACAGACTGACTACAAGCAGCGGCATGACAAAGTAGCAACAATGGTGCATTGGAAGATCTGCAAGAAATATCATTTGCCTGTAAGCAAGAATTGGTGGGATCATAAAATAGAGAAAGTCATAGAAAATGATAAAGTTAAACTGCTCTGGGACTTCAGAATTCAAACAGACAAGCACCTGCAACATAACACCCCGGACTTAACAATTGTCGATAAGAAAGACAAAAAAGTCTGGATAGTGGACTTGGCAGTGCCTGGAGACAGCAGAATAGACGAGAAAGAACTGGAGAAGATAACAAAATACAAAGACCTACAAATAGAAATAGAAAGACTGTGGCAAAGGCAAGCAAGGGTAGTACCAATAGTAATAGGCGCCTTGGGTGCAATCCCAAAACAACTGGAGCACCACTTGAACACCATTGGCATTGACAAATTCGCCATTAGTCAATTGCAAAAGGCGGCCTTACTAGGAACTGCTTCCATCCTGCGACGATATCTGTAATACCATCAAACATCCACATCTGCCTATCCCAGGTCCTTGGTAAGGACTCGATAGGTAGACAAAAATGCCAAATCCAGTCTGAACATCTGGCTGACTGTGCGATGATAATAATAATAATAATAATAATAATAATAATAATAATAATAATAATAATAATAATAATAATAATAATAATAATAATAATAATAATAATAATAATAATAATAATAATAATAATAATAATAATAGTGTAAAAAATATGACTTGCCTGTGTCCGAAAAGTTGTGGGAACAGAGGGTGGAAAAAGTTGTTGAGAATGAGAGGGTGAAGATCTTGTGGGACTTTCGAATACAGACAGATCGCCATTTGGAACACAACACGCCAGATATCGCAGTTGTAGAGAACCGAAGTGTACAGCTGATTGATATCGCTGTACCAGGAGATGCCAGAGTCAAAGAAAAAGAACTGGAAAAATTACGAAATATCACGACCTGGCCATCAAAACTGTGTGATTATGGATGAAACGTGTAACAATGATACCCATTGTCATTGGGGCACTGGGAACTATGTCCCAAAATTTTGCAAAATATTTCAAGAAACTTCCTGCAAAAACTTCCAGCTTCCTGCAATAACTCCAGCAATGCTACAAAAAACTGCGCTACCTGGAACATCTTACATTTTAAGGAGGTACCTGGTTGATACCTAGGATGCTGGCAGCAACCCATGTCAACCATCAGCACCAGTCAATTTGAATGTTCAGTTGACTGAGGTTCAAGTCTAAATAATAATAATAATAGTAATAATGATAATAGTAATAATAGAGTTGGAAGGGACCTTGGAGGTCTTCTAGTCCAACCCCCTGTTCAGGCGGGAAACCATATACCATTTCAGACAATGGTTGTCCAGTCTCTTCTTAAAAACTTCCAGTGTTGGAGCATTCACAGCTTCTGGAGGCAGGTTGTTCCACTGATTAATTGTTCTAACAGTTAGGAAATTTTTCCTTGGTTCTAGGTTGCTTCTCTCTTTGATTAGTTTCCATCCATTGCTTCTTGTCCTGCCTTCAGGTGCTTTGGAGAAAAGTTGACTCCCTGTTCTTTGTGGCAGCCCCTGAGATATTGGAACACTGCTATCATGTCACCCCTCATCCTTCTCTTCATTAAACTAGACATACCCAATTCCAGCAACTGTTCCTTACATGTTTTAGCCTCCAGTCCCCTAATCATCTTTGTCACTCTTCTCTGTACACTTTCTAGAGTACAGCCAGTATTACTGGCTAAGTACAGTTTTGTGACTAAGTATTAAACTGCATTTACTCTAAAGTGGGACCAGAGGGAAAGTGGGAAGATCCTAAGGTCATTGCTTAGAACATCCCACAAAACAAAACAAAACAAATCACTTAGAGGTCCTCATTAAAGGCAGACCAGAGATCCTTCCAAAATCTTCATGTGCCTTTCTTGCCATATTTTGTCATTCTGAATCACCCTAACTTTGTTCAATTATTTAAGAACATAAATGGGCAAGCATGCGGAGGAGGCTTTCATGCTCACTTGTGTCCAGTTTTTCTAGTTCTTATCCTTCTCCTATTTGGTCCATTTTGCACTGAGTGTAGAAGTCTATTGCATGAACTCATCCTACTTTAGTAAAGTTTAATATATTCGCATTCTGCTATTGTACACATTTCCCCTCCAGATCTTCTCACTCAAGGAAGAGATGGAACAAGTACATGTGTGATCTTGTACAGGTTGCCCACTTTATACCTAATATTTTAATGTATAAATAAGCCTCTTATCTTGTTTCTAAGAACTGAACTGGTGCCATTAATAATAATCCATTGTCCCAATTTAAAAAAATATTTTAAATTTCATAATTTGTTTCAGTTCCTTCCATCCCCAAAACAAATATGCATTGATAAAACACTGCAAAGCTTTGATTTGATATAGAGTTGAATCAAAATCCGTAATGTTCTGGACAAAAGAACTTTCATGAAAATGTACGTAAATGCATTTGCAATGAGCCTTGCTTTTTTGATTACTTTCAATTGAATTACATGCAACTTACATGCAAAAATTAATTTAATTTTGTTTTCACCTGGCTCCTTTTACCGATGGGCATGCTTTTCATATGGTTTTTATGTTTTTATTCTTTTAACTGTACATCCAGGATCACTCTGAGAGTGGAATGTGGGCAGTAGCTAAATTTGACAAATAAATACTGTTAGAAGCAGTCAAATCCATACATGCAGAGTTCAAGATAACTATTTTATTGTATTCTACCTGTAATATAGGAATCTCACCAGACTGCTTGCCTTCCTTTCAGAAGATATAGATAAGGTTCTATGGAACCGGGTGTGTTTGTATGTGTGTGTATGTGTCAGTCCTGTATCTCTTGCAGCTGCACAATGATTTAAGGCTAATTCCCCACTTGAGTCCTCCTCCCTATCTGACTGGGTGTTTCCGAACAGTACATAGTGTATACTGGTAATATCTAGAAGAAGGGATATAAAAGTGAACTGAAAGCTGTGAATTTAATATTGAGCAATTCATTGGCAAATTCAATATCATAAACAAAACTATTATAAAGTTATAGGGAACATATGTTTTAGGCATGAATACTTTTATATTCCCTCTTCTGCCAAAGTAGTTTATTTTGTTTATTTTGTGCAATCTCCATCACCCCAAGGCTCAGTGGATTACCTTAGACAAATCTTTTTCCCGAAGCATAACCTATATATAAAAGATTGTTGCATATAAAATGGAAGGTCAAGATATTATCAGTTGTCCTAGAACTCCTTAAAGGAAGAACAAGATAAAAATGTACTGATATAATCACACTGATTTGACCTGATTGCATTCAAAGCCCCTTCAGGATGTCATATTAAATGCATTTCGGGGGAAAGGAAAGGCATATAGCATTGGCCCTCAGGCAATATAAATCCAATCCTAGGTCTTCCATAGATAGCTGTGAATTGGTTTAATCTCAGCTGGCAACTGTGAGCAGTTAATAAATCCTCTCACAGTGGTATCTGGGATTATGCTAAACACAGCAATTTCCGTGCTTTTATGGATCAATGCACCTGCCAAAATCACAGTGCCAAAGAGAGTCTCTTGCATGAAAACTGCTTCTCACAAAAATGCACACAATTTAATCGCTGACCTTACTATTACACATTATAAAGCTTTCTGTATAAACATGGCAGCTATCACAGATAATAATTCATTCCATTCTTACAACATATTGGAAATGTATTTGGTCAACTCAGCTGGTACATACTTTGTGTTGTCCAAAGAATCCCTCAGAGAACAGAGAGATCCACTCCACAGAGAACAGAGCATGATTGGGCTCTCATACAATACTCAGCCATAAAGTAGTTTATTTGCTTTCAGTTTAGCAAGTTTGTGAATCCATCCACACTAATCTAGCAATGGGCATGAACTGGGCTACTATGGCTTGCTCAACAAACCATGGAGTAAAATTTTGATTTATGATTGGTGCATCCAGTCCATCTTATAAATTGCTTGCTGGCTGACTTGGAAAACTGAAACAACTTTTGTATATGTTTGTGAAAGCCAGTTCCATTGGAGGCTCACGTGTTTTATGAATGTGTGTGAGTATTTCTGAAAGAGGGAATATAAGCTGAGGAAGGATTGGTGAAATAGGTTTGGTGTATTTATAGGAAAAGGCAAACAAAATGGAGGATGTCTACAGAAAAAGGCAAAACCTAGAACCTGGCTAATTATATTATATCAAGAAATCAGTCCATGTGCCAGGGAAGAAAGGCAGAAAGAAATGGCCTCAGATTAGCAAACTTTTAGATATACAGATTCTTCAACAAATTTCTATTTCAAATATTCATCTCATATCTCATGTCATTCCACTTCAAACATAGGCCCTGAAGAAAATTTTGTATCTTGTTATAGGAAATTTATTAAATCCCCTTACATAATCCCCAATGAAATCAATAGACTTTTTAATAGTTTTGCACAGAAACGTAATCTGCTACATTTAGTAAATTACTAAATATCATGTAAATTTTCTTCTGTCCTAGGTATTTGCTGTGTTGTACTAGGGAAGAGGTTCCAATCCAAGCTAATACTGTAACAACATACATTATTCCTAAAAGGAATAATCACCACAAAGTAGCCTTTAAATCTAGATCACAATGAAAATTTAATGTTTTAATATATTCTTCAAGGGATGGAGAATAAATTGATAGAGTTGAGCCACACATTTTCCAGTTGAAAGGGAGATTTGTACAGAAAAATCTGTGAAATTGTTTGGGGATGTTTCCAATATGTAAAAAAAAAAAGATGGATTCTTGGGAATGGGAGAGAGATTATCATTATCATTCTATGTCATACGCAAGGAATATAAAAGAGTGTGTTTTAAAAAAGCCAGAGATATGCTTTGGAGGTGTACATTCTTATCATTTGTAGCCATCTTCTTCCATTTTATCTAGCAATGTTTCAAACAATCATTTTATGCTGGAAAATGGCAGAAAACATCAAAAATCACAGTGACATGAGCTTGGGACACTGCAACTGTTCATAAATGCGAGCTAGTTCCAAGTGCCTGAAATACAATCATGTGAGCATGAGAGGATGTGCTGCAGTCTTATCTTCAAGGACAGGTTATAAGTCACTTTTTTGAAGTTCCTTGTAAAGTCAGTGGTAGTACTCAATAGTAGTAACTGAGAGAGGGATCTTGGAGTCTAGTGGACAATCACTGAAATATGAGCCAGCAGTGTGCTGCAACTGCCAAAAAAGCCAACGCAGTCTTGGCTGCATTAACAGATGGATAGAATCAAGATTACTTGAAGTGTTAGTACCACTTTATAATGCCTTGGTAAGACCACACTTGGAATATTGCATCCAGTTTTGATCACCACGATATAAAAAAAGATGTTGAGACTCTAGAAAGAGCAACAAAGATATTAGGGGAATGGAGGCTAAAATGTAGGAAGGGTTGCAGGAATTGAGTATGTCTAGTTTAATGAAAATAAGTACTAGGAGTGACATGATAGCAGTGTTCCAATATTTGAGGGGCTGCCACAAAGAAGAGGGATCAACCTATTTTCCAAAGCACCTGAAGGCAGGACAAGAAGCAATGCATGGGAACTAATCAAGGAGAGAAGTAACCTAGAACTAAAAAGAAATTTCCTGACAGTTAGAACAAATTAATCAATGGAAAGACACTGGAGATTTTTTAACAAGAGATTGGACAATCATTTGTCTGAAATGTTATAGGGTTTCCTGATTGAGCATGAGGTTGGACAAGAAGACCTCCAAGGTCCCTTCCAATTCTGTTATTCTATCAACTGGTCATTAAGTGACTGGTCATAAGTCCAGGACTACCCAAATGCCTGGGGAAACCGCCAGATCTTCAGTGTTGAATGTATTGCTAAACAGTAATTTACAAGCAATCATTTAAATGTCTCAGCACATATCATTTAATGCCTTAGGATCTATCTCAATCATCCCTACTCTTGAAATGAATATTTAAAAAAAAAAAATAAGCTTCAAAATGAATTTTGGTAACTTACATGTCCACAACCATGCCATTTTCTTGACCTGATAGGGAAGTGAATTGCAATTTCTTGCTTCCATTATATTTTATTCCATTTCCTGGTCTAATCTGGATTTCCCAGATGATTCCCCAGTCAATGACAAATTAAGGCCAATACTATTTCATCGCCATATCAGTCAAAGTTGGCTAGGTGCTGCTATCCAGATGAACATTTTTTTAAAAAAATCATCAGAAAATAACAAATATAAATAAATACCCAATTAGAGTAATAACCCAGTTAGAATAATAAACTTGCTTTCTTAAAGAATAATAAGACAGCATTTATCACTGGATTTATTTTTACATGATAATGCACAGGATTGCAATATAAGGGTTTATGTTAAAATTGTTCTTGAAATTCATTTTAAAGTCACACCAAAAAAGCAACTTTTAATCTGCAGTCAGCCTTCTGAGTATATTCCAGAATTTGCCCTTTGAATCAGAATCTGCCCTTTGAATCAGGCCTTACCTGAATTTTGTTAACCTGTGAGTAAATCTAAAATAGAGTCCCTCAACTCCTGATTACATGGACAATCTGGAAGTTATTTATTTATCAAATTTCTAGGCTGCTCTTCCTTCTTTTATGATATTGCCTTCTTCTTGGATATTTTGGATCAGCCCTGCCTTCTTTTTTGCTATTTCCAATTCTGAACACTTCCTAGAGTCTCTTATCCAAATGCTAATAAAGGTCAATAGTCCTTTCAGATTCACCCAAGACTGATTAACTGTGCTATGAGGTAATTGACCTGGGTGATGTAGCCTTGATCTCCTTTATCAGAAAAAAATCAGTGAAGTACAATATCGAAAACAAATATCCATAGATGTTCCACTACTTTTATATGGATTTCCTTAACAGACCTCATCTGCCACAATTTGATAAGGTCTGATATTCAGGATATCTAAGAATTAGCCATGGAGATGTAAGGGCATTTAAGTAGTTCAGCTGAATTTTTAAGTGAAATGGTCTTAAAATTTATAGTACAGATGTACCCACTGTAGTTGCTGCAGTTGGGATCTGAAAATTATCTGCTCACACCCAGGGAATTATTTTTTTCAAATAACTGAAAATGGCATGAAAGAGATGTTAGATTTTTTCATATTATGTATCTGTTTAATTTTGCGAGTAGAATACTGTAGTATTACTATATTTCTTCAGCTTTCCTTCAGCCAAAGAAGAAGCTTTTTTGTTGTTGTTGAAATGTGTAATGTTACTTTCTTCTATCAAAGAGTCTTTCATGAGAGGAATTTCTATCCCTATTCCTTCAAAAGATTTCCAGGTATTAGCCAGCTGATGCATCAATATTCTGAATTTCTAGATTTCTGAAGTAAACCCAAAACAAGCCAGCATGCCAATTACTGTTGTACTGTACTTATCAGAAGATTTTTTAAAAAAAAATCTGCTTCCTGTAGAAGGTTTTGAGGAGGCTTGGCAAATGGATAGGCTTGTGATCTTAAAAAAAGTCTCACTATTTTTGGTGGTGCATATATAGGTGGTGTTCGCCACATGTTTTACTAGATCAGGCAAAGAATTAACAGCTGAATTCCCATAAGCTTGATTAGTAGTAACCTTCTGAAGTTGTTTTCTGGATTAATGTGTTGTTCAATTCTAGCTTGTTTAATTCAGTTTGTGGTATATATTACTGTAGGAAAATAAGTTTCTTCTGTAACCAGATTAAATGTGGTGCATGAACATAATAATCACATCCTACATTCATTCCAGAAATATTTCCATCCCTTTTTTCCTATATTATCTCAAAACCTTGTAAATTAAGTTTTACCTGTTGCAATAAATATGATCATTTTTGCTCTCTGACTACAAAAATCCAGACAAACACTAGATGGCTGCAAAGAGGTATAGAAAACATTTTTGCTTCCCTTTGCCAATAGTACCTTGTTGTAAGTCAGAATTTTTTTTCTTTGATCTAAACCTCTCACACACGATCTTTCCGTGTCTCTCTCTCTCTCTCTCTCTCTGTCACACTTCAAGCATTCCTAGAATTTGGAAACACACCCTGCAGATACGGACATCATTTCCTGTCTTACGGTAACTACATTTGAAAGCAGCTAAACATTTGCTGACTAATATGCCCCAGTTCATTTATTCCACCCACATACACACATTCAGTGAGAACTCAACAAAGCTGCTAGAAATCTTTAGCCAGGATGATTGTTCCAAGAACAAAATTAAGTTACTGCATTGTTTTAGAAAGGGGATGATCTTATGTTTTGGCATGCATTTTTGCAGGCAATAGACTGGGAAAGTAATGAGTATTAGAGATATATATGCGTCCCTCTCTTTTCCCAAAAAGTTCATTCATTCTCGTGAGAACTCAAAACAATCACATTTTCCTAGTAAATTCATGCAAAACTCATCACCTTGTTTCCTCTTAATCACTGACCTCTAAGAACCTCAAAATATATCTGGGGCATGAAGAGAAGACAGAATAACAGAATAACATAATTGGAAGGACCTTGGAGGTCTTCTAGTCCAACCCCCAGCCCAAGCAGGAAAACCTATATCATTTTAGACAAATGGTTGTCTGATATCTTCTTTAAAACCTCCTGTTTTGGAGCACCCTCAACTTCTGCAGGCAAGTCATTCCATTGATTCATTGTTCTTACTGTCAGGAAATTTCTCCCTAGTTCTAGGTTGCTTCTCTCCTTGATTAGTTTCCATCCATTGCTTCTTGTCCTGCCTTCTGGTGCTTTGGAGAATAGGTTGACCCCCTCTTCTTTATGGCAGCTCCTTAAATATTGGAACATTGCTGCCATGTCACCCGTAGTTCTTCTTTTCATTAAAAGGCAATGAAGATAATGGTGGGAGGAGTATTGTCACTACATGTTTCAGTATCCTGAGCAGGAATGTCATTCCAATATTCTACCAAAAACCTACAATCCCAGCTGCCACTTTACCAACATCCCTTTCCTTTCTCCTGTCCCATATTCATTTTAAGGGAAATGGTAAGATCAAAAAAATCCAGTGAAATTGAGATTATTTTACTATGCATTTACCTACTAGCTTATTTCAATATTGGTTCTGTTCCACATCCATTTATACATTAATAAATGCATTAACTATATATCAGATGTTGATGTACACCAATAAATTGTAAGAATATCTAGGGCACAACAGAACACTTAGGTACAGTGCACTTAAAATAGCAATAATAAAATGAATAACAATTTTACAAAGAAATTTTACAGAAATTTAATCCTTCTCCTAAAATATTGGAATAATTTCAATCTTCTCTATCACCATTTACACTTTTGGAGGTAGAGGCAAAATGTCCTTCTCAAGTTTTGTTGCCTACAGGAAGTTTGGATAATATTTCAATGTTGTTCATTAGGGCTCTAATAGTGCTAAAGGAAGCAGTTACAATCTTCTCATAGCACCATGGGAATGCAGTATTACAGGCTAATTCTGCTGACTGCCAGCAGTTCGATTCTCACCAACTCAAAGTTGACTTAGCCTTCCATCCTTTCGAGGTCAGTAAAATGAGGACCCATGGCAACATGCTGACTCTGTAAACAGCTTAAAGATGGCTATAAAGCACTATGAAGCAGTATATAAGTCTAAGTGCTATTGCTATTGCATATGTATAAATTAACAGTTACAGTATAGTTCATTTGGTATTAACTGAACTGAAATCTTTGAGAAGAGAATTTTATGTGGTGTCCCCCCTTCTCATCTATTGAAAATTCTCTACTTATATATACTCCAATTCTCTACTTATAATTAATACGAAGAATTTCAGGAGGATATTTTCACTCACTTAATGGTCTGGTACATCAACCAGGCCCTGTGTGTGTCCCAAGAATTATGTTTTTAAAAAGTGAAGACTTCTTTTCATTTTTCAACAGGGGGAGGGGGGAAATGAATGCAGGGCATACACATAAATACATCTCACCAATAGTTGGTGGCAAGCTTTTCAAAATGGAAACCAATCCTCATCATTCTTTTCACAATCAATAATCAGAAAACAAAAACAACAGAAAATATGCAGTACAATTATTTCAAAATACAAATACCTGTACTGAGTTGCTGAGTTTTTGATGTCGCAGATACTGCATCAGGAACTGATTGGATAATAATCAGGCACCATCAGCTCTTAATGCATTGCCTTCAGCATCTAAACAAGCTTCAGTGAAATGCTCATATTGATCAATTTATACATGCTTTTTTTAAGTTTATGCAACCAACTTCAAAATCAACCGATCCAGGGACCTAATAGTATAGTCTTCACTATCAGAAAATGATAAGCATCTAAATATTTTTGCATGTTTTTGACCCATTGTAAGAAAAAACACTGACAAAGTGGGGCATTCATAAAAGAATGTATTGTTGTGTATTGGGTTATTATTAAGCTTGTCTGTGATCTTGTATTATTAATCATTATCTTAGACTGCCTGAATATATTATCACTTTTGCTCTGCTTCCCAAAGTTCTTTTTTGAAGTTTCAGTAAAACAAGGAATAGAAAAACTTACTCCTGAATCTTGTGTTGTTTATTTGATTAGTAGAAAAGACACTGATGAAAAGAGATAATAGATGACCAGAAGCAATTAGAAAAATAAAGGAATGAAGATAATAAGGTTCTTAAGATATTAGGAATATGAATATGTTTGATGGTGTCCAGATGCCTGACATTATATAAAAGAATCATGAATATTTGTTGAGCCAGAATTCTTTAAAAAGGGTATCTATTTTATTTAGCTTTATGGGTGGCTTTGATCATCAACTACTACTGTCAATCTTTAGTCCACAAAAAAAGTTTCTGCTTACAGCCACTGATTGAGTGCTTTATTTCTTGGAGGGAGAGGAGAGAACAAATATAGAATTGGAAAGGACATACAATGGCAGAAATGCAGATGGAATACCTCTGTAGAGCCTGAAAAATCCATATCAGGGGGGAATCTCTTTGGCTCTGTGGCTTCTTTCACAGAGAGCTTTCCCATCATAGCTGAAATCATTCAAAGAAGCACTAGGAGAAACCTCAACACATGTTCAACTCTGTATAACAATCATGTACAGAAAGTATCTATTAATGTACTACCAATAGCCCCAAGATAAACTTAAGCTTCACAATGGTTGAATTATGTAAGGCTCAAAAATCATCATATTGACCAAGCTGACAGGTGAATATTGACAAGCTATATATTGGACATGTAGGAACAGTAAGGATGAAAGTTGAATTTAGTGGCTGGCAATACACCACATAACTGAACAATCTGCAATAGATGGCTCAGCTTGTCAACATATTCCTGAAAATATCAAAAGAAACACTGCTTCACCCATGAGAATAGCCTTTCTTGTTATATCAAATTATTTATGTAGACTTAACAGGAACAGTTATGGATGTGGTCTTTTTTGTTATAGTGGATATCTATGTTCAAAGATGCCAGAAGTGTTTCCAAAGATTCCATGAACACATTGCAAGTGTTATAAATGTTACAAGTACATACTACACACACGGAGAGAGAGAGAGAGAGAGAGAGAGAGAGAGAGAGAGAGAGAGAGAGAGAGAGAGAGAGAGAGAGCGCACCAGATTACCCAAATATTAATGGATTTGTTGAAAGTTTGCTTCAAAATGTAAAGAATGCTTTGCAAATAATATCTGGAGAAAATATGACACTACGTCAAAAACTTGCAGATTTTCTGTTTTCATATTTCAATGCAGTGTGCACAACAACAAACCAAATGCCAATGGTGTTGTTTTTAGATTGTACCTGAATATCATGGTTAAATTTTCTCAAACCTATTATGGCAAATGGCTGAAACAACTGGATTATCTTTCACACTGAAGCATCATACTGTTCCACTGGGAAATTATTCTAATAAAAAACTATACAAGAGAGTTTGAGTGGATGATCAGAATGATAAAAAAAAAAGAACTGGATCTTTTTCTTAAAATGTAGGGATTACCCCTGGCAACACTGGAGACCACACCTTTATCAACTAAAGAAAAGACAGATACCAATAGACATTGCAAATGATATGATTGGATATTCAGCTGTAATTTGTGAATTGGCCCAATGGGAGGGGGCTTTGAGGAAGTAAGGAACAAAATAGGTACCTTAAGTCTTGCAAAAGCTTAAAATAGACACTTTGCTCCTTAAAGCTTTCCTTAAACATCAAAAACTAGACTTTATTTAGGAGAATATTTGAGGGGGGAAATAGTTCTGCAAAGCTTATTGCTTTTATTTTGCCTTCAAAGGCAATGTAAATGTTCTCTGCAATGTAAATTGCAATGTAAATAAAAAACAAAACAAAAAAGCCCTATGCACACCAGGGATACATGGTGAATTTGGTAATTACATGGTAATATTAACTCTACAGTGCATTGGTTTGAATAAATGTTCATCTGTCCCAGGAAAAGAAAAGTTGAGATGTTAAGGTATATTATGAAAGGCTAGAAGCAGCATCAGCACATTAGCTTTAGGGTACATTGATAATGATCTTTCCATTTGCTACTCCTGCTTTATATGTCACCAGGCCTTCACAGGTAAGCCAAAAGAGAGGTATAACCAATGGGGGAAACTGCTCAGTAACATTTTTGTGCTTCTTTTCTCAGAAGAACCGTTTCCTTTGTGGGATTTAGAAAAACAGAATAGAGGCAACCTGGAAGCCATACCACATCACAGTTGGCCTCTTTACACATTACCCATTGGGCAATGCTTGCCTGCAACTACATATTCCAATCACAGTGTGAAATAAGTTACACCCAAGAAAATGTGTGCTTGGGATGCCCCATCAGAGCTGGTTGTTGATGAGTAACTAGCATGAAAGCCCGAAGACCTCCCTGGTTCTGCTGAAACTGTGTTCCATTTAGTCCTGGGTGGCTCAGTGTTGGAGCAGATGTACAGCTCTGTCTTCTACCTCTTAAATCCAGCCCTTTGGGGAAATGCAGTTTGTTGCCTAAACCAGAGCTACTAAAAATGCATTGCTAAATGCTGACTCACATGGACCAGTCTGAGTGCACTGTCCCTCAAGAGTTTTGCTTCTCATAATGTTTCTCGTATGGCTGAAGATAAAACCCAGAATATCTCCCCTCCAAGTCAATGGGTGTCTTTAAAACCAAATGGCTTTTGGCTTGAAGACCCTTATCATAATATAAAACTTCCACTTTCAGAGGTACTCTATCCACAAGAGAGTAGTTGCCTCTCAACCCTGCTTTGGGGCTCTTAAGAGCCATATGATTGTTGACTGCTGGAATTTATGTGCTAGATTAGCTGAATTGTTGCTGTCCCCTAGCTAACAGAGCTTTTTATGGACTCTGTGTCAACTTTGAAAATGAGCGTGACTGCAGCCATTTTCCCTACTCATTTTCAGTTGACACATAGCATGGAGGGAGGGGGGTTTACCAGGTGCTTTGCTAGACTAAACAGATTTTCTCCTGTGGGAACCAAGGTCATCGGCTGCTCCCGGGACTGCAGGCTGGGCGTTTTGTGAAAAACCCGTCAAGAAGATGTATTGGGGAACATAGTAGCTTGCATAGCTTTAGGGGTGGGATTTCTTAACTTTGTATTGGGGATTGTTACATGTCTATTCAGACTTGGTTTCACTTTTGACGTGCCGATACTTTGTATCGATAAACATGTTCTTTGAGGAACTTGCACGCCTCGGAGTTCTGCTTTATTTGTCTCTGTCTGTCGGAACCATGACACTCTGTAGAGGCAGAATTGAATGTTTGCCATTATTCCATGATAGCATAAAAAGAACAAAGACTTTAGTGAATAGGTAAATCATGTAATGCTGACCAAATCTCACTTTTCATTTTAAAAAGAGAAACCCTCTTTTAAATCTCATAACAATCAAAAAGATTATAACTGATGAATGGCCATAGCTGGTGAGGCACAATCCCTGCCACTTCCTACCTTGTTCTCTAGATTATACTGACTATAATAAAGATGATAGAACATTGGACCTCACTGGAAAAATTGGTTTGTCTTGTTTTGTTTTTCGAATAAGAAAAGTCATAATGTTTTCTCCATGAGATAAATGGGTGCAGGTCAGTTTCTTACTTAGCTGGGATTCACACTTTGTGAAAATATTTTTGTATGAAGTATGAATCCATCCACCATAGTGTATGATATTTACCCAGCCAAATGTGAAACATGGTTTAACCATTCATAGCTTAATGTGATGTGTGACCTCTGTCAAAAGATTTGCATCAATTTTGGATTATATGCTTCTTTCAATGTTACCAATATGAAGATGTGGATTAAAAGAATTTTGATGCAGTCATATAGACATTAGCATCAACATTCCATCTTTAATAGTGTCAACTGGAGAATGGCAGAAGTTAACAAAACATACCATAAATAAAGGAACACAAAAGGAAAATGGCTTTTAATTGTGTAGTGCTCTACATAGAATTAAAAAAAATAAAAAGAAATACAATGGAAAATCTCAAATACATTGGTTAATTTCAAGAATGACATTGTTGGTTACTTCAGAATTCCACAACCGAGTAGAAATTTGAAAAGACTATCCTGAATTTGCCCTCAGTTAAAGAAAACTTAATCAGGGCTTTTCTTCTGAATGCCTTTGCTGTTTTACTCTTTTCAAAAGTCCTCTTAAAGGTAAAGGTTTACCCTGTCCAGTCATGTCCAACTTTCACCAAACAAAGGACTAATGTTTTGTGCTGCTTGTTAGGTTGCCAAACAACATCATTCACATGGTGCTGAGGCAGCATCAGAAGATCTGAGGAAAATCCTGGTTGGGAGAACTGGGTAGAGAAAAATCCTGTAGACCTTTTTCATGTTAAAAGAAGAAAATACCAATGGAATCAGACATATCTGGACATATTTAAAACTTGACTTTCTCCTCAGAAGAAATACAAAATGATTTTGCATTAATCTTCAAAACAAGAGTACCAATAAAGGAGAATATTTGTAGCTCAAGGTTGAAATGAGAGGTCCGTGGTGCTCTCTGAGCTTGTTTTCTTGCAGACATTTCAATACCCAGCCTAACTAAAGAACCTCTAAGACCACCACCACCACCATTGAGATAGCAAACCACAAGAATATAAACTGAGAGTAAACCCCACTCCTTACTAGCACTGATGATGTTACCTAGTTTGGGTAATGAAACTTCAGCAATGTTTCATTACCCAAACAACCAAGCTCAGAGAGCAACAAGGACCCCTCAAAACAAGAGTGATGGGGACAAGATTTATGAATAGAATACAATAAAAGGAAAACTAACCTTGCAGTTGTGACAATGAAGCTTTGTTTACAAACAGGGCTTGAGTGAAAAGATTATTTCCTGTTATCCCTCATTCTATTAATTATCTAACTTATTAACCTAATTTGGCATAAGTGGAATTTGCCTCTGAATAAATAAAGCTCTTATACTAAAGCACTTACTAGACAGTAAGCTCCACTAAACACTATAGGCTTATTTCTAAGTACTGTTCTACCATAAATCTGATAATCTGTTCTCTAGATTATATCTAAGAACTTGTTCATGTTAACACAATGGGGGATACCTTTCATAATTCACTAAAACAATATTAATCAACTAAACTTAAAGCAAGCAGGTCTGGTTTACAAGTATACCTTCCCCAAATCAGCTCATAACATAACAAAGGAATTAATTTTCCTTATTGTTGTTGTTGTTTTGAAGGAGCGAAAACATAAGGAAATTGTTATTCATCTCTAATGATGACAAAGTTGACTTTTAGCATTATTCACATTAGTTCCAGTTTTCATAACCCAAGGGACTATCCTTCTCACTCTTTCCAGAAAATTCCACCCATTCACTAATTACAAACAAGAGATAAAGATTGCCAGCAATAAATTAATGAAGAAGATAAATCACTGCCAATTGACTTTACTACTAAGTTAATGGGAAAAATATGTATAAAAAGAGCCACCCAAAAGAGATGGATGGTTCCTATGCTCAGAGGAATATTATTTCAGAAGATACATTTATGACATTAACATACAATTAGCTTAATCTAATTTTAAAAAGAGAGAAGGTTGATATAAGTGAAACTCAACACTTGCAAAAAATGGTATTGTTGCATTCTCTGGTTTTCTGAAGGAAATGTAAGTGCAAAACCTACATAGATTCTTTCCTGACACAAAGTTTAAATGAGTGCAGAATGTAGCATTCTGAAGTTCTCAGAATACCAAATTTCTAGTTTTTATAGTTTGAAAGATGGGCTTAAAATTGAAAATATATAAGTTCCTGTAAGCACCGGGGCTCTAACACTGTCATTAATCTTTTTTTTCCCTTCTGTCATACCAAAACCTCATTTTATAAAATAAAGCCATGGTATGACATCACATTTAATATTTCCCTACCCTCTGAAAGTGATGACCAGTGAATTGCAACCAGAACAAAGAAAGACTGAATATTATATTCATGTGTCAGAAATATAAAACCTTACAGAGAAAATTCATAAGGTGTATAGGGGGATATATAACAGGGTCAGAAAGACAGAAGAACAATTTGCAATAGAGAGGTGTGGGGACCTTGGCACATTAATAACTTATTTTTCTCTTCAGTATAATTAGCCAAACCAGCAGAATACAATCAAATTAAGGAATTATGGACATTCATATTTTCATGTCTCAATATCTTTGGATATGATCATTTAGAGCAGTAGTTCTCAAGGTGTGGTGCTTGGATTGTGAGGCCCCCAAGGCCCTTTCATGAGATCCATGAGGTCAAATCTATTTTCATAATAATACTAAGATGTTATTTGCCTTTTGTACTCTTATTCTCAAGTAACTAAACAATAAATGTCAGAAATTAACTCAATTTCTTCTTATTATTTCTACTATACTCTTATTAGCAATCTTCAATTATATCTGCTATAATCTCTATAACCTCATTATCTTCTAATAAATTGTTAATTGAAATTCCCAAATCATGCATGGGTAAAAGATCCATTCAAAGTGCAAGATAGACCAATAGATTTTAATTCAATAGGGTATAGTTATTTGAAAAGACTGTTAAAATACTCCTCCCTTTTTCAACTAGTTATCTGTGTGAGGCCAGATTTTCTTTATATACTTCAACCAAAACAACAGATTGCAACAGATTGAATGCAGAAACAGATATAAGGTCCAGCTGTCTTCTATTAAGACAGACATTAAAGAGATTTGCAAAATTGTAAAACAATGCCACTCTTCTCACTAATTTTGTTGATTTTGGAAAATACCATTCTTTTCGTTAAAAATATGTAATTTATGTTAACATGTAATGTGTTTATTACTGTTACTTTTAAATGAATGAATGAATGAATATTTTAAACATTTCTCAGTTTTAATTTCTAATTTAGTAAATATTGATGGCTATAACCCTCATAAACAAAAACTCCTCAGGGTCCTCAATAATTTTTAAGAATGTCAAAGAGTCTTGAGGCCAACATGTTTAAGAACTGGTGATTTAGTGTATGTCGCAATAGGTAGAGCCATTTCTTATAAACAAGGTTTACTGATGATTCATTTATATGTTTCCAGTGACCCAGTGTTCCTCAGAATGCTGATATGCACATTATGCTCCTGTTTAGAACTAAAGCAAGTCATAATTTCTTCCATTACAGTTTCTACAAGAATGTTAATGTGTTCACCTTTTGATTCTTAATTGCCCTTTTTTAGCTACAGTTTGTCAATTAGCAGTCAAGTTCAGTACTGGAAAGAATGCTCAAGCATACTTATAGAAAACAAGCCCATCAACTACCATTGGTCTTTACAATTAAATGGAATCTTTGTGTTTAGTAATAATAATCTTTCAATACCAGTTGCTAGAGAAAACTACCACCTTCAGCTTCTGCATCTAGGTTTCCCAAAGTCATTTTGGTTGCTATCACTGGAAGTAAGATTATTAATTTTAAAGGATGTGGTCCACTTAGCTCTTATGACCAAGTGCATTTGCACAGCTGTATCAAAGCACACACTAAGGAGACATAACAAGAGAAAAGAGAAAGTTACACTATAATCAATGAAGTACTCCTTCACACTTGCAGAAAAAAATTAGATTGACTCAAGACTGCAGACTTCAATGCATTTTCCTATAAATCAATGTGGTAGAGTTGAATAGCCCTTATGTATGAACATATAAACATAAGATTGTTCCATTAACCTTTAAACTGCAGAAGAACCTTTGGGATTGATTTCAGTGAAACCTAATTTCAGGTAAGCATTTGAAATACATTTGACTTCAGACAAGTCAGATATTCTAAAACTGACGGTTCTTATCTCCTATTTCAGTTTGATTCAATCTTCCATTTTCTAATTTATTTCTTTGTTTTGTTGCTTATTTAAGCGTGTACATTTTTTTCTCCTAAGGATTCTCTTTGTTGATTTTGAGCAGCTTCAACCAACCCCACCCCCTCAGCTTGTCATCATAAAGCCCCACCAACAATTCTGCTCCTCCCAAACAAATTCCCTTTTGCTTTGCTCTGAGGGATCCTGAAATATTTGTTATTCCCAGAACCTGAAACTTAAGACAAATTGCTGAACTCAACAACTCCTTGCCTTGCCAGTTTGGGAAGGATCCAGATTCATCTTTCCCCGAATCACTTAGCATACCAAACCTCCTGCTTAAACAAACTCGGCAGGGGGAAAAAAAGAGCATTTAACTCAATGCACACATGCCCTGGCACAGCTTCAGGCAACATAAATATAAAAGATATTTCAAGCTTTGCAGTTACTGGGTTAAAATTTTTAAGGCTTTCACAAGGCCCTGAAGACATGTCATTGTGCTTGGGGACCTGGATATGTGACATAGCCTATTAAATGGTTATGATGGTTTCTCTGTTGTTTGTTGAGGGTTTTTTTTAACTTCAGTTACCAATTATGTGTGTATTATTTTTATTGTTATAGGTTATTTTAGGCTGTATTTACCTTTACCTTTTTTTTAATCTACCCAGAGTGATGAAGCTGAGGTGGGTGGACGATATAAATTAAAAATAAAGAAAGGAGTAAAGTTTTCTGCTGCCTACTTTAAAAGAACCAACTCAGGGAATCTGCAAGAATTGCAACTTTTACAGGATAGCCAAGTTCAAGATCACAGGGATACTTAATCAATCAATAACAAAAATAGTGTTATACGCCTCGCCTGTATCTACCAAATGAAGTCCCTCTTATATTTACAAATCTAGGCACTGTGATGTCTTTCTTATATAAATGGCACAACATCTGCAGTCATATCCACGAATCTTCAGGCCGCCCAACAGTATTGGTAAGCATGGAGCAACAATTGTTTTTGCATCAAGGTTGGGTTTAAATGCGATTCGGTGATTACTTAGGAATTACTGTAGTCTCCAAACATGTCAATCGCAACTTCTTATATCTGTAGCACAGCTGATCAATGTATTAACTCTAAATGTTCTGAGAATCAATCTCTCCAATTTAATAAAGAATCCAATTCTTTCTTTCATCTTGTCCTCTTACACTCTATCCATTTCTTCTTGTCCTGCCTTCAGGTGCTTTGGGAAATAAATTGACACCCCCCCTTCTTTCTGGCACCCCCTTAGATATTGGAACGCTGCTATCATGTCATCCCTAGTCTTCTTCCATAAGCATGATATAAGAATTTAAAAATATTAACATGGGAATCCTGCTATATATATATAATTTTGAAAATGTTATTTTATATCATCTTTTCCTGTAAATTAACTGGGATTTTAACATTAACATTTTAACATTAATGTGAAAGAAATTTTTGAAACATTTATATCTACAAATAAAGATAATATAATTATTCTCCTATACTTAAACAAATTTGAACACCAAGCAAAGGTCCAGTTGTTACAGCTTTCCATAGATACATTAGAGCCTTGTATATGATAATGACTCCGTTTAACTGAATAACTTGCAATTTACCAAACTCTTACCCAAAGCAGTCATTACCGGTATTAATCACTGAAAGAACTATATTTAAAAATATTGATTTCTTTCTTTAATTAATCCAAGTATAAAAATAGAAAAATCCTGGTGCATTAAATCAAAGCATATTCTTTGTTTTGAACATTTTCATAGTAGAAATACTACTGATATTACTTTCTTGTTGTTTCAGTTAGGAAGACAATAAATGAATGGATTTTAATAGGCCCACAATAGTTAATGGATACAGTATAATTATTCAAACAGTGAATCACCATTTTTAAAGGATTGTGTCTTTCTTTTCCTAGTACAAATTTTGAAGATATATTCATCAAAGTTACTAGACCTTGAGAGGTGTGTGTGTGTGTGTGTGTGTGTGTGTGAGAGAGAGAGAGAGAGAGAGAGAGAGAGAGAGAGAGAGCGCTTTGTAGGGAGGGAGAGAAACATTGAAGAACTGTGCCTTCCACTCCCAACCCCTTCAGCTGGCCCAGAAGGACACTACTCTTTATGAATCATCAGGCGAATACGGCCAATGTAGTATAGTTATATTTCACAACTGAGAGAGGCAGAAATATAAATGCATTCCTATCAGCAACTCCTCTACACAACATATTAGTCTGTCAGGAAGAAAACCAGACCAGCCTGGAACTTCCTACTTTACCTATTCACAATAATCTATATTGTACTCGACTAAGAATTCCATAAACTTCCTGTTCATTGCCAAGGAATAGGTGCTGTAAAGAGGCTGCCTTGTCCCTTCTGGGCTGCAATATATATAGGTTACAGCCCCTTGGTGGCTCACCATTACCCTGACTCATTTTCTGGAAACAGCCACCTTACCTAGGTCTTATACAGCAGCTTAATATGTACTTATTAAAGTGACTGCAGGGTATAAATCAGATCCTTAACAGGCAGAGGAACAGGCCAGACTTATTTTCAATCATTTGGCATCCCTGAACAAAGTTTGAAGGCCAGGTTATAATTTATATTTGCTTCCCTTTCTTTCAGATTGATTGAGAATGGCACTGCCCTGCTAGAATGCCAGAATACAAACAAGAAATAAAACAATTTGTGCATACTACTTTAATACTCTGAAGAAAATTTAGAGTTCAGGATAAGTTTTGCCCTTGATCTTTCGTGCAAGTTATAAATAGTGATTATTATTAACAATAAACATCTTTTCATTTGAAAAAAAACTTACATTCCATACATAGTAATTTTAATAGACTGAATGTTAAAATAGAATATAGAATAGAATAATAACTTTATTGTCACTTTGAATGTACACTAATTGGCATACATTAAAACGAAATTTCATTGCATACAGCTCTCAAAGGATCACCACCTCCAAAATACACTACATAAATATGACAAAAATAAATAAATACAGAATTATGCCTATACCCACAAATATTATATGGCACAGAGAAATAACACAATCTAGTTCGGATTATGTATACATGTGCATGGTGAGAAAAACAAATCTTTTGGCAAATTTCATGTTTCACTCTTCTTGACATCTTCATAATTCCAAAGCCTGCTCTGCTGCCAGTGTAGCTTGTTCAATGAAAGATAATGGCACCATGCTGTTTTTCACAGCTTTTGATTCAATCAATTTCAATATGACAAAATTCACTATGGATATGAGAAATTATCCCTTTGTGTCTGTATATATTTAACTCCTGTGCAGAACTTGACTAATGCTCTTGTAGAGATCGGTACATTAAATTCCTTTCACGAAACATCGGAATTTTCTCTCTGATCATTAATAAACAGAAATGCAACTTGCTAGCAGCATTCTGAGTTAAACTTTAAATCTTAAGCCAATCTCAAATATATGAGTTGTGCCCTGACATTTGCTCACAGAAATAGATTTATAGGGTGAGGCCTCCCCACATGCTCATATATCTCACCCTTACATATATGAGCAAAGTTTGATATATGTACTTGGATAGTTGAGGCCCCAGATTTTGAGAAGCTGGGAGAATCACTTCTGCCACTGAATATTCTTGCCAGATCACTCACTGGTTCATAGCCCTGCCAAACACTACAGATAACAGATGCTGATGAAGGACCGGAACCTGGAAACAAAAGTGAAAAATGTTATGCATTTGCACAAGTTTGCAACTTGAGAATAGAACTGACAATGCATGGATTATGTAGCCATGATCACATATGGAGGACTTTATTTGTTGCCTCAGACTTTCATCTGTAAAGAATAAAGCCTGCACAAAACTTATACAACTCTGGTTTCTTTATCTGGCTTCTGTGTTTTGCAACATTTTCAAAAATATGGATGGTATCTATACATGTATGCAGGCGACATGTAACCGTATGCTCCTTATTTATACATTTGGCCATTTCCAGTATCAGGAAAAATCCATATTGTTTTGGGACTCTTAGTTGGGATCATATTGAAGCTGATTATCCAGCTTCCTGCTTCCACTCAGAGTATCACCAATCATTAAGACAGAAAACAGTATTGAATGTACTTAGTTCCAAAGATACATGTTGCATTGCCGTCCACCACAACCATAGAAACAGAATAGTACAGTCAGGTTCTACAACTGAGTTCCAGTTTGAATCAGAAGATTCAGAGCAGCCATGAAGTGGGGTTATATATCAGGAGTATGTTGTTCTAGAATATGTTGGAAGTAAACCATCTAGCAAGAGTGATTTTTGTTGCAAGCTAAGCTTACTTACTGTATGGCCTTTTATGCTGTGCAAGAACAGAGGTTGCTGCTCCAATAAGCTTATAATGCAAAATAAGGTTCATTAACCTGGTTGGCACTGTGATAAATTATAGTTTTGTAAACAAAACATAGTTGCCTGGATTCACACACTATAATCCAAAACCAATCAAATTGTCCTTTTTGGGTCCAGACAGACAGTTCATCCCCTAACAAGAATAGACCAATCATAATTGGAGTACTGACATAACAAATACTAAGTCAATGGCTGGATTTCTACAATATACTCGATATACACAAACTATTCACCCAATTTAGCCTATAATATAAGCCAAAGATATGCAGATGATACCACTCTAATGGCAGAAAGATATGCAGATGATACCACTCTAATGGCAGAAAGTGAAGAGGAACTAAAGAGCCTCTTGATGCGGGTGAAGGAGTGTGCAAAAGTTGGCTTGAAACTCAACATTAAGAAAACCAAGATCATGGCATCTGGCCCTCTCAATTCCTGGCAAATAGATGGGGAAGAAATGGAGGTAGTGACAGATTTTATCTTCCTGGGCTCCAAGATCACCACAGATGGGGACTGCAGCCAAGAAATTAAAAGACGCTTGCTCCTGGGGAGAAAGCTATGGCAAATTTAGACAGCATACTAAAAAGCAGAGACATCACCCTGCCAACAAAAGTACGTATAGTCAAGGCCATGGTTTTCCTAGTTGCAATGTATGGCTGTGAAAGTTGGACCATAAGAAAGGCTGAGCGCCAAAGAATTGAGGCCTTTGAACTATGGTGCTGGAGAAGACTCCTGCGAGTCCCTTGGACTGCAAGGTGATCAAACCGGTCAGTCCTAGAGGAGATCAATCCTGACTGCTCTTTAGAAGGCCAGATCCTGAAGTTGAAACTCAAGTACTTTGGCCACCTAATGAGAAGGAAGGACTCACTGGAGAAGAGCCTAATGCTAGGAAAGATTGAGGGTAATAGAAGAAGGGGACGACAGAGAATGAGGTGGCTGGATGGAGTCACTGAAGCAGTAGGCATGAGCTTAAATGGACTCCAGAAGATGGTAGAGGACAGGAAGGCCTGGAGGAACGTTGTCCATGGGGTCACGATGGGTCGGACACGACCTCGTAACTAACAACAACAACAACATAAGCCAAATGTTCTAAGAAACTCAATGGGAAACAAAATAACCGAAACTGGTAATGATTTCCTTCTTCTAACCCAGGGTTAGGCAACCTTGGATCTTTTATGACTCGTGGACTTCAACTCCCAGAATTCCTGAGCCAGCCATGCTGAGGGGAAAGGGAGAGGTTTCCTAGCTGAGCCATGCTGGCTCAGGAATTCTGGGAGTTGAAGTCCACGAGTCATAAAAGAGCCAAGGTTGCCTACCCCTGTTCTAACCTGTTTTTCCCCTTTCTTTTTTACTGTTTTTTTCTCAATATGTTAATGGTTGCTACTGTACTGCAAAAACTTCCACATATATTTATTGAAAAATCAAGCTCTGCTAAAGGCTTATTTTAATGATAAATATTCAAAGGCACACTAGGAAGAAATAGAAAAAAAGAAAATTTTAAAATGGTTTTAGTTTATTTTTTGATACTTTAGCGCATCATATAAAGTGATTTATATTACTGCTTGTTGTCTTGTCGAGGATTGTTATGTTGTTTTGAACTCCCTATCTAATTTCCAGTAGCCCCAGAATCTGTGTTTGTATTATTTGCCACAGAATTAGAATGCAACTTGTTTAAGAGTATTACATATGTTTGAAAGCAGGCATACAAAAACACAACCAAAGGGATAGGCTGTTATGGCCAGTTGACTAAAATGTTATGCAAGTATTACATAAAAATATGCACATTAATATGCAAACTTGTCTTCTTTTTTGAATGTGAGATCCAGTAACCCTGTAATCCTCCATGGTCCTCCAGTGAAAAACCGTCTGTCCAGTCCAAATGTGATTGGAAGATAAAGAATCATAAAATGGTAAGCAAGGAGCTGAAGTATTCCATTAACAGGTAGTACTTGGAACAGCAGATGAAGCAGACATGTAAGACTCATCCCACATCCCTCTAACTTCAGCACAAAGATGCTTTACTATGTTACCTCATTGATGGATGGTTGATGATCCAGTCAAGCTGGCATCTGCCTAGCTGTCATTGGCCACTTCAAGCTATATGGGTATATCCTTCCCCTCCAGTTGCTCAGCAATACCCTCCATGGTCATTTTGATTTGGGCCTGGAGATAGGATACTAGTTGTAGCTGAGGAGGATAGTGGATGGAAAAGAAGAAGCTTTGAAAGAATTCCTATAGGAAACTACAGGTTCACTGGGAACTCCTCCCGATCTTCTCTCATTTCAACTCAACCCATCTTTCCCTGAATCCAGGTTCCAACCAGGTTAGCCACAGTCTCTTCCTTTTCTAGCAAGAATATTTCTTCCATGGATGCTGTTTCCTTCAGCACCTATCACCATCAACATCTTGATCAGCATCTGCTGATGAACTTCATTTATGAATCCTGCCAGAATTAGTGGGTTTTTTCCCTTTATTTCTGTTGCTTGTCTTCCCAGAGATTTATTTTAAACATCGGTTTAGCGCTATTTCAGAATAGAATGAATGGCTAAACCAGCCATTCCAGCCTCCATCAAAACCAACCCAGGAGTGATTGGTAGATGTTTTCCTTGCTTGTTGATGACAATTAATGAGAGGGCAACTGACCCCAGGAGAGTCCACCAATAGCTTTCTTTAACTTGTCCAGAGTTAAAGGACAAGCCCTACTTTCTGGATTTGTTCAGTAATGTGGGCAATACAGAGTATGCTGGCTTAATGTTCTGCCTACTGTAACAAGGCATAGAAAAAAGCACTTTAACATAGGTGTGAGGAAGATCCCAGAGTTCAGCAGATCACAGACACCTACTATGTTCTAATGTGTTTCTATTCAAATGATATAATGCAATATATCTATTTGTCAATCAATAAATTGCACATGAAAATATAAATCATGTCTCGCTGGTGCATTTTTTAATATATTTTAGCAAGTGTAGGACTGTAAGATTCTCTGGGGAATTTCAGCAAGATTAAAATAAGAACTCCAATACATATTTACATTCGTTCATATTTGTGTACATTGAACAGAATTTATCAATGTATGCTGGCTAAGATGGGGAGTCCAATTTCTTATCCTGCAGCCTATCCCATCAAAGTTTTTGCCCATTGCTTATCTCCACACCAGATAAATGTACCAGATGCTGGTACATTTAAGCTACTTAAATATTGTATATGACACAAAGAGACACCCTATCAAATGTAGTAATAATAAGACATCTTGTGCAAAGTGTCCTGGGTCTTTTGTGTTGCACAGCAGATGAAATTCCAGCCTGAGGACTATCTTATATTATAAGAAGGCTATGAAGATTGATATACAATATATATCATCGTAAAACAAAATTTTAAAAAATCTTATATTCAGTGCCAAGTACATACTAAACAAGTAGGTACTATTAAACACTGGTAGAATAAATATCTATGCCACAGTAAATACAGTGTGCAAAAATAATTCTTTTTTGTTACTTGAATGATTCCATCGAATGCATATTTATTCAATACTACATTATTTCCAGGCATGTGTGCCCCACTGAGCTCTCTGCTGTGCTGCATCTTTAAAAAACCTGTACATCCTGACACTAGAAGACATGAGATCCATTCTGCTACAGTTAAAGCCCACTATTTTCAAAGCTAGAAATGTAACCTTATGTTTAAATCTCTTATTGAGGACCACTCAAGATAGAAGCACTAAAATTGTCCCCTTTTAACCCATCCTGTTTTCTGCTGTACTTACTTAGCTGGTTACTTGCTATATCCTTTGTTTCATATTACTTCTATTGTATTCTACATTACATTTTAAAGTATACTCAATGATTTTCCATAAGTAATGTTGATGATACAACAGAGCAAAGATGGAAAGATTTTTCCTACATTGACTCAGTGTAGTCATAAATCATAAATGAACAAAATGTACAAAAATTTAAGACAGGCACAAACAACATTTGGGCTCAAAAGCTGTATTTTCCTTCTTTTTTTTTAATGGTCTCTGAAAACTACATTGCTGATGATACAGTGATGTCGTTATATAGGCTGAACTGACATTTTGACGATTGGGGATTCTGGAGAGGTTTCATTACAGATATTTTTAACCGTATGCAGGGGGCAAAAGGACACTATGGAAAACTGGTATTTTACTCCAGGATTTTGGCAGTACACAACACAGCATGCAGGTTTCTCAGAATGAGACTGAGGCTGTGGGCAGCTTACACATCATGGGTTGGCCTTCCTGCTTTAAAATAACATATCAATTTGTGAATGTTTCATTTTTTGAGAGTTTTGATTCTGTTGTTTTTCTAAATGTCTTAAAAAATAACTTTAAAATGAATGTTCCTCAGATTATCACATTTAAAAGCAGAATAACAATCCTGTTGGAGTTAACAGAATTAATTTAGGCCTTTCTACACGCTCTCCATTCTCAACACTGAGGAGCAGTATCTGCAGAAATGAGGCAAGGAATGAAAAATCAAGATAACAGCCTTTTTTTAATCCCTCCTGTAGATATTCCTGCTCCCAAGTCCTCAGAATTGCACGTGACATACCATCCTCATCATTATTGCCCACAAGACAACACAGCTACACTCTATCTCAATGTTTCTCAACCTTGACAACTTTAAGTTGTGTGGACTTCAATTTCCAGAATTCTCAAGCCAGCATGCTGGGAATTGAAGTCCACATAACTTACAGTGGTCAAGATTGAGAAACACAGCTGTATCCAATGCATCCCCAACTCCAATACTTGCCTCACCACACTTGTTTGTCAGGGAAGAAAAACAATTATGATCCAGGACAGTGGCAAAACTACTTCCGCTAAGCCAGAGGTCCCCAACCTTTTGAGCACCAGGGGCCGGTTCCATGGAGAGAGGTTTTTCCCCAGACCGGAGGTTGCGTGGTTTTGTGTGCTGCCTGTATCTCGCGGATGGGGCTTTGCTTGTTTGCGCGGACCAGTTTCTGGCATGCTGCAGCCCGGTGCCAATCCACGGACCAGGGATTGGGGACCCCTGTGCTAAGCAATCGTGGAGAAAGGACAGCAAAATTCCACTGCCCTTTGACTTCAGGAGGGAACCAGGAAGGGAGGAAAGCAGGAAACATGGCATTCTTGCCTTCCAAAGTCAATGGGTTGGGCTGATGCTCATGCTGGCTCCTGAAATGGCAACCAGTAAAAAGGCAAAGGAGCTCTGGATTTCTCAGCACCACTAGCCAGCATCTGAATTTGCAAGATCCAGTTAATCTAACAGTCCTGATTAACGGCTCTTAGCAAGGGGGACAGGCCACAAAATGATGTGCTGCTGTTCCAGGTGCCAATCATCCTTGCTTATTCAGTTTTGTTCTCACAGCACTTTTACTGATCCCATTTGCAATTTATTTTTACTAAAAAAAAATTCATTCTTGCAAAGCTTGGTGCTCCCTCAAGCCCACCATTGTTTTCCTTTGTTTTGCAGATGTTTGAGCAGAAGAGTACCTGAGCTTTCCTCTGAACTCTGGAATTTTAGGGGACAATAAACTCATATTCTATTAATTGCAGGTGGATTGCATCAACAGTAATTAAGATGGTGGTGGTGATAGAACTCCTCTGCAAATAAGTAAAATACAGGTAGTCCTCAACTTACAACAGTTTGCTTAGTGACCATTCAAAGTTATAACAGCACTAAAAAAAAGTGACTTATGATCATTTTTCACACTTATGGCCATTGCAGCATCCCCATGGTCACATGATTTACATTGAGATGCTTGACCTGACTCACATTTATGACGGTTGCAGTGTCCCAGGGTCATGTGATCACCTTTTGTGACCTTCCCCAAAGTCAATGGGGAAACCAGATTCACTTAACAACCATTTTATTAATTTAACAACTGCAGTGTTTCACTTAACAAATGTGAAAAGAAAAGTCGTAAAATGGGGCAAAACTCATTTAACAAATTTCTCACTTAGGAATATAAATTTTGGTCTTGATTGTGGTCGTAAGTCGAGGATTATCTTTCTTTATGTGAAAGTCTGATTGAGAGAGATTACATCAGGAATACCGTTCCTTCTCCTTGTAAAAAAAAAAACCTGCATGTAGCAAGCATGCAAATATTAAAACATGATTTCGTTCCTTCGCAAAGCTCAGGCCAGCGGGATATCATTTCACCGTTACCAATGATAAAAGTCACCAAATTCTCCTCAGAGAGGGTTAACTCAGAAGAAGATCGGTAGGGGGCGTTAAACGGATGCTGACGGTAGCTGAAACTTTTAAAGTCGGTCCAAAACATCCAGAGGGAGGGGAAGCGCGGGCGAGGGGGGGGCTTTCCCCGCCGTGACTCGAGGAGCCGGGCGAAGGCGCGGGGTTAACCTGCAACTGCGCCTCTCCGGGAGGGAGTTGCTGCCGCTCGCTCTCCCCAGCCGCCTCCCTTGGCAGCTCTGCCTGCACGGGAAGGGAATCCCCTCCCCACCTCGCCGCACGCCCGTTGTTGGAGCGACGCAGGTAAGACGCTCCCGGATTCTCACTTTCTCACCGGCCTTTGCGGTCAAACGCGGTGGGAGAAGGAAGCAAGCGCCAACGTCGCGTGGTGCGCTGCGGTGCAATGTTTTACCTCTTGCACGGGCTGCTTCCCGCTCGTGCGAACGCGTGGGAGGATCTTTCAGGAGGTTGCATCGCGGGAGTGGTTGGCCTGCGTGCGGTTTTGAATTTTTTTTCGGGCGTGCGTGGAATGGGTTTGAAGGAACTGTATTAATGAATTGCTGGTTTTCATGCAGGGAGAATAAAGGAAATTTATCCAGGAAAAGTAAAAATACAGAGGATGCAGATTTAGAGAAAAAAGTATGCATTTTTAATCATGTGGTGCAAGGCTGCTGATGCTCCCTGAATCGATTGCAAAACTAACCAAGTCCACTGAAGTGAATCCCATTGAAATTAGCAAATCTTCCTTTCTGACCCAGTATGGGCAGTCTAGAAACAGGTTTCTAGGATACAGAAAATAGGACAGGATACAGAAGATTGATTGTTTATATGTCAATTCCTTGGGTGCTCTGGCCCCACATATCTACAAAATAGGTAAAATTATGAATCACATTTCAGGAGTTGAGGACAGATTTGCCACCTTATTCTGAGCTCATCCATTTATGCTGCCAGAGTTAAGTGGTCCAGTTGAGCCAAGTATTGGCTATTTTGAGCCTGGCAGCGGTTCTCCAAGTTCTTGGGAGAATTCTTGCCTGGCTTTGTTATTTGAGATCCTCTTAAAGGGAGATTTAGTCAAGGAGGTTGCCTTAGATCAGGCTGCTGGAGTACCTTCTCTGATGGCAGACAGGAGATTTGCACATCACTTGGTGCTTTTAACTGAAGAGGTCACAAGTCAAACATATATGGCCAGCCTGCAAATATTTCTAGGGCAATCCTGCTTACACAGTCTGGTTTGGTCTGGCCAATGATCACAGAAGGAGACTACTAAGGAACACAATTTCTGCTATCCTGAATTCCTTCACAGGAAAAAAGTAGGAAGTAAAAATAAATAAATAAATAAACACAAGCAGGATTAAACTTTCAAGACCCTTGATTACCACTAGCCGTCCTCCTAGTCACCTAATAGGCAAGCAAGAGGCAGCTGGACTGTTCATTTTTAGATAATAAAATTGGTTGGTTGGTTGGTTTTGATGCCTTCAAACCAGCCTTGATTCCTGGCTACTGCTTGAGCAAAGTCCCTGAAGTGACTGGCTTCTTGCCTAGAACTTCTAATTTCCAGTTTCTAGCCTGGTTCTTTAGCTATTTAATTACTTCATAAAGACAAAACTCATCAGAAGGAGACTAAGCCCTGTGAGACAAGCCCAGAATTTCTTTGCAATTCATTCATGAAATTTCTGATGGAAGGGAAAAAACAATCCCATAACAGCTGTTGGGAAATATTGTTTGCAAAGATCCTGGAAGGGTCCTATTGATCAGAATGGGTCTCCTCACAATTCTTTTCATTCCCCCCCCCCATGATTTTTCTTTTATTCTTTTAATTTAAAATTGGACAAGAGGTTTTTAGCCCAGTGGTGTCTTTCAAACTGCCAATATGCAAAATAAATATATAATATTGGTCAGTTTGTATGGCCTGTATAGATTGCTGTACAGATAATGGGCTACCTAGATACTTTAAGCTTTAGAGAATTCATCTGCAAGGCTGTCTGAGCTATTCCACTCCCAGATTCTTGGGAGTTAATAGAACTTTGGCTTTTCCATGTAGCAATCTAAGAACAGAAGCCACACAGGCTTTGTTATATAGGACAGAAAAGAGGCCTGGGTAAGACATTATGTTAGAAACAGGAGATGCCTGAGCTGACACATGTGATACAGTAAATTGCTCTGAGAGATTTGATAGAATTGAATTGAGTTTGAAATAAAAAGAACAGCCAGTAGACTGAGCTTTATGCAACTTGATTTTGCTGGACATGTGTAGATCCTTCTGTTGTCATTTGCTAATGTTTTGTAGATCTCACAATTAAGAGAATAACAATGTTGGAAGGGACCTTGCTCTGGTAGGAAACCCTATACCATTTCAGACAAATGGTTGTCCAATCTCTTCTTAAAACTTCCAGTGTTGGAGCATTCACAACTTCTGGAGGCAAGTTGTTCCACTGATTAATTGTTCTAACTGTCAGGAAATTTCTCCTTAGTTCTAGGCTGCTTCTCTCCTTGATTAGTTTCCATCCATTTCTTCTTGTCCTGCCTTCAGATGCTTTGGAGAATAGGTCCCTCTTTTTTGTGGCAACCCCTTAGATATTGGAACGCTGCTTTTCTATCACCTCCTAGTCCTTCTTTTCATTAAATTAGACATACCCAATTCCAGCAACTGTTCTTTATATGTTTTAGCTTCCAGTCCCCTAAATAAGATAAGTGACATGGGAACAACTCTCTGAACACTAGTAGAGGTCAGAGTGGATATGTTAGCTAGATCATTGTTATATCCAGGAGCACCCTTCCTTTTCCTACCCCTACATGGGGCAGCAAGTCCTTACAAAAAGGGCAAGGGAATTTTGGAGGAGGAAAAGGGATTTTCAGGATTTGGGGTGCTGGTCTTAGTTTACTTGAAGTGCAAACACATTTGTTTCTTTGAGGGAACCATTATGGGAACAGGCAGTGCATAACATTTCTTGATTAATAAGGTAGATCTGGAGAACTTCAAGGAGGGGAAAAATAGGGACTATATGAGCATGCATAGTATGATCTTCCTTGCTTTTTGATAGTGAAGCAGACTGTAGTGAGATTTGATGCTGAATTTCCTACCCATTTTTTCCTATTAATACTGTATGTAGCTGTTCATCAGTGAAGGCTGCATTTGTGAAATAGACACTGACACTCAAAATATTTGAATCATAATCTCTAAGTCAATATTTTTTAAAGGGAGTTGCTTATATCATAGTTGCAGTCCCTTCATTAATGAGACAATGATAAAGCTGGCTGGGATTCAGTCTTCCCTCAATGGTCACAAGTGAAGTCAGGTAGAATTGCAAATGCCATTTTAATACAGTTATTACCATGTTATGCAATTAAGTTGATAAGAGTGAAAGATGTAGCCTTCTTCAATCTGACTCCTTTTCCTCAAATTTCCATCTCGCATAGCCAATATCTCTGCTGAGTAGCAATTACGTTTTGTAGTTCCAATAGAGAAATATTGCCTTATTATATCAGCAATTGATAATTTAAGGAAATGTTCAAATTCTAGTTTTCTCTTGTCCATTAGAGCCATTTCACACATTGCACAAGGTTTTATTTGCTATCTAATGAACTTAGGTGACAGTGTCTGTCAGCTCTTTGAGGTAGACAAAGTCAAAGCAGGAGTTTCTGGAATGTTCTTTATTGTATAGGACAGAATAGAATTTGGAAAGCCTGTCAAAGTTTCTCTGCATCCCATTTTATACTAAACAAAATGAGGGTGAGATTATTTTGAGTTGCATTTCTTATTGCCAAGGAAAGATCTACATTCCTTCACAATCCCATTGTCAAGTGTAAGGCATCTGAAACTGGTTCTATACCCCCAATGCTGGGGCCCATCTTTAAAATTTTACCTGAGACTACTAGCTGCCATTTCAATTCCCTGCCATTCCTGCATAGAGATGCTATGGTGGGGGCCTTAAGGGAAATTCAGAGCATTACTGCTTCCTCCCACCCCCCACCCCCCCACCCCCCAGCTATCAGCTGGTATATCAAACATGAAAAATAAGAGAAGTAAAATTCTCCTACAGAATTCTCAAGTATTGGTAGGCAACCTTATTGGGGGTTCTGGCTGCACCAACAAAAAAATTAGTTGGCCTCCAGCAAGCTTTCTAGGCCAGAAGTTTAAGAGGGAAAGTTCATAAGGAGCTTCCAAATCCACTGCAGTTTGGAGAAACCTGAACAAGAATTTCAAAATACAAAATACAAAAATAAATGTCCCTCTCTTACCACAAATCAGAATGTAACAAAGAAATATTGTAAGGGAAAGGAGAAGAGAGAACCCATCTGAGGGTTGGGCAACTCCTGCTCTTTAGAAGCAACTGCTGTGTTGTGTACATCCAGTAGTGGGAGGTATATACCATCCCAGGTTTAGGAGAAATTCTGTCAATCTCTGGAGAACCTGAAGATATGGCAAGAAATATAAACAGTGATTTTTAATGAAGAGTCTCTTCTTGAATAAAACAGCGGCAATATGCCAAAATGGCAATTCTTCTATTAGCATATGGTTTGCTACAATTAGGCAGTTTATCCTTTCTTTTCTGGTAAGAAAAATTCTTTGTGGTCATGTTTAACCATGTCAAGATTATATGATGGTTTCCTCCACTCCTTGTATATTGGATTTGTAAGCAGAAAACAAAATACATTTGTTCTTTCCCTTTCCCTAAGTTTGCCTCCAATAGGCTCAGTAGAGACTTTTAATCAAGACCTTGGATTAATGTTCTTCAAGACCAGAAGAAGAAAAATATATATTATTATTATGGTTGATTACACAATCAGCTGGGTGTTTAGACTGGATCTGGCATTTTTATCCACCCATCAAGTCCTTCCCAAGGACCTGGAACAAGCAGATGCTGTTGTTTAAAGGGGTTAAAAGTAACATTACAGGAGCTAAGCTATTCCAAATAAAGTTGCCTTTTGTAATTGACGTAGTGATTTTGTCAATACCGATGGTGTTCAAGTGGTGCTCCAGATATTTTAGGAATATACCCAAGACCCCTATTGCTATTGATACTATTTTTGTTTTCTTTTTCCACAGTCATTCTACTTCTATTTCTAGGTCTTTGCATTCTATAATTTTCTCCAGTTCTCTCTCCAAGTACTGCAACATCACTATCCAAACTTTTTTGTCTTTCTTATCAACAGTTATTAAATCTGGAGTGTTGTATGGCAGATGCCTGAGCAAATTCCCAGACCATTTTAGCTTCATTTTTTGTTACTTTCTCTATTTTGTGGTCCCACCAGTTCTTGCTTGCCTGCAAGGATATTTCTTGCAGATCTTCCAATGCACCATTGTTGCTACTTTGTTATGCCATTATTATTTGTGTTCAATCTGTGCAATCTTCCTACAGCAACTAATTAGGTGATCCACAATTTCTTCAGTTTCTTTGCTGTCTCAAGTCTGGCTTTATATGCATTTATTTTTAACGTTTCTTCTTGGCAGCTAGAATTAGCCCCCTCTGTCTCTTTCTTCAATTTTCCTGTTCTTAGCTATTGCCAAGTCTTATTGTTATCTGTTTTGCCTCCTATTGTTTTCTGTATTGGCCATTTATTACTTTGCCTTGCCATGTCTCGTTTCTATGCTTCATTTGGTCTTTCTTATAGGCCAGTCTGCTCTCTCCAGTATTCAGTAAGTGGTATACTAGTTTCAGTGCATCTTCTTCACTTTCCTTGAGATATTCTTCCAATGCTCTTTTTTCTTCTTACCAATTGCCTGGTTGGGTGTACTTGCAACATTCTATGCCTGCCTATTTTCCTTGGTAAGTAGCGTCTGTCAACATGATGAAGGACATGATTTATTGCCTTTATTTTTCTATTTTAGTTCTACTTAAATCCAATCCACTATTCCAGCTGCGTATTTAATGACTGGAAATGCCTCGCTTTGCCTTGATGATATTTTCTCCACCATGCAATTACTGAGTGACTGCAGAAAGATACAAAAAAAAACACTTTTTTTAGCCCTTGTGTAGTAGCTCTAGTCCATCTCTCTCTCTCTCTCTCTCTCTCTCTCACACACACACACACACACAAATCTCATTCATGTATTGTATGTTTTGTTTTACACATCTTTCATTATAATGATCCACACAGGGTCTATATCTGTAATCAACACTTTCATAATTATAAGTATCAACTTTTGAGTTTATTGAGTAATTGAAGGCCATAAGCTTAACCTTCCACCATTGAAGAATAAGTCTCATTGCAGTAAGAGGCTGAAGCTTTGCAGCCAGCTTCTTATTTCTAGTGGTGTCATTGGCTCATGGCATAATTTCCTTTATTGGATCCCTTCCTTCACAAATGCCACCTTCTGATATCTATACCTTCATTTGGCACTGAATGACATTAGAAATTTCTCACAATGCTCCTGGTGCACTATTTTTTAAGATCATTGTAAGAAATTAAAATGGAAACTTTCTGAGAGTACACAACAGCAATGCTAGACATATCCTCATATGAACACTAAATAGTTAGGGAGATTATTACAGACTTACATTTGTAAAGTTGCTGCAGTTTTTATCTACTGCTAGACTCAGGTGATCATATTTATTAGGAATTATGTAGGAAGCATACCACAGTAGTAATTGGAGACTTCAACTATCCAGATACCAACTGGGAGACAAATTCCTATTCTATTCTATTCTATTCTATTCTATTCTATTCTATTCTATTCTATTCTATTCTATTCTATTGCGAGCGGGAGATCAAACAGATTCCTAACCAACCTAGATGACAACTTTATCATCCAAAAGGTGGAGGAGGGAACTAGACGCAAAGCTATACTGGACTTAATTCTTACTAATAAGAAGTGATGGAGTTGAAGTTGCTGGAACCTTGGGTGAAAGTGATCACGTCATACTGGAATTTAATATAATGCAAACACTAGCAATAGAAAACAATCCAGCCAGTGTCTTAAACTTCAAAAGAGCTGACTTTAACAAACTCAGAGAGAACCTAGGAAAGATCCCATGGGTGAAAATCCTAAAGGGTAAAACAACTCAAGAAGCGTGGGAAACCCTGAAAAATGTGATCATAAAAGCCCAGACCAGCACAATACAACTGAAAAAGAAAAACAAGAAATTCAAGAAGAAACCAGCATGGCTGCACAAAGATCTCTCTGACAAACTGAAAGACAAAAAGGACAAATACAAAAAATGGAAAGAGGGGGACATAACTAAGGCCAATTACCAGCAGACAGCCAAAATATGCAAAGATGAAATCAGGAAAGCAAAGGCTCAGAACGAACAAAAACTTGCAACAGAAATCAAGGATAATAAAAAAAGTTTCTTCCAACATATTAACAACAAGAAAAAAGTCAAGGAAACTGTAGTCCCACTAAAGAGAGAAGATGGCAAGGAAATAACAGGCAACGGGGAAAGCATAGCTGCTTAACTCATTCTTTGCATCAGTCTTCACACAAAAAGAAACTATAGCCCAACATACCAAAAAAATTACTGCAAAAGACAAACTAGAAACAAAAATTAAAATAAGCAAGAAAATGGTAAGAGAACACCTTGATGAATATAAATCGCCGGGACCCAACAGACTACATCCCAGAGTTCTGAAGGAGCTGGCAGATGTTATCTCAGAACCATTGCACCATATCTTTCACAAATCCTGGAGCACCGGGGAAGTACCTGAGGATTGGGAAAGGGCTGATGTGATTCCCATCTTCAAGAAAGGGGGGAAAAACGGACCCAGGAAACTACAGACCAATCAGTTTAACATCAATATCTGGGAAAATCCTAGAAAAGATAATAAAAAAACAGATCTGCGAACAACTAGAAGCAAACAAAGTTATAACTAGTAGCTAGCACAGGTTTGTTAAAAATAGATCATGCCAAACCAATCTTATTTCATTCTTTGATAAAGTGACTAAACTAGTAGACCAGTGAAATGCTGTGGACGTAGTATACTTAGACTTCAGTAAAGCATTTAATAAAGTAGACTACAACCTACTCCTTGGTAAGCTAGAAAAAGGTGGAATAGACAACATCATCACCAGATGGATCTGTAGCTGGTTGGCAAACCGTACTCAACAAGTAGTCCTCAATGGCACTACATCCTCATGGAGAGAAGTAAGCAGTGGGGTACCACAAGGTTCCGTCTTAGGCCCAGTACTCTTCAATATCTTCATAAATGATTTAGATGAGGGAATTGAAGGGGAACTCATCAAATTTGCGGATAACACCAAACTGGCAGGAGTAGCCAACACCCCAGAAGACAAACTCAGGATCCAAAAAGATCTTGACAAACTTGAACAATGGGCCCTATCCAACAAAATGAGTTTTGTTTTACATTTAGGCAGGAAAAATCAAAGGTACAAGTACAGATTAGGCGAGACCTGGCTTAAAAACAGTAACTGTGAGAGGGACCTTGGAGTCCTACTGGACAATCACTTGACTATGAGCCAGCAGTGTGCAGCAGCAGCCAAAAATCCTGTGTTGTATAAACAAGAGTCATAGAATCAAGAATATACAAAGTATTAGTACCACTTTATACAACCCTAGTAAGACCACACCTGGAATTCTGCAGCCAATTTTGATCACCATATCACAAAAAAGATGTTGAGAGTTTGGAAAAAATTCAGAGAAGAGCAACTAAGATGATCAAAGGGCTGGAGACTAAAACATATGAAGAATGGCTGCAGGACTTGGGTTTGGCTAGTCTAAAGAAAAGAAGAAATAGGGGAGACATGATAGCAGTATTCTAGTATTTGAGGGGCTGCCACAAACTAGAGGGGATCACATTATTCACCAAAGCACCAGAGGGCAGGACAAGAAACAATGGTTGGAAACTGATCAAAGAGAGAAGCAACCTGGAATTAAGGAGAAACTTCCTGACAGTGAGGACAGTTAACCAGTGGAATAGCTTGCCCCTAGAAATCGTGGGTGCTCCATCACGAGATTTTCAAGACGTGGCTGGACAGTCACTTGTCTGAGATGGTATAGGTTCTCCTGCTTGAGCAGGAGGCTGGACTAGAAGACCTCCAAGGTCCCATCTAGTTCTGTTCTGTTCTATTCTTCTCTACTCTACCCTACCCTACCCTACTCTATTCTATTTATATTGAGGACTAAAATTCTTAAGTTTTGAAGTTCTTGGCAAGTTTTACAAACCTTTCTAATTGTATTGTCATTTTGATTTTACAGAATAGTAATTCTAAAATAGAGGTTGCATACATTGCAAGTCAATACTGTAAGGAAGAAAAGATTAATTATGAAAAGGCTCACAATTCAAAACATTGTCATCAAATTTATCAGGAAATGCTTTTAAATATAACAGAATAATCATTACTTTAAAGCCAGTTAATCTGCTGTCGCATGATAATTTAACAAATTCACACAAGGATTGCAACAAGATAATAGGACCAACCAAGCAAGGGAATGAAATGCTGAAGAGGCAATGCCCTTTTGCTTAGCCATTCCAGCATAGCTGCTTTATTTCCATTTCCTTTGTTGCAATATGAACTTACAGGAAGCAACCTGCCATGTTGCTAATGATGAAGGTGAAGAGATGGCCTCTTTTGTAAGTTACTCCATTGCCAGTATAATACCTAACAATGCAATCTGGTGCAGCTATGGATTTTCCCACTCATTTCTGTGCTTCAGCTGTGTATTACTATTAACATAGACCTATTCCCCTGTTTTTTAATTTTTGTTAACTTTGGCTAGACAACAAAAAGTGCTTTTTGATATCTTTTCTCCTTTGGACATTTTGCCTGCTTTTATTTCTGACACAATGTAAAAAGTAATATTCCAGTTTTGGCCCATAGCAGATACAAAACAAACTTGTAGGGCAGTGTTTCTCATCCATAGCAACTTGTGGAAGTGCGGACGCCAACTCCCAGAATTACCCATCCAGCAAGTCCACCCATCTTAAAATTGTTAAGATTGAGAAATACTGAGGTAGATAAAGAGGTGAGATGGAAGGAAGTGTTCTAAACTAACACTCCTTCAGTTGGAAAATTAAGTTACAAATATTGCCAGAATTAGATCACAACAAGAGAAACTCTAACCTTGCTTGGAGAATTAAAGATGCTGAATAGAATCCACTAAGTACAACACAATTGTTTAAAGGTTTTTGCTTTGGAGCAAGGGGGATAAATGTTCTCTAAGTGTTTTTTTACCTAGATGACTTTCGCCATTTGTGAATGTTTTGGTTGGCAATCATTTGTGTGCTGCTCAGTGTTGGACTGTGATTGACGCTGTCCTAAGTTGTATTCAAATGTCACCAAGGTTGTCCACAGGGATAAAAATATCAAGATGGTGCCTGTGGAAAAAAAAACCCTTTTTATGTGCAGGGAGGGTTTCGACTCCATCTTGTTTTTATTCCATCCTGCAAAAATATGCCCCTGAATGATACTAACACTGTTTCTACCCATCAACTCTGGAAGAGCCATAAAACAAATAAGGTTTTTTTTACCCTCTTTTTCTCCCTGATTCTCACTTCTCACTTAACAACAATTAAAGGTCTCCACTTAAATATTTCCTACAGTTTTGCTTGCATATGGGAGTCAATAAGTAAGAAACACAACAGAATTTTGCCAGAGGGCCTGTTGCTATTTACAAACAATTATTTGGCAGTGTCTCAACTTGGATGGTAGAAAGTGGATGAAGTGCACCATGAGAAATGACCTTGGGATGAAAAAGCTGTTTCATGAAATCACAAAGTAAATCTCTTAAGGCCTGAAATGACACCACCTCCCAATCCTGGGCTGTTGCCTGTTCCTGTAACAGGACCAAAACATCTGTATATAGCAAACAGTTAATATTTGAGTCATTTAGAAACAGCCTTGTTGCAACATTTGCCAGAATGATCAATGATATATAAATGGGGGGAAAGCAAGAGGGTGGATCCCCCCCTTAGTTTTACACATCCTTCTTTTTAAAAACCCTTAGTTTTGTTTCCAATTCAATGTTACATCTGAAGAGTTGGTATGGAGATGTGATTATGAGATCATATGTTTTTTAATCCAATTCCATAGCAATTCAGAAGTTCAGGCTTTCATTCCAGATGGTGTCAAATACTTTGAAGCTCATGAACAGAAAGAAATATTTTTTCACAAAGTTTTATTTATATGTGTTGCTTGAAATCTCCCTCCCTTCTTCTTTTTCTAGAGAGAAAAGAGGTTTGATGCACTTCATATGGTTCATTCAAACCAGTGCACACTTTGAAGGGATGCGCTCATGCAGAGTAGATCTGCCAGCCCTGCTACCATGCATCCTGCTAACCAATTTTTTAGAAACTAAAGGAAAGGAAGACATGTTTTTATTGCTTTATCTTTTCGTCGATGTTTCTCAATCTCAGCAATTTAGAAGATCTGTGGACTACAACTCCCAGAATTTCCCAGCCAGCATATTTGCTGGAGAATTCTGGGAGTTGAAGTCCAGACATCTTCAAATTGCTGTGATTGAGGAACACAGTTTTACATGCTAATAGCCCCTTACCTGCTAATTATTTCATGTATAGTTATACTAGACACTTGGTCAAATAAATCTTTCTTCATTTAAGGGATATTCACACTGCAGTAGTACTTTCCTACTAAGAAGTTATTTTTGCTTGGTTATTTTTGCTTGGATCAATGGCTTTTACTGTCAGAAAATCAAGTATGGAGTCACTGCCTATCATTTTAATCTACAAAATGATACAGTCAGTACAGAGTAAGAACCAGATGTAGATACTACTATTGTTAGTGCATATCCAGATTACTTTCTTAATATTTTAATCAGCTTTTCTATATTCACATCAAGACAATTTAAAATAATTACAGCTAGGTTGATTGTGGCAAAAGCAGTCAGTACTGTATATTGGTAGAGTTACGTGAAATGACGTTCGTTGATACAAAAAGCAGTCCCTGCACCTGTGAGAAAGCACTAGGATAGGAAGAAGAAAACGATACTTGTAGAGATGATTTTAAAAAAAAATCCGATAAAGTCTTGCTGTTTCCTGGGAATGAGAGAAAATGAGATTGATGGCAAGAAAGCCCGCCAAGGGAAGCGTGTGAGCTTTTTAACTGAGTTGGAAGGATGGTTTGTCAGTGGAAATGACTAATGGCTCTTCCGCACAACATACTGAAATTGACTCAAAGGGTAAAGTCAGTGTGACCTGTAAACTGACCAAAGCCAGGGAGATGAGGGATAGAAGGTGTTATTAATTATATATTTATTTGAAAACATTAAGGTGGTGACCGCAACCTTGCAATTGAAACTCTTTTATTGTACCTCTTGACTTCGTTTCCCTGCCATGCATGCACCATGGCACTTCAGTCTTCTTTGGCAATGCCAGTAAGGAGTGGGGGACTTTGCTTAGTTGTTATGTGCTAAAGCCCCAATGCCAGCTGGGTGGTGTTGATTTAAGATATGTGTTTCCTGTGTCCCTTTTCTTATGTAAGTCACTTTACTTATTCTTGACTCTCAACTTTCAATTGACAGTGAAGACACAGACAAATTATCTAAACAAAATTCAAAGATGGGATTTGAGTAAATGCAGATCCTGAGTTTTTGAAGCTATTAGTCCTCACAAAGATATAGTTTTTTTCCCTGATTAGATTTTCGTTTAAGCACTTCCACACTGCAGTCCTATTCATATTTATTGGGAAGTAAGTCCCAATGTGATCAGTGGAACGGTATTTTATTTTCATTATTGCATTATTTTATTGTATACCCTACTTTACATTTAGGTACTCAAGGTCCTAGTTTTTCTGCAACCAGAACCTTGTGACCTACTTTGGACTGGCCCAGAGTCACCAGTTGAGCCACTGTGGCTTAAATTAAAACCCAGAGTACTGAAAGTTTAACAGTAATGAAAGTTTTTGGTCAACAAAATATTAAATGATTGATTTCATTTTTGTTCTTTGGATTGTTGTTCTGTGTTTGCTTATATTTGGTATTTAATTACAGCAGTTATACTACCACATTTAGAATGACTCCAGGTGTTTAATTTGTTTCCATAAAAGTTAAAAAAAAATAAACTGTTTTAAATCTCTGGATTTCACAAAAGTGCTTTGTGGTTACATAAATAATGTTGCTTTAAATAAGATATTGGGCACAATCGGTTTTGTTTTATTATAATGCTTATATTTTTATTCTGGAAATATACTAATGCAACTTCCTTTAGGGCTCGGAACCCTTCCCCATAATTTATCCCAGCAGCTCTGCTCTGTCTTCTGTCTTGGGGGGACGTTTCATAAAATCTTCCAATATTTGTGTAACAGAATAACAGAGTTGGAAATAATAATAATAATAATAATAATAATAATAATAATAATAATAATAATAATAATAATAATAATAATAATAATAATAATAATAATAATAATAATAATAATAATAATAATAATAATAAAGATAGAAGGGACCTTGGAGATCATCTAGTCCAAACCCTTGCTCTGGCAGGAAACACTATCATTTCAGACAAATGGCTGTCCAGTCTCTTCTTAAAAACTTCCAGTGTTGGAGCATTCACAGTTTCTGGAGGCAGGTTGTTTCACTGATTAATTGTTCTAACTGTCAGAAAATTTTTCCTTAGTTCTAGGTTGCTTCTCTCTTTGGTTAGTTTCCATCCATTGCTTCTTGTCCTGCCTTCAGGTGCTTTGGAGAATAGCTTGACTCCCTCTTCTTTGTGGCAGCCCCTGAGATATTGGAACACTGCTATCATGTCCCCCCTCGTCCTTCTCTTCATTAAACTAGACATACCCAATTCCAGCAACCGTTCCTTATATGTTTTTAGCCTCCAGTCCCCTAATCATCTTGTTGCTCTTCTCTGTACTCTTTCTAGAGTCTCAACATCTTTTTTACATCGTGGTGACCAAAACTGGATGCAGTATTCCAAGTGTGGCCTTACCAAGGCATTGTAAAGTGGTATTAACACTTCACATGATCTTGATTCTATCCCTCTATTAATGCAGCCTAGCACTGTGTTGGCTTTTTTGGCAGCTGCAGCACATTGCTGGCTCATATTTAAGTGATTGTCCACTAGGAGTGACCTTGGAGGTCTTCTAGTCCAACCCCCTGCTCAAGCAGGAGACCTGTACCATTTCAGACAAATGGTTGTCCAATCTCTTCTTAAAAATCTCCAGTGATGGAGCATGTCATATCTGATGGAGCGCATCAGTGATGGACCAGGTTATTTGAACATCATATCTGTGTGTATTTTAGTAACGCTAAAAACAAAGCTGAACAGTCACCTTTTAATTTATTTAGCAAATGGATGCTATTCTGTAGCAGCATTGTAAATATTGTGCACATACTGTAGTGAACACATTTAAATATAATTAGTAGACAGAGTGCGGGTTCTTTTGCCTATGACTGGCCATCCAATAAGCTAGTAACTAGTTGAATGATGTTTTTTTTTTCTTTACAAAACCTGTTAAATTCAGAAGGGTGCTTTCAGCCATTCTCTTCTTCTTGTGACGTAGATCTTAGTGGTAAAACCCTGTCTGGGGAAATTGAACGATTGAATGGATTTTTTGTTCTGATAATTATTAGCTGCATGTAGAAAGCTAGAATCTTTCTCCTGGAACCTTGTTTTTCATTTAGGTAAAGGGGAATTATTTTACACAGCAATCTCAAATGCTGCAGCCTAACTAATTGTTTTATTGAATAGCAGGGTACTTTTAGCTAAAACTAACAGGAAAAGTATGGAGATACCTTCAGATATATGTTTGTGTGAGTATATATCAAGCATTTTAAAAAATGGATGTTATTTATTTTTAGATTCATCATGGTCATCTTTGCTATCCTTACTGCTCTGATCCTTGCTACAGGACACTCACAAGAAGCAGATGAAACTATCACATACACGGTAAAGATGATATTTTAAAGGGAGAGAGGAAGAGAGAGAGAAATATAGTATGTTAGAGAGTTTTCAAAAATATTATTTTTATTCATTCAGAGAATCTTGTGATTTCCAGTGAGATGATTTGAAAAGCCTTGCCAACAAATAACCCTGTATCTAAACCAGAAATCTCACTTTTACTAGACAATCATTATTTCAGTAGCCAGTTAGATCCAAACATAATTCAGAATGCTAGTTTCAACTTTAAGTGTCCTAGATGCAATATATCTTAGAGCAGATTCCTTGTGTCCTCCAGAAATTTGGACTGCAGCTCCAATGTATCAAAGGATAACAAGGACTGCAATCTAGTTTAGCTAATGGCACAGATATGTAGAAAGCTGCTTTAAGGAAATACTCTTTTAAAGCATTTGTTTTATAGAGCACAAAGCAAATTTTGTGTACATCCTGTGATGAAATATAAGTCAATGAAAACCGAACCCAACCAAGGTAGTCCAAGAAAAGTTAGTTGGAAGTTCTGACAGGGACTTGAAAATATGCTTATTCTTCTAAGCCAATTTTCCCAATCTGCTGTTATCTTAGTGTATGGATTATTATTCTCATTAGTTTTATGACTTGATAATTATGAGATACTTCTTAAAGGTACAAGATTCCTTACTACTATGGCAATTTGGGAAGTTGTCATCCAACACTTCAGGAGGATGCCAGGTTGGAGAAGTATGTTCAAATGTAACGTACAGGTAGTCCTTGACTTACAACAGTTCATTTAGTGACCGTTCAAAGTTACAACGGCACTGAAAAAAGTGACTTATGACCGTTTTTCACACTTAACAACAGTTGCAGCATCCCCCTGGTCAGGTGATCAAAATTCAGATGCTTGGCAACTGGTTCATATTTATGATGGTTGCAGTGTCCTGCGGTCATGTGATCAACTTTTGCAACCTTCTGAGAAGCAAAGTCAATGGGGAAGCCAGATTCTTAAAAAAACAGGTTATTAACTTAACAGCTGCAATGATTCACTTAACAACTTTGGCAAGAAAAGTCGTAAAATGGATCAAAATTCATTAACCAATGTTTCACTTAGCAACATAAATTTTGGGTAGTCTCTGTGGCATCTTTAAAATGGAGAGCGCAGAAATCGAAACCTTGGGCTTCTGCCATTCAAATCTAGGAGGCTGGTCTAGGCTAAGGGCTGATACTAAATTTATATGGTTCTGACTGAGGTAGGAGGTTTAAGTAAGAAATAAAATATTGTAAAAAAAATGATTAAAATACTGAACTACCTAGGAAATAATTATGTAGTGCATTAATGATAAATTAACCTTTGATTCTTCAGATAAATTAAAGAGTCTTCTAAGTATTAACAACAAAATTTTAGCAAGATCATGCAGCAGCCTAGATGATATAGAGATTCGTGGGGTATAAAAAGATTGAATGCAGAACTCCACAGGGATAATGTTTTGATAATTGCTGTGAAAAAATTCTTTCAAAATCTGGAGCCACTCGTATGAAGCACTAATATATAGTTGTGATGAATGAAAATATGCCTATTCATCAATCATTTTGTGGCTTTACACCACTGCATTTAATCTATTTTTCTGGATTTTGTTTATTTTCTATGCAGCAATGCACAGATGGTTATGAATGGGACCCCATCATGCAGCGATGCAAAGGTACAGTATACTATATTAAAGTGTGCATTAATATTTTCGTATCTGTCAGAAGTACTTAGAAGCCAGATCTTGCATAATAAAATTTCCTCCATAGTTTTCCCAGTGGAAGCTGTTTATGGAGAAGGCAATGGGGAAAATGTAGAAGTTTTCATATATTCAAATTTGGAGTCATATCTTTAATAGCAGTAGTTGTCCCAATTGTCTGTGTTTTGGGTCACCTCCTGATACTTTTTTTTCTTTTTTGATCCAATGACAATGATCCACATGGGTTGTTCTTTTTGGACCGTACAAGTGTACAATTTTATAAAATGCACACACATGGCTGAATAGTTCATCGGTCCTGTCATATTTGACATGAATGGTTTATTTAAATAATTTATATGGCTGCTCAACTCATGAAAGCAGCTTGTTAGCTAAGGGAGGATTAAAAACATTAAAAGAAAATATAATAAAACAAAAACAGAAGCACATTACATACAGCACAACCAAGACTACACTACAAATATATTCCAAATCATTAGAAAACAGGCTTACATGGTGGGAACCAGGTTTTCAAGGTTTTATGAAAGACTGTCAGGGTCAGGACCATCTTAATCTCAGAGCATATGCTGTTCCAAAAGGAAAGCACTTGATAGAGATAATCTGTTTCTTGGATCCCACAAGGTGACTTTGTCTCATAGAAGGGATCCAAAGCATATCCATCTTGCCAGATCTAGTGGGACAGAGACAAAAGGAGACGGGGTTCTGCCGATAACCAGACCTGTACCATGTATAGCTTTAGAGATCTGAATTGCATCCAGAAGTTTATAAGGAGACAGTGTTACATGAGCCACCTCTGACCCTTGCCAAGAGAAGGCTGATTAAAGTCACTCAATACAGTCTTGGACTCCATTGCTTCAACAAGGAAGCTACTATGTGGCAGGAAGGCTGGTATAGTAACAGAATCTGATCCTTCCTGATGACTGCTGATTAGAAAATGTGTTCCAGGATTCCATCTCTCCTTCTTTCTTTCATTTTAAAAAATAATTAAATAAATCTACTATTCTTTTCCAGAGTAGTGTTCATCTTCCAATATACTCTAGTTAGGGGAACACATTTACAAAATCAAATATATATTTTAATAGTGCACTCAAAATCAGAATGCATTGCCTGTTCACTGTATTACAGTATAGGTAGGGTTTGTTATACTACCTATTCAAAACCATAGACACATCTCTAATAGAGAACATGAACTTGTCATCTGATGCTTAGTTTTATAGTTGTTCATTCATCACTCCACTTTTTATACTAACTATTGATAATTTCCTGAAAACTACTGTTTATGTGAGATTATTATTCATAACAAATAACATAGAGCTCACTCTGTTTAATAGCTCCTTTTCTTCTTGTCTTTACTAATCACAGATATTGATGAGTGTGAAATTGTGCACGAAGCGTGTAAAGGTGGAATGAAATGTGTTAATCACTTTGGAGGATACCTCTGTCTGCCCAGATCAGCCCAGATCATTGTCAATAATGGTCAAGAAGAAACAGTATCAGATACTGGTAGCAGAAATGGTAATCCCATCATCCGTCGGACGCCTGCAGATCAGGTACCATCTCGGATACAGTGTGCAGCTGGGTATGAGGCAAACGATCATAATGTGTGCCAAGGTAAGGAAGCTGTTTCACAGCTCTGCGAAAGAAAACTAGAGCAATGATAAATGTGGCCATAGTGTATAATGAATTTAGGGGATAAAAATGAATGTTGGATGACATTAATCAGAAGTGATACGAAGAAAAATGGTATAATTAGTATTGCAGTATGTGACTGAATCATAACCCTGCATTTTATTACTGCAGCTGAAGACACTATATACTAAGGCATTCCAAAATCTAGAACCCGGGTTAACAGCCTCATTGATGAATAGTCTGCCACCTAGAAGATAGATGGTACTGATCACAGTACCTCCTCTGTGTTACAGTATGGGAAAAGTGGAGGATTTCAAATACTAAAAGAACCATGGTGGTGTAGTGGTTAGAATGCAGTATTGTAGCTGACTCTGCCCACTGCTAGGAGTTCAGTCCTGACTGGCTCAAGGTTGACTCAGCCTTTCATCCTTCCGAGGTTGGTAAAATGAGGATCCAGATTGTTGGAGGCAATATGCTGACTCGGCAAACCACTTAGAAAGGGCTATAAAGTACTATGAAGCATTATATAAATCTAAGTGCTATTGCTACTGCTAAAAAGCTGAGCTATCCAATAAAATTATTGAATAGTGCAGCCAATAAGGAATTAGTTTCCACAGTGATGACTACAGATTCAGATAGTCTTAAAAGCAGATTGCAGAAATTCACAAGGAAGGATTGTATCAGCTGCTATCAGCCAAACTAGCCAAAAGGAAACTGCAAGGCCAGACTCAATATAATATTAGCCAGAAGATGGGACAAAGGGTGGTGAAGGGAGGTTGTTTTGATTTCCTCCATTTATGGGCTTTCTGAAGGTATTAGGCACAATCCACTGGGAATTTCTCACTGCAGATCCATAGAAATTTCTTCTGGGCAACCTCTGTGTGGGTAAGCATGAAGATTAAAAATGAAAAATCATAATTCAGACAATACATTTAAAAAGCAGATAATTATTGATCTATAATATATTGTATATTACACTCTCTATCTTAGAATAACAGCTAAGTACAGGAACGTAGCTCATTCACCTTAATATCATTTATATCAATGATGGACAATCCACTGCATGCAACCTGAATGTACTTTTTATTAGAAATTTCTGAGAAACAATTTATTTTTCTTTTCCAGCAGAAAGTATCTACTAATAGGTATATAGAATAGAAAATACCTATTAATATAATGTCTGTTATATACTATATAGATCTCTAGGGGTCTAAATAGGCTGCCCTAATCTGGAGGTGTGGATATAGAATTCACGCTTGCAAAATATGTGATCTATCATTAACTTTTGCCCTATTTCTGAATGAAAAATTTAGAAATGATTTAGAGACAAATATGCGGTTTAGATTAAGAAATCAGAGGATAAGAAACTTAATTAGCTCAAATTAAAAAGTAAAAGATTGTTTTAATGGAATTTGAAATTATTCACGTGATTTTTGTTTATGTTAGAATTAAATATTTAAACTGAACAACGGGGACAGTGAGTTAATTGATACAGAACATTCCTGTCCCCGGCAATCTAAAAATAATAAGGTTATCAGTGCATGCAACATAGATGTGTATGCGGATAAGAATATTGACCTTGCTGTCAAACAAAATCAAGTTTTTAATAGTGAGTACCACACCGAGTGCACTAATCAAACAGGTGGTAAGGAAATAATGGAACTCAGGCACCACACAGGTTATGTAGAAAGTAAACACAGGGTCAGTCATAAAGGACTCAAAATGTCTATACACCAATGCACTGAGTATGAGCAATAAACAGGGTGAATTAGAAATTCAGATAAACGAGGGCAGATATGATATTATTGCCATTACAGAAACTTGGTGGGATGAAACCCACAAAAGGAACATACAGCTTTGTTGTTAGTTGCGAAGTCGTGTCCGACCCATCGCGACCCCATGGACAACGTTCCTCCAGGCCTTCCTGTCCTCTACCATCTTCTGGAGTCCATTTAAGCTCACGCCTACTGCTTCAGTGACTTCAGTGACTCCATCCAGCAACTCATTTCTCTGTCGTCCCCCTTCTTCTACTGCCCTCAATCTTCCAGCATTAGGCTCTTCCAGTCGAGTCCTTCTTTCTCATTAGGTGGCCAAAGTACTTGAGTTTCAACTTCAGTATCTGGCCTTCTAAGGAGCAGTCAGGGTTGATCTCCTCTAGGACTGACCGGTTTGATCGCCTTGCAGTCCAAGGGACTCGCAGGAGTCTTCTCCAGCACCATAGTTCAAAGGCCTCAATTCTTTTGCGTTCAGCCTTTTTTATGGTCCAACTTTCACAGCCATACATTGCAACTGGGAAAACCATGGCCTTGACTATACGTACTTTTGTTGGCAGGGTGATGTCTCTGCTTTTTAGTATGCTGTCTAGATTTGCCATAGCTTTCCTCCCCAGGAGCAAACATCTTTCAATTTCTTGGCTGCAGTCCCCATCTGCGGTGATCTTGGAGCCCAGGAAGATAAAATCTGTCACTACCTCCATTTCTTCCCCATCTATTTGCCAGAATTGAGAGGGCCGGATGCCATGATCTTGGTTTTCTTAATGTTGAGTGTTTAAGCCAACTTTTGCACTCTCCTTCTTCACCAGCATCAGAGGCTCTTAGTTCCTCGTAACTTCTGCCATTAGAGTGGTATCTCTGCATATCTTAGGTTGTGATATTTTCCCGGCATCTTATAATTCCAACTTTTGATCAATCTAGCCTGCCTTTCCTCTGATGGGCTCTGCAATATAAGTTAAATAGGCAGGGGACAGAATACAGCCTTGCCGGGACTCCTTCCCAATTTTGAAACCAATCAGTGTTCCGTGTCCAGTCTCACTGTTGCTTCTTGACCCGCATATAGGTTTCTCAAGAGACAAATAAGATGGTCTGGTACTCCCATCTCTTTAAGAACTTGCCACAATTTGTTGTGATCAACACAATCAAAGGCTTTAGCATAGTCAATGAAGCAGAAGTAGATGTTTTTCTGGAACTCCCTAGCTTTCTCCGTGATCCAGCGTATGTTTGCAATTTGATCTCTAGTTCCTCTGCCTCTTTGAAATCCTGCCTGTACTTCTGGAAGTTCTCGATCCACATACTGCTGGAGTCTAGCTTGTAGGATTTTAAGCATAACTTTACTTGCATGTGAAATGAGTGCAATGGTGCGATAGTTTGAACATTCTTTGGCATTGCCTTTCTTTGGAATTGAAATGTAAACTGACCTTTTCCAATCCTGTGCCCACTGTTGAGTTTTCCAAATTTGCTGGCAAATTGAGTGTAGCACTTTTACTGCATCGTTTTTTAAGATTTTGAATAGCTCAGCTGGAATACCGTCACCTCCACTAGCTTTGTTGTTGCTCAGCTTTCCTTAAGGCCAATTCACTATCACAGTCTAGGATGGTCTGGATCGAGGTCAGGACCACCCCCTCGTGGTTCTCAGGGAGATAAGTCATGCTTGTATAGTGTCTTCGTGTAATTTGCCACCTTTTCTTAATCGCTTCTGCCTCTGTTAGGTCCCTGCCATTTTGGTCTTTTATCATGCTCATCTTTGCATGAAACGTTCCTTCGTATCTCCAATTTTCTTGAAGAGATCTCTGGTTCTCCCTATTCTATTGTTTTCTTCTATTTCTTTGCACTGTTCATTTAAGAGGGCATTCTTATCTCTAGCTATTCTCTGGAATTCTGCATTCAATTGGGTGTATCTTTCTCTTTCTCCCTTGCCTTTCGCTTCCCTTCTTTCCTCAGCTATTTGCAAAGCTTCCTCAGACAGCCATTTTGCTTTCTTGCATTTCTTTTTCTTTGGGATGGTTTTAGTTGCTACCTCTTGTACAATGTTGTGAACCTCCGTCCATAGTTCTTCAGGCACTCTGTCTATCAGATCTAATTCCTTAAATCTATTTGTCACCTCTACTGTATATTCATCAGGGATATGATTTAGTTCATACTTGAGTGGCCTAGTGTTTTTTCCTACTTTCTTCAATTTAAGCCTAAATTTTGCAATGAGAAGCTCATGATCTGAACCACAGTCAGTTCCTGGTCTTGTTTTTACTGACTGTATAGAGCTTCTCCATCTTTGGCTGCAGAGCACATAGTCAATCTGATTTCTGTGTTGACCGTCTGGTGATGTCCATGTGTAGAGACGTCTCTTGGGTTGTTGGAAAAGAGTGTTTGCTATGACCATCGTATTCTCTTGACAAAATTCTATCAGCCTGTGCCCTGCTTCATTTTGTACTCCAAGGCCAAACTTGCCTGTTATTCCGTTTATCTTTTGGCTTCCTACTTTAGCATTCCAATCCCCCATGATGATAAGGACATCATTTTTTGGTGTTGATTCTATAAGGTGCTGTAGGGCTTCATAGAACCGGTCAATTTCATCCTCTTCAGCACCAGTGGTTGGGCATAGACTTGGATTACTGTGATATTGAATGGCTTGCCTTGGATTCGCACTGAGATCATTCTGTCATTTTGGGGATTGTATCCCAGTATTGCTTTTCCTACTCTTTTATTGACTATGAAGGCTACTCCATTTCTTCTGAGGGATTCTTGCCCGCAGTAGTATACCTGATGGTCCTCTGAATTAAATTCACCCATTCCTGTCCATTTTAGTTCGCTGATTCCTAAGATGTCGATGTTCAGTCTTGTCATCTCTTGTTTGACCACGTCCAGTTTGCCTTGATTCATGGATCTTACGTTCCAGGTTCCTATGGAGAAAAAATCTTTACAGCATCGGACTTTCCTTTCACCACCAGATGCATCCACAGCTGAGCGTCCTTTCGGCTTTGGCCCAGTCGCTTCACTCTTTCTGGCGCTACTAGTACTAGCCCTCTGCTCTTCCCCAGTAGCATATTGGACACCTTCCGACCTGAGGGGCTCATCTTTCCAGCGTCATATCTTTTTGCCTTTTAGTACTGTCCATGGGGTTTTCATGGCAAAGATACTGGAGTGGGTTGCCATTTCCTTCTCCAGTGGATCACATTTTGTCAGAACTCTCTGCTATGACCTGTCTGTCTTGGGTGGCCCTGCACGGCCTAGCTCATAACTTCATTGAGTTACGCAAGCCCCTTCGCCACGACAAGGCAGTAATCCATGAAGGAGAACATACAGCTAGAGGGATTTAAATTATTTGAAAGAAAGACCAAATAAAAGAGAAGGTGGGGTTGCTCTCTATATAAGAAATAAGTACATATCTACAGAAATAGAGCCCAACAATGATGAAAACTGTTTTGAATGCATTTGGGTCAATATAAGGGGGGGGGGAATGACATTGCCATAGGTGTATACTATAGGCCAGAGATCCTCAACCTTTTGGGCACCAGGGACCGGTTCCATGGAGAGAGGTTTTTCCATGGACCGGAGGGTGTGTGGTTTTGTGTGCTGCCTGCATCTCACGGATGGGACTTTGCTTGTTTGTGCAGACCGGTTGCTGCATGCCGCAGCCTGGTACTAGTCCACGGACGGGGGGTTGGAGACCCCTGCTATAGGCCACCCAAACAAACAGAGGAAATAGATGAACTTTTTGCTAGCCAGCTAACTAAGATATGTAGGAAGCACATCACAATATTAATGGGGGACTTTAATTACCCTGACATCAAAAAGTAGAGAAGGGAACTAGGGCATTAGCCATATTGCACCTAATTCTCACTAACAGAAATGAAATAATAGAAGGTGTTGAAGCCACAGGAACCTTGGAAGGAAGTGATCATGCAATATTGGAATTCAACATTATGCAAGCACAAGCAATAGAACAGAGTCAAACTAGAGTCTTGGACTTTAAGAGAACTAATTTCAATTAACTTAGAAACAGCTTGGGAAGGATTCCATGGATGAGAATCCTCAAGGGGAAAACAACTCTCAAGAAGCTTGGGAAATTTTGAAAAGTGAGATTATAAAAGCCCAATTTAGCACAATACCAACAAAGAAAAAAAATAACAACTCTCAAAAGAAACCAGTATGGTTGCATAAAGAACTCTCTGATAAATTGAAAGACAAAAAGGACAAGTAAAAAAAGTGGAAAGAGGGGCACACAACTAAGACAGAATATCAACAAATAGTCCGAGCCTGCAAAGATGAAGTGAGGAAAGCTAAGGCTCAAAATGAACTAAGGCTTGCAACAAAAGTCAAAAATAATAAAAAAAAGCTTCTTTCAACATATAAAAAACAAGAAAAAAGTTAAGGAAATGATTGGTCCATTAGTGGGAGGAAGTGGCAAGAAGGTCACAAGCAACAGGGGGAAAGCAGAACTATTTAACTTGTTTTTTCATCCGTCTTTACACAAAGGAAAAAAACAGTCCAACCTATCAAAAACAGTACCGTAAAAAAATAGATTAGAAACACAAGTTAAAATAGGCAAGAAAATGGTAAGTCAGCACCTGCCCACCCTAGATGAGTTCAATTCACCAGGACCAGATGGATTACATCTCAAGGTTCTGAAGGAACCGGCAGATTTGATCTCAGAACCACTGAACTATATTTTTCAAAGATCCTGGAGCACTGGGGAACTACCAGAGTTCTGGACAATTCGATTATATACTAATTGCATTCTTTCCAGGTCAGGTGGCACTGCATGCTGTCATTCATGTTCTGGACACTCCCAAGTAGATTACTGCAATGCTCTCTACATGGGGTTGCCTTTGAAGAAAACTCAGAAGCTGAAATCAGTTCAGAATGCAGCAACACCAGCAATTTATGGCTGCGCCTTAGTACTCTCATGTTACACCATCAGGAAATGGGCCTGATGTTCTGTAGCACCACTTACTGTCTGGAATGCCATTTTTCCTGAGATTAGATTAGCCCCAACTCTGCTGGTCTTTTATAAGTCCTTTTCTCTCCTGTGTGGGAACTAGGAAGAAAATGGGTGGATTTGTTGTTGATTGCTTCTTTTTTAATTTTATGTATTATTTATCATGTCCCATTATTTTTCTGATATATTTATTATGCTAGCTGCTTAGAGGTGCTTATATAAGATGTATAGCCATATAAATGTAGTAAACAAATAAACATTAAAAATGATTTAACCCAACCCATTCTACAGTATAGGTGCATATTTGGCAAAGGGCTGCCCAGCCATTACTTTAATATCCACAGCAACATGATCTCATTATTACTAAGACTCCTAAGGGTCTTAGGGCTTGGTTATTTTCTTGCAGAAGTTTCATTACCCAAACCATGTACCATCATCAGCACTAGACTACCACTGATTATGTTATTTAGTTTGGGTAATGAAACATCTCCAACAAAATAACCAAACTCAGAGGGCACCAAAGACTCCACAGTTCTATCCTGAGCTACAAATATTCTCCTTTATTGGTATTCTGCACATTAGTATCAGTGAATCACTAGTTGGAGTCTGGACAGGTCAGAGAGTTGCTGTTTTAGCCAAAGCTACATTACTTCAATAACTCTCTGCTCTGCCAGGGGGAGCAATAATGGATGAGTCCAAATCCTAAAGTACTGTACACTCTTCTCCCAATATTCCCAGCACACACACATACACACTTATTGTAATGTCATTCTAAGAGGATTGTTAGTTTATGCAGCAAAAAATCATGTGCCGTAAGCACCTTTTCAGTCTTCATGTCTTTCATTCTCCCCATTCTTTCTTGTTTCAACTCTTTGGCTTTTTTTTTCTTTCCCCATTTTCCTTCCACATTTTCTTCTCCATTTGTAAATCAGTTAATCCTTACAATAATAATAGTAGTAAATCCTCAGTAATAGTAATAGATCCTTACTATGGTTATTAATTAATAGTACTACTGTAATGAGTAATAATTAGCAATTAATCCTTACTCTCTGCAACAAGTAAAGGCTAAAAAAGTCAGAAGTGGAGAATTGGAACATAGGGAAGGAGACTGGCCCATGGAAGCAGCATAGAAATAATGTCGTGAGCTGGGGATTAGAGGCAGTTAGTTCCTTAATTCATAGTATATCCCAAAAATATGTGATTGGCTGGAATTTGAGCAATGTCAATCAAATTAAGATCAACCTATATGGATGGTGGGCAATATTTATTTTGGATATTCATAGGTCACACAGGCTTACCGCATATTATGTTCTCATTTAACTAAGTCTAGTAGTTGTATTGGTTTTAAGATGAGTTAATGCACTCAGTTTTGGCCTGAAAAATCATATTTGAAGGTAAAAGCCTGAGATTTGTGGGGTGTTAACTGCAACTTATTTTAGCGTAAGGAATCTCTCTAAAAATTTTAATTTCTTAAATTCAGAAAAGTGCAAATTAATTTGAAAATGACTTTTTGGTAAATGAGGTTGGCACTGTAAATAAGGATACAGGGAAACAAACTACAGCAATTTAAGACAGCTTGTTTATATTGCACTAGATAACCACTATTTAATAGAATTAGATGGAGAGATATTGAGTTTTGTTTTTCTCAGTTAAAGCCAAAGAATGAAAATGAACAGCCTGAGATTTGGATGGGTTTGCTGACGTGTGCTTGGTTCCCCATTGGCTTTTCTTCAACAAGTGTTTATGAATCAAAAATGGAATTTGGCTTCAGGTCTTTTCTTTCACAAAATGATACACACTGAGGGAACAGATGTTGCACTATTTATACTAACAATAAAATGGGAAACAGCCTCCAGATTTTCCAACAATATTGCAAGCCTTATTCCTAATTGTGCAATCAAAGAAAAATTACTAATATCCTGGGAATTTTTGAAAGAAAAGTGATAAAAATAGATTTTTGTGCTTCATACACTAATGAATGTTATTCATTGGCTACCTTTTTAAAACGATGGCAAGTTTTAACCCTGTTCCACATGCACAGATATGAACAAAAGGTTAGTGCCAAAGCACAGTAGCAGAATAGGGTTGCTAATACCAGAGGTCAGAGTACATGGTCCAAATTCAATCCAAGAATCTCCACTTAAAAGTTTAGGAACTGGGAATGGCTGTCCTCTGAGCCTCTAGCATTGCTTGTCACTGGAGTAGATAAATGGACAGATACCGGATAAATTGTCTGGTTTGGTAAAAAACAGGGTTTCATGTTCCACCTACATGGAAAAGGTTCAGAGAATATCAGAAAGTAGGTCTGGAAGAGTTTACCTTCTGTAATAAGTGAACTCCAGATGATTGAATGAATATCAGTAATTTAAACACAGGACAAGTAACTATTTATTCAAGTAACATGCAGTTAAATGCTTCGTTTCTCTCCCAAAAGATGTAGAAATGACGATGGCTTTCACTTACATGTTTACTTACAAGACAGTTCTACTAAATTAAATATTTACCACAAACATTTCAGTGACATTTCTTGAAAGTAAAAACATGCATAGAATTTGGCTGTAACCCTATGCTCATTTACCTAAGAGGTAGCTCCATAAGAATGAATGAATGAATGAACAAACAAACGAATGAACACATGAATGAATGAATGAATGAATGAATGAATGAATGAATGAATGAATGAATGAATGAATGAATGAATGAATGAATGAATGAATGAATGAATGAATGAATGAATGAAATTTTGGTAAAACTGAAAGTAAGGGAAAGGATGTAATAGATGTGAAATAAGTTATTCTGAGTTAGTTAGTAAGTAAACTTGATGAATACAGTTTATGCAGAAGAGTAAAGATGCAATTATAAATAAAAGGGCTAAAGCATATATCACAAAATCTATGAATTGATATCACCTAATTTGTTGTAGGTATATATGAAAATAAATATGAAGGTTGGTGATAGTTGCATGCTATATTCTAGCAAATGGTGATAATAGAAAAATCAGTTGCCAAGTGCCAAGATTGGAATCATGTGATCGCAAGGATTCTGGGACAGCAGGAACTGCAAGGACCTGGATAACCACCATTCATTCAGCACCATCATAACTTCGAAAAATCACTGAACAAATGGTTGTAGGTTGAAGTCTACCTGTAGAAAAGATGAGTGTGGTTTCCTTATAGAGGGACTGTGTATTAGAATGAACTGTATGTTACAAATAAAGGCAAGAAAACAGCAATTAATTGAATTTGGGGACACTTTTAGATTGTTGATAAAAATGGGGAAAAGTAATAAATAGCTTATTATGTGAATGTTGAAAGAAGCAAAATGTCTGTGTATCATTTTTTTTTTAAGCAAATGAGAGTTGGATATGTCAGGAGAAAAATAAATCTTATTTTTTAAATACTTTAAATACTTAAATCCATGTGGTAAAAAAAGAAACTCAAAAATGAATGGGTGCTAATGAATGTAGGTTAAATATAAAAGAGAGTGAATAGTGTGACTCAAATACATTGAAGTATATGTGGTTATATAGAAAGAACAAATCAGGATCAAAGTTGTTCTTTCTGAAAGTTAAGAGCATGATGAGAATATATGCATGGACAACATATAAATAACAGGCTAAATGTTGTTAATAAATCATACAAGAAGCAAAACAGTAAGAAACGTTGAAGTTACAGAAGTCCTTGAAAGCTTCACTAATTGTTCACATAACCGCTACAAACATATATGACTTTTTTAAGTTACAAAAGATCAGACTTGGATGGAAAATACTAGTAACATAGAAAACACTGGAATCATTGTACAAAAAAGAGAGAGAATAATTATAAACACTTATGGAACCAACTCATAAAATTATGTTTTAACGAATGGTTGGAAATCTTTTTTGATGCAGACAATATCTATCAAAGTTCAAATGTTAAAATCCTAAAAGCATTCTGTTATTCCATATATCTCTTTCAAAGACTTGATTGCAACTGATGTACAGTATGGTCTAGTAATTAGAATGTATATAAACAAAAAAATATTGTGTACATATTTGAGAAAGGTATAGTAATGAAGCTTTCTATATCCTGAAGAGTTATACTTTACTTTATCCAGTGTAGGCTATGTGAAATAAAAATACAAAAGGGATTTGCAAATTATAGAGTGATTGGGCAGCTTGATCTATATGTGGTAATTATAAAATATCTTCTATATTAATTAACATTTTTGTGCTTTATTTGTGTCATGTTGTTGCTCTCAAACTTTAGTAAAAGAGCATTCTCTTGTTGTAAATCTAGTTGGGACTATTTCCACTTTTTGTTGTGTATAATTAGATACTATTGTGCATAATACCAAAAAAAGATACCATGGAAAGCAAGTTGAGCTAGCCATTTATTTTTATAAATTACAATGATCCAATAATACAGTAACTTTGAGCAATTGAAAGGCTTTTCTCCTCACAACAAAAGCTCTAATGAAGTAGTGAATTGAGCAGTGCTAAAAAAAAAAAACATAATTAAATTAAGGTGCAGTCATTCCAGGATATTCCATTTGGTTTTTCACTGACTATGATCAGGCTGTGTTGAACTGCCCCGAGTACTGTATTTGGGTTGTGGGTTTTTTGTTTGTTTGTTTTTATACTTTGGCACAGCTTATTGATTCCCCGAGCCTGCCCATCTTTCTCCATATGTAAGAAGGGCACTTTTTTGGATACATGAAATATGAAACAGTGACATGGTAACAAAACATACTTACCTTACTTTACATAATATGCTTACTTTGTTTTTGATCTAAGGTCTCCTGCTGTTTTACTGTTTTGTGCCCAACCCAGGATTGTTATTACAATATGGACAGCTATATCAATATTTTAAATATAAATAAATAAAACTAAAGAACCGCCTGAATACTGCAATCCAGCCACATAGTGTGTGAATTATTATGATGAAGGTCACAAAATCTGGTGAACTTTGAAATCTAAATGGTCTATTTTAAAACTTTGAATTCTAAAATAGATTTTCAGGTAATGTTTATGAAATTCTTTGAAAACTTACATAAAGATTAAACTAGATGGCACATTCTATTTTTAGATATTCTATGCATGAATTACAACAAGCATAAATTTGGATGCCTACTCTAAGATATTCTCACTGTGACAGGGCGGTGTTCCTAGGAGGGATGATCTTTACCTCAGCTTTATCTGAAATAAAATAATTTGGCAGTTAATTAATAAAAGAATTAAAAATAGTTCATTAAAAATACCAAGGAATACCAAGGAAAACAATAGTCAAACTTAAAATCAGTGATGGCTGTGAGGTATGTCTTTGTATATATGTTCAGTTGTTTTCTGGAAGAAGCTAATGTAGAGACCACTTGAAAGAAAGTTCCATAACTGGAACACCAAATGGAAGAAGGGTCTACTTTTGGTCACATTTCTGTAAATCCACTTGGACTTTCTGACTAATTGTCTATAAATTGCATGACATGGGGAGAAGCAAGTTTTTAGTATTTGGCTTTCAAGACTGTGTGTGTACCTTTGAGTCAGTGTTGATCTCTTGTCATTCCTTGGACTGGTCCCTCCAAGATTTTCAGAAATGGTTTGCGCTTGCCTTCTTCTTCATAGGGCTGAGACAGAGGACTAAGAACACACAGCTGATTTCATGCCTAAGGTAAGACTAGAACCTATGGTCTCCTGGTTTCTACCTGATGCCTTAACCACTACCCTAAACCCTCTTTCAAGACTAATAGAAGCACACTAAAGAAAAGAGATCCTACTATTAACTTTGGGATACTAAGCAATAAAGGTGAAAGATCTCTTGTGAACTGCATTGTGCAGCACACAATTGGACAGTGTGAGGTGCTGGTGATCTGCCAGTCCCAATCAGTACACATGAATAGGAATTGAAGCTGGAGAAAATTGAAGATGCTGAAAAATAATGGGGTTTCTTTAGGTAAAGATGCCTATTGTGGGGGAAAATACATCTGACTCTGTATGTAGCATGGTTATTAAATTATTTTCCACAGTGTGATGTTTATAAACCTCAGGTGTTAAGACAGTTTCTTTCCCCCATATTAGTATTTAAGAATTGGTAAATATATATATTAGGAAGTCAACCTGGAATAGCTTGTATGCAGTGTATGCATAGAGGCCTTTTATTGAGCTATTCCTCTTATGCTCACTTCAATGTAGATTTTAATAATAAACAGCAGCAGTTCCACAAGCATCCATATTAATTATTTTGTTGCAAAAATATTGAACCACAACTCTTTGATTACGGCATGAACCTATATTTGTTAAATAATTCTCGAAAGACTCTTCTAGGATTGATCGACTTATAGTGGCTTTATTTTTATGATGCTCAAAGCTGTCCTTTCATACCACTTTGGATCTGCATTGCACAATAGTGGTGAATTTCTCTTTGCTTTTATTGGTGACCAGTTTATTCTTCCATTGCACCCAGTTAATAAAATTACAGAACTAACATCTAAAGTATATGTTTATCTCTTGCGTTATTTCAACCAAAGCTTCTTGGTAGGATTCACTTAAGAGAAGTAGTATCAGATACAAAGTCAGCTGTGAGATGATTTTATTTATTTAAGTATTCTAACTGAAATACTCACTAATAGGTCCATCTTCTGGGACTTTTTGTGAGGCTACAATACTATGCTTATTTCACGTAGGAATAAGTGCCGTTAAAACTTTAAGACTTCAAAACTGAAAGACAGTTCTGTTAAATTCAATGGAGCTACCTCTTACGTAAATGAGTATAGGGTTACAGCCAAATCCTATGCATGTTTTTACTTTCAAGAAATGTCACTGAAGTGTTTGTGGTAAATATTTAATTTAGTAGAACTGTCTTCTAAGTAAACATCTAAGTGAAAGCAGCGGACACTTCTACATCTTTTGGGAAAGAAACACAGCATTTAACTGCATGTTACCTGAAGAAGTACTTACTTGTCCTGTGTTTAAACCACTGAATCATTTTCTGTTTACAGAAAACAGGAAAAAAAGATCTAACTCAATCATTCACAACTCTCTATCAAAATCACTTCTTTTAAAAAAAAATCCTTAAGGGTTAAACATTTTGACATTTATCTATACATTTAAGAAGTCAAAATATATCATTACCTTACTTTAGAAAGATGGTGAAAAAATTAATAAATAGCTTCCAAGTTCTTTGACCTTTAAGTTAATAATCCCAACCTGCATGATTGGTGGTGTTTTGAGGAATGGGGTTATTTCCCATTAAAAAGTCTTTGCCATTCTCCTTCAGATCTTATTAATTTGAATTAAACTTTGTAAATTAATCATGCTTATGCAGATATTTATCCTTTAAATAATGGCTATTGCTCACTTTCATATAAACTTTTCCAACAAAAATGCTTTCTCTTCCCCCCCCCCCCCCCCCCCGATATCCCTGAAGAAATAAAACATCACTGTGGGGAATGAATCAGTAAACAGATCAGTGTTACAGGCAGGTAAGCTCTCAGTTGTAGCATGGGCTATCTGCAGTAGAAGACTGGTAAAGCATAAGTATTTTACATAATTGTTTTAAGAATTGATGTGCTAATGTAGTGCGGTGGCCCCTATCTCCATTTATGAACCCCAGAATATCAACAGATCACCACTGCCAAAAATCAGTGTTGTCCTTTTTGGGAGAGAAACAAATCTGCAATAAATATGGGCTGAATTTAGTTACAATAAATAAAGAAAATCTCCTCCCAGGAGAAGACTGTTATTGAGGCATAATGTTGGAAGTTCATGCTAGGTCTAAATTCCTTTAATACATCTCATGCAAACCTACCTTGTTAATATCCTGACATGTTCTGAAATGCTCCCTATTTTTGCACACTGTTCAGATTGTCAGCTTGTGACATGAATAAACCTTGACTACATTCCTTATCCAACCAAGGACATACCTACCTCTGTGCTGGAGGATCATATGGACATCTTTTATGGGGGGAAATCACCCTGGCTTGTTCCTGGCTGAGCTCTTCAAAGGCATATTTTAAAGCTGGAACAGCATCAGGAATCTACTTATTTACTCAGGGAGTTGTAGAGAAAGGAACCTGCTGCCAAGAGATAGCATGATGGCAGATGGAAAACAATATCCTGGTTCAGATAAGTCGCCCTCTTTTGATAGCTGCCACTGAACTCAGCTTGAACTTGAACTGCATTTGTAGCCTGTAAACTACAAGCCCCAGAAGAGCCAGGGGTTTTTTCTTCAGAAGGAAAGTTGGGGATAAAATTAACTTGAGTGGGTAGACAAAACTATTGGTTCAGTGTGGTAGCACCTGTGCCAGAGCTCCAGGTAAAAAGGACCTTTTGGATGACAATGAGTGGAAAGACCAAAAGATCCCTGGAAAAATTGCTGCCAGATTTGGGGACATGGGCTTAAGGGACAGAAGGCTAAAAGGAAGGTAACTTCCTATATAACACAGTTTACTCAGCTAACACAGTAAGAGGTTTTAATCTCAGCTATATCTCTCAGTAGTAAATTCTCCCCTTTCCTCTCTATCCCACCATGAATCACTAGTCACTAATGCAGACAGCCTCTGAGTCACAGCTCTTAACATTAGTACTTTTGGCACATTCATATTACAGGTTTAAACAAGCACAGCTTTATTACCTCGTCTCGAGGAATTCTAAGAATTTTATTTCATGGGATAAGAAAACAAGGATTTCTGAGGGCAAATTCTCTGCACCAATTCTCTGGATTCTTTGGGGAAAGCTGGAGCAACAAAGGAAATCAAAGGATAACTCTAAAATATGTTTGTATTGCAGATGGAGATATAATACAAGTGGCCTTAGCCAGGTACATGAAGCCTGTAGCCAGAGACAAATTTCTCCATCACTTCAGTTCTTGATCTAGCAAAGTTTTGCTGGCTTAATACTGAGTGGAAAGATGGTATCTGTAATTGGCAGCAGGAATAAACTTGAGAAGCAAGTCTAAGAGCCACAACCAAGACAATGGTCAGACAAAAAAGAGTTGAGTCCCAGGTGAAAATGTAATTTTACAAAATGTCTCAGGCTTGATCTCCCTAGTTCAGGGGCAATCTTGGCAACTTTAAGACCTGTGGACTTCAACTCCCAGAATTCCCCAGCCAAGCTTTTAAAAATGCAGATAATTAGAGAGCCAGTTTGATCTAAGGCAGGGGTGTCAAACTGCCAGCCCTCGGGCTTCATCATACCAAAGCCGCGCCCATTGCCGGCAATGCAAAAAGATGTCGCGATACGTTGCGACACGTCACATGACGTGGCGAGTTTGACACCCGTTGTCTAAGGGTTAAGACCAAAAAGCAGGAGACTGTGACTTCTACTCATTCTCTCTCATCCCAACCCACCTCACAGGGTTGTTGTGGGGAAAATAGGAGAAGAAAAGTGTGTTAAATATATTTGCTGCCTTGAGTTATTTGTAAAAATAATAAAGATAGGATTAAAAATAAATATATAAAAATTCTAGACATGAGATTTTCTATTCCTTTTAAAGAAAGAAAGCAGCTTCATATCCAATACTACATAATTACTTGATTTATGTTTCCCTTGATTTCTTTTTACAATTGTTGAGGTGATAAACCAGAAAATTAATTTGGTTATTTTATTTTACTTCATTGTCCTCCTGCTTTTTTGTTTCAAAAAACATTTTTAAAACTGCAGAAAATGGTAATGAAGAGAATACATGGAACAGTTCCATAAAAATTCTGAAAAATGTGCCAGAGAAGGAAAAACACTTTTTATCTGTAATTATATTTTTGAATATCCTCCAAAATGCATTGGTCATCATGGGTGGGTTATTGCTGTTCATGCATTACATTAGTTTCATGTTGCTTGATATGGAACAAGAATATTTTTAAAGAAGTAACTTAGGAAAGATCTCCACAGTTGGTACAATCTGTTAAAATCTAATTACTATCTTGATAACTAATGTCAAAATACTGACTAGAACATGTTTGGTAAATGTATCAATCAATTCAATCAGAATAGAGCTGGAAAGGACTTTGGTTCTTCATATGTTTTTGTCTCCAGGCCCTTAATCATCTTAGTTGCTCCTCTTTGCACTTTTTCCAAAGTAATGTGGTGACCAAAACTGGATGCAGTATTCCAGGTGTGGTTTTACTAAAACTTTATAAAGAGGTACTAATACTTCACGTGGTTTTGATTCTATGCCTCTGTTTTTATAACCAAGGATTGTATTAGCTTTTTTGGCTGTTGCCGCACACTGCTGACTCATGTTTAAGTGATTGTCCACTAGGACTCCAAAGTCCCTCTCACAATTACTGTTTTTGAGGCAGGTATCAAATTCATTTCTTTTATTAAATGCAGGTCACACTTTATAATTTGCAATATTGTATTTTTTGAAATGATGGTAACAGTCTTCCCAATATGCTGTCCTGCAAGTACATTGGGATTACAATTCCCAGAATTCACAATATCATGTAGAAAGGTACCCAACAACTTAAATAGTTGAATCCCAGTAAGTGTAATAAAAAGACTTCAGCATTTAAAGCTGTGATGGTGGAATAGTGGAAATACTCATTTATACTGTTGTAGCCAGTCTCACTCGTGGAATGGGGGTGAAATAAGGGGAATCATGGGGACAAGATGGAAATCCATGTTATCAGAGTATGATTGTACCATGATTTATGTTGGTGACCTGTGATTCAATAAAGCTTGCTTTGGATGCCATTGTTAAAACATTAGATCCTGGGCAACGAGGTCTTGGATTTTTCCAACCCTGCAACCAGCAACCAAGAGTAACAAGTTCCTAACACATGCTTGGATAGCTAGGACACAATGCTCTGTAACCATGGACCTCAGATTGTCAAAAGTTTAAAAGGACATCAAGACAGCTTGTGGCTTGTTACATAAAGGGGGCTGTTCTAAAGGAACAATTGCACTGAAGTCTAAAGGGCTGGTGGGAACCATGCTGGAATGCCAAGCATGGCTATGATTATCTAGTTGTAGGAAGTGAAGTGTGGAGATTAGAATGTTACATAAGAAAACAAATGAGCTGAATGAGTCAGGGGTTTGGGGAAGAATGAGTCACAGTCGGATGGAACCAAGCCAGGCATGCAAGTGGAGAACAGAGGGATCAAGAGTAAAAGAGAGATTCTAAGAGATCCTAGGAGCCACTTCCAATGAAACCTGAAATGTACTAGTCAGTTAGGTTTGTTTTTAGGTTTTAGAGAGAACCCAGTGGTCACAGGCAAGGAGGGGAAGCTGCAGCAGATGCCTTAAAAGAACAGTTTACTTCAAGAAAGGGTTGTTTGGGACCTCAAAGCAGCTCACCCAGCATTTTAGCACAGAACAACAAGCCTTCTGCCAAAGTCAGCATCAGAAGGGACAAAACAGTATAAATAACTTCTCAAAGAAGCACTGGGTACATTTTTTGGCAAATGCAAAGAAATCACTGGCAATTAATGAACCTGACGGGAATGAGGACAATGAAATGCAAATTGATCTGTATTCAGCAGGGGGGAGGGGCAATAGGCTCCCTTCCCCCCATACACACATACCTTTTATATTCCTTTTGGCTATCTCCTAAATCTTAGCACATAACAAAGCAATTTCAAGAGTACTTTTGAAACCCGTTCTTCATGAGTATAAAAAAAAAGTTTGCTAAAGTTTGCGTGGTGGATGTATCTTAAGTCTTGGATTGTTACAATAAAGTATTCATCTTGCACTCCATTATGGGATTTTGCAGTGGGTGGTGAAACCTATAATAGCACTAAATGACCCTAAAGTCACAGGGCTAAGCAGTTAAATATCTCTGGTTTGCATTAGCTGAGTGTTGACATTTTATAAAGGTATTAAGAATCTTGCAAATGCAAAGATATAACAAAAGAATTAGAAAATGTAAAGCTATAAAAAAGGAGAAATAAAAGGGAGACGTGCTGAGAAAAATAGAAGTTAGAAAGAGAAGATGCAGAGTTGCTCTATGAATGAGATGGGCAGCATAAAAATGTAATAAAAGATGCAAGATGGAAAGAAAAGACAAAAAGAACAAAGAACAGCATAGGGAGAGAGAAAAAATAGGGATGTGAGGGTGGGGTCAGGTACTTTCTGATCTCATGTTATTGTCTTTTTGATTATTGAGGCCATTTACTTTTATTCTGCTCCAGAATACATACTGAAAATTATAGCAGATCTGATATCTCCTATTTTAGATCTATATAAATGGCTACAGCTCTGCATAATTAGTTGATGGTTCATTTTCCCACTAGGAAGAATTCTTCCTTGTCCATGTTCCCTGCTCAAGCCAGCCATTATTTTTTACTCCATCCTCTCCATTCTGAGTTTCAGCAACTTTATTTATCTCTCTCCTCAATCCATAGCATCCAGCAAATCAAGGTTAAAACCACTGGAGAAAATATATGGCTGCCCACGCACTATTTTTCATCTTCAGGGTCTTTTAAATGCAAGAAGAGTAATGAGCACCTTGTGTGGAAGAAGCTTCTCTACATAGCAACTGATTGAGGAGGAAGGATATCACCAAACAAATGTATACAATATGTACTGAAAAATGTCAAACACAGATTAGCAATGTATATATTTTCATTTGATGTGGGGAGAGGATCTTGTTTGTTTGTTTGTTTGTTTCTCCAGATCACTTCTTGTATCCGGTTTTGGTTGGTTCTGGTTCCTATCATTTTTACCATTAGCCCATGTGGAAAAAATATTTCTTAGCTGTCACTAAAATTCTAGTCTAGGAATTGTAGAATCAATTTTACCTTGGCCACATCACTTGATTAAGAAGTCAGTTCTTAGATAACCAAATAGATAAACATTTATTTGCCTTACAAACATATTATAAGAATTCTTGATACAATGGATGTTGATTTATATCTTATTTTTACACTTAAAGCAGTAATAAGAGTAAAATAAAGTAAGACAATTAATAAATGGATCCAGCAACCTGCAGATCTATCAGTCTGACATCAATACCTGAGAAGATTCTGGAAAATATAATCAAGCAACGAATGTGCGAATACCTAGAGGCAAACAAAGTCATAACTAGTAGTCAACATGGGTTTGTCAAAAACAGATCATGCCAGACAAATCTTATTGCATTCTTTGATAAAGTGGTAAAATTAGTGTACCAGCAAAATGCTGTGGATATAATTTACTTGGATTTCTGTAAAGCATTTCATAAAGTAGACCAAAGCCTACTTGATAAGATAGAAATTTAAAACATTAATAACATATAGACACCACCCATACAATTGAACAATTAAATCAGTTTTTATGAATTAAAACCTGCCTGAATTAAAAGAAGTTTGCCTGACAGGAGAAAGAAAAACTGATGGAAATAACCTAGCCTCCCTTCCCCCAAAATTCCACATCATTTGTTTCTCTTTCTGAACATTTGAGATTTTCTATGTAGTAGTACTGCCATGATATCTTCTCTAAGAAAGACTTGTAATGTTGTAATATGCTCTCCCTCAATGACTCCCATAATATATGAAATGAATAGTTTCATTTGAATGATGATTAGACAAGAGATAAATATCCCATGTTAGTTTTTAATCCACATGTCAAATAAAACAGTTGTAGAAACTTGCGACTTTATCATTGAAAATTAGCAAAATCCAAAACTCATAATTTTAAATCATATTTTTAATAGGAGATATGAGCTTGCTTATTTGTACCCAAATCCTAAAATCTGGATTTCACTTTGGGGACAGTCAAAGTCCTGTCATTCACTGAAGTCAAAAAAGGGGAAGACTTTTTCCTGGTCTGAAATCAGCTTCTCTTAAACTGCTGCAGCTTGTAAAACACTAACAGTGCTCCTGATGCTCTTTTGCTCCCTCTTTTCATTACAGTTTGCTGCTTGTAACATACAGACACAGACACTTTGCACTTCGTTCCTCATAACCCTGCTCCCTTTATGCGTGCGTGTTTTCAAGTCAAGTCCTGGACAAAATTTGGGAATCGGTCTACCATTGCCTTCTTGGCTCATGGATCTAGTCTGATGCTTTAACCACTAGATCAGACTGGCTCTCAGTTGAAATCTACCTTCCTGGAAACCATCCAAGTTAGGAAACACGAAACCCCTTTAGTTAGTTTCTTTTATCTCATTTAGGAAGGCTATTTAAACACCATTCTTATGAGGCCTCTGTCTGAGAGTTAATATTATTCGTACCACTATGAATGGTGTTGATTTCCCATTTTTACTGTCAGATTGTTTTTTCTGAATTTATGAGTTTTGAAAGCATTTTGACTGAACAGTACAGCAAATACTTCACAAGACAATGCAATACAATAAACATCATCTGCTTTGAGAAATTGTTTTGAGATTGAATGTGATTTGTGGAAAATAGAAATATTCATGGTTATGAATGAATGCTTTCAATAGATCATTTTAAAGGGGTTGGAGGAAAGGAGGGCCAAGCCTTACCCTACCATAAACTGCTGGCAGGCATCTTCCTCTCTCTTTCTAATGTTGTTTCTCCGTCCTTTTATTTCTTCTTTCTCTCTTTTGTAGTGTTTTCTCCATTTGGATCTCTCTGCCAAAGCTGAGCAGAGGGGGAACATGTGCAGCTGTTGCTTAGAAACAAATGCATTGTGTGAAGTTTTATTTTTTTATATTTGCAAAAACAGATGATTCAGAAGGACAGGGTGGTGTGAAGCAGAAAGAAGTTTAAGCAGAAAGATGTTTGTGTGCGAGAAAGAGGGAGAGTGACAGAAAGAGGAAGGCCTCTTCACTAACTCTTCTCCTTTTCTCATGTTAACTCGCTGGTGATTCTTACCTGTTTTACTCTCATGCACACACAGATTCCATTAACTTTACGTGCAGTGGAACAAGGTACTAGACATCTCTGAATTATAAAAACTTACTGTAGGCTGCATATGAGAAATCACTATGATATTATTAATGTTCTACATAAAAACATTTGTGTTAGTTGAAAAAGCATAATAGCAGGAAATAGGCTAAACTAAACTTTTAATAAGAGCCAATTTGATGTAGTGGTTAAGGGATCAGGCTAGAAACCAGGAGATTGTGAATTCTAGTCCCACCTTAGATATGAACTCAGTTTGGTGCCCTTGAGTCAGTCATTGCTCTCAGTCCTAGGAGGAGGGCAATGGCATACCATTTCCAAAAATATGCCAGAAAAACTGCAGGAAGCACAGCCACCCCAGTAAGCTTCAGCCACCTCAGCAGCACAATACAAAGGGACTTCTTGGCGTATCGTGGCTCTGGAGCTGCATGAAGCCCCTGAATCACAGTGCAATGCAGATCCCTTCGCAGTGCAGAGCCCAGTCCGAGAACACAGCACAAAAGGGTTTCTTGATGCACTGCAGCTCTGGGACTGCAAGAAAACCTCTGAGCCACAGCACAACATTAATTCCTTTGTAATACAAAGTCCAGCTCAGCCCAGCCCAGCCCAGCAGTGTGCTGCAAAATTGCAGTTGCCACAGGAAGCTGCAGCCGCTCCAGCCTAGTTCCCAGCCAGTCACTCCTCACAACATTGCACTCCTAGGTTCCTACCACCCTTTGCTTTGCTGCCCCAGCTGACCTTTGCCATCTTCTTGCTCAGGCTACTAATGGCCTTGTAAAGCCATCTTCCTCAGCTCTTGCGAGGAAACCACTGTGTGTGACTTGCTAAAGTCTTATATGGCTATCAGCTGCCTCATGAAGGGGCAGACCAGGCATGCTTAGTCAGCACTGGGAGCAGAAATACAGGAAAAAATCAGCTAGGGCAGCAGGAGCCATGGAGTGCTGGGGGTCAAAGGAGCATAGATGGGGGAGATAGGTGGATGGGGGAAGTTGAACTACCTCTGCAATCATAAGTGTAGGTGGGTTGCCAAGTGCCTGAATTTTGATCATGTGACATGGGGACACGCAACAGCTGTAACTTTGGAGTCCAGTCATAAGTCCCTTCATTTTGCACTAAATCTGAATGGTTGCTGAACAAATGGTCATAAGATGAGGACTACCTCTACATGCATGTGCAGATGCACTAATATGTACTACACAGGTTTTTTTTTCAAAATGCAAGCCTTATTCCCCCAACCATATTCATACATGCATACATACTGACTATATAGTGCTTGCTTGCAAGATACATTCTCTCCCCTTCTCTCTCACTGCTTATCTCACACTCAACCCACCTGAGATATGACAGGCATTTTGCAAATTAATAAAAATTCTGCATTCTCCCATCTGTCATCTTTGTATTTTTTTTTTAAGCAGTACACCAGCTTTTAAGAACTGATAACAGCTATCAGTTCAAAGACCAAGGCAGGTCGGAAGAAAATTTATATCGAGCTGTCAGTTAGAAAGGAAGCATGTTGGAAAATATTTCGGTATTTGAAGTGAGAACTGGAGGGGGAGCAAGTTTAAAGAATAAGGTCAAAACAGTTCAATTTGTGATTTGAGTCTTGTGGTCAACATTGTTTTCATTTTGCATGAGAAAGAATCCATTTTTTCTTTTCCATGGCTCCACCCGGAATCTGCCACTGGTCCCCAGTTCCTGAACAAATACAAAGAGTTCAACTGGGATTTGTAAACTAGTTTTAAGGAATTTGTTTATTCAGCTTAGAAACTTCCAGTTGGTGTTGAATGTCAGAAGGAAGTCATGTCATAGTACTGCATTAGATTATAGGAGGCATAAAACTGGGAAATCATCTACAACCCACTACAGAGATACAGTGTGCTATAAGGGAAAAGAGGAGAAAAACATTTTAATCTATTAAAGTGATACCACTGCAAAGGGGAGGATGAACCTCCAAAATACTTCAGTAATCCAACAAACCTGTGCCTGGACTTTCAGGGAATAGTTATGTTTTGTCCATTTCCATAACAGCCTTCAAACATCGATCTGCCTTGGAGAAGAATAAAAGCAAGGATTCCGCTATACCTCCTTTACCTCAAATCTGAGGACTATAAACATAGCCAGCATTATGTTTGTGTGTTCAGATATGACTTTAGAGAAAGTAAACCACCTCTATCAAATGAGATCCAGAATCCTACTTTCCTTGACTGTGTGATCTGAATAAAATTGCTTGGACTGTTTCATTGAGACAGAGTTATTACTTCAGGTAGATTTTATACACACCATTTTGTTTTATGTGAGCCTTCTTGGCTACATTGAATCACCAGTAATTGGCAGGTAAGTTGGCAAGTTATTGCCCCAAGAAATCTTTGTAGAAATCTCTGCCTACATCATAATTTTTTGAAAAATGATGAAAAAATGAAGCTGAGAAAGACTACAAAAGAACTGGCAATGCCATGGATGCCAAAATAAGCTGAGGGATGATTTATTCAGGACAACAGTTATGATTCTCTTCCACTAACGTTGGAATCAGACCTTGATTTTAACATCTTCGTATTTTGAAGAGAAATACAAACATTATGATGACCTTTCCAAAGTTCATAATATGTCATTTTCTTTCCTTGTTTTTAAAAGATATTGATGAATGTACCACTGGTGCCCACACCTGTAGGTCAGATCAGGTCTGTGTCAACTTAAGGGGATCATTCACCTGCCAGTGTCGAACTGGGTATCAAAAGCGAGGAGACCAGTGCTTTGGTAAGTACCACATTGCAAAATGTCTTTTGTGGGGTTTCTGGCGTTTATGTATTTTGTTTTTATGGAATGTTACTATTAGCTGCCTAGATTATCATGTATTAGACAACCCATGCCCTATTGGGTCATTTTTCAGATATATTTCTTGATATAAACAGAAACAGAATGAATATAGGTGAGCAAATCAGCAGTCAGAATGGGAGCAACTTCTGACTTTCTGTTAGCTTCCCCATTGAATTTCCTTATGGGAAGCTGTTGAAAGCATTGGAAATCCTCCCTCCAATTCCTGCTGGCCTCTCTATTTACTTTGCTTCTGGAAGGTTGCAGGGGATAAAGCAGCAGAAAGTTGCAAGTCCAAGACCAACAGGAAGGTAAGTACCTGCTGTTGAGTGGAGGAACTAGTGAGGAGGCACAGGACAGGAACGGTACATAGACGTGTACAAGAAGTATCATACGGATTGGGAATGGTGCACGGATTGTGCAAGAGATGTTGCCTAGATCAGGGACAGTAGGTCGGTGGGCAATGTGTGTCAGGAAGGGAGCATGAGAGGTGTCACGTGGGTCAGGTAGGAGCCAGGGCACTGAGGGGCGGGGTGGGTTCAGAAGGATGCCTGAAGGTCGTGGGGATATGTAAGAGGGGCCACATGGGTCAGGGAGGGCATGCAGGGGGTGGCACAAGTCAGGATGGTTGCCTGGGAGGAGTATGAAAATGCTGCTGCACAGATTAGGCATGTCACAAAAAGGCTGCATGAGTTGGGAAGGGTGTGCAGGGCAGGTGTTGCAAGTTGAGGAGGTTGTGCAGATCAGGAAGGGTGCATAGGAGTGTGCAAGAGGTGCCACACAAGTCAGGGAGAATTCATGGAGGTGCAACATGGGATGAGAAGAGCGCTCAGAGGTGCGTGAGGAGTGCCACGCGTGTTGGAGAAAGCATGCAGAAGGTGTAGTGTGGATCAGGAACGGTGCATGGAGGGGCTCAAGAAGTGCTACTTGAGTCAGGGAAAGCTTGCAGGGGCAGCGCAGGCCTGGGAGAGTGCATGGGGCTATGGAAGAGGTGCTGCATAGTTGGGGGAGGGCTTGCAGGGGCAGCTGGGGCTGGGAAGGATGCACAGGGATTCCTTCTTCCCTGTTCCTTCCTTCCATTCTTCTTTTCCTTCCTTCCTTCCTCCCTATTCCTCCCTCCTTCACTTCCCTCCCAAACTGGTAGGTAAGTGGCTGTTGCTGGGTGGGGGAGGGAGCGAGGGAGTGCATGAGGGGAAATGGAAATGTCACAGAATGTTGAAAATGAGGATTATGTGACTGCAGCAGCCTGGCCAGGCTGAAGCAGCAGCAGCCCAGCAACACTGAAGCGGCCACAATTTTCCCAAATTTTATTCCCTTGGGAGTAACAGGTCCCAATATTCTGTAAGTTATCCCATTTGAGGACCATTTGTTAACAAAGTTTTGCCCCATGATGCCGCATTTCACCCAGTTAAAAGTTACAGACATAGGAGTTTTAGTAGTATATAGTATAGGTGGCCATATATACGTTTTTGCAATGAAATAAATAAATAAATAAATGGACACACATGTGGAAATAACAGGTCTGCTCTTACTCATCATCTGCAGCCAGCAGTGGAGTTGCATTGATGAGGATGATGAAAGTTGTAGTTACCACACGTGAAGGATAGATAGCTGTGAAAAGCTACTACAAGGTTTAAGATGAAGAGCTTGTAAGAGGACTGTGCATTAAGACATTTGAAAGCAGTTCAGCATGCACCTATGTTCAAATAATTAAAGCAGTCAGGTGGTCTCTACAAGTTTATGCCTGCAGATAAGGGGGTAGCTGCCAAATGACGGACTTTGCAAATAGCAGGCACAGCTGCTTTAACAATTCAAAAATAGGTGCTTTATATGCTGTCTCAGGCACTATGAAGCACATATGTCAAATATTTTGCCCAGCATCTCTCTGGCCTCCTTGATGTTTGGGGATAATTTTAATTTGGGGTTTAAAATCCTATGGTTTTTCCATTCAATATCTGAACGATGAATTTCAAGGGAATCCAGTCAGAGCTCAAACAGTGACTTTTGATTGAGATTTACAGAATGATCCAAAATCTAGCCCTAAAGGGCTGCTATTCTATAGGAAGGCCTCCTAGTGGGAAATTCCTTGTTACCCTCTCTTGTCCAGCACTACCGCTCTGCTGTTCCATATCAGTTTTTGGCTTTTTTTTTAAGGACTACAGGTAGTCCTCAACTTAGGACCACAATTGAGCCCAAAATTTCTATTGCTAAGTGAGACATTTGCTAAGTGAGTTTTGCCCCGTTTTACGACCTTTCTTGCTACAGTTGTTAAGTGAATCCCTGCAGTTGTTAAGTTAGTAACGCGATTGTTAAGTAAATCTGGCTTCCCCATTGACTTTGCTTATCAGAAGGTTGCAAAAGGTGATCACATGACCCCAGGACACTGCAGTCATAAATATGAGTCAGTTGCCAAGCATCTGGATTTGGATCACATGACCATGAGGATGCTGCAATGGTCTTAAGGGTGACAAATGGTCATAAATCACTTTTTTCAGTGCCATTGTAACTTTGAACAGTCACTAAATAGCAATAGCACTTAGACTTATACACCGCTTCACGGTGCTTTACAGCCCTCTCTAAGTGGTTTAGAGAGCCAGCCTATTGCCCCCAACAATCTAGGTCAGGGGTGTCAAACTGCCGGCCCATGGGCCGGATGTGTCATGGCGAAACCACACCCACCCCATTGCTGGCAATGGGAAAAAAGTCACGATACGTTGTGACACATTACGTGACATTGCGAGTTTGACACCTCTGATCTAGGTCCTCATTTTACCCACCTTGGAAGGATGGAAGGCTGAGTCAACCTTGAGCCGCTGAGAATCGAACTGCTGGCAGTCAGCAGTACTGCATTCTAACCACTGCGTTACCATGGCTCCTTTGTTATAAGTTGTAAGTCTGTTGTAAGTTGAGGATTACCTGTATATGGAAATTAGTCTCCACTAAGAATGCCAAATGTATTCTTAAAATTAATTATGGTGTTGCACATTGATATTTTTCTTTGCAGTATGCTAAACTTTTCTATTAAATTTTGGTTTCATGAAAAATACATAAAAGAAACTGATGGGCACCAAAGGGGATGTTTGCAGGTATTGCTGCTCGACAGCTCCATGTGTACAACATTCCTATGATATTAAGATTGTATGTGGCAGTTCATATTTTTTTTGTAATGTCATTTTTGGAATTATTTTTAAAATACTTCTGTTCTAATGGCAACATAGACATTGATGAATGCACGTTCCCTTCCTTTTGCCACCATCGGTGTGTGAACAGTCCTGGTTCCTACCACTGCCATTGCAATGCTGGCTTTCAGTTAACACCTGACAACCGCACATGTGCCGGTAAGCACACTTCAGGACATTTTTGTAGAAACTGTCATGTTTAAATTTAGAAATATGTGCTTACTATCATATTTTCTGGTTATATAAATGCAAGATGCATGGAATTCAATGAAGATAGCCATTTATGTGGTATGCAAAATGACCTTCAAGAAATGTCACTTCAAGAAATGCATTCATCAACATACTTTTTGTATGTGATTCCATTGTTGTTCCTTTTATAGAGTAATAATAAAAAAGAAAAGATATTCTATATCAATAGTAGTGATTTAGATTTAATTTAGTCTTTTCATTAGTGTGGACTATTAAGTTTATATTTATTTTAAAATATTGCTCTGATCCTGCCTTTGTGTGTATGATGCATTTCTTATTTCGGTTTCAAATATCTTTCAGTTAAGGATATTTTAATTGATTTTGTTATGAATTTTTAGGGAACTAATTGAAGAGTAGTTATAGATTTATAAAAGTAATTGCTAAAATCTTCCCCCCGTATCTTCACCCAAAGTAGTGCTGTAATATTAACTTTCCCAGAGTTCGTAGAATTCTTTCTGAAAAAGCTAACCAAAGATCTCCAATATTGGGAGGCCAATGGGTACATTTGAAATGTTGAAAGTCTGTTGGGTTGCATTTAAAGAAATGTGGGGATGGCTTTCCAATTCCGAAAAAGGCAAACATGGGGGAGGGTGCTGTTCAGCACAAAACACCCAGGTAGACTTGTATAACTACTTCCTGCATCTTAGTCTAGCAGCTGTCTCAGCTCGTCCCAGTCTTAAACTGCCCTTTTTCCTAACAATGGGTGACTTTAGAGAATAACTGTAGGATACTAAGATACTTAGGAAGCTCCATGTCACATTGTATGAGGGTCAAACATTGGGAATATTTTGGATTGGGTATAATGGATATATAGAGCCAGTTTGATATAGTGGTTAAAGCATCTGACTAGAAACCAGGAGACTCTGAATTCTAGTCCTGCCTTAGGCACAAAGCCATCTGGGTTACCTTGGGCTAGTCATTTTCTTTGAGCCCCTGGAAGGAAGCAATAGCAAACCACTTCTGAAAAACCTTGCCAAGAAAGCTGTAAGAACTTGTCCAGGCAGTCTCCAAGAGTTGGCCGTGATTGAATGGAAGAAAAAATGGATTTAATGATATATAACATGGATGTTTGCATATGAATAAAAACTATTTCTGTAGAAAGGAGTCTGCTTTCTTTATATCTGAATAAGGTATGTTGTTTTAGAAAAGCTTTTTTCCAGCCCAGTTCCATTCAGATGCTTGGATTTCAAGTCCGAACCTGTTATAAATGCAATTATTGGAATTGAAATTGTAGGGAATGACTCCAGAGACTTTCATAGAAATATAGTGCTCATCTAAATATTTATAAGCACTAATGTTAAAACTTATAGTTTTTTGGGGGGGAAACTTCTGTTCATTTAAGTAGAAGTAGCTTTCTAGTCTTGCATTGATTAAATGTTGCATCTTTAATGAAAGTTGAATAAGAATAAAAGGACAGGTTTTGATACATTAAATGTTAAGTTTGAGAGCTCTGTGCTAAGAAATTTGATGTGACTGAATAATTTGGTTTTTTTGAATGATTGGTTGTATTATCAGTGGTGATTTCTAAACAGACTTAATAATCCTGTGATAGAACCACTCTGTTGTGTGCAAAATGTTCCATGTTCATTCCTGGAATCTCCACTTAACAGGATAAGATATGATGAAAGGAAGGCTACCCATTCTCTGCAAAGCCACCAGCCATCTGAACAGGCAGCTATTGGCTGGTAACCTAGTATAATTAAGTTTTTTGTGTCATAGAGCAGAGGTCCCCAACCCCCAGGCCACGACCCACTACCGGGCCGTGACATATTTGAACCAGACCACACGAGCGATCTCTGCTCAAGCGCCTTCCACTCGCATGAGTGGAGCTTTGAGCACTAGTCAAGCTCCCTCTGCTCATGCACAAGCTCCATTCACATGGAGCTGTGTGCGTGCGCACGTGTGCCTACCACTCACATGCCCCCCCCCCCGCGCTAGGCCAGGCCACCAAGGTGGAAAGGTTGGGGACCACTGTCATTCCCAAGTACATCAAATTAAAATTCTTGATCTATATAATGAATACCTGTTTATCGTTCACATTTTAAATCATTAATATGCTATTCTTTATCTGTCATTGACTTCTGGAAGGTTTCTATTCATCATTATTCTGTTGGTAAATTTGCAGTATTGATTTTAATTGGTTTTATTTTTAATTGTTTTGTCTTGACAAAACAGGTCAAATCTGCTAATGAATATTCTGTTAAGAAACAGATTTATTACTGCATTCTTATGGTTTTGAAATTATATGGTTATTTGGCAAAAACCCAGAGACAGCAGGTGCTTAATTTTTATTAGATTCTTCTTCACTATCCAAGAATATGTCTAGGCTACAAATCCAAATGTCTTAAACACTTAAAACCACGTTACAGCATAGTCACCACTCTTAAAATAGCAATTACATTAATTAATTTGATTAACATTTTTATTTGACTTTATTGAGATGACAATTACAAAAACCAAATCACAGCTGAAAGTTTAAAAAAAAGTGATCAGGACCAATTTCTAACCTCAGAGTTCACAATAATCTTAGTAAATCTCAGGAAATGAGACAGGATTATATGGATTTTTGAGTTCCCAATTTTGTAGCTATGCCATATATCATAGAAAACTTTGAGTAAAATTGGGGAAGATGATACCCAGTATTCTTGAGGCTTCCATTTAGCAGAAGACTGGCATTTTATTTTTCATGAAAATATTTAGAATGCTATAGCCCTACAAATTCTCATTTCAAAACATTTTTGGAAGTAGAAGCTATAGTATTTGTATTTCCTTCTTCTCAAAATCTGCCTTACCTTAGCTCAAATATAGAAGTAGAATAGAATAATAGAATTGGAAGGAACCTTGGAGGTCTTCATGCTCAAGCATTATACCATTTCAGACAAGTGGCTGTCCAATCTGGCTTTGGTTAGGTTTCTATCATAAACTCGGGGTTCTCCTTGGCAAGCTAGACTGAAGCAGATAAATAGATATAAAGATATAAAAACTTAACTGTAGAAAAATTAAGAAGCCACCACATATGAATACCAATGATTGATGTGTCAATTATTTATTGAGATTGTATGTGCAAATCCATAGTATCACAAATAATATGCAAAATACAATTTAAAAAAAAGCAATAAAATATTTATGGTTGTGTAGGTATATATAAAATAGCCATAGTAAATAATGAAGATTAAAAAAACTAATCCTAGCAATTAAAGCAATTAAATGCACCATAGCATTCTGATTAATTACCTACCTAATGTTATTAAATACTATGTACATGATGTTCCATTAGTATTAGTATAATAACACTTCAGCAGCACTTCAGTACCTACATACAAGGTGTCATTAGGCTCTCAAGGGCTCTCTGGAACAACTCATCCTTAACCACTTTCTGGAGGGCACCACGCTTGAAACTAACCTGTTTTTTAAGTAGGTTGATCCATAATGAATGAGTGAAAAGCATCATTAACTAGCTTCATGAAAATGTGAGTTTGTTAAGACATTTTCCCATTAAGATTGCATTGAAAAGGTTGATTCTGGTTGGAGAAGGCAACCTTGAAGGTAGTTTGCTAAGGCCTTATAGGAGAAAACCAGCACTTTGAATTGCACTTAACAGCCTGTTGGCCCCCAATGCAGAGCAATTAATATCTCCCACCAAGCACGCTTTTCCATTTGAATCAGTTGTAGCTTATAGTGGTCTTCAAGTTCATATTGCAGTAATCTAAGCCTGTGATGATGAGGGCTTGGGTTATTATTGGTCTTCATGCTCCAGAAAGGGGTATAACCAGAGCTTAGCAAACACCTTCCAGACCACAACTCCCAACTGCCTATCTGGCAGTAATTGCAAGTCCAGAAAGACCCCCAAGTCACAGACCTACTTCCTCGTGTTAATGCCTCTTCCTCAAGAAACACCACCAAAGCTAATTAGGAACTTGATTAGACAAAAAACTTCATTTTGCTTGGGTTCAACTTTAGTCTGTATCATTCCATCTACTTCCCTCCAACCTCCTGATATTGGGACAGATCGCCAGGTCAGCCAAAATAGAGAGTTTTGTGCTTTCAGTGATGATGCCCGGTAGCTGCCTAGGCAAGTTTCCTGCAGTTTTCTTGGCAATATTTCAGAAGTTTTTGGTCATTGTCTTCTATCTGAGACTGAAAGAGTGACTGGCCCAAAGCCACTCAGGGATTTGTGCTTAAGGCAGGACTAGAACTCATAGCATCCTAGGTTCTAGCCTTGCCTTAACCACTACACCAATATCCAATCCACAATATGACCTCCCACAATAGCTTCATGTAGATATTAAACAATAGGGAGATGACCAAATCCTGCTATATCACACAAGAGAGAAGCCATGTGACTATCCTTTTCTCCTCTATCACCACTGAGTGAAAGCACCCACTAAAGAAAGAACAGAACCATTGCAAATCATTGCCTCCAATCCCCTGTGCTGGCAGATGGTAAAAATGATACAGTAGTCAGTAATATCAATGCCACTGAAAATCCAGAAGGAATAGAACAATGCCACAAAGAAGAGGGAGTCAAGCTATTCTCCAAAGCGCCTGAAGGCAGGACAAGAAGCAACGGATGGAAACTAATCAAGGAGAGAAGCAACCTAGAACTAAGGAGAAACTTCCTGACAGTTAGAACAATTAACCAGTGGAACAACCTGCCTCCAGAAGCGGTGAATGCTCCAACACTGGAAGTTTTTAAGAAGAGACTGGACAGCCATTTGTCCGAAATGGTATAGGGTTTCCTGCCTGAGCAGGGGGTTGGACTAGATGACCTCCAAGGTCCCTTCAACTTTATTATTATTATTATTATTACTTGCATCTAAATCCCAACAAAGATTGATCCTTAGGGTAGCCAGCGCTATTTCCACTCCATGGTGAGTCCTGATCTAACTAAAAAGCATCTAGCTAAACCTCTTTTACCGTGATGCTTTGTAGACTATGTTCCCACCACCCTTTCAATAACTTTTCCCCAAAAGGTAATGTTGGAAACTGGTTTTTAATTATCCAAATTGGTTGCATGCAGCGAGGGCTCCTAAAGGGAGGGACATGTCACAGCTTTCATCAGGTACTGTACCATTATCTAGGCCAGTGATGGCGAATCTTTTAGACACTGAGTGCCCCAAAACCACTCCCCTGGCTCCACCCGCCTGCCCCACCCGCCGCCTCCCGCAGGACCACCTACTGCCTCCACAGCCCGCCGCAGATCGCCCAGGCGGCCCTGCAGCGCCATGGCGGCCACGCCCTCCGCCCACAACCCGCAGCATCATCAGCTCGAGGGCGGAGTCTTGTCCCCACTGTCCGGCTGCCATGTCTTTGGCTGTGCTGCTCTGTGTGGGCCACGCCTGGGGGCAACTTTCTGGGAGGGCTGCTGGTGAGGGGGCTGCATGGGGAGGCAGGGCTGGGGCAATGGTGCGCGTGCCCACCCTGAAGGCTCTGCGTGCCGCCTCTGGCACGCGTGCCATAGGTTCGCCACCACTGATCTAGGCAAAAGAGGCTGAAATATTTTTTAAGTCCAAAGTACAATATAACATTTGGAAGCAGCTCAGGAATAAGCCTTCTTAATTCAGTGATGTATAAGAAGGAGATAAAGAACAATCAGACTTTGTAAGGTTCTGTTATTCAATCTGCTATCCAATCTTAATAAAAGTAGTTTTAGTCTTCCTGTGGTGTTCATTTTCTGGTGCGATCTACTTAGTGGGAATGTCAATCTCCAAATAGACTCTGCCTGAGAAAAGCAAATCTAAGTGATTCTTTCAGTTAAATACTGGGCAAACTGGTGATGAGGTAGGCAGAAAGAGAAAAAAAAGTTTGCTCAGATTTTCCTAAGAAAAGAGCTCAAAATCACAACAAAAATACTGGTCAACAGCCCACAACCACAATAAAATAGGAAAATGAAAAGCATTTGCCTCTCCTCCAACCACAGGGTAGACCTGAATATGGGCTTGTACCCATGCTCAGTCAGGTTTGGGTTTTGTGTTCCTCCATCATTGCTTTAGGTATCATATTTGGTGCTTCACCTCCAAGAAACCAAAGAAAATTGGGGTGCAGTGAAAAACCACTGATGTATATGCATGAGCCCTGGTTATTTTCTGTTGCCAGTAGTTGCTATTCAGATCCATAAAGCACCTGGATCAACTTTACGTCTAATTATATAAGCCACTATTTGTTTGCATAAAATACCCATTCATTTTAATTTGGGGAAGGAAGCAAAACTAAGCAGAAAAAATGGTCCACACTTGGTAGGCTGGGGTTTCATTCCCTGTCCATATAAATTGATTCACAGTGAACAAGGATGTATTGTATACAAAGAATCTGGTGAATATGCTCCAAACTGGTTCAAGAAAAGATCAAAATGCCACATTTGTCTTGTTTTCTTCTTAGACATAAATGAGTGTGAGACCGGCAACCCCTGTGCTCAACTGTGCTACAATATAGTTGGTTCTTTCTTATGCCAGTGCAATCAAGGCTTTGAGTTAAGCCCAGATAGAATCAGCTGTGATGGTGAGTAGTAGCTGTTTAGCTTGATGGGAAGGAATGGGATGGGAAGGAATCTTTTGAATAGAACATGTTCACTGTTAGTAATGTGCAAAGAAAACATCTTGCAAGTTCATTTTTTCTCCTTCCTAATCAGAAGCTTTAATGCCTTCTTTAGTGTGATCATCACTAATATCTCTTATTACACACAAGCAAAGGTAAGCACACTGGAGTCTTATAATCTTAGAAAAAGACCACTTCTGCACCTTGATTTTCCCACTAACATTGTGCTATTTGTCAAAAATAAGAGAATCCATATTATGGCTTAAAATATTGTGTCAACCAGACCAATATATTAGGCTCACATTCTCTGGCAAACTTTTGCAATTAAAAAAAAGCATTTTAGAAGGCTGATTCTTTCACTAAAATCTTGCTCTTTGAAAGCTCTTTTTGCTTTCTACTTGGTAGTAGTGATTCTATTCCTGTTCATGCACCTCATTCCTGTAGGCAGATGCAGTTTCCCTCCAGAAGCTGTCAGAAAGTAGGAAGGAAGAAAGAAACATTTGTATTTTGCAGCCCAAGTAACGAAGATAATAGGCAAGGAACAATGTAAAAGCAGATGCTGAACCTTCAAAACTGAGTTAGAAAATGCCTCTGTTTTGCAGATGTTGATGAATGTAGAGCTTCTAACTTCCTGTGCCAATATCAATGTGTCAATGAGCCAGGAAAATACTCCTGCGCATGTCCAGATGGATACCAGTTGGTCAGAGGAAGAAACTGTCAAGGTAAGTTCCCGTATCTGCAAAAGTAATGATAATATTAACGCTATTTTTAAAAAATCAAATCATACAAATGACAAATCCTTGCTTGACACAAGATGTTCTCTTTGTAATATAATACAGTAAAACCTATCTAAGAGATGCATAGCAGGTTTAAACCAGGCCTGGCAAAAATGTGCAACCAATATAGATCACTGATATCCTACAGCATATAACATATTGAAAAACTCATTTGTTTTTTTTATCTAAGACTGCAAAAATCTGGAATGGAAAGGAGCAAGGAGAAATCAAGTACAGTATGACTATTTAGCTGGAGAATCCCACTTAAAAGTAGATAAAAATATAGATCATAGAGATAGATAGAGATAGAGATAGAGTTGTAAGTAAGAATAACCATGTGGAGCCCTGCATATCTGAGATAGACTACAGTAAGTGAAGAATGGGGCAGCCTTTAGATCTCTGAGGTCTGTTTTCTTTTTTATATGTACTTCATGATCCACATACAGAAGCTACAATATGTGCAAAAGAGGGGCTAAGTAGATAGTTTGTAGACTGCAACAAATAATTAAGTTCTAATTATTAAGATATTTTGCAGATTCAAATATGCTTTTCAAAAAGCAACTGGACTTTCTTGGTATTTTTCCTTGAAAAGATCTCCCTTCTCATCCAAGAAGCTTCTTCAGTTCTGACTAAATGGTGGGGAATCAAAAGGAAAGGAAAAAAACAAAGGAAAGTCCAGTTGCCTTTTGAAAAGCACCTTTGAGACAACTGTGACCTGGATGATTGAGAATTTCCATAGACATTTGCTGATTCAACTGTATGAATAACTCCAGTCTCAAAGAATGCAAATAGCAGAATTGTAGAACTTTTTTCCTTTTTGCTAATATAGATATAAATGAATGTGAAACACGCAATGAATGTCGAGAAGATGAGATGTGTTCTAATTATCATGGTGGCTATCGCTGTTACCCAAGAAATCCTTGTCAGGAGCCTTACGTGCTTGCATCTGAAAAGTAAGGGAAGCTATCAACAGAGTTCCAAACTGAACACCAGTTTGCAATGGAATGAGTATGCTTTTCAATCACTGTGCTTTCTTTTACAGTCGTTGTATTTGTCCAGTATCTAATCATCTTTGTCGGGACCTGCCATACTCCATTGTTCACAAATATATGAGCATCCATTCAGAGAGGACTGTGCCATCTGATATCTTCCAAATCCAGGCAACCACGATTATCCCCAATACAATTAACACCTTCCGGATTAAATCTGGAAATGACAATGGAGACTTCTTTCTTAGAGTAAGTATTCCCGTATGCTTTTCTGAAGCTTCTTAGATGCTGAAGATGGAACTCAGCATACCAAATTAAAGAGGCTAGAATCAACAACTTCATTACGAAGAACTCTTTTGTCCCATTGTGTCATCTGATCACTGCTAAAGACATAATTCTTATTTTATCTTCTATTTTTTTACACAAAATAACTCTATTACAGAGGTCTTAAAACTTGGCCCTTTTATAACTTGTGGACTTCAACTCCCAGAATTCCTCAGCCAGGCACCCTTGCTCTATTATCAGATCCCAGAAATCAAGAAAAACACACAGTGATTCTTTAAAGCAGATTTATTTATTGTTCCACACCTATAGACAAAATCTTGCCAAGACTGCCACCTATATCAAGCATATTCTCTGGGAAATGTTAGGGAGGGGCTGTTTTCGCCCTCCTTCAAGTTACAGAAACTGAGTTGCCTCTTACTCCTCTGGAATGCTCTCCCTCCCTCCTGGGAATCCAGACTACATTCCATCACATCTGTGTTGGGCTGACTCAGAGTTTCCCAGCAAACTTCCATGGCTGAACCTGCCCTTGGTGGCCCTAGGTTTAACACTTTAACCATTACAATACACCGGATATATCTCTGTGTGTGAATACGCATATAGGAGTATATACACTCTGACAATGATTTGGAAGAAATGCTTCAAATCTCATGCAAACCTAACACATCTCTTATTAATTAAAGAAGCTATATTTTAGAGTCATTAAAATGACCTAAAGCAGTAGGGTCTTTTTGCAGGATCACATCGAAGCCTGAAAAAGGATGTGATTGCTTTAATTAATAGGAAAGAAAAAGTTGCACTCACACTTGTGTGAGGTCTGAAATATATTTTCTAAATCATTTTCACATAGGCACACATCCTGGGAAATTATTTGTGGATGCCTTGGCTGTACATGAACATGTTTTCTTCTTTCTTTCAGCAAACAAGCTCCGTGAGTGCAATGCTTGTGTTGGTAAAGCCATTAACAGGTCCACGGGAACATATCATCGACCTGGAGCTGTTGACGGTCAACAACATGAACTACCGGTCAAGTTCAGTACTGAGGTTAACACTTATTGTGGGACCTTACTCTTTTTAATCACTGAAATGAAGTAATTTGCTAGCACCCAGAGCAACCAAAGAAGCTTTCTTTTGAATGAAGCACTTATGATTTTATTTATAATTTTACTTTTTTTTTTAAGAAAAAAACTTTATTAAAGAAATCAGTATCCCAAAGATGCTTTTTTCATGAGGCAACTGGACTTCCTTGTTTTTCTTAGAAGACATTTCGCTTCTCATCCAAGAAGCTTCTTCAGCTCTGACTGGATGGTGGGGAATGGAAAGATTTATACTCCTTGCAGACAGCTGGTCATTTGCGTTCTTTTAGAGAGTCGTTAGTGCTACCTGGAGGCTTGTCTATGTCTTCAGGGTCACCTGAGTAGTGCAAATGGGTGTGGAGCCTTCTTGGAACTATTGAAAGGACTGGAGCTTCCAAGAAGGCTCCACACCCATTTGCACTACTCAGGTGATCCTGAGGACACAGACAAACCTCCAAGTGGCTCAATGACTCTCTAAAAGAATGCAAATGACCAGCTGTCTCCAAGGAATATAAATCCTTCCATTCCCCACCATCCAGTCAGAGCTGAAGAAGCTTCTTGGATGACAAGAGAAACATCTTCAAAGAAAAACAAGAAAGTCCAGTTGCCTCGTAAAAAAGCATCTTTGGGATAACTATGACCTGGATGACTGAGAATCTCCATAGAGAAGGAAATCAGTAGTTGTAATCATGCTATTAGACAATATAACCTGGATGTTGTCACCTTCTGTTGAGAAACTGCACCTCTATTATACCTACAATAACTTGTAGTCATTGCCATCCTATAGCATAGCAGCTCTTTTCTGAAAACAAATGCATGGAGGGAGTGAGCCAAATGACATTCTTACTCAGCTCCTGCTTCTCTGTGATTACTAGAAGATGTAACCAGTACATGAATAAGATGTGTACCTATGTGGGGGTCTAAAGAAGCAGAATTTCCAATTTCATGGAAGTGTCTTACTGCGGACACATACTCATTCATACATTCAGTGATCATAGTCTGAGTTATGGGGTTAGACCATAAATATAGTTTATGTAATTTCAAAAAAAAAAGCCTTCATACATTTTCAAAATAGCTTGGAAACTAACCTTGTTTTCAGTTGTGATATTCAGGGCATATGTGCAACTATTTAACTCAATACTACAATAGTTCCATTTTTATCCAGTGAAATAGTGGCCATCATAATCCAGTATGCCAATCCTTTCCTTGCAATAGCTCCATTTATTTCAACAGAGAAAATCAATTCACATGTGTATTTTTCTCTTTAAGAGGATGAAATAACCCAGCTATTAAGAAAAAGGGCCCCCTGTGTTCTTTACAGTGTGGCCAGATCAAAGAAGGCCATTTTATTATTGACAGTAAACTCAATAAGACCTTAATAGGAACTACATCCACATGGAGAGACATAAACATTGGGGTACCCCAAGTAAGCAGTGGGGTACCCCAAGGTTTAGACCCAGTACTCTTCAATATCTTCATAAATGATCTAGACAAGGGAATTGAAGAGGAACTCATCAAATTTGCAGATGACACCCCAGAAGACAAGCTCAAGATCCAAAAAGATCTTGACAGACTTGAATACTGGGCCCTATCTAACAAAATGAAATTCAAAGTAGATAAAAAATAAGGTTTTAGACTAAGGTAAGGTTTTAGACTTAGGTAAGAAAGACTAGACTAGACTAGGTGAAACCTGGTTTAATGCCAGTAACTGTGAGAAGGATCTTGGAGTCCTAGTGGACAATCACTTAAATATGAGCCAACATGGTGCGGCAGCAGCCAAAAAAGCCAATGCAATCCTAAGCTGCAGTAATAGAGCAATAAAATCAAGATCATGTGAAGTTATAGTGCTCCTTTACAAAGCCTTAGTATGAGCACACTTGGAATACTGCATCCAGCTCTGGTCACCACAAAAGATGTTGAGACTCTGGAAAGAGTACAGAGAACAGCAACACACATGATTAGGGGGCTAGAGGCTAAAACATATGAAGAACGGTTAAGGAATTGGGTATGTCTAGTCTAATGAAAAGAAGGACTGGTGAGACATGATAGCACTGTTCTAATATTTGAGGGACTCCTACAAAGATGAGGGGGTCAAACTATTTCCCAAAGCACCAAAAGACAAGACAAGAAACAATGGTTGGAAACTAACCAAGGAAAGAATCAACCTAGAACTAAGGAGAAATTTCCTAACAGTGAGAGCAATTAACCAATGGAATAAGTTGCCTTCAGAAGTTGTGGATGCTCCATCACTGAAGGCTTTCAAAAAGAGACTGGACAATCATTTGTCTGAAATGATAATAGGGTCTCCTGCTCAAGCAGAGGGTTGGACTAGAAGACCTCCAAGGTCCCTTACAACTCTATTCTATGTTTAAAGTTACTAAATGGCTACTGAATAAATTACCAGTGTCAGTAATATATACATATACATGGATACACAGATACAGCCATCCAGTACTCAAGGTTCTAGATTCTATACCTTTCAATTCTCTCACATAGCAAAACTAGGAAAGAAACCCTGCAGGTGACAGTCAAAATACATATTGATTTATATGGTCAAATTCCTGCTTCATATGTGAAGGAATCACATATTTTTCTAACATAAATGAAACGCAGCAAATCATGCCAATAGGGGAAAGTAAAGTGCTTCTAGAGGGGGATTCTTGAAGTACTGTATTCCTTCGGGGCCCTATAGTGGAATATATAGACTCTTCTCTGTATGTTAACCTGCATATTAAGGACATTTCAGTAATGTATATTAGATACATCCCTTGCTGTTGTTCTTTTAAAGTGCCTTATGAGGATGAATAAAGATGGAATTTTTTTAAAAAAATAACAAAGATTAATAGGTATGATAAAAAGGAAATAGTTTGCACTTGGTGTTTCCTGAGCAAAAGATACTGGGCAAATCTTTTCTACATACCACTTGTTGATATTTTAACTTTTCCAAGAAAAATAGGACATAAGGAGAAGTATTTGCCAAACATTAGTAAGCCTCTCGACCAAAACAACAACAAAAATCATTTGGAGAAATCATTTTGTATAAGTATTATTGTATGTACAGGGAGCAGCCATTAAAGACTCCAACAAAAAGATGGGAAGAAGTAGATACATGTTTGTATACTAAGATCTTCCAATCTAAAAAACAGCTGTTTTTATATATTTCTTTTTTAAAATCATGTTTGGCTCTGGTTTTTCTATTTTTAAATTTGAGGTCCAAGAGTTAGCTTCTCTTGATAAAGCTTTCTACAATATGACATTAACTTAGTCAACCGATATATCTGTTTTATAACTCAGAATTGTGATTCTAAATGTATGGTGTTTAGCAAAAGAAAAGTTTAATAGGACCTTAAGTTAAAAGCATTCTTTTGTATTATGTATAGACTTCTCTTGTTTCTTATCTAAAAATCATAACAAAGAACTCTTTGATGTACATTTTTCTAAAAAATAAATAAATAAAAGAACATATCTGTTTTAGTGGACTCATTTTGCCTTGCAAGTTATTTTAAGCTAAAGGACAGCTCAAAGAAACCAGATCAGTGGCTGGTATATGTCATTGTTAATTTTACAGGGATGCACAAGTTCATACTGGCTGTTGTCTAACTGTTGTTTAGTAGCAGAATACATATCTCATGTAAAGTGGGCGGAAACGTTATAGGGAGCATGGTTAGAAAAGTATATATAGAAATATTTGCTGTCTTATCTAAACATTTCAATTAAAAGAATCATTAATGCTCTCTAATAAAATATTGTTTCCACTAACCTGGAATATAGTCTGAATCAGTTCAGACGGTTGCTTTAACTCAGGGGTGTCAAACTCGCAACGTCACATGACATGACTTTTTTTTCCATTGCCGGCAATGGGGTGGGCACGGTTTCGCCATGACGCATCCGGCCCACGGGCCGGCAATTTGACACCCCTGCTCTAACTCAACATGGCTGCAGGTGAAAGTGTTCCCATTGGGGATAGGCAGCATAATGTCCATGACTTTAGTGGGCTGAAAACAATTCCAAATGAAATGTTGGCTTCCAGCAACTAACTTTTGTTCCCTGTGTGGACCCCAAAAAATAAAGATGGAGGTCTGCATATCATTGTTATGCAATTACATAACATGAGGGGGGAAAGCAGGCTGAAATGAAAAAAAGGGAATAAGAAATGGATGGATCCAAATACCAGGGCCTAGTGAAAGAAGAAGCAAGGGAATGGCAGCATGGAAACCAAGACTAACACCAGACGCATCTGAGAAGAAAATTGAGGTTGTTAAGAAGAGGGGGACATTAGGCTTGGGGACAGGTGCAGAAAACTAATAGCATCCAGTAAAGAAAGTGGGCATTTGAGGGCCAGCCTGACATAAGGGACTGATATGAAGATAAGGTGCAGAGACGGAAGAATGGAGGAAGAAAGCATTGAAGGTATATGATTGTGTAATATGGCAACTGATATGCAAGGGATGAACATTTGGTAATGGATGTGCAGCCTTTATTTCAGCAGATGTTTGGATGCCTTTTGGTGTTTTGATAGCAAATTTCTTTTTTAAAGTTTATTTTAATTTTAAAAAGTAGGTTAGCTACATTTTTGCTTGTCCACATCCCCCCCCGTCCCTCCCCCCGATATTCTATGAGACTTAGCTGCAATTCTCAGTTTTGAAAAGACCGTTCCCTTAGGCTGTAACTCCAGTATTTTCAATGTGGCATTCTAAAGCAGCCACTGTTTGATTTTGGGAATGGTCCTTAGCCCCAAATGGTGCCTTGAACTTACTTAGAAAATAAAAATGTTGGGAGTATAGTGTTTGTTTAGAAATACACCCAGGGCATAGCCAAAAGGAATGGGTGGCAGGGGTGGGGGTGGTATGGCTAGCGATTGTGACAACCAACATTCTGGTAAATTGGAACTTTTTAATTCGATTCCCTTCGGCAGCCATTTTGTGAAGATGCCCATCCAGAAGCCACAAAATTCCAGATTTGTGCTCTAGCCCAAAAGGTGAGAGCTTTCTACAAATGCTCTCTTACCTTTTGTTCTCTCTTCTCTGTTCTTTTCCCTCACCTGCTCTTCTGATAAACTGCAGCTGTAATCCTACCCCTAAATTACTTCATATCTGCAACATAGGAAAGAAGGGATAACAATGGAATATATGAAACAGAGCAGGGAATACAATGCTGTGAAAGTACCAAGCTGCACAATGGTAATCACATTTAATATGTTTTAATATTGCTTTAAACAATATTAATATATTACAAAATTACTTTGAGTGCTCTCGTTTGTGATTATGCAACCTGGTGCCCTCTAAGGTTTTTTAGATTATAACTCCAAGAATTCTTGTCCCTTGCATATGCATATGGGTTAGTGGAGTTGCCACTCAAAATCTGGGTGACCTTTTTGGGTTTCCATCATACCCAAAACCCGTCTTTCGAAGGTAGTTTGAAGATTATTTGCAAAATAAATCATCCTCCATAAACATCATGGGATGAGCTTCAGAGCTGATTTTAGATTAGCACAGTTCCACACACAAGGGTGCCTTTATGGCCCATATTGCTGTTCTAGGTTTATGTATCTTCAAGTAGCAGATAAAATCTGGCTCTGTGCTACTTACTTCTTTAAGTGACTTAAGGAACATTTGCAATTGACTTGAAATCTGCTCTGTGCTAGCAACTGTTTTGAAATAACATAAAGTTGTCCCCAAGTGCAGCATCTTCCCAGAAACCTGGATCAGGTCAGTAAAAATAAAACTCTTGAGTAAACAAGCCTGCTGTGGGCATAGTAACCAAGTTCATTCACTCTTCAGGACCACCTGAACATGAGTCCAGTGGGATTATTATGTTTGGACATCTTTAAAAACAGGAGTTTACTGTTGAAATCCATCACCATAGTAGCAGGCAATTGCTTATATTTTGAAAAGGCCAACCACGTTTCTAACTTTATAGCTCTTCAACTCAAATACAGAACAGCTGCTTCACTGATCATATGCTAAGCGTATGGGGGCCCACTAGGGATAAAGGCAACTCTTCATCAAATAACATTTAACGCCCTCGCATTTCCATCAAAAACCATAAACTCTGCTAGATGGCAAATCTCCACATTTCCCAGGTGGGGGAACACCTGCCTGATACAAAATTAAAGGATACAGCATCTGGTTGCTGGAGGGGGGCAAATCCTATTTCATCTGGCCCACAGAACAAATGAAGGTTGCTAGTGAAAGGAGAGAGGGTAAAAAGTCAAATGCTTTTTATAGTTAGGCAAAAACAGATGTTAAATGGAACTGTTTATCTTGTATATACTTTATGTATATGTTTAAAAAACAGACCCTTTTAGTAAAATATGAGTTCAAATTGTCCACAGTTCAGAATAGTATTCTGAGCATTGCACAGTTAATAATTTGGGTAATATATTTCAACCATCACTCCTGTCCCAAACATTACTAGTGGACACAAGCTGAACAGGATGCAATAGAAGACTTTTCCCAGCCCTTTCTGTCCCCTTGGTCTCAACTGTCATAATTTCCAGCCAGTAATCCTGAGAATGTTGAGAAGTGCAATCTCAACACATGTAAAAAGCATCTTAATGGAGGAAGTGGCCCTAGATCATATACCGATTGATCTTCTGTTTTTACAACAAAAAAGACCCCGTAGTGCAAACTTTTATAGAACAAGTCCTCAAGAAGCCTTCTGGGTACAGCCTCAACATCCTTTGTCCAATAGGTCTAGAAGCTTGAAAGATCTTGTCAAAGTCTTTTTGCTACTCTTGTGTCCCAGCAGTATGAACACTGGTGTATTCTATAGCAAAACAGTAGATTACATGGTCACAATTCCACTTGAAGCATCCTTAATATAACAGTTGTATGTTACACACACACATCCACAAACTGCCCATGCAGTTTGCTTAGCAAAATGCCAGTATTTCTCTGAGAGTAGATTTCATTTTTAATTTCCTTCTGAAGGACAACTGGCAGGTAATTCATATTTTCCATGTGACAATGGCATACCTAGCATATTTGACCCCTGAAGCTGATCAGGGGGCCAAGCAGCAGCTACAGGAACAGTAACATAATGCAGGCTGGTCCAATGACATTACTGCCAGCCTACCCTTCTCCATCTCAGTTGCCACCCTTCTCCCAGCAGCTGTTTGATATGCCAGCAGCAGTGATCCAACTTCACACCCACTACTAGCACATTCTGGATAGGATACCAGCTTCAGGCAATATAGCTCATTATTATCTGCACCTGGAGTAGACCACGCCCACTGCCCTTATCTTGGTATGCCACTGCAAGAAATTTATATTGTGAAACAACAGTTTAACATTGCTGGTCACTCTGTGCACTATACAAATAGTCCTTATTTAGTGACCACATCTGAGAGCAGCAACTCTGTCATTAAACAAAGCAACCGCTAAATGAAAATGGGTCTGTACTTATAATCTCACTTCAGCTTTGCTTTGCTTTACTGAACTGCAAAGGTTGTAAATGTGAGGATTGGTGGTAAAGTTGCTTTTTTGTCACTGCTGTAAATGCAAATGATGATTAAACAAAGCAGTCGCAAAATGGTAACTGCTTGTACTGCCAAATTGTTGAACTGCATTCTACCACCCAAAGGAGGCGATTATGTTACTTTGCAATTAAGAACCAGGACAATCTTTCACTTAAAGGTATAGGGATTTTTGCTTTTAAAATATGAGAGGTTAGGTCAGGTTAAAAAAAAAGTCCATTGAGTACTGAGAAGATATCAGCAATGAGATTAGTCACATAGCAGGGCAAAAATGCTTTTGAGATTTTGGAGGGAGTGAAGCCAGCAAGTATGTGAAAGTACTCTCTATCAGAATATGAAATATGTATGGTGGGCTGATTGAATGGAAAAAATGGATAAATGTGAGCCTAGAAAACAGATAACAATGTTGTGCAAGTATAGCCATTTAGTTAGGAGCTTCTGGGGAACCCTAAGGAATTACTGTACTAAATTACAAAACACACCCACACATAACAGACACATTTTAAATGTTTTCCAAATATATTTAAGGGACATTGTTAAAAACAAAGGACATGGGAAATATGCCTTCCTAAAATCAAGGGGAAGTGGTCTTTGTTTGTGGCTGAATGAAAATCAACTATGTAGACCATTCTGACCTATTCTGGCTTTTAGAATGGATAAAGTATAATGTATCGGTATAATGCAAGCAAATTTAGAAATAAGTTTTGCATTGCAGAATACTGAATTAGTGAACAACTCTTCCACATTTCTGAATATTAACTTTTTCAGTGGATTGGTGTTGCATCTTGGTTAGGGCATTTAATTGGAATATATTTGGATGTATTACTATTATTACTATACAGCCAAAGACATGCTTCCTGCACCATGGGCACTGTATTAACTGTATGCATACCGTTTTAGAAGTCGCTTTGGGAACTCAAAACATCCAAGGCAGATACCTACATGTTTTAATTGCATCTTGCAGGAGCTTCCCAAACTCATTGCAAAGCCAGTACCAACTTGATTAGTGAAACAGAGTTCAGGCTTGTCAAGTGAACATCTGGGCATGACTTCCTGGCCCCAGATAATTGTGACTCTGTGTGCATGTGCATGTGTGCCTCTATAATCCTTCCAAAATTCAATAGGGATCTTTTTTAGAAAAAAAAATTGACTTCAAATGATTCCTATGAAAGACTGCAACCAACCATTTCATTCCTGTCCAATCAAAAACTGAGCTTTATATCTTAGAGTCCTTATCTTTTAATCCTAATACTTAATGGGGCTATTTTGTCTTTTGAGAACTAAAAAAAAAAACCATAAACAACCATAAAGATTTGGCAAAGGGACAGAGTGGGTAAACATGAAGAAACATGTTGAGGACTTTACTGAGAGGCCCGACTGTTTTATTCTTCCCCAAGTCATGAAACTCAAAAATAGAAACATGAAACTTTAATGGGAAAGAAGAATTCTGTCTTTGCTCTGGAATGCTTAAAAGGGGGAAGCCCTAAATTACCCAGTGCAATCTTCAACCAAGCACTAAATTTCAGAGAATTTAGAAAAGTCTGTTATAGAGCCAGAAATCTATTTATTGTTTTTCCCTCTGGATTTTTTTTATAACCATCCATAAAGTTTTCTTTTGAACCATGTTCACATAGTTCTGTCAGCAAGGCAGTTCTAGAGGTAAACCAGGAAACTCCCTTGAGAGTTCACAATCAAGGAATGCCTGATGAAAATACCCAGATGTCTTGAAGAAGACAACTCTGGACTTTGAAGAGGTGCAGAATGGCCTCATAGCAGCTTATTGGTTGGGAGATGACCTATACCTTCCAAGGGATCAGCTACGATTCTCCATTGCCTGTTCAGAATACCATCACTATTTATGACATTAGATACAAATCATATGCATCTTCAGCCAACCAGGTTAACAGCAAATGATGAAATGTATATCAGTCTTCTGTAAGGGTGGTAAGCCTTTGTCCAAATATAGCCTAGTTGACAGATATATAAACAAATCCAATCTCTAACTAGGCAACCTACATTAATAGAAAACCCTTTTATGGGTTTTATGGGAATCTTAAGAATCTTTGATTCCAAAAGAATTAAGAATATCTGAGTATATAGTCTGGATATACTGGTAGTTTGCATACATCAGCCCAAACTACATTTCTAGAAAATGAACAGGCTTAATCTATCAGTCTGTAACACAGTAATGTCTCTATTTAGCAGTCTGTACTACAACAGACTTCAAGTGGAATAAACCAAACTTCTATGATTTATGTCATTGCTATAATTATTTCATTACCCAAATGATGTAAATTGATACAAATTATATTATTTTCATAATGTTATTACATAAATGACATGAATTGGTGCAAATTACATAATTTGCGCAATGTAATGACATTACAAATTATGTGAATTGCTAGGATAACACACTTTTGTATGTAACAGGTGTTCATTGTAACAGACACCTTTTCTCCATTAGTGTGGTGAAACTATGTTTCATTGTAGAAAGATTTTATGTGACCTTGGAAACAGACATGCAAACATAATCAATATTTCCATTCTTTTGTGTTTTTTCAAGGTTCCTGATTTATCATTTTACAAATAATAATCCCATCCAACCCAGAACAGCCAAGTTCAGATGCCAAGTTAGTTCAGTAGCATGTAATACTAAAGGATTTGGGCTAATACTGTGACTAACTTGGAATGAGGTTATTAGATACTATAAAAGGAACAAGATTTCAGGCATAATCTGAAAACAGATTCACCTAAGCAGAATTTTTCTGAGGTTTGAGGGTTTATGAACCATTTGAAAAAAAAATCCAGCAAATAGGAAGGTCAGTGACAAATGTCCAGTCTTACAGAATGGATCCTATCTGGATCACTCTTTCCAAGAATCAATGGGTGCATATGATACTTAGCAGCCTAGAAGTAAAGTATTTTTGCATTAGGCTAAATTCCTAAAGGCTACATAAAGACCATACAATTTTCTTGGCAACAGTGGTTTACTGCTGCTCCTTCAGATGTATTTCTGCATTCTAGTCTAACCCTGTGTTCACTGGAAGTCCCCAGTCAAAAGCCTAACCAGAATCCACCTTGCTTACCTTCTAAGCCCAAACAAAGTTCTATGAATATCTTTGATCAGCATAACAACAGCTCAGTATCTATGAGTTGTGACTTGATAACATTTATGGTTGCAATTGTTACCTTTGCGTCAGTGTTGACTCTTGGCAACTGCTTGGACAAGTCCCTGCAATTTTCTTGGCAAGGCTTTTAGAGGTATTTGTCATTGGCTGCTTCCTAGGCTGAAAGAGTGATTAGCCCAAAGTCATACAGCTGGTTTTGTGCCTAATGCAGGACTAGAACTCATGGTCTCCTGGTTTCTAGCCTGGTGCCTTAACCATTAAAAGGACTGACTCTTTTTAACAGTTTAACAGTTTTAACAGTTAATGGCATAGAGCAGCTTAACGTTGCTCTATTTTGGCTTCTGGTTTTTCTACCCTTTGGGCTTAGAACTAGAGGTAGGCCAGCTGAAAAGTGATCTTCCTCTTGATTAGGCTTTGCCTTTCTGCTAAGCTCAAATGCTATCCAGAACTACTGAATCTCTAAACTCAGCTTCCTCATTGCCGATTCCCAGTTGGTCATTGCAACAATGATGCTGTCCTTACTGATTGTGGGCCAAATTAAGAAAAGAGATTGGTGAATGCTGCTGGATTTGCATCAGTTCTGGCAACAACTACCAGATCTTGTTAACATGAGAAGAAGCACAGATAGATACCTGGGATAGCAATTTAGCCACCTGGCAAATTGCCTAATTAACAAGTGCTAGGAAAACAAGTCATCCCCAATGCACCTTGTGCTAGCAAAGCCAGAATGAACGATGCAAAATGTTCCCCTCCCACCAAAGGCAATCTAAATAACCATGGGCAATCTAATAGCCATAGGAACTGCAGCTGCATGAGGTGGAGCCAAGAAAATTAATTGCTAAAGGGGAACAGTTGTAATACTCATTGCAAACCCTCAGGAATAATAAAAGTAGTAAAAACAACAAACAAATGCTACCAAAGAGAAGCAGCAAACTATCCCTCACTCCGTTAATAGATTTAATTGTGAGATAATTTGCAGCACACACCAAACAATATTGGGTCCTCTGAACTGGTTAAAATCACCATTCTGTGCAGAAAAAGATTAGTGTGCTTTCAAGAGACTGCAAAAACTATTATTAAAAACAGGTCTAACATTCTTTGGGGGGAAAAAATAGTAAACCTGTGTTGACATGGAGCACAGCTAAGATCTGGCACTGAGAAATGCCAATCTGGAAATACATAGGCAGATATCTCTATGGAGGACAGATGCCCAGTCCCTTCTGAGGCTCAAGGCTCTCAGACAACATTTTCTAATGACCAGAGGGGAGGGCACATAGATACTGCAGTGATCAGTATCCATTTTTCCATGGCAAAAGTTGAGTTTCCTGGCCAAGCTCCAGGCAGAGATTGTGGCCAAGATACTGCTAAACTAGCCAGATGTGGATGATGTTTTGCCAATCAAAGAGCTGGGTAAGACCAACTGGCTAACTGGAAAGTTGGCAGGGATGCAGATAAGTGGGCCTGTGGCTGGTCAGTCCATTCTTCTCTTCTGGCTAGTAAATTGAGTGCTCCTTCTTTGGGTTTTCTGGCAAACTCAAAACAGTAATAACTTCCACATCATTTGGAGAGGTGGGGAAATAAACAGAGCCTGAGTTTGGGGAAGGTGGAAGGCTGGTTCTGCCTGGCGGCAGTCATGACGATTGAGGATTGAGGACTGTCTCTTCCAAGGGAGGACTTTTAACCATGCTCCTCTTTCCCTCACATGGAGAATTCTGTACAGTTGATTTTAAAATAATACAGGCATCCTAACACTGCTAAGTAATTTCACACTTCTGTCAAACCCTCTGAAGCTGATAAGTTGAGGAAACAACAAACATGTGAATTTCTAGATTGCTAATAGGGTGATAGAATCTTGAAATCTTACCAAAGTAATTCCCCGTTTGGTAAATCTTACCAAAGTTTACAACTAGGGTAATTAAGGCAGAGTTATCACACTACATATAAATTGCACAGGGGAATTACTGTGGTAGGTTTTAAAGATGTTTGAGGAACTTTTGTTCTTTAGCATGGTTTGAATCTCAACCAATCAATTTAAGGCACTTGTGGACAAAGGTTTTGGAGTTCTACACTGCAAGTTTACAAATCCTAGCCTTCCTCACCACATGTCACACGGACTGGAATCCATCTATTAGGTTTATCCCACTGAATCAGTACCTATTTTCTATTAATACAGAGAGAAGTAAAATGGCTATTTGTTCATTATTTCAATATCATGCTTAACTTGATAATATTCTTTCATCCCTACCTCTTTTTCCATATCTTATGGAGATGTTTACACCAGACTTAAATTTCTCTTATACATGCATGAGAAGAAAACAATCTCGTTCCTTCTCTGCTTGGTAATTTATCATTCAAACCATGTCCCTCCCTTCTCTTAAAATCATACCCATGGTATGAATCTGCCCTAAGGAAAGTACAGGCTTGATGTGTTCTACCTTTGTTTGTGGTCTGTTCTGTTTGCTTTTTAGCAGTTCCTATTGACATGCCTAATAGTTAAATTTTGAAAAGGAGAATACTTTCCTATCATCTTTCAGTCCCACCCAGCAGAGTGGAGGGCAAACATTTTTGTCTGGCAGGTAAGATTTATGAACTTTCTGCAGGTCTAACAAATGGCATTTATATTTTGGCACATTGTTCAAGTGACGGCTTTGGATTGGTTTATATTGGAACCAAAAAGCAAACCTCTTTCCCACATCTCTGTTCCTGGTCTAATGAAACAAAAGGGTTAGGCAGACACAATGCATGTGTTTAGCTTATCATTGTAAGCTATTGCTCTATTTTTTTTTGAGCAATTCAGCTTTGTATTCCAGTTTCAAAGGGATACAAGGCCTCATTCAGTTATTGCATATGTCTTTATTCTGTATTGTGCATCACTTTGCCCAGTTTTTGCTTGGCTTGATGTTGTATTTTGTGTCTAATTCATGCAGCAACTTTCAAATGCCCATGCACTCAGCAGAAGAGAGGTTTATGAGATATTCACACAGAGCTATATCTGCTTACCTAGGAATCTGAAGCTTGGATATAATGGCAGGTTTAAAGTGAAGGTACCAAATGTGCATGCTTCTCATCTCATCTCAATCTCATCGTCTCTAGATGAAGGTTATATCCCAGTAACTAATTAGGGTATCAAAGGACATCATGATTGGGTCTTGAAATTTTGATATATCTCTCTTGTTCCCAGTTTCTTGGGAAACTTCCATTTCAAAGTAGCTGCACTCTTTGAAACTGACAGTCCAAATAAATAAAATCCAGGTGCTGGGAGAGTTTCAGCTAGTCTATGGCTGAAACTGGACAATTTTGCCTCTACTTGCTTTGCCTGAGCTGCTGTACATAAGTAAAATATTGCAAGGAAGGGAACCCAAGGAACAGATTTCCAATCATCACAGATCAGGCTTCTGTGCATTTTATACTGGAATCTGACAGGCTGGACATCTGGTAGTACCCTTAACATCCCCCATAATTTATCATTATCTAGGTACAATATTCCAGGAGGGATCCAGACAAGATCATTTCTACCCTTCCTCATTCTTTTCCATCATTTTGTTTTCCAGACAAAAATGTTAAGTCAAAATAAATGGAATTGTTCCCTTTAAGTAAATGGGAATCGATTAATTCCTAGTTAGAGAAGGCAATTCTAAGTACTTGGACCAGTGCTCTCTAACTCATTTAAGGGAAGAGCCTTACTGTGTTTGTTAAATATATCGGGCTTTAAAAGGAAGTCTCAATCTTAACTGTAAAGACAAAACACAATATTTTTAAAAATTGTTATTTGCCAAGCCTAGTCAGAGAATAGCTATGTAACAAAAGAATTCTGCATATGAAGACTTTGTGCAAGTTGACATCTCTGGATTGTTGAAATACTACCTTAGTTTAAAATTATTTTCAAGAAATATCTTTGTATATTCCAACAGTTGATATAAATTTGTGCAATGTGTAAACTAGAGTCAAGATCTCAGAGGTATTTATTAGGTTTCTTAAACTATTTGCGGGGGGGGGGATCTTGGTGAGTACAATTTAAATATATATATATAAAATATGTACACCATAAAAAGTCTAGCAAAAACATATTAAGAAAATGGAAAAAAAATAAATTTCAAATAACAATAATTTACAAAAAAGCATAAGGCACAATAGCTAAGAACAAGCCACAGAGTTAAAAAAAAAGTTCTTAAAAATCTATCAGCTTTTATTAAGTTTGAGGTTTATACCAATGTAAAGGCCTCCAAGAAGACCAATGAACAAACCTTGTATAAATCCATAGATATGACTAGGCTTGAAAATGGGAGGAGACCATGAGTCCAAGTACCATCTTAGCCATGAAAGCTGACTGGGCGACCTGTGACCAGTCACTCTGTCTCAATCCAACCCATCTCACAGGGTTGTTGCTGTGGGAAGATAGGTATGTTGTGTACCTACACCGCTTTGAGTTATTTGTAAAAATAATAAAATGGGATTCAAATAAATAAAATAGCTTTGCTGTCAATCGTACGTTCTAATTGGAAGTAAGACCCTTTCATTTACTTTCAGAAATTGGAGGTGAGCTCTAATCTCATAATTTTAGAAAGCCTCTCTACCTCAGCCACCCTCAACAGATAGGCAGCTTTTTCCAAGTTGTTCCCTCCAACCAACTTGTTTGGTTGCAATATGAAGGCTCTGAATAGATATAAATGAAACGAGCTTAATCTATAGTTTGTGCCTCATCAACCTGCTACATCTCAAGATCTACATTCTTCTTCACTTGACCTCCCATAATTCCAAGCAGGATAGTGTATTCCACCACTACCACCATCACCATCACCATCACTCCACACACATACAGAACTTCTTGTAGAGCTCAGGAATTGAGTGAAAAGTTTAGAGTTGAGAATATGCCAACATTCTCCAAACATCTTCGTAACAAAGATGGATGCTTACAAGAATTTATGTGAATGAAAAAGAATTCCCTGAGTTGGGCAGTTCTTTGCAACAGTCAGAGACAAACGTGCACCCTTCACCTATGGTGAAGTCATCAAGGTCTATGGATTAACTATTCTTCCTTTCTGATTCTGCCTTGGTTTATCTGAAGGTGCTTCCATATTGCCCCTAGTCATTTAAAAGCAGTCTCAAGATTGCCTTCACATTTTCCCACCTGAAATGCATAGAGGAAAGGATGAAAATCATTATCTTTTTCCAAGTTGCTGCCGGTCTTTCAGGGACACAATTCCTCCCATCCCCAATGAAGGGAATGGGAAGGAATCCTGAAGCTTTGTAAGCCTGCTCACCCTGTGCTGAAGAAAAGTGGGAAACAGACCATTTTTGGTCCATTTTTTTTTCTTGGTCCTTTTATCTGGGCTATTGAGATCATACTGCAAAGCCTTCAAGCTATCATTTTCCTTACAGGGCCTGTAAGGAAGCTCAGGAGTAGGGAAATGAAACCAGAAAAAGTTAAGAAAAAACTAGCTTTGTAGGAGTTCCAACCACACTGCAGCTGAATTAAAGCAGCTTGACTCTCCAACACTGTTGCCATCCTAGAAACAGAGACCTGAAGCTGCTCTCAAACTGGCACAAATTCTTAAAATGGAAGTGCTCTGAAAGCAAAGCAAATTTTGAATTTCTTCTGCAATGCTGCAGCTCTGTAAAACTTACTTGGAGATTTTAATTTAATTTGTAGGTGTATGTGAGTCACTAGAAAAGCACATTTTATGGGTTATTGTGCTGTATGGTAGTAACTCACTATGATTGATTTTATAAACTGTGATTAAAATAGTCATGGCTTATTCTGATATGTGACCTAGCCTATAACTTTCTTGTACTGGAAGTGACATGTAATGAATACCATCCTAAACCTGTCCAATACTGTTTAATATACCACTGAAATGAGCAAGCATTTAGCTGTAGCGTTAAGAGAAGATTAACATGATAAAAACCTGAGTTTCTGGTACTAATCCTGGTACTAATTCTGGTACCATTGTCTGAAATGGTATAGGTTCTCCTGCTTGAGCAGGGGGTTGGATTAGAAGACCTCCAAGATCCCTTCCAGCTCTATTCTGTGAGGACATACAATTGCCTTGCAGAATCAAGGAGTCTAATCCAAAGTGGTTTTGAGTTATTTAGTTTGTATGACAGGTTTCAGCATGGATTAAACTTACTTTGGAATATATTTTCTTTATGTCAAAGTCATGACAAAACATAGATTTTTAATTATCCAAATGTTTTGTCTATTTTCAGTGTGACTCCAAGAAAATTGAAGTTTAATTTTTTTAGTCATTTTTTTCTATCAGAGCTTTGCAAGAGGAAAGGACTTTCACTAATCAATTAATAAAAATCTCTTGATCAGATAGTTAGCTGATGATGCCACCTAATGGCTAAATGGGGGCAGCTTTAACAAAGACAATAATTGAAAGATTTCCTTTAAGTATGTTTCTGGTTCAAAAATCACACAGGCCTTAATCTCAAACTATTAGAATTATTTATCTCAAAGAGGTTTGTGTTGCTTTCAGATCAAACTATTCTAAGGCAACTTGCAATCAACCCATCACATGCAACAAATAATACAAGATTAAAGACTTTAGGTCTCTTACTGCCAACTAAGGGATGTTGAAGTTAAACTAACCAAGATCTTTAAAGCTTGTAATCTTCTAAACTAGTCTTCCTCTAACTGGTTCTATTTGTGCATGCTACACTTTGATAATCTCCAGCCAAACTGAGGAGCATCAGTTGAGGAAAACAGATTCAAACAAATGGACTCACTGGAATAAAGGTTCACAAATTGTGGTCTGATGGCTCCTGAACAATCTAATTCACTCTTCCCCTCCCTACCCTGAGGGCTCTGCACATTTCTCCAGCAATTTGGAGCCACAATTTTTAAAAACTAATTTTTATTTCATTTTGGAATCCTGTGGACAACACTTGAAAATGGAGGGATGCCTACAGATTCCAAGTTGTTATCCTGGCTGATACGATGCCAATAAAAGGTCACAATAATGACAGAGTGATTCCCATAAGAGAAAAAGTAGGGAAATGCTGAACTAAGGCTTATGTTATTTTTAAATAAAGTAGAATAAAATAGCTGCTGAGAGGCATATTGATTGCAGTGGGGTACAAGTGTATTTATTTCATTTCTAGGCTACCCAATTCTATTATGACTCTGGGTGGTACAAAATGTACTAAATTTAAAATGATCTAGTGGACGTAATAAAAAAGGATAGTATCGTGAAAAAGATATGAGTTGTGAAAAGCAATCACAATTTCACAATTTGAGCAATCCACACAAGGGGGACACTACATGTTCTAGCCCAAGTTCTGGGGAAAAAGCCAGGCTGAAGGTCTCATTTAAGTAAGGTCCAAATGGGAGCCATATGAATCTCTGGAGAATGTCATTCCAGAGGGCAGGTGCTAAAACAAAGAAGGCACTATAAATAAATAAGGCTAATTCATGTCATCCGTGAGTCTTGAGCATATTATCTATGAAGTCAATTTTATCTTTTATGATAGGCTAATTATTAGCTTGGAATATGGGGGATAAATAATTCCATATGTTCTTATCCCACTCACCATGTCTTTACTTATCCCCCTCTTCTTCTAATCTCCATTAAACCAGACAACTTATTTATATAATGTTTTTGAAACTCCTGAAGACAGCAGAATATAGTTAATGAACAGACTATGTAGGTGCAGAAGTAATATTTCCTTGTCTGGCTAGATCTAATTAAACCAAAAAACACAGCAGAGGAGACTGATGTGATCTAATTGATTTTACATAAACCAGAGTGCAATTAAAGCAGCTTCCCTATCTAACAAATGTCACTTATTGATCATCAGGTATCACTTGGAGGGGTGCTTTTGTTCCTTGCTTGGATGCAAAACTCTACTCCATAATAGGATCTCAGAAGGAGGTGTATTCAGTTGGCTGCATTCACTGCTGAGAGGGATGGGAGCTGCAGTTTCAAAACTTTAACTGATCCCAAAAGGGGCTGTGGGAAATAATTGTATCGAGGTGTTTTTACACATGGATTTGGTTTTATGCATGTGATGTCAACTATTGCAGGTTTTTATTTATTGGTTTATTAATTTTATATCGCTACCCATCTCAATATAAGGTTCTGGGTGGCTCACAAACAATTAAAAATAGTATAAAAACAACAAAACAATACAATGTAAAACCATATAAAATCATATAACAAAATTCATAGTGAAATAATCATTTCTATCCATAACAACCAATACAGGTAGTCCTCAACTTACCACCATAATTGAGCCCAAAATTTCTGTTGTTAAGTGAGACATTTGTTAAGTGAGTTTTGCTCCATTTTATGACCTTTCTTGCCACAGGTTTTAAGTGAATCACTGCAGTTGATTAAGTTAGTAACACGGTTGTTAAGTGAATCTGGCTTCCCCATTGATTTTGCTTGTCAAAAGTTTGCAAAAGGATCACATGACTGTGGGACACAGTAACAGTCATAAGTATTGTCATAGAAAAACCCAATGAAAAAGACAAGAGACAGCAGCACAAAACAATAATTCTTACTTTAAGATTAAGAGGTTTATTTTGCTAATGATTTGGAACATAGCAAGCATAATAACACAACATCACTTACATTAATAACCCATTGCAATGAGGTCCACTGACATAGCAGTTCCGATAAGGACAGCTATAGACCAATGGCAAATCAATCAGGTCCAGACCCAACTCTTTATACCCTTTTCCATTCTAAGACTGTAGTCAGATGGTCTGCTGACTTTTGCTGATTTCTGCTGACCTTTGCTAACTTTCTACTGACTTCCTGCTGACCTTCTGCTGAACATAACATTCTACATATACCCATGTACATTGGAATCCGCATCCATCAGCTACTTTCAGTTCCCCTTTTCCCAGGGTTACAATACTCATGTTCCAAATATACACAGAACTACCTACTTTGCAATTTCATATTGCACAAAGCTCAGCAGATTACAAATAATACGTCCATATTGTGAAACAATATAGAGTTCAAGTTAAAGCTTTGTTTTAAATCACTACTGTGGGGCCTATCTCAGGTTTGCTCCAGCCTCATCTTGTTATATGAGGAGGGGGCTATATTTTCATCTCCCACAGTATGAACCAGTTGCCAAGCATCTGAATTTTGATCACATGATCATGGGAATGCTACAAAGGTTATAAGTGTGAAAAATGGTCATAAGTCACTTTTTTCAGTGCTGTTGTAACTTTGAATGGTCACTAAATGAACTGTTTTAAGTCAAGGATTACCTGTACAGCTACTATACCAGCTCTACCATACTCCCATTGGCAAAGCCATGTATTCAAGACCTTGCAAAAATCCAGTGAAGTCAGACCTGATCTGATCTCCAGGGGAGGTGGGGTGATGTTCTGCAGGGCAGCTGCTATGACAGAAAAGCCTCTCTTCCTGGACCCCAACAGATGATACTCCCTGGTTGACAGGACCCAGTGCATACCCTTCATGTCAGACCTGATGGAATGGGTTGATGTGATTGGAAAGAGGCAGTACCTCAAATAATACAACCAATTTTGGTTTATTGGTTTATTTAGTATGCTTAACATACTACCGGTACTGACGAAGACCTGATGGTCTTTTGGAGTAGTAATGCTCTTAGCATGAATGTGGCTCAGTGAAATATGAACTGAATCAATTGGCATATTAAACATCAGTGAATTGAAAATACTCACAAAAACATTGTATAATGTTGTATAAAATGACCAGGTTCAAAATATCCTACTTCAGATGCATTAAGTGAAGACCCAGCTGGATCTCTGGAGAAAGCTCTAATCTTGGAGAAAATGAAAGGGAAGAAGACAAACAACAGCAAGGAAGTTACAGTGGTGCTGGGTGTACCTTAGAAGACCTGATGGACCAGGTTGGGAACAGATATTCCAAGGGGAAAATCTATTTATGTGGTTGCTATAAACTGACACATAATCACCAGTTTAAAACATAATTTACTTTCTTTTTTAAAATGCTACACTGTTATTTTATGTTAACAATGCACATTAATCCACTTTCAAATAATTGTGAAAAGCAAGCTACCACTTAATAGATGAATTAGGAATGCATTAAGATCGCCAGTTATTGCTGCTATATTTATTCAATAGATTTTAGAGTTATATAGTGAGTTATAGACGATATTGTGATTTTACAGAATACTATACTTCTTGACCTTATGGTCTTCTATAACTATTTTTGCTTATTTCAGTAATGTAAAACTCCCTGTATAATGAAACTGAAGCTGTCTTTTGATTTTATAAGACATTTATATTTAGTAGACATCCTTTATTCACCTATTAAAGATGGAAGAATCCTCTCATTTTGCAACTGGCCACCCAAGCCACAAACAGCCTATTACTTTGCAAAGTCTGCAACAAGCTATTATGGCATCAAAATGAAGACATATCCAACATTATCATCATAATCATCATAATTTTCACAATTATGTAATTTGGGTCAACTGTGTTATGACAGCTGATTCAAGTCATGTGACAATATCACGATGCACACATAAACCTTTTGTTTCTCCACCACTACCACAAAGACACTCCCACCCTTTGTCACAAATAATTTTGGGTGTCTCTGGGTTTACTATTATCTTTGTAATTACATCCAACTTCTGTTAGTGATGTTCAAACAAGCCACCATCACACTCCTTTCAAAGAAATAAAATTAAGCAACAGGCAACCTATAATAAAAGCATAGCTAATTCAGGCTAAGTGTAATGACAAGTAAAGCACCTATAATGCACTATAATTAGTTTGTACTCATCCAATTATATCTGAAACCCCAGGAAGATTTCATTGTGCTTCTCTGAATTATTCTGCTACCTGAGCATGAAACAACAAGTCTCTCCAAACAAGCCATATATCACAGAGCAATTTGATTTTGTTGATAATACTTTATTTCTTGAACACAACTGCAGTTATAGTATGTTTTATTATTTATATATGTGTGTGTGTGTGTATAGAGGTGTAGAGATACAACAAATATTAAATCTTTACAATGCAATTTTATCACATACTTTACAATACAGTAATATGGCAAAAAGAGAGTCAGTTTGGTGTAGTAAGGCATCAGGCTAGAAACCAGGAGGGATTGAGTTCTAATCCTGTCTTAGGCAAAGACAGCTGAGTGACTTTGGGCCAGTCACACTCTCTCAGCCCTAAGAAGCAGACAAAGACAAATCACTTCTAAAATCTCTCTCTCTCTCTTTTCTTTGTAAATCTATATCACAATTATCATTGCCTTTTCCCATGCAGAACAAACTGATCCTTTGCCATTGTCCCTAAAGTGATCATCTGCCTCTGGCATTTTCTTGTATTGTTGCTGCCCAAGACAGGTTTATTGCTTTCGCTGTGATCTTTATGTCTTGGATGACCCTGCTAGGAATATTCTTGGCATATATTCCTGACATTTTTTGCTTATCCCTCCCAGAAGCAAACAGGCAGTACAGGAGGACTTGTGTGGATATGTGTGTGTGTGGTGGGGGGGGGGGTTATATACCTAAAGCTCAATCAGGCATTATACAGGCAGATGAATTTGTGGGGGTCTAGGCACCCAGTCTCTTTAGCAGTCAAAGACAAAATGACCATAGAGGGCAATGTCCAGCAAATGAACAGGTGAATTTGTGCCTGGTAGTCCAAAGTAGCCAATAGGAACTGGACAGATTTCCAACCCCTAACTGCAATGCTACTAACATAATCAATGAGGCATTGTAAATCATTCATATGGCTTGTCTTGTGTTGGGAGAAGAAAACACTAGAACAGCTAAAGATGGTTTTAAGCAAACTATACAGCAGGCATGAACAAGTTGGTGATATCATGTGACCATATTGTCACAAAACCGTTAAAGTGCACTTTTGCAGGACATAAGGATTAGCCATACAACAGGTGGTGAGGTGGTTGGTTTTTTGTTTTGTTTTGGTTATTCATTGATTTATACATTGACTTTTCTTATATTCTGAGTTGCTATCTTGCGTATTCTAGTTGCCACCAGATGGATCCATAGAAATTGACCTCTGCCAATCATTAGAGCTTTGATCAATCAAAGGTTTCAGAAAACACTTTTACTGAGCAGAAGGGATAGACTAGGTAGCCTTGAGTCATACCCATGCAGTACACAGCCATTACCTGATAAAAAGTACAAGTCAGCTTTGTAATATTTTGGATTAAGCCCAATTTTAGTTCAATCATGTTCTTGCTATTTTATGTAACCTAGGATCTCTAATGTTGAGATCACATACTCTTGCCTTGCCTGCATCCCACTGTGGTGCACTGATCCGGTGTTAGGCTGTAATTATAACCATGTTTTAGTCTATGTTTTACAATGTAGCTCATGTAACTATTTTCAGTGAGCCGAGCAAAACCATAAAATCGCTGAGCCATTCATTCTGTAATTCAGCCATGTACAGTATTAAGATAAGTCGAATAATCTTTTTACTTCTCCAAAATTGGTTCTAAAAAACAATTCAAGAAGAAGCAATTCAAAGACCGCTTCCTACGGTAGGAGTAAGGACAGTCCCGCTAAATATGGTTTTCACTCAATTTTTAAAAAGCACATCCCAGCTACCATCATTGCCGCAGACCCTTCAGCTACCAGACACGTGGTCTCAATATCTAAGTCATGGATCATTCAGAGATGCCAAGTAGTTTAATTCCATCTTCCAAACTAAAGTGTTACTCAAAAACGCTCAAACTCGGATTCTGTCGAGCCTCCCCGGAACAGGAAAAGCGTAAGAGGAATTTGCTCGCGTACTAGACTAGAGGCTTTTAAAGCAGCGAACTGCGAGGAAACTCCCACCGCTAGAGGGCGAGCGACTACCTCTGCGCGGTTCTTCCTTCCTTCTGGGAATCGAAACTGAACCGCGGGAAGCGCACACCTCCATCCGTCCCCCTTCTTTCCATTCCTTAGCTCCTCCGGCTAACCCGCACGTGCGTGCCACAACAGCCAATGGCGACCGAGTTTGTTGCGCAGAGCCAATCAGCTGTATCTTAATGGGAAGCAAGTGCCTTGCCGGGTGATTCTTAGCGTTATGGCTGCTTGCTGTGCGGCTTGCTGTTCGTGGCTGAGATGGAGGACGAAGTCAGTGGGGACTGCTGTGATAGCAGCCTCCCGCGAAGTAGGCCCTATGGGTCTTCGATTGAGAGGGCCCGGCTGCCTTCGCCTTATGCGGCTGAGTTCGACGACAAGCTTTAATAGTTCTCCTGCCACCTCTGTAGCGATGACTGTAGATGTTGGAAGCAAGTAAGAAAAGACAGGAAGGCTGCCTCCTTATCAAGGGAGGGATCTTCCCCCCCCCCAATAGGAAAATCTGCGCATGGTTGATAAACCGCTGGAGAATCTTTCCAAAGCGTAGTTAAGTTTCGGAGTAGCTGAAGTGGTTCTGACCACGTGCAGGTTGACTTCCTCCCTGGGCTGTTTGTGTTTTTTTAATTGTTTATGCAGAATTACTTCAGGCTGGATGGAGCACAATATGTTTCCTCCTGTCACTTTGAAATTCTCTGTTGCATCCAGTATTTTCTGTAGAATTAAAAAGATGTTGGATTGAGATGAACGGATTCTAAGGTTAACTAAACATCAACATGTTTATGTTCTTCCTTTTCTAGGAAATTGGAAATATCTTCAGGAAAACTAGCCAAATTTGCTGATGGTTGTGCTGTAGTTAAGGTATTCACTTCACTGTGAAATAATTTTGTTCATAACATTCAGAAGTTTGTGGGCTGCTTTTTCCCCTCAATTTTTATCCTAAAAATATAATAGATCCTGTGAATAGAGTTAGCATGATTAATCTCAGTTTCTTTGTTTTTTGTATGTTTAAATTAAGCTAGGTGATACAGCAGTGATGGTGACAGCGGTCAGTAAAACAAAAGCTTCTCAATCTCAGTTCCTGCCTTTGGTGGTATGTATTTCAATAAAAGTTCTAAAAGATTACATGCCAAGCATAATGCTACAGAAAGTCCTCGACTTATGACCACAATCGAGCCCAAAATTTATGTTGCTATGTGAGAAATTTGTTAAGTGCCCCATTTTATGACTTTCTTTGCTGTTAATTGAATCACTGCAGTTGTTAATTAGTAACACGATTGTTAAGTGAATCTGGCTTCCTCATTGACTGCTTGTCAGAAGGTCACAAAAGGGGATTGCATGACTCCTGGAAACTACAACTGTCATAAATATGAACCACTTGTCAAGTATTCAGATGTAAATCACATGACCATGGGGATGCTGCAATGATCGTAAGTGAAAAATGGTCACAACTTACTTTTTTCAGTGCAGTTGTAACTTTGAACAGTCACTAAATGAACTGTTGTAAGTCGAGGGCTACCTGTATAACTTTTGGTCATAATGCAGAACATTTGTCAAAATAGTAAGATTTTTAGATGTTGTATTGAAAAATATTTCATAGTTCTGAATAGACCAGGTAAACTGGAATATTTATTCCTGATTCATTACATAAAATGTCACCTTGTCTTAAAAATTCAAAACAAAATTCTTCTTCTTGCATTAGGTTGACTATCGGCAAAAGAGTGCTGCTGTAGGAAGAATACCTACCAATTACTTGAGAAGAGAACTGGGTACTACAGATCATGAAATTCTTACAAGCAGATTAATAGGTATGAAGTATAAACATTAAGTAGTCTTATTTATAAGTCTTGGTTTTCTTTAAAAGACAAATTGTAGAAACAGTTCTGAATTGGATCATATTCAGTTAATTATATCTGTGAAATTGGATTAATAAATGATATACTTATTCTGTATCTAATGTAGCACTTATGGTATCTGCTCAAGAGAGCTATATATGTTTTAGAACAAGTCCTTATGAATGGATTGCTACTTGCTTTCTACTGTAAGGTTTGGTCAGAACAAACTAATACATTTTGCCTGGCATACTAAATACTACTATATAACCAGTCACTCTGGATAGCAAGATGGGTGACATGATTCAATCACAGTGTCAATCTGAATTTCAAACCACTGATATTTTCATTCGATAAAAAGTTAGTCATGTACTTTCTCCAGATGTTTGGGAGGGAGATTGGCCAGAAAGCGAAGAGAAAAAGATGGGAGGAGAAGGGAGTTTTGTTTCTCTTTTCGTCTCAGGCTCCCTCCTGCTTTGTTGTGCCTTTCTTGCCTTCCATGCTAAAAGTACATGTGCTGTTTCTTGGGAGAGAGGTGGAAGAACCTGGTACCATGTAGCAGCAGCAGTCGGATGTTTGGGGAAAGCAAACCCCACCACCACCCCCATGCTTCTTTGCTGGGATATGAGGCACCTTTGCAAATTATTCCAACAAATTCCTGTTGCTCCTAAGCAGCCACGCATGTGGAGGTTTAGCATACTTGATTTCAGCAGGAAGCATTTTCAGCATCAGAGCAAAGAAGCAGTAATGAGGTATGAAGCATGGGATGCCTCAGGAGAGTGTGTGAGAGTGCATGCATCTCTGAGTAGAGAGACAAGTCATGCACAGTCTGCAACTACCTTCCCAGGGTCTTCCCCACTCCCATGAGGCACCCTGCACCCTGGGTCTCCATCTGCTTAACCACCCACAAGATTGCTTAACAACCACTGCTGGGATTGCAGCCATTGAGTGAAGCAGTCACATGATGTTTTGTTTAACAGCCACTTTGCTTAATGACCAAGATTCTGGTCCCAATTGTGGTTGTAAGTCAAGGACTACCTGTACTAATAGGTTCTTTATGCTTTTCTGTATCTGGTGAAAATGTACATGGAAGCCATCCAGTAGAAATCAGATGTGACAATGAGCCTTATTCCATATTTTCTTTTTCCTAAAAGGAATGGAATTCTTGAGCTAGTATCTAGAAACAATTTTGTGAATGGGGGAAAATAAGCTGAAATTTAATATGGACAAAATAGAGGCATTATTTGTAGGAAATTAACACCTTTTTCCTTTGGGTTAGGTTTTTTTTTGAGGGAGTAAACTCTTGCTTAATAGCAGAACTATGATTTAAATTTGAGGAATTCTTGGGACTGATCTATGTTATTATTGATAGTGCTCATTTTATTTTTGCTATTTTCTTATTACAGAGATAGTATGATGGGCTGTCAGATATTTTAGATTTCATCAATGTGAACCACCATATTCAAAGGATTCTGGGAGTTATAGCCCCAAAAATCTTGAGTTTTTATTTTTATATGGGTGTTTATTTTGTTATTTAACAATAGTCTGCACAAAAAAACAAAGAAATAATATTCTATTTTAATAAACATGTGATTTTGGCTTCTAGAACATTATTCTAAGTTTATTTTATTTGTTTATTAAATTTATATGCTGCCCAACTCACCATCAAGTGACTAGGCAGCTTACAACTAGATAAAAATGTGAATATAAAACATTAAAATGTTAGAATGATAAATCAGAATTTCTTCTAATAAACCAGTTGAGAAAGCTTTTAAAATCCATCAACAAATAGTTTGCATTTTCAAGAAATATCTTAGCATTGAACAATGATTAGTTTTTCTGTCAACAAGAAATAGACAACCAGCTCCTTATTTTTAAGTGAGGTACAAGTAGTACCTTGACATAAGACCACAGCTGAGCCTAAAATAAACGAATCTGGCTTTGCCATTGACTTTGCTTATTAGAAGGTTACAAAAGGTGATCTCATGACCCTGGGACACTGCAACAGTCATGCATACATGCCAGTTGCCAAGTGTCCAAATTTTGATCACGTGACCATAAGGATGCTGAAATGGTCAGAAATGTGAAAAATGGTCATAAGTCACTTTTTTCAGTTCCGCTATAACTTCAAACAGTCACTAAATGAATGGTTGTAAATCGAGGACTACTTGTAGTGGATCATATAAATAAATGCAACAAGCCTAATTCTGGAAAATATTTGACTAAAATAACAATTTTTTTTATTATAAAAGCCATATTGCAAGGTTGTTACCTTTATAGATGATCTGAGCATTTTTAAATAAATTAATTAATTTTCTGGGTTTTTTATACAATTTTTTAAAACCTTTTTAAATATTATATTTTACAGATCGGTCAATCCGACCACTTTTTCCAGCCGGCTACTGTTACGATACACAGGTAGGCTACTTTGGTCACTTCTAATTTTCTGTCTAGTTAACAGTGCAATATTGGTGCTAAGTAGCTACTTAGTAATGTAGAATCCAATTTGTTTTTCTGTTATAGAATTGCTTTTGTTGCTGGAATTGGCAAGGAACAATTTCCTTTTCTTTTTTGTGCCCTCCAAAACTTTGGAAATTTAATGGATGTGTTAATGCATTCCCAAACCAGCTTCAATTCAAAGGAGCATTTTTCTTTAATGTGTTTCCCATTTGATAAAAGCATAGAGACTTCAAGGAGATGAAAGAAGAAATAAGCCTAATCATATGAGTGAAAATATGCAGCATTTTATCCTAGTTTCTTGTGGTTTGGACAGTATCAATGCTGTTTAGTAAAACTTGGTTTTCCTCTAAGAAAGAGTACTTCTTAAAATTATTTGCTCATTTCTCCATCTTAACTGAATGTTCTGCCATGCTTCTAGTTGCTTTAATTTTTTTTACAATTTAAGTAATATTTCTGCACATCATTTGGGTTCTCAACTAATACAAAAGTTGTGTTTATGTTCTCAGACAATATGTCTAACTCATTTCAAGTATTCCTTATCCATTTGTCTATAAATGCATTAAACAACCAAAGAGACATGATACATTCTTGCTCAGTATTGAACCATTTGTCAGGCTATTGAAATTTAGTATTCAATACTGTTAACTCAAACTGTATTATTTGTTTTTCCTGTGCCAGATCATTTGTAATCTTCTAGCTGTAGATGATGCCTACAGTCCTGAGGTACAGGCCATTAATGCAGGTAATGATTTTTTTTAAAAAAAAATTTTTCCTCTGGAATAAGTAGACCTAGTGAAAAATCATAAGCAGTTTTAAATAATGAATCTTACTGTTTTTAGCTTCCGCAGCTCTTGCATTATCAGATATTCCATGGAATGGACCTATTGGTGAGTACAGATTATAATTTAAGCTATTATTTAGGTTTTTAAGAATATACCACATATATTTTTTTTTTAATTTAAATATTGGGAGTTACAACCAAAAGATCATGACTACTTCCAGTCCTAGCACTTGAGATTGTGTTTCCCCATTCTAAGTCACCATAATCTGATTGTAAACAAGTGCCAGAGATGCACCAGTGAAGTAGCTTTTCTCATACATTATATTCACTATTGTTTTAATATCCTCTCAAATTTAAGCAAAGAAAAAATTCCCTTATTTCCTTTCCTTCCTTTGATGAATTTGACACAAGCACCGTGTGGGAATTGTCTTTGTGGTGTAGCTTTTAAAACATTTGCTCAATAAAGCAAAATATTTGAAGCAACAAATTTGATAAGTAGTACATTATTATCTAAGCTGTATTTTTTGTGATTCAAAAACATTGAAAAGGTTCACAAATTATTGATTTTATTGTTTAATTTGTATTTGATTTGATTTGCATAACTGATGGAATATCTTAATTTATGGAGTACCTTCTTAGGAGCTGTAAGAGTTGGAATGATTGATGGAGAAGTTGTTGTTAATCCCACTCGAAAAGAAATGGCTTCTAGTACTTTGAATTTAGTGGTTTCTGGAGCCCCTCGGAGCCATATTGGTAAGTGGTTCAAATAAGCATATAGAGATAGTTCTTGACTTGACGCTGGTTGTTTAATGAATATTTGGACTTATGATGGCCTCAGAAGTGCTTTATGGCCTCTAAAGCACTTCTAGATGTCATAAAATCCCTCCCCCATAGCCACATGACTACATTTTGGTCACTTGGCAACTGGCTTACATTTGCAACTTTTGCAACGATTCACTTAACAATTACATGATTTGGACATACAGCCCTATGATTTGCTTAGTGTCCACCATAAAAAGAGTCATAAAATCAGGCCCAGTCATACAGTATATTGATTTACAACTGTCACAATTTATAACTGAAATTCTGGTCCCAATTGTAGGTTGAGAAGTACCTAGCTTTGATTAAAAAAAGACTGAACAATTTTATTTCTACATGGAAACCCCTTTTGGACTTTTTGCCAGAAACTGAAAGAAATGAAATTTTGTTTTTGGAAATTATAAATCCCATATTAGAATTTTATGAGATTATAGAAATATTGTGTATTTTGAACTGTTGTGCAGAGCAGGGGTATGAAATGTACTGCATTTTGCACCATCTGAAATTTCTGGATGCTCTTCAAGAGCAGCCTCATGTAGAATGTGCTACAACAGGAGTATCAAACTGCCGGCCCATGGGCCACATGCGTCATGCCGAAACTGCGCCCACCCCATTGCCGGCAATGGAGAAAAAGTTGCGATACGTCGCAACACGTCACATGATGTTGCGAGTTTGACATCCCTGTGTTAGAATAATGTGGGAAGCAACTAGGACATGAGTGACTGAGTGTAGGACCTCCCAATCCAGGTATGGGCACAACTGGTGCACAACCCAAAGTTGTGCAAAGGCCCTCTAGCTACAACAGCAACCTTTTCCTTGAGCAGTCATCTTGAGTCCAGAAGGATCTCCAGGTTGTGCATTGGCTCTGTATAGGTAGTGCAGCCCTCTGTCCTGGGAAACTCGCACTGTAGTCCATCACGCCACCTTCCTCTTTGTAGACAAATTCCATCACATCCATTCAATCTTACCAGAGTTGAGTTGAAGCCTGTTGTTCCCCTTCCAAACCTCTACATCCTCCAGGACCAAGGCAGGATGTCAATACCATTGCTTGCTTCACCATGTGTATAGATATACAGCTGGGTATCATCAGCATACTTATGATACCTTACCACATGATTACCATTAACTTCTCTCAGCTGCTTCATGTAGATGTTGAACAGGAAGTGAAGAGAACCTTGTGGCATCCCACAGTGTGTAGGGGCTGAGGGCAGGACCTCTAGTTCCCAATCCACACTGACTGGAACCAGCAATGGGGGAAAGAAGAAAACCAATACTGTACTGTGCTACTCACCCCAATCCCGACAACTAGTCCAGAAAGATATGTTTGATGATATTTTGTCACTTTTCTTCTGAAAGTCTTTTTGGCGTACCTGACTAAACACTTTTTTTAAGATACTAAATCTGTTTCATCCTCCAATGCCTACTTCCAAATAGTACTTTTTTGTCACAATTAGTAAGCATTTTTTTTACAATTGTCTTTCAAGATAAACTATTTCCCCAGAACAGTTGGTTTATTCTTTGCTAATTTTGTTATTATTTTACTGTTTTTTTGGTAGCCACCCAGAGTTGCATTTGCTAGATGGGCAGCCATATAGGTTCATTAAATAAAATACTTAATACTTCTGAGTCACAAAAATCTTGCAAAGAAGCTAGCTGTCTGAAATATGGACTTAGGTATTTTTTGCTGACGTTTATCGCTGTTTGCCAGTGACTCAGTTTAACTTGTAATTATTTGAGGAAGGTTCTAAAGTAGTGTTTCCAAGCTAGAGCAGAAAAAGCTAAGTGAAATAGGATAGATTTCTTCATAGCAAAGCAGTTAAATCTTCATATGTGTGAATCTTAATTCATTAAGACCCATTTATATAATATAGGCTGGCCATTTCTTTGTCTTAGAAATTTTGTTGATAGCTAGTATATTTCATACTGAAGGCTGTTGGAGTGATTAACCACTTCTCAATTTTATTCAATAGTTATGTTGGAAGCTGCAGCAGACAACATCCTGCAACAGGATTTCTGCCATGCCATCAAAGTAGGTTTGAAGCATACCCAGCAGATCATTCAAGGCATACAGCAGCTGGAAAGAGAGCAAAGAATCAAAAAGAGAACTGACCAGAAGTTATTCATTGCCCCTGAGGAGATTGTGAAATATGCACAACAGTAAGTGTGGACACAGGCATCTGGAGAACTGTAATTGAATGTGCATTAGCTTCTTGTATTCTTTCTTACTTAAAAATAACTGTAGCTACATAATTGTTGCACATATATTCCAAACATGCTGCCTGATGTCAAATGACTGAAGCGGCACAAAAATATTATACTTTCTTCAAATCCCATTTTATACAGGTAGTCCTCAACTTATTTAATGACCGTTCAAAGTTACAACAGCAGTGAAAAAGTGACTTATGACCATTTTTTTTCATATTTATGACTATTGCAGCATCCCTATGGTCATGTGATCAAAATTTAGACGCTTGGCAACTGACTCATACTTATCACGGTTGCAGTGTCCCACGGTCATGTGGTCACCTTTTGCCGCCACCTGACAAGCAAAATCAATGGGGAAACCAGATTCAATTAACAACCATGGCACTAACTTAACAACTGCAGGGATTCACTTAACTGTGGCAAGAAAGGTTGTATAATAGGACAAAACTCACTTAGTAACAGAAATTTTGGACTCAATTGTGATTGTAACTCGAGGACTATTTGTATTTGAATATACACTTAACAAACATAGGTAGAACTAGATAGGATAAATTCTGAAGATGTACAATTTGCAGAAATGTTACAGCTATGAAACAGAAAATATGTTTCAATGAAAAACAAACTTAGAAGAAAATGAAAGTACATGTACTGTTTAATATATTCCTACATAATAATTTAAAAACAAATTAGGCGAGCTCCTTTTAAAAGTTTAGTAAAGCAGGTACTTTATAGGATCGTGAAATTTATACCATTTAGCGCTCTTTCAATTAAATTAATCACATTCTTAATAAGGCTTCATGTGGCATCTTCAAAGGTGTCCTAATACCTACGAGGTTATATAAAGTCAGGTCACTAGTGGCAGCACTTTTGTGCTCTTGAGTTCTATTTGGTCTCCTAGCCTGAAGTTGACTGTGCCAAATCTGCATCATTCTTTTTTGCCAATATTCCATTATCTCCCAACCCAGGTTAGATATCAATTTGTGTCTTTGGAAGTATGTAAAAACATGCTTAAAAATGTGGAGAAGAGGGCTGCTTAGAGCAAGAGTCCCCAGCCTTTACGGCTTGACATGGCAAGGGGGGAACTGGCCTGCGACTTGTGCAGGTTGAGCTGTGTGTGCATGCACGCGCCGGTCACTGGTAGCACAAGGCAAGCTGCACACACGTGCGCCAGCCAGCTGATTGTGCAAGTTGAGCTGTGTGCACTTACCGGTCGCAAAAGTCAAGCTATGCGCCGGCCAGCCACTGGTGCAGCCTGGTTCCAAACAAGTCATGGCCCAGTAGAGGGCCGTAGCCCGGGGGTTGGGGACCTCTGGCTTAGAGAATACTGCACCTGAAAGTTATCACAATCAGTTCATTTACTACATGGGTGTCAAATTCGCCATGTCACGTGATGTGTCACGATGTATCGTGACTTTTTGCATTGCCGGCAATGGGGTGGGCACGGCTTTGGTATAATGAAACCGGCCCGTGGGCTGGCAGTTTGACACTCCTGATTTACTAAAACGTCTCTTCCTGGCTTCTTTCCTAATTTCAAAGGATGAAGCTACATTTCTAAATTGTATTCATTTCCCTCAACATAACATTGAGAAGATTTTGTTTGCTAGATTATGTTTATTTTTTGGATTTTAAATACATATAATAGGTCTTATTAGTATATACTCTTCATTTTGTGCTCTAAACACAGGTGTTTGGATACTTGCTGGATTATTGTACAGGAAACCTTTGCTTAAATAGACTAATGACGAGAAAGGGTGCTTAGTAAAACCAAACATTTATTAAATGGCAAATGGGTCTTTTTTAAACCAAAGCACATGATAAAATCTACTCTTAATATTGAATACTCATTTTGAGTGGAAGCAGCAAGCATAGTCTAGACTGCTTTGCTAAATATGGACACTGTACAATGTTTGGGAGAAAGTTTGTTATTGCCTGCAATTCAAATAAAATTCACTTCAGCATATTTTGTAAATTAAAAGCAAACTTCACTAAACCAGTTTTTTTAGATTTGGGGGTTTACTCTTTCAAAGCAGAAGAAAAATTCAACATACACAATATGAATGAAGTTTTTTATTAAAGTATGAACTTACTACATTGTTTACTTATTTTTCTGTGCTTCCTCCTCCACCTCTGCAAAGACTTGCATCTGAAAAAGTCACAGCAGTATTTTCAGACTTCACACATGATAAAGTAAGTATTTGCATTCATGTAATCAGTTGCAGCAGTGTCCCTTCTAGATTTTCTTTCTGCATCCCAATAGGGCTACGTACTGATCTAGCTTCAAGAGGCAAAAGATGATTCAAAACACCGAATCACTAGGAATTGGGCAAGCGTAAAAAATTAATTAACATAACATCTGGCAGCAATTCTTTAGCAAAACTGCATGTGGCAGCAAGAAAAAGATCCATGTTTATGAGAAAAGAAATGAAAGTATTAACAAATACATAAAGTTTCAGTTCACCTTTCTTCTTATGAAGCAGGACCACTCCCAGGCCATGGTCTGGGCTATGGTCCAGGGACTACTATTGTCTGCAAAGATACTCCAGGTTATCCATAGTCTATGTACCATATAAATTTGATAAAATTTAAAACAAATCCCCCACATTATTTTAAAATACCCCATATATCAGGAGAGTGCAAAATCCATAGATGTAGCCATTTTTTTATTACTTCCAATTTATTTTTGGTATCCCATAGTAGTGTTAGATACATAATCATGATTGCAATTATCTGGTTACTGACTCTTGGCCCAAAAGCTTGCAATGGCAATACCCTGGTCCACATCGAAGATTGGAACCTCCTAGTCCATCTGCAATAAGTTTAAAGTAATCTATAGAATTTGTATCTATTTTTTTTTTATCTTGAACATGGTTTTCTTGTACATGATAAATTCCCTGCCACTCTTAGACATTCCTCTAGTCTAATGAGAACGTGAAAGTGGCTTTTCCATATCTGCTACAGACTTTAGAACTCCCTGCAAATGAAGTTGTGTTTTCTGCCTCTATATTATCCTTCAGCAAGACATTTAAAGTTCTGGAGTGATTTTGAACTGGTCGATTCTTTTCTTAATTATATATTCTCATTTTAATAAATGGGATTTTGTGTTTGAATTCTATTTTGCATCTATCTTTTGCTATCTTGAGCACTATTGATGAAAGAAAGACATAAATTTAATAACTACATAGACATTTTGCATTCTAGATTTCAAGAGATGAAGCTATCAACAAAATCAGGCTTGAAACAGAAGAACAGCTAAAAGGTCAGATATACTAATAATTGTTTTACATGTGCATGCATATTACGAAATATATTTTGGAGAGACTTTTTGTGTACAGATCTATGTTTGATGGGCAAAAAAAAGGCACAGGTTCTTTTTCACAGATATGTCAGTAACCTAAATCTAACCCAGATTTTACTAAGGTGGTGAACTAATGTCTGAGCAATGTAGTACTGAGCAATGTAGTCTGATTGAATGTTCTTATTCCTTGGAGGTAAAAAAAAAATAGTGAGAAAGAAGATGAATATTCTATTTTTTGTTATGTCTGGACTTTTTCTCTTTGTACAATATATATAAATATTTAGACTAACATCTTAGTGAAACCCAAACTCATAGTTCTGTGGACACCTTATATGGATGTTGATGATAAAGAAATATGTATCTCATATCTTTTCCTTCCTGTTTGGTTGCTTTCATTTCTACTAAGCTGTTCTCTTTGTATCTGCTGAAAGAAAAAGATATAAAATCATACTAATTATTTTGTTGCTAAAATAGCTGCTGTTCACTAAATTTTTAAGTGACAGAAAATAATTTTTCTTCTATGTTAACCCCTAGAAAAGTTTCCAGACGCAGATTCTTATGAAATCATGGAATCATTTAATGTTGTTACCAAGGAAATCTTTAGAAATCTTATCATGAATGAATACCGAAGGTAAAGGTGGAATTGATTGTAATTAAGTGAAATTATTTTCAAATGATGCTAATAGAAGGCAAAATGTGGGCTAGATTTTGAAACAATTCATGCCTTGTACATGAGCCAATAAAAATAGAGTCCCTAACAGGACAACATGTGCATGATGAACCAGAAAAAAATGTATTTGACAATATGTTCGAGAAGTAATACTTGATTAGAAACTTAAAAAATATGTGTCAATGGATTGATTTGATCTGAACTGTTGACAGCCTATTTTAGTTGGACCTATATTTGAATATTACGCCAGTATGTACATATCAATGAAATAGTAGAAGCAGGAGATGCTGTAATAAACCTCCTCTACTCTGTATCAGCTCTAACAAGTAACACTTCTATTGGATTTAAATCAAAGGATGCATTCTGTATTGGAGTTCGTGAAATAAGACTTTGGAAAGAAAAATTATTTCTTTTTAACTATTTTTCTAGATGTGATGGTAGAGATTTCACTACACTTAGAAATATCAGTTGTGAAGTGGACTTGTTTAAAACTTTGCATGGTTCAGCTTTATTTCAAAGGGGACAAACACAGGTATTAACTTCTCTTGTTTTTGAATATTATAAATTTAAAAATTGCTTAAATGCTTCATTTTAAAAAATTACCATATTTATTTCTGTTTGTCGGCTTGGCTGTTAAAAGCATTAAAAGGGGGATATAATCTGCAGCAAAACTCAAGCTTTATATGAACAAGATTTAAAGCTTTATCATCATCATTTGAAAAATCTTTCATGCCCTGGGACTCAGGAAAATGTATGAACGAGGGAAAAAATCATACAGTGCAAATAGCGGTATACTGTTAGTGTGCAGTTAAAACAAAATTTATGATTTTAAGTGACTACAAAATTTTGAAATAAGTTGACCGCTACTTTGTATGTAAAATTATCCCTAACTTTCTTGTGCGTATGAAATTAGAGGGCTTTGTTTTGCATTGTATGAGATATGCATGTCAATGAATGAAAAGGTTTTTGTATATGAATAGTTAAAAATAGCACTATGTTTGATCGAACTTCTTGATCTTAAATTGGTAAAAAAGAGTACATATTTTTATCCTTTTTTCCTTCTGAAAAATAAGTTCGGTTGATTTTTACATATTTGATTGAAACTTCTAATATACAGCGTTTATTCTTGTAGTATAATCAAACAAGTACAGCTTAGAAACATTTGAAATGAAGGCGAACATAATTTCATTGAGTTTCTGAAATGTTTTGTGTTACTGTCATTTTTATTAAAGAATTTAATTTCCTTAAATAGAAATGTTTTTATAATACCACTTCTTTTTTGGCTAATATTTAGGTCCTCTGTACAGTTACATTTGATTCGTTAGAATCAAGTATTAAATCAGATCTTATCACCACAGTAGTCAGGTATGTGCCATTGTATATTTTCCTTTCACCTTCTTCACACTGCTAGCTTAGTTTCGTTTTTGCTGTCTGCGGGCTCATCTGATTGCTTATCAGGTAGTCCTCACTTAGCAACCACAATTGGGACTGGCAACTTCCTCTCTTGATGTGTTGTGTTGAACTTGAAATCGCTAAATTATTAAATATTAGAGGAGCCATAATTCTTGTAGCTTAACCTGTTTTACCATTTAGATCTTCAGGAGAGGCCCTTTTGGAAAGGCCCCTCTTAAAGCGCATCTGCCTGGCATGCAGAAGAAGCGTTTCTTTATTCCACGCAGTCAGTGAGACACACTTTACCCTAAGGATTTCACTTTGTTCCCTGATCTCTCATCATTCAGAAAATCTGGAAAGATGGATCACTTTTATCAGAGTTTTAATGTTTAATTGATTTGAACATTGATTTTATGTCTCTAGTTGTAGGCCTTATGTTTACATTCTATTAAGCATTACAGGTAGTCCTCGATTTACAACCATTCGTTTAATGACCATTCAAAGTGACAACGGCACAGAAAAAAGTTACTTATGACCCGTTTTCATACTTATGACTATTGCGGCATCCCCACAGTCACATGATCAAACTTTTAAGTGCTTTGCAACCAGCATGTATTTACGATGGTTGCAGCATCCCGGCGTCCCGGGATTGTCATTGCAACTTTCTTACAGAGTTTCTGACGAGCAAAGTCAACGGGAAGGGGAGCCAAATTCACCTAACGACCACGTGATTCATTTAACAACTTCAGAGATATTTTTTTAAAGTCCATGGCAAAAAGGTCATAAGATGAGGCACGACTCACTTGTAACAACTGTCTTGCTTAGTAGTGGAATTTGGGGCTCATTTATGGTTGTAAGTCGAGGACTACCTTTATAAGTATTTTGTTAACTGAAGACAAGATAAAATAAATGGAATAGATAAAATAATAAATTGCAATATTGCAATTTAAAATTTAAGTTAAGATGTTATACAATGATTGGATTCACACACTAAACTAAAATTTCTCTTCAGCATGATTTATTGAACAAATAGAAGCTTGTTTTACACCTGTCACTAAGCTATGAATTATATTGTTTACAAACCATGGGGACTGGCTTTTCACATCATCTTAATTCATAATATAGGTAGCCCTTGACAAGGACCACAATTAGAACCAGAATTTCTATTGATAAGCAAGGTGATTGTTAAGTGAGTCGTGCTCAATTTTATGACCTTTTTGCCATGGTTGTTAAATGAATCACTGCAGTTGTTAAGTGATTTGGGCAGTCATTAAGCAAATCCAACTTCCCCATTGACTTTGCTTGTCAGAAGCCAGCTGAGAAAGTCCCAAAAGGTGACCTGGGATGATACGGCCATCATAAATACATGTCAGTTGCCAAGCGCCCAGATTTTCATCACATTACTCTGGGGATACTGCAACAGTTGTAAGTGTGAGAACCAGTCGTCACTTTTTTCAGGGCCATTGTTTTAGTTTATAAATTTAAGAATTCTGGCTTAATGTAGGACAATGGTTTATGATACTTGAATGCTTATATGCCTCTCAGTACCTTTGCTCCTACAAGCTTCCCTATCCGTTCTGACAATATTTTTATTTCTTAAATGAGAAGTTGCAACCAAAAGGTCCTCTCCTAGAATAATTGTATTTATAAGAATGCTTCTAAACATAATATAAGCTTCCTGGGCATTGTTATAAAATAAAAGTGGATTCATTGCAGTCCAATGCTTTCTTCGCAACTTTTCATACAGAGAAAATGTTGGGTTAGAAACCAGCATTCTGGAATGGCAAGATGATGGACAATTTCACATTTTTTTATAAATTAATTTTCCATGATGGGCTGTTCCAGTCATTTCTGTGAACAGACAAGCCTCCTTGTCAGAATGTTCAAAACATTATTCACTATCTTAAGAAAAGCTGACTAAAATATCAATTCAGACACATTTCTGTAAACAATATGTGCATACATGGCCACATACTGTACACAGTTTGTGTGCATAAAACCACTTCTCCAGACAATTTCCTATAAAAGACAGATCATGCTTAGGCTGATTTAATTTTAAAAATATAACTTTGTACTGGCTTATCACATTAGTTTCTCAGTTCTGAAAACAGGTTGGTCTAATCAGGAAAAGAGCTCCATAGTAATGTACTTATTATACATTGCTATAAGCTAAACATACTATAAAAATAAACTGCTTCTGAAAATTTCAAGGATTCTGCAGCAATTTATGGCTTGGGAAAGATGCTTGTAGAAATGAGGTTTCTCGTGCTCTAAATCCCGACTTCATGTTTTGTCTGTCTGTGAGAGAGGGCAAAGTAGATAGTTTTATTAAAATGTTCATGGATTGATTAAATTATATACAGCTTATTAAGATCTACATAACTTTTTATTTCTATTTTAGTGGAATAAAAGAAAAAAACTTTATGCTTCATTATGAGGTATGATATTTTTCTTTTTTTCACTTGACTATTTTTAAGTATGCCTAATCAATAAACTTCAGTACTTGGACTTAGGGCTGATTCCACATTGCTTTTCTTAAAAAGAAAATTCCTCTGTCAAAAGCTTATTCAGATCTCAAGGGCACTCCAAAGTTTTCTGTAGGAAGACCAGCTGTATTGTAATAATAATGCTCTGGCTGTTGTGCTTGTTGTGTATTTTTAAGTTGCATTTGCTGGAAGTATTGTGATATTTTTGTGACCTTTTTAATGAGATTTTAATGTTTTACTGTGCTTTGGATATTTTTAGGAATAAAAATAATTACTTTATACTGCAAGTAACCCCTACCTCTAGAGTTCCCATTTAAACAACCTTGTCTGGGTTCCCACTTAAATAAGTCCATCTAATGTTAAGCCGTAAACCATAGAAGTAAAATCACATATTGGGCTAAATTGTGAATTCATTGAGAGGTTTTGAGAGAGGTAGATTACATTTGGGCAACAGCAATGAAAACATCCAGTCGAAATGTACAGAGTCAGATATAGGTAGTCCTCAACTTACAACAGTTAGTTTAATGACTATTCAAAGTTACCACAGCACTGGAAAAAGTGACTTATGACCATTTTTCACAAGGCCATTGCGGCATCCATGTGGTCAACATTCAGATGCTTGGCAACTGACTCATATTTATGACAGTTGCAGTGTCTCGGGGTCATGTGATCACCTTTTGCGATCTTCTGGCAAAGTTATTTTCACTTAACAACTGTGTTACTAACTTAACAAATGCAGCGATTCACTTAACAACTGTGGCAAGAAAGGTTGTAAATGGGGCAAAACTCACAACAAATGCCTCACTTAGCAACAGAAAGGGGCTCAATTGTGGTCGTAAGTCGAGGACTATCTGTATATGACCATTTAGAAGTTGATATACCCTCTCTTTGTCTGTAAATGAAGAAGAATATTTTGTGCAACTGAAAAATGATTACCTTCACATGATCCCTTATTAAAGGGCTTTTATGAAATAACCCTTAGGTTGTTCCTAAACAGCATCTACAGTGTGTGTATGTGTGTTTGATTATATGTGGATATATTGCACAGATTTACAGAGGATGGCAAATAGATGCATATATGTATTTATTATAGTTATTTCAAGCAGTAGATGTTAGATATTTTTGCAATTTAACTATTATGTTAATAACATTTAGCCTGATTTCAGTGGATTAGATATGCTTATTCTCTTTATATTTGATTGTGAGAGCCAATATTTTTCTTCAGAACTGTGAGAATAAATGAATCACTTAAAATAATTTCTAAATTCTGAAAACTATTTCAAATAGCATGTGTGGATTTCTGGCTCTGTATCTTAACATAAATACTGACTCTTAGTGTTTTAAAATGTCTTCTTTCGCTTTGTAGTTCCCTCCATATGCAACTAATGAGATTGGCAGAGTTTCAGGTTCAAATAGGAGAGAACTTGGTCATGGTAAGTAAACCCTTGGGCAACTCAATGTTTATATTGAAGTTAAGTATTCTTTGTACTCATGACATTATTTTTACCTGTAGGTGCACTTGCAGAGAAGGCTTTGAAACCGGTGATTCCAAGTAAATTCCCTTTCACAATAAGAGTTACTTCAGAAGTTTTAGAATCAAATGGTATTTGCTTTTTTATATATTTTGCTTTAATCTATTAATAACAATCTAGGATTTTGGAGAAGGGATTTGTAGCCTTTTTTATCTCTAGTAGAAAATTTCATTGTGATTTTGGTAAAAATAAGGTTTATGAATGTTTAAGGCCTTTTACTTCAGCTCTTATTCCAAGCTTTTTTAAAATTTCTGAAATTCATCAAGGTTTGGGATCACTACTTTGTTACTTGTATCTAGAATGACTGAAGAATCTACCATACATCTAGGAGATAGAAATCAAACATTGATGAACAGTTATGAATTTTCTTCATATTACTGGGAAACATTTGGAGGGGGAAAGTTGCCTTCAAGTCAGTCTTGACTCTTGATGACTGTCTGGATTATTCCCTACAGTTTTTTTGGCAAAATTTCATTGGTGGTTTGCCATTGCCTGCTTCCAAGCTCTGAAAAAAAGTAACAGACCCAACATCAACCAGCTGGCTTTGAACCTAAGGAGGAACTAAAACTTGGTGATCTCTGGTTTTGATAGAATTCCTTAACTGCTACATCAAACTCTCTCTCACTGGGAAAGCTATTCATTTGTAAATATATGTTAGAAAGGTAGTATTTAATTGACAATGCATTAAGGGATAGCTTACAATTTCTGTCCCTAGGGTCATCATCAATGGCTTCTGTTTGTGGTGGGAGTCTAGCCTTGATGGATGCAGGTATGTTGTTCCTAAAGTGTATGAATGTCATATTTTGAATAGATTTATACAATACAGTGCTATGAAAATAATAAAATTAAAAATATTGGTTTCAAATAACATAAAAGTCAGATCTAACTTTTGTTTTTGGATTCAATTCTGGATAACACAAACTGTTTCAAGGCAAACTGGAACAGGTTAAACCAGGGGTGTCAAACTTAATTTCATTGAGGGCCGCATCAGCATTGCGGTTGTCCTCGGGGGGCCGGGTAGGTGTGGCCAGGGTGGGCGTGGCCTACTGGGTGGGTGTGGCCTACTGGGTGGGCATGGCCAGCTCTACATCGTTCGCGTCAAGGGTGCCTGTGGGGGCCTGGGCAGGAGTGGGACAGATCTGAGGGGTTTCTGGCAGAAGGGGGTGGGACCAGGGCAAACGCCAAGGCATGGTCCACTGGAAGAACCTGCTGAAACCCCTCCCCCGGAGCCCATCAAGCCGGATATGTGAAGTAGGCGAGGGCCATTTGCTGGCCACTTCCAGGCGATGGTGCATTTCTTCATTCCTCACAAAGGGTGACACCTCCCCAGCGCGCACCCAGGGGGCGGGGCCAACATGGCAGGGGCTGGTTCCTTGCTGTTTCCAGACGGCCTTGTGGAGCTAAGACTGAATGCGTTTCAGCATAGATGGCCACCACAAAATTGTACATTGGCTCCCGGGCGGCCTGGCCTGGGGCCAAAGCAGCGGGGGCCATTCCCTCACTGTTTCCAGGATGGCTTCATGGGCCACATGAAACCACGTCGCGGGCCGCATCCGGCCCCCGGGCCTTGTGTTTGACATGTCTGGGTTAAACAAAAAGAATATTAAAAGGGATGAGTAGGAATATTTATTTATTTACTAGATTTATAAGACTGCTCAACTTAAACTGTGATTCCTATGAAAAGAAATTTAGGAAGGTTTGGCCTTAATAAGAAAATAAATGAAATATTTGAAAAGTTGTCACAGAGATGATGGCCATGACTTGTATCGTTCTAGACCAGGGGTCCCCAAACCCCGGACTGCGGCCCACTACCAGGCCAACCCTAACCCGCCATGCAAGTGGCGGGCTGGCGCATGTGTGCAACTCGACTTACACAAGCGGCAGTATGGCACACGGGCCGATTCCCCTCTCCCCCGCCACCCACCAAGCTGTAAAGGTTGGGGACCGCTGTTCTAAATTTCAGGATATGTATAATGAGGTATGATTACACATACTGTATATACCTAGAATGTAGCAGGTTGGTCCTTGATCTCATTGAGCAGGTATCCCTAAATCTTCCCCATCCCCAATTTCTTCTACATGCTTCCATGTTCCCTAGGAAAACCTAGTAGGTGTGCTACTAGTTAGATAGCTGTCTAATTCCTGAACTCTAACCGAAATTGCAATGGATTGGAGTGTAGTTCTTACCTGGCTTTTAGCCAGCGCCAGATACAGGTACAAAAGAAAAAATTGAGCTTTCCTATCCTTTTTGGAAAAGCTTACAGGACAGGAGTTTTTCCTTTCTGATTGGTTCTTCTAGGTTCTGTTTGTCTCTGTGACTGACCAATTATATTTTGGGTTTACTTTTAACCTTTTGGTGTCAGAATGTTTGGGAGTAGGCTTCTTCCCATTCACTACAACATGGAAGAATGCAAACTTGAAAAAAATATTTTAATTGAATGTTGGGAATTTTTTTCTCAGTGATACAGGAGTTTGTCAGTAAAACAAATTACCTAGAAAACTGGTCTTCCCTTCTTTGAATACCGGTATGTTTATATGAAGGCTAGGGAAAAATATCTTTTGTCCTGAGCAGAGGTTGGATTCTAAAGCCTAAATAGTTTTGTTCAACTGCATGATTTTGGGGGTTTTTTTTTCTCTCTGCCAGGAGTTCCCATATCATCTCCTGTAGCAGGTGTTGCTGTTGGTTTGATTACCAAGCCGAATCCTGAAAAAAATGGAGATATTGAAAATTATTGCCTACTAACAGACATTCTGGTGAGTATCTTTAAGTTTGTTTCTCAATTTTGAGATATCTTCAATCTATAAAATTTATATTAAATTATTAAAAAGATTATTATTTCACCAAAATTCAATTATAAAAAACTTAAAATCCATGACCATTATAAATTAATAGCAAATAAATTCACAATAACGTGATGAGAGGCAGAGCTCTGAATTAGGAGAGTACCGTTTGAATCTAATGGCCTCAGGAAACCCACTACTTTTCCTCATACAACCTACTTATCTATTAAATGGAGATATTATTGGCCAACCATACACTTTAAAATATAATCTGTGTGAGGTGCTTTAAATGCTGTACAATCATGAAAATTTAATATTAAATATTAATACTAGTTGGCTCTGGAGATTACTCAGTTCTTTTGTTTAGCAACTATATAACTTTTCTTGCATTTATACAAATTCACACGTATGATGTATGATGAACTGTTGAACTGAATATGTGTCTGATATGAGTATTATATACCATTAGTCCTCAACATATGACCACAATTTGAGCAAGAGAGTTGTTAAGTGAGTTTTGTCCCATTTTACAGCCTTCCTTGCCACATTTAAGTGAATCACTGTGATTCTTAAGTGAATCATGCGGTCATTAAGCAAATCTGTCTTCCCCTATTGACTTTGCTTGTCAGAGGTTGGCTGGGAAGGTTACAAATGGTGATCAGATGACCCTGGGACAGTGCAATTGTCATAAATACATGCCAGTTTCCAAGTGCCCAAATTTTGATCACATGACCATGGGGATACTGCAGTGGTCATATGTGTAAAAACTGATCATATCTCATTTTCTTTCACTAGCATAAGTTTGAATCATCACTAAACAAATGGTTGTAAATCTGCAATTACTTATATTCATGTTGACCATATAGTCTGCAGTCTGTGTAATTTCCCCTGCCTCTGACAAAACTCATATTAATTATAACATCTAGAACAGGGCTTTTCAACCCGTGGTACGCGTACCACCAGTGGTACGCGAGCACATGGCTGGTGGTACGCGTAGGACGGGTTGAAAAAAAATGTAAAAAAAAAATTTGCAAAAAAAAAAAGTGTAAAAGTGGATGAGGTGAAGCGGCAGCAGCGCCGCAGAGGCTTGTGGCAAAGTCAGCTGGAATTGCACGTTGCCTGGGTCCTACTGAGAGCCCAGGATCAAAGCCCACAGCTACAGCTGATTGGCGGCAGCCTTGGGGGTAGTAGGCAGCCTCACACAGTCTTCAGGGGATATTCCGCTGGAGCTGCGTGACGCATTGCCTGCCCCCCGCCCCCGCCCAGATTCCCTCACCTCCCCCAAGCGTTTTTTTACTCACCTGCTTTCAGCAGCATTCCCTTTCTCCTGTCCTTCTCCGAGGGCCTTCGCCATGTGTTTGTGAGACCAAAAAAAAAAAAAGTTCCATGAGACTTTCTAACTTCTCGCGAGAAGTTAGAAAGTCTCATGGAACTTTTTTTTTCTTTTTTACCCCAAACACGTGGCGAAGGCAGAGAAGCAAACAGAGGAAGGGAGTGCAGCTGAAAGCAGGTGAGTAAAAAAATGCTTGGGCGAGGCGAGGGCATCTGGGCGGGGGCAGGGGTGCCAACCTTATCCTGCATGTTGGTGGGAGGGTTAACGGGCGCAGGGGGCCCAGGAGGAGCTGCGCAAAGCAGGCAGAGGGGAGGCCGGGCTGATTGTGGGCGCCGGCAAGCGAGCGAGCTGGGCAGGGGCGCGGAATCGGCGTTCCTGAGCACACGCCAATTCGCGCCCCTGCCCATCTGGCTCACTGGCCGGAGTGAAGGGGAAGCTTCTGCGCGGCGGGCGGCTTCCAAGCGCCGGGCGCGCCGAGTGGATTCCGAGCACCGGGCGCGCCGAGCGGATTCCGAGCGCCAGGCAGATTCTGAGCGCCGAGCGGATGCCGAGTGCCGGGCGGATGCCGGGCGCGCCGAGCGGATGCCGAGCGCCGGGCAGCTGCTGAGCGCAGGTGGCTCAGCTGTAGCTGCACACACCGAGCCTGACGCATTCTCACCACACGGAGCAAGCTGGCAAGGTGAACCAGCGACATCCTGGCCTGCCTGTGCACGCGCTGAGGCGCATGCGCTCTTCTCTGCCTCTGCGCACGCACAGGCAGGGCCGTGATGTCGCCGGTTCACCTCACCGGCCGCTCCGTGTGGTGAGAATGTACCGCTGCCTGCCAAAACCAGGCTGGACGGTGTAGCGCAGGACAATGGAAGGGAGGGAGGGAAGAAAGGAAGGGACAAAGAGGGAAGGAAGGAAGGAAGGACAATGAGAGGGAGGGAAGGAAGGAAGGGACAAAGAGGGAAGGAGGGGAAGGACAATGAGAAGGAAGGAAGGAAGGAGGAGAAGGACAATGAGAGGGAAGGAAGGAAGGGACAAAGGGAAGGAAGGAAGGAAAGGACAATGAGAGGGAGGGTGGGAAGGAAGGAAGGGACAAAGAGGGAAGGAAGGAGGGGAAGGACAATGGAAGGGAGGGAAGGGAAGGACAATGAGGGAGGGAGGGACAATGAAAGGGAAGGAGGAAGGGACGAAGGAACAATTAGGGAAGGAGGGAAGGACGAAGGGACAAAGAGGGAGGGAAGTAAAGGAAGGAAGGGACAATGGGAGAGAGGGATGTAAGGAAGGCACCCACCCCAGTCCCATCCCCCTCCACCAGAAACCCACGGATTCCCCCCCACACACTCACAACCTGAGTGATGAGCTGGCCATGCCCCCCCGGCCATTGATCACGTGACCCTGGGACACTGAACGTCATAAGTATGAATCAGTTGCCAAGCATCCGAATGTAAATTACATGACCCTGGGGATGCTGCAACAGTCATAAGTGTGAAAAATGGTCATAAGTCACTTTTTTCAGTGCCGTTGTAAGTTCGAACAGTCACTAAGCAAATTGTTGTAAGTCGAGGACTACCTCATTTTTTTTCCTTTTTGGGGGGGGTTCAAGTTTTTGACACCTTGCTGGGCGACTGGTGGTACTCGGATATTGCCTTATCCTAAAAGTGGTACAATGGGTGAAAAGGTTGAAAAGCCCTGATCCAGAAACATAAAAAGATTATACAACTTATTTGAAATCCTGGGAATTTAGTATTTTACAGCAGATGTTCGTTATGCTCTAAACCATTTATTGGTTCACAGCTTAAGCTTCTGGCATTTAACTATTTATTTAGAGTAACTTTGGTTGATGTTATTTTCCAAGGATATGATATATAGTTTGGAAACTCCATTATATCAATATAAGTATAGAATTTAGCGCAAGAAAGTATCACAGCAGAATTTGTGTTGATATTTATGATTGGATTGTTAATAGAACTATTGCAATGCTGTTGATTATTCCAAATGCTCTTATACAGGGAATAGAGGATTATAATGGTGATATGGACTTCAAGATGGCTGGGACAAATAAAGGAATCACTGCCTTACAGGTATCCACTCTAATCGTTTTAATCCATCTGACCCACAATTTGTCAGAAAATATTAGCTGATATTATACTATATTTTTGATTTGTGCATTATTAGGCTGATATCAAGCTACCAGGAATACCTTTAAAAATTGTAATGGAAGCTATTCAACAAGCTACAGGTAAGAAAGACAACTACAATTCTTGATTTATCTTTGCTTCTTTTTTCTCTATATTTTTCACATCAACAAAAGGTAAATTATAAATCTGTAAAAATGTCCACAGTATTAACTACGTCCAGACTCATATTTTGATTGGCATTCAGTAGATTAAGTTTATTTATCACATTTATATGGTAATCTACTCATAAAGTAACTTTCTAGGCAGTGTACAGCAATCAATAAAAACATAAAAACTCATTATAAAAATAAAAAACTAAAAAATTTGGAAATATACAAACCACAAGGAGAGAATAAAAGATCAACCACAATGGAGCCCTTTAAGAACATCTCCGGTTCCAGGCTACCACAACTAGATCTTGGGGACTTCCAGAATGATGGAGGTAATCTGAGTTCATTCAAAGCAAAATATTTCATAAGACTATTTAATCACAGTCCCACTGATCAATTAAAACTTTAAATCAAATAATATCTGTTAAAATATTAAAATATAACCCTTTAAGTCTCTTTGCTTTTCAACATAAAACTTAGCAATGGTCCTTGTTTGTCATTGTTTCTATGTCAGCAATGGACTGCATTTAACATGCTTTTTATTTTATTACTACAGAAGAAGAAAAATACTAAGGAGAAATCTGTTTGATTTTACTTGCAGAAAATGCTGTCATTGTCTTAAGTGAATAGTTCTATACAGCCGAATATGACTATTTTTATTCCAAGAGCCAGCCTAAAAATTTAATAGGCCCATAATCAAAAAAATTGCAACAAAAGCTTAAAATATGAAAGAAATGGAATATTACTTAAATTCTTAACAATATTTATTTATGTCTCACCTTTATTATTTGTACAAATAACTCAAGGCAGTGAACATATCCAACGCACCTTTTTCCTCACAATAACCCTGTGAGGTAGGTTAAGCTGAGAAAGAGAGAGAAAGAGACACCCATGGCTAAGGCAGGACTTGAACTCACCATCTCCTGCTTTCTAGCTCAGTGCCTTAACTACTAGATCAAACTGGTTCTCATAAATATTCTCTACCAGTGGGAATGTAGAGGGCTTCCATGATGCACTGTAAATAGTACAGAAGCTGGACAAAAGATTTGATCTTATACTAATTCCTTATGACTTTCTAGACTGGAAATAATGTTGCTTTTAACTTAATAGAACAGCTGATGAAAAGTGTCTCAAACCCTTGTGGTTATGAAATGCTGGAAAGGATTTGCTTGATTAGTCATATTAAAAGCAGAAAACCAGCAGTATTTTTTTTTAAGGAAAAGGTTAAATTTTATGTGTCCTGTATTTAAACAAAAATGTTATTTTTTTCTATAGTTGCAAAGAAAGAGATCTTGCAAATTATGAACAAAGTAATTGCAAAACCTAGACCAAGCAGAAAAGAGAATGGACCACTTACAGGTAATGACATATAATCTTAACTGGTATGGTTAGAGAGGTTTTTCTCCCAAAATGCATGAAATGGGCACTTTAAGAAGATAACCCAGTATATACAGTACATAAAGCACTACATGCAGATTTGTGACTTTTTTTGAGGCAATTTCATACATGACCTGCTGAGGTTGCTAAATGATATAGTATCAATAAAATCAGAATCTGTTAAAGAAGGGCATTTATCATTGATACCACAACATGTTTGTCTTGAGGAAAAATGGAAAAATATTTAAGGGAATTTAAATTTAACAAAGTTTAAAAAAAAATAAAGGAGAATAGAAAGAGAAGGGGCAAAGGGAAAAAAACATAGTATTTTTTGCAAATGTTTGCTGTTAAGTATAAAAATTGATTTAATATAATTTTTCTAATCCTGTTTTAATTTTGTTTTTTATTAGCAGTTCTGCCTTTAATGCAGTATGGCAGTTTTGATTGATTAGAAAAAGCACTTTCTATTAGTAATTGCTGTTCATTGCTCAAAAAAATCATAGGAGCAATGTTGTCTTGAAATGATCAGAAAGTCTAGAATAATTAGTAAATGTTTGTATCTGTGGGGTATTTTTCCCTTTTAGACTACTAGTGAACCACATTCACATAAAATCTATGGGAATCTCTTAATTTTTGTTAAACAAATGTATTCATTGATTTTTGCTTTTCATTGATTCTTCCTTTTGTGCTAAGATTTCTTTGTTCTTGATGATCATCCAAACTTCTGCAGATTTGGAGTGAATATAATAGTGCTGTAAAGAAAATGGCTTAATATTACCTCCATCTTTTCTTTTGTCAACACCAGTGTCCTGTGAGCAAAACACAGTGTTTAGGATATTCTCATTAGTCAAATGAACTTGAGATCTAGTTTTAGATCTATTTAGATTTCTAAATATTAAGTGCTGCCCAAAGGTGAAATTAAATGAAAACGTCAACCCCTAAATCCTAGTGTTACACTGTCTTCATATCTTGAATTTTGTTCATTTCAGAAACTATTCAGGTATCATTGTCAAAAAGAGCAAGATTTCTTGGACCAGGAGGTTATAATTTAAAGAAACTTCGAGCTGAAACTGGTAAATTCTGTTTTAGATTTTATATTTCCCACATTTTGTTTAAAACTAATACAATGGATTAAATACTAACTGTATGCCTGTTTTTATTCCAAAGGGGTAACTGTTAGCCAAATAGACGAAGAGACTTTTTCCATATTTGCTCCAGTACCAGAAGCTATGTATGAAGCAAAAGAATTTATTAATGAATTGTGCAAAGATGATGTAAGAGCCTTTTTGATATCTTTAGCTTTATTATTCATAATAATTTTCTAAAAATATCAGGCATTCGGAGTCAGTTTGTTGCATTTACATTTCCTACTCCAAGTCCAAGTCTTTTCAGCCTGGATAAGTTTTCCAGATTTAAATAAAATATAATAGCTGATTTCCAAAGTATTATATTGAATGAATGAAAAGTGGCCTTTTGAGAATTTTAATATTTTCTTTTAATAGTAGGTCCATGCCATATTGTGTGTTTTAAAAAGGTGAACTGTTCTAGAACTCCCTTGGCTTTTGCAAGGATGTTTTTGTTCTTTGCATATATATTTACTCCTGTGGTTCTTCTTTCTTTGTATTTATAGCAAGACTATCAGTTGGAATTTGGAGCTATTTATACAGCAACAATAATTGAATTAAGGTAAACAAATGTATCTTCTGAAGTTGATCAAATAGTATTTCTGCGTATAGATGAATGTGTGTTTCATATCTCTCTCTCCTCTCTCTCTCTCTCTCTCTCACGCACACACACATACACACACTACATATACACTTACTACATACCCACAATCTTTATTTTTTTAAAAAAAAATATTTCAGCATCTTTTATGTAAATATTTAGGCTATTTCAGAGGAAATTCTGAATCAAACCAGTCTAGTGTTCTAATTTTGTTAAGGAGAAAAAAATCAATAGAATGAAGAAGTAAAGGAAAGCATGGGTTAATACCTTAACTAAGGCATTAATCTAAAATATTTCATTTTATGCCTAACTCCTTGCCCAACTTATATGTATGTTTTTTTAAAAAGGAATTTTAATTACTTTTAATCATCTTAATTGCATAGAAATAACAAATAATGGAAGGCAGAGGTGCAGACTATTGCAATCTTATCCCAAACCCTTGTGTTTTAACACTGATTATTTGAGAGTTTCATTAGGCCTTTGTGTGTGAACCGATACAGTGGGAACAATAAAAGACTGAATACATAGAATAGAATAGAGCTGGAAGGGACCTTGGAGGTCTTCTAGTCCAGCCCCCTGCTCAAGCAGGAGAAACTATACCGTCTCAGACAGGTGAATGTCCAGTCTCTTCTTGAAAATCTCCAGTGATGGAGCACCCACGATTTCTGGGGGTAAGCTGTTCCACTGGTTGATTGTCCTCACTGTCAGGAAGTTTCTCCTTAATTCCAGGTTGCTTCTCTCTTTGATCAGTTTCCAACCATTGTTTCTCGTCCTTCACTCTGGTGCTCTTGTGACCCCCTCTTCCTTGTGGCAGATTGTGATTGATAAGGATTTCCCTGTTTCTCTTCCCAAAACAAGAAAACGTGATGATCTCACAAATATGTCATATATGACTTTTTCCTTTCTTTCAATGAAGAAAACTCAACTATGTAACAATTTTTGACAATAATTGAATTAAGGTAAACAAATGTATCTTCTGAAGTTGATCAAATACTATTTCTGCAAATAGATGAATGCGTGTTCCATCTCTCCCTCCCCCTCCTCTCTCTCTCTCTCTTTGTATTTACAAAGTTCAGTTGAGGAAAGGATTATAAAATACTTTTAAAAGTTAAATAATTTATAATGTGCTCAGTCAGATAAAATGAGGTCCTTGAATTGGACAAAATGTTGAAGGAAAGAGGGAATAAGGTCAGTGTTGTGTAACGAGAGAATAGCCCACTACCTCCTCAGGAATACATGGGATGCAGATGAAGAGCCAGTCTTTCCCCATATTAGGCCTCATGCTCTAGTGTACCTTTCCCCCAGAGCTCCATTTATTCGCCCTCCCACATTGTAGCTGGTAAAAATAGTAGCCTTTCATTGGACTTTTAGCCCTAATTGATTGTGACTGGGTATATATTTGAACGAATGGATGGATGGATTTTATTATAGTTGTTTATTTTTCTATTGTTTGTTTTCTTTACCTATGCTTTGTTATTCACTGCTTAAATTCTTAATTGACTGAAGAGGTATATAAATACTGCAAAATAAATAAAAATAATAATTCTATAATATTTTTTTTAAAAGATTTCTTTTTTTTTTTAAATGCAGAGATGCTGGGGTAATGGTAAAATTATACCCAAACATGACTCCTGTTTTACTTCACAACTCACAGTTGGATCAAAGAAAGGTGCTTATTTTTTTTTTCTGTTCATATAACAATATTGTTCAGTAAATTACCATTTGTTGCATGTGGTTTTCCATAGGGGAGACTGGTTTATGATGTGGCACTGAGTATGATTGCTATTAGAATAGTCACTTTAGATAGACTTCTAAATTTTTTCCTCTATATTAAACAATATTGTTGAAACATTCTGTGTACCAGCTGATTCTCTCATTAGTTGCTAATATAGAGTAAAAAGGAATTGGAAAATTTGGGAAAGAGTTCATAAGAAAAATAAATTTTATAGAAACTATTATATGTATTGTTTGTTGTACTGAAAGCAATCTGAAGCTATAAGGACAACTCTAATGAGATTATCATTTTGTTCTAGATTAAGCATCCTAGTGCTATTGGATTACAAGTTGGTCAAGAAATCCAGGTAACTTGTTACATCTTTATTATATGTGAAAATCCTTTCAGTAATAGTGTTCAAATTACTGTCATAGCTAAAAGATGTAGGAAGCAAAGTTATATATTTTTATACAGCTAACATATTAGCATGATCAGTATTGTGGTATGTGATTGCTAATGCTCGTGTGATGTTCTTGAAAGGGATAAAATGGGATTGTATGAACTAAGAAGTATCCCCATTATCAGAAAACCTGGGAGGGGAGACAAGTTGGAGGTGATAATTATGTGCTTAACTATAGACATTTTCCCCGAGTGTTACTTATGCTGTAGTTCAGAACATTGGGAAAATATATTTCAAATCATTTCATGTTACATTTCATGCTAGAATATTAAGAAGAGTGTGAGTATGTGTGTCTACATAAAAGATAATTTTTTGGGGGGGGGGAAATGCTGAGAAAAAGGATTTTACATACAAGAAGTTCTCAATTAGGAACAGCAACCAGGAGTGCCAGAATTGCCATTGTTAAGCAATATGGTTGTAAAGCATGACGCCACAAGACCACACCACTTAGCAGTGGCAATTCCAACACTTCCAGTTGTTAAGCAAATCATCATGGGTTGTTAAGTGAGGACATCATGTGGTCGCCATTCATGACATCCTGCTACCGTGTTTCCCCGAAAGTAAGACAATGTCTTACTTTCTTTTGGGCTCTGAAGTAAGCACAGTGTTGTACTTTCGGGGAGGGCTTACTTTTTGCCGGTACCTGCACCAGTAGGCCGTGCGGTGGTTGGGCGGGGCCTGTGCATGGGGTGGAGAAGCAACGCAGTGGCGAGAGCGTGGTGATGGACCAGTTGCTTCCCTCCCCCTGCCAGACACCTGCCGAAACTGCGCAGGGTAAGGTTGCCACACCCGCCCCGCCCAGATGCCCTCGCTTCCCCCAAGCGTTTTTTTTACTAACCTGCCTTTCAGCTGCATTCCGTTTCTCCGTTCGCTTCTCAGCCTTCACCGTGTGTTTGTGGGACAAAAAAAAAAAGTTCAATCAGACTGTCTTAACTTCTTGAGAGATCTCAAGAAGTTAGAAAGTCTGATTGAACTTTTTTTTTTTTTTTTTACCGGTAGTTTCACAAACACAAAGCGAAGGCTGAGAAGCGAACAGAGAAACGGAATGCAGCTGAAATGCAGGTTAGTTAAAAAAAACGCTTAGGGGAGGCGAGGGCATCTGGACGGGGGTGGGCGCGGCAACCTTACCCTGCACAGTTGCTAAACACGGAGTCCTTAACCAAGGATCACTTATATGCTAAATTAGTATGAATTTAGCATATATAAAATCCTTTTTGTTAGGGTTTTTCCTCTCATTTCTGATTCTTATCTAGTTTGATTCATTGTCAGTATTTCCACCACTTATCTTAGGCTACTTTCTTCGCTTGTTTGTATACTACCTTATACCACCTTTATTATTTTTATAAATAACTCAAGGCAATGAACATATCTTACACACCTTCTTCCCCATTTTCCCCACAACAATCCTCTGAGGTGGGCTGAGAATGACTGGCCCAAGGTTACCCAGCTGGCTTTCATGGCTAAGGCAGGACTAGAACTCAGCATCTCCTGCTTTCTAGCCTAGTGCCTTAACCATTAGACAAACTGACTTTTGCTATAAAATATTATCCCACTATGTTAACAATTCTGTAAAGATTCATTACTTTCACCGCACTTCTAATTCTTAAATAGTACCTATTTTATTAATTTCAATCCTTTCTTTTCTCCCAAAGATGCTTTTCCAAAAGGTAACTGGACTTTCTTCTTTTTTTCCTTAAAAACATTTCACTTCTCATCTAAGAAGAACTGAAGTCACTTCTTGAATGAGAAGCAAAACGTTTTCAGGGGGGAAAACCCACAAAAGTCCAGTCGCCTTTTGAAAAAGAACCTTTGGGACAACCAGGACCTGGATGATTAAGAATCTCCACAGACAGTCCTTCATTTTATTTTTATATTCTGTTTTTTAGATATTGTTAGCTGCTTTAAGCATTCATCAGAGTAAAAATGTGGGGTATAATAAGAAACTCTTTAAGTGGCAATATATTGTTATCATACTCAAACTTGATAGTAAAATTAACAGAATATGATCAAGACTTTGATGTAGCCATTGTGCTATATTTAGGAAGATCTGGTTTCACAAATGTAATACCTCAATATGCCAGTGGGGAATCTTTGTGGATAGATGCAACATGACTGTAAGGTGAAAAGAGGGGAAAGTATTACTTGCACTGAAACATTAAATAATTTCGAATAGTCCTCTCCTTATTTATTTATTTAAAAGATTTTAAAGACATTAGGTTAATACTTTAAATTTAGAATTCTATATATCATTAATTCTAAAAAAATAACAGTTATTTTTTTCCACTAAAAAATTTAACTACATAAATCTTGATGCATCCTGAGTTCAATCTCATTTCCTTCTATGAACAGGTGAAATATTTTGGACGTGATCCAACTGATGGAAGAATGAGGCTTTCACGAAAAGTACTTCAGAGTCCAGCTACATCTGTTGTTAAAACACTGAATGACAAAAAAAGTATAGTAATAGGAAGTGCAGTTCATGAGTCTGCCAATTCAGCATAGCACAAGAATCCTTCTGAAGTAGGAGAACTGTTCCCTTTGATAGAGACTGAGAAATTACTGGTAATATATACAGGTTTCTATATGCCCACATACATTTTAAATTTCATAAAAATATGATTTAATACCAGCTAATTTTTCCTTGTTTTAATGCCTTTAAAGTTCTTTTCAAAAATAAGAATTCATAGCATCTTTGTACGTTGTATAAAAGCTGACAGATATTTTCAAATTAATAGAATGATTGTTTCCAGAAGTATACAATATCACTCAAATACTATTTAAAAACTTATTTCTAGTGCTATTAAAACATGTCACATACATAAATTGTTTCCTGATATTTGTAGAAATCTGTATTATTACATTTATGTAATATATGTTCCCAGAAAGAATTTTAATGGAAAAAAAATCATGTTGAAGATGCTTCAGAACATGAAGAAATAAAAATCAACACCTGCCAGTAACAAATTTTTGAACTTTTGCTTTTCCCAGGGAAGTACGTTATCTCAAACTGAATCTTGAGAAGCAAATAAAAGTGGTTAGCAGCTTTTATTGACAATAAATACTATAAATTCTATACAATAAATTCTATAATAAATTATAGAATCTACAAATACTTTTAAAATGGAAAATATCTTCATTCTATATAGTTTATCTTTGGTTCTACATGACAAGAAAAGTCATTTGATATTATGTGCCATCATTTTCAACTGCTATCTAGTACATAGATAGATATTCTCCATCATAATCTGTTCCTAACACGATCATCCTCTTCTTCTCTTTCCTACTATTTTTCCCAACATTACAGCCTTTTCAGAGAGCTCAGTCTTTGCATGATGTGTCTGAAGCAGGATAATTTGAGCCTTGTCATTTATGCCAAGTGAGAACTCTGGGTTATCTCAACATAATCATTCAGTATAAGCAGATAAAAAATGAATGCCGAAATCTTACAAAAAAAAAATCCAATTTGTACATATGATTTTCAGTTATATGTAATATTTCATTAATGAAGGGTTGAAGGAATATAAATGTAATATGAATATACAGACCTTTTATCTTGCTACTTTAAACCATTAAAGATATGTAAATTTGTTGACATTCTTATGGATTTTTTATTTATTGTTTTTTAATTAAAAAAATTGTCAAGAAAAAAGTGAAAAAAATACAAAGAAAAATATAAAGAATAGTTACACTTCTATATATACTTATTGAATGCAAATGTTCAAGTATGTATATTTTTCTAATATATTTATACAGCTCTTTTTTAATCTATATTTTATATAAATGAGTCCCATATTTCATTATACTCACCTATACAAAATCTATGTCTATAGGCAATCTGCTCATAAGTAGCAAGGGCAATCAGGTCTTCAATCTATTCAGTAAATGGAGCCATACTTTTCTCTTTCCAATGCTGCGATATCAATCTTTTAGTCATAAGGATACAGAATCCATTTACATTGTCTGATTGTCAAATTCCATGTATTAGGTATATAATTTAGAAGAATATTATACTCTAAAAATTTTAGCTTTTGTTGCATAATTGTGTAATATTTTCTCCCAAAATTAAGTATAGAAACTTTTTTAAAAACCCATCCCTATTACATATCCAACAAAATGCTGTTTTTGACAGTTTTTCTGTATGAACATAATGGAATCAAATACATTCTAAATAATATTCTTTGTTGTCTGCATTTCAAATTGATTTATTGATAACAAATATCTATAAAAACTAATAGGTTTTTTAGTTTTATAGGATTTGATAAGTTCTAGTATCTTGAGTGTCTCAGAGGCTGAGATACTTACGGATTTTTTAAAATATCTCTATGGTCTCTGAAAGCCTTTGTGCTAGCTTTTCAAAAACAATTATATACAGTGGGACAAAAAAGTATTTAGTCAGCCACCAATTGTGCAAGTTCTCCCACTTAAAAAGATGAGAGAGGCCTGTAATTGTCATCATAGGTAGACCTCAACTATGAGAGACAAAATGAGAAAACAAATCCAGACAATCACATTGTCTGATTTGGAAAGAATTTATTTGCAAATTATGGTGGAAAATACGTATTTGGTCACCTACAAACCAACAAGATTTCTGGCTCTCACAGACCTGTAACAACAACTTTAAGAAGCTCCTCTGTCCTCCACTTATTACCTGTATTAATGGCACCCGTTTGAACTTGTTACCAGTATAAAAGACACCTGTCCACAACCTCAAACAGTCACACTCCAAACTCCACTATGGTGAAGACCAAAGAGCTGTCGAAGGACACCAGAAACAAAATTGTAGACCTGCACCAGGCTGGGAAGACTGAATCTGCAATAGGCAAGCAGCTTGGTGTGAAGAAATCAACTGTGGGAGCAATAATTAGAAAATGGAAGACATACAAGACCACTGATAATCTCCCTCGATCTGGGGCTCCACGCAAGATCTCACCCCGTGGGGTCAAAATGATCACAAGAACGGTGAGCAGAAATCCCAGAACCACACGGGGGGACCTAGTGAATGACCTGCAGAGAGCTGGGACCAATGTAACAAAGGCCACCATCAGTAACACACTACGCCGCCAGGGACTCAGATCCTGCAGTGCCAGACGTGTCCCCCTGCTTAAGCCAGTACATGTCCGGGCCCGTCTGAAGTTTGCTAGAGAGCATTTGGATGATCCAGAAGAGGATTGGGAGAATGTCAGATGAAACCAAAGTAGAACTGTTTGGTAGAAACACAACTCTTCGTGTTTGGAGGAGAGAGAATGCTGAGTTGCATCCAAAGAACACCATATCTACTGTGAAGCATGGGGGTGGCAACATCATGCTTTGGGGCTGTTTCTCTGCAAAGGGACCAGGACGACTGATCCGTGTACAGGAAAGAATGAATGGGGCCATGTATCGTGAGATTTTGGGTGCAAACCTCCTTCCATCAGCAAGGGCATTGAAGATGAAACGTGGCTGGGTCTTTCAGCATGACAATGATCCCAAACACACCGCCCGGGCAACGAAGGAGTGGCTTCGTAAGAAGCATTTCAAGGTCCTGGAGTGGCCTAGCCAGTCTCCAGATCTCAACCCCATAGAACAGGGCTTTTCAACCTTTTCACCCATTGTACCACTTTTCGGATAAGGCAATATCCGAGTACCACCACTCGCCCAGCAAGGTATCAAAAACTTGACCAAAAAAAAAAAAGGAAAAAATGAGAAAGTACAGGTAGTCCTCGACTTACAACAATTCGCTTAGTGACTGTTTGAAGTTACAACAGCACTGAAAAAAGCGAATTATGACCACTTATGACTGTTGCAGCATCCCCAGGGTCATGTGATTTACATTCGGATGCTTGGCAACTGATTCATACTTATGACGTTCACAGTCCCAGGGTCATGTGATCAATGGCCCGGGGGCGTGGCCAGCTGATTACCCAGGTTGCAGGGTGCCTGTGGGGGGGAATCCGTGGGTCTCTGGTGGAGGGGGATGGGACTGGGGTGGGTACCTGGCTTCCTTCCCTCCCTTCTCTCCCATTGTCCCTTCCTTCCCTCCCTCTTTGTCCCTTCCTCCTTCCCTCCCTCCCTCTCATTGTCCTTCCTTCCTTCCTTCCTTCCTTCCTTCCTTCCTTTGTCCCTTCCTTCCTTCCCTCCCTTTCTTTGTCCTTTTCCTTCCTTCCTTCCTTCCCTCTTTGTCCCTTCCTTCCTTCCCTCCCTCTCATTGTCCTTTCCTTCCTTCCTTCCTTCCCTCCTTCCTTTCCTTCCTTCCCTCCCTCCATTTCCTTCCTTCCTTCCTTCCTTCCTTCCTTCCTTTCCCTTCCTTCCTTCCTCCTCCCTCTCATTGTCCTTCCCCTCCTTCCTTCCTTCCTTCCTTCCCTCCCTCCCTTCCATTGTCCTTCGCTACACCGTCCAGATCCCAGCCTGGTTTTGGCAGGCAGCGGTGCATTCTCACCACACGGAGCGGCCGGTGAGGTGAACCGGCAACATCACGGCCCTGCCTGTGCGTGCGCAGAGGCAGAGGAGAGCGCCTCAGCCTCTGCGCGTGCGCAGGCAGGGCCTGGATGTCGCTGGTTCACCTTGCCAGCCGCTCGTGTGGTGAGAATACGCCAGGCTCGGTGTGTGCAGCTACAGCTGAGCCACCCGCGCTCAGCAGCCGCTGGGAAGCCCGCGCGCGCCGCCGCTGAAGCCGCCGGCGCGCCCGCCGCTGGGAAGCGGCCACCGCGCAGAAGCTTCCCCTTCACTCCGGCCAGCGAGCCAGATGGGCAGGGGCGCGAATTGGCGTGTGCTCAGGAACGCCGATTCCGCGCCCCTGCCCAGCTCGCTCGCTTGCCGGCGCCCACAATCTGCCCGGCCTCCCCTCTGCCTGCTTTGCACAGCTCCTCCTGGGCCCCCCGCGCCCGTTAACCCTCCCGCCACCATGCAGTGTAAGGTTGGCGCCCCCGCCCAGATGCCCTCGCCTCCCCCAAGCATTTTTTTATTCACCTGCTTTCAGCTGCACTCCCTTTCTCTTTTTGCTTCTCTGCCTTCGCCACGTGCTTGTGGGTAAAAAAAAAAACGTTCCATGAGACTTTCTAACTTCTCGCGAGAAGTTAGAAAGTCTCATGGAACTTTTTTTTTTTGTCTCACAAACACATGGCGAAGGCCGAGAAGGACAGGAGAAAGGGAATGCTGCTGAAAGCAGGTGAGTAAAAAAAAACGCTTGGGGGAGGTGAGGGCATCTGGGCGGGGGTGGGGGCGAGGGACCCAGGCAATGCCTCACGCAGCTCCAGCGGAATCTCCCCTGAAGACTGCGTGAGGCTGCCTGCCACCCCCAAGGCCGCCGCCAATCAGCTGGAGCTGCGCGCTTTGATCCTGGGCTCTCAGTAGGACCCAGGCAACGTGCAGTTCCAGCTGACTTTGCCACAAGCCTCTGCGGCGCTGCTGCCGCTTCACCTCATCCACTTTTACACTTTTAAAAAAAAAAAAAAATTCAAAAATATTTTTTAAAATATTTTTTTTACATTTTTTTTTACGTTTTTTCAACCCGTCCTACGCGTACCACCAGCCATGTGCTCGCGTACCACTGGTGGTACGCATACCACCGGTTGAAAAGCCCTGCCATAGAAAACCTTTGGAGGGAGTTGAAAGTCCGTGTTGCCCAGCGACAGCCCCAAAACATCACTGCTCTAGAGGAGATGTGCATGGAGGAATGGGCCAACATACCAGCAACAGTGTGTGCCAACCTTGTGAAGACTTACAGAAAACGTTTGACCTCTGTCATTGCTAACAAAGGATATATAACAAAGTATTGAGATGGACTTTTGATATTGACCAAATACGTATTTCCCACCATAATTTGCAAATAAATTCTTTCCAAATCAGACAATGTGATAATGTGTGGATAATGTGTGGATTTGTTTTCTCATTTTGTCTCTTATAGTTGAGGTCTACCTATGATGACAATTACAGGCCTCTCTCATCTTTTTAAGTGGGAGAACTTGCACAATTGGTGGCTGACTAAATACTTTTTTGCCCCACTGTACATCATTTGTAGAAACTTTCTACACTTTAAAACATATGAAGTATAGACTGAATAAACTATATTTACCCTTCTCTGATCCACAGTGGGAGTTATGAGTTTCTCATAATAACAGGCTTTGCTTGGCTTATGACTGGGAATTGGTGGTGTTGCCATGATGATATTCTTCTGGACATAATTCAAAGTTTTGGTTTAGCCTACAAAACTGAAGAATTTAAGTTCTGTGACACTTAGTAACTAGAGTCTTACCCCACTGGATTATCTGACATGTCAGGAACTTAAGTAATAATTTAGAACTTCTTTTGCATCTATTCCAGTTAATACTGATGGACTAAGCTTATACATATCTTGGCAGCGAGACAGCAATAAAATTCCCTTGAATATTCAGAGTAAGTGACTGTATTACTCAACTGCGTGAAAAATACTCCTTTTGCTGTCATTTTAAAGTATTACCTTGGCAGTTGAGAACTTTCTGACTTTTTTAAGGATTATTACCTCTCTCACCTTTTTAAAACTAAAAAATATATATAAAGCCATTTCTTTTTCATTAAAATTGCAAAAATTTTAAATTTGTCATTTCTGTCTTAGCAATCGTATCCATTTGTAAGTCTTATTTGTGTTATGTTTGAACAATTGCAGTCTTTAAATGATACAGACAGATGGATATCCTTTAGGTGTATGGGGACTGGACTTAACTGATTAGAAGGCAAGGCTATAGTGGTTGAGGTGTGATATAAACTGATTTTTTGTGATGGTTGTTTTTCACTTTTCGCATTAAGTCTGCTTGATGACTTACACTATAATCTTAATATGTTTTCAGCCAAACAGTGGGAAATGTTTGCTAATAGTCAGCTATCATTGGTGCAATCATTGGCAGTGTAATTAGATAAGACTGTGGGGGATGCCAGTTACCAGTTTTTGGTGCTCTTGAAAATCAGGATTTTTAGGGCTCTGGAAGAATCATAAATATGTACTGTACTTTATGAATATTTTCAGCAGTTGTAGATGTTCACAGCTGAACAAGCATTTTCTAAGTAATGCAAGAGTTCCTTCTTGCAGCTGGTTCTTGCAGCCTGGGATAGTAGTGTTTGTATTTTTTAATATGCAAATATATCAAGAGTGACTGTAACCTCAGTGGATTACTTATACATTTCTAAGTGCAAATCACAATACTAGCTTTAGCCTACAAAGCCCTATGTCAGTGGTAGCGAACCTATGGCATGCATGCCAGAGGCGGCACTCAGAGCTCTCTCTGTGGGCACGCGCGCCGCCGCTGTCAGCAGCTTGTGCAGGTCCATTAGGTCATCGCCGCCACCCTGAGCGGCAGCCCCACCCAGCACAAAGGAGGCGAAGCCACCAGTGGGCCACACCCCCATGCCCCCCCTGAGGGCACCACAATGCTGATGCGGCCCTGGCATTTGCGATAAATAAATGGATTTTGGGTTGTGGTTTGGGCACTTGGTCTCTAAAAGGTTCACCATCACTGCCCTATGTGGCTTGATTCCTAGATGCCTTTTCTGAGTAGAACAGCATCTCCCTAAGTAAAGTCTTATCAGCATTTCCCCATTAGCAAGAATTCTTTTTTCTTCTCTTTTATTTCAGCAAAATTCCTACCCATGTTACAATGGTGTTTTAGGTATTATGTACAATTAGGGTTACTGAAGCTTTATATTTTAAAGCTTAACATTAACAAAGGGCCCCTCTTTGAAGGGAGATGGGCGGTTTAGAAATATGAAATATAAATAAATTTAAGGTTTGATATTGTATATTAATTACACCTATTTATACATGTGTAAAAATTAAATTGCAGCTATTACTATTTTAATTATTGGCCAAATTTCTTAATTTAAATTTTTGTACTAAGCACCATAGGAAACAGGGTTGAGGTTAATTGCTGAAGTGAGTATATAATTAGTCTAATACCGTGCATAGTTTGGTTTATAGTATGATGCTTAAATCTAAGTGGCCCAATTTTATATTGGTTGCCTTGGGGAAAAATATTGCTATATTGTCTTCTCTCATACAGTGACCCCAAACGTCTGCTTTTCTGATATTCCAGGACCTGGATTAAATATTTTTCCTTTTCCTTAATAGTTTTAATTCAGTGGAACTTGCTAGTTTCAGTAAATATAAATTGTTAGTTTCAGTAAATATATTTAATACTAGTAACCATTTTAGCCATTTGCAAGCAAATCTCAAAAGGAAACTAGAAAGAACAACTGGACAAAAACAATTAAACCAATTAAAAACATTTAAGTCATTGCCTAAAAGTCCTACCACAGACTTTTAGCCAATGTTTGGCTAAAGGTTGGTTTTTTTTATGTGAATCCCACTATTTTACAGTTATCTTGGAAATCTGATTATACGCCATCAGGTCACTGTTGACCCTTACCAACCACACAGATTTTTTTCCATGATGATCTGTTCTTAACCTGATCCTTCAGTACTTCCAATAATGCACCCAAAACTGCTGTAACTCAGTTCATCCAGAGCAACCCGAAAGTTCACATCTGGCAGATAAAATCGTTCATATTCGCTCCATATTGGACTCCAGCTTTAAAGCAGACTTTGTGGAGGTCATGGGGGCCACATTTTGCAAGGTGCTCTGGGAAGAGTTTGAGCCCTGGAACCTGAGAGAAGTGGACAAGACCCTCCCAGCTGTTAGTTAATCCATGCCGTTCCTGTCTTATTAAAGCTGTGTGGAAAGGGATGCAGGATTGGTCTGGGTGGTAGTTAATTCCTCCTTGAAAGAAGGAGTGGTTGTGCACCCCCCTCCTAAGAAGACATCGCTTTACCCAACCAAGTTGGATAGTTTTTGCCCAGTTTCCAATCTTCCCTTCTCAGGGAAGGTTGTGCAGACAGTGGATGTGTCGCAGCTGCACAGAACCTTGAAGATGAAGATTATCTAGACCCCTTTCAGTCAGGGTTCAGGTCATGGTTTGGGATTGAGAAGGCATTGATCACACTCATGGTTGACCTCTGACTGGAGAGGATGAAGATAGTGCATCCACTCTGGCTTTTCTTGACCTCTCAGCATTTTTTTAATGCCTTGGTAGGACCACATTTGGAATATTACATCCAGTTTTGGTTGCCACAATATAAAAAAGATGTTGAGACTCTAGAAATAGAAGATCAACGAAGATGATTAGGGGACTGGAGGCTAAAACTTGAAGAACAGTTGCAGGAATTGGGTATGTCTAGCTTAATGAAAAGGACTAGGAATGACATGATAGCAATGTTCAAATATCTAAAGACCTGTCACAAAGAACGGGATCAACCTATTCTCCAAAGTATCTGAAGACAGGACAAGTAGCAATGGATGAAATCGAATCAAAGAGAGAACCAACCAAGAACTAAAGAGAAATTTCCTGACAGTGGAACAACTTGCCTCCAGAAGTTGTGGGTGTTCTAACACTGGAGGTTTTAAAGAGATTGGATTGTCTGAAACGTTATAGGATTTCCTGCTTGAGCAGATCTCCAAAGTCCCTCCCAACTCTGTTATTCTGTTATTTGATACCGTTTGTCATGGCATCCTTCTAGGCCTGTTTATTGCTTGCTCTTAATTTTATGCATCATGGCTTTAACATACAACTGTATTAAACCATGCAGAATTGAAAAAAACTGTAGGGCATCAAGACTATCATTTATGAATTAATAGAAGCTAAAATCCTTAGCAAGTCAGCTTGCATCTGAAGGTGGCTCCATCTCCAAAAATTGAAGCTAACATCTTTAGACTGCCCTATTTAGTTTGTCCATCTCTGAATTCTTCGCTGTGCTCCAGCTGTATCAAGTAGCATATTTTCTAAAGGCATTTGAAGGGAAAAGTTAGGCACTTAAGTCTTGGGATAAAATAGCTCTAGAATCTTTTTGATGGAAAAAAAATACAGTATTATGGCTGATGAGCGCGGGGGAGGGGCGAGCTGATTGTCTCTCCACGTTCTTAAGAGTATAGTATCGTCCCAACTCGTCTTCAGCGCCTTTGCAACGAGGACAATGGGTCTTTCCTCTCAAACGCTACAACGCCAGTAGCAAAGAAACTCAAGACTAATTCAATAAAACAATAAAGGAGAGAACTGCTGGGAATCTTGGAGACGGTCCTTCAGAGACGCCTCCTGTGTTAGAGGCGACAATCATTCTAAGAAACTGCGGCTACAGATACTATTATTCCAGAAAAAAGCCAGGGCAACACAGCTTTCCCGCGTCCAGCAGGAAAGTATGCAATACGCAGGCGCAACGTATTCTCAACCCCTTCCTCCTTCGCAAACTGACAGCCTTTTCTTTTCCTTCCCTTCCCGGCCGCCATAGCCCCTGCTAGTGGAGCCCGTGCAGGCCTTCCGTCCCTCTCCCTCCCCCGGCTGGGAGAGGAAGAGAAAGGCAGGGACGGGACAGGAGTCGGATTACAAGATGGCGGCTATGCCGCGGTGTTAGTGGCTGCTGCTGCTAGTTGGTACTGCTGAGGCAGAGGAGCGGCGGCTCCGACCTGAACGTCATGAAAAGCGGCGAGTTAAAGGCCTCCTGAGTGACGCTCTCAGCCCCCGGCCGGTCCTTTCCCGTGCCTCGCTATCGGGCCGGGGCCCCACCATGTCGGATACCCGGCGGCGGGTGAAGGTCTACACGCTCAACGAAGAGCGGCAATGGGACGACAGAGGCACCGGGCACGTCTCGTCCACATACGTGGAGCGGCTCAAAGGGATGTCGCTGCTCGTTCGAGCCGAGTCGGACGGTGAGAAAGGGGAAGGATAATGGCAGGCGGGATGGAGGCAGCTGCTAATCTCTCTGGGACAATAGAGCCTAGCCAGAGGAATGGGAAACAACCCATGGGAGAGTTCCGCCACCGCCACCTCACACACCCTGGGCTGAGGCCACGGATTCCTTCCCGCATACATAGTCTCTCTCTTGTATTTAGACAACCGTAGGGTCAGGTTATTGGACCCCCTCACCACAAATGTTATAGGCTTCCACCCCTAAACCTTAAGCACCTTCTTGATAGTCCCCTAAATTCATGCATGTTATAGTTAGGGAACCGTACTGACTGCTTTAAGGGATTCATTTGTTCCATTTGATTATAAAAGTTGTTAGTAACTCCCCTGTCAGTGTTAATTGGGCGACTTTGGGAAAAAGATACTAAATGTATTATGAGGAGTGGGAAACATTAACTTTTAGAAAACTTTCATAACTTTCATGACCGTAAACTGGTAATTGTTACTTATTGAAAATGAACTGGCTAATGATTTTTTTAAAGGCCTTTCATAGTACTGATTTATACTTTCAGATACTATCAGCTTTTCACTCTGGGTTGGTTTTCTCTGAAGCTGCTGCCTCAATGAAAAGACTTTTTCAATAGCGCTCCAGTTTTAATATTTTCTTTCAGTTTTATAGTATTCTTAAGGGATTTGCTTATTTTCCATCATCTTACATCTAAACTTTATTTTCAGAAATTTAGTGAGTTTAGTGTGAAGCAACATTTATTGAATTTAAATATTAACATAATTAATTGTTACTTTTTAGAAACTATCATTTTCTTCTTGAAAAAAATTGTACTTTGTGTTACTATATTTTCTATTGTTTAGAATGTTGGGTACTTAAAATTCTTAAATTTTAAACTTTTACCCAAATTATTGTCTTGTTGGTTTTCAGTGTGTCTGAATTAAGGACATACATAATATTTCAGTGGAAGTGACCTAAAACTATACTTGGAGAAAGCAAAATATTCAAATTTGTCTCTAATCATTAATTTGGCAGTACTTGGTGATGAAAAGAAGAAAAATAAACATTTGTATCAAATTTTATGTTCTGATGGAAGGCCTATTTTCTGTTTTAGTATTTTTATGGTAAAGCCATGATAGGTTGTTTTCAAAATTAGAAAAGCTGTTTTTAGAAGAAGAAAATGTATTGATGTTGTTAATGAACAGGTGCTAATATACTAAATAAATCTTGTGAACTTGAAAGTGATTGCTTGAGAGCTGTTGCCATGAAACATGATTGCTTAGACATACTATATAATAAATTCAGGATTACATAATTTAGCTTTGTAAATATGTTATAGTGTATGTTAGCTACCAAAGGAAAATAAGACTATAATGTTTTTTCATAAATGAATTGTGCATAGCTTGAGAAAGGCATACTGAAATTTTATCTTAAAATTCCCAGATTTGATCACTGTGTTTGCATAAAAGTTTTGGAATAAAGTACTGTCCTTAAAGTGGGTAATTAGTACTTAAGTTGCCTGACTTTTTATTTACTTATTTAAGTTCTTAGTGGAATTTTTTTCATTTCAGGTTCCCTCTTGTTGGAATCGAAGATAAATCCAAACACTGCGTATCAAAAACAACAGGCATGTATTTTTTCTTCTGTATTTCAACTATATTACTATTATTGAAAATACTATTTTTTAAAAAAATCTGGCAATTGTGTTAACCATTGGAGTAATGTGCAGAATGGTCAACTAGAGTTTTGTTATATATTCTTAGTTGTCCACATACTGATACAAGGCAAGTCAAGGGCTATGTGTATATTAAATATTGGAGATTAATATATGAAAATACTATCTTTTACATTCATGTTTTGAGACCCTAGAAGCACACTTCTGTAAGCAGTGTTTGCCATCTGAAACAAGGCTCCCCCTGCCCCTGAGTTTCAGATAGCCCCCACTGCTGTTTAGAAGAGCCATGAACACCTGGCTCTTCACCCAGGTCTTTGGTGAGAGAGAGTGAAACCACTTGCTCATTCAGACTTGCCAACTTTTATTTTTATGTTTTATTGATTTTATTATAATTTCTTGTTTGTTATGAGCCATACAGAGTTGTATGTTGGGCAGTACACTGGTTTAATAACCTTTGCTGAATTATCTGCCATTAGTTTTCTGTTTTCTGTCCAGCTTTAATACTATTTGGTGTTTTTTATAAATACATTAATTATTATTTATTTTGTAATTTCTTAATTTATATTATATTACTCCATGTTGAATGCAGCTATCCAGATATTTATTGCAGCCCATGTGGATGTTCATAAATCTTCAAAGTTTGCTGCCAAGTATCTAGTAGATTACAATATGGGGTGGTGACTTGCATACATCTTGGTAGATTGCAGTTTGTGCAAATCTCAAATTATTGCTACTTTATTCTAGCCATTAATGATGCCCTTTCCATTGCAATAGATTTCTAACAGATGCCATAAAATGGTAGAGTCTCCTTCAAGTCAAGTTCATTCTGTGAAGACTTCCATGAGCACATCCGGGTAGTTTTCTTCACAGAATTACAGAAGTAGTTTGCTGTTACCATTTTCCAGCATGTTTTGTTGACTTCCCAGCCTAGCCTACAGTCCCTTTACTAGAGATCTCCCATCAAAGTACAAAACCAGACAAATCAGTCACTGCTTTACTATTTTTACTCTTATGCTAATTCAGCTAAAATGTTTTGGCTGAGTTCATACAGCCCATAAACCATGGTTGAAATTATGACTCAAGTGAATAAAGTACAGTGCCTCTTTATGCATTAGTTAGGCCACAAATCTTGGTTTATAAATTATAACTGGGTTCATAGATGATAAACTATAAACCAGCAAACCATATTGTTGCTTGGAACAATGTGTGAACCCAGCCATTAAAGGTATTAAATATTTTTAATAGATGTCTCAAGTATTATCAGAGGATACTTTTACTAGATCAGTTCCTCAGTGTGAAAAATTAAGAGATAAACTAGCATTAGTATCTGGAAAAGATCTTTATGATTTAAAAGAAAAAGAGCGTATAGTGAATATCCAGATATAACATATGCAAATCAGAAAATTATGCATCCAAAAATTTATAAACTGTATCTACAAGGGCAGTTCAGAAATAAACCTCCGTTTGGTTATCAATGACAGACACTCGCAGATACAGAATTTTTATTATACACATTAGAAAATTACAACATTACATTATTTATTGACATAATCATTCAAATTGAGGCACTTGTCATAACGTCTTACAAGGTTTGAAATTACTAGTAGTCGCTCGGCGCCAAATCTGGGTTATGGGGGGGTGATGAAAAACATCCTAACGGAACTGCTTCAAAAGTTCTTGGGTGCGTCTAGTGGTGTGCAGGCGCGCATTATCGTGAACCAACACCATACTGGAAGTCAGCATGCCCCGACGCTTGCTATGGATGGCTCGTCTGAGTTTTCGTAATGTTTCACAGTAGACTTCTGAATTGATGGTTGAACCACACTCCATGAACTTCACTAGAAGTACTCCTTTGGCATCTTCACATTTGGCTGAATTTTTTATGACACCATTTCCGGTGTGGTTCACGATAATGCTCGCCCACATACTGCTAGATGCGCTTTTGAAGCAGTTCTGTTGGATGGATTTGATCACCACCACCTCTATAGCCCAGTTTTGGCGCCAAGCGACTACTACTAAGGAATTTCAAACCTTGCAAGACATTATGACAAGAGCCTCAATTTGAATGGCAATGATGTTGAAAAGTAATATAATGTTGTAGTTTTCTAATGTGTATAATAAAAGTTCTGTATCTGTGAATGTTTGTCATTAATAACCAAATGGAGGTTTATTTCTGAATTGCTCTTATAGTAGCAAAATTTTGCTATATATTATGTAAGATATTTTCGGTTTTGGAATTTCTAATTTCTGTCATGCTCAAATGAGATCAAAGATAGAGCCCAACAAATAAAACCTAGTTTTATCCTTAGGGCAGGTGTAACTTTTACATAATGATATTCCTAGAAAGTTAAGGAAATGTTTATAATACTGTGTGGGTTTTTGGTTTTTTGTTTTGCAATATATTGGAAAAATACATGTTTTTGACTCAGTTAATCAAACATAGTTAAATAGTTATTAAATTTTAGGTATATAACAGTTGAATTAAAATGATTGCCAAATGAATTTTGAATTTTTGTCATTGAATATTATTTATATTCTCTGTTGCTCTTTAAAAACACATCTTAATTTTAAAATGTTCTCTGAAGTAGTAAAAGCAGTACAGTTACTTGAAAATAACTAATATTGTTAGTGATGCTTTTATTTGGATAAAATAAATAAAGATATCTTAATTTGTTAAATACTTATTAAGATATGAGGATAGAGTTGCTTCAATTTTAATTATCCTAAACTTTTCATAATTTATTAAATTTATAACAATTATTATTTATTACATTTATATGCCACCCATCTCATCAGATGACTCGCCTTTCGCTTCTTTCTGTTCATAATTATATGGTTTGAATTAATTGTTGATAATTTCATTTTTCACCCTTTGTATTCCAATAGACACAATTTTGCTCGGATTTTGTCTCGGTAAATGCTTCTTGTATTACTGATGACCTTGTTCTTATGTCATCAATGATAGTATCAAGCTACCTTCTTTTCTGTCAGCCTCTTTTTCAATTGCCTTTGATTTTCAGAGCCTTCTTTAGTGACTTTTACTTCGACATTATATGTTCAAAATATCTAAACTTTACCTTCATTATTAGTGTTCCCAGCAAGCAATCTGATTTTATCTAGTTCATCTAATTCTGAATTATTTGCTATTTGTTTTTCCTCAACTACCAGGTACTTTTAAGAGTTTTCCTCAGCACCACAGTTGAAATACATCACTTTTTTGTTCAACCTTTCTGATAGACCAGGTTTTAACCAATATGTTACAATAAATAAGTAGAGTTTTTTCTCTTTTCCTGACCATAGGCCCTATTCCTGTGAATTTTTGAGCCTAGAAAGGCAAAAGTCTGTTCTATATCAATTTCTCTAGTTATATGCATTGGTTGGTATAAACTTTTCACATGATCCCTGATTTTTAATACTAAACTGCATTATTTTTGAACTGCTTTTCACTTTCAACAGATTCTTTTAAGTCTTTCCTAATAGCCATAAAATAGCATCATCAGCATATATGAGGTTGTTCATATTTCTCCCAGTAATTTTAATTTCAATTGCTATTTCTTCTAGTCTGGCATTTCCAATGCTATATTCATGGTTTTCTAGTAAAAGAGTTCACAAGAGAATCTTGCTGACATTTTAAAATTCCACAATCTTGAATATGCTCTTTAAAATGAAATACTACATTCTGCATGTAAGTTAAATAACAATGTGACAGTATGAATCTTGGCATGCTGTTTTCCCAATATTCTGTTCTGACTTGATCATTATGAATTCTTCCATAGGCTGCATAAAATTTCCAGTGTTTTTGTTGCCTTTTGCTTTCCATCTTTCTTCAGCTATTTTCATTATGTCTAAAGTGCATTTTGAGATACTTTTATTTGTTTCATCTTTAAAGTTATCACTAATTTAACTCATATTCTATGCATAATCATATATAATATTATTGATGTATCTTTTGGGTTTGTAATAATAATAATAATAATAATATAATAATAATAATAATAATAATAATAATAATAATAATAATAATAATAATAATAATAATAATAATAATAATAATAATAAAGTTGGAAGGGACCTTGGAGGTCATCGAGTCCAATCCCCTGCTCAAGCAGGAAACCCTACATCATTTCGGACAAATGGCTGTCCAGTCTCTTCTTAAAAACTTCCAGTGTTGGAGCATTCACCGCTTCTGGAGGCAGGTTGTTCGATTGGTTAATTGTTCTATGGAACAACCTGCCTCCAGAAGCGGTGAATGCTCCAACACTGGAAGTTTTTAAGAAGAGACTGGACAGCCATTTGTCCGAAATGGTGTAGGGTTTCCTGCCTGAGCAGGGGTTTGATTCTTTTAAGTTTTATTTTAGGTGAAATTATAATCTTGCAAGAAGTAATTTGGGATATGAGCTTCAGTGAGATTAGGTCTTGTTTTTGCTGAATCAATTGAGCCTCTCCAGCTGTATTTGCTTTCTTTTTCATCAGGTGGTGCCCATGTGTAAAGTTATCTTCTAGATTGTTGAAAGAAGAAATTTCTTAAAGCTGCAAGGTTTTCTTGGCAGCTCCCTAATAGTCTGTCTCCTGCTTTATCTTGTATGCCAAAGCCATTATTTCCCATTATTCCAGTTGTTATTTTATTTCTAATTTAGCATTCCACCCTCCTATGTTATGACATCTTCCTTTTTAGTCTGATGTTAGCAAAGTGCTGCATATTACCATAGAACCCTTCTATTTCTTCTCTACCTCTTGTTTGAAACATAAATTTGGATCATTGCAATATCAGGTGATTTGCCTTGGACTCAAATTGAGATCATCCTGTCATTTTGTGAGTTATATCCAAACACTAATTTTGATATCTTTTGTTAATTTTCACTACTCCATTTGTTCTATGATGTTCAGTAAAAGATCTGATGTCCTTCTGAGATGAAGTGACCCAGTTTAGTTCAGTTCACTGATTTCCAAAATGTCCGTATTGTATCTAGATATTTCTGGTCTGGCAACATCTGGTTTATGGTTTTGACATTCCACATGCCAGTGGGATACATATGTTTACTGTGTTAAATTTTCCTTTTGCCTCTGGCCACATCAACACCTGGGATCCTATCGACTTTTATCCAGCCACATCATAAATACCACTCACAGCTGTGTGCTCTTTTCTAGTTGCTCCTTGGATACTTTCTCATCTGGAGAGTTCATCTTCCAATTTCATTTTGGCATTGTCCTGGTTATAAATGTCTATTTGGTTTCTTTGACAGAATATTGAAATGGATTGTATTTTCTTTCACAGAATATCATATTTATATTTCCTTTTATTTGCCTTTAACTGTATCTGTATGTATATTCCCCTCACTATAACCCCTTTATAGTAATAAGAATCCTTGAAGGATAATCTGCTGAAGTGTTTTCCACTGCTTTTTAAGATTGTTTTTTATCTTCCTTCAAAGTTGAATTCATACTTATTATATATGAGCAGTTGTTTACAGACTGAAAAAAGAATGTTGAATATGACAGATGTAGGACTTGGATACTCTTTCATTCTCTTACTCCATAGTATTTACATGGATTAAAAACACAATGCAGTACTCATTGAAACGTGAAGAAAACTTTTCTTCTTTGTCTCCTGATGTACCCAAAGTACACTATGATTTTTTTAAAAAATTCTGGCTTAGCATGTTATATAAATCCAAATTATAATGCTTAAATCACAATGGTTTATTATGTGCAAATCCAGTTCAGGTGAATAAAATGATAGCAATTAAATAGTGAACATCTCCATAAAAATTGACATAGTATATTGTTTGCCATCTTTCTAGTAAGGTGCTTCTATGAACTAAAGCTCCTAATAAATGAGTGGCAGTGTGTATATCAGGAGTTATCTATCCTACGTAAAATGTGTTTTTTGAAAAGTTGTATGGCTAGTCATAGGGAAAAATATAGTGGTGCATCGTCTTTCTCGTCCCCCTCTTCTTTCCATGTTCTCTTATATTTTATACTGGTGGTTGAAAGCTACTCTCTTTGATACCTAAACCTAGCTGTATATTACATTTTGCAGTAAAGTCAAATAATAAATATAATATTCCATTTTAAAATAGGACACTTTGATTGTTTGGTCAGAAGCAGAAAATTATGATTTAGCTCTGAGTTTTCAAGAAAAAGCTGGCTGTGATGAGATCTGGGAAAAAATTTGCCAGGTAAGGATTACATTTAAAGTTCTTAATGTTTTTTTTTATATTTAGATTTGACTCTTCATACACTTTGTGATTGAAATAAAGTTCTAGTGACCCATTTAATTGTATCTTAATTTTTATAGTATAAATTACAAAATTTGTTTTCTAGTTTAGCTGATGATGTGATTTTTCAGTGGCATTATTTAAAATACCATTTCAGGACAGCTTTACATTTATACTTCTACAATGAAATTATTTTGAGGTTTGCAGTGACTGTGATTCTGCTGTATAACATCATATTACAAATATTACCATTAACTTATGGTATACCAAGAATATCCTTCCTCCTCCCTCCCTCCCTCCTTCTTCATCAGCTGGCATGATAGAGCAACCTAAATTTAGTGTGCAGCCCACCAGTCCCATTTCACTGACATTTCATAGAATATCAGAACTATATTAACATATGATTTAGATATTGGTAATAACATTGATTTTCATAATTCCTTTTCCTTGCCTTTCAAAGACTCTAATGTATGTCAGAATAAGTCAATAATTATTAATGTTTTTGATTTTAGGTTCAAGGGAAAGACCCTTCTGTAGAAGTTACACAGGATCTCATCGATGAATCAGAAGAAGAACGCTTTGAGGAAATGCCTGAAACTAGTCATTTGATTGATCTCCCTACTTGTGAACTCAACAAACTCGAAGAAATAGCAGACCTAGTTACCTCAGTTCTCTCATCACCCATTCGTAGAGAAAAATTAGCCTTAGCACTGGAGAATGAAGGCTATATTAAAAAATTATTACAGCTTTTCCAGCTTTGTGAGAATCTAGAAAATACTGAAGGCTTGCATCATTTGTATGAAATTATTCGAGGAATTTTGTTCCTCAATAAAGCAACTCTTTTTGAGGTGATGTTCTCAGATGAGTGCATTATGGATGTTGTGGGATGCCTTGAATATGACCCTGCATTAGCTCAACCAAAAAGGCATAGGGAATTTTTGACCAAAACAGCAAAGTTTAAAGAAGTTATACCCATAACAGACTCTGAACTTAGACAAAAGATTCATCAGACTTACAGGGTACAATACATTCAGGACATCATCTTGCCAACACCATCTGTTTTTGAAGAGAATTTTCTTTCTACCCTTACTTCATTCATTTTCTTTAACAAAGTCGAGATTGTCAGTATGCTGCAGGTAAGTGAATTCAAAAGTCTAAAAGAGTTGCATTTTGAAAATTCTAAATATAATTATGATGCTAACCATCAAGCCTTTTAATATGCTGCTGTTATTTGCATATGCTCATTTACTAGTTCTTATAAATTATTTTTCACTACTCACAGAGCATAATTAGCTGTATTGTTTGTGTACTCATTGATGTATATTTCATAGGGTTTTCAGGAACACAGTAGATTTCTCTCAAACAAAATAGACTACACATAAGTTCTTATAAGTGCTATGAGAAGTACATGGTTTTCTGATAGTTCTTTTATATTAGTTAGCATTGAGGTTTAACTTTTAAGCAGTTATGTTAAACATGGTACTGAAAGTAAACAGATGTTTATAATATAATATTTTTCCCCTGCTATCTATAAACAGCAATATGTGAGCAGTGACCATTTTCTATAGGCTGTATGGAAAAGGTGCAACTTTTTAATTTTGTTAAAATTTATTTCTTTGAAAATCAGTCATGCACCAGTCATAAGGTTCTGAAGATGAATCAAAAATATTAAAACATACAGTAATTTCTACTGGTATAGTGTAACCATTAAAAGTCTGAATAAAAATCCTTTTGAAATAAAAGGAAAATAAATGTAAAATTACCTGGCTGTTGCCTTGTTCATTACAAATTATACTTATAAATATTGATATTGAGATAATAAAAAAATACAGAACTGAGATAAAACCAGGCAAGGGAGGTAAGGAATATAGAAAGCTTCCTTTTGCCAAGTTACTTTGTCCATATAGCCCAATCTTACATAGCCTAATTGGCAACAATTTCAAAGGATTTTAGTGATCTCCTACAATCCTACACTAAAATGTTTTCATCTTCATTGATGATACACAGGTTGAGCTCGGTGTCTCTCTGCATATAGAGAATATACATACCACTGATCTGTCCATCTTTTCCTGATAGTATAAACATCTTATTTCTATTAGTCTATAATTGGCATAATTTATTTAAAATACAGCATCCCAAGAACTTTAGGTATGCAAAAATACATCTAAGCTCTTGTTGAGCTTCCCATTTAATTCAGTTGTATTGTTGACAGTGAATATGTCTGGGGAAAAAAACACTTCAGTTGTGGTAGTAACACATATAGACCCTACATATTTGCTAGTTGTTCCTTATTTTGATGAACCTGATGAAGCAGTCTAGGATGACAATATTTTGTCATCTGTAAGTATTTTATTGTCCCTGTTTGCCTCCTAAATGGCATCACAGGTACAAATCTAGATGAATTGCAGTCATCAAATAATGCTGAATTATACTTACATTGATATAATTTTGATGTGTTGTGATGGTAGCAATGCCAAAGTTTAGCTATTGCCATAGCTATTGGCTGTAAACTCAGTTAAACTCTGCGTAAAATTTGTCAAGGATAGCTGTGTAGAATTTGCACTCCCATTTCCTTAAACAACAGCTTAAATTCAATTCAGTGTGAAATATTTTGAGTCCAATGAAATCCAGCACTGAAAAGGCAGAAGTGGACTGAATCTTCTTAAGACTGCTCAGATATGTGTTGTGATTGATCGATTAATTAAACAATTGTATGATCTAGCACATTGTTAAGAGTTTTCTGGAATTGTTCACCTGATATTTATTTATTTATTTATTTAAAGTATTTTTACCATAGTGTTCAGCAAAAAGACTCTTAGAACTGCTAGCCTGATATAGTAAATACAAGTTGATCCTTGTCCATAGGCTTACGGTCAGAAAAAGACAACATAAAATGAAAAATGGAGAGAGGTGGGAAGAGGGGGAAAAATAAACTTCTGACATTTTAAAATAAACAGTAGCTCTTATAAAAACCAGTTGGAAAAGAGCTGAGGAAATAAGAAGTTGAACTGAGTTATTATTGTAAGTATCCTCAGTCTGATTATAATATTCCATTATATGCTTTTACTTTTTCTCAGGGTTTTTTTTCCTTTGTGCATGTATGCATGTTCAACATGTCATAGTGGGTGACTGAAGGAAGAAGCTGAGTTGAAGCTAAATTGGTGAAGGTTTAAATAGGAATAAAGAAACTTGCTTTGTACCAAGTGAAATCACTGGTTTACCTAGCTCAGTATGGTCTGGTTAATGATTCTTGAGTTTCAGATAGAAGATTTTGCAAAATTGCCTAGGAATTGAATATGGATATTTTGTATGCAAAGCCTATGTTACATAATTAGAGCTTTCAAAGAACTTTTAGAGAATGAAGTTCTGCATTTGGCCTTTGAATGAGGTTCATCATGCCTCACTCCAGAAGGGTATAAAGACTAGAAGAAAAAATAAAAATCATTTCAGTGTTGTGAAATTAGTTAAATGCTGTTATTGTAATTATTCAAAATAGATTTAATATTTTCACATTAGTTACACCAGAATGACAATTTTACAACTCTGGGGATTTATTGAAGGATTCAAGGGACAAAACGCAACTTGAGATTTCAGATTGGGGTGATTGTTAAACATTTTGACTTGAAGAATTAAAGTCACTAGAAAGTATTTTGTAGTTATTATTCCTTCTGTATCAACAAATGACTGTGGTACTTCAGAATAAATCTGGTGATGCTGCTTTTTAAAAATTCATCATTCTACTATAATTCTTGGGTTAGCTCATTTTAAATATATGATTGTTCAGTGTTCAGCAGATAAATTGTAGTTAATTTAGTACAAGGTCTCACCAAAATAAATTGGACTATTCTGAACATGATAAAGCATAACTTTAAAAATATTTAGCTTGCTTGATTTTCAGATCATTTGGTCTTTCTGTATCAAGCTGTAGTGACAATGTTTTGTCAGGGTTCTCTTCAACAAGATATTGATGTTATTGTGTCATTTAGTTTGCAATTTGGTCCTTAGTAGCTGTTTTACCTGTGTAATAGTTATTTTTGTTTTGTTAAAACATTCTGTTGAAGTATCACAATGCCATTTGAGCTGAATTAGCATTTTTAGGGTGGTGTCATACTGCTCTTAGGTAATGTTTTAATGAAGTTTTAGATTTGCAGAGATTTAATATTGTGTTTAGTTCTTGACTTTAAGGTTTGGTTTTAATAATGTTGCAGCACTAATTGTGATAAACTTCTGAATATGAGATAAATGAATTGTAAATGATATAGGGTAGGCAATCTTTTAGTGTTACAGTACTGCCTTACTTAGTGCTCTTTCCTTTTTACATCCTCACATTTTCAAAGAGCATGACCCACGTAAGATAAATTATACTTGTCACGTTGTGGAAACAGTCTCGTTTATTTCTGGCATGTTACCACTACTGCAACAATATGAAATTGTGCATTTTGAGTTTTGTTACTGCCTGCTCTACAAGGCTGTTTCAGAAAGGGAAAAAAAAGGTGGATGAATCTGTTAACTGGGAGTATGAACAATTCTGGAGTGGCAATAAACTATATACACTATGTATAGCTAGGACCTTTCTTCCTTTTAATGGTTAAAGTCTGAAGAACTACTTCAGAAAGAAATCCAAAGCTTCAGGCCCCCATACCCATTAATCTGGTGTTGAAATTCACTGTAGTCTCAGAATTAGTTGGCCATGTGCTATGGTATACTGTTGTCCTCAGCACTGATACCTTTTTAGATCTTGCCCTAATGCTGCTCAGAATTTTAGAGGTTATAAAAGGGAAAAAAGAAAAACAAAATCAAAGTGATGTCAGGATAATTAATCATAGATTACTTTTGCAAAAGTATGCTTACTTATAGGAGCCAGTACTGAAATAATATCTTAACTAGTTTTATTTTAAGATTAAATAAAAAAACAAAGCATTCTGCAATTTGTAGAGAAATCTATAGTACAGTGGCCCTTATATTGTACATAAATCATTGAGAAGCAGGAGGATTCTTAAAGGTGTTTTAATTCAGATGCCTAGAAATCAATTGTGGTAATCCAGATCCAAACCAAATTCCGGGCAGCAATAAAGTGAAAGCAGTTTTCATGATGCAGTTCCATTTTGAATTTAACAACTAAGGAGGTTTAACTCCTACTGGTCTCTTCCTTATTAAGTTACAATACTTCCCTTTTGTGCTGAAATGATGAAATTAAAGCTCATTTTGCTGTGGTTACAGCAAAACATTGGTGGCCTGGTGGAGGATATACAGCAGTTTTTTTCACTTTCTAGCACATCTAAATCTTTTTTTATTAATAAGAAATACATTTTTACAAGTAAAAACTAAATAACCAACATATTTTAAGGTTATGTTTTGCTTCTTAATAGCAAGGCAACATGGCAATATATTTAGAAGCATGATCTGTAACTAAAATAGAAATTATCTTAATGTGATGTGATATGATGGTAAAATTGTAGACGGTACATTTTGTTTTTTTATGGTACTGCATTAACTGATCTATAGAAACTATGACACATGCTTAACAACTTCACACACAAAGTACTGTTAATTATATTATTAACTGTGTAGCCAAGAAGCAATAAAGAGAACAGACTGTACCTTCAGAATTCCTTTTCTAAAAATATCAGTTTGAATTGTGCAGTGTTCTTCAAAATGTGGGGGAGCTGCCACAATAATTATCCTTTGTGGCAGCTAGTTAGAACCTCTAGGCTAGATAGTTTGATAGAAGGATGTGTCATTAGTATGAGATTTCTGACACATGTTAACTCTTAATTGGGGAGGGAATATTTAGAAATGCAGCCTACTAACTGCAGTAGTCATGACTGTTTTGCATGACACATTTCTCGGATCAACAGACAGTAATTTGCAAACTTATTGCTGAAGCAGGAAGGATGAGAAAGAGGGACATTTGGGAAACGGTATAGTAGGAAGAAGGAAATAATGCTACTATTTTCCCCAGTTTCAAAGTACTGTATATTTCACCTGCACCTGTTTGGCAAGATTATATTAATCTTACAATAGTAGCATAGCTACCATAAATGTGAAGATGGGCAGGTTTGATATGCTAGGGAAAAAATGAAGTTAATTCCTTTTTTATATATCTAATTAAAATATGCTAATTAAAAGTAATAATTTGCCTTCGTTTAAGAACAGTCTGTGACTATTTGAACTGTATATAATACTTATTTCTCTAAATCTTGGTATAGTCGATGATAGATAGATAGATAGATAGATAGATAGATAGATAGATAGATAGATAGATAGATAGATAGATAGATAGATAGATAGATAGATAGATAGATAGATAGATAGATTCCCAGTACATGTTAAATTTACTACTAGAACTAAAGATATTTAATACAAATTACTATTTCTAGATATTCTATACCTTTGAGATAGGATAAATCAATTGTGAGTATATTTAAGATTAGCAAAATAACTGTTGAATCTGCATTTGCCTTTAAAATTACAGGTCTTAGGAAACTAAACTGCTGTATCCATGTCCACATTTTTTTTCTGGATTATTTTGTTCAGTTCCCAGATGACAGTGCATTTGTACCACCCTTGAGTGCTGAGCTCTTAAATTCTTTACAGTAAAGCTATTGGCTCTATTAGTTAAGAGCCTTGCTGCATCTTTTTTATTGCTTAAGTGTTCTCATTTTAAGGTAGCTTAACCAAAGATTATATAAATATTCAAAATATTTATATTCAAAATACCCTTAAATTCAAATATTCAAAATACCCTTAAATATTCAAAATACCCTTAAATATATTCAAATATTTGAATATTCAAAATACCCTTAATTGTATAATTTGCTCACTGAGCCATTTCACCCAACTCATGGCATTTCCAATAATTCCTGTAATTTTCTACTAGTTTGCTGGGTGATGCGTGGAAGCTACAGATCAATACAAGAAAAGAGCGGCTTTGAGGAAAAACTGGATTAATGGTTCAGTTGGGCTCCTTTGGCTTCCAACCCTCTCAGTTTTCCTGGATTCCAATTTGAATTTGGGAACAAATAAAAATTGTTAGAGGAGAACCTACTTTAGAAGGAAAAGACAAAGTAGTAACAGTATGAGGACTGGGAATCTTTCCATCTTTTCCCCTCCCTCAGTTTCTGAAGCACACAATTTTGGGGTTAGGGAAGTTATAATAGCAATTCTTACCTATCTCTTTAAAATAGTGATGAGATGTAAACTAGGCATTTAGTTCAAGTTTATTTAAAAATCAGAATGGGTCTCCTTGTAACCAAAATCCCTTCATCATATCACTGTTGCCTGGCTCCATCATTTTATACATGCCATGCAAAGTCTGAAGCAGGGAGGTTACTTTAAATCTTTAAGCTCTTCAGGCAGTTTAGAACCCTGCTTTCTCTTGCCATTCTAGTTATTTAACTAGGATACTAATAGATAGGTGATAATGATATGAATTTGAGTAGATTGTGGCTATTTAAAATATCTTACGCTAAGTACAGTTCACGATTGGGAGAATTACTTATGGTTAATTACAATATTAATCACATTCAAATGAGACTGAAAGGAAACATTTGTAAATCTGTGATATAAAATAGTCAAAATAAAACATAAAAATGTATAACTTTAGTGGCACGCAAAATGAACTAATTGGAGAAAAAAAACTTATTTTAAAGTCTAATTCTTAAAATTCTTTGTGTTATAACTATACATTACAATATTCTGCAGGAAGATGAAAAGTTTTTGTCTGAAGTTTTTGCACAGCTAACTGACGAAGCTACTGATGATGACAAAAGACGTGAACTGGTAAGTTCATTTGTAGATTTAATTCTGAAATTCTTGTGATTGTTCATAGTGCCTCCATGTGTCTGGAAAGATTACATTTATGGCTGCTTTATTTTTTTATATTATTTTAAAACTGCCCATCTCCCTCAGAGAGGGACTCTGTGTGAGTGCCTGTGTCATGACATGGCATCCAGGACTTCAGTTCTACTTTGGTTTGGCTTGATTGTTTTTTGGCTGATTTATAGAAAAGTGAGGTCAACAAATATGTAGTTCTGTAGCTTTGTCAGGATTTTTTAATTCAAATGTTAGAATAAGTAGGCCCCCATGATACATAACACATTAAAAACATAAGAAACATTTACTGAATAAGATCAAGTATTCATTCGATAGTTTCAGATACCAGTTGGTCTAAAAACAATATACTGATGTGTTTTGGGGGAAGAAATAATGAAAGAAGAGGCAATAACATTGCCATCTTCACTAAATTAGTACTTCTACTACCTATATTTCCTAAAAAATTATGTTTTTGGTTTTTTTTGCTAAGTATAGTGCAATATAGTACAGGTTCTATGCTCATTTAAACTATCAGCAATGTACTTTTTTCCTTATATAATTTTTTTCTTTCACTTGGTGCAGGTTAATTTTTTCAAAGAGTTCTGTGCATTTTCTCAGACATTACAGCCTCAAAACAGAGACACCTTTTTCAAAACATTGGCAAAATTAGGAATTCTTCCTGCTCTTGAAATAGTAATGGTAAGTTGAATTCCAGGCAAGGCATGTTGTACGTTTGCTTATAAGGATAGCATTCTTTAGTGCATACTTATCATTTGAAATAGGTACAGTTCAGAGTTACTTTTTATATTTGCATATTGTATACTCTGCATATTCTGCATGAATGTTGGGATAGGATGAGAGGGACGAGAAATTTAATGAGGATGCTGGAAGCTTAATTTTGGTGCCTTTTTAAAGTTTATGGTTTATATAATGGCAGTATGCTTTTTATAATGCTTTTTATTGATGCTTTAATTTAATTTATCTATTTATTTATTCAATTTATTTACCATCCATCTTATAGCAAACGACTCTGGGCGTTTGTTGTTTGGAAGCCTCCAAGAGTTTAATAAAAAATGGATGGTTATATAATAAATAAATAGATAAATAAATAAATATTTACATACTAATTTAAATATCTAGCTGATATTGGAACCTTGTCTCTCATCTGTAACAACTGAAATGTACCTGATATGCAATGTATGTGTGACTGCATATCAAATTTGGAGGGATATGTTAAATATTTTGAAATGTCAGCCTTACAAGTTAAATCAAATCAAGAAACTGACTCCACAGAAAGTAGTATTTTATTGTATTTTATTGATAGTAACAGAATCTTGTGAAATTGCTTTTGTTTTACCTTTTCTCCTTCTGATACCCCACAGCCAGGAAGGAGTTAACATGAACCTCTTCCTAATAATATTTCATTTCCCAGGGCTAAAAGAATGCTTCTTCCCTTGTTTCTGAGTCATGTTGAGTTATAGCCATAAGGTGAAATTTTTTGCAGGGTAGATCACCATTGCTTTCCCTGATCTTCCCCATTTATCTGGGTTTAGGAACGGCATATGGTTGATGATTTGTATAAAACCAGACACATCATTAGAAGCCAAAATCACACGTCTGATTTACTTGGCCATGTCATGCATGCAAATTCATTGGAGAAGTCAGTGATGCTAGGAATGACTAGTGGAACAAGAAGAAGAGGCAAGGAAAGAACATACCAGCTTGATAATATCAACACTGATACAAAGATGAACATCCAACAACTAAAAGAAGTTGTGCTTGACAGAGTAGCATGGAGAGCACTTGCCTATAAAGTCGCCAAGTGTCAGACATACTGAATAGTTAAAACCATAGCCTTTGTTTCTATTAACAGTTTCTCAATATTCCCTACAAGGCCATCTCCATAGCTCCCTACATATATATAATAAATTATATATGATAAATATTTTCTTCATTCCATAAATATATTTTCAGTAATAATTATAAATTGAGTAGCAAAACAAGCTCAACTTTACGCTGTACAAAGAATTTCAGGTGGGTAGAGCAAGTTGTAACCACTAGTTTTATGGAAGACCTTAGATTCAAGATGACATGGCATATATATTTATATAAGTTTTATAACAGTGATGGAGGACCCCCAGTCTTTAGATCCAGTCTGATTGCCTCACAGCATCTTGAATTAGTTCCTTTCCTCCCCAGTATTTGAGGTCTTTATTTCACTTGATTTCTTTCTATAAAGTTAATGCTCTATCAGAAATGCTCCATTTTAACTTAATTGATCTAATTTTTGATTTCAGGGTATGGATGATTTACAAGTTAGATCTGCTGCTACAGACATATTTTCTTATCTGGTAGAATTCAGTCCATCTATGGTTCGGGAATTTGTAATGCAAGAAGCACAACAGAGTGATGACGTAAGAACCATGCAGCTTTCTTACAGATATATATTACATCCATAAGTAAAGATAGTGGCCATTTCTAGAATCAAAGTTCTTGTTCTGTTGAAACCAATTATTCTCTGTTTAATCTTGTTCTTCCAACCCCTAAAAACATGCATTTGTTATCTCAACAATACAGTTAAAGAAGATCTTAACAGTTGCACTTGACTAATTAATGCCTCAAACAGTATTGCCTGATTGTAATGTTGGTGTTCACTAGCTACCCAATTGCTTGCTCTTAGCATAGCAGCCATTCTTCTTCACTTTTGCCCCTTAAGTTTATCGGTCACTTTCTTTCTTGTTCTGGAAACTCTACTTCTGGAACTCTACTTCTGGAAATCAGATGCAAAATATGGATTGGAGGGCTTAATAGTTAATTTCGCCTCCTTGATTTACGAATATGCAGGCATAAAAGGGAAATATGGACCCCATTAAATAGTTGTATGTAAGTTTAGAATGCATTCGGCCATGTTTTTGTTTAAGTGTTTTAACTGTATTTTAATGGTTTTGTTTTAATTATATTGTTTGATTGTATATTTTTTAATAGAGTGTGCTACCCAGAATCACAAGCATGAGATGGACAGCTGTTTAAATTAAATAAATGACATGTTTAGATAAATTTGATTAATAATACAAATTCCCAGCAAATTTCAAGAAGCAGGACCTAAACAGGGATTGTTCTAATAGTTTAATATTTCTCTTATCTACAATTTTGTTCCTATGTAATGAAATCCGGCGCTTACACCACCATTGTTCTGAATAATCCTAGGCCTTTCCCTACTTCATGTTACTATCACGTTACGATACTGTCGTTATCATCCCAACTGGGGTGGTGTGTAAGTCTTCATGCACAGTCTGGAAAGTGAGGGACTAGAAGGGAAAAAACATAGAGGTCCCATTTGCCAATAAACAGGCTTTCCAAGAATAATGATTCTGATGGTGGTTCTTTGCACGGTCAAGCTCACCCTGAGGATCAGGTCCATGCCTGAACCCACAGCTTTTGCTAGAGCTTTAAGTGGATGCCTTGGCCTGGAGGTCCTTTCCCATTTTCAGTTTGTGCATCAGTAATGTATCCTAAAATACAGCAATGATTACCATGCAGTTTGATTGTTGTAATGCACTCTATGTAGAGCTTCGTTTTAAGGCTGTGGAATCGTCAGTTGGTACAAAATGCACCACATGCTACTATTTTGTGGTCACTGCAATGGTTGCCAGTTGGCTTCCTGGCCAATTCAATTGTGTAATTATTACCAATTACACCAATTACAATTACAATTGCAATTACATTTGTAATTATAATTGTATGGAACTGAGCCAAACCAAACATGATTCTATTTATCCTGTATTGTCTGAAAAGAGGGTATCCTTTGGATCCTGCCCCTACAAAAAATATGAGGAGTGTGAGCCACAAGTCTGGCTTCTATGTGAATATCCCTTTGTTATGGAAAATGCTACATCCATAGTCATGTGACCACATTTTGGGTGCTCATTAATCAACATTAATTTAGGGCTGTTTGCTGGATCCCACAGTCATGTGACTGCAATTTACAACATTTTGCTGGAAACTGGTGTTTATTTCCAGTTGCTGGCAAAATAAATGACCCACAGCAAATGCTGGGTTTGCTTAAGAGCAGCTGTTCACAATAATCACCACAAAAAAAGATTGGTCACAATCACATAATCCACTTAATGATCGTCACAATTTACAACTATAATTGTAGACTCAATTACAGTCATAAGTCAACTGTAGGTATCTAGAGAAACAAATAGGCTCAAAAGAGTAAACTTCATCAATGAATAGTGTTTATTTCACTACAACAGGGGTCACCAACCTGTGGTCCGCGGCTCGCTACCGGGCCATGGGCTGTTGGCTACTGGGCCGTGTGAGTAGCTGGCCAGTGCATGTGTGTGTGCACGCTCACAACCCCCACTACGCTAGCATGTCATTTATTTAATTTAAACAGCTAGCAATGCCGTGAACACTGGGCGGGTGCTAGCGTCACGAGTGCACCCTCCACTAGTGCTAGCATCACAACATCATGCAGGCACTATCATCACTGCAAGCGCTAGCATCGCGGCATTGCGCAGGCGCTAGCATCGCCCCAGCATCACGGCGCTAGCGTCACCCCCAGCATCACGCAGGCGCTTGTGGCCCTGTTTGTGTCGCGCACACAATCACAACCCCGTTCGTGCACACACGACCGTGTCCACGCGTGCACGTGCTCGCACGCGTAAAGGCACCTCCACCACCACCCTGGGCCGCCATCCCAGAAAGGTTGGGGACCCCTGCATTACAACGTTATTTTAACACAAAATTTCCAAAACCCCTTTGTAATAAATATATATCAATTGTTATCTGTAGGCAGAATGTGGGTGCAAAATATTTGAGAGCTATGAAGTTTTAATATTGTTAATTTTTTTTAAAGCAAGACATAACTTATTTTTGGTTTGTTACAGGATATCCTCCTCATAAATGTAGTCATTGAGCAAATGATTTGTGACACTGATCCTGAACTTGGGGGTGCTGTTCAATTAATGGGCCTCTTGCGTACTCTAATTGATCCTGAGAACATGCTGGCCACAGCTAATGTAAGAAAATGGAAAGGGGTAAAGAAACTTTACTGTCTAAAAAATACATTTAATAAAAACTTTAAGCAAACTTGTTAACTTTTGAAAAATTGTTTAGAACATTTTACAGTTTGAGCAAATATTCTTTGAAATGTTTTTCCCCTGTAGCTTTACTTTACAAAATTGTCCACATAGCATACTGCCAATCTGTATTATCATCAGTATACAGAGATTTCAGATGTTTGACTCTTATGTTTACAGATCAGTTATTTCTTTTATTATATGTCATGCTTGGGTGATGCAACTCTTCCACAATAATGTCTCCTGCCCATAAGCCAAAAAGGTAGAAAGTTATATCTGTGCGCACAGATTTTGTCATTGCCTACAGATTATGTTGCTACATGATCCAGTCTGTAAATATTTTAAAATATATGCAGCGATTACAGTAGAAATAGTTTGGGATTTTAATGTAAAAGGCCTCAATTTACTGAGGACAGGAAACATAATTAGCTAAACAATGTACTGCTCAAAGTAGTTCTTTGAGCAAGCTAAACTGTGAGATGTAATTGGCTAAAAAGTACCAATGAGATCCATAGCCGAATAAGGATTTGAAGATGGATTTCCAGATCTAGTCCAATATTTGAATTACTACATGACATTACAAGGATCTCCCAAAGTTATGCAAGTGGGATACAGAGCAAATACGTTTTACAGTAATATTGGCAGTTTAATTTGTAAATTTCTGCCATTATTATGGTTTGTCATGTAATCAGCCAGATGTCTATGGAGATTCTCAGTCATCCAGATCATGGTTGTCTCAAAGTCTCTAAAAGAATGCAAATGACCAGCTGTCTGCAAGGAATATAAATTCTTCCATTCCCCACAATCCAGTCAGAGCTGAAGAAGCTTCTTGGATGAGAAGCGAAACGTCTTCAAAGACAAACAAGAAAGCCCTGGCGTTGCCTCCTGAAAATCCTTTGGGATAGTCAGCCAGTTTAGACTGGATTTAATATTTTATCTACCTTTTGAGGCTTTCTCAGCGACCTGGAATAGGCTGATGTTGGTCAGTGATGTTAAAGATATCATCACAGCTTGTAAGCTGTTCCAAGTAAAGTTGCTTTTTGCAATTGACTTATTATTTTGTCAATGCTGATGTTGTCCAAGGGGTGCTCCAGATTTCACCCATAGTGCCTATCTTTGCTTTCTTTTGCCAGTCACTTTACTTCTATTTGCAGGTCTTTGTACAGGTAGTTCTTGACTTACGACCACAGTTGAGCCCAAAAGTTCTATTGCTAAATGAGATGTTTGTTAAGTGAGTTTTGCCTCATTTTACAACCTTTCTTGCCACAGTTGTTAAGTGAATCACTGTAGTTGTTAAATTAGTAACACAGATGTTAAGTGAATCTGGCTTCCCCATTGACTTTGTCAGAAGGTTACAAAAGGTGATCACATGACCCTGAGACATTGCAACTGTCATAAATATGAGTCAGTTACCAAGCATCTGAATTTTGATCATGCGACCATGGAGATGCTGCAATGGCCATAAGTGTGAAAAACGGTCATAAGTCACTTTTTTCAGTGCCATTGTAAGTTTGAACATTCATGAAATGAACAGTTGTAAGTCGAGGACTACCTGTTTTTGTGATTTTCTCCAGTTCTTCTAGTCTGCTGTCTCCCGGTACTGCCATGTCCACTATCCAGACCTTCTTGTCTTTCTTGTAAATCTGAGGTGTTATGTGGCAGATGTTTGTCTGTTTGAATTCTAAACTCCTGGAGCACATTAATGTCTTCGTTTTCTATTACTATGTCTATTTGTGCTCCCATCAGTTCTTGCTTGCAGGGAAATGGTACTTCTTGCAGATATTCCGATGCATCATTGTTGCTACATTATCATGACATTGTAGTCAGCCTGTGTGACCTTCTTGGTAGGCCACTGTTTCTTCGGCTTCTTTGCAGAGTCAGCATTTTATGTCTGTTGCTTATTATTATTTTAATTCTTTGCATTATGACATTTTCAAGATGGCTTGCAGGCCGTTTGAAAGTAGATGATAATAGTGTTAAAGAATAAGTCAAATAAATGAATTTATCAAAAACCACAATGTAAGAGCTTGAAATGTCTTTTTAAAAATTGTACCAGAAGAGTTAATAATTTTTGCATAAAAATGAGTAACTGAAGTGTTAGAGCAGAGAATGGACTAGCTCATCTCAGAAACTGGTAACATCAAAATGGTACTTAGATTGATATTGCAGGCATTGGGTAAAATGACTGATTCTATTTGTGAGCTTCATAACTTCAAATATTTTTACAGCGTTGTTAATATATTTCATATTTATGTTCCAGAAAACTGAGAAAAGTGAATTTCTAAATTTTTTCTACAATCATTGTATGCATGTCCTCACTGCTCCACTTTTGGCAAATACATCAGAAGATAAAACTGACAAAGGTAACATTATTTCATGCTCTTCTTTGTTATTCTTACTCAGGATCTATGCTTGCTAAATAAAGTTAGTAACAGAATCATATAATATGAACTTTGTATTAGATGAAACATGTATCAAGACCAAATATGACAGAAAGAAACCTACAATCCATCAGCCAGAAGGCTTTAAGACCTTCACATCCAGCCTGTCAAGATTCTTCCCTGAGAGCTGTTTTTTTCCTGTTTCATTTGTCCATATGAAGAAAGATAGAAGCAATTATTTTTCTTTTTTTATAGTAATGTTATTAGAGATTACAATTTAGAACAATACAACTAACACAAATAAAAGTATAAAAAGAGAGAAAGGGAAAAGATAGAAAAGGTAAAAATATAGTTTAAAAAATATAGAGAGAAGTGACTTCCCTTTTATGACAACTATAAACAAATTTAATAACTTATCACCTTCTCTTAAAATAAAGTGAACTCTTCTTCCCATCCCCCATCTCTTATCCATAAACCTATAAAATATCACCATTTCAGTTGTGATGTCAGCATAAATCTATTAAGGGATATCAAATATAACAACATAATCTATTTTAACCTTGATTAAATAAACCAACTTTATATTCCTTCCTTTTATTTCTAATTCTTCAAAGCTTTAACAAGCCTCTTGTAATTCCAGTACAGAAAAATTATGCAGGTCGCTGTATTGGTTTGTTATTTGTATATCCCTTTTATTTAATAAGACATTAGCCAGTTTCTTTTGTACCCAGTTGAATTGGGAAAGTGCTGACTCTCAGGCATAAGCGTTCTCATAATTTATGTTTCTGCCTGCTTAGTATGTTGTGGCAGAATGGGTATGCTCCAAATCCCTTCTATTTAAATGATGCTATCTTGTGGTATTGAGGAAGCTTGCCTTCTCTGTAAAGCCCCTGCCAACTGAAATGGCATCCCCTCATAAATATGGACAATAGCCTCACTCCTAAGGTTCTGAAAAGCACTTAAGACCTGTCTTTATTTTCAGGCATGGGGTTAATGCATTAGTGGGGGCCCTCATTTGGTCTGATTTGTTAACAGTTTGATTGTTTTAGTCCAGGCTGCTGGAAGGTTGTATATTTCTAACTTTTTTTATTGTTTTGTAATTGTATTTTTAAGCTGCCCAGAAGTCTATGGGAGTAGCAGTTATGATAATTTTAACAGTAACAACAACATATAAAAGGTTTTTTTTAATTCAGTAACTGCCAGGTGTGAAAGACCAGAACCATACGTGAAGTTCTAATTAAACAGATTTATCACTCATGCCTATGCACAAGAATATTCTCAACTAATGATTAGCACTTGCTAGAAGTTCATGGTGGGTTGGACTTCGTACATTTGTGGCTACATAGGGATTCTAGGTTCATCCCTTTTTTGACCCCAACCCCAGGCTCTGCCATTCCTTCTCCTACAGCAGCAGGCATGTCAAACTCGCAACGTCACGTGACGTCGCGCGATGTATCACGACTTTTTCTCCATTGCCAGCAATGGGGTGGGCACGGTTTCGGCTTGACATGCCTGTCCTACAGTAACATCTTTATTGAGTTGTATTGCACATATGCTGATTAGAGACCAGCTCCTTGCTATTTTATGTGAGGCTGTATTGAAATTCAAGACAAAGTTGGGTGGGCTGTAATGTTGTAACTTCTGTGATGATAAATGAGCATCTTCTGGTAGGTTTGGAAATTAAAAATTTCCAGCCTTAGCAGGAGCAAAATTGCAAAGCCCAAAGACAAAAGAGTTCTGAATTCCCACAGTGAAGGAATGGATTGTCAAAATGTCAGAACTGGTGGAAATGGCAAAATTGACCTGTTTTGTCAGGGAGAAAACAATGTCCTTTTTTAAAAGACTGGAAACCTTATACACACTTTTTGCTCAGAGAAGAAAAAAACATAAAATGATGGTTTGTGGATTTAATGATTGAAAAAGATGGCAATTAAACAAGGGGCTGAGAAACTTTCTTGAATAGTTAAGAAGGAAGATTGATAATGGGGTTTATTAATATCTGATGAAAAAAGTCATCTAGTAAACATCTACTTTAGATTCTTTAGCTTTTTCTCTTTTGTTTTTCTTTGCATCATTTTTCTTTCTTTTTTCTTTCTCTTTTTTCTTTTATTAGATTTGTTTCTTACGTATAAAGGAAATCTAATAAAAAAAAAAAAAAAATCCAGCCCTGAAATGAATCATATTTCTTATCTAATATACTTTTTCTGTACCATAGATACTAAGCAGGGAACTTACACATTTCTTTTTATTTTTTTGAAAGATGCTGTAGTTGCAAACAAGAATAATACCATTTGTCCAGGTAGGTAAAAATCATTGTGTATAATATATGTAGTCTTTAAATAATTTAAATGATGTGCAAGATTATGTCCTAAATTTTAGATTAATATCTTGTGTTTCCCCTGTTTTTGGAAAGAAAAAAGGAATTCACAGTGCAATTTTCATATTAAGTATGTTTTCAGCTGACATGTAGGAAAAATTGCCAACTGTGTTCTACCTTTAAGCAAAATCATTGTTGCTATTTTAAATTTTAAGAATAATTTTAAAAATTAACAACCTGCCTCCAGAAGTTGTGAATGCTCCAACACTGGAAGTTTTTAAGAAGAGACTGGACAACCATTTGTGGTTGTATAGTTTGTCAGGATAGAGTAAATGCTCTGTTACAGATTCATAGATACATATTTTTCCGTTAAAAATTATTAGAATCTAATTGGTACAGGGAATAACAATTATCTATGGTTATAACTTCTTAATTATGATGGCGAGTTTTTTAAAGAAAAGATATTCTTAGAATCCCTGCTTGTGCATTAAGAACCTGTTTTAAGATAATGGCATATTTAGCTTTCTGTTTGCATTACAAAAACCCTGCCTGCATTAGAAGTCATAATTCAGGAGTAATATTTGTGTAATTCTTCATAGAGCCTTAGTTTTGTTTATGTTTATTTTGCAGATAACTATCAGACAGCACAGCTGCTTGCTTTAATTTTGGAGCTGCTTACTTTTTGTGTGGAACATCACACTTATCACATCAAAAACTATATTATGAACAAGGACTTGCTAAGAAGAGTTTTAGTCTTGATGAATTCAAAACACACCTTTTTGGCATTGTGTAAGTAGCAGCAGAGTTTTCTCTTAAAGATACATTTTATTTTTATTTATTAAATTATATGCCACCTGTCTCACTGTTAAGTGATTCTGGGTGGCTCTGCACATTGTTGAACTCATTCACGGCTATCCTGAACAGATGAATAGAGAAATACTATTGAGAAATTTTTTTAAAGTTTGAGCAAGGACTTGGTAAAACACAGAAACTAAGGTGGAATAATTGCCTGTTTATAGTCTTGTCATTATCATGATCTATTGAATCAGCAAAAATTGTGCAAAATAAGAGAAAGCATGCACTTATAAAACAGAATTAAATATATCTCACTGCATAATGGAATCGAGGGGGGGGGGGGCATATCATTTATTTTTCTTTTATTCCGCAATTCAAAACCTATAAAATTCCAAATAATCCACTAACTTGAATATGTTTTAAGACATCAAATCACTTTTGTAAATTTTCTCATTCCCAAGGTAAATTCATGTCCTCATGTGTATCAAAATTTCAGAACACGATATGGGGGATAAATTGAATACTTCTAGATTGTACCTTGGTTTATGTTTGGCCCAGATTTTAAGATGTGTTATCTTAGTTCCTTCTGCAAGTGTTTCAGAAAGTATTTTAGGCTCATTAGTCCACTGTAAATAAAACCTTAGTCATAAAGATAATCAGTAATTAGCTTCACATCTGAGTAAGTCGTCTTGTATCCAAACCAAGTTGTAATACTTAGTGAAATTGACAGAAGAACTTGAAAGTTTTGATCAGTTTTCTTCTCTTCTTGTGACTTGTTCAGGACAATTTTAGGGTGCCTTCTATTCCATGTATATGAAAAAATAATGCAGCTGAAGTGAGCCATAAATTGCATTTGGTCTTAATAAGTGTCATCATATTATCAGTCATAAATTATATTTACCATAACATTTATCATATAATATGCCATGTCCCCTTTCTAATATAAAAATGGAAAGCATCCTCTCTATATATATAATTAAAAACAGTAATAGAAACCTAAATCCCTGTATGTCTTTTTATGAAAATTAAACATTGACACACACACCCCAAAAAATGTTTCCTAATTCCCACTAGATGGGCAGTGAGAAGAAGTGAGCAAAGGGAACAGAGAAGGTGACCCTGTGAAATTTCAAAACGGATTTTTTTTTAAAAAAATCCAGATAGTGGTTTTCATTACTTATTTGTTTATGCCTTCAGTGTTTCTGTACTGCTGGCTCCAGAAAGATTCCCAGGGCTTGATAACAAAACTGTAGTTTAAACGTACCCTGAATACAGAACTTAGCATTTCATGATCAACCCTCTTGGTCTTCATTAACTAAATGGTTATGCTTGTACTTTTTAAATGCTTTCACATTTCAGAAGTACTGTTAACTTCTCTTGGTTAGATCCAAGGGGTTATTGTATTTGTAGACTCCTTTTTTAAATACCTACAATTCTTGTGCAACTTTTTTGCTGCTCTACTCTGAAGTAGAATGTCTCTTTAAGGTTTATTGTAAAATGCAAAGAATGTGAGAAAACATATAGGAAAGACAAAAAAAAAATGCTTTTAATATATTAATGTTATAGGTGCCCTTCGTTTTATGAGGAGGATAATTGGCCTAAAAGATGAATTTTATAACCGTTATATTACCAAAGGAAACTTATTTGAACCAGTCATAAATGCTCTTCTGGATAATGGAACTAGGTATAATCTCTTGAATTCAGCAGTCATTGAACTTTTTGAATTCATCAGAGTGGTAAGTTTTGTCTGTATTTTTCAACTTCAGCTTTCAAACATAATTGTTTTAGGCATAGAAATACCTCAAGATTTTAATTGTAAAACCACAATAGAAAAAAAAAACCCAGCAATATCAAAAGGCCTCTTCTATAAGGCTATTATTGCAAGGTGAACACAAGATGAAAGGACCTTAGTCTTGGTCCATTGCTTATACTTCCTGATCTTTATCTGTTAGAGCCAATAGTTACAGCTGTATCCATATTATTATGGACACCCCTCTGCTGTTCATTAAAGCAACTTCTATGGCATTCACTAACTTTAAAAAGTAGATTGCGTAAAGCGATAGCATCTTTCTTCAGAGTTATATAGAAGCCTGGGAAAAAAGATTATGTACTTTAATAAATTACAAAGAGGTACTGGATTCATCAAGTTATGAGTTCAGAATCATCTTCAGAGTACTCCCAGTAAGACTATGAACATTCTTTTTGTACCAAAGTTTTCAGTAAAAACATCTAGATCCAAATTAAAAGAAATAACAAACACACAGAAGTAAAAGTAGGTAGTGCTGGAAACTGGAGAGGTTTGATGCCAGGTGAGCTTTTGGGGGGGAGGGTGTCAGATGGTAAGATTAAAAGAATATAAATCCTGTTCTGCAGTAAGTGCTGAAGTTGATTGTAGAAATTTTCCCAAATGAGTGTTATTGCTTAAAAATGGTCGTAATGACTAATTTTATTCTAGCATTGATATCAGTAGTTGCTAAAGAAAATAATAGAAATAGAGCTCTAACATTGAACAGAATTGTTGCCCAGAGAATCACACATCTAGCCAGTATTTTAATTCAGTTTCAATAATACCTGAACCGAACAAAATCCTAAAGCTGGGGTGGGCTCAGGGCTCAGGATCCAAATTACAGGATCTCAGACAAATGCTTTTTAGTCTCCTTTTGAACACATCCAGTGATGAGGTGGCTGTACCTCTCTATATAATTTATTCCATTGTTGAATTGCTTATACAGATAGGAAGTTGTTTCTAACATTCAACTGGAATCTGTCTTTGTATAACGTAAATCCATTATTTTGTGTACTGCGCTCTGGAATGAGGAAGAAGAGATCTTTTCCTTCTATTTAACATCCTTTCTATTATGTAAAAGAATGCTATCATAACCCCATTCAGTCATTTTTCCTCGAGCCTAAACACACACTTGTTCTTCAATCTCTCAACACAGAATTTCATTTCAGGCCCTCTTATTATCCTTGTCGCAATCTCTGAATCTGTTGCAATTTCTCTGTATCCTTCTTAAAGTTTTGTCCACAGAACTGAATGTAATGCATGAGGTTGAAACTAGTCAAAGCAAAATAAAATAAAGTAGAATGATTGCTTCTTGTGACTTAGGAATTACACATGCACTGATTCTGCTTAAAATTACATTTATCTTTTTTGAAATTACATCATCCTGCTTGCTCATATTCAACTGGCAATCAGTTACAATTCCAAGGAAATATGAAGTCAGATATTCTCTCCCATTTCTTGTGATTTCATTTCCTAAATGAAAAATATTGTTTCTGGTACCTTTTCACATTACTTTCAATTCATTACTGTAACATGTCAAAATTATTTTAAGTTTTATGTCTCACAGCAAGTATATTAGTTATCACAATTTTGTATCATCTGCAAATTTAATGACCCTCCTCTCCACCTATTCATCAAATCATTAATAAAAATACTGAAGAGCGGAAGACCCAAGACCAATCCTTATGGAATCCCATTTGATCCCCCTTAATCAGGTTTGATTAACAACTAATGTTGAAGTCAGGTAATCCTCGACTTACAACAGTTCATTTAGTGACCATTCAAAGTTACAATATCACTGAAAAAAGGGACTTATAACCATTTTTCATTCTTATGAGTATTGCAGCATCACCATGGTCACGTGATCAAAATTCAGACACTTGGCAACTGACTGACATTTATGTTGCAGTGTCCCAGGATTATGTGATTACGTTTTCCGACCTTCTGACAAGATTCACTTAACAACCGTGTAACTAACTTAACAACTGCAATAATTCACTTAACAATTATGGCAAGAAAGGTCGTAAAATGGGGCAAAACTCACTTAACAAATGTCTTGCTTAGCCACATAAATTTTGGGCTCAATTGTGGTTGTAGGTCAAGGACTACCTCTACACTTTATTACAGTTTTTGAGTCAACTATATATCATGCCACATAAATAGCATACTAATTGGCATATCATGGATTACTTTATCAAGTGGTTTGTTGAAGTCAAAACACATTAAATTTAGAGTCTTTTCAGGTCATTGCGGCATAATAAGCTCTATATAACTCCATACTGACTTCTATAATCAATACTTTGTTTTTAAAGTGCTTACAAATCAATCAATCTATAATATGCCCTAAAATATTCCAAAATACTGCTATCAGAATGAGTGATCCTAGATTGTTGATCTTTCTGCTTTCCCTTTCTGAAGAAATTTCTTTTCTTCCACTCATCTAGAAATCAACTAGTTTTCCAGGATTTTTCTAAGATAGTATATAAGGATTCAGACAGAGCATTGGCCAGTTCCATCAATATTATAAGAGACAAATCTGATCCTGTATATTTAAAACTCATTCAAAGTAAAGATTTATTTATTCCCTGACCATGTTTCTATTAATCTCAATTCTTCCCTTTCATCTTGATATTTACAATGTCCTGGTGGAATAAATATTCTTTTAGTTGAGAATATTAAACCAAAATAGGAATTGAATAGCTCTTTTTGTTGTTATCGTTGTTACTTTATTAGCATTTTGCCATCTTTGGGGAACAACTAATATATTGATACATTTTTTTAAAAAAAATCTTTTATTCTGAGCATATCTAGTGAAGCCTTTTAATTATTCTTGGCATTGTGTGCTAGTGCTTGTTTTTCTGACATCAGCTATACTGTTCTGGATACTTTGTATAGTCTTCCTGTAGCAACTGAACCTCTTAATTTTCTGAAGGAGTCCTTTTTTGTTTTCACATCTTCACTACGTTTTTACATAGTCATATTAGCTTTTTCTGCTTTATTGCATTTTTTCCTCCTTAAATTTATTTGAATTGTGCTTTTGGTATCTGTTTCTTTAGGAACTCTTAAGTCATCTTGAACTTCTTTCCCCATTATCTGCTACTGTCATAGTAACCTACCTGTAATTGCTCAGAATTCATTAAAATGTGTTATTTTAAGCTTAAGGTACATATTTAACTAGACATCTATGGAAATTCTCAGTCATCCAGATCATAGTTGTCCCAAAGATGCTGTTTCACGAGGCAACTGGATTTTTTTGTTTTTCTTTGAAAACGTTTCACTTCTCATCCAAGAAGCTGGTCCTGGTTTTTGGGACAGAGGACCGCTGGTTTGAAAGAGGGGTCAAAGAGGCCATCTTTGTTAAAATTGAACAGCCCTCAACAGAAGGGGAGGGATACGACATTATCTTCAGTCTACAACACAGTGCTTTCAACAGTTCCAAGAAGGCTCCACACTCATTTGCAGTACTCAGATGACCCTGACGACACAGATAAACCTCCAGGTGGCATCAACGACTCTCTAAAAGAATGCAAATGACCAGCTGTCTGCAAGGAGTATAAATCCTTGCATTCCCCACCATTCAGTCAGAGCTGAAGAAGCTTCTTGGATGAGAAGCGAAAAGTCTTCAAAGAAAAACAGGAAAGTCCAGTTGCCTCGTGAAAAAGCATCTTTGGGATTTAACTAGACAGTTTCTCTAAAATTCCAAAACATCATTACTATATGATTCATGTTCTCCCAATGTTCCAGGTAATTTCACTTCCTAAATGTCTTCCAAATTGATTAACCTAAACTCTTGTAGCTCTTATAAGGTATTATAAAATAGCTCTTGTGTCACCTCTGCCATCTAAAGGAAAAATTGTCAGCAAGGGAAATTGGGAATTACCTAGAAGGACCATTCTTGGCACAGTTTGTCACCCAATAGATATCAAAATAATTTAAGTCTCCCATCAATGTGCCTCTTTTAGGGATTTGCAGTTTGGTTTTGCAATTCAGTCATTCATTCAATTTGTATGGCTCCCCCTCTCAGCAAGTTACTCTGAGCCAGGAGTGGGCAATTAATTTTCCCAAGGTGCCACATGAGAAACTGGGACTGTTGTGGAGAACTACCACTGCCCCACCCTCCCACACCAACGTGCCATCCGCTATTGATGCCCTAACACCCCTGCTACTCCTGTCCCAACTCTGATACCCCACCTCACACTGCCAACCCCATGCCTCTGACACCACTGGTTGGACAAGGACAGCCAAAGAGCCATACATGGCCTGCAGGCCATAAAATGCCCAAATCTGCTCAGGGCAGTGAACAAGATATAAATACAATTGCAACAATGCAAAAATTAAAATACATAGCAGCCAAGAAAATATAGCCCATAATCACAAATACAACCAAGAAATTGGTGCCTGTAGAGAACCAGTTTTTTAGGGCCTTACAAAGGCCAGCAGGATCAGATGATTCTTATCTCTGGAGGGAGAATGCTTCTTAGTAGAAAAGCCCTATCTTTCTGAACTGATGGGACCCAAAATATGCCCATCCTGCCCCAGGTGAGCAACACTCCCACTTTTTATGATGTCCATGTCTTTTTCTGAAACCCTTTCTTCAGGATTTTCTTTCTTATCACCATAGTATTCAGTTTAAAGCATTCCCAATCAAGGGTTCTTATTGTGGCCAAGTACATTTTTATCAGTCCTTTTGAAGTGCAGCTAATGTGGTATCAATAGCTAGTCATCTAGATAATGTAGATGTTGGTCCCAGAAACCAAGTGTGTCTTATTTGTAGTATTTTTCTTTTCCTTTCTGGTCCATTACCATGATTAGAAGGGAAGACGAGAATGCCACCTGAGTGCCCAAAGTCTTGAATTTCCTTCTACAACTTTTCAAAGTCTCTCGTAATGCAAATTAGCTATTCTTTGCATTGTAATTTATCTCCACAAGCAGGGAAGTATGATTGTCAATGGATATAGCCATGTTGGAATTAATCTATCAAAGATCAAGAGTTCTGTGCTCTTGACAGATAGCGTGGCTCACAAGCAGCATGTGTTTGCTTCATCCACTTACAGTAATGAATCACTAATTATCATGACTCTCTGTCTTGTAGGTTGATATAGCATCCTTTTTGCCTTTCTCTTTCATCTTGATTTAGAGGAAAACATTCTTAGGGGCTTCCCCTTAAACTCTATAAAGCAAACACCTACGACTACTCCCACTGTGCTTACTCAATGATCTAAACTGCTTCTGTTCAGAATTGCTCATTTTTTCCCTGCTATGCATTTAAACTTTTTTTTAATGTGATTCAAATGCAACCTTCCCTAGAAACATTTCCTTGTTTAATGGAAAAGGTAATTATAGTTAATAATTTAATGATTTAGTGGTTAAGGCACCAGGTTAGAAATCAGGAGACTGAGTTCTGGCCCTACCTTAGGCATGAAAGCTGGATGGGTGGTTTTGGGCCTGTCACTCTCTCTTAGACCAAGCTGGTTGGTCAATTCCTGTCGCAACCAATGGATCAACACAAAGTTGGTCTGAAAATAATAGACACTGCCCTTGTGGGAAAACATTAGGAAGAAAAAAATATATAAAAATATGAAGGCTATAGTTCTGGTAATTATTTTGTTCCCATGAATATCGGCAGTTTTCTCTATGTGGTCCACATCATTTTTCATGCAATTGTACAAATTGCATGCAGTTGGAAAAGACATAATCAAGATTTATTCTATGTGCAAATAGAGCTTTAAATAAAATTTCATTCATTCATTGTATTTATATGTTATGTTTCCCCCCAAAGAGATAAGTAAAAATTTATAATAATCTGAATTTAATTCTCAGTTTTTAAATAAAAATGTATGTAACTATTAAATAAAAACTATTAAAGATTTTGGATTTGATTTAAATATGTGTGTTTGCATATCTATAAAAAAAAGTGAATTTTATTGAACTCTTCATCCCAGAATCTCCCCATAGTCTATAGTATCCGTAAGAAAGCCAAGCTCACACTGATGCTAGGGCAAAATCTTTGCAGGTACATTTATACCACAAGACTACTTACATTTTTTTCTGCCTTTAAGGGAGAGACAGTGGGGACTCCCATAGAGACACCAGCTTTCATGAGATCAAAGACATCTTGAGATTCTCTTTTATCTACCTTATTTTTGGACAGCAATCCACTTGCTTTGCTTCCGTCTTCTGTATAGCAGGTCAAATACTAATGTGATGTAGTAGAGGAAAATTATCCTAAAGACATGCTGTTGGCTCTTCTCTTCCATTGTAGGAGAAACATTTGTCCAATGATCTCAGGATTCTTATCTACAAAGTTTTCTGTATATTCAAATTACCTATTGTCTCAGTTCACTAATGTAGGAGAGAAATGTGAATCACTTCGAATTCCTTGTAGTCCTGTTCTTCAAGAGAGAGGTTGAAAAAAATCATCAAGTCTTTTGCTGTCATAAATTACTGTAACTTCAATGAGAGCTTCATATTGATGTTTCTTTTTTAGCTGAGTAACACTAAACTTTTATTTTGTATTAATACAGGAAGATATCAAATCACTTACTGCCCATATCGTTGAAAACTTTTATAAGGCACTTGAATCTATTGAATATGTTCAAACATTCAAAGGCTTGAAGACAAAATATGAGCAGGAGAAAGACAGACAGAGCCAGAAACTGAACAGGTACACACCTTAAAACTAAAATCTAAAACCCAGTACTAGATAGTCTATCTTGCAGGTTCCTGAGCCATTGTTGTTTGTTCCATTAATATTGTTGGTGATATGCACCTTTCTTACAGGTATTATATTTAGCGGTGCACTTTTTTTCTCTCAGGATTTTCTATATATAATCCATTTCTGTCTGCAGTCTTTGTTTTAGAGATATTCTAAAGCTTTGTTCTTAATTAATTTGAAAAATATATTTCAAAATTTCTAAACAACCCAAAAAATTCAGATTTTTATGCTATCAGAAAGGAGGTTGTGGTTTATTCTTGGTTGGGTTCTGTTTTATGACTTTCAGTAGTGCCCTGAAAGATGAACAGCTAAATTATTGAATGATCCCCAGATATTAATTTTCCCCAATCATATTAAGAATTGCATTTTGAAAACAACTTTGGGAAAGCTTCTAGGGGCTCTAACCAAACCTTTAGTACAGCTTACAAATAGCCTTGCTAAGATATTGTAGAAGATGGAGTGATAAATCAAGTGACAAATCCGGGATTTGTCATGGAAAAGGGAATAGATATTAACTGTATCATCAAGCATGTCAGTGCAAAACTAATAGCAATGAATTTTGTTCCTTGAAGCATTAGGGTGTTCTTAAAGAGGACATTTGCTTACCCTGTTTGTTTGGTGAGCCAACCCATCAGAAGATACACATTTGTGTACATTTGATTTTTCTTTTATTTGTATTAAGGAGGTAACTTTTTATATTACCATAGAATCTGTCATAAGCCATATTATTATTATTATCTTAGGACTTAGTTGAGTATTTTAGATATTAAAGCAAATTTTCTGGAACATTTTGATAATATTTTAAGAGCATAATTTTGCTTATTTTCATAAACTATGAACTATCTATAAATCAAAATAAATGAGGCTCTGTCATTCTAGAAAGAGAATGACTAGAAAAGATAGTGGAAAGAGAATTTAACAGATCTTGAAATCTTCCCATAATAAAGATAAAATATATAAGGGCTTGATTTATTAAATCCAGATTATGTTTAGTACAGAAAATGTGTGTTATGCTTTCACCTGGCCTTTAGGTTTAGAAGGAAACTCATGAAACCCTATGTATTGCCCTCAATGTCTTAAAAGACAAGCCTAAAATAATAGCAACATTAATAAAAATATAAACTCTCAGAACTATTTACTAGCAACCTTTCCATGCCATAACAACCAAATGTAATTTGGCTTCATCAGTCTTATTAGCAGTCACATTATCAAATTGTAAAAGGTTTTTTTGTGTTGTTGTTTTTTTTGGTATGTTTTACAGCGTCCCGTCTATACTACGTAGCAATAGGTTTCGTAGAGATGCTAGAACTTTGGAGGAAGATGAAGAAATGTGGTTCAATGAAGATGAAGAGGAAGAAGGTGAAGCAATTGTACCACCTGTAGAGAAATCCAAATCTGAGGATGATTTTCCAGAAAGTTATGAGAAGTTTATGGAAACAAAAAAAGGTATTTTTTTTTCTATTTTGTAGCACATGATATTTCTGTGTGACTTATAAGCAGTCCTTGATATATGACCACAATTGGGAACAGAATTTCCCTCATAAATTATTCAGTCATAACTCGAATCAGGCGATTTTATGGCAATTTTTATGGTTGTCATTAAGCAAATCCAGCTTCCCCAATGGGAATCTTTCCTGAAATCGCAAAAGGGGAACACAAATCATGGTTACGTGAATGTAGGATGCTGCAGCCGGTTATAAGTGCAAGCCAGTTGTCAAGAACGTGAATTGCGATCCTGTGACTCTGGGAGTGGTGCAACAGTTATCAATGCAAATATAGGTCAAAAATTACTTTTTTAATGCTATTGTAACTTACAATCAATCATAAGTCAAGGATTATCTGTATCTTACAATAGAATTTTTTAAATCTTCTAAATGGAGCTGAAAGCTAGTTTAGTGCAGTGGTTAAGCTTAAGCTAGAAACCAGGAGACTATGAGTTCTAGCCCCACCTTAGGCAAAAGGCCAGTTGGGTGCTCTTGGGCCAGTCACTCTCTCTCAGCTCTAGGAAGGAGGCAATATCAAATCATTTCTGAAAACCTTGCTAAGAAAACTGCAGCAACTAGGAGTTAGTGCTGACTTGAAAAGACAAAAAATGAGCAAAACAATGGAGCTATCAAGCCTTTTCGGACATGATCTCTGTAGATGACATGAAGACAACCCATTCTATTAGATCTTATTGAGTGGGCAAATATTACTGGGAGGAGATCTTTAGGAATTTCAGGCTTGAGAGTATGGTTCATGAAAAGCTTTAAAAATGGCATTCAACAATTTGATTTGAGGTCAGAAGTAACTTGTGCAACTCTTAAAGCAGAGGTGTTATATGGGAACCTTGGTGTGCATCAGTTCAGGCTGCTGCAATCTGGACCAGCATTACTTTTCAAATAATCTTCAAAGGCAGTCTCATGTGAAATGTATTGCAGTAATCCATCAAGAAGTAACAAGAACATGAGTGACAGTAATTCTTCTGTTGAAGGAAAATTCATAGTTGGTGCAAAGGATACATATATATCTTGGACATCAAATTCTGACCACGTTCTCATTCAGAACTAAAACTAAAGAAATCCTTCAAATCCAGAGGAACACAAATTTAATAATTTAAATTAAATTAAATTTCTGAGATTGAGTGTAACCCTGTTCTGAACAGCATCCAAGTACCAAGGTAGCACTTTGACAGCTTTGTGTATTTGGCCCAGGATCAAGATGTAAAGATGTTGATCCTGTGAAGCGGCTTCATATAGCTGTTGAAGAATTGGGGAAATTGTTGAAACTAAAACCATCCCTTCAAGAAGAAAGAAAGACAATAAAAATATGATAAAATGGACCTCCCTTCCAATACTATCCCCTTTTGTTGCTAATTATCAAGTTTGCCAGGTATTCAAATCAAAAGAAGACTATCATCCTTTTGAGTCACCTTCCTTAAGGCAATAATTAGGGAATGAAAGTATTCATCTAAGGTAGCCAGTCAACTGGCTAAAGAAAAATAACCATATTTCATTATATGGCTAACTGTACATCTGAGCTGGTGCTTTATACATCAAATATTGACATATTTGTCTATGCTCAGATAAGAAGACAAGTCCTAAATAGACAGTCTTGTTTTTAATAATAAAGGTTCTTTAATGCCAAAATAATATTAGGGACAGAATCCCAAAAAATGAAGATCACATCTAAAATGAGGCCTGTTTTTCATTTTCAAAGTCAGGACTCCACTAATCATGAAATACTTTTTTGTGCATTCAATCCACACTAGATATCTACAATATTAAATAAGTTCTATAAAACAATAATACATTTCTTCCTTTCAGCTCTGCTTACAGGTTTCAATAGATTTTCTCAACTTTTCAACCATTTGGGTTGATCATTTATTATACCATTGAATAATAGAATAACAGCATTGGGAGGGGCCTTGGAGGTCTTCTAGTCTAACTCCCTGCCCAATCACGAAACCCTATAACATTTCAGACACATGGTTGTCCAATCTCTTCTTAAAAACATGCAGTGTTAGAGCATCCACAACTTCTGGAAGCAAGTCATTCCACTGATTAATACCATGTTTCCCCAAAAGTAATACCGCACAAATAAACCCTAGCTTGATTTTTGGGGGTGGGCCTAATATAAGTCCTACCCCAAAAATAAGCCCTAGTTTTGGGGTGAGGCACACGCCTAAAAATCAACCTAAGGTGGGGGTGGAGCTTTCCATTTCAGCCAGGGCTCTTTATCACTATATTTCATTTTTACCAGATACTTGATGGCCACTTAGCATACATCTGTTTATCTTAGCTATTGTGTAATAGTCAGTTTTCTTCTTAGTTGTATTGCTTCCATTTCCTTTTTATTATCTTAATCCATCTTGGGCAATTCTTTCTCTGAATTAATATGAAAAAATATTAACTTAATGCATTCCAAGGACTTCAGAAATATTGAAGGACTCCAGATTAGTTTCTGTCCTCTTGACAGAACATAGTCTTTGCTAGCAGTAGTGGGTGATACAGTCTCAAAAACACTCATTTCCATTGTTTCAATTCTGAAGAATTCTGAAACTCTTTAATTTTTGTCCCATTTGCAAAATTAAAGTTGTGCTTTCTGTAATGTTGGTTCCTCTTTTGTCACATTTAAGTTACTTGTTTTGTAGTGGAAGGGCTTGCTTGTTTTTTATGTTCCTTTAAATTGCATTATGAATGGATTGATGGATCTGCATTCAGACAAAGCTGCATGGGTTTTCAGTATCTTCATGCAATTTTCTGTTCCATGTCTAGTAAGACATTCTCAAATTTTCTATTATTTATCTTGTGAAACTCTTTGGATTAATCTGCCTTATTTATTCTCATGAAAAGATAAGTATCTTTGACTAGATAATGCATTTCTTTCCATAATCAATAGATCTCAGTCAAGATTTGATTCTGTTAGTCTTCTCCAGTTCATTTCGTCACTTAGAAATGTTATACCTTGGATGTTTGAGGATCCATTGCATTTTATTTGACTTATACAACCCAATTTCCTAATATGGTGTCTTAATTACTGTGAAACTATTCTATGAAAGTGATTTGTCAACAACCATCAGTTTGTATGTATACATGTATGTATGTATGTATGTATGTATGTGTTCATTCATACGGCACAAACTTTGTTCCCTTTGCAAAATCATTGCAGTGGAAACTAATTGCCACACCTTTTGGGTGTTCATAGTTGGCTGGGCATTCAGTGACAACAAACATGAAAGTAGTTGTCTTTCTAATGGTAATGTATGGCTATTTATCTCAATGACTACTCTAAATAAGCATTTTTTTTCTTTTAGCAAAAGAAAGTGAAGACAAAGAAAATCTCCCCAAAAGGACTTCCACAGGTGGCTTCAAATTTACATTTTCCCATTCTACCAGTGCAACTAATGGAGCAAATAGTACAAACAATAAATCTGTTGCAGCTCAGACATCACCAGCAAGTTCAAATGGTTCTTCTTCCAAGAATGCCAATTTAACTACAGCAGTCACAGCCACAAAGGTGAGTTAAGCATGTGATATGGAGCTTTGCAGTTTAAAATTATGTTAGTGATATGATAAGGACAATTCCTATGAACATCCATATATAACACTTTAAGAATCCAGAATGGGGATTTGCTCAGAGTGCGTGAAGTGAAGCTGCATATTTTTGTCAGTAGTATTCTATTAAAATGTGATATTGACTTGCAGCCTGTACTGTTTTCAGCAAAGTCAGATTACGTTTGACATTTTGTTGTGCCCTGAATTTATGAGCTTATGAGTTGAAGTGATTTTCCTCAGCATGTTCCCCTAGGCATTTGGGTAGTATGGTTAGGTGAGCTCTGCTAAATAATGTTATCTTTTTAAAGTAGGGTTGTGCTTATAATCACAGGCATTATGTTTGGTTTGTTAAATTATTTTTAATCCTTCTACACTGCCAATACCACTTTTGTGAGATAGGCAGCCTTCTAAATGTTTAAATAAATACATACTGTTTTTATTCTTAGTCATTTATAAGGTCTGGCAAGTTTAGGCAAGCTGAAACACTTAAGATGTAATACATAGATAATGTTAATATTATCTGTGTCACTTAAAATGTATTATTTTGGGAGGTAAAATATTTAATAAACTCAAAATGTACTACATTGAAGCCATGAAATGGCTACTTTGCCATATTGATATTCATAAGCATTAGGATTGTTTCTAATGCTGGATTTTGTATATGCAGGAGAGTTCATGTTCTTAGGTGCAACTGTTACATTTACATTGTTTAAATTGTCCTAGTTTGAATATAGATAGCCTTAGACATGGTTACCAGAATTGCATATGAACATGTTGCCCTGCTGCGTGAGAGTAAGACCATCTATATATGGTATTAGTTAGCCACAACAATCAAGACTTCAAAACCTCTTCTTAGTATTTCCCCCCAGTATTTTCTATTATGGCAATGTCATTTAGATGATATAGCTGCTAGTCTCTGAGCTCTTCTTGGGAAAGCTCTTCTAAAATCAATTGAGTGATATTTGGCACAGAACCATGGTGGTACAGTGGTTAGAATGCAGTATTGCAGGCTGCCAGCAGTTCGAGTCTCACCAACTCAAGGTTGACTCAGCCTTCCATCCTTGCGAGGTCAGTAAAATGAGGACCCAGATTGTTGGGGGCAATATGCTGACTCTGTAAACTGCTTAGAGAGGGCTGTAAAGCACTGTGAAGCGGTATATAAGTCCAAGTGCTTACTGCTAATGCTATTTTGTGGAAAACAAAATTTATAAAATGGAAAATGTCATTGCTATTTGTAAGGTCCGTCTCCATAGGTTCACATGTGACTCTTTACATCCAACAGGGAAGTTTAGTTGGCCTTGTGGATTATCCAGATGATGAAGAGGAAGATGAAGAAGAAGAAACATCCCCAAGAAAAAGACCTCGTCTTGGCTCTTAAAAATGTTGAAACAAACTCTGATAGAGGGTGCTTAAATGCTATGACTGAACTAAAAGTCTGACTCAGAAAGCGTTCTCCCTGGAAAATACACGAGAATACAAGGAGTAGCAAAAGAAAATTTACTAGAAAGGTTATGTTCTGAGAACACCAGGCTTCCAAAGAACCTAATCGCTTTCTAGTCAAGAAGTCTGCCATTCAGACTGTTAAAATGTTAAAACAGTGGATTAGTACTCAGCACCTGGAATGAAAGCTTGCCAGAAAAAATAGTCATCTTGGGTTCTGTGAGGGGATGGGGATGGGAGAAGAAATTTTGATATTGCAGGGTTTCCCCAGTTTGTAGCAAGCTAGAAGAAATTTGTAATGCTTCAGTTGCAAACCTAGTAATATAACTTCGTAATGGTGCTGTCCATTGTGGGGTTTTTTTTTTAGCAATTGCCTCTTTTAAATAATGAATTCTCTTTCCATTAAAAAAAAAAATCAGAATTGGGGACCATTGTTTGCACAGTCAGCCAAATTATAGAGGGTTGCACACTGCTGCATAGTGCATGTTGAGTGGCAAACTTTTTTTCTCAACTCCATTATTTTGGAAAGAAAAAAACCTGGGTTCTAAATGCAAGCAGACTAGGAGCTATCCAGGAAAATCATTATATAGATCATCAGCTTTCCAGGAAAAAAAAACAACCCTCTAGAAATTATCAATAAACCTTGGTACTTGAAATGGCAATTGAATTGCAATTACTAGTAGCATTTTACAGAAATAATGTTGAATTGAATTGCTCCCTGCTAATTTCCATTTTGTTTTCCTTCAGCCATCCACATTTCACATTAGGAAAAGCAGATGTTGTGAAATGCTACCAAACTCTTCAATCTTACTTCAACGATATATGTAATCTGGGGGCAGAGTTAATATGCAGCACTATAAACCTAAGGGGTTTAGCATAAAGCTGCTTCTTAACACATTCCATGTATTTAAGCAAATGTCTAAAAGTACACTAGGTGAATTGATGAAGGCAACCATTTTGAAACTTTTTTCCTTTCAGAGCAACTGAATTGTAAATATTTTAATGTTAGTTTGGCCATATATGATCTGAGATCATGCACACACAAAATTCCCTAAATTACAAATTGTGGTAAGAGTGATACAAATTGAAACCAGCAGGAATCCTCCGTTATTGGTCACTCTTACAATATGTCATGGGTCCATTTCTCCTGGAAATTTCATAGTTTTAATTTTAGCTTATTGTTTGAAAAGATGGGCTGTCTGTAGATATGAAGTATAGTTTTTCCATGAAACAGAAGTTTATTTTGTATTGAGAAAAAAAAACCACTGTACTTGTTTTACACCATTTGTATACATGTGGTAATACTAATGCTGACCTGTAAAATTCAGGAATTAAAATGTGACCCTGTAATTCCATGATTAATGGTTTTTTATTGTTTTATTGTTGTAAATGGTAAATTAATTCAAATTTAGAGATGTGGCCATTTTAGTTTATTTTAATGATAGTATTTGTACAATTTAATCTGAATCAAATCTAGCAGAAAAAGCAATACTCTTAGATTTGATTCAGTGTGTTGTGATGACTGACAATGTGGTCTGAAGGACATATTTCTGCCCTTTAGGGGCTCCAGGCAATCAACAATGGGGCTTTCCTTTTCTCTGTTTCAATGAAGACTTTGAAGAACTTGTTACAGAAACAGTTTGCTTCAGCAGATTTTCTACATTGACTTGCCCTTCTTCGAGTACTCTTGACAAGTATTTACCCCTCATAGAAGTAACTCTTTCCCATAAAACTGAATAGCAAACCATAGGGAAATAAAGGTGTGCCATTTCCTTGACAGTGATGTTTATCCAGCCTGGACCGAAATTATTTAATAAATCACTGAAAAAAGATCCAATACACATCTGGATCATTTTCTTTCATCCTATTTCAAAGACTATTAAAAACTTCAGAATATGCAGATTCATTTAAGCTGCTTCAATATATGAGAAAAAAGTTGATTTTTTTTTTACTTCAATATAAGCAATAGGTGACTTTTCAACCTATATCTGAACACTGATCAATGCTGTGAAAAATGCATTGAATTTCTCCTGTTTAAATTACAGAGTCTGCCTCAGGTACATACTTCCACCTCAGTTCTAACTTTTAGTCTGGTTTCTTTTTGCCACAAGACAGCCCACATTTCAAATGCCTGGGGTCCTTCAACTGAGTTTTTTTTTAAAGATTACATCTGCCAACATGTCTGAGTTAAATACTATTTTAATAAAAAGTTATATGAAATGTGGATGACCTGTGTTTATACTGTGTTACAAGAATGAAGTTTTCTTACCACCAAAGTAGAATTTTTAAATTACTCTGAATAATGAAATATAAGCAATACTGGAAAGCTGTTTGGCGTAATTATGATTACAGTGAAGTTGAATGATATATTCATAAAAAATAATGTGTGGGCTCATTTAAAAGGTTTGGAAACATTAACAGTCTGATTAATCATGCTGTCATTTGCACAACGCATACTGGGTCTGATTCACACAATGACACAGTTTAAATCCAGACTATAAATAAATTAGTTGACCTTAAATCAATGGGAATTGAGTCCAACGATTATAATTCCTATGAAATTAAGATACCTTGAGTACCATTTTTATGAATAGCAATAAATCCTATGAGAGACTAAAACGTTTTCCATCTGCTTATGGTAACAGACATAGCAGAGTACATGAGTGAGATCTCCCCAGTTTTCAATTAGTGTGTGAACTGATGTTGCCCATGTATGGAGATATTTTTCACATCTCTTGTTCAGGTTGATGAGGCCATCTTAAGACAAAAATTAAGTTTAGCCAATTTAATGTTTTAATAAAAGTATTTGACAGCAACATTCAAAAAGTAATATTAAATCCAACAAAAGTTCAACAGTGACCAGCCTGACCCAGCATATACAGAAATAGCAAGAAACAAAATAGTGGAATCTATTAAAAATGTTAAATCATTGCTTTTCACTCTACTTTTGAACCAACTTAAAGAATTGGTGTTTTTATAATATATAAAATCAAGTTAATGCATGGAATGGTTGTAAGCAAACAGTTCATGGTTAAATATATAACCTTAGAAGTAACTTCTTTAAACTATCGCTTATTAATGACTTCTTCTTTTAGTTTTGCTGCAAGGATTCGTTTCTTTAACAATCTTTGTTCCTCTTCTTCTGATATTCCCTGGAAAAAAAAAATATTTACTTGCAGTAATTATGGCTAACTACACTTATGTTTAGTATTCCTATTGATTTCAATGAAGTTTCCACTCAAGATAAATTGGATTGTAGGCAAAAGTCAAAACAATTTGTAGAACATGTAAATAAATGTTAGTTTCTATTTGTACACTAAAACAAAAATAAAATCATCACCATTTAGTAGGTTATATTAAAGCAAGAAAAGCAATAGTTAAAATGCTACTTCACACATTAGAAAGGACAAACTGTAGCTCTGTCCAGGACAGGAATATATGTGATTGTGATTTCAGTTATTTGTATTTATGCCTAATGTTTAAAGCATCCTCTTATAATAGTGTTTTCTGATTTATCTGCTGTGAAAATATACCTGTAACGCATTGCCAATGATTTCATCAATAGGAGAGTAAAAATATTCAATGTCTTCTTCCCTCAACTGGCCTAAAGAATGCTAGGAGGCTTATCACTTTCAGATACTTTTTTCTTACTTTTAACAGATTAAAAAAAATCACACTTGCATAAGATAGCTCTATGCCATTGTGGGCAGAGTCAAAGAAGCCTTAGACCTATCCCTATTTAGTCAAAAGCAGGGATGTCATGAACAAAAGAAATGTGTAAGGCAGCCCAATTTTTTTCTAGGGTCAGTCGACTTGACGGTATTTGGGCAGCTTTTTGAAAGGGTTAACACTGTCAAGCACAACACAGCTGAATGAATGGAATTAGTTTTGCCAGGAGCTATTCAGGAACTAAATTAACTTTTTCTAACCACAATCATCCCCACTGATGAGATTTAGCTATTTTCACTATCTGCCCTCCATTGCCTCCAACTAAGTAAACAAGGCCTTTAAATAGATTAGCTTATTTGTCTTAGTAAAAGTGTCTCCTTGAGGCTATGATGTACATTCTCAGAATCATGTTTTTCCAAAGTAGACTGATCTTTAAAGAAAACAGGTGGTTACAAATAGGCAATTTTAATTCTGTTATCCTTCACCTCTTTAGAAGGGGACAACTCTTCTTTCTGTTCTATATTTTGTGGTGGGATATTCGTTTTTGATTTCTTCTTCAAAGCCATCAATGCATCTCGTTTCTGCTTTAGGTAGTCCTCACGCTCTCTCAGCTCTTTTGCTCCAAGTTCTGATAATTTCTATTTGAATTTAAAAATCAGATTTTTTATATGTTTCTGAAAAACATTTTTATCAGATACAGTTGCTATAGTACCAATAACAAATTACAAAACAAAAGAGGAAAAAATACAACATTGTGCAGAACTGCTCAAAACTTTCCCAAATTCCATCCAGGTCACAAAACATGGGTAGCAGCTACTGAAGAAAATTTATTGTATCATGCTCTTTCAGCTGAAAATGAGACTGAAAATGAAAGTGAAATTTTAGAAAAAATGGGAGTAGGAACAACTTTCAACTTCCTGCCAAATTCCCCATTTACTTTATTTCTGAGAAGCTGACATGGTACACAGGAAAATGTGATCCTATGATTGCAGCTTGCTGTTGGAATTAAAATGAACACAGAAAGCTCAACATATGAAAGATTAAAATGAAAAATGGACATTTTAAGCATCAGGTTGATCTTTCAGTCAAAAGATCACACTCGGGACATAAAAAGTAAAAGACAGCATTGCTCTTAGATGGGGTAGAGCAGAGGTCCCCAACCTTTTGGGCACCAGGGACCGGTTCCATGGAAAGAGGCTTTTCCACGGACCAGAGGAGTGTTATTTTGTGTGCTGCCTGCATCCCACGGATGGGGCTTTGCTTGTTTGTGTGGCCCGGTTGCTGGCATGCCACGGACCGGGGGTTGGGGACCCCTGGGGTAGAGTAAGAACTTTGCTACAATGCAATCAATGATCAAATTAATTGATATTTATGACTTCATGGGCAATCCTTTAAGTTCCAACCACTGATGCAGAAGAAGTTTACATGATGAAGTTCAATTTGAAATTGTCAGATTATGCAAGCAAGATGCAAATAAAATGTGCTGCTTGTGACTGGAGACTGGAACGTTAGTTGGCTTGAGAAACTGAAATGAAGCAGGAGACCGACTTAACTAATTTCTGCTGCTCCGTTGGCTTCTTTGTAGCTAACACTGTCTTCAAACAACCAAAATGATCCTCTACACATGAGCATTAGCAGATGGAAGTACATAAAAATCAAATCAAATTATTGCAAAAAGGAGTTAATTACAGCATCAAAGATATGGCCAGATGCTGACTGTGGAACAGATCACAAACTCTTCATGTGTAAGTTCCAAGTTAAAATGAAGAAAGCCAGTCAGTTTCCACAATAAGATATTGAAGATATCCCCATCATTTTCCAGGATAACATCAGGAATCACTTTGAAGTCCTAAAGGTCATTGATAGAGAACCAAAGGAATTATGGAACGAATTTAAAGAATTTATTAAGTAGAATGTGAAGAGACTGCCAAAAATGAAGAAAGAGAAGAAAGCAATTGGATGTCAGAACGAATCATGGAAATTGCCAAGAAGAAAAGTCAAAAATCTCAGAAAGGTACTTAACAAAGAGTTTCAGAGAGATGTTAGATAGTATTACAACAACAGCTGTAAAGACACAGAAGATGGAAACGGACATGGAAAAGCAAGGAAGAATCTCTGAACTTAGAAGAAAATTCCAACTTTGAATTGGTATGTCAAACGATGCCAAGGGACACATAGCAATTGATTTAAAAGAGATCAAAGGAACATGGAAGTAGTGTACCAAACACTGTATTGTAGAGATGTCAACATCCAAGATACTCGGAAGATATTCCCTCCTTACAAGAATCTCTAACGTGCATCAGACCTTCAGGCAAAACACTAAGCTATCCCTTGAACCCTCTAGAGTTCTTAAGCTGAAGAAGAACTTTATTGTCACTTTGAATGTACACTAATCGGCATACATTAAAATGAAATTTCGTTGCATACAGCTCTAAAAGGGTCACCACCTCCAATATACACTACATAAATATGACAAAAATAAATACAGAATTATGTATATACCCACATATATTATATGACACAGAGAAACAACACAGTCTAGTTCAGATTATGTATACATGTGCATGGCGAGAAAAACTAATCTTGTGAGTTTACCAGATGGATGGCATAGGGAACAAAGCTATTACAGAATCGGTTAGTCCTGCTGGAAATACTTCAAAATCTCCCAGAGGGGAGCAACAGAAACAAACCGTAAAGTGGGTGTGTGGGATCTCTAACAATGCTTTCAGCTCTAAGCACATAGTGCTTATAAGCAGCATCCTGAATACCAGGAAGTGAGCTTCCTATGATCTTCTCGACTGTCCTTACCAATCTCTGTATGGACTTTCTATCTGAGGCACTGCTGCCACCAAACCAGACAGTGATGCAGTTTGACTGGGGCAAGCTAATCTATTGAGCTCTGTCTCCCTGAAGGTTGGGGTGGCACCAAAGCAATCAGAGAATGATTTAATCATAAGTCCAAAAATAGTCTATTCTTCTCTACTGCTCCCACCATTGAAACTCACTACCTTTTGCTATCTGACCGGATCCTGTGATGAATACGGTACATTTAAATACCTGACAAAATTGCTCTTATCACTTTGACAATAAATGAGCTTGCGTATCAGTTTTTCTATAATGTTTCTTGTGGCTTGCTTTAATCTGTAAGCTACAAGGAAGGCTTTGTATTATTACGTATGCACAACATATATAACAGATGTCCCCAACCCCCGGTCCGTGGACCAGTACCGGGCCGCGATATGCCAGTAACCGGTCCACACAAACAAGCAAAGTCCCATCCGCAGGATGCAGGCAGCACACAAACCACACCCCCTCCGGTCCGCGGAAAAACCTCTCTCCACGGAACCAGTCCCTGGTGCTCAAAAGGTTGGGGACCTCTGATATATAAAGTCCTAGAATATTATTGTTATATAGTTATTGCAAAGTAATATTATATATATATGTGTGTGTATATTATAAAATATTAGTTCAATATTTTAAATAAAGTGAGCATGCAGCTTACACGTCCTTCTAGCACTCCTTGCTTTGTTACATATTCAGAGCCATCCCCAACTGCTTTCCTGCAACTATCTTCCTTCAGTTTGACAGAGGAATGGTCTTGAATAGATACATCTTTTTGTTTTCCTTCTGGACCTAAATTTATATTGAAATAAATGCATATAATGATATGTTTTCCATAACTTGAATAGTTAAAACCAAAGGTGTTAAATTAAATGTTTTACTTCTTAGAATAATTGCCACCTTGATGTAATAGGCAAAGCAGTTCACTATTAAATTTGATGGAAAGTATCCTCAACCACTAGACAAAAAAAGCCACTATTTTCTTTCTCCATTTTACAAGCTATGAAAAAATAAATAAATCCATAGCAGAACTGGTATTCAATATCAATTCATACAGATCTCAAATGAAAAAAAAACAGCTTTTGGGTGTTTGGATACCAGCATTTAGAGCTGCAACTTTCAATAACAGAAAAAACTACAAACCTGAAATAAATACATTTCATGAACAAATTATTTTCAGGTAATGCTGGATTAGTGAATATGTACTATCTTTTCCCTTCCCCCCCCACCAGCTGTGCCATCCAATTAGTGTAACCAGTGGCCATGTGTTCAGTAGCAAAAACATACCTTCTTAAATGTATCTTGAAATGAAAATAACTATTTTGTTTGTAATAGAGTTTTGACCAATTGCTATAATGAATATCTAACACCCAACTAACAAAGTTCGGCATCAAGTTAGTTGAAGCAAGAAATTTCTTTCAACAGAAATATGAATAAACACCCTGAGTATGTTTAATAAGAGAGCCAAGTAGTAGTTAAAGCCACTAGATGAGATAGTGAGTCTGTCCTGCATTAGGCCGGAAGCCAGTTGGGTGATTTTGGGTCAGTCACTCTCCTAGAAGGCAGTGAGAAACTATTTTCAATAATGTTGCCAAGAAAACTGCCTGGACTTGTTCTATCAACAGGAGTCAAACTGACCTTGAAAGTACACACATACACAAAGTTTAAAATACATGCGGCAAATACCTGAAAATAATCATACCTGGCATTAATTTTGTAGAGTGTTCTAGAGACCGCTTAGGTCCTGCACTTTCATTAAAATGTCCTGGGGATTTATGTGCAACATCAGATGATTTCAGTTTATCATGTGCCTGAATTTTTAAGAAAAAAATAGTAAGAAATCAATTTAAGTATTACAAAAGCAGCAAATACAGTAAAAACCAACGTCATAAAGTGCATTATTTAATAAGTGTTATTTAAATCTAGTTACTATCTTCATTATTAAAATAGATAGCAGTATGTAGTAAAAACTAAACTATTAAGATTTGAGTTCTAAAGAATCTATTAGGATTTTGCAAGATTTTCTTTCACCCATTGTTTTCTGTACTTTTCTTATAAATTATGTTTCTTATAAAGCTACAATTCACAAATAAAAATACTGTCTGTCATTAAAAAAATAAAAACCATCAAAACCTTTTTTCCACAGTACTCAGTGAACACCTTAGCATAGAACGCTTAACTGTATAGAGAAATAAGTTTATTGTGCAATATCTATCTCAATCAACTTATCCAACAAGGTACGTTTGGTAAACAGATCCAGAACAATATTCTGGTGTAAGCTTTCATGGGTGGCATCAGTGAAGCAGTGATGAATTTTCAGGCAAATGGCCATGATCTAGTTATGTGTAATGTTTTGCCAATAGCTCTGGCTGGCATCTTCTGAGGCAGAGAAAATTGCTTTGTGGTGTACCTCTCTGCAGCTCGTAGGCAACTGCTGAGTACTGAGAAAAAGGGAGCTTCCATGATTGATTGTGTCACAAGGAAGCAACATGCTGCCACTGCACAGAAATGAGTCAATTAACTGGAAGAGCTTTTGAATTGGTTAACCATGTTGATTTGCCAGGGATAAAAATGTCAGCTTATACTATTTTCTTAATATCATCAAAAATTCGTGTAAATGAGGGCAGATATGATATTGTTGCCATTACGGAAACTTGGTGGGATGAAACCCACAAATGGAAAAACTAGAGGGATTTATATTATTTAAAAGAAACAGACCAAATAAAAGAAGAGGTGGAGTTGCTCTACATATAAGAAATAACTACATCTCTACAGAAATAGAACACAACAATAATGAAAACTTTTCGAATGTATTTGGGTCAATATAAAAGGGGGGGAAATGACGTTGCCATAGGTGTATACTATAGGCCACCCAACCAAACAAGGAAATAGATGAACTTTTTGCTAGTCAGCTAAGATATGTAGGAAGCACATTACAATAGTAATGGGGGACTTTAATTAGCCTGACATCAACCGGGAGACAAACTCTGCACTAAGTGGAAGATCAAACAGATTCCTGACAAACCTAGCAGACAACTTTGTCTCCCAAAAAGTAGAGAAGGGAACTAGGGGATTAGCCATATTGGACCTAATTCTCACTACCAGAACTGAAATGGTAGGTTTTGAAGCCACAAGAACCTTGGGGGGGAGTGATCATGCAATATTGGAATTCAACATTATGCAAGCGCAAGCAATAGAACACAGTCAAACAAGAGTGTTGGACTTTGAGAGACCTAATTTCAATAAACTTAGAGACAGCTTGGGAAGGATTCCATGGATGAGAATCCTCAAGGGGAAAACAACTCAAGAATCTTGGGAAATTTTGAAAAGTGAGATTATAAAAGCCCACTCTAGCACAATACCAACGAAGAAAAAAAATAACTCTCAAAAGAAACCAGCATGATTGCATAAAGAACTCTCTGATAAATTGAAAGATAAAAAGGACAAGTATAAAAAGTGGAAAGAGGGGCACATAACTAAGGCAGAATATCAACAAATACTCTGAGCCTGCAAAGATGAAGAAAGCTAAGGCTCAAAATGAATTAAGGCTTGCAACAAAAGTCAAAAATAACAAAAAAAGCTTCCTTCAACATGTAAAAAACAAGAAAAAAGTGAAGGAAATGATTGGTCCATTAGTGGGAGAAAGTGGCAAGAAGGCGACAAGCAACAGGGAGAAAGCAGAACTATTTAACTCGTTTTTTGCATCTGTCTTTACACAAAGGGAAAAAACAGTCCAACCTATCAAAAACAGTACCATAAAAAACAGATTAGAAACACAGGTTAAGATAGGCAAGAAAATGGTAAGTGAGCACCTGTCCACCCTAGACGAGTTCAAATCACCAGGATCAGATGGATTACACCCCAAGGTTCTGAGCGAACTGGCAGATGTGATCTCAGAACCACTGAACTATATCTTTCAAATATCCTGGAGCACTGGGGAACTACCAGAGGACTGGAAAAGAGCTGATGTAGTTCCTATCTTCAAAAAAGGGGGAAAAATGGATCCAGGAAACTACAGACCTATCAGCCTGACCTCAATACATGGGAAGATTCTGGAAAAGATAATCAAGCAACAAATCAGCGAACACCTAGAGGTAAACAAAGTCATTACCAAAAGCCAACATGGGTTTGTCAAAAACAGATCATGCCAGACCAATCTGATTGTATTCTTTGACCAAGTGACAAAATTAATGGACCAGAGGAATGTTGTGGATATAATTTACTTAGACTTCAGTAAGGCATTTAATAAAGTAGACCACAACCTACTACTTGATAAGATAGAAAAATGTGGGTTAGACAGCACCACCAGATGGATCCGTAGCTGGCTGACCGGCCGTACTCAGTGTGTGGTCCTCAATGGAACTGCATCTACATAGAAGAAAGTGTGTAGTGGGGTGCCCCAGGGCTGTTCTGGGCCAGTGCTCTTCAACATCTTCATCAATGATTTAGATAAGGGGATAGACGGGGAACTCATCAAATTTGCAGACGACACCAAGCTAGCAGGAATAGCCAACATTCCAGAAGATAGGCTTAAGATACAGAAGGATCTTGACAGATTTGAACATTGAGTGCTATCTAACAAAATGAAATTGAATGGTGAAAAAAGTAAGGTTCTACATTTAGGCAAGAAAAACCAAATGCACAGGTATAGTATAGGTGGTACCTGGCTCAATAGGAGTAACTGTGAGAGGGATCTTGGAGTCCTAGTGGACAATCACTTGAATATGAGGTGCTGCAACTGCCAAAAAAGCCAACACAGTGCTAGGCTGCATTAACAGAGGGACAGAATCAAGATCACATGAAGTGTTAATACCACTTTACAATGCCTTGGTAAGGCTACACTTGGAATACTGCATCCAGTTTTGGTCACCACGATTTAAAAAAGATGTTGACACTCTAGAAAGAGTTCAGAGAAGAGCAACAAAGATGATTAGGGGACTGGAGGCTAACACATATAAGGAACGGTTGCTGGAATTGGGTATGTCTAGTTTAATGAAGAGGACAAGGGGTGACATGATAGCAGTGTTCCAATATCTCAGGGGTTGCCACAAGGAAGAGGGAGTCAAGCTATTCTCCAAAGCACCTGAACGCAAGACAAGAAGCAGAAGGCAAGACAAGAAGCAATGGGTGGAAACTAACCAAGAGAGAAGCAACCTAGAACTAAGGAGAAACTTCCTGACAGTTAGAGCAATTAACCAGTGGAACAACCTGCCTCCAGAAGTGGTGAATGCTCCAACACTGGAAATTTTTAAGAAGAGACTGGACAGCCATTTGTCTAAAATGGTATAGGGCAGGCATAGGGAACCTTGACTCTTTTATGACTTGTGGAGAGCCATACTGGCTCAGGAATTCTGGGAGTTGAAGTTCACAAGTCATAAAAGAGCCAACGTTCCCTACCCCTGGTATAGGGTTTCCTGCTGAGCAAGGGGTGGGACTAGATGACCTCCAAGGTCCCTTCCAACTTATTATCATTATCATCATTATTAGTAGTAGTAGTCAAGATACGCTAGTCATAATCATGCCAAAACCACAAGTGCATAAAAGCAAGAAATCAAGAGACGCAAAAAATATAATTTCAATTAGTAGGAATATGCTGATCATTTTATTCAATCAATGATGAAAAATAAGTATGTTTTATTTATTTATTTATTTAAATTTATATGCTGCCCATCTCACTATCAAGCAACTCTGGGCAGCTTTTACTGAAGACTGAAGAGAATACTGAAGAGAATAATTTTTTAATTGCAACCACTTGGGGTTTTGTTGAATTGATCTCCCAATATACCTCATTATTTCTTTTCCTTTCTTGCTCTAGATCATATTCTTCCTTAGACTTCCTGCAAAGAAACAGGAAATACTTTAATATATTTACTGCCTTATCCTTCTTTAACAGTCATATAATTGTTGCAGTTTATAATTAATGTAATAACGTAAAATAAACAAATACAAAACAGATTTTTTTAAAAAAAAATGACAAGACAAATTAGAACAAATTTAGTTTTATCACTCTATTAAAATATCTCTTTAAAATGTTTATAAGAAGCATAAGACTAACATACAAAATTAAAAGTAACACAGTGAAACAGAATGTAATAATCAAAATACAATTCAAAAGAATTGGAAACAAAAAATTAAGAGAGCAAAGATTCTGAGGCTGGATTTGTGGAGAGAAGTGAGGTGCCACAATGACTATTAGATATAAGTAACCCAGGTTTCTCTCACTTTTTTCTCATTTATTGACTGAACAAAATGGAAAAACTACCCAGAAAAGGAAGAAAGCCACTTTAGATTCACTACTTGCTATCAATGTCCTTCTGGATCAAAGCCTGCAAATGCCTTAAGTAGTCTTTGTTTAGCAACTGCCTTGTTAAGTGACCGTTCATAAACACAACGGTAATAAGCAGTAATAAAAAACTATATCCTGCCAATGGATGCATTTACTCTCAAATTTCTGCACCTGACAACACACATGGGGTGAAAATAACACTGGCATTGCTGAACAAGAGAACTTTACCTAAATGAGGCAGCCACCAGCGATCTTCACAGCATCTCTCTCTGTCATGTAGTTACTGCTTAGTGACCCTTTTGCCAGAAACAATTGCTAAATGAGGACTACTTGCAATGATACTTTTTAAAACAGATTTAAGAAGAAATGTAACATTTCCCATTGCTCTTCAGTAAAAATATAATCAATATTTACTTATGCATTATGCTAAAAATGTATCTCAAATTTTCCAAATATTTAACCATATCTCTGTAATTTAACATGGAATGGAATGATTTCTCCTCAGTCACTATGCTGAAAAACGCTTTCAAGGGCAAATTAGGTGGATCTTGTGGCAATCAAATTTTATTTTAAGAGGCCATATCCAAGTATGTGATATAAAACAAGGAAAAATATTTTTAACCTAAGAACTTCTCTTAGTATTTTCATTTCTTCTTCTTCGGTTTCAGTATATGCATCAGACCCATCGGTCAAACAGTCAGGTAGCACACCTATTTTATGAAAAAAAAAGAATAAAGCAGTCAAAAGGCAATTAAAGAGAAACTATTCAATTAATTATCAAAATCCAAAAAAAAATATAGAATAGAAAATAAATTATATTCAAAATATTGCTCTGTTTAATTTATTCAGGTTGTAATTAGAAGACAGCAAACTGAATTATCGTCGAAGCTTGCTTTCTAAATAAAATGTTTATTTCTCTTTACACATGGCCAGCTCAATGAGATTTATTGAGGGGACAATTAAGTTGTACATATCTGACTTTAGTATGAAATAAAATACTGCACAAGGAAATATAAATATGCTTTGATTTTAGGATGATTTCTACCAGATGTATCTGCCATTGCAACAGCCTTTATGGGAACATGAAAATATATTTGGCTGTTAAATGTTGTTTGCTTAGAAACTGTTTTAACCCACATATTTTGTATGTTAATAGAATGATTGAGTTTTTTATATTCATTTTAATAAAATCATTTTTCCAATTGATTCTAGATCAATTTCTTCACACCTGGGAAAGCAAGTAAATATAATAAATAATCACTCTCAAGATAGTTTAAAGGCAATAATATACTTCAGACTAGCTATGCAAGCAATTATAATGGGTTATGAAAACAAAAGCCAACTACTAAGATACTAGTTTAATCTTCTGACAGAGGAAGCTTTTCAGGCTGTCTCCTTTGCCTTGATTGCGCTATATATTTAGCCATTTAATGCCTCTCTTCACCTTCCTTTGATCATTACTTTATTTCGTATGGCATACATTTGTCAGGGAGATCTACACTTTACAGAGTAGTCCTGATAGCCTTTGCTAGTTCATTCAGCCTGCCTGCTTATTCACGGTGCGCCACCGGGGGGTAGGGGCAAAACGCTTGGCCATGGTATACAGCAATCTGGCTAGTGGCATTTGGGTGGATGACATCTTCTGGGGCCTCTTCTGCCAATCTCATCTTGTGTCTGGGCAGGTCCAGCGCAAGTTCCCGTTCTCCTTGCACAGCTAGTCTTTCCCATTGGAGTGGTACCCATTTATCTATTCACAATAATGCTTTCAAATTGCTGAGTGGGCAAGGCAGGAGCTAGAGACGAGCTCACCAAGTCCCACGATGCGACCAGGGCTCGAACCACCAGAGTGTCCGACCATTTCTGGTCGACAGATCATTAAGCCACTGCACCACCAGGCCTCCTTGATCATTATTGATTTTTTTCATCTGACTTGGCTATATATGTCCAGATTTAGGAAATCCACTTAAATCTGTTCCAGCTAATCACAGCAAATGAAAATATTATTCTTTTTATTATTTATTACCATTTCTTTCTTGAATTATTCTAATGGCTTGCAATTGCATTTCAATATTTTTCTGGACCATCATTTCTTTAAATAATCTGAAGTCTTCTGCTGCCAGTACTGGCTGCAAAATGGCCTGAAAAGAATTAAAAGTGTTTTATCTCAGAGTGCCAAGAAATTCAAAGTTTAAATAATTCAAAATTTCCTTATAACAATAATAAAAATGTTAGGAAAAAGACATTTAGTAAGATCTTACATATGGTAGATATAAAGCCAAAACCAATATAACTTTAAGACTGCTCTGGAGATTTGTGTTTTTTATTTAAACAAGGATATACCGTGTTTCCCCCCCAAAAAATTTTTTTTGACCAAAAGACCCATTAGGTCTTATTTTCGGGGGATGTCTTACATTACAGCAGGTGGTGAGCGCGCAGGGGTGGGGCATGGCCTGTGCATGCGCATGCGGTGACAGCCCAAGGTCAAGGCACCGGCAGAACATCGGTGGGTTGGGAAAGGTGCTGAAGCAAGCCGCCATCCTGCCTGGAGTGCCCATGCCAGTTGCCCCTTCCCCACCAGAACTGGAATGCCGCTGCGTTTACCATAAGTGCCGGTACCGGTAAATGCCGGCCTTCCCTCTGGCAGGCCTGGGCAGCTGCTAGACAGCGACGGCCAGTTTCAGTGCCTGGAGCCCTTAGAGGGTTTGAAACCCTTTCACTCCCCTTCCAAGCCAGACTGCTGGTGCTTTCGGCCACCTGGCCCTCTTCGCAGCTCTGCCTACACAGCCACAGATGGGGGAAAAAAAAGTTTAATCAATCAATTCCAACTTCGCGAGATCTTTTTTTTTCACAAGAAGTTGGAATTGATTGATTGAACTTTTCTTCAGCACTGCCCTTCCACTGCACACAGAGGCAGAGGAACACAATGGAGGAATGCATCAGAGCTGGAAAGGTTAGCATTTCTCTGCCACTGTGGAGCTGGAGAGCTTGCCCCACCCACTATGCCCAGATGCCCTCCCTTCCCAAAGCATTTCTTTGCTAACCTTCTTTCCAGCTCTGATGCGTTCCTCCATCACATTCCTCCACCGCCGTGTGCAGTGGGAGGGCAGCGCTAGTTGCCAATGCAGCGACAGGGAAGGCGGAAGGCAATCCCATCCACCAGACCAGCCTGGTGGAGGTGGGGTGGGAAACTGAGTGGCGCCGAAAACAGCACTTGGAGCCTCCAGGAGCTGTGTGGGTCCGCGCATGCCCTTTGCAGTCATCCTCCTGCCCAACATTGCAACAGGTTTATGCGTGCGTGCATCGGTGGCTGCTTAGGCACATCGCAGCGGTGGCACCGGCAGTAGGCGGAGGCAGAAGGGGGGGAGAGGCACATGATCCTGCCTGTCAAAACCAGACAATGGGACGGAGTGGCGGGGTCTTAAGTAGGGCTTATTTTGGGGGTAGGGCTTATATTAGGCCCACCCCCAAAAATCAAGCTAGGGCTTATTTTTGGGGAAACACGGTATTGGAAGAATAAATGTCCCAAACTTGAGCATTCAGTAGCATTGAATGTTCTGAACACTGAACTGCTTGGTGGTTGTTCTAGAAGCTACTGAGCAGTCTATGAGCAACTCATACCTGGTTGAATAGTTGATTGCAAGATACATTCATTGAAACTGAGGAAAATTTCAGTCCCTAATTCTTTCATAAGGACAACAAGGGTCCCAACTCTGCTAGCAATCCATGTGTATTTCTTTCTGTGGAGCAATCCAATTCTTTTGTGTCTGGTCAGAATGTTAACAATTTTGAGTCATGTAATAATACATAAATTTCATTATTTTCAATGTGTAATTTTAAACCACTTTTTCCTAAATATGTGGTTTATAACATTATTCTATTAGTTTAATCCTATTATTCTAAATTGTTGTCCAGGGGTCCCCCACTCGCGCACCGGCACCGCTACACAAACGGGGCACCACATGGCGAAAACGGGGGGTGCTAGCACCCATGCAGCAAAAACAGGGCACTGCTAGCGAGTGTCACACGGGCGCTAGCTCCGCTCCGTTTGCGTCACACGTGCTTGCAGCCCTGTTTGTTTGTGTGCGCGCGCAAGCATAAAATGCTTCCCACTCCCTTTCCCTCCGGTCCGCCAGCCGAGAAAGGTTGGAGACCTCTGGTGTAGCCTTTTAACTGAGGGTTGAGCAACATATAATCCTTAAGCACACTCTGTAGTTCCCAATGTGCCCCACTAGATCACAGCCCAATTTCCTGCTATAAAAATGAAACAGTAGCAAAATAGGTATATTAATTCCCAAACTACTGGGGGAAAGGAACAAAAAAAATTCAGCGAGATCAGTTCCAATGACTTGCATGTCTCATCAGTGAAAAATGTTTTTTAATAAGTGCAATATTAGTCACAAAAAGGTTGATCACAACTATTTTTAATTTTGTTAAAAAGTTTACCTGGGAGGTTCGAGTTTTAGCAAGAGGAGACATACAAGCTTCCTGAAACTTGTCCTCATTAATTCCAACTTCTTTAAGGTAACTGTCTAATAATTTTTCAACCTTAAAAAAACAAAAATATATTTTTATTCATCTTTTATTAAAGAAACGGGACATAAATTACTTTAAATGAAGAAATACAGTAGTTGTGTCTTCTTTTCAAAATAGAATGAAATCAGATTCATAAAAGTATAAATCTAGAAGTTAAGATCTAAAATCACATAAATGGTTTATATTTATTAGTGCATGAATGACTTCCCACAACAGGACTTCCTGTTTCTCCTGCATCTCCTAAATCTGCTCTGAAATATTCCTTAATCCCTCAGTATTTTTGTGTATTGTAAATATTTTATTATATAAGTTTTTTTTCTTGCTGCATGCCAGAGAGTCACACTGTTTGAGATGACTTATAAATGTAGTTAAAATATTTAAAAAAATTAAAAAAATACACAGTAGTTATAAGGAAAAGAGAGATGTTGCTCCAATGTGGAATATAGCAGGGCTCAGACGTTTCCTCCATGTTATTTAATATCCAAATAAAACAACTAGGAGCAGTGTGAGCAGACTGAGATATCAGTAGTACATTGATAATGGTCAATTGTACATCATTACCTAGGCAGGGCTGAAATGCTGTGGAAGTTTGGAACTAATTTGGATTGGATGAAGAGAAATATCCTCAGATTAAACCCTAGAGAAACTGAAGAGTGTTTGTCCGTTAACATTTTGATTAGCTAGACACATCAGTCTTCCTGGTTGTTTCTATATAGGAAGTGTCTGACTTTGGGATTTGCTGATTAGACAGGTTTGCTGCTATAGAAATGGCTAATATATACTAAGTATGCAAAAGTAAATAGTTGAGACTGTATTTTTATTATCTTTATTCTACTGCACTGAAAAGAGTTGGGAGTTAATGTTTTTTTCCTTTTTTTCCCTTTACCCCACACTTCCCTCTTCCCCCTTTTTCCCTCCCCGCTTCTCCATTATCTTTATTTTCACTTGTATTTTACATTTTGGCAATCTCAATTAAAAATATGTAAAAAATATGTGACCTGTTCCCTCAAAAGACCTATTCCATGATATAGAAACGTTTCTGAATATTCCAATAGAACTAAGAAACTCTCATCTACAAATTGTTCTAAAAATACCATCATGACCGATTATATTAACATTATCAAGAATATTAAAATTGTTTCTGTAACAGACTATGTATATGGAATATTTTATTTCATTTTTATTCTCTTTCAATACCCCATCCACATTCTTAGCTCATATTTTATTTCTGCTTTCAAGGTGATTAATCCTTTTTTCTAAAAACTAGTAATTATGATTTTGAACTCCATCATGACCTCAATATTCAGCGATGTTTACTAAAAACAGAAGGATAAATCCTAACAACTTACAATTTTAAATACAGCAGGGAAGAAGGAAAAGGATGACAGGGAAGAATCTGCAATTATTTTGGTTATATTTGCTTGGGCTTAGTTAAAGAGTAGGAAAGCTAGAAATGTTATACCAAAAGGTTTCATGGGAAAGACATTATTGTCTTCTCTCTATGCTTGGGAAACAGAGAGCAGTTTGGAAAACACTGCAAACAGAACGTCTGTAAATTCTTCTCCTTATCTGGAAAACAAATACTAGAATGAAGAAAAATATGCCTAGAAAACTTAAAAGATATATAGGTCATAAAATAGAAAGTACTTAGTTTTCAATGTTCATATAATACAGCCCCTTTTAAAGAGACCTTCTACGAGAAGCGTCTGTGAGAATCATTTAGGAGGGTATTCAGTATTCAGTTGTCAACATCTGATTCTATGAGTTAGATGGGTGGCATATGAATCTTAGACTCAAAATGGAATAGATGGATTTAGATCATATGTGAGTTTGCACATCACATATATAACACCTCTTTAATCAAATGCATATTTTCTTGGGATACAAATACTAATCAATTATATAAATACGTAAGAATCTCTGATTACCCATTTCACCAAACAATGAAACAGCATTTTATAATATATTCAAAGAGATACACAGCACATTTCTGCTTTAACGTATTATGTTTTTAAAGGCTAAGGAATCTACTTACCAAAGCTTTATATTCCTGATGAATTTCAGTGTAAGATAACTTACTTTCTTCCTCATCATCAAAAACTGAAACAAAGTAATATTTCATGGTTCTTTACAATATGCAAACTAAAAAAATAGTTTCATATAGTAATAGCTTAAAATTGAATTTTGCACACAACAAAATTTATCTGAACTAAAATATAAAATATAGAAAAAAATAAAAGCTCCAGTACAAAATGTGATCGTGCAGGCAATTTTAGGCACCCAAAAAAGGGTGCGTGTAGCACGTCCACAAGCTGCAATGGGTGCCAGTTTGTTTTCATGCACAAATGAAGCTTCATTTGCTTGCCCGCCGCTTGTGCGGCCCGGTTCCTAACAGGCCACAAAACAGTACCAGTCTGTGGCTGGGGTTTGGGGACTCCTTGGTTAAAGATCTCCAACTGGTGGGGTATAGGAAGAAAACCTTGTCTGCCATTGCCCCCATCCTATGGAATACTTTCCACCAGAGGTGAGACAGACCCCTGCTTTCCTGGCCTTCTGAAAATGAGTTAAAACAAGTCTCTGCGGTTTTGCATGAGCAACTCAAGAAGCATGCAGCTGTGGGACTGGTTAGTCCCTTGAAAGCCCTCTTCACCTTTTAACTAATTTTAATCTCTTGCTTCCTCTTAAATTTTTAATTTTTATATATACTGTTTTATATTTTAAAATTTTATTGTACACTGTCCAGAGTCCCTATTTGAGAGAGATGGGCAGTTCAGAAAATAAATATTATACACAAACTTAGAATTCCTCATTACAATTTTTGTTTTTTGATGCCATTAAGTCTCCACACAGAGTTTATTTATTTATTTAAGGAACCTGCAAGAAAGTGTTTGGAAGATCTGACAGTTCATTTGAGCCAAGGCACTCTGTAATCTTGACTCAATGAATAAGTACAGTAGCAGATTCCGTTTTTTAGGAGATTGTTTTAGGCCTTTTTGTTTTAGCTTTTTGAAGAGCAGCTACTAATTGTTCCTGGAACGATAAACATAATTAACCACCAAACACCACTGTGCCACCAAGGCTTTTACTTTTACTTTTAACTCTACTAAGGGCTCTAAATGCACTAAATAAAAACATCCTATATTTTTTCATCCCACTTTTTAAAATATTAAGTAGATGTCAAAGGACATACTGCATTAAAGAAACATACATACATACACACACACACACACACACACATACTTACTGGCAAAAGTTTTTAACCTGTCAGTATACTTTAGTACTTTTACTATTTGCTATTTAAATTTATAAACCATCAAATAATTTTAACTCCCAGCAGCTTATAATGAACTAAAATACAACAAAAATACCTATAAAAAAATTAAACCGGCTACAGTTTAATAGAACTCTCGTGATAAAAAGGGAGAAAATACTTAAAATTCCACACACCCCATTGCACCAAAGCCCAAAATAACTGCATCGGTTGGAGCTGCATCGGTTGCTGATTTGCTTCCAGGTCCAATTCAAGGTGCTGATTGTCACCTTTAAAGCCCTCCATGGTTTGGGATCATGTTATTTGAAGAATTGTCTTTTCCTGGTTAAAATCACCAGATCAGGGAGGCAGGGTACATTATTGGTCTCCTTTATTAAGAAGGTCCATCTAGTGGGAGCAAGAATTATGTGGCCCTTCTCTGTGGTGGCTCCCTCCGTATGGAGCATCATCCCCATGAAGATAAGATTGGCTCGCACCTTGATACTCATTTGTAAGGCTGTGAAGACACGGTTTTGCCAGTAGGCCAAGGACCTCAGGATGACATGGAGCCCACCAAGAGGTTTGATTATTGTTATGTGGGAGGGGGAGGGGAAGGGGGAAGGATTGGATTTTGTATTTGGGGTTTTTCTTCTGTGAGCTGGCCAGAGTCACTGTGATTGAGTTATGTGGCGACATATTTCTTTAAATATGTCAATAACTCCTTTTTTTTAACTTCAGATCTCTCATCTTAAACTTCATAAAGAAGAGTTGCATACAATATCAACTAAAAATATATAACACTATGGAGAGCATTATTTTCTCTCCATGCAGCAGAGCACCTTATCTAAATCTAAACATTGGTATGGTACAGAATGCCCAATCTTTCCAAATCACTCATTTTGTAGATTTCCATTAAATTCAACAATAAATCTTAATGTGGGGGGGGGGGTAATAATTCTATGCATTGTACATCGTAACGGAAAAATAAACACCCCCTTGGTTAGTGGACTCACCGAAATCAGTGCGATACTAACATATTGACCTTCGGTTGAATCATGACCAACATGATTCATCATGACCACTCCCATTCCTTAAATGTGCTTTTGATCTACCGTAATGACGGTGATAATGATTACGATAATAACCCACAGCCCATTAAATGCAACCATACGCTACAGAGGAATAAAGAAAATCATCACCCGAGGACACCCATTCGTACACCGCGACAAGTATATTGGCAGAATTTCCACAGGCCCATAGTTCTCTCACCTTCACACTTGTGCTCCACAAACTCCAGAATGGGAATAGACCACGCGGGGCTGCGGAGAAAGCCGGCAATGCTATCTACGACCCACTCCACTTCAGCCTCAACCTCCGCCTCCCCCTCGGTCGCCATCACATCTCTCCTCCCCTTTCTCCACGCCCTCAAAAACAGGAGCTCTCGCGTGCACGCAGCCCTGTACGGAGAAATGAGACAATATGCGCGTGCGCCGGAGAAAAAGAAGATGACAGCAAGACTGCGGCGACGGTTGGGCTTCGATTTGCCGTCACTATGGCAATCGCCGTCACTAAAGGGGAGGGGAAAATGGATCTAAATAAACTCACGCGAGAGAAGGCGCGAGGTCGTCCGCACCTCAATAAGCATGCGCTGCGGGGAGGTTATTCTCCACCCTTTGCTGTTCAGTTATGTCTTTTGTAAGAGCCGAACTTCCGCAAATTATAGTTTAAAGCACGTGCGATTCGCAGAGAGACGCGTCGTGTTGCTTTTTCTCAAGATTGCCTAATTGCATTCCTGCAGTCTTTCAATTGTCAGAAAGATATGCAGGCGTTAATTGCGCTGCCTGGACAGATGAGATCCGTTGTGCCTCAGAGATGAGGTTGGAGAGTGGCCCTTAAGAATTTAGTCTGAAATAATTCAAAAAGATAGATTGGTGGATTCCCCTTTCCCTTCTCATCTATGATCACCTGCTGATAAGGAAAACAATCATCAACTACTATCTTTATAATGTGCAGGCGGGGTGGAGGCTTTAGCAGACTTTCAATTTGACTGAATGCTAAGCTATTGGAATGGAGATACTCTGCTGTTTGTTACACGGGTTATTTCTGAACATAACTAAGCGCTGTTCTGGAACACCCCTAAACTTAAGTTTTTCCAAAGTTGCTTGGCTGAAGATAGCATAGCCGTAGAGGGATGTGGACTGAAGCATGAGGAAGTTCTCCTGGGACTTTTTTCCAAATTCATCCCATGTTTCTTTGCTGCATATGTGACTTGTCAGTCAGGCTATTTTTGGACACATTTAGTGCTGTTCTGGAAGAGCAGTGGACTTGAAGTCCTCCAAGATCCCTCTGAATTCTATGATTCCATGAATTGGATCTCTCATTGATTCCATCTGTTACTTCTTGTCCTGCCCTCAGGTGCTTTGGAGAATAGGTCAACCCCTCTTCTCTGCGACAGCCCCTCAGCAGTCTTTCAGTATTTGAGGGGTTGTTGAAAAGAGGGGGTTGACCTATTCTCCAAAGCACCTCAGGGCAGGACAAGAAGTAACAGATGGAAACTTACTGTAAGGTTTTTCAGCTCAGAATCCAAATAAATCCCAAAGAGACTCTGAACACGAGGCTACTGAAAACAACACAGCTTTATTTTTTATCAAAAGAAAAAGCTGGGGTGCTCCTAATCTCTTGTCTCTAACCCAGAGAGACAGAGGAGAAAAGACACACACTAATAAAAAATTTCCCTTTTATAGCTAATGTACTTTCTCACACTAACAGGCTAAGATTTCTTTTTCGTCTGAATACTGTTTCCTTTATCAGGTTATGTCAATTTCAGCTTGTTACAGAGCTACCCTTCGAATACACAATTGCTGGCAAGCAGCCCAGAACTTTCTCCTTGGGCAGATACATTTGCAAGTTACAGCAGAAGAACTATACATTGCAAGCTATAGCGAACACATTTAAAGTTACAGCTTAAGATTTTTCTTTCTCCTTGGTCAGCACACTTTTTGTTAAGTTATCTCTGAGCAAAGTACAGAGTGCAAACAAAGAATGAACAATGGCTGGGTTATACATAAAATATTTTAATCCCTTCGTTACAAAAGATAGATCCAACCTAAAATTAAGAATTTTCCTGACAGATCAATTAATCAGTGGAATAGCTTTTCTCCAGAATTTGTGGGTGCTCCATCATGGAGGTTTATAGGAAGAAATTGGACACCCATTTGTCCAGATTGGTATATGGTTTCTTGCTTGAGCAGGGGATTGGACTAGAAAACCTCCACGTTCCTTTCCAACACTTATTCTGTTATTTTACCTGTGTGAGATGGAATGTAAACCTGGCTCTGGAAAGCAATAAGCAATGAACAAACTCTTTAAAAGAGGAAGAGGCCTAGAAAACATTACTCAATCCCAGGAAAGGAAAAATCAGTAAACCATCCCAATCTCCTCCCAAACTACAAAATCTCATCTTGTTATGCAATGTTGTGTAGAATACCCTTAACAACCATAAATAGCATTCTTAAAATACAGCATCAGCCATTATTTTTTGTTGATATCTACAAGAGCGACATGAAATGAAATGAACCTTTATTATCAGAGTATAACATGTATACAGTGAGATTGACATGGTGGTTTTATACATAATTACCTAATTTCAAGACAAAATTCTAAAGGTGAAATAGATTATTAACATAAATGTGTTCTGAAAAAGAACTCTATTGTGCACTCCACGTAATTGCCAAAGATTTTGAAGGTTTTTTTCTAGAACTATTGTCGGCATAATTTTCCATATGGCGTTTTCATCCTAAGAGTTTTTGCCTTCCTCTGTCTTTTTAGTTTTCTCTTAATTAAGGCATTCAACAGCAGGCATTTAATGTAAGTGATACAACTTTTAAGTCTGTGCTTAAACAGATTATATCATGCTTACACACATTTTCTAAATAAAGAAGTTAGATTTCATACATACAAATATATCGATAGAAGAGAATGTTTGTTGTTCAGGGTTGAACTGTGGGTTCCCTGGTGCTCTCTGAGCTTGGTGGTTTCCTTGCAAATGTTTCATTACCAAACTAGGTAACAATCATCAGCGCTAGAAGGGAATGAGCTTTTTTGTTATTTTTATATATTTGTGGCAGATGATGATCTTGCAAACATTTGTAATGAAATGTCTGCAAAAAAAAACCCAACCAAGCTAAGAGAGCACCAAGGATCCTATAATACAGGGAAGATAAGTTGCAGAGCCCATCAGCTGAAGAACAGGCGGGATGTAGGAAGGGAGTCTTTTCTGCTGTAGAAAGTCAGCACCCCCCCCCCCAGAGAATGAAATATTTTGGGGAATATTAAAAGGCTTGTGGGAGACTTGCGGGGTAGCACCAGCAGCAGACATAGGCACAGGGGGGAAGCAGGCAATCCGGACGCACTGCGCGTCCGCCTGGCTCATAGGCTCGCGGGAGGCAGGCAGCCGTGCAGCATGTCCGGATCACCTGCCTTCCCCTTTGCCTACTGCTGGTGGCGCCACATCAGCCTCCCATGAGCCAGGCAGCCTTGCAGCACTTCCTGATTACTTGCCTCTCCCCTGCCTCTGCCTCCGTACTCATACTTACCTGCGCTACACCAAGGAGCTGGTGGGCTACAGCTACTGCTGGACACCGTCGGCCCCTACGCGCTCGCCGACTCTCGTGCATGTACCTGGGGATGGGGCGCCTGGCCGGGCTGATCACCCTGATACTATGTTTCCCTGAAAATAAGCCCTAATGCATCTTTTGTTGCAAAAAATATATATAAGACTGGGTCTTATTTGGGGGAAAACATGGTATAGGGGAAAGCCTCAAGCAAAAACATGAAGAGGCCAGTCTTATGGAGATTTTATAATCCATTCAGAAAGACTGGGCCATCCTATTCATAAGCAAAATGCCTTCAGCCACAGCTCCCACAGAAGGCTGAAGCTGATGGGATTAGAAAAACAAAGATTCCTAAAATCTACATTCCCCACTCAGCTCCAAGGACAGGGCATGACCTCCCAATGGGAATCACACAACAACAATTAGAATACTAAAAGGGCATACTCAAGCACAGATCAAAGTACATTTCACAGTGAATAGGCATCTCAAATACAAAGTCCCAAAGAAGGTATAAAACCTACTTACTGTCAGCCACCCCAGAAACATGCTGATGTCACTTTAGTTTCTGGTTATCAAATAAACAGAGATCTCCTTTCCAAAATGCAGCCTGCCTTCAGTTCATTTCTACAGTGTCTCACGGCTTGGAACAAGACCAGATTTTACTTCCAACACTTCCATTGCCCCAACCCTATGAAATATTGTTCCCCCGGAGGTGAGAGGGGCTCCCACTTTCCTGGTCTTCCGAAAAAGGGTTAAAACATGGTTTTGCAGTCTTGCATGGGAAGTCCAAAGAAGCATGCAATTGTGCTATGAGAGCCCTCCTTTTACCTTTATCAACTAATTTTTAACAGGGTTTGATTATTCTTCCCTCTTTAAAAATTGTTATAAGTTTTTACATTTTTAATTCAAAAATTTTAACTCTAACATTTTAATTTTTATGTACTATTTTATATTTTGATGTTTTACTATACACCGCCCAGAGTTCTTCTTTAGAAATGTAATAAATAAATAAATAAATAAATAAATACATACATACATACATACATACATACATACATACATACATACATACATACATACATACATAATCTTATCTTGTAGAATGGAGTAAAGGAAGCCAACTACAGTTGGGCAGGCATCTCTTTAATTTCTTCAGAGAAAGAGATTAACATTGGCAAACATAAGGAAATGGGCAAATAATTGAGAAAAGTCCACTTCAACATTCCCTATTGTTTTCTATTTGTTCCATGGAGAAAAAGGTAGATGTGTTTTGTGTTCCCTGATGCGGTTCTAATTTACATGAAAGCTGGGACATGACCGCTGAAGTAAAGACAAGGATAGAGAAAGCTCGAACAGCATTCTTCAAAATGAAAAAGGTCTTCTGCAGTCACGACATAAGCCTAAGACTGAAAATCAGGCTTGTCAGATGCTATATTTTTTCTATCTTGCTCTATGGAGTAGAGAGTTGGTCTCTGACAGAAGGCCACCTGAAGAGACTAGAAGCATTTGAAATGTGGATTTACAGGCGGCTGTTACGTATAAGCTGGGTGGACAAGATCAGAAATGAGGAGGTTTTAAGCCGCCTGGGAAAGCCAAGGGAAATCATCAAAACAATTAAAAAATGAAAGCTAGAATATTTCGGACATGTGATGCGACACCCAGAAAAATACGGCATACTCCATTTAATCCTCCAGGGAAAGATTGAAGGCAAACGAGGTCCAGGCAGAAGAAGAACATCATGGCTTCAAAATCTAAGGGACAGGTTTGGACAAAACTCAGCAGCACTTTTTCGTGCGGCTGCTGATAAAAACAGGATCGCCAACATGATCGCCAACGTCCGATAACGGATATGGCACAAGAAGAAGAAGAAGAAGATGCTGTTTTGAAATGTGCAATAAGGAGTTGCACAAATATAAATATACAAACACAACATACTTCCCTGAATATAGTTGCAGATATAAGTTGATTTCAAAATGAGTAAAATAACAGATATGAAAGTAATCCAGGAAACATAATGCTAATAATGCAAATGCTGGTAGAAAAATAGCTGTGACTATTTCCTAGGGACCAAAGATGTCAAGGCATGTACATACCTCCACAAATTCCCAAAGAGATCTAGTATGCCCACAAGACGTTTTCCTCCAAGATGGAAGTTAAGCGTTATAGATTTTACACACCTTGAATTTATGGCAATTATTAAAGGGGGAAATTATTTTTATTCTGGTACACAAGGTGGCAACCTAAGATTGTTTCAATTTTAGGCTAAGACTAATACTGTGTGATTAAGATAGAAATTAGGATCACCAGGCATTATGGCAACAAATTATAATCTCTGTGGAGAAAATTACTGGATTCCTGTTTTGTAATACAAACACACACACAAAAAATTCTAATTCGATTCTATTCTGTTTAGGTCAGTCTTCATCTAGAATTTTGGGTCCAATTCTGGGCTGTGCACTATGTTTTAGGAGGGATATTACAATAATTCTGTTTATAGGATTGACACTGAAATCTCCTTGGAAGTTACATTTTGTACAAAATGCAGCAGCCCATTGATTGGCAGATGAGAAGTATTACCTGAATGATACTTCAGTGCAGCAGATTCTGCTTTGGCTACTGATTTGGTTCTGGATATAATTTAGAGTGTTGGTATTCACCTAGTCTTCACTTAATGATGGAAATTGGGACTAGGATTTCCATCACTAAGTAACACAGAGATAAAGTGCGATGCCATATCACCATGCCACCTTGGAAATTTCAGCACTTCCAGTTGCCATCATTAAATGAAACAACACAGGTTGTTAAGTGAGGTTGTCACATGATCATATTTGCAAACTTCTAGTGGCTTCCCATTAACTTTACTTATAGCACAGGTGTCAAACTCGCCACGTCACATGACGTGTCGCGATGTATCGCAACTCTTTTTGCATTGCTGGCAATGGGGTGGGCACAGCTTCAGTATGATGAAACCGGCCAGCGAGCCGGCAGTTTGACACCCCTGACTTATAGGAAGCCAGTGAAAATCACAAATGGCAATCACATGACAGCAGGATCCTGGAACTGATGTAACTGTTGAAAGAAAAATCTTCATCAGGGTCCAGTCCAAGCCAGGAATAAACAAAATGGAGACTGCTTTAGAAAGAACGTTGGAGTTTATTGAAAAGCAGAACCACAAGACATGAGGCTCTGGAGCAGCTGACCACATGTAGCAGGGAGTGGTGGGTTTTTATACCTTCTTGGGCTTTTGAGGTTGTTTCCTGTTCCTGTGGCATGAACTTTGACCTGAGGTTCAGTGTGCCTTTCTGGTATTCTGATGGTAGTGGGTTAATCCTATTATGTCCTAAAGGTCATATCCTACTTCCCTGGGGCTGTGGCTGATGACTATATCCTGTGTTGGATTTTTTTGGGGTGAGCGGTTGTTGATTCTAAGGATCTTTTGTCTTTATAATCACATCAGCTCCAAGCTTCCTGGCTCCAGCCTTTCTGAAAGGATTATCACATCTGCATTTCTACAGACCTGGTTTCTGCTGAGTTTCTGGCTGGGGGGAGGGAATTTTCTGCCTTTTTTAAAGAACTTCTCCATTATTCCTTTGGAGAAATATATTCTGCCTTTTTAATATTCCCCAAAATATTTCTTTCTCTGGGGGGAGGCTGACTACCCACATAGCTATGGGGACTGGTTGTAACTATCACTTGTTCAGGGTTGCAAGTTTGAATGGTCAATGAACAAATGTTTGTTAAATGATCATCTGTATATAATTTACTGCCAAATATTTGCAGGATTATCTGCTTCAAATAGAACTTATCAGGTTTCCTAACATAGGAATACTGAGAATTCCCCTGCAAGAGCTTTAGAAGGGACAGAAATCAGTGGTTTTTGTGGTAGTCCCTAACTTCTAAAGCAATTTCTCCTGCAGATAACCTTATGCTGGCTCCCTACCAATATTTAAGAAAGTAGTGAAATGCAAATTGTCCAAGAAAGCTTATAATTAGATATTCTGTATTTTAACATATACGTTACACTGTGTGCTTGAGGGAATATGTTGGGAATTTGTTGGGAATATGGCAACAAATAAACAAATTAGAGCATGTCCAAATGGATATACGTGACAAGAAAATAGATATTAGAAAAAAATTCCCTCCTATAAGAGCCATTCAACAATGGAGCAGTCAGCTTCTAAAGGTCTATCTACCTTGCAAAGATATTCTGGGATTCTCATTTTCCCAAGGATATTCCACAGATTGACATGGTTGATACTATGAAAGACCTTTGTAGATGCAATAAAGCACACGTTGACCTCCTTTTGGTATTCTTTGACTTACTCAATTATGCAGCACACATCAGCAATAATGTTTCTTGTTCTTTTGCTAAAGCCAGCTTGAACATCTGGCACCTTTTTTCATGTAGGGCTCTAATCTGCAATGGATGATCCTTAGCATTATTTTACTAGCATGTAAAATGAAGGATTTCCTATAATCTTCTAGCTTGGTAATAACCAGAATGTTGATCTAACTTCATTTTTATCTTCTTGTAGTGCAAGTTCTTATAAACAAGATATCTTGGATGTTGTTATTTTTACTCTATAGAATTTCAATATATTCCATATTTGTTTGATATTATTTGAATAAATTATTCTCTGTCCTTTGGCTTCTCTTATATTTTTGGCAATTTCCACCATCTGTTCTAACATCCAGTTTGATTTCCTCAGCCTTTTCTAAAACCAGCTTCAACATCTGGCATCTCATTTTCCATGCAACACTTTATGTTGGATGATACTAAGTATTATTTTGCTAGCATGTAAAATTAAGGATATTGTACAATAGTTTGCACACACTATTGCACTCCTTTCTTTGGTATTGATATGAAGAGTGACCTCTTCCAAACCTTTGGCTACTGTGTCATTCTCCAGATTTGCCGGTATGGTTTGTTTAGAATCTTTACTGATTTGTCTTCTGTTGCTTGTCATATTTATATGGATTTAAACCAGCCATCTCCTCCATGCTCTAACTGCACCTCTGCTATATATAGATAATTCTAATGACCTGGATTACTGAGAGAATGCATGCAAAGTGCTTTAAACAAAATTTGCACTATGCCAGTTTTCTCCAAACTAATGGCCTCTATTTGATTACAACTTCTGCTACCCCTGATCATTTGTTACTAATGCTGATGACAGTTATAGTACATTTAAATTGACATAGGTTGAAGAAGGCTGCATTTTGTAATATTAAATGTTATAGGCATATGTTTGGAAAACTCAAATATATTTTCAAAGCATATTGATTTCAACTGAAAATATTTGTCTTCAATAACTGTAAAGGGAAAAATTAGATTTATTAGGCTACAATATATACTGCTGCTTTGGAAATAACTATTTAATTTAATTAATTTTAGAATAGGTATATAAAGGATTGCACTATTAGTAAAAGTTCCACATGCATTTGTATTACTGAATTACAGTATATATTATTCAAAGCTAGTAAAATAAATTACATATTAAGCATATTCATAATCAAAGTTTAAAGAACCAGATTGCATCCTTGCTAAGCAATATTTCTTCTTTCTTATAACTGTCAAAAATCATTTCTTTTGTACTATCTTATTCTGTTATTATGGTTGGCCTCTAAGTTTATAACCTCCAATCACTTCCAAACTGATCTCTGGAGTGCCATATTTCAGCCAGAAAAAAGCTGATTACTCTAAAATGCAGCTGTTTAATGATGAGAAGATAAATAAAAACCTCTTAAGCTTTATTTAATTAGTTGAAGAAGAAGAAGACTTTGAAGACTCTCAATAAATGCTTTCAGATACTCTGTTTAACCCAAGGGACAAATAGGCATCTGGATTGCTAAGGCTTGAGGCCACAAGTGAAAAGGCAGGTTACATCTGACAGTTCCAGATGAATTAAATCAAGTCAGGTAGAGCAGGCTGAATCAATAAAGCACTTTAACTTAGGTCCCGCCAAATAAAAAAGAGTCTTCAAAGGAATTACACTAATGCAATGAATGTAACAATAATAGCTGTTTCCCCTCTCAGTCCATTATGATCATCTTGGACAGTGAAGAAGATAATGTGGGATCTAGAAAGATACAAAAAATTGTTAAATCTCCCTATTTTTCACCAGAGGAATAGTCTTTAGTAAAAATATTCCAGAAGTGTTAATAGCTATAATCTATTCTGACTTTATTATCTTAACTTCTGTGTAACAGTCCTTCAGATATTGCTATTAGATCTCCCCTCAGCACACTTTTTGTAAGCTAAACAAAAAGTGGTTGCACCATGGTTAGAATGTAGTATTGCAGGCTAACTCTGCCCACAGCCAGGAGTTTGATCCTGCCTGGCTCAAGGTTGAATCAGCCTTCCATCCTTCTGAGGAAAACTTTGTCAGCTTTCTGACAAAGGAAGGACAAAAAGGACAAATATAAAAATGGAAAGAAGGACATATAACTAGAGCAGAATGCCAGCAAATAGTCTGAATCTACAAAGACAGAGTCAGGAAGGCTAAGGCTCAGAATGAAATAAGACTTGCAACAAATCCAAAAAATAACAGAAAAAGGTTTCTTTCAATAGGTAAGAAGGAAGAAGAAAATCAAGAAAATGGTCAGTTCACTAATGGGAGAAGATGGCAGGAAGGTGACGGCAGCAGGGAGAAAACAGAATTGATTAATTCCCTCTTTTCATTTGTCTTTACACAAAAGCTAAAAATAGCTCAACCTATCAAAAGCAGCACTGTGAGAAAAAAGAACAGGAATGCCGTCAAAATAGACAAGGAATAGAGAACATCTATCTGCTTTAGACAAGTTCAAATCTCCGGGACCAGATGGTTTACATCCCAGGAAGGAGCTGGCAGCTGTGATTTCGGAACCACTGAATAAAACCTTTCAGAACTCCTGGAACACAGGGGAACTGCCAGAAGACTGAAAAAGAGCTGATATGGTTCCAATATTCAAAAGGTCAAAAAAGTGGATCCAGGAAACTACAAACCAATCAGCTTGACATCAATACTTGGGGAAATCCTGGAAAAGATAATCAAGCAGTGGATTTGTGAGCAACTAGAAATGAACAAGGCAATTACTGGAAACCAGCATAAGTTTGTTAAAAACAGATCATGTCAGGCAACCTTATTGCCTTCTTTGATAAAGTGACGAAATTAGAGGATCAGGAAAATGCTGTGGATATAATATACTTGGACTTCAGTAAGGCATTTAACGAAGTAGACCACAGCCTACTTTGATAGAATAATATGAGATAGATAGTACTACCACCAGATGGATTTGCAGTTGGCTAACCAACTGCACTCAGCATGTAGTCCTCAATGGAGCTACATCTATATGGACTGAAGCATGTAGTGGGGTATCACATGGTTCTGTCTTGGGCCTGATGGTCTTCAACATTTTCATAAATGATCTAGATGAGGGGAAAGAAGGAGAACTCATCAAATCTGCAGGCGACACCAAACTGAGCGGAATTGCCAACACTTTGGAAGATAGACTCAAGATTCAGAAGAATCTTGACAAACTTGAGCATTAGTCCCATCCAACAAGATGCAGTTCAGTGGTGAGAAAACTAAGGTCCTGCACTTAGACAGGAAAAACTAAATGCATAGGCATAGGTAGGTACCTGATTCAACAGGAGGTACTTGATTCAATAGTAGTTAACTATGTGAGGGATCTAGGTGTCCTGGTGTATCGCTGCTTAAGTATGAGTCATCAGTGTGCTACAGCTGCCAAAAACAGACAATGCAGGCCAAGGCTGCATCAACAGAGGGACAGCATCAAGATCATGGGAAGTGATAGCAACGCTTTATTTATTATTTATTTATTTATTTGTTAAATTTGTTAAATTTATACTGCACTGATAAGACCACACTTGGAATACTGCATCTAGTTCTGGTCAACATAAATTCAAAACAGAAGCTGAGGCCCTAGAAAAAGTGCAGAGAAGAGCATCAAAGATGAGACTAAATCATATGATGAAGGTATGATTAGGTATGTTTAGCCTAATGAAGAGAAAGCTCTGGAGAGACATGATAGCAGTCTTCTATATTTGAGGGGTTGTCACAGGGAAGAAGGCATCGATTTATTCTCCATAGCTCCTAAGTGTAAGACAAGAAGTATTAGGTGGAAGCTTATCAGAGCAAGATTCAACCTGGAAATAAGGACGAATTTCCTAACAGTAAGAATGATTAATAGCTTGCCTTGCGGACGTGAGCTTGCTCCATCGCTGGAGGTTTTCAAGAAAAGATTGGATAACCGTTTGTCCGGGATGGTGTAAGAACTTCTGCCTTGGGCAGGGGGTTGGACTAGAAGCAAAGTTGCCTTTTGCAATTGACTAATGGTGATTTTATCAATGCCCATGCTGTTCAATTGGTGCTCCAGTTGTTTTGGGATTGCACCCTATTACTATTGGTACTATCTTTGGTTTTTTTTGCCACTGATCATGATGACGATGATTAAATTTAGGTAATATTACTATAACAGCCTATTGAAGTACTCTTATCCTGCTTTTAGGAATGCTGTTTCATAATTTTTCCTGTTTTTGTATTTTCTGGCTGATTGCTTTTGTTCCACTCCCAGCAGTATCCAGTTATAGCATGTTATGAGTATAGAATGCTGTACTTGTCTTTGCGGAAACAGCTGCACAGAGATTTTTTTTCCTTGTCGTCAGTTTGTTTTTATGGCACAACTCTCAAGCTTGACCTGAAGGAATTTAATAGCAGTTGATTTCATAAGCAATATGTAATAGAAGGTGAAATATAGCTAAAAAGTGCTACAGAGTATCTTGGAACAAGCTGCTTGGAATCCTAACCATTAGGCCACAGGGAGGAAAGATTTCAGATTGGCTTATTAATTTGATTCATTTTTCAATTTAATATATAAATGCAATTTAGGTGATTCAGATCTCACTCATTTCAGACACATAACTTTATCTAGGATGCCTTTCCACCCTTCCTGTGTAGAAGGAAATTTCTCAGATTGTCTTTTCAAACACTATCCATGTATATCTCCAGCTAAACTTTTTTCCTCATTTTTTAAAAGAATTAATTATCAGCCAGTTTAGAGTTTAATCAACAGACTTTGCATCCTTTGGTATTATTTGTCAAGTTATGAAATGAAACCAAATTTGATCCACATTAAATTTGCTGTTTGACCTGACTTTGTATGCTAAAAATGTATTATTTTTTCAGTTTGTTTTTGGTTTTAGTTTCATCCTCTTTTGTATTATTTCGTTGTTATAGATGAAAAGTAATAAAATGACATGGAAAAGAACCCCTCATGCAGATAAGTATCAGCTATTAGATAAAAAAGATCTGAAGATTTACAAACATGTAGGGCAATTCACAGTGTGATTTTTCTGAATTGTCTCCAAAAAGATTCAAAGATCTTGGTGGCTAGCACTGATGATTTTTTTTAAAAAAGAGCTCTCCTACTTATAGTATGTTACTTTTAGGTGAGCATACCAATGGCAGGACAGTATATCTTCATTGCTTTGGAGATATATTTTGGGCAGTGACTGCATTTTTACCTCAAGGAGTCCCCCCCCCCAATACTGTGTTTAGGTTTCCATTAATTTCAGATAAGTTGCATTTTCTGATAATAAATTCTAACTTCAGTTGAATAATAATAATAAATAATAAATCAATTGCAAAAGGCAGCTTTATTCAAAACAGCTTACATCTTGCGATGATACTTCTAACACATCCACATCTATCTATCTCAGGTCCTTGGGAAGTACTTGATAGGTGGACAGAAATGCCAAATCCAGCCTGAATATCTGGATGACTATGCAACAAACCAAAGTTGTAATAATAATAGTAATTTTTGCCAGGAGTGATTCCAGTTGTTAGACTTTTACTGTTTTTTAGAAAAACAAAATAATCTAGCCAGCTATAGCTTACCAATTAATATATATTTGAGGGAGATGGGTAGTTTAGAAACATGAAAATAAATAAATAAATAAATAAATAAATAAATAAATAAATAAATAAATGAATGAATGAATGAATGAATGAATGAATGAATGAATGAATGAATGAATGAATGAATGAATGCCACTGTACTCCTTCCCTCCATCATATCTGTTTAGGATTAGATGCGGTGTGGGTGTATTTGTATGTGTGGGTGTCTGGGTGGCAGTTTTGATTCAAAAGCATTTTGAATGGCATTTTTCCATGGCAACCTAAGCTACTCCTGGCTTCTTCTTTTTTTACACAGGTTTCCAGAGATTTGCTATGAGTTGGCAACAGGATCAGACTGGAGCCCAGTTAGGACCAACAAGGGCCTCATTGGTCATTTCCTTGCTTCTCCTTGCCATCTGTGCAGATCAATCAAGGATGGCCCTGCCACTTCCTTTTAGGGATTGATCCCACATCATTGTCTGGCATTCCCTCATAGGATATCTTCCTGCTTTATACTATTCCCTTATTTCTCCTATTTTTCCCCCATTTTAAAAAGTTATTTAACATCATTATCAATGCTGCCCCAATGAACTGAGACTGTGGACTGATCCCTCCTTTGATTAATGTATTTGTTGGAGTTGTTACTCTCGTCAATCCCCTTACAACTAGCAGCTCTTTCTTTAGGAATTTGATGCAATGTTCCACCTAGATATTTGTCTTAGGCTTAGAACCAAAGGAAGTGTTGCATATAGTTGGTAGGAGTTGGGAGAAGAAGGGGAACAAGCTTTACATAGCTGGGGCACAAATGGAAAGGGTGCTTCTTGGGAACTGAGTATAGGATTGAGTGTTGTAGGAGCTTTTACAAAGGCTGAGAAATCACCATGGAGCCACCCTTTTATCCACTGCTAAATTTACAAAAAAACATTTCATACTTTTACAATTGTAAATACTGTTCCCCCAAAAATAAGACCCATGCCGAAAATAAGCCCCAGCTTGTTTTTTACGTGTGCACCTAATATAAGCCCTACCCCCAAAATAAGCCCTAGTTAAGACCCCGCCCACTCTGTCCCACCATCTGCTTGTATGAGGTGGTGTGAGATGCACGCATGAAAATCAAGTTAGGACAGGGGGGGATGGAGTTACCCCACGTGCACCACATCCGCTTACCTCAGGACCGCCTCAGCCAGGCCTCCCACACCCCGACACCTGTCTTGCTACTGCCGGACTTCTTCTGTGGCAGGATGCCACATGGTATGTCGCACCGGTGCCGCCGCTTGTGGCAGGACCCACGTGGCGCATTGCACCGGTGCTGCACTCATGTGTGCCATGGCACAACACACCATGTGGTATCCTGCCACAAGCAGCAGCACCAGAACGACGGGTCGCATGGCCTCCTTGCTGTGAGTGGCCGCAGAAGAAATTGGGCAGCGCAACAGGTGTCGGGGTGTGGGAGGCCTGGGAAACATGGTATATATTGAAAATGGAGCAGAAATCTAAACTGCCTTGGGTTCTCATTGACAGAATCCATGATTTTGCTGCTCCTCTCTTCTCTCTATGCAAAAGTCATCCAGCATATGTCTGATGCTATGTTTAAAATAGTAACCCCAACTCTCACTGAGAAGCCATCACTATAGTCTGAATGGCTAAAGTGAAATGATAAAGATGTACTTTCATTCTACAATACAATTTTGATGTTGTTGTTTAATTTAGTAAATGTATGCTTAATGATATATCACTTTCTTCATTTTTGACTTCCTAGAGTTTTACCTCAATGTATTTAACTAGGCCACGTATGGCCTATATAACATAATTTGAATTTAAGGTTGTTGGAGAACACTAGACTGGGGAGAGCTAAATTAGGCCTTTATTCATGGGCATCCAGAGGAGCTTATTGCTTTTATCAAAAAGAGGTGGGATTCGCATTACAATCTTGTGGGACTGCTTTCATTATTGTGCCCCCTTGCTACCCCCTTGTAGATGCCACTGTGTTTATGGACACCACAACAAAATCTTTACTGCAGCTCAAATTAGATGCTTTTTTAAATGTATGTTTGTTGCCAAAAATTATACTGTAATTTTCTTTGGTCTCACTTTGATGTCTGAAAAACCTTGTCATAGAGCATCATCATGTTGAATGTCCCATGTCTTCCACGGTAGCCAATTATATGCAGCAAGGTAAGGTAAAAAAGCAACATGAGCTACCAGAGTTGCTTAAGATGGGCGGCTATGTAAATCTTTTAAATAACTAAAATAAATAAACATGAGGACCTCACATCACAAGTTTTCTTAATTATATGTTACATAAAGAAAAGGAGGGACAAAATGTCGAAAGCCTATTTTCAACAAATACATACTTAACATAACTTCCAGTTTGAGTCTGAGGTAGAAAACCACACATGTTCTCTCATCAGGGGCTAGTAGGATTTTTTTTAAAAAACAACAACATGTTCAATGGTATTTTGAAATGAAAATATATAAAATTTAATAAAAAGTAAAAAAAACAAGAAAAAGCCCTTTAAAAAAGATGTTGAGACTCTAGAAAGAGTACAGAGAAGAGCAACAAAGATGATCAGGGGACTGGAGGCTAAAACATATAAGGAACGGTTGCTGGAATTGGGTATGTCTAGTTTAATGAAGAGACGGTTTTTCTGGTGAAGAGAAGGACGAGGGGGGACATGATAGCAGTGTTCCAATATCTCAGGGGCTGCCACAAAGAAGAGGGAGTCAAGCTATTTTCCAAGCGCTTGAAGGCAGGACATGAAGCAACGGATGGAAACTAATCAAGGAGAGAAGCAACCTAGAACTAAGGAGAAACTTCCTGACAGAACAATTAACCAGTGGAACAACCTGCCTCCAGAAGCTGTGAATGCTCCAACACTGGAAGTTTTTAAGAAGAGACTGGACAGCCATTTGTCTGAAATGGTATAGGGTTTCCTGCCTGAGCAGGAGGTTGGACTAGAAGACCTCCAAGGTCCCTTCCTATTATTATTATTATTATTATTATTATTATTATTATTATTATTATTATTATTATTATTATTATTATTATTATTATTATTATTATTATTATTGTTGTTGTTGTTGTTGTTGTTGTTGTTGTTGTTGTTGTTGTTGTTGTTGTTATACCACTATGTAGGAATTGACATGTTTCATTCAGAATTAAATTTAATGCAGTAAAATTAAATTTAATCTAATTTAATTATGCTGAAATCAACACCTTTATGCCCTTTTAGGAAATACTTTGAAAATTTTGATCACGTGACTACAGGGATGCTGCGACGGTTGTAAGTATAAAAGTCGGTCATAAGTCACTTTTTTCAGTGCTGTTATAACTTCAAACAGTCACTAAACTGTTACACTTGTAACTGTTACAAAACAGTTGTAAGTCGAGGACTATCTGTATTTTGCAAAGAAGAAGAAAATTAAGAACATTTATTGCAATGCTGAGGTATGACAGAAGTTTTTAAAATATAAGCACATAAAACAAAACCAAGATGTCACAAGTCTAGAGAACTATTATTTCAGGAAGAAATTAAAATGTGGCAGTCTAAAATTTAAAACAGCTTTTAAATGTGCAAGACAAAAAGAGCCTGAATAAAAATAGCTGAGAATGCAAACATTTGCAGAGTGATTAGAGTGGATTATATGTTTTATCTGGATTGCCCATCATGACCTGTATTTTTTTTAAACAGCTCTAATCTGGGTTGAAAGTGATGCTCTGCATTGCTTTTTCTGGGATTCTCTTCTTATCGCCTTTTCCTCTTTTACAACATTTAAAGAAATACATTGTTAGTTGTCCTTCCAATATTTTTTCTCATATATCCCAGTAACTATGTTATCATCACTTGCATAGCAAAGTAGGTAGAAGGGATCTCAGGATCTGGTTGTTTATCACTGTTAACTCTGGAAGGAGTTGCACTATCCCAGATAGATCCAGTCATAACTCCTGCTCAAAGAGAAGATGGCAGTCATGGCTAGGAGGGCCTTTGTCTTGTGCAACAGTTGTGCCCCTATCTGAATCGTGAAACCCTGCACATAGTCACTTATGCCCTAACATACCCATTTCTCAGCTGGATTACTGCAACACACTCTCCATGGGGCTATTCTTGAAGAGTACAGGTAGTCCTTGACTTACAACTGTTTGTTTAGTGACCATTCAAAGTTACAACGGCACTGAAAAATATGACTTACGAACATTTTTCACAGTTATGACCTTTGTAGCATCCCCATGATCATGTGATCAAAATTCAGATGCTGGGCAATTGGTTCATATTTATGACCATTGCTGTGTCCCAACTTTTATGACCTTCTGACAAGCAAAGTCAATGGGGAAGTCAGATTCACTAAACGACCAGGTTACTAATTTATCGACTGCAGTGATTCACTTAACAACTGTGACAAGAAAGGTCATAAAATGAGTCATAAAGCTCACTTAACAAATGTCTCACTTAACAACAGAAATTTTGGGCACAGTTGTGGTCATGAGTCAAGGACTATCTGTATTCTGAAGCTGCAGTTGGTATAAAACACAGCAGCATGAATAGTCCTGGGAGCCTCTAGGGCTGCACATATAACACCACTACTGTGCAAGTTGCATTGGTTACCAGTTTGCTTCCAGATCCAATTCAAGGTGTTTAGTTGTTACCTTTAAAGCCCTATATGGCATGGGTATCTGAGGAGACATCTCTCCCCAATGGAACTAGCCAATAAAGTGCTCCAATTCCATCTGCAAAGGATCTGTCTGCTAAGGAATTCCAACAAGCAAGTTCAAGAAGAGCCTTTTCTGCTGTGCCCCCATCCCTCTACCACAAGAAGTGAGAACTGCTTCCATCCTTTTGGCCATCTGGAAGAGTATTAAAACTTGGCTTTCCTAGTTGGCCTGGGGCCCCAAGGGGGGCATTCACTGCTGGAGGTGACTGACTGGGTAAGGCCTCTGTGGGTGAAACAGAGGCTGGGGAGTGATGCATGCATCATCCTGGAGCTCCATTCTGGGTTGCAGAGGCCTTTCCTGAAGACCTCTGCCGGTGAAACGGAGGGCGAGGGCAACATGCATGAGCGGCAGCGAGTGGCTGCAGAAGAAGTGGTCTGGCGTTGGCCACATGGGCTCCTTCTGGACAGGGTTGTTGATGCCGCTGCTGCAAGGTGAGGCAGGTGTCGGAGCATGGGAGGACTGGCTGCGGGGGCCCTGAGGTAAGCAGGTGCAGGGCGCGTGGGGTGGGGTCTTAACTAGGGCTTATTTTGGGGGTAGGGCTTATATTAGGCACATACATAAAAATCAAGCTAGGGCTTATTTTCGGGATAGGGCTTATTTTCGGGGAAACACGGTAGTAAGAAATATTTCCTGTTTGCTCAAACCTAAATGAGTCAGGAAAAAGAAAGTTCCCCAAATAATTTTAGAAATAAATATTTAAAAACAAATTAATAAATTAAAATAAAAAAAATAGATAGATCAGCATATCAACCAAAGAGTAATTTGTGCTAAAATATTCCTTGGAGTTCTTGGATGACATTCAACCCAGAAAAAAAAGTTAAATCTGACAGGAAACTTTTGGGATGATAGGACTAGTCCAACACTTCTAGAGATCACCTGACTGTAGAAGGCTGATGTAGAGCCTAGGTAAGATATTCCAGTCCTCTAGTCAAATAACATCTTGAAAACAACAGTAAAGAAGATTTCACAATCTTCCTATGACAAACTAGAGTTATATTTAAGTAATTTCAGTTAAAATACTAATTCCATGTCTGAATTTAGTTTCATTTCTGCTTTTCCTTGTCCTCAGTGGCCTAGAAAAGTTACCTTCCTGGTAGTTTATAAATCACAGTATTTTAAAATGTCTATATGAACTAAGGAGTTTACAATCTAAAGTCTGACACTGAGAACTGGAGAGCTGACAGGACTTTGCCAGTCACATTCAGCATAGGATTTTAAGCAGAACTATTTCATGCATTAATACTGAAAATAATATAATATTGGTTACAAAGAAGAAACCATATTTAAATTTGTGTGGTATTTGCTTTTTTTTTTAAACCAAAGAATAGAGATAATTTGATTTTAAATTTATAGAAAAAATAAGATTTTACTCAAAACTTTCAATATATATTTAGCCTATAGATTGTATAGTCTTGTTATAAAGTAGGTTATAGGTTATATAATCCTTTGCCAACCTGGAGCTAGTTGGTTTCACCAAGCTCTATCTGTACTGTCAATTTTGATCTTTAGATAAGTTTCTCATGAAGACAATGAGATGTTTTGGGATTCTTATTTTTCTGAGCACATCCCACAGCTTGGCGTGACTGACACTATCAAAGATCTTTCTATAATCAATGAAGCACATAGTAGTGCCTTATTTTTGATATTGTTTAATTTTCTCAATTATCTATGTGCATCAGTAATATCTCATGTTGCTTGACCTTGTCTAAAGACAGCTTGAATATCTGGCATCTCTTTTTCTGTGTAAGGCTCTGATCTGCATTGGATAATCTTAAATATTATTTTATTACTATGTGAAATTAAGGATATTATATGTTAATTTGCATTTTCTGTTCAGTCTCATTTTGGTATTGGAATGTAGACTGACTTCTTCCAAGCTGCTCACCACTGTGTCATTCTCCAGATTTGTTGGCATAGCTTGCTTAAAACGTTTACTGATTCTTCTTCTGTTGATTGCCATAATTCATTGGGTATTCCTGTAGCCTTTTGACTTGGGAAAGACCAGCGTGCTGATCTAATTTGATCTTCAAGTACTAGAGATTCTTGTTTGTAGACAATATCTAAAATATCTTGGATATTGACATCTCTATTGTTTAGTGTTTCAGTATACTCCTACCATCTTAGTTTGATCTCTTCTGAATCTGTTACTGTCTGCCTATTGGCATCCTTTAGCATACCAATTTGAGGTTGAAACATCCTTCTGCGTTCAGAGATCTTTTGAAAGAATTGCATGAATTGATGCCTTTGCCATTATCATTAAATGATAATCTGTCTTCAGCATCTTCCTATGCTACTGCTGCCCAATATAGATGCCTGCTTGTTTTAGCAGGGCAGTTGAGATGACCTTCACACATTGGGGGACCTTGTTAGGAATATATACTCTTGGCATAATCTCCTGCTAGTCTTCACTCATCCCCCTAGAAACACACACACTGCCACCCCCCCAGCCCCCACCACCCCATGAGGCACCATGGCAGAATTTGGGATATATAATATTATTATTACAATTTACATAATATTTCAGTAGGCATCTACTATCACATTTGGTACCTTCATTTAAAAATGGCTCTGCTAGCCAATGGTCTAGGAAGGTTGGTTCAGAAAAATGTAATCTTCCTATTAGCTGTTTTAATAAAAATCTATGGAAGGATTACTGATTTTTTCTTTATTGTGATCATTGTATGGATGGTGCTGATTACTTCTGATCTTTAATTTGGAAAATATACCTCCTCGTGGTTCTGAAATCATTTATATAGCTAACTATAATTGGTCTATGACTATAAATAAAATATTATTATTTAACCTGCAGTATTTATTTATTATTATTTTTCTTCAGAAACTTAATATGGTAAACATAGCATTCCCTCCTCCAGTTTTTTCCTACAACAATGTAAAATATATTAGACTGAGATAATATAACTGACCTTAGTCCTAAACTATGTTATGTGAAACCTGCCCATCTAGTGAAATCCAAGAGAGAGGGCTTGCAGCTGATTCCTATGTTCACAGAATGTCCAACATAAGGCATTATAAGGTGATCTTTCTTGGTGATGGCCCCTCATCACTAGAACCACTTACTCCCGAATACAAGGATAGTCTTAGTTGTATTAGTATTTCAGGAGGCTATAAAGATCTGACTTCCAGTAGAAACGAAAGTTTGATTATTCTGCTGAAAAAATAGTATCATGGATTAATGAGGATGTCATACTGTATTTCCAAACCTAATCACTCAGAGTTGATAGACTGGAGCAACATAGATGACTTCATAATAAATAAAATCAAATAACAATCTTTTTATAATAAATATATAAATATAACCAGTAGGCCAACCTTAACTAGGTTTGGTAAATGAGCAGGGATGGGCTTGTTAGTTCTTGGATAGAAGGCCTTCAGGAAATATCAGGTGGTAAGATAAAGTGGAAAATAAAAGAAAGTCATTCCAAAATAAGACAAAGGCAATAGCAAACCAATTATGTATTGCTGCCAGGAAAACTGTATGGATGTGTCCATGAAATTACCAGGAATTGAATTTGACTTGAACAAGGCTTCAATTACCTTCAATCTACAGCTTTAAATAATTTCCCATGTGCCTGATGCTGCCCTGCTTATCTTGTTAGATTGATTGATTGATTTTAAGTTTCCCTCTTCTTTAAGGCACATTGAAGATTCTTTAGAATAAAACATATGTAACATATGTATTTTAATCCAATTTTAAAAATTCTTGTTAGTTGCATATTGAACAGAACACTATAGCTCTATATATGTCCATAGCCGTCATCTGTCCCTTTATTATCCCTCCAGGCACACCATTCCTGGCTCTGTTTGCTTTCTTTGTCCTGCTAAATCTAGGCTACATATTTTGTCTTCTAATACTAAAAATAAATGTTCTTTATTTTTTGCATACAGGAAGATATGAAATTGTGAGTTTTCTAACTTCCTCTTTTTTGGACTTTTAATAATTCTGTTTGTGGGTAGAGAAAAATCGATTGAAGTTTAAACAGAATTCGCCCTGTTCATGCTTGCTGTTCCTTAGACAGTGTTGCCTTTCAAATATGAATTCATGGACTTTTTAATTGGATTATTCTATGTTTTAAATAACAATTATAACCAATCCAACTGAACAGCAAATTTAATATTCGCTTCGAATAGAGGTTGGAGATAATATTGTTACCAAACTTCAGTAAAGGAAAAAACAGATCTTTTCTGTTTGCTTTGGTGAGATCAACAGACTGTCATGGTTCTGACAGACAAAGACGAATAAATCAGAACTCCGAGGCTTGAAAATTCATCAAAGAACATGTTTATTAGTTAAATGTTTTTCCATAGTAACATCACATGGTTTTTTTGTCTGCCAAAACTATTTTTTTTAAAATGGTGACAGCTGGTGTACAAAGTTTTTCAGAGCAAAATGTCAACAACATTTGATGTATGGTCACATGAAAATTATCTTTTGGTCCATTCAGAGCAAATTTGAGCACAACTGAATATATCTGCAATTCAGGCTAAAACAATAAATTCTAATTGTTTTATATAGAATCTTCTAGCAGTATAGCACATTTAAAAAGCAGAAAAACCATGCATTGAAAATCTTCACTGTAGTGTCTCTGAAAGTGGCACCAACTTCCTGGATAGAGCCATGTAGCCTAGCCACGCCAAGGGGCAGAGTTGCTTGTCCTTTTTCCTTAATGCCAGCTCTGCAGATCTACAGTACTGAAAGTAAGTGAGCAATCAAGGGGTGTGGGTGTAGCCGACTTACCTTCTGTAGATCTCTGGAGCTCTGGAGCTCATGTTGGGAAAGGAAAATTTAAGGGTGGCCGTGGCTTTGGACAGGATGGTGCCCATGTGACCTCTCTTGACTCCTCGTTCCCTCCCCTTCCCATAGCTTATAGAGGAGCTATGAGTTCTGAAAAGGGCCAAGAGATACCTAGAGCACCGCTGGAAGAAGACAAAGGATGACTCCGACCGGACACCACTTAGAGCCACTATTAAGGTCTACCTTGTAGCTATAAGAGTGGCAAAACAGCAGTATTTCTCCCCTCTTATTGCATCCTCAGAGTGCCGCCCAGAGGCCCTGTTTCAGGTCACCCATTCTCTCCTAGATCAGGGGGGCAACTTGGGGGTTCTCCTGGACTCATGACTCCTGTTTGAGGAACATGTGGCAGTTGTGACTAGGAGACCCTTTGCACAACTTTGTGTTGTGCACCAATTGCGTCCTTTCCTGGAGCAGGATTCCCTCCACTCAATCATTCAGTCCCTAGTCATCTCATGACTGGAGTATTGTAATGCGCTCTACATGGGGCTACCCTTAAAGAGCATTTGGAAGCTACAGCTGGTGCAGAGTATGGCAGCATGGGTAGTTTTGGGGGGCCCAAGAATGGCCCCTGTAACACCACTGCTCTGCGAGCTGCAGGTGTTGGTGATCACTTTTAAAGCCCTTCATGGCATAGGTCCAGGTTACTTGAGGGACCATCTCACTCCACTGGGATTGGCCTGTACCACTTGTTCTGGCAGAGGAGGCATGCTGTGGATCTCGTCAGCCCAAGTGTTCTGGCTGATGGGGTCCAGGAGTAGGACCTTCTCTGCTGTTGCTCCTGCCTTTGGAACATCTTGCCCCCCAATGTGAGGTTGGCCCCAAATGCTATCTTTTTGTATCTGATCTATGGACCAACAAAAATGCCTTCCTTAACTTTGGCATCAGTTATTCTTGGAAACATCCATCTCAAATAATGAAAACCTTCACTTTCCTTGTTCGTTGCTTTCACAATTTTTTTCATCAATTTTATTTTATGTTAAGCGGACACAAAAACATCTTTGTCAGGTCAACTAGTGGTTCATGTGCCACATTTTTCTATGCTGGAAACAAATTCAGAGTGGCCATTTCTCTTTAATGTAATGCAATTCTCTTGCATGGCTGTCCCATTCGCATATTTAACAACAATATTTTGGTATATCCGAGCTGCATTCCATGCAGCAAAAACACTACTTTTAGATAGCCAGATATTCCAGTTGTACTTGGTTTACTGAATGTGCTTCAACCAGAGTTCCATGTTTTCATATGTTTCTTTCATGTGTGCAGCACAGCCAACAGGTACTGAAAAGTGCATTCCCATTCTGTAAAAACAGAAGATTTCTATAAAATGGTATGTGATAGGTTAAATTACAGATTATTTTCATGATTAGCAGCCCAAAAACTGTAAGGTATATCCAAAAGTGTTCAGGAAGCAAAATCTTTGTTGTCCAGTGAAGTCTAGGTTTTAGCCGACCTTCAGCACGGAAGGTCACTGGATGATTTTGACCCAACCATCCTCATTCAGCCCAACAAATTCCAGAGTTGCCTCGGGGGAGAAAAATACAAAAGGAATGTAACACATGCTACTATGGAAGAAAGAATAGATATAAACCAAACATACAAATATGTATTGATGTACAAATAAGTATTGATGTATGTATTGAAACTAGCGCATAAGGATACTCTTTTTTGTTTTGCCTCTTCTATGAAAAAATGGGTTATTAACAATTTTCTTGATTTTATTTTCAAGATGGCACTCAGTGGAGATTGGATGTTAGTAATTAATTAATTAATGTTGTAAGGGACAGAAATTGTTTCTTCTAAGGGCTGGCAGAATAAGCTGATGAAGCTGATGATTGAAATGACTATTGCAATCTTGGTGTGGGAGCCTGATCTGAGTGTTATAGTTATTATGAGACAGCCTAGTAAGACAGGCCTATTGTGTTGTGGCTCCAAGATAGATCTCAGCCTGATTATTGAGGTGATCTATATGGATTTTGACTGCTTTGGCTTAGAATTTGTATTTGTATGAGTTGAATGAGAGGTGTGATGCCCAGAGGTTTTCCACACTTGGGATGTGTGGTGAAATGGGTGGAGCTGTAAAGCACGATGTTTGGCTTCCAAAGCCTGTGGGCTGTCCAACAGAGAATGTCCTGAAGCATGGTGGTGAGAGAAGTCTGGGTACCAGGTACTGAGCCAGTAGAAAGGACACAGGTGTTATTAGTTTGAACCCTGTGGTCACCAATCATAAATTTTGTAATTATGCCTGGGGATGAACATGTGGTTGGGTCCATGCAATGGTGACTTACCCTCTGAGAGAGGGGTTTGTTTTACATGCCTTTAAGGTGTTGGTGTTGTGCCCCTTCCTCATGAAACTATTGTAACAATCAACAGTCCTGGACAACTTTCACCCAGTCCCCAAACTCCTTTTTCTGGAGAAAGTTGCTGAGAAGGTAGTCAGGCTACAGTTTCAGAGGATGCTGGAGTAAAGGATGCTGGATAGAATCAAGATCACGTGAAGTATTAATACCACTTTACAATGCCTTGGTAAGGCCACACTTGGAATACTGCATCCAGTTTTGGTCACCAAGATGTAAAAAAGATGTTGAGACTCTAGAAAGAGTGCAGAGAAGGGCAACAAAGATGATTAGGGGACTGGAGGCTAAAGCATATCAGGAACGTTTGCTGGAATTGGGTATGTCTAATGAAAAGAAGGACTAGGGGTGACATGATAGCAGTATTCCAATATCTCAGGGGTTGCCACAAAGAAGAGGGAGTCAAGCTATTCTCCAAGACGCCTGAGGGCAAGACAAGAAGTAATGGATGGAAACTAGTCAAGGAGAGAAGCAACCTGGAACTGAGGAGAAACTTCCTGATAGTTAAAACAATTAACCAGTGGAACAACCTGCCTCCAGAAGCGGTGAATGCTCCAACACTGGACGTTTTTAAGAAGAGACTGGACAGCCATTTGTCCGAAATGGTATAGGGTTTCCTGCCTGAGCAGGGGGTTGGACTCGATGACCTCCAAGGTCCCTTCCAACTTTATTATTATTATTATTATTATTATTATTATTATTATTATTATTATTATTAAACTGATTAGCTGGTCCATTTTCAGTTGAATTTCAGGCTGAGGCACAACATTAAGATGACACTGTTTGTACTTGCTGATGACCTCTGGCCTGGATAGAAGTAGTGCAACTGTCCTGACTGGCCTTGATCTCTCAGTGGCCTTTCATACCATCGATCATAATATCCTCGTAGGCAGATTATGAGGATTAAGAGTGGAGGAGGTAAACATGGTATTTTCTTCATAGTCAGTTCTATTTTGACTGAAGGAGCAGAGCAGTTGCAGAAACAACATTTTTTTTTATTTAAAAAGAAGAGGTTTGGGTTTACCAGATTTGAAATTGTACTTTGCAGCTTATTGTTTGGTTTGGATTAAAGAATGGGTGTAGCTGAAAAACATGCAATAGCAACAGACTTAGAAGGTCATAACTGAGGCTTAGATATTTATGGTATGATAAAATTAAAGTGATTTTAAAATCACTTTATTAGACATTTAATATTGAAAATATGGAATCGATAGAAACCCAGGCTGTGCTGAAAACATCTCTATGAATCTCAGCACAAGAAGCATTTTACAGAAGTGAAACAAAGACAAATTGCAAATTACCAGGAATTATTGCAGAATTATCATTTAATGTAATAAATTACATACAAAATCAAGTCAAAAGAGCAACCAATGGCAGTAAGATATAGTTATCAATGGTTTCCCCATATACAGTTATCAGAAAAAAATTAAAATGGATAAAAAACTTATGGTATGGAGCAAAGAATTTGAAGTGCAATTGTGTATTAATGATGAACATGTAATTGCTAAAATGTATAAACATTTGTTGAATTTGAAATGGAAGAACAGGTTAAAGAATATATGGTAAAGTAGGCTAAAAATTTTGGATATAAAAATTATGGATGGATCAATGGGAAAATATATAATCAAAAGGGCAGGAATTTACATTATGTTATGATCTTAAAGACAAATTTTACAAAATGATGTATTGTTGTTACATGACTCCAGAGAAATTATCTAGAACGTATAATGTGTGTTAGAAATGTGAACAACATGAATATATACATATATACAACAACAATATATACATTGATACAGAGGACTTTAAAGATTAACAACTGAAGCCAGAACTTTTCGCTTCAGGACTGATGGTTAGAAGAGTTAAAAGAATCATGAAATTATTTTAATACACGATTGAGACAGCAAGATTATTTTATATGCAAAAGATAGGAAGATTCTATACTACCCACCATGGAGAATGGTTGGTGATATTGACAGAACTTGCTGAAATGGTGAAACTGACTTCTTTGATTAGAGAAAGATAGTTACTGACATTCATCAATGACTGGAAACCTCTTATGGATTTTTGCATTAAAAAAGAAAATGATTTTGTGAGTTTTGACTTTGATTATTAGAGAGAATAGATTATAGAAAAGTGAAATTAAGATGTAATCTTAGGGGGAGTTTGATTAGAATTGTATATATAATGTCAGGAAGATTGGAAGCCATACCTTTATATTTATTGTCATATTTTCTGTCTTTCTACATCATTTTTTTGCCTCTTCTTTTCTATTTTTCTCTTTCACATTTACTAAATCTTTTTCTTTGAATGTATTTCTTATGAATTTAAAATCTTTTAATAAAAACTATTTTTTTTTAAAAAATGCATTCGCTAAGGTTATAATTTTTAATGTGACAGGAGCAGAAAATCCTTCAGTGCATGAGGAATAACCATATCAACTATTTCATTAGTTTATGTTAATAAAATATAAGTATACGAAATACTTTGTAAAGTAAATAATACATAGTTTTTGTCTGTGTCTTGGTCCTGGTTACTTTTAGAAGCATGACTTTTGGAGTGTGAAAGTTAAAATGTCTTCATTAACCTGCCGAAAGTTGTTCATATTTGCTTTAAAATAATAAAATCTGGTAAACACCCCCACATCTAGTTGCACAATATCCTGAGACTGATGAATTAGAAGTTCCTTTTTTTCCTCTGTGTGTCTAGCTTTTCTGTTACCTAACAGGGGTAAAGCTTATACCACAGATCAAAGGCTGCTGCTGCTAAATTTCCCTAGTTTTAAGGATTTAAATATTGCTAATGACAGCACTTTAAAATAAAATCTTACTATTTAAATATAAGAACTGCTTAATTTTATTGTCCATTTTTTACTATGAGATTTTAATATTTTTCTGTCTGCAAGTAAATAGCTTTGTAAAGTGGAATTGTGTAAATTTTAGTCCTCTGGAAAAAATAGCATACTATACAAGCGAAGTGATGGTAAATTAAGTACAGGCTAGATTTAATTATATTGTTTTCTTTCCTATTTCACCTTTACCTTTACAGAGACATATTTACATAGACGTCTGCCCTTTCATGTACAATACCTATATGTTAGCACAATGCTTTATGCACCTGATAAATTCATCTATAAATTCATAAAAACTTTTGCTATAATAAATTTGTTGGTACCTAAAGTGCAATAAAACAGTTTTGTTTTGTTGTTTGGTCTCTCTTGAATCTAGTAGCAATTAGTTTAATTGGATGACAGCTTTGGGAAGACATATCTGCCAGTAGTTATCTGTGTTCTTCTGTGTCCTAGATTACAGAGTTATTGATTGCTTTGCCAACTCTCATCTGACTTGCCTTTTTTTCTTTTGTATATATCTTCTCAGTGTGGTGGACTAAGAGTTGAATAAGGCAAAGGTCTTATATTGTGTAAACCCTTTCATTTTATTATTTTAAAATATGCCAGAGTGATAGAAATGTTTCGTTTATTTTATTACATTAACTGTTAGTCTTATTTTCTACAATATTTTATGTATATTCTTCCTAGTTTGGTAAATCAGATATTAATGAATTCCCCCAATACTGGAGAACTGCATGACACAATGGAATGGTGGAATAATGGCTTCTCAGAATGAGTTTGATACAAGAGCCATCACTGGGATTTGAAAGACACCAACTGGACCATAATAGTAATATTGGAACTAAAAGATTTCACTCTGGAAGTAGTTTAAGATGCTTAAAACTGAAAGGCAGCTAGAGATCTGATACAATCTACCAAGGAGAAGATTGAGAAACACCAAGGGGAATGAAGACCCTCCAACAGAATGATAGTCATGGGATATATAATCATGGAGCCCATCAATATCCATGCATGCAGACAGGAAAAGAACGCTTTACGGTGTACTAATTTTGGTTGATACTAATTTTGGGGGGGTATGATGAAAGTAGAATTAGTCCCTTCTAATATGGACAAAAATGTAATCTCTCCAGCCTTCCCCACAAAAGGAATTCACACGCTATTTTTTTAATCTCATAAAGGTCTACATATAACTTGTTCTTGATCTTCACCCATCTTTTTTTAATGTATAAATGAAGCGGAAGCAGGATCGAGGGAACATCCATACATTACATAATTACTCAAGTCACAGAGTTCCTGGCTGGGTGACATGTCATGTAGAAAAAAAAATCTGACTACCTCTTATCATGCTACCCTTTCCCCAATCATAATAGTATTTTCCTTCTATCTCCATTATAAGCTGCTTGGCGCGCGCCCTTCGCCGGGTCTGCAGCGGCGGCCGACTTGCGTGCGCTCCTTGCGCGCGCCCTGCAGCGGTTTTTCTGCCTTCCTCAACATTCGTCCCTCCCCTTCCCTTAATTCCAACATCAGTCAGTCCAGCGGCGGAGGAATAAAGTCGAAACCTACAGATTGCAAAGAAAAAAAGTCAACCCCCCCTTCCCCTCTTTCGTCTGCTTTGCGGAGGGATCTCTCTCTCCGTCTCCTTACAGAAGGGGAGTGCGCGTGTGAGCGATGCGAATCTGTTGAAGATCGGTGGCCGTTACTTCAGGGAGACGGCAGTGGGTGTGCACCCGCAAGCGGAAAATTAGTCCCTAGAAGGGAAGGGTGGTAGGCTGGGGGAGTGGCTGGAAGGACTGCTACTGGAACTGAACTACTACAAGGGGGGGTAATAAAACGGGGGTGGCGGGGGTAGAGGAGGAGCAAATAATAAGGGCTTAAGGGGGCGCAGAAGTCGGCCGTTATGGGGTGGGAGTGAGTGAGGGGCCGAGGCTGTGGAAAAAGCTGTGGAAGGGAGAGGCTGGAGCTCCCGGTAGCCTTGGAAGCGAGCGGGAGGGAGCGATCAATTGCGAGCGCTAAGGGACTAGGCAAGGGGGTGGGGTTCTGCTTCATTTTTGATGGGTGTTGCTCAGTTACCCATAAAGTAAGGAAGGTTATGGGGAGGGGACGAGAAATAGAGGTGGCAAAGAAAGCGACAGTGTGAGGCTCTTGGGTGGGGTGAGTGCAGGAACCGGCGGTCGTCCTATCTTCCTGGGAAGGGGGGAACGTGGGAGAGGGGAATCATCTTGGTTAGGAAAAAGGGCGATTTCTTTTGAGCTTGAATCTAAGACTTCTCAAGTGGTGGGAAAGGAGAATGCGATTTCTGCCTTTCCTGTCATACGTACGTTTTTTTGCTAGCTGGGGATTAAAATTAGCTGTCGGGGCGAGTTTCCTTGAAATTTGCTCCCATTCGCATGCCTGCGGCTTGCCTGCTTGTGGTGGTGCAGCCTAGAAGGTGGGGGGGAGAGTTTGCAGCTGATGTAGGATCGTCGTCGGGTTTCTCCTTTCTCCTTCCCCTTCAGCACGGAAAGAGGAGGAAGAAAGAGCCGTAGGCGAAAAAAAAAACAACAACCCCGGAACGTCCATGGCCTCACGATCACTCCGTTTTTGGACGAGGTGGATAATGAAATCTTTGTTGCCACAGCTCTAACTACTTTTGAATTTTATTTGGGGACTAGCCAGGGTATATTCTTCCTGAAGACGTTGGGCATTTCACGGAATTACCGTAAAGAAGAGACTTTTCTCATTTAACCTTTTATAATTCAGATATTTTATTAAAACATGGAAAATGAGATATTCACACCTCTTTTGGAGGTCTTCATATCCAGCCCACTTGTTACCTGGGTAAGCATTTGTTGATCAGTAATGGAATTTATATAAATGATTTCTTGCCAAGTACAGACAGAATTCATGTCATAGTGTTGATAATTATGCTCTATATTCTAGGTTAAGACATTTGGATCGTTAGCTGGACAAAATGCAACCAACTTGGAAGAATACGTTGCACTTCTAGATGGAGTTTTCTTAAATGAAGTTATGCTGCAAATGTAAGTTGTTCTGTGTTTTAGTTGTTTTTTAATGTTTTGATTTAAGAATTCCTCCAAGAATGTAGCTCACTCTGTGACCTTATTTTCTTTCAGGTTATGTAGGAACAGAGAACAGTGTCTTACCATTTTATAATTTGTTAATTGATTTTATAACATAGAAGTATGCTGCTTTTCTCTGCTATTATATTTTTGATGTCTTACAAATCTGTGTATGATTTCAGTGAAAAAAAGGGGCAAGAAGAGGTAATCAGGCAGAAATAATAAAGGGTTAACCACTGCACCTTGCCTATGCATAATAATAACCTGCCTGTTATTGGTGGCTCATCCCTGCATCTGCAGAGAACATATGGAATAGCAAATGCCTGATTTTAATCAGCTGTTTATTAAAATATAGCATGATTTATCTATATCCTGATTCTAGAAGTATTTGTTTGGAACTAAATGTCATTGATTAAGCTAACTACAGCTTTAATATAGTTATTCTGGACTGTAATATATATTGAAAGACAGAACAAAAGTATGGAGGATTTAACATGCTCCAGTTAAGGACTATACATTTTCATTTACATGCATGGATTTTGCAATAATCATGATGAAGTCTTAATTAGTTCTCCAGTTGATTCACTTAGTAAAGCAATTACGTTAGACTTTATAGGTGAGTGATTTTTTTATTTTTTAAATTATATTCACTGATAAAGAAAAGTTTGTTAGTAGTGAACAAAAGATGCTTTATGAAATAAATGGAAGAATGATTCCATGGGATTGCATTTTATTCAGTAATACAGTTAAAATACATATTTGGTGGGATGAATATGACCCACCTATAATAAGAGGATCTACTATTCAAAGGGCTTAGATTTGTAACTAAGACCCAACCTTTCATAGAAGCTTTACATTTAGATTGAGATTTCCCCAACTTGGCCATACTAGTTAGACTAATGAATGTTGATAAGTCAATACTTCCTCAGAATATTAGGTTGAAGAAGGCTGATTTAGATACACTAGCTCCTTGTGCTGTACATTTGCCCAAGAGCATCACTCAGAGACTAATGATCCAATATGTGGGAATCATCATACATGAATCATTATTCTGGATATATATGACAAAAAGAATTTACTAAATCTTTTTGAGCTAAATGTACTCAAAGTCTTCATGAGTAAGCACAATTGCAGTTAGTAATGTAAAAGTGACACATTTGTCAAGTTTTACTGATTCAGTAAATTCAGTGCTGCAAACCAGATTGAGGAAGCTATTAATAGGCATTTTTAAAAATTGTTAATAAAACTGTGCTACTGTAATGTTTCTGACAATATTTTTAAGTTGGGGTCAGCAACTTTTTTTGCCCCCTGGACATTTTGTGAATTTGTACATGATGATAGGGGGCACAGAAGAAGATACGATAGTATGTGAGAACTTGGACAACTTTTCAGTGGTTTCTAATAATATATTATTTTGGAGACCAAGGAGCATAACCTGGGAGTCTGATTTGAATCCAGAAGCATTTCACTACCAATATTTATAAATTTTCTTGGGCTCCTGATAGAAAGGCAGGCTATTACTCTAACAGATAATTAAATAAAATTATCAATCTGCTTTTAAATATGAATTATTATTATAATAAATTGACATAGTGGTACAGTGGTTAGAATGCAATATTGGAGGCTGACTGCTCATTGCCAGGAGTTTGGTCCTGACCGGCTCAAGGTTGATTCAGCCTTCCATCCTTCCAAGGTCAGTAAAATGAGGACCCATATTGTTGGGGGCAATATGCTGACTCTGTAAACAGCTTAGAGAGTGCTGTAAAGCACTATGAAGCAGTATATGTCTAAGTGTTGTTGCTAAATTGTTATTTTTTCTTGTTAAAGTTGAGTTGTATATCTCTAAGGAGAGAGGGGGAAATCTGAATCTTATGAAAAATAAACCTCCTTAGAAATATCTACAATGCAAGACATATTTCAACTGTTTTGATATCAAATCATGACCACTATCAATATTTAATATACCCTTGAACATGAGATTGGAAGGATGGCAGACATTACATTGAGTTCATACTTGACATTTTTTAATCCCATTAGCCTTAAAGGTGCTTGGTTATGGTAGTGGGAAGAGAAGAAAGCTTATGCTGAATTTTGGTATCAATTGACTGATGCATTGATCTGTGATTACCTGGCACTTACAAGGGAGTTTAGTGGCTTTGGCTTCCAATAAAGAAAATCAATGTCAAGTCTGGTTGGGCATCTTCTGAGGGGTTGGGAACAAAACTAAACTTCCCGGTTTTCTGGAGAACCTTCAGGTACCATCCACTGACACAGTGACATCAACAGAAAGGACCTGACTGACATTTGGAGAGGTTGAGAGGTTGGGAGATCTCTTGTCTGATAACCAGTATCAGTTTAATTCTTAATTCCCCTTGTCCAGACTCAAGACATGACATAAGATTTTGTTGATAAAATTCATTTGGGAGCTACATGCAAGGTAATTTTGTAAATAATGATTGGAGTGATAATAGAAGTTGGCGCTTCACAGTATTCCAACTTCCATTTTTTTAAATAAAAAAAAGGATATAAAGAAAAAAATGTTTTGAGAAACAGAAACCCTTGCATACTGGATCCTATGAATATCAGATTGTCTGCCTTCTCTAAAGCCAACTAAAACATATGCAGAATTTGTAGTTTGGACACCTCCACCATGTCAGTAGTGTTGGCTGCACTGTTAAAGGGCCCTCATTTGATTTGCAGCGTCAGGCTTCTGGAAGCTGGGGGTGGAGGGGAATAGAGCTTACGTGGAGGAGGCCATGGCCATTTCTTATGGCACTTCCCCCAGTGAAGTGGGATTCAACTGCTGTTTTCTGGACTGCCATGTATCATGAAAATAAGAGGTTTATGAAGAGGTTGGTAGGAGCTATTTACTCTATCAAATCAAATCCTAAACTCTGTGCTGGATTCTCGATTGAAGTGTTCCTGGCAGAAATACTCCTTCATTTGCTTGAACACCTCCAATGAAAGAGAGCTCTATTCATTGCTTCCTTGGTAATTTGATCAAAAGGAGCATGTTGCTTTTAATGTTAAAGATGGAATGAAAGTTAATCAGTTTGTTCAAATAGAATAATGACTAGAAAACATTTCTCTTTGTTTACTCTCTGGTTATAAATGAGGTGTAAATGTTGAACAGCAAAGGGAGGTATAAAATAATTCTGTATATGGCTATCCATTTGGAAACTTGCATTATGGAAATATACTAATAAATATTCTACTACATGTTGTGTCTGGATAAAAGAAAATTGGGTGATAATCAATTTGCTGAGTATTTTTAAATAAAGATGTTAATATCTTGATTTATATTCGCAATAATAATAGAGATATATAAAATGTTCATTGACATCTTTTTCAAAAATGGTTTGCTTATATAACTATAAAATGCTCCTCAGTATCTAATTTCTGTGTTCCTATTTGTTGTTCTACAATTTTTTTAATATCCCAATTATGTAATGTCTACTAATCAAGACAAAACTAACTACAGTAATTGATAAATGAGATATGGCTGAGAAGAGGTCTGAGCCAGAAAAGACAGAGAAGCCCATTCAGAGAAGCCCAAAATCTTTTAAAGAGGGAATTGATTTGTGCCATCAAATTGTGTCAACTCTTAGTGAAGTCATGGATTTTCTCCATGACTATCATGGAAGCTTTATAGGTAATTGCATTACCTATCAGCAGCCCGTGCTGCTCATAAAATAGTGGCACTACATGGACATGTTGTGCTATGTGCATAACTATCTGGGTATTCTAAAGGGAGAGTTCCAGATAGAAGGCATTGTCAGAATCCAGACAGGAAGTGACCAAAGCATGACTAACTTTGAGTAGAAATTTATGTAATCGGTATACAAGATGGATCTGTGCAAATATCCTCCCAGGCTTGGCTGCCACCTGCTGTTTGAGTAAAAGCCAATAGTCTAGAAAGATTATGAGGATGAGGATGAGGATGATTTTATCCTATTTTTTAAATATATAAATCAAGGTAGCAAATATGTAGAACTCCCACCTCTTATCCACAAAAACTGTGAGGTGGGTTGGACTAAGACAGAGCGACTGTCTGAAAATCTCCCTGTTGACTTTCATCCCTAGGGCAGGGCTAGAACTCACAGTCTCCTGGTTTCCAGAGGCAGCACCTTAACTGCTATACCAAACTGACTCCGGATAATTTTCCTCAATAAATTAATGAACAAGTATGTTTTTGACTCATTTGTTTAATTAGATCTCTTAATCTAGTTTTAGGATTTGTATGCAGAACCGATCATGATTTTGGTCATGTTTGTTTATATTCTGCCTTCATTATTTTTACAAATAACCCAAGGCAGAGAACATATCCAACACACCTTCCTCTTCCTATTTTTCCCACAACAACAACCCTGTGGGGTGGATGGGTGGGTTATGCAGAAATATTGACAATTTAAAATGATTCACAATCTTCTAAGCACTACTGTAAGTTTTATCTATATCCTCTTTTGAATATACTTTCAAGCAAGTGGCCTTATGCTTCTATTAATCAACAAAATGTACAACATGTAGTTATTTTTGCTCAATGCAGAATCTTAATAAATAAGCTGGATAAATGTTTCATTTTTAATCGGATTTTAACATCCAAAGAAGTCACATGAGAAATAAGTATAAATACACTGGCACAAACTGCCATGCTATTGAAAATTGTTCATGCACTTGGACTCTAGAACATAAACCAAACCACAGTATTAAATTACTCAGACCACTAATGCCTTTGAAAATTCCGCCTTTCAAATATCTTTAGGTATGTTTAATTTAGCTTTAGTCAAAGACTCCCCTAATGATTATACTGTATGCTTTTTTTATTCTTCCAAAAATGATAAAATTGTAATATAATTCTTTCAGGATCTCAAATGATGCATGTGACACTAATGTATATGCATTTAGATAGCTAATGAAAAAAGAAAAAAGCTGCTAATATATCCAATGAGATTGTTTAATTGACTTTAGTGTCATATATGCATAAAACAATGATATTTGTAGACATTCTGTGAAGTTGTGTTGAAATCTTTTTAAAAACCAAAATAGAGACTTACTTTAGGATCTATTCTACTTGGAATATTTGAGGGACCAATTGTTTGTGTGTAGGTCTAAATGAGGTATGAATGATAAAACTGTTTATGTTATTTATATAAAATAGATTTGTATAGCTATACAAATAAATTTTCAAAAGTTCATATGGTAAAGTAGCATGTCTTGTTATTAAATATCTTCAGTGAACATAAGGGGTTTGTGGTCTGTTTAGATTTAGAAATCTGGTAGCGTAATGACTACAATCCTATTTGTGATATTTTGCTGAATGAAAAGATAACTAATCCCTGATTTTGTGATGGTTGAATCTATCTTATAACACTGATAGATTTTGAGAAATGACAGACTTTCATCTATTTACTGTACTTTTTCTTTTTTAACAAACAACATTCTGTGTGTTTTTGCTTGTTTTCTCCCCAACTGAAATTAATGTAACTTGTCATATGTAGGTTGCTTTTAAAAGTATAGTAGCTTAAGGCTAGCTTTTACAGTTGTACTAATTACTGACTTCTAGACAAATCTGCCCTATTTTGCTATGCTTTTCTCTGCTTTAAAGAATGAATTATTGAACTATGTAGGAATCATTGCCTTAAAACACTTCTTATCTATTTTGACTACTGAATTTGCTGTTCAGAAATTATTTCATCCATATTGTTGTTTAAGTACACTGTAGAAACAAAAGAATTATGTTGGTATTTAAAATATTTTCAAAGTAGTATTTTTATTGTTCACTTTTTAGAATATTAGTGCTATGTTATCCAATGTTGTTTTAGTTGTGTTCTTTTAACTTCATATACTGGATATGTAGTAAGTCACCCAGAGTCGTCTTTGGAGTTGGATGGTCCTGACAAATATATACATATATACCTAAACATATGCATATACATATATATGAAAGAGAGAGAAAGAGAGAGAGAAGTTAGATTTCATAGAAAAATATATCTGATATCCAAGGTGAATTTTAAATACAATTTTTTTTTACATAAAATCACTGACTTATTTAGTTCTATGCTGTTTAACTTCTATGGAAGTAGTTTTGTACGGTTTCAGATACAAGTTATCTTCCACTTCTGTTACTCTAATAATTTTATTCAGTTTTTTTACATATAATAAATGCTGTGTTATTATGATGGTGGTATGCTATAGCTATATATGTGTTGATGCATTGCTAAAACTCAGACAGCAACAAGTAAAAATTAAATGAGATGTAGCACAATATTACATGTATAAAAATATTTTTCTGTAAAGTTTCAGAAATTGAATTAATGTCAACTTGTATTTAAATTATAATCTTAAATATTAATTTTCCTGGAGATTCATTGAGTAAAATTTAATATTAATGTATGAAAATTTGCTCATCTAATATCTAATATCCACTTCTTTTAAGAGATGAGGTACAAGGGCTGAGGAAACAATAAGCTCTCTTTCTGCTAATGGAAGTCATTCCATTGATAAGGATGTCGTTCTTTAAATAAATCTGCAGGTAGTCCTTAACTTACAACCACAATTGGACCAGAACTTCCATTGCTAAGCGATGCAGTTGTTAAGTTTTTCATGTCTGATTTTATGATCTTTTTGCATGGTCGTTAAATGAATCACTATGGTCATTAAGGAAATCTGGCTTCCTCCATTTGCTTGTTGGAGGTCTCCTGGAAAGATTGTAAATAGTGGTCATGTGACACTGGGATGCTGTTAGTTTAAGGCTTATGAATGATTTCCCAAATTAGTATGTTTTTCTAATTAATGTATATCAAATTAGACTATGTCTGAAGCTCAAACACCCCATTGAGACAAAAACCTGTGGCAGTATTAATATCTGTTGTAATTATCACACCACATTTTTAAAACTTCGCTGTTGTATTTTGAAAAAAAACTTCAGAATAACATTTTTCAAAACAGTTAAATTTTGCTTATGTTATGAACAAAGCAGTTGTATTTTGATGCAAATTATCTGTAGTACATTAGTGAATACATGAATGTACATTAATGAATATGTCAAGTATATTCTTCAGCTTATAAGGACAGTATACCAAAGAACTTGAAATGAAAAACTCACTACTTAAGGAATTGTCTATGGACTTAGTTAATTTCAAGAACAGTCCCATCCTGGATATATTTTACTTGGGGAAAGTAGTGGCTGCTCATCTCTAGATGCTTTTCGGGAAAATGGATAACTGAGAAGGAATATGGTCATGCTCATTACACAAAGCAAAGCTTATCATTAACATAAGTAAGAGACCTACCATGTTGCAGGCTGAAGATAATTTAGCAAATTTACCAGTTCTCTTCCTCCTAGCTGGAGCTCTGGTCACATTTGTTGTGGTTAGCTGGTATTTCCATAAATAAAAACTAATCAAAATCAGAGCCACCAGCTACAGGATGGGGAAAACCTACTCCTTGCAGCTTTTATTCTTGAAAAGAATCCGGGAATTCTTATTTAATTTCCTATTACATTTCCTATTGAATCAGCTTTAACAATATAGAAAGCTTGTTGTTGTTGTTGTTGTTAGTTGCGAAGTCGTGTCCGACCCATCGCGACCCCATGGACAACGTTCCTCCAGGCCTTCCTGTCCTCTACCATCTTCTGGAGTCCATTTAAGCTCACGCCTACTGCTTCAGTGACTCCATCCAGCCACCTCATTCTCTGTCGTCCCCTTCTACTGCCCTCAATCTTTCCCAGCATTAGGCTCTTCTCCAGTGAGTCCTTCCTTCTCATTAGGTGGCCAAAGTACTTGAGTTTCAACTTCAGTATCTGGCCTTCTAAGGAGCAGTCAGAGGTTGATTTCCCCTGGGGACCGTTTTGCTCGCCTTGACAAGTCCAGACCGCAGGAGTCCTCCTCCGCACCTAGTTTTCAATATGGCCTCAATTCTTTTGCAGGTTTACGAGCCTTTCTTATGGTCCAACTTTCGGCAGCCATACTTGCAATGGGAAACCATGGCCTTGACTAGACACTTTTGTTGGCAGGGTGAGGTCTCTGACTTTTTAGTATCTGTCTAAATTGCCATAGCTTTTCCCATCTTTCCTCCCCCGGAGCAGCATCTGTTAATTTCTGGCTGCAGTCCCATCTTTGGTGATCTTAAGAGCCCAGGAAGATAAAATCTGTCCTACCTCAATTCTCCCCATCTATTTGCCAGGAATTGAGAGGGCCGGATGCCGATGTTTGGTTTTCTTAATGTTTATTTTCAAGCCAACTTTTGCACTCTCCTTCTTCACCCGCATCAAGAGGCTCTTTAGTTCCTCTTCACTTTCTGCCATTAGAGTGGTATCATCTGCATATCTTAGGTTGTTGATATTTCTCCCGGCAATTTTAATTCCAACTTTTGATTCATCTAGCCCTGCCTTTCTCATGATGTGCTCTGCATATAAGTTAAATAGGCAAGGCGACAGAATACAGCCTTGCCGGACTCCTTTCCCAATTTTGAACCAATCAGTGGTTCCGTGCCCAGTTCTCACTGTTGCTTCTTGACCCGCATATAGGTTTCTCAAGAGACAAATAAGATGTTCTGGTACTCCCATCTCTTTAAAAACTTGCCACAATTTGTTGTGATCCACACAATCAAAGGCTTTAGCATAGTCAATGAAGCAGAAGTAGATGTCTTTCTGGAACTCCCTAGCTTTCTCCATAATCCAGCGTATGTTGGCAATTTGATCTCTAGTTCCTCTGCCTCTTCGAAATCCTTCCTGTACTTCTGGAAGTTCTCGATCCACATACTGCTGGAGTCTAGCTTGTAGGATTTTAAGCATAACTTTACTTGCATGTGAAATGAGTGCAATGCTGCGATAGTTTGAACATTCTTTGGCATTGCCTTTCTTTGGAATTGGAATGTAAACTGACCTTTTCCAATCCTGTGGCCACTGTTGAGTTTTCCAAATTTACTGGCAATTGAGTGTATCACTTTTAATTGCATCATCTTTTAAGATTTTTGAATAGCTCAGCTGGAATACTGTCACCTCCACTACTTTGTTGTTGGTCAGCTTTCCCGAAGGGCCCATTTCACTTCACATTCTAGGATGTCCTTGCTCAGAGGTCAGTGAACCACCCCATCGTGGTTTCAGGGATGCTAAGCTCGGTCTTGTATAGTTCTTCTGTGTAATTTTGCCACCTCTTCTTAATCTCTTCTGCCTCTGTTAGGTCCTTGCCATTTTGGTCCTTTATCATGCCCATCTTTGCATGAAACGTTCCTTTCATATCTCCAATTTTCTTGAAGAGATCTCTGGTTCTCCCTATTCTATTGTTCTCTTCTATTTCTTTGCACTGTTCATTTAAGAAGGCGTTCTTATCTCTTCTAGCTATTCTCTGGAATTCTGCATTCAATTGGGTGTATCTTTCTCTTTCTCCCTTGCCTTTCACTTCCCTTCTTTCCTCAGCTATTTGCAAAGCTTCCTCAGACAGCCATTTTGCTTTCTTGCAATTTGCATTCTTTTTCTTTGGGGATCTACCTCCTTGTACAATGTTGCGAACCTGCCGTCCGATAGTTCTTCAGGCCTCTGTCTATCAGATCTAATTCCTTAAATCTATTTTTCACCTCTCTTATATTCATACAGGGAATATGATTTAGTTCATACGAGTGGGGCCTAGTGTGTTTCCCTACTTTCTTCAATTTAAGCCTAAATTTTGCAAACGAGAAAGCTCATGATCTGAGCCACAGTCAGCTCCTTCTTGTTTTTACTGACTGTATAGAGCTCTCCATCTTTGGCTGGCAGAGCACATAGTCATCCTGGTTCTGTGTTGACCGTCTGGTTGATAGTCCAATTTGTATAGACGGTCCCTCCTTGGGTTGTTTGGAAAAGAGTGTTTTGCTATGACCATCGTATTCTCTTGCAAAATTCTATCGGCCTGTGCCTGCTTCATTTTGTACTCCAAGGCCAAACTTGCCTGTTATTCCGTTTATCTTTTGGCTTCCTAACTTTAGCATTCCAATCCCCCATGATGATAAGGACATCATTTTTTGGTGTTGATTTTCTATAAGGTGCTGTAGGGCTTCATAGAACCGGTCCAATTTCTCCTCTTCAGCACCAGTGGTTGGGGCATAGACTTGGATTACTGTGATATTGATGGCTCCTTGGATTCGCACTGAGATCATTCTGTCATTTTGGGGATTGTTCCCAGTATTGCTTTTCCTACTCTTTTATTGACTATGAGTGCTACTCCATTTCTTCTGAGGGATTCTTGCCCGCAGTCGTATACCTGATGGTCCTCTGAATTAAATTCACCCATTCCTGTCCATTTTAGTTCGCTGATTCCTAAGATGTCGATGTTCAGTCTTGTCATCTCTTGTTTGACCACGTCCAGTTTGCCTTGATTCATGGATCTTACGTTCCAGGTTCCTATGGAGAAAAACTCTTTACAGCATCGGACTTTCCTTTCACCACCAGATGCATCCACAGCTGAGCGTCCTTTCGGCTTTGGCCCAGTCGCTTCACTCTTTCTGGCGCTACTAGTACTGGGCCTCTGCTCTTCCCCAGTAGCATATTGGACACCTTCCGACCTGAGGGGCTCATCTTCCAGCGTCATATCTTTTTGCCTTTTAGTACTGTCCATGGGGTTTTCATGGCAAAGATACTGGAGTGGGTTGCCATTTCCTTCTCCAGTGGATCACATTTTGTCAGAACTCTCTGCTATGACCTGTCCGTCTTGGGTGGCCCTGCACGGCATAGCTCATAACTTCATTGAGTTACGCAAGCCCCTTCGCCACGACAAGGCAGTAATCCATGAAGGAGCAGGGTACACATATTGAACTTTATCTTACCATGTACTGAGATCAGCACTTTTCCATCATCCATCAACACCTAAAAGTACATCTAACTGGGATAAGAAAGCATATGAACAGAACTAAGATTCTGGACCATTTGTTCCTCATCAGTAACCTTCTAAAAGAGCTTTCCTTTGAGGAAACTGCCCATTTTAGGGTTCTTGTTTTAATGAGCCTAAATTCAATTTTTAAAATATTTTATTGGTATTATATTGTGGGCAGTAGGGTGTAGCTATTTTTTCTGTGTCGTGTTATGCATCGAATGGAAAGGATGCTTTTGTTTTTAAACTGTTGGATTCCTGTCAATCATGTCAATTTAGTAATGTAAATGGTTAGGATAGGATAGGATAGGATAGAATAGAATAGAATAGAATAGAATAGAATAGAATAGAATAGAATAGAATAGAATAGAATAGAATAGAATAGAATAGAATAGTTAGAAGGGACCTTGGAGGGCTTCTAGTCCAACCCCCTGCTTAGACAGGAAACCCTATACTATTTCAGACAAATGGTTGTCCAATCTCTTCTTAAAAACCTCCAGTATTGGAGCACCCATAACTTCTGGAGGCAGGTTGTTCCACTGATTAATTGTTCTAACTATCAGGAAATTTCTCCTTAGTTCTAGGTTGGTTCTTTCCTTGATTAGTTTCCATCTGTTGCTTCATGTCCTGCCTTCAGGTGCTTTGGGGAATAGCTTGACTCCCTCTTCTTTGTGGCAGCCCCAGAGATATTGGAACGCTGCTATCATGTCACCCCTAGTCCTTTTTTTCCATTAAACTAGACATACTCAATTCCTGCAACCGTTTTTCATATGTTTTAGCCTCCAGTCCCCTGATCATCATTTGTATGTTTACATTTACTTCAAAATTTCTTTCTCAAACATAGTTGTTTTTTTTTTTACTGTAAAGTTCCTAGCACCAAAACACCAAATATATCCTTTGTTCTACAAATGTTCAAATCATAAAGCCTGGCCACGTAAACTTAGAATCTTTTTATTTTATTTTATTCTCTGCTTGTATGTAGGATGAAATGGCTAGTGGGTTTGAATGCTGGCAAAAATCAAAAAAAGCAGTTTGTCTAGTAAAACATTAGGTGATTAGGTGATTCTCTAGCCTTCCAATGGGAAGAAGGGAAGGCCAGCACAATTCAACGAGACTTTAATTAAAAGCAGTTTTAACCAATAAACTATTATGTCAATCAATGTTATTTTAAAGCTGGAAGTCTCTTGTACTCTTAAATAAATATGAAAGGGAGGAAAAACCCCTAACAGTATTCATTTGAAAAAGTAAATAACATTACTGTCATCATGTAAACCCAATAAAATGGCACCTAATCCTTTGGGGAAATTCAAACGGCAATGAAGTGAAAGTGAGTGCAGATTAACACATCGTAAATCCATTTACAATCAGGCATTGTTTACATAGTGATTTGCTACTGCCTGCTACTCTTGGATCAATCTTTAATTGAAACCTGCTTTCTTGCTCAAGTCTCATTCCAAGAGGTTATCTTTTCTTGCAGCAAAGAGTTATTAACTGTTTACTTCCCAAAGGCTCGATTAAATCAAATGCAGGTGTCTAAATCAGGATACACAGATAAATGGGAGAAGCAGGGCTGTTTGGCAGAACGCTGTTTACTTCAGTTGGGTATCATGCCCTTCACAAGAACTGTCCCAAGCTGAATGTAATTTTGGCACATTAAAAATAAAATCTAATTGCACCATTCCATGGCAGTCTACAAAATCTTGTACTGAAATGAAGCTAAGTGAATTATCAGCACTCAGCTAACATTAGATATTGCCAGGAGCCTTTTTTTTTTTTGCTATCCCATGGAGAGGTAAATGTGTGGGAAAGTAAACTAAGACAAAAAAACAATCTGCATTTCTAAGTAAATAGAAAGACAAACTGCAAGGTTTATCAGAAAGGAACATGTTTCCATATCATACTAACCGATCACAAGATCAGCTTGGTTGTGGCTTAGTGTGATGTGTGATTCCAGATATCATTACGATTGGCAAATTATGATTTGTGGCTTATTGTATATAAGTGAGGCTATATTAAAAGAAACATAGAATGCAGAATCAACAATAACAAGTATAGAACCAAGGAACTAGAACCTTTGAGTTATTTAATAAAAAGAAAACAAACATTATGCACACATGTAAATAAGGATCTAAGATTTTTGCATAAATGTTTTAACAAAAGATACCGTGTTTTACTGAAAATAAGACAGGTCTTTTTTTTCCCCTCCAAAAGAGGCACCAGGTCTTATTTTCAGGGTAGGCCTTACCTCACCTCTGGCACTGACAACCCCATCCAGCCGGTCCACTTCTTCTGGGGCCGAAGTTCTGCAGCTGCATTCCGGCCTGTATTTTGCAGTCAGGCCTTTCCGGAAGGCCTAAGAAGCTGAGTACCGAGCTATGGATTCAATCCATAGCTTGGTGTTCAGCTGCTGAGGTCTTGCAGAACCGAGGGTACGGATTGAATCCCATAGCTCGGTTCTTGGCTGCGCAGGCCTTCCGGAAAGCCCCGTGACTAAGAAATGCAGGCCTGTCTGTAGAAGAGGCCTCAGAAGAAGAAGTGGGCCGGCAAGGAGAGGCCTGGCTGCAAGGTAAGCAGGTGCGGGGCAGGTGGGGCAGCTCCACACCCCCACCCCCACCCCAGCTTGATTTTTAGGTGTGTGCCTCGCGCCAAAACTAGGGCTTATTTTTGGGATAGGGCTTACATTAGGCCCACCCCCAAAAATCAAGCTAGGGCTTATTGTTGGTGTAGGCCTTACTTTGGGGAAACACGGTAGATAAAGTACAGGTAGTCCTTGACTTACAACCGGTTGCTTAGAGGCCATTTGAAGTTATGACTTTCCTCAGGGGTGCTTATGACTCGGTTCTGAAATTCTGAGGGCCCCCCCCCCACACACACACAGTTATGTGACTGCATTTTGGTCACTCAGCAGCTGGGGCACATTTACAGCTGTTTGCAACATCTCACAGTCACATGACCGCATCTTATGACATTTTTGCTGGAAACTGGCATTTTGTTTCTAGTTTTTGGCAAAACCAGCCAAGAATGAACAATTGGTTCATTTAACGACCACCACATAACAAGGGCATAAAATTGAGTCAGGCACATGACTGCTTTACAATCATCATGACTTACCACCCTAATTGATAGTCTCTTTATAATTATCATGACTTATGACTGTAATGGACAGTCTTCATTAGGGTTGTAAGTCAAGCACAACCGACAACTAAGGAGAAATTTCCTGATGGTGAGAACAATCAACCAGTGGAACAGCTTGCCTTCAAAAGTTGTAGTTGCTCCATCACTGAAGGCTTTTAGGAAGAGATTGGACAGCCATTTGTCTGAAATGGTATAGGGCAGGGGTGGGGAACCTTGGCTCTTTTATGACGTGTGGACTTCAACTCCCAGAATTCCTGAGCCAGCCATGCTGGCTCAGGAATTCTGGGAGTTGAAGTCCACACGTCATAAAAGAGCCAAGGTTCCCCGCCCCTGGTATAGGGTCTCATGCTCGAGCTGTGGGTTGGACTAAAAATTGGACTAGAAGACCTCCAACTCTTATGTTCTACGTGCTTAACTATAATATCCCATTCATATCTATAAGCTACTCCTTCATTAAGTCACACGTAAGAGGAGTCCATTGCCTAAATGAGGCCATAAATGTATCTTTGCAATGTTGAAGGACAAGTCTTAGCAATAAGAAGAGGGCTGAGAGTCCATTTTCACTGAAGGCACTAAGAACACTTGACTGCTAGCTTCTATGAGCATCTCTGCAAAATGTTCAAGGCCACATCAAGCAAACAGGAACTTTTACAAAACAAGCAAACATTCATGAATGGAAGGTGCACTTCGTTGAGGAATCTCTGTTCTCAGCTGAATAGGTTTTGAGAACGACACCTAGAACTATAATTTCCAAAAGGGCATTGCATGCGCAATATTGAAACATGCATGAATTTTACAAAGCCAAGGAAATTCTTTTCAATTTGGTTAGTTTCTTTTCTTTTTCTTTTTCTTTTTTTTTTTTAAAAAAGCTATTTACTGGAGTCTTCTTCCCCCTTACTGATCACTTCTAATTATACAAACAGCACTCACATGGAAGGCAACAGCCAGCAAAAACATATTGCCATCTTAATGCCTTTAGATGATCAAAGTGTTGGCTTAATATAATCAGCTCAAATCCATTTACCAGCGAGTCTACCACTGTGCCAAGGGACTGTTTTCCTTTCCAGCTCTATCTATTCAGGAACAGGTGCTATAATAGTAAATTAATTAGTCTGTGGAGAAGCACCTTGTTCTCCATCTCCGCAGGCCCCGCATGGGTCAGGGCCTTGAGGAAGATGCCATCTGGGCAGAATTTCCCCAGGAGAAACAATCAAAGCTTGCAGATTGCAAACTACAGAGGGAGGGTTCATATGACAATTAACCTTATTAGTCTTTAAAAAAAAAGAAAAAAGAAACAGTTTATAGCATGTCAACACGTTGGCTGCAATAAATAATCTACTATGCAAAAAAAAAAAGATCAGTACAACTCATTCAAAGAAATGTTGTTTTCTTTTCTTTCTTAATGCAAAATTTACAAAAAAAAAAAAAAACCTTTTAAAGGGGAAAAAAAATATACCCCTACGTGTTTATGCAGATACAATAACGCTCACAGGTAATCAAGCTTTAATTGTAATTTATATAAAGAAAATGATAGCAGTTCCAAAACATCAGTTGTGAAAACAAATTGTAATGCACCACATTTGACTTTCTCAAGAAAGCCTATAATTTGTTTCTTCCCCTTTAGGTGTTACAACTTCTTATCGAAATACTTTTCTCACACGATAGGTATCTGACCTCAACAGGCTTCAGTTAGACAAAATTAATGTGAATTTGATCATGCTGATCACTAAGTTAGGAACCTTGCCTTGACACAGAAATCTACATTTTTGTGAATGGAAGGATGGGGTATGAAGCATAGACTACCTACATGATGATATATCCGGGGCAATGTTCTATTCTAAGAAAGCAGCTAAAAATTTACATACATAGTGATCAAATTGGATATTGCATCTCTCTCAGTCAAAAACTACAGAGACAGCAATTAGATTACGATTAGATTCTTTTAAGAACTCACTGACAAAAGGTATTGGACCCCAGATCCATATTTTGCAACTGAACATAGAAGGCTTAATTAGAAATAAATGTGAGCACCTAAGCAAACCATAGATAATAGGATCGATAACACTATAAGAGGCTTGCAAACTTTTGAAAAATAATATTATAATGGGCCAATTTGTCATTCACTATGGTTAGTGTATCTCTCAAGCTTGAAGAATTAAAGGATCAATAGGTCATCATGGACACAGATAAGCACATGTGATTGTTCATCTATGACTATGGGCTAAAGATCATATACCCATAAATTACTCAGATAAAATTAAATAAATATTTAAAAAATTAAATGAATAATATCCACTCCACCTTTAGGCTACCCCAAAGATTCATTGGAAAATATTATTGCTGCTTGCTTACAAATTCATCTCATATCTCTCCTGTTGACATACAAAAAATTGGACATTGTGAAAAGTAGAATTAATATCAAACTAAGGCAGAATGGTGATTATTATTATGTTCATCCACCTAATTCAATTTAGTCATATGTGGGATGGAACTATATAAAAGCAGCAATATGCCATTTTCATAAGATCAGCTCAAAGCTTCCAATAATGTCAATTTACCTTTCGTTTTATAGCATGCTACACACAGAGAGAGAGAGAGAGAGAGAGACAGGCTTAATAGCAGTAACTGTGAGAAATCTTGGAGTCCTAGTGGACAATCAATTAAATACGAGCCAGCAGTACGCATCAGCAGCCAAAAAAGCCAGTACAATCCTAAATTGCATTCACAGGGGGATTGAATCAAGATCATATGAGATACTAACACCACTCTATAAAAGTCTTAGTAAGACCACACCTAGAATACCACATCCAGTTTTGGTCACTGCACTATAAAAAAGATGTTGAGACTCTAGAAAGAGTGCAGAGAAGAGCAACAAAGATGATTAGGGGGCTGGAGGCTAAAACATATGAAGAACGACTGCAAAAACGGCATGGATAGTCTAGTGAAGAGAAGGACCAGGGATGACATGATAGCAGTGTTCCAATATTTGAGGGCTGCCACAAAGAGGAGGAGGTCAGCCTATTTTCCAAAGCACAAAGGAAGGGAGGGGGGAAATGTGTGACCCATTCTGCTTCTATTAAAATAACTCCTAATCCAAAGACGAACTGATTGAATAAAGTCATCTTCTGATGTCCAGCAAAAAGGGGAAGAAATAGAAAGAAACCAACCAACCACAGATTTACAATCTTTCCAGGTTCATGAGCAACATTACAACACCATTGTGTCCTCCCAAGTACATTCCAGTTGAGGAAGTTATCAGAGTAGAAATAAATTTACATGCTGTGTAATGTTATGTCTGGAACAACATAGTGCTGAGCTTTGTACCTTATTAAATCAGCAAAGAGAAAACCTAATTAAAGTACATAAAATTAAAACGATTTAAAGCCGCAAGCAACAGAGAAGCCGCAGAACGAGACCAGGCTGACTTAAAACAAACGAATCAGAAGCCAAACGACTTTCGGACTTCCAGAAATGTTTCTTCCTATTGTCAGCTTCTAATTCTCACGAAGAATTCTTACAATCTTTCAATGGTGCTTCGGTGAATAATGTTTTAAAATGCCTGGTCTACCCAAACACTGCTTCTAGTGACTTAAATTTGGGTATAAAGTACTGGCAGACGCAAAAACTGTTTGTCATTGAAGTCCAGTGAGCTACTACTCTAGCTCTGTTTAGCAATCTGTTTGATTATCCATTAAGGCACTGCCTGTTGGTTAGAAATGAGCCGGGTAAGAGATTGTCTGCCTAAGTATGAACAGCTAAATAAAACATATCTGCAACAGTATAATAACCAGAAGGCCAAATTATGCCTATTGATATGGGTCTTCAGTGAGACCCTCCTATTAAAATTATAGAGTAATACAGTGGGCATTTACGTTACACGTTTATGCATTTCTAATATCTCTAGAGCGCAGGTATTTAGTAAAGATTTTCATTAAATCTGAATGTGGTGGTGCAAAATTATGAAGGGTAAGGTTAAAATCAGGTCATCCCCCTGGGACAGGGATTATGTTCCTAGCATTTCTTTTCTAAGAGTCTCTCATTCCCTACCTTGCAGAATACTTAATTTTTAAAGTAGAATCTTCCACCGTTTTTCTCGGTTTTAAATTACTCCTATGGTAAATGGTAGCTATTGGCCTAACAAGAGATACAAACATAGAAGGGAAGGTCTGTGAATGATCAGACCGCTGCAAGATGCAGAATGGAAAGAGAAGGGAAGAACCTATTCCTAAAGCTCTTTTTCTCCCCAGAATTCAATTATGTGTCCCGTGAAATAAATGCAGTAAAATATATTCAGTTGCCTGAGCTGGTGAGTAACTTAATTGTAAATATTGTCAAAACACATTGACTCAAGTTAGTTAAGGAATGTTTTGATAGCCTGCATTTTTACCTCTTTGAAGTTCCTGACAATATAAAATCCGCTCCGCCTTAGATCAGTAGATCAATGTTTCTCAACCTTGCCAACGTTAAGATGTGTGGACTTCAACTCCCAGAATTCCCCAGCCCGCATATTATAGTAAGATGAATCTCATGCCACACATATGATTTCATCATATCCGCAGGTTGTTCCTTGTTATTGAATAACTTTAACATTGTTGAGGTGGTTTGGATTAAGGAATGTTGTTACAAATCAATGTTTGATTGATATAAACAAATATTCCTAACTTATGGAATTTATCTATTTAGGAAGAATTTTAGATCTAGCTGCCTGGACTGTGATGAAAAAGAGATAGTTATGTATTCTTGGGAAGATATATGTCCACCAGATGCCAAAAGTTAGTTTGATGAAATGTACATTATCTTACACTGATAAAAGGAGGAGCAGTTACTAAATTTATACTAAATATATATAAATATATAATAAAATAATAAATAAATAAAGTCTCTTTTGCCTCCATACGAAACCACATGATCGAAGGCAACGTGCATCACATGAGCACCACAGGTAAAAAAGATGAGCTTTGATTGTAGTCATAGACACTATCTTGACTTCTTTGAGTGTCTTCTTTATTCATTTCTTTCATTCTTTCATTCATTCATATCCCGCTTTTATTACCTTCACAAATAACACAAGGCAGTGAACATATCTAACACACCTTCCTCCTTCTATTTTCCAGACAACAACAACCCTATGAAGTAAGTAGGGCTGAGAGTGAGGGACTGGCCCAAAGTCACCCCCCTGGCATTCGTGGCTAAAGCGGGACTTGAACTCATGGTCTCCTGTTTTCTAGCTTGGTGCCTTCACCACTAGACCAAACCGGATGCCCCTGTGGCAAGGTAAAAACTGCCCTGGAGACAGATCTTAGGTCATTAGTTCATTGCAAGGGGACACTTCAGTAGCTTTCTCTCCCCGTCTGCACCTCTAGGGAAATATTTTATACTTCACTTCTATGACACTTCATCGAACAAGCCATTTAAATCAATATGGCTGCATTCAAGTATCTGTTTAAGATTAATGCTTTCACTGCTATTGTGTCATGCAGAGAATTCTCGATAATACAGGTTTAAAAAAAAAACGTAACTTCGTAGACTGCAAAAAGATTCCTCCTCACACACACACACACACACACACACACACAAAGTTCAGAAAGATATTTCAGTTGATGATGCACATTATCGTTGTTAGGCGTCGCACGGTTTCCTTTTTTAAAAAAAAAAAATTCAGCATTTTAAATGTAGCGTTTCAAGAGGGAGTTTGGAGTAATGAGCTAGCCGATGCTAGTGTAGTGTAGTCAGGTCTCTGGGGTGCGGAGATCAGCCGTCTTAAAATATTAGGATTTGATAGAGTTAACACTGGCTCTCTTGAGCAAATGGCTGGGAAGACTGTCAATACTGCCACTTATTACTGCAAACAGCTCCTTGTTATAATGATAGCCCCTCTGGGACAACCGAAGAGAGAGCTCGCAAACCTCACTCTGACAGAGACGTAACATTTCTTATTTCCTGGGACTTCTTCCAGGTTGATGTTTGCCTCAGAACCCAATATTTAGACATTATAATCTTCATAATCCACAGCCTTTCAGATGGATGGAAACGCAATTATTCCTATCTTGCTCTTCATTTGAAGCCCTTGGCCATACAGTTGTTCTTTTTGAGACAAGGTGTAAATAGTCCCGACATTTTGGGACTGTTCCAACCATGGCTTATAGGATTTTTGTCACTTCAGTTCTCCTAAATTATTATATCAATACAGGTGCAAGGATGGATAAAGGAACATTATTGCTTCATCACAAGAGATGGGGAAATTTAATCAACTTCTCATTATTATAAAGGAGTTTAATATTTTTTATTCCACCTTTATGATTTTCTAAGTCACTCAAGGCAGCGAAGATATATAATATTCCTTCCTCCCCAAATTTTCCCCACAACAACAACAACAACCCTGTGAAGTGAGTTGGCCTGGGAGAGAGTGACACTAGTTCAAAGTCTCCCAGCTGGTTTTCATGCCAAAGGAAGGAACGTATTTAATTAGTTTTTGAAAATTGCAATAAAATTCACTGATATTTTGCTGTCCATTTCTTCAGACAGCAGTTAAAATTAAGGGCTTGACCCGGAAACACCTGAAAACAATGACCATACCTTTATTTTAATGTTATCTCCAAATCGAAAGAATAAAATTCATGGTTCTGCAAATTGTTTAGACTTCCTTAGTGTTCTCCTGCATCATACCTGTTATATATAAATTGCTCGCAGGTGCAGCTTTAGCACGATCAAACAACTGCAGGCATCTGTAATAGACAATGAAGAACCTACCATCTGTATTGGAACAATTGGGATAAGTTGGACAGTGGCTGTGTCCATCTAATCCCTAAAGTGGTAACATTTTCAAATAACTCCAGCAGGTTGCCTAACCTATGGTCAACAATGTTTCACTAATACACAACTCCAGTTCTTCACACTCCATTTCTCAAGTAAAGTGACTGCCACTGTGCCTTGCTTTTAACCCCAAACTACAAAAAAGATTGGATGTGTTTCATTGACTCAAAACAGCAATGTTACAAGTAGACTTTGATTTACAACCTTTCGTTTAGAGACTGTTCAAAGTTACAACGGCACTGAAGAAGTGACTTCTAATCCGTGTTCGCACTTACGACTGTTGCAGCATCTCCATGGTCACGTGATCAAAATTTGGATGCTTGCCAACTGGAATGTTTTTTATGACGGTTGCAGTGTCCCGGGGTCATGTGATCGCGTTTGCGACCTCCTGACAATGGGGAAGCCAGGAAATGGCAAAGAACACCCACTAGATATGCTGGATTTGCATAACGTGGTTTGCTTAACAACTATGATGAGTTAGATCAGTGTTTCCCAAACTTGGCAACTTTAAGACGTGTAGACTTCAACTCCTGGAATTCCCCATCCAGCATGCTGGCTGGGGAATTCTGGGAGTTGAAGTCCACATGTCTTAAGGTTGCCAAATTTGAGGAACAATGAGTTAGATAACAAAACAGATAACAGAATAACAGAGTTGGAAGGCACATTGGAAGTCTTCTAGTCCAACCCCCTGCTCATGCAGAAGACCCTATACCATTCCAGACAAATGGCTGTCCAATCTCCTCTTAAAAACCTCCAGTGTTGGAGCATTCACAACTCCTGGAGGCAAGTTGTTCCACTGATTAATTGTTCTAACTGTCAGGAAGTTTCTCCTTAGTTCTAGGTTGCTTCTCTCCTTGATTAGCTTCCATCCATTGTTTTTTTGTCTTGCCTTCTGGTGCTTTGGAAACCCCCTCTTTATGGCAGCCCCTCAAATATTGGGAAACTTCTATCATGTCACTCTTGGGCCATCTTTTCACTAGACTAGACATAACTCAATTCCTGCAATCATTCTTCACACGTTTTAGTCCTAAAAATGGTTGTAAATCTAGAGATGCCCTAGATATACTAAATGGATATCTCATAATTCTCAAGGACTGAATAGCTCAAAACAAAACAAAAAATGCTTACATTAACGGAATCAAAGTACAGTAATCAATGGAATAGGTTGCCTCCCAGAGGTGTAGGTGCTCTGACACTTGAAGTTTCATGAAAAGATTGGACAATCATTTGTCCAGGATGATATAAGGACTCCTGCCTTGGGCAGGGGGCTGGACTAGAAGACCTCCAAGGTCCCTTCCAACTCCCCCAGCCCTATGTTTCTATGATTCTATGACTGGGATAGATATGTTCAACATCGTAAGAGCTGTAGTGGCACAGTGGTTAGAATGCAATATTGCAGGCTAATTCTGCCCACTGCCAGGAGTTTGATCCTGATCAGCTCAAGGTTGAACTCAGCTTTCCATCTTTTTAAGGTCGGTAAAATGAGGACCTATATGGTTGAGGGCAATTTGATGACAGGCAGCGATAACATTTCAGGGCCCAACAGCAAACTGCTTAGGTAACCTATGAACCTGAAAAGGCATTAAAATGTTTTAGTTGTGTTTTCGTGAAGTGTGAGCCTAGCCTTTGTGTTAATTCTTATAAACTGTAATTACGGGTACTCCTCGACTTACAATTAAGCCCAAAATTCCTGTTGCTAAGGAGGCATTTGTTGAGTGAATTTTACCCCATTTTACGACGTTTCTTGCCACATTTGTTAAGTGAATCACTGCAGTTAGAAACAAGGTTATTAAGTGAATCTGGCTTCCCCATTGACTTTGCTTGTCAGAAGGTAGCAAAAGGGGGTCACATGACCCTCGGACACTGCAACTGTCATAAATATGAGCCGGTTGACAAGCATCTGAATTTTGATCACGTGACCCATGGGGATGCTGCAACGGTCATACGTGTGAAAAATGGTCATAAGTCACTCTTTCAGCGCCATTATAACTTTGAATGGTCACTAAACAAACGGTTATAGATTGAGGACTACCTGTATTATTATTTTGTCATTCTAGTTTTAGGATTATTATTTTTTTTTAAATCACATTATTATTGAATTTCCTTATCTCAAGGGATAGAAAGGGTTTAAATGATATGTGTGTTTGTATATGTATGTGTACACACACTCTATTAAATAGAGATAGACAGACAGCCAATACACATCTAGCTTTGCTGCCTTATCCTACAAAACCCCTTTTTAAATTCTCAGACCACCCCATTCCTTCCGCTCCAAAGCGTATCTTTAGTCTTTCTGTGTCACTAAATTATCTTGTTGTGATGCTTCGAGCACCTGCACGGCTCAATTAATTTCTTGGATTCTCGGTTTCTCCCCCTTCTTTTTTAATAAGAAAAAATTAACAAAGTAACATTTGTTGACAGTGTTCACAATTGGTGTACCGCAGGGATCTACCCGAGGCCTGTCACATTTGCTATGTTCACTTCTGCAGGTGCTAAATACATACAGGCAGCAACATATGCTACCAATTTTAAAGGGCTGTGTGTGCTGGTGTGCGAGGGGGATGGAATTTTTTTAACCTTGTAATTAAAGGAAGCTCACAGCTTGAAAAAATAATACAGGTGAAAGCTGCTTGATGCCCAGTGGTATCTTCTCACTGTGCGTGAGGCGCTCTCTCTCTCTCTCTCTCTCTCTCTCTTCTTTCTTCTCTCCTCTCTCTCTCTTTCTCCTCTCTCTCTCTCTTTCTCCTCTCTCTCTCCTCTCTTCTCTTTCTTCTCTCTCACCTCTCTCTTTCTTCTCTCTCTTCTCTCTTTTTTCTCTCTCTCTCTTTCTCCTCTTTCTTCTCTCTCTCTCTCTTCTCTCTCTCTCTTTTCTCTCTCTCTCTCTCTCACCCCCCTCTCTCACCCCAACGTCTCCCTGGTTATTACGTTAAAATTTTTTAAAAAAACAATAAAATATGATGTGCTTAGAAGTTCATGAGCTTCTTTGATATCGTCCTTTCCTACGTTTATCATATTTTCATCTGTCTCTTTTTAAGTGGGCTTTGTTTTGTTTACCTCATGTCTTATTTTCTCATTCTTGTCATGCAAAATTGACATCCGGTTTCCAAATCCCACAAATATTAGGTAGCCTACATATTTATTCAGTTGGAGAAAAAAAAAACCAATTAGGCTTACAGTAAATACAAAATCAAATGATTTTGACGTTTATATTTTAAAAATCTATTTAATCTATTTAAATATTAATTAGATTACGTACGGATTGCAATACAATACTGCGGAAGATTAAATGCAAGTTAAAATGTAGCAAATTGTCTTGTAAAAACATTTTTTTTAAGATTATGGGTAAATTAATAGTCCTCTTAGAAGAAGAAATGCAGCATAATTGTTTTAGCTTTTAAATTTACTAACAATGGTTACCAAATTGAAGGCTAATTCATTCAAAGGAAAAGAAATTCTAAGGTAGATTTCATACTTAATTCCAGATAAATGTTACAGTTAAACCATAAGAATGTTTTCTCTGTTGTGATTTAGGAGCTTAATTCTATGCAGGTACCCAAACTCAGCATCCTAAGTATGCTAATTTTTATTCACATTTTTATGCACTTAATTTCAAATTATTCATTGTTCTTAAAAAAATGTGTAAGATATCTGCATGATCTCACTTACTGTACTATACAAAGTTTCCTAAATCAGGGGTCCTCAACCTTGGCAACTTTAAGACTTGTGGACTTCAATTCCCAGAATTCCTCAGCCAGCTTTGAAGTCCACACGTCTTAAAGTTGCCAAGGTTGAGGACCCCTGTCCTAAATCATTTTTAAAACACAAAGGATTGAATTCAGCGAGAGAAACAGACAGACAGACAGATCCATCTTAATAAATGCCTCACTACAGATTTCTTATGTATTAAATTTTCACTGGCAAACACTGTTAGCCATAACAATGCCCCAAAGTTCACTTTTGCCATAGGAAGACTCCCCTCAAGATCTACAGCAACACCTCACCCTTCATACACAGAGGCACTCTCTTGAGCTAGGCGGTCGTTTAAATGATTGAAACATAAATATAAATAAATAAATAACAACAGAAAGTGGGCACAGCCTGTTGACTAAATAAATGCCTCAAGAAATTCCAGATTTCCAAAGACACTAGAAATCTTCATTTTGCCTATTGCCAATTCCATACCAAGTTTTGATAGCACTGCTCAACTATTTCAGTGTAAGATTTTTTCCCCAATAATAGTGATTGTTCAGTTATCAGGATGAGTGTCATCTTAGCGACAGATAATTAAAGGAGAACCCATAACACCTACACACAAACACACACACACATACACACACAGAGAGAGAGATACAGCAGATTATAGATATATATACAGTAAACCAACATAGACATAGATACAGATATAGATAAATTAATATATAGATATATAGATATATTGTATACAGATATACAGATATATATATAGAGATATGCAGATAAAGACATAAAAACAGATACAGATACAGATATAGAATAGATATAGAAATAGATAGAGATAGATAGTTAGATGTATTGTAAAAGCCACCCAGACCCATTGGGTGAGATGGGAAGTGTAGAAATGTGATGATTAAACACACAAATATGCATACGTACATATGTACGTACATACGTATGTACATACACACAAACACACACATACACATACACACAGAGGGAGAGGGAGAGACTTGGTATACATCTATTTAGGTTTATGCCCTTATTCAGAATTCATCTTCCAGATATCAAGGACTGGAAAGGTTTTGTAAGGCTAAACTATAATATCATCTGTTGTTTTTCATTGGCTCAGCTTTCAAAAATTAAAAGGGTTATCTAGACTAGCATGCCTATTAGAATGAATACTGTCTGTTCAAGACCTGTGCATTGTGATGGAATACCATCCTTAACCCTTTCCCCATTGTTAAAGTTAAAACCACACAGACACTTTCAGGATAATCCTTTCTTATTATTTTTTAAATGACAGACTTGAATCTGATTTAATATGAGATGTCTAAAGCTCCCTGTTTTACTGTGCAAAACAGGAGCGTATAGGTAAAAAATATTCCTTCATTTGTTCATTCAAACTTAGTTCAGCATACTAATGCCAGGGAAAAGTCTAATGACAGCTTTATCCTCTCCAATACTAAATTCTCCTGAAATGGGGATTGTTTTCACCAAATTAGCTTCACTTCTTGGCTCATTCACCTTTAATCCAGCTTCATGAAGCCTTGTGGAAAGAAAGCACTAAAACAGCTATCACAGATTTCTTTTCAAGTGTGGAATATAATACATCGATGCCATAATTTACTGCAAATCATCATATCCCATTACTAATACAATATTTGGACACTGTGCAGTACTGTGTGGTGTTACCAGCTTGTAAAACTACTATTTTAGCTAGTTTTGCAGATTACCATATGCCCAGAGTAAAGTAAAAGAAACCCTGTACCACCCATTCATCAGTAAGAGATCCATTTTTGCAAGAATCCATGCTCTAAAAAGGGGTTAAAATTGCAGATGCTGTGAACAAACTGCCTAATCCTTAAGGCTTGAAGCATTAAGACAGATCTTCTCCTTAGGGTCCATCTCTGTCCATAATCAATTTCTTTCCTTGGAGAGCATTAATTGTTTCTAATGATAGCTTTCTATCAATACACTCTTGATCTTAAAAAGGCCTGTATGGCTATTTCCTTTATTCAATCAAATCATCTGTACAATTGTCAACCCCCCTTCCCCTTAGTAAGATAATACCTTTTAAGCTTTGTATTTTAATATAAAAAATAAGAGGTAGCAGGAAATTTTAATGGAAGTGCTACGTTTGAGAATCAGGATGGTGGCTTCCATTATCCTCAGTAATGTTTGAAGATTACAAAAAGCCCTGTGTTTCAAAAGGTGAAAACTAATCTATCCCTTTCAAATTATTTCCTCCTGAAAAAACTGGTCCGATTTTTTTTTTCTTTAAAAAAGTGGAGGGCTATAGCACTATATCTTTAAATATACGAGTATAAAAGATCATTTCTGAGAGAGTGCTAAATGGAGAGTTAAAAAATAATTAGCATTTACAAGAAATAAATATGAATAATTTGAGGAACAGGCCATCTTAAAACTTTCGAACTCGTTAGTGTTTCTTTTCTCTAGTTATCTTAATAATTTAATTAGAGAAATTAAATTATATATTTTTTCTAGCTAGAAAAACTAAGAGTTTCAAAGTATAGGATGATTATTTCCTCAAATATTCGTATTTATTACTTGTACATATTAATTGCCTTAGATTCTTTATATTGTTCCATCAGATACCCACTGGGTGAAGTTTCTACAAATATTTAATATCATAGATATTCTATCATTGTGACCTATTAATATGTTTTATTTTTACTTGCCCTATTTCATTTTCTGGTAGATTTATTTTTGTAAATACATGGCTGGTTGTCTTTCTTCTTTCCTTCCCTCCCTCTTCCTTTTTTTTCCTTCCTTCCTTCCTTCCTTCCTTCCTTCCTTCCTTCCTTCCTTCCTTCCTTCCTTCCTTCCTTCCTTCCTTCCTTCTTCTTTCTTTCTCTGTTTCCATTGAAATACAGGATTCCTAAGCCTCCCTTGTTCCTTAGCTTAATATAGATTGTGTGTGTATATATGTATATGTATATGTATATGTATACCCCTTTATAATGATTCAAGGGCCTAGAAAAGAAAAGTTGGAAGGCAAAAGACAGAAGCCCTCTAGAATCCTCCCCTTGCTAATTTATTGCATTCAGCATGCAAACTGTGTCTGCTGAGTGTTATGAGACTAAACAGTGACATTTTTAAAATATATGAATGAAGCATTTTCTCTGTGACTAGGAAAAAAAATGAGTACTCACTTCCATATCTAAACCTTTAAATCCATTCTTCTTTTGAAAATCTCTCTCTCTCTCTCTCTCTCTCTCTCTCTCTCTCACACACACACACACACACACACACACACAGGATTTCATGAACACTCTCGTAAAGGGCACTTCTTACATTTCAGAGGAAATAACCTTTAGCTCTAAAATAATTGTATAAATTTCACTTTCATGGCTAGGCATAAAACTGCATCCCATCGGATAAGGCAGCATAAAAGTGGTCCTTCCTGTTTATTGATTGCAAGCTTGCATGAAAGGTATTTATGCAAGGAATATGGATGGAAAGAGAGTAACATAGACAGCTTGTGGCAGTCAGTCTATAAGTTATCAAACACCCCCCCCAAAGGGGGGGATAAGAGTGCAGTTAACAATCCTGATAAGAGATGAAAATTGTGAGTGAGGCACATTGAGTTTATTCAGAGCTCTGATAAGCTCCTATTTGCTCTCCTACATAATGCTCTTGCTGTATTTATAAATTATCATTTAATTATGCTGGCAAGTGGTAATTGTCAAATAAAGCTCAGATAGGCATAAGCCTTCGGGCTGTACATGACAGAAAAATATCTGTTAAAGCTGGGCTGATTCACACACTATTAGGAAACCATGGCCCCCACCTCCCTCCCTCCTTCTCTCTCTCTCTCTCTCTCTCTCTCTCTTTCTAAATTCTTCCCAACAAATTATATAAAGAAGAATATTTTTGCATTTTATAGGCATTCTGAAGAGTATTCAAATTACACCATAAAGAAACAGTTATTTCTGGGTCTACTGAAATCACTCTACTCAAATCAGTGTTTGATTAAGACATCGTGTTTTTGTTTCGACTGAAGAATGGAAAATATTGCGGATTTTAAGCATGTTATGGCTTAAAATTTAGGCTAAAGGTTCTTTTTTATTGAGCAAATCAAAATGTGGAGAACTATATAACAATGTATATTTGATATAAAGTAATAGCAAAAAAAAAGTAACATGCCATTAAGATAGACATGGAACAGTTTCTTTTAAAAATATAATCTCTCACCACTTATATTCAATTATAGTAAGACCAGCAAACTTTCCAGTGTTACATATTTTAAGTGGTTTCTGAAGTGTTTGCTACTTTTTGACTAAATATCTAATCATCACAATGCTTACAACACTGTCCACAAAAGTGGGTTTTTAGAATAAAAATAAAGGAAACCTCTCAGTGAGAGAGGTTTATTTTTTTATTTAAAAATTAAAAAAAAAATCCAGGTTTGGACCTGGATACATTCTGGCAACTCCATAGAAATGGGTTTTAGCGGGGGAAGAAAAATGTTTTAAAGAAATCTTGCATAGCAAATACATTCCATCTTTAAAATTAAAGATGACAAAATGAAGCTTTCATGTTTATTCTTTGGGTAACAATATTAATGGTGCTAAATGCACAGAGACAATGACAAGTAGCGCAAATGTTCTAAAGCTTGCTTCCTTTCTCCTCAGTATCCCTATTTTTTCTATCAAGATACTGCTATAGTAGATATACCTCCAAGTACTGAGTTAAGAAGAAAAATAAGTTGGCAAAAAAGGTCAAAATTGGTCAAAAGCAGCAGCAATGTTTAATATTTTAATTACATAACATCGGAGTCGTAGACATTTGAAATCAAAGGTGAAGGAAACATAGATCACAGAGCTTGCTTCTAAATAAAGACAGAAGGGTTTGTGACATAAATGAAGCAAGTTATAGTAAGGGCTGTTATAATAAAAGGTAACTTTTCCCAACAGGGCCAGGATAAAAAAAAAAAGACTGAGATGGTGGCTGTGATTGAATAGTCATAGTCACCATTTTCAAGACATCAAGATGGTGGCCAGGATTACATCGTCATAGTCACCATCTTGACTTTTTTTAACTTCCTAAAATGGCCCCTCTTTTCTAAAGAGGCTATCAAGAGAAATGGATGTTTCTCCCTAAACTGGTAAGCACAATTTGAATGGGCAAGAAAACAAGGCCGTAGCAAATCCAATTTGTATATATTTCCCTTGATCTCTTTCTGATAAGGTCTGAAAAGAGAGGAGTTGCCAAGAAAAACAAAAGTCAAAACAAAAGTAACTGGGGTGGTGAGTAGTTGTTATCCCTTGAAAAAAAAATAAAGGGATCAAATCTGCCTGGTTACTTTTACAATAAATGCATGTATTGAGCTTATAAAGGCCTGTGGTATAATGGAAACTATTTTCAGCATGGTTAAACTCACATTATGACTTTCTTGATTGGTAGTGCAGATGACCTTCCCTGATTTTACTTCCTCTTGCATTCCTTTAGGCCAGGGGTCTTCAAACTTGGCCCTTTTATGACTTGTGGACTTCAACTCCAGAATTCCTCAGCCAGGCACACTGGCTGAGGAATTCTGGGAGTTGAAGTCTAAAAGGGCCAAGTTTGAAGACCCCTGCTTTAGGCTATTTTAATATGTTTGTATCACTTCTTTCTTCTGGAGAGAATTTTCTCCTGCTTGAACAGGGGGTTGGACTAGAAGAGCTCCAAGGTCCCTTTTAACTCTATTATTCTGTAAATGGTCCTGCAGAGAGCTTAATTGGAAGTGTCTGGAAATCAATCTTTCATTCATAATGTTTCCCTGAAGAGTTAACATTCTAAACCAGGGATGTCCAACCTTGATAACTTTAAGACTTGTGGACTTCAACTCCCAGAATTCTCTAGTTAGCCAGTCCACAAGTCTTAAAGTTGCCAAGGTTGCCTGTTCTAAACTAAGGAACATTTTTGCAAGAGTTCATGACAAGTGGTAGCATCATTCAAAGGTTTAAAGTGCATACTTTCCAATCATTGTTTTTCTATTGATTTTTTTTTCAGGTGACCTTGTTGATCTTGAAAAAGTCAAAGTTGGGCTTGGTTAGTGTTTGAAAGAGTGTCCCACAGAAATCCTGACCCTAGACAAGTCTGAAATATAAACAAAAAAAGAAATCCCAGAAGAAGACAATAAGTCATTTTAGTACTGGCCAGGAATACAAACAAACCCATAGAATTTTTTATCTTTATCAAACTTATTAAGAATCAGGAATGATCATTCTATTTTGACTTATTGTTGTGGAGGGAATAAAAAGAAGGGAGACCTTAATGTGAATCAACTTGAGCTATCAAAAAAGGGATAAGAAGGAGATGCAATAAATTAAATTACACATTAAGTTAATATAATTTATTGTTCAAACCTATACACAGGAATCTAGTCAATTAATGGTCAGCACTAAATTGGTGTTAGGTAAGAGTTAATGGAATTCAAGAGGGGTTTGGACTTGGGCTGCTTTTGGGAACGTAATAACTCCAGGCTGATTCATCTCTTGACTCTGTCCCCAGGCCCTGTCTGTCCTTCTACAGAATGCAACTCTTCATTGGTATAATCTTTTGGCAAGGACATCTAAAACACCACTTCTGAAGCACAACGGGCTTTGTTACCATTCCAAATATTTATATTATGGATCATAACAATAATATGCCAACCTGCCAGCCTTGAAAATGAAGTACTGCCCCACAAAAGATATTGCACCATATGATACAACATGTACTGTATTAGTCATTTAGGTTTCTATTAGCATCCATAAATAAAGGATGAATCATCCTTTTTGGTCCAAGAGCTGATGTACCTTCAAACACTTGAAAACTCATTGAAACTTCTGTTCATGCACCTATGCTTTAAAACTCATAAATACATCCATTCTTGCACCTGTCGATGGGGAAGAGGGAGAGAGACAGAGACACAGAGATAGAGAAGAGAGAGAGAGAGATTCCTCTCTTTATTACAATCAGACGTAGTCAATCAAAGGAGCAGTTGAGGGCGAATGGGGCAATTTGCCACAGCCAACTCGCCATGGCCAACTCGCCACGGGCAAATCGTTGCTGGACAATTCAACAATTCAATTTAATTATTTAAAATAATTTTAAAAATATTTTCATTTTTGTCACTCTCATTTCATTTTGTCCCTCCTTTGGCATCCTTTCTTTAATGATTCTATTACATTATTTCTTCAGTATTAGTGTAACTCTTGTCCCACGGCAAGTTGTCCCGCAGTGAGTTGGCTGCGGCAAAATGGCTGCGGCAAGTTGGTCGTGGCGAGTTGTCGTAGACCCGTTGAGGGTTTTTCACTTATTTTATTTATTAAATTAATTTGGGAAGCACCTCTCTCTCCTTGACCTGCCCTTCCAGCGAGTTCGCTTAATTCAGCATGATAATATCAAACAACTCAGCTTAACCCATCTTATAACAGTGATTGCAACATTACTGTTCCTATCATCACTTGCACCTGATGAGTTATATGGAAACCTTGGCGATTTAGAGACAGTTTACTATGGGGAAATTGTTGAAAGGCCTGTTTATTTATTTAAACAAAATGAAAGCACTACATGTCACAAAATAATTTAGTCACTAGGTAGCACTGAGCTTAATTGCATAAGGAGAAGCAGGAGATTCCCTTTGTTTGGCTCTTGCAGAAGAAATGACAGAATTATGATTTCATGATTCATTATTATGGCGCATGATTTGTATGATTTCTAGGTCATATTTCCCCAGTCTGAGGCCCTCTAGATGCTGGGGCTAGAATTTCTAGAAATTCTAGGGATAAGGATTTCCAGAAGAATCTAGAAGCCACCAAAAACAAGATTTAAAACTGGATATGTAACTATTTGGGGGCTGCAGATTAGTGTGACATTCCAAGAAGATAAATAAGGACAGGACCAGATTGGATGAAGCCATGACCATAAAAAATGCAAATCAAATTAATATAATTACTCCTCTTGCAACATAATAATAAAAATCGGGTTTTTCAAGAACGCCTCAATCCTTTTTCATCTGTGTTGAAAAAGCATGCATCTGATTTCACTTGGTTGGAAAAGAGGTCACTAAGCTGGGTTTTTGGTTTTTTTCCTTTTATTTTTCCCCCCTTCCCTTCACATGGTTTAGCACTTTCTGGTTCATCCCTGAACTTCTGAGCTTCAATTCCATTAGGACTTATCATTTCTGCTTCACTAGTCCAGGAGAATATATATCCCAAATTCAGATCTGAGAGCAGCCTAACCACTGAGTTATTACGAACAATGGGCCTCCTCTAAAGGAAGACCTCATCAGGATTAGTGTTTTTTGATGAGGTAATCAAATATGCAATTTCAGCCCCAATGCTGCCATGCTTGGCAAAATGATCTTGGTGGGAGGTAGACTTTAACCTTTAGTACAGGAAATGGACAATGACAGATCACCCACATTGTACATTAGCACATATCTTTAATTGCTGCCAGAAAAAGAAGCCAAATTCTGACACAACAGATCCTTCCAATAGTATTTGTGTGAAGCATGGTTTGGGCAAGGATAAAGGAAAACAAATCCTGCTTTTCTTGGCCCGTTCCTAATTACGTAATTGTTTTGCTTTTAAAAAGTGTTTTGACAACAACTGTCCCTTTCACTTGTCATAAAATAATTTGAATACCCAGTCCCAATTCACATTCTCTCGTTCGGCTAATGAATACCTTCGTCATTTTACTGACTTTGTACGGCACCTACCCCAAACATGTTCCAAAATGCATTTAAAATGTTTAACACTTTAACATTGCTCTTTAGATGACAACACACTAATTTTATTTGATTGTATAACTTGACTGGTATATGTTGTTAAGGTGGACTATTGTAGCTCTATAGAGATAAGAAAATAAATGGAGGGGGGAAATGTATTAAAATGTGAAGGCAACTGCAAATTCTGTTTTTAAAAGCAGGTGCGTAAAAATAGCTTTTAGAAAAGTAAACAAGGTTGTTTTTTTTAATGCACACAATAAAAAATGCTAACCTTAGATCCAGCCATAGAGAGCACCACTGACTTTTTATAATTGGATTATATAAGATAGTCACATTTGCATGTTGGAGACAGCAAATGGAACCGAATTGTTGCATATTTATTACTGATTTACTGTCAACTGGAATCCCCCCCCCCACATACACATTACAATTAACCCCATTATTGCCAGCTGAGCCTTTAGCAAGGGCATTTCAGCTAAATAAAGCTAAACTTATAGACTTTCATATCATATGAACAATACATAGACATTAATTGTACAGTAGAGCTATTTTGAAATTGTTACTGATCTTAATAAAAAAAATCATTTAATTATATATATATATATAAGTTGTGTAAACCCTTAGTAACCACATTAAGAAAAACTGAAGAGAGTCTTCTCTCAAATTTTAAATGGTACATTCTCTATGCATGTAGAAACCCAAGGCTTTTCTGATGTTTATTTTAATCTTGCGAGCTTTTGTTCAACTTTTTAAAATCAAAAATAAATTGATTACAAAATAATGACAGAAACAAACAGAAAATTAATCAAATGAAAAAAGTCTACAAAAAAATTAGCTCACTCCTAAGAAGAAATGTAGAGTAGCCTCAAATAATAATAAAATACTTTTCATTCTTTTGTTCTTTTTTAAATATTTTGACATTTTATATTTTAACTTTCCTTTGAATAAACTAAAAGAAAATTCAGGAAAAATAAATAATAAAACCTAAATTAAATCTATGTTCAAGTTCTCCATCTCTTGAGCATTTCTAAATCTTCATGCCCCTGGACCATCTGCTAAAAAATTTTGTTTCCCTGTGTTGAATAAGGAGGTGTGCATGTAATTCTATTCATATTTGAACACAAATAGAATTTTTTGTTCAGTTTGGACACTTGTTAAAATAGATTCTGATTACTCGGAAGCTTACATTCGTATTTGAGTTGCAGTGCAAACAGAAACTTAATGAAATCATCCTCTTTTAGCCTAAGAGACTGTGTTGCAAATGAACAATCTCTAGATGTACTGAGTATTTTAGGAACTCTGTTTCTAACACAAGTGACAAGAGTGTGAAAAAAACTGTGGTATTGTTAGCCCCACTAGTTGGACCAGACCAGGAAATCAACTCTACAGGATGGCTAAAGCTACTTTTATTGAGACTGGCTATCATAACAGAATCCTGCAAATCTGATTATGCTGTAGCTCCTCTCCCTTCTTATACTCAGTGTATTAGGGAGAGTCTGCCTAAGATATTGCTCAGTGTTAACTCATAGCTCTGGACTTAAATGTTTAAGTTCATTTTGCCTAGGTAACTGTCCTTGCATATTTTGGTCAACGTTGTCTTCCTTACCTTCTACAAATACTGCATTCATTTAGGAAACCCCAAACACTGTATGATTTATATAGAATATCTGTATAGAGCAAAGACATTTCTGAATAAGCCTGATAGTGATCTGATGCCTAAAATAACTATACTGACATTCCATAAAGATGGCATTTCTTCCAAAAGGTTCCTCCAACAGAAGATGTAAGCTTAGCCTCTTTTTGCACAAGACCTGAAGCAATGGTTAAGAAGAACATGTGATGGTGACATTTATTTTAGAGGTTGGGATCTGAGGTGTATTGGAGATAAGTTTGAGATTAAATGAAGGAAACTTCAGATGAGCAGAGAGATTCCACAGGAGATCAAGGTCAAAATGGCAGTTGCAATTGCATGATTGAAGTCCCATGCATGTAAGGCATGGCTTTGATTGATTGACTGACTGATGACATTTATATAGCTGCCCATATCACAATAAAGTGACTCTAAGTGCCTTACAATATCAAAAGGTTATAAATATCCAGATGTTAAAAAATACAATCAAAAGACATCAACAATATTATTTATATGAAGAGAATTGATGTTATAAACAACGCAGCCTTGTCATCAAAAGGAGATTTCCTTGAGATTCCCAGTCCAACTGATAGAGCCATGTTTTAAAGGACTTCCAGGGATGGGAAAATCTCACTGGGGGGGGGCGATGTTCCACAGGGTGGATCCCACGGCAGAAAAGGCAGGTCTCCTGGGTCCCACCAGATGAAACTCTTTCACAAATGGGACCCAGAGCATATCTTTTTTTGCCGAACTAAATGGGATCAGGTAGAGGCAGTCCCTCAGAGAATCAAGCATCATGCTATGAAGGGCTTTATAGATCAAAACCAGCAGCTTGAGTTGGCCCTGGAACCATACTAGCAACCAATGCAGCTCACAGGACAGAGGTATGACATGTGTTACTCTAGAGGTACACCTACAGTAATTGCTTGTATTTTGTACCAACCTCTGGATAGTCTTCAAGGGTAGCTGTCAGCCTTCCCAGGTAGACCAGACAGGAAACGTCACCAGGTGAGCTAATTTTACATTATTGTAAAGCTACATTAATAGAATCTTGCAAGTCTGAAAGTACAAACCTTCCTCTGTCTCTTTTTACAGCCTGATAAGTGATGGAGGATTCTTTCTGAATTTCTTTCTCTGCCCATTATGCAATTGCGGGCTCGCCCCTTATCTCATTGTTCCCTAGGCGGCATCTCTTCCCCCCTATCTACCAAGGCCATTCTCATATGGGGTAGGCAACCTCGGCTCTTTTATGACTCATGGACTTCAACTCCCAGAATTCCTGAGTCAGCATAGTCCATGAGTCATAAAAGAGCCGAGGTTGCCTACCCCTGTCATATACCATTACAGCAGACATTCGAGAGCTGACCAGCTTTAGTGACTGTGAGCATAGCCTCGCAAACTAGGAATGATTGCAACTGGGAACAGGCTATGATTATGCAGTCATAGCTACATCTTAATTTTTTATTTTTTTTTGAGGAAGCCCCTGGATCAGGAACAAAACATTTCTGCATTCTCTGCAGAAATACATGTTATTTTTATGAGATGCTTCATAATAAAGTTTAGATTGTGAACCCAGAAGAGTTGCACAGGAAGAGAGAGCCATAATCCTGAGAGCAATGTAACTTTAAAGGATCCTCTCTCTTTGATTAGAACATTAAAATGTGCTGCTCTTTAATTGTTTTATTCATTTATTTATTGTTCTTCTATGGCAGCACTGCCCTATCCTGAAAAAGAAAACTATGGACTTGACCGCCAAATAGATCTCCAACCTCGTGAGACAAGTGGATATCTTTCCAATTTTGAAAGAATGCCATGGACATTGTCACACAATGGTTGTCGTGAAAGGGGAAATGCCAACAAAACACCACAAATACATGAGGGGCCCTTGTTGCTCTCTGAGCTTGCTGATGTTTCATTACCAAACTATGTAATGTCATCAGTGCTGGGAGAAACCCCACTCCCTTCTAGCACTGATGATGTTACCCACAATTCACTTAATGTTACCCACAATTTACCCACAACCCTGAGCTACAAATAGTCTCTTCTATTGGTACAAGAAATGTACCAATATTTTAAAGAAGGCAAATTGATGAAACTCAGAAAGACCTTCAGATGCACTACAGTCCCAGGCAGTTGCATCCTACTCAGAATTAAGACAGCATATCTAAACTAAAACAAACAAGGTTGCACAGAAACAACCAAACAGAGAATCCGGATAACAGATGAGCAAACTAAGGCTCTTATTCCTCACAAACCTCTACATGTCTCCTAGGACACTCAGCATGAATTTCATCTTATGTTTCTCTTTTTTTTTCTACCACTGTTAAGCAAGAGATGTTTAATGTTTATGTTTATGTGTATTATGTTTAATGTTAATTTTAATGTTCATATTTACGTTCTTAATATATTCATGTTTTATATTGTTGTTTTTACTTTGATGTAAGCCATCTAGGGTTACCTCTATGCAAGCTGGGCGGCATATAAATTTAATAAATAAATAAGTCCAATTTTTTTTATCACCAATCACATATATATATGTACAGCTTATTGATAGTAAAGCTTCATTAGCATAGCTGCAACATAGCAAGCCGTTGGTTTTTTAATAGATGTGACTGGGTAGAGTTGTACAGATGAGACAGTAGGATTGGTCAAACAATTTAACAACTAACTGCAAACTCTCTGTGTGTGTGTGTGTGTGTAGACATACATACCCACCCAAGCATGCACATCATGCTTGTTTAACTGTTGTCAATTTAACTTAATTAAAATTAAAATGTAACAATATTATTGAATAAAAATTAGTACACATTATAAGCAACCTAAACATCTTTACCTCTTCTTCTTATGGTCTAATTCTACAGGGTTTTTTTCTCCTTCATATATCTTCAATTTTAAAAAAAGGATTAATTATTTTCATTTTTCAAATGCGACGTTCAGAAAAGAGACCTAAATATAGTAAGTTTTGATTCTCTCTCTCTCTCTCTCTCTCATTTTTTTTTTGCTGTAGGTATTTGGAGAGGAGGAAATATTCATTTAATTTTCTTCTCTTTTTTTGGCGGGAGGGACATTAACACAAAATAGAGAAACAACGATGATGGAAAAAAGATCTAAAATATCTAAAGAGGAAACTCTGTAGATCTTCTATGGCAACCATCATCCCTTGTTCAATAGGTAGCCTTTCTCAAAACATGGGGTTGAAAATTTGGGATGAGCCGGTTGCCTGATTCTATACAAAGAGACAAGTTGATCTTTCCACAGGCCAAACGGGTTCTCCTCTGGGCTGGGAAGCATTTCCTAATTCAGACAAAGATATGTCTCCCAAAATGTTCCAAAGGCAGACACCGCTGGTATATGTACAGGTAGTCCTCAACTTACAACCATTTGTTTAGCGATGTTCAACATTACAATGGCACTTGCAGCATCCACACAGTCCCGTGATCAAAATTGGGGAGCTTGGCAACCTGCAGTTATTGATAACAGTCACAGCATCCTGGGATCACATGATCACCATTTGGGACCTTCCCAGCCAGCTTCCAACAAGCAAAGTCAAAGGGGGAAACCAGATTTGCTTAATGATTTCATGTTATGCTTCATGTAACAATTGCAGTGTTTCGCCTTAACAACTATGGCCCAAAAGGTTGTAAAATTGGGTGCTATTCATTTAACAACCGCCTTGCTTAGCAACGGAAAATCTGGCCCAAGGTCTATACAGGTTGACGACTACAGGACGACGGCTGCATCCTTCCCATACGTCTTCCTGCTTATCGGGAATGGGGAATAAATAAATAAATATACCAGTTGGATTTTTTATCTCAAACAGCAGTCAGTGAACCAAACAGCAGGGGAGCACGGAGGTGGAGAAGGAAGACTGCAAGATGATGGCTGTTGTGTAGCTTTTCAGCTACACTTTGCCAAAGACACAAAGGTCAACATCTCCCTTGCACGCTGAATTCTGGGATTGGATAGGACAAAGAAAATTACCAGCATCTGCTATTTACGTTTGCCTTGACCAGCCTGGAAGTAGCCTGCAAAGAATACAGAACCAAAGCAAATATGAACGAAAAACCCACAAGTTTATACCCCACGTCTGCAGCTGGAAGGGGGGGTTCTCTTTCCATCCTAAAAATCTTTGGAGGGAAAGATATCTTTTTGCTAAACAAAGAGAGACAAAATACCTCTGGTGTACGGGATACAGCGCTGATCACACAACGCAGGAAAAATTGGAGCTGCAATCAGATTTTCCCTCATTTTGCAGCCGATAAACATGTCTTACAGGGAAGTGGGGGGGGGGGCAATTTCTGAAACCAAAGCATATTATGTTTGCAAAAAAAAAAAAAAAACAACCAACCCACCCTTCCGAATTTTAGAAACACTTGATCACTCATTATGGCTTGCAGTTTTTTTCCAGAAGTTCTTGCTAGTCCAGTGACACAACTATGCTAGTTTTCTTTTTTTAATGAAGCCTCAAATGAATTTTTAAAAAATGTTCTGTTTTAACATGTCCCCCATGGATCTTAATTTCATACTTTAGGGGAGATATAATGTTATAAATCTACTTTAAGTCTCTGGAATCATAGGAGACGAGACAAAAATTCACCCTATCCAGTTCGGCATTCACATGACCAGCAGCAATTGAAGGTGACTTCTATATGACACCTTGTATAATGCAGAGGTCGAAAAAGACTTTTTGAGCTGCTCACCAGGCCTCTAAATATATATATATATACAATGAAAGCTGGATCATACTACCGTAGAACTCTACTTTTCTGGATTCTGAAATGGAACTTTAGATCCTGAGACATTTTTTCTTTAAAAACAATCAGGCTACTTTTGTATTCAAATTTTAGATTTTATTCAGTTGCTTTCTTATTTGAATTCTAAACAATTATACTTGCATCTTATAACTATGATTCAGAGAAATCATTTACTCACATATCAAGAATTCAAGTCTTCCTTTTTTGCCAAGATTCCTATCTGCTAAACTTGCAAACATATTTAAAACTTCTTCAACCTTCCAAAATCATTCTACTATGTAACGTAAGATATTTATAAAAGACACAGAGAAAAGCCCCGTCTAATATCAGGATAATGAACATAGACAAGCCTATTTTTTTAAATGTATATTTGTGATTTATCTAATGCTGTTCGAAACAAATGATAAGTAATGTAGATTTTTAAAATTCAGTGTTGTAATAATTTCGAATAGATAATTTTTCATGACTTTATGAGCTTTTAATTTTCAAACTGGGTACATCAAAGGTAAGTGCTTTAAAACCAGTCTCAGCTCTGGTCCAGATTCAGATAACACACTAATCCTAATTCTGAAATGGTTTACATGATATGTAGACTTAGATCTTTGTTAAAGTTTACAATCTTTAAAGCAAACTTCTAACAGGTAATGTGGTATCACATTAGATTAACATTTCATATCTTGATAGCTTGAGGCAAAAGACTTATAATTTAAAAACCAAACATGAATTTGATAATCATTCTCTCTCTATACACACACACACACACACACAAACATAAATACACACACATATATATATACACACACACACACAAACATAAATACACACACATATATATATACACACACACATATACACACATATATATATATATACACACACATATATACACATATACAGAGAGAGAGAGAGAGAGAGAGAGAGAGAGAGAGAGAGAGAGAGACGCACAAACACAGATATACACAGACCTAAATACACACTATGGTTCCTTATATCTATGATAAAGCATTATTTTCTTTAATTCATAGTTTTGTTGGGAACAATTCAGTTAGTCTTCTTTAATTTGATAATTATGCAAATGCAGAATCTTATTCTGAAGGAGAAAATGTTAACATACATTGAAATACCCAAATGTTTAGAACTATAATCTGTGTGATAAAATGCATTACTTTGTTTAAAAGGATTGTTTTACAGAAGTAATTAACAATCAGCAATCATATAGTTCAGACCGGTGTTTTGATGCCATCTGTTGGAATAAGTCTTCTTACTCCCTAGAATGAAGCTATAATTTTCAGTTTATGATTTCATTATATACTGTAGAACAGCTACTAAAAAAAGAAGAAATAACATCTCACTATACATTTCCTTAAAGAAAGAAGAAGAAAAAAAATCCTCGCTGAATCAGTTACTGTTTATTTTTAGGTTTAAAGGGCCCGCACAAGAAGATTTGAAAAACAGATTGTAACATCTATGATTATGATGGCTGTTTCCATGCAATTTCAATTTTAGACTAGGAACCGGAGAAAATTACTTTTATGTTAAACATAAAGCACAAGGCTTGTTTGGTGAAATAGCTTCTGAAGCATCTGAATGAACAATCCAGTAAAATGAGGGCCCAACGATGAAAATACAGTCAGCCACAGTTGACCTTGAAGAAAACGGCTTCCACACGGAAGCAGCCCTGTTTCAACAGGCCACATTGGGCAGGTTTGAACATTTCCTTATCCCCATGGTAACCCTCTTCAACCCCACATAATGCCTCACCCAGCTTTTGTGCAAAGCCTCCTATTCACTTGGAGAGTACCCTTCAAGAGCTGGGTGTTTCTGGCAGTGGCCATCACAACGTGAAAGCACTTTGCACAATCCAGAGTCTTGGCACAGCCAGTTAAAGATGGAAAATGCAGATCAGCCAAACACACACGCCTACACAAAAAAAAACCACACACACAGAGAGAGACACACAGAAGCAACGCATGACTTTCTACTAGGTGAGCTTTCTCTAATCTAGCGCGCTTATGTTGAGACTTCAACTCCCAGAGCCCCATCAGACTCCAAATCTTATTTTAATAATGAACTCGGTCATTAATATTAATTAAGGTTGTTAAACCATTAAAATCTCACCTCCCCCAGCGCACCCTGCTCCCTCCTTCCCCATCTTTTAATTGTAATTTGTATTTTTATTGTTATCAGAAATATGTATTGCTTTTAATGTTGTAACCTGCCCAGAGTTGCCTCGTGGCAAGATGGGTGGAAAACAAATTTAATAAATAAATAAAATTTGCACAGCATTGACTCCACAGAGAAAAGGTTGTGTGGTTTTCTCACCCTCACAACGGCAAAGGTTTTGGCTTCATTTGTCAGAGAGTAAAGCAACCTAATGGAAGTTATGACAATTAGAAAGGCACAGCTTGTTACTGATGTCACAAGTCATGCTAATTCATTATTTATTTAAATTAAATGTTATTTTTCTGTTCACACAGAACACAAGTAACCCTACATTTCCAAAACAACAACAACAATAATTAAGCAACGATATCTGCCTATCCCAGGTCCTTGGGAAGGATTCAAGAGGTAGACAAAAATGCCAAATCCATTCAAAACATCAATCATAACAATGCAAGTTAAAAAAATCATTCATCTTTAAAGAATATGCTATATCACTACATTAATTACTAGAAGAGAAGAGAGATTAATCACTTCGGGGTAGAAAATTGTATAAAAACTCTCAATTTTAAGGACAGAACAGTTATATGAATCATGATATCGGAAGCTTTGTGTTCAATAGTCAATATGGTTCATTTTGAATATAAGATACCAGAGGCCACAAATCAATAAATTGGCAGGCTGGTATTCAAAATGTGGACTTGTTGTGTCATAAGCCTACATTTCTTCTGAGACATTTCTTAACAATTGCTGAATTAACCCTAGTTAATTCAGATAACATTACTGTTTGATTCAAAGCATTTATTTGCTTGAAAGATACACAGATACATCTCAAATAAAAATTCCTCCAGTTTTCAATCACTACATTTTTATAACCACGTCAACCTAATTTGTGCTATTTTTTAAGACAACGCCATTTTTGCGACACTGCCCAAGCCAGCATGGGTTCTGTTTTATAAACAGATTAACTGCTAGATTAACCTTTTTGTTTTAATACACTAGAGGGAGCTAGATCCTTATATTGCACATGTACTACTAATTGGAAAAATCTGCTTACTTAGGCAGGACCTATACTAAAATTGAAAAACAAAATGTTTAGCACACCAGATATCTTGACCTAAACAACGAATACGTTTGTGGAAACTGAATTCATACTTATCAACATGACAGTTTTGTAGTTAATAAATTACCACTCTACATTCTGGAAGAAATGTAGAGAAAGACATTCTGTTACAGTACTGAACAGATTAATTTTGGATTGCTCCAGTATAAAATAAAACAATAATTCAATGGACTTGTAATTTATGCCTTGTAATTATTTATCCAGCACCAACATACACAACTATGCATAAATCTTCTTTTCTAAAGGGAAAGATGTAATCTGCTTCAAAGTTTAGCCCTGGTGACCTCATGAACAGAATAACAGAGTTGGAAGGGACCTTGGAGGTCTTCCAGCTCAACCCCGGATCAAGCTATACTATTCCAGACAGGTGGCTGGAATGGTAGACAAGAAGAGAAGTTAAGTCTCTTCTTAAAAGCCTCCAGTGAAGGAGCACTCACAACTTCTGAAGGCAATTTTCTCTGCAAAAATTCAAAAATTTCCATCCCTGGTTCTTTTGATCTTTAGTGTAGGCCGCTGATCTAATATTCCCTAGTCCCCCATCCAAATACTAACCTCATCTAACTTTGTTTAGCTTCCAAGCTCAGAAATAGTTAGTCGAGAGTTGATCCGTGAAGTTAATCTATGTTTGAATTTGGGGGGGGGGGGGAACAAAAAAACAAACCCATTTTTCTCAATTCTAAAAATTAAGAGAGAGAGAAAACTAGAAAGCATTCTGCCCATTAAAAATGCAAAATATTTCACTGAAGAAGTTTTTTGGTATAGAAAATCAGTGGTGTCTAATTGGTGAGATATATTTTAATCCTGATTGCCATTCAATTGTTTTAGTTTACTTCATTGGTATTACCATATGACTTTTCTATTTTTATTTAATGACTTTGTACAGAGTCCAGAATCACATTGTTTGAGTTGGGTGGCCTATAAATAAAATGCAATGTGGAATATAGAGGTATTCTGTATATATTGAATATTATTTTACTGATGTTTTTACTTTGTTTTAATTTTTTAATTGATTGTCAGGTGCCTTGAGTGGCGTTTGTTTGTAATGTCATCATGTAAAATTGTATACTAGTAATAATAACAATACCAGCCATAGCTGACAATATTTATTCAAACTTGGCCGATATAGAACAAGCTAAGCAGAGTCAGGCCTGGTTAGTATTTGGATGAGCCACTATCAGGGACAGGAAAGTAGACTGCAAAGTGTTTTTTTTTTTTTTAAAGTCATCCTGGAAGAACACAATGGCCAACTATTGTCAAGAAAAATATATGGCGAAACCAATTTTTTGTAATAAATCACCACACAGTGCAAATAAAATCCAGAATAACAAGAGTTGGAAGGGACCTTGGAGATCTTCTAGTCCAACCCGCTGCTAAAGCAGGAGACCCTATGCCATTTCAGACAAATGGTTGTCCAATCTCTTCTTAAAAACTCCCAGTGATGGAGCACCCACAATTTCTGGAAGCAAGTCGTGTCACTGATTGTTCTGTCAGGAAATTTCTCCATAGTTCTAGGTTGGTTCTCTCTTTGATTAGTTTCCATCCATTGCGTCCTGTTCCTCAGGGGGAAATGGCCCAGATCTCAGGGCTTGCCAGAATACACTTGGTCAGGTGAATGAAAGACCTAGCAACTGTAATTATACAACATAATAACCATAGTAAAGTTCAACTTTGGGAGGGTTTTTGTTTGTGATTTAGTGCGTTGTTTGAACAACCTCTATCCTAGGGCATCATATAAACCTAGAAATTAACATTTTAGGCAAACCTAATATAAGCCCACACATTCTATTGATTCAAGAACACGGCAGTTTAAGCGCTGCACTTCAAAAGTGAACAGGGCAGAGCTTATTTTAAGGGATAAAACAGGGGCCTTCAATTTTTGTAAGTTTTAAGTCATCCATCGTGCTCCTTAAACCTTCAAATAAAAACTCCAGGATATCTGAGTCACAGCGATGGTGGTGATGTTCACTGTGGAAACCCCAAGTGCAGTCCTTGCTTCAGAACATACAACATATATATATGCACTATAGAGTCTCATTCAGGCTCGATTTATAATCGTAATTGAGCCTGGAATTAAGTCTTAAATTGTGACAGTTATTAACCAGATCACTTAAGTGACCATTTCTTGCGGAAGCCATTAAGCCAATCATCAAACCTGTTTGTTCAGCAAACCCATGGTCATTAAGTGAATGCCACGGTCACTAAGCAAACCTATTGTTTGCAATGGGCATTTTTTGTCAGAAACCGGAAGTAAACATCCGTTTCTAGCAAAAAAAAAGTTATAAATTGCAGTCATATAACTGTGGGACACTACAAACTGCCATAAATGCAACCCAGTTGCCGAGCACCCAAAATATGATCATCTGACCACGGGGTGGAACTTCAAATTATGGTCATAAATTTTGAGAGGGTTTTGTCGTAACTTTGAACAATCACTAAGCAGCCAGTTGGGGATTACCTGTATAGCAGAATGGTTAGGCCAGGAGTAGGCAACCTTGGCTCTTTTATGACTCGTGGACTTCAACTCCCAGAATTCCTGAGCCAGTCATGCTGAGGAGAAATGGAGAGGTTTCCATGCTGAGCCATGCTGGCTCAGGAATTCTGGGAGTTGAAGTCCACGAGTCATAAAAGAGCCAAGGTTGCCTACCCCTGGGTTAGGCTATCCTCTAAACAATTTTCTGCATATGGCTCCTTCCTTTATCTCACATATTCCGCACTCTGGGGAAAAGGGTATCCCATTAACTGATGACCAATAACCTTAACTATTTAATTTTTACTTTTTGATATCGTTGAGTATCCAAAACCCCATTCATTTCCCTTCCCTAAAGCATCCTAAAATAAGAAGCTGGGATTAAAGTCTGTGGAGATTCTCAGTCATCCAGATCACAATTGTCTCAAAAGTGCTTTTCCAAAAGACAACTGGGCTGGATATTTTTTTTCTTGAGGAAGAAGAACAAAACATTTCATGTCTCATCTAAGAAACTTCATCAGTTTTCTCTTCCGAGTCTCATATGTAGTAATGTCCTTCAGAAAAGTGTCCATCTTGGCACTGTAGCCATCTGTTCTCAGGATAACCGTGCATCTTCCTTTCTCAGCTGGCAAGAGGGTGATGATGTTTGGGTCTCTTCCTAGTGATGTCCCTGCTCTTCTGACTTGGATTGTGAGGTTGGAGGGGAGTGTTTTGGCATTGGCAAAGGCTGCCGATACCTTAAACCTCAATTGTTTTGCCTTTGATTCTGCCAGTTTATTGTTCCCGCTGGCTGACTCTGTGGCTGTAATGAGATCTATAGTTGGTATCTGTTCTGGTGTTACTGCAAAATTCAAAAGCTGGGTTGGTGCAGCATGGAAAAAGAGGAACTTTCCTTGTCTGTTTTCCTGTACATCATTCATCCATAAAATAACATCAGAAAGCCTGCCAGAACATCCTCGGGAATGACACATTCTTTTAAAAATAAATGGTTTCGAACAGGATCTTTTTTTCAGATCAGCGTGCTCTCCCGATGTAATTTTCTGCTAAAGCACAGACACAAAAATACTCTTCGAACACATTATTTCATACCACTGTCATTCACGGACAAATAAAACAATGGAATGCACTACTATTTTCTCCGGCATTCAAAAAATATATCTGCCTTTTTTTTTTTTTCAGAAGTGTCCTTGAAAAATTTCTTCAACACACACACACACACACACACACACAGACAGACACAGACACAGACCGACAAAATTAGACTAAATACGTCCAGATTTTGCATCAGTGGCAAACTTGAATACCATTGCATATTAACCACAACATTCTTTGATATATCAAATTGATATCAAAATTGGCATGCCTGTCAAACAGTAAATCAAGTATTGAAATAGAATACAGGTAATCCTCAATTTATGACCAGGCCCCCCAAAAGCTACTTAAAACCTGGTTCTGAAGTTCAATGGCAAGGCTCCCCCCGACCATCCCCCCTCCCCAGTGACATGACAGTTTGGGCGCTTGGCAACTGACTCACATTTACTGGCGCATAGTGAACAATGAGTTCACTTTACGACTGTAGCATTTACTTAATGACCACTGCAAAAATAGGTCGTAAAATCAGATCAGTTACATGATGTCTCTCTTATGACTATACAGGTAGTCCTCAACTTACAATCATTCAATTAGTGACCGTTCAAAGTTACGACACTGAAAAAAGTGACTTATGACTATTTTTCACCCATATGACCGTTGCAGCATCCCCATGTTTACATGATCAAAATTGAGCTGCTTCATATTTATGACGGCTGCAGTGTCCCAGGGTCATATGATCACCTTTTGCAGCCATCTAACAAGCAAAGTCAATGGGGAAGTCAGATTCACTTAACAACCGTGCTACTAACTTAACCACTGCATTGATTCACTTAACAACTGTGGCAAGAAAAATCATAAAAAGCTCACTTAACAACTGTCTCATTTAGCCATGAAAATTTTAGACTTAATTATGGTTGTAAGTCAAGGACACCCTGTAATTGCCAGGCTCAGTAACAGTCGTAAGTCAAGGACTATCTGTATTAAACTTTTCTATACCAAACAATTAGTCAACAGCTTCTGCGAATGTCATACGGAATAAGTGTCCCAATTTCGCTTGCAGCAAAATAACTTACTATTGAATATAAAATCTAGGTTTCCCGTTCCCAGAAGAGTACGTCTGAGTAACTCTTAGAAATCCTCTCAATTGAGCCTTAATATCCAACTGGATTTATAGATGTTGGATTTTGATTATTTTAAAATATTTTACAAGCCAATCTCAAATAGTTTAAGGTTACTTAAGTAATGCTCATAGATAATTCAGAGAAAGGGAAGTAAAAATAGTTGCATCTTAACACAAACATATCTCCATAAATGAAAGTAACCTGCTTTCCACAGAAGTGAAAACACCAGCCAGGTTTTTTTAAAGATCACAGCCCAAGAGGAAGAGTGAATTTCCACCTCTGCACATGCTGGAGTCCTACTTTTTACTTATTTATTTTTGCATTTCTGAACCATCCATCATCTTCAAAGAGAGACTCTGGGGTGGCATACAATAAAATATAAAAAGAGTTTATAAAAATTAAAATATTAGAATTAAAATTTCGAAATGGTTTTTTTTTTTTTAGAGGAAGGCAGGAATAATTAAGCCCTGCTAAAAATCAAAAGGTGAAGGGAGGGCTCTCAGGCCACCGAGCGACCCCACGGCTGCATGTTCCATTGGGTTCCTCAGGCGAGGCCGCAGAGCCGTGTTTTAGCTTCTTTTCAGAAGGCCAGGAGATTGGACGGGGGGGGGGTCTGCTTCACCTTCAGGGGGGAGAATATTCCAGGAAGGGAGGGAGGGAGGGAGGAAAGGGAGAGAGGGAAAGAGGGAGAGAGGGATAGGGAGGGGAGAGAGGGAGGGAAGAAAGAAAGAAAGAAAGAAAGAAAGAAAGAAAGAAAGAAAAAAGAAAGAAAGAAAGAAAGAAAGAAAGAAAGAAAGAACGAAAGAAAGAAGAAAAGAAAGAAAGAAAGAAAAGAAAAAAGAAAGGAAACAAAGAGAGAAAGAAAGAGAAAGAAAAAGAAAAAGGAAGGAAGGAAGGAAGGAAGGGAAGGAGGGAGGGGGAGGGAGGGAGAGAGGGAGAGAGGGAGAGAGGGAGGGAGAAGGAGAGAAAAAAGAAAGAAAGAAAGGAGGGAGTTAGAGAGAAAGAAAGAAAGAAAAAAGAAAAGAAGGAAGGAAGGAAGGAAGGAAGGAACGAAGGAGTTAGAGAGAAAGGAAGAAAGAAAGAAAGAAAGAAAGAAAGAAAGAAAGAAAGAAAGAAAGAAAGAAAGAAAGAAAGAAAGAAAGAAAGAAAGAAAGAAAGAAAGAAAGAAAGAAAGAAAGAAACCCAGGCATGACTGCCATCTAGTTTTTGAGCAAGAACCATGAGTCCCTTAGCTTAGGGGTCCCCAACCCCCCGTCCGTGAACCGGTACCGGGCCGTGGCATGCCAGCAACCGGGCCGCACAAACAAGCAAAGCCCCATCCATGGGATGCAGGCAGCACACAAAACCACACCCCCTCCGGCCCGTGGAAAAACCTCTCAAACCACGTAACCGGTCCCTGGTGCCCAAAAGGTTGGAGACCTCTGCCTTGGCTTATGCACGAGGTCTGTCTGGGGGCAGTGCCGCCCCTTCCAGGAGCAAAGATGATAAGCTCGTGAATTCAGAGGGTCCCACCCACAGCCCCCAATAACGATCAAACACTCCAACTGAAGTTATTTGCAATTCAAAAAAGGAACCCTACATATTAAATGAACTGTGATTTGTAGTTTTGCTCTCTAACAGTAAAGTAGATGTGCTTAAAAGTTAAACTTGTATCCAGAAATGAGAACATGTTACATGGTTAAAAATTGGTATTAACATATTAAAATGTAACAGTGACATATTCAGACACATAAGGGTCTTAATTTCCTTTCAGAAATCATAGAAAAAGCACTGATTGCTTTTTTACAGGGTATCAACTCACTGAAGCCTCTAAATAAATTCCTATTTTTGTTGTTCTTTATGTGTACATAGCAGGGTGCCTATTTCTACAAATGTCAGATATTTAGAAATAATCTCAAATATTCTTCAGAAATATTAATAGGATTGGGTATCCTTTTCATTATACAAAAAACTAATCAAGATGCATTTTCTAAGAAGTTCTTCAGAGGGGTTTCTCCCAGGAGCAATCAGCACTAAAACTGAACCAGTTTGGACTAGTGCAGGGGTAGGCAACCTTGGCTCTTTTATAACTCGTGGACTTCAACTCCCAGAATTCCTGAGCCAGCCATGCTGAGGGGAAAGGGAGAGGTTTCCAAGCTGAGCCCTGCTGGCTCAGGAATTCTGGGAGTTGAAGTCCACGAGTCATAAAAGAGCCGAGGTTGCCTACCCCTGGACTAGTGGCTAAGCTGCCTGAAGCTTTTTTGAGGGACGTCATGAAAATCTAATGTATATGATGTATGTGCTTGAATTTGGATAGATGAGTATATGAATTTAAGTACAGGCAGTCCTTGACTAACAACCAATTTGTTTAGCGACTGTTCAGAGTTATGAAAAAAGGGATTTATGATGGGTCCTTGCACTTATGACTGTTATTACCATTCCATTGTCATATGATCAAAATTTGGGAGCTTGGCAACTGGCGTGTATTTATGATGTTTGCAGCATCCTGGGGTCGCGTGGTCGCCATTTGCAACCTTCATGGGCTAGATTCCGACTAGCAAAGTCAACAGGGAAGCCAGATTCATTTAATGATCACATGATTCACTTAACAACTGTGAGAAATTGCATTAATGCTCCTGCCTCCTGTTTTTTCCCCAACAACAATCCTGTGAGGTGGGTTGAACTGAGAGAGAAAGTCTCAAAGTGACCCAGCTGGCTTTCATGCAAAAGAGACTGGAACTCACAGCTTCCTGGTTTCTAGGCGACTATACCGAATTGTAACTAGTCCTTGACCTACAACCACGATTTGGACAGGAATTTCTGTTGCTAAGAAAGGCGGTTCTTGAGACCGGCCCGATTTTCTGATCTTTTTTGCCATGGTTGTTTAAACAAATCTCCGGAGTTGTTAAGTGAATCACGCAGTCATTAAGTGAATTCAGCTTCCCCCATTGACTTTGCTTGTCAGAAGCTGGCTGGGAGGTTTACAAATTGTGATCACATGACCCTGGGACACTGCAACCATCATAAATACATGTAGCCAAGTGTCTGAATTTTGATCATGTGACCATGGGGATGCTACCATTGTTGTGTGAAAACCAGTCATAAATCACTTTTATCAGTGCCGTTGTAACTTCAAACGGTCACTAAACAAACGGTTATAAGTTGAGGACTACCTGTGTAGCTGCCATGCTAACTTACTATGAAGGGATAAACAAGGTCACCCAGATGGGTTGATCAAAACATTGCAACACCACACTATAATTTGCTCTGTGTCTTTTCCTTTGTCTTGTCTTTGTAAGGTAGTCGGCCAAAGATTTTTAAGCGGTGATTCAGGTTTGGTTCAGAGCTGCTCAGCAAACTGTCATAGACTGTACTCATTTGAATGCTGAATGAATTTATGTTGTATTTTCAAAGTGATTCAGTTTCGTAAGGCGAGCCACGACATCATGCATGTTATACCTGTATTAAAGCAATACCTCAATTTAATTTAGCCATGGGCCAGGTTAAGGGTTTTATTCTTAGACCCCAAAGAATTTTGGATCAGAATCTTCAGTAGACTGTCTTTCCTGTTAATAGCCAGCTTGATTGCTAAAATATCTGGAAAAGACTTAAACCTGTTTCAGGTTTCCTTGAATTTATTCTCCAAGTAAATTATTCCATCAGCAGTTTGTATGATGACTTCTGATTAATATTGTCAAAAGACTGAGAAATCTAACATGTTTATATTTGTGGTTGTTCAGTCACTAAGTCGTGTCCAACTCTTCGCAACCCCATGGACCACAGCACGCCAGCGCCCCCCCCCCCCCGTCCTCAACAGGTCTATGACAATTCACCACAACCAATTTGCCACCATCAACTTGCCGTGGCCAACTCGCTGTGGGACAACTCGCTGTGGGACAAGAGTTACACTAATATCAAAGAAAGAGTGGAATAGAATCATTAAAGAAAGGATGCCAAAGGAGGGACGGAATGAAATGTGAATGGCAAAAATTAAAATCATTTTTTATTTATTTAAAATAATTAAATGGAACTGTTAAATTGTCCTGCAGCAAGTTGCCCCATGGCGAGTTGGCTGTGGCGAGTTGTCTTGCAACGAATTGGCCACAACGAGTTGACTGTGGCAAGTTGTCCCATTCCGGTCCTCCACGGTCTCCCGCAATTTGTCCAAATTCATGTTCATTATGTTGATGACACTGTCTAACCATCTCATCCTCTGCCATAACTTTCTCCTTTTTTTGCCTTCCATCTTTCCCACCATCAGGGCCTTTTCCAAGGAGTTCTCTCTTCTCATTAGGTGGCCAAAATATTTGAGCTTCACTCTAGTGTCTAACATGCTTATAACTGGACTATAGATATAAGTACAGTCCATTTAGGGACAAGATAGACTTGCTTATAGGAAGTCCTCGTTTAACAACCACTAGATCAATGACCATTCAAAATGATGACTGGTACTGAACAAATGGTACTTACGACCAATCCTCAAAATTCCAGCACCTCCCTGATCAATCAATCAGAACAGAGCTGGAAGGGACCTTGGAGGTCTTCTAGCTAGCCCAACTCCCTGCTCAAGCAGGAGACCCTCTACCATTTCAGATGATCAAGATCCAGGGCTTGGCAACTGACTTGCATTTACAACAGTTGCAGCATGCTCTGCTCATGTCATTGCCATGTGCAGCCTTCCCTGTGGGCTTCCCACAGGAACAGCCAACGAGGAAGCCATCAGGAAAGGTTGCAAAACATTCTCATAAGTCACTCCCGCTCCCACAGTTTTCCCCCTAAGGAGCCTGGTTATGGAGTACTAGTTGCTGGGGTTGGAAGACAGCAGACAAGGCCAGCAGGCAGCAGGCAGGGGGAAAAAATGAAATAAATATTTGTCAGACACATAAGCACCCCACTGGTCTTTAAGAAAGCATGGAAAACCAGGTCATTAGGTGAGCTGGTCCTGGGAGGTGAAAGACGCATTCAAATATACATTCAATTTCACAGCTGCTAAGACTGTTGGCTGTGTAGGTACAAAGATAGCCAGGGAAATGATTGAAGCTTGAAAAACAGTCAACAGTCAGTTAACAGGAGCGCTGATTTACCACCAGCTTATCAGCTACTTATGAGCCGAGGACTTGGCAGCACAAGGAAACAACAGCCCATCGCCAGCCACCAATACACCGTTCGACCAGTAGGAAGGCATCACATAAATACGACGCATAGAATATCCCAAAGCACATATTCCAGTAGAGAGAAGTTCCCTGAGGATGGGCTCCAGCATAAGTCTGAAAGCTCAGAAAACTAAACCTCTGGTCCTGGTGACCAACCCAGATTGGATTTTGAAATACATATTGTTATGTCCTGATTGTGTGGTTTGTTCTTGTCATTGATGGAGAGATGCAATCATTTTTTTTATGGTTGTGTACTACCCAGGTGTACATTTAAATTGGGTGTCAATTATTCATGGTTAAATGAATAAATGGCATGTGGCTAAGGTTGAAGTTACTAAGTCTGGTCTGCAAAATCCCATACAACCTCTAGATGGCACCAAAGAGAGTTTGCTGATTTTCTTGCAGCCTAGACCAAAGGTCCCCAACCTTTTGGGCATCAGGGACCGGTTTCGTGGAGAGAGGTTTTTCTGCGGCCCGGAGGGTGCATGGTTTTGTGTGCTGCCTGCATCTCGCGAATAGGGCTTTGCTTGTTTGTGCGGCCCAGTTGCTGGCATGCCACGGACGGGGGGGTTGGTTTTGTGTGCTGCCTGCATCTCGCGAATAGGGCTTTGCTTGTTTGTGCGGCCCAGTTGCTGGCATGCCACGGACGGGGGGGTGCTGGCATGCCACGGACGGTACTGGTCCACGGACGGGGGGTTGGGGACCCCTGGCCTAGACCATAGAGACCAGGAATGTCCAATCTTGGCAACATTGAGACTTGTGGACTTCAACTCCCAGAATTCCCCAGTCAACTCCCAGAATTCTGGGAGTTGAAGTCCACAAGTCTTAACATTGCCAAGGTTGAACACCCCTGATATAGCCCTTCTTTGATGCATAAATAGAGACACAGAAAAATCCCTTACAATTGCAAGTAGGTATCTTTGACTCAGGCAATCCCCGGGCAACTGCTGTCTAAGCCAGCTCTCCAACGTCAGCGATCTGAACAAGAGAAACCTTCCCCTAAATTGAGATGTTTGTTTTTTGAAGCGTGAACCTTAGCAAAATAAATTCAAAGCACTTGACTTGGCTTGGCTTTTGATTTATAAATTGCTTGAGGGGGGGGGGGCTCCCAGAAATCTTCCCTCAGTCTTAAAAGAAAAAAAAAAAGTTAGCTGGTATCTGCTTTTTCACAAACGAGTAAAAGAACATCCACCCCCACCATCTTTCTTTAAAAAATGAATTTATTGTTCTACCATTCATCATTTCTGCAGGAGAGAATGTTCTAAATGAGTGAATGCGTTTTCCTTCTCTATCCTCCCGAGCAAACCCGTGCCATGTTGCAGAGACTGTGACTAATCCCGTATATCAACATTTTATTCACTCCTTACATGAATATTTAAACAGGAGACGTTTTTTTCTTCTTCTTCTTCTTGACGCTGAAGACTAAATAGAAAGGCTCTTATCTCCGGTAGTAAAAGCTGCTATTTTCTCTCCTCCCCTCGCCCATGAGAGGTTTTAAGAGACTGCACAGAGAGAGTTGCACACACACACACACCCCGAAACACTCAGAGGGGAAGGCACAATATATACATATAATTGGTTGCTTTTTCTTCGCCTCTGCGGTCTGTAAGAGATGAAAATGGGGCTTGTTTCAGACTGCCTATTAAAAAGCAGCGGCTGCCCCATACTGCGCGTGGGGTGACGGGAGTTGGCTAGAGACAGAGAAATGTGAAAATAGTCAGAACTGACTTGATATCTGATAAACAGTAACAGGAGTCAGTTTATTGCACCAATCGTTGAATAATGGAGTTGATTATAAGGTTGCTAATGACAGATGCTGTAATTGTCTGTCATACATCGTGGTCACTTGTGACAGCGGTACAATGAAAGGCAGCATCTCTTGGGGGGCAAATGACTTTTGATAAATATCAGCTCAGCTAAAATGTACTTGGAAGTGTCTCAATATTTTGGAGAGCCATTCAGGGTGCTCCATAAATGTGAAGTTATTATTGGTTTGTATTGATTTCGACACCCATTTTTTTTTTTATCTCTCTCTCTCTCTCTCTCTCTCTTTCCCCAGCTTTCTTTAAAGAGACAGAGACACAAGGAGAGGCCGCGATTTTGTATATCTCAAGGCTGGCATCAATAGAATCTTCAACTAACCTGCTTGTTCCTCTTCAATGCAGCTTGGGGGAAAGAAAATAATAACAATAATTGTACTAGTTTCTTACACTCCTCTCCCAAAAATTCAATATGCCGTTTTTAGAGCGAAGCAGTTTGGGCTGCAAAACATGCAGATGGCCAGTAGGAGGCAGCAAAGAGGTAAAGAAAATGGGGACATCTAATGTAGCGGTCCCCAACCTTTGTGGCTCGGCTGCCCAGCAGGGGGGGGGAGAGGGGAACCGAGCCATGTCGACTTGCACGCACACGCAGCTCGACTTGCGTAAGTTGAGCTGCGTGCGTGTGTATGCACCTGCCTGCTGCTTGCACAAGTCTAGCTGTGTACGCACATGCAAGCACCGGCCTGCCGCTCATGCGCCCCAGTTCCGAGTGGGTCACGGCCCGGTAGTGGAACACAGCCCAGGGGTTGGAGACCCCTCATCTAATGGTCCAGATTTTTACGTCCTGGAAGCAGTTGTCCTTTATGTTTTATTATCCTAATTCAAAGATAGTGAAAATAATTTTAAGATGTGTTCCTTCCTTCCTTCCTTCCTTTTTTTTTTTTTTTTTTGGTGTGATCTACCTAGTGGAACTGACAAATAATTGCTGTATATAACTCCTAATAACACATCACCGGATAAAACATCTGGGAAATTCTGATCTTTTTAAATATTCAATACAAACGTTATCAGGTTACTACAGTACTACGATTTAGTTCTCTTAAATGTAGCCAAATTCTGCAATACTGTCTGTAAAATTAGACAAATCGTGACTACCTACCAATGAATACACCACCAATTGTAACATATTTGTGCTGTTTTGTGTTTTTATTTGTATTTTTAACTCTGGTCTATGACTGTAATAAACTCTATTATCTATCTATCTGTCTATCTATCTTCTATCCATCTATCTAGCCTATCATCTATCTATAAAAAAATTACACATAATTTTCTCTCACTAAAGAACTATGATATCTACTGCATAGCTGTTAAAACATGACAGCCCTGCCAATAGAAGAAAAAAAAAAGTCAAAATTGGATTACTGCAATGTGCTCTACATGGGCTTGAAGAGCAGTTTCAAATGGGTCAAAACGCAGCTGCATGGGTAGTAAATGTCAATATTCGGCTACTTACGTGACCTTCATTGGTTGCTTGTGTGTTTCTGGTTGCAATTCAGGGTGCTGGTTGTCACCTTTAAAGTCCTTCATGGCTTGGGACTGGGTCACCTAAGGGTTTCCCAATGGTTTCTACCCATCCAATTCAGTCTGGCAGGTTGGGCATGCTATGGGTCCTGTCAGCCAAGGAATGATGGCCGATGGGTATTAGGAGGTCTGCCTTCTCTAGAGAAGGGGTCTCCAAATTTGGCAACTTTAAGCTTGTGAACTTCAACAGCATGGCTGGCTGGGGAATTCTGGGAGTTGGTCCACAAGTCTTAAAGTTGCCAAGTTTGGAGAGCCTTGCTCTAGTCCAGGGGTGTCAAACTCGTAATGTCATGTGACGTGTCATGACGTATCATGACTTTTTTGCCATTGCCTGCAATGGGGTGGGCGTAGTTTCGCTATGATGCATCCAGCCTGCAGGTCAGCAGTTTAACACCCCTGCTCTAGACCATTCTCCACGTAAAGTTGAGGATAATCCCAACCTTGTTAGACTTTTCTAAGTCCTTGAAGACCTGATTTTGTGCCCGGGCCTGGGACCCCAATGGTATGAAGGTCCTTTTCTGACTATATTTGATATCCATGATCTTTTTTTTTTCTTGGCTGCCATCTATATTTAATTTGTATTGTGTTTTTCATTGTTTTATGATTGCTCACCAGCCAGTCATTTGTTTGAAATGGGTAGCTATAGAATGAATGAATGAATGAATGAATGAATGAATGAAGGAAGGAAGGAAGGAAGGAAGGAAGGAAGGAAGGAAGGAAGGAAGGAAGGAAGGAAGGAAGGAAGGAAGGAAGGAAGGAAGGAAGGAAGGAAGGAAGGAAGGAATATTATTGTAGAAACATGGAATGAATCAGAGAGTTGGAAAGGTCACTTGGGCTAACAAATCCAACCAACTATTCAGAGTAAGAATCAGATTGAAGAGTTTCTAACAGTTGGTTCTTCAGCCTCTGTTTAAATGAGGTTGGGGATAGCCATGTCTCATGGATTTTTCAGTAGGTTTTTCCTGCAAGTTTCAAAGAATTGGCTATGAACCATTCCAAATCTACACTTCTGTGTGATTATATGATGCTATGGACATTTTGCAAACGGCAAATCAACAATTCCCCTATTAATGAATTCTACTGTCAAAATGCTTTTAATCTTTGGGGAAAAAATTCTTTACATTAAACTAGAAAATACCTTCCAGGAATTAAGATAGTTGGATAAAAGCACTGAGAGTGCAATCATATTCACGTACTGTAGACCTCAAGAAGGTAAGAAGGATTGGTTGGTGAATGGATTTAAGAAGTCCCAAAAAGATCAGACAGGCAAGTTGAAAAAAAAGCAAGCTACTTGAACCCAATAATTTTAACAACTACTAACCAGTCTCCAAATTTTCCATTTGGTTGTTGAGAAGGTGTCTGTCTGCAGTTGATGAGAACCCCAGGGGCAACAATTTATCTACATATCTGAGTTTTTTTATGGCCCACAGGCCACATCTGGCCTACAGGCAGACTCAGCTTGTCACACAATAGTGGCAGGGCATGGGGTAGTATTGGTGGGGGACAGGATAGTAGCAGTGGTGGGAGTGGGGTGGCAGCAGGAGGTGGGATGGTGACTGCAGTCCTCCACAACAATTCCAATTTCTTGTGTGGCCCCTTGGAAAAATTAATTGCCCACCTCTGATCTAGACCAATGTTTCTCAATCTTGGTAACCTAGGCTGCATGGACTTCAATTCCCAGAATTCCCCAGCCAGGATAGAAATCTTAAAATTGCCATGGTCACGTAATTGCATTTTGGGAGCTTGGTGACCAGCTCATATTTACGGCTCTTTGCAGCATTCTGTGGTCATGTGACCATGGTTTTTGGCTTTTTTTTTTTTTGCAAGGTTCTAGCTTCCATTTTCTGGCAGAAAACAACCATGGGGTAAAACTGACTTGTTTAATGATTGCAGCGTTCACTTAACAATCATGGCATTTGCTAAACCACCACCTCAAATTCATAACATTGGGAGCAGTCGCGTAGCGAGCGCTTAATGACCACCATGACTTACAATGACTTGTTCCTCATCTGTCATTTTTTTACATGACATTTTTTGGGTTCAGTCTGTCCACAGAAGCAAACGTTGCTGATGCTAATTTTGAACTTTATTTTCCTTCTAATATTATAAGCTAAATAACCATGTGTGCCTTGTACATTTGACAAGCATTTCTTTCACCTCTTCATCAAAGTCCATAAAAAAAATGAAGAGTACAATGCCTAAAGATTAAACACTTAGGGCACTCCATTTGATATCTCACTATAATTTGAAATAGGTATTATTAAGCACTCATTTTCAAAGTAGCTATGTATTCTATCTCCTTAATTGCCATCCACCTAGCACAAGCTTAACTGGTGTGCTAATCAGTGAGTTATGAAATACTCATTCTATTTGCAGCATTCCCCTATTCTCACCTATTCAAGTTACTTAATCAAACATTGTGATAAGTTTCACTCGGCAAGATTGGTTCTTGACAAAGTCATACATACTTCTGGCAATTATCTCATAGTTTTTGAGGCACTGTCACATTAACAATGCTATGACAGTCACTTGTCTGAGATGGTATAGGTTCTCCTGCTTGAGCAGGGGGCTGGACTAGAAGACCTCTAAGGTCCCTTCCAGCTCTATTCTATTCTATGATTTGCTGTAGAATATTCTCACCTATTAATATAATTATTGACTGGCACATAGTTCCTCGGATCATTTATTTTTCCTCCATCCATACTCCAAGATTTTTCAAAGCTAAATCACTAAGATGTAGCCAAACCAGGAGGAAGTTCCTTCAGTAACCTAATGTTAGAGATGACAGGCTGAGCTGGAAGGTGGGGTTAAACATGTCATCAATTTGGAATCATTGTGCAGATGCAAAAGACCCAGTCCCCGGTGAACTGACCCTTATCTAAGGCCAATTTAGCTTTCACTATTAGTCGGCCAGATTCTTGTGTATGGTGGAAGTAATAAACTCTTCTGTGATGAAGTGAGAGAAAAATTTGCTTTTCCGAGATCACAGATTGCTTAACATTGGTGAATGCAGCCCAGAAATAAAATGTTGGATTGCATTCAGTCACACAGCAACGATGAACGTAAGCTGAATATGGAAAAACAAGGACATCAGCCTGGCAACCAAATGTAGGTTAGTCTGCTCTAGCATGTTCTCCGTACCTATAATTGTGAAAGTTGGACCTTAAAAGGAGAAGGTGATAAGCCGCCTGGGAAAGCCCAGGGAAATCATCAAAACAATTAAAAAACGAACATTAAAATATTTCGGACATGTGATGCGACACCCAGAAAAATGCGGCATACTCCATTTAATCCTCCAGGGAAAGATTGAAGGCAAATGAGGTCCAGGCAGAAGAAGAACATCATGGCTTCAAAATCTAAGGGACTGGTTTGGACAAAACTCAGCAGCACTTTTTCGTGCGGCTGCTGATAAAAACAGGATTGCCAACATGATCGCCAACGTCCGATAACAGATATGGCACAAGAAGAAGAAGAAGGACCTTAAAAAAGCAAGGCAGGAAGAAAATTGACCCGTTTGAACTATGATGCTGGAGAAGGCTCCTGTGTATTCCTTGGACCGCAAAGGTGACCAACAAGGAAGTACTGGAGTGCATAACACCTGACATGTCACTAGAAGGCAAAACCATGAAAATCATGTGTCTTACTTATGTTGGCTATGTCATGCAGGGGAATTCGCTGGAGAAAGAAATTATGCTTTGAAGAGTTGGCAGTAAACGGAAAGAACCGCCAAAGAACACGGTGGCCGGACACCACCAAAGCTGAGACCAGCCAGAGCATAGAACAACTCAAAGAAGTAGTGCAAGATTGGAAGGTGGGGAGAAACCTGGTCCACAGAATCTCCAAGAGTCAGACGCGGCTGAATGGATAACATCATCATCATCATCATCGTGTTTCTTTGACCCAGCTCTCGAATAACCCCGATTTCTTCCTGCTTCCAGCAACTCTGCACACACACAAGGAAACTGCAGGTGTGCCATCATGTTGCCTTGCGCAGATCTTATTCCATCGCAGGGGCTTCCACCTCCTTGATGGTAGGCAGCCCACAAGGGAGGGAGGGGGGGTCGCGCAGAAGGGGTTAAAGCCGTTGCAGCTCACATTAAGCATACATTTCAAGCCAGCAGGGTGTCAAGCTAAGATGCCCTCAAAGCCTAATTTGATAGATATTATGCCATAATGCTGCAGCAAGCCATTAGTAATGAAGAAAGTAAAAATTTTATGGATGAGCAAAATAGGAGCTCTTATGGATGGAGTGTTTTTAAATCAGGTTTATAATTTACCCAGCATCAGACCACATGTAGAGTGCATTACTCAATTGAACTTGCAAGCAGATAAGAAAGCAGTTTTTTCTAATAAGCACTTCAACTTATTGGCTGTACAATTACTTGAACCAAATTACCAGCAGCTGCTGCTTATTTGAAGGATTTATCTTCAAGGAGGAGATACATTAGTTTCTAATCAACAAACCATTAAAAAGGCTTCTATTTTTTTCTTACTTTTAATTTCCACATATTTATTTAGAATTAATATTTAAAACTGTATATTTCTTTTTTTTTATAAAAAAAAAAATTGCTTCGTTTTACTGAAATTCTTTTCTGTTCTAAAATCATGGGACACATATTGACTTGGGATTGAAATAAACCCCAAGATAGATATTTGGAATTTGATGCTGAGGCCAGGATCATATGTCACATTAAGCCATGGTTTATTTTTATGATTTACCAAGAGGCAATTGGCTGGTTTCACACCTAATGTGAAAGCACAGATCATAAGTTAAAATGGTTTGCACAATATAGTAAGTCAAAAATCAAACACACCACGGGGGTATGATTCATATCTGTGAAATGAGCAGGCTTTAAATTCTCAGGCAATGATTACATTTCCTTATCTTGTATTTGGGATTAATTAAATTGTGAGACTCACAATTTTTCTTCCAGTTTACATTAATTACCTTTCTCTGATAGGAATCGTATTTATTTGTTTAGTAAAGATGTAATTTAATGGGAAAAAGGTAGAAAATCATTAAATACATGACTGTAGATAAACGATATAAAGATTATTTAATGTTAATTACACAAAAATAAAATCCTTTCCCCCCCCCTCTTTTTCAAGGTGTGACCCACAGCTCAGGGAAAATTGGACACCTCCGGTTTAGCATGTTGCATAAACCAACAATTTGTGAACCATAATTTATGCTTTTGCATGATGTATGATTCCAACCAATCATGATTTATTCAATGAATCACTGTTTAAAACCATGATTTAGTGTGAAGTGTAAATCCAACCGAAGTCATTGTAGATCAGCACAAATTTCTTCTGTAGAGCTTTTGAAAGCTGAAGAATGCTATGGTCAGTCTGGTGAAAAGATCTGTTGCATTTGTGGGAAGATTAATTTAATAATTTAATTTTTTAATTCATTCAATTTAGGTGCCACTCATCTCTGATCAATCCTGGGCAGCTCGCAGTATAAAAAAATAATAATTCAAGACAATTGAAAAAATAAAGTCAACAAAATAGTTAAGGTAAGAAAAGAAAAAAAAGACAGAAAGTCCATACAACAGACCTCACAAATGGCTCCATCCTGTTTCCTTCACAACAGTCAGATCTTCAAAGTCCTCTAGGGTGCTATCTATTTAATATACTACAAACATGGTTGCAAATAGTTAGCAGTATAGAAAAGGAAAGGAAAGGAAAGGAAAGGAAAGGAAAGGAAAGGAAAGGAAGGAAGGAAGGAAGGAAGGAAGGAAGGAAGGAAGGAAGGAAGGAAGGAAGGAAGGAAGGAAGGAAGGAAGGAAGGAAGGATTCAGTGACTGGATAATTATAAATCCATACCTTGTATTCTGAAATGCAACTGTTGTTTAAGCTATTGTTTATATCCACATACTTGTGTGGATTATCAACATAACATTTCTGCATTTTAATGGAGACAATCATTTATTAGGAGTTCATTGAAAGCATAAGAAAGATGTTTCTAGAACACATTGAGAAGATAGTTCAGAATATCCCTCTGTCTCGCCATACATCTTTTTTCAGCAAATAAGGAAATTTCTCCTCTGCAATTCCATGCCACAGTTATCAACCTCAAACTGTCAAAGTTCAAAAACTAACCCACTCATATTCATTCAGCTGAACCTGCTAATTTACTAATTATCCTTTCCTCTTTCAAAATGATCTCTTTCACAGCTGGGAGAAATCTAACCCTCTCAGGACCCAATCAGATACTCACATCAATTTGTCTAATTGATGCCAGGCTTAATATACATCTTAATTATGACTGCAAACACTTTGTTAAGTTAAATGAAACCTAATGCCTAACAAAATTTCTTCCCTAATCGTTTTTAAAACAGTGTATTATTTTATCATTTATGCGGCACTTCTAATGTACTTCATAACCTTTAGCTCCAGCCGTCTTGCAGCCATCTTGTTAGACAAGTTGCTTAAACTTCCTTTTTAAAAGTAAAAGACAGAACTGAAGCCTAGGGGTTGACAATATGTTCCAAAGGTAGCAAAGTAAATGCTCTATGGATAAGTTCCAATATTTGAGGGACTCCGACAAAGATGAGGAGGTCAAACTCTTCTCCAAAGTACCTGAAGCAGGACAAGAAGGAATGGATGGAAACTAACCAAGGAGAGAAGCAACCTAGAACTAAGGTGAATTTTCCTTATGGTGAGAGCAACCAACCAATGAAATAGCTTGCCTTCAGAAGTCGTGGGTGCTCCATCACTGAAGGCTTTCAAAAAGAGACCAGACAATGTTATGTTTGAAATGGTATAGGGTTTTCTGCTCAAGCAGGGGGTTGGACTAGAAGACCTCCAAGGTCCCTTCCAACTATGTTATTTTGTTATTCTATAAACTTTGTTTCTGCAACTTAAGGTTTCTGTGCCCTGCACTCTCACATACTGTAATATAGAATAGATCTTCTCTTCTGTGACATTATTTCAAGCACTTTATCAGATGCAGATGAAATAATAAGATGAAAAATATTTTTATTACAAGAAAGTACCACTGACTGCTGTTTATAGCCACTTGACATACCTAACTGTGGAGTCCTTGGTGCTTTCTGAGCTTGGTTGCTTTCTTGCAGTTCTTCTACTACAGCAGGGCTCTTCAAACTTGGCCCTTTTATGACTTGTGGACTTCAACTCCCAGAATTCTTCAGCCAGGCACGCTGGCTGAGGAATTCTGGGAGTTGAAGTCCACAAGTCATAAAAGGGCCAAGTTTGAAGAGCCCTGTTCTACAGACTGAAGTTGTTACCTAGTTTGGTAATGTGGTGCCTGCTAGAAAACCACCAAGCTCAGAGAGCATGAAGGATTCCACAGTTCAGTCCTGAGCTACAGATATTCTTTTCTATTGGTACATAGACAAAAGCAGATCAGGAACTATGATTTTTGCTAAGTTTTTCTTTCTACCTGGTGTCCTCTACACATGTTGGGAATGCAACATCCAGAATTGTCAGCCAACAACCACAAAATTTCTCAAGGGAGCCGAGTTTTGGAGAAAGCTGAACATTGTTCATCCCCCTGGAGATCTGGATGGCCCCCACCTTATTAATCTTTCCCTGTTTCCTCATGTATTTGATCAGATAGGTACAGGACCTCTACTGATATTGCTATTTTTGTTCTTGTGAGGGAGTTATTGTTTATTCTTGGTCACTAGAGGGTATATGCAGTGGGTTTTTCTGCTACTCAGCATCACTTGTTGAGATGGTCAGGTATGTAACTCAGCTAAATAAGTACCTGTGTAATTAACTTTTGATTACTGTACTATGCTCGGTGTTGGTCTGTCCATCAAAAATATCTATCTAAACAAGGGGCTAGATATTTTAATTTTAGATATTAGTATTTGTCAGGCCTCCATTATAATTAAAAAGTTGAAATATCACAAGATCTTGTCAATGATACATTCTCATGGCAATGGATATGTTTCTCATTTCTGTGGAAGAGTTTGTCCATTGTAGGCCCTCCTGGTTGGGTTTCTGAAGAACCTTAAATAAATGACTTATTAAAAAAGAAGATTTGGGAACAATTAGGATTGATCTACACACCACTGATTTTATATACTTTGCAGTTTAAAATGTAACTCTGTTGTAGAGATTTCTATTATACATTACTTCTGTCTTTTTTTTCATTGTGTATTGTCTATATACCACCCTTTGGTTATGGATACAAGAAATAACTGTAAATATTCCAAGCACTATTTCAAAGCAATCTAACCTTCCATTTTAACTGAAAGTACTCCTGTAATTATTTTTTTATGGACTTCAAATGATCCAAAAATATTCATCAGTATTATTGAGAAAGTCCAGACTAAGCTGGGGTTCTCACATTAGACTAAACCTGACTGGCTTTGCTTTAGCCTGAGGTAAGAACAGAACTATTGACTTTATTTAACAAATAGGATTAAGGGAATAAACAGGGGTGCAAACAGCAATTTTAATGAGCTTCTTGGTTTTCTAAGATGATCTGAGAGATCAAGCACCAAAAGAGATGCCTGTAGTGAGGTTGGTAAAATATAAGAAAAGATGATGAATAGGTAATAATTACATTTAGGCCAACACGTGGAAATAAAAGCAGTGAAGTGGTAGTACTGCACACACAATTCATCGACAAGGGGCCAGCCAGCACACTATTTATTTTGCTGCCTTTGGGCCAAGCGTCCGTGTAGACTCTCCTGGCCCTACATAATCTAGCTGGAAGGGGAAATTTGGCACATCATACCAGCTACAAAAATTATTAACCAAGTTTATAGGTGTCTCTGTGAGCAGAAAGTAATGAAGCATAACATCATGACATTGTGATCCAAAATCTACAAATTAAACACTGGCACAAATAGATAATGGCAGGATTTGAGGCATGACATCACTATGCATGTATTATAACTTTTGTGCAATCTTAGTTTGCTATTGATGCCTATAACCAAGGTTAAAATGAATTAGCTTAGCATGTTGTGTGAATACAGCTACCAAGTCTTTAACCTATCTGGCTAAGTAAGTCATGCAAACATAACCACACAGAGCCAAATTTTACAAACAAATACAGAACAGAGTTCCCAATTCTTGGAGTTTAGTTAGTACAATAAATCTGAACAAACTGACATTATATTATTACTATTATGTTAGTAAAATAACTTTTTGTGCAATTGCTTTTTAAATGATTGTGTTTGATTGTGGCACATTTGCTGCCTGATCAATAATATATAGGAGGGGAAAAACACTTAAGATAACTCCACATACTACCTTGAGAAATAAAGTATAGATTATAATATCTAGGACTATTCAACAAGAAAACAGTCTGATCATAACGTGGCAAGCTCCAGCTAATTAAGGGATCGTTGTTGATCAATAGAAGGCAGCGTACTCAGAATTGCTCCAAGAAAAAGCTCAAAAGGATAAAGTCGCCTGTTGAAAAATGCAGATATAAAAATACAAAGGCAGCTGAGGGAGGGGGTAAGCAGAGACAAAGGTCATTTAAAACAATAAAAATAGTACAATATTTAAAAAAAATCACAAAGTTTCCAAATCTGGGACTTATTTCAAATCACCTTATGGTCAATTAGGATCTAGATTGGATCCAGTTTTAGGTATGAATCAGACCCATGATTTTCTGCTCTCTCCATCCTCAGCAAATTCTATAAAAAATCCTTCCAGTGCAGGAGTGTCAAACTGCCGGCCCGCGGGCCGGGTGCGTCATGGCAAAACCGCACCCACCCCATTGCCGGCAATGGAAAAAAAGTCACGATACATCCCGACACGTCACGTGACGTTGCGAGTTTGACACCCCTGTTCTAGTGGATGAGGAAATAAAATCAGGGTCAAAAAGGGAATACCAGCCACCTGAAACTACCCCTTGGCCTAAAATACCGAAAAATGTGATTTAAAAAAAAATGGAAAGTGCAAAAGATGCTAACATTTATTTACTCAACACATTTTTCAATGTCTCACCAAGAGCCCATTTTTTAAAAGATACAGTAAATGTATTGGTGACCCAGCTATTGCTTGTTACTAGAGATAGTTCTTGACTTACAACCATTTGCTTCGTGACTGTTCGAAATTACAACGCCACTGAAAAAAGTGACTTATGATCGTTTTTCACACTTAGGTGATCAAAATTCAGATGCTTGGCAACTGACTCATATTTATGACGGTTGCAGTGTCCCCGGTTCATGTGATCACCTTCTGCAACCTTCTGACAAGCGAAGTCAATGGGGAATCCAGATTTACTTTACAACCGTGTTACTAACTTAACAGCTGCATGAACAACTGTGGCAAGAAAGGTTGTAAAATAGGGCAAAAACTCGCTTAATGACTGTCTCACTTAGCAACAGAAATTTGGGCTCAATTGTCGCATTTGAGGACTACTAATAGGGTGTATTATATTTCTTTCTGAATCCTTCCTTTTCTCATTGCAAACTCAAGACAATTCTGTTAAAGGGAATCTTTTATATATATACAGTATATATATCCAATCCCTAATTACACTAAAAATGCGAATCCTGGGTAAATCCATATGGTAAAAACAAAATAGTACGAGCACCAGGATGATATTAAAACAGAAACTGTTTAATACAAAAACTAAAGCTGAGCTTTCGTCGGCCAACACTGCCGACATCATCAGAGCACAATACGAGATTACTGGGAGTCCTTTTTTTTTTTCTTAAAGGGCACGCGTCTCTTGCTGCGGTGGTGTCTTCCAAGGTTGCTATTTTCCTTTTCTTTGCCTTGATCACTTTCTTTCTGCTGTCATACGCCGTAAGAACAAACCAAATAGAGAAAACCGACGGACCGATGACTAGATCGAGAAGCCGGGCGCAGAGTCGCCCGGCAGTATAAAAAGGACTCCCAGTAATCTCGTATTGTGCTCTGATGATGTCGGCAGTGTTGGCCGACGAAAGCTCAGCTTTAGCTTTTGTATTAAACAGTTTCTGTTTTAATATCATCCTGGTGCTCGTACTATTTTGTTTTTACCATATACTGTATATATATATACAGTAACAGGGAGCCGCGCGGAGTCTTGTGTCGGCTGGATTCTTTAACCTCGCGCCGAACAGCTGACAGGCACGCTCCGGCTTGCGCGCCTGACAGCTGTCAAGCGCGACTTTTAAATCTTGTCGGGAGACTTACTACTGTATACCTACTACCGTCAATGTGATTTTTCTAAACGAGCTTCCTAAGCACGCTATGTGCACATGCCACAATGTAACCGTTTTCCAACTGTTATGTGAATTTATGCACATGCTCCCTTGCCATTTAGCCCTTTGCTCTGATGATGTTAACAGGTTAACGAAAGCTCAGCAATAAAGAAGCCTTTTTCTAATATCCCAGAGTTCATTATTTTATTTAATTGACTTTAAATGTCCATACCTGGGATTCCAATATTTAAAATTATTAAAGACATATATATAATATAGATATATATATATATATAGATATATACATACATATACTACATACATACATACATTACACACAACACAACACACACACACACACACACACACACACACACACACACACACACACACACACACATACATACATACATACATAATTTGGGATGAAAGTGGTGCTTTTTTTAAAGACGCCACGTTTTCAGAATTATTCATTTCTTCTTAAAAAATTGACCTGATGGTTCTGCCTTGCCTCCAATGAATCAGCCAACAGCCCCTTTAAATAAACTTTGACGTAGCTTCATACTTGCCCGATATAGCAATAACTATTATAGGCGTGCTTATAAGCTTCTCTCAGAGTGATTTCACTCTTCCAAATAGGAACTTGCTTCTTCTTCTTTTTTTAATAATGAAGGAATTTGAAAAAAAAAATGGAATTAATGTGCACTGCATATAATGTGTTGTAAAACAGGCAGTACATCATTATCATCTGTGACTCAGAGCCATTTTAACCATAATCTCAGTATTTGGAAAGCTCAGCTAATTAACAACCCGGTGTTACTGCAGAGATGAGATTGTCATGTTATTTGAAGTGCTTTTCAACGTCCTCTTTGCATGTTAGCTCCTAAATTCGTTAACGGTAGCCAGTATTTGAAGAAGAGCAAATTATATAATTTTTATGAGTCCAGAAAATAAAAAGAACGATCTGATTTGATTAAAAATTAAAATTTACATTTTAATAAAGTTTCTGGTTTTGAAAGTACCTCTTTGCAACTACTGTGCTCATTAATTAATCCAGGAATGGCAAGGTTTTTGTTTTAAGATTAAAATGGTTAATTGTACTAATAGCAAGAACAGAACTTGAAAGGACTTGGCTACTGTTCCAAAACTTGTACTGAAAAAAATTCTTAGAGTAGAGGGCATCTCTGCCTTGTTTTCACACTCCTCATAATCCCTTACACTTTGGTCATTTACTAGGGAGACTACTGCAATGTGTTCTACATGGGGCTGCCCTTGAAGACCACTCAGAAAAACTATTGCCAGAGTGCTGGTAAACTAGTAACTGGTATCTCCAGCATCTACCTGCTATGTGATCTGCACTAGTTGCTATCCTAAAGGTGCTTTTTCAAACAACAACAACAACAACAACAACAACAACAACAACAACAACAACAACAACAACAACAATAATAATAATAATAATAATAATAATAATAATAATAATAATAATAATAATAATAATAATAATAATAATAATAATAATAATGTTGGAAGGAACCTTGGAGGTCATCTAGTCCAACCCCCTGCTCAGACAGGAAACCCTATACCATTTCAGACAAATGGCTGTCCAGGCTCTTCTTAAAGACTTCCAGTGTTGGAGCATTCACAGCTTCTGGAGGCAGGTTGTTCCACTGGTTAATTGTTCTGTCAGGAAGTTTCTCCTTAGTTCCAGGTTGCTTCTCTCTTTGGTTAGTTTCCATCCGTTGCTTCTTGTCTTGCCTTCAGATGTTTTGGAGAATAACTGGATTTACTTTGTTTTTCCTTGAAGATATTTTCTCTTCTCATCCAAGAAGCTTGGATACACACACATACACACAATATTCAGTACTGGAATCTGTTTTTTTCCCCTAGGTACTTTTTTTTTAAAAAAAAATGGAATGTTTATTTTTTTTCTTCTGTTTCTTGATTCTGATTAGTTTATTGTTCTTAGTGTTATATGATTACTTTCATTGTTTATCTTTTTTATTTTTTGTAATCTTGTTATACAAATCAATAAAATTGTGCTGGATGGCCTTATAAATTGAAATTACTGGATGGACGGATGATGGACAGATAGATGCAGCAAGCAGATATGCTACTACCACTGCTATACATTTTGTGACAACTCTGGGGATTGTAAATAGCAGAAAAACAAAGGTCACAAGCTTGAAGTAACTGATTCAAGAAAGTGAACTGGAGGAATTTCCAGTGCTGAGACATCCAACAATTTGAAAATAAACAATTCTGAGATCTCTCAGTTCACGTGAATCTCAGTGCAAAATGAGAAATATATTTTGAAGCACAGTGATGTAAACCTTCGTTACAGCAATGTTACAGGAGTTATGTTAGCTCCTAAAGATCTAATACAGGCTGTATTTTAGTTCTAATATATGCTCTAATATAGATCTAATATATGCTCTATCCTTTCTAGAATGAAGATACACCAGGTTTGTCCCCATACTGGTTCTATGGCTTCTTTACAGATTATGATGATTGCTTCTTATTGTAGTTGCAGAAATACTCAGGATAATTCAAACATTCTTAAAGATGGCGATTTGCAGAATTCTTTCCCATAGCTGGAAGGAATCATGGTAAAGATTCACATATTATCAGAATGGCTTCCTATATCTCTGGAGGTTGTAAGAATTATTTTCAAAGGGATGAACTGTTGATGCTAGAGTCTAAAGAAGCAGTATAATTGCTTTCAAATCTCCATTTGCATAGAAAAAAACATGAGCTGGAAAAGGCTGCTTAGTAATTGTTCTTGCCAAATATAGACCATGCTGGCTGAGGAATTTGGGGAGTTGAACCTTAAAGTTGCCAAGTTTGAAGACCCCGATGTAGACATTATGGAAGAAACTTCTGGACCATAATGTATATCGAGGTAATGGTATAAGATTAACTTTTGCATTCTATCCAAAGTACCTTCCCCAATGAAAGGAAGATCATATCACTCCAGTTTGGGCTAGGCTGATCAAAGATCCAATTTCATGAACTTGCAGCATGATTGGCTATGTTATTCTGTTGACTGACAGCCAACAAACTTTAGAGAAATATGACATTAACTAAATCCTTCTTGTCCTTAAAAAGAACCTTGCTTATTCTTGAAGAAAATGCTAGTTGCCAGCCCAAGAGAACTTGATGGTTGTTAGCAATTTGAAAAAAAGGGTATGAGTAGATATAGCTACCCATCACGTTGAATTTGTGGTCCTTTGTATTAGGTCAGTATTATGACAGGAATAGCCCCAGAAGACAAGTTCAAGATCCAAAAAGATCTCGTTAGGCTTGAACAATGGACCCTATCTAACAAAATGGAATTCAGTGGAGAGAAAAGTATGACTTTACACTTAGGCAAGAAAAATCAAATGTACAGTTATAGAATAGGTGAAGCCTGGCTCAACAGCAGTAACTGTGAAAGGGATCTTGGAGTCCTAGTGGACAATCACTTAAATATGAGCCAGCAGCCACCAAAAAAGCCAATGCAATCCTGGGCTGCATTAACAAAGAGCTACAATCAAGATCACGTGAAATATTAGTGCCACTTTATAATGCCTTTGTAAGGCCACACTTGGAATACTGCATCCAGTTTTGGTCACCACAATATAAAAAAGATGTTGAGACTCTGGAAAGAGTGCAGAGAAGAGCAACACAGATGATTAGGGGTCTGGAGGCTAAAATATATGAAGAACGGTTGCAGGAATTGGGTGTGTCTTGTGAAAAGAAGGGCCAGGCGTGACATGATAGCAGTGTTCCAATATTTGAAGGCCTGACACAAAAAAGAGGGTGTCAACCTATTTTCCAAAGCACCAGAATGCAAGACAAGAAGCAATGGATGGAAACTAATCAAGGAGAGAAGTAAACTAGCGCTAAGGAGAAAATTCCTGACAATGAAAACAATTAACCAGTTAACCAACTGGCCTTCAGAAGTTGTGGGTGCTCCATCACTGAAGGTTTTTAAGAAGAGATTGCACAGCCATTTGTCTGAAATGGTATAGGGTCTCCTGCTTGAGGAGGGGGTTGTATTTGAAGACCTCCAAGGTCCCTTCCTACTCTGTTATTCTGTTAATATCTAAGCCATTCAGACCAACCACTCTGCATGAGCCTCTTCAAGTTCAAACAATACCATCCATCATAGTCAAATTATACAAGATGTAGCTGCTGACAGCCTCAGTAAGATCAGTATGGATCCAATTTGAGATAGCAATATATATGGTCTGAGGATGGTAATCACTTCAGAGATCCATACAGATGCCACAAGTAGCAACTGAGTTACAGCCACACACACAAAAACTACCTAGTGCTATTGATAAAGGAGACAATGCCTACATTTCTGATTCCATATGAATAATTGGATTTATAAATAAATGATCCCAATTTGGTGAATGGGTGGTAGGAATGGGAAGCTACCACCATCCATTGGATCCTGCACCCTGAATTCTATTATAAACATCAGTAGAGTAGTCATAATGGACTTGGCACTTCAGTGTCTGAGAAGGTTCCAAAGAGCAAAACAGGGGTTCTTAGAAAGCAAGCCAGAGATTCCTCATATTTCTTCCAGAAAAGAGTATATCGATAAACTGATCGGTATCAACATGTCTGGAATAGCACATTCCCTCAACAAACTGCTTCTGGAATAGTGACGTCCTATGAATGACCCCCATCTTTTAATTAACACCTGGAATGAGGTTGCTTTTAGACCAACTAGCTTTTCCTGTTTACTCTGGTGAGCTGCAAGATAAGTCCCAGCTCTAACCCCAATTAGATCATTCTTTCCCTCTTTTGTTCTAGCAGGTGCTCAGAGCCTGCTAGATACTTAGTCCTCATTAATATGTAATTCTTTCTTTGCTGATGATGCCTAAACTAAGCAACTGGGAAGGAAGTGCAAGGGTATAAAACTGGTCCAGAGAAAGCAGCCCCTTTGTGGAGATCATTCCTGCCACTTGGGTTCTCTCTGGCAATTACAGAAGAATCCCTTGTGCTGTAAGTAATTAACAGGGACAATTTAAATAAATATGATGCTACTGGTAGTCCTCGACTTACAAGGTAGATGGTGCATCTGGCAACAAGTATTTTAAGTATATGGGTTACTTAAAGTAACTTGATGTAAAGATAAAATGAGTAAAAATTGCAATTGTAAGACATTTTGCTAGCTAAGCAAAATGCAGGTAGTCCTTGACTTATGACCACAACTGAGCCTGGGAAAATCTCAAGAGACCTTTTTATCCAATTTCACCCTACGGGGTGGAGTCTTTCCACCAAGTGGCATTTTTGCCATCAAACAAGCTGGGTGAAAAAGTCCCTCCTGAAATCCAAGCAGTATTTCCTGCTTAAGATTTCATAGTGGACCTTTTTCAGCCAGTCCCTAGGAAACAGAGGGAGTCAATAATGGCTGGGTAGGTGATAGTGGCTTGCGATCTTCCCTGTTGGCTTCCCCAATGACTTTCTGGGGAAGCCAGAAGGAGAGACTACACATGGTGATCACATAGGAACCAGAGGGAGTCAATAGTGGCTGGGCAGGTGATAGTGGCTTGCAACCTTCCCTGTTGGCTTCCCCAATGACTTTCTGCGGAAGCCAGAAGGAGATACTACACATGGTGATCACATAGGAACCAGAGGGAGTCAATAGTGGCTGGGCAGGTGATAGTGGCTTGCAACCTTCCCTGTTGGCTTCCCCAATGACTTTCTGGGGAAGCCAGAAGGAGAGACTACACATGGTGATCACATAGGAACCAGAGGGAGTCAACAGTGGCTGGGCAGGTGATAGTGGCTTGCAACCTTCCCTGTTGGCTTCCCCAATAACTTTCTGGGGAAGCCAGAAGGAGAGACTACACATGGTGATCACATAGGAACCAGAGGGAGTCAATAATGGCTGGGCAGGTGATAGTGGCTTGCAACCTTCCCTGTTGGCTTCCCCAATAACTTTCTGGGGAAGCCAGAAGGAGAGACTACACATGGTGATCACATAGGAACCAGAGGGAGTCAATAGTGGCTGGGCAGGTGATAGTGGCTTGCAACCTTCCCTGTTGGCTTCCCCAATAACTTTCTGGGAAAGCCAGAAGGAGAGACTACACATGGTGATCACATAGGAACCAGAGGGAGTCAATAGTGGCTGGGCAGGTGATAGTGGCTTGCAACCTTCCCTGTTGGCTTCCCCAATGACTTTCTGGGGAAGCCAGAAGAAGAGACTACACATGGTGATCACATAGGAACCAGAGGGAGTCAATAATGGCTGGGTAGGTGATAGTGGCTTGCGATCTTCCCTGTTGGCTTCCCCAATGACTTTCTGGGGAAGCCAGAAGGAGAGACTACACATGGTGATCACATGATTGCGAAGCACTTGCAACCCACCATAAGTGTGAACAGGCTGCCAAGCTCTCACACCACAACCACATGACCACGGGGGCTCTGCAATGAATGTAAGTTTGAGCCCCAGTTGTAAGTCACTTTTTTCAGCATTGTCATAATTTTGAACAGTCATCGAATGAGTGGCCATTAAGCGAGGACGACATGTAACCAACCCAATATGGCAGCTAGGCTAAAAAGTAGGCTTTGAATTATATTCAGACTTGGCCTTGATTTTATATTCTGAAAGACAAAGAGGCAGAAGTGAAGGACTCGTCTATATTTTTCAAAAGGCATCAGACCTGCAGTATTTTAATGTAGCTTTTATCCTTGCATCATTCTTTAGACTATATTCCTTATAATCTTGATTATAATTGCTACTGCACATTGCTTACTAATTTTTGCCTGTATCTATTTCCATGTATTAATTCAACATATATTTAGGGAGTGAAGTTTGCTATATAAATTAATCCTTTTAGCTGGAAGATTTATGCTGTTTTTGTGTGTCTCTGGTTCCTCCGGAAAGTTACTCAAATTTAACATAATTGTTACCTATATGTTTTCTAGGGAGGTAATTGAACCTTGAAAGCTTAGCTCACTGCCTGAGAACAGGAGAACAGGTTATTTAATCAAAGCAAACCAGAAAGTGAAAGAATTGCACTCTTCGACATAATCGGTATGTTTCAGGACGAGCCTCAGGACTGATTCTCCTGGGGAAAAAACTTTTTATCTTTTAGAAATCCCTGTTCTATACTTTAAGGCAGGGCTCTCCAAACTTAGCAACTTTTAAGTCTTGTGGATTTCAAGTATCTGGCTGGGAAATTCTGGAAGTTGAAGTCTGTAAGTCTTTACTTGGAAAGTTCTAATAAAATGTATATATTTTATGTGACCACAATTTCTGACTTCCTGGCAGCTTCCCCATTAACTTAGCTTCTGGGAAGTGGACAAGGAAGATTGCAAATGGCGGTTACATGAATTGAGACACCACGATAATTAGAAATCTGAGCCAAGTTGTGTACATGTGACTTCAGGGATGCTGCAACAGCCACAACCTTAGGGATCCATCATAAGTACCACTGAATTCAGCACTGCCATAACTTTGAACAGTCACTGAACACGTTGCTGTTAATCTATTTTGCATTTATGAGATATTAAGGCCTACATATTGGAGATGGTCTATTGGAGCCTGTAAATGGCCTCTGTGACTCTCCACACAGTTAACTGAGGAGCTGATCCTGAAAAACATTGGAACAGATTGAGAGAAAGAACAATTTATATTGGCACAATTTGGGTAGAGCAGAATTAGAGATATCGCACTAATTGATCCCAAACCCTGGATTATAATTAAACGAGCTGACAAGAGGAGAGCAATAGCAATCATGAATAGGGAGGATTATGAAAAAGAAGTATTCAGTCAGTTATCAGACCAAGTTTCAAATTGTGCAGTGATCCCATAAGAACTGCAAAAGGAAATGAACATCCTACTGGAAGAGGAATTAACAATGGGATAGATAACACAAAGCATTTATCGTTCTCTACAGAATGATAATCCACATGTTCCAGATTTCCACATACATATCCTAAAGACTTGATACCACTTCCTAGGAGATCTATAGCTTCATGAGGTAATTTTTTCAATTGGAACCCATTTTATAATATGCAAGTTCCTCTTTAAAAACTTGTGCTCCAGGTTTTAGAATAAAATAATTCTAAAACCTTTGTTCTAGTTTTTAGATTCTACTGAGTTAATTAATAAAACAGAGTCCTTACAACGTGTTAAATATTTATTTAGCGTATGGCATATCATACACGGACTGGAAATATATAGTAACATTTCAACTAGATTAATAAACACAATAAATATGTTAAAAAGATCTATGTTCAAAAATGAGTGTCTAGGCCGGGGTCCCCAACCCCCGGGCTGCACCCAACTACCGGGCCGTGGCGTGTTTGGAACTGGGCTGCATGAGCAGCTGGCTGGCGCGCGCGCGCACACACACACACAAAGCTCGATTTGTGCAAGCAGCGGGCTGGCATGCATGCTGCCAGTCCTCAGCTTGCGTGGGCTGGTTCCCCTCTTCTCCTCACTGCCAAGCTGTAAAAGTTGATAACTCCTAATCTAGGACATTTAACCATTGAAGTGCAATGTTCATATTTTTTAAAAAAACCAGATACTGGACCGGTATATGCCCTCAGCTTACAGCCGATCGCGATGTGATCTACAGTTTGACATGGGACCCTGCAGTCACACTGAGGGGAGGATACTATGCCCCATTTATACAGGGAGTCCTGGCAGACACCTTATGAGGTGTGAATCCTATTCAGGATTGCTCATTGCTGACATGGTAGTTCAAAAGATGGCACCTTTTTTTGTGGGGTCATTAATATGTCTGGGTGTTCACCGACCCATTTGGCTTTCCATTGGGAATCGATGTTAAAGTTGTGGGGCACATGTTGTGCAAGTGCCAGTGGGGGCTTCCTGGATTTGAATCTTCCAGTTGGTAAATGAGGAAGGCTGACACACACCGGTAGGAGGGAGTTGTTCGTAATTTTTCTATATTCTCTCACTAGTGCATTTTGCCTTGGTAAACCTGGTGGTGCTATATGGCTCAGATCAGGAAGCCAGCAAGTTGGAGTGGTTTTAATACATCTGCTTATTATTCTCCCGGTGTTGTTGAGTTTAACTTACTTATATGGCAGTTATTAAGCCATATAGGGGCACAGTATTCTGTTGCGGAGTAGATCAATCTTAGCGCTGATGATCTGAGGGTGGCAGCATTAAATAAAGAGTGTGAGACCTCTTAGATGAATATTCAGTATATGAATATCCCACAACAGGATTTGGATAAACTGGGGTAGTTCAGAGAAGGGCAGAGAGGATGGCTTTGAGTGACGGTAGAAGGAGATGTAGCAAGTTTTATCTATTTCCTTACATTAAGGTTTTTCATCTCCCATTCTTAGAACTATAGCAGGTTTTCTCAATAAACTATATGGACATGCACATGAAGTATCAAGAATAAAGCTGATCACTCAAGGAGTAAAGTTGATCGATGAAAAAGATTTCATTTACCTGACTGATTTAAAGACTATATTTTTTTACAGAAATGGTATAATATTTTTTGTTGTTGCAGAAGACTCCCTTGGATTGCAAGGAAATCGAATCACTTTGAGCCTTTGTTCCAAAGCAGTATATTTTTTCTGAAGAATATTTACTTTTATGTTTCATTTCATTGTACCCCTTATTTTGTGTTTTGAATACCGTAAATAAGCTATTATAACTCATTGTGTCTTTATCTCCCCCCCCCTTATTCCCCAAACGAATCAGTTGACTATAATGTGTATGTTTCATCTAGGATGGTCAACGGAAAAAAGGCTAATTTAATTGGAAGAGAATGATGTATAGACAAATGAATTTAATGGAAGGAAATCAACTTCGCACGTTGTTTAAAGCTCCATCAGGGGTAAAGAAATAATCCCCTAAGTCAGTGGTTCTCAACCTGTGGTCAGCGGACCCTGAGGGGGGCATGATATTGTCACAGGGGGTCCATGAAGGCTTGAAGAAATGTTATGATTTAAATCTTGAGTTAAGTCTTGGGGGTCTGTGGCCATGGTTCATGGCCACAAAAGGAATTTAAAGGGGGTCCGTGCTGAAGAAAAGCTTGAGAATCACTGCCCTAAGTATTGGTCAACATTGAATAACACTCAATAACACTATATCAATCACGAAATTGTGTGAGTCTGTTGCTGGCCCATCTTATGAAGTACAACCTATCCTTGATCTGGATGTCAATCACGAAACTGTCTCAGGCTATTACTGGCCCCTCTTATGAAGTACAACCTATCCTTGATCTGGATGTCAATCACGAAACTGTCTCAGGCTATTACTGGCCTCTCTTATGAAGTACAACCTATCCTTGATCTGGATGTCAATCACGAAACTGTCTCAGGCTATTGCTGGCCCCTCTTATGAAGAACAACCTATCCTTGATCTGGATGTCAATCACGAAACTGTCTCAGGCCATTACTGGCCCCTCTTATGAAGTACAGCCTATCCTTGATCTGGGTGTTAAAAGGATGGTCACAAATCATGATGAGGAAGTAGTTTTAACCATCTGGACTGACCGAACTTGCTTATTTTCAGCAATAAGGAATCTATTAAGATGCTGAGATCACTTATGGAGACTTTGGGACAATTTTCCATGTGATACAGTTCATCTAAAACAGGGGTCCCCAATAAATCCATTTATTGTCTATACATCATTCTCTTCCAATTAAATTAGCGACATGCCAGCAACCGGGCCGCACAAAAAAGCAAAGCCCCATTTGCAGGATGCAGGCAGCACACAAAACCAAACCCCCCCCAGTCCGCAGAAAAACCTCTCTCCACGTAACCGGTCCCTGGTGCCCAAAAGGTTGGGGACCTCTGATCTAAAATATTTATTTAAAGAATTTCAGCAGCTTCTGTTTCAAATGCTTCATACTAGCATATTGGTTACAATATTTGCTAACGTACATACCTACTTTACTGTTGGTTTTTAAATAAGTCTACTGGTGTATTGTTTCTTTGTTTTGTTTTGATAAATTGAAATAGAATGGTTCCAGCCCAGCTCAATGAGCTGGAGATGGGCAGAAGATGACAATGTCTGTTCTTATCCTCCAGAAATAGTTGGTGACCCATCCTCACAATAAGGTGATCTGGCAAGGCAGATACCGGTACACCCTAAGTCACAAAGCCTACCAAGATTAAAACTAATCAAACTTGTTTGGTTGTTGTGGAAGGTAGGAATTGAATCTTTAACTGACTTGGCAGACACTGACAACCCAACCACTGACTTTATCACAAATTCTTTTTAGGTTTCAAAGCTTAAAACAAGAAAAATGGATACATTCAAGAAATCTCTTCACCATTAAACTCTCCTATTCAATCCAGTGAAGAAGGATTTGGTAAAGCCATCCCCAGCACTGAAGATGTCCAGTCCAGGAAAAAATACTAAATATATTGGATTGAATTATGATTACCAAACTGACTATGGAGATTCTCAATCATCCGGGTCCTAATTGTCCCAAAGGTGCTTTTCCAAAGTCCAAAACTGGACTTTCTAGATTTTTTCCCTGAAGAACTGAAGAAGAACTGATGAAGCTTCTTGGATGAGAAGTGAAACTTTTCAAGGAAAAAACCAAGTAAGTCTAGTTGCCTTTTGGAAAAGCACCTTTGGGATTACCAAACTGAGTTTGTTATATCAGGATAATGAAGTCCATATGTACATAACTGTCAAATAACACAGACACAAGACATTTCTAGAAAAAGCCATACCTTCATAAATAATACTAGTCCCACCACCTGATTGCCAATATAGGTTATGAAGTGATGTGTGGAAGGAGCAAAAACTTTGGTAATAAACTACCAGAAGATAGGTATGGGATTTATTTTGTCTGTAACTTTCCACCCACCTTTTAAATTCAGTGTTTCTATCCTAAAATAAGTTGTTGACTAGAAAATATATTCAGTAATAATCTAACCCAAAGCTGTTCAATATTTGGGGGGCTGAGGGCCATATTCCAAATATTGTTTGGACTAGGACAAAGATCAAATTTGCATTCATTTCACTTAAAATAGAGATAAGTATCTTCAGTTATGTATTTAATGATTTTCATCTTCTGTCACATTAAAAAAAGAATGTCAAAAAAATGACAACTGATCATTAAGAACTTCTAGTGATCTCTGTGACCATTGGATTCAGATTGTGCGTTTGTAATGCAACCATTATTAGTATTAATAAAAGTTCTAAAAAGATAAAAAAAAATAATGTATTGAAGCTTTTCCTTCACATGTATAAGGTTGGGTTTAGGCTTTTAAATGATGGAATACAAATTTCAGGGTTTATTTTTTGGAGTACTAGATGCTTTTCAAATGACTGGAAATAATGAATCCTGAGGCTATTAGCTTTGTTAAAGTTGACCTGTTTCAAATTGAAATACGTCCTCAAGCCTTGTAGGCTGTTCCTCATTTTACCATTATTTTGTTTATAAGTGTGTATGTGCAGCTGGAGGGAGGGAGGGAGGGAGGGAGGGAGAGAGAGCGTGCAAAACAAGGAGTTAAGCAGGCATCATTCAAAATTCTCAATGTCCAGCAAAATTAAGAAAAAAAATTCAAACATGGATAAATTGGACACAATTTTCAACTTAAGGCTCTAAGGGTGCCAAACTGCGGTTTCTAGGAACAAAGCATTTCAAATAATAGAACTGTGAATAATAAGTATTCTATTATATTTATTTCTACAAAGTCTCTCTCTTGCTGACAGAGGCATAGTAGAGAATCAGAGAGGGAATCGCCAACATTGTTATTGCCTGTATTTTATGTCTGGTTGCTAGCCTGTGGTAGCCTCTCCAGTAGGCGCAAAACTCAATTTTAAATAATTTTAGAAGATCTGTGTTTATTTTCATTCCTTGATTTGAACTTTGAGGAATAAAGACTTTGAAGATGCTACGATAATCAGCATATTTTTCCTCAGAGCTTCCTTTTCTGTGAAATACTTTTCGCTTCTAAAATCATCTCAGTGGCAAAGAATTTGTGAATTGGTGTCTGATTAGTATTCTGTGTTTGAGAGGTTTATAAAGATAATGGGATTCCACATCCGCTGTTCAAGGAAGGTAGAAGGAAAACCAACCCCTATTTCTTTAGATAGTGTGTAATAAGTGCAGTTCAATGCTGGTTGTAAGCACTGACCTACAAAACTCAGAGTATTAGATATTAAATTGACAGTACAACAGCTCAATCGCATTTTGTCAAAGGTGTTGTGATAAAAGAAGGGACAGAATAAAACATTTTCATTTGTCGGGTAATTTGATCAAAAGGAAAGTTAAATCAGGACCTCTTCATCTCTTGATGACAATGAAGTTCAAGGACAATTTTCCACAGTGTCTTACCAGGAGGACAGGGACAGTCCACTCCCAGACGTAGACAGTGGAGGTGGTACTTCTGTCAGGCACGATATATTAAATTTCAGTTAAGGTGATTTATTGCTCATGCCTAAACACAAGAATCTAGTCAACTAATGGTCAGCACTAAACTGGAGCTACATACGAGTTAATAGAATTTGAGAGGGTTTGGACTTGGACCGCTTGTGGGAACATAATAACTCCAGGCTGATTCCTCTCTTGACTCCACCCCCAGGTTATGCCACCCCTACTCCTACAGCTTCTGAGGATCACAAAGAGATGTGTATTGAGCTGCTTCGCTGCTGCAAGCATGCTAGTCACCTACCTGGTGGCTGGCAGTGTAAGATAGCAGTGCAGGGAAAACACTGTACCTCCAAGTCAATTTGGACTTCTGGTGTGTCCCCTGCTGTTTTCTTGGTAGCACTTTTCAAAAGTGGTTTGCCATTATATACCAAAGCTGTAGAATCCTTGGTGCTCTCTGAGCTCCATTGTTTTCTTGCAGACATTTCATTACCCAAATAAGTAACCTCTAAGATTGGTTATGAAAGGTCTGCAAGAAAACCACCAAGCTCAAAGAACACCAAGGACCCCACAGTTCAACCCTGATCTATGAATGTTCTCTTCTATGGGTACCATATACCCAATCTTTGGAATTTGACTGTTTATTGGGAATTATGATTGTATTGAGCATAGGGGAGGGGGGAGGGTGGCAAAAAGAATTATATTAGGAAATTGGAAAAGTGATATCATTCCAGATAGCAAGGAATGGTTGCAGAAATATGTAATTTATCAGTTTTGGAAAAGGCAATTTTTCTACCAATCAAAGGATGCTTCAATGCGTTGATATGGCAGAGATGATGTGATATTTATGGGATCCAAGAAAGGACCAAGAACAGTTTTATCAAGGTTAATTATTGCTCATCATTCAGGTTGGAGTTTCTTCTCATCTTCTGTTTTCACATTTCCTAAGGAGCTCAGAAATGGAAATCCGGAATAAAAGGTGAATAGCTCCTAATAGTTGAACTATAGTACTCTTCTCTGATTTTTTAATTTCAAAAGTTGTGAATTTGTGGTTAAAAGTGAACAAAAAACCCATTTTTGCTTAAGTTTACAGAGAGAGAGAGAGATCGGTCCCAGTAAAAATTTAATTTTTAGTCAAGATTCTCATGACTTGAAAAGTTTGCCCCTAAAAAGAGGAAAGATACACTGCACATTCTCAGATGCATGAATTTGCATCCACAGAGTCAATATTCTTGATTCAAACTAAGCTCGGGGGAAGAAAAAGGCACATACCAGCCCAGTAAAATAAGTTGGGAAACCTCTAATTCTTCAGACATTGATTCCAGTACTCCTCTCTAATGGCCATGCAAACTGAATAGCTCAGCCTTGTAATTACTATCATTTGTTATTCTGGGGAAGTAAGATAAACAAATATGATTTTGAAAAAACCTGAAAAGGGAGTACCAATAGGCTGAGCATAGAATACGTATCTTGGTAAGCCCCAAAGGAAAACTACAACATTTGGGAATTGATCACTCTCATTGGGTCATGCAATTCAGTACTCACGAGAGAAGGATTTTTGGTAAAGGTAATCCTTAACTTACAACTGGTTACTTAACTACCACATTTCGCATTTGGGACAATCATGGAACATGGACAACCCCCGATTGGCAATAATAATAATAATAATAATAATAATAATAATAATAATAATAATAATAATAATAATAATAATAATAATAATAATAATAATAATAATAATAATAATAATAATAATAATAATAATAATAATAACAACAACAACAACAATAACAACAACAATAACAATAACAATAACAACAACAACAACAACAAAATACAAAGACCTACAAATAGAAATAGAAAGACTGTGGCAAGGGTAGTACCAATAGTAATAGGTGCCTTGGGTGCAATCCCAAAACAACTGGAGCACCATTTGAACACCATTGGCATTGCCAAATTCGCCATTAGTCAATTGCAAAAGGTGGCCTTACTAGGAACTGCTTCCATCCTGCGACGATATCTGTAATACCATCAAACATCGTCCCAGGTCCTTGGTAAGGACTCGATAGGTAGACAAAAATGTCAAATCCAGTCTGAACATCTGTGCGATGATTAACAACAACAACAACAACAACAACAACAATAATAATAATAATAATAATAATAGAGTTGGAAGGGACTTTGGAGGTCTTCTAGTTCAACCCCTGCTCAGGTGCAGAAAACCCTATACCATTTCAGACAAATGGTTGTTCAATCTGTTCTTAAAGACTTCCAGTGTTGGAGCACCCACAACTTCTGGTGGCAAGTCGTTCCACTGATTAAATATTCTAACTGTCAGGAAATTTCTCCTTAGTTCTAGGTTGCGCCAGCTCTTCCCCATTGATCACATGACCAGATGGCAAGTTCTTTTACTCTGCAACCTCTATCTTTGATTTTGCTGATCACATGTTTTCAACTTTCAGAGATTTGTCCGGCAGACAGGAAAACAAATTCCTGAGCTCTGTTATATAATTTCTCTCGCACAAGGAAGGATAAACAATAAGAGGCCAGACTACTTTGATTTCAATAAAAAAAGACAAAAATTAATCTCAATCTTTAAACAAGTCGTTTCCTCCATGGGCAAAGATAGGCACAGCTGAAAAAATGACAATATTTGCTCCTAAATTCATAACACCATATTAATTTATTCCAAAATTTGTTATTCCGCTGAAATAAACATGAACTTAATGCTGCTTTTGTAAGCGGCAAGGATGAACATCTACCCAGATTAAGTAATATAGTAATAAAGTAATAAACATGGCTTCATGTAATGGGCAACCAGGTTTCTAGAACACATGAATGCTGAAGAAAGCTCTTGTGATGGCAGCAATACTCCTTTTAAACCACAGATTATAGCACAGGAAAAAATAGCGAGTTTTTTTGTGTGTGTAGAACTTCTGCATGACAGAAATTGATCTGAATTGATCTTTGATCTAAAATGAAGTGATTCTTCTATTCGGAAGTAATGCACTGAGTATAACTGAACTCTTCCAAAGGAAAATATGTATATACTTGCAGCTGAAGCATTATTGAATCCAGCCCTTCATGGGAACAAGCCTCTCCTTCGTACATCTTATTCTATTCAGACAGATTTATTTTCATGCAAAACTGAATTCCAAGGTGCAATCCTGTATCTACACAGAGAAGTGCAAAAATATTGTCAGACTTGCTTATCTTGAAGGAAATGTTCTCAATTTTACTTATTCTGAACCATGTCCTCCACTTGAGACATATCTTCGTTCTCTGTGCACAGTACTCCAAGCACAAGAAAAGAGGATTTTTATTGCACGGCCTTTGAATGGATATAACTTGTGCATTCTCATGGAAAGGACTGGTATGACAGCCTTTAAAAGTGTGCCAGGCACAGAACAGAGTATTGATGCTTAGCTTAAAGGAGTGTTTTCCAAACGTGGCAACTTTAAGATAAGTCGTCTTAAACTTCCAGCATTTCCCTGCCGGCATACGGAACTTTTGATGCCTTAAAAAAAATTACCCCACTGATTTAAAGAAATATATCCTATAATCAAGAATTATTTATTATTAAAGGTAAATGTATCACCATTCCTTACTGGTCTGAAAAGAGGAAAACAGCATAAGATGGTGCAAAGAAAAACATTGCAATTTAATGAACAAAATGAAAAGTACAAACATGACATATAAAACAACAAGAAAGCACAAGGGAGGGAGGCCTGAAACAACTGGTTTTTATCACGCCTTCATTCTAATATTAATTAATCCTGCTTTACTGAATATTAACTGAGTGAATTCATTATTCAACACCAATTCAAATAAGTGATGCTTTGGCATTTAGATTTGCCAATAGTGACACCTACTGGAAAACTCCAGAATTATGTTTTTACCATTATGTTTAAGATAATACAACAATTGTTGACTTGATTGGTATCCAAATCTTGTCATGGAGTCTTGTTGGGATCCACTTAGCTTTCATGAAGGATCTTTTCACCAGCATCTGTGACCCAACTTTATTTTATGACTGATCTTAAAACACTAAGACTTTATCAACTAACATCTAACCCAGGGGGTGTCCAACCTTGGCAACTTAAAGTCCTACGGACTTCAACTCCCAGAGTTCCCCAGCCAGCCATGCTCAGGTTGAGGTTCCCAGAACTCAAATTCTGGAAATTGGAGAAAATCACTACCCATATATTTATTTTATTTTATTGATTAAATTTCTACAATGCCCATCACACCATACATACTCTAGGTGAGTGACCCTGGACGGTTCACAAGAATAAATATGTAACAATGAGGAAGATTAAACTCAGAGGGACTGAACTAGAACAGAGGTCTTAAGTTCTAGGTGGACATTGCAAGGACCTCAATGAATTTGTTGATCCAATACGTATCACTGTGAAAAAGCCAATTTCTGTTTCTGTGTGTCTATTATAAAAGATTATCTTCTCACCTAATCCTTTACTATTTTTTACATCCTTAATCTTACACATTAAAAAATTGACATGGTTTATGTCTGGTTACCAAAAACCCAGATTAGAAAAAGAGAAAAGCCCACTCCAATCCAACAAAATTGGCCATTTTTTTAAAAAAAAAATGTTCCCTCCTTCCCCAAAATGTTGCTACTCAGCAATGGTACCGGCAATATTAATAATAAATAATTTGTACATACTTGTTTTTCTTTTTAAAAAGAGAATAGCTTTCTTACCTCAAACTGGTTCCTTGAATGGTTAGCTATTCATTCACCCATAAGAAAAAGGATTTCTGATAATATGTCTAACTGAGCTTATAGAAATGACTCAGTTAGGGAAGGGGTGGCACAGCGGCTTAGTGAGGCTGGAACTGCCAGCCAGAAGTGATCTGCACTCCAGCGGTTCGAGCCCAGCTCTGTGAGATGGGATGAGCTCCTGCTGTTTGCTCCCTGGCTCCCCCGCCACACATTCAGCAGTTCAAAAGGACGCAATATTGCAAGTAGATAAATGGGTACCACTTTGGTGGGAAACAGCTACGTCTGTGTGCGTGGAGAACAAAAGCCGGCACTGGGCCTGGCTGGATGCAAGGCAACGCAATAGAAGGCGAGGTGAAGCAACATTGGCGGAGGAGCCCAGAAGAGCCAGCAACCCGAACGCCGCTAGTCAGTTGGTGTAAATCCCTTCGTCTCCTGCGGGGCCCCAAAGATAGGCACGCAAGTGCCGAACAGAATAAACTAACAATTTAGGCTGCCGGGACTGCATTGTGTCTAGCATTTGTAGATTTCCTTGACATTGTATGCGATATACTAAATAAATATATAAGAAATGCCTCTCATCCACCCCACTACTGCACATTGCCCAGGTGTGCTTCCTCCACTCCTTGAATGATCACAGACAGATCTCCCTCAAGTCCACCTAGAACTTAAGACCTCCCTTAAGTCCACCTAGAACTTAAGATCTCCCTTAAGTCCACCTAGAACTTAAGACCTCTGTCCTAGTCAGTCCCTCTAAGTTTAATCTTCCTCATTGTTACATATTTATTCTTGTGAACCGTCCAGGGTCACTCACTCCCTGAAGATGGAGAGGAGATGATATGAATATACACCCTGGGAAGCACCTTTAAGCAAATTGTTAGGTCATAAGGAATAGCCCAACTTGATGGTTCTGTTGCGCATGAATTTAAAATCAAATTAAATCCACTAATTGGGTTGCAAAGAAAACGAAATTTATTGCTAACAACGAAAAGAAAAAGAGCGGTTTGCAAAGCGCAGTGGATCCGAGTCCAGACTTCACGCAGGAAGTTCTCAAGCAACGGACCACACGCGAGCCACGTTGAACAGTCATTTTTATACATCCTATCGCGACGCCCCATTTCCCTTCCCCTTTGGTCCCATTGGAAAGGCTCTCAGAGGTCACAATCTATCACAGTGATGGCGAACCTTTTAGAGACTGCAACCCAAAACCCACTTATGCATCGTCGAGTGCCGGGTGGGTGTGGCTCATTGGCTGGGTGTGGCCCATTGGGTGGGCATGGCCAATTGGGTGGGCGTGGCCGCAATGGTAACGGCAGACTGGATGGGACTAAAAAGTTCAATCAATCAATTCCAACTTTGCAAGATCTTTTTTTTTCCGCAAGAAGTTGAAATTGACTGACTGAACCTTTTTTTTTTTTTTGCAGACGGCGGCGGAGGCCTAAAGCGAAAAGGTTTTATAAAACCCAGCTGAAGGCCTAGGACTGGGGCGACGGCGCGCGTGCCCACAGAGAGGGCTCTGAGTGCCGCCTCTGGCACCCATGCCATAGGTTCACCACCACTGATATATCAGAAGCGCCTAACTGGAATACATTATCTCTGTCCTTGTCTGCTCAGGTTACCTCAACATCCGACATACTACCATATATGGGCATGTTGTCGTTCCGGCAGAAAGTCACAGTTTATCCTTTGGTTTGGTGCATTCATCCTGTTTATTTTTAAAACATCCTTTTCCCTTGAACTGTTTCCCTCAGTTCAAAGGTCCAATTCAAGTCTAGCAGTTTGTTTCTTACAGTGGCCACCTAGATGCCTCTGAGATGCTTACAAGTAGGAGTCAGAGATATCCTACGTCCACTCGATTCGTTCTGCCCACATGTCACATTTTCAGGCATCCTGTAGCTACCATCTATGTCAGTTGCTTGATTTTATTCCTCCTTCTGCCATTCCTGAAGCCTCAACTTTCGGCAAGAACTTCAGGCACTACAAAGATTTCAGACAGGTTAGATGAAACTTGAAAAAGGTTTCTTGTAAATGTACAGTTGTCATAATAAAAAAAAGAAACAACTAGAGAAGATTCGTGAAATAATCAACAAAGGCATAAAATCCATAAGGGAAGAAGAAAACAAAAGTACACTGCCCTTTCTGAATATCCTCATCAGCAGAGGAAATGGTGACAAAATAGAAACATACATCTGTCAGATAAACCACCCACACCGAGTACTCCACTACCAAAGTAACAACCCAAATTCCTACAAGAGGAGCCGTGTAAGAATATTATTCAGAAGCGCACAAATGTACTGCAGCAACCCAGAACATCAAAAGAAAGGAAACAGATTGCCTCTACAACATCTTCCAACAAACTGGATACCCACAGAAAGTGCCTGACCACTCAACCCACTGTAGCACAACTAAAACAAGCTATGAAAAGGATAATGTTGCCATGCAAAGGAAAAACATCTCAGAACCAACAGACTATTGCAACCACATGGCATGACCGTAGGATACAAACCAACTTAAGCCCTCCAAAATATCTTAAGTAAACCAAAAGACCCAGTAGCCCAAGAAGAAGAAAACAGGAGATACCTACAACATACAATATAAAGACTATAACAGCCGTTATGCAGGACAGTCAGGCAAAATACAAGCAGAGTGTATCCAGGTACACCGGCTACAGTCAGAAGAATGATGAAAACTCCTCAGTTATACAACACATAGACAGATTTAACTATGTTTTCAACTGGGAAACTGTGAGCATCCTAAACCAAGCTAAGTCCAAAAAATGCTAGGGAATTCCTGGAAGCCTGATGCTCAGACAAATCAGCCATCAACAGGCACATAGAGATAAACCACAATTACACACCATTCAAATAGACAACAAAGAAGCTAAAAAGATAACAAAAAGACCAAACCACCTTACCAGCAATCAACATCCAGATAAGAGGGATTTATACCACATGAGCAGTAATACCCTAATTGAGGAACCACCAACTCAGACAAATAAGGGGGAAAGAAAGGGAAGAAGCAGCAGCGGCTTTCATTTCTCCTACCTCTCCACAGGATGGGGGTCATACTGAGATGAGACAATATAGTAAACAGAGGATCCTAGCTTTTTTATGGGAATTTATTAGAGTTTCTAGTAAAACAGCAACTAGATAAGTAGGACCATCTCTTTTACAAAATAACTTTTCATCTGCTTCCTATTTTATGTTACCTGTTATCAATAATTTCAGACCAATCAATTCAGAACTGATTTTTTCATTGCTCACCCACCATCAAAGCAGCAGAGGAAGTTCTCAAGTGGTCCAACTTTCTGGTCAATAATATAAAATAGTTTAGAACCTAACTGTGTCCAAGAGTAATATAAAATAAGATGGACTGCACCTGGTCAGTACTAGGTGCCCGAAAATCTTCTATGATATCCACTTTGTTCTACATTGAGACCAATAGCATTGAACAAATTGACACCGCTCTTTAGCATCCTTCCAGTGTGAAGTAGGCCAAAACAAAAACGTGTCATTGTAGACAGTCAAGGCACTGGAAGATGCTCTCTCTCCTGACAGAAAAAACTGAAAGCAAGCAGAAAGCTGAAGGAATAACTTTTTCCTTCCAAGGGAGGCCAAAACCAGGAGTGTTAGATTTCAGTGACTGAGAAATCACCCATTAAATCAGGGGGATTATAGCAACCAGATTATCCCAGTCACATTGTCATAGAAGTAGAGCAGGAGTTTTCAAGCTTGATGATACTATAACTCCTTAAAAAGATGAAATGAATTTCTGTGATCCATCCCCCATGAATAGAATTATGGCTGGGCAAGATATATACATATAAGACACTCCACTTTTTAAAATAATTATTAATTTTAATCTATGCATTCCATACAACAACGATGGAGCCATATGGCTTTATCTAAATGATTTCCCGGAAAATAACAAATGCAGATGTACATTTTAAAGCCTTTTTAATGGGAAGGGAGGGGCTTGCTTACTTTTGCATAATTCCAAAAATATTTTCATTTTGAAGGCAGCTACACACCTATAGCAAAATTTGGGCAGGGGGGAAGCTTTTTTTTTTTTCTTTTTTCTTTTTTTGCCTCAATCAGCTTCTTAAACCGCTCTTAAATGCCAAGGTTGGCAAAACATTAGCAGTGGCACTAGCAATAGCACTTAGACCAGTGGTGGCGAACCTATGGCACGGGTGCCAGAGGCGGCACTCAGAGCCCTCTCTGTGGGCACACGCGCTGTCGCCCCAGTCCTAGGCCTTCAGCTGGGTTTTATAAAACCTTTTCGCTTTAGGCCTCCGCCGCCGTGTGCAAAAAAAAAAAAAAGGTTCAATCAGTCAATTTCAACTTCTTGCGGAAAAAAAAAGATCTTGCAAAGTTGGAATTGATTGATTGAACTTTTTAGTCCCACCCAGTCTGCCGTTACCATCGCAGCCATGCCCACCCAATTGGCCATGCCCACCCAATTGGCCACACCCAGCCAATGGGCCACACTCACCCAGCACTCAACGATGCATAAGTGGGTTTTGGGTTGCAGTTTGGGCACTCAGTCTCTAAAAGGTTCGCCATCACTGACTTAGACTTATATATCGCCCCATAATGTTTTACAGCATTCTCTCTGTGGTTTACAAATGCCAGCATATGGCCCCCAACAATCTGGGTCTTCATTTTACTGACCTCAGAAGGATGGAAGGCTGAATGAACCTTAAGCCTGTCCGGGTCAAACTACTGGCAGTGGGCAGAGCTTGCCTGCAATGCTGCCTTCTAACCACTACACCACCAGGGCTCCTGGTAACAACATCCAGTGTAGCAAAACATTGGCAAATTGCAAAATTGCACAGTCAGACTGAGATAACAATTGCAAACAATTACTTCCGCCCCTATTCTCCTCCCTAAACTTTTTTCTCCTTGCTGCAATCTCTTCCCCCTCCACCCTCCACCTCCACCCTCATTTCCACTGCAGAAGGAGTGTCAGGGTCACCTTCATTTTTGAAGGTGTTAAAAAAGGTAAAAGAAAGCTTAGATCTCATAAACAGCTCTACAACTGTTGCATTGCTTTATGTTCACCATACGTCTGCATCAAGTGAGTGAGTTTGTTCAGAAAGGACATTTATGAGGAGGGCCCTATCTGGTGGTCCTCCATACAATGTCTTCGCAAGTCTTTGGGATGTCACAATCCACCTTTGAAAGAATATGAAGTAGAGGGATCGTGGGAATTTAGAAGTCTTTGTTGTTGTTGTTGTTGTTAGTATTTCTTCCATAAGCTGCGCCTCAATATCATTAGTCTTTTGTGAATGTATTTTTTGAGTAACTTATCATTTTGCACACTGTGATGTTCATCAGATTTTGAACAATCATCCCCTGAAGATAGATAATAATGAGGAGGAGGAGGAGGATAGAGTCATAAAAGAAGAGAGAGAGAGAGAGAGAGAGAGAGAGAGAGAGAGAGAGAGAATGCCAATCATTCACAAAATTATTACAACAAAGAACAGTGTGGTTGCTTAGGAGTTTACTCACACTAGATTTCAAGTATATTCTCTCAGACCACAAAAATTCCTCTGTAACTCAGCGAAGGTACTATATATCAAGCAGAAAGATAAATGCATCATTTTACACTTGAGTTCACTGCACTTGAGTTTCAGTGCATTCCAGCTGTTCTTATTTTATAGTGTTTACCAGTTGTGAGCTCCTTTCTGCTTACAAAGAGACCCAGCACTGGCTATATGCAAATGCCTTCATCCAGCGTTTTTTTGCATGCTGGAACCACAAAGACCTCATTTGAATTGATAACAGGGAAGCTGAAAAGGAGAGTCAGGGGAAGGTCAAGTCTCTCACAACGCTTGGAAATTATTCAAAACTTTAAGAATAGGTGCTCAGTTTGAATATATATCTCAGACCAGGAAAGGTGTTATGAGATCATGATTTATTCAGAAGAACTAAGGGAAAGAAAGGGAACAAGACATGAGGTTATAAGCCTAATTGACAAATTAAAAATAAATAAACCCCAGGGTTTGAGGGATATCCATCCCAAGGTTCTTAAAGAGCTAAAATTGCCAGTCAATTGTGAGAAACAACACATTCTACAGAAGATTGGATTAGTTTCCCATATATCGGAAAATAAGTAATATAAAAGTATTTTTTTAAAAAATAATAATAATATGGGGACAGAGAAAATTATAGGCCAATTACCTTAATATCAGAACGATAGACATAATTATCAAAGAGAAAGCATGTAAAATAACATGAAAAGAAACTACAGTATCATGGTTTCTATAAGGTAAATCTTGTTCTACTAACTTACTCAACTTTTTCTGCGGGCATCAATAAACATGAAGACAAAATAATCTCATAGATTTGCATGTTTAGTGTATTTTAGTTTACAAAGAATACAAATTTGGCGACAACATTTCTCACTATAGTTCCTTGAGTAAGTAACTTCAGCAGTCTTAGGATATGAGGGCAAAGGCTATTACAACTGTGTAATTGGCTAAAAAAAAAAATGAGTGGGGGGGAAAAACCGATGTTTCAAAATTGGAGAAATGTTCAAAGTGAAGGTTCTCCCAAAGATCAATTTTAAGACTAGTGGATTACTACTTTTTGTTTGTCACAGAAAAAATATTTGAAGCTTGGAACCAACTTCCAGCAGAGGCACTGGGTGAATCATCAATAACTGAGATTAAACATGCTTAGGATAAACCCGTGTCCACAAGCCAACAAAAATGTAAAATAAAATAAAAATAAATGTGTAATATAAAAGTAATAATTAAAAAAATAGTAAACGCATACATTAAAAAGAAAACAAAAAAAGAAATGAACTCTAAGGGCAGACTTTTGAACCACTAAGTTTTTAAGAAGAGACTGGAAAAACCATTTGTCTGAAATGGTATAGGTTCTCCTGCTTCAGCAGTGGGATGGGCGAGAACAGAGGTCTCCAACCTTTTGGGCACCAGGGACCGGTTCTGTGGAGAGAGGTTTTTCCGTGGACCGGAGGTGCGTGGTTTTGTGTGCAGCCTGCATCCCACGGATGGGGCTTTGCTTGTTTGGACTGGTTGCTGGTAGGCCGCGGCCTGGTACTGGTCCATGGACCGGGGGTTGGGGACCCCTGGACTTGAAGACCTCCAAGGTCCCTTCCTATTCTATTCTATTCTATTCTATTCTATTCTATTCTATTCTATTCTATTCTATTCTATTCTATTCTATTCTATTCTATTCTATTCTATTCTATTCTATTCCATTCTATTCTATTCTATTCGATTCCATTCGATTCTAGTTCTATTCTATCTATTCTATTCCAGACCATCATTCTAGGTCATTCCATTCCTATTCTATTCTATTCTATTCTATTCTATTCTATTCTATTCTATTCTATTCTATTCTATTCTATTCTATTCTATTCATTCCATTCCATTCCATTCCATTCCATTCATTCCATTCCATTATTCTATTCTATTCTATTCTATTCTATTCTATTCTATTCTATTCTATTCTATTCTATTCTGGTCTGGTCTGGTCTGGTCTATTTCTATTCTATTTGTCTTTTTTTGCTCTCAGTTTTCTATGTCCCAAAGGTATTTTTTCAAATGGCAACTGGATACAAGCTACAACTGACTGAATAGGTGATTAGTCTCAGCCCACAGCTCACTCCCAGCCAGAAAAGAGGAGAGGTAGTTGGGGACCACCAGGAAGGTGAATAAAGATGACCAGGCTGAGCCCAAGGGCAGGGTCAAATGCACCATCAGTTTGCAGTCTCTACACCCCCGTAAGAGACCTAAGTCCACCCCCTTCTTAAAGTCCATTGACTCTTATCTGGCGCCAATTCGCCTTAACTGTTAGTAGCTTAGATTCTTGTGTATAGGTAGCATGAAATAAATCTGTAGTACTTTTGAACTCTATCCTGGTCCCTGATTTCTTGCACCTGACGTTAAATAAGAGTAGAGCAGTTTTGCAAAGAAGGAGTACATTGACCGTTCAACTCCTAAGAGAAGAGTGTGCTTTTGCACTCATGCATGAAGAATCAGTTGTATGGCTTTTTGTCTGTTAAACATAAGGGTTTCTACTCAGTGCAATGAGCTCCAGGTTCTTAGAGAGAAAGACCACTGTGTTAATTTTGAGACAACTGAACTGCTTACAAAGTCAGAGATGCTTGTAGATAAGACCTTCTGGGATGGAATAGCTTCATCCTACTCTCTGTCAGGCACCAAGAATCAGGACTACACATTAAATTCCAGTTAAGAAGATTTATCACTCAAGCCCATATGCAAAATCTACACAATTAACTGTCAGCACTAAATTGGCATTAGGTGAGAGTCAACGGAATTCAAATGGTGTTGAACTTGGAGCATTTGTGGACATGTAACGATTCTAGGCTGAGTCCTCTCTTGACTCTGTCCCCAGGCACTATCTCCTCTTCTCCTACACTCCCAGGATGACAGGTCCCTTGCTCTAATGGACTTCAGACCCTTGATCAAGACCCAGGAAGCAAGATTCACATGGAATTTAATAACAGGAAGAAGGAGTTAAACTATAGAAATTTGGAAATGAAATACGAGAATTGCTACCTTTGCTTTTGAGTATATTACAACAGAGTCTCTATAAGCTATTTTAATTTCTTTTTGACAGATTCCATAATTAATGGACTGAGATGAGGCTGAAAATGTCCATCTGTTCCTCACTGCTTTGAATCATTTCTTTCTTTCCCAGGTTCTGAGAATACCCTGTAACATCTGGGCAGCCCCACACACCCACTGTTTCAACAGGCAGCTAGCAAAAGGATCAAGGAATCCATGCCCTAATGAATTTAGAGATAAAGGGGCTGCTAAATTAAACATCTGCAAACATCTAGATAAAGTAGCCCTCCTTTTTCTTTTCAATAAAGTTAATAAGATATTGGGAGAACCTAGTTTCTTGGTTGCGAGGGGCTGATAGGAACTTGTCTCTTGCTATCTAGAAGAACATGGGACTTAGGGAAGGAAGACATCATTTCAAGGATTAAGGGAGAGTTCCTGTAGAAGACACTTAATCTTCAAATCATATTCCCTTGCAATAAGATAGAGGGTTTGAGTTGTAGGTGAGTTAATAATTAGAAACAAAGATGGGTTTGTGACAAGTATGTAAACATATGGTGACTTTCCTGTCTGGTTCAAAGGTTGTGAATATCATGTCAGAGACTAGTGGTGGTTTTTGACTTCGGGGATGTAGTCAACAAGATATGGAAGCCAAATATAGGCTCTTGGCTACAGACAGATGTCCAAGATTACCAAGGTAGCATTCCTAGAAATGCAGCCTTAGCTAGACAGACACAGATCTGAAGGCATAGATTAGATGGTGATATCAAACAGGGGGAAATGTTTTGGAACAAGTCAAGCAAGAGAAATTGAATGAGAAACGGGCTATTTGTGCATAATATCAAAAAAGATGGTAGGCACTAACCATTTCTCATCCTCAGCAAATTTAAGATCTGTGGACTTCAATTCCCAGAATTCCCCAGCCCTGAGCATAAGGCACAATTTAGACCAGGGATGTCAAACTGCCGGCCCACAGGCCGGATGCGTCATGGCGAAACTGCGCCCACCCCATTGCTGGCAATGGAAAAAAAGTCGTGATATGTCGTGACACGTCACGTGACGTTGCGAGTTTGACACCCCTGATTTAGACCAACAGGAAGACAATTGCCCATTTGATTCTGGACAACAAACTGTAAATAACTTCCTCTCCTACCAACTTTCTGTCTTCTAGACATTGTTAGGAACATCATTTTCTTTAGGACTTACTTAATTTATTAACAAGTTTCACTTATAACACAGCCTAGTTTCCTCCTATAGTCACTACACTCACCTTGATGCTTAGTCTCTGCCCTGTTCCTATCCATTAAACTTGTTTTACTCTGATGATAAGTTTGTAATTGCCTCCCCTGTTGGCTAGGAGTTGAAATCCACAAGTCTTAAAGTTACCAAGGTTGGATACCCCTGAACTATTCACTTCATCTGTAATTCCCTCCTTCTTAGATCACGTAATCTGCAAGCAATCCACATATACATACCCATATAGAGCCTCGGTCAATTAGCCAATCAACCCTCCTTAAATGCAGCTGATTAGCAGCTGCACAAAATTCTTTCGTGGGACTCTACTTGGAAAATGTGAACTGCAATCCATGCTATAATAAATGTGTTAATCTTGAAGCAGACATGAGATCTTTTTCTCCTCCACCATCTCTACCTGTATATCACTTAAGCATCTCAGTCTGTTCTACAGGACATCTTTAGTTTCTGCCTTCTGCTCCTTTTCTCAATACAATACTTTAAAAGGCGAACCCTTCCTGGGTGTTCGGTAACATTCTATGTCACAAATCTGGAGAGATAAGTTAGACCATTATTTGTGAATTGTGTGTGATCATCACTTCTGATTAGATACCACGTGATTGTGCTTAAGTTTCTATACTTTGGGGTAGCCCATGGATTTTACATTTGAATGACAATAGTTATAAATTATAAATTCACTAGCTCAAGTGTAAAGCGTTTCTGATTTTGACTAATTCCAGCAAAGCATAATAATGCAGTTTCAATTTAAAAGACTGATCGCAGCTGCTTTAAGACAGGAAGTGGATTATTTCAATCTTCCTGCAGACTCCGGAAGAAGGGGCAACATAAATCCAAGGTTCACCTAGACTGATTGAATATCTCTAAATTACATATTGTGCTATCTTCCTTCCTTCTGTATTTACCATGTTTCCCCGAAAGTGAAACCTACCCCGAAAATAAGCCCTAGCTTGATTTTGGGGGGTAGGCCTAATATAACCCCTACCCCCAAAATAAGCCCTAGTTTTGGGGTGAGGCGCATGCCTAAAAATCAAGCTAGGGCGGGGGGTGGAGCTGCCCCATGCGCCCCACACCCGCTTACCGTTGCAGTCAGGTCTTCCATGAATCGACACCAGCCTCTCCTCACTGGCCCTCTTCTTCTGCGGTGCCCCCTAGCCTGCATTTCACCATCAGAGGCCTTTCCAGAAGGCCTCTGCAGCCGAGAACCGAGCTACCGATTCAATCCATAGCTCAGTTCTTGGCTGTGGAGGACTTCCGGAAAGGCCTCTGATGGCAAAATGCAGGCTGCAGCTCCATTGTCAGCTGCAGAGGCATTTCCTTCGGCCGCAGAAGAAATGGGCCAGCTGGATAGGACTGTTGGTGCTGCCACCGCGAGGTGAGACCGTGGAAAAGACACCCCCCCAAAATAAGACCTGGTGCCTCTTTTGGAGGCAAAAATAAATAAATAAATAAGACCGGGTCTTATTTTCAAGGAAACAGGTTGTAAACCCACTTAAAAACTAATGGTAGGATGTGGCAGCCAATGAGGGTGGGATCTCTCTGTTGCCAGGCCCTTGTGCAGATTTGAGGTGAGAGAGAGGAAGAGTCATTGCAAGACAATGGGGAGAATATTGATGGGGGTTTATACTGAGACGATGATGAGCAAAGGTACCACTGGGAGCTATAAAAAGGAATCTTGGCATTGCAAATTGTCCCTCTCTGGGATGGAGAAAAAACTAAAATAATTCTTTTGCAATACTTGTTGAGGTTAAGTTCCAGTATTTCCGCTTCTTATCTGTGCATGTTTCAGCATTAGACAACTCTGAGTCTCACCTATAGGTTGACTTTCTAAAGCCTAAACAGTACAGGTAATCCCCGAGTTGCGAGCATTCCCTTAGCGAATGTTCGAAGTTACGCGATAAGCGCCCCTAGTGCTTATGAGCAAATCCCAAAATTACGAATACTGCAGCACCATGGCAGTCGTTCACCCTTACGAGTGACCGCAGTGGCGCTGCAACATTCATCCTGCTTATTCCCTCCCTCCCCACCCCCGCCCCGGGTAGCCCTAGGCGCTAGGCTTTCGATATTCACCCTGCGAAGTTCTAGATCCTTTGCTTTCTTGGCTGCTCCAGGCCTTCGGTGTGTTCACAGAGAATGGAGGCCTAAAGTAATGAAGATCACACGAGATCAATGATGCGAGATCTCATCCTACTGATCTCGTGTGATCTCGTGGTACTTTACACCTCTACTTTCTGCAACAGAGAATGGAACCAAAACCAGGGGATGCTTCCACGTGCCTCCGGAGGCTGGATCCAGGCGCCAGAGGACTTTTCCAGGCTGCTGCTGCCCGGATTTGAGGCCAGGGGACGCTTCCACGGCCCTCCAGATGCCTCAGATCCGGGCAGCAGCAGCCTGGAAAAGGCCTCCGACACCTGGATCCGGCCTCCGGAGGGCCGCGGAAGCCTCCCCCGGCCTCAGATCCAGGTAGCAGCGGCCTGGAAAAGGCCTCCGGTGCCCGGATCAGGCATCCAGAGGGCCGTGGAAGCATCCCCCAGCCTCAGATCCGAGCGGCAGCAGCCTGGAAAAGGCCTCCGGTGCCTGGATTGGGCCTCCGGAGGTATGCCGAAGCACCCCCCGGCCTCATTTTCGGGCGGCAGCAGCCTGGACAAGGCCTCCGACACCTGGATCCAGCCTCCGGAGGGCCGCAGAAGCATCCCCCGGCCTCAGATCCAGGCGGCAGCAGGAACCGCGGCAGAGAGGAGATGGATCTTTTCAAGGTGAGTCCAGCGTGGCATGAAGGGAGGGGGAAGCATGAAGTATTTTAGTGGGTCAGGGAGGCCTTGGGGGCCTGTTCCATCACTAGGCTCTCCATGGCCTTTCCCACCCTGAGATACCTCATATTCACTTAACGAGCAGGGAGTGATCTCGTTCGAGGTACGAGATTCACCCCCACAGGTTTTCGAGTTACAAATGGAATGTGCAGGCTCCATATGGGAAAAAGACTGGAAATAAATTATTTGCATCGATATGTCCTGATGACAATTTTAAAGAAAACAAAAAAAGTGTTTGCATAAATTGAAGAATTATTTCCTATGTTGTGATTGAGAGGTTATGTTGGGGGAGGGGGGCGATGACAACTTCCTCATTGGCTCAAGGGGGCGATTCGTTCAAAAAGGTTAAGAACCACTGTTCTAGTACAACACTCTGCTCAAGCAGGGGACCCTATACCATTCCAGACAAATGGCTGTCCAATCTCTTCTTAAAACCTCCAGTGATGAAGCACCCACAACCTCTACAGCAGGGCTTTTCAACCTTTTTACTGATTGTACCACTTTTAGGATATGGCAATATTCGAGTACCACCTAACAAGGTGTCAAAAACTTGGTGACAAAAAAAAACCTGTTCAAAGTTGCAATTGCACTGAAATGACTTATGACCATTTTCCACACTTATGACCATTGCAGCAACAGGGTCATGTGATTTATATTTGGATGCTTGGCAACTGATTCATTTTTATGATGGTCACAGTGTCCCAGGGTCATGTGATCCCCTTCTGCAACCTTTTGACAAGCAAAGTCAATGGCAGAGCTGCTGGTGGCCAACTGCTAAGGCGGGACTTCCTTCCCTCCCTTCCCTGCCTCCCTTTTTCTCATTCCCATCTCCTTCTGAAGGAAGAATTTGAACCCCCCCCCCATATTTTTCCTCTTCCATATATTGATCAAACAAGGAAAGGCCTCCAGAGACAGAAAAGACAAGCTGCTGAGTGAACTAGCTTAAAAAGACACTTCCCCTTTAAGAATTAGCTACTGGCTAGAAAGGAAAGTAAGGAGCCCAGCTGGCACTTAAGGAAGAAAAAAAAATGTAAGTACTGGCTGCTGGCTAAGGCAGCCTCCCCAAATGGCTCCATTGGTAAGTAAAATCTGCAGCTCCAGAGGACTCTCTCACTGTAAGTCTTTGCCTGTGCTGGCTCTTTCCCTTCCCCACTACACTTGGCTAGGCAGGGCTGCGTACCAGCTGCCACTCATTAATGTACCACAAGTGGTACGTGTACCACAGGTTGAAAAGCCCTGCTCTAGAGCACGGGTGTTAAACTCGCGACGTCATGTAGTGTGACTTTTTCCCCATTGCCGGCAATGGGGTGGGCGCAGTTTTGGCATGACGCATCAGGCCGGCAGTTTGACACCCCTGCTCTAGAAGCAAGCCATTCCACTGATTAATTGTCAGGAAATTTCTCCTTAGTTCTAGGTTGGTTCTCTCCTTGATTAGTTTCCATCCATTGCTTCTTGTCCTGCCTTCAGGGGCTTTGGAGAATATACTGTATTTTTCCGTCTATAAGACGCACCCTTGTATAAGACGCTCTCCGCGCCGATCAACTATTCGGTGGAGCGCCGAACAGCTGAGCCGGCAAATCCACAAGTTCGGCCGGCCGAAGATCTTGCCCCATCCCGTTAGTGGGAAGCCCACAGGGGCTTGACACCTCTCACCAGGCAGCATGGCAACCGACACAGGCATGCCCTGGGAAGTGGAGGTTACCATTATTTTTCCGTGTATAAGTCGCACATGATTTTTGAAGAGAGTGTTTGCAGGAAAAAATAGTGTCTTATATACGGAAAAATACAGTAGGTGACCCCCTCTTCTTTGTAGCAGTCCCTTAGATATTGGAATACTATCATCTCATGCCTAGTATGTCTCTTCATTAGACTGTTGTTTTATCCATTCAATCATGTGCAACTCTTGGTGACTTTATCAGCAACTATTCTCCATGCTACTCTGTCAAGCACAATTTCTTTCAGTTGTTGTTCATCTTTGTATCAGATTTGATGTTATCAAGCTAGTGTGTTCTTTGCTTGCCCTTCTTCTTGTTTCACTAACCATTCCTAGCATCATTGACTTCTTCAATGAATTTGCACACATGACATGACCAAAGCAATTCAAACGTAGTCTTGTAATTTTCTTCATTAGACTAGACATACCCAGTTCCTGCAACCGTTCTTCATTCTTTCATTTTGCCTTCATTCTCTTTCACATTTATTAATCAGTAACCATTTTTTCATTCCAACTTAGTTCCTCATACCATTCTAGAAACCACTCAATCATTGTGATTTCAAAACTCTCTAATTGGATCCTTGTTATCTTTGCCCTCCATTTTATTTTCCTTTCCTTTTTTTCTTATTTAGCAAGTTACACACTTGTTAGAAAGTCATATAAATCATCTTTGCTTCTGTGTTTAGTTACTGTTTTTACAAGTACTTTCTGAGCTCCAAATTGTATTTTCAAGCTTACTTTAGGCAAACAAAAGCTGGTTTTCTTTCAAATACTTCAAATAACCTGTTTGATTGTTGTAATTTCCATTAAATAATGAATGCTGTAGATTTGTCCAATTTCTTTATTCCTTTAACAGTAATCTCCCTAACTTCAAGAGTGCTTGCTATTCACAGTTCAAGTTCCCCCATTGGTTTAAATGTAATTTATGAATATCTACATGGAAATGAGTGCAATGTATATTGCAGTAGCCAGCATAGGAGCAATAAAAGTTATCCAAAATGCAGAAGACCAGTTTCATCAAAAATCAATTAATCCTTTGGAAAAGAAAATTTTTTTTTTTACAGCATATCATTAGGAACCTTAGGAGACTACAAATATGGAAAAGTAAAATAGAACAGGGTTCCAAATCTCCACTGAAAATCAGAATAACAAAATAACAGAGTTGGAAGGGACCTTGAAGGTCTTCTAGTCCAACTTTCCACTCAAGCAGGAGACCCAATACTATTTCAGACAAGTAGCTGTCTGGTCTCTTTTTAAAAGCCTCCAGTGATGGAGCACCCACAACTTCTGAAGCAAGACATTCCACTGATTAATTGTTCTCACTATCAGAAAAATTTTCCTTATTTCTAGGTTGGTTCTCTCCTTGCTTAGTTTCCATCCATTGTTTCTTGTTTTGCCTTCTGGTGCTTTGGAAAATAGCTTGATCCCCCTCTTCCTTATGGCAGCTTCTCAAATATTGGAAGACTGCAATCATGTCACCCCTTGTCCTTCTTTTCACTAGATTAGACATACCCAATTCCTGCAACTGTTCTTCAAATGTTTTACCTTCCAGCCTCTTAATCATCTTTGTTGCTCTTCTCTGCACTCTTTCCAAAGTCTCAACATCTTTTTTATAATGTGGTTACCAAAACTGGATGCAGTATTCTAAATGTGGTCTTTATAAAGTGGTACTAAACAATACTAAAACAGTACTAAAATCTATCAGGCCTGTCCAACTAATAAGAGATTCTTAAAGTTTACATTCCTAGATTAATCATCCATAAGACACAATCCAGCAACTCCAACTGATGTACATAATCGGTTCTCACTTCTTCTTCTTCTTCTTCTTCTTGTGCCATATATGTTATCGGACATTGGCGATCATGTTGGCGATCCTGTTTTTATCAGCAGCCGCACGAAAAAGTGCTGCTGAGTTTTGTCCAAACCGGTCCCTTAGATTTTGAAGCCGTGATGTTCTTCTTCTGCCTGGACCTCGTTTGCCTTCAATCTTTCCCTGGAGGATTAAATGGAGTATGCCGTATTTTTCTGGGTTTCGCATCACATGTCCGAAATATTCTAACTTTCGTTTTTTAATTGTTTTGATTATTTCCCTTGGCTTTCCCAGGCGGCTTAAAACCTCCTCATTTCTGATCTTGTCCACCCAGCTTATACGTAACAGCCGCCTGTAAATCCACATTTCAAATGCTTCCAGTCTCTTCAGGTGGCCTTCCGTCAGAGACCAACTCTCTACTCCATAGAGCAGTTCTCACTACTCAGAAAAAATGAATCAGAAAAGGACTTAGAGATGGGACAAACCAGGAATAAACTTCTTTGAAGAGAATTAGAAGAGGTAGAACAGAGATTACAGGTAGTCCTTTATTTACAACCAGTCACTTAGCGACCAATCAAACTTATAACAGACCTCCCCAGAGCTACTTACGACCCAGTTTTGAAGTTCCAACAGCTACTTCCTCTCTCTCCCCCCCCCTCCCCACAGTGACATGCTCACATTTTGGGTGTTGGCAACCAGCCCGCATCTACAACCATTTGCAGCATCCCCCAGTTACATGACTGCAATTTATATTTTTTGCAGGAAACAGGTCTTTACTTCCAGTTTCTGGCAAAAAAAAACAAAAAAACACCATCATCCATTGGGTACAATGGGTTCACTTAACAATTGTAGCATTTCTTTAACAACAGTGGCATTCACTTAATGACTGTCGCAAAAAAGATCACAAAATCAGATGCTGTCACATGGTGACCTACTTAAAAGACTGCCACAACTTTTGACCGTAATTCCGGAGTCAATTACGGTGATAAGGCAAGGACTACCCGTCCTGTAAACTTAGCAAAGACAGTGTTCCAGGGCCCACTTCCATTTCACCATTGCTCAATTATATACTGCCAACATCAATTTCCTATGTGACTCTCCTGCCATCATCCGTATCTCATCCCCAGCCCAGTGAGTGAGGAAGCAACCTTGAATTGCACTCATTTAAAAGAGTATATTCTCCAGCATTCATTAAATTTGGTTAAAGACACTGGAGGGCTGGCAGCCTTGGTTCGAGATCCGAGATCCGTGCAACAGGGTGAGCTCCCATTACTTGCCCCAGATCCTGCCCACCTGGCAGTTTGAAAGCATGCAAATGCGAGTGTCATGGTTCTGACAGGTGAAACTCTTCAAAAGAACTTCAAGGCATGTTTACCTTAAAGAATATTTATTTTGAGTAGCATAACATCGGCACTGCATAATCGAAGCCAAAAACTGAATTCCCCTCCCCTGAGCACAATTCCCTCCTCCAATTAACAGTCATAAATCACATTCCCCAATTAGCTTGAAGCGCGGGCTTCCTCTCCAGTTCTCCAGCCCGCCAATTCCTTATCAGCTCTGGTTACAATAACCTTGTTTTTCACGCTAGGTCTAAAGTTGTTATGTCTAGCTGGACTCTCGTTCACATCCCCCCTCCCAGCATCATCTAACTCTAAAATCAAAAGGTAAAAGATGGCTACATTTCCATCTGTTGTCAATGCAAAAACATCCAATGTTAACAGCGTTGACAGCGAGTAGATTAATAGGTACCACTTCACTGGGAAGGTAACACCATTTGGAAATAGCCATGCTGGCCACATGACCTCAGAAATTGTCTTTGGAAAACACTGGGTTTTTCGGTCAAGAAATGGAGATGAGCACCATGTCCTAGAGTTAAAAACGATTGACAGGGAAACCTTTACCTTTACCTAAAATAGTATGATCTCCAGCCTTCGTACATTGTCTAACAACACCCTCCAAGTTCTGTTCTACAAAATCTCAAATTCTGCAGAACAAATTTTTTTACAAGCTCAGATCTCAAATCCACCCATCATCAAGAGGTAAATTCAAGTATAGTAATGTTTAGAGAGAGTGCTGGAAACTGCAGGATTTCTTCTTCAGCCATCCGAAGGATCTTTCTTTATCTAAGGGAACTGAGTGGGTCCAAAGCTGCCAACACACAGTTATTAGATCTTGAGACCATTTCATAGAACACTTTCAAATTGTTCAGGGAAGACTGGTGTTCTATGGAAGATATATATTTTATGAGCCGCTAGAAAAACGGCAGAATATTGGAGTCAGCTATAACATTTCTAGGATATGGATAGAGGGATCATAGAATCAAAGAATTGGAAGGAGCTATTTAGGTCATCATATTCAACTCCCCAGGAATCCAGATTAAAGCATCTTTGCAAGATGGTTGTCTTGAACACCACTGATGAAAAGAAATCCATCACTCCTCTAGTTGAATTGTTCTTACAGTTGGGGTGTCTTTTCTACAATTTAACTGGAATCCATATTGCTGTAATTTAAGTCCATTATTTTGTATCCTGCACTCTGGAATAATAAAGAACAGACCTCAATCTCCGTTCTTTTGTCATCTTTCCAGGTACTGAAACTCATCTCTCTCCTCCCTCTACTGATATATATATATACTATATTCCCATATTATTTTTTCAATCTCTCTTGATAAGATTTACATTTTTTGTTCCTGTTCTTATTTATTATCCTTCTCCAAACCCATCTCAGTTCATCTTAAACCTTTGAGGTGGGATCTGACCAGTGTAGATCTGTGCAGGAACACACACACACACACACACACACACCTGGAACTATACTTCATTAATTCAGCCTAAATTATGTTTGCCTCAATAAAATTACATCAGGTTGGGCTGAGAATGTGGCTCCTGGTTACCTCTCCATTATGTCCCCATCACAAAGAATAGATGACCTCAAGATGATCCAAATTTATCTCCCATATGTAGAATGTTTTAATTTTCAAAAAGGAAATACATTTCCGAAAAGGAGATTAAGTCTATAGAGTTTGAGGGTTCCTTGAAATGCTCCAGTTCCAAAATGCTCCTGCAAGAAGTTAAGATTAGGTTGAATGGTTTATCTACAGGTTGTGTGTTTATATGTTTACTTACAGTAACATCTACACTATGACATTCTCACAAAAGTAAACCCTCCTTCTTCAACCAACTCTCCATTGTTGTAGATCAGAAAAAGAGAGCAGAGCTAAGAGGTATTTAGCTGCGCTGATCTCATTCGTCCTACATATTAGTTAAAATAAACAGAAAAAGACTGGCTGTGCATTGTTTGCAATTTTGGGATTAGGAAAAGGTTGCTAGATTTAATTCCAAACATTATTTAATTTCATAAATCACACTTATTTTCTATATTTCTTGGCTTTTCATACTTCTTCCATCCACCTTATTTCAGACCTTTGGTTCTACGTATCCCACCTCTGTTATGGAGAAGCAGATAGCCCCAGTGGCTCTATCTGCCTGTCTCTATTCTAGTACTGTATGTTAGAGTCACAGTTCCCATTTTGCCCTTGTCTTCAACCAAATATCCAGATGCATCAAGATTCCTACATTTTTAGTAATTGTATATAGTGGAAATTTAAAGATGCAGTTTTTCTCTTCTTCGCACCAGAAGGGGCACTTTTTGATGATTAAAAATAAAACAGCTAGTCCATATTAGTATCTCATTAACCCTAACCCAAAGTTTTCATTTGCTTACCTGTGCAAAAATACAGCACGGTGCACACGATGCACTATTTCAACACAAAACACACTGTGCATTAATTGCGACTGATTGCAAGGTGTATTTAACAGTCGAATCCCACCTGATATACTTTCTTTCCAGCCACCAATGGGATTTGTAAAAGCAAAGGATCGGCCTGATTGAAAGCAGACAAGACATAAAATTGGCATGCATTTGAAAAAGGAGACCTTTGTCACATTTGCTATTGATAAGTCGGACATCAGGAGGCAGCAAACAGCCCACCCTGTTGTCAAGAATGAAACTGCCATTTCCTGTCTGTATGATTGGAATGGAAATGAAAAAAGCAACTCCGTTAAGAAAATCTTGGTTAATTCTGAAGAATGAGATCTTTTATACTAGTCCACATAGAATTCAGATGACATGTTTTCAGATCGAAGAATTCCGTGGCTGGCTTTTGTGTATTTACAGGAATTCTGATACTAACACTTGGTTTAAATGTTGCACATACATCAGTTTAAGATTAATTACCATATTGGATGTGATACCGTTATAATCCTATGCACACGTTATTTCTAAAGAAATGCAAGAACACTGCTAACAAATCACTGAAAGAGCTATTTCAAATCTATTCACACTGTAATAGCAACCAAAAAGAAGAGTTGTTTTTTTTTTAACCAGCTAGAATGTTTCATTCTTTGACTATGGAAAATGATAAAGCAAGGCTGAATAAACTAATCTGTAAACTTTTCAATATACAATACCTGCAACATATTTTACAAGAACTGCTGCACAATACTGATAATACAATATTCATTACAAAGGAACAGCTTTTTTTACCAGATTTAAGCAACTGGCAGGACTACTACTAATCAAAGCATGAAAAACATCTACATGCTATTCTGAACTTTATTATTTTCAGTAAATTATTTTGCACTAACAACCACGTTTTCATGTTTATTCATCAGGACTATTACAACATCTCACAGTGTGTAATTAAAACCTCAAATCTCTGCATAACATAAACACAGTTTCCCAAATCCGGCAAATACAGCTGAAAGCTTCATAGATCCAGTTCCTCAATAGGACTCAACTTAGGCATGAAAACAATGCATAAACTTACTGTTGTGTTGTCTAGATGGTCCAACTGCCACACCGAAAAAAAGTGTTTCATAAAACTACGAATTGTTAGCAAATGGGAAAGAATATGTCCAGCTTTTAGTCAAGTATTATTATTTTTTCCTTCGACCCAAATCATGAGTGTGATAAGTAAATATATATAGATGATTCGGGAAGCCATTCCATTGGAATATTGAAGAGATGGACCAGGAGTTGTCCTCTTTAAAAACCAAAATATTAAGCCTTGGAAGTCCAACTGATGAGGTCGGTCAGTCTTGCTTGTTAAATATGATGTACAAAAAGGAGACGATTGAAATCCAAAATAATTTTAAGGCTTTATCCAAATTCAAATTCTGCTGTCTTTCTCTTCCTCTCTTCTTTTATGGTTTTTTTTTTCCCCATTCCCCATTCTTATTTCCTTCCCACAAAATGCGTATCTGTTTGTTCTTCCCGTGTCCTGGATAAGGCCTGGTTTTGAAATGCATTACAGGCTCTCCACACAAGGCAGCTTTCACTGCATGTAGAGTCCCACCAAGGCCCAGCTTTAAAAGCTACTGGTTCTTTTTTTTTTTTTTCCCCTTTATTTCTTTAGCCTACCTCACAAAAGAAGGGTATTTTGTAAATTACCAGCTCGTTCAGATCAACAAAAGGTACTTTCATAGAAAGCCCCATTTGATTTTGCTCAAATTTGATTACAAGGATGGAGGAAAAAGGAGAGGAAGTCAAAAAGAAAAACCCCAGATGGCTTTTTTCATTCATCTCACTGAATGAGCTTTATCTGTGCCTTTTGAAACTGTAGCAGTGGAAAAGCATTTCTGTTGGCTTAAAAAACTTGACAAAAATTATTGGTTTGCCATTTCTCATGTAACTGCCATTGGGAACTAGATGAAAAGGCTCTTTTTTTTCCGCGGGATCGCCTGCTTGCATCAAAATAATGGAGATTAGGTATTTCATTATAAATTACAGTGGGAGATAGAGAGAGGCTGTCATATTAATAGCAACCTGCTCGTGGTCTTCAGTGGTAGCTATTCTCCTAAACAAAGGACCAAGAGGGTTGTCTATTGAACTTGTGCTTTAAGGCCCGATCAATTTTCTATCATCAAGGCGAAAGGTGAGATCTGGAACAAAAGACTTCACACATGAGTGACCTCATGAGCTGAGAGATAAAACAGCTTAAAGAAACAAAACACATCCTGAAATTATGGGTGATAAACTGTAAAAAAAAAAATAGGGAGGAGGAGGAGGAGGAGGGGAAGAAAGACGGGGAGTGGGGAGGGAAGAAGGGTTGATCTATAATTCTTCCTTTTCTAGGCACATGGACACATTAAAAGCTACTTGTTTTCAAGCATGGCATAATTGCAGCATTTGTTTCGCAAGGCTCTGCCTTGAATCTTGTTGTGTACTCCTTCCTCAACAGGGTTCCAGTAATTTCATTCATGAGTAAGCATGCTATTGTGTATAATTCAGGATGCCTGAGAGCCATACCTATAAATATCCCCATGCTAAGGGTTACCGTTGGTGACAACTGCAGTTGTGGTTACTTGTGAGAGACAAGTTGTGTAGGATAGCTTTGGCATGGGACAACATCCTGCGTTACACAAATGGACAAACTAAGGGCCACTTCCCATCCAACTAATGAATGTCTGTATTCCTAGGATCCTGTCTATCAACCCTGTAGCTCAGTGGACTCCCTATATAAGGAAGTGTAGACCATCTCTAATTAAAACCTCTAATGGCTAAAAGAAACGTGTGTTAGATCAGTATTTCCAACCTTAACCATATTAAGATGTGCAGACTTCAACTCCCAGAACCCCCCCCCCAGCCTGAATGCTAGCTGGGGGGATTCTGGGAGTTGAAATTGTACATCTTAAAACGGTCAAGGTTGAGAAATATTGTCTTCGATCTTGATAAAAGGCTGCCAGTTTGGGCTGCAAGCACTAAACTAATGAATTACTAGGGAACCACAGTTTACTAGGATCATTGGCACTGACCTATGACCGTTTTTCACACGACCATTGCACCATCTCCGTGGTCACATGATCAAAATTCAGGTGCTTGGTAACTAGCTCATACTTGCAGTGTCCTGGGATCAGGTTATCCCCTTTTGCAACCTTCTGACAAACCAAGTCAATGGGGAAGCCAGATTCACTTAACAACCATATTACTAACTTAACAATTGCAGTGATTCACTTAACAACTGTGGCAAGAAAGGTCGTAAAATGGGGCAAAACTCACTTAACTGTCTCGCTTAGCAACAGAAATGCAGGGCTTAATTGTGGCTGTAAGTCAAGGACTATCTGTACGACCATAACGTAGCCTGCCCATTACGATTGTATGTCATGACGGTTGTAAATCAGGTCAATCATGTGACTGGCCCAATTTTACGACTTTTATTTGCAGCAGTCATTAAGCAAATCCATTGCTCACCATGGAGTGGTTTTGCCCAAGACCTGAAGTAAAGCAAAACCATCATAAATGTCAAACAAGGATTGAGCATAATGCTCATTGCATCTTGCTGTTGGAGAGGTTACTCAGTTGCACAGATTCCCAGTCCATTTCTGGAATCAATTCAAAGTCCTGGGACTCAGGGACTTAAGGAAGCATCTATCTGTCTATATTCAGAAGTGAGTCTTCTTTGCATAATGTCATCACTGAGATGTTGAAGCTGACTGTTGCAAAAAGCACACTCTCGGTAAGGCAGTCCTAACTCTAATCAATATTTATGGAGATACTCAATCATCCAGGTCATGGTCATCCCAAAAGTGCTTTTTTTCAAAAAGGCAACTGGAATTTCTTGGAATTTTTTTGGGGGGGACGGATGGAGAAATGTTTCACTTCTCATCCAAGAAACTTTTTTAGTTTTTTAGGGGGGGGAAAAACCAAGAAAGTCCACTTGCCTATTGGAAAAAGCACCCAAGGGACAACTCTAAATAACTTTGACACGTTCACCCTTCCCATCTTATCTTGGAGACATTTTGGCTTCTTTTTTTTTTTAATCCATTGAAAAAATGGGTTATTTTTTACCAGTAATTTGCTATTTGCTATTATTGTAGTCTTTGCTGTATTCAGATGGTTGATATTATGATGAAATGTTCCTATGCTATATGATATTCTGAGAGTTACTTTGGTACCCTGGTTAAAAATACTGGGTTAGAAACTGTAAGAGATGGGTAATAATAATTCTCTCTCATCCCCTAGGAAGAAGGCGGCAACGATTTCTGAGAATCTTGCCAGAAGAACTGCAGGATTCATGCAAGCACTTGCCAGGAGTCAAGATTGACTGGAAGGTCACACACACACACACACCAATTCTAATTGCTATTATGAATCACCCTTGGAAATGAACAGAACAATGTAATTATAAAAAAATTAAAATGTGTTGGCATCATCAATGCCCTCTACTGAAGCTAAACAAATTCTCAAAATAAATGTCTTTTTTTTTTAAATGCAGAAAAGAATGCTAAATCTTTGAAGAAAATCACTGACTAAATAATAAAGTCAGTGGAGAACTGAAGTGCCAGTTTGAGACACTTGTCCAGCAGCTCATTTCCAAGTTATTGTTGGGTTGGTGACTGATACGTTTGGGTAGACTGATCCTAGTTGTGGTGAGATAGAGAGGCATAAATATGAAAAGAGAAAAGAGAAAATAATAAAGTCAGTGGAGAACTGAAGTGCCAGTTTGAGACACTTGTCCAGCAGCTCATTTCCAAGTTATTGTTGGGTTGGTGACTGATACGTTTGGGTAGACTGATCCTAGTTGTGGTGAGATAGAGAGGCATAAATATGAAAAGAGAAAAGAGAAGTTGTAAATTTCAGGAAAAGAGAGATTGTCAACTCCTATTTCCAGCCTGGCTACCCCAATACGGAGTCCTGATGTCTGAACCATTGGTGATCTTAGCCTTAATCATCGCTTCATGATGGTAAACTCCATCAAGGTAGTCCTCAACTTATGACTACAACTGAGCCCAGAATTTCCATTGCAGAACAAGACAGTTATTAAGTGAGTTATGCTTTTTATGCCACAGCTGTTAAGTGATTCATTGCAGTTGCTGTTAAGTGAATCATGCAGTTGTTAAGCAAATCTGGCTTCTCCCATTGACTTGGCTTGTTAGAAGCCAGCCGGGAAGGTTACAAATGGTGATCACATGACTCTGGGACAATGAACCAATTGCCAAGCGTCGAAATTTTGATCACGTGACCATGGGGATGCTGCAACAATCATAAGTGTGAAAAACGGTTCTAAGTCACTTTTTTTCAGTGCCACTATAACGTTGAATGGTCATTACACAAAAGATTGTAAGTTAAGGATCACCTGTAATTACTTGGTGGTGATGGATGAACAGGTGGTCTGGAATTGGGGTGATGTCCTGAGCCTGCGCCATGACAATGATTGCTGAGGAATTTGGGAACTTTCCTGAGGAATTTGGGAACTTTAGCCAAAAGAGGTGCCTAGAACAGGCATGTCAAACTCGCGACGTCACGTGATGTCGCGCGACGTATCCCGACTTTTTCCCCATTGCCAGCAATGGGGTGGGCACAGTTTTGTCATGACGCATCCGGCCTGCGGGCCAGCAGTTTGACATGCCTGGCCTAGGACGCCAATGGAGGAAGACAAAAAGTCAACCCTACTGAGTTTTAGGTACAACTCCAAATTTGGATATACACCATCCCAGCAGTAGAAGCAGAACGCTGGGGGTTGTTGGCCAGCGACTTTGTCAGGGTGGCCATCTCCTTTATGGGGAGGATGGATAGCCTCTGGCCCCAGTGTCAGTTCTCCACATCATTTTGTGACCAATGCATTCAGATTCCCCAAAGTCTTGATTCTTCATTGGTGTAAATCAGGGGTCTTCAAACTTGGCAACTTTAAGACTTGTGGACTTCCTCAGCCAGCCTTGAAGTCCACAAGTCTTAAAGTTGCCAAGTTTGAAGACCCCTGGTGTAAATCAATGTGGTGATGACTTTTGATGTTAGCTGGTTCCCTGTTGGCCTAAAGACTCTGGATATGTTGCATTCCAACATGATGCCTAGGCCAGGGGTAGGCAACAACCTTGGCTGTTTTATGACTCGTGGACTTCAAATCCCAGAATTCCTGAGCCAGCATGGCTCAGCTTGGAAACTCTCCCTTTCCCCTCAGCATGGCTGGCTCAGGAATTCTGGGAGTTGAAGTCCACGAGTCATAAAAGACCCAAGGTTACCTACCCCTGGCCTAGACCTATAGGCTAAATGCAAACCCCCTTGGAGTCCTGTGCTATCCCTCGCTACCCCTGTCTCAGTTATTTTCCCCTGAATTATCTTCCCCTAGGCCAGGGTGTCTCCAAACTTAGCAACTTATGGACTTCAACTGCCAGAATTCCTCAGCCAGCAATGCTATGATTCTGGCAATACTTGACAAATATTGTCCAGTCTCCAATGTCTCACTTTTGGGTAACACTGTTGAGAGGATGGTGGTGAGTACGTAGCAGATTAGAAGAAGCAGATCATGCAGGGTCTTTTCATTTCAGGGAGTCCTTGGTGCTGTCTGAGCTTGGTTGTTTTCTTGCAGATGGTTTTATTACTCAAACTAGGTAATATCATCAGTGATGCTACCATTGATGACGTTACCTAGTTGGGTAATGAAACGTCTGCAAGAAAACAACCAAGCTCAGAGAGCACCAAGGACCCCTCTTTCAATCCTGAGCTACAAATATCTTCTTTTCTTGGCTTTTCATTTCAGGGCTTGGCATAAGATGTGGTAGTCCTCAATGTAAAGTCATTGGTTTAGTAACCGTTCGAAGTTACAACAGGACTGAAAAAGTGACTTATGACCATTTTTCCACCCTTACGACTATTGCAGCACCCCATGGACACATGATAAAAATTTGAATGCTTGGCATTGGCTCCTACTTACGACAGTTACAGTTGACCTCGCTTGTCAGAAGGTGATGAAAGGTGGGCAGTTACAGTGTCCCAGGGTCGTCGTGAGATCACCTTTTGTGACCTTCTGAGAGGCTAAGTCAATGGGGGAGCCAGTTTCACTTTACAACCATGTTATTAACAAACGCAGTGATTCACTTAACAACTGCGGCAAGAAAGATCGTCAAATTTTTTATCATGTGACCATGGGGCACTGCAAAGATCGTAAAATGGAGCAAAGCTCACTTAACTACTGTCTCACTTAGCAACAGAAATTGTGGTCGTAAGTCGAGGACTACCTTTAGAGGAAGAATTGCAACCCCTCTGCATGCTATTATTCTTCTCAACAGCTTTTGATACCATTGAGCACCTGGGAAGGTTTGGGACTGAGGAAACTGTATCTCCCAAATATGGGGGGGGGGGAAAGGGGGGAATAGATTTTTTTTTTCTTCAGCTGACTTAATACACTAATTCAAACATGTACAAAATGTGATACATGGAGCTGGAATACTCTTTAACATTTGAATGATCCCCATATTATCCTAATCCCAGAAAAGGATGATGAACTCTTTGTGAACATTGGTACTTAATTTCTAATAGAAGAGAAAGTGCCATTGTCACTGGATAAAGATAGACATGGTCTCACAATTAAAATTATTTACAGAAGCTGCATAACATCCGACATTTAAAAGATCACCCCAATATAATACAGCGAAGTACAGTCAACTTTTTGCTTGAGGGGTACCCCATTTGGGTGCGCCTCATTTGCTTGTTTAGTTGGGTGAATTCTAAAAAAAGAAGTAGTAAGTAATAATTACACACACCACAAAGAGAGAGACACATGTCAACGTCACGTCACTAATAGCATCCACTTATATACAGTTTTCATGTTTGCCAAAAATTCTATTACAGGTAGTCCTTGACCTATGACCACAATTGAGCACAAAATTTCTGTTCTTAAGTGAGACATTTGTTAAGGGAGTTTTGCCCCATTTTATGACCTTTCTTGCCACAGCTGTTAATAAGTTAGTAACACGGTTGTTAAGCGAATTTGGCTTCCCCATTGATTTTGCTCGTCAAAAGGTTGCCAAAGGTGATCACATGACCTTGGGACACAGCAACGGTCATAAGTATGAGCCATTTGTCAAGCCTCTGAATTTTGATCACGTGATCATGGGGCTGATACAAAGGTCGTAAGTGTGAAAAACGATCCTAAGTCACTTTTTTCAGTGCCGTTGTAACTTTGAACGGTCCCTAAATGAATTGTTGTTAACTTGAGAAAATACTTGTATTCTGTTATACGATTCTACAGAAGTATGGAGAGATGAGAATATTTGTCATTCAGAGTTGAACTGTGGAGTCCTTGGTGCTCTCTGAGCTTGCTTGCAGACATTTTGTTTTTAACCAAACTAGATAATATCATCAGTGCTGGTAAGAGAGTTTGGTTTGTTGTATGAAGTATGGAGCCAGCCACTTCCCAACCGGTGCACTTTAGATGTGTACTGGGATTCCTAGCTAACTAGAAATCCTGGGAATGGTTGATCTATCTGTTATGTATTGGGCCTTGCTGAAGTCATTCAGCAAGGCTCAGAAAGTCTGTAGAGAGGCTGGGCCTTGCTGAGTCATTCAGCAAGGCCCAGGATGACTGGAAACAAGTTGCAGAGACCCGGACAGACCATATGTCTGCCCGGGACCGTTGCAAAGACCCGGACAGACCACATGTCTGCCCGGGACCCAGACAGGCTGTCTCCAGCCTCGTGCGCATGTGCGAGGCGGGAGAATAGCCTGCAGTCATTGGTTGAGCCTCCCCTTGCAGGGGGAGTATAAAAAGGGCATGTTGCCATTATTTCGCTCTCTTCTGTTCTGGCTTCTGTTCAGTGCAAGTACCAAATAAAGAACATCTTTTTGCATAACTGCCTCGTCTCCATGCCTGTGTCGAGAACAGAACACTATCAAATCTAGAGGATTAGTAGTGGGACTACCTACTTGGTGAAAATGGATGGCATGCTAGCTGCATAAAAGAAGGAAGCAAATGCCAAGTAGGAGCTACATGCACACATACACTCCTTCACTGGTATCATCAGGGTTGAATCCTGATGAAATTCTTGCCTTCCCCCAAATATTTAGTTAATGTCTTGCTTCGTGTGAGAAGCCTAGATGGAAAGCAATAAGGCTTTTTTCATGACAGACATGGATTTTTTGGGAAAGGAGGGAGACAACTGATAGTTCTGCTTTCTGTTTCTGCAAACAGTAAAGTGAAGAGCTTTAAAAGAGGACATCCTATAAGAAAAGACGAGAAGCTAAATCCAAAGTTGGTCCTTCTGCCCATCAACTATTTCAAAGTAACAGAACAACAGAGTTGGAAGGGGCTTTGGAGGTATTCTGGTCCAACCCCTGCTCAAGTAGGAGACATTATATCATTTCAGACAAGTGGGCTGTCCAGTCTCTTCTTAAAAGCCTCCAGTGATGGAGCATCCACAACTTCTGGAGGCAAGCTGTTCCACTGATTAATTGTCCTCACTATCAGGACATTTCTCCTTAGTTCTAGGTTGGTTCTCTCCTTGGTTAAGTTTCCATCCCTTTCTTCTTGTTCTGCCTTCAGTACTTTGGAGACTAGGTTGACCCCCTCTTCTTTCTGTCAGAGTGAAGGATAGCATAATAAAAAATAAAAATAACTAATCCTCCCATCTTACTTCCTATCCAACATAGGAAGAACTGGCATTTCATCACCATTTTACTCCAATTTGCTAATCTTCTAAATTGTATGCTTCCATATTCTTATTTAATCTAGAGAAGGAAGAATAGAATTCTCAGGATGAAATTAGTGAAGTTATTATCAGTATAATGCAGATAAGCCCTAAATAGGTTTACAGTGCATTTACATTACAAAGTACACTGCCAAATGTCAATTTACACACATTATTTAATCCCAATATCCTCATGTTGTAAGGTCGGTACATGCATTTTACTTTCTTTTTTTTTAAAAGTATTTTAGAATATTATTGAAAGAAACAGGTCAACAGAACTTTCCTGTCCAGTGATAGATCATTAACTATTCTAATGACTTCAATATTTCTGAGATTCATGTAAAGCATGTTAATCTGATCTAGAAAGGCACTTACGTTGTTAAGCCCGAAGGTATAAATTATGTATTAATTCTTAAGAGATCTTGAATATGTATCATTGCTTTGTTAAATTAAAATACGTTAGTTCTGCTCTTCAGAAAGGATTGTTGTTATTTCATTAAAAACATCTTTTTTTTTAAAAAAAAAGGGACAGCAAAGAGTCTATAAGTCTGTAAGTAATTTCCAGCATATTATGCATTATTATGCATAAACATGAGTATGAGCAACTTTAAAGCAAATTTCTGGCTGACATTTCACCAATTCCAGAAGCAAATTAAGTCCTAACCTATTCTTGTAAACTCTCCCCCCTCATTCAAATGTCGACTGAACATAAGTTTGCTTACTTATAAAAAAAATGAATAAAGCTTCTCTCAAAAGTGCTTTTTCAAAAGGCAACTGGACTGTCTTTGTTTTGCTTGAAGACTTTTCGGTTCTAATCTAAGAAGCTTCTTCAGTTCTTGGATGAGAAGCAAAATGTCTTCAAGCAAAACAAAGAAAGTCCAGTTGCCTTTTGACTGAGAACCTCCGTAGAATAAAGCTTCTGTGTATTAAATGAACACTACACAAATAGTATAAAGTTATGAAATAATCATATTTATGTTGCAGGATAAGGTGGCAGCCATGGCTGTAATTCCACAAACTTTGGTAACATCCTCTTAATCTTTGAAAACTTCGTTCTCCATCTCCTGGTCAAGGAAGAGCTATATATCCATTTTTCAAATAATGGAAGAATTTCAAACTTTTGCAATATTTTTCAAACTGTCCCTCTCTTCCCTGGGGACTAAGAAGACCATAATATTATTAGACATTCTGGTGGATGACAATCCGGACCTGGACAGAGTGTATTCCTCTAGTCCTCCTAAACCTCTTAGATACCATTAATCCGGTAAACGTCTGAAACCTCTACAAAGTTTAGAATTTGAAGGCATCATTTTGCTCTTACCAAAGTCCAGTTGACAATCATGGAGAAGTATCATGGGCTACAGGCTTTGGAAAAGGGCATTCAGATCGTCTAATTCAGGGGTAGGCAACCTTGGCTCTTTTATGACTCGTGGACTTCAACTCCCAGAATTCCTGAGCCAGCATGGCTCAGCTTGGAAACCTCTCCCTTTCCCCTCAGCATGGCTGGCTTAGGAATTCTGGGAGTTGAAGTCCACGAGCCATAAAAGAGCCAAGGTTGCCTACCCCTGGTCTAATCCAATCCCTTTCCCAGTTCCACTACAGGTAGTCTTCGACTTATGACCACAACTGAGCCCAAATTTACTGTTGTTAGGTGAGACAGTTGCTAAGTGAATTTTGCCCCACTTTTATGACCTTTCTTGCCACAGTTGTTAAGTGAATCAGTGCAGTTGTTAAGTTAGTCACAGAATTGTTAAGTGAATCTGGCTTCCCCATTGGCTTTGCTTGTCAGAAGGTCGCAAAAGGTGATCACATGACCCCGGGACACTGCAGCCGTCATAAATATGAGTCAGCTGCCAAGCATCTGAATTTTGACCACAGGGAGGCTACAAGAGTTATAAGTATGAAAAATGGTCATAAGTCACTTTTTCAGTTCTGTTGTAACTTCAAATGATCACTAAATGAACTGCTGTAAGTTTAGGACAGGGGTAGGCAACCTTGGCTCTTTTATGACTCGTGGACTTCAACTCCCAGAATTCCTGAGCCAGCCATGCTGAGGGGAAAGGGGGAGGTTTCCATGCTGAGCCATGCTGGCTCTGGAATTCTGGGAGTTGAAGTCCACGAGTCATAAAAGAGCCAAGGTTGCCTACCCCTGGTTTAGGACTACCTGTACTACAGCATTCCTAACAGATTCCATACAGCATCTCCTTCTAGGGTGCTACATAGTTGATTCACCACCGTTTCAAATAGTTTCCTCTAAAAGAGAAGACTGGGCAATAGTTATGTAATGTCAGGTGGAAGAAGTCAGGAACCAGGATAGAGTTCAAAGTACTACTAGTTTAATTCATGCTACCTATACAGAAGAATCTGAACTACTAATGGTCAAGGAAAATTGGCTCCAGATAAGAGTCAACAGACAAGGGCGTAGAGACTACAAACTGATGATGTATTTCATCCCGCCCTCGGGCTGGTCATCTCCAATATCTAGGGCTGCAGGATCCATAGGATTCAAAAAGTGGCTCACCAAGGCTTTCTTCAGGACAGCTGGGAGATCCAAAGGAATTCCTATTAATATGGCAGGACAGTGGCCTTGTCACCACCAAAGACTCTGCCCGTTAAGAATTAGTATGTTGGCAAATCAGAGCAACTTTTTTTTGCAAAATGTTACGCAAATTGATTATAGTGGCAGCTAAGTGGGAGAACTCATTTTAGAGTCCTCCCTAAAAGGGAGCAGATCACCCTAATTCACTCCTAGATCACCCTGATCGCCTCTGCTAGACTGCTGGACAATCTGCTGATGCAGAAAAGGAGATAAAATGAACATGTTTTGCACCTTCCCTTATTATATCATGTAGGCTCAAACATGAATATATATCCATGCTCAGTAAGACTTGCTCGTCTTCCTTCCTTCCTTCCTTCCTTCCTTCCTTTCCTTCCTTTCCTTCCATCCATCCATCCATCCATCCATCCATAATACTTCATGTCCCATTTTTGGTACTTCATGTCCTAAAGGATCTCAATAAAGCACGGGTCCAACTTGGATGATCCCCCAGAAAGAGGGTATGAAAGGCAATTGAGGTCCAGTTCCAGTTTGCTTTCCTTTGCTACTAGTTTACCAAGCACTGAACCAAAAATGGCCACCAGACAGCTGGAAACTTCCCAAATGTTTTCTGGAAATCAAAAGAATCCATTAGGTATCTGCAGTGAATGGAATGGAATGGAATGGAATGGAATGGAATGGAATGGAATGGAATGGAATAGAATAGAATAGAATAGAATAGAATAGAATAGAATAGAATAGAATAGAATAGAATAGAATAGAATAGAAATTTGCAACAAGACGGTCAGCACAAGATCTGGCAAATTGCTAAATATAATTCCCTCCAGATTCAGGTTATTACGCAATTGCTTGAAGGAAAAACAAAGGCCAAAATATGATTCCCTGTATGTGTGGGGCTAGTGATTTCTTGGGACAAGCTGATGGTCATCAGCCCGTTGCCAAACCCTGATTGGCCGTTCACAACAAAGAAAGCTTGATCTTCACAGAGAAGCAGGCTGAGCTATTTTAAATCTACCTAGCAGAGGGTGATTTATTGATGCAAATTTTTAGTTAATAATCACATTCCAAAATAGCTCCATTTGCTGGCTCTTAAAGGCTGTGTAGGACACTTACTATAAAAGAATAAGTCAAGGATTGATGGGTCAATAATAGTAATTGAGAAAGGGGAGATTGAGAGGCCTTACCTCATAATTATTTTTAAGGTAAAAATAGCATTATTTTGTTCATCAATTAAGGGTGAGAGGGAATACAACAGAATGCCCCGTATGTATACTAAGTCGCAAGTCTCATCAAGTGTCATCTCGGCCAAGTACAGAAAAGTAAGATTTGTGGGGGAAATGTGCAGAAACTAAAAATATTGGCAGTTTGGTCACAGCCGCAACAAAAGAGATTCAGGGAAAGAATTAAATCTAGCTGGCAGAGGGCAAAACGAGCATTGCTTATGGGTAAAACTAGTCCCTACTTCTGTTTACCACAAAGTCACCACATTCTCTCGGCTTCCTCCAGGAAAACTCAATTGTGTATTATCTTCTTGGAACCCCAAAGGTGCTTTTTCAAAAGGCAACTGGACTTTGTTTTTCCTTGAAGACGTGTCGCTTCTCATTCAAGAAGCTTCTTTAGTTCTGACTGCATCTCGTGGTCATCAACATTTGTGATTTTCACAGCCGGCTTCCAACCAGCAAAGTGAGGAGAAGCAGGCAGAAAGTAGCAGCTCTCACCTGATTTGCTTAATGGCTACAGCTGGAACTAATATAGTAAGTTAGGCAGAATCACATTATTTTTCACTTCATGACCATTATCTGTTCTTTGCTTAACAGTGAAGTTGCTGGTTCCAAGTATGGTTTTTAACTGAGAACTACCTGTAAAGGGTAATAAAAGCATTCAAAATCCATGACAAAATAACCACTAATCTTTTCTGAGATTGCTATACTATACAATGCCCACTCCCCCCCCACTGCTTTTTACACAGATCCTTCATTCTCCATAAAGTTGGATTCCACTTGCTTTTTTTACAAAGCTTCAGTAAAACACGATTTTGCACTAGAGTTGCCAGTGTGGAAGACCTTCAGTTAATTCCTACAGGTTGCTAATTTGTTTTGTTTTGTTTTAAAACAAGTTTTATTAATTTTCCAATTTTACAAAGCTCCAGGTGATAGGGAAGCAACATGGTGATTGGGTAGTCCATAATCAAATAACAAGCTCTTTCGTGCATATATCAGGTTACATCATCAAAACTTTCCTCTCTATTTCCCTTAGTTATTGTATCACTTTGAAATTAATACATTGCTAGTTATAGCTCAGTCGGTTAAGAGATTTATCAATATATTTTAACTTATACGCCTTCATATCCTGTTTTGAATTTTACCTAGTTTCAGTTACGGTATTCCAATTAGCTTAATATCCAAAGTCTTTAGATTTCGGGTAACCCAAGGTTCCCTTAGTTCATTACAGAATAATTGTCGTATCTAAAATACATTTATTATTTACTCAGATAGATTCTTGGTTTATTTCACAAACATATTCCATTTCTCATCCTGGGTTGCTAATTGTCATAGGGAACAATTTTAAGTAACCTGCTTGCCCACACCTATTACAGCAGGTCCCCAACCTCCGGTCTGTGGACCGCCACCAGGCCGCAACATGCCAGAAACTGGTCCGCGCAAACAAGCAAAGCCCCATCCGCAGGATGCAGGCAGTACATGAAACCACGCCCACTCCGGTCCGCAGAAAAACCTCTCTCCACGGAACTGGTCCCTGGTGCCCAAAAAGTTGGGGACCTCTGTATTACAGCATTTCCATTTTGAACACAAAAAAAATATATCTACCCCAGAAGAATTTCTTGAGCCTCATTTTTAGGGATGCTGCCTCCATTCTGTACTGCATGTGCAAAAGTTTGCCTAAAATATATACCCCTTCCGAATCGAAATCTGCTTCCTTCTTAATGTACATTATAAAAACTCCCTGGTCACTTTTACGGTGGATTTAAACAGCTCAATGTGCAGCACACAGTCTTTCCTGAACTCCCTGCCTAACAAGCAACCAAAATAGACCCTGAGTTTTTTTTTTTAAGCATTGAAAATAAACAAGGATCAGCCATCTTTTTTTTTTTTTATGCCTTTATCCCGAGCCTGAGATTTGCTTTAGCAGAATATAAATGGCCGATTGAGATTAATTGGCTACAGCTGGTGATAATTGTGATGCAAGAGGATTTACTGAATGGGTATTTTATGGGCCTATTGTTTTCTTCCTTATTCAGCTGCTGTTGGGCAGGTTAAAGGAATAATGCTGTGGGCAGGTCCATGACTAAGGAAGGCTAAGGGGGCACCAAAGAGGTAGGAAAGGAGTTGGCTTTCAGCTATTTCCTTCCCTTTCAAATGCTTCCTATAAAACATCATCTCGGGCCAGAGACTTTTAAAAAATGCTGTTTGCTTATGGGAACCTAAAAATAAGCTAATTAAATTACAGTATAGAACAGACATGGAAGTCAGGTTTCCACTGGGGAATTTGCAAGGTGCAAAGAATGCCTCTTTGTTGGTTATTGCAGAATATGGAATTTTTTTTCCCCTGCAAGGAAAGTAGCATTTTCTATCCATCCATAAAACGTATTCTCTTTAGTTAAAGAGGTTGGAAGGGGAAGAAGGAGAAATTGAGCGATCCACTACATTTAATGGGGTAATGAGGCTTATTTGCCCCAAGGATCCTCTGAACTGCATCATTTCCTTTGGAAAACAACTGACCCTTTACTCCACTTCATTAATTCAGTTCCCCCCAGTCAGTCCCTATTTTCAAGTGTTCCTTCCGTAAATATTCATCTGTGTAACCCTAGAGGGGAAAAAGGCTTTACAAACACTTCATAAATTGATACTTTGGAGCAAGGACAGACTTCGCATACAATGACTCTTACTCTCCAGAACCTGCCTTCTCCTGTTTGAATAGCAAAGGAGAGAAATGAACAAGTGTGTTTTGAAACTGGCTGCAGAATTATGGAAGAAAACATAAAAAAATACATATCCCAAAGGTGTTTTGCAAAAGGCAACTGGACTTTCTTGGTTGGTTTTTTTTTTTTTTTTGCATGAAAACATTTCGCTTCTCATCCAAGAAGCTTCTTTAATTCTTGGATGAGAAGCGAAACGTTTTCAAAGGAAAAAAAAAACAAAGTCCAGCTGCTTTTTGAAAAGCACCTTTGGGACAACCATGACCTGGATCAGTGATGGCGAACCTTTTAGAGACTGAGTGCCCAAACTGCAATCCAAAACCCACTTATGCATCGTCGGGTGCCGGGTGGGTGTGGCCCATTGGGTGGGCGTGCCCATTGGGTGGGCATGGCCCATTGGGTGGGCGTGTCTGTGGTGGTAACGGCAGACTAAAAAGTTCAATCAATCAATTCCAACTTTGCAAGATCTTTTTTTTTCCCGCAAGAAGTTGAAATTGATTGAACCTTTTTTTTTTTTTTGCACACGGCGGCGGAGGCCTAAAGCGAAAAGGTTTTATAAAACCCAGCTGAAGGCCTAGGGCTGGGGTGACGGCGTGCGTGCCCAGAGAGAGGGCTCAGAGTGCCGCCTCTGGCACCCGTGCCATAGGTTCGCCACCACTGACCTGGATGATTGAGAATCTATCCAAATTCCGATCCTCTGTAGTTCAGAGGATCCTTATTGCAAATAAACCTCATTACCCCATTAGATATAGTGGATCATCCGAAAGCCAACTCAACTGTCCTCCTTCTTTGGTGCCCCTCTATCCTTCCTCAGTTATGGACCTGCCCACTGCATTATGTCCGTAGACATAAAAACACATGGGCTTGATTAGAAAATGTTTCTATACTACTCCTTATTCAATGTCACTCAGATCACCCGTAAACAGTGGAAACTCTGGGCAGGAATCTTTATCCACAGAGGGAAACGGGTAACCCAGAGAGAGATGCTTCATTTTTTGAGACGAGGAGGAGGACCTGGGATCGTAGGTGTCTGTTCTTAACCAGGATGATGCCAAAATGATAGAACCTGGATCATGGTAATCCTCAACTTACAACTGTTCATTTAGTGACCGCTTGAAGTTGCAATAGCACTTCGACTTATGACCATTTTTCACACTTTTGACTACTACAGCATCCCTTAGTCATGTGAACAAAATTCAGATGCCTGGCAACTGGCATGCATTTATGACGGCCGCAGTCTCCCAGGGGTCAGATGATCACTGTTTGTGACTTTCTGACAAGCAAAGTCAATGGGGAAGCCAGATTTACCTAACAGCCGTGTTACTAACTTAACAACTTAAGCAGTGATTCACTTACTGTTCTCACTTAGCAACAGAAATTTTGGGCTCAGTTATAGTCATACATTGAAGACTGACTACCTGTAATAGGCTGGATCCGGCCACGAGCTGTGGACTGTCTGACTCCAATTGAGTCTGGGAATCTCATAAATGGTGACATGAAAACCCATACTTTTTAGGAAAAAACATAAATCAATCTCCAAGAAAATTGTATTACTTTACTCTTAAAAGTTAAACGTACATATTAATTACAGATTCTGCGCCCATTAGGATTAGAATATCTATCAGCATTATATGACCTATATATGCTGTCTCTATGCCCTGTTAGATTTCCATAATATCATCTAGATCAGGGGTAGGCAACCTTGGCTCTTTTATGACTCGTGAACTTCAACTCCCAGAATTCCTGAGCTGCTCAGGAATTCTGGGAGTTGAAGTCCATGAGTCATAAAAGAGCCAAGGTTGCCTACCCCTGATCTAGATCAGGGCTTTTCAACCTTTTCACCGATTGTACCACTTTTAGGATATGGCAATATTCGAGTACCACCTAGCAAGGTGTCAAAAACTTGGTGACAAAAAAAAAGACCTGTTCAAAGTCGCAATTGCACTGAAATGACATGACCATTTTTCACACTTATGACCATTGCAGCAACAGGGTCTTGTGATTTATATTTGGATGCTTGGCAACTGATTCATATTTATGATGGTCACAGTATCCCAGGGTCATGTGATCCCCTTCTGCAACCTTTTGACAAGCAAAGTCAATGGCAGAGCTGCTGGTGGCCAACTGCTAAGGCGGGACTTCCTTCCCTCCCTCCCTTTTTCTCATTCCCATCTCCTTCTGAAGGAAAAATTTGAACCCCCCCATATTTTCCCTCTTCCATATATTGATCAAACAAGGAAAGGCCTCCAGAGACAGAAAAGACAAGCTGCTGAGTGAACTAGCTTAAAAAGGCACTTCCCCTTTAAGAATTAGCTACTGGCTAGAAAGGAAAGTAAGGAGCCCAGCTGGCACTTAAGGAAGAAAAAAAAATGTAAGTACTGGCTGCCGGCTAAGGCAGCCTCCCCAAATGGCTCCATTCATAAGTAAAATCTGCAGCTCCAGAGGTCTCTCTCACTGGAAGTCTTTGCCTGTGCTGGCTCTTTCCCTTCCCCACTACACTTGGCTAGGCAGGGCTGCGTACCACCTGCCATTCATTAATGTACCACAAGTGGTACGCGTACCACAGGTTGAAAAGCCCTGATCTAGATCCTTAAAAGAAAAAGAATATAATTTTTAGCATCAGCATAGCTTCTTCTGACTAACTCAAAAAAGGGATACTTCTGTAAAAAGAGAAGCATCTTGTTGTGTCCCACTATTAACACTACCTGCCCTGTCAGATAGCTTAAAAAGTACATGCAAAAAGAGCCATTTCCTAAGGATGCTCTTTCCAAAAGCGATTACTATAGCAAGCCTTAGAAACTTACATCTTTGCATTTTGAAATGCTACTACTATGGATAGCAGGCCCTTGTCCTCTTTATGAAGTATGCTTGATAGTTATACCTGGAAGGCAATAAGAGTTGATCCAAGAAATACTTGTCACTAACGGAGCTTTTAATTTGAAAGCTATCAAAATGGCTAATGGTAGTCATAGTTATTAAATCTGGATGGCTAACATCTTAACCCTGTTTTTGTAAGAAAGGATCTGCTCCTATTGCTGCATACTTCAAAGCAGAATTCATAATAAAGAACTGCAAACTAGCAATTGCTTCTGCTCTGCAAATTCCATTCAAATGGAATTTTACCTAAGAAGAGCACTGAGCAGATTGTAACCATGTGACTCTGGAACTTCAGTATGCGTAGTTAATACCGGTAGTAAGAGGTAGCCCTCAATTTACAACCGTTCATTTAGCAACCTTTAACTGCACTGAAAACAGGTACTGACGACCGGTTCTTGCACTTAACAACCACTGCAGCCTCCTCTTGGTCACCTGATCAAAAATTCAGGCATTTGGCAACATATGACAGCTGCATACATACCTACATACAAGGTGATGTAATTGCCAGTGGTGCCTTCACAGCTGGCTTCCAACAAGCAAAGCCAACGGGGAAGCAGGATTTGCGTAAAGGCCACGTGAGTCACGCAACAACTGCAATGATTCACTTAACAATCATGGCAAAAAAAGTCATAAAATTGGATATGACTTGCTTAGGGTTACATTTAGCAACAGAAATTCTTATCTCAATTGTCATACATCGAGGATTATCTGCATTATGCTAACTATATAGTATACCATGCCAGCTAAGTATAGTATAGTTAATTCTGTAGTTCAACAATCTAGATAAACAATCTAGTTCATCTATTTCTGGCACCTTCTAGATATGTTAAAATATAGGCCCACAAATTTTAATACAGGATGTAGTTAAATCAATCAAACCGGAGTTATCATTCAAGATATAAATGACCAGACTTAAATTACCATCTTTTGGACACATAACGCACAACAATGAATTCCAGCTCTATCTTTATCATAAGGCCACATTAACAGAATCTTGCACATTGAAAGTATTTCTCCCATCTCTTCTTTTACTCTCTGGAAAATTAGGGAAGGTCCTTTGTGGATGGCTTTCTATGCCCACCTCCCTTCTGTGGAGTGAGACATCTTTTACATGACTGTTGTCCAGTTGCTTCTGTCTCTCAAGGTCATTCCCACATATTATTACACAGCTCCACTATAAGTCATCAGCAAGCACAACGAATGCAGTCTCCTTACACAGGAGAACTTACTGGTCTGAAACCCATCCCAAACAGGTCTAGGTAGCCCACTTCCTCTGGGGTCTTCTGGATCTGAAGCCTAACCACTGTCTCTACCACCTTCTCTAGAAAAGGAAAGTTGGAGACTACATGAAAATTGTCCAGGATGATTGGGTCCAGCAATGTAGTCTTAAGGAGTGAGCACACATAGTCTCCTTTAAGATTGAGTGGACAACCCTCAGCTGTAGAGAAGCAGACATCAAAATATGGACCCAACCATAGGTCATCTCCAGGTTAGCCTTGACCATCCAGCAGGGCCGGAATCTAAGAGACACATACCTGAGCTCACACACTGGAGGATTATATCTACTTCCTCAAGACTTACCGAGTCAAACTTCTTTGTCCCATGATCATGGGACGGTGATTTATAATGTTTTTGCCAGCAACCAGCTTTTATTTCTAATTTCCATCAAAAAAAACACACACCCCGTAATGAACAATGAGTTCCCTTATTGACTGTCACATTTGCTTAACAACCCCTGTGAAACAAATCATAAAATCAGCCATGGTCACAGGGTAACCCACTTCACAACTGTCACAACTTATGACCAAAATTGTGAGCTCAATAAGAGTTGTAAGTCAAGGACTACCTGTAAATACATAATAAATAACAAATAGCAAATTGAAATAATTTTTACGAGTAAAGTGAATGGCCATGGTTATTGTCAAGATTGTGATTGTTTTTACCTTCTCCACTTAATTTCTTTCACCTTTGAATTGCAGACACATAATTGAGCTGCGACTATGATCGGAAACTATTATTGTAGCATTTTACAATATTCATTTTAAGATAAGGTACACAGAGCTTTCAATCATATTGTAAAATCCACCAATCTCAAATGATTAATACAGAGTTTATCAACCTTGGCATCTCTAAGATATGTGGACTTCAACTCCCAGAATTCCCCAACCAGCTATGCTGGCTGGCTGGGGAATTCTGGGAGATGAAGTCCACAAATCCTAAAGTTGCCAAAGTTAAGAAATACTAGATTAACAGGTATCAAACTCCTAGACTTTCTTTTCACAACCTTTCTCAATTGTTAATCTGGCTTGTATTCTTCAGAAGTGTGTAACCTTCTTATCCTCTGAAAAATGAAATAAAGCTTTTTAAAAAGGAAGCAGAATATCAGAAGAAGAATTGGTATACAGGTAGTCCTTGACTTACAATAGTTCATTTAGTGACTGTTCAAAGTTACAACAGCACTGAAAAAAGTGACTTATGATCATTTTTCACGTTTGACCATTTCAGCATCCCCAAGGTCATGTGATCGAAATTCAGACACTTGGCTACTGACTCATATTTATGACGGCTACAGTGCCCAGAGTCATGTGATCACCTTTTGCAACCTTGTGACAAGCAAAGTCAATGGGGAAGCCAGCTTCACTTAACAACGGTGTTACTAACTTAACAACTGCAGTGATTCATTTAAGAACGGTGGCAAGAAAGCTAATAAAATGGGGCAAAAATCACTTAACAAATATCTCACTTAGCAGCAGAAATTTTGGGCTCAATTGTGGTCGTACGTTGAGGACTACCTGTACCTCTGAAAACAAAAGCAGAACAACAAAAAAAGTCATCTCTCAGGTAGGCCTTCAAAGTGGGAGACTAAACCCAAGGAGATTGACTGATATAAATCTCGGGTTTTTACCACTACTTTAGACGAAAGAGACATGAAAGTGGTCTAAAGCCCGGAAAGATACAGGTCTTTTCCAACTGTTGACAGTAGCAAAGACTACAACAAAACTCTCCAACCTGTAGAGATAGTAAGTCTATACTTACTATGGAAGTGGCAGGCAGAGAAATAATTTGAACAAATCTGCACAGAAAGAAGATAGGGTAAGGAATCCATTTCAGTGAAAGAAAGAAAGGATTTCTCAGAGATAGGAAAACCATCCAACTGCATTTGCTGACAGTCTAAGAAGGGTGGTGTGGTTGCAATCAAGAGAAAAGGTGTGTGGCAGCAGCAGATATGTGTCACTTCCGAAGAAGCACTTAAGAGATGGCATTCGAAAAGCAGCAGGTCGGAGCGTGGATGTGTCATTACACATAATGGCACACTTACAGGCAAAATAATTTCAATCGCCACAGCAGAGAAGTGGTTTAAAGAACATAGATGATAGAAAAAGATTATTCCCAACGCTCCACTTATAGCACCAACATGGCCATTTTGGAAAAATACTGGCCTTTACAATAAGTCCTGTAATAAAATATAGCTTTGGATCTTCAAAGGAAGAGACTTAACATCAATGGCTTAGCTGCGCTCTCAGCTCTCCAATGCAACATTTAACCAATGTGACTTCACCATTGGCATCTGCACTCTTGTGAGGGCAAAGAAATGTATAGTGCCACAAATCCAAACAATTGTGCTTCAATTCAAAATTCATTACTAATTTTCAAAAAAAAAAAAAATCAGCTTTGTGAAGTTTAGGACTTTTTAGAAAAGATAAGTTTGTTTTTACACGTTCAAGCAATTATTATAAATAGCACTGGTAGCAATTTTTTTCTGAATGGTCTTAACAGGTTTCTCTTATGTAAGATTGTAAGATAATTGTATTGACCTACAATCCAATGTTTATTTCTTAATAATGATTTTACCAACAGAAACGGCATTTACCCTTTGCTTTATGATAGAGGAATAAAGATTCTGATAAAAGATACAATACTTATCATGAAAACTTTCTTTATTGCTGTTGTTCTGAAATCTTTGGTGTAAAAATGAAGGCAGAAAATCAGGAACATTATGGGATTTCAAAGAACAAGATCAACCTCCCCATGTGGCATCTTATGAATGGCTTGGTCAAATAATACAAACGTAGATGTGATCCAAGTGTGCCACCAGCACTAATAGCCCTAAAAGCAAAGAGAACATACAAACTTTCCCCAACTGTATTTTGATTTATTTATTTATCTATCAAATTTATGAGAGCCAGTTTGCATTAGTGGTGAAGGCATCAGGCTAGAAATCAGGAAAATGAGTTCTAGTCTGACCTTAGGCATGACAGCCAGCTATTGTAGGTGACTTTGGGCCAATCACTAGGACACTGTGAGTTCTAGTTCCGCATTAGGAATGAAAGCTGGCTACCTTTGTGTCAATCACTCTCTTTTAGGCCACAACATCACACTCAAGCAATGAGTTGGTCAATTGATTACTATCATTATCAGTGGATCAAAATTTGGTTGATCCAGAAAAAAAAACCCACTAGGAAGGAAAAAAATGTCAAATTTACATGGCAAAAATATATTTGACAAATACATATTCCACTTCAACTCCTGTAATTCCAAGCCATCTGAAAGTAACCAAACTGAAGAAGTGACTTTGGAAAAAATTCAGAGAAGAGCAACTAAGATGATCAGGGGCCTGGAGACTAAAACATACGAAAAACGGCTGCGGGACTTGGGTTTGGCTAGTCTAAAGAAAATAAGAAATAGGGGAGACATGATAGCAGTGTTCCAGTATCTGAGGGACTGCCACAAGGCAGAGGGGGCCAGGTTGTTCACCAAAGCACCAGAGGGAAGGACGAGAACCAATGGCTGGAAACTGATCTAGGAGAGAAGCAACCTGGAAGTATGCACTACTGAGGCCACACTTGGAGTACTGTGTACAGTTCTGGTCACCACAATACAAAAAAGATGCCTAGACCAGAGGTCTGCAACCTTGACAACTTTAAGACTTGTGGACTGAGGGATTCTGGGAGTTGAAGTCCATAAGTCTTAAAGTTGCCAAGTTTGAAGACCCCTGATCTAGATCTATCTTAGTTCAGCTTTCAGCAGGGGTATAAAATTCAGACTGATCAGGTAGTCATTGTGGATAACGTATCCCAGCATGGATCGACTCGTGGGCATACAGAGATTCATCCAAAGTGACTGTGCAACTACATTCCAGACCAGCTGCAAATTCTGAGTGGCCTTTAAGGGTAGCTCCATGTAGGAGGCATTGCAATAATCTACGTAGAAGGTGACCAAGGCATGAGTGATCATGAGCAATGCCTCCCAATCCATGAAAAGATGCAACAGGTGCTCCAGATGAATCTGTGCAGGCTTAAATCTTTCTGCATAGACAACACAGACACCAAAGCTTATTTGTCCAAATATGTAGGCTGAGGTGAAATTCAGCTTCAGACATGATCCAGGGATGATCAGTTTCTAGTCCAATCTTCATCCAGATAATTCAATACAGCATACAAACAAAGTTTCAGGCAAGGAAGCAGACCAATGATTATGACAAAGAGCCTGTGAAGCTATTACCTTTTTTTTATATTGCCGTAACTATCAGCTTGAGTCATTTTCTAAGTCTTGCAAATAAAATAAATGGCTTGAATATTTTTGTTTCTCCCTGCATAATCTGTGACAGGTTGGTGGACTTGTTGAAACCTTACTTAACTCAGGATTTGGGTCACCTGCCTTAGCCTATATGGCAGGGGTGTCAAACTCGCCACATCACGTGACATGTCGCGACACATCACGACTTTTCCCCCATTGCCGGAGCTGGGGTGGGCGCGGTTTTGGCATGATGCATCCAGCCCGCGGGCTGGCAGTTTAACATCCCAGCTATATGGGTAGTCCTTGACTAGCGACCGGTCATTTACCAACTGTTCAAATTCACAATGGACCTCTCCAGAGGCACTTACAACCCAATTCCAAAGTTCTGACGGCTGCCCTCCCCCACAATCATGTGACTGCATGTCGGGTGTTTGGCAACTGATCCACATTTACAGCCATTTGCAGCGTCCCACTATCACATGATCGTGTTTTACCTCAGTTTTGCCCAAAATGGCATGTACTTCGTTTTCAGCAAAACCAGCCTATAATGAACAATGGATTCACTTTACAACCGCCACAGAAAAGGTTGCAAGATCGACTGGTGACTCACTTTACAACCATCACAACTTAAGACCATAAAGCTCCTTTACGGTCATAAGTCGAGGACTACCTGTATCTCCTCAAGTGCCTCTTTCATTGATACAGTTTCTTCTGTTAATGCTTGAATGGCAGCGAACACTTTGGTCACGTCTGAACCTGAAGACTCAGACTCATTCCTAACAACAATTAAAAAATTACACTTCTAATCAGGTAGCAGTAATAAGGCCTATCTGTTCCCAGGGGCCTCAGGGCCTCTTACAACGCAGGGTTTCCTTCTGGACCATTTCATGGAGTTGTTGTACCTTGGGTGCACTGTTTTTCCATGGCAATGGAGGACCTGTTCAGCACCTGGGTCAGGAGTCTCCAAACTTGGCAACTTTAAGACTTGTGGACTTCAACTCCCAGAATTCCTCAGCCAGTCATGATATTACAACCATGCTGGATGGGGAATTCTGGGAGTTGAAGTCCACAAGTTTTAAAATTGCCAAGTTTGGAGACCCCTGACCTAGGCCAATGACCTACATCAGGGGCCTTCAAACTTGGCCTTTTTATGACTTGTGGACTTCAATTGCCAGAATTCCTCAGCCAGCGTACCTGGCTGAGGAATTCTGGGAGTTGAAGTCCACAAGTCATAAAAGGGCCAAGTTTGAAGACCCCTGACCTACATTCTTTCACAGGGCTCACCTTGATCCTATGAAGTTCAATTCCTTCATGAAACAGCTGCATATCTGGTAATCTGGGGCTTGGTAACACACGGCCATCAGTATGCTGATACAGCTACTATTTTATTCCTTGCCTTTTATCATCTGGAAAGTAACTGATTCTTTTGACTGGAGGAATAAGGAAAAGGCAGAATTAAATCAAGACATGGCAGAGAGGCTCCTGTCAATAGGAAACTGGATTCTCAGGGTTCTTGGATTGTCTGAGTGGGTGATCTATATTAGGAATTAAGATTTCTGATGAAAAAGATGATGAGGGATGGTGTTTTCCCAAAAAATAGCTTTTTATTTTCCTCTTGTCTTTAGGGACTTGATTTATAATTTTCAGTTCATTCTGGGGTGGAGATTTTCTTGAAGCTTCAGTAGCTATTGTCAAAATATTTTTCTATAGAGTTTGGTAGATTTGCTCTCAATTATTGAGAGTTAAATGATGGTTTAGTTAAATGGGAGACAAGCCTTTTTAACTAACATTTAAGTAGATGCTAGATTTTAAACCAAGATGTAGGTTTTTTTTAATCTTAAGTCTTTAATTAAATGAAATCTAGGCTTTTCTATATACAATATTAACCTTTTCTATTGGTTAGATTACACAGTACATAAAACAGGAAAAATTACAGTAGTTCAAAACTGATTTAAGTTTTTGTTATTTAAAAAATATATATATATATATTATATTATTTTTATTTTAACTTTTTAACCCTTTTTAACTTTGCATTTTTAGCCCCCTTTTAACCCGTTTTTAACCTATTTTTAAACCCGTTTTAACCCCTGTTTGACTTTTGAGCCCAGAAGCCGGAGTCTAGTGAATTGTAATGTTAGGAATTAAAGTGAGTCCTCAGCTTACAACCACGATTGAGCCCAAAATTTATGTTGTTAAGCAAGATAGTTGTTGAGTGGGTTTTGTTCTATTTTACGACCTTTCTTGCCAAAGTTGTTAAGTGAATCACTGCAGTTGCTCAGTTAATAACACGGTTGTTAAGTGAATCTGGCTCCCTTTTCACTTTGCTTGTCAGAAGGTCACAAAAGGTGATCACATGACCCCGGGACACTGCGACCGTCATGGATGTGAATTGCCAAGCATCCGCATTTGGTCACGTGACCAAGGGGGCTCTGCAACAGTTGTTAAGTGTGAAAAATGGTCACAACTCACTTTTCTCAATGCCGTTGTAACTTCGAACAGTCACTAAATGAAAGGTTGTAAGTATTATTTCAGTTTGCTCTGGATGGGACTGCCCTCCACCTTAACAGGCAGCTCTACAATCTGGGAGTGTGCTCCAGTTCCCAACCTGATAGCCAGGTGGAGGTAATAGCACAGGAGACATTTGTGCAATAACGTGTAATGAGCCCCTTGCAACTCTTCCTGAGCTGATCAAACTGCTAACCTTCATTTATGCTTCAGTTATTTCTCAGTTTGATTATACCAAGCTGCCAACTGGTAGCTAATTGTTTTCTGGGGATAATTTTAAGTGGTTAGACCTAAACATCTCCCTGCTAATTATCTAAGGCAGTGGTTCTTAACCTTTTTGAACGAATCGCCCCCTTGAGCCAATGAGGAAGTTGTCATCGCCCCCCTCCCCCAACATAACCTCTCAATCACAACATAGAAAATAATTCTTCAATTTATGCAAACACTTTTTTTGTTTTCTTTAAAATTGTTATCAGGACATATCGATGCAAATAATTTATTTCCAGTCTTTTTCCCATATCTCAACTGTGTGAAAAATTTTGGTGCCACCCGTCACTTTATTCCCAAACTTCGTGAATCATGTATTTCATTATTATCTTATTTATTCAAGACACTTAAATGTAATGACCACTGAAAACAAAATTCAATTGCAAGAAAGTGAAATGCCCGAAAAGAAAAACTAAGAATTTTAAGACGAAAACTCTGAAACTAAATTAAGATTCGAGAAAAGTATATATAGTCACGCACACTGTAAAAAGGATTAAAAAGACACAAAGAAAATATAATGTCACAGGGGACAGCCACTCAGCATGCGATGTTTTGAAAGAAGCGCTCCCCCCTCCATCACTGCCCATTCTGGCCAATGGCGCGCCACTGTATGGGTAGAGGCTGCTGCGCAATGCGCATGAAGATAAGCGATGCGTATTCACATATGTACGGCGTTCTGTACTGAAGCTAGCTGGAGGAACATTTGAAAACACAATTCAATCCACTAATAGCGAGCGATCTGATGTTTTTGTATAACAGATATACAGCGATTCACTGTACGAAAAAGTCTCAAAAGTGTCCCCAAAACCTCTCGCTCCATCGCCCCCATATCACCCCCTTTTCGTTCCTTCGCCCCCGCATCGCCCCTTTTCGTTCCATCGCCCCCCTGAAAAATGAAATCGCCCCCTGGGGGGCGATATCGCCCAGGTTAAGAACCACTGATCTAAGGGACCGCCTAGCTTGATGTAAACTTATCCAGACATTTAAATCAGCGGGAAAGGCCCTCTTAATGAGACTTTCATTTTCTGAGTTTTATCTGTTGGGCCTATAGATAAGAGCTTCTGCTATTTTTGCTCCAAGGCTTTACAATATAGTCCCCTTGGAGATGCCTACATCCTCTACTCCAGGGCTTTTCAACCTTTTCACCGATTGTACCACTTTTAGGATATGGCAATATTCGAGTACCACCTAGCAAGGTGTCAAAAACTTGATGACCAAAAAAAAAAACCTGTTCAAAGTTGCAATTGCACTGAAATGACTTATGACCATTTTCACACTTATGACCACTGTAGCATGCCCAGGGCCATGTGATTTATATTTGGATGCTTGGCAACTGATTCATATTTATGATGGTCACAGTGTCCTAGGGTCACGTGATCCCCTTCTGCAACCTTTTGACAAGTAAAGTCAATGGCAGGGCTGCTGGTGGCCAAGTGCTAAGGCGGGACTTCCCTCCCTCCCTCCCTCCTTCCCTGCCTCCCTCTTTCTCATGCCCACCTCCTTCTGAAGGAAGAATTTGAAAAAAAAACTCATATTTTTTCTCTTCCATATATTCATCAAACAAGGAAAAGCCTCCAGAAACAGAAAAGACAAACTGCTGAGTGAACTAGCTTAAAAAGGCACATTCCCCTTTAAGAATTAGCTACTGGCTAGAAAGGAAAGTAAGGAAGAAAAAAAAATGTAGTAAGTATTGGCTGCCGGCTAAGGCAGCCTCCCCAAATGGCTCCATTCATAAGTAAAAGAATCTACAGTCAAAATCCCTTCAGGAGAAAAATACTTCAAAATCCCTTGCAGCAAAACTTACAGCTAACAATAGCAGAGCAATAGAAGCTAACACAAGACATCAGCCATCAGTCAAATAGAAATTGCCAAACACTCCTTAAGAACACAAAGCCCACATTGCACAAATCCCAGAACTTCAAAGTCACAAAAGCACATAAGAATCCTTCCACTCTCCATCTCCCTCCCTCCCTCCTTCTCTCCTCCATGCCTCTGCAGCTCCAGAGGACTCTCACTGTAAGTCCTTGCCTGTGCTGGCTCTTTCCCTCCCCCACTACACTTGGCTAGGCAGGGCTGTGTACCACCTGCCACTCGTTAATGTACCACAGGTTGAAAAGCCCTGCTCTACTCATCCTGTTTTGGGGAGATTAATGATTGTCAGTGGCATGATGGCCTAGAGGTGGAGCTCTCTCCTCACAATCAGAGGCTGCGAGTTCAATCCTAGGTAGCAGCAGGTATTTTTCTCTCTGAGCGCAAAAAAAAAATATCTGCTGTGAGTTCCATAGAAGCATCAGGAAGGGCATCCGGCCAGCAAACACTCAGCTCCATTCAGTCGCCCCAATGCAAGGGATTACAGGGTCATTAAAAGAAAAAAAAAAACCTGCAGACCTTCATCTTCAGCCTGACCTTTTCGGCTTAAGTTAGTTTTAGTAGTGATTTTGATAGTTTCATGAATCTGATGAGAGCTCTTGATTGAACTGTTTATGTTTCTAAGCAGAAAAGCATTTTTTATGAAGGGATGTCTGTCTAAATAAATAAAATGAACAATCTGAGAAGGTGAATCTAAAACATATTATATGCAATGTCTTGGGATCTAACTGCAACATTGATGAATTAGACCAGGGGTCCCCAATCTTTTGGCTCGGCAGACCAGCGATGCTGCTGGCGGCTTTCGTGATTTCAGCAGTGGGAGGGGAATGGTTTCATGTGCACAACTAAATCAGGGGTAGGCAACCTCGGCTCTTTTATGACTCGTGGACTTCAACTCCCAGAATTCCTGAGTCAGCTATGCTGACTCAGGAATTCTGGGAGTTGAAGTCCACGAGTCATAAAAGAGCCGAGGTTGCCTACCCCTAACCTAAATCCTGAACATATGCAAATGAAGCTTCACGCCTTCACCAGCTGGTTCCCAATGGGCCACGGCCCTGGGGGTTGGGGAACCCTGAATTAGAGTATCAACCATGTTGACTTAACAAGCATATATTTCATTTGAGTTAGTCATAGGTTGCATGCAGTAGATATATATGAAATACTATCTTCTGTGGGAATAAATGATATATTTGATGATTTTAAATGGATTCTGCACTTTTTTATATTTGGCAATATAAAAGTTTTAACCTTAAAAAATTAAGTTCTCACTTAAGATATGCAGTCATAAACTAAGATGTACATGTACATCCAGATATTATGTCACTAAAACGTGCATTTTATTTAGTCTGAAAACAAATTAGTGTAAATTGTTATTCATTTGTTGCTTGCTTGTCAGTTTGTTTGACAGGGTTTATATGCTGCTTCAATGATACCTGATTCTTAACGCTTTACAGACAACCAGAGAAGTAATAGAATAAAAACTAAATGTAATAGTATAAACCGAATAACAATACAACTTCCTCAGCATTAAGGTCTTGACCTTGCTCATATTCCCTACCCATTACTACTACTACTACTACTACTACTACTACTACTACTTCTTCTTCTTCTTCTTCTTCTTCTTCTTCTTCTTCTTCTTCTTCTTCTTCTTCTTCTTCTTCTTCTTCTTCTTCTTCTTCTTCTTCTTCTTCTTCTTCTTCTTCTTCTTCTTCTTCTTCTTCTTCTTCTTCTTCTGCCATATCCGTTATCGGACGTTGGCGATCATGTTGGCGATCCTGTTTTTATCAGCAGCCGCACAAAAAAGTGCTGCTGAGTTTTGTCCAAACCAGTCCGGTCCCTTAGATTTTGAAGCCATGATGTTCTTCTTCTGCCTGCACCTCATTTGCCTTCAATCTTTCCTTGGAGGATTAAATGGAGTATGCCGTATTTTTCTGGGTGTCGCATCACATGTCCGAAATATTCTAACTTTCATTTTTTAATTGTTTTGATGATTTCCCTTGGCTTTCCCAGGCGGCTTATCACCTCCTCATTTCTGATTTTGTCAACCCAGCTTATACGTAACAGCCGCCTGTAAATCCACATTTCAAATGCTTCTAGTCTCTTCAGGTGGCCTTCTGTCAGAGACCAACTCTCTACTCCATAGAGCTACCCATTACTAGGAGAAATAAAGCAACACTTACGACTCCAAAGCCTACTGCAAGTCTTCAAACCTGGTAATTTTAAGACTTGCGGACTTCAACTCTCAGAATTCGCCAGCCAGCCATATTGCCTACTTTGGAGATCTCTGACCTACACAAATAAGTTATATTAACCCTTTGAAGTAGTCCAGACAAGAAGCACAGCCAGGAATACTAGCTCTGTCTGTATTGTAGGGTTACATTAACAGATTCTTGCAAGACTGAAAGTATTTCTCCTGTCAGGTACAAGAAGTCAGCAACCAGGATAGAGTTCAAAAGTATTGCAAGCTTATTTCATGCTACAAGAATCTGAACTACAAACAGTCAAGGTGAATTGGTGCCAGATAAGAGTCAATGGACTTCAAGGGGGTGGGGGGTGGGCATAATAATAATAATAATAATAATAATAATAATAATAATAATAATAATAATAATAATAATAATAATAATAATAATAATAATAATAATAATAATAATAAAGTTGGAAAGGACCCTGGAGGTCATCTAATCCAACCCCCTGCTCCGGCAGGAAAACCTATACCAGTGATGGCGAACCTTTTAGAGACCGAGTGTCCAAACTGCAACCCAAAACCCACTTATGTATCGTCGGGTGCCGGGTGGGCATGGCCCATTGGGTGGGCATGGCTTCGGTGATAACGGCAGACTGGGTGGGACTAAAAAGTTCAAACAATCAATTCCAACTTTGCGAGATCTTATTTTTTCCCGCGAGACGTTGAAATTGATTGATGGATTGAACTTTTTTTTTTTTGCACACGGCGGCGGATGCCTAAAGCGAAAAGGTTTTATAAAACCCAGCTGAAGGCCTAGGACTGGGGCGACGGTGCACGTGCCCACAGAGAGGGCTCTGTGTGCCACCTGTGTCACGCATGCCATAGGTTCGCCACCACGGCCCTATACCATTTCAGACAAATGGCTGTCCAGTCTCTTCTTAAAAACTTCCAGTGTGGGAGCATTCACCGCTTCTGGAGGCAGGTTGTTCCATTGGTTAATTGTTCTAACTGTCAGGAAGTTTCTCCTTAGTTCTAGGTTGCTTCTCTCCTTGATTAGTTTCCATCCGTTGCTTCTTGTCCTGCCTTCAGGCGCTTTGGAAAATAGCTTCAGGCGCTTTGGAAAATAGCTTAGGTCTCTTATGGGGGCGTAGAGACTCCAGAATGATGATGTGTTTGACGCCACCCTTGGGCTCAGCCTGGTCGTCTCCTACATCTACTGTCCTTTCCTTTTACTTTCCAGAAAAGAAAACTGGAGAGCTAGTTTAATGTAGTGTGGAAGGTGCTAGCTTAGAGACCAGGAGATTCTGGGTTCTAGGCTTCCTTAGGCATGAAAGACTGGCTGGATGATTTTAGGCCAGTCACTCAGCCAAACCCACCTCACAAGACTATTGTCTTTACGGGGAAAATAGAAAGCAAGCGCCATTCATTCATTCATTCATTCACTCACTCACTCACTCACTCACTCACTCACTCACTCACTCACTCATTCATTCATTCATTCATTCATTCATTCATCAAATTTAGACACTGCCATATCATTGTCTAAAAGTGACTTCAGGTGTTTTCAGGAAAAAAAACATATAAAAAGGACACAGTTAAAAAGAGTGTTAAAAATAGAGCAACAAACAAGAACAGAGATAAAAAGGTAGGCTCAAAGACCGACGGAGCACCCTTAGAACACCAACAAACCCCAAGGTTGTGTGCCATTCTTTGATCCCCACACAAGTTGGCAGAGCTAAGTCTTCACACTCTTCCAGAAGGTCAGGAGGGTGTGGGAGCCAACCTCAGCTCTGGGGAATGAAGAAAATGGCAGAGAAGGCTCTTTTCCAAGACCCTACCAGTCAAAGTTCTTTAACTGACAAGGTGCATAACATAACTTCCCGGTGTCATGATTCCGACTGACAAACCCAACCCAGCAAACATCTTCAAGACATTCCAATCTCTTAATATAAAACTTTATTGAGTACCTCACTTCAGCACATATGAAAGCAAAACCAGCTCTGGCAAATCCCAAGCCAAACCCCAATAGTAAAAGTACAGAATTCCCCCTCCCATCCCTGAACAGGTCACATTGCCCAATTAGGAGCAAATATATTGTTTTGAGAAAATGTCTCTGTGTCGGGTCAGACACGTGGTGCCTCGTCCTTGAATCTCACGGTCTGCCTTCTTTATCTTTAAGCCTGCATTCCATTTCCCCATCCTCCCCTCCCAAGTTCATTAGCAAGCTAAGAAGCAAAAATTGTTGCACCAGCAAAGCGAACTTCAAGCTTGACACCCTGCCTGACCAAATGGAATGGGTCAGTACAATTGAGATAAGACAGTTCCTCAGGTATTCTGAGGTAGCTGAAGCACTTAGGCATCAGTATGTTCACGGCTTTGAATTGTATATAAGAAAATGTGGGACACAAATGTTTTTTTTTTAAAAAAAAACTAGGAAGAGTCCCTTCTGAAAGGTTTCTCATGTCCCCCTTGCCTTCTGTGGGCTGAGACATCTTTTACATGCTGATTGTCCAGTCTATGGCTTGACCTTCTGTCTCCAAGGCCATTTCCACATACCGGTACACCCTCAGAGCTTTAAAAAAAGCTATTCAGGGTTGAGGCCTGTCTGATATTGGGGAAATGCTGTTCTAGAGAAGCAGTGACTGAATAATAACCATCAGAGTAAGTTTATCAATATAAATTCAGCAAATAATAAATGACAGTTCACAAAACACTTTAAAAAAACAGAAGATAACAAAGCCGTCCAGAGTTATTTTGGATAATGAAATGTAAATGTAATAAATTAACTTGTTACTTGCTGAAAAGGAATTTATTTATTTATTTGTGTTCTAATACATTGTTGGAATGTATTTTTGTGCAACAACTACACTAGTATTCAGCCAGTAGATGGCAGTGTTTATAAGTTTGGATCTATGGTATATACTCTTATGTTCTTTTATTCTAAGTAGAGTTTCCTGTTTCCTGTTACAGTAAAACAGTTAAGTAGTAAAGCACATGGTGACTGTACACTTTTTTTGATCTATGGTGCTATATCTATACACAGAATTTCTAACAGCTTGCTTGTTTATTCAACTCATATGCTGCCCATTTCTTACAATCAATAACACAGCAATATGAAACATTAAAACAATAGACAATAACATTAAATTTGATTTAAAATTAACAATGATGGGGAGGAAAGGAGCAAGATGAACACAAAGAGGAGGTGGGCTCCTACCTCAGCCAATTAACAACCTCCAGAATGACACACCCACATTGGGGCCCGAGGTCAGTTGGCACAGTCAGTTTTCAGGCCCTTTCAGAAGGCCAAAACGGTGGGGGCGGATCTCACCTCAGGAGGCATAATGTTCTTCTGGAGCAGTGTTTCTCAACCTTGGCGACTTGAAGATGCGTGGACTTCAACTCCCAGAATTCTGGGAGTTGAAGTCCATGCATCTTCAAGTCGCTAAGGTTGAGAAACACTGTTCTAGAGTTTGAAAAATACTGCTCTAGAGCGAGACCATTCTGATACTTCCACTGACAGAACACTTTTCAATCTAACTCTCCTTCCCAAAAGTGGGGCAGCTTCAATTGCTATTCTCAGAAATATCAAATTTATTGAGTTAATATATTTATATTTATGGGCAAATATAGTATGCTGCCAAGCCATAAAGGGTATTCTATGGCAATACCAGCACTTTAAATTGTATTCAGAAGACTATGGAAAGCTGCACAGGGCCCATAACCCAGATATGCAGGTAATCCTCGACTTACAACTGTTACTTTAGTGACCATTGAAAGTTATAACGGCAGTGAAAAAAGTGACGTATGACCATTTCTCACTTACAACCGTTGCAGCATCCCCATGGTCATGTGATCAAAATTCAGGTGATTGCCAATTGACTCATATTTGTGACTGTTGCAGTGTCCCGGGGTTATGTGATCATCTTCTGTGACCTTCAGACAAGCAAAGTCAATGGAGAAGTGAGTTTCACTTAACAGCCCTATTACTAACTTCACAACTACAGTGGCTCACTTAGCTGTGGCAAGAATGGTCATAAAATGGGGCAAAACTCACTTAACAACTATTTTGCTTAGCAACGAATGTTTTGGGTTCAATTGTGGTCATAAGTTGAGGACTACCTGTATTCTCAAGTTACATATCTGCTCTTCCAGGGTTAGAGCTTCAGAGATACCCTGGAACTGCCAGGATGGATGAACAGTAACCACATCTTGCTGGGCTTCAATTTTAGCCTATTCATGAGCAGCCTATAATGACACCCATTCAGCCAACTGGGGTCAAGAATGTTATTGCTACGAGTGCAGTGCAATATACAGGTAGTCCTCAACTTATAACAGTTCATTTAGTGACCGTCTGAAGATACAACAGCACTGAAAAAAGGATTTATGACCATTTTTCACACTTACAATGTTGCAGCATCCCCATGGTCATGTGATCAAAATTCAAACACATGGCAACTGACTCATATTTATGATGGTTGCAGTGTCCCATAGTCACATAATCAGCTTTTGTGACCTTCTGATAAGCAAAGTCAATGGGGAAGCCAAATTCACATCTATGACAGTTGATCACCACTGACAAGCACAATGATAGGGAAGCCAGATTCACTTAACAACTGTGTTATTAACTTACTAACTGCAGTGATTCAAAATGTGGCAAGAAAAGTTGTAAAATGGGGCAAAACTCACTTAACAAATGTCTCACTTAGCAACAGAAATTTTGGACTCAATTTTTTATCATAAGTTGAAAACTACCTGTAGATTGCTTGTAACTACATCAACTGAATTTCCTGCATTAATATACAGACGACTCATTATATAGAAAATCCATTATGAAATCTCCCGGTATTTTCAGTTTACCCAGGTTTTCTGTTGCACACTCCAGCTTAACCTGTGAAAGTATTTATTTTTTTCCATGCTGCTTCCCACACAAAGATTCCACCTCTACAAATTGCTGTTGGGACCGCATGCAATCTGATTTCAACCCACAAAAACGTTAGCCAAGTTTAAACATGGCGTCCTAAGACCTGCTTCTTTGCTCGGACTTAGAGCTCCCTACACATGCATCAGATTAAAAACAAAAGCAGGAGGAAAGTGAATCCATAGTATTCCAGATAATGCATAATTTGGCTTTGAATCGTAATATCAAAAATGCAGGTTTCACAATTACCACGCATTTTATCATCATGCCAATTCTTCACATCCTGCTAAGGAGAACTGGCCTCTCTCATCAAACTGATTAAACAAAAAAAAAAAAAAGCATATTTCAGAAAACCCACAGCATATCAGTTGATGTCTTATCACTTGATTACTTAACATTAAATGAGTAACAGCTGCATACATGAACTGTCTCCAATAGGAAAGCTCTCACAAACTATACATTGCATCGTATTTCCTGGTTTATGTCTGCTCCTTTTGATTTTTATGTCTCCGTGAAAGAAGCAGGCGTGCCAAGTTGATATTTTCCTATTTCCTCTGCTTTTTTTCCCCCCACCCCAAAGCATCTTCACAGAGGGGGGAAAAAAGCTTGGGAAGATGATTTGAGCTGAAACACAACAAGGGAATGAGCTACCCAAATTTTCTTCATGTACGTTTTCTCCATTCCGATCCAGCTCAGCCCAATGATTTTAAAAGCATGCAAACTAATGATCTCTACTCCATATAAAGAATAGATCATGTCTTATATAGTATTGTTGTCAAGGAAGACAGCTAAATCTCTGGGAGATATCCTATTAGTGATGAGTCTCATTCACAGATGGATGTTATCACTACATGGGAGTGCCACAGTCTTCCCTGTGTGAGGCAATTCTGGGCAATCAGAAGCCCACAAGAATAAACTGAGCACGAATTTTTGTGTGTGCAGAATGATAGAAACTGACAGTGAGAATTTATTTATTTAGCCTATGGCATATCATACGTGGAATAGCAATATAAATTAACATTTCAACTAAATTAGTAGAACCCAATAAAATATAAATGTTAAAAAGAGCTCTATTCAAATACCAATGTCTAGGCCTTCTAATCATTGAAAAGCAGCATCGTTTATATTAAATAATAAATAAATCAGAGACTGGACCAGTATATACCCTCAGCTTACAGCCGATCATGATGTGATCTACAATTTGACGTGGGACCCCACAATCACACTGAAGGGAGGATAATACGCCCCATTTATACAGAGAGATAGTAAAAAAATTAGAAGATTTAAATGCTAGCCATGGAGTCTGACTGGTAACTCCTAACCAGTCAACCTGACATTTATTTATAGCCCATGAACAAATGTATAAAATATTTTGTGCATAGCTATAATATTATAAAACTAGGCAATAGTACATTCTACCAATGATCTAATTAAAGGTTATCTTTTTAGAACTGAAGATGGGTAATATCATACTTTGGCTGGATAGACAGAGAGTTCTGCTTTTTCAAACAATACCCTTTTAGTTGTCAACCAAAGCAAAACAATTCAGTAATGTGCTTAGCTTTCACAAGCTGGCTACATGTTAATATGTATAACAGTAGATGTGTATAAAGCTAGCTGTTCTTAAAAGGGATTATATTTTCAGTTAAGTTGCACCTATAGTAGAGCAGCTATTAAAAATGAAATTAATTTGAATTTATGTTATTGTTTCTAACAGGATAATAAAGACACCAACAGCAAGAATAAATCATATGGTAAATGGTTAGGGCTAGTTTATGACTGCTCTCCAGTCTGGTCCATTCCAATGTAAGTCCTGTTGAAATGACTCAGAGGAGATTATGGACATTAATAATGAAATGTATTTCTGTATGGTCACTAAGGTTACCATGCCTTGATGACACATTATCAGTCAAGATTGTGAATGTATTTTGTGCTTCCCATGTCTTTCAGAAGGAATCAGTGAGAAGATGTCAAATGATACCAAGAATAAGCAAATTATTATACATGCTAGAAATGTTTATATGAAAGAACACAAAATCTATCATTTTCAATTGCTCTTAGGATGCCATCAAATACCTTAATGAAGGTTCATTTTTTCAGTTCTTCTTAACCAACACAAAAGCAAACATTACAACAATGAGAGAAGTAATGGTCAGAATCCAAATATTGTGGTCAATTTAGGTAACAGCATTATATATATAGGAAAAAAGTTACTAACTGAAAAAACCAATTAATACAGTAAATCCATTTAAAGAAAAGGATAAAATGAACTAAAAAAGGATTTGTGGACCAAAATTATAGGGAATTCCAAGTGCTTATTTGAGACATATTCATTAAGACAAGTAAATTATTGCTTATAGTGTGCAGTATCTCAGGTTTGCCTTTTTGATATCATAACATATACACAAACACATAGACAAGCATACGTTTCACTTCATCCTAGCATAATAAAAATACTGTCTGTAGATCTAATATCACATAATAGAGAATAATAACTGTATACAAGTGTTACACTTTCAGGATGTTAAAAATACAAACATTCAAACAGCTGCTAAAAAAAAGTTAACAGCTTTCAAAAAGTTAACAGCTTTTTTAAAAATCAGTTGTTTTTTTTTTTAATAAAAAGGCCACATCTGTTTAATGAATTTCTGAAATCGAAAGAAAGGAGGGTGGAGGAATATTTCCTAAGACTAAGAATCATAATATAATACAAATGGTATGCAACATATAATAAAAGCATTGTTCTAGCATAACCTATCTCATTCTATGTTCTATGCTCATTTTGCTAATTTTTAAAAAAAAAATTATGAAGAGGCCATTATCTCATTCAAAATAACTTTGGGCATAATTAACACTTCGTTTTGGAATATGGATGTTTCATATATTGTTGGTAAAATGTTCCAGAAAATTCAAAATCATTGTTAATGGCTTTTTACTTTATTTGCAAAAAAAATGAATCTAACAAGGGATGAACAGAATGTTGGAAAATTCACTGAGGGTAAAAATAAGGTAACATGTTGGTACAGCAACATATTAAATGGTTCTTTCAATAGTATAGAATTCTTTGTCTTGAATAAGAGTAAAAGTAGGATGTGTTGTAGCTGCAGTATTTAAATGCTCAGCTCAACAGCATTTCATAGTTTTTGTATAGTTACCTAGCCACTTCCGATCTGCATCATGAGATCTCACTATGTTTTTTAAAGATACATGGCCAAAGGATTTCTAAAAAATCCTTTACACATGTTTTTTCCACTAAGCTCTTAATTTAGTGTGAAGATGAAATAAATTATACACTTTGGATCAAGCTAGAAATGTAATCTTATGTCCAGTGTATTTCTAGCAGTGGAGCTGACTCTATCTCTAAAAGTCAACTCTTTGAATCTCGCATAAGAAATAGGTGATTTTAAATTTTAAAAGTTATATTTCTCCAAGATATTATTATAAAAAGACATTTGCCTTTCTGAGGGAGGAGGATATATATGCACACCGACAGGCACACTCACAAAAACAAACACAGTCACATATACCACGTAGATATCGTACACCCACAAACCATTTTGATATCCTCACAGTACACAACATTCCCATTTCATAAATGTTGCTCATTACCTGATCTAATATAGCTCACTACACAAATGCATTATATATTATTGCAGGTAGTCTAAATGAAGTATGTGACAGTAATAAAATGGACTAGTCCATACAAGTGAAAGAAAAAGATTAAAATAGTTTGTTGTATTTATGTCTCCTGCATGAATATCTGTGTACATAAGATAAAACACAAGGGGGGCATTCATGCTAAAATGTAAGTATATAGTACCTCAGAAGTAATAGCCATAAGAAATCTACTTATTAAAGCTGTTTGTTTAAATATTATTATAGCAAAATCCCAATAAAGTATACATTACTATGATAGTTTATATACTGCAACAGTTTCAATATATAAATGTCACCTAAACCATCTTTTAATAGTGCTAGCTCAGTTATTTAATAATAAAACCAGAAAATCAAGGTAAAGGAAAAAGGTAATTGCAGGAGGATAAGCTACAGTAAACTGAAGAATATTTCTATAATATCAAATCACTACAAAATGCATATTTATATTAGAAAATGGTCTGTCTCACCCAGGTTGCAGGAAAGTTACTGCACAGACAGCAAAACATAACTGCAATATAATTTCAATAATATGTTAACTTTTTTAAAAAACCCAGTAGGCTATAACTAAGAACATATTGGTTTCCATTATTTTGCAACATTTTTGTGGAAGCTGCAAACCCTAAGAGGATCAAGTGTATTTTATATCATCAGCATTTTATAAGAACCACATTTAAGTACTTTACTGAAAATACCATGTGATGAAAGACTTATGAATATAAATAAAGCCAAGTCTCCCACTGCAAATCATATCATTATTTTTTAAAAAAAAAAAAAAAAAAACATTGCTTCCAAATGGCTAAAAAGAGCCTTAAATGTTACCTTTGGCTTCATCATTTACAAATGGTAAATATGTAGGCATATATGAACAGGCACATGGACTTCATTGTATGTAAAGGTAGAGACACACATAGATAATTGTAATTTTTTTTTCCCCCCAAAAAAATAATAAAATAAAATAAGCTAGGACGTGAAATGATGAGAAAAGGTGCTGAACTCTGAAAATGCCAGAGAAAGGTTATGGAGCCTATGAAACACAACCTGGAGTTATCATCCTCAGCATCACCCCATTGACCACAAAACACCTGCTAGGAACCCATCTAGATGCCAGTGAAAAGAGTTGGAACATGCCAAGCTGAGAGTCAAACTTTCAAGACGGTTTTGCCCGGTCCTGGTCTCCAGAGTTAACCTTTCTGGCCCCTTATTTTCACCCTGAAAATAAATAGCAATATAAACATTCTAAAGTACCTCTATATACCCCGAGGAAACGCTCTGGACAGACAAGACGAGTTGACATATATTTCTTCCTTCCCATTCTTCAACAACTTCTTCTCTCTGAGGCTGAAAAGGGAATGCTTTGAGACTCAGTCGCATATTTAATTAGAAGCAAGCTGCTTGCACTATCACTCTGCGAATCTACCTCTCCAATCTCTCGTGAGTCAATCTTCCCATCTCTGATTTTCTTTTATATTTATGCTGGAATATTTAATTGTAGACAAAAGGTTACTCTGGCTGTATTCACTGCACAGAGGCAGAATAATCTGCTTTAAAAGGCTTGACATTTCAGGCTTTTCAAAAAGGCTGAAAAAAAATTATATCCCTGCTTTTGTTAATCAATGAAGTAGAACTCTCCTGAACAAAAGAATTAAATTGCTTGGTTGGTTTAATAAAACCAACAGAAATAGCAGCTTCCTCTGGGTTTTATTGTGTAGGCATGGCACACACATCTAGCACTGTAATTCCATATGATTCAAGGGCAAAACTCTAATTTCTGTGCACAGTTGGGTTTTTAAATCCTATTCAGACTCTATGCCATTCTGGTTGGTGCTCTCAGGCCAGATTTATCATTAAACTTGACTTTTTCCTAGATGCAGCATATATGCAGCAATTTTGTTTGTGTTTTTGTTACTCTGCGCTCCCCCCCCCAAAAAAAAAATAGCAATCATTAAAATGTATTAATCTAGCTATTAGTCTGACACAGTTTTATTTAAGATGGGAGTTAATGATTTTATACCTTTACTCAGCTATTAAATAATTGTGGAAGGTGATGAGGGTGGGAACAAGTGTCAATGGGTTGTACATGAACGTACAAAACAGTAGTTAGAAAACCCACTAACTTCAACCAAGAAAAGGCTGTTTTGTTAAGAAGAATCACTTAGTTCACTATTAATTAAGTCAAGCATTCATGGCAAAAAATGTTAACATGTTTTGAAAGACTACATAATAGAGAAATTGCAGATTGGTAGTTAGTTTTGACAAACTATTCTTATTTGCTAAATTAAAACATTCTCCATCTACAGCCAAGGAGAAGTGGTGAATTCTTACCAAGTCAGAAGTCTAGACATTGGGCCGTCCTATAAATAGTCTGCAGTGGATCTCTAGAGCAGGGCTTTTCAATCTTTTCACCCATTGTACCACTTTTAGGATATGGCAACATCCGAGTACCACCAGTCGCCTAGCAAGGTGTCAAAAACTTGAGGACCAAAAAAAAAAGGAAAAAAGTGATAAAGTACAGGTAGTCCTCGACTTACAACAGTTCACTTAGTGACTGTTCGAAGTTACAATGGCACTGAAAAAAGTGCCCCCCAAGCCACAGCCAAGCAAGACAGCACCCGGCGGCGCTCTTCCTCCTGTCCGAGGTTTTCATTGTTGTGAGCATATCTGTTGAGGATTGGCAGCGGGGGTGGTGTGGGTGGTGTTTGGTTTTTATTCCCCCCGTCTGCTGGGTGGTTGCAGCAGGTTTTGGTCAATTCACATGACCCTGGGACACTGTGACCGTCATAAATATGAATCAGTGGCCAAGCATCTGGATGTAAATCACAAGACCCTGGAGATGCTGCAACATTCCAGCTGATTGGCGTTTCTTCAGGGCTCAGCAGAAGCACCAGGATCGGCGCCGGGCTCCAGCTGGAGCCTGGCGCTGATCCTGGCGCTTCCACTGAGCCCTGACAGCCACGAAGAAGCGCCGATCAGCTGGAAAGCGGCACTGATCCTGGCACTTCCGCTGAGCCCTGACAGCCCTGCAGCTCCAGCCACCTCTCGCTCAGGCTTGTGCGCTGCTGCCAACGGTTCAGCTCATTCCCCTCCCCCGCTACCACTTTTCTAGGATGGTCGCGTACCACCTGCCAGGTGCCAATGTACCACAGGTGGTACCCGTACCACTGGTTGAAAAGCCATGCTCTAGAGGCAAAGAATGGCCAAATCTTTAACATGGATTACTGTACAAGAGATCTCCCTAAATGTATAGCAGACCTGGACTTGACACTTTCAGCAGCCTGCAACCTAGAACTTAAAACAGAACCTTCAAAAATATTGAGCGTGAATTCCTTACACTAGTGTTTCTCAACTTTCGCAGCTTGAAGATATGTGGACTTCAGATCCCAGAATTCCCCAGCCAGTCTACACAGCTTCAAGCTGCTAAGGATGAGAAACACTACCCTACACAACTAAATTTCATGACTCCAGATATACCTTGTTCTCCCAGGGCGGAAAGCATATTAGTCAAGACCTAAAAAAACAACAACAATCCACCCTGTGGATTGTCATTTTTATCTTCAATCTTCCATCTTTGGGAACGGAACTAAGAAATCTAAGAAGGATCTGGAAGAACCTAAGGAGATGGCACTTCCTGAAACTGTTGGAACAAGTTCTTTGCTTCCCTTGATCAATCCAATGTTTGGACTAGTATTGAACTCATACATTATATCGGAGTAGTCTTGATTGATGGTAACTCTGAGGGTGGAGGTTCATTTTAGGCTCAGTCGAGAAAAATACAATTTCCAGATCACAGGAAATAATAGTTTATTGTACGTTTGTCAGACCCTATGAACGCAATTCTGAGCATCCTAGTTTAAAATGGATTCAAACAAAAAAGAACTGGTTCAGAGAAGAGCAACTAAGTTGATCATGGAACCAGAAACTAACCTACCAAAAAAGGGCTGGCGTATTCGACCTTAAAAAGAAAATGTTGATGGGAGAATACAATAGCACTTTCCAAATATTTGAGGGGCTCCTACAAAGATGGGGGGGGGGGATCAAACTGTTTTCCCAAGCAGCAAAAAGCAAGACAAGAAACAATGGATGGAAACTAACCAAGGAGAAAACTGGAACTAACTCTCTAACTCTCCTTAGAACTAAGGAGAAATTTCCTAATGGTGAGAGAAATCAACCAATGGAATAGCTTGCCTTCAGAAGTTGTGGGTGCTCTATCGCTGGAGGCTTTCAAAAAGAGATTGGAGAACCACTTGTCTGAAATGATATAGCAGGGGGTTAGACTAGGACAGGGCTTTTCAACCTTTTCACGGATTGTACCACTTTTAGGATATGGCAATATTTGAGTACCACCTAGCAAGGTGTCAAAAACTTGGTGACAAAAAAAAAAACAAGTTCAAAGTTGCAATTGCACTGAAATGACTTATGACCATTTTTCACACTTATGACCATTGCAGCATGCCCAGGGTCATGTGATTTATATTTGGATGCTTGGCAACTGATTCATATTTATGATGGTCACAGTGTCCCAGGGTCATGTGATCCCCTTCTGCAACCTTTTGACAAGCAAAGTCAATGGCAGGGCTGCTGGTGGCCAAGTGCTAAGGCAGGACTTCCTTCCCTCCCTCCCTTCCCTGCCTCCCTTTTTCTCATTCCCATCTCCTTCTGAAGGAAGAATTTGAAAACCCCCCCCCATATATTGATCAAACAAGGAAAGGCCTCCAGAGACAGAAAAGACAAGCTGCTGAGTGAACTAGCTTAAAAAGGCACTTCCCCTTTAAGAATTAGCTACTGGCTAGAAAGGAAAGTTAGGAGCCCAGCCGGCACTTAAGGAAAGAAAAAAAAATGTAAGTACTGGCTGCCGGCTAAGGCAGCCTCCCCAAATGGCTCCATTCATAAGTAAAATCTGCAGCTCCAGAGGACTCTCTCACTGGAAGTCTTTGCCTGTGCTGGCTCTTTCCCTTCCCCACTACACTTGGCTAGGCAGGGCTGCGTACCACCTGCCACTCATTAATGTACCACAAGTGGTACGCGTACCACAGGTTGAAAAGCCCTGGACTAGAAGACCTCCAAGGTCTTCCAACTCTATTATTTTATGTTCTAAATATCTGGAATGATATTACCATGGGGTTTAACTCAATGCCTCACCAAGGTTCTTTGTCCATTGCTGCCATTTTAACTTGACTCAGGTCTGATCTGCAATGGGTTAAATCAGTTTCAATTTGCCTTATCCACATTTTCCTGGAGGCCTTGCACTGAGCTTTCCATCTCCTTCCTTTCCTTCCACCATTCCCAGCATTAAGGACTGACTCTTCACATAATGTGCCCAAAATATGGTATGTTGCACCTGGCCATTTGTGCCTTGCCCTTGAGTGAGAACTCTGGATTGATTTGCTCTCTTCTTTAATGTCCTCAGGAGTCTTCTTCAACACTGAAGCCTCATTTTCTATATCATGCTTCTTCAAAGTCCAAATCTGCTTCCTCAGAGCATCACAAGGTTTGCCTTGCCTTCACAGCTCTCTGATCTTTCTGGGTTTAGACACGTCTACCTGTCTATCTGCTTTACATATGATGGCATCTGATTTTTTTAAGGCTTTATTCCTACTCTAAAAAGCGCTAGTCTAGTATATTTCTAGTATATTTCTTGACTGCTGGTTCCTTTACTGTTGATTTTGATACCTAAAACTCAGACTTTATCCACCATTGCAGTATCTTCATTGACAGATCTAAAACTGGTTGATGTACCTGTTGTCAGTACAGGTAGTGTACTGACTTGACTTATAACCATTTGTTTAGTGACCATTTGAAGTTACAACAGCACTGAAAACAGTGGCTTATGACTATTGCAGCATCCCCATGGTCACATGATCAAAATTCAGACGCTTGGCAACTGGCATGTATTTATGACTGTTGCAGGGTCCCGGGGTCATGTGATCCCCTTTTGCAACCTTCTGACAAGCCAAGTCAACAGGGGAGCCACATTCACTTAATAACTCTGTTGCTAACTTAGTAACTGCAGTGAGTCACTTAACAACGATGGCAAGAAAGGTCGTAAAATGGGGCAAAACCCATTTAACAACTTTCTTCCTTACCAATGGAAATTTTGGGTTCAATTTTGATCGTAAATTAATAGCTACCTATATTTGGTCTGCTTTATATTTAATCTTAGCCCACCAATCACAGCATGCTGTAAGTATAGTGCATGTTATTAGTTTTCCTGCTGTGATTTTGAAATACAGTACTCTTTTTCTTTTTTATCTTTGCATCGGTGAATGGACTTAACTTAATTTACAGCTTAACCCTGGCAAATTCATTGGCTACTTCACAAAAGCAGAAGTGCTCAATCTTCTAGTGAGTCAATAGTTACAATAGTCTTTTGTCTTCTAGAGTTATCCTTAGCAGTAATTCTACAGTAATACAATGATGATAATATTAACCATACAAGCAGAAGGTTGTTGGTTTAAAACCTGATATATATTTTTTAATTAGTATTTTTAATTCTCTAGGCTACCTATTTCTTCTCAGGCTTTTCTCTTAGACAAAAAAGAGAAGTCAATAGTGCATCATTTCATTATTTTTCTATAACCAGAGTTGTCACTGGTTATTTTTGGAACACTTTCTGCTGCTGAGACTCAACCTGAGTTTGTTTCATCCCATCAGGTGCCTCATATCCTTCATAAAATGGGTTTGGATTTTGACAGCATCTCTGGCCTGGTGCCTCTATTAAACCCCACTCAGTTGGGAAAGAACAAGGAAGCCAGAATGAAAGAAACTTCAGTAAAGTCTCTTTAATTCTAATCCTGGGGTAAAAGCAGAATTTTACAGGTAGTCCTCAACTTACAACCATTTATTTAGTGACCATTTGAAGTTACAAAGGTACTGGAAAAAGCGATTTATGACCATTTTTCACATTTATGACTATCGCAGCATCCCTCTGGGATACCTCTAGGATCCATTCAAATATTTGGCAACTGGCATGTATTTAAGACTGTTGCAATGTCCCTGGGTCCTGTGATGATGATGATGATGATGGTGGTGGTGGTGGAAAAAATTACGAAATATCGCGATCTGGCCATCGAAACTGCGTGATTATGGATGAAACATGTAACAGTGATACCCATTGTCATCGGGGCACTGGGAACTATGTCCCAAAACTTTGCAAAATACATCAAGAAACTGCAGCTTCCGGCAATAACTCCAGCAATGTTACAAAAAACTGCGCTACTCAGAACATCTTATATTTTAAGAAGGTACCTGGTTGACACCTAGGATGCTGGTAGCAACCCGTGTCAACCATCAGCGCCAGCCAATTTGAATGTTCAGTTGACTGAGGTTCATGTTTAATGAATAAAAGATAATAATAATAATAAAGTTGGAAGGGATCTTGGAGGTCATCTAGTCCAACCCCCTGCTCAGGCAGGAAACCCTATACCATTTCAGACAAATGGCTGTCCAGTCTCTTGTTAAAAATTTCCAGTGTTAGAGCATTCACCGCTTCTGGAGGCAGGTTGTTCCACTGGTTAATCGTTCTATTCCACTGGTTAATTGATCATTAGGATCAACCATAAACAAAAAGGAACAAGCAGTCAAGAAGTACACCACTGACTAGCCCTTCGTAGAGTACCCATGAAGTCTTGGAAAAGATACTCAAATGCCATGATCTGGCTATATCTACAAAGATCAGAACAATACAAGTAACTGTATTCTCTACTACACTCTCTACAAGCCCTAGTAAAAAAAAAAGTCGACGAGCACAGCAAAAAAAATGGGATTAAATTAAATATAAAGAATACCAAACTAATCACAACACACAGAATCACCAGCCTTAGAATTGACAATGGAGATAATGAAGTAGTAGATAGGTCTCCTTTTAGGATCAACCATCAACAGTAAAGGAACAAACAGTCAAGAAATACACTGCAGACTAACATTTGGCTGAGCAGCCCCCAAACCCTTGGAAAATATACCCATGATGTGTTTATACCTACAAAGATCAGAACGGTGCGAGTAATTGCATTCTCCTTTGCATTCTGTCGAAGCAAAAGTAGAAATTTGAAGGAGCAAAATAGAAAGAGTTTTTGACATTTTTGAACTTTGGTGGTGGAGAAGGCTTCTGAGAATACCATCACCGGCCAAGAAACAAACAAATGGATCACTGAACAAATCAAGGCACAAATGACCAGGCTCAAATTATGCAAAGACAGTGGAGGTAAGTGCACATAGGACGACCTGAAAGATCAGCTTAGAGACCATTTGTCATGGAGAAAACCTATGTAAATGGTTGTTAAGGATCTATAACAGTGATGGCGAACCTTTTAGAGACCGAGTGCCCAAACTGCAACCCAAAACCTACCTACGTATCGTCGGGTGCCGGGTGGGCGTGGCCCATTGGGTGGGTGTGGCCCATTGGGAGGGCGGGGCCCATTCAGTGGGTGTGGCTGCGGTGGTAACGGCAGACTGGGTGGGACTAAAAAGTTCAATCAATCAATTCCAACTTTGCAAGATCTTTTTTTTTCCCGCGAGAAGTTGAAATTGACTGATTGATTGAACCTTTTTTTTTTTTTGCACACGGCGGCGGAGGCCTAAAGCGAAAAGGTTTTATAAAACCCAGCTGAAGGCCTAGGACTGGGGTGACGGCGCGCGTGCACACAGAGAGGGCTCTGAGTGCCGCCTCTGGCACCCATGCCATAGGTTCGCCACCACTGATCTATAACAACTTGATGGAACATAATCTCTTCAAGCCATTCTCGGATATTTGTTTGAGTAGAAACAGCACTAGCACTTAGACTTATATACCACCCCAGAATGCTTTACAGCTCTCTGGGCAGATTACAAATGTCAGCATATTGCCCCCAACAATCTGGCTCCTCGTTTTACCAACCTTGGAAGGATTGAAGGCTGAGTCAACTTTGAGCCCCATCAGGATCAAACTCCAGGCTGTGGGCAGAGTTTGGCTGCAATACTGCATTTTAACTACTGCGGCAACAGGGCTCGGGATACAAATTAAAATAAGAATACAGAACTGAAAAAGAACATTTAAGAGAGAATAGTTCAGCTTCATAATTTTTATAATATAAACTGAAATAACAATATTTTCAAGAGTCTCCACAATCCCTAAGATATGTGTCATTGTCCAAAACTCCGGGCTCAAAACAACAAGGTAATAATAGATGTATAAAAATAATAATCAGAATCTAAGAAAATTATAAAACCATATACTCCCACCAAGGCATCATAATTATCTCATACCAAGCATATCCATGCTGGCTTTAACTCCCATCCTGATATAGCATCTGGGGAAGAGCCAGATCTTCACAGATATCAAGAAAGCTAAGAACGTAGGGTTTATCTAGCTTCTATAGGGCAGGGGATAGAGAAGGGACATAGATGCAGAATAACAGAGTTGGAAGGGACTTTGAAGGTCTGTTCATCCAACCCGCTGCTCAAGCTGGAGACCCTATAACATTTTGGACAAATGGCCTTCCAATCTTCTTAAAAACCTCCAGTGATGGAGCACCCACAACCTCTGTAGGAAACCATTCCACTGATTAATTGTTTTGACTGACAGGAGATTTCTCCTTAATTCTAGGTTGCTTCTCTCTTTGATAAGCTTCCATTCACTACTTCTTCTCTTACCCTCAGGTGCTTTGGAGAATAGGTCGACCCCCTCTTCTCTATGACATCCCCTCAAATATTGGAAGACTGCTAACATTTCATCCCTAGTCTTTTTCTTTGTTAGATTAGACATTCTCGGTTCCCGCGTCAATTCATCATATGCTTTAGCCTCCAGTCCCCTAATCATCTTTCTAGAGTCTCAACATCTTTTTTGTGTCATAGTGATCAGAACTGGATGCGGTAGTCTAAGTGTGGTCGTACCATGTGTAGTATAAAGCAATGCTAACACTTCATGTGATCTTGATACTGTCCCTTTGTTGATGAAGCATAAGACTGCGTTGGGTTTTTTTGGCAGCTACAGCAAGCACACTGCTGGGTCATACTTAAGTGGTTGTCTACCAGGACACCCATATCCCTTTCACACTCATTGCTGTTGATGCCAGGTGCTATCTATTGTATACCTGTGCATTTGGGTTTTCTTGCCTCTGTGTAGGTCCTTACTTTTTTCCTAGTCATCTCCTAGTCCCATGGTGGCGAACCTATGGCATGCATGCCACAGGTGGCACGCAGAGCCCTCTCTGTGGGCACGCATGCCGTTGCCCCAGTCCTAGGTCTTCAGCTGGGTTTTATAAAACCTTTTCGCATTAGGCCTCTTCCGCCGTGTGCAAAAAAAAAAAAAGGTTCAATCAAACAATCAATTTCAACTTCTCGCGGGAAAAAAAAAAGATCTCGCAAAGTTAGAATTGATTGATTGAACTTTTTAGTCCCGCCCAGTCTGCCGTTACCACCGCAGCCACGCCCACCCAATGGGCCATGTCCATCCAATTGACCACATCCACCCAATGAGCCACATCCACCCAATGGGCCACACCGACCTGGCACCCGATGATACATAAGTGGGTTTGGGGTTGCAGTTTGGGCACTCGGTCTCTAAAAGGTTCGCCATCACTGTCCTAGTCCTACCAGATGGCATCACTTGATAGAGGGCACCTGGAAAGTGCCCACCTTATCTGATCTGGTAGGATGGGCAGATACTGTCAGGAAAAGGCATATCCACAGATAACCTGGACACAGGCCTTCCAGGGATTTAAATGTTTTCACTTTACTTATTTACTACAGCATAAGCATACAAGTAGAATATGTATGCTTTTACCTTAACATTTGAGGGAAATAGCCATTTTTTTAAAAAAAAAAAGCAACGGAATGGTTTATAATGCATTTTCAGTATAGCTCTATGCTAAATAAGTCATGAGTGACTGACTTAGAGAATTGTGTACAATTGAAGGAACAGACCTGAGCCTATAAAACATGAACAAGCTTGAAAGTAGTTCCCATTCAGCCTTAAAAATATGTTCTCAAAGTCTATACAGTGTGATTAGAAAGCAACTGTCCCCCTTAGACAGGCTTAAGATACAGGAGGATCTGGACAGACTTGAACGCTGGGCACTATCTAACAAAATGAAATTCAATGGTGAAAAAAGTAAGGTTCTACATTTAGGCAAGAAAAACCAAATGTACAGGTATAGTATAGGGGGTACCTTGCTCAATAGCAGTAACTGTGAGAGGGACCTCGGAGTCCTAGTGGACAATCACTTAAATATGAGCCAGCAGTGTGCTGCAGCTGCCAAAAAGGCCAACACAGTGCTAGGCTGCATTAACAGAGGATAGAATCAAGATCACGCGAAGTCTTAATACCACTTACAATGCCTTGGTAAGGCCACACTTGGAATACTGCATCCAGTTTTGGTCACCACGATGTAAAAAAGACGTTGAGACTCTAGAAAGAGTACAGAGAAGAGCAACAAAGATGATTAGGGGACTGGAGGCTAAAGCATATAAGGAACGGCTGCTGGAATTGGGTATGTCTAGTTTAATGAAGAGAAGAACGAGGGGGGACATGATAGCAGTGTTCCAATATCTCAGGGGCTGCCACAAAGAAGAGGGAGTGAAGCTATTCTCCAAGGCGCCTGAAGGCAGGACAAGAAGCAACGGATGGAAACTAATCAAGGAGAGAAGCAACCTAGAACTAAGGAGAAACTTCCTGACAGTTAGAACAATTAACCAGTGGAACAACCTGCCTCCAGAAGCGGTCAATGCTCCAACACTGGAAGTTTTTAAAAGAGACTGGACAGCCATTTGTCTGAAATGGTATAGGGTTTCCTGCCTGAGCAGGGGGTTGGACTCGATGACCTCCAAGGTCCCTTCCAACTTTATTATTATTATTATTATTAGTTAAAACAGGAACTTATAGTTCATTCTATAATGGAGTACTATACTGTTTTTCTCAAATAACAAATTAACCTGTCATAAACACTGGAACAATATCTTTGTTAATCATTTTATAGCTGTATAACTTCCGTTTTTACAAAATGTCCTTTGTTCCCTCAGATCTATATTTATCATTTCTATCCCTTGCTTGTATTTATTTTCTTTCCTTTTGTCCATGACCTCCAATTTCACCCCTACCACCCATGACACTTTTCCCTTTTCTTTTTTGTTCTAAACACATTCCCCCTGGATTTTGAGTGAATGCACCCTCTAATGCCATTTCTCCTACAGGAGCTCTGCACAAATACAACTGACCACCATAGTAATCTGGATAAACTTAATACCACGTGCATTTTCCAGATGGACAAGCTGAATTGTTTGATTGCTGAGATTATCACAAAATGAGGGTGAATTACTGCTCTGGTACTTGTTTGTGAGTATTCTTAATAATATAGTGTCATGTATTAATAACAGTGTTTCACACATAACAAAAGCAATAGCAGAAAGTACATCTTTTGGATCCATTATGAAATGATGATTTTTTTTTTCATGGTTCAGAATGAAAGTTCACAGAACGGGGAAAATTCTAGCTCTGGTGTTCAGATTTTATACACAGATTCGGAGAGAACTATTTTGCAATATTGCTTATTTACATTGGACTACGCACTGAATATTTACTCGAACTACTTTGCAGCAGTCCTGGGTTGATTCCCTCCTGCCTTTTTCAATTGTAATCTGTAGTTCATAAGAAGCTTTGTGAAAAAAAAGAAATGGAAATTCTCTTCTGGTTTCTCACAGTTTATGTATATTAGCAGTACTCCCTTGGTGTTGCTTATAGACAAAACTAGGGCTTTCCCAGGAGCAACATAGGGCTGTGGGAGCTGGGCTATAAGGAAGGCTCAGCACCGAAGAATTTTTGCTTTCGAATTGTGCTTTTGGAGAAGACTCTTGAGAGTCTTCTTGGACTGCAAGGAGATCAAATCAGTCAATCCTAAAGACAATCAACCCTGACTACCCTTTGGAAGGACAAACACTGAAGCTCAAATACTTTGGCCATCAAATGAGGAGAGAGGATTCATTGGAAAAGACCCTGATGGTGGGAAAGATGGAAGGTAAAAGGAGAAGGGGACGGCAGAGGTGAGATGGTTAGATAGTGTCATCAACGCAACGAACTTGGATTTGGGCAAACTCCAGGAGACAATGGAGGACAGTGGGCCATGGGGTTGCCGAGAGTTGGACATAACTTAGTGACTGAACAATAACAACCTTGGTGTTTCTAGCTCAAAGGCTTTAATGAACAGGTTTCAACCAGAATACTGGTCGAAGTAGTCCTTAACTTACGACCACAATTGAGACAGAAACTTCCATTCCAAGCGAAATGTTTGTTAAGTGAATTGCACCAGATTTTATCACCTTTTTCACCACGGTTCTTAAACAAATTATCGCAGTTGTTAAGTGAATCACAAGGTTGTTGAGCGAATCTGGCTTCCCCCATTCACTTTGCTTGTTGGAAGGGGGCTGGGAAGGTCACAAATGAGAATCACGTGACCCCGGGACACTGCAACCATTGTAAATATTTGCCAGTTGTCAAGCACTCAAATTCTGAACACGTGACCGTGGGGATGCTGCAATGGTCATAAGCATGAGGACTGGTTGTAAGTCATTTTTTTTAAGCTGTAATTTTGAATGGCTGTTAAATGAATTGTTGTAAGTCAAGGACCATCTGTTTATTGTGATTGTCTGTGAACTCATATTACAGCTCACATTTGGTTACATTTGAGGCCTAAATAGGAACTATGTTGGAAAATGGCAATAAAAAAGGCTATCATTTTGACTGAAATTTAGTAAAATTGAATACAATTGAAGAATAAATCCATGAAACAAATTCTATAAAACCTCAAACTAAAATGCATTGAGTCAGAGCAGATGGCCTGTGGTCTGATAGTGAAGGTCATTGTGATGAATTATTTCTGATGATCCGGCCAGATTGTGTCTCATTGACACCACTGACATATGCAAGGGTTGAAGACTGATTAAGATAGTCTGTGCCAGAAACCTGATGGATCTGATTAGAGGTGTGAACAGGATTCTCAGCAGCATGAGCTCTGCCACCTTGGGTCAATTAGATGTGGTGTATCAGGCTGCAGAGATAATAAATGCTGCTTTGGGGAAAGAGGTGTTTTTCCCCCTCTGAAGGAGGCAGTGGTACATTCCATCCTGAAGATACCATCTCTCCATCCAGCAATGTTAAGACAACTCCTGCCAAGTTATCAGGTTTCCTTTTTCAGGTATAAAATTAGAGAAAGGGATGGGCCTGCAGCTACAAAGAATGTTGGATGGAATGGATATCTAGATGCCTTTTAAATAGATTTCAGACCCAAGCATTGGATTGAAACTGTATTGGTTTCTAATTGTTGTGATTCCTCACCAGCCTGTGGATCCGGCAGCTGAGTCCGAGGAATCAGATGAGGGGCCTGGAGTGACATTAGAGTCAGAGGAAGGCTCTGAGGAGCTCTAAGACTTACAGTCGGACGAGAAGCCTGGCCCCTCGCTCTCAGGCTAAGACACAGCTGTGCTGGGACCCTGAGTTGGACAATGATGAAGAATAGTTGGGACAAATCCAGGATGCACGAAGGCGCAGGCAAGAGAAGCGAGTAGGACAGAGGAATGCAATGGGGCGGCTCCAAAGGCAAAGGAGAAGGCATTAGGAAGCCACGCCTTGGCTGAATTATAAAAGGGAAGGTGTGGGAGGTGCTGGTTGCCAAAGGCAACCGTTCGTGTTGAGGATCGAGTTTCTGTTGACTGTGTTTATTTGCCTTGGACATTGACTCAGGTCTCTGAGAATAAAAGGGGTTGGTTTTTTCTTGCGGTTCCTGCCTGTTTCTTGGAAGAGGGGTTTCTCCTTGTGAGCATAACAAGGACTCACATAGGCTGGGACAAATCACTAATGTGGATAACTTTTATTAGAAGCTGGATTGGTAAGTACCATCCTACTGCTCTTATTAGATCCTTCATTCTGTACCATTAACCATGGCATACTTCTGGATGGTCTGCATGAATTGGAAGTGGGAAGCAATGTTTTTCAGTGGATCTTCTCCTATCTAAATGGACAGCTCCAGTTACAGGTAGTCCTCAACTTACTACAATTCATTTAGTGACTATTCAAAGTTATGGTACTGAAAAAAGTGACTTATGACCATTTTTCACACTTACGACCTTTGCAGCATCCCCATGGTCTCGTGATTAAAATTCAGATGCTTGGCATATTTACGATGGCTGCAGTGTCCCGGGGTCATGTGATCACCTTTTGCAACCTTCTGACAAGGAAAATCAGTGGGGAAGTCAAATTCACTTAACCACCATGTTACTAATTTAACAACTGCAGTGATTCACTTAACTGTGGTAAGAAAGGTTGTAAAATGGGGCAAAACTCATTTAACCTGTCTCACTTAGCAAGAGAAATTTTGGCCTCAATTGTGGTAGTAAATCGTGGACTACATGTATTAGCATGTATTAGTATTAGGATGATCAGTTCAGCCCTCGGCTACCCCTATCAGCTTTAGTAAACTAGATCAGGAGGACAATGTAAAATACGGGGATTTGGAGGGCAGGTAGATGCAAAAGTATTTGCCATTTGACTGTGCCCCAAAGTTTAATTTCCATTACATTATTTTTCCTGGCGGGATTTTACTTAATGCTGTGTAAATTACAGTCTGATCAAACAAAATTAGTTGCTTTAGTGGATGGTGATGTCTGTCTCCCAGGAACAAATGTACTTGTTAACTTCAGAATAATTGCATGCTTTCCTATTTAAAGATTAGTCTTCTCCCTCCCTATTTATCTAGCTATTTCATTCCTTCTTTACATATTTTTTCCTACATCAGTGTTTCTTCAATTTTTTTCTCTCAGCTTTAAAAATTATGGAGGACCCCACAAATTTTTATTCGTATGGGTTATATTTACTTCATTAAAAATTAAAATTGATGCATTAGCTGCTGATATCACTTCTCACAGGTGCTTGGTGGAATTTTAATTGCGAATTATTTGTCAACAGAGGTGGGAAAGAATTTTGATTTCAAGCACTCCTGAGAGGGTCTTGAAGGACCCCCGGGGCCCTAGGACCACTTTAAGAAATACTGTTCAAGATGAAAGGATGAGATACAAGGGTATTTCTGGGGTTACGTCCATTCATTCAGTGACTGTTACCCTGGCTCTGAACAAGCGGACTTACAACCAATCCTAGAGTTTTGGCTGTCACACTATCCCCATAGTCACATAACCACAATTTCTGACATTCCCTGCTGGCTTCCCACAAGCAAAGTTTATATATCACAATGGCCAGGTCTACACAATTTGTTGGTCCAAAACTAAATAAACAATCCAGATAGATTGTATTTATAATACAGGTTGTCCTCGTTTGGCAACTGCAGTTGGGAGCAGCAATTCAGTCATTAAGATTGTGCTAACGATCTTACTTCAGCTTTCCTTTGCTTTACAGACTTGTGAAAATAAAAAAAATATAACAATTGGCCATAGTTACTTTTTCACCACCAACATAACCGTGAGACAGTCACTAAATAAGGACCAGAGAGCATCGATAAGCATGATCAATGCTGTCTCCACGTTGAACCCAGGTCTTCTAGTCCAGAGGTCCCTTACCTTTTGGGCACCAGAGACCGGTGGCATGGAGAAAGGTTTTTCCGGGGACCAGAGGCGGTATGGTTTTGAATACTGCCTGCCTGCCGAGGATGGAGCTCTGCTTGTTTGTGCGGCCTGCTTGTTGGCATGCTGCAGACCAGTGCCGGTCCATGGTCGAGGACCCCTGTTCTAGTCCACCACCCCCCGTTCAAGCAGGAGACCCTACAGCAGGGGTGGGGAACCTTGGCTCTTTTATGACTCGTGGACTTCAACTCCCAGAATTCCTGAGCCAGCATGGCTGGCTCAGGAATTCTGGGAGTTGAAGTCCACGAGTCACAAAAGAGCCAAGGTTCCCCACCCCTGCCCTATAGCATTCTGGACAACTCCAGTGTTGGAACACTCACAACTTCTGGAGGCAAGTCATTCCACTGATTAATTGCTCTGTCAGGAAATTTCACCTTAATTCTAGGTTGGTTTCTCTCCTTGGAAAATTTCCATTCGTTACTTCTTGTTCTGCCTTCGGGTGCTTTGGAGAATAGGTTGACCCCACACACACACCTTCTTTGTGGCAGCCCTTCAAATAGTGGAAGGCTGCTATCATGTCACCCCCTAGTCCAGGGGTAGGCAACCTTGGCTCTTTTATGACTCGTGGACTTCAACTCCCAGAATTCCTGAGCCAGCATAGCTGGCTCAGGAATTCTGGGAGTTGAAGTCCACGAGTCATAAAAGAGCCAAGGTTGCCTTACCCCTGCCCTAGTCCTTCTCTTCATTAGCTTAGACAATTCCCATAATTGGGGCTCGGTGTGTGTGTGAGGGAAGCGCGAGATGAGGGAAACCTGGTGCAAATACTTGACAAAGCGAGAGCGAGCCGAGCTGTCGCTGCTGCTGCGGCTGCTTCTTCTTCCACCCGGGGCGAAGAGCCCGGCGCGCTCATTCCTCTCTTCGAATTCTCGCCTGAGTGGGCGGAGCCTGCCGGAGGGGCGGGGTGAGGAGGCGGAAGAGCGCGCGGGCGCTTTACGACAGGCCCTCCCTCGGCTTACGGCAGGGCTTCTGAGGGGAAGGCGTGAGGGGCGCTCAGCCTCTCCGAGGGCGGGAGGGCCGCGGCTGGTTTCCCGCCTTTTGCTTTTCTCCCCGGGCGTGTGAAGGAGCGCGGCAGGCATGGTGAGTGCGTGGGAACGGTGGCTTGACCGTCCTCCCTCACCGGCGGCGGTGGATGGGACGACCTTCCCCTACCTGGCGCTCTGCCGCTCTGGGAATCCCGGGCGTGGTGGTGCCAGCCGGGGAATCCTGGGGATTGTAGTCCCCGGGCGCCGGATGCTGAGGAAGGTGCAACATGGAAATAAGCCACCTTGTCAAGAGGGGTTTGCTTTGCCTGGGGGGGGGGAGACTTGTTTCAGCCTCCTTAGGCCATCGCTGTCATGTTCTCCTTATAGCAGAACCTAAATGGAGATAAAAAGAGGAATTTGGTTGAGAATCATCTAGGGGGGGGGCTGCCCTCTCCCTGAGGATGTTCAGTGCTGTTTAACTACTATTGCCCATGATTTTGAATATGGATGAATATCCTGGCCTGCTTGTTATCATTGATCAGTTATCACTGATTCCTGACTCAATGAGGACAATGGTTACATTTTTATCCTGCCTTTTGTATATAGTTTTGATCAACTCCACACAGTGAACACACTTAATACTCCTTCCTCCTCCTATTTTCCCTACAACCATCACTACTTGTGAAATGGGTTGGGCTGAGAGAGAGCAATTGACTCAGTCACCCAGCTGGCTTTCATTGGCTAAGGTGAGACTAGAACTCACAGTCTCCTGGTGATTGGCCCAAAGTCACCCACCTGGCTTTCATTAGGTAAGGTGAGACTAGAACTCACAGTCTCCTGGTGATTGGCCCAAAGTCACCCAGCGGGCTTTCATTGGCTAAGGTGGGACTAGAACTCAGTCTCCTGGTGATTGGCCCAAAGTCACCCAGCTGGCTTTCATTAGGTAAGGTGGGACTAGAACTCAGTCTCCTGGTGATTGGCCCAAAGTCACCCACCTGGCTTTCATTAGGTAAGGTGGAACTAGAACTCAGTCTCCTGGTGATTGGCCCAAAGTCACCCACCTGGCTTTCATTAGGTAAGGTGGGACTAGAACTCAGTCTCCTGGTGATTGGCCCAAAGTCACCCAGCTGGCTTTCGTGCCTAAGGGAGATCTAAAGTTCATAAGTACCTGCAGGACCATTTTTTTCTACTAAATCACCCATTCAGGCTGCCTGGAAGAAGCATTTGGATACATTCTTTTTCTATGAAGTAAGATATATAGAGTTCAGCATTGTTGGACCGTCTTCCCTTACACATAAGGTTTGTTCTGTCCATTCCAATGTTACAGAATGGAATAGATTAGTATTGCTCAGCCAATATTATTACTGAATAATACTGTGGCTAAAAAGCAATCATTGGTAGAGCCTGAATTGTAGAATTTATTAATTGCTAAAATTAAGCCATCTTCAACAGCTGGTAAATTTAAACGTCGCTATAGCCACCTTTAGTTTTCTTGGCCATAGTATAAGAATGGCTTGTCATGGCATTTATTTATTTTAAAGTTTTTACTGTCCATCAAAAGACTCAGGCAACTTAAGAGTTAAAGAAGAGAAGTTCAATATCCATCCACTACTTCTCCCCTCAATCTCTTAAGGTTTCCACAGCAACTGCAGTTGTGTTAATCAGTAACATTCTCCTATCTCACCTTCAGATGTATGCTTGGCTATATACAGGGTTTTCTGTTGGCTTTATAGACCACAATCTTAAAAAGGTTTTTTCCCCTTGGATTTCTGCATATCCTTTAGGAATGTTTCTTTCAACTTCCCAGTCTATTTCATACCCTTGGTTTTTTCTTGGGGTGGACTTCAAAATAAGAATACCAAATCTGGGCTGCAAAATCTGGTTGCTTCAGGGAGTAAAGAGAGTTTTCTATATTTCTTTGCTCTCATTTAATCTGATGACTGTCTGAACTTTGTAGCCATATCTGAAGCACTAACCAGGTTAAACCTTAACTAATTTTTCAGCACCTAGTCAAGGTTAGCTAGGTGCTGCCATCTGCTGGGCTATTAACTAAAACTTAGTTAATTCACAGTTACTGTGTCAAAGGTTCTCAGTCATCCAGATAGAGTTGTCAAAGTTGTGTCATGGCAACTGGACTACTTGTTGGTTCAAAATATTTCATTTCTTATCCAAGGATAAGATATTCTTCAGTCTGGGCAAGTTGGTCAGGGGACCGAATATATGTTCTCCAAGGAGGTTTCATTTATCGTCTAACCTGGATAGGCTCATTAGGTGAGTAGGCAGAGAGTCATTAGGGTAAAGGATTTAAGAGTTGAAACTACTCTCAACTACTCTCAACTACTCTGTGCCTACTTACCTAATGAACTTATCCAGATTAGGTAAGAAATGAAACCTCCCCAGAGGACATATGTGAGATCCCCCTAACCAATTTGCTCAGACTGAAAAAGCTACTTGGATAAGCAGTGAAATGTTTCAAACCAATAAGAAGTTCAGTTGCCATGACTCAACTTCCAGATCATGGTTGCTGTGTGTACGTGTGCAAGATTTGGGAGATTGGTAGTGTGAGAACATATTAAAAGTGTATGTTGAAATATAGTACATAATGTGTTTGGTTTCCAATCCCAAGTATAGTCCCTATGTCCTGTTTGTGAATACCTGGATATCAGAGTTCTTGGAGAGTCTAGGCAAAGGTGTAGTAATTTGAATTACTACAATGTGCTGCACATGTAAGTGATAGTTTTGAAAACTATTTAGAATCTTCCATACATAATGTATCCAATTTTCCTCTAGTTGTAGCTCAGATGATATTGTAACAGTGGTCATATCACATGCATCGGAGTGCTACTGTGATGCCAAGCAGAATTAAAAGTGCTGCCATTAATTTATAGCTTTAAACCTGTAATTCACTTCTTCTTGTGCCATATCCGTTATTGGACGTTGGCGATCATGTTGGCGATCCTGTTTTTATCAGCAGCCGCACAAAAAAGTGCTGCCCAGTTTTGTCCAAACCAGTCCCTTAGATTTTGAAGCCATGTAATTCACTTGGATCCATGATATTTCAAGGACTCTCTACGGATTGTGCTTTATTCATCTTTGGAAGCGACACTTGCCAATACACTGTATAAATCTATAAGGTTAGCAGGTTAGCACACAGTCCATCATTCAAGATAAGATGGCTAGCACCATCTCTGGCAGCATTTTAAAAGGGCATTAAAATACATTTTTTCTCTTTGTCTTTCATTTTTAAAATGCTATATTTGTTGCTGATAAATATTTGAACTTGCATTTTACTTAAAGTGATTATTTTAAAATTATTTAAATGTCAAGAGTTCTTGAATACTGAATTTTACTATTTTATATTTTTTAATATTTTGGAGAAACTATATGCTCTTGAAAAAGTGGGTAAAATATATTAAACAAAATTCAGGTGTATCATCTGCCAGATACAATAGAGCTGCAGTATTCTCAAGGTATTAGCCAAAATCTTTTGAGTGTAAAATTCAAAGCCCCAAACTGATTGCATTTGCACAACTCCCAAAGTTATTCTGTTTTACCCTCACTGAAAAGAACTAAATGCTACATACATAAAATCTATTGAAATAATGGAACTTCATCCTACTAACTTTTAGATATAAATTATTTCCCATTTAGGTCGTTTGAGTAGCTGCAGGAAAGCCGTTTTCTGCTGTGCTATAATAATACTTGATAAAAAAACTACAATGATATAATCTTAGCAATGTTGCTTATCATTTCTGATATAATTTCAAATATAGGTTATTAACTTGCATGGGGTAATAAGCATTTCCCATGAGACTGTCTAAACATATAAATGACAACTACCTGTGGAACATTTATGGCTTCAAATTAATAACCTTGATTGCTCGCTGGTATTATTTTGGAAAAGATAACATCAAATCATTTTTATATATACAGTAAAAGAACTGTGGAAAGTATGTTCTTTAAGTCTGAGTATCTTAATTCATGAATTCTTGATAGATACCTGAAATTTAATGAGTATATTGTCAAATATCAGTGACGAGAAATAAAAATCTTCCTAGGAACAAAATTTTGTTTGTTTTTTAAAATGCTATTGTATCCAGCTGGAATAAAAATAATTAAGATTTTTGAGAACTTTTAAGAGAGGAATTTCTTATACGTACATATGCAGTTATTTCAATACAGGACAATTAAATTGATTGTCTACTCTCAGTTATGTTTGCACCCCAGATTTGCTCCAAAGGGTTGGTAGAAGAGAGCAAAGTAAAATCCCATTGGTGAAGTTATTCATTACAGTACCTATATAAGATTGGAAATTGGCATAATACAAGCTTCTAAATTATAGAATATCTGTCAGTCAGAAAGGAATGAACGAATGCAAAAATGTTTTGTGTCCTAGTTTTAAAAGAAAAGTATTCATGTTTTATTACCCATATAAATCTAGGTTTCATAATGTCTTCCCTAATATATATATCACACACACACACACCCCCAACTGAAGACCTCTATAATGTTTAAGCAATCTCTGTCTCATATATTTGGTTACACTTTTATATATTCAGAAAATCTTTTTCACTGATAAGTGTCCAAGCATAATGTTCTGAAGTTAATATTTTTTTCATTTTATGGTATTCCTTTTTTCCTTACTTTTAGGCTGGTACTATGATAGTAGTTGGCCTGACAATAGCTGCTGCTGGTTATGCAGGTTGGTACTTGGAAAGCTTGCTTTATTTCAGTTTTGTGTTAAATATGTATCCTATAATGCAGTGGTGGCGAACCTATGGCAGGGGTGCCAGAGGCGGCACTCAGAGCCATCTCTGTGGGCACGCGCGCCGTCACCCCAGTCCTAGGCCTTCAGCTGGGTTTTATAAAACTTTTTCACTTTAGGCCTCCGCTGCCATGTGTGAAGAAAAAAAAAAAGGTTCAATCAGTCAAATTTCAACTTCTCGCGGGGAAAAAAAAGATCTTGCAAAGTTGGAATTGATTGGTTGAACTTTTTAGTCCCAACCAGTCTGCCGTTACCACCGCAGCCACGCCCACCCAATTGGCCACGCCCACCCAATTGGCCACACCCAGTCAATGGGCCACACCCACCTGGCACTCGACGATGCATAAGTGGGTTTTGGGTTGCAGTTTGGGCACTCAGTCTCTGAAAGGTTTGCCATCACTGCTATAATGGATAGTAGTTATACAGTCTAGTGTTGGGAAGCATAGGCGTCTACAGGGGTATTTTGGATGGTTTAATAAACAGAAAGACAGTGGTTCGTGTAGATGGCTTCAGTGGCACTATATCTTGCTGAATATTGCTAATTATTTGATACATTTAATTTCATATCACATTTGTTATTGTGCTTTTAAGTTTAAAACAGATCTCATAAATGTAGGTTCACATATTGCAGAAAACACTGATTTGCTAACCATAGTTTATTGACTGGCTCAACATTTGTTAAGTATGGTTCACATAGCCATACTACATTACGGCTTAATGTAATTTGTACATTGGCTCTGTATGACTTAATCTGTTTGAATTACATCTGTATTACTGGACATAATTCTGCATAGGGCTTGCACATGGAAATTTGGAGTTTGGACAAAAATGATTTTAAATATTGTTAACACTTTCACCAGGATGAGGAATATCAAAGATGATTAGGGGACTGGAGGCTAAAACATATAAGGAACGGTTGCTAGAATTGGGTATGTCTAGTTTAATGAAAAGAAGGATGAGGGGGGACATGATAGCAGTGTTCCAATATCTCAGGGGCTGCCACAAAGAAGAGGGAGTCAAGCTATTCTCCAAGGCGCCTGAAGGCAGGACAAGAAGCAACGGATGGAAACTAATCAAGGAGAGAAGCAACCTAGAACTAAGGAGAAACTTCCTGACAGTTAGAACAGTTAACCATGGAACAACCTGCCTCCAGGGGCGGTGAGTGCTCCAACACTGGAAGTTTTTAAGAAGAGACTGGACAGCCATTTGTCCGAAATGGTATAGGGTTTCCTGCCAGAGAAGGGGGTTGGACTTGATGACCTACAAGGTCCCTTCCAACTTTATTATTATTATTATTATTAACTAAATGCTCTAGTCTAGGGAATTACTTAAATGACAGCAATTTATCAACATGGCAATAATTGTCGAGCTTCAAAAGAGAGGATGGATTCTCAGTTCACTACCTGTGCTTATATCCCCAGGTTATGGGGCTTTCCAGTCTTGTGGGGTAAAGTCATATTTGGAATGTTGATAAAGTACCACAAGATTTTTGCAAAATGACCATTATGAAGGGGACAGTCCATTTATAAAATGTCTACTGTGAAAGCTATGGGCAGTCGCAAAACTTGATAAAACTAAAAGCATTAATGACACTCGTGAAACTTCACTCATCCCACTGACTTTAGTCTTTTTCAAGACCATTTTTTAAACTGATGTTCCCTCACCCTGCACACTTCCCTGGGTTAGGAGTTTCTCTTAAGTCAGTCGTAGGTATGTTATCCTCTCATTACAATGCCACTGCTGTCTTGGTATCAATAAATTACTTAAAACATGATTTTCTGAAAGGAATACCATAGTTAAAGACCATCTGCCGTGCTCTTTCGTTTCTGCTGCCCAGACATAACACACAAATGACGCTTTAAGAGATGTGCTGTTTAGCATCCTTGTGCTTAATTTAGACTTCTTATGGTTGACTTTGTGAAATTCTTAAAATAGATTGCCTTTTTTAAAAATTGCTGTAGTAAATTCTAAATCCTTTAGAATAGAATTTGAATTGTGCCAAGCAGAGGGAAAAATAATTGAGCGTGGTGAATGCAGCCCTTCCTGGGATTTAGTAACCTGAGTGATGTGGGGGGGGGGGGAATAAATTAAATCCTTTCAGTGGGATAGGAAGTACTGGACCTCTGTTTACACTCTCTTCAGCCTATTGCAGTAGTAGGAAGCTTCTGTGGAAGCATTACATTTTGTCCTGGGATTGTCTAGTTGCGTCTACAAGTTCTGCACATCTCACTCTAAATAGCTGAAATGGAATCCTTTCCTTTCCTTTCCTTCCAGGTCGCTATGCGCTGCAAGCAATGAAGCAAATGGAACCACAAGTAAAGCAAACTCTGCAATCTCTGCCCAAAACGGTGAGTTTGTTTTTTCTCAGTATTCTTTTGCAGCAATATCATTTTCTTCTTTGCTTACCATGGGACATTAGACAGAAACAGTTCAATACTTAGGATTACGAGATCCCAGATTTGCCCATTATAAGCCTTATGCTTAATTGGTGTGCAAATGAATTAAAAATATTGGCTGAGTTTTATAGAAATGTTTTTGTCTCGTGCGAGGAAAAAATGATTAGTTGGTGTGATGAACTAAGCCCAGTGGGAAGACATTAAAAGTAAGAAATTGTGTCGCCTCTTCTACTTCTTGGCAATGCTGTGTGTAATTGGGTGATGTATTTTGTTCTATTTGCCACAATTAGGTGATGCGCGTCTTTAATTTCTGATTCGTAGCATTGCATAATGCTTTTGTAATAACAATGTATTTTATTTTCAGGCCTTCAGTGGCTATTACAGAGGTGGATTTGATAGCAAAATGAACAAGCGGGAAGCTGCCTTAATATTAGGAGTGAGGTAAAATTAAAAATCACAGGAATATTTTCCAGGGAAAACTGCATAAGAAAAGAATGGGAAACATGTTAGTTGGCATGATTTTTGTAGCTATGATTTGAACATAAAAAGCTTGTGGTCTGGGCTGTAACTCTGATCAGAACATAACAGCCAATTTTATGTTCAGTATTGTTAATGACAGGGTCTCCAAGATAGTGATTGGAGATAGGATGGATGCCAAGTTTTCAAATCCCTCTAGAATAGCACTAGCAATAGCAGTTAGACTTATATAGCCCTTAAAGCCGTGGTGAGGCAGTGGTTAGATGCAGTATTGCATGCGAACTCTGCTGTCAGTAGTTTGTTCCTGACTGGCTCAAGGTTGACTCAACCGTCCATCCTTCTGAGGACTGGTAAAATGAGGACCCAGATTGTTGGGGGCAATATGCTGACTCTGTAAACCGCTTAGAGAAGGCTATAAAGCACTATGAAGCGGTATATAAGTCTAAGTGTTATTGCTATATTCCAGTTCATAGTGTTTTACAGCACACTCTAAATCAGTGATGGCGAACCTTTTAGAGACCGAGTGCCCAAACTGCAACCCAAAACCCACTTATTTATCGCAAAGTGCCAGGGCTGCATCAGCATTGTGGTGCCCTCAGGGGGTGTGTGGGGGCGTGGCCCACTGGGTGGGCATGGCTGCAGTGTCACGGCAGACTGGGTGAGCGTGGCCGGGGCCAGTCCCTCGCCATCTCCGGAGCATCCCTGGGGGGCCAACTCCGCTTGCTCGCTCACTTCCTGCCCTGTCGCTTCCAAATGCCATGTGCTTGCTACTCTGGCGAACTCTGCTGGGGCAACGGCGCGCGTGCCCACAGAGAGGGCTCTGAGTGCCGCCTCTGGCATGCGTGCCATAGGTTCGCCACCACTGCTCTAAATGGTTTACAGAGTCAGCATATTGCCCCCAACCATCTGGGTCCTCATTTTACCGACCTCCGAAGGATGGAAGGCTGAATCAACCTTGAGCTGGTCAGGATCAAACTCCTAGCAGTGGGCAGTTAGCCTGGAATACTGCATTTTAACCACTGCACCATCATGGCTCCCTAAAAGTTTGAATGCTATTTTCTCAGGCAAAGTTTTGTCATATTTGTAATTCACCCAGCCAATTAAGCAAAGAAGTTTAATAACTGGGTGATATAATGAGGGATCTGATATTTTTTTTACTATCCTAATGAAGACAAACAATGGGGGAGGGGAGGGAATACTTCTATGTGTAATTGCAGAACAATCAGAATAAGCCATTTGTGTTTCTTGCTAGACTATCACAAAAAAATAAGATTATGTAGCTTGCAAATATCTCTTAAGCATACTGTAAATTTCAGAATATCCTTCCTCCTCCTAATAAGTCATTCTGTGAAATGAGGTAGTAAAGTGAAATAGGTGCAATAATCTGGTGTTTTTTAATAATAATCTGTCTGATTTTGAATATTTTTCCTAGCTATAAATTATCTAATTAAAAAAAAAATGTTAGTCCTACAGCTAACAAAGTAAAAATCAGAGAAGCTCACAGAAGAATCATGCTTTTGAATCATCCTGATAAAGGTAAATCAGAAGATGTTAATATGTTAAATGGCTGTCTTCCCCTGGCTCATATAAAATGAGACTGTACTGTGGGGCTGCATGGGAAAAAAATAAAGAATTGAATTTAGGCATTTTCAGTTCCGTTTTCCTAATTTTGTTATTTGAAAGTTGTGCATGCACACAGGGAAAAATTAAAATTTTCTGATAAGCATGGCAAGCTATTGTTTCATTACCACTTCTAATGTAGAGTTAAAGGTTTTTGTATGTGGGCCATTTTATTATTGAAATGACTAAAATGTTTTATTATTTTGAAGATTCAGTTCACTGATTACATATATTTCATTTACCAGAATAATGGCATAATTTCTATATTGTGAACATGACCACCATATTTTCCTCTTTTACCAGGTGGGTCTCCTTACGTTGCAGCCAAAATTAATGAAGCTAAGGATTTACTGGACAGTCAAGCTAAGAAATGAAAACTCATCATTGATTTAACAATTAGAATATATTTTCAAAACAACCCAAAGAAAATTGACAAGTGAAGCTTGTCATACATGCCAAAAGGATATTGTTTTGATGTAGGGCATATCCTTCTCTGGTTATTTTCAGAAATTAATGTCAACCACAACTTCTGATGCACTTCTGATGAAGTGCAAGTTTGTACAGAACCAGTTAATCAGATAGTAATATCTGAAATTCAGAGTTATCGTTTTAGATTTTAAAAATTAGCCGGATAAATGTGAACGTGAAGATTCTGCTGAAAACATCTTTGAGGCTTAATAATATTTTGAAGTAATTTATTTCTCAGCTGAGAACAGCTGTATTATTTTATCATAGAATTATGGCGCACTATTCTTCAAAAGTGATGTTTTATTACCATGATTGCTGAGCAATAAAATTCTTACAGTATTTCTTTATATGACTGCATAAGAAAGTGTTGTTATAGAACAGTCGCTCTCATAAGCTGGGCTATACCTTCCTGCTGGCCAAACAGCCACTCATGAATGAGAACCAAGTTGGTAGTCTCCCAACTTTCTAATAGAGCTTTCAAAATAAGAATTTTCAATTCTTCATACTAAGAAAAACTTAAGATTTGTTTCTGAATAATGGCTGCTGCCTTTGTGAATATTTGAAGAGGATCAAAACAAAAAGGGAAAGAACTAGGATTGAAGCTGTCACGGATTTTAAGAACCCAAGTATTAAGTGTTGTGAATAATGTTGTCTCTTCTCTCTTAGATGTATACTAGAATTTTTTTCCCCCTTTAAATGAGGGGGAAAATGGTTCTATTGGGCTTTTTAATTGATTTTGTGGCTTCCAAAATGCTGTTCTTTGATTTAAGCCTTCTGTAGCTTACAAAACATGTTGCTCAACCTACTCTGGAAGCTGTATGCTTTCTTCAAACTTTTTTTTTTTATCTTGGAGGTTGCCTAATTTGTTACCCAGATCAACTCGAGTTGTGTGATCCATCATTGAATGTAATTAGAGCAGGAAGCTCTATAGGACAGATCTTGGAATTCTGCGTTTGAGTGAGTAGTTCGGGGAAATTTTATGCGGGACTCTAGTAGGGAAGGGTATGAAGTACTTGGAGGTGGCAGATTCATCTAGAGATGATTATATTATTATATTCCACTTTTTAGGCAAAATTCAAGACACAGCATCAACAATCTTCCTGGTACCATATTCCTGTAGTATGGCTATGGTATTTGCCTACCTGTTGAAATATAGGAAGAATTACAACAACAGAAGATGTGAACAAGCTATCTCCAGTAGTTAGGAAGGGTGAAAGAAGACAGAATAGTTCTGTGAAAGAGCACTGAGAGCATAAGGAGAATATTACACATAAGTTCAAGCGATAAAACACTAAACCAGAGGTCCCCAATCTTTCCGGCCTGGCACGGGAGAGGGGGGGGGGGGTTGAGTGGTAGGTACATAGCTCCATTTGTGCAAATGGTGCGCTTGCCCTCCATTCACACAAATGGAGCTTTGCATGCAAGGGAAGGGTGTTTGCACTCGTGGGTGAAGCTCCACTCGCACGAATGGTGCGCATGAAGCTCCATTCGCCTGAATGGAGCTTACTCTGCTCACGTCAGTGGAGCTTCACACACAAGCGCGCTTGTCTGCCCCTTGCGCAAGTGGAGCTTCACACACCCGCGCTTGCCCATTTCTCCCGTGGCCCAGTTTCAAACAAGCCACATCCCGGGGGTTGGGGACTCCTGCACTAAACTATATACTGAATCTGGACTTCCTATATGTCATTCTTTACCCCACAGAAGATAATCCATGTCACGTGTGGAAGAAATTTAACCACATCTTTACTATAAAGGGATGGGGAGTAGTCTGATTCAGTGAAAAGTTGATCAGATCTCTCCTTCGAAGCAACTATTTTAATAGACTTGAAGCTGAGCTGAAGCTGATGAAGATTAGCTAAGATGACTTTTTTTTTGCAGAGAACCTCCATAATTTTAAGATAGCAGAAGTTTAATTAGGTGGCAGTAGGTGGCAATTCAGAGTAGGCATCTTAATGGATCATTAGCAGACTGTGTTTATAGAAATATAATCATTTTTTTTTTAAAAAAAAGTGAGTGTGAATCTTAAAAACCCACTGTTACAAGCATCATTCACAGCTATAGGGAATGCTAAGCAACAAGTATGACCTAAACCAGGGGTGTCAAACTGCCAGCCCACGGGCCGGATGCATCATAGCGAAATCGCGCCCATCCCATTGCTGGCAATGGCAAAAAAGGTCGTGATATGGCGCGACACGTCATGTGATGTTGCGAGTTTGACACTCTGACCTAAAAGCTAAGCTTTTATTAATCTACTGAGAGGCATGGTAAAAGAGGTTCTGTGACTTAGTTCTAATAATGTCTCCTTGAAAAAAGAAATGAAAAATTCAAAATGCATTCTTTGTGCTACATCAGACTTGCTCTTGAGATAAAAAGCAGGGGGCTGGACTAGAAGACCTCCAAGGTCCCTTCCAGCTCAGATTCTATTCTATTCCTATTCTATTCTATTCTATTAATTCTAATTCTATTCTAAAATGATATGCTATGAGATATCTAATTAGAATGCCAGGATTTTTAGGATCAAACATTTAAATCAGGGAGAGAATCCAATTGGAAATTGAATTTTATCATTTTTTTCCTAAATTGTCCTATTACTGCTGTTTCTATGCAATAACCAGCAAAAGGAAAGACTTAGATCTGCAACTTAAATGAGGAACAATGTTGCCAGCTGCATAAACCTTTCAGAAAATGACATTAATATACTTTTCATTCAAAGGTAATGCCTCCATGAGAACTTATTTCCAACCCTTGTATAACAAATTAATAACTAGCAAATGTTTAAGGATCAACCAATGGAAGATCAAGGTTTATTTTTCTACCAGCATACAAAAACATATTGCACATCAAACAACCAAAAATAAAAATACTCTAAGGACTAACATATGTAGTTTATACAGAATAAACTTTCTGGAAATTGATCTTTTCAGTAGTTCTGGTTATCTTAATGGACATGACTAATTCAGAATTAAGTGTTTTAACTAAAGCTATGTTTGATTTTTAAATACTGTACAGTTTAATAAATAAATCAAACAAAGCCTCAATGTAGAACAGTCACTGCCAATGTCACCCAATATCCCTGCAGATTGAGAATTTAATAAATGTATTCCAGTGGTCTGCAGTTTTCCCCACTACATACAGCATTTAAAAAACATGTATTAAAACAGACCAGTTTCCAGACTAAACTAATGGAGAAATTACAATTCAGTGCAAAATATTTTAGACTGCATTTTTTCTAGTTTCCCTCAGGTGAAGAAGTGGTTGCATATTATTAAAAATGTAATAAAAGCAGCTAATGCTTTCATAAAGTAGGTTATGTTAGGGATCCCCCCACATCTGTCATATTTTGAAAACAAAATAACGTTTCCTATAGCCAGCAATTTGTTTTTATTTAAATGTTACATATACTATTCTCAAGGCACATCTGATGATATTTATAACACAGTAGGTGTCAAAGTATGTTCAACGTTGGATTTTTTTTCAGGATCCCTCCCTGTTGTTTTCCAAAATGGAGGAATTGAAAGTGCGGTGTCAAGACTCGCAATCCATATTCTATCTTTGGCAAGCTTATACAAGCACTATTGTAAAATGTAATGTAAAAGAACTGTAAACTAGGAACTCTTGTTTATGAAACACCATTCAACACAGCTTCTTCCTGTTTATTCCCATCTTCTTGTATAGTACTAGGCTGTTCTTCCTCAGGGCTATGCTGCTGCTTGGAAGATTCAGTCTCAGAAACCACTGCCGGGCCATTTACTGCTTTTTCAGGAAGGCCAACCTCTTCAATCACATCTTTCACCTTTTAAAGGGGAAAAAAAAAAAGACTTGGTGACGAGAGAACTGCGAATCATTAAACCATAATTAATACCCCCCACCCCAATTTCAGACCGTAAGAAAATCCACAGAAGGCATTAATTTTAGAAGGATGATTACATGAACATTTTATGTTTTACCCAGTTATCTATAGTACCTATTTATTTAAATCATTCTTAAAATCCAGTTGAAAACACTTGTCGAATGAACAAGGCAGGTAATTATTTCCAGACACAAGCTGCATTCTTGCCTTAGGCTGCCATTCTTAGAAAGCTGGAAAATGTGATCAGGGCAAGGTATTCTTAACAGAAGTTGTCTAAATTGGCTAATAAATTTCTAACATAGAATTTTCCTATTTTTATATTGCCCTGCAAACTGGCAGACCTTTTCCAGTACCTACAGGTAGATATGGTAATTTAATCCTGGAAGTAATTTCATAGAGGGATATTATGTAAAGGTAAAGGTTTCCCTATCCAGTTGTGTCTGATTCTAGGGGGTGGCGCTCATCTCTGTTTGTTAGCCAAAGGAGCCAACATTGTCCCAAGGATCTTTCCATGGCCAGCATGATGACATACCCCAGTGCAGCCTGTACGGCAAAAACACGGAACGCTGTTGCCTTCCCACCAAAGTGGGGCCTATTTTATCTACTAGGTCGCTCTGTCATGTGGCATTTGGATCTCGAACCCAAGCTGTCACGTTTTCCAACTGGCCACCTCAGCTTCTTAACCACTGAGCCACGGTGCCCCCTCTAGCTAGGCATCAGTTTGTTCTTTTAGGTTTCTTACCGTTTCCTTCTTGTTTTTACCCAGTGTTTCCTTTGGGAGGTTTCTTTGTCTACTCTGAGATTCTGCTCTTGATATATAATCAGCAACTGTAACTGTGAGGAGAAAAATTTACAGACTTTTTATGTTTAGAAGACATCCAACTCCTCGTTGGATAAATTACAATTTATCCTTTTACGTTCCAAGACTCATATTATACAAATTCAGTCATCTTTTGAGGCCCTCCAAAACAGAAAAACGTAATGATTAATCCTGAAGCTTCATACAGCTAGTTTAAATCCATATTGACCTGGTTCCGCTTTTTTTTTTTTAATATGTCACTTTCAAAATATTTTTGCCTTATTTATTATCAAAGGAGAACTCTACAACTTTCCTATGGCTTGCAGGGTTTTTTTTTTTAAAAAAGGTATATTTAAAGGTACTAAAGAAGATTTGAAAGATGATCAAGATTTTGAAAAGAACCCTGGAAAATGATTAAAAAAAAAACATGTTTTAGTCCAAATGGGTGATAAGACTTGAGGCAGATGGATACAGAGCCCAAGGAGATATTTTAGAGAACATTCTTAGATTTAGGAACATTTCTTCTGAAGTGAGAAAGTGGGTAAGGAAAAATTGAAGTGGCATTAGCATCCCACCTAAACCGTGAAAGCCAGCTGAGTGACTTTTGACCAATCACTCTCTCTTGGCCCAACGCACCTCAGAGGGTGGTTGTCTTACACTTGGGCAGGAAAAATCAAAGGTACAATTACAGATTGGGCGAGACCTGGCTTAAAAACAGTAACTGTGAGAGGGACCTTGGAGTCCTAGTGGACGATCACTTGCCTATGAGCCAGCAGTGTGCAGCAGCAGCCAAAAAAGCTAATACAATCCTGGGCTGTATAAACAGAGGCATAGAATCAAGATCACGCGAAGTATTAGTACCGCTTTACAAAGCCCTAGTAAGACCACACCTGGAATACTGCAGCCAATTTTGGTCACCATATCACAAAAAAGATGTTGAGAGTTTGTAAAAAATTCAGAGAAGAGCAACCAAGATGATCAAAAGCCTGGAGGCTAAAACACACAAAGAACGGCTGCGGAACTTGGGTTTGGCTATCTAAAGAAAAGAAGAAATAGGGGAGACATGATAGCAGTATTCCAGTATTTGAGGGGCTGCCACAAAGCAGAGGGGGCCAGGTTGTTCACCAAAGCACCAGAGGGAAGGACAAGACACAACAGTTGGAAACTGATCTAGGAGAGAAGCAACCTGGAATTAAGGAGAAACTTCCTGACAGTGAGGACAATCAACCAGTGGAACAGCTTACCCCCAGAAATTGTGGGCGCTCCATCACTGGAGATTTTTAAGAAGAGACTAGACAATCACCTGTCTGGGATGGTGTAGGTTTTCCTGCCTAAGCAGGGGGCTGGACTAGAAGACTTCCAAGGTCCCTTCCAGCTCTATTCTATTCTATTTGTGGGGGAAACAGGAGGAGGAAGATGTATTGCACATGTTTATTTTATGTATTTATTTAATTTATTGGCCACCCATCTTACCATAGGGTAACTCTGGGCGGCTTAAAAGGATAAAACTATACAAAACCTATACACCATACAAATCAAATACTATAAATATATAAATATTTTAACCCTAACTAAAAGACCAGGAGGAAGGGAGTAGGATGAGGGGGGAGGGGGGCGAGGGGAGGGGGGATCTGATATTTATGAACCATCCCCAATGTGAAGCCCCTCCCCATTGGAGCCCCAAGCCAATTGGCAGACTCAGGTTTTTAAGCTCTTGCAGGAGGGTTGGAGCCAACCTCCCCACCTTAAGTGATTTGTAAAAATAATAAAAAGCAGTATACAAATAAATAAAAATCTTAAAATAGCTAACTAAATTGCTTTTTTTAAAAAGAGAAAAATATCCTCAGGACAGGGAGTACCGTGGCTTGTTCTTTCCTTTTGACTCCGTTTAGCAGCTATATTTTCCAATATAGTGTATTGGAAAAGAATTGGGGAAGAGGTATTAAAAATGTGTTCATGTGTGTGATGAACAAGGTGTAACTAATAAACAAATTCACCACGTGGCCAAAAATGTGCAGCATATCTGAAAATACTTCCCAGCAGCGGCTGTCATGATCTCTCTCAGAATTTAAGATTAATTGATCAAAAAACATACTGCCTTAATTTGTTAAGGGTCCCTATTGGTACAGTCCTTTTGATTACTATATTCCTCCAGCCAAGTCATACTGCAGTTCTCCAGAATTAAAGTGAAACCATCGGAGGCAGATTGAGAAAGCAATGTTTAATTATCCATCAAAGGATTTTTCTGGTTAACTGATCGAGATCACGTGTCTATTATTCTATAGCATTTTGTAGTGTGAAATTCATTTCCTTTCATTTTTAATTGTACTAAACTGTTCACAAGCCTTTGAACTCTACAGAAACATGTTAGAGGACACATTAATGTTCTTGAACTTAACATATACAAGATATTTATAAATGCAACAAACATGGATTATTCTAGAAATTTAAAATCTGTACTTTCAAGCTGTTAGTACATATCTAAAGATGCATCAAACCACAGTGGCAGACAGAGCATGCAACTATTTTTTTGCTTTACTGCAGTTGTGTGATTTCTGTTGTCCTCCAAATACCGACCATATTAATTCAAAATATGAGACAGGCAAATACCATGCAAGTAACTTCATGTTTTATTGCAGTACTTATTAAGCTGGCTAGCATTCCTACTAACAAGTAGTTGCCAGAAATGAGCACCACCAGGCAGTGTTGCTTTCATTATGGCATATATTTCCACTCTGACATCTAGAAATCATTCTGTTTTAATGGTGCTTAACACTGGGAGCATGATCAGTTATAAGACACTAATGTTAGTTACTGGAACATGAGTACCTAGTAATTTCTCAGCCTGTAGTCTTAGTTATTAAATTATTATTTACAAAAGGCACTTTACACGCTTCAGAGGTACACAAACAGTAGACATGGAGCATTCCTTCATGCTTGTGACCTGAGATGGGCCACCTTTCCACTTAAGTTACCTGGCTGTCTATCTTCTGCCTGACCCCTGAAGCGACGCCTGCGACTACGATTGCGTCGCTGGGTTTTTTTGTCTCTATCATCTGCAATTGCAAAGTTGAGGCATGAACCATCTTACAGATGAATATTTTTTTCTCAGCACCAAGCACAAAGAAAAAAAACCCTATTTCACACTTGCAAATGGAGTAGCAACAGTTTAAGACCATGTTTAAATTGGTATTATGTTGATACCCAAAGTTAAACACTGGTTCAAGGAATCGGTTCCCCATCTTATTAGAAATGTTTCTGTTTGATAGACTTTGCATAAACTATTTTCACGAAATGGCAGTTTTAGAATGCTGAGAGACGCCTACATCAAAAAAGTCCTACTGACTTTTAAAGGTATCTGGGATCACAGTTGTAGAGGAATAAGAAACCTAGGTATGTTGCACGACTTCAATTACTTTTAATTCAGTTAAATCCACAAATTCAAGCCACAAAATCACTCAGGCCCTACCAAAGATAAAATGGATGTTAAGTTTACATTTATTTATTCTAAACAGGGTTTCAGAATCCTCAAGACTAAATCCACTCTGCAATTCATGGTAGGTGAAGTCTTGTTTTGTAAGACTTGGAACAAATGCTCCCTTCTTCTAACACAGTGGTGTAAAATTGGTTGTGTTCACACCAGAAGGATTTTAATGCAGTTATAAGAAAACGGCCTAGATGGATTCCACGTAGCCTCAAATGTTCTGGTTACACGTATGTGACATCTTCAATTATGCAAACAGTTAACACAACATTAAATTACAATTACGAGTGGTGACTATGAAAATGAAGAGTAATTGACTGTAATAGCACATTACAATTATACCAGTTTATTGGTATGGATCTTTTCAGTTTCGTTGCAAGCGATTTACATACCTAGGCCATTTTCATTAACTGACGCCGTGTCAGATTCTGTCATCCCATCCATTAAGGCAGCATCTTCATCAGTCCTCCGTCTGCGAGATCGCCTGCGCCGGTTAGTGGTGTGATGCGATTCACTGGCATCGGTGTCCGCAGTCTGGTCAGACTCTGTGTTATCAAGCAAGCTGTAAGGATTGCTGTCTGGGTCTTTCAGCACTAAAGGAACAAAATGGAAAAAGAAAAAGGCGAGAAGTGGCACATAAATTTGTGTTGTTTTCACCTGCCATTTTAAGCAAAACGTTACGAGGGTAACTTAAGTACAAAGTAATCTAATCCAGAACGTGCATACTAATCTGCTGAGCAACCTAGGAAAAATCTGAAACGTTCTTGAAAGCTGAGAATATTGCTCTTGAGAGTGAAACAAAAGCTAAAGAGTAGATGGCACAGGCTTTGGGGGTTATGGGCATCAAGGCCATTGCTTTAATGCTATCCTCCTAGTGCAGGGGTAGGCAACCTTGGCTGTTTTATGACTCATGGACTTCAATTCCCAGAATTCCTGAGCCAGCATGGATTTTAACCTGGATCATGATTTTATACAGGTAATCCTCAACTTACAACTGTTCATTTAGTGACCGCTCAAAGTTGCAATAGCACTTCGGATTTATGACCATTTTTCACCCTTTTGACTACTACAGCATCCCTTAATCCAGGGGTAGGCAACCTTGGCCCTTTTATGACTCGTGGACTTCAACTCCCAGAATTCCTGAGCCAGCGTGGCTCAGCTTGGAAACTCTCCCTTTCCCCTCAGCATGGCTGGCTCAGGAATTCTGGGAGTTGAAGTCCACAAGTCATAAAACAGCCAAGGTTGCCTACCCCTGTCCTAGTGGCAATTGTTTTTGTTCATCTTCTGGGGTAAACGCTCAGACATAAATTTCCGTGTCTTTCTGGCGGCCTTTAAATTAGGATATAAATAAAAGTGGGAAGAATATGCACATCGTAGCTACTGGAATTCTTTCCAGTGATGTCCATATGAGACATTTATCCGTATGCACACACTGGAAAATACAGGCAGGCCGCTTCAGCTTAGGGTTTGTGAGCAGGAGAGACTTCTCTGAATACAGAAATTGGTAATATCCTAACGCAGCTGCCCAGCTGGCTCGGTCTACTTTCAAACTTGATCTCTGCTTTCCTGAATTGTCTCACAAATATTAAGTTTGGTCCTGTTTGGTTCAGTTTTCGGAGAGTCGTCTTATTGAGGGTCTGATGAAAGAGTCTTGAGCCCATTTATAGGATTTCTTTCCGACAGTCCGTTGGATGAGGAAGAATAAAACAGCAAAACAAAAGCATTCAAAGTTCAAAATTGAATAACCTCAGTGAGTCAGGCCAGGGCGCATCTTAGTTAAGCATTTTCTTTCTCGTGGCAATTGAGGAAGCACTCTGGGGTGCTTGAAGCAGGTATAAAAATTCCCATGGTTGTTCACTGGTGGCAGGCTACACTGAACTCAGAAATAGCACTCTGAATCTTTCAGTTGTTGTTTTTTTTCTGCTCATTTCCCCTTAAAACTTGGGTCCATACAAGTAGTCCTCAACTTATGACTGGTTAATTAGCAAATAGCTAATAACCCTGATTAATGTCCCTTTCCCTTTTTCATTTGTTTCTGGCATGAACCTTGGTATCTTTTTCATCTGTCCGTCAGGTCCCTCTATTAACCCACTTGCGACATTGTCCCCACCTCTTTAGGCTATTTTCTGAAACATCTACAGCCTTCTAAACCAGTGGAACAACCTGCCTCCAGAAGCTGTGAATGCTCCAACACTGGAAGTTTTTAAGAAGAGACTGGACAGCCATTTGTCCGAAATGGTGTAGGGTTTCCTGCCTGAGCAGGGGGTTGGACTCGATGACCTCCAAGGTCCCTTCCATCATCATCATCATCATCATTATTATTATTGATCATCGCACAGTCAGCCAGATGTTCAGACTGGATTTGGCATTTTTGTCTACCTATCGAGTCCTTCCCAAGGACCTGGGATAGGCAGATGTGGATGTTTGATGGTATTACAGATATCGTCGCAGGATGGAAGCAGTTCCTAGTAAGGCTGCCTTTTGCAATTGACTAATGGCGAATTTGTCAATGCCAATGGTGTCCAAGTGGTGCTCCACTTGTTTTGGGATTGCACCCAAGGCGCCTATTACTATTGGTACTACCCTTGCTTGCCTTTGCCACAGTCTTTCTATTTCTATTTGTAGGTCTTTGTATTTTGTTATCTTCTCCAGTTCTTTCTCGTCTGTTCTGCTGTCTCCAGGCACTGCCACGTCCACTATCCAGACTTTTTTGTCTTTCTTATCGACAATTGTTAAGTCCGGGGTGTTATGTTGCAGGTGCTTGTCTGTTTGAATTCTGAAGTTGTTGTTGTTGTTGTTGTTATTATTATTCAGTAGGTGCCCAGGACGTATCTGCTTTTGCCTAGGAATTAATTGAAAAGCCTTTCTGCTATCTTTTTCGGTAGACCTGGCAATCTAAACTTGGCCTCCTGGACTAGACAATCCCATTTCCCAACATCAGTGACATCAACATGGTCTCCCCACCACCACCATCTGGCAACCTATTCTGATTGGCTGAGAAGAAAAACGTGAAGCCCTCTAAATAATTATTTGCATCTAGTTACTTTTCTTTCTGAGTCTGTGAACTGAGATAATGAACTTGAAAGTGGTAGCAGTAGAACTACGTTTTTTCTGGCATAAATTTGAAACACATTATCCATACCAGAACTGATAGATGACTTCCCACCTCGGGGGCCACCTCGGCCCCGGCCCCCGGAAACGCTACGTCTTCCCCCTGGTGGACGTCTTCGGCTGTCGCGCTGGTGTAGGGCCTCCCTGTCTTCATCCCCTGCTAGGGACCAATCACTCAGTTCGTCTTTTCTTTCTGATTCTGTCTCAGAGGGATTAGATAGCTCAGAATTTGTTCCTTCAGGAAGAAAAGCGGAGCCAAAAGAATAAAAACATAAACCAGCAAAATACTTAGAAGGGTCGGAATCATTTCAAAGCCACAAAGAAATACCAAATGCAGTTCTCCCAACAGCATAACAGGCATTTAGATTTACTGCTTTACAAGGAGGAAATTACATTCGGTACCTAGCAGACTCTACTTTTAATATCAGGACGTTTGTTGTATCTGCAGCAGGTAGTACTTAATCCAAAAGCTAGACTAGATGTATTAGATGAGAAGTGATGCAATCCAAATTAGAAAAACAACAAGTGCTAAGAGAGGTGAAAAGTATATGAAGGTAGTTAAGAGCCAACATATTTTAAAGTCTACTGCTCTTAAGGAATGAGCCCTAGCTGTTTGTTAATTATGCAATATTGGCAACGGAAAAAATGCTCCCAAAACAAAGAATCACACATTAAGAGCTGTATGTTCTACAATAGAATGTGATGTAGTCTGGATGAGTGAAATAGGTTCTCTACACCTTTTAATAAAAGGTGCCCTGATTTTGTAAAATTTCATTTTCTGTCATGCATAATACATTTTGAGATAATGAACCAGTGAACGCTATTCATTATATTTCTGCTTCCAAACCTTCACTCCTTTTTCCTGAAATGTATGCAGAAGAGAAAACCCAAGCAAAATGCTTCCTTAATCAGTTTCAAGACCCCAATGAAGACCCATTAGAAATTTTCAGACCAAAATACCATTCCAGATAACTGCATGACAATGGGGATTCATTTACATAATTGGATTTATTATTCAAGGTTGGGTTTATTATTCAAGATTCAAGACATTGGGTTGTTTATCCACATTGCAGTACTGTTGGTCTTGTATTGTGAACGGTCTATGATGTTTAGTTAGCTATTATTTATTTATAACTTCTCTTAGCAAATTGTCTGATTTATTCAACTATAAATCAACAATGACTAGCAATCTAGGAAGGAGGAATTACCAATATTTGTATTCCTTAGAGGTATTATGTTGATGTTATATTACACAGCTATCCTAGCTACCAAAAATTCAAAATTATAAACAAATCAGACGATACTCAGTTGTACAATTATAGATCACTATGCTGGGGTAAGAGGTGAGAGAATCCATGGCATTACAAAGAGAACTGTATGGAATCGAATAGTGAACCAGTGCAATATTGCTAATTATGTTACATGCAATCCATCATCAAGAACATTACAAATATAAAGCAAACATGATAGTTTTATAACAGTTTTAGAAGTACAGAACTCTCTTGCCCTACCTGTCATAATCACAAGTGATTATCACTATATTATCACCTGTCATAATCTCCATATAATCACCACTGGATACATAGTCCCAATGTTAATCACCAATGCATATATTAGTCTTAAAACTGTTCTTGTATTCACTGTACATAGCACACTTCCTGGCAATGCATGTAGAGACATAAGGTTTCTAACATGTTACCAACAATTCCCAAGGCGTATAAAGCACCCAGATAAATCTGCATGAAAATAGCCCTTCAAACACTCAAGAACAGCAATTGGGACTTGCTATGGAGGTATTTTATTGGCCTTTAGAAGATGAGCCCAGCAGAAAAATATTAATTCTACCTCTTTCCGTCAGAAGCCAGGACTAAGACCTTTATAATCCCTCTCATCTAAGCTAATCATTGCCTTTGCTACAAGAAAAAAAAACACATTTCGACCATCTTTATATGTACCACTTCATAAAACCTAAGAGCAGCAAGAAATAAGTAAAATCACAAATGTCACATCCAAAATATAATTCCAAAATATCCAAAATATAATTTCCAAAACACCATAAGACAAGACAACAAACAATAGATGGAAACTAATCAAGGAGAGAAGCAACCTAGAACTAAGGAGAAATTTCCTGACAGTGAGAACAATTAACTTTGCCTTCAGAAGTCATGGGTGCTCCATTCACTGGAGACTGAGCAGCCACTTGTCTGGAATGGTATAAGGTCTCCTGCTTGAGCAGAGGGATGGACTAGAAGACCTCCAAGGTGCCTTTCAATTCTGTTATTCTGTTACCTTCTAGATATCAGAAGAGGAATTAGCTGGGTCTGCCTTCCAATGGCCACAATGGAGCCTCACAGTAACTCATTTTTTTGTTCTTAGTAATCAAAGATGAAGACAATGGGAAAGTTCTGGGTAGGAAAGCATTCTATATAACACCCCCTGTAAAGCAGTTGCCAAAGGCAGTTTATGCAGAAGCAAATTATCCATTCTGACGAAGTTATTACAAATGTTATTAAGGATGACTATGAAAATAAAATACCAAAGACTGGGAAACAAAAACAAAAAAATGCAAACCAGCTGTCAGAACAAATGGTAGAAATTGCCAGGAAGAAAAACCAAAGTGAAAAAAAAAACGCTAAAATCTAGGTACTTACAAAGATTTTCAGAGACCTATTGGAAAAGATAAGAAGACTATTACAATGACATCTATAAAGATATGAAAACTAACACAAAAATACAAGAAAAGTCTTCCAAAGCTCAACGAACTCAAAAGGTTCCACTCTTGAAGTGGTAAACTAGAGCAGGGGTCCCCAACCCCTGGTCTGTGGACCGGCACCAGGCCGTGGCATGCCAAAAACCAGGCCACGTAAACAAGCAAAGCCCCATCTGCCGGATGCAGGCAGCACACAAAACCAGCCCCCCTCTGGTCCACGGAAAAACCTCTCTCCACGGAACCAGTCCCTGGTGCCCAAAAGGTTGGGGGCCTCTGAACTAGAGGATACCAATGGACAGACAGTGACTGTTTCAAAGCTCAAACAGGGATGGAAGGAGCATACTGAAATTCTATGCAATCAAAATGTCAAAATCCAGGATACCTTAAAAGATACTTCCTATTTACCAGAACCTCTAGAACTAGAAGGTGAAGTCAGATGAATGCTCCACTAATTACCAAATTGGAAGGCTACATGAACTGACAGAATACCAACAGATGTATGAGCACAGAAGAAAAATCAGTGAAGATGAATGTGGTTTTAAAATTTGAGGGAGAGAAACATCAAATGAGCTATGCTGATGATACTACTCTGACAGCTGAAAATGCAAATAACCTGCAAGCTCTAGTAATAAAAGTCAAGAAGTACAGTAGAAAAATCACAGCTAAATATAAAGAAACTGATTACAACATACAAAGAAACCAGCCTTAGAAGTGGCAATGACCACATTTTAAGATCAACTATTAACAGTAAAGGAACCAGACGTCAAGAAATATACTAGAGACTTGCACTAAACAGCTTTGGAAAAGTTATCTAGATACCATGATATCAAAAATATCAAAACTGCGCAGGCAATGGTTTACTTTTTGATATTCTGTGGAATCAAAACTGGACAGAAAGAGTATTAAGGCATTTCAACTTTTGAAGAAGACTCTTGAGAATACCACGGTTAGCCAAGAAAACCAACGAATAGGTCATAGAACAAATCAATTCAGAGTTCTCGCTGAAGAAATAAATAATCAGACTCATATGCAAAGACCTAACTCTCTTGAGAAATCTGTAATTCTAAGAAAGATGGGAAGAAAGAGAAGAAAAAGACAATAGTAGCAAGCTGGATGCACTCAAATACTGTGGCCACATTGGGGAAAGATCATCCTGGAAGAAGGTCAGTTTATGCGATTGCTAAGAATCGACACCAACTTGATGTCCCATAAACAATTGCATCCAGAGAGCACTTAATATAAAAAGCTTGAATTAAGCTGTAAGAAACAATAAACATTTTCCTGAAATCCATATTGATAATGTTGATACTCTAATGCTTGTAATGTATCAAAAACTCTGAAAAATAAACATCTAAGATAAGACAACCTTGTCATTTTTAATATGAGCACACTGGCACACATTGAAAATGAAACTCTGTTGCCTGCTCTCAAAATAAAGTATATATCCAACCCACGCACATACATAACACACATATACACATGCTATTATATGAATATGGTAAAAAAGCACAATGCCCTTGTTATATTCCCTATTAATGATGATAGGAGCAAAGCAAATTGTCACAGCTTATCTTTAAGCACACTTACCATATCCAGAGGTGTAATTGGGCCCCCTCCGGCCTCGGCCTCTTCCGCTATAGGACCTTGAACCCTGTACAGATGAAGGAGTGCTTTCATCGGTGGTATAGCCCTTCTCCTTCTCAGGACCTCTGGTAGATGAAGGTCTAAAACCCATGCCAATTTGACGTAACTGCTCGTCAATCTGGAGCCTTTCCATCCGTAGTTGTTCTACTTCCTGAGTTGAGAGTTGCATTAAATATAAACTAACTTATGTAATGTTATAACTTTCCCTAAGTTATTTTTTATGCACTCTTCACTTTAGAAAAAAAAAATAAGCAGTTTCTAACTATGCTAATAAATAATTACATTCACAGAATTACAGGGTCAAAGAGCTTCTGATCACTTAAATGCCAGTGAGAACCAACAAGACATGGTTGATCGGAAATACCTAATATGTTTTAGATAGTTTGGTATACATTTCTTTCAAATGTTTCACAATTTTTACTTATAGCAATCTATCTTTTCACATCGAGGACCAATTTCCAACATTTCTTGGTATAAGATGTCACTTATGTATCAGCTATACTTGTTCAAATGAACTTTTTAAAATTACCAGAATAAAAATCTTTGGAGTAAAAACTACTGTGTATTCCTATAACAGAGTTATGAAATTATAAAATGAAAAAGTAGCAATTAGGCTGAAAATGATCAGGCTTTTTATACAGGGGCTGAAAAATACAGTATAAGGATTAGAAAAATACATACAAATAAATAACAGCAACAACAATGATGGGAATATAACAAGGTTGATCTAAAAATTCTGCCCACACGTACTAGAATACATAAGAAAAAAGCAGAACGATCACCTTCAAGATAAGGTAATTTTAAGTGAAAATAATTAGAATCAATTCTGATTCCTAGCTCTGCAGCAGCAAATCACGTTTATTTAACGGACCCTCTTAGGTTAAGAGTGGACTGCAAATTAAATCTGAAAATTACATCAAGCAGTGCTTACCTTTAAGTAGGCAATGTGGTATTCAAGAAGTACTTGGACATTCCCTATGCTTTCTTTAGTACCCACAAACACAAATGGAACCATTCCCTATAAAGATAAAATGTTTTTCAAATATACATAAACTAAATCACAAATAATTCTTGGAACTGCATATGGGTGCCTGGACACACACAAACCCAAACACTATTTTAATAAAGCTACAATGTAATTTATGTGCTAGACTGCATCTGTCTTATTTTATTTATTATGATTCCAGAGCAGTCTCAAAAATATTCTAGTATGAGGGTGTGTTTTTTTTTCCTATGCATAAACTTGGTCTGTTTATTGGTATGTTGTCTATATAATTCAGTTTGGCTAAAGAGCCAGTTGTTAAGGTTTGTTTTGTGTGTATCTTACAAACAAGTAAACCTTAAGAGAATTAACCTGAATTCTCCAGAGTGACTAAACTGAACCTGAGGCTAAAATCAAATTGGCTTGCAGTTATAAAATCCACAGAAAACGTTTAACAGCAACAAAACCCAGATTTTGACTTTTGACATCAACTTTTAAAAGAATTAGTTAACTTAGGGCCAACCCATAGGGAGCAGAAGCCATAACTGATATATACAGTCATTTGATCAAGAATAAGCTGATGTCAAGATTGTGTCTCTAATCAACTCGATTAATGAGGATCCTCTGTACTCTGCCAGAAATGCTGGTGTGTTGTTGAAGTTACTTGGATGTACTTTCACAAGACAGAGGCCATACAGATATCAGTGAACGCTTGCTGCTATGCCATCACTAAACAGGTGAGCACAATCTAGAGCCCACAGTATTCTCCCATGACTGCACGGTGCAAATGCATAGGCTTCAATGAAAGAATGCAGCCCTTCAAAACACCAATTTAGAACCATATGCATTTGAGCTATCTGAGGGACACCCTATTTCCTACAGCAGGGGTAGGCAACCTTGGCTCTTTTATGACTCGTGGACTTCAACTCCCAGAATTCCTGAGCCAGCCATGCTGAGGGGAAAGGCAGAGGTTTCCAAGCTGAGCCATGGCTGGCTCAGGAATTCTGGGAGTTGGAGTCCACGAGTCATAAAAGAGCCACGGTTGCCTACTCCTGTCCTACAGTATCTTTCTATAGTTACCTGGTTAGTCACAGTGGGCAACATAATGCTCCACTAAGTCTTGAGCCCAGCTGAGCATTACTACACAGCACATTGAAGAAATAATGTGATTTCACAACCCTACAGTTACTCTACATATCGGTTAAGATTTATGTACAGGTAGTCCTCGACTTACAACAGTTCATTTAGTGACCGTTCAAAGGTACAACAGCACTGAAAAAAGTGACTTTATGACCGTTTTTCGCACTTATGATCTTTGTAGTATCCCCGGCGGGACACGTGATCAAAATTCAGACGCTTGGCAACTGACTCGTATTTATGACGATTGCAGGGTTCCAGAGACATGTGATCAGCTTTTGCGATCTTCTGATCAGCAAAGTCAGTGGGGAAGCCAGATTCACTTAATCGTGTTACCAATTGTAAAACTGCAATGATTCACTTAACAATTGTGGCAAGAAAGGTTGTAAAATGGGGCAAAATTCGCTTAACAAATGTTTTGCTTAGCAACAGAAATTTGGGGCTCAGTTGTGCTCATATGTTGAGGACTACCCATACAGCCTTTTTTCCAGGAGCTCAAGGTGGCATGAACAGATCACCCTTCCCACCATTATTCCACAAAAAAAATCTCAGATCCCCCTTTAATTTCTATATTACCCAGAGCACATTCATTGTCAAGGGAAGGGAGAAAAAAAAGGAAGTTAAAATCGTACATCTTCTCTGGGTAGCTTATTCTCGTTGTCTCCTTCAATTCTCACTCGCACGACTCCAGATTTGTCCACAATCTCTTGAATAACTTTGCCATTTTTACCAATAACTTTCCCTTTAACAAATAAAAGAGATTTAAGTTTTGGATTATCATAGGGACTTTGGTCTCAAGTAAACTATCAACAAGAAAAACAGTTAGAAAAATTCTTTATAATAATTTAAGGCTGATGTCCAATTCAGCTCTCCTGCTGATGGAACTACTTCTATGGCTGAAAGAAGGAGAAGGAGAAGGAGGAGAGAGAGAGAGAGAGAAGATGGAGAAAAGAAAAGATTTTTATGTTGAAACTTTTCCCTGCTACCGTTAAAATTTTATTATTATTACGTACCCACAAGATTCCTAGGAACCTGAATAAAGTCCTCCACAAATTCCAAATAGCTTCTAGCTTTTTTTACTGCCTCAGCACTCTGGTAATAAACAGAACGTAATGCATTAAACATTAACAGTTAAAACACTTTTAGGGAACAACTATTTCCATATAAAATGAGATAAAACTACATGTACTCTCTTTTGCAATGAGAAAATGCAAGTATCTGTAGCTGGCAAATAAAAAATGATGGCTTTCAGACAGGTGCTTAAACACTATGGGACTATGGGAATTTACCTTCAAACTACCATATATATATTTGCCAATTGGTGCCGATGCTTTTACACAACTATTTAAATGCATGTTTTTATCTGAGGCTCAACATTATGATGTCCATTTTGTCACCCATCTAAAATTTTCTCAGATCTGAGGAGAACCTTGATTCTTCTTTAATAATCCTTAATCAACCAGCATTCCTGCAAAGAAACCACACAACCACACAACCAACTGAACTTCATCATCTAGTCCTTTAGTTATAGAAGAATTATCCTAATGATGCAATATAATGAAAGAAGGCACACCTACTTAGTTCTCCCCAAATCAGGGATCATCCTAACCTACCATGTGGCTTTGTATTGTAGCATGAAGACCAAATGTTACATTACGAACATGTATTACCATATCTTATCTACTGTGTATCATCCCACTGCTGCATGGTTATAGTAAAAATAGCCCCTGGTTGTAATCAGGCTACGTCTGATTACAGCAAGAGAGTGTAAGTAGTGTAAATATATTTACTTCTTTTCCTTTTATTTTATATTTGTAGCATGTAATTACTTTGGAATACTATGAAATATATTCTTCAAAATTGGGGGGGGGGAAGGGGAACACAACTAAGTATCTATAGTTAATATGATTCTTCTCGAGGTATGTTTGCATGTTCCCTCTCTGCCCCCTTGCATATTACAGCGTGGCAATATCTTTCGGAGCCTGTGTAGCTGCGATCAAGCTTTTACTGGCAAATGCAGCTTTAGGGCCTCAGTTGGGTCTCTGCTTTCAACAGTCTCAAACATTCCCCCGAAGACGTCTTCTCATTCTTCCTTATAAGCACACTCTCCCATTTATTACCAGCATTCCCTGAAGGAATGGGGCACCTGGGGGAGGCAAGTTCATCAGCCTTTATGCAACAACTCTTAAATGAGAAACTACTGAATTCATCAGGAACATGGTAGCAATATTTTCCGATTTACTTAAATTGGGATTATTCTATCGACTGCCAGTAGGAATCTAAACCCAATATGGAGGTACTGTATGCTCTCCAATATCAGCATAGTTGAGGTGGATTTGAGAAAGCTTTACACAAATGCATTTAACAACTGTCAAATTGTGTAGAACGTAACCCCAAGGCATTTCTGAAGAAGATCACAATTTAAAAAAAAAGCAGTGTAATATTTTATATTGCCTTCTCTTCCACCAAAGGCCTCATAGTTGCATTTTATTGGGATTAAAATACTGGAATCTGTACATTCCTTTCGGTCTACATTCAAACCTCTAGACCAGGGGTAGGCAACCTTGGCTCTTTTATGACTCGTGGACTTCAACTCCCAGAATTCCTGAGCCAGCATGGCTCAGCTTGGAAACCTCTCCATTTCCACTCAGCATGGCTGGCTCAGGAATTCTGGGAGTTGAAGTCCACGAGTCATAAAAGAGCCAAGGTTGCCTACCCCTGCTCTAGACCTAAGCTCAAAGAAGTCATAGTTTCCCAACTTGAAAAGCACGACTTTTCAGTGTTCTCTTTTTACCTCTCCGTAGATCCTGAAAGTTCCAGTATCTTCTTCCAGTTCAATTGCAGTAACGCCTGGAACCTTCCTGGCCTGCTGTATATTACTGCCATGTGTTCCTATTGCAAGTCCCATTAAGTCTTCTCTGACAACAAATTCTTCATGAAATGCTGCCGCAAGCTGTTTTGTGCACTAGGGAAAAGGAAAAAAAATATGTTTATTCTTTATAAAACCTTCAAGCATGAACACCATTTCAGCGACTAAGCCAGAAGCATCATTAAGGGGGGGGGGGGGGAGAAACCAGCTGAGACCCACTCACTTCTAAATGCTTTGTTGCTTCTTCATTTCTTGACATGAGCATTAACTTGGTTCGAATGCTACGCAAGTGCATGTCGCTGAGTATGCCCACTCTTTTTACTGTTGCCTCACTGGCAGACTGAAAGAAAAATGATGTATAAGGATCTTCCATTTCACAGACAATGAATTTTAAAAAATCCAATTATTCTACCTAGCATTGATTCATTTCTAGCTTAGAACACACTGCAAATAAGAGAGCAAATCATCTTGAGGTGCTAGTCTATTTGAATCTGAAATATTTATTTTTATTAGTTTATCAGGAGAGCGAGATCCCTGTTGTTATTAGCAGTCAAAGAGAGTATGCTGAACTACTTTGCTCAATGCAGCTTGATGTGCTTTTAGCATAAAGCCTGCTTCAGATGCAACAGCTGTGGCAATCAAAGTGACACCAAATAAAGACAAAACCCTTTGCTATGGGTCACAGATTGCTGTTTGATCCACTAGGCAAAGGTTGCCAGGCCCAAACAGTACAGCTTGGATTATAGCTTGCATGAGATCCTATCTGCAACTCTTCAACCTGCATTCTCTAAAGAATATTTTCTTTTCACAAGTCAAAAGGTATAGTAATATCTTTTAATACTGGTTACTTTTCTATACAATCCAGACCCAACATATCAAATTGGTAACATAATGTTAGCATAAAAATGATCTGCTCATTGATGGGCTAAAAAAAGGAAGAAACTTTTTCTTACCAGAACCACTAATTGAGTTGTTTCAGCCTGGTAAAAAATTCTGCAGGCTCCTACAGCTTTCTTAAAATCCTTGTGAGCACTTTCATTAGCACACCTAGAAAATTAATGTATGAATTAATTAATTCATTTTGCAGGGTGACCAGTGAGACATGCAGTTGGAGAAATTGAAAACACTGAAAAAGCTCTAAGGCACAGCCAGAAAGCAATTTTTAAAAATCCATTTGCATTTATTGAGAAAAGATCTCAAAATGTATACCAAATTATTTCCAAAAGAAAAAAAAACACAACTAAATATTACAAGGTGAAACGATTTAACAGACCAATTATCCCAATTGTCCATTAAATCAAGACTGTACATCATTTGAAGGAACATTACTATACAAATAATACAAATTAGAATCAAGGTGTTTTTATACGAATGATGTAATAGCAGGAAGAATTTTATCTGCTGCATCTGAGGTCCACTGCATTGAGTTCTGCTAAATCGAAGTTTCATTTTTCAGATTTATGCAAACTGAGAATAATTTGCTTTAGCATACAGGCAGTCCTCACTCAACGACCCTAATTGGGATTGGCTAACCAAAGCAGTTGCTAAGTGGGAAATCACATGACCACAATTGCTCTTTCCACCTGGAAAGAGACAAGATTACTGTACTCAGCTTTTGTTTGCCACATGGATGCTGGTCCAGTCACATTGCTTTCAATGTGCAGAGGAATAATAATATTAATAAAGTTGGAAGGGACCTTGGAGGTCATCTAGTCCATCCCCCTGCTCAGGCAGGAAACCCTATACTCTTTCAGACAAATGGCTGTCCAATCTCTTCTTAAAAACTTCCAGTGTTGGAGCATTCACAACTTCTGAAGGCAAGTTATTCCACTGATTAATTGTTCTAGCAGTCGGGAAATTTCTCTTTAGTTCTAGGTTGCTTCTCTCTTTGGTTAGTTTACATCCATTGCTTCTTGTCCTGCCTTCAGGTGCTTGCTCTCTTGAAATCCCTCTCCAATCTCTACAGGATAACACGTTCTGACTGTAATGGTGATCATGTGACTCAGGGACATTGAAAAGGTTGTAAATGGGCTGTAAACTTACTTTTTCAGTACTGCTGTAACTTTGAACAGTTGCTGAACAAACTACCTGTAAGTGAAGACTACCTGTATGTGTCCTTTTATGCCATAAAAACTGTGACCTTTGATACTGATGAATTATTATTTTACACTTAACTATAAAGCCTACCTCAAAATGTTTAGTGCCGTTATGAAAAGTGATACAACCTCCATCCTTAGATACTGTGGTACCTTGGTACTCGTTAATTGATTCCGGGAGGCGGAGGGAGTACCAAAAACAATGAGAACCAATCAAATTTTTCCCAAAAGGAATAATGTAGTGAGTCACAAGGCAGGTGACAGTGACAAGTTCTAGCTTGTGCGTTAGAGTACCAAACAAACGATGAATACCAGGACAAAATTTTCACGTCAAAATGCACCGAGTACCAAATTCAATGAGTTTCAAAGCAGTCTATACCAAGGTACAACTGTACTAAACGTCATATGTCTGGTAACTTAATCTTATTTAAAAAAGAATCTTCCAAATCAACGTTGTATGATACTCTGTAACTCCCTCTTTCATTTCCATATTTTTCAGTAATCCCCGTCTTCTGCCACCTATTCAAATCTAGTCATTGGTCTTTGTACTTCATGTGCCATACACTTCTTCCCGTTGATGAGAAAACCTTACTTCCTGATCGACTCTTCTTTTCTATCTTACCGTAATAACTTGAATACAAAGACCTTCCAAAATATGAGTCCCAGCCCAAAAAGAGAATTTCCGTGTTAATTTGCAAAGAGCTTCACTCTTTCTTTAGACAAAAAGGGTTCAAATTCTAACACCAAACTCAGGATAATCTATGAAAGTCAATTCCTAATAGATATAAAGTTCTAATATAAAGAATTTTTACAGTACTTACGCATCTCTCAGATCTTCTGGAACATCTACAGCACATCTGAAGAATGTATTCTTGCTCACAGGTTTATTCTGATTTACAGGCCGAAGTCTTTCAAATGTGACTATTTCATTGTAAGTGGCATCGCAAGCAGCATACTCAATGACATAAAACTGAGAAAAGATTCTTCTTCTTAATTTCTTAAAAATAAACCATTGCTGATCAAAGGTTCAGAATATTTTTCTCTCATCACATATTTTTACCTTCTCTCAACTATATATCACATTTTATCATCCCCTTCAGAGCTCAAGAATGTCAAGTATTATATCTTTCCTACTCTCCATTTTCTCTTCATATCTGCCCTGAACAGTAAGATTACAGAGTGTGATTTTAATTAAGATATTAAGAGCCCATATTAATTAATGTAAGATATTAAGGCTATATAATTTTATTATAATTAAGACCCTATTAAGATATTCAAAATAATGCAACACAGTCATAAAGCATCCATACATTGACTTAAGACTTATTTTCCCTCAGAAATTTCACTACCCAAATAGGTAACATCATCAGTACTAGAACTGCACTGTTCTAGCACAGTGGTTCTTAACCTGGGCGATATCGCCCCCTCAGGGGGCGATTTCGTTTTTCAGGGGGGCGATGGAACGAAAAGGGGCGACGCGGGGACGAAGGAACGAAAAGGGGGCGATGGAGCAAGAGGTTTTGGGGACACTTTTGAGACTTTTTCGTACAGTGAATCGCTGTATATATTCAATGTTACCTATCACATTCCTTTCTCTCTAAAATATTTTTGTGTCTCTTTGTATTGTACTTTTTTAGCGTGCACTCCAGTTCGATATTATATTTTCTTTGTGTCTTTTTAATCCTTTTTACAGTGTGCGTGACTATATATACTTTCCTCGAATCTTAATTTAGTTTCAGAGTTTTCGTCTTGAAATTCTTAGTTTTTCTTTTCGGGCATTTCACTTTCTTGCAATTGAATTTTGTTTTCAGTGGTCATTACATTTAAGTGTCTTGAATAAATAAGATAATAATGAAATACATGTATCACGAAGTTTGGGAATAAAGTGACGGGTGGCACCAAAATTTTTCACACAGTTGAGATATGGGGAAAAGACTGGAAATAAATTATTTGCATCGATATGTCCCGATGGCAATTTTAAAGAAAACAAAAAAAAAAAGTGTTTGCATAAATTGAAGAATTATTTCCTATGTTGTGATTGAGAGGTTACATTGGGGGAGGGGGCGATGACAAGTTCCTCATTGGCTCAAGGGGGCGATTCGTTCAAAAAGGTTAAGAACCACTGGTCTAGCAGAACTACCAGTGATGATATTACTCAGTTGGATAATGAAATGTTTGCAAGAAAACAACCAAACTCAGAATGCACCAAAGACCCCATGGGTAAGAAGCTGGTTACTAAATATATAGTTTCACTTCTAAGTGGTTCTTATCTATTCAAATACTTCACAAAACGTAACGCTCCCTTTAGATGGATCTCTCTCGTGATACAATTCCACTTCTACTTACCTCCCCTTTCATCATTCGAACCTTTGCCAGCCACCAGCCACAAGGCTCTTGGTCATTTGCTCTTGAGTAAACCTGAAAGTAAATTATACAGCATTTAGACCACTGTGCTTTGAACCTCCGTTTTAGTATGACAATAATTTTAAAATGTTATATAATATTTAGAATTACTCCATAATTGCTAATCATAGTTCCCCAAAATCAGACATGAGAAATTACAGTTAATTGAATATTTTCTGTTTCTTTTCTCTCGCCGTAAAGAGGTTATACCTATGTTGAAAGATGGTTCACTTCTCTATGCTGACATGTAATTGCTCCAAAGTAATTATTTTTCTACAAATATCTACAATATTATGAAGCATCAAAACATCTTGACAAGGAGAATCTTCTTAAATTTAAAGATTAGCAGCAGGGTAGTTAGTTAGCCTTTTTTAAAAAAAACCATCACATTCCTTAGGCAATAGTAAGTAAAGCATATTTTAAACTTTTGATAGAAGTTTAAATATACTAAGCAGAACAATATAGGTTTTTTTTTAAAAAAAGCTATCTAATATAGTAACCATTCCAAAATGTTTATTTAAAAATTATTACCATTTGATAAAACTGAGATTAATTTGTTTCTTACAAAATTGATTACATGAACATTTTACTCTATTAAACGAAACATAGATTATTATTTTTTAATCTGGTAGAGGACAGGAAGGCCTGGAGGAACATTGTCCATGGGGTCGCGATGGGTCGGATACGACTTCGCAACTAACAACAACAAGAAGACATTTTATAATAGACAGACAAATGTTTTTAACTAGATGAAATTCCCGTGCAACTGTTTTTTTAATTTAAACATTTTTCTCTCAATTTTAAAGAAAATGCTTATTACAAATTACTTTGAAATAGAATGGAATAAAAGCCTTACAATAATAAAATTAATATTGAACTCTATTTATATGGGGGGGGGAGCTGATTTTAAGTAATTTTCCCGAGTCTGAAGAAAATGGAATTTTATAAATAATAGTCTGATTCAAACCTACTCATATAGGAGAAAAGTATCTCCTTCAATCCACTGGCCTCTTTTCTACCACAGTGGAGGCATCTAAGTACTCCCCAATCCTAAAGAATTATCACAACAGTAAAAGGCAAACAGGTATCTAAATTACTGGCTTAAAATGTTCTACTGTGATGGTAAAACCAGATGCTCTTTACTCTGATCTCTGCCACTATGAGTTGGATCTATGTTCATCATAGGTTCTCGGGGGCATGGGGGGAGAGGGGAAATAGGGGGCAACATGACTGTTTGGATCCAAGATGTTGTCCACAATTCTTGACAGGAGGAGTTAATGTCTGCAGCCTTAAAATGACTTATGGTGTGTCTCCTCTTCACAATTCTCTCTCTGGTTTCAGCCATATTTGATAACTGTCTGATCTCAAACTTTTACCTTTGAGCTCTAGCTGATGTGTAAGTTGTGGCCCTACCCAAAAATACAAGGATTTTGCAACAGTAGTGTTTGTTCTTATCAGCGCTCCTATAGACTGCTGCAATTGCACCTTGCCTGGGTTTGACTTAGCATTTGTTGATTTATTTTTTTTATTTTTGGTTGGATTGTTTGATAAAGTTTCTAATGATTGTGGTAGGTTTAAATATAATACAGTGGAACTTTTGTAGTCAACTGCTTTGAAAATCATCAAATTTGGTACTCAATGCATTTTGATGCAAAACTTTTGTCCCGGTACTCGTTTGTTTGGTATTCAATGCACAAACTAGAACCTGTTGGTATCAGCTACCTTGTGACTCACTACATTATTTCTTATGGGAAAAATTGGTTTGGTACTCATCCCTTTTGGCACTCATCAGACCTCCCAGAACCAATTAATGATGAGTACCGAAGTACCACTGCAATTTTATTTTATTTAATGTGAATGTTTTAACTCTATTTTTACTGTAGATGCTTTAATTACAAATTGTAAACCACTAGAAGTCCACAGCAGATTCAGTGATATAGAAATGAAATGAAGTTATTATTATGCAATTAATAATGCTGTCAATTAATCTTAATGGAACATATTTTCATAACAAAAAGAAATTAAATATGCCCACACACGGATTGCTTCTCTACTAAAGAAAATGTAGTGGATGTAGGCATCAAGATAATCTAATCTGAAACACGTTTGGCCTGAGTTTTAGTAATCTATATCCAATCACTAAAATTTACAAATTATTGGGACAAAAACATAAGACTGATATAACTTAATCTGTGGCTGTATCAATCCAATTCTGCTATACTATAACAAGAAAGTATAAAGTCATACCTCTTCCTAACTATCCTATATCCATTCTCTAAGTCTGATGAAGAAATAATGGCTATTACATTCCAACACATCCCACATGTTTAAAATCCAAGCACAGAAGCACAAACCACCTGGCTGAATATATGATTTAATCAGTGATATGAATCACACATTTCAAATAAACAGCTTACACATCTCATGTAGAATAAGAGAACTAGGTTAACAATTTGAATTTTCTTCAGACAATATTCTTTACATTGGAACCTCAAATAGCTTTTACACCTATTCTGACATAACAGAATAGGCAATGAAATTTTGCCCACTGCATTTTATCAGTCCTCTAAAAGAATTTAGCTTTATAGAACCTAACAAAAACAAAACTAACCAGCAGCAATATCTTTATCTACAAGAACATCTTTGGACTACGCATATCCAAGAAGCTTTCAAACAATGCTCGTACTTGCCCAAAATAAAGGCATGGTGAAGTTCTATTATAAAAAGTATCTTGAGGGTCTACAGGATATGACAGGAGGAAGCCTCATCCAATCTGCCTTCTATAAATATTGCATGACTGGTTAAACCTACCATGGCAACCATTTTGTAAAAACGCCTACAGCATGCTCTCAGCATTCCAAACGTAACCACAGGCTTCAAAATATCGCCTACATCAGTGATGGCGAACCTTTTAGAGGCTGAGTGCCCAAATTGCAACCCAAAATCCACTTATGCATCGTCGAGTGCCGGGTGGGTGTGGCCCATTGGCTGGGTCTGGCCCAATTGGGTGGGCGTGGCTCATTGGGTGGGCATGGCTGCGGTGGTAATGGCAGACTGGGTGGGACTAAAAAGTTCAATCAATCAATTCCAACTTTGCAAGATCTTTTTTTTTCCCGCGAGAAGTTGAAATTGACTGATTGAACCTTTTTTTTTTTCCCGCACATGGCAGTGGAGGCCTAAAGCGAAAAGGTTTTATAAAACCCAGCTGAAGGCCTAGGACTGGGGCGACGGCGTGCGTGTCCACAGAGAGGGCTCTGAGTGCCACCTCTGGCACCCGTGCCATAGGTTCGCCACCCCTGGCCTACATCCACCACTGAGGGTGTCTTTTCTCCAAGAAAGCATATTTTGGGTAATTATTAAAAACACATTCACGATAATAAGTTATTTGGTATTAAAATATCCTACCCTGGCACATCATGGACCTTATTAAAACAAAAATTAACTAGCCTTCTGTCAGGAGTGTAAAATTCCATGTGGAGCAATGAGTTTGAGGTCATTTCTAACTATATCCCAGCTTCAGGTTTGGCAGGAATTCAAGACAATCTTTTGTACTGTGTAACTATTAACAATTAATATTCATGTGAATTTTTTACTAATTTAAACATGGCTGGTTAAAAACCTGCTCAAAAGCAACTCTTCCAATTTTTTAATTTTTCTAATCATTTTCTTTTTAAAAGTAACGTTGCTGCTTTATTTTGCATTTTTGAAGCAGTTAAAAAAAAAAAATTCACTTGTCTCAGTGATAGCACACTAAATTCTACCATTAACCTTCCAGAAGAAACTTCCACCTAAGAAATAGTTGAATGAAATCACCTCCACTTCATCTCCTTCACCAATTTCTTTCTTGATGTCAGGTGGAGGTGGTAATCTTACTTCATTGAATGGAACCTGGCGTTCTGGTTGCCAACTGTAAATTGAATAGATATTTTAGATTATGCAATGATTACTAAGAATGTTACATGTCATTTAAATGGAATACTATCAACTTTAATTTAGCACAGAACTCCATTACGTATAGAGACAAGTCAGAAGTGCAGCTGTTAGAAAATGGGGACTAAACTGCAGGCAGAACAACCTCACCAGTGTAAAGTGACACCAGTTTTAATTTGGCTGCTCTGGTTGCCAATACAGTGGGCTATCACATACAATTCAAAATGTTGGTATCTTTAAAGCAGGGGTCTTCAAACTCCGCCCTTTTATGACTCTGTCTGAGGAATTCTGGGCGTTGAAGTCCACAAGTCATAAAAGGGCCAAGTTTGAAGACCCCTGCTTTAAATTCTACAGCGATTTAGCCAACCAGTCCTTTGCTTTCAGAGTAAAAAAGATGGGATGGGCATATTCTACAACCAAAATGAAAGGGGGAAAAGCAACGTTTGTAATACATACTTGTTTTCAAACACAACTGTGAGTGAATCCTCATGAACATCTTTGATGAATCCCTGAGATAAAAAAACAAAAATTATTACAGTAGTTTATAGCACAAAAAATATAGCATTTTATTACAAAATCTCTACTGTCTATTCTGAAATGCCGCAGAAGATACCAAAAATTGTAGATTCATTTAAGGGACAGGAATTTATTGGAGAAGAAATACTGATAAATTGCTCTCACTCTTGTTGCGGTGATATGGAGACTAATGAATCACTAATATTCCCCAACAAATTATTCTTGATAGAACAAATCCTACATCCTGTTCAAATTCTCTCCTAACTTTTTCCTACCCAGACCAATTATTCATAGTTGATATTTCCCAAACTTTATTTATTAAATATGCCACCAATCTCACTGTTGACTCTGAAATGTTGCTAAAAAAATTATTCAACCACTATCGTCAAATCCAGTTTCCTGACACCTTCATTGTGACACAGAATACAGACTACCAAAAACAAACGTTCAGACGAGACAAACAACCTGCAGAGTTAATTGGCAATTAATGACTGCAATTGGGACAGAGAACTCCACTGTTAAGCACTGCTGTCATAAAATGGGGGGGGGGGAAATCACATGACTTAGGATGGTAGATCTAGTTACAGTCATGTGAGGTCGTTGAGTGCAATGCCACAACGAGTGCAATGACGGCAACTTGAGATTTCTTGCTGGCTTAAACTTTGCTTAAGGGGTGGCACAATGGTTTAAGCCGCTGAGCTTGTCAGCTGAAAAGTTGACAGCCTGAGATCCAAGTGCCCCACGACGGGGTGAGTTCCCGTTCTTGCCCCAGTTCCTGCCAATCTAGCAATTCAAAAGTATGTAAATGTGAGTAGATACCACTTTGGTGGGAAAGGTAACGGGGTCTGTGACGTCTTGCTGGCCACATGACTGCAGTAACCTTTGGACAGTGCTGGCTCAATAGCCCTTAAAATGGAGATGAGCACCGCCCTCTACAGTGGCAATGACAAGCAGAGTAAAAACCACAGGGACTCCTTTACCTTTACCCTTTGCTTTCAAAAAGATGGCAGAGAGTCACAAATGGTGATTACGTGACTGCAGGGACACTATGTCAAGCGCAACTTGAGGACTGGTTATAAGCCTCCTTGTTCAGTGCCATTATAACGGCAAATGTTTGCTGAGCAAGTGGTCACTCAGCACTTATGTACTTTTTTCTTCCAGGATAAAAAAGGAAACACCCCAGGATTTCTGACACCTTAATTACACAGCTCTAATGCAACCTCATTTCTGTTACTACGCTGAGTAAAGTGCATCCCAAGTCTGCATGGGAACTGCCATCAGTCTTGCCATAAGCTGAATCCCTTGGCCATCATAGAATAAGGCTCCTAGCTTTTGATGAGTTTGCAATACTGTAGGCGATATAGAGAAATAGAAAGAAAAGATTTAAACTTTCTTCATTGTTTCTATTGAAAATTATTTCCTAACATTATATGACTGATGGACAAAAAGATTTTATTTACTGCATACAATGCAAGAAACATTTGATAAATAATTATTCAAATGAATAAATACAAACCCCATAAATCCCAACATTGTGCATTACCAATTAATTCAAGACTAAGTATCGATCAACAACAAATTAAATGAATGAATGATAAATATGAAAGTTCCCAGGATTATTCCCTGGATTTGGAAGAATCACTAAACTTGACTCAAAGAAATCTGAAAAAGTAGTAGAACTGATATTGAATTTAGTTCCTCCAAAGCAAGTCAAATCAGAACCTTTCCTGAAGTCTTGTTAGGTGAAAAACCACACAAATAGATATATCTCTAATTAAATTCTCCAAATAATGTTAACCCTGAAATGTTGTGTTAGATCCCCCTATTTCAAACAAGTGACTTCTCAGGCATGGCCAGTGATTTCCATATCTGGTCCGAGACAGCTCATTTGATGCCAACTTTAGTAACATTTCAGAGCCAGATAAAAGTAATATTATTCAGTCTTGATTTAACACCTAATTTACTATATTCAATACTAAGCATTTTCTGAAATTATGCTATTTTTATCCTTGTTTAAATTTCCTAAAAGTTCGATGAAGGCTAGAAAGCATTAATAAATGAGGTAATTGAAGACTCCAAATGGGATTGGACTAAGGTACAAGTAATTGGTACAATTACTTCCTATAAGTAGACTCTATGATCCTGTTACTGCATTCCCAAAATAGCATTTGCTTTTTTAGTAGATGTATCACACCGCTGGCTCATATTTGACTTATGGCTGACAAAGTCACCCAGAAGCCTTTCATTTGTATTACCTGGTATCACCAAGCCAGATCTCTCCTCCCCTATATTTTGTATTTCCTACCTAGATGTAGAATTTCCTGTGAAATTTCCTCCTATTAATTTCAGTCCACTATTCAGGCCAGTCTATATTTTTCTGATTTGAAACACTGACATAGTTACCAAACTCAACATGGCATACAAAATAATTAAATAATATATAAATATAATATATCATATAAATATAACACATAGCGTTAAAGCAAGCTAAAGCTTTAAATAGCAATCAGAACTAAAATACGCTATATGTCGCCAAGAGGGATCCCTATTCATCCTGATCCAAGCAACTGAAGAGTCACATTGTAATGGTGTTTCTTTCAGCCCAGCTTTGTAATACTGTAATACCTGCAGACGTGGCTCAATATAAATGCCTGATAAAATGTTGGACTAAACCATGTGGCATTCAACTCAACTCTTCCCTTCAAACTGAAGTGGAACCATTAACGAGTGTTCTCCAGATGCATTCATTCAATCGTGAATCCAACTAACAATAGTAACATATGGCTCATATTTTATCCATTTTATTAAGAAGAGTTTTATAAGGCACTATTATGCTGAAGGCTGACAAGCTCTGTGAGGCTGGCATAACAAAACAAAACAAAACAAAACAAAAACCACTTATATTGCTAGCAGGATAATGTAACTCAGTCTTGAAAGCTTCTCAAGGCAATACTCCCATTTAACATACCTATCTTAATTAAGGCAGAGTTGATCTCTTTCTCGTACTGCCATTTCTTCTGAACTAAGGAATATTTTCTGCAGTGGTCCAGCTCCCTGTCCAATTCCCTCTTCTGCCTTCCATGTTCCCAAGGCCTGTTAGCTATGATGCTACCTCCTTCTTCATGCTCACTCTTTCCTTCCACCATGGAATGCATAGAGAATAATGATCCTAACCCACAAAGACTAGCCTGGCACCTCAAGGCCAATGATCTTAACCTGACCAGTCTTGGCATCAGCTCTTCTTCCTGTCCCTCAAGGCCATTTCCTCTGCTTTCCACAACATCTGACACTGCTGCCAATAATCTCTTTGTGTCAGGATGGCCTTTTCAGTGAATTCCAATGAATTAAAGGTTCTAATCTCCTCCTCCTGCTGCATATAGAATCCAGAAGTTATTCCATCTTGTCTACCAAAACTGGGAGGCAGGGGGAGTTAGAACAGGAGGGGAAACTGCTGAATGCATGGAACAGGGAAACCACTCTTGCACAAAGAGAAAGCAATGAAACACCAGATATATTTCACAATGAAAAACTACTTGGTTGAGCTAAGCAGCCACAGGAAAGAGCGCAATAAACTTTGAATCCACTTTCTTGGACAGGCGGAAATAAGGTAAAAATTAAATGGAAAACCACTCAAATCCCACACAGTAATTCTTGATCCTTCCTCTCTATGCACATACACAATCCATTTACGCACAACCTTGGCAGAATCCAGATGTTCATTCCCAAAAGGGAGCTGCACTGCTTGGAGAAAATCTGAGGCTCAAGGAACTCAAGGCAAGAATTCTGGAGAACAAACCATGTGAGCTACAGCCATAAACTCTCCATCATGCCAACAGTATAACACAGAGTATTTTAAAAGAACACAGTCAAACTAGAGTCTTGGACTTTAAGAGAGCTAATTTCAATAAACTTAGAGAGGGTTTGGGAAGGATTCCATGGATGAGAATCCTCAAGGGGAAAACAACTCAAGAAGCTTGGGAAATTTTGAAAAGTGAGATAATAAAAGCCCAGTCTAGCACAATACCAACAAAGAGGAAAAATTACAGCTCTCAAAAGAAACCAGCATGGCTGCATAAAGAACTCTCTGATAAATTGAAAGATAAAAGGGACAAATATAGAAAGTGGAAAGAGGGGCACATAACTAAGACAGAATATCAGCAAATAGCCCGAGCCTGCAAAGATGAAGTGAGGAAAGCTAAGGCTCATAATGAACTAAGGCTTGCGACCAAAGTCAAAAATAACAAAAAAAGCTTCTTTCAACATGTAAAAAAACAAGAAAAAAGTGAAGGAAATGATTGGTCCACTAGTGGGTGAAAGTGGCAAAAAGGTGACAAGCAACAGGGAGAAAGCAGAACTATTTAACTCATTTTTTGCATCTGTCTTTACACAAAGGGAAAAAACAGACCAACCTACCAAAAATAGTGCCATAAAAAACAGAATAGAAACGCAAGTTAAGATAGGCAGGCAAAGGTAAGAAGTGAGCACCTGTCCAGCCTAGACGAGTTCAAATCACCAGGACCAGATGGATTACACCCCAAGGTTCTCAAGGAACTGGCAGATGTGATCTCAGAACCACTGAACTATATTTTTCAAAGATCCTGGAGCACTGGGGAACTACCAGAAGACTGGAAAAGAGCTGATGTAATTCCCATCTTCAAAAAAGGAAAAAAAATGGATCCAGGAAATTACAGACCTATCAGCCTGACCTCAATACTGGGAAGATTATGGAAAAGATAATCAAACAACGAATCAGCGAACACTAGAGGCAAACAAAATCACTACTAAAAGCCACATGGTTTTGTCAAAAAAACAGATCCTGCCAGACAAACCTTATGGCATCTTGGACCAAGTGACAAAATTAGGGATCAGAGGATGCTGTGGATATAATTTACTTGGATTCAGTAAGGCATTTGATAAAGTAGATCACAACCTACCACTGATAAAATAGAAAAATGTGGGTTAAACAGCATCACCAACCAGAATGGATCGTAGCAGGTGACGGCCGTACTCAGCGTGTGGTCCTCATGGAACCGCATCTACAGGGAGGGAAGTGTTGCAGTGGGGTGCCCCAGGCGCTCTGTCCTGGGGCAGTGTCTTCAAAAAATTCTTCATCAACGATTTGGACGAGGGGATAAGATGGGGAACTCATCAAATTTGCGGATGACACCAGCTGGCAGGAATAGCCAACACTCCAGAAGATAGGCTTAAGATACAGAAGGATCTTGACAGACTTGAACATTGGGTGCTATCTAACAAAATGAAATTCAATGGTGAAAAAAGTAAGGTTCTACATTTAGGCAAGGAAAACCAAATGCACAGGTATAGTACCTTGCTCAATAGTAGTAACTGTGAGAGGGATCTCGGAGTCCTAGTGGACAATCACTTAAATATGAGCCAGCAGTGTGCTGCAGCTGCCAAAAAAGCCAACACAGTGCTAGCCTGCATTAACAGAGGGATAGAATCAAGATCACGTTGAAGTATTAATACCACCTTTAAATGCTTGGTAAGGCCACACCTTGGAATACTGCCATCAGTTATTGACGTCACCCACAGTTAAAAAAGATGTTGAGACTCTAGAAAGAGTGCAAGAGAAGGGCAAAAAGATATTAGGGGACTGGAGGATAAAGGCATATCAAGAACGTTTGCTGGAATGGGTATGTCAGTAATGAAAAGAAGGACTAGGGGGTGACATGTAGCAGATTCCAAATTCAGGGGCTGCCACAAAGAGGAGGGAGTCAAGCTATTCTCCAAGGTGCCTGCGGGCAGGACAAGAAGTAATGGATGGAAACTAGTTCAAGGAAAGAAGCAACCTGGAACTGAGGAGAAACACTGACAGTTAGAACAATTAACCAGTGGAACAACCTGCCTCCAGAAGTGGTGAATGCTCCAACACTGGAAGTTTTTAAGAAGAGACTGGACAGCCATTTGTCTGAAATGGTATAGGGTTTCCTGCCTGAGCAGGGGGTTGGACTCGATGACCTCCAAGGTCCCTTCCAACTTTATTATTATTATTATTATTAAAAGCAAATTCTGCAAATGGCCACAAGTCAGGCCAAATGTTCCATTGCTGGACAGAGAGCAAGACAAATATTGTTCTAATATCACATTTCTTCACTCCATCTTCACATTCAATTCCAGGTGATGAGGCAAGGATAAATGAAATGACTGGCCAATAATAATTGAAAGACAGCTTACCAGTACCTGGATACACATGGAGAACCAAAATGTGGGATCACAGAAGTAACAAAAATCCTATTTTGAAAAAAAAAATAGTGCCTAACCAGTTCTGTAGCTCCTAGAGTGAATGATAACCTATTACATATAATAAAAGAAACTATTACTTCTAGAATGTTCATTAAAATATGCAAGTCAAAGATTTTCCAAATCCTAAAGTCCAAATCTCATGGTTCAGCAGCAGAGGAGAACAGCTGGAGCAAACACTTTAGCAGGGACACCCATGGTTCAGCAACAGGCAGGACATAAAGGAACATAGTCCTAGACCAGGGGTAGGCAACCTTGGCTCTTTTATGACTCGTGGACTTCAACTCCCAGAATTCCTGAGCCAGAGTCAAAAAAGAGCCAAGGTTGCCTACCCCTGTCCTAGACTATGACAAAGAATAAACCTTCGCCAATTGCTCTCACCTGTAGCCACCAGAGATCTCGACAAAAGATGGACTATCTTAAAACCTCCTCTATGCACTACAGCAGGGGTGTCAAACTCGCAACGTCACGTGACATGTCGCAACGAATCGCGACTTTTTTGCAATGGGGTGGGCGCAGTTTCGCTATGATGCAACCGGCCCGTGAGCCGGCAGTTTGACACCCCTGCCCTACAGTCTTATTTTGTGAAGAGGAAAAAGATGCAGTGGATGAAGCAACAGAAGAGATTACAGGAGCTGAGGGTTGAATTATGGAGTCCTTGGTGCAACCAAATTCAGAGGCACCAAGGACTCTACAGAGAGTAACATGTTCTTCAGATATAGAAAATGGAGAAAAGTCAAACTGGCGGGACTCCCTGTTGAAAGAATTTGGGTATGAATAAAAGGAAAAACAAAACTGATACCATTTTGGAATGTATAGGCCACACGTATCAATTTTGTTTCTCTTCTTTTATTCTTACTCATCTCCTTTCAAAAAGATTGCCACACTGCGGCTCCAAGATTTTTGTGCAAGTATATTTTTTCTTTATGTGCAATGCAACATTCCATGCTTTTTACTGGGTTTTCCACTTTTGAATAAATGGTAGGCTTTTCACGCTATGTACCAGTCATGTATACCATCCCACCAAGTTGTGTCCTTGAATTAGGATCGCTAGTTCTCATTGTTTACTTTTTATACTTCAGGCAGTGGTGTAGAACATCTGAGGTTTTGAGTACTGTATAGTAGTGTCTCTGTTGTGGTGGCCTTTGAAACTCTGCGGCCCCATCCTAGCCGCCTGTTTCCTATTTACAGTCCCTATCTGCTTACTCACTCAGCTCTTAACTTTATAAAACTGCCAATAAAACAATACAATAAAACAACTATGGGGTGGGCAACTATGGCAACTTTACAACCCTGCAGACCTCAATTCCCAATTTTATTCCCCTGAATAAAACCAATAATCCCTGAGCAACAAAAATAGTCAATCTAATGAACAATCGGTCTCTAAATTTCTCTGTGAGAAATTTCTTAATGTTGAGAACAATCAACCAGTGATTCGAATGCCTTGCTTTCAGAGGTTGTGGGTGCCCCATCACTTGAGGCTTTCAAGAAGAGACTGACAGCCATTTATCTGAAATGGTATAGAATAGATTCTCCTGCTTGTGCAGGCAGGGATTCTTCTCCCTTCCGACTCTGTTATTCTATATTCGATGACAACTGATAGTTTACATGTGCCTGAATTAAATGGCATGGTTTTCATGTATTTTTTGAAACAAAGCACAGGAGCCTTCTGAGAGTTTTCCACAACTGAAGCTCTGTCGCAGATTGTGACCTCCTTCCTGACCATTCCACTATGGGACACCCACAACCTGTGGAAACACAAGGAAGGCCTCCCCAGCTGGTCTTAGCCCGTTGATTGGATGGTATATCACCATGGTGGCGAACCTATGGCACGCATGCCACAGGTGGCACGCAAAGCCCTCTCTGTGGGCACGTGGGCCGTCGCCCCAGTCCTAGGCCTTCAGCTGGGTTTTATAAACTCTTTTCGCTTTAGGCCTCTGCCGCCGTTTGCCCCCAAAAAAAAAAAGGTTCAATCAATTTCAACTTCTCGCGAGAAAAAAAAAAGATCTTGCAAAGTTGGAATTGATTGATTGAACTTTTTAGTCCCACCCAGTCTGCCGTTACCACCGCAGCCACGCCCACCCAATGGGCCACGCCCACCCGGCACCCAGCGATACATAAGTGAGTTTTGGGTTGCAGTTTGGGCACTCAGTCTCTAAAAGGTTCACCATCACTGGTATATCAGAATAATCCTTGAGATTCTTAGACTGTAAGCCATTCTGGGCTTTTTAAACTGATCTCAACACACTCAATTAGTTCTGGTAGTTCACACAAAGCCATTGCCATGTTTCTAGAACAAGCATTACACAATTTCATTTTTGCCCACTTAACAATTGGGCAAGTGCATTCTGCGCTGCTCATTTAAGGACACTGGTTTACTTTAAAATCTACTTTTTTTTTTACTTATGGAACGCTTCATGAATTTGCGTGTCATCCTTGCGCAGGGGCCATGCTAATCTTCTCTGTATCGTTCCAATTTTAGTATATGTGCTGCCGAAGCGAGCACCGGTTTACTTTTAATTTTAAATGACCATCATAATCCTGGGATATTGCTTTTATATATAAATAATATTTTTCTATACTTAATATATGTAGTTGTTTTTTCTGATTTAAATGCTTAACTCTGTAACCTTCAAAGACAATTTTGATTGTTGAGCAAATACCACCATCACCATAACCAAAATTATTGAAATTACTGCTTCACAGAACCATTCTACACAAATCTACTCAGAAATTAATTCAGACACATAAGCATAAATCCACTGACTTAAAACTGTAATCCTCTACATACTTATTTAGAAATTAAATTGAATTAAAAATACAGTGTTAAATCACTGTAAAAGTACTAGTGTTCGCTTTACACAAAATCAGTTCATACATAAGAATATCACAACATAGGAATATACATCAACACTATTTTCCATAATTTCTTCCAGACATATAAACTTTTTAACATGAAAAAGGTAATTATGTGGGAAATCATTTATTAAATTACTAATCAAAATGCCATTTTAATTCTTTCTAGTGACCCTAGTCTACAGTGAGAAATAAGCAGACAACACACCACTGGGAAAGACTACAACCCCACAGATGCATCAGAATAGATCTCAAAGTATAAAGCAAGTAACAAGGAACTGAAAGTCAGCAAATTTGAAACTCTACACAAACAATTTTAAGAGGAAAAATTTGAGAATTGCAGTGGGAGTGTGTAAAGTGAATGGGAGTCAATACACAAGATATTAATGGACAAAACACTCCATTACTACAGGAAAGTAATGGACCAAAAGCTCCATTACTACAGGAAAGTGAAGGACCACAGCTCAGTAATAAGGTGTACACTTTGTGTATAATATGTCAAATCCAATTTGCTGTATCTCCAGTCAAAATAATCTCCTATCAGTAGAACAAGCCTCAACAATTGCCCTTCTATATTTCACTATAGTAAGTATATCGGTATCAACAGCTACCAACTGTACCAGCAGTTACAGACAAATTTGGCCTCCTCTTGAGGGAGCCCTGCTCAGACATGCTGGTCAAACATTTACTCCTTTTTCAAGTATTAAAGTCCAAAATGCTCCTTACTATTAAGTTACTTACAGTTCAGATCTTTTTGGAAAGAGCAATACAGGTAGTCCTTGACTTACAACCATTCGTTTCATGACAGTTTGAAGTTACAACAGCACTGAAAAAAATGACTTAGGACCAACACTTATGATCACTGCAGCATCGCCATGGTCAAAATTCAGACGCTTGGCAACTGGAACGTACTTATGACGGTTGCAGTATCCTGGGGTTATGCGATCACCATTTGCGACCTTCTCAGCCGGCAACGTCAATGGGGGAAACCAGATTCACTTAACAACGTTTCACTTGACAACTGCAATGATTCATTTAACAACTGTGGCAAAAACGGTCGTAAAATGAGGCACAACTCAATTTAATAACTGCCTTAACAGTTCAACTATGGGTTCAACTATGGTAGTCAAGGATTACCTATAGACCAAGGGGATTAAGAGCAGGTCACACATAATAAGACACTTTGGTTGAGTGGTTAAGGCACCAGACTAGAAAGCAGAGACCGTAAGTTCAAGTTCCGCCTTAGCCATGAAAGGTAGCTGGGTGGCTTTGGGCCAGTCACTCTTTCTCTCAGTCCAACCCACCTCACAGGGTTGTTGTTGTGGGGAAAATAGGAGCAGGAAGACATGCTAGAGATAATAATAATAATAATAATAATAATAATAATAATAATAATAATAATAATAATAATAATAATAATAATAATAATAATAATAAAAGTTGGAAGGGACCTTGGAGGTCATCTAGTCCAACCCCCTGCTCAGGCAGGAAACCCTATACCATTTCGGACAAATGGCTGTCCAGTCTCTTCTTAAAAACTTCCAGTGTTGGAGCATTCACCGCTTCTGGAGGCAGGTTGTTCCACTGGTTAATTGTTCTAACTGTCAGGAAGTTTCTCCTTAGTTCTAGGTTGCTTCTCTCCTTGATTAGTTTCCATCCGTTGTTCTTGTCCTGCCTTCAGGCGCCTTGGAGAATAGCTTGACTCCCTCTTCTTTGGGGCAGCCCCTGAGATATTGGAACACTGCTATCATGTCCCCCCTCGTCCTTCTCTTCGTTAAACTAGACATACCCAATTCCAGCAGCCGTTCCTTATATGCTTTAGCCTCCAGTCCCCTAATCATCTTTGTTGCTCTTCTCTGCACTCTTTCTAGAGTCTCGACATCTTTTTTACATCGCGGTGACCAAAACTGGATGCGGTATTCCAAGTGTGGCCTTACCAAGGCATTGTAAAGTGGTATTAACACTTCTCGTGATCTTGATTCTATCCCTCTGTTAATGCAGCCTAGCACTGTGTTGGCCTTTTTGGCAGCTGCAGCACACTGCTGGCTCATATTTAATGAGATATTTGCTGCCTTGAGTTATTTGCTGCCTTGAGTTATTTGCTGCCTTGAGTTATTTGCTGCCTTGAGTTATTTGCTGCCTTGAGTTATTTGCTGCCTTGAGTTATTTGCAAAAAAAAAAAAAAGTGGGATACAAACAAACAAGTAAAATATACTGAGGAATGCTCAAGCGCTAGAGTCCAATAATAGCATGATCCTCACCGGCTCATCCAAAAGAAAAAGTAGTCAAGGGATGCTAAACTCATGCAAAATAGCCCCCTCAAAATGATCTCTGACAAGAGGGAGAGACTGAGGCTCAGGGAACTTAAAAATCTGACTTGGTTAAAAAAGGTGAATGACCAATTATACAATTCTTCAACTAGGGCTAGTGAATGCTTAGGCCCTTGGAAGTCACTATCAGCCAGAAATCGTATACTAGGCACAATATACCAACAATCCATTCACTGGTTTTATATCTTATAGCAAATAATAAACTGGGCATCTATTACTGCAGCTTTTGAGGAGATCTTGTTTTCTCTCTAAACAATTATATTGCCCACATTACCTTAAATTGTACGTATTACATATTAAGAGTGTGTCCCTTGTTTCTGCTCCTTCCTGGGAGGAATTTCAGTCCATCATTTGCAGGCAGTGAGATGTCAAGCCTACAGAGTCTCTCTCCAATATTTTTTTTTACTTTTCCTTTTACTGTATGCTTTCTCCCCCCCCCCCGTATATTTTTTCTGCACTTTTTTTTTTGCTTCTATTAGCTTTTATCTTTTTAATTGTAATCTTTAATAATATTACTATACAAATAATTGATTACCACAAAAAAGATTTTAAAATGAACTAAGTCAGAATACTTAAAACACTCAATAGCCAAGGTCTTCTTCACAGCTCTACTATCAAAATCAGATAGCCCAAAATAACCTCACAGCTATGCAACTTGACAGTGACAAGTGAATGTGAGCGAGCCAACGAGAGCTCAAACTAAAAAAGGCATATGACTCATGGGTAGCAGAGGCAGGCAAAAGTTAGAGGCAGGTATCACTTGTGGTCCAACTAGTGATTTCAAAACATATGAAAGGTAGCAAATTTTGTCACTTCTGTTCAAAAAAAAGAAAAGTATCAGTGATCTTCCATATTTAATTAGTCTAATTTATACAAAGCAAATTATTTTAAATAACTGTTAAAATTAAAAATATTCCCACTAGACAAAATGGATGCAGATCTTTTTTTAGTCAGGCCTATTTTCTTCTCTGATTCTGACCTAAGCAAAGGTTAAAACCTCAGAGGTACCTGCTGAACATTAAAAAAAAAATAAAAAAAAATGCAAATACAGGTGGTCCTTGACTTAGGACCACAACCGAGTCCAGAATTTATGTTGCGGAGCGAGAAATTTGTTAAGTGAGTTTTGCCCCATTTTACGACTTTTCTTGCCACATTGGTTAAGTGAATCGCTGTCGTTGTTAAATTAATAACACAGTTGTTAAGTGAATTTGGCTTCCCCCTTGACTTTGCTTGTCAGAAAGTCGCCAAAGGGGATCACATGACCCCGGCATAAATGTGAGTCAGTTGCCAAGCGTCTGAATTTTGATCACGTGACCATGGGGATGCTGCAATAGTCGCAAGTGTAAAAACCGGTCGTAAGTCACTTTTTCCAGGGTCACTGTAACTTTGAATGGTCCCTAAATGAACTTTTGTCAGTTGAGGACTACCTGTAGTGGATATTTCTTAGATTTCTGCATATCTATTTGTATTTGTAGCATAAACTCCTTTGGAAACGCTGTTTATAGAAAAGATTAACAGATCCAAAACTTCTTAGAAAGTCATTCCGTCGTATGGGTGGGCAATGTAGAACAACGGATTTGTCTCAAATAAATTCATTCATGAAATTTCAGCCTTCACATTAGAAAAACTATATGAAACACTGACAGCAAAGGTTTCTTTAAAAGAACAAAAATATTGCACATTTTTCAGCTAGACTTTTCTAATATAATTATTCAAAATTTCTAAGAATATTAGTATACAATAAGGCAGAATAGCTGCATCATAATTACATTTGGTAGGTAAATAAAAGTGATTCCCAAGCTGTCACATTATGTGATTATATATAGATCACCCACTTCCACAAATGACTCAAGGCAGTTTACAATCAGAATATAACACAACCTGATCAAACAGCAATTATCAATCTAACATAACTAAACTAAGGCACTTCTAGCACTACTAGTGTGCACCCAATCTGCAGAATAAAGTGTTCAAAGTCTTTTTGAAAACCAAGAAACTAGGGAAATTCCTCATGTCAGGACACAAGATGTTCCTAAAGGCAGGAGCAACCAGAGACAAAAAAATTTTAACTGCCCCCCCCCAACACCTGCTGGCTTCCTGTTGAATGGGACTGCAAATCAAATTTGAACAGGAAAGCCAGTCCTAGGGTATATTATATAATTATATAATTATAGGATGCAGGTAACTTTATTTTCATGCATGAAGCAGACTTCATGAGAAATCCATGGGTTTTTTTTTATGGTACAGAACAGTATGGATTGCCACCATCTTCATCCAATATGCTTTTCTTACTTTTTTGCATTGAAGGATTGCCATCTAAGTGCTAAAGTTTTCAGCAAGTATTACAGTTCTTCTAAAGGAGTATTAATGTGACTCTAAAACTAATCTCACTACTGAAGATTATCTGCTTCTGCTGCTGATCTGCTTCAATTACTATTTTCTCAATGAATTTCAGACAATCCTTCATTTTTATCCGGAAAGGGGGAAAAACCCTAATATTACTTTCAAGTAAGTACAACAAATTCCCTTCACTGACAACTGCATGCAAGTCCAATCCAACTGAAAAATAGAATCCCAAATATTATTTTTATTATTATTGGGCTGAGGGAGCTATTATTGCCAGAATTTCTTACCACAGCCCTAATAAGCCTGATATGAAAGTTGCAAAATCCTAAAATGGTTTAGGATCAGATGACAAAGGCCCCTTCCTCATTTAAGAAATTAACCACTTACTGAAATAATATTCAGAGCCCCTCTTCAATGCCTCAGAAACCTCTGAGATGCAGAGGAAAGTCTTTCCAAATGGCTAAGTCGTGATGTTTTCTTCTAGGAAAAGTTTCTTGCAGATTGTTAAAACTGATGAAAACGTGTCTGCTGGATAATTTTACTAGATGCTTAATTAATCTTTCAATGTTTCAGAGGGGTATTTTTAACTGTCAATTATTTGAGAATCCCCTTGAAGAGAAAGTCCAAAACTTAATGTTGATTTCAGAACACAAAATATAAAAAGTAACTCTTTTTGGTGCTTCCCTTCCCACCACAAACTTCAGCTGTTTTGATATAGGTCATTTCCACTGCCTTCTAGTTATACAAATTGTGGTAAACAATGAAGCAGCAATTAGAGCGTTAACAATTTTAATATTTTTTTACTAATTTCAGCCAGGTTAACCAGAATAGTTATATTTCAGCAGAGCTAAGCATTATTAAATATTCTAATTTTCATGACTCTCAATGAATGACATTGCTATGATCAATGAATAATCACACTGACTTGATGATATGCTAAATAAGAAACGCATAGTATAATACCTTTGTGGAGTGGGGAGAAAAGCGGCATCAACAATATTTCCCAGAGGCAGGAAACTTGGCTTGATTAATATACAAGTAAGGATGTAGAGACCTTCTCTAAAACCCTGGTTAGCCTGATTTTTTAAAACTAGTTTCCAAATCTAGCCATCTGAATGAAAGCTATCACCTGTATGGGGGGGGGGGGGAAGGAAACTAAGATCTTTCGTGTGTTCCTTGCAATGACCAGTAATTCCAACAAGCGTGGCTAATGGTGATGGATGCTACAAGTTGTGATTCAGCATCTTCAGAGGGCCTCAGATGCTTTCACATTCTTCTTTGCTGCAAATGTTTCTGGCACATTATTTTCTTCAAAAGACAGGCTCTCAACATGTCTCTCAGTATCAGAGTGGGGAAGGTTACTTTTTGTAAAAAAAAGAGAAAACCAGATATAGGCTCCTGTAGGAATAGTATATCTTAGAATATGTAAAATGATATATGTCTAACTAACAGATATATATTACTGTTCATGTGATTATAATAGCTATTAGCAAGTAAATATGTGATAATCCTACAAATGCAAAGGTAATGTGGAACATTAAAGAAATAATCAGATTCAATGGCAGTTACTATTTTATGCTTTATAAAGTACTTCCAAGAAGGAAAAATGGGGTACTCAATGGCCTAAAATCAATCGAAGATTTGACACTAAGCAGACCAGACCTTATTGAAAAAGTATCTCCTCTCAGAGGTCAGTTTATCCAGCCTGAAGAAGAGGATTTTCTCTGCCCTTATTTCTCAGGCTACAGAGCACAATTCTTTCACAAGTTTATATTTGGTCATAATTTAGCTTTTATAGCTGTGGACTCGTAACTTTAGTCAAGTTTTGACTATTTGTTTTTCTGGTTGTTTTAATTTATATTTTGTATTTGGCTATCCACTTAACTATCTGAATGAAGAGGCACAATATCAATAAACAGATAACACATGTTTGGTGTTGCTGTCTGCTCAGTATTCAAATTCAATCTAAATGAAATATAGTACAGAATTATTTTGAGAAAATAAACCTGCCAATGATTGTTTTAATATGACTTCATAACATAATTTTAAATCCCATTACCAAATGACTATTATTTACTTCTATACCACTCTTATTTCCACAGGTGCCCAAAACAACTTAAAAAGGAATATAGTATGTTAAATAATAAACAATACTTTATAACTACTTTCACAAATCAGAACCAAATTGTAAAAAAAAGTCATATAAACAGGAAATCTAAAAACTGCTTGATCTAGGAATCACTATTTTACAAATACCTGGATAAACAAGCACATCTTCAGCTGACGTCTAAAAGATAGTTACCTTTCCTTTGTAGAATTTTTAACTAAGTTACTGTTATTGAAAATGTCCTAATGTCAGCCCTTGAACTCTGAACCAAACCAGCCTCTTGGGTTTTCCCAGCTACCTTCAGTGCATAGATTAGATGGTACTGGGGAAGATATTAAATTCCTAATACCTAGTTAAAGTTTTATAGACCAACGCCAACACCTAATACTGTGTCCAATAATTGAAGGAAACCAATGCAGCACTTTCAGCATGTTATATGGTGCAATTTAGCATATGATTTTAATAAGCAGGTAGTTATGATCTACAGCAATAGCAACTTGTGGGTATCTCACTATCAAGATGGCATTTGTATAAGCCAGGGGTGTCAAACTGCCGGCCCATGGGCTAGATGCGTCATGCCGAAACCACGCCCATCCCATTGCCGGCAATGGAGAAAAAGTTACGATACGTCGCAACACGTCACGTGACATTGCGAGTTTGACACTCCTGGTATAAGCCATTTGTGTGGTTATCAGAGCATGGAGCTCTGATAATCCCAGTTCAGGAGAACTGAGCTGGTAAATGAGCTGACTTGTTGAGATGGCCTGTGCTTCCAGTAACAAAATGGAAACAAAAACCCTCTAGCTACATACCTACTGAAGTGGAATGGATACCATCACAACATCTTCCATTCTAATAACATCACTTCCACCTCCCTTCTTTTATATGCACAAAAGCAACAAAGAAACAAACTTCTGTTAAAACATCAATACTAGTTGATTGCAGCTACTTTTGGCATGAGGTAACTTCTACAAATTCAGGCATTGTCTCATTCTTTTGATATAAAATAGTTGGAAGATAAAATTTGAGTGAACTAAAGGAGAAATGTTTAGTACAGAATATATCCCAACTTTTTACATATATATATATATATATACAAACATAGAGAGTATATCCTTCATTATGGCTTCAACTAATGACTCCAGACGTCCATCTGGTTTATCTTATTTTTTTTAATGAAACAACCCTCTCAGTTCAGAAACTTTATGAGGCATCTGGCTCAATGCTAACATAACATTTTTTAAAATTAGGATCTCGTTTTAGAACCTAGAAACTACACAAAAATGGTATGTTGAGAAATAAAAGACACAAACCTTCTTAGTACAACAAAGAACACAGCTCATATGCTATCTAAGAATTCAAAAGTGTGACATGTAGTTGTTAGAGCTATTAAAATGTTTTATAGAGATTCCTGCTATTAGTCTTACCAAACTATTAAGGACAGTGCTTGGAACATCTTTTTTTTAAGAATCTTTCAAATTTCCATGAGACTTACCATACTTACCACTACTCATTCAACTTGAAATAAAAAAAACCAAAATATGGAATTTGATAGCAGGATAGAACAAGCAGTACAGTATATGCATGTTGTTGCATGCAATTAATTTACACAATGCACTGATAAACTAACATTCACACCGCTGACCACTAGCAGCACTTCTCTAAAGGAACGCAGACGCCTCACACCATAAAAAGGTTTAGGAGTTTCAAGAATCCAAGGCTTGGCTCAGGAAGACAGACTGACAGCAACAGCTGAGCGTATCCTGTATTGATCCTGCAACATCCTGGCATTCCAGAGAGGGTAGCAGGGGAAAAGGCTTTCTGATGACATAAATAAAACTCCCGACGCCCCCCCCCCTCGCCAAGACTACAGGAGCCACACACATTATGCCACAAAGTTGTGACCTGAAAAGTTTCCTGAATTTGGGAGGAAACGGAACTTCACACAAATGTTCTAGGGCTAACATTCAGGCTAGTCTAGTGGGTCCTTTTTGTGTGTGTGTGTATTTTAATTGTATGACTTCACACGGGGGTGAATCAAAGATGAGTAAAGGGCCAGAAAAGATGGCATGATTAAGAAAAGAGAGTTAAAACCCTAACCTCACACACACGTCCTGGGCTCTTGAAAAAAAACCATGCCCGTCCCCCGTGTGTCTCTGCACTAGAAACACACAAAGGAGACCGAAGCTCCTGGGCTTATGGTTATGGATGGGCTTAAATGGTTATGGGCATGGATGGAGGGGCTCAAGGTATCCCGAGAGAACCACCCTCCAAGGGCTGGAAGAAGAGATGAAAAGCCGCCCCCAGCCTCACGGCATCCTTTTCCCGGCTCCCACTTCTGAGGATGAAACCTCACCGCAACAGCACAAACGCCCTCACCGCCTCCCTGCCCGCCAGTCTGTCCTCAGCCCCCCCCCTCCCGACCCCCACAGGCCCCTCACAGGCCTTCCCCTCGCTCCCCTCTCCGGCCTGGGGCGGAAAGCCCCAAGAGTGGTCGCCCAAGGGGCGATGGCGGCCGAGGCCTGGTCCCCCCCCACAACTAGCCCCGCCATCACAGCTCCCGGCCTTCCCCGCTGCCGCTCCCCCTCCAGCCGGTCGCCCGAGGGGAGGAGCGGGGCGCGGCGTACCTTATAGAAGGCCCCGTTGGAGCCGCGCACTTCCACCGTCAGCTCCTCCATGTTGGGGCCGCAAAGGACGCCGGGACGGGCTTCTAGAAACTATCGCCACCTGAGTGGGTTAGAGGAGGAAGGAAGAAGAAGGAGGGGACGCCCTCTCCCCCCCTCCCCCCGGGCTCTCCCCTCCGCACACCCGGCGCAGGCCCAGGGGCGTGGGAGGCGGAGCGGCAGGGCAACGCGACAGGCGGGGGCGGCGCCGCCCTCAGTCGCCGCGGGCGACTCACAGCGGCGGACGGATTTCCTCGGCGGTTCTGCGTCCGTCCTCGGGCGCCTCGCGCGAGCCCCGAAGGCGAGTTCTGTCTTCCCCCCAGGGGGCGGGGCTTGCGCGTCTTCTTCCCATGGCTAGTGTTTTCCCCTGCCTCTCGCCGCCACGGTGTGGTGAAGGACTTCAACTCCCAGCATTCCTAGCGGCTCGTAGCCGTTATACACTGGAGTAGGAGGCGTGGGAGTTGTAGTGCAATACTTGTGGTTGGGAGGGGGGGTGGAAGCCTCCACTACCCTTGCCTCTTAAGACTGGTCATCCATTGGTGGGCTCCGAATTGGAGAAGAGCTGGGATGTCTCCGTGGTATCTCAACCTTGGCTGGTTTAAGAAGCATGGATTTCAAGTCCCAGTGTTTCCCAGCCAGCATTCTGCCTGGGGAATTCTGGGACTTAGAAGTCCACTTTTTAAAACGGCCAAGATTAAGAAACACTGCTTTATTGTTACAAGCCATATGGGGAGCAGCAAGGGTGAAGGGTGAGTGGGTGGCTGCCTGGGAGCGGTTAATCTTATACAAATCTACGGCATGAGGACAAACAGCACTGAAAAAGTGACTTATGACCGTTTTTCACACTTACAACTGTTGCAGCAGCCACATGGTCACATGACCAAAATTTGGATGCTTGGCAACCGGTTCATATTTATGATGGTTACAGTGTCGCAGAGTCATATGATCACCTTTCTAACCTTCTGACAAGCAAAGTCAACAGGGAAGCCAGATTCACTTAACAACCTTGCTACTAACTTAGCTCAGCTGCAGTGATTCACTTAACCACTGTGGCAAGAAAAGGTCATAAAAAGGGACAAAACTCACTTAACAAATGTCTCGCTTAGCGACAGAAATTTTGGCTGAACTGTCGTAAATTGAGCTGTATTGTGTATTTGGTCATAGAAAAGGGCATAAAGTGGAGCTAGAGAAGGCCCCGAGGAGAAGGTCTAGCTAAGATGATCCAAGATTGAAGCAGCATCCGTATGAAGATTGTGGCCCTTGGGAGTTTTTTTAATAGAAAGGAGGTGTCTGAGATCTGAAAAAGTGCATGGACAAGGTGAACCTGTTTTCCCAAAATCAGGGTCATCCAGTGGTGGGGTTCAAATATGTGAACAACCGGTTCTCTGTATGGATGCCGCTTTCGGAAGTCCATTCTGGGCCTGGGCAACAAAAATTAGCTACCGGTTCTGCCGAAGTGGTGCGAACCGGCTGAATCCCACCACTGGGGTCATCTAATGAAACTGAACTCTAGAAGAATAGGACATAACGAAAAAGATTTTTTTTAATGCAACACATAATCAAATTCTGGAATCTGTTAGCACCAGATGTGGAGGATACCACCTTGGTTGGCTTCAGAGAAAGGTTGGACTCATTCCTGGAAGTTCTGGGGATCCATGGTTCTTAATTTGACAGCAATGGGTCTGCCTCTGATAGCCATCTGCTGGGAAACTACTGGGCTTCTTAGGTTTGTTGGTCTCTGAGAGTTGTCCCAAAGGCGCTTTTTCCAAAAGGCACCTGGACTTGTTTTTTTTTCTTTGAAAACATTTCACTTCTCATCTAAGAAGCTTATTTAGTTCTTGATGAAGAAACTCAAGAAACTTCTTAGAGGAGAAGCAAAACATTTTAAAAGAAAAAAAAACCAAGAAAGTCAAGTTGCCTTTTGGAAAAAGCACCTTTGGGACAACCATGACCTGGAAACTTGAGAATCTCCATAGATGTCTGTGAAAGTTGGTTGATCACTGGGTTGGAACAATAGGGTGCTGGTCGGAATGGGCCAGCCAGCATTGCTTATGTTCTTATGAAGGATGGAAAGGCTGATGCCTCTGGGGTTCCTCCTGAGGAGAGTGGGAAGCCATGGATCCTTTCGCTACCAGCAGATGCCTCAAAATGGTGTTCTGTGGATTTGCTTAATCACTTATGGGAAATTGTGACCTTGTAACAGTGGTATACATATATACCAATGTTTCTCATCTTTGGCCACTTTCAGATGACTGGATGTCAACTCTCATAATTCCCCGGCCAGCTAGACTAGGTGCACACATCTAAAAGTTGCCTAGCTTGAGAAACAGTGCCATATATAGGTAGTCCTCGCCTTACAACTGGTCAACCAAACAATCAAATGTTTGAAGTTACAACAGATCCCAAATATGAGACTTATGACCCAGATTCAAAGTTCTGATCTCCGATACACACAAACCTCACAGTTACGTTGATGGCCATTTGCAATACCCCACCGTCACATGACCACAATTTACAATGCTTTTGCCAAAAAAAATGGCATTTGCTTCCTATTTGTAAAAGGGGAGGAGAATTTATTGCTTTTTTTCTTTTCTTTCAGCACCCAGCCAGGGTAGATCCTGAATGTTAAACTTAACTGACCACTTTTTCCTCCTTTTTTGTACACCATTTTTTTCTTTTTTTGTTGTTAGGGTTGAACATATGTTTTTGTTTTGTTTCATTTTGTTTGTTTTACTGTTCTGTATTTTATTCTCTATGATAAAACAATAAGTTATTTAAAAAGTTGTAAAATCAGGCACGGTCACATGGTCATGAGTTATGACCAAAATTGTGGGCAGAATTACAATTATAAGAGCTGTAGTGGTGCAGTGGTTAGAATACAGTACTGCAGGCTACTTCTGCTGACTGCCAGCTGCCAGCAGTTCGGCAGTTCGAATCTCATCGGCTCAAGGTTGACTCAGCCTTTCATCCTTCCGAGGTCGGTAAAATGAGGACCCAGATTGTTGGGGGCAAATATGCTGACTCTGTAAACCACTTAGAGAGGGCTGTAAAGCACTGTGAAGTGATATATAAGTCTAAGTGCTATTGCTAGCACTATTGCTCCTTTTCCTTCAATCTTTCTAACTAATCACTCGCTAATAAGATGGATGAAATACTTCTTTTAAACAGAAAGAAAGAGTGCAGAGAAGGGCAACAAAGATGATTAGGGGACTGGAGGCTAAAACATATAAGGAATGGCTGCTGGAATTGGGTATGTCTAGTTTAATGAAAAGAAGGACTAGGGGTGACATGATAGCAGTATTCCAATATCTCAGGGGTTGCCACAAAGAAGAGGGAGTCAAGCTATTCTCCAAGGCACCTGAGGGCAGGACAAGAAGCAACGGATGGAAACAAGTCAAGGAGAGAAGCAACCTGGAACTGAGGAGAAACTTCCTGACAGAACAATTAACCAGTGGAACAACCTGCCTCCAGAAGCGGTGAATGCTCCAACACTGGAAGTTTTTAAGAAGAGACTGGACAGCCATTTGTCTGAAATGGTATAATGTTTCCTGCCTGAGCAGTGAGTTGGACTAGATGACCTCCAAGGTCCCTTTCAACTTTATTACTATTATTATTATTATTATTATTATTATTATTATTATTATTATTATTATTATTGTTATTGTTATATTATTATTATTATTATAGATGCAACTCCGATTTTTACAACTCAGCAGCCCTCTGCTTCACTGAAACCTGGCTTAATGACTTGATTGATGAGAGAGGCTTGCATATCCCAGGGTTTCAGATACAAAGGGCAGACAGAATTGCAGAAACATCCAGTAAAAAGAAGGGAGGGGGGGTCTCTGCTTTTATATCAACAACCGATGGTGCAGTAATGTAACTACACTAAAGAAATTCTGTGTTGTGGACTTAGAGCAGACATGTCAAACACAAGGCCCGGGGGCCGGATGCGGCCCGCGAAGTAGTTTCATGTGGCCCGCGAAGCCATCCTGGAAACAATGAGGGAACGGCCCCCGCTGCCTTGGCCCTGGCCCAGGCCGGCCGAGAGCCAATGTACAATTTTGTGGTGGCCATCTATGCTGAAACGCATTCAGTCTTAGCTCCACAAGGCCATCTGGAAACAGGGAGGAACCAGCCCCTGCCGCATCGGCCCCGCCCCCTGGGTGCATGCTGGGGAGGCTCCTCCAGTGGACCATGCCTTGGCACTTGCCCTGGTCCCACCCCTTCTGCCAGAGACCCTCAGATCTGTCCCACTCCTGCCCAGTCCCCCTTGACACGAATGATGTAGAGCTGGCCGTGCCCACCTAGTAGGCCACACCCACTCCATCCACGCCCACCCAGTAGGCCACACCCACCCTGGCCACACCCATCCGCCCCCCCCCGGAGGGCAACCGCAATGCTGATGCGGCCCTCAATGAAATTGAGTTTGACACCCCTGACTTAGAGACATTAATTAACAATTGCAAACCTTTTTATTCTCCATGAGAGTTTTCCTCATTCCTACTAAATGCTGTGTACGTTTCGCCACAAGCTTGTGTAAACAATGCATTACGAACTCTAGCTGACCAGATTATGTGGGCTGAAGAATAACATCCTGATTCACTCCTCATTGTGCTAGGTGATTTTAACAATGCTAACTTAAGCCAAGAGCTACCTAAATACTTTCAGCACGTCAACTGTCTCACTAGAGGCAAGAATATATTAGACCCACTGCTACACAACACTAAAAGATGCTTATTGTTCTTTACCACAAGCAGCTATGGGACACTCTGATCATTGTATGATTCACCTTGTACAATTGTGGGGAGAAAAGTCTTCATCCTGGTTCATCCAAGCCGGGGATAAATAAAACAACATGGCGACTGCTTTGGGAAGAAGGTTACAGTTTATTGAAGAGCCAGAAAGATGGTTCTTGCAGGAAGGAGGAGAAATCAAGGAGAAGGACTGAGCACATGTGGAGTAGGTTTTTATACCCTCTCTAGCCTTTTGTTTGGAATAGTTTCCTGTTCCTGTGGCATGAACTTTGAGGCTATTTCCTGTGTCACGTATTCTGACCTGAGTTTAGGTGTGCCTCTGGTATTCTTGATGGTAATGGGTTAGTCCTATTATGTCCCATCTCAGGTGGGGTATGCAGATTTTAGGTCTTTGTCTTGAACTTCTGGCTCCAACTTTCCTGATGGTTACATCTACATTTGTATAGGGCTGGCTCCTGCTTGGGGCAGAGAGATTTTGGGGCAGGGTTGGCTTCTGCTCTTAAAATCCTTTTGAGGAAATATATTTTTCTGCCCTTTTAATATTTCCTTCTCTGAGGGGCTGACTTCCCACAATCCCCGCTTTGTGCCTTAAGTGTGTGAATGACACACTTACTGGCACAAGATTAAAATTGATCTGGTCAGGGAGACTTGGTAAACAAGCTTTTAAACTGTTAAGCCAAACAAAAAAAGAAAAGAAAAGACACTAATGGAGGCAAGCAGAAAAAGATCCCTTCAGTGGCTCCCAAAAGGGGAGCTTCCAACCCATAAAGTTCTAAAAGTCAGGGCAAAACTTTTTTAGGTGAAAAGAAATTTATAGTGTCCAATATACTGTGCCAATCATTTTCAAATATTGGATGTCACTTTTAGCTTCTAGTCAGGTTTGCACATCCCTTCCAAAATTCTTCACAGCCATGGTTTTCCTTAGTACATAACCACTGGCTGTCCATTTTCAAGGGTTGTTTCCTGCCTTAGCTGTTAGTTCAGTGCATCCAGGTTTGTAATGTCCGATTGAGGTTAGCCAGTATTGCAAGCCAGGCTATTAATTTTTTTCTTAAATTGCACATAGTGAGCTCTAGGACTCCCAATCTGAGTCCACCAGTGCAAGATATTCAGGGCTGAATAACAGACAGGAAGCAGCAAGTGAAGCTAGGCAAAATCACATCAGATACCTCTACAATTAGCACAGGGGCCCCTCAGGGCTGTGTGCTCTCTCCACTTCTCTCTATATACCAATGACTGCATCTCAAAAGATCCCTCTGTTAAAGTACTGAAGTTTGCAGATGATACAACAGCGATTGGCCTCTTTAGAGACAACAACAAATCGGCATGCAGATGGGAGGTTGAACAACTAGCCTTGTGGTGCAGCTGGAACAATCTTGAACTGAACACACTCAAAACTGTAGAAATGTCAGTAGACTTTAGGAGAAACCCTACTATTCTACAACCTCTTACAATACTAGACAACACAGTATCAACAGTAGAGACCTTCAAGTTTCTAGGTTCTATAATATCTCAAGATTTAAAATGGACCCCTAACATCAAAAATGTAATAAAAAAAAGCACAACAAAGAATGTTCTTCCTGCGCCAACTCAGAAAACTCAGACTGCTCAAGGAGCTGCTGATTCAGTTCTACAAAGGAATTATTGAGTCTGTCATTTGCACTTCTATAACTGTCTGGCACAGCAACCAAACAGGACAGGCACAAATGTCAATGGATAGTTAGAACTGCAGAAAAAAACAATTGCTACCAGCCTGCCTTCCATTGAGGACCTGTATACTGCACGAGCAAGAAAGAGGGCTGTGAAAATATCTACAGACCCCTCACATCCTGGACATAAACTATTTCAACTTCTTCCTTCAAGACAACGCTATAGGGCATTGCACACCAGAACGACTAGACATAAGGACAGTTTTTTTCCCCATGCAGTCACTCTGCTTAACAACTAATTCCTACAACACTGTCAAAATACTTAGTAAAGCTATATTACTATGATACTCCTTATCTTTCCTATTACCTATCCTTATCTTCTTATTACTATAACCTTGCTGCTTGTATCTTACAATTTATACTGGGTTTTTTTGTACCCTAGTATGATTTATGTTGTTTGCTTAGCTAGTACTCTATGATTATCACTAAGTGTTGCATCTTATGATTTATGATGAAGTGTTGTATTTCACGATTTATGATGAATGTATTTTCATGTTGTATATGATCATGATTACCACTATTACTTGTATGTACACTGAGAGCTTATGCACTGGAAACAAATTCTTTGTGTGTCCAACCACACTTGGCCAATAAAGAATTCTATTCTATTCTATTCTATTCTATTCTATTCTATTCTATTCTATTCTATTCTATTCTATTCTATTCTATTACTATAAGTTGAACGCTACCTGTAGTGTACCATTCATTTAGTGACCATTCAAAGTTACAACAGCACGGGAAATAATGACTTATGACCGTTTTTCACATGACCATCGCAACATCTCCATGGACACATGATCAAAATTCGGGCGCTTGGCAACTGGCGTGTATTTATGACGCTTGCGCTGTCCTGGGGTCACGTGATCCCCATTTGTAACCTTCCCAGCCAGCTTCCGACAAACAAAGGGGGAAGTCAATGGGGGAAGCCAGATTCGCTTAACAACCTCATGATTCATTTAACAACTGCAGTGATTCTCTTAACAACTGTGGCAAAAAAAGTAAAATAAAATGAAGCACAACTCACTCAACTACTGTCTTACTTAGCAACGAAAATTTTAGGCTCAGCTGTGGACATAAGTAGAAGATTACCTATCCTATACTCTTTTTTTCATCCATTACAATTTATTCAGTTTTTAACTTGATAGCAGTAGACTTTCAAATAGTCCAATTGCATTAAATGTTTGAGGGAGGAGGACAGTCAGAAAAGAGACATAACATCTAACATTTAAACAGTGGGGGGAAGGGCAGGAATTCATAAAAACAAATAGCTTAACTTTATTCATTGAATGTCATTTTACCTCCTATTTTCTGGCTTTAAATAGCTCTGTCTAATGAAGGGTTCTTGAGAACTAAACAACTGCACATGCCTTCTTCACAAACTAGTTGGGTCATAAAGGGTCACAAATCGCATTAGGACATAGTCAGAATAAAAGAGCAATCAGTCAGGGAAATGTACACCCCTGCAGTCTTTGAATTGGCTAAGATTCTGCTAATTTCAAAGTGAGTTGATGTACAGCCATAAGAAATATCAGCAAGACTATATTTGGAATATTATTCACCGTTCTGGTCAATAATGATAACAAGAGTTGGCTTGGCCTGCTGTAATCTGCATGTGAATTTGCCTGATTAAAATTGTTAGTGGTGGAAATATGCACTCAGCAGCGTTTAAAAAGAAGTGTATTCATATGCTGATACTGGGGTCACTTGTTGCAGCTGGCCAAAAACTACGGTGTTTTTATGGGGCTCAACTAAAGAGAGAACAAGACAAAGGAAATCAGACTGACAATACTGATCACACTAAAGTCCGTTTACAATATTAGCCTTTCTGTTTCCCAACTGGTTCCTCCTAAATGTCTTCAGCTAGAACACCTGATGGCCAACTTGGCTGCAAATAATATGAGTTAGACCAATAATACACCAGGGAAACACTAATTTGAAGAAAAGTGACAAAAATCTATGGTGATTCAAGTAACCAGATGCACAGACCTGTTTAGTTGAAACACAGGTAGTCCTCAACTTATAATCATGTCTCTTTGACTCAAAGGTATCTTTTTCAAGAGGCAACTGGACTTTCTTTCTCATCCAAGAAGTGAAACGTCTTCAAAGAAAAATAAGAAGGTCTAGTTGCCTCTTGAAAAAGCAACTCTGGAGCAACCATGACCTGGATGACTGAGAATCTCCATAGACATGACTCTTTGAAGTTAGTGAAAAAAGTGACTTATGAGTTATGACTGAGACTATGAGTTCTAATCCGGTCTTAGGCACAAAGCCAGCAGGGTGGCCTTGGGCCAGTCCCTCTCTCTCAGCCCTAGGAAGGAGGCAGTGGCAAACCTCTTCTGAAAAACCTTGCCAAGAAAACTGCAGGGACTTGTCCAGGCAGTCTCTGAGAATTGGACACAATTGAATGGAAGAAAGAAAAATCTATGCAGGTACCTCTCTTGATTATCCATCCCCTGAACTCTCATATGAGTGTGCATCACTAGACTTCTCTACCAATAATATTGTCTCTTTAACAAGAATACACAATGTTGTTGTTGTTTTTCTTATCTGCTCTAAAAATCAGTCATCTTTTCTTGCACCTCCAGAATTGAGAAGAAGGGCCTTCTGGGATGATGATGTAGCTCAGACAGAACCCAGTTTCATTTTTCCTGGAAATCGGTGTTCTTGATCATCTTCCACCTATTTCAAAAAAATGTTTTCTTGTTGTAGGATTTTCCTCTGCTGATCCATCAGTTCTTCAAGATCTAAAAAAAAGACGCTCCACCTTATGAGGAAGATGGGTGATAAAAATAAATAAATAAGTAAATAAGTAAATAAGTAAATAAGTAATTAAATAAATAACATATACCGCATTTCATCATTGTGTTTTTGGGTTTTCAATTTATCTTTGGTATTTGGCTTTTCCTCCTTTTATGAAGTGGCAGTGCAATGATTAGAATCCACTATTGCAGGCTAACTCTGCTCATAGTTCGATCCTGACCAGCTCAAGGTTGATTTTACCTTCCAAGGTCAGTAAAATGAGGACCCAGATTGTTGGGGACAATATGCTGACTCTGTAAACTGCTCAGAAAGGGCTGTAAACACTGTGAAGCGGTATATAAGTCTAAGTGCTATTGCTATTGCTATGCAAAATTACAGTAGTATTTCTAAGCAAAGTGTTTCTTCCATTTGTTTCTGATGGATATAAAAGAGAAATGTCCAAATCCATTGTTAATTAATTGGGCTAATGAGAATGGCAGGCAAGGAAGATGTGAATATTTTTAAACATAGACTGGACAATCATTTGTCTGGAAAGGGTTGATGGATGGATGTGATTGGAAGTAAGGACAATTTGCAAGGCCAGAATGGTGTGGTTTGCTGAATGCTGTTGTATAAACCAGCTTTAGCTATATATTTTTTGTCTTCTGCCCTGGGCAGAAAGTTGAACCTTACTTCCCCAAAGCCCTCCCCCAACCCTACAATTCTATGAAATGAGATGGATGGACAATGAGAATAAAAAGGATTATAGCAAAGGGAAAAGAAAAAAAGAATAGAAAACAAGAAAGCAAAGAACAGAAAAATCAATCTGTACATACCCACCTGTTACTTATTTTAGGGATAAACAGTGTTTTGCGAAACACGAACATGACCAAACTGATCAATTAGCTGATATAGGTAATCCTCAAATTATGATCTCAATTGGGACCAAAAACTCCATTGCTAAGCAAGGCAATTGTTAAGTGAGTTATGTCTGATTTTACCACCATTTTTGCCACACTTGTTAAATGAATCATTATCAGTCATTAAATGAATCCAACTTCCCCCATTGATTTTGCTTGTCGGAAACCATCTGGAAAGATCCCAGATGACAACCCCATGATCGCAGGATCCTGTAACTGTCATAAATACAGGCCAGTTTCCAAGTGCCTGATTTTTTATCACGTACGCGACTGTGGGGATGCTGCAATGGTCTTGTGAAAATCAGTTGCAAATCACTTTTTTCAGTACCATTGTAACTTCAAACAGTTGCTAAACAAATGGCTATAAGTTCATCGTTTGAGAACAAACTATGAAACCTGTATCAATCAAAACCCACTGAAGCGTAGAACTTGGCATATATATTCATGTCTCTGCATCCAATTATTATGGCTCCGGATCTTACTGATTTTTGAAAATATTCAGTCAAATATTCTGGAGGACACCGAAGATAGCCTAAGCCCATATACCATAGCGTGAGCCAGAAGCAGCAAAGGTTAAGATTTTGAAACTTAAGAGTAATAATTCAAATGCATGGTGTGATTAAAGTTATCAAGGAATCTCACAAAAACAAAAGAATTACGTCCAGACTATTAAGGCCTGTTTCCAAGACTGTGTCTTCTGGACCTCACAGGATTATATCGGGTCCAATGGATTACTTTGACAAGCAGAAATTTTCAGATTACCTTTTCATCTGGGCCTGACACAATGCCCCTTACCGAGCAAGAATTTGGAAATCTCTGCTATGCTCAGAATTGAATTCCACGTACAACTCCAATCTGTTTTACAGGTACCCCTCAGTTTATGATTACAATTGACCCCAACATTTCTGTTGCTAAGCAAGACATTTGTTAAATGAGTTTTGCCCTATTTTAGGACATTTTTGACACCGTTGTTAAGTCAATCATTAGGTTGTTAAATGAATTTGGCATTGATTTTGCTTGTTGAAAGTCGGTTGGGAAGATTACAAATAGGGATCACGTGATCCCTGGACAGTGCAACTGTCATAAACACATGCCAGTTGCCAAGTGTCTGAATTTTGATCATGTGACCATGGGGATGCTGCAATGGTCACTAAACTAATGGTTATAAGGTGAGGACTCCCTGTTTTAATATTCCTTGAGCACCATTTTGCCTTGTAAAAAAGCAACAGTTATTCATCTTCGATCTAAGCTGACATTTCTGCCCATAAATGTACCCGAATTGAAACCACCTCATCCCTCTAAGAGCATTTTTTTAAAAATGTAAAACTGTTTGGTTTCATTGCTTCTTTCTCTCCCTCCTCCACACACCCCCAATTCTTTTTGAACCTATCATCTCAGAAAGCTCTGTGTGAAATTTTTAGAAGACGGGTTTGAAACAGCGGTGAAGACAGAGACATATGTAGAATTCAAAAGGCTTTTGTTTAAAAGAAATTTGCCATATTCTAGACTTCTGGTTGGTGTTGGCCATTCAAGGACATAAAATCCATCAGTCACATTATTATTTTTACTTCTGAAATATGCACACACACATACACACACACACACACAGAGAGAAAGAAACTATAGCAGGCAGATTTGAAACTTATAAGGTCATTTGCTCGGCATGGGATAGAATGCCTGAGTTACCGATTCTAATTAGCTTGGCCACCTTCAATAGGCCTATACTGTAACTCTGGCTCTGTTTCACCAATTCCCACTTGGCTTTATCTGTTCCTTCTGTGTTGTTCCTGGAACCTGATTTTATCAGTCTTTTGATTAAAAAAAAAACATTTCAATTACCCCAGGGAGAAGCTTTCAATTTTAGGAAGCCTTGAAGTCTTCCCTATTTGTTCCTCTCTCGTAGAGCAGTTCAAACAAAGAGTTTTGGAGGAAGTTCATCTGATAAAATTAGGATAAGGTCTCACTGACTTTTGCCGCTGTGGATGCTGGTTCACGCTGCCTTTCCCATCTTCCTGTCTTGTACTCTGAACAGAACGGAAAGAAGCAGGGGACTTAATGCTCAGGGACAAATTATACATTACAACCGCCCCCCTTCTTCTTCTTTTTTTTTTTTTAAAAGAAAAATCCAAAGAAGCCAAAGTTTTGAGCAGAGTGGAGTGGCAATACTGTTGATGCTTTCTCAACAGGCTTTCTCCAATTTCTGTTAAGGTAGTCCTTGACTTACGACCACAGCTGAGTCCAACGGTCAAAGCAAATTGTCGGTAGATAGAAGTCAAAGGAATTCAAGGTGGGCTCGACTTTGATCTCTTGTGGGCGCAAACTGCAAACTGGGACTGCAAACTGATGACACATTTGCCCCCTCCCTCGGGCTCAGCCTGGTCATCTCCTGCAATAGGGTTGGAAGTACAGGTAGTCCTCAACTTACGGACCCAATTGAGTCCAAAATTTCTGTTGCCAAGTGAAACATTTGTTAAGTGAGTTTTGCCCCATTTTACAACCTTTCTTACCACAGTGGTTAAGTGATTAACCGCAGTTGTTAAGTTAGTAACACACAGTTTGTTAAGCAAATCTGTTAAGTGAATTTTGCCGCTGACATTGCTCGGCGGAAGGTCGCAGAAGCCGATCACGTGACCCCAAGGCACTGCAACCGTCATAAATATGAGTCAGTGGCCAATCATCTGAATTTTGATCATGCGACCGTGGGGATGCTGCAACCGTTGTTAAGTGTGAAAAACGGTCATAGGTCACTTTTTTCAGCGCCCTTGTAACTTCGAACGGCCACTGAATGAACTGTTGTAAGTTGAGGACTACCTGTAAAGTGTTGGGCATCATTCCCTATACTGCTACTTTCAATGAGATGAAATAGTATTTTTCAGTTTTCTAACTTCATCTTCTAGTGCAGGGGTCCCCAACCTTGGCAACTTTAAGACTTGTGGACTTCAACTCCCAGAATTCCCCAGCCAGCAGTTTTTAACTTCATCTTCTAGTGCAGGGGTCCCCAACCTTGGCAACTTTAAGACTTGTGGACTTCAGCTCTCAGAATTCCCCAGCCAGCCATGCTGGCTGGGGAATTCTGGGTGTTGAAGTCCACAAGTCTTAAAGTTGCCAAGGTTGGGGACCCCTGTTCTAGCGTTTAAAGTCAATTTGAGGGCAAAGTCTGATTTATAATTTCCCACTTTTTAAGCCAAGAGCTAGTTTGATGTAGTGATTCAAGCCAGACATTGGGAGGCTGTTAATTCTAGTCCTGCCATAGGCATGAAGTCAGCCGGTGACGTTGGGCCAGTCCATTTCTCTCAGCCCTGGGAAAGAGACAATGGCAACCCACTTCTGAAAAACCTTGACAAGAAAATCAAGGGATTTGTCCAGGTAATCTCCAAGAATTGGACATGACTGAAGGGAAGGAAAAAAAAATTAATCCACCAGATCACAATGGGAAACAAATATGAGAAAGAGAAGAATTAATCTCAAAGCAGTATAAGGTTAAAGCACCGCAGCTAAATCATAGCATATCAGCGCTGTTTGAGAGAGGACATGCTCAAAGATGACATCAGCTGTTAATCTCAAGGGAGAAAGCTGATATGGAAATGTTTCCTCCCATCTGTTTGCCACCTTCTAAATCTTCTATCCATATGTTCTGTCCTAACTTTAAAACAGCTGATGCCATCCATAAGTGATGAACTTTAACTCCTAACTAACCATCTACTGGAGCGCCAGTCAACCATATTGAGAAAACAAAGATTGGGTAAGATTATTAAATTTCCATTCTGGCTTTCTATCTGGTGAGTGCTCAACTCACGTTTGCCATTGAATAAACAGAATAACAGAGTTGGAAGAGACCTTGGAGGTCTTCTAGTCCAACCCCCTGCTCAAGCAGGAAACTCTAGTCTATGCCATTTCAGACAAATGGTTGTTTAATTTCTTCTTAAAAACCTTCAGTGTTGGAGCACCCACAACTTCTGAAGGCAAGTGGTTCCACTGATTGATTGTTCTCACTGTCAGGAAATTTCTCCTTAGTTTTAGGTTGGTTCTCTCCTTGATTAGTTTCCATCCATTGTTTCTTGCCTTGCCTTCAGGTGCTTTGGAGAATAGCTTGACTCCCTCTTCTTTGTGGCAGCCCCTCAAATATTGGAACACTGCTATCCTGTCACCCCTAGTCCTTCTTTTTATTAAACCGGACAATTCCAGCAGCCGTTCCTCATATGCTTTAGCCTCCAGTCCCCTAATCATCTTTGTTGCTCTTCTCTGTACTCTTTCCAGAGTCTCAACATCAAAACAGAAGAGGACGATAGCCATGCAATTCTACGCAACTCCTGATTTAGAATGGCAGAAATGGGACATTCTCTTCAGTCATACATTGGTTAGTCTCTCTTGCCTCTCAATAACCCAGGTGGACTAGTAGAGGTGAAATTGACCAAAGAAGCAAAGGCAAAATGCCCATGCACATTTCTTTGATTTCTTTTTGGTCAGGATAGTACAGGGTGCATTTGTTTTGCAGCAGAACTTGTGGCAGCTTTCAGAGCAGGGCAGAGAATTGGGGGCAAAATTTCCAAGTTGGAAAAGCAGAAGATGATTAATTGCAGATCTTTTTTTAAACTAGTTCTTGGACAGTGGAAATGGCGATAGTGTACAGTGTGCTCTGATCATCTATTAGAGGCCTAACTCCAGATGTTCTCCCATGCTAAACAGCTGTGACAAACAGCTGCCTGGGAATCAAATGTCCTGGTGATGCTAGGAAATCCAGGCTGTCTCCCGTAGTGAAGCATGCATTTTATTGTCTTTGTGGGACCTGCACAAAGACATTTCTGTTCAATCAGGTATTTTAACATAATGTCAACAAACAAACATATTTAGGATGTAATAGAACTGACTTAGATCTGCTGTCCACGTGTTCATTGTTTTTATGTGGGTTACTTTTAATCAGTGTTCTGGACCAACCAGTAGCTAAGAACTGTATGTTAGGATGTTTAGCATTTATAGGGTTAAACGCTGTTTCCTTAAGAAATGGCTTATGGGTAATGTAGTTCAGCAGTCAGTTTATCTAGTCAGTGGGAGGAGTTCAAAGGTTTATGACTGTACTTCCTGGCTCTGTGCCATTGTTTGATTCTCTTCACTTTGGGATCCAGCCTCATGGCTCGGACACAGCAATTATTCAACATGTGATTTATATACAGGACAGGAGGACATCACTGTCTTTTAACCTAATGATATGGATCCAGATTAATATTGCATTCCAGACGTATTTCATCTTAATCGTGAGTTGTTGAATATCTCTGTGAATAAAGTATTCTTCTTTGATCTGTTCATTCGAGTATACAGCTACCTGTCTACACGGAAGTAAGGCGCAAACAACCGTGGAAACAGGATAATCAGTGTATACTTTTGAAAACTTTAAAAGTGTAACTTTAAAGTGTTCTGTGACACCATGAAAGTTAAACTACAAAATACTAAAATATTTTAAAAAGAGGACAAAAGAAGAAAAAATGCAGCAAACAAGGTATTAAAAAGAAAAAGTGTCTTAAAAAAAGACTAACACATATACATATATTATCCTCCCTAGTTGAATACTGATTGATATAATACAGTGTTAGTTTCCCACCCATTGCAAAATAGGGCAAAAGATTTTAAACTATTAAATATTAAATCTGTTTACAAATTGTTAGCCTGCCCTCTACATACAGTACCCTATTAATAACAAAATAGTTAACAGAAAAAACAACAATAAATAAAAATAGTATATAAAAGTATAAAAGTATTTAAAAATATTAATGATAATAAAAGAAAGACAGGATTGAAATTCCAAAACTCTCTGTTAACAAACTGTTAGAGCAGCCCACACATGCTTTCAATCAGTCAATCAATCAGTCAGCCAGTCAAATAAAATCTTAGCAAGATATGAAGAAAATATAACAGGAAGATAAGCTTAATTCTGGTCTCGTTTGGACAGAACTAAAGCCAACCTTCTTGATTTAATCCTTGAAATCTCAGACACAATTATTTTGATTAGTTATTGAGAGTAATTAGTGGTGGGATTCAAATATGTGAACAACCGGTTCTCTGTGTGGATGCCGCTTCCAGAAGTCCATTCTGGTCTTGGGCAACAAAAAATTAGCTACCGGTTCTGCCGAAGTGGTGCGAACTGGCTGAATCCCACCACTGGCTCTAATGTTTTGCAAACGTCAATAGCCTGATGTCCTGGCTTCAAATCTTGCTTCATCTAGGACAGATGTGTCAAACTGGTGGCCCGCGAGCCAGATGTGTCACATGCAGGCCACACCCACCCCGGCTCCACAAAGGCAAAAAACGGAGCGATACATCACGATACGTCACATGACACGATCGAGTTTGACACCCGTGGTCTAGGCATTTATTAAGCAGAGCCATTAGTTCTCGCCTTCAACTGCTTACAAGTTTCCTATCATATTTGATAGGAAAATCACAAATAGTGCAAGTCTGCCTTACAGGACTGTTGTACAGGTTCTTAAGTTAATGTAAATGAAGCATTTCCAGTAATTTGGGAGAAGGCTGTAAACTACATTGGACAATTAGCTTCTATTGTTTCATTCAGAAAATCATCTCCTTAGTTAAGCTTGATGAACTATATAAATAAATTCATTACCACCTAAATGAACACACCAAAAATAACATATATAATCATGATTAGCAAACTATATTTGCTCCATGGCTATTTTGTTCCACTGCTGCCATCTAGGGTATAAAATGCTAGTGAAAATAAATGCATTAATTTTATAATGAGACACTCAAATTAACAAGGGAAAAATCATGATCAGGATAGCTGTTTGATTTCTCCCCCATCTCCAATCCACAGTCTTGATCTGAATTTTGCTCTCCTGCTGTCACTGAAAGCATCTTAGCTATATATAAACTATATAATCTGAAAAATATATATTTTACCTACGGATCAGCAACCCAGCAAAATTCAGCTGAGCATTGAATTTAAAATATCTCTATACACTGATGCAAGTAGACATGAACAGATTAAAAATCCATTTATCCCTCCCTTATCTGTCTTATATCCCATGGTTCCAATTGGTAAATAAGAATTAAAATCAGTATTGAACATTGCTTAGCAGCATTGTTTCTTTCTCCTCTTTTCTTCGTTAACAGAATAACAGAGTTAGAAGAGACCTTTGAGGTCTTCTAGTCCAACCCCCTGCTCAGGCAGGAAATCCTATACCATTTCAGACATATGGTTGTCTAATCTCTTCTTAAAAACTTCCAATGTTGGAGCATCCACAACTTCTAGAGGCAAGTCGTTCCACTGATTAATTGTTCTAACTGTCAGGAAATTTTTCTTTAGTTCTAGGTTGGATCTCACTTTGATAAGTTTCCATCCGTTACTTCTTGTTCTACCTTCAGGTGCTTTGGAGAATAGCTTGACCCCCTCTTTGTGGCAGCACCTCAAATATTGGAACACCGCTATCATGTCACCGCTAGTCCTTCTTTTCATTAAACTAGACCAGGGGTAGGCAACCTTGGCTCTTTTATGACTCGTGGACTTCAACTTCAACTTCAACATGCTGGCTCAGGAATTCTGGGAGTTGAAGTCCACGAGTCATAAAAGAGCCAAGGTTGCCTACCCCTGAACTAGACATACCCAATTCCAGCAACTGTTCTTTATATGTTTTAGCCTCCAGTCCCCTGATCATCTGTGTTGCTCTTCTCTGCATACTTTTTTAGGGTGTCACCATCTTTTTTACATCATGGTGACCAAAACTGGATGCAGTATTCCAAGTGTGGTCTTACCAACTCATTATGGGGTGGTATTAATACTTCACGTGATCTTGCTTTTATCCCTCTGTTAATGCAGCCTAGAACTGCGTTGGCCTTTTAAAATTAATGCAGCCTAGGACTGCATTAGGACTGCATTCCTTTCTTCCTCGTCTCAAAGATGAAGATTATGGAAGTACTCCTACCTGTAATCGTATGTGAGAAGGAATTTTAGGGGACATGAGGAAGATCCGCAGACTAGATAACCATCACAAAAGACTGATGTCAACCCTTTGAGGTTATCCAGACTCACTAATCCTGAGCAATAACACTACCTTTATTGTAAGGCTATGGTAGCAGAGTCTTGCAAATCTGAAGGTACCTCATCCCTCCTTTACATTTACTTTCCCCCAGACTATGGTGGGTCCATTCTGAGATGCCTCCCACACCCCTTTTCCTACTGTAGATTGAAATGCCTTTTGCATGATGGTTGTCTAGTGTATTGGTTTTCCTCCAGTCTCCCGAAGTCATTCTCTCATACCATTTCACTACTTGCTATATAGAAGGCAGTTTTCGAGCTCGGAGAAGAAAATTGCAACTGGCCTGGAATCTGGATTCAATCTATCACAAGTCCTATCGTCATCAATTTGTTAGCTGTTGTTCAGTTGCTAAGTCATGTCCAACTCTTTCACAATCCCAATGGACCATAGCACGCCAGACCCTTCTGTCCTCTAGAATTTGCCCAAATTCATGTTCATTGTGTCGATGACTATCTAACCATCTCATCTTCTGCTGTCCCCTTCTCCTTGCCCCATTTTATGACCTTTCTTACCACAGTTGTTAAGTTGTTAACTGCAGTTGTTTAGTTAATAACACGGTGGTTAAGTGGAACTGACTTCCCCACTGACTTTGCTTGTCAGAGAGGATATAAAAAGGTGATCCTGTGACCTCCCCTCCCCCAGGACACTGCAACCACCATAAATAAGATTCAGCTTTACCAAGCATCTGAATTTCGATCCCATGACCATGGGGATGCTGCAACGGTCATGAGTGTGAAAAACGGTCCTAAGTCACTTTTTTCAGTGCTGTTGTAACTTTGAACGGTCACTAAATGAACTGTTGTAAGTTAAGGACTACCTGTATAGAGTGATACTATCACTTCCTGTGGTCTTGATGCTATCCTCTGTTGATGCAGAGACAAAGGGGAACAGAAGATTGGGCAGGATGATAGCAGAGTTGCCATGGAAGTATGGTGAATAAAATAAAATGTATTGCCAATGTCTTTTTGATTTACAGTGGACGATGAGGCTATTGGCAGAATGCCAATCAGGAAAGGGACCCCTTTACTGTAACCTCCCAACTGGGCAGCCACAGCTGTTGGGCTCTTTTGTTCTCTGAATGGTTTCTACTCCATCTGGTCATTGTGGGGGAAAAAAATACGGTGTTTAATATGAAGCAAAAACAAGGGATCCTAAACCTGCCTGTTGATCAATTGGAAAAGAATATGATTTGGCCATTTGTCATGAAAGAATAACACTTTTTAAAAAAATAAAATAAAACTGACCCCACATAATTTCATATTTTACATACATGAGTGAATCATACTGAAATTTTAAATTACATTTTACATGATAGTAATGTCACAACAGCAGCTAAGGAGTTGTAAAGCCAAAGAACGTCGGCGTCATCGTCATCGTCATATCATTATTATTAGCAGCAGCAGCAGCCAAAAAAGCAAATACAATCAGTGGTGGGATTCAAATATGTGAACAACCGGTTCTCTGTGTGGATGCCGCTTCCGGAAGTCCATTCTGGGCTGGGCAACAAAAAATTAGCTACCGGTTCTGCCGAAGTGGTGCGAACCGGCTGAATCCCACCACTGAATACAATCCTTGGTTGTACAAACAGAGGCATAGAATCAAAATCACGTGAGGTATTATTACCGCTTTCTAAATCCTTAGTAAGGCCACACCTGGAATACTGCATCCAGTTTAGGTCACCACATTACAAAAAAGATATTGAGATTTTGGAAAAAGAAAAAGAGCAAATAAGATGATTAAGGATCTGGAGACTAAAACATATGAAGAGCGGTTGCAGGAATTGGGTACAGCTAGTCTACAGAAAAGAAGGACTAGGGGTGACATGATAGCAGTATTCCAGTATTTCAGGGGCTGCCACAAAGAAGAGGGAGTCAACTTATTTTCCAAAGCACCAGAAGGCAAGACAAGAAACAATAACTGTACCTGAGCAAATGGATTAAAAGGAGGAAGATTAGGCTTTCCACAGCCTCTCCTAAGGGTCCTAATCCAAATGACACCACTCTACATTTACAGCAAAGAAAATAAAATTACTTTATTTAAAATAAAATTCAGATGTAGTATAGTGAAAGCACTTAGACTTATATGCCGCTTCATAAAGTTTTACAGCCCTTTCTAAGTGGTTTACAGCGTCAGCATATGACTCCCCTGGATGCTTCCCCACATACCTCTCCAGATGTCAGCTCAGGGGAGGATGAACCAGTTCCTGGCACATCAAGAGGGGAGTTGGCCAATGGCTCCCAAGCAGCCATCTGAGAGGGATTAGCAAAGATCAGCCAGATTATTCATGAGGAGGCAGCCTAGCCCCTCTTGATGGGCTGCAACAAAAGCTGGCTATTTAGCACGGCAAACAGATGGAGACAATACTGGGAGTGTGTTCATTTCCTAGCTGTTGTGATTCTTGTCTTGCTTTGGATTGACACCATGCCTTGATTTTGGTTGTGCCTTGTGACCTCTGGACGTTTCTTGCCTCGTGAATCGTCTTGTGTTGTGGATTTAATTTTGCCTGGTAGATTTGTCTTGTTTGGGTAACCTTCAAGTGCCTTGTGGACTCATTGGCCATTATTCTGTAGATTAACACTGGTCTGCTTTTGGCTGGACTTAATTGGGACAGAAACAATGGATGGAAACTAATCAAGGAGAGAAGCAACCTGGAACTAAGGAGAAATTTCCTAACAGTGAGGACAAATAACCAGTGGAACAGCTTGCCTTCAGACATTGTGGGTCCTTCATCACTGGAGGTTTTAAAGAAGAGAGTGGACAGCCACTTGCCTGAAATGATATGGGGTCTCCTGCTTGAGCAGGCGGTTGGACTAGAAGACCTCCAAGGTCCCTTCCAGCTCTATTCTGTTCTGTTCTGTTCTGTTCTGTTCCGTTCCGTTCCGTTCTGTTCCGTTCTGTTCCGTTCTGTTCCGTTCTATTCCGTTCCGTTCCGTTCCATTCCATTCTACAATTTCAACATTCCACAAGAAAAGTAAGTGCTAATGAACTCCAGCAATGCAGTTATTTTACTGATTCAACTTGCCACACTTGCACACTGGTATATAGACAATGTTGTCAGCAGATTTTGTTCAGTTGAGTTTTATTCAGCAAAGTATGTCTCTTTTTTGATATTTTTTTTATTTTATTTCCAAAGTTAGAATGCAAAATCCAAAAAATAAAGAAAAAGGAAAAACAAAACAATACAAAATCAAAAGATGTGCATAAAGACAAAATAAGAAGATTACACATAGATTGTCCCCCCTAGTTGAATACTGACAAATGTATTTTAACAGCAATAGTTTCCCCCATTGCAAAACAGGTCCATAATTTATTAACTTCTGCATCTCTATTTGCTAAATTACTATGCCTTAATATTATATTTATATGATAGATAGATAGATAGATAGATAGATAGATAGATAGATAGATAGATAGATAGATAGATAGATAGATAGATAGATAGATAGATAGATAGATAGATAGATAGATAGATAGATAGATAGATAGATAGATAGATAGATAGATAGATAGATAGATAGATAGATAGATAGATAGATAGATAGATAGATAGATAGATAGATAGATAGATAGATAGATAGGAGATGTATAAGGTGTTCTGGGACGGGTAACACATCTGGTGGAGGGGCTGGCCGTGCCCTTTTTATGGCTCCTTGTTCACCTTTGATTCTCCCCCAATACTCAATTCTCACCTATAGCTCCAAGTAGCTACAACACGTGCAACTGTAACATGTGCAATAGCCATGTCCTAATAAGCCACCTTGGCACATGGGCTAAAGCTGGAGGGACTTCAACTCTTGGTGAGATAAGGGATTTGTCTATCCTGGTGTGTAAAGTCTGGTCCTGGCAGATTGAGAAGAGGAGATTGATCAACAGTCCAATGATCAAGAAGGCAAGCATGAGAAGATACTTAGACATCCTGGTTATCCACTGCAACAGGAGGGGTCCCAGCTATAACAGTTCTCTGTGCCACTGGATAAAGGCCCCTTCTGCCGAGAGAATGGGATTGCCCTTGTGCAATCACTGTTCCTCTTAAAATTTAGTCCTGCACAGTTTTCTCTTATGGAATTCATCTTCATGTATCTTGCTGGATAGAGACACTGCAACCATTTTAAAGACATGTTGGTTGCCAAGCACCTGAATTTTGATCACAAGACCCTGGCAAGGCTGTGAACTGTTGTGGGCGCAGTGTAAGTGTAAGTCACTGTAGTTATAACTTTGAATGGTAGCTAAATGAATGGTTGTAAATTGAGGACTATCACTATTGGGGGTAAAAAATCATGTCTAATGTGGAGCTTGGAAGCAAAGTTAAAAAGTAGCTGGACATTTGTCTATGAAAGTAGTCATAAGATTGAACTGAGGAAACCCAATTCCCACTAAATCAAAAAGCTCACACTATGATTTTGGATGAGGCACCTTTTTTATAGAATAGAATAGAATAGAATAGAATAGAATAGAATAGAATAGAATAGAATAGAATGGAATGGAATGGAATGGAATGGAGTGGAGTGGAGTGGAGAGTGGAGTAGAGTAGAGTAGAGTAGAGTAGAGTAGAGTAGAGTAGAGTAGAGTAGAGTAGAGAACAGAACAGAACAGAACAGAACAGAACAGAACAGAACAGAACAGAACAGAATAGAATAGAATACAGTAACTTATTGGCCAAGTGTGATTGAATACATGAGTAATTTATCTCTGGTGCATAAGCTCTCAATGTACATTCAAGCAACAAGTGATAGATCATAGATCATAAATCATAGTTACAACCAGGGCTTTTTTTCTCATAGAACGCTCAGAACGGAGTTCCGGCACCTTTTTTGGATGGAACCTTGTAGGGTAGGCAAAGTGGGTTGTATGACATGTGTGAATTCCGGCACCTTTTTTTTTTTACAAAAAAAGCACTGGTTACAATCATTAATCATAAGATATAAACAAGTGATAAATCATAAAATACCAATAGTAGAAGGTTGTAGGAAAGATGGGAAGATGAGAAAGATGAGAAGTTGAGAGGATGAGGAGGATAATAGCAGTACAGTTTAATATATGGGTAAATATCTTTAAGCCTAACAGTGCTGTGGGTTAGCTTGTCTCATTCCTTCTCACCTCTAACTTCTAGGAAAATAAATGAAATTTAACAGGTCTGGAACTAGGCAGGGGAAAAAAATTCATTCCAGGCAGGCAAGATTGGATGTAGCAAAGAATTTCCTTTTCCATAGACCACTTGGGCTTCCTTTCAGCAAACAATTGGTCTTTTTTTTTCCTTAAAAAAAGCATATATATTATAGGGAGCACGCAGAGATATTTTAAAACAGTACTTAAATGAGAAAAGGCAGCTGTAGCCAATTCCAATATATAGCTACCTTTTGAAGTCTACACTTTTATGAGTTCTGGGTTCTCACAAGCTTCAAAAGTCCCAAAAGACAAATGAGGATTGTTCGGGCCTCACCAGATGCTTGCTTTAAACACCAAGTGACTCTTGTAAAATTGGAATGGCCATCCAAACTTCAGAAGTGAAGGCTTTTTTCTCTCTTCATTCATCTGTCCAAAATTTGCTACTAATTCTGTTGTCACAGGGTTAAATGAAACAAAGTGTGAATGCACAATATACCGTTCTATCTGCCTTTTATTGAGATTATTAAAAGTGTGTGATGGCCCCATTATGGATGGGATCAATGTCTATGGAGATTCTCAATTATGCAGGTCATGGTTGTCTCAAAGGTGCTTTTTTTTTTTTTAAAGGCAACTGGACTGTTTTTTTCTTGAGGAAGAAGATGTTTTGCTTCTCATTCTAGAAAGTTCTTGAGTTCAGAACTCATGAAGCTACTTGGATGAAAAGCGAAACATCTTCTTCAAGAAAAAACATTTCTTTCTCAAAAAAACACATAGTCCAGTTGCCTTGTGAAAAAAAATATGTACATTTGAATATGAATGGGATCATTAAATGTGAAGGGGGGGGAATACAATATTCATCCCAATCTCTATTCAGAAAAAAAATAAACTCATAATCCCACATCATGTATTATGGTAACTGTGCAGGATGGGTAACCTTATATAACTGTACCTGAGCAAATGGATTAAAAGGAGGAAGATTAGGCTTTCCACAGCCTCTCCTACGGGTCCTAATCCAAATGGCACCACTCTACATTTACAGCAAAGAAAATAAAATTACTTTATTTAAAATAAAATTCAGATGTAGTATAGCGATAGCACTTAGACTTATAATGCCGCTTCATAGTGCTTTACAGCCCTTTCTAAGTGGTTTACAGCGTCAGCATATGACTCCCCTGGATGCTTCCCCAGATACCTCTGCAGATGTCAGTTCAGGGGAGGATGAACCAGTTCCTGGCACATCAGGAGGGCAGTTGGCCAATGGCTCCCAAGCAGCCATCTGAGAGGGATTTGGCTGAAGCACAGTTGCAGCAGGACAGCCCTGAGGCTTCAGGTGGGGAAAGCAGGCAGCTGCAGCCAGTCAGTGATGAGGAGGAACTGCCTTTTGCACTTGAGCCAAGAATCTGCAGAGCAGAGAAAAGGCAGGAGCAGCAAAGATCAGCCAGATTATTTGTGAGGAGGCAGCTTCGCCCCTCTTGATGGGCTGCAACAAAAGCTGGCTATTTAGCACGGCAAACAGATGGAGACAATGCTGGGAGTGTGTTCATTTCCTAGCTGTTGTGATTCTTGCCTTGCTTTGGATTGACACCATGCCTTGATTTTGGATTGTCTTTTCTTGCCTCGTGAATCCTCTTGTATTGTGGATTTAATTTTGCCTGGTAGATTTGTCTTGTTTGGGTAACCTTCAAGTGCCTTGTGGACTCATTGGCCATTATTCTGTAGATTAACACTGGTCTGCTTTTGGTTGGACTTAATTGGGACAATTCTGGGTGTTTTGGTGAAAGGAGTTGCAAGGGAATATTAATAAACCCACTAAACCACTGTTATGTGTGTGTGTGTGTGAGTGGGACTGCACAGTATATTGCCCCCAACAATCTGGGTCCTCATTTTGCCAACCTTGGAAGGATGGATGGCTGAATCAACCTTGAGCCGGTCCAGGATCAAATAGTATAGCATATATACTTATATGTCTTCCAGTTTATCCTTTGCTTAGCAACTTCTCAATGGAATGTTGGGATCCACAAATGGATGCACATTTTTTCCCCCAAAATTGATTCAGCCTGTTGGAATTCACTCATTCCATGCACATCAACTTTGTTTGTGCACACCAGCTGTATGCTCAGCCAGGCAAAATGCAAGTGAGTTTTAACTGTCACGGAACAATTGAAATCAGGAGCACACACCATTGAGCCATGTTTTATAGCCATGATATTAAATGTCTGCTTTACAAGAATAAGAGACCCCGAATAATGGGAAAACAAAGATTTGTATAAAAGTTGAGGGCTGCAAGGTGGGAAATCCTAGGGATCTGATTGGCTGGTCACTTTGGGGAAGCTAGGCAGGCCTTGTCAGTGTAATGAGTACTATTGTTAGGCAAAATGGCGCTTTGGGGAGGAGAGTTGGAGAAGTTCATTATTTAAGGCAGGGGTGTCAAACTGTCGGCCCGCATGCCGAATGCGTCATGCTGAAACCACGCCCAGTCCAGCTCCAGCAATGGGGAAAAAGTTGTGATACATCATGACACGTCACGTGACATTGCAAGTTTGACACCCCTGATTTAAGGTGATAGAATGTTGAGGTCATCTACTGATGAGAAGATGAAAGGTTGGGAGTTTCTTTAGGTTGCAACTCCACATAAGGGCTGTTCTTAGGCTGTATATTGAGCTGGTGAGGTGACTTCTACTCTTTGGTTTAGATGGGATTACAGAGAATTGTCTGGGGCATAGAGGGTCAATGTAGGTCTGATGCGATTAGGTAAAGAGAGGATCTGGGTTTGGCCCTGGTCACGTCTAAAGGACAGGAAGAAAAAGGGAGCCATCTCCCTTTTGGTTGTTAGGTCTATTTTCTCCACTATAGAAACATGTCAAAACTTCCTCTGAGCTTTGCTTCTTGCTCTGTCTTCACAAGCTCACAGGTTGTGAACTTGTCACAAGACAGGTTGTGGTTCCACAAAATTTGAGCACCTTTGGGATATATAATCATTGAATTATTTAAAGGGGTATATTTATTTCTTGTTCAATTCCAGTCCTAAAGTGAAATCTTTAGCTTTATTCGTGGGTGGATTGCACAAATTGATTTAGCATTTGTGGTGTGGGTCATTATATGGTGCTTTGAGAACAACTGTTTTAGCTGGATTTAGCAGGAACCAAGGAAAATCAGAAATTGTCAAAGAGGTCCTTAAGCATATCAAATTGAATATCTTAGTAATGTGAACTTAGATGAACTAGAATGAGTGACACATGAAATACTATTCAGAGAATGAATCCATAGGAAAGAAAAGACTGGAAGTATACTCAAAAAGGATATTGTTAAGTATATATGTGCTCAGCTGTAAGTCAATTACAGGATCATACATACTAATTTTATTAAATATCCAGTAAATATCATTATTATACAATTGTAAGCACCTTCTACAGATGCACTACAGAAAAAATATTGAGTATTTCTGTAACAAACCTCAAACGCTAAATTCAATATGAAAAAAATTGTACTACCAATATGTAATTGGAAGGTAGAAATGGAATAGCCTGGAATCACAGAAAGATTTGGACTGGGTTAATGTAGTGATGCAGGAGATAAATTGTGAGGATAATCCCTTCTTTATTGCCAACCAGATGGACAACATCAGAATCAAAATAACAGGAAACAGACAATAGATAAATACTGCATCCAGCTTTGGTCGCCACAATGTAAAAAAGATGTTGAGACTCTAGATTCTAGAAAGAGTGTAGAGAAGAGCAACAAAGATGATTAGGAGGCTAAAACATATGAAGAGTGGTTGCTGGAATTGGGTATGTCTAGTTCAGGGGTAGGCAACCTTGGCTCTTTTATGACTCGTGGACTTCAACTCCCAGAATTCCTGAGCCAGCATGGCTCAGCTTGGAAACCTCTCCCTTTCCCCTCAGCATGGCTGGCTCAGGAATTCTGGGAGTTGAAGTCCACGAGTCATAAAAGAGCCAAGGTTGCCTACCCCTGGTCTAGTTTAATAAAAAGAAGGAATAAGGGTGACAGGATAGCAGTGTTCCAATATTTGAGAGGCTACCACAAAGAAGAGGGGGTCAACCCTGGAACTAAGGAGAAATTTCCTGACAGAACAATTAATCAGTGGAACAACTTGCGTTCAGAAGTTGGGAATTCTCCAACACTGGAAGTTTTTAAGAAGAGATTGGACAAGGATTTGTCTGAAATGGTATAGGTTTCCTGCCTGAGCAGGAAGTTGGACTAGAAGACCTCCAAGGTCCCTTCCAACTCTGTTATTCTGTATTCTGTAAATACTGTACAATACTATCAGGATATTTCCTGCTGCAGATTCTGGGACAGACCATGAATTTTTCACATCCAGTACATGGATCATTCTAAAGCATTAAAAAGGGTAGCTGTGCCAGCAACATTTGATTTAGAGGAAGCACAGAACAGAAGAAGGAATTTTTACAAAAGGGACCGCGAGGACCTATAAGAAGATTTGAGAGCCATCCTGAAACCTGAAACAGAAAAATAAATATTCTCAAAATTCCAGAAAAAAATTGAAGTGGCTTTCAAGATAAACTAAATAGAGAAAGATGGAAGAGAAACATCTTGAGCAAGATGGACACATAATGACTAAATAATAACAAGCATGGAATGACAGGGCAAGATATCTTAATGAAAAAAGTCAACAAATAAAATAATATAACAAGAATAAAAGTGTTTAGGAAGATCATAGAAATCACAGGGAAATTTACAGCTAAGCAGGGAATACTCAAGAGTATTCATAGAAAAGATCATTTAGAGGCAAATGAAATTTGAGAAAGATGAAAATACTGCTTTACAAACATGTTATAGAACAATAGAAACATTTCTAGAGAAAAATACAGGTAGTTCTCAACTTATGACCAAAAATGGAGCCCGGAATTTCGGTCATAAATTGCTATGGTTTTAAGTTGAAGCATCACATGACCAGATTCGATTTTACAACTATTTTTATGATGGTCATAAAGCTAATCATCATGGTTGTAAAACAAATCACATAGTCATGAAGGAAATCCCTTTTTCTGAATAGGCATTTTTTGACAGAAATCAGTAAAATGTCACAAACTGATATCATGGGACCCCAGGCTGCTGCAACCAGTTGTAAATGTGAGCCAGTTGCCAAGCAACCAAAATGTGACCAGATAACTACAGGGGGAGCAAGTCGTACCTTTGAGAATAGGTCATATAAGTAGCTTTTTTAATGTCCGTCATAACTTCAAATGGTCACTAAGCAAGCTGTCATAAGTCAAGGACTACCTTCACGTTCATAAACTAATTGCACTAGATGCAATAATAGCTAGTTAGCAAGCCAGCTATCGGACAGAAAGGCATTAGACACTAGATGAAATACCAACTGAACTGTTTAAAAAAATTACAGTCAAAGAGATAGTTAAAATACTAACAGACACACATACAGTATCTATAACAAAGAAAGAAAATGCTAGAAAATATGCATTGAATGAAATTACTGAACCATTTCATTAATTCCTCATGTTTATAAAGTTTTATTTAAGATTTTACAAAGTGAAATGGAACCAGACATATAAGCAGAGAGAAATGCCAAATGAACAGGCAAGTTACAGAAATAGTAAACAAGACCAGATACCTAATCAAATAAATATGAAAAATGAGATGAACAAGACAATGCAAGAAGAATTTTATTTGTCCTTCACTGTAGTGAATGTAGTGAATACACTACAGAATCTATAGATTCATATATAGATCATGCCTAAACAGTGAATTCATTCATTCATTCATTCATTCATTCATTCATTCATTCACTTATTTATTTAAATGTATGGGTTATCCAATCCCATCTGATTTCTTTTCTGAGGAAACTTTACAATGAACAGGAAAATTCATCACAAGAGCTTCAACTAGAGTGGTTCAGAATAGGGAAATGAGTGAGACACATTAGAGAATGCATATTATCTCGATCTTATTTCTATAATTTATCATAAAAATTAGAGACCAGAATGCTAACTATTTAAAATATCATTCATTTATTTTTTGTCCTGCCTTTATTGCTTTTTAAGTAATTCAAGTGAACATAATTAATACTTCCTTCTTCTCCTCTCAACCGTGTGACGGAGGTTGGACTGAGCATGATTTGGCCCAAAGTCACTCAGCTGGCTTTCACACTTTTATGCTTAAGGCAAGACTAGAACTCACAATCTCCTATTGATTGGCTTAATATCATCCAGTTGGCTTTCATGTCTAAGGTGGGATTAGAACTCAGAGTCTCCTGGGAATTGGCCCAAAATCACTCAGCCGGCTTTCATGTCTAAGGTGGGATTAGAACTCAGAGTCTCCTGGTGATTGGCCCAAAATCACTCAGCCGGCTTTTATGCCTAAGGCAGGACTAGAACTCACAGTCTCCTGTTGATTGGCTCAGTGTCACCCAGCTGACTTTCATGTCTAAGACGAGACTAGAACTCAGAGTCTCCTGGTTTCTACCCCAAGAGAAACACAACCAAAGAAGGCATAGAAGGATTTATAATGAAAATAAAATAGATATCTTTAAGTCATAGATTGGAAGACTGTTATTAAGAGTGTTTCCTACCAATCAACAAGGGAGATAATTTAAAGTTTCTCTCAAAGACTCTTCTTCCAAAGATTATCCAACAAAAGGTAATTATGATTTAAATGTCCTTTCATCCCTAGTTTATACAACTGAACAGTTCTTATCCCTTCTACCTGGAATTTTCCCATTAGCCCAGCTCTGGGAAAGCTACAATGAAGATGCTGTGAATCTTCCTGCCAAAGCCTAGAAATTAGCACATCTTGTGCCAATACTGAAACACGAGAAAAATCTAATTGTTAAACATGGTCTTGCTCATGGAGAAGGTTTTGATGAGAAATTTCTCCCTAAAACCAGTGTAGCCATGTCTCTAGATATTAAGAGCGGTTTCTTGGGGGAAATAGATCAAGAATCAACACCATCTGTCAATCTAAACTGCTACTCATGACCTTCTTGAACAAGCTCTTTAATTTCAGTACACCTTCATTGGTGAAAAGATGGTTGGAGAGAGTTCCCCCCCTCTTCCTCCCCCCTTATTTATACTGTTACATGGAGATAAATGAAAGCCCTTTTTTATGGGGAGACTGATTGCCATCTATGATTCCCAGATCTACTCAGCAAATTAAAAAAATGAAGGAAGCTAAATCTACCTTCCTCTCACACCTTGGAATTATAACAGTACAGTCTACCTTTTATCAGTTGTATAGATTCCATTTATCCAGGTCTCTCGACATGGGAGCAAGTTCTCAGATGCTTTAGCAGGGCAGGACATGGCTGACATCTTACTTTTATTTATCTCCCATATCTTGGTAGATGCCTCATTGGAAGGGAAATGTTTTCCAGCTTTTTTTAAAGATGGTGTGCTAGATCAAATGTAAAGTAGACCTACTGTAGGAGAAGAGCAGGCAGAACTGGAGGGCAAGTTAAATGCATCATCAGTTTAGAGTCCACAAGAGATACAATTCCGGCCCCTCTTGAATTCCGTTGACCCTTATCTAGAGCCAATTTGGTGCTGACCATGAGTTGATCAAATTAATGTTAGGCATAAAGAATCAGGATCATTCGTAAAGTTCCACATAGAAAATTTATTCAAACCTATATGCAAGAATCTGGTCAATTAACCATCAGCAGTAATTCTGGGACTGGACTGGATTTTCTTGTGGCAACGCAAGGACTCTAAACTGATGATGCATTTAACTCCACCCCCCCAACTCAGATGTAGGACAAGAGCAAGCAACTGCATCACTGTAGTGTTTTCATCACTATGTCAACAAGGACCCTGGAAAGCTTCCGAATATGGTGTTACAGTAAAGATCTTCTACAGCAGGGGTGTCAAACTCGCAACATCACGTGACGTGTCGCGACGTATCGCAACTTTTTTTGCCATTGCCGGCAATGGGGTGGGTGTGGTTTCACTATGATGCATCCGGCCTGTGGGCCAGCAGTTTGACACCCCTGTTCAACAGTCTTCCTGCATTATACAGGAATAGTATGTTCACCTATTTGGACATTCCTCTTCTGAATGTCTATTTTGAACCTATTCTCTTGTTCTGAAATATATTTAATAGAAAGGAAATATTTAATATTGCCGTGCTAATTTTCTAAATAAAATCTACATAGCAAATTTTGAATATTCAGAAAATGTGATTTGCTTATAAAGCAAGCAAACATTTCATTCATAGTGCACCACCCTTCCTTCCTCCCACCCCCATCCTGGGATAGATTCTAACTACAATCAAAATTAACAAAAACTGTGACCATTTAAAAATCACAGAAAAGCATTGCAGACAATATGTAACATGATACATTTAAGCTATAAAATGCACAACCTACAGACCTGCCGATACCTTTGCCTAGCAGTCAAAGGGGTACAGATTCTTGAATAATGTATTTAAGAAAAAAAATTTCTTTAGCATATTGAACTGTGATGGTTAATAACTGTTGTTAGATTGTCATGAACTTCCTTTTTTAAAAAAAAATAAATGATCTAAACTAATGACTGTTGTGACACCTTGTGGCAGTGAACTGTATAAATGAACCAAGACATCAAAGGAATCAGAAAACTAGAAATCCAAAATGATTTCATTGCCATCTTTCCCTAAAGAATCCTGGGAAATGTAGCTCAGGGACAGGGAGCAGAGGTTCCTATGTGGGCAACTGAATGAAGCTGCAGTTTTCCAGGCTCCTTGGGAAAACCATGCTAGTTAAATCTTGGGTCAAATAATCCCTGCAATTTCCTATCTATAGTAGGATATTACACTGTGCTTTTCTGACTTGAGGCAATCAATAACTTCTTTTAAGAATATTGAGTTTATTAACATGCCGAACTTCTATACTAAAGCTGGATGACATCATTCAGATGAAGAGTTCACCAATATATCAATAGAAGAGAATATTTGTAGCTCACGAGTTGAACTGTCTGGTCCTTAGTGCTCCCTGAGCTTGGTTGTTCCTTTATAGACATTTTGTTACCCAACTAAATAACATCCTCAGTGCTAGAAAAGAGACAGGAGTTTTGCTCTCTATTTATATACAAGTGAACTGCCCTAGTCAGTGTTTGTGGGAGTATTCAACATTTTGATTAGGCTGTTGTTTACTGTTTGATTCCTTGTCTGTGTCGGTAGTTCCTTGACTGGGGTATTGTTTACTGCTTGACTGTTGATCTGGTATTGATCTTGGTGTCTAATATTAATCCAGGATTGGTACACCAGGATTAATATCCACTGTATGTAAAGAGAAAGCAAACTCCAGTGCCTTCTAGCACTGAATATGTTTCCTAATTGCAAGAAAACAGCCAAGCTTAGAGAGCACCAATATATATTTCTAGAAATTTGTTACTACACTGATGTGAACTGATACTCTTCCCTGAACCCTGGACCCTGAATACAGTAGAATAGGGGGTCTCCACCCCTGGCAACTTTAAGACTTCATCTCCCAGAATTCCTCAGACAGCTGTGCTGGCTGGGGAATTCTGGGAGTTGAAGTCCACAAGTCTTAAACTTGCCAGGGTTGGAGACCCCTGCAGTAGGAGCACTGTTTCTTAACCCCAGCAACTTTGAAATGTACGGACTTCAAGTCCCAGAATTTCCCAGCTAGCCAGGCTGTAGAGACCAGTGTGAACGGATAGTCAAAAAGATAGCAAAGTTGAAGACCTAAATTAGATTTCCTGACATGGAATATGCAAACCAAAATGTAGTTGTAATTCTTGTTCAGTTCAGCTGGAAGAGAAATGGGACTCGTACACAAGCACTCCAGCCGAAGAGTCTTTTGAAAGGATGTTGAGTTGATTAGTTCGTTCCTCTGTCTCTTGAAAATCGTGAGTTTATGTCAGACAAACAATGATCAATCTGGAAACGGCAGTAACAGCACCTGTTCTTATTACAGCTGTGCATGAAATATTCGTGGAACTTCCCCTTCACATTTTGGTTAGCATCTTTCTGCGCATGTCAACCAAATAATTTCCCCTTGATTTTTTTCACAGCTGTGTCCTATGCTGCTTGGTCACAGATATCTTTGAAGGTCTACTACTCTACCCCCTTCTTTAAGGATGCAGGGACATGATCATATCTCCTCTCTTTTTTCCCTCTTTTTCCCTCTTTCTTTCTTCCTTCTTTTCTTAATGGAGGTGGCGGCTGTGATCACTTGTGTTTCTGCATAATGAAGTACTACTAGACCGAAGAGTCACTTGTGGCAGGTAGCAAAGAAATTTCAATAAAGTAAAATTCTCAGTATTATCAAAATTATACATTTAGTGGTGCTAGCATGGCCTAGAAAACGATGAGGACAGGCTCATCACATTAAATGAGAAGAAATAGTGGAATTAGCTTGAATCTAATTACAAACCACACTATCTAATGTAAAAACATGACTGTTTTTTCACTCCCATTCATTTGGGCTAGTAATTAGTTTTGGCCTCTAAAATGCCACCCTTTAATCATCCAAACACAGATGTGATTTGCCGTGCTATTTAATCTTGCTTTAATGAAGAACTAATGGACGCATCGCAAATTACTTTCCCTGTTGGAGAAAAATTCTATTTCCTGCTTTTCAAAAGATCAAGAGTATCTTGTGATAATAGCCCAAACCGCCCTGGCAGCAGCATTGGGTAGAGCAAACAAGCTCTTTTTACTCAACTCCCAATTCAATGGAGAAAAAGAGGCTACAATTAGCAACAAAGCAGGGGAAACGCAGCATTACAGCCGAATCGCTTTCTGTAGCTCAACCCCCGGCAACCACTGCCTTGTTAGAGCCAGGTCTAAAGTGTCAGGCGCGAACAATGTGGCATGATAAATTACTCTCTTCAAACAGCTGCACTGCTAATTTTCAATTATACATACAAATGGCTCTCAGATTGGAAGAAAATGGAGTCCATGGGGGGAACATTTTGTAGGTTTCTGGGTTGAGTGGGGAGAGTGAAGGTGGGACAGTAGAAGGATCACCCCAAAAGGAAGTCAGTTTTTTGGATGTCCAGATTCCAGAGACATCCCATGAGATGCAACCAGCTTCTATCGTGGGACGGAGAACTGCTACAAGTTCTTGTCGATAGCCAAGCATCCAAATTTTTGATCATGTGACCACGGGGATGCTGCAACCATTATAAGTGTGAGAACTGGTCGTAAGACACTTTTCCCCAACGCTGTTGTAACTTTGAACAGTCGCTAGATGAAATACCTGAACGTGTCCTGATTTAGATCACAAGATGGGAAATGATCCTCCGTCCATTTATAAGCATCTGTGCTTATAATGCTTGGATGTTCATGGCTTGGTGTCATCAATGCTTCCTGGTGGCGGGGTTCAAAAAAGTAAAGATGGCAGCTGCAGCTAGAGTGATCAAAACTTTGACTCCTTTCTATGTACACCTGTGTTTCATTCACATACACAGAATGTTATGCTGCTGTGACTGCTATCTTCAATCCTGCTCATATCATTATGGGCTTTACTTAGCATCAACACTCTGAGGGCTGGACACAAATATACCTAACAGTAAATTGTTTTTGCTTGTTATGTGAGATTTGGTCAGCATATACTGTATACATGGGTTCTTTGTGTGGAAGTTTCCTGATTCTTGAATATGTGACATCCCCAGCAATTTGGATCAACTGTCAAGAGTGGTCCTCTTCCTGTTAGTGACACGTTTTATCTTAATCTCATTAACAGTGCCACTTGACAGGGAAAGCAAATCAGTGAAATTCATGGGTGGAGGGACCAACTTGCATGACATGCTTGTATTTTGCTGCAGGATTTCAGCAGTATAATCTTGGAGGTCTTCAAGAGAAACAAAAAGGCGAGCCAGTTTGGTCTAGTGGTTAAGACACCAGGCTAGAAACGGGGAGACTGTGAGTTCTAGTCCCGCCTTAGCCATGGAAGCCAGCTGGCTGACTTTGGGCCAATTACCAGGAGACTGTGAGTTCTAGTCCCACCTTAAGCATGAAAGCCAACTGGGGGCTTTGGGCCAATCACCAGGAGACTGTGAATTCTAGTCCCACCTTTGGCATCATAGCTGGCTGGGTGACTTTGGGTCAGTCACTCTTTCTCAGCCCAACTCACCTCACAGGGTTGTTAAGTATGAAAAAAATATGAGGGAAAAGGAGCATATGTTTTAAGTTATTTATAAAAAATAATAAAGACAGGATAAAAATAAAAAAGTAAACAAATCTTAGGAGCCATTTGTATCCATCAGACTTCAGTTTGCCCACCCATGATCTAAAACAGTCCCCTATATTAGGCACTGTTAGGCCTGCAGAGACATTGGCCCAAGTGTTGTAGCAATACTTGTGCAAAGTCCCAGGGATATATCTCTTTTCTGCTCTCCCAAACTTTGTTATGCATTTCCCATATATTAAGTTTTTCCTTTTGCCTCTAGTATATAGATTAGTTGCCAGAAATCAAGTACTGTAATTTTATTATTCCCTTCGTGTTTAAGACTATTTTTTCTTTCTTCTTTTTAAAGTAAGCTTAACCAAAATTAAACAGGATGTTTTTTGATCAGTGCCAGCAAGTCTCATTTTACATTTCTTGTGTTGATTTGCAGCTGATGGCTAAAAACATCTTATACTGATTTTGTTTGTTTGGAGGGCAAATGAGAAAACGTTCTACCCCAATTAGTAATGACAATTTTTATCCCCAGAAATGTATATTGCTAATGTAATGGTATTTGTTGTCGTTTCAACATCTTGGCCCTAATTGAAACAGGACAACCAGTACTAATTCTTGCTGTCATATTTTTTTTTTAAAGGGAAATAAAGCTTTTAAATAATCGTCAAGGTTTTCATTCATCGCTGGCATACTCCTTGGAGTACACCCTCATCAAAACCGCTAAACAAAAGCTAACTAAGGTTCTGGTTTCTAATCTTTTTAGGAAACACACTCTGTGCTTTCTCTGGAGACATGTTCAGCATGCTGGTTTGCCAAGTTGTCAAGGCGTTCAAGAAGCTGCAATTCCAAATATGAGATGGGCACCAGGTTGGCGAGGTGGCTCTGTGCAATATCTAACTAAAAAGAATGTCTCTAAAATTCAGAGAAGCATTAAAGGAAGATGTGTGCATCTCCCAAAGAGAGTCACACAGATAGGGGGAAATGGCATTAAATATTTTCCTTACTTTATCACTGACGTGAATTTACATTTTAAGTCCAATAAGCACTCATGCTTTTCAACACTGTTTACAAACCAAATACTGTACTGGATTCCGATTAAGGATACAGAATAACAGAGTTGAAAGGATCTTGGAGGTCTTCCAGTCCTACCCACTGCTCAAGAAGAAGAGCCTATACCAGTGGTGGCGAACCTATGGCACGGGTGCCAGAGGCGGCACTCAGAGCCCTCTCTGTGGGCATGCGTGCCGTCGCCGCAGTCCTAGGCCTTCAGCTGGGTTTTATAAAACCTTTTTGCTTTAGACCTCCGCCACCGTGTGCAAAAAAAAAAAAAAGGTTCAATCAGTCAATTTCAACTTCTTGCGGGAAAAAAAAGATCTTGCAAAGTTGGAATTGATTGATTGAACTTTTTAGTCCCACCCAGTCTGCCATTACCACCGCAGCCACGCCCACCCAATGGGCCACGCCCACCCAATGGGCCACACCCACCTAATGGCCACACCCACCTGGCACTCGACTATGCATAAGTGGGTTTTGGGTTGCAGTTTGGGCACTCAGTCTCTAAAAGGTTCGCCATCACTGCCCTATACCATTTCAGATAAAGGCTGTCAATCTCTTCTTTAAAAAAAATCCCTTGATGGAGCACCCAAAACTTCTGAAAGCAAGCCATTCTATTGATTAATTCTTCTCACTGTCAGGAAATTTCTCCTTATTTCTAGGTTGGTTCTCTCCTTAATTAGTTTCCATTCATTGTTTCTTGCCCTGCCTTCAGGTGCTTTGAAGAATAGGCTGACCTCTTCTTTGTGTCAGCTCCTGAGATATTTTTTAGATAGAGGTTTTTTGCGCTTGAATTTTATTAAACTTTGCACAATTGCTAGATCCAACCACGCTGGGCAATATTTGTTCAGGATCCAACCTTCCCTTTTTAAGGAAGTTGTTGAAAAGATGGTTGTGCCGCAACCTCAGAAGATCCTGGATGAAGCCGATTAACTGGACCCCTTTCAGTTGGGTTTCAGGCATAAAACAACAAGGGTTACACTTTTAATGGCCTCTGGACTCAATGGAATTCTGTAAACAAGATCTTTGATGAGGCAATCAAGATGATCAATTAGAAAAGAAGCTTTATATTGATGTGGTTATTATTTGCAAAAACATGAGAAAAATGTCTATATTTAATTGTCATTTATTCAAATAATAAGAACTGTATTAATTTAAGACTGGCAAAAGAGAATATTATTGGAAGAAGAGAAAATCAAGCAAAGCCATTCTATGGACTATAGAATTATAGAAATTAATTGTTATTACTAACCCAGACTACACGCTGTTTACCTAATATTTATATATATATATATAAATATATTTAAAGGAAGTATGAGATCCTGCCCTCTACCCCTATTTTGTGGGGTGCTTCAGAGTTCAGTATTTTCTCTGTTCCTGTGTAACAACTACTGTATGTCAAGCTGCTGGGTGAGGACCTCTGTGGGGTGAAAAACCACATTATACTAATGATATCCAGCTATATATCTCCAAGTAATGCTGTTAATGTCCTGTCTTAGTGCCTGAAAGTATGGATGGGGAATCAGACTTTGGGTCAACTCGGGCAAGACTGAGTGTCTTGGGGCTTGGAGTCACCAGGACCTGAGAATTTACCATTGTCAGATAAGGTGACACTGCTGTTCAATCGGTGGGTCCTTCTGGACTTACAACTCCTTCTTGAAGAATGGGTGGCAGTTGTGACTAGGAGGCCTTTTCCACAACTTGGACTGTGTCCTAGTTGCACCATTTCTGAATCAGGAGGCCTTACCGTCAATCACCTATGCTCTGACCCACATTGACTACTATAATGCACTCTATATGGGGCTACTCTAGAACAGGGATCCCCAACCCCCAGTCCGTGGACCAGTACCGGGCTGCGGCATGCCAGAAACTGGGCCGCACAAACAAGCAAAGCCCCATCCGTGGGATGCAAGCAGTACATGAAACCACGCCCCCTCCGGTCTGCAGAAAAACCTCTCTCCACGGAACCGGTCCCTGGTGCCCAAAAGGTTGGGGGCCTCTGCTGTAGAAGAATATCTGGAAGCTTCAGCTGGTGGGGCAACATAGGTAATTACGTGCGCACCTAGATCAGCGTACTATACATCTCTGCATCATGAGTTGCACTGGTTACCAGTTTGCTTCCAGGTTTAATTTAAGGTGCTAATAATGAACTATAAAGCCCTACATGGCATGGAGTTGGATTATTAAGTGATCGCATCTGCCCAATTCCATCCACCCATCCCATCAGGAATGGCAGGAACGGGGTATGTTACAGGTCCTGTCCATGAAGGATGTCATCTGATGGTACCCAGGAGGACAACCTTTTCAGCTGAAGCCCCAACCTTTGGGACATCATTCTTCCTTGTTATGTCCTGGGCCTTGCTGAGTCATTCAGCAAGGCTCAGGAAGGCTGCAGGAAGGCTGCAGAGACCCGGATAGACCACGTGTCTGCCCGGGACCCAGACAGGCTGTCTCTGGCCTTGCGCGCATGCGCGAGGCGGGAGAACAGCCTGCAATGATTGGATGTGCATCCCCTTGCAAGGGGATATAAAAGGCCAGTGGCCATTGTGTTCTTGCTTCTGTTCTGTGATTGTGTTTCAATAAAGAGATCTTTGTTGTGAACCAGCCTCGTCTCGATGTCTTCTTTGCAAGAACAGAACATTGGCGACGAAGGTGGGATTCGCCGCAAAGGAAGCCAAAGGAAAAGAAGCTAGGCCAACTCACCTGAAGGCCTGAAGCGAAGAGAAGTGCGGCGTCCAGGAGAAGCAACCGCCTGCCAGTACGAAGACGCTGGAGGTGGGCTTGGCTTCATGGGACCGCTTCTCCTTCCTTGTGGCGAGAGACGTCGAAGAGGCTATCGGTCACAACGATGTCCAAGCTGGACCGTCTTGTCGAGTTCGATACTTCGCACCCAGAACGTTGGAGCTCTTACGCAGCTCACGTTGAGAATTACTTCAGGGTGAACAAGATCCAAGAAGATGAATTGAAAGCTGCTACCTTGCTGTGTGTCTGCGGGCAAGAGACTTTTGACATTGCTGAGAACCTTGTAGCCCCAGCACCACTGGAGTCGATCACCTATCCAGATTTGAAGAAAATGCTGCGCAAGCATTTTGAGCCCAAGCTTTCCGTAATAGCTTGGAGGCACCAATTCGAGCAGCGAGATCAGCGGCCGGGAGAATCAGCTGCGGACTTCGTCGCGGCTCTGAGGCAGGCTGCTAGGCCATGTGCGTTCCAAGACTTGAAAGAGAGGCTCCGAGACCGGCTCGTTTGCAGATTGCGAAGCCGTGAGATGCAACAAAAGTTATTTGCTAGAGCTAATGTGTCCTTCCAAGATGCCCTGAGAGAAGTTGCAGCTGAAGAAGCAGCCGGCGGCGCAGTGAAGGCCTTGCGGTCGACCAGGAACCCTCCAGCAGCAGTTCCCGTCCATCAGGAAGTCATGCGAGAGGCATCCGAAGAAGAATCCGAGGAAAAAGAGGTGGACAGACTTCAACAGTCGGTGGAGAGAAGACTGCAAGAATGCAGAGGAAAGACGCCTGCATTCCTTCGGTGTTTCGGCTGTGGGGGTCGCCACAGGAGGCCCAACTGCCGTTTTCGTTCTGCTGTTTGACGGGCATGTGGTAGGCAAGGCCACATCGCATCAGCCTGCTTGGGTCGCCAGAAAAACAGGGCCCCCGAAGAGTTGCCTCTGAAAGGTACCAAGGTCCCCAGCCAACACAGGGTGGGCTTCTGCGCATCCCGTAGGGGGGTATTCAAAACTGGGGTTCACCGGCCCCTTAAGAAAATATTTCACATTGATGTAAAGTTGCAGGGAGTTCCCCTGGCCATCGAGCTGGACACAGGGTCTGCTCTTTCTATTATTTCTGCTGACTCTTTTAAAAAGGTTTGTTCCAGGAGTGGCTCACAAGTCAAACTCAGGCCCTCCAATCTCATCCTCACTGACTTTCAGAATTCCCGAGTCAGTGTGAAGGGGGAGGCCACGCTTAGAGTACAGCGTAAGGAATTTGATGGGTTGTTAGAAGTGGTGGTAGTTGGGGGTGATCACACGAGTCTTATCGGACTTGATTGGTTCGAGGCACTTGGGATCCAAGTGACTGGGCTTAACCAGCTACAAACTGCCAGCCTTGCAGGAGTCTGCAAGGAGTTTGCTGATGTGTTCAGCCCACAGCTTGGCTCATACAAGGGGCCTCCTATTGCTTTAAAGTTAGATCCAGCCATCACACCCATCAGGGTTAAACCAAGGAGGGTGCCTTTTGCCCTCAAAAGTAAAATAGATGCTGAGTTGGATAAACTGCTCCAACAAGGCATTCTAGAACCTGTGGATTCTAGTCCATGGGAAACCCCCATAGTGACACCATTAAAAGCCAATGGTGAAGTCCGAATTTGTGCGGACTATAAATGCACACTAAACAAAGCCTTGCAGCAGCATGCATATCCAGTGCCTGTGGTGAGCCACATTCTGGCCTCACTGAAAGGGGGAAAAGTCTTTGCTAAGCTTGACTTAGCTCAGGCCTACCAACAGTTACCTGTTGATGAGGCAACAGCTGAGGCCCAAACTATAGTTACTCACAGAGGGGCAATTTTTCCTTCTCCTCGTGGATAGCCATTCCAAGTGGCTACAGGTCGTTCCTGTATCCTCCACTACTACTGCCAGGACCATCCAGGTGCTAAGAGGAATCTTCGCTTCCCATGGTCTTCCTGATGTCCTTGTCTCAGACAATGGTCCCCAATTTACCTCTTCTGAGTTTCAGGCTTTTCTTCAAGCCAACATGATCCAGCATGCTATGTCTGCTCCATTTCACCCTGCCACCAACGGTCAGGCTGAACGCATGGTGCGTACCACCAAGGAGGCATTAAAGAGAATCACTCGAGAACCCTGGCATCACAGGTTAGCCGATTTTCTCCTTGCACACCGCACCACACCTTGCACAGCTACAGGAAAGAGCCCAGATGAACTATGCTGGGGTCGCAGACTCATCACTAAGCTGGACAGGTTGCACCCAGAACGGGTGGCTTCACAGGTGTCACAACCGTGGGCACCTAGGAGACTCCAAGTGGGTGATCCAGTATGGGCCAGAAACTATGGGCATGGACATCTCTGGGTAACTGCTGTGGTATGCAAAGTCTCTGGGCCACTGTCCTACGAAGTGGCCTTGGAGGATGGTCGTGTGCTTAGACGCCACATTGACCAATTGCGCTGGAGGCGTCCTGGCCATGTGTCCGCTCCTGCCTCTGCTCTCGGAGGGGAGGGGGACCCCAATTACGATTGTGGACCACAGTCTCTCCACGAGGACGTTTATCCAAATGTTCCTACACATGTTCCAGGTGGGGGTCTTGCCATGGAGGCGGCTCCTGACTCTGGCAGAGGTCCCTGGATAGGGGCAAATGGCCGTAAATCGGCTACTCAGGGTACTCCTGCTGCTGGTCCTGGGCTCGAGGGACAGTGCTCCCAAGAGGAGTCCAATGGAATTTTGGGGAACTCCACCCCACCAAGGGACTTGGGGAACTCAACCCCACCAAGGAACTCTGGTTTGGGTTTGGTGGATCCAGCCAGTCAGCAGTCAGGGGGAACCCCTGAGTCTTCTGGGAGACAAAGTCCTGGTTTGTTTTGCGCAAACCGGGAGCAGGCACTCCAGGCACCTATTCCTAATCCTACACCTACAACTACACCTGCACCTAACCTGGCTCCATGGAGATCAGAGCGGGTTAAGGGTCCTCCTAAGCATTTAAAGGAATATGTAAGGTCCCTGTTTACTATACAGGAAGTTTACTAGTCCTCGCCATCTGAGGAAAAAGACAATTGTTGTGCTGAGATGTTAATATTGTCAAAAAGTGAAAGTCCGTGTGGATAACAGGGAACTGAAGGTAATGGTTGCAATGGAGTAAAGGTTGAATGTATAATGTGCCAACCGGCCTGCCATGATATGTTTGTGTGTAAAGTGTTAAACAATATGCGTAGTTATTGTTTAATCCAAGAGGGGAGGGGTGTTATGTCCTGGGCCTTGCTGAGTCATTCAGCAAGGCTCAGGAAGGCTGCAGGAAGGCTGCAGTGACCCGGATAGACCACGTGTCTGCCCGGGACCCAGACAGGCTGTCTCCGGCCTTGCGCGCATGCGCGAGGCGGGAGAACGGCCTGCAATGATTGGATGTGCATCCCCTTGCAAGGGGATATAAAGGGCCAGTGGCCATTGTGTTCTTGCTTCTGTTCTGTGATTGTGTTTCAATAAAGAGATCTTTGTTGTGAACCAGCCTCGTCTCGATGTCTTTTTTGCAAGAACAGAACATCCTGAAGTCAGATTGGCCCCAATTTTGTTGGCCTTCTGGAAGAGCCTGAAGAAGTGGCTTTGTCATTTGGCATGGGGATCTGGTAATGGTGGTATGGAGCCTGCAAAATACCTGTACTACTACTGAACTGTGATGGCGCAGTGGTTAGAATGCAGTACTGCAGGCTGACTCTGCCCACTGCCAGCAGTTCGATCCCGACCGGCTCAGCCTTCCATCCTTCTGAGGTCAGTAAAATGAGGATCCAGATTGTTGGGAGGCAATATGCTGACTCTGTAAATCTCTTAGAGAGGGCTGTAAAGCACTGTGAAGCAGTATATAAGTCTAAGTGCTATTGCTATTATGTTTTTATGCTTTTGATATTTTTTATTATATTAATCTTTTAATGGTTTTGTTGTCATGAATTTTGGTTACTTTTGTGTGTGTTTTTTTAATTTTGTAAGTCATCCAGAGACGTACCTGAGACAGGGAGCTATATAAATAAAATAAATATAAATAAATCTCAAACCCTTATACCATGTAAGGAAGGGCATGTATATTTACATACTTTCCCATGTTTATTTTGCTTGCATTTGACATATTTTTAAACAAAGCCAAGTAATTAAGAAAATACTGAATTGGCAATCTGTATTAGCTGCACAGTTTTTTGAACATATTTTCATCCTCCTTGTGGCTACTGATTACATGATAAGGAAGGGAGGAAATGTATTGGTGGATACACTTGTTTTTAATTAGTATTTTTAATGTGCCTCAAGTGGTATCTTTCTATGTTGGAATCAAACTTTCATTCTTCTGTTTGCTGGGACAAAAAAATGACCTTCTCCACTATCTTTAAATGGACAGGTCATGTACCAGGAAATTTAATATGCTTATGAGCATATTATTGGATGAGGAGATAATCATTCTGTGGGTTTTTTTTAAAGAAAATAATATAGAAGACAAAGCATTTTTGCATGTGCAAAATGTAACAATCACATAAAGCCAAAGCATGCATTAAAACAATGACAAATGGACATATTGTACCATGCATGCTTGTAAGTATTGCATTTGTATCAGGACCGGTATCTGTTCCTATGAACAGACCAGCACTAGTTGCTGAATTTTTCCTTATACATTGCTCTTCATTCCTTTTTGGGCCTGGAATTATTACCCTACAACTGTTGTTAGCCACTTCCAGGACATATTTAGTACGCAGGTAAATTGATAAAAAAAATATATCCCTATGGGGGATAGATTAGAGCAGGGTTTCTCCACCTTGGCAACTTCAAGATGTATGGCCTACAACTCCCAGAATTCCCCAGCCAGCATGAGTCGAAGTCCTCACATCTTAAAGTTATCCAAGTTGAGGAACACTGGATTAGAGTAAAATGTGACCGGCTGATTTACCTGCAGCAGTGCAAATTAAAAGTTTGTTAGTCTTTTTTTAAATAGAAATAAAGAACTCCTGTTGTGAGGCTACCTATCTGCCTGCCTTGTCCAGTCTGTTGTCTACATGCTAACTGTAGACGAGCATTTTCAAGCTCAACCAGATTAAGAAACTGACTGTATGGAAAGGCTGTAACTCTGCCTTGTTGAATTAGGTAACACTATAGGCAGTCCTCATTCATTTAGTGACCGTTCGAAGTTACGAAGGCACTGGAAAAGTGATTTATGGCCATTTTTCACACTTACGACTGTTGCCGCATTCCTCCATGATCACGTGATCAAAATTTGGACACTTGGCAGCTGGCATGTACTTATGACAGTTGCAGTGTCCTGGAGTCAGGTGATCACCATTGGTGACCTCCTGACAAGCAAAGTTAATGGGGAAACCAGATTCACTTAACAACTGTGTTACTATCTTAAGAACTGCAGGGATTCAGTCAACAACTGTAGCAAGAAAGGTTGTAAAATGCAGCAAAACTCACTTAACTGTCTTGCTTAGCAACAGAAACTTTGGGCTCAATTGTGGTCGTAAGTCAAGGATTACCTGTAACAGAATCTTGCAAAGTCTGCTTGTAATTTATCTTTCCTCCCTTTTATATTCCCATTGACTGAGGGAAAAGCCAGTGTGAGTCTCTTCCTAATACTACTGTACCCTTTTTCCTGAAGCTTAAGAATAGAATAGAATAGAATAGAATAGAATAGAATAGAATAGAATAGAATAGAATAGAATAGAATAGAATAGAATAGAATAGAATAGAATAGACTCTGGAAGGGTCCTTGGAGGTCTTCTAGTCCAATCCCCTGCCCAAGCAGGAGACCCTATACCATTTGAGACAAGTGGCTGTCCAATCTCTTCTTAAAATCCTCCAGTGATGAAGCACCCCACAACTTCTGAAGACAAGCCATTCCACTGGTTAATTGTTCTCACCGTTAGGAAGTTTCTTCTTAATTCCAGGTTGCTTCTCTCCTTGATTGGTTTCCATCCATGGTTGCTTGTCTTGCCTTCTGGTGGTTTGGAAAATAAGTTGACCCCCCCTCTTCTTTGTGGCAGCCCCTCAAATACTGGAATACTGCTATCATGTCACCTCTGGTCCTTCTTTTCTCTAGACTAGCCAAACCCCAATCCTGCAACCATTCTTCATATGTTTTAGTCTCCAGGTCTTTAATCATCTTAGTTGCTCTTCTCGGCACTTTTTCCAAAATCCTTTTAAAGGGCTTTTTAAAAGTCTTTTTAAAGTCTTTTTTTTAAGGGCTTCTGACTATTCCCTTTAAGGCCATCTCCATAGCTCTGTACAGCTTGTAGCTCTGTTTTATGGCTCTAACAGCATGGGCTAAGTGGCCCTTTAGAAATAGGAACAATACCTTCCCATAAAGAAACCATCCTCTGACAGCCTTCCAGGTAGGAGATCTCTTCAATAGGAGACTGTATTTTGTAAAGTAGGACATAGGCCAGCCTGTCTAATAGCCATGACTGAGGATGCAGTCGTAAACCCACTTAAGAGTGAATACGACCTCTTGAACTCTTCAGAGCTTACATTTGAGTAAATATGCATAGGATTGCTTTGCATCCCCATTAAATATAAACTCTGCCACTGAATACTTCTAAGTTGCTCAGCTAGCACTTATTCAGCACAATCTATGGAGCTCAGTGGCTGTGGTCCTGCTTGTATTTAGCAGGCAATCTTTGCATTAGGATTAGCTGCTCTTTTTACAATTATCAGGCTGATGTATTAGAGCCCTACTGGAGCTCTTCAGAAAATTTCCATTTTGTTTTCTGCACCAATGTATTGATCATTCTGATTTCAGAGACAATCCCCTTCTATATTAAGTCCTGGAATTCTTTCAGAACATCCTTCTATTTAACTAAGTAATTCAAATATTGTGCGGGGTCTGTTATTCAGGTGAATAGGCAGACTCGGCCACCATATGCCCACTCACCCTACTGTGAGCAAATGGTAAATAGTGTTGTTGTTTTTTAATGATTTCATTGCTTATTTTGCATTTTAAGGAGATTAGATAGTGCTTCTCATTTCAACAACACAATAGCACTTGATAGGCAATCTTAAAACCCCCACCAGTATGGGAAGTGGACTCAGATTAAAGCAACTAGACGCACAGCCCTCCATCAGAAGGCATTTCTTTTCTGAAAACCTGCTGGATTCAAATTTAAAGACAACGAAGTATAAGAAGGGAAAACAGGAGCTCAAATAGTTAATATATGAGAGATCATCTGATCATGGAAGATATATTTCTATTTAAATTTATTAATGATAGTACTTCTTTCTAATTTTGTGTACGTGAAGATAGGAAGTGATATGCTTACTTAAAGAGAAGAGTTCTCTATTCAAGATTTATCAAAGAACACTCCTCTCTTTGAACATAATCTCTGCTTAAAAGGCTCTCTGATCCAAATCTGTGTTGTAGAAAAAGGATGAAAAGAAGCAGTTCACAATTGTCAATCAGTTAGTATTACAGCTACAATATGAAGAGCACTCAGGTCATCTGATAGCTGACTCTCCCTCAAAGACCCAGCATTTAATTTAAATTGATTATTTATAAAGTTGCCTCTGTAAACTTACACTAGCACGTGCACATTGTCAACAACTAGGAAATGTATGGATTAGCACAAATCCAGCCTCTATTGGTGTGACATGTTTTTACATCTTCCATTCCACTGATTTTTTTCACTGATTAAGAAAGAATAGTCTATTATTGTTCATATTGCATATTTCTGTAAGATACATTGCTTTTACATAAATAGCCCAGAAGCACCTCCGAACTATGTATTTATTCTGGAGTTGAATTCCACCCATTTTAAAGTTGCCAAGGTTGAGAAACACTGCCTTAAAAGAGTATCTAATATAAGAAGGTGAAGTTAGATCAGCACTTTAGTGATTTCCAAGTTGGAAGGCTACAGAAACTGACGGAATATCTACAGATCTCAAAACAAATGCAAGCATCAGAAGAAGAATCTGTGAAGATTGTAGCTATGCCAGCAAATTTGATACAATGGCCAGTTGGATTGGAAGAGGCCAGTCTACATAACAATACCAAAGAGAAGAGACTTAACAAAGTATGCAAATTATTGTACAATATAAATTTCAGATGCTAGCAAAATAATACTCAGGTTCCTCCAATGAGGATTAGAGCCCCACATGGAAAAAAAAGAGATGATAGATGTTCAAACTGGCTTTAGAAAATGTGATAAACATATAGATTATTGCTGATGCACGCAGGATCATTGAAAGAGTCACGAACACCAAAAATAAATGAATATGGCTTCATTGATTATGAAAATGCCTTTGGTTGTGTTAGTTTATGTCAAACTGTGGAATGTGCTTAGAAAAATGGAAATCCCAGGCCATCTCATTGTTGTTACATAAAACCTACACATAGGTCAGGAAGCCACAATGCAAGTGGAGCATGGTGAAACAAACTGAGTCCAGATTGGCAAAGGAGTAAGACAAGACTGCGTGCCCTCCCCTTATTTATTCAACCGATACACAAAATATATATCGAAGGAACCTGATGTTAGAAAACGATGCACATGCTTTTAAACCGAGGATGAAATATCAGAAACTACAGTATACTGATGACACTGCTTTGATAGCTGAAAATGCAAATATTCTGCAAGTTTAGTGCAGGGAGTCCTTGACTTGCAACCATTCATTTAGTGACCGTTCCAAGTTACAACAGCACTGAAAAAAAGGGACATGGCCACTTTTCACACTTAACGACCTGTGGGAAGAAAAGTCTTCATCCTGGTTCATCCAAGCCGGGAATAAATAAAACAACATGGCGACTGCTTTGGGAAGAAGGTTACAGTTTATTGAAGAGCCAGAAAGATGGTTCTTGCAGGAAGGAGAAGAAATCAAGGAAGAAGGGCTGAGCACATGTGGAGTAGGTTTTTATACCCTCTCTAGCCTTTCATTTGGGAGCAGGGTTGGCTTCTGCTTTTAAAAATCCTTTTGGGGAAATATATTTTTCTGCCCTTTTAATATTTCCATCTCTGAGGGGCTGACTTCCCACAGACCGATGCAGCATTCCTATGGTCACGTGGACAAAATTCGGACAGTTGGCAACTGGCACGCATTTATGATGGTTTGCAGTGTACCAGGGTCATATGATCGTATGATTGACAAGCAAAGTCAATGGGGAAGCCAGATGCACTTAAAATCAAAGTGCACTTTTTTTTAAAAAAAAAAGTTCTTTAAAAAAAACAAAAAAACTAACTTACCCATATTATTTTAATACTTCCCAGGCTAACCTCATCTCCTAACTAAGCAGTTATGCCTTAGAATCATAGAACACAACTGCCGGACAAAAGATTATTTGGGGGTTTCAAATAAAATACTATTCTGATTTCAGTTGTCTCTTCCCACCTATCCCCGTGACAATATAAAAACAGGAAAGGGGGGGGGGGCAGGAAAAATTGCAAATTGTGAGATGCCTCTTGAGGAGGGGAGGCTGAAGTGGGATTTTATTCCTTCTAGTTTATAATCATTACAGAAATTTAAACCTCAAGCCATTTCATTCCAGGCTTATACTAAGCTTGTTAGTGGTTCCTGATGCTGGGTGTGATAGTGCCCAAGCATTACCATAAAGCAGCAGAATTAACTATGATCTTCAGAAGCTTGAAAGTGGGTGACAGGAGTCTGCAATTTGGTGCACTGAATTTTATGATAACATTCTACATTAAATGTTTATAATCTACTTACAGCTGAGCTTCAAGTATATTTGATACATCTGCGTTTTGCCCAGTACTGAATATCACAGCTATTATGGCTTTCCAGAATGACAACATTAATAAATTTCTGCTCCTTTCCATTTTTATTTTTTATTTATTTTAAAAACAGAAAGGAAACCAACAAACAAAAGCAGAGAGATTTTATTTCTTCCCAATAAGGAAAGGAAATCAGACTTTCACTGCTAGTTTGTGGATGCAGTCACATTTTAGGGAATACGCACTTTGCATACTGTCTCTACTGTCTCTACTGTCAAGTTTTTTTGTCATCCCTTCCTGTTGTTGAAATTTAGATTGTGGGGTTTTTTTGGAAGCACAAAAGATTAGTTTAATATTTCATTAAATATTTGGGGTGGGGGTCTTATAAAGCATTTTGCACACTGAAAGTGCAAGCAAATTATTATTATAACATGCAAGTGGGATATAAATGCAAAGATGGAGGTCACAACCATAGGACTGAAGCCCCGCCCCTTTGTATGTCTATCAATACATGTAAAAAAGAGGCAGGACTTTGATCACACATCTGCAGTTGCTATTATTAATCCTTCTTCCAGAAGACTCTGGACTGGATGGGTAGAATAAACCAACACCACCCATTTATCTTGGGGTAACTGAGAGTTTTGTGTCTGGGCACACCTTCCATGACAGCCATTGTGGACATAGGCATAACTCCTCACACTCTGCTTCAATGAAGTTGCAAAGAGGGCATTCCTCTTGAACAGTGAAATTTAAACACAATATTCCACCTTGTTTGATATCCTTGTGTTTGTCAAGTATTCATGCATGGAGAAAGACTAAGTCCTCTATAACAGTAATAAGGGAGGGTGCAAGTAATGAAGGCCCCCCCCCCAGCTTTGACTTCACCATTCTGAGTTTTTTGAGCCTTCCTGTAGACTGCCTTGGTCTGGCTCCACTTGCTTTTAAACACTACTTGTCCTTCCTTCCTTCCTTCCTTCCTTCCTTCCTTCCTTCCTTCCTTCCTTCCTTCCTTCCTTCCTTCCTTCCTTCCTTCCTTCCTTCCTTCCTTCCTTCCTTCCTTCCTTCCTTCCCAACATGAGCAGTTGAACCCAGAAATAAAATACTGAGATTCTGCACTCTAAATGTCTATGAAACCTCCAGATGTTCCACAGATATTTTTAGAAATAGATAGGATGCAAAAGCATTTTTTGGGTACCACTCATGCTACTCATCTTCCCCCCCCTTCCTCTTCCCTCCCCCATCTCACCAGAGGTAAGGAGCTTTGGTGAACATTGCTGACTTTTTTTGCTACAAGAAGTTGATCTGTGCTGTAACCAAGCTTGAAAAGAAATTAACTTCCTTCCTACAGGGAAATCCTATGACAGAATTAGATTCCCTAAAATCTTATAGGAACAGGGATTTGCTGAAGTGTTAATACAATGAGCCTATAGATGTAAATAATATGATTTATATCAGTTACAGCAGGTGGCAGCGTGTACCTGACCTTGGCTGAGTTTGAACAGATAAAGCAGGATCAGATTACTTAACAATAATAACAATAACAATAATAGAGTTGGAAGGGACCTTTGAGGTCTTCTAGTCTACCCCCCTGCTCAGGCAGGAAACCCTATACCATTTCAGACAAATGGTTGTCCAATCTCTTCTTAAAAACTTGCAGTGTTGGAGTATTCACAAATTCTGGAGGCAAGTCGTTCCACTGATTGATTGTTCTAACTGTCAGGAAAATTCTCCTTAGTTCTAGGTTGCTTCTCTCTTTGGTTAGTTTCCCCATCCATTGCTTCTTGTCCTGCCTTCAGGTGCTTTGGAGAATAGCTTGACTCCCTCTTCTTTGTGGCAACCCCTGAGATATCGGAACACTGCTATCATGTCACCCCTCGTCCTTCTCTTCAGCTCTTCACTTCTCAGGTTGGAGACCACTAGGAAGATCTCAGCATAGTCAATTAAACTGGGAAGCTGAAAAAAAATCCCAGAAACAGGTGGTTCCAAATTACTGCTGTATTCTTGCCCAGAAAATAGTGTATGTCAGATTCATCTTATTTCTCTAGGAGCTGAGCTTGCTTCAAATATATGGCATCTGAGTTGTGGGTGCTCCATCAGTGGAGGTTTTCAAAAATAGATTGGACAAATATTTGACCAGGATGGTATAAGATCTTCTGCCTTGAGCAGGGTGTTGGACTCTTCCAAGCCTATGGTTCTGTGTTGTATGTTCAAACAAACCATCTAGCAATCTTTATACAAACCAGTGGTGGGATTCAGCCCCACTTTGGCAGAACCGGTAGCTAATTTTTTGTTGCCCAGGCCCAGAATGGACTTCCAGAAGCGGCATCCACACAGAGAACTGGTTGTTCACATATTTGAATCCCACCACTGGAAAGGAGTGTAGCTAGGATGCATTCTTTTATCTTTATTATTCAACCTGTACATTGAAGTGATAATGAGAAAGATGGAATGCAATGGATAAAAAAAAATCTGAGTAAAGAATGGTTGAAGGAACATCAACAGTCTTCAAAATGTTGATGACACAACTCTCCTCTCAGAAACCAACAAAAGACCAAAACAGCTGATCAAAAGGATTAAACAAGGAAGCAATAAATTTGGCCCCTTTTTAAACATCAGAAAGACCAAGATTATGACCACTATGTGGAATGGAAATGTCAGTAAAATAAGTGGTGAAGAGTTCAAATGTATGCAAGATCTCAGAACTAAGATCTCAGATCGATTAAAGCAGTAAATGCAGTCCAGAAATAAAATATTGAATCACACTGAGTCGCACAGCAATGATCAGCATGAATTAAGTATGGAAAAACGAGGACATCAGCTGGCAACTAAATTCAGATTAGTTTGCACTATTATGTTTCTGCTAGCTAGTCGGGAAAGTTGGACCACGAAAACTGGACAGGAGGAAAATCAATTGATTCAAGTTGTGGTTTTAGAGAAGGTTCATGCATATTCCTTGGAAAGCAAAGGTGACGACACCAAGCCGGGAGGAATAGCCAACACTCCAGAAGATAGGCTTAAGATACAGAAGGATCTTGACAGACATGAATACTGGGCCCTACCCAGTGGTGGGATTCAAATATGTGAACAACCAGTTCTCTGTGTGGATGCTGCTTCCAAAAGTCCATTCTGGGCCTGGGCAACAAAAAATTAGCTACCGGTTCTGCCGAATTGGTGCAAACTGGCTGAATCCCACCACTGGCCCTATCTAACAAAATGAAATTCAATGGTGAAAAAAGTAAGGTTTTACATTTAGGCAAGAAAAACCAAATGCACAGGTATAATATAGGTGGTACCTCTCTCAACAGTAGCAACTGTGAGAGGGATCTTGGAGTCCTAGTGAACAATCACTTAAATATGAGCCAGCAGTATGCTGCAGCTGCCAAAAAGAACAATGCAGTCCTAGGTTGCATTAACAGAAGTATAGAATCAAGATCACATGAAGTGTTAATACCACTTTATAATGCCTTGGTAAGACCACACTTGGAATATTGCATCCAGTTTTGGTCGCCATGATGTAAAAAAGATGTTAAGACTCTAGAAAGAGTACAGAGAAGAGCACCAAAGATAATTAAGGGACTGGAGGCTAAAATATATAAAGAACAGTTGCAGGAATTGTGTATGTCTAGTTTAATGAAAAGAAGGACTAGGGGTGACATGATAGCAGTGTTCCAATATCCAAGGGGCTGCCTCAAAGAAGACCTATTCTCCAAAGCACCTGAAGGCAGGACAAGAAGCAATGAATGGAAACTAATCAAGGCGAGAAGCAACCTAGAACTAAGGAGACATTCCTGACAGTAAGAACATTTAATCAGAGAAATGACTTGCCTCCAGAAGGTGTGGGTGCTCCAACACTGGAGGTTTTTAAGAAGAATTGGACAACTATTTGTCTGAAATGATATAGAGTTTCCTGCCTGAGCAGGGGGTTGGACTAAAGGACCTCCAAGGTCCCTTACAACTCTCTGTTATTCTGTTGTTCTGTTATTTTGTAAGCAAGTACTGCAGGGTATAAAATAGGACATATCACAGTGGAAGACAAAAATCACAAAATTCCACCTTCTTTATTTTGATCATGTCATGCAATCAAATTCATTGGAAAAGACAGTTACGCTCAAAATGATCGGTGGTAAAAGGAAACTAGGCTGCCAAAAAAAGACACACTGACTAGACACCATCAAATCAACATCAGGCAAAGCATTAAACAACTGAACAAAGCCATAGAAGATTGGAAAATATGGAGAGAGCTGGGCCATTGAATCACCGAGAACTGTATATGATTGAGCAGATAGCATCATCATCAAATTAAGGTCAAAATTTACAAAAGAAAAAACAATGTCATCACATGACATGATCAGGAAAACTGCCCATATAAGAACCAGGGAAAAAAAAAATCCAGCCAGTGAAACACTGTTAACAACTTCTAGTCGTTCAAGAGAAAAAACAATTGATGTAATAAAAACACAATCCTTTTAATGAGTTGGTGGAATCAGATCTAATCAAGCTAAGTATCAAACCCACTGAAATCAATGAATTTCATTTAGGGATCTCTGAGCTTGGGTATTTTTTGAGCAGATGCTTCATTACCAAACTAGCTAACATCATCAGTGCATGGCAGAATGAAGTAAGCAGCAAATCTCACTGTCCCGCTCACTAATTATGTTAGTAGCCATGTTACTTGTGATGAAATATCGGCAAGAAAACAACCAAGCTCAAGGAACAGCAAGAACATAACAGTTCAACCCTGAACTATTGAATTTACCTTATTTGTCCCACTGATCTTAGCGGACCTGCTTTAAGTATGAATAAATCTGGATCCAACTTATCTGCTTGGAAGAGAAATTCTTTCCTCCATCTCTGTCACATCCTATGGGATGCTTCTTCTGAAATAATGAAGCACATAAAAAATATCACCTAAATACAAACAGCTTGACACAGTTGAACGGTTTTATTGTTTTCTGACGCAGTCACCAATACAAACTGAATGTCAAAGCACATAATTTTCTTTAAGGGATTGATAAAGATAAAAACAAATATATAATATATAAAATCAGGGGAAATGGGGTTGATTTAGTGCAGGGGTTCTCAACCTCCGGTCCGTGGACCGGCACCGGTCTGCAGCATACCAGCAACCAGGCTGTGCAAACAAGCGAAGCCCCATCCGCGGGATGCAGGCAGTACATGAAACCACGCCCCTTCCGGTCTACGGAAAAACCTCTCTCCACAGAACCAGTCCCTGGTGCCCAAAAGGTTGGTGGCCACTGGATTAGGGTGTGTATTCTCAAATGACTATTTTATTTTGAAAGGTTTTTTTTGAACCCTGAGCAGCAGCACAGAAGGTGGTGCTAGTTCATTGGAAATTTGATTTTAGACAGAATACAGGTAGTCCTTGACTTAAAGTCACAATTGACCCCAAACTTTCTATATTTCTATGCCTTCTATAGAAAGGTGTGTACCTTTTCAAATCATGTCCAATCAATTTACGTTATCACAGGTGGACTCCAATCAAGGTTTAGAAACATGTCAGCAATGATCCAGAGAAATGGGAGGCACCGGAACTAAATTTCATGTGTTGTTGCAAAGGGTCTGAATATTTATGCCAATGTGATATTTCAGTTTTTTCTTTCTTTTTAATAAATTTACAGACATTTCTAAAAGTCTGCTTTTACTTTGTCATTATTTTGTACTGAGTGTAGATTAATGAGAAAAAAAATGAATTTCAACAACTGTAGAATCAGGCTGCAGCATAACAAAATTGACAAAAGTGAAGGGGGTCTGAATAGTTTCTGAATCTACTGTAATTCAAAGTGCTGTTGCTATTGCTATCATGCATTGGCCCTCTCCCTCTTCATAATATCCTTCTGCCACTGATGACAGGATAGAAAACCTGTCCTCAATATTGCTATTTGATCTTGACGACAGTTGAATGACTCTAGAAAATGAGTGTCAAACTCGATCATGTCACATGACGTATCGTGATGTATCGCGATGTTTTTTGCCTTTCTGGAGCCAGGGTGGGCGTGGCCTGCACATAACGCATCCAGCCCGCGGGCCGCCAGTTTGACACCCCTGTTCTAGAAGATCTATACTTTGCTGGCAGAGAAGTTGCCTCTCTGCATACTGTATGCTTCAAAGTTTGTAGACACAAGTCTAATGAGAAATTGTTGCCAGTTTACCTCACCTGCTGTCCTCATGCTGAGCTCCTGAGCAAGATGATCTTAAAATCTTACATATTTTTCAGTAAATGCTAATAATGGCATTCTTCTCTATTAAAAAATGTACAATATTGCCATTCCTAAAATAGAGATGCCCAAAGGATCTCTCATTAGCGATAAAAATATCATCTACATATTGGAATATTTGTAACAGCTTCTTCTAGCAATATTTTTGGAAAATCCAATTAAACTCATTTCCTTGAAAAAAAAATATATTTGGGGATGCAAACCAATGGCATTGGGGAAGTGCCTTCTACTACATGAGTAACCAGGCAAATTCATATAATGGACAGTAATTTTTTTAGTCACTTAATCCTAGGCCACTTAGGAAGTTACTGGCAATTTATGTTATATGCCTTTTAGGCCCAGGATTATAGAAGATGCTCTGAGTAGATGACATATAAATTCAACACCTATCTTCCCAGGGAAAGAGTAAGTTACAGAAAGCAGAATGATTTTTTTTAACCAACCCATTTGAATGCCAATAGAAGAGAATATTTGTACCTCAGGGTTGAATTGTGTAGCCCTTGTGCTCTCTGAGTTTGGTTGTGTTCTTATAGATGTTTCTTTACCCAACTTCAAAAGATGTTACCAGAGGTTGGTGATGGGTAATGAAATGTTGGCAAGTAGACAACCAAGCTCAGAGATTACCAAGGACTTTGTCATTTGAATGTTCCGATCTAGATTTCAGAGAAACTATAGCAATTAAGAAAGTTTGGAATCTTAAAGATCTTGATGATCCCTTGATCCAAGCAACGAGGTGAAAAAACTCCCTATTTCCAAATGCCAGATCTCCTGCTCTACTTCATCCACCATCAACTCTACTACTATGTAGCAAAGCACCTTGGTATGACATCATGATGTCTCATCAAGGAATGCTATTCTTCTCTTACCCTCCTAGAAATGAGCCATTGCCATATTCTTCATTCTGTTTCATGTTCTTCAAAGATAACTTTAGAAGGATGTGTTGATTGGGATTTACTCAGTTGTAACAGGAAATTGAAGCTGGGAAGGGTCTGTTGGAAATCAATTCAATGAATTAGAACAGGGGTGTCAAACTCGCAACGTCACATGACATGCCGCGACGTATCGTGACTTTTTTGCCATTGCCGGCAATGGGGTGGGCATGGTTTCGCTATGATGCATCAGGCCCGTGGGCCAGCAGTTTGACACCCCTGAATTAGAAGAAACCCCCTCATTTTCTCCTCCATATCATTAACTTAACATGATGAACTTTGAAACAGATGTAATTTAAAGATTTTTCTGTCCTAACAAATTGATTTCTTTATTTATAATGTCTAAGTTTTAGAAGAGATGACCCAACCATTGGTCAGGGGAAGCATCAAGTTTCAAGATTCCATGAAAGGACAATCAATTATAATATACTTACCATACTTTGTTATGGTATTTTCATTCTGAGCAGATGCATTTAGTTTCTCTATCCCTGGCCCAAAGTTACAGGCCAACTTTAATTGCTTAAGTAACAGTTTGGCTGGTGTTGTTTTCTGCACAATGGTGGAGATAAAGTACAGCCCAGATAGTAGAATGTGCAATAAAAAAAAAAGAATACTTGAAAGCCTCAACTTGTATATAATGTTTTTTGAAAGTTAGGGGAGATGGAGAAAAAGCTAGAGATGGGAAAATGATTTTTTTTAAATCATTTTTTCTCATTAGAGCAGAGAAGAATCATTCAAAGCATGTCAAAAATGGGAAACAATTTACTTGGGACTGTTTCCTTAAGTGCCACAAAACTCTGGCTGTTGCAATATTCTCTAATGACATTACAGCTTGTGGTCCCATCTCATCTAATCTGTTAGCAAAATCCGAAAGTCACTTATGTCAGTCTCTAATGCAAGCTAAATGAGTCTTTCCAGTAATAAGAAGCTTCGCAGAATTAGTTTTCGTTTGCAGAAAATTGCCATTGGGCCTGGCACTTTTATCTAAAAATTTCACTTGTGCATAAGCAAAAAACTCATATATTATTTGGTTACATTCCATCAGTATGAGCAATAACATTGTGAGAATTCAATGCATGCTAATGATATATAGAAATCCACCTGCTTTCTGATAAAATGAGTTTAATTTTCTGTTGCCCACTGCCTGGTTGGCCTTTCATAAATTACTTATGCACAGCTATTATTAAAATAGAGGGAAAGCAAATTAGAAAGTCCGCATATCTCTCCACTGGATTTAACCAAGGCAGGGCTGTGACAGCTAGTCAGCGTTTTTGAAAAAAAAAAAAAATTCTGCTCTCTTGAAAAATTTTGCATCTCTATACAATTCTGGGCCACTGTTGTAAACGTCCTGACCTGCCTTCTTACCAAATTAACCTAAATCCTTTCTATTTTTCAACATTAATGGAATCCTCTAGAGCTCTGCTGATATATATTAAAATATATTTATTGGTTAATTTGAATTCCAGCCATTTTTTTCTTCTTTTTTCTGTACCTCATTTCCCAGCACCTTCTGTTATATCTCTCCAGTTGGAAGGTTTAGCATTAGGAATCTTACAAATTAAGATAAATGCATCTGACAATTATCAGATCAAAAACAACTTAACTTTCATCGGAATATATGATTACAATTTTCCCTTCCTGATGAAAGGGGGGAAAAAACGAGGACTTTCTCCTTGAAACGGTTAATTGGATTTTGAAGTACTGTACATTTCAGGCAAATGGTACAGCTTTCGGCTGGTCTGTGACTGTCTGACAGTTTGGCTTTGCAACAGACAATGTGTTTTCATTTTTTTTAAGGTCTTTCAAGTCCATAGTTCATGGTGACTTTAACTTTAATTTCTGTTAATGATATTATTTTGCTCTCTTTCAGATCAAGCTTTCGTATGATGGATTTGAGAAACAGTGGCAATCCCATTAGCTTTTCCAATTGCTCCCTTTTAAAGTTGCTTGGAGCATTATTTATTTTATAATATATTTACTCTCAACATCCAGAAAAAGAGCGAGAGACAATTTGAACCTGCTGTTATTCTAGGAAGGTTCTTGTACTCCCCACCACGACTCAATCTGTATATTTGATTCAAACTCATTACTTCCCTCTTCCATTTGGCAGGCAGTAGAATATTGAAAGACAAACACAATCTTTTAGTGGTGTGATCTGCAACATCAGTTTAAATGAAGGGATTTTTCCCTTCATAAGTTCACACTAGTCCTTCATACCTGTGAGTTTGATCTCTGAAAGAATTTGGCACGAAGGAAAGAGTTACAAATGCAACACAAAGGAAAATAACTGCAGGAAAATATAATTAACTTTCAGTTTAATAAAAAAAAGTAAGAATAAGTAATTTTCTGCAGTAATTTCTCTTCTAAGTAACATTTTGTAAGTAATTTATAATTCAAAGCAAAAAGAGCAGACCAACCCAAATAATAAGATATTATTTGGGCCGCAAATTTTTATCACAATTCAATGATAAAAATAAAGCAGAATTCTTGTTTTTAATCCATAAAAAACTAGTTAAAAACTGCACCACTAATGTAGATTTTTTTAAAAAACATTTTTTACCTCACATCCGTGGTTTAGCACGAGAGTTTCTTTCTTTCTTTTCTTTAAAAAAAAAACCCAACTGGCACTATAATATAATTACTTTATATGAAATGTCCCCAAAGTCTGCATTTTTATAACTGTATGTTTCTCAAATATATATTTTTCAAAGCCAGTTTGGCCAAGTGGTTAAGGCACCAGACCAGAAAGCAGGAGATTATGAATTCAAGTCCTGCCTTAGCCATGAAAGCCAGCTTGGGTGGCTTTGGGCCTGTGATTCTCCCTCAGCCCAACTCTCACCTCACAGGATTGTTTTTGTGAGGAAAATAGGAGGAGGAAGTTGTGCATGGATATGTTCGCCACCTTGAGATATTCGTAAAAATAATAAAGGCAGGAAATAAATAAACAAATAAAAAAACATCTTTGTTTGAATTTATACAGTGGCATTGATCTGAATGGGAATTTTTATTCTGATGGAGAGAATTTCACCATGGTTTTCAAAACTGGTCATGTTTAACTTAATGACTGTGAGTGATTCACTTAATGACCAGAGGGGAATTGACGTTGTAAGTCTGGCACAGTCACATGTTGTTTTATTTGACTGCGGTACTTAGCAATAACATTGCCAGTCCAAGTGCAGTAGTTAAGTAGAGCTTCCTGCAAATCAAGTATACACTTTCAATGGAAAACCTATTTATAGAATTATTTTTCTCGTTAATAATAATAATAATAATAATAATAATAATAATAATAATAATAATAATAATAATAATAATAATAATAATAATAATAAAGTAGGAAGGGACCTTGGAGATCATCTAGTCCAACCCCATGCTCAGGCAGGAAGCCCTATACCATTTTAGACAAATGGCTGTCCAGTCTCTTCTTAAAAACTTCCAATGTTGGAGCATTCACAGCTTCTGGAGGCAGGTTGTTCCACTGATTAATTGTTCTGTCAGAAAATTTCTCCTTAGTTCTAGATTGCTTCTCTCTTCTTTGTGGCAACCCCTGAGATATTGGAACACTGCTATCATGTCACCCCTTGTCCTTCTCTTCATTAAACCAGACATACCCAATTCCAGCAACTGTTCCTTATATGTTTTAGCCTCCAGTTATTCCTCATCCTTCCTCTTTTCATCAATTAGGATCTTATTTCACTACAGAATCCACTGGAGATTTTTTCCAGAGTTGACTCCTGGCAACTTCCTGGAAAAATTCCTGAAATTTTCTTGGCAAGGTTCTTTGGAAGTGGTCTGCAATTGCCTCTTTCTTAGGGCTGAGAGAGGGAATGGCTGGCTTTGTACCTAAGGCAGGACTCAAATTCAGAGACTCCCAATTTCTAGCCTGATGCCTTAATCACTGCACCAAAGTGAACTCTTGGGAATCCACTAATAATCCATCAAAGAAAGAAGGGAAAATGCAGACTGCACTAAAGCTTTTGCAAGGGGCACTTTGCAAAATGCATAGAAGCAATCAAATCCTCCAGAAGAAACAAAATAACAGAGTTGGAAGGGACCTTGGAGGTCTTCTAGTCCAACCCCCTGCTCAAGCAGGAAACCCTATACAATTCCCTTCTTAAAAACCTCCAGTGTTCGAGCACTCACAACCTCTGGAGGCAAATCATTCCACTGGTTTATTGTTCTCACTGTCAGGAAATTTCTCCTTAGTTCTAGGTTGCTTCTCTCCTTGATTAGTTTCCATCCCTTGCTTCTTCTCCTGCCTTCAGCTGCCTCTTCTTTGTGGCAGCCTCTTAAATATTGGAACACTGCTATCATGTCACCCCTAGTCCTTCTTTTCATTAAACTAGACATACCCAATTATTCCTATTGTCTGTATGCGACCTGATCAGATCTGTTGGAAAATGTAGCTGTTTTACCACCCAGAGGAGTTTTTTGTTTGCCTTAACTGAATAACATCACTGCTGTCAGTGACCAGTCAGATGTGAAAAAGAAACACAACACAACACAAACAGAACTGTGGTGTTTGTTTGTTTTTTAAACTGGCATAAAAATCTTAAAAGGAAGATGAGATTTTCCTGCATAAAACATTTGTGGCTGTAAGAAATTTTGCAATGTTTCTGGAGATATTAAGGTTCCAATCCAATAATATACAGCAAATAATCCTTGGAATTTGTGGAGTTTCCCTTAACAAGCAGAGTTGTGAAAGTAAGGTGCAAATGGAAAGAATATTGAAGGAACATGTGATTCAGTTTCAAGGTCCTCCAAAACACAACCGGAAGTTTGCAAGCTTTTGTTCTGTCTTCTGTCCAGTACTGGTAGTCCTTGACTTAGAACAGTTCATCAAAGTTACAACATAATTGAAAAAAGGACTTACGACCATTTCCCCACACTTATGACCATTGCGGTATCCCCATAGTCACGTGATCAAAATTCAGATGCTTGGGAACTGACTCATATTTATGATGGTTGCAGTGTCCTGGGGTCATATGATTACATTCTGTGACCTGATGAGCAAAGTCAATGTGGAAAACCAGGTTCATTTAACAACCATGTTATTAACTTAACAACTTCAGTGATTCACTTAACAACTGTGGCAAGAAAAGTCGTAAAATGGGGCAAAACTTATTTGACAAATGTTTCACTTAACAACAGAAATGTTGGGCTCAGTTGTACGTCAAGGACTAACTTATATCACGATATCTCCAATATCAAAGGCCATTAAAGCAGGCCAAAGAACCCAACAATGTGTTGAATACATAATACTGCATAGATAATTTGCTGGATTGAAGGTTTTTTTCCTATTTATATTCATCAATATATCCCATCATTGCTTTAAGAAATGCCCCTTTTAAATACATTACATCCCAATGAAAATATAAAGGCTTTTCCATCAATGAGCAGAAAATACCGGTATACCTCCCAAAATTTCTGGTAGGGTTGAACTGCAGATTCACCTATCTAAACTATGGTCACGCTTCTGTAAATCTCCATGTAATTAATGGCCTCTGACAATTCCCACTGGCTGCCCTTTTGTAAAACAGAACCCTTTTCTCTACCTCCCATCATTTTGATAATGATAGAAGATGAAACAATAACATTTCTCACTACTGTAGCAGCGTTCGCAATAAGGGCAAAATGATGTCTCCTTTTTCATGCTCTTGCACGTACATCCGTAGCCTCTTCAAATGTCACAAAACAGCTTAAATCGGGGAGCGTATTCCTCCCTTCAAAAGATTTAGGAATAATCTTCCAGTGACTGTGGATACTGCCATCAAGAGGAAACATTCTAGTTTAGGAAGAGTTAATGTTTTCGTGACTCTTTTTAGTTTTAACCATAAACCTACTGTCAAAGAAAAATTGAGAAACAACACTCTTCCAGCAGAATGTACCAAAAATAACATCCCAGTCTGATTTGCATAAGCAAGGAGATTATCCAGTATATGGAAAAGGCTTTTTATTCCTTTTTTTCCTTTTGGAAAGCTCACTTCACTAGTTTTGATAATTCCTTGTGTTGTTCTTCTCACCTCCCCAGACCTAGGATTTCAGTGTATACATGTCGGTGTTACTGCAAAGAAGGAAATATCAGCAAGGTGATAGAGATAGATAGATAGACAGACAGACAGACAGACAGACAGACAGACAGACAGACAGACAGACAGACAGACAATAGATGGTAGACAGATAGGTAGATGACAGATGATTGATAGACGATAGATAGATAGATAGATAGATAGATAGATAGATAGATAGATAGATAGATAGATAGATAGATAGATAGATAGATAGATAGATAGATAGATAGATAGATAGATAGATAGATAAAAGTTATAGAATATTAGTTGCATATGCATGGTATGTTCTGCTTTATCATGAGATCAAGTAGATTAACTTACAGTGAATTTACCGAAGAAAAGGAATATCTCTGATAGAAAAAATTTAACCTTCATATGTATATTTCTTGTTCCGTATTCATCAGCTTTGTTCTGTTTTTTTCAAACATGTATTTATTTAATAATTGAAAACATTTATGTTCTGCATCTATTCTGGCTGTAAACCATTCCACTCAAAGAATAGGTTTCTGTATGCAAACAGTCTGTGAGTATCTTTCAATCAATTGACCAGATCACTAGATTTTTATTAAAATCCTACAGAGGGGTCCACATGATTATCTCAGATTTACCATTTTGCTTCTATTCTACCCAACACTATGCTATGAAAATGACAGCATCTGATTGGATTTTGCTGCCTTTTTAGGTCCCATTACCTATCAAAATAAATTAGCATTGATAACCCAGTATTACACTGTCTATCTGGGAAGAGAGAAGCACAGCTCCAGATTTGAAAGATTACTAGGCAATATCTCTTGATCTCTCAGTGATTCATTCCAGTTTAAGAGGTGATAGCAGGTCTACTGGTTTTAACAGAGCTAGCCTCAGATTCTGATTAAAATGGCAAAGTTAGAACCAATCAATATATAATGGGTTGACTGGGAATTTTGAGAGCTATAATCCCAGGATACCTTCAGATTCCACAAAAGTTAATGTTATAAAAAAAATTTAAAACACAGTTCATTTGTGACGATGATGAATCTGCATACAGATGGGAAGTTGAACAACTGGCCCTGTAGGTGCAGCTGGAACCATCTTGAACAGAACACACTCAAAACTGTAGAGATGATACTGTAGTAGTTTTTAAGAGAAGCCCTCCTATTCTACCACCTCTTACAATACTAGACAACACAGTAATAACAGTAACCTTCAGGTTTCTAGGTTCTATAATATTTCAGGACTTAAAATGGACACCTAACATCAAAGACGTCATCAGAAAAGCACAACAAAGAATGTTCTTCCTGCGCCAGCTCAGAAAGCTCAGACTACGACCTGTATACTGCACGAGCCAGAAAGAGGGCTGTGAAAATATCTACAGACCCCTCACATGTTGGACATAAACTGTTTCAACTTCTTCCCTCAAGACGATGCTATAGGGCAGAGGACCCCAACCTTTTGGGCACCAGGGACCGGTTCTGTGGAGAGAGGTTTTTCCGCGGACCAGAGAGGGAGTGGTTTTGTGTGCTGCCTGCATCTCGCGGATGGGGCTTTGCTTGTTTGTGCGGACTGGTTGCTGGCATGCTGCAGCCCAGTACTGGTCCACGGACCAGGGGTTGGGGACCCCTGCTATAGGGCATTGCATGCCAAGACAACTAGACACAAGAACAGTTTCTTCCCCCATGCCATCACACTGCTAAACAACTAATTCCCACAATACTGTCAAACTACCTAGTAGGGCTGTATTACTATTATCCTTCTCATCTTTCCTGTTACCTATTTTCTTAGCTTCTTACGACTATAACTTTGTTGTTTGTATCTTATGATTTATGATGATTGCATTTTATGATTATGATCATGATTTATCACTTGTTGCTTGTATGTACACTGAGAGCTTATGCACTGGAGACAAATTCCTTGTGTGTCCAATCACACTTGGCCAATAAAGAATTCTATTCTCTTCTGTTCCGTTCCGTTCCATTCCATTCCATTCTCATAACATCAGAGTTAGAAGGAGACATTTAAGTCATTGAATCCAACCGCCAGCTCACTGCAGGAATCCAGACATCTGTGATATTTCTAACAAATAGTAGTCCAGCTTCTGATGTAAATAATCTGAATGCTGCCTGCAATTTTCTGAGTAATATCATCTGTCTGCATAAGACCAAACACTGTATTCAGTTTATAATATTTGGTCTTTTTCCAAGACCAAACATTCATAATTCCATCAATCACCATGAGATTTCATTCCCCCCCCCCCAGATTATCTTCATCACCCATCTCTTAAAATGGCAGAGATTGTTTGAATCATTTTTAAAATGTATTCCCAGAACTGCACTCAGAGTCTATAGAATGACTAGGAGCATCCTGTTAAAAGGTTAAAAAGAATCAGGATTTGGCCACTGTCCAGCCAACATTTGACCTCTTGAAATTCATCATATATTAGCTATTACTTGGTATACACATTCATGTGACCCTGAAGTTTATAATCAGAATTCTAAATGTGATCACTAAAATCTAGTCATAATGTTATCAACCATACATAATCATGATTCATGCTTCAATCTTTGAAATTCACAAGTTGCCTCCCTCCTTCCCTCCCTCCTTCCTTCCTTCCTTCCTTCCTTCCTTCCTTCCTTCCTTCCTTCCTTCCTTCCTTCCTTCCTTCCTTCCTTCCTTCCAAATTAAGCTTGTCTCACTTCACCTTCATTTTTAGAAGAGGAATTCCTCAGTAGTAAGAATTTGGTTCCTTAAGCATCCACTTTTTTCCTGCCAGTTCTAAAACCTTTTACAATTTTCCGATCCCGTTTCAACTGAAAATAAGAATTTTTTTACAAGGTATTTAATTGGGGGGTCCAGGTATCTGCTACTGGCTGTTGTGTACTTAACCAGCTCTCCAGTCGTTTTTCAACTGACCAGTATCCTTGATAATAATACGTTTTTAAAAAAAAAAACATAGGAAAGCACAGAAAGCTAAAGGTGACTCGGTTTAACGCAGATGTATGCCCCTAATGGATGAGCATCTCCAAAGGGCAACAAATCTTTTGGAGCAGTAATGAATACAGATTTTTGTCTTGCGCACTGCATGAGAGAGGAGCTTTTCATGCTTTCTCCCATAGAACTGCTAGGAAAATTGGACCCTAAGCAAGGCTGTGAGTCATTGATGAATACAGCTCCACGGCTTCATGCTGGGTGCTGCTGCGAGATCGGTAAAACACATTATAAGAACACAGAAGTAGGACAAGAATTGAAGGCAGATTATACCAGTTCGAATGTTGTTAACTCTACCAAAATGCATTTGTACAGAATGGTTCTTAAGTAAAAACAAAACAAAAGATCCCAGTTCATAATTTTGGATAAGCTATCAAAACGACAAAGCCACCTATGGGCTGGATTGCTTTTGCTATCAAGTTCCAGGTTTACGTCTAAAACTATAGTGCAATCATTGCTTGCATTGTTATCGCTGACCAATATTTATTCCGTCACCTGAATGGATTTCCCACTAGAAATGTAGGTTATTACAAACATAAAGCTAAACCAAATTAGTTGTCTTCGTACACAGAGAGATTTTTTTTTTCCTTGCCCAAGTGAATTGAAGTGAATTTTGCACAAACAAATTTGGCAATTTGAAATTTATTTCATTGAACTGCAAGCAGCTTCTGGTTCTCTTTTTCAGCTGGAAATTGAGAGATTGTTCTTAAAAAGTGAAAGCAGCTTACCAAAATCAATATACTTATATTAAATCTTCTTCCTAAATTGTCAAGCCATAATTCCATATCACAGCCAGCTTCTATTCTTACAACCATTTTGCACCTATTTGTTTTATGCACTGTGTCCTTTCCTGGATTGAGAGGCCCTTCTCACAGTCACCCCCTCCCCCCCAAAAATATTTGGACTACTGATTTCTATGAGACCATCTCTGAAGACTACTCAGAAGTTACAACTGGTCCAGAATGCAGCTCAGCATGAATTTATGGGTGTACCTAATTTTGCCCATGTAAAATTCCTATTCTACAATCTATGCTGATTACTGATCAGCTTCAAGGTACAATTCAAAGTGCTGGCTGTCACCCATAAACCAAGCACTAATAAAGTACATATTTTATAAGCAAAGTGCTCCTAGTTCAACTTAGACCTAGAAATGGCTTTCTCTTCTTGAAAGAAAAATCTTCATCAGGGTCCAGTCCAAGCCAGGAATAATCAAAATGGGGACTGCTTTAGAAAGAAGGTTGTAGTTTATTGAAGAGGAGAGCCAGACAGAAAGATGGCTCTGGAAAAACTGATTACATGTAGCAGGGAGTGGTGGGTTTTTATACCTTCTTGGGCTTTTGTTTGGAATTGTTCCTGTGGCATGAACTTTGACCTGAATCTGAGTGTGTCTTTCTGGTATTCTGATGGTGGTGGCTTAATCCTATTATGTCCCAAAGGTCATATCCTGCTTCCCTGGGGCTGTGGCTGATGAGTGTTGGATTTTTTTGGTGTGAGGGATTGTTGATTCTAGGGATCTTTATCTTTCTAATCCAATCTTCCTGGCTCCAATCTTTCTGATAAGATTATCACATCTGCATTTCTGCAGACCTGGTTTCTGTTTGGGGCAGAGAGACTTGCAGGGGGGGGGTTCTGCCCTTAAAATCCTTTGGGGAAACATATTTTGCCTTTTTAATATTTCCCAAAATATTTCTTTCTCTGGATTCTTCCCACACTCTAAAAACCCCACTTCAGTTGGCTTAGGCAATACTATCAATCAATCAATCAGAATAGAGGTGGAAGGGACCTTGGAGGTCTTCTAGTCCAACCCCCTGCTCAAGCAGGAGACCCTATACCATTCCAAAGAAATGGCTGTCCAGTCTCTTCTTAAAAACACGCACAACTTCTGAAGACAAGCCGTTCCACTGGTTAATTGTTCTCACTGTTAGGAAGTTTCTCCATAATTCCAGGCTGTTTCTCTCCTTGATTAGTTTCCATCCATTGTTTCTTGTCTTGCTTTCTGGTGCTTTGGAAAATAAGTTGACCCCCTCTTCTTTGTAGCAGCCCCTCAAATACTGGAATACTGCTATCATGTCACCCCTAATCCTTCTTTTCTTTAGACTAGCCATACCCAGTTCCTGTAGCCGTTCTTCATATGTTTTTGTCTCCAGGCCTTTTTAGTTGCTCTTCTTTGCACTTTTTCCCAAGTCTCAACATCTTTTTTGTAATGTGGTGATCAAAACTGGATGCCATATTCCAGGTGTGGTCTTACTAAGGATTTAGAAAGCGGTACTAATACTTCACATGATTTTGATTCTATGTCTCTGTTTACAGAGTCAAAATACTAAACAGAGTTGTCCAGTACTCTAGTGTTTGATAAAAACAAACTCTTCCTGCTTAGATATGTTTGGTGTCCTGAACTGCACCAGTTCATAACCTCAAAGACCTCATGGAATCAGAGCTATTACAGGCAAATTATTTAACTGACTCTTAAAAGTGGTATAATTACAAAGCAATTGCTTATATTTTCTCTTGCTCTCAGTGATGTTTGCTTTCTAATCAGCCACCTTAAAATATTCTTTATAATCTCCATAACCATTTTTAAAGATGGTGTTTCATTACATTCATGTTTTCTGTTCTGTTGCACGCTGAACAAATATCTGGTGACTATTTTCATTTGTATTGTATTTCGCGAGGTTGTTTCCCCCCCTTTTCTTTTTCTTGGAAAAAAGAAGTAAAACAATAGATCTGAGAAATCTGGATCTTTGGAAAAATACATATTAAGGACATTTAGTTGATGTGAGGGATTTTAAAAAAAGAAGAGTTCTTACAACTTCCTTATGCAAGCATCTCTACTTTTGTAAATAGAAATATTTATCTGTTTAGCCAGAATCTCTCATCTACAATACTGCTTCTTGTTTTGTTCTCATTCACCAATAGTTGTTTCCCTTCTTTCTGATGTTGTTGAATTTCAGCTGTCAACACATTTTTCCATTTAATCTTTAACAAAAGTCTCAATGTTTCGCGCCATTATTTTCTGAACTCTTTATTATCTTAATAGCTTTTCTCAGAATGCTTTCCAACTTAACTTCCTTGTTGAAGTAGTCTGTTTAAAACACAATACTCTAATAAAATCTCACTACTGTACTGTAAAATGTAGACTACACTGTCTCTTTTCCATTTCTTAGAAATAAGGTTTTCCTAGAATAAAAAAAATAATAATAATCAGGCCCTAAAAGATTTGTTCAGTAATAAAAAAAATGTTGGTTACGTATTGCTACATCTATACAAGGGTATTTTGAGTTTTCAAGTATGCTTACAAATTGATGTCTCTATTAAATAGGAATTTTGATTCTATAGCAGCTTGCCTCAATGATAGAACTCAAGATTACGGTACTGCAATGTGTGTACAATATATCAATAACCCTCTAGGGTAATTAATTCTCAACTGTGTGAAATTCAGCATTCTTTGTATCACAATCTTAAGGCTGTAGTGATAATAGAAACCAGGGATGTGAAACTTTCTTAAAAAATTCAAAGATAGTTGACTCTTGACTATGAAGAAGTCAAGCAATATTTTAAGTATCAATTGTATGTACTAGTAGGATGATAGGTTCTATCTAAACTGTACTGGAAATGTGATCAAGAATTTCAAATATCTTAATGACTAGGAAAGTACTAGTTTTTACCATCTCCTGAAGCTGACGTTTTGAGTTGAGAAACAGATGAAAGCTGCAATAAAAACACTTAGATGAATATGGTGAAAAAGCAACAAAACCCTACAAACTTCACAACTTGCCCTCATATGATGGGGTCCCATTTGGTCTACAGCTCTCAGCCTCCCAAAAGCCTTCTTCATCCTGGTATTCTTTGGATGTGTTAAGAGTTCAGCTCCCAAATGTTTAGCCATCACTCCCGATTTTGGAAGCTGAAGTCCAGTATATCTGCTCTGTTCCTTTTTTCATTGCAGTGATATCTGCAACGGGACACTAAATCTAATTCAATATGGCTCATAGTCCCATTATGCAAAAAAAAAAAAAAAAAAGTTTTGTTTTCACATTTATACCACTAATACATTTTGAAGGTTGTGCTTTTCATATCAAAGGACTCTGTGTGAAAGAGTTGGAATTAAAAATATGCAGACAGGCAGCACCATCTACTGGAATAGTGGCATTTTATATGAGGGAAACATTAACATTCCCAGGCATATTAGTTCTTCACATGCCAAGGTGGGACGTGTGGCCAACTACCTCAACCTACATCTTTCATAAAGGTCACTCACATTGTTATGCAATCTATATTCCTTCATCACCTTCAGGTAGTCCATGACTTACAACAGTTCATTTAGTGACCATTCTAAGTGATAACGGCACTGAAAAATGTGACTTATGACCACTTTTCACACTTATGACCATTGTGGTATCCTTTTGGTCTTGTGACGCATGGCAACTGATTCATATTTATGACCATTGCAGTGTCATGGGGTCATGTGATCACCTTTTGCGACCTTTGGACCAGCAAAGTCAATGGGGAAGCCAGATTCACTTAACAAGAGATTCACTCTTTTTGTTTTACCACACGTTTCTTAAAACACCCAGTTCCCATTGCATTCAACTTATTTTTGTGTTTCTCCTGACATATACAACTCTCTTTAACAGTGAGCAGAAGTTCATTTTTATATGTAATGCCATTTCCTCCTTTTATCCAGCAGCCATCCCCTGTAACAGACTAGACTCCTGATTACTTTTCTACCAGCATTTGTTAGAATAGAATAGAATAGAATAGAATAGAATAGAATAGAATAGAATAGAATAGAATAGAATAGAATCTGGAAGGGACCTCGAGGTCTTCTAGTCCAGCCCCCTGCTCAAGCAGGAGAACCTATACCATTTCAGACAAGTGACTGTCCAGCCTCTTCTTAAAAACCTGTGATAGAGCGCCCACAATTTCTGAAGGCAAGCTGTCCAGTCTCTTTTTAAACGCCTCCAGTGGTAGAGCATCTACAACTTCTGAAGGCAAGCTGTTCCACTGGTTTATTTGTTCTCACTGTCAGGAAGTTTCTCCTTAGTTCTAGGTTGCTTCTCTCCTTGATTAATTTCCATCCGTTGCTTCTTGTCCTGCCTTCAGGTGCTTTGGAGAATAGCTTGACTCCCTCTTCTTTGTGGCAGCCCCTGAGATATTGGAAGACTGCTATCATGTCACCCCTCGTCCTTCTCTTCATTAAACTAGACATACCCAATTCCAGCAACTGCTCCTTATATGTTTTAACCTCCAGTCCCCTAATCATCTTTGTTGCTCTTTTCTGTACCCTTTCTAGAGTCTCAACATTTTTTTACATCGTGGTGACCAAAACTGGATGCAGTATTCCAAGTGTGGCCTTACCAAGGCATTGTAAAGTAGTATTAATACTTCACGTGATCTTGATTCTATCCCTGTTAATGCAGCCTAACACTGTGTTGGCTTTTTTGGCAGCTGCAGCACACTGCTGGCTCATATCTAAGTGATTGTCCACTAGGACTCCGAGATCCCTCTCACAGTTGCCACTACTGAGCAAGGTACCACCTATAATATACCTGGCCTCTGCCTAGTTTCTGCTTGGGGGAGAGAGGCTGGGGCTGGTTTCTGGGGGCTGGTTTCTGTCTTTTTTTTTTTTTAAGATCTTCTCCATTATTCCTTTGGGGAAATATATTCTGCCTTTCTAATATTCCCCAAAATATTTCTTTCTCTGGATTCTTCCCACAATATGTTTTAGTCTCCAGGCCTTTGATCATCTTAACCCACTCTTATAACTTCATACAAACCCATGTATTTTTTTCTGCCTTTCATTTCATTTGTTAATTTTTGCTCTTTACCATTTACTTTGCATTCTCCATGTGCCATGCTTGTCACCCAATGAACCAGTTTGGTCTAGTGCAGGGGTGTCAGACTGCCGGCCCATTGGCGAGATGCGTCATGCCAAAACCGCGCCCACCCCATTGCCGTCAATTGAAAAAAGAAAGTCGCAATATGTCGTGACATGTCACGTGACATTGCAAGTTTGCCACCCCTTGTCTAGTGGTTAAGGCACCATACCAGAGACTCTAGAAAGAGTGCATAGAAGAGCAACAAAGATGATTAGTGGACTGCTGCTAAAACTTATGAAGAACTCAGGAATTGGGTATGTCTAGTTTAATGAAAAGAAGGACTAGGGGTGACATGATAGCAATCTTCCAATATCTAAGGAGTTGCAAAAAAGGGGGTCAGCCTATTCACCAGAAGGCAGGACAAGAAGCAATGGATGGAAACTAATGAAAGAGAGAAGCAACCTAGAACTAAGAAGAAATTTCCTGACAGCACAAACAATTAATCAGTGGAACAACTTGTCTCAAGAACCTGTGGGGGGCACCAACAGTGGAGATTTTAAAGAAGAGATTGGGCAACCATTTGTCTGAAATGGTATAGGGTTTCCTGCCTGAGCAGGAGGTTGGACTAGAACACCTCCAAGGTCCTTTCCAACTCTCTTATTCTGTTAGAAAGTAGGAGACCATGAGTTCAAGTTCTATCTTAGCCATGAAAGCCAGTTGGGTAACTTTGAACAAGTCATTCTCTCTCAGTCCAACTCACCTAACACAGTTGTTGTTCTGGGGAAAATAGGAGGAGGAAGGTTGTATGATTTACTCAAAAGGCCTTTTCTCAAAGATATTAATTGATAAATCTCTTTAGAAAAGTTTTTGTAAAATCTGGATTCATGCTCCAGCAACACTGAGCTACCGGCATCTTAAGATTCAGAGGTTGTTTCCAAAATCTAGTACCAAGTTGTTCAGATATTAAAAACAACAAAATTCTTTCCAAATTATTTTTGAAGCCCCCACAGAACTGATTTCTCATTGTCTTCTGGATTTTTTTTAAAACTCCCTGGCATTTCCTGGTGGTCTCATATCTGAATTCGGCTAACCTACAGCCCTGTCATCCCCAGCTCAGAAAAAATCGACCAGGTGCTGCCACCTGCTGAGCCCGAGCACTACAATTCCCATCAACCTCGGCAACCCCTCAGCTGTGACTGACAGCGGCTGCAACCAGCAAAGAGGCTGGGAAGGGAGGCGGGAAGCGCGCGAGCGAGCCGGGTAGACCGGAACTCGAAGCTCCGCGCGGCGGTTGCCAAGGCAACGCGTTCTGGCTGTTGCTAAGGCAACCAACGGCGGCCCCGCAGCCGCGACGGCCGAATTGAGGCAGGGGCGCCATGAGTAACGAAGCCCGCGGAGGCGATGGCGGCAGCGGCCCCATCATCGGTTCTGCCGCTTTGGTGCTGGCCGAACTCGACTGGGACGATGGGTTCGCCATTCCCGTGGCTAACGAAGAAAACAAGGCGCTGGAGGAAGAGGCAAGGGAGGGGAGGGGAAGCGGCGGGTGGGGTGGGGAACTCAAGGCACGCTTTATTTGGATGCCAGGGTCCGGCAATGGAGGCTGCAGGCCAGGAAGACAAAAAACCTGGTTCCTCTCGAGATGAGTAGGGCGATGAGGCGGTGTCCGTCTTCCTCATTTATATTTCTGCCCGAGAACGAGAGCATTCTCTTATCTCTTGTGTATCTCCAGGGAAATTGTGTGGGTGTTAATTTGCCCAAACAAATTTGCCCAATTTGCCTCAGCTAATACTGTAGCAGTATTTCTTCCCTGTAACTCAGGATAGCCATTGAGATAAGGAAAACCCGCTCCTTCTTGGCCCTGCTTTGGTTTCCCCCCTTCTTGTTATCTCCTCTGGAGGGCTCTCCTTCCAACCAGCTCTAATAATAATTATCATTACGGGACAGAACCGGAGTTGCGTGGCAGATGCATTTATAATAAATAATCTGCATATTGAGGTTCTTGGGAAGAACTTCATACGAAAACTAAGATCAGCTAAAGAGCCAGTAGCTGTGATTTCACATTGTTGGAATAATAATATGATGATGATGATGATGATGACGACTCGATAGGTAGACAAAAATATCAAATCCAGACTGAACATCTGGCTGACTGTGCGATGATCAATAATAATAATTGTTGTTATTTAAATATATGTGCTGCCCAGCTCTGATTCTGCCTCATCTTGATAGGACTGATGATGGAAGGCTCCCTCACTTTCCAGTTCACTAATCCAGACTGGAGTGGCAAACCAGATTTTTCCCTGGTTTGACATCAAAACTACTGGGACTCAGTATACTGATTCAGAACATGGTCCATTTTGTTTAATTCTATGCATCTATGCATATAGGATGTAAACCTGTCTGGGTGTATTTTTATTTATTTAGCATATGGCATCTACAGAGGTTATACAATCACTGATAAACAAATTTGGTTTAAATAAAGATTGTGTGTGTGTGTGTGTTTGTGAATATATAATTAATATATAATACAATATAATATATAATATAATATAATATAATATAATATAATATAATATATAATGACAATACAATATAAGAGATAACATATTAAATGAAGATAAACCATAATAAAATCACCATAATATGAAGCCATAGAATTGCAATAGGATAGATGTTATAATTCGATATCTAAAGAAGCTAACAATTTAACTGCTTCTGGTGTGATTGCGGTGAGATCATTCCAGGTGCCTTTCCTGAGGGCACATTCTTGGACTATCTGGGTAAATATCTACTGTATAGGTGCATATAGCCCAATAAAATGGGATAGTGAATACCATGGGGTGTATGTCTAAATAAAATGACTGTTTATGGTACAGATTTAGATTTCCCACGAGTAAGCTTTTTCAGTGGCAGCCCTTTGACTTAGGAACTTCATTCTAACGGAGATACACTTGATGCTGTCTTTATTGTCCCACTTATAGGCATTTTACAGGCATTTTCTTCAGATCTTTTAATGATTTAATTCTATTGTGATATTTTTAAAATTTTACTATTAGTTTTACAGTGGTTTATACTGTACATTTTATCATTTTATCTTACATTTTTACACAATGTAGGAATATGTTTTTATTAATGTTGTTAAACTCCCATTTGAATTGTTTGAATTTGGTTGAGAATTATTTTTTTTAAAGCATAAAGTGTGGGAAAAATATTAAATTTCTTCCAAATAATCTCTGCAGAGGTTTATCTTTGCAAAACAAGAATATTTCCACTCCACCATAGTCATGTTGTTGTGTGCTTCCATTTTCTGATATTTTAAAACATTAAATGTACTGATTTTTGCTTTACAGTTGCAAAAGTTGCAAAAAGAAAAGGCAAATTTGCAAAGTCAGTTGTCCGACTATGAAGACCGTGTTACAGCAATGTCCTCACACTTGAAAAATGTCAAACAGGAGTTTGATTTGACACAAGTAAGTAAGTGGTTGTAGATTTTGATCATCTGTACTGTAAAGCACAATTTTATATGCATTCATTCTGTTGTAAGCCTAAGATTTTTGCCATAAGTATTATTCATTGATCCAACTTTTCTCTGTCATGGAATCTGGCAACATACATAAAAGTCTGAAGCAATTTCTCACCCAAGTATTGACCAGACATAGATCTTTTAATTTCAGTAAGTTTATTGCATTGCACAACTTAATGAGCAGTTCTAAGCAGAATTACTACATGATAATTTTAGTATGTGCAATATGATTCAAAGCAAACATGCTAACTTGGTGTATGAAGCTGTAATCCTATGCATAACAATTTGAAATTAGTCACATAGTGATAGTGACTTAGCCCTTTTAAAACAAAACTTAGCATGGAGTTTCACTACCCCAAATCAGTAGGAGTTATATTTCCCCCCCTTTATATAAGGCACTTGTTATGTCTTTATTTTGCATTTATATTTAAATACTGGAAAAATATTCCCTTAGTTGTATTTATAAAATCTGTAGATTCATTTCTGCTTCATATTATTTACCAGTAAAGTTTATGAACATTTTATATAATCAGAGGCAAAATAATAGTATATAGTTTTGTATATGTGTAACTAAATTTTAAATAATTATAAGATGATAGCCCATAAAACAAAAAGGAGCTTAGTTACATATTGGATTTATTATGTTAGTTCTAGATAGATAACACCTTCATGAATTTGTATGGGAAAGGAATGTTGTTATCTGGTAATATGTTTATTTATTTGTTAAATTTATATGCTGCCCAACTTCCCTATAAGATGACTCTGGGTGGCTTACAGATCATAAAAAGATAAACAGTAAAGCAATTAAAATATTAAAAATATGCAAATTAAAATTTTTCATTTCTATATGCAGATGGAAAGAACACATAAATACCTGCTAATTCATAAATCCATTAAAACCATTAAAATGCTCACTTGAGTCATGCTTCCTGGCTGTAAAGTTATATGAATATAATTAATCCTATTTTTCTTCCGTTCTGGGCTACAGAAAACTACAACAATGGATTGAAAATTGCATCTCAATTTTTTCTGTGCCAAGGATTGAAAACTGATCTGAGAGAGTCAGTGTTGATCTCTTCTTATAGAAGATTCATATGTTTATATAAATACCAATTAATGGGCTTATTTCAATTATACAACAACATTCCTTGGGTATCTTGCTTTGATTTTTACATTCTTCTTAAATTTCTAATACCTGAACAAGAGAATGAAACTTTAAAAGTAGTTTATGGATTATAATGGCTCACTAAACTGGCGAAGTAGTGAATAACCTTGTTATTTTAAGTCTCTTTTCAGAGCCAGGCAGAATGAAATAGAAACTGAGCAACATTTTAAAGCTGTTGCAGAGAGAGAAGTGGGCCGCCTGAAGACTGAGATTCAAAAGCTGGAAAATGATGTGGTCTCACTAAGAGAGAAGAAAAATAGTCAGGAAGTATGTTTCAAATATTTCATTACGCACCTGAAAAATATCTTGTCAAAGACTAACCCCCCCCCCCCAATTCTTATTCTTCAGCTGTGTTGCTGTAAAGAAAACAATACAACAGTGCATTTATAAGTGGTTTTTTGCAGCAGTCATTCCAGTGATGCAAATATTTAACAACGTGCTCCTCGTGTTTGAATAGAAGATGGAAAACTTATTCATAATTTTCTCTTGGTCTAGCAGTTGATTGGTCTTATTTTAATTATCCGTATGTTATCTGTTCTTTTTTTAATTGGAGATACCAGGAATTGAGTTTGGAAGCTAGTGCAAAATATATTTTATATCATGGAGTTATAGACAGTATGTGTGGGGGTGTGCGCACGCGCGCAAACACACATTGTCTGCAGCATATACAAATATATTGTGATAAAATGATATACACACACACATATATATACATTATATACATATACTGTACATACATATATTGCACCTTATAGGAAAGAAAAATAATTGGATCAAAGAATCTTTAGGCAAAGGCAGGATTCAAATTCTTACCCAACGAGATGTCCTCTTAAGTGCACTACATATCCCCACCTAGTGGAGAATCATGGGGTTTGTAGTCTAGAGTGTTCCAGTCTGGGAAAGCTGGATTTAAGTATTTACTGCTTTCCCAATTCTAAGTTTTTCCTCAGGAAAATTACCTCAGTTATATCTGATTGCCTTAATCTATAGAAATCCTTCTTTGTATCAGTATTTAATCCATTTTATAAGGATAAAATAAGGTTGGGAGTTTTAGAAATTCTAGAAAACCTTGGAATATTCCAGATCATGTCAATTGTAGTGTGCAATTTTGGAATAACTTCTGGATCACTACTGGAATGGCAAGTTCAGGATACCCAGAAGAACAAAACATTGTTTCCAGATAGAAGGTGTTGCATTTTAAGTACTTAGGTTGTTATGTATGCCTTTCATTTTGTTTAACATCAGAGTTAAATACTGAAAAATAAATTGTTCATATTTAATAAACCAAAATTAATTATTTGTATGACATGTAAATGTGGCTGTGTTCAGATTAAGTTAACTAAGTTTTTGAATCACTTGGTGACAAATAGAGAACTGTCAAATAAACATTTAATTCGGCCATTGTTTAAACTGAAGGTTTTTTTACCAGATACCAGACATAAATTTGCTACAGTGTAATAATAACAGGCTTATTGATTTAATAACTATGAATATTCTCTTCATCTTATATATTTATTTCTTTTCACCATCAATATTAGAATAATGTTTTCAAGCTGAGTCAGAAACTGGAAGCCTTAAGGTGCCAAATGAACTGGGACCAACAAGCTTTAGAGGCTTGGTTGGAAGAATCTGCTCATAAAGATAATGATGCACTTACAATCCAGAAATATGCACAACAAGATGATGGAAAATTAAGAGTATGTATATTGTATTTCACATAAAGTTATAAAATATGCCATGCTAGTTTTATTTTGATGGAAAACCTCTTATTGTATAGCATCAGGTTGGATAGGAAACTAATATCAAATTAACTAGGACACGGGAGATGTGTGAATGTCTAGAGAAACTTGTTGCTTTTTATTTTAATGAAGACATTAAGAATTCTGAATTTGAACAGAACATCTGAGGGTTAGATTATTAAAACCTTTACCACTGGACCATTTTGAAAACCTGTTGTTTTTTTTCAACTGGGAAGAAAATAGCAGATTCATTTTTTTTGCATTTCAAGGAGAAAGATAATTGGAATGATAGCTGGAATAGCCAGTGTGATCTAATAGTTAAGTGGGTTAACTCAGATTCTATTCTACCTCTCAGTCTTTGGTCACAACCTGAGTCATAGGGCTTTTGTTATAGGGAAATAAGCTGCCAAGGAATATAATTTGTGTATCTTTTCCCCTATGGTGTTGGGTCAAATTAAGTCTGCCCATCACTATTTAATTAAAGTAAAGTAAAATATGTAATTACCTAGCTAGGCGCGTAATATCCATTCTAAATCTTTCTTGTAGTGAGCCAGTATGGAACAATTCTTTGTGAATTAATAGAAGCCTCTCTTACATTTTACCTACATACATACATAGAGATAGATACAAATACATCAACATCCTGTCATACCCATCTTCTTGCATTTTCCTTTTTCCCAATGAATATTAAATGAACTGGGAGATAAAGGGAAGCTATAAGGGTTCTCCCATGATTATAGATTATTTCTGTTATGGGAACCAAGGAGCTTAGGCAGAATTCCCCTCCCAGTATTAAGGCTACTGATTCAGCTCAGGATCACTATTTTCAACAGAAAACAATATCAAAGGAACAAGGGTCTCCCCCCCCCCCCCCCCCGGCTGATAACCTATCTCCAGATCCGTTGTTTCCTACTGCAATTATCAGAAACAATCAACAATTTAGGTTTTACCTATTCAGCTGGGGGTATGGGACCAGATCAGCAGAGAACTTGTAGTTAGTTTCTTAACTGTCATCTACTTGTATTAATTGGCAGATTGGTGGGAAATACATGTCGATAGTTTCAAAAGCCGTAGTTTTTGCAGATATGTATAGATTATAATAATCTATAATAGATTATTATAGATTTTATATATATATATATATAGATTATCTGTTACTCTTGCAACAGATAATCCAGACAACATGAAATGAAACACAATATATTATAAATATTTTTACTATACATAATATAAAATGCTGTTATTAAGTATTGAGTAAATTGATTGGAATAGTTCATCTCCCCAATAGCTCTCTATTTAAAACAATATATAATAAGGCTCAAATAAGGAACTAAAATAGTCACCATGGCATAGGGCCTGGTTATTTGAGGAACCCCCTGTTTCCCATGGTATCTGCTGCCTGATTCAGTCTGGCATGTTTGGCATGTTCCAGGTTCCTTCAATTAAACAGTGTCATCTACCAGGACCCCATAGGCACCCCTTCTCTGTAGCAGTACCTCCCTCTAAGAGGTTACCCCTGAGATTTGAACCACTCTCACCCTACTGGTGTTTGGAAGGGCCCTGAAGGTTTTTTTTTTTTTTTTTTGGAAAGGAAGCATGATTGAAGCCCTTTTTTTTACTTTTACTTTGTTCCCCCTCTGGGCTAGTTATCTGTGCTATTTTGTGGTGGGTTTTTAAAAAAATATTTTATTTGCTATTTCATAAACAGTCGGTGCCACTGTTTCTTTTGAGATTACTGCTTAAAAGAATAAACTTGATTATTCTTTATTTTCAGAAATTGAGTCTACAAATCGAGATGCTGACAGCTCAGTGTAATAATAAACACAGAATCCTTGACAACGAACTTACAGAAACCTTAGCTTCTCAGGTGTGTTCACAAACGCATTTAGAACATTAATGTCGCTGTAACATTTTAAGGGTTGCTTGTAAGTAAAATATTTTGCTAATTGGTGCCCATTCTCTTTCAGATCGAATTGGACAAAACAGCCGAAGACTTCCGCAGAGTTCACCAAGAAAGACAAAACCTTATCCGACAGTGGGAAAACACTATAGAGCAAATGCAAAAAAGAGACCAAGAAATAGATAGCTGTGCCTTGGTATAAAAAAAATTCTTGGATTTTGTTTCTGAATTATGGAATATCATCTGACCTAATGAGCCTTCCTATATGTATATGCATATGTATATAATTTTTAATAACTGCTATGTTTTTGTTATGCAATTTATTCTGTATTGCCCATTTTGTGAGATCACCAGAAAAAAGACAGTGCTGCTTTCCTAACTTTACTTAGAATGTGGCTATTTGGTTTATTGCATATTCATTCGTTCATTCGTTCATTCGTTCATGTTCTGTCGATAGCTTTTAGCACAGGCAAGAAGGGCAATCCGTGCAAAGGAAAGTGTGCTTAAAGACAAAGTCCAATTTTTGGCGAATGAGAGTGGGAACAACGTAGAGTATGAGAAGAGAATTTCCATTGCTGATCGACAAGCTGCCAAACTGAGATTAGAATACCAGACAGAGGAAAATAACAGAGATGCACTCCAAAATGAGGTAATTTAAGCATAAATCGATATATGAACAATGGACTTTATTATCTTTTAGGTTAGAATCTATGTGTAAACATTTCGTTAGTACTGATTCTGATTACAGAGTGAGAAAAGGAATCTTTTAGAATAGGAATAAGAATAGAATTTGAATAAAATTAGTGTAAGGATTGTTTGCTTATTTCGCATTCACACAAAAGCTTTGGATGACAATGGTGCTAAAGACGTAGATGCATTGTAAAATTAAAGAAAATGTTTATGTTCCCAAAATATTATTTTTTCCAGCATCAAATTATTAAACTGCAAAATTGTTTAAATATTTTAAAAAATAAAATCACTGTATTTCCCAAAAGGGCAAACAGCATTGTTCTTTATGAACAAAAATGTTCCTTATAACTACACTTCTTTAATTGTTTAGTTGGATACACTGAAAGCTACTGTGGATGGGACAGCTTCTGAACTAGAATCAATGAGAACCACTGTAACCAACCTTAAGAAAGAAATCCAGGACAAAACTTTAAGGTATGTATTAATTAAATACTTTTTTAAAAAAAAACTGAAATGGACCTTGAACAATGCTGCACTATAACTTCACTAGGAAGTCTGATTGTCATCTACTAAAATCTTCCTTATTTACGAAGCTAACTATCTGGCTATGTGCTTTAAACTTCTTAAATTTATGAGATAACCTAACAGCTATAGTCACATAACACACTTAATTTGACTATTAAGTTAGTCCATTTTGTCGATAAATAGTATATTTAACCAGGAAATATTTAACGAGCTGAATTTGCACAGCACAATAAGCTAAATCTAACTACGTTTAGCCTGCTATACTGTATGCATGCAACATTTCATTTTTAACTGGCTTAGTTAAATGTTGGGCGGCTTGTAGATCAGCGGTTAAGATACCGGCTGGAAATCTGGCAGCCCAGGTTTGAGTCCTGAGCACCACACGGAGTGAGCTCCTGTTTTTACCCTAGCTCCTGCCAACCTAGCAGTTCAAGAGCATGCAAATGTGAATAGATGAATAGGTACCACTTTGGTAGGAAGTTAACGGCACTCTGTGACTTCATACCATGCACTCTGTGACTTCATACCATGAAATGTCTTCGGGCAGCGCTAGCTCAATAGCTTTGAAACAGAGATGAGCGCAAACACACATACACACACGCAAACACACACACTTATAGTTGGCAATGATTAGTGGAGTAAAATCTGCAAGGATCCTTTTTTTAATTAAAGGTAGTGTACAAATCTAACTCGTATTTGAACTAAGTAGAAATCTTAACAGATAGATACCTAGCTAGTTAGGATAGCTTCAGATGAGTTTTGATTGGACATTTACAGAATTTGACTAACATTAAACAACATCTTCTGACGTAAATCTCTTATGTTTTCCTTCCATTTTCCATTAAGAAGGAGAGCCAGATTTATTACATTTGTTAATAAAAATTATAATATTAGTAGCCCTTTGTGCAGGAGCAAAATGTCTGATTCAAGATTCAGTGTAATATGGATTAACCACACAACATAATAAAATCTCACTCTCACAGAGAGAGAGAGGTCTTTTAGTTGGATTTATGTAACTTTGACTGCTGATTTTAACTACATGCTAGCTCTTTTCAGATTACTGGGGTTTTTTTTTATTAGCTATCTTGAATATCCTGGGAATGGAGAGGTGTTAATAAATTGAAATTAATAATATTATCTAATTCTCCCCAGAGTCAGTATTAATATGGCTTGCAGACATAAGCAGATTTCCATCAGATCTCTTTTAATAAAAGCTTTTTAGTGCATTATAAAATGGAATTTTATAATGGCTTTTAATATATAATGGCTTTTAATATGGCTTTGTCATTAAAAAATATTTTTAAAATGTCCAATATTTGTCTTACACCTAATAAGCAAAACTGATTTTTAACAGTTATTTGAATAATTTTAATTTCTGTAATACACTTTTTCATTTTATAAACTCTGCCTTAGGCTAAACTTGATTAAGGACCAGAATGAAACTCTTACAAATAAATTGAAATTTGTGACATACCAAGCATTAAGTGAAGAAGAAAAAGCATGCAAAATGGAGGAACTATTAAAAGACAAAGAAAAAAACTTGAAGGTAAAAACACTATTTCAAAGAGTCTTGCAATCTGTTTGTTATTTTTTTTAAAAGTCTGCAAAATACTATTTAAACAATTGTTGATTTGGCCAAGATGGGGAAACCAGAAGCTCCAGATATCGCAGGCTATGTAGATAGATGAAGCAAATAGGTTTTGCTGTCTGTTATTACTATCACGTGACATGTAGGAAGTTCTAGCAATATTTTTATAGGAATTGGTTGTACAACAAAATTCTCAATGATTATTGTTTTACTTTTTCAGATGTGCCAAATCATAATATTGTAATAACATGACAAGACCTGTACTCTAATTGTGTTTTTTTGTCTGAGAATTATGTACTTGGTTCACACATAATGTTAGATCATAATTTGTTTCAATCATGGTTTGTTGAAAAGATCATAAAGGCCCGATTAACAAAATATACCAAGACAAAATCCTTGCTTTATAAACCGTAGTGGCTGGATTCACACCTTACTCCACAGTAAAAAAAATAAACTGCATTGTGGATTAGCAAGATGCTCAAAACTATTTATGTTATTAAATATTAAATGTCATTGTAATCGAATGTACTTTAAGCCCTGACCTGCAGACATGTAAAATTTATTTAATGTGCATTAGCTATCTACAGGTAGTCTTCGACTTACAACAGTTCGTTTAGTGACTATTTGAAATTACAACTTCTGACCGTTTCCCACACTTATGACCATTGTAGCATTCCCATGATGATGTGATCAAAATTCAGACAGTGGGCAACTGGCTCATATTTATAACAATTACAGTATGTAATTGTCATGTGATCACTTTTTGCGACCTTCTGACAAGCAAAGTCAATGGAGAAGCCAGATTCACTTAACAACCCTGTTACTAAATTAATAACTAAAGTGATTCACTTAACAAATGTCGCAAGAAAAGTCGTAAAATGGGGCAAAATTCACTTAACAAAAGTCTCAACGAGCTCAATTGTGGTCGTAAGTCAAGGACTACCTGTATAGATCCTTAATTTTTAAAAATGAAATTCCTAAAATCATTTATATGGTGCAAGTTAATTCAGCATACTGTAGAATATATATATATATATATATATATATATAATTTCAAATAATGTACTCAAATCTCTGGGTATGGGTGATTGATAACCCAAGATAATGCAATGTAATAATTCCAGTTTAACACGGGTGAATCATTCTCTTCTACAGTGTTTTTAGCTGGAATATAGCTTTTCATTAGAATTAATTACATTTGTTATTTGACATCTATTAATATAATATGAAAAAATACAGTTTGAAGATTATAAAGATATGGATAAATTTGTTTCTTTTCTTAAGACATACGTGGTTTGCAAATCAGGTAGACTTGATGTTTGGCCTGCATTGTTGCCCATCAAGAAAATAAGGCAGCCAGAAGGTAGGAAGAGTTAGGCTAAAGGGATATAGCTCATCTGAAATAAAAGGGAAAAGAAAATATCAATGAAAGAGGATCAGGGATAATAGAGCCGAACAGCTCCATACTCTAAAAAAAGCATAGAATTTAACTAAGATACTGAAATAGTTTAAGCAAAACTTGGTTCGATTGACATCTGACTTAATTTTTACAACTTCAGATTTAGGAAAAAATGTATAAAATATTTATAAAGTATTAACATATTATAATTCTAACATCAGGAGAAAGAGGCACAAGCATTACAACTGAGAGATGCACATTTCAAGAAAACAAAGGACTTGAAAACACTTACGGAAAATGAAAAGAGTATCACATCATTAATCGAAGGACATTGTGGTCAGAAAAAAAATCTTCAGAACCGATTACGGCGGCTGGATATACAAGCACTTAATCAGCAAGAACTCATGTATAATCAGGTAAGGTTTGTTTGTATGCATATCTGTAGATATATGAACTTCATTTAATCTTATAGCAAGATGGCAGTAAGTCACAAAAAAATATGCATGAGTGGGGAAAAAAACACCCCTAACAGAGCTTTAAAATCTGCTGTGTGCCATGGTGGTTGATTTTAATGTCTTTTCTTCTTTAATGTTTTATGATGTAAGCCATCCAGTGTTGTTGGATACGAGATGAGTGGTAAATAAATTTTCTAAAATGAATGAATGAATGGAATAAATGGAATTCCATTTAATTTCAAATCAATGTTATAAATTGGGTTGTGCAGTCGACAAACCAGTTTTTTTGTAATCACTTCTCTTGCAGAGAAGTTACACGTATAATTCTCTTAACAAATAATAAGAATTGGATATATTCATCTCTTCTGTTCTTTCAAAAATTTACCTTGACTGCTTCAAATTATTTCTGAAGGAATGTATCCAAATCTTGCTATTATTTTATGTATAAATCATGTGCACCACTTTGAAATCACTGGTGGTCCTCGGATTATGACTACTCATTTAGCAACTGTTCAAACTTGTCACAGCACTAAATAAGCGGGACTTATGACAGTCCTAGGACTTTTTGCTGCTTCAACATGTCTGCGGTCACATGATGGCAATTTCCAAAATTCTCTGCCTGTCCCGTGACCACGTTGCTTAGAACGGCAATTCCAGCAGTCCCAGTTGCCATGGTTAAGTGAGGATTGTGCAGGTCATAAAACGAGACTTAATGTGACTACAACTTCTGACCGGCCTGCAGGAAGTTGGAAGTTGTAGTCACATGAGATCCTCATTTAATGACCTTCATAATCCTTGCTTAATGACGGCAACTGAGGCTGACAGAATTGCCATGCTTACAATTGACATAGTAACGTGATGTCATCGCTTAGCAACGGCAATTCCAGTCTCAATTACCGTCATAACCCGAGGATTACTTACGCAGCTAGAAGCCTCCCTATTTAGGAGTGCTTCATTATATTTTTAGCAAGTTAATCATCAGGGATTTTTCTACCCTTTCTGCTAATTTTTTTCTTGCTTGAAATATTTGAATAGGATTTTTACATACAGCAAGTGGAGAGACGGCTGTCACGTTTGAAGGGGGAACTTAACACAGACGAGAAGCAAATTTTAGAAACCAAACTTGCTGAACTAATAAAGATAATGGATGAAAAGAAACAGGCATTCAGTACTTTACAATCACAGGAAAAGAAACTTCAGGTAATGTGATTTTTTTCCCATGAGAAGATTCTTTTTTTGCATTATAGTAATATTTAAAGAATCGTTCATCATCTACATTAATCCTGTTTTCCCTGAAAATGCCACAGATAGAATGGAATGGAAAGGAAAGGAAAGGGCAGAGAGGAAGGAACAGGAAGGAAGGAAAAGGAGGGAGAGAAGGGAACAAGGAAGGAACAAGAAGGGGGAGAGAGGGAAGGTAGAAAGGAACAGGACTGAAGGAAGGAAAGGAAGAATGAGAAAAGGAGAGAAGGAAGGGAGGGAGGGAGAAAAGGAAGGAATATGAGGAAGGAAAGAGAAGAAAGGGAGATGGGAGGGAAGGAAGAAAGGAAGGTTTCCAATACTTCAATATTAGTTAAAAAATTATCTCTAAAATGATGACGCAATGGGTCACAGGTTATCTAATATAACCCAACACAAAAAACAGTAAGCTGAGATATTGGAAATCATGCCTCCTAACATGGACGACTTTTGTTTAATGCATTCCTGGTTTAAACTAAAAGGAGATTTTGTATTTGTTTCTTTTCAGAGTGAAATCCACTTTAGCAAGTTGGCCATAGATAAAACTGGAGAAGAAATGGTTGGTTTGAAGACTAGACTGGATGAGATAAACCTTTTCACAGATAAATCAGACAAGTTATTAAAAAAAGCCCGAACAGACAAGCAGGTGTGGTTATTTTTCAAATGCTATGTATGTGTTTTGAAAAAGCCCTTAATCTACAACAACTTGGCTGTCTGGAATGAATGTTTTTGTCTTGTGCTGTCAGGCTAATTTGTATATTTTTATGTCACACTTGTGGGCGTTTTATCTTCTTCAATGGTTTTAAAACGTTATATTTTGATAAGCCTGGGCATCTTAAGGGGAGTCGGGTGGAGTGAATGGAAACATCTGGGCTATGATGTCATCACACAAAGGCTGTGACTTGCATCTGACCTCATAATGCATATATTCTTTCTGTCCTATCAATGGAAGGATCTGATGATTGAAGACAACCTCTTAAAACTGGAACTGAAACGTGTAAGAGATTTGCTGTACAACAAGGCAGAGAAAGTTCTTTGCCTTGAGAAACGGAAACAGCAGTTAAAAACAGCAATGGAGGAGAGAACTGCCGATATCAAAGTTCATAAGGAAATGATTGAGACTCAGACACGATTCATTGAGCAAGAGCGTCAGACTCTGAGGTAATCACTCCACGAAGCTGAGAGCAGCATCTGCTTTCAAGAGAGTATCTACTATTCAGAGACTCTGTAAGAATTGCCCAGGTCATGTATTCTGTTTTTGAGCATCTCCTAATAACTTAACATTTCAACAGCCTCTTAAACTGCACGGAGGAACAACTTGTCCATTTCTTAGTGGTTAGAAAATGCTCCGCATCAATAGTTTAGTGAATACAAGTATTCATAGTTCAGAACAACCGACAGTACCTTTTATTTTCTTACGCTTTCTTTGAAGAAGCTGTAAAGCCTCTCATTTAATTTGTCGTATCACCTAAGCCAGTGATGGCGAACCTTTTAGAGACCGAGTGCCCAGACTGCAACCCAAAACCCACTTATTTATCACAAAGTGCCAGGGTCGCATCAGCATTGTGGTGCCCTCGGGGGGGGGCAGGGAGGCGCCTCTGAGTGCTGCCTCTGGCACGCAAAAAACGGGGGTGCAAAAATGGGCCACCGTGCTGCAAGGCGCAAAAATGGCTGCCACAGGGTGCAGATACAAGGCGCTGTACCACGCAAAAACGGGGCAGGGCTAGTGAGTATCATGCAGGCACTAGCCCCGCCCCATTTGCAGCGTGTGCGTGCTTGCGGCCCCGTGTGCGCATGCACTCATATAAAATGCTTTCCCCTCCCTTTTCTTGCAGTCCACCAATCGACAATAGTTGGTGACCTCTGCTCTACCACCTCTACTCGAGCTTGCTAGTCACCCGCTTCGCCTTTGTGCTGGGTGGGGCTCCTGCTCCGGGCGGCGGTGGCGGCCTGATGGCGGTGGCCTGGTGGCGGTGACGCGCGTGCCAACAGAGAGGGCTCTGAGTGCCGCCTCTGGCACCCGTGCCATAGGTTCGCCACCACTGACCTAAGCCGTAGTTTCTTGCTGTGATTTAGTGAACAAGCCATAGAAGTTTGATTAACATAACATGCTAAGTCCAAAGCACAGGGGTTGGGTAAAAGACGAAGCTAAATGGAACACTTTCTAGCTTACTTGTGAAATGTTGAACTTGGCTACTATTTGGTCAAAGGTCTGCCAGCGAACTCGGTTGTTGAGAGTGATCTTAACCCGGGATTTGCTTGCTCTTCATCTGCAAGCTTTTTTGACATTGCATTTATTCATCTTTTCGTAAAACATTCTTGCGGTCCCTCAGATTTCCTTTATGTTACATTAAAATGCAGAAGTACAGGTAGTCCTCGACTTAAAGACCACAGCTGAGTCCCAAATTTATGTTGCCAAGTGAGAAATCTGTTAAGTGAGCTTTGGTCCCATTTTACGATTTTTCTTGCCACAGTTGGTAAGTGAATCACTGCAGTTATTAAGTTAATAGCAGGACTGTTAAGTGAATCTGGCTTCCCCATTGTCAGAAGGTCGCAAAAGGTGATCACATGACCCCAGGACACTGCCACCGTCGTAAATGTGAACCAGTTGTCAAGCGTCGTGAGTGTAATTCATGGTGACTATGGGGATGCGGTAACGGTCATAAGTGTGAAAACTGGTCATAAGTCACATTTTTCAGTGCCATTGTAACTTCGAATGGACGCCAAACGAACTGTTGTAAGTCGAGGACTGCCTGCATGGCAGAAGCAAATGCTTACTCTCAAAATTCTCTCCTGCAGAATTCTCATATCGGGAACTTAAATGTAGAACAGAAAAGAATCTAAAGCACTTGACAGTAAATTACCAGTCACAAGTTAGGGGCTAGAAAGCCCTGTTTTTTCCCCCAACTTTAAATAACAAGAAACAAGGCTCTGTGTGCAGCGGGTGGTTAAACCCAACTGGGAAATGAACACTCGGCCCGCTGATCTGGCAGTCGTTTCCCCACCCTCCTTTTCCATCCACAACCCACGCAATAGGAAATTAGAGTGATTTAGTATGACTGGAGCTTACTCTTTCGCCAAAGAGGCAGACTCTGTGTTTTTACGTTGATAATTACATTACTAATTGGCACTTGCATATAATTTGATTTGAGGTTGTTTCCTGCTGTTGCTCATTCTCTTCTAGCAGTGGCAATATTAAGATATAATCAGCAGGGGGCAGCTTTTGCAGCTGCAGGACTGAAATGCCAATCTTTAAATATTTGGGTAAGATTCACTAGATAGTTACTCCCCGTGATGCAGGGATCTGCAATGCAATACCGTTTGTTTTTTCTTTCTTGGAAAAAGTAGGGAGAATTGGGAGCGCACCTTAATTATTGCTGTATCACTCCCTCTGCTTAGAGTTCATCCTCTGTCTTATTGGAAGCGGAAACTACCTCCCAGTTGCTTTTTATAAAGTTTGGGACTCACAGTTTTGTGAAAAGGCAGTGTGTCTTGTCCCTCCATGTTATATGTTGGTCCTGTTGAACTGTCAAATAATATTTAGATGATTTCCTCTAATAACGTCCATGATTAAGGAATGTGTTCCCAGTTGCCCTTCTCTAATTCGTTTTACAGGCTTCCATGTTTTAAACAGAGTTTGAGGACACAGGATCAAATAAAAAGAGGGCTCACTATGAAGATTTAAAAAGACTTGATTGAAAAGAATTTAGTTATATGCTTCACTGCTAACCATGTTCTGTGTCTCTTTTACAAAAATGAAAGGGTGACAGACAGACCTAGTTTTTTTTACGGGAAACCATCTCATGTTTGAGATGTGTAGTCTCAGTTGATGCAGTTTGTAAGTTCATAAATAAAAGTAAAACACTTTTTTTCCCTGTCAAACATCTGAGTTGGCTTATTTTTCAATTTCTCCCTCAATTAGTTCAGAATTTCACGAGCGACTGAGTAAAATTGAGAAACTGAAAAGCAGATATGAAATTATTACCATTGTCATGATGCCTCCAGAAGGAGAAGAAGAGCAAACTCAGGCTTATTATGTTATCAAGGTAAACTTCTTACTTAGATTCAATCTGATAGCTTGAAAACTGTTTTTTTTTTTTTAAAAAAAAAATTATTGGGATGCTGACTATAATCATGAAATAAAGAGAAGCTACTTAAGAGAAAGACCGACATATTGAGATAAAATTAAAGTGAAGAATTATTTTTCTGACAACAAAAGTAAGTAGGAGGAAGTCCGTAGTGTATCCCAGTTGTAAAATATGATTTTAAAAGCTTGACCATCAAGAAAGCTGAACAAAGAGAAATAATGCTGTTAAAAGAGAAATTAAATCTCTAAATCTAGAGCAAATAGTCGAGAATATCTTGGACTGCATGAAGAATAGATCATTCAGTATTAAACGAAAGTAAGACACTAGACCCAGTAGAAAGAATAACACTAAAACTAAAACTTAAAATATTTTGGATACGTAATGTGAAGGCAAGAGTCATTGGAGAAGTCCCTGAGGCTTGGAAAAATGAAGGCACACTTGGAAAAAGAGGCCAGCAGAAGATAAGGAGATTAGATGCTGTTACCTGAAGTTGTTACTAAGCAGAGTCTTAGAACTTAAGCATTTTACTCACAGAGTAACTTCAGCTTTTCTTTTTAACATAAATGTTTATTTCAAGGCTGCCCAGGAGAAGGAAGACCTTCAGCGTGAAGGAGATTCCTTGGATGGAATGATCCAAAAAGCTGAGAAAGAATGTGTAGCCCTAGAAAATACTCTGCATGTACTTAATAACTGTAACAGCAACTACAGGAACTCATTCAAGCAAGTTGCAGATAAAAGTGAGTACATTATGGCTTTATGTGCAAGGCAGAAATGTCAGGCATAAGAGCAAAGAAGGATGAGAAGGAACTATATTGAGCGTGGTACATGCAAATGTAAATAGAATGCCGTTGTACTAAACCCTCGGGGACTAGAAAAGATCTAGATATGACAGTACCGTTGTGATACAATGCCAGTTTTGGTGGAGAAGATAATAATAATAATAATAAAGTTGGAAGGGACCTTGGAGGTCATCAAGTCCAACCCCCTGCTCAGGCAGGTAACCCTATACCATTTCGGACAAATGGCTGTCCAGTTTCTTCTTAAAAACTTCCAGTGTTGGAGCATTCACCGCTTCTGGAGGCAGGTTGTTCCACTGGTTAATTGTTCTAACTGTCAGGAAGTTTCTCCTTAGTTCTAGTTGCTTCTCTCCTTGATTAGTTTCCATCCGTTGCTTCTTGTCCTGCCCTCAGGCGCCTTGGAGAATAGCTTGACTCCCTCTTCTTTGGGGTAGCCCCTGAGATATTGGAAGACTGCTATCATGTCCCCCCTCGTTCTTCTCTTCATTAAACTAGACATACCCAATTCCAGCAGCCGTTCCTTATATGCTTTAGCCTCCAGTCCCCTAATCATCTTGTTGCTCTTCTCTGTACTCTTTCTAGAGTCTCAACGTCTTTTTTATCGTGGTGACCAAAACTGGATGCAGTATTCCAAGTGTGGCCTTACCAAGGCATTGTAAAGTGGTATTAACACTTCACGTGATCTTGATTCTATCCCTCTGTTAATGCAGCCAGCACTGTGTTGGCTTTTTTGGCAGCTGCAGCACACTGCTGGCTCATATTTAAATGATTGTCCACTAGGACTCCGAGATCCCTCTCACAGTTACTACTATTGAGCAAGGTACCCCCTATACTATACCTATACATTTGGTTTTTCTTGCCTAAATGTAGAACCTTACTTTTTTCACCATTGAATTTCATTTTGTTAGATAGCGCCCAGTGTTCAAGTCTGTCCAGGTCCTCCTGTATCTTAAGCCTGTCTTCTGGAGTGTTGGCTATTCCTGCCAGCTTGGTGTCGTCTGCAAATTTGATGAGTTCCCCATCTATCCCCTCGTCCAAATCATTGATGAAGATGTTGAAGAGCACTGGGCCCAGAACAGAGCCCTGGGGCTCTGGGAATCAGATATCCAGGGCATTCTGTGAATCCTGACTTGCTGGATAGCTTTGGGCAAGTCATTATTAAAAGTATAGCTTTATCTCCTAGAGCTGTTGTATGGATATGTCTGGAGTAGATGGAATAGGAATAGGATATAAATTGGATAAAGATACATACTATACATACAGAGGTGCGTGTGTGTGTAAAATACCTGTGACTACAAATGAATTTTTTGGTGTAGAATGTGTTTCACTTTCCAGTTGCATTCATAATTTTCAGGACTGAGTAATACTATTTAACTGCCTGATTGGGCAACCATCTCCTCTCCCCCTCCCCTTTTTTTTTCTTTTCTCCTAACTGCAACATGTATTAGGATGAAATCTTCAATATATATAACAGAATAACAGAGATAGAAGGGACCTTGGAGGTTCTCTAGTCCAACCCCCTGCTCAAGCAGGAGACCCTGTACCATTTTAGACAAATAGTTGTCCAGTCCCTCCTTAAAAGCCCTCAGTGTTGGAATACTCACAACTCTTGATTGTTCTTACTGTCAGGGAATTTCTCCTGGGTTTCAGGATGCTTCTCTTGTCAAGGCTGCTAACATCGAATGTTATGCTTGACAAAATATATAGATGCAGACATTCACTATTTAACCTGTGTATTACTTTAAGAGCCACTATTAGATAGTATGGGGGGAGGGAGTGAAAGAATGTGCTGAGAACTATTTAGCCATAACAATATCTCAGCACAGCGTCTTCAAAGAATGAAATGTGAGAAGATAGATAGTATGGCGGGAGGGAAAGCTCACACTTTAAACTAATTGGGAAATGTGATTTATGACTTGTTACATTGAGGGAGGAGGAAATGCTTAGACACTGTGGAAAGAAGGAGGAGACTTTAGTTTTTGGCTTCACTTTATGCGTGCTGAAGTAATGTTGCATAAATAAAAGAGTTTTCTGGACAAAAATGTATCAGATTTCTTTGGATTGCATCTTTACTTCAGAATCTTCACATCTCTCTTTGTTCAGTTTCCATCCATTGCTTCTTGTCTTGCCTTCTGGTGCTTTGGAAAATAGGTTGATACCCCCCCCCCACTTCTTCTTTGTGGCAGCCTCTCAAATATTAAAACTCTACCATCATGTCACACCTAGTTCTTCTTTTCACTAGACTAGACATACCCAATTCCTGGAAACCTTCATATGTTTTAGCCTTCAGCATTCCCCCCCCCCAATCATCTTTGTTGCTCTTCACTGCATTCTTTCCAGAGTCTCAACATCTTTTTTATATTGTGGTGACCAAAACTGGATGCAGGATGTGGTCTTACCGAAGGCATTATAAAGCGGTGGTATCATAATTTAGCATATATAATATAGCATAAGCTATATTTTGGTGATTTGGCAGTGCTAGGCATAGATGACCCATACCTTTGAGGTCTACAAAATACAGCTGACAAAAGAGAATAATCTCACTAGTATTTGGTCATCTATACTATCTCCCATCTCTTAGAGCAGCTAAAATGGTAGTTGTTATTTATAAAGTATACAGAATGGCTAGCATAATGATGTTACCTAGGTTGGGCAATGAAACATCTGCAAGAAAACAAGCAAGCTCAGAGAGCACCAAGGACTCCTCATTCCAACCCTGAGCTACAGATATTCTCCTTTAAAGTCTACACAGCTTATGGACTGTCTTGCAGTATTAATAACATTTCTTTTATTATTGAATCTCCTACCAACATGGGAGCCCATGCTGAAGAGCAACATACAGATCTCCCACTGCCTTTGGTTATTTCATCATGCAATCACTTGAAAACAGCCAGAAATGAACAGGCTGGGTAAATCACAACTGCAGGAAAAGGAGGAGCTGATTGTAAATATTTATCTAAATATGGCCCACCAAATCCCTATTAAGGAAAAGCCTTGTAAAAATACTTGGTAGCTAGGAACTGAAATGCAAATGGCTTTTGGGGAAATAGTTTTTTTCTTTTGATCTGAGTAGCAATTTTTCATATTATGAAGTATTACCAAAATAAAATAATAATAATAAAAAATTATTGACAGGGAAGGACAGTGAATTCTGCACTTAGAACGAGACAGAAAGTATTTAATTGAAAGATTATTTAAAAACAAAAAATCTTCCCTATTCATAGAGCCCCGATATTAACAGTTACTACTTCAGAATAATGGAGGTCTGGAAAGCTACTTTCTTTAAGCCTTTGCTCCCTCTGCTGGCTCTACTATTTATGATTATGCATCATTATAATTAATATATGATTTCTTAAAATAATGTAAGGTAGCATAAAAAAGAAAATGATTTTTTTTTAAAATGAAAGTTTACCTAAACGATCTTGAGCTAACTAAATGATAATTAAGTAGTGGCTAAAATGTCTTCAAAAGCCCATTGACATTTAATTCATTGCATTATATATCATCCAGATTTGTATAATGTATTCCGTATAGGAAGAGTTATTGCAGGCTAGCTGTATCCATTTCATTATGTTAGAAAGTAGCTTCCCTCAGTGGAACACATAGTGGCTTCAATATCCAGTAATACTTCATAGGTGAAGAGCATAAAGAGAAAACGAAACTGGAAGAAGAGAAGAGAGCTACTGACGAAAAACATCGATATAAGCGAAGGCAGATCAAGGAGCTTCAGGAGGATATTCAGGTAAAGAGGCGACTGGAAGTAATTTTCTTCAGATCCTGGTGCATTTTTCCTTAGAACACTCTATTCATATCTGCCTGCATTCTCCCACCCCTTTGTGTATTGTGACTTCACACAAACATGAAAGTACTGGGCTTGTGTCACAAAACGGCTGTTTTTCAACATTTTGAGGAAAAGTGTGAATCCTACAAATGGCTTTGGACCCGAGTCGTGCCCAGTGCATTTAAGTCCAAAATCAGTGTGCAGGTTGGATATTTTAGGTGGGCTTTTAGTAGTAGTAATTGCAGGAATAGGTTATGGAAATATGAGAGTAAACTGCAGTCTCAAATGTTGTAAAGATGATATCTTTTTCTCACACCAGAAGTGCCTAAAATATTGTTACTCTAGTCTAGTGGATTTTATATTTTACATTATTTCACTCCTAAATAGATGTAGGTAGTCCTCAATTTTACAACCAGAATTGAGTCCAACATTTCTGTTGCTAAGTGAGGTGTTTGTTAAGTGGATTTTGCCTCATTGTACGATCTTTCTTGCTACAGTTGTTAAGTGAATCACTATAGTTGCTAAGTTAGTAATATGGTGGTTAAGTGAATCTGGCTTCCCCCATTGACTTTGCTTGTCTGAAGGTCACAAAAGGGGATCACGTGATCCCGGGATACAGCAATGGTCATAAATATATGCCAGTTGCCCAGCGTCTGAATTTTGATCTTGTGACCCTGGGGATGCTGCAATGGTTGTAACTGAAAAACTGTCATAAGTCACTTTTTTCAGTGCTGCTGTAACTTTGAACAGTCACTAAATGAACTGTTGTAAGTCGAGGACTACCTGTATTGACATAGTCCAGTGGTGGCGAACCTATGGCACGGGTGCCAGAGGCGGCACTCAGAGCCCTCTCTGTGGGCACGTGCGCCGTCACCCCAGTCCTAGGCCTTCAGCTGGGTTTTATAAAACCTTTTCGCTTTAGGCCTCCGCCGCCGTGTGCAAAAAAAAAAAAGGTTCAATCAGTCAATTTCAACTTCTCGCGGGAAAAAAAAAGATCTCGCAAAGTTGGAATTGATTGATTGAACTTTTTAGTCCCACCCAGTCTGCCGTTACCACCGCAGCCATACCCACCCAATGGGCCACACCCACCCGGCACTCGACGATGCATAAGTGGGTTTTGGGTTGCAGTTTGGGCACTCAGTCTCTAAAAGGTTCGCCATCACTGACATAGTCCATAAAAAGGAACTTTTCAAAGTTGATACATGAAGAAAGCAATTTTTTTAGTTTCAGCTAAAAAATAAAAATAGGTTGTTTTTATTATTTGCGTCTGGGTTATATCTTCTAGAAAGAGGAGGCAATGCATATTCAAGCTATAGTGTTTATTTATTCATATTTATTTTATGTTATAATGATTGCTAATTGGATAGTTTCAAAGAAATGTCTAAAGAGACTTAACATATACATTTGTTTTTCTAGGCTATGCAAAACAATCTTGATACTCTTGTGAAAAAAGAGGCCCTCCTCCAGGAAAAACTGAAAGATAAGCATGCACATGCTTTGAAATTAACCAGAGAAGTAGATGATCAGAAGCCCAGACTAGAAAGAGTCTCAAAACAGGTTAGTTTAAACTACGACGATATATTCAATTTAATTTAGAACTTGGTAAAATCATAGTTGGGGTAAGCACGATTGGTTGTAGCTAAGATAAAACATTTTAATATAAAAGTTAACTGGCATTTTAGCATCTAGTATTCTGCTTTAAATCTTTTGCTGCATGTCTAAAAAGGTTGCTCGATTATCCCGAGAAATCCGAACACTACACGACACTCAGTCGCAGATACCAGAGGAAAAAGACATTGAACTTCGTGCACTGAAGGACTTCAGCAAACACGTAGATAAAATGCTGATTGATAGTTCAGAAGCACATCCAGAATTACATAACGTCTTCCAAAAGTACTTTGGACAGGTAACACTTCAGCTGTTTTAATAATTCTTAATTTAATGCAAAAACGCATATACTTGCCCTTTAGTAACAACGTGTGAATGTCGCACCAGATCATTTTTAATAAGTGTCTTTAATGTGTTCATCACAATACCAATAGCACTTAGACTTATATACCGCTCCATATTGCTCTCTCTAAGCGGTTCACAGAGTCAGCGTATTGCCCCCGGGTCTTCATTTTACCGACTTCGGAAAGAGAGAAGTCTGAGTCAACCTTGAGCTGGTCAGAATCGAACTTCTGGCAGTGAGCAGTGAGTAGTGAGTTAGCCTGCAATACTGCATTCTAACCACTGCGCCCACCATGGTTCCTCATGCTGGCTAGAAAATCTGGACTTTGTAACCTCAACATATTTATAGGACATCAAACTGGGGAATGCTGATTTATCAGATCATAGAGATTCTGTTTTACAATGATTGTAGCTTGCTGTATCATCAATATCTGATATGCCCCTAATTCTGATTAGTGACCAATCAACTTGAAACCATAGATAATTCATTTTAAATTTAGCATAGTAAAGGTGAAGCAAAATTTACTATAGTAGAATCATTCAAAATGAAGGTAGAGAAGTAAAGAAGGTTGAATAACTCAGTACTTTGCTAAGCTATGCAGCCGTTTTAATTAGCACCATAAAATAAAGGCAGTGTTTTTATTCCTATAGATTTATAGCAGACTTCATCCCACCTCTGTTTATTTGTTTGTAGGCTTCATTGCATCTTCCTTCAGTTTCCGCTTCTCGCCTCAGTGTTCGAACTGCTCACGGCTCAACTTCCGGCGCGTGAGTGAAACCTCTTGAGTCAAATAATGTAGCTACGAATGTGCTTAGAGATGGGTGTGTGTGTGTGTGTGTGTGTGTTATAAAGAGATTGCCAATGACTTGTTTGTTCCATAGGGAAATACCGGGAAGAGTTAAATCAATCGAGAGTTAACACCGCAAATTCTAAATTGGCCAGTACATGATGCAAACAAAGCAAATACAATTTATAGAAATAAATGGTACCTGCTGGGATGATTTCCATAATTATAATATAGCAGTTGTAAGTTACAATTTCTTAATAGGGAGGAAATAGAAAGGGCGGAGCATCTTTCATTCTACATTACAAGTATCCAGATTTCATTAGTCCAATAATACTGGGTGATATTGTAGAAAGGAAGCTCAAAAAGCATCAGGGTTCCTTTAAAATAATTCAAACGTTCCACTATACAGGTGGTCCTCGACTCGCAACCATTTGTTTAGTGACCAAAGTTACAATGACACTGAAAAAAGTGACTGATGATCGGTTTTCACACTTAACGACCATTGTAGCAACCCCGTGGTAATGGGTTCAAAATTTGGCTGCTTGGTAACTTGCATGTATCTATTGCAATAGCAGTAGCATTTAGACTTCTATACTGTCATATATTTCTGACAGCTGCCCTGTCCTGGGGTCATGTGATCACCATTGGTAACCTTCCCAGCCATCTTCCGACAGGCAAACTCAATGAGGGGAAGCTAGACTTGCTGAACCGTGATACTAACTTAACTGTAGCGATTCGCTTAACAACCGTAAGGTCGTAAAATGGAACAGAACTCAATTAACAACTACCTTGCTTAACAATGGAAATTTTGGGCTCAGTTAGGATTGTAAGTTGAGGACTACCTGTAAACAATTCTAACGAAGGGGGGAAAAAATGGAAGACAGCAGAAGCAGCCAATGTGGTTGCCAAAAAAGTTGAGTGAAAATCTGAAAACAAAAGGGGCATGTAGAACTGCAGCCTTTGTTTGTTTGTTTGTTCATTTGTTTATTAGATTTGTATAGCGGTCCATCTTAGAATACAACTCTGAGCATCTCACAACACCAATAAAACCCAGAATGATAAAACTATAAACACAAAACAAAATGCAGCATCTCAGCTGCCCACTTGGGATGTCCCCTAACCCAAAGGTTCCCAACCTTTTGGGCACCAGGGACAGGTTCCGTGGAGAAAGGTTTTTCCATGGATCAGAGGGGGCGTGGTTTTGTGTGCTGCCTGCATTCCATGGATGGGGCTTTGCTTGTTTGCTGGCATGCTGTGGACCGGGACCGGTCCACGGACCGAGGGTTGGGGACCCCTGCCCTAACCAACTCGATATCCTCATTCTACCCAGGCACCTGGGTAAAAACCCAGGATATGGTGGCCTTCCGAAGAGTATGAGGGAGTAAGATTGAAGCTTGAAATAGCTACTCCCTGATCATGTTTCTATCTACCTATTGTAGATGAGTTTAAGAACAGATTAAGTGTATCTTAAAAATGAAGGGACACAAATAATCCCATCTTTAAAAATAGGGAAAAAACAATCCAGGAACTACCATAGAGATTGAACGGTAAATATGTTGAAAACAGTAATTATCAGACTTGTTGACAGATTCTGTCCGACTATCCCAGGGGTAGGCAACCTTGGCTCTTTTATGACTTGTGGACTTCAACTCCCAGAATTCCTGAGCCAGCCATGCTGGCTCAGGAATTCTGGGAGTTGAAGTCCACAAGTCATAAAAGAGCCAAGGTTGCCTACCCCTGGACTATCCTCATAGACTCTGATATTCAGAAATATTCCCTTACATTTTGTAAACGTTTGTAGTTTGGATCAAAAGTGGGTTTCATTGGCAACTGAAGAAATTTAAAATAACTTACCATTAATATGATTATTTAATAAGGCATCTTTATGGTGGTAAGAACATTTTATTTTGTATTTCACTTGCATGTTTTTTGAGTAACGTAATGTAAATCGCTTGTTTTTCTAGGTCCGTTAAGAGCTCATATTCCGGTCAACCACATGTCAAAGTTGTGTCTCTGACTTTGGACACCAGTCCTGAACCTTCAGGTCCAGCTTCTCGTCCTTCTAGCCAGGGTAGCGCCAGCACATCCTCTCGTAGCAAAAGCCCACATTAGGGTTTTGTTTTTTTCCTGTTGCAAAGTTCTCAAGAATTCAGAAAGTTATCTGCTAAGCTACAGCATATGTTTGACTACACAACTAAAGTTAATTTATGTGATGGTGAATGCATTATTTTCATTTGGAATAAATGTTTTAGGATGAACTCAAGTTTTCTTTTTATAGGAAAACCTGAGCCCTTAACAATAAAAGCTGGTAACAATCTTTGTAGAATGTCACAATCTCACCACTCCTCCAGAATTTATCTATCATATTTAGAAATGTGTATTTAACACTGTTTCAATCCTCCCACTTGAATTTGAACCAGAGCACCCCTAAATTTCAGGTGTTGCTGAACTACAACTCCCATAATTCCCAACAAACATGTCTTAAGATAACAGCTGCTAGGATTTCTCCTGGGCTATCTAAAGGGCCACTAGTCTCTTTCAGTGTTATCCAAGAGCCAATAAGCACCCCAGCTGTGTGTGCATTTTATCTTATGAAGGGAAGGAATAAATCAAGAAAATGCACTCTAGGTATTACCACCAAACATGCCCAACCAGATGTTAGAATTAATCTGTATTTGGCTTCACACATTATGCAAAACCTAAATAAATAAAAGCTCAAACAAGCTTTCTGTGAATACAGCCACTAGCTCATAAAGGTCCCTTAGTCTTGAGGGCCTGTGGACACATTCTGCATATTTATCAATACCATGGTTTCCCCAAAATATTGATCATTGGCCACTGAAGGACTGTGAACACCTCTCAATCTCCCGTTATATGTCTTCCATTCTCCCATGAAGAATTGAGATTGAGCTTCTTGACTAAGGTATATCACGTTTTATTAAAACTAATGTATAGGAGAAGATTTTATTTGAAGGAGGTGCAGTTGATCTGAGGCATCAAGTTCCTTCAGACTGAGAGTAAAACTGTGGCTCTTCTAGTTTTACAGAAAGTAAACTTTCCTCCCATTGAAAGACAAAAGCTGCAATGCTTTGCGATCTCTCTCTCAGAAACTGCTGTGATCAGCCAGTAGTTGCACTCGCCTAAGAGTTAACCTAGTTGCAAAATGGACCCATTTCCAAAGTACACACCGTTCACTAAAGCAAACTGGGTTTAACAAAACCTGCTGAGCTCCATCAGAGATGGAGGGAAAAAGTTTCAAATGTTTTGTTCGTAAGGAATTTATTTCCTTCCTCTCACTCCAGGATCAGAAGAACAAAACAGATGAGGTAGCAGTTCATGCTAAGTGTTACCACTAGGGCACTTTGCAGGAAATTGGCAGAAGGGAAAATATAATTTAAAGTAGTTTTCAAAGTTGCTGACTGGGTGTGGAGCTTAAGAGGGCCGAATGTGTCTGGCATTGTTTGCTTTTAGGTGGGGAAGGGATAAAGGGCACCATCATTTCAAGCACAAAGGTCAGTATTTAGTGGCATTATACTTAAATGGTCCTTACGAAGTCCTAGGACAGTGGTGGCGAACCTATGGCACGCGTGCCAGAGGCGGCACTCAGAGACCTCTCTGGGCACGCGCACCATGCCCCAGAGATGGCAACCGTCCCTCTTCAACCAGCCACCCGCTAACTCGCCGAGGTCCCATGTGGCCGGATGCATCCCAGCACCCATGCGCTCGCTGGCCTGTGTGTGCAGGGGCCGATGATGTCAGGCAGCAGCCGCCCCGGCCCCTGCCTCACCTTGCCCTGTGACAATGGCATCCCTGCCCTGCCTCGCCTTGCCCCGCAGGACGAGCCTCCTGCCCACCACCCCACCTGCCAGAGACCCCCTGGATCTCTCCCAACCCTGCCTGTCCCCCACAGGCGTCCCTCCCCACGAGCAACATTGAAGTGATCATGCCCACCTTGGCCACACCCACCCAATCTGCCATGACCACCACAGCCATGCCTACCCAGCGGGCCACGCCCACCTGGCACCCAGCGATAAATACGTGGGTTTTGGGTTGCAGTTTGGGCACTTGGTCTCTAAAAGGTTCGCCATCACTGTCCTAGGAGTCCTTGGAGCCCTGACATGCCAGCGGCCTGGAGGCCTCATGGGAAAAATATTGGATTGGTGGTCAGCTTAGGGATGACCTTGACAGCATAAGAGAGGTGAGGAGCCTCAGCTTCTGCAAAGGTATAGGCTACAGCTGTTGTGGAGGCCAAAGATTTGTTCCTTCTCTAGAGGTTGGAGGCTGGTTTAGATCACTGAAGACAGATCTCCAGCTTTGGGGACAAGGTGATTAGATTCTCCTCCCCCCTTCCAATCCTATTAGCTTGTTTTGGTAGGTTTATGGTTGATATTTTGCTGCTTTGACCCATTGGGTCCTTTATATGATTGGTCTTTTTTGACTGTAAGCCTTGAGTCATTTAGAAGTTGGGCACCTCAAAACTTCATAACAATTGTTTGATCCTCTTAGGCTACCTTTGTTGAATTCCAATATTGTACCTTCTTTTTCCTCTGTCTTGGGAGCTACTAATTGCTAAGAATGCGTACTCAAAAGTGATTCCTATGAACTCCACCTTTCCCACAGGGATACTTTTAAAAAGTGTCTTGGTTACTGGTCAACTACCCAATGACCTGGTAGGTGAGGAAAGAATTGAAGATCTACAATGGCTGCTTTCTGTGCCATGAATTTCTTAAAGCATCATCGGCTTTGCTCCAGAATGCCACTTCTTCTCAAAACATAATAATAATACTATTAACACTTACTAAATGTTGCTGGGCCTATTGCAGAGCAGAGTCACTTAAAGCCATCTTTGAGCTTCATAGCTAAGCAGAGCACTAGTTCCCTGTAGCATTTACTGTGTGTGTTGAATGTATCTGGGCCACCCTATTGCAGGGGTGTCAAACTCGCAATGTCACGTGACGTGTCACGATGTATTGTGACTTTTGCCATTGACAGCAATGGGGTGGGCGCCGTTTCACCATGATGCATCCAGCCCGCGGGCCGGCAGTTTGACACCCCTGCCCTATTGCATCCCCTTCCTCAGCCAATCCTCCTGTATTGCTTATTATCCAAAACCTCCCAACTGCCCTGCTTAGTGGTTGCGAGTAGTAACTCCACATGGCATTTTAGAGATTCTTCTTACCCAAGCCAACCTGACTCCTTGTTTCTTCTGTTCTATCAGTGAATACAGTTAGAAAAAACAAATGGGATGTACAGGATAAAAGCAACACATACACAAATTTGAACACACAACCTTGGGGTCTTTAGATTAGCGTTAGCAGAGGCTTCCCCGGGCATAACTGCCGCATCACGTCCCCTTGTTTTGCAAGTTCTGAATTAAAATTTAGGAAGCAGTAATATTTTTGTAAAAAATTTAATAGTAAGACAGACTATATACATTGATGATATACATTAAAATATTTTCAGTTAATTTATCAATACATGGTTATATTATTAACAGTACAAAGTAACAGTCATCTGTACCTTGGGGGGGGAAATGTTTTAAAGTGCAATTTTGATGCCAGATAGCACAGGTGGCAGTCTTTAAGGGTTGTTCAGCCAGGCATGCCACCATACCTTAATACCCTGACAGCATAAGAAACTCAATTGAAAAAAAATGCAACTCTTGCACATTTATCAACCTTGACCACCATAAGACCTGTGGACTTCCAACTCCCAGAATTCGCCAGACAGCCGTGCTGGCTGAGGAATTCTGGAGTTGAAGCCCACAAGTCTTAAATTTGACAAGGTTGGACACCCCCAGTTTAAATCAATACCTAACAAGCAAATTTAAATAAAAACCTAAAAGAGTATAGAGTTGTCAAGTGATTAAAAAGCAGATACTTTCCCGCACCTGACTTAAATGTTTTTCAATTCACTGATTTTTCTGCTTGCTTCCTTTTTCCCTTTCAAATTCAGCAATCTGATTAAATATATTGAGTAAGTTCTGAGGCAGCTGTTTTTTAGCACCACTGCCCAATTGTTCTTTGCCGTTCAGCACAGCGTCATCTCCTCCTTTGCCTCTTGGAGAGTCTCTTTCCCTGATCTTCGATTCTTTCTCCCGTTGACCCCTGGCCACCTCGGCTCTACCATCCGCATTGTACCTACTAGGTTCATTCATCCATCGGCTGGTATATTGTTTGTAACGTTCAGCGGATTTGGAGGAGTAATCCGACCCTGTGGGGGACGTGGAGTACTTGGCTTGGCTTGGGCTGAACCTGTGATAACCCTCCCTCCTGCCCAGCGCTTTTTCCAGCCTTCCTGAATCACTGGCCTTATTTCTGTCATCAGAGTGTCTAGGGAAAGATCCTGTACTACTATCCTTCCTATCGGAGGAAGCTCGGTCTGACCTACTCTGTCTTTCAGTCTGGCTACTATCTGACCGAGTCTTGGACTGATGGTGAGAATCCCTAGAATCTTCAAACTTACCTCCACCGAGGTCATTTTCGGCGTACATCTTTAAAAACCCACAATCTCCTCCTCTGTCTCTCACCTCAGGTTTTTGATTGGCTAGCCTGTCTTGCCTCTCTAGCAATTTTTCCACTTCGTGCTTTTGATTAAGGAAAGAAGCAGAGGTATTGGCGGGAGGGGAATAGCTGTCCTCTTTCCCACTCAGATGGGAAAACATCCTAGACGTGTGTTTTTTAGAGCTGCAGGAGGATTCGGACCGGTTCCGACTCCTTTTCTTACAGTTTTTGTTATCGGAGGAGGAGGAGGAGGAGGAGGAGGAAGAGTAGGAGGAAGAAGAGGCAGACTCATCTGATGAAGTACCACAGGAGGAGGAAGAAGTTGACTTTTTTCTTTTCTTCTTCAACCTAAAAGTTTTAATTAATCATGAGGCACTGCAATTAAATTTCACAATGAGGTTGTGCGAAAGCTTCAACTGCTGAGCTAGCAAACGTTTGGGTATTAATAGGTAAAATACGAGGATGTAGTTTGACTAGAGGGGCAAAATTCTGGGTTTCTTTCAACTACATGACATCCAAAATGTTCAGCTTATACAACAATCATGTTCTATTTTGGAAAGGGCTTAAAGCATTCAAAAACCATGTCTTAGAACAGTTTTCTTTAAATTTTAACAACTTTTAAGAAGTGTGGACTTCAACTCGCAGAATTCCCCAGGGAGCATGCTGGGAGTTGAAGTCCACATCTTAAAAGTTGCCAAGTTTGAAAAACACTGCCTTAGAACTAGTCTTTCGTTGTAAAGTAAATTGCTAGCAGTACCTTCTTTTTAAATAAATAACAGAGAGAAGGAAAAAAACACATTAGAAAACAAAAAAGCAGCATCAGCTTCAACAGTGAATTATTATACTTACAGCATCAGATTGCTCTATGGTTCATGTAAGAAAAGCTGTATGGACACACAGGTACGATACTAGATAGATTAAAACAGGTTACCTTTTTTCTTCTTTTAAGAGTTTACGCAGTTTTTCTGCACTTGTTTCTACTTTCTTTTCTTTCTGCCTCTCTTCTTTTGCCGCTTGTTTCTCTCTAATTTCCAGAGATTTCTTTTTTAAATCCCAATATCAAAAATATGGTATTAACAAGTTATAACGAATGAGTCCCATTCAACCCGTAATATACACAATTTACAGAAGTCCCAAAGGAACCGTGTGCAAAATTTAGAAATATTAAAGGGGAAAAAAATATTAAAAAATATTAAAGGGGAAAAAAAAATATTACAAAGGATGGTTAAGCGATAGGGATGAATGAGCATGGTTCATGTTGTAGTTTGTAGCCCAAATTTTAAAAGGCAAGGAGAAGAGAGAAGTCCAGGTTATTAGTATCCCGTAACCCAATCCAGGAAGTATGAATGGAAGATTAATATGGCAACCAGCAAAATAGTTGGGTCATAAAGAATAATCAACCGAGCAGAAATTAAGGAATGTGCCATTATTGAATTTATACGTAAAATGTGATCCCCATCAAAACAGAATTGAAAAGGGCCATGTATGAATACAAACCATTTGGCAACGGTATCACAGCCCAGTTTGATGCACAGTTTACACACGGAATCATATTCCACAGGGTTGTTGGTGATGAGCAGCACCAGAGGTCACACACAGCAGCAACAGTTCCAATTCGGAGGAAAATGCATTGGAGAAAAACGTATCATCAGTATTACAGGAGAAGACCTGGCCAGGCTCAGATGCATATCAAGGGAGCTTTGTATAGAGCATGCTCAGAAGGATGTTTTAACTGGTGGGCCCCCCACCAAGGAAAGCAGAGCAAAAGTGGGCACACACGTGTTTTTTTTTTTATTCAAACACTTCCATTCATCAATTACTTTCGGCTTGTCACATTAAATGGGGAAGTTGTGGATAAAACGACATAAATCGCTTACACGCCTCACATGTACCTCTCTTCACCTCACAGAAGTAAAACGTTGGAGACAGGCACATACGGAGTGACCCTCAGTCTCTTTCCAACATGCATTTTAATTTTAAAAAAACAAAAACAACTCTGATCCACAAAATCCCGGTTAATAAATTTTGAAGGTATGCCAAAAGTTAACTGCTTAGGTCACAAATCTTTATAAATCGCATCATGGCTACGATTAAAATGCCTCGGTGCTACGTGTTCCCCTTGCCTGTTCCCAGTCAGACATCCCTGACAGTGGTCGTAGGAGATAAAAACATTTAGCTCTTGACTAGCAGAAAATGCTTCCTCAAGCAAAAGTGATTGCGGGCAAGGAAAAAAAGGCCAACGCATAATTGCTTCTTGAGTACTACATGGGTGACTTTCTTTAGTCAACTAAGAGAAAATAAAGAATCACCTGTATCTGTTTACGGAGCTTCAACAAGGCCTCTTCAGCTTCTTGAAAGCTTTCATCTATGCTTAAAGCCTTCTTGTAGTAACTCTCGGCATTCAACAATTTCTCTTCCTCTTCCAACCTGTCAAAAGGATTTTTAGCGCACGTGAACCGGAAGTGCTTTAAACTTAATACGTTTTTAAGAATGCTCTTCTCTTAGCCTGACTCCATCTTTCCTCAGATATGGACCTAGAACACAATTCAGACCTCAATGTGGGCAAAGCAGAATAGGATGAATCTACTCCTGTAACGTGGCATGTTTATGGCTGTTGTTTTAAATCTGCAAAGTCCTCTTTTTAACAGCTGTACCGCTAGTCCTCGATTTATGACCGCAATTGGGACCAGAATTTCCATTGCTAAGCAAGGCGGTTGTTAAGTGAATCGCAACCAATTTTACAACTTTTTTTTTTTTTTTTTGCTCGTTAGAAGCCAGCTGGGAAAAATCGCAAATATGATCACATCGCCTTGGGACGCTGCAACTGTCGTACATATATGTCAGTTGCCAAGCGCCCAAATTTTGATCACGTGACCATGGGGATACCGCAACAGTTGTTAAGTATGAAAAACAGTCATAATTCAGTTTTTTTGAGTGCTGTTGTAACTTTGAATGATCACTGAATGAAGGGTTGTAAGTCCAGGACTATCTGTATTGCAATGGGGTGTTTGTATTCATCAACTACTATTCCAAATTCATTTTCACAAGCCTTATTACCAAACTAGTATAAAGGGGTCTCAGCTGTCAATAGCCAACCAGTGGAAAAGATTTGGGGTTAGGATGCTAGATAGAGGCATAACAAGACGTTTGGCAGCTGTGAAGCATGCACACACACTATTCAGGTAATCGTGAAGAAAGGAACTAAAAATAAAACTGCCAACAACACAATGTCCTTTTACAACATGATGGCATAGCCACATCTAGAGCAGCATGTACCCTTGTAGTGACTGCATTTAATAAAGGATGTAACAGCTGGAAAAAGGCAGAAAAAGCAACAGCGGTGAACATATGTCTCAACCCTCTTCACTACAAGAAAAGGTTGGGATACTTTAGTTTGGAAAAAACAACAGCAGGAGTGGGCTGTATCTCCTACCTGCAAGCACCCTAGAAGCATATAGTTGATGACTGAGAGAAACACGAAGCCAGACTAAGATGGACTTCAGCCTGACCCAGCAAAGTTATTATGTTCTTAACCAACTTTGCTGCATCTCAAAATCCGATTAACATTCGTTTCACCTCCTCATCGCCTTCATGAATCAACCTGCCGAAGGCTACAGGATCCAGGATCTCTTGGCATCCACTCAATGCTACTTTGATAGGGAAACACTGAGGAGCACAATTTTTGAGCCACCTCTACATCCACTTAATTGCCATGCAAGCCAGCCCACACTTAACTGGCTTGCTAATCAGAAAGCTGTTTTTATTTTGGAAGCACAAAACAAGATGGCGGTTACGTTGAGCAAGCAGATATAAATGGGAGGTGAACACATGATTTCATATGAAGCTGTGCTCCTGAATTAGCTACGCAATCAGATCTAACCAAGTTATTGTTTAGCTTTAGCCAGGTATAAAATATAGATGAAAGAAACATTAAATGCACAGAATAGAGAAACTATAAAGAACACAAGGCAACACTTACTGGCCGCCTCGTTCCACAAGCGTTTGACAAAGGTATTTTCTAGCATTTCTGTGTGTAGGGCACTGCTCTAAAGCAATTTCAAAATCCTCAATTGCTTTATTCAAGCTTCCCTTGGTTGCATATCTGGAAGGAAAAAAAAAAGTTACCTGTAAGAATTCCTATTTTTCACTTGCTGGTGAAATTATTGGGTTGCATAGATAAAACAAGATACTTACAGTGCGCCACGGGCTACTAAGGCTTCAACATTTTGGGCATCTATTTCCAATGCCTTGTTGTATTCATTCATGGCATCAACGTGGCGGCCCTCTTTAAAATAATCAACACCAATTTTTACACTAAAAATAAAATTAGTTGAATTAAGATTTCAATATGAAATCTTTACGAAGAATGCAAATTAATCACTATACAAAAACAATGATTTATTTTACAACCGGCTTCTCTATCAGACTTGCAAGTTTTTCCCCCAAAACTATTTAAAAACCAAAATTCAGAAAGACAAGAAGAAATGAGGAGGATCTTTGAGGAATTAAAATGTACTGTTTTATCATTAGCCTACAGTTGGAAGACTGAACAATAAATTACTACTAATAAAGTACTGGTAGTCCTTGACTTAAGGCCACAACTGAGCCCAAAATTTCCACTGCTAAAGCAAGACAGCTAAATGGGTTTTGCCCCATTTTGCAACCTTTCTTGCCACAGTTGTTAAGTGAATCTGGCTTCCCCATTGACTGTGTTTGTCAGAAGGTTGCAAAAGGTGATCACATGACCCCGGGACATTGCAACGGTCATAAATATGAGTCAGTTGTCAAGCGATTAGGTGACCATGGGGATGCTGCAAGGATTGTAAGTGGGAAAAACAGTCATAAGTGACTTTTTTCAGTGCCGTGGGAAACGTCAGTCACTAAATGAATAATTGTAAGTCAAGGATTACCTATAATACCACCTTTAACGTCACGTAAACCTTTAATATGGCTGAACGACAAAACTATTATCTGCTTCCAAAATCCAGGCAGGGCTTTTAATTGGCCTGGAAGAAAATAGTTCTTTCTCAACATCTAGAACTCTCTTGTCATGAAAACAAAACTGTGTGTACCATTTTAAGGCCCACGAAGCAGATTGTCTTTTCCTCAACGCAACGGCAAAATCCTCTTCATTGAAATTTTTGCTGGGGGGAAAAAAAAAAGAGAGAAAATGTTTAATTAGCTAGTCTATTTACAGCCTGTGTAAATAAATAACAAATCTACTGGAGTTGTCTCGCATCGCACTCCTGTCAGAAGCACCAAGGCCCTCCCGGGTTGAAAGGATTAGCCAGTGACATCACCGTTGCCTGGAGCAGGGGTCCCCAACCTTGGCAACATTAAGACCTCCTGTGGACTTCAACTCCCAGAATTCCCCAGCCAGCCATGCTGGCTGGGGGAATTCTGGGAGTTGAAGTCCACAGGTCTTAAAGTTGCCAAGGTTGGGGACCCTTGGCCTGGAGGATGCCCAATTGGGGGCTCCTTTCATGTCCCTGGCAGGAACTGGCGTGAAGGATGGGAACTCATCCCACGTCACGGCGGCACTCAGGTCTTGAACTCAGGTTTTCTAACCTCCAAGCCAGCATCCTATCCACACAAGCCACTGTACTCCCGAGCTGTCTAATTCTAGTCAGGAATGTTAGCCGAACAGCCAAATTTAGCTTACATTTGGCGTTTCTACCTGATTAGGTAGAAATTTTAAGTGGTATGAAAACCTGCTTTGTCTTATAGCAGTGGTTCCCAACCTTTTCTATACCCTGCACCTTCTGATATATTCTGATATATTCTCGCACCCCTTACAAAAGTTCGAAACGGCAACAAATTATGCATATACACTATAATTTTGAAAACCCAAGTTTTCGCACCCCCTGGAATATCGTCTCGCACCCCTGGTTGGGAACCCCTGTCTTATAGTATAGTTGAAATAGCGATTAACTCTGATAAAAAAAAAAATTGGAATTCCTTTCTCAGCAAATGATGGAAATGTCATTTTTAACCAACTCATCACTGAAGGAATTACATTCTGGTTAAGATGTTGTTTATATACCTTTGTAGTCCTCTCATTAAGGAGGGGGGACTGGATTCATCTAGTCCTAATTTGCTTTCTAGGAACTCCACTACAGCAGGATTGGCAAAGCCCAAAGAATTATGCAAAACGTTTTCATATGTTTCCAAACTACTGGCTACGTCAATGCTCCTCCTGAAAAGCAAACAAAAAAGACCATCATGAACTGAGATAAAACAGTATTAAGTACTGTATGAAGTATTAATACCATTTTACAATGCCTTGGTAAGGCCACACTTGGAATACTGCATCCAGTTTTGGTCACCACGATGTAAAAAAGATGTTGAGACTCTAGAAAGAGTGCAGAGAAGGGCAACAAAGATGATTAGGGGACTGGAGGCTAAAGCATATCAGGAACGTTTGCTGGAATTGGGTATGTCTAGTTTAATGAAAAGAAGGACGAGGGGGGACATGATAGCAGTATTCCAATATCTCAGGGGTTGCCACAAAGAAGAGGGAGTCAAGCTATTCTCCAAGGCGCCTAAGGGCAGGACAGGAAGTAATGGATGGAAACTAGTCAAGGAGAGAAGCAACCTGGAACTGAGGAGAAACTTCCTGACAGTTAGAACAATTAACCAGTGGAACAACCTGCCTCCAGGTGCTCCAACACTGGAAGTTTTTAAGAAGAGACTGGACAGCCATTTGTCCGAAATGGTATAGGGTTTTCTGCCTGAGCAGGGGGTTGGACTCGATGACCTCCAAGGTCCCTTCCAACTTTTATTATTATTATTATTATTATTATTATTATTATTATTATTATTATTATTATTATTATTATTATTATTATTATTATTATTATTACTATTACTATTACTATTATTATTATTTTCTCTGTTCATCTTGTATTACCAACACAAGAAGAAGTACTATGAAAAGATTTGAAATAAAGCCCATCCCTCTTTGAATCAGGGGTCCCAAACTCTTCTGCTCATCGACCCGTTCAGGAAATTCTGCAATGTTCCTCGACATACCCAGCATTTATTATATGAAAATAGATGAATAAATCCTTCTTTAATAGTACTACAAAATAACCATATCAACCCCTTGTACAATCCCATCGGCCCTTGTAGGTCGATAATGACCACTTTGGGAAACCCTGTTTTAGATACATTGTAGTATTTCAAATCAAGTGCAGGTAGTCCTTGACTTACGAACACAATTGAGCCCAAAATTTCTGCTGCTAAGTGAGACAGCTGTTAAGTGAATCACTGCAGTGGTTAAATTAGTAACAGGGTTGTTAAGTGAATCTGGCTTCTCCATTGAGTTTGCTTGTCAGAAGGACGCAAAAGGTGATCCTGGGGACACTGCAACCGTCAGAAAGATGAACCAGCTGCCAAGCATACAAATTTTGATTATAATAATAATAATAATAAAGTTGGAAGGGACCTTGGAGGTCATCGAGTCCAACCCCCTGCTCAGGCAGGAAACCCTATACAATTTCGGACAAATGGCTGTCCGGTCTCTTCTTAAAAACTTCCAGTGTTGGAGCATTCACAGCTTCTGGAGGCAGGTTGTTCCACTGGTTAATTGTTCTAACTGTCAGGAAGTTTCTCCTCAGTTCCAGGTTGCTTCTCTCCTTAATTAGTTTCCGTCCATTGCTTCTTGTCCTGCCTTCAGGTGCTTTGGAGAATAGCTTGACTCCCTCTTCTTTGTGGCAGCCCCTGAGATATCGGAACACTGCTATCATGTCCCCCCTCGTCCTTCTCTTCATTAAACTAGACATACCCAATTCCAGCAAACGTTCCTGATATGCTTTAGCCTCCAGTCCCCTAATCATCTTTGTTGCCCTTCTCTGCACTCTTTCTAGAGTCTCAACATCTTTTTTACATCGTGGTGACCAAAACTGGATGCAGTATTCCAAGTGTGGCCTTACCAAGGCATTGTAAAGTGGTATTATGTGACCATAGGGATGCTGCAGGAGTTGTAAGCATGAAAAATGTCATTTTTTCAGTGCTGTTGCATCTTTGAATAGTCACTAAACAACAGTCTGTAAGTCGAGGACTACCGGTAGATAATGTACTTCTCTCAGAAGGCAGTTAAAGGTGACAATAGAACTGAGTTTATACTTCTGAATGCTCCGATATTGCAGTTTATTAGGTCAATGCGCCTAATATTTCTCACCTCAAAGTCAAGTAGCCCAGTTGCACAGGGGGCACTGGCTGCAATCTTCAGAAACTATGTCTATGGAGAGTCTCAGTCATCCAGGTCATGGTTGACCCAAAGGTGCTTTTCCCAGTTGCCTTTTGAAAAAAACATCTTTGGGACTTCAGAAACTATATTCTTAAAAGGCCAAACAATAGGAAAGTAAACTTTTCCAATTCGGATATGCTCACTGTCCATCTCTGAGACACTGTAGCAATTAATTATAGTACAAAAGGCCAACAATATAATTAGCCCCTGAGTAATTAACACTGCACTCATTAGCAACAGTAGCCAATATAACCAATAGTTTATAGAAAAACTATCCAACTATCGAGTGACAGAGTGTCAAAACAGAGCCCATAATGGAAATCTTGCTGATTTCCTGGCTGTGACAAATGAAGTAAAAAAAATGAAGCATCTTAGATATAAGTTTGTAATCTTCCTGTTAAGATTTCAGATTTTATATTGTGTTTTGTATTTTACCCGTATTTCTGTTTATTGAAATACAAATGTGTGAATGTACCATGCAATAAATATAAAAAAAAACTAGTGTCCTTGTAAAGAGATATGTGTACTTAGCGATCCTTATTCTGTCTTAGAAAACAGATTGATCATACATGAGTGATCTGTATTTAAAAATACGTAGAGAAATTGAACGCCCAAGGCTAAATTATTTCAGTGTGAAGCCAATACCTTTTCTGAAGCATGTTACAGTACTCTCAAATGTTATATCAATACTCTGATATAATCGAGGTACTCAGAGCTATGAAATCGCATCTCTTATTCTTGTCAATAAAAGTACGGTATTTTATATTTTAAAGCGCTCAATACAGATAGTCCTTGACTTACAACAGTTCACTTAGTGACCGTTCAAAGTTACAATGGCACTGAAAAAACGAATGATGACTTTTTTCACACTTATGACTACTGCAACATCTCCATGGTCAGGTGATCAAAATTCGGATGATTGGCAACTGACTCATATGGATGACAGTTGCAGTGTCCCAGAGTTATGTGATCACCTTTTGCGACCTTCTGACAAGCAAAACCACTTAAACAACCGCGTTACTAACTTAACTAGAGTGACTCACTTAACAACTGTGGTAAGATACAGCCAAATTCATTGAACACATGTTTCGCTTAGCAACAGAAATTTTGAGCTCAAATTATGTTCGCAAGTCGAGGACTACCTGTATATAACAAAAGGGATTATTTAAATCACACAAAAAAGTATATCTCATTTCAATTTCATACCTGTAATGCACAGGCAAATCTTCAGAGCTGATTACTCCTAATTTGGTATTTGCTAGGCTGGGAGATAAAGCAGACTTGTGCAGTGATACACTGAGCTTTTCATGGTAGCGATCAATATCCTTGATTGCAGCTATTAAAATGGGGAGGGGAAAAAAACCAGAATTAAACAGCAGAAAACAATGCAAAATATACCTAGGAACAAATCGAAGAGTGATATATGTACTTGCCTTGGATAAGGTCACCATTTTGATAATATGATAAGGGATCCCCATGGCTGCTTTGGGAAGGCACATCTCTTATTGGACAAAGAGCCTAAAATAGAAAATACATAATTCCCAAAAATTAAGGATAGACATACTCAGTTCCACTCCACACAAAAAAATACTGAAGATTTGCAGGACATCTATGCAGAAGTATTAACCTTCTACAGCTTTCAAAGCTGCATTTTTAATTTCAAAATTTGAGTGGATAACCTGGGAGAAGAGTATTCGTATCCTGTGTGATAGTCACAATTTGTATTCAATATAAAACTCTTATACTATTCTACATAGGGCAGCAGTAATGATAATGCAAATCCAGTCTGATAAGGACTAAATCAACAGATACTACAGCTGATTATTCGTACCAAGTCTAATGTATAGAAACAGGAATATTCTTTGTTGGCCAAGTGTGATTGGACACACAAGGAATTTGTGCACAAGCTCTCAGTGTACATACAAAGTGATTAAGTCATAGATCATAAATTGTATGATGCAATCATAAATCATAAGATACAAACAACGTGATAAATCATAAGATACCAATAGAAGAAGGTAGTAGGAAAGACGAGAAGATAAGGAAGATGAGAAGGATAATAGTAATGCAGTCCTACTACATGGGTAAATATCTTTAGGTGTAAGATAGTGCTGTGGGAGTTACATGTTTAGCAGAGCGATGGCATGGGGGGGAAAAACTATCTTTGTGTCTAGTTGTATATTTTACATTAAGTCTATTGTATATTTTGCACAATTTCATGTTGTTCAATATTCTATTGAACACTAGCAACTATTCTCACTTGCTCATGCCCTGGTCACTTCCCATATGGATCACACTTGATCAGAAATGCAACCCAACCACTTACTCTGTTCAGTTCAGGGCTTTTGTAACTTTAACACATAATCCTTGAGTATAAGAAAGGTCATTTTTGCTAAGGCAGCAAAAAATCTACTTGTCAACTGGCAAGGGCAAAAACACAGGAAGATTCTGAATCAGATCTCCCTTAATTTTCTCGGATCAATTCAGCCAATTCAGTAGCACAAGAGACCAGAGAGAGAGAGAGAGAGAAACCCTTCGGAAAGCTATTATCTCCTTTGCAGTAACTTGCATAGTAACGTCTCTGACTTACCGTGATTTCTAAATCCACTATCTCTCGCACAACGCCACTTCGCAGGCAGAACAGCACCATGAAAAAGCCAAATTCGCGAATGGAACTAATCCTTCCAATCACTATGTCGCCGCGTTCAATATCCCGGAAAAAGAGCTCTCTCCTCTCTGCGCTGGGAATTTCCATAAACTGCTCCAATGGTGGCATAACAGCATAACAATCTTCAGTAGGTGCAAATTAAAAAAAAATAGTTTTAAATACTGAAATGCTACAGGGATTGCCAGAGAGTTAAATGGTAACAGTCACGCGTGCAAATCACTTGCAATACCGTTGGAATCCAATCCTATGTAGTTAAATGGGTTCGCTTTTGAACAGGCATGCTTTGCCTGCTTTAAAACTAGGAAATATGCCATTACAAGATGGATACCATGATGGTTATATAAAAACATTGAAGAGGATATTATCCAATCATCTTGAAAGTCTACTGGGGAAGATGAATACAGATCTAACAAATAAAATATACTGCTAAAATAGATCTGTTTCTGACTCTCATAAAGATGTCTCCCAAGTCACTGTGGAAGCAGATAGACTTCTGAGTCAATGCAGCCAAATTCTTACCTTTCCTTTGTTATTATTCTAATTACTGGATTAGGACAGAATACAACTGAAAATATTTCAAATTTTAACTTGATTTTATTTTCATTGCACAACTACTTCTCAATCTAAAAATACTCCACTCATATTACAGAATCTAAATTGTAATCCTTACAGGTTGCGCAGGAAAAGTTACAAGCAAAGTAATATATATAATATTGATCAGGGTAACACCCAAATAAACAGGCAAAAGTTACACTGAGAAAAGATTTTTTCCCAATTTGAAGAAATTGGGGGGGGGGGGGACCATCCACTAATTTATTTATTTATGCAAATTATATGCCATTTAATTCCAAAAGGGATCTGAATAATTTACAATGACAGACAAGTAGATAGAATAGTAGATAGGTAGGAAGGTAGGTAGATGGGAAAATAGGTAAGTAGATAGGAAGGTAGGTAGGTAGATAGGAAAGTAGGTAGGTAGGTAGATAGGAAAGTAGGTAGATAGGTAGATAGGAAGGTAGGTAGGTAGGTAGATAGGTAGGAAGGTAGGTAGGTAGGTAGATAGGTAGGAAAGTATGCAGTTAGGCAGATAGGTAGATAGGAAAGTAGGTAGATAGGAAAGTAGGTAGATAGGAAAGTAGGTAGATAGGTAGATAGGAAGGTAGGTAGGTAGATAGGTAGGAAAGTATGCAGTTAGGCAGATAGGAAGATAGGTAGGTAGACAGGAAGGTAGGTAGATAGGAAGATAGGAAGGTAGGTAGGTAGACAGATAGGAAAGTGCAGTTAGGCAGATAGGAAGATAGGTAGGTAGACAGGAAGGTAGGTAGATAGAAAAGTAGGTAGATAGGTAGATAGGAAGGTAGGTAGGTAGACAGGAAGGTAGGTAGATAGGAAAGTGCAGTTAGGCAGATAGGAAGGTAGGTAGGTAGACAGGAAGGTAGGTAGATAGGAAGGTATATAGGTAGGAAGATAAGAAAGTAGATAGGAAAGTAGGTAGGTGGGTAGATAGGAAAGTAGGTAGGTAGGTAGATAGGAAGGTAGGTAGGTAGGTAGATAGGTAGGAAAGTATGCAGTTAGGCAGATAGGAAGATAGGTAGGTAGACAGGAAGGTAGGTAGATAGGAAAGTAGGTAGATAGGAAAGTAGGTAGATAGGTAGATAGGAAGGTAGGTAGGTAGATAGGTAGGAAAGTATGCAGTTAGGCAGATAGGAAGATAGGTAGGTAGACAGGAAGGTAGGTAGATAGGAAGATAGGAAGGTAGACAGATAGGAAAGTGCAGTTAGGCAGATAGGAAGATAGGTAGGTAGACAGGAAGGTAGATAGGAAAGTATATAGGTAGGAAGATAGGAAAGTAGGTAGGTGGGTAGGTAGGAAGGTAGGTAGGTAAATAGGAAGGTAGGTAGGTAGGTAGATAGGCAGGCAGGCAGTAGATAAGGTAGACAGATATAGTCCTTGTTCAGCAATCAGCTAAATTTACGTCAGTAACCAACCAATCCTCACAGCTATAAACATAGGTCTGTAAAGCAAAAGAATGTTGAAGATCTTAAGCACAATCATCATTTCACTTAGTGACTGCTTTTTTAGGAACCAAGTTGCCAGTCCCAATTTTGATTGCTAAAGAAGGAATACCTGTATATCAAATAGCATTAAAAGTAGAAAAAATAGGCAAAAGCATTACAAACTCTTTGCATATTACAAATCCACAATTTTATAGAGAATTTTACTACTGGTCTACACTTCCCAAGGTACAAGTATCAATTCAGTTGATTCAATTCCTGTGAATTATCATTTTCTGCAAATCATTCAAAAATTAACATACATTTTTTTTATTATATCAGTGATATTCAAGTTTTGGAAGTTGTTCTCACCAAAACAGAAACCCAACGTTTTTAAGATTTCAAAAATGTTATAATAAAACATATGTTTCTCAAACCTGGTAATCATTTATTAGTCATAGCTAACAATTTTGTTCTGATAATTTGATTTAAATTACACCCAAAATTGAATATGAAGTTAAAAATTGATTTTTATTTATATTTTTCTTCAAATTCCATATAATATGTACACGAGTACATACTGTACAGAGCAATTTATTAATTTTTCTTCTCATAAAAGTGTGTCACTATTTTTTTTGATTAAAAATAATAATAATAAAAAAGTAAACACCCCGAGGGCTTCCTTTATCAGCTGTCCAATGAAATGCTCCAATGTTCATCTTTTTTTTGGCTTTACATCTCTAATTCCAAACACTGACCGTAAGATGCACATTTATAAACATATCCAACCGTCATGTAAACTTCATTCTCTTACTTTCATTCTCTTCATTTCCATCTTTTATTACTGGCACATTTGTTTTCCAAGAATGAGAAAAAAGAAGATCAGCTTTTTTTGAAATGAACTGTTGTATCTCAATATTTTCAACCCCTTTTTCTTTTCTGAAACAGAAGAAAACAAATCAACATCCGTAAAAACATATTTTCTTAAACAAGGACCTGGCAATTTATTTGATAACAAGGAAGTAACTGTTAAAAGAAGTATAGCTTATTCAAAAGCATTGTTATGCTGTTTCTGATAGATTCCAAATAGTTGTTTCTTCGTAATTATAAATCAACTGTTTTGCTTTGAGGCATTTTTGCCCTCAATATACACTGCCTCATATCCAGCTATCTGGATAAGAATGCCTAGTCAGGCATTCAGAATCTCACAAAATATAGGCTTTTATTTGACACCATAAAACCTAGGTCTGTACATTGCAATACTTACCATGCATATTTAGAATTAGCTTTCATCAAATTTCTTAATAAGGTTTAGACAACAGGCTTATAGAATGCTTAGTGCCTGTCAATTAATATCTACTAACATCTAAGGTCCAGTTTTACGAATCCAACCATCTCCAGAAGGAGAGGCAATCATATTTTGTTTTCAATGGTAAATATCTAGGGGGAAAATAGGGAATTTTATGTATATTTTTACATACATAGAGAGGCCTAGCTTTTAACCATGGCATCTCCAGGGAAAATTAAAGAATTTAATTTGCAGTATTACAAACCAAATCATCTCAATAAATAAGGAGAGACGATTATGCCGTTCTCAGAAAAATAGTAGGGAATGTATTACAGGCAGTCCTCGACTTACAACCATTTGCTTAGTGACCGTTTGAAGTTACAATAGCACTGGGGAAAAGTGACCTACGACCATTTTTCACACTTACGACTGTTGCAGCATCCCCGTGGTCACGTGATCAAAATTCAGACGCTTGACAACTGGCATGTATTCGTGACGGTTGCAGTGTCCCGGAGACAAGGGATCCCCTTTTGCGACCTTGTGACAAGCCAAATCAATGGGGCAGCCAGATTCACTTAACAACCATGTTACTAACTTAGCCACTGCAGTGAGTCACTTAAGAACGGTGGTAAAATGGGGCAAAACTCACTTAACAACAGAAATGTTGGGCTCAATTGTGGTCGTAAGTCGAGGACTCCCTGTATGTCTTATTCAGGGTCCTGGATTTTAACCACGACATCTCTAACATTAAGAAAGAAAGCAATGTGAAAAATGGAAGCCGCTGCCAGTTCCCGGCAGGCTGCTTAAAGTGTTTTTAAGTTCAGTGGAGTGATTTTAAACACCGAATAAGGAGATGCTACCATGAGTTACCTGGGAAGGTTCACTTGCCAGTCCTGAGCCTCCATGTAAGTCGAGGCACAGCTGTGAACAGACGTTACACTCTGCATATGATCAGAGGCACCCTCGCTTTGCACGGGTTCCAAGGACATTTCTTCTCCTTCCCCTTACAAGGCCCCAAAGGCTGAGCTTGCAGCAATTCCCCTCCCCCCCTCACTCCAAAGGGAAGCAAACAAGAACTGACTCGATTCCGCCCCACGTTCTCAAGGACACGCCCTCAGGTGTAGCCCCGCCCCCTCCATCACGGCGAGGGCGGAGCCACACGACTTCGGCTCACCTAGCTGACGACAGCGACTCCAGGCCGCCCCCACCGGGGGGGAGCAGGCCGCAGAAATCGGGATTGTCCTGCTGTTCGGCGTGGAGCAGGGAGAGCAGCGGCGGCCCGTGGAAGCCGAGTGCCTGGCGAAGCAAGTCCCGCTCCATCTGTCTCAGCCAGACTACCGCCCACCCGCTGCACCTTGAGCGGCGGCAATACCTCCCCTCACGCAGACGGATTTCCCCGACCCGGAAGTTAAATCTTTCGCAGAGTTCCCTTTTCTTCCCCTCCCGTTGCTCGAGCGAGGCTTGACGCATGCGCCTTATCAGCTGTCGCCTACGAAGGGAGGCGAAGCTGACTAAAATGGGCGGAAGAGGCCTGGCGGGGTGGGGGGGGGGAGGGAGGGAGGGCAGGGTAGTTGGTGCCTCCGCGGTGTTTCTTGCCGTACTTGCCTGCAGCCTGAGGAATTCTGGGAGTTGAAGTTCACACGTTTTTCAGGATGCCACGGTTGAGGAAAACAGATGTAACCTCTTAGCGCAGATGCGTTTGCACAAGATGCTGAGCTCGCTTGTGACTTGAGCGTGTGGAACGATTCCATTATATAAACTCTCCAAATTGATCGCTTCTGCTGTAGGAAGTAATGGCTGGGAATATTAGTACTCTATATTAACACGTATTCATACAGAGTAGGTATTGGGCGAAGGGCTGCTTATTGAAATAATGCCCAACACCTGGCTGTCCTTGGCTGATCTGGGAAGGCTGAGTAAAAGGTATTGAGCCTCTCAACAAAACAACAGATATGCCAGGAAATCACCAGGAACTGAGTAAGGCTGGAGGTTTACTTGGGAGTAAGCACTATCAGTTCCATGCAGAATGCCTGCAAAGTCCCTGACAACTTTAGGAATGAAAGCTTAGAAAGAAACAACATGTTTGGAGCAGAGGAGTTAACATATCGTGGCATAACATGATATTGACATACAGGATGAGGCAAAAGTACGTTTTATAAATATATCAGCCTGAAGATAGGAAGGTCATAAGTGGTACGGCGACCTGCTCTTTTGCCCAGCCAGCAGGATCCACAACAGGGGTCTTCAAACTTGGCTCTTTTATGACTTGTGGACTTCAACTCCCAGAATTCCTCAGCCAGCGTGCCGTCATAAAAGGGCCAAGTTTGAAGACCCCTGATCCACAACAAACCTCCATAGCACGTAGGTCAACCTGATTATAACAATTGTAGAAGCTTCTTTCTGCAGAATGCAGAATGCTTTTATTAGCACTGATCTGTGGAAGCATTTTGGAATCAATACCGAGTTTCCAACTTTATAGCGAAGTTGCATCCATGCGGCATGCAAGGTAGAAGGATTTATGCCATTACATTTATTTATTTTATCTGGTATCACATTATTGTGGATGCAGGAGTATCTTAATATTTGCAACATAATTGTGGGAGACATGCCAAGACCTCCAGCAGAAAATTGAAAACTTGTGTGTATTTTCTTGCCTATTGGATATTTCTACCATTTCCATTTTTTTTCTTCCAGTCAATTCACAGCACTACATTAACCCTTTAGCCAAAAAGCTGAGAAATCTGCCTATACGCAGAAATAGAAGATTCAAAAAAAATACAGGGAAAAACAACAAAAAGTAAAACTGCTTTTCTTTGAAAACCCATTCATACGATCATTTGCTAATTTATTTGAAACACCAAACTTCTTCCTGTCCAAGGAACTCTCAGTACCACAAATCACTGCTCAGATACTGGCCCATAAAAATTGGGGCTGTCAGATTTTAAAGTATTAATCATTTGTTAATTTTCCTAATTTTCTTTCTGAAAAATAGAAGGGCAAAAAGTGTAGGAGAAAGGCAATAACATTCAGATACTGGTAAATCTTTGTAGTGTAGTGATATTCCACTAGAGGGTGAAATAAGATCATTTTGACTAAAATCCTCCATCTCTATGAGGGCAATTTGATACTGTACTTAATGGAATTCAAGGGTATATATTTGGAATCACAATTTCAAAATAAACGATGAAGAGTGATATTTCAGGGCAAAAATGGCATTACTATTTATCATGGCAAGTTGACTATGTTAAAATAAATGTTACAAAACTCAGCAAAAAAGAGTTCTTTCAGGCAAAACAGAATTTCCCTCTTGGCTGGAAGAAATAGATCTTGTCTGTGAGAGCAGAAGTGAGAGATGCCCCATCAGATTTGGGGGGGGGGCAATTAATTGCCCTTTTAGAAACAGAGTATGATTTCCCTGTCTTGAGCATTGAAATAAAATGAATAACATCCAGTTGAATTCTGATTTTCAAAAGGTGGTTGAATCATTTGTTGAACTTAATTTATATCATTTGTTGAACTTAATTTACATCTACCTATTAGGACAGTCAGAAACTTGCCGGATAACAACTTCAATCTGCTTCAGTCCTGGACGCAAGAATGGTTTTCTGTTGCTCCTCCAGAGCGTCACAACATTCCCTGCTTTACAGCTGAACCAAAAGGATTCAATCTTCCCCTTAAGACCTGGTCAATCCTCAATATGATTATGACTCAGCATGGCAACTGCGCTAGCCTCCTCCATAAATGGGGAATGCAGCTGTGGGGCTCCAAAGCAGACAGTGTGACTTATCGTGGAGTAATGCCCTTTGAGTGCATACCAGGGAAAGCCAGAGACTTTCTGTATGCAACTCCATCATATATTGATGATATAGCCTACTTTTGGATTTGTAGATCGTTTCACGTTTGCTCATTGAGAATGTAACTGTGATGTGCTTTTTAACATTTTTGTCATATGCTAAATAAACACATCCCTCTTTTCTAATCCTATGAAATGCTTAAGCTTTCTTAACTCCATGGAATAATGTAAAAGGGAAAAAAAAATCAGTATTAATTGGGTGAGCTCTAACACGTTACCTCAGAAGACAACATCTCAAAGAATAAATGGCTGCTCTATATTCTCCATAACACGAAATTTGGGACTAAAGCTCATCACCTTTCCTCTCGCACACAATACAACATTATATATGGCTGCTCAGAATTCAGTGACTTAATCCCAGATAAATACGCTTATAATTACTGCAGAGAGCTCAATCTTTGCGCATCTGGGGGCTGCAGGTTCATTTTTAATTGGAAGCCAAGGGGCATCACTGAAGGAGGTGATTTGGAATCACCAAGAATAGTCTTGCTTGATCAAGCCTTTGCATTTTGTTTCCAACAGTGGCCAACTAAATGTCTCTGAGGCAGAAAATGCAGACATACTAAAAAGCGACTAGATTCAGAACTCTCCTAAAAATTCTAGCCTTGGAGGCAGCGATAAAAAATCTACAGTATATGTCGGCTGGAGAAGATGGTTTGATGGGAGGTAATAAAGAAGGGGGCAGTCTCTTGCTGCTCATCTCCTTCATTTTTTCTGTATCTTGTGATTTCCCATTGGTCTAGTATTTTCTCAGATTAAATGGTTTCACAGAGGATGTTATTTAATCAAGTATAGTTGGATAGTTTACAAAATCAGTGAACATTACTTACAATTTGATTAACGTATGACAGACAGAACACTCCCAAGTACTCAAAAAAACTGTCATCTAGTTTGAAAGCCGCAATGCCGATTGAGAAGAATTAAGCTGGCAGGAAGTGGGGAAGAGCATTAAAACTGCTACTTTTTCTACAAGCACACATTTTCTAATCAAGTGGATTCCCTCATGAACATAAAGGTTTCCTCTGTCCAGTCGTGTCTGACTCTAGGGCAGGGGTCTTCAAACTTGGCCCTTTTATGACTTGTGGACTTCAACTCCCAGAATTCCTCAGCCAGGCACGCTGGCTGAGGAATTCTGGGAGTTGAAGTCCACAAGTCATAAAAGGGCCAAGTTTGAAGACCCCTGCTCTAGGGTGTGGTGCTGATCTCCGTTTCCTAGCCGAGGGAGTCAGCGTTGTCTGAGGACAGTTCCGTGGTGATGTGGCCAACATGATTATATGCCAAGGCACATGGAACACTGTTAACCTACCCAGTGAAGTGGTACCATTGATCTACTTGCATTTCCATGGGTTCCAACTGCTAGGTTGGCAGGAGCTGGGGCAAGAACAGGAGCGCTAACCCCATTATACGGTGTTTGGGTCTCAAACTGCTGACCTTCCACTCGACAAGCCCAGTGTCTTAACCGCTAGGCCACCTCACCCCCTTTTCTTACTAATGAATAAATCTAATTATTTTGCATGAATGATGTAATCCATGAAATCTCACAAGAAACTCCAATACAGTAATCATTCTTAGCAGCTGATATTCAGTAGCATTCTGACTGCCTTTAAAAATACCAGTCAAGACTTGTTGGCTTCGTATGATTCTTGAACACGTGTAGTTGGCTGCAGTAGGAACTAGGATACTGTATTAAATAGACAAATGCTCTTATCAAGCCAGACTCTTCTTTGCTGTATAGGATACAGTGATATCTAAATCTGAGTATTTATAGAATGGCTCTAATCATCTTATTTTTCAACCCCCTGCAGATATCTTTGGCAGGAATGGACAGTCAGGTTCTCCAAAGGTTGATGATCTACAAAACCACCATCCCTCACCTCATGCTCTCTAAATCTAACGTGATTTGAAATTCAACAGTATCAGAAGGGCCATATGCTGCCCACCTTTGTACCATTCTTATACTGATATATTTAGGTATTATAGAGTACTAAGTTGCTTAGGAGATTCACTCATCCTTGCATAATTAGCTTCCCTCTGGCTCTTTGTTGTTTTAATCACTGTCCCAATTTGTGCAGCATGCGTTGCCACGAGTCCCTAAAGAACAATTAAAAGAAAGTGCCCTCTGAACATTTAATGAAGCAGATGTTTACGCATCACCCCAAAGTCATTAGCATCCCCCTTTCTTACTTGCCTTAAATCCAGTTTAAATTAAAATACCTGGAGAACTAGTTACTTTCAGTGGACAAGTGCATACAGTATGTAGACACACAGGAAGAATTGTATGGAAGGACATTTTGACCAAAAAATGTATTCTAGACTGTGACAATCACACGTTCTCATATAAAACTCACCCTAACTTATAAGAGACATAGCAGCAAATAATAATAATAATAATAATAAAGTTGGAAGGGACCTTGGAGGTCATCGAGTCCAACCCCCTGCTCAGGCAGGAAATCCTATACCATTTCGGACAAATGGCTGTCCAGTATCTTCTTAAAAACTTCCAGTGTTGGAGCATTCACCGCTTCTGGAGGCACTCAGTCCTATGTAAATGTCATTAAGGGCAATGGGCTGAACTGTACCACTAAAAGAGAATATTTGAAGCTCAGGGTTGAAATGAGGGGTCCATGGTGCTCTCTGAGCTTGGTTAGTTTTTTGGGTTTTTTTTCAGTTGTTTTGCTGGATAGTTTGGGTAATAAAATGTCTGCAAGAAAACAACCAAGCTCAGAGAGCACCAAGGGCTGCATTGTAATTCACATAATACCAGTTCCACTTTTATACTTATTTTCCACAAAATAAAGCCAACAAAATATTCTGTTTGTTGTTATGATTGTTACTTTTACCGTCACTTCCAAGACAAGGGGAGTAACGGAAACTGACTACAATTATAACAATTAAAAACCAAAGAGGAATGAATACAGAATTCTAGTCCTTTTTTAATCTGACTTCCCCATGGCATTCTATGGGAGGCTGAAGTTTGGGGTCTTGGTTATATTTTTGCCAGTTCCGAATGCCTTGTTCCATCCCACTATTATTGGGCGTTTGGCTGCCCAACCTTTCTTTTTCCTAATTCTTAAACTTATTAAATCGGAAGAGCGCAAGACTGGAGCATTAATTCTCCTCTCCTTAAAAAAAAAAAAAAAAGACACAAGACTCAAAGCTATTAGGGCCAGGAGGGGGTGCCATAGAGTTGCTTTTCTATTTTAATCATCCACATTAACGCAAAGGTTTCCTTACCTTCAGGAAAAATGTGTAATTCTTAGAGAAGGCACTCCTCGACTTACAACAGTTCGTTTAGTGACTGTTTGAAGTTACGGTCATTAAAAAAAATGACTTATGACCGTCTTTCACACTTACAACTATTGCATCATCCCCATGGGTCACGTGATCAAAATTCAGACGCTTGGCAACTGACTCATGTTTATGACGGTGGCAGTGTCCCGGGGTCAGGTGATCCCCTTTTGCGACCTTCTGACAAAGTCAATAGGGAAGCCAGATTCACTTGACAAATGTCTCCCTAACTTAACAACTGCAGTGATTCACTTAATAACTGTGGCAAGAAAGGTCGTAAAGTGGGGCCAAACTCGACTGTTAACAACTGTTTTGAAATATTGGGCTCATTTGTGGTCGTAAGTTGAGGATTACCTGTAGAGCCTTGAAAAACTGAAACACGATGACGCAATCTTCCAGAAAGGAACCTTTGCAGTTTAGCATCGTTGCTGAAGCCCCTTGTAGCATCAGGTCGAAGTGGGGCAATCTGGCAGTATGATCTGGGATGCTGCTTTGAAGGAATGCTTTGATCAAAGCTTTGTCTAAGAGGGCTTGTAGGCTCCAAAACAAAAAAAATAAATTAGAAATGGAAGGTTGTCCTTCCTACCAAAATAAGCAACGGAACAGGTCTGGGATCCCTCTAGCTACTTCCTTCCTTTGTGGGAACCAGCAGTATTAGTGAAAAAAAAAGGCATCACTTAGGCAGCGAGCCCAGCAAGAAACTAAAAGGGTCCCATACATGGGACCGAGAGAGTTCTTGCTTACATATCATGAGGCAGAATTCACATTATCTTCTGTCATTCTCTCCAGCAGTGCCTTTAATGCAAATAGCTCTAATTGCTGTTTAAGTATCACATATGGGAGAGATCCTTCATGGATTACTGCCTTGTCGTGGCGAAGGGGCTTGCGTAACTCAATGAAGTTATGAGCTATGCCGTGCAGGGCCACCCAAGACGGACAGGTCATAGCAGAGAGTTCTGACAAAATGTGATCCACTGGAGAAGGAATGCAACCCACATCACAGTATCATTGGCCATGAAAACCCCATGGCCAGTACTAAAAGGCTAAAAAGATTATGACGCTGAAGATGAGCCCTCAGGTCTGAAGGTTCCAATATCACTGGGGAAGAGCAGAGGGCTAGTAATAGGTAGCGCCAGAAAGAGTGAAGCGACTGGGCACAGCCGAAGACGCTCAGCTGGGATGCTCTGGTGGTGAAAGGAAAGTACGATGCTGTAAAGATTTTTTTTCCATAGGAACCTGGAATGTAAGATCCATGAATCAAGGCAAATTGGACGTGGTCAAACAAGAGATGACAAGACTGAACATCGACATCTTAGGAATCAGCGAACTAAAATGGACAGGAATGGGTGAATTTAATTCAGAGGACCATCAGGTATACTACTGCGGGCAAGAATCCCTCAGAAGAAATGGAGTAGCCTTCATAGTCAATAAAAGAGTAGGAAAAGCAATACTGGGATACAATCCCCAAAATGACAGAATGGTCTCAGTGCGAATCCAAGGCAAGCCATTCAATATCACAGTAATCCAAGTCTATGCCCCAACCACTGGTGATGAAGAGGATGAAATTGACCGGTTCTATGAAGCCCTACAGCACCTTATAGATCAACACACCAAAATGATGTCCTTATCATCATGGGGGATTGGAATGCTAAAGTAGGAAGCCAAAAGATAAACGGAATAACAGGCAAGTTTGGCCTTGGAGTACAAAATGAAGCAGGGCACAGGCTGATAGAATTTTGTCAAGAGAATACGATGGTCATAGCAAACACTCTTTTCCAACAACCCAAGACGTCTCTACACATGGACATCACCAGACGGTCAACACAGAAATCAGATTGACTATGTGCTCTGCAGCCAAAGATGGAGAAGCTCTATACAGTCAGTAAAACAAGACCAGGAGCTGACTGTGGCTCAGATCATGAGCTTCTCGTTGCAAAATTTAGGCTTAAATTGAAGAAAGTAGGGAAAAACACTAGGCCACTCAAGTATGAACTAAATCATATCCCTGATGAATATACAGTAGAGGTGACAAATAGATTTAAGGAATTAGATCTGATAGACAGAGTGCCTGAAGAACTATGGATGGAGGTTCGCAACATTGTACAAGAGGTAGCAACTAAAACCATCCCAAAGAAAAAGAAATGCAAGAAAGCAAAATGGCTGTCTGAGGAAGCTTTGCAAATAGCTGAGGAAAGAAGGGAAGCGAAAGGCAAGGGAGAAGAGAAAGATACACCCAATTGAATGCAGAATTCCAGAGAATAGCTAGAAGAGATAAGAATGCCTTCTTAAATGAACAGTGCAAAGAAATAGAAGAGAACAATAGAATAGGGAGAACCAGAGATCTCTTCAAGAAAATTGGAGATATGAAGGAACGTTTCATGCAAAGATGGGCATGATAAAGGACCAAAATGGCAGGGACCTAACAGAGGCAGAAAGAGATTAAGAAAGAGGTGGCAAAATTACACAGAAGAACTATACAAGAACGAGCTTAGCATCCCTGATAACCACGATGGGGTGGTCACTGACCTCGAGCCAGACATCCTAGAATGTGAAGTGAAATGGGCCTTAGGAAAGCTGAGCAACAACAAAGCTAGTGGAGGTGACAGTATTCCAGCTGAGCTATTCAAAATCTTAAAAGACGATGCAGTAAAAGTGCTACACTCAATTTGCCCAGCAAATTTGGAAAACTCAACAGTGGCCACAGGATTGGAAAAGGTCAGTTTACATTCCAATTCCAAAGAAAGGCAATGCCAAAGAATGTTCAAACTATCGCACCATTGCACTCATTTCACATGCAAGTAAAGTTATGCTTAAAATCCTACAAGCTAAGACTCCAGCAGTATGTGGATCGAGAACTTCCAGAAGTACAGGTAGGATTTCGAAGAGGCAGAGGGACTAGAGATCAAATTGCCAACATACGCTGGATCATGGAGAAAGCTAGGGAGTTCCAGAAAAACATCTACTTCTGCTTCATTGACTATGCTAAAGCCTTTGATTGTGTGGATCACAACAAATTGTGGCAAGTTCTTAAAGAGATGGGAGTACCAGACCATATTATTTGTCTCTTGAGAAACCTATATGCGGATCAAGAAGCAACAGTGAGAACTGGACACGGAACCACTGATTGGTTCAAAATTGGGAAAGGAGTCCGGCAAGGCTGTATTCTGTCGCCTGGCCTATTTAACTTATATGCAGAGCACATCATGAGAAAGGCAGGGCTAGATGAATCAAAAGTTGGAATTAAGATTGCCGGGAGAAATATCAACAACCTAAGATATGCAGATGATACCACTCTAATGGCAGAAAGTGAAGAGGAACTAAAGAGCCTCTTGATGCGGGTGAAGAAGGAGAGTGCAAAAGTTGGCTTGAAACTCAACATTAAGAAAACCAAAATCATGGCATCTGGCCCTCTCAATTCCTGGCAAATAGATGGGGAAGAAATGGAGGTAGTGACAGATTTTATCTTCCTGGGCTCTAAGATCACCACAGATGGAGACTGCAGCCAAGAAATTAAAAGACGCTTGCTCCTGGGGAGGAAAGCTATGGCAAATTAGACAGCATACTAAAAAGCAGAGACATCACCCTGCAACAAAAGTACGTATAGTCAAGGCCATGGTTTCCAGTTGCAATGTATGGCTGTGAAAAGTGGACCATAAGAAAGCTGTGAACGCAAAAGAATTGAGGCCTTTGAAATATGGTGCTGGAGAAGACTCCTGCGAGTCCTTGGACTGCAAGGCGATCAAACCGGTCAGTCCTAGAGGAGATCAACCCTGATGCTCCTTAGAAGGCCAGATACTGAAGTTGAAACTCAAGTACTTTGGCCACTAATGAGAAGGAAGGACTCACTGGAGAAGAGCCTAATGCGGGAAAGATTGAGGGCAGTAGAAGAAGGGGACGACAGAGAATGAGGTGGCTGGATGGAGTCACTGAAGCAGTAGGCATGAGCTTAAATGGACTCCAGAAGATGGTAGAGGACAGGAAGGCCTGGAGGAACGTTGTCCATGGGGTCGCGATGGGTCGGACACGACTTCGCAACTAACAACAACAACAATGGGAGAGATGCCACCAAAATAATCCACGGAAAAATTATCTGCACACAGATCTTTTGTGCATAACCCTGTCCACTTACTCCCTGAATCCAGCACAGTATCACCTAAAACCAGTTTTTTTCCCCCTGCCAGAACTTTTCCTCAAAAAAGGGGAAGTTAGGATATTGTTTTCTCCAGCATTGTTTCAAAGGGCACTGATCAAAGTTGAAAAATCAAAAAAGAGTTTCAAAGAGAGGCAGGCAGTGGTTATGCAAGGACAATTTTAATGACACAAAGAAACTTTGCAGCAAGCAGACATCGCAAACACCAGTACATTTCTCTTGTGGCTTGACATCTGCTCTAACCCTGTTATTCCATCAGCGACAGAGGTCTGCAGCTGGTCGGCCCCACCGTCATTTGGGGTCTTCAGCAGCTGTTGCAGAACATCTGCTCCTACATAAAACAGGAAGGAAAAAAGAGAGAGAATTAAATAGACAAAGAGATCCAAACAATGTCTGAAAAAGCACACTTTTTCTTGCATTTTGCATCTTGCTTCCAACCCCTCCCCCCATCTCCTTGTACTGCAATGCAATTTTATAAAAATACATTGGCCTAATGAAACTAAGAAAAGGAATTTGCTAGACAAAGGGAAAGCAAGAAAGTTTTTCTTTCTCCTTCATGTCCTATCCATTCTTCTTGGAGGCTGGAGTATAAAAATGCAGTCATTTAAATCTGCAGGCACTTTCTGCTCATTTGGAATCAATTGTGGCTTTCTGTAGCGAGAAAAATATGCAACCTAAACAATTCCCAATTTTCCCCTCCGTGCACCATGCTGTTGCACATTTTAGCAGCATGACACATCATGGTGATTAATGCCAATGATATGGCAAACCTCCAGAGTAAAAATAAATGTACATTGCAAAAAAGCAAATCTACAAGAATTCCCCCTCCAAGCTAGTAAAAATCAAATCCCATCAGAATCTGGAGTCATTTTCTTCTTTAAGATTTAATTGGTCTTTCTTTATCACTGTAGTACTGCTGATCTGTTAATGATTACTGAAAGAATATGGTGATGGGCACTAGTTTAGGTAACAATAAAAGGAGAAAATGTATAACTGGCTAGTTAGGAGCAACCTTCAAATTCCAGGTGACCCTCGCGAACAAAAGAACATAGAACAATAGGGTTGGAAGGGGCCTTGGAGGTCTTCTAGTCAAACCCTTGCTCAAGCAGGAGACCTTGTATCATTCTGGACAAATGACTGTCCAGTCTCTTTTTGAAAACTTCAAGAAGGTTTTTGTGAAGCACTCACTATTTCAGGAGGCAAGTCATCCCGCTGATTAATTTCACTGTCGGGAAATTCCTCCTTAGTTTTAGGAAGGATCTCTCTTTAATAACCTCCCACCTATTACCATACTTCTTGTCCTACCCTTTGATGTTTTGGAGAATAAATTGATCCCCTTTTCTCAGTGACAGAGAAGAAAGTCTTATGGTTTAAGGTGGTTCTTAGAAAGAGAAGGATCTACCCTCCTTCATATTTATTGCTAGGGATGGATTGTGGGACAGTCAGTCCTTAGATGAATGGAATCAGCTAAATCAAGTTGATGTATAGAGCTATAAGAATTTGGGGTTTGAACAACAAACAGCCTGTTATCTTCTTAAAACAATTCCCGTAGATTTGTTCTCAAAGTACCAATGGGGGATGTTTTCCTTTTAGCATCTGGCGTTCCTAACTGCCCCCTCCCCTTGATTTATGGGACATGCCATCTTCTCTTGCTTTATTGATTTCTTTCTTTCTCCTTTTGGTTTATTGCATTATTCCTCCTCTTTGTTTTCTTGAAAGCAAGCGGATGCAGGAAGTAACCCTCAGATCCATTACCTATGAATATTATTATTATCTGTTGCCTACGCACTCGTTTTTGAGGTGTATAAATATTAGTGCACCCCTTTGGGGCAGGATCTCTCTCAATGTTCTTTGGAGAGAGTTCCACCAATACATGTATTTAATAAAAACTGCAGTGAGCCTTGATGATTTACTTTTGAGTCCTGCATTTTGATTCCACAAAAAAACTGGTGTCAGAAGTGGGATTCACAATCTATGAATAACAGAATAGCAGAATTGGAAGGGACCTGGGAGGTCTTCTAGTCCAAACCCCTGCTCAAGCAGGAGACCCTGTATTATTTCAGACAAATGGCTGTCCAATCTTCTTAAAAACCTCCAGGGATGAAACAGCCAGGGATGACGGCAGGGCGTTCTTTCGGGGTGAGTGCTATGCGGAGCTTGATCCCATGTCCCTTTCCCACTGCCAAACTCCATTTAGGAGTTTGCATAAGGCAATAGTCTGTGTCCAAATGTCTTTGGTTAGGTTAGGGTATGTGTGTTTATTTACTTTTTATGGGTTTTTTTTCTTTTTAATTGTTTAAGCTGCCCAAAATCATTTTGAGGTTGGGCACTTTCTAAGTCGAATGAATGAATGAATGAATGAATGAATGAATGAATGAATGTATGTATGTATGTATGTATGTATGTATGTATGTATGTATGTATGTATGTTATGGTGGAGGTTGCTTAACGTTCTCCTAACATTCTTCTGATTACCAATTCAGGGCCCCTTTGTTTTAGCCTTCTCTACTTTAACCTCCTTTTTCCCTGAAAGAAAGAAAATGATATTTGTAAAGCCCATTTCTGATTGGAGAGGCTCCATTACAAGTTACAAACTTATAATGCCCTAAAAAAGTGATTTCTTTTTCCCTCTCCCCCTTCTCCAGTCTGGTATCTTCTCCTTCTCCTTCTCCTTCTCCTTCTCCTTCTCCTTCTCCTTCTCCTTCTCCTTCTCCTTCTCCTTCTTCTAGAAACCAGGAGGCTATTAGTTCTAATCCTATCTAGGCATGAAAGCCAGCTGGTGGCTTTAGGCCAATCACTCGCTCTCAGACCAACCCACCTCACAAGGTCGTTGTTGTGGGGAAAATAGAAAGAGGAAGGAGTATCATGCATCTTCACCACCTTGAGTTACTTTTAAGTGTTATTTAGTATTTATAAAGTAGTAATAAAAATTATTCAATAATTTTGAAAGAAAAAGGAAAGCAAAGAAAATAAGTAAGTTTAAAAAAGTGCAAGGTAAGAAACAGACAAGAGGGGGCAAAAAGAGAAAAAGTTATAAAGAAGCAGCTTCCAATCTTCTTAACACCAGTTACCAGTATATTAATATTTTACCCCCTCTAAGATTACAAAATAATTTCCTTCTTTTATTTTTTTAATATGATTTTATTGAAACTTTTTTTTTTTTTAAAAGAAAGAAGATGCAAAGAAGTGGCTTCCAGTATTCCCCCCAGCAGTTATAAATACAGTTTTATTTTAACCTCTCTCTATAAAGTTACCTCATGATACAATTTACCTCATGACAGTCTTCTTTCTGTAGTCTATCCTGTCTAATCATCAAAACCATAAATCACGTTCATTTCCCACCCCCCTAATTTTTACACGAAAAGTCCATAAGAGATTTCCAGTCACCTATAAATGTATCTGGTGTCTTTTCTCTAATCCAAGAAGATAATTTATTCATCTCAGCATGATTTCCTTCTTTGCCTAGTCTACCCTTTCTAATCACCAAATCCATAAATCAGAAGCTCATTTTTTTTTCTTGCTTCAGCAAAAAGTCCCTCAGAACAGTCCGGCGTCTTCTCCAGTCATGGCAACGGCTGATTCTTACTTTTCAGACCATAATGAAGAGATGTATAGAGAAGAAGATACAGGCAGACTTAAGATTTCTACACAAAATTTACTCGGTGGATTGAAAACTAATGAAAATAAGATACAGATAGTCCTCGACTTACAACAGTTCATTTAGTGACTGTTTAAGTTACAACAGTGCTGAAAAAAGTGACTTATGACCGTTTTTCACACTTACTACCGTTGCAGAATCCCCATAGTCACATGATCAAAATTCAGACAACTGACTCTTGACAACTGACTTATATTTATGACGGATGCAGTGTCCTGGGATCATGTGACCACCTTTTGCAACCTTCTGACAAGCAAAGTCATGGGGAAGCCAGATTCATTTAACAACTGTGTTACTAACTTAACAACCGCAGCGATTCACTTAACAACTGTGTCAAGGAAAGTTGTAAAATGGGGCAAAAGTCACTTAACTGTCTCGCTTAACAACAGGAATGTTGGGCTCAATTGTGGTCGTAAGTCAAGAACTACCTGTATGGATGCATGGTAATGTCTTTAATCATAATTTTTGCCATTTATTTAATCATAAACTTTGCTGTTGCAAACAGCAGCAAACTCTTAGCAAAGAAAAAGGAGATTAAAAAGAGCTACAGAGAGATGAAAAGCATCAGAATGTTCAAGCTTTATCCTCCATTTCAATGTGAACTAACATCTGTAACATTAACACACCTACTGCTTATTTTCTATATAACTTCAATAAAACATTTTAAGAAAAATCAGCTATACTCCTGCCTGCTGTCAGGCAGTTGAAGTACATAAGTCATAATAGGGCGATGGTTCCCCACCCTGACTTAGGGTGTTGAACCAGGAGCAATGAAACTCAGATTCAGGAACTCAGTAATAATAAACAGTTAGACAACCCATTGGGTCATTGTTTCAAAGATATTTCCTCACTACCTTCAACAGTGGCAGAACTTACAATTTCATTGGAAAACTGGGGATACATTCAGAGATGTATCTGCCTTGAAAACAGTCCATGTTGAAATGTATAGTACAGGCAAACATCAACACAGGAAGTATTTTATGATATTTTGTATTATGTCACAAACTGCTCTATGATAACTTTTATGTCCTAATATGTTTTATAAAATTTGCCAAATTTTAATTCCATGGGAATCATGGGTCCCAGATTTTGGATGCATTCTGTAAGTTATCTGATTTGAAGTACCTTGGTTCAAAAATTCTTGCCCTATATTGCACCATTTTGCCCAGTTAAGGTGACAGGAAACAGAAACAACAACAACAACAACAACAACAATAATAATACGATGACTTTGGGCAGCCTCCCTCTCCTTCCCTCCCTCTCTCCCCCCCCCATGTTCTTGTAGAGATATCCTGAAAGGTGTCATTCCCCATAAATTCCCTTTAGTTCCTAAAGAAATGGTGGAATATAATTCTAACACATATATAAAAAATTAAAAATGAAAGATAATGATGGAATTCACCAGAAAGCCTCCTGGTTCCTCTCTCTTTCAAAGTGTGCCATTTTACTTGATCCTGTGTAGACTCTACAGGATCAAGTAAAATGGCACACTCTGAAAGAGGATTTCTACTTTTTTTTTTTTTAATGACAAGCAGTACATTTAGGAAATTCTGGACATTGCAGTCCCAGAACATCTGGTGGTTACCAGTTGGAGGTAGGGGAGCAGGCTGCCATATGGCCTAGCAGAATTGTGTTTACTCTCCCCTTATAATGCTTGCGCAGATGCATAAAACACATGGGGCTGCTGTGGAGAATTTGAAGGATGTACTGGTCTTTCATATCTCCATTCATTTTCCCTTTACCTGAAGTTGGCCTTCCTGACTTAACAAATTATTTAAGTCACAATATTTTTCCGTGGGAGAAGTTTATGTGGTTTGTGTTTTACCTTAGCACTGATTTCAAGACTACTTCAAACAACCTTTCCCAATGCAGTGTCAGCAGTGGTGGGATTCAAATATGTGAACAACCGGTTCTCTGTGTGGATGCCACTTCCTGAAGTCCATTCTGGGCCTGGGCAACAAAAGATTAGCTACTACTGGTTCTGCCGAAGTGCAAACTGGCTGAATCCCACCACTGAGCGTCAGGTATGAAAGACCAGATCCACACACGAAGGGCCAATTAAACTGATTTGTTGCTACTCATTCCTATGCACAGGAATATTAGGATTAGGATTAATTAATTAATTAATTAATATTAGGATTAATATCAGGATAATAAAAACAAAGACAAATGACTGAAAAATAGTTCTTATCCCAGAGCTGTAACTATATTAAATACCACTGTATAGTGCAACACTGAAGTCCAATATTAGGGGCAGTACAATGGTGAATAGAATGTGAAGGATGTGTGTACATAATGTATGTTCTTATTTGTGGTTTTTACTTGTGTGTCATGTGCACTGTGGACAGCACTTAATTTCGTTGTGACAATGCCAATAAAATATTCTATTCTATTAGCACCTGCTAGGAGTTAAGGGTCAATGAATTCAAGAGAGGTAGGACTTAGTTCGCTTGGGGCTACCTAGAAATTCTAGGCTGATCCCTCTTTTAATCCCACCTCCCCTTCCCCTACATTCAGTTCTGTTAAACTGCAGCCCCTTTATATCCAACCACGGTCATGTTGTTTGGGCATTATGGGAAATTAAAGAGTTAATCATTTTATACTTGGGTGGTCAACAATTTCTTTCTTCAGAGGCTATGTATAGAAAAGCTCTAGAGATTAATTATTAAACGTTTTTATTAATAATCCACAGCACAGAGTCACAAAATAATTAAATCTCAAAATTTAATTATTACACAAATGTTAATTATTCATTGGTGCATTGTGATTACTTTTTGTTTAGTTCTTTTTGACGTATGGTCCTCAATCTTCAAGACTTTTTTAGAATGATAATTTAGGGTCATAAATCATACAACAAATCAATCCAGACTTCTCAATCAAGGCAACATGACTTGATGTCAGTCCTTCAAAGTAGACCAGTCTTAGAAACTAGAGTCATGCAGACTAATATTACTTTTATTATAACGTTTTAGTAGACGAATCTTGCAAGTCTCAATGTGCTTTCCCCCCCCCTCCCTTTTTATCTTTATTCTTATACTTTATTTATTTGGCCAAGGGTAGCTAGACACACAAGAAATTTGTCTCCAGTGCAGAAGTGCTCAGTGTACTTGCAAAACAATAGAATACTGCTAATAATAATAATACTAAAGTGCAAAAAAGGGGGAAGTAAAAAATAACAAAAGGGATAAATAATAATATTGCAGTCACACCCTATGGGTTAATATACATAGACATTAGACCAAAAACTTAGTAGTCACTGTATTTTCTCAGGTGCAAGAATTAAGTCACTTTTTTCAGTACCATTGTAACTTCAAACAGTCACTAAACGAACTGTTGTAAGTTGAGGACTACCTGTATTCCGTATTGTTGGATTTCCTCCTCCTCTCCTCATTTTCTTCTTCGACATCAGAAGCAGAAATAGAGAATGTAATTCCCCCAGATATTGTGAATTTCTGATCATTGTTCATGCTGGAACATTGGTTTTTAAAGGCAATAAAAAACAACAAACAGGAATCCAAACTAGAAGGAATTCGAGGCACAATTTCCTTAGAACACAGAACATAGAATAGCAGAGTTGGAAAGGACCTTGGAAGTCTCCTGGTCCAACCAGCTGCTCAAGCAGGAAACCCTATACCATTTCAGACAAATGGCTGTCCAATTCCTTCTTAAAAGCCTCCAGTGATGGAGCACCCACAACTTCTGAAGGCAAGCGGTTCTACTGGTTGATTGTTCTCATCATTAGGAAATTACTCCTTAGTTCTAGGTTGGTTCTCTCCTTGATTAGTTTCCATCCATTGTCTCTTGTCTGGCCTTCAGATGCTTTGGAGAATAGGTTGACCCTCTCTTCTTTGTGATAGCCCCTCAAATATTGGGACACTGCTATCATGTCTCCTCTAGTCCTTCTTTTCTCAAGACTTTTGAGAAGATTTGTGGAATTTTAAAATGACTTCATTGCTTTAACCGAGGCTGTGATTCTTATTTAGAAGCATGCATTCATGTGGATCTAGCTGGGTAAATTTTGTTCCAAGGCTCACATTTATATTTGTGCCTGTTTCTGTTTTTAACTCAGTATCTTGTTGATAATGTTAAAGGGCTGAAAGCAGCAGCAATCAATTTTGTATGTGTTCCCTCTATATCCTCTTCACAGTATGAGCCGTGCTTCTTAATTACTTCATGCCAAGTCCTTGAAAAAAACAGTCTCCAGGATCTTCAGTAAGGAAATTGCGAATTCTTTATATACAATCCTATTTCTAAAGGAAATGATAAAATGTAGGCTGAAGTTCATCTGAAATAAGAAATGGGATTTGGCTCAAAAAATTCAAAACTCGAAGCCCCGTACTTATTTTGAATCTGAGCATATCTGCACATCTCCCCAACTCTGCTTTTTTTTTTTTAAAGCCATATCTTTATGAAGCTGTCCTTATCTTAACCCTAGCCCACAGTGCAGGTATTTTCAACCCATCCTTAACTTCTCCAATTTTAAAGTAGTGTTCCTCCTTTTTTCTCTCAAAAGTTTTGGCCATGGATAAAATCTAGAATGCTTCATTAACATTGTACTTAGCAATGCATTCAGGGCTGAGATAGAAGAGGGAGTCAAACTATTCTTTAAAGTACCTGAAGGCAGGACAAGAAGCAACGAATGGAAACTAATCAAAGAGAGAAGCAACCTGGAACTAAGGAGAAATTTCCTGACAGTGAGAACAATTAATCAGTGGAACGACCTGCCTCCAGAAGCTGTGGGTGCTCCAACCCTGGAGGTTTTTAAGAAGAGACTGGACAGTCATTTGTCTGAAATGGTACAGGGTTTCCTGTCTGAGCAGGGGGTTGGACTACTAGATGATCTCCAAGGTCCCTTCCAACTTTATTGTTATTATTGTCACGGTCATCATTGTCATTGTCGTCGTCATTGTCGTTGTCTACCCAATTCCTATTAGCCATTTTTCCAGTCCATTGTCATTGGGTTTGACCTCTACAAAAGAGGTTGGACATCTGACCTCTGCAGAGGCATCTGCGTATAAACCTTTCACTAGCACAGTTTGAAGTACTTATGTGAGTTCTGTATAAAGATGGGTTTAGCACTCTTCAAAGGTTCTAGACCTAGGTTTTTGGTTTTTTTTTTTTTTAAAAAAAATGGGTTTAGCAGTCTTTTAAAAGGACACTAGATCTGTATTTTAAAATCAGATTATCCAACGCTGCACAGAAATTCAGTTTCCATGGGGAAAGAGATCCAGTTTCTGCCAGTTGTGCTTTTTTGGTTCTGCCACCATCATTAGATTTCCTTTGTACTGTTTATATTATTTGTTTACATATTTATTCTTTGAAACAAATCTCTTAATTACTGCTTTATCATTAAAGCAAACACTGAGTTGTATATACAGTATAGACTTATTTCTTAAACTAATACAACTGTGAAATTTAAACAAAAACATTAAATAATCGAGGCATCAGCTTCTGAAATTTGGAAATTATTTAATGCATCCTTCAGATAACACTGAGAAGTAAATCCAAGTTTCATGACTGTGTTAATGACATTTACTCCAAATCTATAGTTACCTTTCACTCACTTTCTTAAATACAGAATTGACGCTACCTTCCAAAACTGGTCCTATGGATATGATTAGAACAGGTAGTATTAAGAGCTGCTCAAAAATTTTGGAGAACCAGAAGACTGATCTCTTAATTATGATCAGGAGACAGAAGTGAAGCTAGTATGTGCATTTGAAAAGTCAAGCGTGAGAAATTAGGAAAGCCAGGCATTTCAAATGAATATAAAGGTTTATTGCAAGCTTTAAACTCTCTACAAGAATCTGAACTACTAACGGTCAAAGCAAATTGGCGGTAGATAAGAGTCAAAGGAATTCAAAGTGGGCTGGGCTTAGATCTCTTGTGGGAGCGAAGGGACTCGTGACTGATGATGCATTTGACCTCTCCCACGGGCTCAGCCTGGTCATCTCCTACACATGTACTCATAGGGTTTTCAAAGAATGACTGCCAAGGGAGCTGGCTTTCCTATTGACAAAAGAGATGTCATAACGAACACAGTCCCAACCAGAAAGACAAAGCAGGTAGAAAAGGTCAGATGTTTACTAACAATAAGTAGCAAGGCCCACCAGTTTGTCTTCTGATAAACAAGACAAACTGATGCCGTTTGCTACCTACTCTTAGCACCCAACTGCTCTTTGCTTCCTACTCTCTTTCCTCACAACTTACCCTTGTCTTGGGCAAATGGACTTCCCTACAAAAATTGCATTGTTTCTACTCTCTTAAGACTGAATCTGAGCCAATACTGGCTGGAGTGCAAGTCTTGGGGAAAAAAGATGATATTAGAAGATATTGCTTGGCTTCGCGGCTTGCTAGTTTTTAGAAACTTAAACCATTGCTTAGTCCTACACAGCTACATCAGTGCTAAACCTCAAATTAAATCTGGACTGAAACGGCTTTAGATAATCTGACATCTATCAGTATCTGCCCAAGACACAATCTTATTTGTGACCAGAGGAGAATAAAGGCAATCTAGAAAAGCTTGCCGAAGGAATGACTTTGCAGCTGCTTGTATCCTGATAACCACAACTATTACATCTTTCAATTAGATATTTACAGCCCCTTGTCAGTATCCTTTGGTTCAACCCAAGCCAAATTAATCAAAAGGTAATTAGCTGGGTCTCTCCAAACAGATGGTTCATATGTAACTGATCCCTTGAAACTGGACCTGAAGTCACACTTAGTCTTAGACTGTTCTCCTAAAACAGATTGCAGATCAGAAAAATATAGAAGACTTGATCCATGTTTTTGCTTACCTGCAACTTATCAGCCAGGAAAGAGTAACCCCATTTGATCCTGCCTGACTAATGTAGAGTCTATTCTACCCCAATCACACTTCTTGTTTTGTTAATGTAGTTTGATTCTGAAGCCTGCAATCACATCATGCCAGGCTTGTTTACATGCATATGAGATTCCTGAGATCCTTTCTGTAAGTCCTTCACTCAGAATATCACATCCTGAATCAACAATCTTGTTTAGATGAGCAGCCCGTTTAGCTGCACAAACAAGGCAATTCAGAAGCAGCTACTGGAGCAGCTTACTAACATTCTTAGCCGAGGGCAGGTGAGACCAGAGCTTTAATTCTACCTAAACTTTTCAAAACACAGAGCAATCGATCTGAACAACTTGATCTGCGTCTTTCAATGGTGGGAGAGCAACAGGCTGCAACTGAAACAGGGAGGATCATATATGATTTTTAATGCAATGATTTACTCATTTCTACAGGTAGGCACAATTTACAATGGTTATGGCCTGGCTCCATTACAGCTGTAAATTGTGGGAAATATATATATATATATATATATATATATATATATCATTTTTGTTGCCCTTCTCTGCACTCTTTCTAGAGTCTCAACATCTTTTTTACATCGTGGTGACCAAAACTGGATGCAGTATTCCAAGTGTGGCCTTACCGAGGCATTGTAAAGTGGTATTAATACTTCACGTGATCTTGATTCTATCCCTCTGTTAATGCAGCCCAGCACTGTGTTGGCTTTTTTGGCAGCTGCAGAACACTGCTGGCTCATATTTAAGTGATTGTCCACTAGGACTCCAAGATCCCTCTCACAGTTACTACTATTGAGCAAGGTACCCCCTATACTACACCTGTACATTTGGTTTTTCTTGCCTAAATGTAGAACCTTACTTTTTTCACCCACACATACCATCCCAGGAAAATATATATATCTAACAAAATGAAATTCAATGGTGAAAAAAGTAAGGTTCTACATTTAGGCAAGAAAAACCAAATGTACAGGTGTAGTATAGGGGGTACCTTGCTCAATAGTAGTAACTGTGAGAGGGATCTTGGAGTCCTAGTGGACAATCACTTAAATATGAGCCAGCAGTGTTCTGCAGCTGCCAAAAAAGCCAACACAGTGCTGGGCTGCATTAACAGAGGGATAGAATCAAGATCACGTGAAGTATTAATACCACTTTACAATGCCTCGGTAAGGCCACACTTGGAATACTGCATCCAGTTTTGGTCACCACGATGTAAAAAAGATGTTGAGACTCTAGAAAGAGTGCAGAGAAGGGCAACAAAAATGATTAGGGGACTGGAGGCTAAAGCATAACGTTTGCTGGATTGGTATGTCTAGTTTTAATGAAAAGAAGGACTAGGGGTGACATATAGCAGTATTCCATATCTCAGTTGTTGCACAAAGAAGAGGGAGTCAGCGTATTCTCCAAGGCGCCTAGGGCAGGACAAGAAGTAATGGATGGAAACTAGTCAAGGAGAGAAGCAACCTGGAAGTGAGGAGAAACTTCCTGACAGTTAGAACAATTAACCAGTGGAACAACCTGCCTCCAGAAGCGGTGAATGCTCCAACACTGGAAGTTTTTAAGAAGAGACTGGACAGCCACATGTCCGAAATGGTATAGGGTTTCCTGCCTGAGCAGGGGGTTGGACTCGATGACCTCCAAGGTCCCTTCCAACTTTATTATTATTATTATATCATCCCAGGGGGGAAAAATATACCGAGTGGTATATAGGTAGCTCTCAACTTACAATACGTTTAGTGACCATTACAACGGCACTTTAAAAAGTGACTTGTGGCTGTTTTTCACTCTTATGACCATTGCAGCACTCCATGATCAAAACCTGGATGCGTGGGAACTGGTTCATACTTATGACGGCTGCAGTGTCCCAGAGTTATGCGATCACTTTTTTGCAACCTTCTGACAAGCAAAGTCAATGGGGAAGCCAGATTCACTTAACAACCCTCTTATTCATTTAACAACTGCAGTGATTCACTTAACAACTTTGGCAGGAAAGGTCATAAAATTGGCAAAAGTCACTTAACAACTGTCTGGCTTAGCAATAGAAATTTTAAGCCCAATTGTGGTCATAAGTCGAGGACCTCCTGTGCTGTCATGTCCCCACCAAAACGCCGTTCTGTTGGATTGTTTGATTTCTAAAAGCACAATCTGTTTAGTTCAGATGGCCAATGGACTACGGGAGATCAAGCATATAGACTACCCAACTAACTTCAGAAAGTTGAACGTTCTGAATTTGCACTGATTTGTGGTTACCTTTTAATCAGGCAGGAAACAGAGTCTGTATAAAAGTATTCTGATTTGTAGTCACCTGCAAGAACCTTTCTAACACTGTCTCGTTCAGATAGTTTTTATCTGACAAGAAACCGACTGTTCCATTCATAATTCAGCAGAATTTATTTTCATTTTTCAAAAAGTTACTTTCATGTATAATTGAACTAGCTTTCAGCTTGCTTATTCTGTCTTAAGAGTCCATAGGGGTGGGGGGTGGGGGTGGCTACCTTCATTAATCCTTTAGTGGCTCAGTATGTTTTCAAAACTTATATATTTGGTTACATCTTATATAAAGATAAAATGTTTGTTTTAAGGGGGGGGAAGCCTAAATCTTACTTTTTAACATTCTGAACATGTATGTGACATATTGAGCCAAATGGAAACCTAGAGAGTTGTAAAATACAGTCATCTCTGATTATTAACCCGAGAATAAAGGGGTAACGTCATCCAATCAAGCATCCAATTAAGTTGAGTGGGCCTGAATGCAGAGGCAGGCCCAGAGTGGTCACAAAAGTTAAGATGTAAAAGTTGGGATGTAAAACAGGATCAGAGTTTTGATCGCATCATTTTTAACTGACCCCTTGTCTTTTTTTAACTCTCTTCTTCAGGGCACCTTAGGGAGGCCGTGATCTAGAACAGAACAAAAGAACATATGTTTTATAGAGTGTGATATGAGACTTTCTTCCATCAACTTGGATGCCATTTAAAGGAGAGAAGCTAACGTTCATCAGACAGGAATATTATGGTTGGTCGTACCATCAGCCAGATGATTAGACTGGATTTGGGATTTTAATCCACTTGTTGGAAGAAAAATCAGGTTCAGTTCCAATCTGGGAAAAGATGCTGGAAACAAAACGGAGGCTGACTGCTTAGGAAAGAAGGTTTCTGTTTATTGATGAGCAGAACCAGCAACTGCATGCAGTTCTGGGACAGCTGACCAGATGGAGTTGGGAGTAGGTGGGTTTTTATACATTCTTTATGGCTTTGTATTTGAGATGCGTGTTTCTTGTGAAATGTACTTTGACCTGTGCTTGAGTGTGCCCTTTTGGTATTCTAATTATTGTTGCCTGACTCACATTGTGGTTGGGAGGTCCTGTCCTGTCCTTGGAGCTGGGTGGGGAATGTAGATTTTAGGAGTCTTTGTTTTTCTAATCCCATCAGCTCCAGCCTTCTGTGGGAGCTGTGGCTGAAGGCATTTTGCTTATGAACAGGATGGCCCAGTCTTTCTGAATGGATTACAAAATCTCCATTTCTAAAGATTAGCCTCTGCAGGTTTCTGCTTGAGGCAGAAAGACTGGGGCTGTTTCTGCCTTTGTTAAGATTTTTTCTCCATTTCTCCTTTAGGGAAAATATTCTATCCTGCCTTTTTTAATATTTCCCCCAAATATTTCATTCTCTGGGGGGGGGGAGTACTGACTTCCCTACACACTTATCAAGTCTTTCAAGGACCAGGGCAGGTAGATGTTGTTTGATGGTGTTAAAGGAATCATCTCAAGATGTAAATTGTTCCAGGTAAAGCTGCCTTTTGCAATTGACTGGTGATTTTCTCAGTGTGTTCAAGTGGTGCTCCAGATGTTTTGGGATTGCACCCAAGGCACCTATTATTATTGGCACTACCTTTGCTTTCTTTTACCACAGTTGTTCTATTGGCAGGTCCTTGTTTTTTGTGATTTTCTCCAGTTCTTTCTTTTCTCTTTTCTTTTGCTATCCTCAGGTATTGCAACATCCACTATCCAGACTTTTTTGCCTTTCTTGTCAACATTTGTTAGGTTTGGACTGCTATGTGGTAGGTGCTTGTCTGTTGGATTATAAAGGTATTATAGCTGCCCACTCCCATAGACTTCCATAGACATCCAAAACCTACAGTGCCTGGCCATTCTGTTTATTGAGAGAAGGAAGGGAAGCTGAAGCAGAAGAAATACAGGGCCAACATTTTGTTCCTTGGGGTTTATATTATCCATAATGTTGAGCTTCAGAGAGAGCACTAAAAATCCCTTAATAAATTTCTGAAGCTGCTTAATTATAATTGCAAATTCTGTTAGCTTGCTCAGGACCCCAACATCACATGACACAGGAGAAAGGATACTTTAAATATGTTATTAATCCATTAGAATCTCCTGCTAGAATATATTACCAGAATGCATATCATATGATCCCAGCTCTCTTCCTTTTCCATGTGTCAAACCCTGACAAATTTTAGTAGCTTCTACCATGCTGTCAATAAGTTGGGAACTTTGTTAACTCTTAGGTTCATTTATTTATTTAGCATATGGTTCATATATGGACTAGCACTATATATTAATATTTCACCTAGGTTAATAAAACAACAACAACAACAATAATAATAAAGTTGGAAGGGACCTTGAAGGTCATCTAGTCCAACCCTCTGCTCAGGCAGGAAACCCTATACCATTTCAGACAAATGGCTGTCCAGTCTCTTCTTAAAAACTTCCAGTGTTGGAGCATTCACCGCTTCTGGAGGCAGGTTGTTCCACTGGTTAATTGTTCTAACTGTCAGGAAGTTTCTCCTTAGTTCTAGGTTGCTTCTCTCCTTGGTTAGTTTCCATCCATTGCTTCTTGTCCTGCCTTCCGGTGCTTTGGAGAATAGCTTGACTCCCTCTTCTTTGTGGCAGCCCCTGAGCTATTGGAACACTGCTATTATGTCACCCCTCATCCTTCTCTTCAACAATAAAATATAAATGTTAAAAAGTTCTATCTTCAAATGCCAATGTCTGGGCCACCTATTCATTGAAGCACATTATCATTTATATGAAAAAAATCAAATACTGGATCGGTATATGCCTTCAGGTTACAGCAGTCAGGATATGCTCTACAACAGGGCTTTTCAACCTTTTCACCGATTGTACCACTTTCAGGATATGGCAATATTCGAGTACCACCTAGCAAGGTGTCAAAAACTTGACCAAAAAAAAAACCCTGTTCAAAGTTGCAATTGCACTGAAATGACTTATGACCATTTTCACACTTATGACCATTGCAGCATGCCCAGGGTCATGTGATTTATATTTGGATACTTGGCAACTGATTCATATTTATGATGGTCACAGTGTCCCAGGGTCATGTGATCCCCTTCTGCAACCTTTTGACAAGCAAAGTCAATGGCAGGGCTGCTGGTAGCCAAATGCTAAGGCAGGACTTCCCTCCCTCCCTCCTTCCCTGCCTCCCTCTTTCTCATGCCCACCTCCTTCTGAAGGAAGAATTTGAACCCTCCCCCCCATATTTTTTCTCTTCCATATATTCATCAAACAAGGAAAAGCCTCCAGAAACAGAAAAGACAAACTGCTCAGTGAACTAGCTTAAAAAGGCACATTCCCCTTTAAGAATTAGCTACTGGCTAGAAAGGAAAGTAAGGAAGAAAAAAAAATGTAGTAAGTATTGGCTGCCGGCTAAGACAGCCTCCCCAAATGGCTCCATTCATAAAGGAATCTACAGGCAAAATCCATTCAGGAGAAAAATACTTCAAAATCCCTTGCAGCAAAACTTACAGCTAACAATAGTAGAGCAATAGAAGCTAACACGAGACATCAGCCATCAGCCAAATAGAAATTGCCAAACACTCCTTAAGAACACAAAGCCCACATTGCACAAATCCCAGAACTTCAAAGTCACAAAAGCACATAAGAATCCTTCCACTCTCCATCACCCTCCCTCCCTCCTTCTCTCCTCCTTGCCTCTGCAGCTCCAGAGGACTCTCTCACTGTAAGTCCTTGCCTGTGCTGGCTCTTTCCCTCCCCCACTACACTTGGCTAGGCAGGGCTGCGTACCACCTGCCACTCATTAATGTACCACAAGTGGTACGCGTACCACAGGTTGAAAAGCCCTGCTCTACAATTTGATGTGGGACCCTGCAGTTACACTTAGGGGAGGATACTATGCTCCATTTATATAGTGAGTCCAGGCAGATGCCATGTGCGGTGCGAATTCTATTCAGGATTGTCCATTGCTGACATGGTCGTTTAAAGCCTGGCACCTTTTTGTGGGGTCATTTACTGTATATATCTTCCAAGGAGTGAAGACGTTCACCTCCCACTTGGAAGGCTAAGAATTCAATCCTAGATAGTGGCAGATGTTTCTCTATCAGGGTGCAAAGAGAAAATATTTGCTGTGAACTCTGTGTAGGCGTCAGGAAGGGCATCTGGCCAGGAAACGCTCAGCTTTATCCAGTTGCCCCAACTCTACCCTGAATTAAGGGATTACAGGGTCGTAAAAAGGGAGTATTTATATATTGTCTTATGTCTGGGGATTCAGTGCCCCCATCTGGATTTCCATTGGGCATCATTGTTAAAGTTGTTGGGTAAATATTGTGCAAGTACTAGTGGGACCTTCCCAAATTTCTCTTAGGTTCATAAGCTACTAAGATTCCTCTTGATCATCAGCCTAATGACTTGTCCAAGATTTTAAATAGGGATGGGGAACTGTTGACCTACCACAAATTTCTATCTCCCCTATTTCCTCTCCTCTTTCTCTTCCCTTTTTTTCATTGATATTCCTTCTCTTTCTGATCCAAGTGCAAAATTGTTGGACCTAAAAGAGTCATCAATCCGTGCTCTGAGAATTAAGTTGTCCTATATGCTAGATTAGAAGAGATTTCTAGTTTTCCTGCTGGTAGAGAGGCAGATCATCCTTCACTTTCCTCAGCTTGTGATCTTTCCATGCTGGGTGGGTTATAAAAAGAAACCTTTTGTACTGCCCAGTATAGAAGCCAAGCAAGCTGTAAGAACAAAAAAATGCAGCCTTTGCTTGCTCGCTCTCTGCTCTTTGAATAATATGCATCTGGATTGGTGTCTAAGTGGGTGGATTTTTTTCCTTCCCCAGAGTAGGATTATAGCCCAAACTCCCTTCCTTTACTTATAAGTGACCCAGGGGCAAGGTGCCCCAGATTTTACAGTGGCCAAATCCTTTTTGAAAATATTCCCTACTAGAAAGCTATTTGAGGTCTTTTTCGAGATGCATTTAGTCTTACGAATAGTGTTTGTGAAATTGATGTGCATCTGTGTCGTTCCAGGTGATGCATTTCTTTTTAGACCATACGTAACAATCACCTCATTTATACCTAAAATAAGCTCCAGGGGGCCTTTTGAATACATGAGTTTTATCTCAGATTCCATTTGATTTATTTATTAAATCAGTTTATACGGCCGGGAACTCAGGAACAGAACAAGCTTGCTTCTTAGGTCCCATTAAATCAGTGCTTTTCAAAGGGTCAACTTTCAGATGTGTGGATTTCAACTCCCAGAATTCCCCAGCCAGTATGAAATCTGTTATGTCCTGGGCCTTGCTGAGTCATTAAGCAAGGCTCAGAAAGGCTGCAGGAAGGTTGCAGAGACCCAGACAGACCACGTGTCTGCCCGGGACCCAGACAGGCTGTGTCCGGCCTTGCGCGTATGCGCAAGGCGGGAGAATGGCCTGCAATGATTGGCTGTGCATCCCCTTGCAAGGGGAGTATAAAAGGCCAGTGGCCTTCTTGCTTCTGTTCTGTGAATGTACTTAATAAAGAGATCCTTTGTTGTGAACCTGCCTCGTCTCGATGTCTGCTTTGCAAGAACAGAACAAAGTCCACACATCTTAAAGTTGCCAAGTTGGAAAAAATACTGCATTAGATGATGTTTTTTAATAGAGAGCATCTATAGCATGCCCATTCAGTTGAAGCTAGTGGAACAGGTAGAAAAAAAACAGAGAGAGGCTGCCTCATACCATGAAGCCTATAAGGGAAAACTAAAGCTAAATTGTCTGGGGATCCTGATGGTTGTGGCCTCATCTGGAAAGACTGAATATACAGTTTTAAGCCAGTTTTTCCATAACCACTTACTTTATTTTCTTTTAACACAACACTGAATTCCTGTTTACATAAAAGCAATACCATATCACATATTATACAATTCTCAAGTTATCCATTATAAATTCTTTGCAGGGTTTGGAGTATTTCTTCTAAATATCAAGTTTTCTCTCTCTGTCCTTTATTTCTCTTCCAACATGATATTTCTTTAGAGGCATAAAGCGTATGATGCTATCCTACCAGTTTCAGAGGAAGTTTAAAAGCCTATTATACTTCATGTGGTGGCTTACACTACAGTAGTTATTCTAGAACATGGGCAAAATGCCCTTTTTTATCCCCCCCCCCATACAACAGGTCCTAAGAAGAAACTCTTCTGTACAAAAAGTCTGTTCCTTGGGAAGACAAAAACAAAGACTCTGTGTGTTTGGGATCAAGTGAGTATCCTTTAACTTTTCCACAGTTTGCTCTGAAGTTCACATGTTAACAGAATAACAGAATTGGAAGGGACCTTGGAGGTCTTCTAGTCCAACCCCCTGTTCATGCAAGAAACCCTATACTATTTGGGACAAATGGCTGTCCAGTCTCTTTTTAAATGCCTCCAGTGGTGGAGCATCTACAACTTCTGAAGGCAAGCTGTTCCATTGGTTTATTTGTTCTCACTGTCAGGAATTTTCTCCTTAGTTCTAGGTTGTTTCTCTCCTTGATTAGTTTCCATCTATTGCTTCGTGTCTTGCCTTGACCCCCTCTAAGTAAATGTAAGGCCATAGCTACTTAGAAAACGTTCATTACCCAGAAAATAAATTGATAAGGATGTTAGAATAGAATAGAATAGAATAGAATAGAATAGAATAGAATAGAATAGAATAGAATAGAATAGAATAGAATAGAGCTGGAAGGGACCTTGGAGGTCTTCTAGTCTATCCCCCTGCTCAAGCAGGAGAACCTATACCATTTCAGATAAGTGACTGTCCAGTCTCCTCTTAAAAATCTCCAGTGATGGAGCGCCCACGATTTCTGAAGGCAAGCTGTTCCACTGGTTAATTGTCCTCACTGTTAGGAAGTTTCTCCTTAATTCCAGGTTGCTTCTCTCTTTGATCAGTTTCCAACCATTGTTTCTTATCCTGCCCTCTGGTGCTTTGGAGAATAACGTGACCCCCTCTTCCTTGTGGCAGCCCCTCAAATACTGGAATACTGCTATCATGTCACCCCTGTTTCTTCTTTAATTAGACTAGCCAAACCCAAGTCCTGCAGCCGTTCTTCATACGTTTTAATCTCCAGGCTTTTGATCATCTTAGTTGCTCTTCTCGGTACCCTGTTCACTGTTTCTTCTCTAACTTTCTATCACAGCTTGTGTACCATTTATTTATTTAAATTTATTATAGCTGTCCAACTCCAATGAACTCCAGTCTCTTGTTCATCAGTTGTTCACTTGCTTCCAATTCTGTCTGACCTGATGGACATCATTTCTCCAGGATTGTCTATCAATTAATTGCTTCTTTTTAAGTTCATTAAGTTTATACTTGTGTTATCAATGATATCGTTTAGCCAGCTTATCAGCTTATCTATTCTATTTTTTCAGACAAGCATACATGTAATTGAATGTCCAAGTCTATAGGAGGAGAGCTGGCAGTCTCAGAGTTTTTCTCCCAGAAGCTCTTTAGTCACTATAGCTAGCTTTGCCTCCTGGTTTGCAACCAGGGCTTAGTAATTCTGTCACTACCACTAGGAAGGCCTCCCTTGATATGCACTTCCTTGTCTGGATGTGTGTGTGTATGAGAGAGAGAGAGAGAGAGAGAGAGAGAGAGAGAGACTCATAGAATGTGCTGCCTCTTGGTGATTAAGAGATAAAAAAATAAAAGTGAAAGTCATTTCAGCACTGCTACTTCTTGGCCATGTCATATGGAGGCTTGGGGCTAGATCAGGGGTAGGCAACCTTGGCTCTTTTATGACTCGTGGACTTCAACTCCCAGAATTCTGGGAGTTGAAGTCCACGAGACATAAAACAGCCAAGGTTGCCTACCCCTGGGCTAGATGATTAAGTCCTTCCCTGTCTGTTTGGGAGACAGACCAATCTCATCAGCGATAAACAATATCAAACTTCATTTTTAAAAAAGCAAATATAAAATCTAAATCTCCGAATCTTGCCAAGCCCAAAGTTATTTCTTAGAAATGAAGAGGGGCAGTATTTCATTTTATATACCACTTCCATTTTTTGAATAAAGTTAGCACTGAGGAGAGGCAGTAAAGTTAGCAATTTCCAAATGAATTCATTCTAGGCATACGGGTGCCAAGTTAGGAAACATAAATCCAGACTCTGCTTTATTTCTTTTTATTTTATTCTCTTCAGTCCACCCCTTGTTTCATAACATTCAAATTAATTAAAAAGCTTTGGGGATCCCCAAAGCTTGCTTGGTGCTTTTTGATATCTTAAAAAAAAAGATGGCTCATCTGAGATTTTGGAGAATTTTACCTTTGTGATGGCCCCACAGAGACGTCTTTGGTTTTTTATATGCAGTTCATGTGATCGAAATAATAAGAAGCAAACAAGCTGCTAACATTTCATCCAGTGTCAATTAGAGATTCAAGAAGAGGAAAAAAAAAAACCTGGTTATGAAGCCTTGTTATTTTAATTACCATTCATTCAGAGCTCTTATAATCTTTGCCTTTCAATCTAATTTGAATTCATACCAATAGCCTGAATGGAGGGAATGGATAGCAAAAGGTCAGGCTAGGTGTTCATGTATCACTGTATTCTTTGACAGTCCTTTAAAAGCTACTAATTGATGGGCTGGTCTCGATTGTGCTCTTTCTGTCACTACCATAAAGAGTCTGAAAACCAGCAAAAGAAGAAGCATCATGACTGAGCTTTACATTTAGAAAGTTTCAGCAAACACACATGACATCTTAAATGCTATGGAAAGGTGAGTGAAATGTCATGAACTACAGAACTAGTATTGAATGTCATGATTTGGACACAATATCCACAGTAACAGGGAAAGAAAGTCTCTTTGGATAACATCCAGGGAGCTGCTTTCTATAGACCAGTGTTTCTCAACCCTAGCAATTTTAAATTTTGTGGATTTCAACTCCCAGAATTCTACTAACAGAGTTGAAGCCCACACCGTTTAAAGTTGCCAAGGTTGAGAAGCACTGCTTTAGACCTTACAGCACCCATCCTCAAAATTTCACCCCTGAAATTTAATAGTATGTGGCCAAAAAGCATCAGCACAATTTTCTGTAGATTTTTGTATTATCTATTAACAAAAACTTCCAACTCCCTGAAACTGGGAAGGGGAGTAGGAATGGACAAACAATTAACCATTCATACTCACACTAGAACAAGTTCATCTATCGACTTGGTTTGATAAATAGGAGGAACCCAGATCTTCACAGTTCTGTAGAAAGCTAATAGGGTTAGTGTCACCTAACTCTTAGGGGTGAGGAAGTCATTTCAAAACTATAACAGAATAAGTCTAGACCTTGGAGGTCTTCTAGACTAACCCTCCACTCAAGCAGGACACCCTATACCATTTCAGACAATGGCTGCCTAGCCTCTTCTTTAAGACCTCCACTGATGGAGCACCCACAACATCTGAAGGCAAGCTGTTCCACTGATTAATTGTTCTAATTCAGACATGTCAAACACAAGGTCCGGGGGCCGGATGTGGCCCGCGAAGTGGTTTCATGTGGCCCGCGAAGCCATCCTGGAAACAGTGAGGGAACGGCCCCCGCTGCCTTGGCCCTGGCCCAGGCCGGCCGGGAGCCAATGTACAATTTTGTGGTGGCCATCTATGCTGAAATGCATTCAGTCTTAGCTCCACAAGGCCGTCTGGAAACAGCGAGAAACCAGCCCCTGCCGTGTTGGCCCCGCCCCCTGGGTGCATGCTGGGGAGGCTCCTCCAGTGGACCATGCCTTGGCACTTGCCCTGGTCCCACCCCCTTCTGCCAGAGACCCTCAGATCTGTCCCACTCCTGCCCAGGCCCCCACAGGCACCCTTGACACAAACGATGTAGAGCTGGCCACGCCCACCCAGTAGGCCACACCCACTCCATCCACGCCCACCCAGTAGGCCGCACCCACCCTGGCCACACCCACCTGGTCCCCCTGAGGGCAACCGCAATGCTGATGCGGCCCTCAGTGAAATTGAGTTTGACACCCCTGTTCTAATTGACAGGAAATTTCTCCTTATTTCGGGGTTGATTCTCTCCTTGATTAGTTTCAATCCATTTCTGCCTTCAGGTGCTTTTTAGAAAATAGATTGACCCCTTCTTCCTTGTGGCAGCTCCTTAGATATTGGAATACTGCTGTCATGACACCCTTAGTCCTTCTTTTCACTAGACTAGACATACCCAATTCTTGCAACTGTTCTTCGTATGTTTTAGTCTCTAGTCTGCTAATCATCTTTGTTGCTTTTCTCTGCACTCTTTCTAGTGTCTCAACATCAAAGCAACAGAACAGGTTCATCCCTTGGGTCCCATTAAATGATTTTGCTTCCTAGAAGGGACCCTAAGGAACCTGGTAGGATGAGCACAGTAATAGGAGATAGTTCCTCAAATAACCAGCTATATGCCACGCAGTGAGAAACACATGGCATTTATTTAAGCAAATAAATTAAACAGACCATTGGAGAAGATATATATGTATTCCTTAAAGTCTCTTTCAAGAGCATTAAACAATTCATCACCCTCAACCTCTGGCTAAAGAGAAAACTGACCTGAATATGAGATGGTGACTATTTTTAGAGAGGAAAGGCTACTCAGCAATGTTCTGAGCCAAGAATAAAATTTAATTAAGTGAAATGGAAATTTGTAAAATGAAGCAGTTTCTAATTGGGATAGTAAGATGAAAGAACAAAAATAACTATTATTAATTGCTCTTTGGGTTGTCTGATTAATGGATTTCTACCAGGGGGCACCAATTCCTAAAGAGCATCTTCTGTTCTACTGGTGCCTCAGCCAAAATACAAACATGTACTGTACATGAATGAAGGCAAATATACATGTCTCAGCATAATGATGTGAAATCGACACCAACTCTCCACGCGTCCTGAGTTTCAACAGACACCATCCACCGTCACAGAAAAAGAGCTGCCTCAGAACATTAAATGGCAGAGTGAGAAACCACTGTAGCACCTAGCAAGCTAAACAACCAGACAGAAGGTACCTATGTGAACAATTCAAGCATAATGGGTACCCGAAAGCATTTCTTACGAGATGCCTGCTCAAAACACAATGGAGAGAAAAGAAAGAAGGTAAAAGACCAACTATATGGCACACCCTGCCATACATAAAAAAATATTTCAGAAGCAGTAGAATGCAGCTGCCAAGATCTGCAAGTGGGCATCGCACACTGCCCAGAGGCTGCCATACGAGGGCAAATTATGCATTCTAAAGATCGTTTGGAGGTGGGAGATACTTCCAATGTAATCTACTGGATCCCCTGCATGGATTGCCCCTGAGACTATGTAGGACAAATGGGGAAGAAGCTAACCACAAGCAAATGACCAGATGAGGAGACCCAAACTCATTGGTAGCCTTACATTGCAATGAACAAGGACACACAATTAATTTTGCAGCAACTAAGATCATTGGCCATGCAGCTAGCCAAAGATAGCCAGGGAAAAGACTGAAGCCTGGGAAACAGGCCCTTTGTCAGTTAACAGGAGTGCTGAATTACCACCAGCCTATCAAATATTTAGGAGCCGAGGGCTTGGCAGCCCAAGAAAACGACCAGTCGCCAGCCATCAATACACCAATCAGCCAATAGGAAGGCACTTCATAAACACGACGCATAGAATACCCCAAAGCATGTATTCCAGTAGAGAAATTCCCTCAAGATGGGTTCCAGCATGAGTCTGAAAGCTCGGAAAAGTAAATCTCTGGTCCCGGTGACCGACCCAAATTTGATTTCACATATATTGTGCACCCCTAAAATATATAAAAATGCTACTGCTAAAAAGGAGAAATATCCAGATGAAATCAAGTTATATATGTGACCATTGGCCCAATCCACAATAGACCATTACAAAAAAGGTAAAGGTAAAGAAGAGACTGGACAACCATTTGTCTGAAATGGTATAGGGCAGGGGTAGGCAACCTTGGCTCTTTTATGACTCGTGGACTTCAACTCCCAGAATTCCTGAGCCAGCTTGGCTGGCTCAGGAATTCTGGGAGTTGAAGTCCACGAGTCATAAAAGAGCCAAGGTTGCCTACCCCTGTATCCTGTTTCCACGGTCGTTTGCGCCTTACTTCCGTGTAGACAGGTAGCTGTATACTTGAATGAACAGATCAAAGAAGAATACTTTATTCACAGAGATATTCAACAACTCACGATTAAGATGAAATACGTCTGGAATGCAATATTAATCTGGATCCATATCATTAGGCTGAAAGACAGTGATGTCCTCCTGTCCTGTATATAAATCACATGTTGAATGATTGCTGTGTCCGAGCCATGAGGCTGGATCCCAATGTGAAGAGAATCAAACAATGGCACAGAGCCAGGAAGTACAGTCATAAACCTTTGAACTCCTCCCACTGACTAGATAAACTGACTGCTGAAACTACATTACCCATAGGCCATTTCTTAAGGAAACAGCGTTTAACCCTATAAATGCTAAACATCCTAACATACAGTTCTTAGCTACTGGTTGGTCCAGAACACCCTGGTATAGGGTTTCCTGCCCGAGCAGGGGGTTGGACTAGATAGAAGACCTCCAAGGTCCCTTCCAACTCTGTTTTTCTATTCTATTCTAGTCCCTGCGGATTTTACTCGGCTAGTCATTGTCGGCTATAGGGGATGGTGCTCATCTCTGTTTCAAGGCTACTGAGCTAGCATTGTCTGAAGAAATTTCCACAGTCATGTGGCCAGCACATCACGGAGCACTATTACGTTCCTACCAAAGTTGTACCTATTTATCTACTCGCATTTGCATGCTTTTGAACTGCTAGGTTGGCAGGAGCTGGAGCGAGGACGGGAGATCACCCCATCGCGTGCCGCTCGGGTCTCAAACCCGAGCTGCCGGCTTTCCAGCCGAAAAGGCCAGCATCTTAATGGCTGAACCACCATGCCACCCCTACAGTAGACTATGCAATAGTAACAATAATACTGTAAGCCATTTTTGTTACTGAGTGGCATTGCCTGTGAGCACAATCCTACACTATTTTCTTCCCAGTCCTGAAGTTTTCTCTCCTCTGTGTAAGGGAAAGTGAACTGAATATACTCTTTAACTAGCTGCTTTTTTTTTTTTTTTTGCCATCTACCATCTGCATTTTTGTAGTTCAGATCTGGGCGCCCTGTTTTAATATCCTGAATCATTCCTTATCAGCACCAGATGGATTATTTCAAAGTTGAAATAATAGTTCTTTTGAAAAGTTAAAAAATGATAATTCTAAGGCAGAGGGAAAAATAATTTCCTTGTTGCGCACAATTAACTCAGCTATCACAGTTGACAAGTTGAAAGTTGTGAAGCCTTAAAATCTTCTCTGGGGATATTTCAAAATATTACATTGACTACATTGCTAAAATGATATCATCTCCCTTCTTTTCATGTAACTTTGAATACTGAAATTATTATAGCTTCAAATCTTGCTTCATTGGAATGGAAAAAAACAGAGGGAGAGCCCGGGAACTTGTTTTTATACAATTCATTAATTTAGAAAGAATGTGTTATACAATATTCTGACAGATAATGTAGTAGGCTGCACAAGACCTGTTTTTCATTTTCTTCTAGATAATTACTTGGAGGGAGAAATACTAATCTCCTAAATCATTATTCAAATGTTATGATCTTCTCTTTCGTGATAACTGGAACTAATAGCTTTTCAGTGCTGTTCCCCAAAGAAGGTATTTACAGATTTTTCTGAAATTATTTATATACTATTTTTCTGAAATAATTAAGTATATCAGTATCTCTATTTATGGGCAGAAATATAATTTCTTTTTCCAAGTAATATCAATATCACACACAGGCCCAAAACTACTTCAAAATGGAAATCACATTCTATACAATTGTCCTATCAGATATCAAGCATGATGGTTCTGAGAGATATTAGCAGTCCAAGAATTTAGAATTATCAAATTCTGCTTCTCTGCATCTTTTTTCTTTCTTTTCTTTTCTTTTTTTCTTTTTTTTTCTTTTTTTCCTTTCTTGAACTTTTAGCTTTCTCCTCAATTTCTTTTTCCTTCCTTTTTCTTACTTTATATAGTTGGTGTAGTTTTTTTTATCTTCCTTTTTATTTTATTTTTTAAACAAGATGTAAAAGGGCCAGCCTAAAAACCAGGAGACTGTGAGTTCTAGTCCCACCTCAGGCATGGAAGTTGCTGGGTGACTTTGGACCAATCACTCTCAGCCCAAACTCCCTCACAGAGTTGTTGTGAGGAAAATAGGAGGAAAGGAAGTAGTAGTTATGTTCATTTGAAATACTTACAAAACAATAAAGTAGAACAAAAGTTCTAGTTCCGCCTTAGGCATGAAAGCTGGCTGGGTGACATTGGGCCAATCACAAGGAGATGTGAGTTCTAGTCCTGCCTTGGCATGAAAGCTGGTTACTTACAAAATAATAAAAGTGGGATAAAAATCTAAAAATAAATGAAATGAAATAAAATATACCCTGCCAGTATAGCAAGCTGGCTAAAGGAGGACATGGAAGCAGCCAATGTGAAGACTCGAAAACTCTTCAAAATGTACAGAGTCTATTTCCCAGAGACTATAACTAGCTAGAAAGAAGGCAGCTGGAGTCTGGTGAGTGTCAAAGCCGCTGTCCTAGATGAATCCTAGAGTACACCAGGAGTACTTCTGTAAGATGGCACCCAAAGATGAGCAGCAGACATGGGTGGAAGATCAAGCAGAGACAATGCCATGGCAATGCAAGACCCTGCATAGTACTATTGACAAGCAGTTGATATGGAAAGAGACATTAGGAAATCCTACTAATGGCTGGAAAAGGCTGGAAAAAAAGACAGCACTGAGGCACTGATCATAACAGCACAAGAACAAGCACTATGTACTAGATCCATAGAAGGAGGGGGTCTACCAAACTAGACAAGATCAAGGGTGCAGACTATATAGAGAGACCTCAGAGACAGTCCAACACACAGGGCAGGCAGGAACCACATATACTGAATGGTACAACCAAGTAGCTGGCATTGTGTACAGGAACATCTGTACAGTGTGGACTAGATCCTCTCAAGTTTAGATGGGCCCTTCCCCAGAAGATTATGGAGAATAACAGGGCTAAGATTCTGTGGGACTTCCAGATCCAGACAAGCAGGCAGGTACTTGCCAATCAACCAGATATGGTGGTAGTAGGCAAGGAGCAGTAGACAACGGTGGTGATAGATGTAGCAGTGCCAAAGGACAGCGACACCAGGAAAAAGGAATATGAGAAGATGGAGAAGTACCAGGGCCTGAAGGAGGAACTAGAGAGGATGTGGAAAGTAAAGGCCAAAGTGGTCCCAGTGGCAGTAGAAACTGGGAAAGTGGCTCCAGCAGATCCCAGGAACAACATCAGAGCTCTCTGTCCAGAAGAATGCAATGCCCAGAATAGCTAAGACAGAGGTGCCCAACCTCTTTCCAGCTTTGTTGAGTGGCAGGAGGGGGAAGAGGGGATGTGAGCGGCAGGTGAGCACGCGCATGCAGCTCCATTTATGCTAGCGGAAAGCACACATATCTGCTGCTCACACAAATGGAGCTGTGTGTGCTAGCCACTTCCGCGGCCCGGTTCCGAACTGGCCATGGCCTGGTATTGGGCTGCAGCCCGGGGGATTGGGGACCTCTGAGCTAAAATACTAAGCAGTATCTTCAGACTCCCAGACCTCTGTCAGAGGGCCTCTGAAATTGAGGAAGACATTCACCATCCATAAGGATGAGAAGGGATTTTTAAAAATTATTTTATGTAGATGGAATGGCAGAATCTCAGGGTACAGATCCTCGTCTGCTCAGCAGACCCATTAACAATAACAGAAACAAGTTATTAATAAAATAATTGCCAGACCTTTGTCCTCTCAAGATGAGATTATATTTTAGCCTTTGAAGCTGAAGACCTACTAATGGTAAACAGGAGGTCATCAACCAAAGAATTGAATTATGCTAAGGTGTTTTCAGTGAGGTTGCATTTTAAAGGCAGGATAATGTACATATTGAATTTGATGGTTTGACAACTTGGTATTCAAAAATATATTACACACCTTTTTACTCAGTAACTTCTGACTCAGTTGCTTTTTATGCCCAGGGTTATATTCAACTTTTCCTAACTGGATGTCTTCCAAACATGTTCGATCTGCAATTAGCAAATTTCCCAATGGATATGGAAAGAGCAAGACTGGGAAACTCTGCCAGGTGCTGTGTGAGTGTCATTTTCACAATTTTCTCTTAAAAAAAAATGTTTAGGTTAAAAGTCACTTCTAGATACAGTACCCCAAAATGCTTTAATTGGAGATGGAGCAGCTTAAGCTTTTTATTACCTATGAACTTTTTCCTCTACAAGGAAAACCTTTTAAAATGCTACCTTATTCAATTATCCTGGTTGAGGAATTCTGGGAGTTGAAGTCCACAAGTCTTAAAGTTGCCAAGTTTGAAGACCCCTGTGTGGGAGATGAAAATATAGCCCCCTTCTCATATAATAAGATAGGGCTAGAACAAACCTGAAATAGGCCCCCACAGAAGTGATTTGAAGCTTTAACTTGAACTTTATGCTGTTTCTCAATATGAACTATTATTTGTAATCTGCTGAGCTTTGTGCAATATGAAATTGCAAAGTAGGTAGTTCTGTGTATATTTGGAACATGAGCATTGTAATCGTGGGAAAAGAGGAACTGAAAGTAGCTGATGGATGCGGGTTCCAATGTACACGGGTATATGTGGAAAGTTATGTTCAGCAGGAAGTCAGCAGAAGTCAGCAAAAGTCAGCAGACTATCTGACTACAGTCTTAGAACGAGAAAGGGTATAAAGGGTTGGGACTGGACCTGATTGATTTACCACTGGCCTATAGCTGTTCTTTGGAATCTGCTATGCCATATGGTCCTCATTGCAATGGGTTATTAATGTAAGTGATGTTGTGTTATTATGCTTGCTATGTTCCAAATTATTTGCAAAATAAACCTCTGAATCTTAAAGTAAGAATTATTGTTTTGTGCTACTGTCTCTTGTCTTTTCCATTGGGTTTTTCCACGACACCTGGTTTAAATTATTGCCCTTAGACTGGGAAGATCCAATAGAAGTTCTACTTGAATAACGAAGGTCATTGAGTGAGTTTGTGACCATTACGCTCAGCCTAATCCACTCGACAGGAGAGTTGATATGGGTTCGCTGACTGGAGGCCTCAGATAAAAAGCAGGCTTATAAACCCAATAAATAAATAAACATCATTCTCAGGAGTGAAGTCCTATTTCCTTGCCTATAAAATGAAAATGTTATACCCTCATATGGTTGATTTAATGGATTTTAATTTCATGAGACATTGTTTAATGAACTATGAATTAATATATTCATGAAACTGACAAATTGCCTAAATTCAGCAAGGCCAGAACAAAAGTCCATCTAGTTTCTCTCTCCAAAAATAGCTCTTGGAAGCATATTCGGAATATAATGAATTAGCTCTTATTATAATGACTCCAAGACATTTTTGGGACATTTGAATGCAGTCAATGTTGAAATTAATGCCTTGCTGATTATGAGTTGACGGTTCCCTCTAAGTGGTTTTGCCCAGAAGTAATCGGCAGTCACTGCTTCTCACCGAATGAATAAAGACCTGGAGATTTCTGTTTTTACCCATCTCTCCATTCCCACAAGGCGAGCTCCCATGTTACTAACTTAAGAACTACAATGATTCACTTATCAACAGTGGCAAGCAAGGTCATAAAATGGGGCAAAACCCACTTAACAAATGTTTCACTTAGCAACATAAATTTTGGGCTTAACTGTGGTTGTAGGTTTAGGAGTACCTGTACATATACAGTATGCCTGCATCCCTTAAACCAGGGGTAGGCAACCTTGGCTCTTTTATGACTCGTGGACTTCAACTCCCAGAATTCCTGAGCCAGCATGGCTCAGCTTGGAAACTCTCCCTTTCCCCTCAGCATGGCTGGCTCAGGAATTCTGGGAGTTGAAGTTCACAAGTCATAAAAGAGCCAAGGTTGCCTACCCCAGCCTTAAACCAACCTGCTGCCCTCAGCCAACACTGAAGAGAAATTCCCAGTTTGACATGTCTATAGAGATTCTCAATCATCCAGGTCATGGTTGTCCCAAAGTTGTTTTTCCAAAAGGCAACTGGACTTTTTTGGTTTTTTCCTTAAAAACATTTCACTTCTCATCCAGGAAGCTTCTTCAGTTCTAACTGAATGGTGGGGAATGGAAGGGTTTATATTGTTTGCAGTCATCTGGTTGTTTAGCATTCTGACGATCATTGAGGCCATTTGGGGGTTTATCTGTATCCTCAGAGTCACCTGGGTCAGAGTACAAACGAGTGTGGGACTGTTGAAAGGACTGTGTTGTTAAGAGGAGATAGGTGACATCATATCCCTCTCCCTCAGTTGAGAGAGGGCTGTATTTAACATAAAGACAAGTAGTCCTCCACTTACAGCAGTTCGTTTAGTGACCGTTTGAAGTTATAACGGCAATCAAAAAGGGACTTGTGATCATTTTTAACACTTACAGCCATTACAGCATCCCCATGGTCACGTGATTTACATTCAGATGCTTGACAATTGGTTCATATTTATGACAGTTGCAGCATCCTAGTGTCATGTGATCCCCTTTTGCGACCTTCTGACAAGCAAAGTCAATGGGGAAGCCAGATTCACTTAACCACCGTGTTACTCATTTAACAACTGCAGTGATTCACTTATCAAATGTGGCCGGAAAAGTCGTAAAATGGGGCAAAACTCACTTAACAAATTTCTCGCTTAGCAACATAAATTCCATTGTGGTCGTATCTCTAAGACTACCTGTATATCTATGTTAACTATACAGAGGGAGAGGCTTTCGTTCATGTTTTCCTTTTCTCGTACATCGCAAACACCTTGGGCTGAACCAAGAGAGCTGAAGGTGGACTTTCCCAATTGCTTTCTCTGAGAGATTAAAAAACAGGAGGACTTTTATAAAGAACAGACAGTATTTGACAAAACATTTTTGAAAACAGATGAAAATTTGATTAAGAAACTTTATAAATTTCTATTAAATTGGAAGATGGAAGAAGAACAAGTAAAAGAAACAATGATAGTGTGGGCAAAAAACTTTGGATACTCCATAGACTTAGAAGACTGGGAAAAGCTTTGGGAGAGAAATATTAAACTTACTAAAGCAGCTTCATATAAAGAGAATTTATATAAAATGTTTTATAGATGGCATATGACACCAGTTAGATTAGCGAAAATGTTTAAAAATGTATCGAATATTTGTTGGAAATGTAAAGAAAAACCAGGTACTTATTATCATATTTGGTGGATGTGTCCTAAAGCTAAGAAATTTTGGTTTAAAATTCATAAATGGTTAGAAAAGATGACTAAAACACAAATAGAATATAAACTAGAATTATTTTTGCTAGGAATATTAGGATCTAACTATGGTAAAGAGAATGAATATTTAATATTACATGTATTGACAGCAGTGAGAATTGTATTTGCTCAATTTTGGAAAAATGAAAATTTACCACACGATCAGATTATAATTATGAAAATTTTAGAATGTGCAGAAATGGACAGATTGACGTTGGAGATTAAGGAGAAAGAGGATTCAGTGTATTTTAGGACATGGGAAAAATTTTATCAGTGGTTAGCATTACGTTAGAGCTAAATTATACTTAATTAGTAAGCTTTTATTTTATGACTATTTTTAGTATTAATGACTATAATTGTTTAGTATTGTATTAATTACTGTTATTCAATACGTGTACCCGGACGAGAGTCTGCTTGTGTAAGCGTTGGATTTTTTATGTGGGGGTAACCCCACTACTGTACCTATCCCTACCCCTATTCCCATCCCTATCCCAACTCCACTCCCTAACCCCATCCTCTACCCATATTATCCCTATCCTTCCCATACCCATATAAAATTTAATAAAATATATTTAAAAAAAACAAAAAACAGGAGGGCCTGAAGTATAGAAAGTGAGGTGTGCTGTGCTTGAAATGGCAATAATTAGGATTTCTTATTGCTTTGGACTGGGTCAGGAACCATAAGGAACAAAATGTACAGCTGAATGCACACAAGGAAGGACTTTTGAGAATCTGGGGCCCCTGGTTTACTGTGTTTCATGCCCATCAGAATGGCGTGGGAGGGGGAAAAAAGTAAATTATTTCCAAATTTTCATTTCAGCCCTTTGCTCACATGAGTTTCTCCCTGCTTTGAAAACTAAAAGCAACACATTTTTGTTGAACTCCAATCTCTGAATGATCCAGTCTTGTTCTGATCCAGAGAAGGTGTTATTATTTAGGCAAGGAAGACCATGGGAAAGGAAAATAGAGGAGGATCTGTCTGTTTAGAGATAATTTACTACAGCTGCTTTCTGGCTGATTGCTAGTAACTTACCAGAGCTTCCAAGAGGATTATAGGAATGTGGCCTCTTCTCTGCAGAAGATGTTACCTATTTGAATCACTGAAAATCGTGCGGCGTTGAAGGGGAATAGAAGATTCCCTTCAGAATTCTTAGAAATATCTCCTCCATCTTCATTTCTTTTCACCCATTCTTCCTTTATAGTACAAATTCATCTGTTTCCATGACTACGGAAATCTGTTTTTCTTTTTCTTTTCTTTTTTTTATAAATACTTGTCCAACCATTCTTGGATCCAAGAACGAAATCACACTTTAAGTAGTCTGAATATATATGTATATGTATATATATATATGTATATGTATATGTATATATATATATGTATCAGATACCACTATATTGTTATATATATATATATAATATATATATATATATATATATTATATATATATATATATATATATATATATATATATATATATATATATATATATATATATATATATATATATATATATATATATGTATATGTAAATGTTACTGTGCATTCCGAGAGAGGCCTGGAGGTTTAAAGGTTGGAGAAAATGGCTAAGGATTATCCCTTGGGGAACAATCTTTCCATTGCTAACAAAACTGCAATAAAACAAAATTACAAGAAGTCCTTAACTTACGGCCATAATGCAGCCTGCCCATTATAGTCGTAAGTTGTGATGGTTGTAAAATGGGTCATCATGTAGCAATAGCAATAGCACTTAGATTGATATACCTCTCTTTAGTTCTTTATAGCCCGCTCTAAGCAGTTTACAGAGTCAGCATATTATGCATATTACAATCTGGGTCCTCATTTTACTGGCCTCGGAAGGATGGAAGGTTGAGTCAACCTTGAGCCAGTCAGGATTGAACTCCTGGCAGTGGGCAGAATCAGCCTGCAATACAATTCTAACCATTGCGCCTCGCCTGATTTTATGACCTTTTTTTTTGCAGTGGTCATAAAGGGAATGCTATGGTTGTTAATTAGATTAGATAACCTTTATTATCATTTTTTTCCTGTGGGCACAATGGCACACATTAAAAGTGAAATTTAGTTGCTTCCTCTCAAAGTGTACACATACATAACGCACATTTAAAACATACTATATACAACATATGTATAGACCTACACCCTTACATATAACACATAAATATTAATCACTGTCCATCTTGAATACATAACAGAAGGAAGAAGCTTTAGAGTTCACAAGGTTAATACTGTATGGAACAAAGCTGTGACTGAATCTGGATGTTCTGCTTCGGATACCACGGAGCCTCCTCCCAGAAGGTAACAAGGAATTGTTCCCTATGGGGCACTTTTGCTGAAAACTGGAAGTAAATGTTGGTTTTCGGCAATAATGTTGTAAATTATGGTAACATGACTGCAGGATGCTGCAAATGACTATAAATGTGGCTGGTTACTGAGTGCCTGAAATGCAGTCATGTGACTAGGGGGGGGGGCTCAGCTATCAGAACTTCAGAACCAGGTCATAAATATCTTTTGAGGGGTCCATCAAAACTTCAAATGGTGGCTTCCGGTTCCGGATCGCGACACGCGCAGTCGCACGGAGAGAGCCGTCTCTCCCACCAGCTGCTTTCCCTTTGCCGGTAGACCCTTAACCGGGTCAAAAGTCGGCCCGTAGAGGCGACCACTGCTTGAGGAGGCTCCTGCTTGACTGGGGAAGAGCGGCAGCTCTCCCTAGTTCGAGCTATCTCCTTAGGGCCGTCGGAGGAAAAGATCGGCCAGCAAAATGGACGATCACTTCGTCGCACCAGCTGAAAGCCAGAAGAACAACTAAGCGTAAAGAACCCCCGTGGAGAATCCGGGTGAGACCTTTCCTACCCCTTTTTTCCCTAATTACTCTCCTGTCAAAAGCTTTTGTGTTTGAATTACTTCCCTGCTGTGAGGGAGCAGCGTTTGGGCATTCGGGAAAAACAGCTTTGGAAAAAAGAAAAAAAACCAGTTAATTTTTTATGGACTATTTAAATTTTGGAATACTGAGGGGACCTGAAAACATTTTATTCTTGATTGTTATTGTTATAACTACGCATCTATTACTTTGGAGAGGCCTTTCTTCATCTTTTTCAACACGAAAAATAAAAAATCTATTAATTTGGAAAGAAAAAAAAAAGATTTTATGATCTGCTGAGGACATCTTGTGTCGAAAAGTGGTACTGCAATTGTATATTTTTTTATGGCTGGGAATGGCTATGACCTTCAAAAGAGGATAAGCATAAGATAACTGAAACAGCTGGTCTATTGAAAATTGGAGGTGAACATTTGTTTGATTTCTACGAAATAGAGCCTTCTCTAAAAGATTAAAAAATCTTTCTACTACTGATATGGAACCTAACACACAGCTGGACTATGAGCTCATATTGGAAAAAATTTTGGAAGCCACAGAGGATATGAACTCTTACTTTCAAACTTTGACAGATCAAATCATAGACCGAAAGACAGCGCAGAAGAAGCAGATTGGCGCCAAAGAGATTAGTGAACAATATGTACAACCTAAAGAGGAACCACGTCAACAACTCAACTATGAAACTACACTGAGAGAAACTGTGGAAACCAAAGAACAAATTAACTTTATACAACTCCAAACGCAATCTATGGAGAAGCCTGATGATCAAAGAATAACTTTAACGGAGATGTCTGAAGCATTAACATCAACAGAGACTGACACTCAGATACAAGTTATTGAAAATTGTGAAAAGGTGGATAAACAACTGGCAAATATAACATGGAATAAAACGGCTTTTACCATCCAAAGGCTACTAGAAGAAAGGAAAGAGAACTTTGACCAATCTGAAGTGTTAAAGAATATGGACCTTTTAATATTGTGGTTTGATGATGCAGGAATTTTATTATGGAAACCGTTATGGCACAGAAAGAAACCTAGAGTTAGATTTAAAAATGTATTTTAAAGTTTTATTTAATGGGTTTAAAAAGGCTTTGATTTTTTGACTGAGTTAATATCTAATGGAGCACGTGAAATTTCTAAGAGGATACCCTTTGTAACAATACTTTGTTTTAAACATGATAATTACTGGAGAGGTAAACTTTATTTACTGGTTTAAAAAGATTTTCATAGAAATAGATGAATTGATAGAATATATACTTAAATTAGATAGAAATCTATTTGTTGGTTTGATATTTTTACTTTAAGATAATTATTTTGAAATAGAAGGAGAACAAGAGGGATGGGTGACAAGAGAAGAAATGGTATTAATGAAGAAAATATAAGAATATTATTGCGGGAATAATATACCAGATATAATTACTATGTAAAAAAAAAAAGGACACCCGAAGTGTTAATAATATGTCTATCTAAGGCCAATTGGAATATGGTAATTGTAAGTTAGTAAAGCTTAAAAACAGGACCTGGATCTTTAGAATTGAAATGTGAGTGATATTTGATAGGATTGTTTGAAGCTTATATAGAAATGTATTAATCTGAATGTGCAAGACTAAATGAGGGAATTAGAGAGGGAATTTTAAATGAATTGATTTGGGCTATATATTTGTGATTGTTTTTCTTTTTTTTTTGGATGTTCAATATACCCACCTCCACGGTGGTTCCTAAGCACTCTGATGTAACCCTTTTACCCCTATAAAAATCTAATAAAATATATTTAGAAAAAAAAAAAAAAAAACTTCAAATGGTCACAAAGTGAACGGTTAGGACTATACCTGTAGTCTTGTTCTCTAAACCTCATGAATAAATCTCATTGGTTTCAATATAGCTAGGTTGCAATTAATGTGAGTTCAAATCATGCAACTCATACTTGGTTTAGTGTGAATTGTAAATTGATACCAGGTTGCATTTAATACAACTCAAAATTCAGTTAATATGAAAATAGTACATGTGCCATTCAGACTAGCACATGAACACAGTTCACTGGGACTTTAGACACTGCTAATCTTCATGTGAGCGAATAGAATAGAATAGAATAGAATAGAATAGAATAGAATAGAATAGAATAGAATAGAATAGAATAGAATAGAATAGAGCTGGAAGGGACCTTGGAGGTCTTCTAGTCCAGCCCCCTGCTCAAGTAGGAGGACCGATACCGTCTCAGACAGGTGAATGTCTAGTCTCTTCTTAAAAATCTCCAGTGATTTCTGGGGGTAAGCTGTTCCACTGATTGATTGTCCTCACTGTCAGGAAGTTTCTCCTTAATTCCAGGTTGCATCTCTCTTTGATCAGTTTCCAACCATTGTTTCTCGTCCTGCCCTCTGGTGCTCTGGTGAAAAACCCGGCCCTCTCTGCTTTGTGGCAACCTCTCAGATACTGGAACACTGCTATCCTGTCTCCCCTATGTCTTCTTTTCTTTAGACTAGCCAAACCCAAGTCCCGTAGCCGTTCTTTGTATGTTTTAGTCTCCAGGCCTTTGATCATCTTAGTTGCTCTTCTCAGAGAAAAGGAAAATTATGTCAAGGGAAAACAGTAAGGTACAGGTGAAAAAGTTCACTCTCAAGGACTTTGGAGATATATTTTGAGTGATAAAGCAAAACATTATGGATGCTGATCCTAACCTTGATCGAAAAATGCAACTTAGCCAAGATGTGGATAAAGCTCTCTGCATCGGGTCTAGGACAACTCGTCTTGGCCAACTTGGCTGCAATCAACTTGCCACGGGAAAACGTGCCACGGGACAGGAATTAAGCTAATATCGAAGAAATGGTGGAATAGAATCATTAAAGGAAGGAAGCAGAAGGAGGGACAGAATGAAATGACAAAATGAATGACAAAAAATTGAAATATTTTTAAAATTATTTTAAATAATTAAGTTGAATTATTGAGATGAGATGAGTTGGCCCATTCTGCTCTGCATCTACCAGCATAGATGTGAAGATTTTAAGAAAGAGAAAACAGTTTAGTCTACATTGCTAAAATATTCCAAAGGACAATAAAGCTGTTTTCATCTGTGTCAGCTTATCTTTAGGAATAATATGTAGATTTTTCATTTTCATTTTGTTTTTTATAACTATTCTTTGTTAATTTTGTTAACAATAGATTTACATTATAAATTCACTTTATCCTTTATAATGTTTATCCTATGTAATATTTCATTAATAAACATCAGTGTTTCTCAACCTGCATGGACTTCAGCTGCATGTAAACTTCATCACTGACCATGATTTGCAGGGATCAAAAACATCAAATTCGTTGCCACAACTGTAGGATCAAAGCCATTTTGATCATTATGTTTGTTGTGACACAAGAAAAAGGGGCAGGACTTTGATGTCATGGTTGTGGATACCATCTCGACCTTTTGATTTATTTATTAAACTTATATGCCACCCATCTCACCTAGCAACCAATAAAAGAAACAAGATAACACATTAAAACATTAAAATAATAAATATTAACACTAAAAATTGACTTAAAAGTCAACAGAAATGGCAAGGAAGGGAGCAAGATGATCATGGGAGGAGGTGGGGATCTTATCTCGGTCCTGATGTTGTTACCTAGTTTCTATAATGAAACATCTGCAAGAAAACAACCAAGTGCAGAGATCACCCCTCATTTCAACCTTGAGCTACAAATATTCTCCTTTATCAGTTATCTCAGTCCATTAACCACCTCCAGAAAGACACATCCCCATGGGGGGGGGGGGCAGGCCAGTTGGCAAAGCCAGATCTTCAGGCCCTTTTGGAAGGCAAAAAGGATGGGATTGTCTCTTCTCCTGGACCCTACCAGCCAAAATTCCTTGACTAATGGGGTCCAGAAACACACCCCTTCTGCCAGTGCAGGCGGGATGGGCAAATCCCATTGGGGTGAAATGATTCCTCAGATAACCTGGACTCATGCCATGAAAGCTTTAAAGGTAAGAACCACCATCTTGAATTGGACCCAGAAGCAAACTGATAACCAGTGTAATTCGTGCGACAGTGGTATGATATGGGCCAGTCTAGAGGCCCCAAGAACTGCCACATGGCACCTGCTGTAGCTTCTGAATACTCTTCAAGGGCAGTCTCTTATAGAGCACATTGCATTAATCCAGGTGTGAGATGACTAGATCTTGAAGGATTGAGATCAGCAACTGTAGAATGCAGGGCACAATCTTTTGATTCCCTCCCTATGGACACTACTATGGTAGTTTGAATCACCCAGGAAACTGCAGATGTCTTGCTATTATTTTAGATAGTTGTGAGCATTGCCATTGGATCTGAAGTACCCAGAATATTTGAATTCAATGTACAGAGTTACAGGCATTTTTCTTTTGCACCAAATTAATTTACTATTCCTAAAAAAAAAAGGGATACAAATATGTTTAACAAGATTACCTATTTTAGTACATCTATCATATATGGGCTACAAACTCCAGACGACTAATAGAGGGCAGAAGAAATGAAGAATATTCTAACGTATTGCTGTGCCTAGTATTTATCTGGATTTGCAGTATGCAATCCAGATATTGCAAATCTAAGTTTAGCATGCTAGTTTCTTTGTGGGGTAAGTAGGAAAATGGGTTGTGTTTCCATAGTCTTAAATCTATTTTAGGGGAGTGGGTATTGTAAGTTTTGGAATCAATGAAGAAATAATTCATGAACGTCTTTAGGGAAAACTTGAAAATCATAGCAGTAAAGCCCTGAAATAACAGAGAAATGCTGATCTTATTTAAATGCAGAAGATAAGACTTGCATCTGATACCTGTTATGTATTCTATAATTTTCTGAAGCAGAATGCAAAACATCATTAACTCCTGAAATTTGAAATCTGTGCAGCTTTCCAATCTAACAAATACTTTTTTCTTTCCAACAGGGTGCTTTAAATACTATAAATCTTATTATTTAATCCCAAAAACATTGGCTCCATGGTCAATACAATTACTTTCAAGAACAGCTTTGTCTGCAATTTGAATGATCTAATAAATGTATCAAAATCATAGAATCATAGGGTTGGAAGGGACCTTGGAGGTCTTCCAGACCAATCCCCCAAATAATATTACATGATGATGCCAATAAAGAAGAATTTCTGTAGCTCAGGGTTGAAATGAAGGGTCCTTGGTGTTCTCTGAGATTGATTGTTTTCTTGCAGACGTTTCATTACCCAAACTAGGTAACATCATCAGTGTTAGTTAGACTGATGATGATAGCAATAGCAATAGCACTTAGACTTATATACCGTTTCACAGTGCTTTACAGCCCTCTCTAAGCAGTTTACAGTCAGCATATTGACCCCAACAATCTGGGTCCTCATTTTACTGACCTTGGAAGGATGGAAGGATGAGTCTACCTTGAGCCAGTGAGATTCAAACTGCCGAACTGCTGGCAGTCAGCAGAATTAGCCTGCAATATTGCACTCTAGCCACTGCACCACCACGGCTCATGATGATGATGATAATGATGTTATCAATTCAGTTGTGTCCGATTCTTGGTGATTCTATAGGCCAGGTCTCTCCACATCTTCCAATCTTGCACTGCTTCTTTGTAATATTATATATAGTTTATATAATAATAGCATCAAACATCTACATCTGCCGATCCCAGATCCTTGGGAAGGACTCGATAGGCAGCCAAAAATGACAAATCCAGTCTGAACATCTGGCTGACTGTGCGACGAACCCCACTCATAATATAGTCACCTTGAGTCACTTTTAAGAGTGAGATGGACATATACATTAAATGAACAAATAACGATTATAACCATCCCTTAGCATTCTATGGGGTTAGGAGGGAGAAATGAGCTGGCATATTCCAGACGGTGGAATATGGTTCCAAGGGAAGACAGGGAAAATATCAGATCCTTTATGACTGTGTTTGATAAAAGGTCCTAAGCAGATTGTGATGGGGAGGCAGAAAGAAAAGCTAGGCCTGGATATGAAGAATATCTTCATCATCATCATCATCGGAAGGGACCTTGGAGGTCTTCTAGTCCAACCCCTTGCTCAAGCAGGAGACCCTATATCATTCCAGACAAGTGATTGTCCAGTCACTTCTTAAAAGCCTCCATTGATGGGGTACCTGAAGGCAAGCCGTTCCTCTGGCTGGATTGTTCTCACTGTCAGGAAATTTCTCCTTAGTTCTAGGTTGCTTCTCTCCTTGATTAGTTCCCATTGTTTCTTGTTTTGCCTTCTGGTGCTTTGGAAAATAAGTTGACCCCCTCTTCTTTGTGGCTGCAGCCCTTTGCAAGAAAACACATAAGGTACATCTTATGGTCTGATTCCAGAAGCAGGGCAATTCATATTACAAGACAGAGCAATCCTACCCTGTGCTGAAGATCAAGGCAGGGACTGAAATCTGCTGGCTGAGGGGTTGCCACATTCACTGTGAACCGGACAGGAGGAATGAAACCAAGAGAGCTATAATCTAGTGGCTCCCCCATTGACATATCTGCAATGCTAGGTTCTCCCACAGATAACTGGCAAAACATCCCCAAGGGGCGTTGATGTTCAGTCTTACATTTCTGCCCCAGGAACACAAGTTTGTCTCAGTTCAAATCAAATCGAATCAGTTTATTACAGCCATATGGCCAGAAACAGTAAAATAAGCAATTGTAGCTTACTTACATACATACATACATACGTGAGCATGAATTAATGATGAATAAGAACATATATAATAAAATTAATTTAAAAAAATTATTAGAAAGATCTAAAAATAATATTTATCTTATTTACGTTTCCGACAAATCCCCAGTGGTGCTACTCTGGTTTCTCTTCAGACCGTATAAATCTCAGTTCATCATTCTCACATTCCTTATAACAAGTGTTACAGATATCTCTGCGGCTGTTGAACACTTCTTTCGTCTTTGGGTACATCGGCAGTTGAATGTCCTTCTGAATTTAATCCAGCTGCATCAAAAGCGCCAGCCCTACCTGTCAGCCCTGTAAAGTGGAGCAGTCTAAAAACAGACACTGTGTGGGCCTAAGGCTACTTTTATTATAACAACATAGTCTCGTGAGTCTAAATGTGCTTTCCCTACTCCCTCTTTTCTGTCCATATACATTGGGGCGAGGAGGCACAGTTAACCCTCTAGTTAACACCTTAAAGCTACATGCAACCAGGAACCATATAAATACAAAGAGTAGAACAATCCAGTGGATGTATTCTGGAGAAAGGGGTACTTTTGGGACAACCCTGACCTGGATGATTGAGGATCTCCACAGACATTTTGCTATGCACTTTGGGATGAACACCCTTCAAGTGGTGCAAGAGTAGGAACGGATTTCCAGAAAGCATTGTGGATTGCGGGAACTATTTGTGCTTCGGTATGAGATGCGGACACCAAGGACTCATCCCTGGCAGCCTGCGTCTGTCTTCAACAGTGAAGGGACACAAGGCAGAAAACATCCTGCAGCCAAGAAGGCTCCACACATATTTGCACTACTCAGGTGACCCTGAGGACACAAGGAAACCTACAAGTGGCCTCAACGACTCTCTAAAAGAATGCAAATGACCAGCTGTCTACAAGGAGCTGTCTACAAGCGAAACATCTTCAAAGAAAAACAAGAAAGTCCAGTTGCCTCTTGAAAAAGCACCTTTGGGACATTCTGGAGAAAGAGAAGTTTCCTGATGATGGGCTCCAGCACAAGCCCCAAAGCTTGGAAGAATAAATCTTTGGTCCCAGTGATTGATTTAGATTGGATTCTGTCTCAGATAGGTTCATAAATCTCTCTTTTGGTATGGGCTCAAACCACGTTTATCTGAGCATTGTCTTGCTAATGGATCTTCTCTGTCTGTCAAGGCCATTCTCTGTACTCCTTTCATTACATGCTCTGGGCTCTTCCTCAATAACTCACTGGATATCTTCCTTCCTGGAAGACTCTTCCTGCATATCATGTTAACCTGTCCTGCCTGCAAATGATTATTTGATTTCCTTAGCAAAATACTGAAGTGGATTGCTCTTTCCTTCTCCAGTGGTTTATATCTAGTGAGACCCTTCCTCTATGGTCATCATGAGGGATCCTTCTAAGACTGAAGATCCCCAACAGAATAGCTTATGGTATCACAAGGACGCACAACCCCCTTTATAAGGCAACAAGTCATGAATACAGTCATTCACTAGATGGCAGCAAAGAGTTAAGAGTTTTCTTCATTTCTTTGTCGCCATCTACTGATTGGTTAAATGTTGGCAGCCTATTATAGTATCCCAAATAAAATATATTAACCCAACATTTCTGACCTTGAGCTACTGTGCATTCTTTGCATTCTGGCTATCGCTGAGATGGGTCTTGTGTATCCCTTTAAAACTGATTAATCCATTTTTGTGCTCGTAATTAGATCTGGAAAAATAACATGCTGTCATTGTATATTTAACATCCTCTGTGCACTGGGCTCTTTAATAAGCAAAATTGTTGTGGCATTTTAAGAACATGGAAAAATTGCTCTGCTGGAGTAGAGCAAATGTTTGTTTAGCACAGCAGCATACAGTAATGGCCAACCACGTGTCCCCGAGAGTCATGCAGTCACTGATGTTCAGAAAAGGTGCTTGATAAGAGAGGAGAGTGCTTTAGAAAGTATGCATCATACAAAGTGCTGGCCTCCAAAATCTCTCTTCCTGAACCCACCTGAATTAAATGTTTAAAACTGGATTGTTTACTGTGCTGCACATAATATTGCCAGAAGGAAATAGCCTGATGTTGTTGAAAGAAAAATCTTCATCAGGATCCAGTCCAAGCCAGGAATAAACAAACATGGAGACTGCTTTAGAAAGAAGGTTGTAGTTTATTGAAGAGGAGAACCAGACAGAAAGATGGCTCTGGAAAAAAACTGACCACATGTAGTAGGGAGTGGGTTTTTATACCTTCTTGGGCTTTTGTTTGGAGTTGTTCCTGTGGCATGAACTTTCACCTGAGTCTGAGTGTGCCTTTCTGGTATTCTGATGGTGGTGGCTTAATCCTATTATGTTCCAAAGGTCATATCCTGCTGCCCTGGGGCTATGGCTGATGACTGTTGGATTTTTTGGTGTGAGGGGTTGTTGATTCTAGGGATCTTTCTTTCTAATCCCAGCTTCTTGGTTCCAATCTTTCTGAAAAGATTATCACATCTACATTTCTGCAGACCTGGTTTCTGTTCGGGGCAGAGAGACTTGTTGGGGGGTTCTGCCTTTAAGATCCTTTGGAGAAATATAATATTCTGCCTTTTAATATTCCCAAAAATATTTCTTTCTCTGGGGGGGGGGCTTACTTCCCACAATGTGTATGTATTTATGCATGTATGGAATAACTCTACCCTAACCCCAGCCCAACACTAACTCTAGAAACATACTTTTAGCGAATAAACTGTGATATTCCCATTTAGCAATGTAAATAACTGTGAACTTCAACCTGAAATATAGCCTAGTATCTTCTTTCTTTTTAGAAATCCAATATCATTTCCCCCCCCCCTTACTTAGAGCTGACGTTTGATCACCCCATGTCAAGAAGATTCTGTTGCAGTCAAAAATTATTACATACCTAATGTGAAAATTCTTTCTTGGGTGAGATTTCCAAGATGGATGAAAATTTCAAATTTACTTTCTAAAATGGTTTAATTCTTCTCTGTATTTAGGTTCCTTGCTTTTTCTTTTAACTGTCTATGGTTTTGTCCTCAAGTGATGTGCAAATTTCACTTGATTTTAAAAGCTGAATCTAGAACTCTATAATCAAATCTATTCCAGGTTTCTATAGAAGACTCTAATCTGATTTGGTTTCTCGATCAGAAGCTCCATTATTATTTGGTATGGAGTACAACTATAAATTAACAAATATAACTTTCAAAGGATATTTAGATATTTAGAAGTGGTATCACTTTGCCTCATGTTTAGCCTAGGACAGAGGTCCCCAACCTTTTGAGCACCAGGGACCAGTTCCGTGGAGAGAGGTTTTTCCACGGACTGGAGAGTGCGTGGTTTTGTGTGCTGCCTGCATCTCGTGGGTGGGGCTTTGCTTGTTGGTGCGGACCGGTTGCTGGCATGCTGCGGCCCGGTACTGGTCCATGGACCGGGAGTTGGGGACCCCTGGCCTAGGACATCAAAGGTGGCTGCCCCATCCTATTTTTCCCCCACCATAACAGACCACCACTCCTAGTTTGGGAGTCATCAAACATTTTTTTTATTTTTAGAAGTTTTGAAGCACAAGTAAAATCTTACTTAAGATTTTTAGATCAGGAAAGGGAGGCGGATCTCATGCCACAAAAAAAAAAGGAGTCTTATCTCGCTACCTTCAGCAATCCAACTGTAATCTTTTACCATCAGCGGATTTACGAGTTTTATGAGTACAAGTAGCCCTCGACTTGCCACCCCAATTGAGGCCAAAATTTTGGATGCCAAGCAAGACAGTTGTTAAGTGAATTTTGCCGCATTTTACAACCTTTCTTGTCACAGTTGTTAAGTGAATCACTGCAGCTGTAAAGTTAGTCATATGGCTGTTAAGTGAATCTGGCTTCCCCCATTGACTTTGCTTGTCAGAAGGTCCCAAAAGGTGGTTCACTTTACCACTGTGGAAAGAAAGGTCATAAAATGGGGCCACACTCACTTAACATCTGTCTTGCTTAGCAATGGAAATGTTGGGCTTAACTGTGGTCGTAAGTCAAGGATTACCTGTACATGGACCATAGAACAGATTAATCCAGAATTTTCACCTGAGATGTGAACTACTAGGCTCAAACCCATCACTGCTCTAATCAAGCCCATCCACTTGGTTGCTGGTTGTCTTCTTCTGCTCTTTTCTTCCACTTTGTGCAATAGAATAGAATAGAATAGAATAGAATAGAATAGAATAGAATAGAATAGAATAGAATAGAATAACAGAGTTGGAAGGGACCTTGGAGGTCTTCTAGTCCAACCCCCTGCTCAGGCAGCAAACCCTAAAACTTTGCTGACAAATGGCTGTCCAGTCACTTCTTAAAAGCCTCCAGTGATGGAGCACCCACAACTTCCGAAGGCAATTTGTTCCACTGATTGATTGTTCTCACTGTCAGGAAATTTCTCCTTAGTTCTAGGTTGCTTCTCTCCTTGATTAGTTTCCATCCGTTGCTTCTTGTTCTGCTTCAGGTGCTTTGGAGAATAGCTTGACTCCCTCTTTTTTGGGGCAACCCTTGAGAACATTATGGATTACTCAAGGGAGTGGGGTCTCCATCTAACGTGTCCAAAATATGATATAGGTTGATAAATACATGCCAGTTGCCAAGTGTCTGAATTTTGATTGCATGACCACGGGGATGCTGCAATGGTCATAAGTGTGAAAAATGGTCATAAGTCACTCTTTTTTAGTGCCATTGTGACTTTGAATGGTCACTAAATGAATGGTTGTAAATTAAGGACTACCTGTATATGAAGAGCCAGGTTCTAAAGTTCCCCCCCCCCTATCTGCTTCTAAAAGGTGAACTAGAGCACAGTCACCTATTGTTCCTCAGGCTCAAATCCAAAAATGTAAAAATAGAACAGCTTACCTCAGAGCCCTCTGAAGATAACTTTCATAAATGTGAAAAAGCCATCATTTACTAAGGTACAATATGAATGGATTACGGTGATCTTTAATCACTGGTTGTAGTGAAAAGAATTTTCCCTAGAAAATTATATAGATAGCCAGAAAAAATCCATTTAGGTCTAAATTGGAACATCTTGAGACTTCCATATATTCTTTCTCAGAAAGGATTTCAAAAAGCACGCAGAGAGAATAATCATCCAGATAATGGAATTTATATTCTTAATACATATTTGGAAAGGTTAACGACTACATTAAGTCACAAATTCCTTTGGAGTATATTCTGCCATTTTTACCGTTCCCCTGTCTTGACAGCTAATATGCTACGGCTCTGAGCCATTTTTTTTTTTAAATCGAGGTATAACATGATTATTAAACTTTTAATCCTCTTTGCACCCATGGAAGTTCATGCACATTTATTATTATTGGAGGGAGGGTGTCATAGTTATTTGGGATTTTTTTAATACCACATTTATTATTAATAACTCGAGGTGGTGAACGTCCATCCTCTTCCTTCCTTCCTTCTGATTTTCCCCACAACAATGCTGTGCAGTGAGATGGGTTGAGAGAGCCCAAAGCCAGTTTTCATGGCTAAGGCAGGACTAGAACTCCTGGTGACTGGCCCAAAGTCACCCAGCTGGTTTTGATACTTAAGGTGGGACTAGAACTCACAGTCTGCTGGTGATTGTGCCAAAGTCATCCAGCCAGCTTTCATGGCTATGGTGGGACTAGAACTCACAATCTTCTGGTGATTGGCCCAAAGTCACCCAGCTTGTTTTGATGCTTAAAGTGGGACTAGAACTCACAGTCTGCTGGGGATTGAGCCGAAGTCATCCAGCCAGCTTTCATGGCTAAGGCGGGACTAGAACTCACAATCTTCTGGTGATTGGCCCAAAGTCACCCAGCTGGTTTGGAGGCTTAAGGTAGGACTAGAACTCACAGTCTCTGGTTTCTAGCCTGATCCTTTAACCACTAGACCAAATTGACTCTCAGATTGGAACCTGCACTCATTTACTGCATTCCAAGGTGAGCTGTCTCATGAAGAACTGTCCACATTTCACCAATCATTTGGAAGATGGTTTTTTTGAATCTCACATGAATGTAGCAGCTGTCTACTATTCATTAAAGCAGCCTGACTCTTTTTAGGCATTAGTGTGCCTCAGCAAAGTGCCACTGTTTTAAGCGTCTCATTAATTTTAATGAGGAATCCTTCATTCTTGTTTCAAATATTACCCCTTCGCTGCTTGCTATTTATTTTCATGTCTAGTAAAGAACATTTTCTGGGACTAAATAATGGGAAATAAAATTGAGAAGGAAGGACAGGATCAAAAGACTGAAATATCCTTGGAAGATCAGAGTTATTTAAGCCTATGAAAAAAAAGCATTTGTTCCTATCAGTACTAGCTATAAAACCCAACTCAGTGACATTGAATTAATTAACTATGAAAATGCAGGGCTGGCAAATCATATAATATAAGGAATAACACGTTGTAGACATATGAAAATTAAAACACTATGTTGATGCTTTCCTAGTAAGACAGTTAATTAAAACTACCAGGAATTGAAGACATACTCAGTTAATATTAACTGAACTATTACTTAATCCATTCTAATCCCCCATGAAGTTAAGAAACATATATAGGCATTGTCATAAATGTATATTTAAAACCGTCTTTAGAAGATTGGAAAAATAGGGATGATCATTGGGTGCTAATCTATCTTCTCCCATTGCTTCACCATCCTCTTTTAAACCATAAGGGAAGTAATGTTCAATACAATCAGATAGACAGAAGAGGATTTTGAAGGATTCTGATCATGAAAGCCCTGTTAATGGTGAATCCATTTTGCAAAATTAATAGTCCCAAGTTCCAGCTACAGTAGGCTGCAAATAAGGAAATTTCCATCACTCACTTAAGTCAGCGTTTCCAATAGTGGTGAATATCTGTAGCTCGGGTATAGGATGAGGGCAGAGATTCGTTCTCCAAGCTTGTGGGTTGATTTCCGAATGTCTTATTACCATGCTATGTAACATCTTCAGCAGTATTTAGGGGATGTCAGTGTTGGTGTTCTTCTGCTTCTAAGGGCTTTGTGTGGTCAGTGGGTCTTGTGATGGGGAGGTCACGTAGGTGAGAGTCTTGTGGGTGATGGGTCTTGTGAGGGGTCAGGTGTGGGTCATGTCAGGTGAGGGTCTTGTGATGGGGAGGTCACGTAGGTGAGAGTCTTGTGGGTGATGGGTCTTGTGAGGGGTCAGGTGTGGGTCATGTCAGGTGAGGGTCTTGTGATGGGGAGGTCACGTAGGTGAGAGTCTTGTGGGTGATGGGTCTTGTGAGGGGTCAGGTGTGGGTCATGTCAGGTGAGGGTCTTGTGATGGGTCTTGTGATGGGGAGGTCACGTCAGGTTAAAGTTAAGTGGGAGATGAAATGTTGGTTGGGAGGAGTTGCGAGGATTGGTTGAGGGTCAGTGCTGTCGCTGGTTGGCTGTACAATTAATTTGAATTATTTTTTTTTTAAAAAAAACAAGTTTTATTAATTTTCCAGTTTTACAAAAATCCAAATATTAAGGAAGCAGCATGGTGATTGGGTAATCCATAATCCAATAACAAGATCTTTCGTACATATGTCAGGTTACATCATCAAAAATTTCTTCTCTATTTCCCTTGGTTATTATATCACATTCAAATTAATACATTGCTAATTATAACTCAATCCATTAAGACATTTATCAGTATATTTTAACTTATATGTATCCATGTCCTGTTTTTAAATTTTACCTAATTTCAATTACAGTATTCCAATTAGCTTAATATCCATAGTATTTAGATTTCGGGTAACCCAAAGTTCCCTTATTTCATTACAAAATAGTTGTCATATCTAAAATACACATATTGTTTACTCAAATAAATTCTTACTTTATTTCACAAATATATTCTATTTCTCATCCTAGTACCTCATCACTTACTAATAAAATATCCTTTATTGTCTCAATCCAACTTCTATATTATAATTCAAAACTATTATTCTAATGGCTATTTTTTATTTCCCTTATAAATCTAAATCCTAAATATTAAATCAGTTAATATCTTTTAAAATCTCCTTAGTAAGATTTTAAGCTCTTCCATTATAAGTCACAAATAAATCCCATTGTTTAAGTCTAACTCTAGCTTTTTTTTTGTGCCAAGCAGGCTTCCATACCAGTGGAATTCTGAGGGGTTTGTAGGCTGGTAAGTCAGTGTTACTCAAACTTGACCCCTTTAGGATGTAGGGACTTCAACTCTACAAATCAAGACTATCCCCAATCTTTGATAATAAAATTTGCCCTTGGTTAACAACCTGTGCTTCCTCAGGTCACCTAAATTGAAACTATGTAAGGCACTGAATAAGTTCCTAATTTGTTATTACAAAACACTAGAAAACATAAACACATCTTTACCTAGATTAGAAGCATTTGGTGGGGACAATTGCATTGGCTGCAAACGCACACAAAAGTAAAACACTTTGAAGAAATCCAGAATTAAAGATAATTCTGTTTCAATTTGGTGACCATTTGTTAATATATTAACATTTCTCCTAAAAAAACACTATCCAATTCAGTACAAATTCTGGGCAAAAATATTCTTTTTAAGACTAGATAAGTGCATAAATACTACCTTTCCCCTTCTCGTTTGCCTTTGGTTTAATTCTTTCTTTACCTTTCTTTCTAACTGTCTTTTTAGTTTTTGTGCTGATGTCTAAATAGTTCAATAAAAAGCGACATAAAAAGAATTATAATATCTTCTTTGCCAGCTTCAGTGCTACAGCCTAGGATTTTCCCATCTAATTCTAAGTGTATTCAACTGATCTTCTTTCAATACCAAGAAAGATTTGGTTTTTATTTTGTAAATAAGCTGTACTATAAAATGTTTATTGGGTATTTAGTTGGAAAATGGTGCCATGCATATTCAGCCAAAGAGCTTTGACAAACGGAATAAAAACAAACACATTAAAATGCACGAGCTGTTTGAAGCTGTGAAAGAAAGAATGTTTTTGCCTCTTCATCACATACCTAAATGGAAGCAGCTGTTAAAGATAATACTGAGTCAAAAACCAAAAGCATGAAAAGGAATATTCCATGTAATAAGAAGAAATTACTGTGAGGCCTGAAAAAATCATACTATCCTTTTTGGTTAGTCTGCTTACATTTGTCTGAAAAATGGAGACGAGTAAAGTATCAGTACCAATAGAAGAGAATATTTGTAGCTCAAGGTTGAACTGTGGGATCCTTGGTGCTCTCTGAGCTTAGTGGTTTTCTTGCAGTCAAATGCCACAATCCCAAATCCTTAATCTCTACCCACACCAACACCAAACAGCACCAGTTTGATTGGAGCAACACAAAAACCATCGGCCACACTACCACCTGCCACGCTTGTGAGTTCACAGAAGCCTGGCACTCCCCAAACAATTCCATCCACAGACACATTGACCTACAACCAGCCTACGAACCCCTCAGACTCCAGATCAACTGCACAGCCAACCAGAGACAACCAACCCACACAAGGCCCCCTTCCCACCAGCAGTTCACCTCCCAATAAACCTGACCTGAGGTAACCTCCCCATCACAAGACTCACTGATGACTCACACTAGACCAGGGGTAGGCAACCTTGGCTCTTTTATGACTCGTGGACTTCAACTCCCAGAATTCCTGAGCCAGCATAGCTGGCTCAGGAATTCTGGGAGTTGGTCCACGAGTCATAAAAGAGCCAAGGTTGCCTACCCCTGCACTAGACCCATCACAAGACCCTCACTTGACACACCCGCACCTGAAACCCTTATAAACAGAAGGACACTGACACAGACATCCCCCTAAACTTCACTGAAGATGTTACATAGCCTGGTAATGAAATGTTTGGAAACCAACCCACAAGCTGGGAGAATGAACCTTCACCCTCATTTCTTGCAAATGTTTCATTACCTACAGTAACTAGGTAACACCTTCAATGCTAGAAGGGATGGGGTTTGCTCTCTGTTTATATACAGTGACTTGCCCTGTCAGTTGCCCTGTCAACTCTCACCTACTCAGCACTGAATTGGCATTAGATAAGAATTAATGGAAATCAAGAGTGGCTGACTACTTGTGGCAATGTAACAACTTCAGGCTGATTCCTCTCTTGACTCCACCCCAAGGGTCTGCCTCTCCTCCTCCTCTTCCTCCTCCTCCTCCATTTATAAGGAAATGCAGTGTATAACTATTGCTTTGTTACCCTAAAATGTAACATGGTGACTGACAGATCATAGAAATGCTCCTAGACACCTAGACCCAATCACAAAGAAATTGCAAAAGCAATATGAATCAAGCATTAAGGAATGAGAAACAAAATATAGTCTCTCCATTGTCTTTTCTCAGAGCATAACTCCGACTTTTTAAATAAGACTCTCTTCTTCCCTCACTACATACTTACACAAAGACTGACAACAGACAGTTAGGGCTTATTTGTATCTTATATTGAAAACTGGAAAGGTTTTTCTTTAGTTACAGTTGGTATAATGATAATCCACATAGGTTGGGCTGGTAATTCTGCTAGCTTTTAAGATAATATGGTATGAAATTACCCTGCATGAAGCCATCCATATTTCTTAACATATACTTTGTCCTTCACTGAATAAGAGATAGCACCAGAACAAGTCTATGGAGAGAAACCCTACTTTTAGGAGTATAACTTTATTAAGAAGCTGTCTTGAGGCTGGTGCTTGCATTAATAAAAATAAAGATAATATTCCTAGCAAAAACAGTTCTGGCTTATATTCTATCTGTATTTTAGTCATCTTTTCTAGCCATATATGAATTTTAAATCAAAATTTCTTCGTTTTAGGACATATCCACCAAATATGATAGTAAGTACCTGGTTTTTGTTTACATTTCCAACAGATATTCGGTACATTTTTAAACATTTTCGCTAATCTAACTGGTGTCATATGCCATCTATAAAACATTTTGTATAGATTCTCTTTATATGAGGCTGCTTTAGTAAGTTTAATATTTCTCTCCCAAAGCTTTTCCCAATCTTCTAAATCTATAGAATATTAGGATGTAATTATGGCAAAGAGAATGTATACTTAATATTACATGTACTGACAGCTGCGAGAATTGCATTTGCCCAATTTTGGAAAAATGAAAATCTACCATCTGACCAGATTATAATTATGAAAATTTTAGAATGTGCAGAAATGGATAGATTAACTTTAGAGATTAAAGAGAAAGAGGATTCAGTGTATTTTAGAACATGGGAAAATTTTTATCAATGGCTAGCATTACGTTAGAGCAAAAAGATTGTGAAGTCTAACAGGATGAATGATATCTATTTATTAAGCTTTAATTTTATGACTATTGTTAGCATTAATGATTATAATTGTTTAGTACTATATTAACTATTGTTATTTAATATTTGTACCCGGACAAGTCTGCTTGTTCAAGCGTTGAATTTTCTGTGGGGGTAACCCCACTACTGTACCTATCCTTATTCCCACCCCAATCCCATTTCCCAACCCTAACCATTACCCATACCAACCCTCCCCCCTCCCCTTACCCATATAAAACCTAATTATATATATATATATATATATATATATATATATATATATATATATATATATATATATATATATATATATATATATATATATATATATATATATAAAAGGCACCACAGACAAAAAAGGCCCATACATAAAAGGCACCACAGACAAAATCAGCAAGATCCTCCACAAACACAACATCAAGACAGCATTCTGCACAAACCGAAAAATATCTACCATCCTAAGAAACCCCAAAGACAAAATCGAGTTAGAAAATCAAGGAGTATATGAAATCCCATGCACCGCCTGCCCCACCACATACATCGGACAAACCAACAGAAGAATAAGCGCACGCATTGAAGAACACAAGAACTCAGTCAGAAAAGAGGAACCAACTTCCTCCCTGGTCCAACACCTCAAAGCCACAGGACATAAAATTGACTTTAAAAATACCAGAACTATTGCCCAAACTGAACACTTTAACAACAGAATAATCAGAGAAGCCATCGAGATAGAAAAACGCCCACACAGCATGAATAAACGAGATGATACCTCCCGCCTACCAGACATTTGGAAACCCAGCCTTATTGACAGACGAATCCCTAGCACAAGGAGCGACACTGGACCCACACTCACGAAGACCACACATGATGTCACCACCACACATCCACGCAAAAAGCAGACTCAAACCTGCATCGATGATGAGGCACGACCGCGGACCAGAAACCAGACCACAGCTGCATCATTGGCCATTTTAAACCCCTCCATTCCATACGTGAAGCAAACTGACACCCACCTTGAAGATGTGGCACGACCACGAACGCGAAGCCAAACTACAGCAATGCAGCTCTCCATCTCAAATTCCCCTGCAAATCAGACTAATCCTAGCACAACAGGGCCCCCACCCAAGCAGAGCACACCCCCATCCAATCAGAGCACAGCCAACCCCCCATCCAATCAGAGCACAGCCAACCCCCCATCCAATCAGAGCACAGCCAAGCCCCTAACCAATCAGAACACACCTCCACCCAATCAGAACACAGCCAAGCTCCCATCCAATCAGTTCATACCTCCACTGGCAGTTAAAAGGAAGAAACAGCTGCGATCACACATTGCTCCTAGAAGCACGAAGCCGAAGACACCAGCCTGAAGATGACGAATGGGACTTCGTCAAAACGTTGCCAAGACACTTTCAATTTTACACGGGAGAAAACCCGAATTACCAAAGACCTACATACAAACACCCGTGAAAACCTCAGAAAACATATATATATATATATATATATATGTATTGGAGGTGTGTGTGGCGTGTTGGCTTTGTAGCTGTAAGCGGGTTGGCTGGCTGTTAGTTACATCTTGATTGGAAGATGGAATTGATGTAAGCAAATTAGCTGATGTAGCTGTAAGCAGGTTGGTTGGCTATGTTGTTACATCTTGATTGGAAGATGGAATTGATGTAAGCAAATTAGCTGATGTAGCTGTAAGCAGGTTGGTTGGCTGTGTTGTTACATCTTGATTGGAAGATGGAATTGATGTAAGCAAATTAGTCAGTTGTTTGGTAACATCCTGTGTGGCTGAGGTGCTGGCTGTGTGCCCATTGTTCTTTTGTACCTGGGTAATGGGCTGTGTGGTAACATATATTTATATATAAAATAAAGATAAGAAGAATGCAGTTATAGAAAACCCTGTGACTGTGTAGGCCTAAAAGCCAACAGTGTGTTTTCCTCCATTATACTGAGACAGCAGATCAAGTAAGCTCTTGAAGTGGAGAGATCAAAGTCAGAAGAAAAGAAGAAATGAATGAGGAGAGGAGAACAAAGGGATGAAAGTCCTGACAATATCAATCTAACCAATGGGAGGTGTGTTATGTAGACAACTGCAAAACAATCCTTTTAGACCTTGCAAAATCCCTCTGCAATTTTCTCCACGTCCATTTTCCCCAGTTTTCTAGTGCTCAGTAGTGCATGCAACATCAAATGTCAAGACTTTTCCCCCCATCTGGCTCGTAACCTTGAATTAGAGGCATCTTCGGTGTACATTCTTCAAGGATAAAGGCAGCTGCTGAATACCAGCATTGTCACCAGTTCATCTGCTTTATCCCAAATTCTTGTCTGCCTGTTTTATGATAGATTGCTGGGTTTTGCACCCCAAATAGGTGCAAAGAATGGAGCTAACGTGGCAGATATCCTGCATACACTGATTAACTGATTAACAAAAAGTTCATCTATTTCTTCTGCTTGGTTGGGTGGCCTATAGTATACACCTATGGTAATGTCATTCTTTTAGTGATCTCTTACATATAATGCAACTCTACTTCCTCTTTTATTAGGTCTGTTTCTTTTGAACAGTTTGTATCCTTCCGTCAGTAGGTCATGAGTTTCATCTCACCAAGTTTCAGTAATTGCCACTATATCGTAATTATCCTCATGTACTAGTGCTTCAAGTTCACCGTGTTTGTTCCCCAAAGGTTGTTTTGGGTCTACCCAGCCATTCTCTTAGCATGTTGGGTTAATTTGGTCAGAATACCAAGCTATCATATCAATTATTTAGGGACCTTGTATTATATAAACTAATGGATCTAAGTATGTGGTCCCTAGGAGTCATAAATGACTTGACAGCACATATTCAATCAATTATGTAAACACAGCAGTTGTGTTTTCTTAACTGGTTTTACAGGGAGTGTAGCCAACTTTTATGAATGCAATAGATTCTTATATAGCTACTATTCTAAGCATAAAAAGGACCTTGTATTGTTAAAAATTAGCTTTTTAAAAAAAGAGGTGATAACTCCAAGTGAGCAATGCAGGAATTAAGCCACCAGCTTTTCTTCAAATTCATTTATTCATAAATCCTTACTTAAAAAATAAAACCCAAACAGAATCCTTAACCATTCAGTCTGTCTCAGTTTGCCCAGGTTTTTTAAAGTGAAAATTTCACAAATGTCTTTCAAAAACAGTAACTGTGAGAGGGTCCTTGGAGTCCTAGTGGACGATCACTTGACTATGAGTCAGCAGTGTGCAGCAGCAGCCAAAAAAGCTAATACAATCCTGGGTTGTATAAACAGAGGCCTAGAATCAAGATCACACGTATTAGTATCACTTTATAATAACCCTAGTGAGACCACACTTGGAATACTGCAACCAATTTTGGTCACCATACTACAAAAAAGATCTTGAGACCTTGGAAAAAGTTCAGAGAAGAGCAACTAAAATTATCAAAGGCCTGGAGACTAAAACATATGAAAAACGGCTGCAGGACTTGGGTTTGGCTAGTCTAAAGAAAAGAAGAAACAGGGGTGACATGATAGCAGTATTCCGGTATTTGAGGGGCTGCCACAAAAAAGAGGGCATCAAATTATTCTCCAGAGCACCAGAGGGCAGGGCAAGAAACAATGGTTGGAAACTGATCAAGGAGAGAAGCCACCTGGAATTAAGGAGAAACTTCCTAATAGTGAGGACAATTAACCAGTGGAAAAGCTTGCCTTCAGAAATCGTGGGTGCTCCATCACTGGAGATTTTTAAGAAGAGACTAGACATTCTAGTCTAGACTAGGTTCTCCTGCTTGAGCAGGGGGGCTGGACTAGAAGACCTCCAAGGTCCCTTCCAGCTCTATTCCATTCTATTTTATTCTAAATTCCCAGCCCAGTTTCAGCTGAAAGAAATCACAACTGTATTTTCTAGTTTCTCTATTCACAATTTAAGCGATGAAGAAAAATACATCAAAGCAATAAAGTGGGATTCTAGAACGTCCTGAGCTCAAAAAATAACACTGTTATTAAACATTAAAAACTACAATAATAATAAAAGTAAAGGGGATAAGAGGATAAGGCAAAAAAATCAGATGGGAGAATATAAAAAAAAAAACCTTGGTAAACTAAGTGCTGTAACCTGGATATCATAGAAGCTTTTCCATTAGTTTTGAAATAGCTTGCAGAAATTATGAATATGTATAAAAGGAAACTAGTGTTTCAAAACTCTTTGATCCAAACATAAAAAGACTACTTTCGTGGCAAAGGAACATATACTGTCAATATCAAGAGCTACATGTCCTGAAAAATGAACTCAGAATGACTAGCATTCTCCAGAGAGCAGCAGTACCATTAACAATAAGGAAAATAAATTTCCTAATTGTGTGTGTACACAGCTCCACCTCAATCAGAGATCTAAGTGTTTCTGAAAGCACAATTCAGTCATCCTTTGAAGTGCTTGTTGATGTCAAAACATATGTAATTTGATTCACCTTAAACTGACAGTTGTTTAATGAAGGAGGAGAAATAAATGAGAACTACCTACTTTATTTGCTAAGGCGCTTTTATCATGTTTCTTAGTCAACAGACTACTTCGGGCCAAACAACGTTTTCCTTTCCTTTCAAATGAAGCACCCAGAAGGCCCTTTAAAATCAGCGTGTTTGTCCCTGTGTCCCTATTTGTAGATTTAAAGCTGCCCAAAGTTGCTATTAGTCACGGAAGAGAAACACTCAACAACCCAGGATTCTCCCAACTCCATTTAGTTGAAAAGTTCATGGACATTTATGCACAGTTTTACAAGGACCATAATGACTGGAAACGGGAAGCCAATATCCCTTGGAAGCTGTACACGCGTGGGCTAAGTAAAAAAAAAAAAAGTGCCTTAATATCCCTAGGGTGTCTTCTCAATTGTTTTTTGATATTTTTTTCACTCCCACCAAATTTCCTTCCCTATAATGTTTTCAGCAGTCATTGCAAAGATAATTCTGAGAATGTTTTACTTGTTGATAGAGGAGACCCTTCTGAGAAAATCAGTTCAGGAGTAAGAAATCCAGATTGGCAGAAGATGTAACTATATGAAGAATCAGAAAGAGTTCTCAGCAGTTTCTTCAACTGGATTGAGGATTCTTCTTTGGGACTCTTTTAATGGCTGCCTGGTAGTAGTAGTAGTAGTAGTAAACTACTACTACTACTACTACTTCTTCTTCTTCTTCTTCTTCTTCTTCTTCTTCTTCTTCTTCTTCTTCTTCTTCTTCTTCTTCTTCTTCTTCTTCTTCTTCTTCTTCTTCTTCTTCTTCTTCTTCTTCTTCTTCTTCTTCTTCTTCTTCTCCTTCTCCTTCTCCTTCTCCTTCTCCTCCTCCTCCTCCTCCTCCTCCTCCATATCTTCTCCCCCTCTCCCTCTCCTCCTCCTCCTTCATATCTTCTCCCCCTCTCCTCCTCCTCCTCCTCCTCCTCCAGATTACATTGAATATGGAACAACAGAGAGTACTATTTGCCATTCTCTTCCTTTGAAAGATTATAGTTTGAGTGCTATGATAGGTTTCCTTAAAGCGGTGCTTATAGTCAATGGGAAAGATAGCTTTGAGTGATTTTTTATGACTAGTTTTTATGATGTTCAAGTTACAACAGAGTTGCCTGCCAGAGTAATATTTTATTTTTTTACTGTCAGGCTAAATCACTGACCAGAGGGTAAAAATAAAATTTTGCTTCCTTGAATACAGTGTTGCTTTGGCTTGATAGTTACTTCTAGGTTGAATTTATGGTATCACTTAATGTCCTGTAACAGCGTGAATTGTTTTCTGGATAACTTTTAGTTCTCCAGAACAAAGTATTTCTGTTTACATAAGTCAGGGAAATCTAACCAATTTAGTTTGTTTTGGTGAATATTTATGATTAGTGGTAAACCTTGATTCGTGTTATATGAGGATTACTTGTCATAGTAATATTTAATGCAAGAAATTTCTATTGACAATAGATTAAAGGTTAGGGTTTGTCATGATATGTGGGTATGACCCTGGGAAACAGGGAGGAAGAGCTGCAGACTAGGCAATGGTCAGAAAAGAGGCAACTAAAGACCCACAAAAGGAGTGTGTCAAATACCTCAGAATCCACCCTAGTTTCTCGGGCTGTAATAATAATAATAATAATAAAGTTGGAAGGGACCTTGGAGGTCATCTAGTCCAACCCCCTGCTCAGGCAGGAAACCCTAAACCATTTCAGACAAATGGCTGTCCAGTCTCTTCTTAAAAACTTCCAGTGTTGGAGCATTCACCGCTTCTGGAGGCAGGTTGTTCCACTGGTTAATTATTCTAACTGTCAGGAAGTTTCTCCTTAGTTCCAGGTTGCTTCTCTCCTTGATTAGTTTCCATCTGTTGCTTCTTGTTCTGCCTTCAGGTGCTTTGGAAAATAGCTTCACTCCCTCTTCTTTGTGGCAGCCCCTGAGATATTGGAACACAGCTATCATGTCCCCCCTTGTCCTTCTCTTCGTTAGACTAGACATACCCAATTCCAGCAACCGTTCCTTATAAAGCGGGGGCAGAGCTGTACTTTCAGAGTTGCAAGAGTCTGATCATATAACCTTAGAGCTACCACTCCGGAGTATACTTTTTGTCTGTGGACTACTTTGAAGGGCTGACATCAATCCTGCAAGTATATAAATCTGTGGAAAAATCTATGCAAGTCCTTGTCCTCTATTGTAGGGATGCATTATCCTTTTTTAACAAAGCACAAATGGACCCCCCCATCTCCTTCCTTCTTACTTTTTTTGTTTTACACAACTCATTTCCATTCATGATGCTTAGACTTAAGTCAAGTCAATGTTTCTTACAGTCAAAGATCAGAGACCAGAGCAAGTTAAAAACTCTCAAGGAATATCTAGTTAAAAATTCTAGAATAACTCTCCCACAAAATGCCTACTCCGAATGGCACGGCAAATTACAAATACCCATTTACCAGAGACCGGTTACTATTTCACACAACCTTTACCTTTTTTTTGTGCAGCTAAACATGCTTCTACAAAAAACGCTGGGCAATAGCCACCCCCCATGATTTATTTCCAAGAATGCCTTTGGAGTTTACGTAGGGCAGGGGGTCTTCAAACTTGGCCCTTTTATGACTTGTGGACTTCAACTCCCAGAATTCCTCAGCCAGGCATGCTGGCTGAGGAATTCTGGGAGTTGAAGTCCACAAGTCATAAAAGGGCCAAGTTTGAAGACCCCTGATGTAGGGCATTGAAATATTGTTAAAAATATGGGCCAGTTTAGCATCGCTGTTCGGTGTGCTCTTCAACTTTGTAATAGGCTATTTTTTTTGTTTTTTATTTTAAAAATGGAGTGCTTTCAGTCATACAGAGGGAGTGAACAAGAAAAGAATGACAAAACAGGTGGAAGATCAAAAGAAGGGAGAATACGTTAAGAGGAAGATCTAAAAAATGGTAGATGGACAAATCTGATAAGCTCTTCCACGAAAAGGCCATGAGAAGTTTCAAGAGCATAGGCAATGCATGCAGCTGTGAATGAATGTTAAGAGAAACACGCAAAGTTATAAAAAAAATATAATTAAAAGGGTAATGGTATTCTTACATTCATGTTATTGTAGGGATTGCTGGCTTTGGAAATAGGCCGGATGAGAAACTTTACGATGACACCTTGGGAGAAGACAGGAATCAGTTTTGCATGATTTCAGTGCCTGAGGGAGATTGGGGGGAAAGTCTCTTGATATCGAACAGCAGCAACTGTGTGAAGTTTTCATAGGAAAAAAGCTAAGATCTTCGTGGGACTGTTCGACACATATTTTGACAGGCTTTTCCATACCAGAACTGCTTTGTGCTACCAAGTCAGAATGCCAAATCAAAATAGAGACTGAACCTGCGCAACTTAATGAAGAGAAGGCAGTAATTAGGCCCTGTCAGGCTACAGACAATCAACTAATGCCTTTTGATTCTTCTTAACCAGATTAGCTGAGAGGCTGGCAGCAGTTCAATGAAGGTTGCCAAGGTAGACTTTAGGTTATCTATAAAAAAAAACACCAGCTTTCTTCTTAAATTAATAGAAGCCAATCAACACCTGGAAAACTGCCAGTAACGGTAGCTAAGGTTGTAGGACTAGAAGAAGATAAGGATACTAAGATGTCTCACTCAACTTGATGCCAGGATTTGGAATCCAGGCCAGGGAAAATGAGAAGAAGAAGAAAAAAAACCACAGGAAATATTTCTCATTTATAAGAAAAGGCAGTGGAAGAACTATGGAAACACATGAATTCTTTAAAAGGTAACGGTGGGACACCTATTATGTAAAAGAGAACAGGATTTCAGTTCATATAATCATGTAAATCACTTTTCCTAAAACTACTTGCAGGGCATGTCAAGTTCCAGACCAGTTTTGTTTGAAGAGATGCACTCAGAAAGAGAAGTCTGTGAATTTTGGACACACCCAAGAAGAAGGCATGAAATAAAACTGACAGTGACACCTCAGAGCCTGGCTTGAAACTATTATATTTATGCTGTCACCATAGCAACTATATATATATATATATATATATATATGACATTTTCTATCTCTGTGTTCAGGGACCTATCATTTCCCCTCAATTGAGACTGGCCAGGGACTTAACTCTTTCTCATCCTTGATTTGCCTAAATAAGGGATTTGAAAGAAAACAAGCTTCTCTTAAAAAAGATATTTACAGAACAATTTGACAAACCCAATTTTATCACCTGTCACCATGGGACTGCTCATGATTTATACTATGCTTCCTCCCAGGTCTTTAATCAGGGGTCGCTCACTGCTAAATGCTTTGTTTTTAAAGAATATATGTTTTTATGTATTTTAATTACAAGTTTTGAATCCAATGGGCCAAGTTATTTTTCATAGCCACCCAATTAATTCTTGGCACTCTCTTTTGTTCCTGGGATAATTAACTAGTTGTAATTTTATTAAAAAACCACCGTGCTTGGAATTGCCTATATTCTTAGATGCTACTTTACTGATTCTTAGGTTCTTGGTTAGGATTTTAATTATTAGGTATTCACCAGCCTTAGATTGTGAATTTAGCTGTAGATTACCCACATGTAATAATAATAATAATGTAGTAAAGCAATAAAGACGTGGCTCATAACACATCAAATTTAACAGTGGTCTAAAAAAAAGAAAGTATGGATAATTGGTGTAGCAATACCAGGAAACAGTAGAATGGAAAAACTGGAGAAGATCACATAGCATCAAGATCTGAAAATTGAAGTTGAAAGATTATGGCAGTGGTGGCGAACCTATGGCACGTGTGCCAGAGGCAGCACTCAGAGCCCTCTCTGTGGGCACGTGCGCCGTCGCCCCAGCCCCGCCTCCCCCCATGGCCCCCTCCTCACCAACAGCCCCCCTGGAGGAGAGTCGCTCCCGGGCGCGGCCTGCATGAGCAGCGCAGCCAAGGACATAGCCAGGAAGCAGGGACAAGACTCCGCCCTCGCGCCCCATAGCGTGCAGATGATGCTGCGGGGTGTGGGTGGAGGGCATGGCTGCCATGGCGCTGCAGGACTGCCTGGGCAATCTGCTGCAGCGGACCATGGAGGCGGTGCGTGGCCCTGTGGGTGGGTGGGGCAGGGGGCGGGGCAGGGGGCAGGCAGGGGTGGAGCAGGCAGGACAGGAGGCGGAGTGGGGGCAGGGGGCGGTTTTTGGGCACTCAGTCTCTAAAAGGTTCGCCATCACTGGATTATGGCATAGGAAGTGCAGTAGCTCTCATGGATAGGATGTTGGGCTGATGACTGGCAGACTTATGTTCGAGACCCAGTGTGCTGTGTGGTGGGGTGAGTCCCATCACTCGCTCCAGCTCCTACTAACCCAGCAGTTCGAAAGAGGGTGTCCATTATTGATGAATGGGTACCACTTTGGTGGGCTCATTAACGGTGATATGAAAGAAGCCCCTAACTGGCATCCCCCGGGTAACAGTTATGTCATCTTTCATCACAGAAGCGCTCTTGTGCTTCTGGCATGGAAGTCTACTATAGCAGAAAAGTCTACTTTTCAACCTGTGGTACGCGTACCACTTGTGGTACATTAATGAGTGGCAGGTGGTACGCAGCCCTGCCTAGCCAAGTGTAGTGGGGAAGGGAAAGAGCCAGCACAGGCAAAGACTTACAGTGAGAGAGTCCTCTGGAGCTGCAGATTTTACTTATGAATGGAGCCATTTGAGGAAGCTGCCTTAGCCGGCAGCCAGTAATTACATTTTTTTTCTTCTTTAAGTGCCAGCTGGGCTCCTTACTTTCCTTTCTAGCCAGTAGCTAATTCTTAAAGGGGAAGTGTCTTTTTAAGCTAGTTCACTCAGCAGCTTGTCTTTTCTGTCTCTGGAGGCCTTTCCTTGTTTGATCGATATATGGAAAAGGGAAAATATGGGGGGGTTCAAATTCTTCCTTCAGAAGGAGATGGGAATGAGAAAAAGGGAGTCAGGGAAGGAGGGAGGGAAGGAAGTCCCGCCTTAGCACTTGGCCACCAGCAGCTCTGCCATTGACTTTGCTTGTCAAAAGATTGCAGAAGGGGATCACATGACCCTGGGACACTGTGACCATCATAAATATGAATCAGTTGCCAAGCATCCAAATATAAATCACATGACCCTGGGCATGCTGCAAGGGTCATAAGTGTGAAAAATGGTCATAAGTCATTTCAGTGCAATTGCAACTTTGAACAGGTTTTTTTTTTGTCACCAAGTTTTTGATACCTTGCTAGGTGGTACTCGAATATTGCCATATCCTAAAAGTGGTACAATCGGTAAAAAGGTTGAAAAGCCCTGTACTATAGCATAAACCAGCCATGGTGGTCCCACTGTTTATCAGCACACTGGGTGCATACCATAAAACCTTGGACATCACTTAGGCAATCTGCACATTGACAAAATTTCCAATTACAAAGGCCTTACTGCTTCAATCTGTACATATACTGACTATACCAATACACTATGACATCCCAGGTTCTCGGAAGAACTTGATGCAATGAAGGCCAACACCAATTAAAGAACTGACATGTGTGATTTCACCTCTTCATGTATATAATAAAAATGCGCATTTCTTCTACCAGCTTTCATACAATCTGACAAGTGCAACTTTGCTTTCTTTTTCTGGAATAGAATAGAGCTGGAAGGGACTTTGGAGGTCTTCTAGTCCAGGGGTAGGCAACCCAAAACACTCAAAGAGCCACTTGGACCCATTTCCCACCAAAAACAAAACACTGGGAGCCGCAAAACTCTTTTGATATCTAAAGTGAAGATAACACTGCATATATCCTTTTTTACCTTTATTATATATGTGTGTGTGTGTGTGTGTGTGTGTGCGTATGTGTGTGTGTTTATATATGTGTGTGTGTCTATGTGTGTGTGTCTGTGTGTGTTTATATATGTGTGTGTGTATATATACACACATATATACATACACACATATATATACACACATATATACACACACATATATATATATACACATACATATACAGTATACACACATATACACACACATACACACACATATATATACACACATATACACACACATACACAAACACACACACATATATATATAAAATAAAGGTAAAAAAGGATATATGCAGTGTTATCTTCATTTTAGATGTCAAAAGGGTCTCTCTCTCTGTGTGTCTCTCTCTCCCCCCCCTCCCTCTCTCTGATCTTCTGCTCACCTGGCAAGCTGGCTTCCAGCTGTCCTCCAACAAGCTCAGGGATAGGCAATCTGGGCTCTTTTATGACTCATGGACTTCAACTCCCAGAATTCCTGAGTCAGCCTAGCTAGGCTAGCTAGCTCTCTCCTGCCCTTCCTGCTTCCTGCTTCCTGCTTCCAGCAGAGACGCAGCAAAGGAAGAAGCCCCGCCCAGTATGCTTGTCGGCTCTTTGGAACAGGGTGAGGCTACTCTCTTTTTTACTTACACACACACAAACAAACACACAAACACACACAGAGAGAGAGAGGGAGAGAGAAGCAAGCTCTGTCTCTGTCTCTCTCTGCAAATGGCAGAGGAGGCTGGGAGCCGCAGGGGAAGGCTCAAAGAGCCACATGCGGCTCCGGAGCCGCAGGTTGCCGACCTGTGTTCTAGTCCATTCCCTGGCTTAAGCAGGAAAACCTACATCATCTCAGACAGGTGATTGTCTAGTCTCTTCTTAAAAATCTCCAGTGATGGAGCGCCCACGATTTCTGGAGGCAAGCTGTTCCACTGGTTGATTGTCCTCACTGTCAGGAAGTTTCTCCTTAATTCCAGGTTGCTTCTCTCCTTGATCAGTTTCCAACCATTGTTTCTCGTCCTTCCCTCTGGTGCTTTGGTGAACAACCTGGCCCCCTCTGCCTTGTGGCAGCCCCTCAGATACTGAAACATTGCTATCATGTCTCCCCTATTTCTTCTTTTCTTTAGACTAGCCCACGGGTCGGCAACCCGCGGCTCCGGAGCCGCATGCGGCTCTTTCAGCCGTCTCCTGCGGCTCCCTGTCCTCCGCTGCCATGTGCAGTCCGAAAAAAAAAAGTGAGACTAAAAAAGTTCAACCAATCAATTCAAACTTCTCACAAAAAAAAACTTCGCAAAGTTTGAATTGATTGGTTGAACTTCTTTGGTTTGTGGGACTGCCCACAAACCTCTTTCCTTCTTCGGACTGCACGTGGCGGCAGCGGTGGAAGAGCCGGGAGGATGGCTGGAAAGGTGTCCCTTTGCCGTCCTCTGGAGGCAGAATCTGGGTAAGGAGCCGCGGGTGGGGGCGGCCAGTCTCGGGGTGCCTCTTCCCTGCCTGGCGGGTCTCCCCTCGCCCTGCTCCACCGCCGCCTCTGCTAGCCCTGGGGGGGGGTCGCCGGGGGTCTTGGAAACTTCCCCTCTCGGCCTGCGCCTTTCGGCCATCTCGCGGGCGGCGGATCTCCATGGCCTCTTTCGCTGCCGCCACCGCCGCCATTCGCATTGAGCGAGGCCCGAGACGCAGTGGCAACTGGGCAGCCGCGCCCCTTCGCCGTCCTCCCGCTGCCGCCGCTGCTGCTGCTGCTGCCGGTGGCGCTGAGTGAGGCCAAAGAGCCGCGCCCCTTCGCTGTCCTCCCGCCGCCGCCGCCGGCGCTGAGCGAGGCCGGGGAGGCTTTGGCGACCTGGCAGCCACGGCCCTTCCCCATTCTCCCGCCGCCGGTGCTATTAGCGCCCAGCGAAGCCGGAGAGGCGGCGGGAGAATGGGGAAGGGCCGCGGCTTTGTCGCCGCTGCCTCTCCGGCTTCGCTGGGCGCGAATAGCGCCGGCGGCGGGAGAACGGGGAAGGGGCTCGGCTGCCTTGTCGCCGCCGCCTCTCCGGCTTCGCTGGGCGCGAATAGCGCCGGTGGCAGGAGAACGGGGAAGGGTTTCGGCTGCCTTGTCGCCGCCGCCTCTCCGGCTTCGCTGGGCGCGAATAGCGCCGGCGGCGGGAAAACGGGGAAGGGGCACGGCTGCCTTTTCGCCGCCGCCTCTCCGGCTTCGCTGGGCGCGAATAGTGCCGGCGGCGGGAGAACGGGGAAGGAGCACGGCTGCCTTGTCGCCGCCGCCTCTCCGGCTTCGCTGGGCGCGAATAGCGCCGGCGGCGGGAGAACGGGGAAGGAGCACGGCTGCCTTGCCGCCGCCTCTCCGGCTTCGCTGGGCGCGAATAGCGCCGGGGGTGGGAGAACGGGGAAGGGGCTCGGGTGCCTTGTCGCCGCCGCCTCTCCGGCTTCGCTGGGCGCGAATAGCGCCGGCGGCAGGAGAACGGGGAAGGGTTTCGGCTGCCTTGTCGCTGCCGCCTCTCCGGCTTCGCTGGGCGCGAATAGCGCCGGCGGTGGGAGAACGGGGAAGGGGCTCGGGTGCCTTGTCGCCGCCGCCTCTCCGGCTTCGCTGAGCGCGAATAGCGCCGGCGGCGGGAGAACGGGGAAGGAGCACGGCTGCCTTGTCGCCGCCGCCTCTCCGGCTTCGCTGGGCGCGAATAGCGCCGGCGGTGGGAGAACGGGGAAGGAGCACGGCTGCCTTGTCGCCGCCGCCTCTCCGGCTTCGCTGGGCGCGAATAGCGCCGGCGGTGGGAGAATGGGGAAGGGGCTCGGCGGCCTTGTCGCCGCCGCCTCTCCGGCTTCACTGGGCGCGAATAGTGCCGGTGGCGGGAGAACGGCGAAGGGCCGCGGCTGCCAGGTCGCCAAAGCCTCCCCGGCCTCGCTCAGCGCCGCCGCCGCCGGCGGGAGGACAGCGAAGGGGCGCGGCTCTTTGGCCTCACTCAGCGCCACCGGCAGCAGCACCAGCAGCGAGCCCCTTCCCCGTTCTCCCGCCGCCGGCGCTATTCGCGCCCAGCGAAGCCGGAGAGGCGGCGGCAACAAGGCACCCGAGCCCCTTCCCCATTCTCCCGCCGCCGGCGCTATTCGCGCCCAGCGAAGCCGGAGAGGTGGCGGCAACAAGGCAGCCGTGCCCCTTCCCCGTTTTCCCGCCGCCGGCGCTATTCGCGCCCAGCGAAGCCGGAGAGGCAGCGGCAAGGCAGCCGTGCCCCTTCCCCGTTCTCCCGCCGCCGGCGCTATTCCCGCCCAGCGAAGCCGGAGAGGTGGCGGCGACCTGGCAGCCGCACCTCTTCGCCGTCCTCCCGCTGCCGGTGGCGCTAAGCGAGGTGGGAGAGGCGGAGGTGACCGGACAGCCGCTCCCCTTCACCGCCGTCCTGCCGCTGCTCGCACTGAGCGGGGCCGGAGAGGCGGCGGCGAGCGGGCAGCCGGGCCCCTTCGTGGCCCCGGAGCAGAGTTGGGGCCGGTGCCTATCACAGTCACGCGGACGGCAGGCCTGGCTCACAGGCAAGTGTTCTCTGCGGTTCTTTTGCTGGGAGGGCGAGGAAGCAGCGGGGAAAGACAGCTCCGGAGGGAGGCAGCCCCGCAGCCAAAAGCCGGTGGTCCGAGCGGAGCGGCACGGAAGACCTACTGGTCAGCCCCATCGGCCTCCTCCTCCGCTCTCTCAGAACCTTCCCACCAAAAGGCGGAAAGAAGAAAGTCCCAGAGAGGGAGAGCGCGGGCAGGGGGAGAGCAGTCTTTTCCGAGGGGAGAAGCCAGGACGGCAGAGTCGTCCATACCAGAGCTGGACGGGGGCAGGGCCGGTGCATGTCTCGCCTTAGGCTCCACTCTAATCAAGGCCCGTTTCGCGCGTGCGCGCATGCGCAGGTGCCCGTGCGCGCATGCGCAGGTGCCCGTGCGCGCATGCGCAGGTGCCCGTGCACGCATGCGCAGGTGCGCGCGCATTATGCGGCTCCCAGGTTTTTTTTTTGTGAGGGAAACGGGTCCAAGTGGCTCTTTCAGTGTTTCAGGTTGCCGACCCATGGACTAGCCAAACCCAAGTCCCGTAGCCATTCTTTTTATGTTTTAGCCTCCAGGCCTTTGATCATTTTAGTTGCTCTTCTCTGAATTTTTTCCAAACTCTCAACATCTTTTTTGTGATATGGTGACCAAAATTGGCTGCAGTATTCCAGGTGTGGTCTTACTTAGGGCTTTATAAAGTGCTACTAGTAGTTCACGTGATCTTGATTCTATACCTCTGTTTATATAACCCAGGATTGTATTAGCTTTTTTTGTTGCTGCTGCAAAGAGGATGGCATTTTGGAGAAATTCTCAAGTATAATAAATGTGGTCTTCTTGTACTAATTTCATTATAGATGGCCAATGGGTATATGCATGGCAGTCCAAGCACAGGAAAAGTGACATCATGCGGGTTATTTAATTTGCATCATTTGTGTGATGACCGTATGAAAAATGAGCAGCCAGGAAGTTACGGGTGATTACTCAACTTATGAGTAATGAGAAAATGTGTAGCTCCAGCAGAGTTCTCCAAGAGTCTCAATGATAAAGTAACCACCAAGGGAAACTCAGTACTGTAATAGAAGCATATTTTGTAGAAGTTTCAAGAATTTAGCCTCTTATGCAGATATCTGCACAGCCTGAAACAGGATTTCAACCCATAAAGCAAGATCTATGGGTGGATTTTTTCTCACATCGGCTCTCTGGACAGGCACTCTTTTTTTTTTTGTTGTTGGCATGTTTGCTGATTGCACATTATAGCAGGGGATCACATTAGTGCCACTTGCAAGAAAAGCTCTAAGATTAATTCAGAACTCACAAGGATATAGCAAGGGTCTCGCACTGCAGAAATATCGTAGCTGTCTAAAGACGCAGATAGCTTTTAGTATTGCAGTCCAATCGTGAATAAGTCCTCGGATTTTAAGCTCTGTGCTTTATATGGTTCTAAATGGATCTTGGACTTTTCAGAGCTTAAAATTTTGGATGGCAGCTAGTAGAATCCTCACAGTCAGCCTCTTTTCTAACATTATTGCTGTTAGCCAGTATGGAGCAGGTGGCTTGCAGACTATCTAGGAGAAGCTTAATTCCTCCCTTGCTAGGTTGTCCCCACAGGCATTTATTCCCAGGAGAGTACAAACCAAGGAGGCAGGCAACCCACACACTGCTTCTCAGAGGCAGCCTTGCCATCTGTGATGCTTATTTCCAGGTACAGAAAGGCATCTAGATCCCATCAACTGCAGGTAGCTGTCTGAGTTGACAGGCATTACCCACCCGAGCTTCTACAGCACAGTAAGATGGGATCATTGCTTACGTGACTTAACCGTGATTTATTGAATAAGTCAAATGAGTTAGGTTGTATATAACAAATAACTTCTAATTCAGCTCCCTCCCATCCACCCACCACTGTCATAAACACAGGCCAGTTGCCAAGCATCTGACTTTTGATCACATGACCATGGGGATACTGAAACCATCATAAGTATGAAAACCAGTCATAAGTCATTTTTTCTCACTGCCATTGTAAATTTGAACAGTCATTAAATGAATGGCTGTAAGCCGAGGACTACCTGTATATTGAATTATTTACATGGCTTAATCATGGCTTATTGAGTTTATAGAATGATAGAGTTTATATAGAATCATAAGGACTGTTTTCTGAGTTTGCACGACACAACTGTAAACTGTAAACTGTAAAGTCACGACACTGGCTGGAGGGGTACAATGGACTAGGCTCAAATGTGCTCAGACATTTTTTATTTAGTGTTTTGCAGGTATCAAGCAACAGTTTATGGAAATTTTGTGTGCCAGTTATAGCTCAGCAGACTTCAAACAAAGCCTCCTGGATCCTGGCAAGTCCTTTAAAAAGGATCACATAGCAGATTATATATACAATTCTCCGTCTGAGACTACAAAGAATTCTATCATTTGGATGAATATCACGATGACGACAATGATGATGGTTTCTTACAACTTTTCCCCCTGGGTAAGGTGACGTATGTAGAAGCTTTACTTAATTCCATATCAATAATGAGATAGGTTAGGCTGAGAGAAAGTAGCTGGCTCAAGGTCATCCAGCAAACTGCTAGGGTTAAGTGGGAATGAGTTCCAATTGTAGCCCTACATGTTGACCCCAACACTGCACTGGCCCTCGAAACATAGGCTGTTTCCTAATATCCTTCATCTGAATTTCATTTCACAAACAGAGATGCCTTTAAAGGCTAACAGCATTGTTATCTTAAGTTCAGAATGGATGTCTTTCCAAGTAGAAAGCAATGGAAGATTAGCTAGTTCAGTGTAGGAGGTACTGGAACAAAAGTCAAAGAACAGATTGTCTACATTTGCCTTAGAATGAATGAATGGTATTTATATCATATGCCTGACTCAATTATTTTTGGAGCCTCAAGTTAATTTGAGTCCAGCTATTCCATTGGTTGATTGCTCTCACTGTTAGGAAATTTCTCCTTCATTCTAGGTTGCTTCTCTCCTTGGTTAGTTTCCAAACATTGTTTCTTATCTTGCCTTTTGGTGCTTTGCAAAATAGTTTGACACCCCTCCTTATAGGAGCCCCTCAAATATTGGAATAGGGCTATCATGTCACCTTTCATGTCTTCCTTTCATTAGACTAGACATATCTAATTCCTGTAACTGTTCTTCGTATGTTTTAGCCTCCAGCCCCCTAATCATTTTTGTTGCTCTTCTCTTTTATCGGGTTTTCCCCTCTCCCCAAAGTACTATTTTCTACCGAAATCTTCCATTCCATTCCATTCCATTCCATTCCATTCCATTCCATTCCATTCCATTCCATTCCATTCCATTCCATTCCATTCTATTCTATTCTATTCTATTCTATTCTATTCTATTCTATTCTATTCTATTCTATTCTATTCTTTATTACTTATGACCATGGGTGCCATTTCAGAGTGGCCACAATTGCAGTCACACCTATATACTTAAACATAACGGCCATTGGAACATATAGTGGAAGCTCTTGACTTAAAAACTCATGATACAGTGACAAAAATATTTTACCTTAGACACAGAATACTCTGGATATTCATGGAGGGCTTTGGCCTCCTAATACAGGTAGTCCTCGACTTATGATCACAATTCAGTCCAAAATTTCTGTTGTTAACTGAGATGGTTGTTAAGTGAGTTTTGCCCCATTTTATGATCTTTCTTGCCACAGTTGTGTAAATTAGTGACATGGTTGTTAAGTCAATCTGGCTTCCCCATTGATTTTGCTTGTCAGAAGGGCACAAAAAGTGATGACATGACCCTGGGACACTGCAACCATCATAAATATGAGCCAATTGCCAAGCATCAGAATTTTGGTGATGTGACCACAGGAATGTTGCAATGGTCGTAAGTGTGAAAAACAGTCACAGATTATTTTTTTCAGTGCCGTCGTAACTTCGAATGATTACTAAACAAATGGTTGTAAGTCAAGAACTACCTTAGTTGTTTCCCTACTGCATTACTCTAAGGACTGTTGGAAAACAAAGAATAGAATAGAATAGAATAGAATAGAATAGAATAGAATAGAATAGAATAGAATAGAATAGAATAGAATAGAATTCTTTATTGACGAAGTGTGATTGAACACACCAGGAATTTATCTCCGATGCATAAGCTCTCAGTATACATACAAGCAACAAGTGATAAATCATGATTATAATCATACAAAACATTTATCATAAATCATAAGATACAACACTCAGTGAGGGTCATAGGATGCTAAATAAGCAATCAACATAAATCATACTAGGATACTAAATAAAACAATTATTATAAAAATAGGAAAGTAATTACCTTGAACGATAACTCTTAATTAAACCTACCTTGTCTGGTCTACAGAAAACGGGATGACTCTTAGGTGATAGCAAAAGAGATACGGATACTTTCCTGGCATCTAATGGACATCTAGATTTTGCAGATCAGGTATGAAAGACCAACTCTACATATTCTTATTCTGATCAAATTACTGTTGCAGCTAATAAACATTAAACATTAGAACAAAACTAACGTTTGTGTTCCTGGAAGGACTTTTTTTTTGCTTCACACTTTAGACTGGACCTGGTCCTCTTAAAGCTCATAGCTGTTCTTTTACAGCAACAGATTAATTACAACAGGAATTCCCCTTCCTATTCATCATTTTTTAAATAAAGGTCACACAATGCTTAATCACAGCACTGATAAGGACCAGTTGTTTATTAATCAGTTAATCCACTGGAAGTAACAATGTGGAGGCTGCATTTAATTAAGGAATATTTCTGCCATGGACATGCTTTTTCCTTTATTATTATGAATGTACACATGAATTTACATTTAATCACTAGCTAGATAGGCAATAATGCGGAGAGTTATATTCCAATGTACTAAGCTAAAGAAGATTGAGTTGTTTACTTGCTGTGGTGATTGTGGGCATTGCATTATATTCCCAATGGATGGGGTTTGCAACCTGTTTCAGAGCAAGGTAAGTGGTATACAGGAATCAATTTTAAAAATGGGCAGAGCTAAGACCAACGTGGAAGATCATTCATCCACAATGTGACTGCATTAGGAGTTATGAGTATTGTTCATTTTGCCTATGTAATTTCCTGTAAATGGCATTAGTTACCAGTATTATTCTGGGTGTAATTCAAAGTGTTGGTTGTTACCTATAAATAATAACTAATAGATAAAAAACTCCCCTTTTATGACTTTGCAATCCCTTAATTTGGTAGAGTCAAGACAATGGAGCTGAGCATTTACTGACCGGATGCCCTTCCTGATGCCACACGGAGTTTGCAGCAGATATTTTTTTTCTTTGCACCCCCTAGGAGAGAAACATCTGCTGCTACCTAGGATTGAACTCTCAACCTTCCAAGTGGGAGGCGAGTGTCTTCACCACTAGGCCACCATGCCACTCCAAATAATAACAACTAGATAACTAATTCAGAATGAATATGATCATCAAGAGTAAATCTACACTACACCTATCTCAGTGCCTCCTATGAGAACCAGATTTTCACAGTTTTATGAAAATCCAACAGGTTCAGGGGTCCCAACATAGCCATGCTTTATGGCTGGTATCTGGAGTGTGCCAACTCTTCCAGATCTTGCTGGTTGGGCAGAGATAACAGGTGAAAGAAAGTGAATGTGGCCTTCCATCGATTTTGGGGTCAAAAGGTTGCAAAAGGTGATCACATGACCTTGGGACACAGCAACGGTCATAAGTATGAACCAGTGGCCAAGCATCTGAATTTTGATCACATGACCTTGGGACACAGCAACGGTCATAAGTATGAACCAGTGGCCAATCACATGAACATGGGGCTGCTTTTGTTGTTGTTGTTGTTAGTTGCGAAGTCGTGTCCGACCCATCGCGACCCCATGGGCAACATTCCTCCAGGTCTTCCTGTCCTCTACCATCTTCTGGAGTCCATTTAAGCTCACGCCTACTGCTTCAGCGACTCCATCCAGCTATCTCATTCTCTGTCATTAAGTGTGAAAAATGGTCATAAGTCACTTTTTTCAGTGTCGTAACTTTGAACAGTCACTAAATGAACTGTTGTAAGTTGAGGACTACCCGGGGTCTTCTTCTCCATGACTCTACCTAAACCCACTTTAAAGCCATTGAAGTTGAGGGTCATCATCCCAAATTTTGGGAGCCAATTCCATAGTTGCAGAGTTCTGTTTTCTGCACTGAACATTTCCATATAGTTTTTCTGGTAAGATATTTGCCACTGCCAATTTCTCTGGGATGCTCTTCAAATTCCCAACCTAGTCGATAACCAGGTTGTTCTGAAATCCTGTCTTGTTTAGCTTTCTGAGATCAGCCAAGGTCATCTTGGTGCTACCACTGAGTATTATGCAACAACTTCCTTTTCTTAGATATTTGATGTCTTTAGGAACCATCTTGAAACAGGAATTTGCCAGTTTCACAGCTACTGTACAGGTAGGCCTTGACTTACAACAGTTCATTTAGTGACCGTTCAAAGTTACAACAGCACTGAAAGAAACTGACTTAGGACCTTTCTTCACACTTAACAGCGTTGCAGCATCCCCATGGTCACGTGATCAAAATTCGGACACTTGGCAACCAGTTCGTATTGATGACATTTGCAGTGCTTGGGGGGGGGTGTCACGTGATCCCCTTTTGTGACTTTCTGACAAGGAAAGTCAAGGGGGAAGCTGGATTCACTTAACAACAGTGTCACTAACTTAACAACTGTAGTGATTCACTTAACAGCTGTGGCAAGAAAGGTCGTAAGATGGAGCACAGCAAATCACTTCCATACTGTGAGAAAACAGATGAAAACCGTATGGTCACAAGGAGCGAAGTTTGATTCAAGACAGTCTTCATTGACCTCTTCAGTCCTGAATTCCTAGTTTACAGTAATAGCTGATCCATAAAAAGGTCAACTCTGCCTAAATCTACAACCCAAAAACTTAAGCAGTGACTGGATCTATCTACCTACTGATGCAATTAATTTCAGGTTGTAGAGATGGCTCAAAGAATACCTCTCTCTACGGCAAAACCCTCAGCAATGAAAACGGTAGAAAACAAAGTATCAAAAAGCTTGCTTCGAAATCTAACTTTCACTCTCTAACATACTGTATGGATTTTGGTTTAGTAGATAATAATAATAACAACAACAACAACAACAATAATGATGATGATGATGATGATGATGATGATGATGAAATAGAAAGACTGTGGCAAAGGCAAGCAAGGGTAGTACCAATAGTAATAGACGCCTTGGCTGCAATCCCAAAACAACTGGAGCACCACTTGAACACCATTGGCATTGACAAATTCGCCATTAGTCAATTGCAAAAGGCAGCCTTACTAGGAACTGCTTCCATCCTGCGACGATAACTGTAATACCATCAAACATCCACATCTGCCTATCCCAGGTCCTTGATAAGGACTCGATAGGTAGACAAAAATGCCAAATCCAGTCTGAACATCTGGCTGACTGTGCGAGGATCAATAATAATAATAATAATAATAATAATAATAATAATAATAATAATAATAATAATAATAATAATAAATAAAATAGGAAGGGACCTTGGAGGTCATCTAGTCCAACCCCGTGCTCAGGCAGGAAACCCTATACCATTTCGGACAAATGGCTGTCCAGTCTCTTCTTAAAAACTTCCAGTGTTGGAGCATTCACCGCTTCTGAAGGCAAGTTGTTCCACTGGTTAATTATTCTAAGTGTCAGGAAATTTCTCCTTAGTTCTAGGTTGCTTCTCTCCTTGATTAGTTTCCATCCGTTGCTTCTTGTCCTGCCTTCAGGCGCTTTGGAGAATAGCTTGACTCCCTTTTGACTCCCCTTAAGGCACCAGGCTGGAAACCAGGAGACTGTGAGTTCTAGCCCAGCCTTAGGTATGAAAGCCAGCTGGGTGACCTTGAGCCTGTCATTTTCTCTCAGTCCAATTTACCTCACAGAGTTGTTGTTGTTGTTGCTGCTGGGAAAACAGGAGGTGGAAAGGAGTATTAATGTTCTTTGCCTTGAGTTATTTATAAAAAATAATGAAGGTGGAATAAAAATAAAAGCAAATATGTAAATATGGGGCGGGGGAAGCACTTTGCAAACATGTCAGCCTCCTTTAGTTATTTGAAACACTAGACGCCAGTCATAATTTTATCAAGCCAAAGGAACTAGGTCAGGGATTCACATTCATATCACACTATCTTCTTCCCTGTTCTGCCTAAAGCAGGACCCATTGCAACACTATCTCATCAGATTCTTTTCTCATCTTTACCTCTAGCGATCCCTACCATGAATAAGAGGGTTAAATAGACTTTAAATGTGGCAGCTAACGTCCATATTCAAGTAGCAACATAGATCCAGTCCATGTGGTCACCAGGAGCGGAGTTCAACTTGGAAACTTTACTGTTACTGATTTAAGAATTCTGAGACACAGGATGTGACCAGTATTAAGGGACAGTAGATCATCCTGAAGATTTGCAGGACACTGTATTCAAACTACAGATAGTCTTTGACTTACAGCAGTTCGTTTAGTGACCCTTCAAAGTTACAACGGCGCTGAAAAAAGTGACATGGCCATTTTTCACACTTATGACTGTTGCAGCATCCCCATGGCCACGTGATCAAAATTCAGACGCTTAGCAACTGGCTCATATTTATGATGGTCGCAGTGTCCTCGGGTTGTGTGATCACCTTTTGTGACCTTCTGACAAGCAAAGTCAAGAGGGAAGCCGGATTCACTTAACAACAATGTCACTAGCTTAACAACTGTAGTCCTTCTCTTAACAACTGTGGCAAGAAAAGTCGTAAAACGGGGCAAAACTCACTTAACAAATATCTCACTTAGCAACAGAAATTTTGGGCTCAATTGTGGTCGTAAATCGAGGACTACCTGTCCAGAGACAGGTCACATATCTCAAGTTAAATTTATCATAATTAAAAATTGCATCCAGAAAGGAGTTAATGTCCTGAGAAAGCATTTACCCAAAGTCTTTAATTTTATAAGAGGATCCTTACAGAAAGCAGCGATCGGTTCTTGGAGAGCGATCCAAAGACTCATTCTTAATCACTTTTGTTGACTTCTCCGCTTGAATTAATTATTATTAATGGATGGAAGGGTTGCTAATCCAAACTAATGCCATAGCCAGCATCAAGATCTATATGGTTAATAAAGGTTACTTTTTAATTTCTTTTTCCAGGAGCGTCTTTTTCCTAGCTACTAGGTTTTGTAAGGATCGAGAAGGGTACAGTTCATTTTTCCACTCAAGGCATCCACATCCTTAGATTCCGCAAGATGAAAATTACAACAAGAAGAATAGCTGCTGCCTTACCCGTCACATGACATTATCAAATTGACAGCATCCAGGTTTCCCTGGTTATGGATTTTGTTAGCTGGCAAATGTAAAGTAAATGAGTCAGACTGCATCTACACGGATTCCACCCCCAAAGTTCTTGATTCCTTGTGGGTTCTTTACTAGGTTTTCCCAGACATTTAGAATTGTGGGATATTTATTCAAGATCCTTTTTCAAATTCGTTTCAAAGAACGTGTGTTTCATCAGCCCATGAAAATGGTTATCATTTTTAACTGTTGTTGTTCAGTCTCTAAGCCGTATCTGACTCTTCGCAACCCCCATGGACCACAGCACAGCAGCCCCCCCCCCCGTCTCCTGGAGTTTGCCCAAATCTATGCCCACTGTGTTTGATGACACTGTCTAACCATCTCATCCTCCGCCGTTCCCTTCTCCTTTTGCCTTCCATCTTTCCCAACATCAGGTCTTTTCCAATGAGTCCTCTCTTCTCTTTAGCTGGCCAAAGGATTTGAACTTCAGCTTCAATATCTGCCCTTCCAAAGAACAGTCAGGGTTGTAGCCCTAACACAACTGGAAGGCAAGAGGATGGGAAAACCTGTTGTAAGCCTTCAGTGCTTCTCTTGTGGACCATAAAGACAGATGGCTCAGTGGGAGCCACTTAGGAATCTCCCTTCCCATATAATCCAGATCTCCAGTGTGGTTCTTATTCCTATTCCTGAGCCTGCAAATAACTCTGTCATGATAGTTTAAAATTTATTTATATATTAACAATATTCTTATGCCATTGGAAGTGTCTTCCGTGGTGGGGTTAAAAAGTCAAGATGGCAGCTCCAAGGATGTAGTGCACAATGTACCAAAAAAAGGAACAATGCACCAAATGCATGATCTTGACAGCCATCTTAATTTTTGTTTAAGTCTTCCACCATGGCGCCCCCTTCTGCATATTTCACTAAACAGCAGGTGATATATTGAAATGTAACAAAATATCAAAAGAGCCCAGTTAAAAAATCACACTTTCCAAAATATAGTAAAATACTGTACATAAATGGAACAATACCGGTCCAGGAAAAAAAAGGACTAGGGGTGACATAATAGCAGCATTCCAATATTTGAAGGGCTGCCACAAAGAAGAGGGGGTCAAATTATTTTCCACAGGAACAGAAGTCAAGAAAAGAAACAATGGATGGAAACTATTCAAGGAGAGAAGCAACCTGGAATTAAGGAGAAAGTTCTTAACAGTGAGGACAATTAACCAATGGAACAACTTACTGTCAGAAGTTTTGGGTTTTTCATCACTGGAGGTTTTTTAAAAAAGAGTGGACAGCCACCTATCTGAAATGGTATAAGGTCTCCTGCTTGAACAGGGGATTAGACTAGAAGACCTCCAAGGTTCCTTCCAGCTTTATTCTGATTAAAACAATCATATTAAACCTTGACAGTAAAGTTTTAGTTCCCCATCCTTATGAAATGTCCATTTTGTTATTCTTTCTATTTGGCAAAAAAAAATATACGTGACAAGTTGATGTGTCATAGAGCTTCAGTTTTATTTCCCAGATGTCTCATGAAAATAAATTTATTTAGAAATAAAAGACATATCTAGAAGATAAAGGTTGCAGCTTGGCTGAATCCTGCAGAGAGGTGATGTGTTTTTGCGTGATGGGAAAAAACAAGACAAAGATAAGCAAGTGTCAGCCTTATGAGGTATACTAGAAAGGAAACTAAATGAGCTAATTCTGTTTCATTGTAAAAATCACATTAACAGAATCTTGCAAGTCCGAAAGTACAATTCTCTTCCCCACTTACCTTACCAGCCCCCCAAACTGAAGAGGGTCTTTTCTGAGCTCCTTGCCCTTCCCACATTCCTGCTGTGGGTTCAACTGCCTTTTATTTGATTGTTTTCTTGACTGCATCTATTTGTCCTGACTTCCAAGGTCATTCCCACATATCATTCCAGTAAGTCAGAAAGATGGAACATCATCCCTCATCAATTTGATTATCTGAGTGATTCTGCTCAAAATGACAACCATTTTTAAGAGGGTCTATATCAGACTCTTAAAATCCCAAATGTGTCAACTGACAGTGTTACAACAGAGCAGTTAAACTTAGTTGCTATGCACACTAGATTATTGCTAGCTAATTTAACCTTGGTTTAATGGGGAGGCGTTCTGGTGTTTTGGGAAGGGAGCTTCATCTGTTTGGCAAATCTTTTGTTAGTTCAAGGTTTCATGTTTTGTGCAAACACAGAAAGGGGGTCAATTGTGAAAGAATGTTCTGGAAGAGTAAGAGGCAACTCAGTCCAGATATCATATCAAGAGCCGTGGTGGCGCAGTGGTTAGAATGCAGTATTGCAGGCAAACTCTGCATGCTGCCAAGAGTTTGATCCTGATTGGCTCAAGGTTGACTCAGCCTTCCATCCTTCCAAGGTTGGTAAAATGAGGACCCAGATTGTTGGGGGCAATATGCTGATGCTGTAAACTGCTTAAAGAGGGCTATGAAGCAGGTAGTAGAATGCCCAATCTGGCAAGATTTTGTCTATTGGTGTGAAACAGTTTAAAAATAACACTCAGCCTGGAAGAATTGTTATGGTACATTCTTGGTTTTGGACCTGACGTTAATTGAGTAACTGTGTTAAACCTGAGGTCTGAATGCAACTGTATATGATATTCCACTGGGTCAGATGTGAGATAATATAGCACAGATTTATTTGAGAGGAAGAACAACAGGAAGACAGGAACAAGGACTAAAAGATTTTCCTAGTTCCCTTGACATGCAATAGATTAATTTAATATTGTTGTGTGCTTTCTCATATTTTTCAACGCTTTTCCATTCCTATTTATGATTTCCCTCGGCTTGCTTTTCTCCTGCAATAGATAAGAGTGTGAAAACCTAGCAATTTTAGCCTCTAAACTATCAGCATAGACACACACACAAGTGCAAACGACAAGAGACAAGATGTTTAAGTGAGTTTTTGAAAGAAAACCTTGGACAACAGCAACAACATTCTTGGAATTACAACAGTTTTGTGTCTTGGGATCAAATTTAATGGTGGTAGGGAAAATTCCCTCCCGGACCCCTCCCCTAAAGACATTTCCAGTGCCAACTGCTGCACGACAACATTGCATAACTCATATTAACCCCCCAAATCTGCATTCCTTGCAAATAGAGAACAAATATACACTTATTTCAAGTAGAACAATTGGAGATAGAAGAAATACTGATATTAAAGCAGAAAGAATGAATTGCAGAGATGTAAAGAAACAGAAAGTAAAATGGGTCTTTTTTGCATAATAGTGCATATCTCTAGCTCTTCTCATAATAACATGGATTCAGTCTTTTTAACCTTTCCTTTCGTGACACAACTTTTCAGTTTACAGTTTATCAATAAAAGAAGCTTCTAGAGGAAAAGGGCTGTTCCTTTTCATAGGCAAATCGTAAACTGTCCTGGAAATTTCCATCAGTCCTTCTCCCAAGATTATTGTTATTTCAGACTGAATAATGTTGCCACACTGCAGAATGAGTTGAGAATTAAATGAAAGATTTCTGAAATGGCTTTATTGAATGTGCCATTTTAGGCAGCCCATCTTTGCAATACAGTACAATATAATAGTATATTCCACGTAGTAAATGTGGAAGAAGACGAGTAAAACACATAAAACCAGGAGATTATTCTGCTCGGAGGAAACTAAATTGACTGCATCTAGGACTCAGATAAGAGCATTCTTTCTCTGTTGATTGTTCTTTTTTTATAAGGAGATATTATATTTTGTGCAAACAAAGGAACATTTAAATATGTAGCCTAATACCTGCAGGCTAAAGTCTACATTTCAAGAAGTTATTCTACAAGAAGGAGGTATTTGCACAAGAGGAGATGTGAGCAACCTTGTTTTGACCAGAAGGCTACACTTTCTCTTTCTATCCTCATCAACATTGTAGATAGCATGGTCCATGATTTTATGACATCGTGGAAGTGTCCAAAATGGAAAAAATCATACCTCTTTTGTTTGGTCATATATTTGTTTGCTATCAGGTAAGTTTGAAGGAGAAAATAGGTACCTTAAGCCTATAGAAGCAAACAGACCCATTTTGCATCTTAAAGCAGCACCCAAATAAGAAAAATGGTCCATTAGAGGTGAGGAATCAAGATTTTTAAGGGATGCTAGGAACTGCATTAAGTCTCTAAAAATCTTGAGGTGAGTAACAAAGACTGGTTTGAAATGTTCAGCCACACCCACTAGCCAGGACTCTGATGGTTGAAAATGGAAAATACTGTACTCACGGTCTATGCACGATCCATGTCTTTTACATAGGCTAGTCCAGGGGTAGGCAACCTTGGCTCTTTTATGACTCCTGGACTTCAACTCCCAGAATTCCTGAGCTCAGGAATTCTGGGAGTTGAAGTCCACGAGTCATAAAAGAGCCAAGGTTGCCTATCCCTGGGCTAGTCTATCTTGAAATTTTAGGAACTGTAGTCCAGGGCTCTCCAAACTCAGCAACTTCAAGACTTGTGGACTTCAACTCCCAGAATTCCTCATGCCACCTATGCTGGCTGGGGAATTCTGGGAGTTGAAGTCCACAGGTCTTAAAGTTGCCAGGTTTGGAGACCCCCTGCTGTAGTCCAATATAGGTAGTCCTCAACTTGCAACAGTTCATTTAGTGACTGTTCAAAGTTACAACGGCACTGGAAAAAAATGTCTTATGACCATTTTTCACACTTGCAGCCTTTGCAGCATCCCCATGGTCACGCGATCAAAATTCAGATGCTTGGCAACTGGTTCATACTGATGACCGTTGCTGTGTCCCAAGGTCATGTGTTCACTTTCTGCAACCTTTTGACAAGCAAAGTCAATAGGGGAGCCAGATTCACTTAACAATCATGTTACCAACTTATCAGCTGCAGTGATTCACTTAATAACTGTGGTAAGAAAGTGTGTAAAACAGAGCAAAATTCACTTAACAAATGTCCCACTTAACAACCGAAATTTTGGGCTCAATTGTGGTTGTAAGTCAAGGACTACCTGTACAATCAAAGGTCAGCAGCTTAGGAAAGGTGAGAATGGATCTATTTCAACTATGCACTTAATCTGCCACCTACCGTTCTTCTTATAACCCTGGAGGATTGTAGGAGGCTATTTTGCATTTAAATGGGAGGAGCTTCCATTGTACATTGTGGCTGTCATCTTGACCATATCCGTGGTGGCACAGTGGTTAGAATGCAGTACTGCAGGCTACTTCTGCTGATTCCCAGCTGCCAGCAGTTTGGCAGTTCGATCCTGACCGGCTCAAGGTTGACTTAGCCTTCCATCCTTCCGAGGTCGGTAAAATGAGGACCCAGATTGTTGGGGGGCAATATGCTGACTCTGTAAACCACTTAGAGAGGGCTGTAAAGCACTGTGAAGCGGTATATAAGTCTAAGTGCTATTGCTATTGCTATCCCGTGGGTACCATCTTGGCTGTTGGGAAGAAACATGTTTTCTTCTTCCTAATTTAGAATATTTATTTCAGTGGCAGTTATTTTGTTTGCTCGGTCCATCCAAGGTGGTGACTTAAGTAAGTTCCAAGTGCTAAATTGACAACCTGAAGCACTACTGTCTACTCATGCATTTATTTATTTTGCAAAGAAGCCAATCTGGAAATTGCTCATTTTTCCCCTGTAGGAAACTAATCCAGAGTACTGTGCAAGCATCTAAAATGGCTGACTCATGACTTCTCCCTTTATTTTTTAGACTTTACTAATTTGTAACAGACTTTTTAAAATGAATATTTAATTGACACAAACATGCTGATGACTACACTTAGCATAAAGACAGATGTCAAATACTGCACAGACATCAAGTATTGTGGGGCCATCAATTCCCAGAATTCCCCAAACATCTTGTGGCCCCAGAGCTGCAAATGACCCTCAAATTTCATAATCTATATTTTATGGATAATTTACCCCACCTTTATTATTTTTATAAATACCTCAAGGTGGCGAACATACTCCTCATTTCATCACACTTCCCATCTTTTAAGTTTAATTGATCATATTGTAATTTCTTTTTTTGATTGAGGAGGAGGAGGAGAATGGTGTTGATTAACCTTCTTGCCTCCCCTTTGAAACTGGAAGAAGAAGAAGGAGGAGGAGGAGGAGGAGGAGGAAGAGGAGGAGAGAAGAGAAGAGGAGGAGGAGGAGGAGGAGGAGGAGGAGAAGACGAAGAAGAAGAAGAAGAAGAAGAAGAAGAAGAAGAAGAAGAAGAAGAAGAAGAAGAAGAAGAAGAAGAAGAAGAAGAAGAAGAAGAAGAAGAAGAAGAAGAAGAAGAAGAAGAAGAAGAAGAAGAAGAAGAAGAAGAAGAAGAAGAAGAAGAAGAAGAAGAGATCGAATCTAGATTCATTCAATGAACTGAGGATAGTTTATTCCCAAAATTCCCCAGATAAAACTGGCTCTGTTCAGAATGCAGAAAGGGGCTGAGATACCATCACCTTCTTTCTGGTAAGTTTCTGGTTTTCCCAGAATATTGTAATAGGCTTATTATCTTGATAGAGCTGTGCAGCTGCCCCTTCAACCTTCTAAGCTTGCTCTCTACTATATTCCTCTGATGGCTGAGCAGAGAGATGCCCCTTTCAGGAGGAAAATAATACAGTTGGTTCTCAATCAAAGGAAGCTAACCTGATAACCATTTTGATTGACCAAAAGTATTCCATGGGAAGCTGGAATCCTGGAGATGCAAGGCAAGATCAGAGATGGCAGCATCGTTTTCCATGATGCTTTTGGAAATTTAGAGAGGTGTCTACAGAACATATTATTGCCAGAATATGTGGCTGTTGGTACAGACAGTGTTAAAGTTTCCAACAGAAGAGAATATATGTAGCTCAGGACTGAACTGTGGAGTCTTTGGTGCTGAGCTTGATTGTTTGCTTGCAGACATTTCATTACCCAATTTGGTAACATCATCAGGCTAGCTAGGGAGTGTGGGGCTTGCTCCATTTTATGTACAGTAGCTTGCCTTGCCAGTGTTGGTGGGGTATACTTTGCTTCTTGGTATTTCCTTGATTAGGGTATTGTTTACCTGCAATTATTGTATATAAAACAGGGATTAAACCCCACACAGGCTAGCAGTGATGATGATGTTACCTAGTTGGGTGATGAAACGTCTACAAACAACAACCTTAGATCACAGCAAGGACTCCACAGTGTTAAAGCTTGATTACTTCTGATTGTTTGGGAAGGGGGTGACTTAACATGAGGTGCAAACCATTCGAATAGGGTGTGCTTCAAACTGTTGTGCAAATCGAGAAAATGGACTGATTCAATGTCAGTCCTACAAGGTAGACTAGACTAAAAAAAACAAAAAACCAGGCCCCTATTGGGCAGGACTATTTTTCTTCCAATACAAGAATCTTGCAATTCTTAATGTGCTTCCCTCCTGCCACACTTTATCTTCGTGTGAACTAGGGAGAGTCTTGCCTGAGATGTTTTCTTGTTATTTTCTTGGCTTGGGCTGAAGTCCATCTTATCTGATAGCTTTCCTCCTGTCCTTCAAGGACAATCTCCATGCCCTCTGTATTCAATAATCAAGTTAAATGTGTTGAATTAACTATCTTATCCTAATTACATCAACCTCTCCCACCTGCTCAGGCAGGGAGGTTATGCTGCAGATCTCCTCGGTTAAAAGAATTTCAGTCGGTGGAATCCAGGAAGAGAGCGTTCTCTTCCATTATTTCCACTCTTTGAAAGAACTTACCTCTCCTTTTATTTTTTTCTCTGGCTTTCTGGAAGAGTGCCAGACTTGGCTCCATCAATTGGCACAGGGTTTTAAGTGTGGTGGGCAAAGAGTCAGCAGAATTTAGAATCTCTGCTGTGCAGGAAGAGGGTCATGACAGACCCTCCCTAGCAGTTCACAGAGTATATCTAGTAGCTATGCAGATTGTTGCTTTAGTTTGGCAAGATTCTGTCTATAGGCGAACAACAATAAAGAAACTATTCAGAAGTAACTTCACTTGTCATTCTTGGATCCTTGGGCCTATAACGCCAAAAATGATATGCAACCCTGGGGGCGGTTAGTGGTTTGAGGGCATTCCCTTTGTCTCTTTTAACTTTGTAACCCCCTGCTTTTAACCTTGTTTTAACTCTGTCCTTATTTTAATTGTATTTGTTGTAATCCACCCAGAGTCACTTAGGTGAGATGGGCAGGATAGTAATTTGATAAAACAAACCAACAACCAGGCACATAAAACACTCCCAATGTATCTGGGCCTTCCAGCCTCTAAATAAGGAAATAAGGTTTCAGGACAAAGACCCCCAGCAGTGACTCCAGCTACTTTGCAAGCCAGGATGACCTATGGGGGTCGTTTTAAGGGGAAAGCACAGAGGAGGATCCGACACTTACTTTAGAGAGGAAAGGAAGAAAGGGCACTTATTCACTACTCAGGGGCTCTCGGGAAGAAACGGAAACTCTGCCCGTGCCCAGAGGCAGCCAACTCTGAACTGTCTTAAGGTTTGCAAACCAAGGGGTGGGAGCGACACGTATTGCCCTCCGCCACGACGATTTCAATGCCAGCCTTTAGCGCTTCTCGCAAGGACCAGCCTGGTTTATTATTATTATTATTATTATTCCTTCCTGCAGGTCTTCTCTCCCTCTCCCCCGGCGGCGAGGCTCGAGGAAGCCGGTAGGCGTTCCCGAAATTCTCGTTCCCGCAAGGAACGGAGGAGCGGGGTGGGGGTGGGGGGGAGAGGTGGGGGGTGGAAAGCGCGAGAGGCAGCGCCAGCCAGGCAGATGCCCGCTTCGGCGCTCTGCAGTCAAAGCAGCAGCAGCAGCCGGGACCGAGCGCGCGCCGGTCTGCCGAACGGTCCCCGGATGGCGCGCGCTCCGCTCTGCTCGGTTCAGCTCCTGGCGGAGGGAGGGGAAAAGCGGGAGGGAGGGAGGGAGGGAGGAGAGGGAGGTCGCCTCCATCTCGGTCCAGCGGCAGCGCGAGGAGGAGGAGGAGGAAGAGGGGGAGGAGGAGGGAGGAGGAGGAGGAGGAGGAGTGGTCGCGGTGGAGAGGAAACGAAATGAAGGGGCCGAGGAGAAAACCCAAAAGAGTTCGCTTGAAAAAGAGCGAGGCAGAGTTCTAACGGCAGCGCCGGCAGCGGAGTTTGCTCGCTGCCCATCTTCGCTTTTTTTTTTTTTCTTCCCCTCTTCCTTTTTTTCTCTTTCTTCTCTCTCCCCCTTTTGGCCTGGCAAATACTCTTCGTAACGAGCCTAACCTTAATCCACCTTCAGGCTTTTCTCCCTTCCTTCTTTTCTTCCTTTCTCCCTTTCTCTTCTTCTTCTTCTTCTTCTTCTTCCTTTCTCTCTCTCTCTCTCCCTCTCTCTTTTTTACCCCGGTGCCCGATCCCCTGGGCGCACGATTCCGGTGCCCGATCACCTGGGAAGAGGAGGAGGAGGAGGAGGAGGAGGTCACCCCTGAGCATCAGAGGCGGCAAGATTTCCCAGCTCAACTCCCGAAGCCCGGGAAGGACTCTTTTTGCCTTGCCTGAATGTGATTGCACCTGGCGCTGCCAAGAAGGGGACAAAGAAGTCTCCTTGCTTTCTCCCCGTACCTCAGCCAGCCCATCACCTGTCAGCCTCAGGGGAGTTTGAAACCAGCAGACGAGAATGTATCAGGGCCACATGCAGGTAAGTCACCTCCGGAGCTGCCTTTGCAAGGTGCAGCGCGGTCAAGTTTGAGGGTGGGCGGGAGGGTGGGCTGGGACCCCTCATCGGATGGGGGGGGGAAATAGGTCTTTGCCTGCCACAACAGGTGGATGGGTCCAAGAGCCTCATTCACACCTGGGAACTTCAGGAGGAACTTTGAGGATCCAAGCTGGCTCTGGGTTTGACCTTTCCAACAGGTCGGTCCTCTCCCAGGTTCAGGGAAGCCTGTGGGAATCGGAAGATCCTCACCCTGGATGAAAGGTCTTGAAATACTGTGTGTGTGTCAACTGAAGGACAGGCAATAAGTGGGTTCTTGTTTTTAACTGGCTCTGAAAGATCTGCTGGGGATCTCACCCTCCCCCCCCCAAATCCTTCCTGCACTGTGAGCTTTCCTCCCCCCTTTTTTTTTCTCCCTCTTTGGGAACCTTTTCTTGGTCTCTCTATGGCCAAGGAGATGTTCTATGGGGCTCCTCAAAAAAAAACACACCAAAATGTATCCGGTATCCACTACCTGGAATTGTTATGACTGCCTTCTCACGGTCATTTCCAAGTCCTTCTCCTTCTTCGTCTCCGGCCTGGCTTTCCCAAAACCCCAAATCCAGGCAGTTTTTTGTAAGGTTTAGAATTTCAAACTCCTCTCTTCAGCATCTGTGGATGTAGCCTCCTGGCTTCTATTGATCCAAATACAGGTATGGCACTGATGCTTTTTTTTTTTCTCTTGGTACATAGTGGAATTATGACTTTAACCTTGACTCTCTTTATTCTCTCTTCACGTGGTCCTTCTCCTTTAAAGAAAACCGGTGTTATTGTGGGAGGAAGCCTCACATTATGGACCGATGACATCTCTGCGGCTCTTGTTTTTTTTTTTTTTTCACATGCCAGAGAAATCTGATTCCCTACCTCAAATTTCTCCCTCTAGAATATTTCTATCTTCTAATGTAGGACGAGTGCTGATTGGGATCTAACATGTGCAAATAGAAAAAGTATTTGTATAGAGAAACCTCTGGAATGGAAAAAAATATCCCCATTTTATGATTTCCTGTGGTTTGGGATGATTGATCAACCCTTACAGATGTCACTATAAACTGCAGAGGTGCATATATAACATGACAAGTCAAGTTAAATGGGCATCCTGACTCAGCAATTCTTGCTTTCTGAAACTAAATGCTTTTCAAACTCCTCTTTTTTGCGTCCCCAACTTTGTATTCCAGCAATATCTAGAAGTGAAGAGGTCTGTAGCAGGTAAATCAGAAAACCATTATAACAAAAGAGAAGAAATAAACGTTAACCTCAGACAATTTAAATGCTCCCTCCTTTTAGCATAAACCCTATTGTTTGAAACCCTGTTACAAGCTAAATGAACCCTGAAAGTTAAGTACAATGTTATGCTCTGACAGCTAAAATCTTGTGCAGGATTGTTTGAAATTAACACAGGTAATTTCAGTGCCCACGACCAGGTTCCAAATTTATTTTTCTTTATTGATTTCAGCAGGAATCATTCTAGCATCGGCACTGGAGTTACAAATTGGGTTCAGTATATTTTCTCTTTCTGATTTATTTATGAGATCTATATTGGGACACTTTGTATTCTGCTATTGTCTAAATACAACCTAAAGTTAACTGGTGTGTTTTTTTAAATTCATATTACTATATCTATCCATTTCATTATGAGAAATACAAAGGTTGCACGTTTCTTTCCCAAAATTTGCATTTGGGAGATAGACCTGGAAAATAGATGAAATACAATAGCAGCTGTTTTAAATTTTAAGCAATTCGGATCTCTGAGGCATTTATTTAATCTCTAGAGAGCTAAATTACTTAAAAATCTGGAGTCAAAATGCCCACTGCTAATTTTAATATATAAAATGCATTGTGTCAAGCTTGTGAAAAGTGCTGCTTAGTACATGTATTTGGAAATTCGTGGAGAAATTTGTATACTTTCATTCCAAGCATGTATGTGAATTATCACAACTGAAAGTATGTTTCTGAATACAAAGGGGGGGGGGGAACTAGGAATAATACATCAGAACTTTTGTTCAATCATCATTTGTAAAATGGCTGATTTATATAATGCTATTTATTGATGTGACAGTGCCCTTGGGTTGTATATTATTAATCTAATGATAATAGGTTTAATTAATTATTTGATTTCACAAACTTTCAATGTATTCTATTATTTTTCATTAGAAATCTGCAAAGATCTCCGCAACTTTCTTTTTCTTATTTGGCCCAGTTTTTTTCATTGACCTGATACACATTTTCTGTCTTTAACATTTATCCTTTGTCCAGTTCTCTGATTCTGTCCTCAACTTCGGGCCAACTCTATATCTTTTTCTGTTGTTCCTTTCTTTTTCTTACATTTTTTTTCCCAGTTAAGTTTATCTTGACTAGTTCCTGGTTTGGGTAGGACATTAACAAATTGGAAAAGTTGGAATAACAAAATAATAAAAAAGAAACTTTTTTAAATTTTTAATTTTTTAATTTTTAAAAATTCACCTTCATTCTTTCAACTCCCCCACCCCCAAACCTGTCTGCCAGGTAACAGGTTTTGCAAAAACAGCAACCTGCCATGTGGTCTAGAAATAGTTTGCCCGGTGCCAATTTTGCCTCTTCCTTCAAATGATAGTGTAAATTTAATTAACTGAATAGCAGAGAGATAGGATTAAAAGTTGCTTTGGGATTATTTGAATATTAGGAAGAAAACTTGCTTTCTAGAGCTCTTTTGCATCAGATTTGAGATTCTTAGGAACGCTGTGACGTGCTCAAATAAAATGAATAGATGCTTTAGGTACAAAAAAATGGGTTTTTTTTCTGAGCTCACTGCTCCTCTATGTAGCTCTGTTGGTCAGTCAACAAAATTGGTTTAGAAAGCCCTCTGTTTTTTTTCTTTTTCTGTCTCTGATAATATTTGTTTTCAGATTCCTCTATGAATGAATGCTGCAGGCTATTTTAAAAGCAGAAATCTCATAAGGGAATTTGCGGACGATCTAGACACAGTTGTGTTACGAACTGGCTTCCAGACTTTTAAAGCCTTTGAGGAGAATCAACCCACCTAAAAATATTCAGTGTGCAGTCCTATGAACCTACATATGAGAATATGCTTTATTGAACACAGTGGGACACTGCCGAATAAGCATGCTTAACATTGAACTATTTCATTTCCCTTTAATTCTTTCCATCGTACCCGATCTTGAGTTCTACCCTAGTTTTGGGAGCAGACTTTAAGAAACCTGCAAACAAATGGGAGATTGAAATAGCTGGACATGTTTAACCTTGGAAAGAGAAGAGATATGCTAATTTCTTCAACTATTTGAAAGAGAAGCAGACCAAAGAAGTCCAAGGTTATTTATTATTTATCAAGAACACAGGATACAGAATAATGCTATAGTAGGCAGACGTATTCTGGCTGAATGTTAGGGAAAACTTGTCAGTAGAAAATCAATGGAACCAATGATCTGGGGCAGGGGTAGGCAACCTTGGCTCTTTTATGACTCGTGGACTTCAACTCCCAGAATAAAAGAGCCAAGGTTGCCTACCTCTGATCTGGGGGATAATAACCATGTCTTTCTTTCAATCTTGAAAACGGCACCAAAAACCCATATGCTTCAGATAATCATAAACTTTCACAAGCTGCCCCTATCTCCCTACCTACCTGAACAATTTATATAACTGCCCAACTTATAAAGTGCAACTCTGGGCAGCTAAGATAGTATTAAAAGCAATATATAAGCAATAGAGAGCAGAAAGACATGACAGTTTTGGAATTAGCCAAGGTCTTCGCCCCTGGGATGAAGCTAGTTTTTTATCATGGCTTTCTTCATAGTGGCACCTATCATTTCCTGGTGTGAATGAAAGGGTATGTGACATCTAATTAAAACAGTACTGACTTTTGCGTAGACTTAATGTGTTTGTGAATAGGTGACAGTATTAAGAGTGAAAGAGTTGTCCAAACTGGGCCATTTTCTATGAAAAAGAAGCCCAAGTAGTTATGTTTCTGAGGGGTTCCCTTAATGCTCTCTGAGCTTGGTTGTTTCCTTGCAGATGTTTCATCATCCAAACTAGGTAACATCATCACAGTTCTAGGTTGCTTCTCTCCTTGGTTAGTTTCCAACCATTGTTTCTTGTCTTGTCTTTTGGTGCTTTGGAAAATAGTTTGACCCCTTCGTCTTTGTAGGAGCCCCTCAAATATTGGAACAGTGGTATCATGTCTCCCCTAGTCCTCTTCCCCAGATTCTTCTTCTTCTTCTGCCATATCCGTTATCGGACGTTGGCGATCATGTTGGCGATCCTGTTTTTATCAGCAGCCGCACGAAAAAGTGCTGCTGAGTTTTGTCCAAACCAGTCCCTTAGATTTTGAAGCCATGATGTTCTTCTTCTGCCTGGACCAGATTAGACATACCCAATTCTTGTAACCATTCTTCGTATGTTTTAACCTCCGGTCCTCTGATCATTTTTGTTGCTCTTCTCTGCACTCTTTCTCCATGAACTTTTTCCAGTACACCCTTTGCCTAACTAATCTTACTGTGTGCATTTTCTTCCTAGGAAAAGTTTGTGTATCTACACACATAGATACGCTGGAGATCGAGAAAAGTGGTGACTCTCAAATAGATATCAGCAAGTGAGCTCTTAAAGCTTTGAAGCTAAAGCTTTGAGTAATAAGAGAAGTTCTGGTTTCAGATTGTTAATTTTTAAAACTCTCTGCATCACCCTGTGTGTTTGCATCTGGCATCTTTTCGCTTTGTCAGAAGTCCATCCTGCATGACAAAATGCCCCTGCCATCATCTTGACTTTTTGACTCTCTTGAGCCTCTTGCTCCCAATATTTCTCACCTGACCTTGGCAAAAAAAACTGTTGTCCGTTTCAGCCATCATAGAAAAGTCTCAGAGGGCCACAAAAAGAGAAAGCAGGTCCATAGGTTCCCTATACAGAGTCTTTTATGCATGTATATATTGTGCTGAAGCCCTAAAAGGGAGGAAGAGTAGGAGAAAAATGCTGCTAATTAAAAAAAACACACACCTAATAATCCACAGAGCAAAAACAAAGAAAAACACTTTCTGTAGAGGCCTTTCAGATTGATAAATATATCTGAACAAGAAAATCATAAATATGCTCTTGTCTGTTAAAGCCAAATAGAGTTACCACTGTGCAAAAAATTAAGCTAGCTTTATGAATGATTGGTCTGCTCATACAATACACTGTGAGCTAATCATTGTTGCAGTTGTCACACACTTTTTCATACTGGATACTAAATAGATTATCAACCTAATGCTACTGGAACTGATGGCATTTCCTCCAAGCAATACCTTGATCTTAATGTGATTTTAAAAATTATAGCTAAAAATTTTCCCCTTCCTTCCTTCCTTCCTTCCTTCCTTCCTTCCTTCCTTCCTTCCTTCCTTCCTTCCTTCCTTCCTTCCTTCCTTCCTTCCTTCCTTCCTTCCTTCCTTTCCTTTGCAGTCTTCCAAATACTTTTTAAAGAATAAGATGAGCTTCTGAATGGCTGGGTTCATACAATCTAGGTAACCAGGCCAATTCAGGATCCAGTGGCTGCACTTACACAATATGTTCATCTTGATTAATGTTAATGTTGATTTATTTAAGCATGTTATGTCAATCCAGCCAATGTTAGAGAATAACACAGAGATCACTGCTAGAAAAGGAGGGAGAGTGGAAAAATCCCATCCAGTCCATGTAGTTTTAAAGACTCACTGCTGAAATTTCGTTCCTCTACTGAAGCTTTATTGAGGTGTATGCAGATAGCCCTTGACTTACAACCACAACTGAGCCCAAAATTTCTGTTGCTAAGCGAGACATTTGTTAAGCGAGCTTTGCCCTGTTTTATGACCCTTCTTGCCACAGCTGTTAAGCGAATCAGCGCAGTTGTTAAATTTGTAACATGGTTGTTAAGTGAACCTGACTTCCCCATTGACTTTGCTTGTCAGAGTGTCACAAAAGAGACATTTGGGGGTGGGGGGGAGACACACTGGAACCGTCACAACTATGAATGAATTGCCAAGCAGCTAAATTTTGATCACGTGACCGTGGGGATGCTGCAATGGTTGTTAAGTGTGAAAAACGGTCATAAGTCATTTTTTAAGTGCCATTGTAATTTCAAACGGTCACTAAGCGAACTGTTGTAAATCAAGGACTACCTGTGTAGAAGCAAGGAGAACAAAAAATAAATGACTGGAAGGACCCACCTCAGCTAACCACCCAAGAAAGCAGAACTCTTGAAACAGGCATTGTCTCAAAAGGAAACTTTTATTAGAGGTTAGTGACAGTAGGGAAGTCAAGGCGGGATCTGGGGGAAATCCTGCTTAAACGGTATAGTTAAACCGGCAATCTTCCTCCTCCCACCAGAGTCATAATGTCCATTTGAAATCCAGCCAATCCACAGGTGGCACGATGTGCGGGCAACTGGCACAGTTGGCACGCATCTCAAGGTCTTCTCCAGTTTCGTTTCTCTGTAACCGTCTCCCTGATAAGGCAGACACCTTCCTTTCTCAAGTGGGTAGAGGCGGGAGAGGAACGGTAGAAAGCGAAAGTTATCCCAGGCGAAAGCAGATATTCCCCCTCCCCCCAGCAAAACGGCAGGCCCCAAAACAAGAGCACAAAAGTATATATGCAAGGAAAACAAGAAGGGTTTGGGGCCCTGACAATTACATTTATAATAATAATAATAATAATAATAATAATAATAATAATAATAATAATAATAATAATAATAATAATAATAATAATAATAATAATAATAACAACAACAACAACAACAACAACAACAACAACAAGGTTGGAAGGGACCTTGGAGGTCATCTAGTCCAACCCCCTGCTCAGGCAGGAAACCCTATACCATTTCAGACAAATGGCTGTCCAGTCTCTTCTTAAAAACTTCCAGTGTTGGAGCATTCACCGCTTCTGGAGGCAGGTGGTTCCACTGGTTAATTGTTCTAACTGTCAGGAAGTTTCTCCTCAGTTCCAGGTTGCTTCTCTCCTTGACTAGTTTCCATCCGTTGCTTCTTGTCCTGCGCTTTGGAGAATAGCTTGACTCCCTCTTCTTTGTGGCAGCCCATATAAATATAAATATAAAACTCCTTATATCAATGAATATCAATATAAAACTCATTATATCAATGAGTTTTAAACCATCACATTTTGGAGCTCTGTATTCTCCAGCATGATCCTCCATTGTGTTGGGCATTAGAGTCTTTTGTATACTCAGTACTTCAGTGTACTGAGTACTTCAGTACTTCAGCCTTTTATTAAATCCTTATATCTAAATTATTAAAATATTTAAAATATTATATTTGCTTCAATAAGACTTTTTTCAACATAGCAGCATTTGAACATAATATGCACCCCTATAGAGAGGTATGCACTCACGTATTATACTCTTTTTAGTTAGAAAACTCTGAAACTTTGTGATTAGAGTCTATTCAGTTCGTAGAGCAGTTATATAGATGTTGATAATGTCAAATGAACGTCGTTCTATCTACTATTTTCATTTTGTCTCTTTATTCTTCCTTTCTGGCCCCGATCAACAATCCTAAGTAAGATATATATTGTAGCTATCTACTCTTTACATTCAGATATGCTCTTGATCTGCATTCAGACTTCATATTTTGGAACTTCCAAAAGGTGTTATAGAATATTACAAATAAGATTAATCTTTGTAATTCCTTTGTAATTCAGCAAGGATTGCAGGTCCAACTGGCAAAAGAAAACTCAGGACCATATTGGTTGAAAACATACGGAATAGGCCTTCATCCTGCAGTGAATAGACAATGGCTAGCATGATGAATGGTGAATTCCTTCTCTATTGCATGTGTGGTTTACCAAATAATCTCCTGATTGACGCAGAGGATTTACAACCAAACCACAGGTCAAATATGTTTGCAGTCCCAAGAATAATAATTTCTGAGTTTGGTTTCCATGTCAAATTAAGATTGAAGCAAGAAATTAAGATGTGTATAGGAGCAGCAGGGGACTGAAAAAGAGAAAACTCAGGGCCTGTGGCTTTCCCTTAATCTCTGGTTCAGAAACATAACGTTTGAATGCTGCTCTTGATGATAATGCAAGCCATAATTAAAGACCTTTGGAATATAAGCCTGTTCTTACAAGTCATGAAATTCAGCCCTTGGGCTTAGCTTTTGCTGATTGTGACATATCTTCAGGGCTTCACTTTAAACTCTAAATATAACGGATTTGTTATAACTGGCTAAGTAACTGGATCTGTCCAGAAAGCTCTGGATGCTACTTAATGTCCCTGAGCTGGGAGAGAAGCTGAAATTGACTTGACCCTTGGAGAAATTGTTGCTCCATTCTTTTCAACTGAATGAATGTTTCCCTCTGCTAGCCAATAATGTTGTACACTAGGAGATAAAAGAAAATTCTTCCAGTTCATTTTTCCAGGACACAGCATAGCTATTTAAATACCTGTTTTGATAGCCAAGTAGATGGAATTGTGCAGCTTGCCAGCTTGTGTGGGTCTGTATAGTGAGTGGTGGGTTAGCTGTACCCTTGTCTGCTTAAATTAATTTTTCTTCTACATCTGCTATTTCTGTGTTTTCAATTTCTTCCCCTTTTATAGCCTTAGTAAGACCACACTTGGAATCCTGCAACCAGTTTTGGTCACCATATTATAAAAAAAGATGTAGAGACTCTGGAAAGAGTGCAGAAAAGAGCAACAAAGGTGGCTAGGGAGCTGGAGGCTAAAACATATGGAGAATGGTTGCAGGAATTGGGTGTGTCTAGTGAAAAGAAGGATTAGGGGTGACATGATAGCAGTCTTTCAATATCTGAGAGGCTGCCACAAAGAAGAGGACGTCAATCTATATTCCAAAGCACCTGAATGGATGGAAACTACTCTAGGAGAGAAGCAACCTGGAATTAAGGAGAAACTTCCTAACAATGAAAACAATTAACCAGTGGAACGGCTTGCCTTCAGAAGTTGTGGGTGCTAGACTAGAATGGTATAGGACAGTGGTGGCGAACCTATGGCACGCGTGCCAGAGGCGGCACTCAGAGCCCTCTCTGTGGGCACGCGCGCCATGCCCTGGAGATGGCAACTGTCCCTCTTCAACCAGCTGCCCACTAACTTGCCGAGGTCCCACGTGGCCGGCTGGTTTCCTTCCCCCCCATCCCATCCCTCCTGGCCTCGCATGCTCTCCTTTTCCCGGGCATGACCCACTGCAACGCCTCCTCAGCTGTCGGACGGCTGTCCAGCTCAGAGGTGGCTTCTCTGAACTGCTGGTAGCAGACTGCGGAGCCCCAGAGTGCGCCGGTCGAGGGGCTGGCAGGCTGTGGCTGCTGATGGACACTGTCAGCCCCCATGCGCTCACTGGCCTCTGTGTGTGGGGACCCATGGTGTCAGGCAGCAGCTGCCCCGGCCCCTGCCTCACCTTGCCCTGTGACAATGGCACCCCCGTGCTGCCTCGCCTTGCCTCGCCTCACCCCACAGGACGAGCCTCCTGCCCACCGCCACATCTGCCAGAGACCCCCTGGATCTCCTCCAACCCTGCCTGGCCCCCACAGGCGTTCCTCCCTACAAGCAACATTGAGGTGACCACGCCCACCTTGGCCACACCCACCCAGTCTGCCATGACCGCCACAGCCATGCTCACCCAGTGGGCACACCCACCTGGCACCCGGCGATAAATAAGTGGGTTTTGGGTTGCAGTTTGGGCACTCGGTCTCTAAAAGGTTTGCCATCACTGGTATAGGATCTCCTGCTTGAGCAAGGGGTTGGACTAGAAGACCTTCAAGGTCCCCTTCAAATCTGTTATTCCGTTAACTAGCATCTTTCAGTTGCAATGGGACTGTAGACCCCAAACCAATCTTTAGAATGCCCACTGTGATGAGGGCAGCTTAAAGGAATATTTTCCACCCAACTTCTGTATCTTCCTCTTTAAAGGAATATTGTTTTGGATTTGAAAAGGTGGTAGGAAGTTAATTTCTGTTGTTCCTGGTTTTTTTTTTCCTATTCAAAGAAAAATCTCTTTCCATGACAAAGTCTCTTTCCCAATTTTTAGAGTTAGTCCTCGATTTACAAACACAACTGAGCCCAAAATTTCTATTGCTAAGTGAGACAACTGTTAAGTGAGTTATGCCGCATTTTACGACCTTTCTTACCACAGTTGTTAAGTGAATCACTGCACTTGTTAACTTAGTAAAACGGTTGTCAAGTGAATCTGGCTTCCCCGTTGACGTTGCTTGTCAGAAGATCGCAAAAGGGGATCTCATGATCCCTGGACACTGCAACCGTCATAAATATGAGCCAGTTGCCAAGTGGCTGAATTTTGATCACGTGGCCACTGGGATTCTGCAATGGTCTTAAGTGTGAAAACAGTCATAAGTCATTTTTTCCCAGTGCCGTTGTAACTTCAAATGGTCACTAAATGAACTGTTGTAAGTCGAGGACTACCTGTATCTTATTTTAATAAAAGGAATGATAGAAACCTGCTGATCTGTAATCTTCAGTAATCACATAACATTAACAATCTATCGCTCCATGTGATTTGGTAAAGCATAACTGTGCACAGCCCTCTTTCCACACCCTTCTCTGTCCTGGAGTTTAGCCTTAGTCTTACATTCATGTCCAGAGATTCATACGTATAATATAGTCTTCACCCTTATTTAAATAAATTTGTAAAAACTGCCTCTTCCCACAGGCCATGGGTTAGAGTGGGTGACAGATCCCTTACATCAGACATGTCAAACTCGCGATGTCACGTGACGTCGTGCGACGTATCGGAACTTTTTCCCCATTGCCGGCAATGGGGTGGGCGCGGTTTCCTCGTGAAGCGTCCGGCCCACGGGCCGGAAGTTTGATACCCCTGCCTTACGGGATTGCCTGCTTTGTTAGAGAGCCCACTGTTTTTCTCTGGATATTTGATTAACAGAATAACAGAGTTGGAAGGGACCTTGGAGGTTTTCTAGTCCAACCCCCTGCTCAAGCAGGAAACCCTATATCATTTCAGACAAATGGTTGTCCAATCTTTTCTTAAAAACCTCCAGGTTTGGAGCACCCACAACTTCTGGAGGCAAGCCGTTCCACTGATTAATTGTTCTAACTGTCAGGAAGTTTCTCTTTAGTTCTAGGTTCTCTCCTTGATTAGTTTCCATCCATTGCTTGTATTTGGTTTTATTTCTTTATTGTATTTATTAATCAAAAGCAACTCTGGGCAGCGTAGGACAATCCAATAAAACAACTAGTATATAAAGCATACAAAATGTAAAAATCCACATTAAAAGATGCATATTTCATACACACACAATGTAAGATAAAATTATTTTTTTTTTAACTTAGTGTACGTGGTTGAAAATGATTAATATGGCATGACACCCAAACCTGTGATGGGAGTTAGGCTGCTTTACATTTAATAAATCAATAATAAGGAGGTTCTGGCAGAGTTCCTAGGGATTCCATTTCTTTTGGAAAACTGGAGACTCAAGACTTTTGTTATGTGAACTTGGAAATAGAGGATTAAGAGCAAAGTTTTTCTTTTACATCAGATTTCCCAAGAGAAGAAGTCTTCCAAAGGCATTTTCCAGAGGAAATCTCAAAGCCATCCTTTATCTTCCTAAACTTGAAGCTGAGTGGAATTGGGAGTGAGTTTGTCAAAAGATATGTTGGAAGTGCCTCTAGATATTTTACTCTGGTTCCATGCCTTTTGCATTTAATTTCCCTGCCAAAATATATTTGTGCCCATCAACTTTGCCCTTTTTAAGCTGCAAAGTTTCTGCTTTTGCTTCTTTAAATATCCCTTGTTGAACCTTATATGCTGCGTCATTTCTTTATAATAACTTTATAAGCTTTCCAAGTAGATAGAAGCTCCTGGTGACCTTTCTCTTTGCCCTTAGAGAAGAAGAAGTAGAAGCTTTCCAGTATCTCTCTAGAAGTATCTTTCCAGTATCTCTTTATTAAAATAATTTTTTGAACATTCCAGGTACATTACATCTACATTATTTAATAATTCAATAATAATTCTATAATTGCCCATAGATAGAAAGATGCTATATTGAGAGCAAGAACTTGCCTGAAGCCTTCTGGTGAATTTACTGCAGTTCTCTATCATTTGAAATCAAAACTTCCTGATTCGTACTGCAGTTTCTTAGTGCGCCAAATTTAGATTACTATATAGGTAGAAGAACAGCAGAGGAGATCCATCTGGGAGACAACTTTAAGATGTGTCAGCTCCCAGAATTCACCAGCCAGCCATTAATTTCCCATGCTGCCTGCGGAATTGTGGGACTTGAACTTCACATGTTAGAGTTGCCAAGCTTGAGAAACACTGGCATAGTGTAAGAATCATAAAACTCTGGAAAAAGTCCAAGTCTATACTGTAACCTTCTCAGATCAGCTAACAATGACAAGAATTTGAATCCCAACCTATCTGATAATGCTATGGTAGCAGATGTTGACAGTCATTAACAAGAGCCTGTCTGAAACACTGCTGCCTATGGAATTGTAAGATAAGAGAGAGCATAGCCCCCAATTGCATAATGGGTGGAGAAAGAAGCTCGGAAGGGACCCTCCCTAGCTTCTCAGGCTGTAAAAAGAGACAGAGGAAGATTTGCACTTTCAGACTTGCAAGATTCTGTTAATGTAGCCTTACAATAAAGTAGAATTAGCTCACCTGGTCATGTTTCCTGTCTGGTTTAGCTGGGAAAGCTGACACTGGGTATTGCCAGTAAGAACACTCTTGCTTCAAAAAGATAAGTATACAAAATTGCACAAGCTCATTTCTAAATGCAATCTCACCTTGAAGGATAAAAAGGGTAAAAAAATATAGATGCAAGCAAGTCTGGAAAAAAATACTTTTTTTTGGTTTTTTTAATGTACTGTTCGCAAACTGTAATAGCTGTAATACTGTAGCTGGGATACAGAAATGTCATATGGTGGAATTTCTTTTTAACTTTGGACTGTTTTGGGAGGTGATGCTGGATGTTGCTGGTGGTTTGGGGGAGGGTTGTTTGTTTTGGGGAGGATTTGTTTGTTTTGCTACGCATCTTTTTCATTACCCAGAAGTTTCATAGATCCCAATTTTAATAACTTGCAATTGAAGAGGTTTTTTTTTTCCTCATAATTTTTTCTGTTGGGATTTAACCGAAACACTAGAAGCAGTGGTGGGATTCTAATATGTGAAGAACCGGTTCTCTGTGTGGATGCTGCTTCCAGAAGTCCATTCTGGGCCTGGGCAGCAGAAAATTAGCTACCGGTTCTGCCAAAGTGGTGCGAACCGGCTGAATCCCACCACTGACTAGAAGGCAAGGACAGTGCAAACTGGTCAAGAAATGATTATGCAATGAAAGACTGGATATTTTGGCCAACTCATCTTTACAAAGAATAGCAAGCCAGTAGATTTTCACTGAATTTCTCTTCTCCTTTGAAAGAATGTAAAAAGAACATTCAACAAATGGAATGAGGCTGGCTAGGGGGAAAATGCAGGTTATTTGGGGGCTTGTTGTTACTCAAACCCTGAAGCTTGATTTATCTTTATTTATTTATTTGTTTGTTTGTAACTCAAGGGAGCAAACATATTCAACACACCTTTCTCTTCCTATTTTCCCCACAACAGCAATCCTGTGAGGTGGGTTGGGCTGAGAGAGAGAGTGACTGGATCAAAGTCATCCAGCTGGCTTTCATACCTAAGGCAGGACTAGAACTCACAACCTCCTGCTTTCTAGCCTGGTAGACCGAATTGGCTCTCAGATTTATCTTGCTCCAACATCCCAACAAATCATCTTGCTTTGCAAATGTGCCACATCTGTAAATGCTCCCTCTTCCGCCTTGGAAAAGCAAGCAGAGGAGAACTGATAGCGTGGAATCAAAAGGGAACTTTAGCTGTTAAGGGGAACTATTCATAAGAAGAGAATTAGTGAACACATCTGATCTAAACAGTTACTGATTCTCCCTTGGTCAGTCAAGTAAATGAACAAAGAGGCTTGGCAACAAATTCATTCTGAGATGTCCCAACGTAGCTGGAGGGTGAACATCCAAAATAGTTACTACAGGAGCCGAGATCTGTCTTAGATGGATGAGTGCCTTTAAAATTTATCTATCTACTTTGGCTTAGTTTCCAGTAGAGTATTAAATCTGTATCTATGGTGAAAATATAATTTACCGTGGGGGCGATCTTTTGTTGAGTGGAATTTTTTTTTTCAGGGAATTTTTCTTCTTTTAATTCCTAGGAAATTAGGTTTCAGTAAGCTGCTGGGCTAGAAACTGCTCCAAATTTTGCTTTTATTTGTAGAGGGAATATCTTTTCACAGGGATAGGTATTATAATTGCATTTTCTACCTGCTGTCTGAAAAAAAAAATGGCCAGGTCAAATTTGCCCATATATTAGAGAACTGGAGAGCCTTAATTTTTCACTGATGTCTACTAAATAAATAAATAAATAAATAAATGCAATTTAAATCTACAGGAAACTGAGGGAACTCCTTTTAAATGTATTTGTAATATTGATTTATAAATGTGTACAATAGTTTGATGAGCAACCGGTAGAGTTGCCTCTTGAGGGCCAAAGTCAACTGTGGTTTTTCCAGAGGTAATAAAATAGTATATTTGATTTTCCTTCTTTTTAAAAAATGAAATGGACTTTGACCGAGTTGCAATTTTAAGGTAAATAATTACCAAATATTTACCATAGGGGTTTCTTTTATTGCTTGACAGCTTTGATGCTAAAGATCAGTGCTTTTAGTAGAATTAACCTCTTGTGTTCCTTTTTTGCCTGTTGCTGGTGCTAAAATCTCATGTTCAAAAGATTTTACCCAACACTAGATAAATTCACACAGGAAGTCTCTGCAAACTTTTATCAGTGAAAGCTCAACAACATGAACATTGTACAAATAAATAGAGCAGGTAGAATGCCTTCAAAGATACTTTGTTTTGCTTGAAGAACTCATTGGCAGACAAAAAAAAAAACTTTTGGTGGGGAAAAAAGGGAACCAGTGCCATATTAACTGTTTCTCAGTCAGCTAAAGTTATAGCTTGGTGAGCAAAAGTTATTTTTATGCGATCTGATTTCAGCAAAAACCCATATACTTTGCCACTAGCAATCTGTTAGAAAAGGATTGATGTTTTAGGTTTTCTGAAATGACCAATTTTGAAAAAAAATGATGAGCCATCAGCCAATTACTCCATATAGATGTATGATCTATTTCTGAAATAGCTGACATAATCAAAGGGCCTCATGTTGATATCATGGAGCAGATTGCTTGGCATAAATGTAAATTAAGAGTGCACCTTCTATAGCAACAAATTTTTCATTACTGTCAATGCCATTATTAAGCAAATATCCAAAGGCGTTAAAGACCTTTATTCAGCAAGTCCTGTGACAGTGACAGAAAACCCAAGGAGAACTGTTAACATTTTGTTCCAATAAAGTAAAATAAATAGGACACCAAGAACTTGGAATATTAGGTCAGCCAAGAACAAGCCCACGTTTTCTTTTCGTAGACCAGCTAGTGTGGAATCAAAGATAGGAGCCAAAAGCCAATAATCAAGGCTCATTTATTTATTCAGTATGGACTGGAGGAACTTCCTCCAGAAAATAATGGGAGGGACTCCTGCAGACAGATACTGTAGATGCACTCATATTCATATATTTCAGGAAAGAAGGAGAAATTGATGCAGTCATACATATGCATAGGTAATAGATGATGATGATGATGATGATGATGATGATGATGATGATTGATGATGATGATGATAATAATAATAATAATAATAATAATAATAATAATAATAATAATAATAATAATAATAATAATAATAATAATAATAATAATAATAATAATAATAATAATAATAATAATAATAATAATAAGTTGGAAAGTACCTTGGAGGTCATCTAGTCTAACCCCCTGCTCAGGCAGGAAACCCTATACCATTCAGACAAATGGCTGTCCAGTCTCTTAAAAACTTCCAGTGTTGGAGCATTCACCGCTTCTGGAGGCACATTGTTCCACTGGTTAATTGTTCTAACTGTCAGGAAGTTTCTCCTTAGTTCCAGGTTGCTTCTCTCCTTGACTAGTTTCCATCCGTTGCTTCTTGTCCTGCCCTCAGGCGCCTTGGAGAATAGCTTGACTCCCTCTTCTTTGTGGCAACCCCTGAGATATTGGAATACTGCTATCATATCTCAAGTTATTTCTCTGTCTGCTGTTACTATCCTCAAGAAAAAGTTATTCTCTTAATGAAAAGAAGCGCATCAGTTGTCCCAAAGGTGCTTTTTCAAAAGGCAGCTGGACTATTTTTGTTTTTCCTTGAAGACATTTCGCTTCTCATCCAAGAAGCTTCATCAGTTCTGAAGAACCTTTGGGACAATCATGACCTGGATGACTGAGAATCTTCATAGACAAAAAACACATCAGTTACATTGTCACAGCAGTTTGATAAAGCATATGGAGCACCAAGCACATCAAGATTGTCCCAGTTAGTACATATTCCTTCTATGTTTCTGTCTTGCTAACATTCTCCCCCTTCTCCAAAAATGTGCATTCCTCACAACAGGATTACAGGAATGGAGCTTCACAGATCATGGAAGAACTTGCTTGCTTAGATAAATCTCTTTGAAGGAAACACTATATTGGAACTTGAGCAATTTTTTTGATTGTCTTAATGTCTCTTAAATTGTTTTAATTGTTTTAAAATTTTAGACTTGTAAGTCACTTAGAGTCACTTGGTTGAGGGGGGGGCAATAGAAATCGAATAAATCAAATACCACTTTACAATGCCTTGGTAAGGCCACACTTGGAATACGGCATCCAGTTTTGGTCACCACGATGTAAAAAAGATGTTGAGACTCCAGAAAGAGTACAGAGAAGAGCAACAAAGATGATCAGGGGACTGGAGGCTAAAGCATATAAGGAACGGTTGCTGGAATTGGGAATGTCTAGTTTAATGAAGAGAAGGACGAGGGGGGACATGATAGCAACGTTCCAATATCTCAGGGGTTGCCACAAAGAAGAGGGAGTCAAGCTATTCTCCAAAGCGCCTGAAGGCAGGACAAGAAGCAACGGATGGAAACTAATCAAGGAGAGAAGCAACCTAGAACTAAGGAGAAATTCCCTAAGAGTGAGAACAATTAATCAGTGGAACAACCTGCCTCCAGAAGCTCTGAATGCTCCAACACTGGAAGTTTTAAGAAGAGACTGGACAGCCATTTGTCTGAAATGGTATAGGGTTTCCTGCCTGAGCAGGGAGTTGGACTAGATGACCTCCAAGGTCCCTTTCAACTTTATTACTACTACTACTACTACTACTATTATTATTATTATTATTATTATTATTATTATTATTATTATTATTATTATTATTATTATTATATAAAAATGCAATTGATAAAATAAATTGCTTGGTAAATTATTCAAATTGGTTCAAAGTTTCCCTGTCGGTATTGTAAGTCATAGGACCCAGATCCATTCACAGAACCAGTATTTTTAAGATGGCATTTTTGTCTTTCTCATCGGCAATTGTTAAGTCTGGATGTTATGTGGCAGGTGCCTGTTGGTTTGAATTGGATGTCCCAGAGTACTTTGGCTTCTTCATTTTCTATGACTTTCTCTATTTTATGGTCCCACCATTTTTTGCTTGCAGGCAAATGGCATTTCTTGCAGATTGTCCAATGCACCATTGTTATCACTTTGTCATGCCATTGTTTGTATTCAGTCTGTGTGATCTTCTGGCAGCAGCTAACCAGATGATCCACTGTTTCTTTAGTTTCTTTGCAGAGATGGCATTTGCTGTCTGTTGCGGTCTTCTCAATTCATCTTCTTCTTATCATTAAATGTATTTTCCATCCATCTCATGGTTCGAGATGAGTCTGAGTGAATGGTATTTAATCTGTTAAATCTGACTGTTTCCTTGGGAGGAAGTAGGCCAAATGTCTTTCACTGTAGAAGCTGGAGATGTCCTACCCGATTATCTTGATCAGTAGTGGGATTCAGCCGATTCACACCAGTTCGGCAGAACCGGTAGCTAAAGTTTTGTTGCCCAGGCCCAGAATGGACTTCCGGAAGCAGCATCCACACAGAGAACCGGTTGTTCACATATTTGAATCCCACCACTGATCTCGAGCCATCGATTGTATGGTGCGATGTAGTTTGTCTCCAACTTTTTTTTAATATTTTGTTCTGATAAGAAAAAAAGGTAAAAGTTTTCGTTGGGAAATGAAAGGGTTTTTGAAGGAAAAATTATTTGAGCTCCACTGAATGTTATGAGTGATATAGAATTATGACAGAACAAAAATTTTGTCTGAAACATTTTAATCCTTTTAGGCTGATGAAAGAAAAAAAAACAATGTTGGGATTCATTTTGGCATATTCTGTTTTAAATCCAGAATATATATATATATGTGTCTTTGGTAATTCGGGTTTTCTCCCGCGTAAAATTGGAAGTGTCTTGGCGACGTTTCGACGAAGTCTCATTCGTCATCTTCAGGCTGGTGTTTTCGTATGTGTGTGTGTGTGTGTGTGTGTATTGCCATGAAATATGACAACCGGTTTCTTGTTAATGTCTAAATGCAAGGGCCCAACAGAGAGAAATTAAGAAAAAAGTGCTATTTAGAAAGAGAGGATTTTTAATCAAAATATATTTGGCCTAATAAACTATAATTTTGAGAGATTTATTCTCCTGTCCAAGAATCCTCATAGGAGGATATTAATCTACCAAAAGCATATCTCTGGAAGGAGATCTAATGGAAGCTTGCAGATCTGAATGCTTCTTTGAAATCTATTTTATGGCTTTGGGCATGTCAGCTTCAGAGTAGATTTTTTTTCAGGGAAGATTTTAGGCAAAGTCAGTGGTAAAGGCGTGATAATGGTAAATAAAGTGCATTATTTTCTTGACAAGGTGAGAAAGCTGAAAAAAGACCGGCTTGCCATTGTGACAAAGAAAAAAAATACTATATTTGGCTGTTACTATAACAGGATTTCTTTTAAAAAGAAAAAAGAACAAAAATTCTCTTTTCTGCTGGAAACTAAAGGCATAATTAAAATGCAGAATAGTTGGTTTTTTTTTTTCAGATTTACCCCACCATACTTTTGCAGGATTCTATATAAATAAAAAAAAATGTTTTTTTAAAATTATTTTTGTTTGCTGTTATGTATCCAAATCACTTTGTGCGCCCTAAGAGTTGGACAACTTGATTGTTGATTGTTGCTGAGAAACGTTCCTTTCTGTGTTGGGGATTTTGCTGTTTTTCTTCTTCTTGAAATGTTCACTGAAGCTTTTCTTCATGTCTTGCATTGCAGACATCCAGGAACGATGCCAGTGAGAGTTTCCAATGCGTGAGATCATTGCCAAATGATTTTTTTTGTCCTGCTTCTGGCATAAGTCTTGTGAGCTATTAAAATATTGATTTTATCCAGGGTGTAGTCTAGGTCAGTGTTTCTCAACCTGGGGAATTCTGGGAGTTGAAGTCCGCATGTCTTAAAGTTGCCCCGGTTGAGAAACCTTGTAGGTGCTAGGTTCTCATTCTTTTGTTCAGTAGTAACACCTGGAAGTATCTGTGTTATTATTAATATGAATGTTTAATGAAGCAAAGTATAGCCGTGGACAGCAGTGACAGTCAGAAATATTCCACTTGCTAGGATTCTGTACCAGTCAAGTCATTCTGAATTTTTGTATTAACGTATCAGGATTGCCTTGATAGATAAGATCAAGGTCTGTTTGCACATTGTCCTCATCCCAAGAATGGATATGGAAACACGTAGAGTGTCTGTGGAAATTCTCAGTCATCCAGGCCATAGTTGTCTCAAAGGTGCTTCTTTCTTCAAAAGGCAACTGGACTGTTTCTTCCTTGAAGAAAACATTTCGCTTCTCATCCAAGAAGCTTCATCAGTTCTTTTTTCTTTTCTTTTTTTTTACAGGTTTTTTATTGAGTTTTATAAGGTTAGGGAAGGCTTAGGGTCAATATGGGTGTTGGGGTTCAGGGTAAGATTCAGGGTTGGGGTAGGGATAGGTACAACAATGGGGTTACCCCTATTAACATTTCCAAGCTTTGGCAAGCAGACTATTGTCCGGGTACATATATTCAATAGCAGTAATTAATGTAATAGTAAATAACTATAGTAAATAAGAGAAACAATAATCATAAAAAATATCACTTAATCAATACATATCATTCATCTTATTAAATATCACAATCATTTCTCGCTAGTTCGTTTTGCTAACCATTGGTAAAAATTTTCCCATGTTTTAAAATAAACGGAGTCTTCTTTCTCTTTGATCTCTAAGGTTAATCTGTCCATTTCTGCACATTCTAAAATTTTCCTAATTATGATCTCTTCAGATGGTATATTTTCAATATTGGGCAAATGCTATTCTCGCTGCTGTCAATATGTGTAATATTAAATACTCATTCTCTTTCCCATATTTGGCTCCTAATATTCCTAACAAAAACAATTCTGGTTTAAATTCTATCTGTATTTTAGTCATCTTTTCCAACTTCATCAGATCTGATGGTGGGGGGGGGGATGGAAGGATAGGTTCTGATAGAGTGTGTGTGTGGGGGGGGGAATAGAAGGATAATGACTAGATGACTGCAAAGAAATACAATCCTTCCATCCCAAAGGTGCTTTTTCAGGAGGCAACTGGACTTTCCTGAAAAAGCACCTTTGGGACAGCCATGACCTGGATGACTGAGAATCTCCATAGACTTGTAATCCTTCCATCTCTCCCACCCTATCAGAACCTATCTTTCCATCCCTCCACCATCCAGTCTCAACTCTCAGTATCTATCCTTCCAACCCCACCCCACCCCCCCGCTCCCCTCGCCATTAGAACTTCTTGGATGAGGTAAAACTTCTTCTTCCTCCTCAAGGAAAAAACAGTCCAGTTGCCTTTTGAAGAAAGCAGCAGCTTTTAGCTCACAGGTGGAGCAGAGAGAAAGCCAATGCCATTGTTTTTGGCACCTAATATTGATTTGCTTATTTGTTTACCTCAGTCCAAGAAGACTCTTCTATTCGAACTGTTACTTGACCCCCAACTTCTGGCGTTTAGAGCAAAAATGATTCTGCTCAGGGAGATATTTTACACCTACCAGAATGCGTGTAAGTGTCATATTGTCAGTGCTAGGTGGCAATTCTGGGAATTACAAGCAGACAGTGCTTTTTTTGAGGAAAAAAAAAAAGGTGCCGGAACTCACACATGTCATACAACCCACCTTGCCTATCCTACAAGGTTCCATCCCAAAAAGGTGCCGGAACTCCGTTCTGGGCGTTCTATGAGAAAAAAAACCCTGCAAGCAGAACACATCCAGAGAAAGCTGCTACTTAAACAACTTACAAGTTGTCCTTGGCTTATAACCATGATGGAAAATCCCCATGATGGTCATAAGTCGTAGCAGTCGTAAAACGGGTCACCCATGATTGATTCATTTTTATATCCTTTTTTTGGGCGGTCATTAAGTGAATGCCATGGTTGTGGAGCAAATGCCTCAATCATTAAGTGAATGATGCAGTCATTAAACAAACCCATTGTTTGCTATGGGATGTTCTTGTCGAAAACCAGAAGTAAATGCTGGGTTTCAGAAAAACAAAACAAAACATGGTCATCTTACTTCAGGTCTCTGCAGATAACAGGCCAGAAACACATCCTGGTTGCCAAATGCCCAAATGAGGATATGTGAGCACGGGGTGTGTGTGAAATTGAGTGCCCCAAATGTGGTCATGTGACCACAGAGGAGTGTGTGTGATTGCTGGGATTTTGGAACTGGGTTGTAAGTACTTTGCTGGGGGGGGGGGTGTTTCTGTCATAACTTTGAACAGTCACTAAGTGATCAGTTGTTGGTCAAGGACTACCTGTAATTCTTTCTCAGTGACTTCACTGCTAGTGACTATTTTTCACATTGGATGTGAGAAAAACTCACAACTAAATATTGCCAGCCAGATTATTTGATTAACCTTAAGAGAAAGGTTGGATTACCTCTGGATTAAGGTGAAATGTGTTCCCGTTGGATTACTGGGATGTATCCTATATGCGACTGCCCTTGAAGGCCATCCAGAACCTGCAACTGTTCCAAAATGCAGTAGCATCCACTGTTTTGGGTGATCCATAGTTCACCCGAGTTTATACCAGTGCTGTGTGAACTGCACTGGCTCCTAGTTCCTTTCTGGGTACAATTCAAGGTTCAGGTTTAAAGCTCACCTTTAAAGACCAGGTTATTTGTTGTACTGTTTCTCTCTGAGGGTATCTGCCCATCCTACTAGATTAGATTGAGTGGATATGCTCCAGTTCCACTCCCTTAAATGAGATCATCAAGAGGCCCACCATCTTGGCGGCTGCCCAGACCTTTAAAATAGCCCCTCATCTGAATACCTATGGAGATTCTCAGTCATCCAGGTCATGTCAAAGATGCTTTGTCAAAAAAGCATCTTTGAAAAAGCATCTTTGGGATAACTATGACCTGGATGGCTGAGAATCTCCATAGACATCCAGGTCATGGTTGTCCCAAAGGTGCTTTTTCAGAAGGCAACTGGACTTTCTTGTCTTTCTTTGAAGACATTTTGCTTCTCTAGGTGGTGGGGAATGAATTTTATATTCCTTGCAGACAGCTGGTCATTTGCATTCTTTTAGAGAGTCGTTGAGACCCTTTGGAGGATTACCTCTGTCCTCAGGGTTACCTGAGTAGTGCAAATGTGTGTGAAGCCTTCCTGTGTCCCTTCACTGTTGAAGACAAGTGCAGGCTGTTGGGGATGAGTCTGTGATTTTCTGCATCTCAAACTGAAGCATAAACGGTTCCTGTAGTCTGCAATGTTCTCTGGAAATCTGTTCATACTCCAATAGTGAAGGGACACAGGGCAGAAAACGCTCTGCAGTGAAGAAGGCTTCACACACATTTGCACCACTCAGGTGACCCTGAGGATAGCGGCAAACCTCCAAATGGCCTCACAACTCTTTAAAAGAATGCAAATGACCATCTGTTTGCAAGAAATATAAATCCTTCCATTCTCCACCATCTAGTCAGAGCTGAAGAAGCTTCTTGGAGGAGAAGCGAAACATCTTCAAAGAAAAACAAGAAAGTCCAGTTGCCTCCTGAAAAAAACACCTTTGGGATCTCTCATCTGAAATTCATTTGAAATCCGAAAAGTTTTGCTATTCTTTTAGTCTTCCGGAAGTCTCTTGCCCTTTCCCCCCCATGGATGGGGTATGTGTGAAGATGAGCTGGGCGTCCATTTAGTCTGGTGCATGGGGGGGGGGGAGGAGAACAGTGGAGAATATTTTTTTAATCTCTATGTTATTGATTTTTGTGAGCCACCCAGACTTATAGATGAGACAGGCAGCCATATCAGTTCTATAATTAAATAAATGCCTTTTCAACTACTACATCTTTCCATGTGTTAAGACTTGTCCGAAACATAATCATGCTTTTAAGAAGGCAGATTTCCCTCTTTGAGTCTTTTGTAGGAAGAGAATTTACATTACTGTAGTCTACGGTAGCAACAAAAAAACAATAAATAAATAAATCAGAAAGTCTGGTAGCAGCTTTTCCAGCTAACAGATTTTATAAAAAGGCTTCTGTTTATGCCTTTTAATAACATTTGTTACTTGGAAAAGGTGCGATCAGACTTCTATTGATTTTTTCCCCATCTTAAGATTTCTTATATAACAAGTTTTATTGAATTTTTTTGTTTTACAACCAAGTGCTTAGGACTCATCGTGGAGATAGGGCACTCCATAGAACAAAATAGAAAATATAATCATACATGAACAATTTAAGTTACTTCTTTAAAATTTCCCTCTCTATTTTATCAATCAAGAAAAAAAAAAACTATCAATAATATTTCCATCCGTTTTCGAGCTTAATTAACAATAAGATTTCTTTTGATCTCTCTTAACACCATGTCATATTTCCTGTCATTGTTATGAATAGTTTTCTCTGCCATTCAGCACCTTTCTGTCCCAAACTAATATATATATATATATATATATATAGTTTGGGACAGAAAGGTGCTGGATGGCAGAGAAAACTATTCATAACAATGACAGGAAATATGACATGGTGTTAAGATATATACATATATATATATATATATATTCTTAATTATACTAAAAATCCGAATCCTGGGTAAACACATGTCGTAAAGCAAATAAATAAAAACGATCACCGGGATAAAAATCTTAAAACAAAGATTGTTTAATTTACAAAGCTGAGCTTTCGTCGGCCACACTGCCGACATCATCAGAGCATATAACGTGAGATTTGGGAGTCCGTTCTTATATGACTGGCTGTTTCTGCGCCCGGGCTCTCGACCTAGTCGTCGGTCCGCTCATCGGCGCCGGGCGCACCGTTGTTAAGGGGGCCGTTTCCACAGGTATCCTCTCTCCTCCAGTTGCTGTTGTTCTTAGGGTATGTGTGCTAGCGTTAGGGGGTCGAGTGTCAGATTGCTCCTGCTCCTCCCGTTTCGTGCCGGGGAATCGGGTGTCAACCCATTCTTGTTTCTCTCTCCCCCCATCCCCATGGTCCCGTTCGTTTTAGACTATATATAGATATATATTTCTCCTTAGTGTGCATCATTCTTTAACTTTACTCTTGCCGCGGGAAACGTTCTTAATTTGCTTCTTCTGTTTTGACAGTTTTGAATAAATGCCATTGGAATCAGTGGCTTTCCTGCCAATGTTCAATAACAGGGTATTTAGCTGGATTGCAAAAGTCCTTAACTTGCCAAATTTGTCAACAACTCAAGACGCCTGTCACTTTCTTGAAAAAGTAAAGCAAGCATCATTGGAGATACCCACCAAAAATGCTGACAAGTGTTCTGAAAATACAGTAGTTCAATTTGAAATTAAACACTGCATCAGAAAAACTAAAAATGTTTAGCTAGAATATTGTTTGCTTGTTTTGAGGTTCAGTTTAGAACAGTCACAAGCAATTTTTCTTGAAAAATTGAGGAATCCATCACTTGCTGTAACAGTCTTTCAACATTTGTGGAATGTTGAAATTGTTAGCTGCATCCCAATGTTTATCCCAATGTTTTTCCAAGACAGCTGTCCTCCTATCCACCAAACTATCTATCACTATCCATCAAAACCCAATCCAGTTGCAGGAATTGGGTATGTCTAGTTTAATGAAAAGAAGGACTAGGGGTGACATGATAGCAGTATTCCAATATTTGAGGGGCTGCCACAAAGAAGAGGGGGTCAACCTATTTTCCAAAGCACCTGAATGGATGGAAACTAATCAAGGAGAGAAGCAACCTAGAACTAAGGAGAAATTTCCTGACAGTTAGAACAATTCATCAGTGGAACGGCTTGCCTGCAGAAGTTGTGGGTGCTCCAACACTGGAGGCTTTTAAGAAGAGATTGGACAACCATTTATCTGAAATAGTATAATGTTTCCTGCTTGAGCAGGGGTTGACCTCCAAGGTCTCTTCCAACTCTGTTATTCTGTTAAAAATCTAAAAGCGTCTCCCTGAGAATGTATTATCCAGAAATGAACAGAGATGGAAAGTTGGACTTGTCACAAAATGGGATTGAGACTCAATGCAAAATTGTCCTCTTACTGAAGATTGCAAAGATGCATTGCTACTTTCCATCGAATGGCATATTGCCCAGTGTGGAATGTCCACTGAAACCAGAACTGTCAGCTAAAGTGAACAAGACAACAAAGATTATTTTCTGCACAATGAAAGCTAGGGCTTTTTAGTTTGCAATTAGTTTAGTTGTAGAATAAAAAACTGCACTCCAAAAATAAAGTTTTGAGTGACGTTTTCAGATGTATTCAAGTATTCCTCTACTTACAATGGAACAGGGGAAAAATGACTTACGACCTTCGCAGCATTCCCATGGACATGGGATCAAAATTGGGCAGTTGGCAACCAGCATGTATTTACAACGGTTGCAGCATCTTGGGTCATGTGATCACCATTTGTGACCTTCACAGCTGCCTTCTGGCAAGTAAAATAAATGGGGGAAGTCAGATTCACTTTATGCCCACCAGATTCACTTAACAACTGCAGTAATTTGCTTGACAACCATGGCAAAAGAGCCACAAAATTGGGCATGGCTGATATGCCTTGCTTAACGATTCTGATCCCAGTTGTGATCATAAGTCAAGGACTATCTGCATAAGGAGTGCATTTGAAATAACTGGAATCTTTTCATTGCTAAGGGTATTTGTGCATGCCATATACTGAATATGCTAGATTCAAAGGATTCTCAAACAAACTAAGATTGTATCCCAGTCCCAAGCGGGGCACTGCAACCGCATCTCTTTGCCATTGGTTTAATGAAGAGAAGGATGAGGGGGGACATGATAGCAGCGTTCCAATATCTCAGGGGCTGCCACAAAGAAGAGGGAGTCAAGCTATTCTCCAAGGCGCCTGAGGGCAGGACAAGAAGCAACGGATGGAAACTAATCAAGGAGAGAAGCAACCTGGAACTGAGGAGAAACTTCCTGACAGTTAGAACAATTAACCAATTAACAACCTGCCTCCAGAAGCTGTGAATGCTCCAACACTGGAAGTTTTTAAGAAGAGACTGGACAGCCATTTGTCTGAAATGGTATAGGGCAGGGGTGTCAAACTCGCAACGTCACGTGACTTGTCGCGTTGTATCGTGATTTTTTTTCCATTGCTGGCAATGGGGTAGGTGCGGTTTTGCTATGATGCTTCCGGCCCGCAGGCCGGCAGTTTGACACCCCTGGTATAGGGTTTCCTGCCTGAGCAGGGAGTTGAACTAGATGACCTCCAAGGTCCCTTTCAACTTTATTATTAGTATTATTGTTGTTGTTGTTATTATTATTATTATTACCATTTGTCAATCTATTGGAGTTTAGATACTTAAAAAAAAAAATTATGAAATTAACAAGATGTTTGGGTGTAGAATACAGGTAGTCCTCGACATACGACCACAATCAAGCCCAAAATTTCTGTTGTGAAGCGAGACATTTGTTACGTGCGTTTTGCCCCATTTTACAACTTTTCTTGCCACAGTTGTAAAGTGAATCACTGCAGTTCATAAGTTAGTAACCTTGATGTTAAATGAATCTGACTGTTCATTGACTGCCATAAGTCACTTTTTTTCAGTGCCGTTGTAACTTTGAACGGTCACTAAATGAACTGTGGTAAGTCGAGGACTGCCAGTACTTGATCAATGAGTCATCTTAGTGGCCCTCCGGTATGGATCAAAAGGGATGCTTGTGGGAACTTAGCACAATAGACACAATACAAATGTTTCTTCTTGCTTTACTCCAGCCATAAGCACAACCCACCATAAAATAACTCGAAGATTTCAGCGCTGTAATTATGGCTGCCTGAAAATATAAAATATAAAAAGAAAATGCTGTTTGCTCTCATCATGACTTTTTTGGGGAAGCTAAGCCGCTGCAAAAATCCAATGCCTTTAAGGCACCCCTGTCCAAAAGCTGTGTAAGTCCCTGCACAACAGTTGCATCCATCATTCTAGACAAGCTGCCTTAAATGACTTGGCTGTCTTGCAAGATCATCAGTTCTGAAAAAGCTGCATTCTTATTTGTCAATATCAGTAGAGAAGAAAAAAAGAGAGATGCTTTTACTACCTTAAAATGTGTCCTGGAAGCAGTGGTGGGATTCAAGTACCTGAACAACCGGTTTTCTTATTGGATGCAGGCCTGGGCCTCCAAGGCCTAGAACGGACTTCCGGAAGTGGCATCCATGCATTTCCGGCAGGCCGTTCTAGGCGTGGGAGGCCTCCTCCAGGTCTCCAAGGCCTAGACTGGACTTCCGAAAGCAGTGTGCATTCAACTGGTTCTCCGAACTCAGCAAAATTTAGCTACCGGTTCTTCTGAACTGGTACGAACCAGCTGAATCCCATCAGCAGAGAAATCCAAAATTCACTTGAATGGAAAATTAGCACAATGTATGCCTCTCGAGCCATCAGCAGAGAAATCCAGAGAAATCCAAAATTCACTTGAATGGAAAATTAGCACAATGTATGCCTCTCGATTTGGCATTGCTGCCAATGGAGGATTTCCTGCCATTCCAAACACAAGATATGGATCAGGGGTTTTCTCCGGATTGCAATAATCCCCCCTCTCTGGAATTGCACTAATCCCAGTATCTATCTTTTTTTAAAAAAATGTGCAAATAACCTGCTATGGTATATTTGCGTTTTGAATCTAAGATATTTGGAAAGAATTCCTGATATCTTTAGTTCTTTTTTTTTTTTTTTCAAATCAAAGGGGTCCCATTTTCTTTCTGCAAGGTATTATGGGGATTGGTTAAGGATTATTTCAGATTGAAGATGGGGATAGGAACCTCCAGGCTTCTTTTAAGGCAGAATCTCTTTGAATCTTTTTCCACAGAATATTTGCATAAGGGGCCAAAGTCTACGTACTCGATAAGCCTGTAACAAGATCTCCCGTCTGTGTTTAGAGATAATCCACTTTCTTTCTCTGCCTTGGCACAATGTCTTAAAGGCCACGTGCAATGAGATATACTTTTAGAGCACTCCAGAATTTCGTAAAGAAATGTAAGAGTCATCTTATAGGGGAGTTGGGAAGCATAAAAATTAATTACTACAGTTGCCATCAACTCTTTCCAGGGAGCAATGCTGAGAATTACAATTCAGCAACATCTGAAGGTTTCCCATCCATTCAGATTGAATGTTTTATTCTGAAATTACATTGAGGAATAAATTCATACACCACTGATTAAATTGTTTGCTTGATTTGGGGCTTAAGCATTAGCCAGCAATCACGGTAAGGTTCTTAGCCTGGTGTGTCCCTGGCCGAAATAACATCTGACCCGGAAAGATAACATTAATATGTTTTGATTTATGTACAGGTAAGAAGATAGGTGTCCCACAGGTACAAGGTGGAAAGACCCTTAGGAAAGAAAGGAATCATTTTATATAGTTGAAACATTCTGGGTTTGGAATGTGTTCTCTCATTGGCTAGCACAATTTGAATAATCAAGCATCTACTGAGCATGCTCAGTAACTCTATGTCTACATGTAACAATTCATACTATCCCGTAATATTCTTAACATGATATTATTAATGACTAATTGAATATTCAAGGGATGTGTTTTTAATATTATAATGAGTTTTGAGTTCACTTTCTGGGCAATTCTCACCTCTGTTGCCTTGAATCTGTTATTATCAGAATCCATATTCTTGCTTGTGTCTCCTTCAAAGAAATGGAAACAATAATCAAAGGCATTCCTTTTTACTAAAAATATTACCCAAACAGACCTCTTTCTCTTCTTCCCATCATTAGATGTCATATAAACCAGCCATTTTGGCTTAGCATCACCCTAGCCAGGTATGGCTTATTTAGCAAACCATGGCTACTTTGTGTAAATCTAGCCTGTGTAGACATATATAGTGCGGAGTTTATTAGATGTGCTGGATTTGAACTAGAACTAGAAGAAGTAGAACTTGAAGCAGATTTATTAAATATGGCAGCCTAAATCCCATCACAGGTTTGGGTGTCATGCAATATTAATCATTTTCAACAATGTACAGTAAGATAAAAAAATTATAATTTTATCTTATATTGTGTGTATACAGAATATGCATCTTTTAAAGTAGATTTGTACTTTTTTTATTTTGCATATACTAGTCATTTTATTGGATTGTCATATGCTGCCCAGAGATGCTTTTGACTAATAAATATAATAAAGAAATAAAACCAAATAAAAGCAATGGATGGAAACTAATCAAGGAGAGAACCAACCTAGAATTAAGGAGAAATTTCCTGACAGTTAGAACAATTAATCAGTGGAACGACTTGCCTCCAGAAGTTGTGGGTGCTCCAACACTGGAGGTTTTTAAGAAGAGACTGGACAATCATTTGTCTAAAATGGTATAGGGTCTCGTGCTTAGGCAAGGGGTTGGACTAGAAGACCTCCAAGGTCCTTTCCAGCTCCATTATTCTATTATTCTGTCATTCTGTTATTCCCATTAACCTCCAGCAACTTGGCAGGAATCTACATTGATTATATTATTACCGGACCTCATCGGTTATTACAAATTCTAAGCTTAATATGTCCATTGAGAAATTTGCTTGGTGATTCCTTGCAGCAGTTAGAGGTGCTCAGAGTGTAGACAGAGAGTGAGAGAAAGGTCATTAGCAAGAGGTTAGTGACTGATGAGGCAAACGATTGTGGAAGAACACTTGACAGCATTGATTTTGCAAAAGAGCTGAAGGTCACATTTCCGTGGTTGGAAGTCATCCCTCCCCTCTCATTTTCTCTCTCATTCTCTCTCTCTCTCTCTCATTCTCTCTCTCTCTCTCTCTCTTATTCTCTCTCATTTTCTCTCTCATTCTCTCTCTCTCTCTCTCTCTCTCTCTATCTTATTCTCTCTCTCTCTTATTCTCTCTCATTTTCTCTCTCATTCTCTCTCATTCTCTCTCTCTCATTCTCTCTCATTCTCTCTCTCTTATTCTTTCTCTCATTCTCTCTCTTAATTCTCTCTCTCTCTAATTTTCTCTTATTCTCTCATTCTCTCTCATTCTCTCTCCATTCTCTCTCTCAATCTCTCTCTCTTTCTCTCATTCTCTCTCTCTCTCATTCTCTCTCTCTCATTCTCTCTCTCACATTAATGTGCAAACGATTCAATGCCTTCACAGGAAAAATATAATAGACCCCTGTTGCCCTGTCCAGTTTTGAACCATTCTCTATATTATTGTAATTTTTGTTCTCTTTTTAAACGGGTAACGTGAAACTGACGTTCTGTGAGATTGTGTGACTCATCTTGTAACTTTGGACTATTTTACAGGTAGTCCTTATAACTTATGACCATAGCGACATTCTGTTGAAGTTCCGAAGGACCTACCTGGAGGTATTTATGACCCAGATTCTAAGTTCTGATGGTCAGCCCCTTCCCCCCTATGGTCACTGATTGCCCTTCAGCTGCTCAGCCACTGGGTTGCATTTATAGCCATCTGCAGCATCCTTCAATCACGTGACCATGTTTTACTTCTGGTTTTTGGTAAAACTGCACCCATAGCAAACCATTGGTTTATCTAATGATTGCGGCATTCACTTAACAAGTGCAGTGATTCACTTAACATGTGCAGTGATTCACGTAATGAATACCACAAAAATGTCACAAAAATTGGACCAGTCACTTGACAAATCCGTTTTATTACTGTCATAAACTTGAGGTCGTAACTTGTTTGCCTTGCTCCAGACTGGCCACTTGGAGCTCAAGTTAAGATTATGCCCAGGGAAGCTGTTGTTGTTGTTGTTGTTAGTTGCGAAGTCGTGTCCGACCCATCGCGACCCCATGGACAACGTTCCTCCAGGCCTTCCTGTCCTCTACCATCTTCTGGAGTCCGTTTAAGCTCACGCCTACTGCTTCAGTGACTCCATCCAGCCACCTCATTCTCTGTCGTCCCCTTCTTCTATTGCCCTCCATCTTTCCCAGCATTAGGCTCTTCTCCAGTGAGTCCTTCCTTCTCATTAGGTGGCCAAAGTACTTGAGTTTCAACTTCAGGATCTGGCCTTCTAAAGAGCAGTCGGGGTTGATCTCCTCTAGGACTGACCAGTCTGATCACCTTGCAGTCCAGTACCAAAAGGGAAGCTGAAGGCTGTGGTTAAGAAAGATGATCCTTTTAGCCCCTTGCTTTGTATACACTAATTGGGATCTTACATTGGTGGCCCAATCAGTTCAGTATTTTTGTTGTTGTTCAGTCACTAAGTGCCTGACTCTTCACAACCCCATGGACCATAGCTGGTCAGCCCTCCCTGTCCTCCACTGTCTCCCAGGTAAATGGTAATGAATTGGAATTAGGGAAACTTAGCTAATTTTATTTTATTTTATTCTGTTATCACAATAAGGGATGAAAAGGGATGAAAAGGGACGAGAGCCTTTCTTGCTAATAATAAGCAGGAGCTTTTGTTCAGCCTGTTCATGGCATATATATGAATCAGGTTTCTGTAATTTGATTCCTAGCTGAGGGAGGAAACTTGTGATGCGGCTGAGTCAGGGAGCCAAATTATCAGTTTTATTGCCAAACTCAGCATGGGAGAAAGGCAGAACATGGAATTCGGTTTGCCCTGTTCTCCTGCTGCCCAAATAGATGTCAGTAATATACATACAGCCTGCTTCCCCCACTGATTAGTTCCAGAGACATTGGATGACATTCCAGCTGGACATATTGGTAATTACGGGGTCCTGATTGATTGTTGAACTTGATTGTTTCCTTGCAGACATTTCTTTACCAAACTAGGTAAGCATCATCAATGCTAGGCTTATCACCACTAGCACCACACCACTAGCACTGACGATGTTACCCAGGAACAATCGCAAGGAAACAATCAACCTCAGAGGTTTAGGGAGAGTCCAATCACTCAGCTCATGGTTGTCCCAAAGGTGCTTTTCCAAAAGGCATCTGGTCTTTCTGGGTCTTTCCTTGAAAACATTTTGCTTCTCTTCCAAGCAGCTAGAGAAGCGAGCATTACTATCTTCGTCGTCGTCTTCTGTCACTTCTCGCTTTTCTTCTCTTCTTCTTCCTGCTTCTGTCTCTTCTCTGATATACTCTTCTTCTTCTTTTTTCTCTGTCTTACTATTTCTTCTTCTAGCTTGACTGCTTCTTGCGTTACTCTCTCTTATCTTCTTATCTCTTCTTCGTGCATATCTGCTATCTTCTTCTTCTTCTTCTTCTGTTCCTGTAGGCGGCTTCGTCTTATCGTCTTTCTTAGTCGTCTTATGAGCTCTCTGCTTGGCGTCTTCGGAATCGCTCTTCTGCCTCGTACTAGTCCTCTCCTCTTCTCTTTCCTCTTACCTCTCTCTTCCCTCTTCCTCTTCCTCTCCTCCTCCTCCTCCTCCTCCTCCTCCTCTTCCTCTTCCTCTTCCTCTTCCTCTTCCTCTTCCTTAACTGAAGAAGCTTCTTGGGTGAGAAGCAAAACATTTTCGTGGACAAAACCAAGAAAGTCCAAGTGCCTTTTGAAATAAAAGCACCTTTGGGACACCCAAGCTCAGAGAGCACAAAGGACCTCAAGTTTAACCCTGAGCTAGAAACTTTCTCCTCTATCAATATTGGTAATTGATCTCCAGTATATGCGATAGATTCCAGGTTGGTGAAGTCTGGTGTATAAAAGTGACCATTTTTTACAAAAGAGTGCAGAAAATGTATCAAACAACGCCCTTAAGTAATGCAATAAGGAATCAGATTTTGAGATTCCCTTTCAAATCGATGGGGGGAAAAATCTGTTTTCTTAACTCAGGTATAGAAGTGCTCCTGGATTTTCTTCACCTTATGGCTGGCTTTTCCAACAGCTCTACTACAAACTATGGGTTCTGTTTGGAAAAAAAAGGACCAGCAGCAGGAAACAGCACAATCATATTATGGAAGGGAGAGCTTCATCATCTAAGTGATGTTTGTGCTGAAGGCTGTTCTGCTCGCCAGAGAATTGAATCCCTGCTAAGCAGTTGCTTGGAGTATAATTGATGTTTCCCAATCAGGTCAACTCCCAGATGTGTAGACTTCAACACCAAGACTTCTCAGCAATAACCACAAAAATTGCCCTGATAGGAAAATCTTCTTCTAAAGACCCCTCCTCATTCCTTCCTTTGATCTGGCTCTCCCTCCTTGAGTCCCTTTAGAGCCTCTTACAACCAAGAGGATCCGGTGGAAGAAGGATATGATGAATTACCTGCAGTTTACAAGATAAATGGATGACAGGTTTCCCAACCTAAAAGCAATTTTGCTTAGAGCATTGGGGATGCCTCAGTTTATTACAGAAAGAGTGCAGTCTCGGATGCTGGAGGAGATGACGTCTAAATAGAGTTCAAATTAAGATATTTTGCAATAAGGTTAGGATTCGGTTACCCTGAGTCCAGGAATATGGAATTGGCTCAAAGCCACCAGGAACCCAAAGGTAGTAAGAAAAAACAAAATAAAACAATGCAGCGAGGTCAGAAAAGCACACAGAGTACAGCTGCTGGCTAGAGTTCGCTTAATTTTTCATGGGAATTTATTCTGATGCTGTATAAAGATTGAATTAGTAGCACTGACAGGAATCAGGTTCTAGTGAAAGCTTCCTGCTTTCAGTGCAATTCTCCACCCATTCCCCACCGCATTCATACATTTGGCCATTTGTAGCATCCTTACTCAGTGTTTTAGAGATATACATAGAACAGCAGAGCAGAGAGTCTGCAAAGTAATCGACTGCCCTAGAGTCTTGCAGGAGCAAGCAGAATGAGAGCCTTACGCTTCTCCCTTTTAATTGGGGTTTTATCGGTTTTTCTGGACGATCGCTTTAGGACCACGTTGCCAAATTCCACCTATGATCTGAGGAACTAGCATGCTTCCCAAATATTACAAGGTAAGGATGGGCCTCCGTTGGCAAGTAGCTAGAGACAGTATTTTGGAAGGTAATAAACAGAAACGAGAGAGCAGCGTCTTGAGGGTTCCTCAGAGGCACTTAAGGGCTTATCACAAAGATGCCAGACGCGAAAAGGGACTGAAGGAGAGTTTCTCCAGTTTTTGAAGTTCCTGCTTCATGTGGATTGGCAAAGTCATAGCTTATTTTCTGAAGAGGAGAGGTTCATGCTGATCCACAGGGCAAAATCTTCCCTCTGGATTAGAGGGGTTTAAAGACCAGCGCAGAAAGCTTCTGCCTGTAGGGGAAACGATGCAGTTCCTTGAAGAAGATTGATCAGTCTGGATTGACAGTAACAAAAGTTCTGCCTGGCTCAGATTTCTTTTTTTAATTCTCTAGGCTAGCCTGTTTCTGAGGCCTAGTTCCTGTTTTACAGCAGGACAGGTTTAGGATCATTACTGCTTTAGCTGAATCATGCTGGGTTCCAGAAATGAGAAAGGAGATTTCTACTTAGTGGTGGTGGCATTGAAATATAGTTTTAGGGTTAAAAGATGATACATAATCTTGTTGGTGCAGACAAGATGCTGAGTCACAGTTAGCTAGAATTCTGGAAAGAGGCAAGCCATGTTGTAGAAATGAATGGCAGTTAGTCTCTTGCACAGAATAAATTGCTTGCTTTTCCCACAAAAGAAACCAGAAGGAAAGGCTGGATGCATGTTTTCTACATTATTTGGGTGGTGCTGAATCCCACTCCAGTTGCTAGCTAGATCCTTTGCTTTCTAATGCAACGATGGTCATTTAACTCTATAGACCTCACCCTAACCACGCCAAAAAGGAAATTATTTTTTAATCTGGGACTGAGCCTTTCCCTCCAGACACAATTTTTAAACCATAAAGTCTATTGGAAATTTCACTCTGGGTAACATATATCCTTACCTAGCAATTTCACTTGCTTATAAATATCATTTCCCTGTTGTTGTTTTTTATTAAACTATTGCACCTGCGAAGAAGAAAAAATAAAACTATGGGGACCAGCGGAGGATGGATTGCAAGAAATTAGATTCTAATCATTTTGTACTAGAAGAAAGAAAGAATATTGTTGTTTTGGAAGCTCAAAAGTTATGGAAATGTTTACTGCCATTAACTTTCTGTGCGTATGTGTGCAAGGGTACAAACTGGCATCCATTTGCTTTATGGATTTAATTCAAAATTGAGATCATTTCCTCAGCTGAAGAGGGCAACTCAGCAAACAAGATGTCGTTTACAAAAAATGGCAAGTAATCCAAATCTGACTAAGATTGGCGGGGAAAAAAAAAATACAATACAAAGCTCTAGCCCCATGAGTCAGAAATTGTTAGATGATATGCTTCAAAAGGAGCGTTCTAACTCATTTAAAGACCTTCAGGTAATGATGCAGGCAATGCAGGAAGCCATGTTTAAGAATCATGAGGAAATCAAGAAGGAGTTAGAAGGGGTAAGGAATGATACAGGAGAAATGAAAGAGAAGATTCAGGCAATGGATGGAAGATTTGAGGCCTTCCAACAGCAAATCGTAAAAAATGAACAGAAACTATTGGAAGTAGAACAAAGAATGGATAATGAGGAGAAGATGTCGTGATTCTTTTTATTGCTATGATAAGATGTCATTTGCTCTGGACCTGCACGTAGCAAACATGAGTTGAGGGGCCTGGATTAAACCATTTATACAGGTAGTCCTCAACTTACAACCACAATCAGAACCAGAATTTCTATTGCTAAGCAAGGCAGTTGTTAAGTGAGCTGCATCTGATTTAACAATTTTTAGCCATGATCGTTAAGTCAATCACTGCAGTTGTTAAGTGAATCACGAGGTTGTTAAGCGAATCTGGCTTCCCTCATTGACTTTGCTTGTTGGAAACTGGCTGAGAAATTTGCAAATAATGATCACATGACCTCGGGAGACTGCATGCTGGTGGCCAAGCGGCCGGATTTTGATCACTTGACTGTGGGATGCTGCAACAGTTATAAGTGCTAGGACTGGTTGTGCGCCTGTACTGTTGTAACTTTGAATGGTTGCTAAACAAGTGGTTGTAAGTTGAGGACTACTTTATACTTCCTCTTCTTCTGTGGAGAGATCCAAGTTTTGTCACACCCTCCTTAGAGAAATGTGAGGGTTCCCTTTACATTCCCGCCCACTTTCCCCTTATTAAACTTGAAGCATGTAGTGGAATGTAGTCTGGATTCCCAGCTGCTTTCCAGTAAGCAAAGAGATACCGTAGTTTGGAAAGTTCAGTTAGCAGGAAGAGAGTGAGAATGGCTCCTCCCTGGCAATTCCCAGAGTATATCTGTAGCTATGCAAATAGTTGCTTTAGCCTGGCAAGAGTCTGTCTACAGGTGAAGTACAGTAAACCACTCTTACGTGACACCAGGTGTCGTTCTTCATTCTTGGGGCCTGACAAGCAACTGTTACTAGGAATTTTCAGCGCGAATCGTAGTTTAGTGTGGACTGAAATTCATTTTCACCTAATGGTTTTATTTTGCTCTAGTTTTTAACGATGACAGAGTTTTAAACTTTTTGTCTTTTAGAATGTTGTCCTTTTTTTGTATCTTTTCTTTGAGCTTATTTTACCATAAATACACATAAAAAAAAATTTCAGCCCGAAGCAAGGAAAGCACAGAATCTGAGAAGAAAAAAAAAGGGGGGGTGTCTGAAATGAAGGAAGTGAAGGAAGAGGGTAGCTTTCTGATCAACCTCACCTGTCTTGAATAACCTGCTGTAAGGAGGGAAAAGGAGGACAACAGGAAAAGAAGGAAAAGCAGCCGATAAAGACAGGATGTGGCTCGGTCCAAAATATCTGTTTGTTTCATTTGTTTCATTTGTTTCATTTTTATTTTTTGGGGGGGATAACTCCCTCCTTATCAAGTGCTGGAGGAGAATGTTTCTCCGGTAGGAAGAAGTTAGGGCTGACCTACTGTGGGTGGGACCTCTTCAGTTGCCACTTTGTGTAGATAAGGCAAAATAAGGCCTTCACTTTGGTGCAATCCTTACTGGGAGAATGGACGTGTCTGAAGCACACTGAATGTAGGAAATGTGTCATTTGAAATCTCAGTATTACTATAGGAAAGCAGGTGCAATCGAAAGCTTGGGATTACACCGAAGGGTCCCTCTTGGGCTTTTCAGAACAAAAATAACGCTTCCCTGGAAATACTTGTGGGGCAGAATTATTTGTCTGGATACTGAAGAAGGGAGCCAGCTGTCCTAGAACTGGAAAACAAGCAATTGCGTTCACCTGGGGATGCTGCTAGAAGACGTGTTTATTTCGTGGAGCTTCTTAGTCTCATTTTCCATTTTGCTGTAACGAATCCCAAAAAGAGTGACACATGCAGCAATTATAAAACAATAACCTCACGATGCAGCCCATGAACTAACCTAGCTTCTATTGAGCTTCGGTGAATGCTTAAAACTAATTTCCTTGGGTTGCAATGAGAATATAATGGAGTTTTGGCTGGATTGTGCCTTATGAAAGAAAAACAATTTGAATCAACGTCAAAGGCCCAAGGCGATGCAGTGGGAAGTCAAACAAAAATCATAAATGTTAAAGCTAGTTAACAAAAGCCATAAAACTATGGCTAAGGAACCATTGCAATTAAAATTGGAAAATTATTGGCTAATGAGAAGAAATAGTATCAATAGGTCACTTACACATCCCTGGACAGCTAGTAATGTAGCCCCAGAAGATTTTAACTTTTACATACATTAACTACGTTATATATTTTATATGCAGCCCAAGACAATTCTCCTTCACTCAGTGCAGTTCCGGCAAGCCAAAAGGTTGGATACCCTTACCTTGAACTCAATGGTGGGATTCAAATATGTGAACAACCAGTTCTCTGTGTGGATGCCGCTTCTGGAAGTCCGTTGTGGGCCTGGGCAACAAAAAATTAGCTACCGGTTCTGCCGAGCTGGTGCGAACTGGCTGAATCCCGCCACTGCTTGGACTGTGAAAAGGATCTTTTAAAGATCCTTTGTGATGTTTTTTTTGCCATTGGTCTATGTGGGATCAGTGAGAAGGGAGGTATGGCATAAGGTGGGGAATGATTTGCTAAGGAGGGAGGGAAAGAGGGAGGAAGGTTCAATGCAGGGGAAAGAATATTTATTTGCTTGTTTGTTTATTAAATTTATTTGCTGCCTATCTCGCCATTGGCCTACTCTAGACAGCTTACAACGACAAAAACGGAGAAACGAAAAGAAGTATAAACAATAGTAAAGTAACGGAACAATAGAATAAGCAATGGAAAAGAAAACCGTGGTACAGCGATATGAGAATAAAAGATGGGCAGGTGAGGAAGCAGGGAGCCAGAGGGGATGTGGGGTTTGCTATCAGTCTAGCAGCCATCTTCAGTGTGGTGGTCTCCCTTTGGGTCCCCTGAACAACTGGCAGAGCCTGGTCTTCAGGCTGTTATGGAAGGATAGGAGGAGGGAGGCAGGTCTTACCCTGGAGGTAGGATGTTCCAAAGGGCAGATGCTATGGCAAAGAAGAGTCTTCTCTTGGATCCCGATAGTCAGTGTTCTTTGATGATGGGATCCAGAGTCGGCCCTGGCAGGCTTGTCCTAGCACAGTGATGGCGAACCTTTTAGAGACCAAGTGGCCAAACTGCAACCCAAAACCCACTTGTTTATCGTGAAGTGCCAACATGGCAATTTAACCTGAATGCTGAGGTTTTAGTTTAGAAAAAACAACTCATACATTAACATCTTTTGTCTTAAAAGAAAAACACAATAACAAAGCTTTCAATGATACAAACAACTTTTTATTGAAAGGTAAAAGTTTGCATTTGGCATGCTTTTGAACAATTAATGTGATTTTTGCTATTGTATGCATGCTGATAATTTGTCTAACCTTGGCTCATACTTTGTAAGTTTGAGAGCAACACATGCAGCACTCAGGTCATCTGTTAGTCTGTTTCTGGTGTCAAATTTGATATAATTCAAAGCTGAAAACAGCTGCTCACAAGCATAAGATGATCCAAACAAAGTAAGGAAAGCAATCCCAATTGCTTTCATTGACTTAAAATTATTTGGCAGACAATTCCACACTTTAAGGATTTCATTTTCAGAACTAACTGTGCTGTCCTTTGTCATCCTTGTTTTCGCAGGATTGCTCTCAATTTGGCTCCGTTTTTGCCAGGAAGGGGCTTGGAAAATGGCTTTTTCCTGGCAAAAACTTAGGCAAAGAGCAAGGCACACGTGCCCACAGAGAGGGCTCTGAGTGCCCCCTCTGGCATGCGTGCCATAGGTTCGCCACCACTGTCCTAGCAGGATGAGATGATTCATCGGGTTCCCTGGATCTAGGCAATATTAATGTTACACAGGCAGTCCTTGACTTGTGACTGGTTCTTAGTCACTGTTCAGAGTTACAGTGGACTTTCCTGGGGTTTCTTATGACCCTGTCCCATAGTTCCAAGAGGCTGCAGTCACATGACCACATGTCTGGCAACTGGCAACTGGCTTGCATTTACAGCCATTTGCAGTGTCCTGCAGTCACATGACCACGTTTTATGATGACTTTGCTGGAAATCAGCATTTACTTCTGTTTTCTGGCAAAACGAGCCCATAGTGAAACATTGGTTTGCTTAATAATTCTGGTGCTCATTAAAAATTGCCACAAAAAGGTCGTAAAAATGAGTCGGTCACATAGGTGACCTGTTTTATGACCGTCAAGACTTACAACCGTGATGGTCAGACTCCATTATGGTCATTCGTCAAGGACTACCTCTTTCCGTAGTATCAGGCAACTTTTTGATAGATTTTGTTGAGCCTTAAGCTTTTAATAACTTTTGGATTGCAAGATAGTCATAGTGGCACAAAGAGGTAGATAGAGACATTCTAAATTTGTAGATAATGAGAGAACAATGTGAAATTATTTCTTTAAATGTTAAAGGTCTGGGAGATTCTACTAAGGATAAAAAGATTGTTAATTATGCTAAATCATTTAAACCTGACATGATTGTGTTACAAGGAACATATACAACAAATAGGCTGATTGATAGGTGTTTTGATGAATATCTTTTTGCATGAGAATATAATAAATCCAGGGGAGTGATTATTCTTTTTCCAAGCTGGCATAAATTTTAAGGTTCAAAAGATTCTGTAAGATAGGGAAGGTAGATATATATTTATAGAAGGGGATTTGATACTAATTAACTCTAGCAACTATTTATAATCCTAATCAGGGTCAAATCAGTTACCTACGAAACATTATAAATGGAACAAAGAATAATCCAGATAATTTTATAAATAGGAGGGGGATTCACTCTTGACGCATTAAATCCTCAGACAGGAATGCACAAGAGATTTCAAAACTTAATGCATAGTCTTAAACTCATACTGTAAATACATGGACAACAAAAATACAGATATTTTATTCAGGTAGATATAAATCACATTCTGGGATAGATTATATACTGTATGGCAGTGGTCCCCAACCTTTTTTGGCTCCATGGACCGGTAGCGCCAGTGGTGGCAGGAGGGAATGGGATGGTTTTGCACGTGCAACCTTATCTCATGCATGCACAAATAAAGCTTCACATGCTTGCCCGGCACTTGCGCGGCCCAGTTCCCAATGGTCTACATACTGGTATTGGTCCAGGGCTGTATGGATATCTAAATCTTTTTCAGATTTTCTGCAACAAGTCAAAATTGCGCTAATACTCAAACCAGATCAGGATCCAGTGATTATTATCCTCAAATAAGAAGACCTTCCATTTACTTACAATTGGCATTTCAATCCTATAAATACCACACCATATTGTAACAAAGCGAAGACGAATTCAAATTTGAGAAACTTTTCAAGAGAATCATACGTATAAAACATCGGTAAGAATAGGTTGGGGTGCTATGAAGGCAGTATTAAGAGGAGAGATGGGCATGATTTTAAAGGCAAGTAAGCACAAAAGGCAAGTAAGCTTTATTAATAATTTATTAGCAAATTTTAATAGAACTGTATTAGAGAGAATTTACAGATACTAAATAAAAGGAGAGAGTTGGATGATCTGGAGACAGATAAAATCTCCTCTCAGTTTATTGTTGCCAAGCAAAAAATACTATAAATATGATAATAATAATAATTCTAGAACAGGGCTTTTCAACCTGTGGTACACGTACCACTTGTGGTACACTAATGAGTGGCAGGTGGTACGCAGCTCTGCCTAGCCAAGTGTAGTGGGGAAGGGAAAGAGCCAGCACAGGCAAAGACTTACAGTGAGAGAGTCCTCTGGAGCTGCAGATTTTACTTATGAATGGAGCCATTTGGGGAGGCTGCCTTAGCCTGCAGCCAGTACTTACATTTTTTTTCTTCCTTAAGTGCCAGCTGGGCTCCTTACTTTCCTTTCTAGCCAGTAGCTAATTCTTAAAGGGGAAGTGCCTTTTTAAACTAGTTCACTCAGCAGCTTGTCTTTTCTGTCTCTGGAGGCCTTTCCTTGTTTGATCGATATATGGAAGAGGGAAAATATGGGGGGGGGTTCAAATTCTTCCTTCAGAAGGAGATGGGAATGAGAAAAAGGGAGGCAGGGAAGGGAGGGAGGGAAGGAAGTCCCGCCTTAGCAGTTGGCCACCAGCAGCTCTGCCATTGACTTTGCTTGTCAAAAGGTCGCAGAAGGGGATCACATGACCCTGGGACACTGTGACCATCATAAATATGAATCAGTTGCCAAGCATCCAAATATAAATCACAAGACCCTGTTGCTGCAATGGTCATAAGTGTGAAAAATGCTCATAAGTCATTTCAGTGCAATTGCAATTTTGAACAGGTTTTTTTTTTGTCACCAAGTTTTTGACACCTTGCTAGGTGGTACTCGAATATTGCCATATCCTAAAAGTGGTACAATCGGTAAAAAGGTTGAAAAGCCCTGTTCTAGAGTACTGGCAAATAAACTAAGAAAAGCTAATGTTCTAGTGCAATTTAAAAAAGTGACGGTCAAATTGTGACCAAAACTAAAAAAATAAGTCAACCATTCAAACTTTTTTTTTTCAACAACTACAACCCTCAAAAAATCCATGACTGATAAAAGTTAATCAATATTTAAATAGATTAACATTCCCAATATTGGCTGCAGAAGATATACAATTCATAGAACCTCTGTTTTCTGTTTCAAAAAATCACTGAAGACCATTCAAAATGGAAAATCTCCTGGCCCTAATGGATTGTCAGGGGAATATTATGAAGAATTTAAAGAGATCTTAATTCCTGAATTTCTACTTTTATTTAATACTTTGCACAGGAGCAGCGTGGTGGCCTAGCGATGAAGATGCTCACCTCCCATTTGGAAGGTTGAGAGTTCAATCTCAGATGCAGGGACAGATGTTTCTCTCTCAAGGCGCAAAGAGAAAATATCTGCTGCGAACTCTGTGTAGGCATCAGGAAGGGCATCCAGCCAGTAAACACTCAGCTCCACCCAGTCCCCCTGACCTCGCCCCAGATCAACAGACTACAGGGCTGTAAAAAGGAAAAAAAAAATCAAACCAATCGTACAAATGTTTCCAAATTTCATAATACTCTGTTTCAGTTTTATTTTTGATCTCTAGAGTTAACCTGTCCATTTCAGCGCAGGACAAAATTTTATTTATTATTTCTTCTTCAGTGGGGGCTTCCTTTCTTTTCCATTTTTGGGCATATGCCAATCTTGCTGCAGTTAAAATATGCAATAGTAAGTAGAAAGATGCTTTGCTAAATTTATCATTAATAATCCCTAATAAGAAGATTTCTGGTTTTAAATCAATTTTTTGTAGTAGTATTTCTTCCAGCCAATTTTTTATCTGGTGCCAAAAAATTTTCGTTAGAGATAAGGAGGATCGCTGAGATGATTATCGATTGATTAGTTGATAATGCAAGGATTTCCTATTAGCATCTATATCAGGACACAACGGAAAGATATGTAAATACAGAAGTTTTTTACAGACGTTATATGTACAGCTTGTTATACTTTGTCCTGTTATAGAAGGTATTTTAAGTTTCTGTTTTTCTTTCTGTAATAGCAGTGTTATACCCAGGGAGGTTGAATTATGTCCACTTTTGTTTTTAAATGTACATTTAATAAAAAAAAAAATTTAAAAAAGGAAAAGAAATCAATACTTTGCACCAGGGAAAAACTGTATTAGAATCCAAGAAGCACTGTAAGATAGTATTGATCATTAAATGGGTAAAACTCCCAGGATTTAGCGTCTTGTAGGGCCATCAAACTTCTCAATATAGATTATAAACACTAATCAAAATTGTTATCTAATCCAAGTGATTATAGATAAAAAAAATCATTTGGATTCCAAACCATAATATATCTATCCCTATCAGAACATTGTTAAGTGGCATACAAATTAGGCATACTTAAAGCCTTTGCCTCTCGAAATACAAATTTTAAAATAAATATGAATTAAATTTAAATTTGATGCTGGCTTCTGTAAGATGATTGAACATATCTATGGACCAGCTAAAGCTCAGATAAGACTTAACAGTTATGATTCAGATCCCATTATAACTTCAACTAGGTCTCCCAAGAAAGCAGAACTCTTTGAGTTCCTCAAAAGGAACTTCTATTGAGAGTTAGGGATAGCAGCAGCGCAAAGCAAGGTCTGAAGATTTCGTGCGCGAATGATTACATCAAAAAGTTCATTCAAGTCTCCACCCCCCAGTGTCCAACCCTCCGTTTGAAATCCAGCCAATCCATAGGTACTAGGTTGTTTTGAGAACCTAGTGATTTAGCGCCCATCACAAAGTCTCTCTCGGTTTTGTTTCCCAACGGTCCCAGGCTCCGTTGTCTGGAGATAAGGCAGATGTTTTTCAGGCTGCATTCCTTTCTCATGGAGGACATTTCAAAGAGCCAGGCAAATACATTCCCCAAGCAAACAACTCCCATCCCACCAGAATGTCAGACCCCGAAAAGGAATACATAGGCCAGTGGTGGCGAACCTATGGCACGGGTGCCAGAGGCGGCACTCAGAGCCCTCTCTGTGGGCACGCGCGCCGTCGCCCCAGTCCTAGGCCTTCAGCTGGGTTTTATGAAACCTTTTCGCTTTAGGCCTCCATCACCGTGTGCAAAAAAAAAAAAAAAAAGGTTCAATCAGTCAATTTCAACTTCTCGCGGGGAAAAAAAAGATCTTGCAAACTTGGAATTGATTGATTGAACATTTTAGTCCCACCCTGTCTGCCGTTACCACCGCAGCCACGCCCAGCCAATGGGCCACGCCCAGCCAATGGGCCACACCCACCTGGCACTCGACGATGCATAAGTGGGTTTTGGGTTGCAGTTTGGGCACTCAGTCTCTAAAAGGTTCGCCATCACTGACATAGGCAAAGCAATAATACCAAGGAAAATGTCCTGGAGGGGTTAAGCGAGAGTTATCCTTTTCATCTTTACTGCTCAACTTAACTATAGAAGGGCTGGCAACAGCTCTTAGATCTAATAATCAGATTAACAGGATAAAAATGGGAAGCAAGATGTACCGTATCTTTTAAATCTATTTGCAGATGGTAGGATGTCGCCTCGCTCAAATGCTTCTTATCCAGCTAGCTATATTAAGGAGCCACAGGACTTTGCAGAGGTGTCTGGATAATCAGTTAATTTTAATAAATAACATCTAATGTTACTGGTAAAAGGAAACCAGGCCTCCCAATCAAAGCTGGACGCCATCAAAGCTGACACCAGTTAGAGCATAGAAAAACTCAGAGAAGTAGTACAAAATCAGAAGATGTGGAGAGACCTGGCCCATCGAATCGGACACGATTGAATGGATAACATCATCACCATCACCATTTCATGTTTCTTCATACATGCCCCAAAATTCAGAAGGTAATTTCTACACTTTTAAGGTTTCCAACAGCAAATAAATCTTTAAAATATTTGGGCATTACCATAACTAAATACATTAACAATTTTTTTACAATATGTACCAATTTGGAAGAAATTAAATCAAGAAAGGAAAAACTGGGCTTTAGAACTTTTCACTGTTTTAGGGTGAATTGCAGGAGTTAAAATGAAAATTCTTGCATGGCTTAACTTTTTATTTCAATGCCTGCCAGTGGCAATTCCAGATCAGGCTTTAAATCTTTCGTAAAGCAAAAACAGAAAGCTTTTTTTTCCCGCGCTTTTTTTCCCCACCCAAAATATTCTTCTAGAATAAAAGAGATTGAAAATGTCTGTACCCAAAACAATGCTTCAAATATGGAACAGATATAGTTTTGATAAAAGATGCTTCCCTTTTAACTCCTCTAATAACATCTGTCAGTCAGGATGATTATTATGGTTTGGCTAAAATGAAATCTTTGAAGGAATATATATAGTCTTTATAGTCTTAATATAATAATAAGAAACCTTTCAATAAAGATCAAATTGAGCCACAAAGAGCTGATAACTTACTATGGTTCTTCTGGTATCAACTTAAATCTCTTTGGGGCAAAAGAAATATTAAAGATTTTGCACTCTCGTTCAAGAGACAAATTGAAAGAAGTTATGAAAACTTGGTGGATTCACTTCAGCTTAAATACGTACAAGAAATACAGTGAAAGATGATACATTGCTGGTATTTGACTCCTATTAGTCTGATTTGTGTGTGTACAGGCAGTCCTCAACGTACGACCACAATTGAGCCCAAAGTTTATGTTGCTAAGTGAGAAATTTGCTAAGTGAGTTTCTTGCCACAGTTGTTAAGTGAATCCCTGCAGTTATTAAATTAGTTACATGGTTGTTAAATAAATCTGGTTTCCCAATTGACTTTGCTTGTCAGAAGGTTGCAGAAGGAGATCACATGACCCCAGGATGCTGCAACCGTCATAAATGTGAATCCATTGTCAAGCATCCAAATGTAAATCACTTGACCATGAGGATGCTGCATCGTTCCTGAGTGTGGAAAATGGTCATGTCACTTTTTATGTAACTTTGAATGGCCACTAAGTGCACTGTTGCAAGTCAAGGACTACCTGTATACTTCCTTCCTTCCTTCCTTCCTTCCTTCCTTCCTTCCTTCCTTCCTTCCTTCCTTCCTTCCTTCCTTCCTTCCTTCCTTTGGAAAGGTGGTTAAAAAAAATGGGTCATTTTTTTTCATTTGTGATGGTCATGTAATCAAAGTTACAATTTAGGCATAAAACACAACATACTGGCCTCTTAATTAAAGCAGTCAAGTCACAGTTGACTCAACTAAAACAGTGGGCAGGAATTTCGGTTGTATCCGTGCTTTCTAAATCAAAATCAGCAAAGTCCTTCAAGCAGACAGAAATAAATTAGTATCTTTGAGCAAATGTAAGAGGAAACAAAACGGGCATATTTGTCCATAACTTGGGAAGTCATCGAACACATGTACTTCTTCAAGCTGTCTGTTGAAAATGGGCCATGCAAAAGGATGAATGGTTGGTTCGGCTCCTTTTGGATTAGAGCAAAATCCAACCTGTGCTTCTTCAATAGGATTAAATATATCTCAGATGAAAATGAGATAAACACAGGAGAAAGTGATTATCTGATATCAAAATGACATGTGGCCAAATGGCATGATGTTTATGGAAAGATTTGGGATTGGGGTACTGAACGTACCTGCTTTTAAAAAAAAAAAAAAAAAAAAAGACCTTAAGCAGGAAAGGGAGGCAGCCAGGGAAAGAAAGGAAGGAAGGAAGGAAGGAGGGAAGGAAGGAAGGAAGGAAGGAAGGAAGATCTGAAGTCATAGGGTAAAATTCGGATGGATATTTGTGCTTCAGCAAATTCATCCAAATGCAAAGAAAGAGTAACTTTTATTCTTTAGTGGAAGTAGTGGAAGAGCTGGAGAGATCATCTGAATAAGATGCCACCAGGGTACATGACAGCTTTGCTTCATTCCTTAAGAGTTGTGTGCTCATGTTCCTTCACCGCTTTAAAACTTGTCCCGCTTATTTACATTGCGTATACTGCATATTTTAGCCTTCCACAATGGTACCCTCCAAATATCTCCTAGCAGTTAAGTTGCTGGGCTTGTCAACCAGCAGCTTGGCCGTTTGAGACCTGAGCACCGTGGGATGGGATGAGCTCCTATTCTTGCCCCAGTTCCTGCCAACCTAGCAGCTCGAAAGCATGCAAACGCAAGTACATAAATAGGTACCACTTCAGTAGGAAGGTAACAGCATTCTGTATGGCTCAGCATATAGTCATGACAGCCATATGACCACAGAAGTGTCCTTGGACAATACTGGCTCTCTTGGTTAGAAAATGGAGATGAGCATCACCCCCTAGAGTCAGACATGTCAAACTCGCGACGTCATGTGATGTCGCGCAACGTACCGGGACAGTTTTTATTGTGTATTGAGTTCATTGAGACATAGACCAGACCGATGTAATACAACTGCTCTTTATTGCTGAAAACACAGAAGTGCTCTAACTGTCACACTGACAGCTATTTATACATTGCCGCCACTAGGCGGCGACCAATCAGTTTAAAGGATATTTTCCCGCTTATTTTCAGTCTGCAGTTTCCCTCCAAAACAGTTGGAGACTCTTTCAAATATAAAATAACAACTGTTCATAACAATCATAACTTTTCAAACCAATACATAACAGTTTTGCCATTGCCGGCAATGGGGTGGGCGTGGCTTCCAGATGACGCGTTCGGCCCACGGGCCGGGAGTTTGACACCCTTGCCCTAGAGTCAGACATGACTGGACAGAGGAAACCTTTACCTTTACCTTTACAATTTCCAAAATTGCCATAGTGCTTAGAAAGTTTGGAAGTTGTAGCCCTAACACAACTGCAGGGTGCCAGGTTGATAAAGCTGTGATATAAATGGATTCTTAGATTCTGTACTACTGAATGCTGAATGCTGAAACGCTTCCAGGCAGTGAATCTTTCTGACAGGCAACGAATCTTTCCCAAGATGACCTGTTGGTTACTCCCTGTTGGAGAGGGAGATTCCAGCCAATGGTACAAAAAGGCATATCTGCATTTTGCCTGTCAGCTTATATTTGATCATCCTTACCAGAAGCATTTCTAAAGCAAGGAGATGCAAAGAAGAAATGGGAAGTAATTAAAATGCAGTCAGGCAAAGCAGAGCTAGTCACCGTAGGACTATAATCTGATATTAATTACAGTAGAAAAGGAAAGTAAATGCAAATACATTCAGGTTTTTCTAAGCCTCAAGGGCCTGAAAATAATAGACTTAAAATTCTTGACCTTTCTTAAGGATCTTTTAATTGAAGGGGGATTACCAAGGACAACTTCATACCATACATAAGATTATACGATATATAAGATATACTCTAAGGCTGCCTTAGTGCTTTAGATTTGATTGCCAAAAAGTGTTTTATAACAAAGATACAACTATAATAGAAGAGAATATGTATAACTCAGGGTTGAACCGTGTTAGTGTTCTTTGAGCTTGGTTGTTTGCTTGCTGACTAAGTAACTTTACCAGTGCTAATAAATGAGGGTTTAGGCTTGTGTTTTTATACATTATGTGATTTCTTTCCTGGGTTAGGGTATTATTGTCTGTTTGATTGAAACAAAGATTTTGCTTCCTGAACACTTTTGGATGTATCTTATAGATGTTAATCACAGAAATAACATGCAATGCAACCTATCAAATGCAGTTTTATAGAAATCTTCTGTTCTTGCAATGTACATCCTCCAGTATTTCTTGGTTATTCCGTACACATGAAAGTAACATATACGTACTGTACATACTTTTATTCAGCAAAGAGTGCTTTTAATGACAAGTTATTTTATATTATCATGTTATTCTGCACGCCATTTTATGATATTGAAAAATAACTTTAAAATCTCCACCCTCTAGTAGTTAATCAAACTGAACTATAATTACATTGCAATTTTATTGACTTATTAACTTCCATATAATTAACCTTAGTTTTCCCAGCTGCCACTTCATTAATTAAATCCACAGAAAGAATTCAAACTGCCCTTTAAAAGCAGAAAGTTCATTAATTTCTCTAAACTAGAAAGTAGCAGAGAAGCTCTTTTTTTTATGAATAAAAACGTTATTGCCGCAGCTCTGAATGAAATCTGCCCTGTGATACGGTTTTCTCTGTTCAACAAATTAAGCTTGCATATGCAGCATTGTAATTAAAATGATTGGTAATGAGAATGAAGACTGAAGTGGAATCGTCTGACGTTGAATTTGCAGACCTGCTTCCACCTATGAATCCATTTAAATGTTGGATCTTGTTCTTCCTAATGGCTTGGCAAAGTCCCTAGCTCGCCAATTCCATCATTGGAAATATGACGAACCGGTTCAGGGTGAATTGAGTTGTAAATTGAATTAATTTGGAGACTACCGAATAGCATTCGTTGGGGCATTAATTCCAAATGGTTCCAAAATCACTTTATAAGATCACAAGAATGTTACTTAGATGGATGAAAAACAACCCTTTCTATAAGGCTGCCTCTCTCAGAGGCGGATTTTGAGACTCTCCTGTCGTTTTGGACTTCGGTTTCCATCAGCCTCAATCAGCACAACCAGCAATGGCAGACGTAGTTCAAAGGATCGGTCACACATGTTCCCTTACACAATAGTGGGTTTAATCTCACTTTTACACAGGCCCTTACAGATTGTACAGGTAGTCCTTGACTTATGACCACAATTGGGACCAGAATTTCCATAGCTAAGCAAGGTCGTTGTTAAATACGTCACAACCGATTTCACAATCTTTTTTGTCATGGTTGTGAAGCAAATTGCTGCAGTTGTTAAGTGAATCATGGGGGTGGTTAAACGGATCTGACTTCCCCATTGACTTTGCTTGTCAGAAGCCACCTGGGAAGGTTGCAAATGGCAATCAGGTGACCCTGGGGCCCTGCAACTGTCCTAAGTACCTGCCAGTTGCCAAGCACCAAAATTTTGATCATGTGACTGGGGATGCTCTGAGAGTTGTAAGTGCAAGGATGGGTCGAAAGACACTCTTTTCCGTGCTGTTGTAACTTTGAGAGGTCCTTAAATGAACGGCTGTAAGTCGAGGACTACCTGTCAAAGCAATCTTTTCAGGTATAACTGTCAAAGTGCTGCCAAATTTATATTGAGGAAGAAAGACATCGGACATTTGAGAATTGCTGGTATTCAGTGTCTCTATTCAGTGTCTGTATCTAAACCTGAGGAATTTGGAAGAAGTGGAAATCGCTTCTGTTCATAGCTTTCTCCCTCTTCTCAGGCTATGAAAGGTTTAAATATGGGTGTAAATAAGGCCAATAAGAAGGATAAGGAAATAAAGGAATTCACAGAATCCTTAATAGCACATGCCTATTCAAAGGAGAATAGGATAGGATAGGATAGGATAGGATAGGATAGAGCAGTGATGGCAAACCTTTTAGAGACTGAGTGCCCAAACTGCAACCCAAAACCCACTTATGCACCGTCGAGTGCCGGGTGGGTGTGGCCCATTGGCTGGGTGTGGCCAATTGGGTGGGCATGGCCCATTGGGTGGGCGTGGCTGCGGTGGTAACGGCAGACTGGGTGGGACTAAAAGGCTCAATCAATCAATTCCAACTTTGCAAGATCTTTTTTTTCCCCGCGAGAAGTTGAAATTGACTGATTGAACCTTTTTTTTTTTTTTTGCACACGGCGGCGGAAGCCTAAAGTGAAAAGGTTTTATAAAACCCAGCTGAAGGCCTAGGACTGGGGTGACGGCACGCGTGCCCACAGAGAGGGCTCTGAGTGCCGCCTCTGGCACCCGTGCCATAGGTTCGCCACCACTGGGATAGAGAAGAGAAGAGAATAGAATAGAATAGGATAGGATAGGATAGGATAGGATAGGATAGAATAGAATAGAATAGAATAGAATAGAATAGAATAGAATAGAATAGAATAGAATAGAATAGAATAATATAGGATAGAATAGAAGGGAATGGAATGGAATGGAACTAGAACTAGAACTGAAAGATTGTAAATGAACCTTCTTCATGACTGGCAGCTTTTGATACAACTACAAAACAGATACAGGATATGAGAGAGTAGAGTTTTATTTTTTTCCCTATTGGTGCTTTCACTCACAGGAAACCATTTTTTTTTTTTCTTAATCCATAAGACTTAGATTGGAGGCAGCGCTGAAACTTTGTGCCTCTGACATTCTACAAACTGTCTGCAATCTTGAAACGTTTTGCTGACTCACCACCGAGAAAGCATCTGCCGCAAAGGCCAACAGGCTTGATTCTTGATTCTGATTTTGGAGTATCAGTTCCCAGCTGGATTCTCTTTGGGGAAAATAAATTAGGTTTCTTGCTTAATTGTTGAGATGAGCTTTTTGTTTGTTGTCTGTTTGCAGACAGGATTGCATAATTACACTGGTCCATTTCTCTAGGTGGGGAACTCATTTCTTTTCCTCAACAGACTGCCTGCCAACCATTTTATCTTGCAGAACACCTGGCACTATACACACACATACACACACACACACATACACACACGTATGTTTATATGTATATGTTATATAATTGGTTCAGAGAATTCTATCTTCTATGCCTGTTTCCCTGCAACCACCAGGAAAAAAAAGACTTTAGCTACTCAGTGACACTTTACCTAAAATAATAATAAAATTTTTTTTTTAATTTCCATCATACTTTTATTTATAGGAGCCCTGGTGGCACAGTGGTTAGAATGCAGCATTACAGGCTAAATGTGCCCACAGCCAGGAGTTCAATCCTGGACCGGCTCAAGGTTGACTCAGTCTAAGTGGTATTGCTATTAGGATCAACCAAAAATTACAAGCATTTGATTTCTCCAGAACTTTTCATCAGGCAGGATCTTATGAAAATCAAGGGGTGAGGAAGTTGCTAGAAAACAAATCCATACACTTTAGAAGTTAGAATGCAGCATTACAGGCTAAATCTGCCCACAGCCAGGAGTTCAATCCTGGACCGGCTCAAGGTTGACTCAGCCTTCCATCCTTCCAAGGTTGGTAAATTGAGAATCCAGATTGCTGAGGGCAATATGCTGACTGTGTAAACTGCTTAGAGAGGGCTGTAAAGCACTATAAAGTGGTATATAAGTCTGCTATTGCTATTGCTATTGCTAGTGCTATTTTATTTCTTTATTAAATTTGTATGCCATCCATCTCTCTACCGAGCAACTCTGGACAGTTTACAACATCCTAAAAACAAAAATACAAAACTTTCAAACTCTAAGCATTAAAAATTAACAAAAAATTAAACAAGTTTCAGACTTGCAAGATTCTGTTACCATATCCTTACAATAAAAGTACAGTTACTCATGATTTTCCTGTCTGAATTATCTTGAAGGACTGACATAAAGCCAAGAGAGCTACTGCAACAAATTTTATTAAAACCAACTAGAGCTTGTAATCTATCTATCTATCTATCTATCTATCTATCTATCTATCTATCTATCTATCTATCTATCTATCTATCTATCTATCTATCTATCTATCTATCTATCTATCTATCTATCTATCTATCTATCTATCTATCTATCTATCATCTATCTCTACCTACCTATCTATCTATCTATCTATCTATCTATCTATCTATCTATCTATCTATCTATCTATCTATCTATCTATCTATCTATCTATCTATCTATCTATCATCTATCTATCTATCTATCTATGTATCTATGTATCTATCTATCTATCTATCTATCTATCTATCTATCTATCTATCTATCTATCTATCATTATCATCTATCATCTCTCTCTGTCTCTCCATCCATCCATATCATCCATCCATCCATCCATCCATCTGTCTCTCTCTCTGTCATCACAATATCTATCATCTCTCTCTCTCTCCATCCATCTATCCATCATCTATTATCTATCTATCTATCTATCTATCTATCTATCTATCTATCTATCTATCTATCTATCTATCTATCTATCTATCTATCTATCTATCTATCTCTACCTACCTACCTATCTACCTACCTATCTATCTATCTATCTATCTATCTATCTATCTATCTATCTATCTATCTATCTATCTATCTATCTATCTATCTATCTATCTATCATTATCATCTATCATCTCTCTCTGTCTCTCCATCCATCCATATCATCCATCCATCCATCCATCCATCCATCCATCCATCTGTCTCTCTCTCTCTGTCATCACAATATCTATCATCTCTCTCTCTCTCCATCCATCTATCCATCGTCTATTATCTATCTATCTATCTATCTATCTATCTATCTATCTATCTATCTATCTATCTATCTATCTATCTATCTATCTATATCTACCTACCTACCTACCTACCTACCTATCTATCTATCTATCTATCTATCTATCTATCTATCTATCTATCTATCTATCTATCTATCTATCTATCTATCTATCATTATCATCTCTCTGTCTCTCCATCCATCCATATCATCCATCCATCCATCCATCCATCCATCCATCCATCCATCTGTCTCTCTCTCTGTCATCACAATATCTATCATCTATCATCTCTCTCTCTCCATCCATCTATCCATCGTCTATTATCTATCTATCTATCTATCTATCTATCTATCTATCTATCTATCTATCTATCTATCTATCTATCTATCTATCTATCTATCTATCTTCTATCATTTATCTACCTATCTATCTTTTTTTTAAGTTTTATTATTTTTTTAACAGAGTTCAATAATAGTTATTCAACAAAAGCGTGTTGTCTGAGTATCTTATTCACTAATACAAATTAAATTCCTAATCCCTAAATCCTTTCTCTAACCATTGATAAAATAGGTCCCAAGTTTGAAAATATTCTGTTTCTTCTTTTTCTTTCAACCTTAAAGTAAGTCTGTCCATTTCCGCACAGTCTAATATTTTTTTTGATTATTTCTTCTTCTGGTGATATTTCTTTGTTCTTCCAATGTTGTGCAAATATAATTCTTGCCACTGTTATCACATGTAGAATCAAATATGTACTTTGCTTATCAAGTTTTTCTGGCATTATACCCAGTAAAAAAAATTCAGGTTTATAATCTATGTGTTTCTCTTAACATTTTTTCTAACCAAGTGTGGATTATTGCCCAATATCTCCTTGCTTTAACTCATGTCCACCATATATGATAATAAGTACCTGGTTTGTGTTTACATTTCCAACATTTCTCTGACATATTTTTAAACATTTTTGCTAATCTTGTTGGTGGCAAATGCCATCTATAAAACATTTTATATAAGTTTTCTTTGTATGAAGCTGACATTGTCTATTTATAGTTTCTTTCCCACAAACTTTGCCACTTTTCTAAGTCTATATTATATCCAAAATTCTTTGCCCATACTATCGTTATCTACTTATCTATCTTACTGCTGGCTGCAGGCTTTGTCTGCCTCATTAGTGTCAAAATCTGAACCAGCTCATTTCTCTAAACAGGTGTATCTTAAAACCTGCCAAGATAGAGAAGCTGCAGGTGCATTTGGCATCCAGTTTCATCAAATATGCAAGACTAATCAAAGAGTGGCTTCCCATTCCTGTAGACTGAAAACAAACCAGGACAAAACAGAAATGAATAACTGCCTGGGCTACATTAAGTCACCAAGAGCCTAACTTAAGTGGCCAGCCTGTAGGAGAAGAAGAGGTAGAGCCTGAGAGCGGTGTCAAGAGAGGAATCAATCTAGAGTCATTACATTCCCACAAACAATCCAATTCAATCCCCCCCCCCTGAATTCCATTGACTCTTATCTAGCACCACTTTAGTTTTGACCATTAGTTGACTAGATTCTTGTGCAGGGTTCTTCAAACTTGGTCCTTTTATGACTTGTGGACTTCAAATCCCAGAATTCCTCAGCCAGCATGCCTGGCTGAGGAATTCTGGGAGTTGAAGTCCACAAATCATAAAAGAGTCATGCTTGAAGACCCCTGTTCTTGTGCATAGGCTTGTTAATGTGTGGTCCTGATTATTTGCACCTGACACAGCCTTATTGCTGATACAGAATGGCAACAACTGGAAGAATTCTTAAGGAAAAACCAAAACTTTGGTTTTGCAGAGACCTCGTTTGTGTCATTTCAGAAGTACAGCTGAGATTCGCCCAATTCTAAGTTAATCATAACAAATAAAGAAAAGATGCTTCAGTTTTTTAATTCCAGAATTTACCAGCTTGTTTTAAATGCCAAGGGTTCTTCAAAAGCTATTCCTTATTACAAAAACATTCCTGTTAACAGTTTTATTTTTATTTTATTTTTTTATCCCCTGTTAATGAATCACTAATTGTAGAGGCTGTATTGCTTTTTAAACATATACCGATGCCTAACTGTGAATTAGCAGTTATTCTATGATCCCCCGTGGCTGCTTTTGCTACATAACAATAGAGAAGTATAAAAAGTATACCAAACTAAAGATGGAGTGCAGAATGGAAAAATAACGCAAGACAGTACTAACAGAGCATACATACAGAGTGTAGAAAATGTACTATCCTTAAATCTTGGAAAACAAGTATTCGTACTGGGTGAAGAAATCAACCTGCTGATTTTAAAAATAATTCCAGCTACGACGCCTCTGAAAATAAATTTGACATATGGGTATGGGGTATGATGGGAGGTTTATTTCAAAGCTACTGATGGGGTGCATCAAATGCCTTGCACAGAGATATAAAAGTGCCCAGTCACGAATTCCACTGGATTTTGCTCCATCTAGATTTCAAACAAAACCTATTGGCATTTATTTTTCTATGATCAAAAATGAGTGGGAGGAAAAAAGAGAAATACATTACAGACAAACAGCAGTCTTGAAGTTTAAAAAGAGACATCACATTGAGGAAATTTGCATTTTAAAAATCTGCGTTGGGGGAATTTATCTGCCAGCGAAAGAAAGCAGATTTGCATTATTATTATTTTTAAAAGAAAGTCTTTGAACAATTTATAGGAGAGAAGCAATTTATAGGAGAGAAGCAACCTGGAACTGAGGAGAAACTTCCTGACAGTTAGAACAATTAACCAGTGGAACAACCTGCCTCCAGAAGCAGTGAATGCTCCAACACTGGAAGTTTTTAAGAAGAGACTGGACAGCCATTTGTCCGAAATGGTATAGGGTTTCCTGCCTGAGCAGGGGGTTGGACTCGATGACCTCCAAGGTCCCTTCCAACTATTATTATTATTATTATTATTATTATTATTATTATTATTATTATTATTATTATTATTATTATTATTATTATTATTATTATTATTATTATTATTATTATTATTATTATTATTATTATTATTATTATTATTATTATTATATAGCTGCCCAACCACCCATTTCACAATGCAGTGACTCTAAAAAAAGTGTAGGATCAAAACCAAAATTCCAGAATACCAGTTGGAAACAGTCCTAGACTGGAACCAAACAGATCAGCTAACAGGGCTCCCTTAATCTCCTGGCCCAAAGGTCTGGGAGGAAATAGCCAGGTTTTAATGCCTCCCAAAACAGCAATGGAGTCAGGAATCAATCAGTCAATTCCACTTTATAATGCTTGGTAGGACCATTCTTGGAACACTGCATCCAGTTTTGGTTGCCATAATGTAAAAAAGATGTTAAGACTTCAGAGAAGAGCAACAAAAATGACTAGGAGACTGATGGCTAAAACATATGAAGAACGGTTGCAGGAATTGGGTATGTTTAGTTTAATGAAGAGAAGGACTAGGGGGTGACATGATAGCAGTGTTCCAATATCTCAGGGGTTGCCACAAAGAAGAGGGGGTCAACCTATTCTCCAAAGCACCTGAAGGCAGGACAAGAAGCAATGGACGGAAACTAATTAAGGAGAGAAGCAACTTGGAACTAAGGAGAAATTTCCTGACAGAACAATTAATCAGTGGAAGAACCTGCCTCCAGAAGTTGTGGGTGCTCCAACACTAGATGTTTTTAAGAAGAGATTGTCTGAAATGGTATAGGGTTTCCTGCCTGAGCAGGGGGTTGGACTAGAAGACTTCCAAGGCCCCTTCCAACTCTGTTATTATTCTATTATTCTAGATCTTCAGGAGGATGCTGTTCCATAGAACAGACACTTCAAAATATGTTGCTTTTCAGAATGAGATGAGTGGCAAACTAGATGATTGATAGATAGATAGATAGATAGATAGATAGATAGATAGATAGATAGATAGATAGATAGATAGATAGATAGATAGATAGATAGATAGATAGATAGATAGATAGATAGATAGATAGATAGATAGATAGATGTAGGTAGGTAGGTAAGTAGGTAGGTAGATAGATAGATAGATAGTTAGATAGATAGATAGATAGATAGATAGATAGATAGATAGATAGATAGATAGATAGATAGATAGATAGATAGATAGATAGATAGATAGATAGATGTCATTGGTTTTATAAAGGGGAGTTAAAATGCTCTTGTACCTTATGAAATATTGTGCGAATTTCATAATTAATTTAGTTTTTTAAAAAATGTGCCCCCCAAAATTAGCAAATTGAAACATTACCTTAGTTTGATGTATTGTAATAACTAGTTAAACTGTTAACAGAGAGTTCTTACCAGCCAGGATCCACCTTTCGGCTACTGATCTCCGCCGTAATGCTATTCCTGCTCCTTCAGAGATGTCTAGCTTGCCATATTCTCATTGGAAGTGAAACTTTTGTATAGGCAATAGTACGTTGAATTTTTAGTGATCTTTACATTGCCATTTTATAGCATTTTATATTTTCACCATGTTTAAGAGAAATATTATGACAAAAAAAAACCCCAAAAAACCACTCAGCCCATATTTGTCCACTTCATTCAGGCTGTAGAATTAAGTTTATACAGTTTAACTGTGTATAGAATTTTGAAGATTCCAGACTGTAAAATCTAATAGTTTGTTTGTAGGATAAAAGCTTCAGGTTTTCTTTTTGATCAACCCAATCATACTGTGGATAGAAGTACACAGATGAGACCCCCTTGAATCTAAGGTGGTATGATTGAGTGATTGAGTGATTGAGTGAGTGATTAAGTGATTATGAATCATTGTCAGTGTTAACTCTTAATGGTTTAAGAGTTAGATTTTCTCCATGACAATTTGTTCCTACCTTGGTCTTTCAGGTCTTTAAAAGAAGCAAGACTATGTTAGGGAACCATAAACCATCAAGGTTCATCTTAGCCACTCTGGAGTTACCTAGAAAACATTTGAATTTTTTTGTTTATTTTTTTATTTTTGTATTTCTGTTTTGTTTTTGATTGAACAGGTATTTCTGAAAATCATGTTTATACACCTTGCTTGCTTAGTTTTCCTGCTGAAGATAAACTTTGAAACTTCTTGATTGAATGGTAGTATCTAATACTGTTGTTATTGTGAAATTTATTACAGTTGTCCACACCCAAAAATCTGTAATGTTGCAAGGTTGCCATCAGAACAAATTTTCTATTGCAGGGATACAATGTAGAGAGATCTTACCTGATAAACCGTGGTTAAGCATTAGCTCAGTTCAGGTGTTAAAACATCCCCCAAAACTGTTGGAAAATTACAGAGGGTTCATTTGTACGCAGCACACTCCAAGTCAACTCATGTGCCACTCAGTATCTAGCAGCTTCTGATGCTCCTATGTGCAGGTCTTAAATTAGTAGCTCATTAACTAGCCTTGTTTGACAGCATCATCCAAACTTGCAAGTTGCCCCCAATCTTCTCATCTAAAATCCTTTAATTGGAGATTGCATACATGGAAGATCCTGTTGCCTGCTCTGCATTGTGTTATGGCTGAGTGGGAGCAGTTAACATCACACTTGGATATCACACTTAATTAGATCAGCTAAAGACCCAGCAGATGTATTTGTACCATACACTAAGTTTGGCTAATGACTCTGCATGTTGGGTGAAGGCAGTCCACATTTATTGTTTAGCATATTGCGCAAAGTGAGTAAACGGGTCACTTTAGTTAAATGTGCTATTGAAACTCAGGGAGAGAGGGAGGGAGGGAGGGAGGGAGGGAGGGAGGGAGGAAGAAAGGAAGGAAGGAAGGAAGGAAGGAAGGAAGGAAGGAAGGAAGGAAGGAAGGAAGGAAAAGCCATAGTAAAGCCATAGTAATACATAAGATCTGGGTATCTCCAATAAATTATCAGTTTTAGTGCCATGCAAAGCAAATGACTTCCTTACTATGAAACCACCTCTCTTCACTTTGCCTTAGAAAGACAGTAATTTAAGAGTTCATGTGTAGAGGGAGACCGTCCTAACTTAGAATGACTGGGTGACCTCAGAAAGTTTCCAAAGGGAAAATACATACACAATTGTTTATCACAAATAGTTTCCTCTTAAATGTGAACAATTTTCTGCAAAGGCGGTAACATTTCGACCAAGTATAAAATTGTTTGAGAGAGAGAGACAGAGACAGAGAGAGAGAGATTCTTATTTTGTGCTTTGCTCTTATAACCAAAACTGATTTGCCAAACTCTTGGCACCTTTTTGATTGTATGTCTGCTTACTTTATTTTTCCTTTAGAGTGATTATATCGGGCAAGGTCACAGAATCTAGCCAATCTTTTCAAAAATCTAATACTAATGAAATCTGGCTAATAATTGGATAAGAGACCACCAAGAGATCACAGTACTGTTGTCTAGATTAGAAAATTGAAAATATAACCTGGAAGAAGGTATTGGCAAGCCATTTCTGCACTGCTGCCAAGAAAACTACAGATTCTTGCCAATAAAATCTGGAATCAAATTCAATTTGACCTTTAAAGTAATTAAATGTGTCTTAAGTACATGACTTTGTACTTCTATTTATACTTACAGATGAATATTTTTAAAGTTTTCCATTTTTATTTCAACTTTATTTCAAACAAAACAGAAAGCTGAGGTGGTTATTATGAGGGAAAAGCTACAGCATGCTTGTACTTTTATATTTCATTAAATTCTCCTTCTAAAAAAACTCTTTCTCCCTTTTTTACCGAATTGAATGTGCTTCAAATAGACATGGCAGGGAAGGGAAGGGAAGGGAAGGAAAGGAAAGGAAAGGAAAGGAAAGGAAAGGAGAAAGAAAGAAAGGAAGAAAGAAAGAAAGAAAACGAAAGGAAGGAAGGAAGGAAGGAAGGAAGGAAGGAAGGAAGGAAGGAAGGAAGGAAGGAAGGAAGGAAGGAGCTCATCTCAAAAAACCTTTTTTAGGAAGCAAAGACATTTAATTGGGGGTGGATTTCATAAAATGGATCTCCTTAATTTGGATTCTACCCTTGAGACAGAATGCTTCTTCAGTTCAAGAACTGAACTGAAAACCGAAGAAGCTTCTTGGATGAGAATCAAATATTTTTCAGGGGGGGGGGAAACCCAAGGAAGCCCAGTTGCCTTTTGGAGAAGCACCTTTGAGACAACCATGACTTGGATGACTTGAGAATCTCCATAGACCTTTGCCCAGGATGGCAACGTGAATGTATCTAGGATTTGAATTTGACTGTGCCGCCCCAAGGCTCTTGTCCCACTTAACTCAGACGTCTGCAATATTGACCTGGAACCATGTTGCTATCATGCCAAACCAGGAAAAGACCCAGATCCTTCCAGAAGGCCTTGAAAGGGAAGGGATGGTTGCCCAAAACACCCTTTCAGTTCATATCTCTTTCCTGCTGGGAAGATAGGCTGCTTTTTCAACAAAACCCTGGGCTTTGGCCTCCAGCCACTCTGATGCAGGACCCTTGAAAATAAAAATATTGCTAGAAGATGGAACTTTAACCTGTAGCTTGCTATCTTCGAAGGTTTTTATTAAAATATTAAAAATTGCAATACGGTGGACAAGAGGCCATGTTATCTACTCCTACCAGAGATAATAATTGCTCAGGCTAAAGAGGGATCTATGTAGCCCTGTTCAGAGAGCTGCAACACACAGCGATTGCTTCTGACAGCTTATTTCTCTACTTCAGTTAATCTGCCATCGTTGACTTTACTGTATTTATTTATTTATTTATTTATTACAATTAGGGAATGCTTCCTTCCTTTAACTTCGGTGTCTGGAAAGGTATTTGGTTAATGGACCCAGCTAGGTATAAAGTTTGTGAACTGGCCACCTTATTCATGGATTATTTCAGTGTCCAGCTGCAGCCCTAAAGCCAATGCTGGGTTAACCGTTCATAGGAGATGATTGTATGTTGCTGATGTGGTGAGGCGCAAAGCATAATTTGAGTAGCCGTCCTTCAAAAAAAATGGTGTGGCCTGAAATGTCGCATCGGGTCTATTACCCCTGCTGTCAAGCTCAGCATATTTTGTGGTGCTGGAATACACAATTCTAAAAACATACAGGTTTTAAGTGCCAGTAATGATATATTTGAAGAAGAACCAATAGATCCAAATGGGGAAATGAAATTCTGGTCTTCAGCCTGGAAGGAAAAATTGACAATTTTTGTTTTTTTGGCCCAGTAGATTTGATTAGATTTCGTTTAGGCCAGACCGGGCTTCAAGAGGAGAAAGACCTGAAGAGAATGTCAAGCACAGAAAATCAGGAGTCGAGACAGTTCAAATGAATGTATAGGTTTATTGCAAGCTTGAAGCTCTCTACAAGAATCTGAACTACAAACGGTCAAGGCAAATTGGCGGTAGACAAGAGCCAATGGAATTCAAGGTGGGCTGGACTTAGATCTCTTGTGAGCACCAAGGGACTCAAGACTGATGACGCATTTGACTCCTCCCTCAGGCTCAGCCTGGTCATCTCCAACACTGACAGTCATGTTGATGCAAAGCTCTTTCATTGATCTTGAGAGAAAGTCAAGTAGTTGCCTATTTGCTAAAGAACCACAGTTATATGCTTTCTTAAGTGTGAAATATTGACTTGTATTTTGAATTTCAGACATATTTTGTCCAATATTGAAGCATTTTGTGTGTACGTGGAAGTGTTCCTGAGAGCAAGAATATGATTGGCAAACCTAGTTTTGTGACTATAATAGAAGGGAGATTTATGTTCATGCAATTTATTATAGGCATAGATTGGGAAAGCTTAGCACCTAGCTAACTACATCTGACTAGGAAGAATCAAAATGCAAGCACTCTACACATGTATGCTTGGAAAAGATGGCGTAAGGCAGAGATCTCCCAGACCAGTATTTTTCAAATTTGGCAACTTTTAGATATGTGGAGAACTTCAACTCCCAGAATTCCCCAGCCAGCATGCATCTACAATGGCTGACTCATGATTTCTCCCTTCCCTGCTAAATTTAGACTAGTTTGTAACAAACTTTTAAAATGAATATTTAATTGACACAAACATGCTGATGACTACACTTAGCAGAAAGACAGATGTCAACTATTATGCAGAATGCAAAACATGATTTGAGGCACAGAATTAGGACTTTAAAGTTTGTGATAATACTTGATGAAATCTCAAGTATCAGAGTCATCTGCAAAATAAAATGTTCAATCAATTAGAGCAATGTTTCTCAACATTAGCAGGTTTAAGATGTGTCAAGGACTTCAATTCCCAGAATTCCCCAGCTGGCATGCATCTAAAATGGCTGATTCATGACTTCTCCCTTCCCTGCTAGACTTTACTAGTTTGTAATAGACTTTTTAAAATGAATATTTAATTGACACAAACATGCTGATGATTGCATTTAGCACAAAGACATACAGATCAAGTATTGTGCAGAGTGCAAAACTTGATTTGAAGCACAGGAGTCATTTTCTTGAGAATTAGGGCTTTTACGTTTGTAGTGAAATTTCAAAAGTCACAGTCATTGCAAAATAAAATGTTCAATCATTTAGAATAGTGTTTCTCAATCTTGGCGATTTTAAGATGTGTCAACATCAATTCTTTGGGGTTAATTTAATCTATGGGAGAATGATGTCCCAAAATGACATGATAGCAGTGTTCCAATATCTCAGGGGCTGCCACAAAGAAGAGGGAGTCAAGCTATTCTCCAAAGTGCCGGAAGGCAGGACAAGAAGCAACGGATGGAAACTGATCAAGGAGAGAAGCAACCTAGAACTAAGGAGAAACTTCCTGACAGTTAGAACAATTAACCAGTGGAACAACCTGCCTCCAGAAGCGGTGAATGCTCCAACACTGGAAGTTTTGAGACTGGACAGCCATTTGTCCGAAATGGTATAGGGCTTCCTGCCTGAGCAGGGGGTTGGACTACATGACCTCCAAGGTCCCTTCCAACATTATTATTATTATTATTATTATTATTATTATTATTATTATTATTATTATTATTATTATTATTATTATTATTATTATTATTATTATTATTATTATTATTATTATTATTATTACTATTACTATTACTATTATTATTATTATTATTATTATTATTATTATTATTATTATTATTATTATTATTATTACTCGGGGGCACCACAGAAAAAGCTCACTTTCTGGGTCCCACATAATGGCACTTCTACACTGATGGGACCCATAATATGCCTCTTGTGCCAGATATTCTGGAGCAGCTAGAAATGATTAGGGAGAAGGAGTCCTGCAAATAACCATGCCATCTTTAGACATGACCATCAAGATCTTGACTTTGGATCCAGAAGTCTACTGGTATTAGTGCATTTCATGGACTAATGTGTGAAAGGAGAGGTGCTCATAAACTTCCTGTGATTCCACGTTCTGAACCAGATGCAGCTTTTGGATGGTCTCCAAGGGCAGATCCATGTGGAGTATATTACAGTATTTCCTGTGGGAGGTGACTAAGATATGAGTGGCTATGATCAGAACCTTTCAATCCAATACAATCTTTCTCAGAGGCTTTGCACAAGGTATTTGCTGCCTGAGGCAAAGGAAGAGGTGGTAGCACTTTTTCCCATCCTATTTAAATTATCTTTGAGTTCAACCATAATGAAGGGATGACATCCCTCCCTCTCCACCTAAGGTCAGCAGGTTAAATTATATATATAACATACATGAACCAATCTGCCTACATTTTGCCACCATGCCCTTCTCTAGAATCTGTTGCCTGAGAACATCAGCACAATTTGTCTAAAGAGAGGACGAGCAATGCTTGCATCACACTCATTTTTCACAAAATTACCACATCTCCATCCTGAAGTGTCCATAATACGGGACAATAGTTCATTTATTGCATACATTTTTATGTACTATTCATTTCTGCAAAATCTGAGATGTTGATTGCAGTCAAGACTAAGAAGTCAGCAGAGAAACAAATTTGGTCCTTAATTACAACCAGTGATTGCGAAGGTCTCATTCATTTTCTTCTTTATGTTCTTCTTTATGTTATCTTCTTTCTTTGATTCATTTAAAAATTCCATTATTGATTGGCAATGGGGGGGGTTTGTTATTTTTAATTAGATTCTTTCTTAACCTGTATATGTTAAGTCCCTTGAACCTTTCTAGAGCTCATGGCAATTTCTTCGCTTGACAGACACTTTTCCTTATTATGTAAGTTAGCAAGAAGCTAGAGACCATGTCAGAGATGTTGATGAATTTTGACATTTCTTTGGAACTTGTGACTTAAGTTATAAAGAAACTGATGAGATGAGAACAAGGGAATCAAACTGTCTAACCTCATTATTTGTTCCCCATGCAAACAATCTGAATCAATTAGAATATAATGCATTTGCTCTGAGAGAACTTCGATTTAGTAAAGGAAGAAAGTTCTAGGGGCAAAATCTTTAAATGCCGAAGTAAAAGGAATTCCTGTGCTTCAATAAATTTGGAGATAACGCTGGATTAATAATAGTACATGCCCTAGATACAGTGCTCTGAAAACTTTTCTAAAGAAATCTTGAGATATCTTCAGAGCAAAGTAAGGAATCATAGAACCTGAAAAACATGTTGAGGCCATCGTGTTTAACCTCTGCTCCACACAAGAATCCAAATTAAAGCCTCCTCCAGAAGCTCAAAGTTACTTAAAGTGTTCATTTTATCTGCACAATAACTGCCCTGTAAAGTAGGTTGGGCTCAGGTAGAATCAATGGCTCAAAATCATCCAGGAATTTCTATGGCTGAAGTAGGACCTGGACGTCTGTCATCCTAGCCTAACACCTTAACCATGCCATATTATTGAACATCCTTACTAATACCCTGCTTTGAATCTGTTCTACTTTATCTGAATCCATTCTAAAATGTGGTGTTAATTGACATGAGGTTTGTGACAGGGTGAAGCAGTGCAGAATACTAATCGCCAGCATGGTATAGGAGTGATGTGTTTGACTAGGACTAGGAGAACCAGCAAAAATTGTGAAGAAAAGTTTCATCCAATTTCATGTGAATATTGCCACGATACTAGAAGATAATGAAATGGTGTTCATTGATCTGAAAATCAGATCCTGCACGAGGAGGAGGCAGCCATTAACAGAGTCTACAAGGGTCTCACATCGTCCACAAAATATAAACGTGAAGGTATATTTTAAAAGAATATATAAATTTGATGACATTGAGTACAACAGGAATGTGTTAAGGATAGCCCGCCTTTTAAAAAAACATCCATCAGAAAAAGTGACATGCTGTATTTTCTAAGGGCAATTTCTACACTAAAGTCATAAGATCAGTGAAGTTACAGTACTATTTCTGTACTGAGATCACAAGATTGTTGCAGATTAAAGGATTAGTGAAAACTGCATTTGGCTATAAAGAAACATTCCTAGTAGTTCAATGTGTTTAAAGTGCTTTAAAAAAAAAAAGGCAGTAGAATAATAGAATCGAAAAACTTCATGAAAGGGAACCTATCTCCATGTTTATGGGTCCACTGTTAAACTGCTATGATAGTTATGGACTTTCTGTGATTTAATTGGCTTAGGGGTTAAGGCGCCAGGTTACAAACCAGGAGAGTGGGAGTTCTAGTCCTGCCATAGACATGAAAGGTGGCTGAGTAATTATGGGCTAATCACCAGGAGACAGTGAATTCTAGTCCCTTCTTAGCCTGCCTTCTGGAGTTGTGGGCGCTCCATCACTGGAGGTTTTAAAAAAATAGACTGGACAACCATTTGACCAGGATGGTTAAAGTCTCCTTGACCTTAAGCAGGGGGCTGGACTAGAAGATCTCTGTGGTCCTTTCCAGCCTTAGGATTCTATGTTCTGTTTCCAACAGGGACTTTGTCTGTGATTTTCTCTATACAAAATATGGATTGCAGCACTGCATTCCACCCTCTTTCCAGTTCCTTGCATTCATTTTATTCTGGAACTCAAGGGCTTTGAAATAAACAGCACGGGTTTCCTTCCTGTGTATCATCCCAGAAGCACTGGAACAACTGAAGCAGTTTACTAACAGTAGCTTCATTGCTGTTACTCAGTGTGTTGTGGTCTGCAAAAACACCTGCAGAAGCTCTCTCGCTGAAGCAATTTGTCTTTGCGGAATATTTGGCACCTGGGATCAAGAAGGTCAGCTTAATGAGAGCAAATGAGACACAAGGAAGGTGTGTTGTATTGGAGCCTTTATTTTTTTTATCAATATCATCAGGGATCCTGCCACATTTGTGGCTATTTACTTTAAATCACTCCTAATTAAAATGGCTGGCTTTCTGCCATTATTTCTTTTCTCAAGGTTTCCTATTTACTGGAATGGTATTAATCACTGGATAACAAGAGCCAGATTAGGACTTGTTTACAGTTGTGTATCCTGTTCCTGCTTTCATGTGCTCCCTCCAAATTTTGGCTGCATCGCAAATTATTACAGCACCTATCGTACAGTATATAAGATAATTTTACAGAGCAATGGAAATCAATGTTAGGTCTCTGAATAGAGTACATTCCAACAGCAGGAGGAAAATGCCAGACTAATTTAAACAGAAGAAATGTTAGAGGTCAAAAAATCCCAAGGTCTAGAATGCCAACTCCTGACCAAATGCAATTTCAAAGAATTAATCAGAAGTTAAAAGGAGTTGGAAACCTCAACGTTTGGTAATTCCAAGGGGCTTTCTTCTGTCCAAGATCAAGCAAAACAATAGATTGTATTTGTATGAGTTACGTTATTACATTAAATTAGATTACTTAAAACTGTAGCAGATTCTACTCACTCCACACTCACATTGAATCCTGCATTAATTTTATAGGTTTGCACTGTACATTGAATCATAAATCATACACATTTGTATTATGTAACAACCAGTTTGGTGTAATGCTTAATGTGCTAGCCTGAAAACCAGGAGACGATGAGTTCTAGTCCCACCTTAGGCACATAAGCTGACTGGGTGACTTTATGCCAATCACCAGAACACGGTGAATTCTAATCCCATTTTAGGCATGAAAGACAATTGGGTAATTTTGGGCCAATTACCAGCAGACTGTGAATTCTAACCCTTCCTTAGGCATGAAAGCTGACTGGGTGGTTTTGGCCAGTCACTCACTCACTTCATAAGGTTGTGGGGGAAAGAGTAGGAAGGAATGTTATGTATGTTCACCACCTTGAGTTACTTACAAAATAATAAAAGCAGGGTAAAAAAAATCTAAACAGTAAAAATAAAATAATCTATCAGATTGGAATTTCCCAACACACCAAATCAAGAAGAACCTAATCAAGGCAAACACTAACCATGTTTAACATTCTGTATAGCTGCATCCATCAGATCTTTATCTGATCTAGTTAATAAAGTTTTATGAATACAGCCAAAGAGCTAAACTAAGGAGTCTCCAAAATCTTAAAGAGTTGGGGATTTGGCCATTACTATTCCTAAACCTTTTGAACAGGTCTCTCTTCACCAAGAAAATTGTACTTTACCCATTCTATGTAATCGGAATCAAGAACATATAAGCCTCTCCCTTTCTGGTGAGTTGATTTAAATTTAGTGTCTTTGTGCAAGGCTGCATTTATTATGTGGATAGCAATACCGAATGTTGTGATTCTTCCTGCATGTACCTATTTGAATCATAAAGACAGAATCTGTATGAATTGCTGGTGTTCTATAAAGGCATTGCTATATAGGCCAACATAGGTCCCTATGATTCTCTTTTTAGAGCATTCGGACTACCTTACAGCTCAGCCGGTTAGATAATTCAGTAAATCATGGACAAGGGCATTGTGTGAATTTACTGAGTCAAGTAGAGCATTGATCTGTCTAGTGCAATAAACCTATTTTTATGTTCATTAATCTTAAAAATCTTTTAGCTGGAGGGTTAATTATTGAATTTGGAACTTCAGAAGTGTGAAGAATAGGCAATAGGCTGTTTCTTCAGAGTGCTTTCAAAGGCTTCTCTAAAACATTGCCTCAAATTATTTTCCTCACTTGGCTTTTGTAGGTTTTATTGTTGTTGTTAGTTGCGAAGTCGTGTCTGACCCATCGCGACCCCATGGACAACGTTCCTCCAGGTCTTCCTGTCCTCTACCATCTTCTAGAGTCCATTTAAGCTCATGCCTACTGCTTCAGTGACTCCATCCAGTCACCTCATTCTCTGTCGTCCCCTTCTTCTATTGCCCTCAATCTTTCCCAACATTAGGCTCTTCTCCAGTGAGTCCTTCCTTCTCATTAGGTGGCCAAAGCTATTTATTATAGATCTACTTTCCTTTTAATAACAAAGCAGCCACCCAGTGAGTAAGGGATTATTCCCCCTCTTCTTTGATTTGACATATTCTTATATATTAAATTAGTTCAAGAATACAGGTTGTTGTTGTTGTTAGTTGCGAAGTCATGTCCGACCCATCGCGACCCCATGGACAACGTTCCTCCAGGCCTTCCTGTCCTCTACCATCTTCTGGAGTCCATTTAAGCTCACGCCTACTGCTTCAGTGACTCCATCCAGCCACCTCATTCTCTGTCGTCCCCTTCTTCTATTACCCTCAATCTTTCCCAGCATTAGGCTCTTCTCCAGTGAGTCCTTCCTTCTCATTAGGTGGCCAAAGTACTTGAGTTTCAACTTCAGGATCTGGCCTTCTAAAGAAAGAATACAGGTAGTCTTCAACTTACAATACTTCGTTTAGTTACATTCGAAGTTACAACTCCACGGAAAAAAAAGTGACTTATGACCGTTTTTCACACTTCTGACCGTTGCAGCATCCCCATGGTCACGTGATCAAAATTCAGATGCTTGGCAATTGACTCATATTTATAATTAATTGTTGCAGTGTCCCAGGGTCATGTGATCACCTTTTGCGACCTTCCGAGAAGCAAAGTCAGTGAGGAAGCCAGATTCGCTTAGCAACTGTGGCAAGAAAGGTTGTAAAATGAGGCAAAACTCACTTAACAACTGTTTCACTTAGCAGCAGAAATTTTGGGCTCAGTTGTGGTCATAAGTTGAAGACTCTCTGTACATTCCCTTAGGAATTTTTCCTAATGCCATGCCCTGTCTTTAAATTGATCTTGATGATGTCCGAGTTGCAGTTTAAGTTTTGTCTTGAGTGGGTATGCAACGGAATCTTTGGTACTGCCTACTGGAAACTGAGATTATGATTCCAGATGCCTCCAGATGAGATGTAGAAAAAATATTTATCTTGCTTTGTTTTCTTCCCTCACGTATTTGGGGGGTAGTCATCCCAGCCCTTGGACAGCCTCACCTGTTTCATGACGAATCATATTTTTCATCAGAGAAATTTTATTTTCCGTGTGTTGAGCACTGTGGCAAAACAAAAGAAAGAAAACATGGAATTTTCTGCACATCAGTGCAAGGAAAAACATGATAAAGTGGAATGATTAAAAAAAAAATAGCACCAGTGTGTTTGTATGTGTGTTTGTGTGTGCATAGATGCATACACCAAAGAAATGTTTTGTATATCTTCAGTATTTTGTCCATGTGCTCTTTCTGTACTTTTTTTTTCTGTGCATCTTATTTTTTATTAGATACTTGGTACATCATTATTTAGTTAAAGGTTGAAAATCCATTAAAACACACACATTTTTTTTTTGTAAATAGTTTTAGAGCTACTCTGCCCACGTAGGTACAAATAGAAGTACAATCCATGTGGAGGTACTGAGACAGAATACAATCACATGAACAAGTGTTAAGCATGACCTCTTTTATATTGGCAACCTACACTTAAATAAGAAGAACTTGTTGAAAAATATTTCACTGATCGTTTATTTTGGAAAGGAAACAAATGGTGGACTTGCCAGCTTAGAGGAAAGGAAAAATATTTGCCTCATTTGTTGAGCAGTAGACGTTTATTCTGCTTCTTCTATTCGTGCCACTAAGAAATTCATGTGGTTGCTTACAATGCATAACATAAAACTTTTCAGCAAAAGTGTTGTTCTTGTACATTTGAATCCTTGTAGAGACTTGTAAGAGGATAATGAGAGTTCTGGGGGGGGGGAACCCTGAGAAATTAAAGTAATAGAATATTATTTTCTATGGAGAGCATGGCCTTGATTTAACTATCATTGAATGTTATTCATTGTTAGAAGAGAATATTTGTAGGTCAGGGTTGAACTGTGAGGTCCTTGCTGCTCTCTGAGCTTGGTGGTTTTCTTGCAGACATTTCAGTACCAAACTTGGTAACATCATCAGTAAACAATATCCCAATCAAGGAATTACCAATGCAGACAAACAAGCTAATAATAAACAACAGCCTAATCAAGAAACCACCAAGACTATTCCCACCAACACTTGACAGGGCAAGCCTCTAGTTAATATATAAATATAAGCTCAAACCTGCACTCTGTTCTAGCATTGATGATGTTGCCTAGTTTGGTAATGAAACGTCTGCAAGAAAACCACAAGCTCAGAGAGCACCAAAGGCCTCACAGACATTCACTGTATTTGAAGTAAAAGATTTATTAGAGTATAGAAAAAACCCATCTCTGTCTAAAGAACATCTTAGAGGGAACAAAGCACAATGGAGACAGAAACTGGAATTCCTTTTGCTTAATTTAGTAGGCCAAGTGAGCTGCAGATACAGAACGGCTTATGAAGATCCTTCCTCTCATCTATCTATTTTTTTTTTTTTTGGTAATATATTTTATTGATTTTTTTTAAAACATAAATCACAATAATTGGTGAACAGTGTGCTGTCTGGGTTACATTTGCAAAACAATCATTAACAACTGATTTCTATAATCCATAATCCACATAATGGTTTTAGTTGATTTCCTCTTTTCCCAAAATATCCTCTTTTGCAAACATTGAGTTAATACAATTCTTATTGTTTTGATAAATAGCAAATATATATTTTTTCCCAATATTCCTAAAAATAATAATCACATCAATATAATATTTTTTTTCCTATCCAATCATTCTGGTTGCCTTAACATAGATCCTGTTACAGTCCTTATTTTAATTTGTTTCTCCCACCAAATTCTAGGTATTCTTACTGGTTAAGATTTTCTCAAAAATTAATTACATTTAAAAATTTAACTCTTTTTTTCCATATGAACCATCTCACACTTTTATATTTCTTAAGGAATAGATAAAACAATGAAAAGAAAGAAAGAAAGGAGAGCAAGAGTAAAGAAACATAAAAAAATAACATACTACTTAAAATATATATCCCTCCTAAGCTAATATATATTTATTTCCTATATTTCTTATTCTTTTTAACCATAATTAAAAGTATGTTTAATCTTTAAACATTCCATTTAATACATCTAGTCGTCTAGTCCTTTAACTCTTATTCAAAACATTTTTATCCATTATAATTTTCTTAAATTCAATCACATTTAAGTATCTAAAACATTTCCTTTATCTAAGTCATTAATAATAACAATAACAATAACAACAATAATAATAATAATAAAGTTGGAAGGGATCTTGGAGGTCATCTAGCCCAACCTCCTGCTCAGGCAGGAAACCCTATACCATTTCAACTTTTTTATATTACTCATATCAAGAAAGAGAACAAAAAAGGGGAAAAAGCATACTATATTATTTAGGGAATTCATCCCTCTTAGAATGACATATATATTCCAAAACTTTTCTATTTCTTTAACCATATTCAAACAAATGTTTCTTTTTAAGTATTCTCTCTGGTAAGTCCCATCATCTATTTTCTTGGTTTCCACTTTAGTCTTTTTCCTTTGCCCAGTGTCTTTCTTAATCAATGTATTTTGCTGAATCAAAAAGTTTTCCCGTATGTTTGTAAATGTTGCTGTAGATATAAAAAGTAAATCAGGTGAAGTGTCTTTGTACGGGGCTTCTGCCTTTCCACGTTTGTTGAAACTCTTTTTCTTTTTCTTTCTCTCCGCTTCTCTTATCATTTCCTTTCTCTCCGATGTTCCTGACATTTCTACAGTCCATTTTATCCAATCAAGTTTTCTTGTCCTCAGATTTATTTTGTAGTCTTAAGGGATAAGTTGTTTTTTTCCGATTCTTGTGAATTTTTTTCTTTAGCTGTTTGCAGCAGTGGTCAAATAGATTCACTGGGTACAAAGAGATAATGCAATCTCCAGTGGTTGTGGAAATTCATTATGCAACCACCAATGTCACATTGTGTGTCTGTATATTCAGCATATGTTTTGGTATACCTCATTACTATGTGAATTCTATATTTGTATGACCTTGGTCTGTGAATTGGAATGTCTTTGCTCGGGCAAAAACTGGAACAGTTGGTCTGGCAGCTTAGGTTGACTGATTATGGTCCATTTACCTGGCACAAATCAGATAGAAACTCCCTGTTGAGTTCTTCCATTCCATTGAATCTGAACCACTATTTCTGCTGTGGGCTTATGCCTTCCAAGGTCTAAAGGAGCTGAATCTTCTACAAAAGGTGAACGGCTGTCTCACATTAAAGATAGCGATGACTTAAGGGAAAACAAGAATTCAGAGCACCGCCCTTCTCGCAAAAGGGACATATATTTAAAGCATTGCTACTCAACCTTGACAACTTTAAGCTTCAACTCCCAAAATTGGCTGAGGAATTCTGGAGGTTGAAGTCCATCTTAAAGCTCCTTAGGTTGAGAAACATTTATGTAGAGAAAGATCTCAAAAAGCAAACATTAAAAGTGAGCCAGGTTCTTATGGAAGGAGGTATTGATTGATTGACTGATTGATTGCATCCAGTTTTGGTCACCATGATGTAAAAAAGATGTTGAGACTCTAGAAAGAGCAACAAAGATGATTAGGGGACTGGAGGCTAAAACATATAAGGAATGGTTGCTGGAATTGGGTATGTCTAGTTTAATGAAGAGAAGGACGAGGGGGGACATGATAGCAGTGTTCCAATATCTCAGGGGCTGCCCCAAAGAAGAGGGAGTCAAGCTATTCTCCAAAGCGCCTGAAGGCAGGACAAGAAGCAACGGATGGAAACTAACCAAAGAGAAGCAACCTAGAACTAAGGAGAAATTCCTGACAGTTAGAACAATTACCAGATGGAAATGTGTAGGTTTCCTGCCTGGGCAGGGGTTGGACTAGATGACCTCCAAGGTCCCTTCCAACTTTATTATTATTATTATTATTATTATTATTATTATTATTATTGTTGTTGTTGTTGTTGTTGTTGTTGTTGTTGTTGTTGTTATTATTGTGTTGTTGTTGTTGTTATTACTATTATTATTATTATTATTATTATACCATGATTACAAATTAAAATTACATTTATAACCAGTATATCACTCAGTCTCCCCAAAATGGGCTTATCTACAGCTGAGGAAAAACCAGGTTTTCCCTTGGATGGAAAGCAGTTGTTTTCTGTACCTTGGTTTAGTTACTGGCAATATAGTTCCACCTAGAAAATAAAAACAAAGGTGGCTTTTATTTGAATGCATGGACTGGCCACATTCTCCAGTTTGCTCTCTCCATATGTAAAAAGATTCTACACTTATCATCTTCAGCCACCAAAACCATGCTATTTGTGGAGGCTAGGAATAGTAGTCCCACATGTCGAATGACACCAATTTAAGGACAACTTAGTTTTCCCATTGGAAAGAAGATGGATAGTGGATGGCTATGAGGGCTGTCAGGACTGCCATTTAGTGACGCTGTGTACTGCCTGCTTCTGGCAGCCTGCCATAGAAATGGGGGAGGGAGCTATGAGGAGGGACAAGAGGGAGGATTCCTCATGGGTTACCATGAGGAAATGAACCAAGCCTCACACCATTCTGTGAGAATCGCTGGCGGTTCCAAGGTCAAAAAAGGAATGCAGCCAGCTGCGAAGACAGGGACCGTTTCCCAAAACAATTTGTTAATACCTAATTACACACTTCTTGATAACCGGGGGGGGGAGAAGGGGGACAAGTTAACCATATACTTTGGCCGCGAAAACCTCAGATCCAGCTTTGCTTCTTTTGTAACCACTTGGCTTTAGTAAAGTATACCTTTGGCTAACCATGGGCCTGAGAGTCTCCGAGCTTTTGGGTTGGTTTCCGAACATTTCATCACCAGGCTAGGCAACATCTTCATCAGAGTTTAGGAGATCCCTGGGGAGGTCTGGCATAACTTCGCTAAGCAACCAGTCATAAGTTTCTGAGGTCAGTTCTTTTGGTTAACGTATGATTCAACTTAATATATAAAGCTAGGAAATGAGCTACTTAACAAGTAAGTTAAGGCTGCCCCGTCTATAAGTTTAGGGCTTCTTACCAAGCTACTTATAATTTGCCTAGAAACTTTAGCTTGGCTGTCCCTACCATTATACAGAACAAGATGGTTACCCGAGACAGCAAATGCTGAAAAACATCAACAGGGGCTTTATAAAGTCTCCATTGCTGCTGTTTATAAAGCCTTCATAAAGCCTTAGTAAGACCACACCTAGAGTACTGCATCCAGTTTTGGTCACCATGTTATAAAAAAGATGTAGAGACTCTGGAAAGAGTGCAAGAAACAGCAACAAAGATGATTAGGAAGCTGGAGATGAAAACATATGAAGAATGGTTGCAGGAATTGGGTATGTCTACTAAAAAGAAGGACTAGGGGTGACATGATAGCAATGTTCCAATATTTGAGGGGCTGCCCCAAAGAAGAGGAGGTCAACCTATATTCCAAAGTACCTGAAGGCAGGACAAGAAACAATGGATAGAAACTAATCAAGGAGAGAAGCAACCTAGAACTAAGAAGAAATTTCCTGGCAGTGAGAACAAATAACCAGTGGAACAGCTTGCCTTCAGAAGTTGGGGTGCCCCATCACTGGAGGCTCTTAAGAAGAGTCCAGACAGTCACTTGTCTGGAATGGTATAAGGTCTCCTGCTTGAGCAGGGGGTTGGATTAGAAGACCTCTAAGGTCCCTTCCAACTCTGTTATTCTTCTATTCAGACTTTTAGAGGAACAACTGTGTGGCATGTGGCGTCTTTATATTCTTTAAATTGAGCTGCTGCCTTCAAGCATAGTTCACAATGCAATGCCATGCCCAGAATTAAACACACACACACACACACACACACACACAACTGCCTCTCCAGTTAGAATTCGTTTGTGGCATGAATGAGGGAGCCATCTTTTTCTTTGCCTCAAGCCAGAAGCATCTTGGGCCCGTTGTCTCATTTAATGATGAAAGTATTAATTTGATGAATCACTTGTCTGCATCAGAATAAGGAGTTTAGCAGGCAAATGAGAAAGAGTTTACTATCACGCTTTCTAATAACTATTCCTTGCTTGATCGCTTACCCATTAGAGGAACACGGGCATAAAAATCAATGCATTACTCTTTTTGAGAGGATGCAAATTGCCTTAGCCCTTACCTGATCCTTGCTTAATCATAATTGCCCTTCTTTTGAACAAAATCCCTTCCTGTGACAATGACATACAGTATTTACAGGTTTTCTGTTTGTGTAGAGCATCCATTCTGTCCAATAATGGCTTGTTGCAGCTGTTCTGTTACTGGTCATTACCTGCAGTGATTTTCTGCATTAATTTCCAACTGTTTAGGGCAGTGGTGGCGAACCTATGGCACGGGTGCCAGAGGCGGCATTCAGAGCCCTCTCTGTGGGCACGCGTGCCTTCGCCGCAGTCCTAGGCCTTCAGCTGGGTTTTATAAAACCTTTTCGCTTTAGGCCTCCGCCGCCGTGTGCAAAAAAAAAAAAAGTTTCAATCAGTCAATTTCAACTTCTCGCGGGAAAAAAAAAGATCTTGCAAAGTTGGAATTGATTGATTGAACTTTTTAGTCCCACCCTGTCTGCCATTACCACCACAGCCACGCCCAGCCAATGGGCCACGCCCAGCCAATGGGCCACGCCCAGCTGGCACTCGACCATGCATAAGTGGGTTTTGGGTTGCAGTTTGGGCACTCAAGTCTCTAAAAGGTTCGCCATCACTGGTTTAGGGTATGCCGCTCAATAACCTGAGGCATAGATGAATGATATTTTTCTATCAATGGAGTCAGAACTATATTCACGCTTGAGGGACATTCCAAGTAAATCTTGTAAAATTAGAAAGTTAGAAATAAGTTAGTGTTGCATTAAAGTCCACTTGCTTTTTCACTTGCCCAGTTGCCACCAAGCATGACATTTTTAGAACAGCAGCTAGAAAAAGACTATCATGAAAGCTTTTGACAGCTCAAAGTGACAGGAACCATCACTCCATGACAGGTGTACACAGTGGCATCTGCGGGGTGCCACAACTATGTCTCTTTGGGTCATGTGTGCAAAGTTGGGAAGCAGATAAAAAAGGGTGAGGCTAGCATTGCCATGTTGCCATGTTGTTTATGTCAGCTTGACACATCCTCACCCGGGGTCTCAGTAAGAACTGTCAACAATCTGTTGACCAAGCATTATAGCTAGATGTTGGGAACCACATTATACACATACAAAGGCCTAAGTTGTTGAAAAGGAATATTGGAGGACTTTGTTGATTTTTTTTAACATGTAAAATGGCTTTCTTGTACTAATATTTCCGTTGTTGTTTTGTAAATAGACCGACTGCTTCTGTACAGGAGACAAATTCCTTGTGTATCTAACCACTCTTGGCCAAATAAAGCTATTCTACTCCATTCCATTCCATTCCATTCTAATGCCAACATTGTTTAATAGAAATAAACTGATGGTGTTCCAAGTTCCCAAAAGGAAACTTAAAATTGCAGTGAGCTTGTCCCTGTTTTGTATGATTCCTGAATTTCTTTTGAGCTGGATTGTTCCCAATTATACCCAGATTAAACTCTTCTTGAAATTAAAGGCTGGGTTTCGAGCTATTAATATAATTATAGACCTGGAATAGGAAGTCCTTCCAATGAGTCTATATTAAGGAAGTGAAGAACCAAGAAACAAAAATGACATTTACTTATGAGCTCAGATAAAACAACCTGACTTGGAATGTTCTGTCAGGACATTTTTGAGATATGTTGAACACATGTTTTACGTGTTCCATTATAGGAATAACTAGGATTAAATAAAACCCTTACTCCCCCTTAGTTCATAGATAGAAAAAAAGGTGGAGGACTTTGGACATTGTCAAAGCTTCAGAAAAATATTTCCTAGTAAACAATGGAAGCAACTATTAAGCACACACTTGTGCCAGCATCTACAACAGAACTGAATTTAGCAAAGAAGCGACAGCCGTAGATTCATTTCAACACAGTCCGTGAACAATGTAACAAGAGCAAGGCTTGACTTGCCTAAGTGTTGGTTTGTGATTTATTCTTAATCCAATTATACAGCTAATCAAATCATCTGCAGAGAAAGCAGCTATCAGCTAACTCCAAAATCACCCTTCTGCAGCTGGGAATCTGAAAAAGAAAGCAGTGTCCATCGCTGCATTATCATTAGAATAAACCATCAATTTAATGGATGTCAGTTTAGCAGATTTGGAATGCAATGAATACAGTTTGCCCATACTTCTTTGGAGTGAATGTAAATGTTGGTCATTTTACAATGGGTAAGATACTATTCTTCTACTAGTCTATTAGATCAAGGGTTACTTGTACATTGTAATTCACGAAGTCAACCTCTATAAGACAAAGAAATTTAAAAAAACGAGAAGTTAATTTACCTACCACACAGGCAGCAGATTTTTTCTTATGCCTTTACTTCTTGCCTCTCTGCCTGCCTGCCTGCATTATTTATTTATTTGTTGCCTTTATCTTGACTCCTAGTAATCAGATGAACAAGTCCATGCAATTTTCTTGGGAACATTTTCAGCAGTGAAAATGTCATAGCCTTCTTCCTAAGGCTGAGAAGCCCAAAGTTATCCAACTAAGGTGTTTTTGGAAGTTCTCAGTCACCCAGGTCACAGTTGTCCCAAAGGTGCTTTTTCAAAAAGGCATCTGGACTTTCTTTGTTTTTCCTTGAAGACGTTTCGCTTCTCATCCAAGAAGCTTCATCAGAACTGATGATCAGGAAAAATGAGTTAAACTGGAAGATTGGGAGAAACCCGTTGGACCCAGGAGAGTCTAGTTTGAAAGGCATTGTTTTAAAAAGTTGCCTTTTAAAAAAGCACCTTTAGAACATCCAACTGTCTTCATGGGTAAGGAAGGTCTAGACCAGGGGTCTTCAAACTTGGCCCTTTTATGACTTGTGGACTTCAAGTCCCAGAATTCCTCAGCCAGCTTGCCTGGCTGAGGAATTCTGGGACTTGAAGTCCACAAGTCATAAAAGGGCCAAGTTTGAAGACCCCTGGTCTAGAAACAACTCTCTTGACTGACATGCCTTTACAACATTAAAATAATGCCTCTGAAACTAGCTCTCCTGTGTCCAAAATGTTCCTCCCAATCTTCCAGTTTAAATCACTTTTCGTAATCATTCCCACAACCCATTCATTTAGTTCCACTCAATGGCTGCAGAAATGTGTCTCCACTTATCTCTAGTTGGCTGGCTGACAAAACTGAAAAACAAATACCACGTAAATTACAGGATGGCACAACACTCAAGACCATGTAGGGGAAAAAAATCATCTTTGTTTTATACTGAGCTTGGGTCAAAATGGCAACTTCTGTTCCGTGTTTGAGATAAAGCAGAGGATCGCATGGGTTTTGTCTCAAGCTTGGTACAGTTAAGCAACTATTTTGAAATTGGGGCACTGTGCACACTTCCTTCAGATATGCAGAGGGGAAAGTTGATTGACAAGAGAGAACAGCTATTTCAGGCAAGGGTATGGAGGACAGAAGGAGCACATAGAACAGCTAGCTAGATCTTACTTGTTGAAGTATATAACCTGCCTGCATCTTGGTGTAACATCTGAGTTGACATAGCAATGCAAAATCTGAAGTACCTTCTGTAGTCAGGCACATGCTACATACCTGGGGCAAGCTTTGGGCAAGGTAATTATGGAAGTTCGTGCTTCCATTATAATTCAGAAGTTGGAAGGAATATTCAGCACATTTAATGTGGTTGACCTTCTTTGTGGTTCATAATCCATACAGAACCACCCAAAATAATCCACTGAGTTTAACATATTGTATAAATGCAAACACCAGCTCTTTCTCTTACCTTGTTAAGTATGTTGTGTGCTTTTCTAGTCGTGTTTCTTTCACACCTATGTTTTTAGATTCAGCTTTATTTTTAATTCTTGGCTGCCTAGTTGTGACTAAGACCTTGCTTATGAGTAGAACCATAATGGAATATTTGCCAGAACAATGTCTATTCAATAGTGTTCAGCTTGTTTCTGTGTTGCTGGTTATTATGCTTTGACACTTTTCACTTTTGATTGGTCTCCTGCTAATTGCTACACCCCAGATTGACTCATGCTAGTCTCCTTTTCCAAGTCTTTCCTCCTTTGATTCAACTTGTACTACCTAGATAGTCAGTTAGAATTATCCCTGGAGTAACTCTGACAATTCTGCTTCTACATTGTTAAGGCTATGAGAAAGTTGTTGTACTATTGTGTCCTTATGCTTTGGCACGTAAATTATGTCCTCAGCTCAGGAGAGGTGTAGGTTGTGGGGATGGAAGAATTGTAAGTTAAAATGTTGAAATCTGGTGTTCTTCAAATCTACTTTGCACCTCACTTTTTCTAAATGATGACTGCAAAAATGAATGGGCATGTTAAAGCATGTTAGAACTATAAAATTGTGGCACTAATAGCAATAGATTGCAGGGTTTGCATTACAAAGGCTATTGTAGGAGTTCCAGATCTGGAAATTATTTAAAAGAAAAAAACGAAAAAAAAGACAAACCAATAGTTGGCAGCAAAGAGAAACAGTAAGTTCTAATTCCTTGTTGCCCTCTAGTGGTGATCTAGAGTTTTGCAGTCCAGATTTGATAGTCTAACACAGGGGTGTCAAACTCGCAACGCCACGTGACGTGTTGCGACGTGTCGCAACTTTTTTTCCATTGCCGGCAATGAGGTGGGCGCGGTTTCGGCATGACGCATCCAGCCCGCGGGTCAGTAGTTTGACACCCCTGGTCTAACACTACAGTAGATACCTGATTATTATTCACAGTTCCTTTAGATCTCTCTTATTGCATATAATGAAGGTAACCATAATTTCTGAAAGCCTATGCCATTGTAAAGCTATTACCTTTCAATCTGTCACAAGCTTAATTTACTATGGAAGTCTCCATATTTTCATGGAGACAATTACTGTGAAATGAAAATTGGTATCTTCATTTAATATATGATGCACGCAACTATCAATGAGTAAGTAAGCTGTCCATATATTGTCCTCTAAGGGCTTTTTTAAAGTCAGGGGATAGGGAAAAGACAAAGAAATGAAAGAAGGCAACTGATAAGATAGCACTGGGTGGGAAGCAGAGAGGGGGGAATTGTCTTTTTCTTACTCATCCATTGCTGAGAACTGATGTAAATCAGACTTTTACTTGTGTTTCTCATTGTAAGACAGCTGCAAAGGAGGGGAAGAGCAGAAAGAGAAGGAATACTTGTCTGATGTTTAATCAGTTCCTCAGAGAACAAAGGAATGACATGTTTCAACTATTTGAGAAAACCTTGGCTTGCACAAAGCAGCCCATTTATATTTTAGCCAGTGCAAAATCTCTTAAATAAAACATTAGCACCAAGATATTCTGCTTCGGCACTTGTCTACTCAGATTTTGTTTTTGAGAAAATGACATAATAAAAGCAATTTATATATATATATATATTCAAGCTTCTTCCCAAAATTTTAGAAAACCAAATCTTTACCCCCTGACATCATAATTTTGTCCTCAAGTATTTTCAGATGTTAAGAGTGATCCTCAGCTACCGTAGATATGCCAACCATTGCTCTACAGATACAGACCCTTAGTAACATTAATCATGGTGCTTGTCAAAGACACCCAGCCTGTATTCTGATGTATCTATAAAAAAGGTTGAACTTAGATCATTAGAACTGAATTTAGAGAATACTTTTTTGAACATTAATCAAAGTGACAGATGGCTTGCAGAACAGCAGGTTAGACAGAAGGAGCAGCTAGTTGTAATTAAGGACTCCATTGAGGATAATACTACTTCAACATAGAACAAAGGGCTCTATGTGTCTGAAAATAGGTTAGGCACAGCTGTTACTATGAGATGATTATAAAGTAGATTGTTGTGAAGATAATTTGGTATTAAACCGGCTTCATTTACCTAGAGGAGAAATATAGTTTTCCAGATTTCACAAAATCTTTTAGCAGTGTTACCTGTATTCAACAAAACAGAATTGCGTGTCTTCTGAGAGAGTATTCTTACTTTTAATTTTGAAGTGGAAAGGTTCAAAAATTCTCCAGAAACAAGACACCTAAGAAGACGGGGGGGGGGGGCGGGAATCTAGTGAAAAAATGAGAATACATTGTTTTGTAAAAGCTCTCTTGGCACTGAAAGTCTAGGTAGAATGGAATGATCTATAAGAGGAATTGACTTTTAGGTAGGAATCCTGAATAAGAGCAGAGCACACGTTGAAAGAAGAATTTCAGCACCGTGGACAGCTCATATCCATTTTTAGGACACTTATGGCTTACTCTAGCCTTCAGGTATATTGAACTCCCATTATCTTTAGCCAGCATCTGTTATAGATGATCTTAAGAAGGTTCATAATACAAGTTCTGTTCAACATCATAAGTATTTTAGAAAAAGAATGCTAGTGGCTGTCCCTCTCAATATGCAATGAGAACAATCTCCCTAACTTTCGTTGAGGGAAAGTCTAGGATCGCTCGCTACCTTCCGAAATATATTTTGTCAGCATATATTGAAAGATAACAGGGATATAACAGGTTTTTATTGAACTGAATTCCAAGACTGTACTGAAAATCCAGTTATAAGCAAAATAGGAGTAATGTTCTTCCTATGTAAACATGTAATGTCCAGGACAATCTGTACAAGACGATTCTGTTGGTCTTTCGCTGCAGTGTTTGATAGAGTCCCATTGTCTCAACAGTGCTCCTCATCTTTTTGCCATCACTGTCTAATGGCCCTATGGGACTCCATAGGCAAAATTATGGAATTAAAGCTGCTGTTTTACTCTCCTTAGGACACTATCATTAGAATAAAAATTTACAAATACAGAATGAATTTTTATTCATGTGTTCATATCAGGGAGGACAAGCATGATTCCAGGGGAAAGTTTAGTAGTGCTTAATTCCCTCTTTAAAAATGTTCCACTTTGAACAATTAGATATCTTCCTACAATGTAAAATAGAAATTTGAGGCAACTGATAGCTTAAAATATAAAAACGTGACTGCTGTGCAGTTAATGTTTTTCCTTGAGTAAAGAATGAAGAATGTTCTATCAAGGAATATGTTTCCATGTCTACTTATACTGTAGAATGCTTATATAAAGCACCAATAGAAGGGAATATTTGTAGCTCAGGATTTAACTTTGGGGTCCTTTGTGCTCTCTAGCTTGGTGGTTTTCTTATAGACGTTTCATTACCAAACTGGGTAACGTCATCAGTGCTAGAAGGGAGTGGGGTTTGCTTTTATTTTTATATACTAGTGGCTTGCCCTCTCAGTGTTGGTGAGAGTAGCTGTGGTGGTTCCTTTATTAGGCTGCTGTTTACTATTAATTTGCTTTTCTGCATTGGCAGTTCCTTAATTGGGGTATTGTTTACGTCTCTATGGTTGATCCAGTGCTAATCTTGGTGTCTCTGCTCTTATACAAAGCATTCTGTAGGCACCAAAGAATACAAAAGAAAGCAGTAGTGCTTCCCAACTGCATGAAAACTTACATGTGAAATAAATATGATTAGAAATATATATATATATATATATATATATATATATATATATATATATATATATATATATATATATATATATATATATATATATATATATATATGTAAAAAAAAAAAAAAGCAAATAAAATTTCAGAGGACACATGCCACAAAATGTCAAAGAAGATATGGGATTGTGAATTTGCATTCATTCAGTGAACTTGCCAGAAATAAGTGGTGGAAGCGTTTTGGCAGAAATAAGGTTTTATCTCATGTAAAGGGATTTGGCTGAGGTCACACAGCATGCTAAATCAGGTCAGTTAAAGATCTGGTGGTTTAGGAACATGCTGGATTTGGATAGTGTTTATTTATTTAAAACATTTATATAGCCACTCTTCTTGGAACCAACACCCGGTGGCTCCAAATCCAAAATTAAAATAACATTTAAAAGTCATATTAAAACGCATAAAAACAAAAACCTGGCATCAAGTCAGGTTTCCGATGTGCAGTCACCTCATCTTATCCCACCGTTTGGGGAGAAAAGCCAGATCTTCAGTGCTTTATGGAAGGCTAGGAGGGTGGAGGTCTGCCAAACTTCAGGAGGAAGGGTGTTCCATGGGGTGGGGTCTACCATGGAAACTGCTCACTTCACCCCAAGGGTTAATTTTGGGGTAGTAGGTTTAAAACTTTGCAGAGTAGCTGGCAACTTCTCAGTATCCCAGCCTGTGTCCCTGGGACCACATGAAATTATGGGTTGGGAAGAAAAATTGCCTTGACTGATGATCCTAAGGACTAAGGATATTAAGAGGCAAAATTGTGCCTCACTGGACCTAGAACACAGGTCCTCTGTTCCCAAAGTTCTGGGAAAACTGGAACCAGCAAGTGAAAGTTGGCAGAGAAAGTATAGGAGGGTATGTCAGGGATATTATATACTAAACTCAAAGTAACAAGGACTCCATTTGGTCACCACAATGCAAAAAAGATGTTGAGACTCTAGAAAGAGTGCAGAGAAGAGAAACAAAGATGATCAGGGGACTGGAGGCTAAAACATATAAGGAACGATTGCTGGAATTGGGCATGCCTAGTTTAATGAAGAGAAGGACTAGGGGTGACATGATAGCAGTGTTCCAATATCTCAGGGGTTGCCACAAAGAAGAGGGAGTCAAGCTATTCTCCAAAGCACCTGAAGGCAGGACAAGAAGCAATGGATGGAAACGAATCAAGGAGAGAAGCAACCTGTAACTAAGGAGAAATTTCCTGACAGAACAGTTAATCAGTGGAACAATTTGCCTCCATAAGTTGTGAATGCTCCAACACTTAAAGAGATTAGACAACCATTTGTCTGAAATGGTATAGGATTTGCTGCCTGAGCAGGGGGTTGGACTAGAAGACCTCCAAGGTCCCTTCCAACCTATTCTATTCTACTCTACTCTACTCTACTCTACTCTACTCTACTCTACTCTACTCTACTCTACTCTACTCTACTCTACTCTACTCTACTCTACTCTACTCTATTCTATTCTATTCTATTCTATTCTATTCTATTCTATTCTATTCTATTCTATTCTATTCTATTCTATTCTATTCTATTCTATTTTATTCTATGTTCTGTTCTATTCCATTCTATTCAACACTGCTTGGGTTAGCTTTGCAGCCAGACACCCACCCACATATACCCCTTCCTATATTTATATAGTTTTTTTCCCATTCTGATTACCGGACAAGAATTGCTATCATCGTGAAGATTTCAGCCTCCTATAAGTTGGTGTAACTTTCTCAAACCCTTAGTGTGTTGTCTATTAAAATAAAAAGGCATTTATACTTTCACTACCCCACTGTATGACTTGGTACCACCATTACATACACATATTGTAGTCCTTGACTTATAACTATAATTGAGCAGTTGTAAGTCATGCCAGTTGTTAAACAGATCATCATGTGAGCAACCTAATTTTACAACATTTTTTGCGGCGGTTCTTCAGCAAATGCTGCGGTTGTAAAGCAAACGCCCTGGCCATAAAGCAAATGCCACAATCGTAAAGTGAATGCCGCAGTCATTTAGCAACCCACTGTCACCTTTTTTGCCTACAGCGTAGTCCTCGACTTGCAACTATTTGTTAGTGACCATTCGAAGTTACAACAGGACTGCAAAAAGTGACTTTTGCCCATTTTTTCACACTTACAACTGTTGCATCCCCGTGGTCACATGATCAAAATTCAGACGCTTGGCAACTGGCATGTACTTAGGACGGTTGCAGCGTCACGGGGTCATGTGATCAGCTTTCGTGATCTTTTGACAAGCAAAGTCAATAGGGAAGCCAGATTCGCTTAACAACCGGGTTACTAACGACTGCAGTGATTCCCTTAACAAATGTGTCGAGAAAGGTTGTAAAAATGGGGGCAAAGCTCACTTAACTGCCCTGCTTAGCAACAGATATTTTGGGCTCAGTTCAGGACTTATCTCTACTTGGTTTGTTTTCCTACAGTTTAGTGTGCTACGTAGAGCCAGCAAGCAAATTAGTTTATGGCTCTGTGGAAATGCAGAAAATGGATTAACTCAGTAAATCAGATTAAGCTTGTATGTCCCAGTGTCCAGTAGCCAGGGAAACTTGGGAGACGGTTCTATTACCCAAAAAAATATTGAATTAGCAAGTTCAAAGTGTCCCCAGACGTATCAAGGGAGATGAAACACTCAGCCTCCCCCATGGAAAATGTGGCTTTTGACCTTGAACGCTTGAATGTTCTTTAAAAAAAAGCACCTGCAGAATTGATAATGAGCTCCAGGACAGAGAAGCTGCACTGAGCTGGGTGCCCAGAGACCCAATTAGTTTCCAAAGCAATTGAAGAACAGGAACAACCAAAGATAATCTTGCCAAAAAGGAAAATGTAAACAACTCTAAAAGCAATGGCTTAAAAAAAAAACAACCCCAAAAACAAATCCTGGTTTTTTTCCCCCCATGTGTCAACGCTGCTAACATCGGATGTTCTTGCTTAGACAATAGGTGGAAATGCAGCCATTTTTCTCTATTACTTTTAGAGTTCGTTGATGCTGGGAGGGGGAATGTGGATGAGACTCTAGCTAGTCATAACAATAATAACTCAGCCGTGGGAACCCAAGGTCATTGGGCCCAGAGTTGATAGAAATTTGGCGGGCAGGAGAGATGGGGAGAAAGCCTGCGCTTCAAGTTAATTGAGGAATGTGATTTATGACTGTTAATTGGAGGAGGGAATTGCGCTTTGCTACTTTGTGCCAGGGGAGGGGAATTCAGTTTTTGGTTTCGACTATCTAGTGCCGATACTTTGTTTCTCGAATAAAAGATTCTTTAAGGAAAACAATGCCTCGAAGTTCTTTTGAAGAGATTCATCTGTCGGAACCATGACACCATGACAAACTTTAAGCCTTTTGAACTTGACAAGGTTAATGACAAATAACGCAGGTGTCTTTGCCATTGTGGTGTCCTGCAAGCTTGTTGAAAGTCTCAGAATGTCCAGGGTGCCCAGGGGTAGAGAGGATAAACTACAAAAGATGGTCCGCCATCCAACTGAAGTTTATAGTGCAGCTCAGAAGACAGGTAGCTGGAATATGTATCGTTCTCTTCAATTATTTAAAAAGAAAAATGACTTGTGGACTTCAACTTCCAGAATTCCCCAGCCAGCATGGTCTTAGTTTCCAAGGTCAGACATCCCTGGATTAGATGATCACTTTTTCATTCAGTTGACAAGGGATATTTGTTTATTGGTTCTTTGGCAAGTGTTACAATAACTATTATTCACACAACTGTCTACATAATCCAGACTGACCCAAGATTAAAAATCAAAGCACTTTAAGTTGTAGTTATAGTTTTGGGTTGTAGATTGTATTGTTTTTTTCCTAATCCTTACAGGTAGTCCTTGACTTATAAACATTCATTTAGTGATCATTCAAAGTTGCAAAGCACTAAAAAGAAGTATGCACAACTCGTCTTTGCCCTTAACCACCATCGTAGTATCCTCACAGTCATGTAAACAAAATTTGGGTGCTTGGAAAAGAACATTTCTTTACGACAGTCATGTGATCTCCATTTGTGACCTTCTCAGCCAGCTTCCAACAAGCAAAGTCAACAGGAAACCAGATTCACTTAACAACCATGTGATCCATTTAACAAATGCCATGATTCGCTTCCCTGTGGCAAAGAAGGGTCATAAAATCATAAAATGAGAACGAGGTTGGTCTAGTGCAGGGGTAGGCAACCTTGGCTCTTTTATGACTCGTGGACTTCAACTCCCAGAACTGGCTCAGGAATGGGACTTCAACTCCCAGAACTGGCTCCCATGCTGGCTCAGGAATTCTGGGAGTTGAAGTCCACGAGTCATAAAAGAGCCAAGGTTGCCTACCCCTGGTCTAGTGATTAAGGCACCGGGCTAGAAAGCAAAAAAAGTCTCACTTTCTAGGTCCCATCAGATAGCAATAGCACTTAGATTTATGTACCACTTCACAGTGCTTTACAGCCCTTTCTAAGCGAGTCAGCATATTGCCCCAACAACCTGGGTCTTCATTTTACCAACCTTGGAAGGATGGAAGGCTGAATCAATCTTTTGCTGGTCAGGATCAAACTCCTGGCAGTGGGCAGAGTTAGCCTGCAATATTGCATTCTAACCACTGCACCACCACAGCTCTCCCAAAAGATGGAACACTTCCCAGACTAGACTTGCATCATGTCTTTCCTGCCAGATCTGAAGGGAGAGGTGGTCCCTCAGATAACCTGTCTCTGTGCCACATAGAGCTTTAAAGGTCAAAAACACCTTGAATTGGACCCAGAAGTGAATTAGTAATCAATGCAGCTCACAAAGCAGAGATGTGCCATATGCTCACTTAGGGGCACACATAACTGCCCATTCCACCTCATTTTGCACCAGTTGAAGCTCTTGGATTCTCTTCAAGGGCAGCCCCAATACTGTAGTCCATAAGGGAAGTAATAGTATAGGAGGTACCTTGCTCAATAGTAGGAACTGTGAGAGGGATCTCGTAGTCCTAGTGGACAATCACTTAAATATGAGCCAGCAGTGTGCTGCAGCTGCCAAAAAAGCCAACAAAGTGCTAGGCTGCATTAACAGAGGGATAGAATCAAGATCACGTGAAGTATTAATACCACTTTACAATGCCTTGGTAAGACCACACTTGGAATACTGCATCCACTTTTGGTCATCACGATGTAAAAAAGATGTTGAGACTCTAGAAAGAGTACAGAGAAGAGCAACAAAGATGATTAGGGGACTGGAGGCTAAAACATACAAGGAACGGTTGCTGGAATTGGGTATGTCTAGTTTAATGAAGAGAAGGACAAGGGGTGACATGATAGCAGTGTTCCAATGTCTCAGGGGCTGCCACAAAGAAGAGGGAGTCAAGCTATTCTCCAAGGCGCCTGAAGGCAAGACGAGAAGCAACGGATGGAAACTAATCAAGGAGAGAAGCAACCTACAACTAAGGAGAAACTTCCTGACAGTTAGAACAATTAACCAGTGGAACAACCTGCCTCCAGAAGCGGTGAATGCTCCAACACTGGAAGTTTTTAAGAAGAGACTGGACAGCCATTTGTCTGAAATGGTATAGGGTTTCCTGCCTGAGCAGGGGGTTGGACTAGATGACCTCCAAGGTCCCTTCCAACTTTTTATTATTATTATTATTATTATTATTATTATTATTATTATTATTATTATTATTATTATTATTATTATTATTATTATTATTATTATTATTATTATTATTATTATTATTATTATTATTATTATTGGGTCATGCATAACTGTGAGCATAGCTTCCTAATCTAGGAACAGGTGCATTACTTTGCGACGGAAAATTCCTGTCCCCATTGCCATCATAAGTCAAGGACTACCTGTTAATAGGAACAGTGTACTACTTTCCTAGGGATCTTTCTGTGTGCATTTTCAGAAAGCTAAAGCCACTTATTAAAAAAATAATTAAAATGAGCAAAAATGGTCTGTGTGCTGTGATTAGGAAAAAAAGATAACTGAATTCTGTCAATTAGTAATAGAGTACAAAGAAATGATTAAAAATTCATGTTAAGAGTGTAGGAGGGTTCTATAGTTGTTTTATTCCTTTTTTATACGTATAAAAAAGGTGTAGGTGGATTGAACTGTTAAACCAATATATTCTTCGGGCAGAACTTTCCACTGTTAAAATGAGGATAACTTTGACTAATGAGATTAGAATATGCAGAAGACTGAAAAATCTCTGCACACAAGGATATAATGTATAGTTGGAGGAAAATATGTGTCGCCAGTTGGAACATAAAATCCACTTTTGTTTCAGAAAGGACAAAGGGCAACAAAGTGGACCATAAAGTTTATTTAAACTCACTCTCCACTTACTAGAGGTCATAAAGATACCATTGACTTGAAACGGTTTTGTTCCTCTCTCTGCTGCTTGGTTCTTGTAAAATGTAGGGAATTCTTCTTGCTGGATCTAACCTTGTAATTCTGCAACTGCTGGACAACCAGACAGATTTCTGAAAACTCATAACTAAGACATGAAGGTGATGGTCATTGGTTATTTTTTTCTCTCTAGCAGCTGGCATTTATGTCTCTGTACCTTGGGATTTCAAATTTAGCTACAGGTATGTCCTTGACTTACAACCAGAAATGAGCCCAAAATTTCTGTTGCTAAGCAAGACGGTTGTTAAGTGAATTTTGCTCCATTTTATGATCTTTCTTGCCACAGTTGTTAGGTGAATCACTGCAGTTGTTAAGTTAGTTATCCAGTTGTTAAGTGAATCTGGCTTCCCCACTGGCTTTGCTTGTCAAAAGTTCCAGAAGATGATTACATGAGCCCAGGACACAGCAACCATTATAAATACATGCCAGTTTACTCTAGAAAGAGTACAGAGAAGAGCAACAAAGATGATTAGAGGTCTGGAGGCTAAAACATACAAGGAACGGTTGCTGGAATTGGGTATGTCTAGGTTAGTAAAGAGAAGGACGAGGGGGGACATGATAGCAGTGTTCCAATGTCTCAGGGGCTGCCACAAAGAAGAGGGAGTCAAGCTATTCTCCAAAGCACCTGAAGGCAGGACGAGAAGCAACGGATGGAAACTAACCAAGGAGAGAAGCAACCTAGAACTAAGGAGAAACTTCCTGACAGTTAGAACAATTAATCAGTGGAACAACCTGCCTCCAGAAGCGGTGAATGCTCCAACACTGGAAGTTTTTAAGAAGAGTCTGGACAGCCATTTGTCTGAAATGGTAGGGTTTCCTGCCTGAGCAGGGGGTTGGACTAGATGACCTCCAAGGTCCCTTCCAACTACTACTACTACTACTACTACTACTACTACTACTACTACTACTACTACTTGTTCTTCTTCTTCTTCTTCATCATCATCATCATCATCATCATCATCATCATCATCATCATCATCATCATCATCATCATCATTATTATTATTATTATTATTATTATTATTATTATTATTATTATTATTATTATTATTATTATTATTATTATATTTCTCTGCTACTTCCTGTTCAGACAATCTTGAAGTCGTTCACACAGAGTGCTGAGCTTGGGAGGTGCTGAACTGGTTATGGTAGACAGTTCAACGTTTCCTAGGAGAAGAGGATGATTCCAGCAGCCTTAAAATGAGCAGTGGTGTGTAAAACGTCAAGTAGGAGGTTGTAGCGTTTTCCTTTGTCATGCAGTGTCCTACTCAGGATAAAACAAACTCAACAATTAAAATTGAGGGGGAGGAGTTTTAGCCCAAATGAGAAGACGAATGCCCAAATATGAGTCACAGTTTTGATCCCCCTAGCCTCATAGTGCAAAATTACATTAGGAAGACAGAGGGACTTGAGAATTGTTCCTTAACGAAGCATTTACTGTATATGGTCCCAGTTATGCTCAGAATAGAAGTTGTACCCAGATAGTAGCTGAAAATACTTTTCGTGCAGCAAAAGAATGATTAAGGGCACCTCTAAATCATAGAAACACTGCATGGCCATAGCTGATACCTGTGCATTTCGCACAACACATTCCACATGCAGAGCAACAGAATAGCAGAGCAAGTTGGGCTAAAAATCTAATAAATAAATAAATGCAGCAACCCGTTCATTTTTTATTTTCAGTTTTGGATCTTCCAAAGAGTTGCAGAAGGAAATCACTATAATGGGCTGGACCAATAAATTCAGAACTTTTTGGTTGGGGGGTTGGGGGTTTGGGGAAGAATGCACTTCAAAAGATGAATACATCTACTTAGTCCTTTAAAAACACATCTCCAAATGTCAGTCACTTTTGAAAATGAGTTTCTTGGCACAATCTGGGCACACACTCTGCAAGCTGCAGATTGGGTTCTGATGGCCTCAAGCAACCGGAGAGTGTAGATGGCTAACATTTATAAAGATGATATTACATTTACATTTAAAATGAGAAAGAGAAAGAGAGAGATGGGGTTTTGCAAATAAATGATCAGTAAGCACCAGAAAAAGCATAAATTGTTAATGTTTGCTGATATTTCCTTTACTGGTATAGTCAATGGGAAGAAGGGATATATAACATAGCAGTGTGCTTTTTATGCATGCAGTTCTACCTTTAAGTGCATTTTTGTCATCATTTGCTTTCATCCAAAAGATTCAGAAACTGAAAGATGGCGAGGGAGGATAAGGATCTTTAACCATCAGGTCCCAGCCATCTGTCAAACTACAGCCCCCAGAGTTCCTTGGGGAAAACCATAACATACGGCCATAACTCTGCAATTAAGTCATAAAGTGCAGATGTGTTCTTTGAATCTTGTACAGCCCAAAGTATTCTTTTCCTATTTTTTGTGCCTTCTGTATTTCCTAAAGATTGCTTTGCCCTTTTTCTTCTCTTTTTTGCTTTTTCTGTCGGAGTGTGCGCATAGATGTATCTCCACCAAATGCAAGGTTATAAGCACAAAGCCTATAAAGATAGGGGTATAATATTGAGTGAAACGGTATAAGACAGGGGTTTCCAACCCTGGCCACTTTAAGACTTGTGGACTTCAACTCCCAGAATTCCCCAGCCAGCTTGGATCTACCAGGCCCAAGATAGTTTGCAAAGAGATCAGACGCAGCCCTCACAATGACAATGCACAGATGTCAACCATGTCTTTCCATCCATTGCAGCACGCACGGGAGAAAAAGAATTGAACCCAGCAACTACTGTATGCTTTGATTTGGGAATAGCTGTTGATTGCTATCATTACAGCTTTTCTAATATATATAATAAAACTAGCTGATCAGAAAGCTACGTCCTTGAATCCCTGCCTGATTGCCTTTGAGTAATGTACAATGCAGAGTCTGACTGTGCTCTGTTACAATCCTTCCCCTTTGGCCTCCCATGAATTGGGAAGCAGTTTTGGAAAACCAGCCTAAATCCTTGGGACAATTAATAAATAAATAAATAAACAAACAAACTAAAATACAAGAAAACTGAACGCAACCAAGAACTGTCTTTATCATTCTTCTTTTCTCAATCCTATTGCTTTTCTCCTTTTATTTCAACAAAACTTCCTGGCAGTAGATCCTGGCTGAGGGATCTACAAAACCAACACGTAAGAAGAAAGGAAGAAGAAAGAAAGTCATTAAAAAGAAATAGAAATGGGTGTAATTGGTATGATTTGAACAGATAGGAGATATACAAGTGTCCTCGGCGTACAACAATTTGTTTGGTGACCGTTCAAAGTAAGTTACGACGGCCCTGAAAAAAAGGGACTTATGACCATTTTTAACACTTACGACCGTTGCAGCTTCCCCACGATCACGTGATCAAAATTCTGAATGCTTGGCAACTGGCTCATATTTATGACGGTCGCAGTGTCCCGGGGTCATGTGATCCCCTTTAGCGCACCATCTGACAAGCAAAGTCAACGGGGAAGCCAGGTTCACTTAACAACTGTGTAACTAACTTAACAACTGCAGCGATTCATTTAACTACTGGGTCAAGAAAGGTCATAAAATGGGGCACAACTCCCTCAACAGCTGTCTCGCTTAGCAACAGAAATTTTGGGCTCAGTCGTGGTCGTAAAGTTGAGGAGATTTTCAGGCCGAACCTCGTTTGCCCCAATACCGAATGTTTAAAAATTCCACCGCTCCCCTTTGCTTGTTTGCTTGTCTGAAGCTGGCAGAATACCTGTTATTCTGAGGGTTTCAGCCGGCTTCATAAATGTGCAATCCCTTTGCTTGCCCTCTGCCAAGAAAATGCAATTAGCTCTTGGCTGAGAATCTCAGCTATGGCTAAAGCGATGGAAAGGAAAAGCAAGGCCAATGATCCATTGAAAGTCAGCAGGGGTCTCCCTCAGCAGAGATAGAATTGCTCTTCCATTCTTGGTGGAACAAGACCTTCAGACACTCCCATTGTTCTCTGTGCTCTCAGGCTGGCAAAGAAGCATCCTTGAAAAAGAGATGTGTGAGCGCCTGGGGAAATTAGAACGAGCCCTGAAATAGTTTCTAATAGATTTTATTCCTGTCATGCAGGATATTAACTCAAGCAGCCCCTGACTCAGGAAATGAATGATCGAACACCTCTTACTTTTTATAGGTGGACCTTTTAAAGTAGCTTTGCCAGGAAGGATTTAATATAGCACCAGCATTTAGAACTGTATTCCAAAGAACCCTGAATGCCCTTTGAAGGCTATCAAGGTTCCTTGGCGAGATCAATACCGTCAGGAGAGCATCACCCTTTCTAACGATCTTCTCTTGCAGAAATGTGGCGATGAATTTATGGCCTCCGGAAATGATTGAACTACAGTTCCCAGCATTCCTCATCATTAATTAAGCTGTTGTCTAGGGCATTAATGAGAAACAGTTGGCTTGAGGAGGAATGAGTATCAAAGAGTTAGCGGTTGAAGAAAAAGTAGAGGAAAAGAGAGAGAGAGAGAGAGATGGCTCTGTTTTGGGTGGAGAAGTAGAAGATCAAAATAGGAAAGTAGATCCTGGAAGAATAGATTTGGAAGACTAAGATTACCATCTGTGAGACCAACTATTATCTAGAATAGTGTAGGAGGACAGGCAGGGCTTAGGGATGGAGTTAAGAGAGGAATCAGCCTAGAATCATTATGTTCCCACAATCGGTCTAAGTCCAACCCCTCTTGAATTCCGTTAACTCTTATCTAGTGCCAATTTAGTGCTGACCTTTGGTTGACTAGATTCTTGTGTATAGGCATGAGCAATAAGTCAGCTTAACTGGAACTTAATGGTCCTGATTCTTTGCATCTGACAAATAACTTTTAAGTTTTTAATGAAGAATCGCCGCAAGCTTTGGTCTCTTTGACCAACTCTTTTTTCTAGGTTTATTCCCCAATCAAAGCCTGATGAAAGTTAATCTGCAATGAGCATTAAGCAAGTATTTTTGTGCCAAGATGGTAAAAATATTGTAGGAGATGACCAAGCTGAGCCTGAGGTCAAGTATGCCATCAGTCTTGAGTCCTTTCATGCCCACAAGAAATCAAATCCAGCCCACCTTGAATTCCGTTGACTCTTATCTACCTCCAATTTGCTTTGACCATTAGCAGCTCAGATTCTTGTAGAGAATAAATTAGCATGCAATACACTTGTAGTCATTTGAACCGCCTTGCTTCCCGATTTCTTACGCCTGACAAATATAGCACCTTGCAACCTAGTTACCCTTCCTTTTCCTGAGGTTAATTTATGGGTTGTTTTTTTTTTACCATGGTCCACTCACTTCAATTATCATTTATCCTTCATCTAAATACATCTCAATTTTTTTTAAAAAAACAACAACATAATTTTGGAAGCAATGTGTAATGCAGATAAAATAATTCTGATGAAAGATTTGGGTTTTCCGGGTGTAAAATTTACTGTGCATGGGCTAGATTTTTATAAGTCTATTTGAGGCCATCTGTGACTAGAACAATCGCTAAATAATGTATTGCAAGGACAAGTATGTTTTTATTTCCTTTACAGCATGCCCTCCGTTGATGTGCTCTTAATGAAAAATAAATAACTGCACATTATCTAAGGATTACCTACATCTGATTCTCCCCAGCCTTTATCCACCTTCCTAAGAAAGTGTGAGCATTTAAAACAACTCCATTAGCTGAGGTTACTTAAATAAGTACAATTTTTATCTAAACAAAAAGGCCGGAGGTAAAAATCAGATTTCTTTTCTAGTTTGCATAATAATTCTCATCTACCTCTGACTACTCTGCACTTATCCTTCAGTAATTAAACATTGGAAAATTGGGGGTACAGTGCACATTTTAATTGCCAAGTAAATTTGCTTTGAGTCACTAAAAAGTAATTTTTCCTCACACTACTAATTGGTAAAAGAATTAGCATTTTGCAAAAAAACCACACCTATCTATCCATCTATCCATCTTATTGTTTTCTTTCAGTGTGATGAAAGATAATTTCTTTTTAAAGCACCTCTTTAAAAGGTGCTTTAAAGTATCTTTTCAGCCAGAAGAAAATGTTAATGCAAATTTAATGCAAAGAATAGCAATAGCAATAGCACTTAGACTTATATACTGCCCCATAATGCTTTACAGCACTCCAGTGGTGGGATTCAAATAGGTGAACAACCGGTTCTCTGTGTGGATGCTGCTTCCGGAAGTCCGTTCTGGGCCTGGGCAACAAACAATGAGCTACCAGTTCTGCTGAACCGGTGTGAACTGGCTGAATCCCACCACTGCAGCACTCTCTGAGCAGTTTACAAATGTCAGCATATTTCCCCCAACAATCTTACTTGTTGTTTGTTGTTGTCACCAATTGTTGTTACCAATCTCGGAAGGATGGAAGACTGAGTCATCCTTGAGACGATCAGGATCGAACTCCAGGCTGTGAGCAGAGTTTGCCTGCAATTCTGCCTTCTAACGGAATGGGACAACTCGCTGCAGCCGAATCACCCTGGCCAACAATTTAACAATTCAATTTAATTATTTAAAATAAAAAAATATTTTAGTTTTTGTCATTCCCATTCCATTCTGTCCCTCCTTCTGCATCCTTCTTTTAACAAGTCTATTCCACCATTTCTTTGAGGTTAATGTAACTCTTGTCCCGCAGCGAGTTGTCCCCTGGTGAGTTGGCCATGGCATGTTGTCCCGTGGCAAGTTGGCCGTGGCAAGTTGGCTGCGGCAAATTGTCACAGGTCTGCATTCTAGGCACTGTGTCGCTAGGGCACTTGGCGGCACAGTGGCTAGAATGCAGATCTAATGACAACTCGCCGCAGGTAAGAATAGCTATTCTTACCATTATGTAGCTTTGAGTTGGCCCATGATAGTGGGTGACTCTCTTCTCATTGAAATAACCACGGCTTCCAGATTTCTTCTGCGGCCTCTTTAGCTTCCGGCCACACCCTTTCAGTCTCAAAGTGAGGCATCCTACAGGAATTCCTCCCAGGAGGCATTTTTGGATGAGGAATTATAGGTAGTCCTGGACTTATGACAATTGAGCCCAAAATTTCTGTTGTTCAGCAAAGCAGTTGTTAAGTAAGTTTTGCCCCATTTTGTGACCTTTTTTGGCCATAGTTGCTAAGCAAATCACTGCTGTTGTTAAGCAAATTATGTGTTCTTAAGCGAATCTGGCTTCCCCCACTGTCTTTGCTCGTTGGAAGCCAGTTGGGAAGGTTACAAATGGGGATCACATGACCCCAGGATAGTGCAACAGTCATAAACACATGCCAGTTGCCAAGTGTCTGAATTTTGATCATGTGACCATGAGGATGCTGCAACGGTCATAGGTGTGAAAAACGCTCGTAAGTCACTTTTTTTCATTGCCATTATAACTTCAAACGGCCACTAAACGAATGGCTGTAATTCGAAGACTACCTGTATGGGCAGCCAGGGAGATTCAGAGCCATGAAAAAAAAAAAAAAACTCCACAGGGCAGCCAACTCCAAAGCCAAAAATAAGAAGCCACCTTCATCACCTTCCAATCAAGTCAATCCAAAAAGTGACATCAGGAAGAAAAATAAATTCTAAAGCTCTTGAAAATACCACCTTAAAAATCGTAAGAGAAAAATGTGGAGGAAACGTTTGCCTCCAGCTTCTTTAATTCAGCCCTTCCTTCAACCTATTGGGTAGAAAATGTTCTTCCTTAATCAGGAAGCAAACTGTGGTTTCTTATTGCAAGCGGTTCTGCTACATCTACCTGCCCTCCCTTGAAGGAAATTGATTTTGATGGAGGAGAACAGCTTCCTGCACAAGCTGGAAGGAAGGCTCCCGGGAAGAACGTGCAAGAAACTGCAGCCCAGGATACAGTCATGAAGAACCTCACCAAGGCGATGCAAGTTTTTGAAGCCAAGCCAAGCTGCTTGTCAATTGGTTCAACCTCCCAACACTGTCCAGGTGGTCCTCGACTTACGACCACAATTGAGCCGGAAATTTAATGTTGCTAAGCGAGAAATTTGTTAAATGAGTTTTGCCCTATTTTACGACATCCTTGCCACGTTTGTTAAGTGAATCACTGCAGTTGTTGGTAACTTAACCCGGTTGTTAAGTGAATCTGGCTTCCCCATTGACTTTGCTTGTCAGAAGGTCGAAAAAACAAGATCCCATGACCCCGGGACATTACGACCGTCGTAAATATGAGCCAGTTGCCAAGCGTCCAAATTTTGATCACATGACCATGGGGAAGCTGCAACGGTCGTAAGTGTGAAAAACGGTCGTAAGTCCCATTTTTCAGGGTCACTAAACAAATTGTTGTAAGTCGAGGACTATTTGTGTATCTCCTCTCTGTTGAAATCCTACCAATTACACCCATTTCTGTTTCTTTTTTAATGACTTTCTTCTTACGTGTTGGTTTTGTAGATCCCTCAGCCAGGATCTACCACCAGGAAGTTTAAGTGCCTGAATTTTGATCGCATGACCACGGGGATGCTGCAACAGTGTCAAGAATGGTCATAAGTAACTTTTTTCAATGCCTTGGTAACTTTGAATGGTCACAAAACAAGTTTGCATGGTCACTGTTGTAAGCTGAGCAATAGCTGTACGTCGTGGTGCTTTGAGCCATGAAGCGGTGTGGGGGAGTTCATTCCTAACTGCTGATTTATCATCTTGCCACAGATGCACCTGATTAGAGTTAAAATTCAACAAAAGGATTTCCCATGTCCTACAATCCAATTTGGAAATGCACGCAGCATTACACAGCTTTACATAGCTTTCCAAGAAAAGAAAAGCTCTAAAGGAGCTTTGTGGCCAGTTTAATTCTTGATATAAGCTTGGTCAAAAAATAAAACTCTGAAGGTCACCTCCGATCTTAGGTATTTATGCTGAAGACCTATATCTGCCTCACAGTTATTAATCAGTTTGTTAGGTTTACACCTGGTATTTTCCTCCAAGACAAAAGGCTGCCCCATAACACTTGCACCCTTATTTTATCCCCACTCATCACAAGCCTGTGTGGTAGGTTGGAATGAGACTGAATGTGTGGTCCAAAATTGCCCAAGAACTTTTCCATGGCTGAAGAAGATTTTAAAAAACGGAGTCTTCCCATTCCTGCTTCAACCCTTTAACCACTCCACCACATTGTCTCACGTGGATTTTTAGCTTATGTGTGTCATTCATTCAGAGGTTAGGATTAGAGGCTGGGAAAGCATGAGCATCATGTAAAGAAGTGTTGTTGTTAGTTGCGAAGTTGTGTCCAACCCATCGCGACCCCATGGACAACGATCCTCCAGGCCTTCCTGTCCTCTACCATCTTCTGGAGTCCATTTAAGCTCACGCCTACTGCTTCAGTGACTCCATCCAGCCACCTCATTCTCTGTTGTCCCCTTCTTCTATTGCCCTCAATCTTTCCCAGCATTAGGCTCTTCTCCAGTGAGTCTTTCCTTCTCATTAGGTGGCCAAAGTACTTGAGTTTCAACTTCAGGATCTGGCCTTCTAAAGAGCAGTCAGGGTTGATCTCTTCTAGGACTGATCGGTTTGATCGCCTTGCAGTCCAGGGGACTCGCAGGAGTCTTCTCCAGCACCATAGTTCAAAGGCCTCAATTCTTTTGCGCTCAGCCTTTCTTATGGTCCAACTTTCACAGCCATACATTGCAACTGGGAAAGAAGTAGGACTTATAGAATAACAAAGTTAGAAGGGACCTTGGAGGTCTTCTAGTCCAACCCCCTGCTCAAGCAGAAGACCCTATACCATTTCAGATAAATAATTGTCCAATGCCTTCCCACAACTTCTGGAGACAAGCTGTTCCACTGATTAATTGTTCTAATTGTCAGGAAATTTCATAACATGCAGAAGAATAAAACAACCTAAGATGCAGCAACTGGCTTAAATAGACCTAAGATATCTTGAATGACATTGTCTGTATGAAACCTTGGTAAAACTCAGTATGGGATGTCTTGATGGGAAGGAAACTGTCAAGATAGGCACACTTGTTATCTAAAACTCTCCCTCAACATTGCATGCAAAACTGGCCAGTGTTTAAATTTAGATTGGAACTGCTGTGATTAGCTTTTAGAGGAAGGTGGCTGGTGGAAAACTGGGGATAAACAAGCCGCAGTGACATATTTGCTTGATGTCATTGTGTGAGTGATGCAAATTCCACAATTTGCATGACAGATGGGATGTCAAATTTCACAATTGTGTCATGACGCACAGGATGTTGGTTGGTCTCAACTTTTTCAAGGCCCTGCCAAGTTTGAAAAACACTGGATTCAACAAATTCCACTTTTTAGAAATATGCAAGCTTTAACTTAATTGTTATTATCTGTTGTTTTTCAATACCCCTCATTTAATTACAGCGATACAATCATGAGCAGTTTCAATATCCTGGGTTTTTAATCTAGTGAGCTGAAGTCATATGGTGAAGATGCAGAGATGAGGTGTTGAAGGAGGTGGGGTGCAAGCTCTGGAAATTGGGTGTTTGCCTCTTCCTGAATTGCTCACAGCCAAACAAGTTGCCATCTAATGCTGCTTTTACATGCATAGATTCAACTCACCCTACCTCAATTTCCAGCGATGTTTCTGGGCTCTACAGAGGCTTTACGAGCTTTAACAGAAAACGAAAATGGTGACTGCGGTTAAAGTTATCGTCTAGATTCAAAAGGCAAAATGAGACTTGGTGAGCATACAGGTAGTCCTCGACTTATGACCAAAATTGAATCCAAAATTTCCGTGGCTAAGCCAGATAGTTGTTAAGTGAGTTTTGCCCCATTTTAAGACCTTTCTTGGCACAGTTGTTAAATGAATCACTGTAGTTGTTAAGTTAATAACACAATCGCTAAGTGAATCTAGCTTCCCTATTGACTTTGCTGGTCAGGAGGTTGCAAAAAGTGATCACATGACCCCAGGACTCTGCGACTGTCATAAATATGAGTCAGTTGCCACATGTCTGAATTTTGATCACGTGACCACGGGGATACCGCAACGGTCTTTAATGTGAAAAAGGGTCATAGGCAGTGGTGGGATTCAAATGTGTGAACAACCGGTTCTCTGTGTGGATGCCGCTTCCAGAAGTCCGTTCTGGGTCTGGGCAACAAAAAATTAGCTACCGGTTCTACCGAAGTGGTGTGAACCGGCTGGATCGCACCACTGGTCATAGGTCACTTTTTTCAGTGCTGTTGTAATTTTGAATGGTCACTAAATGAACGGTTATAAGTCAAGGACTATATTAAACTGTATTAATTGTATTAAAGCAGCTGAGTCTTTTCTTGGCTGGGGTGGTTGGCAGCTTCATCCTGGAAAAGAGATGGGTTCATTGGAAGGTGCTTTTGATAGAAGCTGCATGCACGTCCTCACAAGCTCTGAATCGCCTTTTGCCCTTCTAATCTAGGTCATTGCATAACTTTCCTCCAAAGCGCTTACACCGCAGTGCGTTTTGTACTCTGAGATCATTTTGGGGGAACAGGAGCTAGGAAACCAGCTCAAGTGATAATGTAGTCATTGGGAGCAGAAGATTGAAGAGCAGCAGAAGGCAAGATGCCGTGAGAGTTCACACAACATGCTTATCCAAGTGACTTAAAAAGCTACATGAAGAATTTAGCTGGTGACTCCCAATCATGTACACAAATGTTTTTCCTCGCCCCATTAGATTAAAAAATGTTATTTTCTGAGAACCTCAAAGGAGCTCTGATTTTTAGGGAATTCACGCCCTCTGGATCTTACAAATACGTTCTAAAATTCCCCATTTAAAAAGGACCATTTTTAGCAATTTTCCTTGTATATAAATGTAACCAGTTTGTTACAATCAAAAGGATTCTCGTAAGGCAGGGGTATCAAACTGCCAGCCCGAGGGGCCGGATGCGTCATGGCAAAACCGTGCCCGCCCCATTGCCGGCAATGGAAAAAAAGTCACGATACGTCGCGACACGTCGCATGCCGTTGCGAGTTTGACACCCCTGCTCTAAGGTAACTAGAGAATCTCAGCTTTTATATCAGCCCCCCAAATTAATGTTATTGGGAATGTTGAAGAAAATGATCTCTTACACCTGAAAGTGTCAAATTATGGAAGGTCTCCTTACCAATTATATAGAACATAGACCAGGGGTAGGCAACCTTGGCTCTTTTATGACTCGTGGACTTCAACTCCCAGAATTCCCGCCATGCTGGCTTGGGAATTCCGGGAATTGAAGTCCACGAGTCATAAAAGAGCCAAGGTTGCCTATCCCTGACATAGACTCATAGGGCTGAAAGAGACCTCAGAGATCTTCTAGTCCAACCTGCTGCTTAAGGCAGGAGACATTATATCATCCTGGTTAATTGGTGGTCTAGTCTATTTTTGGAAACCACCAGCGATGGAGCACTCCGGGAGGCAAGCTATTCCACTGATGAACTGTTTTCACTGTCAGAAAATGTCTCCTTACTTCTAGCATGGACCTCTCTCTCTCTCTCTCTCTTCTTTTCCTGCCCTCTGGTGCTTTGAAGAAGAAGTCAATCCCCTCTTCTCTGTGGTATTCCCCTCAAGTATTGGAAAATAGTTATCATGTCCCCACTAAGCCTTTTCCTTGAAAGGCTAGACAAGCCCTCAACCATTCAACATACAATTTAGCCTCCAGATTATTTATTTGTTTGTTTGTTTATACATATATACAAACTAAAAACATAAGTTAATATAAGCCAAACACAACCATCCAATTAAAGATGGGAGTTGGGGGCAGGATGGGGGGGAGGTGGGATCTGTTATTACTCGATCAACTATCTCCATTGTGATGTTCCCCCATTGGAGCCCCAAGCTAACTGGCAGAGCCAGGTCTTTAGGCTCTTCTGGAAAGTCAGGGCTAACCTCACACTGGGGAACAAGCTGTTCCAGAGGGCAGGTGCTTGTCGTCTTCGTTGCTCTTCTCTGCACACTTTCCAGGGTCTCAGCATCTTTTTGTATTGTGGTGACCAGAACTGTTCACAGTACTCCAAGTGTGGCCTCACTAGTGTGGTATAAAGCAGGGGTCCCCAACCTTGGCGACTTTTAAGACTTGTGGACTTCAACTCCCAGAATTCCTCAGCCAGCTTTTCTGGCTGAGGAATTCTGGGAGTTGAAGTCCACAAGTCTTAAAGTCGCCAAGGTTGGGGACCCCTGGTATAAAGTGATATTGTCACTTCTCGTGATTTTGACGCTATCCCTCTGTTGATGCAACCCAAGACAGCATTGGGTATTTTGGCAGTTGCAGCACACATCATATTTAAGTGATGATCTACTAGGAACCCTAGATCTGTCTCACAGTTACTCTCCCATAGTTACCACTGTTGAGCCAATAGTACTCCTATGCATTTGTATATAGTTTTACATAATATTTGTATATAATGTTTTTTATAAAACAGATTCAGTAGATGTAGCTGCCTAGATATAAAATTTCACACTAACTAGGTTATTGAATTAGCTCATTTTCTGAGTCCACCTAATTCACAGAACCACATACACTAACCAAATAAACTTTATTTGTGTGACAACAGGCTAAACCAAGGCTAACCCTGATCAAATTAGCCTGTGGTGCAACCACAGCTGTGCAGCTGCTGGGTCTTTTAAGTCACCTGATTAAGTCTATTGTGCAAAAATAGCTAGTGAGTCATTCAGTATGATGAATGTATGCTAGAAGACAGCTTAATTTTGTATACCTACTTTCGGAGAAAAGGAATTGGAAATTATCAGCTTTTCACTGAAGTGGGGTAAAAAAACATTATTGTATTAATCTATATAGTATAATGTAATTCTAGCATTAGAACAATTTTTTGCTTCTACTTATGCAATATAATGTATTGTTCTGGGTTAATGGCTTCCATATTTGTATGATAAGACTCAATTTTAATTTTTTAAAAGATATAACCAGTTTGGTCTAATGGTTAGGGCAGGGGTCTGTGGACCGGTGGTGGGCCGTGGCATGCCAGCAACTGGGCCGCACAAACAAGCAAAGCCCATCCGCGAGATGCAGGCAGCACACAAAACCACGCACCCTCCGGTCCACGAAAAAACCTCTCTCCACGGAACTGGTCCGTGGACCTCTGGGTTAAGGCACTAGGCTAGAAATCAGGAGACTGTGAATTCTAGTCCTGCTGAGGCATGAAAGCCAACTGGCAGGAGACTGTGAGTTTTACAGTAGTCCCGCCTCAGGTATGAAGTGACTTTGGGCCAATCATCAGGAGACTAACAACTGGCAGCCTTTTCATGAGGGCACCAAAAATGAGTTACTTGAAGGAGCCATTTTACACACACACACACACACACACACAAAATTTTATAAGATGTTTACAAAGAAATACACAGAAGAGAGAAACAAACAAAAATGCCTCAGTGTGGAATAACAAACTAAACAAGGAACAAGAGAAAATGAACTAAGCATATCACATATATGTCAAGTAATGAACATTACAGAGAGTCCTTGACTTAGGACCACAACTGAGCTCTGCCTATATGTCTGACTATGCCCCATGTGGGAAGAATCCAGAGAAAGAAATATTTTGGGAAATATTAAAAAGGCAGAATATATTTCCCCAAAGGATTTTAAAGGCAGAAACCAACCCCCCCCCCACCAAGTCTCTCTGCCCCAAACAGAAATCAGGTCTGCAGAAATGCAGATGTGATCATCTTGTCAGAAAGATTGGAGCCAGGAAGCTTGGATTAGAAAGACAAAGATCCCTAGAATCAACAATCCCTCACACCAAAAACAAAATCCAACAGTCATCAGCCCCAGCCCCAGGGAAGCAGGATATGACCTTTGGGACATGATAGGATTAACCCACCACCATCAGAATACCAGAAAGGCACACTCAGACTCAGGTCAAAGTTCATGCCACAGGACCAACTTCAAACAAAAGCCCAAGAAGGTATAAAAACCCACTCCCTACTACATGTGGTCAGCTTTCCCAGAGCCATCTTTCTGTCTGGCTCTCCTCTTCAAAAAACTCCAACCTTCTTTCTAAAGCAGTCTCCATTTTGCTTATTCCCAGCTTGGACTGGACCCTGAGGAAGATTTTTCTTTCAACACCCACCTACTTTACATGACCTTGCTCTTCCCTGAAAATGTTAAATGTGAATTCCCTCTTTAATTCTGCCGGTCACGAGAAAGTCCTTCAGGCTTTGCTGTGACACCCATGCTAATCATGTATATGTCCTGGATTATGGCCCAACAATTTCAGCTATGCACCAAATGCTTTAACAACCCAACAACCCAAGGAAGGGAGAAACATTTGAAGATATTTCTCTGTTCTCTAGGCATCAGTGTTTTCAGCAATTTTTCAATATACCAAGAAACGGCTTTCAATGCCAAGAAATCCATTAAAGTGAGTGGAAAGTGTATCTGAGTATCCTAACAAAAAAGGAAAAAATAATAATGTGGGGTTTTTTTTTCCTTAAAAAGGGTATGAAATTTCTCATTTAAAAAAAAACAGATAGCTCTAGAGATAAAAGACATCCTGAGATCAAAGAAAGAGAATCTGATGCAGATCTTAGTGTTTTAATGAAATATATTGATTTCTTGACCACTGGAGTCTCTTATCTAAAATCAATCGGTCTTCTATTACTGATTTCTTCCAGGAAATGAGAGTGACATCAGCTGGAGTAGCACATTCTGGTGTTGCCTTTATTTTAACAGTAAAAATAATGCAATACATTATTGAATAGGCTTAAAGGAGGGCAAACCAGATTTCTTTTTAAATGTTAATAGGATCCATATAATGTGTTTGTGATGGTTATATTAAAAAAGTGGAAAAATGGGAATAATACTGAGTATAGTTCTTATTTAGAATTCTACAGTCTTTATGGGCACTTTTTTTTTCTGTATTGTTATTGCCTTTTCATTTATACATTTAAATAATCCCCAAGGATTGGATAGACCGTACAATATAAAAGAAAGATTTCAAAGACTGATGCTTTTAAATGTAAAACTGTTTTTTTTTTAATTCAGTTAAGAGAATTCCTAAAGGAATGTTTAATGAGTACATATTCATCTTTCATCTCCTCATTTCCTCTCCATAAAACATTCATATTTACTGTTATGCATGTGTATTTAAACCTTAGGAATTTGGAAGAAGTGGAAATCGCTTCTGTTCATAGCTTTCTCCCTCTTCTCAGGCTATGAAAGGTTTAAATATGGGTGTAAATAAGGCCAATAAGAAGGATAGGTAAATAGATAAATAAAGGCATTCACAGAATCCTTAATAGCATTAAGGATAGCATTCTCCTATTCAAGGAGAATTTGGAATGGAATAGAATAGAATAGAATAGAATAGAATAGAATAGAATAGAATAGAATAGAATAGAATAGAATAGAATAGAATAGAATAGAATAGAATAGAATAGAATAGTTTATTGGCTGAATGTGATAGACATACAATGAATTTGTTTCTGGTACATAAGCTCTCAGTGTATATGCAAAACAACCAAGTCATAATAATCATAATATCAAAGTAATAATTATCATAATAATGATACCAGTAAGAGAAGGTAGTGGAACAGATGAGAAGGATAATACTACATGGGTAAATATATTTAGACATAAGACAGTACTGTGATAATTAGATATTCCACACAGTGGGGGCACAAGGAGCAAAACTGTTTCTGTGTCTAGTTGTTTTGGCATGCAGTGCTCTGTGTCCTGAAGAGAGGATTTGAAATAGTTTATGTCCAGGATATGAGGGGTCTGTAGATATTTTCTCAGTCCTCTTTCTGGCTCACGCAGTGTACAGATCCTCAATAGAAGGCAGGCTGATTGCAATAGTTTTTTCTGCAATCCTAACTATTCATTAAAGTATGTGTCTGCCCTGCTTGGTTGTTGTACCAAACCAGACAGTTATAGAAATATAAATGACAGACTCAATAATTCTTATATTTTTATAATATTTCCTATATTTTGGAAAATCAACAGAACATTCAGAATGTTTATATTCGGAAATATAAGTTCTAAAATTAAGCTAAGTATGCCTGAGAGATGTTCTACATCAAGGGTGTCAAACTGCCAGCCCGCGGGCCGGATGCATCATAGCAAAACTGCGCCCACCCCATTGCCGGCAATGGCAAAAAAAAGTTGCGATACGTCGCGACACGTCACGTGACGTTGCGAGTTTGACACCCCTGTTCTACATGCATTTCATTCAAAAGTGAAAGGACCTGTTTAATATTCCACAAAGTCTCCTGTTAAATATGACAGGCAATTCCGACAGCTTTAAAGGCTTTCCAGGCATTTGAAATCTATGATAGCATTTCATAGGTGTTGTTTTTTCTTCTTCTTACCACCTTATGACTTTTACTCTATAACTATTTTGATTAGTTTTGTACTTGAACCTCTTGTCATATCTTTGTCATTATTTCTTTATTAAATCTCAGACTACATTTAGTACCGCTTTCCATTTAAAATATCATTTGTTATATGCAATAAGGACTGAAGTGTCTGCCTTTGAACATTCGCTAAAGCTTTTTGAGTCTCTGGATCAAAGTTTTGAAGGTGGAAATTTTAAGAATCTGGAATGATTTGGCCTGGGTTGGTCAGATAGTGCCAGGCCTTGAGAAAATAATTGTGCTTTTTGAGAATTGAATTGTAGATTACATTACCATATCAGCAAATATTACCATGGAGAAATTATCTCTGATCCGCAAAGGTTAAAATTTCAAGAATCTGGACAGTTGAGACAAAGATTATGATGGAATGTAAAAACAACTCATGGTGATCCAGTGCAAGGATAAACTTCAGTAAACTTAGTGCTGCTTTTTTCTGGTTGCATTGGCTGACTTCTAAAACACATAAAGTTTTAATAAATAATAATTGCAGACAGATTCTTCATAGATGGGTTAAATTGCTGATGTAGAGTAGGAATTCCGCCATGGAAGAGAAAACAGATATCCTGTGGTGGCGTAGTGGTTAGAATGTAGTATTGCAGGCTTGATCCTGACTGGCTCAAGGTTGACTCAGCCTTCCATCCTTCCGAGGTCGATAAAATGAGGACCCAGATTGTTGGGGGCAAATGTGCTGACATTTGTAAACCACTCAGAGAGGGCTGTAAACAATGGTGGGATTCAGCCGGTTCGCACCACTTTGGCAGAACTGGTAGCTAATTTTTTGTTGCCCTGGCCCAGAATGGACTTCCGGAAGCGGCATCCACACAGAGAACCGGTTGTTCACATATTTGAATCCCACCACTGGCTGTAAAATGCTATAGAATGGTATACTATATAAGTCTAAGTGCTATTGCTATTTCTATTGCTATCCTGTGCACCTTTTTGACAATGTTCACTAACACCTTTATCCTGTTTACAGAGTTCACCCTTTTTCTGGGTTCAGAAAATATGTGGAATCAGACAGGCAGGTTCACAAGCCACAGCATTCTAATTATTTGTTGGTTTGTCAAACTAATATGGCTGCCCATCCCTCACCAGGTGACTCTAGGTCAGTGATGGCGAACCTTTTAGAGACTGAGTGCCCAAACTGCAACCCAAAACCCACTTATGCATCGTCGAGTGCCAGGCGGGTGTGGCCTATTGGGTGAGCATGGCCCATTGGGTGGGCATGGCCCATTGGGTGGGCGTGGCTGCGGTGGTAACGGCAGACTGGGTGGGTCTAAAAAGTTCAATCAATCAATTCCAACTTTGCAAGATCTTTTTTTTTCCCGCGAGAAGTTGAAATTGACTGATTGAAACTTTTTTTTTTTGCACACTGCGGCGGAGGCCTAAAGCGAAAAGGTTTTATAAAACCCAGCTGAAGGCCTAGGACTGGGGCGACAGCGCACGTGCCCACAGAGAGGGCTCTGAGTGCCGCCTCTGGCACCCGTGCCATAGGTTCGCCACCACTGCTCTAGGTGGTGTACAATAAAATCTACTATGAACATCTACTGCAAAACCAATTAGAACAGTAAACATTGATTACAAACAAGACCGCAAGTGGGAGAATAGTATATACATAATATAGCCAACACAGAAATTCCCTATTACCAGGGGTTTTCCAGGCTTGCTTAAAAAATAAATAAAGTTCTAATGGCTTTCCAGAAGGCCATGAGGGATGGAGCTAACTTTACCTCAGGAGAGTTGATGTGCTAGAGCAGGGGTGTCAAACTCGCAACGTCACGTGACGCATCCGGCCCGTAAGCTGGCAGTTTGACACCCCTGTTCTAGAGAGTGGGGGCTGCAGAAGAAAAGGCTCACCTTCTAGGTCCCATCAGATGCAACTCTTTCACAGATGGGACCCACAGCACGCCTCTCTTGCCAGACCTGATGGAACAAAAAGAGCCAGTCCCTCAGAAAACCCAGCCCTATGCCGTGTGCCGTAGCTGTTTAAAGATCAAAATCTGCTCCCTGAATTGGACCTAGAAGCAAACTAGTAGCCAAAGCAGCACACAAAGCAGAGATGTAACATGTTTTCAGAGCACATATACAGTAACTGCGCATGCTGCTATATTTAGCACCAGTTGGAGCTTCTGGATACTCTTCAAGAGCAGCCCCATGTAGAGCACATTACAGTAGTCCATAAGGAAGGTGACCAGGGCATGACTAACTGGGCACGATCCAGGAATGGGTGCAACTTGTGCACAACAGGAAGTCGCATAAATAGCCTTCTGACCGCAACTTCCCACCTGCTCCCTCAAGGTGAAGTTCTGAGTCCAGAAGAACTCCCAGACTGCAAATCAAGTCTGTCTGAGACTTATGGGAATTTGCTTTTATTTTAAGATTCTTCTGCCCACCAGCCAAGTCATTAGATTGGGTCTTAATAAATAAAATGGATAAATTTATATGCCACCTTTTTCTGAGTGCTCTCAACAATAGACTCGTGAGTGTTAGGGCACTCAAAAAGAATAAGTGAAGCTCACTTACGGTGAGCTTCAAGATCACGTGTTAAGTTTCAAACTGTATTTTCTCGGTTCCAGTCCAGCATCGTAATGATTACCCTGCCTTGGGTCTCAGTGACTATTAAATTTAAATGCAACTTTAAAAAAAAATTAGATGCTTCAATGTGAGATAGTTAAATTATTTTGCTTTCTGACATCTTTGAATGATTAAGTACTTTTGTTGAGTGACAAGCCTTATATAATTGTCTTCGAACTTTCAAATTAATTTTCTTTAGCTGTAGCTTAATTAAATCCTCATTAAATAGTTCTTTTAAGAACTGCATCTTCATTAAAACAGTTGCATAGAAAGACCAGAAACCAGAAAGGTGACATGTTACTACTAATAACAGATCAAGAGGGGGATCAGGTGGTCAGTAATGACTTCAGTAGTTGGCTAGTGGCCAAATTCTAATATATGACTGCACATTTGCTGGTTCCTTGCTTGCTGGAAGGAAGATGGTTTAAATAAATCAAGATAGGAAAGGAGAGGGATTTTTTTTTTTAATCAAGTGTGCATTCTGGGGAGCACTTAATTTTTGTACTCTCATAGCTCAGCAATTATACATGCAACATCTTTCTTTAAAAAGTTAAAATAGACTCATACGCCATGACAATGTTAGGAGAAATAAAACTGAATAAATCATGCAAAGTGGGACTGTGTTGAGGATTGCATCCAATCTCAGTAAAACATTTGTTTTTGGTTTGGGCTGCATAATCTTTCTTGAAACTCAACATTAAGAAAACCAAGATCATGGCATCCGGCCCTCTCAATTCCTGGCAAATAGATGGGGAAGAAATGGAGGTAGTGACAGATTTTATCTTCCTGGGCTCCAAGATCACTGCAGATGGGGACTGCAGCCAAGAAATTAAAAGACGCTTGCTCCTGGGGAGGAAAGCTATGGCAAATCTAGACAGCATACTAAAAAGTATACAAAAGTGCATATAGTCAAGGCCATGGTTTTCCCAGTTGCAATGTATGGCTGTGAAAGTTGGACCATAAGAAAGGCTGAGCGCAAAAGAATTGAGGCCTTTGAACTATGGTGCTGGAGAAGACTCCTGCGAGTCCCCTGGACTGCAAGGCGATCAAACCTATCAGTCCTAGAGGAGATCAACCCTGACTGCTCCTTAGAAGGTCAGATCCTGAAGTTGAAACTCAAAATACTTTGGCCACCTAATGAGAAGGAAGGACTCACTGGAGAAGAGCCTAATGCTGGGAAAGATTGAGGGCAATAGAAGAAGGGGACGGCAGAGAATGAGGTGACTGGATAGAGTCACTGAAGCAGTAGGAGTGAGCTTAAATGGACTCCAGAAGATGGTAGAGGACAGGAAGGCCTGGAGGAACGTTGTCCATGGGGTCACGATGGATCGGACACGACTTCGCAACTAACAACAACAACAATCTTTCTACCGGTATCCTTAAGAAAGCAGTGATTTAGAAGTGCTAAATCTTTCAGATTTAATGGTTTGGTCTAATTTATCATAACAAACTCAAGATCACTTCATGTGTGATCTTTTTTTCTTTTTTTTTTGCATGAGCAGCTATTAAGGACTGGGACGTAATTTGAAATCTTGTTATTTCTCAGTAGAAGATACATGTAAGGGTAAAGGTTTTGCCAAGCCTGACTCTGCTTGCCTCTGTGTCTTAGCCAACAGAGCCAGTGTTGTCCGAAGATGCTTCTGTGGTCATGTGACCAGCATGACTATATGCCGAGGCACACAAAATGCTGTCATGTTCCGATGTCCCAAAGGTGCTTTTTCAAAGTGGTACCTATTTATCTACTCGCATTTGCATGCTTTCGAACTGCTAGGTTGACAGGAGCTAGGGCAAGTAACAGGAGCTCACCCCGTCATACAGCGCTCGGGTCTCAAACCTGGGCTGTCAGCTTTCCAGCTGACAAGCTCAGGATCTTTAACTGCTAAGCCATCTTACCCCCTTAGGAGATAAATATAATGGTTGTCCCTAGGCAGGTTGCCACCAGAACTTCCTGACTCACTCTACGCTGCCTAGCTGTATATACCTAGTTGGAGAGATCTTTCTTCAAGGACTTCTGCCTCCAGCCTTAAATGGGATCTGCTTTGGATCTTCTGTCCAAGGACAGCATTACAGAAGCTAACAAATTTTCTTCCAATCTAGAAATATATATATATATATGTACAGCCATATTATAGGAGAATGTAGAGCACGGGTGTCAAACTCGCCACGTCACGTGACGTATTGCGACATATCGTGACTTTTTTTGCATTGCTGGAGCTGGGGTGGGCACAGCCTCCGTATGATGCAACCAGTCCATAGGGCATCAGTTTGACACCCCCGATGTAGAGGATAACTGAAAGCTAGCTTCTTTGGGGACTGATCATCTCCCTGTAATTTTATGTTTATAATTATTTTTATGCCACTCATCTTCCCTATAAGGAGAGGCTTACAAGTTATAAAATAAGTAACAATAATTAAAATATTAAAATAAATTATATATTCAGATTATGATTACAAAACTCTATTAAAACCAGAACCAGAACCAAGAGATGGACAGAATGGGGAGGAGGTCTTCTCATCCCGTCAACTACCTCTAGCATTGAGCGACCCCCTCAGGACTCCAGGCCACTAGCAAAGCCAAGTTTTGATACCCTTCCAGAAGGCCAAAAGAGTGGAAGCAGTTCTTACCTCTGGTGGTAGAGTGTTCCACAGCAGAAAAGGATCTTCTTCTTTTCCACTGGAATTCCTTAGCATACAAAATCCAAAGCAGGCATCTTCCACTGGCGCAAATGGAGCGGGCTAGTCCCATTGGGGAGAGACGGTTCCTCAGAAATAATCGTTGGCTGATCAATAAAGTTATGAATATATTCCCTCAAGTCAATGTTGACTTTTAGTGACCACATAGAAAGATTTTCTCAGAAACAATCTGACTGCAACCTGATTCCTCAGGAATTTTAGCAGTGCATCCATCACCACTATAATTGAATCCTTCTACTTTGATGCTGTTCATCGTCTTTCCTTCCGCCTTTCCCTGCATTAGAGCCTTCTCCAGGGAGGTAGATCTTTGCATAATGTGTCCAAAGTAGGATAATTTGAGCCTGCTCAGTTGTGCCTTGAGTGAGAACTCTGGGTTGATTAGTTTGAATTATCTGGAGATTCTCAGTCATCCAGGTCATGGTTGTCCCAAAGGTGCTTTTTCAAGAGGCAACTGGACTTTCTTGTTTTTCTTTGAAGATATTTCACTTCTCATCCAAGAAGCTTCTTCAGCTCTGACGGGATGTTGGAGAATGGAAGGATTTATGTTCCTTGCAAACAGCTGGTCATTTGCATTCTTTTCGAGAGTCGTTGAGGCCACTTGGAGATTTGTCTGTGTCCTCAGAGTCGCCTGAGTAGTGCAAACGGGTGTGGAGCCTTCTTGGAACTGTTGAAAGGACTGTGCTGTGGAGCTTCTTGAATGAGAAGCGAAATGTCTTCAAAGAAAAACAAGAAAGTCCAGTTGCCTCCTGAAAAAGCAACTTTGGGACTATCTGTTAGTTTGTTTTCTTGCCTATCAATGATACTCTCTGAATGTCTTTCACCAACACCAAAGTTCAAAATCATCAACAATCTTTTTATCTTGGTTCTTCCAAGTCCATATTTCCATAAATATTCACTATTTTGTTATTCCATTCAATCATATCTAATTCTCAGAAACTGCGTGGACCACTCCCTGCAGTTTTCTTGGCAAGGTTTTCTTTCTTCTCCCAGAAGTGGTTTGCCATTAACTTCTTCCTAGGGGTGAGAGAGTTTGACTGGCTCAAGGTCGCCCAGTTAAAAAGTGTTATTTGGTAACAGCTTCAACGTTTCTCATACGAATGGTATGCAAATGTTGTGTGCCAGTTTCTGTGTAAAAAATACATGAAATGACAGTATGGTAGAATGTAGAAAATTAAATTCTGGAACTCATTGCCACGGCATCCTAGAAGGTTTCTTTAAGCACAGTATGAACAAATTTTAAGTTGAGAATTATTTCTTTTTTTTTTCCTGTTAAAAAATAATGTTATAGATTTGGGTTTCTAAGTCACTGTTTAGTTACTTTTGATAATTTCACCTCAGAACTTGTTCCACTCTGTGTAAATTCCTCCACACGTAGACATGAGGTAGAATATCACACATTTAAGACTAATGTTTTTTAAGCCTAATGTTTCCTAGAGGTTGTTCCTTCAATATGCCGTGTGAAAGTGCATCATTAAAAATACATGCAATATCCAAGCTACATAATTTAGCCAATTAGCGGTTTTGCCTCCTGGTTTAATAATAGGTCTTCACTTTGTGTTAAAATTAGATTAGAGATCAAATTGATTCAGGGCCATCTGCAACAAGGCAAAACTTCATCAGAACGATGAAATGTGTTGTGATATCACAGCACAAGCTCTGTCCCTTATTTCTTGTCTGTGACAAGTCTCAAATATAAGACGGGTACAGTTTGCATTACCATAGTCCAATGCATGTGTTCCATGTGAGCTGATTATATCCTTGAAATTTTCCTATTCTAATAATTTTATGGCAATAAATAATGAGTTATTTACTCATATTTAGATCCATTGAAACCATGACTCGTAGGGTATTGGGGAACTGAAGACCCAGATTCAGTGGTCAGGAATCTGGAGACCCACATTCAGATTTTTTTTTTCAACCCTATTAACTCATTGGGTGACTGTAAGCCCAAATAATTTCATAAGATGGCTGTTGTGGGGATAAACTTTGACTTCATTATCTGGAGAAAAGCCAAGAGAGGAGATGCAATAAAATTATCTAATACTGGAAACTTCAAAAATTGCAACCTTATAGCACTGCAAGGCACCTAGCTGGCAAAATCTGAGGTCATATTATCAAAGTTTATTTTTGTCTTATAAATAAACCACTCTACAAAGGCTATGTTATATAGGAGAATAATTAGTACTGGCAAACATTGAAGTTGGAAGTTTGGTACTGCAGGCAACAGAGAAAATTCAACCATTTGTCAAGCATTTCATTGGAACATCATGAAGACAATGTCATATTCCTAGTATTTTGCATTGGGATTGGTATACTAAAGTACTGAATTTTAAAGCACCATTTACCTTAGTGCCTCTTTGTGGCACTGTCCTATAGTTTTGATTTTAAAAAGAAAAGGCCACTAGGTTCCAGCAACATGCTAGATTGAGCTAAAATCATTATTATTTTATGGGTAATCTACAATTAGATTCGCAGTCAAACACAAGACTGGTGAAATCTTAATACAGGTGATTCAAGTCTTAACCAAGGATCTAAGAATTATTAAGGTAGCGTCTGAGGATATAGGCAGTTCCAAGCAGTGTGTGTCCCTTTGCAAAGCAAAGGTTCATGTTTTTGATGTGGCTTCTTTGGTTAAGCAGAACTCTTTTGCATAACAAAGGGACACTCCTTAGTTTTTGGGAAAGTAAGTTCCTTAGTTTTGTATGTCCAGTAGTAGTTACAACAGGTTTTGATCATGCACTGGACATATGTTGGAACCTGTTCCAGGAATTGGGATTGATAGAGGATCAATTAAATCCAAGTAATGCAGCAGCTTTATTTCATTAGAGAAATAATCCATTGTGTAATGAAGGAGCTTCAAAGGGGCGCTTTACTTAAATCATTACTGAAGCAAAGCTTTGCACTTCCCTAAGCATTAATTTGGCAGGGAAAGAGTCAGATGTCAGTTCATTTCTACCACAAAGTATCTTTTGAGTGTGTTTAAAAGTGGGGAAATTCCAAATGCCTGTCATCATGTTGTTCCAGAGCCTGGCAAATAATAATTTTAGCACAGTAAATTAAGTTAATTATTTTAAGCGAAGTGAGTTAAGATTGTAGAAAAGGTATATTATGACTTTCATTCTGAGCCATACTTATAATAATATTTACATCTTCTGGGTTGTAAAGAATTGGCCTCCTGTTCCCTGGCCTTTTGCTGGAAACCGCTATTAAAATAGGCAATGTTTAAATATTTTAGAGCACGCACACACATTTTTACAAACCGGCTCCAGAAGCACAGGACAGATGAAAAGCACTGAAAAAGAAGGACAAGTTTTTAAGCTGATTTGCTCAATATAGGTAATCCTCGACTTACGCCCATAATTGAGCCCAAAACCTCTGCTGCTAAATGAGACATTTGTTAAGTGAGTTTTGCCCCATTTTTACAGCCTTTCATAACACATTTGTTAAGTGAATCACTGCAGTTGTTAACGGTTGTTAAATAAATCTGGCTTTCCCATTGACTTTGCTTGTCAGATGGTCGCAAAAGGTGATCACCTGACCCCAGGACACCACAATCATCATAAATATGAGTCAGTTGCCAAGCATCTGAATTTTGATCACGTGACCGAAGGGAATGCTGCAATGATCATAAGTCTGAAAAACGGTCATAAGTCACTTTTTTGCTGTTGTTATCTTCAAACGGTCACTAAACAAACTGTTGTAAGTCGAGGACTACCCGTATTTCAGCTTCATATTGTCTTGCACACTGTCTAGGTCAGGCCCAGTATGGAGAAAGAGGCAAATTCTGAATCTCTCTGAGTAACACTTTTTTTTTTGGATCCAAACAGAGGTCGGTCCTCCCATAAGGCTGGGAAAGGACCACGTCCAATGGTTCAATCAGCATTTACATTTTATTAGTTACATAAGTAAGGAAATGCAAGTTGATTACAGAGGAAACACATATTATCTGCAAAACAAAAGAGGTTACCAAAATATCCTCATCTTGTTAATGGACATAAGCTGTGTCAGCGAAGTTTATTTAAAGGCGCTCATATGTTTTCCAGGTGCTTTTTCCAAAAGAGGCCAGAGCAGTTTCCTCTAAGGCTATCTGACACTTCCTCAGACATCCATCCCCAAATTCACACATTTTAACATAGAAACGTTTATAGAAATTACTTAGGTCACTTGACCTACAATATTTCAGCAATCCCATTTTTCAGATTTTGTGTACAAGGGGAAGCATATTTCTATTGTATTGGGGAGTTTTTTTGGGTTTTTTTATTATGTATTTCATGTAAAACTTACAGATCCTGCTCCTGGTTGATTTTCTTATGACTGACTTCCAGCTACCTCTGCTGAATGATCACTAAAAAATATTGTAGAAATCAAATGATAGAAAACCCCTGTTCACCAAAACATTTTTTTGGAGGGGGTGGGTGGGGGAGATGCAATGAATGTTCCATGACTATTTGGTTAAGATACTTTTTCTCCCAGTCCTAATAAAAACCGTAGCAGCTTTCTAAAGACACCTGTAAGCACAGCAGTCTTGCCAAAGAATCTCAGTAAATTTCATATAATAAAAACAAAATATATAAGAGTCATAAGAAAGACTCTTTGCAGCAAATTCTCTTAATTAATTATGTGTTATGTAGAAAACTACTTTATTTTCTAGAATTTGCACTTGCTGCTATTAATTGGAGGCATGAATCACTCCAAAATTTCAATTGCTATTCTCAGATCTCAGAGAATACTGCTGTTCTATGCAGAGACCGGGGGAAAGTTTGAGTCTGGTTCTGGTTCTGTGTTGTGGCACCCTATTTTTCCAGGCCTTTCCCATCCAATTCATATTCTGTGAGGATTTTTCAGTCTTTTACAGCAGAAATAACAGGAATTGTGGATTATTCTTATGGGGGGGGAATGAAAGTTGCGGAGTTATGATTACAGCCATCCAGTGGGTTAATGATGATGATTATTATTGATTGACAGATTAACAAGCACTAATATGAGTGTCATGACTGTTTTCAGGCAGTAGGTGAGACCTTGAAGAAAAAGTGGCTGTGGCTTCAAAAATGCAAGCTGATCTTTGCCTTGGTGGGTTTTCTCCTCCTGTGCCAGACATTTAAAAAGCATCGCATGTTTTCGAATGCATCTTTTCCGACTGACGAAACTTGCTTTATTCCAACCTTCAGCACGAAAGGAGTTCGCTCTTTTGCCAAAACCGCATGTTATTTATCGCTAGTGCAACAACAGCCCCATATATCTCATCAAAGGATACAGCCACAGAGTGAATCATACATAAAACTGTGCACATTTTGGCCAGATAATTTTTGTTACGCTTAGCAAGCAGAACGTGCTTTTCATCAGATAAAATACCATATCCTGATTATAATTCACCTACTGTGTGCATTTTGCAGTTTGGGTATGACAAAAAGGTGCAAAAGAAGAAGCATGCTTAGATTGGATGTATTTTATATGAGCATGAGTTGGACATGACTGCAGATCCTTGTATCTTGTATTTTATTTCAGAATGTTAAGCTGGATGCCAGTGTTCTTCAGAAACCATGGTTCCTTGACTTCCACTTTATGAACAACAAATAAAATGTGTTATTTTATAATATCAAGCAGGTTCAGCTTGACTTGGATGGAATGAGACAATATTGCCTTAAAACCCAATATATAGATGTCACTAATAAGCCATATTTTTATTTCCAGTGAAGTTCTACATCATAATTCCTACTTAGAAAAATAAGCAGATGAAATAATGGGAATAATCAGAACCTAAAATGTATATAAAACTATACTGTGTGCTAGAATACTTCCATTCCTTGTACAGTACACTATAAGTCACATTAAATGAATTTGTGTGTTGCCTTTATGGAAGAGCGTTATTTTTACCTGTTCTCTCCATCCAAATTTGTTTTGTTTGTTTTGTAATCTTAGTTCTAGACTGCTGTGGCCTGTCCCCATCCCACATTTGTCCAGCCAAGTTTCTTGCACAATAGGGGGGCCAGTCACCAGCAAGATTCCCAAACTCATTATCCCATGAAGACATTTGTGGATATTTACCTTCCTTTTCAGAACTGAGATGTTGAAAAGAGAAAAAAAAAACTACTGGAGTCCATGTCTGATCCATCATTTAACTTTCCACCCTCAGAGCTGGTCCAGAGTAGACAGCTGTTCCTTTCTGCATACCCTTTGCTAACGTTCTTGCTGAACAGGAAAGTGTCTATGTCTAAATTCCTGAAAATTACTATAGATCTAATAATTCCAGTACAGCAGACCTTATTTGAAGATGCCTAAAAATTTACTCAAGGAAAAATGCTTCTGTGAAGTTCTAGCAAATACAAGCCTTGTACCATCAGTCTTACTGGCCAGCATTCGTGCTATGGTTAAGTAGCTACTTTTACACTGCTGAAATAGTTCTAGAACTGGACTTTCAAGGATTACACGTGTACATATATATTTGTATGTACACACACACACATATACTGTACATATGGTAATTTTAATATATAGTTGATGTCTTTGATGCTCTCTGAGCTTGGCTGTTTTCTTGCAGATGCTTCAATATCCAAACTAGGTAATGTCATCAGTACTGATGACGTTACCTAGTTCGGGTAATGAAACATCTGCAAGAAAACAGCCAAGCTCAGAGAGCACCAAGGACCCCTTATTTCAACCCAGAGCTACAAATATTCTCCTTTATTGATAGCTGACATCAAAGAACCCATTATAGCCCTATCAGGAGGATAGGAGGATAGTTATAATTCAGGTCACTGAGCTAGATGTTGCTGTCTCCATGCAAAAGATAACTCAAGAATAGTAGTCAATGCTTAGTATAGCTAAGCTATTAATCTTTTGCTCCTGTTGACTTCAGGTAGTCTTCAACTTACAACCATTCATTTAGTGACGGTTCAAAGTTATCCCAGCACTGAAAAAAGTAGCATGCAACTTGTCCTCGCTCTTACAACCGTCACAGCATCTTCACGGTCACATGATCAAAATTTAGGCGGTTGAGAACTGGCATGTATTCATGGCAGCAGTGGTTATAAATTGAGGACTCCTTGTAGGCAGATTTGACCTGACATTAGGATGATCCTAATTGCATTTATCATAAATCAGGAGAACATCTGATCAACATTGTCAGATCATTGGAGAGGACTTCATCAGATAGGCTCAGGACAATTATATATTCAAAGAAACCTAAGAGACATATGCGGCTTTACAATTACATCAGAAGGAATTTAAAAGCTGTAATAGCATTTGATTGATACATGACTTTTCTGTTGTAGCAAGAAAGATAGAACTGAATTTTTGCAATATTGAATTAAAATGGTTCACAGTAGGGGCATTAGCTAAAACATTGCAAGATAATTGTTTAAAAATGAAGGGTTTTTTTTTATTATAAATCATGCTGTGAATCTGAATGTGGCGGGTTGCCATTGCCATTAGATAAATTAAAGCCAGTGAAGGTTTTAAGAAAGATTTTACTGTCATCAGTATGGTTTTTCCCAGAGAAGTTCCTTGGTTCCTGCTATCTTTACTTTAAAAAAAAATGAATTTTAGAACTGCCTTGTCTCCTAAGGCAACACATATTGTATCTATGTTTTGTTACTGTGTTTTAAGAGGGGAGTCATTGCATTCTCTAGAGGAGGGGTCCCCAACCCCTGGGCCGTGACCCACTACCGGCCCATGGCTTATTCGCAACCGGTCTGTGTGAGTGGCGGGTCGGAACACATGCAAGCATGCACGGCTCAACTTGCTCACTCGCGTGGCCCGGTTCCCCTCCCTTCCCCTCCGCTGGACCCCCCAAGTTGCAAAAATTGGGGACCGCTGCTTTAGAGAGAATTACATTAATTTCTCTTTCTCTCTCTTTCTCTCTCTCTATTATTATTTTTTTGCAAATATTGGTATGCCGTTCTTGATGTCCTAGTAATCATCATACTTCTTTTTTTTTTTACAATTCAATTTCAGAAGAAAATACTGTTATATGCCAATGGGTAGCTTCTGCCCCAGTAGGAAATTAAGATACTTTTTTTAGCTAACTGTGCCATGCAGTTTATGGTTAAAATTATCTCAAGATAATTGGCCAACTGAAGCTTCCATTACTTGGTGGGTGATGGGAAAGGAGCTGCATTATATACCTAACTCAGACAATGGGAGAAGAGAATAACCTGATAAATTTATATGACTATGTTAATGATGTATTGCTGCAGATTCTCTGAAGTCTTTCCAGGACTAACAACAATGAAAATGCATGATGGTATTTGCAAATAAGAATGGGGGGGAAATGTTCATACTGATTTAAATTTTTGTTCAATTAATACCACGCATGGTGTCCAATCCTACAACTTTAACTTTGATCTGGCATCTTGTTAACCTAGCAAAACCTCCTCATTAAACACAATGTTTTTGAGGTATTCATATACAAGTAGTCCTCAGCTAACAACAATTCATTTAATGACCGTTCAAAGTTACAACGGCACTGAAAAAAGTGACTTATGACCACATTTCACACTTATGACTGTTGCAGCATCCCCTTGGTCACTTGATCAAAATTGAGACACTTGGCAACTGACTCATATTTATGATGGTTGCTGTGTCTCAGGGTCATATGGCCACCTTTTGCCTGATTCACTTAACAACCATCTTACTAACTTAACAACTTAACAACTGTGGCAAGAAAAGTGATAAAATGGGACAAAACTCATTTAACAAATGTCTCACTTGGCAACAGAAATTTTGGGCTCAGCTGTGGTCAAATTGAGGACTACCTGTATGTTATTTTGTGTGACTCACTGCAACCTGGAGAGATAGGCCTTCTTGTGTCCACAACAATCTTAGATAGATCTAAAAGTATCTTTTTATGGATAAAAGCATAAAGCTCCCTAGGAGTTCAAATGAGATTCCAATAGGAGGCTGATTTATAATTTAACCCACAGCAGTAAGTGGTCTAAATATTAATTCTGAATATTGTACCAATGGAGTTATTAAATTGCAGCCCACTGAGAAACAAAATATTGGAGGATTTTGCCATTTGGGTGTGTGTGTGTGTGGAGAGCTTCCTATGGTCTTTCGTGTGCTATAGGATGTGCTTTTAAAATGACTTGGCCAGGAAAAATCCTAACTTTAATATAATTTTAACTTGAACTTAATTCAATTATCCCAATGATTTAAACATATCCTCTTACTGACCCAGTACAATGACAATTTAACAGCAAATTCTGGAGGTCACATTAAGGACTTGTCCCACCAAGGGTAGCTCCAAGATTTCAGGCTAGACACCATGAAAAACTGCTTGAAAGAATACATTGGATCATCTATGGAAACCTGAAATCGAATTAAAACAAAGGGGAACCCTTGGAAAGTGATAAAGAATGTCGGACTGGACATCATACATCTGTAAATATATATTACGCCTTATTGTTAACAGCTTTGCCAGTACCTGTGTGATTGCTCAACTGCTTTAAAAATTACATTTTTGTTTCCAGCACCAACAATTTGCTTCCACTATTTTATGTGTTAGTTTAACTTCTTGCTTTTTGTTTGTTTGTTTGTTTGTTTGTTTGGCGGGAGGAGACGAGGAAGGGAATTGAAACTGATGATAATAATGTCATATTAAAGCTATTTCTACATCTGTAACAGGAATATCATAAGTTTCCTCCTGACACAAGCCATTGTTGATTTCACTGTTATAGGGGAAAGGCTCTAGGGCGGCAGATAAGGCTGTTGCCATGGTGATGAAGGAGATACCGAGGGAGGAGTCTCCGGAGGAAAAACCCCTCCTTACTATGAAATCACAGGTGGGCAGAATGGTCCGGATTTGAAGGAGGAAGCTGGTGGTGTATGTCAATGCAACAGGCGATCAACCGCTAGTAGAGCTACCATATTTTGATTGCAAACACTCAGCCACTAGGTGGCAGTACAGAAGTGCCACTTTAGTATTCATTTGCTGCCATCTAGTGGTCACTAGATCTCTTCAGCTGAGATACGGTAGCCCAAGTCTTCCATTCTTCTTGACCTCCGTGTTGTTAGATTTCTCTCTCTTTCTCTCTTCTCTCGCTCTCTGTCTTCTCTCTCATTCTCTGCTTTCTCTTACTCTTGCTGTACCTTTTTCTTTCTTTTTTTCTCCCCCCCCCCTCTTTTCCTCTCTCTTGTTCTAACTTTATCAACACACTGGGAGAGAGCTATTTAAATCAACATATTCTTCTTCCAAATTACACTGAAGGCATATTGGCAAAAAAAGAGAGAAGAAAAATGTTAAATTTTGAAAATACACCTTGCTAATGTGTTTGACAGAATATTTTCACCTGTATCCTTTAAAAAATAATAATAAACTATATCCAGCGTTTATTTATAACTGTATTTATATATCTTCTTTGGCATTGTTCTCAGGGTCCAGCTTACAGTATTATAATATTATATGCAATATATTGTTACAGAATTTTTCAAACAAGTATGAAAGGCATGAAATATAATGTAAAGCAGAGAAAAACATTACTTCTTTCACCATTTCACATATTAATGTTGGATTTTTTGAAGGCAGGTATTCTAAGTAAAATGGCATATGTAACAAGATTGTGCATGCTAGTCATTAGCAAAGCATCTAAACTGTTCAAAATTGCCAGCTGTGATCCATGCTGTCCATAGTTACATAATGCACTGAAATAAATGAACATTAATGGCAAAAAGATAAAACATACTTGGTTTGTTGAGCTTAGTGCCGTACTTCACAATAGTTAATGCTTTTGATATAGTCATGTTTACTGATTTCCACCATCCCTATCCCTAGCCCACCTCCTCCACACATGTCCACCATGTTGAATGTGGAGGCCATTTTTCTCTAGAATGTTCTATTTGCTGCGGCTCATGTGAGATCTTATCCAAGTTGTACCCAATTGTCTTCAATTTTGCAATTTGCAGTTCTCAACTTTAGAAAAGCTAGGTTGGGGTCTCCAACCTTGGCAACTTTAAGACTTGTGGACTTCAAGCTTTTCTGGCTGAGGAATTCTGGGAGTTGAAGTCCACAAGTCTTAAAGTTGCCAAGGTTGAGGACCCCTGAGCTAGGTCATACATTAACAGTTTCAATGAAACATGAGACAACTGAAAAAGAGTTTCTTCAAAAGCCAACAATCAAACAAGCAATCTAATGACCAATCTATTTTGTTGAAACAGTCTGCTTTAGTAATCAATATATGAGTCTTCAATCTTATAAGCTAAGGTCAACAGGAATGAATGCCCTTAACTTTCCAATTCCTTGTACATTAAAAAGTATTGGTTCTCTTTTAACCCTCTGCACATAAGATATAATTATATTTATGTTACGTTACGTTACGTTAGGCTATGTTATAATGTTTTGTTATAAGATACAAAAAATGCAGGAAAAAACAAAAGTTAGAAAACTAAGAGAAGGAGAGAAAAATGTAGAGAGAAAAAAGTGATTTCTGACTTTTTCAGTGCAGTGAAATACTTCAACGTTTTGCTTTACATTTCACAATATTTCAAGCCATTTCTATAACAACAAAATCATTCTAATCATGAACATCTAAAATCATTTCCATTTTTTGAATCTATACCGTGATTAGCATTAAGTATGATTTATTAAAACAAGTTGACTTCTCACTGTTCATCATGAAATAGACTTATTTTAGTAAACTGTAGTTAAGAGTAAACATATGGGTTTAATTCTAAACCTCTGAATATGATAAACCAGAATATTAAATAGTAATTCAGTAAAATATGGATAGCTAACAAGACTCGGGCGGAATAAATGGAGATAATTTGATTCAGATCCCTATGATAAAATGAATAACATTTAGCATTTGGAGGAAATTGATAAATCTAGAGTTATAATCGCAAGGATTTTTCAGTAGTTTATTACACACTGGCATTAATTGCATCTTTCTTTTGAATGCATGAAAAATGAACGGGAGGGAAAATAGGTTCTCATAGAATGCAATAATACTAAACAGGGAGGGCTGTAAAGAACAATCTGGCCAGGGATCTCCTGTTAAATTAGCCCTAATAATCAACTATTTTAATTAAGGGTCTGGATTGCACTATGTATGGAGCCTCAAGTGCCTTTGCCAGAACTTAAATATTAACTCTGAAATCCTGTGATATTTTTTTTTAGACTTTCTGCATTAAAATGTGGGCTGTGCCTCTACATTTTGGTTCCTCCCCTTGTTATTGAATCAGTACTCATTATTATTACTATTATCTTGTTTGTATGGAATAAATGGAAACTTATACTGAAAACAAAACCCAACTCAAAGGCTTTATTTTTTTCTAACTTCATTTTATTTACTAAACATTTAAAAAAAAATACAAACCAAGATGGATAAGAGACATATCAAAAGAATAAAAAAGTAAAATATAATTTAAAAAGTACAGGTAAGTAAATATAGGATCTGAACTGTCAAGGAGATTCATGTTTCTTTAGGTACCTCAAACACATCAGATGTCAGGCAGGGAAGATCTGGTCCACTCATGAAGATCCAATTAAACTGATTTATTGCTAATCATGCCTATGCACAGGAATATTCTCAACTAATGGTTAGCACCTGCTAGGAGTTAAGGGTCATCATAATTCAAGGGAAGTTGAATTTAGTTCGCTTGTGTCTGCATAGAGATTCTAAGCTGATCCCTCTTTTGACTCTGCCCCCAGGCTCTCCCACTTCATCCTGTGTACAAATGTGTCATAGGTTTGTAAAAGAAAAGTTAAGACTAATTGAAACTAACAACTTTAAACGAAGAGCATCTGATTAACACAGTATACACATAGTAGCTAGAATTATAGGCAATGTAATTCTAATTATAGATGATCTAATTATAACTATAGAATCACATCTTCAAATTGCTCGTAAAGTTAAAATATGAACTAAATGTATAATAAGCCATATTTGGGGTGTGATACAAATCCATACACTAAGTCATAATCTAAGAATAGTTTCCAGTTAGAAATGAATTCTATTTCAGATTTACTTTTAAGTATAACATTTTGGATATTAAAACATAGCCCCATAATTTGATTGTCCATCTTTCCAAGGAACAAATCAAACATGCTTTCCAATAAGAAACATGTGATAATCCTTAGCACAGCTAACATAACTAGTTCAGCATCCTTTGAAGAAATACATAGCTTAATAAAATTGAATAAAAATAACTTTGGTTGCAAAGGAAATTCAGCTTCAAAAGCTGTTTCAATTCTCATGTGAATCATGCTTCTTTTTAACTTCATGGGAGCTATTGAAGTGACCCACAAGTGAGGGTTTTTTTTCAACAGAAATAAAATGAATTCTACACTGTTCGCCAGATTGAAGCATTTGTTTAAAATAATGGTAACGATAGCAGTTATAAACAGTACGGGCCCTGCTGTTATCAACAATTTGCAAATGTATGTATTAAAACACCAGCCCACCTTTTTTGTTTATTATTTCTACATATTCCAATACCCTGAATGTTAAATCACTTGAATGATTCAAACTAATTCAAAGGCAGCTCAAACCTTGCAATTATTTCATTTAATTTACTTATTCGTGCAAAATCCCAAAGTAGCTTAATTCAAGTTATTAGTAATTGCTTCTGTGCCTTAAAATAAATCATTCTCAGTTGCCTTTTACAGATTCGCAATATTGAATTACCCACACATGTATGTCAAGATAAAAGATAACTTTTGAGTGACCACTATCCCAATAGATATTAGAGTGTAAGCGTATTGGTTGCCCCATATGTAAGAAGGTTGTGATTCTGTCTGTATTTTATGTGAACATGTACTAACGCCTTGCCAATTTCCAATAGCAGCTCCTTAACAAACATGCAAAGCAAAATAAATATCTGAGTCATCTTTGTATATGAAGTTATGCACAGGTAATAATCCTTGTAGGGAAATCTACCTGTTTGATGCCGCTGTTTATTGAACTATGATACAGTGATGGAATAGGAAGCTTTGCTTTGATACATCATGTTTTGGTTTTACATGCAAACCAGTTTATGAATCAGGCAGATTGAACGAGAGAGTGGAACTCCTGATTCATATTGTAATGTGTTTCATGCCCATTTGTTTTTATTTCCAGTACTGTAATCATAAGAGTTTTCCAGAGTGAACTGTTATTGGTTTGTGCATGTTGAACTGACCTCACCTTTGCCATCGTTGAGTGGACAAGTATTTCTGATAATTGCCTCCGGATCTGCTTTGCTGTATTTGATCGTGTGGCCTTTATCACTTGCAAACTTCTATAAATACTTTGCTGCCTTTTGATGTGGATCCCCATGCACTTTTCATACTGAGCATTTGTCCGACATCATGTAAGATTGCAAGAAAATCAGAAAGCTTTAGATCCAATTTTATGTCTTTCTTCTGTAGCAGAGAAGTCATTTAACAATTCTCTCTGTGTTAGACTCCCACGTTGAGTTCTTAATGCATATAGGCATAGATCAAAGGGATTGCCCTGATCATGTGCCTGTTTCCTGCACAACTGTATCTCCTCTGCAGCTGATATGAGTGGGATCAATTATGATTATGAGCTGTGGTGGTGCAGTGGTTAGAGTACAGTACTGCAGGCTACTTCTGCAGTTCAATTCCCGCCGGCTCAAGATTGACTCAGCCTTCCATCCTTCCAAGGTCGGTAAAATGAGGACCCAGATTGTTGGGGGCAATATGCTGACTCTGTAAACCGCTTAGACAGGGCTGTTAAGCACTGTGAAGCGGTATATAAGTCTAAGTGCTATTGCTATTGCTATCAAAAATGATTGGACATCCCCTGCATGTATACGTGATATTTCTTCACTGCTGGAGTCTATCCATGGGGAACCTACTTTCAGTGGTTTCCACGGCGTGGTTGTAGTCTATAAACTCATCAACGTTAATGTAGAAAATGAAAACATTTAGTTCAATTCTGCATCCAAAATTAGATTGTCTAGCTTAACTTATCAACTTAGCCTTCCTAAATGTATTGAATACAACTCTGAGTCCTGGCAGCAAGGTTATTACTTTAATAGCTTGAAATTAGCCAGCAGCATTAATGTACAAGAATGGTAACAACATTAACAAGAGCTTAGTAAATAAGAGAACAATCACCCCCAAACCTGATTATCTTTCAAATACATTGCAAATCTCAGCCTTTTCAGGTCTCTAAATAGGCCAGCCAACTTCAACTCTGAACAGTCTTCCAGAATAACATACAGGTAATCCTTGACTTACGATCACAACTGAGCCCAGAATTTCCGTTGCTAAGCAGGACACTTATTAAATGAATTTTGCCCCATTTTACAACCTTTCTTGTCACAGTTCTTAAGTGAATTACTGCAGTTGTTAAGTTAGTAACACAGTTGTTAAGTGAATCTGGCCTCCCCATTGACTTTGCTTGTCATAAATAGGAAACCAGTTGCCAAGCAACTGAATTTGGATCACATGACCATGGAGATGCTGCAACAGTCATAAGTGTGAGAAATGGTCATAAGTCACTTTTTTTCAATGCCATTTTAACTTCGAACGGTCTCTAAACAAAAAGTTATAAGTCAAGGATGACCTGTATGGTGTGTTTTTTTTCAACTTCCAAGTGTATCTTATAACCTTGGGATTTTGTAATACTTCTCTTTGCAAATATTAGCTTGGCCTAACCACACGTTTGCTTCTTAGATTAGTTAAACTGTCTAGGACAGGGTTCTTCAAACTTGGCCCTTTTATGACTTATGGACTTCAACTCCCAGAATTCCTTAGCCAGCGTGCCTGGCTGAGGAATTCTGGGAGTTGAAGTCCACAAGTCATAAAAGGGCCAAGTTTGAAGAACCCTGGTCTAGGAGATCTAACTGACATAAAGTTCAGTGGGACTTACTTTGAGCTGCGTAGAATTGCTTTTATAGAGAGCCACAATTGTGATGGCTATCACAGACTGAAGGAATGAAAAATTCCCCTCTGAAGAAAAATCTCATAGCATCTGGCCAGTTTCATTTAGGAGACAAAGATCACGATTTGATCATTTATTATTTATTTAATTATTTAATTTATATAGCTGCCCATCTCACCAAAAGCGACTCTTACAACAAAGCTGTAAGCAAAGCATTTCATGCAAAGCAAAATAGGTGATTAAAGACTGGCTCAGGATATTATCTATGTGCAACCTTCAAATACATATACATATGTATATGTATATGTGTGTTTGTGTGTGTGTGTATTTTAATAGGCCTCCCTATCCATCCATTTATTCCATTTGCATCTCTAAAATTAGAACTGGAGTTAAATAGATTATATAGTTTCATGTTTAGCCAAAAGTGGTTTCATACAAGTTGGTAACCTAGACCAGGGGTCTCCAACCTTGGCAACTTTAAAACTTGTGGACTTCAACTCGCAGAATTCCTCAGCCAGGGGGCAAAACTCACTTAATAAATGTCTCACTTAGCAACAGAAATCTTGGGCTCAATTGTGGTCATAAATTGAGGACCACCAGTAATGTGGGCTAACCTAGAGGTGCCCAGCATTGTGCACAATTGCTTTACAGATCAATAGTAGCTTCCGAGTAGTCTTCAAGGGCAGCCCCATGTAAAGTGCCTGGCAATAATCCAAACAGGTATATGAGCGACCATATCTTCAACTCTATCCCAAGAATGTCTCAAGCACAACTTTCTCCAAACACCTTCCAAATGTTCTCAGGCTACAGTTTCCTGTCCTGTCTAAATAGTGTGGGAAGAATCCAGAGAAAGAAATATTTTGGGAAATATTAAAAAGACAGAATATATTTCCCCAAAGGATCTTAAAGGCAGAAACCAAGCCCCCCCTCCCCCGCAAGTCTCTCTGCCCCAAACAGAAACCAGGTCTGCAGAAATGCAGATGTGATCATCTTGTCAGAAAGATTGGAGCCAGGGAGCTTGGATTAGAAAGACAAAGATCCCTAGAATCAACAATCCCTCACACCAAAAATCCAACAGTCATCAGCCACAGCCACAGGGAAGCAGGATATGACCTTTGGGACATAATAGGATTAACCCACCACTCCCTACTACATGTGGTCAGCTTTCCCAGAGCCATCTTTCTGTTCTGGCTCTCCTCTTCAATAAACTACAACCTTCTTTCTAAAGCAGTCTCCATTTTGATTATTCCCAGCTTGGACTGGACCCTGATGAAGATTTTTCTTTCAACAATAGCATGGCCATTGCATTCACATGCATTGTAGGCCAAGAAATCTAGGGGTTTATGAAGACTGTTCTTAAAGCTTTTCAGTCTTTGAAAAGACGCATCCAGACATGTTGGGATTATGATGTCCAAAATTTACTGTTGTTGTTGTACCGCCACTTTTGAAGGCACAAGTTTGAGGAAAACTGGGCTAGACTCACTGGGCCCAGTGCCTTAGGAGCTCTAGTATCAATCCTATTGAAATGAGTGGGACATTATAAAACATGATGGAAGACTGATGACTTAGCAAATCTTCCTTCCATTGTGTGATTGCAAAAACAACAACAACAGATTGTTGATTTGTGGAAGCAGATTGCATGTATTATTTCTGCAAAGACGATGCAAACCGATCAAGTTTCTTTTTAGAAGAATGAGGGAGAGAAAACAAAGCAAAATAAAACCAAGCAGTTAAAAAACAACTCTATTATGGGTAGTAAAGTTTACTTTCAGATCTGATGCAAATCTAATTTTAGGAAAAAAAGTGAATAAAATGATAGTGATATTGGATTAGAGGCAAGTTTGGTGGACTGAATACCCTTATTCTACAAAGTTAAGTAATGATATCACAGCAGCCGCCAATAAGCCAGACTGAATACAGTACCCATATTCTGGCTATTGAGTCTTGCTTATTGGCTGCTATTAAAGTATTATTTAACTTTGAGGACTGTATCTCTGAATAAAATATTATCTCTGCATATCTTCCTCCTCAACCTATTCAAGCATTTTCTAAATACCAGCCCTTGTACAATTTGGATTCTTCACACCCTTAACTAACTAAACTAAATCCATTTTTCTGGATTTGCACTACTCATTGAATCCTAAATTAGTTATCAGGTAAGGGTCACCTCACACATTAAGCCACTCAAAAACCAAATGCAGGTTAACACCTTATATATTTGAATCTGCTGGGTTTTTGATTCTCCTGGTTAAATACTTCATGTAAGACAGCCTTTAAAAACCTCTTATTGACAATGTTCCTTCCAAGGTTGTTTTTAAGCTGCTTTTATAAATTTTCTTGAGCTAGCACACTCTCACAAATAGGGGTAGGACTGTTATAAATCTCTTTACACAGCTAATGTGATTCTAGACCAGGGGTAGGCAATCTTGGCTCTTTTATGACTCGTGGACTTCAACTCCCAGAATTCCTGAGCCAGCCATGCTGAGGGGAAAGGGAAAGGTTTCCAAGCTGAGCCATGCTGGCTCAGGAATTCTGGGAGTTGAAGTCCACGAGTCATAAAAGAGCCAAGGTTGGCTACCCCTGTTCTAGACTAACTCCCATTAAGTGTAGGAAAACAGTAAGTCACTGAGGATCAAGACTGGATCTTCCTGCCTCCAGCTTTTCTGTCCTATCCAAATTCTCAATATCCTGATTAGAAATTCTGAGTGGATACACACATGGCACTTTTAACTGTTTTTATAGTTTTAGAATTGTAAGCCACTCAGAGTCATTTGGCTGAGATGGGCAGTTTTAGAGAATGAATGAATAAATGAATGAATGAATGAATGAATGCCATTGTATATCTAACCATGGCATAGTAAATTAATCATAATTGGCTGGGATTGCAGAACACATAAATCTTAGTTTACCATTAGTAGCTGGTGACACCACACTAAACCAGGGGTCTTCAAACTTGGCCCTTTTATGACTTGTAGACTTCAACTCCCAGAATTCCTCAGCCAGCGTACCTGGCTGAGGAAGTCTGGGAGTTGAAGTCCACAAGTCATAAAAAGGGCCAAGTTTGAAGACCCCTGCACTAAACCAAATGGAGCAGACTTGTTCCCTATCTCAAAGAACCCTGTTTCAAGTAGTAGCACCTCCTGATAGCAGGAACTGTTTGGTGGTGGGATGGATGTCACTGGGAAGTGATGGATTGTCTTCAATACAGAAATTGGATGTCCATATGTTTATTTGCCTCAGTGAACAGCCAGGAAGTGATGAATTGTCTTCTACTAGATTGCTACTAGATTGGTGTTGCCCAACCTTGGCAACTTGGAGATGTGTGGACTTCAACTCCCAGAATTCCACAGACAACAATGCTGGCTGTGGAATTCTGGGAGCTGAAGTCCACACATTTTCAGGTTGCCACGGCTGAGAAACAATGTACTAACTAGAGAAGCAAGCTGGATGTTCATCTATTTAGAGGAAGAGCCAGATTAATAGTTGAGAAATTCTTCAGGAATTCCACTAATGTTTAGGACAAGATCACCTGTGGGCCTGCAATGGACAGGGCCACATAAACATACTTTACCCTTCCCTTTCTACTCTTCCCATGTGCACTTATGTGTTCTCATTTAGAGAAAATTATACTTCACCTATACACATGCAGCCTGTCCTATTGTCTGTCGTGACAATCCATTCGACTTGCTCTAGGCACAATGTTTGCATATGAGATGTAGGTTTGCCTAATGCAGGGGTAGGCAACCTTGGCTCTTTTATGACTCGTGGACTTCAGCTCCCAGAATTCCTGAGCCAGCCATGCTGAGGGGAAAGGGAGAGGTTTCCAAGCTGAGCCATGCTGGCTCAGGAATTCTGGGAGTTGAAGTCCACAAGTCATAAAAGAGCCAAGGTTGCCTACCCCTGGCCTAATGTAATAGAATCAGAAAATCATAGGGCTGGAAGGGATCTCAGAGATCTTCTAGTCCAACCCCTTTCTCAAGGCAGAAGTATACCATCCTAGTCAAATGGTTCTCCAGTCTATTTTTGAAAACCTCCACCCAACACCAGGTGGCAAGATATTCCACTGATTAATTGCTCTCACTGTCGGAAAGCTTCTCCTTACTTCTAGGTTGGATCTCTCTTTAACAAGCTTCCACCCATTACTTCTTGTCCTGCCCTCAGGGGCTTTGGAAAATAAGTCAGACGCCTCTTCTCTGTGACAGCCCCTCAAGTATTGGAGGAAGGCACCTTACACTACAGGAAACAAATGAATTGCAAAAGCTCTTTTAACTCTGATTTTGTGGTACAGAAGAATTTTGAATTCATATCCAAGCCCTTTATTCCTCCAAATATATATTGTTCCATAAATCTCCTTTTTCCTCACTCAATATGGAACTCTAAATTATTCCTCGTTTCTCAGATTTGATTTTTTTTTCTTCATTGCAGCATCCTGAAGAAGCTTCTGTTTAAAGTTAGGCTTGAAAACCTGCCACTCCATCTGCAGAATTAATTAATTCCTTAATAACAGCTTCAGTGCTAATATGTTTGAAGGGTGCCAGCTTGGGCAGGTTTTTTTGTAAATCTCACAGGGCAACCCATATGCTTAAGATAATCTTTCCAGATAATGCATTAGCTGGTTGAATTCTTTGGTTACACAGAGAAAGCTAACTTGATTACAAAGCCTCAGCAGCTTGCCAAAGTTGGCTTTCAGTCTGTAAATGGATGAATAGAACCATTGGAAAGGAGGATATTTGATCAGTGAAAATGTTTCAGCTTATAAGAGTGAATATGAAATCTTATCACCAAACTAGTAGCCGGTAGTTTCAGGCAAATAAAGATTGACACATTCACTTAAGTTTACAAAGCAGAGTAAATGATGTAGCAATTGCTTACTTATATCAAATCCCAACGTGTATGAATATCTATGAATCCCAGCAGAATAAAGACTTCTCTCTTTCTATTTTCCCATACACAACAAAAACAAAACCTTAGACTTATTTGGTCTCTTTCTTCTTTTCAATAAAACCACAGTTTAATTATTTTTTTTTTGCAAAATTCATTAGAGCACTCCTACTCCCAAAAAAAAGCCCCCAAATCTCTCCTGCTTCAAACCAGTATTGCAGAAAACAGAACCCACAGATGCTTGAACATTTCCTTTCTGTTCTAAAGGATTTTATTTGAGAGACAATTTCCCATTCTTGCAGCTGAATGGGTGATAGCACCTATGTCACGGGTGTCAAACTCGCCACGTGACGTGACGTGTCGCGACTCTTTTTGCATTGCCGGCAATGGGGTGGGCGCGGCTTCAGTATGATGAAACCATCCCGCGGGCCGGCAGTTTGACACCCCTGACCTATGTGATCTGGGTGAAGCTAAGCAGGACCGGCTATGGTTAATATTTGAATGGGTGACCACCTGAAGATTCTAAACCTTTAGCCCAATCAGGAAGTTGGGGGAAAAAAAACAATCCAGAAGAAGGTAATACAGTAAAGCAGGGGTGTCAAACTCGCAACGTCACGTGCAATGGGGTGGGTGTGGTTTCGGCATGATGCATCCGGCCCGTGGGCCGGCAGTTTGACACCCCTGCGGTAATAGGTACAGGTCGTCTTCCACACAAGACCACAATTTATGTTGCTAAGCAAGGTGGTTGTTAAGGGAATCACACCCAATGAGTAAGCTAAGGGCTACCTATACTTCCAACTTTGCAAGCAACATTAACTCCAGAAGTGGAAAGTGTTCTTGCAATTAGGGACCACAGTTTTTTTTTTTACTTTAAATTCAACCTCAAAGGATTGCAAAGAGGGTGGCTGGTTGCACCAGCCGAAGCAATGGCATTGCTTGTTTTTTTGTGAGATGGGATTTAAGGGCTAAAATAGTACCTCTTTTCTCCCTTAGACCAAGCACCATAGGGAGGAAACCTGACTCTTCCTTAACCTTGTTTCATTCAGCAATGTAAAGATGCCTGGAAAGAAAGCCAATCCTCCATGCATTAAACTGAATACAGTCTTCCTTCTAGAAACCAAGAGTAATTCTGATAAATCTATCATCTGGATTCATATTAACATGGGTAGATTGCTATATTTGTTTGTGGGTTCCTTCCTCAAGTTGATAGATAATCTCTAAATCATTAGAATGGTGTTAGCATTGTACTTAAGGTAGCAATTGAGCCTGGGGAAAACCAAATTACAATTCTCCTTCAGCCATGAAAGCTTACTGAATAACTTCAGTCAATCATTGGGACTCATGCCAACCTAGTGGGAGTGGTTGTTGTGAGGCAAAATCGGATAGGACAGACACCGTCTCAGACTCTTAGTGGGAAATATATAAATAGAATATTATGGAACAACTGAACAGTTTGGATCTTGAATAGAAAGCATTGATAGGGCAGAAAAGGAGGAGGATGAAATCAGAAAAGTTCTATAAGCTGTGAAAGGATTTGTAGCAATGGGCTCATTCAGATAGAGAGATGCAATCAGTGGCCAGCCTTTGTGTGTGAGGTCAATGTTCAGGAAGGTGAGGAGCAAACTTTAGTTCATCTTGCAATTTCCTGTTTCAGATTCGGAACCTTTAATGGCCACATATGCATATAAATAATTAGCATGCTAGATACCAAATGTTCTCTTCATGTAGCCCTAAAACATCTTGTTGAAAGACTAATAATCACAATCACAATCACAATCATAATCATAATAATAAAGTTGGAAGGAACCTTGGAGGTCATCTAATCCAACCCCCTGCTCAGGCAGGAAACCCTATACCATTTCAGACAAATGGCTGTCCAGACTCTTCTTAAAAACTTAGTGTTGGAGCATTCACAGCTTCTGGAGGCAGATTGTTCCACTGGTTAATTGTTCTGTCAGGAAATTTCTTCATAGATTAGATCTTCATTGATTAGAGCAGGGGTGTCAAACTCGCAACGTCACATGACGTGTCGTGACTTTTTTGCCATTGCCGGCAATGGGGTGGGTGCGGTTTTGCTATGATGCATCCGGCCCGTGGGCCGGCAGTTTGACACCCCTGGATTAGAGGGAAAAAGACTCTTGAGAGATCTTCATAGATTCCTAGATTAGATCTTCATAGTTTAGAGGGGGAAAGGGTTAAGAAACAGGGAAACAATTTTCCTTTTTGAGTTGTCAGATATGATTGGTCTGAAACGACCATCATCATGCTGTTTGGCACTGTTATCTGTGGATGAAAGGAGTTAGAGTCCAACCAGAAGTGGTCACTGCTGAAGATGACAATCACTTTGAGCCAACGCAGGTGTGATGGGTGTTTCACACACACACACACACACACACACACACTGCCCTTATAAGAACTCTCAGTTCATGCAGATGACATCCGTAGCATCCTGTTTTCCAGATGTTTTTGAAATGTGCATTGGATGATTTGTCCAGCCTAGCTGAACAAGTGACGGAAAGGAAAGGCATCTGGATGATAGCTTTGGTCTCTTGCCTTCTCTTGCTTTCTGCAGTTGTGATGGGCTCCCTGTTCTACAGAAAAGGCAGATTGTCATATTGCTGGCTAGTTGCCAAACAGGGAACAATGCGTAAATGCAAAAAGGCAGGTGAATCCACATGCCCATATGGGTGGCCTGATTTGCACAGCATGCTATAGTAGGCTAAATAGATTTCTGGCATAGATTGAAAAAAGCAGCTCATCAGGTTAAACCACGATAAGCTACCTTAATCCATTATTTATTTGAGTATAGCATGTTATACAAGCACAGCAACTGTATTTTGCTAACAAGAGGGTGGGGGTTTAACATATTGTATGAACCCAACTAAAGGAGGCTTCATTAAATTCCCAAATCATAAAAAGCATGCCCTTTGGAATCCGATTAGGATATAATTATATCATCGAAAAGATGACAACCCTCTCCCAGTACAAGTCTGAAATCTGTCTGGAGTTAGGTACAGATGAGTGCTGTTTTTATCTTTATTTTATTTTATTTTGCTTCCTCTCATTCAGTTGCTATGTTCACCTCATTTAATTGCAAGGAAGATTTGTGCCAATTTAAGCCAACTGATGCTTTCAGAAATGGAATAATATATATATTTTTAAGCCGTTTGATGCTGTCGTGACATTTGTGTGCATAGTTAAGCAATGCCTACATGCACACACATCCACACATCTCCTCTTGCTTTTTGTCACTAGCTTGTGAATGAGCAACAAGAAAGCCGGCCACTTCTGAGTCCTTCTATAGATGACTTTCTTTGCGAAACGAAATCGGAAGCCATTGCACGTCCGGTGACGTCAAATACCGCAGGTAACAGATCTTGCATTCACTCTTGTTCAGCTGCAGTTTGTTTCCAAATTCTGCTTGATGCTCGTTTCTCTGCCTACTGCTTTTTGAAGCTCCCCACCAAAAACAACAAAGATTTTCTCTCATTTGAAGGAGAAGAAACCAGTGGTTCTTAATGGCAAATGTGCTTGTGATATTTGACACTGTTCAAATATGCCCAGAAAATTTGAAAATCCATGAGAATCAGTAGGGTTTCCAAAAGAAAGGGCTGGTACTTATATATATATATATATACATACACAGAAGCTGGCATTTGAGTTGAAAGCTATATTCTTAGATATTTATATCATTGGTTTCTCCTGAAACAAAATGTTATTGGCTAATCATAGAGCCGGGGTTCTGGATGGAATGCATTTTTCATCTGGCATATGAAGATAGTTTTGATGCTAAATAAAGTTCACTGTTGCTTTTAAAAATCCAGTATAAATATAAGAGGGAAAATGCAAGTAGCACAAAATCTGGGTTTTGACAATAAAGGTGTGAAGACAAGTTGCTTGGCTCCTGTTGATGTTTAACAAGTCAGGTCAGCCTAGATAAAAATATCATGATGCCAAGAGAGTTACTTCTGGAAGAGAAAAAGACAATAATATCTTACTAGAACACATGTTTGCATATATAATAATAACAACAGAGTTGGAAGGGACCTTGGAGGTCTTCTAGTCCAACCCCCTGCTCAAGCAGGAGACCCTATACCAGGGGTAGGCAACCTTGGCTCTTTTATGACTCGTGGACTTCAACTCCCAGAATTCCTGAGCCAGCCATGCTGGCTCAGGAATTCTGGGAGTTGAAATCCACGAGTCATAAAAGAGCCAAGATTGCCTACCCCTGCCCTATACCATTCCAGGCAAGTGGTTACTATTTCCACACAATTTCATGGCCACATTTCAGGATTTCCAAATATCCTATCCAAAGTTAGGAGTGCATTTCTGCAAAAAGAGAGGGGGGGGTTTCACAAGAAAACTGGAAGTGATGGAAGAAATAAAAGACTCATAAAGGAAATTTTAAGAGGTTCAGGAGCCATTAGTACTCCATAAAGGCAAAAGCTTTTTTCCTAAGATTTGAAGGCAAAAACATCTCACATTCACCTGAAGGCAACACATGAGAAAAACTTCTCTATAACCTTCAGAAGTTACTGCTAGTTGGTTTAGCCAGTCTTCCCCAACCCCAGTTTCACTTTGTCCTATACTGACTAGGAAATGTGAAAGTTGCAATCCAACTTATCTGGGGTGAACCAAAGTGGAGAACATGTGGACCTATAGATTCTATGTAAGGTTTTTTTTTTCATAGCCTGATACTCTCCAGGTGTCATTCTTAGAATTCCCAACCATCATGCAATCCCAACATATTTCGGCTGCAGAAAGAAAGTGTAATGACAACATCCAGTCTTCCTAAAACATTTTTGCTAGTTATTTTACTTAGCTTAGTCTAATAGCCACATGACTGCCTCACATATTCCAAATGAGATTGTCCGTCAAATCACATATGCATTCTGAGTGGCAAGAACCCTCTAAGGTGTGTGTGTGTGTGTGTTTGTGTGTAGGACCTGCTAAGACTGAACCACAAACCATTTGCATGCAAGGGATGTGTTATGTATGCATCCCTCTCATCCAGATGAGGTGATTTGAATACAGGGTTGCAAATAAATTAATCTGTCCTTCCAGCTGTCATTGGGGAAATACACCTTTGCATATTGGATTCACAAACAGTATCAAATTTAGATGAATTTTTAAGACTTTTTAGTCTTGTTGCTATTCCACCCAATGCAGGATCTGGTTTTTGACCAAAAAAAAAAAAAAAAAGGATATGCTGTAAAACAGGATAAACTTCTTCTGTCTTCTCATTCATTTCTGGTTTCTCCAACAATATTTATAGACACATATTGAATATGGCTTTTATATCCTCTTTTCTACATAATCAAATTTTCTACATAATCAAAATAATCAGTTTTGGTCACCACGATGTAAAAAAGATGTTGAGACTCTAGAAAGAGTGCAGAGAAGAGCAACAAAGATGATCAGGGGACTGGAGGCTAAAACATACAAGGAACGGTTGCTGGAATTGGGTATGTCTAGTTTAATGAAAAGAAGGACTAGGGGTGACACGATAGCAGTATTCCAATATCTCAGGGGTTGCCCCAAAGAAGAGGGAGTCAAGCTATTCTCCAAGGCGCCTGAGGGCAGGACAAGAAGTAATGGATGGAAACTAATCAAGGAGAGAAGCAACCTGGAACTGAGGAGAAACTTCCTGACAGTTAGAACAATTAACCAGTGGAACAACCTGCCTCCAGAAGCGGTGAATGCTCCAACACTGGAAGTTTTTAAGATGAGACTGGACAGCCATTTTGTCGCGAAATGGTATCTGGGTTTGCTGCCTGAATGCAGGGGGGGTTGGACTTCAGATGACCTCCAAGGTCCCTTCCAACTTTATTATTATTATTGTATTATTCTTATATTATTTTATTATTTATTATATATTATCTATTATTATTATTATTTGATTAGTTTATTTATTTTATTGATTATTAATTTTGATTATTATTATTTATTATATATTATTAATGAGTATATGGCGTAGGAGGCGAGTAAGTTTCAAAAGTGCATCCGCTCAAGAGAGGAACGTCACAGAAAGAGAGATGTGAAAGGTCACAATGAAAGGAGAAAAACACTTAAATTTAACTTATTAATACTGAATGAAGCAAAATATTTTAACATTGGATATGTTGAAGGATAAGTTTGAACAATGGATGCAGAAGTTAATGTTAAACCTGCCTCTATAATAGAGTGCATTTACAATGTTGTGAAAAAAGAACAGGTTTTACCCGGCAACACTGAGACTGATCTGAAAATGAATTTATAAATGACAGGCTATACAAGACTGATGCAGAAAGAGATGCTACACTAGACATATGAAAGAAATCAACTGAGGGCTTAATAATTAAAAGGGATATACAAATAATGAATCAAGAGAGTAACCTGGATAATCTTCCTATACTGGATTTACAAAGAGGCTTGTTAAAGCTTTAAAAGAATTGTGTGAAAAAAGACAAAGAAAAATCTGGAAAAAGAAATCAAGTTCTATTTGAAGGGATTAAAGATCAAGATTGTTAAAAGTAGAAGGCATGGATATGAAGTTGATTTATTTGATCAAGGTCAAAATAGATATGCTGTTATTTTGGGTAACTCTTAATGGACTTTTGCTGATCAGACTGAAATGAGGTTTTAAGGATTTGTTCAGAGATAAAAGATGAGCGGTGGGGTGAAGATGCTCTCTTCCCACTTGGAAGGTTGAGAGTTCCATCCTAGGTAGCGGCAGATGTTTCTCTCTTAGGGCGCAAAGAAAAAAAATCTACTATGAACTCCGCGTGGCGTCAGGAAGGGCATCCAGCCAGTAAATGCTCAGTTCCATCCAGTTGCCCCAACTCTGCCCCAGATTAAGGGATTGCAGGGTCATAAAAAGGAAGTTTTTATAGATAAAAGATAGGATATGGGAAAAAGTTAATATTTGTTGTATTTTAAGAGAAGGTGATTAATTACTAAAATTGTTTCTACTTATGATGAAGGGGAAATTCTTTTGTTTATTATATTTATTTTCTTGTTCTTTACATTTATTTTTTCCTTCTTTTCTTCATTTTCTGTTTTTTCTTTTTAACCTGTTTTTATATATATATATATATATATATATATAAAATATATATATTTAGTTGGTATTTTTGCAATTGTAATTTTTAATAAAGTTACTTTTTTAAAAAAGAGGTCATCCAAAAGGAAAACAATGTACTTTCATTTACCTGAATTACAGGTAAGGTAAGGCCAGAGAATGATAAAGACATGTCAGTGTCTTTTTTTTTAACTACATGGATCTTTTGTGCCACTGCTATTTTGTGCTTTCGTAGGATTCAATCCTCTACCATTGCCTATGTGGTTCCAGGCTTTTAAAAATAGCATGCATGTAATATCCTTTCTTGGTGATTCCTTATACTGATTTTCAAAACGGTTGATGCTCATTTACACAATGAATGTGTCACCTTGCCAGGCTTCTATTTAACTATTTTAAACAAAAAAAAAGTCTTCTGATTGATATTTATAGAAATAGCTCTATGGGATTTGGACAAACGGAAGAATTGCTTATAATAGGTCTCAGGTTGTACTGTGATGTACCTGTATTTACCACC